>JAZHRO010000039.1:44370000-49370000 GCA_037157565.1 Thalassia testudinum
AAATAGGACTCAAATATTTAGGTAAGTAAGCATACGTAGATGCATACACATATGAGCACTTGACGAGGAAGAAGGCTTTTTAACTTCCTATTGACATCCCCAATTGATTTTAAATATGCGAAAACAACATGTTACGAAGGGATTTGTGTGCAATTATATTTTTACTTTAGTCTTTTCATTGATGATTAGAATCCGTGATTAGGTACCGGTACAAAGCTTAATTACTTACCAAATTAAAGGCATTATTGCAAACCTCCATCTCAGAGCTAAGAAACCTCTTTCCTGATGTCCTTGAGATGGGGACACAACCATCTATGTACAAGTAGATGAAAAAGAAGGCGGGAGCTTATCTCTGGGACAATCCAAATTCATGATAAACTAGTGGCCGGTTATATGGACCGTACCATAAGATGTATTATATGATCCATCTAAAGGGCATGCTGCATGTTTATCATGAATCGATGCTCACAGTGAGATTTACAAGAATTAATGTTTGGAATGTTAATGACCGCTTTGGATAGGAAGAGCTATGCCCGAAAGTGATCCACCATAGGAAATCACACGTTAGATGTCTTCATTTACCATGCTATTTACCATATGTTGATTGAAAGCTGTACTCATAAGCTAAGTACTCCAGGATCGAAATCCCCTTCAGACAAGCGTGAAGAAATAAGAAGCTCGGTGCTTCTGATATCCAACTCGAAATTGGCATACAAGAGGAAACTTAAAAATATTGTTTGGGAAAAGGAAGATTTGATTAAGGGTGTCATCACGAGTACTTGAGCACTCACCCATTCAATTGAGCAATCACGTCTAAGCTCAGCACGCCGTTTCTACGCTCGATGTATGGCATCCAAGTGGACCTATTGATGTGTAAAACAACATTGCTCCGATGATAATTTATAAAATATCTGTAGTCACATTTACCATCATCTGAATGCGTGTGCTTTTTAATTTAACAATAGCTTGAAAAGCTCATTTAGCATTGACGTTATGTCGTAGTTTTATCTTTGAGAAAAGTACGTGGTTCCCTTGCTTGTAGATATCAAGAACTCTCGAAAATAAGCAAACAAAAAAAAAAGAGAGAGGGGGGGAGGGGGGGGGGGGTGTGTTGTGTTAAAAAGTGCGTGGCATCATTTTAGACCTAGAAAGGAATTTGTTCCCATCCCGCCACTTCTACCCCTTTTCTAGGAAAACTGGACACAATATTTTTCGCATAAAAACCGTTTTCATCAAATGGGTCGGAGAACACTTCCCTATCTTTTGAAATTTGATAAATCATCCTTGCATGCATTTCAAATTATGAAATAGTGCGATTTCTCTGCATGAATCTCTCTTGCCCCAATCCATGGATTATCCAAAGATCCCATAGCATCCCAATTGCCACTTGTCATAACATGGTCCATCACTCTTACTTATGCTACTACTTCTTTGATCTTACATGTTAGCCAAAAGTGTGTTAACATCAAATTTGTATTAGAAATGGTTAAGTGTGGAAAATAGTGAAAAAAAATTAAAATATCAAATTTGTGTTAAAAATATGAAATTAGGTCATTAAAATGAGGTATTCTATTCATTATTGTAAAATAATGATCCATTGGCAAATTGAACAAATATTTGAGTTCAAAAGTTCAAATCAAAATCATAATTAACTTTCTAAATGTTCAGTTAAGTTTAAATAAAAATTTGGTTGCATTTGGATATCATTAGGATCTCGTATTTATGATTTCAGGTCCTTAAGTCGTAAACATTTAACTACATTAAAAACCTTCCAGGGACCATTTTGAAACCTGCAGGGACCTATTTGCAACACTTAAGGACTATTTTGTAGTACTTTCTCACCACTTATGGGCCTTATTGCAAAACTTATACCCCTTCGCCCATAAGGGCCTCCCTACAAAAGCCCCAACACACCTGCAGCCGCACGGGAGTACTGTAGCTGAAGAACTCGCCTCCTGTTGACCGTCCACCTCTTGATCTCTTGATCTTGTGGCCCAGATTGATTCGAAGCTTTGCACACTTCAACGCATGAGGTCTCTACCTCGCCCAGATCCCATCCAACGGTTGCAATTTGGATTAGAACCTTGTGTGCACTCGCTATCCCATTTCCATCGCCCATACCCTAGACATTTGATCTCACCCCGCGGTGCTTTGATTCACTGCCTTTCCTACTTAAGGAGCTCCCTGTCCTTGCGTGCACGGCTAATTGCTCCCTTCCCTTAAGTGGTTCCCTTCGTCCACTCCCTTAGCTTCCTTACCTCTTTTCTTCAGTGGTCGGTGACAGAGACCACTCATCCCCTCCTTCAATCGCCTCCTGCCGGCCGGCCATTAGATCTTGGACAACTTCGTCAGCTGAAGGGTCTCCTCCCCTTTCATCGTCATCAGTTGCTGGTTGGTGACCTTGGACAACTTCTTCCATTAGATAGATTTCCCACTTTATTAGATAGAATTTCCTACCTTTTAGATTAATTGTAGTGTTATTTATAGTAATTTAGGAGTAGATTAGATATTAGAAATCAGAATTCAGTGATGGATTAGCTTAGTTAGGAGTAGATTAGTGTAGTTCCACTCTGCCTTCTCTGATCAATTCAGATCAGAGAGGTGTTTTTCCACCGCCATTTCGACGCATACAATTTTCTCTTCGCTTCACGAATTGCTTCTGATTTTTCCTCGCATTTTATCCATCATCCACCCATCCATCAAGGCCTAATTTTAGATATGGAATTTTGGTTTCTATATTTGACATTAGCGCCTAAAACTCATTTGGGGGGTCTCCCATTCACTCCATAAATCCACAAAGACCTTCCAATCTAGTTTTATCATCTCGAATTGCTCGATTCTCTTAGAATTGATTTTTCATGCCCAATTTTGCAATTGGAGTCAATTTGTTTTAAATGGATTCATTCGAGCGATTTGAGTTTTTGTCGAGATAAATTAGGTATAATACAAGATTCTGAGGTGTTTTCAGTTAATTTCAATGTTCAAATGAATATTTACCTAATTTGAGTTTCAAGTTGGGTAGTTTAGCCAAGGAGAATCAGTGGTATTGATTTGAGGCTAAACAATGACCTAATTGGTTTTTCTAGGATTAACTAAGATCCTAAGTACTGTGCTCTAGTGCTTAGGAATCTCTGGTGATCATATCATCTAACTAAATCCTAAAGCAAATGCCTAAATAAGGCTACATGACCCCTACTCCAATTCAATTAAATTCTGATTTTTCTGAGAATCAAAAGATGGTTCCAAGGTTTTAATGGAGAATTGGAGTTGTTTTGAGTGATGAATACATCTGTCACTGTATATATATATATGTACGTTAGTATAAGTAGTTTTTGCCTTAGGGAGTGTACATATGTTATTAAGGTTACACTGACGTTTATATATGTCACTGTACATAGGATTATATGTTAGTATGGATAATACTTTTTACCTTAGGTTATGTATATAATTTACTAAGGTTTTGGTGACACTTATATATGTTACTATGTATATATTATATGTTACTATAGATGTTAATATATTATAATGAGTTAGTCTAGTAAATATTATTAACTATTTTTGCATATATACTTAGGTATTAACTATATTAGTTGTAAATAATTAAAATAGAATAGTTATACATAGTTGATTAATGCTTGTGTGTGTACATTTGTTTCTAAGTATTGTAATGTATTCTAATTCATTCTTTTGTACATAATTAATTAAATTATTTTATTCATTGATTCTTTCATTCTTTTTTGTAAATAAAATCAACATTTTGGAATTAAAGATGTTTTTGGACTTAGAGAGTGATGTATATCAATAACTACCTCCCAGTGAACGACTTGGAATAAATCAGTAAAAATTAAGTATATAAATAAAATTGATGAGACAACGGTTTGTATTTGTGACGTATACTATAACAGCGACATTTAAAACCTCTTTTTAGTACGAGCTGATCGTCATGCGATCATTGTCTTTTATGTGTTTTCGTATCCATTTATGCATTTTAGTTGTTGTACTTTTACGGTGGGGTGTGCCCACTTTTATTAGGCGGTGTGATATTTCCAAATGCACTTTTATGTGAGAAATAAAATATTTAAGGAGAAACTTTGTCAAATTTTTTAAAAATTCATTAATGTTCAATATATTGGTTGGTTGGGGTTTTATTAGATTATGGTCAGGTTTTCTTAGGATTTGGATAGAATGATGCCTAGGATTAGGATGGAGTTAGATGATGGCTATGAGGTTGCAAGGGGTTTAGCTTAAGGTTGGGGTTTAGGTTGGATGATGTTTGGTTTATGTCAGGTTGGGTTTAATATATGTTGTTTAGGTCTTTTCAAAGAAATATATGTTGTTTAGGTTTGGTATTAGGTTGTGTATAGGGTGCTTGGGCTAGGATTTTAGAATTTGAGTTGGGCAAGGGTTAGGGTGGTTGGGTTGGGCTAGAGTTTAGGATTTGACTTGGGCTACGGTTTGGATAGTTGGTTTGGGTTAGGGTTTAGGATTTGACTTGGGCTAGGGTTTGGACGGTTGGTTTGGGTTAGAGTTTAGGGTTTAAGATTTGACTTGGGCTATGATTTGGATGTTTGGTTTGGGTTAGGGTTTAGGGTTTGGGTTGCGCTACGTTTAATTTATGGTGGTTGTGTTGTGTTAGGGTCTAAGAATATGGTTGGGTTGATTATGGTTTTAGTTATTTAATTTTTTTGTAATTAAGTGATATTTATTATAATTGTGGCCTTCATGGTTTGACTCCCAAGTTGCTAATCTAGAAATGAGAGAAATAGCTTGCAACCTAACTAAAAGTATGATTCTTGCTAAGAAAATTGACTGGATCCCTTCTTTATTGAGCTCTATCAGGTTTGTAGATAGGGGAAAGGTTCGCTCAAAAAAACAAATAATCACACATAGGATAAGGATTTAGTGATTCGATTTCACCTAGAATGGATGTACATTTGGGGATAATATATATGATCACTTGTAAATTTTTATCAAGTCCTTAGAATGAGAATATATTTATTATTAACATTTAAGATTATAATCTGTTATTTAATTAATTTTTCTTTTGAAATTGTAGGTTATCATTGTCAAGTACACTTGGAGGTTTGAGTAATTGGAGGTATATATATATATATATATAATCTTTTTAATTTAATTGAATGGTATTTTAGTTTTCTGTTGAATTTCTTTAATGTTCAAATTAGTTATTATTCAGATACACATACTTTCTAAAGAAGATATATGCAAGCGAGGTCAAACATTAGATATTTTAACTCTTAGGGTAAAAGTTCACCTTGTTAAATTGTGTCGAAATTACTCACCCGTCGAGACTTGTGATCATGTTATACAGACAATGCAGGAAGTGTATGTATACCTCACTTACATGTATGATGTATTGTCTTTATAGTATGCCACAAGACTCGATCAACTTATGGCATAATTTGAATGGAGGCTTCTTATTAATCTAATGACAAGATTAATTTGTGGTGTTGATGGAGGGTTAACATTCCTTGTTCGCCTCTCTTTTCCCATAAAAAAAAGATTAATTTGAGGTCTTTCAACATCCTTCCACAAATCCGTATGTCATCTAAATCTCATCTTGCTAAGTTGTGACACATTCTTCATAAGGTAATCAAAATGTTAGTATACATAGTCACCTTCATCTATCATTGCATGAGGGTTTTGACTTCTTGTTCTTTTTGAATCTATAGGTGGATGTAGGGCATGCTACTCTCTAAGCAATCCAAGGTGTCCCAAGGCACTATCTTGCCTTTCTTGAACATTTTGCATCGGTTTGCTATTCCACCAATACAAGATGAATGGACCTTATATCTAATGAGTGGTGGAAATAACGTTACTTTATTTTGGGTGTCTTATCGCAACAAAAAAGTTTCTCCATCTCTTTGAGACATCTATTTGCTGTATTAGTGCCAGTTCCACCTTTAAAAGCTTAATGATTTATTTCCAAAAGGATAAACTCAATTGAAAGGATAAAATTTTCAAAAAGATTTTATCAAAACTTTTATCGACTCTAAGATATTCACCAAGATATCTTCACAACCTTTTTCTAAATGAATGAGACATCCTACGAATCTTGCCATTCATCGACCTTCCCTACTTTACCTATTGACATCTCGACATCATTTGAAGTAGGGGCTCAAGAATCGTTAGCATTCTTATTTTGCTTTACATCCATAGCACGATATTAATTACCACTGGACATGGGCATGTACAGGATCGTGAAGCCAATGTAATGTGACAGTTACACATAAGGTTCTCTATATGGCAGGAGACCTCTCTTCTCATTGCTACTCCATAGGTTCGTCGGAACCTTCTACGAAATGGCCCGAGGGACATGTAATAGCTAGGAAAACCTGAAGGATGGATAACGTTCGGATAACGACTATATCATGGAAAAGGAGAGTAAACTCCTTGGTAGTTAAGGAAATTGTTTGTCCCTCCATATCCTAAACTTAGATAAATATAACCTTTTAGGTTGGCCTTTGCACTGTTGTTTTTGCCTGCCTATGAATCCTTTGGAGAGTGCACTAGATAGTCCTCTCATTCAACTTGCAGTAGTTCTGCTTCACCACATTCCTCGCGACCACTTTTGACTTAAAAAGTAATGAAACCAAATCCTTTTGCTTGCCATGCAATGCTTTCCAACATCATGACTCTAACAATGGTTGGGCCAAACTTCTTGAAAAATCTCTTCAACTCAACCTTAGTTATGTTAGAGGACAAACCACCAAGAAATATCTTCAACTAAAACGACCTACCACTCTTTTGTCATTTAAGACGTCTGGGATGTTTACCTGACATCTGTCCGAACGTCTGGGATGTTCGTCAGACGTCTAAAAATGCTTTTCAGTGTGGAAGGTACGTATGCCAAACTTCCTCCCTCACCGCACCTCCTCCTGCGATGCCACTCCACGCCATGCCTCACGTTTCCGCCCCCCTCACCTCCTCTCCCTTTATAAACCTCTCCCCCTCCTCTTCGTTGCCCACCCCATAGCCGAGAGCAGAGCGAGAGGAAGCGCGAGAGCGAAGGGTGCAGCACCATTCTGCTGCAGCACTTGCAGGCAAGGGGAGCCAGAGCGGTTCCGCGGAAGTCATTTTTCCACGGAATCAGATGGCCGGAGAGACACCCCGACGTCTTACCGGACGTCCGAAGGTAGAGCAAGACATCTGGTAGAGATCTACTTTCCGTACTTTTCCTCTCTGACAAGTCCTGACAGCGTACGTGTATGTGTCAGAAGGCAGGAGCGTAGTCGAGGCAGTTTCAGACGTCCGGGAGCATCCCCATACATCTGACAGAGTCCTTGGACGTCGGCATTGAGTTCCAGACGTCTGATAGCGGAATACCGAGAGAGGTATCCCTGAGAACTGTTTTAAGATGTCTGGGACCTTTCCCAAACGTCTAATTTCCATCTGACAGCGTGTTTTGGGCCGTGTAAGGCCCTATTATTATCGCTTTTCCGTAAATGAACCGTCTCTGTTCTCTGTACGAGTTTCTCTGTATAATGATACCTTGTTTATATCCTTTTGAACCTTTGGCCCATCAACCCATGTTTTAGGTCTCCAGTCCGTCAGGTGTACGGGTCCTGTAGAGATGTCGGGAGCCACTGTATGAGCCCCCATTCCACCCGGTTACCCAGGTAGAGTGGCTACAACCTTAAATCTCTAATTTAGTACATGCTAGTAAGTAATCCTAAGACTTGAGATGAACCTTAGGAAGGAATAAGCGTATACTCGAAAATAAATTCTCGAACCCTAGGTCTTGGCATGAACACTAGGGTTAGAAGAAACTGCATGTGAATGATTGAGTAATCAGAAGCTGCCTATTTTTAGCTAAAATGGACCCCTACCATATGTGAATGATTGAGTAATCGAAAGCTGCCTGTTTTTAGCTAAAATGAACCCCTACTGTAATAAAATGGAAATTGAACTGTTTGTTCTGAACATTCCAACCCGGATGTGAAAAAGAAACTCCTGTACGAATCCCACGGGGCATGTAAACAAGAACACCGTACTACCGAGAATCGGTTGGTTCTGGGAATTTGCTGCCTATGAGCAGCTGTTAAGGGAGGTAAGCTAACCTTCGTGTACGTGGTACCGAAGAGAGCAACTATCCCTTGTAAGGTAAAGGAGAGCTTGCCGCCCTTAGGTTAGGACCTAGGGTGGGTTTGGCCACTCTACGACGACTCTTACTGGCTCTCGTGTACGTGGTATTGAGGTGAGCTACTCAGTGTAGGGGGGAGCTATCCGCCCTAGGGGGCCGGAGGCTAGGTATGGCCACCCTACACCGACTCTAGTCAGCCCATTGGGCAAACTGGGGTAGTCGGATGAGGGTACGCGGACTGAGGAGGGGCAAGACCCCTGTTCTGTTCTGAGAGGGCAAGGCCCTATACTGTTCCGCACTGTATGTTGAGGCGTATCCACTGGCGGAAATGATTGACCACGTGCCAGTGCGGGGTAGCTACCCGCTCACTTATCACGTGTACCGTAGTCACCGCTACGTCACGACCATTACTGTTACGAACGTGGCATCAGACGGATTTTAAGACGTCTGGGAAGTGGCCCAGACGTCTGGTAATAAATTTTTTCGGCGTACCGGGTTGCGTCTGCGCGCGTGCGTGTGCAAACTGCGCCCGCCGCCTTCGTCTTCTTTTTCCTCTCTCTTCCTACAGACGCGTCGCTTCTCTTCTCTCTCTCCCCATGCTGCCTTATATATAAACCCTCGCCCTCTCCCTCACCCTCATCTCCTCCGCCTTTCTCTTCTCCTTCTCCCTGCCAGCGAGAGCGCGAGCGAGAGAGTGAGCGGCGGAGGCAGCAGTGGCCACGGCGAGCGTGTGGGAAGGAGGGTTGCGAGAGGAAGGAAGAAGCTCGACCGCGAGGTTGCAAGCTTGCCGGGGCAGCTAGAGCCGGCCGGCGGGGGAGCGACGGGCGTGGGGTGTCACGGAGGGGCTGCTACAGCTCAAGCAGTAGGCAGACGGGGCGCGGCGCGGCCATGCGTTGCAGGCGGAGAGCAAACCACGTCCTGATTCTGGGAAAATTTCCTAGAATCATACGTCTGGACTTACGCCCAGACGACGCCGAAGACGTCTGGAGTACGGTCTAGACATCTGATAGGTACGATATTTCTTATCTTCTCATTTTTACGCGTGTACGGCCATGCAGCCATCCGCCGCGTTCTTCTGCGCTTCGTCGTGCTGAGAGCAGGTGTGTGTGTGTGCGCAGGTTCTGCTCGGGAGGGCAGGAGGGCTCGCCATCCCACGTGAATTAGACGTCTGGCCACAGTGCCAAACGACGAAGAGAACCTCCAGACGTCCGGGGTGACAATCGGACATTTGGAAACCAAGGCCAGACGTTCCAGCAGGCTTCTGGACATCTGAAGGACTGTGTAGACTGAGGTACGACCTGATCCACCTTTTAAGACGTCTGGAAGAGGTTCCAGACGTCTGATTTTGGACAAATTCGTCGTTTTTGACCCATTTAGGGCCCGTTCGGAGTCCGTTTTCAGCATTTCGAGTTGCGTTCTTTCCAGAATTAATTCCTCTATCCGTTTACAGTAATTGTATACTGTTCTGATAAACTCCTTGTGATTGATCTTTGTGTTAGGACCCCATTTCATTACAGTCTTGGGGGTTGCGGAGGCGCGTGGGATTGCCGACCATGCTCCCAGTACTCCCGGTTTCGCTGGTAGAGTGGCCCTTTAATTTATTTAACAAAAATTATACAATTATGAAACAACTAATAGAGTCTAAGGCATTGCATGAACCCTAGGAATGAGAAATTAGATTGAATGATAGATCCTAGGGTATTGCATGAATCCTAGGATTGGAAAACTAGATTGAATGCTAGATCTTAGGGTACGGCATGAATCGTAGGACTGGAAAACTTGTTGATTATATAAACATTGTAGTCTTGGAAAAGTGGAAAGAAAATGATAACTGCCTGTAAATTTGACAACAGTTGCCTGTTATAAATGGATAATTACGATTGAGAATATAAATTATATGGATATAAAGCTGGAACGGTGAAACCTAAATTGGCTGAGTTAAAAGAGCATGAACCTTACGGGGAATTAGGAGTAGAACTCCTGGAAAGTGAATGGAATAGAATTGGGGAAGTGAGCTGGCCCTTGAGTACGGAGTACCAAGGAGAGCAACTGTCCCCTTGTTTAGTGCAAAGCGGAGCTAGCCGCCCAAGGGACCCGGGGTTAGGACTGGCCACTTTGTATCGACCTTTGGCCCTCGTGTACACAGTACCGAGGAGAGCTACTAGTGTAGGGAGAGCACTAGCTACCCCACGGGCCCCGGGGTTCTGCTAGCTCTCTTACACCGACTTGTTAGGCCCACTGGGCAAACCAGGGTAGTCAGGCGAGGGTGCGCGGACTGTGGAGGGGCAAGACGCTTGTTTGGTTACTGTGGAGGGGCTGGACCCCTGTTACTGAGAGGGCTCTGCCTTATACTGGTTCCGTGCTGTGCTTTGGGCGCACCTGTTAACGGAAACGATTGACCGCGTGCCAGTGTGGGGTAGCTACCTGTGCGTCTATCGTGCGTGCCGTAGTCACCGTTACGTCTGTCAGCGACCTTGGGGTGGTTGACTGAGGGTAGGACCACCACGGGGGACTCTCCTGGCCAGGAGAGCACCACGTGTTACTTCTACTTTTCGGAAAAGATTGCAATCAAGATTGTTCCCACGAGGAACATTCAAGATCAAGAGAAGGATCTGAGAAATAAATCAACAGTAAATAAATGGAAAGATATAAATATAGAAAGTAAAAACATAACAGCTACTGTCCACTTTATTGCTTCTTCTAGCTTTTAGTTGCCACTCTACTCAGCGTTTCGCTGACGTGTCACCCTTGTTACCCTTTCAGGACCAGGTGTTGAGCAGCCAGAGTCAGCGGCTGCGGAGGGTGCTGGGCCTAGTAGAGCCCAGTAGAGTTACCTGTAGTACCTCATGTACTTTTCTTTCCGCTGTAGTGAGTAGTTTTCTGTTACTCCCTGTACTCTATTTATTGTAAGCTTCCTGTTATGTACATGTTTATTTTTCTACTATTGTGGTGGTGTATACTGTAGTGTTTCTTTCCTTTACTACTGTATTTTGTTACTGCTAGTTATATACATGGTGAATGTGGCCTATTTTACTGCTCTTTTGGTTACTTTCTCGTTGGACGACTAGGTTTTGGGATTAGTCGAGTCGGTCCGATTCTCGTGTCTCGTAGGGATTCAGGAATTGGGTCGTTACAATGACCTCGGGGTGGTAGACCGAGTATAAGACTACCACGGTGGAACTCCCCCGGCCAGGAGAGTGCCACGTGGGCATTCTATATCACGGGAAGCTGTAAGCAAAATCGTTCCTATAGGAAACCAGAAGATTAATTAACAAATCCTAATTAGAGATCTCTACGCACCCACATGTATAATACAATTGGAAAATGGAAAATTTTATGTTAAATGCATGTTACTTCTTAGCCACCACTCTACTCAGCGTTAGCTGACTCCAGTTAAATAAATTCTGTACAGGTCAGGGATTTGAGCAGCCCGAGCCACCGGCTGCTGAGGATGCTAGGCCTAGTCGAGCCTAGCATTCGTTCTACTGTTTGATAGTGAGTTCTATAGCTTTGTCTTCTACTACATGTACTCGTTTTGTTGTGATGGCTGTATTATGACATAATATTAATGTTCCTTTTTCCCCTTGTTGTAAATTTCTTTCTGCTTAGCTACTATACTTGTGTGATTGTGCTTTGATGAATGTTACTTGGTTATTTCTTGTTGGACGATTGGGTTTTAGGATTAACCGAAGCGAGTCGATCTCAGATCCTGTAGGGATTTTGGATCGGGTCGTGACAGATGGTATCAGAGTAAGGTTGTCCTGAGAAATGAACCATGTAGTTCGGAAAACACCACACTTGTACATGTAACTAAGATAACCATCACAACATTTTCTCTTGGTTATTGTATCCGAGTCTCACGTCTCCTCCTTAGTCAAACAAGCACCAATAATCTCGTTCCCCCTCGATCTTTGAGTAGGAAATGCCTCTCCAGGAAGCTATTGAGGCAGGCTGCGGACGTGGTCGTGGCCGAGGACGTGGTCACAGGGGAGGACGAGCGATGGCCGAAGATATAGCCGCTCCACCTCTCCTCCCGGGCATTCAGGCCCCGGACCTCGCCTAACTAATCCGGAGTCTTATCCGGGAGGGGCTCCATCAGCCTCCTTTTCAGCCTTCCCTTCCTAGGGATGCAGAGGGGGAATCGTCCGTGGGGCAGGCAAGCTGCCACGGCGCTGGATGAGCTGTAAGGGGAGGGGGTGATCCTCTACCGCCTCCTTTAGACACTTCGGGGCACAAGTCCTCCTTGCCTGGAGGTGCACCCCTTCCTCCGCTGCGGCTACACCATGAGGTTTTCAGCCAATTCAGGAAGCTGAAGCCCTCCTCTTTCAAGGGGGAGGAAAGCCCATCTGAGGCGGAGGATTAGCTGGAACAAATGGAGAAGATCTTCGGCACCCTCTATCCTCCTGTAGAATGTCGCGTGGCCTTTGCCACGTATCAGCTGGAGAATGCAGTCCACAGGTGGTGGAAGGCGGTCAGAGGACAGGGGGAGGGAGAATTGACGTGGGAATGATTTGTGGCACTCTTTTGTGAGCAGTACTTCCCACAGACTTGGCAGGATCAGAGGAGGCGGGAGTTCCACACTCTGCCAAGGGGCAATGACAGCGCGTACCGTACGCTTTTTCTGGAGCTGTCACGCTTCGCCTCGACAGCTGCATCCACCGAGGAGGAACGCCTGTGGAGATTCACCGAGGGTCTCCGACCCACCATCCGGGGGTACGTAAAGCCCCTGAAGTTGCCTACCTTCTCCCGCGTAGTCGAGGCTACCATGACCTACGAGGAGACCAACCCGTCCGCACGAGATATTGATGGAGGAGGATGGGAGAGGCCCTACCCGCAGGAGCACTCACAGGGCTGTCGGGAGAGGAGGCATCAGACACCAACAGGGGAACCGTCTCGTTCTGTGGGTCCACCAGGGACCTATGGGGGTCCCCGACAGGGATCAACTGACTGCAACAGACCCCCGCCCAGTCACCAGCAGGGACAACTGACAGAGGGAAGTCGCGTACCCCTCTGCTATCAGTGTGGCCAGCCAGGTCACATACGGAGGAATTGTCCTTCTAGGACTGGAGCGCAGTCGACGCTCCCAGCACTGAGCACTGCAGGCCGATCTGGCGGCCGCGGATACCAGCCTCGAGGAGGAGGACAACAGTCACGAGGAGGGTATCGGCCTACTGCCTCCCGCCCGACCCCAAGCACAGCTGTTTCTTCTACACGGAGGACTGAAGGGCATTGATGAGAGCCTCATCATGAACCCTAACTAGCACATTTTGATCTAAATAAGTGTACAAAAGCTCCTACAAAACCTAAGGAAAAGCCTAAATCAGAGAATTCTAAATTTAAGAATAAAATAATTCACAAGGGGTAAAACTGTAATTTTACCAATGCAGTACACAAACAGGGTGTCTAAGGGTCTGAACACAGGTCAAATGGACTTAATAAGAAAGAAAGTGGGATGACCTGATCCGAAAAGGGTTATAGCAACTTCTAGGAATTAAATAACATTCTGTAACCCTAAAAACAAATCCGCTTTAATTCACGAAGTTCTTGGAAAAATAAAAGTCAAATAAACCCTCTAAAATTTATGGAAAAACATCCCCTAGGGTTTAGAACTTTCAATTTGGCCAGTGGAACCCATCTTGACCTAAATTGAGAATCATACCCAATTTTTGACCTAATTTGGGTTTTTGTGCAAATTGACCGGTCAAACGTGATCAAACAAAATCAAACTTCACCATTGGATTCTTTAGGTCCAGATTAGGTTTATACCAAAATTTGGATTTAAGGGAAGGCCATCTTGACCTACTTTACAAATTAGTCCTCTTGAATTACTTTTCGACCCTTATCTTTTATGAACCCTTGCTTTTTGCCCCCCAACTTCTCTTTCGTTCTTTACAGAACGGCCCCTCTGCCACCCCACAAAGCTGCCCATACCTCCAGCGACCTTGCGCGGAGGATGGCGCCGCGCAGGGTATGGGGGCTGCTCTCAGAAACGAAAGGGGGGTTTCCTACGTCGTCCTCTTTCGTAGGGAGCCCCTCCCATGGCCTGCCATTGCCCACTCCTCTCGTGCGAACGCGCGAGAGGAATGGGTCTCCATCTCCGGCCAACTCCGGCATGCTCTCCACGATCTTTCCTCGAGATTCTCCTCTCGCTAGTTACTATAAAAGGGACGACAGGGTTCTCCGATCGTCTCAAGCTCGTTTTGGCCAGAGAATTTCCCCAAACTCGTCCCTTCTCACTCCGGCCAAGCAACCCAATGCTTCCAGCGACCCTTCCCCCTCCTTCTCGTCGCTTTGCTGCCACACCTGCAGCAGAGTTCACTCCGCCTCGTCCTCCCGTGCTAGGCCGCACTAGCTGGCACCTTCCTGACCTCCTCCTCGTCGCCGTTACAGCCTCTAGGCATCTTTGTCTCCAACGTTGGCAGGCATGCGCTGAGCACCTCCTCCCCCCCTTTTCATCAGTTAAGTAGGTGAAACTCTTCCCCTTACTCTCTCTGTTATTTCCCCTTTTTAATTTGCTATTTCCACCCTCCGACCACCACTGTCCATCGCCACCTTCTCCATCTCTGGCTGCCCTTCGACGAGGCATCCCCGCTGCTCCACTACTCCATCCGCCTTGCCAATCACCCCTTAAGCACCGCAGCACCTCACTGACACTAAATCTGCACTCCACTCACCACGCCACACCTCCAGAACACCCCCTGAACACACCCACTCTCACGCACACAGTGTGCCCTAGGCGCGCGCACTCCGGCCTCCCCACGCCACGCTGACCCCCGCACTATCTTCGCCATGCTCTGGCGAAGCTCACCAAGTGTTCTGACAGGGCCGCAAGGTCGTACTAGTGGTTTCAGGTCTCGTACCCTCGCCGCCATTGACAAGAAGCTTGGACCAAGCTTGCAAGCAGCTCCAAGCCCCTTCAGCTCTAGGTCTGCAGCCCAGGTCGCGCGGAAGGCTTTCACGCCCACACTCAGGACCTCAATTGGGGTCGTAAGCCTCGGCTGCTGCCCCAAATCACCCGCTCCTCCTGCCTGCAGGCTCATGAAACGAAGGTGGGACTTTAGTCCCACCTCGGAAGTGTGTGGGCACGTGCCCACACATAAATTGAAAAAGTCACATAGGCTATTCGCCTCGAATACACTGGGGTGAGGTCCCTCCTCACCTATCCACCGGGTCTCGTCCGCGGCACTGCCCACGCGGACCTGACCCAGGACCTGATTACCCTGATCTGTGCAGTCCTCGTGCACCACACACACGCCGGTGCGCTTGGACCTAGGCGAGCGACTCGACACGATTACCCAGCTCTGGGAGAGTGTACCCAAGAGAGATTCAGAGAGAGAGAGACGCGAGGAAGGGTAGGGGTAGGTTTTGCATCGCGTGTGTGCAGGAAATAGGTGAGGAAGGAGAAGAGGAGGAAGAGTGGGCGGCAAAGACTTAGCCGAAAAGCTCCCATAGCAGAGAAAAAGAAGAAGAAAGGAGGAAGAGGAAGGGAAGCAGTGAGGACTTCGCAGTGAAAGGCAAGAAGAAGAAGGTGAAGGAGAAGCCGCAGCAGCCGAAGAAGAAAGAAGAGAAGAAGAGAAGACAACAGAAGAAAGGAGGCACTGTAGCAACAGGGCCGATAAGGCATCCGACTTGAAGAGTTAGACGTCCGGAACAGGGAAAGGCTGAAAGAAAAGAAGAAGAAGGAAGGAGCTACTGAAGAAAGAAGAAGGAGAAGAAGACGCAGAAGGAAGAGGAAAGAAGAAGAAGCAGCAGCAGAGAAAAAGAGAAGAAAGAAGGAAATGCCACAGCAGAGGAGAAGAAGAAAGAAGGCATAGAAGCTGACTGAAGAAGAGAAGGCATAGTAAGAGAGAGGAGAAGAAGAAGCCAAGAGAAAGAAAGGAAGGAAAAGAGAAGAAGAAGAAGAAAAAGAAAAGGAGTTTTTTTTGCTCATTCTCTCTCTCTTAATTTTTTGTAAAATAGTATATAGTCAATTGTGAATTCATATGTTTCTAGAATGATGTATGCTCCCTGAGTTCGACCTCGGGATATTTTAAAAATCTCAAGTAATAAATAAATTAAAGTGATAATCATCTTTCATAATACTGCAACGAATACATCATTAAAACCCGAAGGATGAGCCCAACACTTTTTGGCGCCGTTGCCGAGGAGCAGCAGCCATTCTAGAAGCAATTTATTCAAAATTTTTGATTTACTACTGACTTAAGCTCTTCTTTTTTGTTGTGTAGGCACAGGAAATCAAGAAGGAGCAAGCAACCGCACAACAACCACGCCAAGGGACAGGTAATTTCCTATCCTCTCTTTTAAGACCCTCAAAATTCCAAAGAGGAAGAAAAAGAAAAAAAAAAATTTAGGAATAACCTATCTTCCATACCTAGTAAATCACAGAAGTTGCCTATTTTCAAATTTCAACACATTCTATCTGTATATCCACTAAAGGTATTTAGGGCTAAAACCTTCTTGCTTGAGCCCTAATTACCTAGTCTTGAGGCAACTAACTGGACCAATTAGAGCCAGCTTAAGACTCAACACTAGGGTTTTAGAGACACACTTTATAATCAAGAATTGAGAATTCCCAAAAGAAGTGTGCCCAAGTGTTACGACCCAGTTCCCGAATCCCTACAAGATACGAGAATCGGGCCGACTTGACTGATCCCAATACCCAGTCGTCCAACGAGAAAGTAACCAAAAGAGCAGTAAAATAATCCACATGCACCATGTATATAACTAGTAGTAACAAAATACAGTAATAAAGAAAAGAATACTACATGATACACCACCACAATAGTAAAGAAATAAACATGTACATAAACATGAAGCTTACAATGAAAAGAGTATAGGGGTAACAGAAACTACTCACTACAACAACAAGAAAAGTATAGTGGGTATTACAAGTACACTACTCGGCTCTACTAGGCCCAGCGCCCTCTGCAGCCACCGACTCTGGCTGCTCAACACCTGGTCCTAAAATGGTAACAAAGGTGACACGTCAGCGAAACGCTGAGCAGAGTGGCAACTAAAAGCTAAGAAACAGTAAGGTAGACAGTAGCTATTATATTTTTAATTTCTTTCTTTATATTTTCCGTTTACTCGTTATTGAATTATCCCTCAGATTCTTCTCTTCATCTTGAATGTTCCTCGTGGGAACGATCTTGATTGCAGTCTTTTCCGAAAAGTAGAAGTAACACATGGTGCTCTCCTGGCCGGGAGAGTCCCCCGTGGTGGTCCTACCCTCAGTCAACCACCCCAAGGTCGCTGACAGACGTAACGGTGACTACGGCACGTGCGATAAACGCACGGGTAGCTACCCCGCACTGGCACGCGGTCAGTCGTTTCCGTTAACGGGTGCGCTAAAAGCACAGCACGGAACCAGTATAGGGCAGAGCCCTCTCAGTAACAGGGGTCCAGCCCCTACACAGTACTTGTTTAACCGCTCTCGATCGGGTTTTAAAAGATAATACGTTGTAATATAGCCGACAAAGCATTCAAACAAATAGAGAATTTTATTACTCGAAAAACTAGAGCATCCTAGGTCGAACACAGGGAGCAATCTGAGTACTTTTAAAAATCAAAGAATACAACTTTTAAATGAAAGATAATTGATTCACAGAGAGATTTTAAAAAATAGTTGATGAGAGAGAACAGAATTGGACGTCTGATTTCTTTATCAGACGTCTTAAATGTAGTGTAGTCTTCCTGTTTGGCCTTCTTTCTTGGTCTTTTCTTTCTCTACAGTCTTCCTCCTTACTTCTTTCTTCTGCCTTCTTCTTCGTGGGTTCTTCTTTTCTTCTGATCTACAGGGCTTCTTCATCCTTGAACCTCTTTCTCTTCTTCTCTCTTTCCTGCGAAGGCTTCTACCTTTGCTTCTTTTCTCCTCTATCCTCTTCTTCTTTTTGTCTGCAGTCCTTTCTTCTTCTCTCTTCTCTTCTTTGCTCAACCTCTTCTTCTGCTTTTTTTTCTCCTTGCGGCTAAGTCTCTCAACGCTCAGCCTGCCTGCACAAGGGAGCAAAACCTACCCTGTCCCTCTACCCACGCGTCTCTCACTCTCTGAAATTCACTCAAGGCCTCTCTCCCAGAGCCACGGGTATTCGGGTCGAATTTCGCACCCAGGACCAGGCGCATCGGTAGGTGGGTGATGCGCGAGGAGTGCTCAGGTTGGGTCAGGTCGGAGCCCACCAGATCCGCGAGGTGAAACCGCGGACGAGGCGAGTGTGGGATAAGGTGAGGGACCTCACCCCTGTGCGTTCAGAGGCGAAGAGTGTACAACACAAAAACAATTTATACCGCACCTGCGCTTCGCATTTCGCCGATGTGGGACTATTCGTCTTGCCCTGCTCCTGCACGCACCCGCAGAAGATTCTTCGTGCAATTGCCAAGGCCACGGGCTTCGCAGCGCTATTTGCTGGACCAGATCACTTCGCACCGCTCGCCCGAGTCCATTGCACTTGAGGCCTGGAGCTTCTAACGCCTGGAGCTGCTTTGAAGCTTCTTCAACCGTCGTCAATGGCGGCAGGGGCTTCGATACTGTCACACACAAAACAAGCGTCTCGGCTCAATCAGACCAGCTGGGGACCTTCGCCGTGGCACGACGAAGGTGGTGCACGGTGCTGCAGGTCGTGAGACGGCTTAGGCGTGCGTGCCTAGGTCGTCCTGTGACTGAAGGTGTGGGTGAGTTCGGGGGGCTGTGGTGGAGGTGTAACGGGGCTGTGGATGGGTGGAGAGTGTTCCTTGTGGTGAGGCGGAGCTAATGAGACGGTTGGCGAGCCGTGTGGAGGGGCGGAATGGTGGGGGCGGCTCGCCGGAGGTCGATCGGTGACGTGGAAGATGAGGGTGGTCAGCGACGGTCGCGGGGTAATTAAATGAAATAAAAGGGGGAAAAGAGAGAGGGGAAGATGGAGAAGGTATCTGGAGTGTTCTGGAAGGGAGGGAGGCAACGGAGTGGACGACTCATAGCTGCCGTCGTCGGAGAAGAACCCTGAGGGAGGGAGCGACGACGAGAATGAGGTCAGGAGAATGCGCGCTTGGTACTACGCAACGCGGGAGAAAGAGGTGGAGTTGACTCTGCTGCTGGTACGACAGCAGAGCGACGAGGAGGGGAGGAGGTGGCCGGAGCTTGCGGGTTTCTTGGCCGGAGATGGAAGAGAGGAAAATTTGGGGGAATCTCTGCCAAAATAAGTTTGAATATCTGCGGCCAGGTCTGGGGATCCTTTTATAGGTGTTGGCCGAACTTTGTAGGGCGTGCAATTATCTCCGACGGCTCACCGGAGAAGAAAAGAGGGTGGATACCCAAATCCCTCGTGCGTTCGCACGAGAGATTGGGTTCACACCAGAGATCGTGATTGGCTTTAGATGGAAGGGAATTCCTCAGAGAATCTCCCTTCCATTTCTGGGGGGGAATCTCTGAGGAATCAGAGAGTAATCCCTCTCTAAACTTTGCCGGAGGTCGACTCTGCCCTAACAATGGCGGCAGGACCTGATTGCAAAGGTGGCAAGGAAATTAGGGGGCTCTTTGCAAGGATTTTCAAAAGATAGGGACCAAATTATGATTTGGGTGTACTAAATTGCAAAGTAGGTCAAGATGACCTCCCCTTAAGTCCAAATTTTGGTACAAACCTAATTTTGACCTAAGGAATCTAATGGTAAAGTTGGATTTTAGGTTTGACCTCATTTGATTGGACATTTTGCGTAAAAACCCAAATTAGGTCAATTGATGAGGTAGGACCCTAATCTAGGTCAAATTGGGTTCCAAAGGCCAAATTAAGTATTCTAAACCCTAGAGGATATTTTTTCATGATTTTTAGAGGGTTTAATTGATTTTTATTCTGACCGGAACCTTGTTAATTTAAGCGGATCTGTTTTAGGGTTACCAAATGTCATTTAATTCCTAAATTGCACATGAACCCATTTCTGATTGACTCAACCCACTTTTTATCTTATTTAGACCATTTGACCTATGTTTTGCCTCTGATAAATCCCGTTTATGCACTGCAATGGTAAAATTGCAGTTTTAACCTTTAATTCATGTTTTTTCTCAGAGCACTCATTCCTTCATTTAGGTCTTCTTCTAGGTTATGTAGGAGCTTTTATCTTCTTTATTGGGTCAAAATGAGCTAGTTATGGCTCATGATGAGTCTCTCATCATACCCCTATGCCTAGCTTTTGCTAGTCCCTTAGCAAAATTTCAAGGTTTTAACTTCCGTTCTAGACCTTGAGTGTAAGTGCTTTTCCTTTTCTTTTGTGATTAGGTAGGAATGCCGACAATAGGACTAGAGGTATTCAAGTACCAACCAAAATCTGGACCTGACCGCTTTAGCCTCAGTCCTCCGCAAAGGTTTCTAAGGCCCACAAAAACTAACCTAGGGTTTGTTGGACTTCGCGGTTAAAGCACCCGTGCTTGAGACATTTTTAGCCTAAGTTCAGTTTGCAGTGTGTTTTTTGTAAGAGAGAGATAGAAGATTTATTTGTTTGGAGAGCTTTTCTCTCTCTTTTCTTTTTATTTCTAGCTTTGGATTAGCTTCTCAACACGGTCTGTATCGGATTCCTCATCCCCATCATCAGTCCTCAAGGGTCCTTGGCTTTCGAGATTTCGAGATAATCCCACCCATGGCAACCCCCAGAACCCTGGCTTTCGAGATTTCGAGATAATCCCACCCATGGTGTTTCGTGGCCGAATTCAGACCCTGGCGATCGACATTTCGTGATAATGCCGCCCATGGTATCTGAACCAGCAGAGTGCTTACATGCCCTCAGTAGGATATTTAAATATCCTAAGAGACAAGCACCGAGGAGACGATATGTTGTTACACATCTTCTAGGGGAATTTTCCACCTCTCCGCGTCGGGAACTCGTCCAAATCAATTTGTGTTGATTGGCCGCTCCTAATCTAGGTGACTTTTTCAGAACATTAAACGCTTTTTGCGTGATTTGAATGTTTATGTGCACTGAACCAGACTGTGTGTGAATTTGGGGTGCTTAGGTTACCGAATCCCGCAAATCGGAGGTCAGTTAATGAGGCCGAATACTTCCTAAGCCTTAGACCTAATACTTAAGCTTCGCATTTTCCTCAACCTCTTGAGGATTATCCAGATTTTAACGGATACGTGAATTTTTAAGCTAACAAATCTAGCCCAAGAGGCCTAAGACCAGCGTTCCCACTAATCTCTTGTTATGTCTCCTTAGCACTTTTTTTTTTCTTTTTCTTGATTTGGTCTAGAACTTCAGTTAACCCTTTAATCTTTTACTAATGACTATTTCTTTTCATTTTCATTTTGTGCTCCTTTTTGTCATTTTACTCTTTTCCTCCTCTCATTTGTATGACCCTGAATTGTTCCTCCCCTCCATCAAGTCTTTTATTTTATTGAAACCCTTTCTTGATATGAATTTTGCTGACATTTTGCACTTTCATACCCCCGCATGCCTAAGATTTGCAATGTCCCCATTGTAAATTAGGTGGGTTCGATTTCAGCTTAGTTCATGCATTAGGATAGGTGTGTGGTGAGTGAATGGGTCGAAGTGACTTGTTGCGAACGATTTCTAATCTCGGGTAGGGATACCTGAGGTGGCTGTTCTAATGGATGAACCCTAAAGTGCAATATGAATTCCGCATAGAGATGTCAGAAAAGGTTTCGGGTTTTTCAAAGAATGACGGGTTGCCTCCCGTTAAGCGCTGAGTTTTACGCCATCGGCTGGGCGCAATGAGCTCATGAGGAATGGAGGGTAAAGGATGACTCAGCTAAATCCATATCGGTCATGTCAATGAACGGCTTGAGTCTCTGACCGTTCACGACAAAGGATTCAGAATCGTGGCTAAGTGGGCTGATTTCAATTGCTCCATTTCCGAAGATTTGTCAGACTAGGTAGGGTCCGACCCACTTAGATCTTAGCTTTCCTGGGAATAATTTGAGTCGGGCATCAAAGAGTAAAACCTTTTGACCAGGATGAAAGACCTTTCCAGAAATGTGTTTGTCGTGAAAAGCTTTAACCCGCTCTTTGTAAATTTGTGAGTTCTCATACTCGTCGTGGCGTAATTCATCGATCTCGCTCATTTGAAGTCTTCTGTGGGTTCCAGCCTTAGAAAGATCTAGATTACAGGTCCATACTGCCCAATAGGCTTTATGCTCCAACTCGACGGGGAGGTGACATGCCTTCCCGTACACTAGTCTGAAGGGAGACATTCCTAATTGGGTCTTGTGGGCGGTCCTATAGGCCCACAATGCTTCCGGAAGCCGAGAAGACCAATCTTTTCTATCAGGTCGAACAGTAACCTACAGGATCTTCTTGATCTCTCGGTTAGATAGCTCAGCTAGACTATTAGTTTGGGGGTGGTAAGGAGTAGAGATTCGATGTGACACCCCGTATTTGGTCATCAGTGACCTGAACTGAGCATTTGTGAAATGGGTTCCTCCGTCGGAAATTATAGCACGCGGAATCCCGGACCTTGAGAAGATGTTTTGATGAATGAATTTTATAACAACTTTGTGATTGTTGGTTCGGGTTGGAATGGCTTCTATCCACTTGGAAACATAATCAACTACGAGTAAGATGTATTCGAAGCCATCCGAGATTGGGAAGGGTCCCATGAAATCAATCCCCCAGACATCAAAAATTTCGCATACCAAGATCGGCTGTAGAGGCATCATGTCTCGATGGCTCATGTTGCCTAGAGTCTGGCAACGGGAACATGCCTTACAGTGATCGTATGCATATTTGAAAATTGTGGGCCAGTAAAAGCCACACTGGAGGACTTTTGATGCGGTTTTATGTCCTGAAAAATGTCCACCGCATGCCTACTCATGGCAAAATGAGAGTATGTCTTTGATTTCCACTTCCATGACGCACCGTCGAATTATCTGATCAGCACCAATGCGGAATAGATACGGGTCTTCCCATAGGTAATACTTGGCATCGGAACGCAATTTGTCCTTTTTGGCCTTCGGCCAATCGGACGGAATCTGATGTGATGCCAGGTAATTAACTATATCAGCGAACCATGGAAGACTTATACTGATAGTCAGGAGGTGCTCATCAGGAAAGTGTTTCGTGATAGGTCCGGAAGGGTCAATTATTTCAGAAGGAAGGCGGGACAAGTGATCAGCTACCACATTCTGCTTTCCCGCCTTGTCGCGAATCTCGAGGTTAAATTCTTGCAATAGCAAGATCCATCGAATTAATCGAGGTTTCGCGTCCTTCTTTGCAAGGAGATGCCTCATAGCTGTGTGATCCGAGTATATGATAACACGGGAACCCAGAAGGTATGATCTGAATTTTTCCAGGGCAAATACTACGGCCAGCAGCTCTTTCTCAGTAACCGTATAGTTACGCTGAGCCTCATCCAGTGTTTTGCTGGCGTAGTAAATGACCACAGGTTTCCCGTCAATTTTCTGCCCCAAAACCGCTCCTACAGCGAAGTCAGATGCATCACACATGATCTCAAAGGGTTGAGACCAATCAGGGGACTGTAGGATTGGGGCTTGAGTGACTCGGTTACGTAGGATCTCAAATGCCTGAGTGCATTCCTTGGAAATTTCGAAAGGCACATCCTTGGAGAGAAGATTGGTCAGGGGGCGCGCGATTTTGATGAAATCAGTGATAAATCGACGGTAGAAATTAACGTGCCCCAAAAAAGATCGGATGTCCTTAATCGAGCTAGGCATAGGGAGCTTGGAAATCAGGTTAACCTTAGCTCGATCCACTTGGATGCCTTTCTCTGAGATTAAATGTCCCAGGATAATTCCCTCAGGCACCATGAAATGGCTCTTTTCCAAGGAAAGAACCAAATTCACATCGATGCACCGCCTGAGTATTTGGACCAAGTGTTGGAGGCAATCGTCAAATGATTCTCCAAAAACTGAAAAGTTATCCATGAAGACTTCCAGATAATCACCTACCATATCTAAGAATATGGCAAGCATGCACCGCTGAAAAGTTGCAGGTGCATTGCAGAGACCGAATGACATCCTTCGAAACGCGTACGTCCCGATGGGGCAGGTGAAAGTGGTCTTTTCTTGGTCCTCTAGATGGATTGCCACCTGATTGTAACCGGAGTACCCGTCAAGAAAGCAGAAGAACCTATTTCCCACTAGTTTTTCGAGGATCTGATCAATAAACGGTAGTGGGAAATGATCCTTCTTCGTGGAGGAATTGAGTCTTCTGTAATCAATGCAGACTCTCCACGAGTTAGCTATTCGGGTAGGAATGACTTCTCCGGTTTCAGTCGTGATGATGGCAAGTCCTGCCTTTTTAGGCACCACTTGTATTGGACTCACCCAACGACTGTCGGAAATCGGGTAGATGATCCATGCATCTAACCACTTTATGATCTCCTTTTTCACGACCTCCTGTAGGTTAGGGTTTAGGCATCTTTGCGTTTCTCTTGAAGGTCGTGTGCCTTCTTCTGTGTAGATTCTATGTGTGCAGTATGAAGGGCTTATGCCAGTCAAATCATCGAGAGTCTATCCAATGGCTCTACGATGTTGCTGGAGAATAAAAATCAAACAGAGTTCCTAGTCAGGTGTGAGTCGAGAGTTGATAATCACAGGAAACGTCTGATTTGAATCCAAAAACACGTACTTCAGATGTTCGGGAAGGGGCTTGAGTTCCATGACAGGATTTTCAGCAGCAGCGGGCGGTTCGGGGTTTGTATCAGGAGCAATGGTAGGAGTCATAGGTGTGTCTAGATCATGTTCGCACTCCTCTGTTAGCGGATTTTGATTCTCTAGTGGTTGATCGGGGATAATCAGGTTGTCCTCTATATGCAATTCATCAACCACGGCTCTGATATCACATATTTCCTCTATAACCCCACAATTAATCCCTTGTTAGGCCTTAAAAATGTCAATCTTCAGGTTTTGGTTCCCAAATTTTAATTCTATCTGGTCCTCTTCGCAGTTTATGTTGGCCCTAGCAGTGGCCAAAAAGGGTCTCCCTAATATGATTGGTGTGTCCCTTGGGTTCTTAGGTGCATCCATGTCCAGTACTATGAAGTCCACTGGGAAATAGAAATCTCGTACCCTAACAATGACATTCTCGAGTATTCCTCTAGGTGACTTGATGGATCGATCAGCTAACTGCAATGTCACCTTAGTGGGTTTAAGTTCAGATTCTTCAAGGTGGTCGAGGAGGGATGTAGGTATTAAATTTATGGAGGCACCTAGGTCTAGTAAGGCTCTATCAAATTGGGTTTCACCAATTTTATAGGAAATCAAGGGAGTTCCTGGGTCTTTAGCCTTGGGTGGGAGTTTACTCAAGATGACAGAGCTGGCTTGCTCTGACAGTACGATTAGATTCCCATCCTTGGTTCGCGGCTTACATTTAGGGGTACATATGTCTTTCAAGAATCTTGCGTAAGCCGGTATGTGGCGAATTGCATCCATCAATGGGATGTTTATCTGGACCTATTCAAAGAGCTTGACCAGATCCTCCTCGGGAGCCATGGGTTTAGTTATCCTTTTTCCTTTGGTCAAGGCCTCAGGAAATGGGATCCTAGTTGGTTCCTCTAGGATAGGTCCAGGTTCTTGATCTGGGACAGTGGTATCTTGGATGACTATCCTAGGGTCTTGGCTATTGTTAGGCTTGGAGTGGTTTGGATAATGTGGTTCTTGGGTTGTTTTACCACTACGTGTTGTTACAGAGTTCAATCCGGCCTGATTTTGGTTTGGGTTAGGTAGGAGGGGTGGCTGCTGCTGAAATCCCGCATAAGATGTCGAAGCTTCCATCCCGTCTGGCGATGGAGCAGCAGGGGCCTGATAAATCAAATGTGTTTGGCCTGAATTTGGATTCATAACGCGCTTCTGGGTTAGCACGTTATTTGGGTTGGGCAGAGGTTGCGAGGGAAGGGTGCCAGGTTGGCGGGAATTTGCCATCTGGGCCAGTTGGTTGCGAACCTCTGTGATCTCATCCTTGTGTTGTTTTTACATTGCCGCATTTGTCTTTTGAATGTCAGCCAGTGTTTGAAAGATAAGAGTTAGTTGATCCTGGTTTTGCCCGGATTGGTAGGTGGGATTGGGCCGAAGCTGAGGCGGCTGATATGGACGAGGGGCTTATGGACGGGGTTGATATGGTGGTCTTTGAGAATTTCCCACCCACTGAAAGTTAGGATGATTTCGCCATCCAGGGTTGTAGGTATTGGAGAATGGGTCATTCTGGATGGCGTTGAGGTCCTTGCAGTTCTGAGGAACCTCAGGAAAGTCAGAATACGAGGGTTCAGAGTTCCCCCAACTCGAGTAGAATGGATCAGAGGTCACTCCGGTCCGAGAGGCAGACGGGGGTGGATATGGGTCCATCCCCTTGGCAGATTGGTGATATATGTTTTGCACAGTTTCCCTTGCCAAAGGAGGTCGTGCAAAAGAGTTTTGCGCAGAGGTGACTTGCTGCAAATGCCGAGTTAGCTCATCCACCTTCTTTTCTATGATAGAAACCTTGTCCAACCGACTGGCCATCAATTCCAAGTTGACAGAATTGGACAGGTCTTGCATCTCATGTGTCCCTCTTAGATTCGTTGATGCGCGGGCATTCGTCCTGTCGAATAAGCCCATGGAGTCATTATTTATGGAGCTCTCGCACATGTTTTCGAGAATCTCCCACACCATGTCCTCATGTTGACCCATGATGTTTCCTCCGCATGTTGCATTGACGAATAAACGAATATCTTCACGGAGTCCCTGGTAAAAAGACTGGACTTGTTCCCACTTAGGAACTCCGTGATTGGGACACTTTCGGATGAGATCTAAGAATCGATCCCATGCTTCATGAAGAGGTTCTCCTGGTTGTTGAGTGAAATGAGTGAACTGGTGGCGCAAGGCATTCGTCTGGCCAACGGAGAAGAATTTTTAAAAAAATTCAGACTGAAGTTCCTCCCATGTGTTGATCAGACGGGTCTGAGTTTGATACCAATGTGCGGCCTTGTCCAAGAGGGAGAACGAAAACATTTTCATGAGTAGGATATCCCGGTTTTGTACATCTGACCCGAAGGTCTGGGCCAGATGCTTAAGTTGTTTAATGTGTTGGAATGGATCCTCAGAGTTAAGCTCGTGAAACTTTGGTATGGCATGAATCATATTGGGCTTTAGTTCAGAATCAGGTCTTCTAATCGGGATTCGTGATGAGAACCTCATCATGAGCCATAACTAGCTCATTTTGACCTAATGCAGAGAATAAAAGCTCCTACATAACTTTAGAAAGGCTTGGCTCAGAGAGATTCTGAGTTTGCAAAGAAAACATAAACTGAGGGGTAAAAATGCAATTTCACCAATCCGATCTGAAAATAGGGTAACTCAGGGTCCAAACATAGGTCAAAACAACCTAATAAGAAGAAAAGTGGGATGAAATGACTCAATAAGGGCTACAGCAACTCCAAGGAATTAAATGACAGCCTGTAACCCTAAAAACAAACCCACTTCAATTCACGTGGTTTGAGGCAAGGTAAAAATCAACTAAACCCTCTAAAACTCATATAAAAATAATCTCTAGGGTTTAGGACTTTCAATTTGGCCTTAGGAACCCATTTTGACCTACATTGAGAACCATGCCCAATTAACAACTTAATTTGGGTTTTTACGTAAATTGACCGGTCAAACAAGGTTTAATCTAGAAATAAAATTCACCATCAGAATCCTTAGGTCCTAATTAGTCATATATAAAAACTTGGGCCTAAGAAGAAACCTTCTTGACCAACTTTACACTTTGGTCCTCATATATTTACTTTTTGGCCCTCAACTTTTGAACCCTCACATTTTGGCCCCTAACTCTCCTTCGTTCTTTGCGTTTAGGTCCCTCCTGCAAAACCTGAGCAGCGCCATGCTCCGGCGACCTTGCGCGGAGCATGGTGCCGCGCAGGGTGAGGGAGGGGCCCTGGCAAGTCAATGGGGGGTACCCTGCGTCGTCAGCCACCGCAGGGACACCCCCCTGAGTGCTGCGACCACCCATACCGCCCGTGCGAACGCACGGTCGGTATGGGTCTCCTTCCTCCGGCGTCCTCCGGCGAGGGAGACACGTCGTCTCCCTTCGCCCTCCTCTTTGATTCTGCCCCTATAAATACCCCCGTCGCTTCGTCGTTCTTGGCAGCTCGGATCTGACGGAGGCACCCCCTCAATTCCTCCCTTCCCACTCCGACAGACGCCCCCTTGCTCCGGCGGCCTCTCCTCCTCCTCCTCGTCGCCCTGCCGCACTACCAGCAGCAGGGTTACCTTCCCTCGATCTTTCCGTGTCACGCCGCACCCAGCTAGCGCCTCTCCGGTCCCTTCCTCGCCGCCGCCCCTTCCTCTGGGCAGTTTCTTTTCCGGCGACAGTCGATACGACTTTCGCCTGCGCCAACCCCTCTTCGTCCAGCTTAATAGGTAAAACTTCTCTTCTTCCTCCCCTCTTTCTTTTCCATACTGAAAACCCTTACTGTCGGCCCCGATTTCCCACCGATCACCCTCACCTTCTCCACCTCCGGCCAAACTCCGGCAAATCGCTCCCATCGCTCCAGCACCCCACACGGCTCGCCGACCTGTGCATAACCTCCGCCTCCTCACCCTGATCCTCTTCCACCCCTCCACTTCCCACCAAACGCCCTCTGCAGATCCACCGAACACACCCACTTCTCTGCCCGCAGTTTGACCTAGGGCGACCCTTTTGCTCCACCACGCCCACTGCAGACCCTCCAGCCACCTTCGCCGTGCCACGGCGAAGGTTCTCCGCATATCTGATTAGGCCGAGAGGCCGTGCTTCTGTGAACAGGTGTCGCTCCCGCCATCGCCATTGCTGAGCAGCGAAGCTCCTTCTACCTGCTGCTCCAGGCAACACCACGCCCAGGTCAGACTCCCAGGCTTCGCGGGGTAGCTTCGCGAAGTGTCAGGCTGCAGTTCGGGCGAAGCCCTCGCCCGAAGCCCTCACGCGAAGTTCTCGCTGCCGCTGCTTCCTCCGCGCAGGCGCTCACATTGGGGTGGGACATTTAGTCCCACCTCGAAAGACTTAGAAGAGGAGCGCCGATATAAGTTGAAAAAGTGCTGAAGGCTTATCACCTCAGCACACGGGGTGAGGTCTCTCTCACACCGCTTCACCCGGTCCGTCCGCGAGCTCATCACGCAGATCCGGCCGACCCGACCCGACTTGACTACCACTCCTCGCCCACCACCGCACGTCGGTGGGCCTGGACCCGGGCGCGACTCGTACCTGATTACCCGGTTGCTCTGGGAGAGCTGTCCTAAGAGCGAATTCTGAGAGAGAAAGAGACGCGCGGGGGAGGGGGGTAGCGTAGGTTTTTGCCCTCTGATGCTGAACTCTTAAGCGTGCAGGCACAGGTGAAGAAGAAGAAGGACTGCAGAAGAAGAACTGAATCGACACTGTAGCATCCGCGGGTTAAGTCGTCTGATTGAGAAATCAGACGATTTCCTGAAGACAGGTGAAGGCAAAGAAAAAGAAGGAAGGCGAGGCAGAGGAAAGAGAGGAACACAGAGAAGCCAAGTGAAGACTTTGCAGAGATCATAAGACAAAGATGAAGAAGAAAAGAAGAGAGAAGGAGCAGCCAAGTGAAGAAACAGAAAGCAGAAGAAGAAGAAGAGAAGCAAGAAGAAAAGAAGAAGAAGAGCACGGGAGGAAGATCTGAAGCAAGAAAAGAAGAAACAAAGAAAATAAAAAGAAGAAACAGACAGGATCGTCCAACCAAGAAATAGAGGAAGAAGACGAAGAACAAAAGCCAAAGAGGAGAGAAGACAAAGAAGAAGAAAAGAAGAGAAGAAGAAGAAGCCAAACTTTCATCTCTCTCTCTCTTTATTTTTGTAATAGAACATGTATATCTCTAGAATACGACTTGCTCCCTGAGTTCGACCTCGGGAGAACTGTATTTTCCGAGCAACAAATATTAGCAAATGATGGCAATAACTATCTGTACTACAACGACTTAAGAAAAGCTAGTTGCTGCCACCGTTAGCCAATTCGTACTCGAGGTTTGATCGCCACTGCAGCGGGATTATAGTGATCTCGCAGCATAGGTTGCTGCGATGGGTTTACAAAGTTCTAAAAGCGATCATTAAGGCGTTGAAGTTGGTGTTCAAGGTTATTCTCCTCTTCAATGGGTTATTCCATGATGGAAGAAGAAGGAGAACCAGGGTCTGAATCAGATGAAAGATTTATGTGGAGGGGTTGCTGCACAAACAAGGGCGTCGAGGCTTGGCCTCGACGAGAGTGAATTTCTAAAGGAGGTCTTAAGGGTGGCCTTAAGGACCTCCTACTGAACATGCACCGAAGGATGTGATGAGATTAGAAGGTGTTGGACCCAATCAAGACACCTAAAAATTGTTGGGTGACTATAGAGGTTCGGGGCGGATGGACCCCTTAGTCAGAAAGGTCGTCCACTTGAGAAATACCTGGGCAGCCAGAGAGGGAGAGTCTCACAAAGTCCCCTACACGGTAGAGCATCCCCACGAGTTACAGGGTTTCCCCCACCCGACCTCTCTTGTCACTACAGTTCCAGGTAGACCAGAATGGGGACCTTGACCTCTTAAGTCTACCTTTTTTTACTTTAAGATCAAGGTGCTTAATCTTCCACTTGAACTTTTAAGTATTTTGAGTGAAAAAGTGTCCTAATTTTAAGGTTGGTTGACCCAAGGGATCAACTTCACATTTTTGTTCCTTTAAGAGCTTTTAGGTCCTTTCTTTTAAGGTTCAAATGGATTAAAAGCCTGATTTGCTTAGGGTTCCTCTTGTATAGATCTTTTCAAACAAGGTTTAGGCACACCTCTTTTTGGAAAAATTTATTTCTTTGATTAAGAGAAGATGTGTCTCTAAAAACCCTAGCTTTGTAATCCTTAAATTGCTCTAGTGGGTCCAATTTAGTTGCCTCAGTATTTACCACCTAGGGCTCAATTAAGAAAGTTTTAGCCCTAGTTACCTTAGTTGGATGAGCAGATAAAAATATGTTGAAATGAAAATCAGGCAACTTGATGAGTTATTAAATATGAAACAGGTAGCCCTAAGTTGATTGTTCTCTCTTTTTCTTTTTCAGATTTTGAGAGAGTTAAGAGGGAGGGCTTATGGAAATTACCTATTCCTTGGAGTGTCTGTTATGCAACTGCTCTTCTTTCCTTTTTGCTTTCCCTGTTTGAGCACAACAAAAGAGAGGAGTTAGGTCAAATATTGGATAGAAAAGTTGTAATCAAAAGCTTTAAAAGTGCCCGTTGCTCCCGGCAACGGCACCAAAATGTTTAACCGCTCTCGTACGGGTTTTAAAAGATAATACGTTGTAATATAGCCGACAAAGCGTTCAAACAAGTAGAGAATTTTATTACTCGAAAAACTAGCGCATCCTAGGTCGAACACAGGGAGCAATCTGAGTACTTTTAAAAACCAAATAATACAACTTTTAAATGAAAGATAATTGATTCACAGAGAGATTTTAAAAAATAGTTGATGAGAGAGAACAGAATTGGACGTCTGATTTCTTTATCAGACGTCTTAAATGTAGTGTAGTCTTCCTGTTTGGCCTTCTTTCTTGGTCTTTTCTTTCTCTGCAGTCTTCCTCCTTACTTCTCTCTTCTGCCTTCTTCTTCTTCTTCGTAGGTTCTTCTTCTTTTCTTCTGATCTACAGGGCTTCTTCTTCCTTGAACCTCTTTCTCTTCTTCTCTCTTTCCTGCGAAGGCTTCTGCCTTTGCTTCTTTTCTCCTCTATCCTCTTCTTCTTTTTGTCTGCGGTCCTTTCTTCTTCTCTCTTCTCTTCTTTGCTCAGCCTCTTCTTCTGCTTCTTTTTCTCCTTGCGGCTAAGTCTCTCAACGCTCAGCTTGCCTGCACAAGGGAGCAAAACCTACCCTGTCCCTCTACCCGCGCGTCTCTCACTCTCTGAAATTCACTCAAGGCCTCTCTCCCAGAGCCACGGGTGTTCGGGTTGGATTTCGCACCTGGGACCAGGCGCACCGGCAGGTGGGTGATGCGTGAGGAGTGCTCAGGTTGGGTCGGGTCGGAGCCCACCAGATCCGCGAGGTGAAACCGCGGACGAGGCGAGTGTGGGATAAGGTGAGGGACCTCACCCCTGTGCGTTTGGAGGCGAAGAGTGTACAACACAAAAATAATTTATACTGCACCTGCGCTTCGCATTTCGCCGATGTGGGACTATTCATCCTGCCCTGCTCCTGCACGCACCCGCAGAAGATTCTTCGTGCAATTGCCAAGGTCGTGGGCTTCGCAACGCTATTTGCTGGACCAGATCACTTCGCACCGCTCGCCCGAGTCCACTGCACCTGAGGCCTGGAGCTTCTGACGCCTAGAGCTGCTTTGAAGCTTCTTCAACCTTCGTCAATGGCAGCAGGGGCTTCGATACTGTCACACACAAAACAAGCCTCTCGGCTCAATCAGACCAGCTGGGGACCTTCGCCGTGGCACGACGAAGGTGGTGCACGGTGCTGCAGGTCCTGAGACGGCCTAGGTGTGCGTGCCTAGGTCATCCTGTGACCTAAGGAATCCAATGGTGAAGTTGGATTTTAGGTTTGACCTCGTTTGAGTTTACATTTTGCGTAAAAACCCAAATTAGGTCAATTGATGAGCTAGGACCCTAATCTAGGTCAAACTGGGTTCCAAAGGACAAATTAAGTGTTCTAAACCCTAGAGGATATTTTTCCATGATTTTTAGAGGGTTTAATTGATTTTTATTCTGACCGAAACCTTGTTAATTTAAGCGGGTCTGTTTTAGGGTTACCAAATGTCATTTAATTCCTAAATTGCACATGAACCCATTTCTGATTGACTCAACCCACTTTCTATCTTATTTAGACCATTTGACCTATGTTTTGCCTCTGAGAAATCCCGTTTATTCACTGCAATGGTAAAATTACAGTTTTAACCTTTAATTCATGTTTTCTTCTCAGAGCACTTATTCCTTCATTTAGGTCTTCTTCTAGGTTATGTAGGAGCTTTTATCTTCTTTATTAGGTCAAAATGAGCTAGTTATGACTCATGATGAGGCTCTCATCAGTACCCAAACAGAGGTCTTGCCCCTCCACAATCCGCGCACCCTTGCCTGACTACCTTGGTTTGCCCAGTGGGCCTAACAAGTCGGTGTAGGAGGGCTAGCAGAATCCCGGGGCCCGTGGGGTAGCTAGTGCTCTCTCTACACTAGTAGGTCTCCTCGATACTTTGTACACGAGGGCCAAAAGTCGGTACAAAGTGGCCAGACCTAACCCTGGGTCCCTGGGGCGGCTAGCTTCGCTCTACACTAAATAGGGGGACAGTTGCTCTCCTTGGTACTCCGTACTCAAGGGCCAGCTCACTTCCCCAATTCTATTCCATTCACTTTCCAGGAGTTCTACTCTTAATTCCCCGTAGGGTTCATGCTCTTTTAACTCAGCCAATTTAGGTTTCACCGTTCCAGCTTTATATCCATATAACCCATGTTCTCAACAGTAATTATTCACTCATAAACAAGTAGCTGTTAACCAATTTACAGGCAGTTATTGTTTCCTTTCTACTTTTCCAAGACTGCAACGTATAGATATTCAATCTAGCCTTCCAGTCCTAGGATTCATGTCATACCCTAGGATCTATCATTCAATCTAGTTTCCCAGTCCTAGGATTCATGCAATACCCTAGGATCTATCATTCAATCTAGTTTTCCAGTCCTAGGATTCATGCAATACCCTAGGATCTATTAATTATCTCACAGGTGTATAATTTTTGATAAATAAATTAAAGGGCCACTCTACCCGCAAAATCAGGAGTACTGGGGGCGTAATCGACAAGCCTAAGTGCCTCCGCAACCCCTAGAGCCGCAACGGAACGGGGCCCTAACACAAGGATCAAAGACAAGGAGCTACTCGAAACAGCATACGATTACTGTAAACAGGTAGAGGAACTAAATCTATGAAGAACGAAACCTGAAACGCGGAAAACGGACTCCGAACAGACCCTAAACGGGTCAAAAATGAAGAGTCTGCCCAAAATCAGACGTCTGGAACTTCTTCCAGACGTCTTAAATGATCGCACAGGTCATACCTTCATCTGCGTGGTCCTTCAGACCTCCAGAAGCCCGATGAACCGTCTGGACTTAGTTTTCAGACGTCCGACTGTTACTCCGGATGTCTGGAGACCCTCTCCGTCGTCTGGTGCTGTGCCCAGACATCTGATCTGTGTGGGATGGCGTGCCCTTGCACCTTCTCGAACAAGTCCTGCACACACACACGCCTACTCTCATCATGAAAGGATGCAGGAGACTTCGGCGGAACGGCTGCATGGCCGTACACGCGAAAGAAGAAGATAAAAATAACGTACCTGTCAGACGTCTGGACCTTCCTCCAGACGTCTCCTGCGTCGTCTGGACGTAAGTCTAGACGTCTGATTCTGGGAAATTTTCCCAGAATCAGAACCTTCTCGCTCTCCGCCCGCAACGCACGGCTGTGCCGCGCCGCGTCTGCCTGCTGCCTGAGCTGCAGTAGCTCTTCCCCAGCACCACACGCTTGCTGCGCACCTGCCGATTGGCTCTGGCTGCTCCGGCGAGCTTGCACCCTCGCGGTCAAGCTCCCTCTTCCCCTCACAACAGCCCCTCCTCCCCACACACTCGCAGCAGCAGCTGCTGCCGCTCTCGCCCGCTCGCTCTCTCGCTGGCAGGGAGAAGAAGAAGAAGGCGGTGGACTGAGGGTGAGGGAGAGGGAGAGGCGTATTTGAAGGCAGCCACGGGGAGAGAGAAAGAGAAAAGCTACGTTTGCAGGGAGGGAGAGAAAAGAGAAGAAGGAGGGCGGCGGGTTCAGTCTGCGCGCGCATGCGTGCAGACGCGAACCCGTACGCCGAAAAAATTTAATTCCAGACGTCTGGATCACTTCCTAGATGTCTTAAACGACGCTTGATGCCCAGTTATAACACCAAGCCATTGCTTGAAAACATCTATTAGGAGAAACCCTAAAGCAATCCGGCTCTTTAGTCACTTGAACCTGAAAAGACATGACCTAATAAGCCCTCACAGGAACTAATAGGTGAAGTTGATCCCTTGGATCAACCAACCTTTAAATTAGGTCACTCTTTGCACTCAAAAGGCTAAAGTTCAAGTGAAACCCTAAGCACCTTGATCCTAATTAAAAGTGGTAGACTTAAGAGGTCAAGGTCCCCATTCTGGTCTACCTGGAATCTTAGTGACAAGAGAGGTCGGGTGGGGGAAACCCTGTAACTCGTGGGGGCACTCTATCGTGTAAGGGTTTTCACGGGACTCACCCTCTCTGGCTGCCCAGGTAATTCTCAGGTGGACGACCTTCTGATTAAGGGGTACCATCTGCCTGAACCTCTATAGTCACCCAACATTTTGGGTGTCTTGATTGGGTCTATCACCTGCTAACCTCATCTAATCCATCGGTGCATGTTTGGTAGGAGGTCCTTGAAACCTCCTCTAGAAATTCACTCTCCCCGAAGCCGAGCTTCAGTACCCTTGTTTGTGCAACCAACTCTTCACATAGACCTCTCTGATTCTGAACCCAACTCACCTTCTTCTTCCACAATGGTTCAGCCAGTTGAGGAAGAGAATAATCTTAAGCACTAGCTCCAGCGACTCAATGACCTCTTTCAGAACTTCATGAACCCACCGCAGCATCCCATGATGCGAGATCACTATAATCCCGCTGCGGTGGCAATTGAGCCTCGAGTCAGAATCCCGATTGGAAGACCTGGTTCTGAACTGAAGCCCAACGTGATTCATGCCATAACCAAATTCCATGGGCTTAATTCTGAAGACCCCTTCCAGCACATCAAACAGCTAAAGCATCTGGCCCAGACTTTCGGGTTAGATGCGTATAATCAGGATATCTTACTCATGAAAATGTTCTCTTTCTCCCTCATGGACAAGGAAGCCCATTGGTATCAGACCCAGACCCGTCCGATCAACACTTGGGAGGAACTTCAGTCCGAGTTCTTGAAAAAGTTCTTCTCCATTGGTCGGACCAATGCCTTGCGCCATTAGATTACTCACTTCACGCAACAGACGGGAGAACCTCTTCGTGAGGCATGGGATTGTTTTTAGGATCTCATGAGAAAGTGCACCCATCACGGAGTTCCTAAATGGGAACAAGTCCAGTCTTTTTACCAGGGACTCCGTGAGGATATTAGACTGTTCGTCAATGCAACTTGCGGAGGGAATATCATGGGTCAACATGAAGACACCGTGTGGGAGATTCTCGAGAATATGTGCGAGAACTCCATCAACAATGACTCCATGGGACTATTCGATAGGATGAATACCCGCGCATTGACGAACCTTAGGGGAGCACATGAGACGCAGGGCCTGTCCGCATCAGTCGATTGGACAAGGTCTCTATTATTGAGAAGAAGGTGGATGAGCTGACTCAGCATTTGCAGCGAGCCACCTCTGCGCAGAACTCCTTCGCACAGCCTCCTCCCACATGGAAAGCTGTGCAACACATTTTCCATCGACCTTCTCCTAGGGCGAACTCATATCCACCCCCATCTGACTCTCGGATCAGAGGAACTTCCGATCCTTTCTATTCTAGTCGGGGGAGCTCTACTCCCCCATTCTCTGACTTTTCTGAGGCTCCTCAGACCTGTGAGGACCTCAACGCCATCCAGAATGACCCTTTTTCCAACACCTACAATCCTGGATGGCGAAACCATCCCAGCTTCCAGTGGGCGGGGAATTCCCAGAACCGAGACCACCCTTCCAGCCTAGTCCACCAGCACCTCGTCCTTATCAGCTACCTCAGCCTCGGCCCAACCCCACTTATCCATCTGGGCCAAACCAAGACCAAATGTCCCTCATCCTCTAGACTTTGGCTAACATTCAGAGGAAGAATGCGGCTATTTAAATGCAACACAAGGATGAAATCACAGAGGTTCGAAATCAACTGGCTCAATTGGCAAATTCTCGCCAACCAGGCACGCTTCCTTCTCAGCCTCTACCTAACCCTAATAGCGTGCCAACCCAGTGGTGCGTTATGAACCCAAACCCAGGCAAGCACACATGGTTTATCAGGCTCCTTCTATTCCTTCACCTAACGGGATGGAAGCTTCAACTTCTTATGCGGGTTATCAACAGCAGCAGCCCATTCTACCAACCCCCAACCAGAACCAGGCAGGACTTAATTCTGTAACAACCCGTAGTGGTAAGGCGACCCAAGATCCACCTTATCTAGACCACTCCAAGCTTGGTAGTGACCTGAATCCTAGGGCAGTTATCCAGGATGTTCCTATCCCTACCCAGATCAAAAACTTGGACCTATCCTAGAAGAACCAACCAAGGTTCCATTTCCCGAGGCCTTGACTAAGGGAAAGAAGACAACCAAATTTGTGGCTCCTGAGGAGGATCTGGTCAAACTTTTTGAGCAAGTCCAAATAAACATCCCCTTGATGGATGCGATCCGCCACGTACCGGCTTACGCACGATTTTTGAAAAACGTGTGTACACCTTAGTGTAAGCCAAGAACCAAGAGTGGAAGTCTAATTGTACTGTTAGAGCAAGCCAGCTCTGTAATCCTGAGCAGACTCCCACCTAAGGCAAAAGACCCAGGCACTCCCCTGATTTCATGTAAGGTCGGTGAAACCCAGTTCGACAGAGCATTGTTAGACTTAGGTGCTTCCATAAACTTGATACCCACATCCTTAATCAACCACCTAGAAGAATCTGAGCTAAAATCGACCGAGGTGACACTAAAGTTGGCAGATCGATCTGTCAAGTCACCAAAAGGGATTTTTGAGGATGTTATTGTAAGGGTGCAGAATTTTTACTTCCTTGTTGACTTCATAGTCTTAGACATGGACGCACCTGAAAATCCAAGGGATACACCGATCATAATAGGGAGACCTTTTCTGGCCACTGCAAGGGCCAACATAAGTTGTGAAGAGAGCCAAATAGAACTGAAATTTGGGAATCAGACTCTCAAAATTGATATCTTTAAGGCCCAACAAGGGATCAATTGCGGTGTCATTGAACAAATTTGTGATGTTAGAGCTTTGGTTGATGAACCATAACTTGAGGACAACATGATTATTCCTCATCAACCATAAGAAGATCTTGGACCACAATTAGAGGAATCAGACCCCGATTTAGACAAACCTATAACTCCTACCCTTGTACCCCACGCTCACTCTGAACCACCCGCTGCTGTTGATAACCCCATTCTTGAACTCAAACCCCTTCTCGACCATTTAAAATACGTCTTTTTGGGTTCTAATCAGACATTTCCTGTGATTATAAACTCCAGACTCACACCTGATCAGGAATCTCATATGATTACTGTTCTCCAGCAACATCGCAGAGCCATTGGTTGGACTCTCAATGACTTGACTGGAATAAGTCCCTCTTATTGCACACACCGTATTTATTCTGAAGAGGGCGCACGACCTTCCCGTGAAATGCAGAGATGTTTGAATCCCAATCTGCAAGAGGTCGTGAAAAAGGAGATCATTAAGTGGTTAGATGCAGGGATCATCTACCTGATCTCCGACAGTCGTTGGGTGAGCCCAATCCAGGTTGTGCCTAAAAAGGCAGGGCTCACCACCATTACGACTGAAACCGGAGAAGTCATACCTACCCGTATAGCCAACTCGTGGAGAGTCTGCATAGATTACCGAAGACTCAATTCCTCCACGAAGAAGGATCATTTCCCACTACCATTCATTGATCAGATTCTTGAGAAATTAGCGGGAAATAGATTCTTCTACTTCCGTGATGGGTACTCCGGTTATAACCAAGTGGCTATTCATCCTGAGGACCAAGAGAAGACCACATTCACCTACCCCTTCGGGACGTACGCGTTCTGAAGGATGCCTTTCGGTCTCTACAATGCACTCACGACTTTTCAGCGGTGCATGCTTGCCATATTCTCTGATATGGTAGGTGATTTTCTGGAAGTCTTCATGGATGAGTTCTCAGTTTTCGGGGCATCATTTGATAATTACCTCCAGCACTTGGTTCATATACTCAGGCGTTACATCAATGTAAATCTGGTTCTTTCCTGGGAAAAGAGCCACTTTATGGTGCCTGAGGGGGTCGTCCTAGGACATTTAATTTCTGAGAAAGGCATCCAAGTGGATTGAGCCAAGGTTGATCTGATTTCTCGACTTCCTATGCCTAGCTCGATCAGGGACATCTGTTCTTTTCTGAGGCATGTTGATTTTTACCGTCGTTTCATCCCTGATTTCTCGAAAATCGCACGCCCCCTGACTACTCTTCTCTCCAAGGATGTACCCTTTGAAATTTCCAAGGAATGCACTCAAGCTTTTGAGAGTCTTCGTGATCGAGTCACCCAAGCCCCAATCCTACAGTCCCCTGATTGGTCTCAACCCTTTGAGATCATGTGCGATGCATCTGATTTCGCTGTAGGAGCGGTTCTAGGGAAGAAGATTGACGGGAAACCCGTGGTCATCTACTACGCTAGCAAGATACTTGACGAGGCTCGACGTAACTACACGATTACGGAGAAAGAGCTGCTAGCCGTAGTATTTGCCCTCGAAAAATTTCGATCTTATCTCCTTAGTTCCCACATCATCATCTACTCGGATCACACTACTGTGAGGCATCTCCTTGCTAAGAAGGACGTGAAGCTCCGATTAATCCAATGGATCTTACTGTTGCAAGAATTTGACCTTGAGATTCGCGACAAGGCGGGAAGAGAAAACCTGGTAGCTGACCACTTGTCTCGCCTTCCTTCTAAGATCATCGACCCTTCTGGACCCATCACGGAGCATTTTCCTGATGAGCACCTATTGACTATTGGTACTAGGATTCCATGGTTTGCTGATAAAGTAAACTACCTGGCATCTCGTTAGATCCCGTCTGATTGGCCAAAGGCCAAGAAAGACAAGTTGCGCTCTAATGCCAAGTACTACATCTAGGAAGACCCGTACCTTTTCCGCATAGGTGCTGACCAAGTAATCCGGCGATGTGTCCCGGAGGGCAAAGTCAATGACATTCTCTCCTTCTGCCATGACCAGGGATGCGGTGGCCATTTCTCTTGGCACAAAACTGCATAAAAAATCCTCCAGTGTAGCTTTTACTGGCCCACTATCTTCAAGGACGCATACAGTCACTGTAAGGCATGCAGTCATTGCCAAACTCTGGGCAACATGAGCCACCGCGACATGATGCCTTTGCAGCCGATTCTCGTATGCGAGATCTTCGATATTTGGGGGATTGATTTTATGGGCCTAGTGAATGGGCCAACCGCAGTGCTGCTTTTGCGTGTCTTTATGTTTATTATAATACAATCGTTGTAGTATAAGATAAGACAGCTACGGTTGCCATTACCATAGAAATTTACTCGGAAATAGTTTTCCCGAGGTCGAACTCAGGGAGCTACTGAAATTCTAGAAGTACAAAGTTTCTTTATTGAATTACAAAAATAAGAGAGAGAGAAAGAGAGAGATAGATTTTTGTCTTGGCTTCTTCTTCTTCTCTTTTTGTTTTCTCTCTGATCCTGTCTTCTTCCCTCTTCTTTCTTCTTCTGCTCTTCTCTGCCTTGCCTCTTCTCTTCTTTCTCTTTTCTTCAGCAGCAGAGCCTTCTTCTTTTTCTTCTTCTTCTTCTGCCTGCTCGTCTTCTTCTTCTGCTCTTCAGCTGCAGAATCTTCTCTTCTTCCTTCTTCTTTTCTTCCTTTTTCCTTTCTCTCTTTCTTTCTTCTTCTTCTTCTTCTCTGCTTTATCTCCTCTGAAGGCTGCTTATCCATCGTCTGATACAGCAGTCAGACGAATTAACTGCAGTCTGCTACAGTGCTTCTCCTCTTTTCCTTCCTTCGCTGCTTCTTCTTCTTTAGCGAGCCTTCTTCTTCTTCTGCTTCTTCTCTTCTCCTTCCTGCGGCTAAGTGCTGAGCCCTTCTCCTTCAGCGCTCCTATCCTGCACACAAGGGGAAAGCAAAACATATCCCCTCCCTCTACCCGCACGTATCTCTTTCTCTCTACGAACCGCTCACAGAAGCTCTCCCAGAGCCGTGGGTTAACGGGTCGGGTTGCGTACCGGGACCAAGCGCACCGGCGTGATTTAGTGCGCGAGGTGTGCGTGGGTAGTGTCGGGTCGAATCCACCGGGTCCGCGTGGTGAAACCGCGGACGGGGCGTGTGATGGGGCGCGGGACCTCACCCCAGGTGTATCGGAGGCAACCAGCAGTATACACAAAAACAATTTAAATCAATGCGTTGTGTTGTGAACTTACGATGTGGGACTATCTTCTGCTTTTCCTCGTGCGCGCACGCAGGAGAACCTCCTCGCAATCTGCTCAGCTGCTGCCGCTGTTGGTGCCAAGTGCTGAAGCAAAAGTCTTCACAGACTTCACCCCAGTCCACAACACCTGGAGCGCAGCTGCCCCGACGCCTGGAGCCTGCTTGGAAGCTGCTTCAATCATCAATAATGGCGGCAGGGCTCCAGAACCTGTCGTGCACGAATACGGCCTATCGGCCTAATCAAACCACCGGGAGACCTTAGCTGTGACACGGCGAAGGTGGTGCGAGGTGCAGCAAGTCGCGGGACAGCCTAGGCGTGTGTGCCTAGGTCGTCCTATGATCGGAAATATGGGTGTGTTCGGGGGTGCGTTGAGTGGGTGTAGAGCGGCAGTGGGTGGGCGGAGGGTGTTCAGCGTGATGAGGCGGAGCTTTTGCGACGGTCGGCGAGTTGGGTGGAGCTACGGATCGACAGGGGCAACTCACCGGAGAGTGGTCGGAGGCGGGGAAGGTGATGGTGGACAGGCGTGGTCGTGGGGCAATCAACCAAAATAGATGGGGGAAAAGAAAGAGGGGAAGAAGGGGAGTAACTGTAACCTACTTGCAGGGACGAAAGGGGCTGGAGCGGCGGGCAGTCGTATCGACTGTCGCCGGAGAAGAAACACCCAGAGGGAGAGAGCGGCGGCGAGGAAGCGGGCAGGGAAGCGAGCGCTTGGTGCGGCGCGACGCGGGACGATGAGACGAAGCTGGCTCTGCTGCAGGTATGGCAACAGAGCGACGAGAAGGAGGAGGAGCAGTCGCCGGAGCTGGTGGGTTTCCTGTCGGAGTGGGGAGAGAGGAAAGGTTGAGGGTTTCTCCGCCAAGACCAGACTGCTCGAACCGGCTGACGATGCTGGTTCTTATAAAGGGGGTGGTGGAGAGGCGGACGCAGGCTGGCAATGCGCGCGCCTCGCCGGAGTATGGTCGGAGACGAGACCCATACCTTCCGCGCGTTCGCACGGAAGGTGTGGGGATCGTCAGGCGGCATGGCTGAGTCCCTGCGACAGTAGACGTAGCAGGGAACTCCTCGTTCACTTTGCAGGACGTTCCCCTCACCCTGCGTGGCGCCATTCTCCGCGCAAAGTCGCCGGAGCATGGCGTTGCGTAGAGACTTGCAGGAGGGATCGTTCTGCAAAGAACGACGAGGAGGTTGGGGGCCAAAATGCAAGGGTTTTGAAAATTAAGGGTCAAAAAGTAAATGAAGAGGACCAAATTACAAAGTCGGTCAAGGAGGTCTCTTCTTAGGCTCAAGTTTTTATGCATGACTATATTGAACCTAAGGATTCTAATGGTGAATTTTGTTTCTAGGTTAGACCATGTTTGACCGGCCAATTTACGTAAAAATTCAAATTAAATCATTAATTGGGCATGGTTCTCAATGTAGGTCAAAATGGGTTTCTAAGGCCAAATTGAAGGTTCTAAACCCTAGAGATTATTTTTCTATAAATTTTAGAGGATTTAGTTGATTTTTACCCTACCTCGAACCTCATGAATTGAAGTGGGTTTGTTTTAGGGTTACTCAACTTGGGTTTCTGATTTTTTTACCTTTGGGGGTATATGAACAGGGATTCTTGTCGCCTAACACCGTCGGGCTTAAGGATTTCGCCTCAAGAGCAGAGGGGCAGAGCACCTGACATGGAGTTGTTACTGCAGAGGGTAAAATACTGAACTGCTCTGGTTATGATTCTTGCTTGTTTTGGTTTATTTCCTTTTTAGGTTTGGCATGTGATCAATAGTGGTATCCCCCGTGGAAGTTGTGGGTATGAACAGACCATAGGAGATTTTGTTTAATTTTCTTTGGTCGTTGCATGCATGCAATAAGGAGTTTGGCTCAGCAGAGGTGGATAAGCCAAGAGGAAAGAACTTGCATCGACTGTGGTTCAATTCTAACATGGGTCTGCTCTATGGGAAAGTGATCTCTGGTACTTAAGTTGGTTTGAGGATCGTGGTTGGCGTACCACCTTTGGTCCTTGCTCTGCAATTCCTCGGTTAGCTGGTGGTGATCAAAGGATACGATAAGCCTTCTCCTTGTTGGAAATTGTTCATGGATATATGGGAGGAAGCCATACAAAAACCAAGCATTCTATTTCCTGTGGTTCTTAGTTTCTGGAGATAATAATTGGTGGATGGAGTTGAGTTAACATGGGAATCAGAATCGGAGTGGTAGTTGTAACCTGGGTGGCTTGTTTTCTTTTATTTTTCCTCATCTTAGATAGATAGCATTTTCTTTTAGTAAAATTCTAAACCAAGGATTGGAATGTATCCTTTCCGTGTTATTTCGATGTGATCTTTTTTTTTTTAATTCTCTGACTGGAGATTCCAAGGATCAGAACATGCAAATTTTCTAAAGCATGCAGGTTACAATGTGTATGCAGATTTCAGCAGTTACCTATATTAACATCACAGCCAACGGAGATTATTTCCAGCTTTGAAGCATCCCATTGATTCTTTTTTTCTTCCTCTTCGGAGCTCTTAACAAAATCCCATCTCTTTATTTGCTCCGATTTTATGTTATTGGGATCACTCTGAAATTTCTTCCGGTCATTGCTGCTAAAAAATTGCCAACTCTACTTTATGATGCGAACACTCTGTATCAAAATGCACACTGTTGGATGTCCAAAGGAGAAATATTTTTCTATTTTAACTGGGTTCTTATGTATCTGCGACTACATGACCATTGCTTAGTTTAATCTTCCTTTTTGATCACTTTCTTTTATGGATTCCATTGTGAGTGACACCATTTTTTTTTCTTTTTCTTTTTTTCAGTCAAGTAAAATGGCTTCGACGACCCAATTTGCCATGTCAGGAGGGATTGACATATATGGGCCCAACCACCGGATAGGAATGTGGGGAAAATCCAGTAACGCAAATAACACCCACAATGCTGGTCCAGCAACAATTGCACATTCAGCAGTCAAGGCTGATGTTAATGTAAGCTTTCTTTCATTTATCTTGATTTTGTTACCTTGGGTTAGTAAGTAGTGATGTTATTTTGCTTTTATAGATGGAGGATATCTCTTCTGATGTGGCATGTGCTTCAACCACAAGTGGTCGGGTATCAAATAGACTTGCTGAGAAGGTAAAGCACCCTGGAGCCTTTTGCTCATTGGATTTCTTTATTATTAGGCTTATATATCAAATCACGCTATTTAAAATTCATGACAGTTGCTTTGACTTTAGCACTTCCCCCTTTTCACTTGGCAAAAAGGCCTTCTTTTTTTCACCGAGTAGTAGTTATTGTTCTCTATTTCTCACTGTAACGAAAACCATGTCTTCCAAGAAGATGCATCCATAGACTAGGGCATTCTCAGTGCAAATTAATTAGCTGTATTATTGGTGTTGAGACATAATGAATGGCAATGCTAGATTGACAACACTCAACCATGAAGGTAAGCAAACACCAATGCAATTTGATCCAATTTTCTTCTTAGGTCCGAGTTTAGAAGGATGCCAAAACACTGATCAGTTCTCTGAGTGTTATAGATTGGTTAGATGTATCACGTGACATAGAGCATTAGGTGGCTGGCACTTTTTTCCTGAAAAGATCTCTACATGATGAGAAATCCATGATAACAGTTAGATCTATCTTGGTATGCGCAACTGTTTCACAATTTGGTTGAAATTATATCTGTAGAAAGGAAATGTTCTTCCAGAAAAGCTCTTGAATATCTTTTAAACTCAGCAAATCTGTGCTGTCATCTAGAAAAACACTCATGCCATTCTAGGGATCAATACTGAATATAGGTCTACAAAGGATCTTGCAAGGAAAATAGGGAATCTATTTAAATTAGCATATGCAAAATTTACCCCATCCATTGATGGCATCCGTACCCCAAAATTCGAAAAGTAAAGGACATGAATTTCATCTCATATTAGCTTGAGCTGTTATAAAGTGCGTGATTGGTGACCTTCGTAGCATGTACTTTTATAACGACCTGGGCTTAAATCTGGGTTTAATTGAGAAGAACTATCTTTGATAACTTGTTAGATATTGACCTATAAACCTAAATAACCACCTAAAATACTATAGTTCAAGTTAATAAGAAGTAGTTTTTTTTTTTTAAAAGAATAAGTAGTAATTCTCAATCCTTTATATCCCACTACTCATATTTATAAGTTTGCTATGTGGGACTATTTTTGAGGGTGTTACAACCTCCCCCAGTTGAATTCTTGACGTCCTCGTTAGAGTTCAATCAATCAATATAATCCTAGTAGTAGTTGCAACTCTGCCTCTTGGTGTACTTTTTAGTTGTCCCAAGGGCAGTTCTTTCGTCCTATTAGAGGAAATTTGGCTTTGATATCATTTATAACGACCCAGGCCTAAATCTGAGTCTAATTGAGAAAAACTATTCTCAATAACTTGTTGGGTATGGGTCTCATAAATCCAACCAACCATCTAAAATGCTTAAGTGCAAATTAATAAGTAGTAACTCTTAATCTTTTATATTTCGCTACTTATTTTCATGAGTTTACTATGCGAGATTGTTTTTGGAGGTGTTACAATTTCAGTTTGCCTTCCTTCCATTTTTATTCTTATTTGTTGCCTTACTAATCCCAATATTAAGGTGGTATATATTGTTCTAAATGTTCTTAAGGCACAATGATGCATACCTGCATCTTGTCACTCTTGTCTACTCACACAAGCCCCTCAAATCTACTTGTAATCAGGAGGGAATTCGAATTGGATCTAGTACTGATTTTGTAAAACAGCACAACGTAATGGTTATTAATGCCAAGAAACATCTTAGCCATGCAAAATTAGGAGAACTGTAATTGCTTGTTCTACGTAAAATCAAATAACTAAGACACAAGATTTCAGAATTGATGTTGGTACACTTGGGTATCTGTTAAATTGCAGTGAGTCTCTTTCTAATCTTACAGTTTATATGCTATAATAAGAATTCCTTGTAAACTGCAATCTCAACCTTTTAAATTTGCTTTGTTTTTTTTTTTTTTTTTTACCCCCTAGGCATTGAGACGCCTTGCACAAAACCGAGAAGCTGCAAGGAAAAGCCGCCTCAAGAAAAAGGTACATGTTGGCGGCAGAATCTTAGGTTTTCACTATTCATCATCTGATGATTCTTATGTATTTGTACTTTTAAATTACTCAGGCATATGTTCAACAACTAGAATCCAGTCGAGTGAAGCTGACGGAATTGGAGCGCGCGTTAGAGGGTGTGAGACAACAGGCAAGTAAACTTTGGTGAGTAGGCTGAGAATGTTTGCCAAGACTCCAGTTTTATGGAACAGTATGCATTGATGGCAGGGTTTGCTCACGTGTGGAAAATCAGGCAGCTCTCTTCATTCATATGGAGCTGTAAATCCTGGTAAAATTTACGATTCGACTCTCTGGATTTTTTTTTGTTATTCTTGGTTTTTCGTAACATTTACAATATGTCGAGGCAATGGATAAGTACATTGACAAATATGTCCATCTCGCATTGCTTCTTAAGGGTGACTTTTGTAGGTGTGGCTGCTTTCGAGATGGAATATGGGCATTGGATCGAAGAGCAGAACAAACAAGTTTCTGAAATTAGAGCTGCTTTGGAGCAAGATGTTTCGGATATGGAGCTGCGGATGCTTGTTGAGAATGGGCTCCACCATTACAGCAATCTGTTTAAAATGAAGTCTGCAGCTGCCAAGTGTGATGTTTTCTACATTCTTTTTGGCATGTGGAAAACGGGCGCAGAACGATGCTTCTTGTGGCTTGGAGGATCCCGCCCTTCTGAACTTCTTAAGGTGGTTGCAACTTGCAAGCATATACAATTTGCTTACTTGGCTAAAACCAACAGATTTTCAATAGATATACTACTCCTCTAGACTTCTGGTTTAAGGGGGAAAAAAAAAAAAAAAAAAACAACAACAACATCAAGATCACCATCAACTGCTGAAATTCAAATTGAGAAATCAGGAAATGGTGATAATCCCACGGTCAAAATCACATCCATATGCTTCTTTACCTTCTTGCTGTGTATCTATTCCAAGACATGTTCTCAGTAACAAGCAACTGAGTTTGATTTCCACTCTCTTAATTCTTTTTCCATTTCCATCTTGTAGGTCGAGTAAACAATTCATTAAGACTAACGACCTTGATTAATGTCATAGGTCGGCAATTTCATCATATTACCACACAAAAGCAGACATGCACAGAGAAGGTTTTACAAGATTTGACACCGATGTGGCCTTGACAAATCATTTGCATTTGGATTTCAGGTTTTGACTCCGCATCTAGACCTTTTGACAGAACAGCAGCTTGACTCTGTCTGTAGGCTCCAAAAGTCATGCCAGCAAGCTGAAGATGCACTCCTTCAAGGCATGGATAGGCTTCAACAAACTCTTTCTGGCACCCTATCCGATTCGTCGGGTTCCTCGGGTGTGGAAAATTATATGGGACAGATGTCAATGGCAATTGGGAAGTTGGAGGCACTCGTGGGCTTTGTCAACCAGGTAGTATGCAGACTTATGGTTCAAACTTATCCATTTTTGTTTCCTATTTCTTGCTACGATTGCTTCTTCTTCTTTTTTTTCTTAGAAAAGTTCTTGCTACAACTGCTATCACAACATTAGGAGAAAATCAGAATGATTTTTTCTTCAAAATACAAGTATGGGTAGAGCGTGTAATCCAGTTCCTAGTTTTACAATTAGATATTGCGTAGTTGTCTCTACATTGGTCCCTTCTATCCATAGTTCTAGCCATAATTGAACAAAGTGCGCCTTATTGTTTTCATGTCAAATTCCTGAAAATGAGATGCACTATTGTAGAAAATGAATGGTTATCCTACGTGAAATCGGGAAAACCTCGTTGTGGCTGGAACTGTTGGGAAAATTCCTTAAACCCTTAGGGGTTTAACTGTAATAAATCCACCTCTAACTTAGGATGGACTTATACAACTTATCTCAACTGGACTCCATACTAACTGGGTACCGGTACTACTAGTAGACCAGTTCCTGTATCCTTGAGTTACAGTTATGGGTTCCATATCCCAATCGATACTGGTATTGATGCGAAGTATTGGTGCCTATGGGTTATAGTTTAGAACCCATGACCAGATGAGTACTTGTCCAGTACTCATTATGTATCGATAGTTGTGTTGAGTACCGATACTCATAGAGTACTGGTATCACTCTAGGAAAGAACTGGTCTCAACGAGTATTGGTACTCATAAAGAGTACTGGTACTTGTTGAGTACTAGACACACTACCTGTAGCCTACCAGTACTAGTACTCATGACGAGTATCGGTACTTGTAAGCTATAGGTTCTGGTGACTTCAAGCTCAGAACCTGATCTGGGATTCATGTGTACTGATACTCATGATGAGTGTTTGTGCATGTAAGTCCCAGTTTTGGACTTAAGTCATCCTGGAGTCGATCTAGAGCTTGCATGTACCGGTACTCAGAGTACCGGTACAAGCAACCTACAGTTCACTTAATGGTTCAAAAACAATATTCCAACAGTACCGGTACTTACGACGATTACAGATTGTGTTTATGCGTTTCTGAGAATGCCAATGACCAAATCTAAACATGCATATGATCTAACAATTGTATGACTGAATAACAAATGAATAGATGCATTCATGTACAAGCCTGATTTATATAAACGAAATATAAACATGCTTCTCTAATCTATTCAAAATCTATTCACATGTATTGAGTATAAAAGACATATCAGGGTTCATATTGTTTACAGAATAAGAACCCACGAGTTAGACTCTTCCAAAGGTGTTCTCACCTTCCTAAGATCGAGTGTAATTAGGAGAAAACCTTCTCCTAAACTTGTAGCCACCTAGCCACCCATGTCTCTCTTTCTCTCTCAGCACTCGATGGGGAGGTGAAGAGAATTAAGATGTGAAACCCTTGGGGACCTAATCTCTCCATATTAGTAATTAGACAAAACTAATTACTATCAGCAAATTACAAATCCACCCATCGAGGAATTGTAATTGCAAAATCGGTCTCTGCACGTATATAACATAACCACACCAATCCCTTTGCATTTTATGCCCATGCCCTCAATAAAACCTGATTTGATCACTTTAGTGATGGGCATTATGTTACAGTCCTTTATATGCTGATTGATTATATGATTACATAACGCATATATAAGTCTATACGTTGGATTAGAATCCAACAATCTCCCACTTGAACTATATATGTAACCTGTTAATCATTCAACACATAAAATCAAATTTGAACTCAACTTTGATGCCATAACCGGAAATACATATCAAATGACAATCCGATCTACCAGTTACACTAGTAATAGAGCCAAGGCAGCTTTTGTTGCATCTCAGTAGCTAAACCAACAATAACAACGTACATTAATGTAAAAGGTAACCAGAAATGTGTGGATGTGCAACATGGAAATTACATGCCAACGTGATCAACGCATACCTATTCCCAACTGGTCCTCTGAATTTGAGATCAGTTTCAAACTCAAAATCAAATTACTTCTCAGAATGGACAATCACAATTACTGAACTGAAAACTTTAAGTTTTGTTTATTTCATAACAGAATGAAGCTTTACAAAATTTTATACATAGCCAAAAATTGAAATACTGAATAACTGAAATTGTCTATTAAAAAATGAGCACTATATAAAATTACAAACTCACACTAAAGTTGAAATTTTTGTAAGGACATAAGACCCATAGAAGCTGCGTGTTCATGGAACATCTTGGGTATTATTCCTTTAGTAAGCGAATCCGCAACTATAGAGGCTGTACTGACGTGTTCTATAGACAGTTGTCCATTTTGTATCCTTTCTCTAACAACCAAGAACTTAACCTCAATGTGCTTCAATTTGAAGGAGCTCCTGTTGTTATTGGAGTAGAGGACTGTGGACTGATTATTACAAAACAATTGTAGTGGCCTATGAATGCCATCTACTATGTGCAGCCCCGATATAAGGTTTCGTAGCCATACTCGATGATTGGATGCCTCATAGCATGCTATGAATTCTGCTGCCATAGTGGAAGATGCAATAAAAGACTGTTTTGCACTCTTCTATGAGATGACACTATTGGCAAGCAGAAATATATATCCTCAAGTAGACTTTCTGTTATTTTGGCACCAAGCAAAATCTAAGTCAGTATAATCATAGACCTGAAGCTTTTTTGACCTCCTGAAGGTGAGCATATAATCTCATGTCTTCTGTAAATATCTCAGTATTCTCTTGGCTGTTCTCCAATGGTTTTTGCCTGGATTTATCAGGTGTCTGCCCAACATGCCTATAATGTATGCCAAGTCTAGTCTAATACTGACTTGAGCATACATTATATTGCCAACGGTAGATGCATAAGGAACTGTTTGCATTTCCCGTTTGTCCAAATCACTTAAGGGGCATTGATTGCGACTAAACTTGTCTCCCTTAACCACAGGAGTGAGCAATGGCTTGCAATCTTGCATGCCATACCTTTTGAGTACCTTATCTATATAGCTTGTTTGAGATAAACCAAGAATGTAACGAGAACGATCTCGACATATTTCAATCTCTAACACAAATGAAGTATCTCCAAGATCTTTCATGTTAAAGTATTTGGCAAGAAATTTCTTGGTGTCTAAAATGATACTCATATCATTAGTAACAAGCAAGATGTCATCAACACACAAGACTAAGAAAATATACCTGCTCTCACAGAACTTATGGTATATGCATTTATCAGCCAGATTCGCCTTAAAATCGAATGAGAGAATCACCTGATGAAACTTAAAATACCATTGTTTGGATGCCTGCTTGAGCCCATAGATGGATTTCTTTAATTTGTACACCATGCCTTTTGGATCACCCTTAACAAAATGTTCGGGCTAAGTCATATTAAGGAATGCGGTCTTTACATATATCTGATGCAACTCAAGATCAAAGTGGGCCACAAGTGCCATTATAACCCTTAGAGAATCCTTAGAAGAAATAGAAGAGAATGTCTCCTTATAGTCAATGCCCTCCTTTTGGGTAAAACTCTTAGCGGTAAGACACGCTTTGAATCGTTCCACTTTTCCTTTCAAATCTCGTTTGATTTTAAAAATCCATTTGCAACTAACGGGTTTCGTACCTTCTGGTAGTGAAACATCCCAAATATCAGTGTCTTTCATTGACTTCATTTCTTCTTCCATTGCCTCAATCCACTTTTCATGATTCGGAATTTCCATTACCTGATGGAAGCTGATTGGATTATCTTCCATCACCCCAATGTCCGTTTCATGTTCCTGAAGGAATACCACATAATCATCCAAAATGGCACTCCTTTCTCTAGAGGATCTCCTTAATGACACGGTTTCTGTATGTGTCTGAGGCTACTCTACAGAGGCTAAAACTGTATCATTATCTTCATTGGAGTTGTCTTGAGGTATGTCAAAGACATGCTCCTCATCAACCTGAGTAACTCTAGGAAGAATAACTATGTTTTCCTCTTCAAAGACAAAGTCCTTAACCTTGTCAACTTGGACAAACTCAATACATTCAAGGAACTTGGCATTACCAGACTAAAAATAGCCTTAGTTGTGGGATTATAAAATTTATATCCTCTTGACCTCTCAGAATATCCAACAAAATAATAATTAATAGTCCTTCTATCCAGTTTCTTTTCAATTGGCTTATAAGGCCTAGCCTTAGCTAGACATCCCCACACATGAAAATGCTTAAGACTGAGTTTTCGCCCAGTCCATAGCTCATATGGGGTTTTGTTAGTTGCCTTAGTTGGAGCTCTATTCAGAATGTAAGTTGCAGTTTTTAAGGCCTCTCCTCAGAGTGAATCTGGTAAGGAAAAATGAGCAATCATGCTACTTACCATGTCCGTAAGCGTTCTATTTCGTCTCTCAGTAACACCATTCATAGTGGGCGAGTCCAACATGGTGTATTGAGGAACGATATCGCATTCCTCTAGGAACCTAGCAAGCGGTCCTGGATGTCATTCACCTGATTCTTCATATCTGCCTTAGTATTCACTATCACGATTAGATTTGACAGATTTAATCATTCTGTCGAGTTGATTCTCAACTTCGACTTTATAATTCTTAAACGTGTTCAATGACTGTGCCTTTTCATGAATTAGGTAGATGAAGCCATATCTTGAGTGGTCATTTATGAATGTGATAAAATATTGTTGGCCATTCCACGTAGGTGTAGGAAATGGCCTATAGATGTCCGTATGAATTGCATCCAAGACACCATTTGACCTATTGGCTTCAAACTTCCTAGTATTGGTTTATTTCCCCTTAATGCATTCTATATACTGATCGAAATTAGAAAAGTCTGAGTCCAAAATTTTGTTTGACACAAGTCTCTCTATTCTCCTTCTTGAGATGTGAGCTAATCTCTTATGCCATAAAGTAGCTAAAGATTCATTTTTTAATTTTCTTTTCACACCACGTGTATCTAAAAATAAAGACTCGTTATAAGAAGCTATAGTATCAAGATAATAAAGATTATCATAATAGGATAGAAAACCAAAATCAACCACATTTGAATTCAAATATAAACGAACTTTTCCATCTCCAAATGAACAATGATAACCACATTTATCCAATACGTAAATAGAAATTAAATTTCTTCTAAAAGATGGTATTACAAAAGTTTCATCTAAATTCAAATAAAAACCAGTTTTCATTAATAATCTAAATTTCCCTATAACTTCAACTTCTATGGCCTTCCCGTCCCCGACATAAATGAATCTTTTAGCATCATTTGGCCTTCGACATCTCAGGCAACCCTGCATAGACACACTTATGTGTGTGGTAGCATCTGAATCCAACCACCAAGTGTGCTTAGATATCGAAGCCAAATTAATTTCCGTACAAACCAGACTGAGAGCCGTACCTTTTTTAACAAGCCAGGCTTGATAGTTGGTACAATGCTTCTTTTGGTGTCCCTCAGCTACACAGAAGAAGCATCTTGACTTGGAAGACTCTGCAGCCTTCCCCTTCTGCTTCTTCTATGAAGCTATATCTGCAGCTTCTGTAGTCCTTTTCTTTCCCTTGTCCTTATTGTTAGAGGAAGTGGCAATGTGAGCACTTTCTATCCTATCATGCTTCATTCTCTTTTCCTCTTACACACAGTGTGAGATGAGCTCATTCAGAGACCAAGTCTTTTTCTGATAGTTGTAGCTCACCTTGAACTGGTTGAAGGAAGGTGGAAGAGAGATCACTACCAAATGCACCAACAAGTCCTCTAAGAGGTCAAGTTTTAGTGCTTTCAACCTCGAAGCAATGTGGGACATCTCTATAATATACTTATGTATATTACCCTTCCCCCTGTACTTCTTTGAGATGAGGCTTGCCAAGAGTGTATCAATTTCACCCTTCTCATTCTTGGCAAATCGCTTCTCAATATCAGCAAGGAAATCCTTAGCCGTACCAATGTCATCCGACATTGTGCCCCTGAAAGCCTCGAGTATGACCTTCTTCATAATCAGCATGGAAATGAGATTAAACCTCTCCTATCTTTCCTTCTCCTTCTTTTGCTCAGAAATACTCGAGTCTGTAAGAATGGGAGAGGGTTCCCTAATCGCCAGATCCAAATCCATAACCCCGAGGACTATTAACAGATTTTCCTTCTAGGGCTTAAAGTTCGAGCCACTCAACATAGGTATGGAATTTAAGGTAGAAGTAATATTAGTAGAAGACATTTCTGAAAAATAGATGCAGATAAACATGAAATTAGCTCCTTTAAAACATGAAGTGTCGAATTAATTTAATAATCCCATCACATGTCTTAGTTAACTCCATTAAGTGTCTCATCTTTGGACAAAAAGTTGACTTGTAATTAAAAACATGGTGTATTATGTAATGATTGTTAGTTCAAATCCATGTCAATCATGAACCTCCTTTAGGCTGATTTAATGATTACCCAGAAAACCTAATAACCAACACATCATCAATCCTATGCAAACAAGTAAAAGTACAATAAGTATGCACTTTCCTTTTGGCCAGTGCACACCCACCTACTAGCACCCATTCATCCTTTTACTATTCATGGATAAACCCAGTATTCACCGGAGAGCTCACTTTGTCGAGGTGCTACTTCAACTGGGTTACCCTAGAATAGTGTACCTTATTAATCATACTAGACTTAATTACACTAAGTAGAGAGTGGGTTAGCTTTGATACCAATTGTTGGAGAAATTCCTTAAACCCTTAGGGACTTAACTGTAATAAACCCACCTCTAACTTAGGATGGACCTTTACAACAACTTATCTCAACTGGACTTCATACTAATTGGGTACCGGTATTAGTAGACCAGTACTAGTATCCTTGCGTTACAGTTATGGGTTCCATATCCCAATGGGTATCGGTACTGATGCCAAGTACTGGTACCTATGGGTTACAGTTTAGAACCGATATCTAGATGAGTACTTGTCTAGTACTCACTATGTACCAGTAGTCGTGTTGAGTACTAATACTCATAGAATACTGGTATCACTCTAAGAAAGAATTGGTCTCAATGAGTACCGGTACTCATAAAGAGTACTGGTGCTTGTTGAATACTGGATACAGCACTTGTAACCCAGAACTTGATAAAGAGTCCCAATACCGATACTCATGACGAGTATAGGTGCTTGTAAGCTACAGGTTCTGGTGACTTCAAGCCCAGAACCTGATCTGGGACCCTTGGGATTGTTGTGTATTGTAAGTCCCAATTTTTGACTTAAGTTGTCCTAGAGTCGATCTGGAGCTTGCATGTATAGGTAGTCATGAAGAGTATCGGTACAAGCAATCAACAGTTCACTTAATGGTTCAAAAACAGTATTCCAACAGTACCGGTACTCATCTTGAGTACCGGCACTTAAGACGGTTACATATTGTGTTTATGCATTTCTGAGAATGCCAATAACCAGATCTAAACATGTATATGATCTAACAATTGTATGACTGAATAATAAATGAATAGATGCATTCATGTACAAGCATGATTCATATAAACGAAATATAAACATGCTTCTCTAATCTATTCAGAATCTATTCACATGTATTGAGTATAAAAGACATATCTGGGTTCATATTGTTTACAGAACAAGAACTCACAAGTTAGGTTCTTCCAAGGGTGTTCTCACCTTCCTAAGATCGAGAGTAATTAGGAGAAAACCTTCTCCTAAACTTGCAGCTGCCCAACCACCCACGTTTCTTTTCTCTCCCAGTACTCGATGGGGAGGTGAAGAGAATTAAGGTGTGAAACCCTTGGGGACCTAATATCTCCATATTAGTAATTAGATAAAACTAATTATTATCAGCAAATTACAAATCTGCCCATCGAGAAATTATAATTGCAAAACCGGTCTCTGCACATATATAACATAACCACACCTATCCCTTTGCATTTTATGCCAATGTCCCTTAATAAAACCTGATTTGATAACTTTAGTGATGGGCATTATATGACAGTCCTTTATATTCTGATCGATTATATGATTACTTAATTCATATATAAGTCCATACATTGGATTAAAGTCCAACAAGAATATATTTCAGATAGAAGCCTGGCAATACTTGGCTACATTTAGAAATGTTTAGCTATTTTTGACTTATATTATAGGACTATATTGAATACTAACCTAACGATAAATATTGATTTCCTCGTGTTGCGGTATATGAATATACTGAGTTTATTGATCTACAGAATATTTATTTGTATGTGATCTAATATGTATATATGAATGCGCACATCAACATTAATAAATGCTTCATATTTCCTACCTCTTATGTCCCCCTTTTTTAGTTCAACTACTGTTGATACTCCTATTTATCTAGCATTCTATTATTAGTTATTTCTTTATAGATATATACTGCTATTTACCCATACCTCTTTATAAAGAGGTAGTGGGTTTCTTTCAATGTAAGATGACTTGTTATTTTCCCCTACTTGGTATTAGAGCAGTAATCCTAGATCGGTGCTCCGATATCCCACCTTCACAAAGCCTCCGTACCTTGTCCACCTAAAACCCTAATCTCCATTAGAGGTACCCGGAGGTGCCTCCACCACCGGCCAGTGGCCTCTACCTGTCGCCATTCGGCCCCTCGCCATTGCTAACCAATCTCATCAGCTTCTAATGCCGATCAGGTTGCCTTGGAAGGCCTCGAATTGACCTCCACCAGCATACGCTGCCTCGGGAGACTCCGTCAGTGCCACTAGCCACCGGTGAGTGCAGCTACGCGCCGTTACCTCCGCCTCTAGCCTCGCCGACCCCCTAGGGCTTCACCTACGGGCCTTAGGGCTTCGTCGAGGGTGCCGCCAGCATCGCTCAAGGCACCACTAGCACCGCCAACGTCGCTCAAGGCATCGCCAACACCATTAGTGCTGCCTGGTAACCAAGGGCTGCAGCGACGTCGTGGGGGCCCTATTGGCCCTTGCAGCGACTGCGGCAGCAGTTCTCTGGGCCAACCAAGGTCGGGTGACGACCATGGAGACCCCCCCATGTTGATCGCCGCCCTTTGATGGGTTGCCAACAGTTCTCTGATCGCTGGCTGCACCCCTTGTTGATCGCTGCTTATCCTTCATCTTGAGGATCTTATTCATCGCAGGGCTGCAGCATCTCCCCCGTCCTTGATCTATTCAGAGTATCTCTTCGTTTTTGCTACATCATCTCCCTACAGGGCTACTCTTCATTGCAGTACTGATGCTGCTGCTGTTGATGCCCACCGGCCACTGCTGGTGATCGATATATCAAGGGACGTAGCTTTGCTTAGTTGATCTCTACAAAGGGTTGCTTACCTTTGGAGGATGCTTTGTATGGTCTAAAAACAAAAAAAATTCAAATCATAATTTGGTTGTCTTTTCTGTCTCGATGGCATTAGATATCGCTGTTGCAGTAGGGATGGTAGGATATGCGGGTGTGATGCTGCAGGGGAATGACAGAAGTCCCCATGGTACAGGATGGTTAGTTGATTTTGGTGCTTCATAGTACCTTTGTGGAGATCAGGCCTATTTCAAGTCATTGAGTTCCGTTGTACTAGGGAGAGCAGTACAGGTTGCTGATGGCAGGCACGCTCCAGTTGTTGGCGAGGGGTAAGTGTCTATGACCCCTATGTTGCAGCTGCCAGGAACACTACACGTACTAGAGTTTCCTATGAGCCTGTTGTCTGTGAGCAGGATCACGAATGATCTTTATTGCAGGGTTATCTTTGATGAGATAGTATGCATTGCTCAGGATAAGTGTACTGGGAAAACTATTGCTAGAGGTACACAGGAGAATGGTCTTTATCACCTTGACCAGGAGCCTTTTGCTGGGGCCAGTAGATATGATGGTGGAAGTGCCTTACAATGGCACACTCGTCTAGGTCATCTTCCTCTGGATAGCCTTAGGAGGGTGATCCCACACATTTCACCTGCCACGACCATTCGATGTGATGCTTGCCAATTAGGTAAGCATCATCAGTCCTCCTTTCCTACTAGTACTTCTCCTGGATCAGCCGCTGCTTTCGAGTTACTTCATATGGATGTTTAGGGATAGAGTAGAGTTCCAGATAGGATGAGACATTGGTATTATCTCGTAGTCGTTGATGATTTCGCCAGAGTATCTTCGGTCTTCCTTCTTAAGACCAAGGGAGATGTTGGACATATCATAGAGACTTTTCTCTTGGAGATCAGGACTCAGTATTCTGCCACGGTAAAGATTGTACGGACAGATAATGCCGTCGAATTCTGCACTGTTAGACTTACTAGTTTTACAGGACTCATGAGATTATCTACCAGACTACTTGTCCCCATACTTCACAACAGGATAGGGTTGCAGAGAGAAAGCACAGACACCTGGTAGAGGTTTCCCGCACTCTACTTATTCACCATAGTGTTCCATAGAGATACTGGGGGGATGCTGTTTTAATAGCATGCTAACTTATTAACAGGATGTCAAATTCAGTTTGTCACGAGTAGATACCGATTCTTCTGTTACATCCAGATGGTGAGCTTTTTCACGTGTTCCCCAGGACCTTTGGATTTATTGCTTTTGTTCATGTGCCATCACCAGGTCGTGATAAGCTTTCTCCTCGTGCTGTTAAGTGTGTATTCTTAGGGTACTCCAGGAGTCAGAAAGGGTACCGGTGTTATGATCCCATCTGTCACAGGCATTATGTCAACGCTGATGTAACTTTTCATGAGACGACACCATATTTTTCTGTTGCTGAACAGATGAGTATTCATGATGATGCTACTCCTATGCCTATTCCTCCAGTTCCACTTGAGGCGATTCCGATCTCCACACCTCTGCCAACTTCTTCATGGTCTACTACCCTCTTGGATGACTACTAGAGATTTCACGGTTCCTTATAGACATATGGTAGACCTCATGCGACACTACAGAGGCCTCTACTTGCACCAGTGACTGATGTTCCACAGGCAGTTGAGATGGACTATGATGACAGAGATAGTCTAGTTAGACCTGATCTCCTTGATAGTGAAGATCCCCCTCAGTCAAAGATACGAGATGAGTCTGATCTTCCCATTACTATTATGAAGGTGCCTCGCACGTGTGAATCCATATATCGGATTGCAGGCAGTTTGGCTATAGATAGTCTTGGTTCTCAGTTTGGTAGCTTCTGCCAGGCACTTACAGTTTTACTCATTCCGTCTACCTACCAGCAGGCCATACTTGATCCAAAGTGGCGTCAAGCTATGAAAGACGAGATGGCAACACTTCGGAATAGACAGACTTGGGATCTTACCTTGCTTCTTACAGGAGCATGACTTGTTGGTTCCAGATGGGTTTTTGCCCTGAAGTACAATCTCGATGGGTCTATTTCAAGGTATAAGACTAGGTTGGTGGAAAAGGGGTTCACTCAGACATATTGAGTGGACTTCTTTGATACTTTGTCTCTCGTTGCGCAGCTTGCCACCGTTCGGGTACTCATCTCTGTTGCTGCCCACAGAGATTGGCAATTACACCAACTTGATGTGAAGAACGTTTTTCTTTATGGCGATATTTAGGAGGAGGTTTACATGCAGCAGCCCCCAGGTTTTGAGGTTTAGGGGGAGTGTGTGCAGACTCAGGAAGGCCATTTATGGCTTGAAGCAAAGTTTGAGAGCTTGGTTTCAGAAGCTCTCAGATGTGTTGCAGAGGATAGGGATGCAGAGATCCTCTTCTGATCATTCTTTATTTGTCAGGAAAACAAAGAATGGCATTGTAGCACTACTGGTTTATGTAGATGTCCTAATTATCACTGGCAGTGATGAGGTTGGGATAAGACAGGTCAAAGAGACTCTTACACAACAGTTTGTTATGAAGGATCTGGGCCAACTTAGATACTTTCTGGAGATTGAGGTTGCTAGGAGCAGAGATGGGATTGTTCTTTCGCAACACAACTATACATTAGACGTCCTTCAGGAGACAGGCATGCTTGGGTCCAAGCCAGTCAATATTCCTATGGACCCCAAGGCACATGTACATGATGAGGAGGCAGAGGCAGTTGATAGCAGAGTATATAGACAGCTTATGGGTAAGTTGTTATACCTGACCATTACTAGACTAGATATTGCCTTGGCAGTAGGCAAACTCAACCAGTTTATTTAGAGGCCGACGAAGCTGCACTGGCAGGCAGCTATGCAGGTGCTAAGATACTTAAAGAAAGCACCATGTCATGGTATTCTCTTCCAGAGAGGCTCTCCTATAACAGTGGTAGGATATTCTGATGCAGATTATGCGAGATGTGTGCTTGACAGGAAATCCACCACTAGTTTCTGTACATTCGTGGTTGGTAATTTGGTTACTTGGAAGAGTAAGAAATAAAGGGCAGTTTCTCGCTCTAGTGCTGAGTCGGAGTGGAAGGCAATGACCCAAACTGTTGCAGAGATGATCTGGATACGGACTCTCTTGCGTGATTCGCATGTCCAGATTGAGGAGCCCATGGAGATGCGATGCGACAATCAAGCAGTTACCTACATAGCTAACAATTCGATATTACATGAGCGCACCAAACACGTTGAGGTGGACTGCCACTATACCAGAGATCTTATACAGCATGGTTTGTTGCGCACTACTTATGTGGCATCTGAGGGTCAGGCAGCCAATGTATTTACGAAGCCTCTACCTCATTTGACATTTGATTTCTACTGTTCCAGGCTGAACGTGATTGACATCTATACTTCAACTTGAGAGGGAGTGTTGATACTCCTATTTATCTAGTATTTTATTATTAATTATTTCTTTTTAGATATGTACTGCTATTTACCCATACCTCTCTCTATATAAAGAGGTAGTGGGTTCCTTTCAATGTAAGAAGACTTGTTATTTTCTCCTACACATTTTCAAACATTCAGAGATTTCATCGAGAGTTTTTGCTTAGTTGACTTGTTTATAATGCTAATCAAAATACATATCTACTCACTAGAGTTGCAGCTTTCTTCAGTAAGAACTGGGAATTATGGACACAATATTTAACAGTTCAGTGATATTACAGAGTACAATGTGATATCCTTATATGATTTCCACCTAGCTGTTTATATCCCTGTTCTTCTAATTTGAATGCCTGACATTCCTGCCACAAATTGGCCAGCTAATAAAAGAAAACATGGATTTTTTTTTGCGGAGATTATGAATGCATGATTAGTGGATCTCCATTAAGCATGACCTAGAGGAATGCTCTCTTGTGGACATTTCAAAGGTCAAGGATGATATCATGTGTTAGCACCCAAAACATCATCATGCATGTACCGACAACATTTTTGTGGATATGAATACATTGCAATACATGAAAATGTTTACACTTCCAAGATGCATGGATGCTTGCTGCAAGCTACCAGTGCATGAGGAACATACAGTACTTGCACCGTTAACATTGGCTCCAAGCGACTTGTCTGATTGGTTAATGAACAAGAAACACCAATACCAAAACACATCGTTAATTAACACGAAGAACTTCTAATTTTCTATGCAGGCTGACCACCTCCGCCATCAAACGCTACGTGAGATGCATAAGATTCTTACCACCAGACAAGCTGCTAGAGGATTGCTTGCTCTTGGTGATTACTTCCAGCGTCTTCGAGCATTGAGTGCCCTGTGGGCCACCCGACCTCATGCACCTGCATGATTATATATAGTTGGCCAATCATGCATATATAAGTAGAGTATGCCAAATGTATGCCTTGCATGGGAAAGTTCCCAAGTTTTGAGCAGTTAGGTCGAGTAGTGGTCAGGTTTGAAAGACTTTAAGATGTATCAATGCTAAAAGCGTTCTCTCTGAAGCGTACAATTTGATGTCTATAATAAATATGCAGCTTCAATTGACTTGGACTTGTTACAATGTTTCCACAGGGAAAAAAACAAAAAGAAAAAGGAAAGCCTCTAATGAGCGAGGCTGATATCTATGTCCACTTAATTAGTATTTTTGAGGTCATGAACCTATTATGCTATAGTTTCACTTATATGAGTATAAGATTTAATGCTATAAGTTGTAATCTCTCTATCATATCCACAAATGTACAACCATTGGATGCTATTATGCTATGTCTACTTTACACATATCCTCAATTCATGTAATAAAGAGATTCCATTCCGATGCAACCGAATGTGTAACTTCATAGATTTGGATAAGCGATAAAGAAGTTTCAAGTTTAATTATATCTGTTCATATGACTGTGAGTGAAATTATTGATTAGTTTGATCAAAAAAACATCAACAGGTTACAAATCTCATGAGATTCTTTTGTATGAGTGAAATTGCTAATTAGTTTTTCACGAATAGCTAGATGTTTGCAAAGACCAACGAATTGAAGCAACTATTTCCTTGTTTTTATCGTCAACTCAACAATCAAGGAGAGAGCACACCCTGCACCTGTATTATAGGCCAACAACCCAATCGTTCTTCTCAGTCCCACCATAAACATCCGTCTTGGTAGTCCTCCCTCAACTATGAAGGCCACCTCCTCGATAGGAATTGATAGTTTGTTTCCATTTTAATAGAACTTTTAATTTTGATAATTTACGCTAAATCTTCTTGCACAGTAAAAACGTACAACCCAAATGGCATGCGCTCCCAGTACTACTTTCCCCTTGCATTAAGAGAACATGAGGACTCAGGCCCAAAATACTTGTTTTATTTAAGCCCACTCAACTCACAGCCCACAATTCACACAAGCCCCGCTACAGCTCTCTCACCTCACGTAATACTACTAGCCCACCAAACAACTTAACTCCATTTACTGTTCATGTATTTCTACGCAAGGTTTATATAACTGGTGGGAAAAGCTTCTCGTTGGAGGGAATGGGCGGTGCTAATTATTGCAAATCCCAAGAGAGTTTGTTTGTTTTTTTTTTTTTTTCTATTCCTTTTTTTGGGAAGCCAAGGTTGGGATTTTTCCAGAGATATTACGTAGTTAATGCTTATAGAATATTCCAGACAATGAAAATATCAGTGGTGATTTTTTTAACAGGGTGGTGGTCGTTCCTCTAAACTTTGCATGTTTGTGCATATTTCTAACGTTCTCGGGATCGATTTTTATACAGACAAATTACACCGAACCCAAACCAGAAAGTTCGGTTTCTGTTTCGAAAAAAGGAAAAAAAAAAACTAATCCATCCTTTACGGTCATTGCTCGAAGAAAAAATCTGCAAACTCAAAACATAGATGATTCAAAAGGCCGGGTTTGCTAGTAATCACACCACGTACACGATCGAGCAAGCAATATAAAATGCAGATCCGTAGGCCATGAGAGCATTAAGAAGTCACCGTCACATAATTCGACATTCCTCGGGAGAAAGCCGCCATTAATTAACATATAAAAAATAGGAAAAAGGAAACCAAAAAGATAATATTGCATACACGATGATGCCATCCCTGTTGCGATCAAGAAATAATTAATTAAGAAGACCCTAGTAACGTAACAGTCGATACATATCAAGAACTAATTAATTAAAAAGAGCGTAGTAACGTAACAGTCGATATATATATATATATATATATATATATCTAAGGTAGACACTCCTCTCTAAGTATTCAAACAATCGGGTGGGGCTGCGGCTTTCGCAAGCACCGGCCACGACTCGTCGAGAACGTTAACGGTGCACTCTTGGCTCGCGCCCACCTCCTTCCAAGGGCTCTTTCCTTGGACCGGCGGCTTTGCGCGTTCCACGTCGGTTGTTCCGGCAGTGGCGTCGACCTTAGTGCTCGTTTTAGTTCCGAGTTCTTGGCTTCCGGCATTGCTTTGCGTGGGTGGCTGCGGAGGAGGTGGCACTTCGGACGTCGGAGTTGGCAACGGCAGCTTCGGAATTACAACCGGCGAGGATGACTTGACGAGATCACTTTTCTTGTTCTTCTTGTCGTTGTTGTTCTTCTTCTTCTTCTCTCCTGGGAAGCTCTTGCGATAGAGGTGATTTTTGCGAAGCGAAGGCGAAGATGACGGCGACGATAACGACCACGGGGGTCGTGAGAAGTCGAAGGTGTCGTCGTGGAAGGAGAGCCCACGAGGAGGCGATGCCGGATCAAAGCCTAATTCACATGAGGAAGAAGACGTGAAGGATGATGGATTTCCCATGCTCATATTTCGTCGTCGTCGTCGTCGTCGTAGCAGCAGCAGTAGTATATATTATTTCTGATTCTCAAGGGGATCGAATTGCATTCCACGGGCTAATCGCTATTTATTTATAACGAAAGATGAGGTTGTTAGAGTGAAAAATAAAACACTGGCGTCTTATCCTTTCTTCTTTTCTCGCAAAGAAAAAAAAAAAAAGGAAAAATAAAAAGGAAAGAAGCAAATGGAAATCCTAATCGCAAACAAGAACTCCTCAATCGCTATATATAATCGGAGAGAAGTTTGTTAGACCGAGGGAAGAAAAAAATGAAAAGAAAGATGAAGGAAATAAAAATATCTGTTTAATCCCAGATCTCAACAACGACCCGTACGGACTCCCCAATCAAAGGCCAAATCGAGTATCGTTCTTCCCCCCCCCCCCCCCCCCCCCGTTTTTCTCTGAAAACGTCTTACCCATCGCTTCGAAAGTGGGAAAAGAAAACCACCTGCATATTACGATCGAGAATATTAAATGTAATACCTATGTATTGTCATGTTCCGATCTTTCTGAAATTTTAAAATTTGAACTTGGTGATTTTAGTTGGCTCGTGCACCGACTAAAATAGGAAGGTTCGAATAGACAAACGATATCTAATTACTCTTTTTTACGTTATTCTCCCTTTCCTATATTTTTGGGTCTCATGACGTGGATATTTACGTTCCAAAAGTAGTTAATGATCAATGCGATTCTACATGTCAATTGGGATCATAATGAGCCTCTCTACCACCTGATATTCTCTCTCTTTCTTATAGAATCTCAATTGAATATATAAAATGGGAAGAAATTAGCCATCCTCACACACTCACTTTGGATGAAGCATTGAACCTAAGTCTCTCATTCCCATCATTTGACATCCTGATTTTCTCTATTTCGCTTTCATTTCATGCATGGCCTTTCTCTCTTTCTCCACGGTAAATTTTCTAAGTAATTATCTATCTCACAAAATTATAATTGTCCTTCCAAAATTTATCTACATAAATGGTTTTAGTATTTCTCACTTAATTTCTCTCTTTCATCACCTGACATAGTTCCTCACCCTTGTGGGTGGTAATCGATGGTGGCGTAAGGTTAGAGCTCTGATCAATTTGGTTTTCCTTTATTTTTTACATCTTTAATGGGAAAACATTGTTTTCGTCTCCTACAACTCACACCTTCTTCATTTTCAATGAAGAAGAAATCGTCCCTCCCTTTACCAAGCCATTTCAAGCTCTAGAACTTTTGCAGGGTGATTATCACAAAGGGAAAAACATGATGACACCGATGCTAGCCATGTGTTCAATACAAAAAGAGGCCATGGAGAAGTGCGATGGGATAATAAAAAAAAAATACTTTTTCCTAGAGGCAAACCCCTTCTAGTTCCAAATCCACATTTAATCCATGTTGTTTTGACGTATGTGGATTTTCCATAGTCTATCTTGGACACTTTGGAAATCTCCCACTTAGTCAAAACGACTATCCAATAAGTTGCAGCATTTAAACTATCTATGCATTCTCATATACATGTGTAATATTTAGACTTCCACAATTTGCAAGAAAAATCTCCCTCTCCATCATCCATGGCAATGTTTCTTAATCTCATTAAGTCAACATGTTTGATAAATTTTTTTGCATGAATACCCTTAATCTTGGGGTCAGTAACATATCAGAAATAAGAATATAACTCAGTTTCACTTCCTCCTTTTCCATATTATCAGTGTTAATACGAGTAATTACTATTTAGTTATTAATTACAATACAACTAAATTGGTATATACACTAAACCAACATTTAAACCATTCAAAAATCCTTTTATCAAAATAGCATGTGTGGTGGTTGTATTGCAAGTTATGTATTTAACAACACACCCTTGCTTTTTACTTTCTCATGATACAGCTACACCTCAAAGATGAACACGTACCCAAAAGTAGACTTTATATCATGCTTTTCAGATTGATACACAAGCTTGGGGTGCAATGTTCCTTTTAAATAATTCGTTATCCTTAATTTAGACAACTTTCCAATGTGCTGGTCTAAGATCACTTTAAAATTTGTTAACCAAGTTTCTGAATATGGTAAGTCTGACTTATCATACAAAATAGCATGCATAAGACTTCCGACTACTTGAGCATATGGAACTTGCAAAGATTACTTTCCTTTCTTAGGACATTGGTCCTTGTTCAATCTTTTTCTATACACATATAGTGTAGATACTAGGGTGCAATTTTGCATTCTGAATCATTTTAATTTAGAGTGTAGGTTGTTTTCATGATTTATACTCACTTGTAACACTAGTTCTTTGCATATAGTAAATACTTGCAATACAAGCATACACATATATTACAAGGTAGTTTCTTATTAGTAATATAAATTTTTGCATCTACACAAATTAGTTTTTCACTTATAATGTAACTTTTCACATTTTCATTATGATAAATACTTGGAATACAGGTTCTCTCACATCTATTGGTAGTTTCCAAACTTCCAAGTTGTAAATTATATTAGGAATACAAATGCAATTCCCTTTTATAGATATCATTCAATTTTTTTGTCACTACATTTGGAATGATTCACTCATCGAAGGTATTTGATTTCTGTTACAACCCGATTTCCGGATCTTTACAAGACCCGAGACCGGCTCACCTCGACTAATCCCAAGACCGGCTCACCTCGACTAATCCCAAGACCTAGTCGTCCAATAAGAAACAACCAAAAGCAGGAAAGTAAACCACATTCACATATGCAATATAACTAAGCAGAAGAAACGTATAAAGCAGTAAGGGAAAATAAATCTACTATTTCAGTACATACCACCACAACAACAATAACGAAAAGCGAAAAGTGAACAGTAGTAGCAAAAGAGTAACTAAAAGTCAATTACTTACTACAACAGTAGAGAAAAGAAAAGGAAGTGCTGAAGAAAATTACGGCTGGGCTCGACTGGGCCCAGCACCTTCTGCAGCCGAAAACTCGGGTTGCTCAACTCCTGGTCTTGAATAGTGTTATGAAAGACAGAGTCAGCGAATGCTGAGTAGAGTGGTATCTATATTATCTAAGTAGAAAACAGTAAAAACAACATGTTTAATTCTCATTTACATTTATCTGTTTTATATGTTCCAGTATTACATATTTCTCAAAGTATCCAGATATTTCTTGATTTCGCAAGTTCCTCGTGGAAATGATCTTGAATGTAGTCTTTTCCGTAGAGTAGAAGGTACATGTGGTGCTCCCTAGCCGGGAGAGTCTCCTATGGTAGTCCTACACCCAGTCAACCACCCAAGGTCACTGTCAAGACGTGGTGGAGACTATGGCACACATGATAAGGGCATGAATAACTACCCTACACTGACACGCGGTCAGTCATTCCCGCTAGCGGGTACGTACAAAGTACAACATGGAACAGTACAGGGCCTTGCCCTCTCAGAATAGGGGTCTCGCCCCTCAAAACCAAATAGGGGTCTCGCCCCTCCATAGTCCGTGCACCCTCATCTGACTACCCCGGTTTGCCCAGAGGGCCTAACAAGCCGGTGTAGGGTGGCTAGCTGAACCCCGGGCTTCGTGGGGTGGCTAGCTCCCTCCTTACACTAGTAGCTTGCCTCGGTACCACGTACACGAGGGCCAACAAGAGTTGGTGTAGAGTGGCTAATCCTAACCCCGGGTCTCAATCCAAGGGAGGTTAGCTCTACTCTACACAAAAGGGGACAGTTGCTCTCCTTGGTATCACATACTCAAGGGCTAGCACACTTCCTGTCTACATTCTGGGTTTCCGTCTACCCACAGGAGTTTTACTCCTAATTCCCCGTAGGGTTTATGCTCATGTTCACCTCATTTATTCCGATCCAGATTTCACCTCTCATAATTCATTTCCCATCCATATACAGGCAGCTCGTGTTTCCAAAATTCAATTCTCAATACATGCAACAGGTGATTTCACGGGTAATCGCTCATTAAATATAGGCAGCTCATAATCTAACTGGCAACTCACAATTATATTACAGGAAATTGCTAGCAGTTTATCTCAATCATGCATGCAAGTACATCATACAGCACAAACGGTTCATTCATTTATCTACCCTAGGGTTCATGCCACATCCTAAGGTTCCATTCGGCTATTTCCACAAGCATATTCTTATTTAAATATTATTAACGGAATTAAACCACTCTACCAGGAAACACAGGAGTAATGGGGGCTCAAATCGCAGACCCAGGCATCTCTACGAGCCCCAAACACGCAACAGGATGAAACCCTATACCAGGGAATACATTACAAAAGGAGAGTTTACAACAGTGTATAACAGACTCTAGTACGTAGAGGAACTCGAGAGGAAAGTGCAGGTATTTCGTTTGCGTAAAACGGACCCCAATCGGACCCTAAAAGAGTCAAAAACGTGCATACCATTCAAAATTAGACGTCTAGGAAAAATCCCAGACGTCTTAAAAGGCGTTAGATCTTACCTTATGTTTCTACAGTGTAACGACCCGATTCCCGAGTCCCTACGAGACACGAGAACCGGACCGACTCGACTAATCCCAAGACCTAGTCGTCCAACGAGGAAGTAACCAAAAGAGCAGTAAAATAAACCACATTCAGCATGAATATAACTAGCAGTAATAAAAATACAGCAGTAAGAAAAGGAACTACTACAGCATGTACCACCACAACAGTAGAACAACATTTATAACATAACATAAACTACAAGTAAAGAAAAGTACAGAGAGTAACAAGAACTACTCACTACAGTGGAAACAAAAGGGGTACAAAAGAACTGCGGTACTCTACTGGACCCTACTCGGCCCAGCGTCTTCTGCAGCCGCTGACGCTGGCTGCTCAGCACCTGGTCCAAAAAGTAACGAGTGTAACACGTCAGCGAAACGCTGAGTAGAGTGGCAACTAAACTAAAGAAGCAGTAAAGTGTACAGTAGCTATTTTATTTTCTTTCTTTCTTTATTTATGTCTTTCTGTTGTTTCACAATTTATCTATTTCTCAGATCCTTCACTTGATCTCGAATGTTCCTCTTGGGAACGATCTTGATTGCAGTCTTTTCCGAAAAGTAGAAGTAAACGTGGTGCTCTCCTGGCCGGGAGAGTCCCCCGTGGTGATCCTACTCTCAGTCAACCACCCCAAGGTCATTGACAAACATAACGGTGACTACGGCACGCGCGGTAAACGCACAGGTAGCTACCCCGCACTGGCACACGGTCAGTCGTTTCCGTTAACGGGTGCGCCCTAAAGCACAGCACGGAACCAGTATAGGGCAGAGCCCTCTCAGTAACAGGGGTCCAACCCCTCCATAGTAACCAAACAGGGGCCTTGCCCCTCCACAGTCCGCGCACCCTCGCTGACTACCCTGGTTTGCCCAGTGGGCCTAACAAGTCGGTGTAGGTGAGCTAGCAGAATCCCGGGGCTCGTGGGGTAGCTAGTACTCGCTCTACACTAGTAGCTCTCCTCGGTACTGTGTACACGAGGGCCAAAAAGTCGGTACAAAGTGGCCAGACCTAACCTCGGGTCCATGGAGCGGCTGGCTCCGCTCTGCACTAAGTAGGTAACAGGTGCTTCCCCTGGTACTACGTACCCAAGAGACAACACACTTCTACGCCTTTCTTTCTCAGTTCCATTTCATTCTCTTTCCAGGAGTTCTACTCCTAATTCCCCATAGGGTTCCAGCTATTTTAACTCAGCACATTCAGGTTTCACCCCTTTCAGTTTCACGTTCATACAACCCATATTCTCAATCATGTTCATTTATTCATAATAGGCAGCTGTTAAATCAATTTACAGGCAGCTATTATTTCCTTTCCACATTTTCCAAGACTGCAATATCTATGTTCATATCACTAGTTTTCCAGTCCTAGGATTCATGCCGTATCCTAGGATCTATCATTCAATCTAGTTTTCCAACCCTAAGATTCATGCAATACCCTAGGATCTATCATTCAGTCTGGTTTCTCATTCCTAGGATTCATGCAATGCCCTAGGTTCTATTAATTGTTTCATAACTGTAACAAATTATGTTAATAATTTTTAAAGCCACTCTACCACCTACAATGGGAGTACTCGGGGTGTGGTCGGAAATCCCGCGCGCCTCCGCAACCCCCGAGACTACAATGGAACGGGGTCCTAATACAAGGATCAAACACAAGGAGTTTCTCAGAACATTATATAATTACTGTAAACGGGTAGAGGATTTTATTCCGAAAAGAACGCAACTCGAAACGCGGAAAACGGACTCCGAACGGGCCCTAAACGGGTCGAAAATGACGAAACAGTCCAAAATCAGACGTCTGGAACCTCTTCCAGACGTCTTAAAAGGTGGTTCAGAGGATACCTTCGCTCTGTGTAATCCCTCAAACGTCTAGAAGCCTGCAGGGGCGTCTGGCTTAGTTCCCAGACGTCTGATGGTCAACCCGGATGTCTGGAACTCCTCTCCATCGTCTGGCATTGCGGCCAGACGTCCGATTCGCGTTGGATGGCGAGTCTCAGAACCTGCACGTATCCATTCCTCGCTCTTAGTACGACGGGTCGCAGAAAAGGAAGAAGGACGAAAATAACTTACTTGCCAGACATCTGGATAGTCCTCCAGACGTCTTCACCGTTGTCTGGTTGGAAGCCTAGACGTCTGATTCTGGAAAAACTTCCAGAATCAAAGCTTGACTCGCTCTCCGCCTGCGACGCACGGTCGCGCCTCGTCCTCCTACTGCTCGAGCTGCAGCAGCCCTTCCGCGTCACTCCACGCCCGCTGCTCCCCCGCCAGCTGGCTCTAGCAGCCCCGGCAAGCTCGAGCCCTCACGGTCGAGCGTCTCCTCCCTCGCACAACACCTCCTCCCGCAACTCGCCGCAGCTGTCGCTGGCGCCGCTCGCTCGCTCTCGCACCGGCTGGAAGAAGGAGAAGGGAGCGGAGGAGATAAGAGTGAGGGAGAGGGCGAGGGCCTTATAAGGCCGCGCGGGGAGAGAGAGAGAGAGAGAGAGAGCGCAGCACTGCACTTGCAGGAGGAGAGAGGGAAAAAGAGGGCGTTCGCAGCAATCTTGTGTGCCGCAGAAGTTAAAATCCCAGACATCTGGAAGGGGTTTCAGACGTCTGGTCAGACGTCTGGGCCACCTCTCAGACATCTTAAAAAGACGTCTTGAAATCGCATTCTTAACAATATAACAAACTCAAAGGAAGTTTCGTCCCCGAAACTTGTGCTAACTAGGGTGCGGGAAAAATGCCATATGAAAACATAACAAACTCAAAGAGGACCGAAGCCGGTCCGAAAGAACGTACCCGCGAAGAGCTCCGGGTACCGCTCCCGCATTGCCGCCTCGGGCTCCCAGGTAGCCTCCTCGTACCGCTGGCTTCTCCACAAAACCTTCACCAGGGGTACTTGCTTTCGTCTCAAACTGCGAACGGCTTGGTCAAGAATCTGCACTGGCCGCTTGGGGTAGGTCAGGTCGTCGCCCACCTCAACGCTCTCGTGACTCAGTACATGACTGGGATCGGCTACTTACTTCCTGAGGTTGGACACGTGGAACACGTCGTGCACACCAGAAAGCTGAGGAGGGAGGGCAAGTCTGTGAGCAACGGGTCCAACCCGCTCCAAAACCTCAAAGGGCCCCACAAACCTTGGCGTGAGCTTCCCTCTCACCCCAAACCGTCGCAGGCCCTTCATGGGCGAAACACGAAGAAAGACGTGGTCCCCAACCTCGAACTGCACCTCTCTGCGTCTCCGATCCGTGTAGCTCTTTTGTCTGCTCCTGACAGTGCGGAGTCGCCTGTGGATCTTCTCGACTACCTCATGACTCTGCCAGATCAACCTGGGGCCAACCTCCCACTTGGTCCCCACCTCAACCCAACTCAAGGGTGCCGTACACCTCCGTCCGTACAGAGCCTTGTAGGGAGCCATGCCAATGCTTGAGTGATAGTTGTTGTTGTATGCAAACTCTGCCAGGGGCAGGTGCTCCTCCTAAGAGCCCCTCCAGTTCAGTACACAGGCACGCAAAAGGTCCTCAAGTGTCTGTATCGTGCGCTCAGACTGTCCGTCCGTCTGGGGGTGGTAAGCTGTACTAAACCTCAACCGCGTCCCCAGGGCCTGCTGAAACTCATCCCAAAATTGGGACGTAAAGCGGGTATCCCGGTCGGATACGATCTCTCGCGGAACTCCGTGTAGTCGTACCACGTCGCGGATATACCTCTCTGCCAACTGTGCCGGTCCCAAAGTGACTCGGATCGGCAATAATCGTGCCGTCTTTATCAGTCTATCCACAATTACCCAGACTGTGTCGTGTCCTCGCTGGGTAACAGGTAAGCCCACCACCAAGTCCATGGTGATGCTCTCCCACTTCCACTCTGGCACTGGAAGCGACTGTAGCGGCCCTGCAGGCCTCTGATGCTTGGCTTTCACCTGCTGGCACACTAAGCACTGCTGCACGAATTCACCCACATCCCACTTCATCCCCCTCCACCAAAACTCGCGTCTCAAGTCATGGTACATCTTCGTGTTTCCGGGATGTATGGTGAATCTGGAACCGTGTGCCTCGGTCAGGAGCTCTCTCAACAGCTCCTCGTCCCTGGGAACGCACAACCGTCCTCTCAGGCGCAGCACCTGGTCTGTGAAAGAGAAGTCCCCTGGGTTTCCTGGCAGTACTCTGTCGCGCAAGGACTGCAAGTACGGATCGGCCATCTGTCATATGATGATGCGGTCTATCAGCTCTGGCCTAGTCTGTCGCGTCACAGTCACTGCCCCACAGTGCCCCCGTAACTCTAGGGGTTGCCAACTGCCCACCTCCTCCAAAAGGCTCCAACTCTATAACTGTAAACTAGCCAAGTGTGTGGGCGCCTTCCGGCTCAAGGCGTCAGCCACCACGTTGGCCTTTCTCGGGTGGTAGGAAATGCTGCAGTCGTAGTCCTTCAGGAGCTCCAACCAACGTCTCTGTCTCATGTTGAGCTCCTTCTGATCAAAAAGGTATCTGAGGCTCTTGTGATCTGTGAAAATCTCGAAGGTCTCAATGTACAAATAGTGCCTCCAGGTCTTCAGCGCGAAGACGACAACTGCCAACTCCAGGTCGTAGGTAGGGTAGGTATGCTCATGGGGCTTTAGTTGCCGCGAAGCGTAAGCGACAACGTGACCCCTCTACATGAGCACACCTCCTAACCCCTGCAAGGAGGCATCCGTGTACACAACGAACCCGCCACTACTGTCAGGGATGGTGAGCACGGGAGCCGAGGTCAACCTTCCAACTCTTGAAAACATGCCTCACAGGCGTCTGTCCAAGTGAAGGGCACGTCCTTCCGGGTCAACTACGTCATAGGACGCGCGATCTGTGAAAAATCCCCGATGAACCGTCTTTAGTAGCCTGCCAGTCCTAGGAAACTGCGAATCTCAGTGACTGAACGCGGTCTCTCCCACCTGAGCACTGCCTAGACCTTGGCTGGGTCCACCACTAAGCTGTCTCCAGAGATCACATGACCTAAGAAGGTCACCTCCCTCAACCAGAACTCGCACTTGCTGTATTTGGCGTACAACCTACGTCGCCTCAGTGTGTCCAGAACCATCCGCAAGTGCTGTCCGTGCTACGTCCGATCTCGAGAATAGATGAGTATGTCATCAATGAATACCACCACAAATTGATCCAAGTACGATCTAAACACCCGGTTCATCAGGTCCATGAAAGCAGCGGGTGCATTGGTCCGCCCAAACGGCATGAGCAAAAACTCGTAGTGTCTGTACTGGGTGCGAAAAGATGTCTTGGAGACGTCTGCCTCCCTAATCCTCAACTGGTGGTATCCAGACCTCAAGTCAATCTTGGAGAACACCGTGGCACCTCGCAACTGGTCAAACAAGTCATTGATCCTCCCAGCGGATATCTGTTCTTGATGGTAACCCTATTCAGTTGTTGGTAGTCTACACAAAGGCGTAGGGTACCATCCTTCTTCTTCACAAACAGTACCGGGGCTCCCCAGGGAGATGCACTAGGCCTCAAGAAACCCTTCTCCAAAAGGTCCTGCAATTGAGACTTGAGCTCTCGTAGCTCAAGTGGTGCCATCCTGTATGGCGTGGTGGAGATGGGCTGGTCCCTGGTATTAGTGAGATCTCAAACTCGATCTCACGCTCGAGCGGTAGCCCTGGTAACTCGTCTGGGAACACGTCAGGGTACTTTCTGACCACCGGGATGCTCTGGAAGTCTGCCACAGGGCTGGGCTCTGCCACCACACACGCTAGGAAGCCCTCACACCCCTGGCTCAAAAGTCTCGCCGCCCAAAGTGCCGAAATGCATCTGAAGCCTCCATCCACTGGCTGTCCGTGAAACTCGAAAGAAGGCAACTCTGGCATGGAGAAGACAATCTTCCTCTCAAAACAGTCCACCAAGGCGTGGTAAGCGGACAGCCAGTCCATCCCCAGAATTACGCCAAAGTCCTCCATCTGTATCATAATCAGGTCAGCTGGCAGGCTATATCCCCCGACGGTGACCTCGCAATCCGTGTACACCTCCTCAGCTACAAACAGCTAACCACTCGGACATCTGATTAAGAACGGATTCTCTAACAGCGTATAGTCCTGGCCCAAACTAATTGCGAAACTGGCTGCGACAAACGAGTGCGTAGCGTCGGAATCGAAAAGTGTGTAAACGAGTCTGCCAGAAACTGAAACCATACCTGCCACCACCGATCCCGAAGCTCTGGCATCCCTGTGTGTCAAGGCGTTGATACGCCCCTCAGCTCTAGGTGCGGACAAAGCAGCCACACTCTGCGTCGGACGGGTAGGTGCTGGCCAGTACCCTCCTCGTGACTGCTGTCCCCCTCCTCGCGCCTGGGAACCGCGGCCTCCTGTGCGCTCTCCAGTGCTCTGTGCGGGAAGTATCTGCTGACCTCCTGCCCTAGACGGGCAATCCCTCCTGATGTGGCCCGGCTGGTCACACTGGTAACAGAGGGGAACCCGACTCCCGCCCTCAGTGGGTCCCTGCTGTCGGCTGGGCGGGGATTCGGTGCTGGCGACTGGCCCCTGTCGAGGGCCCCCAAAGGCCACGGATGGCCCTGCAAAACGTGACGACTCTCCTGCGGACGCCACGTGTCTCCTCTCTCGCCGGCCCTGTGAAAAGTCTGGCTGAAAGGGCCTCTTCCGCCCGCCGTCAGTGTCTCACGCGGACGGGTTGGTCTCCTCGTACGTCATGGCTTTCTCCACCACCCTCGAAAACGTAGGCAGCTTCAGGGGTTTGACATACCCCCGAATCGCAGGCCAGAGCCCCTCGGTGAACCTCCAAAGGCGCTCCTCCTCAGTGGCTACCGTTGTCGCTGCAAAGCGGGACAGCTCCAAGAAACGCGTGCGGTACACTCTCACAGTCATCGTCCCTTGGCGGAGAATGTGGAACTCCCGCCTCCTCTGGTCCTACCACGTCTGGGGAAAGTACTACCCACAGAAGAGGGTGACGAACCGATCCCAGGTCGGCTCATCCCTTTCCTATCCCCGGACCGCCCTCCACCACCTGTGTGCGGCACTCTCCAGCTGGTACGTGGCAAAGGCCACGCGGCACTCCACCGGAGGGCGAAGGGTGCCGAAAATCTTCTCGAGCTGCTCGAGCCAGTCCTCTACCTCTGTCGGGTCCTCATCCCCCTTGAAGGAGGGGGGCTTCAGCTTCCGGAACTGCCCGAAGAACTCGAAGTGGCGCTGCAGTGAAGATGCTGGTGCACCTCCATGCAAAGGTGCCTCATGCACAGAAGTGTCGGAGGAAGGTGGGGGCGGCGGCGGCCCATCCCCTCCCCCGTGTCCAGTGCCGCGTCCGTCGTGTGGTCCCACAGAGGACTCCCCCTCCGCAGCCCCAGGGTGAGGCGCTCGAGGCGGTGGGTGGAGCTCCTCTCGCACAATGTCCCGTATCAGCTGTGCGAGGTCCTGGGCCTAGACGCTCAGGAGCAGTGGCTGGTCCACAGGGGCGTCGGCAACGGCATGCCCACCTCGCCGACCTCGTCCTCGGCCGCGCCCGCGGCCCGTCTCGCCAATCCCGCGACGATGCATCTCCTGCAAGGAGACGCAGAACAAAATGAAACACGTCAATATGGAACGATACCCAACAAAATGTCTAGGAGCTCATGTCAAAAGATACGTTGTGGTGGCTACTCTAGTTATAGACATGTGAATTGGTTATTTTCCATTCAGTTGATTCACTTCTCGGGACAACCTTGCTCTGATATCATCTTGTAATGACCCGATTCCCGAGTCCCTACGAGACACGAGAATCGGACCAACTCGACTAATCCCAAGACCTAGTCGTCCAACGAGGAAGTAGTCAAAAGAGCAGTAAAATAAACTACATTCAGCATGAATATAACTAGCAGTAACAAAAATACAGCAGTAAGAAAAGGAACTACTACAGCATGTACCACCACAACAGTAGAACAACATTTATAACATAACATGAACTACAAGTAAAGAAAAGTACAGAGAGTAACAAGAACTACTCACTACAGTGGAAACAAAAGGGGTACAAAAGAACTGCGGTACTCTATTGGACCCTACTCGGCCCAGCGTCCTTTGCAGCCGCTGACCCTAGCTGCTCAGCACCTGGTCCTGAAAGTAACGAGTGGTACACGTCAGCGAAACGCTGAGTAGAGTTGCAACTAAACTAAAGAAGCAGTAAAGTGTACAGTAGCTGTTTTATTTTCTTTCTTTCTTTATTTATGTCTTTCTGTTGTTTCACAATTTATCTATTTCTCAGATCCTTCACTTGATCTCGAATGTTCCTCGTGGGACCGATCTTGATTGCAGTCTTTTCCGAAAAGTAAAAGTAAACGTGGTGCTCTCCTGGCCGGGAGAGTCCCCCGTGGTGATCCTACTCTCAGTCAACCACCCCAAGGTCACTGACAGACGTAACGGTGACTACGGCACGCGCGGTAAACTCTCGGGTAGCTACCCCGCACTGGCACGCGGTCAGTCGTTTCCGTTAACGTGTGCGCCCCAAAGCACAGCATGGAACCAATATAGGGCAGAGCCCTCTCAGTAACAGGGGTCCAACCCCTCCACAGTAACCAAACAGGGGCCTTGCCCCTCCACAGTAAGCGTACCCTCGCCTGACTACCCTGGTTTGCCCAGTGGGCCTAACAAGTTGGTGTAGGTGAGCTAGTAGAACCCCGGGGCCCGTGGGGTAGCTAGTACTCGCTCTACACTAGTAGCTCTCCTCGGTACTGTGTACACGAGGGCCAAAAAGTTGGTACAAAGTGGCCAGACCTAACTCCGGGTCCCTGAGGCTGCTGGCTCCACTCTGCACTAAGCAGGTAACAGGTGCTTCCCCTGGTACTACATACCCAAGAGACAACACACTTCCACGCCTTTCTTTCTCAGTTCCATTTCATTCTCTTTCCAAGAGTTCTACTCCTAATTCCCTGTAGGGTTCCAACTCTTTTAACTCAGCACATTCAGGTTTCACCACTTTCAGTTTCACGTTCATACAACCCATATTCTCAATCATGTTCATTTATTCATAACAGGCAGCTGTTAAATCAATTTACAGGCAGCTATTATTTCCTTTCCACATTTTCCAAGACTGCAATATCTATATTCATATCACTAGTTTTCCAATCCTAGGATTCATGCCGTACCCTAGGATCTATCATTCAATCTAGTTTTCCAGCCCTAGGATTCATGCAATACCCTAGGATCTATCATTCAATCTGGTTTCTCATTCCTAGGATTCATGCAATGCCATAGGTTCTATTAATTATTCCATAATTGTAACAAATTATGTTAATAATTTTTAAAGCCACTCTACCAGTTACAACGGGAGTACTGGGAGCGTGGTCGGAAATCTCGCGCGCCTCCGCAACCCCCGAGACTATAATGGAACGGAGTTCTAATACAAGGATCAAACACAAGGAGTTTCTCAGAACAGTATATAATTACTGTAAACGGGCAGAGGATTTTATTCCGAAAAGAACGCAACTGGAAACGCGGAAAACGGACTCTGAACGGGCCCTAAACGGGTCGAAAACGATGAAACAGTCCAAAATCAGACGTCGGGAACCTCTTCCAGACGTCTTAAAAGGTGGTTCAGAGGATACCTTCACTCTGTGTAATCCCTCAGACGTCTAGAAGCCTGCGGGGGCGTCTGGCTTAGTTCCCAGACATCCGATGGTCAACCCGGACGTCTGGAACTCCTCTTCGTCGTCTGGCACTGCGGCCAGACGTCCGATTCGCGTTGGATGGTGTAACGACCCGATTTCCAAGTCCCTACGAGACACGAGAACCGGACCGACTTGACTAATCCCAAGACCTAGTCATCCAACGAGGAAGTAACCAAAAGAGTAGTAAAATAAACCACATTCAACATGAAATATAACTAGCAGTAACAAAATACAGCAGTAAGGAAAAGAACTACTACAGCATGTACCACCACAACAGTAGAACAATATTTAACATAACAAGAACTACAAGTAAAGAAAAGTACAGAGAGTAACAAGTACTACTCACTACAGTGGAACAAAAAGGGCACAAAAGAACGGTGGTAACTCTACTCGGCCCAGCGTCCTCTGCAGCCGCTGACCCTAGCTGCTCAACACCTGGTCCTGAAAAGTAACGAGTGTAACACGTCAGCGAAACGCTGAGTAGAGTGGCAGCTAAACTAAAGGAGCAGTAAAGTGTACCGTAGCTGTTTTATTTTCTTTCTTCCTTTATTTACGTCTTTCTATCGCTTCACAATTTATCTATTTCTCAGATCCTTCACTTGATCTCGAATGTTCCTCGTGGGAACGATCTTGATTGCTGTCTTTTCCGAACAGTAGAAGTAACACATGGTGCTCTCCTGGCTGGGAGAGTCCCCCGTGGTGATCCTACTCTCAGTCAACCACCCCAAGGTCACTGACAGACGTAACGGTGACTACGGCACGCGCGGTAAACTCACGGGTAGCTAACCCGCACTGGCACGTGGTCAGTCGTTTCCGTTAAGGGGTGCGCCCAAAGCACAACACGGAACCAGTATAGGGTAGAGCCCTCTCAGTAACAGGGGTCCAACCCCTCCACAGTAACCAAACAGGGGCCTTGCCCCTCCATAGTCCGCGCACCCTCGCCTGACTACCCTGGTTTGCCCAGTGGGCCTAACAAGTCGGTGTAGGTGAGCTAGCAGAACCCCAGGGCCCGTGGGGCTGCTAGTACTCGCCCTACACTAGTAGCTCTCCTCGGTACTGTGTACACGAGGGCCAAAAGTCGGTACAAAGTGGCCAGAGCTAACCCCGGGTCCTTGGTGTCGGCTGGCTCCGCTCTGCACTAAGCCGGTAACAGGTGCTTCCCCTGGCACTACGTACCCAAGAGACAACGCACCTCCACATCTTTCTTTCTCAGTTCCATTTTGTTGGTGCTAGAGTACCACGATCATTTGTTTTGATGATAACAAAACGCGTGTTATTTAACATTTGCACTTGGAGTCTTAGATTTCAGGTCAATTGCAAATGTAGATGTGTTTAGATGGAATTCGAGCTCGCATCCAGGACGGATTGGAGGAGCTTGATGGAGAACAGAGGGGATTTGCGAGGAGCGATAGATTGAAGATGGAAGGACAAGAAGAATAGGATAGAATTTCATTTTATTCCTTTCATGTACTTTTGTCTTTATTTTTTCTTGCTCTTTATTTCCTTAGAACATTATGTTAAAGAGCCTCAAAGTACCATAACAGTAGTCCTAGGAACACCAGCACAACCCTAGGATACTTAGGTTTTCTGTAGAGAACTTCGAAAATCAATATAGGGTTTAAACAACGTTTTCAGACGTTTAATTCCAAAATCAGACGTCTGATAAAGTGTTTTAAGACATCTGACTGTTGATTCAGACGTCTGATAACATTTAGGCTGGACATAGTTAGTTCTGTCTGATGAAATCAGACGTCCAGACCTTAGACCAGACATCTTAGAAGACGTCTGATGACTTTGCCAGACGTCCAATTAGTGGACCGTTGGCTCTCCTAGCAAACACTCGAGGATATGACCGTTAGAGCCTTATCAGACGTCCTTAGGCCTTTCCAGACGTCTGATAAATGACCGTTTCGCCTCGACTGACCCAAAATCTCTTCTCATAGATTTCCTAGCCGTTGCACTTTCTTGGAAATCCATTCCCACAAAAAAGTAGGTTTCCAGACGTCCAGACATAGTGCCAGACGTCCTGTATGTCGTCTGATGGACTTGCGCTAGTACCCTGTTTAGATCTGATCCAAGTCAGGAAGAGACCCGCCCAAAATCAGACGTCTGACCTTATTTTCAGACGTCTTAAAGTGATCTTCCAGACGTCTGATGAAAGAATTAGACGTCTGATAAGCCTGTCAGTGCAATGATTGTTCCTGATTTCGGGCTGATTCACTTGGGCTTTGTACCCAACGACTATGGAAGCTTTTCTAAGCCTTCCAAAGCCTTCCTAAGGCCTCTATAAATAGAGGGGAGCCTTTACACACCAATATACACCAAGAGATACCTAGCTACACACTTTCACACTTTTTTGTGTCCAAAAAAACTCTCTTGCTCTCCAAGCTCTAATTCTTCATCTTGAGAGCATCAAGCTTTGCGCACCCGCTCTCCCGCCGTAGTTCACGAGAGCAACGTAGCGTCGTCGTGTTGTTCATGCATCCGCATCGTCGATGCACTCCTTTCAAAGGGAAGCATCCTAATTCCTATAGAAGCTTAGGTTCAAATTTACTTTGTTGGCTCTATAGGGTTTTTTGTTTTATCTATTTTATTTGGTTGAGTATTCGCTTTGCGAATTCTCGTCTCCTTCGCGAGACAAAATCCTTCTCGTGAAGAGAAGGGGTTGAGGAACGTTACCCTCGCACTTGTAGCGTGGTTGTATTTGAGGTTGAATCACTCTCGTTTAAAGTGATTCGTTTAGTGGATTTTTGATCAACTTGGTTGATCGGAAAATCCTAACTCGAGAGGGTTAGGTGGTGGTTTTCACCCGGTTTGGGTTTCCACCTAAAAATACTTGTGTACTTGTGTGATTGTCTATTTTGTGAGATTGTTTATATTTATTTCCGCAATTATTACGTCACCCCCTCCTAGTAGGGAATTTCACATTTCATTCTCTTTCCAGGAGTTCTACTCCTAATTCCCTGTAGGGTTCCAGCCTTTTAACTCAGCACATTCAGGTTTCACCTTTCCAGTTTCATGTTCATACAACCCATATTCTCAATCATGTTCATTTATTCATAACAGGCAGCTGTTAAACCAATTTACAGGTAGCTATTATTTCCTTTCCACATTGTCCAAGACTGCAATATGTATATTCATTTCACTAGTTTTCCAGTCCTAGGATTCATGCCGTACCCTAGGATCTATCATTCAATCTAGTTTTCCAGCCCTAGGATTCATGCAATACCCTAAGATCTATCATTCAATCTGGTTTCTCATTCCTAGGATTCATGCAATGCCCTAGGTTCTATTAATTATTCCATAACTGTAACAAATTATGTTAATAAATTCTAAAGCTACTCTACCAGCTACAACGGAAGTAATGGGGGTGTGGTCAAAAATCCCGCGCGCCTCCGCAACCCCCGAGACTGCAATGGAACGGGGTCCTAACACAAGGATCAAACACAAGGAGTTTCTCAGAACAGTATATAATTACTGTAAACGGGTAGAGGATTTTATCCCGAAAAGAACGCAACTCGAAACGCGGAAAACAGACTCTGAACGGGCCCTAAACGGATCGAAAACGATGAAACAGTCCAAAATCAAATGTCTGGAAGAGGTTCCAGACATCTTAAAAAGTGGGTCAGATGGTACCTTTGTTCTGCGTAGTCTCTCAGACGTCCAGAAGCCTGCGGGGGCGTCTGGCCTAGTTCCCAGATGTCCGATGGTCACCTCGGACGTCTGGAAGTCCTTCCAGTCGTCTGGCACCGCGGCCAGATGTCCGATTCGCGTTGGATGCAAACAACAGAGCCTGCACATACCCACTCCTCGCTCTCAGTACGGACGGTCGCAGAAAAAGGAAGAAGACGAAAATAACTTACTTACCAGACGTCTGGACAGTCCTCCAGACGTCTTCACCGTCGTCTAGTTGGAATCCCAGACATCTGATTCTGGAAAAATTTCCAGAATCAGAGCTCGACTCGCCCTCCATCCGCGACGCACGGCCACGCCGCGCCTCGTCTGCCTGCTGCTCGAGCTACAGCAGCCCTCCAGGACGCTCCACGCCCGCGGCTCCCCCGTCGGCTGGCTCCAGCTGCCCCGGCAAGCTCGAGCCCTCACGGCCGAGCGTCTCCTCCCTCGCGTGACACCTCCTCCCGCAACTTGCCGCGGCTACCGCTGCCGCCGCTTGCTCGCGCTCGCACTCGCACTCCGGCTGGAAGAGGAAGAAGGGAGCGGAGGAGATGAGAGTGAGGGAGAGGGCGAGGGCTCTTTTTAAAGCCGTGCGGGGAGAGAGAGGGAGAGACAATGCCTGCACCGGTAGGAGGAGAGGGAAAAAGAGGGTATCCGCAGGTCTGCATGCGCAGGCGCGCAGACGAAAACCACTGTGCCGCGGAAATTAATTCCCAGACGTCTGGAAGGGTTCCAGACGTCCGGTCAGACGTCTGGGCCAGCTCCCAGACGTCTTAAATGACGTTTTGAAGCTGTGTTCGTAACAATATAACAAACTCAAAGGAAGTTTCGTCCCCGAAACTTGCGCTAACTAGGGTGTGGGAAAATCGTCATATGTAAAAACATAACAAACTCAAAGAGGACCGAAGCCGGTCCGAAAGACGTACTCGCGAAGAGCTCCGGGTATCGCTCCCGCATTGCCGCCTCAGGCTCCCAGGTATCCTCCTCGTACCGCTGGCTCATCCACAAAACCTTCACCAGAGGTACTTGCTTTCGTCTCAAACTGCGGATGGCTCGGTCAAGAATCTGCACTGGCCACTCGGGGTAGGTCAGGTCGTCGCCAACCTCGATGCTCTCATGACTCAGTACATGACTGGGATCGGCTACGTACTTCCGGAGGTTGGACACGTGGAACACGTCGTGCACACTAGAAAGCTGGGGAGGGAGGGCAAGCCTGTAAGCAACGGGTCCAACCCGCTCCAGGACCTCAAAGGGCCCCACGAACCTCGGCGCGAGCTTCCCTCTCACCCCAAACCACTGTAGGCCCTTCATGGGCGAAACACGAAGGAAGACGTGGTCCCCAACCTCAAACTGCACCTCTCTGCGTTTTCGATCTGCGTAGCTCTTCTGTCTGCTCCTGACAGTGTGAAGTCACCTATGGATCTGCTCGACTACCTCCTGACTCTGCCGGATCAACCTGGGGCCAACCTCCCACTTGGTCCCCACGTCAACCCAACTCAAGGGTGCCGTACACCTCGGTCCGTACAGAGCCTCGTAGGGAGCCATGCCGATGCTCGAGTGATAGCTGTTGTTGTATGCAAACTTCGCCAGGGGCAGGTGCTCCTCCCAAGAGCCCCCCCAGTCCAGCACACAGGCACGCAAAAGGTCCTCAAGTGTCTGTATCGTGCGCTCAGACTACCCGTCCGTCTGGGGGTGGTAAGCTGTGCTAAACCTCAACCGCGTCCCCAGGGCCTACTGAAACTCAACCCAAAACTGGGACGTAAAGCGGGTATCCCGGTCGGATACGATCTCCCGCGGAACTCCGTGTAGTCGTACCACATCGCGGATATACCTCTCTGCCAACTTTGCTGGTCCCAAAGTGACTCGGATCGGCAAGAATCGTGCCGTCTTCGTCAGTCTATCCACAATTACCCAGACTGCGTCGTGTCCTCGCTGGGTAATAGGTAAACCCACCACCAAGTCCATGGTGATGCTCTCCCACTTCCACTCTGGCACTGCAAGCGGCTGTAGCGGCCCTGCAGGCCTCTGATGCTCAGCTTTCACCTGCTGACACACTAAGCACTGCTGCACGAATTCACCCACATCCCGCTTCATCCCCCTCCACCAATACTCGCGTCTCAAGTTGTGGTACATCTTCGTGTTTCCGGGATGTATGGTGAATATGGAACCGTGTGCCTCAGTCAGGAGCTCTCTCAACAGCTCCTCGTCCCTGGGAACGCACAACCGTCCCGTCAGGCGTAGCACCTGGTCTGTGAAAGAGAAGTCCCCTGGGTCTCCTGACAGTACTCTGTCGCGCAAGGACTGCAAGTACGGATCGGCCATCTGTCCTGTGATGATGCGGCCTATCAGCTCTGGACTAGTCTGTCGTGTCACAGTCACTGCCCCACAGTGCCCTCGTAACTCCACGGGTCGCCAACTGCCCACCTCCTCCAAGAGGCTCCAACTCTGTAATTGTAAACTGGCCAAGTGTGCGGGCGCCTTCCGGCTCAAGGCGTCAGCCACCACATTGGCCTTACCGGGTGATAGGAAATGCTGCAGTCGTAGTCCTTCAGGAGCTCCAACCAACGTCTCTGTCTCATGTTGAGCTCCTTCTGATCAAGAAGGTATCTGAGGCTCATGTGATCTGTGAAAATCTTGAAGGTCTCACCGTACAAGTAGTGCCTCCAGGTCTTCAGCGCGAAGACGACAGCTGCCAACTCCAAGTCGTGGGTAGGGTAGATATGCTCATGGGGCTTCAGTTGCCGCGAAGCGTAAGTGACAACGTGACCCCTCTGCATGAGCACACCTCCTAACCCCTGCAAGGAGGCGTCCGTGTACACAACGAACCCCCCACTATTGTCAGGGATGGTGAGCATGGGAGCCGAAGTCAACCTCTCCTTCAGCTCCTGAAAACATGCCTCACAAGCGTCCGTCCAAGTGAAGGGCACGTCCTTCCAGGTTAACTGTGTCATGGGATGTGCGATCTGTGAAAAACCTCTGATGAATCGTTTGTAGTAGCCTGCCAGTCCCAGGAAACTGCGAATCTCAGTGACTGAACATGGTCTCTCCCACCTAAGCACTGCCTCGACCTTGGCTGGATCCACTGCCAAGCCGTCTCCTGAGATCACATGACCTAAGAAGGTCACCTCCCTCAACCAGAACTCGCACTTGCTGTATTTGGCGTACAGCCTACGTCGTCTCAGAGTGTCCAGAACCATCCGCAAGTGCTGTTCGTGTTGCGTCCAATCTCGAGAATAGATGAGTACATCATCAATGAATACCACCACGAACTGGTCCAAGTACAGTCTAAACACCCGGTTCATCAGGTCCATGAAAGTAGCGGGGGCATTGGTCAGCCCAAACAGCATAACCAAAAACTCGTAGTGTCCGTACCGGGTGCGGAAAGCTGTCTTGGAGACGTCTGCCTCCCTGATCCTCAACTGGTGTATCCAGACCTCAAGTCGATCTTGGAGAACACCGTGGCACCCTGCAACTGGTCAAACAAGTCATCGATCCTCGGCAGCGGATATCTGTTCTTGATGGTGACCCTATTCAGCTGTCGGTAGTCCACACAAAGGCGTAGGGTACCATCCTTCTTCTTCACAAACAGTACCGGGGCTCCCCAGGGAGACGCACTGGGCCTCACGAAACCCTTCTCCAAAAGGTCCTGCAACTGAGACTTGAGCTCTCGTAGCTCAAGAGGTGCCATCCTGTATGGCACGGTGGAGATGGGGCTGGTCCCTGGTACTAGTGAGATCTCAAACTCGATATCACGCTCGAGCGGTAGTCCTGGTAACTCGTCTGGGAACACGTCAGGGTACTCTCTGACCACCGGGATGCTCTGGAAGTCTGCCACAGGGTTGGGCTCTGCCACCACACAAGCTAGGAAGCCCTCACACCCCTGGCTCAAAAGTCTCGCCGCCCGAAGTGCCGAAATGCACCTGAAGCCTCCGTCCACCGGCTGTCCGTGAAACTCGAAAGAAGGCAACTCCGGTATGGAGAAGACAATCTTCCTCTCAAAACAGTCCACCAAAGCGTGGTAAGCGGACAACCAGTCCTTCCCCAGAATTACGCCAAAGTCCTCCATCTGTATCATAATCAGGTCAGCTGGCAAGCTATGTCCCTCGACGCTGACCTCGCAATCCGTGTACACCTCCTCAGCTACAAACAGCTGACCACTTGGACCTCTGATTACTAACGGATTCTCTAACAACGTATAGTCCTGGCCCAAACTAACTGCGAAACTGGCTGCGACAAACGAGTGCGTAGCGTCGGAATCGAAAAGTGTGTAAACGAGTCTGCCGAAAACTGAAACCATACCTGCCACCACCGAGCCCGAAGCTCTGGCATCCCTGTGTGTCAGGGCGTTGATGCGCCCCTCAGCTCTAGGTGCGGACGAAGCAGCCACACTCTATCTCGGACGGGCAGGTGCTGGCCGGTACCCTCCTCGTGACTGCTGTCCTCCTCCTTGCACCTAGGAACCGCGGCCTCCTGCGTGCCCTCCAGTGCTCTGCGCAGGAAGTATCTGCTGACCTCTTGCCCTCGACGGGCAGTCCCTCCTAATGTGGCCCGGCTAGCCACACTGGTAACAGAGGGGAACCCGACTCCCGCCCTCAGTAGGTCCCTGCTGTCGGCTGGGCGGGGGTCCGGTGCTGGCGACTGGCCTCTGTCGAGGCCCCCCAAAGGCCACGGATGGCCCTGCAAAATGTGACGGCTCTCCTGCGGACGCCACGTGCCTTCTCTCTCGCCGGCCCTGTGAAAAGTCTGGCTGAAAGGGCCTCTTCCGCCCGCCGTCAGTGTCTCGCGCGGATGGATTGGTCTCCTCATAAGTCATGGCTGCCTCCACCACCCTCGAAAACGTAGGAAGCTTCAGGGGTTTGACATACCCCCGAATCGCAGGCCGGAGCCCCTCGGTGAACCTCCAAAGGCGCTCCTCCTCAGTAGCTACCGCTGTCGCTGCAAAGCGGGACAGCTCCAGGAAACGCGTGCGATACGCGCTCACGGTCATCGTCCCTTGGCGGAGAGTTTGGAACTCCCGCCTCCTCTGGTCCTACCACGTCTGGGGAAAGTACTGCTCGCAGAAGAGGGCGACGAACCGATCCTAGGTCGACTCATCCCTCTCCTGTCCCCGGACCACCCTCCACCACCTGTGTGCCACACTCTCCAGCTGGTACGTGGCAAAGGCCACGCGTCACTCCACCGGCGGGCGAAGGGTGTCGAAAATCTTCTCCAGCTGCTCGAACCAGTCCTCTGCCTCAGTCGGGTCCTCATCCCCCTTGAAGGAGGGGGGCTTCAGCTTCCGGAACTGCCCGAAGAGCTCGGAGTGGCGCTGCAGTGGGGATGCTGGTGCACCTCCAGGCAAAGGTGCCTCATGCACAGAAGTATCGGAGGAAGGTGGGGGCTGTGGCGGCCCATCCCCTCCCCCACATCTAGCGCCGCGTCCGTTGTGTGGTCCCACAGAGGACTCCCCCTCCGCAGCCCCAGGGGTAGGCTCTCGGGGCGGTGGGAGGAGCTCCTCTCGCACAATATCCCATATCAGCTGGGCGAGGTCCTGGGCCTGGACGCCCGGGAGTAGTGGCTGGTCCACTGAGGTGTCGGCAACGGCAAGCCCACGTCGCCGACCTCGTCCTCGGCCGCGCCCGCGGCCTGCCTCACCAGTCCCGCGACGAGGCATCTCCTGTAAGGAGACGCGAAACAAAATGAAACACGTCAATATGGAACGATACCTAACGGAAACGTCTAAGAGCTCATGTCAAAAGATATGTTGTGGTGGCTACTCTAGTTATAGACATGTGAATTGGTTATTTTCCAGTCAGTTGATTCACTTCTCGAGACAACCTTGCTCTGATACCATCTTGTAATGACCCGATTTCCTAATCCCTACGAGACACGAGAACTGGACCGACTTGACTAATCCCAAGACCTAGTCGTCCAACGAGGAAGTAACCAAAAGAGAATTAAAATAAACCACATTCAACATGAAATATAACTAACATTAACAAAATACAGCAGTAAGGAAAAGAACTACTACAGCATGTACCACCACAATAGTAGAACAATATTTAACATAACAAGAACTACAAGTAAAGAAAAGTACAGAGCGTAACAAGTACTACTCACTACAGTGGAACAAAAAGGGCACAAAAGAACGGTGGTAACTCTACTGGACCCTACTCGGCCCAGCGTCCTCTGCAGCCGCTGACCCTAGCTGCTCAACACCTGGTTCTGAAAAGTAACGAGTGTAACACGTCAGCGAAACGCTGAGTAGAGTGGCAGCTAAACTAAAGGAGCAGTAAAGTGTACCGTAGCTGCTTTATTTTCTTTCTTCCTTTATTTACGTCTTTCTATTGTTTCACAATTTATCTATTTCTCAGATCCTTCACTTGATCTTGAATGTTCCTCGTGGGAATGATCTTGATTGCAGTCTTTTCCGAACAGTAGAAGTAACACGTGGTGCTCTCCTGGCCGAGAGAGTCCCCCGTGGTGATCCTACTCTCAGTCAACCACCCCAAGGTCACTGACAGATGTAACGGTGACTACGGCATGCGCGGTAAATGCACGGGTAGCTAACCCGCACTGGCACGCGGTCAGTCGTTTCCGTTAACGGGTGCGCCCCAAAGCACAGCACGGAACCAGTATAAGGCAGAGCCCTCTCAGTAACAGGGGTCCAACCCCTCCACAGTAACCAAACAGGGACCTTGCCCCTCCACAGTCCGCGCACCCTCGCCTGACTACCCTGGTTTGCCCAGTGGGCCTAACAAGTCGGTGTAGGTGAGCTAGTAGAACCCCGGGGCCCGTGGGGTAGCTAGTACTCGCCCTACATTAGTAGCTCTCCTCGGTACTGTGCACATGAGGGCCAAAAGTCAGTACAAAGTGGGCAGACCTAACCCCAGGTCCCTGGTGTCGGCTGGCTCCGCTCTGCACTAAGCAGGTAACAGGTGCTTCCCCTGGCACTACATACCCAAGAGACAATGCACCTCTACATCTTTCTTTCTCAGTTCCATTTGATTCTCTTTCCAGGAGTTCTACTCCTAATTCCCCGTAGGGTTCCAACTCTTTTAACTCAGCACATTCAGGTTTGACCTTTCCAGTTTCACGTTCATACAGCCCATATTCTCAATCATGTTCATTTATTCATAACAGGCAGCTGTTAAACCAATTTACAGGCAGCTATTATTTCCTTTCCACATTGTCCAAGATTGCAATATGTATATTCATTTCACTAGTTTTCCAGTCCTAGGATTCATGCCGTACCCTAGGATCTATCATTCAATCTAGTTTTCCAGCCCTAGGATTCATGCAATACCTTAGGATCTATCATTCAATCTGGTTTCTCATTCCTAGGATTCATGCAATGCCCTAGGTTCTATTAATTGTTCCATAACTGTAACAAATTATGTTAATAAATTCTAAAGCCACTCTACCAGCTACAACAGAAGTAATGGGGGCATGGTCAAAAATCCCACATACCTCCGCAACCCCTGAGACTGCAATGGAATGGGGTCCTAACACAAGGATCAAACACAAGGATTTTCTCAGAATAGTATATAATTACTGTAAATGAGTAGAGGATTTTATCCCGAAAAGAACGCAACTCGAAACGCAGAAAACAGACTCCGAACAGGCCCTAAATGGGTCGAAAATGACGAAACAGTCCAAAATCAGACGTCTGGAACCTCTTCCAGACGTCTTAAAAGGTGGGTCAGATGGTACCTTTGTTCTGCGTAGTCTCTCAGATGTCCAGAAGCCTGCGGGGGCATTTGGCCTAGTTTCCAGACGTCCGATGATCATCCCGGACATCTGGAAGTCCTTCCAGTCGTCTGGCACTGCGGCCAGACGTCTGATTCGCGTTGGATGCGAACATCAGAGCCTGCACGTACCCACTCCTCGCTCTCAGTACGGACGGTCGCAGAAAAAGGAAGAAGACGAAAATAACTTACTTACTAGACGTCTGGACAGTCCTCCAGACGTCTTCACCGTCGTTTGGTTGGAATCCCAGACGTCTGATTCTGGAAAAATTTCCAGAATCAGAGCTCGACTCGCCCTCCATCCGCGACGCACGGCCGCGCCGCGCCTCGTCTGCCTGCTGCTCGAGCTGCAGCAGCCCTCCAGCAACGCTCCACGCCCGCGGCTCCCCCGCCGGCCGGCTCCAGCTACCCCGGCAAGCTCGAGCCCTCACGGTCGAGCGTCTCCTCCCTCGCGCGACACCTCCTCCCGCAACTCGCCGCGGCTGCCGCTGCCGCCGCTCGCTCGCGCTCGCACTCCGGCTAGAAGAGGAAGAAGAAGGGAGCGGAGGAGATGAGAGTGAGGGAGAGGGCGAGGGCTCTTTTTAAAGCCGCGCGGGGAGAGAGGGAGAGAGAGAGACAGTGCCTGCGCCCGCAGGAGGAGAGGGAAAAAGAGGGTATCCGCAGATCTGCGCGCGCAGGCGCGCAGACGAAAACCACTGTGCCGCGGAAATTAAATCCCAGACGTCTGGAAGGGGTTCCAGACGTCTGGTCAGACATCTGGGCCAGCTCCCAGACGTCTTAAATGACGTTTTGAAGCTGCGTTCGTAACAGATGGCGAGTCTCAGAACCTGCACGTATCCATTCCTCGCTCTCAGTACGACGGGTCGCAGAAAAGGAAGAAGAACGAAAATAACTTACTTTCCAGACGTCTGGACAGTCCTCCAAACGTCTTCATCGTCGTCTGGTTGGAAGCCCAGACGTCTGATTCTGGAAAAACTTCCAGAATCAGAGCTCAACTCGCTCTCCGCCCGCGACGCACGGCCGCGCCTCGTCCGCCTGCTGCTCGAGCTACAGCAGCCCTCCCGCGTCACTCCACGCCCGCTGCTCCCCCACCGACCGGCTCTAGCTGCCTCGGCAAGCTCGAGCCCTCACGGTCGAGCGTCTCCTCCCTCGCGCAACACCTCCTCCCGCAACTCGCCGCGGCTGCCGCTGCCGCCGCTCGCTCGCTCTCGCACCGGCTGGAAGAAGGAGAAGAAGGGAGCAGAGGAGATGAGAGTGAGGGAGAGGGCGAGGGCCTTATAAGGCCGCACGGGGAGAGAGAGAGAGAGAGCACAGCACTGCGCCTGCAGGAGGAGAGAGGGAAAAAGAGGACGTTCGTAGGTCTGCGTGCACAGGCGCGCAGATGCAATCCTGCGTGCCGCAGAAATTAAAATCCCAGATGTTTGGAAGGGGTTCCAGACGTCTGGTCAGACGTCTGGGCCACCTCCCAGACGTCTTAAAAAGACGTCTTGAAACTGGTTTCTTAACATACAGTATCCTCAGACGTCCAGACTATCTCTGCGATCGTCTGAAGGCAGTTCCAGACGTTGAAAATGCCTCCGATTGTCTGGACACACCTCCGGATGTCTGGTGGTGGGATCAGACGTCCAAAAGTGCGTGGAAAAATGTTTCACGCTACTTCCCAAGGCTGCACCTGCATACGCAAACGCAGGCGTGGTCAGCCAATAACAACCCCTGCACTGCGATATGCATGGCGCAGGGAGATACGTAACTCGCGATATAACTGCTTTCAGACGTCTAGTCTTAGCTCCAGATGTCCAGGTGCAGCCACGGTTGTTTGGTCGACTCTCCAGACGTTTGTTACTGGAAAAATCCCAGTATCAGAAACTTCCTGCAGCTCGCTCCGCTCGCTCGCTGATGAGTGGCTACCCATCATAGCCAAATAAGCTAAAGTTAAGCTAGAAACTGGGTTAAACAATATTAAATTAACACATAAAGAGGGTTAAGTGTAGGAATCAAAGAAAAAGACCTAAAATCTTAATTCTGTGTTAAAATTGCATAATTAGGTCAATAAATGAGATATTATTGAGAAATAGGTAAAAAGGTGATCCAAGTATTAATTGAACACATAAATGAGTTTAAAAGATCAAATCAAAAGTATAATTAATTTCTTAAATGTTCAATTAAGCACATATAAAAACTTAGAGGCATTTGGACATCATTTAGGCCTTGGAATTAGAGATTTACATTTAGGTCCTTTATGCATCACGTCCTTTAGAAAACTTTCCTGGACCTATTTATAACCTACAGGGACCTCTTTGAAAGCCCTTAGGGTCCGTTCGGTTATCATTTCTTACCACTTATGGACCTACCTATAAATGTTCTACCCCTTCACTGAAGGGCTCACCCTGCAATTTTCCCATTAGAACCTGCGCACACCTCTTTCTGCGCGTGCATTATTCATGCGAAGAACATGTGCATCCTCGACCGTCCATCCTCAGTCAAATCTTGATCTACAGCTTGATCTGACTTGAAGCTTTGCGCGAAGCGACATGTGCAATCACCCCTACCCCCAGATCCCATCCTACGGTCTGATTTAAACTTAGAGGCAGGCACGTTCTCCCCTTCCATCCTTGCCGCCGGTGCCCTCATCGAGTAATCACACTCGCGCGGTGCCTGGAATCTTCGCAATCGCAATTTAAGCACCCTTGTGGCAGCGTGCGCGAGGGATCGCTCTCTCCTGCTTTCTTAGCGATCGTTCCTCCACTCCAATTTCCCCTCTTCATCACATCCCTGATTTCACAGCCATCGGCTGTGAAATCCCCGACTTCTCTCCCACCCTCCTCATCGCGACCCTGAAGCCTCGTTAGTAGGCTTTTCCCTCCGCTGGAGCTCACCGCCCTCCCTTCTTCCTCCTTAGCCACCGGCTAAGGACCCATAGGTCCCATTCTTCCTTTTAGACTAGTTTACTGTTTTGTAGTTAGCTTTAGTGTTAGTTAGATAGATTACCAATAGAATTAGATATAGAATTTATTCCGACTAGTTGCGCATGTTAGAATAGTATTAGGAGTAGATTTAGGTTAGTTTATTTTCCTTCTCACCTCCTCTGATCATCCCAGATTAGAGGGGAAGATTTCCCTCAGTTACTGTCCATGTTTTATCCCTCCACGCATTGTTATTTCACTTCTGATTTCCTCAATTATTTTCCACATTGCACCCACTCATTAGACTTAATCTCATATCTGATTGGTTTACAACCTCAGATCTGAGATTAGCGTCAACACTCATTTTTAGGGGCTCCCACTCATCTCATGTTTTGTCACAAAACCCCTAATCTGAGCTTGAATTGGAACCGGTTTTCTAGATTTGTTTGATGAAGTCAAATTTCAAGGTTTTATATGTTTGTGAGCTTTAAATTCTTTGATCTAGCAAACTGAGTTTATGTTTAGTTGATTCATTGTTTGGCTAATCTGAGGTGATTCTGAAGTTAGAATTCACCTCAGAGGAGCCATAATCTGATTTGGATCTTCATGAGGTTTTCAATGCCTTGATTGCATGATAGGGCTCATGAAAATCACTTTGGTGATTTGAAGTCCTATCCTATATTCATTAGTTATTTGTTTTTAGAAGTCTAATGTTCTAACCTAAGGAATTCTCCACATTCCTTTAGGTCTTAGAATTCTGGGATTTGAGTGTGTGTTTTTAAAGTAACTGATTTAACTCTTTCTACATGCTGTCTATAGAATTAGAAAGAGATAGACCAGCTATCTTTTTGATCTGAAGGGGTTTTATTGACAATGGATCTTGATTTTAAGATGCATTCTCGAGTGGTTTTTTTGTGATTTGAGTTGAAACCCTTATCAGATGGTGTTTATTGTGATTTCTTTGTGTATTTAAATCCCAGACTCATATCAATTTGCTGCAAGTGCAGTTACATTTCCCCTAAAACCAGCTAAGTAATCCCTGAAACAGTCACTTCAAATTCCTGATCAGGTTGTATATAATCTGACCTAGAATCTGTTTGACTGGTCCAAGCATTAGGTAGCTGGATTTAGGTTCTATCCTGTCCCTGTTGCAGTTCTGATTCTCTAAAGTCAGTCTTAGCTGCAGCAGTAGTCAAGAATGTCTAAAGAAGAATCCAATTGGCTGCAATGGTTGGAGCTTAGCTGCTTTGTTGCTGCTTGTGTTACAGCTGTTGTTCCAGCTATTTGTAGCAGATTGTGTTCTGAGAATTCAAGGACAGTAGCTTAGAATTAAGTCTTGTAATTGGCTGACTTGTGTATAATGATGTATTGAATGTTATACAAGCTTTCATGCATTTTCAATTCATGTTTAACATCATTTGAGTGCTTGTATCTTTATTTTTTAATCTTTGTCAGCTATCTGTAGTGTCTAACTGTCCTCATGTCATAATGATATGAAATTCAAATTGAAATATGTGCTAAAATGTTTGAATCTTTCATATGTCTTGTCTGGAAGTTGTTCAAGGCATTCACTGCCTTTTGAGATCCTTTAGGTCCTATTCGAGCCTTTAAGATTCATTTGAAAACCTTTAAAAGGCTTAGGATGGGTGAGATTTAGAATTCAATAAAAATTAGAAAGAAAATAAAAAAATTAAAATAAACATGTCTGATTTTAGAGTAAGTATTTCTTTACATTTGTACCAAGTTTCATCGTAATCAGAATCTCCGACTTGGTAGAATTTACCAGTCGACGGTTCTGTATATCATGAAATTCAATAAAATGAACTAAAGTTAAAAAGGACAAAAATAATTCTTTTTCCTCATCTATCTCTCCTTCTCATCTCCTATTTCTAACATATATATAAAAATCATAAAAAGTGGAAAAACCCTAAAAAAAAAATGAAAATCCCTTGTATAATATGTATATAGGTATATATTTAAGCTATTTAATAAGCCAACTTAGCTATAATGTAGATTGTACATGTTTATAAGATAAATAATTTATGTATATATTGTAGTATGTAAACTAAATATTTAAGTTAGATTATACTATATATATCTTAATTATATAACTAATTATTAACTACACTAAAGTATATGTACAATAAGCTATATAAAGTAATAAATACTATAAACAGCCATATTAAGTTATAATCCTGTATACACATATTTATATGTATATAATAAACATATTAATCCCTGTACTTTAATTTAATTATATATCTAGAATAAATAATTAATTTATTAAGTTAACAGTTAAGTTAGTAGTTTATATTAAAATAAATTAATAGATTAAGTTAGAACCAAGCTAATCTATACTGTATAGTTACACCAATGTAGTTTGAGTAAGTTAAGCTAATTTAAGTCATTTATAATGTATAATACTATGTAAACTAAATTATGCACAAAATAGTCTGAAATTGAATTAGTTAAATGTAAATAAAATAGGAATAAGGACTGTAAAATACAATAAAAATATATATTAAATACTTTAGCATATTTACCAACTCTATATAAGGTAATTTAGACCATATATCAACTAATTTATATGTAATTAAGGAATAAAATCTATAATTCTCTGTGTACAAATTGTATACTTTATTGAAATTATTTATATAGTAAATCTAATTAAAAATCTAAATTAATTGTACAATCAAAAAGTACCATGTAAATACTTTATTATCCCATAATTTATTTTTATTTTACAATAAATTATGGCCCTCGAATTGAGGGCTAAATTCTCAATTTTCTACAATCGCTGCTAGGAATCCTTTGCAGCACAGGCACTCTGAAAATGCCACATTGGTTGCGGATAAGCGCCTGCAGAGCTTTTTATTGAATTTGTGTTATAGGACGATCAATCGTCACGGGTGTCGGGCGTCCGAGCAACCGATCATCCAATATATTACTCTGAGCATTCTGTGTGTGTGTGGGGCCACGGGCCTGTGTGTGAGGGCTTGGTTAAGCCCAAATGTGTGCTAAAACATACTTAAGCGGCCTAATTAAGTAATTAGGATGCACTTAGTAGAGGTCTGGTCCCACCCGATTTTCGGGTGACGTGTATCCCTCGAAAAGCGTACCCGCAAATTAAACAAATTTTTGTTAAGAGCCTTAATGACACTTTAAACACAGAAGAATGTAAGCTAAAGAATGCCTAAGTGTCAAACGAAGAGGAAAAGAAGAAACACCGAGACAAATTTGGAGAGTGAGAGAGGAAAGGAGTAAGTGTATGTATATGTTTAATGTATAACAGATAGCCGTATAAATAGTATTTGTAAATAAATATGTATAAGGTAAATAGTGTGTATATGTATAAGTAGTATGCTATATATATATATATATATATATATATATATATATATATATATATATATATATATATATATATACACACAACTTCATATTTTTACTGATAGAATAAAATGCCACTGAAGGTGAAATAGATGTCACTATAGACCCTAGTTTCTTTCTTAAAGTTTCTATATTTTTTTTTGGGTCCAGCGACGTTTATATCTGTCGCTGTAGCTACTATATATGTTACTGTATATGTTGATATTTGAAGTTAAGTAGAGTATGTATTTGTTAAGACCCGTGACATCAAAACACTTTAAGATGTCTGGGAGTTAGTCCAAACGTCTGGTCAGACATCTGGACACCTTCCCAGACGTCTGGAAATTAATTTTTGCGTGCGTACGATCATGAGTCTGCGCGCGTGCCATGCGCAGACTGTACCCCAGCAGCCTTCTCCTCTTTCTCTCCCCTCGCCAACTGCAGGACCTTTCCCCCCTCACGCCTACAAATACTCCCCTCCTCCCCCTCACGCCACCCCACCCCATCCGTCTCCTCTTTCCTCCAGCGCAAGAGCGAGAGTGAGAGCGAGCAGCAGCTACAGCCGAGCGCAGTAGCGGAGAGGAGCAGCGAGAGGGAAGAGAAGAGCGCACGTGAGCCGTGAGAGAGAGCTCGCCGGAGCAGTTCTAGGCCGGAGCGTTGTGCTGGGGAGGTTTCCCCCAGCTCTGTTGCAGCTTGAGCAGCGGGCAGACGAGCGCAGCGCGGCCGCGCACAACAGGAAGAAGACGAAGGAGGTTCTGATTTTGGGAATTTTTGCTAGAATCAGACGTTTGGACCTACATCTAGATGACGTGGACGACGTCTGAAAGAAGCTCCAGACGACTGAGAGGTATGTACTGTGCCTATACCTTCCCTTTTTGCAGATATGGCCATGCAGGACGTTCCGTCGAAACTCTGTAGTGTGCTGTGTTGAGAGATTTTGCATGCGCATGCAGGATTCGCTTCGGGAAGGCGTAGGACAACCCTCCCATGCGGTTCAGACGCCTGGGCGAGTCACCAGATAGCGGAGAGCGTCTCCAGACGTCCGGAGAGGTGGTCGAACGTCTAGAACTAGGTCCACACGGTTCAGCAGGATCTCTGGATGTCTGAGGAGCAGCACAGAGTGAGGTATGGATCTGGACTCCTTTTAAGATGTCTAGAAGATGTTCCAGACGTCTGATTTGAGTCAGAATTGTAGTTTTTGACCCGTTTAGGGTCCATTTGAGGTCCGATTTCCATGTTTTAGATTTTGTTCTTCTCTGTGCAAGTTCCTCTACTCGTTTGAAATACTTTTATCCCATTCTGAGTGGTTCCTTGTGAATGATCCTTGTGTTAGGACCTTGTTCTGTTGTGGACTTGGGGGTTGCGGAGGCACGTGGACCTACCGATCACGCCCCCATTTCTCCTGGTTTTGCGGGTAGAGTGGCTTCCCTTAGTTAATTACAAACATAAATGCATATCTGGAATAAATTATAGATTCTAGGGTATGGCATGAATCCTAGGACCAGAAAAACTAGATTGAATGATAGATCCTAGGGTATAGCATGAATCCTAGGACCTGAAAACTAGATTGAATGATAGATCCTAGGGTATGGCATGAATCCTAGGACTGGAAACACTGAAACGATTGTATTAAATGCCTGAAATGCTATCTTGAAATGGGTAGATGGAATAATAACTGCCTGTAATTAGATAACAGCTGCTTGTGAAATGTAAAGTACTGTTGTTAGTAGCTGCTACATGTAATTTCTGTTGGTTGAAATTAAATACGAGCTGCTTGTATATAAATTGGAAAAGAAAGATTGAATGTTGGAAACACCTGCTATATGCGAATAAACCTGAATGTTGAAACCTAGTATGGCTTGGCCTGAGGAACAAGAGTACGAACCCTACGCGGAATTAGGAGTAGAGCTCCTGGAAATAAATAGAATGGAACTGGAAAAGTGCATGAGAAAGTGTGTTGTCTCTTTGGTACGTGGTACCAGAGAGAGCACATATTACCTCTTAGTGTAGAGGGGAGCTTTCCGCCCTCAGGTCGAGACCGGGGTGAGTTTGGCCACTTTGCATCGACTTTTTGGCCCTCACGTACACAGTACCGGGGAGAGCTGCTAGTGTAGGAAGAAAGCTAGCCACCTCACGGGGCCCGGGGTTCAGCTAGCCGTCCTACACCGACTTGTTAGGCCCACTGGGAAAACCAGGGTAGTCAAGCGAGGGTGCACGGACTGTGGAGGGGCGAGACTCCTGTTTGGTTACTGTGGAGGGACTAGACTCTTGTTATTGAGAGGGTTATGCCCTATACTAGTTTCGTGCTATGCTTTGGGCGCACCCGTTAACGGAAACGACTGACCGCGTGCCAGTGTGGGGTAGCTACCCGTGTGTTTATCGTGCGTGCCGTAGTCACCGTTACGTTTGTCAGCGACCTTGGGGTGGTTGACTGAGGGTAGGATCACCATGGGAAACTCTCCCGGCCAGGAGAGCACCACGTGCTACTTCTACTCTTCGGGAAAGACTGCAATCAAGATCGTTCCCACGAGGAACATTCAAGATCAAGAAAAAGGCCTGATAAATAAACCAAGTGACGAAATAAAGAATAATTAGTTGAATAAAGAAAGAAATTGAAAACAACAGCTACCTGCCCACCTTTACTGTTTCTCTTAGTTAGCTGGTTGCCACTCTACTCAGCGTTTCGCTGACGTGTCGAACTTACCACCTTTTTCAGGTCCAGGTGTTGAGCAGCCAAAGCCTACAACTGCGGAGGGTGCTGGTCCTAGTAGAGCCCAGTAGTTGTACTTGTGTTGTACCCATTTCTGTAGTAGTGAGTATTTTGTTACACTTTTGTACTCTTTTATTGTAAACTTCATTTTTCTGTACCTGTTTTTAATTCTCTACTGTTGTGGTGGTGTATACTGTAGTAGTTTATTTCTTTACTGTTGTACTTTTGTTACTTTTAGTTGCTTGCATGGTGAATGTGGTTTATTTTACTGCTTTTTGGTTACTTTCTCATTGGACGACTGGATTTTAGGATCAGTCGAGTCAGTCCGATTCTCGTGTCCTGTAGGGATTCGGGAACCAGGTTGTAACAAGATGGTATCAGAGCAAGGTCATCCCGAGAAGTGAACCAACTAGTTGGAAAATAACCAATTCACGTGCTTGTAACTGGAGTAACCACCACAACGTATCTCTTGACATCTGTTCTGGGGTCCTTTCATTGAATGTCAATTAGAATTGACGTATTTTCTGTTCTGTATTCGCGTCTCCTTATAGGAGATGCCTCGACGCGGGACTAGTGAGGTGGGCCGCGGACGCGGTCGAGGATGAGGTCGGAGGGGCGGGTGCGTTGAGCCTAACGCCTCAGTGGACCAGCCACTACTCCCGGGCATTCAGGCCCAGGTCCTCGCCCAGCTGATACGGGAGATCGTGCGAGAGGAGCTCCACTCACCGCCACGAGTGCCTCTCTCGGGGGCTGCGGAGGGGGAGTCCTCTGTGGGACCACGAGACGGATACGGCGCTGGACGTGGGGGAGGGGGTGTCCCTCCACAGCCCCCCATCTTCTGGTACACAGGTGGTGGAGGGCGATCAGGGGTCAGTAGAGGGACGAGCCGACTTGGGACCAGTTCGTCATCCTCTTCTGCGAGCAGTATTTCCCTCAGACGTGGCAGGACCAGAGGAGGCTAGAGTTCACACTCTCCACCTAGGGACGATGACCGTGAGCGCATATCGCATGCGTTTTCTGGAGCTGTCTCATTTCGCTGCGACAGCCGTGGCTACCGAGGAGGAGCACCTTCGGAGGTTCACCGAAGAGCTTCGGCCTACTATTCGGGGTTATGTCAAACCCCTGAAGCTGCCTACGTTCTCGAGGGTGGTGGAGGCAGCTATGACGTATGAAGAGACCAACCCGTCCGCACGTGACACTGACAGCGGGCGGAAGAGGCCCTACCAGCCAGACTTCTCACAGGGCCGACGAGAGAAGAGGCACGTGGCACCCGTAGGAGAGCCGTCACGCTTTGCGGGGCCGTCAGTGGCCTTTGGGGGCCCCTGACAGGGGCCAACTGCTAGCACCGGACCCCCGTCCAGCCGTCAGCAGGGACCCACTAAGGGCGGGAGTCGAGTTCCCCTTTGCTACTAGTGTGGCCAGCCGGTCCACATCCGGAGGGACTGCCCGTCTAGGGCAGGAGGCCAGCAGATGCTCCCCGCACCAAGCACTGGAGGGCGAGCAGGAGGCTGCGGTTTCCAGGCACGAGGAGGAGGACAGCAGTCGCGGGGAGGGTACCGGCCAGCGACTACCCATCCGACTTAGAGTGTGGCTGCTTCGTCCGCACCTAGGGCTGAGGGGCGTATCAATTCCCTGACACACAGGGATGCCAGAGCTTCAGGATCAGTGGTGGCAAGTACGGTTACAGTTTTCAGCAGGTTTGTTTACTCGCTTTTCGATTCCAGCGCTACGCACTCGTTTGTTGCTGCCAGTTTTGCGATTAGTTTGGGGCAGGACTGTGTGTTGTTAGAGGATCCGTTTATGATCAGAGGTCCGGGTGGTCAACTATTTATAGTTGAGGAGGTTTACATAGGTTGTGAGGTCAGTGTTGGGGGACACAGCCTTCCTAATGACCTGATTGTGATACAGATGGAGGACTTTGGCGTGATTCTGGGGATGGACTGGTTGTCCGCTTATCGTGCCTTGGTGGACTGTTTTGAGAGGAAGATCATCTTCTCCATACCGGAGTTACCTTCTTTTGAGTTCCACAGGCAGCCAGTGGACAGCGACTTAAGGTGCATTTCTGCACTTCGGGCAGCGAGACTTTTAGGCCAGGGGTGTGAGGGCTTCCTAGCTTGTGTGGTGGCGGAGCCCAGCCCCATGGCAGACTTTCAGAGTATCCCGATGGTCAGAGAATACCCCGACGTGTTCCCAGATGAGTTGCCAGGACTACCGCCCGAGCGTGAGATCGAGTTTGAGATCTCACTAGTACTGGGGACCAGCCCCATTTCTACAGTACCATACAGAATGGCACCACTTGAGCTGCGAGAGCTCAAGTCTCAGTTGCAGGACCTTCTAGAGAAGGGCTTTGTGAGGCCCAGTGCGTCTCCGTGGGGAGCCCCGGTATTGTTCGTGAAGAAGAAGGATGGTACCCTATGCCTTTGTGTGGACTACAGACAGCTGAATATGGTTACCATCAAGAACAGGTATCCGCTGCTGAGGATTGACAACTTGTTTAACTAGTTACGAGGTGCCATGGTATTCTCCAAGATAGACTTGAGGTCTGGGTACCACCAGTTGAGGATCAGGGAGGCAGACGTCTCTAAGATAGCTTTTCACACTGGTACGGACACTACGAGTTTTTGGTCATGCCATTTGGGCTGGCCAACGCCCCCGCTGCTTTCATGGATTTGATGAACCGGGTGTTCAGACCGTACTTGGACCAGTTCGTGGTGGTATTTATTGATGATGTGCTCATCTATTCTCGAGATTAGATACAGCACGGACAACACTTGCGGATGGTTTTGGACACGCTGAGATGATGTAGGCTGTACGCCAAATACAGCAAGTGCGAGTTCTGGTTGAGAGAGGTGACCTTTTTGGGCCATGTGATCTCCGGGGATGGCTTGGCTATGGACACAGCCAAGGTTGAGGCAGTGCTCAGGTAGGAGAGACCGCGTACAGTTACTAAGATCCGAAGTTTCTTGGGACTGGCAGGCTACTACAGGCGATTTATCAGGGGCTTCTCGCAGATTGCACGTCCTATGACACAGCTGACCCGGAAGGACGTGCCCTTTTCTTGGAGAGATGCTTGTGAGGCGTGTTTTCAGGAGCTGAAGGAGAGGCTGACTTCGGCTCCCGTGGTCACCATCCCAGACAGTAGTGGCGGGTTCGTTGTGTACACGGACGCCTCTTTGCAGGGGTTAGGGGGTGTGCTCATGCAGAGGGGTCACGTTGTTGCTTACGCTTTGCGGCAACTGAAACCCCATGATCATAGCTACCCTACCCACGACCTGGAGCTGGCAGCTGTCGTCTTCGCGCTGAAGACTTGGAGGCACTACTTGTACGATGAGACCTTTGAGATTTTCACAGATCATAAGAGCCTCAGATACTTGTTTGATCAGAAGGAGCTCAACATCAGAAAGTGACATTGGTTGGAGCTCCTGAAGGACTATGACTGCAGCATTTCCTACCACCCGGGAAAGGCCAATGTGGTGGCTGACGCCTTGAATCGAAAGGTAACTGCACACTTGGCCAGTTTACAGGCGCAGAGGTTGAGTCTCTTGGAGGAGATGGGCAGTTGGCGACCCCTAGAGTTACTGGGGCACTGCGGGGCAGTGACTGTGACATGACAGATGAGACCAGAGCTGATAAACCACGTCATCACAGGACAGATGGTCGACCCGTACTTGCAGTCATTACGTGACAGCGTACTGGTAGGAGATCCTGGGGACTTCTCTTTTACAGACCAGGTACTGTGCATGAGGGGACGTTTGTGTGTTTCCAGGGACGAGGAGTTGTTGAGAGAGCTCCTGACTGAGGCACACGATTCCAGGTTCACCATACATCTCGGAAACACAAAGATGTACCATGATTTGAGACGCGACTTTTGGTAGAGGGGAATGAAGCGGGATGTAGGTGAATTCGTACAGTAGTGTTTAGTGTGCCAACAGGTGAAGGTCGAGAATCAGAGGCCTGCAGAGCCGTTGCAGCCACTTCCAGTGCCAGAGTGGAAGTGGGAGAGCATCACCATGGTCTTGGTGGTGGGCTTTCCTGTTACCCAGCGAGGACACGACGCAGTCTGGGTGATCGTTGACAGATTGACGAAGGCGACACGTTTCTTGCCGATCCGAGTCACCTTGGGACCAGCACAGTTGGCAGAGAGGTATATCCACGACGTGGTACGTCTACAGAGAGTTCCGCGGGAGATCGTATCCGATCAGGATACCCATTTTACGTCCCAGTTTTGGGCTGAGTTTCAGCAGGCCTTGGGGATACGGTTGAGGTTCAGTACAGCATACCACCCCCAGACGAACGGACAGTCTGAGTGCACGATACAGACACTTGAGGACCTTTTGTGAGCTTGTGTACTAGACTGGAGGGGCTCTTGGGAGGAGCGCTTGCCCTTGGCAGAGTTTCCATATAATAACAGCTATCACTCGAGCATTGGCATGGCACCCTACGAGGCTCTGTACGGACGGAGGTGTATGGCACCCTTGAGTTGGGTTGAGGTGGGGACCAAGTGGGAGGTTGGCCCCAGGCTGATCCGGCAGAGTCAGGAGGTGATCGAGAAGATTCACAGATAGACAGAAGAGCTATGCAGATCGGAAACGTAGAGAGGTGCAGTTTGAGGTTGGGGACCACGTCTTCCTTTGTGTTTCGCCCATGAAGGGCCTGCAGTGGTTTGGGGTGAGAGGGAAGCTCGCGTCGAGGTTTGTGGGACCCTTTGAGGTCCTGGAGCGAGTTGGACCCATTGCTTACAGGCTTACCCTTCCTTCCCAGCTTTCTGGTGTGCATGACATGTTCCACGTGTCCAACCTCAGGAAGTACGTCGTTGATCCCAGTCACGTTCTGAGCCACGAGAGCATCGAGGTGGGTGACGACCTGACCTACCCTGAGCGGCCAGTGCAGATTCTTGACAAACCCGTCCGGAGTCTAAGACGGAAGCAAGTACCCTTGGTGAAAGTCTTGTGGAGGAGCCAACGGTACGAGGAGGCTACGTGGGAGCCTGAGGAGGCGATGCGGGAGTGGTACCCGAAGCACTTTGAGGGTATGTCTTTTCGGACCGGTTTCGGTCCTCTTTGAGTTTGTTATGCATATATTGTTCTTTTTCTGCACCCTAGTTAGCGCAAGTTTCGGGGACGAAATTTCCTTTAAGTTTGTTATGTTGTTAAGACCCATGACATCAAAATACTTTAAGAAGTCTGGGAGTTGGTCCAGACGTCTGGTCAGACGTCTGGACACCTTCCAAGACGTCTGGAAATTAATTTTTGCGTGCGTACGATCGTGAATCTGCGCACGTGCCGCATGTAGATTGAACCCCAACAGCCTTCTCTTTCTCTCCCCTCGTCGACTGCAGGGCCTTTCCCCCCTCACGCCTACAAATACTCCCCTCCTCTCCCTCACGCCACCCCACCCCATTTGTCTCCTCCTTCCTCCAGCATGAGAGCGAGAGTGAGAGCGAGCAGCAGCTGCAGCTGAGTGCAGCGGCGGAGAGGAGAGGAGCAGCGAGAGGGAAGAGAAGAGAGCGCGCGAGCCGTGAGAGAGAGAGCTTGCCTGAGCACTTCGAGGCTAGTCGACATGTGCGCGGAGGAGCATTGTGCTGGGGAGGTTTCCCCTTGCTCTGCTGCAGCTCGAGCAACGGGCGGACGAGTGCGGCGCAGCTGCGCGCAGCGGGAAGAAGACGAAGGAGGTTCTAATTCTGGGAATTTTTCCCAGAATCAGACGTCTAGACCTACATCCAGACGACGTGGATGACGTCTGGAAGAAGCTCCAGACGACTGAGAGGTACGTATTGTGCCTATACCTTCCTTTTTGTGGATACAACCATGCAGGCCATTTCGCCGAAACTCTGTAGCGTGCTGTGTTGAGAGATTTTGCATGCGCGTGAAGGATTCGCTTCGGGAAGGCACGAGACACGCCCTCCACGCGGTTCAGACGTCTGGGCGAGTCACCAGATGATGAGAGCCTCATCATAAACCCTAACTGGCACAATTTGATCTAAATAAGTGTGAAAAAGCTCCTACAAAACCTAAAAAAAAGCCTAACTCAGAGAATTCTGAATTGAAGAATAAAACAAGTCATGAGGGGTAAAAGTGCAATTTTATCAACGTAATACACAATCAGGGTGTTTAAGGGTCTAAACACAGGTCAAATGAGCTTAATAAGGAATGAAGTGGGAAGATCTGATCTGAAAAAGGTTATAGCAACTTCTAGGAATTAAATGACATTCTGTAACCCTAAAAACAAACCCACTTTAATTCCCGAGGTTCTAGGTAGAGAAAAAATCAACTAAACCCTCTAAAATTCATGGAAAAATATTCCCTAGGGCTTAGAACCTTCAATTTATCCTTTACAACCTATTTTGACCTAAATTGAGAACCATGCCCAAATTTTAACGTAATTTAAATGACATTCTGTAACCCTAAAAATAAATTCACTTTAATTCACGAGGTTCTAGGTAGAGTAAAAATCAACTAAACCATCTAAAATTCATGTAAAAATACTTCCTAGAGTTTAGAACCTTCAATTTGATCTTTGCAACCTATTTTGACCTAAATTGAGAACCATGCCCAAATTTTAACCTAATTTGGGTTTTTGCGCAAATTTACCAGTCAAACGTGGTCAAACCTAAAATCAAATTACACCATTGAATTCCTTAGGTTCAAATTAGGCTGGTACAAAAATTTTGGCCTTAGAGAAGACCATCTTGACCGACTTTACAAATTGGTCCTCTTGAATTACTTTTTGACCCTTATCTTTTCAAAACCTTGCATTTAACCTCCTATCTTCCCCTTTGTTCTTTGCAGAATGGTCCTCCTTGCCACCCTACACATGCACCATACCTCCGGCGACCTTGCGCGGAGGATGGCGCTGCGCAGGGTATGGCACCCTCTCTCAGGAACGAACGGGGTTCCCTACGTTGTCCTCTGTCGCAAGGACCCTCCCCTGTGACCTGCAGCTGCCCATGCCTCTCATACGAACGCATGAAAGGGATGGGTCTCCATCTCCGACCATCTCCGGCGAGCACCCCACGTTGCTCCCTCGAAACCCTCTCCTCGCCAACACCTTTATAAGGAGCGATAGGGGCTGCCGTCTCCTGCAAGCTAGCTTTGGCCGAAGAAAACCCCCTCCTTCGTCTCCTCTCACTCCGGTCAGACAGCCCAAGCTTCTGGTGATCTTTCCTCCTCCTCCTCGTCACTCTGCTGCCATACCTGCAGTAGAGCTCACTCTGCCCCGTCTTCCCACGCCAGGCCGCACCAGCTGGCATCTCCAGATCTCCTCCTCGTCGCCGTTACTCTTCTTTTGGGTACCTTCGTCCCCAGCTCCGGCGGGAACAAGCTGGGCGTCTTCCTCTCCCTCTTCGTCGACTAAGTAGGTAGGAACCTTCCCCTTACTCTCCTCTCACTTTTCCCCTCTTAAATTGGCATTTTTCACCCCTTGACTGCCACAACCACCTCCATCCGCTCCACCTCCGGCCACCATCTCCGGTGAGATCTCTCCACTTCCACAGGCCTTTCAACCCCTCGCCGACAAGCACAGAAGCTCCCCCTCACTTCATACAAGCATTTCCCCCACTCCATTCACTGCCCTACACACTCTGAGCACCCCCCAAACACACCCACCTGCATCTCTGCCATGAGCCCTATGCACACGGCCACAGCCACTTTCCCACCACGACGACCCCCGCACCACCTTCGCAGTCCTCTAGCGAAGCTCCCTACGTTGTCTGACGTGGCCGTGAGGCCGTCTACGTGATTTCAGGTCTCGGCCTCCTCGCCGCCATTATCGAACAGCAGGAGCTGCTTGGCGAGCAGCTCCAGGCCTCTTTAGCACCTGGTGAAGGCTCCAGGCAGCGCGGGGTACTTCCGCGAGTGTGCCCAGACCTTCAATTGGGGGCACGAAGCCTTCGCTGCTACCCAATTGCCAACAGCTTCTCACCTGCGGGTGCGCGGAGTAGAGGTGGGACTTTAGTCCCACCTCGGAAGTGTGTGGCCGCACACCCACACTTAAATTGAAAAGTGATATAGGTTGTTCGCCTCTGAAAGCACTTGGGGTGAGGTCCCTCACCTAAGCACCACCCTCGTCCGTGAGCTCATCACACGGATCTGGCGCGACCCGACCTGACACCCTCCTGTGCACTCCTCGCGCACCACCCACGTCGGTGCACCTGGACCCGGGCACGCGACCCGACCCGATAACCCAGCTCTGGGACATCGTACCCAAGAGAGATTTAGAGAGAGAGAGAGATGCGGGGAGAGGGTAGGGTAGGTTTTGCGCTGAGCTTGTGTGTGTGTGCAGGAATAGGTGAGGGAGGAAGAAGCAAGAAGCTGGTGAAGAGAAGAAAGAAAGAAGAAGAAGAAGAGCAGCGGCTGAGACTTAGCCACGGAGAAGAAGAAAGGAGAAGAAAGGAAGGAAAGAAGCTGAAGAAAAGAGGAAGAGCAGCACTGTAGCAACCAAGCAGTTAAGGCGTCTGATTTCTGAATCAGACATCGGAAAGAAAGGAAGGAGTGAAGCAAAAGAGAAGAGCAGAGGAAAGGCCAGAGAAAGAGAAAGAAAAAAGAGAAGGAAGAAACCTCGGTAGCAAAGAAGAAGAAGACACAGAAAGAAAGAAGAGAAGCAGAGAAGAAGAAAGAAGAAGAAGAAGAAGGCCTTAGCAGCTGAAGAAAGAAAGAAAGAAAAGGAAGCCGTTGCAACAAAGAAGAGAAGAAGAAGAAAGAAGAAGACAGGCTGGCTGAAGAGAAGAAGAGAGAAGAAGAAATAGCCAAGAAGAGAATTTTTGCTCTCTTTCTCTCTCCCCTTTTGTTTTAATTTTTGTAAAACAATATAGTGAATTCATATGCTTCTGGAACCATAGTTTGTTCCCTGAGTTCGACCTCGGAAAACTTTTTCCGAGTAATAAATTGTAAACTGATAGCAGCTTCTCGTGATATACTACAACGTCTAGAATTTAAAACACTAGTGACGAGAAGTCTGCGTGACCAGTTTTTGGTGCTGTTGCCGAGAAGCAACGGCCATTCTAGAAGCTATTGATTCACAATTTTTGATTTTCTATTGACTAATCTCTTCTCCTTTGTTGTGCAGGCACAGGAAATCAAAAGGAAAACAAGCAGCCGCACAACAACCACACCAAGGAAAGGTAATTTTCTATCCTCTCATTTAAACCCTTAAATTCTAAAGAGGAAGAAAATGACAAAAAGCAATTTAGGAATAACCTGTCTTTCATATGTAGTAAAACACCAAAGTTGCCTGTTTTCAAATTTCAACATATTTTATCTGTACATCCATTAAAGGTAGTTAAGGCTAAAACCTTCTTGCTTGAGCCCTAATTACCCAATCTAGAGGCAACTAACTGGACCAATTAGAGCCAACGTAAGGTTCAAAGCTAAGGTTTTAGAGGCACTTTTCTAATTAAGAATGAAAAATTCCCAAAAGAAGTGTACCCAAGCCATTGCTTGAAAATATATATCAAGAGAAACCCTAAGAAATTTGGCTCTTAAGTCACTTGAACCCTAAAAGATAAGACCTAATAAGCTTTCAAAGGAACTAATAGGTGAAGTTGATCCCTTGGGTCAACCAACCTTTAACTTAGGTCACTCTTTACAGTCAAAAGGTTAAAGTTCAAGTGAAAACCCTAAGCACCTTGATCCTAACTAAAAGTGGTAGACTTAAGAGGTCAAGGTCCCCATTCTGGTCTACCTGGAATCTCATTGACAAGAGAGGTCGGGTGGGGGAAACCCTGTAACCCGTGGGGACGCTCTACCATGTAGGGGTCTTCACGGGACTCACCCTCTCTGGCTGCCCAGGTAATTCTTAGGTGGACGACCTTCTGATCAAGGGGTCCATCCGCCCCGAACCTCTATAGTCACCCAACATTTTGGGTGTCTTGATTGGGTCCAGCACCTACTAAACTCATCTCTCCATCAGTGTATGTTTGGTAGGAGGTCCTTGAAACCTCCTTTAGAAATTCACTCTCCTCGAGGCTGAGCCTCGGTACCCTTGTTTGTGCAATCAACACTTTACATAGACCTCTCCTCCAATTCCGAACCCAACTCACCTTCTTCTTCTGCAATGGCTCAGCCAGTTGAGGAAGAGAACAATTTGGAGCACCAGCTCCAGCGACTCAATGACCTCTTCCAGAACTTCGTGCACCCACCGCAGCGTCCCATGATGCGAGATCACTATAATCCCGCTGCGGTGGCTATTGAGCCTCGAGTTAGAATCCCGACTGGAGGACCTGATTCTGAATTGAAGCCCAACATGATTCATACCATTCCTAAATTTCATGGGCTTAATTCTGAAGACCCCTTCCAGCACATTAAACAACAAAAGCATCTGGCCCAGACTTTTGGGTTAGATGCACAAAATCGAGATATTCTCCTTATGAAGATGTTCTCGTTCTCCCTTAGTACCAAATGCAGACCCGGCCGATCAACAATTGGGAGGAACTTCAGTCCGAGTTCCTCAAGAAGTTCTTCCCCGTTTGTCGGACCAATGCCTTGTGCCATCAGATTACCCACTTCACGCAACAGACAAGAGAACCTCTTCATGAGGCATGGGATCATTTTCAGGATCTCATGAGAAAGTGCCCCCATCACGGAGTTCATAAATGGGAACAAGTCCAGTTTTTTTACCAGGAACTCCGTGAGGATATTAGATTGTTCGTTAATGAACTTGCAGAGGGAATATCATGGGTCAGCATGAGGACACCGTGTGGGAGATTCTCGAGAATATATGCGAGAACTCCATCAATAATGACTCATGGGATTATTCAACAGGACGAATACCCACGCATCGACGAACCTAAGGGGAGCACACGAGACGCAGGGCCTGTCTGCATCAGTCGACCTGGAATTGATGGCCAGTCGATTGGACAAGGTCTCCATTATTGAGAAGAAGGTGGATGAGCTGACTCAGCACTTGCAGCGAGCCACCTCTGCGCATAATTCCTTTGCACAGCCTCCTTCCGCACGGGAGACTGTGCAAAACATTTTCCACCGACCTTCTCCTAGGGTGGACCGTATCCACCCCCATCTGACTCTCGGATCGGAGGAACCTCCGACCCTTTCTATACTAGCCGGGGGAATTCCACTCCCCCATTCTCTGACTTTTCTGAGGCTTCTCAGACCTGCGAGGACCTCAACGCCATCCAGAATGACCCATTTTCCAATACCTATAATCCTGGATGGCGAAACCACCCCAATTTCCAGTGGACGGGAAATTCCCAGAATCTAAAACCATCCTTTCAGCCTTGTCCACAAGCACCTCATCTTTACCAGCCGCCTCAGCCTCAACCCAACCCTACTTATCCATCTGGGCCAAACCAAGATCAAATGTCCCTCATCCTTCAGACTTTGGCTGACATTCAGAGAATGAATGTGGCTATTCAAAAACAACATAAGGATGAAATCACAGAGGTTCGAAACCAACTGGCCCAGTTGGCAAATTCTCGCCAACCAGGCACACTTCCTTCTCAGCCTCTTCCTAACCCTAATAGCGTGCTGACCCAGCGGTGCGTTATGAACCCAAACTCGAGCCAAGCACACATGGTTTATCAGGCCCCCTCTATTCCTCCACCTGACGGGATGGAGGCCTCAACTTCCTATGCGGGTTACCAGCAGCAGCAACTCATCCTACCAAACCCTAACCAGAACCAGGCAGGGCTGAATTCTGTAACCACCCGTAGTGGTAAGGAGACCCAGGATCCACCTTATCCAGACCACTCCAAGCCTGGTAGTGACCTAAACCCTAGGACAATAATCCAGGACGTTCCTATCCCTGTCCCAAATCAAAAACCTAGACCTATCCTAGAGGAACCAACCAAGGTTCCATTTCCCGAGGCCTTGACCAAGGGAAAGAAGACAACAAAATCCGTGGCTCCCGAGGAGGACCTGGTCAAGCTCTTTGAGCAGGTCCAAATAAACATCCCCTTGATGGATGCAATCCGCCATGTGCTGGCTTACGCACGATTCTTGAAGAATGTGTGTACATCTCAGCGTAAGCCGCGAACCAAGAGTCGGAGTCCAATTGTACTGTCAGAGCAAGCCAACTCTGTAATCCTGAGCAGACTCCCACCCAAGGCAAAAGACCCAGGCACTCCCCTAATTTCATGTAAGATAGGTGAAACCCAGTTCGACAGAGCATTGTTAGACTTGTGTGCTTCCACTAACTTGATACCCACATCCTTACTCAACCACCTAGAAGAATCTGAGCTAAAACCGACTGAGGTGACACTACAGTTAGCAGATCGATCCATAAAGTCACCTAAAGGGATTCTTGAGGATGTTCTTGTAAGGGTGCAGGATTTTTACTTCCCTGTGGACTTCATAGTCTTAGACATGGACGCACCTGAAAATCCAAGAGATACACCGATCATTCTAAGGAGACCTTTTTTGGCCACTACAAGGGCCAACATTAGTTGTGAGGAGGGCTAAATAGAACTAAAATTTGGGAATCAGACTCTCAAAATTGATATCTTTAAGGCCTAACAAGGGATCAATTGCGGTGTCATTGAACAAATCTGTGATATTAGAGCTTTGGTTGATGAAACACAATTTGAGAATAACCTGATTATACCTCATCAACCACAAGAAGATCTTGAACTGCAAATAGAGGAGTCATACCCTGATTCAGACAAACCCATAACTCCTATCCTTGAACCTCACACTCACCCTAAACCACCCACTGCTGCTGATAACCCCATTCTTGAACTCAAACCCCTTCCCGATCATTTGAAGTATGTCTTTTTGGGTTCTAATCAGACATTTCCTGTGATCATAAATTCCAAGCTCACTCCTGATCAGGAATCTCGTCTGATTGCTGTTCTCTAGCTACATCGCAGAGCCATTGGTTGGACTCTCGATGACTTTACTGGAATAAGTCCCTCTTATTGCACACATCGTATCTATTCTGAAGAGGGCGCACGACCTTCCCGTGAGATGCAGAGACGTTTGAATCCCAATCTGCAGGAGGTCGTGAAAAAGGGGATCATTAAGTGGTTAGATGCAGGGATCATCTACCCGATCTCCGACAGTCATTGGGTGATCCCAATCCAGGTTGTGCCTAAAAAGGCAGGGCTCACCACCATTACAACTGAAATCGGAGAGGTCATACCTACCCGAATAGCCAACTCGTGGAGAGTCTGCATAGATTACCGAAGACTAAATTCCTCCACGAAGAAGGATCATTTCCCACTACCATTCATTGATCAGATTCTCGAGAAGTTAGCGGGAAATAGGTTCTTCTGCTTTCTTGACGGGTACTCCGGTTATAACCAAGTGGCGATTCATCCTGAGGACCAAGAGAAGACCATGTTCACCTGCCCCTTCGGGATGTACGCATTCCGAAGGATGACTTTTGGTCTCTGCAATGCACCCGCGACTTTTCAGCGGTGCATGCTTGCCATATTCTCTGATATGGTAGGTGATTATATGGAAGTCTTCATGGATGACTTCTCAGTTTTCGGGGCAACATTTGATGATTGCCTCCAGCAATTGGTTCATATACTCAGGCGTTGCATCGACATAAATTTGGTTCTTTCCTGGGAAAAGAGACACTTTATGGTGCCTGAGGGGATTGTCCCAGGTCATCTAATTTTTGAGAAAGGCATCTAAGTGGGTCGTACCAAGGTTGATATAATTTCTCGACTTCCTATGCCTAGCTCGATTAAGGACATCCGTTCTTTTCTAGGGCACGTCGGTTTTTACCGTCGTTTCATCCCTAATTTCTCAAAAATCGCGTACCCCCTGACTACTCTTCTCTCCAAGGATGTGCCCTTTGAGATTTACAAGGAATGCACTCAAGCTTTTGAGAACCTTCGTGACCGAGTCACCCAGGCCCCTATCCTACAGTCCCCTGATTGGTTTCAACCCTTTGAGATCATGTGCGATGCATCTGATTTCGCTATAGGAGCGGTTCTGGGGCAGAAAGTTGACGGGAAACCCGTGGTCATCTACTACGCTAGCAAGATGCTTGACGAGGCTCAGCGTAACTATACAGTTATGGAGAAAGAGCTGCTAACCGTAGTATTTTCCCTCGAAAAATTTCGATCCTATCTCCTGGGTTCCCACGTCATCATCTACTCGGATCACACAGCTGTGAGACATCTCCTTGCCAAGAAGGATGCGAAGCCTCGATTAATCCGATGGATCTTGTTGTTGCAAGAATTAGACCTCGAGATTCGTGACAAGGCGGGAAGATAGAACGTTTTAGCTGACCATTTGTCTCGCCTTCCTTCTGAGATCATCAACCCCTCTGGACCCATCACGGAGCATTTTCCGGATGAGCACTTATTGACTCTTGCTACTAGGCTTCCATGGTTTGCTGATATAGTAAACTACTTGGCATCTCATCAGATTCCGTCTGATTGGCCGAAGGCCAAGAAAGACAAGTTGCGCTCTGATGCCAAGTACTACATTTGGGAAGACTCATACCTTTTCAGCATAAGTGCTGACCAAATTATCAAAAGATGTGTGTCGGAGGGAGAAATCAATGATATTCTCTCCTTCTGCCATGACCAGGCATGCGGTGGCCACTTTTCTGGGCACAAAACCGCATCTAAAATCCTCCAGTGTGGCTTTTATTGGCCCACTTTATTCAAGGACGCATACAATCACTGCAAGGCATGCAGTTGTTGCCAAACTTTGGGCAACATGAGCCATCGCGACATGATACCTTTGCAGCCGATTCTCGTATGCGAAATCTTCGATATTTGGGGGATTGATTTTATGGGCCCCTTTCCTGTTTCGGACGGCTTCGAGTACATTCTGCTTGCTGTGGACTACGTGTCCAAATGGATCGAAGCCATTCCGACCTGAACCTGTGATCATAAAATCATTATCAAATTCATTCACCATAATATCTTCTCACGATTCGGGATTCCTCGTGCAATTATCTCTGACGGAGGGACCCATTTCACCAATGCTCAGTTCAGGTCACTGATGACCAAATACGGGGTGTCTCACGGAATCTCTACTCCTTACCACTCCTAGACTAATGGTCTAGCTGAGCTATCAAATCGGGAGATCAAGAAAATCCTGCAGGCACTGCTCAACCTGACAGGAAGGACTGGTCATCCTGACTTTCGGAAGCTTTGTGGGCTTATAGGACCGCCCACAAAACCCAATTAGGCATGTCTCCTTTTAGACTGGTGTACGGGAAGGCGTGTCACCTTCCTGTCGAACTGGAGCACAAAGCCTATTGGGTAGTACGGAGCTGTAATTTAGATCTTTCTAAGGCTGGAACCCACAGAAAGCTTCAGATAAGCGAGATCGATGAATTACGCCTTGATGCGTACGAGAACTCATGAATCTACAAAGAGTGGGTTAAAGCCTTCCATGGCAAGCACATATCTAGAAAGATCTTTCATCCTGGTCAGAAGGTCCTAGTCTTCGATGCCCGACTCAAACTCTTCCCTGGGAAACTGCGATCCAAGTGGGTCGGACCATATCTTGTCCGACAGATTTTTGGAAATGGAGCCGTCGAAATCAGTCTGCTCAGCCACGATTCTTAACCTTTCATCGTGAACGGTCAGAGACTCAAACCGTTCATCGATGTAACCTCTATAGATTTGGCTGAGTCATCATTTATCCCATTCTCCCTGAGCATATTGTGCCCAGCCGATGGCGTAAAACTTAGCGCTCAACGGGAGGTAGCCCGTCATTCTTTTTTGGTAAAACCCGAAACCTTTCTGACACCTCTTCGCACTTAAGGTTCATCCTTTAGGATAGTCGAATCCACCTCAGATGCTTGCATCTGAGATTAGAAATCGTCCGCAACAGCCACCTCGACCCATTCACCCACCAAAATATCTATCCTAATGTATGAACTAAGCTAAATAAAAACCCTCCTAAGTTACAATGAGGACATTGCAAATCTTTGGCATGGGGGGTATGAAAGTGCAAAACTTGTAAGAAAAGGTTTTAAATAAAAAAATTCACATATACCAAAAATACCATAAAAATAAAAAAATTTTTAAAAAAAGAATAATAAAATGAGAGGAGGAAAGAAATTTTTGTGGACTTTACAAAGGAGGAGAAAAAGAACAAAATGATAAAAAGGAGCACAAAATGAAAGAAAAGAGATAGTCATTAGTAAAAAATTAAGGGATTAATCTAAGTTCTAGACCACATTCAGGAAAAAAAAAGGAAAGTGCACAGTAAGATTAGTAAGAACGCAAACCTTAGGCATTCTTGGATAGACTCTTAGTACCCATTAAGATCTAGATATTCCTCAAGAGGTTGAGGAGAATGAAAAGGTTAAATATTAGGTCCAAGGCTTAGGGAGTATTTGACCTCGTTAACTAACTTTTGGTTTGCGGGACTCAGTAACCTAAGCACCCAAATTTCACACACAATCTGGTTCGGTAAGCATAAGAATCAAAATCATGCAGAAGCGTTTCAAAAATTCTGAAAATGTCACCTAGAGTAGGAGCGGCAAATCAACACAAGTTGATTTGGATGAGTTCCTAGCGTGGAGAGGTGGGAAATTCCTCTCGAAGATGCGTAACAAAATATCATCTCCTCGGTGCTTATCTCTTAGGATATTTACATATCCTACTGGGGGCATGTAAGCACTGTGCTAGTTCAGATTCCATGGATGGCATTATCACGAAGTGTCAATTGCCAGGGTCTGAATTCGGCCACGGAACACCATGGATGGGATTATCTTGAAATCTCGAAAGCCAGGGTTCTGGAGGTTACCATGGGTGGTGCTATCTCAAAGCATTGACTGCCAGGAACCCTTGAGGATTGATGATGGGGACAAGGAATCCGATACAGACCGTGTTGTGAAGCCAATCTTAAGCTAGAATTAAAAAAAAGAGAGAGAAAACTCTCCAAACATATAAATCTTCTACCTCTCTCTCTTACAAAACACACTGCGAACTGAACTAAGGCTAAAATTATCTCAAGCACAGGTGCTTTAACCATGAAGTCTAATAAACCTTAGGTTAGTTCCTGTAGGCCTTAAAAACCTTTGCTAAAGACTGAGGCTAAAGCTAGACAGATCTGGATCTTGGTTGGAACTAGTGTACCTTTTAGGCCTATGGTTGGCATTCTGACCTGATCATGGTTACAAGAGAAAAAACACTTTCTAAATTTGATAAGAAATTCATGGTCAAGAACAAAGGTTAAAACCTTAAAATTTTACTAAGGGACTAGCAAAAGCTAGGCATGGGGGTATGATGAGAGCCTCATCATAAACCATAACTAGCACAATTTGATCTAAATAAGTGTGAAAAGGCTCCTACAAAACCTAAAGAAAAGCCTAACTCAGAGAATTCTGAATTGAAGAATAAAACAAGTCATGAGGGGTAAAACTGTAATTTTACCAACGCAGTACACAATCAGGGTGTTTAAGGGTCTAAACACAGGTTAGATGAGCTTAATAAGAAAGGAAGTGAGATGATCTGATCTGAAAAGGGTTATAGCAACTTCTAGGAATTAAATGACATTCTGTAACCCTAAAAATAAATTCACTTTAATTCACGAGGTTTTAGGTAGAGTAAAAATCAACTAAACCCTCTAAAATTCATGGAAAAATACTCCCAAGGGTTTAGAACATTCAATTTGGCCTTTGCAACCTATTTTGACCTAAATTGAGAAACATGCCCAAATTTTAACCTAATTTGGGTTTTTGCACAAATTGACCGATCAAACGTGATCAAACCTAAAATCAAATTACACCATTGAATTCCTTAGGTTCAAATTAGGCTAGTACAAAAATTTGAGCCTAAGCGAAGACCATCTTGACCGAGTTTACAAATTGGTCCTCTTGAATTACTTTTTGACCCTTATCTTTTCAAAATCTTCCATTTAGCCCCCTATCTTCCCCTTCGATCTTTGCAGAACAGTCCTCCCTGCCACCCTGCACATGCACCATACCTCCGGCGACCTTGTGCGGAGGATGGCGCCGCGCAGGGTATGGTACCCGCTCTCATGAACGAACGGGGGGTTCCCTGCGTCGTCCTCTGTCGCAAGGACCCTCCCCTGTGACCAGCGGCTGCCCATGCCTCTCGTGTAAACGCACGAAAGGCATGGGTCTCCATCTTCGACTATCTCCGACGAGCACCCCACGTTGCTCCCTCGAAACCCTCTCCTCGCCAACACCTTTATAAGGAGCGGCAGGGGCTGCCGTCTCCTGAAAGCTAGCTTTGGCCGAAGAAAACCCCCTCCTTCGTCTCCCCTCAGTCTGGTTAGACAGCCCAAGCTTCCAGCGATCTTTCCTCCTCCTCGTCGCTCTGCTGCCATACCTGCAGCAGAGCTCACTCTACCCCGTCTTCCCACGTCAGGCCGCACCAGCTGGCGTCTCCAGATCTCCTCCTCGTCGCCATTACTCTTCTTCTGGGCACCTTCGTCCCCAGCTCCAGCAGGCACAAGCCGGGTGTCTTCTTCTCCCTCTTCCTCGACTAAGTAGGTAGGAACCTTCCCCTTACTCTCCTCTCACTTTTCCCCTATTAAATTGCCATTTTTCACCCCTCGACTGCTACTACCACCTCCATTTGATCCACCTCCGGCCACCATCTCCGGCGAGATCACTCCACCTCCACAGGCCTTTCCACCCCTCGCCGACAAGCGTAGAAGCTCCCCCTCACTCCATACAAGCATTTTCCCCACTCCATTCACTGCCCTACACACTCTGAGCACCCCCCGAACACACCCACCTGCATCTCTGCCGTGTGCCCTAGGCACATGGCCACAGCCACTTTCCCGCCACGACAACCCCCGCACCACCTTCGCCATCCTCTGGCGAAGCTCCCTGCGTTGTCTGACGTGGCCATGAGGCTATCTTCGTGATTTCAGGTCTCGGCCTCCTCGTCGCCATTGTTGGATAGCCGGAGCTGCTTGGCGAGTAGCTCCAGGCCTCTTCAGCACCAGGTGAAGGCTCCAGGCAGCGCGGGGTACTTCCGCGAGTGTGCCCAGACCTTCATTTGGGGGTGCGAAGCCTTCGCTGCTACCCAATTGCCAACAGCTTCTCGCCTGCGGACGCGCGAAGCAGAGGTGGGACTTTAGTCCCACCTCGGAAGTGTGTGGCCGCACGCCTACACTTAAATTGAAAAAGTGCTATAGGTTGTTCGCCTTCGAAAGCACTAGGGGTGAGGTCCCTCACCTAAGCACTACCCTCGTCCGTGAGCGCATCACACGGATCTGGCGTGACTCAACCTGACACCCTCCTGTGCACTCCTTACGCACCACCCACGCCGGTGCCCCTGGACCCAGGCACGTGACCCGACCCGATAACCCGACTCTGGGAGAGCGTACCCAAGAGAGATTTAGAGAGAGAGAGACGCAGGGAGAGGGTAGGGTAGGTTTTACGCTAAGCTTGTTTGTGTGTGCAGGAACAGGTGAGGGAGGAAGAAGCAAGAAGCTGCTGAAGAGAAGAAAGAAGAAGAAGAAGAGCAGTGGCTGAGACTTAGCCGCAGAGAAGAAGAAAGGAGAAGAAAGGAAGGAAAGAAGCTGAAGAAAAGAGGAAGAGCAGCACTGTAGCAACCGAGCAATTAAGGCGTCTGATTTCTGAATCAGATGTCGGAAAGAAAGGAAGGAGTGAAGCAGAAGAGAAGAGTAGAGGAAAGGCTAGAGAAAGAGAAAGAGAAAGAGAAAAGAGAAGGAAGAAACCTCGACAGCAAAGAAGAAGAAGACGCAGAAAGAAAGAAGAGAAGCAGAGAAGAAGAAAGAAGAAGAAGAAGGCCTTAGCAGCTGAAGAAAGAAAGAAAAGGAAGCCGTTGCAACAAAGAAGAGAAGAAGAAGAAAGAAGAAGACAGGCTAGCTGAAGAGAAGAAGAGAGAAGAAGAAATAGCCAAGAAGAGAATTTTCGCTCTCTTTCTCTCTCCCCTTTTGTCTTAATTTTTTTAAAACAATATTGTGAATTCATATGCTTCTAGAATCATAGTTTGCTCCCTGAGTTCGACCTCGGGAAACTTTTTCTGAGTAATAAATTGTAAACTGGTAGCAGCTTCTCGTGATATACTACAACGTCTAGAATTTAAAACACTAGCGACGAGAAGTCTGCGTGACTACCAGACGGCGGAGAGCGTCTCTAGACGTCCGGAGAGGTGGTCGGACGTCTGGAACTAGGTCCAGATGGTTCAGCAGGATCTTTGGACGTCTGAGGAGCAGCATAGAGTGAGGTATGGATCTGGACTCCTTTTAAGATGTCTGGAAGATGTTCCAGACGTTTAATTTAAGTCAGAATTGTAGTTTTTGACTCGTTTACCGTCCGTTTGAGGTTTGATTTCCGCATTTTAGATTCCGTTCTTCTCCGTGCAAGTTCCTCTACTCGTTTGAAATACTTTTATCCCATTCTGAGTGGTTCCTTGTCATTGATCCTTGTGTTAGGACCTCGTTCTGTTGCGGACTTGGGGATTGCGTAGGCACGTGGACCTGTCGATCACACCCCCATTTCTCCTAGTTTTGCGGGTAGAGTGGCTTCCCTTAGTTAATTACAAACATAAATGCATATCTGGAATAAATTATAGATCCTAGGGTATGGCATGAATCTTAGGACCAGAAAAACTAGATTGAATGATAGATCCTAGGGTATGGCATGAATCCTAGGACATGAAAACTAGATTGAATGATAGATCCTAGGGTATGGCATGAATCCTAGGACTAGAAACACTGAAACGATTGCATTAAATGCCTGAAATGCTATCTTGAAATGGGTAGATGGAATAATAACTACCTGTAATTGGATAACAACTGCCTGTGAAATGTAGAGTACTGTTGTTAGTAGCTGCTACATGTAATTTCTGTTGGTTGAAATTAAATACGAGCTGCTTATATATAAATTGGAAAAGAAAGATTGAATGTTGGAAACACCAGCTATATGTGAATAAACCTGAATGATGAAACCTAGTATGGCTTGGCCTGAGGAACATGAGCACTAACCCTACGGGGAATTAGGAGTAGATCTCCTGGAAATAAATAGAATGGAATTGGAAAAGTGAATGGGAAAGTGTGTTCTCTTGGGTACGTGGTACCAAAGAGAGCACATATTACCTCTTAGTGTAGAGGGGAGCTTGCCACCCTCAGGTCGAGACTGGGGTGAGTTTGGCTACTTTGCACCAACTTTCTGGCCCTCACGTACACAGTACCAGGGAGAGCTGCTAGTGTAGGAAGAGAGCTAGCCACCCCACGGGACCCGAGGTTTAGCTAGCCATCTTACACCGACTTGTTAGGCCCACTGGACAAACCAGGGTAGTCAGGTCAGGGTGCACGGACTGTGGAGGGGCGAGACCCCTATTTGATTACTGTGGAGGGGCTAGACCCCTGTTACTGAGAGGGCTATGCCCTATACTGGTTCCGTGCTGTGCTTTGGGCACACCCATTAACGGAAACGACTGACCGCGTGCCAGTGCAGGGTAGCTACTCGTGCATTTATCGCGCGTGCCGTAGTCACCATTACGTCTGTCAGCGACCTTGGGGTGGTTGACTGAGGGTAGGATCATCACGGGGAACTCTCCCGGCCAGGAGAGCACCACGTGCTACTTCTACTCTTCGGGAAAGATTGCAATCAAGATCGTTCCCACGAGGAACATTCGAGATCAAGAAAAAGACCTGATAAATAAACCAAGTGATGAAAGAAAGAATAATTAGTTGAATAAAGAAAGAAATTGAAAACAACAGCTACCTGTCCACCTTTACTGTTTCTCTTAGTTAGCTGGTTGCCACTCTACTTAGTGTTTCGCTGATGTGTAGTACTTACCACCTTTTTCAGGTCCAGGTGTTGAGCTGCCAGAGCATACGGCTGCGGAGGGTGCTGGGCCTAGTAGAGCCCAGTAGTTGTACTTGTGTTGTACCCGTTTCTGTAATAGTGAGTATTTTATTACACTTTTGTACTCTTTTATTGTAAACTTCATATTTCTGTACCTGTTTTTAATTCTCTACTGTTGTGGTGGTGTGTACTGTAGTACTTTATTTCTTTACTGTTGTACTTTTGTTACTTTTAGTTGCTTGCATGGTGAATGTAGTTTATTTTACTGCTTTTTGGTTACTTTCTTGTTGGACGATTGGCTCTTGGGATCAGTCGAGTCGGTCTGATTCTCGTGTCCTGTAAGGATTCGGGAACCGGGTCGTAACAGTATTATTAGTTAGTATGGTATATATATGAAAGTATTAACAATATAATTTATGAGTAGATAATTTAGAGTATAATTATGAAGTGTTTGATGCTTGTTTGTATTTAGTATTTGCAAGCATTTTAATTGATTCTTTGTACATAATTAAACCAAGCATTCATTCATTCTTTCTTTGTTGGACATAAAATTTCTTTTTGTAATTAAAGAATAATTTTGGACCTAGAGAGTGATGTATATCAATAACTGCCTCCCAGTGAACAACCTAGAATAAACCAATAAAAATTAGGTAATTAAATAAAATGGACGCAATAAAGGTTTGTATTTCCGATACTTACTACAACAACAACAACGACATTTCTCTTTTTTATATGAACCATGGACGATCGCACAACAAATTCATTACCACATATTTTGGTGTCGTTATCGGGGAGGCAACTCTCTATATGCCACAATTACGCTTTAATTCTTTATTTGTATATAATTCTTGATTCATTCAAACCCATTGTTGGTACATAGTTATTTTCTTCCATTGATTAATTTTTTGTTGTATATACATTCTTTTATTCTTTTACTAATCATTTGTTGTTTTTCCACAACACTTGAGAGGAGTAGGAGGAGTAGCATCACCTTTCAGGTGGAGGTCGTCTTCCTAGTGAATCGTTGTGCTTCTGACCCGACATTTAGGCAAAGTGTTCCCTTAGAGCAGCTGTAGGAGTAGTATAGTAGTGTAGTATAGTAATATTTAGTTAGACTTAGGTATACTACTTAGGACCATTTGTTAGTCATAAGTTGTGAGAGCTTGTTCTCATACATTTATTATAATAACTGTGGACTCTCTGGACTCTGTTTTTCTATTTCTTAGACTCATCTCTCATCAACACTATTTTCCGTTCGTGGTTTTCCATATTGATTTCTTTCTTTGTTTTTGTTTGTTGCATTATTCAAAATCCAAAAAAAAAAAAATTCAAAAAGATCTCATCCTTATCTAGCAGTAGTATACCCTTAAGCATCCATCTTAGGTTGCATATTTTACCTGCTAGATTTTAATTCCAAGTCAAATTTGCATATTATAGATTGCTGGAGTCAGGTACACATTCCTTACCTTTCTTAAACTCCTGTCATGAGTGCATTTGACTTAAAATCTAAGAAGACCATTTTGTGTATTGAACTGATCAAAAAGCGAGACAAGCAGCATATAAGTCATCTCATAATCATTTGAACTAAATCAAAAGGAGACATTTAAATCTGAGTGAAACCTTGACTGAGATTTTACCGCATTGTGTTGATTGCTATTGTGCACACAGCACGATCACTTAAGATCACAACACACGGGTTTCTACCTCATCTCCTTTTCCAACCACAGGATCTGGATTCGCACGCCAGTCATATCCAGACTCCTAGTGGATTTTAGAGGTCTACACATCGCTAGGTCTATTTTAGGATGCGTACAATTATTTGAAACAGTTGTTTGCATACTATATAATTTTGCGTAGCAGCCTCTAGGTAAAAAATTTGATTCTTCTCGCTTGCTTGAATTGGTCTCTTGAATTGATTGAGATTTGATTGGGATTTTCTGCTTTCTGTGAATTACGCCAAATTAGACTTTTCCATTGAGTTGTGACTGATTGTATTAAATTCGTTTTCAAAAACCAACTCAATGGAAGGTAGGAGGTCCTAGAACCTAGAGCTAGTACTCCCCTTAGGTACTGATGCCCAAGTAACTGCATCCACTTCTTTGCCTTCCACTTCCAATCCTTTGCCTCCCGAGTCTCAAACTCCTATTCACTATTCCATTCACCAAGAGGATGATCACGAGTCATCACAATTCGAGGATTTTGAAGAACTTCCTCCACATCTGATTGCACATCCTCCACCACCACCACCACCCATCCATAGGTTCAAACCTCCACCATATCCTAATCTTCCTAACCCACCCCAGGAGAGAGGACCTATGCCTCATCTTCATCACCTGTTAGAAATACAACTACAAGTGAATACCTTAACCCAACAGCTGCAACAGCTTGCTCAAGTTGTTAATCTCTTAGCTAACCCCCAACCACAACCACCTCAACTTTGAAACCCTCAGGCACCACCCCAACCTTGTAGACCTCAACTACAAGATTACTATAATCCCGCAGTTGCTCAACCCATGCTTGTGGTACAATATCCTGATGGGGGTTGTGCTGCTGAACTGAAGCCAAACATTATAGCACTCATTCCTTACTTCCATGGACTTGCTTTTGAAGACCCTTTTCAGCATTTAGAGGAGCTGAAAAATCTTGCTCAAACTCTGGGTCCGCAAGGCCATGATTAACACACGCTTTTGATGAAAATGTTCTTTACATTAAAAGATAAGGCCACCTTTTGGTTTAAAACACTTGCACGGACAACACCTATAGACTCTTAGGCTTCTTTAGAACATGAGTTCCTAAAGAAGTACTTTCCTGTAGGCCGCACTAACGCCTTAAGGCGTGCTATCACCACATTCAACCAGAATTCAGGAGAACAAATGCACGAGGCTTGGGAGAGATTCCACGAACTTCTGAGAAAATGTCCCCACCATGGTGTCCTACGCTGGCAACAGGTCCAGATCTTCTACCATGGGCTCCATGATGACATAGGGAATTTCGTAGATGCCGCTTGTGGAGGCAATTTCCTATGTCGGGATGAGGACTCAGCCTTTGAGCTCTTCGAAGGCATGGCCGAGAATTCTATTAATAATGCTTTGATGAGCATGTTTAATAGAAAGCCCTCACATTCCCACTCACATATGGGGGTACACGAACCCCAATCTAGTAGTAGAGACTTAGATATAGTGGCTAGTCAATTGGATAAGGTGGGCTTAATCGAGAAGAAAGTAAATGAAGTATGGAAATTTCTCTCAAAACCTTCATCATCTCCTTCTCAGTCACCGGCACAAAACACTTCTTCCCAGTTTCCCACAGGGAGGGAAACTGTGAATAACCTTTCTGTGACACAATCTGCATTATCGAATTTTCCATTTTCATATCCTTCATCGGTTGGAGGAACCTTTGTTCCTCCCTACACTGACTTCCCTGCACCTTCTGGAGCTTTGGAGGAGCTCCATGCCATTCACAATGACCCTTTTGCACAAACCTACAACCTTGAATGGCGTAATCATCCAAATTTCTCGTGGTCGAGAAATTCACAGAGACCTCCTTTTCAAGAACCTTCTGCACCACCACAGCACAACCCGATCCGAGCACCACCTCCACAATCACACGGATATCCACTGCGTACCTACCAACAACCCCAACCCAGGCTCGCCCAATACTCTCAACCTGGGCCTACACGAGATGACCAATTGGGGTCTATCATGAAAGCTCTAGCTGATTTGCAACAACAGAATATTGCTATGCAGTAGAGACAGGACGCAGCCCTAGCTGAGATGAGAGCCCAGGTATCACACTTGACGGAATCCCGTCAACCACATTCACTTCCATCTCAAGCACAACCCAACCCTAGGAACATACCTGCCCAGAGGTATGTTCAACCTAGACCAGCAGTGCAAGGTCAAGCACATGTCATTTCACAACCCTTGCACGACACTGAATTTTACACTGACCCAAATTCTTCCTATACAAAAACCCAACCACCTCTGCTACCTAATTCCGAATTACCATCTACATCTGGGGCCGAAATAAATGCCATAGTCACTAGGAGTGGTAAAAGCACCATAGATCCACCTATTCTTGCTCCTACATCTTGTCCCAAGTCTTCTACCTCCACTCCTCCCATCTGATTCACTATTTCCTACTTCTCCTTTACCTAGGAATGATCCTCTTGTCACCACTTCTGTACCATTTCCTGAGGCTTTAAAGAAGGGGAAAGGAAAGAAAAAGACCTGTGTGGCACCTGAGGAGGATTTGCTTAAGCTCTTTGAGCAAGTCCACATAAACATCCCCTTGTTGGATGCAATTCGCCACATACCTCTTTACGCTAAGTTTTTAAAAGACCTATGTACACCTAAGCGTAAAGCAAGGATTCAAAAAGGGAGTAGTCCAATCATCCTTTCGAAACAAGCTAGTTCCATTATATCCAGTACCCTCCCTCCTAAGATAAAAGACCCAGGCACCCCTCTCCTATCCTGCATGATAGGTAACACCACATTTAACAGAGCATTACTTAACCTAGGTGCTTCCATCAATCTTATCCCAACCTCTCTACTGACACATTTCGAGGTTGGCAATCTGAAGCCAACCGAGGTGTCCCTGCAATTAGCTGACAAGTCAGTTAAGACACCTCAGGGAGTGTTGGAAGATGTTATAGTGCGGGTCAAGGATTTTTACTTTCCCGTAGGCTTTATAGTCCTTGACATGGAAGTACCTGAGGATATCCAAAACATACCTATCATTTTAGGAAGACCTTTCTTGGCTACGGCCAAGGCAAACATCAATTGTAAGGAGGGCCTAATAGAATTGAAGTTCGGAGTTCAGAAAATAAAAATTGATATTTTTCAGGCTCAAAGAGGACCGACTTGTTTAATTGAGGAAATCTATTCCTTGGATTCTTTGGATCGGTTGGTTGAGGATACCTTAATTGACTCACTAAATTTAGAACCTCAACACTCTTTAGACTCTGACTTAACTTTCACTAAGATACCCACTTTTGAGACTGAGGACTTACCTCCTATTCCATTAGTGTCTCTAGGATCTCCTGAAACTTCCACACCTGCTCCTTCTGATCATGTACTTGTTGAGCTCAAACCTCTCCCTGATTCTCGTAAGTATGTTTTCTTAGGACCTAATCATACCTATCATGTGATTATCAACTCTTTCTTATCATATGATCAAGAATCACGACTCTTATCTGTCTTGAGAGCACATAGATAGGCTATAGGATGGAGCCTCTCTGGCCTGACTGTCATTAGTCCTTATTGCACACATAGGATTTTCACTAAAGAAGGATCTACACCTACTAGACAGCCCCAGCATAGATTGAACCCTACACTTCAAGAGGTGGTGAAAAATGAAATGATTTTAGACAACGGAATTATCTTCCCCATTTCTAACAGCCGATGGGTAAGTCCTGTTCAGGTTGTGCCAAAGAAGGCTGGACTTACTGTCATAACCACTAATTCTAGAGAAGTCATCCCTACACGTATTGCTAGTTCGTGGCGAGTATGTATTGATTACCGGAAACTCAACCAGGCCACGAAGAAAGATCATTTCCCATTGCCCTTCATTGATCAAATACTGGAAAGACTGGTGGGGAATAGATTTTTCTATTTTTTGGATGGTTATTCAGGATATAATCAGGTGGCAATTCACCCCGATGATCAGGAAACAACGACGTTCACCTGCCCCTACGGAACCTTTGCATTTCGTAGGATGCCTTTTGGATTGTGCAACACACCTGCTACATTTCAGCGGTGTATGTTTGCAATCTTTTCCGATTTGGTAGGTGATTGCTTAGAAGTCTTCATGGATGACTTCTCGGTCTTTGAGAGCACATATGATGCATGCTTAGACCACCTGACTAAGGTCCTGGTAAGATGCATAAATGTGAATCTGGTACTTTCTTGGGAGAAATCACATTTCATGGTACCAGAAGGACTAGTATTAGGTCACCTTATCTCTGAGAGAGGAATAGAGGTTGACCGTGCGAAGGTAAAATTGATTTCTAAACTACCACTACCTTCGTCGGTTAAACATATTAGATCTTTTCTCAGGCATGTTGATTTTTATCATCGATTTATAGTGGGTTTCTCGAAAATAGCCCGACCTCTCACTAATCTCTCTAAAGATATAGACTTCCAGATCTCTGACGATTGTGTTCGTGCCTATAGGACACTTCGTGATCTGGTTACCAAGGCACCAATACTGCAACCTCCAGATTGGTCTCACCCTTTTGAGATCATGTGTGATGCCTCTGATTATGCAGTAGGGGCTGTCTTTGGTCAAAAACTGAACGGGAAACCTACAGTCATCTATTACACTAGCAAGACCTTAGATGAAGCTCAGAGGAATTACACTATCACAGAAAAGGAATTTCTAGCTATAGTATTTGCACTGGAAAAATTCAGACCTTATCTTTTAGGTTCCCACATTATAGTCTACACTGACCACACTGCAGTTCGACATATTCTCGCCAAGAAGGATGCGAAATCTCATTTGATTAGATGGATCCTACTTCTGCAGGAATTTGATTCAAAGATTCATGATAAGGCTGGAAAGCAGAATGTGGTAGCTGACCACTTATCTCGCCTTCCTTTTGAAGCGATTTCTCCTTCTTTGCCTATTTCCGACCACTTCCCTGATGAGCAATTGCTGGTCATTTATTCTAATCTTCCTTGGTATTCTTACATTGTCAACTACCTGGCTTCTGGAATCCTCCCCACGACATCAAAAAGATAGACTTAGATCCGAGGCCAAGCACTATTATTGGGAAGAACCATGGCTTTTCAAACATTGCAAAGACCAGATTCTTAGGAAGTGTGTCCCTGATAAGGAGATAGAAAGCATCTTATCATTCTGCCATAACCAGGTGTGTGGCGGTCATTTCTCCGGCAAAAAGATTGCTGCAAAGATTTTGCAGAGCGGTTTTTATTGGCCCACGATCTTCAAAGATGCACACGAATATAGCAGGGCATGTTCATGCTGTTAGTCTTTCGGTAGTATTCGCCGCCGAGACATGATGCCCTTGAATCCGATCGTAGTGTGCAAAATCTTTGACATTTGGGGCATTGACTTTATGGGACCTTTTCCTAAATCTTATGGCTTCGAGTATATCTTGTTAGCAGTTGAGTATGTTTCTAAATGGATAGAAGCCATCCCCTCGAGGACTAATGGTCATAGGGTTGTGACACAATTTGTTCAAGATTTCATCTTCTCTAGATTTGGGGTACCAAAAGCCATCATTAGTGATGGAGGGTCTCATTTTAGAAACACACATTTTCAGTCCCTACTTCAAAAGTATGGGGTGTCATATCGGATTGCTACACCATATCACCCTCAAACCAATGGACTTGCTGAATTATCCAACTGGGAGATCAAGAAGATTTTACAGACTACCATCCGACCTGATAGAAAGGATTGGTCTTCCCGCCTTTCTGATGCGTTGTGGGCATATAGGATAACTCACAAAACCCCATTAGGTATGTCTCCTTTTAAACTTGTGTACGGGAAACACTACCATCTTCTCGTAGAACTTGAGCACAAAGCCTATTGGGCCATCAGAAAGTGTAACTTGGACCTAGAGAAGGTCGGTGATCACAGAAGATTACAAATTTCCAAGCTAGATGAGTTAAGGAATGAATTTTATGCAAGCTCGAGGATTTATAAGGTTAAACTTAAGGCCTTCCATGACTGTCACATTCATAGGAAATCATTTCACCTTGGTCAAAAAGTCCTTCTCTTCGACTCTAGACTAAAACTCTTTATAGGGAAACTAAGATCCAAATGGACTGGACCTTTTAAAATCATGAGAATCTTTGACAATGGAGCCATTGAGATCAATGAAATTGATAAATCTGAACCTTTTACTGTCAATGGACAAAGACTAAAACCTTTCATTGAGCCACATGATCTCAAACTTGTCAATTCCACCATTTCGCTCCTACATTTTGAATTTCCAACTGGGTTTACACCTAGTTGAAGGTGTTAAACTTAGCAAAACATATTCTTGTATATAGTTGTTTTTTACCTTTCTTATTTCTACCTTTATTTGCATTAGGTGTCTACCTTTGCATTTTTAGCATACATTCATTGACACATGTCATGCATTTCACTTCCTAGCCCGACTTTCCACTCTGATCTTATATCAGACTTGAAATCATCCGCACAAAGATTTTATCTCCTCATTCCGACTTCCTTCCGTCACCCAGTCTAGGATAGTGAAAAGCAAAGCATGCATTTGCATCCACCCTATTCATCCAATAAGGACATTGCAACATTTAAGCATGGGGGGGTGTAAATGGTGAACCATTCGATTGAAATGCAATTGTAGACACACTTATAGTATAGTATAGTATATAGTATTATCAAAAACACCCAAAAAAAATTGAAAAATTTTGAAAAATTTTAAAAAAATAAAAAAAAATGATGACAAAACACAAAAAAAAAACTCTAAAAATACAATAAGGGACATGCACTCTATTGTCAAGGGAGAACTCTAAAGAGATTTCTAAGGAGAGAGAAAAATCTTTAAAAGAAGAAAAATAAGTGTTTAACTATAATCTTCTAGCTGAAAACAAAGATAGAATAAGTGTTTATGGACATTCAACCTTTGCCAGTTTGACTTTCCAGGCCACTATAGCTTGACTCATTCAAGCTTTGGCTTAATACACTTTGAGCTTTGACAAGATAGACCACAGTCTCTCCTAACTTTAGGATGCATTCTTGTACCTGAGTCACCAGTACAGGATTTGCTGGTTTGCTTTGACTTAGGAGTCTAAGTAACTTTGGTTTACACTACACAATGTCAGGAAAGATCATTTGAATATGAAATTCAACCCTAGTGTTCATTAGGGAAGGTGGAGTCCTTACCTGTGTGTGCAGTAGACTCTTTGTCCTAACCTTTAGTCTTGTATCTAGGATAAGCTCTTTCCAACAAAAAACTCACCCACCAAATAAGGTGCACTCTACCAAATAAAGTTGTTAGAGACATACTGACAGAAAATAAAAGAGAAAAAGAAAAGTTCAAAAAGAAAAGTTCTTTTGAATAAGTCAAGTATGTTTTCCAAGTCTGTAAATACAACATGCTCCACCGAAAATGTTTTCAGGGTTCAATACAAATACCCTATTCTTCCACCAAAAAATTCTTTGAGCCATAAACACAATAAGAGTTGGGTTTGAGTACTCGTCGTTTCTTGAGAGTCATCCGAAAACATGAGCTGAAGTTAGGACCAACTTAGACTTAAAAAGAGGTGAAACCCCGAGATTGAGTTTTTGAATTCACCTGGTTAGTCCTGATTTATCATAAAGCACCGCCATAACCTCGTAGCATTCTGAGTCTTTGTAAAACCCCCTGAGTCCTGGAATTCGACTTAAGGTTTAAATATCAAGAGTCCTTGTTAGTTGAGAGATGGTCTATGTCATTTAAGTCTTGAGTTCTGGTTTGTCTTTCTAAGCAAAAAAGTTCTCACAATGTCCAGATATAAACACAATTGGTTTATCGAAAAATCTTTCAGCTTAAAGATCATCTTCAAACACTTAAAACTTTGAGAAAAATGAAAAGAACAAAAGATATCTCATCACACTTACCTTGCCGATACTTAAATTGCTTTGCACTTTAATGAATTGTTTGCTAAGGGACTAGTAAAACCTAAGCATGGGGGTATGATGAGTGGCTACTTATCATAGCTAAATAAGATAAAGTTAAACTAGAAACTGGGTTAAACAATATTAAATTAACACATAAAGAGGGTTAAGTGTGCGAATCAAAGAAAAAGACCTAAAATCTTAATTCTATGTTAAAATTGCATAATTAGGTCAATAAATGAAATATTATTTAAAAATAGGTAAAATGGTGATCCAAGTATTAATTGAACACATAAACGAGTTTAAAAGATCAAATCAAAAGTATAATTAATTTCTTAAATATTCAATTAAGCACATATAAAAACTTGGAGGCATTTGGACATCATTTAGGCCTTGGAATTAAAGATTTACATTTAGGTCCTTTATGCATCACATGTCCTTCTTTAGAAAACTTTCCTGGACCTATTTATAACCTGCAGGGACCTCTTTGAAAGCCCTTAGGGTCCGTTCGGTTATCATTTCTTACCACTTATGGACCTACCTATAAATGTTCTACCCCTTCACTCAAGGGCTCACCCTGCAATGTTCCCATTAGAACCTACGCACACCTCTTCCCACGCGTGCACTGTTCATGCGAAGAACATGTGCATCCTCGACCGTCCATCCTCACTCAAATCTTGATCTGCAGCTTGATCTGACCCGAAGCTTTGCGCGAAGCGGCACGTGCAGTCACCCCTACCCCCAGATCCCATCCTATGGTCTGATTTAAACTTAGAGGCCCGCGCGTTCTCCCCTTCCATCCTTCCCGCCGGTGCCCTTGTTGAGTAATCACACTCGTGCGGTGCCTGGAATCTTCGCAATCGCTATTTAAGCACCCTTGTGGCAGCGTGCACGAGGGATCACTCTCTCTTGCTTTCTTAGCGATCGTTCCTCCACTGCAGTTTCCCCTCTTCATCACATCCCTGATTTCACAGCCACCGGCTGTGAAATCCCCGACTTCTCTCCCACCCTCCTCATCGCTAAGGACCTCATAGCACCTAAGGATGACCCTGAAGCCTCGTTAGTAGGCTTTTCCCTCCGCTGGAGCTCACCGCCCTCCCTTCTTCCTCCTTAACCACCGGCTAAGGACCCATAGGTCCCATTCTTCCTTTTAGACTAGTTTACTGTTTTGTAGTTAGCTTTAGTGTTAGTTAGATAGATTAGCAATAGAATTAGATATAGAATTTATTCTGATTAGTTGCGCATGTTAGAATAGTATTAGGAGTAGATTTAGTTTAGTTTATTTTCCTTCTCACCTCCTCTGATCATCCTAGATTAGAGGGGAAGATTTCCCTCAGGTACTGTCCATGTTTTCTCCCTCTACGCATTGTTATTTCACTTCTAATTTCCTCAATTATTTTCCACATTGCACCCACTCATTAGACTTAATCTCAGATCTGATTGGTTTACAACCTCAGATCTGAGATTAGCATCAACACTCATTTTTAGGGGCTCTCACTCATCTCATGTTTTCTCACAAAGCCCCTGATCTGAGCTTGAATTAGAACCGATTTGCCAGATTTGTTTGATGAAGTCAGATTTCAAGGTTTTATATGTTTGTGAGCTTTAAATTCTTTGATCTAGCAAACTAAGTTTATGTTTAGTTGATTCATTGTTTGGCTAGGAATCTGAGGTGATTCTGAAGTTAGAATTCACCTCAGAGGAGCCATAATCTGATTTGGATCTTCATGATGTTTTCAATGCCTTGATTGCATGATAGGGCTTATGAAAATCACTTTGGTGATTTGAAGTCCTATCCTATATTCATTAGTTATTTGTTTTTAGAAGTCTGATGTTCTAACCTAAGGAATTCTCCATATTCCTTTAGGTCTTAGAATTCTGGGATTTGAGTGTGTGTTTTTAAAGTAACTGATTTAACTCTTTCTACATGCTGTCTATAGAATTAGAAAGAGATAGACCAGCTATCTTTTTGATCTGAAGGGATTTTATTGACAATGTATCTTGATTTTAAGATGCATTCTCGAGTGGTTTTTTTGTGATTTGAGTTGAAACCCTTATCAGATGGTGTTTATTGTGATTTCTTTGTGTGTTTAAATCCCATACTCATATCAATTTGCTGTAAGTGCAGCTACATTTCCCCTAAAACCAGCTAAGTAATCCCTGAAATAGTCACTTCAAATTCCTGATCAGGTTGTATATAATCTGATCTAGAATCTGTTTGGCTGGTCCAAGCATTAGGTAGCTGGATTTAGGTTCTATCCTGTCCCTGTTGCAATTCTGATTCTCTAAAGTCAGTCTTAACTGCAGCAGCAGTCAAGAATGTCTGAAGAAGAATCCAATTGGCTGCAATGGTTGGAGCTTAGCTGCTTTCTTGCTGCTTGTGTTACAGCTGCTGTTCCAGCTATTTGTAGCAGATTGTGTTTTGAGAATTCAAGGACAGTAGCTTAGAATTAAGTCTTGTAATTGGATGACTTGTGTATAATGATGTATTGGATGTTATACAAGCTTTCATGCATTTTCAATTCATGTTTAACATCATTTGAGTGCTTGTATCTTTATTTTTTAATCTTTGTCAGCTATTTGTAGTGTCTAACTGTCCTCATGTCATAATGATATGAAATTCAAATTAAAATATGTGCTAAAATGTCTGAATCTTTCATATGTCTTGTCTCGAAGTTGTTCAAGGCATTCACTGCCTTTTGAGATCCTTTAGGTTCTATTCTAGCCTTTAAGATTCATTTGAAAACCTTTAAAAGACTTAGGATGGGTGAGATTCAAACTTCAACAAAAATTAGAAAGAAAATAAAAAAAAATTAAAATAAACATGTCTAGTTTTAGAGTAAGTATTTCTTTACATTTGTACCAAGTTTCATGGTAATCAGAATCTCCGACTTGGTAGAATTTACCAGTCGACGGTTCTGTATACCATGAAATTTAATAAAATGAACTAAAGTTAAAAAGGACAAAAATAATTCTTTTTCCTCATCTCTCTTTTTCCTTCTCATCTCCTATTTCTAACATATATATAAAAATCATAAAAAGTGGAAAAACCCTAAAAAAATACTGAAAATCCCTTGTATAATATGTATATAGGTATATATTTAAGCTATTTAATAAGCCAACTTAGATATAATGTAGATTATACATGTTTATAAGATAAATAATTTATGTATATATTGTAGTATGTAAACAAAATATTTAAGTTAGATTATACTATATATATCTTAATTATATAACTAATTATTAACTACACTAAAGTACATGTACAATAAGCTATATAAAGTAATAAATACAATAAATAGCCATATTAAGTTATAATCCTGTATACACATATTTATATGTATATAATAAACATATTAATCCCTGTACTTTAATTTAATTATATATCTAGAATAAATAATTAATTTATCAAGTTAATAGTTAAGTTAGTAATTTAAATTAAAATAAATTAATAGATTAAGTTAGAACCAAGCTAATCTATACTGTATAGTTACACCAATGTAGTTTGAGTAAGTTAAGCTAATTTAAGTCATTTATAATGTATAATACTATGTAAACTAAATTATACACAAAACAGTTTGAAATTGAATTAGTTAAATGTAAATAAAATAGGAATAAAGATAGTAAAATACAATAAAAATATATATTAAATACTTTAACATGTTTACTAACTCTGTATAAGGTCATTTAGACCATTTATCAACTAATTTATATGTAATTAAGGAATAAAACCTATAATTCTCTGTGTACAAACAGTATACTTTATTGAAATTATTTATACAGTAAATCTAATTAAAAATCTAAATTAATTATACAATCAAAAAGTACCATGTAAATGCTTTATTATCCCATAATTTATTTTTATTTTACAATAAATTTTGGCCCTCGAATTGAGGGCCAAAATCTCAATTTTCTACAATCGCCGCTGGGAATCCTTCGCAGCATAGGCGCTCTGAAAGCGCCACATCGGTCGCGGATAAGTGCCCGTAGCACTTTTTATTGAATTTGTGTTATTGGACGATCATCCTATATATTACTCTGAGCATTGTGTGTGTGGGGGGGGGCTGAGGGCCTGTGTGTTCGAGGGCTTGGTTAAGCCCAAATGTGTGCCAAAACATACTTAAGCAGCCTAATTAAGCAATTAGGACATGTTTAATAGAGGTCTGATCCCACCCGATTTTCGAGTGCTGTGTATCCCTCGAAAAGCGTGCATGCAAATTAAACAAATTTTTGTTAAGTAAGAGCCTTAATGACACTTTAAACATAGAAGAATGTAAGCTAAAGAATGCCTAAGTGTCAAGCGAAGAGGAAAAGAAGAAACACCGAGACAAATTTGGAGTGTGAGAGAGGAAAGGAGTAAGTGTATGTATATGTTTAATGTATAACAGATAGCCGTATGGATAGTATTTGTAAATAAATATGTATAAGGTAAATAGTGTGTATATGTATAAGTAGTATAGCTATATATATATACAACTTCATATTTTTATTGACAGAATAAAATGTCACTGAAGGTGAAATAGATGTCACTATAGACCCTAATTTTTTTCTTACAGTTTCCATATATTTTTTGGGTCCAGCGACGTCTATATCTGTCGCTATAGCTACTATATACGTTACTGTATATGTTGATATATGAAGTTAAGTAAGTAGAGTATGTATTATTAGTTAGTATGGTATATATATGAAAATATTAACAGTATAACTTATAAGTAGATAATTTAGAATATAGTTATGAAGTGTTTGATGCTTGTTTGTAATTATTATTTGCAAGCATTTTAATTGATTCTTTGTACATAATTAAACAAAGCATTCATTCATTAGGCCTCCTCCCGCACGCGCCCGGCGGTGGCCATGCGAACTCCGCCGAGCTTCCAAAGAAGCTCCTCCGACCTTAGGCCTCCTCCTCCTCCCGCGCTCTCCTCCTTCCTCCCTCTCGCTCTCCCTCGCTCGCCCCCTCTCGCCGCTCCCGCACAATCACTGAAGGTGGTGGTGGCTGGTGTGTGGAGTGGAGAGGAGATAGGAGGGGGGTTTAAATAGGAGATGTGGGATTTAGGGTTTGAGGAAGACTGAGGAAGGGAGAGAGAAGAGGACGGTTCTGCGTGCTGTCTGCACGCAAAGCGTAGTGTGCAGTACAAAAATTTCACTCTCAGACGTCCAGGAACGGGTCCAGACGTCAGACTGAGACCCCAGACGTCTTAAAAGGCTAAAAAGTAAGGGGTCCTTACACAAAATCCATAAGTGAAAATCACTTTTCACCTTTTAAGTGAAAACTCATTTTTCCAACGGTTGAAAATGAAAATACAATGGTGTTTTTATTTTCAACTGGTATGTTTCGGTAGAAAATTAAAATATATTAGTTGAAAATCAAAATACATCGATATTTTGTTAAGTGGGGGATGCACGTTATAAAAGGCATTGAAATGCACGTTTCTTTACTTTTTGGTAAAAAGAAATGGCGGATGCTAGAAAGTTATAGCATGGTAAAAAGAAAAAGAAAGGTAAGGAGTGGGAGGTAAAGTTACCAATCTTTCTACCTTTCCCTTGCAATGGACATGGAACCAAAACCCTAAAAGATTTCCGTGGAAAGCTTGTGATTTGGGTGACGACACGTAGCTATGGAGATGCATATGAACAATGCTCAAGTATGGCTAGGGGTGGTCAATTGTGACGCCTAGAGTCTTGATTACGTCAACGGTGGTCACAAGGTGTGAGATTGGTGTGCTCAATTTGATCATCATGGTGAGGGATGCCAGGTATGAGGGCAAGGGCGGTCGACAAGGGTCAACTTTGGAGTGGCAAGCGATCGGTTCAAGCTTTGATATCATTATTTATGGTAATTGATGGGGGGATACGGTTAGGGCTCAAATCAGTTTTATTTTTCCCTTGTTTTTGTGTCTTCAATGGGTGAGAACCGATGCTATTTGTAATGGTGGCAACCCTTTCCAAATCGATCTTTGCATCTAATTGTCTCAAATATTTTAGGGATATTGAGTCTATCGTATTTGACATGTTAAAGACATTTCAAATCTATGTCTAATCCATGTTATTTTGATTTTTGAAAATTTTTTGTAATTTGTGGTGATCGTTTCCAACATCCCCTGCAGAAGAAAATTTGTGCTCAAGAAATAGGCCATCTGCCTAATTGGAAGACTAAAATCCAAAGAACTCTAAGTCGACTCACATAAGGATCTAACAAACCTTACCTACTTGGTGAACGTACCAAAGGTCCCCATTGACTTGGTTAGATGGATGATGACATACTTGCTTGGAGGTTTGATAGAATAAATGATAGCTAAGATTTAAGTAAGTTCAACTAAAGAAAATCACCTTGTGAGGAGACTCACGGCAACAAGATCTCTCAAGATTCTATACTTGAGATGGAAAGCTCAAGTAATAGCAACTCCAAATGGAAACCCTAGAGGACATAAGATTAGTAAGAAAGTCCATTATTGTATCATATAAAAAGGATTAATAAGGAATGCTAAATCCCAATAGCAATACAATTATTGTATCATATAAAAAGGAGTAATGGGCATAATATTGCACTGTCATGTCTCTACTACACTATTGAGGGTTAGAAATCTCTCCTCAGACTAACACTATTAAGGTGAAATTAAATTAGCAAATTATTATCACATTTTCTTTGCGATTGTACTTGTTAAATTTCAAGGTTGAGTCTTTTTAATTTTCTATCTAAACGCGGGAGGGTAGTGTGGGCTTTAGCTACATCCCTATTTGTGGGTTCCATGAGGCCCTTTCTTATTTCTACTTTCCTATTTCTGCTAGTATATGTTACGTCATGCTTTGCACTAAATAATATCCACGTTAAATTTGAACGTTAGAAAGATTCTTGCAATCTCATCGTGAAAATCTTTTTAGAATTTGTTATGTTTTCTAGATTTAAGGTAAAAGTTTTAGAAACTCGTAAGCATACAACTTTGAGGACATTTATATATTATTTCCAACAATAGGTTTTCCATAATAATACATAGACGAAGATCTTACGAAAAATACTAAAAAGAAATCAAGACATGTAAAAGAGAAAATTTATAGCTAAGTGAGAATAAATCGTTTGGGGATTTTCCCAACAAGGTCATGGATGAAGACGAATCCCTTGACTATTATAAAGGGGGAATCGTTTGAGGCTCCCGAATCAATTCTCATAATCGAAGACCTAAGCCACTTGACTACCAGATATAGAATCCTTTGCTATCACACTACAGATTCTTTCTTGCACAAAAATAAGAGCAAGGCCTTTAGGAGATCATAGCATTGAAAATATTGGGACAAATCTCTCGCCCGATTCCTAATACATTACATGCTTTTTTGAACGTGTATTCCATGTAACTATAATGTTTAACTATGAGTTATCTGGCTGAGCAATTATGCCTATGAGATTTCTTTTTGTGACTTTGTTGCCAATGACCGCATAGCTTAGATGTAGCTGTTTAGCTGCTATAGTGATTTATAACTTGCTGCCGTAGTCTTTCTTTCTTTTATTTCAAATGGGTGAAGTATCATATTTCGTTGTTTTCCGACGTGTGAATTATTCGAACCAAATAAATTAGTTTTTGACTTTTATTTTGGTGCAAGAGTTTGAAAGTTAATAATATCAGTTGAAGAGAATTTAATATAAATTTATATTGTAAAATATATTATCTGATATATTTTGATTTTAGATCGATGAAAAATTAAAAGATCGATTGAAAATCAATACACATCGTGTATGAGAATGCAAAAGTCAATCATATCGATTAATGGAAAAATAACATATCATACGTTGTAAAATAAATTACTCGATGTATCTTGATTTTATTATCGATGATAAATCAAAAAGTTGATTGAAAATTAATACACACCACGTGTTGTAAAATATTTTATTTTATGTATTTTAATTTTTAATCGATATCTTAGATTAAATTTATATTACATAATTATATATATATTATTTTATATTTAAAAAAATATATAATCAACGTTGATTCTTAATAAAAAAATACCGCTCAAGAAGCTGACGTAAAAGATAAGATTCAAAATTGGCATATATAATAAATAATACGTAAGAATAATAAAATTAGAAGAAAATAAAAGAAAAATAAGACGTGAGATATAACGGCAGAGAGAACAAAACAATTAAAAAAATGCAGCTAAAGGTAGGTCACTAAAATTAAAAAAATAATAATAAGAAAAACAATACGCGTAAGACGGTTACACACGTGAAATCATTATATTTATAAATTTGATTTATCTTCTATGGTTATATATATATATTATTTTATATTCTCGTATAGAGATAGTTAATATTAATTTTTAATTAAAAAAATATAAGACGTACAGATGAACGACAAAGATAAAATTCAAAATAATCTGTGTAGAAAAAATAAAATTAAAAAAAAATAAAAGAAAATGAGAGGAACGACAGAGGGCGTCAGAAGACAACGAAAAATTGAAAAAAATACTTAATAAGAAAAGAGCTTCCATAGGCACGGCATTAAAAAAAAAAAAAAAAAAAAAACGGTACGTACTGCTTTTCACCGGGGGAACCATCATATTTATAGATTCCAACGACATTTTAATTTTTCGCAGAAGGGGAAGAGAGGAAACCCCGCTCAATTGTCTTTCTTGGGTTTGACCGGATTCCCAGCCACAGGGACATGAATCCGCATCGCGTGGCCAAAGGGGGCCCCTCGTCAAAACGTACGGTGGAGATCCTGCCACGCACTACTTCCCTTCTCCTCCAGCACCAACCAACCAACCAACCAACCCCGCCCTAATCTCCTCTCCTCTCGCCTCTTCTCCTCTCCTCTCTTCTCCTGCATCTCTTCTTTCTTCTCCATGAGCGCACTAAGGGCTATCCAGCTTCGCCCTACCGCCGGCGGCGGCGGCGGCGGTGGCAGCGGTGGCGCGAGGGTTTGGCTTTGCCCGACCTTCGTGCTGTTCTCCACGAGCACCGGTAGTAGCACCACTCGTTCGCCGTGCTCCTCCGTCTTCTCCCGTATATTCGATTGCCCCGCAGTCTCCAGCTCTTCTTTATCATCTTCTTCTCCATCTTCGTCATATACGTCGGCGTTTCTGGATCCGACGGCGACGATTCGATCGGGGCCGCAGAGGAGGACCTTCCTTGCGAGGGCCTCCAGTTGGGGCTCCGACAAGTCCCCTTACGAAACCCTCGGTACCACCCCGCGTTACTTCAGTTCGTTGTTATGTATTTCCTTTTTTTTTTTAGGGTTTCTATCTTCAGTTTGGAAATATTGCAAAGTTGGGAGTTTGGAATTATAGCATGCAATGAAATGGAAAAAGCACACCGTGTTTTTAGAATTCAGCGACAATCAATACTTCAGGAGGAGAAGGAGGAGGAGGTCACCATTATTCGATCAGAAAACAAAATTGTTCCTTTAGAACTAAAAGTAGGTTTGTTGTACCTTTTTCTGAGATGTGCGAAGAGATAGGTATGAAAAAGAATGCTCGGGAAGTTTGAGGAATAGATAATCTATAAAAGTTTGGGAAGACAAGGAAGACCAAGCAGTTCTAGAAAAGGAGTGTGACCAAGAATAAGTATGGCAAAGGCAGAGGTGGTAAGTGGGTGGAGACGATGAAGGGGATGCGGGAAGGTGGTGGCCGTAAGGCGGGGAGAGTCAGTTGGAGGGAAAAAGGGCTGAGAGAAACGGAAGAGAAGGGAGCGTCAGTTACACTTTTTAAAGCCCCAAAACACTTGTACTTAAATAGTGGTTTTTGCAACTTAGCAACAGCTTTGTCCAGTGCTGCGAAAATTGGTTGTTGGTTGCATCTCTTTGGAGGCCAAATATCACCCATCACCATAGCTGCATCCTTGTAGCAGCCACACCATGAGCTTAATCCATGGTTGCCTTTGGAGTGGCAAAAGCAGTAGAAGAACACTGTGTTAAGTTGGACAGAGTTGTGATGCCTGAACATATGGCAACTTGATTGGTTGTGACTTCAGAATACTGCAGCGGTAGCATGGCTGCCTAAACAAATGAAGCCCATAGGGCATGAGGGGGAATAATAGGGGATTACTTGGTTTTAACATGAACGTTATTTATAACATACTGATAAAACCATTAAAACGCAAAAACTCATAATAGAAACGGTAAACTTTACAAGTAATATTTGAAGTGAAGAAATAAAAAATTGATATTGTGTTCACACTAGAATGATGAATAATAAATGTCACAAAATCCTCCATGGAAAATTACAATCTGATTGCTTGGGCTAGCTGAGAATTGCCCGCATAGTTATACTTGGTATGGTCAAGACAAGCCAATCAGCTAAGTAAGCTGATTTATGCAAGCTTGTTTCCGTGAAGTATGTGATTTACAAATCAATGGCTAAGATCTATTTAAGCCTCAGGGTCATCTTAAATCCTTTATATAAATGTTAATTGTTAATATCTTCATTAATAGTTGCAGCATTTTTCATCTTAGCACTAATGGATCACTGGGCTTGTCTCAATTAATAATCATGGTTCTTCATCCACCTTATCCTAATAATCATAAGATTAGCAGTTTCCTTTATTGTTTTTGGCCTTATTTTGTTTAGTTCTTTGATTGCCTAAGTACCATCCTTTTTATTGAGTTACTGTGTCATTAAAGAATCAAATTCTTATTTGTCACAGAGCTGGAAAGGGACGCTGATGAAGAAACAATAAAAGTTGCATATAGAAGACTGGCAAAGTACTATCATCCTGATGGTATATTTCTCTATTCCCTTTGTGCCAGAAGTCATGCTTCTATATTTTGCAAGTAGCTTCATATTTTTCTTATATGGGATGCCTTCCCTTTTCGGGCTTCTTTTCCTTAATTGGGGCATTGAAATATTATGTTCCAGCTTTAACTAGTTCTTCTGTCGTATTAAATCCATTGCTGTTATCATTTTCTTGTCTCATCCTCATTTTGGTTGGTCCCTTTCCCAATATTACTCACAACTTGCCCACTAGAAAGAGGGTTTCACATTGTACTTCAAGTTAGCAACATACTCTAGCAATTCACCCTTTTCCTTTGTCCTTGCCAAAGAGCCCTCAATTCACTGAGCAAAGGTTTGAGCCCCACTTGTGCTACATGGAATACTAGTATATGAACCCCACCACTATTTCCCTAGTTTAAACTGGATGCTTCATGGGTGCATAGCTTATGGTTGTAATAAAAAGGCCCTCAAATTACTTTATTTTGTGAAAATTTCTGATTACTCACTGAGGATGTGTTTGGAAGGTGTTAGGATTTAGGCCAGATAACTTTTAGGAAGTGTCCGGTTGAGAGAATTGTTTAGAGTGGCTAAGTTTTGATCAATAAGCTGTTGTATTAATAGAGTATTGGAAGTTGTAGTTTATTTATTTTATATTTAATGTGAGTTAGTTTTATTATTATTTTTTGTTGGTAGTGGGATGAATAATTAATTGGATGTGACAAGTGAGTTGGCATTTTGTGAGTAGGGAAGTGAGACTGGTGGTTGTTTTTTTGGCTATTGAAATAGACCTTGCTATGTTGCTATTTTTTTCAATATATAAGTGTTTATCCAGCGTAATGGGTAAATGCAAGTAGGTTGGTTCACTGTTGACATCAGACCATCATTTTTTCTCACTTCTATCATGTTGAGATTTGATTCACTGGCTGATTATGTTACTTTACCGAAGTTTATGATGGTAGAGGGACTCTTGAAGAAGGGGAAACAGCTGAAGCTCGATTCATTAAGATTCAGGCTGCCTATGAGTTGTTAGTAGACGAAGAGAAAAGGAGGGAGTATGATAATGACCATCGTGCGAATCCCATGAAGGTAATTTCTTTTCTGTCTCACATTTTGACTCTTAACTGTCAATGTACTGTTCAGTCAAAATCAAAAGACACACCTTTTCTTGGAAGTGGCGTTGGCTAAGAATTGGTTTACTTGGGGGTTTAGGGTTGACCCAGTTGTTGGAAACTTGGGTTTCGCCTATCCAAACCTGTGTTAGCTAACACCAATTGGGAAGGCTCTTAAGCAAAACATGGGTTTCGTAATTCTTTGACATGTTTTTGACACCGGTTTTTAGTAACAAAAACTGATGTTAAACCCTATCTACAAAATGAACAAAAATAGGTGTTAATCCAAGTTCTACTTTATGGAACCCAAGTTCCCTAACCCGAATTTTTTTTCCACTTCCATTTTGATCTATGGTTGGCCACCCGAACACTTTATTCCAATAATCATGGCAATGACAATTCAACCTTTTCATTGTTGTTTCCCATCTCTTCTCCAAGGTTCACCACACAGATTTCTGCATGTTGGTTGGGCATTATTTCCCCTTTCCAACTGTGCTTGCTTGATGTCAGGATAATTATTGATCAGAGCTTTTTTTCCCATTCTTTTGGTGTCACCAAGCTTCTGCCAACTTTGCCCTGATTTCCTTTTGTGAACTATCTCAGGCTTCTCAAGCATGGATGGACTGGTTGATGAAAAAACGAAAAGCATTTGATCAACGTGGTGATATGGCAATTGTAGCTTGGGCTGAGCAGCAGCAGCGCGAAATGTTCCTTCGTGCACGTAAACTAGCACGTAATAAGGTGAATTTCTTGTTGAATGCCTCTTATTAACTATTTTTATTCTTGAATTCAAATTCCTCTATTTTATATTTCAGCCCATAGATTGTTCCAAAGAAGCCTTATAAAGCTAGCACATTTGGAAGAGATTTGGCTATTTCCTGAAGTTGTTTATATTGAAGATGATGTTTTACATCCAATTGAGAATAATGAATAAAACTGAGAGCTTCATGTAATATTTGTTTTTTTGAACCTATTCATTTTAATTGTCTTGATGTTGCTGATGAAGCGTAGTGGGATCAAGCTATTTCCTTTTAACTTGCATTTGTTTCCTTCCAATGAAAGCCAATGGGCAGGTCATAGCATACACAACATAGTTCTTTCCAAACACATGTGAAGACAAGATAGGAAAGCAATGAAAGTTGAGAACTGGACATTGAACCCAGTGTGTTTTCATCTTTCTTTCCTCACTTCACTCTTTTTTCATTCTTGTGGTGATGTTGTTCTACAGAGTACAACACAAAAGTGGTTATGGCCCACTTGGGGTAGCTCAGCTGGTAAGACATCAAAACCACCTTAGTGGGAGGCACAGGTTTGAGTCCCCAGACATTACCTGGGGAAGTAGGGGGAAGTGGGCACCTCACTTCTCCCCCTTCAGATGAGAGTTATCATCAAGTGGTTATTCTTCACCAAATAATCTTTTATAGAGCTCAATTGCTCCTTTAAAAAAAGAAAAAAACCCAATCACTGAAGTTTTGCTACCATGCTTATGTCATGCCTCTTGAAGATATCATATAAGCTTGATGGTATTATCCAAATATCCTCCTATAATTTAGTTTTTCTTTTTTCCTTTTTACTTTTTTATGATTTGTTTAATTGCAGCACCCAAGGTATGTGCATTAGTTTGCAGATATTCAGAGTGATTTGATTTTTTGAATAACTTAAAAGGAAACAGCTGTAGCTTGGACCCGTAATATTTACTTCTCATTTCAAACGTGGGTAAAAGATCTGCAAAAGTGAATGGAAAAATTTTCAATCTTATTGTAGTATGTTCCCTTTTGTTTTCCCTTTTTCTTTCCTTGAACAAGCAAGCTCCAATACCCACCATCCTTTTCTTATTTACCCTTAAACAGAAAATTTCTTTGAAGAGATTTAATGGGATTCACAGCAACCCATCAAAGCTGCTAGATAAATGTGGCAACAATGTCACTAATGATGCTGCAAGGTCATCAAAAAAAAAAACTAATGATGCTGCAAATCATGAGCTTCAGCAGGCCTTCTCTTTTGAGAGGGAGATTGTGCAGGCTTGGTGTGATGCTGCTGGTTTCACTGGAGATCAGATTGCAGACCACATCAAAAACTGATTTGGGAAGGATGCAAAATATCTTGAAGCTTTCACATTCACCTTCACTTTCTTGCTTGGTGGTGCAATTTTTATGTGCATGGTAAAAGGAAAAAGGACTCTATCTTCATCAAGGAACAAAAGAACTGGCATCTTGTATGAGACCCATGGCAATAATCACTGTCATTCAGCTGGAAGATCAGATTTTCTTGCTCAACAAAACATCAATGGTGAACCACATTCTTCAAAAAAAAAGAAAAATCAATGGTGAAAAACACCAACATACCAGTGACCAGATTTGAACACAAGAATGGCAAAATCACTGGCTTCAAAGTATAAAGACTAGGAAGATTGATAATTTGCGCATATTCTCTTTTAGGCAAAAGCGGTAAACACTACATAAAATTTAGATAAACTGCAAAATTTTGCAGATACGTTTTTCATCAAATCTATCGGTAACTGGATATTAATTTAGAATCTTTTCCCTCTATACAGATCCCTGTTAAGCACATTTTCTTTGGTAGATTCTCCATTAAGGTTTCCGTGTGAAATCCAATATTCATGTCTGGAATTTTGACAGTTATGTTTCTTGTGATATGAGTTCTTGAATCCATACTTCAAAGATTTTCCTTGTTCTACATTAGCTGTTAGCTACTCAATGCGAGCTCTCCTTTATCTAGGCTTTGGATTGATAATGAGAATGCAAGAACCTTACCAGAAGGCAGAATTAAAAATAAGAGATCAGATGGATGCAATGCTATATAGATCTGAATGTTGTGCTATCAATTGGAGGAATGTGTAGATGTCTATGACAGAAATTACACAGCTATGGTGGACATGTCTATATGAGGAAGGATTGTGTTCACAACGAGATTGTGAAGGTTGAGGTGATGCCAAATGGGGATAAGTGAAAGAGATGCTTAAGGTGGTTTGGACTTTTGTATAAAAGGTCAATTGATGTACAATTAAGAGTTTGGCAAAGTGGTTGTTAAGCTTCCTTGGAAGGGTTAGGGAAGACCAAAGGAGTAGGCATGATCTTCGCTTTTCAGATCCAAGCCCCCATCAATCAAGGATTAATTAAATCTTTTGAATTTGTTCTAGCCTTCTTTTGATTGAAAAATGAATTTTTAATGGATGGACCATGTAAATGTAGGTATGCTTGTGGTGGACTGAGAATAATGGTCAAGTTGGTTACAGTTTAACCTAGAATAGATCTGAGTAGAGGAATTGAATCCATGTAGCTAACTTCGCTTAATGCAGAATAGGTTTAGTTTGCTGTTTCTTGTGATATAGGGCACCAATGGAGATCTCCATTGGTGAAGATCCATAAAAATCAGCAACCCTAGAACTAGTCGATCTTAAGAGAGATACACACAGCCTCCTTAACATCAAAATCAAGACTCCACAAATCAACCACCAAATGAAGTGATGATATGACGATGATCCCACGAGCATCACAACAATAATCAGTAGAATGAGATCACACCTTAAATATATCATGAACTTAATAAGCAAACCTCTTGGATTAAACCTACTTTGATACATGTGGAAATGATCAAACTGCAAGATAATCCAGGCTAAGATAAACATAAGACATATGGAGGCATCAAGCATATATAGAAAATTCCAAAGGGACAAGCTATGGCAGAAGAGTCTTAGAAGGCTTGAGATCTCATTACTTCTCAAGGACTAAAGCGGTACAAGAGTATTTATATATGCTACCTCACCTCTCTATCATCACTTTAGATGAGGTGGATTAACCACACACATGGATCTTCACGGGATCCATGAACTCAAGAACCAGTCACCTCTTGTCAGATTTTGGTGGCAAAACTGCATGTGCATGACCAGCTCCTCAGGTTTCCTTGCACGATACAAATGTATCTGCTAAGCTTATGTCTAACTATATTTTGTATTCTCTATTGAAGCAATTGTTTCTTGTTTAGTTGTTCTGGAAGTTAGACAATGAGATTATATGGGTTAGATCCTATTTTGTTTCAGTTGTGAGGACATGTAAAAGTACTAAGAAAAGTTCATTCTGTTGCTCTTATCTACTTATAAATACTGTCTCAATGTATTTATCTAGATAGTTAAATTTTTTGCATTGAAGTTCAAATTTCTGTGGAGAAGAGCTCTTTTCCTGCTTCCCCCTCCCCCTCTTGCTCTCTATCCCTCCTCTATGTATGCTAGTGTTGGATTATTTTTAACCAACTTAGCATGACACCTTTCACTTCCCAATCTATCTCCCTTCATCTTCCCTGTTTCCTTGCCTCTCTCCAGAATTTATCTCCTCCCTTCTTATATTTCCCCGTTCTCTCTCTTGGCAGTTCATTTGAATCAGCAGGTTCCCCTTCAAATTGTATTTTTTTTAATGTCCTTTTAAAATACCATCTACTTACATGTGATGTTAATTTCTCTTCCAAAAGAAAAGTGATGTTAAATTAAATAATAATTTCTAAACAATCAATCTTTTAATTCTATACAATTTGTTTGACAGTCTTGGGTACATTTGGTTAAACAACTCATTTTGTATGTATTTTATTTTTTCTATTTCCAAGGAATTCTTTAATTGCTAAGCCACTTGGAAAAGCACGAACTTTTTAATTATACATATCCTGGCCTTCTGCTCCAAATTTTTGTTTTAACGTCAAATATTATTTACCCATCAGGTAAAACAAAAAACATTTCGAAAGAACAATAAAACAGTCCTTTGCCAATTATTTCTTCCATTCTAAAAACAGCATCGCAATAACTTCCTGGATGATAGTTAAGGATTGTATGGCTATTATTGATTGTTCTAGCCCAGCAGCAATTTTTTGGCTGTTTTACTAACTTAACTAGGAGCAATTTCTCTAAGCAAGCAGCTTACGTACTGTTCTTTATTGCTATTTGTGGTGTTATCTCAGGTTGATCCAGAAGAGGAAAGAAGGATATTGGCCAAAGAAAAGAAAGCATCCATGGAGAATTTCAATAACACACTCAAGCGGCATACACTTGTTCTGAAGAAAAGGGACCTGATGAGGAGAAAAGCGGACAGAGACAAGGAGAAAGCTATAAGTCTTTTAGCCGCTGAAGGCCTTGAGGTTGATTTGAGTGATGATGGTAGTGATGAACCCAATTGAACGGCCGAGACATACCTAATCTTCTCTTTACAATCATTAGCAGAGAAAAGGTTTAGATATTGGGGAAATGAAAATGGCAGCTAAAATCAGGTAGATGTATACCGTTATTCAAATTCGTGCCATTGTATATATGAATTACTCTCAAAATTACTGTCATTATTGTATATATAGTCGATTCCCCACCCATTCATTTTGGCTATATGAGACTTTCTTGGAGTGAATTAGGGCACCATATCTGTTTTGTATTTTGAGAATCAAAGCTTCTTATCACGATCATTGCAGCTTGTTGTCCAATACAGGATGATTTTCCTCAAGAACTCCCACTGGATTGGAGATTGGAAATCGGGCCTTTATACTGTCTTCTTTCCGCGTCCTTTATAATCCAAAATATGCAAAGCCAGCGAAGGTTTATATCGGCCAATGGCCTACTTGCCAAGAAATCAACCCCAGGTCGATTCATGCCTGGAGTTTGAATTTGATAATCTGGATTTCTAGCGGTAAAGTGCTTGGGATACATAGCCTCTCCACCAATGCATTAGTACGTCTAGAAAGAGGTAACCGGTTGCTGATTGATATTATACAGGCTAACATAGGGTTTACCTTCTATCAATTTGCTTTTAAAAAAATTCCATGTGTTATTTTCAGTGCTTACGAAGTTCAGTTTGGCTTCACACCTGTTTGGAGTGGGCCATGGAAAGTTTCAATATGAACATCGATGTATCACCAAAGCTCAAGACAAATTGAATACAGTTCTATTTTAAATAAATTCATGCCTATATCAGAAGCAGATAGGCCAGTGCGTAAATCTAGCTGTAAACTAAAAAAGCTAGAATTCCTACGAAAATAAGACTGCAAGTTTCTAGTATGTTATGGAGAGATTGCATTTCTTCAACTGCAGGTTGCTGCAATGCATACTTGATAGGATGCTGGGATAAATGGGTGGATGGGTTTTGGAGAAGAATGATATTTCACCTCTTCCATCCGTCCAATTCTAAATAGATAATATCAAGAGTTGCCACCAAGTAGTCGGTAGTCGGCTCCCTAATAGAGTACCCTACTGGCATTTAAGATATCATGATATCAAATCTCATGCCTTATCACATTTTAACTTCTCCAACAAAAATAAAATAAAATAAAATAAAATTCAGGAGTTACCACTTTCACTCAGTTAACTCATCTAATCTTCTATATATCATCCCACCTCCTAATAAAAAACTACTCGCATGCATCACCCATCAGAAGTTATCCCCTGCGTCTTCTTCTCTCCCAAATCTGTATTTTCAATTGACAACAAAACTTTTAAAGATTTTACATAAACAAAAATAATCTGTCTAATCCAATCTTCTATTATCCCACCTCCTAACAAAAAACTACTCACATGCGTCTCACATCAGGAGTCATCCCTTGCATCTTCTTCCCTCCCAAATCTGTATTTCCAATTGACAACAAAATTTCGAAAGATTTTACATAAACAAAATGATTTGTCTAATTCACCAATGAAGACTGGTACACAGCGAAATTGAAACTATATATATATATATATATATATGAAATGACAATAATAGAATAGATAGATTTGATCTGTAAAGTTTGTATTTCCTAGTAATTGAAGTTAAAATATTTATAAATTAGTTTATGTTTAGCTAACTTAAAATGTGTATTGAGTATATTTGATCTCTTAAAAATGGTCATCCATGTGGTAAATTCTCTATGTAAAAATTGTTCTACTATTTTATTTTTATTTTTATTTCTTTAATTGAAAATTTTGTTTTGAATTTTTAAAATGGATATGTTTCTGAAGAAGGATTTGCTAGCTTATTTGAAGCTTTTGAATTGATTGGTAAAGTACTTTGTTATCTATGTTTGAGGAATATATTATTCCTCGTGGATTTTTGGATTTTCTTCTCTCATGAGGTCGATAAAGTTTGGCAATCTTTGAATGACATGTTGGACAGTTGTGTCCTTGCTCTGAACACCTTACTTGAGGGCTACATTCTTGCTTCGAACCATGTGTTGGATGACCATGTTTCGACTTTATACAAAGTGTTGGACAGTTGTGGAGCTAATTCAAACAATGCACTGAATTGCTTTGTCCCTTCTCGGAAAAATGCCTTGAACTGCTATGTCCATACTACGAATGACGTGCCTGATTGCTACGTCCCTACTTGAAACAATGCGTTGGACTGCTATGTCCTCTAGATGGGTGTAAATTGATCATTGATTAAGGAAATGTCATCCTTATTTAGAATATGTGTTAAATAACCAAGAAAACAACCCCATGCACTAGGGTTTTCTCTCTTTTCAGCTATAACAAATACTAATGGGATTAAATGACCATTTGGATTACATCCCTTTGCCATTGCATCAATGTAGAGTATAGGACAATGATATTGGAATCCTTTAATCGATGATTTGAATGCTTATAATAGAAGGCAAAACTCTAGATATCCTGGTTGACTTGAAGATTATTTGTTATGCGAATGACGTATTGTGCTTGGATTTTTCCTTACTAATTCTTACAAAAATATCTTCAAATCAAAGAATGATTATGTAATATTTTCATATACATGCTCTTACGCTCTCTAATGTTCATAACATGACTTATTGTTCGAAGTTTTTAGGTTATATCTTATTTTCATATCTACTATGAGTTTGAGAGAATGCGTTGGAGTATGGATTTTGAACTACACTGTTAATAACCTCTTTGTGCAATTGGTCAACATCAACATTCAAATCACTATAAAACTTTCTCATTAATGTATGTAACTGCCGACAGCACGTATCATGCATACACTTAACAATTAAAGAGCTTTTTCTTGGATACTACTGTCTTCTACTTCACATCATTTTGAAATCATTGCTGTAAATTTTGTACTTCGTCGCACGTGCACACTTTAAGTTATTTGACTAGCTTACGTTTCATGAAAACTAAGAGAACACATGTCTAGAATATAGGTAGTTATCATACGCTTAAAATTAAAGGAGCATGTTTTTTAACTTACGTTTAAAATTCTTTTAAGAACAACGGTAGTTACCCATGTGTCATATATAAGGTTTTTAAATTTAAAACAAAATGCATCCTTTCACTTAAACTTCTGTCCCACCTTTGCACCCTTTCAATATTAATTTATCTCTAAATAAGACTCCTTACTTATTTTTAAAACACACGATTAAACCAAAAAGATCTCTCTCACTTGTGCTCCATTGCCCACAATATTGAGAAAAACAAAAGTATTCAAGTGCTCTCCCAAGCTTGCATCCAAGTGTTCTTTCCTTGTAAAGGAACTTGCCAACTTCATGTGAGCTTGTCAAGCTCCTCTACGTGAAAGTTCCAATTGAGGATCTTCCCACCAAAAAGACATCCTTACATTTTAGAAGGGAAGTTGGATATTTTTATTACTTATATTATTGCTTGAATACACCATTGCCACATATATATATATATATATATATATTCTTATTTTCAAGTTCTTGAATTTTTTTGCTACTATTATGTTTTGCAAATTATACGCACATATCAAAATGTATTTAAAATAGCAATTTTTTGTTATTATTACTTCCTTGTGAAATTAACGTATTCATATTTTCTTAAAGAAGTTTTTCAAGGATAACAATAGTTAGATTGCGCACGCTTATCACTTAAACTTATCCATTGGGTCGTTAACGTTACTGTAATATTTTTTATTATTTGTTGTAAGCTAGGTTCCTAATTGTGGGATACCTATCCTTCTAGGGAAGAAGAACAAATTTACTTTCTTGAGGGTGTACAAGAAAGTTGTTGCATCCAGGATTTACCACTATCGAGTAAAGTGATAGTGTAGTGAATTTGCTTGTTGGAGGTAGGGGCAAAATTATTGTTGGGAGACAAGGTAGATCTTTTTCTTATTTTTGAGTTTTCTCTATAAATCCTGTATACTTATGTGGCTTAATTGATATTATGCTATAATTATTTGATTTAAATTTATCTTAAATTTTATAATTGTTTATGGTGCACAATTCACCTCATCTCTTATGCCATCTTCAATTTTTGCTAGATTCCTTTGGGGCTCCACTGGTAATGGGCACACCTACCATTGGATCTCTTGAAAATCCATTTGTCTCCCTAAAGGTAATGGAGAGATTGGGACTTGAAATCTCTCTTCTTTCATTGATGCCCTTCAAATGAAACGTATCTAGAATATTCCTTTTGGGTATTCCTTGTTTAGCTTGTTATATAAAACTCTGTATGGGTCTATGACTCTCTCTTATCATAACCTCCTTGCTCGATGTAAGGTCCTTTGTGACGTTTACTCCAGAATGATCTACTCTATCACTTGGGAAATTCAAGAGGGAGCAATTGATTTTTGGATAGACCATTAGATTGGGGACTCTCCCCTCGAAACCCATCTCCTTGATGATTCAAATATCCCATCTGTGTTGGATCTTTCCTTTCTTCCTTCTACCTCCTCCTCTCCTCTTTTCCAACTTCTCCTGCCCAATCTCCAAAGTAAGATCCTTAGTGTTACCCTGGAGCCTTGCCCATATCTCCCTACTTGGAAACCTAATCCCATCAATAATTTCACAGTCTCATCACCCTACCACTGCCTCATTGCCTCTAGTCATCGCCTCATTAGGCCCATAACCTATGTTCTCTGCATCTTTCTCTTGGCATCTCTCTCTTTATCTAGCATTTGGTCAAAGGCAAGCTCCCTACGGACGATAACAACTACAAACTTAGGACTCCTTTTCCCTCAAAAAGTAAATGCTGTCCCAACTTCCCCAAAGGCAAAAGCCTACAACACTTTTTTCTTGCTAGCCAGCTGAAATGACCCTTCCCAAGGGTCGTTCGAGAATTTCCCAAAAGGGTAGGGGTGTGAGTGCAATTGTAAACCCCCTGGGTTTTAGTTGTGGGCTATGTGGGGAAGAAGAAAACCTTGCGGGGTGTAACAACCCGATTCCCGAGTCCCTACGAGACACGAGAACCAGACCGACTCGACTAATCCCAAGACCTGGTCGTCTAACGAGGAAGTAACCAAAAGAGCAGTAAAATAAACCACATTCAGCATGAATATAACTAACAGTAAGAAAATACAGCAGTAAGGAAAGAAACCACTACAGTATATACCACCACAATAGTAGAACAACATTCATAACATAATATGAAACTGCAGGTAAAGAAAAGTACAGCGGTAACAAGAACTACTCACTACAGTGGACCCAAAAAGAGGTACAAGAGAACAGTGGTAACACTACTTGACCCTACTCGACCCAGCGTCCTCTGCAACCGCTGACCCTGGCTGCTCAACACCTGGTCATGAAAAGTAATGAGTGTAACATGTCAGCAAAACGCTGAGTAGAGTGGCAGCTAAACTAAAGAACAGTAAAGTGTACAGTAGCTATTTTAATTTTCTTTCTTCCTTTATTTACGTCTTTCTATTGTCTCAAAATTTATCTATTTCTCAGATCCTTCACTTGATCTCGAATGTTCCTCGTGGGAACGATCGTGATTGCAGTCTTTTCCGAACAGTAGAAGTAGCACGTGGTGCTCTCCTGGCAGGGAGAGTCCCCCGTGGTGATCCTACTCTTAGTCAACCACCCCAAGGTCACGGATAGGCGTAACAGTGACTACGGCACGTGCGGTAAACGCACAGGTAGCTAACCCGGACTGGCACGCGGTCAGTCGTTTCCGTTAGCGAGTGCGCCCAAGGCACAGCACGGAACCAATACAGGGCAGAGCCCTCTCATTAATAGGGGTCCAACCCCTCCACAGTAACCAAACAGGGGCCTTGCCCCTCCACAGTCTGCGCACCCTCACCTGACTACCCTGGTTTGCCCAGTGGGCCTAACAAGTCGGTGTAGGAGGCTAGCAGAACCCCGAAGCCCGTGGGGTAGCTAGTACCTCCCTACACTAGTAGCTCTCCTCGGTACTATGTACACGAGGGCCAGCAAGTTGGTACAAAGTGGCCAGTCCTAACCCCGGGTCCCTGAGGTGGCTGGCTCCGCTCTGCACTAAACAGGTACAGGTACTTCCCTTGGTACTACGTACCCAAGAGACAGCACACTACCACATCTTTATTTCTCAGTTCCATTCCTTTCTCTTTCCAGGAGTTCCACTCCTAATTCCCCGTAGGGTTCCAGTTCTTTTAACTCAGCACATTCCGATTTCACCTTCCCAGTTTCACATTCATACATCCCATATTCCCAGACATGCTCATTTATTCATAACAGGCAGCTGTTAAACCAATTTACAGGTAGCTATTATTTCCTTTCCACATTTTCCAAGACTGCAGTATTCATATATTCCACTAGTTCTTCCCATCCTAGGATTCATGCCATACCCTAGGATCTATCATACAATCTAGTTTTCCAGCCCTAGGATTCATGCAACACCCTAGGATCTACCATTCATTCTAGTTTCTCATTCCTAGGATTCATGCAATGTCCTAGGTTCTATTTATGGTTCCATAATTAACAGATTATACTAATAATCTTAAAAGCCATTCTACCGGTTACAACAGGAGTATTGGGGGCATGGTCGGGAATCCCGCGTGCCTCCGCAACCCCCGAGACTGCAACGGAACGGGGTCCTATCATAAGGATCAAACACAAGGAGTTTCTCAAAACAGTATACAACTATTGTAGACGGGTAGAGGATGAAATTTCGAAAAGCATGCAACTCGAAACACGGAAAACGGACTCCGAACGGGCCATAAACGGGTTGAAAACGATGAAACAGTGCAAAATCAGATGTCTGGAACCTCTTCCAGACTTCTTAAAAAGTGGATCAGAGGTTACCTTTGCTCTGCGTGGTCTCTCAGATGTCCAGAAGCCTGCGGGGGCGTCTGGCCTAGTTCCCAGACGTCCGATGGTCACCCCGGACGTCTGGAAGTCGTTCCCGTCGTCTGGCACTGCAGCCAGACGTCTGATTCGCGTTGGATGCGAATCTCAGAACCTGCGCGTACCCATTTCCTCTCTCTCTTAGTACGGTCAGTCGAAGAAGAGGAAGAAAGACGGAATAACTCACCTTTCAGACGTCTGGACAGTCCTCCAGACGTCCTCCCCGCCGTCTGGTTGTTAGCCCAGACGTCTGATTCTGGAGAAAATTCCAGAATCAGGGCGCGACTCGCCCTCCGCTCGCGACGCTCGCCCGCGCCGCGACCGTCAGCCTGTTGCTCGAGCCACAGCAGGCCTCCTGCGTCACCCCGCGTCCGCTGCTTCCCCCGCCGGCCGGCCCTAGCAGCCCCGGCGAGCTCGCCCTCACGGCCGAGTGCCTCTTCCCACGCGCAGCACCTCCTCCCAAGCTCACCGCAGCTGTCGCTGCCGCTGCTCACTCGCGCTCACTCTCGCGCACCGGCTGGAAGGAGAAGAGGAAGGGCGGAGGTGACGGGAGTGAGGGGGAGGGAGTGGCCTTTTAAGGCCGCGCGAGGAGGAGAGAGAGAGCGGGATAGAGGGCGCAGGAGGGAGAGGGAAAAAGAGAGAGAGAGAGAGAGAGAGACGCTCGCAGGTCTGCGCGCTCAGGCGCGCAGAGGAAACACGCGTGCCGAAAATAATCGAATCCCAGACGTCTAGAAGGGGTTCCAGACGTCTGGTCAGACGTCTGGGACACCTCCCAGACGTCTTAAAAATGTCTGAAGCCGCGCGTTCGTAACAATATAGCAAACTCAAAGGAAGTTTCGTCCCCGAAACTTGCGCTAACTAGGGTGCGGGAAAGATGTCAAAATAACCATAACAAACTCAAAGAGGATCGAAGCTGGTCCGAAAAGACGTACCCGCGAAGAGTTCCGGGTACCGCTCCCGCATTGCCGCCTCAGGCTCCCAGGTAGCCTCCTCGTACCGCTGGCTCCTCCACAAAACCTTTACCAAGGGTACTTGCTTTCGTCTCAAACTGCGGACGGCTCGGTCTAGAATCTGCACTGGCCGCTCGGGGTAGGTCAAGTCGTCGCCCACCTCGACGCTCTCGTGACTCAGTACGTGACTGGGATCGGCTACGTACTTCCTGAGGTTGGACACGTGGAACACGTCGTGCACACCAGAAAGCTGTGGGGGGAGAGAAAGCTTGTAAGCAATGGGTCCAACCCGCTCCAGGACCTCACAGGGCCCTACAAACCTCGGCGCGAGCTTCCCTCTCACCCCAAACCGCTGCAGGCCCTTCATGGGCGAAACACGAAGAAAGACCTGATCCCCAACCTCGAACTGCACCTCTCTGCGTCTCCGATCCGCGTAGCTCTTCTGTCTGCTCCTGACAGTGCGGAGTCGCCTATGGACCTGCTCGACTACCTCCTGACTCTGCCGGATCAACCTGGGGCCAACCTCCCACTTGGTCCCCACCTCAACCCAACTCAAGGGTGCCGTACACCTCCGTCCGTACAGAGCCTCGTAGGGAGCCATGCCGATGCTCAAGTGGTAACTGTTGTTGTATGCAAACTCCGCCAGGGGCAGGTGTTCCTCCCAAGAGCCCCTCCAGTCCAGCACACAGGCACGTAAAAGGTCCTCAAGTGTCTGTATCGTGCGCTCGGATTGTCCGTCCGTCTGGGGGTGGTAAGCTGTACTAAACCTCAACCGCGTCCCCAGGGCCTGCTGAAACTCAGCCCAAAACTGGGATGTAAAGCGGGTATCCCGGTCGGATACAATCTCCCGCGGAACTCCGTGTAGTCGTACCACGTCGCGGATGTACCTCTCTGCCAACTGTGCTGGTCCCAAAGTGACTCGAATCGGCAGGAATCGTGTCGTCTTCGTCAGTCTATCCACAATTACCCAGACAGCGTCGTGCCCTCGCTGGGTAACAAGTAAGCCCACCACCAAGTCCATGGTGATGCTCTCCCACTTCCACTCTGGCACTGGAAGCGGCTGTAGCGGCCCTGCAGGCCTCTGATGCTCGGCTTTCACTTGCTGGCACACTAAGCACTGCTGCACGAATTCACCCACATCCCGCTTCATCCCCCTCCACCAAAACTCGCGTCTCAAGTCGTGGTACATCTTCGTGTTTCTGGGATGTATGGTGAACCTGGAACCGTGTGCCTCAGTCAGGAGCTCTCTCAACAGCTCCTCGTCTCTGGGAACGCACAACCATCCCCTCAGGCGCAGCACCTGGTCTGTGAAAGAGAAGTCCCCTGGGTCTCCTGACAGTACTCTGTCGCACAAGGACTGCAAGTACGGATCGGCCATCTGTCCTGTGATGATGCGATCTATCAGCTCTGGCCTGGTCTGTCGTGTCACCGTCACTACCCCACAGTGCCCCCGTAACTCCAGGGGTCGCCAACTGCCCACCTCCTCCAAAAGGCTTCAACTCTGTAACTGTAAACTGGCCAAGTGTGCGGGCGCCTTACGGCTTAAGGCGTCAGCCACCACATTGGCCTTTCCCAGGTGGTAGGAGATGCTGCGGTCGTAGTCCCTTAGGAGCTCCAACCAACGTCTCTGTCTCATGTTGAGCTCCTTCTGATCAAAAAGGTATCTGAGGCTCTTGTGATCTGTGAAAATCTCGAAGGTCTCACCGTACAAGTAGTGCCTCCAGGTCTTCAGCGCGAAGACAACCGCTGCCAACTCTAAGTCGTGGGTAGGGTAGGTATGCTCATGGGGCTTCAGTTGCCGCGAAGCGTAAGCGACAACATGACCCCTCTGCATGAGCACACCTCTTAACCCCTGCAAGGAGGCGTCCGTGTACACAATGAACCCGCCACTACTGTCAGGGATGGTGAGCACGGGAGCCGAGGTCAACCTCTCCTTCAGCTCCAGAAAACATGCCTCACAGGCATCTGTCCAAGCGAAGGGCATGTCCTTCCGGGTCAACTGTGTCATAGGACGCGCAATCTGTGAAAAACCTCTGATGAATCGTCTGTAGTAGCCTGCCAGTCCTAGGAAACTGCGAATCTCAGTGACTGAACGCGGTCTCTCCCACCTGAGTACTGCCTCGACCTTGGCTGGGTCCACCGCCAAGCCGTCTCCAGAGATCACATGACCTAAGAAGGTCACCTCCCTCAACCAGAACTCGCACTTGCTGTATTTGGCATACAGCCTACGTCGTCTCAGAGTGTCCAGAAGCATCTGCAAGTGTTGTCCGTGCTGCGTCTGATCTCTAGAATAGATGAGTACATCATCTATGAAAACCACCACGAACTGGTCCAAGTACGGTCTAAACACCCTGTTCATCAGATCCATGAAAGCAGCGGGGGCATGGGTCAGCCCAAACGGCATGACCAAAAACTCGTAGTGTCCGTACCGGGTGCGGAAAGCTGTCTTGGAGACGTCGGTCTCCCTGATCCTCAACTGGTGGTATCCCGACCTCAAGTTGATCTTGGAGAACACCGTGGCACCCCGCAATTGGTCAAACAAGTCGTTGATCCTCGGCAGCGGATATCTGTTCTTGATGGTGACCCTATTCAGCTATCGATAGTCCACACAAAGGCGTAGGGTACCATCCTTCTTCTTCACAAATAGTACCGGGGCTCCCCAGGGAGACGCACTGGGCCTCACGAAACCTTTCTCCAAAAGGTCCTGCAACTGAGACTTGAGCTCTCATAGCTCAAGTGGTGCCATCCTGTATGGCGCGGTGGAGATGGGGCTGGTCCCTGGTACTAGTGAGATCTCAAACTCGATCTCACGCTCGGGCGGTAGTCCTGGTAACTCGTCTGGAAACACGTCAGGGTACTCTCTGACCACCGGGATACTCTGGAAGTCTGCCATAGGGCTGAGCTCTGCCACCACACAAGCTAGGAAGCCCTCACACCCCTGGCTCAAAAGTCTCGCCGCCCGAAGTGCCGAAATGCACCTGAAGCCTCCGTCCACTGGCTGTTCGTGAAACTCGAAAGAAGGCAACTCCAGCATGGAGAAGACAATCTTCCTCTCAAAATAGTCTACCAAGGCGTGGTAAGTGGACAGCCAGTCCATCCCCAGAATCACTCCAAAGTCCTCCATCTGTGTAACGACCCGGTTCCCGAGTCCCTACGAGACACGAGAACCGGACCGACTCGACTAATCCCAAGACCCAGTCGTCCAACGAGGAAGTAACCAAAAGACAGTAAAATAAACCACATTCAGCATGAATATAACTAACAGTAAGAAAGTACAGCAGTAAGGGAAGAAACTACTACAGTAGGCACCACCACAACAGTAAAACAACATTTATCATATAACAAAAACTGCAGGTAAAGAAGGTACAGCGGAAACAAAACTACTCACTAGAACAGAAACAAAAAGAAGGTACAAAGCTGTGGTAACTCTACTGGACCCTACTCGGCCCAGCGTCCTCTGCAGCCGCCGACCCTGGCTGCTCAACACCTGGTCCTGAAAAAGGTAACGAGTGTAACACGTCAGCAAAACGCTGAGTAGAGTGGCAAACTAACTAAAGGCAACAGTAGAGTGTACAGTAGCTGTTATGTTCTATTACTTCCTTTATTTACATCTTTCAATTTTTCTCACTATTTCATTTACTTCTCAGATCCTTTACTTGATCTCGGATGTCCTCGTGGGACGATCTTGATTGCAGTCTTTTCCAAAAGTAGAAGTAGCACGTGCTGCTCTCCTGGCCGGGAGAGTCCCCCGTGGTGATCCTACCCTCAGTCAACCACCCCAAGGTCACTGACAGACGTAACGGTGACTACGGCACGCGCGATAAACGCACAGGTAGCTAGCCCGCACTGGCACGCGGTCAGTCGTTTCCGTTAACGGGTGCGCCCAAAGCACAGCACGGAACCAGGGCAGAGCCCTCTCAGTAACAGGGGTCCAACCCCTCCACAGTAACCAAACCGGGGCCTTGCCCCTCCACAGTCCGCGCACCCTCGCCTGACTACCCTGGTTTGCCCTAGTGGGCCTAACAAGTCGGTGAAGGAGGCTAGCAGAACCCCGGGGCCCGTGGGGTAGCTAGTACTCTCCTAACACTACTAGCTCTCCTCGGTACTACGTACACGAGGGCCAACAAGTCGGTACAGAGCGGCCAAGCCTAACCCCGGGTCCCTGGGGAGCTGGCCCCACTCTGCACTAAAACAGGTACAGGTACTTCCCTTGGTACTGCGTACCCAAGAGATAGTACAAACTACATCTCAGTTCCATTCCTTTTCTTTCCAGGAGTTCCACTCCTAATTCCCCGTAGGGTTCCAGTCCTTTATCTCAGAACATCATATGTTTCACTTTCCAGATTCACGTTCTCAATTTCCATGATCTCAAACATGTTTCTTTGTTCATAACAGGCAGCTGTTAATTAATTTCACAGGCAGCTTATATATTCCTTTCCATTTTTCCAAGACTGCAGTAATATACATTCCACTAGTTTTTCCATCCTAGGATTCATGCCATATCCTAGGATCTATCATACAATCTAGTTTTCCGGCCCTAGGATTCATGCAACACCTAGGAGCTATCATTCCATATATTTCTCATTCCTAGGATTCATGCAATGCCCTAGGTTCTAGTTATGGTTCCATACTTTAACAGATTTTATTAATACTTAAAACCACTCTACCAGGTACAACGGGAGTAATGGGGGCGTGATCGGGAATCCCGCTCGCCTCCGCGACTCTCAAGACTGCAATTGAACGGGATCCTGTCACAAGGATCAAACACAAGGAGTGTCTCAAAACAGTGTATAGCTACTGTAGGCGGGTAGAGGAATAAATTCTGAAACGAACGCAACTCGAATCGCGGAAAACGGAGCCCAAACGGGCCCTAAACGGGTCGAGAAAGACAATACTGTGCAAAATCAGACGTCTGGAACTCCTTCCAGACGTCTTAAACGGTGGATCAGAGAATTACCTGTTCGGCTTGGTTCCCCGGACGTCCAGAAGTCTGTGGGGACGTCTCTCCTAGATCCCAGACGTCCGATGGTCACTCCGGACGTCTGGAGGTCACTCCCGCCGTCTGGTACAACTTCCAGACGTCTGATTCGCAAAGGATGACGAATCAGAACACCTGCGCACAGCCAACCCCCCTCCCTCAGTACGGTCAGTCGACAAAAGAAGAAGAAAACGGAAACTCACCTTTCAGACGTCTGTATGATCTCACAGACGTCGACCTTGCCGTCTGGATATCAATCCAGACGTCTGATTCTGGAAATTTTTCCAGAATCAGAACCTTGCTCGGCCTCCGCTCGCGACGCCGCCCGCGTCGCACCTCGCGCGTCCGCTGCTCCGCCCGCAGCAGGTCCCTCTCCGCGACGCTCTGCGCCCCCTGCGCCCTCCGCCGGCCGGCCAAGCCGCTCCCGGCGAGCTCGCCCTCACGGCAGAGCCCCGCCCTCGCACGCCGCAGCTCCTCCGCGCCTACTGCGGCTGCCGCTGCCGCTGCGCCCTCGCGTCCGCTCGCTCTCGCGCGCACAGGCAGGAGAAGAAGGAGGAAGATGGTGGAGACGGGAGGGGAGGCGCGCCCCCCCCCCTTTTTAACGCCGCGCGGAGAGGAGAGAGAGGCGGTCGCAGTCGCCTGCCGCCGCAGAGAAGGAGGCAGGATCGCAGGTCTGCGCGCACAGGCGCGCAGACGAATATCCCGTGCGAGCATAACTGTTCGCCAGACGTCTGTAAACTATCCCGGACGTCTGGTCAGACGTCTGGATGTGATCCCAGACGTCTTTACAGACGTCTGGGCCACCTCCCAGACGTCTTAAAAGACGTCTGGGGCACGCGCTCGTTACAATCTGTATCATAATCAGGTCAACTGGCAAGCTATGTCCCCCGACGCTGACCTCGCAATCCGTGTACACCTCCTCAGCTACAAACAGCTGACTACTTGGACCTCTGATTACGAACGGATTCTCTAACAGCGTATAATCCTGGCCCAAACTAACTGCGAAACTGGCTGCGACAAACGAGTGCGTAGCGCCGGAATCGAAAAGTGTGTAAACAAGTCTGCCGGAAACTGAAACCATATCTGCCACTACCGAGCCGAAGCTCTGGCATCCCTGCGTGTCAGGGTGTTGATGCGCCCCTCAGCTCTAGGTGCGGACGAAGCAGCCACACTCTGCGTTGGACGGGCAGGTGCTGGCCAGTACCCTCCTCGTGACTGCTGTCCTCCTCCTCGCGCCTGGGAACCGCGCCCTCCAGTGCTCTGCGCGGGGAGTATCTGCTGACCTCCTGCCCTAGATGGGTAGTCCCTCCTGATGTTGCCCGGCTGGCCACATTGGTAATAGAGGGGAACCCGACTCCCGCCCTCAGTGGGTCCCTGCTGTCGGCTGGCCGGGGGTCCAGTGCTGGCGACTGGCCCCTGTCGAGGGCCCCCAAAGGCCACTGATGGCCCTGCAAAACGTGACGGCTCTCCTGCGAACGCCACGTGTCTCCTCTCTCGCCGGCCCTGTGAAAAGTCCGGCTGAAAGGGCCTCTTCCGCCCGCCGTCAGTGTCTCGCGCGGACGAGTTGGTCTCCTCATAAGTCATAGCTGCCTCTACCACCCTCGAGAACATAGGCAGCTTCAGGGGTTTGACATACCCCCTGATCGCAGGCCGGAGCCCCTCGGTGAACCTCCAAAGGCGCTCCTCCTCTGTGGCTACTACTGTCGCTGCAAAGCGGGACAGCTCCAAGAAACGCGTGCAGTACGCGCTCACAGTCATCGTCCCTTGGCGGAGAGTGTGGAACTCCCGCCTCCTCTGGTCCTGCCATGTCTGGGGAAAGTACTGCTCGCAAAAGAGGGCGACGAACCGATCCCAGGTCGGCTCGTCCCTCTCCTATCCCTGGACCGCCCTCCACCACCTATGTGCCGTACTCTCCAGCTGGTACGTGGCAAAGGCCACGCGGCACTCCACCGGGGGGCGCGAAGGGTGTCGAAGATCTTCTCCAGCTGCTCAAGCCAGTCCTCTGCCTCGGTCGGGTCCTCATCCCCCTTGAAGGAGGGGGGCTTCAGCTTCCGGAACTGTCCGAAAAGCTCAAAGTGGCGCTACAGTGGAGGTGCTGGTGCATCTCCAGGCAAAGGTGCCTCGTGCACAGAAGTGTCGGAGGAAGGTGGGTGCGGCAGCGGCCCATCCCCTCCCCCGTGTCCAGCGTCGTGTCCGTCGTGTGGTCCCACAGAGGACTCCCCTTCTGCAGCCCCAGGAGGAGGCGCTCGGGGCGGTGGGTGGAGCTCCTCTCGTACAATGTCCCGTATCAGTCGGGCAAGGTCCTAGGCCTGAATGCCTGGGAGTGGTGGCTGGTCCACCGAGATGTCGACAACGGCACGCCCACCTCGCCGACCTCGTCCTCGACCGCGCCAGCGGCGAGTCTCGCCAGTCCCGCGAAGAGGCATCTCCTACAAGGAGACGCAAAACAAACGAAAACGTCTAAGAGTTCATGTCAAAAGATATGTTGTGGTGGCTATTCTAGTTATAGACATGTGAATTGGTTATTTTCCAGTCAGTTGATTCACTTCTCGGGACGACCTTGCTCTGATACCATCTTGTAACGACCCAATTCCCGAGTCCCTACGAGACACAAGAACCGGACCGACTCGACTAATCCCAAGACCTGGTCGTCCAACGAGGAAGTAACCAAAAGAGCAGTAAAATAAACCACATTCAGCATGAATATAACTAACAGTAAGAAAATACAGCAGTAAGGAAAGAAACCACTACAGTATATACCACCACAACAGTAGAACAACATTCATAACATAATATGAAACTGCAGGTAAAGAAAAGTACAGCGGTAACAAGAACTACTCACTACAGTGGACCCAAAAAGTGGTACAAGAGAATAGTGGTAACACTACTGGACCCTACTCGGCCCAGCGTCCTCTGCAGCCGCTGACCCTGGCTGCTCAACACCTGGTCCTGAAAAGTAACGAGTGTAACACGTCAGCAAAACGCTGAGTAGAGTGGCAGCTAAACTAAAGAACATTAAAGTGTACAGTAGCTATTTTAATTTTCTTTCTTCCTTTGTTTACGTCTTTCTATTGTCTCAAAATTTATCTATTTCTCAGATCCTTCACTTGATCTCGAATGTTCCTCGTGAGAACGATCTTGATTGCAGTCTTTTCCGAACAGTAGAAGTAGCACGTGGTGCTCTCCTAGTCGGGAGAGTCCCCCGTGGTGATCCTACTCTCAGTCAACCACCCCAAGGTCACGGACAGGCGTAACAGTGACTACGGCACGCGCGGTAAACACACAGGTAGCTAACCCGCACTGGCACGCGGTCAGCCGTTTCCGTTAACGGGTGCGCCCAAAGCACAGCACGAAACCAGTACAGGGCAGAGCCCTCTCAGTAACAGGGGTCCAACCCCTCCACAGTAACCAAACAGGGGCCTTGCCCCTCCACAGTCTGCGCACCCTCGCCTGACTACCCTGGTTTGCCCAGTGGGCCTAACAAGTCGGTGTAGGAGGCTAGCAGAACCCCGGGGCCCGTGGGGTAGCTAGTACCTCCCTACACTAGTAGCTCTCCTCGGTACTATGTACACGAGGGCCAGCAAGTCGGTACAAAGTGGCCAGTCCTAACCCCGGGTCCCTGGGGCGGCTGGCTCCGCTCTGCACTAAATAGGTACAGGTACTTCCCTTGGTACTACGTACCCAAGAGACAGCACACTACCACATCTTTCTTTCTCAGTTCCATTCCTTTCTCTTTCCAGGAGTTCCACTCCTAATTCCCCGTAGGGTTCCAGTTCTTTTAACTCAGCACATTCCGATTTCACCTTCCCAGTTTCACATTCATACATCCCATATTCCCAGACATGCTTATTTATTCATAACAGGCACCTGTTAAACCAATTTACAGGTAGCTATTATTTCCTTTCCACATTTTCCAAGACTGCAGTATTCATATATTCCACTAGTTCTTCCCATCCTAGGATTCATGCCATACCCTAGGATCTATCATACAATCTAGTTTTCCAGCCCTAGGATTCATGCAACACCCTAGGATCTACCATTCATTCTAGTTTCTCATTCCTAGGATTCATGCAATGTCCTAGGTTCTATTTATGGTTCCATAATTAACAGATTATACTAATAATCTTAAAAGCCATTCTACCGGTTATAACAGGAGTACTGGGGGCATGGTCGGGAATCCCGCGTGCCTCCGCAACCCCCGAGACTGCAACGGAACGGGGTCCTATCACAAGGATCAAACACAAGGAGTTTCTCAAAACAGTATACAACTATTGTAGACGGGTAGAGGATGAAATTTCGAAAAGCATGCAACTCGAAACACGGAAAACGGACTCCGAACGGGCCATAAACGGGTCGAAAACGATGAAACAGTGCAAAATCAGATGTCTGGAACCTCTTCCATACTTCTTAAAAAGTGGATCAGAGGTTACCTTTGCTCTACGTGGTCTCTCAGATGTCCAGAAGCCTGCGGGGGCGTCTGGCCTAGTTCCCAGACGTCCGATGGTCACCCCGGACGTCTGGAAGTCGTTCCCATCGTCTGGCACTGTAGCCAAACGTCTAATTCGCGTTGGATGCGAATCTCAGAACCTGCGCGTACCCATTTCCTCTCTCTCTTAGTACGGTCAGTCGAAGAAGAGGAAGAAAGACAGAATAACTCACCTTTCAGACGTCTGGACAGTCCTCCAGATGTCCTCCCCGCCGTCTGGTTGTTAGCCCAGACGTCTGATTCTGGAGAAAATTCCAGAATCAGGGCGCGACTCGCCCTCCGCTCGCGACGCTCGCCCGCGCCGCGACCGTCCGCCTGTTGCTCGAGCCACAGCAGGCCTCCTGAGTCACCCCGCATCCGCTGCTTCCCCCACCGTCCGGCCCTAGCAGCCCCGGCGAGCTCGCCCTCACGGCCGAGTGCCTCTTCCCACGCGCAGCACCTCCTCCCACGCTTACCGCGGCTGTCGCTGCCGCTGCTCACTCGCGCTCGCTCTCGCGCACCGGCTGGAAGGAGAAGTGGAAGGGCGGAGGTGATGGGAGTGAGGGGGAGGGCGTGGCCTTTTAAGGCCGCTCGAGGAGGAGAGAGAGAGCGGGACAGAGGGCACAGGAGGGAGAGGGAAAAAGAGAGAGAGAGAGAGACGCTCGCAGGTCTGCGCGCTCAGGCGCGCAAAGGAAACACGCGTGCAGAAAATAACCGAATCCCAGATGTCTGGAAGGGGTTCCAGACGTCTGGTCATACGTCTGGGACACCTCCCAGACGTCTTAAAAACATCTAAAGCCGCGCGTTCGTAACACGGGGGCAACCCCGCGATTTCCCCTCTCCTTCCACAATCCACCCACACACACACACAACCCAACCCTAACCTAACCTCTCCTTTAAAACCCCCCACACCCCCTCCACCTTCACTCCACCACCTTGCGTAGGTGGCCTCCCCTCCTCTTCCCTGTCCCCCTTGCAGCTGTGAGTGGGGGAGGAGGAGGGAAGCAAGGGGAGAGTGGTCGAGGGAAGGAGCAAGAGGCGCGAGGAGAGGAGAGGAGCTCAAAGGAGCTCGGGAGAGGGGTGGTGCATGCAAGGAGAGGAGCTCGAGAAGGAGGAGAAGTCGCACGGGGGGGAATCTATGCGTGGAAGGCACCGCCGCTACGGTTGTAGCAGCTAGAGCTTGCGAGGAGAAGCTTCGTGAGGCATTCTGTGGAATCATTTTTCCGTAGCATCAAATGTCTGTAACGCTCTACAGACATCTGACGGAGTTGTAGGACGTCCGGAGATGACACTGGATGTCTGACAGTATGCAGAGTGGGAGGTATGTACCCTGCATGAGCCTGCATGCATGTACGTCATATATATGTGTCGCGTTTTTAAACCTGCACGTGCATGCGCAAGTACGAGGCTTTGGAAAGGCACGTGGCACGCCCTTCGAAGCACTTTAGGATGTCTGGAGACCATGTCAAACATCTGATAGCTCTTTTAGACAATCGGGAGTAGTGTCAGACATGTGAAGACCCCCTTAGACGGTTGTGCGGGGTATCAGATGACAGATATAGGCGTAGGAGAGCAAGGTGAGCTATTGCCTTCGTTTAAGACGTCTGGAACTTGCCCTAAACATCTGATTTTGATCAGTACGCATGTTTTTGGTCGGTTCAAGGCCCAAACGGAGTGGATTTTACGCAAACGAAGTATCGTTGATTTCCGTTCGGATTTCTCTACGTGTTAATGTCACACTTATGCTATTTTGAACTCGTTTGACATGATTGGTCAATGGTATAGGTCTTCAGTCCGTAGTGTACGGGATTCGCGAAGATGATGGGATCTATCGTTCGAGCCCCCATTCCACCCGAGTACCCTGGTAGGGTGGTTTTCTTTAATACTGTGATTTAAATGATTAAAGTGCATGTTATATTAGAATGATCTGATTAAACCCTAGGATATGAAATGAACCTTAGGGCAGAAAAGAATGAATGTACATTACTTGAGCCATACTGTTGTACTCTGAAATATATGTTAAAGTTTTTACTGCTAGCAATTGAATAGTTAAGTGATGTGGTGCTTGCTTAAATTATTAAATCATGAGCTGCCTGTTATACGATTAAAAACCAGAATGTGAATGGAAATACAAGTCATGTAATGTAATGAGATGAGTATTATGAACAAACCCTATGGGGAACTAAAAAGATAGCATAAGCATTGTGACATGGAAACTCTGATGGTTACGGAATAATTCGCTTACTGTGAGACATGATAGTTAGTTGAGCTTTAACTTGGGCATGAGCTGGCCCTCGTGTACGCCCGTACTGAGGAGAGCTAATTACTCTTCTTCAAAGGATATGCTGGCCCTCATGTACACACGTGTAGAGGAGAGCTAAATACCCTTCCTTAGAAGATACACTGGCCCTCGTGTACGCATGTACCAAGGAGAGCTATTCACCCCTTGTGTAGAGAGAATAGGCTGGCCCTCGTGTACGTGGTATCGAGGAGAGCTACGGTTACTTTTGTGTAGGAGAGCGCTAGCCACTCTTGGGTTGGGACTCGGGGATTGGAGTGGCCTCCCTACACCAACTTTTGTTAGGCCCACTGGGCAAATCGGGATAGCCGGGAGAGGGTACACAGGTTGTTGAAGGCTGTGGCCCCTATTCTGTTATGTGCTGTACGTTTGGGCGTACCCGTTAGTGGAAATGATTGACCGTGTGCTAGTGCGGGATAACTACCCGTGCGCTTATTGCGCGTGCCATAGTCATCGTTACGTTGCAGCCATGACCACAGGGTGGTAGACCAGGTGTAGGAATACCACGAGGTGCTCTCTTGGCCAGGAGAGTGCCACGTGTACATTTTGCATCGCAGGGAAAAATGCATAAGATTGTTCTCTTAGGGAACAAGTGGATTTGAGAAATGTTGTGGACCCTTACTAGAAACTGAATCAGAAACGCATGGATGTTTAAATGGAAACAACTAATAATACATAACTAGAAATTTGATGGTTAATTATCTAATTGTTTCCTGTATATTTAATTGCATGTAAATGACTTAACCACCACTCTACTCAGCGTTAGCTGACCACAAATTATATACCTATGTTTAGGTAAGGGAGTTGAGCAGCCAGCGCCATTGGCTGCAGAGGGTGCTGGGCTCAGCCGAGCCCAGCCGAAGTGTTTTTCTCTTTTTCGTTGTTGAGGTTTTTTGTTAGTAGTGAGTATTTTTAGCAAGTATTACCTGTTCTACTATATTTCTCTCTATTCTGGTTGTGATGGCCATGTTTGTATTAGTACTTTTCCACTTGTAACATGTAATATTTTTGAGATATTCTGTTCTAGTTCCATTACTATCTATTATTTATTTTTACTTAATTACATTGCATGTGTGGTTGTGGAATGTTTCGACATTTAGTTATTTCTCGTTGGATGACTAAGTCTTAGGATTTAGTCGAGGCGAGTCGATATTGGATTCTATAGGGAGCCAGGATTGAATCGTAACACCAGCTAAGTCAGAGAGTCCTTAGATAGGTTAGCCACAAAATCCCAGTCAACAACTCCTTTTACGATCCAAGGGATATTTTCTCCTCTACCTAAAATTCCCTTCCTATCAATTAGATTTACCTACCTTGGTCTTCATGTGGCATGCTATTTGGTGGACCCGCAATAATATTAAGCATAATAACTTCGGTTTCCATAGTATTGTGAGATTTTGGGATCATCTTTGGGCCCAACTTTGATGTCGGACATTGGATTAAGGTCAATTGTGGCGCTCCTCTTCAACTTCATTGGACTAGGCCTAACAATGATTCGAAGCTCAACATTTAAGCCATTAAAACATCTAACTCAACCTATATTGGGTTGGGTAGTTAGAGATACCAATGGTGACTTTAAAAAGGTTACTTATGGTGCCTTTACCCTCAATAGCTTCTAAAATCTTATTATTATTTAGATTATCATTCATCCCATTTCCTATTGCGAAGATATTTCCCTGATTTTCACGAAGCGGTAGACTTGCCGTTGCTCACTCAATGGTGGGCGGACATGGTTCCTATTCCCTAGGCCACTTGGAACTAATTTATCAGACTCAGGTCCTATTTTGGCAACGTGTCCTCTTTTAAGCTAGTATATAATTTAGTAAACTCTCTTCCCTCCCAGCTAGATAAAACTACAACGTGGATAAAGGCTGTGAGCTGAAGCATTTTTTTCAAGATACTCATCAACTTCCTATAGGGGTTTGTGGTGCTCTTCATGTAGATGATATTTAGATGCCTTATGTTAACTTGTAATGCGTGCACCTTAAGCCTTTGATTCGGTGGTGGTTGGTGTCCAAGTATTCTTTGGTGTTTAACCTTTTTTTTTTTTTCTATTACCGAAGTAGGTCACACATCATGGTTTGTTTTCCTTTTCTTTGTATTGGGTAGGTTTTGATCTAATCTTGTACTTTTTTTTACCTCTAGGAAGTGAAGGATAAATAATATGGATTCTCTTTTTTAAAAAAAAATGTACCTAAATATGAAAAAGTTAAGAAAATTCTATAATATTAATTATGAGAAGGGCAAAATTTCTTCATTTGATTAATTTTCTGAGTTTCTCGAAGAGTTTAATAAGAAAAAAAATCATTTACTTTCATTTATTTGTCTTCCTTAATTTCCTTTTATGATAAATTCCACCGACAAACTAAGGGAAAATTTTAAATTGCTGGCTATCCATCTCTTTTCCATTGCCACCCTATATATTCCTTCTTGGTGTACCAAAAACATCATGAGGTTGGATATGGATATGGAATTATGTACCCGAATAAAAAGCGGGTGCAGATGTCAACATTAATTAATGCCTTATTAATATTAATATCATATCTTTTTTTGATGAAGCACATAATCTGTTCATGGTTCAAGTATTATTTAACGTCATTGATATTGCAGGATTTTTTAAATCCTCTCTTAATCGTTAAAATGATTTAAAACAAAAAAAAAACCTTAGAGTGAATGCGTGCACGTACGTTTGATATACAAACTTAAAAGGTGATGTAAAATGAGGCCTTAAACATGATTTTTACTTGATACGAAAGTAAAGAAGTAGTGACATGTGATACGAGGGATGCATTATTGTTTAAATTAATAATAATTATTTTTTATGTAAATTATTAAAATTATCTTTAGAAGTATTTATATGTGTACAAAATTATTAGATTATTTTTAGAATCATTTTATATTTTTAGAATAATTTTACATCGGTGTAAAATCATCCATAACAAATTATCACTTATGTAAATTAAATTACTCTAGAATAAATTTATAATGATGTAAAATTACTCAGAATAATTTATCACCGATGTAAAATTACGTAGAATAATTTAATTTTTATTGATATAAAATAATTTATCACTTATATATTTTATTTTAAAATGATATAATAATTTTTTTCAATATAATAAAACTCACTACTTAATATATTTATGTTCTTTTATTTTTTTATATTAATTATAAAATTTTAAGTAGAAACAAGATTTACGCCACCTTACAGAGCAAAACACGTCACCCACGCTAATGGAAAGTGGGTTACACTATCCGGATTTAAAAAATATCAAATGATATGCCGATAAGTTTGTTGCAGATGCAAATGGTCATACATTGATATTCTTAATTCCCAACAGTTAATGGCCATTAATGGTAAGAAAGCAAATGTCTTGAATGACGATAATCATAAAGGGCTTTCCATCCGAGAAATTCCTGCATTAAAGTCCCGCATTTAAACTTTCTAAATTGGTCAATATGAGCGATTAATTGGATCACCATGAACACGTGAAACTTCATCCTATAAATTCCGTGCCTCTGAATGGAGAAAAATAAAGCACACATAAGAAAGGCACAGAAGGTGCACGGAGATGGCGTCTAATCCCCTCCTCAGCATCTACAGTGCGAGGAGTAGTGTGTACAGAATGGCATTCCTAAACTTCTTCATCTCCATCCTTTGGAAAGCAGACTGCAGGGCACCAAATTTTCGCGGGCTCCATCTGAAAGAAAATTGGAAGCTTCCAAACAAATCTTCCATCAAAGTTATTCAGGTAGCCATTTTCAGCTAGTGGTGGTGTGATTGATAAAGCTTTGCATAAAGATGAAACACTAATTCCAACTTCATATCCTCTGTCTAATTTAATTTGTACATTGTGATTTGCATGTCTACATGATATGTGTCCTGATGTTAGCGTACCCATTACACGCGTTTCTCTTGCTTGATTTTTATTGCAAAGCAACCGATCGAGCAGTAAATCAAAAGCAGAGAGATATGTGCATGTCTACCTCCAGAGATATTGTTGTTATTTTGATTTAGTGTAAGCGTGAAACATTAGGTCATGTCTGAACTCATACGTTACGTTGAGGGCGTTGAAGATTTACAGATTAGTAATAAACAACCAGATAAATTAATAGTACTTGATATAGATTGAGGTTTTTTCCAAGTAAAAAGTCCAAATTAACATGCAGCAGATGGACTGGATTAACAAAGAGATTTTCAAAATTTTTTGAGAAGTGGTGGATTAAAACCTAGACAGAATAGTAAATCAATCCTTCTTAGGATCTGGTTAGCACATGGTAGAAAATTTAGTCGCACCCTGCATGTCGTGTATGTTTGGATCAGGAGATGATTCTATATAATGAGAAAAATTAAATAGATTTATGCAACTGTTAGGCCTCTTCTGCAGAGCAGGTGGCTGCATATATGTGTCATGATAATGGTTGATCAGCATTCTTTTTTATTGTTCTTGCTATCTAGCTACATATATTTATGTTCGTTGTATGTGAGTCAAGACTTTTCTATATCAGTAAGATAGAGCAGTTTTCGATTGTGCAGAGATGGATAACACTCAGCATTATTCTTTAGAGGCCTGTTGGCAATGATATGTTAAGCTAGGGCTATAAATTAGGGATAAGCATTTGGTTGAGCTCTTGTGGGTCAGGCTCAGCCTAACCCAAGCTCAATTAATAAATGGATTGGAAAGGTAGCTCAAGATTTAACCTAAAATAAATTTTTTTGACTCAAACTTGGCTAAATCCAAAAAAAATGGGCTCAAATTGGGTTAAATCAACCCATTTATGATTAATGTCAGCTTAATTACTATGATTTTTTTTATAAATAATTTTATATAACTTTTACTTAATGATAATGGATAGTTAGCCGATAGACTCACTGATGCCTCTAAAATAATATGTAAATGAGAATTTCACATCAATAATTATTTTAAAGGCTGTGAGCAATCGTATAATTTGGTATAAGTGTAAAAAAAAAGGCTTGTAAAGGATAATTATCATTCTCAATTATGCAAATAACAATGTTGTAATATTTATCGTTTCTATAGATTAAAAGATCTTTGAGTCTTGGTGGGTATACGTACAATAAAAATAATTCAACTACTTGCATTGCAAATATTTGGATTAAATATTCTACATATATAACATATGACAAGCCATACAAATGAAATCAAGTAGGGGAAATTATAATAAAAAATAAAAAAAACTTATCTTTTGCATTCATATTTAATTTAAACGTAGTTATCCATGTTCGCTCAGGTAAGAAGTTAATGATTTATATCTAATTCGAATGAGATCGTAAGATTGCAATGATTACAAGGGTTTTAAGATTTTGTTGGTAGAAAAATTGTAGGAGTAGTTCATATTTATTTAGTGTTTAATGTATAATGCATATATGATTTATTGTATGAATATATGGGAAAATGGAGCGTGCAGGTGACTTATATGCAAGTTACGTATAGAAACAGCAATATCTTCTACAACGAGTAATGTTTTAGATTGAAAATTTAGAAATTAAAATCACTTAATATGAATATGTTATGCATCAAATTTAAAATCAATTCTATATTCCTAACACATACATCCAACATGGTTGAATTTCGTGATACTTAGGCAAAAAAAAAAAGAGCCTCCTTTAATGTATGTGGTAGGAGTGTCGGATTGACTGTATAACATCTTTGTATGTAATGATTTCAATATTCAAATTTTCAATTCAAAACACTACTCGTAGTGGGAGATATTACTGCACCTCCGTGTAACTTATGTGTAGATCATCTGTACGCTTTCAACCCTCTGAATATATATATATATTGATATAATTCTATCAATAGGCTAGCCTTAGGCCAAGCACATAAATGGATCACATGAGGCGATCTTCGATTGGATTGGGTTTGCACTACCTTAATCTAAGGTCCAACTCATTTAATGAATGTGTCTTATTTATAACTCAGCTCGACTAAGGTTAATTCAGAACTTAATCTTGAGCTATCCAATCTGGTCGGATCTGGCCTAGTCTCATGTTCCAACTATAGCTATAATTTGATTAGTCTGGTAGGATATTTATGGAAAAAGAGTGCATTCTCTTGCATCAAACAATTCAATCAGAACTTGTAATTTCTTTTTTCCAAAAGTTAACTAAATCACCTCCCATCATCAAAAATTATTCACAGACGTTATTGTGCGGTACCAAACATGTTGCAAGAGATCTTCAATTTCTTTCATTTTCCTTAAAGGAAAGCAAATACTCAGTACGACATGCTGCACCGAACATTATCTACATTCTGTAGGTTGCGCTAAAAGGATAAGAGTTGCAGTTCAAACATGAACAAATTTCCGTGTATTATTGGATATTTTTCATTTTCAATAAAATCTGTACGCAAAATGATGTTTCCAATTTACTGCTGCCCTTATCCTGATTTGACCATCCCGTGTTTTGCCTGCTTTAATTCTATTTTGTACCTCTTGCCTAATTATTTTGATTAATGCATGATCATTTTTCGGTTACTAATTATGTGCTAAAAACTCAAGATATCTCCACTGGAAATTAACTTAGTACTGACTTTCTTTGCAGACTGCCCATGGAGACGTATTCGACTGTGTTGACATTTACAGACAACCGGCTTTTGATCATCCTCTTCTTAAAGACCATAAATTGCAGGTCTACCCTTGTAAACTTTCCCTACCATATTTTCATAGCTGTACCCTAAATAGAGAAAGATGGTACTGCACCTATATATATATATATGAGATCTAAGGTTGTTTTTCCCTACATACTGGAAACTCTATCCAACCTTCGAACTACGACGGCCACTGGCGTAGTAAACACATGCATCCATGGAGAAAATTTTGGTTCAATTGGGGACATTTAACCCCTCGACAAGGGAATGTAATGTCTTTATTTTGACGAACGGCTAAAAAACTCTAATAAAAAACAAAATTTGCTTCATAGATGGATCTAACTTAGCGTTCGATATTCTTTATGCTTCAACCCAAATCAGCTTCTGTTCTGAAAAAAGGGTATGTCACAGACTTGTAAAGCCATCTCAATAGCTTAAATTATTTTGCTATTTCCGGTTAAATAACCCACTTGACGAGCCAAATCTGCCTTTTACTATTTGTTCATGAGGAACAGTTCTCCCGTGTTAAAATTGAAGATAAATTTCACTCTTTTCTTGCATCTCCATTATTCATCCATCACAAAAAGATAAAAAAAAAAAAAAAAAACTTTATTTCCCTCCGACATCTCCTATTTTTATAATAAACAAAAACACATAACACACAGCATAAATTATAAATAATGCACTCACCATCGATACAACCCATAACACAAACCGTAAGCATGTAAAACAAAGTTATATCCAATGCAGTACTATGTTATCATTAACTTTTATTTATAGAAAGTTCAATCGACATCATCAAAATATGACGAAAGCATAAAAATTAATTTTCAACAGATGCCTGGAAGGAGAAGTAGAATTTTTATGTAAAAGCTATCATACACTATTTTCTTTCTTTCCGTTTGAGAGGTAAGCTATATCTTAAACTTTCGATATTAATTTTCAATAAAATCTTCATATTTATACAAATGTCAGTACAAAGTTTTCCATTTTACAAAAATGCCCGTCCCTTGCTCCAACTTCGTTCACCAAAATATTAATGGCCGGGTTGATGGTAATAATATAGTTGGATCACTAAATTTAACGGTCCAGATTTCGGGGGAAAAGATACACCTATTTGCCATACGTCACAAATTCTTACGTAAACAACAAAAATATATACCCACATAACCGACAGGTTAGTTCGTAAAAGGGCACCACCAGGTTTCCAGAGCACATTAATACGTAAGATTATTCACTGTTGTGAGAAATGAAAGCTCTCATTCATGAGTATATGATTAAATGATGAGAACTCCTAATTTTGATAGGATAGATTAAAGTTGAAATCTCCATTCCATCATTTATCTAGAAGATTGATAGGTGAGAGATGTCAATTTCTTTCTAATTTGCTCAAATGAGCTTTTAAGTTACCAAAATATAAAAGAAAGAAAGAAAGGAAGCAAGCTCTAATTTGATCATCATATATATATATATATATGAAATAAGTATGAATGTATATATATTTACAGATGAGACCTAGTTCATACCCCAAAGGCTTGCCAGAGAAGGACCCGAATGAAAGCAAACATGCGAGTTTTGGACTAGAGAATGGGGGATGCCCAGAGGGATCAGTACCCATCATCAGGTTTCCTGAGGGTGACCTGAAAATAAATAAGACGCCTCTGCCATTCTTTGGAGGTCAGCATCCGACAGCAGCCAACGATAATACTATGGTAATCTTGTTTCTTCTCAAATAAAAGAATTATAACATGCTTTGTATATTTTATTTAGTTTCCTTGTCATACCATATTCCGAAGCTTGTTTCCTTTTTCTCTTTGTACTTAGAAACATAGAACTTGCAAATTTCGCAAATAATGGCTGGGCTAGGAATTTATGTTAGGAGGGATAACCAATAAGAACCCAACATTTAGGAGAGGTGAACATGAAGAAAAAAAAGACTAAACTTAAAGGTTTAGGTGTATATATAATTCTCAAGGAATTAAATTTAAATGTTAGAGTAGCGACGCCTCTACTTATCCCCTCCCCCCCTCCCCTCACACATATGCTCCTGTAAGCATTAATGTGCACTATAAATCAATTAAGCCTTCATCAGAAGATTTAGGTGCCTCTTTTTCCTTGATATCTCTCATGTTAGCGTGTGGTCTATGTAACTAGCCAGTTCATCAGTGGCGATCTTTTAATATTTACATTTGTCAGTCCAACATTGTTGATGAACGTTACATAGTTCAGAAAAAGAACTTAGAATTATTTAGAAAATATACATCTTTCATAAGAAAAGCTCAATGCATTTCTACTAATTAAAGCAAAAGGAATGTAAAAAGTGGAAAAACCAAACCAAGCATGCAAATAGGAGAAGTCACTTTTCCATGGTATTGCCTTGGCCTAAAAAAGATTATCCACTGATTAGAAATGTAGACTTGTTGTAAAATCGAGGCTAAAGTATGAGACATTAAGATTTACTAATTTCACCAGGTGTTTGAGAAGGTATGGGTTAAATCATGCATAGAATAAATAGGGATGTCTGTGGAAGTAGGTGAAGATGATATCTCATAAAAGAAAAAATAAAATTTATTGTACCCTTCCTTTGAATAAATTTATCGAGATGTAAAACTTTCTCCTATGATAACTTTATCTTGAGATAGGGCTCTCAAAACAAAAAGACCCTTAGTCATCTCAGCGATTCCAGTAATAAGATTGAGGATGGTTGGTTGCTTTTTTGGAAAGGTACAGGGAAAAATCTCAAAAATGAGATGTAGTTGAAGCATTAGTATTCAGAAACACACACACATTTCCCTCGAGCAAATTAATGTTGAACCTTAATCCACTTTCACATTGCATGCAGTGGGCAAGACAACATACACAGACCGGCAATTTTTATGGAGGCGGCGCAAATCTAAATGTCTACGCGATACCACAAGTTGGAGGGGATCAAATAAGTTCGACAGCAATATGGATCACCGACCGTCGTGATCCCGCTGAAGGAAAGTTCGCTACAATTGAAATAGGATGGCAAGTAAGTTATTATTATTTTTTTTTCTTTTTACCTTTTTAGGAACATCGTAGGCTATTGTTATAGAAAAGTACTTGGTATATATATAAGTGTATATATTTTTGTACAACATTCCTCCTATCAGAGAGAAACATCGTTGTCCATAAAATATTATATGATCAAATCATGTCGTATACCCTTGTCTAATGATATATGAAAAGTGAAGACAAGTTAACATTATATCATAACACCTTCTGTTGTAATAATTTAAGTAGGTGTTCACCTTCTCTAATGATGTTGTCGTATACCCTTCTCTAATTATATAATATTATTAGTGATGTTAACAACTATTTGTGAAGATAAGTAGGTGTTTACAGCATCATCATTAGTGTTGCCGGCATTACCACCAGTCACATAAGTTTAGATATCAATGTTAACCACACTGGTGGAGATAATATTATATGTAGGAAAACTAATCTACCACAATAAAGAGAGCTAAATGACTAGGAGTTCTTACTTGCATTTCCTTCATAGTCTGATGTTACATATATATAGTGCCAACATTCAAAAAGATAAATCATAAAAGACAAATCATGCTTCTCGTTGGAAGCCACATCCCACATGACCTAAGAAAATCTTTCCTATTTTATGAAACACGTCTATTGAGGCGAAATGGGGGTTGGTGTTATTAGCCAAAAGTGGCTCTAACGGCTTAGAGGGGCCACCTCGAGTGCAAGGGGTAATAGAGGAGAGCTTGGTTAGGAGGGCTGAGGCACCTAAAAAGTGACGGTGATTGGAGCAAAGCTTGACCTAGGGAGCGAGGTTGTCAAGGGAGAGGTGGGGCCAGAGGGGGGCACCGCGGACCCGATCGGAGAGGTCGAGGTGGCTGATTGTGAGAAGGTCCTTGGAGACGGTGGTGAAGATGAGAGTGGAGAAGAAGGCAAGGACGGAACCGGGCTACGCGGTGAGGAGGGCCTCGTCTTTAAGGTCACCGATGACGAGGAGGAGGTGGTTGCTGGTGTGCATGTGAGAGAGGTGGCCCTCGAGGTGGAGGGTGCTAATCGGGGAATCGAATGGGGAGGAGCGACGACTCTGCTCCTCGACGATGCGTGGTGGCAGCGGCTCTGCTCCTCAGCGAGGTGTTACCTGGCGCAGAGCTCCTCGTAGCATTGGCGGGCCACAGAGATTGTGGCGACGACGACGGTGGTGGTGATCGGAGGAGGTTGTGGGTGGGTCGGTGATCTAGTAGGGGGTTTGTAGCTAGGATGTTGTTTTATAGAGAAAATTTAGGAGAGGGGGGGTGGGGCAAGGGGAGAGAGGTTACACATAGAATCCTAGTAGGATTTTACCTAAAATTTAGATATATTTTAGGATATGTAATAGAGTAGATATAATACTACCCTTATTGTTATATATGTGTAACTTACTTTAAATGGATCATAATTATGAATGAGAATGGTAGGCTCTTTTATGTGGCTCCAAAGACACGTATGCTCTATTAAAAAGCTATTTTTGCTTATAAGTAATAACTTCAAATTCAGTAAGAGATAGGAATAAAGTGAAACATTTTCGGTTATGGTAGTGGCACAAAGAGACCGTGCACTAGACATCTATAGTTGGTGTAAGGCTTTCTTCCTGCATGTATGCAACATCTTTATATAAACTTAGCACGTAACTAGCTCGTTACATAAGAAGATCCATGGATCTTGCACTTTGATTCGTCTTTCTAACTACAATCTACTTCATGAAAGCTACGTTGATATTGTTAAATCTTTGTTTAAAAAATGCATCAAAACTAGAGATGTGATGCTTGTAAACTTTTAGAAGAGGGCCAACATGTAACTAACGTTAGGCACAACAGAACACGTTTAACATTCATGGGAATAGAGAGCCATGAATAGACAGATGGTCGAACACCTCTCACGACTATTAGAGAAGAGAAAACTAACATTATGTAAAAACTAGAGTACATCCTTCTCAAATTTCACTCCGTTCCTCTCTTTTCTTTCCAATTGGCATGCAAAGTTTGGAAGTTACGCTCCTTAGACTCAAAAGTCTGAATAGAATGTTACTCCTAATAGGATTCGAAAATCCTAGTCCTATTTGGACGCTAGCCTTTGGTTATTCAAGTCAAACACAAAGTGCAAGTGCCTATTCCTAACAATATCTCTCTTGACTTGAATTCCTCCACACAAGTTATCTCCTCTTAAGTTTACATTGGTCCATGTTCATCTACAGGTCCTCTCCTACAATTCTAACCTTCCCTTGGGCCTTATACCCACCTCAACATGTGTGCAACTCAACATCACCACACCAATTGATATGGCACAATCCATCTCTGTCACGACCCGGTCCCAAATTTCTACAGGATCTGAGATCGGCTCACTTCGATTTATCCCAAGATCCAGTCGTCCAACAAGAAATAACAAAGTAACATTCAACAAATCACCATCACATAAGTATAGTAACTAAGCAAAAAGAAATTAACAGGGGAAAAAAGAACAGTAATATTACAACCATCACATCAAATAAGTACATATAACAGAAGATAAAGTTATAAAAACTCACTATCAAGCAGTAGAACTAAAGCTAGGCTCGTCTAGGCCTAACATCCTCGGCAGCCGGTGGCTCGGGTTGCTCAAATCCCTAACCTATACAAAATTTATTTAACTGGAGTCAACTAACGCTAAGTAGAGTGATGACTAAGAAGTAACATACATTTAACCAGTAGTTAACATAAAATTTTTCATTTTCCAATTATATTATACATGTGGGTGCGTAGAGATCTCTAATTAGGATTTGTTACTTAATCTTCTTATTCCCTATAGGATCGATTTTGCTTGCAGCTTCCCGTGTTATAGGATGCCCACGTGGCACTCTCCTGGCCGAGGGAGTCCCACCGTGGTGTCCTATACTCAGTCTACCACCCCGAGGTCACGGTCGTGATGTAGCGGTGACTACGGCACACGTAATAAGCGCGGGGGTAGCTACCCTGCACTGGCAAGATGTAAGTCGTTTCCGCTAACGGGTACGCCTCAACGTACAGTGCGGAACAATATAGGGTCTTGCCCTCTCAGAACAGAACAGAGGTCTTACCCCTCCTTAGTCCGCGTACCCTCGTCCGACTACCCCGATTTGCCCAATGGGCTGACGAGAGTCGGTGTAGGGTGGCCATACCTAGACTCGGGCCCCCTCGAGCGGATAGCTACCCCCTACACTAAGTAGCTCACCTCAGTACCAAATACACGATGGCCAATAAGAGTCGTCATAGTATGGCCAAACCCACCCCAGGTCCCAACTCAAGGGCAGCAAGCTCCCCTCTACATTACAAGGGATAGTTGCTCTCTTCGGTACCACGTACACGAAGGTCAGCTTACCTCCCTTAACAGCTGCCCATAGGCAGCGAATTCCCAGAACCATCCGGTTCTCCGTAGTACGGTGGTCTTGTTTACATTCCCCGTGGGGTTCGTACAGGAGTTTCTTTTTCACATCCGAGTTAGAATGTTCAGAACAAACAGTTCAATTTCCATTTTATTACAGTAGGGGTCCATTTTAGGTACAAATAGGTAGCTTTTGATTACTCAATCATTCACATGCAGTTTCTTCCAACCTTAGTGTTCATGCCAAGACCTAGGGTTTAAGAATTTATTTTTGAGTATACGTTTATTCCTTCCTAGGGTTCATATCAAGTCTTAGGATTACTTACTTGCATGTATTTAAATTAGAGATTTAAGGTTGTAACCACTCTACCTGGGTAACCTGGTGGAATGGGGGCCCATACAATGGCTCCCGACGTCTCCACAGGTCCCATACACTCGACGGACTGGAGACCTAAAACATGGATTGATGGGCCAAAAAGTTCAGAAAGATATAAACAAGGTATCATTATACAGAGAAACTCGTACGGAAAGCAGAGACGGTTCGTTTACAGAAAATCGATAATAATAGGGCCTCACACGGCCCAAAACACGCTATCAGATGGAAATTAAATGTTTGGGAAAGGTCCCAGACGTCTTAAAACAGTTCTCAGGGATACCTCTCTCGGTGTTCCGCTATCAGACGTCTGGAACTCAATGTCGACGTCCCAGGACTCCGTCAGACGTCTGGGGGTGCTCCTGGACGTTTGAAACTGCCTCGGCTACGCTCCCACCTTCTGACACATACACGTACGCTGTTAGGACTTGTCAAAGAGAGAAAGTACAGAAAGTAGATCTCTACTAGACATCTTGCTCTACCTTTGGACGTCTGGTAAGACATCTGGGTGTCTCTCCGACCGTCTGATTCCGCGAAAAAATGACTTCTGCGGAATCGCGTTGGCTCCCCTTGCCTGCAAGTGCTACAGCAGAACGGTGCTACACCCTCCGCTCTCGCGCTTCCTCTCGCTCGGGCTCTCCACTCTCCACTCGCTCTCGCCTTCGCTCTGCTCTCGGCTACGGGGTGGGCAACGAAGAGGAGGGGGAGAGGTTTATAAAGGGAGAGGAGGTGAGGGGGGCGGAAAGGTGAAGCATGGCACAGAGCGGCGTCGCAGGAGGTGGTGCGGTGAGACACAGTGAGGAAGTATGGCATACGTATGTTCCACGCTGAAAAGTATTTTTAGATGTCTGGTGAACATTCTAGACGTCCGGACAGACGTCTGGTGAACATCCCAGACGTCTTAAATGACCAAAGGGGTGGTGGGTCGTTGCAATGTAACAAACTTAAAGGAAGTTTCGTCCCCAAAACTTGAACTGACTAGGGTGCAAAAAAATATAACGTAGCAGCGTATAACAAACTTAAAGAGGACTGAAGTGGGTCAGAAGAGTCATACCTTTGAAGAGTTCCGGGTACTGCTCTCACATCGCTGACTCAGGATCCCAAGTTGCCTCCTCTTACCGCTGGCTTTTCCATAGGACTTTCACCAGGGGTACTTCCTTCCGCCTCAACCTCCGAATGGCTCGGTCTAGTATCTGTACCGGTCTCTCGGGGTAGGTCAGGTCATCTCTCACTTCGATGCTCTCGTGCTAAGGACATGGTTGGGGTCGGCGATGTATCTTCTGAGGTTGGACACGTGAAATACGCTGTGTACTCTAGAAAATTGGGGAGGAAGGGCAAGCCGATAAGCGATGGGTCCTACCCGCTCTAAGACCTCAAAGGGTCCCACATATCTCGGTGCAAGCTTCCCTCTCATCCCAAACCGCTGCAAGCCTTTCATCGGTGAAACACGGAGAAAAGCGTGATCTCCAACCTCATATTGTACCTCCCTACGCTTCAGATCGGCGTAACTCTTTTGCCTACTCCGGACAGTACGCAGTCGTTGATGGATCTGCTTGATCACCTCCTGACTCTGGCGTATCAGACGGGGGCCGACCTCCCACTTGGTCCCTACCTCTACCCAACTCAAGGGGGTCGTACACTTTCTCCCATACAGAGCTTCATATGGTGCCATGCCGATGCTCGAGTGGTAACTGTTGTTGTATGTGAATTCTGCCAGAGGCAAATGCTCTTCCCAAGAGCCTCTCCAATCCAGTGCGCAAGCGCGCAGAAGGTCCTCAACGGTCTAAATGGTGCGCTCTGATTGTCCGTCTATCTGGGGGTGATAGGCTGTACTGAACTTCAGACAAGTCCCCAAGGCTTGCTGAAATTCTGCCCAGAACTGGGAAGTGAAACGAGTGTCCCTATCTGAAATAATTTCGCGGGGAACCCCGTGAAAGTGTACTATGTCTCTGATGTATCTCTCTGCCAACTGTGCTGGTCCATAAGTGACTCGGATTGGTAGAAACTGTGTCGTCTTTGTTAATCTATCCACAACCACCCAGACTGCATCGTGCCCTCTTTGTGTCAGAGGTAACCCCACTACCAGATCCATAGTGAAACTTTCCCACTTCCATTTTGGAATGGGAAGTGACTGCAATGGCCCTGCAGGCCTCTGATGTTTGGCCTTCACCTGCTGGCATATTAGACACTACTGGACGAAAAGGCCAACATCCCGCTTCATGCCTCTCCACCAAAAATCACGTCGTAGGTCGTGATACATTTTCGTGTTCCCGGGATGTATGGTAAATCTGGATCCATGAGCCTCAGTCAAGAGCTCCATCAACATCTCCTCATCTCTAGGAACACACAAGCGTCCCCTCATACGCAGAACTCCGTTAGTGAAAGAAAATTCTCCTGGGTTCCCTGCCAATACTCGGTCTTGCTGTGCCTGTAGATATGAGTCCGTCATTTGTTTAACCATGATGTGATCCAACAGCTCTGGTCATGTCTGCCTCGCGACTGTCACTGCCCCGCAATACCCCTGTGTCTCCTGAAGTCGCCAGTTGCTCAACTCCTCCATGAGCCTCCAACTTTGTGCTTGTAAGTAAGCCAAGTGGGCGGGCGCCTTTCGGCTCAAGGCATCAGCTACCACATTGGCCTTTCCTGGGTGGTAGGAGATGCTGCAATCGTAGTCCTTCAGAAGTTCCAACCAACGTCGCTGCCTCATGTTGAGTTCCTTTTGGTCAAACAGATATCTGAGGCTCTTATGGTCAATGAAAATCTCGAACGTCTCTTCGTACAAATAGTGCCTTCAGGTCTTCAATGCTAGGACGACTGCTGCCAGTTCTAGGTCATGAGTGGGGTAGTTATGCTCTTGGAGCTTTAGTTGCCACAAAGCATATGCGACAACATGATCCCGCTGCATAAGTACACCCCCCAATCCCTGCAACGAGGCGTCTGTGTAGACGACGAATCCGCCACTGCTGTCAAGGATGGTGAGTACAGGAGCTGAGGTCAACCTCTCCTTCAGCTTCTGTAAGTAAGACTCACGCTTGTCTGTCCAGGCGAAGGGTACGTCCTTCCGAGTCAAATGAGTCAGAGGACGGGCAATTTGCGAGAACCCTTGGATAAATCGTCTGTAATAACCAGCCAACCCAAGGAAACTGTGTATCTCTGTCACCAAACGCTGTCTCTCCCACCTGAGTACTGCTTCTACCTTGGCTGGATCCACAGCTAAATCGTCCTTTGAGATCACATGGCCTAGGAAGGTGGCTTGTCTCAACCAGAATTCGCATTTGCTGTATTTGGCATACAACCTGTGCCGTCTCAAGGTATCCAAGACCATGTGAAGGTGTTGCTTATGCTGGGTTTGGTCTCGTGAATAAATGAGCACGTCATCGATGAAAACAATCACGAATTGATTCAAATACAGCCGAAAAATGTGGTTCATCAAGTCCATGAAAGCGACAGGGGCGTTGGTCAATCCAAACGGCATGACTAAGAACTCATAGTGGCCATACCGTGTACAAAAGGCTGTCTTGAAGACGTCGGTCTCCCTAATCTTCAGCTGATGGTATCCTGACCTCAGATCTATCTTGGAAAATACCGTGGCATCTCTCAGCTGGTCGAAGAGGTCATGTAACGACCCGGTTCCCGAGTCCCTACGAGACACAAGAACCGGACCGACTCGACTAATCCCAAGACCTAGTCGTCCAACGAGGAAGTAACCAAAAGACAGTAAAATAAACCACATTCAGCATGAATATAACTAACAGTAAGAAAGTACAACAGTAAGGAAAGAAACTACTACAGTAGGTACCACCACAACAGTAAAACAGCATTTATCATATAACAGAAACTGCAGGTAAAGAAGGTACAGCGGAAACAAAACTACTCACTAGAACAGAAACAAAAGAGGTACAAAAGGCTGTGGTAACTCTACTGGACCCTACTCGGCCCAGCGTCCTCTGCAGCCGCCGACCCTGGCTGCTCAACACCTGGTCCTGAAAAAGGTAACGAGTGTAACACGTCAGCAAAACGCTGAGTAGAGTGGCAAACTAACTAAAGGCAACAGTAGAGTGTACAGTAGCTGTTATGTTCTATTACTTCCTTTATTCACATCTTTCAATTTTTCTCACTATTTCATTTATTTCTCAGATCCTTTACTTGATCTCGAATGTCCTCGTGGGAACGATCTTGATTGCAGTCTTTTCCAAAAGTAGAAGTAGCACGTGCTGCTCTCCTGGCCGGGAGAGTCCCCCGTGGTGATCCTACCCTCAGTCAACCACCCCAAGGTCACTGACAGACGTAACGGTGACTACGGCACGCGCGATAAACGCACAGGTAGCTAGCCCGCACTGGCACGCGGTCAGTCGTTTCCGTTAACGGGTGCGCCCAAAGCACAGCACGGAACCAGGGCAGAGCCCTCTCAGTAACAGGGGTCCAACCCCTCCACAGTAACCAAACCGGGGCCTTGCCCCTCCACAGTCCGCGCACCCTCGCCTGACTACCCTGGTTTGCCCTAGTGGGCCTAACAAGTCGGTGAAGGAGGCTAGCAGAACCCCGGGGCCCGTGGGGTAGCTAGTACTCTCCTAACACTACTAGCTCTCCTCGGTACTACATACACGAGGGCCAACAAGTCGGTACAGAGCGGCCAATCCTAACCCCGGGTCCCTGGGGCGGCTGGCCCCACTCTGCACTAAACAGGTACAGGTACTTCCCTTGGTACTGCGTACCCAAGGGACAGTACAAACTACATCTCAGTTCCATTCCTTTTTCTTTCCAGGAGTTCCACTCCTAATTCCCCGTAGGGTTCCAGCTCTTTATCTCAGAACATCATATGTTTCACTTTCCAGATTCACGTTCTCAAAATCCATGATCTCAAACATGTTTCTTTATTCATAACAGGCAGCTATTAATTCAAATTACAGGCAGCTTTATATTCCTTTCCATTTTTCCAAGACTGCAGTATTATACATTCCACTAGTTTTTCCATCCTAAGATTCATGCCACATCCTAGGATCTAGCATACAACTAGTTTTCCAGCCCTAGGATTCATGCATCACCTAGGAGCTATCATTCCATACATTTCTCATTCCTAGGATTCATGCAATGTCCTAGATTCTAGTTATGGTTCCATACTTTAACAGATTTTAAAAAAATAACTTAAGCCACTCTACCAGGTACAACGGGAGTAATGGGGGCGTGATCGGGAATCCCGCGTGCCTCCGCGACTCTCCAGACTGCAACCGAACGAGGTCCTATCACAAGGATCAAACACAAGGAGTGTCTCAAAACAGTGTATAGCTACTGTAGACGGGTAGAGGAATTAATTCTGAAACGAACGCAACTCGAATTGCGGAAAACGGAGCCCAAACGGGCCCTAAACGGGTCGAGAAAGACGATACTGTGCAAAATCAGACGTCTGGAACTCCTTCCAGACGTCTTAAACGGTGGATCAGAGAATTACCTGTTCAGCGTGGTTTCCCAGACGTCCAGAAGTCTGCGGGCACGTCTGTCCTATACCCCAGACGTCCGATGGTCCACACGGACGTCTGTAGATCACTCTCGCCGTCTGGTACAACTTCCAGATGTCTGATTCGCAAAGGATGGCGAATCAGCGAACCTGCGCACAGCCAACCCCCCCTCCCTCAGTACGGTCAGTCGAGAAGAAGGAAGAAGAAAGCGGAAACTCACATTTCAGACGTCTGTATGATCTTACAGACGTCGACCTTGCCGTCTGGCTATCAACCCAGACGTCTGATTCTGGAAATTTTTCCAGAATCAGAACCCTGCTCGGCCTCCGCTCGCGACGCCGCCCGCGTCGCACCTCGCACGTCTGCTGCTCAGCCCGCAGCAGGTCCCTCTCCGCGTCGCTCCGCGCCCCCTGCGCCCTCCGTCGGCCGGCCAAGCCGCTCCGGCGAGCTCGCCCTCACTGCAGAGCTCCGCCCTCGCACGTCGCACCTCCGCGCTCACTGCGGCCGCCGCTGCCGCCCTCGCGTCCGCTCGCTCTCACGCACAGGAAGGAGAAGAAGGAGGAGACGGTGGAGACGGGAGGGGAGGCGCGCCCCTTTTAACGCCGCGCGGAGAGGAGAGAGAGAAGGCGGCAGGCCGCCTGCAGCCGCAGAGAAAAGAGGGAATATGCGGTCTGCGCGCTCAGGCGCGCAGGCGACTCGCGTGTGTCGAAAATAACGGATTTCCAGACGTCTGGAAACGATCCCAGAAGTCTTATCAGACGTCTGGTTGTGATCCCAGACGTCTTGTCCGACGTCTGAGCCACCTCCCAGACGTCTTAAAATACGTCTGGGGCACACATTCGTTACAGGTCATCTATGCGTGGTAACGGGTACTTGTTCTTGATGGTGACCCGGTTCAGCTGCCTGTAGTCAATGCACAGCCGAAGAGTACCATCCTTCTTTCTTACGAACAGGATGGGGGCTCCCCATGGAGAGGTACTAGGCCTTATGAAGCCTTTCTCTAGCAGGTCCTGTAGCTGTGTCTTGAGCTCTCATAGCTCAAGCGAGCCATTCGATATGGTGCTGAAGAAATGGGGCTTGTCCTCGGTATCAGTGAGATCTCGAATTCGATCTCGTGCTTAGGTGGCAGTCCTAGCAGCTCCTCTAGAAAGACGTCGGGGTACTCACAGACCACTAGAATACTCTGTATACTGTCCACGGGGCTGGGCTCTGCTAGAACGCAAGCAAGGAAGCCCTCGCACCCTTGACTCAGTAGCTTCGCTGCTCGAAGTATGGAGATGCACCTAATTCCTTCGTCTATAGGCTGGCCGTGGAACTCGAAGGGAGGCAGTCATGGTATGGAGAAGACAATCTTCCTCCCAAAACAATCTACAAGGGCGTGGTATGCGGCCAACCAGTTCATCCCCAAGATTACACCGAAGTCATCCATCGGAATCATGATCAGGTCTATCGAGAGACTGTATCCCCCTATCATGACCTCACAATCAGTGAGAACCTCCTCGGCAACAAATACCTGTCCACCTGGTCCTCTAATCAGGAAGGGCTCCTCTAAAAGCACACTGCTCACTCCCGTGCAGACAGCGAAACTCGTAGAAACAAAGGAATGCATGGCTCCGGAATTGAAAAAAGTGTAGACGAGTCTGCCGGAAATAGTAACCATACCTGCCACTACGGAGCCCGAAGCTCTGGCATCTCCGTGGGTTAGGACGTTAACACGCCCTTCAGCCTCGGTGCAGAAGAAGCAGCTGTGCTCTAGGTCGGGCGGGAGGTAGCAGGCCAGTGCCTTCCTCGTGACTGCCGTCCTCCTCCTCGGGTCTGGTATCCGTGGCCGCCAGATCGGTCTCCAGTGCTCGATACTGGGAGCGCCGGCTGCGGTCCAGTCCTAGATGGACAATTTCTCCGTATGTGGCCCGGCTAGCCACACTAATAGCAGAGGGGTATGCGACTTCCCTCTGTCTGTTATCCCTGCTAGTGACTGGGCGGGGTCTGCTGCAGTCGACTGATCCTTGTCGGGGACCCCCATAGGTCCCTGGTGGACCCACAGGACGGGACGGTTCCCCTACTGGTGTTTGGTGCCTCCTCTCTCGGCGGCCTTGTGAGTGCTCCTGTGGGTAGGGCTTCTTCTGTCCTCCTCCATCAATATCTTGTGCGGGATGGGTTGGTCTCCTTGTAGGTCATGGTAGCTTCAACTACGCAGGAGAAGGTAAGTAGCTTCAGGGGCTTTACGTACCCCCAGATGGCGGGTCGGAGACCCTCAGTGAATCTCCATAGGCGCTCCTCCTCGGTGGATGCGGCTGTCGGGGCGAAGTGTGACAGCTCCAAAAAATGCGTACGGTACGCGCTAACAGTCATTGCCCCTTGGCGGAGAGTATGGAACTCTCGCCTCCTCTGATCCTACCAAGTCTGTGGGAAGTACTGCTCATAGAAGAGCGCCACAAACCGGTCCCACGTCAGTTGTCCTTCCTCTTGTCCTCTGACCGCCTTCCACCACCTATGGGCTGCACTCTCTAGTTGATACGTGGCGAAGGCCACGCGGCATTCTGTAGGAGGACAGAGGGTGTCGGAGATCTTCTCCATTTGTTCCAGCCAATCTTCTGCCTCAGACGGGCTTTCCTTCCCCTTGAAAGAGGGGGGCTTCAGCTTCCTGAATTGGCTGAAAACCTCATGGTGTAGCCGCAGCGGAGGAAGGGGTGTACCTCCAAGCAAGGAGGACTCGTGCCTCGAAGTGTCTGAAGGGGGCGGTAGAGGATCACCCCCTCCCCCTCCATCTCGTCCAGCACCGTGGCGGCTTGCTTGCCCCATGGAGGATCCCCCCTCCACATCCCCAGGAAGGGAAGGTTGAGGAGGAGGCTGATGGAGCTCCTCCCATATAAGACTCCAGATCAGTTGGGTGAGGTCTAGGGCCTGGATGCCCGGGAGGAGAGGTGGAGCGGCTCTATCTTCAGCCATCGCTCGTCCTCCCCTGCGACCACGTCCTCGGCCACGAGCACGTCCGCAGCCTGCCTCAATAGCTCCCTGGCGAGGCATTTTCTACTCAAAGATTGAGGAGGAAAGAGATTATAGGTGCCTGTTTGACCAAAGAGGAGACGTGAGACTCGGATACAATAATCAAGAGAAAATGTTGTGATGGCTATCTTAGTTACATGTACAAGTGTGGTGTTTTCCAGACTACTTGGTCCATTTCTCGGGATGACCTTACTCTGATACCATCTGTCACGACCCGGTCCCAAATCCCTACAGGATCTGAGATCGGCTCGCTTCGGTTTATCCCAAGATCCAATTGTCCAACAAGAAATAACCAAGTAACATTCAACAAACCACCATCACACAAGTACAGTAACTAAGGAAAAAGAAATTTGCAACAGGGGGAAAAAGAACAGTAATATTACAGCCATCACATCAAATAAGTACATGTAATAGAAGACAAAGCTATAAAAACTCACTATCAAGCAGTAGAACTAAAGCTAGGCTTGACTAGGTCCAGCGTCCTCAGCAGTCGGTGGCTCGAGCTACTCAAATCCTTGACCTATATAGAATTTATTTAACTGGAGTCAGCTAATGTTGAGTAGAGTGGTGGCTAAGAAGTAACATACATTTAACTAGTAGTTAACATAAAATTTTCTATTTTCCAATTATATTATACATGTGGGTGCGTAGAGATCTCTAATTAGGATTTGTTACTTAATCTTCTTGTTTCCTATAGGAACAATTTTGCTTGCACCTTCCCGTGATATAGGATGCCCACGTGGCACTCTCCTGGCCGGGGGAGTCCCACTGTGGTAGTCCTATACTCGGTCTACCATTCCGAGGTTACGGTTATGACGTAGCGGTGACTGCGACACACGTGATAAGAGCGCGGGTAGTTACCCCGCACTAGCACGCGATAAGTTATTTCCGCTAGCGGGTACGCCTCAACGTACAGTGCAAAATAATATAGGGCCTTGCCCTCTTAGAACAGAACAGGGGTCTTGCCCCTCAGGAGTCTCGCCCCTCCTCAGTCCACGTACCTTCGTCCGACTACCCCGGTTTGCCCAATGGGCTGACGAGAGTCGGTGTAGGGTGGCCATACCTGGCCCCGGGACCCCTAGGGCGGATAGCTCCCCCCTACACTAAGTAGCTCACCTCAGTACCAAATACACGAGGGCCAGTAAGAGTCGTCGTAGTATGGCCAAACCCACCCCAGGTCCCAACCTAAGGGCAGCAAGCTTCCCTCTACATTACAAGGGATAGTTGCTCTCTTCGGTACCATGTACACGAAGGTTAGCTTACCTCCCTTAACAGCTGCCCATAGGCAGCGAATTCCCAGAACCATCCGGTTCTCCGTAGTACGGTGGTCTTGTTTACATTCCCCGTGGGGTTTGTACAGGAGTTTCTTTTTCACATCCGGGTTGGAATGTTCGGAACAAACAGTTCAATTTCCATTTTATTATAGTAGGGGTCCATTTTAGGTATAAACAGGTAGCTTTTGATTACACAATCATTCACATGTAGTTTCTTCCAACCTTAGTGTTCATGCCAAGACCTAGGGTTCAAGAATTTATTTTCGAGTATACGTTTATTCCTTCCTAGGGTTCATCTCAAGTCCTAGGATTACTTACTTGCATGTATTTAAATTAGAGATTTAAGGTTGTAACCACTCTACCTAGGTAACCAGGTGGAATGGGGGCCCGTACAGTGGCTCCCGACATCTCCACATGTCCCGTACACCCGACGGACTAGAGACCTAAAACATGGATTGATGGGCCAAAAGGTTCAGAAAGATATAAACAAGGTATCATTATACAGAGAAACTCATACGGAAAACAGAGACGGTTCGTTTGCGGAAAAGCGATAATAATAGGGCCTTACACGGCCCAAAACACGCTATCAGACGGAAATTAGACGTCTGGGAAAGGTCCCAGACGTCTTAAAACAGTTCTTAGGGATACCTCTCTCGGTGTTTCGCTATCAGATGTCTGGAACTCAATGTTGACATCCCAGGACTCCGTCAGATGTCTGGGGGTGCTCCTGGATGTCTGAAACTGCCTCGGCTACGCTCCCACCTTCTGACACATACACGTACGTTGTCAAGACTTGCCAAAGAGAGAAAGTACGAAAAGTAGATCTCTACCAGACGTCTTGCTCTACCTTCGGACATCCGGTAAGACGTCTGGGTGTCTCTCCAGCCGTCTAATTCCGCGGAAAAATGACTTCCGCAGAACCGCTTTGGCTCCCCTTGCTTGTAGGTGCTGCAGCAAACGATGCTGCACCCTCCGCTCTAGCGCTTCCTCTCGCTCGGGCTCTTCGCTCTCGACTCACTCTCGCCTTCGCTCTGCTCTTAGCTACGGGGTGCGCAACGAAGAGGAGGGGGAGAGGTTTATAAAGGGAGAGAAGGTGAGGGGGGCAGAAAGGCGAAGCATGGCGCGGAGGGGCGTCGCAGGAGGTGTGTGGTGAGGCGCGGTGAGGGAGGAAGTATGGCGTATGTACGTTCCGCGCTGAAAAGTATTTTCAGACGTCTGGTGAACATCCTAGACGTCCGGACAGACGTCTGGTGAACGTCCCAGACGTCTTAAATGACCAAAGGGGTGGTGGGTCATTTCAATCTCTGGTAAATAATGAATGTGCTACCTGTTAGCGTGTGGTTGAATCACACTGCAACATTAAGGAAGCGTGACTCTGGCATTCAAAAATTTTAAACCATGATCGAATTGATGTAGAAAACGATCATGCAATTAAATGATAAATGCCTTAATAATCGAAACCACATAGTTGAAGCTAATTTTCAATCGTTCTGAGATTCTGTGAGTTAGAATTATACATTCGTGGGTGATCAATGTAGTATAACACCACACAGGCAATGCATCTTACAATAAATCCTGACACGACTTGGAGTCCTTTTCCTTAACGGGTGGATGAAGCCTTTCGCATCGAAGACAATTAACCACGGTGTATCGTAAACTTCTTCATGAAAATCGAGGACAATGCTTGCCCTCCTTTCCTAACGTGTTCTCCTGATGATCAGGAGAAACCAAACAATTTCCTCTAGAGATTAGACATCCAGAATCCAATTTGGTGGTCTACTAGTTGCCTTCCTGGACGTCTAGAGGAACTTTTGGAAGTCTAGAAGGCCTATAGATTTCTAATGAGAAGTTTGGAGGTATGATATTGAAGCAAGAAGACAGTGCAGCGGTGTTCTCTTCCTTCCTCTCTCTCTCTCTCTATAGTAGGGAAGAATTCAATAGGTTAATTGGAGTTAGGGTTTTGTCTTGGGAGATATTTATTGCGATTCTAGTCAATTGCTAATATGACGGGATCCCTTACATCTCCATCCAAGGGATGGGATTAAATTCTACTTGATTTTTGCAAAATTGGCACAAAACAGATTATGGGGATTTTGGATTTGGTATCCAAACATTAGTTAATTCCCATCCAAAACTTTTGGGTTAAATCTAATCAAATTAAGCCTAATTAAATGTTAAATCGAATGTAATTTAACTCTTTAAATAGCATTTGGTTTATTTTATAAGTAGGAACCCGATAAAATTATTATTGGTTTCATCATGGTAATAATGAAGCATTTAGGACTCAAGGAATTAGGGCACTACGCTTTCCCAAGCATTCCAAATACTTGTGAATTCTTCACACGTGAAGGATAATATTATCGTTGAGGTTTAATTTTATTAAGCAATTGTCATTTCTTCTAGATAATATTATTTCTGACATTTCTTTATATCATTTGGAGGAGAATGAAGACCAGCTCCTTTCTCAAAGGACTTCTTCACTTTTCATGCTTGAGGTTGATCAGAATTCTGTGACCACATGTGAAATTGTCTTTCCCAACATACTTGAAGTGAACTCATTCCTCCAGTTTGCCATATATACCTATGGGGTAGATTTGCATGATTCCTTCGAGAGGTCATTTACCACTTGTTCCTTTCCACATATACCCACTTTCTAGTATTAGCACCAAGGTGGGTGTATCTACTATTGGTTCGTTGAATGTATGCGTTTGTAAATAGAGAGATACATTTGCCTCAGGTCAAAGGATAGACCTTCTCCATGACAACATTGAAGATGGACTTAGGTCAAGTCCTTAACTCGACCCATGTGACAATTCTAAATCTCCATTCAAGAGCTTCAATCACACGATGACCTTATGAGAAGATTTCTATCCTAACTTAGATTGGAAACAAATAATCAAATTAGATGATTTCATGATGTGCTATTGGATCCTTTAAATCATTTAAATCTTCAAGTTAACACACATCTGGCTTATTTGATCTAGCTAAGTACATTATCATATTTGTACTAAGAGACTTAATTCATGAATTGAAAAATAATCTAATTTTTTTGTTTAGACGAAATATAACTCATTACATCATTTGAATGACTCATTTAGGACATACAAAATCCAATATTGCCATTCTCATCCAAATCAAACTTTACTTGCTTCTTTTTGTACGCTTCTATGATAGAGAAGCTGACAATTTATCACTCACTTCTTGCACTACTCACTTGGGGAATAATTAGAACTTCATAATCTAGCACAACTCTCCCCTTGAGCCTAAACACGCTGTTTAACATGGCTCTTTTGCACATTAGCATTCATGCTCTTTTATTTTTTAAGAACTCCCCTTTCAAAAGAGATTCGATGCCCCTTGGGATCTAGTACTTTCAATAAAATCAAATTCTTTTCCTTAATAGTCACATGTTTAACACCTTACAAGATTTGGACCATACCATCAACCATGCAAAATCACACTAGATCCTACTTCCATAACATTGTGGGCTTCTTCACTTGCCAATTTGATGATGCCTACTTCATCACATGCTTAACTTGTGCTAAGCTACTCCTTGTATGAGCATAAGTGCTATGACTTGAACTTATCGAATCCAACATCAATCCTGAATCTGACTTCTCTTTCATTATTAAGCAAGCTTCCTATCTCCTAACAAGATGGTAGACACAGAGTTATTTGAGTTTGAGCTAGCATATAACTTCTTCCTTAAGGCTTTATAGATCTTCTTCGTTAGCTTCTCTTCCTTACATCTTGGACAATGGACTATCATCTAACCCTCTTTGTCATAGTAGAAGTATGTATTGGTTGGACGACTTAGATTGTCCTCTACTTGTCCCATCCTTTGATATCCATTAGCTACTCTTAGCAATCGATACCCGACCATCTGTGAATGTTTCTTGGCTTGCTTCTTTACATCATGACTTGCTCATCAACAATTTATAAATAGCCTATCTGTTAGAATTTCAGGCTTTATATGCTCCTAAGATTCTCTTGGATATCAATTAGATCATCCACCCCAATGACGGGTGCCCTCTACAAAGAAAATTTGTATATGTTACTTGCAAGAAGTCTTTTCACTTTTTACTCTTTATTTTTTGTCACATTTTCTATATTCTTCTCTTCCTTTTGGATATCATGGAATTGTCCTTCTTGCATGAGGACATTCTTCATGCACGACATCCTTGAGCTAAAGTCATTCTTTCTATGAAAAGCCTCCATGGAGAATGATGTGTCATTCGAAATGAAATTTGCCATTAAATGTGTGAAGGCATTGTTTTTATAGCATTCAAGTGTCAAATTGCCTTAAATCAAGCTAGGTCTCTACTGAGTGCCTTGAAACTGTAAAAATTGCCACTACCATACTCAATTTGGAAAATTAGAAACGAATATGCTAGTTTATCACCAACTTCATCCAAAGTGTGCCAAAACTTCCATTTAGACTCCTAGTTGCTTAAATTAGCTTGTGATTATCTTCAATCTAAGCAACACATTTGGAAGATCTAATGCATAATGGCCACCTTTCACTTTAGCCCCACTAAAGGCCTAGTCTCAAATTTAGAAGTTGGAAAGGAACCTATGCCATTTCTCCATCTTGTTTCTTCTTCCTTTCATTCTAAATCTTTTTTTGCAATTTACCCCTTTTCACAGTTTAAAAGTGAAAGCCAACTTCTTCCTTCTATAATCTTCAATGAAGATTTAATAACTCCACGCATCGAGGTCCTTGTCATTAGCTACCTTGCCGCACCCATTTTGCAAGAGGTTGTTGTTGTGGTCATCTCTTTTGTATTGAGATCGCCATTATAGCCTTATCCTTAATGGTTATGAGAATCTAGATAACCTCACAACCATGTCAATAGGCTCCTCTTCAAGATCGAGTGTCGATCCTTCAACTATGTTGGAACTAGTGGTTAGGGACAATAGAACACGAACCCGACAAATACATCAGGCTTGTGAACATGTGCACACAATTTGATGAGAATCAATCACATGTCAATACCACTGGAGAATGGAAACTTTCCACAAAAAGGAAAAATGAAGTAAACTCTTCTTGATTCTTAGTCTCTTCCCGACCCTCACATGGTATTTAGAGGATCTATTCCTGTATTTATAATGCAATACAAAACTCCAAATCCTTTTTAGAATTATATTCCTAGCTGGTAAGACTCCAAACTCTTATCCTTTTTGAAATTTAGATTTGTTCAAGTCAAATGCAAATCAAGAATGCTTATTCCAAGTAATCAATAAATTTTTCTTAGTGAAAATTTTAAAATCTGAATGAAAATAAAAGCAATAGATATTCTTATTTCTTATCCAAGCTACCAAGGAAACATTCTTTTCCTCGAAGGGAAAATAGTATCTATATATCCTTTTCAGGAGTTAGAAATGTACATTCTACAATCAACCAGCTGTTTAGATCGATCCTTGGAAATTAAGTTGGAAGGAGAAGCAATGTTGAACAACTCATTATACAAAACACTCATAAAGGTCTAGCACCTTACCTTAATTCCTCTCAACTCCCAAGCAAGGTCGAAGGAGATTCACCTTTGTTATCTAGGAGGTACCCTTGCATTTCCAATTAATGTTCAATCAAACCTCTTTATCTTATGGTAATCTTCGGAAGTTGGAATGCTATAGAAGTATTACTGTCTCATGGCTATCTTCGGAAGTTGGAATGCTATAGAAGTATTACTGTATTATTTTTATCAATTATCAGATCCTTCTATATTTTGCATTAAATACGTACCCAATGGTTGACATATCCAGAATATTCATATGACAGGTGCACCCTGCATTATACAAGGATGCCAAAACAAGGATGTACACTCGTTGGACTGTAGGTTCTCTTAAATACTTTCTGCAGATGTTTCTAACACCTGATAAGGTAGTTGATCTTATTTTGAACCATATGAAAAAAACCAGGCAGATAATCATCAAAGTACTGGATGTTACGATGTACAATGCCCTGGCTTTGTTGTGACTAGTAAAGCTTCACCTTTAGGAGCAACGATTTATCCTCTTTCTGTATATGGAGGGGAACAATATATTATCCAACTTCTTGTATATAAGGTATGTTGTCTTTTCTCTTCTGATGTATATATGTATCTGTGCATACATGCATATGTTACTTCCACAATGCTAACAGTTTTTCCCAAGAATAAAACCCAGTGGATTTCATGCTAGTGTTGTTACCTCTTTAATCGTCTACAATTAAGTTTTATAGAACTCTCAACTCCATACATATCTTTGTAACGTATCGAGATGTATTAAGCATATCTATAAAGCTTTGAAAATTACTATCTTTCAATTTACCAATAGAGAAAAATTAACCTCGTTATATATGAGCCTTTGGACCCTCACATCAATCAACCAAAATGCTTAATTCCAAATTATCAACTATTAATCCTCAACACTTGTAACCTTTTTCTTCCACACTTACAACTTATGATATATTTTATGCTACATTAGGATCTTATAACAACGAACTTATGCATCCATGTAATGTATTGCCCATTTATCAGTCACTTTGCATTACCATGTTAATTAACCATGCATTCTTTCACCTGCAGGCCATTTCCACGACAGAGTTTGCCATATATAACTCCATACATCAAGTTATTAATTAACTATGTTAGCAACCCCATTGATTTCTACTAATCAACGTACTCAAAGCTCAATTAGAAAGGATATACAAACAACTGAAAATCAAGGGGTAATTAATTCTTGCGAATCAACTAAGTTCCCTTTCTAGTTAGCTTTAAAAATTAAATAAATAAATCCACTGGATGAAGAAATTCATGAAGAAAATAATTAAATAATAGTTAATGGCTGTTTTACCCAACTGCAATTCAATTAGTAAGCTAGATGCAGAACTACTTTATGTTCAGCAACAGCACTGTCAGCACTAAAGCATGATCTTTTTACTGTAACAACAACTAGAGAAATCAGCATCCATTAATAGAGTTTTCATTATTTGCATCTTCTAATTAAATTTGTGTTCTCGGTCGTCGAAAGAACCTGATCATGTGCTTTTATATATTTATATTTGCATATATATATATATATATATATATGTTTTCCCATGGGTGCAGGATAAAGTATCTGGGAATTGGTGGCTTGCCTGGGATGAGTACACAAATGTTGTTGGATATTGGCCAAAAGAGATCTTTTACGGTTTTGATGCTGCTAAGGAAGTAATGTATGGAGGACAGACCAGCTTTGGTCCCAATGGACCTCGACCTCCGATGGGGAATGGACACTTCGCTGAGGAACCAAACGGTTTAGCATGCTTCATCTCGCACGTCAAGATCGTCGACGACCGTGGCACGGTCCAGGATCTCCCAGGCAAACGCCGATATGATGACGCAACCGATCCTGCCTGCTACAGCGTCGGCCCTTACGATGGAGCTCGCCATCTCTTCCATTTTGGGGGCAATGGACGTTGTTAATTAATAATGGATCGAAATTCTTTCATGTTTGTTTATTAAGATTTTCCATCAATAAGTTGCTTGTTTTCAGTTGGATACTTAATTCCCCCTTCAACGTAATAATAATGTGGTAATTACAGGAATATTCATACTATCTTTTGCCTAAATTTCAAGTTGTTTCATTTACTTAGTTTCCTGACACACGTACCAATATATATATATATATATATATATATATATATATAAAAGATGAAATTAATTTGCATCTACACATTAAGTTGGATGGTCAAAGAAGGCGCTGAGCACCTCTGGTGGAAGAGTCAGGCCACCCTCTTCCCCGTTTCTCTCTGACACGGGGACGCCTACACCAAAATGCTGCCCTCCATTACACAAATGGATCCCTAGTTTGTTGAATACTTTTACTGACCAAGTGAATAAGAAAAAATTTGATGAAAAAAAAGTACGATTACCCGCTACCCAGCACATGCCCCCCACCCGCTCCCTCCACTTGAAACCCCCCCGTGATGACTTATACGCATCGTGTCGTTTGGGATCCGACCATTATTTTTTTTTTTTCTTAATCTAATCAATCCTTCGAATTGCCTTTATTCACATACATACACCCATAATTAATTTGTTAGGATGATAAAAAAAAGTTAAAAAAGTAAATAAATATATGTTGTAACGTATTTTGCAATGTACGAAGTGAGAGTGATGATTTCAATAGGTGTATTTTAGTTTTCCACTAGTGAAAATCATCACTTTCTATAGTCGAAAAATCACTTTCCATGGGTGAAAAGCCACATTCTAAATGAAAAATCATTTATCACCAATAAAAAGAAAAAACACGTCAGTATATTTTCATTTTCAACAAGTGTGTTTTGATTTTCAATCGGTATATTTTGATTTTCAACCAGTGGGCTTTGATTTTGAGTTGATCTACTTGATTTTCAACTAGTAGATTTTCATTTTCAACTAGTTAATTCTGATTTCCAATCGATGTGTTTTGCTTTTTCCTTTGAATGGAAACATGAATGGGGACTGTATGTTGCAAAATATATTACAATGTATATTCTCATACTTGTGTCCTAAAGACAATTAGTGGCTTGCATGCGAGGATATGAAAAACATAGTTGGGTATTGGCCTGCGGAGCTCTTTAGCAACTTTGACCACGCTTCTGAGCTGACTTCGGTGGATATGTAAGGTGCCAACAGGGGGGACAAGATTGCCCTCCGATGGGGGATGGGCACGTGCCCTAGGAACGAAAGTGGGATACCACATGTACAATTATGCTCCATAAGATATGTCCAAGTGATCATGTATAGGGCCCGATCACAAATGGGGTGCCCTCGGCAACCACAAGCAAACTGAAGTCATTACCATACCTAGATGCTATGGTGTGGGATTTTATATCTCCAGTGAAATATACATATGTATACCAGTTCTCCTTAGGTGGTGATAGTCTCCTTAGCGAAAGGACGATCCGATTTAACAATAAAAGCAATGCAATCACAGAAAATAGATACGAGAGTTGGTACAGTTCCACCTTTAGGGGTGCATGTCTGGGGGGAGGGCAAGACTCCCAAACATCCACTAAAATTAGCGGATAGTACATAATCTCTAGTTTTTTCTCTCTTAAATTGTGTGAGGACAGCCCTGGAAGGCCTCACTCCTCTATTTATAGTACGAGAAATATTCCAGAAACATTAAATCCCTTAACAGTCCTTGCGGATTCTTTAGCACGTCCATTATTTGACTATTAATAGCGCAGGTAACACCGCTGTTAATGTCGACGTGGGTGTTGTGGGTGTTGTTGTAGCCTCTTCCACTCCGATTAATCTGGGTCCTTCAGCAGGTCGGTCCTATTCGGATCTGCTTGGATGAAGGTGAGTTCGGATCCATTTGAGTGTAGGTGGGTTGGGCAGAGCCGGATCCTATTGTTTACTTGGTATCTGGGTAGCTAGATCCTTCTTCGAGCTTCGTGCGAAGTTTTGAGTCCGATGACACTTTTTTCCCCTTATCATATGCCCCTACTCTCTAGCTAGTGGATGTTGCTGAGAGAATAGCCAAAGTACTTAAAACTTCATAGTAGGTGATGCTCTTAAATGGTTTCTCTGTTGTCTTTCAAGCAGGGTGACTATTTGTCATAAAGTGGAAGCTTTAACTTCAAGCAGGCAAGGCGCCTTTGTTCATGCGGTGCATGATTGTTAAAATAAGTGGGGAACGTAGGCGTGCTCCGCCTGAGTTCTTGCCAGCCTTAAGAGGTTAACAAATAATAAAGGGAACGTGGGCATATCATTGCCTTAGTCCCTGCCAGCCTTAAGTAATAAAGGGATCGTGGGCATGTCGTTGCCTGAGTCCCTGCTATCCTTAAGAGGTCAACATTTAATAAAATGAACATAGGCATATCACCACCTGAGTTCCTATTGGCCTTAAGAGGTTAACATCCCACGTAAAAACGTGACGTAAGTGTCACCTTCCGCGAGTGGCTGCCAAGCACTGTGGGGATTGATTTTCGTCGTGTTGTCCGACAAGACTGGCATTAATTGCAGTCATGATGAGGCATAATTGCCTCAAATATCATACTTGTCAGCGACATGAGCACTATTATTGCGGTGAAATGATACAAGCGTAAGGGCATTTAATGCCCATAATGATGACCGAGGTTATTTCGATTTTGGCAAGATCTTTTGAAAGCCGCACTGAAATATGTGGAATTTCGTTGTTTTGAAATCTGCACCCCTTAAGGGGGTAAACTCCCCTCAAGGGAGGTTATAAATAGAGGGGTGGGGCACAGTTAATACCCCACCTACCCTCTTTACTTCGGCGGACCACCTTACGAGCTTGCCTCCACTACTTCTCCGACGAGTTGTGAAAAGTTTTGTATGTTGATGTGGGAAATTGAAGTTTTAAAATAATTCGTCGTAGTTTAGTTGAAATTACACGAAAAAAAATAAAATTTATATTCGAATTTGAAGTCCGAAGTCGAACGTAGGGAGTAAGTAACAATTAATTCTCAAGATCACAATTTAAGTATAAGATAACAATATTTAATGAGAAATTCAAGCAATAATGATATATATATATATATAATAGCAAATTTCAATGATGTAAAAAGATTAGGGTAAAATAGTTATTTGAATCACCAATTACTCTAATTACAATAAGAGCAAATATTTGAATAATATCAACCAAGTTTAATCCACTCAAGCCAAGTGAACAGTGCACTATCAGAGATATCAAACGATGGAACTCCTTATCAGATAGCTTAAATGCTTAGATGCTACAGTGCAAAGGCATTGTCCTCAGCCCTTCGTCTTCTCTGATCTTCCTCTTCCTTCTTTTCTTTTTCCCTTCTCACGCACAAGGAAAAGCCTCTTCCCTTCTTCTCAAGCACAAGGGATGGCACAGCACAGAGGCACGATTGCCTCTCAATGGCTAAGTTTTGAGAGAGGATCAACTGAGGCACAAACCCCCCCTCTTTCTCAGATACACGAGGCTAATCGAGTCGGTAATCGAGTATATGGTCAGGGGTCCAAGTCTGTAGGCTGTGAGCACGGACGAGGGTGCACAGGTGTGCGGGGGACCTCACCCCCCGTGTGTCGAGGCAGTAAGGCCCCGGCTCAAATTCCCTTTATCTGCGGTGGAAGGATCCGCTATCTTCGATGTGGGACTAAAATCCCACCTTCCTTCGCGTGAAGCTGTTGTTGCCTCCTAAGTCAAATTGGTGTGGGGGAAGCGGTCAATGCCCCCAATTGATTGCTTAGGAAGCTTCCTGGGTTGAGTCCGCTTCACCTGAGTTGCAAACCTGGAGCGGATGTCTGAAGAACACACCTCGAACTCGCTCGAAGCAGCTGCAGTAATGGCGTGTTGACCTGTTTCCCTGAAAACAAAAATATGGTCTTTCGACCTCGTCAAACCAGCTCAAAACGTCCGTCGGAGCATGGCGAATGTGGCGGTGGTGGTTTCATGATGTGGGGAGGTGTGTGTGCGTAGGGCAAGGTCGGGGCGGAGCTGCAAAGGTGGTGGTGTTCGGGGAGATGGTAGAGTGGCAAATCGGTGGAATTAGGTTAAGGCTTTAGTCGGTGGGGTTGCGGCAAAGTTGATGGGGGTGGTAGCGGCAAGATTCGTGCGATGGAGTAGCAGATAGGCGTCGCAGGAGCTTCGCCAGAGCGGAGGAAGGCGAAGGCGTTAGGGGTGAGAAGGTGGTTGTTTGTGAGTGTAAGGGGGAAGTGAAGTAGAGGGAGAAAGGAAGAGAAAGGGGGTCTTAGGAGAGAGGGAGAAGTCCGGAGAGCTTCGGTCGTGGCTTGACCGAAGCCGGAGAAGGAGATGGAGACGGCAAGGCATCGACAGCGAACGAGGCAGAGGAATGACCTCCCTTTGGCCGGAGAGGATCACGAGGACGAGGGAAAGAAGATAGACCATCCAATTTGATGGTTGGACAGTCGAAGAAAGGGGATCGAGGGTGGTCGCCGGAGCAGGGGTTTTGGTGGCCGGAGGGAAAAGAGGGGCATTTGCCTTGCCAAAACTTGCTAAGGAGATAAGGCACACCCTGGGCGTGCTTTTATAGGCCATAGGAGGTCCTTCCAAGCCTGGGGCGTACGCACATGTAGGAGACCCGAAGCTTTAAAAGGTTCGTACGAGCTTTGGAGTAGGATTCAGAGCCTCGTACATGGCTCCAATGGAAGGCAACTTCCTCAAGAATTTCCCTTTCTATGTTGGGAGAGATTCGTTAATCAATTAGGGAGAACTCTTTAATCAAAGGTTGCCGAAGTAGGATTTAGGAGTCTGAAGGCGACGGGGACCTATTTGTGAAGAAGATGATGAAGTTAGGGGGTATTTGTAAAGGATTTTGAAAGCTAGGGGTTTAAGTGAGAGAGAAAGAGTCAGACTTGGACCAAAATATAAACTTGGTCAAGATGATCTTTGATTTGGCCCAAATTTAGGTATAAACATAATTTGGACCGAAGAAATCTGATGGTGAAGTCGGATTTTGGATTTGATCAAGTTTGACTAGGTAATTTGCGTAGAAATTCAAATTAGGGTAATTATCCACCTGAGACTCAGTTTTAGGTCAATTGGGTTCCAATGGTCAAATCAAGGGTACCAAACCTTAGAGAATATTTCTCTATGATTTTTAGAAGGTTTAGGTGAATTTTATCTTGATCAGAACCTCAGTTAATTAAGCAGGTCTGTTTTTAGGATTTCAGAAGTCATTTATTTCTAAAAATACGTGAAAACCCATTTTTGTCTGCACGAACTCACTTATTAGACATTTATGACCATTTAACCTTTAATAAATCCTTGAAATACCCCATGGTTATTCTGTATTTATGAAATGCTATTAATTTTGCAGAAATAATCTTGTATTCTTCTCTTCTTTTTTCAAAACAAGATAATATGCTCTTAGGACCTTCTGATGGATATGCATGAGCATTTATCAACCTTTTTAGACCAAATTGAGCTAGTTATGGCTCATGGTGGTATTCCCGAGGGGGGGTAATAAATGGAGGGGTGGGGCACAGTTAATACCCCACCTACCCTCTTTACTCCACCGGACCACCTTGTGAGCTTTCCTCCACTACTTCTCTAGCGAGTTGTGAAAAGTTTTGTATGTCAGAGACGTCGCATCCGAACGAGTAGCAAGGGCATAAACATGTCTGGGCTCGCGGGTAAGAGTAAGTCTGCCTCTTCCTCATCTGGCATCTTGCCTGAGACAAAGGAAATGTATAATTTTCCTTTTGACTTTCATAGCCGACCGGCATTAAGGCATTCCTAGATGTCTATGAACTCAGTGGAGTTCCGTTCCATATGCCTGCAGGTTCAGGACCTACGTATGCTCCGACGGGACGAATGAAATGTTCATTATTTGTAGATACGTCATAGAACATGGTTTACAGGTACATTTAAACCCATTTTTGGTTTCCTTCCTTTCTCATTATCATCTTGCCCCCTCGCAACTTAACCTCAACTATTGACCTGTTCTCAATGCCTTTACAATCATTTGCATCCATCTGGGGATTTCTCCCCAACTGGGCGTATTTTGCTTGATTTTTGAGCTCATGCCCCTTAAAGTGAAAAGGAGCAGGCCCCCTTCTGGTACATATACTTTGTATAGCTAGCATACCAAATACCGTATTGTCGATCTCCCTAATAGTCTAAAGGGGCAAGATTATCATTGCTTTTTTCTTTCCAACATGGAGGACCTAGTAGTCCCCTACACTTGGCAAGGCCTACCTGATAGGGATTTATCGCCTAGAGCCGAGGAGCTTAACCTGTCTGCATAAGCGAATGCAGACAAGGTAGTGAAATTTGGGTCGATTGCCTGATCGAAACTCAGGTGGGATGATGTTTTGGCGGCATTGTCATGGGTTGCAGATTCCTATCCCACACTATGTAAGTTAAGGGGAAATAGCTTTAGAAAGTGTATTATCTTCGCCCTTTACTTAACTTCTTTTTTTTTTTTGTTGCAGCTTTTGGGCAATTCACCCACCCAGATACCCCCAGGCATCGAGGTAGCAGCTCCATCCACTGTGGGTCCCAACATGGGGAGGAAAGGCCTGTAGGGTAGGGCGAGGGGAGTGAATATTTCTACTCAAAGGAGGCTAAGAGGAAGGAGGTGGCAGGCGATAGAGGTCCCCATGAAACGCTTGAGGGGGGGCCCACTGCTCAAGTTATGATGGGAGAGTTGGCAGCAGTTGCTCCTCCGAGCCCAGGTGAGGTTGAGGCAGAGGATGTCTCAGTGGACCAATCTTGCCCGTTTGTCCAGCCCGAGGCAATCGTCTTAGGCGACTCCCCACTCGAGGCCCCTGCAGAGGTGGCTCAAACGGGGAGTGCCACCGTTTCCAGCCCCTTCACTGGCTCTACTGGCGCCTTCTCGAAGCTAGTGTAGGAGGAGGCATCCATTAGAGGTTTTTTGGGTGGTAGCTCATTCGAGCAGCCTTTCTCTAGGCAGAGCTTGATGGGGGCCAGAGTACTGGTGGGACCCATTGGCCAGGGAGGTTCTGGGATGATAGGTTAAGCAATCGGGTTCATCAGATGATCCTTACTGGAGGGGCCCTGAAGGCCCTATACCTAGCCGAGCGGCGCTGGCTTAGGTGGGTGCTTCAAGCAGTGCCTCGAACTTGGAGATGCAGGCGCTCTGACACTTACAAGATGCCTTATTTTGGGCTACCTCCTAGTAGGGAGGAATGAACTTTAACCATGTGTTCTACTACTTGCGCATGGTAAGTTTCTCCTTGTTTATTTTTGACTTCTCCTTGGGTAAAAAATTTAGGTCTCACACCTCCATCGATGCTCTTTGACAAGTTGGGACTCTTGGGACTTTCTTTGTCCCGCATGGCAATGTTCCATCAGACATCTCTAAACCGGTCATCTCCACCTAGGCGGCCAACATAGCTTCCAAATGGGCCATGACTGCTAAGGTGGAGTAGAGGAATTTTACCCATCTGCTCGTGGAGGCCATAGCTGCCTGTGAGAGGGCAGAGAAGGCCGTTGAGGAGGCTACTCGGAAGATCTGCTTGCAACAACAGGTGGCTGGCCAAGTGACCCGTCTACAAGAAGAGCTGAAGAAGGCTCGCCAAGGCCTAAGAAGAGCTTGGTATATAGTCAGGAAGCTAGACGAAAGTCTCTTCAAGATCCATAAAAGGGATCTTGTGGCATTACGAGACTTATCTGAGCGCCTGCAAACCTCATGTGCCAATGTACTCTCACTGAAGGAGGAAGTGTAGGTGCTCAAGGTTGAGCACTCCTCAATCGTTAAGGGGTATGAGGTAGCTCTTCAAGAAGAGCGCCTTCGCCTGGGCACGACCATCGATGAGCTTGCCACCCTAAAGGCGAGCCACGAGAAGGCAAATGCAGCTATGGAAATCCTGAGAGCTGACCTTGCCAAGGCTCAATAGCTCACGGAGGACAAGGGCAAGAAGGTGCTGGAGTTGGAGAGTACTACGCAACCGGAGCTTGATCCTGAGATGATGATGACGTTCTTCACTTCCGATCCGTCTATGGAGGAGAAGCGGGACTTGATCTCAAAGGAGATCGGTAAGTATACCTTGACGGTTGTGTAGTCTCTGCTAGAGGGTAAGCATTCTTTAGTGGAGGAGCTATACAACTAGTCTGTAAACTAGTTCCTGTTCAAGTGTAACTATCAAAAAATTGGCGGTCTTATCATGGACAAGGCTCCCATAGAGTTGTCTGAGGACTAGCTGGGAAGCCCGACTCCTGAAGAGGAGCCAGACAAGCTAGGTCCGTCAAGAGCTATGGAGCCGCCTATTCGGCCAATCAACCCGCCTCGCACAGTCTCTTCGCCAATCCGGACTCTTGGAGCTGATATCTTCGACGACTTGGAGTGACGTCGTCATGCTTTTGAGAGTGTTGTTGTTGTTTCTTTTTTCCCTTTGTTGACTTTTTTTTTGTAGGCCCTTTGAGGGAAATGTAACAAACAACACAACCATGAAATGAAAGGAAAGAAAAAAAAAATATCTTTATTGTCTTTTCTTTTTCTCTCTCTTTTTATACATGGTACAATCACAAATTACTCGCATGGCAAGTATGAGAGATTGGTTTGTTGCCTAGGGTCTGTAACTCATAGAAATCACCTAGACTGTTTTTACAAATTTTATAAGGCTCCTTCCATGGGGCGTCCAATTTTTCGCCTGAGTTGCTTGATACGGAGACTTCGCTTTTTTGCAAAACCAAGTCTCCTTCAGAGAACTTTCACTTGTGGACTCGCCTGTTGTAGGCGGCTGCTGTCACTCTTTGTACTTGAGTGATGCTTCTGACACTTTCTCCTTTAACTTGTCCACGAGGTCTAAGGCCAAGCGGACTTGATCATCATTGGTGGTGAGGTCATATAGTTGTGTTCGGTAGGTGGGGAGGGCTATCTATATTGGTATCTGGGCTTCCATGAAATACACAAGGTTGAATGATGTGTGGCCTGTGGAAGTCCTTTGGTAAGTCCTGTAGCCTCACAGTACGTTTGGCAGCTCGTCCGCTTATCTTCCTTTGGCTGAATCCAGCTGATGCTTCAACACTGAAATAATGGTGCAATTGGTTACCTCCATCTGTCCATTTGCTTGAGGGTGACCCACCAACGTGAAGCATAAGCGGATATGCCAGTTGGTGCAAAATTCTTCAAACTTTTTGTAGGCAAACTGGGTACCATTGTCTGTGACAATGTACTAAGACATCCCGTACCGAGCTATGATGTCCTTTCGAACAAATGAGATGACCCTATCAACTGTTAGGTTGGCCATAGCCTTAGCTTCGACCCACTTAGAGAAATAGCTCACCGTCACTAGTATGAAATGCTTTTGAGCAAGAGTTGGCAAGAAAGGGCCAATGAAGTCCTTGGCTCATTTTACAAGGGGGATGGGTGACATGATAGGCATTAACTTTCCAGGTGGCAAATGGTGCAAGGTAGCAAACCACTGACACTTGTCGCAATTGCACATGCATTGTTGCTTCATTTGGGGCCAGAAGTACCTCATCTAGAACAGTTGGACCAATGCACAGTTCTTTGAGTGTCTACAATGCCAATCATTCTGCTATGATCTACAGGAATCAAATATAATAAGTGCTAAGAGTGTTTGCAATGTAGGGTTGAATCTTTCACCAACTCAGATTTCCATGATCCTATAAGCACTCTCCAGGCATTTACATTTGATTGGGATGAACATAATGAAAATGACTCTGTGGATGAACTGATCTTCGAATCATTTCTTGAGTCCATACCGCACCCAGATATCGAAGCAGCCACACCAACTACAGAGCCTTTTAGAAATCGATCCCAATCTCGACCCGCCATCAGAATAAATTTCTATTCTGACTCACCTCTTTTTAATTCGGTCGCAATTGATTCACCGCCATCTTCTAATAAGGAATTGGACACTGATTAGACCAACAACCACATATTATCCTTCTCCGATCCTACTAGTAGGGTTCCTACGTTTTCCATAAATCCATTTTCATTTTAGGACCCCTACTCTGATCAGGCTGAGTCGATTCAGCCAAACCCTAGATTCGTATTTCCACATCTTTTCAAGCCACAAAGCATCTGGTGGGCTCCACTTCTATTGATTCATATCCATCAACCCACTAGACTGATTGGGTTTGGTCTGCATCATCAGCTTATTGATCTGAACAAGCACCTGTTTGGACCAACTAAACTACTCATCAAGGTGTTTGTTCTACAAAATTTTTCCAATCTGACCACCCATTTTCCTTGACCACCTTCTGCTCGGCTAAAGGCATTAAATTTATCACTTAATAGGAGGGAACCCGCCATTCCAAAAATCTGAGACCCTTTTGATCATCCTTTGAGCTACACTCTTACTGTACTTTAGGATTTGATTATGGGATCTACTTAAGTTCTAGACCAAATCAAAATAAGGATTAAGTCTTGAAGTGCTAATGACAGGGAGATAAGTAAGAGTACTGACCTTAGGCCTCGTAGGCCTGTTATAGGGCTTAAACACTTACGTATTTGTTAAGATCCAGATTAGTCCTCAAGAGGTTGAGGAAAGTGCAAGGCTGATGCATTAAGTCTAAGGCTTAGGGATTATTCGGCCCTCTTGCTTGCTGATGAGAGGCTCATCATGATCTCTAATTACCCCTAATTAACTGGTCTTCCTAGTTAATTAGCTAAGGTTATGAATATATAAGGGTTAATTATGAAATAAGGGATACATAGTAAAGGGCTTTAAAATAAGTTTAAAATGACATTTTATCATTCAATTAACATTATTAATGATTTAATTAATAATTGGACTCGAAATTTTATTAATCATTTCCTTAATTAATAAGTTAAGTAACTTAAACATAATGTATACATAAGTATATAATAACTTAAGTAATTTTACTTAATCTAATAAATTAACCTAAAAAGGTCAAAAATGTAAATTCAAGGTATAAACATAATATTTACTTTATTTACTAACATATATATAAAGTTGAAAAAGATCTAAGTTAAAATAAACCTTTAAAACCTGAGTTTACATCTTGGTCCTTAAAATTCATTGCAATCGAGTCCTTAATCTCCATAAAGGTCCTTAGGTTTCATTGCATTTAGGTCCCTATCCCTTTCTTTTTCTTCTTCTTCAGCCGAGTGAACGGCTGACGACGGAGAGTGACGCCACAGCACGATCACCGCCCTACCGACATCATCCTTCCTTTTCCAAGCTCTTGGAGCTTGCGCTCACCACTCCATCTTCATCCATCGGTCTGGATTAATCAGAAATTCGAATTTTTGGTGGGAGTTAACCTCACCGTCGTCGAAGATGATGCCGGAGGTTAAGCTCCCCAAGCTTCTTCTTCGTCCAGACTTCGTCGTCCTCTTCGTCGCCATCTACTATAAATACCCCCTCACCCCTTTGATTTCTCTCAAGTTGGCTCCCTTCCCTCTTCTAACACTGTAGCTGACTTCGCTAGGATATTCTCTCCATAACTCCGGCAACCTTCCACACCACTGTCCGACTTCCTCCATCCATCTTGATTAGCCGAGGAGATCCGCCAAGGTCTGCTGCGTCTTTGGACATAGGCACCAACCAAGGAGTCCTCTGCTTCACCTCAAATCTGCCCGTCGGAGATCTTCTTCTTACACCCTCTGATTTCATCGTCTGCTATAAACCTTCGGCGGAACCCTATTGACCCCTTCATCCAGGTAATGGTAGACTAGGAGTAGGAGTAGGAGTAGGGTAGTTTAGGTAGGTAGTTAGTTAGGTAGCTTAGTTGTAATTTTAGAATTTAATGTTCATCTTCTTAGACTCCGGCGAGTTCCTTGAGCTTGCCAGAGCCTTGATTTTGTCTTTTAAACTCACTAATCACCTTCTTTCATTCACGATCATTTCTATCACACTTAACCTCTAATTTGATCACTGTTTCGCCTAAATCACCTTCACCTTCACAGCTACTGTCACTATCCATGGTGATAGTATCTGAGCTTAGATTCACTTTCATAGGGTTCTCCATCACCTATTCACAACCTAAGGACCCTGTTTGACACTTTAATTTGTATAAATACCATATATAATTTAAATGCCCAAAACTAATTAAGCTCCTGAGCTCGATGTCAATGGCGGCTCAGGAGTAGTTAAAACCTTTAATTATATACATATATAGTATCGTAATTATCTTTTGACTTGTTTCCTCCACTCAATTGAGTGGAAAAATAAGTCCAGAGCCTAATCCAACTCAGATTTTTGAAAAAATAAATTTACTGGTAAATCTTAATTCTAATGAGCAAATGAAGAATTAATTGAGTTCCTGAGGTTCCTTGTAACCTTAGGAACCATTTCAGATTAAAATGGCACAATTCACCTTTCTGTATACGATTTTGCCTTTTTCTGCAATCACTGGAGCTCCGGCAAGTCAAAATTGAGCTTCAGCTTGAAGAACTTAGTGAAAAGCTCTAGATTGGCTAATTGAGGTTTACTGATTACTCTGAGATCATTTATTTGGAATTTTAACATCTGGAGTTGTAGATGGATCTTCATCTTCCCCAACTCCAGTAGAGTTGGAGAAGTTTGACAAAAGTTCAAAAGAGGCATTTGATGGATTTAAAAACTTCAGCGCAATGCACTGAAGTTAATTATGCCCTCAAATTTGTGTAACAAACCCCTAATTGTTCTGTTGAATAGACCACATTAGGAGCTCAGGCGAAGAGCCTGGAACCCTAATTTTTAGGGTTAAATCATCTGTTTAAAAGGTTCGATGAATTCTTGAAGTTGAAGAGAAGATATTTGAGGCTTTAATTTCTTGAGAAAAGGCTTTAATCAGAAAGTCAAATTTTAAGGCCTCACAGTCAAACCTGGTGTAACGACCCGGTTCCCGAGTCCCTACGAGACACGAGAACCGGACCGACTCGACTAATCCCAAGACCCAGTCGTCCAACGAGGAAGTAACCAAAAGACAGTAAAATAAACCACATTCAGCATGAATATAACTAACAGTAAGAAAGTACAGCAGTAAGGAAAGAAACTACTACAGTAGGCACCACCACAACAGTAAAACAACATTTATCATATAACAAAAACTGCGGGTAAAGAAGGTACAGCGGAAACAAAACTACTCACTAGAACAGAAACAAAAAAAAGGGGTACAAAGCTGGGGTAACTCTACTGGACCCTACTCGGCCCAGCGTCCTCTGCAGCCGCCGACCCTGACTGCTCAACACCTGGTCCTGAAAAAGGTAACGAGTGTAACACGTCAGCAAAACGCTGAGTAGAGTGGCAAACTAACTAAAGGCAACAGTAGAGTGTACAGTAGCTATTATGTTCTATTACTTCCTTTATTTACATCTTTCAATTTTTCTCACTATTTCATTTATTTCTCAGATCCTTTACTTGATCTCGAATGTCCTCGTGGGACGATCTTGATTGCAGTATTTTCCAAAAGTAGAAGTAGCACGTGGTGCTCTCCTGGCCGGGAGAGTCCCCCGTGGTGATCCTACCCTCAGTCAACCACCCCAAGGTCACTGACAGACGTAACGGTGACTACGGCACGCGCGATAAACGCACAGGTAGCTAGCCCGCACTGGCACGCGGTCAGTCGTTTCCGTTAACGGGTGCGCCCAAAGCACAGCACGGAACCAGGGTAGAGCCCTCTCAGTAACAGGGGTCCAACCCCTCCACAGTAACCAAACCGGGGCCTTGCCCCTCCACAGTCCGCGCACCCTCGCCTGACTACCCTGGTTTGCCCTAGTGGGCCTAACAAGTCGGTGAAGGAGGCTAGCAGAACCCCGGGGCCCGTGGGGTAGCTAGTACTCTCCTAACACTACTAGCTCTCCTCGGTACTACGTACACGAGGGCCAGCAAGTCGGTACAGAGCGGCCAATCCTAACCCCGGGTCCCTGGGGCGGCTGGCCCCACTCTGCACTAAACAGGTACAGGTACTTCCCTTGGTACTGCGTACCCAAGAGACAGTACAAACTACATCTCAGTTCCATTCCTTTTTCTTTCCAGGAGTTCCACTCCTAACTCCCCGTAGGGTTCCAGCTCTTTATTTCAGAACATCATATGTTTCACTTTCCAGATTCACGTGCTCAAATTCCATGATCTCAAACATGTTTCTTTATTCATAACAGGCAGCTGTTAATTAAATTTACAGGCAGCTTTATATATTCCTTTCCATTTTTCCAAGACTGCAGTAATATACATTCCACTAGTTTTTCCATCCTAGGATTTATGCCATATCCTAGGATCTATCATACAATCTAGTTTTCCGGCCCTAGGATTCATGCAACACCTAGGAGCTATCATTCCATATATTTCTCATTCCTAGGATTCATGCAAGCCCTAGGTTCTAGTTATGGTTCCATACTTTAACAGATTTTATTAATACTTAAAACCACTCTACCAGGTACAACGGGAGTAATGGGGGCGTGATCGGGAATCCCGCGCGCCTCCGCGACTCTCAAGACTGCAACCGAACGAGGTCCTATCACAAGGATCAAACACAAGGAGTGTCTCAAAACAGTGTATAGCTACTGTAGGCGGGTAGAGGAATTAATTCTGAAACGAACGCAACTCGAATCACGGAAAACGGAGCCCAAACGGGCCCTAAACGGGTCGAGAAAGACGATACTGTGCAAAATCAGACGTCTGGAACTCCCTCCAGACGTCTTAAACAGTGGATCAGAGAATTACCTGCTCAGCGTGGTTTCCCAGACGTCCAGAAGTCTGCAGGGACGTCTTTCCTAGATCCCAGACGTCCGATGGTCACTTTGGACGTCTGGAGGTCACTCCCGCCGTCTGGTACAACTTCCAGACGTCTGATTCGCAAAGGATGACGAATCAGAAAACCTGCGCACAGCCAACCCCCCTCCCTCAGTACGGTCAGTCGACAAAAAGGAAGAAGAAAGCGGAAACTCACCTTTCAGACGTCTGTGTGATCTCACAGACGTCGACCTTGCCGTCTGGATATCAATCCAGACGTCTGATTCTGGAAATTTTTCCAGAATCAGAGCCCTGCTCGGCCTCCGCTCGCGACGCCGCCCGCGTCGCACCTCGCGCGTACGCTGCTCCGCCCGCAGCAGGTCCCTCTCCGCGACGCTCTGCGCCCCCTGCGCCCTCCGCCGGCCGGCCAAGCCGCTCCTGGCGAGCTCGCCCTCACGGCAGAGCCCCGCCCTCGCACGCCGCAGCTCCTCCGCGCTCACTGCGGCTGCCGCTGCCACTGCGCCCTCGCGTCCGCTCGCTCTCGCGCACAGGCAGGAGAAGGAGGAAGATGGTGGAGACGGGAGGGGAGGCGCGCCCCCCCTTTTAACGCCGCACGGAGAGGAGAGAGAAGGCGGTCGCAGCCGCCTGCAGCCGCAGAGAAAGAGGGCAGAACGCAGGTCTGCGCGCACAGGCGCGCAGACGAATATCCCGTGCGAGCATAACTATTCGCCAGACGTCTGTAAACTATCCCGGACGTCTGGTCAGACGTCTGGATGTGATCCCAGACGTCTCGACAGACGTCTGGGCCACCTCCCAGACGTCTTAAAAGGCGTCTGGGGCACGCGCTCGTTACACCTGGGAAGGAGAATTTGATTCTGAGCTCAAACTAAAGAATTGAGGAGTTAGAATTGATTCTGAGAATTTGTTGGTTGGTTTTAGAATGATTTTACTGAGCTCAGACTTGTAATTTTGGTTGGAATTTATATCTGCCAGTTTGGGTTGTTTTTTAACCCAAATTGATGACAGTGGTATTTTGATCAGATTTGATCGTAAATCCTACCCAGATTAGTTTGTTTTAACCCTTAGAATTTGTTGAAATTGATTATTAATGTTTTTAAGTGTCTGTTCACTTAATCAGAGTTGAAAATTTGTTCTCTGAAGCTTTCAGAGAAGATTGAGGTATCTCTGCAGTTTCAGAAGCTAAAAGAGCTTCAGAACCTTTACCTACAGATGCGTAATTACTTGCAAAATTAATTCAGACCATTAGATAAGCTAGAAAAGCCATTCTATAGACAGTGTAAACATAATCTCCACTTCCAGGCAATGTTAAACCCGTAGGAACCCCCTAGATTCACTCTTCAAATCGAAGAGGAAAACATCCTCTTATCTTAAAATTGATACTTCAATTCTGTAGAACAACTCAAGAGCTTTCTAACAAGCTTTGAATCGCTTGGAACGGAGCTCTGAGCTAGGAGAAATCGTCAATTGAAGTCGGGTATGGAGGGGGGAGACATAGTCCCACATCGTTAGTTTACAAGCGGGCGCCTTAGTATAAAAATGATTTGTTGCATGGGCTTCTCAGTCGTCAAGCGCTTGGCGTGATGTGAACATCTGACCTTTACTAGCATCTATGTGTGTGCCTGCGGGTGTGCACCTGAGTGGGTATGTGCGGATGTGTTGGCCCTAGGAGGGCGAGGCCTAGGAGGCGTGAGCCAGATTGGCTCGAATCTGTGGGAAATAAATCGAAAATAAACCGAACGTAATCAAATTAGGTGAGAACCGAGTAAGGTCTGGTCCCACCCTGATCTCAAGGTGCTGTGTATCCTCGAAAGGACCTCGTCGCAAATAAAAAAATAATTTTTGGTTAAAGAGCAAATAAACTCGGTTCAGCTAAGGTTAAAGGGAAAGCAGAAAAGCAGAAGGGCTAAAGACTAAGTGTTGAAGAAAGAAAGCTGAAGGCTAAGCTTAAAGGAAAGAAAGGAAAAGAACAGGCATGAAGATCAAGGAGATGGCTTAAGGAAATACTAAGGGAGAAGAAGGCAGAACAGGAGAAGAAAGAAAGAGAGCTCGAAAGAGAGTAAAAAAAATAAAGGATAAATAAAAAGAAAAGAGAGAAAGAAAGAAAAGAAAAAGAAGAAGAAAAGAGAGAGAGAGGCTGAAGAATAAAAAGAAAAGAATTTATTTTTCTTGCTATATGTTAAATTTCTTTTTACTTTCAATTGTTGTAATAAGGCATGTTGTAATTAGAAAAACTCTTATTTGCCTTACTTCTTTTGAAATAAATAGAAAACTAACATGTTTACTTGCTAATTAAGTAGATCATTTGAGTAAATATATTCCCTTATGGGATTTTGCATATTATTTCATTTTAATCAAATATTTTGGCAAAATTCATGTTTCCATAATTAACTTAAACATACCTCCTATACTTAAAAAGAAAAATAAAGACAACTAGTGAATTTAAAAAGAATTATACCTCCTAGCGAACAACCTGGACTCAACCAGTAAAAATTTCTAAAATGTTAGGTTAATTCTACCCTATACTACTAATCGACACAACTTCGAGTTAACCTAAGTAACTTTTCTCTACTCTTAATTAAGTAAAATTAACTTAATTACTGAGTTGAGGTAAGAAACGCGCCACTTGCCTTTTGGTTTACGGGACTTGGTAACCAAGCACCTAAAATCCATACACCAGTTTGATTCAATGGGCTTAATAAAGAAATAATGCCAAAAGTGTTCCATTCTGAAAAAGGTTTTGCCGAAGATCTATCTTAGGAGCGGCTTGAAGATATAAGTTGATTCGACGGGTTCCCAACGTAGAGAGGCGAAATGAAAAATACTCCCCTCAAAGATGCATAATAACATATCGTCTCCTTAGTACTTGTCTCCTAGGATATCAAAATATCCTATCAAGGGCATATAAGCATCTCGTACTGGTTCAGGTGCCATGGGCGAGATTATCTCAAAGTGCTGACTGCCAAGGCTTGAATTTAGTTACAAAATGCCATGGGAGACACTATCCCAAAGTGTCAAAAGCCAAGGTTCTGTGGGTTGCCATGAGTGCTGCTATCCGAAAGCATAAAAAGCCAGGGACCCTTCGAGGATTGCTGATGGGGACAAGGAATCCAATATAGATCGTGCTCAACTAGGGCCAATCTGATGTTGGATTTAGGGGAATATAAAAGAAAAAGAGAGAAAACTCTTAGAATGAAATATCCCTCTCTATCTATTTTATAAAAAATGCACTGGCAAGCTGAACCTGGGCTTGATATGCCTACGCACGGGTGCTTTAATCGCTAGGGTAAACGAACCTCTGGGCAGTTTTTGCGAGCCTTAGAAACCTTCGCTGCAGACCCAAGGTTGAGGTTGGTCAGGTTTGGATCTTAACTGGTACTTGAATACTTGTAGGTCTATTGTTAGTATTTTAATCTAATTTCTATAAAAGAGGCACAATTAGGCATCTGAATATCAAAAACATTGTCTAAAGATCTAGTTCTTTTCATGAGATTTTGCTACTGACTAGCAAAAGTTAGGCATGGGGGTATGACGGTAACACCATCATTCGTTATAACTAACTTAAATTAGTTGGAATCAAGAGATAAATGCTCGTAAATGATCGCTAGAGGACCATAATTCCACTCTGATCTGTTATAGGAAGAAGACAAAAGAATAGGGTTAATTCTGTCGTTTTAACATCACATCACAAATACAGATTGACCACGAGGTTATTAGGGGTGAATTAAAGGTCAATTGAGCATAAAATTTCAAAAAGTGAGTCAACACAGACTGAAACAGGGTTTCACGCAGTTCGAGGGCAAAACAGTATCGAAAACCCTAATTATCAACCCCACTTAAATTGGAAAGGATTTGGTAAGGATAAAATCAATATAAATCTATTAAAATTTATATAAAAATATTCTAAGAGGTTTGGTTCCTTCGGTTTGACCATCTGAACACATTTTGACCTAGAACAGAGCTTCAGACGAGAATTTGCCTTGATTTGGGCTTCTATGCAATTTACCTAGTCAAAATGGTCAAAACTCAAATCCAAGTTCACCATTAAATTCCTTAGGTCCAAATTAGGTTAATATGAAAATTTGGGCCCAATCAGAGTCCATCTTGACCTAGTTTGCAATTTAGTCCATAAAATCTCTATTTCTCACGATTAGCCCCTTAACTTTCAAGTTTCTTGCATTTACTCCCCCAGCTTTCTCCTCTCCTTCACAAAATGGTCCTTCCTGCGATTGATGAGTCAAATCCTACACCACCACCTTTGACCGACCTAAAACCCCAGCAAATCAATACCAAATCCCACCAAATTTGGTGAGATTAGTGTTCAGACGGAGAAGAACAATTCAATCAAGATATGGGACCTTGATTTGAAGCAAAAAGACAATGCGAGCTCGAGATTTTAGGGGATCTTCTTCCCCTGAAACCATGAACAAATCATGCGTCTTCCTCGATTTAGAGCTCAGATTTGAGCTCTATAAATAGTCCCCCAGGTCCCAGCGTCCTTCGAAGTCGAGTTTAGGCCTAAATTCTCCAATTCCTCCCTTCATTGGCTACCCTATGACTCAACTCTGGTGACTCTTCTCAACTCCGTCCTCATACTAGCCAATAGCCAAATTAGCTGGATCCTCCTCTTCCTCAGCTTCTTCTGCCTCTTGTTGGTCAACGCGGAGGACACCGACGGCCGTCGTCATCGCTGTCTCCCTCATCGGAGCTTCCTTTGTCTTCGGCATCGGCCAATCAAAGATGGCATGAATTCTCCCCATATTCGTCCATATCTTAGGTCCCCTCTCTTTCTCTCTCTCCCCAGCTTCAAATCCAACCCTTGGTTCTCCAAATTGACTGTCGTTCCACTCCTTCCCCCCCCGTCTTCTTCATGACCGACGAAGCTCTGGTGTGCTCCGCTCGGCCTCCATCAACCACCACACACTCAACCGCCACCACCACGACCTTCCTCTCATCCCAGGGATCAAAAGCCCCAACTTTATTGGAGCTTTTGACCCCTAGAGATCCCTATCGATCAAACCCATAATCTCATGCCATTATCGACTTCGCCTAAGCTCACACACCACCAAACCTCACAATACCACCGCCGTTATCTTCCTAGCTTCACGGTGAGGCTTATGAGAACTTTAATCGGGGTCTTTAGTCCGCACTCTTGATTGCAAGGATTCATCGGAGCACCCATTATTGTAACGACCCGAGTCCCAAGTCCCTACGAGACACGAGAACTGAACCGACTCGACTAATCCCAAGACCTAGTCGTCCAACGAGGAAGTAACCAAAAGAGTAGTAAAATAAACCACATTCAACATGAAATATAACTAGCAGTAACAAAATACAGCAGTAAGAAAAAGAACTACTACAGCATGTACCACCACAACAGTAGAACAACATTTATAACATAACATGAATTACAAGTAAAGAAAAGTGCGGGGGTAACAAGAACTACTCACTACAGTGGAACAAAAGGGGCACAAAAGAACAGTGGTAACTCTACTGGACCCTACTCGGCCCAGCATCCTCTGCAGCCGCTGACCCTGGCTGCTCAACACCTGGTCCTGAAAAGTAACGAGTGTAACATGTCAACGAAACGCTGAGTAGAGTGGCAGCTAAACTAAAGAAGCAGTAAAGTGTACAGTAGCTGTTTTATTTTCTTTCTTCCTTTATTTACGTCTTTCTATTGTTTCACAATTTATCTATTTCTCAGATCCTTCACTTGATCTCGAATGTTCCTTGTGGGAACGATCTTGATTGCAGTCTTTTCCTAAGAGTAGAAGTAACACGTGGTGCTCTCCTGGCCGGGAGAGTCCCCAGTGGTGATCCTACTCTCAGTCAACCACCCCAAGGTCACTGACAGACGTAACGGTGACTACGGCACGCACGGTAAACGCACGGGTAGCTACCCCGCACTGGCACACGGTCAGTCGTTTCCGTTAACGGCTGCGCCCAAAGCACAGCACGGAACCAGTATAGGGCAGAGCCCTCTCAGTAACAGGGGTCCAACCCCTCCACAGTAACCAAACAGGGGCCTTGCCCCTCCATAGTCCTCGCACCCTCGCCTGACTACCCTGGTTTGCCTAGTGGGCCTAACAAGTCGGTGTAGGTGAGCTAGCAGAACCCCGGGGCCCGTGGGGTAGCTAGTACTCGCTCTACACTAGTAGCTCTCCTCGGTACTGTGTACACGAGGGCCAAAAAGTCGGTACAAAGTGGCCAGACCTAACCCCGGGTCTCTGGAGCGGCTGGCCCTGCTCTGCACTAAGCAGGTAACAGGTGCTTCCCCTGGTACTACGTACCCAAGAGACAACACACTTCCATGTCTTTCCTTTTCAGTTCCATTTCATTCTCTTTTCAGGAGTTCTACTCCTAATTCCCCGTAGGGTTCCAGCTCTTTTAACTCAGCACATTCAGATTTCCCCCTTTCAGTTTCACGTTCATACAACTCATATTCTCAATCATGTTCATTTATTCATAACAGGCAGCTGTTAAATCAACTTACAGGAAGCTATTATTTCCTTTCCACAGTTTCCAAGATTGCAATATCTATATTCATTTCACTAGTTTCCAGTCCTAGGATTCATGCCGTACCCTAGGATCTATCATTCAATCTAGTTTTCCAGCCCTAGGATTCATGCAATACCCTAGGATCTATCATTCAATCTGGTTTCTCATTCCTAGGATTCATGCAATGCCCTAGGTTCTATTAATTGTTCCATAATTGTAACAAATTATGTAAATAATTTCTAAAGCCACTCTACCAGCTACAATGGAAGTACTGGGGGCGTGGTCGGAAATCCCGCGCGCCTCCGCAACCCCCGAGACTGCAATGGAACGGGGTCCTAACACAAGGATCAAACACAAGGAGTTTCTCAGAATAGTATATAATTACTGGAAACGGGTAGAGGATCTTATTCCGAAAAGAACGCAACTCGAAATGCGGAAAACGGACTCCGAACGGGTCCTAAACGGGTCGAAAACGACGAAACAGTCCAAAATCAAACATCTGGAACCTCTTCCAGACGTCTTAAAATGTGGTTCAGAGGATACCTTCACTCTGTGTAATCCCTCAGACGTCCAGAAGCCTGCAGGGGTGTCTGGCTTAGTTCCCAGACGTCCGATGGTCACCTCGGACGTCTGGAAGTCCTTCCCGTCGTCTGGCACTTCAGCCAGACATCTGATTCGCGTTGGATGGAGAATCTCAGAACCTGCACGTACCCACTCCTCGTTCTCAGTACGAATGGTTGTAGAAAAGGAAGAAGGACGAAAATAACTTACCTGCCAGACATCTGGACAGTCCTCCAGACGTCTTCACCGTCGTCTGGTTGGAATCCCAGACGTCTGATTCTGGAAAAATTTCCAGAATCAGACCTCGACTAGCTCTCCACCCGCGCCTCATCCGCCTGCTGCTCGAGCTGCAGCAGCCCTCCAGCGACGCTCCACGCCCACGGCTCCCCCGCCGGCCGGCTCTAGCTGCCTCGGCAAGCTCGAGCCCTCAAGGTCGGGCATCTCCTCCCACGCGCAACACCTCCTCCCGCAACTCGCCGCGGCTACCGCTGCCGCCACTCGCTTGCGCTCGCACTCTTGCACCGGCTGGAAGAAGAAGAAGGAAGCAGAGGAGATGAGAGTGAGGGAGAGGGCGAGGGCGTTATAAGGCTGCGCGGGGAGAGAGAGAGGGAGAGCGCAGTCTACGCCTGCAGGAGGAGAGAGGGGAAAAGAGGGTGTTCGCAGGTCTGCACGCGCAGGCGCGAAGACGCAATTCTGCGTGCCGCAGAAAATAAATCCCAGACGTCTGGTCAGACGTCTAGGCTACCTCCCAGACGTCTTAAAAAGACATCTTGAAACCGCGTCCGTAACAATATAACAAACTCAAAGGAACTTTTGTCCCCGAAACTTGCGCTAACTAGGGTGCGGGAAAAAATCATATAAAAAAACATAACAAACTCAAAGAGGACCGAAGCCGGTTCGAAAGACGTACTCGCGAAGAGCTTCGGGTACCGCTCCCGCATTGCCGCCTTAGGCTCCCAGGTAGCCTCCTCGTACCGCTGGCTCCTCCACAGAACCTTCACCAGGGGTACTTGCTTTCGTCTCAAACTGCGGACGGCTCGGTCAAGAATCTGCACTAGCCGCTCGGGGTAGGTCAGGTCGTCGCCCACCTCGACGCTCTCGTGACTCAGTACGTGACTGGGATCGGCTACGTACTTCCTGAGGTTGGACACATGGAACACGTCGTGTACACCAGAAAGCTGTGGAGGGAGGGCAAGTCTGTAAGCAACGGGTCCAACCTGCTCTACGACCTCAAAGGGCCCCACGAACCTCGGCGCGAGCTTCCCTCTCACCCCAAACCGCTGTAGGCCCTTCATGGGCGAAACACGAAGAAAGACGTGGTCCCCAACCTCGAACTGCATCTCTCTGCGCCTCCGATCCACGTAGCTCTTCTGTCTGCTCCTGACAATGCGGAGTCGCCTCTGGATCTGCTTGACTACCTCTTAACTCTGCCGGATCAACCTGGGGCCAACCTCCCACTTGGTCCCCATCTCAACCCAACTCAAGGGTGCCGTACACCTCCGTCCGTACAGAGCCTCGTAGGGAGCCATGCCAATGCTCGAGTGATAGCTGTTATTGTATGCAAACTCCGCCAGGGGCAGGTGCTCCTCCCAAGAGCCCCTCCAGTCCAGTACACGGGCATGAAAAAGGTCCTCAAGTGTCTGTATCGTGCACTCAGACTTCCTGTCCGTCTGGGGGTGGTAAGTTGTACTAAACCTCAACCGCGTCCCCAGGGCCTGCTGAAACTCAGCCCAAAACTGGGACGTAAAGTGGGTATCCCGGTCGGATACGATCTCCCATGGAACTCCGTGTAGTCGTACCACGTCGTGGATATACCTCTCTGCCAACTGTGCTGGTCCCAAAGTGACTCGGATCGGCAAGAATCATGCCGTCTTCGTTAGTCTATCCACAATTACCCAGACTGCGTTGTGTCCTCGCTGGGTAATAGGTAAGCCCACCACCAAGTCCATGGTGATCCTCTCCCACTTCCACTCTGGCACTGGAAACGGTTGTAGCGGCCCTGCAGGCCTCTGATGCTCAGCTTTCACTTGCTGGCACACTAAGCACTGCTGCACGAATTCACCCACATCCCGCTTCATCCCCCTCCACCAAAACTCGCGTCTCAAGTCGTGGTACATCTTCGTGTTTCCGGGATGTATGGTGAATTTGGAACCGTGTGCCTCAGTTAGAAGCTCTCTCAACAGCTCCTTGTCTCTGGGAACGCATAACAGTCCCCTCAGGCGCAGCACCTGGTCTGTGAAAGAGAAGTCCCCTGGGTCTCCCGATAGTACTCTGTCGAGCAAGGACTGCAAGTACGGATCGGCCATCTGTCCTGTGATGATGCGGTCTATCAGCTTTGGCCTAGTCTGTCGTATCACAGTCACTGCCCCACAGTGCCCCCGTAACTCTAGGGGTCGCCAATTGCCCACCTCCTCCAAAAGGCTCCAACTCTATAACTATAAACTGGTCAAGTGTGCGGGCGCCTTCCGACTCAAGGCGTCAGCCACCACATTGGTCTTGCCTGGGTGATAGGAAATGCTGCAGTCGTAGTCCTTCAGGAGCTCCAACCAACGTCTCTGTCTCATGTTGAGCTCCTTCTGATCAAAGAGGTATCTGAGGCTCTTATGATCTGTGAAAATCTCAAAGGTCTCACCGTACAAGTAGTGCCTCCAGGTCTTCAGCGCGAAGACGACAGCTGCCAACTCCAAGTCATGGGTAGGGTAGGTATGCTCATGGGGCTTTAGTTGCCGCGAAGCGTAAGCGACAACGTGACCCCTCTGCATGAGCACACCTCCTAACCCCTGCAAGGAGGCATCCGTGTACACAACGAACCCGCCACTACAGTCAGGGATGGTGAGCACGGGAGCCGAGGTCAACCTCTCCTTCAGCTCCTGAAAACATTCCTCACAGGCGTCTGTCCAAGTGAAGGGCACGTCCTTCCAGGTCAACTGTGTCATGGGACGCGCAATCTGTTTAAAACCTCTGATGAATCATCTGTAGTAGCCTGCCAGTCCCAGGAAACTGTGAATCTCAGTGACTGAACACGGTCTCTCCCACCTGAGCACTGCCTCGACCTTGGCTGGGTCCACCGCCAAGCCGTCTCCAGAGATCACATGACCTAAGAAGGTCACCTCCCTCAACCAGAACTCGCACTTGCTGTATTTGGCGTACAGCCTACGTTGTCTCAGTGTGTCCAGAACCATCTGCAAGTGCTGTCCGTGCCACGTCCGATCTCGAGAATAGATGAGTACATCATCAAGGAATACCACCAAGAACTGGTCCAAGTACGGTCTAAACACCCGGTTCATCAGGTCCATGAAAGCAGCGGGGGCATTGGTCAGCCCAAACTGCATGATCAAAAACTCGTAGTGTCCGTACCGGGTGTGGAAAGTTGTCTTGGAGACGTCTGCCTCCCTGATCCTCAACTGGTGGTATCCAGACCTCAAGTCGATCTTGGAGAACACCGTGGCACCCCGCAACTGGTCAAACAAGTCGTCGATCCTCGGCAACGGATATCTGTTCTTGATGGTGACCCTATTCAGCTGTCGGTAGTCCACACAAAGGTGTAGGGCACCATCCTTCTTCACAAACAGTACCGGGGCTCCCTAGGGAGACGCACTGGGCCTCACGAAACACTTCTCCAAAAGGTCCTGCAACTGAGACTTGAGCTCTCGTAGCTCAAGCGGTGCCATCCTGTATGGCATGGTGGAGATAGGGCTGGTCCCTGGTACTAGTGAGATCTCAAACTCGATCTCACGCTCAAGCGGTAGTCCCGGTAACTCGTCTGGAAACACGTCAAGGTACTCTCTGACCACCGGGATGCTCTGGAAGTCTGCCACAGGGCTGGGCTCTGCCACCACACAAGCTAGGAAGCCCTCACACCCCTGGCTCAAAAGTCTTGCCGCTCGAAGTGCTGAAATGGACCTGAAGCCTCCGTCCACTGGCTGTCCGTGAAACTCGAAAGAAGGCAACTCCGGCATGGAGAAGATAATCTTCCTCTCAAAACAGTCTACCAAGGCGTGGTAAGCGGACAGCCAGTCCATCCCCAGAATTATGCCAAAGTACTCCATCTGTAACATAATCAGGTCAGCTAGAAGGTCATGTCCCCCGACGCTGACCTCGCAATCCGTGTACACCTCCTCAGATACAAACAGCTGACCACTCGGACCTCTGATTACGAACGGATTCTCTAACAGCGTATAGTCCTGGCCCAAACTAATTGCGAAACTAGCTGCGACAAACGAGTGCGTAGCGCCGGAATCGAAAAGTGTGTAAACGAGTCTGCCGGAAACTGAAACCATACCTGCCACCACTGATCCCGAAGCTTTGGCATCCCTGTGTGTCAGGGCATTGATACGCCCATCAGCTCTAGGTGCGGACGAAGCAGCCACGCTCTACGTCGGACGGGCAGCTGCTGGCCGGTACCCTCCTCGTGACTGCTGTCCTCCTCCTCGCGCCTGGAAACCGCGACCTCCTGCGCGCCCTCCAGTGCTCTGCTCGGGAAGTATCTGCTGACCTCCTGCCCTAGACGGGCAGTCCCTTCTTATGTGGCTCGACTAGCCACACTGGTAACAGAGGGGAACCCGACTCCCGCCCTCAGTGGGTCCCTGCTGTCGGCTGAGCAGGGGTCCAGTGCTGGCGACTGGCCTCTGTCGAGGGCCCCCAAAGGCCACGAATGTCCCTGCAAAACGTGACGGCTCTCCTGCGGACGCCACGTGTCTCCTCTCTCGCCGGCCCTGTGAAAAGTTTGGCTGAAAGGGCCTCTTCCGCCCGCCGTCAGTGTCTTGCGCGGACGTGTTGGTCTTCTCCTAAGTCATGGCTGCCTCCACCACCCTCGAAAACGTAGGCAGCTTCAGGGGTTTGACATACCCCCGAATCGTAGGCCGGAGCCCCTCGGTGAACTTCCAAAGGCGCTCCTCCTCAGTGGCTACCGCTGTCGCTGCAAAGCGGGACAGCTCCAGGAAACACGTACGGTACGCACTCACGGTCATCGTCCCTTGGCGGAGAGTGTGGAACTCCTGCCTCCTCTGGTCCTGCCACGTCTGGGGAAAGTACTGCTCGCCAAAGAGTTTGACGAACCGGTCCCAGGTCGGCTCGTCCCTCTCCTGTCCCCTGACCGCCCTCCACCACCTGTGTGCCGCACTCTCCAGCTGGTACGTGGCAAAGGCCACGCGGCACTCCACCGGGGGGCGAAGGGTGTTGAAAATCTTCTCCAGCTGCTCGAGCCAGTCCTGTGCCTCGGTCGGGTCCTCATCCCCCTTGAAGGAGGGGGGTTTCAGCTTCCGGAACTGCCCGAAGAGCTCGGAGTGGCGCTGTAGTGGGGATGCTGGTGCACATCCAGGCAAAGGTATCCCGTGCACAGAAGTGTCGGAGGAAGGTGGGGGCGGCGGCGGCCCATCCCCTCCCCCGTGTCTAGCACCGCGTCCGTTGTGTGGTCCCACAGAGGACTCCCCCTTCGCAGCCCCAGGGGGAGGCGCTCGGGGCGATGGGTGGAGCTCCTCTCGCATAATGTCCCGTATCAGCTGGGCGAGGTCCTGGGCCTAGATGCCCGGGAGTAGTGGCTGGTCCACTGAGGCGTCGGCAACGGCACGCCCACCACGCCGACCTCGTCCTCGACCACGCCCGCGGCCCGTCTCGCTAGTCCCGCGACGAGGCATCTCCTGCAAGGAGACGCGAAACAAAACGGAACACGTCAATATGGAACGATACCTAACGGAAACGTCTAAGAGCTCATGTCAAAAGATATGTTGTGGTGGCTACTCTAGTTATAGACATGTGAATTGATTATTTTCCAGTCAGTTGATTCACTTCTCGGGACGACCTTGCTCTGATACCATCTTGTAACGACCCGATTCCCGAGTCCCTACGAGACACGAGAATCGGACCGACTCGACTAATCCCAAGACTTAGTCGTCCAACGAGGAAGTAACCAAAATAGCAGTAAAATAAACCACATTCAACATGAAATATAACTAAAGTAACAAAATACAGCAGTAAAAAAAAGAACTACTACAGCATGTACCACCACAACAGTAGAACAACATTTATAACATAACATGAATTACAAGTAAAGAAAAGTGCGCGGGTAACAAGAACTACTCACTACAGTGGAACAAAAGGGGCACAAAAGAACAGTGGTAACTCTACTGGACCCTACTCGGCCCAGCATCCTCGGCAGCCGCTGACCCTGGCTGCTCAACACCTGGTCCTGAAAAGTAACGAGTGTAACACGTCAGCGAAACGCTGAGTAGAGTGGCAGCTAAACTAAAGAAGCAGTAAAGTGTACAGTAGCTGTTTTATTTTCTTTCTTCCTTTATTTACGTCTTCCTATTGTTTCACAATTTATCTATTTCTCAGATCCTTCACTTGATCTCGAATGTTCCTCGTGGGAAAGATCTTGATTGCAGTCTTTTCCGAAGAGTAGAAGTAACACGTGGTGCTCTCCTAGCTGGGAGAGTCCCCCGTGGTGATCCTACTCTCAGTCAACCACCCCAAGGTTACTGACAGACGTAACGGTGACTACGGCACGCGCGGTAAACGCACGGGTAGCTACCCCGCACTGGCACGCGGTCAGTCGTTTCCGTTAATGGGTGCGCCCAAAGCACAACACGGAACCAGTATAGGGCAGAGCCCTCTAGGTTACAGGGGTCCAACCCCTCCACAGTAACCAAACAGGGGACTTGCCCCTCCACAGTCCGCGCACCCTCGCCTGTTACGAACGCATTCCAAGACATTTTTTTAAGACGTCTGGGAGGTGGCCCAGACGTCTGAACAGACGTCTGGAACCCCTTCCAGACGTCTGGAATTTTTGTTTGGGTGGCACGTGGGGCTGCGTCTGCACGCAGGCGCGCGTAGACCCGCAACCACCGCACCTCTCTCTTTTTCCCTCTCTCCTCCTGCGACCGCAGTCTGTGTTCTCTCTCTCTCTCCCTCTCCCCGCGCGGCTCTAAAAAGCCTCGCCCTCTCCCTCACTCTCATCACCTCCGCTCCTCCTTCTTCTTCCAGCGAGTGCAAGCGCGAGCGAGCGGCGGCAGCGACAGCCGCGGTGAGTGCGGGAGGAGGTGCTGCGCGGGGGAGGAGGCGCTCGGCCGTGAGGGCTCGAGCTTGCTGGGGCAGCGAGAGCTGGCCGGCGGGGGCGCAGCGGGCACGGAGTGACGCGGGAGGTCTGCTGCAGCTCGAGCAGCAGGCGAACGAGGCGCGGCACTGTCGTGCGTCGCGGGCGGAGGGCGAGTAGCGCTCTGATTCTGGAAGTTTTCCAGAATTAGACGTCTGGGTTTCCAACCAGATGACGGGGAAGACGTCTGGAGGACTGTCCAGACGTCTGAAAGGTAAGTTATTTTCGTACTTCCTCCTTTTCTTCGATCGTCCGTACTGAGAGCGAGGAATGGGTACGCGTAGGTTCTGAGATTCGCCATCCAGTGCGAATCAGACGTCTGGCTGCAGTGCCAGATGACGGAAAAGACTTCCAGACGTCCAGGGTGACCATCGGACGTCTGGGAACTAGGCCAGACGCCCCCGCAGGCTTCTGGACGTCTGAGAGACTTTACAGAGCGAAGGTACCATCTGATCCTCATTTTAAGATGTCTGGAAGAGGTTCCAGACATCTGATTTTGCACTGTTTCGTCATTTTCGACCCGTTTAGGGCCCGTTCGGAGTCCGTTTTCTGCGTTTCGAGTTGCGTTCTTTCGGAATAAGATCCTCTACCCGTCTACAGTAATTATATACTGTTCTGAGAAACTCCTTGTGTTTGATCCTTGTGATAAGACCCCGTTCCATTTCAGTCTCGGGGGTTGCGGAGGCACACGGGATTTCCGACCACGCCCCCAGTACTCCCATTGTAACTGGTAGAGTGGCTTTTAAGTTTATTAGCATAATCTGTTAAACTATAGAACCATAAATAGAACCTAGGACATTGCATGAATCCTAGGAATGAGAAACTAGATTGAATGATAGATCCTTGGGTGTTGCATGAATTCTAGGGCTGGAAAACTAGATTGTATGATAGATCCTAGGGTATGGCATGAATCCTAGGATGGGAAAACTAATGGAATATATGAATACTGCAGTCTTAGAAAAGTGGAAAGGAATAAATAGCTGCCTGTAATTTGATTTAACAGCTGCCTGTTATGAATAAATAAACGTGATTGAGAACATGGATTGTAAGAACGTGAAACTGGAAGGTGAAACCTAGATGTTCTGAGTTAAAAGAGCTGGAACCCTACGGGGAATTAGGAGTAGAACTCTTGGAAAGAGAAAGGAATGGAACTGAGAAAGAAAGACGTGGTAGTGTGCTGTCTCTTGGGTACGTAGTACCAGGGGAAGCACCTGTTACCTGTTTAGTGCAAAGTGGAGCCAGCCGCCCCAGGGACCCGGGGTTAGGTCTGGCCACTTTGTACCGACTTGCTGGCCCTCGTGTACGTAGTACCGAGGAGAGCTACTAGTGTAGGGCGAGTACTAGCTACCCCACGGGCCCCGGGGTTCTGCTAACTCACCTACACTGACTTGTTAGGCCCACTGGGCAAACAAAGGTAGTCAGGTGAGGGTGCGCAGACTGTGGAGGGGCAAGGCCCCTATTTGGTTACTGTGGAGGGGTTGGACCCCTGAGAGGGCTCTACCCTATACTGGTTCCGTGCTGTGCTTTAGGCGCACCTGTTAACGGAAACGACTGACCGCGTGCCAGTGCGGGTTAGCTACCCGTGCGTTTACCGCGCATGCCGTAGTCACCGTTACGTCTGTCAGTGACCTTGGGGTGGTTGACTGAGAGTAGGATCACCACGGGGGACTCTCCCGGCCAGGAGAGCACCACGTGTTACTTCTACTGTTCGGAAAAGACTGCAATCAAGATCGTTCCCACGAGGAACATCCGAGATCAAGTGAAGGATCTGAGAAATAGATAAATTGTGAAACAATAGAAAGACGTAAATAAAGGAAGAAAGAAAATAAAACAACTACTGTACACTTTACTACTTCTTAGTTTAGCTGCCACTCTACTCAGCGTTTCGCTGACGTGTTACACTCGTTACTTTTCAGGACCAGGTGTTGAGCAGCCAGGGTCAGCGGCTGCAGAGGATGCTGGGCCGAGTAGGGTCCAATAGAGTTACCACTGTTCTTTTGTGCCCTTTTTGTTCCACTGTAGTGAGTAGTTTTTGTTACTCTGTACTTTTCTTTACTCACAGTTCTTGTTATGTTATAAATGTTGTTCTACTGTTGTGGTGGTACATGCTGTAGTAGTTCTTTTTCTTACTGCTGTATTTTGTTACTGCTAGTTATATTTCATGTTGAATGTGGTTTATTTTACTGCTCTTTTAGTTACTTCCTCGTTGGACGACTAGGTCTTGGGATTAGTCGAGTCGGTTCGATTCTCGTGTCTCGTAGGGACTCGGGAATCAGGTCGTTACATCGCCTGACTACCCTGATTTTCCCAGTGGGCCTAACAAGTCGGTGTAGGTGAGCTAGCAGAACCCTGGGGCCCGTGGGGTAGCTAGTACTCGCTCTACACTAGTAGCTCTCCTCGGTACTGTGTACAAGAGGGCCAAAAAGTTGGTACAAAGTGGCCAGACCTAACCCCGGGTCCCTGGGGCGGCTGGCTCCGCTCTACACTAAGCAGGTAACAGGTGCTTCCCCTGGTACTACGTACCCAAGAGACAACACACTTCCATGTCTTTCCTTCTCAGTTCCATTTCATTCTCTTTCCATGAGTTCTACTCCTAATTCCTCGTAGGGTTCCAGCTCTTTTAACTCAGCACATTCAGGTTTCCCCCTTTCAGTTTCACGTTCATACAACCCATATTCTCAATCATGTTCATTTATTCATAACAGGTAGCTATTATTTCCTTTCCACAGTTTCCAAGACTGCAATATCTATATTCATTTCACTAATTTCCAGTCCTAGGATTCATGCCGTACCCTAGGATCTATCATTCAATCTAGTTTTCCAGCCCTAGGATTCATGCAATACCCTAGGATCTATCATTCAATCTAGTTTCTCATTCCTAGGATTCATGCAATGCCCTAGGTTCTATTAATTGTTCCATAATTGTAACAAATTATGTTAATAATTTCTAAAGCCACTCTACCAGCTACAACGGAAGTACTGGGGGCGTGGTCGGAAATCCCGCGCGCCTCCGCAACCCCCGAGACTGCAATGGAACGGGGTCCTAACACAAGGATCAAACACAAGGAGTTTCTCAGAACATTATATAATTACTAGAAATGGGTAGAGGATCTTATTCCGAAAAGAACGCAACTCGAAATGCGGAAAACGGATTCCGAACAGGCCCTAAACGGATCGAAAACGACGAAACAGTCCAAAATCAGACGTCTGCAACCTCTTCCAGACATCTTAAAATGTGGTTCAGAGGATACCTTCGCTCTGTGTAATCCCTCAGACGTCCAGAAGCCTGCGGGGGCGTCTGGCTTAGTTCCCAAACGTCCGATGGTCACCCCGGACGTCTGGAAGTCCTTCCCATCGTCTGGCACTTCGGCCAGATGTCTGATTTGCGTTGGATGGCGAATCTCAGAACCTGCACGTAGCCACTCCTCGTTCTCAGTACGAACGGTCGCAGAAAAGGAAGAAGGACGAAAATAACTTACTTGCCAGACGTCTTCACCGTCGTCTGGTAGGAATCCCAGACGTCTGATTCTGGAAAAATTTCCAGAATCAGACCTCGACTCGCTCTCCGCCCACGACGCACGGCCGCGCCGTGCCTCATCTGCCTACTGCTCGAGTTGTAGCAGCCCTCCAGCGACGCTCCATGCCCGCGGCTCCCCCGCCGGCCGGCTCTAGCTGCCCCGACAAGCTCGAGCCCTCACGGTCAGGCGTCTCCTCCCTCGCGCAACACCTCCTCCCGCAACTCGCCGCGGCTACCGCTGCCGCCGCTCGCTCGCGCTCGCACTCTCTCACCGGCTGGAAGAAGAAGAAGGAAGCGGAGGAGATGAGAGTGAGGGAGAGGGCGAGGGCCTTATAAGGCCGCGCGGGGAGAGAGAGAGAGAGCGCAGTCTACGCCTGCAGGAGGAGAGAGGGGAAAAGAGGGCGTTCGCAGGTCTGCGCGCGCAGGCGCGTAGACGCAATTCTGCGTGCCGCAGAAAATAAATCCCGGACGTCTGGAAGGGGTTCCAGACGTCTAGTCAGACGTCTGGGCTACCTCCTAGATGTCTTAAAAAGACGTCTTAAAACCGCGTTCGTAACAATTATCTCCATCATCCATCCGCTGTGCTTCGACCAATCTCGACCTCGTTGCCACTCTAGATAAGAGCGGAATCACCTTGCGAAGGCAACTGTGAGTCCAATTGGACAAAGCATACCAGTAGCAACTCGAATTAGGCACGCAACCCTCAGTAGTTGTGCAAAGAAAGGTGGGGCAGTTAGTCCCACCTCATGAGTGGAAGGGCTGCCAATGTTGCATAAGTTGAATCTGTCCAGAGGCCTTGTTGCCTCTACACATCGAGGGTGAGGTCCCCGCCTCACGTGCCTGTGCACTCCTCACCCACCACATGCATCGGTGGGCCTAATCACTATTCACGACTCGATTACCCGACAATGTTCACACATGTATACCCGATTTAGGAAAGAGGAAGAGAATCTGAGGAGGGAGGGGGGAGGTTTTACTCCTCGAGATGCATGCACGTGCCTCGAGATTCATGCCCATACGCCTAACAGTTAACCGTTCTGAGATGGCTTTGTGCTGAAGCTGTGCTTAAGGCTATTGGTTCTAAGGCCTTATGCCTTATGCTGAGGTTTGGTGACTTAAAGTGTCTGGCTCTCTGTGCTAACATCTGATTGTGGGTATTAGACTTATTGAGTTCTAATCTGATGTGAAAATTAGGAGTTAGTGGTTCAAGAACGCTGTAGTGAAATTGAATTGGCTGATTACATTGGGATATGTGCTTGATTAAGGGATTAAATTGGTGATTCAAATCACCATTTTTAGGATTTTGATATTCTTTTTATCCCTGTGATTTTTGAGACATAAAATTGCTATTATTGAACATCATTTTGAGTATATTTTTATTATTTATTGAATATCTTTTGTGATTAATTATTGTGCTTAATTGTTTATTGAGATTAGTGTGTAAATTCCATATTTGCTCCCTATGAATGACCTCAGACTCATTTTTGTTTCTCAAGCTTATAAATTTAAATGGTGGTTTGCTTTTGTTGACTGTACTACAACGCATAGTTTAAACTCGACAAAAGCTTGTCAATAGTAACCATGTTGATGCCTACAGTGTTTACTACGCACGGTTGCTAACAGCACATCTATGTACCACGCGTGGTAGTTGATAACACCAAGAATGCTGATAACATCATCTTAATATTTTATCTAGGTCAATACATACTTCTAACAGACATAAGCACTATATTTATTTCTTCTAATAATAATAGGTACCTGTCAAATATTTTTACTGCATGCTATATTAAATCTCTTTACTATAGTTAACGGTTGTATTGATGTTGCTGGCACTCCATGTACAATCAACACATATGATCATGCCGGTAGCATTAACAATGGATGTTGACGACATCTTCCATTGATGTTATGAGCATCTCACACTCATGTTCTGTTTACAATGTATGCTTTTACCATACATTTTGTCTCTGGTATTGCTAATTTAGTTACCTCTTAAAAAATGTGCAGGTGTCGACCCCAAAGCATTTATGATTGATCAGTCCCAAGCGATGAGAAATGCCATAGCTATTGCTTTCCCAAATACAAAACATCGATTATCCTTGTGGCATATAATACATAAATTGCCACATAAATTTGGCAATGATTGTCGTACCCAAGATGAGATCAAGAAAATTGTCCATTAATCCAATTCAGTTCAAGAATTTGAGAGTAGATGGATGGAATTGGTCGAGAAGAGGAACTTACATGATAATACATAGATGTCACGAATGTATGCAATCCGTAAATTGTGGGTTCCAACATTTGTAAGTGACCATTTTTGGGCCGAGATGACGACAACATAGTGTTCTGAGAGTATGAATGCGTCCTTTGATAGATTTGTAAACTCAAAGATAACTCTTCGTGTCTTTGTCTCCCAGCATGAGTTAGCTTTAAAATCAAAGTATGAGAAGGAAGCCAAAGCTGATTTTGAGAGTATTCATAAGAAGCCTAAGTTTATTTTAGAGCTGTACATGGAGTATCAAATTTCAGAGATATAGACTCTAGGTATTTTCAAGAAATTCCAAAAGTTGTCTGCTATAATATATTGCACAATGATTGATAGTATTGTTGTGCAATTGGTTGAGAACTTTGATATTCTAGAGAGGCAATGTGTTCTTAATGAAGATAACACACCATTCAATTAGAAGATAAATTACCTAGTATCATTCTCTCCTACTCTGGAGATTCGCTACTCTTGCAAATCATAGGAAACTCGTGGTTTACTTTTTCGACATTCCTTTTTATTTTCAAAGAGAGAGGTGTTGATAGAGTACCCACACATTATATTTTAGACAAATGGAAGAAGGAGATGGCAATTGGGAGGTTATAGTTCCACATATTAAATAGTAACCTGCGTGATGACCCAATTGACCGTTACAAGGATGTTCGTGCTAAATGCATGGTTTTTCATATTTTGCTTCACGTTTTGCATTCACCTACAATTTAACAGTTCAATGTTTGCATATTGCTTTGGATCACATTCATAGCAAAACGGAAGTAATTTTTGGTGCAATCTTTTCATAACATTTGATTACTTCTCCTTATATTATTGTTCTTTGCTAAAATTCATCCATTGCCATTACAGGGGTTGAATGAATCCATGAAAGCTCCTAATATCGTAAATCCCTAACAAGTGAGGCACGTAGGAAGGCCTCCTAAAAAGAGGAGGAAATCTACCAAAGAAAAGGCTCAAGCAAAGTTCATTAGGAAGGCTCGAAACACCAATGTTTCATTTGGTCGCACTGAATGGTGTCTAATGGAGATATTGTTTGCACGCAGGAGAGCGAAATAAACGGTTCCCCATATGTGCCTCTTGAATTTGGACAATACCCATGCCTCACTTACTGGAATGCTTAGTTTATTTAGGAACTTGCTTCAATCATTTCTGTTAGACCGTTCTAGTTAGTTTATGTAACTTCAATTGCTCAAATTGTAATCTAACACTGAAATATGTTATTTGGAGTATCTACATGCATATGTTTCGTCGCTTTTGTAATGCTACCAACATCAGCGTGGATGATGCTGCCAGCATCCACTTCGATGATGTTCTCACTTTCTAATGTTGTCAGCATTCAATCTCCTACAAGTTCTTTAGATATCTCACAACACGTAGGCAATTTTTGGACCTTCTCACTTCTCACTTAGGCAAAAATTTAGGTTCTATATTAGCGAACTCACTTTTATGAGGCTCTACGACCCAATGGGTCGGATTGATACTCATACTAGGCGATTTTTGAACAGCAATTCTGATCACATCACCGCTCCATTTGCAGCGGTTAAGAGCTCATTGGAATGCTCTGTACGCCTTCTTTAGATTGGACAAATCAATTTCGGCATTACATCTCATTTAATCCGCGAAATCGAATGATGAAAATGGCTCAGCTTTAAAAGTCCACTTCCGTGAATTCACAATTGCATCTATTTTTATAATGCTGTCGGCTGATATAAATATGTCTATATCACATAAATCATCTATTTTTGCGTATTCTTAGGCATATAGTTGCATTATACATTATAAATATAGTATAGCATGCATCATCATGCATTTAGGTTAGACTGTATAAATTTTAGGTTAATTTCTTCTTTGTATGGTCAGGTGATAGGACGACATTTAATCCGGACATTGGATTGAAGATCCAACCATACGGATCTGATGAAGGCGGCAATTGGAGTTTAACGACTCCAAGATAGCCCTTATCGGACTTTCGTAGCATTAGATATAATCCAAGGAAGATCAAAGATCAGATATAATCAGATAACTTCTCTCCATCTTCTTTTTACTGCTTTCTAGAGTAGATTTACCACTTTATAGTTGCAATCTTTCCAACTTTCTAGTGTAATGATTAGTTGTAACGAACATTACTTGATGATTATGAAATCCATGTTTATTCTATCTCTATTTTGTCTTTATTTGTAATATTCTCTCTCTCTTCTATTCATTATTCTTTAAGTAGATAGCTAATTCATATTCAATTCGACCAGTTAATCTACTTCATGACAATAAAACAAGTGTGATTTTTAATCAAAAGTCCGCCTCCCTGTGTTCGACTCGGAATTCCTTTTGAGTTTCTGTAAAATTTATTTATTGACGGATTTCTTCACAAATCATACTACAACGACAAGTTTTCAAAACTCAACTCCGTTTGCACAGATTTTCCGCACCAACATTTTGGCGCCGTTGCCAGGGAGGTGACGCTCTTCGATTTTTCGCATTTACCCACCTTATCTTTTATCTCACTTCTCTCACTTATTATTGTGACTACAAGTACTCTCTTGAGACAGGTAAAAGCGGTAGATTAGAGTAAAGTGCTGTTGAAGGGTCTGTAAGTTTACCCCCACCTCCCCAACCACTAGATTTCATTCCATCACTTAATAACACAAACCCTAATTAACCTAGGTGTTTGAATAAACTCTAAGGGTATTTTTGATTGTTTGTTTGTCTCCTCCACCCACCTCACCCTTCGTATATAAAGAAAAAAATTAAAAAAAATCTCACAGATGTACACAACCTCTTATGATTCTTCATACTCAACCGGTAACTTGATCTTTAGGACCGGTACATTCACCAACACATAATTGAGTAGAAATCATATGAGGTAATCACTTGTGTGCCTAATTAAGTGGTGCATCAGGCCAATTATTTGAGTTGTTTGGGCCGCACCACTTCAACTAGGAACAACTCATCAAGTAGCTGCCGCATTGGTTCAACTTTTAGGGATTTATCCGGCACTTTACATTATTTTAAGCTTTAAAGGAAAATATCTTCACCTGTGCTCTCAAGACCTGGTGTGTCAACTGAACTTGATTGAATATACTTAAAGTTGAATCCTAAAAGCTACCAAGCAAGATTTAAACCCTAAAATTCACCACATCCAAACAAATAATCTTGCTTGAAAATCATTAGTCGTGCACACACATATCAATCAATCATTAAGGGCATAACCAAGATAAAGGGTCCATCACATTCCAAAGCACATTCAAACTTAACCCTAATTAAAACAGAGTAGACGTTGGCCTTAAGGTTTGGACTCGCTCTTCGAAGCCCAGATCGAGATTATTTTCGATTAGTCTGTTTCTACTGTTCAATCTGATGTCTAGCTAGGGGAGCAGAATCAAACGATCGCGGTTGGGGGTACACTAGAAACCAGAGGAGCAAGCCAAAGGAAGAACCTTCTCCCTAGCCCCTCCCTCTAATTGGTTGGATTGACCAAAAAGAAGTAGATCAAATCGTTTCTTCATCTTAAAACGAGTTCTACGAGATTGTAGGTCTTTAGGTTGCTCACTTATGGACATGTTTGTTTGTTTGTATTACAGGGTGCCTTTCTTCCTCCTGTCTGTCATGGATCCTTCCACATCTTATTCGTACTTCCACTCCTACCCTCCTACCACTACTTATTCCCAAAATGATTATTATTCCAACTAGACTTATTCTCATCCATCTCTAGTTGGGATAATCTTGATTGGGGATACAGTTCCGGACCTCTGTGTTTATGGTCTAACCCTGGACACCATAATCTTGATTCTTATCCATCTCCGAGCTACATCATTTATGGATCACCACCCTCATTTGGACAACCTAATTTGATCTATAATCAAGAAGGATATGCTGATCCATACCCTTCTTCAGATTACACTGCTTATAGGTCATCACCTCCTTATGGACAACCTGAAATGACCTATTATCAAGGAGGGTATCAAGAACCTCAATTCATTGACTCCCCTGTACTAAACCCAAACTCACCCAACCCTGAACCAAACCATTTGGTTCAGGTTAGATAGGTCTAAGATAAGGTGTTGGCTAACTTAAGGAATACCATACAATCTTTAGAAGCTCAGGCAACACCTTGCACTGAAGAATTGGAACCCCTGATTAAAATGATTGACGATCTTAACAAGTATTTGTTGGATTGACTCCAGGATGTTAAAGATAAAGGCTAGGGTGAGTTTTTACTTGGGAAGTTATCGAAATTGAGGATGGGACTTGTGATTGCCTTAGTCCAATCTTGGGAGGATTCCCAAGATGAACCCCTGACAGGAGAGCCAATGTTAGAATTTGCTTAGGCACCTGTAGGGGGGTACATGTTTTACAAGACCAGGGTTGACCAAGTTGTTCTAGAGCAATTAAATAAGGATGAATTGATTGCTTCACTTGAGATCCTTGAGCCGGGGTACGAAGAAACATATATCTCCATGGAATAGAAAGTGATTGATGATTTTGAGACATACATTAATGTGGATTTAGAATTCTTTGATCTTGAAGGTGAAGAATCATTTTGCGAAGCCTCACATGACTTTATAGAACACGATTTTAGTGAGATGACTAGGTATGACGAATTTGATAAATCATCTGATGGCCCTAAAATTGAGTAATTTGATCCTATTGGGGCTCGCATGGTGGATTCAGATCCTCATTACATGGAGGATTCAATTTAAAGCCCCGATCCTCAATCACACCCCATTGAGTTTACTGACGAGTTTGATTTTGAGATCACTAGACCCAATCAATTCTGATTCTGCAACAAATCTTGGACTTGGACATTTTAGATGGGGTGATTAATATGCAGGAGGTCTCGGAATTTGAAATTCTGAAGGAGGACAGGAATTAGGAAATGATGATTTGGGAAGCCAATTCCGGAGGAAGTAAAAGACCTAGTCTAAGGGTGCATATTTGTCTAAAACCACCAACCATCTACCAGGACTCTTATGACATCTTTGATTTAGAGGATGTCCAACCTAAGCGCACATTCATTGATTATCCTTTTGAGCTTGATTTTTTTGTAACCTGACTTTTTGGTCTTGGGTTGCATCCTCACAAATCGCAGGCCCGACCCCGCTTGCATTCTGATCTCAGGTTTTGGATAATTTTTATCTAGAACCTTAGATATACTCAACTATAGGGCATGGGCCTACATCACAATCTGGTCCACATCTGTGGACATCTTCTCTTGGCAAGTCCAAAGCTAAATTTTCTCATTCTGATTCTGACCTGCATTTGTGAATTCTTTGTTTCTTCTTCTTTGTATAGTGTGGTTAGTAGAAGGTACTAAATTCAGCACGTATATAGTTTCTTTTCATCTCGGAGCCGACCTATTATTCACATAATTCTGGTGCTTTCTACTCTACTCCACTCAGTTTCATGTCTTTTTAATACAATGAGGACAATGCATTGAATAGGCATGGGGGGGTGGATATTCATCTCTGAATTATTTCGTCAACTCCGTAGATTCTTTTTGATTTTTTTTATTATTTATTAAAAAATAAAAATAAAAACATAAAAGATTTTGGAATTAGGAAAGAGAACTTAGGCTTTAGAAAATTTTCAGTCTTATAGAATAAAACTATATGATTTGAACACTAAGACCCTTCAGGCCTTCAGCCCGGGTGTCCACTCAAAATGTGGACTTGTTTCTTGAGTCCTCGCCATTCTAAATTCAAATTTTAATTGGTTAAATAAGTTGGGGGTGATAAGTACACGATTTATCAACCCGCCCTCTGATTTGAGAGTATTTTAATTCTAAGCATCTACACACTATTTGCACTGACTCGCTTTTCGACGATTTTAACGAAAATTGGGTAGCTAATGAACCTTCTAGGGTGGTATGGTTAGCAAGTTATCATGGGTAACAGCCTATTGGTAGGTTGTCCAGAGCTCAATCACACGACCATTCTTTTCCTGCTGCCTTTAGGTAAATCTTAGATGAGGGAAGCCACCTACTTATAAAAAAAGAAAAAATAGAAAAATACCCAAAAAGAAAAAAAATAAGAAAAGGAGAAAAGAAAAGAAAAAAAGAAATAAGCCACACTTCACCGCACGAGTATGAATGGCTAGTTATCGTAGGTAACAACCTATTGGTAGGTTGTCCAGAACCCAGCTCAAGAAATGTACGTATAATTCCAAAACACTTAGGTAAAAACGGAGAAGTAGAATAAGATGAGAAGATATACACTGGATTCGTCCTTTTGTTGACCCCATAAAAGTAAAAGTAAGGAGAAAGCTACCTATCGAATAGATACACCTTTAGGCATAATTTCTTTTTAAGGTCACTTAGAGACGTAGAAACTTGAAGTATGTTCTAATCGCTAATCAGTGAGTTTATCACATTACACACAAAGATGCTTAGAACTTAGGGTTCTCTTCGAGTCTTGGGTGGATTGAGTGACTATAGAAAGCTGCTTCGAAACCCTAAACTAAAAAATCCAAAAAAACTGGAAAAGAAGAAAAAGAAGAAAAAGATCCTTCTTTGAATAAGGTGAGGGCTTGAGGCGGTCTGCATTTTGGCAGACACCAGGGCGCTGTGGTGTCTCTGTAGTTTAGGTCTTAGCTGAAATTCATAAGAGTTGAAAAAATAACTATTGCCCAAGAAATCCGACCTAATTCTCTTACAAAAAGCATGTAGTTTTGCTAGAGACTAGCAAAAGATATGCATGTGGGTGTGATGTAAACATGTTTATATCACATAAACCATCTATTTTTGTGCATTCTTAGGCATATAGTTGCATTATACATTATAAATATTACATAACATGTATCATCATGCATTTAGGTTAGATTGTATAAAATTTAGGTTAATTTCTCCTTTTTATGGTCAGGTGATAGAATGACATTTAATCGGGACCTTGGATTGAAAATCTAACTATATGAATCTGATCAGGGCGACGATCGGAGTTCAACGACTCCAAGATCACCCTGATCGGACTTCCGTAGCATCAAATATAATCCGAGGAAGATCATAGATCAAGGGCCAAGATGGCGTAAATCCACACTTCAATTGACAAATCCGACTGCATGGATGGGTTCGGATCGACGATCGTAGCCTAATGGCACGAAAATCGGTCAAATTCGACATCTGTGGTACCATCTACAACACATAGAAGATGGACGGCCAAGATGGCGCCATGTGGTGCCATCTCAGCCGCCCACACCGACCAAAGGCACCTGCTCCCTCTCTCTCCTCAACCGTGCGATCAGATCTGGGCTCTTGGATCTTGATCCAACGGCCACGAGCACCCAGCCCTTAAAACGCGCCTTAGCACAGCAGTTGAGCGCTCAACACACGAGAGGAGGGCACGGGTTCAAAGCCCCGCACGCCTCAAATCGAGCGCAAGGACAGGGCGCGGCTCGATTGACCGTCCGATGGATGATGAGCAGCTTTGGAAGCGTCGACGTGGTGTGATTTGGGCGCACGGATCACGCATGTGCGATCGAACGTGCATTTGAATGCCCGATTGCATGCAAGCGCGTGATGAGGCACGATCAAGGCATGGGCGAGATGGATTCTAAGCCGTCCGATCTTGCGATCGGATGGCTGAGGATGCGTGTATGTGCGTAGGCATTGAGGCGTGGGAAGAGGAGGCGTGACGTGCGCACGTCCTTTAGCAACGTAGGGTCTTTAGTGATGCTTAAATCCATCACTAAAGACCCTTAAATACGTCACTAAAGACCCCCCATTTAATGTTTTAAGCTAAAATGACCTATTTGCCCACTCAAACTTCACCTATAAATAGCCCTACGACCCCAACACTTTCATCATCCCTTCCTCTCTTCTCTCACCCCGTCCAAAGCTCTACGAGCTTGTCCCAAACCCTATAGTTAAAAATATAATTTTTCCACATTCTCATTCCATTCGTGGAGCATTCTACGGTGGTCCTCTCATCGCCATTCGGGAAGCATATCCCGCTGCGACATCGCCTTGGCCCGTTCTCCGCCGTCGTTCTCCTTCGCCCCATATCTCACCACCTTCGTCTAGGTGCTCCGTCAACACGGCTTGTCCTCCAAGCAGCCGTCGAGGAGGATAACTTCTCTCCACCTTCTTTTTACCACTTTCTAGAGTAGATTTACCGCTTTCTAGTTGTAATCTTTCCAGCTTTCTAGTGTAATGATTAGTTGTAACGAACATCACTTGATGATTATGAAATCCATGTTTATTCTATCTCTATTTTGTCTTTATTTGTAATATTTTCTCTCTCTTCTATTCATTATTCTTTAAGTAGATAGCTAGTTCAGATTTAGTTCGACCAGTTAATTTGCTTCATGACGATAAAACAAGTGCGATTTTTAATCAAACGTCCGCCTCCCTATATTCGACTCGGAATTTATTTTGAGTTTCAATAAAATTTATTTGTTAATGGATTTCTTCGCAAATCATACTACAACGACAGATTTTCCAAACTCAAATCTTTTTGCGACGATTTTCCAACTCAACATCGACATCCCCTTGGATGATGTTTTCGGCACACACTCCCCCATGCTACCAGCATCTGTTTACGTGTTTCTTATCTATTGATGATATAAATTTACAACACATACGAATTTTCTCTTCCCTTCTAAGCCTTCGAGCTCTTCAGACGTCCCTTCGAGCTCTTTAGATGCTGCCGGCATCAACGTGGATGCTTCTGCCAGCATCCACTTCGATGATGTTCTTGATGACTTCTCACTTTCTAATGTTGTCGGCATTCACTCGCCTTCAAGTTTTTTAGATATCTCACAACACCTAGGCTATTTTTGGACCTTCTCACTTCTCACTTAGGCAAAAATTTAGGTTCTATATTGGCAAACTCACCTTTCTGAGGATCTACACCCAATGGGTTAGATCTGTACCCGTACTAAGTGAGTTCAAATGTTATTAGTGTAACCTTAAGCTTATTTAGAGTCCTAATAAACACTTTACAACCACATATCCGGGCCTACTCGACCATGCACGCACGCATGCGCACGTGTAGCCGCATGTGCTATATAGGAACCTGTATGTTCGTTTTTCTTATTTCAGTGTATTCTGCTAGATGTGCGATACGGTTTATTCGGGTCAAAGGTCATCTTCTTCTTCGAGGTGGGATTAAACATTCCACATCTACTACACAAACACGTCATCTCAACTTGATATTCGAAGAGTGATTCTGATCACTTCACCGCTCCATTTCAACGTATAAGAGCTCCTTGGAATGCTCTATACGTCTTCTTTCGATTGGACTAACCAATTTGACCATTGGATCTCATTTGATCCATGAAATTGACTGATCATAATGTCTTCGTCACCATGCGTCCATACATGATGTTTATTATGAAATCATTTCAATTGACTTGTGTATTAAAATTCTAAGGATTCTCTTTAGTGCTTCAGAATAGTTTAATCAATCTCTCAAGCTCTTGATCTATGTCGTCAGATCTTGGCGGATCTCCGGTGGGTTCCAAAATTCACCATCGCTTCCATTTCTGTGATGTCACTGGCATCCACTAAAAAGATTGCTGCCAACATCCACTTTCACCCCTGATGTTGCCAGCATTTTGCTCACGTAATTCACATCCTTGTATTATAGTCATGATCATAATTAATACAACATGATAAAAACGTCATGCTGTTAGCATCTAACTGTGTTATGCTGTCACCATTCGCTTACATGAGCATTCACTGCCAACAACATCAAAGCAGAAGTCCACTTTGTCGTCCAAATCCACATGCAAGATTATATGCCAACTGCATCAATCTACTTTCATTTCATCTTCGAAAAGATTACAATACAAAAAGATGGGTCTTCACACCTTCCATAGTTGGTGCTTCCACCACCAAGCCTAACAATACTTGTCACTTTTGATACAGTATCACAGTCGTACTTAAGATTATTTCTCAGTGGCTCCAACTACATTTAAAACACATTACAAAAAGGTGGAAACGCATATGACCCAAAACATCCCAGGAATGCAATGATCTACCAAAGGTATTATAGAGCCAAGGTCATATGTCAAAGACATCAACAACATCACTGGCTAAATGTTGGCAGCAGACCAGATGAGACTGATCCAGCAGTTGTAGCAGCAGCAGTCGCCGATGCCTGGGTGGAGCTGCAATGAGAAGGTGGGGGGCTATCCTCCACCGGGTCCTCACTATTGTTGTGCATCTCTATGAACATCCTCCTCCTGATGTTCTTCAACTCCAACTTCGCAACACGGTTGGTGAGATAATTGTTTCTATCCTTCATGTTGCTAACTTGAACTTGTAGGTCTTTCTTCTCCGTCAACAACCCCAACGCATTTTCAAGCATTTTTGACATTGTCTTCAACTGCAGCTTAAGCAGGTTGGGTGTTTCTGGAAAGCAACTCATGGCAATCTCGTAGTTGCATAACAAACAAACAAACCTTTATATAAGTTGTTGCTATACTTTAAAAATAACAACAATAACTAAGAAAAACTTATTCTATTTATAATGAAACTTAGCGCAAGTATAGTTCACTACCATCATGGGATCCCTCACAGAGGTCAACCTCTGAATGGTAACTTTTGTTTTAATCAATCTACTATGGCAATCCATTAATTGGAAATCCATCTTTAGATGTCCAACTCCTCTAGAGGTCCACCAATTACACACAAACGACATTGATGCTTCCGGCAGTCGCTCGCTTAGCAAAGTGCCTACATCTCGATGGCAACAGGGTTGGTGGCAGCATGTTTGGTGGTTTGGAATCTGGAGGGAGGGTTGCCCCTCTATTTATAGATCCATTTTGAATTCAAATCTTGGGACCCACCTCACGTAGAAAGAGAGGCTTGGTGGGAGGGGTTGGGGGGAGAGTGGTACACGTAAGAATCCTACTAGGATGGGTATATATAATATTGAGTATATTATAGAGTACATATAATAACATCTTTTGTTTAATAGTGTAAGTAGGCGTAGAGAATATTAGTAGGTATTTATTTAATATTAAAAGAGAGAGTGGATAATGTATTAGATATCTTTTAATAGTAAAAATATGAGTAAATATTATTAAGATTTTATTAAAATGATTGAAAGTAATTATATAGAAATTTATATTGAAATGATGAAGAAAACGTGGACAAAAATGATAGACCCAAAAAATACTCGTGCCTTTGTAGTTAGGTGGCCGATTGGTCGATTCATTCCACCGTCGAACCACATATGTGGATTTGAAGATCTGGTAGTCGATCTGCTTACTGTCACACGCTCATGATTTTATATGTCTTGCGCTTAGATGACGGATTCATCTTTGTAATGAGTTTAAAAAGATTTATTTCATCATTCCTCTCGGAGGGTCTATGTTTGTTACTCCAAAGATGGAGGCTCATTCGTCTCATTTGGTTGGTTGGGAACTTCCTGTTTGCTCCGTTTCGGTTCACTGGTCATCACGTGCGTGTTTCAATTCTTTGAGTAGAGGAATGAAAAAAAAAAAGAAAAAAAGATTTGTTAGAGGAATAAGAAGAATCGGAATTAGAAGAGGAATTGAGTACTTTTTTAACTTTGAGTGAAAAATTGGAATTAAATTTTTGTTTGAGAGGGAAAAGAGTGTTAAGATATGGAATTATAAAAGATAAAAAGAAAAAACAAAGCAATTCTACCTTAGAAGTAGAATTGTTTTCTTTCAAAATGAAACGTCTACCTCCGGAAATAAACTCATTTTGGAATTAAGAGTTTCAAATGATGAATTAAATCCATGATTCTGGTAAAAGCTCAAAGCTCTCTCTCTCTCTCACACGCGAGATTGTCAATGCACGGGATTGGGTTGAACAGTTCAAGTTTCAAAATGACTCTCCTGACTGTTCAGATTTGATCCAAGACACATGATAGAGCTTTATGGGGCATTTTGAAAAAGCATAAACCTAATTAATAACACTCGTAGATAAATGATTACATGATATTCAATGCATGAATTACTGGGTAAAGAATCAAGGAAAATTTTGGACGACTTAATGTTGGGTCAGATATGTTTCTTCTAAAGAATATGCGTTATGTGGTCCTGATTTTTGAAACAATGGCTTCAATTGGGCTAGGTCAGGTTGAAGGAGGTCTTTCCCAAATTTGCCCATCTCACGATTGGGCCAAATAGAGGGCCGGACTGGGCCCATTATTATTTGTTTCGAAGCCATATCATCGTTTCTGCTATGCAAATCGCAATGAGTATATGGATGGGAATCGAAGATTCCATTTAAAAAGATTATTTTCGGTTTATCTTTCATAAAAAGAGAGTAGTAATAATTAATTAAATAAACATGTCAATATACCTGTGGATGGATAAGACTCTTCAAAGTTCAAAATAAGCGAAACTTACCCCATACGATCCAAAATATCCTAATGAAAACTAATTCTATCCTCTGTAACATCTTTTTCCCTATGTGCCCATACATATGTACGTATGCAAAGTCCGTTTATAAAATAGCCCCGCGGGAAAGATTTTATAAGAAAATGGCACAAGGGATAAGCTATATATTTTAAAGCCAAACAAACTCCATCCGAATTCAACTCACAGTTTTTTTGGAAAGAATTAATAAAACAAAAAAAAAAAAAAAAAGGAAACAAACGAAACCATCCTCGATGTGTAACAATATGTCGACCTGGTCAATTATTATTAGTTGAAAAGATGTTTTTCTCTTCCAATCTCCATCTCGTTGAGAATTGAAGCGACTTACGTGGAGAAACAGTAACAGTAGCAAATGGCGATCCATGCGGTGTTCGGTGATCGCAACTTGAGTGCGAACAAGAAGATGGCTTTTCTGGTTCTTTTTTCCTTGATCCTGATCCCGATTAAAGCAGATGGGAGAAGTCAACCATTTAGCGACTTGGATTTGGAGAAAGTTTACAAGCATCTGGACGAGCCTGCCACCCATGCGATCCAGGTAAACTTAATAATTCACCCAATTAATTATGATTGCATAGTTGATTTGTCCGTCGTTTTATATGAGATTGCATATATCTATATAGATATGTATATAGTCTATCAAGGCATGACAAATTTGATATCGTGCAAAAGGATCAGCAAGACGGCCGGATTGATTGGCGTAGTTTATGAAGAATCGACGTCGTTATCCATGGCATATGTGCGAAGTTAAAACATTCATTAATTAGAACTTGATCATAGATAACCTTGGTATATATGTTTCACCAGGAGTCATGAACCTTGTAGTGATGGACTTCCATCAGAACAACACAAATAGCGAGTTAAGTAAGTACAAAAACACTCCCTCGTGAATAGGTTCTTCCTCTCATTTTTCATCCAAAAGGCAACGAATCTGTTCTATTTCCTTACGGGCGAAAAATACAACAGAGTCTGGAGACATTATATCACCTCCTCGGTGGGTTTATTTTTAGCTAGGGGTATTTACTTATATCCATGCTTTTATAATCTTATCTAATTACATCCGTACTTCTAAAATCTTCATGTATAAATACATGTTCCTACAACAAACATGCTAACCAGACCTATTTATACCTTGAGGTTAATTTCCTATCACTTAGAGGAGAATATTCTTAAAAATATTCCTCTAACATCATTAAAGTTAACGGCGTAAATTATATATATATATATATATATATATATATATATCCTCTCGACGGTTAAGGGTTGTTAGATAAAAATGATTCCATCCATCAAATCTTCTCATAAACCAAATCATGATTTATCTAATCAGGCTAAACCCCACTACCCCCATTATCCTAACGGCGGGGGCATTTCGCACTTCTAGATCATGTTTTATGGGGGTATTGATGTACATACGAAGTTGTTAGAGGTGCAGAAGCAATTAGGTAATATTATGGATGTAAATATCTCTTATTTTTATTTTGCTACAGATGTTATGTATAATCTCAAAAATGATATCACAATTGAAGCCCCTTAACCATTTGACAACTTTGTGTCAAGTATCTCGCGTGACTCCTGAGTTCAGCATCATTTTTAGCAATTTAATATTGAATGATGATTTGCTTTGCAGGCGGCAGATGGGGACAGTTTCGATTGCGTTGACATTTACAAGCAACCAGCATTTGATCACCCACTGCTTAAAGATCACAAGCTGCAGGTCCTTCTTTTGTATCCATCCCTAACCTATGTTTCTTACATGCACGTGCATTCTTGGAAGTAATTTAAAATTACCTTATTGCCGTCCAACAAGCTACTTAATTAATGGATCAAATTTGCAAAACCATACGCATGATTTTTCTTTCACTGAAATCTCAGTCAAGCAGTCTTGGAAGAAGCATTTCGGTTGGTTGAATCTTCCTTTCAAAGGAAATCGCCAAATTTCGAGTTGGGTGTAATCGAAACAAAAACGATCCATACAGAATATACTCTATCTACGACCATAAATTTGGCAATGTGTGTGAACTATCTTGACTTTTCCAATTCACGGTAGTTTACCCAGAATTGACACCCTTTCCAATCTCATTAATTTTTTCATGTTCTACCCAAATTTCACTTTCAAATGAGGCTTTTGTCTCCCATACAATCAACACTTGTGGAAACAATTTGCAAAGTATTCAAATGAATGAACAGCATTCTCAATAACCGATTCACTGTTAGTGATGATCTTATCATAGATTACTTACTTTACATACACCTACGACTCACATTCTTCCGGCAAAATAACATAGAATCCACATAGATATATTACTCGTCAGTTCTTCGACAAATGCTACCAGATCATACATGCACATAAGTCTTTTTTTTTTTTTTCTTCTTAGGGCAAAAAAAGGAAGAGTTGGAGCATATGAACAGTTTGTAGAATTCAACCACAATGCATGCAACCTAGAGGTGTTATTCTGAAAAAAGCATGTTTACTTACAGATGAAACCAAGTTCATTCCCAGAAGGCTTGCCGGAGGATGACCTTCAAGAGAACATTCATGTATCACTCGAGTTGGAGAATGGAGGATGTCCAGAGGGAACAGTGCCTATCATGAGAATTCTTAAGGATGATCTGAAAGTGAAGGACAGACCTTTCCCAATCTCTGGGAGTCAGGAGTTTACTCAAACTGCAGCTAAAAATATACGAATGGTAATCTGATTTATATACATAAGAGTTTGTGGAATTTCCTTTTTCAGGATGCAAGCTTATGTTTTTGCTTATAATAATTAGAAACATACGTATGGACCAATTGATGAATTTCCCAGACAACTCACTCTCGAATCAAATGATCAATCTACTAGTTATACTTGGAATATTCTGTAAAAATGAATTTTAAGAATTTCTATCACTTGTTTCCGCATAAACCAAAATGCCTGGCTGCGAAAATTTTTCCAGCTAATGTCTTAAAAAAATTTACATGGGAAAAAAATTTACATGGGAACATGGGTCTTTTTTCACCAATAAATGCATAAAGATGCTTTAAAAGTTATCCCTTTCAAGAAAAACATGAAGGGATCGTTTGGAGCGAGGACGAGCTGTGCTGAAGTAAGTTTTTTGGGTTGAATAAGGGGTGGGGTCTTCCTTGTTTGGTTTTTTGAAAGAGGGTGAAATGGCAGGTGGAAAAAGTCACACTTCTTCTGTTTGGATGGAAGAGTAAACATAGGGATTAGTACTTGATGGGGTGCAATAGGGTATAACTCTCGTAAACCTATCAAGCATGCTTTCTAAGCCAACACAAAATGAGCTTTTTGTTCTTTTGCCATTCGACGCTACACTCAAAGTAATATTTCATGAAGTATGAAGCATACATGCTTTTGTAACGATGCCATGTTAATATAAGTTGAAGTCAATTAAAAAGATCTAGGCTAAGTCCAATGAATTGGTGTTGCTTGAATCCAAAATGCTCGACGGCATGTTTTTTATTTGTATCTCTTTCCATGATTAATAGATGTGGAGTTATTCCAGTGAAACTACACTATAGTTGTTCTATTAATTAAACTCTTGCAATGTCCTCATCTCTGTAAATGTTAGAAATACAAAGGTTGTGCTATGCACAAACCATTCATCCCATAAGATAACACTACCACATTGCCACTTCATTTGTAGTCAAATATTAATGTATGAAATTACTTTGATCCGGTCACTATCTCCACCTTACACAAACTATTGCGAGATATTTAGATTTTTTACTGAAAACACAAGAGAAGATGGGTTGTTACAATCATGGGGGTCGAAAGCAGCTTAAGACATCTGGGAAGTGTCCCAGACGTCTGACCAAACGTCTAGAACCCTTCCTAGACATCTGATAATAAATTTTCTCGACGTACGGGTTCGCGTCTGCCCGCCTGTGCACGCAGACTTAACTCGCAGCCTTCATTTTCTCTCCCAGCAGGCGTCGTTTTCCTTCTCTCTCTTCCTGCGGCTGCCCTATAAGAATGCTCCCCCTCTCCCTCACCCCCACTCCACCATCTTCCCTTCTCCTTCTCCCTACAAGCGAGCGAGCAAGGGCGCAACAGCGGCTGTAGCGGGCGTGTGGGAGGGAGTGTTGCGAGAGGAAGAAGAAGCTCGACCGTGGAGGTGCGAGCTTGCTGGGGCAGCTAGAGCCGGCCGGCGGGGGAGCGGCAGGCGTGGGGTGTCGCGGAGGGCCTGCTGCAGCTCGGATAGCAGGCGGACGGGGCGCAGCGCAATCGGGCTCTGGTTCTGGAAAATTTTCCAGAATCATACGTCTGGACTTATGTCCAGACAACGTCGAAGACGTCTGAAGGACTGTCCAGACGTCTGACAGGTAAGATATTTCATATCTTCTCCTTTCTGCGCATGTACGGCCATGCAGCCGTCCGCCGCGACTTCTTCGTCGTGTACGTCTGACAGGTAAGATATTTCATATCTCTCCTTTCGTCGTGCTAAGAGTCGATGGTTGTGTGCGTAGGTCCTGCTCGGGAGGGCGCGAGGGTCGCCATCCCACGTGAATCAGACGTCTGGCCGCAGTGCCAGACTACGGAGAGAACCTCCAGACGTCCGGAGTGATAATCGGACGTCTGGAAACCAAGGCCATACGTTCCAGCTGGCTTTTGGATGTCTGAAGGACCGCACAGAATTGACGTACGACATGATCAACCTTTTAAGACGTCTGGAAGAGGTTCCAGACGTCTGATTTTGGACAGTTTCGTCATTTTTGACCCGTTGAGGGCCCGTTCGGAGCCCGTTTTCCGTGTTTCGAGTTACGTTCTTTCCAGAATAAAATTCCTCTACCTGTTTACTGTAATTGTATACCGTTCTGAGAAACTCCTTGTGATTGATTCTTGTGTTAGGACCCCGTTCCGTTGCACTCTTGGGGGTTGCGGAGGCGCGCGGGATTGCTGACCACACCCCCAGTACTCCCGATTTCGCTGGTAAAGTGGCTTTTAATTTATTTAACAAAATTTGTTACAATTGTGGAACAATTAATAGAGTCTAGGGCATTGCATAAACCCTAGGACTGAGAAACTAGATTGAATGATAGATCCTAGGGTACGGCATGAATCCTAGGACTGGAAAACAAGATTAAATGATAGATCCTAGGGTACGGCATGAATCTTAGGACTGGAAAACTAATGAAAATATAAATATTGCAGCCTTGGAAAGTAGAAAGGAAATAATAGCTGCCTATAAATTGATTAACAGCTGTCAGTTATGAATGAATAAATATGATTGATAACATGGGTCGTATGAACGTAAAACTGGAACGGTGAAACCTAAATGGCCAAACGAAAAGAACATAAACCCTACGAGGAATTAGGAGTAGAACTCCTGGAAAGAGAATAGGATGGAACTGAGAAAGTGAAATAGGAAAGTGTGCTGTCTCTTGGGTACGTGGCACCAAAGAGAGCACACCTTACCTCTTAGTGTAGAAGGGAGCTTGCCGCCCTCGGGTTGAGACCGGGGTGGGTTTGGCCACCATACACCGACTTGCTGGCCCTCGCGTACGCAACACCGAGGAGAGCTACTAGTGTAGGGAGAGCACTAGCTACCCCACGGGTCCCGGGGTTCTGCTAGACTCCTACACTAACTTGTTAGGCCCACTGGGCAAACTAGGGTAGTCAGGCGAGGGTGCGCGGACTGTGGAGGTGTTGGACCCCTGTTACTGAGAGGGCTATGCCCTATACTGGTTCCGTGTTGTGTTTTGAGCGCACCCGTTAACGGAAATGACTGACCGCGTGCCAGTGCGGGGTAGCTACCCGTGCGCTTATCGCGCGTGCCATAGTCACCGTTACGTCTGTCAGCGACCTTGGGGTGGTTGACTGAGGGTAGGACCACCACGGGGGACTCTCCCTGCCAGGAGAGCACCACGTGTTACTTCTACTTTTCGGAAAAGACTGCAATCAAGATCGTTCCCACGAGGAACATTCGAGATCAAGTGAAGGATCTGAGAAATAAATCAATCGGGAAATAATAGAAAGACGTAAATAAGGAAATTAAAAATATACTAGCTACTGTACACTCTACAGCTTCCTTAGCTTTTAGTTGCCACTCTACTCAGCGTTTCGCTGACGTGTTACCCTTGTTACTTTTCAGGACCAGGTGTTGAGTAGCCAGGGTCAGCGGTTGCAGAGGATGTTGGGCCTAGTAGGGTCCAGTAGAGTTACCTGTAGTATCTTTTGTACTTTTCTTCCACTGTAGTGAGTAGTTTTCTTGTTTACCCCCCTGTACTTCTTTATTGTAAGCTTCATGTTATGTACATGTTTGCTGTTTTACTGTTGTGGTGGTGTATACTGTAGTATTTCCTTTTCTTACTGCTATATTTTGTTACTGCTAGTTATATTCATGCTGAATGTGTTTCATTTTACTTCTTTTTTGGTTACTTTCTCGTTGGACGACTAGGTCTTGGGATTAGTCGAGTCGGTCCGATTCTTGTGTCTCGTAGGGATTTAGGAATTGGGTCGTTACAAGATGGTATCAGAGCAAGGTCGTCCCGAGAAGTGAACCTGTTGGTGCTAGAGCACCACGATCATTTGTTTTGATGATAACAAAACACGTGTTATTTAACATTTGCAATTTGAGTCCTAGATTTCAGGTCAATTGCAAATGTGGACGTGTTTAGACGGAGTTCGAGCTCGCATCCAGGACGGATTGGAGGAGCTTGACGGAAAACAGAGGATGTTCGCGTGGAGCGACAGATTGAAGATAGAAGATAAGAAGAATAGGATAGATTCTTTTTAATCATTTCTTGTATCTCTTGTCTTTATTTTCTTGCTCTTTTTATTTTCCTTAGAAAATTATGTTAAAGAGCCTCAAAGAACTCTAACAGTAGTCCTAGGAACACCGGCACAACCCTAAGATACTTAGGTTTTCTGTAGAATACTTAGAAAACCAATATAGGGTTCAAACAGCACTTCCAGACGTCTAATTCCCAAATCAGACGTCCGATAAAGTATTTTAAGACGTCTGACTGTTGTTTCAGACGTCTGATAACTGTTAGGCTGGACATAGTTAGTTCTGTCTGATGAAATCAGACGTCCAGACCCTTATACCAGACGTCTGAGGAGACGTCTGATGGACTTGCCAGACGTCCAGATAGTGGACCGTTGGCTAGCTTAGCAGGCACTCAAGATTATGACCGTTAGAGCCTTATCAGACGTCCTTAGGCCTTTCCAGACGTCTGATAAATGACCGTTTTGCCTTGGCTGACCTAAAATCTCTTCTCAGAGATTTTCTAGCTTTTGCAACGTTTGGAAATCAATTCCCACAGTAGAAGTAGGTTTCCAGACGTCCAGACGTAGTTCCAGACGTCCTGTATGTCGTCTGATGGACTTGCGCAAAAACCCTGTTTAGATCTGATCCAAGTCAGGGAGAGACCCGCCCAAAATCAGACGTCTGACCTTGGAATCAGACGTCTTAAAGTGGCCTTCCAGACGTCTGATGCAAGAGTTAGACGTCTGATAACCCTGTCAAATGTAATCATTGTCCTGATTTCGGCCTGATTCTCTTGGACTTTGTTCCTAACGGCTATAGAACATTTCCTAAGCCTTCCAAAGCCTTCCTAAGGCCTCTATAAATAGAGGGGAGCCTTTACACACCTAGACACACTAAGAAAGACACAAGATACAACTTGGATACACTTAGCTACACACTTTCACACTCTTTTGTGTCCAGAAAAGATCTTGCTCTCCAAGCTTAAGCTCCATTCCCTTGAGAGCATCAAACCTTCGCGCACCCGCTCTCCCGCCGTTGTTCACGAGAGCGACATTGTGCCGTTGCGTGGCTCACGCACCCGCGTCATCGTCGACGCACTCCTTGCAAAGGGGAGTTTCCTAATTCCTATAGAAGCTTAGGTTTATTACTTTGTTGGCTTTATAGGTTTGTTGTTTATTTTATCTTTGTCTTTTGGTTGGGTATTCGCTTTGCGAATTCCCGTCTCCTTCGTGGGACAAAATCCTTCTCGTGGAGAGAAGGGGTTGAGGAACGCTACCCTCGTACTTGTAGCGTGGTTGTACTGAGGTTGAATCACCCTCGTTTTAAAGTGATTCGGTTAGTGGATTTGATCAACTAGGTTGATTAGAAAATCCTAACTCGAGAGGGTTAGGTGGTGGTTTTCACCCGATTTGGATTTCCACCTTAAATTACTTGTGTACTTGTGCGATTGATTTTTTTTGTGAGATTGCTTTATATTTCATTTCCGCATTTATTACGTTACCCCTCCTCGTAGGGCCAAACCTTCAGAACCAACTGACTGGAAAATAACCAATTCACATGTCTGTGACTAGAGTAGCCACCACAACATTTCTTTTGGCATAAGCTCTTACACTTTTTCGTTAGATATCGTTCCAAATTGACGTGTTTTCGTTCTGTTTTGTGTCTCCTTGCAGGAGATGCTTCGTCGTGGGACTAGCGAGGCAAGCCGCGGGCGCGGCCGAGGATGAGGTCGGCGAGGTGGGAGTGCTGCTGTCGACGCCTCAGTGGACCAGCCACTGCTCCCGGGCATTCAGGCCCAGGACCTCGCCCAGCTAATACGGGATATTGTGCGAGAGGAGCTCCACCCACCGCCCCAAGCGCCTCTCCTTGGGGCTGCGGAGGGGGAGTCCTCTGTGGGACCACACGACGGACGCGGTGATGGACACGGGGGAGGGGATGGGCCGCCACCGCCCCCACCTTCCTCCGACACTTCTGTTCACGAGGCACCTTTACCTGGTGGTGCACCATTATCTGCACTGCAGCGCCACTTCGAGCTCTTCAGGCAGTTCCGAAAACTGAAGCCCCCCTCCTTCAAGGGGGATGAGGACCTCACCGAGGCAGAGGACTAGCTCGAGCGGCTTGAGAAGATTTTCGACACCCTTCGCCCCTCGGTGGAGTGCCGCGTGGCCTTTTCCACATACCAGCTGGAGAGTGCGGCACACAGGTGGTAGAGGGCGGTCAGGGGACAGGAGAGGGACGAGCCGACCTGGGACCGGATCGTCACCCTCTTCTGCGAGCAGTACCTTCCCCAGACGTAGCAGGATCAGAGGAGGTGGGAGTTCCACACTCTCCGCAAGGGGACGATGACCGTGAGCACGTACCGCATGCATTTCCTGGAGCTGTCCCGCTTTACAGCAAAAGCGGTAGCCACTGAGGAGGAGCGCCTTTGGAGGTTCACCGAGGGGCTCCGGCCTGCGATTCGGGGGTATGTCAAACCCCTGAAGCTGCCTACGTTTTCGAGGGTGGTGGAGGCAGCTATGACCTACGAGGAGACCAACCCGTCCGCGCGAGACACTGACAGGGGGCGGAAGAGGCCCTTCCAACCAGACTTTTCGCAGGGCCGGCGAGAGAGGAGACACATGGCGTCCGCAGGAGAGCCGTCACGTTTTGCAGGGCCATCAGTGGCCTTTAGGGGCCCTCGACAGGGGCCAGTCGCCAGCACCGGAACCCCGCCAAGCCGACAATAGGGACCCACTGAGGGCGGGAGTCGGGTTCCCCTCTACTACCAGTGTGGCCAGCCGGGCCACATCAGGAGGGACTGCCTGTCTAGGGCAGGAGGTCAGCAAATACTTCCTGCGCCGAGCACTGGAGGGCGCGCAGGAGGCCGCAGTTCCCAGGCGCGAGGAGGAAGACAGTAGTCACGAGGAGGGTACCGGCCAGCACCTACCCGTCCGACGCAGAGTGTGGCTGCTTCATCCGCACCTAGAGCTGAGGGACGTATCAACGCCCTGACACACAAGGATGCCAGAGCTTCGGGATCGGTGGTGGCAGGTATGGTTTCAGTTTTCGGCAGACTCGTTTACACACTTTTCGATTCCGGCGCTACACACTCTTTTGTCGCAGCCAGTTTCACAGTTAGTTGGGGCAGGATTATGTGCTGTTAGAGAATCAGTTCGTAATCAGAGGTCCGAGTGGTTAGCTGTTTGTAGCTGAGGAGGTGTACACGGGTTGCGAGGTCAGTATCGGGGGACATAGTCTGCCAGCTGACCTGATTATGATACAGATGGACTTTGGCGTAATTCTGGGGATGGACTGGCTGTCCGCTTACCACGCTCTGGTGGATTGTTTTGAGAGGAAGATCGTCTTCTCCATACCGGAGTTGCCTTCATTCGAGTTTCACGGTCAGCCAATGGACGGAGGCTTCAGGTGCATTTCAGCACTTCGGGCGACGAGACTTTTGAACCAGGGGTGTAAAGGCTTCTTAGCTTGTGTAGTGGCAGAGCCCAGCCCCGTGGCAGACTTCCAGAGCATCCCGGTGGTCAGAGAGTACCCTGACATGTTCCCAGACGAGTTATCAGGACTACCGCCCGAGCGTGAGATCGAGTTTGAGATCTCACTAGTACCAGGGACCAGCCCCATCTCCACAGCACCATACAAGATGGCACCACTTGAGCTGCGAGAGCTCAAGTCTCAGTTGCAGGATATTTTGGAGAAGGGCTTTGTGAGGCCCAGTGCATCCCCTTGGGGAGCCCCGGTACTGTTTGTAAAGAAGGATGGTACCCTACGCCTTTGTGTGGACTATCGACAGCTAAATAGGGTCACCATCAAGAACAGATATCCGCTACCAAGGATCGACTACTTGTTTGACCAGTTGCGAGGTGCCATGGTGTTTTCCAAGATCGACCTGAGGTCTGGATACCATCAGTTGAGGATCAGGGAGGCAGACGTCTCCAAGACAGCTTTCCGCACCCGGTACGGACACTACGAGTTTTTGGTCATGCCATTTGGGCTGACCCATGCCCCCGCTGCTTTCATGGACCTAATGAATCGGGTGTTTAGACCGTATTTGGACCAGTTCATGGTGGTATTTATTGATGATGTACTCATCTATTCTCGAGATCAGACGTAGCACGGACAGCACTTGCGGATGGTTCTAGACACACTGAGACGATGTAGGCTGTACGCCAAATACAGCAAGTGCGAGTTTTGGTTGAGGGAGGTGACCTTCTTAGGTCATGTGATCTCTGGGGACGGCTTGGCGGTGGACCCAGCCAAGGTCGAGGCAGTGCTCAGGTGGGAGAGACGGCATACAGTCACTGAGATTCACAGTTTCCTGGGACTGGCAGGCCACTACAGACGGTTCATCAGGGGTTTTTCACAGATTGCACGTCCTATGACACAATTGACCCGGAAGGACGTGCCCTTCACTTGGACGGACACCTGTGAGGCATGTTTTCAGGAGCTGAAGGAGAGGTTGACTTCGGCTCCCGTGCTCACCATCCTTAACAGTAGTGGTGGGTTCGTTGTGTACACGGACGCCGCCTTGTAGGGGTTAGGGGGTGTGCCCATGCAGAAGGGTCACGTTGTTGCTTACGCTTCACGGCAACTGAAGCCCCATGAGCATACCTACCCTACCCACGACGTGGAGCTGGCAGCTGTTGTCTTCGTGCTGAAGACCTGGAGGCACTACTTGTACAGTGAGATCTTCGAGATTTTCACATATCACAAGAGCCTCAAATACCTTTTTGATCAGAAGGAGCTCAACATGAGACAGTGACGTTGGTTGGAGCTCCTGAAGGACTATGACAGTAGCATTTCCTACCACACGGGGAAGGCCAACGTGGTGGCTGACGCCTTGAGCCGGAAGGCACCCGCACACTTGGCCAGTTTACAGTTACAGAGTTGGAGCCTTTTGGAGGAGATGGGCAGTTGGTGACCCCTAGAGTTACGGGGGCACTGTGGGGTAGTGACTGTGACACGACAGACTAGGCCAAAGTTGATAGACCGCATCATCACAGGACAGATGGCCGATTCGTACTTGCAGTCCTTGCGGGATAGAATGCAGTCAGGAGACCCAGGGGACTTCTCTTTCACAGACCAGGTGCTACGCGTAAGGGGACGTTTGTGCGTTCCCAAAGACGAGGAGCTGTTGAGAGAGCTCCTGACTGAGGCACACGGTTCCAGATTCACCATACATCCCGGAAACACGAATATGTACCACGACCTGTGACGCGAGTTTGGTGGAGGGGGATGAAGCAGGATGTGGGTGAATTCGTGCAACAGTGTTTAGTGTGCCAGCAGGTGAAGGCTGAGCTTCAGAGGCCTGCAGGGCCGCTACAACCGCTTCCAATGCTGGAGTGGAAGTGGGAGAGCATCACCATGGACTTGGTGGTGGGCTTACCTGTTACCCAGCGAGGACACGACGCAGTCTGGGTAATTGTGGATAGACTGACGAAGACGGCACGATTCTTGCAGATCCGAGTCACTTTGGGACCAGCACAGTTGGCAGAGAGGTATATCCGCAACGTGGTACGTCTACACGGAGTTCAACGGGAGATCGTATCCGACCAGGATACCCGCTTTACATCCCAGTTTTGGGCTAAGTTTCAGTAAGCCCTAGGGACGCGATTGAGATTCAGTATGGCTTACCACCCCTAGAAGGACAGACACTCTGAGCGCACGATACAGACACTTGAGGACCTTTTGTGTGCCTGTGTACTGGACTGGAGGGGCTCTTGGGAGGAGCACTTGCCCCTGGCGGAGTTTGCATACAACAACAGTTAGCACTCGAGCATCGGCATGGCTCCCTACGAGGCTCTGTACGGACGGAGGTGTACGGCACCCTTGAGTTGGGTTGAGGTGGGGACCATGTGGAAGGTTGGCCCCAGGTTGATCCGGCAGAGTCAGGAGGTAGTTGAGCAGATCCATAAGCGACTCCTCACTATCAGGAGCAGGCAGAAGAGCTACGCGGATCGGACACGCAGAGAGGTACAGTTTGAGGTTGGGGACCACGTCTTCCTTCGTGTTTCGCCCATGAAGGGCCTGCAGCGGTTTGGGGTGAGAGGGAAGCTCGCGCCGAGGTTCGTGGGGCCCTTTGAGGTCCTGGAGCGGGTTGGACCTGTTGCTTACAGACTTGCCCTCCCTCCTCAGCTTTCTGGTGTGCACGACGTGTTCCACGTGTCCAACCTCAGGAAGTACGTTACCAATCCCAGTCACGTCCTGAGTCACGAGAGCGTTGAGGTGGGCGACGACCTGACCTACCTCGAGCGGCTAGTACAGATTCTTGACAGAGCCCTCCGCAGTTTGAGACGAAAGCAAGTACCCCTGGTGAAGGTTTTGTGGAGGAGCCAGCGGTACAAGGAGGCTACCTGGGAGTCTGAGGCGGCAATGCGGGAGTGGTACCCGAAGCTCTTCGCGGGTACGTCTTTTCGGACCGGTTTCGGTCCTCTTTGAGTTTGTTATGTTTATATATGTTGTTCTTTCCCGCACCCTAGTTAGCGCAAGTTTCGGAGGCGAAACTTCCTTTGAGTTTGTTATATTGTTACGATCATGGGCGTTAAAAGCAGTTTAAGACGTCTGGGAAGTGTCTGGCCAGACGTCTGGAACCCTTCCTAGACGTCTGATAATAAATTTTTTCGGCGTATGGGTTCGCATCTACGTGCCTGCGCGCGCAGACTCAACCCGCAGCCTTCGTTTCCTCTCCCTGCAAGCACCATTTTCCTTATATCTCTTCCAGCGGCTGCACTATAAGAACGCTCCCCCTCTCCCTCACCCCCACTCCACCATCTTCCCTTCTCCTTCTCCCGGCGAGCGAGCGAGCAAGCGAGGGCGCAACAGTGGCTGCAGCGGGCGTGTGGGAGGGAGTGTTGCGAGAGGAGGAAGAAGCTCGACCGCGGAGGTGCGAGCTTGCCGGGGTAGCTAGAGCCGACTGGTCGGGGAGCGGCAGGCGTGAGGTGTCGCGGAGGGCCTGCTGCTGCTCGGACAGCAGGCGGACGTGGCGCGGCGCGGCCGTGCATCGCGGGCGAAGAGAGAATCTGGCTCTGGTTCTGGAAAATTTTCCAGAATCAGACGTCTGGACTTACGTCCAGACGACGTCAAAGACGTCTGGAGGACTGTCCAGACGTCTGACAGGTAAGATATTTCTTATCTTCTCCTTTCTGGGCGTGTACGGCCATGCAGCCGTTCGCCGCGACTTCTTCTGCGTTTCGTCGTGTTGAGAGCCGTCGGTTGTGTGCGCAGGTCCTACTCGGGAGGGCGCGAGGGTCGCCATCCCACGTGAATCAGACGTCTGGCCGCAGTGCCAGACGACGGAGAGAACCTCCAGACGACCGGAGTGACAATCGGACGTCTAGAAACCAAGGCCAGACGTTCCAGCGAGCTTTTGGACGTCTAAAAGACCGCGCAGAATTGAGGTACTACATGATCAACCTTTTAAGACGTCTGGAAGAGGTTCCAGACGTCTGATTTTAGACAGTTTCGTCATTTTTGACTTGTTGAGGGCCCGTTCAGAGCCCGTTTTCCGCGTTTCGAGTTACGTTCTTTTCAGAATAAAATTCCTCTACCCGTTTACTGTAATTGTATACCATTCTGAGAAACTCCTTGTGATTGATTCTTACGTTAGGATCCCGTTTCGTTGCAGTCTTGGGGGTTGCGGAGGCTCATGGGATTGCTGACCACGCCCCCAGTACTCCCGATTTCGCTGGTAGAGCGGCTTTTAATTTATTTAACAAAATTTGTTACAATTGTATAACAATTAATAGAGTCTAGGGCATTGCATGAACCCTAAGACTGAGAAACTAGATTGAATGATAGATCCTAAGGTATGGCATGAATCCTAGGACTGGAAAACTAGATTGAATGATAGATCCTAGGGTACGGCATGAATCCTAGGACTGGAAAACTTGTGAAATATATAAATATTGCAGTCTTGGAAAGTAAAAAGGAAATAATAGCTGCCTGTAAATTGATTAACAGCTGCCGGTTATGAATGAATAAATATGATTGAGAACATGGGTCGTATGAACGTAAAACTGGAACGGTGAAACTTAAATGGCCAAACGAAAAGAACATGAACCCTACGGGGAATTAGGAGTAGAACTCATGGAAAGAGAATAGGATGGAACTGAGAAAGTGAAACAGGGAAGTGTGCTGTCTCTTGGGTACGTGGTACCAAAGAGAGTACACCTTACCTCTTAGTGTAGAGGGGAGCTTGCCGCCCTCGGGTTGAGACCAGGGTGGGTTTGGCCACTGTACACCGACTTGCTGGCCCTCGCGTATGCAGCACCGAGGAGAACTACTAGTGTAGGGAGAGCACTAGCTACCCCACGAGCCCCGGGGTTCTGCTAGCCTCCTACACCGACTTGTTAGGCCCACTGGGCAAACCAGGGTAGTCAGGCGAGGGTGCGCGAACTGTGGAGGGGTTGGACCCCTGTTACTGAGAGGGCACTGCCCTATACTGGTTCTGTGCTGTGTTTTGAGCGCACCCGTTAACGAAAACGACTGACCACGTGCCAGTGAGGGGTAGCTACCCGTGCGCTTATCGCGCGTGCCGTAGTCACCGTTACGTCTGTTAGCGACCTTGGGGTGGTTGACTGAGGGTAGGACCACCACGGGGGACTCTCCCGGCCATGAGAGGATCACGTGTTACTTCTACTTTTCGGAAAAGACTGCAATCAAGATCGTTCCTATGGGGAACATTCGAGATCAAGTGAAAGATCTGAGAAATAAATCAATCGTGAAATAATAGAAAGACGTAAATAAAGAAAGTAAAAATATAACAGCTACTATACACTCTACTGCTTCCTTAGCTTTTAGTTGCCACTCTACTCAGCATTTCGCAGATGTGTTACCCTCGTTACTTTTCAGGACCAGGTGTTGAGCAGCGAGGGTCAGCGGCTGCAGAGGACGCTGAGTCTAGTAGGGTCCAGTAGAGTTACCTGTAGTACCTTCTGTACTTTTCTTCCACTGTAGTGAGTAGTTTTCTTGTTTACCCCTCCTGTACTTCTTTATTGTAAGCTTCATGTTATGTACATATTTGCTGCTTTACTGTTGTGGTGGTGTATACTGTAGTATTTCCTTTTCTTACTACTATATTTTGTTACTGCTAGTTATATTCATGCTGAATGTGGTTCATTTTACTGCTCTTTTGGTTATTTTCTCGTTGGACGACTAAGTCTTGGGATTAGTCGAGTCGATCCGATTCTTATGTCTCGTAGGGATTCGGGAATCGGGTCGTTACATGGGTGCAAACTAAATTTACAAGAGAAAATTCACAAATAAAGATAAATCAATGTAGATTTGACGAGAATATGATTTATGTGAAGGAATTCAAGCCAGTGAGAAGATTATTAGGAATAGGCATTCCATGACTTATGTGGAAGAACTTAAGTCAAGAAAAATATTATTAGAAATGTGCATTCCTAATTTAAATTTAAATAGTTGAATACCAATTCTAGAATCCTAGTAGGAGTTGGAGTTGAATCATTAAATTTCATTTGCCAATTAGAGAGATAAGAGAAGAAATGATTGTGAATCAAGTGATTGCACTCCATTTCCTCATTAATGGAGGTTTCTCCCCTTTAATGATTGAGAGAGGTGACCAACCACCGTTAACCATACTTCCTATTACCTATGTGGTTGTGAATTCATTTGTTGTGATTTGTGTACCTGGCTTCCTTAACACTTGAATAATGAGCCCTCCAAGTGTTTTTTTTTTTTATAATGGAGAACCTCTGGAGTGACCCACACAACCCTTCCGAGGTAAATTCCGAAGATCCCGTCCCACCCACCCACCGAGAGGTGTCGGACAGGATAACCCAGCGGACAACACCACCGCTTGAGTCTTATACATGTGCGAGCAAATGTCAAATTTCAAATTCGCGCATCCTATCCAAGGAAGGCCTTACGGAGATGGGGGAACTCAACTGGGATACCCCTAACACCCTTTAGCCCTCCAAGTGTTAATGGTCAAAAACTCTTGATGAGATTGGTGATTTAGATACCCACCGTAAAATTTTCTTATGAATGACTCAAGGAAAAAAAAAACCTTGGAAGAAATTATGAAATGCACCAAACACATTTGAAAACAAAAAAGGGAGGAAAGGAAATTGTTGCATCAATTTATACCATATGTAAAAATATAAACTTGCCATGCCAAATCTCAAACAAGTTAGGTTATTGAGAGTAATATTCTAAAAAAAAATAGCAATCAGAGCACATTATTGTCAAATGTGGATGCATCTTCAAGCTACAAATAACTAGTTTGATCTCTTTAAAAGTTAGATGTTTGGACTAGAAGTTTTTATTTCCTGAGAGAAAGAAACCTAGAACTAAATCAAGTAAATTCGAAGAATACCACAATTTATGTGTAAATCTCCTTCAAAAAGAAAGAAAAAAAAAAAAGGTGATAATCATAATTTTCAATAAAATATGAGAGTAAAATTCTTTTATACCCAAACTATGTCAAAATTGAGTACACTTAAAGCAACCGAAAAAAATTGACATGACAAATTAGGCTTCTGATATTTTTTTCCATCATTCTCTTTATAGAAAAGTAGGAATCAAGCAGCTCTTAAATAAGTTTCAACGGACTTCCATAAATTATTTTTTAAAATAATTCCTCTTCCCACTTCTCTTTCTCCTTTCACTATTTCTCTTTTGCTAGATCATTCTCTACTGCAGAGCACAGTTGGCTATTTATATATAAATGTTGCTACAGTGATACCTTTTATATTCCACTCTCCACGGTATGTATTTTGGTGTCTAAACTACTGTTCCTCCACCGTTTTCCCTTATATATATATATTTGGTTGCATCCAGTCAATCCCACTGTCAATGGGACTTCATTGTGAACATGGTAAACAAACCTTTACATTTCTGCAATTTGCGAAAATGCCCTCATGGCCTGGAAACGCTATTGAACCAACGCTACTGACCTATTAAAACGAAAGTCCTGCCTCGGTTTTCAAACAAGAATATGTCCATCATTGGACTTTTTTTACCCTGCAGGAATCCTACGACGAGTTGCATGGTACTTTCAAGGATTTTTAGAACTCTAGCTTATTCCAGAATAATGCTGGAATTTTCGTTATGTGAATAAAGCTTCCGAAGTATACGTGCTCGTAAACGTTTATTGACTGCATGCAGATTAATGGTTACTTGAGCAAGCCACTTTTTCGCTGCAGGATGCAGTGGCACAGACATATGTCGGAGATTATTACGGAGGCGCCGCCGATCTCGATGCTTATGCGCTAACGAATGTTAGAAGCGATCAGATGAGCATGTCAATGGTGTGGGTCACCGACTTCGACGACCCCTCCGAGACAAGCTACAATGTCATCCAAGCAGGATGGATAGTAAGTTTAATTTCTTCTTGCAATTGTTGACAAAAAAAAAAAAATGCATGAAGGTGTTCTTCAAGTAGTACTCCTCGAGCTTTACAATAAACGACCGAGTTTTATTAATCCTTCTCGTTACTAATATTGCATTGGCTAATATATATATCATTCCTCACCATGCTTCTCAAAGTGTTGATCGATCGAATCCGCTTCCGCCCAGAAATAAGCTTTATATGGAAATCAGTATCAAGAGAGTTCACATTAATTACTTCAGCATCTCTATCAGAAAACTAACTAGCTGATCAATATTAAAAACGGTGGTCTCTCTCTACTTGTAATAATCAAATGCAGAAAATTTTTGGATAGAGTATAACTTCACATGTTTACAGCATATTAGCTAGTGTGCAGCAACTGGAATTAAAATCTATTTAAATTAACAACTTAGTAGGCCAGGTTAATTGTCTACTTAAAGAACGTAATGGGACAAATTATTCAAAGATAACGTAGAAAATTTCAAAATCTACTTGCTTTACCTCTTAATAGATAAAAAGAGGAAGCATGCAAGGTCTAAAATAAATTAAAACCTGCTAGGTTAATCGAGACCACCGATTCCAGCCCTCACCGGTCCATATCCAACCCCATGCAGGGGCCAAATAATTAATAAAGGAAGTCTGCAACCAAGTCCAACCTGATGTTTTCGATTCACCTCGGCCACTTTGCTCGTCCTCCAGTAAACTTCTTATCATAATTAATAACGCGACGTTGAAAGGATATTTGATTATTCAATCCTTTTATTGTGCATTATAATTAAATTCACGTTGGAGATGTGGGTAATAGCTAGCATCAAAATTTTCCTGCAACAGGTGGCCCCTGGAATATTTGGTGATGCCAAAACAAGGTTGTATATACATTGGACCGTAAGTTCTCTCCCATCAGGCACTGCAAGGGTAATTGTTGTTGGTGAAATGACGGTACGTAGTACTATATCTTACCGTGTGAACCATATACATGAACTAGGCGGATGCATACGGAAGTACAGGATGTTACAACGTCCACTGCCCTGGTTTCGTCTTGACGAGTAGAACTTCACCTCTAGGGATAGAACTGAGACCTCTTTCTACATATGGTGGTAAACTGTATACAGTCCGAGTTCTGATGTACAAGGTATGTCCATTGTTCTCTCTTGATGATAATTAATTACATTTTTTATATATATAGAGGAATCATTATATATATATATATATATATATATATATATATATATATATATATATATATATATATATATATAGGTGGGTGGAATAACAAGGGTTGGGTTGTTGGGTTATCGAACAAGATAGTTTTCAAACTACTTCTCTATTACGTATAAATGCCTTCATATGTCAGGGAGCAGTGTGCTGGGACCCAGCCAACACTGCAATCATCTCAATTAAACTAGGCTTAGTCAAGATTTTAGCACTCTTAACAGATATGGTTTAGATTTGGGCTAAGCTTAACCTCAACCCAATAACCCACCACTTCCAGCGGAGCCCATGTGAGTCATCTAATGGTAATGACTTGTCAACTAAAGAAGAGAACTCAGTCATGATCGACCGAGTCCCCTCACCGAACAAAGAGTTGTAGCGACAGCAATTCCTTCAATGAAGGAGGACCCAACAAACAACAACGGCAGAAGTTCCTCCATCGTAGGAGGAATCCAATCAAATTCTACATCATATCGGTTGTGATTTCTCAACAGCCTTAGCTCCATGTTATATGTATTCGTCCATGTACAAACAACTCTATAACTAAATGTCGACCGTGTATGGTTCCAATACACAAAAAAGTAATAGCATCTCCTCTTCTACCATCCTTGGTCTGACTATATATTGAGCTTGGAGCCGTTGCCTACTCACATGCAACTCATCCCTCTCTTGTAGTTTACAGCTTGTTTCACTCGTAGTAGTGCACTTGTACATGCCAACAACATGTAATTGGAAATGCCACCTTTCTTGGGGGCAATCTAGTAACTTGGAGAAGTAATAAACAAATTATGGTGGCTTGTTCTAGCACCGAGGTGGAACACCGAGCCATAGCTCATATAGTGTGCAAGATTATGTGGAATGATCAATTTCTTGGCCAATCTAGGGATCAAAGTGAAGCTCCCAATTTTGATGTTTTGTGATAATCATTTTAGCGCCTTTGTTGCCTATAATCCAGTATTTCACATACGTAGAAGGTTGATTGCCACTTTCTTAGAAATATGTTTACAAAAGGAAAATCTTTACTTTTACCACATTCTCTGAGTAGGAAGTGGCAAATATTTTCACAAAGACTCTTCCACGAAAGCATCATGCTTATTTATGCAACAAGTTAATTAGGCATGATCGACATATATGCTCTAACTTGAGGAGGGGTGTCAGAATATGTGCTTTATCATTTGTTATTCCTGTTTGGATTGCCATATAATTTCCCCTTTGCCTCTCTCCATATAAAGAGGCAAGGGTTTCTACAAATAATTCCATTCCATCTTTTCTCTCAACAATCCAATACGAGCATTTTCATAGCTTTACCATTCTCAAATTGAAACCTATTGTATCCATGGTATGGTTCTGCTAATGATAAACTTGCCAGATCATTTTTTATGTGATGTGTCACATCCAAGTCGATATACAATTCGTTAGATTTGCCAAGAGCACATGCATTCAAATGTATTAGATTTGCTTGTGATGCATGTTGAGAGAGACCAATAGTAACACTTTAAGAATTTTGGTCATGGATACCCCAGATTGGGAATGGAGATCTATTGATTATTCCCATGACCATGTCTTTTGTAGATGACTTTGAAGTGCCTTGAGTGATGGCAGAGATAGATGTTTATGTGGCTAGAGTGGTAATTCAATGTAGTCAAATTTTGCGACCTTATAGGATGTTGTAGATCTTTGGATATGATATTAAGTCAATGCAAGAAGCCAAAATTAAAATATTCCACAGTGTTAAATATCATAGCATCGATTCTCAAGGTGAAAAGAGGCTATCTAAATCAAGCTACCTCTTCAATGTATTTTGCATATTGGAGAAAGTTGGTCACTAGCTTCAATATATGAGGATGTCTTTTCCACCATCAGAAAAATGTCTTCAAACCTCCAATGACATATCGACAACTCCAAAATACATCTTACTTTCCCCATTCAACACTAACCTTCTTCAACTTTGTATGAAACTACAAAGACTAAGATAGGTGATGAGAACCTCATCATGAACCCTAACTAGTACAATATAACCTAGATATGTAAGAAAAAACTCCTACATAACCCAAAGAAAAGCTTAACTCAGAGAATTCTGAGTTTGAGAAGAAAATAAATCATAGGGGGTAAAACTACAATTTCACCAACGCAGTTTACAAACAGGGTAATTAAGGGTCCAGATACAGGTCAAACAAGCCTAATAAGAAGGAAAGTGGGATGGTCGGATCTAAAAAGGGTTATAGCAACTTTAGAAAATTAAATGACATTCCGTAACCCTAAAACAAACCCACTTCAATTTACAAGGTTCGAGGCAGGATAAAAATCAACTAAACCCTCTAAAATTCATAGAAAAATAATCTCTATGGTTTAGAACCTTCAATTTGGCCTTAAAAACCCATTTTGACCTACAAAGAGAACCTTGCCCAAATAATGACTTAATCTGGGTTCTTACGTAAATTGATAGGTCAAACATGGTCCAACCTAAAAATAAAATTCACCATTAAAATCCTTAGGTTCAAATTAGTCTTGTATAAAAACTTGAGCATAAGAGGAGACCTCCTTGACCGACTTTGCAATTTGGTCCTCTTCATTTATTTTCTGACCCTTATCTTTCGAAACCCTTGCGCAGCACCATGCTCCGGCGACTTTGCGCGGAGCATGGCGCCGCGCAGAGAGGGGTGACCACCCTGCAAAGCAGACGTGGGGTTCCCTGCGACGTCCTCTGTTGCAGGGACCCGGCCATGCTCTCTGCCGGCCCCAATACCTTCCGTGCGAACGCGCGGAAGGTATGGGTCCCCTCTCCGGCCACACTCTGGCGAGGCTGGCACATTGCCAGCCCGCGTCTCCCTCTGCGCCAGCCCCTTTATGAGGACTGTCACCCCCTGCTGGTTCCCCCAAGCTCTCTTTGACGGAGAACAACCCCCCACTTCATCCCTTCCTCCTCCATCAGACGGCCCGCAGCTTCTAGCGACTCCCTCCTCTTCCTCCTCGTCGCTCTGCTGCCTTACCTGCAGCAGGGTTCTCTTAGCCCTTTCATCTGTGCCGCGCCACACCCTCTGACACCCTCCACCTGCTTCCTCGTCGCCGCACTTCTCCTCCAGGGCCCTTTCTTCCCTAGCTCCGGCAGGTACGAGCCGGTGGCTCCGCCTTCCCCCTTCGTCCAAAACCTAGGTAAATAGCTTCCTCTCCTCCTCCTTTACATTTTCCCTCTCTCAATTTGTCTTTTTGCCTCACCGCACATGACTCCCACCTCCGCCTGCTCCGTCTTCGACCACCCCCTCCGGTGAGCTCATCCCACCTCCACAGACCTTCTCACCCCTCGCCAGCTACCCTAAAAGCTTCCCCTAACTCCACTCAACAAATCCCCCCTTTCCATCCACTGCCAGACACCACCCGACGACCCCCCGAACAAACCCACGTCGGACCTAGGGCTACCACCACACGTCGCCTCACGCCTTGCCACCACCCGTACTGCCTTCGCCGCACTCCGGCGAAGCTCCCTGCATCCTCTGATTAGGCCGAAAGGCCGTATTCTTATTTTCAGGTCGATGACCCTTCACCACCATTACCGAGCTTCTGAAGCTCCAGCACTTGCAGCTGCGGGCTCTCTCTCACCCAGGCTCACGCCCCAGGACATGCAGCTTGCCTCCACGAAGCGTCCCAGGCCTACAGCTAGGGCAAAGGCCTCGCACGCTGCAGCAATTGCCTGTAGCTTCCTCAGCTACGGGCGCCAATTGGGGTGGGACATTTAGTCCCACCTCGGAAGTTCTGGAAGTGACGCAGCCAAATAAAGGGAAAACATGTTGTAGGATTATCGCCTTCGAACATAGGGGTCAGGTCCCTCACGCACGCCGCGCACCACGCGCTCGCCCTTGCCCACACTCACGCCCCGCGGGTCTGGGTCAGATCCGACTATCCTAACCTGCACACTCCTCGCCCACCATCGCACGCTGGTAGGCCTGGTCCCGGGCGCAATACCCGTACCCGAATACCCAGCTCTGGGAGAGCGATCCTATGAGAGAAATCTGAGAAAGAGAGAGACACGGGGAAGGGTAGGGGTAGGTTTTGCTTTCTGATCCTTGTGCGAGCGTGCAGGAGCAGAAGGAGAAGGAAGGAAGGCGGCCAAAGTCTTAGCTGCTCAGGGCAGAGAGGAAGAAGAAGAAGAAGCAAAGAAGAAGAAGAAGAAGAAGAAAGAGAGAAGAAACAGAAGAAGAGAAGCACTGTAGCAAACCTACAGTTAAGTCGTCTGACCACTGCATCAAACGACGGTTGAGCAGCGGCCAGAGGAGGTAAAGCAAGAGAAGAAAGAAGAAGAAGGCGAACGAAAAAGAAGTCAGAAGAAGAAGAAGATTGTCACAGCTGCAAAAGAGGAGAAGAATAAGAAAGAAAGAGAACAAAGAAAGGACAGAAGAAGAAGAACTTTGCAGAAGAAAAGAAGAGAGAAGATGTAGCTGTGAGCAGAGAAGAGAAAGAAGAAGAAAAGAAGAGCAGCTGAAAGAAGGAGAAGGAAAAGGAGAAGAGAAGAAGAAGAAGCCAAGACAAGCTCCCTCTCTCTCTCTTTCTCTCTCTATCTCTCTCCCTTATTTTTGTAATCTAATGGAGGAACTTTGTATTTCTAGAATTCCAGTAGCTCCCTGAGTTCGACCTCGGGAAAATCATTTCCGAGTAAAAAAATTTTGTAATGATAACTTGGTAGCTGTCTTATTACTATAACGACTATAACTTGACATATAACAAACACAACAACCAAGCCATCAATAGGGTGATGAATTAGTACCTATTAGAGATAATTTAAGAAATAATGTTTAGGACAGTAAAAATTATCTCTTTCTATGTTTTAAAAATTATCTCTTTCTATGTTTATCTTTTTCCGAATTGTAGAAGATATGTTTTACTTTGTTTAGGATTGGAAGTAAGATTGATTTGTGTCTATATATAGGGACAAACTCTATTTGTCCTCCTTGGCATTTGAGATTAATGAATATTCAAGTTACAAAAATCTCTACATCATGTCAGAGCAAGTCCATCCTAAAACCCTAACATGATTCATTGTGCCCTAGGTGTGCCGCTAGCACCTCCCTATCTCGGGTGCATACGCACCCCCTTTGCTCACCTCTACGACACCGTGTGTTGCACGATTCTACTCCTATCCATGTCGATCCTCATCTCACCGAAAGCACTACCAAGCGTCAAAGGTTGGCCTATCTCTGCCACAACGCTAAGCAAAGGGGATCACATCGGTCCCTGCCTCACTATGTAGGCTCTTATCACATGGTAGGGCTTGATACATGATTGGGTGACACCATGTAAGGTAGCCAATTGGATCATCGAATCGATTTTGATCCGCTTCAGCGGTTCAATCGCCCCCTTTCAATTGGTTCTTGCCTCCTAGGCGAGATTCTGGTTGTTGTGCTGTTACGAACGCGTGCCCCAGACGTCTTTTAAGATGTCTGGGAGGTGGCCCAGACGTCAGACCAGACGTCTGGGATCACATCCAGACGTCTGACCAGACGTCTGGGATCGTTTCCAGACTTCTGGAAATCAGTTATTTTCGACATGCGCGGGTCGTCTGCGCGCCTGAGCGCGCAGACCCGCATATTGTTATTCCCTCTACGGCTGCAGGCGCCCTGCCGCAATTCTCTCTCCTCCTCGCGCGGCCTTAAAAGGCCACGCGCTCCCTCCCGTCGACTCCACCCCTTTCCTCTTCTCCTTCCAGTGTGCGAGAGCGAGCGTGAGAGCGGGCGCGGGGTTGCTGCGGCGGCGACGGCCACAGCAAGCGCGGAGGGGGTGCTGCGTGTGAGAGCGGCGCTCAGCCGTGAGGGCGAGCTCGCCGAGGCTGCCAGGGCCGGCCGGTGGGAAGCGCAGCGGGCGCGGAACGACACGGGAGGCCTGCTGCGGCTTGAGTAGCAGGAGCACGAGGTGCGACGAGGCGCGGCATCGCGAGCAGAGGGCGAGTCGCGCCCTGGTTCTGGAAAAATTTCCAGAATCAGACGTCTGTGCTGATAGCCAGACGACGGGGTCGACGTCTGGAAGACTATCCAGACGTCTGAAAGGTGAGTTTTCCGTCTTCTTCTTCCTTCCTGTCGACTGACTGTACTGAGGGAGAGACATGGGTGTGCGCAGGCTCGGTGATTCGCCATCCAACGCGAATCAGACGTCTGGCTGTAGTACCAGACGGCGGGAGCGACCTCCAGACGTCTGGGGTGACCATCGGACGTCTGGGAACTAGGCCAGACGTCCCCGCAGACTTCTGGACGTCTGGGAAACCACGCAGAACAAGGTAATCCCCTGATCCACTTTTTAAGACGTCTGGAAGAAGTTCCAGACATCTGATTTTACACAGTTTCGTCGTTTTCGACCCGTTTAGGGCCCGTTCGGGTTCCGTTTTCCGCGATTCGAGTTACGTTCTTTTCGGAATTAATTCCTCTACCCGTCTACAGTAGCTATACACTGTTTTGAGACACTCCTTGTGTTTGATCCTTGTGATAGGACCCCGTTCTGTTGCAGTCTCGGGGGTCGCGGAGGCACGCGGGATTCTCGATCACGCCCCCATTACTCCCGTTGTACCTGGTAGAGTGGCTTTAAGTTATTAATAAAATCTGTTAAATTATGGAACCATAAATAGAACCTAGGACATTGCATGAATCTTAGGAATGAGAAATAGATGGAATGATAGCTTCTAGGTGTTGCATGAATCCTAGGGCTGGAAAACTAGATTGTATGATAGATCCTAGGATATGGCATGAATCCTAGGATGGGAAAACTAGTGGAATGTATAATACTACAGTCTTGGAAAATGAAAAGAGATATAAAGCTGCCTGTAATTTGAATTAACAGCTGCCTGTTGTGAATAAATAACGTGGTTGAGAACATGGATTGTAAGAATGTGAAACTGGAAAGTGAAACCTGGATGTTTAAGTAAAAAGGATGGAACCCTATGGGGAAGTAGGAGTAGAACTCTTGGAAAGTGAATGGAATAGTATTGGGGAAGTGAGCTGGCCCTTGAGTACGGAGTACCAAGGAGAGCAACTGTCCCCCTGTTTAGTGCAGAGCGGAGCCAGTCGCCCCAGGGACCCGGGGTTAGAACTGGCCACTCTGTACCGACTTGCTGACCCTCGCGTACGTAGTACTGAGGAGAGCTACTAGTGTAGGGAGGTACTAGCTACCCCACGGGCCCCGGGGTTCTGCTAGCCTCCCACACCGACTCGTTAGGCCCGCTGGGGCAAACCAGGGTAGTCAGGCGAGGGTGCGCGGACTGTGGAGAGGCAAGGCCCCGGTTTGGTTACTGTGGAGGGGTTGGACCCCTGTTACTGAGAGGGCTCTGCCCTAGACTGGTTCCGTGCTGTGCTTTGGGCGCACCCGTTAACGGAAACGACTGACCGCGTGCCAGTATGGGTTAGCTACCTGTGCATTTATCGCGCATGTCGTAGTCACCGTTACATCTGTCAGTGACCTTGAGGTGGTTGACTGAGGGTAGGATCACCACGGGGGACTCTCCCGGCCAGGAGAGCACCACGTGCTACTTCTACTTTTTGGAAAAGACTGCAATCAAGATCATTCCCACGAGGAACATTCGAGATCAAGAAAAAGATCTGAGGAATAAATGAAATAGTGAGACAATTGAAAGATGTGAATAAAGAAAGTAATCGAACATAACAGCTACTGTACACTCTACTATTGTCTTTAGTTTAGTTGCCACTCTACTCAGCGTTTTGCTGACGTGTTACACTCGTTACCTTTTTCAAGACCAGGTGTTGAGCAGCCAGGGTCAGCGGCTGCAGAGGACGCTCGGCCGAGTAGGGTCCAGTAGAGTTACCACGATCTCTTGTACCTCTTTTTGTTACGTTGTAGTGAGTAGTTCTTGTTTCCGCTATACTTTCTTTACCTGCAGTTCAAATTATATTATGAATGTTGTTCTACTGTTGTGGTGGTACATACTGTGGTAGTTTCTTTCCTTACTGCTGTACTTTCTTACTGTTAGTTATATTGATGCTGAATGTGGTTTATTTTACTGCTCTTTTGGTTACTTCCTCGTTGGACGACTAGGTCTTGGGATTAGTTGAGTCGGTCCGGTTCTCGTGTCTCGTAGGGACTCGGGAATCGAGTCGTTACATGTGCTAGCAGATAAAGACCCTCTGACGGTGACATTTAAGGGTAAGAGCTCGGCCTCAGTACTTGTTCAAGAAACCATGGATAAATTATTAGGTTCCTTAAACTATAGGCTATAGATTAGTGCCTTCCGCATCTTTGTGGGTAGGCAAGCGTGGGATCTAGGTGGTCTAATGATATGTTTCAAAATTCCCTATTACTGTTTATCTATACTACGAGGGGGCTCCATACCCTCTACACATTGAAAATTGAAAAATTTTTTTCATGGGAACTACCGCACCAGTGATCTCTATTGAGGAGAGGACTCCTCTACTACTGCTATTGCTATAAAATTTGTGGCTAATGCTACGACTATTGCTGATCGGATCACTATGTCTGGAGTATTCGATCCTACTATCGACATAAATGATACAAATGACTGCTGGGGAAACTTAGCCACATGCTCAACTCCATCTATAATCCCCTGCATTAGTTCTTCCTCCCTTTAGCGAGATGGATTTTTCACTAGTGTAAGGTGAATACTAGTGATTGAAATCGTCTCCCACTTGGTAACCTCTTCAGTTCATCTCCTCTATTCCACTACTCTACTATGCAACTTGCTGGGGATCGCTTCCTAACTAAAGGTCTCTGAGTTTGTTCTAACTACAAGGGAGTTAGGTATTCATTGGAGAAGAGATGACTACCTACATGCCTATCAACCTGCTGCATGCTCCAACCCCAATTTACATCAAATGGGATCTCCTGCTACACAACTCCCACAAGTTGTGCATTGTACGCTCCAACTTGGGGGGGAATGTTAGAAATAATTTAGAAAATAATATCTAGGAAAGTAGAAATTATCTCTAAATTTATCTCTTTCCCAATTGTAGAATCATGCCTTAGTTTATTTAGGATTGATCTACTTCCATGTTTGAGATAAGAATTGAAAGTAGGATTGATTTATCTCTAAATAAAGGGATGAACTCTATTTGTTATCTTTGAAATTTAGGATTAGTAAATTATAGTTACAAAAATCTCCAAAGTACCAACTTTCTCCAACGTGCAAAAAACATTACAGATAAAATAGCCTACTCAAAACAACCTTTCTCCAACTTAAAATTCAATGTTGATAGTATTTAGAAATTTGGGATATGACTACTCTAAACATTGTTGTAATGTAGAATTTCATGCCTAGTCTGTGGGATCTTTGTCCATAGTCCTTGTAAGTGCCACTACCACATGAATTGTCTTGGTCTTCTCACAGCATGCACAAAAGGCAAATCTAGCACATTAAAACTCTCTCAGCAGCTGTAATGCATGATAAACAAACTCGATTATGGTATATCACATAATACCTAACTTGAGAGGTTTATCATTGGTAGAATCATACCATGGATCTAACATCATTTAGGTTAAGAATGGTCAAGGTATGTGTTGGGATTTGACATTGTCATGTGGCACATCAAGCCACGTGGCAGCAGCAACAACCATCTGGACACCCAACAGGGCTGCTGGCAAGAGTCCTTTGGAGCAAATTTGGTGCACCAATATGGTGCTTATTTACTTTTAGTAAAAGAGTTTTTAGGAATTAAGTTTAGGATTTGGTTTTATTAAGAGATAAAATCTTTCCAAATGAGAAAAAATCTTATCTCTTTAGGAAACAAGTTTTAGGATTTTGAATTACGATTGTTTTCCTATTTTTAGCATTTGCTATATTTAGCTTTTTTCTCTATTTTTAGAGTCCATGCTATCTATAAAAGAGATGGACCCCTTTCATTATATTTACGATGGTGTGAATATAGTTTCAAGATTTCTCCCCATGGTATCAAAGCCACTGTTTCTTTGAGGCTAAGAGAAGAAACTCTAAAGGGGGGAGGTGGCCCTCCGGTGGTTGGTCAGCTGGTCACCAGTAACCTACGAGGAGGCCCTCTCCCCTTCCGCTCGTTCTCCTCCGTTCTGCTCACTTCTCTGATCCAACACCGCCGTCGCCTCTTCTCCAGGTGTGAGGCAGTTATCACCGCTATCGTCTTCTATGACGTAAGGTGGACGTTGCTGCTGTCGTCCTTTTTTGTAGTAGCTCTGTAGCCGACCTCCTCCCCTGCTGCCGGCCTCCTTTGTCAGACAGTAGGGCCTTTGTCGGCCTCTAATGGTGGGCTGCCAATCTCGAACAGGGCCTGCTAGCACCTACGCCACCTTCTCCTTTGGAGCCATTGTAGACCACTTCTGCTGATCCAATACCGCCACCTCCCCTGTGGCAAGGGCATGGGTACAAGGTTGTCGTTGCCGCCGCCAACTCCTCTATGTGGGTGCATCTTCTCCAGCTCTGAGGGTGTGGGGCTATCATTGCCACATCCAAGTCTTCCTTTTCTTTGATGTGAGGCAGGAGGATGCTGTCGTCACCATCTACTCCTGACGTGAGGTGGGAGGACACCGCCATCGTCTTCTATGACGCAAGGCAGTCCTTACCACCGTTGTCTTCTTCTCCATGATGTGAGGCGGGCATCATCACCGTTGTCTTCTTATCCAAGCCTGCAACCTGCCCAGTCTTGACTTGCGGGGGGGCTTTGGGATTTCCAAAAGACCACGTGGACACTGTCATGTGGCACATCAGGCCACGTGGCAGTAGCAACAACAACCATTTTGACACCCAATAGGGCTGCTAGCAAGGGTCCTTTGGACCAAATTTGGTGCACCAATATGGTGCTTATCTATTTCTAGTAAAAGAGTTTTTAAGAATTAAGTTTAGGATTTAGTTTTGTTAAGAGATAAAATCTTTCCAAATGAGAAAAGATTCTATCTCTTTAGGAAACAAGTTTTAGGATTTGTTTTAGGATTTTGAATTAGGGTTGTTTTCCTATTTTTGGCATTTGCTATATTTAGCTTTTTTCTATTTTTAGAGCCCATGATATCTGTAAAAGAGATGGACCCCTTCCATTATATTTACGATGGTGTAAATATAGTTTCTAATTGTAAACTATTACAACTAAATAGTGTCTTATATAGCACTGTTAACACAAAGTTTCTATTCTCAGTTCCAAAATTTCATAAAGATAATGATAGCTCATTTACCATTACTAACAATGTTTTCATTTTAAGGATTATTTTATGAAAATAGATATTACTTTGGGGTCCAAATGATTGTGGGATTTATCATCTACTTCCATCTTTTCCATCGTTAGAGATTGTTCCAATAGCTTTTATAGCCTTTCTAGTATTGTGCAATTTAAGGCACCAACAATTTTGACATCCTCATTCCAGAGTAGTGAATCAAGTTCTTAGTATCGACATAATTTCTTTTATTTCTTTGTAAATAAATTGTTGTAATTTTTATGTTGTCAACAAAACCACAAGAAGAATTTTCTTTCTACAAGAAGTTGATATATTAGGTCGCCATAATTAATGTTCAGTAATCTTTAGCTCCTTACACTTACATCTAATTCATGCAGATAAAGATACTTTGACGTTGAAGACTATCTTAAATATACATGGATAAATAAATCATATGAAACAAAGATCTAATTTGACAATGATATTTGAATCAATGGGCAAAAGGTGGTTTTCCATGTCAAAAAAAATAATTTTACTCATGGCGATGATACTAGATATACGTCTTTTAAAGAACACTTCCAGAAAATAGGTATATTAAACTATATTTCCTCCACACTGATGAGCAAAATGTGACAAAGGGTCAACAAGTTGTCCTTCAGTCCATGCCTTTGCCTCTCCTAACTTTTGAACATTACATTCAACACTAACTAACTTTCTTCTCCTACCCTATTCAATTACTTGGCACACAAAACCCTTTGTACACGAGAACCAAGTTGCAATTTCCTTCATGTATTTTAATGTGCTATTCATCCATTATTACAATCCTATGATTGACATGAATTCTCAATTAGACTATACATATATATGTGACTTTCTAAAATATACTTCAAATCACATGGATATAGAATGCTATCACATATCGAAAAAGAGTCTTTATATGATAGACATATCCGGTTTGATGAGTCAACTTTCCCTTTGGTGCCAACTGGGCCTTTTCTAGTGTGGTCAAATGTAGTCAATCTCAGCTTAGTATTGGAGCCTATTTGGGTCAATCAGAGTCAGTAGGGTACGGGTTTGATGCCAATGTGATGGTGGACTATAGATAGAGTTGGTGTAGCAGCAATGATTGACAAATGCTTGTTATGATTAGAAGTAGGGAGCTAGTGAAGATCGATCATGGGGAAGTTATAGATTTCTGGAGCAAGGTTGGAGTTTTTAATGTTGGAAAGGACAACAAGAGTGGTCTAATTGGGTGTCAAGTAATCTTGTCCTTGTTAGTGGTGGTGATCATTGGTCAATCTACAACATCAAATAGGTAGCTAGTGATCAATTGGTTCTTGGAGACGTTGATGTGGTAACATTTAAGAAGCTATGGTGTTGGTGTGTCTATGATGATGACATAGGCAATGATAAGAGTTGCACATAACGGAACTTGAGAAAATATGTTTCAGACTAAAGGGATTAAATTGCTAAATGAAGGAATAGTTGAGCAATGTTGGTATTGTTGATAGCTAGGTTCAACGACCTAAGTCTTCATGGCTTTGATACCTTAGAGAAAAACAGAACTAGTTTACATTCCAATATCTTAAGTACATATTTATAAAGCATTCAAACTATTTCAAATTTACAATAGTCAAGAGATATTTGGAGAGTTGAGAGATAAGAGGAAAAATTATCATTATGCATTTCATGCCCTTTGTTCAACCAGAGTTATCTCCATCTATCTAACTTGGTATATAAATAATAACCAATTTGCAGTGGCAAACTCATCCATTTCAATACCAAATAAAACTCATCAAGCCTTATTTTAGATGAATGCCCTAGTTTCCAAAAGTACCCAAGAGTTGCCAACTCCACCTAAAATCATTTTCAAACACATATTTGAGGGTTCAATCGCATGGCTCAAGACTTGCTTGATGGCGAAGGGTTACACTCAAACATGTGGATTAAATTCTTCAATGAAAATTTTCTTATTCACTTATTCACTACTTGAATTCTTATATTAGTTATTGTTCATTATGACTATCCACTTTGGGAAATACATATGAAGAATTCTTTTGTATATGGTGGCCTATAGGAGATCTACAAGAACTAACCAAATATTTGTGAGAGCCATGGAGAATATAAACAAGTGCATATGCTATAAAAGGCTATTCATGGCCTTAAGCAAAATCTAAGGATATGGCTTAGAAATTATAAGAGACCTTGGAAGAAATTTGACTTAGGTGATCCATTCACTATCCATATAGAAAACAAATAAAAACATAGGTTATATGTTCCCAATACTATCTTCGTAGGGAAATACTCAAAGAAGATTTATATGGGAAAGATGCATCTCCAGAAGCACTTCACCAACAAAGTCCTTAGAAGTTAAAATGTTTTCCTAGAATTGAAGTCGCGAGAGGAAAAGATGTAGTAGTTAGCTAAAGGAAGTATGTAATAGAGTTGTAGGACACATGTATGATTGGATGCAAGTTGGCTTCTACATATATAAGTTGCAAAGCTCTTCTTTATGATGAAAATCATAGCTACTTGATGTTTAACAACTTCAAATGCCTTGGTGGAATATTCTCATATGTTACTAGGTCAAAGTTTTTCCTTGTTGGAAAAATCAATTAATTTATGCCTAGACCTATTACAACACATTGGAACACTACGCTTATGATCGAAAAGTATATCAAAAGTTCTTAGGTCAAGGGACTATGATTTTAGAAAGCATCTACTTTTAGTATTATTGGCTTTGCAAATACATACTATGCAATTTCTCTTGTTGATAGGAAGTTTACTACTTTAGTGTTTGTACAACAATCTAGGATGCTACTCCTATGATCCTCAGGTATCTAAAAGGTTCCCAAGTCAATGTCGTTGGCTTTTCGAGTGTAGACTATGCAAATTCTTTTGATGATAAAGAATAAAAACTTCACTGGTACTTCTGTGTCCTTCTTGAAGACAATCCCATTACTTGGAGAAGTACAAAATAGAATGCATTATCTAGATCAAGGAAAAAGAATTTGAACATCCTACCCATCTATAATCTATGTCAACATGGATCAAATCAATGCTAAATGATCAACATGCATGTTTATTGGAAAAAATATACGAGTGATATGCAACAATAGGGTTAGCACACTCAATACTAATGACACTATACATAAGCACAAACCACATCAAGGTTGATTGTTTTTGTATACAAGACGTATTTCTGAAGGGTCACATATCTATATCATGTGTTTTTACTTCTAATTAAGTTACATTTTTTTTAACTAAAGCTAAAAGTGATCATCTAGAAGTGTTGTTCCAAGCTAAGAGTGATGGATATCCATGCTCCAACATGAAGAGAGTATAGAGATTTCTCGTTTTCTTTTCTTTGTGGATCCTTCTAGAGCTATTCCATTAAACTTATGCTTAAAGTGGATTAGTACTTTTTCAGTAAGTTTATCACCTTAATTCAAGAGATTAGAATTTTCACATATCACAACCTCCCAATTTTATTTACACCCATGTAACATTTTGAGGAAGCAATGAACTATGAGACAATCTCCAGCACCCTTGAAATATAATTATTTTTCAGAACCATGCATCTTAACATTATTTATGACCCTATGAAAAATGTAACCCATTGAAAGGATATGAGCTAATCCACCAATGATTTAACCTAGGATTGTAAATTTCCATGTATGATAGGCAAACAAAAAAGAAAAAATCCTAATTTATTTATAAGAATACAAGGCTCAAAAATCACAAGTAATAAATTATAAGACAATTTTGGGACAAAAACCAAACTACAAGGAATCAATCCCTCGAGCTCCCTTAGGAAGAACTAAAACTACAAGAGCAACTTCTTCCTGGCAAATTAATGAAAGTTATATTCCTTGAGGCTTAATTTACTTGGAAGGTTAACCCCGCAAAAGAGACATTAATCCCTATTTACTTGACTACTTAACCCCTCATTTGCTAACACAGGTTTAGCAACTTTAACATGGGTTTGTCTAACACTAGCTTCAACTGGTGTTAGCCAAACCCATGTTAAACTTCTACACCACTTATGTCTCTGACATCTCTCATGTTTTATATACTTAACACCACTATCAAATAAACACCATAAGAGTTAACACCACAACTTAACACCAATTCAAGTAAACACAAACTGACGTTAACACAACACCACAAGTAAGCACAGTTATGGGTTAACACTAGTTTCACATTTCTTAACACTACTTTGCTAACACCTCAAATAAACTAACCGTAAGAACAAACAGAAAGGTACAAACATAAGAGTTGATCGACTGCCATGCTTGTCGAGCTTTGAGATTGGCTACCCAGCTGATATGGATGTCTAAGTTGTCACATAGCTAAGAACTGACCGCATTCCCTAACATAAGGTACATATATAGGGTAAATATATATAATTACTATTATCTATATACTGATCACGAGTTATGACATGGCAAGTTGTCGGGCAATTCCCTAACCAAGTGATCATATCCAGAAATGCATGTACTCATTTCTCATAATGCATCTCCCTGCAATAATGTTTCGTAAGTAGCCAGAGAAAAATCATATAATGGATATGAAATGGACAAGATATGTTGCATCCTATAGGAAATGGTTGTTATTTAATTTGTCTTCCAAACATGTCCCATTTTTGCCAATGAATGGAGATTAATTGTTACCTTATCTTCGGATTATCTTTCATCTTATCCAGTAAATACCAATGTAACCATGTACTCAAATTTTTAGTTGATGTCCTACTTTGGCATAGGAGGCCAATTAGTTTTGAAGTGCTGGATAATTTGATCGCCAAGGGTAGTTCTATAAGAATGTCCTATACTGATAACAAAAAGCGATTTCGATTTCAAGCTTAATCTATCCATGTTGTTTACAATAAGTAGATGTTTTGATCAGCAGCTTCTATTTCTCACTGCTTACATGCTGATACTATAAAAATATGGACTTCCATGGTACGTATGCAATGAATTAGCTAAAATATACATGCAATGGATTTTTTTTTTTTTTTTTTGTTTAATTTTATTTTATTTCAGGACAAAATAACTGGAAATTGGTGGCTTGCCTATCAAAGCTATACAAATATCATCGGATACTGGCCAGAAGAACTCTTCAAGGGTTTTGATCATGCTCGGCTAGTAAAGTATGGAGGATCAATTATTTCTCCTCGCGAGGGACCTAAACCACAGCTGGGGAATGGGCACTTCGCTGAGGAACCAAATGGCAAAGCATGCGCCGTTAGGAACGTTAAAATCGTCGACGACAGCATCACAATCATAGATATCAAATCTGATGATCTAGACTGCTATGCGAGCAATCCCACCTGCTATACCGTTAGAGCTTTCGGAGATGCCTATCTTTATGGGGGGACGGGAGTTTGTTAGGGGACATGATCACTGCTCTCTTTAAGGAGTTCAGAATCTTCTAACTTAATTGGTGTCATGAAATTAATTAAGATTGGTTTCTCATCGGTAGCATGGCTTTTGTGAACATAGCAATCCATTGGTATGCAATAAGTGTTGAAATTAAACAGAGAGCGTCTTAGTTTGATTTATATATGGACCTCTCTTATTCCTAGCGATCCAGAATTTTAATTCATATGCTTACGTATTTGTCTATAAATATATATAAAAGGTCCTCTCGCTGTATAATTGAGAGGAAGCAAATTAACATGCTTACTCAAGAGGGTCGTTGGGGTTTTGCTGCTTCTTCTATTTTCTCTTTTGTTTTGCTTTCTATTTTGTTAATCCCGTATTGTTTTGGAGCCTTTTTTCGAGGGGACGCTTCTATTTCCCCTCTTCAAAAAATGTCGAGGTTGCCTGTTACTTCTTTTGCTTTTCAGAATTGCATCCTATTGTATCTTTCATGGAGTATCTTATTTTAAAAAAATAAAAATACAGTCTTTGTGGTTTCAATGACAGGAAACTTTTTCACGTTAAAAATAATATCATCCTTCATGTGATTACCATGCAACGTACGATGATGTGGTTAAAATTTGATGTGGTTCACACTTCTACTAGATTTAGGATTGTTTATTTTCTTCTGAACGAATGATTTAGAGCGATTTGATCTTAAAAAAAAAAAAAATGTTTAGCAAGTGGTGCATTATTATACGTTGCAGTCATGGGATGATGGACCAATAGCAGAATGGTTCCACTGCAGGAAAAAAAAAAAAAAAAAACTTCTTCTTTGACATTTATTTTCTGAAATATCACAGTAACTATGACCCTATTTAAATGATTAACTAAAAAATCGTTGAGTTAGATTTATCATAATATATTCTTTCAAGATATTTGAAGTCAACAAATATTTTGACATTTGATTCAAATGTTAAATTTTTTCTATCATGACATATGTCTTTTGGGATATTTGGATCGAATGTCTCGAAAGAGAACGTTACAACAGACCTAGCTTAATATTTATTTTAATTAAATATCAAGATAATGCTGTAGTTATTTAAATATTTAGGAGATAAATATCAAGAAAGATCTTTTTGTCTTTAGTGTTTGCACAGGATGTGTGGTGCAGAGTCAATGGCCACGTTCCCACTGACTGCCTCCGGCTGAGGAGTTCACTATGGCATTTAATCCAAACAATGCTGCCGACCCTTGGGAGACTCACGCCCTTTTGAAGGGGTCTTACTCAAATTCTCCGAGAAGGACCTCTACGATGGGCAACTCGGAGCATTCTTGCAACTCCTTCGAGGAGTGTCTCGAAATGCTCATGCATGGATGAGACTTGGAAGTAGCCAAAGAATAAGAAGAAGAATGGGAATTCTTCCACCGCGAGTTCATCTTTGGCACAAAAGGGTGTCGCAACACCCCAATATGTTTGAGTGCATGGAATATCTTGGGCCTCAACGCTTCCGAAAAAAATGAAGTGTTTGGCTTTCTTTTGGTCTCACAAGCTGAAAGCTGTTGGGCTGCTTGAAACAAGAATCACTAGTGGGTGGTAGCATTGATCATGTGAATCTCAAGATAAGAAGAAGTGCCGTTGAGTACGAAAATACGACTATTTACAAAATTTTAAAATTTTCAAACTTGATAAAAATAAGTAAAGCGAGAGTTGGAAGTCATTCTCAAAGAAGTAAAATCATTTAAATTACTAAATACCAATCCAAAATATTTTTATTTTTAGGGAATTTTTAATATTTTTTTGAAAATTTTTTAGAAGAGTAGAGATCCACCTAATAGTTAGGTCACAAAAACACCAATAAATAATTTTATGAAAATATAAAAATTTTAAAAAAGTCATAACTAACAAAGAATCTTATCAAAAATCAACTCAAAATTCGCATTATAATGCATGCAACAAAATTTTAAACAACTATAAAGGATTAAATTGTGATAATCTAAGGACTGAATCATAAATAAATTTTTTTTTATATACCATGAATCTAGGTATGAAATTTTATAGAGATCTAAATATGGCATTTAGGAACCAAAAAAAAAAAAGTTTCATAAATTTGGCATGCACACATTTCAAGGAATCAAATTTGGAATACAATTTTATTAATAAAATAATATAAAGATTACAACCAGAGAGAGAAAGAGAACAAGCAAGAAGAGTTTCTCAATATGATGGTATTGCTATGATGAAATTTTATGGTGATCTAAATATGGCATTTAGGAATAAAAAAAAAAGTTTCATAAATTTAGCATGCATAGATTTCAAGGAATCAAATTGGCAATACAATTTTATTAATAAAATAATATAAAAATTACAACGAGAGAGAGAGAAAGAGAACAAGCAAAAAGAACTTCTTCATATGATGGTATTGCTATGATTAAAGTGGGGACATTAATGGAGAGGTGGAAGTCGTCGAGGAATTCCCATACTTAAGAGATGCAGAGGGCAAGAGAAGGAATTAAGAGAATAATGAGTTATGTCCTGATACAAGAGGCACCTTGAGGTATTTATAACCCTTGGAGTCCCAACATTTTATTGAACTTTAATGTGATTTTCATGCATCATTGATTTATCGATTTTAGGAAGTCCTAATTCCATTAAAAATGAAAATTTTCTACCGAACTTATTTCCTTTTTTGTTCTTCATTTTCCTTTTATTTTTTTTCCCATGAAATTAATATTAAGTATGTTTTTCTCACATTTTCTCCCCCTATATTAAAAATTAAATAAATTAGAGTATTTACAAATGCAAAATAAAAACTAAAAAACTAATAAAAAAATAAGAGAAAAATTTATGCAAAATTATAATGCAAACAAGCGCACCTCTAAAAGACTACCTGCGAGTTGGAGTGTCATCAACCTTTAGCATGCTCCCTACACGATAATCATGGTAGCTTGGAGGTCTGACGCTAGGGATATCTCCCTTGTCCAAGCCATAGAACGATATCTGCTCGTCGATGCTACAAATAAGGGAGGGAAAGGAAGGGATCTATGAGCTACTCTTCCCGTGTAGAGAGGCTTTGTGGAAGGGTCATGGATCATCCTTGTTAAATTCAATGCCACCAAATTCAACGATGATCCTCGTAACGGGATCCCTTCATGTAGGAGCAACATGGACGAGTTTAACAACAACATAGCAGACTGCGACCTCCTTGAGCTGGCTTCCACCAAAAATCCCCCGATCATGGTCTAATGGATCTTGAGGAGATAACCGCATGTTACCTCCTCGAGACTTCACCGTGGTCTCGTCAACCACAAATGGCTCTTGATCTTTCCCTCAATTCGCGTGGATTACTCACCCTTAGATCTTAGTGACCATGAGGCTATTATGCTCCATGTTACATCCCTTGCTACGAAGAGGAGGCCCTTCATGTTTCTAAACTAGTAGGTAGAGAGGCCTTTGTTTAATGCCACAGTGAAAGAAACTTGGGAGGCCCAAGTCAGAGGCAACCCTCTCTATAGAATCATAAAGAAGCTAGCGCAAGTCACATTAGCCTTGAAGGAATGGGAGAAAAAAGATCGTTCAAGACAGAGTGAGATCGCATCCCTATTGCAGCAGACAATTCTAGCGCCTTGCATCAGGAGGAAATTCATGTGAAGCTAACCACCTTGCACGATAAGGAGGAAGCATACTGGAGACAACTGAAGTCGACTAAAGTGGCTAAGCTTGGCAATCGCTTGATGACTCTACAATTATTAGCGTTAACTATATCAATTAGAGTAATTTTGAGGACACATGTGCATTAATGACATATCATAATGGACTTGAGAGTATGGCATACATATTGTGTTATGATTGCTTGTTATTCATGTTTAACGACCATGTGTGCAAGTGTGTATTAAAACAGGTCCCAAATGAGCAATCAGACCATACGGATGGATCCGGATCGACGAACGGAATCCAACGGACTCAAAATCACCTAAATCTGACCTCTGTGGCCCCTACAACAAGCCCGGGAAGTTCTTGCCATTGATCTGATGATCAATGGCCCTCGCAGCGCCACGTGGAGCCCGCACTAGCCCCGCTTGAGGGACCACAAAGAAACGCAACCATTTCGCAAGCGTAGTGCGATGGTCGCGCCTCCACATCACGCATAGAAGGTGAGGGTTTGAGGCACTCACCTCACCTCATCCACAGAGATCACGCGCACATCCAAATTGGACCACCCGATCACCATCAAGCGGTCCAGGTAGCACTATGCGACTCCCCCTTGAGCGTTGATGCCTCCACGTGCATGCCAACGCCGATCGACGACGCCCGATCACACGCGTGCTTGAGGCGCGATCTGAGCACGCGATCACGCGCGATCTGGGCCGTCGATTGGGGATTGGACGGCCTACGTAGCGCGCACATGGATCACGTGCGGAAAGAAGCACACGCACGCGTGATGGACTGGTGGGAGGAGGCCTTCACCGACACTTTTGGAATGGGTTTAGCGACATCCTGGACGTTGCTAAAACCCCTGCCTGATTTAGAAACCCTTCCTTCTCTATAAAAACCCCCACACCCACTCCATTTATGATCATCCCTTCCTAACTTCTCCTTAGCTCTACCTAGCATGCCTTTCACACTCTCCCGGAGTTGCAAGGCCATCGACAGAAGCCCATCCACTGCCGTGACTGCCTCGCCTCTCCATTTCACACTTCTCTACCCTAGTTCAATGCTTATGTGTTTTAAAGTTTTCCTCTAGCATTGTACTTGTGAAACGATTTTACATATGCAATATATTTTCATTTGTTTCATCATATCATGTTTTCATGCATGCACAAGTAATCACCATGCTATAATCTCAAGTCTCTACCCCTACTCTCTCTCTCATTTTCTCGCAAGCAAACAAAGCAACAAATTTTTGTGACACCCTAAAGCGACAAACTAATCCGATTTCACGCCTTCTCGTGTTCAACACTTGGACTCACCTAATCCAAATCTTTATTTAAGATTGATGTCGCAAACGCATGCTATAACGACAGATTTAACTTAATGCGTTTCGATGACATCATCGCTCCACCAAATTCTTTGTCACTGCCACAAGAATTTGCCAAAATAGGATCTCGATCTCCACACTCATTGATGCGAAAGGGGGTGTCATTGACAAGGATAAGCAGGAGAGGAACGAAGTATTGGATTTCTATGGGAAACTTTTCTCCATGTTAGGAGAGGAGATCACCATTGACAATCTTTGCCTCCCCTTTGACAGATGTGTCACGATGGAGGAAAACAAAAAATTGGTGGAGGGCCCCACGGATAAGGAGATCAAGGAAGTGCACTCTAGAGTATAGGGTCGAACAAAACCCCAGGCCTAGATGTGTTCAATGGCTATTTTTTTTGGAGGGCTTGTCTCATTGTAGGTCGTGATCTAATTGTAGGCTTGGCCAACCACACGTTCCTCACTCATGTCCCCAAGGAAAGCATCGTGACCTCCCTCAAAGATTTTCAACCCATTGCTAGCCTACTGCAATGTCATCTACAAAGTTATATCCAACATCCTTTCATCAAGGGTAAGCCCCCTCATGCCACAATTAGTTAAACCAAACCAAGGAGCCTTCATATGTAAAAGAGTGTTCCATCTTTGACTATTCCCTCTTTGCGCAAGAGTTCCTAATAAGATTCAACTTGTCTATAACCTCCCCTTATATTTACATCAAGGTCGATATCTACAAGGCCTTTAACACGATGAGGAAGGACTTCATGATAAGGATACTCCATTCATTGAATTTTAGTGATACATGGATCTTGTGGATCAAGAGATGCATCTTCAACCCATCTTGCTCACTCCTAGTCAATGGGGTCTCGACTGGAGTTATTCACACCTCTAGAGGACTCAAGCAGGAGGGATCCACTCTCCCCCCTACTCTTTAAGCTAGCAATGAATGCTCTCTCCCTCTACTTAAAAATCCAAGTGGCTAAAGGGCTCATCAAACTGGCCAAAATTGGATCAGGGAGGGGGTGTGGTGTGTTAGCTTCTCCTCACACCTAGTCTTTGATGACAATGTTATTATTTTCATGCGGGCAAACCCCCTAGCTGCTCAAGGCATTAGGAATTCCCTCAATGCTTTCCTTGCTGTGGTTGGGCTCTATCTCAATAGAACAAGAGTCGAGTGTACTTCCTAACCATGCAACGGAGAGGTGGCATATTTGTCTTACTCTTGGAATGTTAGCTAATTGGTAGCTTCCCTTGCAAGTACCTTGTCATCTCCCTCTTTGGGGGAGGTGCTCCTCTAGAATGACTGCTCTTGAAGACAAAATCAAAGATATGCTCAGCGGATGGAAAAGGAAATTGCTCTCTAGTATAAGGAGAGTCAGATGGGTCCTTTGGGGTGTGGAGGGTGTCCTCCACTTCTAGCTTAACACAATTGTCAAGGAGCACATCCAATGGATGGTGGCAAATTTCATATGCTATCTCAAGCTTCACTTGGTGGCTTGGGAGGAGATTTGCCACCTTATAGAGGAGGGGGGCTTGGGCCTCCATCTTTTAAAAGATCTTGAAGAGGCATCCTCGACACGTCACATTTGGAGGCTCCACTTGGGAGGTCATTTTGGAGCCTATGGATGTGGAGGAGGTATGGGGATTTAATCACAGCATAAAGTAGAGGATCGGATTTGACTATTTGAGCAAAAATGCTTAAGATCAAGCCTTTAAATCCTTCAATTCTTCCACAATGAGAACGAATGGCAGTGGTCCCTCTTGCTTGGAGGGGGTTTATCCTCCTCTCGCCTACGAGAAGCAATGCACACCCATGGCCAAAAGTTGGAGATCTAGGAGATCATTTGGTGCAAGGTGCATGTCCTTGAATAAGCCTGTTGTGCTTGCTTAGCAGCAAGGGATCGGTTGGCCACGTGCTCAAGATGGACACGCTGGAGGATGAATGTCCCCTCCACCTGCTTGTTGTTTAATAGGGAGGACAAATCTTCTAGCCACCTCTTCTTTCAATGTGCATGATTATGCTTCCTTCGTTTGGAGATTCATTTGGTTCGGAATCCACCGCATGCCGTCTGTCCCCACCGCCCCCGCTAAAGCCTGAGAGGATGTAAAGAGAGCCAACATCTCCTGAGCAAATTTCTCATAAGTTCTCATGGCATCCATTTGAAATTTACCGAAGGAAAGGAGCGTAGGCCTCCATCAACAGACCTCCTCTCCTCCGACTCCAACTATTGTTGTGGCTTTAATTGTAAGATGTAATTGCTCTATTTAATTGAGAGCTTTTCTTGTACCCCTCCATTGAGGTAGATTAGGGGTTGCCTCCTGTTTTGACTAGTTGACTTTGAGTGATATATATATATTTTTTTTTTTTACTTGAAAAAAAAAAAAAGAAGAAGGGCCATGCAAATACATTCATTTATTTCCCATTCCCTGAAATCATTTATATCAATCACATGGCTATCGTTAACAGTCTGAAATTAATCAAAAACTTTAATTCGACTAATTATGACATTACCATATTTCCAAATACATTTATTTACCTGCCGTACTCCTGCAATAAATCTCTAATAAATGAATGTCCTTATATGAATGGAAGTAAAGAAATTAATCTTGCCCGCCTTCGAAATCATAATTAAGGGCCGGGTAACCGTCAAAACGTTCATATATTTATATGACAACGATCACCAGCGTCTAAGGTGCATCAATTCCTGAAAGGAGATCAACCATGAGGGTTGGAAGGGTTCTCGTTGGAGCATTTCTTTTGATTTGCTTTCTCCTCTCATGCACTATTGGAGTGAGAGGAGGACGGCCGACTCCTATCAAAGTCATCACGGTACGTACACAGCTTTCTACCATTCCGATTATTCTCTTTATTCATAGAAATATCGAAGATGTTATACTGACGAGATTGTGTACGTTGCTGTAGACCGCCGAAGGGGATGTATTTGATTGTGTAGATATGTACAAACAGCCAGCATTCGACCATCCTCTGCTCAAAGATCATAAGATCCTCGTATGCATTTCCTCTAATTAGTAGCTGCATTAGACGTAGCTTTTATGTTAATTTGTTTGCTCATTGCTCTTTTAACAACTTCTCTTATAACAATTAATGTTAATTTTGTGTTGGAAATGGATACACACACACGCACATATATATATATATATATATAACATAAATGGTATAGACGAGACCGGCACTCTGGCCCTCTCAAGGCCTACCGAAAGAGGACTCGGAAGAGGGCATGACTTCGTCACTGTTGAGATTGGAGGGTGGAGGGTGCCCCGAGGGAACCGTGCCAATTCCCAGGCATCACATGAGCATTAATCAAGATAATAGCACTGCTATTCAGACGGCACCACTTATTGGCGTGGTGAGGAATCGCACGGTGGAGAACGTCGACGACGCGTCTGTAGCGGTAATCTCTTTGTCCTTTTCACTTAGCGATGACCGATATGCTATATATGGATCTATCGCGTTAATGGGCAATGTCTCCATGACGAACTTACCGTTGTGTTAAAGCCTAAGGTTGCTGGAAAGTTTGCATACATTCGGCCGGATAGCGTAAAAGGAAAGCGCTGTATATGCCTCTTCTCCTATAAAAAATAAAATAAAAAAAAAGAAACAAAAAAAAAAGCAATGAAATATATTTTGTAACAAGTTTTACAATATATGGATGAGAGTTATGATTTTTTTTTAATATATTTTAATTTTTATTGGTGAAAGTTATTTTTTATTAATAAAAGATTACTTTTTAAATGAAAAATTACTACTCATAGAATAAATAAATCAAATCATACGATCGTTAAATGAGATGTATACATCCTTCTTAGAATTTACACGATCGTACAAGTGAAATACCCTGATTGACTTAATAGATATTTGCATACATATATAATGAAATTAATTAATTCTCCATCTTGTGTCATATACGCACGTAAAGCATGGCGACTTCTGCATTGTCGGCGTTATTATAACAATCAATAGAATATATCGTATTCTCCAATATATAGTTTGCTGCATTAATTGCAAATTAAATTTTATTTCTTCTTATGCAAGCATAGAATCTTTACATAGAATCAATTTTGACAATTTAATTTGAGGCCCCCAATAAACCTTCTCCTTGGGTTGACATCTATTACTTGTGCTGTGTATATTCCAGATTAAGGAACATCAATTAATTACATGCCGCCCCAGTTCTATTCATTGTGCACGTACGTTTGCAAAGTAATGTTAATTCAATATTTTGAAGACCCAAGTCCTATTTAGATAAATTGAGTTGGGCACACCAATCCTTCAAATGATGCACGGATGAGGATTCGGGCATGAATCTGTTATGTCAAAGTAAAGAATCCCTACCGTTTGGATCTTACAATATTAATTGAATATTTGTTGAAACATACATATATGTTGCCAAACAGGTAATAAAATAGGTTTCTAGATTGTCCTGAGGATCATAGGCTTAGTTTTCATGATTAGAGGTCAAATATGTATTTTGCCATCAATGCACCAAATGTTACTTTGATCGAAACAACTTCGGAAAACATTAACGTCAAGCTATGAAATTTAGCATTCTGATCCTTATGTTTGGTTAACAACCTCACAACTCACACTGATAAGAGTTTGAAATTGAAAAGATCTTCATGTAGCTATCAAAATCTTCGATTTTCTGAGATATACAGATGCCTGCATGTGTCGCAATCCGAACATACTTACTCTCGTAATCTTGTTTCTCATCATTTCAAACCGTAAGATATCTTGAATACATACTTTGTTAGAGAAATGAGATCACGGGAAAATAGAGTTCATTAATTTATTGCATTTCTTCCACAACTTAATTATAACTAATGCTAGCTGGTGCATTTGCCCAACTCTTTTCAACCCGACACGTACAAACCGACGAATGTCTTCACCAATGGCAACTTACCATATATGTTGTCTTTCTCTGTACCATCTTTCATTGTTGCTGATCGTCGACGGACCAGCCATTTTAAAGCGGAATAATTAGATAAAGTGTGTATGTTCTTGTTGCTTCTTTTAGCATGCATGTGTCATGGTTAAAAATTAAGTTTTCTAATTACCCTACTCAATAGAACTTCATGTATCATTTGTCGATGACCGATCACGAAATATCTGTTTGTTTGTTTGTTTGTTTGTTTGTCCATTTCCAGTGGGCAGTCATGCAAGCACCTGAATCAAACTATTATGGAGTTGCTGCAGCTCTCAATATCTATGGCGTACACCCATTATGGGAGCAACAGCAGAGCGGCAGTTTAATTTGGGCAATAAATAGGTCGCCTTCGCCTGATCAAGATAGCATGCTCCAAGCCGGATGGTTTGTAAGTATAGTCCTTGGATCGGATCTGCATTGCCTGTAGAGACAAGCCATGATCCATTCATGCTACGATGTTGCTGTTGTACACCCATAAATCATGCACGTAGAATTTACTTCATATGTACCCATATGGCTAATTAAATTATGTGAGGAGACTTGCAAGCATGCACGTACGTGAATTAATTTTTTCATGGAATTAAATCAACCATCTCGTACGTTACATCAGTTTCAAGTGTTTCATCACACCACGGTATGTGATTAACATCAATGCTATAAGGATAAGAGTAACACCACATTATCACTGACGTTACAAGAACATTCACACACGCAGATAGGGTATGCATATACAGCACTAGATTTTGTGCTACAACCCCGGTGCTAAAACATCTATATATGCACGTAGCACCTATATATATATATATATATATGACACGAAACGATGGTACAACGCTCACACACATACAACACTAATTGCTATTTAACAGTGTAGCACTAGTGTTATATAAAGCCTTAGCATCGATATTATAAGATGAAAATTTTGTTGTCTTCATCTTCATTTTGCAATGATATATAAACATGATGTGTGAACAGCAATATTGTCGTATGTATACAGTTGAAGTAGTTTAAGCACCATGTAAATTAAGCACTAAGAAATGAGCACAACAAATTAATTGGCTTAGTAAAAGGTGGTACATTTGTCGGAAATTCACCGCTTCCGAAAATGCGCATATGAATCTGTTAACACAGTTCATGATAACGCGTGGTATCACGTCCTCTTATTCCCGCACCAAAGAATTTAGGATATGAATACGAAAATAAGTATCAGTAACGTATTCTGTAACACGCGAATTCTTCTAAAATTTTCATTTGTAAAAGAAAATTGAATCAATCGATTAAAAATTAAAATTAATTTATTAGAAATAAAAATATATCAATTTTAAATTAAATATATCTATTTAAAATCAAAATATATCGATCGGTACTAATTTTTAGTCAATTAAAATTTTAAATATATTAATTAAAAATTAAAATATAATGATATATTTTAACCTTTTGTTGATAAAAAATAATTTTTAAAAAAAAAATTTAAATTACATCAATTAAAATCACCACTCACTTAATACATACAAGATATATTCAAACATATATTTATTTACCCTTCTAACTAGAATTTACTACTCTTGTGATCCTAAGATTTTCTTTACAAATTTGATTATCTCAATTACGATCCCAAAGTTAGTCAAAAAAAATAAAATAAAAAAGGAAAAATTGCCAAATGGTAAATTAGTTTCTGGTTTCTGACCTTTGCCTTCGATCGATGTCATGTCCCTGGGAAATTATTATTGCAGGTTAGTCCCAGGTTGTTCGGCGACCACCAAACAAGGGTATATGCAGCGTGGAGCGTAAGTCCTTCTGCCAATGCATCTATATAGAAAAGCTTTAACCTCTACTTCGTAATTAAGCATTAGTATACATCTTTCCTTTTGTTAAAATATGTATACATAAAATACTTAGGCTACCGGCGACAAGGGCATCTGTGTAAACTTCCAATGCCCAGGCTTCGTCCAAGTCAGCCGAGATAGGCCTCTTGGAGGGACCATCTGGCCAACTTCGGACTACAAGGGAAGACAGTTCGTTTACCGTCTGCACATCTACAAGGTGCCCGGTTCTCTTCTTACTCTGCCACTTCAAGATTCCAAATTCTAGGGTATGATGTCTTGTCGTAATTATTATATCTAATTATGTGATTATGATTATTTCATCAGGAAATTCAACTTGTTGATATGACTTTTTTTTTTCCTATTAAGATAAATTAATGAAATAATAGCTTAGTCTAGTGTAGCTGCAATGCCTATAATAAATATCGGAAAAACATTCCCTTTCGATTGATGATTACTAAAAAAAAAAAAATAGTCACAAGATTAATATTAACTGAATTTGGTATAAGTTTAAGGCACATAAACACTCTTAACCACATTTCCTACCATGAGCAATCCATATATATCGATAGAAAAGTATTTGTCATAGATCTAAAGAAAGCCTCGCTTATTTTGTGCTTATCAAGTATGCAATCTTTACAAATACTAAAATATTACGAATTGAATGAGACTCGTAATGTGATCCAAGCCATATCCAATGGATTGGAAATTGGAGGTAAAAGACCTAACCAGTCCAATTTAATTGAATCGGATCAGGTATGGTTCAATTACTAGTCTACCCAATCCATATGCACCTCTAAGATCATCGGTGTGTAAACTACACCAAGTAACAGATTCTCTATCCATCGCATTCACAAGCGTGGATGCAAAGGTCAGGATACACAAAATGATTTCTTTTTTGTTAAAATAAAAAAAGAGAGAGTCAAATTTCATTCATTCAACATGACAATAAGCCAAATCACAGATGGAGTTATTAACAGCCCATAGATAAGTGGAGAGCAAGACAGCAGTGCAAAATTGATTGCCAACCTAAGATCATTCTCAAAATGGAGCACGTCCTTCCACTCGAAAAAAGGCATGATGGTTGCCTCCTTAAAAAGTTCAACCACTAGTGACATTTAGTGACATTTCATTCAGTCACCGATTTGCCTATTTACCATATTAACTGTCGCCACCTTCTTTGGTAGCCCTAGACAGGTTTCAATAGAAGAATAAATTCTAATCAGAAAGGAAGCCCTAAAATTTTCAACAGTTCGGCATCTTTGCAAGCAGATGTTGTTAGCTTCAATTTAAGTGAAAAAGTAAATAAATTACGTTACAATGTGTTTTTGTAGTCTGTGCAACGAGGGAACGTGATGAGTCACCTACGTGATAACTTTAATCGATGTATTTTAATTTTTTATTATATAAATATTAAATTTAATTTTTTATTAATTTAAAATAAAAATATACTAATATATTTTAACTTGTCACATATGAAAAATAAGTTTTTCACCTATATATTTTGGATCATAAATCTTAAATTTAAAGGTAAAAAGTTATTTTTTATAAATAAAAAATCACTTTACATGTATGAAATACTATTTAAAAATCAAAATATATCGGTTGAAAATTAAAATACATCGATTAAAAATAAAAATATATGTTGATGTATTTTGATTTTTATCTAATATATTTTATTTTTTCGTTAAACAAAAAAAACATATGTTACAAAATATATTACAATACATTACGAACCATGTAGAAGCCTTTTCCTTTAAAATTTCTAGAGCATTTCCCTTTTCCAGATGGATCTAAATAAGGTTGCTGTGAGGATCCTATGGAGAATTGGTACTGCTGTATGGGTTAATTCATTTTCCCAAGGAGGTTGATTTTACATGGATTTCGATAGGAGTCGTCGAGTAGATTTTGTTTGCAATATCAACGACGCAGGGGCACTTCATAAACGTGTTCGTCTGTTTTCTGGTTCATGTTACAAAAATAGCAAATAGAGGGGAACGCAAAACCCCTTTCTCGAGGTTCTCTTGTGCCAACAACTTTTCATTCACCATTTCAATTCTTCGTTCACCATTTGCCAAATGAAGTACGCGACTTCTGAAGGGAAATTATTAGACCGAAGCAGTTTTTCTACTGCAGTTCCAAGGCACTCACCAGCTACTATTGCACATATATTTGTTTAGCAATTTCGGTATGAGATCTTAGACAAGTCAGAGTCATGTTGTCTTCGACATACGTACAGGTTATTTTTCTGAGGAATTCACATGAAAGTCAATAATATTCAGATTGTAGTGGTTGCCCAATCCTATATCTAGGTTGCTTGAACTAGTTGTTTCTTGCATGCAAGTCTCCTTTTTTTACCCTAAATAGGGTAATATTCTTGTCATTCTCCAAATTGAAGATGTCTGAGCAAAAGGGATACTGGTTGTTCATTACTTATCCAATGCTTCCAAAGAGAGGTCCTGCTGTCATCTAGTTGTGCCGTGATGGCATTTTGTAACAAGCCAAGAATTTTTTCGAAATTTCTTTTCAATTCTGTGAATAATTTTGAGGTTTTATTAGTTTGATCCCAATTGGTCGTAAAATATTGGAGTAATCTCCCTTGGATTTTTTTTTTGTTCTTTTCGATTACCCAGAATCACATTTGGATAATCATAGTTGCCTATATTCTCAGGATACACAAAGCAATTGGTGGTTGGCCACGACGAGTATCGACCATGTCATCGGGTACTGGCCCGCGAGGATCTTCAAAGGCTTCGACTACGCCACCGACGTCCACTTCGGGGGCTACATTAGCTGCAAGAAGAGCGACAGGCAGTGCCCGCCGATGGGGAATGGGCACTCACCAAGGCTCGAACCCAACGACGCGTGTTATACCAACCGAATTCTCGCCTTGGACGTACGAGGGCGTTGGGATAACATTACCGACCCAATTGCTTACAACAATGTACCAGAGTGCTACAGTGTTGGTGCATACCAATACATCAACAACCTGAGAATGTACCAATTCCACTTTGGAGGGCCTCCCTGTCATCATTGGTAGAGAGCCGTGCCAGTCATGGTTCAATAACAAGCCTGGCTGGGTTGACACTCAGGGCAGCCTAATCTTTTCTCTTGGTTTCTTTTTTTTTTACTTTTTCGTGCCTCCAGATAAAGAGGAATGAACGGAAGTGCCAAACAAATTGCTAAAGGTACTATTTGTTAAGGTTTTGGATGAGAACGGTACTTGGTCTTCTTATTCCATGCACTTACTTATCCCTTTGCATATTTGCTGGCAATGCAAAAATTGTAGTTGTACTGTTTGGCTAGATTGAAGCCTTGGTTGTGAATCCCAGTAAAAGGCATGTTTTGTTGACTATAATGTCATAATTGCTTCTTTTGTTCTCTGATGTGATACCATCTAATATCCAAGCAACAGCTGTTGAAGGATAACACCAGCATTCCAAGTTTGGAGGCATTTCTTTTTGTTTTGCCTGAAAGTAAGTGCACATGTAAATATTATTACTCAAGGATATAATCTAAACCATAATCTCCCAGTTCCAGCTTGCAAGAAGGTTAAATACATTTTCCTTTGGTAGTATCTATTTGTAGGCAAGCCTTGTACTTTATATAAGACAGGATACACCAACATGCAACTGAATACAAGCAAAAAGCCCCAACTTGACATGCATCCTCGAATTAAAACAAACTGCACTCTTTGAATGTCGTTCAATTCCCATTTCAACGTGAATGCTTCCTGTCTTCAAGCACTTCAATCCACAAGAAGGCTTTTGTACGGTCAGCTAACCTCTGTCTCTCCTTGCAAAACCTGTCACACTTCAACTATCTTTTCTATAGCATTGTAGGTGGGGAGGACACTCTTCGCGATGTAGAACTGTAACAATCCTATACAAGTAAGAAGTTACTTTTTTGAACCTTTTGCATTGATCATCTTGGACCAGATAGTTCGACCGCCTGAAGGTTTTCCGTAGAATCCATGAGCCACTCTGAGCCATGAGCTGTAGCCATCTCAAGTTCTTTCTGTCCCGCATCAACCCTCTCCCACCTCTCGGTAAGGCCATCCCCTTCAAGCATCCTCACCACCTCTGACATCATTGGGCGTTCCACTGGAGAGCCTTGTGTGCAGAGCAGTGCAACTTGGATGAGCTGCTCCACCTCAGTATCAATATAGTTGCTTTGTAGATCTGGATCGACCAAAATGTCAAGTCTTTTATTTCTTAGTAGCCCGTTTGCCTGAATAAAAGCAGGGAATAGAACTGATCATGACAATCGACACTAAATGGCTAATATTACTTTGCAAAGAGCCGTTCATAGCACTTTGTAGCAAAATATCATTTAAAAAGCCAGTGGCCAGCCCTGCAAATCCTAGCCAAATGTTTAAGAACGCCTACGAGACAGGAAAGAAGTTATTCTTCTGAACTGAAAAATCCTCATCATGGTGATGTTGAAAGTTTTGAGTTTTTGAGATAGACAAATTTCTAATCAATACATCTAGCTGTGGAGACCATCTTTGACAGAAATGAGCACCAAACACTCACAGAGGTAGCTTTCGATGATGTTTGCAGTTGACCTAGGTTTGCTTTGAATGTACCCGTTGATTCCTAGATTCCCCTCAAGAAAGGGTATGTTATGATAAATGTTCCTCTAGACCAGGATTTAACTTCTAGATTTGCTCCTAAAAAGTTAATTGCAAATTCTTTGTTAGCGAGAATATGTATAATTAAACAAAAATATTTCCAAAAACCCCAGGTGTATTTAGACTGCAAGGACATCTGAGCAGGGAATCTCCAAACAGATGATGTGTAAATGAGATCCCTGGTAAAATTTTTAGAATGCTTCACCCAATAATACAATTCAATGCCAAAGATCCAATTACCCATGAATACCATTAAACAACAAGCAATAGCTTTTCTGGTCAACTACTTGAACCTTTTAGATTGGGGCATATAGCTCCACCAGAAACAGGCATTAAGTAAACCCTTAGGTAGGTTCTTCCAAAAGCATATCCCTACTCTATCAGGAATAATTGAAAAATTAGAGCATACCCAGTCAAGCAACATGAGATCTTTGTTGTTAGCAAGCTGAGCAAGATCAAATGCCCTTCGTCCACTGATCAGCTCCAGAAGCATGACGCCGTAACCAAAGACATCAGTTTTTTCAGAGGATTTCCCAGTAGCTAAGTATTCTGGAGCTATGTGACCCATCGTTCCACGAACAGCAGTTGTTACATGTGTATCCTTGAAATTTATAAGTTTGGCTAGGCCAAAGTCACCCACCACTGCCTCAAATTCTTCATCAAGCAAAATATTTGCAGCCTTAACGTCACGGTGAATGATCCTTGGAACACAGTCGTCGTGCAGATAGGAAAGTCCTCTTGCAGAGCCCAATGCTATGTGTTTTCGAGTTTCCCAGTTAAGAGGGGGCTGCGAAGGAGGACGTTCTATATGAAAGCCAACAGATAAGTTTTTAGCAGTCCATTTCAATGTTATGTCTTTGAAAAATCTTTTGAAGAAGCTTTCAATTTCAAGAAGCAGAAGGATGTGGAAGTCCTGGTTTTCTTCAGGAAAGAAGAGATAGTATTTACCTCTCAGACAAGATGAAACACTTCCATTAGCCATATATGGGTACACCAGCAGCCGTTCCGTAGGAGTCATGCAGAATCCATGCAAGCGAAGAAGGTTACGATGCACAGCCAGGCTGATCATCTCCACCTCTGTTTGAAATTGAAGCTCCCCACCTGGTGTACGTTCCTCCTTCAACCTCTTGACAGCGACAAGGGACCCATCTGCAAGGCGCCCCCTGTAAACTTTACCAAATCCTCCAGTACCTAGGATGTTCTTACAGCTAAAGCCATCAGTTGCAACTTGAAGTTCCCTCAAACTAAACTGCTTCAGCTGGCCCAGATGGATTTCTGGGTCTTCCTCATCTGTAAACACAACATTTATTTAAGGTCATGTTTTCAATTAAAGCACCGAAGGAAACATTCCACTGCTCTTGTATAGAAAGAATGGAAAAAACTAACCAGGTATATCGTAGAAATAATCTTGTGGTTCATCATGCCACCACAATACAAATGCAATTGCAGGTATAGCAAAAATCAAAGCAGCCCCACCAGCCACAGCAGCAGCAATCACAAGCCTCCTACTGCGAGACATTCCTGCCAGGTACCATTTTCAATTAAAGGTTATTGCATAGCTTTGATGCTTCTAATGCATCATGACACTAGAATTATATGATAGGCATATGAAAATTTGCTTTCACATTTCAAAAGTATCTGGATAGTGACATCCCCTAATTTGAAAACTAACAATTGTTACTCTACAACTATACTTTGAGCATACTGGGAGCCCAAACTCCTCACCATACTACCCCCTACCAGAATGGGGCCCACCCACATGGAGTAGGCCTGTCTTGGAAAATCAAGTGTATTCAACAATATCGAGTTTCTAAGCATGATCTGTAGTTAGGGAACAACAACCCCAACCAGATCTCTCACCCCAGAAAGTCTCAGCAGGTTTTCCTTATCCATCCGCCCTATCGGCATTTCTTTTCCTTTAAGTAGTTTCAAAAAACTTAACCATGTTAAGAACAAACTTGAAACTATTCATAAAGGAATGAAAATGTCCATTTAGCAACATAAATACACAGCTTTGATGCTGAAAACTTATTTTAAAAAAATCATCTGCAAAATAAAATATTATTGTCACCTCGAGAGTAGTCTGGGGAAGGATTAACAAATGGAGGGGGTGGAGAAAATGGAGGAGCCCCAGGACACGGTTTTTTTGTACCCGGACCGCATAACAAAGGGTTATTATCAAAACTGCATGTTTGGATATTTTGTAGTCAATATCCTGAGGCCAACCGTACCATACAAGTGACATAGTTAACCAGCAAGACACCTTATAGGGGTGAACATGGTGAATGATCCTGTAGATGGGACTTCTCCTGACAAGTTGTTGCTCGATAAATCCCTACATTGTTCCCAAAACAAACTCATTGTAAATCCGGAGACCCTTAGAGCAGAGGACAATAAAGAAAGATATATAGAACATACAGAACTTGTAGACTAGTGATGTTAGCTAAGGATCTTGGTATCTGCCCTGTCAAGTTGTTGTTATTCAGGCGCCTGTCCTTCCACAACAGTTACAAGAACATGACAGTAAGTTAAGGCAAAACAATATGGAAATCAGCCACCAAAAACATACCAATGGCTTTGGGGGGGGAGGAGATCAAGGCCAAGGTGTCTTTAGGAATTAGAGTGATTACTTCAGATGTTAAAAAAGTGATGATCACTAGCTGACATAGAAGCACAACCAATACAATCACGGACGGAGTTGGGGAGGCCATCGGGGGCATATGCCCCCACTATGATTTGTAATTTATAGATGTCTTCGGGCAATTGATAACAAGTGTGAGTTTCCCAGTTGGTTTGGTGCCCCCCCTTAGTAGAATATGTCTGTTCAAGTCACCAAGTTTACAATTCTTCTCACATCATATTGTTTTTAACAATATAAAGGCAGCTGTAGCTCAATTAAAAATAAAAATAATCCATCAATATTTGTGATTACATATCTTTTCAATTAGACTTCAATTTAAAAATACATTTAGTTTATTCAAAATAATTCAAGTTGTTAGACTAACAAGTGGGATGTGGCATGACCTATACTTTATTTGAATCATATCAAGTAAGGTGTCTTAAATTTATATGAGATTGTTTCTGTATAATTTTTTTTCTATAATAAATAATTTCAAGAGTTTTCAATTTGTTAGGGATAATTTAAGAAATAATATTTAGGAAAGTAGAATTCTCTTTCTATGTTTATCTCTTTCCAAATTGTAGCAATGTATTTTTTATTTGTTAAGATTTGATTTGTTTCCATGTTTAAGATTAGGATTAGGATTAGGATTGATCCTTTTCTATATGAAAGGATCAACTCTACTTATTTTCTTTGAGATTTACAATAAAGCTTTTCAATTATCAAAATATCCACATGGTATCAAAGCAGGTCCATCCTAGGACTCCAACGTGTTCCACCATACTCTTAGGGTGCTGTCGAGACCTTCTTGACTCGAGATGTGTGCGCAGCCCCCATAGCTTCTATCTACGACACCATGTGTCACTTTACTGCCAAGATCTTCATCTCATTTCTTCTTCTCCTCTCCGCATCAATCTTTATCTCGCTCGAAGGACCGCCAAGCATTAGTGCTTGGCCTATCTCAAATGCAGTGCCGATCACGGGGGACTAATCCTGTCCCTATGGGGCCCTATCATGTGACAAAAGCTACTACGTGACTGAGTAATGCCACATGACAAGACCAAATCGGTTGTGGCCTGGTTCAACGATCCGATCCAGCTACGTACATCACCATGATCTATGTTCATGTCAATGATGATATTATTGGTGTTGTTGGTATCGATGATGTCATTGTTGTGTCACCTGTACATGGCTATGGGTTCAACACGCTAGAGTTGGGATCTAGGTGGTCTAATGATATGTTTCAAAATCCCCTATTGCTGCTGATTTGTTAAAAAAAAATCATATGAATTGCCATGCCAATGGTCTCTTCTGAGGAGTGAGGTCTCCTTTACTACTGTTATCACAAATCTTGTAGCCAATATCTTCTATCCAATACTACCGCTTGAGAATGTTTCACATGTGTGGTTGGCTGGCCGCTACCTCTGCTACAGTCTTCGTGTCCTACTACTACTCTACTATAACAACTACTACTACGACTCCTACTTCTACTATAGTCTACATGACTCAGTGCTCCTTCGACTACCTACATTAAGGGGAGTTCTATTGGCTCCAAGGACTCTACTAAAGCCTAAGCCACATCATGTTTAACGCTGAAGATGCCAATGAGTGGTAGGGTAATTGTGTCATGCGCTCAACCCCATTTGTAAAAGTCCTACGTCAATTTTTTGTCTTCTTTAAATGTGAAGAACTTTTACTGGTGTAAGGTGATTATCAGTGCTTTGGATTGTCTCCCATACCAACATCAGCATGAGTATCAATTTGGTGCTTGGGACCGTATCCCGTATCAATTTCAATTGACATGCCTATGTCATATCAGTGCTTAAGATCATCTTCTGACTAGAAATATCTAAGTTAGTTTTTTTGTTCCAACTCCAAGGGTGTCAAGTATTCATTGATGAAAAAACAATTGTCTACATGCCTGAAGAATTGTCCATTTGCATGCAAAAGTACCTGCATGTCTCTCAGATAGCAAACTTGCTTGCCTACTCTAGCCTCGAACTACATCAGATTAGGGGGAGCTCTCTTGCTGGTGTATTACTCTTAAACGTTGGACGTTGCACGCTCCAACTTGGGGGAGAGTGTTAGCGATAATTTAGGAAATAGTATTTAGGAAAGTAGAATTATCTCTTTCTATATTTATCTCTTTCCAAAATTATAGGGATATGCTTTTGATTTGTGAGGATTTGATCTGTTTCCATGTTTAAGTTTTGGGTTAAGATTAAGATTAGGATTAGGATTGATCCTTCTCTATATAAAGGGATCAACTCTACTTGTTTTCTTTAAGATTCAGAAGAAATTTTTCTAGTTATCAAAATCTCCACACACCTAATTAGATTTGTTTCGATAGAGAAATTCAGCATAGCTAGAAAGTTGATGTGTAACCTGTAGCAATCACTAAGGTGGAATTGGAGACCTAGAGACATCAACAAGATATTAGTATTCTCTTCTAACTAGTCCAGTTGGTACCATGTGCATTTTATCATCCATTTTCTAATTCATAGTATATAAACTTGTTGTCATATAATGATGCCCCTTCTGAGAAAGTTTTGTGGCTCCATCCCTAGACAAAATGAGCCACTGTTAAAATGCTTTCTGCCAGGAGTAATACAGAAAACAAATACATAGTCAACCAAGTGTTAACCTATAAAACCAGGTGCTGCACAAGGTAAATACAAGCAAGATAGTGCACATCAAGAACTTCTTTTTAGTACAAACTTCCAATCAAGCTAAAGACTAAGACACAAGGATATTTTCACTAGAATATGCCATCAAAATACAATTGGACCATATGCAATTCATGGCTGCTTGCAACTAAAGCTTATTTATCACAACCTTCAATGAGTAAAATGTAAATGACACACGACAATGTATGAAAAGTTTAATCTATAGACCAAGAAAAATCATAAAATACACCAAAAGGTTATTTGAAAAGCAGTGGACAGAAAACAACATAACATTGTCAATTTAGATTTTGCCTCCATTAGTTTGGGAAAGAAAAACTATACAGGGGGCATTCATATGTCATGTGGGCATTATTCAACAAAATGAAACTACAAATGTTACCATGCATGAACCAAATCATATTTCATCACATATTGAAGTTTATATACAGTACCGGAGCAATGGAATAGAGGAATAACTAGCAACCTTAATAATAACAAACATTTCAAGCAAGTCGAAATCACAAGACAAATATAAGGATGAGTTTTCATACAAAAAGCGCAGATTTGTTAGTTGCCCCAGTGTAGCAGGAATTTCTCCACTTAATCTGTTTGAGTAAAGATCCAAGCTCACCAAGCTCGTCAGGTTTCCAAGTTCACTAGGGATAGGTCCACTTAAGTAATTACCATAAAGTTGCCTGGGAAAGAGAACGAGAAATTGGTGTCAGTCATCCACTGCAAAAATAATTCTGGCTTCAATTACCAACAGAAAAAGCTTAGAAACTACTATAAATAAGATTCCTTTAAAAAATATAGAATTTCTAATAGAATATATATCGGGTTTTTCAACTAGGAATTTCTAAGAAAAACATTGTTGAAACTTCTAAAACCATGAAACTTACAGGTATTCCAAATTTTTAAGTTGGCCAAGTTCGGGAACCAATGTGCCAGACAATGCTGCATTTCCAAGGTCACTGTTAAAAGAAACAAGGCAACCATCACATGATCATGAAGATAAAATTAACACAACATCCAGTGCGCCAAAAGGTACAACCCACTCACACTCGCACAACACTATCTTCAACGTTGCATGTTACATGCAACCATGTGCACGGGTTGACTAATGTGTGATCCCAACCTCGCAGGACATTATAAGGATCCTCTAAATGGGTTCTGAAAATATGCAGAGCATCACCTGTTGATGATAAAAGGCAACTGCCATCAGAACACATTGGGGGAAGATAAAAAAAGACAACATTGTCAATAATCAATGGAAAAACTAATGGCCAAATGTAAACCAAAAGTGGACCTCTTAGGACCCCAAGTCAGCAAACCATCATAAGTCGGAGAAAGAGAGGGAGGGAAGAGGGGGCAAAAACTACCAAGCAGTATGAAAGGAAGCAACCTTTTTCTACAATGCTATTGTTAAAGTTGACCTAATGCTTCAAGTCCAAGATGAGTGTAATTATTCCAAGAATTACTGGAAAGGTACCATTTCAAAGAGAGAGAAAAAGAATTGCTGCACAGACTATTTGGTCCAAAGCACTGGGAGATGGCAAAACTTCCATCCAAACAGTTAAACATTGATCATGATTGGCCTATGCATTCAATTGAAAGGAAAAAAAGAGAGAACGTAGCTATGTCTCATACATACATTACATACAATTTAGATGTGTGCATAGGTGGATAAGAGTTTTTGGCATTTCCAATTACTTCTGCCTAGCAAACTTTAATCATAACTGGTGCCCCTGCAATCATACCCACTTGCATCTATAACTTCATAAATCCCATATTTACGTCTATACCCCGTAAAATTCTTAATTAAATGTGTCCATACCCCCAAGTTAACTAACCATTAGATCTAAGGGAATATTCTGTCAACTTTAACAATGCCATTGCTGAAAAAATCATCCATTCCCCCTTCTTTCTTCTTTCTCCTTTCCTTCTCCTTCTCCTTCTTCCTCCTTGAGCTCTAGCTGCACCTCTATGCCAAAGGCCGAAACTTTGTGCAACTCCACCTCACTCAAAGCAGTTTCTCCACTGCCACCTATGTATGCACACAATGCTGCTCCTACCGCCCTAATTCTCCCCTCCCCACCCTAACCATTCCCCCTCCTCCTCCCTACCTGCCGAGCCTCCCTACCCTCTCCTACCACCACCTCATCCTCCCATCCCCGACCCCGACCAGCCCCCAACACACACACACACACACCCCACCCCCCACCCCCATGCTCTTCCTTTTCTCCCCATTTGACGCTCCCCCACCACCCCCACCCTCCTTCACCCACAACAACCTTCCTCTCCACCACTGCCCCCCTTCCTCCCTTCCCTCCCACCTTCCAAGGCCCCCCCTCCACCCCCAACCCCCCGTGGCCCTCCCCTCTACACCCCCATGCCACACCAATCACTAACTCAACAACCACCTAAGAACATACACCCCCACCTCATTGGCCCAAGGGCCATTGACGACTGCGTCACACAACCCAACATGGAGCCTGACATACACTCCTCCTCTCGAGGAGGAGGAGAAAATTTCTAGACTTTTTACTTCCGTGTGCATGAGTGTTTGTGCGGGGCGGGAGGGGGGGCTGGGGTGGGGGGGTGTGTTGCAAACAATGTTCAACCATTGTTCTTTTACTGGCCAAAGACCTAGAAATTGATTGAATTTTAGTGAAAAGCACAGATTAAACTGAGTGGCATGCCTTTCACACGCATATCTTTCAAGTGAAGCCACCTGTGTACCCAAACTAGTGCACAAGACAAGAAGACCAACTACTTTGAAAACACCGGCTTGGCTAGACGAGCAATGTCAGAGACCTGCTAACTGCATCCTGCAGGCTTGTGCACATAGCATTCAACCTTAATAAATGCACAATTTTCACAATTACAAACATAAAAATAATTGAGAAGAACTTTATCTTATCCTGTTCCAAAAGCAATAGAAAACGAGCAAGCTGATGCAGAACTGACCTTATTCATGATAAGAATAACATCTCTCCCTACAGATGCACCTGTACAAGAGTAACCAAAGCATCCTACAATGGATGAATCAATGTTCCTCCACTCGGATGAATGTACTTTAAAACGATTAAATATCTAAAATCATGGCATTGGTCAACGTTAATGAGCATACTACTACGTTTTGGCCATCCATAATGTCCGATGGTCCTATTTCTCTTTAAAATCGATATAATGCATGATAGAAATCACCCATACCAAAGACCATGATCCAACCAAAGCAGTACTACCAGCAGGATTGCAAGCGCACAAAGCGTGTCAACAGCTTAACAATCTGGTCTTTTAGGAAACGTGAATGCCGAAATTCATCAGAGAATAGAAACTTGAAGAATCCATAAACGTAGGAGATTTTGCAATCATCAGCAAATGGGTTCTGAATAAAAGGATCAACCACTCTTCCATAAACCAGAGATCCTCCTGAGAGAACATCTCAACATTCAGAATTTCGCTTCCTCCAAAAATCCATCCTTCCCACCTCTAAGGCCGACGCAAAATCCTCCCCCAGACTTGCTGCAATTCCACTCATTGCAAGTCAACCAGCAAGCAAAACCGGAGACTGACCAAATAAAATTAAAAAAAAAAAAAAACCGTCAAATCTAAACCAACTACTTTGCATTCCACAGCCTAGCAGCCAATGGCCAGTGCAAGCACCATGAGCATTCTAACCCTCCCACATTTCGAACAGACAAAGAAACAATATTTTTCCACGTATCTGCCCAAGGACGCCTCAATCCACCAATCAAAGAAGACATCGCGCTCTCACATACAATTGAACCAGAAGAAAGGCAAAACAGAGTTCCAGCGAAAGAGCAAAGCAACATACGCCTCACCTTCGACGTTAGCCAAAACCCTAGAGGGCCTGTTCATCATCATCATCATCATCATCATCATCATCATAAAGCAAAGCCAAGAGCAACACCCAATCCCCATCATGCCACCACTCCCACTCCCCCATTCCGCTCCCATTCTCCCCATGTATCTCTCTCTCTCTCTCTCGATCTAATATAAAGCTATATGTGAAGACTTGTTCCTGTTTTAAGGGGACGTGAGGAGCAATTCGTTGGCACTACAGTGGAGAGGTGGAGAAACGAAGAAGGGAAGGGAGTGAGGAGGAGGGGGTGGTCGTGTGCAGGTCCTTGCACCTGCCCGTTGGGTGCCGCCCGCTGCCCGGTCACCGTCAAATGCTGCCCGTGGCTAGAAGCAGTCAGGGGTCAGGATGGGTTCCACTGGCACGTAGGATCTGTGGATGGCTCTATGTATGTTGGGATAATCGGGGAAATCGCAGCCGTTGGATCATGAACGAACGCGCGGCTCTTGCGGGACTCAAACGGGAAAGGCGAGGTGGGATGGAGTGCGGTCACCGCCGCCGTTGCTTACCGGCCTTCTTGTCGATGACGGTGGGTGCTTCGACAAATTTGTTGTCATTCGAGATCTTCCATCTGGTTGCCGGTTTTTAATTATTAATTTTTATTTGAAAACTTCATCCAACCAAATTGTGCCACGTCCTCGATCGAGTGAGACTTTGCTGGATTATCCACTTAAGTACAACCGAAAAGAAGGTTGGATTAAATAAAAAGACTCGAATATAAAAAGAAAACCAAAATTTGCTCCATGACTCAGCCAAAAAAGCCCCTTTGGACTGCTCGGAAGAATGCAAAAAAAAAAGAGTCATGGTATCTCATTTGATAAGAGATTATAAAGTAGACAAGTTTACTTTGAGCAACAGCACAGGGTAAAGTATCATAATCGAAGTGACATTGGGGAATACAATAGAAGAATTAAATTATCCCACCTCAAAAGTGGTATAAGGAAATCCTTGAATAAGAAGGTATCTTCGAAAAGATCTTAGTTTAACAATTGCATTGGGGCAAATTTCACCTTTGTAAGCTATCCTTTCAATCGGTGGTAAAAATAAAGAAAAAACAAAAACAAAAAACGCAATCCTTTCAATCAAGGGTGTTTCTCTTGAAATTAAGGAAAGTCTTATGGAATTAGTCAGCAAGTTAAATTAAAATAGAATCCATGCAAAGAAAAGCACTTGTCATTCTTTGCTCATTAAAAACTCATAGAACATTTTTGACATAAGACATCTAAAAGGAGAGTAGAGATGCTAAGATAGTTGTAATAAGAGAATTAATGGTATAGCACTCATGGCATGGTAATTGTGCAAGGTTTAAGGTATCGATGTTGCAATATTATAGCATCATTTTGAAGTGCTGCACATAAATGTTGCAATCCTTTCACCTTCTTTGTCTTCCAGTGACTTGCAAGTTGTTTCAAAGAGATGAACATCCTCCCCCACTTCATTTCATTCTCCATGCCTTGTAAAATCCTCCTCTTCCGGAGAAGCACCCCCTGCCCCCTTCCCAAACTCAAACAACACTTCTTAGCTAGAAAGTTACACCTCTGTTGTCCTACTTCACTCATCCCTCTCGGCACCTCCTTCATGGAACCACTCACACGTTAATGGACTGACATGGTGTATGAATATGGGTAAGAGAGTGAATTCCCCTATAGTTTTCTTATATGAAATACACACACACACACACACACACATAATAAAGTGCCATAAAACATTAAATTATGAGCCCTTATTTCACACCCTCCATCACATGAATTGAATGACACAAAGCAATGTTTGAATTTCGAACTTTCATGGATTAATTCATGGTATTGATGTAAATTTTTTTCTCGTCTAAGTTTAAACTTGGAGATTCCTCCTCCCTTCGTCAACTACAACCTGCAACTTTTCCTTTTTTGTGTGTTTCAGAACAAGTCTTCATCAAACTTGCTACGAGTCTTCATGTTTATCACAGGTTTTTTCCAGATTATATTACAATGTCTTCTCACATATATTTGGACTTTAAACTTACATTTATTTTTAACTTGTGTTTTTGATACGTTGTTTCATGTATTTCCAGTTTCTGTGAGTTTAAAAAGTGTGCAGTAAGTAAAAGGAGTAGGTGGAGGAGGTGACGAGGAAGCGTTGGATGGACTATTGCAGGTGGTGCAATAGGTGCCATGGGTCTTGATATATAGTGGTGGAGGTGGTGTACCGAGTGGGTGACAAGCGCTACAAGAAGGTGGAGACTTTAGCGATGCTTAATGCTCTTGTCAATGGCAAAAGTGGAGCAATAAGCGACAAAGATACAAGAGTGGGTAGTAGATCCAGTAGGGCTACAATATGTGGCGACAAGGATGTAGAAAGTTGTTAGTTTTCAAGTGTTCCAGTAGTCATCTATTTTGACATGGGAAATAGATAGTCACCAGAGGAGGTAGCAAAATCACATCAATGTTCGATTGTTGATTGTCGGTAGGAGGAGGTAAGGGAGCCGTAGTTTTCATTAGTTGCTTGTCACAAATGGTAGCACGTTCCCAATGCATGGGTGGTGATAGCAAGTCTCAAAAAGCTGATGCCCATATGGTAGAAGGTCAATGATGATTAGCTATATGAAATGGCACAGGGGAAGGGGTGATTTGTACTTAAAAATTAAAATTAAAGTACAATATAAACTAATCTCACAAGATAGAATATAAGTATTTATAAGGAAAATCTTTAATGAGAAAACCTCTATCTAGATTTTTTAATGTATAATTTTGCCCTTACTCAAGTACTAATCACTAAAATCACACCACAAAAAATGAGGGTGAATTTTCTCTTGTACAAAAACCCCACCAAGGACACTCCCCCGGTGGTTTCGACCTTCTCTACAACCTAGGCATCAAAAAGTACAAAATAAAATGAAAAAAATAAGATTACACAAGTCTTGTATAGAGCCAATATAAATCCAATTAAGTATAATAGAACTAAATAATACTTCCTTGTACTTCCCTTGAGTTGGATTATGTGAGTAGAGTGTGGAGGAAGTAGAGTGTTTGGAGCTTAGAATTAAAAATCGGGCTCTTAAGTATTCAATGAACTTTCAAAAATGCCTTTCAAGTGAGCTCAAGTGGGAGAGATGTTGTGTGTACGACTAAAACCTTCCAAGGGTATTTATAACCAAAAGTAAAGGCTTAGCAACCATCATTTGATTGTTTTATAATGTCTAAAATTTGATTTGCAAATATGTAAATATGAAAAGTTTGGACGCATTTAAAATACAATATAACAAGAACTTCTCTAATGCAAACCTCTATCATCTTTGGATCTTGAAGTCTTCTTATCGATGTCTCATTCCTGCTAATGTACTCTTCTCATTTGATCATGGATAGTTAGCATATATTGATTTTTATGTTTTATTTCTACATCAAGTTAATTCATAACAAAATATTTTTATAAATAGATTTTTCTTATTTTCAAAACATCAAAATTAGGATCATTAGTGTCTAGCACCAACAAGTTGTAAGTAGGTGGAGGCTAGTAGCCAATGTCAGCATGTCATTGGAGATCATTAGTTGCATTTACCAAGTCGTTGAAGCTTGGTAGTAGAGGAAAGGAAGGAAAATGATGGGGAAGAAAGTATGCGTAGGAAATATCTAAGGGGATATGAAAGAGCAAAAGCTTTTGCATTTTGAGGTTAGGATAAATTAAAAAAGTAAATTCAAAAGTAAAGATCACACGATGTGTCTCCTATTTATATAAAAAAGTAATGTAATTACTATCATGTGATGAGATTCATCATCACTCAAAACAACCATCGCTATTTTTAAATAAAAAACACACAAGTGTAAAATAATTTTACATCAGTTCAGAATCATTTTTTCACTAGTACAAAATTATTTTTCACCAATGTCTTTTACTTTAAAACCAAAATGTCTCTATAATTAATAAAGTGGCGGTAGATTTTTTAAATGAAGTAAGGCCTATCATATAACATAACTTGCATTACTTTTTAAATTTTTTTACATTAAATACCAACTATACGAGGAAAATCATATTCCTCGTATATCAAAACGCATTATGATTTGCATTTTTATAAATTTTAACTTTTTAATGTGGAGGAACAAAGTTGTCTGACAGTTTACGTTTAATAATAAATGTATTAGCATCTAAAACTCTGTATCGTTTACATTAGTATATGCTAATATAAATTAATAATGAATTTTATATTGTATAACATTGATTGATACATATAATATTCTGTCAATTTGGTGCAAAATTATTTGTTCTTGAGCAAATAATTTGAAAGGACTCAATCATACAACAACTTAGGATTCACATCAAGTTGGTCAAAAAGAAAAAGTGGAATCATTTTAAACTATTTCAACTTTTGCAAATAATAAGCTAGTAACTAAAATGAAAATATGATTTCAGGAAATAGTTAACCAATGATGGTACTACTGATTATCAAAAAAAATTGATTTTTTTCACTTCAACATAACCTGCATTCAGGTTCATTTTTTATTATTTTTGTGTAACCCTAGCTAGTTACAATATAACCCTATAAGTATTGTAATTACGCAAATGCCTTCACAAAGTTGCATAGTAATCAATTAGTTAATGCCCATGTAGTTAAGGTCCATCAAAGTAGTTATCTCTAATGGAAATGTTAAAACAAATGCACTTGATTTACGTGTCAATTATTGTCAAATAGAGAAAACTTTCCATTCTCGTATCCTCCTTTTTACGCATCCATTTCCTCTCATGTCTCATTGTCACCTTTTCATCACCTCATTGTCATAGCAACCATTGGGTTGTTATCACCTATGATCTCCACCTCGGACGTAGAGGAGGTGGTGCGACGAACGAAGAATGAAGGAGGATGGCAAGGAGGACATTGATGGTTGCGAAAGCCTACAAGTGGAGTTGGTCCGAGGAGGTCATGGGTGGAGATGGAGGAAAAAGAATATTATTTTTATTTTTCTATAATTTTGATATCATAGACATCATATGAGTTTTAAGGTATAGTAACAAACCCAAATTGAGTTGTGAATTAACAACATTTATGTTCACCATCAAACCATTACAGTGGTGCCCGTGTCTAGTGAAGTACGAGGGTAAGGCATTGCATGCGTTGTGCCGATATATATGTGTGCTTGATCACGAAAGATTGCGAGAACACACATGCAAAAATTCCCATGCTGCCGAGAAAAATAAATTAAATATGGAAAAGCGCGGACGTGAGATGCTGTTCTCTGTACGCGCACGAGTCTGGCAGCAAATTAAATGATGGGCAGCATGTCCTGATCGCGCCCGCACGCCCACTCCTCTCCGCTCTGTTCGGCGGAAATAAATTTATTGACGACGTAGGTCGGAAAATACAAATATTGTCGTATAATTAATGTATAATAGTGTAAACATGATCTTCATTTTAATTTTATTTTATGTAAAAAAATATATTTATATACGGTGAGTTTTATCATTATTAAAAATAATAATAAATTTTTTTTTATGGATATAAAATATTTAAATCAATTTCAGAATCACTTTATACTGGTACAATTTTATTTTACATCGATGTAAAAGTATTTTTTACCTTCAAGATAATTTTATATTAGTATAAAGTAAGATTGTACTGGTGTAATTTTACTTTAAACTACTTTGCATCGATACAATCTTATTTTACATCTCACTTTGCACCAATGCAAAGTAGTTCGAAATAATATTGTCCCTATAAATAGGTATAAAATTAAATTCCAAATGTTTATTTACCTACAACAAGTCATTTTGCACTTGAAACGTAATTTTTTACCTTAGGATTTAATCTTTAATATTTTCGCTAAATCCTAAACCCTAAAGTGAAAAATCATATTTCAAGTAAAAAATTACTTCTCTTACGTGACACCACTTTCCATAAAACTAAACCTAAAATACTAAATCATAAATCCTTAATCCTAACTCCTAAACTCATATGTCAAAATTACTTTGCACGGATCCAAAAACATCTTACACAGGTGTAAAATCACTTTACATAAGTGAAACCATCCTTAAAATAATTTTACACCGGTGTAAAAATACCTTAAAATAATTTATTAACAGTGTAAAATTATTTTACACCGATAGAAAATCATCTACAATAACTTATCAATGAAAAATAATTTATTACTGATATAAAATTATTTATAACATATATATTTTAAGTTAAAATAATATAATAATTTTTTTGAATGTAATAACATTTATCACAAAATAAATCTTATATTTTTTTATTTTATTATATTAAATATTAATTGTTAAGTAAATCTAAGTTCACAATATTATATAAAATTTAAGAATAAAATCCACGAATTTTTCCACGTTAATTTTCAAGTCACTATTTACATTTCTCAGCTTCTTAACTTATTATTATATACCGAAAGGATGACTGATATTACTTTTGTTGACCATATCGATCAACAACTTTGCCCCTTGCACCCTGGCCACGTGCATCCAAAATATCCGACTAGGGGAATGGCGTCGCGTTGGGATCAAATTGGGGGAGTTTGACGTTGAGTAATTATCCAACAAACGTTGGTAATTAATTTTGCTAAAGTGGACTTTGACGTCCACAGTGTCATATACATCATCCGCTAGATTCATGATGCTAATTAATATATTATTATTATTATTATATATAAATTAAAGTGATTAATTATATAAATTGATTCTTCACATCTCATTAAGATATGAGATTTAAAATATAAAAATATTAAGGAAAATATAATTTTATGATTGATGAAATTACCATTTCATAATTAACGATTATAATTCCTAGAGGGATGTAAGCAAAGTGTGCATTCGATTTTGTATATCACATCACAGAAAAAATATAAATAGGACTCGTGACAGAATCCAAGGGATACGTTTCCATTCAATTATCTTCTGCTCTCGCTCTCTAAACTCTCTAGAAGTTCGATTATCACTGCCTCTTATTGGAGAAGTAAACCTCACGACTCCAGAAGATCTTCGTGATCTCCTCGACGCTTCTACTACAATGGATTCATGTATCCCTCCATCGTTTCCCTTTTCCATTTACATTTTGGATAATAATAAGGGGAATAGATTTCACTTGGGATTATATGTATAGAAAATCATTTGGTTTTGATTTTTATTTTGATTTAATTATATCAAGTGATATCACATCTTTTCTATTCATTATATCATTACCTTAATGACTCGGATTTTGAGAAAAATAATTTTTTGTTCGATTTTGGGAGATTGTTCTTCGTTTAGTTTTTGGATTGATTCAATCCTATCTTGATGATCAATGGAAACTAATGTTTGTTTTTTATTTTCATGATTGTTTGTATCCCATATATGATCATCAAATCAAGTTTTCACGATCAGAATCGTGATTTGGGATTTCTTCCCCAAATCTTGATTTCAAATCACCGCCCTGGAATTGGCCGTAACCTGTCTGGTATCAGTACCCATAATGAGTACTAGTACTGATAAGGTACGGGTACCGATCATATGCTTCCTGGAGTGCTGTCAATATCGATGGAGTATCGATACTCGATCATAATGAGTGCCGGTACATGTGAGATACTGGTCAAGCCAAGATTGATCCAATACTAATGTAGTACTAGTACAAAATATCAGTACTGGTACACATCATTCTGGTACCGGTACATAAGGTCCAGTACCGGTACTTAGTCATTGTTGTTGATACTGGTACCCATAATGAGTACCGATACTAGCATGATGATTGGGATACAATTTTGTGATTATGATTATTTTGGTACGAATATTAGTGATTGATTTTAATGTATTAAGTACTTTGCCACATTTAGTAATTCTTGCCAAAGTGGGTTGCTTCTTCTGACAATTTATTTAAAACATTAAAGCGACTGTGTATATTATATTCCTATAAGAAGATCTTAACCCAAAGGTGAACCACCTCATGATTGAATGCATATGTACACATTTAATGATAAATTTTATGTTGAATTACTAGGTTTCATGCGGTAGTTAAGTTAATCTAAAGATGGCTTGATTACTTACATGAGTGTTTTTCAATAATCATTTATCATTCTTAATACTGTCCTTTACAATATTAATGTTTATTGTCTAAAGACTAAATATTAATGATTGTATTATTTAGTTTACTTGATTATGAGCATGTATTTGGTTTATTTCCTTTATTTTCCAGTTAACTCCTCTGCATCTGCCATAACTGCCAACCTAAACTCTATTCCAAAACTAAACAGACCTAATTTTAAATTCTGGAAAAAAGTGTCCTTATTGATCTGAGATGCATGGATCTGGACTATGCACTTTGGGTTGATCATCCCTCCCATCTTACGAATAAGAGTTCTTTTGACGGAATAAAGAACTCTGAGAGGTGTGAGGGATCAAATCGCATGTGTCTGATGATCATGAAGCATCCTATCACAGAAAACTTTAGGGGTGCTCTCTCAAAGGAATTAAATGCCAAGAAATTCCTTGATGAGATGGAGAAAAGATTTGCTAAGAATGAGAAAGCTAAGACAAGCAATTTCTTTAACAAACTTGTCTCACTTAAGTATAGCGGTGGTGGCTGCGTTCCCTCTCTAGGGTTTCCGTCGTAGTATAGTGCAAAGAAACGGTCACCAATTTAATACAATTTGTTATTCGAAAATAAAAAGTTTCCTGAGGTTGAACTCAGGAAGCAAACTATAATTCCAGAAGCATATAAATTGACAGTTTTACAAAAGTTAAGAAAGGGAGAGAGAGAGAGAGAGAAAGAGAGTAAAAATTGCTCCTTTCTTTCTTTTTCCTTTTTCCTCCTCTTCTTTCTTCTTCTCTGCGGCAAGCCCTTCTTCTGTTCTTTTCTTTTCTTTTCCTTTCCTTTCTTCCTTCTCTGAAGGGCGTCTCTGCTTCTTCTTCCTTTCTTATTTTCTTCTCTGATTTCTTGTGCGGCAGTCTCTCTTTTTCTCTTGGCTTCTTCTTTTCTTTTCTTTTTTGCTGCTGCCTCTTCTTCTTTTTCGCCGACGTCTGATTCAGATCTCAGACGCATTATCTGATCAGCCTCTCCTTCTCCTTTTCCTCTTGACTTCCTCTTCTCTTCTCCTTCCTTCCTTCTTCCCTGCGCTGCTAAGTCCCGGCCACTGCTCCGATGGTAGGTAGTGAAAGGAGGGTGGATTCAATGTCAGTGAGGTGGCGCGAAGCGTAAGGGGTAGCTGGCGAGGCGGATGGAGGCGTGGAGTGGCGAGTACGCCTCGTCGGAGGGCAGCCGGAGATGGAGAAGGTGGTGATGGACAGTAGTGGTCGGTGGGTTGAAATAGTAAATTAGGAAGGGGGAAATAACAAAGAGAGAGAGGGGAAAGTTTTTACCTACCTAATTGACGAAGACGGAGGGAGGCGGCGCTCGGAGCGTACCTGCCGGCGCCAAAGACGAAGGAGCCCAGAGGTGAGTAACGACAGCGAGGAAGAGGTCGGGAAAATGCCAGCTGGTGCGGCCTGGTGAGGGAAGACGAGGCAGAGTGGGCTCTGCCGCAAGTGTGGCAGCAGAGCGACGAAAGGAGGAGGAAAGGCCACCGGAGCCTGCGGGCATTTTGATCGTGGGAGGAGGAGACAAAATCGGGGAGGGATCCTCGGCCAAATCAGGCTTCAAGGAGACGGCAGCTCCTGCCGCTCCTTATAAAGGTGCTGGCGAGGAGAGGGTCTCGTGAGAGCGACGTGGGGGAGCTCACCTGAGATGGTCGGAGATGGAGACCCATGCCTTTCGTGCGTTCGCACGAGAGGCATGGGCAGCCACATGCCACAGGGGAGGGTCCCTGCGACAAAGGACGACGCAGGGAACCCCCCGCTCGTTCCTGAAAGTGGTTGCCTTACCTTACGCGATGCCATCCTCCGTGCAAGGATGTTGGAGGTATGCTGCCTGTGTAGGGTGGCAGGGAGGACCGTTCTGTAAAGAACGAAGGGGAAGATAGGGGGCTAGATGCAAGGTTTTGAAAAGATAAGGGTTAAAAAGTAATTCAAGAGGATCAGTTCGTAAAGTCGGTCAAGATGGTCTTCACTTAGGCCCAAATTTTTGTACAAGCCTAATTTAAACCTAAGGAATTCAATGGTGTAATTTGATTTTAGGTTTGACCACGTTTGACTGGTCAATTTGCGTAAAAACCTAAATTAGGTTAAAATTTGGGCATGGTTCTCAAATTAGGTCAAAATAGGTTGCAATGGCCAAATTGAAGGTTCTAAACCCTAGGGAGTATCTTTTCATTATTTTTAGAGGGTTTAATTGATTTTTACTCTGCCTAAAACCTCATGAATTAAAGTGAATTTATTTTTAAGGTTACAGAATGTCATTTAATTCCTAGAAGTTGCTACAACCCTTTTCAGATTAGATCATCCCACTTCCTTCCTTATTAAGCTCATTTAACCTGTGTTTAGACCCTTAGATACCCTGTTTATGTATTGCCTTGGTAAAATTGTAGTTTTACCCCTCATGACTTGTTTTATTCTTCAATTCGGACTTCTCTGAGTTAGGCTTTTCTTTAGGTTTTGTAGGAGCTTTGATGAGAACCTCATCATAAGCCATAACTAGCTCATTTTGACCTAATACAGAGAATAAAAGCTCCTACATAACCTTAGAAAGGCTTGGCTCAGAGAGATTCTAAGTTTGCAAAGAAAACATAAACTGAGGGGTAAAAATGTAATTTCACCAATCCAATCTGAAAACAGGGTAACTCAGGATTCAAACATAGGTCAAAAAAACCTAATAAGAAGAAAAGTGGGATGAAATGACTCAACAAGGGCTATAGCAACTCCGAAAAATTAAATGACATCCTGTAACCCTAAAAATAAATCCACTTAAATACACGAGGTTAGAGGCAAAGTAAAAATAGAATAAACCCTCTAAAATTCATAGAAAAATAATCTCTAGGGTTTAGAACCTTCAATTTGGCCTTAGGAACCCATTTTGACCTACATTGAGAACCATGCTCAATTAACAACTTAATTAGGGTTTTTGCGTAAATTGATCAGTCAAACAAGGTTTAATATAGAAATAAAATTCACCATCAGAATCCTTAAGTCCTAATTAGTCATGTATAAAAACTTGAGCATAAGAAGAAACCTTCTTGACCAACTTTACACTTTGGTCCTCATACATTTACTTTCTGGCCCTCAATTTTTGAACCCTCACATTTTGGCCCCTAACTCTCCTTCGTTCCTTGCGTTTAGGTCCCTCCTGCAAAACCTGAGCAGCACCATGCTCCGGCGACCTTGCGCGGAGCATGGCGCCGCGTAGGGTAAGGGAGGGAGCCTGCCAAGTCAAATGGGGGTGCCATGCGTCGTCAGCCGTCGCAGGAACACCCCCCTGTTGGCTGCAACCACCCATACCGGCCGTGCGAACGCACAGACGGTATGGGTATCCTTCCGCCGGCGTCCTCCGGCGAGGGAGACACGTCGTCTCCCTCCGCCCTCCTCTCTGGTTCTGCCCCTATAAGTACCCCCGTCGCTCCGCCGTTCTTCCCAGCTCGGATCTGACGGAGATACCCCCTCACTTCCTCTCTTCCCACTCCGACAGACGCCCCCTTGCTCCGGCGGCTTCTCCTCCTCCTCCTCGTCGCCCTACCGCACTACCAGCAGCAGGGTTGCCTTCCCTCGCTCTTCCCGCGCCGCGCCGCACCCAGCGCGCGCTTCTCCGGAACTCTCCTCACCGTCGCTCCTTCCCCTGGGCAGCTTCTTCTCCGGTGACAGTCGATATGACTGTCACCTGCTTCGGCTCCTCCTCGTCCTGCTAAGTAGGTATAACTTCTCCTTTTCCTCCCCTCTTCCTTTTCCTCACTTTAAACCTTTACTGTCGCCCTCGAGTCCGATCCTGACCACCGTCACCCCCTTTGTCTCCGTCTACCCTCCGGCGAGATGCCCCCATCACTCCACCACCCCACACGGCTCGCCGACCTTCACAGAACCTCCGCCTCCTCACCCTGATCAACCTCCGCCCTTCCACTTCCCGTCACTCGCCCTCTGCAGACCCCTCGAACAAACCCATTTCCCGCGCTGCAAGTTGACCTAGGGCGGCCCTCATGCTCTGCCCCGCCGCCTGCTAGACCCCCCACCACCTTCGCCGTGCCACGGCGAAGGTTCTCCGCATATCTGATTAGGCCGAGAGGCCATTCCTCTGTGGACAGACGGCGAAGGTTCTCCGCGTATCTGATTAGGCCGAGAGGCCATTCCTCTGTGGACAGGTATCTCGACCGCCGTCGCCATTGCTGCGCTGAAGAAGCACCTTCAACCTGCAGCTCCAGGTGCGCTTCGCCCAGGTCCGACTCCCAGGCTGCGTGGGGCATCTCCGCGAAGAGTCCCAGGCTCGCAGCTGGGGCGAAGGCCTCACGTGAAGCCGCGATTGCCAGCTGCCTCCTCCTCCGCAGGCGCTCAATTGGGGTGGGACATTTAGTCCCACCTCGGAAACTTTGAGAGGCACGCGGGCGCTTAAAGGAAAAAAGTTCCTTAAGCTGTTCGCCTCCTGATCACGGGGTGAGGTCCCTCTCACCCGCCCGACTACCCGGCCTCGTTCGCGCTCACGCCCCGCGAACCTAGCCCGACCCGATTAGCCCGACCTGCACTCCTCGCCCACCACCGCACGCCGGTGGGCCTGGACCCGGGCGCGACCCGCGTACCCGATTAACCGATTGCTCTGGGAGAGCTTTCCTAAGAGTGAATTCTGAGAGAGAGAGACGCGGGGGGAGGGTAGAGTAGGTTTTTCCCTCTGACTTAAACCGTGAGTGTGCAGGCACAGGTGAAGAAGAAGAAGAAGGAGAAGGAGACACACTGTAGCAGCAACAGTTTAAGTCGTCTGATTGAAAAATCAGACGACGTCCTGAAGACAAAGAAGAAGAAGAAAAGAAGGACAGAACCGCAACCAAGAAGAAAAAAGAAGAGGAAAGCAGCGAGCACTTAGCAGTTGCAGAACAGGAAGAGAAGACAAAAAGCAGAGAAGCAAGAAGAAAAGAAGAACACGAGGACAAAGAAGAAAAAGAAAGAGAAGAGAAGAAAGCACAGGTGAAGAACAACCAAAAAGACAAGAAGAAGAAAGAAGAGAAGAAGAAGAAGCAAAATTTTCCCCACTCTCTCTCTCTCTCTCTTTATTTTTGTAATAGAAACTTTGTACCTCTTAGAATACAACTTGCTCCCTGAGTTCGACCTCGGGAACTCTTTTATTTTCCGAGTAAAAAAAAATATATATATATCTGTAATGATGGCAATAACTAGCTGTACTACAACACTATTTCTATAACAAAAGCTAGTCACAACGCCATTATCAAGCTTCTTCACACTTATTTAGATTAAATTGTGCTAGTTAGGGTTCATGATGAGGCTCTCATCATACCCCCATGCATAGCTTTTGTTAGTCCCTTAGGAAAATTTTAAGGTTTTAACCTTTGTTCTAGACCATGAATTTCTTATCGAGCTTAGATAAGTGCTTTTTTTCTTGTAACCTTGATTAGGTCAGAATGCCAGCCATAGGCCTAAAAGGTACTCTAGTACCAACCAAGATCCAGATCTATCTAGCTTTAGCCTCAGTCCTTAGCAATGGTTTTTAAGGCCTACAGGAACTAACCTAAGGTTTATTGGACTTCGTAGTTAAAACACCCGTGCTTTGGGATAATTTTAGCCTCGGTTCAGTTCACAATGCATTTTTGTAAGAGAGAGAGGTAGAAGATTTATATGTTTGGAGAGTTTTCTCTCTCGTTTTCTTTTTAATTCTAGCTTAGGATTGGCCTCTCAACACGGTCTGTACCAGATTCCTTGTCCCCGTCATCAATCCTCAATGGTTCCTGGCATTCGATGCTTTGAGATAGCACTGCCCATGGTAACCCCTAGAACCCTGGCTTTCGAGATTTCGAGATAATCCTGTCCATGGTGTTCCGTGGCCGAATTCAGACCCTGGCAATTGACACTTCATGATAATGCCATCCATGGAATCTGAACCAACAGAGTACTTACATGCCCCCCAGTAGGATATGTAAATATCCTAAGAGACAAGTACCGAGGAGATGATATTTTGTTACACATCTTCGAGAGGAATTTTCCACCTCTGCGCGCTGGGAACTCGTCCAAATCAACTTGTGTTGATCGGCCGCTCCTACTCTAGGTGACATTTTCAGAATTTTTAAAATGCTTCTGTGTGATTTTAATATTTTATGCTTACTGAACCGGACTGTGTGTGAAATTTGGGTGCTTAAGTTATTGAGTCCCGTAAACCAAAAGTTAGTTAACGAGGCCAAATACTCCCTAAGCCTTGGACCTAATACTTAAGCTTTTCATTTTCCTCAACCTCTTAAGGAATATCTAGATCTTAATGGGTACTAAGAGTCTATCTAAGAATGCCTAAGGTTTACGTTCCTTCTAATCTTACTGTGCACTTTCCATTTATTTTCCTGAATGTGGTCTAGAACTTAGGTTAATTCCTTAATTTCTTACTAATGACTATCTCTTTTCTTTCATTTTGTGCTCCTTTTTATCATTTTATTCTTTTTCTCCTCCTCCTTTGTAAAGTCCACAAAATTTCCTCCCTCCTCTCAACAATTTTTTCTTTTATGGTGTTTTTGGTATATGTGATTTTTTTTCTGTTTGAAACCTTTTCTTGTGAGTTTTGCACTTTCATACCCCCCATGCCTAAGATTTGTAATGTCCTCATTATAACTTCAGAGGGTTTTTTTTTTATTTAGCTTGGTTCATGCAATAGGACAAGTATTTTGGTGAGTGGATGGGTTGGGGTGACTGTTGCGGATGATTTCTAATCTCAGATGCAAGCACCTGTGGTGGAGTAGGCTGTCCTAAAGGATGAACCTTAAGTGCAAAGAGGCGTCAGAAAGGGTTTCAGGTTTTTCCAAAAAGAATGACGGGCTGCCTCCTGTTGAGCGCTGAGTTTTACGCCATCGGCTGGGCGCAATATGCTCAGGGAAAATGCAGGATAAATGATGACTCGGCCAAATCTGTAGAGATTACATCGATGAACGGTTTGAGTCTCCGACCGTTCACGATGAAAGGTTCAGAATCATGGCTGAGCGGACTGATTTCTACGGCTCCATTTCCAAAAACTTGTCAGACAAGATATGGTCCGACCTACTTGGATCGCAGTTTCCCAGGGAAGAGTTTTAGTCAGGCATCCAAGAGTTGGACCTTCTGACCAGGATGAAAGATCTTTCTACATATGTGCTTGTCATGGAAGGCTTTAAACAGCTCTTTGTAGATTCGCGAGTTCTCGTACGCATCAAGGCGTAATTCATCGATCTCATTTATCTGAAGCTTTCTGTGGATTCCAGCCTTAGAAAGATCTAAATTGCAGCTCCGTACTGCAAAATAGGCTTTGTGCTCCGGTTCGACGGGAAAGTGACACGCCTTCCCGTACACCAGTCTAAAAGGAGACATGCCTAATTGGATTTTGTGGGCGATCCTATAAGCCTACAAAGCTTCCGGAAATCAGGACGACTAGTCCTTCTTGTTAGGCTGAACAGTGACCTGCAGGATTTTCTCGATCTCCCGATTTAATAGCTCAGCTAGACCATTAGTCTGGGGGTGGTAAGGAGTAGAGATTCGGTGAGACACCCCCTATTTAGTCATCAGTGATCTGAACTGAGCATTGGTGAAATAGGTCCCTCCGTTAGAGATGATTGCACGAGGAATCCCGAACCGTGAGAAGATATTGTGATGAATGAATTTGATAATGATTTTGTGATCACAGGTTCGGGTCGAAATGGCTTCGATCCATCTAGACACGTAGTCCATAGCAAGCAGAATGTACTCGAAGCCGTCCGAAATAGGAAAGGGGCCCATAAAATCTATCCCCCAAATGTCGAAGATTTCGCATACGAGAATCGACTGCAAAGGCATCATGTTGTGATGGCTCATGTTGCCCAAAGTTTGGCAACGACTGCATGCCTTACAGTGATTATATGCGTCCTTGAATAAAGTGGGCCAATAAAAGCCACACTGGAGGATTTTTGATGCGGTTTTGTGCCTAGAGAAGTGGCCGCCGCATGCCTGGTCATGGCAAAAGGAGAGAATATCATTGATTTCACCCTCCGAGGCACATCACTGGATGATTTGGTCAGCACCTATGCGGAAGAGGTACGGGTCTTCCCAGATATAATACTTGGCATCAGAGCGCAACTTGTCTTTCTTGGCCTTCAGCCAATATGACAGAATCTGATGAGATGCCGAGTAGTTTACTATATCAGCAAACCATGGAAGTCTAGTACCAATAGTTCATAAGTGCTCATCCAGAAAATGCTCCGTGATGGGTCCAAAGGGGTTGATGATCTCAGAAGGAAGGCGAGACAAATGGTCGACTATCACGTTCTGTCTTCCCGCCTTGTCGCGAATATTAAGGTCGAATTCTTGCAACAACAAGATCCATCGGATTAATCGAGGCTTCGCGTCCTTCTTGGCAAGGAGATGCCTCACAGTTGAGTGATCCGAGTAGATGATGACGTGGGAACCGAGGAGATTGGATCAGAATTTTTCGAGAGCAAATACTACGGCTCGCAGCTCTTTCTCCATAACTATATAGTTACGCTGGGCCTCGTCAAGTGTCTTGCTAGCGTAGTAGATGACCACGGGTTTCCCGTCAACTTTCTGCCCCAGAACCACTCCTACAGAGAAATCAGATGCATCGCACATGATCTCAAAGGGTTGAAACCAATTAGGGGATTGTAGGATCGGGGCTTGGGTGACTCGGTCACGAAGGTTTCGAAATGCTTGAGTGCATTCCTTGTAGATCTCAAAGGGTACATCCTTGGAGAGAAGATTGGTCAGGGGGCGCGTGATTTTCGAGAAATCAGGGATGAAGCGACGGCAAAAACCGACGTTCCCCAAAAAAGAACGAATGTCCCTGATCGAGCTAGGCATGGGAAGTCGAGAAATCAGATCAACCTTGGCTCGATCCACTTGAATGCCTTTCTCAGAAATTAGATGACCTAGGACGATCCCCTTAGGAACCATAAAGTAGCTCTTTTCCCAGGAAAGAACCAAATTTACATCGATGCAACGCCTAAATATATGAACCAAGTGCTGGAGGCAATCGTCAAATGATGCCCCGAAAACTGAGAAGTCGTCCATGAATACTTCCAGATAATCACCTACCATATCAGAGAATATGGCAAGCATGCACCGCTGAAAAGTCGCAGGTGCATTGCAGAGACCGAAAGGCAACCTTCGGAATGCGTACGTCCCAAAGGGGCAGGTGAACGTGGTCTTCTCTTGGTCCTCAGGATGAATCGCCACTTGGTTATAACCGGAGTACCCATCAAGAAAGCAGAAGAATCTGTTTCCCGCAAACTTCTCGAGAATCTGATCAATGAATGGGAGTGGGAAATGATCCTTCTTCATGGAGGAATTGAGTCTTCGGTAATCTATGTAGACTCTCCACGAGTTGGCTATTCGGGTAGGTATGACCTCTCCGGTTTCAGTCGTAATGGTGGTGAGCCCTGCTTTTTTAGGCACAACCTGGATTGGGCTCACCCAACGACTGTCGGAGATTGGGTAGATGATCCCTGCATCTAACCACTTAATGATCTCCTTTTTCACGACCTCCTGCAGATTGGGATTCAAACATCTCTGCATTTCATGGGAAGGTCGTGCACCCTCTTCAGAATAGATACGATGTGTGCAATAAGAGGGACTTATCCGAGTCAAGTCATCGAGAGTCCAACCAATGGCTCTACGATGTTGCTAGAGAACAGTAATCAGACGGGATTCTAATCAGGAGCGAGCTTGGAATTTATAATCACGGGAAATGTCTGATTAGAACCCAAAAAGACATTTCAAATGATCGGGAAGGGGTTTGAGTTCAAGAATGGGGTTATCAGCAGTAGCAGGTGGTTCAGTGTGAGTGTGAGGTTAAAGGATAGGAGTTATGGGTTTGTCTGAATCAGGGTCTGACTCCTCTAATTGCGGTTCAAGATCTTCTTGTGGTTGATGAGGCATAATCAGGTTATTCTCAAATTGTGTTTCATCAACCAAAGTTCTAATATCACAGATTTGTTCAATGACACTGCAATTGATTCCTTGTTGGGCCTTAAAGATATCAATTTTGAGGGTTTGATTCCCAAATTTCAGTTCTATTTGGCCCTCCTCACAACTAATGTTGGCCCTAGCCGTGGCCAGGAAAGGTCTACCCAGAATGATCGGTGTATCCCTTGGGTTTTTCAGGTGCATCCATGTCTAAGACTATGAAGTCTACAGGGAAATGGAAATCCCGCACCCTTACAATAACATTCTCAAGAATCCCTGTAGGTGACTTTATGGATCGATCTGCTAACTGTAGTGTCACCTCAGTCAGTTTTAACTCAGATTCTTCTAGGTGGTTGAGTAAGGATGTGGGTATCAAATTATGGAAGCACCCAAGTCTAACAATGCTCTGTCGAACTGGGTTTCACCTATCTTGCATGAAATCAAGGGAGTGCCTGGGTCTTTTGCCTTGGGTGGGAGTCTGCTCAGGATTACAAAGCTGGCTTGCTTTGACAGTACAATTGGACTCCCACTCTTGGTTCGTGGCTTACGCTGAGGTGTACACACATTCTTCAAGAATCGTGCATAAGCCGGTACGTGGCGAATCGCATCCATCAAGGGGATGTTTATTTGGACTTGCTCAAAGAGCTTGACCAGGTCCTCCTCAGGCGCCACGGATTTGGTTGTCTTCTTTCCCTTAGTCAAGGCCTCGGGAAATGGAACCTTGGTTGGTTCCTCTAGGACAGGTCCAGGTCTTTGATCTGGGATAGGGATAGGAACGTCCTGGATTACTGTCCTAGGGTTTGGGTCACTACCGAGCTTGGAGTGGTCTGGATAAGGTGGATCTTGGGTCTCCTTACCACTACGGGTGGTTACAGAATTCAGCCCTGCCTGGTTCTGGTTAGGGTTTGGTAGGATGGGTTGCTGCTGTTGGTAACCCTCATAGGAAGTTGAAGCCTCCATCTCGTCAGGTGAAGGAGTAGAGGGGGCCTGATAAATCATGTGTGTTTGGCCTGGGTTTGGGTTCATAACGCACTGCTAGGTCGGCAAGCTATTAGGGTTAGGAAGAGGCTGAGAAGGAAGTGTGCCTGGTTGGCGAGAATTCACCAACTGGGTCAGTTGGTTTCAAACCTCTGTGATTTCGTCCTTGTGTTGCTTTTGAATAGCCGCATTTGTTCTCTGAATGTCAGCCAGAGTCTGAAGGATGAGGGACATTTGGTCTTGGTTTAGCCCGGATGGATAAGTAGGGTTGAGCCGAGGCTAAGGCAGCTGGTAAGGACGAGGTGCTTATGGACAGGGCTGAAAGGATGGTCTTGGATTCTGGGAATTCCCTACCCACTGGAAGTTGGGATGGTTTCGCCATCCAGGATTGTAGGTATTGGGAAATGGGTCATTCTGGATGGCGTTGAGATCCTCGCAGGTCCAAGGAGCCTCAGAAAAGTCAAAGAATGGGGGAGTGGAATTCCCCTGGCAAGTATAGAAAGGGTCGGAGGTTCCTCCGATCTGAGAGTCAGATGGGGGTGGATACGGGTCCACCCCAGGAGAAGGTCGGTGGAAAATGTTTTGCACACTCTCCCGTGCGGAAGGAGGCTGTGCAAAGGAATTATGTGCAGAGGTGGCTCACTGCAAGTGCTGAGTCAGCTCATCCACCTTCTTCTCAATAATAGAGACCCTGTCCAATCGACTGGCCATCAATTCCAGGTCGACTGATGCGGACAGGCCTTACGTCTCGTGTGCTCCCCTAAGGTTCGTCGATGCACGGTACTCGTCCTGTCGAATAATCCCATGGAGTCACTATTGATGGAGTTCTCGCACATATTCTCGAGAATCACCCACACGGTGTCCTCATGCTGACCCATGATATTCCCTCCGCAAGTTGCATTGACGAACAGTCTAATATCCTCATGAAGTCCCTGGTAAAAAGACTAGACTTGTTCCCATTTAGGAACTCCGTGATGGGGGCACTTTCTCATGAGATCCTGAAAACGATCCCATGCCTCATGAAGAGGTTCTCCCATCTGTTGCGTGACGTGGGTAATCTGATGGCGTAAGGCATTGGTCCGACCAACGGGGAAGAACTTCTTCAGGAACTCGGATTGAAGTTCCTCCCAATTGTTGATCGGTCGGGTCTGTGTTTGGTACCAATGGGCAGCCTTGTCCATAAGGGAGAAAGAGAATATCTTCATAAGGAGAATATCCCGATTTTGCGCATCTGACCCAAAAGTCTGGGCCAGATGCTTTAGCTGTTTAATGTGCTGGAAGGGACCTTCAAAATTAAGCCCATGGAATTTAGGTATGGCATGAATCAAGTTGGGCTTTAGTTCAGAATCAGGTCCTCCAGTCAGGATTCTAACTCAAGGCTCAATAGCCACCGCAGCAGGATTATAACGATCTCGCATCATGGGACGCTGCGGTGGGTGCATGAAGTTCTGGAAGAGGTCACTGAGTCGCTGGAGCTGGTGCTCCAGATTGTTCTCTTCCTCAACTGGCTGAGCCCTTGTGGAAGAAGAAGGTGAGTTGGGTTCGGAATCGGAGGAGAGGTCTATGTCAAGTGTTGGTTGCACAAACAAGGGCACCGAGGCTCGACCTCAAGGAGAGTGAATTTCTAAAGGAGGTTTCAAGGACCTCCTACCAAACATACACTGATGGAAATGATGAATTTAGCAGGTGCTAGACCCAATCAAGACACCCAAAATGTTGGGTGACTATAGAGGTTCGAGGCGGATGGACTCCTTGATCAAAAGGTCGTCCACTTGAGAATTACCTGGGCAGCCAGAGAGGGTGAGTCCCGCGAAGACCCCTACACGGTAGAGCACCCCAACGGGTTACAGGGTTTCCCCCACCCGACCTCTCTTGTCACAGAGATTCTAGGTAGACCAGAATTGGGACCTTGACCTCTTAAGTCTACCACTTTTAGCTAGGATCAAGGTGCTTAGGTTTTCACTTGAACTTTAGCCTTTTGAGTGCAAAGAGTGACCTAAGTTCAAGGTTGGTTGACCCAAGGGGTCAACTTCACCTGCTAGTTCCTTTGAGAGCTTATTAGGTCTTGTCTTTTAGGGTTCAAGTATTTTTAAGAGTCAAATTTCTTAGGGTTTCTCTTAATAGGTGTTTTCAAACAATGGCTTGGGCACAATTCTTTTAGGAATTCTCAATTCTTGCTTAGAAAGTGTGTCTCTAAAACCCTAGCTTTGAATCTTATATTTGCTCTAATTGGTCCAGTTAGTTGCCTCTAAATTGGGTAATTAGGGCTCAAGCAAGAAGGTTTTAGCCCTAACTACCTTCAATGGATATAAAGATAAAGTATGTTGAAATCTGAAAACAGGCAACTTTGGTGTTTTACTACGTATAAAAGACAGGTTATTCCTAAATTACTTTTTTTCTTTTTCTTCCTCTTTAGAATTTAGGGGTTTAAATGGGAGAATAGAAAATTACCTGTCCTTGGTGTGATTGTTGTGCAGCTGCTTGTTTTCCTCTTTATTTCCTGTGCCTGCACAACAAAAGACAAGAGATTAGTCAATACGAAATCAAAATTGTGACTTAATAGCTTCTAGAATGGCCGTTGCTCCCCGACAACGGTGCCAAAAATTGGTGGCTGCGTTCCCTGTCTAGGGTTTTGGTCGTAGTATAGTGCAAAGAAACAGTCACCAGTTTAAAAAAATTTGTTACTCGGAAATAAAAAATTTCCCGAGGTCGAACTCGGGGAGCAAACTATAATTCTTGAAGCATATAAATTCACTGTTTTACAAAAATTAAGAAAGGGAGAGAGAGAGAGAGAGAGAGTAAAAATTGCTCCTTTCTTTCTTTTTCCTTTTTCCTTCTCTTCTTTCTTCTTCTCTGCGGCAAGCTCTTCTTCTCTTCTTTTCTTTTCTTTTCCTTTCCTTTCTTCCTTCTCTGAAGGGCTTCTCTGCTTCTTCTTCCTTCTTTTCTTCTCTGATTTCTTGTGCGGCAGTCTCTCTCTTTCTCTTGGCTTCTTCTTCATTTCTTTTCTTTTCTGTTGCTGCCTCTTCTTCTTTTTCGCCGACGTCTGATTCAAATCTCAGACGCCTTATCTGATCAACCTCTCCTTCTCCTTTTCCTCTTAGCTTCCTCTTCTCTTCTCCTTCCTTCCTTCTTCCCTGCGCTGCTAAGTCCCGGCCACTGCTCCTCTTCTCCTTTCTTCCTTCCTGCGCACACACACAAACGTCAGCGCCAAACCTACCCTACCCCTTCCCTGCATCTCTCTCTCTCTGAATCTCTCTTTGGTAAGCTCTCCCAGAGCCGGGTAATAGGGTCGGGTCGCGTGCCTGGGTCTAGGTGCACCGGTATGGGTGGTCCGCGAGGAGTGCACAGGAGTGGGAAGTCGGGTCGGGTCAGATCCGCATGGGCGTGTCGCGAACGAGACCCAGTGAGTAGGTGAGGGACCTCACCCAGTGCTATCGAAGGCAACCAGCCGATAGTACCTTTTCAATTTATGTATGGGCGTGCGCCCATACACCTCCGAGGTGGGACTCAAGTCCCACCTCCGATCTTGGGCGCCTGCGGGAGAAGGCTTGGAGTAATTGGGGCACCAGCCGAGACTTGCGACCCCAATTGAAGTCCTGGGTGTGTGCGCAACTTCCTTCCGCGTCGCTTGGGGCTCACGCTTGGAGTTGAAGAAGCCTGGAACTACCTGCCAAGCAGCTCCTGCTGCTCGTCAATGGCGGCGAGGAGGGCGAAACCTGAAACACGCAAACGGCCTCGCGGCCACGTCAAAAAGGTTTAGGGAGGTTCGCCAGAGCACGGCGAGTGCGGGGCGGGGGTCGGCGAGACGCGAGAGTGCCTGTGGCCGTGCGCCTAGGGCACTCTGCGTGCGTGAGAGTGGGTGTGTTCGGGGAGTGGTCTGGAGCTGCTAGGTGGTGAATGGAGTGTGGATTCGATGTCAGTGAGGTGGCGCGGAGCTTAAGGGGTAGCTGGCGAGGCGGATAGAGGCATGGAGTGGCGAGTACGCCTCGCCGGAGGGCAGTCGGAGATGGAGAATGTGGTGATGGACAGTGGTGGTCGGTGGGTTGAAATAGTAAATTAGGAAGGAAGAAATAACAGAGAGAGAGATAGGGGAAAGTTTTTACCTACCTAATTGACGAAGAGGGAGGGAGGCAGCGCTCGGCACGTACTTGCCGGCGCCGGAGACGAAGGAGCCCAGAGGTGAGTAACGGCGGCGAGGAAGAGGTCGGGAAAATGCCAGTTGGTGCGACCTGGCGCGGGAAGACGAGGCGAAGTGGGCTCTGCCGCAGATGTGGCAGTAGAGCGACGAAAGGAGGAGGAAAGGCCACCGGAGCCTACGGGTATTCTGATCGTGGGAGGAGGAGACGAAATCGGGGAGGGATCCTCAGCCAAATCAGGCTTCACGGAGACTACAGCCCCTGCCGCTCCTTATAAAGGCGCTGGCGAGGAGAGGGTCTCGTGAGAGCGACGTGGGGGAGCTCGCCGGAGATGTTCGGAGATGGAGACCCATGCCTTTCGTGCGTTCGCACGAGAGGCATGGGCAGCCGCAGGCCACAGGGGAGGGTCCTGCGATAGAGGACGACGCAAGGAACCCCCCGCTCGTTCGTGAGAGCGGTTGCCTTACCCTACGCAGTGCCATCCTTCGCGCAAGGTCGCCGGAGGTATGCTGCCTGCGTAGGGTGGCAGGGAGGACCGTTCTGCAAAGAACGAAGGGGAAGATAGGGGGCTGGATGCAATGTTTTGAAAAGATAAGAGTCAAAAAGTAATTCAAGAGGACCAATTTGTAAAGTCGGTCAAGATGGTCTTCACCTAGGCCCAAATTTTTGTACCAGCCTAATTTGAACCTAAGGAATTCAATGGTATAATTTGATTTTAGGTTTGACCACGTTTGGCTGGTCAATTTGCGTAAAAACCCAAATTAGGTTAAAATTTGGGCATGATTCTCAAATTAGGTCAAAATAGGTTGCAAAGGCCAAATTGAAGGTTATAAACCCTAGGGAGTATTTTTCCATGATTTTTAGAGGGTTTAGTTGATTTTTACTCTTGCTAGAACCTCGTGAATTAAAGTAGGTTTATTTTTTAGGTTACAGAATGTCATTTAATTCCTAGAAGTTGCTACAACCCTTTTCAGATCAAATCATCCCACTTCCTTCCTTATTAAGCTCATTTGACCTGTGTTTAGACCCTTAGATACCCTGTTTGTGTATTGCCTTGGTAAAATTACAGTTTTATCCCTCATGACTTGTTTTATTCTTCAATTCAGATTTCTCTAAGTTAGGCTTTTCTTTAGATTTTGTAGGAGCTTCTTCACACTTATTTAGATTAAATTGTGCTAGTTAGGGTTCATGATGAAGCTCTCATCAAGCCTCACTAGAAACATTAGGGTGCACATTATGGAAATGCCCAATTTAGCCTCAAAACTAAAGGCAGTTAAGTTGAAGTTGCCAGATGACCCCCTTGTTCATTTAGTTTTGATCTTCCTTTCTGCACAATATGGGCAGTTTATGGTTAGCTATAACTACCAAAGGGAAAAGTGGACTCTTAATGAGCTCATTTCTCATTGTATGCAAGAGGAAGCGAGGCTGAAATAGGATGAACCGGGGAGTACTCATCTGGTTCTTGGGCCTAAATGGAAGCAGGCTAAGGATACAACTGCTGCCAGTTCGTCCTCCTCTAAATGGAGTCAAAAGAAGCCTAAGGCATCCTACTTCTTCTATAATGGAGGACACGTAAAGAAGGACTGTACCAAATATCACTCTTGGCATCAAAAGAAAGATACATCACTCTCTTTGGTTTGTTCAAAAGTTAACTATGCTTCTGTACCCTGAGACATTTGGTGGATAGATTCGGAAATTACTATTCACATTAGTGTGTCTGTGCAGGGTTGCTTAAGTTGCCGAATGCCAAGTGATGGTGAAAGATACATCTATGTGGGCAACGACAAAAAGGTGAAAGTAGAAGTCATTATGGATTTCAGGCTATCACTGACTACCAGTCACCAATTAGATTTGAAAGAAACTTTCATTGTACCGTCGTTTAGATGAAATTTAGTTTCTGTTTATCTATTAGACAAATTTGGTTATTTCGATTCATTTAGAGATAAATAATTTTAATTATTTCTTAATTCAAATTTAGTTGGTTCAAGTTCTTTATATGTAGTGATAAACTATATATGCTTCATATGGATGCTTCTTTTTTTGAAACCTTAAATGCAACTTTGAGTGGTACAAAGCGTAAAATAACTCAGGAGAATTCTACTTTACTATGGCATAAGCATTTAGCCATATCTCCAAACAGAGAATGAATATGCTTATTTCGAATGGAATTCTTGATTCCCTTGATTACACGGACTTGGATGTTTATGTAAACTGTTCAAAAGGGAAAAGAACAAACAAAAGAAGTGTAGATGCCTCTAGAGCTACAGATGTCTTCAAACTAATACATACGGATATCTGTGGTCCATGCCCTGTGACTTCTTGGAATGGACAACAATACTTTATTACGTTCATAAACGACTACTCTAGTTACGGATATCTCTTCCTCCATCACGAAAAGTCACAGTCTTTGGATGCATTCAAGTCCTATAAGGCCGAGGTGGGTATGATGGTAGATATGATGGATCAGGAGAACAATGACCAAGACCATTTGCTTCTATTCTAGATGAGTGCAACATTGTACCTCAGTATATCATGCTTGGGACACCAAGCATAAATGGTGTTGCTGAACGTTGCAACAGGACTCTTAAGGATATTGTTACAACCTGATTCCCGAATCCCTACAAGACCCGAGACCGGCTCAACTTGACTAATCCTAAGACCCAGTCGTCTAACAAGAAATAACCAAAAAGCAGGAAAGTAAACCACATCCACTATGCTAAGTAACTAACAGTAAAAGAGTACAACAGTAAAGAAAGTAAAGCTGCTACAGTACATATCACCACCAGAACAGTAAAACAGAAACAAGGTACAGAAATGTAAAGGTACAAAAGTCTGAAACTCACTAACAACAGAAAGTACTACAACAGAAGACTACAGCTACTGGGCTCTACTGGACCCAGCACCCTCTACAGCCGGAGACTCGGGCTACTCAACACCTGGACCTGAAAAGGGGTTATGAGTAACAAAGTCAGCGAACGCTGAGTAGAATGGCAACCAACTAACTAAAGCAGTAAAAGCTAACAGGTAAACTAGTTATTCCAATTCTTTAATTTACAGGTTATTCTTTTGCACCCATTGGTTTATATTTTCAAATCTCTTTCTTGATCTCAAATGTTCCTCGTGGGAATGATCTTGATTGCTGCCTTTTCCGAAAAGTACAAGGCACACATGGTGCTCTCATGGTCGGGAGAGTCCCCCGTGGTGATCCTACACCCAGTCAACCACCTCAAGGTCACGGACAGACGTAGCGGTAACTACGGCACACGCAATAGCTCATGGGTAGCTACCCCACACTGGCACGCGATCAGTCGTTTCCGCTAACGGGTACGCTCAAAGTACAGCACGGAACAGTATAAGGCCTAGTCCTCTCAGTAACAGGGGTCTAGCCCCTAAGAACCAAACAGGGGTCTTGCCCCTCCACAATCCACGTACCCTCGTCTGACTACCCTGGTTTGCCCAGTGGGCCTAACAAGTCGGTGTAGGGTGGCTAGCTAAACCCTGGGCCCCGTGGGGTGGCTAGCTCTCTCCCTACCCTAGTAGCTCTCCCTAGTACAGTGTACGCGAGGGCCAAGAAGTCAGTGCAGAGTGACCAATCCTAACCCTAGGTCTCAACCCAAGGGTGGCTAGCTCCGCTTTACACTAAACAGAGGACAGTCGCTTTCCTTGGTACCATGTACTCAAGGGCTAGCACACTTCCCCACTCACATTTCCAGATCCATTCCATTTATTTCCCGGAGCTCTACTCCTAATTCCCCGTAGGGTTCATGCTCATATTTCTCATGCCATTCCATAGCAGGTTTCATCATTCATATTTCCATTCTCAGGTTATACACATGCAGCTTGATGAGAACCTCATCATGAGCCATAACTAGCTCATTTTGACCCAATACAAAGGATAAAAGCTCCTACATATCTCAAGGAAAGGCTTAACTCAGAGAATTCTGAGTTTAAGGAGAAAACAAGTCATAAGGGGTAAAAATGCAATTTCACCAGTATAATCTGCATACAGGGTAATTCAGGGCCCAAACATAGGTCAAAGTAGCTTAATAAGAATAAAAGTGGGATGAAATGATCTAGCAAGGGCTACAGCAATTCCAAGAAACTAAATGATAAATCTGTAACCCTAAAACAACCCACTTCAATTCACAAGGTTCGAGGTAAAGTAAAAATAGAATAAACCCTCTAAAATTCATAGAAAAATAATCTCTAGGGTTTAGAACCTTCAATTTGGCCTTTAGAACCCATTTTGACCTACATTGAGAACCATGCCCAATTAATAACTTAATTTGGGTTTTTGCGCAAATTGACCGGTCAAACAAGGTTTAATATGAAAATGAAATTCACCATCAGATTCCTTAGGTCCTAATTATTCATGTATAAAAACTTGAGCCTAAGAAGAAACCTCCTTGACCGACTTTACACTTTGGTCCTCATATATTTACTCTTTGGACCTCAACTTTTGAACCCTCTCATTTTGGCCCCTAACTCTCCTTCGTTCTTTGCAATCAGGTCCCTCCTGCAAAACCTGCCAGCACCATGCTCCGGCGACCTTGCGCGGAGCATGGCGCCGCGCAGGGTGAGGTGGGGGACCTGGCAAGTAAACCGGGGGTGCCCTGCGTCGTCAGCCGTCGCAGGGACACCCCCCTGGTCGTTGTAACCCACCATACCGGCCGTGCGAACGCACGGACGGTATGGGTTCCTGTTTCCGACCATCCTCCGGCGAGGGAGACACGTCGTCTCCCTCCGCCTTCCTCCCTGTTTGATCCCTATAAATACCCCCCGTTGCTCCACCGACCAGGGCAGCCTGGATCTGACGGAGAAAACCCCCAACTTTCCTCTCTTCTCACTCCGGCAGACGCCCACCAGCTCCGGCGGTTCTTCCTCCTCCTCTTCGCTCTGCTGCAATACCAGCAGCAGAGACTTCTTCCCCTGCTCTTCCCGCGTCGCGCAATACCGGCGCGCGCTGCCTCTGCCCCGTCATCACCGCCGTCCTCCCCCCACTGGGCATCGTCTTCTCCGGCGACAGTCGATACGACTGTCGCCCTGTTCCTCCCCCTTCGTCCCTGCAAGTAAGTTAGAACTACTCCCCTTCTTCTCCTCTTTCTTTCCCTGCTTTCAATTTATTCAATTAAGCCCTCGACCGACCCTGACCACCTTCACCCCCTTCGTCTCCGACCACCCTCCGGCGAGCCGCTCCCATCACCTCAGCGACCCACACGGCTCGCCGACCACCGCAGGACCTCCGCCTCCTCACCCTGATCAACCTCCGCCCTGCCACTCCCCCCACATCACCCTCTGCAACCCCACCGAACAGACCCATCCTCCGACCCACAGTCCGACCTAGGGCAGCCCTCGCACGCCGCCCCGCGCCTCGCCACCACCCACACGAGCTTCGCCGCACCCTGGCGAAGCTCCTGGCACTCTCTGATTAGGCCGAGAGGCCGTTTTCTTGTGAACAGGCCACCCGACCTCCGCCGCCATTGACGCGCAGGAGGAACTGCTTCCGCCTGCAGCTACAGGCGCGCCACGCTCAGCGCCAAGCCCAGATTCACTCCCAGGCCTTGCGAGGAGTTTGGCAAAACACCAGGTTCGCAGCTAAGGAAGAGAGCTTCGCGTGACGCCGCCATCTCCTGCTGAATTCCTCGCTGCGGGCGCGCAATTGAGGTGGGCCATTTAGTCCCACCTCGGAAACGCCTGAAGAGCCGCAGCGACATAAGATGCAAAAGTGCTGAAGGCTTACTGCCTCAGCACACGGGGTGAGGTCCCCTTCACCCGCCCGGTTACCCGGTCTCGTCCGCGCTCACGCCCCGCGGATCTGACCCGAACCGACCCGACCCGACTCAAGACTGACCTGCACTCCTCGCCCACCACGCACGCCGGTGGGCCTGGACCCGGGCCTGACCCGAACCCGGTTACCCGGTAGCTCTGGGAGAGCTTTCCCAAGAGTGGTTTCAGAGAGAGAGAGAGACGCGGGGGGGGGAGGGTAGAGTAGGTTTTGCCTCTGACGAAAAACTCTGAAGTGTGCAGGCACAGGCGAAGAAGAAGACCCGCGGAAGAAGAAGGAACCTAACTGTAGCAACAGGTAGTTAAGTCGTCTGATTTGGAAATCAGACGACGGCCTGAAGCAGCCAAGGAAGAAAGCTTCGCGTGACGTCCCTGGCTGAAAAAGAAAAGAAGAAGCTGACACTTAGCCGCAGGGAGGAGAAGCAAGAAGAATCTCTAAAGAAGAGGCTGAGCAAGGCAGAAGAAGAGGAAAGGCTGCAGAGAAGAAGTGCAGCAGAGCCAAGGAAGAAGAAACCTTCACAGAAGAGACTGCAGAAAAAGAAGAAGAGAGGCCAAGACAGAAACCAAGGAAGAAGAAGAAGGAGATCTGAAGAAAGAAAGAGGAGCATCACCTCTGCAGAACAAAGAAGAAGAAGAAGGAGATCTGAAGAAAGAAAGAAAGAAGAACATCACGAGGAGAAAACAAGGAGAACAACAAATTCTTTCCCTCTCTCTTTCTTTATTTTGTAAAAGAAACATGTATATCTCTAGAATACAACTTGCTCCCTGAGTTCGACCTCGGGAACTCTTTTATTTTCCGAGTAAAAAAATTTATATACTTGAAATGTTGGTAATAACCGGCTATACTACAACGTTATAACAAACTAAAACCCGGTCGTCACATTTCACAGCTCATATTCTATCATTTAACGTATACAACAAATAAGGTCACATGTAACTGTTTAACTAGCACAGGTAATTCATATTTCACAAGCAGCTCTTGTTCATTAACAGGCAGTTGTTAATATTTCCATTTACTCATTCAAGACTACAATTCAAACACGCATACAGACATTTCAAGTACTTCTCGTCTTAGGATTTATGCCATATCCTAGGTTCTAGTTATTCAATCCACACATGCATTCAGGTTTATAATTAAATTAGGGAAAGCCACTCTACCAGACAACCCAGGAGTATTGGGACTCGAACGGCAGGCTCACGTGCCTCAGCAAGTCCCAAACCCGCAACGGATTAAGGTCCTATAACAAGGAATAATCACAATGGAACATTCAGAATAGTATAAAAGACCTTCTAACAAGTAGAGGAACTCTCAAGGAAAGCACCGATAACTTAGTTGTGTAAAACGGACCTCAAACGGATCCTAAACAGGTTAAAAATAGAGCTACAAACCCAAATCAGACGTCTGGCACAATGTCCAGACGTCTTAAAAGTGACCAGAAACGCACCTCAGGTTTTGCGTCGACCTCAGACGTCTAGGACTTCTTCTGGACCGTCTGGACCCAGCTCTAGATATTCGACCTCCTCTCTGGACGTTTGGGAGTGCTTCCGGTAATCTGGTAAGCTGTCCAGATATCTGAAACGGATGGGAGGGCGTGTCTCGTGCCTTCTCGAAGCAATCCCTGCATGCGGCAGCAAGTCTCCCATAATAAGCCATGCAAAACGTAGCTGCGGAGCGGCCTGCATGGCCGTATCCGCAAAAGGAAACGAACCTTCGCGAAGATCTGCCTTCAGACGTCTGATGTAGTCACCAGACGTCTGCCCCGATGTCTGGACGTCACGCCAGACGTCTGATTCTGGGAAAATCCCAGAACCAGAACCTCTTCCTGCTCTCCCTCACCGCACGCAACCGCGGCCTTGCCTCCTCGTCTGCAGCTCCAGTTGCAGTAGTGTCGGGGACGACTCCCCCGACATACTCCCCCGCCTCCCGCATGCGCCGCTTCGACCGTGCGCCCTCCGGTGAGCTCCCATGAGCTCGCGAGCTCGACTCTTCCTCCTCTCCTCACTCCTCTCCTCCTCGTCGCCGCTCTCGCGCTCTCTCTCGCACTAGCTCCTCTCGCTGGGGTGGAGAGGAAGAGAAGAAGGTGGCTGGCTGGGTGAAGTGAGAAAGAAAGAAGAGGGGGAGAGGGGTTTCATAGAGGCGCATTAGGGTTCGGTGGAGGAGGGGAGAAGGAAAGAGAGAGGAAGGTACTGTCCGCACGCAGCCCCCGCGCAGACGTAAAGCTTGTACCAAAAATTTCGATTTCCAGACGTCTGTGAAGGGGTCCAGACGTCTAGCCGACAATCCAGACATCTTAAAAGGCTCAGGACAGAACGAGTCTTTACAGATATAGTACGAAGTATGATTAGTCATACCTCTTTTCCTGAGTCTTTATGGGGAGAAGCGCTAAAGACAACTGTGTTTGTTAATCGAGTACCAACTAAAGTAGTGCCTAAAACCCATATGAAATGTGGACTAAAAAGATATCTAATCTGAAACATTTTCATATCTGGGGCTGTTCAGCTAAGGCTAATCCATACAGGCTTGCTAAAAGGAAACTGGACTCTAAGACAATCACCTGCTATTTTGTAGGGTACTCTAAGATATCGAAGGGTTATAAGTTTTATGACCCAATGACTCGACCATTTTCTGAGACTAGGAATGCCCACTTTTTTGAGGATGTTGGTTTGGGGGGTGATAGTAGTCACATTCTTTTGAAGAACCAAATCCTGTTAATAAGGAAACCATTGAACATGGTCAAGCTTTTATTCTAAACGTTGTTCTAGCAACATCAGGAGAAGAAAGTAATGTAGATAATCTTCCCATCAATCAAACCGAATAATCTCAAAACATTTAAGATCCTGCACTTGCCCTGCATTTGTCTCTATAGTTATTATAGTCGTTGTGGTATATAACAAAACAGTTACCAGTTTAATACAATTTATTACTCGGAATGACAAGTTTCCCGAGGTCGAACTCAGGGAACAACTATAATTCTAGAAGCCTATAAATTCTCAATATAAGGTTTTACAAAAATTAAGAGAGAGAGAAAGAATTGGCTTTTTCTTCTTCTCTTTCTGTCTTCTTCTTTGCTTTCTCTTCTTTCTTTTCTTCTTCCTGTATTCTTCTTTGCTTCTTCCTATCTTCTTCTTTTTCTTTCTTCTTCTCTGCTTTTGTGGTTCCTCTTTCTCTTTCTCCTTTCTTCCTCTCTGATTTTCTTCTCTTCTTCTTTTCTTCTTCTTTTCTTCTGCTCTGGCCATTCCTCTTCTTTCTTTCTTTCTCTCCTATCTTCTTCCTTTTCTTCTCTACGTCTTCTTTCTTCTTCTTCAGCAGCTGTAGTTTTTCTTTACTCTAGCTGCTGACCCTCCGACGTCTGACTCGGCGCCCAGACGGCTTAACTGTCTGTTTACTACAGTGCGGCTCCTCTTTTCTTCCTTCGGCTCCTTTCCTTCCTTTCTTCTTCTTCGCCTACTTCTTCCTTCTATCCTGCGCACACATACACAGATCAGTGCAAAACCTACCCCTACCCCTTCCCCGCGTCTCTCTCTCTGGATCTCTCTTTGGAAAGCTCTCCCAGAGTTGGGTAATCGGGTCGGGTTGCGCGCCGGGTCCAGGTGCATCGGCGTGGGTGGTTCACCTGGAGTGCATAGGCAGGATAGTCGGGTCGGGTCACCAAGTCCACGTGGGCAGTGCCGCGGACGAGGCGCGTGAATAGGTGAGGGACCTCACCCCTGTGTGACTGGAGGAAAACGACTAATGTCACTATTTCAATTTAAGTGTGGGCGCGAGGCCACACACTTACGATGTGGGACTAAAGTCCCACCTCTGCTCCGCGCACCCATAGGAGAGAAGCAGCCATTGATTTGGGCAGTAGCGAAGGTTTCGCACTCCCAATCGAGAACCTGGGCGCCTTCACTGGCTTGCCCCGCGTCACCTGGAGCTCACACCTGGAGAGGAGGAGACCTGGAGCTGCCTGCGAAGAAGCTCTAGCAGCTCGTCAATGGCGGCGAGGAGGTTGAACCCTGAAATCACGAAGACGACCTCCCAGCCATGTTAGACAACACAGGGAGCTTCGCCGGAGTGTGGCGAAGGCAGTGCGAGGGTTGGCGAGGCGCAAGAGCGCCTATGTCCGTGTGCCTAGGGCAGACTGTGTGTGCGGAAGTGGGTGTGTTCGCGAGGAGGTCGGGAGGTGAAGGGCGGTCAATGGAGTGGGGGAAACGCTTGAGTGGAGTGAGGGGGATCTTCTGGGCTTGTCGGCGAGGGGTGAAATGGCCTGTGGAGCTGGAGCGACCTCGCTGGAGATGGCGACCGGAGGTGAAGCAGATGGGGGTGGTAGTGGCAGTCGAGGGGTCTGAACTGCTAATTGAATAAGGGAAAAGTGAGAGGAGGGTAAGGGGAAAGTTCCTACCTACTTAGTCGATGATGAGGGAGAGGAAGACGTCCGGCTCGTGCCTGCCGGTGCTGGGACGAAGGTGCCCAGAGGAGGAGTAACGGCGATGAGGAGGGGATCCAGAGATGCCCGCTGGCGCAGCTTAGCGTGGGAAGACGGGGCAGAGTGGGCTCTGCTGCAGGTGTGGCAACAGAGCGACGAGGAGGAAAGATCGTCGGAAGCTTGGGCTGTCTGACCAGAGAGGGGAGAGATGAAATCGAGGGTTTTTTCTCAGCCAAAACTTGCTTGCCTTGGTCGGACGCCCGTGCCGCTCCTTATAAAGGCGCTGGCGAGGAGAGCGGCCCGAGGGAAAGATGTGCAGCGCACGCCAGAGATGGCCGGAGAAGGAGACCCATGCCTGTCGTGCATTCGCTTGAGAGGCATGGCCGGTTGTAGGGGTCAAGGGAGGGTCCCTGCGACAGAGGACGACGTAGGAAACCTCCTGCTCGTTCCTGAGAACGGGCGCCATGCCCTACTCGGCGCCAACCTCCGCGCAAGGTTGTCGAAGGTATGGCGCTGCTCAGAAATGGCAGGGAGGACCGTTCTGCAAAGAACGACGAGAAATATAGGGGGTCATTTGCAAGGCTTTCAAAAGATAAGGGTCAAAAAGTAATTCAAAAAGACCAATTTGTAAAGTCGGTCAAGATGGTCTTTTCTTAAGCCCAAATTTTTATACCAGCCTAATTTGAACCTAAGGATTTTAATGGTGAAATTTGATTTTAGGTTGGACCATGTTTGACCAGTTAATTTGCGTAAAAACCTAAATTAAGTCATAAATTGGGCATGGTTCTCATTTTAGGTCAAAATAGGCTGCAAAGGCCAAATTGAAGATTCTAAACCCGAGAGAATATTTTTGCATGAATTTTAGAGGGTTTAGTTGATTTTTATCCTACCTCGAACCTCGTGAATTAAAATGGATTTATTTTAGGGTTACAGAATGTTATTTAATTCCTAGAAGTTGCTATAACCCTTTTCAGATCAGATCATCCCACTTCCCTCCTTATTAAGCTCATTCGACCTTCGTTTAGATCCTTAATTACCCTGTTTGCGCACTGCAATGGTGAAATGGCAGTTTTACCTCTTATTATTTATCTTATTCTTTAACTCAGAATTCTCTGAGTTAAGCCTCTCTTTAGGTTTTGTAAGAACTTCTTCACACTTATTTAGATTAAATTTTACCAATTAGGGTTTATGGTGAGGCTCTCATCATGCACCCATTAGGAGATCCAATGGAGAAAGAAGAAGTGCAATATCTAATGACTATGTTTTCTTTCTTCAGGAACTAGAGGCAGATCAAATGGATACGGATCCCATTTCGGTTGCTCATGCCATGAGGAGTTCCCATTCTCAAAACTGGGTCAATGTCATAAATGAAGAGATGAAATCCATGAATGATAATGAGATTTGGGATGTTGTCCCATTGCCTGAAGATGTGAAGTCCATTAATTGTAAATGGATATTTAAAAACAAATGGGATTCACAAGGCAATGTTGACATATATAAGACTCATCTTGTTGCCAACAGATTTACCCAAAAGGAAGGCATTGATTATAAAGATATATTTTCGTCAATTTTATCTAAGGATTCATTTAGAACCATAATGACTTTAGTAACTCATTTTGATTTGGAATTACATTAGATGGATGTAAAGACAATGTTTCTTAATGGAAATATTAATGAAATAATTTTACATGGTGCAACCATAAAACTTTGCATTAGGAGATGCAAAGAAAATGATTTGCAAATTAAAAAAAGTCATTTATAGACTAAAGCAAACTTCAAGATAGTAGTATTACAAATTTCATCAAGTTATTGTCTCATTTGGTTTTGAGACAAATCCGGTTAATAATTGTGTATATTATAAATTTTATAAGGGAAAACATATTTTCCTGGTATTGTATACCATAAATTTCAAGAGGAATATATCAAAAATAAAAAATAAAAAGAAAGAAAAAATACAAGTACATTTCAAATAAAAGATCCAAATCCCAAAAAAAATATTCAATGGAAGCTTCAGAAACAGTCCCAACCTTTAAAATCATGGAGGGAATAATGAGGAGATTAAAGTTGAGAGAATGAAAGACTTAAGGTGTGACTTAAGGTTATCTTGGGTAAATAAGGATTTTATTTGGGTACTCAAGTTGAGTAATCGAGTATAAATCCATACCCATACTCATCTAGTCAAGTTTTTTAGATAAAATCATTTCCCAAACCTGTCAATTTAATTCTTTTCAAGTCAAGTTAAACTATATTTGCATCAAATTTATCAAAATTTACATCCGTAACAATAAAACAAGTCAGCCAATCAGGCAACCAAATTGCTTTTGATATGAAAATCTATGCACTAACGTGCCTTATTTTCCATGGACCCAAAAATGTTCTAAATTAAGTGATTTTTATTTGATGCCCCTTGAATCTTTTACAATTACATAAATGCCCTTGAATCCCTATAGAATTGTTTCATGCCTATGATAGGCATGTATCTTCTTTTTACCCTCAACTTTCTCCATTTTCACCTCCAAACATCTCGTTTTCCTCCATCCACCTCCTACCTCCTCCTCTAACCTTTCACTTCCCCCTCTACTCTTGCAATCCCTTCTTTCTTTTCACCTAAATATGTACATATACTAAAGCCTAGTTTACATTGGGGTTATATCCTCTTTTGGGAGGATCACCCCTATTTATCATATAAGATAACTTAACCCTGCATAACAATGTTAACCTAAGATAAGGCAATACATATTGATGGGGAGGATAAATTAATCCCTAAATTAACTTATGTCTCTCGTCACATCATAAGTTAACCTTTATTTCCAATCTCTATTCAACAAATATAAATAGAGGATCCCATTTGGAAGTAAATAAAAATAAATGTTATCCTCTATTGCAATTATATTAGCCCATGTTAATAATCCTTTACCATAAACTAGGCCTAAAGCTCTAGCAACCTTAGAGAGGAAGGCCATTCATGTCTAACAAAAAAAATAAAGGATGGAAAGATCCAAGAATCCAACGTTGGAATCTTGTTCCAATGATTGATTTTGACGTCAAGAAAATTATGAATTTTAGTTCTTAATTAAATTAACATATAGGTGTTGACAAAAAGATTTTTGAGGTTATTTTAGGAAGGTTGGACACGACAAATCAAGTTGGACTCAAGAAGCTCAAAGAACTAGAAGATCAACTCAAGCTTGCCGAAGCACAAGATCTTGTTCATCGGAGTCCATATGCTTTTGTCTTATATGATCATGTAAGTCCAAAACTATCAACTTCAGTGGAATGCTAAATATACTTTAACGTCAGAGGAATGAAGTGTTAACCCGAGCAATATTCTAGTGTTTGCATTCGTAAGAAGCGATGAGCAATTGAAAATCCACTAATTTAGTTGAGAAACATTCCCATCTTAACCTTAGGGGTAGGTGTTTTAATCCAAATAACTCATTCAAATCATAGAAACGGAACTTTTGGTTTAGATTATTTGGATTATAGGTTGGGTTAAGTTCTAATCCGTAAAATTTATATAAGTTTTGAGTTGTTTAAGGGATTTAGCATATGTATAACCCAAATGATTAACTCGAATTAATAGATCTAGTGACCCGTGGGTCATACTCATCCACCTTATCCAAATTTAAATGTATAGGTGAATTGATTTATAAATAATATTGATATATTTTTTAAACATTTTCTTCTTATAATTATAAATAATATTTAATTTTTTATAAGATGGATGAACCATTTAGTTACTATTATATTGCAAATCATTTCACCAAAACAAAAAAAAAAATTTTATTAACAAATATGTGCAAAATTTTGATTTCATCTGATCCAAATTGATCTAAACTTAACCCAAACTGATCCAATCTCAATCTAATTTAGTTAGGGCATGGGTGATCATTTTGTCAAGCTAAATTGAATAGAACCTAAGCTAAACAACCCAAGCCCACCTAGCCAATCTCATCAGATGCCCACCCCTAGCCAATCTCATTGAGAAAATGCTTACAATTTCTGTAGTCTAGCTAGCATTCCATAGTCATGAATGTCTAGAATGTAGGTGATAATGGTGCTTGATAAGCTCTGCATTGCACAACTCACTGAAATAATTTAGTGATTATTAATTTTCTCCTTAAGTAGAATAAGATTTGAATTTTGATTTTTTTGGTAATAGTATACCTACTCAATTATTAGACTATTTAAGTGGATTCAATGATAAAATTTATGTATTAATTTACAATGGAAGTTAGGAGTGTCAATCGGATCCAAACCTGATAGACTCAACCTGAACTTGACTCGATAAGTGAGTTAATTAAACAGGTTGGCTCAGGTCATACTTGTTACATAAATGAGTAGGTCTTGGACATGGATCTGAGATCCAAATGACTCATTGGACCTGATAAGGGTCTTAAAGAAAAAGCCCAAATTCCTACAACCTACTATAGTCCCCACCCTACTTGACCCTATGATTCCCAGAACCTTAAAGTGGTGGTATTGCATCGATGATATTTAAAATTCATTGGTAATATTTGATTTAAAATTTAAATATTTTAAATTTAACAAGTAATATTTCAAATATTACTGATAATATTTGGATATCATTGATTCAGAAATGATACTTGATCTTAAAATTCATGCACCAAGTCTCACTTGACTCAAAATCTGATAAAAGACCCGCATAGACCCGTTACAAATGGGTCATGTCAGGTCTTGGTGAAAGATAGGCAGGTTAGATCTCGAATTAGAAGTTGTGAATCTATTTCTCTATTGGATCAACTCAAACCCCATGCATTAGTTTCATGTTCACTCGTAGATGGGTCAGGTTAGACCCGTCTGACATGGAAATGTCACGGGCATATGCATAGCTAATATATTTACACGTACGGGGGGGTTCCTCCGTTGGATAAATTATGAGTTTAAGTCAACGTGCGTCACACGTGTTATGTTATCAAACATGGCCGGCGAATAGATTTGTAAGGAATAAGGGACCCACCCTTATAAATTATTCTTAGAGTTAAGAGGACCTATATATATATATATATATATATAGGTATGAACCCCATACCCGCTCGTGGAAAGGTGCCATGCATGCCTTCACTGTCCCCATCGTTGTCCTATATATCATTGCCTACCGCACGAATTACATTAATTGGATATATTGTTTATTTATTAGAGTCAGTACAGAATGGAAGGAGTGATGACCACCACGTCTTTTACCCTCAGTGGACCAATGCGTTTGTAAATTCGTACCCACGTACATATTGACCCACCTGCACACGTTCTTGGATGTAATTAACATGAAATTAGTAAAGTTATTGATTTTTTTTATTTTTATTTTTTTTGCTATGGTGAAGATGGAGCTTTTACTCACAGGGACTTTTTTTTTTTTTTCTTGCACGCAAGTCCTATGCCGCAGGATGTTAATAGTCACGGCAATTGCTTTGCACGAACCATCAATGGCCTGTTTCGGCAAGTGAAATAACTTTTAAGTGGCTTTTAGGGTTTACAATAGGATGTTTCGACCTGACAGCTATGGTTTGTTGGCTAATTAATGCTTGGTTGTCTTACAAGAAATCAATCTATCCCTCACAGCAAAGATCATCATTCCCAAGATCCTTCAAAATAAGTTGCTGCATAAACGTCGATGCATTGCAAAGCAACCATGAGAAGTATATATTAGGCAAAACTTCTAGCTACAAATGAATTATTGGAAACAAATGGCACGAACAAGAAAACAAAGCAAGCATACGTAGAAGATTACCATCTTTAGTGTGGAAGATTCCCTTGGAGGAGGAGGGGAAAAGATCGTCGGAGAGAACTCATTGCTATATTCTCAGGAATTATGTTAATTGGAACCTATCGTGGTAGAAAATTATCACACACCCTAAGCTGGACACGGAGTCATGGCATGCGTGCATGCATGGGAGCTAACTTAAGCACAATGCCAAGGTCAAACACTTAGTTATTGGGTTCGTGATTGAGTGTGGGACCACACACGGATGTTGGGCATGGACCATGGATGGTGTCCCAAGTGGCACAAGGGAGCTGCTAGAGTACCTAACTTGTCATGGAGCAAATGCTTTAGGGTCTTATTGTGCAAAGGAATGCCTTGCTACACTAATTAATGTGACACCTAAAATATTGGGGTTCACAAACTACATTGTGGAAGAGACGAATGTGTCTGTGCATTGACAGTTGCATGCGAAGAGGTGCTGGGTGCCATCTTGACCAAAACCCTTGGACTTGGGATGTGTTGCATGTGCCTTGCGGACTTATATAAAAATGTGTAAATATATAAAATTGAGACTTTGGGAGATGCTGAATGTGCCAATGCTTTCAGTAGTAACATGTGTCTTGTGCCATTGCCTTACTGACAAATAAGCCTTAGTGGCAAATAACATTTGTCGTTAAAAATAATTATTTTATTACTAAAATATATTAATGATAATTAAAAAAATTGTCACTCCACTATTGCTGAGAATGATTTGCTAAAAGTTTATAACAAATTTTATTTTTACTATTTTAACAATTGTAGTGTTAAATATGGTTATCACTAAATTATTCTTGTACAAGTCTATAAAGTCAAATACAATTGTCAAAATTCTTTGTCTCTAAAATATGTCTATGGGAACAAAAAATATGTCGCCAAAATATCGCTATATAATAATTATGATGTCAAATATAGTTGTTACTAAATTGTTGTTGTGAAAGCCTATAGAATCAAATATAATCGTCATAATTTTTGTCCCCAAAATCTAGTTATAACTATAAAAAAGTACATCACCAAAATATCGCTACATAATACATACAATGATAAAGTTTTGTTTAATGTCAATTTATCACTATATCGATTTATAATGACAATTGTAAATGGCACAATGTTTCTCTCTATTTACTTTTAGTTACCATCATTTTCACTCCTAATATAATCTATGAGATGATTCTAATACACTGTTTCACCACTATCCACAAATTTTGTTGCTATAATCATTATGTATTGTGATGATTATATATTTATTTAAGGCACAATAATTTTTTTGTCACTATATCAAAAATGATGATAATCTATATCGAAAGTACAATGTTAACCTACTTTTAACATTAAATGTAAATCACTTTCCAATTGAGAGTAATCAATTAAAAGAACATCCATTATTAAATGAAATTACTGAAATATAGTGCCTATTTAACAAATCTTTATCCCAACAAAACATAAAAAGGTTAAAGTAAAAAGAAAGTTCACACTAATAGCAACAAATCATAACTTGTGACATGCTAAAACTTTGACAAAATGAACATCTTCAATCTATGGATGCTTATGCAGGAATGTACTCATCCTTTTATCTAGGGAGCAGATTATCAAGACATCACTCTTTACAGTGAAACTTCATCACTGTCCATATGAGATGTCCTCTACTTCTTGGAAAATTACAAAGATAAATAAGTCTTATATGATGATGCTAATAAAAATTTTAATAAGCATACCAAATATTGAAACTTACAAACATGGCTTAAGATGTGAGTATCCAATTACCATATAACTATTTGTCTTTTTGGCCAAACAATGACTCTTCCAATCACATCTCCTATTTTCTCAAATTATCCATATGGCGAAATCTTTGGTTGCTCAGCTAAAGGCGAAATCTAGAAATCGAGTAAGACCAACACTTTGAACTTGTTCCATCCTTAAATATCCAAGTCTTATTCATATATGTCCTTAATTAAAATTTGAACCAGAAAATAAAATAATCTTTAAAAAAATGTTGAAGTGAAGGATTATTATTACTTTAAATGTAATAATGGGTTATAATTCTTGATGAAGTTAAAAAATGTGGGAGAAAGAAAAGTATGATAATTTAGAATAAGCTAAAGACAGTAAAATGAATCATTTGAATCAAGCGTGCTATATTATTGGTGGAATGGGAAGGTGGATGTTCCGTAGTATGTCAAGTCGATCTTCCAACTTATTCAAGGCCATCAGCACTGCATTGACTTGCTAAATTTTGTGCATCGTATGGTCAACTCTTTGGCTCGCCATATTACGGATCTTGGTATATTTGTCACTAAATCTAATTAATAGCAACAAACTTGTTATGAGTCACTATATTTATTGTCGCTAATGACCAATTTTGTTCTAGTGATATCCTTGTGCATGGATTATCCCTACGAAGTGTGTGAGTATGCATGTTAAGTGCACATATGAGTTGTGCATGCACTCTTTAGTGCTCGCACAAGATTAAGATAGGGTTGCCTAGCATTGGTGAGTTAGGACTACCCGAGAAATAACCTCATGTCTCATAGGTGTGAGTGAACTCAGTGACAAAAGCCACTTTATGAGAGATAGATCACTCCTCTTTTCTCAAATATCATCTCAACAACATTATGGCTTCCATAAATTCTTCCCATGCCATAAGGAGAGCAGAGCTCTCTATTTCTATGAATGTTACATAATATAGACTTAGAATTCTATTGATAGAGTAAGTTTACGATGACTTGGAATGACAAATATCAATTAAAATAAAACTAAAATGTCAAAAAATCCCTCTATGATTTCAATTCAACATCATATATCATCTCCTTGAGCCTACACATATTTGGATTAACATCCACAACTTTGTTGACAAGCTCTAATTTGTTGTCTACAATTGAGATGGATGATCATTCAAGTGCAAGAAATGTGGCTAAGCAATTGATTGAGCACCAAAAAAACACAGTGTTAACTAAAAAATCTCCTCAAGACAAAAGGAAAAGAGCATGGGCACTACTACAATTGTACCTACACTGACGGTTAAAATCTGTTAGTATAGATCAAAATGACCATTGACGTGTAGGTTCAAGGACCTATTCCAATGGTCATTTTCAACATCACCTTAAGACATGTCGTTGTAGGACATTCCAATGGTGACACATGTTGTAACAATCAACTTTTCAAGACTATACAATTTGGTGTTCATCACAACATCAACGGTTAAAAGTGTCAATGTAGACGATATTGTGATGAATTTTTTTGTCAGTAACTCTCACAAGTTCACAAGAAAATAAAATTATCAGTAAACCATCACTATAGGCAAAAGGTGGATCTTCATAGACATAAGTTGGTGATTTTGTCTATTAATATGACTGTCGGAGTAGATCTTACATGTAATATTCGTCAATATTATCAATGACTCATTCAAATTCTTGAATTCAAATCAAGCACACGATCAAAAAAACCTCGCAACTGAAGTAGTCCTTTTGTCTTCTCCCTCCTTTTCTCGTGATTGTCTCCACGTCTTCTTATATCCTACAACAATTTTCAAATGTAGGTGTCCAAATCAAAAAAAATCTAGCAATGTGTAAGAATTCAACGTAATTGAAAGATGATCTATCATCAACTACTTGCAAGTATGACCATGTTCCATCGATGGACCAATCAATCCATGTCCCAATAGCAAAACGAAGCAGCAATAAAAGAAGACGAAGAACCCTACTGAAGGCCCAAGCACCGCCAGCAACAAATACCCAATACCTTAATCATCATTATAATATGAAATACGACATTTAATATTATACAAGTTCGAATGCATGGGTGCATAGGAATTGGAGTGATAACGACAGGCCCCAGCTATACCTCAACATTGTTCTCTCTTAACGGCCCATAGAGTTCCAGGGTTGCTGGGCCTCATGGAGCTATATCGCGAGAACATTTTGATTTCTTTATCGACAGCAATATTCATACAATTGAGCGGAACAAAAAGAAACTAGAGCGTCGGTGAACTTTGTTGCCATCACACGCTCTAATGTAGGCAACCCCTCCCACCCATGTGAATGATTGAATCAACCCACTACAATGGTATGTACGTACACATGTGTATATTTTCTTTTTTCCGAAAAACTAAGGATGCCCGTCTATCACAGTTAAAATTTTGCATGATGGTTACCGAATGACATTTTTTTACTAAAAGGGGCCTTTTTTTTTGGATTTTGTCAAAAAAAAAAAAAAAAAAGGTAGAGAACTGTTCCTTGTAATATATTTTAGTGAAAAAATATTATTTGAATTTTTGTGGACAAAAATTAATTTTCACGGATAAAAAATATAATATTATTTTTAATTGATGAAAATTTATTTTCAAACTGATATAGGTTCAAAGGTAAAATACATTAGTATTTTTATTTTTAATTTATATATTTTTGAAAAATTATTTTTAACTAATATTTTATTTTCCAACCAATCTATTTGATTTTCATGAATTTAAATTATTTGAAATTTCAATTAATATATTTTACTTTTTATTTTAAGAAAAATTTAAATAAATATCGTGCGATACAAATTAAGTTGCAACTCGTATTTTCATGGTAGCTATTGCATGGTAGAAGAGGGGGTCCTTGATTAGCATGGAGTACTTACTACCCAGGATATGAAAATTTATCAACACGTAAAAACTTATCAAGAAAGGACCTCGACTTTTAAACCCCATTTTGGATTTATAATAGGGACCCTGGCTTGCTAACTTCCAAAACCCCATTTTCGATGATAGTTGATTGCTAGATAATACGGACCTCGACTTTTAAACTTCTCGGTGGTCCAATGAATAGCTAAGTTTGACGATCGGATTAACCTATAAAAATAGAAGTTAGTCCCGTTTGATAGATGAGATACTTTAACTCAGGTTAAAGATACTTAATTTAAGATAAAATATTTTTGAATTCATGTGAGATAAGAATTTTAAATGATTATTCCATGAGTTTTCACGAGTTAACCATTTTAAGACATTCCCCAATGCATCATTGGAATCCGATGGTTGTTAGAGGAAAAAATCAAATCTGCCCCCGTTCCTAGCACATGATGTCCCTGTTCTCCTGATTCTCATCCTCCCTTGCTCTCCCCCCGTTTACTTTCGATAACCCTGATGGTAACGAGAACAACTGCCAAGATGGTCGAAATAGACAACACACATTGCACATCAAGGAAAGAATTCTCTCTTTTCATTTATTCTTATCGAGTTATCCATACAATCATATCCATTTAACTAATGTAATCTTAATATAAATTATATACATAATTATTTTAAGAAAATATGTTGTATGTTGTTAATAATAAATAATCTATCAAATAAAAATAAAATATATCATTTGTTAATTTCATCTCTACTGGTTGCACTTAAAATGAAAATTAATTTCAAATAAATTAACAATTTATTAGTTATAAAATATTGGAAACCAATCCCAAGTCACATGCCCCCTAAATTCCGCTAGCTGCAAGCGCCCACGGGTGATATTCGATAAGGAAAGTATTTTTGTGAGGTAATCTGAGAATTGCGAAAAGGAATAGGATGAAACGATAGATCAGGTAGATTAACAGATTTTACATATTAAAGTTATTTTATAGAGTGAGTAGAATAATTTTACCTTAAGATAAATCTTTCTTAACCTGATGCAACCAGTAGATGGATTTGTTGTTCAAAACTAGCACTCGTATGATGCTTTTTTTCTCTACTGCTTGGTCTCTATTCCATCCAAATATACTTCATTTGATCATTGAACGTATGTGATAAAAAACAACGACCTTTCTAGCAACATAGAGAAAGCTAGACTCTCGTACTGTCAACATGTTTTTAGGATTAATTATTCAAAATTTAATCTTTAACACAAGAACTATGCAAATTAACATGGATACAATGTTCAACGTTTATGATCGAGAAACAACAATTGCATGACTTTAAATCTCTTTTGGACCTTCCTTCCCTCCTTCGGACTTTTCTCCCTCGACGATCAAGAGTCATGTGTTGACATGCAGCCGCTCGGAGTTATTTGCTAGGGCTGATCGTGGCGGCAACACTGCGACTTATGGTCGCACTTCGAGCGTGAGTCAATGTTGCAGTCGTGTGTCATTGCAATCATCAAAGCGATCGCCCATTGGTTGATCATTGCGATGGTTTGCACTGCGACGGTTGTTGGCAATTGTCGTGGCCTCGATGGTCGTGGTATCATCAGCTGTGGAGGTGCATTGCGTTAGGGGCGGTGATCATGGTCGTGGTTGCTTGGGCGGGCAGTGCCACGGTTGGAGCAATAGGAAGACATTTCAATTGAGCATCCGGAAGTGACAGAAGGTAAATCATTGTATGTTAATGCAGTTCTTGATTGTTAGTTGTATAATTTTCTTCTTATTTTGTGTTGCCTCGATAGTACCTCATTCTCTGGTTATTTAGCTACTGTATAGATTCGACCATTTTGATGTTGACTTTAGTTTTGTGTTTTGTTGGTGTTGCTTTCCCTTGAGAGAGGTAGATGTTCCCCATTGGGGTTTGTTTTTGAAGGTTATGCAAGACACCACGTTTCCTACGATCGAAAAGTATTTTTTGTTAGATTTCTCGTTAGCACTAATGATTAGGAATTTCTCTTAGTAACGTTGTCGTATCTATAAGTATGATATGGTGATCCTATGATAGTCACTTGATTTCCATATTTGTGATATTTCTTTTTTTTTTACTTTGTTTTAAATTTAGATTAAAGTTTTGTATTGCCACCCCCTCGGAGGATGTCAATATTTCCTTTTTCTTCTATCTTACATTACTTGTATGATTTCAACTCCAAGATTTCTTTAAAAAAGAAAAAAACATAGAGACCAATCTGATTCTCACACATGGTACCTATCTTCAACTTGATTCAAAAAAGTAATCGAATGTTTATTTTGACATGTGAGTCCACCCAAATGTACATTTACCAAAATCCTCCCAATAGCTACAAAAAAGCTGCGGCCAACTTCTCTCAGCAATCTACAGCCACAAAGTCGATGGCTCTCACACGAGAGAGAGAGAGAGAGGGGGGTAGAGAGAGAGGATTATCCACAGCCACAGCGAAAACAGATGAACCCTCACCTCAGAAGAGTAGTCGGAAGGCCCCTATGATATGCTATCCTCCAGGAGGGCCTCCGCGGCCCTCCGACCGGAGAGGAGCACCCCATCGAAGGTGCTGGAGCTCCAGTGGTCCCCACAGAGGTAGACCCCATCCCCAACCCTCGGCTCCCTCCCCTCCAAACCCCACGCCCTCGGGGCCCCCTGGTCCGGCTGCGCGTACGGTATCCTGTACGTCCTCAGGTGCTCCCATTCCCCCACCACCCCCTCCCCGAACCACCCCGCCAGCTCCCTCACCACCTCCGCCGTCAGATCCCCATCCCTCTCCCCCACCACCGTCACCGACGCCAGCGCCCTCCCCTCCGGCGCGTACGTGTCCGCCACGTTCGACGGGAAGCACATGTTGTTCACTATCCCTTCCCCCGTCCCGTTCAGCACCAGCATCGGCCCCTCCACCGCTGCCCTATCCGCCGCGAAGTACAGGCACGCCGTGCTCCGCTTCTTCTTCTCCTTCGACACCGCCCGCGGCAGAAGCCTCGCCGCCTCCGCCTCCTCTACCGCCACGATCACCCCGAGGTCCCCGCGCACCACCTCCCCCCCGCTCAGCACCACGGACCGCCCGTCGATCGACTCGACCCTGCAGTTAAGACGCACGGACGCCGGCGGGAGCCTGCCGGCGAGCTGGCGGGGGATGGCGCCGATGCCGGCAGCGGGGAGGACGTTGTCGCCGATGGCGAGGCAGCGGAAGACGAAGTCGAAGATGTGGTCCGACGTCTCGAGGCCGGTGTCGAAGAAGATGCCGCCGAAGAAGGGGCGGAAGAAGCGGTCGATGGCAGAGGGGGAGTAGCCGTCGAGGACGAGGCGGCGGTAGAGGGGGAGGTCCCCGCCGTCGTGGAGGTTGTTGGCGGCGGGGGGTAGGAGGGAGCGGAGGCGGGCGAGGCCGATGAGGAGCTTGTCGGGGAGGGAGCCGACGGGGTTGGGTAGGGAGAGGAGGGAGTGGAGAGGGCGGCGGAGGGGGTCGGAGAGGCGGTGAAGGCGGCCGTCGAAGTAGACGAGGGAGCCCGGGTAGAAGGGGCGGAGATCGAGGGAGGGGTAGTCGAGGACACGGCGGGCCTCGGGGTACGCTGTGAGGAAGATCTGAAAGCCGCGGTCAAGGAGGAAGCCACGGTGGCGGTCGGTGCGGACACGGCCGCCCACGGAGTCAGAGGCCTCGACGAGGAGGAAGGGTACGTTGGAGGAGTGGAGACGGAGGGCGGCCGCGAGACCCGCGAGGCCCGCTCCGACTACAACCACGCGGGGGGAAGCGTTAGGGGAGGGGGAGGAAGAGGAGGCACGGATGCGGGTGCGGGCGGAGGACGGAAGGGGTAGAGGGGAGGGTCTGACTGGGGAGATGCTAAGGAGGAGAGGCATTGGAGAGTAAGGAATTGGGAGAGTGAGTGGGATGGAGTTGAGTGGTGGAGGGAATGGGAGTTTGGAGCCTCTGTTTAAATTTGAGTCCCTTCTGTTCTGGTCTGCGTGGTGGATGCGAGGCGCGGTCGGTCGATTGGTCGTTAGATAATGGCCGAGTTGGGGATGGGATAATAGGGACCCTGGCTTGTTAACAACCGAAACCCCATTTTGGACGATAGTTGGTTGTTAGATAATACGCACCTCGACTTTTAAAACTTCTCGGTAGTCCAATGAATAGCTAAGTTTGACGATCGGGTTAACCTATAAAAATAGAAGTTAACTTCGTTTGACGGATGAGATATTTTAACTCAGATTAAAGATATTTAATTTAGGATAAAGCATTCTTAAGTTCATGTGAGGTAAAAACTTTAAATGATTATTTCATGAGTTTTCACGAGTTAACCATTTTAAGACTTTCCCCCATGCATCATAGGAATCCGATGGTTGTTAGAGGAAAAATCAAATCTGCCCCGTTCATAGCACATGATGCCCCCGTTCTCCCGATTCTCATTCTCCCTTGTTCTCTCCCGTTTACTTTCAATAACCCTGAGGATAACGAGAACATGACAAGCAGGTAAATGACGGAAGGAACAAATCATTTTACACATGTTCTTAGCTTCTCGGCCATTCCTTTTCCAAAATGGCTTCCCTTCTCCGAACTACAGCTGCCAAGGTGGTCGAAATAGACAACACACATTGCACATCAAGGGAAGAATTCCCTCTTTCCATTTTTTCTTATCAAGTTATACATACAATCATATCCATTTAACTAATGTAATCTTGGTATAAATTATATACATAATTATTTTAAGAAAATATGCTGTATGTTGTTAATAATAAATAATCTATCAAATAAAAATAAAATATATCATTTGTTAATATCATCTCTACTAATTGCACTTAAAATAAAAATTAATTCCAAATAAATTAACAATTCGTAGTTGATAAAATATTACTAAGTTATACATAACGACAACTTATTTTAATTAATATGACTTTAATTATAATTAAAAAAATAAAATTTCTTACATCAAATAAAATATTTACCAAAAATAATGAATTACAATTACTTTATTAAAACTATCATTAACAATTAATTAACTTTCAAAACAAACAACTACAAGGATAAAAATATTATTTTACACCTTATCTCATTAACAACCTCCTAAATAACAAACTTATGCAACACGATAGCCCTCCAAGTTATCCTTTGCATTTCTAACGATCACACATTAACCTAACACGGTAGTATTTATGACTTCTAAACAAAAATATAATATAACTCACCTACAAAAATATTTTCTTAAAAAATCTATCCCTCTCTTTAAACTAAGTCTAAGAATTGAATTACTTAACAGCCCTGCAATTATAAGTAGCAGAAAACAAAAAAATTATTCTTACCACGTAGCCAATTTTTAAACACATACGAATGAGATAGAGATAGGAAGGGAAAGGTCACTGCATAATACTAAAATATCAACAATCTCTCTAACCAATTTGATTGGAACCTACCTAAACGAATCCTATTTGAAGTGAACTTAAAAATAAGAACTAATTTGTTCAATCAAGCATACTCACGAGAGAGAGGCGAATTGATTATCAAACTTCACCTAAAAAATGTGTTCTAGAAAAGTAAAATACTCTCAAATACCACTAATTTCTTAACTGAGTACAAGAAATAATGCAATCTCGCTCTCTTTAAACACGCATATCCATACCTCTAGCAAGTACCGTCAATTTTTCTACCGTACATTCTGTGGTGCACGTGACTCGTTGCAGGTTCCTTGAGAAGTAGAGATTGTGGTAGTTTGAGTGGTCATTCAAGAATAACTGCCATGTTGTGACGTTTCCACCAATCACGGTGTCGTGGCTGACTGCCACCCTAACCAAAAGAAATCTTTTGCCTGTTGCCTAGGCAGGGGAAAAGGTGTATTCCAGCTAAACCCGCAGACTAAGTTAGGGTCACGTCAAGCAAGATGGTCTTGCCTTGAGTGTTAAGCTGGGACTTATGCCAACCGACATATCCGTTTGAGTAAATCCGAATGCTTGACTAATTCAGGCGGATACCAGGTCTTACCAAACATCCTTTATTCATCCCACCTAAAAATGTCTGGGCGAACAAGGACTCTATATGTATTGCTTATTGGACCTTGTTAGTCCTTTTGGGCCTTACCATTGGGCCTTTTGAGCCTTAGAAAGCCCTTACAAATTGAGTTTGTAATAAAGATTTTCCTTTTCTCACCACAATCATTTAAGAATTTCACACAAATCAATCAAGATCATATACTCACCTAGTCATCTTCACAATCAACGTAGCATCACACCCAAACACCTCTTCATCAGATCTGAATTGGATGATTAGATCAAATTCAAACAAACAAAAGGCTAGGAAAATTATATACAATTCACACCCCTCGGTGATATGTAATATACAGGGAAAATCTCGGGAGTGAACTACATATGCTGTATTAATGAAATCTTGTGACTTCAACAAAACGGCACAGAATCAAATAATCAACCTATGTACCTCTCTCGTGAAAATCCATATCTAACTTCTGCGCTAATTGAAGAAGAAGAAAAAAATGATGAGATGACAATGATGGACGATCATCCCAAAGATATAAATAACCAGGCAATGAAGAACCGGAGCCAATATTGAGATTCATTTACATAAATACAGGGAAGAATAGAATCAGCGGCATTGGATGTCCCTAAGTAATCTTACGCCAGAGGGAACCTTTGGGAGCTGCCAAGCACTTAACCTTCCCGAAGACGGACCCGACCTTTGCTGGATTGCCATCGACCAGTGAATTTTCATATATCTCTTTGCACTCTTGCACAACCTATTATGGAAGAAACAAAGCACAAGCCTTAGTTTACCTCTGAAAGGCTCCCACTGGAAAGCATCAACGTCCAAATGAGAAAAAACTGCATGGAACTAGTATTCATCACTGGACAATTGCTGTCTCTTATAGGCCAATCTATTCAGGTTGAACAAAATTTTGGAATAATCAAGCTAACTTTTGTAAGTTTGGTTGCCTATGAGCTTTGGAACAAGGATGGGGAAGGAAGGTTGGATTTGGAGGATGAAGGAAAAGAGTAGAGTTGGAGTGAGAAAGGTAGTGGGAAGGAGGTAGACAGGAGGAGGTCAAAGAAGGGGTGGCGACAGTGGAAATCAGGTGGAATGGGGGAGGGAGGTAGTGGTATTAGTTGGAAAGTGACAAACGGTACTGGGGATAAAAAAATTCCATTTTTTAATGCTTTAAAAAAAATAATGCAAAAATCAACTAACCCAAAGTCGACCTAATGGCACTTTAGTTAATGTTAAAATAATTCTTGGGGCATTTGCGTAAATATTGATTTCCTTGTGCCATTTATGTAAAATCAAAAGCCTCTTATGGCATTTACATAAAAATCCCTATAATGACACTTGCTGAAACCTTCAAAATGCAGGAGACTTCTACCAAATAACTTGCCTTGGCAGTTATGAATGGATTTCAGAAAGAAATAACTTATCAGCGATGCTAAACAATTTCACTTTTGCACATATCTGAACAATATCATTTCCCAAGATTTTATGTATAAATATCTATTTCTAAAGCAATATGAGGCATATTGTATGACCTACACATACTTTCTCCACTTCCTCAACGCACTTTTAACTTGTTGATCTATTTTTGGAAATAGAAAAATTTAACAACCAACGTATGGTTCATTACTGACACAGCAGTATTACCTCCTTAGCATCTTTCCTAGGAATGCCTTCTCGCAATGCAACAAGCTTCTCTACAACTTCAGGCTGCATGGACATTTATATTTCAGTAAAAGCACGGTGGACTCATCAGTAAGTAACGACGCACAATGGAATATATTATAAACTAGCAATCCCTGTAATAAAGTCATCCCACAAAGACCAATCAGTGGATGCACTCTCAAACTGTGCCCTTGAGTAGAATTTTTCTAGCTATTAAAGTGAACATTGATGTAAATATTCATTGCAAAGAGAAGTTACCGGACAATCAGGCTGGTGTTCAAGAATATTTGTGTAGACAAGTGTGAACGTATCTAAGCTTTCTGCTGAAGCCAACTCTCTCAAATCACAGAGAGTTTTTACTTTATTTTCTACCTTCTGCCAGAATAGATCAGGATATATTAATATGAAGTCAAGAAGAATGCAAATAAAACTGTTGTTCAAATAACAAGAAGCTTATTAGTAATAAATAGAACTGGAAAAAATGGGGGCAAATAATTATGCCAAATAAAAGAGTACCACAACCCGGAGTCAGTGCGAACTAGTTTGGGAACTAGGATAGATTTTGTGTGACTAACTCTTGTGCCAACTAGGTTAACCTCCAATTCTTTTTTTTTTTTGGAAAGGAGGTTAACCTGCAATTCTACTTAGAACACAGTATTTGGGGTTAACCTCTAACTGTTTGATGTGTTGAAGTATTAACCTAGGGACTAACCTGCAATGGGATGTTTTATTTTTTTCAAATGAAAGAGGATCAAATAGTGGGATAAAAGTGGGATAAAATGCAGGAAGACATTTTTCCCATGTATTCATTAATTTGAATGGTAGTTGGTAGTATTTTGTTAATTTGAATGGCAGTATTTTTTTCATATAGGTCACCGATGGATGGCAGAGAAGCCCAAGGGTCCGGGCACCCTCACCAGAGGGGGTCCAACTGGCAGACCAGTGGCCACAAAGGCAGCAATGGTGAGGAGTTCCGGTGAGAAGCTCCTACTGGTGAAGCTTCAGTCGAAGGGAAAGAAGGAGATCAATGTGGATGATCTCCCTTCGGGCACAAATCCCAACAACAATCAAATCTAATTGTTTTTGGTGGAGAAAAAAAAAATGATGGGAATCAAGAGGGTATAGAGTTCCAGCCTAGGACCACTGTTCGGATACCATAAAGAGAACAGTGAGCAATTACTTTTACTATGAAACCCTAGGCCTCTATTTATAAAGGAGAGGCAAAGGAAAAACTACAAATGGACCCCTCAACAATATGAAATACTATAAACAAACCATAAAGAAGTAAAACATGGAAAAAAAGCCCGATAGAAAAAGCTCTCAACAAGATTCAATAATTCTTCATTTATCTCTTTGGACAAACAATAAAGGATGTGTTTATATTCCTACAAGAATCCACTCACTAATTAAAAAAAGGAACACCACTTCCATGCTGCTTCCCTAAAAAAGGAAAAAAAATGGATGCGGAAAGATGAGTCAGTTGCCAGTTGAGCTAAACATAAAGATTTTCTGCCACTAGTAGATGAATTCAAGGAGGCCAAAAACAGGGAGTACATTGGGCTGGACATCTAGATACTTCGACTTGATGAAAACACATAAGAAACCTGACTGTCATATTTTTCCATGATTAAGATAAAATTTCACATCCTAAAAGAAAGTAGGTGCAACTGACCGAGATATTGATGTAATCCTTGAAAAAATCTGTCAAAACCTCTTCATCGAGTCTCATTCTTTCTATTGTTTCTTCTTTGATGTAATTCCTCTGGAGAAAAACCAACAAGAAATGATAAAACTGCTAACCTCTCAATGAACCAACGAAAAAGCAGGCCACCCATATCCAGGTTCACATTTCAGATAGCAAACCTGTGTGAGGAGATGATCAACATAGATCACAACAGTTTCCTCCAGGCACGTTTCGACAAATCTTCTGAAAGATCTCTCTTCAATATAGCTTGTATCAGAGAAAAAGTAACAGCTTATCAATAAATCAATCTAGGAGGAAATACCAAGACAAGCTTTACAGCAACTGAGAATAAAGCAAACATTTTCTTTTGTGTCCCTATATTGTAATCCATGTAAGAATATCTACACAAGGATTGAAAAGCAAGATAGTTTTGGAAAAAACATATTCTTCCATGTGGTTAACTGCAGTGTAAATAGCTCCCCAGATGCTCAAATAATTTGTTGTGTACACAGAAATTGTCTTGACTGGATCTTTTTCATTGAATTCAATCATGCCTGAGGGTGCATCATGGAAATAGATATATGAAAAATAATGCTACCAACAACAATCCATGAATTTCACAAACTGTACTTGAACAATTTCAGATAGAAATAAAAATAAATTAATCAACCAAAATAGTTAATGGATCAGCTTTACTGTCACCCAACCAACAAAAAAAAACTAGAGCTGGTACTGCCTCTGGCCACAAAAAATTCAATTAAGAATGTCAAGTTGGGTCTGCCTGACCCAAATCCAACCCAATCCAACTACAGTAGGCAAAATCTGATCCAGTTCGTTTCCAGATGGAAATGGGTTTTCATTTATGAGCCACAGCTAATATGGGTGTACCCATTCACCTGCGAAAGTATATTTCATGTCTTTTTTTTTCCAAATAATCCAATCCCATCGTCACTTTATTTAGTTACCTTATATAGAGACAGAAAGTTCACACTGCTTTTAGCAATTAAAAAAATGAGAAAAAAAGGTTCTAAGAATAATCTACCAAGAAATTTAGTAATGCGTAAATGCTCCAGAAAAAGCTCTAGATAGTTTTATGTACAAATCATATTTTTTATGCTACCAATAACCCATGTATTAAGATGGATACTGCATCCTTTCAATAGATAAATGTGTACCTGAAAGGTAGATGAGTATCCAATGACTATGGGCTTGGATTTAAGCTTTTGGTAGCTAAATAAATAGGATACGAGTTTTGTTAAGCTTAGAGATGTATTTACTATTTTATGCTATTTTTTTATGACTGTAATTTTCCCAAACCTCTCTGGTATAAAAGAGAGGCTAGAATTTCTTTTGAAGGCAATGCATCATTTTCCTCTCCACATAGTATCAGAACAGCAATCCCAAGCCGGTGCTCCAATATCTCACCAAATACCCACCCAAAAGATGATCAAATCACCAGCATAAAGGTGATTTGATGGAACGAAAATCGTCTAAGCATGGCAACAGTGGCAGCGACGCAAAAGAAAGCCCTCCCAGCGTCGCCACCAGCAGCCAAGGGGCTGCCAGCGATTCTGCCACCGTCGCCCAGGGGTTCGGCGACCCTACTCTCACCATTGATAATGAAGTTTTCTTCCTCAAGCATGATGAGCCTTCTCTCATGCAAAGAAAATGTGATTGGTCCAAAAGAAGGATCAATTTCATATCCAAAGGGGCTTGCATTTGCAGCCCAATAAAACCCAAAGAAGAAGAGGGCCAGAGGAGCATAGGTAGTTGTCTCCAATGCCTCTATTCATCTTACGGGAGATGTAGAGCAACTTATGAATCTTAAAACCTCATATGGGAGTAAGGATGTCAGAGTGGCTAATGGGGCCATATCACCCATCACCGCAGTTGCAGTTGGGAGTGTACAAGTATCTCCAAAGATGATGATTGAAGAGATTCATTGTGCCCCAGAATTCCTAATGAACCTACTATCTGTAAGCAGCTGCATCTATAAGGATCTTGGATGTCATGTGGTGTTTAATGAAGATCATTGTTACTTTCAGAACCGACAGATGGGAGAAATCATAGGTGGGGCTATAGAACAAGATTGTCTCTATTACCTTAGACACCTACTCTGTTTGCTAGATCGTGTCCATAGCTACTGATCCTTAGCTGTGGCATAAGAGACTTAGTCACTCGTCTGTCAAGAAGATGCAGCAGATGTACCCTCAGTTGCCTGAGTCTCTGACTCTGCAGTGTGAAGATTGTCAACTTGAGAAGATATCACTTCGAGGATTTTTAGATGTACTTGCTTTATACAAGCATATGGCAACCGGGGCAAGTTCTCTCCTCGGGTTGTCTAATGCATTTTCCTTGGGTATAACAGGACACAAAAGCGATACAAGTGCTATGACTCAAGCCGTAGGAGATACATTGTTACTGCAGGCATTACTTTCTTTGATAAGATCCCATACTTCTCAGAGGAAGGAACCTCTATACAAGCCACCTTGGAGGATACTCTAGTCTACCATCGAAGACAACAAACTTTGCCTAATACAGTGCCTTATCCTATTATGTTAGATATGAGCGTTTCAGATACTAAGCAGTCAGTTCAGAGGAGGTCTAACAGAGCTTGTACTCTTCATCCTCTCTCAGTATACAGAAGTTTTCCACCTAGAGGATGAGATTCGCCAGTTTGCCTCAACCATTACCACAGTAGTTATCCCTAGGGATTTGGTTCAAGCCTCTCAGGACTCTAAGTGGCATGCTACGATGGATGAAGAGATGAGGCTTTACAATCTCGGAAGACCTGGGATCTTGTACCATGTCCTCCGGATGCTACAATTGTTGATTGCAGATAGGTTTATACCATCAAATATAAAGCTGATGCGACTATGGATAGATATAAGGTTAAGCTTGTTTTCAAGGGCTTTACTCAAACATATAGGATAGACTATCTTGAGGCATTCTCTTCTATGGCCCGTATTACATCTATCAGGATTATCACCTCTACTGGTGAGTTGGCCTTTATATCAGCTGGACATTAAAAATGCCTTCTTGTATGATGACTTACCTGAGGTGTACATGAGACAACCACCAAGGTACCGTAGTCAGAGGGAGCTTGTGTGTCGCCTGAGAAAGGCTATATATGGGTTGAAGCAAAGTCCCCATGCCTGGTTTGAGAGGCTAAGATCAGAGCTTGAGAAGATTGGGTTCCAATGCTCCAGTTCAGACCATTCTATCATCATCAAGAAGACTAGGTATGGTGATCATGATCGAGTTGTCATTCTTACTATTTATGTAGATGACATATGATTCTTATTTGTGATGATAAGGATGGAATTATACATACCAAGTCCTTTTTACAGTTCACTTTTGTTACCAAGTACTTGGGTGATCTTAGATATTTTCTGGAGATCAAAGCAATTCAACAGGGATCGTCTTTCCTTGTCACAGAGGCAATATAGGTTGCAGATCCTTGAGGAGGCTGGTTTGCTTGGGATCAAGCCCTCTTGTATACCTGTTGAGCCTCTACCTACACATCCTTTTGATGAGGAGGATCTACTATATGAAGATATCACCAGCTATCGTAGTACAATTGGATGCTTGCTGTACCTTACTATCACGAGGCCTGATATTAGTTTCACAATGAGTAAAGCCAGCCAGCATATGCAAACTCCACGATACAATCATTAACATGAGGTTTGCCTAATTCTTAGGTACCTCAAGAGGACACCAAGTAGAGGACTCTACTACAGAGATGACAGCAATCTGGACATTCTAGCCTATTCTAATGCAGACTATGCTAGGTATGTAGAGGATCGACGTTCTACTTCAGGTTGTGCAGTTTATTATGGTGGGAACCTAGTCTCTTAGAGAAGTAAGAAGCAAAGTGTTGTTACTCGCTCGAGTGCAAAGGCTAAGTACCAAGCGATGGCCCAGGCTGCTTATGAGATTATGTGGGTTGTCACATTTCTGCAGGATTTTGGCATTCAGGTCACTATGTCAATTTCACTTCTTTGCGACAAGAAGTCAGCCACATATATTACTTCAAATTCAAACTTTCAAGAGAGGACAAAGCATATTGAGATAGATTGCAACTCTGTTCATGATGCAGTCCTTACAAGGAAGATTAGCACTCCTAATGTCTCCTCTGAGCTTTAGCTAGCAGATGTCTTGATTTTCTGTACGACAAGTTGGGTCTCATTAATATCAACACTCGAACTTGAGGGGGAGTGTTGAGCCTAGGGATGTATTTGCTATTTTATATCATTTTTGGATGGTTGTGTAATTTTCCCAAACCTCTCTAGTATAAAAGAGAGGCTAGTGTTTCTTTTGAAGGCAATGCATCATTTTCCTCTTCACAGTATAATTGGTTTTTTATAAATGTATAGTTGGTTTTTAGGTAAGTATGTATTTCGGTATAAGCCAAAACCAACCCATCAACATAAATAAAGTCAATCATCGATGCAAACTTCATTGACAACAGGAGATACAAGCCCCTTGACATTTTAGCAATTCCTTTAAAAAAGGGAGAAAAACAAGTTACAAAAGCTGGTTGAAGCCTTAAACCATTTGTGCATTGAGTCATAATCTGTGATGTCAAAGCTAGGGCGAAAGTGGGACATGGAGAAAATGAATGAGGAGCTGCAATAAGGCATAATGGATGACGGGGACAACGAGCAAGAGAAGTGGGGAGGCGTAGGTGGGGGTTACAGGGGAGGACAAACGAAAGAGATGCCTTTCCGCTCCAAAGTCGCAAGAATGTAGGGGAAGGGGGGTCCTCTGTTGTTGATCTCTGAACTCGTGTGAGTTTACATATGAGGCCAAGTGTTAGGTCCTTCAGTTCAGTCTTCTTTCTACTTGTGTTATGTAGAAGGATGAGCTCAGCACTCTGTCGTCATGGAATCAATGAGGGACGAAGGAGATCCCCTGACTTCTTCGCAGACGTTCTTTGATGACCTTTAAATCCTCTTTGGGAAGATCGACTACCATCTCTTTCCAAGCTTCTTGTGCTTCTTGGCTTCGTGAGCATCTAAGCTTCCAAGCGTATAGACACTTCTTAGCTTGAGTCAGTCCCTATCCTTAAAGAATTTTGTCAAAAAAATGACTTTTTTATAAATAAAGCCCACGATGAAATTATGAATCACGATATTCAGGAAATAAAATAACTAGAGTGAGTGAGCAAGGTTTGAATTACTTCACATTTCTTCACAAGTCTCCACACCAACTAGCAAGTTGACATTTGACCTTCGTAACATCTTTGACACTTGAGTTCAAAACTTAAATCCAAATACCTCGTAATGCATGCAACAGAAAATCTGCCAATTGCTTCAACTACATAATATGCAAAAGGAAGCGGCAAGTCCCTAAAGAGAAGAGCCCCTTCAGTAAGGTGAAATGCAAGGAGTGCATGCCATGTCACTGTAGTACCTGACCCTTCACCATAGAAATCATCAGTAGCATGTCTTTCGCTTCACACAGAACAGTTGTAGCTCCTTACCATCGTTTAAAAAAATGCACCTCGAGGCGCTTGAGGAGTGCGCCTCGAGGCTTAAGCCTCAGTTGCAGTCTGCGAGACATGCGCCTCACTTTGCCGAGGCATGGCCAAGGCGTTAAGGCATTGAGGTGCTAGAGAGGTGCCGCCTCGACTAGTTTGGTTTGTAAAATGGTCATGTGCTAGTCACATGACCATTTTTTTGACCAAAGCCTTGGTGTAGCTCATCTAACCCTAAGCTTAAAATCCAAACCTCAAAAAGTCCTGAGCAAGAGCCATCACCGGCGAGTCGGTGACAGCTCCTGCTTCTCCACTGCATCCAGCCTCCACCGGCGAGCAGCGCTCCAGCACCAACAGCGCAAGTAGCGGCAGGCTTCAATAAAGGCACCATCGCAGGCTTCAGCGCTCCACGCAGGCCCCAGCGCAGGCTTCAATGCTCCACGCAGGCCCCAACGCAAGCTTCAGCGCAGCACAGCTCCAACGCAGGCCCTAGCGCAAGTAGCGGCAGCTCAGGCCCCAACACAAGCTCCAACACAGCACAGGCCCCAGCGCAAGCAGCGGTAATGCAATGCTCCACACAGGCCCCAGCGCAGGCCCTAGCGCAAGGAGGGCCTAGCGCAAGCCCCAGCGTAGGCCCTAGCGCAGCTCCAGCTCCAATGGCAGTGCTCCACTCTCCAGCAAGATGCATTTGAGGTTGAAGTTAGTATGTTGAGGTTAAGCTTAGTATGTTAACTATAAGTTTAGGTTAACTTTAGTATGAATGACTATATGTTGAGCTTAACTTTAGTATGAGTGTATGACTATATGTTGAGGTCAAAGTGAATGACTTGATTCATGATGTATACTAGTTGTTAGAGTGGAACCTTTGTTATTTATTTGATAGTTTTATTTATTTTTCAAGTTTAGGTCATTTAGGTTTATTTGATTACCAATCTCTTTTATGCTTTTAAACATGGCGGCAAAGGCAAGAAGAGGAGGAAAAGAAGGATCCATTAGCAAGTCTGATCCTGGATTGAAGTATTACACGGAAATTGACCTTCAAGGATCTCAAAGGGAGAAAGGATATAAGTATGTGAAGTGTAGCTTCTATGGGAAAACTATCACAGGTGGCATTGCAAGACTGAAGGAGCACTTAGCAAAGGCACAAAAATGTGGGAGCATGTGCAAAGGTGCCACCTAAAGTTGAAAATGAAATTAAGGCCTTCTTAGCAAAGAAGGAAGTTGGGAGAAGAAGAGCACTTAAAGAAATGGAAGAAATTCGTCGCATAGGTGCATATACAGTAAAAGGTCCATCTGGGCATGATGAAAATGCACATACAGGATCAAGTGGTGCGCAAGTGGTGAAGCGTCCTATGGATTTATTTGCTGCAGGAGTTGAACAGAAAGTATGGCCTGGAAGTGATGGACCTGATAATGCTCCTCAATGTCCTCCAAAGCAGATTACTTTGAATTCTTCTTGGTAGAAAGAACAAAGAATTAGAACGTGTCTTAGTATTGGTAGATTCTTCATTGAGAATGGATTGTCATTCAATTTGACCACCAGTCCATCTTACTGGCAAATGCTTCAAGATGCAAGTAACTATAGAATGAGATTCAGAGGTCCTACAATGCATGAGTTACGACTTGGATTTTGAAAGAAGTCAAGACAATAACTACTATGATGGACCAAGTGAAAGCATCTTGGGAAGAGATTGGATTAGGATAATGTCTGATGGTTGGATAGATACAAAAGGACGCACCTTGATCAACTTTTTGGTTAACAACCCAAAAGGTACGTGGTTTCTGAAATCTGTTGATGCCTCTGATGAGATCAAGAATGCTGACTATCTCTTCAAATTGACGGATGATGTTGAAGAAGTGGGCAAAAGCAATGTTATACAAGTGATAACAAATAATGCATCAGCTTATAAAAAAGCTGGAGAGAAATTGATGGAAAAAAGGGAACATTTGTATTGGACTCCGTGTGCTGCTCATTGCATTGACCTTATGTTGGAGGATATCATGAAGCTACCTCTTCATGACTCTGTTTTCAAGAAGGCCAAACAAATAATCAATTACATATATGCACATGCTTGGGTGGTGGCCATGATAAGGAAGCATGTAGGAGGAGACTTGGTGAGACCTACCATCACTCGGTTTGTTACTGTTTTCCTTACCTTGCAGAGATTGCTAATAGCAAAAGCTGCTCTTGAGTCCTTTTCCACCTCAAGAAGGTGGAAGTGCAGTAGTTATGCATTGAAGGTTCAAGGGCAAGCTGTACAAAATATTATCCTCAAAAGTAGAACATTTTGACCCAGTGTAACCTGTGTGATATGGACAATCAAACCGTTGGTGTTGGTTTTAAGAATGGTGGATGCTAAACAATATCCACCTATGGGATTTATTTATGAGGCTACGGATACGGCCAAAGAAGCTATTACTAAAAATTTGGGTAATGATGAAAAGAAGTACAAGACAATCTGGGATATCATTGACACAAGATGGGACAGGCAATTGCACACTCACTTACATGCTGCTGCCTACTTTCTGAATTCCCAATGCCAGTACGAACCAACTTCTAAAGTTGATTCATAAGTAAAGATGGGCTTGTACTCATGCTTCAAGAGGTTGATTCCTGAAAAGGATGAGAGGTTGAATGTGGATCTCCAAACAGATGCATTTGTTAATAGAAGAGGATTATTTGGATGGTCCAATGCCATTGAGACTCGTTTTAAGAGGAGTCCTGGTAAAGTCCTTTCAATGATTCTATCATTTAAATTAATAAATTTTGTTAATTTTTTCCTATATACTATAAACAAAATTTCCATTACAGCGGATTGGTGGAGAGCATTTGGTGATGAAACACCTGAGTTGAAGAAGTTTGCCATGCGCATTTTAAGTTTGACTTGTAGCGCATCTGCATGTGAGCGAAATTGGAGTGCTTTTAATCAGGTAAAAAGTCTAAATTTACGTTTTAAATTTAGAGTAATATATAATAATTACGCTATAAAATTTAATGGTGAACTTTTCATTGAGTAGGTCCATACTAAAATAAGGAACAGGCTGAGACAAGATACTCAATGACTTGATTTATTATATGTTCAATTTGAAATTGAAACACAAGGAGGTGAAAAAGACAATGGATTATCCTCTATGCTTAGAGAAAGTGGACTCAGATGATGAGTGGATTGCTGAGCTACAACTTTGTGAAACAGAGATTGATGCTTATGTGGAGCTTGATGCAACTGTAGCTCTAGAAGATGATCATATTGATCTTGAGCAGTTAGTAGGAGCAGAGGGAGGAATACAAGTAGGAGAAAGTAGAAGAAAGATGCAAAAGAGAAAGGACAAGGGTAAAGGTAATATGTAATTTTATATTTTGCTGAACTATAATGTTTAAAGTTACAAACTAAGGTTCTAACTTCTAAGAAATTGTTTAAAATGACTTATCTTTTAGGCAAAGCTGTTATTGACGTTGAGGAGAAAGAGTTTCAAGAGAGTGATAGAGATATTGAGGAAGATGTTGATAATGAAGCTAGGATGAAGTTTATGGATGACTCTTGGGATGATGCGACCAACCCTAGCGACAGCATTGATGAGCTTGACGGTGTTCAAGGAGGAAACTAGAGTCTACAATGTGTTGTAGTTATTTTGAGTTTTTGATGTGGACGTTCATGTACCTTCATTTGAATGTATGTTTTAACTCTTAAGTCTCCCAATGGTTTGGGAAGTTGGTTTAATTTGTACTTTTGTTATGGTTTCTAATCTTCTGTATTATATGGATGTTTCTCTTTTCATTTAAACGTCATCTCTCGTTTAGTTTCATTCTTTCAATGTTGTGATAGAGAAAAAATGTTATAAAACTATATCATTTATGTTATTATTTCCTTATTAACACTTGATAAGTATATATCAGTTCATTTTCTATATTTTTATGCAAATCCCAAGGCTTACGCCTCGCCTCGATGAAGGTAAACCACCTCGGTACCGCCTCGCATTTTTTAAAACCTTGCTCCTTACAACAAGCTTTAAACTACAACATGCAATACTTTCTGAAATTAATACTCATGAAATAATCTACCAGAAAACTACTAGCCAGTTTTTTTTTATACAGCAACAAAGCCCTGTCCCACACTAAGTGGAGTCAGCTACGTGGATTCTTTGCCTCCACTCAAATTTATTCTTTGCTTACACTCAGTCTTTTGGATGTGAAAACATATAATATCCAAGCATTTTTTCCCATATTAAGTGGTATGGTCTGTATGGATTCTTTGCCATCATTTAGGTCCATTCTAGATGATTCCAAAACCTAATCCAAAAAACCAAGTTCATCCCTAATAATTTCCTTCCACACTTCTTCAGTCTTCCATGGCCCTCTTTTTAAAATCAACATCCAAATATTGACACCTTTGGATTGGTGCACCAAAAGGCCTTCTCTTTAAATATTTGAAGCACATCAAATGAATCTCTCTCAATTTTATCTTCTATTTTTTGTACCAATACCTCAACATCTTCATTGGCATAGACATCCACTGCATACACCTAGAGTTGACAGTGCAACATTTGGATCCATATAGCATGACAGATCTTGCTGCATTAGGACCTACCGTGACTTTCAAAGGAATTTATCCAGTAAAAAATGAATTGATCACCTATATATCATCTTAATCAGATACGAACTTTTTCATTGATTTTTTTTTGAAAAGTGAAACATTTATAATTTACACAAATATGGATAGTTTTCAAAAAATATTCTTGGAGGCAACACTAATAACCTCCTGTTTTTGAGGCATGCAGCTGAGTAGCCAAGTGATGATGGTGCAAGGGATGAGAAGGACCGACATTGGGAGGAAAGCACTGAACGACTATACTATAATAGGACGGAGTGGAAGAAATTCAATGGAACGAGTGAGTGAAAGGAGCTTATACCCCTAAAGTAAGTGTGAGAAAAGACAATAGGGCTGGTTACCTTACCTACAGGGCTCACACCCACATCAATCTTTAAATTAGTAGTTGATAGGAAGTATTCTCCCTGCTATACACATTGCTCCTATTGAGAATGAATCCTCTCAAAGGATGGGCTTTACTCTATACCCATTCCCACTGCCCCTCTTGCATACAAAAAAAAGATTGTATGAGGGAAATTTGATAATATAGTCTGCGGTTCTTAATGGGCTTCAATGTGGTTCATCAGTGGAAGATTCCCATGACTCAGGCCAGTAGCTGCAAGTGCATTTTAGAGAGGGAGAGAGAGGAGTTGCAAGTTGCTTTTCAGAGTACATTGAGGTGCTTCCCTTTTGAGTAAATGTCACATGCTTTCTTTATGACACCATTCCCCTCATTCTATCAGATGAATTTTGTGCTTTACCAAAAAAGAGCTTCCTACCTGTATTGAGGAAGAAGTTGGGGATGAAGAAAGGGAGCTAATGATCAATGACAACACAGATATTCTCAGGTTTGTGGAAGGAATCTACCAATTGCTTCTTTTACACAATGCGTCACTCCACTCTACCCACAACCATTAACGTGCACAAGGGGCTCATGTTGAGGACCTACAGAACTGCTTTGATATGTTTTCCAAATCACATAAAAAAGTATCTCATAGTATACCACTTATGGGATATGTGACACTTCATTCAAGAACCTCCACTTATTTTTTTGACAGGATTAACACAACTTAACCAAAAGTCAAGTAGCACAAGGGAGGATTACCACATTGAGTAAACAAGAGCAGATAGTGCAAATCCATCACCAGCCACATAAAGGTTAACAGGCAGAGACTGAAATCGAAAATGAAAAGATCAGAGGACTCTCCAAACAGGAGGTGATTTTTGGATACTGGACTGCAAAAGGATCCTATTTTGTGGCTAGTCCCAACATTTCTAAGTCTTCAGACTGGCATCAAACCTTCTTTCCTTCTAAGGTCTTAAGTCTAGCACCTCAAACCTGCATTTCTTCCCTCACTTTCACTCCCACATATTACCGGAATATTTAGTAGAAAGGTAATGAAAAGCAGTTTGGAATATAGACTGCCCTCCCCCCACCCCCCCTCCCCGCCCAAAAAAAAAAAATGGTAGTCCAAATAAGTGGTACGTTGAGTTACAAAAATTAGGTTAATTATAGGAGACAACCACTAGTTTTGAAGTTTCAAAGCTTCTGTTTTCTTTAGTCACCCAGTTCTCTATCATTACATCAGAAACAAGAGGCACACTTCTTGACCGCATCAAGCTGAATATTGTATACATCCTCCAACTGACACTGAACCCATCACTAAGCAAGAAGCTGTTGAACCATCCTTTTTTTATTTGGTTTTTTACTAACATACTAGATTCCCATTGTTGATTCAGTTCTTCCTCACATCCATAGCATGTAATCATTGATCTGCATGTCCTAGATCAGTGCAAAACTTAATTCACGGTGAGGTAAAAACCACACCCACTCATGACCCACCCTACCCCACAAAAAAGATTTGCAATCAGCAAAGAATTCATCACATCAGTTGCTCCCACTACATGCACCTTCAGCTGACTCTGAAATCAAACATCTCCTAGAAAGCACATACTCCATCCCCCTCACCCAGGAACAAATCCTCCCCCCCTCTGAATGATGAAATACACATTAAAATCAAACGAAAGACTCCCACACAAACATCCCATACAACTAAAGAAAAACCCTTTGACCCGACCCCATGCTTGCTATATTTAACACTACAACATCCGGAAAAAACAAAAAACTTCTCCCTAATGACAAGCTTTTGTCCCATAGTAGTTGCTTCGGCCTTTCCCGCCTTCTCCAAGTCCTCCCTTTCTTTCGCCTTGCGCACCATATATGGGCCAATTCTTGTGATAAATGGGTCTCCAGCCACGATAGCTAATTCGAGAATCTTGATTGGCAATAGACGCAAGACCATGAGGTTCTCCCCCACCAAAACCATTCTTTGGAGCCCCATCCCTATTAGCTTGATTCTCAACAACGTTAGGATTTGATTCCAATGCACCTTCTGTGTTCCCACAATCGTGATGATGTGGTGAGACCTTTTCAATTTCCTGCGGAGGGATGTGAACATTGGACTAAGAGCTCTATCGCAGATCACAATCCATGTCTTCCTGTCACTCAGCAAACTCACCACTGACTTTCATGAACTCTTTGACCCCTTATGCGTGACAATGGGAATCCAGCATCATTTCCACAACTTCAGGCGATTTAATAGGCAGGTTATTGATAGTTACCTCAAAACTCACAGCCGCTTTTTCAGAAAATGCTCATCTCGCCACATCAATATTTCCAACTTCAGCAAGCGTTAACACATTATATCCTTCCAAAACTACTTGCGTAAATAAAGGAGGGGCCACAATTTGTGACGCACACTTCGCTACTGCTGTTTTTGGAAATGAGCAGTGTGCAACCTCAAACATCTGCCACACATTTCGTTGCGACTAATTCTGGAAAGGAGCAGCACACAACATCTAATTCTCCTTTACCGGCCATTGTTGATTTATTAAAACCCACCATAACTGGCTATGCCAAATGCCTCAGCATTTAAATTTGAACCACAATTCAAATTCAAATTTGAGAACCCCAAATTTGCAACGGGATTCGAATTCGAATTTGAAAACCCACAATCTGTAGCCCCAATAATGGGTTTCCAAATGAAACCTTCCTTCTTTGCCATCGACGAGGTCGTTTGCAACGATCCTCTGACCACCGCTGCCATGTACAATCATTGCTTCCCTCTCGCCGATGACTACTACTCAAACATAAGGGCTCGTGAGGATCCACCATGCCGTAGAATCATCTTGGAAGGAGGTGCTCGACCCACAAGTAGCTCACCTTTCACCACCACTGCCAAGAGATCCTTGCCTCCTCTTAACTCTTGCAAACATAGCGCACCACCTCGGTCGAATGCAGCCTCAATGGGACACCCCGAATACAAACCATGAAGAAAGGCCTCGATGGAGGTCTTTTGTCCAAAGCACCATTGTGCAATGGAGACCTCCACCAGAGAATCATTTACCCCAAAAGAAACTCATTGAAACACAAAACTTGGATCTCATGATCATCCAACCCAGAAAGCAGGACCTTCATGGGCAAGAGAGAGAACCTTCCAAACCTGTGAGTGGAGATCCCAATTCTCCAACTCCATCCTAATCACCAATAGAGGCACCGTCCCTACTACGAAATCCCCCACCAATGAAGCACACAGAGCATCCTCAATAGAGCCCATCGCAGCAAACCAAGGTGCATCAAGCTCCATCATTTGAGGCTCTGAAGGTGAAAGAGGCATGTCTAAGGAAATGATTGATCTTATTCTCAAAAGAAACCCTACGCCTCTTTATATAGAGAGAGGTGTTGGAAAAGTTATATCAAAGAACCAACTAGAAATAAGAAATAAGCAAACAATCCCAAAACAACTAAAAATAACTTGAAGAGTTCTCACAACACTCCCCCCTCAAGCTGGAACATAGATGTCAATCATGCTCAACTTGTCACAACAGGCATCAAAAGCAAACTTAGCAAGAGGCTTGGTAAACATATCTGTAGTCTGGTTCTCTGAGATGACAGGTGTGGTGTAGAGAAGCCCTCTCTAAATCGGATCTCTAGTATAATGACAATCAATCTCCACATGTTTCGTACGCTCATGGAACATAAGATTATTAGCAATATACGTAGCCGCACGATTATCGCATCTCATCTCCATAGACTCCTCAATCTCAACATGCAAATCAAGTAGGAGATACCTCACCCAAACTAACTCAGTTGATGTCTTTGTCATAGCTCTAGACTCTGACTCGATTCATACAACACTCTACTTTTTGCTTCTCCATGTCACCAAGTTACCAACTACATAAGTGCAAAAGCCAGTGGTAAGACTTCCTATCTGAAAGACATCTCACATAGTCTGCATCGAAATATCCCACATTGTCATGGACTCACCTCTCCTAAATAGCAATCCCCATCCTGGTGCTTGGCTCAAGTACCTAAGTACCTGTATTGCAGCATCCTAATGCTGCTTGGTTGGCTAATCCATAAACTGGTTGAGCTTGCCTAGAGCAAGAAAACTATCTGGACATGTAATAGTAAGATAAAGAAGCTTCCTAGTTAACTGTCTATATCCTCTACTCTCTATGTCCTCTAACTCTGCATCATATAGGTGCATCTTAGGATCCATAGGTATGTTGGCTTGCTTTGCTCCTAACATCCCAGTCTCTTGTAAAACATCAAGTGCATATTTCTTCTGGCCAAGTACAATACCTTCTTTGCCTCTTGCCACCTCAATGCCAAGAAAATATCTCAGAGGATCCAAGTCCTTCATGACGAATCTCTTAGCCAAACTCTACTTGACCTCAGTTATCCCGACTGCATCATCGCCGGTGATAGTGAGATCATCTACATAAACAATAAGAGCAATGATCCCCTTTTCTGTCTTCTGCACAAATAAGGAGTGATTTGACAATTACCGGTTAAGCCCCAAACCTTCAACAACTTCTGGAACTAAGCCCGTGGACTCTACTTGAGTCCATAAATCACCTTCTTGAGCTTGCATACATACACCTCAACCTCAAAACCTAAGGGCCACTACATGCATACCTCCTCGTGAAGATCACCATATAAGAAAGCATTCTTCACGTCTAACTGATATAGTGGCTAATCTAGATGAGTTCCAATTGCTATGGGAATCTGTACCGTAGGAAGCTTGGCAATAGGAGAGGTGTCAAAGAAATCACCCCACATGCCTGGGTGAATCCCTTCGCCACAATGCAAGTCTTATGCCAAGAAATAGATCCATCAGGACTATTTCAAAGCAAACACCCAACAACAGCCAACAGTGCGTGCACTGAATGGAAGAGTAATCTCCCATGTTTCCCAAGATTGAAGTGCGGCCATCTCATCCTTAATGGCTTGCCACCACTTTGGATTAAGCATTGCCTGCTACTATGTAGCCAATATCTAAGTAGAAGAGAGAGCCTCAGTGAAAATAGCAAAAGCACAACTAAGGCGGCTAGTAAATACAACCCCAACCACCTAATACTGGGCTTAACTCCAAGGCACCTTCTACATAACTATCGAAAGATCAAGATCATTAAGTGAGGACTCAACATCTTCAGCAGGAGGCTCAGGAGCCAATGGTACATCACCAAAGCTAGTATCAGCACCTATAGGAATAGCACCAAACACACGACAACCAATAGCATCAACACATGCCTGCTGTGGAGAGGATGATTACGTTGAAGTAGGTGTCTGTTGCCGATATGTCACAGGACACAGAAGGATCTCTGAACCGTGTAACAACACTGTCTTTGGTGCCTGGAAATGTAGATTGGGAGATAGGAAAATCTCCTAACTAAACAAGAGGAATAGGCATTAGAGTTGCCTCTACCTCAAAAGACAACTAACACCCAGTCACAGAAAAGTATGGTACAACCTCATGAAAAGTGACATCTGCACTGATATAATGCCTCTTTTGCAATGGATCATAATATCTGTAGCCTTTCTAGGTATGACTATAACCTAGGAAAACACATTTAGCTGCCGTTGGAGCCAGTTTATCTCTGTTAGGACCAGTAATATGAATAAAGGCTACATAGCCAAAAATCTGAGGTAACAACTGAAACAACTCCCAATCTAGATACAATATTTGCCGTGGTACCTGTTCAGATAGTACAGAACTAGGCATCCTATTAATCAAATAACATGCAGTAAGCACTACATCTCCTTATTGCACTAAGGGAACATTATGATGAATCAGTAAAGTCCTTGCCACATCCAAGAGGTGTCTGTGTTTCTGATCTGCTACCCCATTCTGCTGAGACGTATGGGGGGCAGGTAGTCTGATGAATGATACCATGTGATCTATAGAATGAAGACATTTGGGCAGCACAAAGCTCAAGAACATTATCTATACAAACAACCTCAACAGTACAAGCAAACCGATTCTTTATTTCAATAATAAATGTCTCCATTACTGATCCAACATCATACTTATTCTTTAACAAAAATAACCATGACATTATAGAATAATCATCAATTATCATCAAATAATATCGATGACCCAGTCGATCAGGTATACAACTAGGGCCCAGATATCTAGATGCAACAAATCAAAAACAAACTCAACAATAGTAAAACTAGCAAGATAGGTGGCTCTATGATGTTTCCTCATCTAGCATGCATCACAATGAATCTCAATGGCTAGTGAAAGGTGAGGGATGATACGACATAGCTTGTCTAGAGATAGATGACTAAGATGATTGTGTCATTGCAGCGCACTCGCTGTAGCAAAACACATCGCCTTAGCAAGAAGCTGCAACAGTGTCTGAAACAAGCAATACACACCCCCTCTTCATGTCTACCACCAATCATCCTCCTTGTGAGCTTATCCTCAAATACACAGCCAACATCATCAAAGATTGCCCTATAGTTAAGATCCTTCATAATCCCGCTAACAGACAATAAACTAACAAAAAAAATCTAGAACAAATAAAATGTTAGGCAATCCCAAATTGGGGGTAACTACCACCTCCCCCTGACCATCCACCCTAGAATGTCACCCATCTGCAACCTAAACTATCCTACAAGGAGGGACAGACCGAAGTTGTTGAAAACAACTGTGATCACCACTCAAATGACGTGAAGCACCAGAATCAACAAGCCAAGTAGTACTGTCAGAAACCCTGTCAAAAACACCAAAGGCACAATCTATACCTAAGAAAGCAATAGCAGTTGTATTAAAAGATGAAAAGTCTCCTGCGTAATCCAGGCAAGTCGCTGGACCACAGCATCATACTCTGCTCGTGACACGGTATCTAACTCTACCTCAAAAGTGGTCACTTCCTGATTGCCCACAAGAGCCTTCCCAAGCTTAGTCCAGCATGAAGCCTCAATATGGCCAATCCAGCCACAAAAGGTGCACGTGGGGCGAGCTCTACCAATCTGCCCCTACCACGTCCACGAGTACTACGACCTTCACCAATTGCAAGTGCAGAGGTCCGTCCAGCTATCTCTGGTAAAGAAAAGGTGACAGTGATCCAGCTGACACAATTATATGCCTCCTCAAGAGATGAAACATCTAATAGAGTCAATATCTAAGAGTGGGTAGCATCATAATCTGGGCCTAATCCAAACAAAAAGTGTAAAACCCTTGTCTCCTTGCAGTACTCTCGCTGACTAGTACACGTACATACAAGCCTGCACACGTTATACTTCTCCAGAACCCCTTTCAGGGTGGCATAATACTGAGGCAATAGCTGACCCTCTTGCCTGAGGGTAAACATGTCATCGTAAATCTGGTACACCATGTTGGAATTCTTTTCATGAGAATAGGTGTCATGAAGAGAATCCTACATCTCCGTAGCGATTTTGTAGTACATGATTCCATCTCCAATCCAAGGCAAAACTACATTCATAATCCACACTCTCACCATAGCATTGTCTTTCTTCTATGTGGTGTACTTTCCTAGCATATTCTAGGGCTCTAACTCAAGAATAATGTGTTTCTTATCAATACGAGTCATGCTTGGAGTATGGATATATTGCCGATATATCAAGATATTTGTTTCCATGATGGAAACTGATAAATCTACATTTATCCACGTTAAATTTCCTATTTATGTATGTTCCTAGGTCCATAAAAGCATCATGCATTATAAATATTGCATAACATGCATCATCATGCATTTATATTAATTTATACAAATTATATATTAATTTTCTTATTTTATTGGCTAGGGGATAGGACGACATCTTTCTAGGCTTCTGATTGAAGTTTAGACCCTGTGGATATGATCAAGGTAATGATCGGAATCTAATGCCTCTGAAATCACTCAGATCCAACATCCATGGCCATCTTGTACAAGCCATAGAAGATCAAAGGCAATAAGGTAAGGTGGTGTAAAATCTAGACCTCAGATGATAAATCCAACCGCACAGATGGATTCTAATCGACAATCGTAGTCCAACAACGCAAAAAGTGACTCAATCCGACATCCATGGCACAACCTACGAGTATTTGAAGATGGACGGCCCAGATGATGCCACGTGGCATCATCCTGGCTGTCCAAAGTTGCCACCGCTTCTCCCCTCAGCCTAAAGCGTGTATCCACCGTGCAATCTCAGCCGTTGGATGGCAATCCAATGACTGAGATCAACTCAAGCCGTGCCTACACACATCCTCAAAAGAAGCTTCCATCAAACGATCGTAACCACTGATCCATGATCCAACGATCGCAAGTGTTTGCATGTCTGATGGTCTTCTCATCAATCCACGCACATAATGCAGTGGATAAGGTCTTCCATCAGCAGCTAGTCACGAGTTCGAGTCTCACCAAAAGACTAAGTAGCTCGCCACCGCACTATCTTGATCGTGTGGCCCTGCTGAATCCATGTTGCCTCCAAGAAGTGCTTCACATCAGCAATGAACGTGTGAATGTGCAATCTTAAGTCGTTCAAGTGCCTTCCCAGTTGTCTAATCGCGATCTAGCAGGCACAATCTGAATGGCTACGCACCAGATCTTAGGCCTTCCAATCTTCATCAAATGACTGAGGTATGGCCACGTAGCTGCAATGACTTGTTGAGGTGCCAATGGCTGAAGACCAACCGCGCACGCACATGGTCAAACATGGACCACTCGATCGAGATCAGAGGGCTCTCCTTCCACGTGCGCCATCAGCCATGTCTGCCTTCACCAATGGTTGCATGTGTCACTAAAGGTCAAACCGTTAAATTCAAGGCCTTAAAATGACCTTTTTGCCCCTAAATATTACCTATAAAAGGGCACCTACACCCCTCCATCTTCATCCCTTCCTATGCTTCTCTCACCCTCTCCAAAGCTCTAAAGAACTAGTCCCATGCTCAGGTGCTCCACTAGAGTTTATAAAAATAATTTTTCCCATCCTCTCACCCCCATTTGTGGGCACCGGTGGCTATCTTCTCACCCCGTTCAGGAAGTGGATCCCACTGCGACACCACCTTGCTTCGTCCTCCTTCCTCCAGCTTCGTCCTCCCTCATCCAGTATCTCACCACCATCTTTCAAGCGCTCCATCAATACTACTCGTCCCCCAAGCGGTCGTCAAGGAGGATTTCCTATCTATTCTTTTTACAGCTTTCTATAGTGTAGGTTTAATTTCTGTAGTTAACATTATTCTTAGATAAAGTTGCCACTTTTCTCTCTTATTCTCTTTGTATTATTCTCTCTTTCTTCTATTATTTATTCTTTAAATAGAGTAACTCGCGTAGATTAATTTCAACCGGTTATTCTGCTTTATGACAATAATTTCCAAACTGATCTCTAATTAAACATTTACCTCCTTGTTATTCCAATTCTTTAATTTACAGGTTATTCTTTTGCACCCATTGGTTTATATTTTCAAATCTCTTTCTTGATCTCAAATGTTCCTCGTGGGAATGATCTTGATTGCTGCCTTTTCCGAAAAGTACAAGGCACACATGGTGCTCTCATGGTCGGGAGAGTCCCCCGTGGTGATCCTACACCCAGTCAACCACCTCAAGGTCACGGACAGACGTAGCGGTAACTACGGCACACGCAATAGCTCATGGGTAGCTACCCCACACTGGCACGCGATCAGTCGTTTCCGCTAACGGGTACGCTCAAAGTACAGCACGGAACAGTATAAGGCCTAGTCCTCTCAGTAACAGGGGTCTAGCCCCTAAGAACCAAACAGGGGTCTTGCCCCTCCACAATCCACGTACCCTCGTCTGACTACCCTGGTTTGCCCAGTGGGCCTAACAAGTCGGTGTAGGGTGGCTAGCTAAACCCTGGGCCCCGTGGGGTGGCTAGCTCTCTCCCTACCCTAGTAGCTCTCCCTAGTACAGTGTACGCGAGGGCCAAGAAGTCAGTGCAGAGTGACCAATCCTAACCCTAGGTCTCAACCCAAGGGTGGCTAGCTCCGCTTTACACTAAACAGAGAACAGTCGCTTTCCTTGGTACCATGTACTCAAGGGCTAGCACACTTCCCCACTCACATTTCCAGATCCATTCCATTTATTTCCCGGAGCTCTACTCCTAATTCCCCGTAGGGTTCATGCTCATATTTCTCATGCCATTCCATAGCAGGTTTCATCATTCATATTTCCATTCTCAGGTTATACACATGCAGCTTGATGAGAACCTCATCATGAGCCATAACTAGCTCATTTTGACCCAATACAAAGGATAAAAGCTCCTACATATCTCAAGGAAAGGCTTAACTCAGAGAATTCTGAGTTTAAGGAGAAAACAAGTCATAAGGGGTAAAAATGCAATTTCACCAGTATAATCTGCATACAGGGTAATTCAGGGCCCAAACATAGGTCAAAGTAGCTTAATAAGAATAAAAGTGGGATGAAATGATCTAGCAAGGGCTACAGCAATTCCAAGAAACTAAATGATAAATCTGTAACCCTAAAACAACCCACTTCAATTCACAAGGTTCGAGGCAAAGTAAAAATAGAATAAACCCTCTAAAATTCATAGAAAAATAATCTCTAGGGTTTAGAACCTTCAATTTGGCCTTTAGAACCCATTTTGACCTACATTGAGAACCATGCCCAATTAATAACTTAATTTGGGTTTTTACGCAAATTGACCGGTCAAACAAGGTTTAATATGAAAATGAAATTCACCATCAGATTCCTTAGGTCCTAATTATTCATGTATAAAAACTTGAGCCTAAGAAGAAACCTCCTTGACCGACTTTACACTTTGGTCCTCATATATTTACTCTTTGGACCTCAACTTTTGAACCCTCTCATTTTGGCCCCTAACTCTCCTTCGTTCTTTGCAATCAGGTCCCTCCTGCAAAACCTGCCAGCACCATGCTCCGGCGACCTTGCGCGGAGCATGGCGCCGCGCAGGGTGAGGTGGGGGACCTGGCAAGTAAACCGGGGGTGCCCTGCGTCGTCAGCCGTCGCAGGGACACCCCCCTGGTCGTTGTAACCCACCATACCGGCCGTGCGAACGCACGGACGGTATGGGTTCCTGTTTCCGACCATCCTCCGGCGAGGGAGACACGTCGTCTCCCTCCGCCTTCCTCCCTGTTTGATCCCGATAAATACCCCCCGTTGCTCCACCGACCAGGGCAGCCTGGATCTGACGGAGAAAACCCCCAACTTTCCTCTCTTCTCACTCCGGCAGACGCCCACCAGCTCCGGCGGTTCTTCCTCCTCCTCCTCTTCGCTCTGCCGCAATACCAGCAGCAGAGACTTCTTCCCCTGCTCTTCCCGCGTCGCGCAATACCGGCGCGCGCTGCCTCTGCCCCGTCATCACCGCCGTCCTCCCCCCACTGGGCATCGTCTTCTCCGGCGACAGTCGATACGACTGTCGCCCTGTTCCTCCCCCTTCGTCCCTGCAAGTAAGTTAGAACTACTCCCCTTCTTCTCCTCTTTCTTTCCCTGCTTTCAATTTATTCAATTAAGCCCTCGACCGACCCTGACCACCTTCACCCCCTTCGTCTCCGACCACCCTCCGGCGAGCCGCTCCCATCACCTCAGCGACCCACACGGCTCGCCGACCACCGCAGGACCTCCGCCTCCTCACCCTGATCAACCTCCGCCCTGCCACTCCCCCCACATCACCCTCTGCAACCCCACCGAACAGACCCATCCTCCGACCCACAGTCCGACCTAGGGCAGCCCTCGCACGCCGCCCCGCGCCTCGCCACCACCCACACGAGCTTCGCCGCACCCTGGCGAAGCTCCTGGCACTCTCTGATTAGGCCGAGAGGCCGTTTTCTTGTGAACAGGCCACCCGACCTCCGCCGCCATTGACGCGCAGGAGGAACTGCTTCTGCCTGCAGCTACAGGCGCGCCACGCTCAGCGCCAAGCCCAGATTCACTCCCAGGCCTTGCGAGGAGTTTGGCAAAACACCAGGTTCGCAGCTAAGGAAGAGAGCTTCGCGTGACGCCGCCATCTCCTGCTGAATTCCTCGCTGCGGGCGCGCAATTGAGGTGGGCCATTTAGTCCCACCTCGGAAACGCCTGAAGAGCCGCAGCGACATAAGATGCAAAAGTGCTGAAGGCTTACTGCCTCAGCACACGGGGTGAGGTCCCCTTCACCCGCCCGGTTACCCGGTCTCGTCCGCGCTCACGCCCCGCGGATCTGACCCGAACCGACCCGACCCGACTCAAGACTGACCTGCACTCCTCGCCCACCACGCACGCCGGTGGGCCTGGACCCGGGCCTGACCCGAACCCGGTTACCCGGTAGCTCTGGGAGAGCTTTCCCAAGAGTGGTTTCAGAGAGAGAGAGAGACGCGGGGGGGGGAGGGTAGAGTAGGTTTTGCCTCTGACGAAAAACTCTGAAGTGTGCAGGCACAGGCGAAGAAGAAGACCCGCGGAAGAAGAAGGAAGCTAACTGTAGCAACAGGTAGTTAAGTCGTCTGATTTGGAAATCAGACGACGGCCTGAAGCAGCCAAGGAAGAAAGCTTCGCGTGACGTCCCTGGCTGAAAAAGAAAAGAAGAAGCTGACACTTAGCCGCAGGGAGGAGAAGCAAGAAGAATCTCTAAAGAAGAGGCTGAGCAAGGCAGAAGAAGAGGAAAGGCTGCAGAGAAGAAGTGCAGCAGAGCCAAGGAAGAAGAAACCTTCATAGAAGAGACTGCAGAAAAAGAAGAAGAGAGGCCAAGACAGAAACCAAGGAAGAAGAAGAAGGAGATCTGAAGAAAGAAAGAGGAGCATCACCTCTGCAGAACAAAGAAGAAGAAGAAGGAGATCTGAAGAAAGAAAGAAAGAAGAACATCACGAGGAGAAAACAAGGAGAACAACAAATTCTTTCCCTCTCTCTTTCTTTATTTTGTAAAAGAAACATGTATATCTCTAGAATACAACTTGCTCCCTGAGTTCGACCTCGGGAACTCTTTTATTTTCCGAGTAAAAAAATTTATATACTTGAAATGTTGGTAATAACCGGCTATACTACAACGTTATAACAAACTAAAACCTGGTCGTCACATTTCACAGCTCATATTCTATCATTTAACGTATACAACAAATAAGGTCACATGTAACTGTTTAACTAGCACAGGTAATTCATATTTCACAAGCAGCTCTTGTTCATTAACAGGCAGTTGTTAATATTTCCATTTACTCATTCAAGACTACAATTCAAACACGCATACAGACATTTCAAGTACTTCTCGTCTTAGGATTTATGCCATATCCTAGGTTCTAGTTATTCAATCCACACATGCATTCAGGTTTATAATTAAATTAGGGAAAGCCACTCTACCAGACAACCCAGGAGTATTGGGACTCGAACGGCAGGCTCACGTGCCTCAGCAAGTCCCAAACCTGCAACGGATTAAGGTCCTATAACAAGGAATAATCACAATGGAACATTCAGAATAGTATAAAAGACCTTCTAACAAGTAGAGGAACTCTCAAGGAAAGCACCGATAACTTAGTTGTGTAAAACGAACCTCAAACGGATCCTAAACAGGTTAAAAATAGAGCTACAAACCCAAATCAGACGTCTGGCACAATGTCCAGACGTCTTAAAAGTGACCAGAAACGCACCTCAGGTTTTGCGTCGACCTCAGACGTCTAGGACTTCTTCTGGACCGTCTGGACCCAGCTCCAGATATTCGACCTCCTCTCTGGACGTTTGGGAGTGCTTCCGGTAATCTGGTAAGCTGTCCAGATATCTGAAACGGATGGGAGGGCGTGTCTCGTGCCTTCTCGAAGCAATCCCTGCATGCGGTAGCAAGTCTCCCATAATAAGCCATGCAAAACGTAGCTGCGGAGCGGCCTGCATGGCCGTATCCGCAAAAGGAAACGAACCTTCGCGAAGATCTGCCTTCAGACGTCTGATGTAGTCACCAGACGTCTGCCCCGATGTCTGGACGTCACGCCAGACGTCTGATTCTGGGAAAATCCCAGAACCAGAACCTCTTCCTGCTCTCCCTCACCGCACGCAACCGCGGCCTTGCCTCCTCGTCTGCAGCTCCAGTTGCAGTAGTGTCGGGGACGACTCCCCCGACATACTCCCCCGCCTCCCGCATGCGCCGCTTCGACCGTGCGCCCTCCGGTGAGCTCCCATGAGCTCGCGAGCTCGACTCTTCCTCCTCTCCTCACTCCTCTCCTCCTCGTCGCCGCTCTCGCGCTCTCTCTCGCACTAGCTCCTCTCGCTGGGGTGGAGAGGAAGAGAAGAAGGTGGCTGGCTGGGTGAAGTGAGAAAGAAAGAAGAGGGGGAGAGGGGTTTCATAGAGGCGCATTAGGGTTCGGTGGAGGAGGGGAGAAGGAAAGAGAGAGGAAGGTACTGTCCGCACGCAGCCCCCGCGCAGACGTAAAGCTTGTACCAAAAATTTCGATTTCCAGACGTCTGTGAAGGGGTCCAGACGTCTAGCCGACAGTCCAGACATCTTAAAAGGCTCAGGACAGAACGAGTCTTTACAGATATAGTACGAAGTATGATTAGTCATACCTCTTTTCCTGAGTCTTTATGGGGAGAAGCGCTAAAGACAACTGTGTTTGTTAATCGAGTACCAACTAAAGTAGTGCCTAAAACCCATATGAAATGTGGACTAAAAAGATATCTAATCTGAAACATTTTCATATCTGGGGCTGTTCAGCTAAGGCTAATCCATACAGGCTTGCTAAAAGGAAACTGGACTCTAAGACAATCACCTGCTATTTTGTAGGGTACTCTAAGATATCGAAGGGTTATAAGTTTTATGACCCAATGACTCGACCATTTTCTGAGACTAGGAATGCCCACTTTTTTGAGGATGTTGGTTTGGGGGGTGATAGTAGTCACATTCTTTTGAAGAACCAAATCCTGTTAATAAGGAAACCATTGAACATGGTCAAGCTTTTATTCTAAACGTTGTTCTAGCAACATCAGGAGAAGAAAGTAATGTAGATAATCTTCCCATCAATCAAACCGAATAATCTCAAAACATTTAAGATCCTGCACTGGCCCTGCATTTGTCTCTATAGTTATTATAGTCGTTGTGGTATATAACAAAACAGTTACCAGTTTAATACAATTTATTACTCGGAATGACAAGTTTCCCGAGGTCGAACTCAGGGAACAACTATAATTCTAGAAGCCTATAAATTCTCAATATAAGGTTTTACAAAAATTAAGAGAGAGAGAAAGAATTGGCTTTTTCTTCTTCTCTTTTTGTCTTCTTCTTTGCTTTCTCTTCTTTCTTTTCTTCTTCCTGTATTCTTCTTTGCTTCTTCCTATCTTCTTCTTTTTCTTTCTTCTTCTCTGCTTTTGTGGTTCCTCTTTCTCTTTCTCCTTTCTTCCTCTCTGATTTTCTTCTCTTCTTCTTTTCTTCTTCTTCTTTTCTTCTGCTCTGGCCATTCCTCTTCTTTCTTTCTTTCTCTCCTATCTTCTTCCTTTTCTTCTCTACGTCTTCTTTCTTCTTCTTCAGCAGCTGTAGTTTTTCTTTACTCTAGCTGCTGACCCTCCGACGTCTGACTCGGCGCCCAGACGGCTTAACTGTCTGTTTACTACAGTGCGGCTCCTCTTTTCTTCCTTCGGCTCCTTTCCTTCCTTTCTTCTTCTTCGCCTACTTCTTCCTTCTATCCTGCGCACACATACACAGATCAGTGCAAAACCTACCCCTACCCCTTCCCCGCGTCTCTCTCTCTGGATCTCTCTTTGGAAAGCTCTCCCAGAGTTGGGTAATCGGGTCGGGTTGCGCGCCGGGTCCAGGTGCATCGGCGTGGGTGGTTCACCTGGAGTGCATAGGCAGGATAGTCGGGTCGGGTCACCAAGTCCACGTGGGCAGTGCCGCGGACGAGGCGCGTGAATAGGTGAGGGACCTCACCCCTGTGTGACTGGAGGAAAACGACTAATGTCACTATTTCAATTTAAGTGTGGGCGCGAGGCCACACACTTACGATGTGGGACTAAAGTCCCACCTCTGCTCCGCGCACCCATAGGAGAGAAGCAGCCATTGATTTGGGCAGTAGCGAAGGTTTCGCACTCCCAATCGAGAACCTGGGCGCCTTCACTGGCTTGCCCCGCGTCACCTGGAGCTCACACCTGGAGAGGAGGAGACCTGGAGCTGCCTGCGAAGAAGCTCTAGCAGCTCGTCAATGGCGGCGAGGAGGTTGAACCCTGAAATCACGAAGACGACCTCCCAGCCATGTTAGACAACACAGGGAGCTTCGCCGGAGTGTGGCGAAGGCAGTGCGAGGGTTGGCGAGGCGCAAGAGCGCCTATGTCCGTGTGCCTAGGGCAGACTGTGTGTGCGGAAGTGGGTGTGTTCGCGAGGAGGTCGGGAGGTGAAGGGCGGTCAATGGAGTGGGGGAAACGCTTGAGTGGAGTGAGGGGGATCTTCTGGGCTTGTCGGCGAGGGGTGAAATGGCCTGTGGAGCTGGAGCGACCTCGCTGGAGATGGCGACCGGAGGTGAAGCAGATGGGGGTGGTAGTGGCAGTCGAGGGGTCTGAACTGCTAATTGAATAAGGGAAAAGTGAGAGGAGGGTAAGGGGAAAGTTCCTACCTACTTAGTCGATGATGAGGGAGAGGAAGACGTCCGGCTCGTGCCTGCCGGTGCTGGGACGAAGGTGCCCAGAGGAGGAGTAACGGCGATGAGGAGGGGATCCAGAGATGCCCGCTGGCGCAGCTTAGCGTGGGAAGACGGGGCAGAGTGGGCTCTGCTGCAGGTGTGGCAGCAGAGCGACGAGGAGGAAAGATCGTCGGAAGCTTGGGCTGTCTGACCAGAGAGGGGAGAGATGAAATCGAGGGTTTTTTCTCAGCCAAAACTTGCTTGCCTTGGTCGGACGCCCGTGCCGCTCCTTATAAAGGCGCTGGCGAGGAGAGCGGCCCGAGGGAAAGATGTGCAGCGCACGCCAGAGATGGCCGGAGAAGGAGACCCATGCCTGTCGTGCATTCGCTTGAGAGGCATGGCCGGTTGTAGGGGTCAAGGGAGGGTCCCTGCGACAGAGGACGACGTAGGAAACCTCCTGCTCGTTCCTGAGAACGGGCGCCATGCCCTACTCGGCGCCAACCTCCGCGCAAGGTTGTCGAAGGTATGGCGCTGCTCAGAAATGGCAGGGAGGACCGTTCTGCAAAGAACGACGAGAAATATAGGGGGTCATTTGCAAGGCTTTCAAAAGATAAGGGTCAAAAAGTAATTCAAAAAGACCAATTTGTAAAGTCGGTCAAGATGGTCTTTTCTTAAGCCCAAATTTTTATACCAGCCTAATTTGAACCTAAGGATTTTAATGGTGAAATTTGATTTTAGGTTGGACCATGTTTGACCAGTTAATTTGCGTAAAAACCTAAATTAAGTCATAAATTGGGCATGGTTCTCATTTTAGGTCAAAATAGGCTGCAAAGGCCAAATTGAAGATTCTAAACCCGAGAGAATATTTTTGCATGAATTTTAGAGGGTTTAGTTGATTTTTATCCTACCTCGAACCTCGTGAATTAAAATGGATTTATTTTAGGGTTACAGAATGTTATTTAATTCCTAGAAGTTGCTATAACCCTTTTCAGATCAGATCAACCCACTTCCCTCCTTATTAAGCTCATTCGACCTTCGTTTAGATCCTTAATTACCCTGTTTGCGCACTGCAATGGTGAAATGGCAGTTTTACCTCTTATTATTTGTCTTATTCTTTAACTCAGAATTCTCTGAGTTAAGCCTCTCTTTAGGTTTTGTAAGAACTTCTTCACACTTATTTAGATTAAATTTTACCAATTAGGGTTTATGGTGAGGCTCTCATCATGCACCCATTAGGAGATCCAATGGAGAAAGAAGAAGTGCAATATCTAATGACTATGTTTTCTTTCTTCAGGAACTAGAGGCAGATCAAATGGATACGGATCCCATTTCGGTTGCTCATGCCATGAGGAGTTCCCATTCTCAAAACTGGATCAATGTCATAAATGAAGAGATGAAATCCATGAATGATAATGAGATTTGGGATGTTGTCCCATTGCCTGAAGATGTGAAGTCCATTAATTGTAAATGGATATTTAAAAACAAATGGGATTCACAAGGCAATGTTGACATATATAAGACTCATCTTGTTGCCAACAGATTTACCCAAAAGGAAGGCATTGATTATAAAGATATATTTTCGTCAATTTTATCTAAGGATTCATTTAGAACCATAATGACTTTAGTAACTCATTTTGATTTGGAATTACATTAGATGGATGTAAAGACAATGTTTCTTAATGGAAATATTAATGAAATAATTTTACATGGTGCAACCATAAAACTTTGCATTAGGAGATGCAAAGAAAATGATTTGCAAATTAAAAAAAGTCATTTATAGACTAAAGCAAACTTCAAGACAGTAGTATTACAAATTTCATCAAGTTATTGTCTCATTTGGTTTTGAGACAAATCCGGTTAATAATTGTGTATATTATAAATTTTATAAGGGAAAACATATTTTCCTGGTATTGTATACCATAAATTTCAAGAGGAATATATCAAAAATAAAAAATAAAAAGAAAGAAAAAATACAAGTACATTTCAAATAAAAGATCCAAATCCCAAAAAAAATATTCAATGGAAGCTTCAGAAACAGTCCCAACCTTTAAAATCATGGAGGGAATAATGAGGAGATTAAAGTTGAGAGAATGAAAGACTTAAGGTGTGACTTAAGGTTATCTTGGGTAAATAAGGATTTTATTTGGGTACTCAAGTTGAGTAATCGAGTATAAATCCATACCCATACTCATCTAGTCAAGTTTTTTAGATAAAATCATTTCCCAAACCTGTCAATTTAATTCTTTTCAAGTCAAGTTAAACTATATTTGCATCAAATTTATCAAAATTTACATCCGTAACAATAAAACAAGTCAGCCAATCAGGCAACCAAATTGCTTTTGATATGAAAATCTATGCACTAACGTGCCTTATTTTCCATGGACCCAAAAATGTTCTAAATTAAGTGATTTTTATTTGATGCCCCTTGAATCTTTTACAATTACATAAATGCCCTTGAATCCCTATAGAATTGTTTCATGCCTATGATAGGCATGTATCTTCTTTTTACCCTCAACTTTCTCCATTTTCACCTCCAAACATCTCGTTTTCCTCCATCCACCTCCTACCTCCTCCTCTAACCTTTCACTTCCCCCTCTACTCTTGCAATCCCTTCTTTCTTTTCACCTAAATATGTACATATACTAAAGCCTAGTTTACATTGGGGTTATATCCTCTTTTGGGAGGATCACCCCTATTTATCATATAAGATAACTTAACCCTGCATAACAATGTTAACCTAAGATAAGGCAATACATATTGATGGGGAGGATAAATTAATCCCTAAATTAACTTATGTCTCTCGTCACATCATAAGTTAACCTTTATTTCCAATCTCTATTCAACAAATATAAATAGAGGATCCCATTTGGAAGTAAATAAAAATAAATGTTATCCTCTATTGCAATTATATTAGCCCATGTTAATAATCCTTTACCATAAACTAGGCCTAAAGCTCTAGCAACCTTAGAGAGGAAGGCCATTCATGTCTAACAAAAAAAATAAAGGATGGAAAGATCCAAGAATCCAACGTTGGAATCTTGTTCCAATGATTGATTTTGACGTCAAGAAAATTATGAATTTTAGTTCTTAATTAAATTAACATATAGGTGTTGACAAAAAGATTTTTGAGGTTATTTTAGGAAGGTTGGACACGACAAATCAAGTTGGACTCAAGAAGCTCAAAGAACTAGAAGATCAACTCAAGCTTGCCGAAGCACAAGATCTTGTTCATCGGAGTCCATATGCTTTTGTCTTATATGATCATGTAAGTCCAAAACTATCAACTTCAGTGGAATGCTAAATATACTTTAACGTCAGAGGAATGAAGTGTTAACCCGAGCAATATTCTAGTGTTTGCATTCGTAAGAAGCGATGAGCAATTGAAAATCCACTAATTTAGTTGAGAAACATTCCCATCTTAACCTTAGGGGTAGGTGTTTTAATCCAAATAACTCATTCAAATCATAGAAACGGAACTTTTGGTTTAGATTATTAGGATTATAGGTTGGGTTAAGTTCTAATCCGTAAAATTTATATAAGTTTTGAGTTGTTTAAGGGATTTAGCATATGTATAACCCAAATGATTAACTCGAATTAATAGATCTAGTGACCCGTGGGTCATACTCATCCACCTTATCCAAATTCAAATGTATAGGTGAATTGATTTATAAATAATATTGATATATTTTTTAAACATTTTCTTCTTATAATTATAAATAATATTTAATTTTTTATAAGATGGATGAACCATTTAGTTACTATTATATTGCAAATCATTTCACCAAAACAAAAAAAAAAAATTTATTAACAAATATGTGCAAAATTTTGATTTCATCTGATCCAAATTGATCTAAACTTAACCCAAACTGATCCAATCTCAATCTAATTTAGTTAGGGCATGGGTGATCATTTTGTCAAGCTAAATTGAATAGAACCTAAGCTAAACAACCCAAGCCCACCTAGCCAATCTCATCAGATGCCCACCCCTAGCCAATCTCATTGAGAAAATGCTTACAATTTCTGTAGTCTAGCTAGCATTCCATAGTCATGAATGTCTAGAATGTAGGTGATAATGGTGCTTGATAAGCTCTGCATTGCACAACTCACTGAAATAATTTAGTGATTATTAATTTTCTCCTTAAGTAGAATAAGATTTGAATTTTGATTTTTTTGGTAATAGTATACCTACTCAATTATTAGACTATTTAAGTGGATTCAATGATAAAATTTATGTATTAATTTACAATGGAAGTTAGGAGTGTCAATCGGATCCAAACCTGATAGACTCAACCTGAACTTGACTCGATAAGTGAGTTAATTAAACAGGTTGGCTCAGGTCATACTTGTTACATAAATGAGTAGGTCTTGGACATGGATCTGAGATCCAAATGACTCATTGGACCTGATAAGGGTCTTAAAGAAAAAGCCCAAATTCCTACAACCTACTATAGTCCCCACCCTACTTGACCCTATGATTCCCAGAACCTTAAAGTGGTGGTATTGCATCGATGATATTTAAAATTCATTGGTAATATTTGATTTAAAATTTAAATATTTTAAATTTAACAAGTAATATTTCAAATATTACTGATAATATTTGGATATCATTGATTCAGAAATGATACTTGATCTTAAAATTCATGCACCAAGTCTCACTTGACTCAAAATCTGATAAAAGACCCGCATAGACCCGTTACAAATGGGTCATGTCAGGTCTTGGTGAAAGATAGGCAGGTTAGATCTCGAATTAGAAGTTGTGAATCTATTTCTCTATTGGATCAACTCAAACCCCATGCATTAGTTTCATGTTCACTCGTAGATGGGTCAGGTTAGACCCGTCTGACATGGAAATGTCACGGGCATATGCATAGCTAATATATTTACACGTACGGGGGGGTTCCTCCGTTGGATAAATTATGAGTTTAAGTCAACGTGCGTCACACGTGTTATGTTATCAAACATGGCCGGCGAATAGATTTGTAAGGAATAAGGGACCCACCCTTATAAATTATTCTTAGAGTTAAGAGGACCTATATATATATATATATATATATAGGTATGAACCCCATACCCGCTCGTGGAAAGGTGCCATGCATGCCTTCACTGTCCCCATCGTTGTCCTATATATCATTGCCTACCGCACGAATTACATTAATTGGATATATTGTTTATTTATTAGAGTCAGTACAGAATGGAAGGAGTGATGACCACCACGTCTTTTACCCTCAGTGGACCAATGCGTTTGTAAATTCGTACCCACGTACATATTGACCCACCTGCACACGTTCTTGGATGTAATTAACATGAAATTAGTAAAGTTATTGATTTTTTTTATTTTTATTTTTTTTGCTATGGTGAAGATGGAGCTTTTACTCACAGGGACTTTTTTTTTTTTTTCTTGCACGCAAGTCCTATGCCGCAGGATGTTAATAGTCACGGCAATTGCTTTGCACGAACCATCAATGGCCTGTTTCGGCAAGTGAAATAACTTTTAAGTGGCTTTTAGGGTTTACAATAGGATGTTTCGACCTGACAGCTATGGTTTGTTGGCTAATTAATGCTTGGTTGTCTTACAAGAAATCAATCTATCCCTCACAGCAAAGATCATCATTCCCAAGATCCTTCAAAATAAGTTGCTGCATAAACGTCGATGCATTGCAAAGCAACCATGAGAAGTATATATTAGGCAAAACTTCTAGCTACAAATGAATTATTGGAAACAAATGGCACGAACAAGAAAACAAAGCAAGCATACGTAGAAGATTACCATCTTTAGTGTGGAAGATTCCCTTGGAGGAGGAGGGGGAAAAGATCGTCGGAGAGAACTCATTGCTATATTCTCAGGAATTATGTTAATTGGAACCTATCGTGGTAGAAAATTATCACACACCCTAAGCTGGACACGGAGTCATGGCATGCGTGCATGCATGGGAGCTAACTTAAGCACAATGCCAAGGTCAAACACTTAGTTATTGGGTTCGTGATTGAGTGTGGGACCACACACGGATGTTGGGCATGGACCATGGATGGTGTCCCAAGTGGCACAAGGGAGCTGCTAGAGTACCTAACTTGTCATGGAGCAAATGCTTTAGGGTCTTATTGTGCAAAGGAATGCCTTGCTACACTAATTAATGTGACACCTAAAATATTGGGGTTCACAAACTACATTGTGGAAGAGACGAATGTGTCTGTGCATTGACAGTTGCATGCGAAGAGGTGCTGGGTGCCATCTTGACCAAAACCCTTGGACTTGGGATGTGTTCCATGTGCCTTGCGGACTTATATAAAAATGTGTAAATATATAAAATTGAGACTTTGGGAGATGCTGAATGTGCCAATGCTTTCAGTAGTAACATGTGTCTTGTGCCATTGCCTTACTGACAAATAAGCCTTAGTGGCAAATAACATTTGTCGTTAAAAATAATTATTTTATTACTAAAATATATTAATGATAATTAAAAAAATTGTCACTCCACTATTGCTGAGAATGATTTGCTAAAAGTTTATAACAAATTTTATTTTTACTATTTTAACAATTGTAGTGTTAAATATGGTTATCACTAAATTATTCTTGTACAAGTCTATAAAGTCAAATACAATTGTCAAAATTCTTTGTCTCTAAAATCTGTCTATAGGAACAAAAAATATGTCGCCAAAATATCGCTATATAATAATTATGATGTCAAATATAGTTGTTACTAAATTGTTGTTGTGAATGCCTATAGAATCAAATATAATCGTCATAATTTTTGTCCCCAAAGTCTAGTTATAACTATAAAAAAGTACATCACCAAAATATCGCTACATAATACATACAATGATAAAGTTTTGTTTAATGTCAATTTATCACTATATCGATTTATAATGACAATTGTAAATGGCACAATGTTTCTCTCTATTTACTTTTAGTTACCATCATTTTCACTCCTAATATAATCTATGAGATGATTCTAATACACTGTTTCACCACTATCCACAAATTTTGTTGCTATAATCATTATGTATTGTGATGATTATATATTTATTTAAGGCACAATAATTTTTTTGTCACTATATCAAAAATGATGATAATCTATATCGAAAGTACAATGTTAACCTACTTTTAACATTAAATGTAAATCACTTTCCAATTGAGAGTAATCAATTAAAAGAACATCCATTATTAAATGAAATTACTGAAATATAGTGCCTATTTAACAAATCTTTATCCCAACAAAACATAAAAAGGTTAAAGTAAAAAGAAAGTTCACACTAATAGCAACAAATCATAACTTGTGACATGCTAAAACTTTGACAAAATGAACATCTTCAATCTATGGATGCTTATGCAGGAATGTACTCATCCTTTTATCTAGGGAGTAGATTATCAAGACATCACTCTTTACAGTGAAACTTCATCATTGTCCATATGAGATGTCCTCTACTTCTTGGAAAATTACAAAGATAAATAAGTCTTATATGATGATGCTAATAAAAATTTTAATAAGCATACCAAATATTGAAACTTACAAACATGGCTTAAGATGTGAGTATCCAATTACCATATAACTATTTGTCTTTTTGGCCAAACAATGACTCTTCCAATCACATCTCCTATTTTCTCAAATTATCCATATGGCGAAATCTTTGGTTGCTCAGCTAAAGGCGAAATCTAGAAATCGAGTAAGACCATGTAAATACTTTGAACTTGTTCCATCCTTAAATATCCAAGTCTTATTCATATATGTCCTTAATTAAAATTTGAACCAGAAAATAAAATAATCTTTAAAAAAATGTTGAAGTGAAGGATTATTATTACTTTAAATGTAATAATGGGTTATAATTCTTGATGAAGTTAAAAAATGTGGGAGAAAGAAAAGTATGATAATTTAGAATAAGCTAAAGACAGTAAAATGAATCATTTGAATCAAGCATGCTATATTATTGGTGGAATGGGAAGGTGGATGTTCCGTAGTATGTCAAGTCGATCTTCCAACTTATTCAAGGCCATCAGCACTGCATTGACTTGCTAAATTTTGTGCATCGTATGGTCAACTCTTTGGCTCGCCATATTACAGATCTTGGTATATTTGTCACTAAATCTAATTAATAGCAACAAACTTGTTATGAGTCACTATATTTATTGTCGCTAATGACCAATTTTGTTCTAGTGATATCCTTGTGCATGGATTATCCCTACGAAGTGTGTGAGTATGCATGTTAAGTGCACATATGAGTTGTGCATGCACTCTTTAGTGCTCGCACAAGATTAAGATAGGGTTGCCTAGCATTGGTGAGTTAGGACTACCCGAGAAATAACCTCATGTCTCATAGGTGTGAGTGAACTCAGTGACAAAAGCCACTTTATGAGAGATAGATCACTCCTCTTTTCTCAAATATCATCTCAACAACATTATGGCTTCCTTAAATTCTTCCCATGCCATAAGGAGAGCAGAGCTCTCTATTTCTATGAATGTTACATAATATAGACTTAGAATTCTATTGATAGAGTAAGTTTACGATGACTTGGAATGATAAATATCAATTAAAATAAAACTAAAATGTCAAAAAATCCCTCTATGATTTCAATTCAACATCATATATCATCTCCTTGAGCCTACACATATTTGGATTAACATCCACAACTTTGTTGACAAGCTCTAATTTGTTGTCTACAATTGAGATGGATGATCATTCAAGTGCAAGAAATGTGGCTAAGCAATTGATTGAGCACCAGAAAAACACAGTGTTAACTAAAAAATCTCCTCAAGACAAAAGGAAAAGAGCATGGGCACTACTACAATTGTACCTACACTGACGGTTAAAATCTGTTAGTATAGATCAAAATGACCATTGACGTGTAGGTTCAAGGACCTATTCCAATGGTCATTTTCAACATCACCTTAAGACATGTCGTTGTAGGACATTCCAATGGTAACACATGTTGTAACAATCAACTTTTCAAGACTATACAATTTGGTGTTCATCACAACATCAACGGTTAAAAGTGTCAGTGTAGACGATATTGTGATGAATTTTTTTGTCAGTAACTCTCACAAGTTCACAAGAAAATAAAATTATCAGTAAACCATCACTATAGGCAAAAGGTGGATCTTCATAGACATAAGTTGGTGATTTTGTCTATTAATATGACCGTCGGAGTAGATCTTACATGTAATATTCGTCAATATTATCAATGACTCAATCAAATTCCTGAATTCAAATCAAGCACACGATCAAAAAAACCTCGCAACTGAAGTAGTCCTTTTGTCTTCTCCCTCCTTTTCTCGTGATTGTCTCCACGTCTTCTTATATCCTACAACAATTTTCAAATGTAGGTGTCCAAATCAAAAAAAAATCTAGCAATGTGTAAGAATTCAACGTAATTGAAAGATGATCTATCATCAACTACTTGCAAGTATGACCACGTTCCATCGATGGACCAATCAATCCATGTCCCAATAGCAAAACGAAGCAGCAATAAAAGAAGACGAAGAACCCTACCGAAGGCCCAAGCACCGCCAGCAACAAATACCCAATACCTTAATCATCATTATAATATGAAATACGACATTTAATATTATACAAGTTCGAATGCATGGGTGCATAGGAATTGGAGTGATAACGACAGGCCCCAGCTATACCTCAACATTGTTCTCTCTTAACGGCCCATAGAGTTCCAGGGTTGCTGGGCCTCATGGAGCTATATCGCGAGAACATTTTGATTTCTTTATCGACAGCAATATTCATACAATTGAGCGGAACAAAAAGAAACTAGAGCGTCGGTGAACTTTGTTGCCATCACACGCTCTAATGTAGGCAACCCCTCCCACCCATGTGAATGATTGAATCAACCCACTACAATGGTATGTACGTACACATGTGTATATTTTCTTTTTTCCGAAAAACTAAGGATGCCCGTCTATCACAGTTAAAATTTTGCATGATGGTTACCGAATGACATTTTTTTACGAAAAGGGGCCTTTTTTTTTGGGTTTTGTCAAAAAAAAAAAAAAAAAAAAGGTAGAGAACTGTTCCTTGTAATATATTTTAGTGAAAAAATATTATTTGAATTTTTGTGGACAAAAATTAATTTTCACGGATAAAAAATATAATATTATTTTTAATTGATGAAAATTTATTTTCAAACTGATATAGGTTCAAAGGTAAAATACATTAGTATTTTTATTTTTAATTTATATATTTTTGAAAAATTATTTTTAACTAATATTTTATTTTCCAACCAATCTATTTGATTTTCATGAATTTAAATTATTTGAAATTTCAATTAATATATTTTACTTTTTATTTTAAGAAAAATTTAAACAAATATCGTGCGATACAAATTAAGTTGCAACTCGTATTTTCATGGTAGCTATTGCATGGTAGAAGAGGGGGTCCTTGATTAGCATGGAGTACTTACTACCCAGGATATGAAAATTTATCAAGACGTAAAAACTTATCAAGAAAGGACCTCGACTTTTAAACCCCATTTTCGATTTATAATAGGGACCCTGGCTTGCTAACATCCAAAACCCCATTTTCGATGATAGTTGATTGTTAGATAATACGGACCTCGACTTTTAAACTTCTCGGTGGTCCAATGAATAGCTAAGTTTGACGATCGGATTAACAAGTTAGTCCCGTTTGATAGATGAGATACTTTAACTCAGGTTAAAGATACTTAATTTAGGATAAAATATTTTTGAATTCATGTGAGATAAGAATTTTAAATGATTATTCCATGAGTTTTCACGAGTTAACCATTTTAAGACATTCCCCAATGCATCATTGGAATCCGATGGTTGTTAGAGGAAAAAATCAAATCTGCCCCCGTTCTCCTGATTCTCATTCTCCCTTGCTCTCCCCCCGTTTACTTTCGATAACCCTGATGGTAACGAGAACAACTGCCAAGATGGTCGAAATAGACAACACACATTGCACATCAAGGAAAGAATTCTCTCTTTTCATTTATTCTTATCGAGTTATGCATACAATCATATCCATTTAACTAATGTAATCTTAATATAAATTATATACATAATTATTTTAAGAAAATATGTTGTATGTTGTTAATAATAAATAATCTATCAAATAAAAATAAAATATATCATTTGTTAATTTCATCTCTACTGGTTGCACTTAAAATGAAAATTAATTTCAAATAAATTAACAATTTATTAGTTATAAAATATTGGAAACCAATCCCAAGTCACATGCCCCCTAAATTCCGCTAGCTGCAAGCGCCCACGGGTGATATTCGATAAGGAAAGTATTTTTGTGAGGTAATCTGAGAATTACGAAAAGGAATAGGATGAAACGATAGATCAGGTAGATTAACAGATTTTACATATTAAAGTTATTTTATAGAGTGAGTAGAATAATTTTACCTTAAGATAAATCTTTCTTAACCTGATGCAACCAGTAGATGGATTAGTTGTCCAAAACTAGCACTCGTATGATGCTTTTTTTCTCTACTGCTTGGTCTCTATTCCATCCAAATATACTTCATTTGATCATTGAACGTACGTGATAAAAAACAACGACCTTTCTAGCAACATAGAGAAAGCTAGACTCTCGTACTGTCAACATGTTTTTAGGATTAATTATTCAAAATTTAATCTTTAACACAAGAACTATGCAAATTAACATGGATACAATGTTCAACGTTTATGATCAAGAAACAACAATTGCATGACTTTAAATCTCTTTTGGACCTTCCTTCCCTCCTTCGGACTTTTCTCCCTCGACGATCAAGAGTCATGTGTCGACATGCAGCCGCTCGGAGTTGTTTGCTAGGGCTGATCGTGGCGGCAACACTGCGACTTATGGTCGCACTTCGAGCGTGAGTCAATGTTGCAGTCGTGTGTCATTGCAATCATCAAAGCGATCGCCCATTGGTTGATCATTGCGATGGTTTGCACTGCGACGGTTGTTGGCAATTGTCGTGGCCTCAATGGTCGTGGCATCATCAGCTGCGGAGGTGCATTGCGTTAGGGGCGGTGATCATGGTCGTGGTTGCTTGGGCAGGCAGTGCCACGGTTGGAGCAATAGGAAGACATTTCAATTGAGCATACGGAAGTGACAGAAGGTAAATCATTGTATGTTAATGCAGTTCTTGATTGTTAGTTGTATAATTTTCTTCTTATTTTGTGTTGCCTCGATAGTACCTCATTCTCTTGTTATTTAGCTACTGTATAGGTTCGACCATTTTGATGTTGACTTTAGTTTTGTGTTTTGTTGGTGTTACTTTCCCTTGAGGGAGGTAGATGTTCCCCATTGGGGTTTGTTTTTGAGGGTTATGCAAGACACCACGCTTCCTACGATCGAAAAGTATTTTTTGTTAGATTTCTCGTTAGCACTAATGATTAGAAATTTCTCTTAGTAACGTTGTCGTATCTATAAGTATGATATGGTGATCCTATGATAGTCACTTGATTTCCATATTTGTGATATTTCTTTTTATTTTACTTTGTTTTAGATTTAGATTAAAGTTTTGTATTGCCACCCCCTAGGAGGATGTCAATATTTCCTTTTTCTTCTATCTTACATTACTTGTATGATTTCAACTCCAAGATTTCTTTAAAAAAGAAAAAAACATAGAGACCAATCTGATTCTCACACATGGTACCTATCTTCAACTTGATTCAAAAAAGTAATCGAATGTTTATTTTGACATGTGAGTCCACCCAAATGTACATTTGCCAAAATCCTCCCAATAGCTACAAAAAAGCTGCGGCCAACTTCTCTCAGCAATCTACAGCCACAAAGTCGATGGCTCTCACACGAGAGAGAGAGAGGGGGGTAGAGAGAGAGGATTATCCACAGCCACAGCGAAAACAGATGAACCCTCACCTCAGAAGAGTAGTCGGAAGGCCCCTATGATATGCTATCCTCCAGGAGGGCCTCCGCGGCCCTCCGACCGGAGAGGAGCACCCCATCGAAGGTGCTGGAGCTCCAGTGGTCCCCACAGAGGTAGACCCCATCCCCAACCCTCGGCTCCCTCCCCTCCAAACCCCACGCCCTCGGGGCCCCCTGGTCCGGCTGCGCGTACGGTATCCTGTACGTCCTCAGGTGCTCCCATTCCCCCACCACCCCCTCCCCGAACCACCCCGCCAGCTCCCTCACCACCTCCGCCGTCAGATCCCCATCCCTCTCCCCCACCACCGTCACCGACGCCAGCGCCCTCCCCTCCGGCGCGTACGTGTCCGCCACGTTCGACGGGAAGCACATGTTGTTCACTATCCCTTCCCCCGTCCCGTTCAGCACCAGCATCGGCCCCTCCACCGCTGCCCTATCCGCCGCGAAGTACAGGCACGCCGTGCTCCGCTTCTTCTTCTCCTTCGACACCGCCCGCGGCAGAAGCCTCGCCGCCTCCGCCTCCTCTACCGCCACGATCACCCCGAGGTCCCCGCGCACCACCTCCCCCCCGCTCAGCACCACGGACCGCCCGTCGATCGACTCGACCCTGCAGTTAAGACGCACGGACGCCGGCGGGAGCCTGCCGGCGAGCTGGCGGGGGATGGCGCCGATGCCGGCTGCGGGGAGGACGTTGTCGCCGATGGCGAGGCAGCGGAAGACGAAGTCGAAGATGTGGTCCGACGTCTCGAGGCCGGTGTCGAAGAAGATGCCGCCGAAGAAGGGGCGGAAGAAGCGGTCGATGGCAGAGGGGGAGTAGCCGTCGAGGACGAGGCGGCGGTAGAGGGGGAGGTCCCCGCCGTCGTGGAGGTTGTTGGCGGCGGGGGGTAGGAGGGAGCGGAGGCGGGCGAGGCCGATGAGGAGCTTGTCGGGGAGGGAGCCGACGGGGTTGGGTAGGGAGAGGAGGGAGTGGAGAGGGCGGCGGAGGGGGTCGGAGAGGCGGTGAAGGCGGCCGTCGAAGTAGACGAGGGAGCCCGGGTAGAAGGGGCGGAGATCGAGGGAGGGGTAGTCGAGGACACGGCGGGCCTCGGGGTACGCTGTGAGGAAGATCTGAAAGCCGCGGTCAAGGAGGAAGCCACGGTGGCGGTCGGTGCGGACACGGCCGCCCACGGAGTCAGAGGCCTCGACGAGGAGGAAGGGTACGTTGGAGGAGTGGAGACGGAGGGCGGCCGCGAGACCCGCGAGGCCCGCTCCGACTACAACCACGCGGGGGGAAGCGTTAGGGGAGGGGGAGGAAGAGGAGGCACGGATGCGGGTGCGGGCGGAGGACGGAAGGGGTAGAGGGGAGGGTCTGACTGGGGAGATGCTAAGGAGGAGAGGCATTGGAGAGTAAGGAATTGGGAGAGTGAGTGGGATGGAGTTGAGTGGTGGAGGGAATGGGAGTTTGGAGCCTCTGTTTAAATTTGAGTCCCTTCTGTTCTGGTCTGCGTGGTGGATGCGAGGCGCGGTCGGTCGATTGGTCGTTAGATAATGGCCGAGTTGGGGATGGGATAATAGGGACCCTGGCTTGTTAACAACCGAAACCCCATTTTGGACGATAGTTGGTTGTTAGATAATACGCACCTCGACTTTTAAAACTTCTCGGTAGTCCAATGAATAGCTAAGTTTGACGATCGGGTTAACCTATAAAAATAGAAGTTAACTTCGTTTGATGGATGAGATATTTTAACTCAGATTAAAGATATTTAATTTAGGATAAAGCATTCTTGAGTTCATGTGAGGTAAAAACTTTAAATGATTATTTCATGAGTTTTCACGAGTTAACCATTTTAAGACTTTCCCCCATGCATCATAGGAATCCGATGGTTGTTAGAGGAAAAATCAAATCTGCCCCGTTCATAGCACATGATGCCCCCGTTCTCCCGATTCTCATTCTCCCTTGTTCTCTCCCGTTTACTTTCAATAACCCTGAGGATAACGAGAACATGACAAGCAGGTAAATGACGGAAGGAACAAATCATTTTACACATGTTCTTAGCTTCTCGGCCATTCCTTTTCCAAAATGGCTTCCCTTCTCCGAACTACAGCTGCCAAGGTGGTCGAAATAGACAACACACATTGCACATCAAGGGAAGAATTCCCTCTTTCCATTTTTTCTTATCAAGTTATACATACAATCATATCCATTTAACTAATGTAATCTTGGTATAAATTATATACATAATTATTTTAAGAAAATATGCTGTATGTTGTTAATAATAAATAATCTATCAAATAAAAATAAAATATATCATTTGTTAATATCATCTCTACTAATTGCACTTAAAATAAAAATTAATTCCAAATAAATTAACAATTCGTAGTTGATAAAATATTACTAAGTTATACATAACGACAACTTATTTTAATTAATATGACTTTAATTATAATTAAAAAAATAAAATTTCTTACATCAAATAAAATATTTACCAAAAATAATGAATTACAATTACTTTATTAAAACTATCATTAACAATTAATTAACTTTCAAAACAAACAACTACAAGGATAAAAATATTATTTTACACCTTATCTCATTAACAACCTCCTAAATAACAAACTTATGCAACACGATAGCCCTCCAAGTTATCCTTTGCATTTCTAACGATCACACATTAACCTAACACGGTAGTATTTATGACTTCTAAACAAAAATATAATATAACTCACCTACAAAAATATTTTCTTAAAAAATCTATCCCTCTCTTTAAACTAAGTCTAAGAATTGAATTACTTAACAGCCCTGCAATTATAAGTAGCAGAAAACAAAAAAATTATTCTTACCACGTAGCCAATTTTTAAACACATACGAATGAGATAGAGATAGGAAGGGAAAGGTCACTGCATAATACTAAAATATCAACAATCTCTCTAACCAATTTGATTGGAACCTACCTAAACGAATCCTATTTGAAGTGAACTTAAAAATAAGAACTAATTTGTTCAATCAAGCATACTCACGAGAGAGAGGCGAATTGATTATCAAACTTCACCTAAAAAATGTGTTCTAGAAAAGTAAAATACTCTCAAATACCACTAATTTCTTAACTGAGTACAAGAAATAATGCAATCTCGCTCTCTTTAAACACGCATATCCATACCTCTAGCAAGTACCGTCAATTTTTCTACCGTACATTCTGTGGTGCACGTGACTCGTTGCAGGTTCCTTGAGAAGTAGAGATTGTGGTAGTTTGAGTGGTCATTCAAGAATAACTGCCATGTTGTGACGTTTCCACCAATCACGGTGTCGTGGCTGACTGCCACCCTAACCAAAAGAAATCTTTTGCCTGTTGCCTAGGCAGGGGAAAAGGTGTATTCCAGCTAAACCCGCAGACTAAGTTAGGGTCACGTCAAGCAAGATGGTCTTGCCTTGAGTGTTAAGCTGGGACTTATGCCAACCGACATATCCGTTTGAGTAAATCCGAATGCTTGACTAATTCAGGCGGATACCAGGTCTTACCAAACATCCTTTATTCATCCCACCTAAAAATGTCTGGGCGAACAAGGACTCTATATGTATTGCTTATTGGACCTTGTTAGTCCTTTTGGGCCTTACCATTGGGCCTTTTGAGCCTTAGAAAGCCCTTACAAATTGAGTTTGTAATAAAGATTTTCCTTTTCTCACCACAATCATTTAAGAATTTCACACAAATCAATCAAGATCATATACTCACCTAGTCATCTTCACAATCAACGTAGCATCACACCCAAACACCTCTTCATCAGATCTGAATTGGATGATTAGATCAAATTCAAACAAACAAAAGGCTAGGAAAATTATATACAATTCACACCCCTCGGTGATATGTAATATACAGGGAAAATCTCGGGAGTGAACTACATATGCTGTATTAATGAAATCTTGTGACTTCAACAAAACGGCACAGAATCAAATAATCAACCTATGTACCTCTCTCGTGAAAATCCATATCTAACTTCTGCGCTAATTGAAGAAGAAGAAAAAAATGATGAGATGACAATGATGGACGATCATCCCAAAGATATAAATAACCAGGCAATGAAGAACCGGAGCCAATATTGAGATTCATTTACATAAATACAGGGAAGAATAGAATCAGCGGCATTGGATGTCCCTAAGTAATCTTACGCCAGAGGGAACCTTTGGGAGCTGCCAAGCACTTAACCTTCCCGAAGACGGACCCGACCTTTGCTGGATTGCCATCGACCAGTGAATTTTCATATATCTCTTTGCACTCTTGCACAACCTATTATGGAAGAAACAAAGCACAAGCCTTAGTTTACCTCTGAAAGGCTCCCACTGGAAAGCATCAACGTCCAAATGAGAAAAAACTGCATGGAACTAGTATTCATCACTGGACAATTGCTGTCTCTTATAGGCCAATCTATTCAGGTTGAACAAAATTTTGGAATAATCAAGCTAACTTTTGTAAGTTTGGTTGCCTATGAGCTTTGGAACAAGGATGGGGAAGGAAGGTTGGATTTGGAGGATGAAGGAAAAGAGTAGAGTTGGAGTGAGAAAGGTAGTGGGAAGGAGGTAGACAGGAGGAGGTCAAAGAAGGGGTGGCGACAGTGGAAATCAGGTGGAATGGGGGAGGGAGGTAGTGGTATTAGTTGGAAAGTGACAAACGGTACTGGGGATAAAAAAATTCCATTTTTTAATGCTTTAAAAAAAATAATGCAAAAATCAACTAACCCAAAGTCGACCTAATGGCACTTTAGTTAATGTTAAAATAATTCTTGGGGCATTTGCGTAAATATTGATTTCCTTGTGCCATTTATGTAAAATCAAAAGCCTCTTATGGCATTTACATAAAAATCCCTATAATGACACTTGCTGAAACCTTCAAAATGCAGGAGACTTCTACCAAATAACTTGCCTTGGCAGTTATGAATGGATTTCAGAAAGAAATAACTTATCAGCGATGCTAAACAATTTCACTTTTGCACATATCTGAACAATATCATTTCCCAAGATTTTATGTATAAATATCTATTTCTAAAGCAATATGAGGCATATTGTATGACCTACACATACTTTCTCCACTTCCTCAACGCACTTTTAACTTGTTGATCTATTTTTGGAAATAGAAAAATTTAACAACCAACGTATGGTTCATTACTGACACAGCAGTATTACCTCCTTAGCATCTTTCCTAGGAATGCCTTCTCGCAATGCAACAAGCTTCTCTACAACTTCAGGCTGCATGGACATTTATATTTCAGTAAAAGCACGGTGGACTCATCAGTAAGTAACGACGCACAATGGAATATATTATAAACTAGCAATCCCTGTAATAAAGTCATCCCACAAAGACCAATCAGTGGATGCACTCTCAAACTGTGCCCTTGAGTAGAATTTTTCTAGCTATTAAAGTGAACATTGATGTAAATATTCATTGCAAAGAGAAGTTACCGGACAATCAGGCTGGTGTTCAAGAATATTTGTGTAGACAAGTGTGAACGTATCTAAGCTTTCTGCTGAAGCCAACTCTCTCAAATCACAGAGAGTTTTTACTTTATTTTCTACCTTCTGCCAGAATAGATCAGGATATATTAATATGAAGTCAAGAAGAATGCAAATAAAACTGTTGTTCAAATAACAAGAAGCTTATTAGTAATAAATAGAACTGGAAAAAATGGGGGCAAATAATTATGCCAAATAAAAGAGTACCACAACCCGGAGTCAGTGCGAACTAGTTTGGGAACTAGGATAGATTTTGTGTGACTAACTCTTGTGCCAACTAGGTTAACCTCCAATTCTTTTTTTTTTTTGGAAAGGAGGTTAACCTGCAATTCTACTTAGAACACAGTATTTGGGGTTAACCTCTAACTGTTTGATGTGTTGAAGTATTAACCTAGGGACTAACCTGCAATGGGATGTTTTATTTTTTTCAAATGAAAGAGGATCAAATAGTGGGATAAAAGTGGGATAAAATGCAGGAAGACATTTTTCCCATGTATTCATTAATTTGAATGGTAGTTGGTAGTATTTTGTTAATTTGAATGGCAGTATTTTTTTCATATAGGTCACCGATGGATGGCAGAGAAGCCCAAGGGTCCGGGCACCCTCACCAGAGGGGGTCCAACTGGCAGACCAGTGGCCACAAAGGCAGCAATGGTGAGGAGTTCCGGTGAGAAGCTCCTACTGGTGAAGCTTCAGTCGAAGGGAAAGAAGGAGATCAATGTGGATGATCTCCCTTCGGGCACAAATCCCAACAACAATCAAATCTAATTGTTTTTGGTGGAGAAAAAAAAAATGATGGGAATCAAGAGGGTATAGAGTTCCAGCCTAGGACCACTGTTCGGATACCATAAAGAGAACAGTGAGCAATTACTTTTACTATGAAACCCTAGGCCTCTATTTATAAAGGAGAGGCAAAGGAAAAACTACAAATGGACCCCTCAACAATATGAAATACTATAAACAAACCATAAAGAAGTAAAACATGGAAAAAAAGCCCGATAGAAAAAGCTCTCAACAAGATTCAATAATTCTTCATTTATCTCTTTGGACAAACAATAAAGGATGTGTTTATATTCCTACAAGAATCCACTCACTAATTAAAAAAAGGAACACCACTTCCATGCTGCTTCCCTAAAAAAGGAAAAAAAATGGATGCGGAAAGATGAGTCAGTTGCCAGTTGAGCTAAACATAAAGATTTTCTGCCACTAGTAGATGAATTCAAGGAGGCCAAAAACAGGGAGTACATTGGGCTGGACATCTAGATACTTCGACTTGATGAAAACACATAAGAAACCTGACTGTCATATTTTTCCATGATTAAGATAAAATTTCACATCCTAAAAGAAAGTAGGTGCAACTGACCGAGATATTGATGTAATCCTTGAAAAAATCTGTCAAAACCTCTTCATCGAGTCTCATTCTTTCTATTGTTTCTTCTTTGATGTAATTCCTCTGGAGAAAAACCAACAAGAAATGATAAAACTGCTAACCTCTCAATGAACCAACGAAAAAGCAGGCCACCCATATCCAGGTTCACATTTCAGATAGCAAACCTGTGTGAGGAGATGATCAACATAGATCACAACAGTTTCCTCCAGGCACGTTTCGACAAATCTTCTGAAAGATCTCTCTTCAATATAGCTTGTATCAGAGAAAAAGTAACAGCTTATCAATAAATCAATCTAGGAGGAAATACCAAGACAAGCTTTACAGCAACTGAGAATAAAGCAAACATTTTCTTTTGTGTCCCTATATTGTAATCCATGTAAGAATATCTACACAAGGATTGAAAAGCAAGATAGTTTTGGAAAAAACATATTCTTCCATGTGGTTAACTGCAGTGTAAATAGCTCCCCAGATGCTCAAATAATTTGTTGTGTACACAGAAATTGTCTTGACTGGATCTTTTTCATTGAATTCAATCATGCCTGAGGGTGCATCATGGAAATAGATATATGAAAAATAATGCTACCAACAACAATCCATGAATTTCACAAACTGTACTTGAACAATTTCAGATAGAAATAAAAATAAATTAATCAACCAAAATAGTTAATGGATCAGCTTTACTGTCACCCAACCAACAAAAAAAAACTAGAGCTGGTACTGCCTCTGGCCACAAAAAATTCAATTAAGAATGTCAAGTTGGGTCTGCCTGACCCAAATCCAACCCAATCCAACTACAGTAGGCAAAATCTGATCCAGTTCGTTTCCAGATGGAAATGGGTTTTCATTTATGAGCCACAGCTAATATGGGTGTACCCATTCACCTGCGAAAGTATATTTCATGTCTTTTTTTTTCCAAATAATCCAATCCCATCGTCACTTTATTTAGTTACCTTATATAGAGACAGAAAGTTCACACTGCTTTTAGCAATTAAAAAAATGAGAAAAAAAGGTTCTAAGAATAATCTACCAAGAAATTTAGTAATGCGTAAATGCTCCAGAAAAAGCTCTAGATAGTTTTATGTACAAATCATATTTTTTATGCTACCAATAACCCATGTATTAAGATGGATACTGCATCCTTTCAATAGATAAATGTGTACCTGAAAGGTAGATGAGTATCCAATGACTATGGGCTTGGATTTAAGCTTTTGGTAGCTAAATAAATAGGATACGAGTTTTGTTAAGCTTAGAGATGTATTTACTATTTTATGCTATTTTTTTATGACTGTAATTTTCCCAAACCTCTCTGGTATAAAAGAGAGGCTAGAATTTCTTTTGAAGGCAATGCATCATTTTCCTCTCCACATAGTATCAGAACAGCAATCCCAAGCCGGTGCTCCAATATCTCACCAAATACCCACCCAAAAGATGATCAAATCACCAGCATAAAGGTGATTTGATGGAAGGAAAATCGTCTAAGCATGGCAACAGTGGCAGCGACGCAAAAGAAAGCCCTCCCAGCGTCGCCACCAGCAGCCAAGGGGCTGCCAGCGATTCTGCCACCGTCGCCCAGGGGTTCGGCGACCCTACTCTCACCATTGATAATGAAGTTTTCTTCCTCAAGCATGATGAGCCTTCTCTCATGCAAAGAAAATGTGATTGGTCCAAAAGAAGGATCAATTTCATATCCAAAGGGGCTTGCATTTGCAGCCCAATAAAACCCAAAGAAGAAGAGGGCCAGAGGAGCATAGGTAGTTGTCTCCAATGCCTCTATTCATCTTACGGGAGATGTAGAGCAACTTATGAATCTTAAAACCTCATATGGGAGTAAGGATGTCAGAGTGGCTAATGGGGCCATATCACCCATCACCGCAGTTGCAGTTGGGAGTGTACAAGTATCTCCAAAGATGATGATTGAAGAGATTCATTGTGCCCCAGAATTCCTAATGAACCTACTATCTGTAAGCAGCTGCGTCTATAAGGATCTTGGATGTCATGTGGTGTTTAATGAAGATCATTGTTACTTTCAGAACCGACAGATGGGAGAAATCATAGGTGGGGCTATAGAACAAGATTGTCTCTATTACCTTAGACACCTACTCTGTTTGCTAGATCGTGTCCATAGCTACTGATCCTTAGCTGTGGCATAAGAGACTTAGTCACTCGTCTGTCAAGAAGATGCAGCAGATGTACCCTCAGTTGCCTGAGTCTCTGACTCTGCAGTGTGAAGATTGTCAACTTGAGAAGATATCACTTCGAGGATTTTTAGATGTACTTGCTTTATACAAGCATATGGCAACCGGGACAAGTTCTCTCCTCGGGTTGTCTAATGCATTTTCCTTGGGTATAACAGGACACAAAAGCGATACAAGTGCTATGACTCAAGCCGTAGGAGATACATTGTTACTGCAGGCATTACTTTCTTTGATAAGATCCCATACTTCTCAGAGGAAGGAACCTCTATACAAGCCACCTTGGAGGATACTCTAGTCTACCATCGAAGACAACAAACTTTGCCTAATACAGTGCCTTATCCTATTATGTTAGATATGAGCGTTTCAGATACTAAGCAGTCAGTTCAGAGGAGGTCTAACAGAGCTTGTACTCTTCATCCTCTCTCAGTATACAGAAGTTTTCCACCTAGAGGATGAGATTCGCCAGTTTGCCTCAACCATTACCACAGTAGTTATCCCTAGGGATTTGGTTCAAGCCTCTCAGGACTCTAAGTGGCATGCTACGATGGATGAAGAGATGAGGCTTTACAATCTCGGAAGACCTGGGATCTTGTACCATGTCCTCCGGATGCTACAATTGTTGATTGCAGATAGGTTTATACCATCAAATATAAAGCTGATGCGACTATGGATAGATATAAGGTTAAGCTTGTTTTCAAGGGCTTTACTCAAACATATAGGATAGACTATCTTGAGGCATTCTCTTCTATGGCCCGTATTACATCTATCAGGATTATCACCTCTACTGGTGAGTTGGCCTTTATATCAGCTGGACATTAAAAATGCCTTCTTGTATGATGACTTACCTGAGGTGTACATGAGACAACCACCAAGGTACCGTAGTCAGAGGGAGCTTGTGTGTCGCCTGAGAAAGGCTATATATGGGTTGAAGCAAAGTCCCCATGCCTGGTTTGAGAGGCTAAGATCAGAGCTTAAGAAGATTGGGTTCCAATGCTCCAGTTCAGACCATTCTATCATCATCAAGAAGACTAGGTATGGTGATCATGATCGAGTTGTCATTCTTACTATTTATGTAGATGACATATGATTCTTACAGTTCACTTTTGTTACCAAGTACTTGGGTGATCTTAGATATTTTCTGGAGATCAAAGCAATTCAACAGGGATCGTCTTTCCTTGTCACAGAGGCAATATAGGTTGCAGATCCTTGAGGAGGCTGGTTTGCTTGGGATCAAGCCCTCTTGTATACCTGTTGAGCCTCTACCTACACATCCTTTTGATGAGGAGGATCTACTATATGAAGATATCACCAGCTATCGTAGTACAATTGGATGCTTGCTGTACCTTACTATCACGAGGCCTGATATTAGTTTCACAATGAGTAAAGCCAGCCAGCATATGCAAACTCCACGATACAATCATTAACATGAGGTTTGCCTAATTCTTAGGTACCTCAAGAGGACACCAAGTAGAGGACTCTACTACAGAGATGACAGCAATCTGGACATTCTAGCCTATTCTAATGCAGACTATGCTAGGTATGTAGAGGATCGACGTTCTACTTCAGGTTGTGCAGTTTATTATGGTGGGAACCTAGTCTCTTAGAGAAGTAAGAAGCAAAGTGTTGTTACTCGCTCGAGTGCAAAGGCTAAGTACCAAGCGATGGCCCAGGCTGCTTATGAGATTATGTGGGTTGTCACATTTCTGCAGGATTTTGGCATTCAGGTCACTATGTCAATTTCACTTCTTTGCGACAAGAAGTCAGCCACATATATTACTTCAAATTCAAACTTTCAAGAGAGGACAAAGCATATTGAGATAGATTGCAACTCTGTTCATGATGCAGTCCTTACAAGGAAGATTAGCACTCCTAATGTCTCCTCTGAGCTTTAGCTAGCAGATGTCTTGATTTTCTGTACGACAAGTTGGGTCTCATTAATATCAACACTCGAACTTGAGGGGGAGTGTTGAGCCTAGGGATGTATTTGCTATTTTATATCATTTTTGGATGGTTGTGTAATTTTCCCAAACCTCTCTAGTATAAAAGAGAGGCTAGTGTTTCTTTTGAAGGCAATGCATCATTTTCCTCTTCACAGTATAATTGGTTTTTTATAAATGTATAGTTGGTTTTTAGGTAAGTATGTATTTCGGTATAAGCCAAAACCAACCCATCAACATAAATAAAGTCAATCATCGATGCAAACTTCATTGACAACAGGAGATACAAGCCCCTTGACATTTTAGCAATTCCTTTAAAAAAGGGAGAAAAACAAGTTACAAAAGCTGGTTGAAGCCTTAAACCATTTGTGCATTGAGTCATAATCTGTGATGTCAAAGCTAGGGCGAAAGTGGGACATGGAGAAAATGAATGAGGAGCTGCAATAAGGCATAATGGATGACGGGGACAACGAGCAAGAGAAGTGGGGAGGCGTAGGTGGGGGTTACAGGGGAGGACAAACGAAAGAGATGCCTTTCCGCTCCAAAGTCGCAAGAATGTAGGGGAAGGGGGGTCCTCTGTTGTTGATCTCTGAACTCGTGTGAGTTTACATATGAGGCCAAGTGTTAGGTCCTTCAGTTCAGTCTTCTTTCTACTTGTGTTATGTAGAAGGATGAGCTCAGCACTCTGTCGTCATGGAATCAATGAGGGACGAAGGAGATCCCCTGACTTCTTCGCAGACGTTCTTTGATGACCTTTAAATCCTCTTTGGGAAGATCGACTACCATCTCTTTCCAAGCTTCTTGTGCTTCTTGGCTTCGTGAGCATCTAAGCTTCCAAGCGTATAGACACTTCTTAGCTTGAGTCAGTCCCTATCCTTAAAGAATTTTGTCAAAAAAATGACTTTTTTATAAATAAAGCCCACGATGAAATTATGAATCACGATATTCAGGAAATAAAATAACTAGAGTGAGTGAGCAAGGTTTGAATTACTTCACATTTCTTCACAAGTCTCCACACCAACTAGCAAGTTGACATTTGACCTTCGTAACATCTTTGACACTTGAGTTCAAAACTTAAATCCAAATACCTCGTAATGCATGCAACAGAAAATCTGCCAATTGCTTCAACTACATAATATGCAAAAGGAAGCGGCAAGTCCCTAAAGAGAAGAGCCCCTTCAGTAAGGTGAAATGCAAGGAGTGCATGCCATGTCACTGTAGTACCTGACCCTTCACCATAGAAATCATCAGTAGCATGTCTTTCGCTTCACACAGAACAGTTGTAGCTCCTTACCATCGTTTAAAAAAATGCACCTCGAGGCGCTTGAGGAGTGTGCCTCGAGGCTTAAGCCTCAGTTGCAGTCTGCGAGACATGCGCCTCACTTTGCCGAGGCATGGCCAAGGCGTTAAGGCATTGAGGTGCTAGAGAGGTGCCGCCTCGACTAGTTTGGTTTGTAAAATGGTCATGTGCTAGTCACATGACCATTTTTTTGACCAAAGCCTTGGTGTAGCTCATCTAACCCTAAGCTTAAAATCCAAACCTCAAAAAGTCCTGAGCAAGAGCCATCACCGGCGAGTCGGTGACAGCTCCTGCTTCTCCACTGCATCCAGCCTCCACCGGCGAGCAGCGCTCCAGCACCAACAGCGCAAGTAGCGGCAGGCTTCAATAAAGGCACCATCGCAGGCTTCAGCGCTCCACGCAGGCCCCAGCGCAGGCTTCAGTGCTCCACGCAGGCCCCAACGCAAGCTTCAGCGCAGCACAGCTCCAACGCAGGCCCTAGCGCAAGTAGCGACAGCTCAGGCCCCAACACAAGCTCCAACACAGCACAGGCCCCAGCGCAAGCAGCGGTAATGCAATGCTCCACACAGGCCCCAGCGCAGGCCCTAGCGCAAGGAGGGCCTAGCGCAAGCCCCAGCGTAGGCCCTAGCGCAGCTCCAGCTCCAATGGCAGTGCTCCACTCTCCAGCAAGATGCATTTGAGGTTGAAGTTAGTATGTTGAGGTTAAGCTTAGTATGTTAACTATAAGTTTAGGTTAACTTTAGTATGAATGACTATATGTTGAGCTTAACTTTAGTATGAGTGTATGACTATATGTTGAGGTCAAAGTGAATGACTTGATTCATGATGTATACTAGTTGTTAGAGTGGAACCTTTGTTATTTATTTGATAGTTTTATTTATTTTTCAAGTTTAGGTCATTTAGGTTTATTTGATTACCAATCTCTTTTATGCTTTTAAACATGGCGGCAAAGGCAAGAAGAGGAGGAAAAGAAGGATCCATTAGCAAGTCTGATCCTGGATTGAAGTATTACACGGAAATTGACCTTCAAGGATCTCAAAGGGAGAAAGGATATAAGTATGTGAAGTGTAGCTTCTATGGGAAAACTATCACAGGTGGCATTGCAAGACTGAAGGAGCACTTAGCAAAGGCACAAAAATGTGGGAGCATGTGCAAAGGTGCCACCTAAAGTTGAAAATGAAATTAAGGCCTTCTTAGCAAAGAAGGAAGTTGGGAGAAGAAGAGCACTTAAAGAAATGGAAGAAATTCGTCGCATAGGTGCATATACAGTAAAAGGTCCATCTGGGCATGATGAAAATGCACATACAGGATCAAGTGGTGCGCAAGTGGTGAAGCGTCCTATGGATTTATTTGCTGCAGGAGTTGAACAGAAAGTATGGCCTGGAAGTGATGGACCTGATAATGCTCCTCAATGTCCTCCAAAGCAGATTACTTTGAATTCTTCTTGGTAGAAAGAACAAAGAATTAGAACGTGTCTTAGTATTGGTAGATTCTTCATTGAGAATGGATTGTCATTCAATTTGACCACCAGTCCATCTTACTGGCAAATGCTTCAAGATGCAAGTAACTATAGAATGAGATTCAGAGGTCCTACAATGCATGAGTTACGACTTGGATTTTGAAAGAAGTCAAGACAATAACTACTATGATGGACCAAGTGAAAGCATCTTGGGAAGAGATTGGATTAGGATAATGTCTGATGGTTGGATAGATACAAAAGGACGCACCTTGATCAATTTTTTGGTTAACAACCCAAAAGGTACGTGGTTTCTGAAATCTGTTGATGCCTCTGATGAGATCAAGAATGCTGACTATCTCTTCAAATTGACGGATGATGTTGAAGAAGTGGGCAAAAGCAATGTTATACAAGTGATAACAAATAATGCATCAGCTTATAAAAAAGCTGGAGAGAAATTGATGGAAAAAAGGGAACATTTGTATTGGACTCCGTGTGCTGCTCATTGCATTGACCTTATGTTGGAGGATATCATGAAGCTACCTCTTCATGACTCTGTTTTCAAGAAGGCCAAACAAATAATCAATTACATATATGCACATGCTTGGGTGGTGGCCATGATAAGGAAGCATGTAGGAGGAGACTTGGTGAGACCTACCATCACTCGGTTTGTTACTGTTTTCCTTACCTTGCAGAGATTGCTAATAGCAAAAGCTGCTCTTGAGTCCTTTTCCACCTCAAGAAGGTGGAAGTGCAGTAGTTATGCATTGAAGGTTCAAGGGCAAGCTGTACAAAATATTATCCTCAAAAGTAGAACATTTTGACCCAGTGTAACCTGTGTGATATGGACAATCAAACCGTTGGTGTTGGTTTTAAGAATGGTGGATGCTAAACAATATCCACCTATGGGATTTATTTATGAGGCTACGGATACGGCCAAAGAAGCTATTGCTAAAAATTTGGGTAATGATGAAAAGAAGTACAAGACAATCTGGGATATCATTGACACAAGATGGGACAGGCAATTGCACACTCACTTACATGCTGCTGCCTACTTTCTGAATTCCCAATGCCAGTACGAACCAACTTCTAAAGTTGATTCATAAGTAAAGATGGGCTTGTACTCATGCTTCAAGAGGTTGATTCCTGAAAAGGATGAGAGGTTGAATGTGGATCTCCAAACAGATGCATTTGTTAATAGAAGAGGATTATTTGGATGGTCCAATGCCATTGAGACTCGTTTTAAGAGGAGTCCTGGTAAAGTCCTTTCAATGATTCTATCATTTAAATTAATAAATTTTGTTAATTTTTTCCTATATACTATAAACAAAATTTCCATTACAGCGGATTGGTGGAGAGCATTTGGTGATGAAACACCTGAGTTGAAGAAGTTTGCCATGCGCATTTTAAGTTTGACTTGTAGCGCATCTGCATGTGAGCGAAATTGGAGTGCTTTTAATCAGGTAAAAAGTCTAAATTTACGTTTTAAATTTAGAGTAATATATAATAATTACGCTATAAAATTTAATGGTGAACTTTTCATTGAGTAGGTCCATACTAAAATAAGGAACAGGCTGAGACAAGATACTCAATGACTTGATTTATTATATGTTCAATTTGAAATTGAAACACAAGGAGGTGAAAAAGACAATGGATTATCCTCTATGCTTAGAGAAAGTGGACTCAGATGATGAGTGGATTGCTGAGCTACAACTTTGTGAAACAGAGATTGATGCTTATGTGGAGCTTGATGCAACTGTAGCTCTAGAAGATGATCATATTGATCTTGAGCAGTTAGTAGGAGCAGAGGGAGGAATACAAGTAGGAGAAAGTAGAAGAAAGATGCAAAAGAGAAAGGACAAGGGTAAAGGTAATATGTAATTTTATATTTTGCTGAACTATAATGTTTAAAGTTACAAACTAAGGTTCTAACTTCTAAGAAATTGTTTTAAAATGACTTATCTTTTAGGCAAAGCTGTTATTGACGTTGAGGAGAAAGAGTTTCAAGAGAGTGATAGAGATATTGAGGAAGATGTTGATAATGAAGCTAGGATGAAGTTTATGGATGACTCTTGGGATGATGCGACCAACCCTAGCGACAGCATTGATGAGCTTGACGGTGTTCAAGGAGGAGGAAACTAGAGTCTACAATGTGTTGTAGTTATTTTGAGTTTTTGATGTGGACGTTCATGTACCTTCATTTGAATGTATGTTTTAACTCTTAAGTCTCCCAATGGTTTGGGAAGTTGGTTTAATTTGTACTTTTGTTATGGTTTCTAATCTTCTGTATTATATGGATGTTTCTCTTTTCATTTAAACGTCATCTCTCGTTTAGTTTCATTCTTTCAATGTTGTGATAGAGAAAAAATGTTATAAAACTGTATCATTTATGTTATTATTTCCTTATTAACACTTGATAAGTATATATCAGTTCATTTTCTATATTTTTATGCAAATCCCAAGGCTTACGCCTCGCCTCGATGAAGGTAAACCACCTCGGTACCGCCTCGCATTTTTTAAAACCTTGCTCCTTACAACAAGCTTTAAACTACAACATGCAATACTTTCTGAAATTAATACTCATGAAATAATCTACCAGAAAACTACTAGCCAGTTTTTTTTTTATACAGCAACAAAGCCCTGTCCCACACTAAGTGGAGTCAGCTACGTGGATTCTTTGCCTCCACTCAAATTTATTCTTTGCTTACACTCAGTCTTTTGGATGTGAAAACATATAATATCCAAGCATTTTTTCCCATATTAAGTGGTATGGTCTGTATGGATTCTTTGCCATCATTTAGGTCCATTCTAGATGATTCCAAAACCTAATCCAAAAAACCAAGTTCATCCCTAATAATTTCCTTCCACACTTCTTCAGTCTTCCATGGCCCTCTTTTTAAAATCAACATCCAAATATTGACACCTTTGGATTGGTGCACCAAAAGGCCTTCTCTTTAAATATTTGAAGCACATCAAATGAATCTCTCTCAATTTTATCTTCTATTTTTTGTACCAATACCTCAACATCTTCATTGGCATAGACATCCACTGCATACACCTAGAGTTGACAGTGCAACATTTGGATCCATATAGCATGACAGATCTTGCTGCATTAGGACCTACCGTGACTTTCAAAGGAATTTATCCAGTAAAAAATGAATTGATCACCTATATATCATCTTAATCAGATACGAACTTTTTCATTGATTTTTTTTTGAAAAGTGAAACATTTATAATTTACACAAATATGGATAGTTTTCAAAAAATATTCTTGGAGGCAACACTAATAACCTCCTGTTTTTGAGGCATGCAGCTGAGTAGCCAAGTGATGATGGTGCAAGGGATGAGAAGGACCGACATTGGGAGGAAAGCACTGAACGACTATACTATAATAGGACGGAGTGGAAGAAATTCAATGGAACGAGTGAGTGAAAGGAGCTTATACCCCTAAAGTAAGTGTGAGAAAAGACAATAGGGCTGGTTACCTTACCTACAGGGCTCACACCCACATCAATCTTTAAATTAGTAGTTGATAGGAAGTATTCTCCCTGCTATACACATTGCTCCTATTGAGAATGAATCCTCTCAAAGGATGGGCTTTACTCTATACCCATTCCCACTGCCCCTCTTGCATACAAAAAAAAGATTGTATGAGGGAAATTTGATAATATAGTCTGCGGTTCTTAATGGGCTTCAATGTGGTTCATCAGTGGAAGATTCCCATGACTCAGGCCAGTAGCTGCAAGTGCATTTTAGAGAGGGAGAGAGAGGAGTTGCAAGTTGCTTTTCAGAGTACATTGAGGTGCTTCCCTTTTGAGTAAATGTCACATGCTTTCTTTATGACACCATTCCCCTCATTCTATCAGATGAATTTTGTGCTTTACCAAAAAAGAGCTTCCTACCTGTATTGAGGAAGAAGTTGGGGATGAAGAAAGGGAGCTAATGATCAATGACAACACAAGTATTCTCAGGTTTGTGGAAGGAATCTACCAATTGCTTCTTTTACACAATGCGTCACTCCACTCTACCCACAACCATTAACGTGCACAAGGGGCTCATGTTGAGGACCTACAGAACTGCTTTGATATGTTTTCCAAATCACATAAAAAAGTATCTCATAGTATACCACTTATGGGATATGTGACACTTCATTCAAGAACCTCCACTTATTTTTTTGACAGGATTAACACAACTTAACCAAAAGTCAAGTAGCACAAGGGAGGATTACCACATTGAGTAAACAAGAGCAGATAGTGCAAATCCATCACCAGCCACATAAAGGTTAACAGGCAGAGACTGAAATCGAAAATGAAAAGATCAGAGGACTCTCCAAACAGGAGGTGATTTTTGGATACTGGACTGCAAAAGGATCCTATTTTGTGGCTAGTCCCAACATTTCTAAGTCTTCAGACTGGCATCAAACCTTCTTTCCTTCTAAGGTCTTAAGTCTAGCACCTCAAACCTGCATTTCTTCCCTCACTTTCACTCCCACATATTACCGGAATATTTAGTAGAAAGGTAATGAAAAGCAGTTTGGAATATAGACTGCCCTCCCCCCACCCCCCCTCCCCGCCCAAAAAAAAAAAATGGTAGTCCAAATAAGTGGTACGTTGAGTTACAAAAATTAGGTTAATTATAGGAGACAACCACTAGTTTTGAAGTTTCAAAGCTTCTGTTTTCTTTAGTCACCCAGTTCTCTATCATTACATCAGAAACAAGAGGCACACTTCTTGACCGCATCAAGCTGAATATTGTATACATCCTCCAACTGACACTGAACCCATCACTAAGCAAGAAGCTGTTGAACCATCCTTTTTTTATTTGGTTTTTTACTAACATACTAGATTCCCATTGTTGATTCAGTTCTTCCTCACATCCATAGCATGTAATCATTGATCTGCATGTCCTAGATCAGTGCAAAATTCAGTGAAAATAGGAAGACTACGGACATTCAGTATTCATCCAAACTCATTTAAAAAATAGTTAAAATAGGTGCAAAACTTAATTCACGGTGAGGTAAAAACCACACCCACTCATGACCCACCCTACCCCACAAAAAAGATTTGCAATCAGCAAAGAATTCATCACATCAGTTGCTCCCACTACATGCACCTTCAGCTGACTCTGAAATCAAACATCTCCTAGAAAGCACATACTCCATCCCCCTCACCCAGGAACAAATCCTCCCCCCCTCTGAATGATGAAATACACATTAAAATCAAACGAAAGACTCCCACACAAACATCCCATACAACTAAAGAAAAACCCTTTGACCCGACCCCATGCTTGCTATATTTAACACTACAACATCCGGAAAAAACAAAAAACTTCTCCCTAATGACAAGCTTTTGTCCCATAGTAGTTGCTTCGGCCTTTCCCGCCTTCTCCAAGTCCTCCCTTTCTTTCGCCTTGCGCACCATATATGGGCCAATTCTTGTGATAAATGGGTCTCCAGCCACGATAGCTAATTCGAGAATCTTGATTGGCAATAGACGCAAGACCATGAGGTTCTCCCCCACCAAAACCATTCTTTGGAGCCCCATCCCTATTAGCTTGATTCTCAACAACGTTAGGATTTGATTCCAATGCACCTTCTGTGTTCCCACAATCGTGATGATGTGGTGAGACCTTTTCAATTTCCTGCGGAGGGATGTGAACATTGGACTAAGAGCTCTATCGCAGATCACAATCCATGTCTTCCTGTCACTCAGCAAACTCACCACTGACTTTCATGAACTCTTTGACCCCTTTTGCGTGACAATGGGAATCCAGCATCATTTCCACAACTTCAGGCGATTTAATAGGCAGGTTATTGATAGTTACCTCAAAACTCACAGCCGCTTTTTCAGAAAATGCTCATCTCGCCACATCAATATTTCCAACTTCAGCAAGCGTTAACACATTATATCCTTCCAAAACTACTTGCGTAAATAAAGGAGGGGCCACAATTTGTGACGCACACTTCGCTACTGCTGTTTTTGGAAATGAGCAGTGTGCAACCTCAAACATCTGCCACACATTTCGTTGCGACTAATTCTGGAAAGGAGCAGCACACAACATCTAATTCTCCTTTACCGGCCATTGTTGATTTATTAAAACCCACCATAACTGGCTATGCCAAATGCCTCAGCATTTAAATTTGAACCACAATTCAAATTCAAATTTGAGAACCCCAAATTTGCAACGGGATTCGAATTCGAATTTGAAAACCCACAATCTGTAGCCCCAATAATGGGTTTCCAAATGAAACCTTCCTTCTTTGCCATCGACGAGGTCGTTTGCAACGATCCTCTGACCACCGCTGCCATGTACAATCATTGCTTCCCTCTCGCCGATGACTACTACTCAAACATAAGGGCTCGTGAGGATCCACCATGCCGTAGAATCATCTTGGAAGGAGGTGCTCGACCCACAAGTAGCTCACCTTTCACCACCACTGCCAAGAGATCCTTGCCTCCTCTTAACTCTTGCAAACATAGCGCACCACCTCGGTCGAATGCAGCCTCAATGGGACACCCCGAATACAAACCATGAAGAAAGACCTCGATGGAGGTCTTTTGTCCAAAGCACCATTGTGCAATGGAGACCTCCACCAGAGAATCATTTACCCCAAAAGAAACTCATTGAAACACAAAACTTGGATCTCATGATCATCCAACCCAGAAAGCAGGACCTTCATGGGCAAGAGAGAGAACCTTCCAAACCTGTGAGTGGAGATCCCAATTCTCCAACTCCATCCTAATCACCAATAGAGGCACCGTCCCTACTACGAAATCCCCCACCAATGAAGCACACAGAGCATCCTCAATAGAGCCCATCGCAGCAAACCAAGGTGCATCAAGCTCCATCATTTGAGGCTCTGAAGGTGAAAGAGGCATGTCTAAGGAAATGATTGATCTTATTCTCAAAAGAAACCCTACGCCTCTTTATATAGAGAGAGGTGTTGGAAAAGTTATATCAAAGAACCAACTAGAAATAAGAAATAAGCAAACAATCCCAAAACAACTAAAAATAACTTGAAGAGTTCTCACAACACTCCCCCTCAAGCTGGAACATAGATGTCAATCATGCTCAACTTGTCACAACAGGCATCAAAAGCAAACTTAGCAAGAGGCTTGGTAAACATATCTGTAGTCTGGTTCTCTGAGATGACAGGTGTGGTGTAGAGAAGCCCTCTCTAAATCGGATCTCTAGTATAATGACAATCAATCTCCACATGTTTCGTACGCTCATGGAACATAAGATTATTAGCAATATACGTAGCCGCACGATTATCGCATCTCATCTCCATAGACTCCTCAATCTCAACATGCAAATCAAGTAGGAGATACCTCACCCAAACTAACTCAGTTGATGTCTTTGTCATAGCTCTAGACTCTGACTCGATTCATACAACACTCTACTTTTTGCTTCTCCATGTCACCAAGTTACCAACTACATAAGTGCAAAAGCCAGTGGTAAGACTTCCTATCTGAAAGACATCTCACATAGTCTGCATCGAAATATCCCACATTGTCATGGACTCACCTCTCCTAAATAGCAATCCCCATCCTGGTGCTTGGCTCAAGTACCTAAGTACCTGTATTGCAGCATCCTAATGCTGCTTGGTTGGCTAATCCATAAACTGGTTGAGCTTGCCTAGAGCAAGAAAACTATCTGGACATGTAATAGTAAGATAAAGAAGCTTCCTAGTTAACTGTCTATATCCTCTACTCTCTATGTCCTCTAACTCTGCATCATATAGGTGCATCTTAGGATCCATAGGTATGTTGGCTTGCTTTGCTCCTAACATCCCAGTCTCTTGTAAAACATCAAGTGCATATTTCTTCTGGCCAAGTACAATACCTTCTTTGCCTCTTGCCACCTCAATGCCAAGAAAATATCTCAGAGGATCCAAGTCCTTCATGACGAATCTCTTAGCCAAACTCTACTTGACCTCAGTTATCCCGACTGCATCATCGCCGGTGATAGTGAGATCATCTACATAAACAATAAGAGCAATGATCCCCTTTTCTGTCTTCTGCACAAATAAGGAGTGATTTGACAATTACCGGTTAAGCCCCAAACCTTCAACAACTTCTGGAACTAAGCCCGTGGACTCTACTTGAGTCCATAAATCACCTTCTTGAGCTTGCATACATACACCTCAACCTCAAAACCTAAGGGCCACTACATGCATACCTCCTCGTGAAGATCACCATATAAGAAAGCATTCTTCACGTCTAACTGATATAGTGGCTAATCTAGATGAGTTCCAATTGCTATGGGAATCTGTACCGTAGGAAGCTTGGCAATAGGAGAGGTGTCAAAGAAATCACCCCACATGCCTGGGTGAATCCCTTCGCCACAATGCAAGTCTTATGCCAAGAAATAGATCCATCAGGACTATTTCAAAGCAAACACCCAACAACAGCCAACAGTGCGTGCACTGAATGGAAGAGTAATCTCCCATGTTTCCCAAGATTGAAGTGCGGCCATCTCATCCTTAATGGCTTGCCACCACTTTGGATTAAGCATTGCCTGCTACTATGTAGCCAATATCTAAGTAGAAGAGAGAGCCTCAGTGAAAATAGCAAAAGCACAACTAAGGCGGCTAGTAAATACAACCCCAACCACCTAATACTGGGCTTAACTCCAAGGCACCTTCTACATAACTATCGAAAGATCAAGATCATTAAGTGAGGACTCAACATCTTCAGCAGGAGGCTCAGGAGCCAATGGTACATCACCAAAGCTAGTATCAGCACCTATAGGAATAGCACCAAACACACGACAACCAATAGCATCAACACATGCCTGCTGTGGAGAGGATGATTACGTTGAAGTAGGTGTCTGTTGCCGATATGTCACAGGACACAGAAGGATCTCTGAACCGTGTAACAACACTGTCTTTGGTGCCTGGAAATGTAGATTGGGAGATAGGAAAATCTCCTAACTAAACAAGAGGAATAGGCATTAGAGTTGCCTCTACCTCAAAAGACAACTAACACCCAGTCACAGAAAAGTATGGTACAACCTCATGAAAAGTGACATCTACACTGATATAATGCCTCTTTTGCAATGGATCATAATATCTGTAGCCTTTCTAGGTATGACTATAACCTAGGAAAACACATTTAGCTGCCGTTGGAGCCAGTTTATCTCTGTTAGGACCAGTAATATGAATAAAGGCTACATAGCCAAAAATCTGAGGTAACAACTGAAACAACTCCCAATCTAGATACAATATTTGCCGTGGTACCTGTTCAGATAGTACAGAACTAGGCATCCTATTAATCAAATAACATGCAGTAAGCACTACATCTCCTTATTGCACTAAGGGAACATTATGATGAATCAGTAAAGTCCTTGCCACATCCAAGAGGTGTCTGTGTTTCTGATCTGCTACCCCATTCTGCTGAGACGTATGGGGGGCAGGTAGTCTGATGAATGATACCATGTGATCTATAGAATGAAGACATTTGGGCAGCACAAAGCTCAAGAACATTATCTATACAAACAACCTCAACAGTACAAGCAAACCGATTCTTTATTTCAATAATAAATGTCTCCATTACTGATCCAACATCATACTTATTCTTTAACAAAAATAACCATGACATTATAGAATAATCATCAATTATCATCAAATAATATCGATGACCCAGTCGATCAGGTATACAACTAGGGCCCAGATATCTAGATGCAACAAATCAAAAACAAACTCAACAATAGTAAAACTAGCAAGATAGGTGGCTCTATGATGTTTCCTCATCTAGCATGCATCACAATGAATCTCAATGGCTAGTGAAAGGTGAGGGATGATACGACATAGCTTGTCTAGAGATAGATGACTAAGATGATTGTGTCATTGCAGCGCACTCGCTGTAGCAAAACACATCGCCTTAGCAAGAAGCTGCAACAGTGTCTGAAACAAGCAATACACACCCCCTCTTCATGTCTACCACCAATCATCCTCCTTGTGAGCTTATCCTCAAATACACAGCCAACATCATCAAAGATTGCCCTATAGTTAAGATCCTTCATAATCCCGCTAACAGACAATAAACTAACAAAAAAAATCTAGAACAAATAAAATGTTAGGCAATCCCAAATTGGGGGTAACTACCACCTCCCCCTGACCATCCACCCTAGAATGTCACCCATCTGCAACCTAAACTATCCTACAAGGAGGGACAGACCGAAGTTGTTGAAAACAACTGTGATCACCACTCAAATGACGTGAAGCACCAGAATCAACAAGCCAAGTAGTACTGTCAGAAACCCTGTCAAAAACACCAAAGGCACAATCTATACCTAAGAAAGCAATAGCAGTTGTATTAAAAGATGAAAAGTCTCCTGCGTAATCCAGGCAAGTCGCTGGACCACAGCATCATACTCTGCTCGTGACACGGTATCTAACTCTACCTCAAAAGTGGTCACTTCCTGATTGCCCACAAGAGCCTTCCCAAGCTTAGTCCAGCATGAAGCCTCAATATGGCCAATCCAGCCACAAAAGGTGCACGTGGGGCGAGCTCTACCAATCTGCCCCTACCACGTCCACGAGTACTACGACCTTCACCAATTGCAAGTGCAGAGGTCCGTCCAGCTATCTCTGGTAAAGAAAAGGTGACAGTGATCCAGCTGACACAATTATATGCCTCCTCAAGAGATGAAACATCTAATAGAGTCAATATCTAAGAGTGGGTAGCATCATAATCTGGGCCTAATCCAAACAAAAAGTGTAAAACCCTTGTCTCCTTGCAGTACTCTCGCTGACTAGTACACGTACATACAAGCCTGCACACGTTATACTTCTCCAGAACCCCTTTCAGGGTGGCATAATACTGAGGCAATAGCTGACCCTCTTGCCTGAGGGTAAACATGTCATCGTAAATCTGGTACACCATGTTGGAATTCTTTTCATGAGAATAGGTGTCATGAAGAGAATCCTACATCTCCGTAGCGATTTTGTAGTACATGATTCCATCTCCAATCCAAGGCAAAACTACATTCATAATCCACACTCTCACCATAGCATTGTCTTTCTTCTATGTGGTGTACTTTCCTAGCATATTCTAGGGCTCTAACTCAAGAATAATGTGTTTCTTATCAATACGAGTCATGCTTGGAGTATGGATATATTGCCGATATATCAAGATATTTGTTTCCATGATGGAAACTGATAAATCTACATTTATCCACGTTAAATTTCCTATTTATGTATGTTCCTAGGTCCATAAAAGCATCATGCATTATAAATATTGCATAACATGCATCATCATGCATTTATATTAATTTATACAAATTATATATTAATTTTCTTATTTTATTGGCTAGGGGATAGGACGACATCTTTCTAGGCTTCTGATTGAAGTTTAGACCCTGTGGATATGATCAAGGTAATGATCGGAATCTAATGCCTCTGAAATCACTCAGATCCAACATCCATGGCCATCTTGTACAAGCCATAGAAGATCAAAGGCAATAAGGTAAGGTGGTGTAAAATCTAGACCTCAGATGATAAATCCAACCGCACAGATGGATTCTAATCGACAATCGTAGTCCAACAACGCAAAAAGTGACTCAATCCGACATCCATGGCACAACCTACGAGTATTTGAAGATGGACGGCCCAGATGATGCCACGTGGCATCATCCTGGCTGTCCAAAGTTGCCACCGCTTCTCCCCTCAGCCTAAAGCGTGTATCCACCGTGCAATCTCAGCCGTTGGATGGCAATCCAATGACTGAGATCAACTCAAGCCGTGCCTACACACATCCTCAAAAGAAGCTTCCATCAAACGATCGTAACCACTGATCCATGATCCAACGATCGCAAGTGTTTGCATGTCTGATGGTCTTCTCATCAATCCACGCACATAATGCAGTGGATAAGGTCTTCCATCAGCAGCTAGTCACGAGTTCGAGTCTCACCAAAAGACTAAGTAGCTCGCCACCGCACTATCTTGATCGTGTGGCCCTGCTGAATCCATGTTGCCTCCAAGAAGTGCTTCACATCAGCAATGAACGTGTGAATGTGCAATCTTAAGTCGTTCAAGTGCCTTCCCAGTTGTCTAATCGCGATCTAGCAGGCACAATCTGAATGGCTACGCACCAGATCTTAGGCCTTCCAATCTTCATCAAATGACTGAGGTATGGCCACGTAGCTGCAATGACTTGTTGAGGTGCCAATGGCTGAAGACCAACCGCGCACGCACATGGTCAAACATGGACCACTCGATCGAGATCAGAGGGCTCTCCTTCCACGCGCGCCATCAGCCATGTCTGCCTTCACCAATGGTTGCATGTGTCACTAAAGGTCAAACCGTTAAATTCAAGGCCTTAAAATGACCTTTTTGCCCCTAAATATTACCTATAAAAGGGCACCTACACCCCTCCATCTTCATCCCTTCCTATGCTTCTCTCACCCTCTCCAAAGCTCTAAAGAACTAGTCCCATGCTCAGGTGCTCCACTAGAGTTTATAAAAATAATTTTTCCCATCCTCTCACCCCCATTTGTGGGCACCCGTGGCTATCTTCTCACCCCGTTCAGGAAGTGGATCCCACTGCGACACCACCTTGCTTCGTCCTCCTTCCTCCAGCTTCGTCCTCCCTCATCCAGTATCTCACCACCATCTTTCAAGCGCTCCATCAATACTACTCGTCCCCCAAGCGGTCGTCAAGGAGGATTTCCTATCTATTCTTTTTACAGCTTTCTCTAGTGTAGGTTTAATTTCTGTAGTTAACATTATTCTTAGATAAAGTTGCCACTTTTCTCTCTTATTCTCTTTGTATTATTCTCTCTTTCTTCTATTATTTATTCTTTAAATAGAGTAACTCGCGTAGATTAATTTCAACCGGTTATTCTGCTTTATGACAATAATTTCCAAACTGATCTCTAATTAAACATTTACCTCCTTGTATTCGACCTAGGACTCACCTTGAGTTTCGGTTAAATTATTTGATTAGTGGATTTTTCGCAACTACGACGACAGATTTTCAAACTAGATTTTTCTCACGTAAAATCACGTTTATCAGAAAGCCCCTCTTCACCCCCTTCTTCGCCACCCTCTCCTCACCCTCTTGCACACTCATGGTCCGTTCCTCACTCAATGTTCATTTCTATATCCCTTGGTGAGGTCCTCAAAGGTCTTATCTTTCCATTCAATTGTCAGGGGCCCATTTGCATGGAATGTTGTAAGAGAGAACCCAATAAAATTGAACTTCAAGGGTTTTCCCACAGTAAGAGGATTCTAGCATATAGTTTACATGTCATCAAAAGAAGGTCCAAATTTTTTCCACTTGCCGAATGGTAGAGACTTTTCTATTTCTAAAATCATTCATATGCCCAGGAAATGCAGCACCAGAAATAAAGACAGGTCAGAAACTTTGATCAAGAATCTACCTAAGGTTACTTCCAGGTGTCTGACGGAAAGAATTTACAACAAAAGTTGTTTCCACATAAAAGTAATTTCCGCTCTTGTATGCTATATTTATTCATAGATGGAGTGTTGAATGAAAAATCAGCAACAAGGTAAAGCAAGCTTACACTTTTACATCGTTAAAATAATCACAAAATGTTGCAACAAGATACTCAGTCACTGATCCTTCAAGCCACTCTGAAATTTGGACAGAAAAAGGTTTAGTATAGACAAAACAAGGTGTACCTGAAGAAACTAAAATCATGGTGCAAGTGCACTAGAAAGTGATGGGACAAACAATAGAATTGCATTTCCAATAAAACTTAACTGGTGACAATAAATTTACAAATTGTGGTCAGAGAATGGCCAGCTTAAAATGATGATAATGATTAACAATGGTCAGCTTCCCATCAAAAATTTCATACCACGTATTCGCATTCACCTTGAGAATAACTATAAGAAAGAGCAAGCAAGAAAGAAGACATAGAAGAATATAGGCTTGATAAATCCCATTATATACAATGAAGACAGTAGAGAGGAGCATATGTAGTTATCTGGCAGTCTGTCATTTTAATTATTTTCCTTCTAGGTGTTTCTTGTAATTTCTCCTTCCTAATGATAGGAACTCAGTGATCAAAGACTACACTAAAGGGGTGGTGAATAGTGTATGTTAAGATATATAAAAGTGAGATAAATTTGACATGAAATCAAAGCATAGCAAGATAATAATGCTTGGGTTTAACATGAAAACCCACTTACGAAGAGCGGGAAGAAAATCACAGGAAAAGGCCCTTAAGGGCTTGATATTTCTATTCTCTCTCAGGATAAAATGGGGGGTTACAATAGCCTTTTATAGGCAATCCACTCACACAAACTTGTCCACACACGATGTGGGACTATAATGGCCCACTTACAACTCTTCACCTCTCAACACTCCCCCTCAAGCTGAAGCATGAAATGCTCAGATTGTACAAAAGAAATCCTCACTCTACCAAGCAAAACATGACACTCAAAGGACTCAACTAATGTTGCCAAGTCACCGGCTTTTTTGCAACCTCATTCTTGCTTGTAGCCATGTGTAGGTCAGAGTCTACAAATGAATCGCTGAAGGTAGCTCTAGTGCATGTGCCTTCCCATTTTAAGAACTCAAAAGAGGGATTCTCCATGGCAACCAAGAAACCGAGCCTCTCCCACACGGAAACTCAAAGAAAGAGGTCTCCTTTGGAGACTGAGATAATGGTCCTCTAATTTAGGGACCAAAAGACAGAGTGAATCTCTCATGTGGGGACCTCAAAGAAAAGAGAGTTTCGTATGGAGTACACATAGAAGGTTGTCACACTCCCCCTTTCTTCCATGCTCATATGGGAAAAGAAAGTGCATAGAGAAGAAATCAAAGAGAAGACTTTCTCCCCTCTTCTCACCATCAATTTTTTCCCCTTTTTTTCCTTTCTCTTTTTTCTTGTAAAGTTAACAACTAAGAGAAGCCTAAAGGGCTAAAGAGGCAAATAACCCCAAAATATCTCCTCATCTCTTCTTCTTCATCAGGGTTTAAAGAACCCATGCAATCCACATCGTTGATCTCTCCCTAGTGATCGCCAAGGGTGAGAGAAAGATTTGTGGCAAAAGGCACATGGGGTTTGCAGAGGTGGTGGTGAAGAGGTTGCAGGGCATTCTCACAATCGCATGCGAGTTCTTTATCGAGATCTTCACTACCAATCTCTCCACACAGAGCTCTCGTGCATTGTCGCTCGTGTCATTGCTGCTCTCACGATCAAGTGCAAGATGATCTTCGTCATATCTCTTCTCCTTACGAAGCCTCAACACCGGTTCTAAGTGCCACCACAAGCTACTCCTCAACCTGGTAGCGATGGCGACATCCTTCAAGAACCTTTAACAACCCTGCAACACTTCCCTCGAGCATCGCCTCAACTAGAAACCTTAACCTGACGCATCACAAAGCACTTACGAGACCGTGTAATGTGCCTCCTTGCTGCTACCAGGTCGCTGGCATCGCTACCTCTTTGCCGATGTCGACCTCTGCCATAATGGCAACATCTCCAACCGCAAGCTCTCTATCGTCTTCGCTGACACCTCTCCTTCCTCCAACCTCAAATCTCAGGAGATTAGGGTTCCACCCTCTCACTCTAGATCAAATGCACAAAATAAAGAGAGACCCTAATAACAAGAATAATCGAAAAAAAAAAAAAGATTCAAGAATGACTTGCTCTAATACCATATTAAGATATGGAAAAGCAGGATAAAATGGACATGAAATCAAAGCATAACAAGATAATAATGCTTGGGTTTAACGTAGAAACCCCGCTCATGAAAAGCAAGGAGAAAACCATGGGAGAAGGCCCTTAAGGGCTTGACATTTCTATTCAAGATAAAATGGGGGGATACAATAACCTTTCATAGACAATCCACACACACAAACTTATCTACACACAATGTCGGACTAAAATGGCCCACTTACAACTCTTCACCTCTCAACAAGGTAGTGTTTCAATAATGTCAAAACCATAAAAGAAATACAAACCACAATTCTAGAAAAGTAAAGAGATACAAACCACAAAAGAACAAGGCAACTTATAGTGGAAAACTCATTCGAGTAAAAACCACTATCTAAGCCTTCCAGTTTAGGATTCTCTAAGATCAGTCACCACCGATCACTCCAATAACCAAACTACTTCAACAAGGGTAACTTAATTGCACCTAAAATGCCCCCTTTGGATCCCTAAACTGGAGCAATTTCTTCTCTCCTTCTAACATAGAGAATAGAAACTTGGCAGGTCGGGCACCGAGTACAAAAAATAGAGAGAGAGGGAGAGAGATAAAATGCAACAAATAAATCCTATAGAACCTCAAGATAATCAAATAGAGCAACTATTTAGCTAGTCAAACCATAGGAAGAAGCTCCAATGTAGAGAATGACAATGAAGATCAGGAGCTTGAATCACCCAAGGTTCTATCAACACCTTAAATCAGCACAAGAACTTAGAATCACCTCCAAAGCAAGAGTATATCAATAATGAGTACTACGAAGTATTGTTGGTGTAAATAGAATGGAAGGCTAGAGTTCCTTTTATAAAGATAAAGCCCTTCCAATGTTCAAAAATCCCATTGAGAGAGAGTTCAACGGGAAAAAAAATCAAGTTCGCAGCCTGAAGTGACAGTTATTGATCAATCAGAAGAGGGAGTTGATTGATCAATGTCAACATCCAAAAGTTTCTGGCAAGCCAGATTGATTGATCAGAAGAGACAAATTGATAGATCAACACAGTAATTGATCAATCAGATTGAATCCATTAGATTGATCGACCACGGAAAAAATTGATCAATCAAGATAAGATTGGTTGATCATAAAAGGTAGGTTATCTATCAAGATAGTTCCAAAACTTAGTTTTTATAAAGATATCAAGGTATAATCATTTTGAAAGGTTTGCCAATCAATTTTAGACCATAATAGGATTTAGAGAAGTTAGGGCTAGGTTAATTTAAGGTGAAACACCAAAGGTGTGTAAGGATATGAAAATTTTTGAAATTGTTCGAGTTAGAATAATTAGGCTTGGAGTAGGTTCTACATAGATGAAAGGATCCTAAGGTTTATCTAGGAATGATGCTCTAATTGAAGTTCTTTTACAAGCTAAAAAATGAAAAAGAAAGGATTACAAGTCTTCTAAGAAAAACACAAAGACTACAAGCTTGAAGCTGCTGCTTCTTTCTTCTTTTTCATCTTGGCAATCTCTTCTTTTTAAGGCTCAACTAAAAAATGAAAATCATTGATGCTTTTGAACTTGAAACAAAAATGCCTAAAGAGCATTTGACATCATGGCTTCCTGAAATGTAGTCTTTTCCCACAAATATAAAGGATTTCACTATCATCAAAACCAAGGTCCCAGCACGTAATACCCTACATAAAGAAGATTACTGGTCAACAAGGAATTATTTGATTATTCGACAAAGTTCATTCATGAATTTTGCTTTATGACGCAGATTTTAGAACTCAAGTGCATAAATACTTTATGCAGACTACGATGGCAAGGTAGATTAAATATTTCAAACAACTAGCCAAGCCTCAACCATTTCAGACAAAAAAGTCTGCAGTGTTTGCAATGGGATATAAAGACATCAAAGACAAGGAAACAGATCACAGACAATTATCAACAACCAGACAAATCACAATAGGCAATAGCAACTAAGGATCCATGTAGTCAGCGCCCAGAGGTGGGTAAAGGGTTGCTTTTGTTTTAATTTTGGTACTGATCTCCAGTTCCTCTTTATAGGGGGGAAGATAAGGCCTCCATAAATGGCTAAGCATGTGCAACAACAATAGCTATGAAAGAAGCATTTCAACTATCACGTAGTCGTCCATTCACATCTTTTCTAAAGGACTGACAATAGCTTTTTTTCTTCTAAAAAGGAAGAATTAATATGGTTACATTTTGCAAAAATGGGCAAGCCACACATTTTTATCAACAAACAAGAAAAAGATGGCTAGCTTTTAGGATAGCAATCATGAACATGGTAGGAGCTACTGTATGGTAAAATTTCTGCTATCAAGGACCAAAAAAACAGTGAACAACATATGGAAAGTATATGCATAGCTGTATAACAACCATGCTGAAGAGTTTATAGCCCCAAGTCACCATGTATAGTGGCCCAGATCCAGACACGACTCTACTTGAGAAAGAGTTGCTGTCAACACAGTATAGGGCTTTCCGTAGACCTGATGGAGAAGAAGATGCAAGTCAACTGTAAAGAATGAAGAAGCACATGGACTACCACGTGGCAGTTCTGCCGGTCAAGAGGGCACTGGCCCTAGTGGTTTTTGCTTAGGGAATAAGTTAGGTTGCCTTAGGTCCAAGTTAGTCATGTTTGGAATGTTAGTTGTCAGAGATAATTAAGATTTCTTAGGAGAGTATTTAGTTACCGTTTTTAGTAAATTATTGATTCTGTTTTCTATTTTTAGCATTTGGTATAATCTCTTTACATAGAGAGAGCATCATACATTATTTTGAGTTGAGTTGATTACGATAATATTTTCATTTTCGATCAACTCCTCTCCTCTCTCTCTCACCGAGTTCTCTCTCCCACCTCTCTTAGTTCTCGCACCAACAATCCATGGGTGGGTTCTCCATGTGTAAATCTCCACGCCAAGGAGTCTCCATCTTATTACGCAAACCTCCACATGGTATTAGAGTCTTCTATCTAGGCTCCTTGTGCATGCGTGGATCGCAAAGAAATCCAGGAGAAGAGTTCATGCACAAAGAGAATTTTACTCTCTTGTGCGTGATTTCTCCACCTATTTCACATTTCCAAGTCTTCCCTCTTGGATTTAAGAAGCCTATAATATTCAGTGACAAACATTGTTCTTTGCCGAAGATTGCATATCTCCCTTGTTAGCTGATAAATATGAATGTCCTTCATCTAGCCAAACATACTCTCCAAGGTAGTCCACATCTCTCGAGCATTTTTCTTCCTCAGAATAAGAGGCTGAAGTTAAATTGAAACAGAATTCACAATCCATGATTGTACTTGATTATCTTCAAGATACCATGTTTTCCAAGTAGGATTCTCCTCCACAAGCTCAACTTTGTTACCTTGTATATAGCCAATGCATCCACAACCAGCAATACCCATTCTTGTTGCTACAGACCATAAAAGATAATTCGACAGTAAGTTGCACCATAAAGCCTTCTTAGGACTTGATGGACCCTAACTCGACCTTATACTCTTATTTCTATTCGTCTGCCATGGTAGAAGAAACCGTGCACAAAACTCCAACTAATCAAACCGCACAAACCACTGTCATAAAATCAAAATCCACGCTACAAGCAACAGAAAAAATGGAGAAACAAGGCACCAAACGATGTTGAGACACCAAAATCGGCAGAGTTCGCATACCTCCTTCCAATTAACCAAGCATATCCGAAAGAAACATCTCATCAACTTCTTTAACACCATCCACCTTCTTTGGCATAGCAATACCAACATGAAGAAGATTGGGACTGCTGAAAGCACAGACCTCAATAATAGGAACCTGCCTGCTCTCCTGAGCAACCTCATCTTTCAACCATCTACCTTTTTCCTCAACTAGTCCACGTTCCAATCTGCCACCCTACGAGGTGAAGTCGTCAATGGTTGGCCCAAATAAATCAGCTGGAGATGTCTAACAGGTGTCCTCAATGCTTCAGAACGGGCTTGACCTTCAGATTCCTTCATCCTAAATGGAACAAAAGATGACCTTTTTGTGTTTATAGCCAGTCGTGAAAGGTTGGTGCAGAGTCACAACAATCCTGCAACTTAGCTGCTTCCACGCACCCCTTTATAAACCAGAGTGTCATTTGTGCATTGTAGGACTGGAAAAGTATCTCATGAATGCCACTCTCAGTAAAGACGAGAAACAAGCTTTCCTCAGATGTCCAAAACGAACACCTGGATATCTACAAATTTTATAAACAAAAGGGACAACAATGGGCATCTCTATTAGTACAAGAAAACGAAGATTCTTATTCTCAAAGAAACATACACCTCTTTATATAGAGAGAGGTGTTACGAGAATTACACATGAGAACCAAATAGAAATATAAAATAACCAAAAAGTACATAAAGCATGAAAGATAAGTACAGAGCTCAACACTCTCCCTCAAGTTGGAGCATAAATATCTATCATACTCAGCTTGTCACAACAAACCTCAAAGGAAGATCTGGCAAGAGCCTTGGTAAAACATATCTGCGGTCTGATTTTCTGAGGCAACTGATGCGGTGAAGAGAAGTTTCCTTTGAATCAGATCTTTAGTATAATGGCAGTCAATGTATACATGTTTCGTACACTCGTGAAACATGAGATTGTTTGCTATGTAGGTAACCATCCTATTGTCACATCTCATCTCCATGAGCTCCTCAACCTTGACATGTAAGTCAAGTAAGACCGATCTAATCCACACAAGTTCAGCTGCCATCTATGCCATGGCTCTGTACGCTGACTCTACACTCGAGTGAGACACCACGCTCTGCTTCTTGCTTCGCCACGTTACCAGGTTACCAACCACATGCACAGAATCTGGTAGTAGATTTCCTGTCAGAAAGACATTCAGCATAGTTTGCATCTAAGTATCCTACCATACTCATAGAACTACCTCTCCTCAATAGTAGTCCACGTCCTGGTGCTCGTTTCAGGTACCTAAGCACCTGCAAAGCAGCATCTCAGTGCTGCTTGGTTAGTCTATCCATAAACAGGATGAGCTTGACAACTGCAAGTAAGATGTCTAGACGTGTAATAAAAAGGTAGAGCAGCTTCCCAATCAATCGCCTATAGCCTCAGCTCTCTACAACCTTGGACTCAAAGTCATACAAGTGCATCTTCGGATCCATGGGTATGTTAGCAAACTTAAAGCCCAACATCCCAGTCTCCTACAGTAAATCAAGAGTGTATTCCTTTGGCTAAGGGTAATCCCGATCTTCCCTTTTGCTACTTCTATAACCAAGAAATATCTCAATGAGCCTAGATTTTTCATAACAAATTTCTCTGTCAACTTCCGCTTGACCTCAACTATCTCAATGGTATCATCACCAGTGATGATGAGATCATCTACATAGACAAGGAGAGCCACAATCCCCTTGTCTGCCTTCCTCACAAACAGGAAATAGTCAGAAGTAGAGTGAATAAGTCCCATATCTTCAACAACTTCTGATAACTTGTGAAACCAAGCCCACAGACTCTACTTCAGGCCATATATCGCCTTCTTCAACCTGCACACACACTCTCCCTTAGCCTCAAAACATGGGAGCTACTGCATATACACTTCTTGTAGATCACCATAAAAGAAAACATTCTAACATCCAACTAATATAACGGCCAATCAAAATGTGCAGCTACAAAAATAAGAACCCATACAGTAGGAAAGTGAGCCACAGAAGATAAGATGTGAAAGAAATCCACCCAATAGGTTTGGGTGAACCCCTTTGCCACAAGTCGAGCCTTGTACCGAAAAATAGACCTTTCTGGATTGTATTTTGCGGTAAAGACCCATCGATAACCAACGATGCGTGCACCAGGTGGTAACAAAGTAAGCTCCCATGCCTAGGGAGACTAAAGTGCAACCATCTCATCCTTCATGGCTTGATGCCATTTCGGATAAAGCATAACCTGCTGATAAGTAGTTGGTAACTATGTAGAGGTGAGGGCATCTGTAAACAATGCAAATGGGCGACTAACCCATCAAAAGAAACGACTCCTGCCACCTGATAGTGTGCACAACATCTAGGAGCCTTCCAAAAAGCAATCAGAAGATCCATATCAGCAAAAACAAACTCAGGCTCAGATGATAATACTTCCTCATCACTAGGAATAGCCTCAAAAGTGGCTAGTATAACTCCTGCAAGATCATCACCAGATACACAATGGTCAGTAGTCTCAACACATACCTGCTGTGGGAAGGATGATGGTGCTAAAGAGGGGGGGTATGCTGGGTATGCTGCCTATATCTAACTGGTTTCTGAAAAATCAATGGAGGATCTCTAAACCAAGTAGTATCAGTACCTGTAGTATTTGGTGACGATATCTGAATTGCAGAAAAGTCCCTAAACTTAACTAAAGGAATGGGCATGGGAGCCCTCACTGCCTCAAGTGAGAACTATCTCCCAGTAACTAAAAAATATGGAATAGCGTCATGAAAGGTAACATCAGCACCGACAAAATGCCTCTTCTATAGAGGATCAAAGCATCTGTATCCTTTCTGAGTGTGATTATAACACAGAAAGACACACTTAATTGCTCTACGGGCCAATTTGTCTCTACCTGACCCAATAATATGTACGAATGCTACACAGCCAAAAATCCAGGGTGGCAACTGGAATAAATCCCGATCAGGGTATAATATCTGCCAAGGCACCTGCTCAGAAATAACAAAATGGGCATTCTGTTAATTAACATGCAATCAACACCGCATCTCCCCAGTACTGTGAAGGCACATTATGGTGTATCAAAAGAGTCCTTGCCACTTCCAAAATATGTCTGTGTTTCCACTCAACTACCCAATTTTGTTGTAATGTATAGGGGCGTGATTTGATGAACCACTCCATGAGATCTGTAAAAATTCTTCATACGAGTAGTACAAAACTCTAATGCATTATCAATGCGTATAATCTTGACAGTGGAAGAAAACTGATTCTTTATTTCAATAATGAAGTTCTCAATTACAAACCCAACGTCTGACTTATTATTCAACAAAAATAACCAAGATACTCTGGAGCACTCATTCACTATCACCAAATAATATCTATGTCCCAAACGATCTGGAATACAACTAAGACCCCACACACCTAAATGCAGCAAATCAAACAAAGACTCAGAAACAGCAGAACTAGCAGAGTAAGTAGATCTATGGTGCTTTCCCATTTGACAAGCATCACAGTGAATCTCAGTGGCTGGTGAAATATGAGGCATAATACGACATAGCCTGTCTAATGAAGGATGACTAAGGCGATTGTGTCACTATAAGGCACTCTCAGCAATAAAACACACCTCCCTAGCACTGTGCAGCAAACGACGTCTAAGACAGGTGATACATACCCCCACTTCATGTCCACCACCAATCTTCCTCGTGAGCTTATCCTGAAATACACAATCAACATCATCAAAAATCACCCTGCAATTGAGATCTTTTGTAATGCGATTAACAGATAACAAACTCATCGGGAAATCAAGAACAAACAGAACATTCGGCAATCTCATACTAGAGGTGACTTGACACCTCTTCCTGACCATCAACTCTGGCATACCTCCCATCTACCACCTGAACAGTCCTACCAGGACGTGCAGACTGAAGGTGCTGAAAACCACTATGATCACCACTCAAGTGGTGGGATGCACCTAAATCTACCAACCAAGTAGACTTGTCAGACAGCAAAAAGTCTATATCTAAGGAGGCAATAGCAACAATATCTGAAGAAGACGGAATCTCCTGAGTAATCTAAACAAGCCTCTATACCACAGCATCATACTCAGCATATGACACTGTATCAGATTCTGTCTCAGAAGAAATAGCAACCTGATTGGCAACAAGAGGTCTCCCATGCTTAGATCAGCATGAAGCCTCCACATGACCAAGTCTGCCACAGAAGGTGCACGTAGCTCATGGTTTGCCTGTCTGTCTTTTGCCATGACCATGTCCACGAGTAGAAGAACCACGTCTCATGCCTTGACCACCATCAATAGCTAGTGCGAAGGTCTGTCCAGTAACCTCAGGAATAAGAGCCATAATAGTAATCCGACTCAGTCGACTGCAAGTCTCCTCAAGTGTCGGAAGCTTCGATAGTGTCAGGATTTGAGTTCGTGCAGCATCATATTCTGAACCCAATCCAGAGAGAGTAAAGCACTGCTATCTCATTGAGATACTTCAGATGAGTATCACAAGTGCACGTCGGTCTACAGGCATTGTATTTCTCCAGAAGCAACTTCAGAGTAACATAATACAGTGTCAAGGACTGGCCAAAATTCTTCTCATGGGAATACGTGTTGTGAAGTGTGTCCCACATCTCCTTAGCTGTTATATAACACATGATGTCGTCTCCAATCTATGGTGACATGGCATTCAAGATCCAAGCCCTCACCAATGCCTTGTATTTCTTCCATGAGGTGTACTTTCCAGTCTTATTCTAAGGCTCTAGCTCTAGTAGTAGATGCTTCTTGTCGTGACCCTTAGCAATCATCAGAAAATTTTTGAGACCAACAAGCGTAGTTGGTCTCATCCAACTTTATGATCGGGATAAAGACGGATTCTTGTAATTTTCGCTTCCTAACTTGTCTCTGTCGTAACCTCAGAAGATGAAGAAGAAGCCATGATGCCTCAAACACCAAGAAGTCACCAAGATCAGATCTGAAATTCGATTTTCAGATCTATTGAACCAATATAGGTCACGATTGCGATCTAACCTGAAAACCAAGTCATCTATTGCTTGGAAATCAAGTTAGACATGCATAGCAGCCTTCCAACAACCGGTAGGTGCTTACTAGGGTCCGGAGGCACCCCTAGTAGCCCCTAAATGAAGGGCTACTCCCTCTCTCCTCGCTGTGCTAGAGCACGAAGCCCCACCAGTGGCCCTGCTGCCCGACCGGTGAAGGATCAGGTGGTGATGCAGCCAATCAGACCACGCCCCAGCCCTGTGCCACCGCCGTCGCTGTGCTAGATCGCCAGCAACACCACCACAGGAGCACGCTACCCTTGCAACGTCATCACAGATCGACACGAAAGGCTCGACGCCATCGCTGGGAGTCCCCTTTGTCGGTCTGGAGAAGCGCCGGTGAAGGTGGGAGGCGATGAGCGGTGGGGAGAGAGCCTTAGGGTTTTGGTGGAGGGGGTAGGTGGCTTGTTTCGGTGGGATACCCAACCACTGATTTAGGATCACCACTCTGATATCAAGTAGGACGAAATGAAAATTCTTATTCTCAAAGGAAACCCTACACTTCTTTATATAGATAGAGGTGTTGGGAGAATTACACATAAGAACCAGACAGAAATATAAAATAACCAAAACATACATAAAGCATGAAAGATAAGTAGAGAGTTCAACATCAACCACTTCAACATCAAAATACCCCATTGTAGCTAATTCAATCACCATCGCATCCACCAAGAAGAAACAATCTCAATGGCTACCACAACCTAGAGGGTCCCTACCCTTGATGAAAGCTGACTACACCACCATCACCAGATCATCCCTCATGCTTCTTAATATATTGGCCAACATCTTAGCTATGATGACAAAGATAGCATTTGATAAACCAATTAGCCGAACATCATCTACCCCCACCATCACATCCTTATTAGGCAACAGTAACGGCACAGATTTATTGAGGCCCTGGAGCAGCAAGGTGGATGTTGTAAGTTAAAAAGGCCTTGTAAGTTCGAACAATCTCCTTCAACCTGATTTGAGAGACTACAAATGGCTATTAAAGATGAGGGATATTGAGAATGATGAGCATACATTTTTTGTAAACCAAAATGCACATAAGGTCGTTTTGTAGTTGGCATATGTTGATGATATGTCATTATAAGGAATGATAAAGAGAAAACAGGAAAGCTCAAGGGCAAGTTAGATAGCAAGTATGAAATCAAGGATCTTAAAAGAATGAATTAATTCCTTGGCATCAAAATAGACCATTTAAAGATAGTCTCCTCACGAGCCAGAAAAGGTATATTCTTGATTTACTGACTACTGAAGGGCATTGTAGGTCATTTCTACTCCAACGATGTAGATCATTGTTTACACATAAAGGCTGGTAAATATTACAAACTTGTGCAAAAGAATAAATATTACAAAAGAATAAATAGAAGTAACTTAACGGTTCAAAAGATTAAATATTACAAACTTGTGCAAAGATTTAATTTATTTCATCTTGACTAGAATGGATACCATGTCAGGTATGAATTTTAGTCAATTAATGCATGCACCAAAATGTCGTTTATGGGGTTCTCTACCACTTGAAGAAAAATCGAAGGACAGCACTCCTATTCACAAAAGAAGATAGAAGTATCGATCGGAACAAAAGTGGTGACTAATCTGGATAAACAATAGGTCTACCACAGGATAACGCTTGTACCTTTTTTTTTTAGAAAAAGGATACCGCTTGTACTTTGGAGGCAATCTCATTTATTTGGAGGAAGAAAAAGCAAATAGTTGAGGTAAAGTCTAACCTTGAACATGAACATACAGAAATGGCCATAGGGTTCAATTACATGCTAGCACATTCTAACACGGGTACCAAACCTAAAAGACCCTAAGGTCTCGTTTGGTAGAGGTTTAAAGTTTAAGACTGGTTACAGTTTAGAAAGTCTTAAGGAGGAATAAGTTGATGAGTAAGACGAGGGTGAGTAGGTATGGATGTAATAGTTGAGTTGATATGTTATTTTTTATTTTTATTTGTATTGGGAATGGGTTGGTGAGAGGTAGATGTGATAGGTGAAAATGAGTTAGTGAGGGTAGATATAATTGATAAAAGGTAGATGTGATAGACAGGAAATAAAACTCACACCGTTCATGCACTGTAGCACTTATAGCTGCCATCTAAGATAACTCTGTTTAAAATAACGCCAAACATGGCCTATCTATTGTGGTAATAAAGCCAACATCAAGCCTGTTAAGGATCTTACTGTTTCTTTTTGTACAGGGTAAAGAATCTTATTATGTGAAATTGTAAGAAGCAATTTGAGCTTGATCAATATTTCATTAAGGAGAAGCTGCCTTACATCAAATCAAAAGATCAAGCTGTTGATGTCAGACCAAGGACTCACCATTACGCATTATACGAAGAATGTTAGCAAGTTGAGCACATTTGATATCCGTGCCCAACTTAAAGGAGAGCGTCAAGTATCTATGTGAACAGGTAAATGAATCCTAAGAGTGAATGAATCAATATATCTCTTCTCACCATATACTGGGTACACTTCCCGTCATTAATTCTTTAGTGAAGAACCATGAGGTACCATGCTCCAACAGCTTTTTTCCTTCAGAAGGGCTCTCCATACAAATACTTGCATATTTGCGTCTTGCGAGAGTGCTTTGTATGGTTAGTTTTGTCCCAACCCAAACTGTTTTTTTAACAGGTTTATAGCACATGTAACTCATTTCTTCTTAAGAATCTCCGAAAAATAGGCCTCTTTTATTAATCAAACCATGTCCCAAACAAATATCCAACCACAACAATGAGGAAAAAGTGTATTTGATGATTGAGACATTCTCAGATTTGTCATCGTCAATCACAATTTTCAACCATTGCAATGGTATTGTGTCTCCTAAGTTTAACTTTCAATATGTAGATCAACACTGACTTGTTCGGCAATTAGAAGTTGGGAGGATTGGTTGGGATCAACATTTAAGAAAGGCAATCGTAATTCTAGAACTTGTGTAATGCAAGTCTAACATAAGTTGCAGGTGAATCAAAACCAATCTGCAATAATGCCAGTTGCTGATGGAAAATTTATGATGGCAAACTCATCGTTGCTAATTATTTCCCCCCCAAACGGGTGTCAAATGATGGACTAATCACAAAGGACCTTGCAAAGAGACAGCAAAAAAGCAGTCATAGCTGATATCTAACCAATTACCTTTCTGATAAAGCTTAGCAAGCAACTCCTGAACACCTGGATCTTCAAAGATTACGAAAACAGCCTGTTGTATGGCTTCCTGCAATCAGCAAAACAGTGAAGATTACCACCACCTCACCAATTGGTTGTTGCCGGGGGGGGGGGGGGGGGGGGGGGGGGGGGGCGCGCGCAGGTGCAAACAACAATTTCCACCCAAAAAGGATGAAACACCATAAGGATGACACAAGCAGGACATGAAACAAAAATAGAAGTAATCAGAAACTTTCTTGCAACTCCAGGAACGATGAAACAAAATTGATATCAATCTCATGGATATCATTCGCCTCCAAAGAAACTCTTGATGTAGGATCCAAACGAAGCTCTTATCATTTTCAGCTAGCCGGCAAAGATAGCTTTCCAGGAATGAGCATCTGCTGTAATCACATTCTTATTGTCAAGGCTCACAAGTTCCAATTCTAACCTCAAGAATTTTAGAGCTTCCAACAACCAGTCAAGGGCACAGAAACCAACTGTGATGGCATCTATCAGTATTCTTACACCCGAAAAACACCAAAAGATCCTCAAATACACATAAAATGAAAATGCCAAAATTACATGGTATGAGTGTCTTATAGATATTCCTTGAAAAGAGATTACGATTCTACAGAAGTTTGAGTCACCACATCCGACATAGAAATAGACTAGCCTGAAGGTTCTTTTTTTTTTTATATGAGAAAAGAAAATGGTCACATAAGATTAGTAGGGGTGTACATAGGTCATGTTCAACCTAACCCAACCCAATTGGGTTGGGTTGGATTTGAAGTTTAACCAACCCGCAATCCGATACAACTTGATTTATACATATACGTATATAATATATATAATATTATATATGTGAAGAATAAAGAAGCCATGTCGCACACTGGACCACATGGATAGTCCACATGGCAGTCCAATCAATTAAGGAGGGGTGCCAACCCTAGTTGGTTCCTTGGGAGTCAAATCTAGTTTGCTTTGGGTCCAGGTTGAGTCAAATTCAATATGTTAGTTGTAGGAGATAATTAGAGATTTACTTATCATTTTTAGTCCATTAATTGAGTCTATTTTTCTATTTTTTATATTTAGTAATAGGAGTAATCTCTCTCTATATATATAAAGAGATCTTGTGACATTTTTGATTGAATTGAATACGACAATATTTCAAATCCCTCTCAACTCCTCTCTCTCTCTCTCTCTCTCTCTCTCTCTCTCTCTCTCTCTCTCTCGGTTCGTGCACCACCAACATCCACGCGTGAACCTCCACACTGAAGAGCCCCCACCACGTTGTGCAAATCTTCACATGATATCAGAAACTTCGATATGGGCTCTTTGGCGTGCGTAAATCAAGGAGATCCCCAAGAGAAGAGTTCACACACAAGGAGAATTCTCATCTCTTGTGTGTGAGCTCTCTACATCAACGAGGCCACGTGATGCATGGCCTTCTCCAACGTAGGAATTCGTTCAACAAATTCCTTCAAAGACCTTGACGCCTTACGCAAGGCCCAGGAGATTATGTGAGGGATTCTCGATAAATCCTCTTCCTACCATATCCAACGCTTTATGCGGAGTAGGAGAAGGATAGTAGATCGAAGGAAATGACCAACACCAAGTCCCTGGAGTTCAGGGCATCTTCGCTTGACACAGCGAGCTCTCTCACGAACTCCTTGAAGGATCTTGGCACCTTACGCAAAGCCCAAGTAGAAAAGGAGAGGACCCAACGAATTATCTGTCTCAAGTATCCAACACCTTACGCAGAGTGTAGAAGTAAAGAGGCTCATTTCTTGAAGACGAAGATGGTGGAGCCCAAGGCCAAGAAAAGGGAAGAGGATTTATATAAAATTATGATGCAGTTGGTGATCTTCATGCCTCTCCAATGGACACTTTTACTCTCCTTGAACAGAGGAGATTTTCCCAGAGAAGAGGTGTTAAATACCATGCTTGAGATTGCTCATCTTTCTGTTACTTCAAGAAAGCGAGACACTACCTCAAAGTAAAAAGGAAACACCCACAATCATTGCAACGACTTCCGAGGTTGCCAAAAGGAGCAACAACTTTCCAAGTTGCAAAAGGACTAGCGATTGATCCAGGAAGTTCATTTATTAAAGATCTGGGCAAGATGCAACTCATGGGGCATCTAACACCACAAAGTTGAAGAGCAAGTCATCGTCCTCCCGACCTCAACTTGAGGAGTGTGAAGAATGAAGAATCCATGAGGCACTACCTATTGACACAATGGGCCACGTGGCAGCCCAGTCGGTCAAGGAGGGGTGCCAACCCTAGTTGGTTCCTTGGGAGTCAAGTCTAGTTTGCTTTAGGTCCAAGCTGGGTCAAATTTAGTTTGTTAGTTGCAGGGGATAATTAGAGATTTACTTACTACTTTTAGTCCATTAATTGGTCTATTTTTTCGTTTTCTATATTTAGTAATAGGAATAATCTCTCTATATATAGAGAGATCTTGTGATATTTTTTATTAAGTTGAACACAATAATATTTCCAATCTCTCTCAACTCCTCTCTTCTCTACCATCAACTCTCTCTCTCTCTCTCTCTCTCTCTCTCTCTCTCTCTCTCTCTCTCATGTGCCACCAACATCCACGCGTGAACCTCAACCCCAAAGAGCCTCCACCACATTGTGCAAATCTTCACTATATTTATTTATTTATTTATTAATGACTCAACAAAACCCTCATCTCATAGATCTCAACATCTTCTCACTCCCAGTCCTCACTGACCCTCATCTCTCCCATAATTACCTCTATTAGCTCCAGACAATGCCCTCTACCCTCACCTCGCCTCCAAGCTCCACTCCAAGCAATGCCTCTCCTCAGCTCCAAGCTCTAGGTAGTGACCTCTCCTCTCCTCGGTGGTGACAACACCTTGAGCTCTTCAGATAACCCTCAGCCTTCTCTCCTCCTTTAGCCCCCCCCAACGACCACCTCTCCTCACAGGACCTTACCACCACCATTGGACGACCCACCCTTCCTCTTTTCTTCCTTGCAAAGAACCTACCACCACCGCTAGATAACCCACCTCTCCTCTCTTCTCGCAGAGACCCTACCACCACCACCAGACGACCCACCTCTCCTCTCTTCCTGGCAGCGCAAGAATCACACCACCACCACCGTAGGAGCACCCACTCTTGTCTCCTCTTCTTCCCCATGGGACCCCTGACCAAGGCAACCACCACCAGACGACCCTCTCCAACCCGAGATACAATTAGCATGTAAGAGATAACATAAGCTTTGACTAGTCAACAATCCACACAACCCAACCTAACCCATAAAACACTCAACCCAACCCAACCCAACCTGATTTTATGGGTTAGGTTTGGTTGGGTTGGGTTCAACAATATAATGGGTTGGGTTCAATTGGAAAAAACCTAACCCGTAAATCGTGGGCTGGGTTTGGATTAAGTCCCAACCCAACCCATGTACACCCCTAGAGATTAGTGACCATCTGGTTCATTTAAATACTAATACTTTACATAGAGCTTCAAATACACTTCCACAACTCCATTAAGCCCTCAAGCTCCTTGCATATTCTCCCCTGAAGTCACAACATTCCTCTGTGACCATATAGCCCACAATATACCAAATGGTGCCACTCTTTCCTTCTTCGAGCAGAAAGGACCTCTCCAAAGATTTTCAAAATTCCAAAAATGAAGAGAATAGATCCACTATAAACATCCCAAATAGATCAAGCAAAGTGGCTTGTGAAGAACATACGATCTCAACCTTCGTGCATCAAAAAGTGAACACATACTATCTACATCTAGCACTAACTTTAGGCAATAAACTCTTTTCATTAGTCTCCCTCTTCTCAATTGCCAACCAAGATCTTTATCTTCGAAGGTATTTCAGTTTTCTAGATCAACCTGCAATCCCTAGAGGTGCTAGGATCAGTTTGCACCATTGTAGCCAACAATTTTTTTCAAAAAGGAACCACCGGAGACAATATATCGTATGTAGACTTAACAGAAAAAGATCCATACCCCCATACCCAACAATCCAATGCAATTGAATAATATGAATAAGAGAGTAAAAATAACAAGATATCAAAAGCATCACAGAACGAAAACTTAGGTTTACGTGAAAACCCCACTCACGAAGAGTAGGGAGAAAACCACGGGAGAACGCCCCTGAAAGGGTTGATTTCCTTATATTCTTCTCAAAGAAACAAGTAGGGGGTACATGCCTATTTATAGCCTACCATACACTCCAACACACCACATCTTACAATGGTACTAAATCAACCACACATTCTTCAACACTCCCCCTCAAGTTAGAGCATGGAATGCTTTGCTTATACAACAACAAAATCCCGCTCTACACAATAGACCACAACTCTCTCAACTGGTTCTTACTTGTAGGCAAGTGCACTGATGACGGCACATGAGCAAGGTCTAGAGCTACTGAACGAATTGTTGTAGTTAGCTCTAACAAGGGCTTCTCCTCTGGAGACCTCAACTGGTGCTAGTAGCTGTCCATTCAGTTTCCCTAACATGGGTCTTCCTCTGAAGACCTCGAAACTGGATCTCCGTCTCTGGAGTCCACAAAACTGAATCTCCTACATAGAAACCTAATATGGGCTCTTCCTCTGAGGACCTCAAAGCTGTATCTCCCTCTCCAGAGATCGCGAAACTTTTGACCTCCCAGAAGTCTTGTTTCTGATGTGATGATCTAGAACAAAGGGACTCCCACATGGGGGGTGACTATAATAGCATCCACACTCCTTGTCTCTCCCATACTCGCATAGGAGATGAATACAACAATGAGAAAAAATATCATTAAGAAAAGAGCTTCTCTCCCTCTTTTCTTTAATTCAAACTTTTTTTGTCCTTTTTTTATTTTTCCCTCTCCTTTTTTTCTTTTTTTTTGATATTTTTCCTCTTTTTTTCTTTCGATATATTTTTTTCCATCCCCTTTTGCTACTTTGCCCCCTTTTCCTTTACAATGTTGAGAAAGGATCCAGAGAGAGCCCAAAAGAAGATAAAAAGGAAGACAAGGGCAAATAAATAAAAGGCCACCTAAAAATGTCTCCTAAGGGTTCAATATAACCCAAAATTAGAGTAGTCCACACCACACTACCTCATTCTTCTTCTCAACGGCAACGTACCCTTCGCCTCCATCGCTACCATCAACGCCATCACTTCCTGTCACACGAGCAATCTCACGTAAGATCTCCACCGAGTTTGCTCGATCTTGCACAAGATCCTCGACACCATCTTCAAAAGACATGTGGAGCTCCTTCGATCTCGCATGATCTCTGTCGCTGCCTACTAGTGCTGGGGATCCACCTCTTATCAACCAACCTCTCGCGGCCCATGCCATCACCTTCCACTCCATTGGCTACCGCCAGCATCGTCAGTCTGGACTCAACTTCCCTGTCATGGGCAACGGAGTGGTGGAATCTAATGGGGCTGTTGCTGCTATTGAAGGGTTTCAAGGTCAAGGAGGGCCCATGAGAACCCTCTCCATCTTGTTGCTTCCCTTCTCCACCGCAGTTCTCCTGGGCACCTCTTCTTCTTTTTCTCAACTCAGGAGGGCACACTAGCTCTGAGAAGTTGCAAATCTTCTCAATCTCCTCCTTGTGAACTTGAATAGAACAAGTTGAATAATATGAAAATAAAACAAACCCAAGAATCGAACTGCTCCGATAGCAAGTTGAATAATATGAATAAGCGGAAGTAAAAACAATAAGATATAAAAAACATCACAGAAAGAGCACTTGGGTTTACTTGGAAACCCCACTCACGAAGAGCAGGGAGAAAACCACGAGAGAAAGCCCCTGAAAGGGCTGATTTCTCTATATTCTTCTCAAAGAAACAAGTGGGGAGTAGATGCCTATTTATAGGCCACCACACACTCCATACCCCGCATCTCACGATACAGTACTAAACCAACCACATATTCTCTAACACATTAGACCAGCATCACACTACCTGTAGCTCATTTTGCAACAACAAAAACACCTCTGACTGGAGAGATGCCCCAAAAATAACATCCACAATCCTCCATCACCTATCAAAATAATCAACCACCATAGCCTGATTGTTTGACTGAAAGCAAATAGCCCCGGATACCTGTCGACCATGGTGCCATGCCTAGTCCAATCATCTAGCCAAAAATGAAAGCATGTCCCCTCCCCCAGTTCTGCCATGAAACATAGAATGACAAGTGGTATGACTCTCAATCTCTTCCAAAATCCAGATGCTCCTAGAACTGGCACAAATCTATCATCCCAGCTACTCTTCAATGACAAGCTGTAATGACCTTGAAAAGGTCACATTACCCATAATTAATGCAACCCACTTCAGAAGTAAAGCCAAGTTCATTGTCATCAAGTTCAATGTGCCTACCCTCTGCAATCGATTGGCACACCTCCTCCCAAGACACCATGGATATGCCCCAGCCAGCTTCAGGCCCCTTAGAAGAGAACCTTCTCCGCAACTTATTAAGAAATGTCTCCACCTTCTGGGTCATTATGAATACAGACAAAGAAAATAGGAATAGCTGAAAATAGAAGACTCCACTAGAACCGCTCTCCCCTTTGTAATTGTGCCTTCCTTCCTTTCAATCTTTGCTCAATTTTGTGTTGTACCACATTTCAATCAGAAACCTTCAATGATCTATCAGGTGGGGCAAAGCCAAGTAAATCAAAGGGAGAAAAGTAGTAGGCATACTAAGAACCGCAGTGCAGCTACCCATCTCAGAATCAGACATCCCAAAAGGAACAAAGCATGATTTCCTAATCACCTTCGGTCCATACAATTCCCCAAAAATGCCCGATAGGATAGAGACACTTTCTGCTTTCTCCGCTCTGCTGCACCTTCAATGAGAGACATTGTACCCTCTGCAGATTGAAGCACTGAAATCAAATTGTGTACATTCCTAGGACTAAAACCTCTGATAAAGGTACTATGACAGGCAGCAAAAATAATACAGACCAAAGCATCTACCACCAAAATGAATAGGAAGGGGGGCTAATGGGAAACCATATCTCCCTATCTAACACCTCTCTGTGGCTGGAGTCAACCCGCTTCAGACCTACTATCAACCAGAACAAAGGAATTAGTTGTAACGCACCGCTTCATCCATGCTAGCCACAGTATTGTAAAGAACTCCACAACAAATCCAATTTAGCGAGTCATAAGCCTTTTAAAAATCTACTTTTGACAAGAATGCCAAGAATTGTTCCTCCTCTGGTAAGACAGAATTTCTGTAGCCATAACTATGCTGTCAAATAGATGTTCCCCTCTAATAAAGACTGTCAGCACCCCTAACAATATCATCCACCACTTCCCTGAGTTTGTTAACGAGAACCTTTGCAATAATAAGATAAGCCATATTAAACAGTGAAATAGGCCTGCAATCTTCAATTCTCCTCATAGACATCTTTGACGGGAGAAACAACAAGGATTTAGTAGCCTCTCAAATTCTCAATGCCGCCATAAACATTCCTGAACTCCTCCAAGATCACTATGAAATCTGGCTCCACAACAGACCAAAACTCCTTAAAGAAAAGATCACGTAAAGCCATCTGGTCCATGTGCTCCTTCTGCATTGAGGCCCTTCAAGGCCACCTTAACCGCAGCAGATCAACAAGTTTCTGAACTGTGGAACCTCTCCCTATCCATCTCCATATATCTCCAGGCCACCTCCTCATAAAACAATGAGCTGCCACCGACTCCCCAATGTCCTATCTACCTCATCATTCCCTAACATCCACTTGAACGCAGTGTATAAAATCTGTCCTCCCATTAGCTGCCATGTGGAAAAAACAGGTGTTAGTATCACCTCTTCCAGCCCTAACTGTCGTGAATGCTGTGCCACACCAAATCAATCTCCTTGTCTTCATGGGCTACAGTGCACTGGGCCGACTTCCTCTCTTGCAACTCCAACTCAGAGTGCCCTATCATCTTCCACCTAGTCCAATTCCCGAATCTTGTCTAAGGCATCCACCTTTCTTCTTTAATAGCCCTGACATTAAATGTGATCTTAGTGTCTGCAACATCTTGGCCCAGAGTAGCCATACTAGACCCTGCATTAGGAACCTCCTCCACCAACCTTTGACATTCGATTCAAACAACTACAAATGTTCAAACTTCAAATATGAGAATGGGTGGATCGTGATCCAAGAACAGTCTTCACTCCACAACAACTCCAGCCAGCGGGAAAGGCTGTGCAAAAGAAACCAAGCAAAAACAAAAAAAGGAATCTATCTATTCACAATGTTGTGTTCTTTGAAACCATACTTCTCCAAGTAAAATGGATGTTAGTTGGTCATAGCTCCTGCAATTATAACTCCAAGAAAAGTTCCCAAAAACCCACATCATTACCACCACCATCATTCAACCTGTCCTCCAAGAAGAGGATCATTAGTCATCCCCAATTATATATGGGTCAACCTAAAACAAGCTTGTCACAAAACAAATCATCCCAAAGTTCATGTCTAAGATCATGAGAGCTTAGGCCATACACAGAAATAGAACCAAAATTAGACCCATCAGACTTCCCCTTCAGTCCAACTGCACAGACATGTCTACCTGTCCACTTCCTCTGCAAATCATAAGGTTATCATTCCAAGCCACATGAATAGCAGCACCAGATCTACTGGTCGAAACGACAAACATAATGCCTTCTACCCTCATAACACTAGCTAACGGCCCATCAGTTCTATCCCACTGCTCCACCTTTGCTTACTGCAAAAACGTCATGTCCATGGACCAATCTTAGAGTACCTACCCAGAGCCCGCCTTCTGTCAAGGTCCCACAACCTCCTGATTTTCAAAGATAAGGTCTTCCTTCATTTGGAGACATCCACAACCCCTGTTTTTGCTCAGTTTGATCTTGCCGAACCCTAACAATATTTCAAGCTTCCTTTTTGCTGCCTCTAGTCTCGGATTCAACCCATGCAGAGGTCTTGCATCTCCCTTCTCAGCCACAGAATACTACTCAGTTCCCAGAAAGTGCCCAAACCTCACCACTCAAGGTGGGCCGAACTGGAAGCCTTCAAGGCATGGATCCTTTGCTCTCAAAGGGAGATTTCCTGTCACAAAGTCGCAAGAGGGTTCCACCCTATCACCTACAAGTTTGTATCTGCTCTCTTAGTCACCACCCTCCGTGATTGGTGATGTGAGAGTGCTCCCTCCATGCTGTCCAAAGGAACCGCATCACCCCCAATGTTGTTGACCCAACAGGAGTGAGGCACTCTTCCAAAGTGCAGCCCGTACTGCACCTCTCCGAAACAAGAGGTCTAGGGAGAGCCCAATTCTAGCAGTAGTCGGATCGTGCAAGATCTAATAGAGGAGGCATTAACTACCCATGCAGATTGTGCATGGGGGAGGCCAAAACATGTCCATCATGTAAAGTGGGCATGGTTAATGTGTTATCATTCCGAAACATTGAAGAAGCATATAAAAAAAGTAAATATGTGCTGTTAAAACAGTTTGCACACAATCCCAAATTGTAATAATATCTTCTCTTTTCTTGTTTATCCAGAAAAAGAATCTCTTGAATCAGATATATCCAAACCCAAATTGGCTTGGGGTGGTCGAATTCAGTCCATCTGACCCTTGAGCTCTGTAAAGCATTTAACTACAGATCCAACGTCAATGTGATGTCATAAGTTACGCCAGCAAGGAACCTCCAGTACAGACCTTTGCAACCTCAAGGAACCCTTTGCAAGTGTCCTCAAAATTAACCTGCAAGTACAACGAATTGTAGTCCATCACATATATAACAGACTATCATGTGACTAAAAAAATTACCACATCCTATAAAAATATGCACATAAAAATCCATTTAAGGCCTAGAAAAGTCCCCTCCCACCTTGAAGATATGCATATGCTGAGTTCTTGGATAACAGAACAGAAAGTGTTTAAAGAGAAAATTTCATGCATATAATTAAAACATTATCAGACTAACAACCAAAAAGAGGTTATCTATTACAATATTTTATCAATGAATCACCCATTACAATTTAATCATAAAAAAAATGCCATTAAAGCTCAGAAGAAGCCAGTAAAAAGTATGGAAATATCTGAGATTGAAATTTAGCTCCACAGAACACAAAACATCTCTGTACCTGTGAAGGAGTAAATGCATGTAGACTGCCACGTGACACAGTTATCACATGGACAGTTAACGTGGCAGTGAGTCAGCAGGATTGGTGGCTGTGTGGCCTCTTTAGGATTTTAGGAATTGGCTTGCATGCCAAGTTTTGTCCCACATGTGATAAGTTATTTTAATTTATTGTTAGAGCCCAATTTATGATTGAATCAAAATAGGAATAGTTAATTGATTGTGATCGAGTTTGTTTAGTATATAATTTGTTACGATTGCAATTAGGTTTAGGTTTGGTTCTCTTTAAATAGAGACCAACACCTACTTATTTTATTTAAGTTGAAATAATAAAATTCTCATCTTCTACAACTCCCTCCATACTTCTTTTCCATCGCCAACGCTCTCACTCTCACGATCTCCATGCTCCATGTGTGGACTAATCACATGCCTAAGCCCTCTACGCTTCCACAGATCCTCACATGATATTAGAGCCACTAGTCTAGGCCACTCCATCCTCCTACGCATGGAACAAAGAGAAGGAAGGAGAGGAGTTTACACGCAAGAAAGCCCAAGTGTGTGACTCTCCAACCGCATCAAAGTCTCGTTCTTTTTGGCATCTTCATCAACATGGGAGTTCTCTCAAGAACTCCATGAAGGTCCTTAGTGCCTTACGCAAGGCTCAAGGAGACAAGAAGGGGACCCCAGCAAGTCTCTTATCTCATGTATCTAGCACCTTACGCAAAGAATAGAAATAAAGGGAGGCTCGTTCTTCAAACACGAAGATGATTGAAAACAAGACTCAAATCAACACAGAAGGGAAAATGACTGTTTAAGGCACAACAATCAAACTCCGGCGTGCCTCGAACTATGTTCTATGAGCAAGGGCATTCAAAATCTTTGTAGGCAGCTAGGACATGTTGCATATCCTACTGGAGGAGGAGCCTGAAGCAAAGGACGTGACAAAGAAGTGGGAGAGAAAACTACATGGTGATGAATTGGTTGATGAACTCAGTCGATCCATCAATTGTCTCGAAAATGCTCTACAAGAAGACCTTGGAGAAAAGGTACTCCAAGAAATTAACGCTCGCATCACCGACATCTATATGCGCATCTGGACTACTAATCAAGGGGACCTTCCCCTTAATAAGTACTATTCAAAGATGGAGCCCAATTCAAGGAACTTGAGATTTTTTAGCCAATTTGCTGCGACAAATAGGTCCATACACGTACCAGACGGCAAGCAGCAAAGTTCTTTTTTTTTCCTGAAAGGAGGAAGTGTGGTTATCAAGTTGATAACCACCAAGAAATTATATTAAAAAAAAGCAAAAAAGAGGCCAACATTACATAGTTGAGGCCCAAAGCTTCTCTAAAGTAGAGATACAAGAAATGAAATTGTCTAAATAGGGGTGTTTCCCTCTAAAGATAGTTGCATTCCTCCCAAGCCATCTGCCGCAAAGAATAGCCAGGACATAAGCTTTTTCCTTCTTCATTCGAAAGGGTTAGGGCCTCCTGCATGGTTCCCATATCTAAAGGATCTCCAAAACTCTGTCTAGCTCGCGTGCAAAATCCAAGGCGGGGCGAAATGTCTCCAAATCTATGCAGAGAACGTGCATCCAAAAAAATAGGTGTTCAATGTTGTTGAGTTACATGTAATGGGGTCTTTTTATTACGTTGTAAGGTGAAGGGGTATACTTGTAACCTCCCTTCTGGTGCCTTTCTCTATATAAAGAGGCCGAAGGTCTCTCTAATAGAATTAACTCATTTCGGTCTTAACATGTATCAGAGCAGTCGTCCTAGACCAGGGCTCTAGTATCCCACCAAACCCTAGCCTTCCTTCCCTCCCACCAAAACCCTAACCTTTCCTCCTCAGCAACGCCACCGGCCACCTAGGCCAGCAGCATCGCCGTAGCAAGGCCCTCCCGGGCATCCCCACCACCTACAGCAGTGTCACAGGTCCTCAAGCCCACAGCACCACCGCCAAGGCCCTCTCGGCCTCCACGATGCTGCAGTGCCACTGCAAGTCAACCTAGACCAACAACAGCGTCATTGCAGAGGTCTCTAGCGCCTCTACGATGCCGTCACTGGTGAGCTAGCCCTCCAGCACCTCCGCTTCAGGCATCCGACCACCTCAGCACCACCATCGAGGCCTCTTCAGGCGGTCTGCCACTGTGAAGAGCACTGCTAGGGCCTCTTCTATGCCCTAGCGTTTGCAAAATCTGTTGGAAGGCATTTTGTCGATCTGAAATCCGACCATGGGGGACAAGAAAGACAATGAAGTGACTTGATAAGGAAAAACTCTACCACAAGCACTGCCCCCCACATGCAGGGGACATCAATCAAGTTGGACAGATCCAACTTCTTGCTCTGGTCCACCTCCTCCCGGTTTGTCAGATCCCACAAGAAGTATATCTTGACTGATTCGTGATTCTTACTGTTAAGTCTGCCAATTGGGAGGCAAACAATGACTGAGTTGCTACTTGCCTTCTCAACAACGTCACGCAGACCATAGCCAAGTAGGTGATGGCTCGTGCTTTGGCCAAGAGAATGTGGAAAGTACTTTATGAGATACACTCTCATAGAAGTAACATTACCATACTATACAATGTTGTGGAGGATATTCACAATCTTCGGAAAGGCACTATGTCCTTATCCGAATATTATGGAACTATGTGGAATCTATGGGACAAGCAAGATGTGTATTAGCCTATCTCTACAGATGCTGCTGTTATAGCCAAGCAGAGAGAAGCCATTCGCTTTATTCAGCTTTTATATGGTATTGGTTTTGAGTACAAGGTAGTCAAAGATCAGTTCATGACAATGGACGAGATCCCGAAACCAGAACAGATCTATGCTCGTCTTACTAGGCTTGCCACCTCAGATCCCATGCCCACTACTGATGCCTCTGCCATGGCTATTGTTGGTCATGGTAAAAGAAATTTAGGGGTAAGAGGTGGTAGAGCTCATGGTGGTGGTACACGTGGATGTGCTCATGGTCAGAGTTCCTTTTTCTGTGAGTACTGTCACAGGAATGGACACACTGTAGACCGATGTTGGTTGAAGCACGGCTACCCACAAGGTGTGGATCCACGTGCCCATCAAATATCTATAGAGGAGCCTACCCAAGTGCAGGAGGATGAGAACCAGATCACTGTTTCCAGGGCTGATTACAAGCAATTCATAACGTCTCAGGGATCAACTTCTACCTCTGTTTAGAGATCTGTAGGTACTTCTGCTATGTCAGTTAAATCCCAAGCTCCTGTCTGGCTTGTCGATTCTGACATCTCCTCTCACATTACTAGTGATAGTACACTTTTTTCGTCTCTTCGTGACCTTGTTACACCATTTCATATCAAAGTGGCTGATGCGAGTTTGTCTCCTGTTACTGGGCTTGGGAATATCTCTATCTCTAGCACATTGTCTCTTTCTAATGTCATGCATGCTCCTAGATTTGTGCTTAATTTGATATCTATGAGTCAAATTACCAGAGATTTGGCATGCCGGGCTATTTTTCATGACCAGTATTTCGTCTTGCAGGACCTCTAGATGATGAGACGAATTAGTAGATGACTTGAATAGAATGGGCTCTACTACCTACATATCCCTCCATCCAGTATTGATGCTGTGTGTGCCACTACTGCTCTCCAGTGGCACTTGAGACTTGGTCATCCTAACCTTCATGTTTTGCATCATCAATTTCCCGTGTTGTCTTTTCCCAATGTTTTGAGATTTGAAGCCTATCAGTTACGCAAACACCATAGGTCTTTTCCACCAAATAATAAAAGAGCCGAGTCTATTTTTGCTCTTGTGCATGCTGATGTTTAGGGCCCTTATAGGGTCAAGAGTGTTAAATGATTTCAATTTTTTCTTATTCTTGTGAATGATCATACCAGGATGTCCTGGGTTTTTATGATGAAAGAAAATTTTGAAATCTTTAATATTGTAACAAATTTTATTTTGGAAATATAGACAGTTTTCTATTGTTAAGATTTTTCGAAGTGACAATGGATTGAAATTTTTGAATGCCAAGACTGATGCTCTCTTTAAATCCCTAGATATTGTTCACCAGACTACTTGCGTTCACACCGCCCAACAAAATGGGGTTGCTAAATGTAAGCTTCGACACTTACTTAATGATGCCCTTTCTATCATGTTTCACATGATTGTTCCCTCACAATTTTGGGTTGATGCTGTTCTTACTTCTACTTATCTGGTGAACCGAGTTTGCTCCTCTGTCTTAAGGGATAAAACTCCATCTTCTTTGTTATTTCCTGGCAAGGATATGTTTTTTTGTTACCCCTGTCGTCCTTGGCTATGTGTTTTGTCCATTCGCATAAAGTGGATAAAATTTCTCCTCGATATATGAATTGTGTATTTCTGGGCTATTCTAGGACCCAGAAGGGGTAAAGATGCTATACCATATTTCATGAAAATTGTCTCTGATGATGTCACTTTTTTTGAGGAGATACCATATTACAAAAAACAAGGGAAGGAACCTACTGAGTCATCACATGAGGTTCCCCTTCTTATACCCATTAAGCCACCGCAGCCCACTGAGACACCTATATCTAGGACTACTCAACTTAATCCAAGACCCTTTCCGTATCAACCTGAAATTCCTAATACAGAAACCTTTCCTAAACACTTCCAACGCAGGACCCCAGATATTCCTCATATGGATAAACCACTGTCTACTTTCTCTACTCAGTCTCCACCAGCTGCTGATGACTTGTCTGAGGACCAGATAACTCCTACTACTAAGGACACCACTCTGGGCCTTTCTATTGCACAAAGGAAGGCTCCACGTTCTTACGCCAAATATTTTGTGTCTCAGTTTATGTCTCCTGATAGCTTGTTTACAGTTGGACGCGAGTTTTCCTTAGCCATTGACAGCGTGCAGGTACCTCGAGATCATCATGAGGCCTTCCGAGATCCGTCTTGAACATTGGAAATGGAGGAGATGGCAACTTTACAATCTCGTGGCACTTGAGACCTAATTGATCTACCCCTAGGAGCCACTACTATAGGGTGTAGATGGGTGTTCACCCTCAAATGCCGCCCTGATGGCACTGTGGATCGGTACAAAGCACTCGATGGCCAAACAATATACTCAGATGTTCGGGGTTGACTACTTTGAGACCTTCTCCCCGGTTGCTCATCTTAATTCTGTCTGGATATTGCTATCTCTTGCTGTCAACAAACATTGGATCACACATCAGGCTATCAAAAATGATTTTCTATATGACGATTTAGAGGAGGAAGTCTACATGGAGCAGCCACCCAGCTTCCCTATTCAGGGGGAGTGTCAAAAGGCGTGTAGAGTAAATAAAGCTATCTATGGACTAAAACAGAGTCCTAGAGCCTGGTTTGAGAGATTCAATAGGGCGGTCCAAGATTATGGCTTCATCAGGTCATCGGCAGATCATTCTGTCTTTACATTACATAAACAAACAGGCTCTGTCATACTTGTGGTGTATGTCGATGACATACTTTTGACTGGCAGAGACAGGAAGGGCATAGAGGAAACGAATAAAATGCTATATCAAGTATTTAGGCCCTATCAACTACTTCCTTGGTATTAAAGTGCAACACACTGGAGGACTTGTGCTTTCCCAGCGCAAGTATGTTCTTAACATGCTGAAAGACATGGGTCTGCTAGGGTGCAAACCGGTATATGTGCCCATGGACGTGTTTTTACCTATTGCAGATGATGACAGCCCACTACTGCTAAATGTCACCAGATACCGAGCAATGATTGGTAAATTATTGTATCTAACTATTACTCGCCCTGATATTGCTTTTGCAGTTGGAAGATTAAGCTAGTTTATGCAGTCACCATAGGAAATCCATTGGGATGGTGTTTGCCAAATTCTCAGGTACTTGAAAAGTGCACCTGGGAAAAGACTCCTTTTCAAAGATAATGGGCACTTGGATGTGTATGGGTACTCTGATGCAAACTATGCAGGTGCTCATGACGATAGGAAGTCCACTACAAGGTAATGCACATTTGTTGGAAGTAATCTGGTTACTTGGAGAAGTAAGAAACATGCAGTGGTATCCAGATCGAGTGCTGAATTAGAATATAGGGCCATGTCTTAGGCTACTTGTGAGTTACTCTGGGTTCGTTTCATTCTGGAAGACTTTGGAGTGAAGGTGCTTGATTCTATTCCGATGCATAGTGACAACAAAGCTGCCACATTTATTACAAATAACCCTATTTTTCATGAGACGACCAAGCATATTGAAGTGAACTATCATTTCATCAGAGAGGCCATCCTAGCTAAGAAAATTTCTACACCTTACATCAGCACTGAAGGCCAGTTAGCAAATATTTTCACTAAAGCACTTCCCAAGAAGAGATTACATTATATTTGTACCAAGCTGACTATGTTTGATGCCAATGCTCCAACTTGAGGGGGAGTGTTAAAGTTATATGTAATTGGGTCTTTTTATTACGTTGTAAGGTGAAGGGATATACTTGTAATCTCCTTTCTAGTGCCTCTTTCTATATAAAGAGGCCTAAGGTCTCTCTAATAGAATTAACTCATTTTGGTCCTAAGAAATGTCTTCATCTGCTGCCTGGCATAGAGGGCATAGCTTGTCAGCGTGAGCCATCCACCTAGCCCTCCAAGCTTTAGTCATGAGCCTCCCTTTTCTAAGTAGCCATGCAAAAATTTTAATCTTCAACGGACATGCTGTCTTCTAAATCTATTTATAGTCCCTAAGGAAATCACCCTCCATGTGCCTCCCTCCACTGGCCAACCTTCTATAAGCCTCCTTAACGGTGAACTCCCCTAAGTCCCATCCAAGCATGTCAATGCCATTCCTTGGACGGTATCCCTCCAACTCTTGCCAAAGCATCTGCAACTCCTAAAATCTCTGGTCAGAAAGATTACCCACAAAGGTGGGACACCACAAGCCCTCCCAACAGTCAGCAACCTTCACTTGTTGGTCCATTGGCAAAGCAAACAATATAAGGAAGTGAGTCTTAAGTTTACCCCTCCCCATCCAGTCATCCATCCAAAACAAGAAAGAATCGCCCATGCCAACCAAGGGGGAAAAAAAATTCTGCACCTTAGGCATCACCATGCAGTGAAGTTCTTATCAAGGCTACATCCTTGATACCAACCTACTTGTGATCAGATTTTGGCCTTGGACGAGGAGATGGATCTCGAGATAATCTATAGTCGTCTCGAGAAACTTAAAGAACCAGAGGCTGAACCCAGTAGGGTTAAAACACCATGTTGGCCACTTATGACAGTGGCACGGAACATAGGAAAGGACAAGGTCGAGGCTCAAGCCAACTCTTCCAACCTTGTTAGCATTGCAGGCGCACAAATCATGCACATGACAAATGTTGGGGCAAGTTCGGGAGGCCACCATGTTGGACGAGTAATTCCCCATGAGAGCGCTCGCCTGCAAATTTAGAGAAGATCCATACAACGTTACTTGAGGACAAGAAGATCACGGTGGCCATCGCGATGACTATTGAGGTTGCCCACAAGGCGACTTCTGAGGTCCCTAAGGACTCTTTGTGGCTTCTGAAGATCCAACCAAAGGTAGATCAGGCATGGAAGACGACAAAGAGTGTTGGGGGCTCTAGCCTCAAAGTGTGTAAGTCTATAGCCTACTCCGACCTCGACTTAAGAGAGAGCATCTAGGAGTAAATGCCATGTAGGCTGCCACGTGGCACAGTTGTCACGTGGCAGTGGGTTAGCACGGCCACTAGCCATGTGGCCTCTTTAGGATTTTAGGAATTGGCCTACATGCCAAGTTTTGTGCCACATGTAGCAAGTTATTTTAATTAATCGTTAGAGTCCAATTTAGAATTGAGTCAAAATAGGAATAGTTAATTAGTTGTGATTGAGTTTGTTTAAGATATGATTTGTTAGTATTGCAATTAGGTTTATGTTTAGATTTGGTCCTCTTTAAATATAGACCAACACCTACTTGTTTTATTTGAGTTGCAATAATAAAATTCTCATCTTCTACAACTCCCTCCATACTTTTTCTTCTCCATTGCTAACACACTCTCTCTCCCTCAATCTCCACGCATGCAGTATTCACGTGCCTAGGCCCTCTACGCTTCCAGCCTTCCATGGATCCTCACAATACCAATTACAAACCAATTAGCAGCAAATCTAATGTATTGTCAATAGAGTGACTGCAGAGCGTACATCTAATGTAAGTAGTTAAAATTAATGTGTTTGGGAGAATGCGCTAAGGATCTAAATGTAAGACCGAAGCAATGTACAGCTCAGTTACACTAGAAATTCAAGTTAGTACTACTACAAGCTATTTATCCCAGTGATAATGAGAAAAATGTAAAGCAAAAGGCTTCAACTACCAAATATGACAAAACTACATTTTATACATTATAATGAAATCAGTTCAGAAAATTAATGTAAAATCGGAAATTGATAAATAGGTTGATTGATTAAGTGGAGCATTTATGGACAGAGTAGAAATTATGTAATATACTCATTGATTGCATGAACAGGTTCCAGGTATCCATTAAATGCATGATCCCCATCTCATTGGTGGTTATGACTTGATAAAAAATGCAATAACAAATTTCAACTAATGATAGCTTTGCATTGAATCATAATTTCTTTTTGAAAAGTACACGGGTAGTCATTTAAGATTATTAACTATCTCTCATATCATTAATACAACAAAGCACAGTAATAGATTTTTTTTTTTTTGAAAAGGTAAAGCAAAGTTATGTAATGTTGAACCAAAGACCCAAGAACATCAAGGCATCAGACACAACGCTTTCCTCAAAGAGCTGCCCCACCTAAAAATGACCCCATCTGATGCAACCACAAGGCCCACAAAAGAGCAAAAATTGATGTTCTAGATGACATGGCCCTTGTCCGACCCCACTAGCTGCTAAACGTTCCCAAAAACCCAGCTCCAAAGAAAATCCAGTCCTCTCCCAAATAGCATGTACCAAGGAGAGTAAAGACCAGTGGTTGCAATCTTCCATTGCCTAAAAACATATAGGACAAGTCCCATCTTCAACCAAGAAACGTATTCTGCTGATACTGCTTGGACAATAATCTCCAACTTCATAATAGCCATGCAAAAATCTCCCCCTTCAACGGCATCTTCTCCCTCCAAACAAGCTTTCAGTCCCAACACAGATTAACATTTTCTTCTCGCCAGCTTGCATGCGAAAGGTGATAAATCTGCTTTTATCAAGCACTTACCTTCTTTCAACAGCCATCTATCCTCCTCTCCCATTAAAGGCCTGAAACTGCAAATATCCTCCTGCAATTGTTGAAAATCTTCCGGTCTTTGATCTGACAAGTTCAACAAAAAAATTAGGTGTCCAACATCCTTGCCATTCCTCCGTAGGTGGATTCTAATATGAAGCTACCAATGCTTCTAAATCCAGTAATAAAGAAAATAATCTCAGAATCCTTAAGGACAAAGCACCACAGTTAGTCCAATCATGAAACCAAAGTGAGAAGTCCAAACTATCACCAAGGTACTCCTCAAGAAGCTCCAACACAACAGGCATCAGATTTATTAATCCCTTCCAAAACAAAAAGGCACCTTTAATCAGCTGCATCCTTTTTTTCCCAGTTCACACATCTACCAAAACAAGCAAATAAAAACATTCATCAAGAGAGACTCCACCCTGCCATCACACTCATCTCCCACTTTATCATCAAAATTTTAATCATTGTCCTTAGGTCCAAAGCACCAAGCCCCCCCTCCTCTGTCGGACACAGACTTCATTTCACTTGCTTAGGTGCACAACTCTGGCATTCTCTATTGTACCCTTCGAGAAGAAGCCTCTCATCATCCTACCTAGACAATCCACTACCTTCTTAGGCATAAAGAAGACCAGCATATGAAAAAAGGCCTAGAATTGTCAATAGCACTGATCACAACAACACCAACCTATCACCCCTTGACAGCATCTTCATTCTCCACCCTTCAAGTCTCCTTCGCATCCCATCAATCACAGGACTCCACTCAGCCATCTTAAGCAAGGAAACTGTCAAATGCAAACTCAGGTACAAAGGTAACTGTCTAACTGGAGTTGCCAATACTATTGCAGATGCCCCTGCCCTATTAGCAACCATTTCAAAAGGAACAAAAGAAGACTTCATCTTATTTATTCCCAAACCCAAGAAGTTTCTAAAGCACTCCAAAAGACCACCACCTTGCAAGCCACCTCCAAGGATCCGTCTACAAAGAAAAGGGTATATCATCTGCATATTGGAGAACTGGAACCAATATTATCACCTTCACCCCGGCAAGAGTCTCCCCTTAGAGATAATAAGATAAACAGCATCTGATAACACAAGGCTTTGTGATCGCCTACGCATTCAGTTGACTCCTCCTTGGGAAGAAGAGAGAAATAACTTCTTGAGTTGCTCAAACCCACAATTCCCCTCGGAATACTCATCCAAAGTTCTCTTCTCATCGGATCTCCAATACTCCAAAACTCCTAGAAGAACAGGAAGGGAAAGCCATGAGATCCCAGCGAGCCTTGAGTGCCAACCAGAGTGAAAGACCTTACTAAATTGTCAACCTGCTCCTAAAATACCCTGCTTACTCCCAGCCTGGCCACCTCTACTAAGGCATGGATCCCTTCCTTGATAAGGCCTAAAAATATGTAGTGAAGGCAGGTCCCAACCTCCTGCCTACCCTGCACCACACCACACCTGCAGATTATCAATATAGTTGAATCTACGTCTTTCATTTGCCATCATGTGGAAGACATGAGTATTGGCACTTGATGTCCTATTGCTTCAACCATAGCTACCTCCATCTACATCTTCACACAAACCCCTTCAGGTCTTCTTCCCAGACCACCGTTTGGTGTCATTTTCACTTCTGAACCTTAGTATATGTAAGGGCCCAACAATTCTCCAATCTATCAATCTTCGTAATCCCCTGCAAGGTGCCATCTCTCATCTTATGTCTGTCCTCCTACAATCATTTCGTGTACACCATAAGACATATCCTGTTAGTATATAATTGATATATCAATGTAACTGTTAAAAAGCCTTGCACAAGACTCATGCCAGCATACTTCAATAAAGTTCTTGAATTCCTCAAGCAAACAGAACTTCTCAAATTTGAAATAAGACCTCAGCAACAAGTCTTCGTCTAATGAGAAACTAATGTCATATAATCAGAAAGCAGCCAATCCAATGCTCTCTCTCCTACTAACAAGGAGGGTTCTACCAGCTCCACTAAGCAAAGAAATTTATCCAGCTTTGAAAGATGGCTTCCAGACCTCATGCTCATCTAAGTGAACAACCAATTACACATTACAAACTTTTACGACCCAAGCTCAACAGTCAGTGCCCAAAAATCAACAGACACCTCATTCATGCCAACTCTGTCATACAATCTATCTTCTAGAATCTAGATTGAAGGCAACACTAAAATCTCGTCCTACCAGCCATGCTGCATCCAAAAAGGTCACCTGCACTACCCTTAACTCCTTCCAAAACGATCACTTACAACATACGCAGTAGGTCCATCACCCCAGTCGCCGATAATTCCTACCCATCCACATGCCTTTATAGTAGCATTGAAGCCATCCTCAATCCTTGCAGATGAGAAACCTCCTCAAAATGACCACCCCATCTATGCAGCAACAGCCCATACACTTTGCCCATTGCATCTGTGAAGAATGAAGAAGCCACGTGGACTGCCACGTGGCACAGTAATCCATGTGCAGTCATTCGTCAAGGCTGTGTGGCCTGTTTAGGAAATTAGATTGGTGGCTTGCATGTCAAGTTTGGTGTCACATGTGACAACTTTTATTTAGTAGGAGTTCAATTTAGGAATGAGATAATTTAGGATTAATTGTTAAGATTTAATTTGATTTGATTGAGAGTTGTTTTAGAGATAGGATTAAATCTCTTTATATAGAGATCAACAACTACTTGTTTCAATTAAGTTGCAATATTATTTTCTTCACATCATAAACAACTCCCTCCAACTCTCCTTTCTCTCTCCCTCTCTCTCTCTCTCTTCTCTCTCTTTCTCCTCTCTCGAGTTCCACATGTGGAACCTCCACGCCACGTTGACCTCGCTTCATTACGCATCTTCACAGCATTAGCTATCAAAAACTCCCTAAGCCTTCCATTTCCCAACTCCCATATCTTATAGCCCCCGTAGGTCTCCAAATTCAATTCCCAAAGCCAGCACCCCAGGTTAGTCAAGCAAGCCCCCGCAATCCCTTTTCATCAATGATCGTAAAGATCACAAGCATCCCAATACAACACCTTCATAAGTATTCACCAGAGGCCACCACGATCATTGCCCCAATTCAAGCAGCACCATGATCAAAGCAATAGATTGGAGGACCTCATTGTCGCCCCTCTCCTCAGCCACCCCAGCATCCCATCCTCATTAAGTGCTAAAGTTGACCCATCTAGCCCATCACAAATGCCTTATTTCACCCTCTATTCCTGTGATGCCTCCTCCCCATTACGTAATTCACCCCCACTATTCGCCACTATGCCCCACTTCATCTCCAACCGGCAGTCCACCTCCAACTCCCCTTCTGATCAACCAATGTTGCAACCCCAACTGCACATTCATCCCACCACCCCCCCGGTCACTTTGCTCTGGATCACAATCCATGAAGCCCTCAAAAAGGGCCCAACTTTGACAGATCCCATTCAGAGACTAGAAAAAAGACCTAAAAGGGCTCTGAAAGATTGAATCAAAGTCCACCAACTCCAATGGGCACCCTTGGCTATACTTGATGCAGTGTACGAAACTGAGAACTTTTCCATAACTAGCCCGTTGTCTTATGGAGAATCACTCGAAATGATCCACCATATTAATCTAACTCCTCAAGCAAGGACTATAACATCTCTCATCAACCATAATCTCCTTGCTGAAATCCAACTCTTTGAAATGATTTATTTACCCCTATCTTTCCACTCCCACCAACCACCACCATCTCTCCTATTGGTCGGATGAGGCTGCCATCCTCATGGTTATGCTTTCTTACATCACTATTAACATGAAGATCATTTCCTTGTACAATAATGGTGAGTTTAATCATCAAACACAAACCTCCTATAAGAAGCTTCCCCTAACCAAGATTCTTATTTGCATCAAGGACCTTTGCCTCTAGAATCACCTTTTTATTGGAAAAGATACAATCACCTTTTATAGTTCATTCCCAGCGAAACCCAACTCCCCAAATTGCACCAACTTTCCAAATATGGCACTTAAGCCTAGACAATCTCCTAGCATCTATATTCTAAAGGCAAACCTTCTATCTTCACACAAATACATGATCGGATGAGGCTGCCATCCTCATGGTTATGCTTTCTTACTTCACTATTAACATGAAGATCATTTCCTTGTACAACAATGGTGAGTCTAATCGTCAAACACAAACCTCCTAGCAAAACCCAACTCCCCAAATTGCACCAACTCTCCAAATATGGCACTTAAGCCTAGACAATCTCCTAGCATCTATATTGTAAAGGCAAACCTTCTATCTTCACAAAAATACATGGCCTTACTGAAACTCGAATAAAAAGGCACCATCTGTCTCTGACCAAGCACACCAACATATTATTCCTCTCCTACAGCACAATGTTGAGAAGATCAACTTTGAATGAGCCTCTGACAAGCAGCCTCAAAATAGCAACTTTCCACTTTTGATTGATGATAAAAGCACCTCCTTTAGGACATTTACCTCCAGAGTTGCGCATATCAATTCAACAAAAACCATCCTCTCTAGTTTCAACCCAAGCTACTCATTGAGGAACGTCATGTTTGCCACTCAAAAGCTAAGCATATGGCACAATGACCATGGCAATCCTTCCTCTGGGTCATTCTATGTCTGTTGCAATACCCCTTAAAGGTCCCCTCCTCAAGACTACTCCTCCTAAAGGGGCATGAGGTCCTTCTGTCACCTATGTTACCACAGGCCACACATTTCACTAAACAGCAACCTCAGGAGCATAATGGACTAAGCCTAAGCAGCGATAGCATCATATGTGATGCACCAACACCCCTCTCCTCCTTTCTTTGCTACCTACCTACTACTACACTCTAGCACCCCCCCTCCCCCCCCCCCCCTATACTCTCTTATGCACTATTGTTTTATTCCCTACAATATTGTTTTTCTTAAAATAATACTTAAGGAAGTTTACACATCTAATCAAGGCTCTCCATCAAGGGCATACATAGCAACAAGGGATAGTTATCCAACCAAAAATGCAAGGCTTAGAGGTAAGGGCAAGCACTAGACTTATTAAAAAAGGCTAAGAGGAGAAAACAAGATAAATAATGAATAAGGCCAATAAAACCTAATTGAAATAAGTTGAACCTTAGTTATTCCCTAGGGTGGAATTTAAAAGAAAAGAAAATCTTCAACAATAACATTATATGTCACAACTCCAACCAACCTAATATTCTAGTTCACATGAATGTCAATCCTAACAACATAATTAACCTACTCTTCTACTTCTATACTCTACCCCACATATCCCTTTGAACTTCATTTGTTCCACTTATTTTGTTTGTGTCGGCTAAGAAAAGAGGAAAAGAGAAGGCGTACACAAGGGGCTATGAACATCACATGTGGAGAAAGTAAAATTCAAGCAAAGTAAGAACTACAAAAACTCCACTTTGTTCTGGCTTTTACAAAAAGGGCCTTTCTATTCTTCCTCAAGTCGAGAACATAAACCTTGGTAGATTTTCACAATGATTTCAAATGGTTGTGCCTAATTGAATAACTAACCTGGCTTAAGATGAAGTACATTCTGCACAACAACTAATAATGGTGTATTAGTGGTAAAGTGACATGGAGGCAACAAATGCAGGCACCAGTGTTTCTTGTAAAATATCAAAGAAAGGTGTAAGCATGGGTGCTAGACTTAAAGTGGTGCACTGGGTTGTTGGGGATGTTTTATAATAGTAGCAACCTAGTGGAGACAAATGAATCAACCTGTAGCAAGCCACGGCATCAGATGCTACTGTTAAGGTCTTTGTTTTCTTCTTTTTTTTTAATGAAGGAAAAGAGGAAGATTACCTGAGCGTGGTAATCATTCAGAAATTGTATTAATTTAAAAAAGGAACGGACTTATAGATTTTGTAGCCAAATATCAGAAAAACTCTTTCCTTCTCTTACAACATTTTCTACCCAACACCGTTCATTCCTGAAAACCATGCCATTCCTTTGTAGCCATATGCTCCATATCACGGCGAAAGCCTGACACCAGCCTGCCAAGTCAAGATCAACATGATCTCTGAAGGTTGCCCAGAAAAGATCAAAATCTGATTTTTCCACAGTTTGGAAACAAAACTGATCCCAGACATCTTTGGAGAAAGCACAATCAAAGAAAAGGTGTTGTAAATCTTCCTTAGCTTATTCACAAAACGGGCACATGGTATCTTCGTTCGTAGACCATTTAGATCTATAAACTTTGGTTACCAAATGTTTCCTTCTAAAAAACCAGAAGAAGAGTTTGACTTTAAGAGGGCACATCCATAAAAACTTTGAATCACCATTAACCACGTCAAGCTGATTTCCATCTGAAGTGAGAACTTTATAGGCCTTTCTCACGGTAAAATTTCCCTCTTTCCGCTGGAAATGGTCCAATTCTGTTGCATTTGGTACGAAGTCAGCTATATGCTGCAGAAGCTGTTGGAATTCAGCAAGGGTGGCATCTGACAGGCCTTGCGGCAGGCTGGATTCCAAGATTTGACATAATTGTCCCACAACTCGTTCACTCCAAAGAGTCACAGATAAATAGTGACACTACCAAATGGTCCCTCCAGAAAAGAAACGATCCCCTCCCCAACACTGGGCAAAAGTAAAAAGAGTGAAAGCCATGCTGCACAATCAGAGAGACACTACTGCAAAAGGCAGACGAGCCCCTACAAGTAGAATGACCCACCATAAAGTCCACCGTAGAGCTATACGAATCCCAAAGCACTCTCTCCACCATTCCATTAATGCTACCAAGAAATCCGATCGCCCACTTCATAAGTAAGACATCACTTCAAAAGTAAGGCATCACTGAAACAGTCAAGAAGTCCAACTCCCAAACTGCCTCTTGACTTAGGCCTGCAAACATCCTTCCATGGTACCAACTATAGGAACCAGCTATTGTGATCTGGTCTTTTCCAAAAGAAATGCTTCCTAGCCACCTCCACCCTGGCAATATCTTCTTCGGCAGCCTTAACACAGATAAGAAGAAAATCGGAATGGCGGACAAAACAGCCTTCACCATAACAAGCCTCCCTCCTTTAGACAACAAATTTCAACTCCAACCATTGAGGCACTTGATAATCCTCTCCACAATCGGATTCTAATATGTCACCATCAACTGCCTTCCTTTCAAATGGGGGCCAAAATAAACAATCGGCAGACGAACCACCGAGGTACCAAGAACAAATGAGATTCACTCCTACTCAATGCCCTCCATGTCGAAAGGCACAAATGCAGACGTCCAACCATTAATTGACAAACCTAAGATGGCTCCAAAGATTTTAACCAGAGATGCCACATTCTCTGCTTGACTGATCCCCCCTAAATAAAGAAGATTGTAATATCCACATGTTGTAATATTAATGTTAAGGTACAGCCATCGAACTGTAAGCTGAATCCAGAAAAGAGGCCTCCCCCACAAGCCATAAAAGTCAGGCAAGCCAGTGTGTCCATGGCATTGTTGAAATGCAGTGAAGCAAGCAGACACCCCTACCTCATCCCTCTATGTGGCTGAGTCCAAGGACCACACAGCCTCTCATTCACCAAGACAGAAAAAGATGTCGTCATAACACACCTCTTCATGAGGTGAACCCACTCCTCAGGGAAGCCCCTCAAGATTTCCTACAGATAGGCCTACATCACTAAATCGTAAGCCTTGAAGAAATCCACCTTCCACAAGAAAGAATGAGCCCCAGACCTCCATGCTGAAACCATCTCCTCTACCAACACATAAAAGTCCTGTAGAGATCTACCAGATATAAACACCGACTGGACCAAGAAGACCAACTGAAGGAGAACCCACAACCTGTTGAACAACACTTTCACCACGATAAGGTACACTGCATTCGATAACGCTATAGGCCCGTAGTCATCAATGGATTCTGCCCCAGCCTTTTTTGGAAGAAGGAAGAAGTAAAACCTATTCAACCTCTCAAAACCATGATTGCCAACAAAAAATTCACACATCATGGCCAAAAAATCATGCCCAACAATACCCTACCAACTCCTAAAAGAACAAGACCTATAAACCATCAAGGCCAGGAGCACCTTCCACCTTAATACCACACAAAGATGCAAGGACTTCTTCCTTAGTCACCTCCTAAACAAGCTTCGAACCAGTTTGGCCATCCAACGTTATCATGTCGGAGATCCCCAATCTCCAACCCCTAATGCTCCTAAAAGTGCCTATGGACCGCCCCGCAGATTTGTGCCCTTTGATGGAAAACATCATCACCAACACGCAAGGAGGAGATCAAATACAACCTTCTCCTAGCGTTAGCTGCCAAGTGAAAGAATCTAGTGTTGGAGTCTCCCTCCCTAAGCCACAGCCATTTGGACTTTGCCTTCAGTCCATCTCTCTCTTCAGATCCTTATCCCTTACCACAGCCTGCATCTCTCCTACAACTTAGAAGATCCCAACGAAGCATCACCCTCCTTCAAATCAAGATTAGCGATAGCCTCAGAGGTATCCCTCTTAACCTGATCATGCATCACATGCACCTCCTTGTAAGAAATTAAAGCTATCATAGTTGCATTAATCTTCTTCGCAAGTGTACGCATCACAGACATGTAGTGAGGAACCTCCGACCACTTGCCACATACAAAGTCTGTAAATCTAGGTTCCAAAAGCCACAATCTCTGAAACTTAAAATAAGAAGAGAAATGACTACCCTCACCACTATCCCAAAGCAAGGGAGTATGGTCATAAAAAGGCCTCTCCAAGGCCAAGACAGTTGCCCCCTGGAATGCCTCAGCCAACATGACATTACACAAAACACAATCAATCTTGGAAGTCGATCCCAAGCCATTCCTCCAAGTATATGTAGCACCGAAAATCAGAAGATCCAAGAGCTCCAATTCATCCAAGACATGGTGAAAATCAGTAGTCAATCCATCTATCCTACCATCGGGTCTGTCTGTCGAAGAAAGGGTGACATTGAAGTCTCCCTCAACCAACCACGACCTCCCATCTACAAGTTCCGATGCCTTCCTCAACTCCTCCCACAGCACAGGCTTGATTGTGCTATCACATGGCTTATAAACCTCGGAGACAACCCAAGTCAACCCATCAGAAATCCTAGCGGACCTAGAAGCCACTCTAGAAGCAATCTTCAAGGTTGCCAACTAACAACAGTCGTCATTCCACATGATAATCTGCCCACTGAACCTCCCTTTTGACTTCAACGAGGGTCTACATCCTCTAAATGTGTCTCCTGCAACAACACCAAATCAACCCGCTACTCGTGCAGATACCTCCACAGCAATGACCTACACACCCCGTCGCATAGGCCCCCGACATTCCAAGTGAGAACCCTAATCATGACAACCAACACTGTTCCCAAAGCCAAACTAGTACTAATAGTAAGTACCGATACCTAATGACTTAGTTGGTACTCAACTATAAGCACTGAGTACTGGTACCTACGATGAGTACTGGTATCCAAGCTCTGTTGGGCTGGCTGCTGGATAACCGTGAGAAGTCAATACCAGTACCACAACTTTAGTACCAGTACCAACTAACCGTTATGCCTGATCTGAACAACTATTTTGCAATTAATCTTATTCCTAACCTTCTTATTTTTCCCCCAACGGCTAGGAAACGTAGGGGGGCAGATTAGTGACCCATAAAAACACCTTTTGAGTGTCATTTTAGAATAACACAAGAATCAAAAAATCATCTTTGCTCCATATCATATTTCTCTCATTTTAGCTACAAGAGTGATAAGCTTGTTGCATCCATCCTTCAAGGAGATCTTCATTTCGCAACAAGTTCTTTTGGCACGTTTGTTTTGTTCTCATAAAATCATTTTCTACGCTTTATTCTTTATAGCTAGATCTTTATATCAAATATCTGCTAAACTAATTCTTGTTGGAGACTTAGGAATTGAGTTGTAAGCTATTTTATTTCTTACTTACACCTGTAATAGTTTGCTTATATTTGCTCTTGTAATTGAGTTGAGGTAACCCGTTAATTACCTCATTTTTTAGTAAATTGATTCTCTCCGAGTTAAGAGAATCAGGTTAAAGTGGAGTACCCAAGTGAGGGGAACACTATATATTTGGTGTACTTTTTCTGTGGTTTGTTTTATTTGTAATAATTTTTTTTACCACACTATTCATCCCCCCTTCTAGTGTGCTTGTGTCCTTTAGATCCTACATTAGGTTGCAAATCAAAGAAAAAGGGAGGGATACATAAAAGAGGATCAAAGAGCCAAGTAATCAAGTTTAAATCAGATCCAATCTAGAATGGCCAAGGATGGAGACTCACCAGCTCTAAATCCGTTTCCAGATCCAGATGCCACTTGTTCATCGCCAAGACCCAAAAAACATTTCGCCATGTCATCGCCTGAAGATGCCATTGCACCATCATCCTGAAGAAACGGGCCTCCATCACGCACATTCCTCTTGAGACCATCTCCATATGGAAACCGCGTTGACAATTCCCTTCCCAAAACATTGCTGCCAGAAGTGGAAGGTTATGGATCGGCCTCCAATTGAAAATTTGAGCCTCCTCCAACAATCATGGCCTTGTTGCCACAAATCTCACTTCTAACCACTAGTCACTGAATTTAGCATGCCACCACCTTCCCCGTTGAACCCACCAAACCACTACTCGCCACCATCGCAATGTACGAAGGCCTCAGAAGAGATAGCTCCTCCCGTGCAGCGAGCTCAAAGCTGACCAACTAAGAGAAGCCTCCAAGCTTAAGCACAGCCTTAGAGGGAATCTTTTGACCCACACGAAGCTCTGATTCAACCTCAATCAAAGAAATGTCACCTTCAATCAAATCAACTCCAGTACACCTCCTAACCCTTGCAAAAGATGCATAGACCCCTTTAAAGACCTTCAAAGACCTTAGCTACAATGGAACTCCCTGTATCCAAAATACTACCTTTGGCCTCGAAGCAGGCTGATCCTCCAACATGACATCATGGTGCGAAGGAGGTCGTCAATCAACCAAATCCTTCCTGAACATAGATTCCTTGAAACCCAAACAATGCAGATCCTCTACTACCAAACCAAAGAGCAAGAACTTCTTGAAAGCGAACGAAGTGACTCTCCATTCCCTGAAGAGGAAACCCATACCGTTCAATCCCCTCCTGATCTCCACCAAATTCAAGTTACCCTGAACCCAAACAACATACCCCACCAAAGAGAATCTCAACATAGAGTCGAGAACACCAACCATCGAGGACCAAGGTGCCTCCACCTCTAGAGATGGTGGATCTACCGAACGTTGAGGAAGGTGCAGGCCGCTCGCACCTTCCTCAAACACATCTGTTGAGTTATATGTAATGGGTCCTTTTTTATTATGTTATAAGGTGAAAGGGGTATACCTGTAATTCCCTCTTCGGTGCCTCTCTCTATATAAAGAGTCCCAAGGTCTCTATAATAAAATTAACTCTTTTCGATCTAAACATGGTATCAAAGCACCGGTCCTAGACCGAGACTCTAGTATCCCACCAAACCCTAACCTCCCTTCCCTCCCACCAAAACCCTAACTCTTCCACTCTCAGCGATGCTGCCGACCACCTAGGCCAGCAGCACTGCCGCCGACCACCTAGGCTAGCAGCACCGCCGCAGCAAGGCCCTCTCGACCTTCCTACAACCACAAGCAACACCGCATGCCTCTCTCGGGCCTGCCGCGCCGCCACCAAGGCCCACTTCAGCCTCCACAACACTACAGCATCGCCGCAACTCGGCCTAGACCAGCAACAGTGTCGCCGCATATCCCCGCAAAGCCATCGGAGGGGTCTACAACGTCTCTGCGGTGCTGCCACCAGTGGGGTAGCCCACCAGTGCCGCCGCCCCAAGCCTCCAAACACCCCAATGCCACCACCAAGGTCTCTCCAGGCGATCTATTGATAAACGCCAGTTTATCATAATTTTTATGCCCTAAAACAAATTTAGCTCTTAGGTTTTTAACTCCGCAAACGGGTTTCCGGGTTGCATTTAGGCAAAATATAGGTTAGACATGCATTGCATTCTTTTTGTGTTTTTGACATATTTACTTAAGTGTTAAGGATAAACAGATGATCAAACCTTTAAAACCCTAGCACTCAAAAAGGCAGAAAGTAAAGAAGAAGATCATTTCAGCTAAACCCTAGCTGGATCCAGCTCATCTCAGCTAGTTATCAGCCCACATGAGTTAGGTTTAACTCCCTCAAGCTCCATTCAACTCATCTTAGCTGGATGGTAGCTCAAGGTAGCTCAACTTAGCTCAACTCACCTCAATTCAACTCAGATCCAGCTCAACTTAGTTGAGTCTAGCTCAACCTAACTTTAATCAGTTCACTAGGAGCTCTAGCTAGCTCAACTAAGTTAACAGGAGTTCACCTTGGCTCGGGTCCAACTATTTCCAGCCCCACTCAACTCAAGTCAGCTGAAGATGACCTCAACTAGCTCAGGCCAGCTCAAGTCCAGCTCCCAAAGACTCCACTCAACTCAACCTAGTTGAGCTAAACTTTTTTACCTAAGCTAGCTACTTCAGCTAGCTCGGTTATCTCCGAGAAGATCAGACCCAGCTCACCTCAGCTCAATTCAGCAGGAGCTAGCTTACTTTAGCTTGGCTTAGCAACTAGCAAATAACTAGCAAGCTAAGCCAATTAAGATATCTCCTTGTTGTTCTCTTCAGCAGTCACCAGCTCCAGTGCAACTAAAGATGGCTCTTCCTCAACTCCTCTTCTCATAACTCCAACTCTTCTCCCTCAAAACCCTAGCTCCCTCTATCTCCTATTTTACTCTTTACTAGCTAAGAAAGCTTAGCTAGCTTACCTTAGCTAGTCATCTCCTTGGCACCAACTACTAACCCTAGAACCACCTACCTAAGCTCCACCAAATAGACCAAGACATAATACACCTACGCTCCTACTCCTAAACCCTTGTTTTGGTGCCAACATAGGCACCCCTTGGCCCCTCAACCACCACCAAAAGCCACCTTGTTTGGTGCCAAAACAAGCTTCTAAAACCTCCTATCGTTGGTGCCAAAGCACCCCCACATCCGAGCCTTACACCTACCCCTACTAGCCCTCCACCTACCCCCCTTCTAGAACCATCCTTAAGTGGCGCCAAAACCATGGCACCCTTCCATGGTTGGCGCCAACTTAGGTGTCCCTTAGCCACCCATAACTACCGCCATAACACCCCTTTAGGTTGTGCCAAACACCCTCCACCTTAGGATCACCTAACCAACTCCTAAAGCCCATCCTAGCCCCACACCTAATCCCCACGCCAACCACCACTCTCCACTTCTATAGATACCCTCCTAACTACCACCATTAAATATATCCTTGGTTACATTTTTCTCCACCTAGATCCACCACTACCAACGTCCAAGGAAGGAAGGAGAGGAGGAAGAAGATCAAGGAGACACTCTGTCTCCTTGGTGGCTTCAACTTCTTCCCTGTGTCATCACCAAACCAAGGAGGAAGGCCAGGCAAGGAGGACGTCCAAAGGAGGAGAAATTAAGGGTGGTCCATGCCACCCTGAGGAGATTTGGAGTGGAATTCTTCCACTCTAGGAGGACCCAGGCACGCCCCACCTAGGGCTTGCCAAAAGGAAGGAGAGCCAAGAGTAAGGAGCAAGCCTCCTTCAACCTAGGGGCAACCTGAGTTGGAGCGGAAACTGTGCAACACCCTCATCATCTTCTTCATGAGCTTTCTTCTACATATTTTTTTGTACTTTGTTGCATGGTAGTTCAGTGTTTTGATTTTTCTCGTTGGAGATTACAAGTACGAATTCTTCTTACTTATGAGTTCTCTAACTCCATGTAAAACGATGTCCTTTTTCAAGAAGCGTTCCTCTACCATTCTTTTAGATAGCTTGTGATTCTTTATTGTGACTTGTTTCTCCATTATTCCAAGCCTCCCTTGCTTGGAGTGAGTTGGAGAAACAAAGCAGTTGTTGCTTTATTTCTCATAGTTAGAATTCCCACTTTCTCCACTACCGATTTGCCATTATTCAAAAACCCTAAAAAATACATATTTCAAAACAAAAAAAAGGAAAGTTGACTTCCAAATTTCAAGTGATTTCAAATTGCATTCCTACCTCCCTTGGAACGATCCAAACACTCATCGAGTACTCGATCTTTACAAATTTAAAAGCGATCAAAATTGCGTGTTGCAACGACTTAATTCTCAAATTTTACAAATCACGCATTTTCGCGATCATCTACCACCATGAAGAGCACCGCTAGGGCCTCTTCCATGCCGTAGCGTGTACAACATCTGTAAGAAGGCACTCTGTTGGTCTGAAATCCAATTCTTTCAAATCTCATGATCTGATTTTTAGACCCTAGGTCTGTGATTCTTCGTGGATCTCGACTCCGTACATTATGGGCGATCAGAAAGACGCTGTGAGTGACTTGATGGAGAAGAACTCTACCACAAATACTCCCCCTCACATGAAGGGGGCATCGATTTAGTTGAACAAATCCAACTTCCTGCTCTGGCCCACACCTCTTTCTACCAATTTTTTGGATCACACGGGAAGGAGTATATCTTAACTGATGTTGTTCCTACTATTAAGTCTGCCGATTGGGAGGCAGACAACAACTGGGTTGCTACTTGCCTTCTCAACAGCGTCACCCAGACTAATGCCAAGCAGGTGATAGCTCATGCTTCGACCAAGAGAATGTGGGAAGTATTTCATGAAATACATGCTCATAGAAGTAACATTACCAGACTATACAATGTTGTGGAGGATATTCACAATCTTCGGAAAGGCACCTTGTCCTTATCCGAAAATGATGGCACCATGAGGAATCTATGGGACGAACAAAATGTGTACCAACCTATCTCTACGGATACTACTGTTATAGCCAAGCAGAGAGAAGCTATTCGCTCTATTCAACTTTTGTCTAGTCTTAGTTCCGAGTACAATGCAGTCAAAGATTAGTTCATGACAATGGACAAGATCCCGACACCGGAGCAGATCTACGCTCATCTTTCTAGGCTTTCCACCTTGGATCCTGTACCCACTACTGATTCATCTACCATGGCAGTTGTTGGTCGTGGTAGAGGAAACTCAGGGGGACGAGGTGGTAAAGCTCATGGCGGTGGTGCATGGGGACATGGCCGTAGTCGAAGTTCTTTCTTCTATGAGTACTGTCACAGGAATGGACACACTGTAGACCAATGTTGGGTGAAGCACGGTTACCCACAGGGTATGGATCCACGTGCTCATCAGGTATCTGCAGAGGAGCCTAACCAGGTGCAGGAGGATGATAGCTAAATTATTGTTTCCAGGGCTGATTATAAGCGATTCATTGTGTCTCAAGGATCTACTTACGTCTCTGTTCAGAGGTCTGCAGGTACTTCTACTATATCAGTTAAATCCCATGCTCCTATCTGGATTGCGGATTCCGGTGCATCCTCCCACGTTACTGGTGATAGTACTCTCTTTTCGTCTCCTCAGGACCTTGTTACACCTTTTCAAGTCAAAGTGGCTGATGGGGGTCAGTCACATGTCACCGGACTCGAAAATATCTCTATCTCTAGCACCTTGCCTCTTTCTAATGTCATGCATGCTCCTAAATTTGCACTTAATTTAATGTCTATTAGCCAAATTACCAGAGATTTAAGATATCGAGCTATTTTTCATGATCAATATTTCATCTTGCAGGACCTCCAGACAATGAGGCAGATTGGTGGACGTGAGCAGAACGGACTCTACTACCTACATATTCCATTACTAATGCTGTGTGTGCCACTACTGCTCTCCAGTGGCAATTGAGACTTAGTCATCCTAGTGTTCATGTTTTGCGTCATCAGTTTCCTATGTCATCTTTTTCCAATGTTTTGAGGTGTGAAGCCTGTCTGTTGGACAAACACCATAGATCTTCTTTTCCACCAAATAATAAAAGATATGAGTCTATTTTTGCTCTTATGCATGCTAATGTTTAGGGCCTTGCAGGGTCAATAGTGTTTGAGGATTTCGATTTTTCCTTATTCTTGTGAATGATCATACCAGGATGTCATGGGTTTTTATGATAAAAGAAAAATCTGAAGTCTTTGATATTGTCAAAAATTGTATTTTGGAAATAAAGACTCAGTTTTCTACTTTTAAGATCTTTCGGAGTGATAATGGGTTGGAATTTCTAAATGCCAGGACCAATGCTCTCTTTAAATCCTCAGGTATTATTCACCACACTACTTGCATTCACACCACCAAACAACATAGGGTTGCTTAACGTAAGCTTCGACACTTGATGTAGCCCATTCTATCATGTTTCACATGAATATTCCCTCGCAGTTTTGGGCCGAGCTGTTTTTACTACTACTTATCTAGTGAACATATTTTGCTCATCTGCCTTAAGGGGTAAAACTCCATATTCTTTGTTGTTTTCTGGCAAAGATATGTTTTATGTTACTCTTGTTATCTTTCGTTGTGTGTGTTTTCTCCATTTGTATAAAGTGGATAAGATTTCTCCCCAGTCTGTGAAGTATGTTTCTGGGCTATTCCAAGACCAAGAAAGGGTACAAATAATATGACCATATTTCACAGAGATTTTATGTTTCTGCTAATGTCACATTTTTTGAAGAGATATCATATTACAAAAAATAGGGGAAGGAACCTACTGAGCCATCACATGAGGTTCCCCTTCCGACACCCACTGAGCCGCCTATACCCAGGGCTACTTAACCTGATCCAAGTCCCTTTCCGTATCACCCTGAGATTCTTGATACGGATACCTTCCCTAAACACTTCCAACACAGGACCCAGGATATTCCTCAAGTGGATGAACCTTTATCTATTGTTTTTGCTCAGTTCCAACCAGCTACTGATGATTTGTCTGAAGACCAGGTAACTCCTACTATGAGGACACTACTCTGGACCTTCTTATTGATCAAAGGAAGGCTCCATGTTCTTGTGCCAAATACTCTGTGTCTCGGTTCATGTCTCTTGATATCCTGTCGTTGGACACCAGTTTTCCCAGGCCATTGACAGCATGCAGGTACCTCGAGATCATCATGAGGCCATCCGAGATCTATCATGGACATTGGCAATGGAGGAGATCAATGCTGTCAATGCGAAAAGCAATAGCAAGGCGACAAGGCCCAAAATCGCCCGAGGCGAGAGGGGACAAAAAGGCGACAACCCGAGTAAATTGAGGCGATCGTCTTTTATTGGCATTACATGTCTTATTAACTCAATTTAATAGCATTAAGCTTATAAAAACATACCTAATAACAACGTTGGAGACTTTAAATATAAGAAAATGATGAGAATTGTATTGCCAAAAACTATTTCACATAATTACAAATGGTAAAGAAAGAAAAGTTTCTACACAATTAAGGTAGAAAAACATAAAATCAAATTTGTCATTAAAGTGAACAATTATCAATTCTCAAATAATAAAACACATCAGTCATCAGAATCATCTTCAAGATTCAATTCGTCGTCGTCATCGTCACCAGCAACTTCTTCAATCTCCTCTTCATCTTCCTCATCACTGTCCACATACTCTTCCTCTTCTTCAAAAACTATTGGAGCTTTTCATTTTCCCTTAGCTTTCTTAAGACCATTTTTCTTTGTAGTAGCACAAGCCCGAGTACGTCAAATACCTTCTTGGTCATTAATTCCTGATGCAAGCTCAACCATGCCCCAAGTGAGACATCATCACCTGCATTTTCCTCATCTTCCTCCATTCTCCCTAATAACCATTCATTTGAATCATCAATTTCCTAGAGGGAAATGGGATCAAGATAATTCCTATCTTCATATCGATCCCTCAAAGCTTCGTTGTACTTAACAAACACAAGATCATTCAACTTTTGTTGCGCCAACGGATTCCTTTTCATTGAGTGAACCTATATAGATTTCCAAAATAAAATGATTAATATAAAATTACTTGATAAAATTAATGCTATGCATATTATGAATTGGTTTGTAACTTACATTTTCAAATATACTCCAACTCCTTTCGCATCTTGAGGCACTACAAGTAAGACCTAGCACCATCAATGCCACTTTTGCCAAGTTAGGTGCAGACCTACCAAAGAGATTCCACCACTCCACTGTAAAAAGATAATAAGTTAGATAATATTAATAAGCAACTAGAAATGGAAAGTTACTATAAAAAATTTATACCACTTGACTACCTGGGGCAATGATCTTCCTTTGTCTAATAGCCATAGGTGTTCCAAAGATTTCTTGTGCAACTCTATAAATGAAAATTTTTCGTGTTATTTTGTCTTGCACACTCTCATTAGGCTCCAATTTTGCCAAGACATTGTAAAATCCATTCATAACCTCTGAATCAAAATCAAGATTTTAATTTTCATAAGAGAAATCAGGATTGAGGAAAAATCCTGCTGCATGTAGAGGCCTATGAAGCTGACAATCCCATCTCTTATCAATGATGTCGCAAATAGGTCCAAACTTTTCAGCATTATTGTTGAAAGCCTTCATTACAGCTTCCTTAGCTCTATCCATTGCTTCGTATATGTATCCCATTGCAGGTCTCTTCTCTAAGTCAACAAGACGAAGCACTCACAAGAGGAGACGTAGCCTTCAAAATGTATACAACCTTATTCCAAAATGAAGGCATCATGATGATTGTTACCACTTTCTTTCCCTCTTCTTTTGCATTTTTAGAAGCGATCCACTTATCGAAAGTGAACATCTTCCTTAAATTTGCCTTTTGTCTATGAATGCTCTGTAAAGTGAGGAAAGATGTAGCAAATCATGTAACTGCAGGCCTCAACAACTCCCTACTTATGAATTGCCTCATCAAATTTAAGACTGAAGGATGCACGTATATATAACTACTCAGTTGCATTGCATGCTTGAGTGCCTTTTTTACAGCCTCTAACTTCTCAAAATCTTCAAACATCAGATTAATGCAGTGTGCAGCGCAAGGAGTCCAATAAACTTGAGGATGCTTGGCCTCTAATAATTTGCCTATGAAAAAGATAAAAGATATTTTTTATATTTTACAATGCTTACAATATTAAAGAAAAGACGTATGCTAAAATAAATAAAGTCTAAAGATTTATTACTAGTAAGATCATAATTCGATGCATTGTCACTGACAACTTGAATCACATATTCCTCCCCGACGTGACCAATCATGCCACTTATCAGCTCACAAAGCTTCTCCCCTGTCTTTACGTAGCTTGAGGCATCAATGGACTCTAAGAAAACAGTTCCCATAGGAGAATTGACAAGAAAATTTATAAGCGTTCTGCTTTTCCTATCTGTCCAACCATCTGTCATCAATGTGCATCCATATTTCTTCCAAGCATCATGATATTTGGTGATGAAATCCTGAGTCTCGTTCACATGGTATCTCAATAAAGGAACTCACTTCATGGTAAGGAGGCTTCAATCCTGGGCCAAAACAACCAATTGCGTCAATCATTATCTCAAACCAAATATCTTTAACTGCATTAAATGCAATATTGTTACGATACATCCATTTTACAATGATCCGTACAACTGCATCTCTTCCCTCCTTTTTGAAAACCTCAGAAATTGTAGTTTGTTTTGTCAACAATCTCTTTTTTCGTTCCCGAACCACCTTCTCAAGATCAACCTTTGTAAACTTATCTATTGGTCCATGAAACTTCTTCATTAGAGGAAGTCCACCACTTCCACTTCCACCAGCCCCCATCATGATTCGAGCCTTCTTTGCATGTGACTATGTAGGATTTTCTACTATTTTTTTAATTGTGAATCTATCCATGGATCCTCGTAAGACATCACTTCTATTTCATCTTCATCATCCTCATCATCACTAAGCAGCTCATTGTAAACACAATCTTTCATGAACTTTTCTTTTTCTTCCTTTTTAGATTGTCAAAATTCTGTTAGCTCCTCTATCACATGTTGTGGAGCTTTTGGACATATTGTTGTGTTCTTATCACCACCAGTAATATGTCCAGTAGTTCTATGAATCCTGCCTTTCACTATCGTATCACAGAAAATACACTTCGTATCATTAGTCTTTTTTGAGTCCTCTAATGTAACATACTTCCAACATGGGTGCTTCCTCCTTATTTCAACCATCTACATAACTCAAAACACATGCTAATTTTATCCATAGTTACAAACTTACAATACACATGCAAAGTTGCTAGTTAATATAACAATATACACATGCAAACACATGCAAAGTTGCTAGTTATATACATAGTTACATACAAATATAATATAACATACTTATGTTATATACATACTTATTACTTATATATATTATATATTAATAGTCTAATAGTTATGTTATACATAGTTATATATAATACTTATGCTATATATATATATATATATATAGTTTACTGTTTATACAACAGTATATACTTATATATACATATAAGTATATATATATATCATACTTATATACTATATTATACATACTTATATACTTATATATATATATAGTATATACAACAGTATATATTGTACATAATATATATACAATATATATATAATTATACATAATTACATAGTTTACTGTTTATACATCAGTATATCTTATATATACATATAAGTATATATATATATATCATACTTATATACAATATTATACATACTTATATACTTAACAGTATAAAACAGTATATACTGTATATAATATATATACAACATATATATAACGTATAACAATATATATATAACAGCATACATATATATAACACACATATATATAGCAGACTGGATATATATATAACACACACACATATATATAGCAGACTGCAACCTTGTCATCACCGTCGAACTTAGGCAATGAGGCGACGAGCGTGCCACCGTCGAACTCAAACAAGCGGCAGTGCGCCACCATCGAGACTCAGAGAACCTTGAGCGGAGGAGATACCTGGGCGATCGAGGTCAAGGAGGCATCCCAGATGGCAAGCGATGAAGCTCGGGTGGCAATGGAGGTCGACGAAGCTCTAGCGAAGGCGATAATGGCATGAGGCGGTGATGGTTGGCGTGGAGATGAGATGCATGTAAATAGACTCTCATATGGAAGGTGAAAGGTCGTCGAGGGCAAGAATGGTAAGTCCATTTCTTGCTTTCTCAAAAGAAAAAAAAGTTACGATGGATCTAGGGTTCAAGCGGATGAGGCGACGAGGCGAGGAGGCGCCACTTGAGTCGAGGAGGCATGTCACCTATTCGAAGCAGCTCACCTATTGCAAATGATGACAGCCCACTACTACAAGATGTCACCAGATATCATGCAGTGATTGGTAAACTCGTATATTTGACTGTTCCTCGTCCTGATATTACCTTTGCAGTCGAAAGATTGAGCCAGTTTATGCAATCACCAAAGGAAATCCACTGCGAAGGTGTTTGCCAGATTCTCAGGTACTTGAAAAGTGCACCTGGGAAAGGACTCCCTTTCAAAGACAATGAGTACTTGGATGCGTGTGATGCAGACTATGCAAGTGCTTATGAGAATAAGAAGTCCACTACAGGATACTGCATATTTGTTGGAGGAAATCTAGTTACATGAAGAAGCAAGAAACAGGAAGTGGCATCTAGATCAAGTGCTGAATTATAATACAGGGCCATGTCCCAGACTACTTGTGAGTTACTCTGGGTTCATTTCATTCTGGAATACTTTGGAGTGAAAATGCCTGATTCTATTCCAATGCACTGTGACAACAAACCTACCACATTTAATGCAAATAACCTTGTTTTTCATCAGAGGACCAAGCATATTGAAGTGGATTGTCACTTCATCAGAAAGGCCATCCTAGCTAACAAGATTTCTACACGTCACATCGACACTGAAGATCTGCTAGCAGATATTTTCACTAAAGCACTTCCTAAGAAGAGATTACATTACATTTGTTCCAAGATGAGCATATTTGATGTCTATGTTCCAACTTGAGGGGGGTTGTTGAGTTATATGTAATGGGTCCTTTTTTATTATGTTGTAAGGTGAAGGGGTATACCTGTAATTCCCTCTCTGGTGCCTCTCTCTGTATAAAGAGGCCCAAGGTCTCTCTAATAGAATTCAACTCTTTTCGATCGTAACAACATCCTTATCCTACGTCCAACTCCATCGCAAGAGAAACAGACCACCAAGTCACCGCACATGGTAGCCAGATGACCCCGAGACCTATACTTGTAGCAAACAACAACACGCCTTGCCTTCAAGGAAGGGTTCAACACACCATCGCCACTCCCCCTTGCCCCTCTCATCCTCTCTTCATTGGCTATGGCACTCACAACTTGAGACTAAACATCTGATATGTTTTGACTCACTTTTGACCCTTTGCTTTACACATATCCGTCGGTAACTCCTTGACCTCCAACGACTCTAATTTCCTTCCCCACCTATTTAGAGCCTTCCTAAGATGTCTATAAATGCCTTATACTACCTCACTTGTCATGATCCACAAGGCACGCTCTATGTAAACTCTCCAAGAAATCAAATTGACCACTTGTGCCTTCAAGCTCTCCATTAAACAACCTCTCATCACCTGAGAGCTCTACGATTCATTGCTTCCATGCTCTCACTCCATTTAGAAGCAAAATTCAACTTAATTTATATGTTCGCTCTATAGGGTTTGTATATTCTTTTTCTTTTATTTTTCTTGTAAGGGTATCTAGGTTGTAGATTCCTATCGCCTCAAAGCCAAAATTCTCACCAATGTTGACCGTGGGAGGTTGTAAGTTTGGAGTTACACCACCCTCGAGTTTAAAGTAGTGTGATGGTGGTTTTTGATCAGTTTATCGATGGAGAAATCTAAAGTCCAGGAGACTTAAGTGGTTGTTTTCACTCTTAGGGTTTTTCACCTAAAAATCTCTCTTTGCACTTGTGAAGAATGAACAAGCCACGTGGCAATCCAATCAATCTGGGAGTCAAGGCCATGTGACCTGTTTAAGCAAATAAGTGTTGACTTTCATGCCAAGTTTTATGCCAAGTGTGGCAATTTGTTTTAATTAGTAGGAGTCTAATTTAAGATTGAGATAATTTAGAATTAGTTAATTGATTGGCTCTTACGATTTAGTTTGATTTAATTGAGAGTTGTTTTAAGAGTAGATATCTTTATATAGAAATCAACAATTATTTGCTTTGCATTGAATTGAATACAACAATATTTCCCAATATCTCTCAACTCCTCTCTTCTCTCTTGCCAACTCTCTATCGCTGCTCTCTGTTCATGTTCATGTGAATAGTAACCATATTGTTCAACGTGATCAGTAGCAGCTTGTCCCTTCATCTCCACACATAGGCCTTCCACATGCTTGGGAACCAACTGCGCTTTTCCGAAATCTTCACATCACCTTGTATCAGAGCAAGCATTCCAAGCCCATTAGTCTTCACGCGTGGAACACAAGAAGCGAGAAGAGGGTCCACACACAAGGAGTTCCCTTACACGTGACCCTTCCACGCATCACCAAGGCCACGTGGTTGTGGCATCCTTGTTCGACATGAGAGTTATCTCAAAGAACTCCTTGAAGGACCTTGGAGCCTGATGCAAGGCCCAAGGAGATGAGAAGGGGACTCCAACAAGTTAATTCCCTCACGCATCCAACACCTCACGTAGAGCATACAAGTAGAGGAAGGCTTTTTCTTCAAAGATGAAGATGGCAAAGTTCATGGCCTAAAAACTGGACGAGGAGATTTATCGAGTTATGATACGATTGGTGATCTTCATGCTTTTCCAATGAACACTTAATATCCGATTTTTTTACTCTTCTTCAAAAGAGGAGATTTTCCTGGAGCGAATGTGTCAAATATCATACATGAGATTGCCCATCTTCCTAGTTCAAGAAAATTAGACATGACCATGCAGTAAAAAGGAAACACTCACAATCATCGCAACGACTTCCGAGGTTTCCAAAAGGAGCAATGACATTCTAAGTTGCAAAAAGATTAGAGGTTGATTCAAGAAGTTCATTTATCAATGATCCAAGCAAGATGCAAGTGGTGAGGCATCTAGCCTCACAAAGTTGAAGTGTAAGTCGTCCTCCTAGCCTCGACTTGAAAGGGAGTATGAAGAATGAAGAAGTCGCGTGGCACTACCACGTGGAACAATGGCCACATGGACAGTCCACGTGGCAGTCTAGTCAGTCTAGGAGTCCAGGCCGTGTGACCTGTTTAGGAAAATAACTAGTGGCTTGCATGCCAAGTTTTGTGCCAAGCGTGGCAATTTGTTTTAATTAGTAAATTGGAGAAAATGAGATAATTCTATTATTGAGCCCTACCTCTCATATAATGAAGAGGTAGAAAAGTTGCAATACAACACCAATACAAGAAATAAAAAAATAACAAATGACCCTTCATGCAAAAGATGTGAATATGCTAACACTCCCGCTCAAGCTGGAGTATAGATATTTATCATGCTCAGCTCACAAATCAAATAACGGTCTGGCCAAGGACTTGGTAAAAATGCCTGCAATCTATTCCTCAGACATGACTCGTGTTGCATATAGTAGCCCCTCCTAAATAATATCTCTGGTATAATGGCAATCAACCTCAACATGCTTCGTTCTCTCGCGAAATGCTGGGTTGTTGGAAATGAAGGTAGCTGCTCTATTATCGCACCGCATCTCCATCAAGCTACAAAACTGTACCCCCAAATCAGTAAGCAGGGACCTGATCCATATCATCTCTGCAGTCGTCTGAGCCATGGCCCTGTACTTAGACTCGGCGCTCAACCTAGCAACCGTGACATGTTTCTTGTTGCTCCATGTGATCAGATTCCCTACCAAAAAGGTCCAAAACGCTGTAGTGAATTTCTGGTCCACGTAACATCCAGCATAGTCTGCATCAAAGTAGCCAACCAAAGTCACAGAAAACCCCTTGGAGAAGAGAAGTCTTTTTCCAGGAGCCTTCTTCATGTATCTAAGCACCATCAATGTTGCATCCTAATGATGTCGTGCTGGCTTAGCCATGAACTGACTCAATCTCCCTACCGTAAAAGAGATATCAGGCCTCATAATAGTTAGGTATAGCAGCTTACCCACAAGCTACTTATAATGCCTGTTGTCCACCAACTGTGCCTTCTCATCATAAAGTGGCATCTTGAGGTCCATAAGAATGTTGGCTTCCTTAGCCCCAAGCATACCCACCTATTGCAGAATATCCAATACACTCCTCTGGGACAGGACTACGCCCTTCCTATTCTGAGAAACTTCAATACCAAGAAAATATCGTAGAGGCCCCAAATCTTTTATGACAAACTGCTCCGCCAGAATATGCCTGATCTCAGTGACACCCTGCACATCATCCCCTGTAACAATCAAGTCATCAACGTATACAAGAAGCACCACAAAACTCGCCTAGTCCTTCTGACAAAAAGAAAGAAATCAGCCATCGATCTCCTGAATCCAGTTGCCTCCACAACCTGAGATAACCTGTGGAACCATGCCCTAGACTCCACTTGAGGTCAAATATGACCATCCGTAGTCTGCATACGCACTCCCCCTGAACCTCATATCTTGGTGACTATTGCATGTAGACTTCCTCTTGGAGATCATCATAGAGGAATGCATTCTTCACGTCCAGCTGATGTAAGGGCTAATCAAGCTGAACCAGCGGAGGAGATACCTGGGAGATTAGTACACCATATATCTCATCTAAGTTTCAGCTGGCAAATATCCTGACTAAGCCATTGAAGAAGAAGCATTAAGACTTTGTATGCAGCAAGTTGGAGCTTGCCAACATATACACCCCAACTTGAGGAGTGTTAAGTTATAAGGGTGCCATGTTAGTTATTTTTTCTTATATAGATATCTGTGTAATTAACCCAATTTTCTCTCTTATAAAAGAGAGTCTAAGGTATAATGCATCACTTTCTCTTCACAATTAATATGATGTGGATGTCCTTTCCTTCTCAAAAAAAAAATAACAAAAAATTAAACAATCGTCTTCTACAAGTTCACTACTTGTTATCAAAAAAAAAAAAGGTTCACTGCTTTTAAATGTATTAACCAAAAGCAAGGAAAGAAGAGTACTGGTATGTACAAAAATCAACCTGTTCAGCATAGTTTGGAGGAAGAGCTTCCAATGTGCTAGTACTGAGTTCCATCGAAAGTTCATAGCAGCGAAAGTTGTTATTAACCTGATAAAAGAAAACAAAATGGGAGAATATACCATATCAAAGAACACTCGCAAGTCATCACACGTAAGTTAAAAAAGGTGTACTCCAAATAAATCGTGAAAAGATTTATACTCCTCTGACTAATTCAATTGACATGAAAAACTGCAAGTATAAGTTTCAAAAACAAAAACGGCAAATATATAATACCATGGCACATAGATGCTCGAGCCCATCCTCAGAGACAGGCTCTTCAAGTCTCTGCCTTTCTGCAGCTTGAAAATCAATCATCACCTAAAAGAAAGTATTTGGCTTGAGATAGTTTCCCGAAAAACATATATCTGCATACCATGTTATTATGAAGAGATGATAGATGAATGTGGCATGAACATTCCGATATGCATGATGTGTGTAGGTACATACATGGAGAAGGAGGGTAGGAGGCAGGACAGATGGATGGATGGATGGGAAAAGACTCTAGTAAACACAACATAACTTGAAACTAACCCAAAAGGTAATTACATGTCGGCTGTAAATTTACTGCATAATACTTCTTTTTTTTTTGAGAAAGAATAATACATTTATTTTGGCACGGATAGCTGCAATGTTCATCTTAGCAAAATTTTTATATTTGACCTAATGAAAACTTCGGTAATTTTTGAACACATCTGGAAATCTATTCAAGTTTAACCTACACAGTTGACTTCACAAATAAAACATAGCATGTGCCTCTTTGAAGAAAATAGGCCATGTGGCTCATTAGATGCATGTGTATCTCCAGATTTCGAGTTATGCTTTCTGGCATCCGTCCATTTGTGTTTTGGACGGAAATGCATTAGTGCTTTGTAGAAACTAGAAATGCCAAAATGCAATAAATTGTCAGGAATTAAATTCCTACAGTCCAAAGAAATTCTATTATGCACGCAATCCTGTGAATCTCAAACGAGTAGAAATGATCCTAGGACATCATCTTTGCTAGATGGACCATATCCGTCCATTTTCTAAGGTATTTATACATGTGAATCCCTGTCAAAAATCAAACAGCTTTTAGTAAATTGCTTATTGAAGACGCTTAAACAATATTTACGTGGAGAATAAAGGCCAAGTGGCAGTGTCACATGGCAGATCTGTCAAGTCATATGGCAGTGCCATGTGACCGGTCTTGAGTGCCCGCAAGGGACGCCAGCCCTAAGGGGATTTTTGTGTTTTGCTTAAGTTGAAGTTTACTAATTTTAGTATGGTTATGTGTTGATGTGTACACATCTAATTGACCTAAAATGTCTATTTATACATATTTCTAGGGTCATAGAAGTATCATGCATTATAAATATTACATAACATACATCATGTACTTAGATTAATTGGTATAAATTGTATAGTAATTAGCCTCTTATTGTGGCAAGGAGACAAGGTAACATCATTTTGAGGCATCAGATTGAAGATCCAACTATACGGATCTAATCAGGACAACAATCGAAGTCCAACGCCTCCGAGATCGTCCTGATCGAACCTCTGTAACATCAGATGCAGTCCGATAAAGATCAGAGATCAAGGAGCAAGGTAGTGAAAATCCAAACCTCAGATGAAGAATCAAACTGCATAAATGGGTTCAAATCGACGAGCGTTGCCCAACAGCATAAGAATCGATCCAATCTGACACCCGTGACACCATCTACGAGCATTGGAAGATAGACAACCAAGATGGTGCCACGTGGCGTCATCCCAACCACCCAAATTGCCTCAAGAGCATCGCAACCCATCTTGTTCCTCAACATCAATTAATCTCGACCGTTGGATCCGCGATCCAATAGCTGAGATTCAATCTTAGTCGCATCATAGGTCCTCTGAAGACAAAAAGCGCTCACTCACAGTCGTTGGATCTCGATCCAACGGTCGTGAGCAGACGACCCTTAAAACATAAACGAGACACAAGGCGAGGGCAGCGCAGTGGTTGAAGGTGTTATGCAAAGAGCGGGGCACACGTTTGAGCCTCGCCAAGCGGTTTTAATCCGCTAAAGCAACGCTACGTGGTGAAATCATGCATGCTATATGAGAGTGATACGCATGCGCACGATCACGCTCGATCGCACGTGCGATCATACGCGGAAGCTTTGGCGCAATCTGAAGGAGAAGCGACGCGCGATTTGGGTCGTTGATCAGCGATCCAACGGCTAAAGAGCAATGCCTCTTCAACGGAGGTAACGCAGGCGTGAACCGATGCCCCTTCTACGCCGTGCAATGAAGATCCAACGCTCATCGCCTCTCTGCGCATCTTAACTGACATTTAGCTTCAGCAATGTATGCGTGTCACTAAAGGCTTCTATTTAATTTTAAAGATGTGAAGTGCCTCTTTCGCCCACATGTCCTCGACTATAAATAGGATCCCATACCCACTCATCACATCATCCCTTCCTTCTCTTAACCTCCCAAAGAGTTAAGAATAAGTTCTTGAGCTCGCTCTAGTAAGGCCAAGCTACGGGAAACTCCGTTAAAGTAAAAAAATAAAATTTTCCACTTCTCACTCCCTTCGCGGAGCTCTTGCCAGCCATCCTTTCGCCCATGTTCTGGAAGCAGATCCCACAATGTTGACGCCCTACCTCATCATCGGTTCTTCCAAATTCGCCCTCCTTCCTCTGTTTTCGCTCTCCTTCCTCCAGGCATCGTCCACCCAACTCGTCCTCCAAGCATTCATCGAGAAGGATAATCTCTCATCCCCTATCTTTTTATCGCTTTCTAATGTAGATTTTCAACTTTATAGTTGTAGCCATTAGTTGTAATTGACATTACCAAAGTCATATAAAGTCGTTTCTCTCTCTTTCTTGTTTAATTTCAAGTAGCTTTTATAATCAACGTAACCTCCCCGTGTTCGACCCGGAACTCACCAAAGTTTCCGTAAAATTTAATTGATAGCAGATTTTTACGCACTACGACGATGGATTTTTAACTCAAACTTCTTGCATATGAAATCTCATTGATTATTTTGGCGTCGTTACTCCACATTCCTCGCACCTATTCAATCTCTAACCTCTCCTTTCTTTCTTCTATTGTTTTGCAGGTACCCTGACAAGAAATCTACGAATAGTAGAAAGGAGTAAAGTGCGGTTCAAGATCGTTATAAGTGCACCCCCATTCTTACCCCGTCCATACCTTTCATTTCAGCACCTTAATTCAGGCCTTAATTAACATAGGTGCTCTCATAAACCCTAGGGTTAATTTGGTTGTTTGGTTGTCACCTCCACCCACCTCACCCTCCGCTTATAAAAAAATCTTAAAAAAAAAAATCTGATCTAATTGTGGGATTTCCTTACCATAAACATCACATACACCCACAGAGGTGCACAACCTCTTCTGATTTTTCTCACTCAACCGGTAACCCGATCCTTTGAACCAGTACACTAATATAAACACATAATCGAGTAGAAATCAGATTAGATAATCATTTGTGTACCTAATTCAATGGTGCATCAAGGCCAATTGCTTGAGTTGTTTGGGCTACACCAATTCATCTAAAAACAACTCATCAAGTAGCTTTCTCCTTAGGGTTAACACTTAAGGTCAAGTATCAGGCATTCCACCTTATTTTGATTTCAAAGGAAAATATCTTCACCAACGTTTGCAAATCTTGGTGTGTCTCCTGAACTTGATTGAATCAACCTTAACTCAAACCCTAAAAGATACTTAAGTAAGATTTGAACTCTAAAATCTACTCATCCAAATAATCTTACTTTAAAACCCTAATTGTGCACACACATTTCAAATCAATCATTAAGGGCACAACCCATTCTAAGGGCATAACACATTCCAAAAGTATAAACATCCCACACCTAACTAAAATCAAGTAGACACTGGCCTTAAGGACTGAACTCGCTCCTTAGGCTCATATTGAGATTATCTATGATTAATCTGCTTCTACTAGTCAATTTAATGTCTAACTAAGGGAATAGTGTCAAACGACCGCGATTGGGGGGTATGAAAGGAACCTGAGGCGAAAGCTAAGGGAAGTACCTTCTCCCCAATCCCTAACTCTAACTGGTTGAATTGACTGGATCGAAGTAGACCAAATTGTCTTTAATCTTGAGACGAGTTCTATGAGTTTATAGGTCTTTAGGCTGCCCTACCAAAGGACAGGATTGTTGTATTGCAGGGTCTCTTTTTCTCCATCCTTCTGACCCCTTCCTAGTGTATGCTTGGAAGGAGGTCATTGAATCCTCGTCTGAAAGGACCAATAAACCATTCAAAGAGACATAGGTTGAATTTTAGTCAAGTAGATCCCATGGCTAATCAACCACCTCCTCCACCTCAGAATCAGCACGAGTTGCTGCAAAGGCAATTGGAACAATTGCAGCAAATGAAAGTATGGTTCCAGCGAATGAATGATCAGGGCGCTCAGCCCTTAAAGGATTTTTATAATCCTTCAAATTATGGAGAGCGTCCCGATGTTCAAATTCCAACCGGTGACGTAGAAATCAAGCCCCAAGTGTTAAGCCTGATAAAACATTTTCATGGGCTTGGCTCCGAGGATCCATTTCAGACCACTTTGGTCCAGACCATTAAAGCACGAAATGCAAACGAGGAGCAGATGATCATAAGGCTTTTCCCCCACTCTCTCAGGGATAAGGCCGCACATTAGCATCGAACAATTGGAGGCCGATAGCTACCTGGAATGATCACAAACCTGCCTTCCTGAAGAAATTTTTCCCTATTGGGCGTACCAATGCATTGTGACGGGCAATTGCTACTTTCATTCAATAGCCGAGGGAACCGATTCATGGTGCCTTGGAGAGATTCCAGGATCTATTGCAGAAGTGTCCACACCACGAGGTGCCAAAATAGCAACTTGTGCAAATTTTCTATCACAAGTTGACAAACAAACTCCGTAATCACGTGGACGCTTCTTGCGTAGGCAATTTCCTCAACAAGAATACAGACAGTGTGCATGACTTATTTGAGGAAATGAGTGAGAATTCTATCAATCATGCCTCCATGAACACTTTCAACCAATCCCAGCAACCCCGATTGAATGCTAATGAGGTCCAGGACTCTCATTCATTCGATATGGAATTGATTTGCAACAAAGTTGATAAGGTGGACCTGGTTACAAAAAGAATGGAAGAGTGGATGGCTGGAAACTCTGCAAATACTTCTAGATCCACACAATCTCAGAATTCGGGATTCCATTCTTCACAAGCTCCTACTGGATGAGAGTTAATAAATCAATTGGAAATGGCTCAACCTGTCAGGCAGCATTACTCGAACCGCACAGGTTCCAAACCGGGGCCTTTGATCCTAGTTTCTCTGATCCTTCTCTTTCTTTCCCACCACCCTATGAGGACATGTATGCTATACAGGAGAATGTTAAGTCCAACCCATATTCAAATTCTTACAACCCAGGTTGGAGGAACCACCCTAACATCTCCTAGAAAAAACCAGGGTAGCAGACCCAAATCCGACCCAGCAATTATGCACCGCAAAGACCAATAGGCTAGGGTCATGTACACACACAGCTGCGCCCTAATCAAGTCAATTAGCCAACATGGAATGCCCATCAACCTACAAGGCAAGCTGATCTGAACCGTCAGATGGTGGAAATGCAGGATGCATGCCCTAGCTCATGCAGCAAATGAAAACCTCACTGGACAATTTGCGTTCCAAACTTAATGCTAATACCCGTCAACCCGAATCCCTGCCTTCTCAACTCGCACCCAACCCTCGTAACATACAAAATCAGGCAATCAAGCCCAAGAGTATCAGAATCAGAGGGACCCACACGCACATGCTCAGGTTGTTGAGCAGGGTCCTTACTTCTGGATATCTGGCTAATCAAGTCCCTCAGATCTTTCCTAGACCTCCTTAAGACCCAAACCCATATACTTCTACAAACTCCATCACTTTGAGGAGTGGCAAGCAAACCCATGCCATCTTCCAATCAATCAAAACCTGGTGAGCCTGAAAAAGGAAAGGAGAAATTTAAAGAAGAAACCAAGGCTCAAGATCCCAAATCTAATGATTTTACTCATGTTCCATTCCCTGAAGCCTTGTTAAAACCCAGGAAAAATAAGCTTGTTGACAGCAATGAAGAGCTCTTGAATATATTCAAGAATGTCGAAATCAATATCCCACTCGATACTATTAAGCATACTCCAGCTTATGCTAAGTTCGTAAAGGATTTATGCACTCAGAAGCGTAAGTCAAAAGAATCAATCCCAAGGAAGGTGATACTCTCCGAGCAAGCTAGTTCTGTTATCTGCATCACCTTCCTTAGAAAAAGAGAGATCCAGGTGCCCCTTTGATTTCATGTGTGATCGGGGATTGCACCTTTGGCCGGGCACTCTTAGATCTAGGTGCATCCATAACCTAATTCCAACTTCCCTATATGAAAAGTTTGGATTGGGTAAACTCAGGCCGACCTCAGTAACACTGCAATTAGTGGACCGTTAGGTTACAAACCGGAAAGATGTTATTGAGGATGTTATTGTCAGGGTCAAGGATTTCTATTTTCCTGTAAATTTTCTCATCCTTGACATGGATGTCCCTAAAGACTTAAGGAACACGTCCATCATTCTGGGCGTCCGTTCTAGGCTACCGCTAAGGCCAATATCAACTGTGAAAGCGATAGTATGGAGATCGCCTTTGGTAATAAAAAAATGCCACTCAATATCTTTAAGGCGATTAACAAATTTGAGGATTGCGGATATATCAAGGAACTCGAGGATAACGATCTGAATCTTGAGACTTGTATGGCTATCACAGTTTCGAAGATGCCTCCCTCACCAATGAACCTAAACCACAATCCTCTATGGAAAACCTGCCACATTTTGAAGATGTTATTGATTTTGTTCAATCACAACCTCTTCCACTGGATCGTCCTGATGAATCTTCATCAATATCCTTCGTTCCTTCTGTTATCAACCTGCCCCAACTAGAACTTAAACCATTGCCAAAAAGTCTGAAATATGACTTTTTAGGACCAAAGAAGATGCTCCATGTGATTATCAATGCGAAGTTGACTAAAGAGCAAGAATCGAAATTGATTAAGGTCCTAAAGGCACATAAGGAAGCAATTGGTTGGACCATCCATAACCTCAAGGGAATCGAGCCATCTTATTGTAATCATCGAATTTACATGGAAGATGGATCCCACCATTCTCACCAGATGCAAAGGAGACTGAATCCCAATATGCGAGAAGTGGTCAACAAGGAAATAATCAAGTGGCTTGATGCAAGAATCATATACCCGATCTCGGATGGTCCCAGGATTAGTCCCATGCAAATTATTCCCGAGAAAGTAAGAACTACTGTAGTGACTAACGAGAAAGGCGAATCTATCATGACTCGTTCAACTTCCAATTGGAGAGTCTGCATCGATTACAGGAAGCTGAACACAATGACGAAAAAGGATCATTTCCCTTTGCCCTTCATTGACCAAATTCTTGAAAGGTTAACTGAGCAAAAGTATTTCTGTTTCCTATACGGTTATTCAGGATATATCCTACTCCCTATCCATCCCGACGATCAGGAAAAGACAACTTTCATATGTCCCTACGGAACCTTTGCATTCCATAGAATGTCGTTTGGGCTTTGCAATACACCTGCGACTTTTCAAAGGTGCATGCTTGCCATCTTTTCTGACATGGTAAGAGATTGTCTTGAGGCATTCATAGATGATTTCTCCATTTTCGAAGATTCTTTCGAGTCTTGCCTAGATAACCTAGAATTGATCCTTAAGAGATGCATCAAAACACAGTTGGACCTTAGCTGGGAAAAGAGCCACTTTATGACACAAGAAGGCATTGTCTTGGGTCATGTGGTCTCTAATCAGAGTATTGAAGTTGATAAGGCTAAGGTAGATGTTATCTCCAAACTTCCTCTACCCATATCTGTTAAACAAATCCGACCATTTCTTGGTCATGTGGGCTTTTACAGGAAATTCATCAAGGACCTTTCTAAAGTTGCTCGACCTTTGAGTAACCTCCCGGCTAAGGACACACCGTTCAAATTTGATAAATCATACCACAAGGCACTTGATCCACTCAAAGCGATAGTCACTTGTACTCCGGTATTGCAACCACCAGTTTGGACAGCTCCATTTGAAATTATGACCGACGCTTCTGATTACGCGATCGGGGCTATTTTGGGTCAGAAAATTGATAGAAAGCCCTCTGTCATTTACTACACTAGCAAAACTCTAGACGAGGCCTAGAGGAATTATACTGTTAGAGAAAAGAAATTGCTAGCTGTAGAATTTGCGTTGGAAAAATTCAAGGCTTATCTTTTAGGATCTCATGTTATCATCTATATCAACCTCTCGGCCCTGAGACATCTCTTGACCAAAAAGGACGCCAAACCCAGACTCATCTGATGGATTCTTTTACTTCAAGAATTCGATCTTGAAATTAAAGACAAATCTAGGGCACTAAATGTAGTGGTGGATCATCTTTCGAAAATCCTAATTGATTCTCCTCGTCCAGATATTCCGATTACTAACACCTTCCCAGACGAGACAATTCTTACAGTTTTGGGTATCCAAACCCCTTGGTTTGCGGACATCGTTAACTATTTGGCTGTTGGTCAAATCCCTCGGGATTCGACCACGCAACAACAGAATAGACTTATATTCGAGGCCAAATATTACTTTTGGGATGACCCCGAACTGTACCGCATCGGCTCTAACCAAATTATTCGCCGATGTGTCTCGGAACATGAATTCGAAAGTATACTTGAGTTTTGCCATGCATGGTGGACATTTCTCCAAGAAAAAGACGGTTGTGAAGATTTTGTAATCTGGATTTTATTGGCCGCCTTTATTCAAGAATGCCTAGGAGTTCTCAAGGTCATGTTCCCAATACCAGGCACTCAAGAGCATAGCCAAGAGAAACATGATGCCTCTAAACTCAATTCTTCCCATCAAAATCTTCGACGTTTGAAACATCGATTTCATGGAACCCTTCCTCCTTTCATTTAGACACAAGTACATTCTCGTAGTCGTTAACTACATGTCCAAGTTGATTGAGGCTATTCCGCCCGAACCAATGACCATAAGGTGTTCATCGATTTTGTCAAGAAGAATATCTTTAGTCGGTTCGGGATCCCAAGGGTCATCATCAACGATGGTAGTACCCATTTCACTAATGCTCAGTTCTGAAACTTACTAGCAAAATACGGGGTGAATCATAGGATTTCCACACCTTACCACCTCCAAACGAACGTACAGGCCGAGATCTCCAATCGGGAGATCAAGAACATCCTGCAGAAAACAGTTATGCCTGATAGGAAAGATTGAACTCAAAAGCTCGATCACACTCTTTGGGCCTACCGTACGGCGTATAACTTGTATGCCCATCAGATGTCACCATTTCGTCTGGTGTATGGTAAAGCATGCCCTTCACCCGTAGAAATTGAACACCAGGCATTCTGGGCAATTAAGAAATGCAATTTTGATCTAAGCATAGCTAGAAAGGCCAGGAAACTCTAACTATCTGAGTTGAAGGAGCTTAGAAATGATGCATACGAGAATTATAAGATCTATAAGGCTACAACCAACGCTCTTCATGACCAGTTGATATCACGCAAGAGCGTTGAGTAGAACCAGAAGGTCTGGCTCTTTGATTCTTGACTTAAGCACTTTCCTGGCAAGCTTAGGTCCAAATGAAGCGGCCCGTTCATCATTGATCGTATATTTCCAAAAAGAGCCGTCGAAATTTTTGACCCAAAGACAGGTAACTCTTTCCAGGCCAACGGACAACGTCTAAAACCTTATGTTGACCGCGTTATCCCATAACCCGACTCAGATAAGGTTACTTTAACCTTGATCTGACTTCTTTGGCTGAACCCCGCCTAGCTGATGGCACAAAACTCTGCATTTATACAATCTGACTCAGAGCTGACCACAACATCAAAGAATACAGGTGTTATTTTCTTCATTCTACCCTTTGCTCATACATTTTATTTTCAATGAGAATATTGCATAAGCTAAACATGAGGGTTGGATTCATTTCGGAAAAGAGAACTTGGACATTAGAGTTTTTTAGCCTTAGGAAATAATACAATATGACATGAACACTTAGACCATTCAAGTCTTCGAGCTTAATCAGTCCGGGTGTCCACTAAAATGTGGATTTGTTTCTTGAGTTCTCGTCATGCTAAACTTATTTCTAATTGGTTAAATAAGTTAGGATGATAAATACACGACTTATCAACCTGCCATTTGATTTGAGGGGACTTTAAGTTTAAAACATCTACACACTAGTTGCATTGACTCACTTTTCGGTGATTTTAACGGAAATTGGGCAACTAATGAACCTTCTAGGGTGGTATGGCTAACAAGTTATCATGGGTTTGATGGCTCATTGGCGGGTTGTCCAGAGCCTAGCCACATGACCATTCTCTTTACGCTGCCTTTAGGTAAATCTTAGATAAGGAAAACCACTTACTCAGAAAAAAAAAATGATAAGATATAGAAAAGAAAAAAATAATTAAGCCACACTTCACCGCCCGAGTATGGCTGGCAAATTACCATGGATTTGATGTCCCATTGGTCGATTAGAACCCAACTTACAAAATGCACGATTAATTCCTAAACACTTAGGAAGAAGTAGGAAGTAGAATAAATCGGGGAGATATACACTAAGTTCGCCCTTGTGTTGACCACATAAAAATGAAAAGTAGGGACAAAGCTACCGGTCAAATAGATACACCTTTAGGCAAAAATTCTTCATTATGGACACCTAGGGTTCGGAGAAACTTGAAGTCCATTCTAATTGCTGATCAGTAAGTCTATCATAGTTTCACAAAAAGATTCTTAGAACTTAGAGTTCTTTTCGAGTCATGAGTGGTTTGGGTAGCCGAAAAAAGCTGCCCCGAAATTCTAAACTCAAAAATCCAAAAAAAATTAAAAAATAAGGAAAAGAAAAAATGTATTTGCTTTCGAATAAAGCGAGAGTTTGGCCGATCTGCACTTTGGCAGACACCAAGGCACTGTTGAGTCTCTGTAGTTCAGGCCTTTAATGGAAATTTCCTAGTGTTAAAAAATAACTATTGCCTAAGTAATTTGACCATAATTCTTTTATAAATAGCATGTAGTTTTGCTGGGGACTAGTAAAGATAAGCATGGGGGTGTGATGTACACACATCTAATTGGCTTAAAATGTCCATTTATGCATGCTCCTAAGGTCATAGAAGCATCATACAATATAAATATTGCATAACATCTATCATCATGCATTTAGATTAATTTGTACAAATTGTATAGTAATTCGCCTCTTATTGTAGCCAAAGGACAGAGCGACATCATTTTGAGGCATCGGATTGATGATTCAACCATATGAATCCGATCAGGGTAACAATCAGGGTCTAACGCCTCCGAGATCGCCCCAATCGAACCTCCATAGCATCAGCTGCAGTCAGAGAAAGATCAAAGATCAAAGGGCAAGGTGGAGAAAATCCGAACCTCAGATAAAGAATCCAACCACACAAATGGGATCGCAGCCCAACGACGTGAAAATCAATCCAATTCAACACGCGTGGCACTATCTACAAGCATTAGAAGATGGACGGCCAGGATGGCACCACGTGGCGCCATCCCAACCGCCCAAATTGCCTCAAGAGCACTGCAGCCCTTTTTCATCAACATCAATTATCTCAACCATTGGATCCACGATCCAACAGTTGAGATTCACTCTCAACAGCACCGTAGGTCCTCTGAAGACAAAGGGTGCTCGCTCACAGCCATTGGATCACGATCCAACGGTCGTGAGCACGCAACCCTTAAAACATATACGAGACATAAGGCGAAGGGCAGGGCGCACGTTCGAGCCTCGCTGCACGATTTTAATCCACTAAGGGCACGCTCTAATGAAATTCGGTCGTCGGATGCACGATGAGGGGCTAATGCAGCAGCTACGTGGAGCGATCACGCGCGTTGGATGAGAGCGCTGCATGCACACATGCGATCACACGCGCAATCGTACGCGAAAGCATTGGCAAGATCTGAAGGAGAAGCGGCGCGTGATCTAGGTCGTTGATCCACGATCCAACGGCTGAAGAGTGGCACCTCTTCAACGCAGGTAACACACGCACGAATCGACGCCCCCTCCACGCCATGCGATGAAGATCCAACATTTCTCGCCTCTCTACACATTTTCACTGACATTTAGCTTCAGCGACGTATAAGTGTCACTAAAGGCTTCTATTTAATTTTGAAGATATGAAGTGACTCTTTTGCCCCCATGTCCCACCTATAAATAGGATCCCATACCCACTCGTCACATCATCCCTTCTCTCAACCTCCCAAAGAGCTAAGAACAAGTTCTTGAGCTCGCTCTAGTGCGTCCAAGCTACCGAAAGCTCCGTTAGAGTAAAAAAAATAAAGTTTTCCACCTCTTACCCCCTTCGTAGAGCTCTCGCCCCTGTTCCGAAAGCGGATCCCACGACGTCGACACCCTGCCTCATCCCTGGTTCTTCTAGATTCGCCCTCCTTCCTCCATCTTCACTCTCCTCCCTCCAGGCGTCGTCCATCCGACTCGTCCTCCAAGCATTCATCGAGGAGGATAATCTCTCATCCCCTATCTTTTATCGCTTTCTAATATAAATTTTTAGCTTTATAGTTGTAACCATTAATTGTAATTGATATTATCATAATTATAAAGTTATCTCTCTCTCTCATTTATATTTCAAGTAGTTTAGTTGTTTATAGCCATTGTGAATGTCTCCTTTATAAAGAAAATACAAAAAAAAATATAACTGCGGTTTTATAATCGACGTCACCTCCCCATGTTTAACTCGAGACTCACTAGAGTTTCGATAAATTTTATTTGATAGTGAATTTTTACGCACTACAACAACAGGTTTTTAACTCAAACTTTTTGCGTACAAAATCTCGTTAATCATGTGTCCGTTAGTAAAGTTGTCAAGAGGATTTCATATTTCTTGATTTTAGGAGATTTGATTAGATTATTTATTTAGACTAATTTTCTCTTGAGTTAATGCAATATTATTTCCAACAACTCCCTCTCTCTCCATATTCTCTTCTCTACCGCTGGGGTCTCTCTCTCTTTTTTCTTCATCGCCCTCCACGTCCACACGTGGACTCTAGCACATCCGCAAGGCCACCATGCTGCACCCATTCTCCACAATTTAAATCTCTTTGCATTTAACACGCGAAGAGAATTCTGCTCTGTATTTCAGATACCTTCTCAATTTATGTCTGCCTTGAAGTAAGAGATTCGTTTTTTACATTTTACATTCAGAGTAATTCATCTATTTACAAACTTATATCACACGATTAATTCAGTCCTATCACCTTGACGTAAATTATTCTTATATTTACACTCACCATTTAATTTTATATTCACCCATACAGGATTAATTTATTTTCCCACTTCAGCGTCTAAAAAAAAGCATTTCTGGACTCACATCCCTATGCTATAGAGCCATTCCAAGTTTAAAAATTTAAGATGGTCTTTTGTAGTCCACCCTAGCATTAAATGAGTACAAAACACTGGTCAAACTGTTAAAACCAGAAGGCCTGTCAAATTACAAATACACCACAAGTGTTAGAGTTAGTGGAATAAAGTCACATGGCACTCTCTGGGGCCCATGTTGGGCATGTGTGTTCATGCGTGAGTCCATGCATGTTTGTAATGTTAGGTTTGGTGTGTTTTGTTTTCATGATTATTTTAATTAATTGGTTTTGATGATTAAGTCATTTTAAGAATAGTTAAGTGATTTTAAGAAATAGGATTGCCAAAGTCCAAACTAGTTGAGTTATAATTGGGATTGGATCTCTTTAAATAGAGATCAAATCACTTCATTTTCTTTTGAATTTCAATAATAATATTTTCTACTCTAAGAACTCCTCTTCTCTCTCCCCTTTTACATCTCCACGCACCATCTCTATCTCCGTTGACGCTCTTCCACATGTACCACCATGAAGGAGAAGGGTTCTCCTACGTGTCATCAATTCTTCACATGGTATCAAAGCAAGCCCTCCTAGCCCCTTGATCTCACACATGTCAAGGAGAGGAGATCTCTCTCCACGCACTCTCTCTGTGCGTGGAACATGTGGAGCCGTGTCGAGGGGCAAGCAATAAGCCAAGTTCAAGTTCGAGTCAAATTCAAGGTGCGTGAACCTCTCACACACCCGGGAAAGCCGAGCAGAGGACATTGGCTCTAGAGCGTAGAAGAAGCCTGAAAATCGCACGGAGACGAAGGTACTTGTCCAAGGCGCAACCATTGAATTGACGAGTGCGTCCAACAATATCTTGTGGGCAAGAGCCTGCAAGATCTTCCTTGGTGGACAAGACAAACTCCAAGTTATCTTGGAGACAGCACCTGAAAATCGCAAGGGAACAAATGCAAAGAAGTGGGAGGAGAATTACATGGTAATGAATTGGCTTATGAATTCTATTGATCGTTCTATTGCAGCCACTTTGTTGTACAAAAATAAGGCCAAGGACATGTGGGATGCACTTAAGAAGAGATTTTCCAAGAAGAGAAGCTGCACCAAACTCGCTAACATCTATTGGTGCATCTGGAACTCGAGCCAAGGGGATCTTCCTCTCGAGAAGTACCTCTCGAAGATGAAGAGTCTCTTTGAGGACATTAGCACAAGGTTCGAAATGCCGATTTCGACAACCTTTCGATGAATTTCTAAGAGTGTATTTCGTGGGCATGCCAAGGGCACATCGTGGAAACACACGTATTTCGACGGTAGATTTCGACGATTTTAATAGCCCAAAATAGCTCATTTCAAAGGCACACCATGGGCATGCCAAGAAAAATAACAAAAGTAGTCAAAATAATATAAATTTCAAGAAAATCAAATGCTTAAGCTGATTTATGTAAGAATAAGAGCATTATATCATAATATGCAACATGACCATATCATATTCAAGTTCAATAATCAAATATCAAATAATTACCGTCCAAATTGAATCTAAGAATACAAAGAATTTAATAATACAAAGAATTTAAGAATGAAAGAATTAAAGTATTCAGTCCACTGGCATAATTACTGTCCAAAAGTTGACACTGTAATGTCTTGATGCAGTGGAAGTTAGAACTCAAAACTCAGGACCCGGAATACCTCCAAGTCCACTAAGTACGGAAGGGGAGAAAGAAAAAGATAGCATGGAATCATGGATGGTGAATGAGGTATTATTACACTTCCAAATTTCTAATGGCATATACTTCATGCACCACAGTAACATGCCAGCAACATTACCAATAGTGCGACGCAGTGGCAGCAGCAACTATAGGAGTGCGCAGCGTACGCCAGCAGCACGAGCACGCATTGCCAACAACAGCAAAAGCAGAGCACTAGGGAAGCAACATAGAGCTTGCGCTAGGCGCCAGCAGCAGCGCAGCCGCAACAGTCGACATACCAGAGCTTGCCGAATGTACTGCCAGCATGCCACCAGCACCTCCAGCATGCAGGCAAAATGCCTGCTTATTGACAACTAAAGAATGTCGATATGGCCACCTTTCCAAAATGCCCATTTCGACGACGTGCCGTCGAAATTTAAATCACAATCTATGAGTCGGTAACAAGAAGACTAGGGCATGTGCACATTGACAAGCATGCAAATCTCTCGGGGGTCTCCACCCTTGACATTAGACAGCATGTAACAGATCCTCACCATCGAAGAGGATCTTGACCTTGAGACTATCTATAGTCATCTCAAGAAACTCGAGCTCGTAAATCCAAGAAGTTCTACCTCAATCATGCCAAACACAACTGCCCTAGTCATTACTGAGGGTGGCTTTGGACGTAAAAGAGGTAGACTGTGGCTTTGGTCAGGCTTACCTCCTTGCCAAACCAATCATCAACATGAGAGATGCTAGGACAAGCATGGAAGGCCTCCATGTCGATACATGTCTACTCCATATCCACAAGCAGCCTCGCTTACATATGCGGATTTAGAAAAGCTCCAAGCATTACTCAAAGAAGAAAAGAAGACGATTGTGGCCATAGCAACAAATTTCGAGATTGCCAAAGAAGCAACAACTACTAAGATTGCAAAAGGACCCGTAGATGCATTCAATGAAGATTTGGGAACATACATGGATGCAGATGATGAAGAGTATTAAGGCATCTTGCTTCACAAAAGTTCAAGATCATGCAAGTCTTCACCTTCTCCGGCGTTCGACTTGAGGGGGCACGTTAGATTTCATGAAATGAAGTCACGTGGCAGTGCTATGTAGCAGTCTGTAGAGCCCATGTTGGGCACATGTGTGCATGCGTGAGTCCATGCATGGATGCATGTGCATGGAGTTGTTTTAGGGTTATGTTTGGTGTGTTTTGTTTCCATATTTGTTTTATTTAATTAGTTTTAGTAATTGATTCATTTTAAGAATAGTCAAGTGATTTGATTGAGTTTGTTTTAAGAAATAAGATTGGCAAATCTCAAATTAGTTGAGTTGTAATTGAGATTGGATCCCTTTAAATAAAGACCAAATCCCCTTATTTTCTTTTGAATTCCTATAATAATATTTTCTACTCTAAGAACTCATCTCTTCTCTCCCCTTCTACATCTCCACACACCATCTCTCTCTCCACCAACTCTCTTCCACATGTGCCACCTTAAAGGAGAAGGGATCTCCCACGCACCATCAATTCTTCACAAGAAGGATTCAGAGTAAAAGAAATGCAAAAGGTTTTTATAAGACATAACCAGTTAATGAGGTTATACCCTGAGAGGAATGATAGAATGTTTTATCTTTTTATTATTTTATTGAAGTAAAAACACCAAAAATTATCCAAAATTGTCCTTTGCAGAACCTTCAGATAGAAAACAAATTTAAAAATAATTTAAAAATAAAAATCATAATGAAGTTGAAGGACCAATACAAGGAAAGCTATAATCTACCCAAATGATGGTTCTAATAAAATGTATGAAAGTATGATGTGATGAAAATATGTTTGTTAACCCCTACGATCTTTCTTTATTTCCGTAGTTATAGTATTTCTTATTTCTTTGAGAAGAACTCATGTAATTTTCTCACATCTACATATTGAAAGGTTAGGCTATAGAATAAAACCATCTGATTCATTTGTTCAAACTTAATATCAAAGCTACGGTCCTATGCCGGGGTCTAATACCCCATACCCCCGTTCTCTCCACCAAAAAAAACCCTAAGGTTAAGAGTTGTACATGGCGTTCTCTCTGTCGCCGCCAGCCTCTAGGCCAACCAGTGGACCACCTACATGCCACCGCCCGCCTGGTGCTTCACCGATCCACACCGGTAGCAAAGTTGCAACGTTGGGCGAAGTTGCAGACTGCACAGATCACCCAGCAAGGCCTCTGATCGTGTTAGGCGAATATGTAGCATAGCCCACATAGCCCATAATCAGATCCTAATCATTTGGATGAAGTTGCAACAAGGCTTCCAATCATGTTGGCGATCGTGTTGGGGGTCTACCAATCGGATCCTACCCATGACCATCACCCAGCATCTGGTACCATCGCCCAGCAGGGACACCATTGCCTAGCATCTAGTCCCATCACCCAGCAGGGACTCCACCGCCTAGTGGTGAATGGACATGATCTGCATCACCCATGAACTGGACCGGGTTATATGATCCCTTCTGCAACATCAGATTCTCCTTATTGATGATTGTTGCCCATCAAATTTGTTCCTAGGCTTCCCACAAACTTGCTTTAAGGATCCTGCAAATCTTCTTTTCCTAATTTTGATGTGTTCTTGCGTCGATAGGGATTCTAGCCCCTGCATGGTGGTTGGATTTTCTTTCTCCCGTGTACGTGAACATTAATTGGTTTTGATTAAAGTTGAGATGGCATCTGAAAACTTATTTTAGGTGACATCAGAGAGTATCCCTGAGTCTGGGGTATACAAGAACCCCTACTGTGATCCCATGGCAAAGGTAGATGAGATCAATTGTGCCTGGTGGTCATCGACATGTTTGATAACTATGGAAGGTCATGATAAGGGGCATACTTTGCTTCGACTAAAATAAGAGAAGAAAGTTCCTACTATTGAACATGAGGTCTTTGTTGTACTTAGAGAGATACATGATACCGTCACTATTTCTAGGAGTAGGTATGAGACACTACTTCGAGTATTCAATCAGCATGGTACGTCTCGAGCAGGAGCTGTGTGTCAGTCTCAGGTAGAGGAAGCAGATTCACTTGTTGACTCAGGCACGTCTCGACACAATTGTGGTGATGCGAGATAATTTTCCATTGTTCGCCCAGTCCCATCAGGAAAAACTAGGGAAGTTGTTGATGGGCGACATTCTCCCATATCTGGTCAAGGGGAGGTTCATGACTCCACACATGAAGTTGGAGAATGCTCTTCTGGATCCTGATTTCCCACTGAGTCTGCTTTCAGCTAGCTGGATCACAAAGGAGTAGAATTGCAAAAAGCAGTCTTCAATGCAATTTCTCTCACATTTGAGGATGTTCTCACAAGATGCACCATTGATTGTAGCCGTGCAGAAGGCGGAGTCTATCATCTTCTATTATCACCCTATGCTGTCCATGTGTCTCTCCCATCGGGGAGTGCCTCTAACTACTTGTAGCATCCTTGATTTAGTCATCTCCCTCTACCAAAACTTCAGAGGATGTTGCCACAAATTCCTCCAACTACTACCTTCCAATGGGAGGCATGTCAACTCGAGAAGCGCCGTAGGATTATCCTCCCAAGAAGTCAACATTAGGGTCCCAAGCCTTATTCCAATTAGTTCATCTAGACATCTGAGGACCTAGTAAGACTCTAGATCGTATAAGACTAGATACTATCTGGCGATTGTGGATGACTTCTCCCGTCTCACTTAAATATCTACGCTCAGCCAAGTCTGAAATCGATGATATGATTCGTTTCTTTCTTGTAGAGATCTAGAATCAGTATGAGGCGAAGGTAAAGGTCATTAGATCAGGCAATGCTTTGGAGTTCTGCACCTCCTCTCTACGTACTTTTTATCGGGAAAATGACATTATACATCAAATAAGTTGTCCACATACATCTCAGCAGAATAGTGTGGTAAAACGAAAACATCAGCATATCCTAGATATTGCACCAACACTCTTGATTCATAACAGTGTACCAGATAAATATTGGGGACATGCAATGCTGACTGCATGCTATCTTATTAATCGAATGCCCTCTACAGTTCTTGACAAGCTCCTTATTCCATCGTATTTCCAGACAGTGATCTATTTGGACTATCATCCAGAGTCTTCGAATGTGTTGCATTTGTACATATCCATGAACCCAATAGGAATAAGCTTACTGCATGTGTTGTCGAGTGTATCTTTCTTGGGTATTCAAGGACACGCAAGGGATAAAAATGTTAGGATCCAGTTGGAAGAAGTCACTACGTTAGAGAAAATGTCACCTTCCACGAGTCCGTTCCCTACTTTTCCACTACAACGAGAAGTCTCTCCTGAGGTTGCTAAGGTACCTATGCATATTCCTTCTACACCCTTAGAGGCAATTCCAAACATTGATTTTTGTGTCGTCACCATCTGAGGCACCACTCTTTGTGCCTACGAGGTTCCGTAAGCCCTTGGTCACATACAGGCTTCCCGTTACCTATCAGTAGCTACTCCCTTTGATGTGCATACATCTGAATAGCCAAAAATACCTATTAATGCATGTTCTTAGTATTATATTGGCATCATGCATTGGAAATGTTGCATAACATACATCATCATGCATTTAAGTCAAATTATACAAATTGTATAGTAATTTCTTCTTTTTGGTAGCCAGGGACAGGGCGACTTTTAATCAAGGGCCCCAGATCAAAGATCCAATCGTACGAATCTGATCAGGGAGACGATTAGAGTTCAACAACTCCAAGATCGCCCCGATCGGACTTTCGTAGCATTAGATATAATCCGAGGAAGGTCAGAGATCAAGGGCCAAGATGGTGTAAATTAGCACTTTATTTGACAAATCTGACCGCACGGATGGGCTCGGATCGATGATCACAGCCTAACAGTGCGAAAATCGATCCAATCCGACATCCGTGGTACCACCTACGAGCATATGAAGATGAAAGGCCAGGATGGTGCCACGTGGCATCATCCCAACCATCCGAAAGTGCCATCAGCCCACGCCTCTTCCTCAAAGGCCTCTCCATCGCGCAGTCTCAGCCATTGGATCTTGATCCAACGGTCGAGATTTATTCTAGGCCACGCCCCTTCCTTATATGAAGGCTTAGGACCGGATGATCTTAACCGTTAGACCACCATCCAACGATTGCGAGCACCGCCCTTTAAAACATCTGCCCGACCAAAAGCTCACCACAGCGCAGCGGTTAAACGCGTTTTTGCGAAGGAAGGGCGCACGTTCGAGTCCTGCATCCGCACCGCTCTCATCGCGCGCGCGGCTCAATCCAGCTGCTCGATCAAGCGCCAACAGCCCATATCTTCAAATCAGGAGAACACGCTATTAGACGCTCAACTCGCATGCCCGATCGTACGCGCGGGCGCGCAACGAAGGCAATGACGCGATGGCTTTTAAGTAGTCCGATCTCGCGATCGGACAGCTGATAGCCCATGTACGTGCGCGTGCGTTAGACGCGCAGGAGAGGAAACGGCAGGCGCACGCACACGTCACCCACAATCTGGGCCTGAATTAATGTTTTATATATAAAAAGACCTAATTGCCCCCAACCTTTACACCTATATATAGCTCTATGACCTCCACTTCATCATCCCTTCCTTCACCACTCTCCCTCTCCAAAGCTCTAAAGAAGCTTGTCCCAAACGCAAGATGCTCCTCTAGAACCAAAATCAAAGTTTTCTCCCCCCGTTCCGAAAGTGGATCCCATGACAACGACGACGCCCTGCCTCGCCCCCGGTTCTTGCTCCGTTCTTCATCATCTGTCTTCGTCTTCCATCTTCCACGCGTCGCCCCATCCGGCTCGTCCTCCAAGCAACCGTCGAGGAGGATAACATCTCTCTCCCTTCTTTACTACTTTCTAGAATAGAATTTCCCACTTTCTAGCTAAAATCATTTCCTGCTTTCTAATTGTAAAAACAATATTCAGTTGCAAAGTTATTATTCTCTCTCTCTCTCTCTCTCTCTCTCTCTCTCTCTCTCTCTCTCTCTCTCTCTCTCTCTCTCTCTCTCTCTCTCAGAGTGTTAATATCAAATCCATTATGATTATCCCGCTTCTAAAACAAAATTACAAAAAAATATAATCGCGAATTTTAAATCGACATAGCCTCCCTGTGTTCGACCCGAAATTTCTTTACGAATTTCGGTAAATTTATCTGTTAACGGATTTCTTCGCAAATCATACTACGACGATGGATTTTTCAAAACTCAATCCTTTTTGCGTACGTCTTCCGCTACAACACCCTTCTTTTGTGTCTGCTCCTCCCCTAGCTCAAGTGAGCACGAGTAATTTACACAGTAATGAGATTATGCATAGAGATGATGCAGGGGTCTACAAGACAGTGGTGAGGCTATACTTAATGCTGAGACAAAGCCTCCTGCAACAGACAACCTATCTTCTCATTACAGTTCACAAGGCACTATAGAGTTGTGCCCGATATCCCATGTCACATGTCATGTCTACTACATTTTTAGGAGGGGCTTATAGCAAGTTCTGCCATGCCCTCTCTGCCACATCCATTCCTACTAGTCACTAGCAGCCATGCTTGATCCTAAGTGACATCGAGGATGAGATGGCCACTCCCCGCTCCCAAGGTAGATGGGATCTTGCCAGCTTGCCTCCAGAAGCTTCAGTTGTTGGATGTTGATGGCTATTTCCCATCAAATATAACCTCGACGGGACAATTGCTAGACACAAAACTCATCTTGTGGCCAAGGGGACTTATCGGGTGGATTTCTTCAACACCTCTCCAATGGCATGTCTTCCTATTGTCTTCATCTTAATTTCGATCACTATGCAGCATGAGTGGCCTCTTCACAAGCTTGATGTCAAAAATGCTTTCCAGCATGGTAACCTGCAAGAAGAAGTATACATGCAGCAGCCTCCTAGCTATGAGGATCAGGGGGAGTGTTCTCAAGTGTGTCTCCTACACAAGGCGATCTATGCTATGAAACAGAACCTCAGGGTATGGCTCCAAAAGCTGTCAAAGGTTGTTGAGACACTGGGCTTCCAGAGGTCCTCTTCAGATCATTCCTTGTTTGTCAAAAGGGTGACACAGGGTGCGGTGGCACTATTGGTTTATGTGGATATCATTCTTATAGAGAGTGATTGACACGGTATTGTTAAGGTCAAAAAGAGTTTGGCGACTAATTTTGTTATAAAAGATTTTAATCCTCTCAGATACTTTGTTAGGACAAAGGTGGCACAGAATAAGAAGGGTGTTGTTCTTTCCCAAAGAAAGTATGCACTTAACTTGCTACAGGAGACTGGCATGCTAGAAGCAAAGCCAGCCAATATTTTTATAGATCCCAAGGTGCATTTGTATGATGACGAGGTTAAAGCATTGGACAGTTGGTAGTACAGAGGCCTAGTAGGCAAGCTTCTGTATTTGACCATTCCCAGACATGATATTCCCCTTGCTGTTGGAAAATTGAGCCTGTTTATGGATAGGCCTCCTAGGAAACATTGGGATGCTACAATGATGGCATTGACGTACTTGAAGAAAGTACCAGAAAGAAGGGTCCTATTCACTGAGGGGACCTCTATGAGCGTTGTGGCCTACTCGGATGCAGACTATGCAGGATGTCTAGTGGACAGAAAATCCACTACTGGCTTTCACACCTATGTGGCAAGAAATCTAGTAACTTAGAAGAGCAAGAAGCAAGTTGTCTTCAAGTCTAGTGCAGAGTCAAAATATAAGGCCATGGCACACACTACGTCCGAGATGATGTAGGTGAGATCTCTTCTTACAGACTTGCATGTTCCTTTTGATATATCTATGGAGATGAGGTGTGATAACAAGGCAGCTACCTACATCGCCAACACTCCGATGTTTCACGAGAGGACCAAGCATGTGAGGGCTAACTGCCACTACCCATGTAACTCGATCCAAAAGTGTCTCATCTTCACTACCCATGTCTCCTCTGATGACCAAACAAACAACAGATATCTTCACCAGAGCACTACCCCGATCATACTTCAATATTTGTTGTTCCATGTTGAGTATGATAAAATCTATGCTCCAGGTTACGAGGTGTGTTAGCCCCTACGGTCATTGTTTATTTCCTTAGTTGTAACATTCCTTTTTTTTTTTAAGAGAACTCATGTAAATTTTCCACCTCTATCCATTGACAGGTAGGGTTATGGAATTTATTTTAACTATGTTTGTTGGTAGAGTTATTAAAGTCATATGTCATATTTCTTGTCATATTGGACCTATGATGTATTTTTCCCAACACCCCTCCCTATATAAAGAGGTGTAAGGTTTCATCTGAGAATAAGATAAGTCATTTTCTCCGACTTGGTATCAAAGCGGCGATCCTAGATCAACGGTCCGATATCCCACCCCTCATGAGCCTCCGTACCCCTCCACCAAACCCTAGTTCCTCGTTTTACACCCGCGAGAGCTGACGATGGCAGGTGGCTACTGCAATGGTCGCAGCGACTGCTGGTGCCCGTCGCGACTCCAGCTGCTCCTCCCCCTTGAGCTGCAGGTCACCTTCTCGAGTGCTACCACCGCCAACAGGCCCTAGCGAACCTCTCCTCAAGCCCTAGAAGGCACCGTCGCCTCTTCAAGGGCTCTGTAATGCCACCTCAAGGCCCTGCCACATCGCCTCGAGGCCCTGTATCACCTCTCCGCGCACTAAGGGCCTCTTTGAGGGCTCTGCAACACGGCCTTGAGGCCCTGCAGCATCGCCTCTCCTCGCGCTAAGGGCCGATCTGGAGGTCGCAGCACTGCCCGGCGGTTGGTCCAGCACCTCGGAGCATCGCCTCGGCGCCTCCCCTTACCTCGGGATAGCACCTCCCATCACCGAAGTGCCGCCTCGGACCACGGTAGCACCGCCACCTCTGGCGCCCATCACTTAAAGGTCACGGTGGTGGTTCTTGGGGTCGGTTGAGCCTGCCCAAGCGATGTTATGACACATCCTAACGTCTTAACATGCGCTAAAACCTGATCTACAGGATTTCTGTGATTCTTGAGATGTTTTCTAAGGTTCTTTTGCCTTAGATCTCATGTTCGAGAGATTATTTTTTCTCTAGTTGTGAAGTCTTCACATCTGAATATTGATTTCAGATCGCTCTTGTGGTATCTTGTGGCAGTCCTAAGGTATGATGGCCTCCTCAGAATCTTCGGAAGTATTATCAGTTACCGCTATGGACAACAGAGGTTATAAATCTCCTTTCTTTGTTCCTATTGCCAAGTTGAACGAGGCCAATTATGCTAGATGGTTCAGACGTTCCTCATAATTGTTAAGGGACATAATAAGGAATATCTATTGTTGGAGATGGAGCTACAAGATAAAATAGGGAAAAATGCCAAGTGGAAGAAAGATAATTCTATGGTTCGTGCATAGATCATGAATTCCGTTGAGCCTTAGATCGGTGATGGGATCATGTACTACAAGACAGCCAAGGAGATGTGAGATTCTCTATGTAATACATATTCTCATGAAAAAAATTCCAACAAAGTGTTTGAGATTCGTCATGCCCTTGGTCGTCTCAAACAGGAGGGTCAGTCTTTGTCACAGTACTATGCCACCCCAAATGGGCTTCTTGAGAAATATAATACCTACCGACCTGTTTGCACGTGTGGCACTCAGAGGGCACATAAAAAGGAGTATGTTGGCCTTTAGTTTCTTGATGGACTTAAGCCTAACTATAAGGCTGCTAGGTCCTAGATCCTTACTCTGGCCAAGCTACCATCTCTGGAGGAGGCTTATAGCCACATGAGTAGAGTGGTTGTTGGGCAACCCGTGTCAGAAAGTGGACAAACCCCTGTACTTGTTGTTGCTGCTCGAGGAGGACATGGTGCTCCATCCACAAGGGGGAGAGGGCGTAGTAGTCGAGATACGAGTGGCAGACCTTGCACCATTTGCTCGCATTGTGGAAAGATAGGCCATACAGAGGCCTCTTGCTGGACAAAGCATGATCGACCCCCCATAGCCAACCAGGCTGTCACTTTGGAGGAGGGAAGCGACATGGTAACCCGTGCAAACTATGATGCTGCGATCCAGCGTCTCTCCTGGCTGACCCAGGAGACTACTACTACTACCGCAAATACCACTACCTTAGCCACTTCAGGTATGACTTCCACTTACAGGTCTGGTAACACTGATAGTACATTATGGTTGGTGGATTCTGGCACATCTCAACATCTCAGTAGGGATGAGACGTGTTTTAGACAAGTTCATAATGTCCCCTCAGGGAGATTTGTGCAAGTAGCAGATGGCAGGCAGTGTAGGATTCACGACAGAGGTGATGTTACAGTGACTCCTATTCTAACATTGCCTAATGTTCTTTATGCTCCAGAATTTCCTACTAGTCTTTTGCCTGCCGGTAGAATTACAAAAGACTTGCACTCTCGTGCAATATTTGATAAGTTAGGCTGTATTTTTCAGGACAAACTTACAAGGAGGACGATTGGTGGTGGACATGAGGAAGGGGGTGTGTATCGCCTAGTCCAGAATCCAGTTGCCGCTACATGTCAGGGCAAGGTTGCATTTAGTGCTGGTACAGACCTTCAGTGGCACCGACGTCTTGGACACCCACCACTGGACAGGCTTCGACGTTTTATTCCTCATATTTCACCGCTACAGAAATTGTGTGATGCATGCCAGCTGGGAAAGCATCACAGGACCAGTTTTCCTTCTACCTCATCTCATAGTTCTAATGCTATCATTGATTTACTGCATATGGATGTATGGGGACCAAGTCGTATCCCGGACAGACTAGGTCACAGATTTTATCTATTTATTGTCGATGATTTTTCCGGGATGTCAGTTATTTCTTTTGGAAAATAAATCTGATGTTGGATCAATGATTGAAACATTTATCTTATAAGTAAAGACTCAGTTTTCTACTATTGTGAAGATTGTGCAGTATGATAATGCTTTAGAGTTCTGTACATCCAAGTTGGCAGGTCTTTATAGATCTCTTGAGATTGTTCATCAAACATCCTATCCACATACGTTGCAACAGAATGATGTAGTAGAAAGAAAGCACCGTTATGTTCTTGATGTGGCTAGAACATTATTGATCCAGCACAATGTACCACAGATATATTTGGGAGATGCAGTAATGATTGCATGTTATTTGATTAATAAATTACCCAACTCAGCCATACAAGAACAAGTTCCATGGCCGGTTCTTCATCCTGAGAAGGATCTATTCACTGTTCCACCTCGCGTGTTTAGCTATGCTGCCTTTGTTCACATTCTTGGACTTGGTAGAGACAAATTGGCTCCAAGAGCAGTAAAATGTGTGTTTCTGAGATACAGTAGCACCAAGAAAGGATACAGATGCTATGAACCGCATGGTAAGAAACATTATGTGACTGCAGATGTCACATTTCATGAGTTCATTCCTTATTTCTCTACCGATGGTCATCAGGTGACATTTGAGAGGAATTTGGCTCCTATGCCTGTTCCATCAGTTCCCTTAGAGCAAATCCCTATTACACATCATGAGGATATACCTACCACGGAGATTTCTATAAGATAGAGAGCAGAAAATACTCAGGTATATAGGCAACCTGTGACATACAGACAGCATACATGGCGACAAAAACACACCCCCACTACACCTCAACCACCTGTCTCCTCCCCTAATCAGTTATGTGTTAATACTAACGTCAATTGTCCTAGTGGTACTTGTGCAGATTCCTCTGATGAGTCACATACTCCAGGTACTACTGAGCATAGTGAGGAGGATCTTGACCTCCCAATTGCTATTCGGAAGGCTCCACACAGCTGTGCCCAGTATCATAATGTACAGATAATCTCCACTACCAACCTTGGTAGTTCCTTTGCTGCATTCACAGCAGCATTATCTGCAACGCATGTTCCTACTTATCAGCAGCAGACCATGCTGGATCCAAACTGGCTTCAAGCCATGGAGGATGAGATGGCTGCTTTACAGTCTAGAGGGACGTGGGACTTGATTACCTTGCCTCCTCATGCTAGAACAGTTGGGTGCCGTTGGATCTTTGCCGTTAAATACAACCTACACGGCACGATCTCTCGCTAGAAGGCAAGATTGGTGGCAAAGGGATTTAACCAAACATATGGGGTAGATTTCTTTGATACCTTCTCTTCAGTTGCTCAACTGTCTACTGTTCGGATTTTGATGTCTATAGCAGCTCACTATGACTAGCACTTCATCAGTTGAATGTCAAGAACGCATTCTTGTATGGAAATCTTCAGGAAGAGATCTATATGCAACAACCGCCTGGGTTTTAGGCTCAGGGGGGAGTGTGTCTGTAGATTGAAGAAAGCAATCTATGGCTTGAAGCAAAGTCCAAGAGCACGGTTCCAGAGTCTCTCGGAAGAGGTACGTGTAATGGGACTTGTAAGATCCTCTATTGATCACTCCTTGTTTGTTAGGAAGAATAAAAGGGGAGTGGTTGTGCTTCTTGTTTATATGGATGACCTAATCCTCTCTGGAGATGACATTGCTAGGATAGCTGAGGTAAAAAGGAAGTTGGTCGATACCTCTGTGATGAAAGATCTGGGTGAGCTTAGATATTTTCTTAGGATCGAAGTGGCACACAACAAAAAGGACATTGTTATTAGTCAGCGGAAGTACGTCCTTTATATCTTGCAGGAAACAGGAATGATAAGATCCAAACCTACTAATATACCTATGGATCCCAAAGGGCATCTCTATGATACTGAGTCTCCGCCTACAGATAGCAAATCATATATGTAGTTGGTCGGTAAGTTGTATCTTACAATTACGCATCCAGATCTTTCCCTTGCAGTAGGAAAGCTTAGCTATTCATGGACAAACCGACCAAGCAACACTGGGATACTGCTATACAGGTAGTTAGGTACGTGAAGAAAGCACCTAACAAAGGTGTTTTATTTCAAAGGAGCACATCTATGAGTGTCATTAGCTACTCTGATGCTGACTATGCAGGTTGCATGATAGATAGAAAGTCATCAGCTGGATTCTGTACTTATGTGGCAGGCAACTTAATGATGTGGAGAAGCAAGAAGTAGCAGATGGTATCTAAATCCAACGCAGAATCAAAGTACAGGGCTATGGCTCAAACAGCAACAGAGATGATTTGAGTCAGATCAGTTCTACATGATCTCCATATTCAGGAAGAGGGACCAATAGAGATGAGATGTGATAATCGTGCTGCTACTTATATTGCCAGCAACCCAATGTTTCACGAGTGAACAAAACATGTTGAGGTTGATTGCCACTACACTAGAGACTTGATACAATGTAGAATTATCTACACTTCATCTGTGTCATCTGAAGATCAGATTGCAAACATATTCACAAAGTCACTTGCTAGGTCTGCTTTTGATAAGTGTTGTTCCAAGTTGAGCATCATTGATATATATGCTCCAACTTGAGGGGGGAGTGTCGATAGAGTTATTAGAGTCATATGTTATGTTTCTTGTCCTGTTGGACTTATGATGTATTTTTTCCAACATCTCTCCCTATATAAAGAAGTGTAAAGTTTCATTTGAGAATAAGATAAGTCATTTTCTCAGACTATGTTGATTGGTGATCTCCGGCTAAGATGTGGTGCCAGAGACAGAAATCAAAAAGAAAAATGTCAACAATGTCTTATGAGGTGACCACCAGCATAATTCTGACATTCTTTTGCTCCTGAATCTTAGGGTCAGGAAACAAATTAATTGCTCAAGATGAATGGTTTCGGGGAACTAAAGATACAGACTCCTCATCTCGCAACCATGTTGGTGGTTTTAGCAAATCCAGTGTTCCTGAAAACAAAAACAAATAGATGACCTACCAATTCCCACTGTATACCCTCAACCTGTATAACTAGAAAAATGGGGATGAAGATAAACTCTTGATTTTTCACCTAATTGAAAACCCATTCTCCGAAACTTTGTTGACATTCTAAGCTGTTGGCCAAATTGGGTTTCCTGAAAAGTTTCAGCCAAATGAGAATTCAGAAAAGAAAACTCACAAAGTATGGTTATCGGTGGAACATGTTGCAAAATGTGGAGTTTTTTTTATAAAAATGTCTATAAGCTTAGGTGTGCAATATCCCAGGTTTCAATGGACAGTTTTGGGCCTTGAACAGAAAAATGACTGACCATAGCATGCTCTTAAGTAAATAGCCACTGCATATAACTCTACCTGAATAACGGAAAGTGCGATCCGATATAGCATGACATCTGTGCTATTTTCACGCACCGTCTGCACCTGCTCACCCAGAATTCGAAATAGATCTACAGCTGCTGGAGTATACAGCCTTCCATCTTCTGTTGCCTTCGGAAGCTGCACTTTATCGGCCTCAAGAATATTTAAGTACCATTTCTGTTTTAAGAAACAGATAGAGTAACATGCTTACTAAGTTTCCAAGGGTACATGAAGTCGTAAACTTAGATAATAGACTGTCAAAATCACCCTGGTAGTAGCTTGCATCCGTTCAACATACGCATTCATGAGAGGATCCATTGCACCACTTTCTGAGCAAACTTGAGCCAGGGTTTCATCAACACCAAGACCAATGAGATAATCTTGATACTCAACAACCCAGCCAGTAACCTTCAAGAATGCAATACATACAATAGTAAGGTTGGAAAAAAAAGTTGCAATAAGATATGTACAGCTGATTCTTAAACCTAAATGTTTGTTTTACACCAGATTGGTAGAACAAATATTTTCTTAGAACACATAACCACAGTTACCAGTGATACCTTTAAAATCTCTATATTTGTCAGATTATTTGCCCTATCGCTTAGCAATCTCAGCATCTGGATGAATCGTTCTGCATATTGATTGACCATAAGCTGGAAAATTTCATATCTGCAGGCAAAGAAGATAGGTAATGATGCAGCAAGCCATTTATGTGTCTGCAGCAACACAGGCATCAGACATCAAAAAATATTGATTAAAGACCATCATCGCAATATCAACATAACAAAGCCTGCAGAGAATAGCAACAGAAGGATGATAAAACTATATACAATTAATGGAATAAGTCTTTAACTTCGACACCTAAGTATTCAATAATCCATCCCTATTTTGAACCCTTTAAAGAGAACCTAATACAACAAATAAGCCAACAACTTGTTTAAGCAACTAACAACTTGTTTAAACCTTACAGAATGACAAATATGTCAAAATGTGATAGCATGATGACCTCCAACAAGATACAAGCAAGTCACAGCAACAAGAAAGTTTTAATTTTGACATCCAGTGGATGAATGACCCTAATATCATTCAGGGAATAAGGTCTTTCAAGAGAATTATCATATGTTGCCAAGTGTACCATGAGTGAAATCGTGTAAATGTTGACATCTACATTATTGTCATTCACACATTGGCTGTATTTTAATTCATAATATGAACAGGCAGTAATTATATAACCTATATTTTCTGAAGGGGATTATATAAACTATATTGGCTACTAGGAATGGCATGGAAGCCTACAATGCACCTTGGGTAGGAATACGATAGAAGTTAAATAGGCTATTGAAAAATGAAACACCTAATTTATGAGATGTAAAAATGTAGGATACATTGGATGGAAACAACATGGAAATGGGATGAGAAGGTTGCAACTGGTTCTAAGGCCGGGAAGATATGGAAGTGAGCAAAATCAACTAAGGGAACTATGACAGGATAATCCTTGGTTACCAGGTAGGAAAGGATCATCAAGGCACCAACTACTCCTAAGGCTTTGCATTAATAGCATAGTTGTCCTAACACTTTTAAAGCCCGATCTATAAGCCTGTCAGAGCAACCAATGCATTAGAAATTGGCATGTGGCTTTCTTTTGGTCCTATAAGTAGAACAATTAATGGGTGAAGCAAGTCCAATCTCAGCCTTTAGACCACTGTGGCTTTAATATTATGTCAGAACATCCAAGTCAAAATCACTTGGCTTGAGTAGAGAAGTTCATAACATTAATATATACCACCTGTTAATTTCCGCATCTTCAAATGTGATGCTTTTTCTCAACAATACACAGACAAGTTGAGCACAATGCACTCATATAGAATCAACTAGACAGCACGCAGTCAAGCCAAGGCTCTACACCACGTATGGAAACCCATATGCAGTCCTAACAATTTATATATGCCACGTGTGGTCATGGTGTATACAGCCAAATATGTGATTGATTTCCTAGTCAACTTCAACATTTTCATTAATAATGGCTTGCATATTCAACTTATGTTTCAATGTTGTATACATGGATACTCCAAAAAAAATGTATACATGGAGCTTAAATTTGTCAGAAACTAAATTATTTACTCTAATTTATTATTTAAATTATATGTGATTACCAGTTTATGTATTTAAGATATGTATTCAGTATATATGTTTAATTTACGTGACATTTGATTGATACAAATGGCTAGATTCATACAATCATGATTTAGTACGATACTAATTTTAGCCTTTAATATAAGCAAAGGCCTCATCATTATGACCAAAGAATCATAGTTACATGCATTCGGTATGCATATGGTCATATCTTTTCGTAAGAAAACATAAGTTATTTTTATATTTAGAAGAGTACACTCGGCAAAATAAGAAAAGTAGGCCATGGATTCTATCACCATTGTTGTTGTTATGTGCCCTTGAGGAGCCATCTAAGTTGCGAAATGAGTTACTTTATGATTTGATTATTTCATTGGAACAATGTACTTTTGAATTGTAGGAATATCTGGTCCCCTGTACAACTAACACTATAGCTAGATTAGATATATCAGTTGTGAAAAGTTGGAAATTTAAACGACTTAGAGGATTCAATAGCATACCAAGAAACCATCAAAATATACAGTCATGAGTTCTCAATCTGAGAAGATATGGCAATCTTCTCTATAACTTTTTTTTCAAACAAAAAGAAAAAGGGAATCTTCTCAAGATAGCCACCTAATTGATGTTTGCAAATGGATATTCAAAAGTGTCACTTGGGTCCAGTCAAAGAGTTGGCTTGATGTGACTAAGATATGGAAGACTCTCTGTTAATATTAAGAAGAAGGTTTATCCTTTGTGCTGATATAGGCATGTATCTTGATACTAGAGCATATCAGCACACACATTTGCCACCAGTTCATGCATTCACCAGCATGCCATATTTGTAAAGCTAGTGTGCATGTAAGAGAATAGGAGTTATAATAAAGGGAACATAAAAATATACCCTCGTGATTCAGAAGATGAGCTCACTTTGACTATATTGAAATAATGCTTATGGAGTCCTAATCAAACATATGTGAAAGAGAATGAAATCTTGTCCAGAGAAAGAGCATGGTCTTAGTTCTTAACTGAATGATACAAACAGAGAGTTAATAAGTGTAAGAATATGCCAACAACCACGTCATCCATACCTGTACCACTCACTTTTTTCCTGAATGTGTACATTATCCCTGCTTAACATTTATTCTAGAAAATAGCTTGCTGACTTTCTCAAAGAAAAAGAGAAGAAAAGAAAAAGCTTGCTACCTCTTTTTTCCGTTTGGGAAGTGCAAGGAGAGTTTTTCTGTCAGGGGGTGGGGGGGTGGGTTTTGTGGGGGTGGTGTTGGTTTGCAATTGAATGGTGTCAAGGCCCAACCGAATTGATAAGTACCCAAAACAGAAACATAAAGATCAAAGCCATGATGGTTGTCCTTGGTTGTCCTTGGTTGTCCACAACTCAAGGAGAAGATGTGCTTAAATTTCTTTCGAAAAGGAACATGCACTTAAAATCAACTTGAAGTTGTTAAGAAAGGCATGGACATGGAAGCCAAATCATTCCATATCAACGTCTCAAAATTTTGTACAAATACAGTTAGTAAGTTATCATGGTAACAATTTATAGCATAATGATGGGGCAGAATGATGTTGCAGCAACCCGGATGCAAAATGTTTCTTTGTTTTCAGTATAGAAAGTTAATCCTTCCATAAAAATATTGTTGCATGACAAATGCCTACGGTATCTTCCTATTCATAGATATGAATTAACATCTAAATTCTGGCATGCAACTACAGCATGCCCATCTCCCAGCTGCTAGACATCAAAATCTGGGGAATTCCCAACAAGGTTTCTTCTATCTCACACTATGAAACACTATATCAAAATTATGAAACCCACTCATTTCAATGCCACATTTGACAGGAAATATCCTCATCCCTTTTCAAAATTTTAAATGAATAAAAAGATCAAAATGATTAAATTCCATTGGCACGTGTGGTTTGAGGGAGACATTGCTTCTGTTGACGCACCCACCTCTTGGTACGGATTCAGGTGGAGATCGAAGGCCTACCTTTGAACTAGCATTATTTGGAGTTTGTTGAAGTGGTAGTGGCATCTTTGGGAAGAGACAATTTGAGCCTGTGGATGAGAGATCTACGGAATATCTCGATAGTGGTGGAGGTGTGAAATACAAAGGACGTCCCCACATGGTTGGAGCTACATGTGAGGGTTCTTTAGTCGTATTGAATCTCAAACCATTTATATCTGTTAGGAATAAGGAAGCCACATCGAACTGCCACGTGGCAGCCATCAGCCACATGGCAGCAGCAATAAGGCCCTCAGGGTCGACAGTGTGGAGGACCCAAGGCCCATGTTTGGTTTACTTAGATGTCAAGTTTTGTAATTTTGTTAAGTCGGTTTTAGGAAAGTTAGTTTTAGGAATTAGTTTGGAATTTGATCTTTCTTATTTTAGAAGATAAGATTTGTTTCTTATTTTGTTGGGATATGTTCTCTCTATATAAAGAGAGTCTTCCCATTGTATTTGATTCTTGAGTCTATTAATAATATTTCCAGCTATTGAAGCTCCTCTCCTCACTCTTCTCTCCAAGTAGATAGCCATCACTACCAATACCGACCACCTTCAGCCGGCCACCAAGAGTAGTCGGTGGCTACTCTTCCTCTCCTTGCTCTCCACATGAACAGTCCCACATGGACTATTTTTCCCACGCCCAAGGGAGCCTCCACGCACGCGATTCCTAACAAAATAACTTTCCTAAAACCTACTTCACAAAATAACAAAACTTGACATCTAAGCAAACCAAACTTGGACCTTAGGTTCTCCACACCACTGACCCTGAGGGCCTTATTGCTACTACCACGTGGCACTACCACGTTGCCTGATGGCTGCCACATGGCAATCCCACATGGCTTCATATTCCTAACAATATCTCCTTAAGAGGACTTCTGAAGGGTGTTAGTGGTGCGATTGGATTCTTGTAGGGTGGCAACGAAGGTGCCATAAGGAGGTCATAATGGTGGATCCACCAAGTTTGGGGCTAAGGGACAAAGTGTAATTTCCAAGTGCATGTTTTTGAATGGTTAAAAGTTGGGTAGGGAAGAATCATTTGAGGCATTGGCTGCGTAGTTAAATCAGCTCTGAGGGGATGTTCCAGCAATTTGGACCAAAAGGCAGAGAGATGATATCCAAAATAGCACCCAAGCCTTACTGTCTTTCCAAGCCATCATGTGGGCACATGTGAAGACTACTTTGGATCTGAATCCCCTACCCAACCCGTCGAGTATAAATTCAAGACTTTCATTAGGATCCGATGATGGATGCAAGATCTAGAGACAGACATTCCATGACCCATCCCTCGATCAATAGGGCTCTGATACTCATTAAGAGTTGTGCAAGCGTTGCTTTAGTGGATCGAGGAGGTGCTACTAAGATTTGAAGTAAGGAAGTGCTCCCAAGGTAGAGATGATTCTGTGATAGAACCTGGGTCCCATCGGTGAGAAACGAAGGACCTGGAGTTAACACCACATGGTTCTTAAGGGAAAGGGAGCCCCGTAGGTGACTCTGTAGTTCGTCAAGGCTCCTTTTTGACCTTTATCATGGTCTTCTCCCTCAACGTAAGGGGGTCAGTCTTACCAGAGAGTTGAAAATGATCCAACTGATATCAAAGTTGATCCAAAGGTGGAGTCAGAGAAAACAAATAGTCTTATTTCTCAAAGAAAACCCTACACCTCTTTATATAGAGAGACATGTTGGGCAAATTGCATTAAAGAACCAACAAAGAAAATAAAATAAATAAACAATCCAAAAATTGCTAAGATGAATTGAGTGTATCTCATAACACTCCCCCCAAGCTGAAGCATAGATGTCTATCATGCTCAGCTTGTCACAATAGGCATCAAAAGTGAACTTGGCAAGAGGTTTGGGAAACATATCTGCAGTTTGGTTCTCTGAAGTAACAGGCATGGTGAAGAGAAACTCTCTCTGAATCAGATCTCTAGAGTAGTGACAATTAATCTCGACATGCTTCGTGCGTTCATGAAACATAGGATGATTGGCTATATAAGTAGCTACACGATTGTCACATCTCATCTCCATAGGCTCCTCAATCTCAACAATTAAGTCAAGTAGGAGAGATCTCACCCAAACAAGCTCAGCTATTGTCTGTGCCATGGCTCTATATTCTGACTCAGCACGGGATCAGAATACAACACTCTGCTTCTTACTCCTCCATATCGTAGATTACCAACTACATAAGTGCAAAATCCAGTAGTTGATTTCCTAAGAGACATCTTACACAGTCGACATTAAAGTATTCCACTATGGACATAGACTTGCCTCTCTTGAATAGCAATCCTCGTCCTAGTGCTCGCTTCAAGTACCTGAGCACCTGCATTGCAGCATGTCGATGCTGCTTGGTTGGCTTGTCCATAAACTGGCTGAGTTTGCCTACAGCAAGAGAATTATCTTGACATGTAATAGTAAGGTAAACCAGTTTCCCAATCAAGCATATTTCCTCTGACTAAGAACAATACCATCATTGCCTCTTGCCACCTCAATACCCAAGAAATATCTTAAGGAACCAAGGTCCTTCATGACAAATTTTTCAACCAAACTCTGCTTGAGCTCAGTTATCTTCACCAGTGATAATGAGATTATCTACATAGACCAGAAGTACAACAATCCCCTTGTCTGTCTTCCGCACAAACAAGGAATGATCAGACGATAACCTGCCAAGCCCCATATCTTCAACAACTTCTGACAATTTCTAGAACTAGGCTCATGGACTCTGCTTGAGTCCATAGATCGCCTTCTTTAGCTTGCATACATACCCCCCTTGAGTCTCAAAATCCGGGGACTGCTACATATACACTGCCTCATGGAGATCACCGTACAAGAAAGTATTCTTCACGTCCAGCTGATGTAGTGGTCAATCAAGATGAGCAGCAACAGAAATAAGAATCCATACAAAAGGAAGCCTAGCCACCGGGGAGAAGTTGTCAAAGAAATCCACCATATATGTCTAAGTGAATCCCTTCGCCACAAAACGAGACTTATACCGAGAAATAGATTCATCAGGATTGTATATGAAGGCAAAGACCCGACAGCAGCCAAATGCACATGCACCAGACTGCAACGAAGTAAGCTCCCATGTCTGTCGAGAGGAAAGCGTGGCAATCTCATCCTCCATGGTCTGTCGCCATTTTAGATTGAACATGGCCTACTGGTAGGTTGCTGGAATCTGAGTAGAAGATGGCACCTCTGTGAACAAGGCAAATGAACAACTAAGGCAGTCAAAGGAGACAACCCCAGCTACCTGATGTTGTGCACAACTCCGAGGTACCTTCCAAATAGCTATCAGAAGGTCCAAATCATCAGATGGAGACTCAGCATCACCAATAGAAGACTCTGAAGCTCCTAGTACATCACCTGTAGGGTCATCACCAAACACACGATAATCAGTAGTGTCAACACAAACCTGCTGGGGGAGGATTATGGTGCTGAAGTGGGGGGGTGTGCTGCCAATATGTCACATGTTTTTCGAAAAATCAGATGAGGATCTTTGAATCGAGTAAGACATGTGTCTGTAGTGCCTGGTGATATAAGCTAAGTAGGAAAATCTCGAAACTGAATAAGAGGAATAGGCATAGGTGCTCTCTCTATCTGAAATGACAATTGACTCCCAGAGACAAAAAAACGGCCCAGCCTCATGAAATTTGACATCTACACTAACATAATACCTTTTCTGCAAAGGATCATAACATCTGTAACCTTTCTAAGTATGACTATACCCCAGAAAGACACATTTAACTACTCTTAGAGCCAATTTATCTCTACTAGGCCCAGTAATGTGCACAAAGACTACACAACCAAAAATCCGAGGTGGCAACTAAAATAACTCTCAGTCCGAATACAATATCTGCCCAGTCAAATTGTATAGAACTAGGCATCCTGTTAATCAAATAGTATGCAATAAGTACTACATCTCCCCAATATCATGAAGGGACATTATGATGGATTAATAAAGTCCTGGTCACAATCAAAAATCACTCTGCAATCAAGATCCTTTGTAATCCTGCTAACAATAAGATCATACGATAACCTGCAACAAGCAGAACATTAGGTAATCTCAGGTTGGACGTAACTGACACATCCTGACCATCCACTCTGGAATGTCGCCCATCTGCTACATGAACAGTCCTACCAAGATGCACAGACTAAAGCTGCTGAAAATAACCACAGTTGCCACTCAAATGACGAGACACACCAGAATCAACAAGCCAGGTAGTAGTATCAAAGACCATGTTAGAAGCACCAAAAGCACAATATGTACCTGAGGCTATGGTAGCAATGTCAGAGAAAGAAGGGATCTCCTAAGTAATCTAGGCAAGTCGTTGAACTACAGCATCATAATCTGTCTGTGACACTGTATCTGACTCTATCTCAAGAGTGATCACAACCTAGTTGGCCATAAGAGGGAGGGCCTCCCATGCTTAGACCAGCAGGAAGTCTCCTCATGGCCAATCCGACCACAGAAAATGCACGTAGGACAAAGTCTACCCACCTATCCTCTGCCCTGTCCACGCCCACGAGTAGAAGGAGAACCTCAAGTCCCACGACCTCCACCAACAACTAAAGTGGAGGCATGTCCAGCAATCTCTAGGAGAGGAACAATAACTGTAATCATGTTGAGTCAACTATATGTCTCCTTTAGAGAAGGGGGATCAGACAAAGTCAGTATCTAAGAGTGCACATCATCATAATCTAGACCCAATCAAGATAGAAAGTGTAGAACAACAATCTCCTTGCGATAATCTCGCTAAGTAGTACACGTGTTGTATTTCTCTAGAAGCCCTTTCAATGTAGCATAATACTGTGTCAAGAGCTACCCCTGCTGAGGGAGAACATATTATTGTACATCCGATACACCTTACTATAATTCTTTTCATGAGAGTAAGTGTCATGAAAAGAATCACACATCCCCTTAACATTTTTGTAATACATAATGCCATCCTCAATCCTTGGCAAAACCGCATTCATAATCCACGCTTTCACCATAGCATTGTCATTCTTCCAGGTGGCGTACTTTCCTGCCTTGTTCTGAGGCTCCAGCTCAAGAAGAATATGTTCCTGGTCGTAACCCAATAATCGCCAAGAATGTTTGTGACCAACAATCACAGTTGGTCTCATCCAACTTCACTACCAAGATAAAAAATGGGTTTTTGTAGTTCCCACTTTCCTAATTTTGTCTCTGATGACACCTTGGATGATGATGAAGAAGCCATGATGCTCAAAAACCACAGAAAAATGCTAAAATCAGGTCTGAAATAGTATTTTCAGATCTGCAAAATCAGCGTAAATCACAAATAGGGTGATCTCACATGAAATCCAAGTCGTATCTTCCTTAGAAATCACATTAGAAACACATAGCAGCCCTCTGAGGATCAGAAGGCGCACACTAGGGCCAGGAGGGACCCTTAGCAACCCTAAAACAGACTGCCGCTGCCCCCCGCCTCCCCACAAACGCAAGGGCAGCACAGGCCCACTGGCGGTGCTACAGCTAACCGGCAGCACCCCGGCTGCCGCTACTACTGCAGATCACACCACTGCCACCACTACTCCTGCAAGTCAAGGCAATGGTGACACGACAACAAGGTAAGGAGAGGAGGATCTATGGATTTGGTGGATTTGATCGGAAGCCTTTTTCGGTGGGATACCCAAGCGTCGATTTAGGATCTCCACTCTGATACCAAATCAGAGAAAACGAATAATCTTATTTCTTAAAGGAAACCCTACACCTCTTAATATAGAGGGAAGTGTTGGATAAATTACATCAGAGAACCAAAAAGAACATAAAATAAGTAAGCAATCCAAAAAATGCTAAGATAAAGTGTATCTCATAACAGAAGGCATTTGGCTCCATTACTGTAGCGATTGGGGTTGCCGGGGTGTTTTCAGTGGTAAGGGATTGAAGGAATGTTTTGTCATGAATACTATTAGGAAACAAAGTCAAAGAGATATTGTTGTATTATTTTCTATTTAGGTCATTGTTATTTTTAGTAAGTGTTTAGTTGGATTTCTATATATGCCAAGGCCCTCTCTTTATATCAAGAGGGATAAGGCCTCTCCTTTCATATCAACAAAATTTATTTTCTCCCCAAAATCTCCACATGGTATCAGAGCCACTGATTTCTCAAGACTAGAAAGAAGAAACCCTAAAGCGGGGAAGCCCTCCGACGACACCGCCGACCTCCGGCAAGCCACCAAAAAGGCTCTCTCCCCTCCGAACTTCTCTCCTATTCCGCTTCTATTCTTCTGTTGCTGTTGTTCTTCTCATCGCCAGTGAAGAAAAGCTTACCGGTGCCGGCGATGCCACCGGCCGCGCACAAGTAAAGGACCGCTACAGGAGTAGTCACCAGTGCCTTAGCCTCCACATCGCCATCGGATCAACCATGCGCCATTGGTGGCACTATCTTTATCTGGCACCGCCTATGAAGGTGGTGGATTGGATCCCTGTTTTAAACCCCAAACCTCGTTTGATTAGGGATTTGAGGACACAAATCAACCCCTTGGAGGCCATGTTACCGGACCAAGGTAGTCTGGCCCTCCCTCGACCACACTGGAGCGTCATCACGCTCCTCCTCCACTGTAGTGCCATCCGAACAAGAAGAAAAAAAAAGGGGAAAGAAAAGGAACGATGGTGATGATCTTCTCCGGCGACGAACGACCACTCTCCACTTCTCTCTATTTGCAGCAATAACAACATCAGCGACAGTAACACCAATTGTTGTTGCCGTCGCCCTCTCTCTCACGCATGAACAGTAGCACACTGCAGCAAACCTTGTTGGCCGTGTAAGTTCTACTACAGGTTCTCTCTCTCCTTCATGGAGATCCTCCACGTTCCGATGACGAGGCTCCTCTGAACCTCCTCTCTCCAACAGCACACAACAGAGGCAATGCCTAGGATTACGAGCACTACTCTCACGTAGCTCAAGAGAAACCAAGCAAGGACAGGTTCTATGAGGGCGTACAAGTAGAGACACTCGAGTTTGAAGGTAACTTAACGAAGAAGAAAGACACAAATCAGTGTAGACACGTATTTAGGGTGCACTCTTGCATACCTAGAGCATTTCGACTGGCTCTTGGAGCATATGAGCAATGGTAGCGAAGGTAACCTTACGCACGTCTGGAAAAACCAAGCACAGTACGTTAGCTCACAAGGTGTAGGAGCAATGGCACCCGTGTGACCTTATACACACTCAAGAAAATCAAGTCTCGTCATCTTCAAACTCTTAGACGTAAGAGGAGCAACACCTAAGTTTTAGTCATGATTTTTCACGTACCCAACGCCTTACGCAGGACATACAAATAGAAACATAACAAGTTGATACAGATGCTAAAGCCGGTTATTTTTCTACTACCGTCGAGTACCATTGATCCAAGTCTTCGCTGTCTCCTATGTCTCGACTTGCGGGGGGAGTGTTAGGAAATAAACAACAACAACCAAGCCTTTTCCCACACTAAGTGGGGTCGGCTATATGGATTCTTTGCCTCCACACAGATCGATTTTCAGCCATTTTAGGACTTAAATTAAAGTAATTGAGGTCATACTTAATAGTTTCCTTCCAACACTTGTTTGGTCTTCTTCGCCCCCTCTTAGCGGGTTCAGCCTCCAACTTCTCACATCTCCTAACTGGAGGTGTTTAGTTGGATTTCCATATATGCCTAGGCCCTCTCTCTATATAAAGAGGGTTAAGGCCTCTCTTTTCATATCAACAAAGTGTATTTTTTCCCAAAAATCTCCACAAATACTTTAACATGAAATATAATAGGGTTAAGGGCCAAAAGAAGGAGGTTGTTAAGTGATTATTTGCAAACATGGGGAGAAGATGCAATGATTCTCCAAGAATCAAAATTGAAGGCGTGTAGTGATTGGGAGTTGAGAGAATTAAGGGAGGTTTGTTGAGTTGTTGGTTGTTGATGTAGTGGAGTTATATATGAGCATTGTGTTGGCTTGGAGGGAGGGTTTATTTAAGGTGTCTGATCTAATGGGTTCGAGGTTGGCTTCGGCATTGTTACTTAGGCAAAGGGAAAAGTGCAATTTCCTGCTATAGGGGTGTATCGATACACAGGAAGGAGATCAGGAGGTTTATTGAGAGGAAATGAGGATTATATGAACTACCATTTCACAGTCTCTATGGTTGATTAGGTAAGATTTTATATTATTATTAAGTGAAGATAGGACAATAAATAGAGATGGTTTCAATGCTATTGCAAGTGACCTCTCAAAGTTGGTGCCAAAGTTTGAGCTACAAAATTTGTGGTGTCCAACCATTTGTTTACTTGGAGGTGCACAACTTCTAAGCATCATAGGTTGAATCTAGACAGAGTAAGAGCTCCTCCCATTAGTAGGGGTCCAGGCATTGGATCGGGCTTTTTTTATTACATTTTGTTGTTCTGATGTTTGAATAAGGGGTTGTACGCAAGGACATATTTCGAATTTGAGAAATTTTGACTATTGGATGATAGTTCTAGGGTGACAATAGAAAAGTAGTGGCATGGGGCCATCGTACACGCTAAAACACTTTGGTGAAACACTTGTAGCAAGTGCGGGCTCATTTCATGGTGTACAAAAAGAAGCTACACGAGGAAAGGAGAAAGAAGAGGGATGATGCACTGCAAGAAACTGCAAAGTTGTATAGGTTGGAGGATTCTCGGGCAATTCACTATAGAGGAAGTGGTGGACAGAAAGAGGTTGTGGTTTTCAAGCAGGAAGTTGAATGGAGGTAGATGCCTCAACAAACATAGCTAAAAGAGACACCAATAGCCATTTCTTCCACATGGCAGTAAATGGAACACAACGGGTTAATATGTTAGTACTTGGCAGGCCGTAGGTATAGAATGTGGTTGCCCAAGGTAGATAGGAAGTTGGTGCAACTATGGCAAATCACTTCCCAAGCTTTACAAGAAAAAGGCCTAGTACACACTGGTGGTGGCCAAGCTAAAGCATCACAATATTGTCCAAGGAGCAAGCAGACGAGTTGGTGAAACTGGGTTGATGAGACCGTCTTCCTAGGAGAGTGTTAAAAGGGTTAAATGCAAAGGGATCTACTAGGCTGGATGGATTCTGTATTTTCTTTAAGGAATTCTTGAGCATATTAGGGTTCATGTGATGGGCATGTTGGGATCTGAATGCCTTAACAGGTCGCTTTTTTCCTACTACCTGAGGAGCTGACTAAGAGGGTGGAAAATTATCAACCCATATCTCTATCCAAAATGATTTATCTCATTATCTCCAAGGTGTTGACAAACAGGTTCAAGATTGTAATGGATGAGCTATCATACACGGTTCAGTCAGCATTCATTAGGGTCGAGTGTAATTTCAATGGTGTAGCGTGGAGACACTTACTCATTGGTGCCAGGAAGTGGTTACGAGATTTTTATAGAAAGTTGATATTTTAAAGGCATACAATTCAGTGCAACAGTCTGCCATCCAGTCTTCCTTGCAGGAGAAGGGATCTCTAGACACATGGATCTCACAAATCAAGGACACAAAAATCAATCTACTTGGCCAACTACTCAACTAATTAATCGTAGCCGGCCACAAGCCTTTTCAAATATAAATATTCAGCTATTCCCATTAATTAGGTGCATTACCAATTAGTTACCAAATAAGTAGGTGATTAAGAAAGGCCAATTTCCCCATTTACCTATTTGAGAGCTTGCTAACCTTTTTTAAAAATCAAACCAGCTACTCGTTCCCCCTCCCCCCTCCTACTTAAATCAATTTTTGTTATCTTCTTTGAACTTATGAAAACTTAGCTTGTGTGCTTATGTTGTTCTAAACTTCAACATGACTTATGTGATGTAATAGCCTACTTATTGGAATCTTGATCTTTATTTATAGCTTACTAGGAAATTACTCAAGTCATACATCTTATTGGTATATATGCACAAATGTATATACAATTATTTCTAAAATATATAAATATTAAACAATACACAATTGTTTAATCCACAATGACTCCCCTACATACAAGTGCTCCTTAGTGAGTGATCTTCCTGACTCAATACCAACTATCAAGTTCTCCAACCTCATTGTGGATGGAGAGATGTATGATGACTTCATCCTTCACTATGTTGGTGAATGGTAGGCCTAAGGACAGTCGAAACAACCACACCAAGAGGTGAGCCAGGGATGTCCACTAGCACCCTTATTGTTTGTTTTGGCAACAGTTGCTTTGGCTAGGTGCTATTTCAGGGCTTCTAAAGAGGGGCTTTTTTTAGGATTCTCACCAATGCAAGCAAGTCGCACATTAGTCTCGATACCTCAATATGCAGACAACATCATTTTTCGTACAAGGCTCAATGGAATCTGCAGTTAGAATGGAAGGATTTGTGGAGTCTTTTAGGAGCTTTACAAACCTGAACACTTATAACCACAAATCCTATTTTTCCAAAAAAATAAGCACAAGTCCTCTTACGTCCCCTATGCTTTGAAGGAGCATGAAGTGACAAGTTGTGTAGTTACTTTGAGAACACCAGTTAAACAGCTACCACTCATCTACTCGTGGCTACTGTTGACTACAATACATCTCTACTAAAGGTAGTTGAGAAAGAGCAGTTTGGATAGAGTAAGGAGTCTTCAAGGTTGGAGGACATGTTGTTGTCTAGTTGAAGTCAACGATATGAATGATTCCTATTCTTCATGTTGATGTTTAATGTTCCTAAGAAGAACGGAAGGTTTAGGAAAATTGATGAGGCATTTTTCCAGAAAAAAAAGTGATGAGGTGAATTTTTTGAAATGAAGCTGAAAGTGCCAAAGGTGTACATCTAGTTAAGATGTTTTCATCCATTCAATGACAAGGGCTTGGGTGCCAAGGGGTTTTTGGTCTATGATCAAGTCCTTTTATTGAAGTGGGTTGCGCAGGAGATAGGAAGCAAGAAAGGTCTAGTCTAGTGACAGGTATTCTATTTGCCTGCCACAGCAGCCACTTGAATTGGGAAAAGAACAGGGCCTTAGTTTGATGCACAGCTTGGTGATAGAACAAATTGCAGGTTTTATTTGATGATTGGATGCCTAGGGAATTCTATATCACAAATATCTAAGATTTTTCTATATTGTCAATGGATTGTATGCATCCACAACCTCTTATTTAGGACTCACCCGCAGCAAAGAATGATGATAGTTGAAAGCCTATTTTTCTAACTTATCATATCAAAGGTAGGAGGATCCATCAATCTGAAGGAAGATATTGGGTGCTTTAGACTTTTGCCTGGTGAGAGGACAATGGTGATGGTGGCTGGAAAGGGTTCGATGGAAGAAATTTGTATACTTTTGAAAGACTCCGAAGAGGGCATATGGTAGTGTTAACTTGAGATAACAAGCTATTTTGGAAAGTAAAGATAGCTCTAAAGTCAAAATATTTGCTTGGTTACTTTAGCGAGGAAGACTTATGAGCATTACCGGCAAAAGATTTTCCAAGTGGAGGATGGAAGATGTTCATTTTGCCATGCAGCTATTAAAGATTGTGCACATCTCTTCTTGACTTGCCTCTTTACTAGTATAGTGTGGGAGAGGATGCAGCTATACTGGGCGGACTCATCCTCCAAGTCTGCCTTCTGAGAAAGCTCTGCAGCTAGGAGGATTGGACTTGGGGCACAAGTTTTTGGGTTGAAAAGTGAAAGGGCAAGACCCTTTGCAGTTCTTAGGGCTTTGTGTCTTCAATATAATGGTGTATTCTTTAGGAAAGAACCATCTTATGTGGAGGGAATTGTCTATTAAGTTACAGTTTTTCTAAGGATGTATGTAATGTGGTGTAAAAAGGTGATTTGGCTTGATTATTAATAAGTTAGTCAGAAAATCACCATTTTCCAAGTGACTCTCCTTGAACTTTTGAAAAGGGACTGTCCTTGAACTTCTCTCTCTATATATATATATAAAGTCCAACAAGTGGTGATAGAGGCAGCACAACGCCTACTTCTATCAGCATATAATGAAAAATTCAAAAGAGATACCCATTTGCATAGAGCATGTTCTTGTCTGTCATCTATTCTAAGGTCAGAATTTCTGTCTGCATTTTTATTGAAAAGGAATTCCCCAAAGTTACTTGGTTTGCCCCTAGTATGCTTATTCTCTAAAGTGCTGAAATCAACATAACAGCACATAGTCTTTTAAGGGGAGACTAGTTTCCTTACCCACTGGAGACTTGGTTTCTTTATATGTCTTGATTGTTCAAACTTTGACCCCTAAGATGAAGTGGGTAGGAGTCTCTAGTTCAAACAAGAGTGCTTCATATTTACATCTCATGCCATGCCACTTTCCTAGGGTTCCATGAAAAAAATATATTTTCTAGGCAACCAAAGAGGTCATGTTGTAGCCTTGTTAACTGCCACTTGGTTGCAGCCATGCAATGTCAATGTCAATGTCAATGTCAATGTCAATGTCAATGTCAATGTCAATGTCAATGTCGAGGGCAGGCCTTTTTTCTCTGCAATTTCAAACAAGTTGCATCCTAGTACATAAGGGGCCATATCAAAATTACAGAAATAACCTTCGTACTAGTAAAATTTTTCAAATAAGATGTTAAAACCATAGGAATCGAAGCATATCAGCAGCATTTGCCGATATGGGCCCAGATGTTAAAATATGGAAATAATAAGTTGTCCTTGTGGTTACTTCTGCAATTTTTCCTAAATTTTGGCGTAAAGGGTTGAAGGCACTTCACTTCTATCACACATTAGCAAAGCACACGATAGCTTGGAAATGGTTAAATTCTTATTGAACTAGAGTTTTTTTTGAAAATGCTCTCTTTTTTAGTGGATAAGAGGATGATTACCAGAGGTCAGTAATTATCCAAGAAATTGTATTTTTTGAAAATGCTTATTTAACTGGAATTAAGGTATCTAAAGTCAATTTTCTTCGATCTCAACTCAATTCAGTTTTGTTGCACTACTTTTAACTTGTTTATTTACAAAGTGGATTTGGTTATAGACAAAGTGGATTCGGAATTATCTTTCATTCCAAGGCTTGTATCTATGTGCTTCCTACGTATCATTAGCGATAAGAACAAACCAGCAATATTGTAAATTGTGATTGATTATGAACGTAGGCATTTGCATCATTATCCTTGCTTCATATTCATAGTTACCAAGTACTAGTACTAACCACTACTATGTATTAATTAAGCCCTACTAAGAATGAAATTGCTAAGTAAATGCATAGTATAATAGTAACTAACAACTAGTCTAATATCAACTAGAAATCAGTAAATAATAAATTCTTGATTTAGGAAAGTGATGACGCTTAGGAAAGTGAAGATGTACTCTTTGTATTATGTATTAAAATTGGAAGGATAGACTTGTTGGTTGCCGTTAGGAAATATTAATTAAATTAAGTGCTTGTCATGTTACTCGTGTTAAAATCCGAAACATTTTTTAACAAATTTCTCATTTTTCTAGGGTTTCATCAGTTTGCCTCCACCATGCCCCTTGTCTTCAATCAATGAAATCATGAAAATATCGGTATTCATTTATGCCCATTTCTTCAGCATGCGTCTAACATATGCACTTTCAAAATTGTCAAAATGGTCTTGAATTGGCATTTCAAACCTTGGTCTCGGCCCCATTTATCCATAATCATAATATTCTGTATCCTGCTTACATGGTTGCCTGAAATGCATAAATGTGCAAAAATATAGTTTTTGTGTGTGCAAGCATCCAGGCAGACATGTGCATGCTCTCTTTTGTGTGTGTGGGTTAATGTGCATATGTGTGCATGTGCAAACCCCTAAAAATGAACACTTCATTGACAAGCTCGACAGATAAGCAGGATAAAAATGTAGTCACAGCATAGACATAACCTGTAGTTATCTAAGCTCACCAAATCAAGAACTGTTTGAAGCCAAATGCACTGTATCTGCCCAACCACTCAGATAAATTAAATTGCATTTTTCATTGTATATATTTGTATGCTAGCTTCTCAAACCTCCAGATTGCCCATGTGAACATGGTTCTCTAAACATATGTACACAATAATGAGGACAGGATTCACTGAAGAAACAAACCTTGGGGGAAAGCATGGAGCAACGTAATCATACATATCACCAAGCTCTTCTGCAATCTGAAACACAAATGCGCCTCATGATAATGAAAGCAATCAATAAAAACAGGCATATTTTGTTATAATTAATTTTGAACTAGTATGAAAACAATATAGGTGAAGCACAAGGCTGAAAATTATTCCAGATGAGACATGGGACAATGTGACAACAGATTAGAGAGTATATGCAACCAATACAAGAGTTATATAGACGATCAAAAAAGAAAGGGAAGAATTACATACTGCTCGAGTTTCCTCTAAAGCGGCTTTTAAATCCTGGAAGACAAGCTGTCAAGAAAGCAAAATACAGATTAATAATAAGTAAAAAGGAGAATAAGATAACTTTCCCAAAAAAAAGGGTAAACAAGATAGCATATTTTCTTTATTGCAAGAATAGATATTCTACTATAATACCTCTGTCAGCAGCATATCAAATCGTGCTTCAACAGCTTTTCTTAACTGCTCATAGCATTTGTCCTTGTAGCCTTTCCCCTTTCCCTTGCTCTTCTCTTGGGCAATGCCTCTAGGAGAAGCTGTAACCGCACCTTTTCTGCAGGATAAAGCACTGCTAAGTTCTGAGCTTAAGAACCTAATCAAGTATTCAACTAAACTATTTTTGTCCTCTAAATATAGGATGAGCAGTTCTTCCAAAGCTGACATTAAAAGCAGCGAGACTTAAAACCCTTTTGAAATGAGTAAAATTTGAAACATGATTTATAAATTTGAAAAGGGAAATTAGTTATTTTCCCATGAATTAACACTGGCAATTGCTGATTCTGCCACCATAATCTAGTGCTTGCAAGGAGGATATTTAACAAGAGACAGACAAATTCAGTGCCCACTCTAAATAAGCCGACAAGTATATATTGAAAATGGTAGGAAAGATCAAAAAGCTCAACTAGTGATAGAAACATGATGAGCATGATAAAAATACTGGTAGTTTATCATCTAGTAAAATTACTTGGCTGATCTTCGGGGATTGGTAACAGCAGCCATTTTACCGCCTCCCTCAGCCTCAGCTGCCTCCTCAGCAAGTTGCTGATCAAGAATTTCCTGCATCTCTATTATTCTACCAGAATAATGTTAAAGTAGAAGTGTCATTATACTTTCTTACTGTCAACATTCAGTAGAGTTGAACACAAGAATAGCCACATCTAAAACAGGTATCAAGAAAAAACAGCATGCCAACAGTACAAATCAGTACCAGATGAAAATATTTAATAGGAATGACATGACCCAGTTTATATCCTTTAAACGGTACTTGCCTGTTCAGGGTGACTAATATCCCTTTTCTTCCAAGTTTGGCTCAAGGAAAATCGAAGTGTACAGTAATTTTAACAACAATCAATACATCATGAAGCACAGATTAAGCTGCATATCACAATGAAGAGGCTTCTGTACCTTATAGCACGAACAAGTGTCTGCGGACTACAAAAGGGGGAAAAAAGTCATTAGAAAGCAGGCAATTGTAACTTGACAAAATAATTTCATTGCAAAATCAAGCTGAAACGTGTACTAGGTAAATTTACAGATCTCATAAAAAATAAGATACCTAAATACACAAATTCCTTGAATAAAATGTTTAGATCAGTATCTTATGTGGTGAAGCAAAGACAATAAATCATTTGTTACAAGTGTCATCCGTAACAAAATATGGTGAGAATATCATGTGTTAGCTGCTAAATGCTTTAATGATTTGTTACATTGCAGGCAACAAATGCAATAAAGGAGACAATCAATTTTTTTGTTTTTGAAAGGGTAGACAGAATCAAAAACCAAGACTAATTGTTAGAAAATCAAAAATAGAAAGAACTAGAATTACTTTATTCTTAAATGGTTTTGTTCTGACATGTTAATAAAGCAGAATTAAAAGAAATGGAAAGAACAAGCTTCAAGCACATTAACCATTTGCTATTTTAGAATTACTGGCATCTGAATCATCGGATAAGTGGCCTAAAGTGCCAGTTCCCTAGTACAATTAAAATAAAAAGTCATCAAAGCAGAACTTAGAGGAAAAAAGGAATAATTGCATGCATTCATATAGAAGCAAAGAACCGAAAGCACTTTGACAAGGAAAACGGGATTGGAAATTTTAGAGGTGCCAAGAGAATGAATTCCAAACTTACCATCTGCTTTATAGACTACTTTTTTATTCAGTAACTAGCAAAATTCATTGCATAAATTGAGATAAACAAAAAATAAGCCAATTACACAACCTACATATGAAGTCCCACTAATTATTTGACAATGATACAATTGTGTTTAAGTTGCAATTGGTTAATCTTGATTTAATTCCTTCTCAGTTACCCCTTGAAGTCACTCCCTCAAAGAGAGCATACCTTTCCTTAGCAAGCTTGTAGAAGTTGGAAATATGGCCCCACAGTGTTGTCTCAAATATTTCCCATGACCGGTCAACATCTTCAAAATATTCCCTATAAGGAGCATTAGCAATCAAGATATATTCTATGGGTAACTAGCAGCTTAGGTGCAACTTCTAAATCCACTGTGTGACAGAAAACGAAAACATATGAAAGTAAACTATCAGAACCATCTCCTCATATGCAAATAAATAATTCAAACAATAATTTACTGGATGTATACATTATCCTGATAAAATGGCATTGCATATTGATGGCACTAGAGATACATAAGGACACAATTGTTTCACATGATTTGATGTGAATGTAATGAAAAATCCCTCCTTGATTTCTTTCCCTTGTTAAGATACAGTAAGAATAGGAAACCCAATCATGATCCTACTCCACACGAACCCCTATCCCTATTAACAGCGCCCTCCTCCAACTATTAGTTCAAATCCCACGAGTAACCCACCTAACCCCAGCCTCTCACAATACCTCTTGCTAAATACACTTGCCCCCCCCCCCCCCCCCCCCCCCCCCCCCCCCCCCCCCCCCCCCCCCCCCATCAAAACAAACTCCCCTAACACCCTCCCCAAATACCCATAACTCCCTAGCCGCACCTTCCTTCCCACTGTGCCACACTTGATGCAGGCCTTGATGACATTATGCATCTTTTCAAGGGCCTCCACAGCAATTTTCTCTTAGTTTTATCTTTTATTAGGAACTTCTTGAACATGTAAGTTTATTTATTTAGTGTTCAGGAAAGTCTAGTTGGGAAAGTTGGTGATTCGCTCTTTCCCCTTTCTCATAGTAGTAGGACTTTAATTCCTTTTATTTCTTACGCACATCTCCTATAAAAGGGGATTGGCATGCAATAAAAGAGGCAGAGTTTATTTGGCGAAAATTGTCCCTCTCATAACTCTCATTCTCTATGTTGCCTTTCCCTCCCATCTCCCCTTGTCAAGGATGGATCCTAGGGAGGGCATGGGGGGACACATGCCCCCCCCTCCACCCCCCATCCAAGGTTGCCCATACAATTTGCGCAGAAAAAATTAAAAGCTACCTCTATAGATTTCAATTTTACAAGAAAAAGGAACTAAGGGTCAAAGGTATGAATATAAAAAGAACAATAAAAAGTTAATTCTATCTCCATGTGGTCCCCCATTCCCTCAATACCATTATCACATGTATCTCCTTATCTAGCTGTCTCTCAAATGCCTCCCTACTTTGATAATATCAGAACATATCGAAACTATTTATCTACCAATTGATCAAGTTTGTCCTTTCATAGTTATTATTGTGGGCTCTTTCTCTTTCCAAGCTACATCTGACAATTTACAGGTGCCTTTTTTGCTTAGCAAATACACTTATTCTTTTGTTAAAGGTTCGTACCATTACTTAATGATATTTGGTTCTTGCTAATGTTGATGATATATTTCGTTCTTGTGGATCCTTTTTTCTAAAAGTGTTATTGAGTTATAAAATAATATGGGTTCTCAAAAATCTAGAGACAAAATGAGGAGCCCCTTACCCCTTTTCTTCCACAGATAGCTCGCGAGCCTTTCCTTGCTTCATCAGGCATCTAGTTTCCTATCGGGGAGGGGAGCTCCTTGGGGTTGACCTAAAGGGGCTATAGCTGCCTGGAAGGGAGGTGGACCCCCTTTCAAGGCGATGTTGCTGATGTAGGTGATGATGCCCCCACCCCCCACCCCCCCAAATCTATGCCCTTCCGTCAAAGGATAAGGCCTAATGTAATGGTCTTTTGCATAGGTGGAGTTCTCCCACCCCAATTGTCGACAAGCATGAGGTGGAGAAACATGGCAGGTTCAGAAAGCCAAGACGATTGCGGTGGTCGGTGATCCTAGTGTGGATAGATCTTCACAACTCTCTGGGACCAGAACGAGATGCCACAGCCCTAATGCTTGGAGACTCGTGTTGCCGTCTATACTTCGTCTGATCTACAAGCGAAAGTACAACCTCAAGAAGGCCTTGACACAAAAAGAGAAAGCAGTTGAAGCAATGGGGGGGGGGGGGGGCCTCCTTCAAACCTGATTGTGGCACCAGTGATCAAAGTCAGGCCAGCATAGACAAGATTGCCAAATGGGTCAACCGCAGTCATCAATGGTTAATGTCCTCACCTAGAATGTTCAAGGCCCCCCACAGCGCCAACACGAGGGGGAACTTTTAGGTATGTTGTCGATTGGAAGGAAAATTTCCTATTGATTCAGGAAACAAAGTTGGAAAACCTGGAGCCATCCATGATGAGGGAAAATGGAGGCAACATTTATAATTCCTTTCTGACGATCGACTCCATGGGCAAGTTGGGTGGCCTTTTGATTGCTTGGAAGGGGTCCGCTTTTCAACTTATCTCGTAAAACATGGGTAGATGGACTTTGTCAAGGTTTTTAGCATATTTTCCGATGGGGCCACCCTTATGTTCACAACTGTCTACAGACCTTGCGAGGAGGTTCTTAAGGATGAGGTGTGGGAAGAACTCCATTTAGCAATAGCTTTTATGAATGGTAGACCCTGATTAGTCAAAGGGGACTTCAATATGACCCTATCCATTGAAGATAAACCAAATGGATAGGTTGATAGGGTTATGCAAGTCTTTAGAGATCTAGTGGCAAAGTTAGAGTTGAATGATTTGTTGATATCAGGCACAACTTACACTTTGAGGAACTTTGTAGGGACCAAGTCAAAGATTGATCGCTTCTTGTGCTCAATAGAACTTGCAAAACAATTTTAGTTAGATGATGTCAAGGCGAAGTCAAAACCTTTCTCCAACCATACCCCGTTGTTTTAGTCTTTAAATGAAGACACAAGGTTCACCCCATACCTTAAGTTTGATAAGTCCTGGCTTCTAGAACTGGGATTCAAAGACTTTGTGAAGGAGAAATGGGATGAAGTGCAACCTTCTGCCTCTGCAACAAGAACCTTGGCAAACAAGCTAATGAACTTGAGATCTAAGTTAATTACTTTCAAAAAGAAAACCTATGAGAAGAGAGAAAAATCCAGATCTAATGCCCAGCAAAGAATTGCTACCCTTGATAGGGTTGAAGATGCTAAAAACCTCACAGCCTAGGAGAAGGAGGACAGGAAAAACCTTCAAGGGTTGGTTTTTTGAGAGGATTTCAAGAGGGGCATGGACTAGCGTCAAAAGTCAAGGCAGCTTTGGTTGAAAAAAGGTGATTCCAATACTCATTTTTTCACCTTGCAGCCAACTTTAGGATAAGAACAAATCTCATTACCTCCTTGAGAGTTGGTGATGGGACGCAACAAATCACGCAGGTCTTGGACTCACATTCTATGAGTTCACTAGCAAGATTGGTCCTGGCAGTTGGCATTGGGTGGATACAAATTTTCTAGTGCTTTAGAAAAGTGTGACCAATCTACTAAAAACAGTATTGAAGGCAGAAGTACTTACTGCTATTCGTGGTTTGCAATCAAAGGGTTCGCCAAGTCCCAACAGTTTTCCCATGATCTTCTATAAAGAATTTTGGGAGGTGGTAAGAGAGGACTTCATGGCAATGTGGAGGGAGTTCTTTGATGGAAATTTTGGTTTTGAAAGGATGAACAGATCCTTTATCTTCCTTCTACCGATAAGGTCAGGAAAATGAGTCGATAGGGCATTTTTGTCCCATTACCCTCTCAAATTCAATCTATCTTATTATGGTGCAAACTCTAGCAAACAAGCTAAGGCAAGTGATACCCGATCTAATTTGCTTGGTTCAGTCGGCTTTCATTCATGGAAGATCTTTGTAGGAGTCCTTTATCTTAGCAAAGGAGATGGTCGCTTCATGGAGGGTAGTTTTTTGTGGAAGGATGACTTCTCCAAGGCCTACAACTCTAATTCTTAGGCCTACTTGTGGCAAGTACTTAGATGTAGGTGTTTTCTAGATAAGTGGATTGGGTGGATGAAAAGATTCATCACTACAGCTTCCTTTAATGGAATGCCTACCACGGTGTGGATCCAATCACAGAGAGGTCTAAGACAAGGTTGTCCATTGGCGCCACTTTTGTATATCCTTGTTGCAGACACTCTAGCTTTAATGGCCTTCAAGGCCTGCAAAGGCAGCCTCTCCATGGGTTTTACCTTAGGATCGAGAGACAATTTGGTAACCCTAATCTTGTAGTATGCTAACAACACTATTTTCTTCATTGAGGGAGGGGGTACGAAGGCTGAGCGGTTGAACTCCTTAGTCTTTTGGTAAATTGTGCCAAATTAGTCTTCATTCTGATGAACCTAACAGACAAAGAAAATGGTGCCTACTCCTCTGCCCTTGACACAGCCTACAAGCCTTCCCCTTCTCTACCTCAGGTTACCTCTGAAAGGGAAGCAAACTTCCTCTAAAGACTGGACCTTGATGGTTGATAAGCTTGAGAAGAGACTTCTAGGGTGGAAAGGCCGGCTCATCTCCCATGGAGGGCATTTGGTTCTTCTTAAGTCTATTCTTTTATTGTTTCCAGCCTTCCATTTCTCAATTTTCAGGTCATGGAAGAAGATCATCAAGAAAATTGAGAGCACTAAAAGGAGATTCTTTTGGAACGGTCCTAACTAGGAAGGCAGATTTTTGCACCTGGCTAGTTGGGAGGAGGTCTACAGACCAATCGAACAAGAAGGTCTTGGGGTTTTGCACCTACAGGATTTTGGAGATTCCTTGATTTCAAAGTGGGTCATCAAACTGTTGGCTAATGAAGATTGTCTGCGATGTCAGGTGACGTGGGACTCTTATGGTAGGACGTTAAATTAGGACGAAAGGAAGCTCACCCCACAAGGTGCTTCAGATTTCTGGCGTGGTCTAACCAAGGTCATGGATTGTTTCTCACCTTTTTTCGAGCTTGTTTTGGGGGAAGAGACCTTCAGATTTTAGGACAATTGGACAAGGGCAAGGGATCTAACATCAAAGCTCCCTAGAGTGTTTGCCTTGGCATTGGAGAAGGTAATGGTTGAGGGCCTAGGATGGCCCCTTCATCAGAGGAGGAATTTGGTTTCCCACTTTCAAGGGGAGCCTTTCGAATGAGAGAATGGCAAACTAGCAGGGGTTGTTGGCATCCTTGTGAAAATTTTGGCCTACTGAGGGAAAGTCAAATCAGTTAGCTTGGGCACATGGGCTCTTCTCCACTAAGGAGGCATACAAGATCCTCAGCGTAGTGTCGCCATCGAGTGACGCACTCTTGGGTGTGGATTGCAGGCTGTTCTGGAGTTGGAGGTGCCACTGAAAGTTAAAATTTTCATGTGGTTATTGTGGAGGGATAGATTGACCACTAAGACTAGACTACTAAGGTGAATGCCGAAAATTGATAATGAATGCCTGTTATGTGGACAAGATGCAAAACCTGTGCACATATCCTATTGCATTGTGACTTCATAAAGGACCTCGTGAGGGGCTTAACTCTTCCCAGTTTTGAGGGAAACAACACATGTGAATTTTGGTCCGCTTTCAGAAGTGGCATGTTGGCCAAACCTTTGACCCAAATCAGGGTGGCTACTGCACTATGGTCGGCTTGGAAGCAAAGAAATCGCACAATCTTCAAAGGGGAGAGGGTTTACCAAGAAAATGTTGTAAAGGAATCTTTGTATTTTTCTACCTCTTGGTCCAAACACCTATGAGTATGTTCCTTTGTCTTTTGTTTTCAATGAAGCGGATAGCTACCACATCGGTAGCCATCTTCCCCCTTTTCAAAAAAAAAAAGGGATTTTATGTGAATGCCACTAAAATCTTTTGAACTCACTTAAATGTCATTCAATTCACTATATTTCCAGATTTGCCAAAGAAAAAGTAGCGTCGTTTTCATATTTGCCACTTTGTTAGCCATAACCGTTAAACTTAACGATTTTAGACTGAAATGTAAATAAAAATTATTTTTTAGTTCTCAAATTTTATTTTGTAGTCCTTAAATTTTATTATTTTCACCCACTCCTCCCCTTTCCAGTTTACCTCCCTTCCTCCTCACCTCTAACCACCTCCTCCACCCCCACTCTCCAACCTCCGACCACCTCCAAGGTGGTCGAAGGTTGGAGAGGCGACCACCTCCAAGGTGGTCGGAGGTTGGAGAGTGTGGGTGTTGGAGGAGGTGGTCGGAGGTTGGAGAGTGGGGGTGGAGGAGGTGGTCAGAGGTGAAGAGGAAGAGAGGTGAACTTGCGAGGGGAAGGAGGGAGGGAGGGGGTGAAAATTAAAAAAATAAAATTTAAAGACAAACAATTTTTTAGGACTAAAATAAATTTGAAAACTAAACAATAATTTTTTATTACATTTTAGTCCAAAATCATTAAATTTAACAGTTATAACTAACAAAGTGGCAAATACAAAAATTACACTACTTTTTCAATGGCATATCTGTAACTATAGTAAATTGAATGGCATTTAAGTAATTTCAAAGGATTTTAGTGGCATGTATGTAAAAATCTCAAAAAAAAAAAATGAAGAGACAATGCAAATGTGATTTATCATTGTAATGACCACCTAAATGACTAAGTTTTAAACTTTTAATATCTATAACCATAGGAAATGGTGCTGTTACATTTTAATTTAAGCCAATTTTTAAAAGCTTATTACTAGTAAAATAACATAGTTGTCTAAATGTTTCTTCTCTATTTTGTGCCCCCTCTTGGATTTTTTTCTGGCTTTGTCCCTACCCCAGTTGTCTACAGCATAACCACAATCACATCATATAATTTTAGCCCATCCCACCATATCACTCAACATGGGTAGCTATATAAAGCCAAATGCAAAGGTTTCCTACCCCCTTACTAGAAAAGTACATCACACTTAAGAAGAAGAATGCAGTGTTATAAAAGTCGATAATCAGTATTTAGTCAACCAAGTCACTGGCTAATGAGTGTACGATATGCGGGAAAATAGTCGAGGAATACTCGATTAGGTTTTTTCCAATATTTAAATATAGATTTATTTATAAAATATATTAATAAGATATTTAATTGCATAATTCAAATTTTCAACAAGTAAAATATACCATCACATAAGATCAACCATTTTGAAGCTCAAAGTAATGAAAATAAGTTACAAACTATTGAGTTTAGCACGATCTGGAAGCATGGAGACTCTTCCACGTGAGGCAAATAGGTAGTAGTAGGTGCTACCAGCAGTCCCTATTCTTGCAACAGGGGGGAAAGAAAGATGGCTGCAGTAAGTGAAGAAGAAAGAGAGAGGGAGGTAGTTAATGTGCTGGAAGAATTATTTCTTTAACTCAAAGATAAAAGGATTACAAAAACTCTCTTTTATAGAGAAAACGCATCACAATCCCCTAAAATAAGAAAGAAAATCAATCCTAATCTAATCAAATCTTCTAAAAATAGGAAAGACCAAATCCTTTAAAACAAACTTTCTAAAACCAAATCTACCAAATTAAGAACCACTAAACTTGGACCACAAGACATACCAAAAATCCCATAAGGTCGGCGCCCCTTTGGGTGCCCACTAGACTGCCACGTGGCACTTTTATTCCCAACACAAACCATAAATCCAAAGGAAATAAATAACATAATCTCAACCTTTCTAACTATTGTAACTTCTAACCAAGTTGGGTTGGGACCCAGAAATGGACCTACATGTAGAAATCAGCCTTATAGACGACCGATTATGTTGATTACTCCGTCGAGTAGTCAGACCGACCGACTATTAGCCTCAGTACAAGTACTCAAGTCAGTGAGGGGACCAACTAGAGTTACTCAGCCAAGTAGTTAGCTTGGTAGATCGATTTTTACAACACTAGAAGAAGGAAGACAGACAAGAAAGGGGAGGCACACATGAGCACTGGAAAGGGTCAATGTGTCCCCTCAATCCCCCAATCAACACTTGTCTGACTTTAATGCCACTTCAGCTAGCTTACGTTTGCACCTTCCAAGGCCACAAAGCAAGGTTTCCAAACACAGGCCCTTTGTCCCTAAGGATTCTCTCATCCAAAGGAGAAAGCACATATAAGCATATAAAATGCAAACCAAAAGGCCAAGGTACGAACCGCATAGAGCATACGAAGTGAAGTAGAATAACTTTAGCTAATTAAATACAACATAACTACAATTACATAATATAATTTTAGCTGATCCAGGTTGTCTACTTTATAACCACAATCATGTAAGATATGAGATTGACAAGATCAAGATGTTGAATGAGATGAATCTGTTTTGCCCCTATGATCCATGTTATGTTTTTTATTATTATTATGTATGGGTGTGATTGTTATTTTTTTATTTCTGTTGGAATTGTATTGTAATTGTCCCACCTCTCACTATATATAAAGAGAGGTAGGGTTTTAGAGAATAGTTAAGTTATTTGTTTCTCCCAACTTGATATCAAAGCAGCGATCCTAAACTGGAGCTCTCGATATCCCACCCAAATAAGCTTCCTAACCCTTCCACATATGTCCCCTTTCTCCTCGTTGGCTATTGCTCATCGACAGCCTCTCCCTCACCCAATGCACCCACACTAAGCAACAGCACCACCAACGCCGCCGCTGGTGGTGGTCTGTTGGCCATCGACGCTATCACTGGGGTCCTTTTAAACCCTAGCAACGTCGCCAACCTGCTACTGGGGTGGGTTGCGGCTGTTGTAGGTTTGATTCCAAGTGTGGTTGGTTCTTTCTTGCCATGGGTTGGGGACTACAACATGTTCTTGATCTCCAATCTGATTTTCATATTGGCTTGGAGGCTATTCTCCCTTGGTAAGGGCATCCTTGCACCCTCCTCCTTATTTTAGCATCTAAAGGAAAGAGGTTGCCCTTTTAAAGACAAATCTTGCCTCTACAGGGGGTGCAGTTATGCCTTGGTGAGTTTGATTTCTATTGTTTCAAACCAAAATCTGACGTTCACGGCCTGAGTCTATGATTTAAAGACTTCTCAAGCATTGAGGATTTGTAGGCAAAGGTGATATGGCATCCTAAAGTCCATCCGATGTGACTTCGGACTCTAAAAGTCTGTTATTTGATCCCATGATTAAGCTTGATGAGATCAATTACCGCCGGTGATCCCAGACTTTGGATGATTATGAGAGGTCAAAGGAAGGAACATATTCTGAGACGCTCAGAATCCACAGAGAAGACTGAAGCAAATGCCAACCAAAATAGAGATAACGCAATGGCTTGTGATTGGCTAATGAATTGCGTTATCCCTCGAATTGGTGATGAGATTATGTATCACACCACGACCAAGTAGATGTGAGGTTCTCTTTGTGAAACTTATTCTCATGAGAAGAATTCTACAAGGGTTCTCTAAAAAAAAAAAAAGAATTCTACAAGCGTGTTTCAGGTCTATCATGAGCTCTTTCATCTGCATCAAGAGGGACATTCGTTGGTGCAATACTATTCCACTGTGAAGGGTCTCTTGGAGAGACAATTCTTATAGGCCTAGTTGTTCCTGCACATCTTGGCGTGATTTCAAGAGGAAGTTAGTTGTCTTTATGTTTCTTTCTGGCATTAGTCTCGGGTTTACTACTGTTAGGGACCAGATCTTGACTCTGCACGAGCTTCCATCACTGGAGAAGACCTATAGTACGTTGAGTTGGATTGCTATTCAATCTCCTGCGATTGACACTTCTGCTTTGGCTGCAACCCCTAGACATGGTAGAGGTGCACCCTTTGTACATGAACGTAGTCGTGGACGTAGATCTAGGGATCATATACACACTCCTCGCACCTACTATGGTCGAGTTGGGCACTCTGAGGTGACCTACTAATAGAAGCATGGCAAGCCTGTCATTACTAACCAAGCGACAAACACTTTAGATACACCTGCAAAGATGGTTTCCAGAACAGATTTTGATGATCTCCATCGATTCTCCCAGTTAACCTAGGCCTCTACTCCACCTGTCAAGACTACAAATCAGCTTTTTCCTCCTAAGGTACTAAGTTAGTTTGCACCTCCTTTTCAATAAGGTATGATATGAGGACTGATGAGTGGTTGGTCAATTCTGGAGCTTCGAGACATTTGTGTGGAGATCACAAGTCATTTCCTATCTAAAGCCCGGTTGCTCCATGGAAGATAGTACATATTGCTGATGGCCAGCACTCACCTATGGTTGGCAAGGGGATGTGCTCCTCTCTTCCACCCTGAGATTGTCTGATGTTCTTTATATGCTAGATTTTTCCCTCAGTTTACTTTTTGTTAACAACATTACTAAGGATTTAAATTGACAAGCTATATTTGATGCACAACCATGTGTTTTGCATAACAAGCTCACGGGAAGGATGATTGGTGGAGGACGTGAAGAAAGGGGGAGTACCGTCTGAGTCGTTCGCCTGTTACTGTTGCTGTTGTTGGCCATAGGGAGGGTGCTCCTGCTTTTGGATCTCCATTCCAATGGCACCTTTGCCTTAGCCACTTACCCTTGGAGCGACTCAAACGCGTCATTCCCCACATTCCTTCCATTGCTACTATCACCTGTGATGCTTGTCAACTTCACAAGCATCACTGTGCTAGTTTTCCTGCTTTTAGTCATACTAGGTCTAGTTCTATTTTTGAGCTTATCCATATGGATGTATGGGGTCATAGCCAAGTTCCAAATCGATTAGGCCATCATTATTTTCCGGTGCTTGTCGATAATTTTTCCAGAGTTTCTTGAGTTTGTCTGTTGAATAAGTATGATGTTGGAAACATTATTGAGCATTTTGTTATTAAAATAAAGATCCAATTTTTTGTTGTCATTAAAAAGTTTTATTTTGATAATGCATTGAAATTTTCCACTACTCATTTATAGTCTTTTTATAAATCCAATGGCATTATCCATCAGACTACCTGTACTCATACCTCTCAGCAAAATAGTGTGGTTGAGAGGAAGCATAGACGCTTGATGTTACTCGTACCCTGTTAATTCATCATTCCGTGCCTTCTTTGTATTGGGGTGATGCGGTGTTAACGGCTTGTTTTCTAATTAATAGGATGCCAAACTTTGCCTTACACAAGCAGATTCCATAGCAAGTTTTGCATCCTAATCGAAAATTCTTTCATGTTTCACCTTAAGAGTTTGGTTGCGTTGCCTTTGTGCATGTTTTTGGTCCTGAGTAGGATAAACTGGCACCCAGAGCGGTGAAATGTGTTTCCTTGGGGTACTCATGAACACAGAAGGGATATCAGTGCTTTAACCCCGTTTCTTCTCGTCACTGTGTCTATTGATGTTACTTTTCATGAAGCAATTCTGTATTTTTCCACGTCTGGTCGTGACTTAGCTCCCACTATTAACATTGCTCCTATGCCTATTCCGCCTATACCCTGTGAAGTTATTCCTAAGACTCAAGCACCTCACACAATTTCTACTGAGATAAAGAAGTATGCTAAGCCTATTCTTACAAGAGGCCACATACCACCCTGTAGGTTCTCCCCTTCAGCTCCTCCAATCTCCCCAAGCCAGGTGAGCCCTGCACCTTTAGACACTGATGATTGTGTGTTCAGTGATGCAAACAGGTCCACTCCTAATCCAATTGAAAAGAATGACCTTGACCTTCCAATAACAATTTGAAGGCCCCACAAAGTTGTGCCAGTATCCAGTAGCAAGGAGTCTTGTGACAAATGGCATGGAAACAGCGTTTGCAAGTTTCTGTCATGCACTAGCTGCTCCTCATGATCCTGTGACATATCATGAGGCCATGCTTGATCAAAAGTTGCGCCAAGCTATGGAGAAGGAGATGGCTGCTTTTTAGAGCTGAGGCATGTGGGAGTTGACACCCCTACCTGAGGGAGCTACTGTGGTTGGTTATCACTGGCTGTTTACACTCAAGTATCATCCAGATGGTTCCATTGCCAAGTACAAGGTGCGGCTTGTCGCAAAGGAATTTACTCAGACATATGGAGTAGGTTTCTTTGATACTTCTCTCTGCAGTTGCATGCTATCTACAATGTAGATCCGTGTTGCTATTGCTTTCATTTTGATTGGCAAATGCACCTGCTGGATGTCAAAAATGCCTTTTTATATGAAGATCTAAAGGAGGAGATATACATGCAACAACTCCCAAGCTATAAGGTTCAAGGGGAGTGTGTATGCAGACTATGGAAGGTTATATATGGCCTTAAGCAAAGTCCCCATGCTTGGTTCTAGAAGTTGTCCCAGGTGGTGGAGTACGTTAGCTTTCAAAGGTCATCGGCAGATCACTCCTTGTTTGTCAAGAAAACAGGGAGATGTGTTGTTCTTCTGGTATATATGGATGATCTAATCATGACAGGGGATGATGCAGAGGAGATAGTCGAAATCAAGAGATGCCTAACTAAGCTATTTGTGATTAAGGATCTGGGTCCATTAAAATACTTTCTTGGGATAGAAGTGGCACGTAGCAAGAGTAGCATTATCCTGTCCCAAAGGAAGTATGCTTTGGATGTCTTATAGGAGATTGATATGCTAGGGGCCAAGCCAGCAAACATTCCCCTTGATCCAAAGGCACACTTGCATGACACAAAGGCATGGGCTATTAATGGCAGGCAGTATAGGCAACTGATTGTTGTATCTCACCATCATCATACCTAATATATCCTTTGCAGTTGGTAGATTGAGCCAGCTTATGGCTAAGCCCACTCGACAGCACCGGAATGCAGCGATGATGGTTTTCAAGTATCTTAAGAAGGCTCCACGATAGGGGCTTCTATGACAGTGGTGAGCTATGCTGATGCAAACTATGCAAGGTGGCTTACTGACCAAAAATCCACTATCTTCTACATCTATGTTGCAGGCAACCTTGTGACTTGGAAAAGCAAGAAATAGGTAGCAATTTCCAAGTCCAGTGTAGAATCAAAGTACAAGGCAATAGCTCAAGCAGCAGCTAACTTGATGTGGATTCGATCTCTCCTAACTGATTTGCATGTGCAAATGGCAGTTCCATGGTAATGAGGTGAGACAACAGAGCAACTACTTACATATCCAGCAACCCCATGTTTCTTGAGCGCACGAAACATGTGGAAGTTAATTGTCACTACACTCAAGATCTCATTCAAAAAGAGCAACTCTACACAAACTCAGGATCTCATTCAAAAGGGCTACTCTACACAACTTGGATTTCTTCCGACAACCAGATATTTGCACCAAGCCTCTCACTAGATCCATCTTTGATATTTGTTGTCCCAAGCTAAGCATGATTGACATCTATGCTCTAATTTGAGGGGAAGTGTTGTGCCCCTACAATCCATGTTATGTTTTTTTATTATTATGTATGGGTGTGATTGTCATTTTTTATTTCTGTTGGAGTTGTGTTGTAATTATCCCACCTCTCTCTATACATAAAGAGAGGTTGGATTTTGGAGAATAATCAAGTTATTTATTTCTCCCAACTTTTAATTAAATAACCATTATAGAGCCATCGATGGGTAGAATAATTGAAAGAATAATTTAGTTGTTCTAAGGCTTAATATATAGATGTAATCCATTTATGGATACTATCCATCCATTTTTTTATTCTTTTATTTTATTGCTAATGGAAAACATTGTCTTTTACTTGAATAATATGAACTTGTTTTGCCAACTATTTTCCTTATTTGATTGATTCTTTTTTGTGCTTATATTAGCTTGTGCTATTTCTTTAAAAAAGAGAGTTTTTTTGCAGTTGTGAGCCAATAACTGATCAATTTGGTGAATGAAAGAGCCTATAAAGAGAAGCATATAGGTCATGGAATTAAAGGAAAAACACATATCAAATCATGAATGGAGAAATCGCAATTCATTTTAATCTTGTATGGGATTTAAAAAAGTGAGGGCTCCTGCACGATGTCGGGAAAAGAATGAGAAAGAAGCAAAATCAATAAGGGATCCAACATGGTGTCCAAATGATCATGGAGACCCCATTAGAAAAGTTGTTGAGCCCCTTTGGTTTCTTATTATTCTTTTTCATTATTTGCTATTTTCTTATCTGATATGTCATGTTATTTTTTCACCTCTATATATAAAGAGGTAGGGTTAAAAAATAAAGTAATTTTCTCATTTCTTCTAACTTGGTATCAAAGCGTGGTCCTATATTAGAGGTTGGTACCTACCTTGATCCTCATTTCGTTTTCTTTTCTCCACAAAAATAAAACCTTAGGAAGGAGAAGAGGCCTCCTCCAGAGCTTGCAACATTGGCACCAACCCCAAGGCCGGTTGGTGGACCTCCCCTGCCACTTCTCTCTTATTCCTCAATCCAACCATCATCTTTGATTGGGGGGGAGGCTTTCTAGCACCGCCACCCTTGATCTCGCTCGCAAGAGTCTACTACACCGCCACCAGCCCCCTGCAGCACCACCTTTAGCCCTTGTCTGATCATCGGTGGCTATTACACCATCATGGGGAGGCCCCTCCTCCCCTGCAACACCGCCTCTACCCCTGTAGGGTCACCAGATCGCCTCCAGCACCGCAAGTGGCACCTCTCGGCCCCTGCTGGGAGGTCGTGACCCACTGTGGTGACCATTTTGGTGCATTAAGGCACCAATCTTAATGCTTTAAGTGTTTGATACTTGGATATTGTGTATTTCCAGGCTCGTGGTTGAAGCTTGATGGTGTATGAGGGCTCTTCTGAGGTGACACCAAAGCAGATGCCTAAGACAATCTATTAAAGCCCCTTTTTCAGTCCCATGGTGAAGTTTAATGAGACCAACTACATCCAATGGTCACAGACTTTCTTGATGCTCGTAGGTCATGATAAGGAGCATGTGTTGCTTCAACCAGAGACAACTGAAAAGACTAGCATAATGCCATGATCTGAGCATGAATCATGAATAGTGTCAGTCCCAAGATATGAGATGAAATCATGTATTATCGGATGGTGAAGAAGATGTGGGATAGCCTGCGCAACACCTATTCCTACAAGAAAAATTCTGCCAGAGTTTTTAGATACACGGTAAGCTTTCCAAACTTCGCCAAGAGGGATAGTCGCTTTCACAATACTACTCTACCCTGAAGAACCTTCTAGAGAAGTACAATGTGTGCCAACTTTTGTGCATGTGCGCCATTCAGAGAGCATATCGTCGAGAGGCAGCAGTGTTACAATTTTTGGATGGACTTGGCCCTAATTATGCTACGAGGTCACAAACACTTACCTTGTCGAAGCTTCCTACTCTGGAGGAAACCTATAGAAGGATGAGTAGGATCTTTGTTGCTCTTCCTCGTGCCGATACTACGAGACAAACTATGGCCCTTGCTACCGCCCAAGGTCATGGACAAGTGCTCCTATTACCAGAGGACAAGACTGTAAGCGTAGAGCTAGTGTATGTGTGCCCAAAACAAGCACATACTGTGGCAAAATTGGCCATGTAAAGAGTAGCTGTTGGACCAAACATGGTCGTCCACCTATGGCCAACTAGGCTATAACTCCTACTAAGCAATCTTTTGATATTGTTACCAGGGTTGACCATAAAGATCTTTTACAGGACTTTGAAAGGCTATCTCAAGAGACAGCATCATCCTCAGAGATTGTAGCTTTTGTCTCTCTATCAGGGACAATGGTTGCTTATAATTCTGTAGTGGATGTTGATTGTTATATAGACTAGCTGGTGGATTTTGGGGCCTCTAGACATCTTTGTCGAGAGCGTCATTTCCATCATATTACATCTATTCCACCAGGGAGGACAGTACAAGTTGCAAATGGGAGACACTCAAATTACTGGACAAGGGGGTGTAGCAGTCACCCCTACCAAGAGAATATATGATATTCTTATTCCTAATTTTCCTATCAGTCTCCTTTCTGTTAGTAAGATTACTAAGGAGCTGAATTGTTGGGCAATATTTGATGCTTATACTTGTACTTTTCATGACATCTTGATAGGGAGGACAATTGGTGGCAGCCGTGAGGAAGGGGGTGTCTACCACCTATCCCAGCATCCTATTGTTGCTGCTTTCCATGGCGTGTCACCTGCTTTGCTACACCTCCACACCATTAGCACGTATGCCTTAGTCACCTTTCGCTAGACAGACTTCGTTGTATCATTTCTAATATCTCTCTGCCTGTTACTCTTACTTATAATGCTTGTCAACTAAGCAAGCACCACCGGAGTTCCCACCCTACCAATTAAAGTACACGATTTACCACAATGTCTGTGTTGTGTCATGTCAATGTATAGGGGCCTAGTCATCTTCTTGACAGGCTAGGTCATTGGTATTATTTGGTCATAGTTGATTTTTCCCACCTTTCTTGATTGTTTCTGTTGAAGAATAAACCAATGTAAGGGGTGTGTTGGAACATTTTGTTTTGAAAATAAAAGATCAATTTGACATTTCTATTAAAGTTATTCATTTTTTACAATGCTCTTAAGCTTTGCACTTGTCGATTGTCCACTTCCTATAAAGCTCGTGGTATTATTCATCGAACGACCTATCCTCCCACATCCCAATAGAATGGGATAGCTGAGAGGAAGCACAAGCATATTCTTGATGTTGCTTGTATGTTGCTCATACACCATAGTGTTCCTTCGTTGTATTAGGGTGATGTTTTTACCGCATATTATTTACTTAACAGAATGTCATCTTTTACTATTCATGAACAAATTTCCTTGAAGCTTCTATATCCTGAAGGGAATATGTTCCTTGTTCCTCCTAAGGTTTTTGGGTGTGTAGCCTTTATTCACATCACTACTGGTCGGGATAAGCTTACATCCCGAGTGGTTAAGTGTGATTTTTCGGAGTATTCCAAATCTAAGAAGAATATCACTACTATGATTCTGTCACTCGTCGACATTATGTGAGTGCAGATGTTACCTTTCATGAGATACTTTCCTACTTCTCCACTAGTGGGAGAAGTCTTACTCCTGAGGTTGTTGAGGCTCCTATGCTAGTTCCCCTCATCCCTCTATAAGCTATCCCAATCACTAAGTATCCTTTTCCTGAGACTTCTACTTCTAAGCCTACTAGGTTTCGTGAACCCCCATTTACCAACAAGATTCCATGGTAGCTACCCCCTCCTCTAGCGCCAAATCCTCCCTAGACTTAGGTGAGTACAGAAGTTTTTCAAACTAATGAGGTCGTGCATAATGATGATGCAAGACAATTATAAGCACATGGTGATGATCCTGATCTTCCGATTGTAGTTCAAAAGGCACCCAGGAGTTGTGCCAGATATCCCATTTCCCATGCAATTACTACAGAGTTCCTTAGAGGAACATACAGGAGTTTTTGCCAAGCTCTTTCGGCTACTAAGATACCCACGACCCATCAACAGGCCATGCTTAATCCGAAGTGGCACCAAGACGTGAGGAGGAGATGTAGGCTCTGCGATCTCATAGTACTTGGGACCTTGTTGAGCCATCGTCCGACACTTCAGTTGTGGATTGCCGATGGGTGTTTAACCTGAAATACAATCCTGATGGGACGATAACTAGACACAAAGCTTCTCTAATGGTAAAGGGGTTCACACAAACGTATGATATGGATTTCTTTGATACTTTCTCTCCTGTTGCACGACTGCTGACTATTCACATTTTGATCTCTGTTGTGGCCCACAAATGCTGGCCTCTTCATCAGCTAGATCTCAAAAATGCCTTCCTGTATGGGGACTTATAGGAGGAGGTCTATATGCAACAACCCCCTGGCTATGAGATTCAGGGGGAGTGCTCCAAAGTTTGCAAATTACAGAAAGCTATCTATAACCTTAAGCAGAGTCCTCAGGCTTGGTTCTAGAAGCTTTTAGAGGTGGTGGAGGCTATTGGCTTCAAAAGTCCTCATTTGATCGTTCTGTTGTGCTCTTGATCTATGTTGATGATCTAATTATTACTAGAGATAACAGTGCAAGTGTTACAAAGATCAAGACGTGCTTGTCAGGGAGCTATGTAATGAAGGACCTTAGACCATTGAGGTATTTCCTTGGGATAGAATTACGTGCAACAGAAAGGGCATAGTTATCTCTCAAAGGAAGTGGGCTCTTGACTTACTTCAAGAGATTGACATGTTAGGAGCCAAGCCAACTAACATTCCCATGGATACCAAGACTCATCTATACGATGAGAAATCAGAGGCAGTTGACAATAAGCAGTACAAGAGGCTCATGGGCAAACTACTGTACCTCACCATCACCAGGCTTGATATTTCCTTTGCAGTTGGGAAACTCAGTCAATTCTTAAACAGACCTATCAAGCAGCACTAGGATGCTACTACGATGGTGCTGAGATTCTTAAAGAAGGCACCAAGTAGAGGCATTTTCTTTACCAAGGGGACTTCTATAAGCATTGTCTCTTATACAGATGCTGATTATGTGGGATATTTGGCAGACAAGAAGTCTACCGCAGGCTTTTGAACCTATGTGGTAGGGAACTTGGTGACATGGAAGAGTAAAAAGCAATCCGTGGTCTCCAGATCAAGTGCAAAGTTTGAATATAGGACCATGTCTCATACTGCCTCGAAAATGATGTGGGTGAGGTCCCTTCTAATTGATCTTCATATATTGGTAGATACTCCCATGGAGATGTAATATGACAATCGTGCTATTACCTACATCGCCAACAATCCTATGTTCCATAAGAGGACGAAGCACATGGAAGTTGATTACTACTACACACGTGACTTGATCCAAAGAGGCCTCATCTTCACCACGCCCATTGCCTTAGATGACCAGACAGCAGACATCTTCACCAAGGCATTGCCTCATACATCCTTTGATGTTTGTTGTTCCAAGTTGAGCATGATCGATATATGTGTTCCAGCTTGCGAGAGAGTGTCGAGCCCCTTTAGTCTCTTATTGTTCTGTTTCATTATTTACTATTTTCTTATTTTCTCATGGACATGTCATGTTATTTTCCCACTTCTATATATTAAGAGGTCAGCTTATGGAATAAAGTGATTTACTCATTTCTCCTAACTAAAGCTTATGACCCTAAAAGTCATAATACTCAAAAAGTAGTCCCACAAGGAAAACATATGAAATTGAGTAATGTAATATAAAGAATTTAGAATTACTCCTTGACAACTTGATTTTTAAGTATTTTGGGTGGTTATTATTGGCCATACACAACAAGTTGTCAAGGCCAATTTTCTTAATTAGACTCAGATATAGGTTGGGTTGTTATAAACGGTATCAAAGCTAAACTCCTTGTCACAATAGGAAGGGGTTACGCTTGGGAAAACCAATCAATGTACCATGAGGTAAAGCCACCACTACTAATGGAAATATATTGATAAAGCCACAAAGAAGATGATGTGAACTTAAATGGGAGAGATTGTAACACCATCCAAAAGTAGTCTCACATGAAAAACTCATGAAATTGACTAGAAAGATACAAGGGATTGAGGATTACTACTCAACAACTTAAGCTCAAGCATTTTAGTTGGTTGCCATTGATCCGTTGGGCCAGTACACAAGAAGTTGTCACGGTTAATTTTTGTCAATTAGACTCGAATCCAGGCCCATGATGGCATGATCCATTTTATCAGTAGCAATAGAATTAAAGTGATTTATATAAAAATCCAAAAATTCTCTAAATCATATTAATATCTCAATTTAAGGGAACATGCCGTTGCTGGCTTGCATGGGATTTTACAAGTGCTGTTATTGTGGCCTATTTTGTATGGATAATGTTGAATGGAAATGCAAGTACCTTCTCAAAAAAAAGGTACAAGTACCTTTGGTACAACTCTAATTTAAAGTACATTGTCGCAAAAAGAAAGTGAAATATGAGAAACCTATTTTAGGTAGTCTTCTTATAGTATTATAAATGTTTCTAACTTAATTAAGCGGCAGCTTCCCCTTGATAACTAACATGATTTCTTATTTCTCTGTTGGAGCGGCATGTTAATGTGATTGCATTGTAGCTCAACTTCCGCAATTTCCATATTTATTCCTTTTGCTCCCTGGGGCAAAGCCACTTCGCACCCAACTTTGCAAACCCCTCCGTTTTGCAAGCAAGCTCACTCATGGAGCTATTCAAAGCAGAACTTCAAACCCCAGCTACCCAACTTCGGAAAGAAAGGTGCGACATGATATGACACACAAAGGAATGAAGCGAAGCTCAGTAGCACACTACATTGACAAGAATCGCATAGAAATTAACATTGAAGGTTCTACAAATATTGTTGAAGATGAGGTGGAAGATGCAAATGAGAATAGTGCTTATACAAAGGTGCAAATAAATGATGTTGAAATGGAATTGCCTTTTCAGTCAAGCCATCAACAAGAGTACATAGAAAACTCTGATTATGAGAAAAATTATCGACAATGACAACTCTGATTTTGTCACAATAAAGAGGACATGAATCAATTTAGTAAAGCAATTGATATTGATGCTGTGGAGAATAAATTGATGTTGAATGAAGAATTCTTGAAACTGGTTTTAATCAAAGATATGGTCCTTGAGTTGGCTTAATGTTAGCCCATGATGTAGATGCCTTTTTTTTTTGTCTCTACTCCCCCAAATGGCAAGAAAGAAGTCTTCACCAAACAAAACTTTGACGATAAATAGGAAGCATTTCATTTTCATATTTATATTTTTTCATGAATAATTAGTTGATCATCTATTTTCAACCTAATGAATATTTACAGAATTTGTCCTAGCTTTTTACTTTTGAATTTTCTTATTATTTTCATTTTCAAAAAAAAAAAGCTTATTCTTTTGAAAATAGGTATACAACACAATTTATTTGGAAGATTATATGAAAGTCCCAAATCTATTTTCAGTCCTTGATATTCAATCTTCATCAAAGTCATCCTCAAACTTTCCAATTTTTTCAATGTAGTCCCCCCCTTCACTGAACATCTAATACCATCAGCTTTTGTTATTGTTTGGCAAAGATGCCCCCACTCTTAGCCACAAGACTGGGTAAAAAAACATAAAAACATCCTCAAACAAGAAGTCACGCCCTCTCTCGACCCTAAGCCATCCATCCCTTGTTGGAGTGAGGAGTCGGCAACTGAGTCTCAACAGTGTTGGCAGCGGAAGCATGTCAAACTGAAGGTGGGTTACACGTTTGAGATCCCAGTGGTCGGGGAGATCTAAGATTAGAGATGCCACCAAAGTTATGATTGGAGGTAAAGGGATGTGTCTTGAACATTGAGGATAAGGGATGGGGGGGATTTAATTGAGAAATATGTTAGGACAAGGGTTAAAACTAGAGGATGAGGGTATTTATGTACAAATATGCCAAATATTGCACATCCCATTGCCAACTTAACGGAAGGCTTATGGAATCCTTAGAGGGGACAACATTGAAAAAATTGAAAAGTTTGGGGAAGACAATGACAACATTTGAAGATCAAGGACTATATTGAAATCTCATAAAAAGATCAGGGGCTTTCATGTAATTTTGCCTAATTTATTGATGGTTTAGGACCAAACTAAGAAAGTTTGAGTCAAATAAAAATTTGCCAAAGTTGATAAAAGTCATGGATAATATCTGAAATAATGTCTGATTCCATTCCTATCAATACAGGTTCATGCCAAATGCTTGAAAGGAGTTTGAATCCCTGTTTGATGGTTTCATTCCTGCACTAAACTGAACAATGGAACAGAAGCACCTATTTCTTTGCATTCCTACATTCCATGGCATTGTAATTCTTCGATTCCTGTTTTGAGCTACTGCAGACTTTTTTCATAGCTTTCAACCAAGTTGCCAACTCAACACAACTGACAGATGAGCCAACATTAATAGCTAATCGGAGTCCATGATGAAAGAGCTTTGTTTTCAAACAGATTTGCCCATCCATAATGGAAATCACATTGGTTGGGACATATGCTGATGCATCTCCAGTTTTTGTTTCAATAACAGGCAAAGCCATCAAGCTCCCTGCTCCTGACTCTTTTGATCACTTGGCTGCTCTTTCTGAGAAACAGGAATGCAAGTAGAAGTTCTAAGAAAAGTCTTTATGCCTGGCAGGTCAGTGTAAAAATAATGATATTTGCAATATGCCAACGCCTGCTTACTAAAATCCGCTATGAAACAAATGAATAAAAAGGATTTGTTTCTCAAGATAATAGTTCAACTGAGTTCTTTCAAAAAAATTAATAGTTCAACTGAGAAAATATTGATGTTGAATCACGAATTTATAAGGTATAATTATTTTAGTACAAGGGAGTCAAAGGTAAAAGGAGAGGGAAGAGAAGATAACTTAAGAATGTAGCCAGAGAATGATTTTCCATATAGATAACTTAAGAATGTAGTCAGAGAAGACCAAGCAATTAAATAACTTAACCATGTGATCAGAGAACGATTTTCCATATAGCTAAGCAGAAAGAAGGATGCATCGACTAAACATCCTTTCAGTTTAAAGGTTGAGATAAATTGTTTTTGACACTATAAACAAAGATTTAAACAGCTCAAAAATCTGGTAGCCATAGGAGAAAATGTCAAGCAAACCAAAGTGCTTGTCTACCAAATTTGAGGTACCAAAACAAAGGTGTGACAATAATCTCCATTCCAACAATCCAGCTAGCAAAAATGTAATGGCAAGAAAAGCATCACCTCCAATTTTGGGGCATTATTAGGTATATAATCCTATAACACATTGCAAATCATGGCAAGATGGCCTTATGATACTTCTAAGAAAATGGCCCAATGATTTGACCACTCAGTCAAAAAGATACATTGGTTCCAAATTGCGGTATTTTTGGAGATAAATTCCATCCTTCTAGAAACCACAAAACCAAACGAGGATATTCTTGGTTCTACCAAGATTCACATATAAGCAATCAAATTTCAACAAAAAAATAAAATACCAAAGGGTACCATGTCAACATGGAGTAACAAACTTGACCGTAGAAGATAGAAAAGAAATTTCAAACAAAATTTCTAGAGAATTCGAAATGTTCTCAATAACTGGAACTGCCTTTTTTATACAAAATTGCATAGTTTCTGTCCAATATCAGAACATACAACTCATAAAGAAATCTAAGGGGCAAACCTTTGCCATGTATGCTAGTTATCACATCCATGCAACATCAAGACATTAAGTGCATTGCTAGATGATAGATAAGGTAGAAATTCGGCTGAACAAGAGTAATAGCACACTTACGCATGTCGACTCAAATTTCTTAACAACTAAGACCAGAACTCTCTACACAGCCACTCTAAAGGAGCTGACGGGAACTAGGTCTTTGGAAGATGGGAGAGAGATGGTACCTTGCAAATGTTTTTTTAAAGAAGGTACATGTGCAATATTAAAGTAATTCACTTTCTATTGTAACACATAATTCTTTTATATTGTAATTGACTCATTGAAATGCATCTGCTTATCTGAATTTTCTAAACAATGGAGTTGTATGAGCAGTTAGAAACAATGGGGTCTCAGGATTCGGACCTTGCAAACACAAAATAACCTCTCAAGTCACTAGATGAAGAGACATTGATTTCGCCACCCAACTATGTTTATCTCCATTCTTCCCCAGGGAATCCAGACTGTTCATTGTGTCTCAACTAGATTTTAGCTTCCTCCTTCATAACCTGTTATTTAATGGATCCCAACATTTCTAAATTTCTTACTTGCATCAGAATTTCACTGTATATCGGTGGCTTCATTAAAAAAGCTAGAAGCACAATTTACCTAAAAGAAACAGTAGGTTGAGAGAGTTATAGAAATGGGCATTATAGACAAAGGCTAGAAGAATTTATTGTCTATAGAATCAAACTGCAAACAAAATTAGATTAAATAGTTCAAGATTACAGTTAAAGACAGATAATGGCACAATGATTGTCAGGAATATTCTGAAGAAATGGCGAAACTAAGGTGAAATCACATTACTTAGTTTAAAGCGCATAAGAGGAAAACATCCTTACAGCTATGCAAAAATGCACTTCGAATTTCACATTGCACATTACCATATAAGCATGAAGATTATAGAATCTAGGAAAAGAAAAGGCACCCTGACCTTAGCCTGCCAACCTCTTCCTTATGTGATGCCGCAGCAGCTAATGCAAACCTCCTCTTACCATCAAGTGCAGTTAGTCTCTAATTTCCAACATTAGAACAATAAATAAATATCTCAACGAATGCCAGAAAATGTGTAATTTCATCTCCATTAAATCTATGATGTACAACCGGGAAAAAATGGTTGGTGTCAAGGATAACAAGTTCAATGAAATACTGAATAGAGCAAATACCTCATATGTATGAACCAATTCTCTGTCATCACTAAGTGATTCACGTGCAGCAGCTGCTTCCGTAGAAATAGACATCATACCCTCCACATCCTACAAAGAGCAGAGCTAAAGACGGGTTTGTTAAATGCTCAACTAGCAAATTCCACAGACAGTCCCTTCCGTGAAGATAAAACTAAAACAAATATAAGCATGAAAAACCTTTCATATAATGCAAAAATCACTGTTATCTCCTGCCAAATCACCACAAGCATAAGAAATCCCAGAGACATGCAAGTCAAACACAGCCACTAACCTTCAAGGTTGTATTCAAATTGTTCCTTGCATTGCTGAGAAGCTTTATTTGATCATGATTGTCAATAAGATTCTGGCATTCTTGACATAGTCTGAAGTATTCAAAGAAAATAAATGTTAAGAAATAAAACACAAGTACTCGTAAAACACCATGGAGGGCTGGTTAATAACATACTACATATTTCAGAATATGAATATGGATCTGACATCCTAGTAGTGGCAAATGCATCATGTGCATACCTTTCAATAGATAAGAAGTTGTCACGAAGCTGAGTAATCGTTTTTTGTGAAGAAGACAATGCATCTATCCCAGCTTTTGCTTGTTCAACCTGCAAGAGTTGTCCTTTACCAAATTAGAATTTAATGCCAAAAAATCCACCGTCCAAAAACCCAATGCATATTTTTTGAGCCCTCATCTTCTCTGCCATATAGTTCAGATTGTTCTTTATGTTACCTAAGCAAGTAAAATAACTTTTGGCTTGTTCCATAAAACTAGAATTTTCCTAAACTGGAGATGGCATATCTTCTCCCAAAAAAATGTTAGATTTTCAAAAAAAAAAAAAACAGAGAGAATGTTAGAAATAGAGGTCAAAAGATAATTTTATTACTTAAAATGAGTTGCAAAGTACAGTTCCCTCAGCAGGAGCCCATTAATGATTTGTAGAAACAATGATGGCCTAGAAATAAGGCCATTCAACCCTAAAAGAAACCCATTCCCCTCAGGCCAAAAAAAGATAGCATACGTTATGGGCCCTGGATTGCAAGTTACCAAATCATTCTACAAAATCCCCAGACAGAGTCCTTATAACCACTACTTTTTCAAATTAATGAGAAACTTCATAAGCCTCCTGATATGAAAAAAAAATGGATGGTGCACATCTACAGTATCTCCACAGCAAAGCGCACAAGATTGGTCAACATGGTCAACTAAATGCTTTTTCAAGAAGCCATTTCCACCTAAGGAACTATATAAAAACAAAAATCCTCACATGTCACATCCCACAATCCGTCGACCCTCTTGAGGATGAGTTTATAGGTGCAGATCAGATCTTGCACCTATTAACCCTATCATTCTTAGCTAAGTAGCCTAGCTAGATGTTTCCTAAATGTGAGTAAATATTCAGCAAAATCTCCCTTATAATTGCTTGATTTACCAAGAACTTGTACCTGCTTCAAAATATGTCTACACACGCATTCTAACACAACAAAACAAACCAAACTTAACCGGATACAGCCCATACATAACATTATCAATTGCAGTAAAAGGGATTGACTACCCAGTATGCATTCCAACCATTATCATCAAGAGTTCTAGTAAAGAGATAAGAGTTGTCATAGTTCCACGAACAAAAAGAGTAAGGTTTGACAAATTTCTGTGTTCTGCTGAGCTGGCAGAGCAGATTCAGTTGCCAGAGGTTACAGCATTGCCTAAGCCTTCTTCTGACCACACGCCACTTCTTTGGGACTCCAAGGAAGGGGTTTCTTCTCGTCATACTGTAAGCTGGACAGAGCTTGGTTGTTGGAGCAGGATTTCAGGAGGCTGGGGAAGTGGTTGGAGGTTCCATCAGGACGGTCTGCAACCACTACCCTCGCTGCGAAGATCCAACATTTGAAGACAGCGTTGATGGCTTACAAGAAGGAGGTTTGTGAGTGCAGAGAGCAGACCAAAGTGCAGGTCTTACAGGAGTCGGTGGCGATGGACAGAGAAGAGAATGCTAGGAAGTTATCTTCCACAGAGATGGACGAGAGACTAAGGCTTCAGACTGTAGTCCAGCAGGAAGACAAGAAGAGAGAGATGGACTAGCAACAGTGATTGAGACAGTTATAGCATAAAGAGGGCAATGTGAACACTAGATTTTTCCACCTGACGACCAGCAATAGGTGACTCTGTAATCTCATTGCCAGTCTGAAAGTGGGCGAGGAGACTTTCTCGGATAGGAAGCAAATTTCTGAGGTGCTAAGATAGCACTTCCATGAGTTCATGAGGAGGTGACTGCTGAGAAGATGGGAGTGATTTACTGCCAACCTGCCTATCCTTGATGGTGAAATGCGTAACTCTTTGGTTAAGGATATTTCTGAGGATGAGGTTCTTTCTGTTATCTGAGGTCTTAAGGCCAAGGGATCCCCAGGTCTAGACGGGTTATAGGTGTCCTTTTATAAGGAGTTCTGGGAGCTGGTGAAAATCGATTGCATGGCCATGATTAAAGAACTCGTGGTAGACAATAGAGGATTTGAGAAGCACAATAGGTTCTATTTTTTCCTCCTACCTAAGAAGCCTGGTGTAGACTCCATTATCGATTACAAGCCTATTCCATTGTCCAATGTCGTTTACTTGATCGTGGCCAAAGTATTAGCTAACAAGCTTCGAGGGTTCCTTCCATCCTTGATTGGGCGCATGCAATTTGCCTTTGTTCGTGGTAGGTCGCTTCAGGACTCTTTTGTCATGGCTCAGTAGATGATATCCACCTGGTAGAGAACTATAAGAAAGGGCTTTCTTTGGAAAGTGGATTTTTCAAAGGTGGATGACTCTTTGGCTTAGTACCTCTAGTAGGCGCTTAAGCATCAAGGCTTTCTGGATTAGTGGATCTTGTAAATGAAGCACATTACATTACCACTACTTCGATTTCTATGCTGATTAATGGGAAGCCTACAGGGGGTGGGTTCAGTCAAAAGGGGTGTTCATCAGGGATGTCCTTTGGCACCCATGCTTTTTGTTCTTGATGTGGATACCCTAGCTAGCATGGCCTCCAGGGCCTATGGTGGCATCCTACTTAGGGGGTTTACTACCAAAAGAGATGGGTTGCTTCTCACGTCAATACTGCAATATGCTGACGGTATGGTCTTCTTTATGGAAGGGGAGAGCATTCCAAATCAACTCTTGTCCCTTTCAGCATGGTTGCAAAGGTTGACTACTATTCCTATCTTTCACTTTTCCATTTTTGCACCGCCCAAGAAGGTTCTTAAGTAGATGGTAATGACAAGGAAGAGATTCTTCCGAAAGAGGGCAAAACAACTTGACAAATTTCTCATTTCTACACTTGGTTGCTTGGGATGATATATACCAAACGATGAAGTAGAGAAGGCTTGGGGTTTTTTGACTTGATTGCTTCAATAAGGCCATGTTGTTACAGTGGGTTGTGAAGCTCATGTCAAATGGGGATACACCTTGGCATCATCTCTTCAAAGACTCTTGTGGTTGCCCTCCATGAAAACCCTATGCCAATCCTTGGGGCCTCAACTTCTTTGCATGGTTTACTACCTATTATGACATAGTGTGTGCATCTTTTTCACCCTAGCTTAGGTGATGTAAGGACCTTTAAGTTTTGGGAGGATGATTAGTTTAGTGAAGGTATTTTTGCTCAACTTCTACCCAGGTTGTATGCATTGGCTTTGGACATCACAATGTACTAGGGAAAAAAGGGCTGAACTCACACCAGTATCTCTCCTAGAATAGCTGCTCCTGTGATGCTTCCCCAGTTGACAATCTTCACAATCCAAAACCAAGGAATCAATCTAGTAACTCTGGATACATTTGGTGCAGCATCTTCCTCACAAACGAATGTCCAAGTCTCCGATCCTAAAGCAAAGGGTCACGAGAGATAGATAATTAGATATTGCCCCAGCAAACAACGTGGGCGTATCCAGATAATAGAAACCATCTCTCTCTATGCCATTCCCAACAATTTCCCTCGTATGTTGATCTTAAAGATAACAATGTTTCTCATCAAAAACAACAGGTCATCTAAGGTCTCTACAAGTCTTACCGACAAGAGATTCATAGGAAATTCAGAAGCGTAATATACATCCTCCATCTTCATCCTGGCATAGCATCTACAGACCCAACCGCGGTCACAGGAGAGGTCCTTCCATTGGCTACATGTATTTCCCGCAATCCTTATGGAATCACAAGGTTCTTCAAATGATCACGATCTCTAGTGAGATGCACTAAGGCTCCAGAATTTATCACCCATACACCCTTGTATCTTCTTCTCAACTTGTTGGACTGCACACGCTAGTCCCACAGATCCTGAAGTTGATTTTGATGGATGAACTTCCTTCCACATAGATGAAAAGAGACTCATCGTCACCAAGACAAGGCGTGAGAGAGCTCATCACGCAATAGATTGCACCAAAAACAGGAAACCCACACTTCCAACTATCTGTCCTGTCAAAGGTGGTCGATCCACTGTACTGGCAAGGAGCACAACCTGCATCCTGCAAACCAGTGGTGTTGAAGCCAGCACACCGCAGTGGGCAACGCTGGTTAGCTACAGACCGGCGAGGCACTGCCGTGGAGGTGCTACAACGATGGTAGAGGCAGCGATGACGTCGCACGAATCTGCAAGAGCGGCAGCGACACCGTACAGGGTTGCAGATCGGCGAGGCACCGTCATGGATGCACTGCAGCGATGGCGCGAGCTATCGGCAACGGCGTGGGGCTAATTGCCGCTCACAATGGGAAGGAGATCCTCGCGATCTCCCATTGGATCACCTTCACGTAGGTGATCCGATCATATTTTGGTGGTTTTCTTTGCTGGGATATCGAAGCACCTAGGAGCACTGCTCTAATACCATGTTGGAATCAAACAATTGCATTAACCTCAAATGAAAAATCATAACCCTCTTTTATAAGAAAGATGAGTGAGTTAATTACATAAGCACCCCCTCAAGATAAATAAAAAACACTAACACCCACTTACAACTCAACATATTGATAGAAAGAAAAATCTAGTATCAGCATCCCCTTTAGCTAAAGCTACCAAGACCTCTTCCCCCAATCCAACTCCCTTCTCAAACCCTCCTATTGCATCACCTATTGCAGTCTCATTTGCCTTTCAATCTCCACTATTGTCACTGACCTAATACCTTCCACCCTGTCAAAATTTAAAACACCTTGTAAAGCCTCCTCTCTAACCTACTCCCTCCTCTCTCTAACCTCCTTATAAGCAATCAAGATGCTTTTCAAATGTTAAATTATGGAAACTAGCATACAAGTTGCTAAAGAACAAAATTGCGCTTCCATTTCTCCTGATCACCTCTCTAAAGCTAGGTTCAAATAGCCAAGAGTGGTCAAATTTGAAGTACATTAAGAAGGAAATGATGTCATTACAGTTCCACAACAATGGTGTGTGATCGTAAAAAGGTCTTGGATGCACAATAGTTATTCTTATTTTAGCCATTAATTAGTTTTTTTTCCCAAAGGCTCATTAATTTAATTCAAGGGACACTTGGGTGATTCCTAACATTAATTAGATAATTAGACACTTATAATAGCACCGTGATGCACCAAAGAAGTTGCAATTTCAAAGAAAGGTGGCTAGAATTTACCATTCAGGTTCCCCCCAATAACTCCTAGGCCTTTTTCATATAAAACAGTGTAAAACCCAATTCCATAGATCATGATATTACATGTCAAGGAATCCCGACCATTCCTCCGAGCATTCAAAGGAACACATTAATCCTTTGGTCAAGTGATGAATTTAGGGTTCCAAGCAACCATCATATTGATAGGATAACTACCAAGGCATTTTGATCCTTGTTGAATTTTATCTAAGTGAATGGATCTTAGGTATGGATCCTGTTACCCTATGTGTCCATGTAATTTATTGTACTCACTCCCCACCATTCCATTTTGTCTTAGACTCTTAAGTGAGAAAAGATTTAGTTGCCTCTTGAGTTTAAGATATCAACCTACCGCAGTTTTCCATCTTGTTGTGGTGTGTTTTCCATATAATTGTTATAATTTTGTAGGTTTTATGTGGTTGATGATTCTCAACATGGTATTAGAACCAAGGATTCATCTTCATGAACTCTTATTGTAGTTCTCACACTTGACAGGGTGTTGCACATAGAGTATGCTTGTTGTAGTCAAGGTTTCATATGCACAGAGTGCCTGTTTGTACGATTTTACTATATTGTAAGTTGGTTTTGCTGATGGCAATACTTTTGGAACCTATTATGCCTCAACAATCAGGGTGTGCATGGAGTCTCTTGCTACAAGAGATTTAGCTATGAACACAGATGTCATTGTATGTGTTTACCTGCATGTGGTTTTCACGTGGATAATTATGCTATTTGTGGATCTGATTGCAACACCTTGTGGTGATATTATTAAGTACATCTAGATGTGTGAAGTGATAAATGTGGTGAGGCTATCAGCATCTTGACCAAGTTCTTTGTGCTAGAAAACAATCATGCTATAGTAGGTGTCAAAGATTCCTTTTTTTTTAAGAAGGTAAATGTGTATGGTAATAGGATTTGATCCCATGTTAAGTAGGGGTTGAACTTCTAATCTTTTTGTCAGACCCCCTCAAAACTGCATAATGAATAAAACTCATTCCTTAGTGAGAATGCCTATGATAGAGCTAAGCTTTCTTTCTCTATACAACCATATCTTTGATTTCGTGATCACTTTTATATTGAGAATTAAATTTTCATTTAATTGCAGGGACCATCTTGAAATATAAATTTATTTCAATTGGTCTATCAAAAGATGTGAGATGAACCATGGTAATTGAGATCAATCTCTAATTGAAGTACCAAGTGATAGTTTTAAGTTTTTGCTTCTCATGCGTACTCCTAGCTTCACTGATGACACTTGTATAGTTTTATCATAAGGACACGATGTTGATTGATTTCATAGCATATTCTACCTACGATTAAGTCCCTATAAGGATGTTTTTGCAATAATAGCAATGATCATGAAACACAAGATAGTAAATAAAGAAAAAGAAAGAATAAGTAGTGTTGAAATGGTATGCATTATTTTATATAGCACATGATATATTATGATATACAATATATGAATGGAACAAAAAGATGAAGAACGAAGGGTAGTGACAATGGGGAGGGAATTGCTGGCACCACCCCTTACATATATGAGGGCAGATTAGTTTTAAATGAAAGCATCTGCATTTAGCATTTAAAAGAGAGAAAGGAGGGAGAAAGAGACATAAGCATGTATTGTGTTATGTGTTGTATGTCATTTGTATAAGGAGATAAAAGGTAAAAAGCAAATGACTGAGTTCAATTGAAGTTTAAAATAATGCGGATACATAATATCAAAAGTAATAAAGAAATCAAATGGATACTTAGGTTTACGTGGAAACCCCACTCACGAAGAGTGGGAAAAAAATCACGGGAGGACCCAATAGGGTAGAGATATGTATTGATCTTCTGAAAGAAATACGGGAGGCCACACACAACACAAAGTTCACATCTCATAATGTAGCACTAAACCAACCACACACATTCTCCAACACTCTCCCTCAAATTGGGGCAATGAATGCTCAGCTTATACAACGAAACCCACTCTACATAACAAAACACCACTCTCTGAATTGCTTCTTGCTTGTAGGCGGGTGTGCTGATGATGATGCACCAACGATATCTGGAGCTACTAGACGAACTGTTGTAGTTGGCTCTAACAAGGGCCTCTCCTCTGGAGACCTCAACAAGTGCTGGTGGCTCCCCATTCAGTATCCCTGACATGGGTCTTCCTCTGAAGACCTCGAAACTAGATCTCCCTCTCTGGATTCCATAAAACTGAATCTCTCACATAGAAACATGAAATGGGCCCTTCTTCTAAGGACCTCGAAACCAAATCTCCCTCTCTGGAGACCTCGAAACTCTGGACCTTCCAGAGTTATAGTTTCTCATGTGGAGTCTAGGAGCAAAAGGGACCCCCGAATAGGGGATGACTACAACAGGCCCAACACTCCCCCTTGCTCCCATACTCATATGAGATAAGAAAATAACAATGAGAAGAAATACAATCAAAATAAGCAAAGATCATAAACATAAGAAATGATACTACTAGAGAAGAGCTTCTCTACCTCTTCTCATAAACATTAATCATCATTTTCTTTTTCTTTTTTTTATGATTTTTTTAAAAAAAATTTCTCTCCCTTCGTTTTTTAATATATATTTTTTCCTCTTTTTGCCTGCTCTTTTTCATTTTTCTCTCTTTTTTTTTTGATATCCTCTTTTTATTTTGTTGGCTTCTCCCCCTTTTTTTCTTAAAAATGAGGCTACACCAAAAAATCATCGAACAACTCGGCCTCAAACAAAAAACACTCAAACCTCGAGCAGCCATCGCTACTGATCTCACATACCCTTCCACCATCCTTGGCCGCGAGAAGGCCATAGTCGTCAACCTCAGGCAAATCCGCTGCATCATCACCGTCGACAAGAAGATCGCGAGAGCCATGAGCAACGACAAGAAGCTCTTGACCTCTCCAACCTCGGTTTGTCAATGCTCCTCCTAGGCACTGCTGAAGGAGCACCGCCTAATGAGGCTGTAGATTGCCTCACTTGAGGCCCTCCTCATCGTGCTGCCCCGTGCATGATTGCAGCCTCGTCGCCTCGAGGATCTTCTCGTCCTCAAGATCTCCTCGAGGATTGCGCCATCACTGCCATCGCATCAAGGATCTAGGATCCTCCTTTTTGCGACCTAATCGTGACAAAGCACCGCCATTGCAACCCCTCGTGATAGACTCGAAAAAAAAATCATATAATCTCAAGAACAAACAAATAAACCCTAAATAGACTTGCTCTGATACCAAGTTAAAGTTTAAAATAATGCAGAAGCATAATGTCAAAAGCAATAAAGAAATCAAATTAATGCTTGGGTTTACATGGAAATCCAACTTACGAAGAGCGGAGATAAAACCACAGAAGAAGGCCCCAACAGGGCAGAGATCTATATTGATCTTCTCAAAGAAATATGGGAGGAGTACATGCCTATTTATTGGCCACCACACACAACACAAAATCCACATCTCACGATGTGGCACTAAACCAACCACGCACATTCTCCAACAAGAACGAAGAAAGAAAGATAAATAGAGTTCTAGAAAGAGTAAGCGAGAGAAAAAGAGCATTGGGTAGGTGATTCAAGGGAGGGAAACTCTACCCATATTCTCAATTATTGTATCACCTTCATCTCTATTTTATAATGATTACATTTGATGTTTATTTATGGAATTGGAATTTTTAGGTATTTTACTATTTATTTTGCATCATCAAGGGTTTCCTATAATGTAAGACTTCTTTGCCCATTATCAAGGGAGTGGTACTCCCTATTCCCTAACCTATTATTAAGGGAGTGGCATGTTTTGGAGTCACTGAGAATTAGCATTTGCAAACTAAGCGTCTGGAACCCATGATACTAGATAAAGGCTAATTCTCCTGGCATGTCTTTTTTTGATTCAGATGCCACTGGATTAATCATGTTAACTACCAGTTTCCCAGATATAAATATCACCACGACCTCCTCAGTGGTGCTTTATGTAATGCCGTGAGTTTTTGTCCCCACCACAAGACTACAAATTGCTTGGATGAAGAAATTGGGCACATTCTCCCTCATTGTGTTTTACATTTCACTGAAGATTTTATGCTACAAAACCATCAGCTATCTGAATAAGGAATACATCTCCACCTTCTCTGGTGGTGTTTTCTACGGTCCCAAATTTTGCTACAACCACCACAAGCAGCTTGAATAGAGAAAATGAGCACCCCATCCAATGTGGTGTTTTTTGTTTTTTTAAAAAAAAAAAAAGAAAAGGGTAGTTATCCAAGATGATAACTACCCAAACATATTAAAGAGAGAATCAACGGCCTCTGCCAATACAAAGGGTAAATCCCAAGGTCCCCCACTCACAAGGACTCACTTCAAAGATTAAACAAAGTAGTAACAATCTACAATGTTCACTCCACAAAATTCTCCACATAAGGCCTCTGGCCTCTGAAGACCACAGCATTCCTGCCCAACCAAATGCCCCATAACACCACCAACGGTCTGGCCCTCTCCTTCATACAGAAGATATTCTGCCCAACATTACCCCCTCCACCTCTGAAACTGCACCAAAACCTATCCAAAGACCGGCAATTCCACCACCCCACTCCCACCCGACTCCATGTCTGTACTACAAACGGGCATGTGAAGAAAAGGTGGTCAACCTCTTCCTCCTCAACTCCGCACAACAGGCAAACCTTACTCTCCCCAGGAGCCCACCTCGCCCTCCAAACCTTAGTCACAAGTCTCCTCCTCCTAGGCAACCAAACAAAAATCTTGACCTTCAATGGACACGCGGCCTTCCAAACCTGTTTGCAATCCCTCACCAGATCCAAGTTACCTGTGGAGTCTCCGCTGGACAATCTCCTGTATATAGCCCCCACCGAGAAATCACCTTCATCCCAGCCAAACATATCAATACCGGAAGCCGGCTGCAGACCTTCTAACTCTTCAAGCAGTCTCTAGAAATCATGAGTTCTCGCATCTGAAAGATTCCCTGCAAAGGATGGGCACCACCCACCTTCCCACACCTCAGCCACTGACGCCTTTTTATTTTGGGACATAGCAAACAGTCTCGGAAATCTTCTAGCAAGCACACCTTGCCCCGTCTAATAATCCCGCCAGAACCTGAAAATCTCTCCCGTCCCCACCACCGATACAAAACAATTCTGCACCCTAGGAGCCACCACCGACAAACATTTCAAGAAATGAGAAGCATCCCTCAACGAAGATATCAGGAGATCCCAACGCATCGGACCACCATAAACCGTCCTGAACACCTTGCCCACCAAATCCTCCCTACACTCCAAGAGGCTCCCCACCCACTTCACCAACAGGCTATCATTAGACCTCCCTTGGTCCCTTACCCCAAGCCTCGCCTCATCCACCGGTCTGCAAACCTCCTCCCATGCTACCAACCTGGCACCAGGTCCATTCGTCCCCTGATTGAACCAGAAGAAATTCCTCATAAGCCTCTCTATCCTCAAGACAACCTGCCCTCCAATCTTGAGCAAGACCAGCCTTCCACCCCTCGACAAAAACCTGGATGCCCACCCCGCCAACCTCCCCTCCAGTCTCTCCACAAGGGGAGCCCAGTCCTTCACCAGAATCCTACCATCCGTCAACGGTAGACCCAAGTATCTGATCGGAAGCTTCACCTGCTCTATGCCAAGACCCAAGCTACACCCCCTCACCTCCGCCTCAGTCAAATTGAAAGGGACAAATTTTGATTTAGATAGGTTAATCTGCAGACCCGAAGCCTCACCAAACAAGAAGAGTAAGATCCGCAACCTCCTAGCTTCCGCTTCCGTGCCTTCAATGAAAAAAATCGTATCATCCGCATACTGCAGTAACGGAATACTCGTCCCATCTCCCAAGGAGAAACCCCTCACCAAGTTCCTCTTACACGACTTCTTAGCTGCCCTCGCAAGTGTATCTGCTGCAATAACAAAGAGCATCGGAGCAAAAGGACACCCCTGCCTCACCCCCCTTCTCGGCTGAATCCAACCCCCTACTGGGTTTCCATTGATAAGGACTAAGAAAGACGTCGAGGTGACACATCTCTTCATCCAGTCAATCCACATCGGCGGAAAGCCCCTCTTCACCAAGGATGCCCAAAGAAACGACCACTGCACTGAGTCATAAGCCTTACTGAAATCAACTTTCCACAAGAAAGCCTTCCTTTTACTCCTCTTCCAAAATAACAGGATCTCCGAGGCCATCACATATCCTTCCAAAATATTTCTGCCGGGGATAAAACCCGTCTGCACCGGATCCACAATCCTAGCCAGGGTCCTCAACCTATTCGCCAAGAGCTTCGCCACAATCAGGAGATAGCATTCGAGAGGGCTACCGGTCTGTACTCCTAGATCTCCTCAGCACCCTCCTTCGGCAACAGAAACATGTAGAACTTGTTCAATATGTTGAAGCCCGAATTTCCAGCTCTAAACTCTTGCAAGATTTGCAATACATCCTCCTTCACCATCGGCTAGAACTCCTTATAAAAGGCAACCGGAAAACCATCCGGACATCCATCAGCATTCAAACCCCAGATTGCCTTGTGAACCTCATCCTCCTCAAACAGACCCGTCAAGAAACCGGCTTCTGCATCCCCGATCTGTGGCACCTCAGACCCCAACCACCTCCACCTCCACCTTCCCCCATGTCTTCTCTCGATAAACTCTCTGAAGTACCTTGCAGCTGCCCTACCCACCACCTCTCTTCTCACAAATTTCTCCCCATCCACCACTAACATATCAATCCAATTCCTCCTCCTTCCTGATGCAGCCATATGAAAAAATCGAGTGTTAGAATTGCCTTCCTTGAGTCACCTCTGCCTGGATCTCACCTTCCACTCCATCTCCACCTTCCGATTTTCCTCTTGTATCACTTGTAATTGCTTCGCTCTGCTTACCCTGTCAACGTCAAAAAGGAGGCCAACATCCTCAACCAAGTCCAGCCGTGCAATCTCACTGAGAGCCTCATCTTTCCTCTTCCCACGCTCCTCCTTAATCTGCTTCTTATGAACCTTGAGGAAGGATCTCAAATCCCGCAGTTTAGCTTCCAATCTGACAACCATCGAGCCATCCGCATGAACCGACCTCCACCGTTCCTCTACCAGCCCCTTGAACCCCTCTTCAAGGAGCCATGCCCGGTCGAACTTAAAATACGTACCATGTCTCCAGTCCTCATTCGTCACCCACAACAAGGGGGTGTGATCCGAGAACGGCCGCTCCAGGGGTCTAACCTCCGCCACAGGAAACAACTTTGCCATCATCGTCGAGACGAAAAATCTATCAATTCGGGACCGCTATCCTCCAGAGCTCCTCCAGGTGAAGTGACAGAACAAGGGAGGCATGTCAACCAGCCCCTACTCCGCAACAAATCCCGCAAAAGCCTCAGAACCTTGGTCCACCCCCCCACGGCCATCCGGTCTATCCTCTGCCAGAAAAGTGACATTAAAGTCACCTCCGATCAACCATCGTAACCCCTGATATGCTGCCGCAACCTGATCCAGATCCTCCCATAGGGCGTGCCTCCTCCTACCCTCCATCGAACCATAAACCGAGGAGAAGAGCATGCACATATTGTCCCGACGTCTCTGTAACTTGATGGTGACAACATGGGACCCGACCAATGAGTCCAGCAAGGTGAAAGCATCGTCCTTCCACCCAACAGCAATTCCACCTGCACTTCCAATCGCATCCAGGGCCAAGAACTCCCCAAAACCGCTCCCCCCCACCTCCTTCCATAGCTTCCTGTCATAGCTCCCCCATTTTGTCTCCTGGAGAAACACCACGTCAAGACCTCACCTCTAAATATACCCACACAAAGCTGCTCGCCTTGAGGGGTCATTTAATCCCCTCACATTCCCCGACGGGACCTTAGTCATGGATAACCTCGGGAAACTTCTCCTTGCATCGAACGCCTGAACCCCACCTCCGCAGCCACCCTATCCACCTCTCCCTCCTCCATCTCCACAATCCAACCAGGCAACCCCCCCCCCCCCCCCCCCGCATCGTTGGCCCCCAGTCCATCCTGTCCCACAGCATCTGCCCTGACCACATCCAGTGCTTACCCCCCTGCGAATCAACCCCCTCCACAGGCCGCACCTCTGCTGCATCAACCCCTCCCACCTTCTCTACATCCTCCATCGCCCCAGCACCTCCACTAACTCCTACCATCCGTTGCCCATCCTCGCCAACAGAAGCCCCCACCTCAGCTCTCACCTTCCCTCCGCCCCCTTCCAAGCCCACCGTCGACGCCTCCCCCTGCCCACCGGTAGGCGAAACGACGCCCAACTCCACTAGCCTCCAACGCTGGCCCTCCCCAACCTCGCTCCCAGTCGGAGCAGTCGCAGCGCGCCCCCTCCGGTAGGACCACCGCAGTCTGTATGTAAGCCGTTGTGGTACCGGCTTCCTCAGCCTCCACCTCTGCGCACGCCCCATCTCGCCAACCGCATCGCACACCGCTGCCCAGTCAGACCGGTCAAGGTCGTGCCGCAGGCTGCCAACCACAGCCCCCAGACCACAGTCTTCACAGGAGAAATGCCCCGGATCTTCTTGCGAAGCGGGGCTCAAACCAACCACCCCACCGAAGCCACCACTTCCTACTATCGGATCTAACCTGCCCGACCCAGGTCCACCACGACACCGCTCCACAAGACCCTGAGCCACCTTAGCAGATTCCTCCACCCTCAACGCCGTAGACTCCTCCACTGCCTCCTCCGCAAAACCTGCACCAGCCTTCGAAACCCTCGCCCTCTCATCTGCCTCAGATCACACCGCGGGGATCGCAACTGCCGCGCCATCCTCGCCACGACCTTCGGTCTTCCCAAAAGCAGCCTGCCCCTCATCCGTTTGCCCGCCACCTCCGCCACCAGGCACCCCCGCCGCACCACCAACCACCGCCTCAGCGAAAGACCTAGGTCTTCCAGATCCCCGCAAGACGCGAACCAGCCAGGAGGAGCTCCCCCATCTGAGGACCACCCTCTCCACCAGCTGCCTCCCTGACTTCAACTCCACCCATGCCCCGAACCGCGACAGGTCCACTGATCTCAGACCCAAGCCTTCGCAGCTTCGGAGCCTCACAAACGGAGCAACCACTGCTGCCGCCACCTCCACAGTACGAAGGAAGAGAGGGACCTCCTCAATCAGCACCCTCTGCCTCGCGCCAGCCGGCGGTCACTCCTCCAAAGCGCCATCCGACCTCACCAACCACCGGCACCTCACCCTCCCCGACCTCACCGACCACCTTGAAGGCCAGGCATTGCAGCTCCTCCTGTCCAAGCCCCAGCAGCAACAAGCATCCGCTCTTGAGGGAAGCCACCCCAAAGGACCCCTAGCCAATCCCCAAGAAAGCCGCGACCACCCTTCTCAGAGCCCCCGCATCCATCTCCCCTTCCAGCACCACCGTCACCATAGCCGACGTCAACCTCCCCTCCAACATCCCAATCTCCTCCGACCACGGCGCCTCAACCTCCACGAGAGGCACCCCCTCCAGGGGGGTGAAAGTGTCCTCGCCCTCCTCGGAGAAACCTCGCCACCCGGCCCACGGAGCCCGCAGCCCGATCGCCGATGACCCAGACCACCACAACGCATGCATCTCACCGGCTCCCTACAGCCCGCCGCCATATGCCCCCTCCCTAGGCACTTGAAACACCTCACCGGCTCCGCTCCCCTCCACGACCTCCTCCTCTCCGCCGCCCAGCCAGAGCTGACTCTCCCCCCCCCCCCAACTCGCCTCCCTCCACGCACTCCCCCTCTCGCTCATTTTTAATTTTGATAGGCTTTGCCTGTGGTTTTTTTGTATTGTTGAGCCAAAATGATAGGTTGTTTGGTAAGGAATGGCAATTTTATCTATAATTGCTAAATTTTCCTCATCAATTATTTCTTACTATATACTAAAATATTTCCCAATTTTTGTTGAAAAAATGTGTTATATTAGATGCGATGCTACCATAGTTGTTAAGGTGGTTGCCCCAGGCGATCAGGCAAGGCAATGTCGGGTATTGTCACCCTAGATGAGTTCCAAGCGATGGTCTTCAATCAGGCGACCCGCCTCTTCGCCTCAAGTACGCCTTTCGCCTACATCGCCTTATAAATAGTGAACATAAATGATATAAATTAGACTTAAAAAATAGTATATTTATATAATGTAAATCATATAATAAATAATAAAATAATATTACAAATAATGTTATGTACAATACAATATATGTATATAATATTATAAATTAGTACATATTCTCTACAATATATATATATAAAGTACGTTTTATATAAAACCAGAGTATAAATAATATTAATTCTAAAATTACATACAATATATGTATATAAATTAGTACATATTATATACAACATAAATAATTTATTATATACAGTATGTATCATTACAGAATATGCATATCAGGATATACAATAAATTATATGTATGAGACATATATACTATAAATTACATATACAATACGTATATTCTTATCTTTTTCTTTTACATAAATATTGTTATCAGAAATGTTGTTTTTGAAAGTTGACGTCATTATTATGAGTTACTAAGGCACATATATTTAAACATAAAGAAATAAAAAATGGGCCACCTCAATTCAATCGGGCTATCGCTTTTTTGTCGCCTCTTGCCTCAATTATGAGGCTTGTCGCCTTGGTGTCACCTTTCTCATTGACAGCATTGGATGCTACTAGAATTTTTAAAAAAAAATGTACATGTAAAAGCTAAAATGTTGCTAGAATGTTTTTCTGAAACACAAATGTTACGAGACAAATGGTGCCAGATTCTACAACTTATTGCTTTTTAATCTTAAGCCCAAGTTAATATTTGGATTGTCAAATATATTGCTGGAAATCCAATAGATCATCCTGAGAAGGAAGCGGGTCAAAGGTATATGGGTTGTTCTCAAGAGTATGTACAGTCAGAAGAAGAGAGATGTGTGAATCTATCAAGTTACTAGGAATGTGTGTACCGTGGCTTGACTACTATGTGGTTCACAAGTCCAAGTGGGAAGACTTGGGACTACACCGACAAGTCACAGACATGCAATGCTAATCAGAAACTACACTGAACCTGAGAATAAGAACATGTACCTTAATCTTCTTAGATATCTTAACCTGAAGTTTGAGAACATCTGTTGAATGCCATTAAGATACCAAGTATTGAAAATGCCTACACGTATATCGAGGCTGAAGAGGCTAAATGTCACAACACAAGTTCCCTTCAATAAGTACAAACACAAGTTATCCCCTTCTACAAGTAAACATGGACAAGGGATATCCCTTATTACACAGATTCAAATGCAGATTTCCCAATCTACAAAATAAATTAGCTCCTAAGCGATCCATTTATCTCATGTTCTAAGTATTGTACTTATATCCTTCCATTTCATCTTATATTAAGTATCCTTTTTTTTCTTTTTTAAAAAAAAGGGGGAAGGATCAGTAACCAGCCAGATTACTTCATTAAGAAAAAAGGGAATACTTGGAGATTTTGCATGCAAAAAGTAAAAAATAAATAGCTTCCCTTACAGCATTTTCCAGCCAGACCCTTTCATTCTTGAAGATGGCCCAATTTCTTTGCAGCCAGGCTGACCACAAGGTTGACACAAGTCTTACATGAATCAAAGGATCAGTCCATTGTCCATTCCACACCAATCACCAGTAACTCTCCCAACCCATTACCATCCAGTAGCAGAATTCCCTTCTTGTATAAGAGGTACTTCATGAAAGTGCAGAACAAAAGTAGGTTTCTCACTCTACTCTGTTATTATAATGCTCCCTTGATTTCCCACTCGTATTATTGAGAGCTTTCCATTTAAATCATGTATTTGTAAATGATTTTCTATGATTGATGTTCTCAGGAATCCCCCAGCTAAAGCATGATTCTTTTTTTGAAAAAGACTAACTAAAGGGCGGTAACTGTCCCAAAAAACAACCTTAATTCCATCCAGAAAATTAAGAGGTATAGTACAGAAGTTGTGACCAAAACTCAGAAAGCGAGAAAGCATCCCTTACAACATTTTCCACCTACACCCTCTAACCATGAAAAGTGGTACCATTCTTTGGGATCCATGTGCTCCAAAGGGTAGCTGCCAATCTACGACATTCACCCGAGTCGGCCCAAGCACCATGCCAAAACACCCTCCAAAGCTCCTCCACAGAGTTGTCATGAAGACTAGGAATGCCTGCAAAGATCCCCTTCGCGAAATTGCAACAGACCAAATGCAGCCAGTCCTCAACATCTGTCCCACACAGCACGAACCTGGCTTCCTGATCTTGACTCCATAAGCATCTTCTCACCTTCATGTCCAACCGGCCCCTTCTAAGCAATCATAAGAAAATCTTAATTTTCAAGGGGCTCTCTGTCTTCCAAATGATAGAACAGTCAGATCCCAAAAAGACATCATCACTATCGACTTCTCCTCTGACAATTTTGTAAGCTCTCCTAACCAAGAAATTCCCAGCACCCTATTCCATGGAATCCAAAATCCCTCCCCTTGGCCAAAAAGTGTGCATATATGGCAGCAGCTATTGCAAATCTTCTATCATTTCCTCTAAAGGATCGACTCCTAAGTATGGAACCCAAGAGCCAAAGTTCCCCCCAATGAGCCCATCCCAACAACCCATCACCGGGCATGACTTTTTCAGAGCCAAAGCATACAACTTGGACATTGTAGTTGCAAGGCAACCAGATCCTGCCCACCCTCCCCAACAGACCTACAAGCTTCCTCCCATCCAACCAGATGCATAAAACCACCCTCTCAATTTGCTCCCTCCCAAAAGAATCTTTTCCTTATGGCGTCAATCTTCTTCATGGCCTTCTTTGGTGACCAAAAACAGAGAAAATGTCCAACATCCCTCTAATGTTGACCACAGAATAAACAACCTACATCTACCTGTGGGGCCCAACCTTAGCACTCACTCTCTGTGCAACAGCCATAAAATATAGGTATTTTTTTGAGTTCTATAATGAAAATAAGTATGCATCCTCAGTGTGGCTCATCTATAAGGATGGCAAAGGAAAACGAGATTAAAATGCTATCAATCTCAAAGTATTCAACTTAAAATGCATGAGTCCTTCGAAAAAATTTGGATGCATATGGGTATAAAATGAACGGTCCACCTTTCCAAGACGAAGAAGGCGGAGATTTCTAAAGAGAAAATTCCTTGTAATAGCCTCGGATGGCTTCTTCATTTTAATAGACATCAAATGTAGCTCCTTCCTCTCATTTCGAACCTTTATCAAGTGCCTCACCAACTATTTAGCTCCATAGCAGATATAACTCCTGTATGGATCTCCTGATTTAAGCCAGCTCTCTATCATGGCAGAAGCTTCACCCAACTCCTTTATTAAGCCTCCCTAAATTTTCATGAACAAGTCAGCGATTTAATCTCTACATAAATTGCATAACATCATATGCCTGCGCTCTTCAGATATCGCTATACTCTAGAGAGAAGTGTAAAACCTAGATATTTATGTGTGACTGCATCAATGCCAATAACCTAACTCTCTTTATTGGATAACTTCTTATGAACAAAATAATTAACCATATTTCAAATAGAAACCCTATACCTCTTTATATAGAGAGAGGTGTGGGAACAATTGCAGAGGAAACTAATCAGAAACAAACAATAACAAAGCAACCCTCAAAAATATAAAAAACTCAATACTCCCCCTCAAGCTGGAGCATAGATGTCAAACATGCTCAGCTTGGAACAACAGACGTCAAACGTAGATCGAGGAAGAGGCTTGATGAAAATATCTGTTGTCTGGTTCTTAAAAGAAACAGAAGTGGTATAGATGACTCCACGCTGGATCAAATCTCGGGTGTAGTGACAGTCAACCTCGATGTGTTTAGTGCGCTCATGAAACATAGGGTTGTTAACAATATAAGTGGCAGCACGATTATCACACCACATCTCCATAGGCTTCTCCACCTGCACATGTAAATCTTGCAAAACTAATCTCACCCACACCATCTCTATAGCAGTCTGAGCCATAGCACGATACTCAAACTTTGCACTGAATCTAGACACCACTCCTTGCTTTTTGCTCCACCATGTGACTAAGTTCCCAGCAACATAAATGCAAAAACCAGTAGTTGATTTTCTATCCGTCAAACAACTAGCATAATCTGCATCAGAATAGCCAACGACTGCCATCGATGTGCCTCTAGTAAATAATATGCAACGCCCAGGTGCTTTCTTTAAATATCTAAGCACCTACATTGTTGCCTCCCAATGTTATTTGATAGGCCTATCCATGAACTGACTCAACTTCCCAACTGCTAAGGAAATATCTGGCCTAGTGATTGTAAGATACAACAGCTTGCCCACTAGCTGTCTATAAGATCTGCTGTCAACAGGTGTTGACTCAGCATCAAATAGATGCCCCTTAGGATCCATAGGTATGTTCGCAGGCTTAGCCCCCAACACCCCTGTCTCTTGTAGTATATCAACAGCATACTTATGCTGTAAAAGTACAATGCCATCTTTGCTTCTTGCTACCTTAATGCCTATAAAATATCTCAACTGGCCCAAGTCCTTCATTCCAAACCTATCAGCTAAGGTTTTTTTCACCTCAACTATTCCAACCTCATCATCACCAGTAATAATAATGTCATCAACATATGCCAGAAGTACAACTCCCCTGTCACTCTTCCGAACAAACAAGGAATGATCTGTAGAGGATCTCATAAGGCATATCACCTGTATCACCTCAGACAACTTCTTGAACCATGCATGCGGACTCTGCTTAAGTCCATAAATGGCTTTCCGGAGTCTACAGACACTCCCCCTAAATCTCAAATCCCAGAGGCTGCTGCATGTAAACTTCCTCCTAAAGATCACCATATAGAAAGGTGTTCTTCACATCAAGTTCGTAAAGAGGCCACTCAAGATGAGCTGCAACAGACATTAAAATCCACACTATCGATAACCGTGCCACTGGAGAAAAAGTGTCAAAGAAATTCACCCCATAGGTCGGAGTGAATCCCTTTGTAACCAACCGAGCTTTATACCTTGAAATAGATCCATTAGGATTGTATTTTAAGGCAAAGGCCCAACGACATCTAACCACTCGTACTCCTGCAGGAAGTGAAGTAAGCTCCCACATCGCTCTAGAACGAAGAGCAACCATCTCATCCTCCATGGCCTGATGCCATTTCGGATCATGGCTTGTCGGTACGTAGTAGGAACCTGGGTGGCAGAGAATGCACGACAGAAGCTCCCAAAAGTAGATCCAAGTCCATTAGTAGCCAGACTACCTGCAACACGTTATCTAAGCTCGCACGTGCGAGGTGCCTTCCTAATGGCAATAAGAAGATCAATATCATCTGACTGATTATTTTGTACTAACTCTGGGGCAAGAGCATCCATATCTAGACCTATAGCATCACCCCTAGATCCTGTATCATCAGTATGCAAATTGTCCATGGTCACCTGAACTGGATAGGGTGGTTCCTGTGTAACTATTGGAATATCTGATATCTGCAAAGTGCTATGAGGACGTTTGTAGATAACAGTGGGCTCAGAAAACCTAACGGGTCCAGTAGTAGCAACAGGGGGAGCAGAAACAGGTATCTGCTCCAAGGGAATAGGCGAGATAGGCATAGGCATGTCCATAACCTCAAGAGATATTCCCCGAGTAGCCGTGGAAAAATACGGAATTGACTCATAAAAGGTAACATCAGCACTCACACGGTGCCTCGCAATAATGGGATTCAGGCATCTATATCCTTTTTGAGTTCGTGAGTACCCCAAGAATACAAACTTAACTACCCATGGTGTAAGCTTGTCTCAGCCTAGGGAAAGAAGATGAACAAAGGCAACACAGCCAAATACTCGTGGTGGCACATGAAAAAGCTCTCAGTCAGGAAACAAGATGTGCCAAGGAATCTACTCATGAAGTACTGAATCGGGCATTCTATTGATCAAGTAACACGTAGTAAAAACAGCATCTCCCCAGTATAACTGCAGTACACTATGGTGAATTAACAAAGTATGAGCTACATCCAAAAGGTGGCGACGTTTCCTCTCAGCCACCCCATTCTGTTGAGAAGTATGAGGACATGTGATCTGATGTATAATTCCATGGGATTTATAAAAAGTAGACAGCCTGATGGTGCAGAATTCAAGTGCATTATCAGATCTTACTGCTTTAACAACTACTGAATATTGATTATTTATCTCCAACAAAAAATGCTCAAAAATATATCCAACATCTGATTTATTTTTCAAGAGAAATACCCATGATAAGCGTGAGAAATCATCAACAAACACCAAATAATATCGATGACCCTGCCTATCTGGAATTCGACTTAGACCCCATACATCCATATGTAGCAACTCAAACAAGGCTGTGGATCTAGGATGAGTACTCACCAGGTAAGAGGCACGGTGGTGCTTGTCCATCTGACAAGCATCACAAGTGATATTGGTTGTAGGGGATATGTGTGGAATAACATGTCGAAGACTATCTAGAGGAAGATGCCCAAGTCTAAGATGCCACTGAAAAGTACTCCCAGCAATAAAAGAGATGCCTCCGTGACATGCAGCAGCAAACGGAGACTGAACCAGATGATAAACACCGCCCTCCACATGACCACTGTCAATTGTCCTTCCTGTCAATTTGTCTTCAAAGACACATCCCACTTTAAAAATAGCTCGACAATTAAGCTCCTTAGTGATACAACTGACTGAGAGTAGGCTAATGGGAAAGTCTGGCACAAACAGAACATCAAGCAATCTCAACTTGGAGGTCACTAGCACCTCTCCTTGACCCTCTATCCTGGAGTGCCTGCCATCTGCGACTTGAACCGTCCTGCCTGCAAACACGGGTTTGAGATTAGTTAACCAACTTTGATCTCCACCAAGGTGTCTTGAGGCTCTTGAATCAACCAACCACTTGATGCTATTATATTTCTTGTCATTTGCAAAAGACACTAAGTCAAAGCTTCCCCACAAATCATCATGATGGCCGCAACCTCGGAGTAGTCTCTCATACTTGCTCCGGGTGATGGTTACTGTATCACTTGCCAATCTCTATTCGGCAAAGATACTTGCCTCAACATTAGAGAAGGCCATCTTCCTTCAACCAAGTCATTTGAAAGCCAAGGAGAATATGCCAAGAAACATGATGTTGAGTGTTGGAAGAAGCAAATCAGAAACTTAACATGATCTTTTTTTAGGCAAAAGGGGACCCAAAATCCACCATAAAGGAGGCCATCCTCTTCAGCATACACACCCTACAACAGGCCGGTGCACCCAGCAGCACCAGCACTGCCCTACATGGGCTGCACCGGCAGCCCTGCTGGGCGGCACGGGCTGCTGCTGCTGCTGCTGCCACCTGCTGCTGTTGTTGCCGCTGCTGCTGGCTGCACCGCCTGCTGCTGCCGCTGGTTGCTGCTGCTGCCGGTGGTGGCTGCTGGTGGCTTCGGTGGAAGAAGGAGAGGAGATTAGGGTTAGGGTGGACGATCTTTGAGGCTTGATTTGGGTGGGATATCAGAACCTGGCCTAGGACCGCACTCTAATACCAAGTTGGACAAAATGATTGATCATATTCCAAAGAAAAACCCTACACCTCTTTATATAGAGAGAGGTGTGGGAACAATTGTAGAAAAAAATCAATCAGAAATAAACAATAACAAAGCAACCCTCAAAAACATAAACGACTCAATAAGTACATTCTACAAGAAGCCATAGTTGCGAAGTTCTCTGCAGCATGAACTGTAGAATTCCTTCTTTCTGATTTAAGTTCAATTTGTTTGCTGAAAACTTAAAATTTATGGCAAGATCACTGTAACAGTTACCATTTTTACAGAGAGATACAGGTGAAGAACACAAGATTACATATAATCTTCTTGACGGTGTAAGTTACCTGCTCCGCAACCATTGTACTTAGTTGTGCATCATTTGCCTGCAAAAAAAAAACACAAATTAAATCAAATAAACTGGGAGAGAATAACAGTGAAAAGTAATCTTCACCCTAAATCAAAAGGAGAGACAAAAATTCTTTTTGTCAAGGGCATTGGAGCCTCATAAAAACCTGCAAGCCATGAGGAATCATCCCAAAGATTCAGGAGATTCCTTATTCCTTAGTCACACTAAACTAAGCACCAGCGCACCACCAACGATCGAATGAGGAAGACAACATAGTCGCACACTACACTCCTCCCTTACCCCACTCACTTGATCTAGAACCATTTGCGAAACAACAAACCAGTGTGGCAGTGATGAGGGAAGAAATTGCCCTCACAAATAAACACGCGTGGCTCGTGATCAAACCGACAGAACTCGCTCTAACTCAGTTCGCACAAAAATACGAAGAGACAGAACTATGGTCAAGAAATCAACTCCCATTATTTCTTCATAACTCCTCATTACTGTAGCGGTTACACATCCCCAAAAATGCAGCCACCAATGTTTGTATTCTATAAATTGACTCCTAGCTACATGGTAGGGGACACACACTCAATGGGGGCAACCCAAAAGCTCTTCAGCCTACTATTTCATGTATTATTCTCACCTATAGTAGATATTGAGGGTTAGATCCCCTCCCTATACGTACACCGATCAAAGGTGGAACTGGGTAAACAATCCCCTATGTTCATGTGATTGCTTGGTTATTTTTATTTTGGGTAACTATGTTACGATTCCCGTGTTATACAAATTTTTCTATGGCCATCAGTGGCCTCGACGGCAGCTCCCTAGACTCATCAGGCAGTGATTATTTAGCTGATGTAAGAAGCCTAACAAACCCAACTGCACATCATTCTTAGTCAAGTGCCGTAGCTGAAGAAAAACCGAAGCTAAAAGCATGTGAAGTCCAAACCAAATCAAATGACGAACCCTAAAGTTATCAAGTACTTGCTAAAGACCACCGCCCCATCTTATACTGATCACCCTTATATAGGCATTTTCCTACAGCCACAACACAAATTCCCAAATTACCCGCATATCCACGCCCTCAATCACGCTCGAACACCCAGTGCCTCGGCTAAACTGTCGCCCCCCTGATTCGAATTCTCGATATATAAACACGACTTTCCAGCTAATCGATCGCACGCGACAGATCACGGGATCCCGCAAGACTCGAGAAGAAGATGCAGGAAACAATCTCCGAATCGGTCACCTGCTGGCGGGAGAGGTAATCAGCCTTGATGGAGGAGATCGAGGCGAGCTGCTCGGGGAGGGGTAGAAGCTTCGCCACCTCCCGCACGGCGGCCTCCTTGGCCTCGACCCCCAGATCTTCCATCATCATCATCTCCGGAGCCTCGAACTCGAGACGCTGCGTGGGATCGGGGGAGAGGGATGGGGGAGTGTGGAGGAAGGGAGGGAAACCCCACCCTTCTCGCTGAGGTCTCCGCGCGCAGGCTGGGAGCTCTCTGGATGCGAGTGCAGAGGGGAGGCGACCGCGGGGGAATGGGAGAGTCCACCGCCGGAGGAACGGAATGGAGAGCTCTTGGGCCTTTTGCGCGGAGGCCCCCGTTCAAAGTTTATTGGCAGCCTTCGTTGACGTTCTCTCCCGGAGATAGGGAGAGGATGTTTATTTGTGCGTGCCTCCGGAGATGTCAATCCCCTACAACCCGATTTGTACCAAACTAGCAAGACGAAATCTGGCCCATGTAGCCTTCAATGGGTGCCTTAGCTAACAAGGCCCTTATATCGTTAAGAGGAAATGGGATTACGGATTGGAGTCTCGTCAACATTAAATTTATCTCAAATCATGAAATCGAGTTACTTACGATCTTCTAAAAATTATCTCATAGAAGAAAATCCCGTCATAAAAAAAAAAGAAAAATATTTGACCCATATATATATTGGTATGAGATTTAATTCAAAAATCAAGTTGAAAAATGATATAGATGAGAATCTGACCCTTACACCTTTATTTCACCCATTTACTTGATATGGGCAAATATAAAATATAAATATTATACCCAAATATGATCAATAGTTTTTTCTTTTATTTTTGTGTTAACAGCCTATTACCAATTTTTTTTATGATGGGCACGATTGTGGATACTTTTACATGTAAATCATATCTTCAATATTAATATCATATGAGTGCTAAGTGCTAATGGTAAATTTATCAGGAGATGTGAGTATATGCATACTTAAACTCAAATTAAACCTAATCTATTAGCATCCCTAAGTGAATGATTACCTAATGGAAAAATAGGTTGGAATATAAAATTGAATTTAAGCACCAAATAAGTAAATGCAATAGATATGATTGTTGAATTGGAAAGTAGCATAGGTTAGTTTGTATAAATTTAACCATATTGACATCCCTAATCTTGTCAAGTTGAGGCCACCGATCTAACCATATATTAAACATTTAACCTATCAACTTTGAAAACTCAGATCCAATTTGTTCACTTACAACCAAGCTGGGCTTAATTTGCATGCTATTGATGAGGGAACAAAGTAACTCTTGCAAAATAAAGCCAAGAGATCTACCATGGCAAGCCAAAGCCCAAGAGGCTTAAAAGAGATCAACTCCATTAAATGGCAAGTACGAAGCCCAAACTACTATAGTAAACTAGTATGCCTAAGCCAATCAACTTAATTAAGCAATCTGCTTGAGTTGACCAATCCAACTAAATACCAAGCTACCCGAGGAGGCAAACTTGCCTGAATTCTAGACCACTTGAGCTGGTTAAAAAATTAAACGTCTGAGTGTCCCAAGTCAGTGCTTAAAAAAGTTACCACCTTTCAACAAATGAAATCCAACGCTATCTAAAAAAGTGGACGAGGTACCTTAAAGAAAATAATTTTAACATATGAGAAAAAAAGTCTAACATTTCAAAAATCAAAATATTTTAACTTGCATAAATAACAATTGATATTTAAAATCTATAGAAGTTTAAAATTTAAAATACTTGAACATTAGAGTTATCAAGTTATTTTTAGATGACTAAAATAAAAACGTAGACATTTTAAATTTTATAATAGTTTACATACGAGGAGAAATGTTAAAGGAGAGATAAAAGGTAAATTTTAGCTTATGTTAGAAAAGTGATGTTTGGAAATAAGTATCACATATTTGAAAATTTTGATAATTTGAATTTTTAGGGATTTAACATGATAAATGAAATAGGTAAATTATAATGTGTGTCATAGGATTTCAGAGAGATAATTAAGGCTCTTTTTACATTATAAAACAAATAAAATACATAAAATCAAAAAAAAAAAAACTGGAGAAATTCCATCTTTCCTTTTCTTATTTATTTCCTTTGTATCTTTTGCTCATTTTGCTTCATATATTTCCTACAAAACTTAGTCTTCAAATAAAAGTATGAAATATAATTTGTCATTATCAAAAGCTAATTATTTAACTTATATTAACAATAATGCATGGATCCTCAACCTTTGACTCCGTTGAAGCCGTCTCTTACTCATCTTTGGCATTGCAGCTCTTGACATCTAGTCTCCTCCACCCTAGTTTCTTTTATTTTATTGATATATCTTTCTTGAGGTTACGACAAAGCATGTTAAGGCAACTAGAGCTTTTTGTGAATTTCCTCCCATCTTCCATTGTGGCCTAATTTTTTAGCATAAATCAAGATATTTTCGCTCCTATGATCCAATGGTTTAGATGGAGCTTGGTGTAGGTCTCCTACTCTTGGTTGCATTTTTTGCATGCCTGGGTTGGTTGGGCAAGAGAAGGGTGCTCTTGATGAGTTTAGTAGGACGATTAAATCAAGCTTGTTACTAAAAATCTAATTGGTTTTGGTGATATGTGCAAGGCTCACTATTCACCCCCACAGCTTCTTTGGGATCACATTGGATACCATAACTATATACTTCCTACTTCTGGCCATTGTTGGCTCTCCAAATTCTCGTTAACATGGACTAGATTTATCATTGTGATTTCTTCTTTGGTGGTGCTACCATAATGTAATGGTGTAAATCATCTTCTTCATATTACTACAACTTGTGTTTTCTTTTCTTTCATTTGTTTAATTTTTGTTTTATTGTACTTTTGTCATATAGCTATTTTAGAGTTTCCCCCACTCCGCAAAGAGTATCTTTCCTCTCTTAAGAACCCCCCCACCCACATTTTGGGAGTGTTTAGTATTGAAATAAAAATATATGCATTTCCAACGTATTCGCATAGATCAAAAATATTAAATCAAGCAAATTAAGTATGATTAGGTAAGATTCAGAATAAAATAGAGAACAAAGAATATGTAATAACATAAATAAATAAAACGAGAAGGGATTAGATTTTACTCTGATCGAAGTGGCCATTAAGGACTGCCCTTAGATAGGGTATCAACCCTACAATACCGGTACATCGGGGTCTAACGAACTCCTCCTAAGATGTGACGATCTACCTCCAAGATTCGACGCACTCCGATCTTGGATGTCCTCGAAAACCACCTTAGGAGAACGAAGCCAAGGCAATTTGGTTCGCAACCAAATTCCCGATTGATCTATCAACCAAATGGTTTGATCAACAAAAAACTTCCTGTGGACCTCTCAACTTACACGAGAAGATTGAATCCAATCGCAGACCACGAGAAGTTTTGAGGGAGAGTGTTGAGTTATGCTTTTAGTTTTGTAGTTGGTTCTTTTATTTTGTTTGTTATGAAAGGGTGTGTATGTAATTTCCACTATTGGTGCCTCTCTATATAAAGGCACCAAGGGTCTTTCTAAATAAACTAATGCATTTCATCCTAACAGATGGCAATGCCTAACTCTCTGGCCCAGAATGCGAGATCCTTTTTGGTGAAGAAGGCATGCTACGTACTAGTGAGAGGAGGCCAATATTGTTAATGATTTGATGATGGATTGTTGGTACTTATGGAAATGAAGGTCCCTTTGAAAGCTAAAGTCTTTCTTTGGCTTCTTCGAAAGGAAAGACTTGTTATCAAGGTGTGCGAAAGTCATTGGACGACAAAAGTGGATAATCGACCAAGGTAATTACATTGATCGACCACAGCAATTGGTTGACCAATTTTACAATATGGTCGATCAATCCAGGTCAAAATCATGAGATTAAAATCCGTAGTAAAAGAGGTCCAAGTTTCAAATTGATTCTCACTTGTGGCCGAGCCCGAGCTGGGGCGAGGCACGCGCGTGCGTGTGCGTGGTCCCCAGCCCCACCTCTCACTCTTTGCTAGATAAGCCACGGGAGGCAGAAACTTTTTATACCCGCCAAGAGGTTTGCCCACTTCCAGTATGGGACCAAACACTTCTCCAAAATCTCACAGATTTCAACATAAATTCCTACGTCACCATATGACAATTGCATCCGATTGATGCAATTAGACTCTCAAATCCAACATTTAGTTGTCTTTCATTCCTTACCCTTCAGGTTGCATTCCTCTGTAATTATCCTGTTCTCAACAATAGAGTTTTACTTTTTAAAAAAACTAAAAACTCGTGGTGATTCAAAAATTTGCCTAACAAAGTAACATAAAAGCCACACAATTTTTTCCCTACCAATGCCCAACAAAGCAACATAAAAGCACCAAATGTTTCCCGAGTCTCCTTGTCTCTCCCCCATTAAACTATCCACCCATTGGTTAACTCCAACCCACAAGCCAAGCCTATCGTCGTGTCCCATCTATCCAAACTTTAGGTGCTATAGGATCGCTTACTTTCATCTTGGCCCTTTTTTCTTCCGAGTAAAGGGTAAAGAAGATGCCCATCTTTGTTAAAATTTCATCTCCTAACTCCAACTTACGACATCATTTCCAGACACCAAAGTCCGTGAATAGTCAATGCAACATGGTAGTTTTTAGCCTATGTTTTGTTGTAGGAGTTAAAAAATTGAAGGATGCAGATTTGAAAACGTAAAAATTGACGTAGAAAGTTGAAAAAGCAGTCATCACTTTATGTTTCTCCTTTTTATGTAAAAAAAGTATTGAAACTAACAACAAACCCCTTTTGTACAGGTGCAAACAATTTAAACCACCATCGGAATCACTTTACATTGTTGCAAAACGACTTTGCACTGGTGAAAAACCAACATATATATCACTTTCTAAAATATTTTGCATCGGTCTAAAATGAAATTACATCGATGCAAAGTTACCTTAGAATAATTTATCACTGGTGTAAAGTGATTTATTATCGGTGCGAAGTTATTTCTCATTTGTGTGTTTTAGTTAAAATATGTGTGATGATTTTTTTAATGTAATGGGACACACCACCTAGAAACTCTGACGTTCTTTCATTTCTTTTCATTAAATATCAAGTAGGGATCACATTCACTTCACTTTGCGTCAAAAAACACCTCACCTCATGCGTTTCCTTACATTTTGACAAAATTAAAATCATATCAAAACTATACCATTAAAAAAATCACTACATTGCCTAGTGTATTTTGATTTTTAATCTACATATTTTGACTTTCGATCAGTGGAAAACAAAAATGTCAATTGGAAATCAACATACACAGCACATTGCAAAATGCATTGCTCGGGGATATCTTTATTTTCAACTGATAAAAAAATGGAAAATATTAATTGGAAATTAAAATATACCATCGCGCGTGATTTTCAATTGCATTACAAAATGCATTAATTACCCGATGTATTTTGATTTCCAATCGGTGCATTTTACCTTTTCGATTGCAGAAAAGTAAAAATACCGATTCAAAATCAAAATACACGCACGTTACTAGTCCAATCGGCAGAAGGTCTCAAACTAGTGGATGTTGTAGAAGGATTAGATGGATATTTAATCACTTCCTGCCATAAAAAGTGATCAGCAACATATTTAATCTTTGTTGTCTTCTTTCAAATTGTTGTTTCTTTTTTGTATAGGAATAATCTGCTAAAAGAGTAACGGCATTACTTGGTAACTTATTTTTAGCAGTGTTTACTGCTGTCTTTATGACGTGGGGAGTTCCTTTCATTCTTAAGAAGGTAGGTGGGAATCTAGTATTTTTCATGGCATGGATTCTATTGCAATTACTACAGCCATTTTTCGTGGCATGGATTCAATTGTAATCCTTTCCCCCATGTGGCTCCTGTTGGCCTTTCTATTTTTAATTACCATCATTCCATGTCTATAACTTTTGCAAGTTCTTTGCTTTGTTTCCATGGAGAAGTCGGTCTCTCTGAACCCTAAACATATACAAGATGAGAAAGTTAAGGTTTGCAAAAATTCTCCTTCAATTGATTTCTGTGACATATAACTTTTGCTTCTGATGCAGTAATGCCACTTAGCTATATATTTTGTTATTTATTACTCATTTTCTAAGAGAAGCGTTTTCTTTGTAAAATCTCAGGTTCTTCAGTCAATCCTCCCTGTAATTTGTTTAAAAATTCTACTTTGGTTTGTTAATGGTAGCTACATAAGTGACAATCCACTATCCTCTTCGTGGAATACTTATCGTATTTCTTTTTTCTTTCTTTCTTTGTTTTTTTTTCAGTGGCTGCTATTTTTAGGTTGGGATACAAGCTTCAGCCTTCTATTATGTTTATTGATTAGATTGACATGTTTTTGGGGCAATGGCATCCCATAGATCATGAAGCCATGGCCAACATGAAAACAGAGTTCATGTCTTTATGGGATGGATTTACTACTGAGAGTAAGTACATGTTTGGGTTGAATTTGTCACTTTGTTGTATGTTTATGCAAATTCTTTGTAGTCCTTGCCTTGGATCTTGCTTAGCCGTTATTATCTCTGAATGGGTTTCATTTCATGGTAAGTATGTATGATAGTACCTGTGCTAAAAGGATTAAAAGTGGCATATTATAGACTAAGGGATTTCTGCATATGTGCTGCTGGATATATTTTACAATCATATGGAAATTAAACAAATTCCAAACTCATTATTTACATAGATACCCTCAAGTTGCCTTTGTTTAGAGGAGCATGTACGCTCGATCAAATATTCCACCAATCTTAAAGGAGTTAGATTTAAAAGTAAGTTTATTTTTTTGAAAAAGTAGGGTTATTTTGTTTCAAGATTACTTGAATTTCAACTCTGTTAATTTTGACAATGGGTGAGGTGAACTTTATATGGGTCTGAACTTGCAAGGCCTTACTTTTCAGTCGTCTGTGAATTTTGATGCAGTATTTGACAGTACGGTACAGTGGTACACGTTCTAAAATGAGCAACTTTATGGATCTCTATGTAAATAGCAAGAACTCATGGGTATTTACGTGCTTGTACATGATTCCATTGACATGTATAGAAATCTCTAGAGAATATTATGGGTCATTTTTCTAAACCAGGGTGATTTTTGAAATGGAGACACATTTAGGAAATAAGAAGCAAAGCACTGCATTTATATAATTATGTAAATAAACAAACTTTGCTTGGAGTCAAGATGTATTTGGTTGCTAGAGCACTGTCATACTAGTATATGTTAACATTGAAGTCCACGTTTTAAGTTCTATATTGTCCCCAGTTAAGCAAAACTCGCACCATCAAGATTAGCCATCTACTCTTGTCATCCATAAATGTTGTTCGGTTATAGACACTTCCAAGCAATCCTATGTTCTTATGTATTCATGTCTTAACTTTTCTTAAATACTTCACATATCAATATTTGCATTTCTTTTACTCAAAATGGTGCTGATTTACATTAATTATAATTATGTATATGCTCTCTGTTTCTGCTATAGGTTTCAAGCATTCCAATCTAAAGTTTTGATCTTTAAGGAAATTAGCCTTGAAAGAGAGGTTCCTCATTTTCTATGTATGCTAATTAAGCATAGACCACAATTCTTGATCACTTTTCTGAAATCTTGGAAAGGTTGAAAAAAGCCATGCTAGCCAATATATATGGGAGCAACCATTTTGAATTGGTTTTTGGACAAAAATTATGAAACTACTTTTTTCTAACAAAAGAACAAAGACCAGCAGGCATCTTCTATGCAAGTGTTACCTGCAATGCTTGTTTTCCTTGTGCTTTGAAAATCAATGCTCTGATTTTTATGTTTACAGATGCCATTTGGTCATTGTTTGTTCACATAGGAATAATGGTTTTAGCTGCTATAAACTGTCCAACAGAGCTTGATGAAGCCATACTTGAACTCTGCAAGCAAGCTGCATGCTCTCCTCTCAGGGATCTGTTAGAAGAGGAAAAACAGGGAAAGCTTTTCCACGTAAGTATTGCTAGAAAACTCATAACTATTACCCTTAAGGAAGAAGATGGTTGACCAAGCATTGCTTGCAAAAGTTTCTTTTACATGTGTTACTGGGTTTAGAAAGATTGACGTAAATGTAATCTTGGCTTTCAATAATATGAAACTGACTTTTCCGAAAAAAAAAAAGAAGTATGAAACCATTGGTAGCTACTCTTTGCAGTGAAGATCCAGTTATATTTAATATAATACTTTATGTTCAAAAGGAGTTGATGAATATGACATGATACCCAAAGATAAACTTGTGACTATGTGTTAAGAGATATTTTGAGATTTGGAAAGATAGACCCAATGACATAATTTGTTTTCCATGTTCCCCTTAGATGCTGACATCATTATGGCTGTTCAAATTAGGTTGGTCTTCGTGGATATACTTTTTTTGAGAACTTGATGAAGGTTATGCATAAGGACTACTCTTCAGGAATGTCGGTATAATTTCTTTTGATGCTTTGTAACATTTAAAGCACTTTGGTTTCTTTTGCAACAAGATTATGTTTTAGTACTAGCCCCTCAAAGCAAATGCTAAACTCATTATTTATGCACACATATTTTTCATTGTGGATGAATAAACATTATCGTTATCCATGCCCATGGATAATTTGTGAGCTAAATAATTGTCATACAGGATGATTGTAGTGGCCATTTGCTATCATCTATTTCCATAAGTCAATCAAGATAACAACTTGGTGACCCCTGCTCTATATGAGCCTTGAAAGAGGCATAGAGAGTTGGGAATCAAGGCAGAACAAAAATCAAATATTATAAAATGGAATAGAAATATTAGGTGTCTTCTGGTTTTGGAAAAGAAGCCTCCTTGATCGAGGTTCCAAATGGCTTACCACCAGGGCCCCAAGTAAGCATTAAGGTTCTATTTTATGTTATGTCTTCTTCTGCTTCCATTTCAATTTAAAGTTTGATGGTGATATACTGGGTTGCTACATAACAAGAGGGGAAACTCTCCGAGGATGAACAACAGCTAAAGAAAGCTGAAGTTGCATAGCGCTAGTGAATGCAAGTGGAAAAGGTTGCTAGGGAATCCGAGGTTTGCTTTTGCATCCTTGGTGTGACTCTCTAACAACTTCATATAGTATTGACTGTTCTAACATGGGTTTTCTTTATTTTTCCAGGTTGAGGCAATTAGGAAAATATTAGGCCAACATTCCAATAGGAAGAAACATGAAGAGAAATTGCTATCGGCACATGCGATTTTTTTTAATATTTGCATCGTCCTTGTATTTCACTGTCGGGTTGTTGTTAATTTTGTCAGGGCTTGTGTGCAAAGGAGGGCATCTAACTCAGCATTAGCATTTGACTATGTTAGATGGGTTATAGGACCCAACGGCATAACTGTTACATATCCTGAGGATGTGGACCTTCCGAGGAAGATGCTATATTAATTAATTTATGTATCATTTCTATAAAGATTCTAAGGAAGATGTTGTTTGATTTAGTGTATGAATCTAGCAATTGCTGCATTCCTAATGTGCCTATTTAAATAGGTGAAAATTAATGAGTGATTCTTTTAGTTGTAGATTTATATTCTTTTAATTTCTTTATCATGAAAATAAAGTAAATTTTTTTGTCCCTCCAAATATATGATGCAATGACATCTATCCATAATTTTTTAGGTGTATTTTATATATATAAAGTTTTCATTGGAAAACTTTACTTTTTGAGGAATATTTTAATGATATTATATAATAATTTTTAATTTTATAGGTAATCAAAATAAAGTATAAGTATGATACATTATAAGTATTTTAAAGGATAATAAATAAATTTTTGTATTCGTCATATATTGCGACGATTCAATCGTTAGTGTATTTTTCATAAGGTGACGAAAAAAATCGTTGTTAAAGTATGTAACAATTTTATTAACGATTTTATTTATTATTTAAATTTACCAATGAATATATTATTCATTGTAAATTTAATAATGGCTCGTATGACAATGAATTTAGCAACAAATAAATTATTCATTGACATGTTATATAACAATGATTTATTCGTTGTTATCTTTATAAAATATTCGTTACCTTTAACCTTTTTTTGTTTTATTGATATAAAAAAATGTCTTTGTTATTAGTGGATTCAAAAATTGAAAAAAGAGAGAGTAATTAGTAGAAATGATTGTGCATTTTTAAATTATATTGGAGGAAAGACATCCCCATGTAATATGGTAGAAGAATATTTGGGGGATTTAATGAATAAACTACAATAAATAAAATGCATATTTTAAAAGTAAGATGAGAGACAAATTTACGAGAACTGATCACATCTAAAGCGAACAATAGATGTCATATGATGGTTGACATTTCAAGCATGCACATTTAGAAGTAATGATGAGCAAGCATGTTCAAGAAATTTAGGGAATTTTGTTAGACTAGTAAAACTTTGACCTCTTACACCAACAAAGTAGATAGTGTGGTATTTGAAAATGCTCAAAGAAATGTTAAATACATATCACCTAAGGTTCAAAAAGAAATTCTTCAAATTTCTTTGAAACAGAATAAGGAATGCCATTTGTAAACAAATTGGAGATTCTAAGTTTTATAACAAAATTAATGAGGCTATGGATGAGGCTAAGAGAAAGTGGATGGCGACTGTTCTCAAGTTTGTGTATAAATGTGATTTCTTGCATAAATGCCTCTTGGATTTAATTCATGTGATAGATATAAAAGTTCATATCCAAGAAACAAATCATTTGAAGTACCTTTACAGAGCAAATTGGAGATTCATAAAATAAGAGGTCAAAATTATGATAGATGTAACAATATGCATGGCAAATGAAATGGGTTACAAGTATTAATTATGAGATACTACAAATATGAATTTTGCACTCATTACTTAGTTCATCGCGTTCAACTAGCTGTTGCCACAACTTCCAGCAAAGTGATCTTAATTCACAAGTTTTTTAATAAATTAACACTTGTTAGCACTGTAAATGCTTTTTCTAAATGCCATGATGGATTACTGACTACTCAAGTCAATGGTATTGCACATTTGCTTTCTATAAATGTAATTGTAATCAAATTAACACCTTGCAGCATTCAGGTGAAATTAGTTAGAATTCTCATTATAAATCAATATATTGTCTCATTAGAATATATGGTGCAATGTAAGGTACCCATGACAATCATTGATAATGGGAATAGTTATTCACAGTATGGGGAGGCAAATGAAGCTTTTGAAACTATTATGTTCTTTCAATTTGTTCTCATCTTACATGAAATCCTAGGAATGACAAAAGATCTATCCTATGCCTTTCAATAAAAGAATTTAAATATTTTGAATACTATGTAGCTAGTTTCTTCAACCAAAAAGCATCTACAAGAATTAAGGGAGAATGGTTAAGATCCATTATTTGAAAAGTTTCCATTATTTTGTAATAGACGAAAATTTGATGTGCTAAATATGAATTCTCTCTATTTTGCAACTCAAGCAAAATCTCAATGGCAAACAACACATATTGCTTTCCTTCATTATTATTGAGTAAACATATTCCTTAGTGTTGTGGACTCTTAATTGTTAGAACTTAATATATGATTCTATAAAGATGTTGTAGATCTCCTTATTCTAAGTGTAGCTTTGGAACCAAGGGATGATTCCAAGCTATTTAATAGTGTCGACATATGCATGTTGTCAGAAGATTTTTATCCAAAAAACCTTTTAGATCATGAGAAACGCAAATTAAAGAAATAATCACTACATTACAAGTCCAACATCACCACCCATCCTTTTTTGAAAATTGTTTCCAATCAAGCAGATCTTTGTAAGAAACTAACAGAGACACAAAAGGTAAATAATTATTATTTAATTGATAGACTAATATGACTTGTCCATTCTCAATTGCAATAACAAATAGATGATTTTCAACTATGAAAATAATCAAATCTAAATTTTGTAACAAGATACTAGATGATTTCCTCAAGATTTAGTAATATATATTGAAAAAAAAGTTGCAGAGAGTTTTACACCAAAGGAGATTATAGATAAATATAATTTGAAGTCTCGACGAGTGTACTTTAAATAATTATGTGTTCTAATATATAGCATCATGTCTTCTTTTTACGACTTCCATATCGTAACACTAGTTATTTTCTCATTCCAATACCATAAAATAATTACTACTTAAAGATCTCTAGTCAGGGCCGGGGGGGGAGAGGGGGGGGGCATGGCCCCTCGATCTTTGCAACCCTTCCTTAATAAGTTATTATTTAAATGTTGGTCCCTCCTTTTTTTTGATCTAAGGCATTTTGTATACAAAACAAGAAAGTAGAGCTCTTTACTTTTGCACCTGTGTTGAGAAATATACTTAATCAGTCTATGATCTATATCACAAGAGAGCTAATTGAGGGAACATAGCTATCTTTAGGCTTTTCTTGATCGTAAGCATGAAGGATACAAGATATTCCTGTTGGTGCAAGAGCACAATGATCGTTAATTTTGATGATAACAAAACACTTGATATTTGACATTTGCTTTTGAGTCCAAGATTTTAGGTCAATTGCAAACGGATACAAGTGTGAAGAGCTCGCGTCCAAGGTGAATTAGAGGAGCTCGTTGGAGGAGAAGGAACTTTGCTTGGAGCGAAAGCTAGAAAACAAGAAGAATATGATAGATTTCTTTTTGTCATGTTTTATGTATTTAGTTCATATATCTTTGTTATTTGCTCTTTATTTTTCTAGATTACTTTTTGAAGAGCCCTAAAGTAATAAGCGGTAGTTCTAGAAACACTTACTCAACCCCCGGATACTTAGACTCTTCGTAATTAACTTAGAAAATCAAAGTAGGCATTAAATAGCTTGATTAGATGTTCAATCTGAACATCAAACGTCTGATTCTTGACTTTAAGACGTCTGACTGTTTGATCAGACGTAAAATACTTAGGTTGGAAACCACTCTCTGTCTACCATTTTTTAGATGTCCAACCTTTAGTCTACACGTCTTATGACTTTCCCAGACATCCAATTAATAGAACATTGGCTTAGAAATATAATTGTTGAGGATTGACCTTTAATCTTCTATCAGACGTCCGTAAAGAACCTTAGACGTCTGATATATAGATGTTAGCCCTCGATCAAGCCAAAATCACTTCTCATCAGAGTCATAGCCATTTGTGCCACAGGAAATCCATTCCCGCGGTTATTTAAGTTTCCAGATGTCCAGACCTAGTGTCAGACGTCTAAGATGTCGTCTGGCTGACTTACATAAGAACCCTGTTAGGTCTAAACCAAGTCAGTAAAGAAACCTGTCTAGATGTCTGATTTACTTTTCAGACATCTTAAAAGTAGTTTTCAGACATCTGATACATTTCCTAGATGTCTGATAACACTGTCAGAATCATTAATGACCCTGATTCCAGCCTAATCTACCTTGTGTTTGTTCCCAAAGGCTATAAAGCCTTCTAAAGCCTTTCTATGCCATCTATAAATATAGGGGGAGCCCTCCTTTGCTAGATATGCCAAGCATTAGCATTTCCACATCATTTTGTATCAAAATCATCTTGAGAAGAGTTCTTGCTCTCCAAATCCATAGTTTTCACACTTGAGAGCATCATCCTAGCCGTGCACTTGCTCTCCCATCTATGATTACGAGAGCGTCGTTGTGCCTAGCATGGTTCATGCACTCGCATTGCTAGCCAACACACTTCCACCAAAGGGAAGTTTCATATTTCTTATAGTAGCTAGATTTACATTTTATATTTATGGCTCTATGGGATTGTTGTATTTTTATTATCTTTGGCTGGTATTTGCTTTGCAAATTCTCATCTCTATCGAAAGACTAAGTACTCCTCGTGAAGATGGGGGGTTTGAAGTACGCTACCTTCATTCAAAATAGCGTCGGTTGTAAGAGCTTGAACTACCCTCGTTCAAGTAGTTCGGATAGTAGATTTGATCGACTTGATCGATCGAAAAATCCTAAGTCGAGAGACTTAGGTAGTGGTTTTTACTTGGGTTTGGGTTTCCACCTAAATATTCTTATGTATTTATGTGATTGCATTATTTTGTGAGATTGTTCATTATATTTCCGCACTTTTCTTTTATCACGCAAATCTCTCCCCCTCCCGTAGGGAAATTACAACTCCATCTATTTATCTCAACTTGATAATGAATTATAAATTATTTTACATAACACTTCTAAATTAATTTGTTACATCTTTTTTATTGGTGTCTTCGTGAATGATGCCATTCTTTGAATAGTCTACAAAGTATTTGTGATTTTCAAAAAGTCATTTATTCAAACATAAAATAGTATCTTCAAATGAAACTGATATATTAAAATTCGAAGAACTATCTAAATCAATCGAAAATATGTGGTTGTAAAGCATCATCCTTTGTTAATGAAGTAATTTTTACAGGTAACATCAACTATTGCAGGTGTATGATTAGTTAGATTTACACATTAATTTGCATGATACTTTTTAGTAGATAATTTAAATAATAACATTTTCATTTGAATTATTATTAAGAGCATTTTTATCTTTGAAAAAATCAATTGTGTTATTTTATCTGTTGTTAATTCATTTTACGTAAAATTTCTTTACACCTTCAGCTTGCTCCCTATCGATGAATTTTCTAGTTCTGCCCTATCTCTAAGTGAATATGAAATTTATTTTATTTATTTTCCATTACTATGGGTAAATTGTTGGTGTAAAAGTACTAGTTTTAATTATTTTCTAAATTTCTTGTGTTTTCTCATTTGCTTGCATGTCCAGCATAATGGTGCAAGCATGTTGTGATATTTTCAATGCAATTTATGGTTTTAAATTAATTCCCTTGTAAACATGCAGAAATAGTATAGTTATTGCAAACAGAATTTATACCTAGCCTCTCAAGTTAAAAATTTGAATCTTAGCTTTGTCCCAGTTGCGAACGTTCAACATACATCACTAATAGATGAGAAAATACCAAATGGTGTATTCTTATAACAAAAAATTACTTATTGACGAAGATAATGTTACAAGTTAGTTAAGAAGGTAATCAAATGAGAAGTTATTAACAATTTTCATGTATATCTTCAATCCATCTCTTGATGTGACGTGTGAAACAGACATATAAAGTTGGCCATGGAAGAAGATTGATTTGTTAACTTCAATAACACTTGTAGGCATCTTGGTTGATCATGATTAGGATAAATTTCACAGCATTGGTAGAGGTTTGCAACATACATTTCCAAATATATGGCTATATTTTCATGCTTTTATGACCACTGTAGGTCTTTGTGTAGTTAATTGTATTACCCTCGTAACCCCCTATGCAGGTTAACCAATATGTTTTGAAGTTGAAGTTCTCGAATTTCCCCAAGTGTTCCTAGTTCCTTTTTGTTTCTAATGGCCTTTCGAATCCTAATGAAGGGTTTCTACACTATTTTGAGGTTTTTCCTCTACTAAAACTCATAAAACAAGTGAATTAAAGTTTGCAACAATAGGAACACCAATGAACCATTTTCCATTCAACCTTCCAAAGTCTAATGTGCAATCAAATTATGCATATTACTTTACAAGAAGCTCTAAACATATTTATGTATTACATTCAATTGGATTTCTTTTCCAAAGTAACAAAAATATAGCATTCATTCATAAAGGAATTTCCTCCTCATCTCCCTTTGTTTCTCCCTGTAGAAGAGTTTAGGCATAATGACTAAGTTCCTAGCTATCCAACACAACATTCTTTACATTAAATAATTCTTTAATAATGGAGAAATCCTTGGTCTCTAAACTCCACACAATGCACCCAATATGTGAATAAATCACACCTGGTTCTTTGATCTTGCATATGGGTTGCATTTCTATTTATAGAAATCCTTGACCATCATTCTCAATTGGCCAAGGTCTTACTAGTCAAAATTTTCACCCTAAATTTGCATGCCATGTATAATTAAAAGAGAAAAATACCTTTATAGACATTTATTTTCCCAAACATCCAAATCACTATAATATCATTTGGACGTTCAATCAAAATAAACTTTAAATAACATTTATTGTGAGAAATACTTTTGAGACATTTGTTCCAAACTTATTGTGACATACCATTAATTTAAAGGCATTTAGACTAAACATTTGGAAAGGGTATTTCACAATAGATCTTTCTTAGCATTAATTTTGATTAAATATCTAGATAATATTATAGTTATCTAGATGTTTAGGAAATAAATATTTATAAAAGCCTTTTTTCTGAATGAGCTTGACTGAGAGCTACGTGAACTCATATAATCTAATAGATGGTCCTACTTTAATCCCACATTTCAACCTCTAAATAAGCCAACCAGTCTATAGGTTAAATGTAAGTGCCCATGACAAAAGAATAGTTGCATGATTTGTGATGTTAAACACGAAATTTAAAATCCAAAGGCAGTTATCAAAGTACATTTTTATCGCATGGCTAGCTATCATCAAGTTGTAAGCTAGCTACTCAGGTTTCAATGGATTGGTTGAGGGAGATGAGTTGTATAGCTAGCTATCTAGTTACCGTAGTTAGCTGGTAGAATAATTTTGCTATTTAAACTTCTTTTTACACTAGAATTACATATCTAACTAACTTATACTTTAACTCTTAGGAATTATGTATTTTCATTCTAAGCCATTATATTCCAAGGTCTTACACTATGCTTAAACACTTAAGCACCATGCTAATTCACATCTAAGGACTATGCTTACTTGTATCCCATTGACCCCATTCTTATCTTCATTTTAACTCTTAAGCATTATGCTTATCTGATGTTCAATTAATCGTATACTTTTTTCCTATGTGCTTCTCATGTAACTTGCTCAACAAATATTGGATTTTTGAAAAATAAGATATCCTAAAAAGCTTGTGAAGAGATAAATCCAACAATATTATATATGATATGTTTCAAATAAGTGCAATTAAGGGTTGATCAAGGTTTAACCAAAATATGAATTTTCCTATTTTACAAAATATGAAAGTCTAATTTATATTTAATAGGTACCAATGAGTTTGTTTTGATGCACTCCACAATGGCTTGAGAATGGAGCCCAACTTGCAATAATCCTGTGACTTATTTGGAAAGATGTAATAGAATATTTAGGGATATTTTCTAACTTTATTAAGTTGCTAAATTTGCTTATGAATTTCAATTTTTATCACTGGTAAGCTAATGGTCAATAGCTTTACTATGTAAATGCTCTCTCTTAAGCTTCTCATCTAATTTTTATTACTTAATTTATTATTCTTTTTCTTCAAGATTATCTCCTCTCGTAAAATAGCAAGTATCTCTTCATCTAAGGAATGGAATACTAACCATGTCTTTTAATAGTCATTTTGGATGAGTAGTGCATGTGACTTGATTATGTGTTATATAAATTATCTTTTAATGTGAAAGTATTATTATCAATATCTGCATGTGATTTTTAATTTATTATTGTTGATGATATTTACTGGATTATTTTAGATGAATAGATGATCTTTTATACCTATCAAAAAAAATAAAAATTCATTTTCTCCTCCCCCGATGAACTCATAAAATTAAATCTCTAAGGTGTCACTTTCACATCCATCCCAGAAAGAACTTCTTCCCACGGGAAAGGGCACCCAAATAGATGCGAATCCTTCTTAATCTCCAGTCGATCCGTCCGTGTCCCATCAACGAAATCACGTTACAAACGAGGTACGTCGCATCCCCCATACGGGAAGTCTATTATTATGTCATATCGACGCCGAAATATCAAGACCCGATCACCCCCCGCCAGTCCCACTCCCCATTGCACTCGACGCCCCAATCCTAATATGCTCGCGAGCCAACACCGCCCCGCGCGCGCTGCGCCAAGTCAACCAGAACCGTCCGTTGCACGAGCACGAAGAGACCCATCCCCACGCATAGACTCCTTCCTCGATACGTGGCGCCCTCCCCATCCTCTCCGTCACGTCACCCGTCTCCCGCCCTCCGTCGCATCGCGCTCACTCCCCACATCACCGCCGCTACCACCACTCCGTTCCCGCTACTCGCTCCCAACCTGCCCACACGCGGTGACCACGCCCCTTCGTCCTCCTCCCTCAGCATAAATACCCGCAACTCATCTCCGCTTCTCACTCTCCCGCAGCCACCTCCACTCTCCTGCCCCAGTGGCGCTCTGATACTTCCGTCTCTCTCGCCCTCCGTCCAAGCAAAATACCCCGCCGATGGCCCTATCGATCCCCGCGGCGATTCTCTCCTCGAACCCCCTCGCATTGCCTTCGTCGAGGTCGCGGTTGGGCACGGGAATCGCCTCTCCCTCCTTTGTGGCTTGCCCTTGGGGCTTGAGATCGTGGAATTCGAGTTCGGTGTCGAGAGGGGTGGCGTTGGTGGCGAGTGTGGCGTTGCTTACGCGAGGGGTGACGTTCGCGGCGGGGGAGGACCTGCCGGAGGATTATGGGACGAATTATCCCAAGAAGGATCAGGACAGCAGGAGGCGGGCGGGGGTGCTGCTGCACCCTAGCTCGTTCCGCGGGCCGCACGGGATCGGGGATTTCGGCGAGGAGGCGTTCCGCTTCCTGGATTGGCTGCACAGCTCCGGATGCACCGTCTGGCAGGTCTTGTAGGATTGTTCTTTGCTGCTCATGCTGCATTACCGTTTTTTCTATATATTTAGTGGTTCAAAGTTGTCTTTTTTAACGTGCACCTGTAAATCGTAACTACTGGCGCAATTTTCCCGTATAGGATAATGTATATGTTTGTTTGGCATAGTCAGTGGTTTATCTGAATTTGGAACGGGGAAGCTAACTGAAAATTCTCACATTATGAGCATGAAAATTTCCACAAAATTGGCATGCAAAGTTGCCCGAAGATCCGTGTGAGTTTGGCGGATGGAATCTTCGTTTGAACATTGTAGCCATTTGGAATTTTGTGATCTGCATTGTGAGATTATTGCACCTTTTACTAATGTTAACTTTCTTTGAAGGCTAAGCACAAGCATATTCCATTGGAGCTGAAGGTGTAAGTTACGGAGCCCATGAGGGGGAGTGCGAATTTGCAGAGGATTGCAAAGAAGGGAAGTCTTTGTGTTTGCACGTTCAAGGGCAGAGTGCTATGTGTGTCATGGGTGCATGCTGGACGGGTGGGAGATAAAATGGGATAAGTTTCAAGTCCCCATTTGACAATGCATGGCTGTGGAGGGAGATGAAACATGATGCAACAAAGCCACCCAAATTTGCAAGATTGGGTTTGGAAGAAAAAGTGGTTATCATAGATGGAAAAGAGAATAAGGAGGCCTGCAAGATATCATGCTAAATTTTTTGGTTCCCTTGCCTGTAGAGGCTTGGACCAAACAGTGCACTGACCATGTCATGAAAGAGTGTTGAGTGGCCAGGAATAAGGAACTGCAGAATTACAACTTCAAAAGCCTCATCTGGAAATAGGTGGTGGATGGATGGCCAATATCTAATTTGCAAAGATCAATCTGGCAAACTCATTGGTGTCCACAATGAGATTCGATGGATGAGGCTGGATGTGTTGGGGTGGGGAGGACAACATCTCTGCATTATGTGTGAGGAGAGAGATGATGGGGGGATAAGTGGCAGAGGAGAGAGGAGACTCGTGACCTTACAAGGTGGCCATGTTGGCCTGCAGGACTTGCAGAGAGAGAATGAAGGTTAGGACAACCTCATCTGGAGGCATGACCCTAGATAGGTTTTCTTGTTCTTTCTTTTTTTTTTTTTAATTTTTTGCGATGCTGGAAGAAGGAAGGGAGGGGGGAGGGGGTGGTAGTGAATAAACATTATTAGATGACAATTGGTGAACGACATCATGAAAAAATAATATGTGGGAAAAAACATTCTTACTTCATAATTCAAACCACAATAGCTACATAATGCCTCAACACATAGACTCCCAGAACTTTTCCAAGAATCCACAACTTCCCAACTAGGTCTAGCCAATCTCTATACCTCTGAAGCAAATTGGCAGGGAAAAAAAATGATCTATAGTTTCCTTAGCTCTTCCACATAAAGTACTGTGAAGAATACAGGTGGCCACATGGATTGCCACGTGACATAGTGGGCCACATGGACAGTCCACGTGGCAGTTAGTTTGGTTAAAAGGGGCGTCAGCCCTAGTGGTCATGATTTAGGGTTGCTTTGGGTCCAAGTTAGCCTATTTTAGTATGATAGGTGTCAAATAATTAGAGTTGTTAGTGTGATATTTACTTATTGTTTTTATTCAATCATTGAGTTGTTATTTACTGATTTCCATATTAAGAGTTAGGAATGCTCTCTATATAGAGATCTTATGTTATTTTTGATTGAGTTGAATGTAATATTATTTCTACAATCTCTCAACTCCTCTCCTCTCTCTCCATCGCCAACTCTCTCTCTCTCACTCATGATTTGTGCCATCACCATTTATGCATGGGTCTTCCACGTGTGAACCTCCACGCCAAACATCCTCCACGACATTCCACGAATCTCCACATGGTATCAAAGCCATCGATTTAAGCTCTTTGGCGTGCGTGAGTCAAGGAGATACTCGGGAGAAGAGTTCACGCATAAGGAGAATTTCTCTCTCTTGTGTGTGAATTCTCTACATCAATAACAAGGTCATACAGTATGTGGCCTTCTTTGATGTGGGAATTCATTGGAAGACCTTGGCGCCTTATGCAAGGCCTAAGGAATCGTGTGAGGGGTTCTCAACGAATCCTCTTCCTACCACATCCAATGCCTCACGCGGAGTAGGGGAAGGATCATGGATCGAAGGAGATGCTAACATTGTGGCTTCGTTGTTGACGAGAAAAGGTATGGTGGTTGTTCAAGGAACAACAATCAAGCTTCATGGTACGTCCAATTGTCTTGTGGGGTCGCACATTTAAGATATTTGTAGGGGGCCAAGACAAACTCCATTCTACTTGAAAAAGCACCTGAGAACAAAGATGGTGCCAAGAATAAGAAGCTTGAGAAGGAGAATTACATTGTGATGAACTGGATTATAAATTCAGTTGATCTTGCTATAGCCTCGAATATGTTGTACAAAAAGAGTGCATACGAGATCTGGATAGCCTTGGAGAAGAGGTACTCGTAGAAGTTGAGTAATGTATGCATTACCAACCTCTACACATGCATATGGATAGCTAGTCAAGTGGATCTTTCCTTGACTAATTACTACACGAAGATGGAGGCACTGTTTGAGAAGTTGGACATTACAAGCCCATTTATTGCGACAAACAGGGGGAGACGCGTGCTCGATGGTATGAAGCCAAGTTCTTGTCAAGGTTACATTCCTGCCGTCATCCGACGCACGATCAGATTCTTGTGTCGAACGGAAAGATGGATCTTGAAACCATCTTTGGTCGTCTTGAGAAGATGGAGGTCCTGAAGGTGGAAGCTTCTACAAAGAGAGAACTCCGCACTTGCTATTCTAGAAGTTGGTGCTTGGAGTGGGAGAGGACACGATTGAGGCTCAGATCGAGTCTATCCCCTATGTCAACATTATTGATGCACCAATCACCTGCAAGATAAATATTGGGACAGGTTCAGGAGGTCTCCACGTAAGGTTACTAGCACCTTACACGTGGACTCCCTTACACCTACTGATCTAGAGAAGATTCGAGCCATGTTCCAAGAAGAAAGGGAGAAGAAGACCACAGTGGCCGTCGTGACGACTATTAAGGTTGCCCAAGAGGCAACGAATTAGAGGTCACAAGAGATTACATCGTGACTTTTGCTAACGACAAGTTGGAGAGCTTCGGGCTCGAAGAAGATGAAGAATGGTGGGGCCTCTATCCTCAGCATAAGTTGATCATGTCATCGTCCTCGCGGCCTCAACTTAAGGGGAGTGCGAAGAATAGAGTTGGCCATGTGGATTGCCATGTAGCATAATGGGCCACGTAGACAGTTCACGTGGTGGTCAGTTCGGTCAAGAGGGGCGTTGGGCCTAGTGGTCTTCGTTTAGGGTGGCTTGGGGTCCAAGTTAGCCTATTTTAGTATGTTAGGTGTCAAATAATTAGAGCTGTTAGTGAGATATTTACTTACTGTTTTTAGTCAATTGTTGATGCCTGTGTTGCGCCCATTGTTGACCTTGACCTGAACGCCATTGTTGGTGATGGTGCTTCAATATGCGGTGATCGCACATCCATTGACGAGGTCGTGAATGTTGGAGGGAGCATCAGTTTGCTAAGACATACTTCGTCAACTAGCAGGGGTTTTGTTGCTGTGAAGCCGATTTAGGCCAAGCAATGGTTGTTGTACTACTCCCGCTACACGAGGAAATTTATCAAGGCAAAATCAATGAGCAGATATGCTGCAAGCAATGATGGTGGAGTGGTCTCCGAGGTGGATCGACGAGTGGCTCATGTCCTGAAGGTGAAGAGGGTCCGAGGGGGACAGGAGCATGAGGAAATGGTGTTGCTCATGGTTAAGGTGCTCTCTTCGAATGTTAGGGGCTTTCGTAATGTAGGTCGAAGGTCAACATTGAGGAAGTACTTGGATGATTGGTGTGCTAATTTTGTGTTATTGTAGGAGACCCACCTTAAGGAGCTTGACTCATCCATAAAAAGAAGTATTGCTGGTGATCGGTATACTGGTTTCCTTACAATTAGGTTAGTGGGGCGATTTGGTGGTTAGATATTGATGTTGAATGGAAGCACATTTCGGTTGGAGTCATCCTTGGTGGCAACTAGTGTGGTTTCAGGAGTTTTTAACAGATGCTTAATGTTCGTGATAATAGGAGTTTATGGGTCGTGTGATGGTGTCATTAGGCAAATCCTCTGGGAGGAGCTGAAGTAGGTTTCTAAGCTCGTAGATGGGTACCCATGGTTGGTGGGTGGTGACTGTAACGTCACTCTAAAGTTTGTGGATAGATCGGATGGTAGGATGGATTTTCATTGAGGACTTTTGACAGGTGCTTGACGAACTTGAGTTATTGGACCTCCTGACTTCAGGAGCGGTTTTCACTTGGAGAAATGGGGTGGGGTTGTCCTTGAGGATCGACCGGTTCCTTTGCAGCATTTCTTTGGCTGAGGCTTTTCAGGAAGTAGCTGTTAGTGCTTTGGACATGCCATTTTCAGACCATACTCCTTTGTTGTGGGATAGTAGGGAGGGGTTTGCTTTCTGCTCTTATTTTAAGTTCCAGAAATCTTGGCTGTTGGAGCTAGGGTTCCGGGACCTTGTTTAGTCAAAGTGGCCTGTGATCCTATCATCTTTTGCTATGCGTACTTTGGCAGAGAGGAGACAAGGTATTCGTAAAGACTTAATAGAGTTCAAGCAGGAGTTGAGTGCTAGTCGTAACCAGTCTAGAAGGAAGGCTTTGTTGGCTATCAGTGAGCTGGATTTGAACGAGGGAGCTGCTCCCCTAGAGGTTGATGAACAATAGGAAAGGTGTCGCTTGCAGGCCAAGGTGAGGGAGGAGGATTGCAAGAGGGAGATGGACTTGAGACAGAAGTCCAAGTAGTTGTCTTAGGGAAGGGGATGCTAATACTAGGTTCTTTCATCTTATGGCGAGTGCCAAGAGGAGAGTCAATCTCATCCAGAAGCTGAGGGTTGGGGATATTGTCTTGGTTCAGAGACAGCAGATTTGTAAAGTAGTTGCTTCCCATTTTCATGCCTTCAGTAGGAGGAGGCCGTTGGTTAGAGGCTTGGTTGTTCAGACATGTTAGCGTTGGTTGATAGGAAAGGGAGGATTTGCTTCGGGTGGTCATGGAAGAGGAGGTTGTTACTGCTATTATGGGGCTTAAGGTAGAAGGGTCTTCGGGGCCAAATGGTCTATCAGTGCTTTTTTACAGGGTGTTCTGGGATGTGGTTAGCGTTGATGTCATGAATATGGTGCATGAGTTTTTTTAGCAGAAACCATAAGCTCGAGAGAATTAATAGATTCTTTTTCTTTCTTCTGCCAAAGAAGAATGGTACAGAGTCCATTGACGATTATAGACTTATTGTCCTTTCCAATGCAATGTATTTGATTGTGGCTAAGGTGTTGGTTAATAGATTGCGTGTGGTGTTGCATCAACTCATTTCTCCGATCTATTTTGCTTATATTTCTAGGAGGTCGTTGCAGGACTCCTTTGTGTTAGTGGAGGAGATGGTCTCTGTGTGGAGGAGTGACAAGTCTGCTTTTATGTGGAAGGATGACTTTTTGAAGGCTTATGATTCTATTGCCTGGTCCGGTCCTACCTTTGGGAGGTTTTGTGGTGGAGGGGTTCCCCTGAAAGGTGGGTTAGTCTTGTGAAACGATGTGTTACGACTACTTCATTCTCAATTTTGGTGAATGGGAAGTCTTGCGGATCTTGGTCCCAACTGCAAAGAGGGGTGAGATAGGGATGCCCCTTGGCCCCTTTGTTGTTTAATGTGGCAATAAATACTTTGGCTCACTTGGCTTTCAAAGGATGCGAGGGTGGCCTTTTTTCTAGATTGCTGCTTACTTTGATCTTGCTGTACGTTGATGACACCATTTTCTTTGTCCAAGGAGGTTTGGAAGAGGCAAATAACATCTCCTTGGTTAAGATTTTTGGCGACATCTGAGTTGGTTGTTAATGAGAGGAAGTCGGCATTTGTCCCCTTAAATATGGATAAGAGATTGGACGATGACGTTTTGCGTGCTCTCAGCTCCCCCATTGCTTGTTTGCCTCTGATGTATTTGGGGTTTCCCTTGAAGGGGAAGCACCTTGTTTCTAATGATTGGAATCCGGTGGTGGAGAGGGTTCAAGCACGGTTGTCTGCTTGGAGTGGTCGGGTCCTCTCTAGAGGCAACAGGTTGGTGTTGGTTAAGATCGTTTTGTATGCTATCCTGGTCTTTTATTTGTCCTTGTTTAGACCTACAAGGAAGGTTCTTAGTAAGTTGGAGATATTACGGAAGTGGTTCTTCTGGAAGGGCCTTGATCATGAGGGTTGTTTCTTGCAGTTGGTGCACTGGAGGGACATCTGTTGGCCTAAGTCTACTGGTGAAGTGGGCTTGAGGTTGATTGACATGTTTAGTATGGCTCTGCTCATGAAGTGGGTGGTTTGTCTCCTGAGTGGGAGGCAGGGGCTTTTGGAGAGGCTTTTTTGTGATTCTTATGGCTCCCCAATTGATGTCCTCTTGGGTCATATTTGTCAAAGGGCACCATCAACATTTTGGTCAAGCATTTAGCCGCTGTTTTAGCTTGCTCCTTAACCATATTTTTTAGGCCTATTTTGGGGTCAGGGGAGTCCTTTCTTTTCTGGCAGGATGATTGGATAGGTTGTGGGGCCTTTGCCTCTCTGTTTTCGTGCTTGTTTAGATGTGCAATTGATAAGCAAGCTAGGGTGTCTCAGGTGTGGGATGGCGTGTCTAGTTGTTGGGCCCCCAGTCTCCCGCCAGGGTCGTCCGAAGCTACGTTGGGCAACTTTTAGGGGATGTTGGAGATACTGTAGGAGTGTTGTCTTGTTCCCGGGGCGGCTGATAGCTATGAGTGGATTCGTGGGCATTTTTTTGTTGGAAAGTGCTATAAGTGAGGAGTGGAGGAGCATCCTTCTTCTAATTTGTGGAGTGATTGTGCTTTGATATGGAAGCTGAAGTTACCTTTAAAGATTAAAATCTTTTTGTGGCTGTTCGGGAGGGAGAAACTAGTTATAAAGGTGTATAGATCGAGATGGGCAGAAGTCTAGGACATGACGTGCTCTCTTCGTGACACTGCTACGGAAGACCTCGACCACCTTTTCTTCTCTTATTGTTTTTCTAGCTCTTTGCGGAGGGAGCTACATATACGGGGAGTGGACTATTCCACTTTTGGTGATTTCTAGGCTTTGTTCAGAAGGACTGTTCATGCTGATGTAATGAGCTGGGTCATTGCATTGGTTGCTCTTTGGTGACTTTTCAGGGGGGAGTGGGTGTGAGTGGAGAATGTTCGGAGAGAATCTTGTGTGCTCGCTGAGATGTATGCAAGTCCGTTCCATTTCTACTTATTTAATAAAACATGGATGGTTACTAATCTGGATTACTTTTTCCTTATAAAAAAAAAGCTACATAAATTTGATCTCTCGGAAACAAAGTCATTATCAGATTGTAAATATATTTATAATAAGATATTTATGTTTAAAGGTGAAATGAAAAGGGTATGAAGTACAATATTTAGGTGGAAACTACTGGCGATATGGAAGATGCCTCTCTATAGGAGGCTAATTATTAGAAAACTTTTCTCTATTTGTAATTTGAGCTTTGTTGAGAGAATTAAGTGGTTATTTAGTGCCACATTAGAAAGTGTGCACTTTGTATGTGTGTGATGGCCTATAAATAGGCGTGTACTCCTCCCATTTACTTTTGAGAAGAAATACAGAGAAAAACATGTCCATAGGGTGCTTCTCTCGTGGTTTTCTCTCTGCTCCTCATGAGTGGGGTTTTCACGTAAACTTAAGCTTTCACTATTGTTTATTGCTTTGATTTATGCTTTTGTTTGATTATTTTATTCAACTTGGTATCAGAGCATATTTCAATCTTGGGTTTTATCCTTTATTGCATATATTTTTATATCTGATCGAGAATATCTTTCTTGGTTCTTGTTTCAATTGTGGATCCACATCGTGGAGGACCACGACATGGAGAGGCTGTGCCTCAGAGATGGAGGAGGTCCAGAGGTGGAGACACGCGTGGGATTGGAGGTTTGCCACTAGAGGAGTCATGTGCGAGATCAATGATTTAGAGTTGACGCTGCCGGTTGTCTTAGGCTTGCAGAAGGCCTTCTGCGACGTAATGCTCGGAGCGGAGCGACACCATCATCGCCTTCCCTTGTGGCAACCGATAGGGTGCCGCATGTGAGAGAGGAGTGCGAACCTCGCGAGATGAAGGTGTGTGTCTCTGAGAGCAAGGTAGAGATGATCTGGTGGCCTGTAGGGCCGCATCAGGCAACGCAGCAGCACTGAGGCTACAGAGGTGAAGCGCTGGCGACGTGGAAGCCACATCAGGCGATGGTGCGGTGCCCTCGCACACTTGAGCTTCAACGACGGTGTTGTGGAGGCGGTGCACGCGATGCCCAAGATCACAAAGGCAATGGTGGCACAGACCTCGTTGTCGAAGGGAGGAGTTGGATGTGGTGTCGAGTTGGCGGGGGAGCACGGTGGGGCCTGCATGCGCGAGGGTTTGCCAACGGAGAAGGAAATCACAATGAGGGCTAGCGGAGGACGTAGTGCCGTGCTCTGCAGAGGATGTTGGTTCCCTCCGAACCCTACGGTGAAGACCGAGGTAGTTTAGGAGGAAAGTCGTTTGGGGGTACTTATATCCTTTGTTAGGTTAAAAAAAGGATAGGAAAAGAAAAAAAAAGGATAGTGAGAAAAAAAAAAGAAAAGAGAAAAAAAAAGGAGAGAAGGGAAGAAGGAAAAGTAAAAGAGAAAAAAGGAAAATGACGTGAAAAAAAAGGGGGAGAAAAGAAAAGAGAAAAAAAAGAAGAAAGAAAAACAAAAAAAGGCAAAAAATAATGATGATGTGTATGGTTGAGAGAAGATGTGGAGAAGTCTTCTTTAGTTTTTAATGTTTTATTTTTCCTCTCGTCGTTATTATTTTTTCTCTCATGAGTATGGGAGAAAGGGGGAGTGTGGGAGCTTGTTGTAGTCACCCCCGCTTGGGAGTCCCTTTTGTTCATGGACTCTACATGAGAAACCCAACATTGGGAGGTCCAGAGTTTTGAGGTTCTTAGTGGAAGGACTCACTTCAGGTTTCTATGTGGGGAATCTAGTTTCGTGGACTCTAGAGAGGGAGATGCACCTTCGAGGTCTTCAGAGGAAGACCCAATTTCAGGGATACAAGGAGCCATCAGCACTAGCCATAGATCTTTTAGCAGCTCTAGCCTTTATTTCTGCATGTGTAGAGTGAGTTCCTTTGTGTTACAAGCTGAGCATTCTATGCTCCAGCTTGAGGGGAGTGTTGAAAGAATTGAGTGATTATTTAGTGCTATATTGGAAAGTGTACAATTTGTGTGTGTGTGATGGCCTATAAATAGGCGTGTACTTCCATTTACTTTTGAGAAGAAATATAGAGAAAAAATGCCCATAGGGTGCTTCTCCCGTTGTTTTCTCCCCGCTCCTTGTGAGTGGGGTTTCCACGTAAACCCAAGCTTTTATTATTATTTATTGCTTTGATTTATGCTTCCGCTTGATTATTTTATTCAACTAGCTCATGCATTTTGTGGTGCCACATCTGGAGTCTTGGCTGAGGTAGTTTAAGAAAGATGCATGAAGCTTTCGAGGAGCAACCTTAAACAAATTTCAAATATAGCACGGCCTTTCCACTATAGAGTTTAGGTTGCCATGCACCTATATGCCCGATGCTCTTATTTTGCATGCATCTGTATCTGCATGCATGCTGCATGTATCTATGTGAAACACAGTTATAAAGTATTATCTCATTAGTTTAAGCAAAGGCAAATTCAATGTTAAGCTGATTTGCATGGTTAAATTGTGTAAGCCATGAACATGACATTTGTATTTTAAATATGTACAAGATGCCTTTTAGATGTTTGCATGTCTGCATATCATCATCTCTTTTAGGTGTTTGTTCTACTATGTGGAGCAGCTCTAACAGTAACAAGCATGTCGGTGCACTTATTAATCATTTTATGGTAGATTGCAGCATTACAGCTTGACAATATAATCCAAACTTTCTGTGGGATTGTGGCTTATTTGCCACACCAAGTGCTCTTTGAAGGTCTGGGGTTTCACGTAGTTGCTTAGATGAGGTAGATTAATCACAAAGGAGTATCTAAGCAGATGGGCAACAGTGACAGATGCTTCTTGCTGTTTGTGTGGTCAAGGCTTGGAGAACTTTGAACTTTTCTTTTTTGAATATGGGTTGTGCTGCAGGTACATGAAAAGTGTGATAGTGTGGCATTGGCTGGGTGGACTTTTCCACACATGCAAGTTACTCGACATGATGGGGTCACCAAGGAGATGTTCTCATTTTTTTTCAGGTCAAGTGTGCAAGGCCAAGATTTTTGTGAATCTTTGGTATGTTTGTCCTGAGGGAAATGGGATGTTGTTCAATGGCTTGGGGCCTTAAGCTGAAAATGCCATACATTGTGCCTTGTATCTAGAACCAACTTGGTAGGATAGTAGTTAGTTTGCCCATGTCATAACCCCTTTTCTCATAACAAATATTACTTCATTGAACATGCCCTAGCAAGGTTAGTGAGGTAGGGGGCTTCGGCCTTTAGGAGGAGTTTGGTATCTGTGATGCACGGGGTCTCCTTTCTTCATCCATTTTTGTGGGATGACTGAACCTTTAGGTTTTGGGAGGGTGATTGGACAAAGAGTGAGAACTTTATTAAAAGGGTGCTTAGGATTTATGCTGTTGTATCTAACAAGCTTTAGTTAGTGACAAAAGTTTGGGATGAGCTTTTGGCATCCTGGGTGCTTACATTTTGGGGGGGGGGGGACTTTTTGATGCATGCGTTTAAGACTTACACTTGTTGCCTTCATTGCTGCATGATTTCCAACCAAGGATGGTGTTGGGTTATGTTTTTAGTTTTGTAGTTGGTTCTTTTATTTTGTTTGTTATGAAAGGTTGTGTATGTAATTTCCACCTTTGGTGCCTCTTTATATAAAGGCACCAGGGTTCTTTTTGAATAGACTAATGCATTTCATCCTAATATGGTATCAGAGCAGAGGTTCTAGATTGGGGCTCAGGTATCCTGCCAAATCCTAGCCTCCAATCCACCACCACACACCTTCTCTTTCTCTACCCAGCACCGTTGGCCACCAACAGGGCCAACAGTGTTGCCAGGGGCTAGCGTCGTCCCCCATCAGCGTCACCAACCATCCCGGGGGCCAGCTGCGCTGTCACGAGCGTCGCCGGGACCTCTCCAGCAGTTGTTGCGTTGCCATTTGCCCCTGCACCATCGGTAGCAGCGTCGCCGGATGGTGTAGGGGGCTCCCATTAGCGCGCTCCTCTATTGTTAGGCCTACACGATCTCTAAATCCTCTTCTAGAGGCTGTGATGGCCTGGGTTAGGGTGCTTGGGGGTTCTCTAGTCCATGATCTACCTATTTGGGGCTATGAAACTGCTACTGCTAGAACTGAAGTTAGCAGTTCTCTTCTAGTTCAACAGTCCCATCTAGAGGAGTTCTACATGTTGGAAGACACCGCTTATGTCACCTACAAAGCATATGATTTGAAATCAGAGTTCTTTGTGATCTGTATGTGTCCTCTGTAGTCTCTACAATCTTGTGTTAAATATTTTGTATCACAGTTTATGTCATTTGACAGTTTGCCTGCAGTTGGATGACAGTTTTCTTTGGCTATTGATAGTCTACAGGTACCACGGGACCATCAAGAGGCCTTTCAAGATCCATCTTGGACCTTAGCTATGGAAGAAGAGATGACGGCTTTGTAGTCCCGTGGCACGTGGGAACCAGTTGATCTGCTCCTAGGTGCTATAGTTGTGGGGTGTAGAAGGGCCTTCACTCTCAAATCCAGATGGCACTGTGGAAAGGTATAAAGCATGCTTGGTTGCCAAAGGCTACACTCAGACTTCTGGGACTGACTACTTTGAAACATTGTCCTTGGTGGCTCACCTTAATTCTGTCAGAATGATACTCTCTTGCAGTTAACAAGAGCTATTTTGTTCATCAACTAGATATAAAAAATGTGTTCTATTAGGAATGGCATAATATGGAGCGTGGAGGTTCCTTGGTGTGAGGGAAAAACATCCCAAGTGGGGGTTGTTCCACATTGGAATAGGGAGAAGGAGAGCAACAGCCTCCGGCTGCTTATGGTGGCCGGTTGTGGTGGCTGGCTGGTATGGTGGTCGGTTGTGGTGGCCGACGACTATTAGAGAGGGAGAGGGAGAGAGGAGTTTGAGATGAAGGCTCTCTTTTATAGGAGATAAAACATATCCTCTAAAACAAGTAACTAATCTTATCTCTAAAAAAGGAAGAATAGATCTCAAACAAAAAAAATCCTCTAAGCAACTTTATTAAAAATCAACTTAACAAATAAACAAACTTGCAAATCAAGTAAAGAACTAAACCCTAGGACTCTAGGACCCAAAATCGGTGGCCCTGATGGCCTCTTGAACTGCTGCCACGTGGCCTAGCTGGCTGCACATGGCAATTCCCACGTGGCTTATCTTATTCCCAACATGTTCCTTTATGGAGACTTGGACGAGGAAGTTTACATGCAGCAGCCACTACGTTTTCCCACTAAGGGGGAGTGTTAGAAGGTATGTAGGCTAAAGAAAGCTATTTATGGGCTGGAACAAAGTCCTGGAGCCTGATTTGAGAGGTTTAGCAAGGTAGCCTAAGAATATGGCTTTGCTAGAGCATCTGCCGATCACTTTATTTTTACACTGCATGGGAAGACATGATCTGTTATACTTATTGTTTATGTTGATGATATACTACTGACTGGCAGTGACAGGAAATGCATAGAAGAAATGGAGTTGCTACAGTCATAGTTTGTGACTAAGGATCTAGGTTCTATCAACTATTTCCTTGGCATTGAGATGCAACACACTAAAGGAGGACTTGTGCTATCTCAGCGTAAGTATGTTCTTGACATGTTAAGAGCACTGGTATGCTGGGGTGCAAACCAGCGTATGTGCCTATGGGTGCGTCCTTGCCTCTTGCAGATGATGATAGGCCCCTACTATAGGACTTGACTAGATACTATGCAATGGTTGGTAAGTTATTGTATCTGATAGTTACTCGACCTAACATTGCCTTTGCAGTTGAGAGGTTGAGCCAATTCATGCAGTTACCAAGGAAAGTCCATTTGGATGGAGTTTGCTAGATGCTCAGATATTAGAAAAATGCACCTGGGAAAGGACTTTATTTTAAAAACAATGGGCACTTGGATGTATGTGACTATTCAAATGTTGACTATGCTGGAGCACATGAGCATAGAAGGTCCACTACGGGATACTGCACATTTGTTGGGAGCAATCTGATTACATGGAGAAGCAAGAAGCATGTTGTTGTCTGTAGGTCAAGTACCAAATTAGAGTACAAAGCCATGGCTCAGACTACTTGTGAGCTACTCTGGATTCGATAAATCTTAGAGGCTTTTGGAGTACAGTTCACTAGTTCTATTCCTATGCATTGTGACAACAAGGCTGCCACTTTCATTGCAAATAATCTTATCTTCAATGAGAGAACCAATCATATTGAAGTTGATTGTCACTTCATGAGGGAGGTTATTGCAACAAAGAAGGTTTCTACACCCTACTTATGTATTGAAGACCAACTTGCAGACATCTTCACTAAGGTACTTTCCAAGAAATGACTGCACAATCTTTGTTCTAAGTTGAGCATGTTTAATGCTTATGCTCTAACTTGAAGGAGAGTGTTGAGTTATGCTTTTAGTTTTGTAGTTGGTTCTTTTATTTTGTTTGTTATGAAAGGGTGTGTATGTAATTTCCACTGTTGGTGCCTCTCTATATAAAGGCACCAAGGGTCTTTCTAAATAGACTAGTGCATTTCATCCTAACAGATGGCGATGCCTAACTCTCTGGCCCAGAATGCGAGATCCTTTTTGGTGAAGAAGGCATACTATGTACTAGTGAGAGGAGGCCAATATTGTTAATGATTTGATGATGGATTGTTGGTGCTTATGGAAATGAAGGTCCCTTTGAAAGCTAAAGTCTTTCTTTGGCTTCTTTGAAAGGAAAGACTTGTTATCAAGGTGTGCGGAAGTTGTTGGACGACAAAAGTAGATGAAGTTTGTAGTCTTTATGGCTAGGGAGATGAAGATGCTATGCATTTATTTTGGTCATATGGTTTTTCTAAGCAGCTTTGAGAGTGCTTGGGTTTGACGGGAGTAAATTTTCCGTCCATGGAAGATTTTTGGAGCTCGTTTAGGAACGGGGTTCAAATAATACCGAGGCCTGGGTCAAAGCAAGTGTTGCTTTATGGTGTTTATAGCTCCAACGAAATTCGATAGTGGGTGTGTATTGTAAGAATAGTGCTTATTGTAACTTTTGATTTGGTAATGGTATGAAGTGGATGATTATTGACCTCTAGTAGCTATCCTTTTCCTTTCCATTGTGGAGCAATTGACCTTAAGTAGCTACCCTTCTCTTCAAAAAGAAAAAAGAAATGCAACTTGTAAATTTATAGCCAAATGAAGGATGGGATGTTGGAGATGGATAAGTACGGATGTTCCTAATATCTCGACTGAGTAGGGTCTAATCTAATTGATGCTTTCACAAAAGATGAGGTTAGGAAGGCGGTATGGGGACTTAATGCCAAGGGCTCCCCTAGACTGGATGGTTTCTTATTTTTGTTTTATAAGGAGTTCTGGTCATTGATAAAAGATGATGTTATGGCTGTTATGCGAGACTTTGCAACTGGAAACCTGGGTTTTGACACACTTAATAGGTTCTTCTTGTTCCTTTTGCCTAAGAAGGAGGGTGTGGAGGTGGTTGAGGACTTTAGGTCAATCCCCCTCTCTGATGCCATTTCCTTATTGCAATTAAGGTTTTAGCGAACAAACTACGTGTTCTTGGAGACTTAATCTTCCTGGTTCAAGCGGCCTTTATATCAGGGTGAAACATTCTTGATGGCCTTGTGGTAGCCTTGGAGATTCTGGCTTTTCGGAGAAGAAAGAAGATAGGGGCTTTTCCTTGAAAGGTGGATTTTAGCAAGGCCTATTGTTGAGAATAAGATGGGTTATGTGGCAGTGCCACGTGGCAGCCACGTGCCAAGCAATAAAGGGCCCTAAGGGGCTAACGGTTTGGTGGTCCAAGGGACCAAATTTGAGTCTTTGTTTAATTATTAAGTTTGCTATTTTTAGTAAATAAGTTTTAGGAAGCAATGTTTGGGATTTATTTTAGAGATAGGATCTTTCCTTAAGTGATAAGATCTTTTATTTCCAAATGTTAGGATATGTTCTCTCTGTATAAAGAGTCTTCCTTTGTATTTCTTTTGAGCAATAACAATATTTCCAATTCAAGGCTCCTCTTTCTCTTCTTTACCTACAACAGTCGACAACCACCATCGGTCACCCAACCAGTCGGTTGGGGCTCCTCCACGCTCCCTGTTTACACGTGTGGATAATCCACATGTGGACTATTTTCCCACGCCAAGAAGAGCCTCCACGCTCCACGTGTCAATCTTGACAACAAATTCGGTGCCTTACATGCAGAAGGAAGGCTAGAGAAGATGGCGGAATCAGCCACGACGGTTGGAGATGCTACGATTGGTCCAGGAGAAAGCAAGGTGGTTATCTTCGAGACAATCATCAAGCTTAGCGTCGCTTCCAACTATTTTTTTGGGTTTGCGCCTTCAAGATATTTGTTGGAGGCCAGGAGAAACTGAGCATTCTCCTTGAGGAGCCACCAGAATTGAAGGATGACAAGAAGAAGAAATTCGAGAAGGAGAATTATGTCGTCATGAACTAGTTCATGAACTCGATGGATCCGTCTATCGCCTCAAATATGCTCTACAAAAAGAGCGGATATCCGATTTGGACGGCCCTCAATAAGAGGTATGCCCGAACCTCAAACAATGCTTGTATTATTGATTTCTACACTTGCATCTGGACAGCCAGTCAAGGAGATTTCTCCTTGACCAAATACTACGATAAAATGGAGGCATTGTTTGAGGAGTTAGAGATCTACAAGCCATTATGTTGCAACAAGCAAGGGGAGACACGAGTGGTCTGGCAGTCTGTCAAGTTTTTATTGGGATTGCATTCCCATTATCGAGCCACTTGAGATCAAATTTTTGCTTCAGAAGGGAAGATGGATCTTAGGGTCATCTTCTGTCGTCTTCTCAAGATGGAGATCCCCGAGGATGAAGACATGCCAAGAGGTGAGAGCTATATACTTGCTATTCCAGAATTAGGTGTGGGGTAAAGACGTGGACGTGGACCTGGTCGCATCTACCTGAAGTGCCAACACTCTGGACGCAACAATCATCCACAAGACAAGTGTTGAGAGAAGTTTAGGAGACCACAACGTGGGGCTATTAGCATCTCACGCGTGGACTCCCTAACTCATGAAGACGTTGAGAAGCTGCGCGCTTTACTACGAGAAGATAAGTCAACGGCAGCTGTCGCGACGACTACTCAGGTTGCCACAGAAGCAATGACTCCAGAGGTCGTAAGAGGATTCACCATTGACTTGTCAAAGTTGAAGACTGAGAGCTTAGCTCTCGAAGAGGATGAATGCTGAGGCGTTTAGCCTCACAAGTTGAAGACTAAGTCGTTGGCTTTGTGACCTTCGACTTGAGGGGGAGTGCTGGGAATAAGATGGGCCATGTAGTAGTGCCACGTGGCAAGCAATAAAGGGCCCTAAGAGGTCGGCGATTTAGTGTTCCAAGGAACCAAATTTGAGTTTTTGCTTAATTGTTAAGTTTACTATTTTTAGTAAATAGATTTTTGGAAACAATGTTTTGGAGTTATTTTCTTATTTAGAGATAAAATCTTTCCTTAAGTGATAAGATCGTTTGTTTTCAAATGTTGGGATATGCTCTCTCTATATAAAGAGAGTCTTCCCTTGTATTTCTTTTGAGCAATAACAATATTTTCAACTCAAGACTCCTCTCCTCTCTCTCTTCTTCAACTACAGCAGTCGGCCACCCTCAGGGCTAGCCGACAGCCACCATTGGCCACCCAACCAGCTGGTTGGGGCTCCTCCACGCTCCCTGTTCACATGCGTGGGTAGTCCACACATGGACCATTTTCCTATGCTAAGAGCCTCCATGCTCCACGTTGTGTCAATCTTGACACCTTTGACTTAGTGCAATGGTATTTTCTTTGGGCCTCTCTTGCAAAGAGAGGATTCCCTCCTGTCTGGATTAGTTAGATGAAATGATGCGTGATGACTTTTTGTTCTATTCTTGTTAATGGAAATCCGACTAGGGGGTGCTTGCAACCGCATAGGAGGGTGAGACATGGATGCTCCTTGGTACCTTTGCTCTTTGTTCTGGTAGCGGATGCACTATCAAAAGCAACCTTTGAAGCCTACTTGACGAATTTGTTCACTGGCTTCTCTTTAATGAGTGATGAGTAGTCCTTGCTCTTGATACTTTAGTATGTAGATGATACCATATTTCTTGTAGAGGGCTTAGTTGATGAAGTTAGAAAATTAAGGTATCTACTGAACTTTTTGGTGAAGCTTCAGGCTTGCAAATTAATTTTTCCAAATCAACTTTTACCTTTTCAGATGACAGTAGAGGAGGTAGCAGGAGGACCTTGGAGGGCTCCCTTCCTATTACCTACCTAGTCCTACCATTCTCGGATAGGAAGATTATCACCCAGGAGTGGGTGCCGTTGGTTGAGAGAATGGAGAGAAGACTCTCGGGATGGGCATCTCATATCCTCTCAAGAGGCAAATGTTTGGTACTTTTGAAGGTGGTCCTCTGGGCAATACCCTCATTTTTCCTTTTCGTATTTCGAATGCCACAAAAGGTTGAGAAAAGGTTGACGGGTTTAATGTGGGACTACTTCTGGGCAAATTATGGGTCCAATGGATGAGGTGCAAGGCTGGTTGCCTAGGAGGATATTTGCAGGTCGGTGAGAGAAGGCAGTTTAGGCATGAGAGGCTTGTTTACGATGAATGAAAGTCTTCTAGATAGATGGGTGGCAAAGATCATGGGATCCAAGGTAGATTTGTTCCGTTCGGTAATGTGCGGCTGCTATGGTAGTTTCCTCAATTGGTAGTTGGCCTCCTCTCCTAGGGATGCATCCTCATTTATGAAGGGAACTATGTGTATTTTCACTAAGTTACGACAATAGTTCTTCCCATTGGTTGGTGTAGGGGATCAATTTAGGTTCTGGATAAATGACTGGATAGGCCATGGACCACTGCAACACCTCTTCACGAGGCTCTATGTGCTGGTAGCTAATAAGGAGGCACAGGTAGCATAATGTTGGGACAATGGCTGGTGACCCACTTTCATGGGGAATCTGTCAGAGTTTATAGGAATTGTTGGAAATGATTAGCATGCTTTCGCCCCACCAGCTAGAGGGTGGTGGTGATGCTTTCTTGTGGGATAGTGGTAACTTGTCTGTTTGAGAGGCCTATATTAAACTATGGGGTCCGATGTAAATAATGGACAATAAGCTGTCCTTTAAAAATAAAAATATTTGCATGGCTTATGTCAAGTGGCAGGACTATGACGTAGTGCTGGAGATTGAGATGGTACCCCAATTTTGATACCTTGTGTGGGACATGAGGATATTAGCCATTTATTTTTTGAGTGTACATTCTTCACACAAATTTCGTCCCATTTCAATTTTGGGTGGATTGACCATAGCAATGAGGCCCAATTTTGGAGCTCCTTGTGATAGGGGCGACATCATTAGGGTCCAGCACCTTCGTGCAAAGAAAGATAAGGCAAAGGTCCTGGTTATTCTGTGGGGCATTTGGCTTGGAAGAAATACAATTGATTTTAGGGGAGAACGACCATGTTTTGAGAATTTTGTTTATTCCTGAGATAGGGTGTGTTGGTGTGGTACGTTTAGTATCACATAGTAGAGTGAAGAAAAACAATGTGTGTGGGAGCCTATACATAGGTTATTGTACCCCCATTTGTTTCTTGAGAAGAATAGAATAATCTTGCCCTATCGTGGCCTTCTCTCGTAGTTTTCTCCCTGCTCTTCATGAATGGGGTTTCCATGTAAATCCAAACTTTTCTCATTGTCTATGCTTTGATATTGTTCTTACGTTTCCGCATTATTTTTTTTTAACATGGTATCATAGTAAGTCGATCTTGGGTTTATTTGTTTGTTCTTGAGATTATACGATTTTTATCATCTTTTTGTTCCAAGTTCGTCATAAGGTGCTACTGCCCCACCACAAGAGTAGAGTAAGGATCCACATGATCGAACGAGGATGAAGATGAGAAGCAATGCCATTGACGCTGCAATGAGGAGCTTAACGAGATCGTGAGTCCGAAGGGGGTCTTGCGCTGATTGAGATCGCGGTGCACGATGCGAAGAAGCGGCGCGACGAGGAGACTTGTCGATCTGGCGATGTTAGACAATGTTGCTAGGGCTTGTGTGAGATGAAGATGGAGCAAGTGACGCTAGGCTAGGGGCGCAACCCCCTGTAATTAAGAGAAGGGTTGCGAAAGAAGGTGCTTCCACTGGTGATGGTGCTGGTGATGGCCTAGTGTATCCTCGTGCATGATGGAGCTAGCGATGCTTACGTGAGCCCTGATGGTGTCAGCGATGGAGGCAAAGAGGATTGGATTATGGAGCATCGCCACTCCTTCAGCTCGAGGGGGAGTGTTGGCAGTATCAGAGGTCTTCAGCAGCGAAGTCGGTCGATGGAGATCAGAGAGGATAGGAACGAGATCGTCTCTCGTTCTCGTTCTCATCTTGAGCAGCGGCGGCTTGTGTTGGGTTTCTTAACCCTAAGGTGCATAGTCGATTTTATCTTATGACATTTGATTCTCTTATGTTTGTTAGACATTTGATTCCTTATGTCTAGCCTCCTTAAAAAGGGGGGGAAGATGAAAATAAAAAAAAAGGAAGAAAAAAGAAGAAAGAAAAAAAGAAGGAAAGAAAAGAAAAGAGAAAGGAAAGAACAAAAATGAAAAGAAGAAAAAATAAAAAAAGGAAAAAAATGATGATGAATGTTTATGAGAAGAGGAGAAGCTCTTCTCTTCTTTTATTTATTTTCTTATTTTTTTTTTCTTCTCCTATACGTGAGAGAAAGGAGTGTTGCTGCTTATTTTGGATTCCAACCAACACCAAGTCAATTGTTTACGACTCTATCTTCGAATTCCTACCTATACTCGTCTACAAGCAAGGCGAAGATGCAATGAAGCTGACTACACAAGGTAGCCGTGACCCGATAGCACCAGGATGCAAAGAAGTCGACGACACAAGAGACATGAAGAAGCCATGACCCGGCAATACTAGGATGCAAAGAAGTCGGCGACAAAAGATGTTGTGACCCATCAACATCATTTTTTGTGGTGTTTTTTTGTTTTGTAGAGTGGGAATATTTCGTGTGCAAGCTAAGCATTCTATGCTCCAACTTAAGGGGGAGTGTTGAGAGATAGGGTGTGTTGGTGTGGTATGTTTGGTACTACATAGTGGAGCGAAGAAAACTGGTATGTGTGGGAGCCTATAAATAAGTTATTGTACCCTCATTTGTTTCTTAAGAAGAATAGAATAATCTTACCCTATTGGGGCCTTCCCTTGATGTTTTCTCTCCGCTTTTCATGAGTGGAGTATAATATGGCATTGCTTTTCTAATTTTTGATAAACGAAATTTCTGCATAGTTATGAACCGGATAACTATCCCTTTCCTTTTCAAGAAAAAAATGTGGAAGCAATAAAAAGTGTTGTCAAGAGCCAAGACATTTTACATGGATAATGTGAGTGCCATTTGGCATTGAAGTGGATGTGGCAGTGCCTTCTTAACAGAACTAATAGTATTAGATGACCTCAAATAAATTGATTCCTGGTTGTTGAAAACAGTTACTTTTAGAAAGATGAATTTGCAGTCCTTGGTCTTTGAGTTTCAATGCTTTATTTTAATTCTATAGGTACTTCCGCTTGTTCCTCCTGGAAGGAAATCAAATGAAGATGGATCACCATATGCTGGACAGGTGATGGAACCTAGATTTTGTACTATACTGTAAAAGCTAAATTCCGGTTAGACTGTTCTTGTTCCATTACATTTTCCTTTTTGAAAAATTATGAACTATTTATATAGCAAACTTGATATTGTTATTTTACTATTTGATTTATTTGGTTACAAAATCAGATGAAGTTGTGTTGGGTGTTATGTAATTGAACCATATTAGAAAAATGTCTAGCCAAACCCAATTTTTAGGATTGTCGTGGTCATGGACCTGCAACTACCTATTCCACTTCTTTTTCATTGAGAAGGATTATTGACTTGACCATCTGGATCTCCTCCCCTCAAGTAGGTTGGCTTTTTGCCTTCTTGAACAGCATAAAAATTTGCTGCCATTTTCATGATTATTTTGTTGCTAAAATCAATAGTCCTCTCTGGTGACAGTCTTGTATCTTGGAGCAATAGCATTTTAACTTTTGTTCAGGCACATCTTGACTTTAGCAAAGTTCATTTGGCTAGCCATTTATTTTTCTTGATTTGCCATTGTGACATACAGTGGCTTTGACAACTCCAGATAAAGACTGGTTTTTTTGACAAAGAGGTAAGGACTGGTTTTAGGCAAAGCAGAAATGGTTTGGATGGAATGCAGGCACATATCATGCGTTTTTCTTAATGAGAAACCACCGTGCATCATTAATCAAATCACTCTTTCTTGGTGGCAGCAGCTACCGGTCTAAAATGTCTATTTTTTTCCTTTTTTGGAGAAGAAAATGTCTAAAATATCTGTTCCAGATAAACAAAATCTTAACCTTAGAAGGAAAGGAAAAGCAAAAATTTAGGAAAGTAGCTATTGGACAGAAAATGGTAGCAAGAGTATTATATGAGAAAGATGTGGTTTGCTGGAATATTTTTTGAAAGGACTGACTCTTCCGCTCGTTTCACCAAAAGTTATTCTGGTTTCCATACTACTTTGTCTGGACCTAACTTATATTTCATATGTATCTCATAAATGTATTAGCATTGAGAGTTGCTGATCTGTTCTTAAGTAGCATATAATTGCTTGCAGGATGCAAACTGTGGAAACAATCTTTTGATTTCTCTTGAAGAGCTAGTGAAAGACGGACTTCTGAGAAAAGATGAACTTCCAAAAGAAATGTGAGATGATCCACTTGTACCTTTAAGCTAACAACTGTTTGTGCTTTTAGCTGAATGTCTTGGGTCTTAATTGCCATTACCAGGGATCCAGAGTATGTACGATTTGCATCTGTTGCTGAAATCAAGGATCCTTTGATTGAAAAGGTAAAGTTAAAATTTTCTTTACCATGTACCTGAACAGAACACTTACTTTGCTGTTCTGTACAGCCATAGAAGTAGCATCACAGTAGTGTTTCAAAGACTAATCTTAAATATTTATTTTTTTTCAAAATTAAGAAACTTGAGATGTACAATGTAAAGGAGGGCATTAAGATTAAAGCTGGTGGTTTCCACTTTTCAGAAAAAAGGTTTGTGGTCCAGTTATTAGAATCCAGCAATTGAAGGTAAATGGAAAGCATTTCCCAGTCGAAAGTTTTCGTCCTTACTGCACACATTGCTGAGACTATGCATTATCCTTGCTATTATGACCAATAAGTTTGGTGTCTCTATTTATTCTCAACCTATTCTTTACCTTAGGGAAGATTCAGTGGCTTTTTTACTTCTCTGTATACTCAAAGCCTGCAACTATGCATGACATGATGAAAAAGACATATCTAGATCAGGATCCTTACATGCATGCAGAAATATGTGTGTAAATTGTTCATGTCATGCAATTTTTATACTTACATGCATGTGTTATCTTGTAACTTGGATTAGATAAACCCTAGATGATCACCTGTTTTCAACTTTGCCTCTTTGTAGGCTGCAAAAAGGCTGCTAGCAAGTCAGGGGGAACTCAAACAACAGTTTGAAGACTTCCGCAAGAATCCTGATATTTCCAGTAAATATTCCTTCTCCCGTACTATAGTTTGCAAGTTACATATTATTCTTCAAGGCACTCTTTGAAGAGTTTATGGTCAATTCACTTGGATTTTCAATACAGTCAACCTTACCCCTCATAAGAATGTATGATCAACCCTTTGAAAGAGGGAAAAAAGATAGTAGATATACTATACAAAGTGGTTTAATTTGATATGCTGTACAAATAAAAGAAGTAATCACAATTTTTTTTTTTAAGAAGGAAAAGGAAGATCATCCAGAAACTTGTATTAAAAAATTGGAATGGACTTACATCGTATTAAGCCAAATATCAGACAAGAGAAGAACCTCCCTCACAACATTTTCCACCCAGCATCTCTCTTTTCTGAAAGTAATGCCATTCCGCTGCAACCATAAGCACCAAATGATCTCAAAGCCATGCGTCCATCCCACTGCATCAAGACTAATATGTTGTCTACAAGAAGTCCAGAAGTTGGAGGTGCTGGATGCATCAATAGTAGCACTATTAAACTGCTGCCAAACTTGTCTCGAAAAGTCACAAGCAAAGAATAAATGGTTGGCGCCCTCTTCAGATTGCTGGCAAAACGGACAGGCAACATCACTATCATTTGTCCATCCTCTCCTCATAACTTTGGCCAATATGTTCTCTTCGAAACAACCAAACAAAGACTTTTATTTTCAACAGTACTTTGCACATCCATATCAATCTAGAATCAGAATGGACCTCGCTCATATGACTGCCATCACCAATCAATATGTCAAACTTTTTTAACCGAAAACGTTCCATGCCTCCATTCAAGTCTATCTGATTCATTTGCCACATGATGAATTTCTAAAATGCACTGCAGCAGCTGCTGAAAATCATCGTAAGTTGTCTCTGATAGACCAGCAGGTAGTCTAAAACTCCGTACATTGCACTGTGAATCCCACATCTCACTTACTGTTGCAGACTTGTCCATAGATTGCTGAAAGACACATGAGAAACAATATGAAAAAATTCCCGCTTCACGCCAATCCTCTTCCCAAAATTTAAATAATCTCCCATTTCCCAAGGCCGGCCTGAAATTGCCCACATGCTCCTGCATGACCGTCTGCAAGGAATGCCAAAAGGAGGAGGATCCCCCTCCTGGCTGTCCTACCAAGCATGTTCATACATCTTCCGTAAGAGTCATTCAAAAGCATGATTACCAATGAAGATTCACCCGAAAACAACCTCACCACCCATTTGAGAAGCAAAGCCTTATTAAACTCGTCCAAACTTCAAACCCCCACACCACCCTTATTCTTCGGCATTCAAATCTCATTCCAAGGGACCAATTGAGCAAATCTTCCCACATAATCCACTCATTTCCAAACGAATCTTTTCCTGATTACGCATTTTCAAGATCTTCTTTGGAGGACAAAAAACAGAAAAATAGAAGACCGGAATGGGTTATCACAATTACATAATAATCTTTCCACATGATGTCTTATGCAACAAAGTGCTTGGCAAGAAACTTCTTCACGATGTCTTATGCATTATTACCCGTCCTTGGGCTTTTCTTTTTTATCAATCAATGTACTTTTTTAATCTGTAGCTCTTGGAACAAAACTTAAGATTCAAACCTAGGTGTGCATTGCATGTACCCTTCATGTAAATCATCAATATAAGAGTTAAGCTGATTGATTGACCATTTGAGTTGCATCCAATGTTTTAAATGTCACTTTTAGCATTATTTCACCATTCTGAGAAAGAAGCACACCAATTGCTCAAGTGGATATCTTGTAAAAGGCACAAAATGGCTCTTTAGGTTGAAATTTCAGGAAATTAAGATTCTAACAGTTACTGAAAATAATTCCTTATTTAGAATGCGAGTGGCAAGTTGAAAGAGATTTCATGATGATCATGGTCCTTTTTCCTTAGGTCAGGGTCCCAAGAGTTTAAGCTTGGCTAGGCTGCAACCATGTGAATTTAAGGTGGAAGTGGAGAGAGGGCAATCATACAGAGAAACACAGGGTTGTTTGAGGGTATCCAACCCTCACTCACACTATGTTAAGGGATGACTGTGATAAGGAGCTCTCTTACTCTCTTAAAAGATACAAAAAAAAAAAGAAGATACAAAGTACAAAGATGATTTGAACCTTGATGCCCTTCCTTTGCTGCCATTGATCTCCTTTTATAAGTACATTGAGTGCAGCTTTCAGAGGATCACTTGACTTATTTCTTTTGTGATAAGGATGATTTTCTGTTAGATTTGGATGTCATCTAACTGCTAAGGCTCACGATCCAAGGTTGATTTCCCATGTCTGAGTTGGTTAAGATGCATGCTTCCATATGAGTGACATGACAAGATTGTTAGGAAGCACGACAAAGTTATCAAGAATTGATTAAAGGTAATGACAGGAAATAAAGAAACACACAAATGAGGCCAGACTTGGGCTGGAATCTGGCCTGATTTTATCATAAGACATCAGGCCATCAGGCGATACTCAACTCTGGAATGATTTCTCGTCTCAGCTTGGCCTAATCCTCGATATCTTAAACACCATAAAGGTCCAAGGTATCAAGGAGAATGTCCCATGATTTGTGATCATGGACTTATCTTTACTTGAGAAAATTATGTCAAGAATTCCCAATGGTGCTGTTCCAGCTTGATTTGTGTCTCAGAGATTAGGTCATATCCTATCTGGCTTGATCCTTTGTCCTATGTTTGTCTTACTTGTTCAATTTCTTAACAATTGTGGAAGTCCATGGGATCATGTGATCTTTCCAGAGTTTTATGATTGTCCACTTGTATATATTTTACGGAAGAATTTCTAATAGAATCAGAATGCCATTACGACCCAATTCCCTTCTCAGATAGATTTGTACCAGGCTGATCTGATCTCGTGCATCATCTTGGCTTATTTCCTTAAACTCTTCGGTTACGTGGGTGCTTAAGGAGTTGAGAGGATTGCCCATGGAGTCACGACCATGGTAAAATCAATATATTTGAGGCTTAACTTAGGAATCCTCACCCTTACACTTTGTCGCCCTCAGCGATCAGGCTGGATGGAGACATTTCAGGGGTCTCTCCCCTTTTGATTCAAGAATCTCTTTTGTAAATCCCTTATATATTATCCAGCATTAAATGCATGTTGTTTTTGGCTGATTATTCAATGCATTCCGTAGTGGATCCATCAAGCTAACCTTATTGTTCTCTATCGTCAGCCTCGATGGTATGACCCAGAGGCCCATTAACCACTGGATCTTTAGGCTCCTTGCCTCTTAAACCCATATACATATCACATGTACAGTGCTCAGGGCACATGATCTTTGACATGTTTATGTATAATAATGAGATTAATAAAGCATTTTCAAGAGAGATATATTACCAAGACTGCCATTTACTAAATCCATGAATTATGGTTCATTATCCTTAATAGACTGACAAGCTCAGTCCCTCCACTTTGGCAGTTGTTCGTGCTAATTATTGCATGTAATATATTCACTGTGGTTTTCCTAACTCATAAAGGAATAAATATCACTGTAATATTGGACATGTTGTTAGTATGCATCATTTTAACATATGCAAGCACTCAAGATGAGGAAATGTGTTTTGGTTGTTGAACCTATTCACTTTTGATGATGGTTGACCAGCTTTCGAGCCATGTATGATTGGTGTTGATCCTGGTCGTCATGGCATGGGTTGAATTGTTGCGTATACTACATAAAAGGAAAATAATTTAGAAATATACTAGTAATACCTTGTCTAAACCTATGTGCATATGTTTATGTGCCTATGATGCCTTCACAATCACTTTCACAGGTCACAACCACAATAGACATAGGTATCTGGAAGACTTGGACACAGAAAATATTGTAGGAATATACTAGTACCAAAATAGCAGCTCTCCTCTTGAGATTGGACCCACCGGCCACTGGGCACTGGGGGAAGCATGGTTAGGGTCATGGGCTAGTATAATGAGAACTGTTATAAAACTCAATGATATATTACATAAAAATTGAATCAACCAAGTTAAGATACCATATTAATTCCCTCAACTCATCCATGGGCATTGAACTATATGCATAATCTTCACCTCCATAATATTTTGTCTGTCTCTTACTCCATTGCCCATGGCTCTAGTAGTGTTGCCAGACTTATTATCCATGGAAATTTTATATTCCATCCTAAGTATTCTTGACCTTACATCTAAATAATGTTGGCTTGGCCCTGTTTTGTATCCCCTTAGCATTTGGATTGTATGCCTGCACAACAATACTAGACACAGAACATTCTACCATTACTCTGAAAGGTAAAATTTAACTGTATTATAAAGTAGTAGTGGTTACAAGATCCCTTGAAATGGGTAAGATAGGGCGTCTGTTGGCTGCATACCATTGTGGGGTTTTGTCAATTTTTGTTATTTTATATTTTGTGGAGGGTTTCATTGTAATTTGTCGATTTTCCTTTTTTTTAACAGAATCCTCTTTCCTTTTTTTTTTTCCTAGAATGCCATTTGCAAATTGGATTCCAACTAGAGGTTTTCCATTTTGAAAGGCATTTCCCTCCCTATGTATAGCATTGAAGTTTGAAAATGAAATTATCACCCCTCTCAATCTCCCCTCCCCTTTGTCAAGTTCACATGCCTTCTCCCCTAGACACCCCTTGCTTTCTTCGCAACCTCACCTTCCCGATCTTTTCCTTTCTCCCCTCTCCAAGATACTCTACCCACAAAAAACCCTCAACCACTACCATCTTCCCCTTACGCACTACCTTCATCCACCACCACCCCTCTCTTCTTATCTCTTCACATAGTCCCGCCGCCTCTGACCTTCATTCCTATTCCATTGCCTATCGCACTGCGACAGCCCATAGCGTTGACCTACCACCACTGGACTCTCTAGCATGCACCCCTCCCCTTCATGTGGCATCGATCACCATTGCCAGCTGGCCACATCATTGCCTGTAGATCTCCATGCCAACTCCCTTTCACCAGCATTGACGAGTATCACCTTATCGCTCTTTATCCCCATCTATCGTTGCAACTTCACCTACATCAGGCTTCCTGTCAACACCCTATGGTAGCACGCCACCACTTGTCCGACCCTACACGCTCTTTTCCATGGCCCCTATGCCCAACATTGGCACCATTTAATTGCATTGATTCCATGCTCCCTGTTGTTAATGCTAAAGACATGTGAGTCCAAGGGTTGCTCACAGATTGATTCTTATCATATATCTCTATTGAAGGCTAACTGGTTGCATTTAATTTTCAAATATTTCACCAAGACTTTGGACTAATATTATATTTAAATATATTTCAAGATTGGGATAGCAAATTTGATCTCTTAGGCTACGTTTGAATATGATTTAAGTTTTAACTTTGGGTAAATTTTAAGAGGGGTTAGGGGAAGGGCAGAGAAATGAGGGAGTACAAGGTGCCGAGCGGGAGCGACGGGGGTTGGACGATTGTCAACCATCGGAGAGTGAAGAAGGGAAAGCTAGAGAGGCCACGATGCTTCAAATGCCTGGGGATGGGGCACGTGGCGAGGGAGTGTCGGGACCCTCTTCGGTGCCTGCAGTACAATGCTATTGGTCACTGTAGAGGGAGATGCCGATGGGGGAAAGAGTCAAGGGGGGAGGAGGTGCCTTTGAACCCACCCTCCCCCCCAGTTGGTGCACCTCTGGTGGAGGTCACTGCTCCCTAGTCTGTTCAGTTGAGGCCGTTGGAGGTGGAGCTTGCGGAGGCTCTAATGGGAGAGGTTCTGCAGGGGAAGACTACTGTAGTGGAGGTGAAGAAGGGGATGCAGGTTCTTTTGGGACTTGAAGTTGCTTTAAAGGTGGCGTACTTGGGCCTTAACAAGTTTCTCCTCTTTGGTTTAGGTCGTGAGATGGCGAAGCGACTGGTGTTCAAGGTCTCATGGATTTGTGTTGCATTCGTACAATGGCGGTGGCCTTCTGCTTTTGATGGAGAACATTTGAGCAGCCACCATGGAAGGAGGAGGTTGAGCTAGCGATCAAAGGAATTCCTATCCACCTAAGGATGACGGAAGTCATGGAGGTGGTAGTGGCACCTTTTGCATTAGTTAAGTCTTGTTGTGGGCTTGGCCTTGTTGAAGGCGATCTGTCGGAGTTGAGAGCCACCTTATTCTTGATCCTAGGCACGGATTTGGTGTGTAAACTCACCCTATGCCTCAGTGGAACATGTTGAGTTGTGATTGTTGAGGCGAAACCGAAGTTCAGGACGACTTACTCTTAGGCACTATGTGGGCCTGACTGAGTTGCGACGACCGGGGGCAACGAGGAGGGAGGCAGCGCCACCAGGGTGCCAACGAGGCACGTTTGAAAGGTCAAGGGACATGCTGGCGATCTTGGGGATGGCATGAAGAATGTGGCGGTGATTGCAAAACTTGACTTTTCGAGGATTCATGGCATTGATTGCAAAGATATTTCCATTGCGCCTGATGATCTCACCATTAATAGCGATTTGAGAGGCATTATGTTGGGCCGCTCTCGTAGCACGTCCTAGTACTCTACATAGGGGGAGACTGGATCCTTTTACGTATCTGGGTTCGATATGCCTCCATCTAAGCCCCCTGATTTGCCTCGAGCCCTTCTCCCCTCTCCCTCTCAATCTCCTTCCGCCTTTGTTGTGGGTCTTGCTTATGACATTTCGACCCCACCGATCGATGGGGTCAACGTGGGGATTGCTACATCGACCGAAGAAGCTACGTAGACCATCCACATGGGAGATTACACAGGGGAGGCATTGCCCCTGATCCTTGCATAATGGAGATTGAAGCAAGCCCCTTGACTGTAGCTGAAGTATCGTCCACAGTATGCCTTCAAAGCAAAGTCGAAGGCTAAGTCCTTCAATTTGAAGAGGTGTTCAACATCGACAAAGTCACTAGACGAAGCTACGGTTTTTGGGACAAAGTTTGAAGGTCTAACCGCTGGAGGTGTGCATGATGGTAATGAGTGACAAGTGGCAAGGGATTATGACCTTCCTTCTTTGTCTACAGGCAGTGATGATGAAGATACAGCTGAGCGAGCATTTATTGTGGACGTGGTTGGTTTTAAGCTTGCGCTGGGGTGGCTATGCTATGGTCCAATGACAAAAGTTCTTTCTTGAAATGTGGGGCCTCAACAACCCCTCCAGGCGGGTAGTGCTACAAGCATACATTTGATCGTGGGGACCTGCCATGGTTTTGCTACAAGAGACCAAGCTAGAGCAACGTAGACACCATATTTGGGGGGAGATCGGTGGAGGTTGTGTGGAGGGTTTTTGTGCCCTTAATGCAGTCGGCAGATCTGGTGGGATCTTGGTGGGGTGGTCGGAGGATGAGTTCAGCGTTGAAGACTCAATTCTTGGCTCCCATGTGCTGATAGTATAGCTATTAAGAAGAAGGGATAATTTGAAGATGTTTGTGTCTGCGGTTTATGGACCAACTAAGGAAGGTGCTCGCTCTCAACTATGGATGGATCTTAACCAAATGGCTGAGAAATGTTAGGGATGTCCTTGGCTCTTAGGGTTTGACTTCAACATAACTCTTCATGCTGAGGATAGACGGAGTGAAAAAGGTGGAAGAGATCGAGGCTTAGTAGCTTTCGTTGAGTTTATTTCCTTGCATGGTCTTTTGGACCTCTTGCCCAGCTTGTGTACGTACACCTAGAGGAATAATGTGAGGCAGATGTCCCGCATTGATTGATTTTTGCCAATGTCGAGATGGCGGAGATGATGCCACTTGCTGATGTGTGTCCTTTAGGGAGGCCATTTTCCAACCACACTCCATTGATGTGGCAGTCGATGAGGAGCGCCACTTTGAAACCTACTGCAAGTTTGACAGAGCTTGGCTTTTGGAAGAATGGTTTAAGGAGCGAGTGCAGGAGAAATGGAGATCCTTCTAGATAGTTGGATCAGCAGCAGCTCCTTTACAATATAAGTTACGAGAGCTACGATCTTCTCTAAGGATGCACAGAAAACAAATAAGGGAAGAAAGAAACAGGAAAAAGAACACTGCCTTAGTGGAGATTGCATGATTGGATAGGAAGGAAGACATAGGGACCTTCTCAGAGGTGGACCGCTCAGCCAAGTTGACTTACAGACAATGCAAGCGGAAGACAAAAAAATGGAGGCTGGGTGGAAGGGCAAATCTTGACAGAAATGGCTTAAAGGAGATTCTAACACATTTTCACATGATGGCCTCGGGGAGGTGAAGAAGGAATTGGATAGGCAAAATGAGGATCGATGACATTGACTATGAGAGTAGGGAGGCAATTGGTAAAGCGGCTACAGATTACTTTAGGGATTTCACAGGGATGGGGAGGATGGGGAGTTGGAGGTGGTCTGGTTCAGATGTCCCTTTTCTCTCTAAGGGGCAGGCGACGGATCTTATTGGGAAGTTCATTGAAGATGAGGTTAAGTAGGCCATTTGGGGGTTGAATGTAGATGCTTGACCTAAACTTGATGGCTTCCTGGTCCATTTCTATAAGGAATTTGGGTTGCTTCTAAAGGAAGACGCGATGCAAGTGGTTAGTGAGTTTGCAATGGGAAATTAGGGGTTTAATAGGATCAACAAATTTTATATGTTTTTACTCCTCAAGAAGGAGGGGTGATGTAAACACATTTACACTACTTAAAATGTCTATTTATGCATGTTCTTAAGCATAGGATTGAATTTAATGATATAAATATTGCATAACATGCATCATCTTGCATTTAGAGTAGTTTGAATAAAATGGAGGTTAATTGTCTCCTTTTATGTGCTTAGACAGGGCAAACATTTTGTCGGGACCTTGGATCAAAGATCCAACTGTATGGATGTGATCAGGGCGACGATTGGAGTTCAACGACTCCAAGATCGTCCTAATCAGGCATCCGTAACATCAGATAGTGACTGGGGAACCCTAGAAGATCAAGGGCCAGGATGGTGAAAATCCGCACTTCAGATGACAAATCCGACCGCACGGATGAATTCGGATCGATGATCGCAGCCCAATGACACAAAAATCGAGTCAATCCGACATCCGTGGCACCATCTACAACTTCCAGAAGATGGACTGCCAAGATAACGCTACGTGGCGCCATCTCAGCCGCCCAAACGTTCGCTTCATCTTGTGAAGGCCCCGCGCCTGATCGCTGTCCGCCGTTGGATCTTAATCCAACGGCTGTGGGCGCTTGCATTTAAAAACGTCCGCTCGACCATCCGCGCCCCATATCGCAGTGGTCGAGCGCGCTATCGCGAGCGCGGGTTCGAGCCGTGGAGAGGGACTGGAAGGCGCGGCGATTGGGCGCGGGTGGAGCATCAGATGGAGATCGAAGGGCCGTGTGCGCCCGATAGCGTCGACGCGCGATTGGATGCGCAATCGGACGCGCAACGGGATGCTTCTTACGAGATAAAGTCCAATTTTCGTTTCCCTTCGAAAGTGGATCCTGCGACGACGACGGTGTGCTGCTCCGTTCCCGTTCTTCTGCTTCGTCCTCCTTCGTCCAGCTTCGTTCTCCTTCGTCCAAGCGTCGTCCCGTCCGGCTCGTCCTTCAAGCAATCGCCGAGGAGGATAACTTCTCTCTTCCATTCTTATTTACAATTTTTCTAGTGTAGAATTTTCCTGCTTTATAGTGTAATTGATTTTCCGCTTTCTAGTGTAACTTTTATCTAATTTGATTATATAAACAATTAAAATATTGAATGCAAGTTCTCTTTCTCTCTCTCTTTCTTTTAGTCTGATAGCTCCATTGTAATTATATCGCCTTGCTTGTCAAAAATCCTAAAAAAAATATAATTGCGAATATAGATCAACGTAGCCTCCCTGCGTTCGACCCGAAATTCTTTTCGGTATAAATTTTTATTTGTTGAACATGAATTCTTCACTTTCGAACTACAACGACAGGTTTTTCAAAATCAAACACGTAAGCGTAGCGATTCGCAAAATCGTTTTACATTTTGGAGCCGTTGCTGGGGAGGCAACGATTTTCGATATTTTCTTCGGATTTCTTGCACTTTATTTGTTTTCTAACTAGCTTTCTCTTGTGTCTATTGTTTTGCAGAGACCTCTATCAAGGAATCAACAAGCGGTAGACTGGAGTAAAGTGCAGTTGAAGACAACTGTAAGTGCTCTTCCATTCTTTCCCCCTTCATAGATTTCATTCGCTATATTAAATCCAAATCCCAATTAACCTAGGTGTTTGCATAAATCCTAGGAATAGTTTGGTTGTTTGGATTTTCACTCACTTTCATTCCACCCTCATACATATAAAAATAAAAAAATAAAAAGATAATCTTGTGGGGTAATTTTCAACAAACGCACAACACACACCCACATTTAAGGCACTTGATCAACTTGATTTGTTTTCTACTCAATCAGGTTCTGATCTGTGGAACCGGTACACTCAAAGCAACACATAACAGAGTAGAAATCATTCTAGGTTAATCATCTTTGAGTGCCTAACTTAGTGGTGCATTTGTGGCCAGTTGTTTTAGTTGTTTGGGCTGCACCACTTTATTTTAAAATCAACTCATCAAGTAGCTCCTCCTTAGGGTTTTCAATCCAGGTATATTCCAGGCCCTCCACTTTCTTTCTGATTTTAAAGGAAAACAATCTTCACCCGTGTTTTACAACTTGGTTTGCTTAGAAACTTGATTGCAATTCATCTAATTTGAAACCCTAAAAGTTACTTAAGCAAGATTTGAACACTAAAATTCACACATTATCAATAATCTTGCTTGAAAATCCTGGTTGTGCACGCACTTACACAAATCTCAATCAATCATTAAGGGCACAACCCATTGTAAGGGCCCATCACATTTCATAAGCACCACAATCCCAGGCCTTAATAAAATTAAGTAGACGTTGGCCTTAAGGTTTGATTCGCTCTTCAGGGCTTAGTCTGAGATTATTTTTGATTAGCCTACTTGTACTGATTAATCTGATGTCTAACTAGGGGAGCAGAGTCAAACGATCGCGGCTGGGGGGTACACTAGGAACTGGAGGCGAAAGCCAAAGGAAGAGCCTTCTCCCCAGTCCCTCCTAACTGGTTGGATTAAACAGACATAAGTAGAGTAAATCACTTCCAGTCTTAAGGCTGGTTTTGGGAGTCAGTAGATCCTTAGGCTTCCCCACTTAAGGACAGCTTTGTTTTGTTGTGCTGCAGGGTCCCTATCCCAAGTCCTTCCGACCTTCTCCTAGTTTATGCTGGGAAGACGGTCATTGAATCCCCGATTGGAAGGACCATTAGAACATTCTAGGAGGTGCAATTTAGATTTTGGTCAATTTGATCCCATGGTCGAACAACAGCCTCCTCTGCTTGAAAATCCACAGGAAGAATTTCGAAGGTAGCTGGAACAAATGCAGAGAATGCAGGAATGGTTCCAGAGAATGCAGGGCGCTCAGCCCTTAAAGGATTTTTATGATCCTTCGAATTATGGGCGTCCAGATTCCAGCCGGTGACATAGAAATCAAGCCCCAGGTGTTAAGCCTGATTAAACATTATCATGGGCTTGGCTCCGAAGATCCGTTTCAGCACTTGGAGGATTTGACCACTTTGGTCTAGACCACCAAAGCTCGAAACGTTAACAAGGAGCAAATGATCATGAGGCTCTTCCCCACTCTCTTAGGGATAAAGCCGCGCATTGGTATAGGACAAGAGGAAGACCAATTACAACTTGGAATGAGTTGAAATCGGCCTTTCTGAAGAAATTCTTCCCAGTCGGTCGTACCAATGCTTTGAGACGGGCAATCACTACCTTTACCCAGCGGCCGGGGGAGCAGTTTCATGTGGCCTGGGAGCGATTCCAGGACTTATTGCGGAGGTGTCCACACGAGGTGTCAAAATGGCAACTCGTGCAGATCTTCTGTCATGGGTTGAATGAGCAACTCAGAAACCATGTGGATGCTTCTTGCTGAGGCAATTTTCTCAATAAAGATGCAGATAGTGCACATGATTTATTTGAGGAAATGAGTGAGAATTCAATTAATCATGCCTCCATGGATACTTTTAACCGGTCCCAGCAACCCAGATCAAATGTCAATGAAGTCTGTCTCTCATTCATTTGATATGGAATTGATTTGTAATAAACTTGATAAGGTGGACTTGGTTGCTAAAAGAATGGAAGAGTGGATGGCTGGCAATTCTATGAACAACTCTCAATCCACTCAATCCCAAAATTTGGGATTCCATTCCTCACGAGCTCCTTCTGGACGGGAGTTCGTGAATCAACTCGATGCGACTCAATCTATGTGTCAGCATTTCTCGGAACCCCATGGGTTTCCAACTGGGGCCTTTGATCCCAATTTTTCTGATCCTTCCCTTTCTTTCTCTCCATCCTCACCCTATGAGGATGTCTGTGCTGTACAAGAGAATGTTAGATCCAACCCCTACTCGAATGCCTATAATCCAGGTTGGAGAAACCACCCTAACTTCTCTTGGAAAAATCCGGGGCAACAGACCCAATTCCGACCCAGCAACTATGCTCCGCAACGACCAATGGGTCAGGGTTAAGTATATACTCAGTTGCCTCCAAATCAGGTCAATCAGCCAGCTTGGAATGCCTGTCAACCCGTAGGGCAGGCTGATTTGAACCGTCAAATGGTAGAGATGCAAGGATCTATGCTTCAGCTCATGCAGCAAATGAAAAACTCGCTGGACAACTTGCAATCCGAGCTCATTGCTAACTCTCGTCAACCCGGATCTCTACCTTCCCAACCCGCGAAACATTATAAATTCGGGCAATCAAGCCCAAGGGTACGGAAATCAGAGGGACCCGCACGCACATGCTCAGGTGGTTGAGCAGAGTTCCTCATCTTCTTCTGCAAATCAACAATTCATGGTCAATCAAGCCTCTCCAATCTTTCCTAACCCTCCGCAAGACCCAAATTCTTACGCTTCTGCAAATTCTGTCACTTTGAGGAGTGGTAAGAAGACTCAGGATCCACAACCACACTATTCTGATCTTTTGAATCCAGAAGAATCTGAGGAGAGAGAGGAGAATTCTAGAGGAGAAATAAAGGGTCAAGAACTTGATTCCAAAGATCTGACTCATGTTCCTTTTCCTGAAGCCTTAGCCAAAGCAAAGAAGAAGTCTGTTGATAGCAGTGAGGAGCTTCTGAATTTATTTAAGAATGTTGAGATCAATATTCCACTCCTTGATGCTATCAAGCACATACCGGCTTACGCAAAATTTTTAAAGTAATTATGTACACAAAAGCGTAAGTCGAGAGAATTTGTTTCGAGGAAGGTGGTACTCTCCGAGCAGGCTAGCTCTGTTATCCTGCACTACCTCCCTCAGAAAAAGAGAGATCCTGGTGCTCCTTTGATTTCTTGCGTTATCGGAGATTACACATTTGATAGAACACTTTTGGATCTTGGTGCATCCATCAACCTAATTCCGACTTCTCTTTATGAGAAGTTTGGGTTAGGTGAATTTCGGCCAACTTCAGTAATGCTACAATTAGCAGACCGTTCGGTCACAAACCCGCGATGCGTTATTGAAGATGTTATAGTTAAGGTCAAGGATTTCTATTTTCTTGTAGATTTCCTTGTCCTTGACATGGATGTATCAGATAATCTGAGGAACACGCCCATCATTCTGGGGCGTCCGTTCCTAGCTACCGCAAAGGCCAATATTAATTGTGAAAGCGGTAGCATGGAAATCGCCTTTGAGGACCAACGAATGAAATTGGATATTTTTAAGGCGATTAACAAATTTGATGATTGTGGATTTATTGAGGAACTTGATGAGGATAATGTTAATATTGAAACTTGTTTGACAGTTTCTTCAATTGAAAGTTCCTCTTTGGTTAATGAATTTGACCCGCAACCCTTTGACCTGACATCTTCGGAAGAGGTTACTGATTTTGTTCACTCAAAACCTCTTCCTCTTGTTGAATCTTCAGCATCTACCCTACCATCAATCAATACCCCACCCCAGCTTGAATTGAAACCATTGCCCGAGAATTTAAAATATCAATTTTTAGGACCGTAGAATACGCTCCATGTGATTATTAGTGCTAAATTGACAAAGGAGCAAGAGATTAAATTGATTAAGGTCCTAAAGGAACATAAGGAGGTAATTGGTTGGACGATTCATGACCTCAGGGGGATCGAGCCATCTTACTGTAATCATAGAATATTTTTGGAAGATGGATCCCGCCCTTCTCGCCAGATGTAGAGGAGATTGAATCCAAATATGCGAGAAGTGGTCAAAAAGGAAATTAAGTGGCTCGATGCAGGAATTATTTATCCAATCTCTGACAGTCCCTGGGTAAGTCCCGTTCAGATTGTTCCAAAAAAAGTTGGGATTACTGTTGTAACTAATGAGAGGTGAATTTGTCACAACTCGTTCAGCTTCCTCTTGGAGAGTTTGTGTTGATTACAGGAAGCTGAACACAGCCACTAAAAAGGATCATTTTCCCCTACCCTTCATTGATCAAATCTTGGAAAAATTAGCTGGGCAGAAGCACTTCTATTTTCTTGATGGCTACTCGGGATACAACCAAGTTCCTATCCATCCCGAGGATCAGGAAAAAACTACTTTCACCTGTCCCTACGGAACCTTTGCTTTTCGTAGGATGTCTTTTGGGTTATGCAATGCACCTGTGACTTTTCAAAGGTATATGCTAGCCATATTTTCCGACATGGTGGGAGAGTTTATGGAAGTCTTCATGGATGATTTCTCTGTTTTCGGAGAATCATTTGACTCTTGTTTGACTAATTTAGAAATGATTCTTAAGCGATGTATCAAGACACGACTGGTCCTTAGCTGGGAAAAGAGTCATTTCATGACCCAAGAAGGCATCATTTTGGGTGATGTAATCTCTGAACGAGGAATTGTAGTAGACAAAGCTAAGGTTGATGCTATCGCTAAACTTTCTCCCACATCTGTTAAACAAATCAGATCATTTCTTGGCCATGTGGGATTTTATCGAAGATTCATCAAGGATTTCTCGAAGGTTACTCATCCTTTGAGCAATCTTCTTGCCAAAGAAACGCCGTTTGTTTTTGACGAATCATGCCGAAAGGCATTTGATTTTCTGAAAACGACAATCACCTGTGCTCCAATTTTGCAACCACCAATTTGGACAGCTCCTTTTGAGATCATGACCGACGCTTCTGATTACGCGGTCGGGGCTGTCCTGGGTCAGAAAATTGATCGAAAGCTCTCTGTCATTTACTACGCTAGTAAAACTCTGGATGAAGCCCAGAGGAATTACACTGTTACTGAAATGGAATTACTAGCTGTAGTATTTACGTTGGAAAAATTCATGGCTTATCTCTTGGGGTCTCATGTTATTGTTTATACCGACCACTCGGCCTTGAGACATCTCTTGGCTAAAAAGGATGCTAAACCCCGACTTATTCGTTGGATTCTTGTTCTTCAAGAATTTGATCTTGAAATCAAGGATAAAGTCGGGATGCAAAATGTGGTAGCGGATCATTTGTCGAGACTCCTAGGTGATTCTTCTTGTCTGGACATTCCGATTGCTGACACTTTTCCGGACGAAACCATTCTTACAGTTTTAGGTGTCCACACCCCATGGTTTGCTGACATTGTTAACTATTTGGCCGTTGGTCAAATTCCCCAGGATTGGACCAAGCAACAACGGGATAGACTCAAATCTGTGGCCAAATACTACTTTTGGGAGGACCCTGAACTGTATCGCATCGGCTCTGATCAGATTATTCGCCGATGCATACCGGAGAATGAATTCAACAGTATACTCGAGTTCTGCCATGCATCTGGGTGTGGTGGACGTTTCTTTGGAAGAAAGACGGCTGCAAAAATCTTGCAATCTGGCTTCTATTGACAATCTTTATTTAAGGATGCCCAGGACTTCTCAAGGACATGTTCTCGATGTCAGTCACTCGGGAACATAACTAAGAGAGACATGATGCCCCTAAACCCTATTCTTGTAGAAATTTTCGATGTTTGGGGCATCAATTTCATGGGACCTTTTATCCCTTCATTTGGACATCAGTACATTCTTGTTGCTGTTGATTATGTGTCCAAATGGATTGAGGCAATTTCCACCCGAACCAATGACCACAAGGTGGTCATCAATTTTGTCAAGAAAAATATCTTCAGTAGGTTCGGGATTCCGAGGGTTATCATCAGTGATGGTGGCACTCATTTTACTAATGCCCAATTCCAGAATTTATTGGCCAAATACAGGGTTAATCATCGAATTTCCACACCTTACCATCCCCAAACGAATGGACAAGCCGAGATCTCCAATTGAGAGATCAAGAACATTTTGCAAAAAGCAGTTAGGCCTGATCGCAAGGATTGGACTCAAAAGCTTGAGGACGCTCTTTGGGCCTACCGTACGGCGTATAAAATGCCCATTGGCATGTCTCCATTCCGTTTGGTGTATGGAAAGGCGTGCCATCTACCCGTAGAGATTGAACACAGGGCATTCTGGGCAATCAAACAATGCAATTTAGATCTGAATCTAGTTGGAAAGACCAGGAAACTCCAACTATCTGAGTTGGAGGAGCTTAGAAATGATGCTTATGAGAATGCCAAGATCTACAAGGCTCGGACCAAAGCTCTACATGATCAATTAATTTCCCGCAAGAGCTTTGAACCAAACCAGAAGGTCTGGTTATTTGATTCTAAACTTAAGCTCTTTCCTGATAAACATGATCTAAATGGAATGACTCATTCATAATTGATCAGATTTTTCCTAATGGTGCCGTTCAGATTTCTGACCCAAAGACGGGTAACACCTTTAAAGTTAACAGTCAACGTTTGAAGTCTGTTGTTGACCGTAATCTTCCAGAACCCGTCTTAGACTCTGTTGCTCTAGCCATTCTGTGACTTCTTTGACTAGACTTCGCCTAGTTGACGGCATTAAACTCAGCAGTTGTACATATGACATAAGGCTGATGCGAGCTTCATATCCAGGTGACATCTTTCATATTCTACCCTTTCTTTCATGTCTCTTTTTCAATGAGGACATTGCATCAGCTAGGCATGGGGGGTGGATTCATTCTTGAATTATTTGGTCTACTTTGTGAAATCCATATAAATTCTCTCTTCTTATTTAAAAAAAAAAAAAAAAAATAATAATAATAAAAAAAAGGAAGGATTAGTTGGACATTAGGACTTTTCAATCCTAAGAAATTTTACATTAGGATCTGAACACAAAGATCCCTCAGGTCTCTGGACTTAATTAGCTTGTGTATCCACTAAAATGTGGATTTGTTTTTGAGTCCTCGCCATCTTAATTCTATTATAATTGGAATAAATAAGTTTGGGTGATAAGGACACGACTTATCAACCCGCCCTCTGATTTGAGGAAATTTTGAGTTTTAAGCATCTACACACTTTCTTTGCACTGATTCGTTCGACGATTCTAATGGAAATTGGATAGCTAATGAACCTTCTAGGGTGATATGACTGGCAAGTTATTGTGGGTAACAGCCCATAGGTAGGTTGTCCAGAGCCCAGTCACTGAACCTTTCTTAGTTTGCTGCCTTTAGGTAAATCTTAGACTAGGGAAGCCACCTACTTTAAAAAAAAAGGAGAAAAGAACAAAAAGAAATAAGTCACACTTCGCCGCACGAGTATGGCTGGCAAGTTGTCGGTGGTAACAGCTCATCGACCGGGTGTCCAGAACCCAGCTCAGAAAATGCACTAAAAATTTCCAAAACATTTAGGAAAAAGCGGAGAAGTAGAATAAATCGGGGAGGTATACACTTGATTCACCCTTGTGTTGACCCTGTAAAAAAAATTAAAGTAGGAAGAAAGCTACCGGTTGTAAAGATACACTTTTAGGTAGAATTCTGGTTAGGTCACCTAGAGGCGTAGAAATCCGAAGTCTGTTCTAATTGCCGGTCAACGAGTCTATCACAATCACATAAGATGCTTAAAGCTTAGGGTTCTCATCAAATTTTGGGTGAGTTAAATGGCCGTAGAAAGCCACTCTTAAATCCAAAAATTTGAAAATCAAAAAAATTAGAAAAGAGAAAAAGAGAAAAAGAAAATTTTCTTTTAATAAGGCGATGGCTTGAGGCGGTCTGCATTTTGGCTGATACCTGGGCACTGTTGTGTCTTTGAAAGTTCAGTTCCTAAGTAGACAATTTCTTAATGATTGAAAAATAACTAAAGTCCAAATAATCCAACCTAATTCTTTTATAAATAGCATATAGTTTTTGCTAGGGACTAGTAAAAGATAGGTATGGGGGTATGATGTAAACACATTTACACTGCTTAAAATGTTTATTTATGCATGTTCTTAAGCGTAGGATTGCATTTCATGATATAAATATTGCATAACATGCACCATCTTGCATTTAGAGTAGTTTGAATAAAATGGAGGTTAATTGTCTCCTTTTATGTGCTTGAACAGGGCAAACATTTTGTCGGGACCTCGGATCAAAGATCCAACCGTATGGATGTGATCAAGGCGACGATTGGAGTTCAACGACTCCAAGATCGCCCTAATCAGGCATCCGTAGCAGCAGATAGTGATCAGGGAACCCTAGAAGATCAAGGATCAGGATGGTGAAAATCCGCACTTCAGATGACAAATCCGACCGCACGGATGAATTCGGATCGACGATCGCAGCCCAACGATACAAAAATCGAGTCAATCCGACATCCGTGGTACCATCTAAAACTTCCAGAAGATGGACGGCCAAGATAGCGCCACGTGGCGCCATCTCAGTTGCCCAAATGAACGCTTCATCTTGTGAAGGCCCCGCGCCCGATCGCTGTCCGCCGTTGGATCTTAATCCAACGGTTGTAGGCGCTCGCATTTAAAAACGTCCGCTCGACCATCCGCGCCCCATAGTGCAGTCGTCGAGCGCGCTATCGCGAGCACGGGGCGCGGGTTCGAGCCTTGGAGAGGGGCTGGAAGGTGCGGCGATTGGGCGCGGGTGGAGCGTCTGATGGAGATCGGACGGCGGCGCGCACCCGATAGCGTCGACGCGCGATTGGACGCGCAATCGGACGCGCAATCAGACGTGCGGGCGGCCGTGCAACGAGCGGGCGCGGACGCATCTTAAGCCGTCCGATCTCGCGATCGGACGGCTGAAAAGCGGCAAATGTGCGTTGCCTTTGAGCATGCGAGTAAGCGAGGAGGCCCGCGCGAGCCAGTTATGACGCCCATGTTGAGGGCTTTAGTGACGGATTTATCCGTCACTAAAGATCCCTCTTTTATTATTTTGAAGTTGTAATGTTCATTTTGCCCTCACTCCTTGCAACTATAAAAGGAGACCCCCTTCATACGAAATTCTCATCTCTTGTTTCTCCTCTCTACCCCTCCAAAGCTTAAAAGAAGCTTATCCCACATTCGGGATGCTTCTTGCGAGATAACGTCCAATTTTCGGTCCCCTTCGGAAGTGGATCCCGCGACGATGACGGCGTGCTGCTCCGTTCCTGTTCTTCTGCTTCGTCCTCTTTCGTCCAGCTTCGTTCTCCTTCATCCAGGCGTCGTCCTGTCCAGCTCGTCCTCGAAGCAATCGTCGAGGAGGATAACTTCTCTCCCATTCTTATTTACAGTTTTTCTAGTGTAGAATTTTCCTGCTTTATAGTGTAATTGATTTTCCGCTTTCTAGTGTAACTTTTGTCTAGTTTGATTATATAAACAATTGAAATATTGAATGCAAGTTCTCTTTCTCTCTCTCTTTCTTTCTTTTAGTTTAATAGTTCAATTGTAATTATATCGCCTTGCTTATCAAAAATCCTAAAAAAAATATAATTGCGAATATAGATCAACGTAGCCTCCCTGTGTTCGACCCGGAATTCTTTTCGGTATAAATTTTTATTTGTTGAACACGAATTCTTCGCTTTCGAACTACAACGACAGGTTTTCGAAAACCAAATACGTAAGCGTAGCGATTCGCAAATACGTTCAACAAGGGGGTGGAGGCTATTGAAGATTACAGACTTACTATTTATCTCATAGTGGCAAAGGTCCTTGCAATAGACTAAGGAGAGTATTAGGGGACATTGTTCATCCTATGTAGACAACCTTTGTTCCAGGAAGAAATATATTGGATGGATATGTGATTGCTTTAGAGACTCTGTCCTACTAGAGAAGATTGAAGAAGGCCTTCCTTTGGAAGGTGAATTTTAGTAAAGCTTATGACTTTTTCCAATGGGTGTTTATTTGGGTGGCCTTGGCAAAAAGAGGCTTTCCAACTAGATGGCTAGAGTGGATGAAGGGTTGTATTACAACGTCTTTCTCCATGCTACTTAATGGAAACCCAACAGTTGGATGGATTCATCCGAGGGGTGAGACAAGGTTGTCCATTGGCCACCATGCTCTTTGTTTTGGTGGTGGACACATTGGCTAGATGCGTGACTAGATGTTGCGAGAGAAACTTGTTCATGGGTTTCTCGGCAGGGAATGAAGTGCAAATATTGGTCCTTCAATATGAAGACTACAATTTATTTTTTGTAGGGGGATCTGAAGATGGAGCGAGAAGCATTTGGATCCTACTAGAAATATTTGAGGAAGCATTGGGGTTGATTAATTTTTCTAAATCCATGTTTATCCTCTTCCACACGACTACCCTAGAGGCGAGCTCTTGTAGTCTGACATTGCATACGATAGAGGGTTCCCTACTGATTACATACTTAGGTTTACCGCTATTAGATAAGCGAATTCCATTATAGGAATGGCAGTCGTTGATTGGAAGACTAGAGAAAAGGTTGTCGAGTTGGGCCTCTAAAGTTCTTTCTAGGGGAGGAAGACTAGTGCTATTGAAGGCAGTTTTGGCTTCTATGCCTTCTTATTTTATGTCTGCCTTGAGAATGCCATAGAAGATTGAGAGGAGGATAAGTGGATTGATAAGAGACTTCTTCTGGACAAATTTTGGATCGAATGGGAAAGGGGCCAGGATGGTAGATTGGACGATGTGTGCAGGTTGATAAAAGGAGGTCTTGGCGTTAGGGACCTCAAGAAGATGAATGATAGCTTCTTGGTGAAGTGGATTGCTAGAATTCTTGAACGTAGACAAGATTTTTTGGGGATATTCATTGAGTCTTGTTATAGGACCCTAGGTGCTGGGAGTTGCTTGCCTCTCCTCAAAATGGAGCCTCTCAATTCATTAAGTCACTATTGTCGGTTATGCCAAAGGTACAAAACTTCCTCTCTCCTTATGTAGGGGTCGGTGATGCTTTTATGTTTTGGTTGGATGATTGGATGAGATAAGGTAGATTGAGGGATCGGTTCCCAAGACTATTTGTGTTGGCTGCAAACAAGGAGGCGAGGATGTTAGACTGTTGGGATGGAACTTGGAACCCCACGTTTGTGGGCAACTTGTCAAATCAGAGAACCCAACAGCTTCAATTGTTTTGGCAAGAGCTATAAGGCTACCAACCAGAAGGCAGGATGGTTTTGTGTGGGATGGTGGACATTTCACGGTCACGGAGGCATGTCAGAGGCTGGGCGATGGAGGATAAATAGCAAACCTAGATTTTATTAGGGATTATAGACAAATTTGGTCATCTCTTCTCCTTTGAAGGTAAAAATTCTTCCTTGGATGCTTAAGGAAGACTAATGACAAAAGTTTGAGGGCTAGATGGGTGGAGAACATGGATATGGCGTGCTCTTTGTGCCATGCGGAAAATGAGGATATTGAACACCTTTTCTTTGCGTGCCCATTCTCTATGCAAGTTTGGGAACACTTCCAACTAAATCAGATAATGCGCACTAGCAACAATGATTTTTGGGGATGGTTTAGATCTAGCAATCACAATGGAGTGTAGAACTCATTTAGGCAAGAAAGAAGGCAAAAGCTTTGGCGATCCTTTGGGGTATTTGGCTTGGGAGGAATGCGACTATATTCAAAGGGTAGCACCCCTACCTTGAAAATTTTATTTCTTTAATGAGCTATCATGTAATGTGATTGTTGATTTTTATTAATATATTTCCTAGGTGGTTTTCACTTGGATAAACACTCTTCTCCTTTTCAAAAAAAATTTCAGAGAGGTTAAATTGTAGATGGTGTTTAGATTAGTTCTAGAATAAGTAGTGGAATATGACGTAATATATGATTTGATGTGATTTAAGTAGAGAGTTGTAGTATATTTGTTTTATTTTTGATGTTGAGTTGCTTTTCATTATTGTTTTGTTGGAAAGTTGGGTAAATGGGATTAGATTTGATGGGTGAATTAATATGTTGTGAGTAGAGATTTGAGATGACATTTTTCATAAAACCATACCTAACCCATTGCACTATTCATCTTAACCTTGCATGTCACCTAACCCACCATCTTAAAACTCGTCCAAACACAGCCGTAAGTGTCAAGGCTGACTGCATCACTGAAAAAGAGTATCATTTTTATTGCTATGATCTGATTGGAAAGAAGTAGCTAGTGTGATTTTACCTTCTTTCTGAAGACCCGTCATTTTCAGATTGAAGGAAAGTACCATTGAGTTAGATTTATGTCCTTTGGCTGTCTATCAACAACATGGGCACCATTTTTCTTTTGTCTCAATACCATTTATGCAAGTTAGTATCCTTGATGACAACCCATCTGACACCCACCATCATTTGATTTTGCTCTAGATCTCCTGTAGCCCAGCTGGAGGCTGATTTACCCACAGCCCTGAGTAACAATAAGAACTTATACTCTTCAACTTTTGTCTCATTACGATACAATTGATGTACCAAGTCCCTACCTGAGACAATTTTCTATAGATTTAGCCAACACAATTATTCCATGGAGCTACCTTAAGGCTATGGAAGATTCACGGTGGAAGAAAGCTATGGACAACTAGATGGATGCACTTATTTCTCATGGAACATTGTTGTTGTGGTTGATTATAGATGGGTATATATAAAATACCATTCGGATGGGACAATTGAGAGGTTCATGACCTAGTTAGTGCTCAAAGAATATTCTTTTTGAAAAATGGGGGGGTTAACAATAACATTGTTAATCCCTAGAATTGCATTAGTAAAGAAAAGAATCTAAGTACACTGGAGGTTACATAAATGGCTGAATTTATGAACCCCATCCATTAAGGTTCTCTCCCTCCTAAAAACAAAGCCCTTATGCTCTAACCAAATTCTTCAAATCAATATAAAAGCTTTCCTTATAGTATTGGCATTCGCAAGGGCAGAATGGATGTCGGTCCAAAATTCAAACTGAGTGAAAGAGCAAGTGAAAAATCCCCCCTTCTTTATGTTTTCTTTATGTTTTCTTTCTATCATGCTTCCACGACCTCCTTTTCAAGAATAAGATAAGGTTAAGGATATGGACCATCAAGTCCAAGCTGGAGACTCTCCAAGAGCTGACAATGGATTCAAGCTAATATGAAATAACCTAGAGATCTTGGAGTGCAAGACCTAGGGGTACGATCATGATCGTTGCAAGCACAACAAGACTAGAGAGGGCTTGGTCTTATGGTGCTTTTGTGAAGGTGGAGTTCACTACAACGACAATTGCTATGATATGTTCGATTATGTTCTCTTGCTTGCTTTTTTTGATTGTTGAGGATCCGTAGGACGACCCTCCTCCCTCACCTCCCTCCCCTTCCACCCTTTCCACCCCCTCCACCCTTGGCCCCATCGCATCCTCCACCTCCTACCTTAAGCGACCTGTTTAATCGGATTCAATTGGATCTCAACCAAGCAACCTAATTAAAGGTTGTCTTCAACCTCCATCTCCTCCCCTACAATTGCTCTGATTGAAACAAAGCACTAACTCCGACTCCACTACAAGATCTCTGGTTGCCCCAAGCGACCATTGAGACTACAATAACAACGCTCTTGACTCACATTACCCCATCCTAGTGGTTAGTCACCCAATTAACTCACTCAAAGCGGAGATTTTAACTTGCCAATCAATGGCTCTAGTTGATTTCTTGGTTCATCGGTGCTAAAGTGTTGTGGCTGCATTGAGGATGCTGCCAATAGTCGATGCTGTTCCTCCCTCATTTATTTGCATCCAAGTAGGTGAGGGAGAGGTTGTTTCTACATGGACATGGGGAGGGGGAGGTCGTCAAAGGTGTGGATGGGAAAGGAGGTTGACAGAGGAGGGGAGGGGGAGGTGGCGACAGAGGAAGGAGGAGGAGAGGGGAAGAAAGGGAAAGGAGGTGGAGGAGAGGGTTGATGGGAAGAGAGCGAATAAATGGGCATAAGTATAAAAAATACATTATTTTTTACTCCATGTTTTTATTAGGGCCATACGAACTAGGAAACTAATGTTTCAAGAGTCTATATGTAAATATGAAAGATACATACATAAATATGGGTTATACAAGGGTATTCACATCTTTGTGAAAGGTTCTAGGGGCATATATGTAAAATCCCCTTAACAATAATGGACATCTAAATTTATATAGCTATTTTGCTGTAAATTATGGTAGCTCACCAAATGATGGGTGATTAACCATTGATAATGGCACCTTCTTTGGTGGAAACGTTGTATCCTGGCAAAATAAGTAGTAGATGGTAGCTTAGTTTAGTGCAGCTGCAAGGGCGAAATATAAAGCCATGGCACATGCAGCCTACGAAATTACATGGATGGTATCTTTTTTGGTTGATCTTGGAGTAGGTGCAAAATTGATAATGCCACCTTCTTTGATGGTGTCAGGAAATAAATTAGGATTCAATTAGTTAAGAAATTGGTTGTCTTTCTTGTTTTAGTTTGTATTATCTTTAGTAACTTAGTCATACTTCCTTATTGTACCAAACCCTCTCTCTATATAAAGAGGGGTATAGCTTACTTATTTCAATTAGAAAATTGCTTCCCTCATTCTTAACATAGTATCAGAGTCACCGATCTCTATGGCTTAGGGTTAGGAGAGAAGAAACCCTAGAGAGGGAAGGGGGGTCTTTGGTGACGTTGTTGGCCTTCGGCGAGCCACTGGGGAGGCCCCTCCTCTCCATGTCAATTTCCTTCTCTCTTCTCTCCCACTAATCTCCTCTCCTTTTCTCAACATTGGAACCCACCAACAGCAGTTGTGACGACAACCGAAGATCATCACCACCGCCACCAACCACTACTTTGACCATTGTCAGCCTCTGCATCATCATGTAGATGGGATGCACTCTAATGCACTTAAATCATTTTGACTAGCTCTTGAGCTGTAAGAGCAATGGAAGCGAGGTGACCTTATGCACACCCAAAGAAACCAAGCACGGTATGCTGGCTTGCGGGGTGTAGGAGCAATGACACCCTTATGACCTTATACACACTTAAGAAGACCAAGCCTCATCATCTTCAGACTCTTGTATGTGGGAGTAGTAGCACCCGAGTTGTAATTGTGATTTCTCACATACCCAACGCCTTGTGCAAGACGTACAAGTAGCCACTTAACTAGTAGTTGTGGATGCAGATGCCAATTACTTCATCATCTACAATTGATCTTTAACTCTCGTCTACCACTGTTTCTCCTTTGACTACCTGGATTAGGGGGGAACCCCTTGTTTGTTGTGACTCCTTCAAGTTGGACGTTGCATGCTCCAACTTAAGGGAGAGTGTTAGGAAATAAATTAGGATTCAATTAGTTAAGAATTTGGTTGTCTTTTTTATTTTAGTCCATGTTATTTTTAATAACTTGTTATATTTCATTATTGTACCAAACCCTCTCTCTATATAAACGAGGTGGTAAATATGAAAATGCCACCACTCTTTCAATGGCATAACTATAAATGTAGTGAATTGAATGACATTTAAGTAATTTCAAAAGATTTTAGTAACATTTACATAAGAATGCTAAATAATTTTGGTTGTTTCCTTGCACGTCGATGACTTCTCAAGGAGACCACAATGCAAGCCGATAGGGTTAATTAGAATGGACATTGCATTACACATGCATACCTTTGAATCTTGAAAAGTCATTATGCCCAAGACATTAGCATAATTTTTCTGAAAGTATTTCCGGTCTATATTTTTCTTACTTAACTTTCAATTTAGCCTAATGGGCTAATAACCTTGGGAGTAGATCGTTGGACGGATTGGTGCTTGGGGTGGAGTATCAGTTAAGGAGAGAGGTAGGGAGATAGGACATGGGTGGGGGGTGGAGAGAGAGATGAGGTGCTGACAGGTGGCACCCAATACCCTCTTTTAGTATATTAGTAACAGATAGGGGTATGGCTTACTTATTTTAATAAGAAAATTCCTCCCCTCATTCTTAACATATGGAAACCTTGTCTCTTGGCAAAACAAGAAGTAGTGGATAGTAGCTTAGTTTAGTGCAGTTGCAGGGGCTGAATATAGAGCCATGGCACATGCAGCCTACAAGATTACATGGATAGTATCTTTTTTGGTTGATCTTGGAGTAGGTGTGAAATTGTTTATTCCCATATTTATTGATAATCATTCCATTAGTTATATTGCCTCCAATCCAATGAATAACTAACAATGCATAGTTGATTGTCATGTTATTCATAATGTCACGACATAAAGGAAAATTACTACACCATCATTTCAAAGCTTCAAGGCATTACCATGTAAGCATCATATATTTCTTTGCAACATCTTAGTCGTGATGAACATCTTAGGCATTATATATTTCTTTACCATTCTATGGTGTTTCTTTCGGGATGGGAGATGCTGGATGGAAAATGTACGAGGGAGATTTCTTTTTTGTCTTAGTTTTGCCTCTGAAATCTGTAAGTCCGTTCCCTTTGCACTAATACAATTCTCTGTATGATCACCAACCTTCGGCAATCATCCTTTTTCCCTTTTTTCAAAAAAATGATGTACATCCATGTTCCGACTTGAAGATTATAGCGTTATATTATTTGTTATGACTTTTCATGTTTCCTTTACTTTTGTTGCCACACAAAGGATGAGTTGGATGTGACAACCTTGAATTGCAATTCCTTTTGTTATTCTTTGCTGCCCTTTATAATATAGTATTGTGTTTCTTTCCATGACAAATGTGAATGGAAGTAACGAATCCATCTGACCTAATTGGGAAAAGACTTGGTTTTGGTTTCATTTCTAGTATTAACAATATGTAATACAGTACAATTAAAGCTTCAAAGGGAATTATCTGTGTTATTGATTTTTTTTTTTAGCTTACTAAGGTTTTGATTGTGGCCCTTGCTGTAGCTTTTATGGTGAAATGAGCACTACAGCCAGTCGTCTCATGTAGTATCTCTTTAAGTTGAAATGAGCTCTAGATTCGTAATAGAAAAGAAGGGATCTTTCTCAGAGGGATATTTACATGGGCATCCTTGAAATCATTTCCAATGACACACATACCCCCTATTTTCTTACTATTTACATTGACACCACTAGAAGACTTGTCCCGTTTACATTAATAGCTGTCTCTTTGGGCATTTTATCAAATATAATGGAAATTGGACTTAAAGACAAAGGATTTTTACATTCAAGCTCATGTGCCTTCAACTTCTACTTGTCGAGACTCTCAAATGGCTCCAGTCGAGCCTACGAAGTGTTAGACTCACTTAGAGATTTCTGGTGAAGGTGAAATAAAAAGAGATTATTGGGATAGGAGGAATAGAAAGAAGGTGGGAAATGGAGGGAAAGGAGGGGGAAGGGAAAAATCAATTCATGGGATCTTAAATGCAAAAAAATAATTTACTTTTGAGCCTTTTTCCATCAGTTTTGGCAACGGAAGGTTATTGACGTAAATAGAACAATTTTGTTAGGAGTATCTGTGTAAATAGTCAGAAGTTAGTAGGCATATATTATTGCAAACAATTTCAAGGGAGCCCACGTAAAAATCCCTAAAACAAATTGCCTCTCGTACTGAAGTGTGTTCTTTCCTTATCCTTTTTTCCCTTTTAAGGAAGAAAAGATCAGCATAATCCCAAGAGAGTATTAGCACTCTGCATTATCCACATATGGCCTTCTACCCATTAAAATCAGCTTGCAAAGATCGGTCCTGTTAAATTATTGCCCATTTTGCGGTGATCTTTTCATTTTTAGTTTCAGTTATCCTATCTGCCAAAGATGCTGTTTTTTTTTTTTGGGAAGATGCCATGTTTTTTGCAGCATTAACTATATTTTTGCACATCTAGGGTGGTCTTTAGACATTAGAGTAGCCATTGTCATCAATTGTTTATCAATCTCCATATCATTTTGCTGTCCTTCGTCATCATCATTTCCAGGCAGCTATGTCATCATGTATGATTAGGAGGAAATGGAAAGAAGGCATGTGTCTTCTCTGGAATATCTCATCGCTTGGGAAGGATGTGTGTTTACTAGAATCAAATAGTTATAACATTATACTCCCTCTATTGGAACTTAGAATTTCAAAATGCAACTGCAGACCCCTCTTTCTTTTGTTGGTTGGTGGAGGATGGTGGTTGGCCCCCTCTTGTGTCCCCCCTTTATCATGCCTGTGTGGATGAGCTGCTACAATTACACAACTACTTGGGGCATTGAAATCTACGGCCAGATGAGGGAGACAGATGAAATTGGGAGAATGGAAATTTACAGTTAAAGTAGCCTATAAAGTTTTATGTGGTGTATTGACAGATCAAGATAACGATTTTCTGAAAGATCAAGGCACCTATGAAGATCCACTTTTTTGCTTGGAAGATGAGGACGTGGATTATCAACAAGGTGTGACACCAAAGATGGGATCCGAATTCAGATTACACTTGAACCTTTGTGGAGATGGAGATAAGATTTGGATAATTTATTTTTCACTTGCCATTTTGCTTGGAGGACTTGGAATGAAATGGGGCTCTCTGGATAGATTCCTTGTCTTTGAATTCTTTCTATAACTCCTTTCAAAGAGGTTCTTCTTCCCCTGGTGTGCATCAAGAACCTTTTCAGAAAAAAAAGAAAAGCACTGATCGAAGAAAGAAAAGACTGGGCCTTTGTCAGTGCTTTGGTCCTTATGGCTGGAAAGGAAAGGGATCGTCTTTGCGTCCAACAGGTGTTATGTAGAGAATGTTTTGACCCAGGCAAAATGAACAGGGTGGAGCTTGATTTATGTACTACCTTTTTTTTTGGTAACCCTTTTCTTATTAATTTAGTGGAGGGTCACTAACCTCAAGTGGCCATTCCTTCCCTCTCAAAATAATAATAATGATGATGCAGGTGTAGACCTCGTTCAATATGGCTAGATGTATATATTTACTTGAGAAAAATCCTTATCAACTATATGGTTTGGAATAACACTAGATAAATGCTAATTACTTTTTACCTTCTAAAGGTTGGCTGGAAGATGCAGCTCTTTTTGCTGTTATAGACAGCACCTTAAATGCTTATTCATGGACCGATTGGCCAGAACCATTGAAAAATCGCCACCTTGGTGCTTTGGAACGTATATATGAAAGCCACAAGGATTTTGTAAGTATTCTACCTTGAGATAAATATCATGCTTAGAAGGGGCTACTTGATTCCTAATGATGCTATCTCATTGTTTCTTTCCATAAATGGCACAGATAGAAACATTTATTGCCCAGCAATTTTTATTTGAAAGACAATGGAAGAGAGTCCGTGATTATGCAAGGGAAAAGGGAATCAAGATCATGGGGGATATGCCTATTTATGTTGGTCATCACAGTGCTGATGTTTGGGCAAACAGGAAGTCCTTTCTGCTGGTTAATTCTTGCCACCAGTGATATCATTGAATGTTTTTCTATTTTACCTAACAATGACTTGCTAATCTCTGCTGGCATGTGGACAGGACAGGAATGGTTTCCCAATTATAGTTAGTGGTGTCCCACCTGATGCTTTCAGTGATACAGGACAACTTTGGGGAAGGTATAGTTAGCATGTGAAGATGTTTGCAATGCTTCTGCATCTGTGCTATTTTCTTGTCTAAAAGGACTAAAGCCTGCAATTAATATCTACCAACATTTGGTTGAAAAAGAAAATATATTTTGTCCTGCAAAAAGGACACTCGTAAGTCCATATTTCTGGATTTGTCCACCCTTTGCTGCAAATGTTTGAGAAGCCTAAGGAATTAAATACCGGACTAGAATTATTGCCAAATATTTCTCCAAGTCGAGGTAGGATGCATGAATTCTTTGCCTGCATTTAAGTTTGCATCTGGTCTTACATCCAAATAAGCAAATAAGCATGTGGAATCATTTCCTTCCGACATTTGCTTGCTCTTCATACCCTCCAGTGAAGCTTGCCATCAATCTCACATCCTTTGACTGAATCATTGATTTGCCTTTGATGTAGTTAGCAATATACATGTAATATATTATACTTGGTTAGGACTTGTGCATTATGGTTTTCTTATAGTATATAACCAAAATAGCTCTTGAAAATGTGAAGTGTCAATAACTATACATCTATCCAAGGATGTGCGTAGTATCTCTGAACTTAGTCCAAAATTCAAATATAGGAAATTGTATTTAGGAACTTCAAATTTTTAAATTCAGTGCAAATACATGAAATTATATTGGGGGACTACTTCAGCCAATATATAACTGTATAAATCATTAGGGCAAAAATGAGAATGTAAGACAGCATATTAAACGTCATAAAATTCCTTGCATACTAGCTTTCCGGTTATCCAACATCCAGTTTTCATTCCAAACGAGAGTGTGATACCTGTTCTGGTTCCATTCCAAGAGAGGAGTTGTTTTAATGTACCAAGGGATGATAAAATGGATAGACAAGTGACATTTCACCACATTCTGATTGCCGGTACGTTGTTTTAACTTCCCAGCAAACACAAGAATGTGGTTCCAAGCTAAAAGGATGAAGAAATCCCAGCAACCCCTTTCCCTAGCGAATGTTTCATGGTAGTGGAATAATCCACTTGCCCGTTTGGTTGGATATGCATTTGTGATTTGGAATAAGCAGTAGAATGTGAGTGAAAAGAAAGAAGAGGAAGGAACTCATTTACATTAAAGCTGGAACCACTGTTCCAAAATAAGTGATATCTCCTTTTTCAGAAAAGTGGGTATCCTTCCTCTAATATTTTTCTAAACTTTAAAAATATATATATAATGTTGAAAAAGATCAAATTGTCAAATTGGTTCTGATTTTTTTATCAAGAAAGCCTTAACCCTCTTTATATAGAGAGAGGACTTAGGTATACAAGGAAACATCATAAAACACTAGCTCACTTTTCAAAAATAAAACACAATAACTCACCAAAGATGAGAGACTAAAAATAATAGGACATCCAATCCTTACCAATTTATTCTCTAACACTTCCCCTCAATGTAGGCATCTTGAGAAGTAGGCAGTGGACTAGAGGAGCAAGAGCAGGCAGTAGGTTGGAGGAGTAGAGGGTGGTTGTAGTAGAAGTAGCAACCGTAGTAGAATGGGAGATCTTTGAAGTGGGTCTCTTCCACATGAACACTCAATGTGTGCCTCTTCCTTGGAGACCTCGAGTGAGTTTCTCTTATGTGGGGACCTTAAGATTGGGTCTCTCCCACATGGAAGCTCGAAGTGTACCTCTTCTTTGGAGACTGCGAGCGAGCTTCTCTCATGTGGGGATTTCAAGAGTGAGTCTCCTTCTTTCTTTTTTACTTCTTCCCCTTTTCTATCATTTTTTTTCTTTTTTTTATATGCTTCTAAAAGAAGCAACCCAATAACATATAATAAGAAATAAACGATAAAATCAAAAAATCTAAATAAGACCATGTTGGGTTTCATTGAAACCCCAACAAGGACCCAACAAGCATCCAATGATAGTGAGAGAGAGATTGCATGCGCACACCTATTGCATCACTATGGTTGGGTAACATCAATGAGATGGTCACAGGCGAGAGGCGACCTTGCAGTAGCCCTTGAGGGAGGATCTGACCTCCTTGGCGGTGTTGCAATTTGAAGAGGACATTGCAGGTGATCCAGTAGAGAGAGAGGCAGCATTACTTGGCCACTAGAGTCCCCATAGGGCTTGGCAACACGGTGTAGGGGGTTCACTGAAACCCTAGGTGCCAGAGGTGGTGCCTTTGAGGCCTTTAGGTCACCGCCCAGAGCATAGCAGCGAAAGAGAGAGGTCGATCTTGACCTTGATCCAGAGATGAGAGAAGGGGGCCTTAGGGGGTCACCTCGAGAGGTGGGCCACCGGAGGCTCGTCGGTGACTACAAGGCCTGACAGCATTGTTGGTAGCCTCTTTAGGGTTTTCGGTGGTATTTCTCTCTTTTTCAAATGAGATCAAACTTGTTTAGATACCATGTTGAAAAAGATTAACTTGGTTTTGGTTATTTTATTAAGAAAACCTTAGCCCTTATTTTATAAAGAGAGGGCTTAGATATACAAGGAAACACCATTAAACACAATAACTTATGAAAAATTAAAAAGACTAAAAATAGGAGAACACCCAATCCTAACTAATCTGACCCTAAAATATATAACTAATTTAATCTCTAACATGTACTAAGCAGACTAGGGCATCCCACTTAATAGGAGTTGGGATTCTCAATGATTAGTATGAGTTCCCCCCAGAGACATAAAATAGGGAGCTAAAGGGTAAGGAATGTTCAAAAAAATGATGGTTTTTTTACATAAATTCCATTAAAAACTTGCATAATTTCTTAAATGCCATAAAAAAATCCATATTTACATAAATGATTTAAAAAAGTTAACCCCTACATACATGCCAATTCCAATGAAATTTGGACTGTCAATCCTTGTATCGACATGAATCTAAAGCACGAATGAATGATCTCAATTTCATTTTATTTGTTTGACACAATGATTGACTTGAGAATTGACATTTATGTAAATAGAGTGAACTTTTTTATGGTATATATGTAAATATGAATTTTCTTGTGGAATTTAAGTAATTTTGGATGTCCATGATGGCATTTATGTAAAAAGCCCAAAAAATAATCACACCATACAAGGGTTTTTAGTTAGGTTCCAGTTAAACAAAGTATTGAGGGATCTAACCTCAATAACATGATGGTTGGAAAGAATGATTACAAGCTCTTGGACATTTTGAGTTCTCTCCTATAGGCAATGATGTGTGAATGGCATGCTCTTTGCTTCCAATTCCAGTCCCTTGTATAGGTAAGAGAAGTGTAAGTGTTGTACATGAAGTTTCTAAGGAGGTGATGATCTATTTCTTGAGGTGATTTTTGTAATCCATTATATATACCCCATCCTTATTCCAACCGTGTGGCACTTGGAAAGGAAAGAGCTTTTGCTGGTGGTTACCCAATGATGTCAATTGTTGAGCTTGCATGGCTTGAGGCACTGTTTACCCATTGCTATCCATGGGGGAGATTGTCTTGATAACGTCACCTGCAGAGGGCATCAAATGTGGCATGGGATGTAGTGGGTGTAGTGATTGTGGTGTGTGACGTAAAGCTATGGTGGGTGGTGGGTAGCAATGGCCACTGGTATTTAAAGAGGGGGGATGAAGAAGATAGGGAAGGTAATGAGGAGTAAATGCTTGACATTTCATTAAAGATGGCAAGCCAATATATTGGTCTTGCTCCCATTCGTATAAGGACTCATGACCAACAGTAGGAGGCATGTCCCCTACATGGGGAAAACAACTGACTCTACTATGTAACCCAAAATGGAAATGTAAAACATCATGCATCTGCACCCATATCTTCATGCAAGAGGGATCGATCCTCTTTTAGACCAACACCCATGACTCTAAAGACTCGACTCGAGACCTACAAACTTGACCTGTAGACCACCCAACATTTACTACATAAAATAGGGAAAATAACCCTCCAAAATGGTACTCTAGCTGATGGCACATGATTCCACCTTAGGTGTCCATGTGGTGCACATGTATCAACCACCCACCCTTTGGAAGTAAGTGTCGTCCTTGATGCCCTATTTCAAGAATCAGTGATGAAGTTCCTAGTAATCTTCCCACGTGGCTTCATCTTCTTCATGCCAACTAGGACGTTGGTTGCAGGAAGTCCATTCCTTTTGATGAGGCGTCATGCAAGAAGCTGCTCAAGGTAGCAATCATGATCATTTCGTTGGTAGCCAAACCATTGGCAACTCCAACTTCGAGGGCTGACAACCTTTTTGTAGCTTGAGTTGTGACATGTGAAAGAGAATGAATCTTACATCCCTCGGGCAAGTGAATCTCATTTGACCTCATTGATGCGACGTGCCATCAGAAATGGGCCAGAGAACTTGGGAGATAATTTGTCATGACGTTGCTTTGTAGGTAGACCATTTGACCCTTGAAGAGCTCGACATTGCAACGGTGCTTGTTGGCAAGAGTCCACAGGTGATCTTGCACATGACGCAATCGCTCATTATCAATGAGGATTCTTTTTGTATCTCTAAGCTCATGCAAAATGGCATCACGAGCCATGAGGGATTGAGCCACCTCATGGGAGGAAGTTTCCCCACAAACATAATCTCGTAAAGAAGATGGTGATCAGTCATAAACCACTTTGAATAGTGTAAGGCCTGTGCTTGAATGCCACTGGGTATTGAAGGAGTATTCCACTCACGTAAGCCAACGCACCCACGAGTGAGGATGGTCGGTGCAAAACAATGGAGGTACATGCCTAAGCTACGGCTGACCACTTTGGTTTAACTGTCTATTTGTGAATGATGTGCGAAGTGAAGCTTGGTGCCTTGCAAATGAAATGACTCTCTCCAAAACGTTCTTGTAAAGATGGCATTCCGATTGTTGACGATGGTGCATGGGATCCCGTGCAAGCAAGGCACAACTTCGATGAAGATGCGGGAGACCTCAGCAATTAGCGGGTGCTTGAGGGGCACAAGGTGGATGTATTTAGACAAGCGATCTAGCACCACAAGGATGACCACATACCCCTTTTCGGAGGGAAGGGCCTCCACAAAATCCATGGGGAGCTCTTCCCTGATGAGCTTGGGTATGGGCAATGTCTACAAGAGTTTGGTTGGTGGGGCATTGGATGCCTTGTGACGTTGGTAGACGTCATACGGTTGGACCCATGCGTGGATGGCATTGTGCATCTTTGCTCAATAGAAGTCTCAACGTAGTTGATGGAGAGTTTTGTCATAACTGCCATGGCCCTCAATCGAAGAGGCATGGCAGCTGTTGAATGAGGTTGGTGCTCAACTCCATAAAGAAACACCCCTTGTAGGTAGATGAAGCCATCATGAAGCTTCCAATGGTGGGTGTGTGGTTGGTTCTCAAGGGCGCATGCCTCCCCTTATCAGTTGCCATCATTAGCGCAATAGTCCTTCGAAAAAAAAAAGCATGATAGTTGGCGTTGAGGAGATTAAGCCAGAGAGTCTCGATGTGGGTGATGGCCATGGGGGCTTCATCCTCCTCGTGATGTGAGAATTCATCAGCCACACCATTGTGGACGTTGACTTGTACTCAATCTCAAAGTCATATGGGTTGAGCTTGGCAACCCACTTTAGTTGGTGGGGTGAAGACAACCACTGTCCTAGCAAAGTAGCAAAGGCTCCTATAATCTAGGCTTATCAGTGCATAGAGTTCCTTATCATATGTGAAGAAAGCTTGTTGTTAAGGCTTAAAGGAATAGCTAAAATAGGGTAAGGGATGGCCATTTTACATGAGAATAGCTCCAACTCCCCTCTCTGAAGCATCACATTCCACCACAAAGGCGTGGAGAAATTTGGGAAGGCCAAGATCGAGGTGGTGGTAAGAGCTTGCTTAAGGGCATTGAATGCTGCCTCAGCATCAGCTCCCTACATGAAGGATCCTTTCTTGAGTAGCTGGTGTAGGGATGTGGTAATGACCCTATAGTCCTTTACGAAACGTCGATAGTAACCATCTAGGCTGAGGAAGCTGTGCACAATGGTTGAGGTGGGCCAATCAACCATGACGATGATCTTGGTTAGGTCTACTTCGACCTTGCGCATGGAGATCACATGCCAGAAGTAATCCACCGTAGTGGCCCTAGAGGTGCACTTGGTGGCCTTCACATGGAAGTGGTACATCTTCAAGCATTTCTGCATGATCCAAACATGTTGTAGGTGCTTAGACCAAGTGCTACTATAAACCAAGATGTCTTAAAAGAAGACAAGGATGAAATTGCAAAGGAAGTTCTAGAAGAGGGTGTTCATGACTGCTTGGAAGGTCGACGGGGCATTATAGAGGCCAAAGGGCATGACAAGGAATTCGTGATGCACGTCATGCATACAGAATGCAATCTTGTAAATTTCCCCTTCATGCGAATTCGGTGGTAGCCCGATCACTAATTGAGCTTCATGAAGAAACAACTCCTCTTAGCTCATTGAGGAGTTTGTCAATGATAGGGATTAGGTAATGATCCTTGATCGTACAGTCATTAATGGTTCGATAATCAACACAAAATGCTAGCTCCCATCTTTCTTGCAGACAAGAACAAGTTAAGGCAAAGAAACTTTGGCTAGGTTGGATTAATCCCACCTCGAGCAGTAACTGCACCTTCCTTTCGACCTTGTTTTTCTACACTCGCCCATGTTGATAGGGTGTGATCATGATCGGCTACACTCTGGGCTTTAGGGTGATGGCGTAGGGGTCCTTGTACATGTGTGGAAGGCCCTTTGGCTCCTGTGAATACCTCTGCGAACTTCACTGCGATGGTCATCATGTTTAAGTCCTCCGTATTCTCCTCCCAAGGCGTATACTCTTCCTCCTTGGACTTCACTCGTATGAAATACAAGCCATCACTATTAGCAATAGCTTTCCTAATCTCATCCTCCACAAGAGATTTGCCCCCCGATAACATCCCTTGGAGCACCACGAGCACCACAATTCCATAAGGACCTTGATAAGAGGGCTGTAAGTTCTCTAAATCCCAGGATGTCTCTCAAAGAAACTAGATCCACGAGACACCAAGAATAACATCAAACATGTCGAGAGTAAGCATATACGCATCCATCGTATAGTAGTAGCCTTAGATGACAAAGATGAGAGACTACATGCTTGCAGGTGGAGAGAGTCGTCCCTCCCGCAACCGCAACATGAATGAGTCAATGAAGCATGACTCAAGGAACATAGGTAGGGACCAAGCTAGGCCAATGGAGTCATTGGAACTTCCAAAGTTGGCTAAGGCAACTCCATCGCATGCGTCTGTGGTGAAGGCAAGCTTGATGAGGTCATTAAAGTCCTAGTCCAAAATGGCATGAGCCGATACCTGCTCCATTTCCATGTCCTTCGAAAGGTGGTCTTCAACCTCCTCCCACTCCTTGACATTGTCAACAAGCATGTAGAACGCCTTCGCCTACATTAATGGCTCGGTACATGGTGCTTGTCGTAGTTGTAACATAAGTTCTTTTGGCGCTCAACCATTTATGTCAGGGTGAGCTTCTTGATGGGAACTAGAGTGTCGATGGGGGAGGAGCTCCCTCTAACGGTTGGGTTGCTCCTTAAGGATGCAACTGCAAGGCTAGTGGCTGGTGTGGTTCGAGCACCACTGCCAATCCCTTAAACTTACGTGCAACATGAGTTGCACTCCTCGAAGGCTTAGACGCAGTGAATGGCCTGGGCCATCATTTTAGGTTTAAGGACTAACACCTTTGTACATATCAAATCCTTAAGCTCGGAGATAAAATCTCCACAAGGCTTTCCTCGCATATGGGAGGCATGAGGTCTTATAGCTCCTCGAACCTGCTATTAGTAGCCGGCAACAATCGTCGCTTGTTAAAGGTGGCAAAGCTCCCCGAATTGTTGCTCGTGGGCATGTCATTCAAATTGAGCGAGGAGCTCCTTACGGAACTCATCCCATGAGTTGACCCGACCACTGACTTCTCCCAGTGAAGCCATTAGTTGGCTTTGCTCCTCCTTGGCAATGCCATGGAAGGTGAGGTAACACTCCACGAGTCAAAGCCAACACAAGGGGTAACCCTTTCCATCAAACTACGAAGAGGTGAGCTTCACGAATCTGGTGATGTTGGTCATGCTACCTCCTCCTCTACTCAGCTCGTTCACCTTGAGGGAATCAAGCAGCTGCTGGGGTTGCTTACATTCTCGTAGGGGCCCTTGGCTTAAGGAGGCCTGATCGTTTACTCAAGTATCTTGTAGAAGGTGTATGATCTTGTTCAAGGCATTGGATTGTTGCTGCATAAAGCAGATCATCTCTTGCTGTGACTAAACCAAGGTATCAAGTTTGTCATTGGCAACAGGATGCGACTCCATGGGCAATGGGTCATCCTGTCCTGATACCAAGTTGATAGTGTTGCTTGCGGAGGGCATCAAATGTGGCAACTGTTGTAGCGAGAGTGGTGGTTGTGGCGTATGGTGTGGAACCATGGTTGGTGGTGGGTACCAATGACCACTAGTAAGGAGCTGGGGGATGTAGAAGGTAGGGAAGGTAATGAGGACTAAGTTCTTGACATTTCTTTAAAGATGGCAAGCCAATATATTGGTCTTGCTCCCATTCATACAAGGACTTGTGATTAACAAAAGGGGGATTGACGCCTTTCCATGCACGTCCCCTGCATGGGGAAAACGACTACAACTCTGCCATGTGACCCAAAATGGAAACCCAAAACATCATGCACCTGCACCCATATCTTCATGTAGGATGGGCCAATCCTCCTCAAGACCAACACCCACAACTCTAAAGACTTGACTCAAGACCCTACAAACCCGACTTGCAGACCAAGCAACATTTAATACATAAAACAGGGAAAATAACCCTCCAAAATGGTACTCCAGCTCATGCTCACGTGGCACATCCATGCCACCTCAGGTGTCCACATGGTGTGCGTGTATCACTTTTGAGCGGCAAGCCTCCCCTAAAAGCGCAATGGAGGCAGGGGGCAGCTTGTCTGGCAAATGATCATCCTGATATAGACATTTCTGCCATTACTTTATGGGTAGTCATTCTCCTTAGATGGAAATGTCATTGAAAGGGACAGGAGGTGGGAACCACCTCATCTGGTTCAAAGCTTTCACTCTTTTGCTTCCTCTGAGTTAAGGCTCTTTAACTACTTGGCTATGCTCAGTAGGTCCGTTTTGGTTGATGATCCAACCCATACCTAGTCTGCCTGCCCCAGAACAGGCAATTTCTACCCTTGTTATCATCCTGATGTGTGGCAACCCCATGAAACAGGGGCACTCAACTGTAACTGATAGTGGGCTGAGGTAATCATCCAAAGCCTTCTTGTGTGTTTAAACCACCTCTTCATATTCTTTTTAGATGAACCTTTTTTTTAAAAAAAAAATTCTTTTTAGAGGCACAATTACTTCTATAATTCTGATTATTTCAGATCTTAGTCTGCTTGTATGTTGGGTCTGGAGAGAAGATAGTTTGCTTGAATCCTCTGATGTGTGCATATCTTAACCTTTGGTGTTTTATAAAATATTTTACACTGATTATAGAGTTGCGCACTTGGCCAAGTATATCTACATAAGAACCTGGATGGCCTAGCCCGGACTCAAATGTTTGATGCACGGTAGAATGTGTTTGGAGTTTTGGATTTTGACTTCTGCACAGCTTTCACTTGAAAACTATACCAAGGAGAAGTGAGTGTTTTGTCTCATTTTCCCTTTGCCAATTTAATTTATGTAATGATTTAATGGAGATCTTGCGAGCAAATATAAGAGAGGAGTATATTACATATTGCAAGTGATGAGCCATTAGGCTTCTATGTTGTGGAAAAGTGAACTTAAAGAAAGAAAATAGTGTGCAAAGCTTTTACATGGTTAAGTTGACCCTACTTTCCTGGTAGTCCATGCAAGGGGAGAAGAGGTTGTCTACCAATTGACATGGTGGTTTGCCAGGGAAGTACTTCCAATATGTGAAATGTCTAAACATCGTATGGAAAGGGTGAATTCTTCACAGGCTTGTCAGTTGGATATATTGGGACCAAGTATACATTCTTGCTAATCTATGAATTCTGCTTGTTGTGAAACTGATGCAGCCCACTAGAAAATTGTTTGGTGATTTTGAGAATCTCTTAGTCAATTGTCACTATAAAATTGCAAGGGCTGCAGCTGTCGATTGAGTTGCAAGGCTTGCAGAAGGTTGTTGTGGCAGCAGAAGATGCTTGTAGAATTAATAGATGCTGAATTGCTGTTGTGGAGTGGATTATCTGCATATTTTCCTCTTGGCATTCAATGTTTGTGTAGATGGTGTTGGGTAGCATAGGAGCAGCACTTAAAGAATAGAGAGGGACGTGTTTGGGTCTATGTACATTTTATGTCATGCTGTCTACATAGAAAAGTACATTCACATATTATATAATGGATACATAAAGCATATCGAAGATACTAGAAAGAAAAAAAGGGGGGAGTTTATGTAAAGTGATGGTGTGTGTGTGTGTGTAAAAGCTTTTATCACAAATCATGTAAGCAAAAAATAATCCTTTGATATAACATAAAATCATGTGGGTCTTCTCTGGATTAGGGTCAAGTCATTTTAGTATAATTTTTTTCTTCAAAAAAAATAGTATAACTTTGACGTCATATTGATTGGAAAGTTAGAAAGTTTGGAGAGCCTTTCCTTTCTTGGAAAGCAAGGCTTCTTGGTTCATAAGGTGCACAAAAGGTACCTCCTATTTTTTTGGAAAACAATGATGATTTGATGGGGAGAACTTTGTCAGGAGATGAGTGAAATAAGAACCATGAAGACAATGTGGTGAGGGAGGGTGGCAATTGCATGTAACATCCATGCACCAGGGAAGGGAAGGACCACACTGTTAAGGATCCGGAGGATGCCTAGAGAGCAATGGGGAAGATGTGAAAATTTTGTGTTTGTGTGTGTGTTGGGGGTTTATTCTTGTTTTTTTTCTTGGTGGGGAGGGGGGAGTGGGGGTGAGAGTTTGTGGACACTGAGTATAAAAGGGGAACCGGTTAAGCAAGGATTGGAAGAGGAACACAAACAATAGAAAGTTGTCCTTGAGCGCACTTTAATTAGCATAGTAACAGGAATTGTTGAGCCCTCTAAAATGTAGGAATTCCTTTTATGCATGATCCTCGCTACATTAGAAACCCTTGGCAAGTACATTCACAGGTACTTGAGTTAAAGTAATCTATAGCATAGAATCTTTGGCTTCCACCTTTTCCCAAGGTGTGAGCAAGCACATGTGATACTGGTATTAATCCAAAGGGAACGACATTCACCAAACTGGCAATGGTTGGAGCACAAAATCTGAATACAAGTGGGAACACTGGATGATTGGCATTTAACGAAATAAAATCTCCATCGGCCTGAGCCAGACCACTTTCCCCTGCTTTGAATCAACATGATTGAGGGAGGCAACATCAATGTGCATCACATGCACGCATAATGTGCAGAAATAAAACAAAGCTCAGGTGCCCGAATCAATGCTGCTCAAGGGACATCTTCACATTGAGGGGTGCTTAATGAATTTCAACATTGACTTTTGTTTGTCCAGAATGGTTTTGAAACATCGAATTGGTTTCTAGAGTTAATTGATATTTCCAGGTGCAACCATTGTGCAAAGAGCATGGGTGAGAATGAACATGCCCCACCCTTCAGTTGTCCATTTCTCTTTGTCTTGTGCTTTCTCTTCACATATTGGACTCTTGATTTGTTTGCTTTATAAGTATACGTATGTTTTTTCAGAGGGTTTTTAAGCATTCATTAGCAATAGACTACTCTAGAAATTTGCTTTAAAAGAATAGACTGACTTAGAAAATATCACACTGCTTCATGTGATGAAATTGACTATCGAAAGGTTTTCCTGAAAAGAATTGTGCTATTACAAGTATGCCAAGCATTCTTTTGTGGTGCATCCAAGTATCTGTCTTATCAAACACGTCTACACAAAATATGATTGATTGCATTATCTGCCTCAGTCCTCTGTACGACTGGAAGGCCTTGGAGAAGGATGGTTATTCCTCATGGTTAAAGAGAATAAAACGTGCAGTTGGTTTATATGACGAATTCCGGATAGATCATTTTCGGGGTTTTGCAGGCTATTGGGCAGTTCCATCTGGTGAATATCTGATACTGTGTTACATTTATTTTTATGTATTCTTCTACATCTGTAGCAATTTTTGCTTTTAGAAGATTCTTAACAATAATCAGATATATGTCAATTGCAGAAGCAAAGACAGCAATGCTTGGAAGATGGAAGGTATCCATATTTTGTCTTCATGGCAAGAGAGGATGAATGATATAATTCCTGATGTTTTTCCTCTGAAACGATATTTCTAACATGATCCTATGCTACATAGGCTGGACCAAAGAAGGCTTTGTTTGATGCCATTTTTAATGCTGTTGGCAAAATCAACATTGTTGCAGAAGATTTAGTAAGCTTCGCCTTTTCTGCCATAATTTTTCGCTAGTTCTAAATTTAACTTTCTTGAAAATCTTCTGCTATTACAATATCTCATAATATTAAATAGTTTAATATTTTTAAAACATGCATGAGCAACAAGCGGAGCCTAAACAAAATGGTCTGGTGCAATGGTGAAAACCATGGGTAACAATGAAGTAATGGGTGCATTTTTTTCATCTAAAATCTAGTATAAGTTAAATGGATACATTGTTTTACCACAAGTAACTAGTTTTACCTCGTATAAAGTGCAGTAAGGTGTTTTTTCCCAAGGGGTGAATGGAATTTGATGGGGACAAAGAGGGCAAATATTCCACCGTGTCTTAACCCAATATGCATGATGTTTCTGTGTGGATAATTTGGTGATTACTGACAATATATCAAGATAATAGTGTTGTATCTAAAGTTTTGAAAATCGTGAAGTGGGTAAGACGAATGGTTGGGTCTCTCCAGTCAAGCAAATTGATTTTGAGCTGGATGTTCTTACATGGTATTTGAGTCACAGCAGCCTAACAGCAAAGATCCAACCTCTACCTCACCCATTAATTCATCCACATGTAGGATCTCAAGAAGGCTACATGTGACGGGTTGTATCAAGATGATGGTGGGAAATTGTGAAGTTGCCAATGTCAGTGGTTGGGTCTCTTCACTCAAGCCAATTTGATTTGAATTGGATGCTCATATACGGTTGTAAAAAAGCATTTCATATCTATTTTCCATCCATATCTAACTTTATTATGTTTCTTCCGATCTTAGTTTTCATAAACTATGATATTTTGGAGCACCCTCTTGAATAAAGAGAAAACGGAAAATGTTTAGTAGCAGATTATCATACAAGTTTAACCAACCTTAACGTCTAATCTACATGTCTAGCTTATCCCATTTAATAAAGGGTTTCGTTGTTGTTCTTGTTGTTTTTAGGAGGTTATATGTACCAATTGGGTTATATATATAGGATGATGGCATAAGGAATTCATGTTGAAATCAAAGGGAATTGGGTGAGAACTTTATTACCACATGGTAAGTGGGAAAAAATCAAGGGGGTATAGAAGGACTTTGGTTTCCATGGCTTGTGTAGCAAGGGAATAGAGGAGCTAGGGACTACATGCATACGAGTGTGCCCTGCCCCGGCTCAGGTTTGGGTGAAAATCAATTTGGAAATTGGTCCTTTCTACCAACAAAATCCCTTTGATTTTTTGGCTTAATTATTAATTAATTTAAGTCATTGGATTCCCAAATGTTACGATGCTCAGTCCCATACGTTCACTCATTTCCCCTCAGTATCTACCCACGTCTCATGCAGGGTATTTAGAGATGCGAGTGTTTTTGTGCGCCATCACTTTTTCCATCATCTTTCTGTGATACCATTTCTTCCTGTTGTGAATATTGTTCTCTTTATGAGATCTTCCTCTTTCTCAACTACGTCTTTTGAGGAAGCTGTTGAGGATGACCATGGGCAAAGCCCGCCATTATCGTGGACATGAAGATCGTCAGACCCTAGAAGTAATACACCAAACTCATGCACCATTAAAGTGTGGGCACTGTTTCTGTAAGGGGAGTTGTACACGGGATGCTTCAATCGTAACATCTCTAACTCTATTTTAGTTTGCGTGTCACATCTGTTTTATATGGATTTTCTGGATTTTCCCTTTGTGTGATCTTGATGCAGTTTCTTATGATATACTTGTTGTCACGGATTTGTCCCCTAAATGATGCATATAAAATAATGCATGTCAAATTTTTATTTGCCCATATATATGTATGTCCGGGTTTTACTTTAACAATCTTAGAGAAATAGTTTAGATCCTTGATATCTAAGATGTTGAACTCGAGGTTTCATTCCTGTGTAGACTTAACCGGAATGTAGAAAAATTTAGTGGATAAAACTTCAAGTGTTTGGCAACAACGCATGAAAAGTTAGCTTACCACTATAGGACTAGTTTCAGTTTTAGAATTTGACTGCCTTAGTGTTCCTAATGATAACACTGATCCTGAAATCCCAAAGGCAGCAGATTCATGGAAGGAATAGATTGTGCCATGGGTGCATCGCGTTGGCTCTATCCAACATTCTCTTTGGTGTATGTTGTTCCTCCATGATAGCTACTAATGCCAAGGCCTTATGGGAGGAATCAGATAAAAAGTATAATATTGAGGATACGAGTATTAAAAAATACTCCGTTTCCAAGTTCCTAAAATTTCAACTAGTAGAGGGCAAGCCAGTTAGTGAACAGGCACACAAATTTTTGTTGTTTCTACAAAGGTTGGCAGATGCAAACATGAAATTGCCTGAAAATTTTTAGGTAATGTTGATCATTGAGAAATTTCCCTTTTCCTGGGAAGGTTTTGGAATGTCTAAAACATAGGAAGGGGAATTTCTCTCTGGATGATCTCATGGATGTAATTGCCATAGAAGAGGAGCATAGGAAATAAAAACCCATAGTGCCTATTGAGATTTTGGCTAACTTGAATGTAATGACCTCAAAGGGCAAGGATATAGTTGAAAGAAATGAAGCATCTTATTCATAAAGAAAATCCTATATCTCTTTTATAGAGAGAGGTGAGGGGAAAATATTACAAGACTTCAAATAAAAATAAAATTGACATAAACACTCTCATAACATAACGTAACACTCCCCTTCAAGCTAGAGCATATACATCAATCATGTTCAACTTGTTTCTACACTTCTCAAACAAGAGATGAGACAAGGGCTTGGCGAACATGTCTGCAACGAAGCTAAATGGGAAGTGCAAAGTAGACCTTATTGAATTAGGCTTCTAGTATAGTGGCAATCTAGCTCCACATGCTTTGTCCGTTTATGAAATATAGGGTTATTAGCTATATATGTGGCAACTTTGTTATCACAGTACATTTCCATAGGCTCTTCAATAGCAACATGGAGATCCTCAATAACAATCGTATCCAGATCATCACAGCAGGAGTATGTGACATAGCACGATACTCAGATTCAGCACTGAAACGTGACACCACGCTCTGCTTCTTGCTCGTCCATGTTACCCGATTTCCTGCAACAAAGGTATAGAAACCTGTGGTGGACCTCTTGTCCCCAATATCACCTATGTAGTCAGCATCAGAGTACCCAACAACAGTCATAGGAGCTCCTATCTGGCAAAGAAGTCCACAGCCTAGAGCCTCCTTGATATACCTCAACACCTGCATTATTGCCTGCCAATGCTCATCTATAAGCCTGTCTAGAAATTAACTCAACTTGTCCATTGCAAGATTAATATCTGACCTAGTGATAGATAGAGCAATTTTTCTACAAGCTGCCTATACGCCTTCTTATCCATCAGTCGAACAGACTCATCAAATAGGTGAACCTTTGGATCCATAGGGATATTTGCTCCCTTAGACCCAAGCATGCTAGCCTCCTGAAGAATATCCAAAGCATACTTCCTCTGGTACATCACAATCCCCTGATTGCTTGTGGCAATCTCAATACCAAGGAAGTACCTGAGTCTCCCTAGATGCTTCATCACAAACTGCTGTGCCAAATACTCCTTAACCTAGGATATACCAGCCATGTCATCACCTGTGAGAATAAGATCATCTACATACACAAGTAGAGCCACAACATCCCCACTAGTCTTTCTAACAAACAAAGAATGGTTAGATGAAGACCTCTGTAATCCAATCACTGGCAATGCTTCTAATAATTGCTGGAACTATCCTTTGGGATTCTGTTTAAGGCCATAGATTGCCTTACGTAGTCTGCACGCGCACTCTCCCTAAGCCTTGAATCCTAGAGGTTACTACATATATGTCTTCTCCTGAAGATCTTTATAAAGAAAAGCATTTTTGATATCTAGTTGATTAAGTGTTCAACTAGAGTCCGCAGCCACAGAAATAAGAATATGAACAATAGAGAGTCGAGCCACTGGCAAGAAGGTGTCAAAGAAATCTACTCCATAAGTCTGAGTGATTCCTTTGGCCACAAGACGATCCTTGTACCGAGAAATAGACCCATCAAGGTTGTCTTTCAAGGCAAAGACCCACCTCGCTTTAACAAAATGTGCACCAAATGATAAAGAAGCAAGCTCCCAGGTGCCCCTGTCACGAAAGGCAACCATCTCCTCCTCCATTGCAGCCTTCCAATGTGGATTCATAAGTGTGCTAATAAGATGTAGGTATCTCAGAACTAGACACAACTGTAAATGCATGAAACGCAGCACTTAGAGAATGAGCAGACACTACACTCCCGGCAACATGGTAATGGGCACATGATCGAGGGGCCTTCCAAATAGCAATAAGCATATCATCATCAGTACTAATGGAAATAGGATCTGGAGAAACTTCTACAGGCGAAGCACTCTTAGTGGTCTCAACCTCCACACTTGCTGACGCTGCATCTAAAGGAGCCTCCCTTGTGCAAGTATCTATACTTGTAGGAATCTCCCAAGTGGAAGTAGCCTCCAGCTTATCAACATTAACCAAAGGAGACTGTGGAATTGACAGAGGAGGCTTTCCCTTGTAAACAACATGTAACTGATAAGTGTGGCCCTTGAAGGTTCTTTCATTTGCTGGTACTAACCTGAATATGCTGGTAGACAACCTAGTAGCAGGAGAACTGCTACTATTTAAGAATATACCAAACCATATAGGAGCAACTAGCACAGGAGCATACTGTGGCACATTCTGCACCTGTTTGGCAGCAACAAAAAAATAAGGTATAGCTTCATGAAAGGTGACATATGATGCACCAAAGTATGCTTGTTGTAGGGGATCAAAACACCAATACCCCTTCTGAATACGAGAGTGTAAGTACCTCTGTTTTGATGCACCAAAGTTATGCTTTTTGCGAGACTAATATTTCAGGACTTTTTCTCACGGATCAAAGCTTCGATCATGGATCAAGTTAGAAGAATGTTGATCCGTATCTTAGCATCTTTTATCTTTATTGAGTCTAGAATATTTTGTAAGAAACCTCAAAATAAGTCTCAAACGAATTTTCGCATTTCATATTAAAAATAAGTTTTTAGGGTTATTGATCGACCAAATAGATTAATTGATCGACCAACTAACTTAATTAATTGATCAAACCAGCTCATTTTAGGAAGATGATAAATACACTTTTGATCGACCATTTAGGTCAATTAATCGACCAATGATTGATCGATCAATTTGATTTCCTTTTCAGGTCGATTTGCTAGTATAAATAAAGATTGTACATAGCCCTTTTAATACACACTCTCAAGTAGAAAAACTACACAAAAGCAAAGAACTTCCCGTGCTTCTCCAAGTGCTTTTGCGCTTTTGTTTTCACGTATTTCAAAGCACGACGATTCAAACCTCCATTAAAATTCTTGTTTGACTTTTATTGAGGTTCCATAGGTTCTTTATTGTTCTTTTATATTGTTGCTTTTGATTAACGGATCCCAAGTTGTTGGGAGAAATCCGTTATTTGCTTCTCTTCAAGTTTGTAAGAGAATGGATTATTGTAAAGAGGTTGTGCCACCCTCGTTCAAGTGGTACGTTAGTACATTGATTAGCTTCGCCTAATCGGAAAAATCCTGAACTGATTAGCTTAGGTAATGATTTTCACCTAATTTGGGTTTCCATTATAAATCCAGGTGTAATTTGTGCTTGATTCTTTTGTGAATTTATTTTTTATTCAAATTATTTGAGCTATACTTTTCACCCCTCCCCTCTAGTATATTGTTTCGATCCACAGACACCCTCGGTATTAGAGCTTCGTTGTCCAAAAGATGTCAAAGTCGTCTGTTGACACATATGCAGAGGGACAGTCGGCAGTTCGACCTCCATTATTTGATGGAACGAACTACGGATACTGGAAGACTAGGATGCAGATCTTCCTGGAATCAATGGATTTTGAGGTGTGGGATGTCATTGCCTCAAAATACACACGCCTAAGATTAAGGAGGGAGTGGCAGCAACTCCGGATCAGAAGAAAATGGCAATGCATAATGCGAAGGCCATGAACGTAATCTTCTGCATTCTTTCCAAAGCGGAGTTCAATCGAGTCTCAACCTACAAGACAGCTTACGAGATCTAGACAATCCTCGAAGTCACGAGGGAACATCAATGATAAAGGAAACTAGAGTTAATCTACTAACTCAAAATTATAAGCTTTTCAGGATGAAGGGAGAGTCAATCAAAGAGATGTTCACAAGATTCATAGATATCATAAACTCTCTAAAGAATCTAAACTAAAAAATCAAGAACAAAGCCTTGGCGAGGAAGATCCTCCGATCTCTCACCAGCGATTGGGAGACAAGAACAACAACCATACAAGAATCAAAAGATCTGTATACTCTAAAATTAAATGATCTTATTGGAAGTCTACTGGCTTACGAGATCCAACTCTAACACATGAAGGATCATAAAGATGGAGTTAAGAAGAAGACTGTGGCGCTGGAAGCCAACCATCAATTGAAAGATTCCTCAAGCGAAGATGAAGAGGAAGACATAGCTCTCCTCTCCAGAAAGTTTAGAAAGTTCCTTAAAAATAAGAAGAGATGGAGAAAGAAGAATCTAAAACAAACATCATTATCTCCTACAACTGCAAACGGAAGGGACACATCAAGAAGGATTGTCCACTTCTTAAGAAAGACTCAGAGAAGAAAAAGAGATTCCCCAGAAAGGATGGGAAGAAAAAGGCTTTTTCAGCAACATGGGATGAGTCAGATTCAAGTTCAGAGGAAGAAGAGACCTTCGAAAAAGAAGCTCTTCTACGACTTATGGCTCTAAAAGATAAGGTAACCTCCTTTTCACAAGATGAATTATTAGAGGCTTTTTTTAAGATGTATCACATAGCTAAATCACTAAAGGTAGAGAATAAAAGCTTAGTAAAAGCCTTAAGAGAAGAGAAAGCACAAAAAGATATGTTTGCTTCACAAAATAAAGAGTTATCTGCTGAAATTACTTCACTAAAATCACAAATAGATAATCTAAAAGTAGATATAGGGAAAATTCTGCTATTCTCTTAAAAGATCTAGCTAAATTCACTAAAGGTAGTAAAATTTGCATAAACTTTTAGGAACACAAACCTAGAGCATCACAAAATTTGGGTTAGGTTATATACCTAAAAATGATCATAAAGCATCTAGTTCTAACCAAGGAAGGAGAAAGGTAGCTTGCCTAAACAGGCGCCACCAACTAACCACCGTGGACCTAAACAAAAATGGGTACAAAAAACACTTTTGCAATCTTGTTTTGTAGGTCGACTATGAAAGGTGGACATATCAAGAAACAAATGGAAACCTGAAGCCACTTTATAGATCCATCAATTCAAGATCTCACAAACGCAAGCAAATGACAGGATCGAGAAAAAGGAAGGTGGATCATGGATAGCGGATGTTCCAAGCATATGATCGGAGAGGAAGACCTGTTCTTGCAACTCCACCGCCGAGAAGGTGCTACGGTCACATTTGGGAACAAGGGTCATAGTATTGGTACTGGCCAAATTGGTAACTCCACATCATTTGATAATGTGCATCTAATTAGTGGATTAAAATACAATCTTCTTAATGCAAATCAAATCTGTGATAAAGGATATAAAATCACTTTCACATCAAATGATTTTAAAATACGAGATAAAGAAACAAAATAAATTCTTCTTAAAGGAAACAGATATAAAAGTATCTATACTTTCAACTTCAACAAATGCAACAATCTTAAATATCTTGTCACATCTGACGAAGAAGTAATACTTTGGCACAGACGGCTAGGTCATGTTCACATGAGAAACATCAGTAGACTTCTGAAACATGAACTTGTCAAAGGCCTGTCAAAGATCAACTTCAAGAAAAGCAAAATCTGCGATTCTTGTCAAGTTGGTAAACAAACCAAAAATCCCTTTAAACTAAAAAAGATGGTTAGCACCTCCCGACCCCTGGAGCTACTTCACTTAGACTTGTTTGGGCCAATCAAATCCGAAAGCTTAAGCAGGTGCAGATATTATTTAGTCATAATCGATGATTTTTCTAGATTTACTTGGGTATCTTTCTTAAAAAGTAAGGATTTAACTATTGATGTTTTTAGTAAGCTTGTAAGAAGACTACAAAATGAGAAAGGATCTGAAGTGGTTAAGATTAGAAGTGATCATGGCGGAGAATTTGAGAATGAATCTTCTTTTGATTTCTATAATCAATATGGGATAAAACATGAATTTGCTTTCCCTAGGGCCGCATCTCAGAATAGTGTAGTTGAAAGGAAAAATAGGACCCTGCAAGAGTATGCCTGCACAATGCTGTGCGAGTCAAAGCTGCCTCGATACTTTTGGGCAGAGGATGTAAACACTGCTTGCTATATCTAAAATAGATCCTTGATTAGACCAATCCTAAACAAAACACCTTTTGAACTCTATCATGTGAGAACACCTAGAATTTCCTATTTCAAGATATTTGGTTGTAGATGTTTTATACTTAACACTAGGGATAATCTTGATAAATTTGATGCTAAGAGTTCTGAAGGAATCTTCTTAGGTTATTCGACCAGAAGTAAAGCCTACAATGTTTTCAACAAGAAGAATTCTGTTGTAGAAAACTATGCATGTATCATTTGATGAGACACTAGGTTAGCCTCAATCTTCTGTGAATGATGATGATGACCAAATAGAAGATCCTTCAAACATACCAGAGCAAAACATTTCAGATGAATTACCAAAAGATATATCCTATATGAAAGATCATCCAAAAGAATTGGTTATAGGAGAACTATCCCAAGGAGTTCAGACTAGATCTTCTTTCAACACTATAGCTTTCACAGTCTTTGTTTCTCAATTGGAACCTAAAAATGTTAAGGAAGCTTTTTCTGACAATTGTTGGATTATTGCAATGGAAGATAAGTTGGATCAGTTCAAAAGAAATCAAGTATGGAAACTTGTTCCAAAACCTGACTATCAGACCATTATAGGAACCAAATGGATATTTAGGAACAAACTGAATGAATCAGAAGTTGTTTGGAACAAAGCTAGACTTGTGGCCGAAGGGTATAATCAAGAAGAATGAATAAATTTTAATGAATCATATGCACCTGTAGCTCACCTAGAATCCATTAGAATGTTGCTAGCCTTTGCCACCCACATGGAGTTTAAACTCTTTCAGATGGGTGTCAAAAGCACCTTTTTAAACAGGTTTATCAAGGGGGGAGTCTTTGTCAAACAACCTGTAGGTTTTGAAGACGCCAACCATCTAGAATACGTATATAAACTAAAATCATTATATGGTCTAAAACAAACTCCACGAGCTTGGTATGACAAATTAAAAACTTATCTAATTGAAAATGAATTTAAAATTGGAAAAATAGATCCAACCTTATTCACAAGAAAAAAAATGATCTCTTAATAATACAAATTTATGTAGACGAAATCATTTGTGGTGCTACTAATGATTTTTTATGCCAAGAATTCGAAAAGGTATTGCAGGATTAGTTTGAGATGAGTATGATAGGAGAACTTCGGTTCTTTTTCGGACTTCAAATTGACCAGCTATCCTCCAAAATTTTCATATCTCAAACCAAATACACCACAGAGATCTTGAAGAAATTCTCCATGGACAAGGTAAAAGGAAAAGAAACAACTATGACAGTTTCTACACAGCTAAAATCTGATGACATGGGTAAGTCTATAGATCAGAAATTGTATAAAAGCATGATAAGATCTTTATTGTGCTTAACTGCTAGTAGACCTGATATTCTCTTTAGCACTTGCTTGTGTGCTCACTTTCAAGTTAACCCTAAAGAAGTACAATTAAATGTTGTTAAAAGAATACTTAGATACTTAAATCGCACACGAGACCTAGGACTTTTCTATCCGAAGTCAAACACATTGGAACTTTATTCCTTTTGAGATGCTGATATGCAGGTAGCTTTACAGATCGAAAGAGTATTAGAGGAACATGTCAATTTATCTGAAATTCCCTAATGTCTTGGTTCTTTAGAAAACAACACATTGTTTCACTCTCAGCAATAGAAGCTGAATATGTAGCTGCATCTTTAACATGTTCACAACTATTATGGATGAAATAAACTCTAGAAGATTTGGGCCTATCCTACAAGAATAACAAAATACTTTGTAACACTAGTGCCATAAATCCATCTAAAAATCATGTTCAACACTTTAGGACTAAACATATTGATGTTAGGCATCATTTTCTAAGAGATTATATTTTAAAAGGTGAAATAAACTTAGAATTTGTTAAAACAGAAAATCAATTAGCTGAAATCTTTACAAAACATTTGCCAAAGGAAAGATTTAACCTAATCTGCCTGGGTTTATTTAGGTTAAAAGACCTTAATTGATAATCTTGATTGCTATGTTTTTAACCTTTGATTGCTATGTTTTTAACCTTTGATTGATCATTTTTTTCAAATTGATCGACCAACATCTTTGATCAATCAAATTCTTAGGCACGAATTTTCCCTCTAAAAATTTGAGTTTTGATCGATCAACTTAGTTGTTTGATCGACCAATCCAATTGGGAGAGAATTTTTTCCTTCAATCGTTTGAAGCCTGATTGATCAATTAGCTTCATTGATCAATCATTTTCTATTTTAATCAACCAAAACATTGTTTTGATCGACCAAAACTAGGCGGATTCACTTTTCGAGATTGCGATCCAAATCACCTCTAATCTCGCCCCTAATCTACTCAACCGAACCTAATCTACTTGATCACCTACCCTAAGTGTTTTTACCTATTTTGTTAACCCAAGATTGTATAAAATACCAACGTTTTTACCTCAAAACCTTTTTTTTTAAATTGCATCCTACCCCACAACTTTGGTCCCACATTCAATCATTCCACCGACAAACTCAACTCCACCAACCCCACCTCTCCTCCGCCATGGTCGATCACCGTCGCAACTCGATGCCGAGCCTCCTCGCGCACCCTCCTCCGTGCGCCCTCCTCCCTCACCGGTCGTGCTTCACGTCGCCAACAACCACATCGGCTCCCCTTGATCGACCAATCTTTGATCGATCATGGTACACTTTAACCTTAGATTAAATCTGTTTCTTTTGGATTTTTTTTTTAGTATTAGATGTGTTATGAATGGATCAGTCGATATTCTTACTTAATCTTGTGATTGCTTGTTAAATCTTGAAGTATTAGTGAGCTTATCACTCATGGAAACACCCTTTTTTCACGTCTGTTTGCTTTTGGTCGACCAAAATACGATTTTTTAGAATCGTGGCTGAGTTGCTTTTGATCGACCAATTTTGCTTAATTGATCGACCAACGTGTTTTTGCTAATCTGTTATGGCTCCAAAACGTGCACGTGCCTCTGCTTCTCGTGATGACACTTTTGACCGCTTTTTCATCACTGAGGTCGCTCACGAACGTTTTTCCATTCTAGCCAAGTTTTTCCCGCATGTTGGTAGATCGGTTGATTCTACCTACTTCGAGTCTCTTTCCCGGAATCCGCGAAAAATTTGCATATCACCAGATTTTACAACTTTTTGAGCGAAACTTTTATGCGGGTTCCAAGAATAACCGCATACCCAATGTTGATCCCATGGCTTGTCACCTAGTTTATAGCAATATGAACATAGGTGAGGGCTTCAACATGGAGTTGACCTCGAACGTCTATGGCATAGAGGTTCTGGTCAATGCAGGCATGATTTCTGAGATTCTTGGTTGTCTATTTGTTGGGCCTACTTTTCTGGAGCTTCACCAACAGACACAGATGGATGCTATTAGGGAGACCCTTCTCACTCCCTCTCACTATGACTTGGGCGATCCTACCAAGTCTCTTTATTTCCGTCGTCTTTCACGATTTCTTAATCATGTCTTTCTTTGGAATTTTGTCTAAATCCACTTCATTTGAGAATTGCTCTGGCATTGTGCTCATTACCCTTTATGCTTTTCTTAAGAACAAGCGGTTCAATTGGAACCACTTAATTCTCTATTTGATGAGCAAGTAGCCCACCAATTCCTTTCAGATTGGGACACTTCTTTCTCATATCTTCCTACATTTTAGTGTTCCAATGAATATAAATCATAAACAATTTATTACAAGAGTCTCCATATTTTATAAGCTCACTTATACAAAGATGGAGCAAGCTCAAGGAGCCTGTGGTGAGGATGCAGCCCAGGAGCACCAGCCTCAGGAGTCCTCAATAGTACCTCCTTTCCCGCCACACGAACACTTCATTGCGACTTGTCCTCCTCCAGTGCGACCCTCTCCGTCCTACCAGTAGGAGTAGGGCCTTTTGGACAGACCACTTACTGACATGGATTACGTCAGCATTTAGGATGTGACTGATGGCATTTCATTATGATGCACAAACAGAGACTAATATGGTGATGATGAGACATGGGCATCATGTATCCGAATACCTGAATGCTCAAGGCTAGTTTTTTAATAGACTTGGAAAGTCTATTCATGAGATTCAACAGCAGCTTCACAAACCTCCTCATCCTTGCCAATCTACTACCGTGTCTCCACCAACAACACCTCCTTCAGCAGTAGACCAACAGGTGACACCTCCTCGTCGGACATCTAGGCAGCTGACACCCAGATCGTCAATTCAAAGATGCCTATGTCTTAGCCAGCCTGCTTCTTCAGAGCAATCTGACTCGATAGATCTCGAGTTAGACACCAACCTCCAGAGCACGATGGATGCATTCTTGGCATCTTTTAGACAAGTAGCTTTAGCTTAGTTTTTGTTTTGATTAGCTTTATGGTTTGTAAAATTTTATATTTCTTGCGGGCTATTTTTTTTACTATGCTTATTTGAACTCATTTATATTGTTTTATATGCATTATCTCTCTACTAAATATTTCTCTCTTAAATTGCATGTTGAAATTATTACTGCTTCATTTACATGCTTAAGGGGGAGAATAGAAATTAACAGCAGCATGTTTTACTTTTTACTGAAGCAAAAAGGAGATATTATGCATAACTATTTGAATTCCTATTTCTATACATAATTATAATTTTGTTGTCATCAAAGTACCGCTGTTTTGATGTAGCAAAATTATGCTATTTGTGAGACTAATATTTCTGGACTTTTTCTCACGGATCAAAGCTTCGATCATGGATCAAATTAGAAGAATGCAGGTTCGTATCTCAGTGTCTTTTATCTTCATTGAATCTAGAATGTTTTGTAAGGAACCTCAAAATAAGTCTCAAACGGATTTTCACACTTCATATTAAAAACAAGTTTTTAGGGTTATTAATCAACCAAATAGATTAATTGATCGACCAACCAACTTAATTAATCGATCAAACCAGCCCATTTTAGGAAGTTGATAAATACACTTTTCATCGGCCATTTAGGTTAATTAATCAACCAATGATTGATCGATCAAATAACTAGATTGATGGATCAAACCTCATTTTGATCGACCAATCTATCTTAATTGATCGACAAATTTGATTTCCTTTTCAGGTTGATTTGCTAGTACAAATAGAGATCGTACGTAGCCCTTTTAACACTCTTAAATCGAAAAACTACTCAAAAGCAAAGAGCTTCTCGTGCTTCTCCAATTTGAAATTCTGGTTTGATTTTTATTGAGGTTACATAGGTTATTTATTGTTCTTTTATATTATTGCTTTTGATTAACGAATCCCAAGTTGTTGGGAGAAATCCGTTATTGTTATGTACTTCTTTTCAGGTTAGTAAAAGGAAGGATCATTGTAAAGAGGTGTCACCCTCGTTCAAGTGGTACGTTAGTAGATTGACTAGCTTAGCCTAGTCGGAAAAATCCTAAGCTGAGAGGCTTAGGTAGTGGTTTTCATTTAGTTTGGGTTTCCATTATAAATCCAGGTGTAATCTGAGCTTGATTCTTTTGTTGATTTATTTTTTATTCTAGTTATTTGAGCGATACTATTCACCGTCCCCTCTAGTATACTATTTCGATCCACAGACACCCTCAGAGAGTAGCCAAGAAACACACACTTGACTACTCTAGGTGCTAATTTATCTCTGCCAGGTCTAAGAAGATGTACAAAAGCCACACACCCAAATGTCTTGGGTGGATCATTAAACAGCTCTGCATCTGGATATAACACTTACCATGGTACCTGCTTATAAATCATTGAGGAGGGCAACCTATTACTAAGATAGCAGGCTGTGAGAACTGAATCTCCCAAATAATTATGCTGTACACTATTATGAATAAGGAGAGTTCTGGCCAAATCTAGAATGTGTCTGTGCTTCCTCTTTTCAATGTGGCTCTATTGAGAGGTGTGGGGACAGGAGGTTTGATGAATCATGCCATGCAAATCATAGAAATCTACCAGTCGGCGAGTACAAAACTCCAATGCATTATCAGATCTGACAGTCTTGATGCAAACATCAAACTGATTATTTATCGTCAACACAAACTTCTCAATAAGGGGATCCACTTTAGACTTGTTCTTCATGAGAAATAACCAAGACAATAAGAAAAAATCATCAACCACAATCAAATAATACCGATGTCCTTGTTTATCAGGAGTCCTATTGGGACCCCAAACATTAAGATGCACCAACTAAACACATGGAGACGTACATGGTCCAGTAGTAGCTGAAAAGGAAGATCTATGGTGCATCACAAGAAAGTTGTGTAGTTGAGGACACATGTGAAATAAGTCTGCATAATTTGTCCAGAGATGGATGGCCCAACTATTTATGCCACTGTAGAGCAATACCTGAAGTTGAAGTCGTCTGACAAGTAGCAGCCATAGGACCCTGAGCAAGTCGATAGACACCTCCCTCTTCATATCCACTATTAATTGTCTTCCCTGTCATTTAGTCTTCGAAAATGCATCCAAGCTCATCAAAGATAACACAACAATTCATTTGCTTGATAATTTCACTGATAGAAAGCAAATTCATAGACAGATTCGGAATCAACAAGACACAGATAAGCTGCATTGATGGGGTAACATTAATTACCCCCTGACCAACAATAGGAACATGTCTCCCATCAATCACCTGTACAGTGCGACCTTAAGAAACAGCTTGGATCTGCCCAAAACATTGTGGATTACCAGATAGATGATTGGAGGCACCCGAGTCAATCAACCACGTCATACCAGTGGTTGAAGAAGAGTCACCCACGGCGGCTCCCAGCACAATCTTTAACTGAGAAGAAGTTCCCATGTCTACAAAATCACTGCCCAAATCTGATTTCTCCTCCTCAAGGACCTACAGATCTTATTTTAATGCAACATAGGGGAATACACACCCCAAAACTCCTTTAATAACACATACAACACAAAGTAGATATCACAGAGGGGAATACACACCCTAAAACTGAATTATAAGGGGAATACACATCCCGTAATCTGCACACATGCAGTCCAAAAATCAATTAACACTTCAAAGGGGAATATATACCTCACATGATCATCAACAAACCAAGGAATACACACCTTAAATCTAATAGATAAGATCTGAAAATACCATCAAATCACCTTCTCGGAAGACTCGTCTTTACTACTCCATCAACTACAATCCAAAGGTCTTCCAATCAGACAAAGGGTAGAGATGTGCCCTCTCTCTGCTGCCAAACACCAACAGCGAGAGAGAGAGAGCACAAAAAATCAACGGCTAGGGCCTGGGTGGCGATAGGGGGTGGCTTGGGCAACAGCCTACGACGGTGGCGGTCTGCCTGCTGTTGCCACCGCTGCCAATGGTGGTAGAGAGAAGGGGGGCTGACGATGGGGGTTAGGGTTGTTTTGGTAGAGTGCTCAACTTGGCTCTGATACCAAGTTGAAGGACAAAGTGTCTTATTCATAAAGAAAACCCTACACCTCATTTATAGAGAGGGGGAAAATATTGCTGGGCTCCAAATAGAAATAAAAATGACATGAACATCCTCATAACATAACGTAACTGATAGCAAGGGGAAAAGTAAAAAGATCATGGCCAAATTGAAAATCCATAAAAAGTCCAAAGAGTACCGTGGGCAAATTGATCATTGGAAGAATGGAGGCAAATCCACATGTCAACATGATTACTGAGGGAGGTAGGCTCGGCGAGGGGTATGTCTCAACTCTCAACACTATTAGTGAGTCAAATGAGTGGCTCATTGGCACAAGGGCAAATGTGATAGGTTCATGATGATGAGTAGGTCTATAGCCAAAGTGCATGGGCTCAGGAGAGTCATGCTAAGGTTCTCCTCTAGATGAGTATGGACACTATGTAGGGTGCCACACATTCCAGAAATAAAGAATGTCATGTTTGGATCCTTGTTAATTAGAGAGGGTTTCGAGTTAGATTTCAAATATAATAAAGTTTTCTTTCCGAGACATGGGACTTTTTTTGGTAAAGGTTATTTGGTGGAATATGATCTTTTACTCGAAATAAGATGTGACACTGAATGTTCTAATAATAATTCTATTATTTGTTATTTTGGTTTTGTTCTTCGTGTTGTTTCGAATATTGAATTGTCTTGGCCATGTGAATTTCAATTTTGATGAAATTGAAAGTGATACCTAATCATACCATAGACAAATTTAGAAAATGTGAAATTTATGTGCAAGCAGAACAACCTAGAAAATCCCTTCAATTGGTGAATAGGGATGTAGAGATTCTAGAGTTAGTGCACATTGACATCTGTGAATTTGGTGGTGTGATGTTCGGAGACGGTAGGAGATATTTTGTCACCTTTATAGATGATAGCTACATTTATTTGCTTAAAACTAAAGATGAGCCTTGGAAAGGTTCTTATTTTTAAGAGTGAAGTTGAAACACAAACGATTAAGACTCTTAAATGGTTAAGGTCGGATAGGGAAGAAGAGTGCACTTCTAACCAATTTGATGTACAATGCAAACTCTTTGGCATAGTTCATGAGGTTACCGCACCATACTCTCCGCAATCCAGTGGAGTGGCAAAACAGAAAAATATGACCTTAACAAATATGGTCAACGTACTCCTACAAAGTTCAGGATTACCATCCTATATGTAAAGGGAGGCTTTGATTATGGCTTGTCGTACTCTGAATAGAGTTCCCTATAAACATAAGGATAGTAGTCCATATGAATTGTAGATAAATAGGAAACAAAATCTTGAAGTGTGCGTTTGTCTCACTAAGGTGTTGGTCCTAGAACACAAAAGAAAGAAATTTGGCTCATAGATAGTTGATGTGGTCTTCTTGGGTTATATGGAAAATAACATGCCTATAGGTGCTTAGTAATTAAGTTTAACACCATGGTTGAACTCTCTAATGGCACTTTCTTTGAGGATGTCTTTCCTATGAAGATGGAAATACCTTATGTTAAGATTGGCGCAATTCGGAGCGTGGAGGCTCCTTGTGCGTGGGAAAAATAGTCCCACATGGGGGGCTGTTCACACGTTGAACAGGCAGTAAAGGAGGAGAGGAGCCTTGATAATTGGAAAATATTATTGATGATTCAAAGACTTACGAAGAGGGAAGGCTCTCTTTTACAGAGTGCATATCCCTATTCTTGGAAATCAAATTACAATCAAATCTTCTAAATAAAGCCAACAACCAATTCCTAAAACAAATAGCAAACTTGACTCTAAAGACAAAAACCAACTTGGTCCTTTAGACATCTAGTCGTCGGCCCTATGGGCCCCTAACAACCTGCCACATGGCACTACCACGTGGCATCTTTTATTCCCAACACTCCCTCAAGTCGAAGCCGAGAGGATGATGACTTACTGAACTTGATATTACTATATCATTTTTCTCTTGAAGAGGTGAGGATGGTCTTCATGCCTCTTCTTCTACGCTCGAGAGTCGAGCCCTTTATTTCGACATTTCCCGATGCGTTAAAAGGTTCCATGTGCCTCCTCTAAAAGTATGGCACCTTTCTTGTGAACCTGAAAAGACCATCAACTTTTCTTCGAGCCAAGGTCACCAAGAGAAAGTAGAGAAGTCAATGCAGTAGTGATGCACTTCTAGAGGCTACATTGTGCCACTTCTTCTTGAGTCGGAGTCGATCGATCATCGTGGTACTCGTTCTCTGCTTATTTGATCTTTTTGAAGTGTTTAGTACCCTTTGTTTCGATAAAACCTCTTTCGAAGAATAAAAAATCGAATACAAAAGCACCATATGAACTGAAATATCTGCTATAAATCTCCTCAAGCTTCCTTTTCTTGGTTGCATAAACAACCATCTTGCCTTCTCTTCCTGACAATGTGGCACTACCCACTGTCGTGGATGCTTCCACCATCTTCTATAACCTTCCTTATCCGCGTAAGGTGTTGGATTTGTCGAGAAAGACTTTCTGGATGTGTGGACCACCAATGTGAGATCATAACCCACACGCACAAAGTGCCTAGAACGAAGGTGCTAATACCATTTAAGATTGATGCAATCCGGAGTGTAGAGGCTCCTTGTGCATGCGAAAAATAGTCCCACATGGGGGGTTGTTCACACGTTGAATAGGGAGAGAGGAGGAGAGGAGCCTTGATAATTGGAAAATATTATTGATGACTCAAAGACTTACAAAGAGGGGAGGCTTTCTTTTATAGAGAGTACATATCCCTATTCTTAGAAACCAAATTACAATCAAATCTTCTAAATAAAGCAAACAACCAATTCCTAAAACAAATATTCTAAAAATAGCAAGCTTGACTCTAAAGGCGAAAACCAACTTGGTCCTTTGGACCTCTAGCCGCCAGCCCTGTAGGCCCCTGACAGCCTTTCACGTGGCATTGCCCCATGGAGTCTTTTATTCCCAACACCCTAAAACCTAACAAATGATGTAGCCACCACATCTGGCTCTATTCTAGAACATATGGAAAAGATGTCAAGTGTGGGGGCTACCTCCCACTCTAAATCCAATGAACTTGTGGAGGAATTTGAGCTGAAGAGGAGCAACAAACCCAAGGTTGCCAAGGATCTAGGTAGTGACTTTGTTGCTATCAGATCAAAGGTGATTCACCTACTTGCTGGGATGCAATTGCTTCATCTAAAGACAAGCATTGGAAGGAAGGCATTAAAAGTGAAATGGAATCGATCATCTCTAATGGCATGTGGGAGTTGATTGATTTGCTCCTTGGGTGTTTCTAAAATTAGGTGTAAATGAGCATTTAAGAGGAAATTGAGACCCAACGAATCAATTGAAAAGTATAAAGTCAGGCTCATTGCCCAGGGTTTCAAGTAAAAAGGAAGATATTGACAACTTCCATACCTACTCTTACATTACTAGGATGACTATGATTTGGACCCTTATAGCATTGGTTTTTATTTATGATCTCACTATCTATCAAATGGATGTAAAGACCGCCTTCTTACATTGATCTTAAGGAAGAGATCTATATGGATTAGCCTGAGAGATTTGCAGCACCTAGAAATGAGAGAAAAGGTTACAAGATTGTGAAATCACTTTATAGATTAAAGTAAGCTCCAAAACAATGCCATGAAAAGTTCAGCAACACTATGCAATCTTTTGGCTTTACTACTCATGAATATGATAAATGTATATTTTCTATGGTCAAAGGTGACATGTGCATTGTCTTTTGCTTTTATGTAAATGACATATTGTTGTTTAGATCAAACATGAGAATAATCAATGAAACTAAGGCTTTCTTGAGTAGTAGGTTTTACATGAAGGACTTGGGAGTTACTAATGTAATCTTAGGGCTCAAGTTGATTAGATCAACTAAAGGGATAGCCATTTCTCAATCACATAATATTAAGAAGGTTCTTGAGAGGTTTGGTTATCAGATTTGTTGATCTATGTATACTAAACCACTATTTAAGAACAAGAGTGGATTGCCTATTACGTATCTTAAGTACTTGCAAATCATAGTTAACTTGATGTAACTTGTGAACTGTGCTATATCGGATCTCTTGCATAGTCTCCAAGTTGAGTAGGTACTCTAACTGTCTTGACCGTAGTCATTAGGAAGCTTTGGATAGAGTATTGAAGTGCCTTAAAGGTACTATTCTTGGACTGAATTATGGTAAATAATGATGCCAATTGGATAGATTAGATGGATAGCTCTAAGAGTAACGGTCTTACTGGGTATATGTTTACTCGTAGATGCAGTACAATCTCCTAGAAGTCTCTAAAGCAGACCATTTTGGCTCAATCCACTTTTAAGGTTGAGTTGTGCATTTTGGATATCACTGAGATAGAGGCTAAATGACTAAATGGGCTGCTCTCTAGGATGCTTATTGTGGGTAAGTCAATCTTTGCGATTTCTCTGTATTGTAATAGCATGACCACAATTGCAAAGATAAAAAGTTCAGAGTTTTTAATTAAAAGACTAGAAGACACATCTAAGTCAGACTTAAGTCTATAAGAGATCTTGTGTCTCAAGGAGTAATTGCTGTGGAGTTTGTTGGATCCAAGGATAATACAACAAATCTACTAACCAAGAGACTAGATAGATCTTTAGTCTTAAAGTCTAGTCTTCGGATGAGATTAAATCTCACTGAGAGCTCACCTACGATAGCAACCTCACCTAAATGAGTGAAGATCCCATAAAATAGGTTTGGGGAACTGGTTGGCACTCATAAAAACATGTTTAACATCTAAGTCCAATCACTGCAAAGTCGAGTGCTTAAAAATTGCTAGGTTGAGCTTTAGGCTCCTAATGGGTTCAAGCCTTTAATGTAAAATGTGAGCAGTTCATAAAGGATTAGGGTTTATCTCGAATGCACTTATGAAACAAGGCAACGTGCATGGTCTTTAATAGCACCAAAACCAAACGAATGCCTCCAAAGACTTTACTTCATTATTATCACGGTATACCCTAGAACAAATGTCTAAAGTTCAAAACTAGTTTCACTTTATTCCTATGGTGGAGAAAGTGAATAACTCCTGTAAGTATTCACATTAGAAAGTACCTTTAGCGAAAGCAAAGCAATGATGAATTTATGGGGAATTGTTGATTTTAGAAGGTTATATATACTAATTGGTGTATATATACATGGTGATGGCATCAGGAATGCATGTTGAAATCGACAAAGAAAATTGGGTGGAAACTTTAGTGCCATATAGTGAGTAAAACTCAACTGGGATATAAAAGGATTTTAGTTCCCATTTCTTGTGTAGCAAAGGAATAGAAGAGGGATCGGGAACCATGCGTGCAAGTGTGTGCCTCGCCCCGGCCTAGCTTTGACTTCAACTTGAATGAAAATTAATTTGGAACTTGAAACTTGAACCTTTTTGCTAAAAAAATCTTTTTGATTTTTTTATTAATTATTTCTTCATTAATTTAAGCCAGTGGATTCCAAACGTTAGGTCATATCCATTCACCCACGTCTCCTTGGTGTCCACCCACGTCTCACATAGGGTATTTAGACACGTGAGGGTTTTTGTGTGCCGTCACTTTTTCCACCATCTTTCTACACTACTTTCTCTTCTTATAACGAGTGATCTCTTCTTGTTGTGAGCATTGTCCTCTCTCTGTGAGATCCTCCTCTCTCGGCTACGTCTTGTAAGGAGGCTTTCAAGGACATCCACCAGCGGAGTGTACCGCAGACATGGACATGAAGATCATCGGACCATGGGAGGAATACACCAGACCTGTGTATCAACAAAGTGGGCGTGTTGTTTCTTTAAAGTGAGTCTTACAAGAGATGCTTGACTGTAACATCTCTGACCCTTTTATTTTGTGTGCTACATCTATTTGATATGCATTTTTCTGGATTTTTCCTTCATGTGATCTTGTTATATTTGCTTCTGATATGCTTGTTATTACAGATCTGTCTACTAAATGATGCATATAAAATGATGCATGTCGAATTTTTATTTACCCATATATGTTTTTATTCCAACAGTTCTCTTGGTCAACAAGTTCTAAAGTTTCAACATTTTAGCAATACATTCCATTAATATTGAAGAACTCTATAAATTATTACAGGGTGTTATTACAGAGGACGTGGTTCAGTTGCGTAAAGCTATTGGGGCTCCTGGGATGGCTGTCCTACAGTTTGGTATCTAATGTGGTTTATAAACAGCTAGTAATAGTGACAGTTCTAAATGTGTAATGATTGTTTCAACTATCTTACGCCCCAGCTTTTGGGAGCAATGCTGGTAGCCCTCACTTGCCTCATAACCATGAACCAGATCAAGTTGTGTATACTGGGACTCATGATAATGACACAGTATGAACACAATCTAGTCAACTCCTCCTCTTCACTTTTCTAGCATATCCAATCGTCCACTTGTTGGCATCTAATTGTGGAATTTGCTTCCTCATCTTGTTTTTTGTACGTGTCAAAGTTTTCCCTTTCAGGAGGGAGAAAATCAAAATCTTCCGGTTACTGTGACCACTAAATGGACATCTTTTGTTTCTAGGTTCTTGGTTGGTGGGTAAATTTGACCAATGAAAGAGAGAAGTCTCATGTGAGTCTCCTGATATCACACCCTTAAAATATTCCAAACCAGCAGTATTTTCCCGTGATTTTTAACAAGTTGTCAGTAGAGTTGATTTGCTTTCATGATATAATTTTAGGTAAAAAGGTATCTTGGCATAACAGAGGAAGATAACATCTCATGGGCAATGATTAAGTGTGCCATGGCTTCAGTTGCACAAACAGCTATAATAACCATGCAAGATGTTCTCTGTCTGGACAGTTCTGCCAGAATGAATATCCCAGCAACTCAGGTTAGTTTTGCACTCACCTTGTAGGTCCCTTTTTTTTATTTATAGCAAGTTGTGTCATCTTCTTGATCGTTCTTGCTGGATGCAGAGGTTGGCTTGTGAACAGTTGAAAAATATAAGCAGAAGCAAAACAACAAAATATCAATGAGTAAACAAGGATTAACACTTGAGTTTACGTGAAAATTTCACTCACGAGAAGCTGGGAGAAAATCATAGGAAAAAGTCCCGACAAGGCTAATATCTGTATTACTCTTCTCAAAGAATAAATAAAGGGTACATGCCTATTTATAGGCCACCACACACTCTATAATCCTACAATAGACAATGTCAGACTAAACCAACTACACATACTCCAACTTGAACTATTCTTCTTCTACTGACACACCGTCTGTCGTATTGGTGTTGAGATTTACTTATTCTTCCCACAACTTATTCTGGACTTCTGGTGCATTATTGACAATAGATGTACGAGATTTTTCTTCCATATATTCGGTCTTAGATTGAAGATCAGAATGTAAATTCATCGCCAGAAACACAGGCCATCAAATGAGAAAAGCATCCATTTTGAACTTCTGACTTAACAGGATTCTAACACTTAGACTTTTAATGCGTTTATAATCTTCTACATTTGCAATGAATTTTGATTTCAGATTACAGACAGCAAGCACTGGAATTTTTTTAGATAAAAGGTTAACATGGGGACTTTCGGCAATGGATGGATTAGAACGTAAATTCATCATCAAGAAACTCGTATTCTGATTGCATCGGACCTCATTAGCTTCTTCTGGAACGCACTTTATACAACCTCCTGAGAGAATGAATCTATATAAAATTTTATTGCAATGAAATCTAATTTCAAGTCATCCAATTTGGTGCCATGGCTTTGCATCAATTTGTTAATCCTTTGGTAGATTTACTCGTTGGGTGCATATTCAGTTTTCTAAGTCAGGTTCCATGGTATCAACTTGGACGCTTTCCAGAGTGCTATTTATGTCAATTTTCTGAGAGTTGTCTTCTTTACGATGTCAAACCCTGTTAACCTGCTAGTATTTGTACAAAGAAGGGTAAACTCAAGTTTACATGGTTGCCTGTTTCCTATAGCAAGTGTGAACCTAATAAAGTAAACTATTGTTGCACATTATTCTTTGAGTCCTTTACGTTTTCTTTGACGCTATAAGAAACATGGGAGTTATCCCATTTCATTTTGCCATTGGGCATTACGGAGTATTGTCATTTTCATGCAACAATAATCTCAGAACTTTTTTTCAGAAAAAAATAATCTCTAAAACTTGGTGTTCAAAAATGTATGTATCATGATATTGACATAGTTATATGTCTCCTGCCTGCAGCTTGGTAACTGGAGGTGGAGGATACCGAGTTCTGTCAGTTTTGATCTTCTGAAGCCCGAGGCACAGAAACTGAGGGACATGCTTGAAATGTACAACAGACTATGAAGCATAGGCTGCTGTTTATGATCAAACCCTTCAGATGGCATCCGTTTGGCTGGGGCCTTGTCATGGTAGATGATCTTTGCACAGTCCAACTGGAATCACAGTTTTCCATATCGTGAGTTGAAATAACCCCACTAGTTATGGTGGCCTGAACGAGCGGAGGATGTAGTTGATAGGGTTCACCCATTGCAGTCTTGGTAATAAATAATCTGTATAAAGCATGGGTGAATTGTAATCTTTGGCAACGGTACTTAGTTTCCTTGTAGTGTGGACTATGTTCTGATACTCTAATAAGTAGTACATATATTTCCATGATCTATTGCGTTCTAAAAGTTAATTTTGTTTTTCCTAGTCCATTTCTCTAGAGAATACAAATTGTGAACACAAACACACACGAAATATTTGCCAGTTTGTGATGGTTGAAGATTCTTCCAAGATGGCGACAAGAGTACGTCCCTGTTCAACGTACGTAGGGAGTCCATCATGAATGTCGCAATCAATTTTTTATTTTTTATTTTTTATTTTTTCCTTCTCATCGAGCCACATCTCCTTGGGTAGTTGGTGACTTATTCAAACCCTACTAGTACAGGTTGTAGCCGAAGAAAGCTGGCAAAGTGTTTTGACTTAAAAAGGTGCCTTGAGCGCCGGTTGGTGTCCGATACTTGGAAGGTGTATAGAGGGTGTCTGATGCACAGATTTTTGTGCACCTAATCTAATAGGACTGTAGTGTAACATTGCCCATCTCTGGTGCGTCGTGTGTCCTGCTGAGGTGGAGAGAGTTTTCCCCATTTTCTTCCTTCCATCTGCCCCATCCCCTTGTATTTGTTTACAAAGGCCATTGTGACCATCTAATTGCGATCACCCATTTTAGAGGATCACTTTGCATTTTAGGCTATACGTGTTGTTTCTGACGGTCTTAATCTTATTACATATTGAGATTGCTGTAGATTTTGATATTAAAAATGCAATCGGTGCTTTGTGCTTTAGATAGAACTGGATGAAATGGAATCATGTTTTTTAAACTTCAAGTATTGGTTCATTAGGTATGTTGTATGGAAATTATCGCATTCCCCCTCTTCCTTCCGTCAAGTGGGGTTAAAACTTTTAAGTATCTTAAAATTCTAGACCGTTAAAATTTCCGCAAATTCTTAGAAGAAGAACATTGGATTAAGCTGAAATCTCATAACTTCTCGTTCTTATTTGGATATTAATAGGTTTCATGTTGAAAAAGACCTCTCAAGTATATGGAAGAGAAAGGAATGGATACTTGGCTTTTGTGACAACCATAGTTGTCATACGATAGATTTTTGGCTTATATTTCATCATGATCATTCATCTCTGCGGAATTCAATAGGCCAATGGGTCCTATCAATGCGATGAATGTTAAATCACAAATATGATGTAGGACATAAATTCTCTTTTTGGCAACTTCTCATACTTGCTTTTGATATGCCTGTGGTATGTGAAAAATCACTTCCCTGCAAAGATGCAGTTGAAGGCCCTGTTTGATCAGCTGAGAGGTTATCCCACTAGAAGGAGCTACTAAAAGGTCAAATGAGAAAACAAAGTCGCGTTAATGATTTCTAGGACAACACTCCCCACTCCACCACGAGGTTGTTTAAATTTCAATATTGAAAAACCTACCATCTTTCTCACTGTTATAACTATCATATTCAAGCCCTCACTTATTCCATCGTACAACTAAATATTTTAACCTCACTTGTCAAACCCACCAATATATCCCATTACAATTCTCACTGCAGAATGCAACCAAAGATTTTCCACGCGTAGAGCTGGAAATGATTGTTACTTGAGGAATCTCTCTTAGTTTTGAGCGGGAAACAGTTCCATCCCATGACCAAAGGACACCCCTGGACTTTTTTATATCACAGAGCCACATAGATAACTACAAGAAACTTGACAAGCAGAATTTGAAAACCACATGCCGAGGCATGTTCCTTTGTGGTTTAAAATTTGGGTGCACCTTTGAAATGTGGATTCCACCATACGACTTGTACTACTCTATATTATCGTCTTGATTATCGTAATCAAGGTCCTAATTCATATGTTAGACAGTACAATACATTCGTCTATCCAAGTCAGGCAATAATGCAACAATCAACTATAAACAGAACAAAGACATCTTTCAACTTTCAAGTCAATCGTGTCAGGGAAATGAAATTATATTTGAACATCATCAGTACTTTCACAAGCAAAAATACATGAAGATATGAGTTGATAACTTTCCATGAGCCTATACATTTTAACGTCTACAATTGGGTGACCAATATTTGTTTACTGAGGTGAGGTAATGCAACTTCAAAAAAGGGTGGAAAAAGTACTCTACGGTATCAAACCATCCTTTTAAAAGAAAACATCCCGTTAGTCCATTCCCAACCTGAGATCTTTTCCATATTCGTGAAGCAGCTGTAACTTCCTCTTCCTAATCTCTTCCAGGAGGCTGTCCAAAAAGGCAATCTTATCCTTGTCACTGAGATTTGACTTAATGGATGACGACCCAGACTTGTCTAAAATCCTGGGACTGTTTCTCAATCTGTTCAGTTCGAATTCTTGTGCCTTCACCTTATCCTTTATCCTGTTCTTCCTGCCTTCCTCTTGACCACCCGCCCCGTAGCATTCTTCAATTAGATGTTTGGCCATGGAGTCGTCTGGCCAGACATGCAATGTAGGAGGCTGACTTTGGGAGATGATTACAGCCACCTCTGCTTTGCAAAGGTTCCTCAGCTCAGAAGCCTTTTTTGTGATAGTCTCCCACCTTCGCTGTAGCTTTTTCTCCTCATCTTTTGACTGCACCCTTTCCCTTTTTCTATTGATTTGGATGTCATACCCCATCTCTGTAGGGAATAAAAGAGACAGATGAATTAGTAGCAATGAAGACAGGTGAGTAATGCAGAAGAATGAGATGACACTATTACTATTCACATTGATATAAAGCATCAATATGAGTTCGTGTTCATCTTTACAAGTGGCAAAGTGTAACTTGCTCCTGATCAGAGCATTGATATAAATAAGATATATCTTAAAAAGCAAGGAGAACTAGATTCTTCGTATGGTTCTAAGAAATATGGGAGAACCATGTCAAAATTTCTACCATCACAACTAGACAACTACCACTCCCAATTCTCTTCCACCCACTTCCTTCGAAACTGAAAACACTTTTCCTCAGAGTCTCACCCCTTGAACTACCTCCCTTCCCCAGAATCCTTCAACAGCACAGGATGGAAAAATCTAGATATTGAACCCAAAGCACAGGGGGATTATGATTTTTGTATGAGATGATAGTTATCTCTCTACAATATTTTCTCATTGAGTCCTTATGGATCTAATAGTTTTTGGCTCCTGTAACAAACATGCGGCATCAGCTGTAGATGTCAAGAGATTTCATGGGAAGTTTGATGCGCGAATTGCAACCACCCCAAGGAGAAGAATCCAAACGTCTGCGATGTAACTCTTGTCCTTAGTAATTGTCTCAAGTTTCATATAGATTGCCTCGCTCATCTGTCAGACCACATTCAAAGTGAACCTTGAGTGCAAGTCTGAGGCTGTCTGAAATTAATCAGTATCATCAGATTCAGATCATGAGTAAATCAGAATATTATGTCCAAATCCAAAATTAGATCTCAAGTTTGACTCCTTAGGAAAAATGATTCATGTAGGACTTAAAAGCAGCCCACTATCCAACTTTGAGCATCATACAGTTGGACCCTCATGCTAGCCCCCCAACAGACTTCTCATCCAGCCATCTCCAACAACTGTCAGACTAAGTCGGGACAACCTTGCAAATGGGACAGTCTACCAGGATTTAACCTACCCATTTACACTGGACCTATCTGTCTCCTGAAGTTATCACTCTTATTCTTCTGAAACAAATGCTACCCTATAAATTCATCATTAGAGCTCTATATTCACACTTACTTTTGGTAGAGGTAACTTCCAGTTCGACCCCCTTCTTACCTACTTCCACCCTTATAGGAATGAAGTAGAACTGGTCTTGAAAATCCAATGAATCCAAGCATAGTGATTAGTGTGTTGATTTATTTTGGAGAGGGAGTGTGTGTGAGTAGTGTATTTCAAGAATAGGTCGGATGTAACCAACTGCACTCTCTTTTTTCCTATATGTTCTTTCTTTGAGTTCTCATTTTCTTTTAAAAATTGGATCTTTCAAAAGGAGAAATGGTATCTATAATGGCTAAGAAAGATGCAAACCCAATGAATTGCTTATGAACAGATTCATGAATCACATGTAAGAACCATACAATTTGTGATTTATTGGTCAATTCACTTTGATTCAAGAAAAACCAATTATTTGGGACCGTGAACATGGTTAAAGGTAATTTTTTTATGGGTATAAAGCATACAGTAATAAGGACATAATGTATGCTCCATTTATAAATTTTCGAGTTAGTGCTCATCATGGCCAGGCCATGTACCTCATCCTATCTCATAATATGCTTGGAAAAGCTCCTCACTTATTTGCCGCCACACAAAAACACTCGCATAACTGGCATTCTTCAAGGATGTGTTGCTAACTTCCTGCCTTTATAGACTTGAATTATCTGGAGCTTATGCTCTTAATCATCTAGCAAATTAAGGACCCCAACTTCCAGGTATTAAGCTCAGTTGCTATCTTTGGTTCCGAGCATTGAACAATTGCCCCAGATAGTGAACCTCAAATTGTGAGATATTCACTTTCTTGGATTAGGTTGCAACTATAGTTGAACTCTAAATAGGTCTCACCATTGTTGAAAGCATTGACAGAAGGACTAAATATTTATTAGATCCCTTGGTTCCTTAAGATAATAGATCTCTCCCCTTTCAATCAAGGAAAAACGAAAAGGAAATAATAGATCTCTCATGAATTTTGGGTTTAACTTGGATATGTCTCCTAGGTCTCTAGCTATGCTTTGAACTCTTTATTTTTGCAAGTGTGGTCACTACAAACACAATGTAGTAAAATAGCATGGTTGAGTTCTACAGGTATATGGACCTTGGGGGTAAATCCATATAACTCAGGATAATACTATATATTGTATGCCCTCTCTTTTCTTACTTCTTAGTGAAGAAAACCCCTAACCTCCATTGAGAAAGGAGGGCTAGTACTCTTGCAGCCGTGGCATGTGTGATTAATTTCTAATTTTGCTCCATATAACTCAGGATACTACTATATATTGTATGCCCTCTCTTTTCTTACTTCTTAGTGAAGAAAATCCCTAAGAAAGGAGGGCTAATACTCTTGCTCTTGTGGTTTTCTCCCTCCCCTCGAGGAGGGCTTTCATGTAAAACTCATGTTCACGTGTGATTGATTTCTAATTCTCTTTATTCTTGTTGATTTCATTTCTACATGTTACCAGTGTTTTCAATCTTGCGAGCTTCATTCATTGTGGGAATTTTCCACACAATGTTTGTGTGTCAAGTGACCCCAATCTTGGTGCACATGGAAGTCTCTACATTAGCATAGAGGCTTCCTAGCACAATGTGGGCATCTCATGTTGTCTCTCTCGGATGTCCTGTGGTGAGGATAGGCATTGGGAATTGAGAAGTGATCGAGGAAGGTTAGAGAATATTGCCATTAATCCAAGGAAAGCTAATCTGACCATCGCTGAACGAAAGCTTTAATGTTAGCATTAGGAATTAGATTTTTAATCAACGGTGGCTATCTAACCGACATTCAGATTTTCAATTGTTGGTAATTTTTTCAAGCAATGATTGATTCTCATTCAATCTTTGAATTTTTTAATCTCCACACCTGTTGTGGTGATCAAATTTTTAATCTTCTTCAACGGCACTAATCCCCATCCAACGATTGCCATAATCCATCGGAAACAGGTTTTTCTTCTATGGTGTATGACAAAATCAAATATATATTTCTTTGGTGGTGGATTTTTCATTAAAAAGATTGAATAGAACTTTTGAGTGAAACTTTCATATTGGATTTATTGATAGTGGACTTTTTATTGACAATACATTTTTTATTTGGGATTTTTGCATGAATGATACTAAAATCTTTTAAAATTACTTAAATGGCATTCAATTCACTATATTTGCAAATATGTCATTGAAAAGGTAGTGTCGTTTTCGTATTTATCACTCCATTAATCATAACTATTAAACTTAACGATTTTGATCTGAAATAAAATAAAAAATTATTTCTTAATCCTCATATACTTTGTTTAATTTTCAGCCCCTACTTATCAGTTCACCTCCTTTCCTTCTCAGCCCCAACCACCACCTCCACCCCCAATCTTCAACCTCCGACCAACTCCTCTACCCTGTCTCTCTAACCACCACCTCCTCCTCCTAAGGCGACATCGAAAAGGAGGTCCCCGAAGCCCACCACCACCAACACAACATCTTTAAGCACCTCTTCGACCACAAGCCCATCGTCACCTTGGGAGGAGGTGGTGGTTGAGAAGATGTGGTAGTTAGAGAGAGGGGGCGGAGGTGGGTAGTGGTTGGAGAGTAGGGGTGAAGGAGATGGTGGTTAGAGAGAGGGGGCGGAGGAGGTGGTCAAAGGTTGGAGAGTGGGGGCGAAGGAGGTGGTCAGAGGCCAAGATGAAAGGCGATGAACTGGTGAGGGGAAGTGGGGAGGGAGGAGGTGAAAATTAAGAAAGTAAAATTTAAAGACAAAAAAATTGACTAAAAAAAATTTGAGCTCCTTAATCGAGTGGCAAATATGAAAACTGACTATCAAGGCGTTAGATAGCTGCAAGGCGACAAGCTTAATCGCCCAAGGCGAGAGACGACAAAAAGGCGATTGCCCAATTGAATAGAGGCGACAAATCTTTTTATTTCTTAAACTATTAAATATGTCTCATAAACTCATATGATAACATTGACTTTCATAAGAAACATATGATAATACTATTTAAGTGAACGAAAAAATAATGATCCTATCATATTTAAGTAACAATAACATATATATTTATATTATCATACAATGTGTAAACATATATATTACATTTATAATTATATGCCAAAACAAACAACCAAAATATATATCATATATATCTACCAAAATAAGATAGTGACATGAATTTATTTTGAAGAAGAAAAGAAGCGTTAACAATGGATGTTAACCTTCCATTGTATTAATAAAATGAGCTAATTACACAAAAAATTACAAAGAACATTATAATAATAAGGCACTCCTCTATTGAGACTCCCACTCCATTGAGTTTGAGCCAAATGCACTACCATAAAGTGGTCTTTCTCAAGGTAGAGGCATCCACCAATAGCCCACAAATGCTAGCCTAAAAAGTTGTCTCCAAGTTGTACTCATGACAATAACATGTATTATAATATGCTATATATACAATACAATACAAAATATCATAACTTATACATATATTGTTATATATCATTAGACAGTTGTAGACAATAACAAATATATACATGCATACATCGTTAAACCACAATATATCATAATTATATCATTATAGACATACAATAATGTATATGTATAATTTATACATATATGTCTTAATAGACAAACAATAGTCTAAGTTAGGAAGAGAAGGCAAAAGTGAGCATATAAAAGCTGTCAATAGCATATATGTATGTATGTATTATATATATACAACAATATATAACACAAATATATCTATAATATATGTAACTTAAGACCAAATAAGAGTCATATAGTCTTACTTAAAGTGAATTCGGAGTAAGGAGACAAGGCGCAAGGCGACCCAGGCAATAAAGAAGGCAACTAGGCGATAGCCTGGACAAAGGCCCTAGCCTGGAATAGCTACAAGGTGACCTTTGGCTTTCTTACCTGGCCCAGTAGCCCAATAGCCTGACGCGATAGCCTTGAGAACATAAAAATTGCACTACTTTTTCAACGGCATTTCTGTAAATATAGTAAATTAAATGACATTTAAATAATTTCAAAAGATTTTAGTAATATTTATGTAAAAATCCCTTTTTATTTTCATTGAATTTTCATGTATCCCATCAATTTTCTACTCCTCGATGGCCCACGTTCAGAGTAAGCAATGTGGTATTTGTGTATTGTTTGAGATTATTTTAGAAATAAAATTTGGGGAATTAGGATTTTGTCTCTTTCTATATTTAAGAGATGTTTTGATTTGTTGCCTTGTTTACGATTAAGATTAATCCCTCTCTATGTATAAAGGGGAATAAAGTCTCTTTCTTTTCCAGTATTCTATGAACAACAATTACTAAAATTGCCACATAGTATCAAAGTGGGTCAAACCTGGGACCTAATCATGGTCTCCCCCTACCTAGAGGTGTCATCGGGCCCTCTCTTCTGCCTAAGGGTGCTTGCAATGCCCCCTTTCTCTCTGCCTGCGGCAACCACCGCAACTCCACTTCTTGAGGCCATCAGTGCCACCTTACAACCCTTCTTTCCCTATCAGTGATCCTCCTTACCACTGCATCAACTCCTTCGCTCACCAGATCACTACCCAGTGCCGCCACCACCGTTGCCCAGCTCCTCTCCATCGTTACACCAGTTGGCAGCATTGACTTTGGCCCTTGCTCCGACCAGTGAAGCAATTCCTTACTTCCAAGACCTCTATGCAGTCTGTTTGGTCGACCAATCAGATTGAACTTAGTTTAATTCGATAGCCGCTCACCTCCTTACTTCCATTTCAATCTCCTGCATCGTCTTAGGGCATGTATCACCTTCACCATGTTGCAGCATCGCTACAGAATTCCCTACTTCAATCTGCATGGTTGTCAATGATGTTATTGTTGCCACAGCTACTATTGGTGTCGCTGCCGTTATTGCAATTGTTGTGGGTGTTGATGCTACTAGTGTTGACTTCATTCTTACAACATGCTTGACTTGGGATCCAGGTGGTACGATGTTATGTTCAGAATCCCCTATTGCTATCAATCCTTATCACGTGGGGTGGTGGGGGAGGGGCTACACCCCCATATTAGGATCATCTCCCAGAATACTACTACATGGGTTGGGATCATCCCCCCTACTCGACTATAGTATCTATTTGGGATTGTCTCATCTACTCTATTGCTTGCTTGAGATCATAGAATTCATCTCCCCTACTCTACTGCCTGCTTGGGATCGTCTCCCTTATTCTATCGTCTGCCTGGGATCATTTCCTCTACTCCACAACCTGCTTGGGATAGATCCTTGCTTGCCTAAAGGTCTTTGCATTAGTTTTTTATTCTAACTCCAAGCAAGTTAGGTTTCTACTGATGAAAAGATGACTACTTGCATGCCTGACTACTTGTGTGCCTACCTGACTGTATAGCTACCCGATTGCTGCTTGCTCCAACCCTGGATTACGTCTGATGGGGGGAGTTCTTTTGTTGCACTACTGCTACAAGTTGGGGATTATATGCTCCAACTGGGGGAAGTGTTAAAGATTATTTTAGAAATAAAATTTAGAGAATTTGGATTTTATCACTTTCTATATTTAGGAGATATATTTTGATTTATTTCCTTGTTTAGGATTAGAATTAATCCCTCTCTAGAGGGATGGACTCTCTTTCTTTTCAAATATTTTATGAACAATTACTAAAATTTCCACATGTATGCAATAGATTGGTTGTGTGGTCATTCCATCAACAAATTGCACTATGCTTTGATTATTTCATCATCGCATGGATTATTGGTTGTGAAGAGGCTACTTGAGTAGGATACTTACGATTGATTCCTCCTCTCTAAAATGAGATTGGCACATGCAGTTGTATTCTCTTCTTTATGAAGAGGCACGGGTCGTCTTGTCTGCAGGACACCTAATTATATTCCCTTATGTGAAGGGGTACATGTTTTATTTATCTTGTTGGAGTTTTTGGTTCTTAAATCTATTCTTTATAACTGTGAATGTGAGCAATGGGATCTAAGGCATCCATATCGAGGTCAATGCAAAAAGACTCTAGTTGTTCTCGGTTACTCGAGAAAGAAAATATGATCATGCTCCAACCTCAAACAATTGGATTGTTGATAGTGAAGCTACAAACCACGTGACTAGGAATCTAACTTGGTTCAAGAAAGGAAACTATAATGATTGCTAATGGTTCTAGTGTGAAGATGGCCAGGAAAGATAGTATACATCTTTTGAACAAGGTCCATCTTGATAATTCCCTTCATGTCCTGGATCTCTCTCTGAATTTGTTGTCACTTAGCAAGATCTACAAGGAATTGAAGTAACTAATATTTATGAAAATAGATGTGTCTTACAAGATCTTAAAACAAGAAAGGAAACTAAGATTGCACTTGAATGCAATGGGTTATATACATTGCCCGGAAAGGTCACTTAAGGAATAAGCATTGCTAACATTTTGGATTTTTTCCTATGGCACAGATGAATTGGGCACCTCCATTTTTTAGCTTTGCAAACACTATTTCCAGACCTCCTTGTTGGAATTAATTTGCATGGCATGCATTGTGAAGTCTGCCAATTTGCAAAACATCAAAGAGTTTCATTTCCGGAGTTTGATCATAGAAGTTCTATACCTTCCTCTTTCATTCGTTCAGATGTGTGAGACCTACAAATGTCAAATCTAAGGTGGTGTACAATTACTTTTGTCACATTTATTGATGACTACTCTAGATGCATACTTGATTCTTGATGAAGAGCGGGGTAGAGATTCCTTATATTGTTCAAAGTTTCGTTAATATGATCGAGAATCAATTCTAGATGAGAGTTTGAATCTTCAGATCAGATAATGCCCATGAAAGGAAAAAACCAGCACCTTCTGAATGTGAGACAAGCCTTATTACTCGAAGGAAAAGTCCCCAAATGTTACTGACAACAGCATAATTAATCGTATGCCAAGCCAAGTACTAATGGGAAGACTCTTGTCTCCTTGTTACAGAAAGAAATATGATTCCTCTTTCTCCAAAGGTTTTTGACCATACATATTATATACAAATCTTGCACCTTGGACAGTCTAAATTTGACTCAAGATGCATCAAAGATGTATTCATTGGTTACTCAAAGACACAAAACTACAAAAGAGCTATAGATGCTTGGATCCATCTACAAGAAAAAGATATGTTACAAGGGATGTAACCTTTCTAGAGTCTGAATTTTACTTCCAGGCCAATAGTCCTCTTCAAGGGGAGAGTAGAAGTGGAGAGGATTTTAGCATTCAGTTTGACACCTGTATTTTTTATGGTATGGCTAATAGTGGAGGAGAGTGCCACAATGGCAAACAAGAGCCTTAGACTGAGAAAACTAATGAGCATGTGGTTGTTTCTCCTATCCTGGTTCCTCTTAATAACAATGATGATGGAAGTGGAAATAGTAATGATATAGAAAATAATAACAATGACGACAAGGGGAAGAGTACCAGTGATGAAAGCAAAGACAGAATATATGGAGAGATGTATGGAAAACGTATTTTCTTAGCATTAAGATTGCAAGATATAAAGATGGGCTCTTGCTATGTCAAAGAAAACGTTTGACCTATTGAAAGAAATTGGGAAGCTAAGGTGTAGAGACCTGCTACAACCCCTATTAAGGTTAATCATCACTTGAGTCTAAAAAGTAGTGAACCTCTTGATGATCATCCGAATCACAGATATCAAAAAATTGTTGGAAAGCTCATCTATCAGCCTAATATTATGTATGCTTTTTTTTTAGAAAGGAAAAGGAAGATTATTAAAGATTGGTAATCATCCAGAAATTGCATTAATCATGAAAAAGAATCAGCCATACAGAAAAAAATCAGACAAAAAATGTATCTCCCTCAATTCATTATCCACCCAAGAACGTTCAGCTCTAAAAATCACTCCATTCCTTTGCAATCAAATACACCAAAGTGCCGCAAAAGTTGCAATCCATCCAGCCACATCAAGACTGTAGTGATCTTGAAAAGAATTCCAAAATTGTTGTTGAACATCACAATTGGAAGTGCAGAGTTGCAAACGATCCCAAACATCTTTGGAGTCACACCTGAAAAGAAGGTGTTCCACGTCTTCCTCCAATCGGCCACATAAACAATAAGTAGTATCAACCTCATCAAACCATCTCTCCAACGCCTTCTTAGTGACCAAGTGCTCCCTCCGTAGCAGCCATAGGAAAATTTTAATTTTTAAAGGAAGATGACACTTCCAAAGCAAACCACAATCTGATCTAAACACATCTGAATTTCCAGCAGTAGAAACACTTTTATCATATGTTCTTTTCACAGTAAACCTTCCCTCCTTCCAAACAAAGCAATCAGACTGACCGGTCTTGGGCTGCACATCTGAAATTAACCCAAATAGTTGCTGAATATCAGCAAACGTCTGATCAGAGAGGCTCGCGGGCAGGGGAAATCCCAGGTATTTCTCTGAGCATCCCACAACTCATCCACCGTCACATTCTTGTTTGCAGCAAGATGGAATACTCTTGGAAAGTTCTCCGAAAGGGGCCCTGAATCACACCATATATCAGCCCAAAACTTAAATAGTTTGCCATCACCCAACATAGGTTCAAAGGCACCAGCATTCTTCATCCGAACAGACCGCAGTGATGCCAAAATGCAGACATTCCACGGCTTGCACTCGCCTGTCATTCAGATTCATAGTCAAGTCAAATGAATAACTAATCACGGTGGAAAGCGTAGAATTCTCTGCAGAAAGAATCCTTACAACCCACTTCATGAGTAAAGCTTCGTTAAAAGCCTGCAGACTTTGTACTCCCAATCCCCTATCTTTCTTGGGCGTGCAGATTTTCTTCCAAGGAACCAATTGCGTAAATCTACCCTCATGTATAAAAATCTCTTTCTAATCAACTCAAATTATGTGATAATCTTCCTTGGTGGCTTAAAGATTGACAAGAAAAACACCGGGATGGATGACGAGACCGAGTTTAGCAAGACAAGTCGCCCATCTCTTGAGAGCAACCTACCACTCCAAGTGGAAAGTAAAATGACCCGCTACCCTTCTGGGTTGTTTAAAACGTCTGGATTAGCCGTCAGACGCCTGTCCAGACATTTGGATAGAGGGTCGGACATCTGAAAGTAAAAGAATCGTACCTTGTATTCTTTTTCCACACGCGCAAACACGCACACCTCTCTCTCTCCTCACCCCAAACCCTAATCCTTTCCTATTCAATCCCCACTTCCCCCCACGCCACTCTCTCCATCTCCACCAACCACCACCTTCATCCTTCCCTCCTGCCGACTGCTACCTTCCTTCCAGCCACCAATGCGGTGTGTCAAGAGGAAGAAGAGAGAGAGATGGGATGCGGAGGAAGAGGAGGAGAGGGGAGCTTGAGAGGAGGAGCTCGCAAGAGAGCTGCGGGAGCTCGGAGGAGCTCGTGCAAGAGGAGTCGAGGGCGCGAGTAAGGAGGAGGAGCTTGCGAGCAGCAGCCTTGGCCTCCTGCAGCCGCTGGAGGCACTACTACAGCTCCTACGGGCAAGCTCGCGAAGGAGATAGCTTGCGGGAGAGTTCTGCGTACTGGACATTTTCCAGTATAAGACGTCTGGAGCACATCCCAGAAGTCTGAAGTAGCAGGAAAACGTCCAGATCTGAAGCCGAACGTCTGAAAGCGCACTCAGTGCCAAGGTACGTGCTTCTGTGCGGTTTACGGCCATGCAAGCCTTACCGCAGGAGATTTGTCCAACCATTTTTAGGTATGCACGTACGTACGCAGGGGGCAGGACGTTGGAAAGGTGCGGGGTGCGCCCATCGAGGTACTTTTGGACGTCTGGACTTCAGACAACCAGAAGGAGAGTCCAACGTCTGGAACTCTCCTCAGACGATCGTGGAAGGGTCTGGACGTTCGATATAGCCGCAAGAAACCCAGGGTGAGTATTGACGTCTTTTACGACGTCTGAGGCTAGTCCCAGACATCTGATTTTGGACAGCCTGCGTGTTTTTGACCCGTTTAGGACCTAAATGGAATCGGATTTCCACAAACGAAGTACCGTTCTTTTTCGTTGGAGTCTCTCTACGAGTTAGTGTCACTTGTATACGATTTTGGACTCATTTGATGTGGTTGGTCAATTGTATAGGTTTCCAGCCAGTTGAGTACACAGGACCCACGGAGGCGACGGGATCTGGGTTCCGAGCCCCCATTCCTCCTATGTTTTCCGGTAGTGTCGTTTCCATTAACATTATGATTTAAATAAATAAATTGCGTGTTTAGAATAACTTGAATGAACCCTAAGATGAGAATGAATCCTAGGGCAGGAACATATGAGTATGGTTTGAGCTATACTGTATGCTTGAGATACATGTAGAACCCTATGATAAGAATGAATCCTAGGGCAGGAACAGATGAGTATGGTTTGAGCTATATTATTTACTTGAGATGCATGTAAAACTTTAAATGCTAGCAAATGTATTTGTTATTTTAATATGATGCCTTGCCGGTTAAAAAATCACGAGCTGCCTGTTTTAAGAATGGAACCGGAAATGTAAATAGAGAGATCTGAAAATTTGGAATATGAAACGAAAGGAATACTAGCATGAACCCTATGGGGAATTAGGAGGAGAACTCCTGTAGACGGGAAGTGAGCTGACCCTTGTGTATGCGGTACCAAGGAGAGCCATTGTCCCTTTAGTGTAGAGGGGTACTAGCCGCCCGTTGGGTTGAACCCCGAGGTCAGGCCTAGACACTCTACATCGACTATGTTTAGCCCTCGTGTACGTGGTACCGATGTGAGCTACTTAGTATAGGGAGGGAGCTAACCGCCCCAGGGGACCCAGGGTTAGGACTAGCCACCCTACACCGATTCTTGTTAGACCTACTGGGCAAACCGGGATAATCGGACGAGGGTATGCAGACTGTGGAGAGGCGAGACCCATGTTCTGAGAGAGCAAGACCCTGTACTGTTTCGTGCTATACCTTTAGGCGTACTCGCTAGCAGAAACGACTGACCGCATACCAGTGCGGGATAGCTAACCACGCACTTATCACGTGTGCCGTAGTCACCGCTACGTCACTACCGTGACCTCAGGGTGGTTGCCTGGGTGTAGGACTACCACGGGGGACTCTCCCGACCAGGAGAGCACCACGTGTACCTCCTACATCATGGAAAAGGCTGCAATCAAGATCGTTCCCATGAGGAACAGACCAGATCAAGAAATGATTTAAGTGAATAAAGGAACAACAATTTAGAAGTACTTGGTTGGACTAAATGAAAATGGATAGTTACTTAATTGCATTAATTAATGGCTTATCTTAATTATATGTAAATGGCTAAAATTACCACTCTACTCAGCGTTTGCTGACTCCGAAAATTTTTATAACCTTATTCAAGTCAAGGAGTCGAGCAGCCAGCACCACTGGCTGCAGAGGGAGCTGGGCCCAGTCGAGCCCAGCCATAGCTGCGTTTCTTACGGTTTCCCTAGCTTCTGTTGTACTAGTGAGTATTTTTGTTCTATGAAATATTATTTCAGTTACTTTCCGCTGTACATCTCTCTATCGTAGTTGTGATGGCATATAATATTGATAGACTATTCGTTCTGTTTCTTTTATTGTCTCATGTTTTCTTTCTGCTTAGTTACATTACATGTGTGGATGTGAATTATTTCCTTCTTTTGGTTATTTCTCGTTGGATGACTAGGTTTTGAGATTAGTCGAGGCGGGCCGATCTCGGGTCCTGTAGGGATCTGGGTTCGGGTCGTAACAAAAAGTCTTTTCCAGACTCTCCACAACACAGCCCTAGTCGGATGTTGTTGATTTTTTTCCTTTGAGCGGAAGCCCAGGATATCTAATTGGTCAATGACCCACCAATATCTCCAAAACATTTGCAATATCTTGAACCTCCAAACATGGAAACAAGAAAGGAACAAGGACTTTGCCATGTTTATTTTGAGACCAAGGAGCAAAAATTCTTACCAAAGAGGAAATGTGCTCAGCAGCTGATGAGGGGCAAAATATGTCCTCAAACCAAAAACCCTGCAATAGGCCCAAAACTACGGATCCGACCCAAAGAACCTTGGATAAAGGCGGGTTTAAAGATTCGACCCGCCTACATCCCAGAGAACCCCCTTCGCAATCGGGCTAGGCAATCCAACCGACCTGCACACAAGTAGGCAGGGCACAGTCGGACTCGGAGGAACCTATCCGTTGGAGGTGCAGCGAAGAGTACAGCAAGTCTGCGCCGCCAATAAATGCTGACACTAGCAGCCTCCATTTATGGCCTAGCAACGTATCCACCAAGAAAATCTTGTTGGAAGTGCGATCCACTCAGGAGATCCTATTAAGAGCTCGAATAGGAACTCCATCCCAGCATGCCATATATATAGGTGGGAAGGCACATTAGCCCTCCCCCAAGGAATCAGAGAGAAATCGAGTGATTGTATACCATGTAAAACTCTAGTGAATTCTAGTGTATAATTGGGAGCAAGGTTCAAAATGTCGATTTTGATGCCGTGCCGATGAAATTCTAAATGTGCATTTCGTGGGCATGCCGAGGGCACGTCGTGGAAATGCCCATTTTTCGATGAGCATGCCGATTAGCATGCCAAGGGAACGCCGTAGGCATGCAGAGGGTATGCCAATGCATACCAACAAAAATAACAGAAGTCAAAAAAACCAACAGCAACCTCGACATAGGCACCTATTTCACCGACATGCCGACGATATCCCTGTAAATTGACAACCCCTGCTCGAAAATAACCTTGCCGACGGCATTTAAAACGATGTTAGGAGTCTCATCCTCCCCTCAGGCGTACACCTCTTAAGGTGGAACTAGGTAACCAACTCTTGTGCCCTTTGTGCGATTGTTCTGTCGGGCTACCCATTCTAAGGAGTCCGATCACCCTTTCACTCAAACCTTTGTCTCCATGACGGAACCAATCAAATTAGCACCGTCTGTGGGAAGCGATAATCGATTGATAATGCTCCCAATTCCTTGAGGTCCCCACGATGGCTCCTACCACTTGCAATTCCTCCCATGCCGAACCTAAAAGGACGCAGGATCAGGCTACGTCGAGCCTGTCGATGTCCAAGCGACACCTTCAGTTGACCAAGCCAAACAAGGAGAAGCAGGGACCCCCTGCTCCACTGTCGGAACACCACGAGCACATCCCCCTCCCTGAGCTACAGGGCAGGGAAGAGCAGTTCCAGGCAAAACTAGCAGCTTTCAGGGATCAGGAAATCTCAGTCACCAAGAAACTCCTAGAGATCAGCAGATCCAGGAGCTTGGTCCTCCCCCACAAGGGGAGACCTGCTAGCCTAGCCCTAACGACGAGCAATTGAGGTGGCATCGTAAGGTGGAGGACAAAAACGCCCGCCTGCTCAAACAGCTCGAGCAACTGAAACGCGAGCTCAGTAGCTAGAGAGGCCAAGCCCCCCTGGACCCACCAAAAGCTCCTCGCCCACCTATCCCAGAGGAGATCTCCAGGGCCCAACCCCTTGCTAACGGCAGCGGGGGATCGAACCTTGAGATTGTCCGTCAGGTTACTCGGGCTATGAGGGGCATGCGCCCACGGGCTTACATCACCACCTACCCCTTCACCGGGGAGGTAATGCCAGCTCCTCTACCCAAGAGATTCAAGTAGCCCGTCATGGCCCCATATGACCGGACGATGGATCCCAACAGCTTCGTTGGGAGTTACCGCTTGATAATGCTGCTGCACGGCTGCCCCAACGGAGTACTCTGCAGAGTATTCCCGTCCTATCTGTCCGACATGGCCTACGAGTGGTTAAATGAACTACCGGTCGGACAAATCACCTACTTCCAAGAACTGGCTAACAAGTTCTGCCAGTACTTTGCTGGACAGCAGAGGGTTCAAGATAATCCCGAGAGGCTATTCGAAATCCGACAGCGACGAAACGAGTCCTTCCGGTCGTACCTGGACCAGTTCAAGGCCCAGTACTTCAAGTGCAAGCGGCCTCACGATGCCATCACTATCCAATACTTCAAGTTAGGACTCCTGACCCAAAGGTTTTGGTACAACATTAATGACTTCCCGCCCAGAGACATGGCGGAACTATGGGACCGGACCACGAGGTTTACGAAGCAGGACGACCCTTTCCACTCCCGCAACCGACTGCCTAAGGGGTGTGAGAAGGATGCCAGCCCAACCAAGGAGAGGCGATCCCCAAGTGACTCTACCTCCGCCTCCGTACGTGGAGCGGAGGAGCAACCAACCCGGCAAAAGCAGGAACAATGGACCCCGCCAGGCTAGGCGAGAGTATTTTAAAGAATACACTCCCTTAGCCGTGAACCAAGCAAGCGTGCTCATGGAAGTGTGGTCTATGTACAAGGACCACAAGGCAAGGGGATATGCCACTGCAGCAATTTGAGTGACCAGATAAAGTTCCAGATCCGACACGGGAACCTGACCCACTTCATTAGATGGAACGAGGGTCAGGATAAAGACAAGGGCCCCACCAAGGGCCCAAAAGATTACCACAAAGAGAGGCTCCAGCACCTCCGTAGAAGCAACATGGTCACTAAGGCCCTTGAGTCACCGAAACCACGGCCCACCGACTCAAGCAAGCAGTATCTCCCTTGCTCCCATCGAGCGAGTACCACCGCCAAGTCCTAACGACCATGCCCGGGGCACCCCGACATCCACACCTTCCCCCCTTCGCAAGCGCAAAGGTCGAGGGCATATTTCGCGTCAACGCTGACCAAAGCCGATAGCCCAGTCCCTTTAGGAAACCAACCCTTACTGCTTTCCCCACTCTTCAGTGGGGCAAGAAAGGCACAGTCAGGCAGGCAACCTCGCAACTATTCGCCTCCCTCCCCGACCTAGCGGAGCACACTGACCCCCTCATGGTAACACTATTACTGGCCGATCAGCAGCAGCCCCAACTCCTTGTCGATGAGGAAAGCACAGTGGATGTCCTCTTTCTTAAAACCCTGCACCAACTAGGGTTCGCGGAAGAGCACCTAGCCAGTCCGATCCATCCGGTGGTTGGCTTCGGTAACCACAAAGTGATGCCAAAGGGAGAAATTAATCTCCCATTGTCTGTCTGCGACGGGGATAGGCACCTCAACCACACAGCCACATTCCTAGTGGTCGGGTTGACGACGGCCTTTAACGGCATCATAGGCCATCCCACTACCCGCGCCTTCTAACTAATCCCCTACTACTTCCAGTTCGTGCTTTTCCAGTCCCCCCACGGAATAGGAATAGTGCAAGGAGATCAGTTGGCGGGGTGAGAGCCCCCCCCGGATCGAGCTAGAGCGGTCCCTAGAATCGCAACCCCCCATAGCACAGAGATGGGGGAAGAAAAGAAACCAAGTCTACACAATCCAGCAAGAGACCACCCCTGATGATCAGCCGACGACTTCGAGGTTATAGCCAGGCTCGTCAGCCATAGCTATACAGATGTATCCCAACGACATTACTAAGCTCGTCCAGGTCAAAGCGGACCTGCGCCTTCCGAAGTGTAGGAGATGCTACTCTTATTGTGAGCCAACGCGATCTTCGCTTGATCCGCCAATGACCTGCCTAGGGTAGACCCGTCATTAATCCAGCACCACCTCAACATTCAGTCGGACACCTGCGTAGTCAAGTAGGCACGCCGACACAAGTCAACTGAGCAATGACAGGAGACCAAGGCAGAGGTACAAAAGCTCCTAGATGCGGGATTCATAGAAGAATCCTTGTACCCAGCATGACTCTCGAACATCGTGATGGTAAAAAAGGCCAACGGCCAGTGGCGCATGTGCATCGATTTCACCAACCTCAACGAAACCTGCCTAAATGACGAATTCCCCTTGCTAAGGGTGTACTCCCTGGTGGACTCCAGTAGCGAACAATCCCACGTCTTTCTTGGACACTACAGCAAATACCACCAGATTAGCCTCACCCCAGCCAACAAGCCCCACACCTCCTTCGTCACGAACAAGGGCCTGTTCCAGTATAAAGTTATGCTCTTTGCCCTAAAAAATGCTGGGGCCATGTACTAGTGCCTTGTAAACTTGATTTTCGCAAAAATAATAGGAAAATCATTTGAAGTGTATACCAATGACATGCTTGTGAAGGAATCGAACCTCCCACAACATCTAGAATACTTGGCCGATGTATTTCATATTCTAAGGAACACCTACCTCCACCTAAACCCCAACAAGTGCACCTTTGAGGTCTCGACCGAAAAGTTTCTAGGGTTCCTAGTCTCTAGCCGGGGAATCGACGCCAACCCAGAAAAGATCCAGGCAATCGAAGACCTGCAGCCGCCAAGCATACTGAAAGAGTTGTCGTTAGTCAGCAAGATCATCTCGTTAGGCCGATTCTTGTCCCGATCTTCCGACAAATGCTTATCCTTCTTCGGGTGCATAAAAAAGGGCAAAGGATACAACATTGCCCACTGGACTCCCCATTGCCAGAAAGCTCTTGACAAAGTCAAGAATGCACTCCGAAGTCCCCCCACGCTGACAGCCCCCTAGCCCGGAGAAGTCCTCTCCCTGTACTTAGCCGCCTCAACGTTGGTCGTCAGCATCGTCCTAATCAGCGATCGAGGCGGAACCCAACGGCCTGTACACTTTGTCAGCAAAACCTATCAAGGTGTTGAATCTAAATATGTGGTCACTGGGAAGTTGGGGTTAGCTCTCGTCACCGTCGCCCGAAAGCTACACCCGTACTTCTAAGCCCACACGATAATAGTCTTATTAGACTACCCCCTTCGGCGAATGCTTCACAAGCCCACAAGGTCAGCACGGCAGATCAGCTGGGCCATGGAGCTAGCTGAATTTGACGTCAAGTACCAGCCGCGAAGGGCGATCAAGACACAAGTCCTAATGGACCTCATCATCAAATTTATTGATCCCGATGCCTCCCTCTCACTCCCCTAGTGACTCTGCATCGACGGCTCATCCATGACAGCCGAATCTGAGGCCGGAAAAGGCTTAATCGCCTCAGACAGTGTTACTCATAAGTATGCCATAAAATTGATCTTCCTTGCGTTCAACAACCAGGCGGAATACGAGGCCATGATGGTAGGAATCCAGGTAACAAAGTCCATGGGGATCGCCTCACTGGGGGTTCACACGGACTCCCAGCTGGTCTCCAACCAAATAAACAGCGAATACCAAGCTCAAGACCCAAACATAATGTTATACGTAGAAAAAGTCAAAAAGGATATGGTAGAGTTCAAAACCATCTCCTTCAAGTGGGTACCCCAAGCGGACAACCCCTTGGCAGACGCGTTAGCAAAACTTGCCATTGTCATCCCTTAAGGGAAAGACGAGGACATCTGCCTCCGAACTCTTAAAGAGCCAACTATCCTCGCTCCCAGAACGCTCGCAATAGAGCCATCCATCTCCTGGATGATGCCTATCGTTACTTGAGCTCTGACGAGCTGCCCCCAGGGAACCCCGACCCAAGGCCTTCTGCCTCAAGGCCTCTCAATACACCATGATCGAAGAGCAGCTGTACAAGCGAGGGTATTCCCCCCCCCCCCTCTACGTTGTCTGACATAGGACGAGGCGACCCAAACCCGTCAAGAAGCCCATGAAGGCTCCTACGAAAACCACGAAGGGTATAAGGCGCTCCTTGCCAGGCTATTCTAGACGAGCTACTTTTAACCCCAAATGAAGCAGCATTACAAGGCCTTCGTATACAAGTGTGACAGTGCCAGTGGTTCACCACCATATACCACTTGTCTCCTGGAAAGCTAGTGCCCGTTATGTCACCCATCCCCTTCGCAAAATGAGACATGGACATCATCGGTCCTTTCCCACCAACGCTGCTCAGAAGCGATTCATCTTGGTAGCTGTCAACTACTTTTCTAAGTGGGCCAAGGCTAAGGCCATGGCCAGACCTACGACTGACAAGGTCGTTTCCTTCGTACGAAAGAGCATTATAGCTCGATACGGGATACCTCACTACATAGTCACGGACAACAGAACCCAATTCACCTGTAGAAAATTCGAGGCATTCTGCACCAACTGGGATATCCGTCTGTGCTTTATGTCAGTAGGTCATCCCCAGGCGAACGAACAAACTGAAGTAACCAACCGCACCATCATTTAAGCGCTCAAACGTTGGATGGATACAACCAAAGGGAGATGGGCGAAGAAACTTCCTGACGTTCTTTGGGGCTACAGGACTTGCAAGAAGACTTTCACAAGCCACACACCATTCGGCTTGGTATATGGCATAGAAGCTCGGCTACCCATAGAAATAGTCATCCCCACCTACTGGACACAACTGTATGACCTGACCACCACTGATTACTAAATCCGCTTGGTCGTAGATCTCCTAGATGAATTAAGGGACAAAGCCTCCGAGACGACTCTCAAGTGCAAAGAAGCCATAGCCGCCTCATACAATAAATGCGTCAGGACGCGAAAGTTCTCCCAAGGAGACATGGTTTTATGTAAGTACGAAGTCTCCATGCCAACCCAATCGGGCAGGAAGTTAAACCCAACATGGGAAGGGCCTTACAAAATTCGTGAAGACAACTAGGCAATTTTTACGAGCTACAAGCCTTAGACAGTACGGATATCCCCCGCACTTGGCATGCGAGCAACTTACGAATGTATCATACATAAAAGGGCCCAAAAGTAATAAAGAGAAAGGATTTTTTCTTTTTTTCCATCAACATTGTCTAATTACATCTCTCTCAAAAAAAAAAGAAAAAAAAAAGAGACAAACGAAGCGACGGAGAAGGCAACAACCCAAAACATTGCCAGACGCTATTCCCATAGCTCAAACAAGCCCTGGTTGGTCGAAGGCGAGACGCGAAATAGACTGACAACCCACGCAGCCGGGTCAGCGACCTCAGCTGAGCTAACCTCCGCAGCAACTAGCGGCGCTGACTCTTCGGTAGCTGCCTGATCCACCCCTACGTCACGAGAACGCTCCGCGATCGGTTCCACATGGCCATGTCAGCAATAGGACAAGTCTCCTTGAGGTGGTCATACTCCGACACCAGTTGGTCGATCGGCCAGGTACACACCTCCGCAGAGACTCGCTTCCCTTCTATAAAGGCCCTGATGGAACCCAAAGTCAGCTTCCTTATATCACGAGAGAGCTCATCACAAATCGGGCCCATGGACAGGTTCATGGCAAAGAAGTCCATGACCACATCAACGTTCAGCCTCAGCCCTCCTGCCCCTTCCACGGGTCCCTCCACACCCTCCAACTCTGCCACCCGTAAGCCCCTCTCGGACGTAAGCTCCTGGGTTTGACGAGGTCGGCCTTCAGCTTTGCCGCAACCACCTCCGCCTTCTCTAAACTCCCTCGCATAGAGGCAAGTCTGTCGATGAAGGCGCTCAGACGGACGTGCTCCTTGAGAGCCTTCTCATATACCTCCATAGAGGAAGAGTGCGCGGTCTTCAACACCTGCACTTCCTCCTTCAAGGAGGTAACCTGGGCACGAGCAGCCGAGAGGCGCTCGAACATATCCCCTAGGGCCACCAGGTGGGTGTGGTGCTTCCCCTCGAGCTGCTCCAATAGCTCCTCCCTGGCGGCAGATGCTTTCCACAATAGGAAGCCAGTCTTCTCCAACTCCCCCTCCAGCCGGCCCTCCTGGCTAGCAGCCTCTCGATGGGAGTAGAGACTTCGCTCCGCCTCTTCTACCGCCTTCTCTGCCTTCTCCCATGCAGCAACAGCCTCCACTACCTGCTGGCGCATCTATCGATGCTTTGCTTTGGCCGTAACGGCCCATTGAGCAACCAGGTCCGCCACATTGTCAGGACTAGCCGAGGCAAGGAGCTCTATGGGAACACCACCATGTGGGATGCAGCGCGATCCAAGCATCTCCACCTGAAAGCCACCAATGCGTCAAAATACAAGCAGTCCTAGTCAAGACAAATTGGCAAACAAAAACAAGCCTCCAAAGCTTACCACGTGCATGCAATAGAAGAACACATGATTCCAATCCATGCCTCGAGGCCCAAAAGTAGCCCAAGACAGCTTCATCAAGTGCCTCAACACCTGCCTCCAAGTCGGGGTCCCAGCTGGACGTCCCCGATTGAACAGCTACAAGAGGCCCGAGCGCAAACCCCCCAAAGGTGCCTTCCAGCACAGATCCCACAATGGACTTGATAGTCCGCCCAATCATACTTGAGCCCCCCCTGCCCGGAGGGATCCACCACAACCCAGACACCAGTGGAACTCCGCCGATAGTAGGGTTGGGCAAAGGTGTCACCCGCACCTGCCGCTTTCCAAGCCAACAAGGCAAAGGCCCCAAGAGAAGCCAACGGAGCAGCAAAATCGGTGGTACCCTCGGGACGAACTACCTCCCGAGGTACCTCCAAAGGAGAGTCACCAAGGGAGATCACCTCTTATGGCTCTAACGGGGCTAGAGGAGCCAAGGGCACACCTTCCCCCTCAACCTCGTCAGGACTTCACAACGAGGACGTCGCTGACTCCTCCCGCGAAGGCTCCATGCGATGACCTTTCCTCAACCACCTTAGAGGGACCTATGGCTCCTCTGCGGCCCCCTCAAGGGCCCCATCCTCCTGCTTCCGCCCCTGCCAATGAGCGAAGCCACTCCCCTCCCCAAGCTTGCAGTACTCTCACCACCTTGTAGCAAGTCATGGTGGGGGACAACACTGCCTCGACGCTTGAGCGCTCCCAGCCAAGTGAATCGCGCAAAGGCTGCAATCAAAGATACCGGATTAGTAATGGGCGGGTGCAAGGTACAACACAAATGTCATTCTCTACCTCCCCCACTTACATGGCATCAGCAACTCACCTACCACCCATGACAACACTTCCCGGACCTCCTTCCACCTAAGCTCTGACCGAGCAATCAGACCGAACTTAACCAGCTTCGTAGCGTCCGCCCGCACAAACGAGTCAAGATCCTCGACTCGGAGCGGCTAGTCCTCAGGCAGACCTTGCCAAGTGGACGGGACATCGAACTCTTCAACATTAGAGAAGAAATTGTGGTCCTACCCCTTTAGACTATCAGGAAGGTCCACTATCCGGTATCCGGCCTGCCAGCTATACAACGTATGAGTGCCAGAGGAAGGCCTGCCCTTCTTCACTTTCAAGGGCATCAGCCCGAAAAGTAAGTGAAACAAAACCAGACGGGGAACAATCCCCAAATGAAGGCAAAGGGTGGTGAAGGCATTCAGCACCAGCCAACAATTAAGGCTAAGTTGCGAAGGGGCAATGCGGTAAAAGCTTGAGGAAATAATGGGATTCAAGGACACTCGTAGACCATGCCCTATAGCATATTTACATATGATGAACTTGTCCTTCGTCCCGTCTGAACACAAACGAGTCACAAACCCACATGCCTCGAATGACACCCTGCCAAGCCCATACTCCCCCAAAAATGACAAAATGGTGGACCAACTACGAAAGTATGATAAAAACCGTACAAGGATCTCGTCCAGCAAAGACCCCAGAAGAAGAGGAAGCAACAGACTTACCTTTGCTCGCAAAACCCGACAGGATGCTTTCGCTTTTAAGAGGTACCGACATGGTGGCGCTCCAACGAAGGACATCTCTTCAACCCGCTCTACCGAGAATAAAACCTCTCCGCGCAGGCGTTCTCCAAGGTAGGTGGGTCATTAACCATGACCCACCACCCCTATATATAGCCCCCACGAAGGGTGGTTCCCCCCTCTGGGATGCATTGTTCGAAAAATCAAAATCCCGTCATATCTGGTGTAGACTCCAAATAAGCCGCCAAAAGCGAAGAAAATATCTGCCATCAATACGAGCAGTTAATACCCCTGCGCACCTATCCGCCGCCGCAAAAAAGGGGCGGTCCCATCGATGGTCAGCACGTCGCTTAAGTTCTTCACCTCATCATAACGGCAATAAATGCCAATCTCTTTGAACGATGAGACACTACTATCCCAGCGTAACTGGCCATTACTCGGTAAAATAGCGGGCGGATGTGCCCCAAAGCCACCTCTTAAGGCCGGCAAGATAGTAGACCAACGTGCCCTAAAGCTGCCTCTTAAGGCCAGCAAGATGGCAGGCAAATGCACCCCAAAGCCACCTCTTAAGGCCGGCTAGATAGCGGGACAACACGCCCCAAAGTCACCTCTTAAGGTCGGCAAGATGGCGGGCGGATGCGTCCCAAAGCCGCCTCCTAAGGCCAGCAAGATAACAGGCCTACACGACCCAAAGCCGCCAATTAATGTCAATAAGATAGCGGGCCCACGCACCCCAAAGCCAACTCTTGGGGCCGGTAGGATAACGGGCCAACATGCGCCGAAGCCTCCTCTTAAGGCCAGCAAGATAGCAGGTCAATGCACCTTAAGACTGCCTCTTAAGGTCGACGACATAACAAGCAGTCGTACCGCCCCCTGGTTGGTCCTCGCGACCCCTGAGATCGGCAAATGTGGACGACGTTGGGCAAAGGGTGACAAAGGGTCGAGCCTTGGCACTACGAGGAGCCGGTGATAAGGATTGGCCCTTGCCAGGGGCAGCTCGACCGCTGGTGGAGTTGGAGGACACTTGTGGGTCTGCGGCAAGCAAGATGGGTCACCATCGAGGAGGCAGCTCGGAGGTCCCGGAGCTGCACTCGAGGCAGCAACCGGTTGAGGACCTGGGGGATAACCAGGCGGAGATTGTCTTGACAGGGTGGACGCCACGATTAGTAAGCAGGGGATGCGGTGGTGGCCTCCGCTATCTGAAGAGGTGGTCGTTTCGAGGCAGGAAGAGGCCAAGGGTAGTAGTGGACGAATGTGGACGAGTTCCCCAGCACCCACCGACAAAAGAGGCGCCAGATGGTGATGATGAGGAGGTAAGGAAGACGACGGAAGCCGGTGGCTTCAGGCCAGTCACACAGGAGAGTGCAGCACCTGCTAGATGAACGGAGTGATCACTTGGAACGTGCGGGGCCTCAACGACCCCGCAAGGAGAGCGGCTCTGGGGAGATACATCAGGCAGTGGAGGGCGGATATTGTGCTGCTGCAGGAAACTAAGATGGCTGATTGCAGAGCGCAGGTTTGGAGAGAGATTGGAGGTTCGTGGATGGAGGGGTTTTGGGCCCTTGCCGCGAATGGTAGATCAGGACAGATCCTTGGTTGGAGAGAGGAGGTCTTTGCCTTGGAGGACGTCCAATATGGAGAACACATCATCTCGGCATTCTTGGTCAGGAAGGTGGGAGGCGCCAGACTGTGGGTTACTGGGGCACACGGTCCCACAGGTGCCCAGGTGAGGAGGGTGATGTGGGAGGAGCTTACAGCGGTGGCGGCATATTGCATTGGAAGTCCTTGGTTGCTGGGGGGAACTTCAATGTAACATTGAAGGAGGACAAGCTAGGTGGGCGAGGGAGGCAGGACCTTGGGTCGATCTTTTTGTGGAGTTCGTCGAGGCCTATAGGCTCGTGGACTAGTCCCCCGCAGCCTGCACTTTCACATGGAGGAATAACAATGGCCAAATGTCCAGGATTGATAGGTTTCTCTCCAATGTGGACCTAGTTGAGGCATTCCCGGTGGCAGATGTATGTGCGTTGGAGAGACCTTTTTCGGACCACACTCCCCTGATGTGGTGACAGAATGAGGGGGTGCAATTCGGCACATTTTTTAAATTTGACAGGTAATGGCTTCTGGAGGAGGGGTTCAGAGCCTTAGTGGAGTAGAGGTGAAACGCGTTGAGGGTGGAAGGCTCGGCAACTTTCTGTTCGGCAAAGAAGCTTTCCATGTTGCGCGACCATCTGAGGCTTGTCAGGAAGGAGATAAGGGCATCCAAAAGGGGAATGAAGGAGGCGGCGCTGGCAGAGATTAGCAGAGTGGACAGGCAGGAGAACCAGGTTCCTATATCCTCGGAGGATAAGGAGATCAGGGCGAGGATGTTGAAAGTGATTCAGGATGAGGACAGACGGTCGGAGCTGGAATGGAAGGTGAAATCCAGGTAGAAATGGCTGAGAGAAGGTAATTCCAACACTAAGTTCTTCCACCAAGTGGCCTCGGCCAGGAAGCAGAGGAATTGGATAAATCAGATGGTGATTGATGGGGACGCTTTCTCGGGTAGGGATGTGGGGCAGGCGGCGACGGAGTACTTTAGAGAGTTCACTGGGAAGCGGACAAGGGGAGGATGGAGGTGGAGGGGGGTGGATGTGCAAGGTATTTTGAAGTACCAGGCGGAGGGTCTCACGACAGACTTTTCAGAGGAGGAGGTGAGGGTGGCGGTGTAGGGCCTCAATGCATAGTGGTGCCCTGGCTCAAACGGCTTCCCTGTCTTCTTTTTTAGAGAGTTCTGGCCCTTGGTGGGCGCGGATGTGATGCGGGTGTTGGAGGAGTTTACGTCAGGAAACAGAGGCTTTGATAAATTGAATAAATATTACCTGTTTCTGTTGCCTAAGAAGGAAGGGGCGGAGGACATCCAGGATTTTAGGCCAATTGCCCTGTCCAATGCAGTTTACCTTATTGGGGCTAAAGTCCTGGCTAACAAACTGAGGGGCGTCCTGGGGGATCTGGTCTCCCCGATCCAGACAGCCTTTGTTCTAGGGAGGGGCATACTGGACGGATTTGTGGTTGCGATGGAGGCCTTGGCGGCGTGAAGGAGGGAGAAGCAGGCCTTCTTATGGAAAGTGGACTTCTCCAAGGCATATGACTCGATTCAGTGGGACTTTATGTGGATGTCCTTGCAGAGGAGGGCTTTCCCTTCGATCTGGATTGATTGGATGAAGCGATGCATGATAACAACATCCTTTTCAATCCTTATCAACGGGAACCCAACGGGAGGTTGGGTCCAGCCTCAAAGAGGGGTCAGACAAGGGTGCCCTCTTGCGCCCATACTTTTTATTATTGCGGCAGATGCGCTGGCATGGGTAGCACACAGGGCTTGCAACAGGGGGTTGTTTAGGGGCTTTGACCTTGGCAGAGGCAGGGAGGTGGTGGTCCTACAATACGCTAATGATACACTCTTCCTAGTCAAAGGAACGAGATTAGAGGCAAGGAGATTGAGGATCCTACTTGAGCTTTTTGGTAAGGCATCAGGGTTGCAGATTAGCTACCAGAAATCAAAGTTTGTTCCAGTGAATCTGTTGGCTACGGACATGGAGAGGGTGGATGCTGCTTTGGAGACAAAGAAGGGTTCATTGCCGTTGGTATACTTGGGCCTTCCTCTGTCGAATCGTCGCTTGAGACTACAGGACTGGCTCCCATTGCTGGAAAGGATGAAAGGAAGGTTGGTTGGGTGGTCTTTCAGGCTCCTGTCTAGAGGGGGCGATTGACTTTGGTAAAGGCGGTTCTGACCTCCATGTCGTCTTACTTTTTGTCAGTCTTCCGTCTACCGCGCCAAGTTGAGAAGAGGGTTTCAGGATTGATGAGAGACTTCTTCTTGTCCACCACAGGGGCTACGAGTAAGGGGACGAGGTTGGTACCGTGGAAGGAGGTGTACAAGCCTACACAAGAGGGGGGCCTTGGGGTCAAGAAAGTAGACAGGACGAACGTCAGCCTTCTCACGAAATGGATTGCAAGGCTGGTGGGGCAGGAGCAGGGGCTATTCGAAACGGTTATGCGGCACTGCTACGGAGATTTTCTATCATAGGGACCCCTCTGCTCCCCCCACCCCCCGATGTGTCTCCCTTCCTCAGAGGTTTAAAGACAGTGGCTGGGAGTATGCGAGGTTTTTTTGACCCAGTTCTTGGTGAGGGAGACTCCTTCTGCTTCTGGCATGACGACTGACAGGAGACTGGATCTACTATGGGGGAGAGGTTCCCTCGCCTCTTGAGTTGTGTGATGGATTCTTCGGCAACGATTAGAGAGTGCTAGGACAGATCCTGGTGCCCCATCTTCTGGGGGGCTCTCCGACCAGAGGCGTGATGAATTCCAGCGGTTGCTGCAGGAGTTGGTGGGTTGGGCACCGGGTGAAGGCCTTAATGGATTTCCTTGGGAGGAAGGTGACTTCTCAGTGGAAAAGGTTCACCGCAGGTTGGGGACTGGAGGGGCGATTGTAGACGTTGACCTCATGCGGGATTGCAGACTAATATGGACAACGAAGCGTCCATTGAAGGTGAAGATCTTTGCCTGGTTGGTGAGAAGATGGCAGATCATGACAAAGCAATGGAGGGCGAGATGGGCCAACACCGACAATTTGGCATGCCCTTTGTGTGTGTGTGTGTGTGTGGGGGGGGGGGGGGGGGGGGGGGGTAGAGGATGTGCAGCATCTCTTGCTCTAGTGCCCATTTGTAAAGCAGATTTGGCAGAAGATGGAGATTGGATGGATCTCCCACCAAGACGCTGACAGTTTCTATTCTTCCTTCCGAAGGGGAAATATGAGAAGCAGAGTGTTCACCTTTCACTCCAAGCATGATCGTGCCAAGATCCTGGCTATTTTTTGGGGGGTGTGGCTGGGGAGGAATGGGGTGGTGTTCAGGGGGGAGAGACTTTATGTGGAGAACTTTGTTTTCGCTATCTCCTACCAGGTTGAGGCCTGGAGGTCCATCTTATAACGTATGATATAATTTTTTCTATGGTCGAATGAATCATTATGGGTGATTATCTATTGGATAGTCGCCCTTCGCCTTTTCAAAAAATAACGAACCCGAACATTCAAGTTCAAGTCATTATTGGTTCGTTTGCATTGTTCAAATTAACATGTTCATTGGATAAAGTTGGATAACAATCTATTCGATCACAATTCATTTGCTCATGGTTTAACTTGAATGTTCTCCTAAAGTTCAAGCATACTATAAGTTTTAAAAGAACATTAGCAAAGAAACTAATTTCAAAACTAAGTAATAAACTAAGCAATAAGATCAAAATCATTAAAATCTAAAATATAAAAAGTAAACATAAAATAAGACATATTTTTTTTAGGAAGCTCATGCTACATTGCTAGTTTTCTATATTATTGTACGATATCAAGTTCATTGACTTCATCAGCAACTTCATTTTTGTTGTTAGGTGGTACATCAGGTGCACTATTTTGACTTCTAACAACGCATAACGGAAGTCAAATTAAAATTCCATGCACAAATCAAATAAAGATCCTAAGCTAAGTCAATCCACTGAAAATTAAGAGTATTAAATAGAACACATGAACAAGGGATAAATATGAAATGTAGATATTACTAAATGTTTTCTTACAATAACATCATTGATGATTTGAACAAAGCAAACTGAATAAAAAATAATACCTTTTTTAGGGAAGCATTCACACAAATATTAATAGAGCTGGAAAAAAAAACATCATACACAGTCACACATATCATTCAAGCAACATTGGGAGGTGATCAGGAGAGGTCGACCAGCGTCTGCAAATCAAATTCAAACTACAAATTAAAATATTCCATTCCAATATATTGCACTAAGTATGATAACACCAACTTCTAAAGCAGAAACACCACGATACTACTTGGAGATTACAAACGAGACACGACAGACATTAATTCGTGATAGTCCCGTCATTTAAATCCTGATCATTTTTTCTTAAAGGAAGATTGCAATTGATGATATAAGGTTATACCTTAGCATATAATAAGTCAGAACAAAAATAGGCCGAGAGGAAACTGAACAACATTGGAGCAGCTTGGTGGGTGTGGCAGCTGGGGCCCGGGACCGGTGATGTTGTCCCGACCATTTTTTTACTAAAGGAAGATTCCAATTGATGATATAATGTTATACCTTAGCTTATAATAAGTTAGAACAAAAATAGGCCGAGGAGAAACTGAACAACATTGGAAAAGCTTGGTGGGGTTGGCAGCTGGGGCCTGGGACCGGTGATGCCGGTGGTGGCGGTGGTGGCGGCGGCGGCGCGCAGCTGGGGCCTGGGCTACTGGTGGTGGTGATCGCAAGGTAGAGGGGGTGGAGGGGACGGGGAGGCAGAGAGGAAGGAGGGGACCGGAGAAAGAGCCGCACAACGGGGCGGAGGGGACTGGGAAGACGAGGAGGATGGGGAAGTCCTGGGCGAGTGGTGGACGGTCGAGGACGATGGGGGAGTGCTGGTGAGTGGTGACTGGGTGAGGAGAAACGAGTGGTGGTGGTGATGGCGGCAGGCCGAGGGGATCGACAGTGTTGGAGGAGATGGCGGCGGTCCGGCAAACGTAGAGGAGGAAGAGAGGAGAGGATCGCATCTGACCTAGCCTCGAGGGCGACGGCACGCTGGCGGCTGATGGAAGAGGATGGCAACGCACTGGCGCGTGGCGACGGAGGCGTCTGACGGCGACGGCGACGGCGACGGCGACGGCGACGGCGACGGCGACGGCGACGGCGACGGCGACGGCGACGGCGACGGCGACGGCGACGGCGACGGCGAGAGTAGAGTGGGACTCCGGAGTCGGCGTAGGGTTTTCAGTTTTGCCGCTGGAAAGTGGGCGATAGCGAGCGGCGGATCACGGATTGTTTGTATCTTTTTATGAAACGGATTTGCGAAAGAAAAGCATTTAGCCCAAGTTAAAAGTCAAAGACAAAATCCTCGTCCTCACCTTGCGAAAAGAAGGGTATAACTTTTGGAAGGAGAATGTATCACTGGAAGAAGATGCGTTGCAGGAAGGACTTTGAGTGATTTGAAAAAAATTTACATTTTAATTTGAGTAAATTATTATTATTATGTAAAATGATTTTTTTGATAATAAATTAGTTTTTTTTAGATAAATAATTTGTATATCCTACTTTTCATATTAAAGTGGATGTCTTTCTGTTAAAAAAGATGATATACCTCTAGATGTTAGTGACGCTCTTAATAATTGAAAGTAAATTGTGATGATAGAGAATAATAAATTGTATAAAAAAGATTTAAATAAGTTATCAATATTTCTTATATCTACATAAATACATAATCTCTCTCTCTTACACACACATACACACATATATATCTATGTATGTTTGTATGTGTTTTTGAACTCAAACTTTTATCAAAAAAACATACATTATACTCACGAGTAATTTGTTAATAATCTAATTTTAATATTCATGTTTAATTTATTTCTTAAAATAATTTTTTATTGAATATTACATCAAATGAATATAAATCAAATTCAAATTGTTCTATTCAATTAGTAACCCTAAGTGTAACTAATTAACTTTGGAAATGAGAAAGAAATAATTGATCTCATATAGTCTATAAAGCACATTAACCTTCCTATAATATATGCACTATAAATATCTATATTCAGCAATCAATGCTCCACTTACGTTCTCGTATTGACTTTTGGATAAATCTAAGGGAATAGCAAAAAAACTAAAATCTTGATGGTCAAATTTTATCTCATAGTTTCTCAACGAAAAAATTATCATCTTTTGTCATAATTTGTATTATGTAACCATCAGGTTACTAATGTAATATGAATACCATTATATAATATGACTTGGTCTTTCAAATAATTAACATCGCATATTTGTCTGGTGTATAATGGCTAAATTCATGTGTTAATTAAATATGTATGCACAATTACTATTACAAGATCATAAATTGAAATCATTGACACGATTGCTTTTTAATGCCAATTATTAAAATCAAACTTAACTTATTAATCAAAGATTTAGACATAATTTACTTGATTATTAAAGATGATCTAGTTATCATAAGTTTATGCATGAATAAAATAGTTGCAGTGAAATATGGATATGATCAGCGAATAACTAGATGATTTATAACATATCAATCTGGAGTTAAATCGGTCAAGCAACTCAGAGAGTAGGTTAACCTCCCTAAGAATCTATGAGAGACTTATTGGCCAACTAGGTAGTGAGGTAAAGATACGAAAGTGAATATGGATAAATGCTATATTGGGATATGTACGCAAGTGATGGAAAATGTTACATGTGAATCAATGCAAGTTGCATTTATATGTATGGTTCACATTATGTAACTACCTACATTGAGACCTCGTGGTGCTAAAACAAGTTGTAGAGTGAGTGTGTAGTTTCCTCTTGATTGAGAGGACGCTTCACATTTGTCATACTTCTTGGGATATCATAACGAGATATTCTCTTGCCTTCTAAGGAACTGATTGGAGATAATTATGACTATAATGTCGAGGGCAACACACTTGTATCGTTAACTAAAAGATAAAGAGTAAGGAACGTAAGGTTAACCGTTGGAATAATTAAATCATATTTATCTTTATGTTGTTTATATTGTATAACTTATTTGCTTATACTATTATACTCAGGGTTGCTGATATATTCTTAAACTCTCATACTTAGGTCAAGCAGAGTAGTTGGGAGCGGCTTTGTTTGAGGTGACTAGTACAGGATTATCTCGACATCAACACATGGTATATGACGTCTAGAGATTTTTGTTCTACTTATTTAGTTTCTTTTTTGTTTTTTGGTAGTGTACTCACAAATAGTTAGACTTGCTCCTTTGCTTTCAATTTGTGGGATTTGTGGGCATTATTATTTATTGGGTTAGCATTTACTTTTCTTTCACTATTTAACGTCTTTTGAAAGGTTTGTTTGGCTCTGTAATTATTTTATAATTACACATTGAGTGATTATAGGTCTTGTGTTGAGTACAACTTGTACTCAACGACTCTGACTCTATTGGATTGAGCTACTTAGCAGATCCTAAGTTGGTATATAGTGCCCTTGTCTACATATAACCTACAATTGTAATTCCAAGGTTGTATGACACTCTGGTTGAGAAGCATCGTTCCCATGTCATTGATTCATCTCACAAGGTCTTGAGTTCCCAATTTTTCCCTCATCTTGTCTTGAGTTTCCATTAACACCTCACAAGGATTTTCCATCACCGCTTATTCATCTAACCATATCATGGATTCAAAGAATGGTTAAATAAATCTACAAATTCTCCACATAAAAAAGTTTATTTAAGCATCATTTTAGCTTAACAAAAGCACAGTCAATCCACTACGTGCATATATGCTTACACTGATTTTATCATTCACATGATCCAAGTAACAAAAGCATAGTGGATTCAATACGTGCCTGTATGTTTACACTGATTTTGTCATTCATATGATCAAAGTAACAAAAGCATAGTTGATCCATTGCATGCCTATATGTTTACACTAATTTTATCATTCACATGATTAAAGTAACAAAAGAATAGTCGATCCACTGCTTGCCTATACGATTACACTGATTTTATCATTCACATGATCCCCTTTGGAGAGTGTTATTCCGTACCTTAAATTTTACCAGTTTTCATAGGTTTTTCCTTAATTTTTTCATGCTACTTATGCATTTAAATAGTTCCAAAATTCACCTTAATTTGCCTTGAAAAATCCCCAATGTAATGGGATCAAAATCCACACCAAAAACCTTAGTCGGACCCGGCGTAGGGCATAATTGGTTGGGGTCCATTTGCTTGATTGGACCCCTTTTTGCCTTATTTTCTTGATCCATCTTCTTAATGCCTTTTTGCAACCATATTCTTGTATTAGCTAGTCTAAGAAACACATGCATGAAACCATAATATGCACACATAAATCTTTCCCCCATATCATGCAAAGCATTTAATTTATTTTACCACCCACATCACCCATGCATGCTTCAATCTTGTTACATTCATCCAATTATCAACATGCATCATCAAAATTCTAATTATTAGAGCTTGTAGCATTCATTTCTACCACGTGATTTGAGCTAGATATCAATAAAAGGTTTTTGAATCCCTACCTTACAAAGAATCCTTGGTTGACATTCACTTCTTGAAATTTCTCGTACCAGTAGCTTTCTCCTCTTTTGAGCCCTTGAATTCCTTCTCCCTTCCCTTCTTTCTCTTCCTTTTTATCATGCCCTTAAAGTCAAGGAGAAATAGTAACAACTCTTCCTTTTCTTGTGTTCTTCCTTCTCTATCCTCTTCACCATTTTCCTTTCTTCCTTGCTACAAAGTCTACTTGCAACCTGCACCTTGAATGAAGGTTTTTAGACTTCAAATGAGGATCTATGAGGTTAGAAATGGAGTGAAAGTAGCTAGGATTAAGAGGAGAGAGTTGACATGCAAAAGGAGAAAGAGGTGGGAGGGGCAGGGTTGGTCGAGGTGCAAGGGGGATGCTTCCTCTCATCTACACTTCTCTTATTAAACATGGGTTGTGTGTCCATGTCCATTCACCCTTTAGACATATTTAATAAAGAATACCCTACCTTCATTTCTTGATTAACATCCCCTCAACATCTCATTTTTCTGATAAAAAAAATCAACGCTTTAGATTCTCTTACCGTAGCTTTTTATGGTTTTTTGATGTTAAACTTAATTAAGAGTTTTTTATATTTGAGCTCTTACATTTAAGCTCGTGCCTGGATGGAAGAACTCATCATTTGAAAGAAAATTGAATATAGAATCTTAAATTTATAATTGTTAAAGTCTTTAAGATTCTTCTTTGAAGTTAAGATTTTGTAACTCTCAAGTAATCACAACTTTAATTATTTATTCAAAATAAAATCCTATCAATTAATAAATCATTATGATTTAACTCGTTCAATAAATACAAGTTAAGTATCTTTGAATTTAGTTATGCAGAATAATTTATGTTTAATAATATCACTTATATTTGTTTGTAGTTGGTAGTAAGATTTGAGAGGGGATAAATATTTCATTAAAATAATTTAAGACAATAAAGTAGTTTGTAGAAAAGTATTGATCTTAACTATGCTTATAATTCTTTTAATCATATATCATGTTTTGTTACTCTAATTATTGTCAAATATAATGCTAGTTGTCTATTTCTTAGATGTTCTAAACTAACTTATTCATTGATATATAATAAAGACATTGTTATCATTAATTAATAGATTTTAACTTAATCGTGTGTTTTTTTTTATCTCTCTTGTAAGTTGGAAAGATGATCAAGGTAATTATATAATATCAAGTTAAAAAACTTATCACTAAGACTTATGTCTCTCTCTTCAATTTTTTTTTATTTTATTTTATGCCCTCGTCTGTCACCACCATTTTTTTAAATTTTATCTTAAGTAATATCATTTTTCTTAGTATTAATTTCTTACATGCTTGTCGACTTTTTTCACACGTCTGTCATCCTATCCCAAACCGGGCCAACCCAACATCCCAAATTCTGCCCGCCACAAAAAAAACAAAAAACAGCCGAGGGGAAAAAAAAAACAAAGGAAAAGATAAAAGATGGAAAAATCACACTACCGTTCGTACGGCCACCATCCACACGCATTCCCTCCTCCACCCCCTCCCTCTCCACCGCTATCCTCTTCTCCCTTTTCCCCGCCACAATGCCTCTCCTCCTCCGCCCCTCACCTCTCCCCACCTTCTCTCCCGCCAAACCCAAACCCCTGACCTCTCCTTGCCGCAACAAACCCCTCCTCACTCCTCGCCCGTTCCCTTCCAGATCCTCCCCTTCCCCTGCGGCCGTCGGATCCGGCGGCAACGGCGATCTCGACGCCTTCACCAGGTACTCCGGTTACCTCTTCAAGGGAGGGTCCTCGGAGGCCGATCTCCTCGAGTCGTACGACCTCCAGGCGATCGCCGCGATCTACAGAAGGAAGCCCTTCCTTCTCGCCCGGCGCTTCCTCCAGACAGCGTCGGAGTTCGGGTGGTGGTTCGGGTCCCGCTACGTCGACGGGTTGCTCGGGAGGGCCGATGAGACGTTCAAGGTGAAATCATCTTACTGGAAATCGAGGAATCCTTGATATAATTGGGGTGGGGGATGGTCTGCTAGTTGTTAGATAGTGCGTTCCTGTATCATTGAGAGTGTTCGTGCTATTTGTTCACGCATTGGCCCGATCGGGGATTGCCTCTATTGCTTTATGAGTGTATTGAGCGGGGGGATAGATAGTTAGTTTGACATGTTTAGGTATCAAGTTGAGCATAGCTCGAGTGGAGTGCACAGCTGCAGATGTGTGTGTTTTGGTTTAAATACACAGTTCTGGTTTAAATAGACAATTGGAACTCATTGCGACAGTTCCAATGTTACTTGGAGTTGGAATTTGCACAGAGGTGTAGGCCTATAGATGCGGCATTGTGCCATCGTTGTTTTTGCAGGGAGGAGAACGAACTGAAGTTACTGGACCATAACATCTTATCTGGATGCTTCTAAGTCTAAATATACCTAACTACATAAGCCCAAGCGATGGAGGCCAATTTCTTGCATGACAAGTCGAGTCTAATTGAGAAAAATGGATCTTGTTTCTCAATTTTATGGTTAGGTGCCTTTAAAAAAAAAAAAATCTTAGGCACTTAGCATCGTGTAATTTTCAATTCTCCACTGGAATTTCATTCTCCAAAACCATTGCATCTACATAGCCTGAATCTGATTTGATCAATGTAATTCCCCTGAGGATCCTAGAATAACTCGATAAGGAGGACATCCAAATCTAGCAAAAGGAATACGGCAGAAACATCAAGTTGGAACAAAACCCAAATCCAAAATGTGGATGCAAGGGCTTTATGTCTAAGGAAGTCCAAGTTGGGATGCTTAACTCCAAAATTGGAATCACCCAACATCAAGTTGAAAGTTCAGATCAGATCATGCAAGTTCGACTCTGGGATTACCTGACCTTGAGGTCAGAAATCTTCTTCAGATCAGCATCCTTCAATTGTCAACCTTTTCAAGTATGAAAGCTGTCAAATCTGCAAGTGAGGATAGCTCCAATGCTTGGCCATCTAGCCTTGGGCAAATTGGAATTTCAATGTTTCAAGTTCCTCTTGAATAATTTAAAACTGGAGCATGTATCTTGCAAGATACTGACTGATTCATAACTTCTCCATGATATATGGGATTGATCGTGATTGCCATGATCCCTGCAATCTTCCCTTTAAGCTGGACATTGGAGGTGTTCATCAAATGATGTTACCTATCTGGAGAATGGCAAGCGATGTGTGTCATATGATTTGAATTTCATAGTAGTTCTGCTGACCATGGGAACACATCAGCTCTGATGAACACAACAATAATCGACACACTGAAGGCCAATAGAACATGGGAAATAACATCAGGATTCTTTTCTACATATTCGTTATAAAAGGCACCCGCATCTCCCATAAACGGCATCTAATCTTAGGGCTAACAATTATACTATCTTCTTCATATTGCATTCAGAGACTTGTTCTCCCTAGAAGATAGTTCCAAAAAAGCGTGGCGTGATTTTTTGGGTACATACTACTTACCATGCTGAATCTGCTCATACATTGGTGGAGGGGTCTCCGACGGACTTGAGGACTAGACACCCTTCAGATGCCAAGATTAAAAACATGGTTAGCCTGTCCATTACGACTTTGATGGGGATTTTTTTGTCATGGGAATCAACATTTTGATGCAAATTATATGCTTTTGAGTGGTGAAAAAGCCAGAAATGGCAGAGTTATGTTTTCCCTGAAAATAAATCATAAAGGAAGGGTAGCAAATCTTTGATAACATTAGCCAATTTTAGCAAGTTGGAGAGCACTTCATCTCTATTCTTTGGGAAAATGGTGATTTTTGGTTTGAAAGGTTTTGAGGGATATTTGAATTGTTTAATTCTATTCTACTAGACAGTCTCAGACCACTTCCTAGACCCAACTCCATCTAAAGCGATCAAGCTAAAGTGCTTGAACCCAAGATATTAAGCTGTATATCTTGGGGAATTTGCCACTTACTCCCATGCCAATGTTTGGCATGGTGCAATAGATGGGGGTGTTACCATTTTCATGGAGTGCCATAATATATGAATATTATTTCTGGACTTGTTGGTGGTTTACAAATTAACAAATTCCTTTCTAGTTTGCATACTTGTTTCCATGAAAGACTTTCCACTTTCTGTAATTCCATGTAATTATTGTTATTATTTTTGCTACAGGCTAGAGCTGCTGAGCTTCGGATGATGCTACTTAAACTTGGACCGGTACTTCTCTCCTTTTTAGATTCTGAACATCTTTGGAAATATGAAACTATTTTTCATCCAATAAACACTTGCTGCTCAATGGATGAAACCGGTACCTTTACATACTGCATCTGGATACTATGTTAACAATTCAAAAAGCTATGCATCCAGGTTAATAAGATGTCAATGTCTCTTGATTTCATAATTCTTGAATCTGCAATCCTTATTTTATGTTTCCCTTTTTTGTTTCTTGGAGATCCAAATGGTTTATTCTCCTTCAGAGGATAAGGGAAAATTGCCTCTAGAATTTGTGTATAGCTTTGAACAATTGAAAAATGTTAGGACAATGACAGAACATGTTTAGTATTTACTTTATTGAATAGAGCTTGGGTACTACAGAATACGATGCTTGTGTCAATGGTGTTATCTAGATGGCCCTGTGTAAACTAGACTATTGGAAATTAAAAAGCAAAAGATATGAGTAGGTCCTTCATCGGTATGCAGGCATGAGTCATAGCATGTTGTATAGTCTAATGGAAATGAAAAAGCAAAAGATATGAATAGGTCCTTCATAATGATGCAGGCATGAATCTTATCATGTTGTAATAGGAGAATACGTGTTTTAGTACATGCTAGCATGTGAAGATGTAGTGACTGAAAAAATGGCATTTTCAAAGTTGTTTTTTTTTGGTAAAGAAGGCATTTTCAAAGTTAGGGGAACAAGAAGACAGAATTAGCCATGCAAAGATCTGCACTGAATATATCTCAATCTGCACTGGATAATTAAATTGCATATTGAAGATAAGATCCTAATTGAGGATTGAACTGTCTTTTGCTCAGAATTCTCCACAGTAAGTATTTTTTAATGATCTTTCCTAAAGTCAGGTATGATGGTTGCATTTGGTTCTTGTTTCTGCAGCATCTCTTTATAAATCCACTACTACATTTTATTGATGCTTATGGAATGCACTTTATATCAAACTGACTAAAAAGGGCATCAAGAACTGTCCTATTTATCAACTAAATTTGGAGGTAGAAAAGGTTCTTCTTCTTTTTATTAGAAAGGAACAAGGAGTTAATATTATTCAAGCGTACACCTCATAATAGTGAAGGTATAGTTACTCATCTAGATTTTTAGATTCCTGCAAAATTGTCCTAGTGTCTCTTTCAGGAAAAAAAGGGTCTATTTTCTGATATTTCAGTTTTGTCTATTTTTCGACAGGCATTTGTTAAAATTGCTCAGGCTGTTTCATCTCGGCCAGTAAGTTGTTGTTATGGTATTTTGATCTATCTTGGTACCTAGCTATTGGACCTATTTATTGTTCAATTACCTTATATTGACAATTATATTCAGGGAAAATGCTTGCCAATCATGCGACCATTGCCCTTTGATAAGTGTTGGTAGTAATGTTTGCTGTAAACCATGCAAAATGAAAGCTCAATTTGGATACATAAGCTTTGACTTTGGTTTCTTTGCAAAGGATAAAAGGCTGTGATTAATGCTTCCTTTTTAAGGTGGACAACAACAATGCTATAGCCTTGGACATTATGTGGGTGGACTAACTAACCCTTGAACACCATCTAATCTATCAAACAACCTGACCTTGATTTTATCTTTTTGCACATACTGTTCTCTTTTATTCGTGCGGTTGCCGATATAGAAATACAACAACAACAACTAAGCCTTTTCTCACACTAGGTGGGGTTGGCTATATGGATTCTTTGCCTTCACACAGATCAATTTACAACTATTTGAGGACTTAAATTAAAGTAATTGAGGTTATACTTAATAGTTTCCTTCCAACAGTTGTTTGGTCTTCCTCGCCCCCTTTTAGCGGGTTCAGCCTCCAACTTTTCGCATCTCCTAACTGGAGCATCTAGTGGCCTTCTTTGTAAATGTCCAAACCATTTTAGACGTGTCTCTCTTATTTTATCCTCTATCGGTGCCACCCTAACCCTTTTTCTAATAAACTCATTTGAAATGCGATCATTTTTTGTATGACCACACATTCATCTTAACATCTTCATTTTTGCCACAGACATCTTCTGTACATGCTTATAGTTTATAGTCCAGCATTTAGAACCGTACAACATGGCTAGTCTTACCACAGTTCGATAGTATTTTCCTTTGACTTTTAAAGGAACCCTCTTATCACAGAGAACACCAGAAGCACCCTTCCATTTCAACCACCCTGCATTAATTATATGTGTAACATCTCTATCAATTCCACCATCTCCATCAATTCCACCATCATGTTGGAAAATAAGTGAAATAAATAAGTGAAATAGTATCCAAAGCATTGGTTGCTGATGTAGAAATAAATAAGTGAAATAAAATGGAAATAGTATCCAAAGCATCACAATGTAGGGCATGGGTTTACATGGAAAATCCCTCTCATGAGAAGGGAAAAACCATGGGCCACCCCCAAGGTTGGATATTCCATTCTTTCTTCTTCACGTATAAGTAGTTACATGACCTTGCATGTAGGCTGCTCTTACATCATGGTACTTTGAAATAGGCAAGGCGACTTTGCATACTTGGACCATCAAAAGGTCCTTTAATGTTTAATCTCAATATACACATATCTTCCAACATCCCCCTCAACATGAGCATGTGATTCTTGAAACATGAATGCTCAGGTTGCAACAATTAAAAATGCCCACCTATACATGTACCGCAAAACAACAACGCATTGTGGCCACAATTTGCTACCTCTGTGGAGATTTTTGTAACTAGAATTTATTTATCTCAAATTTCAAAGTAAACAACTAGAGTTCATCCCTTCATATGGAGAGGGATCAATTCTACTTCCAATCCTAATCCTAAACATGGAAACAAATCAAATCCCAAACACACTAAAATATATCTTCTACAATTTGGAAAGAGATAATTATTAAAATAGAGAAAGAGATAATTTTTACTTTTCTAAATATCATTTCCTAAATTATCTCTAACACCCCCTAAGTTGGAGCATACAATGCCCAACTTGTAGTAGAGCAGTAGGAGAGCTCCCCAATCAGATGTAGTTTGAGGCTAGAGTAGGTAGGCAGGTAAGGTAGGCGTGCAATTAAACAGGCACACATGCAATTGTCCCTTCATCGGTGGAAGCCTAACTCCCTTGGTGTTATCGAATTTGGAAAAGAAGATTGATTCAAAGACCTTTAGGTAGTCGGGAGGCGATCTCAAATAGGCAGTAGCAGTGATTTATGTGCCGACAGCATGTTGTTGGCATGTCGTCAATACGACTAGTTTTTGGAAGAAGCCATATCGACAAGAAAAGTATTTCGACATACATGCGTATCGTTGGTATATCGAGGTTGTCGATGGTATGTCGATGTTGTGCCGATGCTGGTGCCGATAGCTGCAGTTGCTGGTCTTGTTGCTCCTGTAGGCTGTGCTACCTGCTACTTGGTGGTGGTGTGACGGCGGCAATGGGTCTTGACTCTCGAGTCTCAATGGTGGTGTAGAATAGTACAAGTGACATTGTAGCTCACGAGTGACACCCGGAGAGGGGAGAGGTGGTGGATTTTTTGCTCTTGTTCACCTCACATGTACACAAAAGAGAAGGTGAGGTGAGATAAGATGAAGAGATGAGATAAGGGGGAGATTGTGAGGAGATGATGTGGATTAAGTTATGATTTACGAGTATCACTAGAATAAGATGAGGACCATGAGGTGAGGAGGGGAAAAGAGGAAGAGATGAGAACATGTTTTGCATCGACGAGCAACATCTTTATAAAAAAAATCATAAAATGTTAAACGAAAGCATTCGCACTATGCATATCAAGTCACCGATGGACATCTTTATAAAAAAAAAGGAATAAAATATTTAACGGATGTTTTGTTTCATCACACGACGCACATCGACGGACATTAATATAAAAAAATCATAAAATATTTAACGTATGTTTTGCTCCTTTGCAAGGTGTTCACCGACGGACATCTTTATAAAAAAATTATAAAATATTCAACAAATGTTTTGTTGAATTCGCAGAGCGCACATCGATGGGCATCTTTATAAAAAAATCATAAAATATTCAATGAATGTTTCGTTGCATTCGCAAAGTGCACATAGACGAGCATCTTTATAAAAAAAATATAAAATATTAAACGAAAGCATTCGCATGATACACATCAAGTCATTGATAAACATCTTTATAAATAATGAATAAAATATTCAATGGATATTTCGTTCCTTCACATGACGCACATCGACGAACATTAATATAAAAATAATAAAATATTCAATGGATGTTTCGCTCCTTTGCATGATGCATACCGACATACTTCTTTATAAAAAAATCATAAAATAATGAACGGATGTTTTGTTATTTTTACATGACATACACCGATGGACATTTGTATAAAAAATCATAAAATATTCAACAGATGTTTCGCTCCTTCGCAAGACGCACACCGATGGACTTCTTTATAAAAAAATTATAAAATATTCAACGGATGTTTTGTTGCATTTGCAGAGTGCACACCGATGACCATCTTTATAAAAAAATTATAAAATATTCAACGGATGTTTTGTTGCATTCACAGAGCATACACTGACGAATTTCTTTATAAAAAAATCATAAAATATTAACAAATGTTTTGTTGCATTCACAAAGTGCACATCAACGAACTTCTTTGTTGCATTCACAAAGCGCACATCGACGAACTTCTTTATAAAAAAATCATAAAATATTCAATGCAATTGGCTATAAATAGCGACATATTCATCGATCCTCTATATTGATTTCAGAATTGAGTTTCCTCGATAAATATTAACTCAGAGAGCTTGTTGCTGGTAGACTGCTACTGAGTAATGAGTTGTGACTAGTTACTAGTAACTTAGTAAAGACTACTAAGTGTTTGCTGTTGAGTCTGCTTTGTTAACCAACGGTGACTTGGTAAATTTTTGTTTCTTTAAAAAATCAAGTGTAAACTGTAAGGTTCGAGTTTCAGCTTTCATGTAAGGATCCATTGTATTATTTATTTATGATGTTCCAATTTTTAATTCCATATGATTTTTTCGATTTGTGGATCCAACCGCTATTTATAGCCGATTGTGTTGAATATTTCATGGTTGTTCTATGAAGGTGTTCGTCGGCGTGCGTCATGCGAAAATAATGAAATTTTCGTTGAAAACTTTATGTTTTTTTTTATAAGAAGCTTGTCGATGTGCGTCTTGCAAAGGAGCAAAACATTCGTTGAATATTATATGATTTTTTTTTAAAAGATATCCATTGGTGTGCGTTATGTGAAGGAATGAAACATCCTTTGGATATTTTATTTCTTTTTTACAAAGATGTCTGTCGGTGACTTGGTGTTCGTCGTGCAAATGCTTTTGTTTACAATTTTATGATTGTAATTACCTTCTTTTATACATTTTTTATAAAAAAGTCCCATTGTCATTTATTTCTTTCTAAACAAGCCCCTCCATTGCTTTTTTCCAAATAAGAAGTCCCTTTCACATCTCTTCCTCTTTTTCTCTCTCCGATCATGACTCATGAGCTATTAATTTAATTGATTCAATAGAATGAATACTACTCGTATACGTAGATACTAAATAAGATAATTATAATTTTAGCAATGATAGGTGTACACAATTATAATTTGGGTAATGAAACAGCCTTCGGCGATGGCCCCTTCCACTATCCGTGGAACCCATTATGTCAAACCCATATATGATTTGAAAATGGTTGAAAACTTGAAACTTGAAAGTTTATCTTTCTCGTAGACTCAAACTGTTGCTACCATCGGTCCACCGCTAGTCGATTGTTCACGCTCCAAGTCTCCAAGCTACGCTCCATCCAGATTCTGGATTTCTGTTTGAATCTTCAGCTCCAATGCTTCTCAAGGCTCAATCTTGTCCAACCAAACATTTGGAAGGTATTTCCCTTATATTTATAGGTTAGCCTGTTAACGTAATGTATTTGTTTTTGCTTCTAAATTTGTAACCTTGTATGAACTATGAACAGTATGTTTGGAAAGGTAAAGACCCCTGCTACTAGTAGAAGAAGTGATGTTAGCAAAGAAGATATTAGGTGGTTGTACTGCACAAAATTTAAAGGAAGCAAATATCATACAGAGTGTAACTTTTGTGAGAAACAGTTACGCGGTGGTGGAATAACACAGTTCAAGCACCATGTAGTTGGAGATGATAAGAATGTGGCAAAGTGTGAAGATTATCCTGATGATGTGCAGGAAGTGATTATCGAGTTAATGATGTCAAGGCGGGAAAAGGAAGCCAAGAAGCAGAAGGCTAAAAAAGCAGTTCGTGAGGTCTTATTTGGCGTCGGTCAACATTACGAAGATGTTGACTCAGATTCTGCTGATAACTTGCAATATCCAAGTGATGTAGAGGATGATCCAAGTAGGAGACGATTTAGAAGAGCTATGAGAGATTCACTAAGTGAGCATGAATGACAAATACTTGCTGGTGACAAAAGGGCATAGAGCATGAGGCATGCAGTTGGTTCAAGTGGGGGTGCATAAACTGCTAAGAAGAAAAAGGGTAGCATCACTGGTCTCTTCCGATCTAGGAGTGTTAGGATGAGAGGTGATTCAAAACAAAAAACGCTTAAGGGTATGTGGGGCAATGTAAGGGAGATGGTTGGTAAAGCGGTGACGAGCCTTTTCAATGCTTGTGTAGCTTCAGCAAATGTGGCAGAGGGATCATGGTTGTAAAATGTTATTGATATCTTTGCTAAAGTTGGGACGGGAGTTGATGCTTTCACACTGTACGAGATAAGGTATAAGTATACACCTATGCAGAAGGTTTAAATAGAGGAATACATCGATAATTTGAAGGGCTATGGCCACAGTACGGATGCACAATTATGACTGATGGGTGGACTAGCATTACAAAGAGGCAGATTATTAATTTTCTTTTGAATTATGATGGAAAATCCATTTTCCTCAAATTTGTGGATACTTCAAATAAGGTAAAAGATTATAAATATATTTATGCATTGTTGAAAAATGTTGTTGATGAGGTCGCGAAGGAGAATATTGTCCTGGTAATGGCATTAATTTTAAGGTGAGTGAAAAATTAATGAAATTAAGTAAATATGAAATCTTTTGGATCCTGTGTGCTGCTCATTGCATAGACATCATTTTGAAAGACTTTGGGCATTGAAAGTTTACGGCTTCAGTTGTTGATAAGGTTCGAAGTGTTACGTCATTTATCTACAATCATGGACATATATCATCCTTGATGAGAGAGCATTGTAATAGTGAATTGTTTCGTCTTGGAATTATGCATTTCGCCAACAATTACATTGCTTTGCAAAGCATTTTAAATAATAAAGTTGGTTTGAAAGCAATGGTGAATTCAAAAAGGTGGTATGATATATCTGCGAGTAGGATGCATGCATGAAAGGATGTAGAGGATCTACTTAACAACTCAAGATTTTAGGATGATTGTACATGCATTGCTGGCATCATGGAGCCCGTCATCGTAGCATTGAAGATGGTGGATGGGGATAATAAGCCAACAGTGGGCTACATTTATGTAGGAATGGAAATGAAGTTGAGAGTGGCAGAAGGTCAAAAGTGCCTTTCATAAAAATAATACGGGAAAGAAGGAATGGCATGTTGTCACACCCACTTTAACTTGTTGGTAAGTATACTTATTAACTTCTAAAAATTATAAATATAGATTAAGTACTTTTGTTTACCAATACAATTCATTTATTAATCACTCCTAAATTCTAAATATTTCTACCATCTAAATCCTAAATATTTCTACAAGCGTAATCTTGGCTTGCACGATGATCGTGTTGCTGCCCCGCATGAAGTGGTGGAGAAGCTTATCTCTATCATGAGGGAGCAAATATTATACATGAGTGAGGTATGCACATTGTATATATAATGAAGTTAAACCTGTGAAGCATATGCCATATATGCTAATGGATGAATAACACACTTCATTGAGATATAATGTTAATGTTGCAGTTGAAATATTATAGAGACAAAGTAATGTCCTTTAGGAGTAGGTTGGCACAGGAATCTATTAAAACCATTCATCTTGGTAAAAATCATTCTCTAATAATGTCGATTTTGCAGTGGTTATAGGCTTGTAGCCGATTAATAATTGCAATGTTTCCCTTTTACTGTTGAATGATGGAGTTGTTATGGGACCGATGCTCCAAACTTGCATAAGGTGGCTATTAAGGTGTTGTCGCAAACTGCTTTTGCTGGTGGATGTGCAAGGAATTGGAGTACATTCAACCTCATCCACTCAAAAAGAAGAAATAGACTCAGCATTGACAGACTTAATGAGCTTGTGTTCATCAATTACAACGCAAGGTTGATGATAAGACATTGAGAGGAGGGTTGCAAAACCTCTGAAGCTGATCTAATTGATTTAGCGTACCTTTTTAAGGGGGGAGATGATGTATTAGAAACCTGGATACATGATGTTGGACAGCCTGTGATGGATGTCAGGGAAAGGCCTGATCTAAAACTAGCAAAAAAAATCGATGCTGATGTTCAAGGGCATATGGCTAGATCTGGTTATTATATTTTCCCTATCAGATTACTTGATGAAGAAGACGAAGAAAGGCAATCATCATCACAGTCAAAATCAAAGAGTGACTCGGATGACGGAGATGATGATGATGCAGATGCACATATGATGACATATGGATCTAGATCGGAGCAGTCACCCGATAGTATAAGGAGAGGAAGAGAAACAAGTAGTGGTGATTACTAAAGTGGTAGAGACTACGTGCAACAACATACCAATGTACATGGCGAACATATTCCCAGTTTTAGTCCAGCACCCATGGATTATGAGGGATATGGTACTCTTTACATAGGCGATTTTAGCTCATCCATGCTTTTAATAAGCTTTGGTAACCAAATTTTTGGTGCAACGCCTAACCATGACACAGGATCGTATAGTGAAAATCGTTACCCGCAGTCTTTTGCACCACCACCGCCTTCATATTTATCTTATCCACCTTATCAATCTTATCCCCGATCGGAAAATGAAGGGTACGTTAGCGATGCCTACTCCTTTAACGCACCGACATATGGCTTCTTTGATTATCAGTTCCCACAATCGATGTCGCAACCACCCTAACCTTCTCACCATGGCCTTGAAATCAGAAGACCAACTGGAACGCCATCATCATTACAAGGAATATCAAGGCAAGGAGGATCCTCGCATCAATATTTTAGTAGTCCCCAATACACGGATAATAGATATCCTTGTATTGGCATATTAATTTATGTGAGTGATATGGAGTACAAACAAGTAGTGATGAACTACCAAATCATGTATTCATATATGGATTGAAACACCTAATTGTGATTACCTTCAATCCTTGCAAAGCCACAATAGGGGATGGAATCAATAAAGTGACAATGATGGTGATGACACCGCACGACATTCTTGGTTTTTCTGATTTCCAAATGTCTCAGCAACTCTATATAAGGTTCTCCAAATTTTATTCTTTTATATTTTTATTTTGATTGGTGACTTGGTGATTGGTAATTTGGTATACTATGCTAACTTTTATTTATGTACTAGTTCAAGGCTTAGTGTTTTCATATGTATGGCCTTCTTACATAACCTTTTAAGGTTTGTAGTTAGTAATTTATGATTTACTTGCAATTTTAATCATTTTAAGTGAATTTAGTCAGTATTTGTCGATATGCAAAAATGTGCCCTCGATATGGATAATTTCGGCTATCGATAATCTTGATAACCTGACGTTGATACACAGGCATTTCCACGGCATGCCTCAGCATGCACACAATACGCACACTTGGAAATCCATTGGCACAACATCGATATCAGCACTTCAAACCTTGGGTTGCAGTAGTAGAGTAGATGATCCCACACTATAGTAGAATAAGGGAGTCGATCTTAAGTAGGCAGCAATGTAGGAGAGATGATTTCAAGCAGTTACCAATGGGGAGACGATCCTAAGTAGTTACCAAAGGAGAGATGATCCTAAGCATTGGTAGTTGCTTTATACCGACAAAAAATCCTTCTCTGTGAGAAGGTAGAATTGATGTAGGCCATTTATAGATGGGGTTAAGCGCGTGGCTCAGTTACTCCACTACTCATCGGCATCTTCGGCGTCGATCATGTGGCTTGGGACTTTAGTAAAGTCCTTTAAGGCGATTGTAGGTTGTGCAGAGAGTATTTTTGCAACATCAGTAGCAGTCGCACTTACAGCAGTTGTGGGAGAGGGTTCTTCGCCCTTCAGAAGATTCTTGAGGTAGTCTAGTCCATCAAAGCCTCTCCATCCACCATCGTAGCAATCGAAATCTTGCTAAGCAAGAAGAAGGCTAGAAATCAACCGAAGAGGATGATCGACTTGTTGAACCGGGCCTAAGTTGGTTCGGTCTTCTCGTGTGGCATCACTCGATCATGCACCAACCGTTGCTGCGTGATAGGGGCCCACGCAATGATGCATGGATTGTATTAGGTCCCCTTAATCAATGTTGCATTGGAGATAGGCTAAGCATTGATGCTTGGCGACGCTTTGGGCGAGATGAAGATCGATGAGGAGAGGAGGAAGAGGAGAATATATATGAATATCTTGGTAGTAGAGTGGCACACGGTGTCGCAGATAGAAACCATGGGGCTGTGCACGCACCCTAAGATAGGGAGGTGTTGATGGCACCTCTAGAGCACGATAAAACACGTTGGGGTCCTAGGATGCACTTACTCTGATACAATGTGGATATTTTTGTAACTAGAATTCATTCATTTCAAATCTCAAAGAAAACAAAGAGAGTTCATCCCTTTATATAGAGATGGATAAATCCTACTTTCAATCCTAATTCTAAACATGGAAATAAATCAAATCCTAACCAAACTAAAACATATCTCCTACAATTTGAAAAAAGATAAATATAGAAAAAGATAATTCCTAAAAATATAGAAAATGATAATTTATACTTTCCTAAATACTATTTCCTAAATTAACTCCAACAACCTCTAATGGTGATGGGATGATCCATTGATCATGCTGATGAGATGGTTAACTGTTCAGTACAAATGCCACACAATCTGTGTAGTTGAGTTGAAAATGATGACCCTGGAACCTTACACCAATCACCTTTGGATGCTAGTCAAACTTTGAGTTTTTTACACTATCATGACTAACTATTCCTGGTATTATCCCTCCTTAGGAGTAGTTTATAACAAAAAAAAGATTGTTGTCTTCATCCTCCATACTAAAATATGTTGTAAGACCAACACGGCATTTGACATCTTACTCTCGACCTCTTCTCCTAGGGAAAGTATTTTTTGTCGATAAAGCCGGTTGTACAAGTCAACCCATGTTGCATCTTTGCCTTTAAGAATTCGGAAAGGTTCTTTTGGCATACGAATAGGCATAAAATGCAAGAAACAATGGTGTATCCTATGGGGTTGCACTTTGATGCAGGAATGTTACAGATTTGATGCCTTTCGTGCCACAATAGAAGTCTTGAACACCACATTGATCTTTATGATGTAGAGACCCACATGGAAGTGGATTTGGAACTTCAATACGTTGAGTCAGCTGAAACGTGGTTCAAGAAAAAAAATCTTCCAACTTCAAACTCACCACGCATCGAAGGTGGAGTTGGAGATTTATCTCTTCGGTCTGTCCCGTTTCTCCCATAACTTCGATAGGCATGGAAGAAGCACCATCTCCGCTTTCTTATTCTCTCTTTTTTATCTTCTTTTTCCTTTTTTTTCTTCCTCAAAAAACCTTTGAAGTATGAATAATACCATCCACTGTTTCCTCCCCATATTTTTGTCTTCCTTTACCTCCCCTTTTTTCCTTTTTTTGTTGTTGTCTTTTTTTTTTTTTTTTAAGGAGAACAAGAATGACCAACCTTACACACAATACCACAAATTTGGCCCAAACTACAATGCACAGCTGAAGTAAAAAAATGGCAGCATCAGCCATCTATACATTATCTATTTGGTGCTCCAGGGAAGATTCTTTTTGCTCCATCAACTTTGCAAATCTGTCCAAGCGGTGGCATCCAGCTGTCTTATGCCCAAAAGAGGAAACCTTCCAAGTCCAATTTATTGCACAGGAAACTCCTTATATGCCAACTTTTTTCTGGATTCACTAATTTTTTTTCCTATCATATTTAAAACGAAAAGAAAAGAGCTTCAGTTTTATGAATCTGGAAGTTTGATTTGTTACTTCCTTATCTATTGAAAGTTCTCAACTTTTTGCTTAATCTTTTAGTACTCCCTCTTTCCAACTTTACTATATTTTGTAGGATGTGATTCCACCAGCATATCTGGAGGAGCTATCTCTGCTGCAGGACAGGATAGCTCCTTTTTCAACTGAAATTGCATTTGAAACAATAGAGAAGGAGCTTGGTTTACCTCTAGATATGCTCTTCTCTAAGATTTCACCTGAGCCAGTAGCTGCAGCATCCCTTGGACAGGTATGTTATTCTTGGCCGTTTTCCTAATTCTTTATTTTTTTAATCTCCCCCTGATGTGGTTAGATAATCTCGTGCTTCAATTTCTCAGGTCTACCAAGCAAGACTTCTACCTAGTGGGAAACTGGTTGCTGTCAAAGTACAGAGGCCTGGAGTTCAAGCAGCAATCTCATTGGATATCTTTATCCTGCGTTTCCTTGCGGGTTTACTAAAGCGAGTTGCGAAGCTCAATACCAATCTCCAGGTGATTTCACAATCCACTGCTTTGTTAAATAGTGCTACATGGCCCATTCATCTATTGGCAACATCTTGTGCCTGTTAGGGAATGTGAAAAACTTAAGCAGATGACTTTTCTTATGGTCTATGAAAGTATTGATACTCAAAGTTAGTCTTACTGTAATCATTTTGATCTCATGCAGGCAGTGCTTGATGAGTGGGCATCGAGCCTTTTCCGGGTAAATTCAATACCCTTTGCAATTTTTGTACTTGGTGTTTTTTGGATGGTGTGTCTGACTTCTACTGAAGTTGACTGCAGTGTTTTAGTATGCTCTTGGTTGTTGATAGAATATATAGAACAAATAAAATTTATGGAGGATTTAGCTTATTTTTTTGAAAAGGGGAATAGATAACCACCCAGGATGATTTAGCTTATATCAACTGGATTTTTTTTTTTTTTTTTTTGAATGGATCAACTGGAATATGGACATGCCGGGTTAAAAGATTTTCTGGCTTAAGTTAGTTGTGAAGTCAATAACACGTATTTTGAAGGAAAGAGCAAGGACTAGGAAACATAGATTACCTTTTTCTTCTGAAAATTCAATATAATTGCCCACCCCAAGACATTCCATATGTAGGCCAAGAAAATCTTGGGAGATCTGAAGATTAGAGTAACTTTCCTTTTTTGGAAAGGAACTTCACTATGTTTTGAAATAGGAAAATCTCAGATTGTCATAATTGAATTGGAGAATCCCGATTTCAGGCTTGAAGGTTTTGACGTGTTGAATACCAGCATTTGTCTCCATTAACTGCTAAGTTTGATGATTTTTACATCGTTGAATCTATTTGGGATCCTATTTCTTCATTTTCAAGGTAATTTCTGCAGTTGATTATCTTAAAAATGATCACTTGCATTTTCTGCATGGTGGATAGATTATAGCAATTATTGATTCATTAAAGGATTCATTAATTGCTCAGCAACTTCTTATTCATTATGTTTTCTAGGTGCTTGTGCCATTGGTATTTTTGTAATACCGCAGTAGTTTTTAAAGTTGGAAACATAAAAAAAATTTAGCGTACCATTTTCCAAAGGAGCAAAGAACATTTCATGGATGTTTGTCTGGACATTCTGCCCTTGGTGTCTTTTTGCACGTTACCAGGTAAATTGTATGTAAATGTCTTGTTCATAGTGGGGCTTCTGGTTTGGTATCATGGACCATTTTACCATCACATGAGGAGATTTCTTTTGTTTTTGTCAAGAAAAGGTTGCATGATACCTACTATCAGTAACCATCCTTTAATATTATGACTTCACTCAGAAAATAACAGTATTGAATGTCTTCAAACACCTGTCTCAACAGTCATTAGCAACGTCATTGATTGTATCCTTTTAGCATAGTACCATATGGAATCTCAGCCTATTTGGAATGGAGAAACATGGAAACCACACTTGCTGATAGTAATGACCGTAAGTCTTCATTTTGTCAATATATCTCATTTGAAGTTTCTGAGATTGGTGGCAGCTTTGTGCATTGCATGTTTTGTTTTTGATTGTAAAATAAAGAAGGTGCTTTAACAAGAGTAATGCTTCCTTGGCATTGGTGTCATTGGGCTACCTTTGGTTTCTGTCTAGGCATGGGGGGCAGGGAGGGCTGCTTTTATAATCTATCTGGGTTCAAAGGATTTGTGTCTTTTTCAAGGTAGCAGATTCTATGTACAGAATGCCACCAAAGAGGCTTGAAGTTTGTTGAGTTCTCGGATGGCTGCCTTTTAGTTTTTTTTTGATGTAGTGTAATTATTTTCTACTGATTGGAATTTGACCAGTACCGATCCCATTTTAACTCCAAAAGAAAGTTCTCTTTGCATTACTTTTGAAGCCAATTCTCCATTTAATAATCTTGTAGAGAGAAAAACAATGCATTGTTTATTCCGTAAACCCTACCCTCTCTTATGTAGAGAGAGCAGAAGGGAAAAATTACAAGAAAGATCCATTACTAGGAAATAATAGAAAACATGAATAAAAGTAAGCATGTTCTAATACTCCTTAAGCTAAAGCATTTCTATCAATCATGTCCATCTTGTCACAAAGGAAAGCTTGTCGCTTTCGCAGGAAAGGCTTCGTAAATATATTTGCCACCTATTGCTTAGAAGTGGTAGGAGTGCATCTTTCCTTCAGTAACGATGCCATGAATGAGATAACAATCTACTTTAATATATTTGGTGTGTTCATGGAAGATTGGATTGGAGGCAATAAACATAGTTGATTGGTTATCCCAAAACATAGGAATTGGAAGCTTTACTTCCAACTCCAAGATCAATTAGGAAGTGAACAATCCACATGATCCCACATGCAATATGTGCCATAACTTTGTACTTTGCCTTTGCACTAGAACGAGCAACAACAAATTGCTTCTTGCTCCTTTAGGTAAAAAGATAACTAAAAAAGGTGGCATAGTCAGTGGTTGATCTCCTTACATAATTTAGAAGTAGGCATATGCTATGCTGATGATTGTTGCCCATAAACTGACTTGCTTTACTTACTGCATAGTTGATATCAAGCCTGGTAACTATAAGATAAAGTAGTTTGCCTTCAATGTTCTCACATCATTTTTTATCTTCAAAAAGAGGATCTTCCTCTTTCAAGTGCACCTGAGGCTTAACTGGAACAGATGATGGTTTGGCTCCAAGTAAGCCATCCTACTCGAGGATCTCAAGAACATACTTTCTTTGTGAAAGAACCATGCCTTTGGAGCTGTTATCCATCTCAATACCTAGGAAGTATTTAATATTCACCAGGTCTTTAGCAACAAACACTTTCTGCAAGAATTCCTTATTCTCCTGAATTCTTGCATGGTCATTGTAGAATGAAGCGAGCATCTTATTTTTCTTCTGGACCCAAGGGCTCTATTTATAGCTAAGAGATCCTAGGGCTATTTAGACACACGCCCCTAAGCATAAACAGGAACATAACAAAAGCATAAAACGAAAACAAGAAACTCTTGATACACTCTCTCATGTTGGAGCATAGATGTGAATCATACTCAACTTAAAAGAACATCTATCGAAACTGGCCCTGGGGAGTGCCTTTGTAAACATATCTATAGCTTGGTCTTCTGAAGAAACATGGGTAGTGTAGATAAGCCCCTTCATAATCATGTCTTTGGTATAGTGACAAGCTACCTCTAAGTGTGCTCATGGAAGGTAGGGTTATTTGCAATGAACGTAGAACCTGTATTATCACACCTTAGCTCTATGGGTTCTGCAACTAGAATCTCAAGATCCTAGAGAACATATTTGATCCACATGAGCTTGGTAGAAGCTTGTGTCATGGCTTTGTACTTAGACTTGACACTGGATCGTGCCAGCATGGTTTGTTTCTTGCTATGCCAAGTAGCCAAGTTCCCTCCTATAAAGGTACAGAAGCTTATAGTAGACTTTTTGTCCTTGGGGCACCCTGCATAGTCAGCGTCTATATATGCCATAATTCCAAGATCACCAAAACGTGAAAACAAGAGCCCCTTTCTAGGTGCAAACTTGAGGTACCTTAGGATCATCATAATCGCATACCAATGAACTTTCCTGAGTTTGTCCATAAACTGGCTCACCTTGTTAACTGTAAGAGATATATCAGGCTGTGTCATCACATATAGTAGTTTTCCAACCAAAGTCACGAGCTATCTAGCATCCATCAAACCAGAATCACCTTCATACAAATGTACATTGGGATCCATGGGAATAGAGTCAGGTTTAACACTTGACATGCCTGTCTCTTGAAGTAGGCTGAGCACATATTTTCTTTGCGACGGTACGACCTCTTCAATGTTGCATGCTACTTCAATCTCCAAAAAATATTAGTGGGCCTAAATCTTTAGCACACTAGGATCCTCTCGAACATGCTATCAGGTCGACCATGTGAAAATGTGGTATAACAACAACCTCTTCACTGGCAAGAGTGCGAATGTGAGAGCCAGATGTGGAATAATACGAAACAAACTCATGGAATGTGACATCTGCACTAACATAAGGGCGTCTGCCTACTGGATCAACATAGTGGTACCCATTCTATCTTCTTAAATATCCAAGAAAAATAGATTTGATGGCTCGAGGAGCAATTCTATCTCTGTTAGACCCATGAAGATGGATAAGGTTTATACATCTAAACAGTGTTCAGGAAGTCGGCTACCTAGGCTGAGTAGGCGATTGCATAGTCGTAGGTAGACCCCTCCCCAAACCGTATAATGTAATGCGGTGCTATAAGCGGGTCTGGGCGAGTAGTCGGACTGAGTAGGCATTTACTTGGCTGAGTAGTCACCTGCTTTTAAGATAGATCTACCGATGGGGTCTTCCAGAAAAAAAACCCACGAAAAAAATAACTTCAGGGTCCCACGTAAAAAAAACCACTTACAAACCACACTTCTTGGATCCCCAAATAAATTTACCGCAAATAACCCCCAAATAACCCGTCGCCCAACATCACCGTAAACCCCATACGATCGTGGATCCCTCGCTGCTATAAACCCCATCGCCGAATAACCCATTGCCTACCATCGCGGCCATCACCTCTCCATCGCCTGCCATCGTCGCCATTGCTTGCCATCGGGGAGCGTTGAAGGCTGGCTGCAGCAGTTGTTTTGGGTAACCCCTCTCGTTGAATCTTGTATGTTATCCATGGAGTCACATAGATGCCATCACCTCTCCATGTTTTGTCTTATGTATGTTTTTTTTGAAAAAAAAAGGATCCACGTTTATCTGAACGTTTAACATAGATGCCACGTTTTTGTGTTTGATTTGATTTCATTGTTGTGTTTATCTCTTGCCTTTTTCGTTGTGGTTGTAGATATCTGAAATTGAGGGATCTCCACGTGTTTTTGCATAATTTTTGTATCTGGAATTGAAGGTGGTGTTGATGATCGTGTAGACAAAGATCCAATAATGTCCATAATTGCTCATAGGAAAAATCAGATTTTTACATGTTTTTGATTGTTTTAGACCAATTTTGTAGCTTAGATCGATTGTTGGATGCACAATTTTATAGGTTTGTTTATAGTCTATCTAATAAAATTATTTCTTAAGGAGATTGAAAAATTTGGATCCAAGAGCTTACGCCCTATCTCTTTTTAACCCCTTTCACTTGACCTTAAAGTATGCATTTTTATACTAGTATATCTCTTAGGTCTAGGCTTCCTGAGATTGATAAACATTATCAAGTTTCTTCTTTTTAATGTTGAGATGCTGTTGTGTCCCCTTGGATTTCAGTTGATGTCATATATTTTTTATTTTTTATTCGGTCTGCATTTTAAGGTCTAAGATTTAGGGTTTATTTTTTATTTGGTCTGATTTTGATAGATTAGTGGCTGATTCACCAAGTCAACTGGTTTCTGATAGTGCATCCACCCCAAGTATGCCATTTTATGTTCCACAAGGATCTAATGATCCAGGTTGGAAATATGCTTATCTTCAAGTGAAGACTGATCTCAATACAGTCACATGCTGACTTTGTGGCAAGGTGGTGAAGGAGGGGATAAATAGAATGAAGCAACATCTTGCCCGTATCAAAGGAAATGTTGCACCTTGTCCAAAATCCAACCCTGAAGTTCAAAAACTTATAAAGGATTACTTGGGGCAAACATCAAAGAAGAAACAAGACAAAGCTGCTGCTATTCAAGAAATGTGAGACGAAGTGGTCATTAAAACAAACTCAACACCTTCAATTGATGTTGAGAGGGATGGTAAAAGGCCACGAATATCAGAAATCACTGAGGATTGTGGTGCGCATTAAACCACAATCAAAGATGCATTTGCCAAGGAAGAGAGCATGGGTCAACAAGTTTGTGGCGAAGTTCTTTTCTAGATGTCAAATCTTTTATATTCTAGGTTATATAGTAATCAAAGAGGAGTATTAACTATATTTTTTAATTATACTATTTGAGATATTTGTATAATTATAACATTGCATATAACACAAAATTTACTAAATTAACTAATTATTTTATATTTTTTAATAAAAAAAAGTAAAAACACATACTTGTCCGCATACTCGCTATGTGGCGACCCAACTGATTGCATACCGCATACCGACTTCTTGAACCTTGCATTTAAAGACCTTCGGTGATATCCCAAATAACTTAGTCTGGAAATAAAATGGAATAAGGTAGATGGCATCTAGTTATAAGGTAGCAAGTAGTCAACACTATATGTCCCCAGTACCTATTAGGTACACTGTTTTGTATCAGTAAGGTCCTTGCAACATTTAGAATGTGCCAGTCTTCTTTTTTGCCATGCCATTTTGCTGTGATGTGTAGGGGCAACTTATCTGGTGGATGATTCCATTATCCCGATAGAAACCATGAAGGGAGCTAGTGCAAAACTTGAAGGCCTTATTTGATATGATAATCTTGACCTTTGCCTCAAACTGAATCCTAATCTTTGCCAAGAAAGCATGAATCATGTCTTCAACTTTAGACTTAGATTTCAATAGAAAGATCTAATAAGGCGTGAATAGTCATCCGTTGCCACCAAGTAGAGCCAGTGTCACAAACGATCTAGGTTTCTACTCGGTCCTCAGATGTCCAAATGTAGTAACTCAAACATGGAGTTAGAACTCCTATGTTAGCTCATTGCAAATGTACTCCTATGATATTTTCCAAGTTGACGTGCCTCACATTGAAAAGTAGTTATTGGAGGAATTTGTGGTAAAACCCTTGGAAGCTTATGTAAAGGTAGATGACTAAATCGAAGATGCCATGCAACAAGTAGCTTAAGGCACTTCCTGAAGGGAGAGGGGCATGACCTGCATAAGGTGACTATAGAAGATGATACACTCTGCATTCTTTACGACCACATCTAATAGTCTGACTAGTCAGAATATCTTTAAAGGAGGGAAACTACGTTAAACACTGCTTTACAATTGATCTATTTTGTTATCCTTTTAACGGAGAGCAGACTCAGAGGAAAATCAAGAGCCAGGTGTACATTCTATAATTTCATACTACGGAGCCACGTGAACCTCCCCCTGACTAGTGATGGGAGAATGCTGTCAATTAGCTACCAATACGGTTATGCTTGATGGAATTGACTTGAGAGGGGCAAACTGCTTCGCATATCCACACGTGTCAAGAAGCTCCTGAGTTGACGAGTTAATTTGTTTCCTTTGCTTGAGACTAGCATGCAATCCCTATCTAAGATACATCAATTTGGCGGAGTCCTTGGAGTATTATCTCATACTCGCTGCCGGGAACTTCGACTAGCATGTGCAGCAAATGCACTATACTTAGCTGTAAGTCTGTAACCACTCTCTTCTCTTCAAACAAGTACATACTCTTCAAGCCATCACACATTTCTTTTGTCATTTTGTGGTACATATTTTGAGTTGTCACATATGGTATTGTAAAGTACACGATCCATGCCTTGACCATAGCGTTCTCTTTTCTAGGTGACGTACCTGCCAACTTTCTTAATTAGCTTCGATTCAAGAAGGATATGTTTCTTATCATGACTCTCAACCATATTGAGGATTGACTGCGACCATAGCGCATAGTTTGACCCATCAAACTTTGCAATCGAGCCAAGAAAGGGGTTCTAGAAATTCCCTTGACTTCCCTCTCCATGAGTGGGAGAATCTATGATTTTTCAGACCATCCCTCTTGATCGGTGTTCCAATAACACTTTAAAACAATCCTTAGATGGACTCTAATTGCACATCCAAACCATCTTAGGTCTTAAAAAACAAATTTCGGATCCAACAACAAGGAAAACATGGGCTGGGTTGACCTCTACCGGACTTCGAACGGTCGCCGGAGGTGGTTGGAATTGCAAGTGAGTCCAGGTGTTCACCCTTTGGCCCTAATCGAGTGAGGAAGAGGCCTCGATCAGGCCTTCTTCAACGCTCTGGGCGACGCCGCTGTAGATCTCCTTGCTGCTGGCAGTGCCTTCACCAGAGTGGGGCCACTGAAGGGGGTCCTACTAGATGACCCAAGATCGGCGACCCCCCACAAGTGGTCGGGTGTTGGAGGAAGATCTGGTGTCGCTTCAATCAGGGTTCAAAGCTAGGCTGCGGTGAGTTGTTTCTCACAGATCTTAAAGCACTACTCGATATAGATGCAAGAATCCAACCCTAATGATCAAAACCTATTGTCTAATTTTTGGCGGGGAAAAAAAAGATGAAAGGTCAAGTAGGTATAGGGTTTCAGCCTAAGACGGTCACTCCAATACCATGTTGCAAGAATGGAGCATCTTATTTTTCTTCTTAATGCTAGGGTTCTATTTATAGCTAAGAGACCCTAAGATAATTTACACACATACCCCTAAGCAGAAACATCAACGGAAGAAAAACATAAAATAAAAACAAGAGACTTTAACAATCATCTCTTCCATCAAAATCATATCATCAGCATAAATAACAAGTATAATGATACCTCTGAAAAATATAATGATTTGAGGTGGGTTTGAAAAAATTAATATTATGAATTTCCCTACTTAATCTACTAAACCAAGCTTTTGGACTTTACTTCAAACCATACATGACTTTCTTGAGTTTGCAAACCTTCTTCCCCTCAACCACATAATTGGTGGTTGAGTCATATATACTTCCTCTTGAAGATTGTCATACAAAAATACATTTTTCCACATCTAGTTGAAATAAAGGCCAATTTTTATTTGCCGCAACCAACAATAGAATGCACATCGAATTGAGACAAGCAACATGTGAGAATGTGTCAATGTAATCAACTTCATAAGCTTGGGTGTACCCTTTTTTGACTAGCCTAGCTTTTAATTGTTCTTGTGTAAACCCATTCACAATTGACAATAGTAGTGCCTCTAAGGAGATAAGTCAACTCTCAAGTGCCCTTAGTAATAAGCGTGTCAATCTTTTCATCCGTGGCCTTTTTCCAATCTGGATCCTAAGTTGCCTTTGCATAGTTTCTGTCTTAGAGTATAATGGGACATTGGATAAAGAATGTAGCTTCTTACTCCCTTTTTTAATGCAAATGGTAGGTTAGTAGTCAACTGAGCCGGTAGAGCATCCATACCTAATGTAGATGGGGTTAAAGAATTAGATGGGCTTAAAAGCACTAGAGGGGGGTGAATAGTGCTTAAGGCGAATTTAAATGGTAATTCAAAAATTATGTGAAATTAAACTAAAATTATACAAGAAAGAATGGAGACAAGCAAGCCACAACACAAAATATATAGTGGACAACCCTCAAAGGGAAAAATCATTACCTAGGTCAGCCCTAAGTCAACTCAGAATCACTAACAAGGTACCTGTGGGGTACTTAAACCCTTTTTATAACTCTTGATTTCCCAATTAAGAGTAAACCTTTCTTCCTTGGGAGGATAGTGATCTGCAACTCAGGCCCTCGGATTACAATTTAGATGGAGAATAATGAATTAGAACTGCTAGATATGCAATTGTAGTAATTAAGAGCTATAGGAATGCAAATAAGACTCCTTTGAGATGCATAGAGGTGTGGCACAACGGGAGAACTTGTATGGAGCTCTAAGAGCCAAGCAAAGCTGGGAATTTGAATGGAAGGCTCTTTAAGTGATTTGATTGCTTAAATATAGTGTGGAACTGTACTCTAGTGTTCCAAGAAGATGAGGGGTCAATCCTTTTTATAGAGGGGTTGTTTGGAGGCAACAATCTCTACAGGCACACATTCTAACTTTAAAATAATGCATCTCATGTGCCAAGTCAACAGACAAGAAAAGCAGTCAAAAAGTGCTTTTGACAAGCTATCTAATGTTAGGTAATATCTATCTAATGTTAGGTAATATCTATCTAATGTTAGGTAAACTGTTTAACGTTATGTGCTCAGTTAGGTGCAAAGTTCATTATCTGCTGGATGTTTTTGCTCGGCCTGGCCATCCTTACCTAACGTTAGATGACTTACATCTAACGATAAATAGGCTGTTATTTGCCTAACTAAATGAAATGAACCTCTTTTCAGGAAATATAATTAGGTGATAATTAGCAAGTGATTAGTCCCTAATAACCTAATTAAAAATTGATTAGTTTACATTTAGGTCATGTGAAGGTGTCCTTGTTATGCATGAGACCCCTAAGTTTTGTCTAAAAATGATTTAGTATGTGGCTCTCCTTACATTATAACAAAAAGATAAAAATATAACTTGAATTCCTAAAATACATTTAGACCTAGCTTGAACAACTTTGAAGAGGTCTTTAGCCTTTAGACCTCCTTGATTTTCTAGCCTTGAGTCTTCTTAAGTCTTCTCAATCCTTAAGCCCTTCTTGATCTTAATTCTTTGCTATTCTTGATTCCTTTTTCTTGCAAGTTATGTCTCATACATGCATAATATACTTTTAAGTTTTAATTCCAGATGTATGTTATCATCTAAACCATATATTAAGGATAAATGAGGTGCCTAACGACTTGTACACCAACAGGGTTGTCTATGTGAACATCAATTTGCATAGTAGGAAGAGGTGGAGGTACTAGATCTTTCTGTCAATGCTGGTAGATACGGACCATAAACTAGTCTTCTCAAAGAAGGTTACATCTTTGGTAATGTTGAGTTATAAGGGTGTATTTGGTATTTATTTTCTTCTATGGGGTATCATTGTAATTAACCCAATTCTCTCTCTTTCTCACTCATAAAAGAGAGGTTAGGGTTTCTATTTTGAAGTAATGCATCACTTTTCCTTTCATATGGTATCGGAGCAGCGATCCTAAACCAATGCTTCGATGTCCCACTAAGATCCCCCTACAAAATGATTGAATCACCAATATAGAGGTGATTCAATGGAGGATTCAAGGCGTAGCGGCATTAATAGCGATAGAGGGACCTCTTCTTAGTGTCGTCACCATCACTGGCAATAGCAGCAATGCTGCAGGAGGCACCCCTGGTGTTGTAGTAGTCGCCGAACAGACCTGTAGTGCTGGTGGTGCTGCCAACAGTCTGCCCAGCCACCCAAGCGCCATCGCTGGGGGTGCTGTAATGTTGCCTGTGACCACTAAGGATGGTCGTTGCTTTGGTTTCTTTAGGGCTGATGTCGTGATTTGCATAATGAGCCTTCCGCGTGCCTAGTATTATTTGTGATGAGCCTTCTCTCGCCCTTGATGGAGTTTGACCCAAGGAGAGGGTCTGTTTTGGATCCAACAGGGTTGTGTGTGCAACCAAAATAGTCATGAAGAAGAAAGAGAAGATTAAGGGAGCACGGGTGATTGATTTTGGTGCTTCCATTCATCTTACAAGATAAAGAGCATTTAGTAAATCCTACATTTCCATGTGGGATTAGAGATGTGAGGGTAGCCAATGGGGCTATATCTTCAATCACTGTGGTTAGGAGTGTACGCGCTTCCTCCAAGATGATAATTGAGAATGTTCGTTGTGCTATGGAATTCTCGATGAATTTGCTATCTGGGAGTCGTAAATGTAAAGATCTTGGATGCCATGTTATCTTTGATGAAAAACATTGTTACTTTCAGGACCTATAGATAGGTGATATTGTAGGTGGAGGTATGGAGAGAGATGGTCACTACTATCTAGACACCTACTATGTTTGCCGGAGTCATGTCCATTGCTAGTGATCCTTGGTTGTGGCACAGGAGACTTGGACATCCATCACCCTGAAAGATGCGATAGATGTATCTAGAGTTGTCCAATTCCTTAACTCTGGATTGTGAGGACTGTCAGCTTGGGAAGCATCTCAGGAGTAGCTACCCATGGAGAGATGATGGGGTGAGTGCGGTCCCTTTCTCCATGGTACATTGTAATGTTTGGGGGCTATCTAGAGTCCCTACTCTGAGGGGACATCGATATTATGTAGTTTTTGTGGACGATCACAGTTGCCTCACTTGGGTCTTCCGGATGAAGGGATGTTCAAAGATTCCTCATATTGTGCAACGGTTTCTCTTAGAGGTTCAGACCCAACATGCTACCATAGTTAGGATCTTCCGTAGTGACAATGCTCTGGAATTCATGTAGTGGGACTTGCAGGATCTTTTCACTTCTAGAGGTGTCGTTCGGTAGATGTCTTGTGCTCACACGTCTCAACAGAATGGCATGACTAAGCTCAAGCTGCAATATCTTGATATTGCCAGGACTTTAATGTTTCACATGGAGGTTCCAAGGCAATTCTCGGGAGATGCTGTATTTATTGCGACGTACTTGATTAATTGGGTGCCCTCATCTGTGCTTGGTGGACAGGTTCCCTACCAGGTGATTTATCCAGACTATTTTAGGTCATTTGTTCTACCCCTGAGGATATTTGGGTGCATGTGTTTTGTCTAAGCTTAAGGCAATCGGGACAAGTTTTCTTCTTAGGTTTTGAAATGAGTGTTTCTTGGATACTCTAGGATGCAGAAGGGATATAAATGCTATGATTCTATCTGCAAATGGTATATTGTCATAACATATGTGACCTTCTTTGAGAAGATCCCATAGTTCTCAGAAGAAGGGACGTTTATATAGGTTGCCTTGGAGGAGGTTTAGGTTTACCATAGGAGGCCGTAGGTCTTATCTAACACTATATAGGGGGAAGGTACTGCACATTTAGCCTCGTTAGATGAGAGTGGATCAGATAGTGATGATTGATGAGCAACATATACAGAGGAGGTTTAGTAGAGCGTGCACTCTTCCCCCTATGTCGCAGTATACAGGGGTCTCACATTTGGAGGAGGATAGTTTGCCTCGACTATCACCACTATAGTTATTCCCATATATTTTATCCAGACATCTTAGGACTCCAGGTGGCATGTAGCCATGGATGAGGAGATGCATGCTTTACAGTCCAGGGAGACATGGGATCTTGTGCCGTGCCCTCTAAATGCTACTGTAGTTAACTACAGATGGGTATACATCATCAAGTATAGAGCAAATGGGATAGTGGACAGGTACAAGGTTAGGTTTGCTGCTAAGGGATTTACTTAGATATATGGGGTAGACTACCTTGAGAGTTGAGACCTTTTCACCTTTAGTCTGTATTAGGATCATTATCTTAGTTGCAATGGTTAGGAAATGGCTGCTATATCAATTAGACAAAAAATATTTTTTTATATGGTGATTTGATTGAGGAAGTGTATATGAGATAACTATTAGAATATAATATTCAGGAGAAGCATTGTTGTCGTCTGAGAAAGGCGATCTATGGCCTGAAGTAGAGCCCATGAGCTAAGTTTGAGAGGCTTAGTTCGAAGATCCAGAAGATTGGGTTTCAACGATTTACTTCAGAACATTTCATCTTCATTGGAAGGATTAGGTATGATGATGTCTATTGAGTTGTTATTCTTGCAGTTTATGTAGATGATATATTCTTTATTGGTGATGACGAGGATGGGATCACTCAGATGTATGAGTTCCTGCAGTCCACCTTTGGCACCAAAGACTTGGGTGATCTTTGATATTTTCAGGAGATTGAAGCTGTTAGGCAGGAGACTAGTCTTTCTTTGTCATAGAGACAATATACTTTGCAAATTCTTGAGAAGGTCTGATTGCTTGGATCCAAGCGTTCTAGTCTACCATTAGAGTGCCTTTTGCATAATTGATGAGGATCTATTATATGAGGATGTTACTAGATATTGCAACACAGTGGGACGCTCGCTATACTTGACTATTACGTGACCTAATATTAGTTTTGCAGTGAGCAGAGCCAGCTAGTATATACAGAGTTCTAGGTACAACCATTGGCGTGAGGTTTTCCTTATCTTGAGGTACCTCAAAGGGAGTTCAGATGGAGGGTTGTACTACAGAGATGGAGGAAATCTTGATATTCTAGCCTATTTAAATGCAGATTACGCAGAGTCAGTAGATGACAGATGTTCCACATCAGGGTATGCAGTTATCTTGGAGGCAATCTAGTCTCATGGAGAAGTAAAAAGCAGAATATGGTGGCTCGTTCTAATGTAGAGGTAGAATATAGAGCAATGACTCAGCAGCTTGTGAGATCATGTGGATAGTCAGTTTCTGCAGGACTTGGGCATCAAGGTTGATATGCTAGTTTCACTTTATTGTGACAACAAGTCAGACTCCTATTTAGCCTTTAATTCGATTTTCTATGAGAGGACTAAACATATTGAGATAGATTGTCATTTTGTACGTGATGCAGTCCTAGAAGGAAAGATTAATACCTTGTATGTCTCATATGAGTTTTAGCTTGCAGATATTCTTACTAAGCCCTTGAAGAAGTGTCATGACTTTCTATGCAACAAGTTGGGGTTTGTTGACATGTATGCCCCAACTGGAGGGGGAGTGTTGAGTTATAAGGGTGTATTTATTATTTATTTTCTTCTATGGGGTGCTATTGTAATTAACCCAATTCTCTCTCTTATAAAAGAGAGGCTAGGGTTTCTATTTTGAAGTAATGCATCACTTTTCCTTCCACAAGTAACATAATACTTACCCTCCATAGGATCATAGCACTGGTACCCTTTATGAGTAGGGATTGATATATCGATATCGTCGGGTCACTACATATCGATATCACCCTTAGTATCTTTTTTTCATGATATCGACGATATCATGGACTTTTGTTGAACTTTAGAGCTGTATATGTTAGTGTTCTTGTTCCCTTGTAGTCCATCAAATATGTCAACTTTAGAGCTGTACATCCTCTATCGACGATTCAGTCATTGCACTTGGTTTTACTTATTAAAAAATAAGAAGATTCTAAAACGTAGGTGAGAAAGATATTAGTATCTTTAAACCTCTATAAAAAGATACATAAAATCAAGTACTTTGATAATCCATGTGGATATTAAAAGGGCTATTTTGTCATCTTCTTTTGATTAAAGGATGTCATCTATAATGGCTCTTCTTTCTTTCCCCAACAATAACCTAGGGTTGATAGGCTCACTTGTTACAGCATGGTTTATCTAAGTACTTGCGCACTAGTGCTTTGTTGATCTCCACTAATCTTACAAACTGTGTATTAGGCCATGATAGGTACAATTTCTCTCTAGTTATTTGAGTGTTTATGTTTGTCCATTATATGCGCTTGTGTTATCTAAACCATGTCTTCTTTCACAAAGTGCATCTTTGTTGGTAGGAGATGTGATTTCATGTTTTGAGCTTATAATGAGAAGAGTAATAGGGTGGTTTACGAAATGTGAGACAGATCAATGAGAAAGAGAAGAGTATTGGAATGGAGAATGTGTTGGAATTGATAAGAAAATCAGGGCTCTAGTTATTTGACCATTTATATTTGTTCATTATATACTCCTGGATAATTTAAATCGTATCTTCTATCGCTAAGTGTATCTTTGATGATAGTATTTGTGATTTAATGTCTTGAGATCGTAATGAGAAGAGTAATAAGGTGATTCACGAAATCTGAGGCAGGTTAATGAGAAAAAGAAGAGTATTGGAATAGAGAGCATGTTGAAATTGATAAGAAAATCCGTGCAACTAAGGTATGATTTCAATTATCAATAATATGCAACGAAAATTACTATGAATATTTTTCAATTATTATCATATTCTGTATACTTTTTTTTCAATATATGACTTTGTCGATATGCGATTAGTGCATTTTTATTATGCTTTCATTAAAAATTTATGATTTTCGTCTTCTAGGCATTTATTTATGAAGTATTCGTTTTTAAAATGTTAATTTTCATAAATTTTGTGACATTTTGGGATATTTTGGTCATTTCTGAGCGATTTTCCCAAAATTCACCGATATCAGCGGTATATCCCCGATATATCACTTTTTTAACTTGTCGATACGATATCGATATCGATATTTAAAATCTTGTTTATGAGTACGAGAATATCTAAGAAACACACACTTATCAATCTTAGGAAACAATTTATTGGGTGCCCTAAAAAGATGATTAAAACAAGTATACTCAAAAATTCGTAGTGGTAAATGAAAAATATCTAAGGTAGGCTAAAAATGAAAAGGTATTTTCCCATGAAGAATAGATGAAGGAACCTAGGTAATGAGATATGTGCAAGTAAGAATAATATCCCCCCATAAACGTTTAGAAACCTTGATACCAATAAGAGGAGTATAAGCAACATCAAGAATGCAACATAATTTTCTCTTAGCAACATAGTTCTCCTGAGAGGTATAAGTACAAGAGATATGATGTATTGTACCATTGAGTTTTTTTTTTTTTAGGATCGGTAATCATCCAGTAATTGTATTAAATTAAAGGAATAAACTTATAAATTTTGGAACAAAAAATTAGACAAACAATTAACCTCCCTCACAACATTTTTGATCCAGCAATGCTCGTTTCTGAATATTTTGCCGTTCTATTGTAGCTATAAGCACCGAAGCATGGCAAAGCCCTTCACCCATCCCACAACGTCCAAGTTGTAATGATCATTGAAGGATCTCTAGGAAGATGTAAAGTTGGAAATATCAATCGTTTGAAGTTGCAAGCTACTTCAAATGTCCATGGAAAAAGGACAATGAAAGAAGAGATGATCCATATCTTCATTAACATCTTCACAGAAGTCACATGTGGCATCCATATCCTCCCTCCACCTTCACATGAAGCATTGTCATCAACCGTTTTCTTCTGAGTAACCAAAGAAATAATTTGATCTTCAATGGCAATCTACATTTCCATATCTTTTTAGAATCTTTATTTATATCTTCCATTCCACCATCACCTGAAATCAGTCGTAAATATGCCTTCTTTATCGTAAACATTTCCCCTCTCCAGTAGAAAGCATCCCTCCTATTTCTTATTGATTTCAGATTTGAAATCACACTCGATAGGTGCTGAAATTCCTACAACATGGTCTCCGAAAAGTCTAGCGGCATACCAAAGTCCTAGCCATTATGTTCATCCCACCATTATGTGTAAACAATTGTGGATGATCCCCTTGCATAAACTCAAGGGTATTTTCATCGTGGAAAGTTTTTGTGGAGATTTTGATAATTGGAAAACTTTATTCTAAATCTCGAAGAAAACAAGTAGAGTTGATTCCTTTATATAGAAAGGATCAATCCTAATTCTACTCCTAAACATGGAAACAAATCACAACTCAAACAAACTAAATCATATCCCTACCATTATGAAAGAAACAAAATATGGAAAGAGAATTCTAATTTTCCATTCCCAACTCTTAAAGTATCTCTAACACTCCCCCTTAGTTGGAACGTACAATGCCCAACTTGTAGTAGTAGTGCATCAGCAGAGGGCTCCCCCCTATTTGATGTAGTTTGGGCCTACAACAAGCAGGCAAATGTGCAAGTAGACACGTAAATACTTTGGCATGTAGACAAATTGATCTTCAGGCATGCAGACAGATGTCTCTTCATCGGTGAATATCCAACTCATTTGGAGTTGGCACAAAAATTAGACTTAGAGACTTTTAGTCAAGAGACAATCCTAAGCACTGAAATTGAAATTAATATGGGAGATGGTCTAATCGACATAGATCAATCAACTAAAACTAATACTAATATAGGAGACGATCCCAAGTACTGATGGTTGCCTTACATCAACATAAAATTCTTCATCTTAGGAGAAAACAAAAAACTAATGTAGGCATATATAGATGGGGTTGAGCATGTGGCTTAGTTACCCCGCCACTCATCGACGTCTTCAGTGTTGATCATGATGTGGCCTTTGAGCTAGTAGAACCCCTTAATGTAGGTAGTTGAAGGAGCACAGAGTAGTGTAGATTGTAGTAAAAGTAGTAGTTGTAGTAGTTGCTATAATAAAGGTGGCAGCCACACAATAGCCGTGGTAGTTGTAGTGACCAAACATGGGAAACATTCCTACATAGTAGTGTTAACCATAAATAAGATTTGTGGCAACAATAGTAGTAGATAAGGCCTTGCTCCTTAGGAGAGATCGTTGGTGCTGTAGCTCCCATGATTTTATTTCTTCCGATTTTCAATGGCAGGGGATTGTGAAACATATCATTAGATCTCTTAGATCCCAAGTCCAGCGTGTTGAACCTACATCCATGTAGAGGTGGCGCAACAATAGCATCATTGACATCAACATCACTGATAATATAATCATCGATACCAACACATGTCGAGGCAATGAAGATGGCTGGATTGGACTGCTAAATTAAGCAAATACCAGTTTGATCTTCTCGCATGGCATTGCTCGGTCACGCAGCAACCTTTGTTGAGTGATAGGGCCCCATGCAACGATGCAGGGATTGGATTGGTTCCCCTTGAACAACGTTGCGTCTCAGATAGGCCAAGCACTGACGCTTGGCGATGCTTCAGGTGAGATGAAGATTGATGCGAAGAGGAGAAGAATTGAGTTGAAGATCTTAGCAGTAGAGTGACACATGGTGTTGTAGATAGAAGCCATGGTGGTTGTGAATGCATCCCGAGGAAAGGTGTTGGAGACAACCCTAGAGTACGATCGAATACATTGGGGTCCCATGATGGATCCGCTTTGATACCATGCGTAGATTTTGATAACTAAAAGTTTTTCATTGCAAAATCTTAAAGAAAATAAGTAGAGTTGATCCCTTTATGTAAAGAGGGATAAATTTTAATCATATTCCTGAATATGGAAACAAATCACATTTGAAACAAACTAAAGCATATCCCTACAATTAGGAAAGAAATAAAATATGGAAATGGATAATTCTAATTTCCTGCTCTCTATTTGAAAAGTTCTAATTTCCTATTCTTAACTCCTAAATTATCCTTAACAGGTTTAATGATAGTGGAATAAAATTCTAAATTTATTTGAAAAGCTTCTTTATTGTAGTTCCAATCTTTGACTGAACCTTTATTAGAAAGACTCAAGACAATCGACTAAAATCATCAATGGAGACTACAAAATAACGGAAACCAAATCTACATTGGGCATGACTAAGGATGTAATAGATCAGGTTTGGCTATATCCAAACCCATACCCATTTGCAAATCTATTACCCATACCCTACCCATTCAGTTCACTAGATCAAAACCCATATGCATATCTAGAAAGGGTACCCATTTGTCTACAAAGGGTTGTAAGATCCATCAAAACATGCATGTAATTCTCAATAAAGAACATGTGATTTGTACATAAAAGATGGGGAATTTTAGTTATGTTAGAAATGAAAATGGAAAACATAAGTTCAAATCAAACTAAATAAATATTACAAATGTTCCATCACAACATAGATTTTCTAAATAGTAGAGAATATCTGAAAAACATTATACTAACACATACATGCATATATTTATCAGGTAAACTTAGGTAAATGGGTATTTTTTCAAACCCATATCCATATCAATTCGGGTTTTGAAAATAAAACCCATTCCCACCTTAATTATAAATAGGTTGGGTTCAACCCATTTTATTCGGGTCAGGTTAAGTCAAGTTTGAGTCAGGTGAACTGAGATTTGCATCCCTAGACATGACATGGTCCCTAGACATTACAATGGACCAACAAAAAGGAGAGAGGCTTTGCCTATCCTTAGGAGCAGGAAGATATACACGGTGATGTTTCCCTAATTGGCAGGGCTCATAGTCAAACGAAGTTGGAGTGGATGAGTCCAAGAACATCTACGCAACATTAAGGCAAGGGGGTGATAATGACGTTGATTCCACAACATTGGATTGGTAAAGATTGAAGTTGCACCAGCAAAGACGGTAAGAAGATCTAGCTAGTGCAACTCATCCTTCTCAATCCCCTTACCAATCATTTGATTCATCAGCATATGGATGCCTTGAAAGTAGACATAATGTTGATCAAATATCACGCAACACTTAAGATCCTTGCACAATTTATTAACAGATAATATAAGAAACTCAGGTGCATAATAGACATTAGACAATGCTAATCTACTATTGAAGTCAACATTTACAATCGTAGTAATATTGAAATACGATCCAAATGACTGGCGAGAGGATGTAAGGCAACCACTTTTACTAGTAAGATGGTTGAATGCACTTGAATTAACTACATAGTCAAAATATGGGGTCAAGGCTGGACTTCTAGAAGTACTTGCAGCGTCAACATAAGAGGTGGAAGTAGTTTGGGAGTTCAGTGTTAATGTAGTAGGTGCAGGGGTCTAAGGACCCGCATCAATTGAGCGTAGTCATTAGGTGCCAACTGTATTTGAGAGGGTTGTTGTATAGAGGAATCCAGAGGGGTTGGTGTAGTGCCATGACCATAGTAGAATTGACCTAAGCTGGCTTGCCAAATTTCTCGCAATTTCAGTTAGATGGATGATTGGTGTGCGTATAGTGGGCACATGGCTTATAGACTTGTCTATGCCTACATCCTTGACTATGCCCTGCACTCTTGCTTCTATGCTCGCTAGAGACAACAAATGCAAATGTCTCCCGAGTAGGAGTAGGAGAGGGTGCAGTAGTAGTCTTAGTAGCAGTAACAATGTTCACCTGATCTTCTGAAGCCATACATAAATGGTTTCCAGGTCAAGAATATGATCTAGTGCTAGTATTTGACTCTTGGTAGACTAATATTTGGGGCTCAGACCATCCAAGGAGTGGTACACCTGCCAAGTATTGCGTTGTCCAATCTAAGTGTCACACATGGGGGCTAGAAGACATTTAATTCTTCATAGGGAGACTCCATCAAGGTGTAGTATTTTGTAAGAGATTGCTCCCCCTGAACCATGGACCAAATATGAGGATAAAAGCCTGGAAGATGAGCATGATTTGATTTTTGAGAGAATTTCTTTGCTACACTCTACCATATTTCCTTGGTAGTCTTCTTATAGGGTAAATTGACTGCGATGTGTGGTTCGATGCTGTTCATCACCAAATAGTTATCTTGCTCCCACTTATCAAAGTTAACGGGCCTGGAGTTAGGGATCTCGTTCGTGAGGATCTAAAGCTTCTTCTGTCCTCCTACAAAGATCTTGATGCCTGAGACTAGGGTATGTAGTTTTAGACACTATTGAGTTTAATTGAGGTGCCCTGAATCACTACAATGGTAGGTCAGGTACGGACTTGGCTTCCATAGTAATAGAAGTGGCAGATCTTGGCGTTGCCATGTAGAAGACGACCCAACAAGATTCAACCATACTTAGTGGAGATCTCAAAACATACTGGTTGATCAACAAAAAGGAGTGTGTAACCAAGCACATGGTTGCTTTGTACGACACTTAGGCATGCTCACAACATATGGTACAGAGCACCATCGACCTAGGCAATGGTCTAGGAGCCAGCAGCAACAATTCTTGGATCTAGAACGATCGTACAGGGGGTTCATTGGCCATGTTGGCGAAGCAAAGGCTAGGGGAATTGGCCAACGCCACCTTGGTGACAGCATTTGTGGCTATTCAAGCTTCATTATTGGCACTTGGCAACGGTTCTAGAGAGGGCTAGACCCTTACTGGTGACGTTGCCAGGGTTGATGGAGGTCACTAAGGTGTCGTGTTGGTTGAGAGGAGTGCCTTAGCAGGAAGGGTGGCACTGCTTAGGGTCGAGATCTGCAACTGGAGATCACAATGACTGCCTTAAGTGGCATATTTGTTGGAGTGCGACTCCCAGTGCTGCCCTTAGAGGGTCATGTAGTGGTGGTGAGGCAATATTGAAGTGCTCGTCGGCTATCAGAGGCCAACAGTGGTAGTTAGCTAGGGTTAGGGTTCCTTTCTTTCCCCTTTTTCTTTTTCTTATTTTGTTTTGTGGTGGAAGGAAAAATAGAGATGAGAATCAAGGGTATTGAACATTGGCCTAGGATCATTGCTTTGATTCCTTGTAGAGAGACACAATACCTTGTTTATTATGTAAACTTTACCCTCTCTTATATAGAGAGCAAAAAGGAAAAATTACAAGAAAGATCCACCACTAGGAAATAATAGGGAAAGCAGGGATAAAAATAAACATATTCTAACAATTCTTTTTGTGAATTAAATTTAACAGTGCACTTTATACACCTTTCAAAAAAAGAGTGCACTTCATACTTGTATCTGCATCTGTCTAACTTCTAAAATTTTGATGCATGTGGGCGTTATGTGATTAGGTACTTGAACTTTTAGCTTGGTTCTGCTGGAGCTTTTCTTTTGAAGGATGTTTGGGCGATGGGGAGAATTTTCAGTTGAATTTGGGAGGTTATTCTTAAAATCTATATGATATATATTTTCTTTTGAAAAGTGAAAAGGTGTCAACCAAGCGATAACCACCCACGTTCATTTCATTCCACATAAAATGATCACAATAGAAGTTACATATTAGCTCTCTAGAGCTCAATCTATATGATATTTTAATGATATTGAACTTTGCTTTTCACATAATGTCTCTGAGGCAAGTGCTGAACCTTCAAGCTCGCTGTTCTGTTAAATGTGTGTGATGGACATATTTCACTTTTTTTTGAGAAGATATATGTTACTTTTGCTATTTTATTGTTCTATGCATATTCTTAGAGCATCAAATTGAATACAGGTAAATCACATTGAATGCAGGAGATGGATTACAGGGCAGAGGCTAGGAATGGGCTCAAATTCAGGTAGTATGTCTTGCTTCATCAGCTCCAGCCCTCATTTTTACCAGATAAAAATATTCTTTCTTGAATAGGCAAGGTTACCATTTTCTCTAGAAACATAATGAAATATTGAAGAATCGCGTCATATATTTGAATCTTTAATTGATATATCCATGCTTACCATTTTGACTTATTTACTGTTCTTAATTCACTTATATATTTGGTTTTTTGGATAGGGTTCAATGAGTTTTTTTTTTTTCCTTTTGTGTCTGTTTGTGTGGAAGGACCTTTTTTGAAGCAACTTGCTGTGAAATAAATTTTGAGGTTTTGTCAGCCTGAGAAATCACTACGGCCATGTGGATTATCTATTTGCTGAGAACCTTGTTGACTGTGGCTGCACTATTTCTTTCAACAGATAAAGTAAGATGTTGTAAAAGTACTGCTGAAGCAGCCCCGTGGAGCATAGAACAGTGGTGGAGCATCTCTCCTTGGAGTAGGAGGTCCCAGAATTGAGCCTCCCTGCTGTAAGAAAAAAAGTGAAGAATGCTGATTCTTCATTTGGTTTCGGAAACTGGTTCAGGGTAGCCAGCTGAACTGGTTCAACAGAGAACTAGTGCCAAATCAGCCTGACGGGCCACTTCCTAAAAAGGTGGTTAAAATTGGCAAGAAAACTTGGTTTGACCTTTCAAATTAGGTGAACTGGACCATTGGTTTGACCTGTGTTCTAAAATAAATGAAGCAACAGAAATTTGAGATGATATGTACCATGTAGAATGCCACTTCTAATGACCTCCAAGTTTTGCAAAAGCAGTTTGAAAACCCAATAGATCCACCTTCAAGTAAACATTTAAACTTTAAACAATTTATCCTAATTTATGGAAGACATGCAGCTGAACATGTCACTGCTCACCTTCTTACTGTGGAAGAGGCTAAGTGTGAGTGGATTTTCTGTCATAAATGGTGATCTTCATCATAGGGGAACTTACAGCATTTAGTAAACTAAGAAATAGAATATACATACATCAATGAGCCAGGTTGTTGTTCTTTGATATTATTAGTAGTTTATGCTGCTAACTCCAACTTTTGCTATTTCAAAAAAATAAAAAGTTGCTTACTCCAACTTCTTCAATTTATAATTCTTCACTACATAGGCTGAAATTATTATCTGCACCCTTGAACCTATTTTTAGATATGGCTGCGTGTGACATTTAACATGGAAGAACCTTTATTGCTATATGTAGTAATAATCTATAATTGCTACATGGATTTTTGAATAAACTTCCAATATGTTAACCTATTTTAAAATTTCACATTATGAATGACCTATGATTCAATCTTTCTGAGCATCTGCATCAACTCTCTCTTCAATTGGGTAATTGGCTCTTACCACTCTTCTCTAAAAGTTACATAATGTCCATATTGGAAACACATCTTCTTCTTCGTATTCTTATTGTTATGTTAATGATAAGCATCAGTTGAACCCAGTTTAATGGAAAGTCTTTAGGGTTTGGGTGTTTGAGTCATATTCAAATGATGACATAATGCTGATACCATCACCAAGTTGTGACTGGACTGCTAAGTGCTAAGAACTAAAACTTTACTTGGCCATTTCAGTTTTAAAACTTGCTCTGAACTTTTCCACTTAGCCCATAAGGATCCGATACCCATATCCCGGGACCATACAAGCCAGTGACATGAAATGTGCCAAAACCAAAGCAAGCGATCCCTGAGAGAAATAAATGATTTCTAAAGATTTTTGGTAAATCCAAAGAGGGTTTTCCTATACCTTCCTAAGTTTGATGCATTTAGCAAATGTAGTGTCAAGCTAGAGACTATAAACATATCAACTTTTGTTGATTGAATGTTGTTATAGTACCATTTTATGTTGTTTTATCCTGTTTCACTATTTCCTTTCCCCTCTGGGCCTCCTCTGTATTTTGCCCACACTTCTTCGTCTATATAAAGAGGTGCGGGGTTTCCTTGGAATAACATCTTGCATACTTACGTCGACTTGGTATTAGAGCGACGATCCTGGACTGGAGCTCTTGGTATCCCACCCGAAAACCACTGAAACCCTCTCTCTCTCTCTCTCTCTCTCTCTCTAGCAGCGGCGCATCTAAGCGGAGTGAGCGGCGCCCCTGAGGGGCAACCTCCCTCTTTGGAGCGGTACGATGATGCTGTTCTCATCGTAGAGGTGGAGCAGCGGTTGATTGGAGCGGAACGAGCGACGCATCGAAGGAGCGGTGGCGCTGCAGAATTGATTAGCGACCTTAGCATCAGTGGCAGCGTGCGAGCGATAGTACTGCAGAATTGATCTGCGGTGCAGCAAGCTTTGAGGCAGTGTGGTGGCGGTCTTCAGGGCTGGCGGTGGTTTTGTAGGGCCGGAGGTCTGCAGGACGGCGACGAGGTTGCAGAGGTGTTGGTGACCCTGATCTAGTGTTGCACCTCCTGTAGCTGTAGCTAGAAAGACCTAGGTTCCCTTGGGGCCATCTTGGGTGCCTTCCTCCTCACCCTTGTTAGGCCTACATCTATCTAAGGGGGTCTTTTGTTCATCATGCATATATGAAAGTTTTGATTCAGATCAGATCTGTTTATGAAGTGATTTATTTGTGGTGATTTCTCTTCCTGATTTGGCTTTATGGCTGCCGCTCCAAAGTCCGAAGTGCCATTTGAGAGGGTGACGAATCAAGGGAACATAAAAAACTTGTTCTTTATTCTCATCACGAAACTCGATGAGACCAACTATGCCCATTGGTTGCAGACATTTCTCATGAGAGTTGAGGGTCAACCTATTATCCTGGAGCCAGAGCCAACAAAGAAAACTGGGAAATATGCTACATGGAAGTGTGACAACACTATGGTGAGAGCATGGATTATGAATGTCGTGGCTGCTCACATCGGAGATGGGATAATGTATTACAAGACTACCAGAGGGATGTGGAACTCTCTTCATGAGATGATACATACTCCCATGAGAAGAACTCGAGGAAGGTGTTCCAGGTCACTCATGACAGCTCGTTGAAGCAGGATGGCTTGACACCGACATAGTATTATGCTAGACTGAAGGGGCTGTTGGAGAACTACAATTCCTGTAGGCCAGTGTGCACATGCGCGACATAGAGGGAGCATTGCAAGGAGTTTACCTCAAGTTCCTGTTTAGTTTGAGTTCTAAGTATGAATTTGCATGGGATCAGATGCTCACTCTCATAGAGCTTCCTACTTTGCAGGAAGCTTACAGTAGGATTAGTAGATTGCCTACTAAATCTACTAATCCTAAGGTGATGGGCTAGACTTCGGCCTTTGTTGCTAGTACTGGATGTGGAGTTCCATCCACTCGTTGGCATGGGCGTGGCCAGGGACAGCTTGGCAAACCACTACCCACTTGCACGTACTGTGGACAGATTGGTCACGTGGAGGCAAGCTGCTGGACCAAGCATGTTCATCCTCCTGTGGCGAATTAGGTTGCCTCGACCCCAGAGATGGAGATTGACATGGTGCCCAGGTAAGAGTTTGAGGCTCTTGCCCAGTGGCTGGCTCAAGTGACTCAGGAGACTCCATTCACTTCTGATACTACTGCAGTTGCCTCCTCATGTATGGAATATGCCTCTAGTGTTTCTGCTTTTCCCCAATCCCCACAGCAGTAGAACTACATGGTTAATTGATTGTGGAGCCTCCCAACACTTGAGTGGAGATCAGAGTTGTTTTAGATAGATATAGGCAGCTCTTTCTGGTAGAATTGTGCAGGTAGCTGATGGTTATCATTCTAGAGTAGATGAACAAGGGGAGGTGTCTCTCTCATCTACTCTACGGTTGTCTCGAGTTTTGTTTGTACCAGAATTTCGTATTAGTCTTTTATCTATGAGCAGAATTACTAAAGACCTCAACTGCCATGCTATATTTGATGATGTGGGCTGCATGTTATAGGATTGGTTCATGGGGAGGATGATTGGTGGCGGACATGAAGGGGGGGGGGGGTCTATCACATACTCTAGACTGATATTGCTGCTTCATGTTAGGGCGAGTTCAATTTTGCTGCAGGAATTGCATTGCAGTGGCGCTACCATCTTGGACATATGCCTTTGGACAGGCTTCGCTGGATTTTCCCCACGTCTCTGTGGCCATTGAGATTACCTGTGATGCGTGTTAGCTTAGGAAGCATCATCGGGCTTCATTTCCTACGAGTTCCTCCACTACAGATTCTGTGTTTCAGTTGATCCACATGGACATCTGGGGTCCAGGTCGTGTTTCAGATAAATAGGGTCGTAGATATTACTTAGTCTTTGTGGATGACTTTTCACGCATGCCATGGTTGTTTTTACTAAATAATAAGTTAGATATTGGCAATGTTATTCATAATTTTATTCTTGAATAAAAACGTAATTTTCTACCATTGTGAAATGTATGCGCTTAGATAATGCATTGGAGTTTTGTACTTTCAGATTGCGTGATTTTTACAGATTACATGGTATTATATAGTAGACTTTGTCCTCATACATCCCAACAGAATGTGATAGCAGAGTGGAAACATAGACATCTCCTGGTTGTTGCTCGAACATTGATGATACGTCATAATGTTCCTTAGATTTATTGGGGCGATGCATGTCTTACTATCGGCTATTTGATCAATAGAATGCTCAGTTCTGTATTCCCTAAACAGATCCCGTGGCAGATCTTGTATCCAGATAGAGAGTTGTTTCATGTGCCAGCTCGCATTTTTTGCTGTGTTGCTTTTATTCACATTAATGGACCTAGCCGAGACAAGTTAGCACCATGAGTGGTAAAGTACGTGTTTTTGGGTTACAGCTCTGCCCAGAAAGGGTACATGTGCTATGATCTGTTTACCAGACGGCATCATGTCAGTGCAGATGTCACCTTTCATGAGGTTGTACCATATTTTTCCTTCACATCTCAGTAGATGCACACTATTCTTGAGGCATCTCCAGTTCAGATGGCACCAATGCTAGTTCTTGCTAGATAGTTTGGAGATTTTTCTCCATGTCAGCTACCTACGAGTATAGATAGCAGATTCAAGAGGTAACCATTTATATATAAGCTCCCAGCAACTTACAGACCACAGGTCATAGTAACCCCCCTCGTCCACCCCAGCACTATCATCCTTCCCCACACAGGTATATGTTGATGATACTGATATGCTTGTGCATAATGCTTCTCACAAGGACACTGAGTAGCAGTCTATTGTTGTACTAGTGGAGCAAGGAGTAACTGATGTTCTAAATGAGACTACTGAGGACAGCGAGTTGCCGATTACCATTCGCAAGGTGCTCTGGAGTTGTGCTTAGTACAGGATCACAGGTGCCTCTGTCAGTGATGGACTAGGTTCTTAATTTGCTGCTTTTACTTCTATTGTTTTTGCATCTAGGCTACCCACCTCTTATCAGGAGGCCATGCTTCATCCTGAGTGGCTTCAGGCCATAAAGGAGGAGATGGCTGCTTTACGTTTACAAGGAACGTGGGAGCTTACGATGAGACCATCTACTGCACGTATGGTGGGATGTAGATGGGCCTTTGCCCTGAAATATAACTCTGATGGGTTTATTTCTAGGCATAAGGCTTGATTGGTGGCCAAAGGGTTTACTTAGACTTATGGGGTAGACTTTTTTAACACATTCTCACCAGTGGCACGACTTATGACAGTTCGGATTCTCTTGTCCGTTGCAGCAAACATAGACTGGGAGTTACATCAGTTAGATGTAAAGAATGCATTTTTATATGGTGCCCTTCAGGAAGAAGTCTATATGCAGCAACCCCCTAGATTTGAGGCTGAGGAGTGTGTGTGCAGACTAAGGAAGGTAATCTATGGGCTTAAGCAGAGTCCTCGTGCTTGGTTCCACAAACTGTCAAAGGTAGTGGAAGGACTGTTTATGGTGAGGTCTACTTCAAATCATTCTTTGTTTGTCAGGAGAACTGACGAGGGAGTTGTGGTACTTCTAGTGTATGTTGATGATCTAATCATTACAGGAAATAATACAGCAGGAATTGGACATGTTAAGAAGGAATTGGCATTGCGGTATGTTATGGACTTAGGTCTTCTACGATATTTTTTGGGCATTGAAGTGGCACAATTAAAAGAAGGAATTGTTGCTAGTCAGAGGATGTATGCACTTTATGTTCCACAAGAGATTGGCACGCATGGGGCAAAGGTAGCAAATGTACCCATGGACCCCAAGGCCCATCTGTATGACACTGAGGCACAACAGGTGGAGAGCAAGAGCTATAGACAGCTGGTTGGTCGGTTGTTATACCTGATCATTACTAGGCTAGGCATCTCCTTTGTTGTGGGGAGGTTGGTCCAATTTATGGATCGAAGAAACATTAGGATGCTGCTATGCAGGTGGTTAGATACCTGAAGAAAGCATCTAGTTGAAGGTCATTGTTCACAAAGGGGTGTCCTATGACAGTAATAGGATATTCAGATGATTATGTCGGCTGTCTTACTGATAGGAAGTCTACTATCGGTTTCTGCACCTTTGTTGCTGGGAATGTAGTCACTTGGAGAAGTAAGAAGCAAATTGCAGTGTTAGGATCAAGTGCAGAGTTAGAGTATCGTGCCATGGCACAAACTGCTGCAGAGATGGTGTTGGTTAGGTCTATCCTGACAGATTTGTCTGTTCTGATAGAGGAACCTATTGAGATGAGGTGTGACAACCTAACTGCCACTTACATTGCTAATAATCCCATGTTTCATGAGTGTACAAAACATGTGGAGATATATTGCCACTATACACGTGATCTCATCTAGAGGGGGATCATCTACACTCCTCTTATCTCCTCAGAGGACTAGATTGCAGATGTCTTCACCAAGCCACTTGGCCGAACTGCATTTGAAAGCTGCTGTGATAAGCTAAGCATGATTGACATTTATACTCTAGCTTGAGGGGAAGTGTTATAGTACCATTTTATGTTGTTTTATCCTATTTTACTATTTCCTTTTCCCTTTGGGCCTCCTCTGTATTTTGCCCACACCTCTGTCTATATAAAGAGGTCTGGGGTTTCCTCGAAATAACAACTTGCAAACTTACACTGATTAATGTGAAAACTGTGATTACCTTTGTGAACCATACAGATGAATGACCCCCATATGAAGGCTGTGGTTGGGATTATTGCCTCATAAAATTACAGCATGATCCCTATCACCGTTTTTCTGACAAGACACCCTATCACCATTTTATCGTGAGAGCTTTATCCCTTGCTGTACTTTGGACAGAAAATGCTCAGGGTGCTGACTCTTCTACAATATACAAGTGAGTAGCATACATAGTAAGCAAACTAGGATCCAAAGAATAGATGGCGTGCTGGCTCTACTTCAATATTACAAAGAGCAAAATTGAACTCCATCTCGATCAGCTTTATAGGTATCCAGCCCTTCTATCTACTGCATGGAATACTCTTCGAAGCGCAATATTGCCTGCAATCTACATCCATAAAGACAGGTTTGCCTTGACCCTCCACATTCCTTATGCTCCAGCTCATTTCCTGTCATTCATAATTCCCTGATGGTTCCCTTGTCCTCCCTCCATTCCTACATTTGACTAGCCTAAAGTTGGACTACAAGGCACCACAACCGATCTACCTAGCATTTGTTGTAGGTAACTGACACTTACCAGGTTTCTTGCCCCTACCTCTCCTTCCTTTTAACTAACTTCGGCAACAATCTACTCAATCAAGGGGGTTGGCTCAGTGGTAGAGCCCCTCATTGGCATCTAAGAGGTCATGGGATCAAATCCCATGCCTATCACATTTACCTTCTCAAACAAAAAAAAACCATTCGGCAACGATCTACTTAATTCTTATTCACAGTCCTCTGTATTTTTTACAAAGGAAGTTCCTCAACGTGTTCCAGATCCGTGCACAGCCCCATTGATGCCTCAAAAGCTGAGAATTATAGGACAACAGGGAGAGTGGCCTGAGGTGCTCATCTTGCTAGCCTGCTACTCCATTCACCACGAAGCTTGACCATTCCATTGACTTCCTACTGATATACAGGTTACCTTGTATTATACCATTCTCTATTCATCTGGAGTGGAATTTACATGCATTCCTGGGATGCTTGAGAGAAGGCATGCTGTTCATATTTTGATACCTACGAAGGCATCATAGTTACCATAACTGAATAACTATTAGTCCCTTACCCACTTGTAGAAGTGGTAGAAGTGGTACTGCCGTAGTAGGAGTCTTTGTGCAACTGTCAACTCTCACATATGGGATGTATTAGAATGGTGATAACTGATCAGATACCCTGGGCAACTTTGTTTTCCTCATTGACCTCATCAATCTGATACACTTTGGCTTTAACTCCCATCGGGTAAAGTTTGGAAGAACAACATAACTAAAGAAAAGGCATTGATCTGATCTCATCATAAAATCCTATTTTTTGTTAGATAGAGATAGAAGGAAAATTGCATAACAATCCTCATGGAATAAGTAAATGCATACCTGAAATAGAAGATACAAAGAAATACGACAACTCTAAAGCTCCCTCCTTAACCTGGTGCATAAATATAAAATATGCCCAGCTTGTCACATAAAGGACACCTATGATCCTGAGATAGATTCCTCCTATGGTCTCTCTCCATATAAGAGCACCCTAAGTCATTTCAACCAATTGAGATAGCATTACGAATGAAGTGAGAATTCCATCTAAAAAAAAGATGACTTGAGAATCAAATTTGATGTGCATAGTTTGCCCTCAAATACAAGGCTTGAGGCAATGTTGCTAGCAACACTACTGTCATAATCGGTAGGCATAGGAAGTCTTCCACTAACCCTAAATCTACCAAGAAAGAATGGCCTGCATAAAATGCAAGAACCATAGAATCGGTAGTTCAGCATCTAATAAAGACATGGTAATTAGAAGTAGACAGAAAAAACTACCAATTTTTATGACTTCAATACTTTGTCTTTCAAAGCCATTAAGGATTTTATTTATGCCAGAAATTGCCTTTCTTAGTGTGCATGCTTAATTATCCCCCTCAACTACATAGCTAGGTGGTTTATGCTCCCCCTCAACCTTGTATTCAAGTGGTTTGAACACATAAGCTTCTTAAAAAAGATCACTGTACATACATGAAAGCATTTTTAACATCCAAATGATTAAGCGAGGTATCCTTATTTACAACCATAGAAAGAATGATTTGTATAGAGTTAAGTTGAGCACCTGGAAAAAATATCTCAGGATAATGCACTCATGTTTGTGTGAATTCCTCAGCTATAATCTAGCCTTCATGTGATCCATGTGTCCATTTTGGAAGTACTTGACGTCATAGACCAACCTATCACCCACAACAATAGCACCATGTAGGTGTGGAACCAGCTTCCAAGTTCCATGGGATAGCAGTGCTACCCTCTATTCATGGCATTTTTCCACTAAACTTCCTATGTCGCCTCAATGGAAGGAGGAATAACAGTAGCAAGTAAAGCAATAGAAAACTGAAACCACAAGAGTAAAATGGTCAATAGAAGTAAGACATAGGATGCGAAACACATGCCTGACTCCTTTACAAAGAGCAATTGGAACATCTATTAATCTTGGTAGAAATGAAAGGTGTAGCATCTAGTGCGGACTCAAGGTGTGATGATGAAGTGGATGGGCTATCATCCTGTGGAGCAATGATAAAGAAGGGTAGGGAAAACTAGGGCCTCCGTTTTCCTGTCTGCAAACCTGTAACGGCTGAATTTCCAATTGAATAGAATCAATTTCAGCAGAGCAGTAAGGTATCTACTAAAAAATGTGACATTTGCACTAACGTAATATTGCCTGTCTGAAGGATAAAGAATTATATAATATTCTTGGTTCTGTACCAAGGAAAACAAAATCTTGTGGCTCTAGGAGATGGTCTATCTTGGACTTAAAACAAGGAAACAAAACAAACATGAGCAAACATCATCAAAGGTGCATCGAATAAGTCAGAATCTGGCTGTAACAACTAGAAAGGTATCCCCCCTCGAAACGGATGAACATGGTTTAGCATTAGGAATAGCATCTCCCTAATTTTTTTTTAAATCTTCATACAAATAAGAAAAGTTTTAGAGACATCAAGGATATGTCTCAATTTCCTTGCGACAGCTCCATCCAGTTGAGAGGTATACGTGTGGGAAGATCAATGAATGATATCATTGAAAACAAGAAAAGACTGTAGATCATGATGTAAATTTTGGGTCATTATCAATATAAAAAATTTTGATACTAGAAGAAAATTCATTTTCCATTCATTAAGGTGTCACTTTGTTGCATCAATTACTTTAGTACCAGCCTTTATTAAGTAAATCAAACACACATGAAATTGTGTAGAGAAATTTCCATAGTTTTGCCTTTGGCCTTTTTTGTCCTTTTTTGTTATTTCCATTCTTATATGGATGTGTACGTAGTTTTCCCCTAGCCTCTCTTTATAAATAGAGGCCTAGTATTTCTATAGTGGAATAGAAGAAACATTTTCATTCCCTTCACATGTTATTAGAGCGGCAGTCCTAGGTTGAAACTTGATACCTTGATCTTTCTCCCTTGTTTTTCTTTTCTACCAAATAATCTAAGTTCTTGATATTTGTGCATCTTCTTGAGGAGAAAGGAAAGTGCCCCCCTTGAGAATTTCGAGGGCCTTAGCCCTAGGGCACATGACCCGAGGTAGGGGACCCCTCCATCGATGCCGTTGCCTCCCCTATAGGGGTCATTGGCGACCATCCTTGGCACTGTCGGGTTAGGGCAATGCTAGACCACCATCATTGGACCCCAACGGTAGCGTCAGTCGCTGACGAACATCCTCTCTTGCTTCCAACAGTGGTATTGAACGAGTTGGTGAAGTTTGTTCCTGTTGTAGTAGGTGAAGGCATGGTTGCTGCATCTTGGTGATGACATTGGAGCGGCCACCTAGAACATCACCATCATTGTTGGTGGTTGGAGAGCTTATTGGTTGCCGGAGAGCCTCCCTGGAGGGCAGAATAGAGCCATCGGTGACCCTTTAGAGGCTATTGGTGGTCATTGAGACACTTCGGCCTTAATCTAAGGTTGTTAGGAGGTATTTCGATTGGTTCTGATTTGATGCGTGAAGATTTCTCATTGAAACAGAGTTTGGGTGAGTGCTTCTTCTATGGATAGTGGTATTTTGATGCCTCTTTAGTACTTTTGTTGTTGGTTACTATTTTGAGGTGAAGCCTTGATCTTATTGAGAAGATTGGCCTTCGAAATTGTTGATTCACTACACAAGGGGATGAAACCCAAGAGGAGTTCAAAAGCCTTTTCTTTCGCTCGATCGTGAAGCTTAATGGGACCAACTATGCATTGTGGTCAGAATTGATCTGTAATGTGGTTAAGGGTCATGACAAGGAGCACATACTTGTTGAGATGGAGCTGGCTCAGATTGCAGTGCACATTCTTCAACTACATCATGAGATTACATACATGAGATAGGAAGGCAAGCCAATGGCGCAATACTACTTGGCTCTCAAGTCAGCCTTTAAGAGGCTTAATGCCTACACCCTTATATGTTCATGCGAGTCTCAGAAGATATATAGGGCGCAGACCATAGCGGGCCACTTTCTCGTTGGATTAGACTTAGCCTATGATGCAGCTTGTTCCTAGATGCTGACATTGCTTGAGATACCGTCAATGGAAGAGGCATGCAATTGATTGAGTAGACTTGTAGTTTCTCTGTCACCTACTACTCGTATAGAGCATACCTCTGCCATGGTTGCTTCTCAGGGAAGGGGTAGAGGTTAGGACGATCTACTTGTGGTCGTAGTCCAGGCCAAGGAAGTTAGGGACGAGCTAGGCCACAATTCTCATTTTGTTGGAAACTTAGGCACACTAAGGAGGCTTGTTGCATTAAGCATGGGAAACCTATTAGTTCTTATTAGGCTGTCAACTCCAGATGTAGAACATGAGTCTGTTTCGATTGTTAGAGCCGAGTATGATGAGTTGATTCAACAGCTTAATCACCATAGGATATCAATCACTACTCCTTCCATAGCTACTTTAGGCTCTGTTTCAGGTAATGCAGGCATACCTACTTTTGCTGGCCCTTTAGGTATATGTCTAGCTTGTCATCCTAGTATTGAGGATACTGAATGGCTCGTGGACTCAGGAGCCTCACAACATATATGTGGGAATGCCCAACAATTTTCCCGATTACAGCCTGACTCATCTAGCTGGATGATCCTTATTGTTGATGAGAGACATACCCCTGTTACGGGTCAGGAGGAGGTTCAGATAGCCCCTTACATACAGCTACAAAATATTTTATTTGGCCCAAATTTTCCTTTGAAATTGCTTTCAGTTAGTTGAATTACGAAAGACTTGAATTGTAGAGCTATCTTCGGCTCTTCGTCTCTTATGTTTTAGGATATATTGATGGGGTAGGTGATTGGTTGTGGCCGCGAGGGGGGGTGTCTATTGCTTGTTGCAGTCATTTTATGTGGGACATGCTTCTGTTCCATTAAGTGGATCATCTAGCTATCTTTGGCATATGAGATTTAGTCACTTATCATTGTCCAAGCTATGACGTGTGATACATCATATCCCACCTACTATTACATTTCAGTGTGAGGCATATCAACTGGGCAAACACCATAGGAGTTCTTTTTGCAGTTGGTAGAGTTGTAGTGTAGAGTCTTTATTTGAGTATTTCATCATGATGTTTCAGGTCCAAGTCATGCTCCTTATCATATGTGGCACAGATTTTACCTAGTTATTATTAATATTTTTCTTGTTTGTTTTGGGTTTTCTTGTTAAAATCGAAGTTGGAGGTGGGTGATATAATCAAGAACTTTCTCATAGAAATAAAGAATCAATTTAGTGCCCATGTGAAAATCATTCGCATTAATAATGCTTTAGAATTTTGTACGCATACTCTTCGCATTATATTTCAGGGGGTATTGAATCATTCACCAAACCAGTTGTCCTTATATATCATAGTAGAATGGGGTGGTTGAGAGAGCACCATCATATTTTGGATGTTGCTAGAATCCTACTCATCCAAAATAGTGTTCCTCTAGCTTATTGGGGTGATGTTCTTACTGTATGCTATTTGGTGAACGGAATGCCTTCTATTGTTTTTGGCAAGGAAGTCTCTTATTCTCTTTTGTTTCTTGATAAGAAACTCTTTGGGTTGCTACCTAAAGTATTCGGGTGTGTTTCCTTTGTTCATCACTGTGGTCCTAACAGGGACAAGTTCTCTCCTCGGGTTGTTAAGTGTATATTTGTGGGATATTTTAGGACTTAGAAGGGGTATCGGTGCCATAACCTAGTTGGTCGATGTTACTATGCTAGTGCTGATGTCTCTTTCTTTGAGGCTGTCCCGTATTATTCCTTTGTTGGCTCTTGGATTGTTACTTCTAGTACCGACAATGAAGCTATGATTCCCATGTTGACTCTTGATGAGGCTATTGTTTCCACACTTGTTCCACATGGTGGGCATGATGACAGGTTCAAGGTGACCTTTGTTTGTTGTCATCAGCTACAAAAGGACCCCCTTCCTTTAGAGCCATCACCATCACCTGTGCCTAAGGTAATCCCTATGCATAATAGTATTAATAGACCTTTTAACTCTAACGTTCTAGGTACATATTAACTCTATTGAATCAAGAACATTTCCAGCGACTTGAAGTTGATGAGGCAGTTGAGGTTCATGATGGGTTTGATCTTCCCATTGCCTTGAGGAAAGGGACTCGATCTTGCATGTTGCATCCCATTTCCAAGCACATGCCCATGGTGAGTCTATCTCCCCAGTACAAGCAGTTTATATTGGGTCTCTTGATGGTGCACATACCACCACTCATCAGGAAGCCCTTCTTGATATGAAGTGGCAGTAGGCTATTGTGGATGAGATGGTTGCTTTATTGTCACGAGGAACTTGGAGTTTAGTTGATCCCCCAACTAATGCTACCATTGTAGGTTACAAGTGGGTATACACTGTTAGATACATGCCATAAGGTACCGTGGAAAGATACAAGGCTCGCTTAATGGCCAAAGGTTACTCTCAAACTTACGGAATGGACTACTTTGATACGTTCTCCTTGGTTGCACGGTTTCTGACTGATTGGACACTTTGCCAATTAGATGTGAAAAATGCATTCCTCTGATATCCAAGAGGAAGTCTACATGCAGTAGTCCTTGGGATTCGAAGCTGTAGGGGAGTGTAGTAAGGTGTGCAAACTACACAAAGTGATTTATGGGCTTAAATAGAGTTCATGTGCATTTGAGGAGTTTGGTTTCAATAGATCATTTGCAAACTATTCTGTATTTGTATTTGTGAAGAAAATAGAAAAGGAAGAATCGTTATGTTTGTATCTGTAGATGACATGATACTAATTATTGATGATATAAGCAACATTGAGGTTACCAAGGAATTCTTTGTCAAGCACTTTGTCACTAAAGACTTGGGATCATTGTGTTATTTTCTTAGTATCGAGGTTTGCTCGGAATGCACGGGGAGTTGTATTTTCTTAGAGGAAGTACATAGTTGATCTTTTTCAGGAAGCTAGCATGCTGGGTATTAATCCTACATCCATTCCCATGGATCCAAATATGCACCTATATGATGATGATTCAGGATAGATGGACAACAATACATGTACTTGGCTGGGAAATTGTTGTATGTTACCATTATACATCCTGAAATTACTCTTGCAGTGAGTAAGGTGAGCTAATTTATGGATAAGTCAAGGAAGGTACATTGGGATGGAGCCATAATGATCCTCAAGTACTTGAAGTCTATACTAGGAAAACGGCTGCTATTTACTTGTGGAAAGTCCTTAGACATGATAGTGTATACAAATGCGAATTATGCAAGTCTCAGAGATAGAAAGTCTACCATTAGGTTTTGCACTTTTATAGGAGGAAATCTGGTCACTTAGCAAAGCAAGAAGTAGACAGAAGTAGCTAGATTGATTGCTGAATCTGAATATAGGGCTATGGCCCAAGCTATTTCTGAGCTCATGTGGGTCTTTTCTGTCCTTAGTGACTTAGATATCATTCTATTGAGACTTATGCAGATGAAATGTGACAACAAGGTGGCTATCTTCAATGCTAACAATCTAGTTTTCCATGAGAGGACCAAGTGTGTGGAAATGGATTGGCATTACAGTCGTGTCTCCTATGACCTCTGGAGATCAAATTGCGAACATGTTTACCAAGGCGTTTCGTCGAGCATCTTTTGAATGGTGTTGTTCCAAGCTGAGTATGGCAAATATCTATTTTCTAGCTTGAGTTGGAGTGTAGAGAAATTTTCATTGTTTTGCTTTTTGCCCTTTTTGTCCGTTTCTGCTATTTCCATTCTTATATGGACATATACGTAGTTTTCCTCTAACCCCTCTCTATAAATAGAGGCCTAGAGTTTTTATAGTGGAATAGAAAAAGCATTTTCGTTCTCTCCACAAATTAATCATCAAATATTTCTCAAAAGAATAGCCAAAAATACTCATGTCCAGGCTGACTAGGAACACTACATGGACCCAATACATCTCAATAGAGTAGTTGAAATAAAGACGAACATCTTTCTTCAATACGTATAAAAAAGTAAGACTGATGATTTTTTCCTAGTTGATGGGCTTCACACTCAAAGGTTTGTCAATGGAGGACAATTAAGAATGACCAATGATCTTTTCCTAGTTGACAGGTTTCACACTCACTGATTGTCACTGGAGGACAACCAGGAAAATATTTGATGCTTCTTCAAAGTTAAAGAGTGGCTTGGATGATGATGCTACAAGTAGGGATCAACCGAAATTGAGGTGGATCCAGCAAAAGTAACAGACAATCCAAGTGGCAAAGCACATGGTTTTCATAGCTCTATGAATTATTTTCATCGGCCGGATGCCCTAAAAAAATAATGATGTTGCTCCTTAAAGATACCAGAATTTAAGATGTTTGCACATATTGTTAACTGAAAGTAAACTTGCTGGAAATTCAATAGTCACAATCAAGAAGAAAAATGCATAGTCTCAATAGAGGTAACAGGATGGTAGGAACCGTAGCAAGACAAACACATGAAAGTTCAGATGAATCAACAAATTGTTCAGATGACGAGGTGGAGGCCAAATCGGGAACTGTTTTTGTTGCCTCAACAAAGGAATTAGAAGCAGTAGCAGTCTCTTACGCAATCACAGGTAGAGTAGATCTTGGTGACTTCAGGTCGTCAAATGCAAGTGAAAGCAATAGTTTTCATTGAAGTAGGTTGATTCGCACATTTTGGCTTACCAAACTTATCCTAGCATCTTCTAAAGGGATGACTTGTGCATCTACAATGAATCCGTGGCTGATAAGTAATGTGACCATGACCACAACCTCCATCACAACCACATCCTTGAGTAGAACCCACGACCAATACGACCTCCCAAAGCAACAAAGGAAGAAAATTCATGGACAGCTGAAAAAGACCGTTGGATGATATGAGCAGGTTAAACATCTACGTTAATCTTCTAGAAATGACTGTACACGATCTCAAGGCCTGGAATGGAATATGATGATAACTTCTATTCCTCCATAGATTTAATCCATACCGAAAACTGTAAGCCTGCTACTTGTTACTCTGAGTGGTCTATGTGGCTCAATAAGTAGGCTGAAAAATAGCGAAGTCCTCATAGAAAGCTTCTCTAGTGTTTTAGTAGTTAACCACGCATTGCTCCCTGTGGTTGGCAAACCAATGCTGATAGATATATGCCGGGATAGAGTCACAAGATGTCTGCTAGCATTTACAGGTTCTCCCATGTTTCCTTAGTATTCTTAATATATAGTACATTTTCTGCTCAATGCTATTTGTGACCTAAGTCATGACCGAGTAGTTGTCTTATGACTTAATTCACAACCAAGTAGTTGTTTTATTGCCATTTCCATACTTGGAGCCTTTGAATAATGAACCTTAGATGTGGGAATGTAGAATTTCTTTGGAACCCCCCACAAAGATGCGAGAGGACTATGATCAAAAGGTATTGTTCGGGGCAAAGTTTGAAATGTCAATTTTGACGCTAGTTTGATAAATTTCTAAGTGGGCATTTGGAGGCACACTAAGGGCATGCCGTGGAAATGTCTATATTTCGACGATTGTGGTAGCCTAGAAATAGTCCATTTCGGAGGCACGTTGAGGACATGTCGATAAAAATGGCAGTAGTCAAAATGATATAAATTTCAAGAAAATCACAAGCTTAAGCTGATTTATGTAAGAATAAAAGTGTTATATCATAATATTCATATGCAACATGTAGTCTACCATACCATGTTCGAGTTCAATAATCAAATATTAAATAATTACCATAACCCAATTATTGTAGTCTACCATCAACATGTAGTCTACTCAATAATTGTGATTCAATTTCAATCATTCAATGGAGTGATTAACATGATTCTCATTCCTCATCTCCTTTAGTCCTCACCACTCCACCCACTGTAACCCATCAGCCTTAGCAGCAGCAGCAGCAGCAGCAATGCAGCATGGCAGCAGAAAGGGCCACCAGCAGAAGCAGCGCAGGGCTGCAGGGTGTGGGCCAGCAGCAGCAATGCAGTAGCAGCATGGGCCAGCAGCAGCAGTGCAGTGCAGCAGCCAGCATTGACCATGCCGGCGAAATGCCATTGAAATCATTGGCATGCCGGTGAGACACCTGAACTTCGACTTCGTTATTGTGTCGAAATGACCCTATCGGCTGGAACCCCCATTTTGCTAGCATGCCGGCGACATGCCGCCGAAACGTCGACACTGGTTCTGGGTATCATTGAGCTTAATGGACATGTCTTGGACCACTAGACTTCACAATGATCACATCAGGCTCAAATGACTTGAGAAGTAACCATATAGGGACTAAGAGTAGGAGATTAGCAGTAGAATGCAGCAGCAAGCAAGATCAATGAAGCAAGATAGATCAGAAATAAATAACCCCAGTGAGGTTCATAAGACATGTCCATTGTTGTAACATTAAAGCAGACTAGCAACTCCCAATGCCATGCATCCTAGTCATAGAAGTTGGACTTGCAGGTGCACCCCAATGAGCATGCACGTGAACAGAGCTCATGCAAGCAACACATGTGCAAGTGCATGTGAATATGAAAGTTCACTAGGATTACAACCTGCAGCTGAAAGCACATGTCTACATGCATGCAGGATATGCGTTGTGGCTAGGACCCAGAGCCCCTGCAGTAGTGTGCCTTGTGCAGTGCTGTGGTTTTTATGTTGTTGCCTGTCAACACGTAGAGTGCTGCCCCGCCACCTATTGCCTGCAGCCAGTGCTACTATCGAGTGTACTGGGTCCTATAATAGGCTGCCTCCATACTCTCTGCAGTGTGATCCAACACAGGATGAGTTGATTGAATGGTTGAGAAGGAAAACGAGAGAAATCAGCATGGGTATCAGATATTGGATCACTGCTATGATATCATGTCAAAGGAAAGGCATTGATCCAATCCCTTTGCAAAACACTAATGTCTCTTGGATAGAGATTGGAGGGGGAAATTACAAGGCAATCTATATGATAAGTAAAAGCATAACTGGAATGGAAGAGGCAAGAAACAAAAATAACTCTAAAAGAGATTGTGCAGCTCTTTTTGTACCCTATCAACCAAGGATATGATGCTGCTATCCTAAGGATCTCAGTTTTCTGTACAACACTGTTTGGAAAATAAGTTGGATCTTATACATCTTTACAGGATGAGGTGAATATGCCTTTTTATCAATTGCTGTTGCCAGAATTGCCCCCTCAAAGGATCATCATTAAATTTCCTTTTTGGCTCTTTGCTAGGAAGCTTTATGGTGGCTTGCAAGATGTCTTTGTACCTGAGATGTATTTAGAGAGGACCAGTCGTCGAGTTCTGATCATGGAATGGGTGGAGGTATGATAAGATGTTCATCTTTCTTACAATGTTTTTACCATTTTGTGACCGTTAGTTGGCGATTAAAAGCATTACAATTAAATAAACTGTCCTTACATGAATTTTGGATCGTTTTCCCAGGGCAAAAGGCTGTCTGAAATGAAAGATCTTTACTTGGTTGAGGTTAAATTTCCTCCAGATTTTTTCATTTTTAGACATCACATGGATGATGTGGGTTATAATAATTGACTTCGCTATGTTGTGTAGGTTGGCGTTTATTGCTCACTTTCACAGCTTCTGGAATATGGCTTTTATCACGCAGATCCTCATCCTGGAAACCTTCTGCGAACTTCTGATGGAAAGTTGGCTTATTTGGGTAAGCTCTAATAAATCACTATGAAAAATTGAATTACTGAGATGTTATTCAATGAAATCCAACGAACTCCAGAATTTTTCACTTATTTCATTCGTGCAAAGCCATCAAATTATTGATGCCTGTAGCAAAACAGATTGGTGAAAAACTGCACGGGTAATTTTAACATGGTAACCAGATGCTTTCAGATCATTTTACCTTTGCTAATATGCAGGAGAGGAATTTATTAACATTTACCAGTTTACATGAGGCCTAACCTCACTTTTTTTCCTCTCTGAAGGTGATTTCAGTCTTTGCAATACATATTCTCAAAATTTTTTGCTTGCATTCTGTTGGAGATCTGGTTTTCTAGCTTATTTAGGAACCCACTAGATCACTTGCAGCCTTTTCAGTTTTCTCTGCCAACTTTCATTTTGGACAGACAGACCACTTAAAATAGAGGTTTAGAAGAGAATGTTACCCCTTTGAGAGTTGTGCCCTTACAGAGACTTCCCTTTAGTTTGCTAGATCTAGGTTCTCGGCGATCTTTTAAGTTGCAGCAGTGTATGATCCATCTTCCTGTGCATGTACGTTTTACGAATCACAATTAGATATTGCACCGTTAACTTGGTTGGATTGTTGTTTATGAATCTGCAGTACCCTTTAACCTGTTTCAATGCAGTGTGAATTTATTTATTGTTTTTTATATTGCTAGTTCCCTCTTGTTGATTTCTTTGTTGAAATCATATTGAAGGACTGTTTTTTTGTAGACCGTATACTTGATCATGCACTCATAGTCTGCATGATTGTCTGAGTACCAGTCTGACTCTTGAATAGAGTGAAACAGATTTTTATTAAATCCAATTATGTGAGACCTAAACCCATACAACCCCTAGCATTATCTGCATCATACCCACCTCAGACATCCCTGTGTAATATCTAAACCTCCAACACAATATCCTTTAGGAAAATATCTCATTAAAATGGAACATGCAGTCATGCTCTGTTTAAAGATCATATACTTTGCATGTAATGCTTATTTCTTCCCCTAAAATGTGGTTATTTGATTTTTGGTTAGTTATCATGTCTTTATTCTAGTAACCAGATTATGGAACTTTTGAGAGATGGGTTGTGTAAAGGTGATGGGAGTGGGAGAATGGCTGGGTGGTGGTTGAGAGGTGATCTTTTAGGAGTTCTCATTTTTGCGACAGGAAGTGCAGAGGTGGGGAAGTGCTTTGTTTGTTGTCATAGTCGTGGTCATCTTGCTAACAATTGTAGGGATCCTATTAGATGCTTTTGTTGTAGGGGCGGCTGTCATTGCTAGAATGCATGCAATGCTCAAAGGACTTGAACGAGATCCAGTGCAAGTATTGTGGCTGGTCATTGAGGGTTTTACATTGCTTATGGGGGTCTTAAGGAGGTAGAGGCATCATGGTCCCCTTCTTTTGACGTGATGATGGAAGGTTTGATGCAAGGTTGTAAGTGCTGGTATCGATGCTGTGCCAATAAATTTTCAAGTTCGCATATTGGAGACACGCTGAGGGCATGTTGTGGAAATGCCTACATTTCAACGTTGTGTTACTGAGGTTACCGCTGATCCGAAAATTATGCGTATCAAGGGCACATCGAGGGCACCCTAACAACGTGTTGATGCATGCTGACAAATTCACTTAAGTGATTAAAATTGCAAGTAAATTATAAATTACTAACTTAAAACCTTAAAATGTTATGTTAGAAAGGTATACATGTGAAAAAATAAGTGTTGAATCAATACATAATCAAATAAAGTAGTCTCTACTAGTTAGAAGTTTGAAGGAGATGGTAGTGATCTATTATCAATAGATTTATGATCTTAGGAAATTGCCTAAGTAGGACATTTAGAAAGTTAAAATAAAAGATCGTTGTGAATCATATAAGTCATTAAATGTATGCAAACTAATACCAATCACCATCTGCACTCCTTGTTCAGTCTGTTCGCCGCGCAACACCGACCACCTTTGCCTCCTTTGGTGTCGTTCGACCACTCACAATCCTCCACTGCCACCTTCTATTGTTGTTGAACTCCTTCAACGCACCCTTGAGTAGCAGTAGCAACAAGGCACAAACAAAATATGTGTGGGCGAAATATCGAGGTTATTACTGGCACACCTGTAAATCGACATCTATTGTGTGTCGATACGGCCATTCCCCCAAAACCTCCATCATCGATGGCATGTCAGTGGTATGTCGTTGGCAAGTTGATCACTGGTTTGATGCTGATGGAGGTACATAAGGAGATTAAATAGATTGGAGGAGTTTTTGAATTGAAGGCTATTTCTCAGATGGATCCAACGAAGTTTCTCTTTAGCTTTACCACCCAGAAGCCATGAAGGCCTTGGAATTCCCTGGTTTGTAGTGAGGAGTAGGCCTTTGAGACTTAGGCATTGGTTGACTTTGATGGAGCTTTCTGCGAGGTTGTTCCAGTTATATTGGTGGTGCAGGTCAAGTTTGAAGGCATCCCTTTGCTAGTGCACTATTTGGAGGTTATTGAGGCTCTTGTAGCATCTTTTGGTTGGTTGAAAAGGTGCGATTCAGTGGATTTCTAGAGTGGAGACCTTTCCATTTCCGAACCTAGTATGAGATTGTATGAGATTCTAGGTGTTGAAGTGGTTCTAGCTACCGTCCTGTTGAGGTGGGGTGGGAGTGCTTCAGTCGTGAAGGTCCAGTGCGAGCTGGAGCGGACAACCCATGTCCTTTGCTTAGATAATGGCTTATGGAGGACGAGTGTGAAAACATGCGACCTTGACTTTGGTGGTGTGGCAATCAAAGATTTCTAGAAAATCGCTGGAGAAGATGATTGGAGAGTTGCCGGTGTACAAGGATACCCATCTTGGCAAACTTTTTGAAAACCATGATTCCTTATTTTTTGTTTCAACAGTGTGACTGAAATTAACAATAAGGTTGTGATGCCACCAAGGGGTTGGCTTGGTGGTTACGCCACCTATTGGCATTGAAGAGGTCATGGGTTAAAGTCCCATGGCCCACACATTTACCTTCTCAAAAAAAGACAATAAGATTGTGATCTCTCGGGTAGAGCACCCTACAATTATGGAATCAACTGTTGTGGACTTTAATGCATTGGTTGGAAGTATAGAAATAGAGAGGTGATAATGCAACCTGTATGAAGTCTTGCACAGGTGCATAAAGCATGAGGCGTCAATGTCTTTGTTGTCCGGTCTGCAGTTGGGTACTTGAATGACCGATTTGGGTGGGGATTTCTTCTTTTGTTCTCTTGAGTCACTGCTTACCTCCTCTGTTGTGCTCAATGTGAAGGATCTTTACAATCAGGTTGCGATCCCTGCCTAACGGATCTCTGAGGTGGCTTGCATGGGTTCTGGTGGGTGAAGCCTCTTAACACTCGGTGACAATTGGAGGCTCCATGCGACATTGGGAGCTTTCGCTTAGATTGTGATTGGGAGGGTCAATGAAGCTTTGAGCAAGGATGGTGTTCAACCTGAGGCTATGGGTCCTATGAGGATGCTGAGTGTGTAGCGGAAAGCCTGCTGCAAGAGTCTGACATGGTGCAACAACATGACACTGGCCATGGGGGTCTGAGCAAAAGTACCTTGTGTGAAGGTGGTGACTTGCAGGGGTTTCTCCCGTGGCAATCCTTCTCAGTCTTAAGGGGCAGATAAGAGCTAATTGATGAGATACTGTCCTGGTGTATTTGTGGCCTGAGGGGACTGGCTCGAAGATAGGGGTCTGGGTCCATATGTGCTGGAATAGGATCCTTTTGTGATTTTACGGCAGGAGAGAAAATTGGAGAACTATTCTGATGAGGACTGGGGTCTACTTGGGGGGAGCTGTTCAAGAGATTTTTTGTTTTTGCCTTCCATAGGCTTTGGTTGCTATCTTGTTTCTTGTGATGCTAAGGCTTTAACAAAGTAAGTTGTGGTCCTACATACGTAAGTTATATCCTTGGTGCCTTGGAGAAAAATAGATGGGGATAGTTTGCTTTTTTCGTTGATGTTTTCATAGGGAGAAGCCGACAGAGAATCATAAAAGGGTCCTAGGCAGGTCCTTTTGACCTTCTTGAAGCTGCCTTGGCTGACAAGTAAGGAATTCATTCTCACTCTGGAGGTGGATGACAGATTGAGGGAGAAGACAACTAGGTATAGGGGGGCAGAGGGGTTCAGTGATTTGGTGGCAGAGTTGGAGTTGGAAGGTGCTCCCAGTTACAAAATCTTGCTTTACTTCCTCAGCGGGAGATGTTTGCTCACATATTTACAGATTTTTAACCACAGTGGATTTTTTGGAGCTATGCCTGCTTTTAGATGTAATCCTGCTATACAGAGGTTTCTCCAATCATACCGTGCTGCGTTGAAGGTCTAATGATGATCTGAAACACGGTATATACTAAATGTTTGAAAGGTCATGGTTGCATGAAGTAGTCTTTGGGGAGCTTGTCGAAGAGCAGCGGAAAAGTGTCCCACCTTGTGGCTCAGCAGCTTCAACTTTGCTTGCTAGCTTGGCAGCCTTGGGGGAATGCTAGAGTGTTCGAGAAACACACTAAGGAGGAATGATGGAGAAAAAAAATGGAGTCCATCCATGGAAGCAGTCTTGGCTTTTGAGAGGGTGCAAGATTCTTATTTCTTACATGAAGAAGAGGTGATGGAGAGGTGCAGGCACCAAAAGCTAGTGGAAGAGGAAGATAGAAAAGTTGAGATTGAGTGGAGGCAGCACTCAAGACAGATGCGGTTGAGAAATGGTGATGCATAGGAAAGTCTAGATTGAGTGCAGACAACACTCAAGATGGACTTGATTAAGAAATGCTGATGCTAATACCTGGTTTTTTCCATGCTTGCATGAGCAGGGCGGAAAGGAAGAATTGTGTTGACAGATTAATGATGGATGGCAGTGTAATCAGGGGTAAGCACAGGGAGGATATTTTGTGTCCTCACAGTTCAGGCAATTTTATGCTAGGATATTTACTAGGGCTTGGTGTTAGAGAGGGTGGGATGTACTGATATTGTTCGAGGAACAAGAGGTGTTAGTGTCAACAGTTTCTGAGGAGGAAGTTAAAAGCAGTTATTGGTGGGCTTAATGTAGAGGGCTCCGCAGGCCTGGATGGTTTCTCGATGCTCTTGTTTAAGGTGTTCTAGGATTTAGTTAGGGAGGATATGATGGCAGTTCCTAGAGAGTCTATGGTGGGCAATCATGGGTTTGACAGACTCAAGAGATCATTGTCTTCTTGCTGCCTGAGAAGGATTTGATTGAGACAATTGATGATTTTAGGTCCATTGCACTATTTAATGCTTTCTGCTTGATTGTAGTGAAGGTTTTGTCCAACGGGCTATATTGGTTCTTGGCTTTCTTTGTTAGCTTATATAGTGTAGTCATTTATTTCTTATTGTAAGGGCTTGGTGTGTTTTGTTCCTCAAGGACATTCCTGTACTTTTGAGTTTTGACCCTATGGTCTCTCTCTATATAAGAGAGCTCTAAGGTTTCTAATGAAATTAAGTCATTTCAACTAATTTGGTATCAGAGCATCGATCTTAGATTGTGGCTCTAGGTATCCCATCTCTCACAGCCTCCAAAACCATAACTACTAAACCCTAATCCTCTCTTTCTCCCTCGTGAGCGGTAGCAGCTCTTGGCGGAGCTCCGGTGGCGTGCTGCAGCACGCGTGGCGGTGCAAGTGAGCCTGTAGCACCCTCAGGCAGCGCTTGCAGCGGCACGACAACGTGCTTGGGGGCTTTCTTGGCCTCCAACGGCGGCGCAACAGTCCCCATGTTGATTGTGGTGGCTCTGCGATGCTGTTCGCAGCCCTCCTAGGTCTCGGCGGCGGCACAACAGCACCAAGAGCCGCTCACGGCGGTGCTGCGACTTCCTTGAGGCTGATTTGATCTCCGGCGGCGGCGCAGTAGTGGCTTGTTGAGCCTGCGGTGGTGCTATGGTGGTCGGTGGTAGTGCAGCAGCAGTGAGGGCTGCTTGTTGGGCCGACGATGGTGAACTGCAGGAGTTGCTGACCTCCAGCAGTGGCGCTACAGTGCTCCGCGGTGGTGGTTGGTGGCGCAGATCGACAGGGAGGTGGTTTTCCGTGATCCGATCTCTGTGCAGTGATTGAAAAGGGGTTTTTGTCCTGATTTAGGAGCGTAAGTCTGTGATGTAGGTTTAAATTTGTCTGATCTCATATTTGTGGATGATTTCGTGGTGATAGAGGCTTGATTGAGGCTTCTGGATTGTGAAGATGGCTTCAGATGATCAGTTCGATGTGTCCTCGGGCTCTGTTTCTGACACTGGGGTACTCAAGAACCCTTTCTTTAGTCCTGTTGTCAAGTTGGATGTGACCAACTATCTACGGTGGTCCCAGACTTTTCTTATGATCGTCAGGGGTCATAAAAGGAGCCATATACTTACGGATCCGGAGCCTGAGAATAAGACATGTACAAATGCTAATTGGGACAACGATAATGTCATGATTTGTGCATGGCTGATGCAGACAGTAAATCCCCACATAGGGGATGAGATCATATACTACACTACTGCAAAAGAGATGCGGGAGTCTTTGCGTGATACCTATTTACATGCCAAGAACTCCGCGTGAGTTTTTCAGGTCTTCTATGATCTTTTCTATATGCATCACAAGGGACTCACGCTGTCACAGTATTACTCCCTCATGAAGAGAATGTTGGAAATGCACTATTCCTACCTGTCAGGGTGTGCCTGTGAGTCATGGAGGAGTTTTAGGAGACAATTGGCTGTCTCTCTTTTCTTGGCTGGCCTTGGACCTGAGTATGCGGCAGCTAGAGATCAGATCCTTACTGCTCCTGAACTTCCTACTTTGAAGGAAGCATATAGTAGCCTCAGCAGAGTTACAATACGCACTCCTACTCCTGACATTGTTGCTCAGTCGTCTGCACTGGCTCTGATCCTTGGATGTGGTAGGGGTACTACTTACCCTACACGTGGACGTGGATGTCTATTATGTGTCTAATTTTCCTTTGAGTTTATTGTCTGTTAGCAGCATTACTAGAGATCTGAATTGCCGAGCTATTTTTGATGCATCTTGTGTCCTACAGGACAAATTCACTGGGAAGACGATTGGTGGAGGGCATGAGGAACATGGGGTGCATCTTCTCCCCAGTTGCTAGAGTACCCATAGTTCGAGTGTTGATTGCGGTGGCAGTTTAGTTAGATTGGCTCTTGTACCAGTTAGATGTGAAGAATGCTTTCCTTTATGGTGATCTCCAAGAGAAAGTATATATGCAGCAGCCACCTAGCTTTGAAAGTTTGGGAGAGTGTGTATGCCATTATGGAAGGCTATATATGGCCTTAAATAGAGTCCTAGAGCCTAGTTTTAGAGATTATCACAGGTTGTAGAGGCAGTTGAATTCAGGAGATCAACAACTGATTTTTCACTTTTTGTCAGAAGGACTAAATGAGGTACTGTGGAACTTCTTATTTATGTATATGATTTGATCATCGCAGGGGACGAGGTGCAGGGTATTGCTAAGGTTAAGCGCATCCTAGCAGAGCAGTTTGTCATGAAGGACCTAGGGGCTTTATGATATTCTTTGGTATTAAGGTTGCTCGCATCAAGGATGGTGTGGTCTTGTCCCAGTGGAAGTATGTTTTAGATATCTTGCAAGTGGTTGGTATGCTTGGGGCCAAGGAGGCCAATATTCTTATGGACCCCAAGATACTACTTTATGATGAGGATGCATAGGTGGTGGACAACAGATGGTACAGATAGCTTGTGGGCAGGCTGCTATATCTTACTAGTACGAGGTCGGACATGTCATTTGCAGTTGGAAGACTGAGTCAATTCATGGCCAAGCCAACACATCAACATTAGGATGTGACATTGATGGTGGTTAGATATGTCAAGAAGGCTCCTGGGAAGGGTCTGTTCTTCTCAAAGGGGTCGTCTATGACGTTGGTTGGCTACTTAGATGCAGACTATGCTGGATGCCATGTGGATCGCAAATCCACTATTGGATTCTGCACCTTCTTAGGAGGAAATTTGGTCACATGGAGGGGCAAGAAACATGGTATAGTTGCGAGATCCAGTACCGAGTCTGAGTACAGAGCTATGGCTTAGACAACTGCTGAGTTGATGTGGATAAGATCCTTGCTTATTGACCTACAGGTGTAGTTTTCTAGCTCCATGGAGATGTGATGTGATAATAGAGCAGCTACCTTTATTGCCAACAATCCAGCATTTCACGAGAAGATGAAGTATATTGAGGTTGACTGTCGCTATACCAGGGACATTATTTAGAAGGGGTTGCTATATACCACCTCTGATACATCTAAAGAGTAGACTGTTGATATTTTTACAAAGCCTTTGGTTAGATCTTTATTTTATTCTTGTATATCCAAGCTGAGCATGATTGATATCTATGCTCCAGCTTGAGGGGGAGTGTTAGCTTATGTAATGTGGTCATTTATTTCTTATTGTAAGGGCTTGATGTGTTTTGCCCCTCAGGGACATTCCTGTACTTTTGACCCTACGGTCTCTCTCTATATAAGAGAACCTTAGGGTTTCTAATGAAACTAAGTCATTTCAACCAATATTCTTGATAATTTGGTGTAGTTAACCTTTATATGTGGAAGGTGCCTCACAGATGTTCTTTTAGCCTCGGAGGTGGTTTTCTTCTGGTGGAGAATGGTGAGTAAGCTTTTTCGGAAAGGTGTACTTTGCAAAAGAATATGATTTGATGGATTAGAGTTTCCTATGGGCTTGTTAAGGTATTTGGATCAATGGGTGAAAAAGTGTATAATCACTACATCTATTTTGGTTTTACTAGACAAAAATCTTGTTGGAGGTTAAGTGCAGCCTAGGAGAGGTGTTTGTCAGGGATGTTCTCTACACCCTCTGCTCGTTGTTATTGTACTAGATGCCTTAGCTCAGTTCTTATGCATTGTGGAAAGCAGGTCTGTTCTCGGGTTTCACGGTTGGCCAGGAGCCCTACTTGATATTTCCGTTGTTACAGTATGTTGATGATACTCTTATGTTTATAGGGGGCTCTATTTCCAAGGCTGAGAATCTGACTGCACTGCACGTTGTTGTTGAGGCATTAGGATCATATATTAATTACCATAAGACTACTTTCAGAAACAATTACCATATGTCTACCTGTATTCCTTTTGGCATGGAGGATGAGGAGGTGCTTGTAGCTGCTTCTTTGCTTTGTACTCCAAGAGAAGCACTGCTTATCACTTAACTAGACATGCAGCTCATGGCCTAGGGCCTATGTTATGGAGACTTTAGGACATTTTTTGGAAAAAGATGGAGAAGAGGCTTGTTGGTTGGAAGACCATACCACAATGTAGAAAGGGGAGAGTGGTGCTTCTCAATGCTGGTTTGGTAGCATTACTGGCTTTTCATATGTTCACTTTTTGGTTGCAGCAGGAAGTTGTCTCAAGAACAAAAGGACTTTGTAGAAGGTTCTTGTGGAAGGGTGCGATTAAGCAGGACAAAGGAGGTTACTTGGAAAGGATGTTTGTCTATTGGTAAAAGAATGTGACTGGATATACATAAATTGCGAGGCATGAATGAGGCCCTCTTGGCTAAATGGTGTAAGTTGATGGGCATTGATGATAGACTTTTGATACAGATATTTGAGGATATTTATAATTGGGTATTCCATGGGGCAGACCATTGTGTATCAGATAGTTGGAGTTTGGCATTTTTGAAAGGGCCTCCCAAGGGTCTTTCCTAATGTGGAGGGGTGGAGTACTTTGTTTCCATTATTGGATGGGAGTTGGATTCAAATTCTTGCCAGATTCGTGGTGCAGCCATTTTTTCTTGCAGGATGCATTCCCCCCATTTTCCTTGGCACAACACCGATTTACAAGATTGGTCATGTGCGAGTGGGGGTGAGGGATGCTGGGTGCCAACTTTTGTGTTTGCATTTAATTATGCCAGTTTCGATGACTTTCTTTGATTGCTTGGTTGTATTGACAACATAACATTGAGGCCAAATGTGGAGGACGGTTGGAAGTGGGATGAGGGTGATTTCAAAATAAGGAAGGCCTTCGAAGTGTTAAGGTCTCCTCTACAAAACCATGAGGAAGATTTTCTCAGGAATTGTAGAAAACTATGGACAATGAGGGCATCATTGAAGATTCTCCTTTTTGCTTGGGAGTTTAAATGGCAAAAGCTTGTTACTAAAGTGCGATACATGATGGGATGTAGAGGTAGGTGTTGCTTACTATGTGGTGATGGAGTTAAGGATCGTGACCATCTTTTCTTCAGCTGCCATGTGGCTCACATGGTTTGGGTCCAAATGGGTTTGGACTGGATTGGCAACTCCTATTTTATTGTCTTTCAAATTTGTTATAGAAGGGGTCATTTGGCAAGTGACTTGTTGCAGTACAAAGTAGGTGGTTCCCTTAGCAGTTCAATGGGCCATTTTGTCAGAGAGTAATCAGGTTATTTTTCAATAATTCTTGGGTTTATGTTGAGAACACTATATTTGATTTAAAAATTAGGTGGAGTGTCGACATACAATTATGTAAAGGTTGATGTAACCTTATTGGTTTCTCAACGAAACTGGAAGGCTACTATCCTTGAGCAGCCTTCCTTTTACCTTCCATAAAAAAATACCTTGTATTTTGGCTCGTTTAATGATTGAAATTATTTATCCTATATTTTAGTTATTTAGAAATATAAGATTGCATTCTCACTTGCATACTTACCTGCATGCCGAATAGTTGCTATGCAACATATCTAACTAAAAATTGCATACCAACTATTTAAACTTTTGAATTTGTTTCTTAGAAAATGCTTATGTTGTGGGAAAATTTTCTCATAATAAGCTTAATGAATTGTATATAGTTAGCTCTTACGGGTCTCAATTTTTTTTGAAAAGTTAAAAGGTGGTTATCTGGATGATAACCACCCAGCTAGTGGTCTCAAAATTAACCTGACTTGATTGGAGTCCTCAAATGGGCTTTCGGATGACGACTATGAGTACTAGTCTCAATCATTCAATGGGAGAGTACTTAGCCTCTGCACCTTAATAGGTTTTACTAGTAAAGTAAACTACATGCTGGATGCCTATGTCCTTGCATACCAAGGCAACACTGATTGCTGAACTTGAGGTGGTGAGGTGATATAAGGTGGCTTGCCCAACTGTGGGGCTGAGAGGACAAGAGGGCTTTGGAGGTACTCTTTAATTTGGTCCAATGCTTCCTGAAAGTGTGGTGTCCAATGTTTAAAGTTGTACCCCTTGCCCATCTTAATACATTCAAAGAATGACAAACATTTGTTAGACAAATGAGATAAGAATAGACTTAAAGTAGCTATTCGTCCAAGGATTGAACCACCCTTAGATTATTAGACAAGCTTAATTCCATGATTGCTATAATTTTATCGGAGCTTACATCAATACCTTGATTGGACATAAGGAACTCTAGAAATTTCCTTGAAGAGACATCAAAGGCACACTTCTTAGGGTTTAGTTTTAAGCGGCTCACTTGTCAAATGGCAAAAACTTGAGTTAAATTTTGGAGAGGCTCTTAGAAGCTTTCCTTTAACTAGCATATCATCGATGTAGACCTTAAAAGCTTTTCCAACTAGTTTAGTAAATATCAAATTTACAAGATGATAATATGTGGTATTACACGATAGTGAAATAGACCCTTATTAGGACCGAAAGGAATTAGTTTTATTAGAGAGATCCTGTGCCTCTTTATATAGAGAAAGGCACTATAGGGGAGATTACAAGAGTACCCCTTCACCTTACACCAAAATAAAAAGAAATCCATTACATATAACTTAACACTCCCTCTCAAGTTGAAGCATAGACATCAAACATGCTCAGCTTGGTACAAATATAATGTCATCTCTTCTTGGGAAGTGCTTTAGTGAAAACATCTGCTAGTTGGTTTTTAGTATTGATGTAATGTGTAGAAATCTTCTTGGCTAGAATGACCTCTCTGATGAAGTGATAGTCCACTTCAATATGGTTGGTTCTTTTGTGAAAACAAGGTTTTTTGTAATAAATGTGACAACTTTGTTGTCACAGTGCATCGGAATAGAATCAAGTATCTTCACTTTAAAGACTTCCAGAATGGAATGAACCCAGAGTAACAAATGGGTGGTCTGAGAAATGGCCATGTATTCTGATTTAGCACTCGATCTTTATACCACTGCTTGTTTCTTGCTTTTCTATGTGACCAGATTACCTCCAACAAATGTGTAGTATCTTGTAGTGGACTTCCTATCCTCATGAGCACCTGCATAGTTTGCACCTAAGTACCCACACACATCCAAGTGCACATTGTCATTGAAAAGAAGTCCCTTTCCAGGTCCATTTTTCAGGTACCTGAGAATTTGGCAAACACCATTCCAGTGGATTTCCCTTAGTGACTACATAAACTGGCTTAATCTTCCAACTGTAAAGGCAATATCAGGATGAGTAACAGTCAGATACAATAATTTACCAATCACTGCACAATATCTGGTGACATAGGCTGGATCGCTTCTTGTGTTTCGTAGAGTTGGCGGAGGTCTTACCTTTAGCAGGGGTCCGAGCATTGGAGAGGCTGTTTTCAGATCATATGCCGCTGTTGTGGAGGTCTGGTGAAGGCTCTCTTTTTGGTATGTATTTCAAATTTGATAGGACATGGCTGTTGGAGGAGGGCTTTAGAGACATGGTTGGAAATAAGTGGAGCTCTCTGCATTCGGATGGTTTGGCGGTAGCCAGATTAGAATCAAAGCTTTGGGATTTGAGTGTTTCTAAAGGAGTACACGAAGCAGTTGAAAGAGGAGCGGAATAGAAAGGAAGAAGCGCTTGGGGAGATCTAGAGGTTGGATAGAGTCAAGGACCAGGGCCTCTTGACGGCAATGGAGAGGGCGGTCAGGGTAGATCACATGAAGATGTTTCAGGTTGAGGATCGAAAGGTAGAGGTTGAGTAAAGAACGAGATCTAGACAAAAGTAGATCATTGAGGGAGACTTAAATACAAAGTTCTTTCATATGATGACTTCCGTTAGACGTAGGAGAAATTGGATTGATAAACTCCTAGTGGGTGAGGTGGAGTTTTCAGGTAGGGAGGCTATAGGTAGAGTGGTGACAAATTTCTTTAGGGGGTTCACGGGGAAGAGGAGGGATGGAAGGTGGCGTTGGTAGGGTTTGGGTTTTTCGAGGGTGGAGGTGAAAGAGGCTGTGGAGTTGGTGGCGCCGTTTACGGAAGACAATGCTCAAGAAGCAATGTGGGGTTTGAATGCTGATGGGTGCCCCGATCTTGATGGGTTCCCGGTGCTTTTCTTTAAAGAGTTTTGGTTCCTAGTGAAGGATGAAGTCATGCAGGTTCTTGTGGAGTTCAGGGAGAGGAATAGTGGGTTTAATAGGCTTAACAAGTTTTATATGTTTTTGTTGCCTTAGAAGGAGGGGGTGGAGTCAATTGATGACTATAGACCCATTGCGTTGTCAAATGTGGTATACTTGATTGTGGCCAAAGTCCTTGCGAACAGGCTAAGGAAGGTGATTGGTGGGGTAGTTGCGGAGGTTCAGTCGGCTTTTGTGCTAGGGAAGTGTAATCTAGACAGGTATGTTGCTGCCTTAGAGATTCTTGCTCACTGGAAGAGGGAGAAGAAGGCTTTTCTTTGGAAGGTGGACTTTAGGAAAGCTTATGACTCAGTCCAGTAGTTTTTTTTATGGGCAGCCATGATCAAGAGGGGGTTCACACCAAATTGGATAAGATGGATGGAGCAATGCGTGACGACAGTTTCCTTCTCGGTTCTCATCAACGGAAACCCAGCAGGAGGTTGGATATAGCCTAGGAGGGGTGTTAGGCAAGGGTGTCCTCTGGCTCTTATGCTCTTTGTGTTGGCAGCTGATGCTCTGGTGAGGGCATCTGGTAGGGCATGTGAAGTAGGTTTGCTTAGAGGTTTCTCGATGGTGGAGGGAGCATATGTGTCTGTGTTGCGGTATGCGGATGATACCCTTCTCTTCGTTCAGGGGTCAGAGGCGAAAGCGAGGCGAATCCGTATTCTTTTGGAGTTGTTTGGTGAGGTGTCTGCTTTGCAGATCAATTATTTGAAGTCTGCTTTTATCCCCTTTGGTATGTTTGATGATGAGGTTGGGGCATGTTCTTCGATCCTGGGTAGGGCGAGGGGGGCCTTGCCTATCCAGTTCCTGGGTTTGCCCTTGACAGATAGGAAGCTTGCTATATGGGATTGGTCTACGCTGATGGAGAGAATTGAGGGTCGTTTGGCTGGATGGGCCAAGTTGCTATCTAGAGGGGGGAGGTTTGTGTTGCTCAAAGCAGTGTTATTTGCTATGCCCTCCTATTTTGCGTTTGTGGTGAAACTGTCGCGACAGATTAAGAACAAGATTATGAGCCTCATGAGGAATTTCTTCTGGACCAACCATGGGGCAAACGAGAGAGGGGCCAGGATGGTGGTCTGGGAGGAGCTCTGCAAGCCTATTAAGGAGGGGGGTCTGGGAGTTAGGGAGGTGGGAAGGATGAATGACAGTTTGTTGGTAAAGTGGATTGTGAGGTTGCTTGGAGGGGAGGATTGTTTGGTGGGGAGGATCTTGCACTCTTCCTATAGGGTACGGTTTGGTTGGGATTTCTTCATGTTGCCCCCACGAGGTGCTTCTCATTTCCTTAGAGGGCTATTTCTAGTGGTGTTGAAGGTGCGCTGTTTTTTACCCAGTCCTTGGGTTCGGTGATATTTTCAGATTTTGGACTAAGGATTGGACGGGGCATGGCGCTCCATCGAATCGGTTCCCGAAGCTTGCAGCTTTGGCGGTTGACAGAGGGCTGCGGTGGCGGAGGTTTGGGACGGATGCCGGTGCCCCGTGATCTCGAGGAATCTTTCAAATTAGAGGATTGAGGAGGTGCAGTGCCTACTGCAAGAGTTGGAGGGTTTCAACCAGAGGATGGAGTTGATATATTTGGCTAGGAGGAGGTAGATTTTGCGATCCATGATGCCTATCGGAGGCTAGGAGTTCCCGGTACGATGGGGAATCTTGATTTCCTGAGAGATTGTAACCAGATGTGGGAGGCCTACTGTCCTATGAAGGTGAAGATTTTTTGTTGGCTTCTCAGGCAAGGTAGGTTGATGACCAAAGTATGGAGGGCGAGATGGGCCTAGGACGTTGACAATGCACGCCCGCTCTGTGGCTAGGCAGATGAAGATGTCGACCACCTCTTTTTCTTGTGGCAGCTCAGGTCTAGGGTCGGATTGACGATAGATGGTGGGCTCATGATTCTTTCGACATATTTTGGAGATCTTATAGATACGGAAACATGAATGGTGGGCACAATGTATTCCGAACGGAGAGTGCTAGGCCACTGGCAATTTTGTGGTCTATTTGGTCGGGTAGGAATGCAGTTGTATTTAGGGGGCAACGTCCGTATGTGGAGAACTGTGTTGCTTCCCTGCTTTTCTTTTTGTTTGGGTGGAGTTCTTGCTTGTAATATGACGCTTGCGCTTCTTTATTAATTAATACATTTTCTGGGTGATTATAATATGGATAACCACCCTTCACTTTTCAAAAAAAAAAAAAAGAGATCTCGCCTGTAAGGAGCTCATTGAATCATTCGTAAATCATCTTGACTAAGTACAATGGGAACACTCGACAAAGGACTCCATCTAGGTAACCATGGACTAGTATCATTTGCCAGTAATTTTGGATAAAGTTATTAGGGTTTGCGGTGTTGTCATACTATGGGAGAGTTGGGTGTTTAAACTTCTCTTGGAGGGGGGCGTTTAGTGCCTCCTCTGTGAACGGGTAGGTGGTGATATAAGTCCAAAGGTAGATCCCCCTCATTGCCCACGTTACTTAGAGGACAATCTTGGGTAGGGAATTGCTTCCACTAAACTAGAGTGCTCAAGAGTTGGATTGGCCGTTCAAGTCCCATGGGCTAGGCGAGGGCTGTAGGGGTCATGGCGCTTCATCTCCCTTATGCCTGATCTCCCACTTGAGCTACTTGATCTGCTAATGGAGGTTGGCATTCTCTTCTTCAACGACCTGGTGTTACCATGCCTGCTTGTCCAACTACTCATAAGGAGGAGGCATGTTCTGCTGAAGGGTCTCTTCTTTACGCTTTTGTATTTTATAGAGGTAACCCATTATCTCCTACTTCACCCAGAGGTTCGAGAGGTGCTCGAGATACACTTGTTCCTCCTTCTAGGCCTGACAAAGGAAGGAGAGGGGAGGTTCCTCCTCGATCTGGACAATCTCCTTTTTGAGATTATTACCCTCTTCCACCTGAGTTGGTAGTGAGATTGGGCAACACTCGACTTCTTGTTAGCTGCCTTATTGTGGTTAAGCTTGGAGTCGTTCCTAGTTGTAGGAACCATTGATCTTTAGTAGTCTCAAACTATAGATAGGAATAAAAGTGATGTTGTGTTTCTACAGTCGACACCAATTGATTGGAGTCCTCGAATAGATCATATTGGGTTCGTGGTAGGGCAAGGATCCAATCAAAGAAAGTACTCAAATGCACAATGAGACACAAGATTTGGTAACCTAGTGTCACCTTCGATAGGTGTACGTTTGAGAAGGGGATTAACCCTCAAAATTTTCACTAAATGTTATTGAGACGGACAATGGAGAGAGTACATAATTCTCAATGCTCACACATGTGTCCCCTCCATTGCACCCATACACACTTTTTTATATTGTCATTTTTCCGTTAATTACACTCATCAAAACATGATCCCGTAATTGTCGGGGATGACTTTTTGTAATGGTCGTGTGTCACTTAGCGCACGATATGCACGTCTCGCTGATTTTGCCATGACCGGGTTTGGATGTGCTGATGACATTTAACGGACGTTTGACCTTTTCCCTTACGTAAGTGCTATGCCTCATTTGTCTAGTCGATTGGCAAAATTTATCTGCTAGAATCCTCTGTTGCGACTCCAACCCAACTTATCACCTGACCCAATGCTAGCTGCGCATGTGAAATGCCCAATTGTATGCAGGGAATTGTTACCCATCTAAGTGAGTTTGGCGGTTCTCCCACCTAACTGATTTTGGTGGTTCATCGGCATGCTGTATAAGGCAGTAAATCCACCTATTCTCATTGGATAGGCGGTTTATTGAAGGCTCTTTTTGGGTTTTAGGCTTCTGTAAGTGGGCTTGATGAGCTAATGTAGGCCTCTTTTGGTTGGACTCACAAGTAGATTTTTTTCTCCCTCATCAAGATCCAAGCCAACCCATTTGGCTAATGGGTTGGTTTATGGATGAGCAATGTGGAGCCATTTGGCTAATGGGTTTAAGTTTCAGGTATAGAATATGGACCCATGGATTCGTGGACTTGTCGACTCATTGACCTTTCTGGACCTGTTTGATTCACAATTCGAGTCTCTAGGGAGGAATGTGGACCTGTTCATTAATGGATTGAGTCCAATCTGACCTATTGGACAGCTATGTAACTCTCAGTATATTTGGTGTGGATCAGTGTTACCATTTCTTCTATTAGATATGTGTGGCATTTTCCCCTTGTTAGTACAATATGTTGGCCTTTCACATTCGAAATGTACTAATCATGGGTCAATATAATTCATAATTTTAATCTATGCTTAAGTTGACTGATGTATTTATATGCTACTTGGCTTCTGTTTTTTTTTCATGATGTGATTAATTTTAGAGAAAGCACCTATGGTATATGAGTTATTGTCTATTCTGCATCCAAGTACTATCTATGTTGTATAAAATTATAAATAACTATATGATTAAGCCTTAGAAGTCTAAAGGCTGTTGGATGCTTATTTTCCGACATATTTATTGGTACTTCCTGATGCTGCTTGTGCATGATAGCTGGAATACATCTTGTTCGACAGACTTTGGCATGATGGGAGAATTCAAGCAACAACTGAGAGATGGGTTTATTGAAGCTTGTCTTCACCTTGTCAACCGTGATTTTGATGCATTAGCAAAGGATTTCATTACTCTTGGGTAAGTGTGTTAAATTTGTATGACCAAACTTTCCTTGTTTTGATCTATAATGTATAAAATATCTTTAGGATTGGAAAGCAGGTATAAACTTAGGCACAAGTGTTGAAATAGATTCCTTTGAAAGAAGATATTGACATTGAGTCATTTAATAATGGGAAATGAGCTTCTGTGGAGATGATAGAACATAAGATCAGGACTCAAGAAGATCTAACATGAATTGTGATAATTGGAGATAGTGAGTACAGAAATTAAAATCAAAACCTGGGATTTCTATGTACTAAGTGAGTTTGATTGTCTCTTCAATATATTAACACTTCCCACGGAATGTTTTGCATTCATGCGGCCACAAGCTCTAACGAGGGATCTTGGATTTTAGGTAAGTATTTTCAATTGTAATACATTAACACCAAGGTTGTTTAAACTTAAGGGTAGCAATCTAGCTTTCCAGGAGCACATAGGATTGGATTATTATTTCCATTTAGATGTTGTGAAACTGCAGCTTGATTAGTCAAAGATGCTTCAAGGTGGATTTCTTCACTATAGTCACTTAAATTGCGACTTGATTAGTGTTACGTTGTATTGTGAGGGTCTTTATACTGAATAGTGTTATTTCTCGGATTAGAGACGAGATAATGTAATACAAGTCTGCCAAAGAAATGTGGGATGATTTGAAAATAGCATACTCTTATGAATTGAATTCTACTCAAGTATTTCAGATTCAATATGATTTGTGTTATCTGAAGCAGGAAACTATGAGCCTTTCACAGTATTACTTTATTATGAAAGGTCTTTTGGAGAAGTACAATGCTTGCAGGCCCATGTGCACATCTACCACGTGCAGAGATCAAATGAATTTTCTGCTCATATGTTCCTTGCTGGTTTACATATGGTTTTTATTGATTTGGAGATGGCCTATGATTCTGTCCCAAGAGATATCTTGTGGAGAATTTTGGAGAAGAGACAAGTGCTAGTTATATATATCAACCTCATAAAGGATATGTACTATGGAGCAGCAGCTTGTGTAAAGACTAAGGATGATTTGATGAACTACTTTGATATTACCATTGGTCTGCATCAAGGTTTGACTTTAAGCCCTCATCTTTTTGCCTTGGTCATGGATGAGTTGACGAAGCATATCCAAGTTGAGGTGCCTTGGTGTATGCTTTTTGCTGATGACATTGTGTTGGTTGATGAGACAAGAGATGGAATGAACAGAAAACTTGAGCTTTGGAGAGAAGCCCTTGAAGATAAAGGATTACGCATAAGTAGGACGAAGACTGAGTATATGGAATGTAAGTTTAGTAGTAGAGGGAACAATGAAAGAAGTGATGTAAAAATTGGAGAAGAGTGCATTCCAATGAAAGATATTTTTAAGTACTTGGAATCCATTTTCCAACATGATTGTGGAATTGATGGAGATGTTACATATAGAATTAATGCAGGGTGGTTGAAATGGAGGGGTGCTTCTGGTGTTCTTTGTGATAAGAGGGTTCCTTTAAAAGTCAGAGGAAAATACTATCGAGCTGTAGTAAGACCAGCCATGTTGTACGGTTTTGAATGCTGGGCTCTAAACTATAGGCATGTACAGAAGATGTCTGTGGCAGAAATGAAGATGTTAAGATGGATGTGTGGTTATACAAAAAAGGACCGTATTTCAAATGAGTTTATTAGAAAAAGGGTTAGGGTGGCACCGATAGAGGATAAAATGAGAGAGACACGTCTAAGATGATTTTGACATTTACAAAGAAGGCCACTAGATGCTCCGGTTAGGAGATGCGAGAAGTTGGAGGCTGAACCCACTAAGAGGGGGCGATGAAGATCAAACAAGTGTTGGAAGAAAACTATTAAGTATGACCTCAATTATTTTAATTTAAGTCCTGAAATGGCTGAAAATCGATCTGTGTGGAGGCAAAGAATCTATATAGCCGACCCCACTTAATGTTGGAAAAGGCTTGGTTGTTGTTGTTATGTTCCTTGTTGGTTTGAATGGTTCTTACCCTATCGGAGTTACCTCCTATCGAGGAGATTTGCAGGAGATTGAGTAGGCTACAGATCCAGTCTACACATGCGATTTTTTCTGCCCCTGCCTCTGTACATGCAGCCGTTAGTGCCCGTGGTGGATGAGGATATTTTCGAGGTAGAGGTAGAGGACGTGGAGATGGTGCACATGGTCAGCTGACTTGCACATACTGTAGGAGGATTGGCCATGTTGAGGCCAAGTGCTGGAACGAACTTGGGAAGTCTACTGTTGCCAACCAAGTTATTGTGACTCCTGCCCCAGTGATTGCCCCTGAGTCTCTTACTCATGCAGAGGTAGATTACGATTCTGTGGTACAGGGTTTAGCATAGTTGACACATGACCAGGCTCAATCTTTAAGCACAACAACCTTTGCCTCTGCTTCTTCAGGTATGACTACTACTTAGTTGATAGATTCTAGTGCGTCAAATCATTTCACTGGGAATCTCCAGTGCTTTGGAAACATGCAAAGTGTTGCACAGGGATGTTTAGTCCAATTGGCAGATGGTACGTATGCCCCTATTTGTGGTAGGGGAGGAGTGTCAGTTACCCCTACTATGCACCTTTCAAATGTTTATTATGTACCTGATATGGCCATGCAGTTACTTTCTATTAGTATTATTACAAAACAACTGAACTGTCGTGTGATTTTTGATGATGTTGGATGTACTTTTCAAGATTGAATGATGAGGAGGACGATTAGTGGGGGGTATGAGGAGGGAGGTGTATACCGACTAGCATAGAGTCCAGTTGCTATAGCATGTCAAATGAGTTCTGTTATACCGGCTAGTACAGAGTCCAGTTGCTGCAGCATGTCAGATGAGTTCTTCTGCCAATGCCTTGCAGCGGCAAAGGCAACTAGATCATCAATTTTTGGACAAGTTATGTTGGATCATTCCATATCTCTCACCTGCTACTAAGATTCAGTGTGATGCTTGCCAGCTGGGGAAGCATCATAGAGCCAGTTTTCTAGCATCTACGAGTTCTAGTAGTTCAGTGTGTTTTGATTCAGTACATTTTGATGTATGGGGTCCAAGTCATGTTGCAGATAGACATGGTCATCGCTATTATCTACTATTTGTGGATGATTTTTCATGATTGTCATGGTTATGTTTTTTGAGAAATAAACTAGATGTTAGTTCTAGATTATACAGTTTGTGGCATTTGTGAATAATCAGTTTGATATTTGTATTAAGACCATTAGAACCAATAATGCACTAGAATTTTGTACCAAGCAATTGGCAACTTTTTATGGTTCTCTTAGTATTGTGCACCAGACCTACCTCCACACGTCATAACAGAATGGGGTTGCAGAATGGAAGCATATATATATTCTGGGTAAAGCTCATGCTTAGCTTTTTTAGAATAGTATCCTGCACATTTATTGGGGGATGCAGTACTTACAACTTGTTATCTTATTAACAGGCTTCCGTTTTCTGTAATTCATGAGCAAGTATCATGAACAGTGTTATATCTTGATGCATATCTATTCTTGGTGCCTCCCACGAGATTTGGCTGTGTTGCCTTTGTCCACTTGCTTGGACTTTCACAAACTTGCCCTTAGAGCAGTCAAGTGTGTTTTCTTGGCTATTGTCGTAATCAGAAGGGGTACAGGTGCTTTGATCCTATACATAGAAAGCAGTATGTTAATGCTGATGCCACTTTCCACGAGTCTATTCCATATTTTTCCACATTCGCTCGTCAACTACGTGATGTGGAAATTTCTGTGCCTGTGCCTTCTATATCTATGGATGATTTTCAGACCAGTAGCAATACGTCTACTCTCTCAGAGCAGTCTATCAGTACATTTAGAGTTGTACCACCAGATGAGAAGACATTTAAGGGCTCTACATATCAACGAGAGAAAGCTACGCACCCCCTTCCTACTCTGTCCCTCTTGAGCCCCCAGTGTCTACCCTCAATCAGGTACATGTTGAATCCATTGATAGTACTCCACTTGTTGTTTCTCCAGGTCCTGTTGATGATGATATCCTTATTGTAATTCGGAAAGCTCCTCGCTCATGTGCTCGATACTGTGTGGCTGGGAGTTCAATGTTTACTCACTCTCTTGGTGCTATGTTTCATGCCTTTACCGTTGTGTCTAGTTTTGAGATACCTATGACTTATCAACAGACACTTCTGAATCCACATTGGAAGGTTGCCATGGAGGAGATGTCTGCGCTTCATGACAGAGGCACTTGGGAGCTCACTTCTTTACCCTCTAGTGCACATCTTGTTGGAGCTAGGTGGGCCTTTACCTTCAAAGACAACCCTGATAGGTCTATTTTTAGGCATAAGACCCGTCTTGTGGCCAAAGGATTCACTTAAACTTATGGAGTAGATTACTTTGACACCTTTTCACTAGTTGCTTGGCTATCCATTGTCTGTATTCTTATTTCTGTGGCAGTGCACTATGGATGATCACTTCATTAGCTGGATGGCAAAAATACTTTTCTTTATGGTGATCTTCAGGAGGAGATATACATGCAACAACCTTTTGGTTTTGAGGTTCAGAGGAATTGCGTGTGCAAACTGCGTAAGGCAATCATGGCCTTAAGCAGAGTCCTAGAGCATGGTTTCAATGCTTATCAGAGGCATTGTCAGTGATTGGCTTGGAGAGGTCTTCTTTTGACCATTCTTTATTTGTGAGGAAGACCAGTAGGGGTGCTGTGGCCCTACTTGTATATGTTGATGTCTCATTCTCACAGGTGATCACGTGATTGGTATATCTTAAGTTAAGGAATATTTGGCACAACAGTTTGCTATAAAGGACCTTGTGAGACTCAGGTACTTCTTAGGTATCGAGATTGCTACGAGCAAGCAGTGAATTGCTATGTCCCAAAGGAAATATGCCTTGAATATTCTTCAGGAGGCCATGATGCTTGGGCCCAAGGAAGCAAATATCCCTATGGATTCAAAGATTTACCTATTTGATGAGTTTGCTAGATTGATGGATAAGAGAGCATATAGGTAGCTTCTGGGGAAATTGCTTTATCTGACCATCACCAAGTAAGATATTAGTCTTGCAATGGGCAAGTTGAGTCGCTTTCTAGACAGACTCACTGAGGAGCATTGGCATGCAGTGATGTAGGTGTTGAGGTATATCAAGGAGGCTCTAGGTCAAGGCCTTTTGTTTCAGACAGGTCCTATGATCGTTGTTAGTTACTCTGATGTGGATTGATCGTTGTTAGTTACTCTGATGTGGATTATGCAGGTGATATTGGGGATAGGAGGTCCACTATAGGTTTCTGTAATTTTGTTGTAGGAAATCTAGTGATTTGAAGGAGTAAAAAGCAAAGTGTGGTATCATGCTCTAGTGTTGAATCAAAGTACCGTGCTATGGTGCGTACAACTACTGAGATGATCTGAGATTCTGAATATGGTCACTATTGAAAGATCTTTATGTTACTATTGAGGAGGCTATGAGGATGTACTGTGACAATAGAGTTGCCACATATATAGCAAATAATTCTATATTTCATGAACGAACAAAGTATGTGGAGGTGGATTGTCACTATACTAGGAGTTTGATTCAAGAGGGTTCGCACCTCTTGCTTAGCTTCTTCAAAGCAGACTGCAGACATGTTCACCAAACCCTTATCACGTCCCTTGTTTGAGAAATGTTGAAACAAGCATATTAAGAGTGTTATGTTATATTGTGAGGATCTTTTTATTATTTTGCATTCTTGTTGGAGTCTTGTAATATTTTTCCCTCACTTCTCTCTATATAAAGAGGTATAGGATTTTCTTGATCAATAAAATTTTCCATTTCCTTCAACCATTAGGTACTTCACCTCGCCTTAAGCTTCAATTTTGCAAGTAGAGGTTGATTGATGTTCATGCTTTAATTAGGGGTGTGCTGCAGGTACTCTGATCTGGTTCAGTAGTTTGAACTCCTAGGTATCTATCTGTGAAGGCATGGCTCTTGAATTGTCACACCTTAGAAACGAAGTGCCCACTGAAATTATTCCAGGCACTTCTAGGTAGTGGGTTCATCTATCTGAATTCACATGCGAGAGCAGTCTCCTAATGAAAGGTTTTCAGTTTACTACCTTAAGGTGATCTTTTTTTTTGGAGAAAGTTAAGGTGACCTTTTCAAAGAGCTATGAACCATTTCATCAGTTCTTTTCTAAGGAACAAGTACCTGAATATAGTTTTACTGCCCATATGACCAGCATAATATTCGAATTTTATGGTAACATGCAAGCTTCCCAGAATTTCTGAAATACTATGGTACCCTTTTACTCTTTATACAGTGCATGGCATATTGAAGCTTCTAAGAATTTTTTATAATAACAACCACCACCAAGCCTTCTCTCACATTTATGTGGGGTTGGCCACATGGATTCTTTGCCTCCGTTCGGATATGTTTTAGGTCATTTATGGGTTTAAGTTGAAGTAATTGGGGTCATATTTATTAGTTTCCTTTTAACATTTTTTTGGCCTTCTTCACCTTCTCCTAGCGGATTCAACCCCCAACTCTTCGCATTGGGGCATTTGGTGGTCTTCTTTGCAAATGTTAAAACTATCTTAGACGTGTTTCTTTCATTTTATTCTCTATCAGTACCATCCTAACCTTTTTCTCAAAATTTCATTTGAAATATGGTCCCTTCTTACTTGACCATACAACTATCTTAATAACTTCATTTCTGTCACGGACATCTTTTGTACATGCTTCTTATAATTGTTGACCCAACATTCAGAACTATACAACATGGTAGGTCTCATAGTTGCTTTTTCCTTTAACTTTTAAAGGAACCCTTTTATCACATGGAACATCAAATGCTCCCCTCCATTTCAGCCACCTTGCGTAAATGTAAGGGATATTTACATTTATGCCCTTATAATCATATCTAATTACATCTGTATTCCTAAAAATTTCATATATACGTCTATATCCTTACAAACTTGTATCATTTATCACTTATGTCCTTTCATTAGTATTTAATAGTACAATACACTAACAATAGTTGAGATCTAACCATGTACCAAAGTTACCTTTAAAAAAAAAGAAAAAAAAAACATTTCATCCTCCACCCTCCCTCGCACCCACCACCATCTCCATGCACCTCTTGGTAACCACTAACTCCACCTCCTCCCTATAGCCACCACCCCTACATCCACCACCACCTCCTCCACACTCCTTCCTCAACTTTACCTCTCCCGCACCCATCGCCACTCCACCCGCCTCCTAGTAGCCACCACCTCCTTTACACTCCTCCCCTAATCCCTCCTCTCTCTCACCCACCACCACCTCCTCCACCCTCCTAACAGCCACCACCTCCATACTCCTCCCTCGACCCCTCCTCTCTCGCCCCCACCACCTCCTCCACCCTCCCCCTCATAGACACCACCCTTGCAACCACCTCTTCCTACATGCTCCTCCTTGCAACCACCACCTCCTCCATACTCCTACCTTGCAGCCACCACCCTGTCCCCACCACCTCCTCCATGCCATAACCGTCACCGAGGATGAGGTCAAAGATAAGGAGGGCACGTTGCTCCATAGAAGGGGAAGGAGCTGATGATGAAGGAGCTCGCCAATGGAGCTGATGAAGGAGGCGATGAAGGAGATGGCGATGGGTTAAGTAAGGAGGTGGAGGTTCTACGAGAAAATGGTGAAAAAGAACATGGCAGTATTGATGTAATTTTCAGGCTTTATGCTGTTAAAGTTAACCTGGGGGTATAGCTATGTCTGATTGGCATGTTCGTAGGAGTATAGATGTATATATGAAGTTTTTAGAGGTATAGATGTAATTAGATATGATTATAGGGGTATGGATGTAATTATCCCTTAATTTTATGTGTAACATTTCCATCGATTTCACCATATTATTGAAAAATGGATCCCAAGTATTTAGGAACATCTTTCTTCGGAATGTACTCTTTTCTAATTTTTACTTCCATCTCTTTGTTGCTCCCTCTACCACTAAACTTACCTTTCATATACTCAGCTTTTATCCTGCTTAGTTGTAAGCCTTTAGCTTCCAGAGCTTTTCTTCAAAGCTTAAGTTTTTTACTCACTCCATCTAAGAATTTTTTAAATTATGAAATTTTCCTTATCAGGCTTCTCCCTCCTACTTCAGAGAAGGATGAAGTAGCCAAAGCTTTGACAGGTTCCTGATTTAAACCTTTTAGAATCCTACTATTTAAAATTTATGTGGAAAAAATGTGATTAACCTACAACTATGTATTCAACTTGTTTTGATCATGAGCTTGACTTTGCTTTCCTTTTTGCTTAATCTCTAGGTGTATTTCAGAATGCTGTGGATAAAGGGGTTCGTAACATTAGCTTTGGAGATCTTTCTGGAAATCTTGGCCGTACCATGTAAGTTCTTCTCTCCCTTCATTAATGTAAGCGTGCATTTCTTTCTTTTTCTGTAGCTGCTCCATGGCTCACATAGTATTGCAATGCCACAAATAATATCAAACAAACGTCACAGAAAATTTGATATGGTTTAGCATGACTTTGGAATCCATAGGGTAATCTCCCGTTGCAAAGTGAAAAATGATGGCACAAAGTGGTCCCATGTTCTATTTCTAATGATCAAATATACATTTTGTAAAAGACCTACCTTTACAGTTTATTTGCAAGCTGTTTATGGTATAATATACAGAACATTGATCAGGGCGTTCATATCTTTTATAATTTCAGATTATTCTCTTGATGCAACAATGTGTATAATTTCAATGATACTGCTAGTATTTCCTTGAATGCCCTTTAATCTTCTTGCTCTTTGCAATTGCAGGTACCGGTTTAAGTTTCAGATACCATCGTATTTTTCACTCGTCATTAGAAGGTGTGTTAATGGATATTCCCATTACAGAATTACTTCTCTACAATTCATGGCTTTGGGTAATGGTAGACATTTTTGAAAGTGTCTTCAGATGCTGCCATTTTTCCTTGTATTTTCTGTATAATTTTCTTGTATCCTAATGCTGATAATTACTTTTATATTTGGAAAACCTTTGCTTAATTTTATTAGATTGGTGGAAGTGCTTTATATTTTTTATAGGCTTCCTTTCTTTTTTATCCCTTTAGGCCTCTCTGCAATTTCACTTTTGGTTCCTCACTACATCGCCATGCGTATATATAGACAGATACATACATACATGCATACATAAGGAGGTGCTCTAATCAATAGAATTATCTCATGATATTAAAGCAAGAAAAGTGGTCACCCCACCCCTTATCAGCCACTGCCACAATCCACACTCTGCCTTTTCACTACTGCTACAACCACCACCCTCTTTGCAGCATTCGTCCATCTTGAGAGAATAAGATAACTTGTTTATTACAGAAACCCTACATCCCAATATATAGAGGATGTGGGTAAAGTACAAAGAGGTCCATAGAAAATAAAGAAAACATAAATGAGAGTTCATTACATAACTCTCAACATTTCTCCTTAAGCTGAAGCATAGATATTGATCATGCTTAGCTTAGAACAACATATGTCAAAGAGGGTTCATGGAAGTGCCTTGGTGAAGATATCAATTATCTGATCCTCAAAAGCCACATGAGTTGTATGAATATGCCCTTGCTGGATCAAGTAACGATTATAGTAACAATCAACCTCTACGTGCTTGGTCTGCTCATGGAGCATGGGATTATTTGCTATATAGGCGGCTTCTCTATTGTTGCATCTCATCTCCATTGTAGAATCAATGGTGATATGCAGATTTGATACGAGTGATTGTATCCACATCATCTCTGCAGCTGTTTGGGCCATTGCTCGACACGCTGACTCTACACTGGACTTGGAAACAACCCACTTCTTGTTTTTCCACGTTACTAAGTTCCTAGCCACATAGATGTAGGAGCTTGTAGTAGACATGCTGTTGACAATGCAACTTGCATATAGTTTGCATTTTTATGTGCCATAATATGTAAGGAAGTACCTTTTGTAAATAGAATCCCTTTCTTTGGGGAATTTTTCGGGTACCTCAACACCATCATAGCACCATCCTAGTGCGGCTTGGTAGGCTTATCGATGAATTGACTCATCTTGCAGATTGTTAATGAGATAGCAGGTCGTGTGATTGCCAGATAGAGGAACTTCCCAACCAAGCCTCTATATTAACAGGTGTCGATAGGCTCAGACCTCATTATATAGGTGTGCCTTCAAATCTATAAGGACATTTGCTGGCATAGCCTCCAACATGCTAGTCTCTTGTAGCAAATGCTGCAAATCTGTGGCATGCTTCCTCTAAGATAGAATAATCCCTTGCTTGCTGCAAGCAACCATTATTCCGAGGAAATAGCGTAGTGGTCCCAAATCTTCGATGAAAAAATTCTCTATAGGATACTTCTTCAAATTAGTAATGCCTTGCTCATCATCACCCATAAGAATAATGTCATCAACATACATTAGCATGACCATTAGTCCCTACGCAGTCTTCTATACAAACAGAGAATGATCTAACGAGGATCGGTGAAATCCCAATGTCTCAACAACTTTTGACAATCTCTGGAATCAGGCCCTAGGACTTTGCTTCAGGCTATAAATTGCCTTGCGTAGACGACGGACCTTGGAACACTCCCTCTAAGACTCATAACCCGACGGTTGCTACATATACACTACTTTCTGTAGTACACCGTACAGGAAGGCATTTTTAACATCCAACTAGCGTAGTGGTTAGTTTCCCTGAATGGCAATAGAGACGAGAATCTAGATAGTTGGTTGGGGCGCCACTGAGGAGAAAGTATCAAGGAAATCAACCCCATATGTCTGTGTGAAGCTTTTGGCAACCAGACATGCCTTGTATCTGGTAACAGTACCATCTGGATTGTACTTAACTGTGAATATCCACTTGCAGCTAATCACAGTCACTCCAGGAGGGAGTTCTTTAAGCTTTTAGGTACGACCAGAGATAAAGGTAGACATCTCATCCTCAATGGCTTGCCGTCGCTTTGGATCAAGAAGAGCCTACTGATGCGAGGCAGCTATCGTACACTGAAGAGTGCCATGGCAAGCTTATTGTACTCAATGGATAGGCTAGTCATAGAGATATGCTTGGAAATGGGGTGAATGGTGCATGTGCTGATCCCCATCCTTAAGGCAATTGGTAAATCATAATCAATAACACCGTGGTCACCTACGCACTCATCCATCTCAACCAGCTCTGGTCGTGGAGAGTCGACCTGAGAAGTTAGAATCTCATAGACGGTATTAGGTGCACCAGGACTAGACAGAGTATCAGTACTATTAAAAGGAGGGAATGCCATAGGAGTAGATGGTGGCCCTAGCACTGATAGAGGAGGATCCTATCTAGGTCGGTGAGAATAGACCCTCTCAAGCATGCTGTTAGGACAACTAGTTGGAGATGGACCTTCGGGTGACTTCCTCCGTAAAGCATTTGAAGGTACAGGAATACATCCTCAGGTGCATGATTGGTAATATGGAAGTCAGACTTAGAATAGTAAGGGATTGACTTATAAAATGCAACATCAGCACTGACATAGTGTTGTCTACGTACTGGGTCATAACATCAGTATCCCTTTTGAGTTCTTGAGTATCCTAGAATGATACACTTAACTACACGAGGGGTAAGCTTATCCCTATTAGGATCGTGTAGGTGCATAAATGCCACATAGCCGAAGACCTAAGGTGATACTCCAAACAATTCACGATTAGGAACTAAAGTGGAATAAGGAACCTGTTCGTTAAGAATCGTAGATGGAATTCAATTAATGAGATAACAAGCAGTTAATGCTGCATCTCCCCAGTACTTATTCGATGCATTGTTTTGTATCAAGAGAGTCCTTGCAACATCTAAGATATGTTGGTGCTTTATTTCAGCCATGCCATTTTGCTATGATGTGTAGGGACAACTTGCTTGGTGGATGATTTCATGCTCCTAATAGAAGGCACAAAGGGAGCAGGTACAAAGCTTTAGAGCATTGTCTGAGTGAATGATTCTGATTATATCATCGACTTTAGACTTGGATTTTGTTGGTAGAGTACTCTAGTTATATTCTATTACTGTTTTGGAGTTATTTGTTATTGTTCCTGTCCCATTAGACTTATGCTGTACTTTTCCCAAACACCTCTCTATATAAAGAGGTGTAGAATTTCATTTGAGAATAATAATTTTCATTATCTTCAACTTGGTATTAGAGTGGCGATCCTAGATCGGCGTTGTGATATTCCACCCCTCACAAGCCTCTGAAACCTCCCACTAAAACCCTAACCGACGAGCAACCTGTCTCCACCGGCCCCAGCCGGCTGCTGCAAGCCTCTTCGGCCAGTGCTGCGGTGGCAGCAGCCACTGGCAATCGTCGTCGGTGATTGTTGACCACAGCAGCGCTGCCGCTACCTCTCAAGGGGGTTGCTGCGACCTTGCTGAGTGCCTCCACTGACAGGTCTCGCCGCTAACAGCGCTGCCTCCGCCTCTTCGGACCTGTTGCAACCTTGTTTGGCGTCGCCACTGGCAGCCTGTTGTAGGTCTGTTGAGCATCATCTCGTCGCCAGTAGCGCCGCCACCACCTCTCCAGGCCTGTTGTAGGTCTGTTGAGCATCGTCTCGCCGCCAGCAGCGTCGCAATCGCTTCCTCGACAGACCGTGCCACCTCTTGCGGCCCTGATAGGGTTGGTCGTGTGATTCTCGTCGGAAAAGGGGCGCACCACCCTGTAGAAGTACTGCTAGGGTAGTTCCCGTACCCTAACATGCGCTAAGCCGTGGTTCAAGGGGTGTGCGTGACTCTTGGGATGTTTTCTAGGGTCTTTTTAACCTTAGATCTCATGATCAAGAGATCACATTTCTCTGTTGTGTGATTTTGTTAGATCTGAATATTGGTTTCAGATTATATCGGTGGCATCTTGCGGCAATCCTAAGGCACGATGGCCTCCTCAAGTTCTTCAGAAGTGTCATTGGTTACCGCTACAAACAATGGGGGTTACAAATCCCCTTTCTTTGTTCTTATCGCCATGTTAAACGAGGCCAATTATGCTAGGTGGTCTCAAACTTTCCTCATGACAGTTGAGGGGCATGACAAGGAACATCTATTGTTGAAGTTGGAGCCGCAAGATAAATCAGGGAAGAATGCTATATGAAAGAAAGATAATTCAATGGTTCGTGCTTGGATCATGAATTTTGTTGAGCCTCAGATTGGTGATGGGATTATGTACTACAAGACCGCCAAGGAAATGTGAGATTCTTTACATGACACATATTCTCATGAGAAGAATTCTAGCATGATGTTTGAGATTCATCATGCTATTGGTAGTCTTAAACAGAAGGGTCGGTCACTTTCATAGTATTATGCTATTTTAAAGGAACCACTTGAGAAGTACAATGTCTGTTGACCTGTCTGCACTTGTGCCACTCAGAGGGCACAGTGGAAGGAGTATGCTGTCCTACAGTTTCTCGACGAACTTGGACCAAACTATGAGGCTGCTAGGTCCCAGATCCTAACTCTGGTTGAGCTTCCATCTCTAGAGGAGGTTTATAGCCGTGAGAGCAGGGTGGTTGTTAGGCCATCCATGTCAGAGATTGGACAAGCACATGTGCTTGTTATTGCTACACACGAAGGACGTGGTGCTCCATCCACTAAGGAGAGAGGACGTGGTGGTCGGGGTACGAGTGGTAGACCTCGCACCATTTGCTCGCACTGTAGGAAGATTAGCCATACAAAGGCCTATTGCTGGACGAAGCATGGTTGACCTCCCATGGCCAACCAGGCTGTTTCTTCAGAGGAGGTGAGCAACATGGTGTCCTGTGCGGACTATGATGTTGTGGTCCAGCGCCTCTCCTAGTTGACCCAGGAGACCACTACTGCTGCTGACATAGCTGCCTTGGCCACTTCAGGTATGACTTCTGCTTACAGGTCTGGTAACACTGACAATGCCTTGTGGTTGGTGGATTCTGGGACATCTCAACATCTCAGTGGAAATGGGACATGTTTTAGACAGGTTCATGATGTTCCTTCAAGGAGATCTGTGCAGGTAGCAGATGGCAGGCAGTGAAGGGTTCATGGTAGAGGAGATGTGGTAGTGACTTCTGCTCTAATGCTGTCTAATGTTCTTTATGTTATAGAATTTCCAATCAGTCTTTTGTCTGTTAGTAGAATTACAAAAGACTTACACTGTCGTGCAATATTTGATGAGTTGGGCTGTATTTTTCAAGACAAACTCACGGGGATGACGATTGGTGGCAGACATGAGGAAGGGGGTGTGTATCACCTGATCTAGACTCCATGTGCTGCTATGTGTTAGGGCGAGGTTGCATTTAGTGTTGGTATAGCTCTTCAGTGGCATCGTCGTCTTGGACACCCCTCACTGGATAGGCTTCGACACGTCATTCCTCATATTTTGCCAGCTACGAAGGTTTTGTGTGATGCATGCCAGCTAGAAAAACATCACAGAGCCAGTTTTCCTTCTAGTTCATCTCAGAGTTTTACTGCTATCTTTGATTTACTGTATATGGATGTATGGGGACTGAGTCGTGTCCCAGATAGACTGGGTCACTGATTTTATCTACTTGTTGTGGATGATTTTTCCATGATGTCATGGTTATTTATTTTGAAAAATAAATCTGATGTTGGATCAGTGATTGAAACATTTATATTACAAATAAAGACTAAATTCTCTAGTATTGTGAAGATTGTACAGTTGATAATGCTTTAGAGTTCTGTACATCTAAGTTAGTGGCCTTTTATAGATCTTTTGGGATTGTTCACCAGACATCCTGTTCACATATGTTGCAACAAAATGGAGTAGTGGAAAAAAAACATCGTTACGTGCTTGATGTGGCTAGGACACTATTGATACAGCATAATGTGCCACAGGTGTATTGGGGAGATGCAGTGCTAATTGTATGTTATTTGGTCAACATGTTGCCTAAATCAGCTATACAAGAACAAGTTCCTTGGCAGGTCCTCTATTCTGAAAAGGATTTATTCACTGTCTCACCTCGAGTGTTTGGTGTGTAGCCTTTCTGCACATTCTGGCACATGGTAAGGACAAGTTGGCTCCAAGAGCAGTGAAGTGTGTCTTTTTGGGTTACAACAATACCCAAAAAGGATACAGATGCTATGACCCCCGTGGTAAGAAGCATTATGTGACTGCAGATGTCACATTCCATAAGTTCATTCCTTATTTCTCTACAGATGGTCATCAAGTGACATTTGAAGGAGGCTTGGCTCCTATGCCTATTCCACCAGTTCCCTTGGAACAAATTCCTGTTACACATAGTGAGGATACCATAAAGACTCCCATGAGGCAGAAGGCTGAGATCACTCAGGTCTATAGGCTTCCTGTGACATACAGACAGCATGCATAGCGAGAAGAACACACCCCTCCACCTCTTCAACCACCTGTCTCCTCCCCTTGTCAGGTATGGATTGATACTAACGTGAGTTGTCCTAGTGGTGTTTGTGCAAGTCCCTCTGATGAATCTTCTCCTTTTGTTGCTACTGAGCATATTGAGGATGATCTTGATCTTCCAATTGCTATTTGAAAGGCTCCACGAAGTTGTGCTCAGTATAATACTGTATAGACAGTCTCTACCATCAATCTTGGCAGATCATTTGCTACTTTTACAGCGGTTCTCTCTGCAACGCACGTTTCTACCTCCCATCAGCAGGCCATGGAGGATGAGATGGCTGCTCTGTGCTTTAGAGGAACTTGGGACTTGACCACCTTGCCTCCTTACACCAGAACAGTTGGGTGACGTTGGGTCGTTGCTGTCAAATACAGCCTAGATGGCATAATTTCTCGCTACAATGCGAGACTGGTGGCAAAGGGATTTACCCAAACATATAGGGTAGATTTGTTTGATACCTTCTCTCCTATTGCTTGATTGTTTACTATTTGGATTTTGATGTCTGTAGCTACCCACTACGGCTGGCCGCTTCATCAGTTGAATGTCAAGAATGCATTTTTGTATGAAGATCTTCAAGAAGAAGTTTATATACAATAACCTTCTGAGTTTGAGGCTTAGGGAGAATGTGTATGTAGATTGAAAGAAGCTATCTATGGCTTAAAGCAGAGCCCAAGAGCATGGTTCCAGAGACTCTCAGAGGAGGTACAGGTCATGGGGCTTATACGATCTTCTGTTGATCACTCTCTGTTTGTCAAGAAAGGAAAAAAGGGAGTAGTTGTACTCCTTGTCTATGTGGATGACCTGATTCTTACTGGAGATGACTTTGCTAGGATAACTGAGGTAAAAAGGAAGCTGGTTAATGCCTTTGTGATGAACGATCTGGGAGAGCTCAGATGCTTTCTTGGAATTGAAGTGGCATGTAGCAGAGAGGGTATTGTTCTTAGTCAGTGCAAATATGCCCTTGATATATTGCAGGAAACAGGAATGATGGGGTCTAAATCTGCTAATATACCTATGGATCTCAAAGGACATCTCTATGATGCTGAGTCTCTGCCTGTAGATAACAGATCTTATAGGCAGTTGGTTGGTAAATTGTTGTATCTTATTATTACTCGTCAAGATCTTTCCCTTGTCGTTGGGAAACTCAGCCAGTTCTTGGACAAGCCGACCAGGCAACATTGGGATACTACTATACAGGTGCTTAAATATGTGAAGAAAGCACCTAGTAGACGTATCTTATTTTAGAAGGGCTCATCTATGAGTTTTGTCGGCTATTCTGATGCCGACTATGCAGGGTGCATGACAGATGGGAAGTCATTAACTGGATTCTACACTTATGTGGCAAGCAACTTAGTGACCTGGCGAAGCAAGAAGCAGCAGGTGGTATCTTGATCTAGTGCAGAGTTAGAATAGAGGGCTATAGCTCAGACTGCTACAGAGATGGTCTGGGTTAGATCGATGCTACATGATCTTCATGTTTAGATAGAGGGACTGATGGAGATGAGGTGTGATAATTGCGCTACTACATATATTGCAAACAACCGAATATTTCATGAGCGGACAAAACAAGTTGAGGTTGATTACCATTACACTAGAGACCTGATACAACGTGGAATCATTTACACTTCATCTAAATCTTCTGAAGATCAGATAGCGGACATATTCACAAAGCCTCTTGTGAGAATTGCGTTTGATAAGTGTTGTTCCAAGCTGAGCATTATTAATATATATGCTCCAGCTTGAGGGGGAGTGTTGATAGAGCACTCTAGTTATGTTTTGTTACTGTTTTGGAATTATTTGTTATTGTTCTTGTCCTATTGGACTTATGCTGCACTTTTCCCAAACACCTCTCTTTATATAAAGAGGTGTAGGGTTTCATTTGAGAATAAGACTTTTCATTATCTCTGACTGATTTCAACAAGAATATTCAAGTAAGACGGGAGAAATCTTCCATTGCCACCAAATAAAATATGTCCCATACGATCTCCTTAGACGTCCAGATGGAGTAAGTAGAACATGACTTCAGAACTCTAATGTCTGCTCCTTGGAAATGCATTCCTGTGATGTTTTTCCAAGTTGTGGCTTGCCTCGCATTGGAAGGTGGTTTTTGGTGGAATTTGTGGTAGCATCCTTTGACGCTCATGCAGGGGGAGATGACCAATCAAGGTGCTATAGATAGCTAGAAGCCCATCCTAATGGAAGAGATGCATAACTTGCATACGGTGACTATAGAAGGCGATAAACACCACCTTCTTTACAACCTTCACCAAGAGTGCATCTTATTAGAACATCTTCGAATGCAAAGATATTGCATTAAATATCGCTCTGGGTGATTTAACTAACGGAGAGAAGGCTCATAGGGAAATTTGGTACTTAGACATTCTCCAATGTCATATGAGGAGCCACATGAACCTCTCCTTGATCGGTAATGTGGGAATGTCGTCCATCGGCTAATAGTAAGTCCCACCTGATGGAATCAACTAGAGAGTAGAAAACTGTCTTGCATCACCACATATATGTTGGGATGCACCTGAATCAACTAGCCAGTCTGCTTCCTTTACCCAAGATTGACATGCAATTCCTCCCTGAGATGTATCATACTAACGGAGTCTTCAGATTAGCGTCTCATACTCGCTCCTGGGGATGGTCACAGTATCTTGTACCAATCTTGGTGCGGCAAAGGCTTAATTCTCAATATGAGCAACACACTTCTCATGTGAAAATGCCTTTCAAATTATCCCATATTTCCTTGGTAGTCTTGTAATACGTGATCTCACCCCCTATTTTAGGGATGACAGGGTTCATGATCCATGCACAGACCATGGTGTTGCCCTTCTTCCATGTGGCATTCTTGCTAGTCTTATGTGTGGGCTTTGGTTGAAGTAATATGTGCTCTTGGTCATGACCTTCAACCATCATCAAGAAGGTCTGTGACCATCAGGCACAGTTGGTCTCATCCAACTTTACCATGGGGTTGAAGAACGGGCTCTTATGGGCTTTTGTCTCCATCTCGTGCCTTGATGTCACCTCTGAGACATCTTCTGGAGCCATTTCTTCTCCAATCAGGCCCAACACTAGTCAATAACTTCTGGATAGTTGATTTAGGGCATTAAATCACTAGTAACCTCCAACAAAGCTCAAGAATAATGAGCAAGTTGCCTTGTAGTTGCTATTTTGTTCACCACCAGGCCAACCAGAGCTGTAAACCGCTGGGCGACACCAACTGGATGATCAACAACCTCGGGCAACGTTGTTGGTTGGAGATCGAAGGCACCAAATAACTTTCGAAGGCTACTGGCGATGATTAGGCACTTGGGTGATGTTGCAACACCTGCTTGATTAGAGATCAAAGGCATTAAACAAATTTCGAAGGTTGTTGGCGATGCTAAGGCACTGTAGCGGTACTACAACACTTGCTACAGTGTTTTAGTGACAACCCAAGGTGCAAATAGCCTTGGTGGCATCAAAGGAATTGCCTCTGATGGTCGTGAGGGCCTTAACAGCACCTCAACTTCCTCCTTGAGGGGTTCGAGACCCTTGGTGGCGCCAAGAAGTGGTAGGGAGGGCCACTAGCACGTGAGATTTGGCTGGTGTAGGTGCCTTGTAGCCGGAGGCGATCGTTGGTGGCTAGTCACAAGGGTGGTGGTGGTGGTAGAATAGTTCTAAAAGCCCCTTCTTCGATTAGGGTTAAGTTTTTCTTTTGTGGAAGGAAGAAAGTTGTATAGGGATCAAGGGGGGTATAGAACATCAACTTAAGACCGCTGCTCTGATACCACGTTGAGAGAATAAGACAACTTGTTTATGACTGAACCTATACCCCAGTATATAGAAGATGTGGAAAGTACAGAGAGGTCCATAGAAAATAAAGAAAACATAAACAATGATTCATTACACGACTCTTTTCTACAGTCCACAATCATCCAACTCCCATTCTTACCACCACTATCCGCTCCCTCCACACCTGCCACTTAATCATATTCATATTACCTTTCTAATCATCAGGTCTCTTCACTACCCAATTGTTGATGGTCCAATTTGCTTGATAGCCCAATCACCATCCACATCCAGCCCATCAACTATAGTCCAAGCCCACTACCACCCTCATCCCACTACACGAGCAATATTGTATTGTCATTCACCTTGGCATCTACTCCTCGCCCCATCACAATTACCCAAGTTGCATCAACTCCATTGCTGATTATCAAAAGTTCCTTCATTGTTGTCTAGCCTTGCTAGACCTATCACAGATGGTTCCCTTGCCTCCTAGCCACATCCTAGCTACCTTTGAACCCCTCAACACTGGGCACCGCCACTGGGCTGGGAGAGGATCCTTGTGCAAAGCTATTAGATACCTTGGTAGGGGCGATGGGATGGTGGAGAGGATCCTTCAGGACTCGTATGGCTCCACGGTGGATCTTGTGTTGGGCTGATCTTGTGGGATGTTGTTGGCCTTTTGGAGTGGTGAAACACAGACTGCAACATGGCTTCTAGGCTTTGTCTTTTAGCCTCGTTTGGGGAGTCTTTTGTTCTGGAGGGATGATTGGACAGGGAATGGTGCTTTCTTTGCTATCTTTCCACAGCTCTACGGCTGTACTCCTTGCAAGGATGCTAGGGTGGTTGAGGTGTGGGATCCTAGCTCTGGTTCTGTCCTCTTGCCTTGCCTATCTAAGGGTACTTTGGTTGAATTTCATAACACGATGGCTATGTTGGACGGGGTAAGACCTGAGGTAGTCGTGATCGACGAGCTTGAATGGACAACAGGGAGATTCTCTGTGGCTGTGTTATAAAGCCTTGACATTAGACGGGGGTTCCTCGACTGATGTGTTCTCTTGCCTTGCCTATCTAAGGCTACTTTGGTTGAATTTCATAACACGATGGCTATGTTGGATGGGGTAAGAGCTGAGGTTGTCATGATGGACGAGCTTGAATGGACAACAGGGAGATTCTCTGTGGCTGTGTTATAAAGCCTTGACATTAGATGGGGGTTCCTCATCTGATGTGAAGTCTGGCTCTACTATTATTTGGAAGCTTCCATTGCCGCAAAAAATTATCTTTGCTTAGTTGATAAGGAGGGAGAAGTTGGTCACTAGATCTTACAAAATAAGGTGGTTACAGAATGTGGACACCTCTTGTGCCTTATGCAATGCTGGGAAAGAAGATGTGCGTAACTTGATGCTCTCTTGCGATTTCATTGGGGACGTGTGGTGGGTGCCATAGATCCAAGGGATTGACTGTTCTTCCTTTGATAGCTTTTGGGCTTCATTTAGGCGGTTTGTGCATTTTAACACGGCTGGTTGGGTCAGGGCCATGGTGGTGGCATGGTGCATCTTGTTGTACCGTCATATTGTTGTGTCTAGGGGGAAACAGGCATGGGTTGAGAATGTGGTGGGGGAAGTTGTCATCTTTCATGATTTGTATCTCCAAAATATGTAAGTCCATTCCTTTTCTAATGAAGTTCCTTGGATGATTACAGATCTCTGGTTATCGTCCTTTTCTTTCTCAAAAAAAAAAGAAAAACACCGGGCACCACCAATCAAGTTGCTTCTATTGAGCTATTTTGGCACAACCTTTTCACTCTGAACTACTGCTCCATCACAGTACTTTCTACTCCAGTGCAAGCAACGCCTTTCATGGTTCTCTCCCCCTTGCAAGCCTGTGCAATAGCTTATCTTGGATTTGGCTTCTCTCTTTTCTCCTTGTAGCTGATGATGCAAGTCTTTACCATCACTGCAAAGGAGGTGGAGGGCATTCTATGCCATTTTGCTTGGCGTTGTTGAGTGCTTGAACGTCTCCTGTTGAGAGAGATGAATATTTAGTGGTTGGGCCAATGGATCATGTGATATGAAGGTCTGGGGCTCTCCCCTCGTAGTTTTCCTTTAGAGGTTTTCTATGTATATCCAGTATCCCATGTGTTGAATGTTTATTTTATTCTTGTGGATTTTATCATTTATTGCTTCCGATTTCAAAGACTCAACATTGTATCAGAGCAATTCGATTTCAGGATTTATTGATGATTGTCTTGGACTGTGATTCTATATTTATTTCTTGATACATGGAGATTTAATGAGGATATTTGAGATCAATTTATTGAGTTCCGTTCTTACGTTTGTTTGATGGTTCTGGTTTCAAAGCTGTCTTCCTGATGAGGGGCTCCCATAAAGACCTTACTCCCCTAGTGTCACCTTGATTCAAGGAACCCAGGTGCAGATCACCTGAAGGAAACTATCATAATGGCACTTGGAAGAGGCTTTGGTGCATGCAGCATCAGCAGCAGTGCCCAATGTTGAGGTTAGAGTTTCTGTTCTGCGTCTTAATGGTGCGGGTTCGACTTCCTATGGCTGCAGTTATCCAAATGGCATTTTCCCATTACAAAAAAAGGCAGCAGTAGCTGGAAGCGTGGTGCCTCTTTTTCCCAACTAAAGAGGTGACGTGGCAGTGACCTGAGGTGCTGCTGCTGCTGCCACCGCCGCTTTGTACGGAGAAGAGCAAGTGGAGAAAATTTGTGTGCACTGACACTGGTAGTGCAGCTTGGTAGTGCCAAATTTGTATGCACACATGTGGCGAAGTATATGGCATATCTCCAATACATGATGCTTGTGTCTGAGCCAAATCTCCCCATTTCTGGTGGTGATGTGTTTTATGGTGGGTGTTAGAAACCTCACCATCGCTGAAGAAGTATCCTTTGGTAAATTTATAACTCTTATCCTCTCTTTGTTTTCCTTGCAAACCAAGATTAAACTTTTTTATCCTCTCTTTGTTCTCCTTGCAAACTAGGATTTAACTTTCTCCCAGATTTAAAGAAATTCCACAAACTTAAGTTTTCAATATTTCACTGCTTTTCCAAGAGTACAATATTTGTAGTACTTTGAAAACTGCCCACAAGTTCTTAGAAAATGCACATCAGTTTAATACTTCAGAAGAATCTTCACATTCAAGGCAGAAATCTCGTCCAATTCCAAATTAGCCCATTATTTATAGTAATTGCACTTCATCCCACAATGCTCCAGAAGTTGTAGTCAAGCACAGGAAGTTTGCAGATTCCACTTTGGTCTAGAAATATTCCAAAATTTACATATCAATCCAAGATCTGTAGGACCTTCAAAAGTGTCCAAAACTTTGTGATTTTTTCACACTTCAAGTATTTTATGATTCAATCCAATATTTTCTGATATCTAGATCTTAGTGTAACTATATTTGTTCTTGCAAATCAGTCCAAAGGTATTGTTGTTGCAACAGTCTTAACGTGTCAATTGATTGTTTTTTGAGGTTGTTTCCTTTGGTCTGAAGCTCTTGATATGCCTTGTCTCCATTCATCTGTGGTTTGCCTGGCGTTTGAGCCCCTGATCCTTCTCAGCTGAGTTTAGACAGGAGATGTCAAGGGGATCTTGTCTTGTCCTTTGGATGGGTGTTTTCATGATTTTTCCCTCCATGGTTTTCCACAACAATCTGGTGTTCCTCAACTTCCTATCTATTGAATGTTTTTCTTCTCTGATGGTTTTTTTTGAAAAGACCTCTCATGGAATTTATCATTTTATTACTTTTGATTTCAAAGTTGCAGCACCTTGTTCTTACGATTGTGGCAGAAGAGGACTGATTCTCTTGGTACCAGTTCAGGGCCATTTTTGGGAACTGCATCACTCTTTCATTCATGGTACAATTGACAAGCTTGATGGTGCCTACTTCTCATTGTGATCCTTGTCATTCCACTACTCTTTAGTTTTTACTAGAAGCTTTCTATCTTATTGGAAGATGAACATAAAAAGAAGGTAGGAAAATATGCAGATTTGAGTATTCGATAATGATATTGTGGGGTTTTGAATGCTCAATGGCACGTGTCCACTATTAATCACTAGGTCTAGATGGTTGTTTCTGATAAGGAGATCTAGGAGGCTCCATTACAAGTCAAATGTTATTGTATCATATCTTCTCTTGGAGGAGATGTAAAACTTCTGCTGGGACTCTATATCTTCTGCTAACTGCTATTATATTCTTAGGAAAGTATTGCTTGCACATGATCTCTATCAAGTCCTTAATGCCAATATAGATGTCATGATAAGATGTCATGATTTGAGCAATATAGTTCTTGCACCATTGAAGGAGAACTGCACAAACTTTTGAGATTAGATGCTATCAAGGATGCGGCATCCTATCTGCATGCGGAAGAGTAACTTATGTTGAGATCTCCTATCACACTTTTTGAGTAATCAGCTATGGTCATATCTAGAATGGACAAGGAGGTTTTCACTATGGATCGACAGGAGTTGTTCTCTAGCAGAGGAAATAGACATGGTGCACCACAATATTGAGAGCGTTACTGTTGATATAATCATAATTTTAACAAGTGCAGGATTAAATCTACGAGAACATAAATGCTGTTCCTTAAGTGGTGTATTCATCCAAAGCCTTGGCTTGGACAAGCTGTAATCATCTAACATATTTTTAATGGAAGTTTTGATGGCCAAATACCTTTGTTGAGTTATAAGGTTCTATTTGTCATTTATTCTTTCTTTATGGGTATCTATGTAATTAACCTAGTTCTCTCTCTTATAAGAGAGAGACTACGGTTTCTATTGAGACTTAAATGCATCATTTTCTCTTCACAACCTTCAATAGTCATCCTTTTTCCTTTTTTCAAAAAATATGGAGAGACGGCATAGTTCAAACTTGTTTTTGATCAACCTGATTCGACTTCTGATACTATGTTTACAAAAATTTCGCCTATTTGGCCAAGTATTCAGCATAGTGCTACTTGAACCCTGACCGATCCAAATACCTAGACTTGGGACTCTTCTTGGACCACCCGAGTAATTGCTCACTCTATTAGCTACTCAACCCATGGGTTGTGAAGAGGTGAGAGTATATTTTACCTTTTAATATTTCACCCTTCTAATTTCTCACTCTTCTGTTTGAGTATATTTTTAAAAATCACTGGACATGTTATATTATTTTCTCAACACCTCTCCTCTGTATAAAGAGGTGTAGGGCTCTGTGAAATAATTGAATTGATCATTTTGTCCTACTCATTACGTTTAGTGTCAAAGTGGTCGACAACTCCTAGTCTCTTATTAATGTCCAACAGCATATCTAGCTCATAGAGTTTATCGAACACGCCCTTGGAATCTATTTCAAATCATAGATTGCAGTCTTCAACTTTCATACTTTGGAATACTTGCCTTGCACCTCAGATTCTGACAACTGCTGGCATGCTGAATATAAACTTTTTCTGTTAAATTACCTTTCGTTTGACTCTATTTGAAAGGTGGAGCCGCAGATTCATGCTCATTTAGAGAGGCATGCCTCCCTGTAATAGAATATTGAATGGGCTCAAAAAACATAAAATCCATTTTGTTACTATGATAAGGATGAATAGGATCAAAACTGATGCCCCATTTGAGTTGGTGAGTACCTATGAAGCATATATTTGATTACCCAAAAAAAGGATTTGACCTTGTCAGGACCAGTGAGTGGACAAAGCAAACACACCCATAGACCTTAGGTGATACATTAAATAGGCCAACGAGGATTCAAATAGGCCAATGTCTGGAAATGATAGGTGCAACGAAATGCCTTTAATGATAATCAATATCAGGACAGTGTTACCCTAGCAAGAGGAATGAACAGTTGTCTGTATTATAAGAGAAAGGGCCCTGTTAAGAATATGCTGGCATTTATACCTAGCTATCTCCTTTCGTTGGGAGGTATAATATTATGACGATAGGACATGTCATCCCAGAAAGAGGAATGAACAGTTGTCTATATCATAAAAGAAAGGTCCTTGTTAAGAATATGTTGGCATTTACACTTAGCTATCTCCTTTGGTTGGGGAGGTATGACCATACTTTGTTTGATGAACAGAGTCACAATATCTACACAAAAAAAATGCACAGAGCAGTGGTATAAAACTCAAGAACATTGCCATATCTCACAGTTTTGATAGTGGCACCACATTGATTGCTTATTTCAGTGACGAATGACTTTAATAAATCTCCTACATGAGACCTTGCCTTTAGAAAAAAAACACCCAAGAAAGTCTTGAAAAATAATCAATCACTACTAGATAATACTTCTCCTTAATGATATGTAATACAACTAGGACCCTGAATATCAATATCCAGGAAGTAAAATAGAGAACTAGAGATTAGAGTATGACTCAAAAGAATGGGATGACTAATGGTGTTTCTTTAAAGGACATGCTTCATAACTGAAGGTGGCAGAGGAAGGCATTTGCAGAATTATTCTCTGTAGGTTCAGTAGAGGAAGATATCCAAGACATAGGCACTATTAATCTGCAGAGATGCCACCATATGACAGACGCCAACTAGCAAAGACAGATGGTTGTAAAAGGCAATCATTCCTTCCTCAAGCCTCTATGGTCATCTTTCAATTTGTTCACGTCTGAAAATAATAAGAAAATAGATCAAAAGCAACCCTGTAACTAAGCTATTTGGTGATATGGCTCATAGGATATAAGTTCATGTACAAGAAACACATTCATTAACTGCATAATACAATATAGGGTGACATCTTCATGACTGGTAATGACCTCGTGTCCCCATTAACAACCTATATTATATGACCTAGGGGAACTGATCCTAATCTGTGAGCGCTTTTTACATCACCATACAACTGCCTAGATGCACCTCAGTACACTAACCAATCTAAATTAGCCCATTCACCAAATAAAGAACCACAAGCAAGAGATATGGCTGGGGAAGTTGCCAAGGCAGCAGTACTAGGTGTTGGACCAGTTGACGTTACAAAAGCATGCCCTATGATCATCTGATTTAATCTCTAAACCAGGTCTTTATATTCTGCCCCAAGAAACTGAAACATTGTAGATGATTCGGCAAGTGAAGTTGTGGCTTGATGTGCAATAATTGGCTTTCTCAATTTTCTTCAGTTATGTCATGTCTTCCTAAAATAAGAACACTGTACATTTTTTGAAAAGATAACACTGAACATTGCCACACCTGGTAGTTGTGCAATGCGATCCACGTACTCAATGAGTAGCCCCCTTCCTCTCTGGTTGTAGGTAACTGCTATGTCAGATGTCTTAGTGTCTGTGGATGGTGCTGAGATCGCAACACTTTAGCCAAATGCAAGACTCAGCTATAATCTAAACCTTCTGCCAAATGCAAGACTCAGCTATAAGCTAAACCTTCTGAGATGCTAGAATTTGATCTAAAGCAGGATGGTAGGACTCACCTGATTCTGAGAAAAAAAAACAAAAAAGCCAACCATAGTTTCGGTGCTAATTAACTGCTTGTCTACCTATCCCTCTATTTTCTTTTAATTGGACAAACTTCCCTCCAGACTATTAACCGTCCATTGCCAAAAATGGAGATGGTGATTCCAGGCATTACCAGCATTTACCTGGTATGTGTGCCTACCTATGGTGCCCCCTCGCAAGAAGAGGAGGAAGAAGAGGGTAGGTATCAAGCACAAGAAAGCTAGCACTTACCTCTTTTTGATGCCATGCTGTAGAAGTCAAATAACCCGTTTATTGTTGGAAATAAATTAATAAAAGAAAGCATGGCAGGATCTAAGTATAATGCTTCACTCAGTATCTTTAATGATCGTGTTTTCAAGTGAATGGTTTGAAGTTTGTGAATAACAATTTATCATTTTTTTTTGTCTCTTAGATGGTATGATGCATTACATTCTTGTGCTTAAACTCTTAGCAAAATGGCATGGCTGAAAGAAAATGTCAACATATCCTAGATGTGGCTTGTGGTATCATGCTTCATATGCATGTTCCAAAATCTTAATTACCTAGTAAATTGGGTCTCTTGTTCTGTTACTGTTAAACAGATTTCCATGTTTCTTTTTTTTCTGAGAGGTATTTCTATGGAAGTGTTAATTGCTGGAAAGGAATTGTTTCGTCTACTCATGTATTTGGTTGCCTTCGCTTTGCCCATGTTTTTCATAGTGGTAAGTTATCTTCACATTTGTTAGTATTTCTTTGGATTATGATTGGACTTAAAAGACTATAGGTGATATGATTCCATGCCTCATATACTACATCAATGCCAGGATGTTCAGATAATTGTCTTCTCTACCTGATGAACCACTAATAGTACGCATCTTCTCTACATACCTTGATCCTTTTTGTCTACCGAGCCATGAAAACACCACAGTTTATGCCAAAAGAACAAGTCCTCTTGTGCGCATTGATGATATAATTGTTTGAAGAACATTACTACACTATTCTTAACATTTAAATTTCTCTACCATCACTGCACTCGTTTGAAGGGGATACTCCTTAAGTCTTGTGCCTCTTTTAAGTGGAAAGGCACCCCCTCATGGACAAAATTCCTTATCTTGGTATGTGCCTACCTCACATCTTGCTTACTAGTGTAAGGCTAGATTCTATTCAGGCTCACAAGATCTATATTGAAGCAGAACAAAATCCTTTGGAATAAGGCAAGCAAGGACTCACTGGGGGAAATTTTGAGTATTAGCTACTACCTAGGAAGGGTAATTTGGTGTCCTGATATTAGCCAGTTTCATTCTTTCAACTACCTGTGGAAGAATTTGCAAATTAACAAAAACAGATGGATGGTTTTCCATCTCAAAGATAGACACTTTAATCTACAAGAATGCATGATGTGATGTCAGCTTTTTTGTCAGAAGGTACATGGAACTTGATGGAGCTGCCTCCTTATGTTGATATTCTTGGCTGCCAATGGATGCTTACCATAATAAGATGTCAACTTGATGGAACTATGGCTTTCTTTAAGACTCGATTTGTAGCAAAAGATTACATACGAACCTATGGGCTGATTGTTTTGGGACTGTTGAGTTATGTACAGGGCATTTTTTATTGTTATTTGTAGTGAAGGGGTATACTTGTAATTCTCTCTCTAGAGCCTCTCTATATAAAGGCTCAGGGTTTCTCTGAATAAAGCTATGTCATTTCGATCCTAACATGGTATCAGTGTAAAGGTCCTAGACCGGTGGTCTGGTATCCTACCAACCCTAGTCTCCCACACAACCACTTAAACCCTAGCTCTCCTCTCCGGGTGCCGCCACCCATCTCCAGCGGCCTCCCAGGCGCCGCTACTCGTCTCTGGTGGTCCCCCCACACCGGCAATGGCCCCCCAGCACCTCTGCGACGGTGATTTGAGGGCTTGAGCACCCTTGCTTGGGCTCCCAACATCGTCGCCTAGGGGTTAGCACCATTGCCAATCACCTTGGGCCACCGCATCGACGATTTGAGGGCCTGAGCACTTGTGCTTGGGGTCCTAGCACTGTCGCCCGAGGGTTTCTTCCCCTTCACCAACCTTCCCAACGCCACCCAGGCCTCCCCTCGACTCTGTCGTCGTTGCCTAATCACTAGCAATGCTGCTCAAGCCTCCCCTCAACTCCAGCATCGTCGCCTGATCACTAGCAGCGTCGCCTAAGGCTGTGGGTGCTCGGGTAGTGGTGCTGTGGGTGGTTTGAAGCCTAGCAGCGTTGCTACCCTAGATCAAGAGCTAGGATGGTTCTCTCTCCCTTGATCTACTTAAAGTTTTCTAAAGGAGTTTCTGTTGTTTGGAAGGCACCACTAGGGCTGTTCATTTGCCCTAGCATGTGCAAACAAGTTTCTTTGTAGTATGAATAGGGTACATGATCTGAAAATTACCTTTGTGCAGCTTGGATGTGATTTTTGGAGGCATTTTCAATCTAAAAAATCAATTTTCAGACCCTATAATCGATTTTTTCATACCTATAAATCAGTATTTTTTTTGGATCTAGACTCCAAGCACTATGGCGGATAAAAAGGAAGCTGTGGGTGACTTGGTGGGGAAAACTACCACGAGTGCTCCCATCTCCTCTCGATCCATTAGATCCCATAGGAAGAAGTACATCTTGACGATGTTGTGCCTGATGTGAAGTCTGCAGATTGGAAGGCAGACAATGACTGGGTGGTTACTTGCCTCCTTAACAGTGTGACACAGACCATTGCTAAGCAAGTCATGGCTCATGCCTCAGCCAAGAAGAAGTGGGAGGTATTGTATGAGATACACTCCCATAGGAGCAATATTGCATGACTGTATAGAGTCGTGGAGGATATCCACAACCTTTGGAAAGGCACCACGTCCTTATCTGAGTATCATGGCACTATGAAAAATCTTTAGAATGAGCAAGATGTGTATCAGCTCATCTCTACAAATGCATCTATTATTGCCAAGCAGAGAGAAGCCATTCGTTCTATTCAGCTTCTGTCTGGACTTGGCCCCGAGTACAAAGCAGTGAAAGATCAGTTCATGACTCTGGATGAGATTCCTTCACTAGAACAAATCTATGCTCGTCTCGCTAGGCTTACTATCTCAAATTCCATCCCTACTTTTGATGCCTCTGCCATAGTTGTTGTTGGTCGTGGTAGATCAAATCCAAGTGGACGAGGTGGCAGAGTTCATGGTGGTGGTGGTATAGGTAGACGTGGTCATGGTTGGAATTCCTTCTTTTGTGAGTACTATCACAGGAGTGGACACACTGTGGACCGATGTTGGGTCAAGCACAGTTATCCGCAGGGTATGGATCTACATGCCCACTAAGTATCTGCAAAAGATAACTCTCAGGTGCAGGAGGATGATAGTCAGATCACTATTTCCAGGGCTGATTATGAGTGTTTCATAGCTTCTCAGAGATCTGCTTCTGCTACAGTTCAGAGGTTTGCAAGTACTTTTGCCATGTTAGTTAAATCCTAAGTTCCTATCTGGCTTGCGAATTCTGGTGCCTCCTCTCACATTACTGGCGACACTATCCTTTTTTCTTCTCTATGAGACCTTGTTATGCCATATCTGGTTAAAGTGGTTGATGGGGGTTTGTCACCAGTCACTGGACTCGAAAATATCTCTATTCTAGCTCGTTGGTTCTCTCAAATGTCATACATGCTCTCAAATTTGCACTTAATTTAATGTCTATTAGCCAAATTACCAAAGATTTGAGATGTCGGGTTGTGTTTCATGACTAATATTTCTTCGTACAAGACCTCCAAATGATGAGGCAGATTGGTTGAAGCAGATTGGTGGAGGATTTGGGCATGGGCAGAACGGTCTCTACTACTTTCATATCCCACCTTCCAATGCTGATGTTGTTTGTGCCACTACTGCTCTCTAGTAGCATTTGAGACTTGGTCATCCCAGTTTGCATCTTTTGTGCTATCAGTTTCTTACGTTGTCTTTTCCTGATGTTTTGATATGTGAAGCCCGTCAGTGAGGCAAGCACCATAGGTTTTCTTTTCCACCAAATAATAAAAGATCTGAGTCTATTTTTGTACTTGTTCATGCTGATGTTTGGGGCCCTTGTAGGGTCAGGAGTGTTAGAGGATTTTGGTATTTTCTTATTTTTACGAATGATTATACCAGAATGTCCTGGGTTTTTATGATGAAAGAAAAATCTGAAGTCTTTGATATTGTCAAAAATTTTATTGTGGAAATAAAGACTCAGTTTTCTACTGTTATTAAGATTTTTTGGAATGACAATGGATTGGGGTTTATGAATGCTAGGACAAATGGTTTCTTCAAATCCTTTGGTATTATTCACCAGACCACTTGCATTCATATTTCCCAACAAGATGGGGTTGCTGAACATAAAGCTTCGACACTTACTTGATGTACCCCGCTCTCTTATGTTTCAAATGAATGTTTCATCACATTTTTGGGTTGATGTTGTTCCTACCGCTACTTATTTGCTGAATCGAGTTTGTTCCTTTGTCTTTGGAATCAAAACTCCGTACTCTATGTTGTTTTCCAGTAAGGACCTTTTTTTTGTAACTCTTGTTATCTTTGGCTGTGTTTTGTCCATTTGCATAAAGTGGATAAAATTTCTCAGTCTATGAATTGCATGTTTCTGGACTACTCTAAGACCCAAAAAGGGTATAGATGCTATGATCATATTTCACGGAGATTTTATGTTTCTGCTGATGTCACATTTTTTGAGGAGATTCCATATTATCAAAAATAGGGGAGCAACCTACTGAGCCATCACATGAAGTTTCGCTTCTTATGCCTACTGAACCACCGCAATCCACTGAGCCACCTATATCTAGGGCTAGTCAATCTAATTCGAGTCCTTTTCCATATCGTTCTGAGATTCCTGATGCAGATACTTTTCCTAAGCATTTTCAACACAGGACCCAGGATGTTTCTCAGGTGGAAGAACCGTTGTCTACTATTTCTACTCAATCCCCACCAGCTGCTGATGATTTGTCTGAGGACCAGGTACCTCCTACCACTGATGATACTACTCTGGACCTTCCTATTGCACAAAGGAAGGCTCCATGTTCTTATGCTAAATATTTTGTATCTCAATTTATGTCCCTTGACAGCTTGTCTATAGTTGGACGCCATTTTTTCCTGGCCATTGACAGTGTGCAAGTACCACAGGATCATCATGAGACCTTTCGAGATCCATCTTGGACCTTGGCAATGGATGAGAAGATGGCAACTTTACAGCCCCTTGGCACATGGGACCTTGTTGATATACCCCCAGGTGCTACTGTTGTGGAATGTAGATGGGTGTTTACACTTAAGTGTCGTTCTAATGGCAATGTGGAACGGTGCAAGGCATGCTTGGTGGCCAAAGGATATATTCAGATGTTTGGGGTTGACTATTTTGAGACTTTTTCCTCAGTAGCTCGTCTTAATTCTGTTCGAATATTGCTGTCTCTTATTGTCACCAAGCATTAGACCGTCCATCAGCTGATATAAAAAATGCCTTTCTGTATAGCGATTTGGAGGAGGAAGTCTACATGGAGCAGCCATTAGGCTTCCCTACTTAGGGGGAGTGTGAGAAGGTTTGTAGACTGAAGAAAGCTATCTATGGACTGAAATAAAGTCCAAGAGCTTGGTTTGAGAGGTTCAGCAAGGTGGTTCAGGACTATAGCTTCACCAGATCTTCTGCTGATCATTTTGTCTTTACATTGCATAAAAAGATAGGCTCAATCATACTTGTTTATGATGACATACTTCTGACTAGCAGTGACAAGCAAGGCATAGAGGAAACGAAGAAGGTGCTACAGTCACAATTTGTTACCAAAGATTTAGGGCCCATCAACTATTTCTTTGGTATTGAAGTGCAGTACACTGGAGGAGGACTTGTGTTATCCCAGTGCAAGTACGTTCTTGACATGCTGAGAGACATGGGTATGCTGGGGTGCAAACCAGCATACGTGCCTATGGATGTGTCTTGGCCTATTGTAGATGAGGATATCCTCTACTGCAAGATGTCACTAGATACCTGCAGTGATTGGTAAGCTATTGTATCTGACTGTTACTCATCTTGACATTGCCTTTACAGTTAGAAGATTAAGCTAGTTTATGCAGTCGCCAAGAGAAGTCCGCTGGGATGGTGTTTGCCAGATTTTCAGGTACTTGAAAAGTACACCTGGGAAAGGACTCCTTTTCAAAGACAATGAGCACTTAGATGTTTGTGGATACTCTGATGCAAACTTTGTTGGCACTCATGAAGATTGAAAATCCACTACAGGATACTATACATTTGTTGGAGGCAATTTGGTTACATAGAGAAGCAAGAAACAGGCAGTGGTATTTAGATATAGTGTTGAGTCTGAATACAGGGCTATGTCTTATACTACTTATGAGCTACTCTGGATCCGTTCCATTCTAGAACACTTTCGAGTACAGGTATCTGATCATATTCCAATGCACTGTAACAAGGCTGCCACCTTTATTGCAAACAATCCAATTTTCCATGAGAGGATCAAGCATATTGAAGTGGATTGTCAGTTCATCAGAGAGGCCATTGTAGCTAAGAAGATTTCTACACCCTACATATGCACTGAAGATCAACTAGCAGATATCTTCACTAAAGTACTTCCTAAGAAGAGATTACACTATATTTGTTCTAAGCTGAGCATGTTTGATGCTTATGCTCCAGCTTAAGGAAGAGTATTGAGTTATGTATGGAGTGCTTTATTGTTATTTGTAGTGAAGGGGTATATTTGTAATTCTCTCTCTGAAGCCTATCTATATAAAGGCCCAAGGTTTCTCTAAATAAAGCTGTCATTTCAGTCCTAACAGGAACATTTTTCTCCTACGGCTCGCTTTAATCCTATGCGGACTGATCTCTCTGTTGCTAATTTTGGCTCATGGATATAGAAATCCCTTTTGAGGTTTATATCTGATAGCCCACTAAATTCATCACAGAGTTGGAGACTCACAAGGTGTGCAAGTTGAGGAAAGTTATCTATGTCTTTAAGACAATTCCACGAAAGCACTTATATCCCATGGATTCCAAAGGTCTTACCTTAAATACTTACAACTTCGGTATGAAAAGAACCTCTAGAGTGGTTAATGCCATAGTTTTCATGGATGACATGCTTCTCATAGGACATGATACTCTTGGTACAAACGAGAACAATATTTGAATTCTCAAGTTGAGATGAAGGTGTTGAGGTTAGTTATACTTTTGGTAGTAACTTCTTGTCTTAGAGGAAGTACTTCATTGATATGCTGAAGTTGGAGATTGGAATATTGGATTGTGGCCTACTTATATTCCTATCAAATGAAACTTATGTTTTTTGTAAGATAAATATTGAAAGCTATCGTGATGCATGTTAGCAAAGTCTTGGTCAGAAAGCTTTTGTATCCTAGTGTAACTTGTCCTCATCCTTCCTTTGTTCTTGGATGAGTTAACGAGTCTGAAGAAGCCCACTTATGGGCACCAGGTGTTATGTTCAGAAAATGAAAGTGGAAAGGTTTTAGTCGTAGATTATGTTGGCTCTAATGAGGATTGATGCTTAACTATTGGTTATTACACATTTGTAGGCGGTAGCCTTGTTATCTGGTGTGGTAAGAAGAATGTGGATTCATGGTCCAATATAGTGTGGCATGTACTGCATAGTGCGTACAAACTTTTCTGGACTCAGAGGGATTTTAACATTTTTGTTGATGTGTCCATGTTCATGTACCATAAGCTGCTACTTTTCTATCAACGAATCTAGCCTTTGGTGAGTGTAAAAAGCACGTAGATATTGATTTGTGTTTTATCTCCAATGCTATTTTCAGAAGGTACACATCTTTACCAATGCATCATCTGGAAATAGATTATTTTCTATGCATCCAAGTTGGACATGATTGATATGTATGCTCCAACTTGAGAGGGGGTGTTATTGTTGGAAGTGTCTTATCTTTTTTATAGTATTCCTTGTTTTTATTTATTCCTTCGGCCTCTTTGTAATTTCACTATTGGGCCTCTATATACTTGGAGGTGCCCTTATCGGTAGAACTATCTTATTCTTTCCCTGAATCTACCAAATTTTCTTGCAGCCTTGCAGTGTTGGAGGGAATCGCCATCAGTTTTAATCCAAAATACAAGGTCTTAAGTAGCTCATACCCTTGGATTGCGAGGAAAGTGCTTACTGACAGCTCGCCTAAGCTTCGTTCCACATTAAGAACTCTACTTTACAAGGTAACTTTAGTTAAATTTTTATATACAAATCAATCACTTTGATAAAACATCTGCTGCATACAGTTGATGTCATATGTTTGATGTTAAAATAGAATTAGATATAACAAAAGTTCCCTTTGGACGATAACTAATTGTTGTAGCCATGGATTTGAGTCAAATAACACAGCAGACACTCGATCTGTATTGATTTCTTAATTTTGGTGGCCAAAGCTAATATGAAATAATGCATTCATAAAAGACAGCACACACAGTCCGAATAGAAATAATAAAGCAGAAGCTATGCTGGGGTGCTACGATAATCTCACACAGATATTGTAAAGTGGCAAAGCATACTGCTTGCATTATAAGCTGAATCCAAATAACAAGATGGTTTGATGATCAAAGTACAATTTGGACTCACCCCCAAAATCTCCTAGGACCTGACCCCAACCGCCCCCGCGCAACCCCCCACCTCCATCCCCACCTGGCCCCACCTCAGCTGACCCCAGCTCATCCCCAACCAGCACTAGAGCCTTCTCGCTGCTGTCACAGGCCACACATGTCTGCCTTGTGACGCGCGCATCACTGTCAACCTGATCTCACGTCAAAGAAGGAACAAAGGACATTGACAATCGCTCCAGCTGAAGGTGATGGAGATGGTTGGGTCTTGGTGATGCACTGCCAACGACGAAGAAAGCATTTGGGTGATGCACATGAGCTGTTTTTGCTGCCTTGCCAGTGGCCACCTCACGACAACCTGTCCGGCCAATGTTGTTTGTCGTCAGTGTTGAGGCTTTGGTCATCACAATAAGGAATGTGTGTTTCCCTCTCCACATGAGGACTGTGTTGAACCTGGCGTTGTCTCCCTCACTTCTGATGAATCCTTGAAGGCAACACTTGTAGGCATCGAGCCACCTTTGTTGCCACAATTCGCTCCCTGTGGTTCATGCTATGCAAACAAAAGATGAAGATTGCAAAAGAGTCTGATCACCTGCTGCTTCTCATGGAAGAGAACATCTATCTCAGTCTCATCGGATTGGTTCAAAGGCTGCCAGAGGGTGGATTTATGTGCTTCTCTGAGGGACTCTCGATCAGAGTCACCCTCAACTGTCCATCCCCCAGGGGAAGCACTCGAAGTGCAGTCTCTGGGACAAATTCTTCATCAGCGCCCCATTGCCTGCCTCGGCAGGGGCATGTTGGTCATTTTGCTCAGGATGATTCGATTCCTACAATCATCGCTCCCCTTCACCACCAAAGTTGGAAGGTGCATCCCCCACATTCAATTCCTTCCATGTTGGCTCAATATTGGTGGGACCATATGGGACTTCACCTACAGTCACCACTTTTGAAGCTCCAACACTGACTGCCCCAATTCTGTTTTCCGATCCGTTTTTGGCCTCATTTCGCTCTGACTCCAAACCCCCTTCACTGGGTACTTCGAACTCTGATTTGGGTTCTTGAGACTCCATGATTGGATTGGTTCTCTGCTTTAGTGACCTCCCATTGCCAATTGGGCTCGGGGTGATGTTTGAACCCACCTTGCCTCATCACAACATCTCTGGAGTTGTCGCTGCAGAGACTGAAATGGGGCCTGGAGACTCCTCTGTCGCAATGCTCCCAGGGTTGCCACACTGCTGGAAGTCGTCATTGCCACCACGAAGCGTTATTCTCTCACCATAGGGAATCATTGTGCTGCCACTGGGACCCATTTGGGTCCCCAACAGTTGGGCATCATTGCTTGGGACTTTTTGCCTCCTCCCCTGCCAGATCTGGTCGCTCATCTCTGCCCTGGATCTAGCTGGAATGGATAGGTGTCCTTGAACCCTTTTCCCAACGATTCTACTTCTCCTGTAAGTTGTGATATGCAATCAAATGACATTGCTTCTTCTCAAATGCCAGCTGCCACTGCGATTAAGACCACATTTGAGCATGATACTTGCATTGTTCTCCAGTTGAAAGTTGATGTGGTTGCGATAGATGGAAAGCGGGGAATTGATCTCAATATGCCTTTGAATTCTTGACCGGATTTGTTCTTGCTGCTACCTTGGGTTCCGACCTAACCTCCCTTTGGCGATCTTCTTTTGAGCTCTAATGAGTTTGGTACAGAATGTGCTGACCAATACCTTGTTGATTCGTTCACGTCAAGGAATGATGGTGACTTCCCTTCACAGGAAGAAGGGGAATCCAGTGCGGAGGCATTGATTAATGATATTTTGGGAAAGCCATCTCCACTGCTTTGGTCTAAGTCGAACCCGGCAACTTCCACCCTTCTCGAATCTGACTCCCAGGGGTATGGTCTCTAACCAACCTTATCCCTTTCACTCATCATCTAGTAACGACCCAACAGTATCTACTACTGATTCTCATCTCCTTTTTCAGGTGATAATTGGGGACCAACTTCCAGCGGTAACAAGCAACACACTAAATGGAGCCTGCAGCAACAAGCAACTTGTGGCAACAAATGCAGCAGTAGTGAGCCTGCAAGGCCCCAAGGAGGACTCCAGCTTGGTATATCAAAGGATAAGCAGTAGAACAAAGAAGCCTAACTCTTCGGTTGTGCGGGAGGAAGGTGTGGATGGACAAGCACATTGTGCCTCGGTCGCCCCACTGACCTCATCCTCGCTGGAGATGAGGGATGTGGCAAAGGAGAAGGTGGCTAGAATAGCAGGTCTCCACTCCATTTCACGAGACAGGCTGCGTAGAACAAAGGCTGCAGCAGGGTCTCTTGAAAAGAAGAAACGGAACTTGGAACGTCAAAGGCCTAAGAGATGATGAGCAACAGGGCATTCTTGGGAGGTATTTTCAGGAGTTGAGGACAGGTGTTATGGCAGGAGAGAGTTTGGATTGTGGTAGTAGACACTGGAGTAAGATTGCACGGGGCAATTTGGATGAGTTTATTGCCCTTGATGCTATAGGCAGGTCAGGTGGCCTTCTTGTTGGGTGGAGCAAAGAGATATTATCCTTGGTTAGAGTTTCCAGATGATCTCTCTCCTTGACGGTGGATCCCAAAAGGAAGAATGATGGCTTTGCATTTAGAGTGATCAATGTGTATGGTCCCCATGTCGTGGAAGACAAGCTTGCCTTCTGGTTTGAGTTTCAGGCCAGGTGGGTGGTGACATGTGACTTTGTGCCGGTGACTTTAATGCAATGCTGTTGTCTAGGGATTGGCTAGATGAGTTGAGGGGAAGGGATGGCTACTGTGGGAGCTATTGAGATGTTGGTCTCCAATTGCAGATTCTCCTGGAGAAGCTCTGAAGGAGGTCCTAGATCCAGGCTTGACAGGTTGTTTGGTTCAGTTGGTTTCTGGGATTGTTTTCGTTTTGGTTTGAGGAAGGCCTTACCTCGACCCTTCTCTGATCACAGTCCTATGCTATGGGATTCTGAGGAGGATACCAAGTTTGGCTCCTATTTTAAATTTGCAAGAGCATGGCTACTGGAAGATGGATTCAGGGCTAAGTTGGAGCAATGGTGGAATGAGCACGACATTTAGGGTCACCCCTGCAAGTCTTTTAGAAGAAGATTTGCTACCTAAGGAGAAGCTATGGGACTTTAAAAAGGTATTTAAGGAATCCTGTAGGAGGCGTAGAGACGAGGCATTGGCAGGATTTCCAAGATTGTTCGCATTAAAGACATGTGGGACCTGACCCCTAATGAGGGTAAAGAGAGGACTCAGCTTAGAAGTGTGCTGTAGCTTGAAGGCAACGAGGAGATTGCCTTGTGGTAGAAATCTAGGCAACTATGTCAGGAAGGAGATTCAAACACCAAATTCTTCCATTGCTATGCTAATGGAAGAGGAAGGAACTAGATTGAAACTATTTCCGACGGCCACACAGTTCACTCAGGGAGGCAGGAGGTTGGTAGAGCCTTTGCTCAATTTTACAGGCAGCTTTTTTGTCATAAGTAACAGAGATTGTGGCATTTCAGGGTTATCATCCATGTTGACTCTTTGAGGAGGATGTTGCCTCCTTGGTCCACCCTTTCACTGGGGAGGTGTTGGCCGCTATGAAATCTCTAAAGCTGGAGGGTTCGCTTGGATCAGACAGTTTCCCAATCCTCTTCATCAGGGTGTTTGAATCCCTGGTCAAGGAGGTGATGGCTATTTTTAACTCCCTTCATGATGGTAATGGTGATGGCTTCTCAAGAACAGAATAGATTTTTCCTCTTCTTGCTATCCAATATCAAAGGTACGGAATCCATTTATGATTACGGGCCGATTGCTCTCTCTATCTCCATATACTTGGTTGTGGTCACGACTCTTGCACATCGCCTTGCTTTTGTGTTGGATTATATGATTAGACTAGTACAATCTGTATTCATTAAAGGGAGGCCTATCTTGGAAAATTACATTGTTGAATAAAAAATCTTGTTGGCTTGGAAGAGATCAAATACTAGGGCCTTTGGCTGGAAAATCGACTTCCCCAAGGCCTGTGAGAGCTTGGAGTAGATGCTCTTTTTTCCTCCTTAGAGTTAGAGGGTTCCCATTGCTTTGGATCCATTAGATGAAAACCTGATTTACCTCATCTTCTTGTGCCATCTTAGTACATTGGCAATTCCAACCCAGAAGAGGAGGTTGACAGGGCTGTTCACTGGACCCTTGGCATTGTGGTAGATTTCCTTGTTATGCACTTTGTCAAGCTGATGATTTTAGGGGATTTGGAGCTGTGCGGCTGGAAGGGGGGTGTGCTGAAATCCATGTTGTTCAGTACGCTAATGATACAATATTCTTTATTAAAGCCTCTTTGGAGGAAGCTTTGAAAGCAAAAACCTTGCTAGATCTTTTTGGGTAAGTGTCAGGTCTGGTGGTGAACCTCAATAAATATGGTTCCTTCCTTTTTGCATGTCCTGTGAGGAGGACCCACAAGTTGGGGAGAGGCCTTGGACGTACAACCATTGCAAACCCCATTCTCTTATCTTGGCTTTCCCCTCACTGCCAGTTACATTACAGCTAGAGGATGGGCTTTCCAGTTTCTCTCCAGAAAAGGTAGATCAGTGCTCCTCTCCTCTGTGCTGTCCACCTTGCTGATTTACTTGTTGTTGGTTCCACAGATTCCAAACTTGGTCTTCAGGTGTGTGGATTCTGTGAAGAGGGGTTTCCTTTGGTCTTCTGGCTCCAGTCATAGGTTTCTCCCTCATGGGAGGACGTGTGCTGACCATAGGAGGATGAAGAATTGCGGATGATGAACCTCAAGGTGCTTTGACTACTAAGTGGATATTGCACCCTATGGGTCTGGACTTCCCATTGTGGAAAAGGATTCTCTATGATTCCTATGTTGACACTGTTGATTGGGAGGTGTGGAGGATGGTGGTGCAGGGTTTGTCCCCTTTCTGGACTAGTCTACAGAAGATCCTCAAATTAGTCAGGCTGCACTACAGAAGCACTCTAGGCAATGGCTAGTGGGAGGTGTGGAGGATGGTGGTGCAGGGTTTGTACCCTTTCTGGACTAGTCTATAGAAGATCCTCAAATTAGTCAGGCTGCACTACAGAAGTGCTCCAGGCAATGGTTAGAGAAACGGTTTCTGGACTGATGAGTGATCCCTTGCGGGGGTATTTCAGATAGTTACCGCAGGCTAGACTCTCTGGCTACTGATCCCACTACGACAGTAGTAGACTGCTATTCTGAGGGGTGTTAGTCCCCCATCCGGCCAGCTTCCTCATTTGACGCAAGAGCGGAGTTGACTCCTCTCTTGCATACCCTCTTTACTATTCAGCTTGGTCAAGGTAATGACGGCTAGATATGGAGGCATGGAGCCTTCTCTGTTAGGACATATATTGCTTATATCAAGAATGCACCCTAGGTTGATCAGAGACTACCTATGGATTGTAAGAAGATTTGGAAGTGAAAATCCCCCTTAATGGTGGAAATTTTCCTTTGGCTATTCAGGATCGGAAGGCAAGGTTTTAAATGTCAATTTTGATGTCATGTCAATGCTTTTGGAAATATCCATCTCAGAGGCACATTGGATGCACGTCAAGGAAATGCCAAAATTTCGATGTTGAATTTTGATAACTTCGACACCTTCAAAAATAGGCATTTTGGAAGCATGTCAGAAGCATGCTAAGAAAATCTTGGAATTTTATTTGAATGATTAGAATTGTATTGAATTTATGTAATTGTGTTATTGATAAACATCTAAACACCATATCTATCAAAAAAATATTTAAGCATTGAATCCAAAAATAGAAAAAAAAAATCTAACAATCTAACTCTATAAAACATATAGATCAAACAATTAGTGTTAAAATATAAAAGTGAAATAAAATAAGCATGAAATCAAAAGCATTACAATCATGAATACTTGAGTTTATATGAAAACCCCAATTATAAAGAGCAAGAAGAAAATCACCGGAGAAGTGCTCCTATGAACACAATCTCATAATGTTTCTTATCAAGAATTAATGGGGGTGTACAAGAGCCCTTTTATAGGCCACCACACACCTCTCTTTTTCCTACCCCACTATGTGGAACCAAACACTTATAATTGGATCTCACACATTTATCCAATCATCCAACAATAACATTTATCTATGTCAACACTCACCCTTAAGTTGGATCATAGAATGCTTAGCTTGTACAACATAACTCTTTACTGTCACAACTCTCAACTGGTGCAATCGGGTTATTGCTCTCCTCCATGTGAATGACGACAGTTGCATGCTTGTTTTTTCTTGCAGGCTGGTGTGCCGATGACGACACATCAGTGAGGTTGGAGTCTAGTAGATGAATTGTTGAAGCTGGTTTTGATTAATCTCTCTCCTAGAGACCTCAATTGGTATTAGTGACTTCTCAATTGGAGATTGCAGAAGTGGATTTATCCCTTGGAGACCTTGAGATTGGGCCTTTCTCACATGAAAACTTGAAGTGGGCCTCTCCTTTAGAGACCTCGAGATTGGCCTCTCCCATACGAAAATCTCTCGATAGATTTCTCTCATATTGGGATTTAGTGTTTCTCTCATATAGGAACCAATTAGTGAGCTTCTCTCATGTAGAGTGTGGAAGAAGAGAATAAACGTTTTATTCAATAACATAACCCTAGGCCTTTTATTTAGAGAGAGGCTTAAGGAGAATTACATGGTAAGCCCTTAAGCAAAAATAAAGATGACGTGCACACCCCTACATAAAAATTGCAATGCTCCCCCTCAAACTGGAGCATATATATCTAACATACTCAACTTAGAACACAGAAAATCATCATGCTTTTGGGGAAGAGCTTTTGTAAAGATGTCTATAATCTGCTGTTCAGATGAAGTACTAGAAGTGCATAAAATGACAGTCCACCTCAATATGTTTCATGCACTCATGAAAGATGAAATTAGATGCAATCTAAGTGGTAGGCCTATTATCACAGAACATAGGTACCAAAGTCTTAACTTGAACACTGAGATCCTCCAGAAAATCTACCATCCACATAATCTTACGAGCAATATGCACCAATGCTTTATACTCATCCTTAGCACTGGACCAAGAAACCACACCATGCTTCTTACTCTTGCACGTTACTAGATTTCTACCCAGGAATGTGGAATATCTAGTGGTACATCTTTTATCCATAACACTACCTGCATAGTCTGCATTAGAATATTCATATAAATCAATATGCCTATTGTTCTTTTATGTATAGCTCCCTACATGGACTCCCTTGCAAATATTAGAGGATAATGCATCACATACCAGTGACTATAGCAAGGACTCTCCATAAACTAGTTGGTTTAATTTATCGCATCCGGTCTAGTGATAGTAACATAAAGAAGCTTGTCAACAATATTCCTGTATTTGGCATTGTTCTCAAATGGTGGATCATCTTCCTCTTTGAGCCTCTACATTGGCTCAACAGAAATCAGAGAGGGTTTGACTCCAAGCAGTCCAGTTTCCTTTAGTAGTTCCAGCACATACTTCCTCTTGGAGAGAGTTATACCCTTAGAATTCCTGGAAACCTCAATGTCTAAGAAGTACCTCAGCTTTCCCAGATCCTTGGTAACAAATGTCTTCTACAAGAAAGTCTTCATCTCTTGTATCCCATTAGCATCATCCTCAGTGAGAACCATATCATCCACATAAACAAGTATGACAATACCAGATCCTCCACATCGTACAAAGACAAAATGATTAGAAGTGGACTTGCAAAACCTAATCTTCTGAATCTTAGAGATAAGCCTCTCAAATCAGGCTTGGAGACTTTGCTTAAGGCCATAAATCACCTTCTGAAGTGTACACACTTGCCCCCCCCCCAAGCCACAAAGCCAGTTGGTTAAACCATGTAGATCTCATCCTGAAGATCACCATATATGAAGGTGTTCCTTACATCAAGTTGGTATAAAGGCCAGTTGCGGTTCACGACAAGAGAGACGATGACCCTGATAGAATTCTGGTGTTTTACCAGAGAAAATGTATCGAAGTAATTTACCCCATAAGTTTGGGTGTAGCCCTTCACCATAAGTCTGGCCTTTAATCTCTCAGTTGTTCCATCGAGGTTGTACTTAACAATGTACACCAATCTACGGTCAACAACCTTGGCACATGTGGGAAGATTTGTCAACTCCTACGTGCCTCGAGAGATAAGGGTTGCCATTTCCTTCATTGCCTAGCGCCAGGCAAGAACCTACAAGGCATTATGGTGGTGTCTAGGAATAACAATGGTCGAAAGTGCTATGGAGAATTTCTGTAAGATAATTAGTAGCAATATAGTTCGACATGGGGTGTAAAGTACAAGACCTAATCACCTCCTTGAGAGCAATAGGCAAGTCATTTGGCTAGCCAGAAGGAGCACCCAGATTTGATGATCGTGGGGGGGATTGATCATCCACAAGGTTCTCAACAACCTGCATAGTGAGAAAAGGAACAAACAGAGGTGTTTTTTGGAGACGCTCATAGCTATGAGTAAACCAGTCAATAGAGGATCTTGCCTCAAAAAAGTAAGGAACATGCTCAAGAAACGAGACATTAGAAGACACAGTAATGTTTCCTGATAGAATCAAAACACTTGTACCCTTTTTAGGTTTGAGAGTAACCCAAAAACATGCACATAATAGACTAGGGAGACAACTTATCAAAGACCCCAAGCAGATGAACAAAACACATGCAACCAAAAATCCACAATAGCAGTGCAAAAAGAGTAGTATCAAGCTGCAACAATAATAAAAGAGTATCACCATCAAGCACCGAAGAGGGAAGGCGATTAATCAAGTAGGTGCCAGTTAGTATGGCATTCCCCTAAAAATGTTTAGAAACATTAACATCAAGCATAATAGTTCAAGCAACATCGAGAAGGTGGCGTAGTTTATGCTCAGCAACCTCACTTTGCTATAAGGTATGAGCATAAGAAGTTTGGTATAGGGTAGCATTAGCAAAAAGAAAATCATCTACATCTTTTTGCACAAATTCTAAAGTATTATCACTAGGAATTCTTTGTTGCGCATGGAGTAAAAATTCTAAACTTAATTGAAAAATTTTGGAATAACAATGACAATTTGAGATCTCTCTCAACAAAAATGTCCAAGATAAATGACTAAAATCATTAATAAGGACAACATTTATTCGACGTGGACCCCGCACATCACAATAAACAAAATCAAAGCAGCTAGACTTCTATTATTTTGTATGGTGTAAAATGAAACTTTGTAATGCTTGTTAAGATTTTTTCTTAGGAAGAAAAGGAAGATTACCGGAGATCGATAATCATCCAAATATCATTAATAGCACAAAAAAAAAAGGAATTGACTTACAATATGTCAAGCCACAACCCCGATAGGCCACACACCTCAGAACATTCTCAACCCTTATCCATTCATTTATGAAAGATGCTTCTCGAGGTGAAATGCCTCACAATCAAAACTATCTAGAACAGAAGACTCAGGAAACATCTTCCGAAGACGAGTGGTAGATGGATGACTTAGATGATGGTGCTAGATAATCGGATCAATAGAAACAGAGATCGCACTAGCAAAGAGATGAGTATCGATGTAAGAGAGACCATCTTGATCAATCCCTTGGCCAATCATTGTCCCAGTTCGGGTGACCTGAAAGTAAATGAAGTGCTCATCAAATATCACACTGCAGGCAAGTTCCTTGCATAATCAATACACAGATAATAAACTTAAAGGAAACTCCGGTGCACAATGAACATCTAATAACTTAAGCTTGTCAAAGAAGTAAACATCACCAACTCCAGTGACAAGCGAGTATGATCTGTTTGCCAAACTGATCGAGGTAACAATAGGCATCTTGCGCACCGATAGAAGAGCATCTTCCTTACCGATTAGTTGATTGGAGGCGCCTAAATCAGCCACCCATGTCAAGGACGAGAAAGTGGTGGCCAAATTGTCTGAACTACAAGCAATAGCCAATGATGCATGTCAAATGGAGCAAATTGTTTTAGAATCATCATCAGGCGGGCATAGTCCTCTGTTGTGAATGTAGAAGAGTAGGAGCAAGCCTAGAAGCAGGAACTGAAGAGATTTTCATCTGAACCAAAGCAGGAGTGGTAGAACATCCAAGGCAGCCAAACTTGACCCAACATCTCTCCGAAGGGTTAATCATTCTCTCAAAAAAAAATCTCTCCAAAGGGTGGTTTGTCTGCTAACAATGAATACAGGGGTCCTAGATATGACCCCATCCATAACCTCGTCTAGCACCATCTATATGTCCAACACCACTAGCAGGACTACCACACCCTTCGAATACAATGAAACAGATGCCTCTGTAGTAAGTGCTTGAGAAGTGATAGTAGATACCACTGATAGGCTAGCGTCAATGGAGATTTTCTGAAGGTGCGCATAAATTGCCTCCAAATCAGGAATCTCGTCTAAAGTTAGAATCTGCTCCCTGGCAAATGAGAATTGAGGATTGAGACCATCAAGAAATCTATAGAGCTACCAGGTCTGCCTCTAGCCAGTCTGGGTGTCACAATAGGATGGTTGGAAAGCATTCATCTCCTCAAAGAGCCCCTGCATCTTAGTATAGTAGGTAACCAGAGCATGATCTCCCTGAAATGAGGACCATATGCAGTGATATATGTCAGCAAGGCATGCCTAGTTGGACTTTTGTGAATAATTCTTCGTCAGGCTTTCCCAAATTGCTCTAGCGGTCTTCTTGTAGAGTAGATTGGTCGTAATCCATGGCTCTATGCTATTCATTATCCAATTCATCACCAAATAGTTGTCCTCCCGCTTTTCAAGCCAATCATCAGTGACCTTTGAAGGATCCTTCATGAGGAAAAAAAGATGTTTTTGCCCACCAATAAAAATCTTGAATGCCTAGGACCAGAGAAGATAGTTCTGGGTACCATTAAGCTTCATAAAGGTGTCCTAGAGTGTCACGACCCGTTCCCGACTCCCTACAGAACCCGAGAACGACTCGCATCGACGAACCCCAAGACTCAGTCGTTCAACGAGAAAAAACCAAATGTATACTCATTCTACAACCACACGTGCAATGTAACTAAGAAGAAAGTACGTAAGAGACAGTAAAGGAAACAGAACAGTATATCTCAAGGATATAACATGACACAAGCAGAAAAGTACATAACCATCACAACAGAAACTGGTAGAAATATAACCGAACATAACAGAACAGTTTACAGGCTACTCACTACTAACAAAACTCTGCTTCAGAAAAGGACTACGGCTGGGCTCGACTGGGCCCAGCGCCCTCAGCAGCCGGTGGCGCTGGCTGTTCAAATCCTTGGCCTGAACATGGTTATAGAAATTTGTGGTCAGCTAATGCTGAGTAGAGTGGTTGTTAAGTCATTTATATGCAACCAAACATAATTAAACAAGAAACTAACTAATCATGCATTGCTAATTATTTATTATCATTTGTTTCCGTTTATCTCATTTATGCGTTTCTGAGTCGAGTACTCTAATCAGGATCCATAACATTGCTAAATCTTCTTGTTCCCTAAGGGAACGATCTCAATTAAGATCTCACTTATAGTTTTCCCACGATGCAGGATGTACACGTGACACTCTCATGGCCGAGAGAGTCCCCCGTGATAGTCTTACACCTGATCTACCACCCTGAGGTCACGGTCGTGACGTAGCGGTGACTACGGCACGTGGGATAAGAGCACGGGTAGCTATCCCGCAATGGCATGCAGGATAAGCGCACGGGTAGCTATCCCGCACTGACACGCTGTCAGTCGTTTTCGCTAGCGGGTACATCCAAAAGTACAGCATAGAACAACACAGGACCTTACCCCCTCAGAACAGGGGTTTTGCCCCTCCACGCTCCGTGTATCCTGGTCCGACTACCTCGATTCGTCCAGTGGGCTTAACAAGAGTCGGTGTAGGGTGACTAGTCCTAAACCTGAGCCCCATGGGACGGCTAGCTCCCTCCCTACACTAAGTAGCTCACCTTGGTACCATGTATGTGAAGGTCAAACAGGAGTCGGTGTAGAATGACTAGTCCTAACCCCGGATCTCAACCCAAAGGCTGGCTAGCTCCCCTCTACACTAAAGGTATAGTGGCTCCCTTGATACCGCGTACGCAAGTCAGTCGCTTTCCTCGGTACCGCGTACACAAGGTCCAGCTCACTTTCCACATTAAAAGGACAGTTGCTCTCGGTATACGAGGGCCAGCATACTTCCCTTAACCAAGTCCGAACAGCCGCTCGTAGGCAACATGTTTCAAAACCATTAGGTTTTCTGTACTACAGTATTCTTGATTTCTTTCTAAATTCCTTGTAGGGTTCGTACATGACTTATTTCCATATCCGGTTCGTTACATCTAGAACAAGCAACTCAATTTCACCATTGATTACTCAATACAGGTATGGATTTTCATTCATGACATGGTTCATTACAGGTAGTACAGGCAGCTCATGATTTATTTTTTTTCAGGAAGCATCATAGTAACTCAATCATTCATTAACTATACATGCATTTCTTCCAGTCTTAGTGTTCATTTTACAACGTAGGGTTCAATCGAATATATTCTAAGGTAGCATCCATTTGTCTCTTTTCAGTCCTAGGGTTCATCTCACAACCTAGGGTTCAAACAATTCTACGCATGTAATTTAATTATCAACTCTGGGATTAAGGTGAAAACCACTCTACCAAGATAACCGGGAGATGTGGGGGCACAAACGACGGATCTCGTAGCCTACGCAGGACCCGTGCACACCATGAACGGATGACCTATCACATTGACCCACATGTCAAAAGGAGTTTGAAACAGTGTAGACACTATACCACAATGTAGAGACTTTCGAACGGAAACCAACGATAGTTCGTTTGCGGAAAATCGACTCCGTTTGGGCCCTGAATAGGCCCAAAAACACAACTCTGACCAAAATCAGATGTCTGGGAAGAGTCCTAGATGTCTTAAACGAATGCAGTGGCTCACCTTGCTCTCTATGTCTTTTTCAGACGTCTGGAACTCCTTGCAGACGTCTGAGGGGGTCTGAACTCAGACGTCTGGCAACACTCTCGGATGTCTGAAACCACCTCGATCCTCACACCAGCATGCCTTCCCAACCTCTGACATACGCATGCACAATCAGACCTCGGCAGGGGAAAAATAATTGAAAACTACACGCCATCAGATGTCTGGTATTACCTTCGGACGCCTTACCAAACGTCTGTTGAACTCCACAGACGTCTAATTATGTGGAAAAATGACTTCGCAGAACCCTTCGCGAGCTTCTTTCCTCTGCGTGCTGCTGCACCTCGTAGCAGCAGCTTCTACCAACGCGCTGCGGACCTCCTGCCGCCCTCTTCGCCCACTCTCTTTCTCTCTCCTTCGCCCACGCTCTCCTCCCTCTCGAGCTCCTCCTACTCCTCGTTCTTCCTCTCCTCCCTCACTCGGTTGCGATGGTGGAGAGAAATGGAGGAGGGGGGGGGGGGGGGGGGGGGGGGGGTGTGTCTGGTGGGAGGTATGGGGCATGGGGGGTATGGTGGAGGTGTATGGGCATGGTTGGCATGGTGGAGGTGTAGGGGCATAGCATGAGGGTTTTTGCAAAGATGACCCCGCGGAAGCCTCCTATTCCCCCAGAGCCCACAAATTAAAAATCAAAGGGGTTTACAATTGCGGTAACACCCCCACAATTCTGAAAAATTTCCGAATGACCCTTGGGAAAGGTCATTTCATAAAGTATCAACGAAGCCGAGAAAGTCATCAGCTTGACTTCAATAGAAGAGCATCCAGGCAACGCCATATTAGGGCCAAAAGCGATAGAAAATCACACAACCAGATCTGAATGGAAGCAAACAGTGGCACCAATCCGAGTTTTCTTCAAGAAGAGTAGGTCATAATGTGTCTTAGGTCATATTGAAGAGAAGAAACATGACCTAAGACACAAGGAAGAGATCCTAGGTCACGATTAAGGGCCTACACCACCACCAAGGGGCACAACAATCCCCTAGGCAATGAGGAAGACCCCCAACAACACCTAATCGGTGCTACAAGAGAAACCGACGACAATGGGGGGTGCCTAACGGTGCAACAATACCTGGGCGGCACTATAGGGGCCTCAATGACACTAGTGCCATCGGCGCAAGGCCCTGGCGACAAACCTAGACGATAAGGATTCCCTTGCGATCCTTCTTCAATTTGCTACAGGAGAAGTGGTAAAGCTGCGTGGTTTAGCAACGCTCCAAGGGCCTCGACAGCGTTGGTAACCATTGGCACAAGGCCCTAAGGATGTTGCTGAGTGCCGCTAGAGACCAGTGGAGATGTGTAGCCACAAGAAAGAGGGAGAAGGTGGTCGGTGGTGAGAACAGGAGAGAGAAGTTTTCTCTTTCTTCTCTAGGGTTTTGTGTGGAGAATGGCACTTGAGTGCAAAGGGTTTAGGATCCACCTCGCTCTGATACCATGTAGAAGAAGAGAATGAAACGTCTTATTCAATAACAAAACCTTAGGCCTCTTTATATAAAGAGAGGCTTAGGGAGAATTACATTGTAGGCCTTTAGGCAAAAATAAGATGACACACACTCACCCCTACACAAGAATTCCAACATAGGGACTTCAAAGAATGTGTCTCCCTCATATGGGGTTACAATAGGCTCACTCACACTCACCCTTTCTCCCATACTTGTATGGGAGAAGAAACTACATAGAAACTAAAGCAAGTGGAGAACTTCTATGTCTAATCTCTTCTACTTCATTTTTTATGTATTTTTCTTTTTTTTACTCATCATTTTCCTCTCCTTTTTTTTCTTCCTTTTTTTTACTCCTTTTTTTCTTTCCTCTAGCCATCAAGGCAATAGGTTGTAAATAAAAGAAAGAGTAAGGAAAAACTTGCAAAATCACCAATGCGATTAGGGTTTAATCGAACCCTTCGCAGAGTTGCTTGCACTTCTCTTTTATCTCCTTCCACGCGATGGATTTTCTCGGAACCCAAACAATCAACACTGCCACTCTCGCAATTTGGCGCGAGATCTTCGTTGAGATCACTACTAAACCTCCATGATCTCCTCATCGCCTCCCCAAGAATCCTCCATCTTTGCATTTCAGAATGCAGACATCATCAGTGATCTCGACGCCGCAAATGTCGCAATCCCTTTCCTCCTTGAGGTAGCATTGGGCACCAGAGGAGCGGAAGTGGTGAAAGGAGAGATAAGAGATGGAGCCATGGCTACCGAAGGAGTTGAAGTCCCTCCTCCCGACCATCACCATCTTCGACACCTCGAAGGTCACAGCGATGTGGGCAAGAGTCCCCTCATGTCGCTTCACCATGTTGTGCACCACCACGATGCTCTCCAGCATTGGTGGTTGTGGTGGACACCCCATAAGATGTAAACTACGACTCTCTGATCACCACCTCTAGTGCTCCTTGCACACTATATCAATGAGCTCCTTGTTCGAGATGTCCTCTATAGCGAGCGTGGTGATGTGTTTGACAAGGGCATGAATTTCCTGCAAAGGGCTTGCACTTTCCTCAATTTGTGCATCGCTTCAACAGCAGTGTGCCACTCATTGGTGGTGCGCCTCATCGTAGAGCACCATCACCGTCGCCCTTGCTGTGATTGCGAGGCTCAGAATTGCATGTGGCTTGATGCACTTTTTTTTCACACTACCACGACCTTGATTAGTTTCTCCTGCATCATCGATCCCTTAATGGTTGAAGTCCTTAATGATCTCCTACACCTCATCCTCCAAGGCAACAACAATTGTGGGCTTCTATTCTACGTCGGCCTACGTATCCTAATTGACCTCCCTTGAATGAGATGTAGATGAAACAATGATGCGAGATGCTGATGTTGGCATTGGATTTGAAACCACAACAAATCTAGAAGATGATTATAGTACACACTTTTGATAAAACTTAAGAACAATAGCACAATCAATGATAAAATCCCCCAAAATGAGAAAATATAATCTCCCAAGAATCGACTCGCTCTAATACCATGTTAAAATATAAAAGTTGAATAAAATAAACATGAAATCAAAAGCATTATAATTATGAATGCTTGGGTTTACGCGGAAACCCAACTCATGACGAGCGGGGAGAATCACCAGAAAAGTGCCCATATAGATGTGATCTCATAATGTTTCTTCTCATAGATAAATGGGAGGTACAAGGGTCCTTTTATAGGCTACCACACACCTCTCTTTTTTCGACTCCACTATGTGGGACTAAAACACTTGTAATTCAATTTCACACATTATCCAATTGCCCAACAACATTTGTCTCTCTCAACACAGAGCTAGTTAATTTACCATAAACACATGAATATGCAAATGTAATCATCGAAAGCCCTAATAGGATCAATAAATTTAAGGATTATAGCTTAGATCTACCTTAAAGAATAAGAAATAAATATATCTAACTTTGGAGATGCCAAACTACCTTAAAGATCTAATAAATAGAGCGAAAACACTTGTAAGAGTTCTTATTATTCCAACAAACATGCGACAACATTAATGGGTAGAAATGGGTTACCGAGCTACTTATGTCAACTTTAAAATATGGTAATTGTTGAGTTATAGGGATGTGTTTGACATTTATTTCTTGTGGGGTACTTATGTAAAAGGAGGGTTAGGGTTTCTTTTGGTAGTTAATGCATTCTCTTCAGTCCCACATGATATCAGAGCAGCAGTCCTAGGCCGATGCTCCGATATCCCACTAGAAAAAAAAAGCACCACAACATGATTGGATCATCAATGTAGAGGTGCTTCGATGGAGAACAGCTTCTGCACCGCCACCACCGGCAGCAACAACGCCAATCAGGAAGGTAGAGCGACGCTGCAGCCACTGCTAGATAGACCAACAGCGTTGGTTGCGCTACCACTAGGATGTCTGACATGCCCAGTGCCACTGCTGGTGGGTTGCTACCGTCGACAGTAGCCATGGTTGCTGCTGGTGGTCTTCGATCTCCAGTTCAAGTTACGTCTTGCGTAATGAGTCTCCTCTTACACCTAGTTTGGATGGCGATGAGTCTTTTCTCACCCATAATAGAGAAGTTTGATCCAAGACGAAGATCGACTTCAATTTCTATTGGGTTTGCATGTGCAACCCAAGAAATTGTGGAAAAGGTCAAAGTGCCTAGGTGATCAACTTCGACACCTCTATCCATCTCATCGGAGACAGAGACCATTTGCAGGACCTTGTATCTTCACAGGGGATCCAAGATGTAAGGGTAGCCATTAGTGCTACCTCCCCAATTACTGCAGTTGGGCATGTAGATGCAACGCCCAAGATGAATATAAAGAAAGTATATTATGTTCCTGAGTTTCTTATGAATCTTCTGTCTGTGAGCTGCATTTGCAAGGATCTTGGATGCCTCATTGTCTTTAATTAGAACCATTGTTACTTCCAAAATCGTGAGGTGGGAGAGATAGTAGAGAGAGATGAGCTATACTACTTGGACACGCCTACCTTATCTGCAGTGGTCGTGTCCATCACCCGTGATCCATTGTTGTGGCACTAGAGACTTGGGCATCCCTCGATGAAAAGGACGCATCAAATGTACCTAGAGTTATCAGATTCATTGATTTTAGAGTGCAAGGATTGCTTGCTGGGGAAGCATTACAAGAGAAGTTACCCTCAGAGAGATGATGGAGTCAATATAGTGCCCTTCACCTTAATACACTGCGATGTATGGGGACCTTCCAGAGGTGCCAGTCTTGATAGGTACAGATATTTTGCAGTGTTTGTTGACGACCATAGTCGCCTTACTTGGTTCTTTCTGATGAAGGCCTGTAGTGAGATTGTCTCCATTGTCTAGCAGTTTCTTTTCGAGGTGCAGACACAATATGACACCACAGTCCAGATCTTCTGTAGTGATAATGCACTCAAATTTATGAAGAGATTTACAAGAAATCTTCTGTTACAGGGGGATCATTCACCAGACGTTGTGTGCTCATGCTTCCCAACAGAATGGGGTTGCTGACGTTAAGTTGCGACATCTCATTGATGTTGCTAGGACCTTAATGTCCCATATGCAGGTTCCCAGACAGTTTTAGGGTAATGCCATACTCACGGCTGCATATTTGATCAATCAAGTGCTATCCTTTGTTTCGTGGTCAGATTCCATACCATATCATATACGTTGAGTGTAGCTGGCCATTTCCTTTGCCCTTACAAGTGTTTGGGTGCATATGCTTTGTTCAGAATCATGGCAGTTAGGATAAGTTTGCACCCCATGCAACGAAGTGTGTCTTGGTTACTCCAAGACACAGAAGGGCTACAGTTGCTACGATCCAGTCCATAGAAGATATGTTACTGCAGATGTGACGTTTTTTGAGAAGATTCCCTATGTGTTAGAAGAACGATCGTCTATAGAGGCTACCATATAGGAAACACAAATCTATCGCAAGAGATCGTAGTTAGACAATTTCCAGGAAGACAAGCCTATACAGCATCCAGCCTCCTTAAGTAGGAGTGACTCCGATATGGATGAGGAGCCTGTGCAGATGAGATCTACTACCATATGTACTCTTCATCACATGTCCCAATACACAGCGATTTCCCATTTAGAAGAGGGAGAGAAACAATTTGCCTCTGTTATTACTACTGTCGTTGTTCCCAGAGATTTTATCCATGCTTCTCAAGATCCCAGGTGGAGAGCACCTATGGATGAGGAGATGTAGGCTTTACAGTTTAGAAAGACATGAGGCATTGTTCCTTGTTTTGGAGGTGCTACCGTTGTTGGTTGCCAATGGGTGTATACCATAAAGTATAAATTTAATGGGACAGTTGATAGATATCAAGGTTTTAAATATCGATATCGATATCGTATCGACAAGTCAAAAAGGGGATATATCGAGGATATATCGCTGATATCAGTGAATTTTTGGAAAATTACTCAAAAAGTCATAAAATATAAAAAATGTCAAATTAACATTTTTATAACTAATATATCATAAATGAATGGCTAAAAAACATGTGTGTGTGTGCGTGCCTACGTGTGCGTGTGCGTGTGTGTGTGTGGGTTTCGAACAGTGCCAATCCAGTCCTGCCTTTGTGTCTGTATTTGTGTCTGTGTCTACCCGTTTTCAATCTCACGCCTCCCTTCCAATCCTACCCTGCCATTTTCAACCTCCTACCCTGTCGTCCCATTTCAACAGCGCCACAACACCATTTTTCCCACCCAACCGGCGATATATCACCGATATTGGCCGATATATCGGCAATATATCCCCATTCAGCGATATATCATCGATATCCGGGAAAAACACTTTGGGTGGTATCGATACCACCCAACCCGTCGATATACGATATATCGGCGACATCGCTGATGTATCGCGATATGTCAAACCTTGACAAGTACTTAGATAAGCCATGCTAAAACAAGTGAGCTTGTCAACCCTAGGTGGTTGTGGGGGAAAGAAAGAACAATCATGGATGACATTTTTTAATCAAGGGAAAATGACAAGATAGCCCTTTCAAAACCCCCATAGATTATCAAAGTGCTTAGTTTTATGCATCTTTTTATAGAGATTTGAAGATGCTAGTGTATTTCTCACCAACGTTTTAGAATCTTCCTATTTTTCAATAAGTAAACTAAGTGCAATGATTGAATTGTCGACAAAGAATGTACAGCTCTAAAGTTCAACAAATGTCCATGATATTGACGATATATCGGCGATATATCGACGATATCATGGAAAAAAGATATTTAGGCTGATATCGATATGTGCCGACCCGGCAATATATCGCTGATATATCAATCTTTGATAGATATAAGGCCAAACTCATTACTAAGGGATTCAGCCAAACATATGGGTTGGATTACCTTGAGACTTTTTGCCTGTTGCTCGTATTACCTCCATTAAGATTATTCTTTCAGTTGCAATGATCCAAAAGTATCCTTTATACCAGCTTGATATTAAAAATATTTTCTTATATGAAGATTTAGTTGGGGAGGTATACATGAGATAGCCACCAGGATATGACATTCAAGGGGGGCTTGTGTGTCGCTTATGGAAGGCCATTTATGACCTGAAGCAGAGTCCATAAGCCTGGTTTGAAAGGCTCAGTTCAGAGATAAGGAAGATATGGTTTTAGCGGTCTACTGCTGACCATTCTATCTTTATCAAGAGAGCAGAGTATGGTGGTATCTGGAGAGCTGTCATCTTAGCGGTCTATATTGATGATATGATTCTAACTGACGATGATGTACATGGGATATTGCAAATGAAGTCCTTTCTACAACTTGCCTTTGTCACCTGGGATTTAAGTGACCTTCGCTATTTCTTAGGGATAAAAGCAGATCGCCAAGGAACTAGCTTATTTCTATCTCAGAGACAGTAGACCTTGTAGGTTCTTGAGGAGGTTGGGCTACTTGGGTCCAAGCCATTTGGGATACCAGTAGAGTCACCGTCTGGCCATAGTACGGATAAGACAGATCTCTTGTTTGAGGATGTTATCAAATACCGTAGTACTATTGGTCTTTTGTTATATCTGACTATTACATGAGCTGATATCAGTTTTGTTGTTTCTAGAGCCAATCAATTTATGTAGAATCCAAGATACAGTCATTGGCAAGAGGTGTGTCTCATTTTGAGATACCTGAAGAGCACTCCAGGGAGAGGTTTGTATTACAGAGCGAGTGGCTCTCTTGATCTTCTGGCATATTTAAACATTGATTATGCAAGATCTATAGAGAACAAGCGATCTACTTCAGGCTTTATTGTTTATCTAGGAGGTAATCTAGTTTTGTGGATAAGCAAGAAGTAGAATGTAGTGGCTTGCTCTAATGCAAAAGCAAAGTACAGATCTATGTCTTAGGTAGCTTGTGAAATTATGTGGATGGTTAACTTCCTACAGGATTTAGGGGTAAAGATTGACATGCTTGTCCCACTTTACTGTGATAATAAATCAGCTAGCTACATTGCATTGAATCTGATCTTCCATGAGAGGACCAAATATATTATGGGATGTAGGTTTAGAAGGAAAGATAAGTACCCCGTATATATCCTTCGAGCTTCAGCTAGTAGATATTCTCACCAAGCCATTGAAGAAGAAGCGTTATGATTTCCTTAGTAGCAAGTTGGGTCTCATCAGCATATACACCCCAACTTGAGGGAAAGTGATGAGTTATAGAGATGTGTTTGACATTTATTTATTTCTTGTGGGGTACTTACGTAATTTCCCTAGTCTTTTATATAAAAGAGGGTTAGGGTTTCTTTTGGTGGTTAATGCATTTTCTTTAGTCCCATAGTAATAATTTAAGAATTGCTCGTAGTGCCACCGATTTCAACAAAATTGTCGTGATGTTATCTCAATATTTGGCAAAATATCGCTAATACTCTTGCATTTTGACAAAGGTCATTTCACCGGCACGGCGTGGGCATTCAGAACACTAGGGAGGGGTGATCACGTGGGATCGCAGGAGACAATGGACCCTTTGGTGTAGACATGTCTTGTCCCTTGTGCGGCAGAGGATTGGAAATTTGGAAGATATAAACCACTTATTCTTTTCCTTCTCATTCACTTCCTCTTATTGGACGGGCGCAGGACAGTGGTCCATTAGCTACACCTCTTCCTCTCATTTTTGGCCTAGTTTGCATGGGACCCTCACCGATGGGGAGACCATCCAGAAGGCTTTTTTCCTTTTATGGTGTATCTGGTTGCGACATAATGGGGTGATCTTTAAGAGGGAGAGATCAGCAGTGGATGGGGTTTGCACCACAGCATGAGATCTTTTTGGCTTTTACTTGCCGGGGTGGTGGGGGGTAACATTGCTTGTCAACAATCCTTTTCTTTTTTGGAAAAAAAAAATGTTTATTCTAGTGGCAGTCGGCTAAAATTGGTTGAGATGGCACTGTGATAGTACACTGATAATGGAAGGCAGATGCATGACCTTAAATAGCCCACCTATTACCCTTTCAAACACGTGCATGCATACATCTTTGTTTATGTATATTTATGTGCAGATGCATGCATGTATATGTGGAAATTTGGGACAGGAAGTGCTAGAAATAGGGGTGGGGGTTTCTATTCCTTTGGTTCATTATTCCCTCTTGTAGATCTTTGACCTTCTATATCCTCAAAAGAGGAAAGGCCTGGACAAATTTAAGGGCCTGAACCAAAAAATAAATAGGTATTACATGATTTTTTCCAGCCAGATCCTATTTCAAACAAAGGGTTTTTAATTCAATAAAAATGCCTTGGGTTTAAACAAAGATACTAGCATACAAAAGTGGCTATGTTGCTCAGCAATGTATGGTTTGATGGTTGCTATGTATGCAAACCAAAGCTCTGCTTGCCTAAGGACCAGGATTTCTTTTATCAAAGTAAATGCGACCAAGTTCTTTTAATGAATGGTCCTGTGGGGATATTCAGGTCATGTTGCCCTGAATCATACTATTTCCGTTTCTTGACTGGGCCAACGTAGCATGTATTAAGTGGCATTTATGCTTGCTTAAAATCCAGAAACTGAGTTTCTTAAAGCTGGCCAACTGAAAATTTAAGCTGGTTTGTACACAGCTGTTCCAGTTTTTCTTACTTTATACACTGGAAATTGCAGGATGGTGCCTTCAGGGTTGATCGTCTGGAATCCTTACTGAGTGAGGTAAGTTCTATCATGTACCTACGGAAATTTTATACGTTTGGAAAATGAGATTCATGTCTCTGTGTTTTACTTAGTACCCTATAGGATACAGTTTATCTTAACATTCAATTTTCCTTTTTCTTTTTCTAGTTGTAGAATGTCTTCGTAAAATAGTGGGAAGTGCAGAAGTTCTAAGCTTTCCAACTTCAGCTGCCACACCCAGATACAAGAGTACTTAGATTCATCTAGGGATTCTTTCTTGCTCATTATAGCAAGGCTGTTGATTCATCTATGGGAATATTTCTAGCTTGTTATGTCTGAAATTATGAAATGAAACGACAAATTTGTAAAATAGTTGAAGTTGCAGAAGTTCTAACAGTTCTTATTTCAGCTGCTTCATCCCATATACAAAGAGTGTCGGGAATGTCTCTAGTTCATTAAGCCTATACAGTTAGATTCATCTTGGATAGGGTCTCTAATTTATTATTACAAGATTTTCAGTTAATTAACCTGAAACTTCATACATCAAAAATGATTTAATTTGAAATTTCACCACTTCTTGACATGGATCACAGTATTTGCTCTTGAAGATAGATAACAATAAGAGTATTCTTTGTATACATAATTACACATCACCATCTTTTTCTGGGAAAAGGGACTGATTTCATTACAACTTACAAGATACATATCAGAAGTAACCTGTCTTTTCTATGTCTTTTGTTAGGAAATTAAATTAGAGATATGTTGGGTGTCCTATTTTAGTCCTTGTTATTTTTAGTAGGTAAGTTGTTACTTTCTATTTTACTCCTTGCTATTTTTAGCAGGTAAGTTATTGTTGTTTCTTTGTATGCTTAAGCCCTCTCTCTACATAAAGAGGGCCAAAGCCTCATTTTCAATACAAGAAAAAATCACCAAGTTGATTTTCTTAACATGGTATCAAAGCAACGATCCTAAATGAATGGTCTGGTATCCCACCAGATATCCACCAAATATGATTTGATCACCGACTTGGTGATCCATGAAGATGATTGGCGAGGAGATCACCGGCAGCAGCACCACCACGAGATCCAGTAGTACTGTCGTCACCTCTACCTCTTATTGCATGGCCTACAACACTGTCAGTTGAAGGAGAGTCCACTGATGGTTTTCTGTTTGTGGTGCCCACGTGATGAGCCTTCTCTCATGGCATATCTTGAAGTTAACGAGGGTAATGAGTCTTCTCTAACCATTAGTAAAGAAATTTTCCCTTGTTGGCACGTTGCGCCTTGTCTCATGCAACTTGAGTTCGTTCTGCCAAAGAAGGCGGCAAAATTCAGATCGAATCGGAGTTGATTTCTCTATTCTAGATGGATCAAGGAGGAGCAACAGGAGGCTCAAACCATGGGTCATTGACTCTGGTGCCTCGATTTATCTCACTGGAAGAACAAATGAGTTGCAAAATGTTCTCAGGATATAGGGAATCGAAGAGGTCTGAGTGACAAATAGAGCAAACTCTTCAGTTACTGTGGTTGGGGAAATTCAAGTTTCCCCTACTATGAAGATTTTAGATGTGCACCATACCTCGGAGTTTCCCATGAGCCTGTTGTCTGCTAGCCGGATCTACAGAGACCTCCAGTGCGGAGTTGTTTTTTTATGATAGGCACTACTACTTCTAGGATAGATACACTAATGAGATCATTGGTGATGGGATAGAGAGAGACAATCTCTATTGCCTGAACACACCGACATTATTTACTAAAACTGTGTCCATAGCCAGTGACCCCTAGCTTTGGTATAGTCAACTGGGGTATCCCTCGATCAAGAAGATGCACCAAATGTATCCTAAATTACCAGCCTCGTTGACCTTGGAGTGTGAGGACTGTCATATGGAGAAGCATAACAAGAGCACCTATTCTCCAAGCTGTGATGGTGTGCACTACGCCCTTGCACTAGTCCATTGTGACGTTTGGGGACATCCGCGAGTACAAACTACAGGACAAAGGTATTATGCAATATTTATGGACGATTATAGCTGTCTTACATGGGTTTTCCTAATGAAGGCCAAGTCAAAGATTCCAGAGATTCTTTGCTGAGGTACAAGCGCAGTATTCTGCCACAATCAATTTTCTGGAGTGATAATGCTTTGAAATTTGTTTAGAGGGATATGCAGGAGTTCTTTAGTACCCATGGGACTAGTAATCAGTCTTCTTGTGCTCATACATCTCAACAAAATGGTGTAGCTGAGCGCAAGCTGAGGCATCTTCTTGATATTGCACGTACACTGATGATCTACATGCAGGTACCCAGACAGTTCTAGGGTAATGCTATTCTTACTGTTACGTACGTAATCAACAAGGTTACCTCTTCAGTGCTTCATGGGTGCATCCCATATCAAGTACTGCATCTTAAGTATAATAGGCCTTTCGCCTTACCTCTGCGAGTATTTAGGAGTACGTGTTTTGTCCAAGCGCAAGGTAGCTAGGATAAGTTCTCCCCACGTGCCACGAAATGCATATTTTTGGATTACTCATGGACCCGGAAAAGCTACAGATGTTATGACCATGTTCACAAGTGTTACATAGTAACTGCAGATGTGACTTTCTTTGAGAAGGTACGTTACTATTATGAGTAGAGCTCTAGCATAGAGTTAGCTCCTAGAGAGACTCAAGTTTACCATCGCATATCAGCCACTCCTCCTACTATCCCTCCATATTCCTCTTCAACTACACAGACAGTAGATCTAGAGTTGCCGGACCCTGGTGATGACAGGCTTGTAGTTGGAAGGAGGTCTAGTAGATCTTGCACTCGGCATCCTATGTCTCATTACACTGGGGTATCCCACCTGGAAGGGGAGACTAGACAGTTTACCTGAGCCATCACTACTGCAATTATTCCTAAAGACTACAGCCAGGCTTCCCAGGATCCTAGATGATGTGTTGTTGTGCACAAGGAGGTGCAGGCCCTTGAGTCTAGAGGGACATGGGATTCTGTGCCCTGTCCCTTGGATGCTAATGTTGTTGACTGTCGATGGGCTTATACCATCAAATATCAGGCAAACGATATAATCGACAAATACAAGGCCTGATTAGTTTCCAGAGGCTTCATCCAGATTTATGGGATTGATTACTTCGAGACCTTCTCACTAATGGTGCATATCTCGTCAATTAGGATTATTATATCTTTGGTAGTTAACAAAGGATTGTCGTTATATTAGCTAGATATTAAGAATGCCTTTCTGTATGGAGACTTGGCAAAGGAAGTCTACATGAGGCAACCACCTAGGTATCAAGTTCAGGGGGAGCTCGTATATTGTCTAAGGAAGGTCATTTATGGCCTGAAATAAAGTCCGAGGGCATGGTTTAGGCGTCTAAGTTTAAAGATTCAAAGGATTGGATTCCTGCGATCATCCTCCTATCATTCTATTTTTATTCGGAGGACAGGAGATGCATCTACAAGCAGAGTTGTTATTCGAGTTGTTTATGTTGATGACATGGTGCTGATCACTGACAATGAGGAAGGTATTTATCAAACCAAGGTCTTCCTGCAGTTCACCTTTATGGCAAAGGACCTTGGAAACCTACGATACTTCCTCGGGATTGAGGTTGTTAGGACAAGGCCTCATCTATCATTATATCATTGACAATATACCCTCCAGATACTTGAGAAGGCTGGCTTAGTAGGAGCCAAGCCCTCTGGCCTTCCTATTGAGGTGCGGTAAGTTTATAGTACTAAGGAGGATGATCCACCTTATGAGGATGTCTTCAGATATCGCAGCTTAGTCGGTTGCCTTTTGTACTTGACCATCACCCAACCAGATAATAGCTTCACTTTCAGTAGAGCAAGTCAGCACATGCAGGCTCTATTTTATAATCACTAGCATGAGGTATGCCTTATTCTAAGGTACCTCAAGAAAAGTCTGGTTCGGGAACTTTACTATAGAGAAAATAGGTCCATGGACATCATGGCCTATTCCGATACTAACTACACAAGGTCCCTTGAGGATCGTAGGTTTACCTCGGGATATGCTCTGTTTCTTGGTAGAGACCTTGTTTCTTGGCGGAGCAAGAAACAAAGTATGGTTGCTTGTTTTACTGTTGAGGCTGAGTATTGCGTCATGGCCCATACTGCATGCAAGATCATGTGGGTTGTGGGTTTCCTACAGGATCTAGGTGTGGAGGTACAACTACTAGTTCTGCTATATTGTGATAATCAGTCGGCAACATATATAGCATCCAACCTAGTTTTCCATGAGCGCACTAAACACATCGAAGTAGATTTCTAATTCATTCGAAATGTAGTCATGGAAGAGAGGATTAGCACGCCATATATCTCAGAGTTATAGTTGGTAGACATTCTCACTAAGGCCCTTAAAAAGAAGAAACATTATTTTCTATGTGGCAAGTTGGGACTTGCTGACATTTACACCCTAACTTGAGGGAGAGTGTCAGGAAATAAAATCAGAGATATGTTGGGTGTCTTATTTTAGTCTTTGTTATTTTTAGTAGGCACATTATTACCTTTTATTTTAGTCCTTGTTATTTTTTGCAAGTAAGTTGTTACCTATATAAAAAGGGCCAAAGCCTCTCTCTCTTTGTTTTTTTTTTTTATGACGAAGTTTCCTCTTGCGAGGTAGTCCCCAAGGAGACCACAAGCGCCCCAAATCCACGGCCTCCGGGTAAATTCAACTTTGGTAAGACTCGAGCCAGCAACCCATTCCCCCAATAGTGCTATAAGGGTCTTACCAGCCGAGCCACCCTCTGGCGGCTCATTTTTAATACAATAAAAAATACTAAGTTGATTTTCTTAACATCTTTAATAATGAGAAATTCATATCTAAAGTGCAAAATCCTTTTGTAACAGAATCAGCACTTCTTAAGCACAGTGCTACAGGTGCTATCTCTGAACTACTTTCTATCTACAATTTTATGACAAATATTTTAAAGAAATGGATTTTAGACAAGGGTGAAGGGTGTGAGTTTCTCTCAGGATCAGTTGGCATCAAAATGAGCATCTGTTACGGAGTAGAAAGCGGTGCCGGAATAGTAGTGACTGCAGGAAAAGATATGGGAATGCTTAAACTCTCTGTGGCCATGAAAGTCACTGAAATTAAACATGCTGAATGACGAGAAATCTCATACTACACGCCGTGACAACTGTGCTTGGATGTATTGGTTATAGGTCTACTAGATGGGTTTTTCGTGAATAGAAATGCTGTAGTGTTGTTCAACAAGAGCACAATCTGTCTCGACGGTCTTCCAAGACAATAGATCTTCATGCCTTGGCTACTGGTCCAACTCTAGTAGATTCTTCAGCAGCCAATTCCTTCCCTTGATCAATGATCACCTGGTAATGAGGCCTTCATGAGACCACGTGGCAGAAGGGAAAGCAATATCCTGTACTGCTAGGCTCCATTCGAGCTGCCAACTTCCTTGTTGTCAATACTGTCAAGAATGTCAAAGCCAGAGTGGGTGGTTCCCTGAAAATGGTCCTGTGAAAAAGCCAAATGATCAGTTTTTGGGCGGCAAAAGTTTTTGGCCTTGATCATGTTAATGTCCCTAGTTTAATGGGTCAATTTGAATTTAATACTGAAGACTTTTGCATGGGGTTTTCTTTTGCCATGAAGAAAAGTCCAACCAAGAAGGCATGGGAGTGAGCATCAGACCAAGTTAGATGAAAACTCTCTCCCCCTAAATGTAGCTATTAGAGAAAATTAGAAATTAGAGATAGATTTATCTCTTTCCTATTCTTCTCAAAAAAAAATCTCTCTTTCCTATTTTGTTTGTTTTCTAATTATAGATATATGTTTTAGGTTATTAAAGATTTGATTAGATTCATAATAATATTTTTTATTTCCCAAATCTCCAACATGATATTAGATCAGAAACGGTTTTAGGAAATTCTGTCAACTGCCAACCCTCTCTTCTGCGCACGGCTCTCGTTGTGTGCTTCCTTTCCTCGTGAATGCAGCACTGTAGCATGCAGTGCTGCTACAGTACCGTTGCTATAGTATTGCTACAACACTGGCCTACAATACTGCTACAATGTGTGCTACAAGGGGATTTGCCCATCTCTACTCTGCATGCGTGTACACACTTCTTTGCCTGAAAGCACACATTCCTGACTATCTATTGTTGCTACTTTTGCCATAATCTTGTATTCTCTACTATTGTTACTATTACTGCTACAGCAATTTACTCTCCACATGATGGTGGTGACTGGTGATAACTAGTAGAATATCTGAGCAAGGTCTGCATCTCCCATTTCTAATTATCTGCCTATTGGCTCTTGCAGCTTAAGAATGTTTTCCTGTCTACTGCTGCTGCTACAACCTACTACTATTTACTGTTGTTGCTACTACTACAACCATACTATTGTCGTTTGTGGTTGTTACTTCTGTTAAAGTCTTTTATTATTTGTTACTGCTACTACTTACTACTTGAGATTGTCTTTCAACTATTGCTGCGACTTCTACTGCTACTTGAAATCTTCTCTCAACTACTGCTACTACTACTTGGGATTGTCTCCCGTCTCTGCCTACTTGATGCTACTTGAGATTGTTTCCTACTACTTGACTGCAACTACGCTCTGTCTACTATTGTTGCTACCATTGCTATGGCGACTCTTGCTCTTCTGGTCTATTACTTGCTCCTCCGAATGTCTACGTAAGGGGGAAGCTAGCTTTTGTTTCTTGTACCAAGTTAGGCATTGCACGCTCTAACTTTTGGGGGGTGTTGGAGAAAATTAGAAATTAAAATTAGAATTATCTCTTTCTCATTTTGTTTCTTTCCTAATTATAGATATATGTTTTAGGTTGTTAAAGATTTGATTATATTCTATTAAGATTAGAAGTAGGATTATCCAAAAATATTAAAGCATTACAATGGAACACTTGGATTTACGCACAAGGAGAAGAAAACCACAAGAGAAGCGCCCCTTTGGGCATAATCCTATAATATTTTTTAAAGACAAATGGCAGGTATAAGGACCTTTATATAGGCCACCACACACCACTCTCTTTCCCTCTCCATTATATAAGATTAAACAACTTGTAAGTGGATCTCCCACTATCCAATTACCCAACAACAACTGTCATCTTTCTTAACATTAAGTTATATTTTCTTCCTAAATTTTGACTTTTCTGAATGAATCGGATTCCTTGACTTGTGGAAAACCCTTATACATCCAAATTCCTAGTTTTTATTCCAAAATTACAAACTTGGAAGCTCTACATTAAGGATCCCCACAAGTCGGTCCCTTATGAAACAATAAGAAAATCGATACTTTGTCACTTTTCATCACTGGTAAACATTTCTTCTAGTTCATGTTTTGCATTTCGGGTAATAAGTGTTTGTTTTTATCAATTCTTCAGTTAGTCTTCAGCAAAGAATGGATGTTTTCGTTACTGTTTCATAATCTGACAAGAATTTGCAATTGTTACAGTCACTACGAGCAAGAACAGAGGAATCTTTAGGAAGAGCACCATCCAACAATGATGATTCCAGAATTGCTCTTAAAAACATTCTTTCTTTCACATTAACAGACAAGGTAGGTTTCCCATGTGTATAGCTGATCTTGAGTTTCTAGAAAAAGAGCTTAGAGATGTATGATTTTTCAGGGATCTTTGGTGAGAGAAATACTTCTTCAGGAGGTGGCCAAGGTAGGACTTTCTGCATGATAAACTGTTTTCTGCTAACTTGGTTATACATTATATTTACTGATGTTTTGGCTCTCAAACACAGGGAATGGATGCATTAGGCTTAGCAACATTAGACTCAGTCACTCTTGCAACTTCCTCAAGGGTGCCTTATGCTTTTCCCCTTCTAACTTCATACATGTCTGCTGAAGATGTTGCCAACTTGAGAGCTCTCCATCGTCTTATCCAATTGTTTTCGAGTCTTAAGAATGAAAAGTTGGCAATGGTAAGATATCATGCAACTCTCCGATCAATTAGTTCATCAAACAACCCGCTTGGGATCAATGATTTTAATTTGAATTTGTAAACAAAGGACCCGTAATTTCCATCTGACTTTTTATGGGGGGCAACCAAAACCGGCAGACTAGTTTTGTAATACCAAACCAAATGATAGCTAAATTGCCACCAAGACATTTTTCAGTTTCAGGGGAAATTTAAGTCTAAAAATTCAATATTGGTATAAAAGAACAATCCGATTCTTTTGAGTATGGTACCTCATTTAAATGAAAACACTTGCACCTCATTTAAATAGACACTTGTATTTCTTTAATGAAGAAAATCGGAAAAATGAGAACCAGGCATGCAATGTATGACAGATCTACTGCATTTAAAACTTTCTTTTAGAAGTATAGAGATTTTCTCCTATGGTTGAGTTACTGCAATTGCAAATACATCTTACCCGTTCTCTTATTTATACTGGTAATTAACAATGAGTATCCTATCGAATGCTGGAGGTAATGTTCTTACCTTTTCCGTATTTTACAGCAAATTTTCTTGTGTTTAAGTTATCCTTGTTGGTAAATGGTATACAGGTAAAGTAATGATCATTTGATAATCGATGATGGTTATGATCTATAGATCTTCAAATATTTCTTCAAATTTAATAGTTCTGATTCTTTTTCCAGAGTTCCCAAGATTCAGTCATGGATCAAGGAAAAGCATATAGTGAAGAACTCTCTCTAGTTCTTTACCAAATGACATCTATAGAAGAGTTTTTGCCTGTTCTTTCAATCATTCCCCAGGTAAGGAGATGCAGACTGATCAATTCTGGCTGCATTCATTTCATCTCTTGCATGTTTCTAATTGCATAAATCTATTTATGCAGTCTGAGGGAGGGAGGTCCTATATATATTTTTTGTGTGCACACGCACATGTGTGCGTGCATGCTGTGCATGTGATTCAAAGATCTTCTGGTAGCAAACAAAGATGACCACTAAACTAATGTTATCCATACTCTAAAAGTATGGTACAATTGAATTTGGGGGAGATGTTTGCAGCAACTGATATGAAATCATTTCCTAGTTATCCACTTCTTCCATGTTTAGGAGTACATTTGATGAAACTTGTCTTGTGCTGTAGAAAAGTAGGTTCTTCCAAGAAGAGTGTTTTGTTGTAGACAATTTTCAGAACAATGTGGTGACAGTTCTATCATTAGGATGAGACTGCAGAGATTAGGTTTATGATGTGAGATGCCCACAAGCATGAATTATATGCTTCTAGTTGATAAGCAGCGCACCTTTGTTGTGCCATAACTATTTTTCTCATTTCTGTCTATAAGTTCAAGAAATGGAGGATTGTTGGATTTGAACTTGTCTCCATTTTGCTTACTATTATTTTCCGATTTTGAGGATTATCAGATGTATTTGGTGGATCTTAGCAAGTCGACTATAATTTTCCCTTTATTCATCAGTTGATATTGAGTGTGGTTTGGCTCTCGCATAGCAAAGCCCACTGATGAGGGACAAAAATTACTCTCAAATCAAAAACTCCGCACATGACTAGACAGAGAATCCGATTGCCTGAATACAGGGTGTACAAGCGGAACCGGCTCGACCCACCCTGCCTCAGGCCAGCCGAGTCCCAACCAAAACCCCAGCCTACCAAAAGATTCAGTGCAGTATGGGCAAAATATACGATAAGATGGGCCTAACTACCTATACCCTGACAACTACCATGTAACATGGCAACTAGTGGTACTAGGTCCATCGAGTGAGGGTTCCCCCCCCCAAATTATAAATAGAGGGAGACCCTCAGAAGAGGGGGTCTCCTCCCAAGAGAGGGAGCAAAATCATGTAATACTATATATCGCCAAAATTATAGTGCATAATTAGGAGCCTAGTCTTCCCCCCATACGTATATCTCCTGTGGTAGAACTAGGTCACCAAACCCTCGATCCTCTGTGTATGCTTGTGGATCTTTGCTCTACCCTCCTATGCGATGGATGATTTATAGCTAACCAGCGCCTCCTACGCTAACATATCTCTTGGTAGCCTTCCGAGGCCCATCAAATGGAGCCGTCTGTGGGAAGCGTCAATGAAAGAGCCATCGCTCTACAGAGCATCTGATCTGTAAGAGGAAGGGTCCTTTCGGCGCCCTGCCTCGACCCCCCTTAGCGAGAATTGTTGCGGTGGTTGTAGCCACTCGCAGTTTCCCTTCCCTCGGAGGGGGCCCAATAGGGCATGGCATCTTCACATCCTAGTGACCTCGGCCCGTCGCCTGAGGTCCCCAAGCTGGACCCCCCTTCCCTGAGGCGTGATCCAATGAAGAGGAACCATGAGTGAAATCCGGCGGTCCCAGATATACGCCCTTGCGCGTACCGCCTACCCACTCGGGAAAGAGAAAATGGAGGTCCCCCATTGGAAGCACTTGGAGAGCCAGCCAAGACCTGGCGTGAAAGGATGGTGGACCCTAACTCATGCACCACTCCCTTAGGAGCCACCCTCAGGATAAGCCGGTGCTCGGCTGTCCCAAGAGGAGATCCCATCGAGCACCTCCAGCGGCACACGCCCAATGAGGTCCCGCGTGCAGATCGTTGCCCAGCCAACCAGACAGCTCTTCCAAGGGCGTGAAGAGCAAGTCCTAGGAGTGCTTCGCCAAGCGCTTAGGGACCGGCGACAGCCCCGAGGCTGTTGGAAGTCAAGCGACGGAAGATCGAAGCCACCGGATCTTTGCTTGGGTTAGCTTGAGGCTCAACACTCTGATGAGGGAGGCCCCATGAGGTGACGAACCCTTAGCATCCCAAGTCGAGCCACCCGGCTCGCGGCCACGGGCACAATGCCCTCGATTGCACGCCAAAATACCCGAGGGACCATAGAGCAAGTCAACTCTTCCCATGGATTGGCCAAAAAGTGTGGCAGCAACAATAGCCTCGCTGAAAGCGAGAGTACTCCCGCACAGGCATGCCCCTGTGCTTGCTTGCGAGTAGGGCTCCTTCCACAAGGGAAGGACCCCCTCTCCTAAGGTAGCAATCGGCCACTGGAGGGCCGCAATCGCAGGCCACGCTGCGCAAAGGAGTTCCTCAGGGAACGCACTCCCTTGGCCATGCATCGAGTGGACGTACTTGAGGGGAATCGATCCACTGAAGGTCACCGGGGCGGACCATGTCAAGGAGGAGCCCTCGGAAGAATGCAACCCCCTTGCCATGGAGCAAGTGAGCGTGATAAAAGGGGGCCAGCCTGTGAACGAGGACTCGTTATCCCAAGGCTTCATCAAGCAAAAGGATAGGAGGCCTGCGAAGTGCCTGAAGACCACCCCGAGACGGGGCCCTGACGACTGTGGATGGCCAATGCGGTCTGTCAGGAAAAACAAAGGGCCAGGCGAGTTAGCACCCCACCCCACCAGACAGGTGGCGTCACCCCGACTCCCCCGCCTAACGGACATCGCCACCAAGATCTAGCAATGACGCTCGCGCCACCCGAGGTCCGCTCTTCTTGATGCTTGAGCACATCAGCACAGAGATTAAGGTAATCTCGGATCAACGTCACCCCAGGCATCCGAGCCCCTCCTACTGAGTCGACCCTCTCCAGGTACCCCCCCCCCCCCCCCCCCCCCAATTTTTATCCAAGCAAGGAGGATACGACCAAGTCTCCCAACAAGATTCAGCGAAGCGTTTTGTCGTGGCAAGAGTATCCCCCCCTTTGGGGCAACACCAAGCCCTTCGAAAAACATGCTCCTCTGCCCATGGGCCAGGTGGAAGTCACCACCGTGGTACCTACGATGGTCAGCGATCAATGCCTCCGAAATACCAGGCGCATCAGCTTGTTAGACCGAGGCAACCTCCGGGAGCAACGTCGCCCAAAACAGGTCCATAGCCCACCTAACCAACTTCCAACTGTAATGCTTGCAGCGCTTCAAGATGCTCGGAACGGGCGACTTTCCGAGCTACCCTTTCTAGGTCGGCGTGCCCGTAGCGCATCCACCACTTTGGTGATAACGCCTCCCTCTCCTCTCGACAGCCATTTCAATCACCAACCTTTGGCAATCAAGGAAAAGGGAGAGGGGAAGGGAAGGCCCCACCTCCGACCAATTTGGACGAAGACAGGCACCTCAACTCGGTTGCCATGCCTAAGTCGGCTACGTTGACAGTAGAACGAAGCAGCCTGACCGGCTAATCACTGGTACACACCCGTCGCTAGGGCCTCCCGTTACGTGCCTAACTCCCTTAGAGGAGGGGCACCGGACATGAAGAAGCCACCACCCAACGTATGGCCCTCAAAATCGAGGCGAAGTAATCCGAGAAGCCCATGCGAAGAAGGGAAAGGGGAGCTAAGTCCGTGCAATCCAGCAAGGAGCTAACACGACTGATCTGCCAAGCGACTTCGGGATCACAGTCGGACTCTTCAGTCGCAGCATTCCCCGCTTCCTGCTTTTCCCTCACGAATGTATTCGAGCTCATCGAGGACCAAGAGGGGGATATCAATCTCCCCAAAAGTTTGAGGGCTACGACCCCCCCCCCCCCCCCCCCCGAGGGTCCAAAGCACCCAAAAGTGACCTCTTAAGGCCGTCAGGGACCACGGAGTCCCCCCCGAGTCCCAGCGATGGCAGGACCACCCCTCGAGGGCAGCCGACGTGAAAAATCCCTCACGTGCGCAGTCCTTGCCACACGAGGAGCGATCCCCTTATTGTCGAAATCGGCACTTGAGGCCCCTATCCTACCTCGACGGTAGCAAGAGTACTGACTTGCCTTTGCAAGGATAGGGCCCTACCCCTCGCAACAGATGAACATCGCCCGCAGAGGATGGCGACTACCCCTTGCTCTCGCCTGGCAACTCGCCTCCAGAGGATGGCTGGGACAAAATCTCGACCAAGCAAGCCACCTCTTAAGGTCGGCGAGAACTCGGACAGATGCGTCCAACGTTCCACATATTGTCGCATCTTCAGGCAAGCAAGTCACCTCTTAAGTTCGACAAGAACTTGGACAGACATGTCAGACGTTCCATGTATTGCCGCCTCTTCAAGCCGACAAGCCACCTCTTAAGATTGGTAAAAACTCGAATGGACGCGTTCGACATTCCACATATTGTTGCCTCTTCAAGGCGGCAGGCCACCTCTTAAGGTCGACAAGAACTCGGACGGACACGTTCGACGTTCCACGTGTTGCCGCCCCTTCAGGTTAGCAGGCCACCTCTGAAGGTCGGCAAGAACTTGAACAAACGCGTTCAACGTTCCAGGTATTGCCACCTCTTAAGGTCGACGAGAACTCGGACGAACGCGTCCGACATTCCACATATTGCTGCCCTTCATGCCGGCAAGTCACCTCTTAAAGTCAGCAAGAACTCGGATGGATGCGTCCGACATTCCGGGTATTGCCGCGTCTTCAAGCCGACAAATCACCTCTTAAGTTCAGGGAGAACTTCGACGAACGCATTCAACATTCAATGCATTGCTGCCTCTTCAGGCCGACAAGCCACTTCTTAAAATCGGCAAGAATTCAGACGGACGTGTCTGATGTTTCATGCATTGTTGCCCCTTCAGGTCGACAAGTCTCCTCTTAAGGTCGACGAGAACTCAAGCGGACGCATCCGATGTACCAGGTATTGCCACCTCTTCAAATCGGCAAGCCACCTCTAAAGGTCGACCATAACTCGGAGGGACGTGCTCGACGTCCCATCTATTGTCGCCTCTTCAGGCCGGCAAGTCGCCTCTTAAGGTCGGCTAGAACATGTTCCGATGCTCCATATATTACTGCCTCTTATGGCCAGCACAATCACCCTTGGTGACTGGCATAGGCACCCGCGCCGCATTTACCGGCAACCAAAATGCCTTCTATGAAAAATAGTGGAACTAGGGCTTCGTTGCCCTGCGTTCCGACGACTAAGACACCAACTCCTCAAACCGGTAAGGACTTGGGCTTGTGCGCCCCGAAGCTCCACACACCGCCCCTAGGCAGAACCTTGACCACTCCACCAGTAGAGGCGTCTGCCCACTAGAGCAAATGGTGAGGGTTCGTGCCAGCTTGCCTAACGCCACCATCATGGCCACCAAAAGCCGAGTTAGGACCTTAGGGCCCTGTGTCACGCAATGCCCATAACGCAAGCTTGGACCCCCCGCACTCCAAGCCCCACCTGGCGCACTTCTGGACCAACGTCAGCAAGAGTCCGAGCACCCACTCTTGGCTCTCGTCGCCACCTTCCAAGGCCGGCCCCACTTCATGGCCACCCTCTACAGAAGGCCCTAGGCGATCACCTTCAGGGGTCAACCCACGTATAAATCCCCCTACGCTTGCCCCACCCAGGGACAGCCAGGTGGGCAAATGCCCGGTGGTGCCACACCCCATGTCCATGACCACAAAGTCATTCCTCACAAGAGTGAGCTCACTGGCAGAATATCGGTGACCAAAAAACAACTGGGCCAGTCCCCCCCCACCCCCTCACGAATATCGTAAGCCCCCTGACAGCCAACTTCCAGGTCCCCGCCTCTGCGAAGAGGCTGAGGTGATAGACAACGATTCAACAACTGGATCCAAATTAACCCTCGCAAGATTTTCGCCGGGCTCTTCAACCTCGACTACTCGATTTCACCTTGGCGATGCCACCTAGCTCGTCCAGGCAAGGGATCCGCCCCCTCAGGCGACAATTATCCAGCCATAGTAAGAGGCCAAGGTCGAGGCTCAGAGAACTCTCAAAGTCAGCTCCCTTGGGCACCCGTGGCAAGCACAACTCTCGAAGGAAGCGGTGGCCCTAAAACAGCGAAAGCCCCTCCGACAGATCCTGCCTCAGGGCTCCCTCGTCAAGGGTAGGCATCCAGGCGCTCCTGCATTGAACACTTCTGCCTAATCACCACGAGGGACATGCAACGAGAATTGCCAAAGACAGACCTATCCCAACCAAAGGGGTCTCCCAGGAAACCCGACTGAACAACCCCCAAATAAAGGAGCATGTCTTAAGAAGAGGAGCCTCGACTCCCCATGGTCCTCAACGGAAGGACAGAGGGACAACATCAACAAAGCAGCCATAACACCTTGGCCCTCGACCACCTGGACAGAAGGGCTTGGGTAGTGCATACAGAGTTGGAGCACCCTCTTAACTCCACCCTAGGAAAATTTCAAAGAGGATGGCGACTGATTCCAAGGAGTACATGAAGAATCGGGACATCCCACTGTAAAGCTACCAAGGCAAGCAGGGACTCTCTGTCCCCTCCTACCACCCTGCAAGAAAAGTCGTCCCAAGAGAACGGCGGAACCGGGGCTCCCGCGCCCCACGTTCCAGCAACTGCGACGCCAGCCCCTCGAGTTGGTAAGGACTCAGGCCCGTGCACCATGAGGATCAATGCATCGCCCACTAGCAAAAGTCTTGGCCACCCCACCCTCAAACGCATCTGCCCACCAAAACGAAGGGCAGGGATTCAGGCTACCTCAACTAATGACTGCCATACTGACAAATGGCAAGGGAGCGGAACCCTAGCACCCCATCTCCTGAGCAACCCAACGACGCATTATGACACAAACTTGGGCTCCTACGCTCCGAGGCCTACTCCCCTTTAGGCCACCTCCCAAAGTCGACCCCCCTTCTCGGCTACGCTCTAAAGAAGGCCCTCGTAAGTAGCCAATCCCCGGAGGAATGCGCAACAAACCGGGGCGTTCCGCTTGAAAAGTCAACAAGGCAAGTCGGGACTCTCTTTCCCCTCCTATTACCACCTCGCAAGGAAAGTCAATCAAAGGCACGACATTCATAGCAAACACTCAGCCCAACTATTCTACAAAAGCACACAGGGTGTGCTCAAGGCACTGATTCCACCCATGGCCGATACAGGTTGGTGGACTAGGCATCGGGCAACTAATCAGCCCATGGAAGTGCAAGAAGAACCCCAAGGGTAACTCGCCTATGCCTTCACGATGCAAGCCAAAGGTGCTCGACCACTGCCGCGAATGACCCTCCCTATGGACATCTCAAGAGGCCCCGCCAACGATAAGTTGGGAGGAAGTAACAGGAGAAGCTTCTATGCTAAGTCGTTCGAGCAAGCAAAAGAGATCAAGCCAAGCCTCGTGAAACGTGGTTCATATAAACTATGCGAACAATAAAATCCCAGGCAAAAAATGCATTTTCACACTTGGCATACGAGCATTCCATGCAAAGAACGAAAAAATTTCTTCCTTTACAATAAACACTGACTATTACATTACCTGGATTATTGCTTTCGGCTAAATTACAGTTAGTAAAAGACAAGCTAGTACAAAGGAAAAGTCAGCATCAGTCACCACGACTCAATGGCCTCGCCCCAAGTCTTCAATCCCACTCACCTTCAGTAGCACGGGTGACAGTGCGACACCAAGACTGGCAGGCCCTACAGCTTGAGTCAGCTCCTCGGCGAGGGTCCATCTTTTCCTAGCCAACACTGCTTGCCCAAGGTAGACCCCTAATCTGGCGGGGTGAACTCCCCTTCAGTCCCATCCATAGAGGGAGGAGGATTGACCGGAAAACTCCGCAAGCGGAGCGACAAGTCTTGGCGGGCCAGGACGTTGGCGCAAGACAGGCGCAACGACCCAGCCGTGTAGGCTACCCTCCCATACATCAATGAGGCGCCTCACGTGGTTAAAGCTGTAAGGCCTCCGGCAAGCCATCCATGCGAGAATAGCCAGTTGAGCTCAATTGCTTAGGTAGGTGTCGCGCACATTCCTACCAATGAGCCCTACTCTACCTTTGCCCAGGCGAATGCACTCCCATGAGAGGAGCTCCCGACAGCAGCAGCCCTTACTCTGCCTTCACGAAGTCATAGAGGGAATAGAGCAACACCGAAGAGGCACCAAGCCTCCTTAAATGAGCATGCTTCCCCCGGCCCCTGGGCGGCAGCTCCATGACCCAGCATCCGGTGGGTTCTCCACACAAAACCAACGAAGATGGCACCCCTAGCAGAACGTCCTTCGTCTTTCCCCCGCTTGGGTCCATGAAGACGGAAGCAACTGACTCCCTCTTAGCGAACGCCCCGCTGGTTTCGCCCCATGGGCACCTTGAGGGAGCTTGCTCGACCCCCTTCTTGACCAGTCACCTGCCTCCCATTGAGCTCCTCGCAAGCAAGAGGATCACTTCTTTGCGCCTCGTCGAACAAGCTTCCCCCACTCAGGATGGGCCCCTGGCCAGGAGAAGCCGCCGCGACATCTGATATCGTCTAGCAAAGAAAACCCCTAGAAGCCTGCACCAGGAAAACAAGGCAAGATAACTGTGCAGAAGGGAAGATAAGCCACAACAGGTACATCAAAAGATGGAAGCCCTTACCTCAACCTGTGCGTTGAGCAGGGGCACGAAGAGGGGCTCACGCCCGTCCGAAGAGCTACACATAATCACTCTTTGGTCACTCCATCGAACACACAGATCGGCGACAGAGCTTTACCCAAAGAACAAACGACTCAAAACGTTCCTCCCTACAACTCTTAAGTCCCTCAAGCGCGTCCAAAGACGATGAAAGGCGGTGAAGGCCCACATCGGGCCTCTATGTATAGCTCCACCTCATAGGCTCTCGAGGGCGGTAACGTCTTTCTACCCCCTGCAGGTCGCCAATTCCCAAAGAACCAAATCCCCCGAGATTCGGCACGAATTCCACGACTGCATGAACGCACTGATAAAATCGCCAGTCAAGGACCCCTGCATGTTATTACACGGCGGATATTCGAAAATTCTTTCACACCTTTTCAGAAAGGCCCGACACTTCAGGCCATGCCCTCCTACGGCAACAACGGTTAACAACAGCCTCAGCATCTCAATTGGGCAAACTATCGCCTCCTAAGGCTGGCATCGGATCGGGCTAATACGCCCACGCCTAGCTTCTGCCACCTCCTAAGGCTTGCATCGGCTTTGGCTAATACGCCACATGCCTAGCTTCTGCCGCCTCCTAAGGCAGGACCAACTCAGGTTAAGACTCCCCACACCCAACTCCTGCCGCCTCCTAAGGCTGGCATCGGCTCAGGCTCACATGCCCCTCGCCAAAGTTATGCTGCCTCCTAAGGCTGGTACTAACTCAGGCTCACACATCTATCGCCAAAAGTGATGCCGCTTCCTAAGGCTGGTATCGGCTCGGGCTAATACGTCCCACACCTAGCTTATGTCGCCTCCTAAGGCTGGCATCGACTCGAGCTAGTACGCCCCACGCGTAGCTTCCGCTACCTCCTAAGGCTGGCATCGGCTCGAGCTAATACACCTATACCTAACTTCTACTGCCTCCTAAGGCTGGCATCGACTCGGCTTAAGACGCCCCACGCCTAACTCCTGTCACCTCCCCAGGTCGACACTAACTTGAGCTTACATGCCCCTCGCCAAAGTTATGTCGCCTCCTAAGGTCAGCACCAGCTCGGATTCGTACGCCCCACGTTGAAGTTGATGCTACCTCATACAGCCAACTCGAACTCCAACTTACACGTCCCGCATTCAGCCTTGGCACATGTTGCCCCCTAAAGCCGGTGTAAGCTCGAGCTCATACGCCCTAACAAGGGATCTCTTCTAAGCAACTAGAAGCAGACAAAGGCCATTCAACTGCATCACAGATGTCCCTCCCACTACAGTACAGCAAGAAGAATATCTGGGGGCATCATCCATAACGGAGTTTTGGTCACTCTCACTATTCTCTCAGCAGTTCATACTAACTAGAGAGTGGGGGCATATGATGAGGGTCAAAAATTACCCTCGGATCCAAAACTCCGCACATGACCCAACAGAGGATCCGGCTACCTGAATACAGGGTGTACATGAGGAACTGGCTCGGCCTACCCCACCTCAAGCCAACCGAATCCCAACCAAAACCTGCCCAGCCTGCCAAAAGATTCAGCACAATATGGGCAGAAGATATGATAAGATGAGCCTGACCACCTATACCCTAACAGTTACCATGCAACCTGCAACTAGGGGTATTAGGGCCATCGAGTGAGGTTCCCCCCCCCCCCCCCCCCCCCCCCCCCCCCCCAAATTATAAATAGAGAGGGAGGCCCTCCGAAGAGGGGGTTTCCTCCCCGAGAGAGGGAGCAAAATCATGTAATATCATATATCCCCAAAACTATAGTGCATTGTTGGAAGCCTATTCCTCCCCTAGACATATACCCTCTGTGGTAGAATTGGATCACCAAACCCTCGCTCTCCTCTATATTTGCTTTGTGGACCTTTACTCTACCCTCGAACGCGATGAATGATTTATGACTAAGCAACATCTTCTACACTAACAAATCTCTTAGGAGTTGTTTGGTTCACAGAATAGAGGAGGAATTAAGGTCGAATTCCGCATTTGGCAACTTTTATTCCAGCGTCGGTGGATTCCAGAATAAACGAATTTCGCCGAAAAGGTGGAATTTGTTTATTCCGCTGGTTTATTCCGCCTCTCTCATCTCCCTCTCTCAACTTCACCACATAAAATTCGTTTATTCCTCTTACCAAACACCTTAGGCGAAATAAATACTTTTAATTCTTTGACATGGCAACAAACACAACCAAATAATTAGACGAAATAAAATTCTTTAATTCCTCCTACTCTTTTACATATTTTGTTATCCTTCCTAATTATTCCTCCAACCAAACAGACCCTGAGGGGTTATTTGTTTTGTGGAATAGAGGGGGAATTAAGGTTGAATTCCGCGTTTGGCAGCTTTTATTCCGACGTTAGCAGATTCTAAAATTGAGAGATGAATTTCAGAATAAACAAATTTCGTCGAAGAGATAGAATTCGTTTATTCCATTAGTTTATTCCGCCTCTCTCATCTCCCTCTCTCAACTTCACCACATAATATTCGTTTATTCCTCCCACTAAACACCTCAGGCGGAATAAATACTTTTAATTCTTCGATGTGACAACAAATACAACCAAATGCTTAAGTAGAATAAAAATCATTAATTCCTCATGTTCTTTTACATCTTTTTTTATCCCTCCTAGCAAGACTCATCACCCACCTTTCCACGTTTAACGAGAATTCTGGCCACTCGAAGATCTATGGCTTGTGGTCAAATTTCTCCACTGCATTGCATCTTGCCAAATTACAATAAAATCTTCATTCGGATGTTGGATTATCGTTAGTGTTGCATTTGATGTTCTCCTATATATTTGTCATATCAACTAAATTTTTAATTTGCTGACCAACAAAATGCAAAAAGCTTTTGATGTTAATGGATAAATCGAAAGTCGGGGGCAGATATACATTGCATTCGGCACCGTTGACATTTTCTCGTTAGCTATTACTAATCACTGTTGATCTTGCTTCTCTGATATGTTGGCAAGTTCGATTAATCTGTGGCTTAATGTCTCATGTAGCTGCCTCCGGAGTCTCAGCAACAACTGTTTCGTCTTCCAGCTGATTTATCAGGGAAGCTTTTTTCCCGTGCTGCCGCAAGAACCTTGAGGCGGCTTTTCCTGTGATGTGTCATCACCAGCACAACACAAGGAAGCGCTTGGGGTTTAACTTGTCGGTGCCTCTGTAATCTGTATATTTTCTTTCTAACGATTTGTTAGATATGAACGCCACATGATGAGATTCATTCCAGACGAGAGCAAATAAACAGAAAATGTCACATTAGTTGTGTATTTGTGAAGATTCTTCGGAATCTTGTTTTGCTTAGGTTTGATGAAGATACGTTTATCAAAGCTCCTAGCCAGCAGCTGAATTTTGTGAGTAGAGATGATCTGGGAATCTATACAATAGGGGTATACACATATCATGTTCAACTCAAACCTAACTTAATTAGGTTGAGAGTTATAATGGGTTAGGATGAGTTAGGATTTTTCCAATCCAATAAAAAAACCTACCCAATACGTATATGTATGTCACATACAATGGCTTGTCAAGTTACATATTGAAATTCAAAATTTCTTCGTGAGTCTCAACCTCTCCTACGTATATATATCATATAAAATACTAATATGTGATTGTGATTAAACAAAATCTTCATCTCACTAACATCTCTTTACTCTTACATCACAAATTTTCAATTCTTAGTTCTCATTGACCTCTCACCTCTTCCAAAATTACCTCCATCGATTTTAAGCAGTGCCCTCTATTCTCACCTCACCTTCAAGTTTCACTCCAAGTAACATCTCTTAGCTTCAAGCTTTAAGTGGTGCTCTTTCCTCTCTACAAAGGTAGCAACATCCCACACTTTTCAAGTAACTCAACCTTTTCTCCTCCTTTAACCTCCCACCTCCTCTCTCCTTTTCCCACAGCTCAAGGATCTCACCACAACCATCAAAGAACCCTCTCTCATGTCCTTTTTCGTTGTACGATCCTCCATACCTCACCACAACCACCACTTCAAAACACCCTTCTCCAACCTAAGATATAAATATAAGCTTTGATTAGTTAACCTACTCAACCCAACCTGATTTTATTGATTAGGTTGGGTTCAGTAATTACTAGGTTATGTTGAGTTAAAAAAATCTTAACTTCCAAATCATGGATTTAATTTGGGATGAATCTCAACTCAACCTAACCTAATTTACATACGCCCCTAATTTATAATTTGAGCTAACTCTTGTTTGTATTTAGTTGAGAAGGAAGGCTAACCTCCATTTGCTCTTGTTGAATGAGGGTTAGGAAGGAAAGTTTGGAGATCAGAATAAGAGTGAAGGTAGCTAAAGACATCTTTTCCTTTAGAATGGTAGGTATGTTAGTTAGTAAATTATTTTTTTATATTAAATAAATATAACATAAATTGATTGATGAATTATTTTTTATATAATATTATAAGAGATTTTAATTTAAAATCAAATATCATGTGAAAATTTATATTATGATCTATATTAATGCAACAACAAAGTTGCTATTTTATTTATTAAAAACAAATTATCTTATGTTGCAATTGATAATCATGTAATAATAGTAATTAAGCTATAATATTATAATTATTTGCTAATTAAAAAGCATGTACAAATTTCATTAATCAATGATTAATTTATAATAATAATAATATGATTATTTGTTAATAAAGATATATCATTATAATTTAACCATATGCTAAAATTATAAATAAATTAATGCTATAGTCACGTAAACACAATGATAGAATAGTGGTTAAACAAAATGTGTCCATTAATATATTAATTATTGCAAATTAATTTAATAAATTAGTAGTTTTTATAATTATTGTAAAGTAATTATCTTATATGGCAAATGCTAAGTACATTATATGTTATGATTATATGCTGCTTAAGAAGTATATAATAATTAGAGTAATTAAATGTTTTATAGTAGTAAATATATAATTATTTGTTAGATTGGATATATCATTATAATTTAAGTATATGTTAAAACAAAGTTAACTATTTAATTATATGCTAACTATATTAAAATGATTATCAATCGAAATATGTCAATCCATTAAACATGAGAAGGGAAAAGGTAGGAGAATATGATGTGTTGGAATGAGAAGGGAAAAACATAGGTTGAAAAGCAGGGTTATCTCAACCCACCATCCATTCTGAAGTGGAGTTCGGTTGACCCCAGTGATGAACAGAAGTTTGACTCTCAAAAAGAGAGATTAACCCCTACCATAAACCACGTCATACTGAGCTAACGTGCATGGATTCCACAAAATCTGCCATTATAAACTCAAACCTGTCATTATCAACTCAACAAAGAATTGATGGTTTTCCTTATTTAGCTTAAAAGTACAACTGTCTGCATAGCAACAGATGAATTACATTTATCAAAATTTGAACCCTTAGCATGATGACATTTACAACAATTGCAAGACATTGAGCACAAGACCTTACTGATCATGTTCTTGTGCATTCAAGAGGCAGTTTTTCATTGATAAAAAGTTTAAGGGATGTTCAACCTCCGTATCTAGATGATTTAGATGCTTCGAGCTGACCAGACACCAAAAAATCCTCGATCCGTTCAAGTGCCTAACAAAAGCCAAGTTGACACAATAAAATCCTTATAAAGGACCAAAAATCGTTATTCGTTATTGCAATGTGGCAAATTGTGTAAATGAAATGGTCACACCAAATTTGGAGCAGTTGGTAATTAGTAATCTGAAGTAATTTTGGTTGTGGATACCAAGATTTTTATATATTCCCAAGTTGAATGTGGCATATTTCCGAACTTGTCTAAATAAGGGAGCTGGACCCTGAAACGTCCCTCCACGTCTTAGCAAGCACATAAGCCGGTGCTCTTGCGATCCTTATCAATAATAATGAATAGCACAACCGGGACTTTTAGCAAGGTGAAAAGAGAGTGACGGGGGTTACCTCCATAGCGATGGCAGTTGCTGTGAGTGCATTGACGTCACCTTTACCGTCCTTCGCCGCAATCGCTGCACGGTGGAACAATACAATAAGATAGCTGATAAATACATGTAGGCAGGGAAAAGGTGCAGCATCCACGATAAGCACGTAATACAATGTTGACAGGTGGACCTAAGCATCGAGGGAGATCTATTTAAGGCTTCGCTTGGTTGTTGGGATAGTTCCCATGTCAGAGGTAATATAAATAGTACAATGAATAATGATAAGATCGTATTCTCAGTGAGTAACACTGTATATAAGAATAGCATAAGTAACAATTGTATAGAAATAGGTATAGTAAACACTGCTAACATGAACGATCAAAATCAAAATGCACAAGGATCTATACATGTAGAATAAATCTCTCCCATCCTACAAATTATTCTATCCATGTGAGGTAAACTTTACCCCACATAAGATCAGGCAGCAGAAACTTTTCTTTTCTATTACCGGTCATAGAGACTAATTTGCGTACCCTCAAAATCTTCAATCCCTTGACCATGCATTGTGCACAGAAGATCTTTTGAGACGCCCAGACATCCGTAGGTACGGTGTATTAATATTGGAATTGTAATGTTTATTCCCACCAAAAGGGAAAAGCTTATAAGCAAATTTATTTAATATTATTTGCTTCTAATTTAACAACCCTAATGTGTCAAAATTAAATGACAAACAAAATCTTTTTTCCCATTTTTTTATCAATATTATTTAACTTGCATTGTTTAACAACCCTAATTTTATTTAAATTGCATTATCAATAAATTTTTTATCAGGATAACTTTCTGCTGTTACTAGACTTCATTATAGTGAAGGAAATGAAAGAGAAAAAGAAAAGGTCCCGTCCTCTGCAAATAAGAACCATAGAAAGAATCAAGTACACATTCGTATACAATTAGCTAATGGTGTCTTTTGAAAATAATTGGTTGGTATAAGGTGCATGTTACATTGTATTCTTAATACTCCATAAGTTCACAACCAAACAGATAAAGTATTACGATGTTTTTTATCAAGATATAGACTCACTGGATAAGATGTAGCTATGGTATTAAAATATTTGAAGAATATTACATTAAACCACATATTCTTATCAGGTAAACAGGATGGGTAAACGGGAAAGCTTACAAACCCATACCTATACTCCTATCAGTTTGGGCTTATAACTGAAAACCTATACCCACTTAAAAGTTAAATGGATTGAGTTTTAGTAATTCCAATCAGATTGGCTTCAGCCTGTTTTTCGGATGAACCCCATATTGACATGACTAACACAAAAGCCCAGTCCAAAAAGATACAAGGCAGATCAGATGAATGCAAAGGCCGTCAACCGTCAACTCCACTCATTCCTTCATCCCATTCTTTCCTCGAAACACCCACCCATAACATAAGGTTGCGTCCATCTCTACTAATAAAGCCCTTCACTCTCCTTGGAATATGAGCAGTCTTGGCAACCAACATGAATCAATGCTTAAAACATAGTCATTATCCAGACCTCCCTTTAAGCATTCACTTCCTACTTAGTGCAGCTTTGAATAGCTCCAAGCTCATCTCTGTAGCCTTGAGGCTGGCTCCACGCACTCATAGTGAAGTGTGTTTCATGGTCATGAAAGATCCAGATCCTGAGAAGAAAGCGAGGGAGGATGAACACGAAATCTAGGAATACAATACAAGACTCACTTGTTAAATTAGTCCTTTGTTTCAGCTGAGGTCAGGCTAAGCTTCCTAAGCATGTAGCCAATAAAAATGTGTTTAGATATTTTCTTTCTTAGATCTTCCAGATCAAGGAAGAAGTAGAGCTGGGCAATCAAGGACATGTAGAACTGAAAAGAGATTGCGAAAGAGAAGGCTGCTCAAGCTCGATGAGGATTCAGCTCTTTGATGTCTTGATGGCTTCAGCTCTGATCTGCCCTCACGATGAAGGACCCATTGTTATTGAATACAACTCAAGACCTAAAAGCCACAGACTAGAATGCTCAAGACCTCCCTGCATGTAGGTGTGGGCAGGTGGGTGTGGGTGTGGGTGCATGTATATATACATACATATACATGTGTGTGTGTCTATATGTGTGTAAACTAAGTAGGAACCGATCAAGAAGCTAATAAGGTCTACAGACACTGGCTATGGTGCACTGTTATTGGCTTCTCATCCTCATTGGCCACAGGTGATTCTGAGTAAAAATGAAACAAACTTCAAGAAATCATTTTCTTGCATGAGTCCCAACTCGGTCTCAAGAGTGGTTTTAAGGATCCATTGCCCATGCTAACTAGATTGGGCAATGATACTCAATTGAATGGATTTGTTCAAATCTTAAAATAGAACTTCTATAATTTTGCACGTGGGGGTTTATTTCTTGATTTTTGTCCAATGAAGGCACAATGTTGAGCAAAAGTGCAGATTGGCTTCCCTATGATGGTTCTGTAAAAAGAATTCTATAAGAGATTCAAAACCAAGGTCATTCCTTGGTCATAGCAGACTCACGATGGCTTTTGATATTTGTCTGCAATTAACTTTAGAAAACAAGATAACAAACGCCAGTCCAGATGCCATTCCAAACACTTCCCCACCCCTCTTCAAAGAAGGCACAGGCAGGGAGAGACATAAATTCCAGTGATTTGAACCAATTAGGGTCTAGCAGGCCAGACGCTTGGCATCCATGTACCTGCTCCCTTAACTTTAAATGTGTGACCTGCAAGCTTATGTAACAAGCTTGATGAGAGATGTACAAAGAGAAAGATGTTCAAAAGTGGTACATTATTTAAGAGTTGGTGGCATCAATTGACCAAGAATTTCTTCAGGTAATTCGAATGTATATCCTTTGTTTTAATAAATAAAAAAAAGCATATGATCAGAGAAATGGCGATATCTTAAATTGAAAAGAATTTACAAGGAATATTACATGAGCCTAGGCAGTGGTCTAGTGGCAAAAATGACTTGCAAAAACAAACAGATCCTTTGGAACTTGGTTAAGGGAATGAAAACAGAAGATTTGCTTTTGCAGGCAACTAATCATTCTGGATATAGTATGGTATTCTATAGTTGTTAAACAATGTCATTTTATATGCAAGGAGCCTACTTGATTCATTTGACATTTTTGGTAAAAAAATTTTATATCAGTTCATGCCGCTAAATGTCATGGATAACGGTGCTTACATTCAAGAGAAACTTTAGTGTCAGCATTTGTATAGGCTTCACCCCTTTCTTCTGATAATTCACGGAGACGTACAAGTGCCTGCATTAGAATTACAATCCAACAACATTACATTCTCTTATAGTTTTCATTGTTAGAAGATGCTTGGGAGATTTGGGACATGAACTCATTAATTCTAAATTCAAGGTAAAAAGTTTAGCCCGATTGTTGCAACTGTGGGAAATATGGTGAAAAAAGTTTTCCTCAAAACTACCACAGATCAAAATCTCTTCCTATCTTTTCCCCAGAAGCAACAACCAAGTAACAGCAGTGATTGTATATATATCTACCAAGGCAGCTGCTCCCACGTACAAAGAAAAATAGTTGGAACACGACCTTTGATGATTGCTGACAGGTCCCTATGCACTGCCTATATTTCACCAGGTAGATAGTATTAAGAACCAGCACCTTTGTGTAGGCATCCCCAGTTTCATGATGCAAAAGAGGACGAGAGGCGGTTCCTACAGCAGCTATCCTCCTTGCCAAGGCTTCCAAAGGAACGTCTAGCCAAACAGTAACACCATGTTTCATGTATGTCCTGCAAAAAGATAATCCAGTGTGCCATGGTTTGTGTCATACAGCTTTTCATGGCCCATATAGCAATGCATGCAAGTGAAAACTACAAACCATGGTTCACTTACCAGTTGATTGATCTAATCACAGCACCTCCTCCAGTAGCTATGACCAACCGCTTCATCAGGGACAGGTCTTGCAACACCTTACTCTAAGATGGGAAATGAAAGGTAGCAGGTTAAACACCAACAGAGAGGAATGTCACGGACAAGACTCTAATGGCTAAAATGGCTAAAAAAAAAAAAGCAGCTAAAATAGCTCAAAAACAGCAGCTTCTGTTCAATTCTCACCACCGCTGTTTTGGATCATCACCTCGTTGTCTCTAAAGAAGGCTTCACCATGTTCCTTGAAAATCTGAGCTACAGAAGCTGCACCAACCGCCTTCTCAACTAATGTGTCACTGGAGTTTCAGAGAAGCATTTTCAAACGTCAAGGGAAGAAGAATTTGCATAGAAGATCATCAAAATGCAGCAGTACAGGAATTAGTAGGTAAGCTGTGTCAATATGTTGTGTTATTCACACCTGTCAAAAAATGTATACTCCAAAGCTTCTGATAAAATTTTCCCAACAGTGGACTTCCCCGATCCCATCATTCCTGTAGTTATATCCAAAAAAATTATATGCAAATCCTGGACTTCTTTTCTGAGTTAAGATGAGAGGCCAAAAGAAACTGAATGGCAAATAATTATTTCAGCCCTAGTACTTTGTAATAAGTAACTACTGAGAGAACTTACCAACAAGATGTACGCACTGTCCATTTAAGTGGTGTGCCACCGATGCTGCCTTTTTCTGCAGTTGAATAAAATATTCATTAAATGCAACAAGGATTATATGAATGAAAGTGCACGGGGTTGTAGCTGTTGTTAAGAATAAATGGTGTCAGGTGAATAAATGCTACATTTCTTGCATTACTTTAATTAGCTCAATTAGATTAATCAGTGACCAAGAACAATAAGTTTCAGACTGGCATCCCCAGTTTAGTTCCAGTATGAATTTGGAACTGATAGTAACTTTCCAAAAGTGGCTATCAAATTCATTGCAGGAGCTATGCTGTCTAATAAACCTTTCATATCAACTATACTTTAGAGCCACCATCTCGCTGCTGCAGAACAAAATAAGAAAACATCTTGGACAATATGTCGTGGAAAACTTTCAGGGTTGTACAAAACTACAAATAACCACAACGTGCCAGCATGGACATGCAATTATGCGCCACATTCATACCTCATAGACTTACAAAATCAATATAATTTGTTGATTCTATACAACCTCCAGTAGAAACAAGCATAGTCATTTTCTTATAGTTCATAAATATCAAAGCACCAAATATTCATTAATGCAGAACTTATTCTATTTCCAAAAGAGCTCATCACAAATTAAATAGAGAAGATAACTAAAAGAAAACCACTGACCTTTAAAATGAGATCTTCATCGATAGAGATGCAAGAACCATCCAACTCCACTGTCAAAAAAACAGAAAATCATAATCAGTACAGCTTGCTAACTAAAAATAGAATCCTTGGGGGGGGGGGGGTGGGTGTTGTTGGGAATGGGGGATAGATTACATAAGAAAAAGGAGCAGTACGCTCAATGGATTAGGCTGTGTAAGTTAATTGTCATAGTTTCATACAATAATCTGGGAATGAGGGGAAAATCTAGATGTTAGGTCAAGCAAGCAACCCAGCAATGAGTCATGGGCCATAGCCAATACTTCCAACCCTACACTTCCAACATCAATTCCAATGCAAGGATCGTTCTTATACGGCATCCCCCCCAACCACCACCTCCACCAAAAAAAAAAAGTAAGAAAATTGCAAGCAAAAATAAATAAATAAATCCTAAGATGATATCATAAAACATAAGACTGAACTAGAATATCTTTACAAAACAAATACACCAATGACAGGATGATTCTCACATAGCATTATTCCACCTCACACACCTGTAATTATACACAGATAGGTTGTCAGGTGCGTAATCCTCCATTGCTCCACCCACAGAAGTTGACATAGGATCAGTGCACAAATTAATGGCAACAAAACTTTGCAAACACTTGCTAAGGTGCCCTAAACCAACGAAATTAAATCCATCTGAGCATCAGCAATCAGATTACAACATGTACCATGATTAGGGAAGGGCACGTGATTCATGAGAACTGAACATTCTCACCAAGCACAGCAACCTTCTCCAATCACAGATACAAACTCAACCACCGTAGGAAATCCATGCTCAAGAAAATTGCACGAGAAGCCAAAGAGACAAAGACAACCACATGGCATGATGGCAAAAACTGTCCAAAGAGACCTTGGATTGGTGAAGCTCCAGCAATTTTTCAGATCACGCTTAGGGCCAAATATATATATATATATATATATATATATATATATATATATATATATATATATATATTGGAAAAGGGAACGTGAAGCTCACGTGCAAGTAACTTACTTGAAGTTTAACTAATATCTTCCACTATGAGTAATATTTTAAAGTAAAAATTTAAAAATTAAGATCATTCTATATCAAATTACTGACACTCATACCCCCTTATATCAAAGGGAGTTTAATTTCGATAGATTAAGTATTATCAAATTTGATCCTAGATGATTTCAATCCTGAATTTTCATTTTTAAATATTGATTGTGTATAAAAATATACTTAAGTTGCACATAACTCAGGTGTGTGTGTGTATATATATATAGGATGCAATATTCCCAACTCGTTTCCAATTAAGGAAGCTGAAATAAGGAATAATGACGAGAAGAAGAATCGATATCCATACCCCGAGGCTTCTTCTTATAAGAACAAGAAACCTTCCGCACGACCACATCCCTCCGCCCACCAAATCCACCACCTCTCAACCTCAAGAGCCCACGCTCGACCTCCAAAGAAGCCTTCCCCCCTCCGGGGATTCGCCTCACGCTCACGAGACCGCTCGCTCCTCCATTGCTCCTCCTCAGACCATTCCACCCGCAGGGGTTCGAACTTAATAGAGCCACACCGGTCTCCATCCCTCTCCAATCGCACGCCGGGGAAGCTCAAGTTCTCGATACCAGGAGGCGACCGAAAACCCTAACACCACGGCGAGTCCTGCGGAGGAAGGGGAGAGGAGCGGCGGGGAGGGTGGTTTTTGTGTTGCCGTAATTTTGGACTTCTGATAGGGGGGGAGCGGGCGCGGATGGGCATATTTGTCCATTTGGGGAGGCGGAGGGGTTGGTGATTTTTGTGACGATAACGCCCTCCGTGGATGGGGGGGTCTCCGAGGCCGCGGTGGAGGGCATTTCGGGGAAGGACGTGGGGGTGAGGGGGTTGGTGACATGGTGTTTGGTAGGCGGTGGAAGGTAGGGCCTGAGTGGGCGTGCCGTTCCCCGCACCAACCCCCGGGGGCATCTGTGACGGACGGTTGGGGTTGCGCGATGCCTTCTGCGGGTGTTCCCCGAAGTTGCGAAACGATTGCAGAATTCATTACTTATTGCGGATTCGGTTGTATAAGCTCGATGGTTGAAATCTTGGGAAAAACTTTTTAGTGTAATTTTACCAGCCAGATCCCAAACTACCGGATCTTCTTCGAATTGGATCCTGCAAAATTATTTTGCAACATATAGGTGCCCGATCTCTTTTCCTTTTGGTAAATATGATAGCGTACATACTTAAGGATAGCAGTTTATAATTTTTTTTGCAACTTTTTTGTGCAACATGGAGTTGAGGTGTGCCTGCGTTCAAATCACATCCCGGCAAAATTCACCACGAGAATTTTTTCTGCACGGAATTAAAAATTAACTGTGATATTTAATTTTACCATGTCAAAAGTCACACTCGCACCACACATGTGAGATTAAAAATCAATAAACCACTAATAATTTTTGCATGTAATTAAGAATTATTGATAATATTTTAAATATCACCGGTGATATTTGATTAAAATAAAAAATTATTTACATGCGACTAAAAATATTAGTGATATTTTATTTGAAAGTAAAAATTATCGATGATATCAGTAATTTTTTATCCAAAAAATAATATTTACTTATATCACATAAAAAGTCACATATACACTCACAACACGTGTAAGTAGACTTATCAAAAATCAAAAAATGATCGCTATTTTTGGTATGTGACAATTCAATCACTAATTATATTTGATTTATAACAAAAAAATCACCAATAATTTTTTAATAAAACTAAAAAGCACTAATAATATTTTATATATCACCGGTGATATTTCGTTTAGAGTCAAATACCATCGGTGATTTTTCATTCAAGGAATAATATCTAATTGTATCACACAATAAGTCACACACACACTTACAACACATGCAATAAAACCCACAAAATAGGAGAAATCATTGGTAACTTTTATATACAACTAAAAATCACTTAGTGATATTTAAAATATCACTAGATATTTAGCTTAGAACCCAAAATCTCTTGTTATTTTTATATACAACTAAAAATCACATGTGATATTTTAAATATCTCTAATGATATTTTTATTCAAAGCCAAATATCACTAGTATTTTTATTGTCTAAACAAAATATCAATGATGAGTTTTCATATAGAGAGTGATATTTAATTATGTCATGTAAAAAATTACACACACTTGTAACACATATAGTATATCTCATCAAAAATCAAAAAATCTCCATTGTCTTTTTTTAGTATATAATTAAAAGTCACTAATGCTATCTCCAGTGATATTTGATTTAGAATAAAAAAATTTATATATAATTAAAAATTATTTGTGATATATAATTTTGAAACAAAAATTTTTTGTGATATTTATTTATAGTTAAATATCATTAATGATTTTTCGTTCCAGTAGGGATGGCCATGTGCTCTTTGCTGGACAAGTTGCAAAGGGGTGATATTTCGTTTTCACCAATTGTGCTTCATTTAGGGTAGGGTGGGCATGTGATTACCAAAAGGGTTAATTGCGAAAGGAATTTCGTATCTTTTCTCTTTACTGAAATGAGCAATAGGGCATAAATCGTATACAATAGTCTCTAACCAAATAGAAGAAAAATAACATGACAAAACCAAACTCTAGCGACTATTACGGGATGGACACCGATCGGATTTGGTCAAAATTTAGTAAATACATAATTCAGTTGAGATTTTTACAATTCAATCTAATTCATTTCAAAGTTTAATTCAATTCTTAAAATTTTATATTTGATCAAATTAGAATGGACTTTTTTACTATTTCTTTAATCGTATATGATTTTGAGATTTGTACGTGATTTCCTACCGGCTAATGTAAAGTTTTAAATTTAAATTTTTTTTTTTTCTACTAGGCTATTAAAACAATGACATTAACATCTAAAATGTTAAAAGATTTACATTAAAGATATATAAAATCATTTACTTCATTCATCTTAAAATAAAATAACAAAACTAGCCTCAAACGTAATAAGAAAATAATAAAGACATCTTTGAATTACATGCTCTTTAGTCTTGGGGATTTATTTCTTCTTTTTATTTTATATAATATATGTGTATGTGTCTACAAGTACTTTTCTTTTACAAATTACAAGTTTGATCGGATCAAATTACATATATCATAAAATTACATATTAGATCGAATTAGTAAAGATCTTAATCCAAATTTCCAATTACATAGATATAAACAATTCTTATTGGCATTAAGCTTCAAGCCAGGTAACACCTTAAAAGCCTTTAAAAACACTTATTATTCCACGCGTAGAATGCCTATCTACGTTAGAGAAGATGAGGACACCAACCTTTGGTACCTTTAGCCATCATCTTTCACTTTAAACCTCTGAGAGTAAGTATAGGCAATTCATAACCAACATAAATAGAAGTGGGGAGATAGGATCACCTTGACAATGCCCACGAGAAATAATAATAAGCCCAATAGGAGGATTATCAATGAATCTCCTCACCCACTTGATCCATATATTGTTGAACTCCATCTAGTGCATGATGTGAATTGCAAAATTCCTACTAACCAAATCACAAGCTTTCTTGAGGTTAGCATTCACACACATAAGGGACAAGCTACCTTGGAGTTAAAATGGCTAATGAATTATTGTGCAAGAAGAACATAATTTAATAATCTTCTAGCCTGCACAAATGCACTTTGGTGTGGTGCAGACAACCTTGGTAGTATCCCATCAAGCCTCTAGGCCAAGATCATTACCACAATCTTGTCCGAAGTGTTGTAACAAGCAGTAGTATGGAAATCGTGCATTGACATCGTAGACTTGCCCTTGGGGACAAGCACAAGGAATTTGTGATTAACTTCTTTTACCAATCCACCATCATTATAAAAGAAAAATTTAACCACATCAATGATATCACTTTCCACTACTTGCCATGCCTTCCCAAAGAAGAGCACATTGAAACCATTTGGGCATGATGCTTTATTTGGGCGAGTTGCACTCACCACGTTCCTTACTTCCTCATTAGTAGATTCCTTGAGGAGAACCTCATTTTCCTCTTACACCACCTTACTCTTGAGCAAAATAATAATTCCTTCCAACAAGATCGCCTTGGTCATTCTTTGTAAATAGTTTTAGAAAAAACTCCATGGCCTCTTGACATAGCTCCTCTTTTGCTGCAACCTAGACCCCAACAATTGACTAAACCCAATGGGATCCAAGCTATCGATTACAACTAGTAAGTTCAACACAAAATCGAACTCACCCAACACATAATCATTAAATATAAGTATAATCAAACAAATCATTCATAAAGCATTGAACGAATAAAGAATATAAATGATGACCAATAATAATAAATTTACAAGTCCCGTAACGGAAAGAAAAAAGAAATTATCTGATCATCTGGATACAACCACCAAAAAAACAGGAAAGAAAAATTAAATAAGTAAAATTGAGGACTCTCAATGTCACAAACCATCTATGGTACCAAACTAAGTTCCTCACTAGTCACTTCGAGTGCAGCTGCTCCGGACTACACAAGCGTACCTAAGTATGGAGACTAAGCACACGTTAATAATACTAAGTAGAGTAGTATAAATGAAACTATAAAATAAAAAGCACAAAGGTTGGATACTAATTAATTAATTTGATTGATTGTTAATTTCTAATTCATTATTCTTTATTTCTAAATTGTCACGACATATGTGTTGCTCTCAACATTAATGAGGTGTGGCTCATCATAGCTAAAATATTTAAGTTAAGCTAAAAAATAGGTTAAGCATTATCAATTAACATGTTAAAAGGGTTAAGTGTGAAAATTAAGGGAAATTACCTAAAATAACAAATTGGAGTTAAAAATGCACAATTAGGTTAATTAATGAGATATTCTATTCACAAGTGTAATTTTATGATCCAATCATAAATTAAACACATGATTGAGTTCAAAAGTACAAATCAATGATTGAATTAACTTCTTAAAGGTTCAATTAAGATCCAATAAAAATCTCATAGCATTTGGGCATCAATAGGACCCTACATTCATTAAATTACATATAGGTCCTCATGCATTAACATTTTTTTTTACATTTAAAGCCTCAAGGACCTCTTTGGAAGCTGCAGGGACCCATTTGTAGAACTTCAAGGATAGCGCTACAATATTTCTTTGCACTTATGGGTTCAATCGCAAAGTTTACATCGTTTCAACCTTAAGGGCCTTTCTTGCAATTTCTCCTAGCACACCTGCAGCTCACGTGCGTACTGTTCATGCAAAGAACATGCGTAACAGGTGCTGTTGATTCTTTGCTCCTTAGATCCTACGACAGATCTTCATCTAATCTCCGCGCACTCTCGCACGTAACATCGCCTTGCCCCCTAGATCCCATCTTGTGGGAAGATTTTGAAACTTCCCGCTCTTCTCCAAACTCATCTCCACCATATGCCCTAATCTAGCCTAATCGCATCTAGCGGTGCTCTGATCCACTACCTCAGCTACTTAAGCACCCCTCAGGGCTCGCGTACAAAGGATCGACCCTCTCCTACATCTCTTGAGCCTGTCATTCTTCCACTCCAATTTCTTCTCCTCACACCTGTTCCTTCACCATTGCAGTGGAATTCCACCTCCTATAACCTCTCCTCGACGCTAAGGATCTCATAACTCCCCAGGGTGACATCGAGCTCCACTAGAGGGCTTTCAAACCGCTGAAGTCTCCTCCCCCATTCCTCATTGCAGCCATCAGCTGCAGTTTCCCACATGTCCCGTTCGTCCACTTAGATTAGATTTTTCTTGCTTTCTAGATTAGCTGTAGTACCTTTTAGTGTAGTGTACATTAGATAGGTGTAGTATAGATGTTGAATTTAATGATTGATTAACTTAGATTAGAGGTAGATTAGCCTAGACTCGATCTCGCCCTCTTTGATCGATTCAGATCAGAGAGGTATTTTTTCACCTCCATCTTGATTCATTCATCTCCCTCTTCACTTCACAATTCACGTTCACCCATTTGATGGACAAATTTGTCACCAATCACCCATTCACGAGAGTATTTAATAGATCTGAAGCTCATTAGCTTTTAAATTAGTTGGAGCGCTCAAACATCAAATTAAGGGCATTCCATTCAGCCCATAAAATCATCAATGCCCTCATCATAGATTTAATTGAGCTGATTCACTTGATTTATGTGGATTTGTTTCTCACACTCGATTGGAAGATCAAGATTTAATTTGGTTTTAATGAGTTTTAATCAAGTGAATCGAGTTTATTTTTGAGTAATTGGATTGATTGCAATGGGTTTGAGCTTCAATGCTTTGATTTTCAGTATTCATCAAGCTTTTACCCAAATTCTCAAAGTTGACCATGTTTTTGAGGTAGTTTAGGCCTAGGAATCTCAGATTCACTGAGATAAGGCCTAAACCATGACCCATTGGCTTCTACAAGATTGCCCAAGATCCTAAACACTGATCTTTAGTGTTCAGGAGCTTTTGGTGATCAGATCACCTATGCAAATCCTAAAACAAAGGCCTAAAAAGGGCTACATGGATTTCTGATCTAATTGGCTTTCACTCTGATCTTCAAGGTTTAGATGATGTTTTTAAGGTCTAAATAAAGGGTTTGGATGTTTTATAAATGAAGGACTGGAGACCGTCTTACAAGAAATTAGAGTTTAATTTGATTTTAAATGTTCATGTTGTCTATGGTATGATATGAGGATTAAATTAGGGTTTTAGAGTTCGTGACTTTCAATTAGGTATAAATTGATTTCCATATCTTCTTTGGAATGTTTTCAACAGCTAAGATGTGGATTTTTGATGTTGGAATATGATCTGAAATATATCAGAGCAATAGCAGCAATTGCTTCTCTACTCTGTTCTATTGTTTGAACATGTTTACGTTTTAAGTGAATTTTGGATGGATCAGTTTTACTGGAAATTAAGTTCCTCATATATGGTTTTTTGAATCTGAGAATACCATTTTTTTAAGAGCTAATCAGACCTTATAGGCCTGATCTGAGCACTTGACAGCAGCACTGCTGAATTGAGTCCAGTAGTAGCACTTGAGCTATTGTTCTGAGTAGCTGCATCTCTGCGGGGATGAATTGAGGATAGAAGAAGTTGGCACTATTGTGCTTTCTGATAGAATTTTATTTTTCAAGCACTCATGTGCAGATGTATTTTAAAATTTAATGTGAATGGCTTGATTTCAGTTGTTTAATTTATTGTCAGCATGTTCATATAATTAACATGCCTAAACTAAGATTTCAGTGAAATTCAAAGTAAATCATGTTTAAATGATCAAACATCTTTCATATTGTGTGCTGAGTGTGTGTGAGTGTTTGAACTACACTTACAACTATTTGAACTAAATTTTAAACCTTAGGTTCTTTAGTGAAAATCCTTTCAAGGCCTAATTTAGGTTAGCTTTATATATAAATAAAATTGATAAAAAAATCATTAAAAAATAAAATAAAGGTGTCTTGAATAGAATTAGGTATTTATGATAGCATTGCCATCATTCTCTATAACTCACGTAATTTAGCTAAGTTTTAAGGTAAAATTAACTCAAATAATACATAAAATGGTACAATATTATCAGGAGGAGGAATCATCGAAATAAACCCAAAAGGACATAAAACAAATTCAAAATAGCCAATTTAGGGTTTCTTTTGAAATCAAGCTATTAAAGATAACAATTAAACCCTATTTTTGGTCTAATAGGATTCTGATGAAAATATTACAAATTAAACCTTTTAAAAATTAGAGATAAATATTTTATAAGGTTTAATATGATCAGATAGGTCGAAAGAGCCAATTTAACCTAAAACAGTGACCTAGGTGAACAATCAATGTCAAATGAGTTTAAATGAGAAATTTACCAACCAAACAATTTCAAGACTCAAAATTGAGATGATCACTAGATTCCCTAGATCCTAATTAAGCTCCTATAAAAAGTTAGACCTAGTTTGACAATGTTCTCACATACTTTACATTTAGGCCCCTATATTCCTAAAAATCCTTGCAAGTGGGTCCAAATTCGTTACTTTTAGGTCCTACCCTTCTTGCAAATCGGTCCTTGGAGTCATCTTCCTCCTTCAGCAGCCACCGTCAGTTGACCGAGCTGCTCGTCAAGATTCCAGCTCCGTTTACGGCCAACTCGAGCTTCGACTGACCTCGACCTCTGAGGCGAAGTTGTTCGCCTTTCAGTTCCGCATCTTTTGGTGTTTGTTTCACCAACTGTCATCGCCTCCTCCACCCGTGATCTCCGGTCCAAACAAACGTGGAGTAATGAGTTGCTGCAAGGAACTCTCGCAACCTCCAACAACAAATTCACGCGCGGCAACAGCTCTATAAAGCCTCGCGACACTCCTCCGAGTCCGGTCGTCTAGAATCTGAGTGCCTAAGCCTTCTCCTTCCCTTCCTCCATGTGCCGCCATTGCCAGACCTTGAGGTCTTCTTCTCCCCTTCGCTCTACTGCTTCTCGCCATCAAACGACGTCATAGCTGCCTTTGCCCCTCTCTTGCCAAGCTTCCCAGCAAAGAAGCCAGCCCTCTACCCCTGTCGTCGACCTCAATTCCTCCGCTGAATCTTCGCCAGTGGCCTTTCATCGCCACCGGTCTCCGCACCTCCTTCCATACAATAAAGTTAGGGTTTCTCCTCCTCTTCTCCTCTGCCTTCTCGTCTCTTCAATTTCTTCTTTCGACCGTGTTTTCACCATCACCGACCACCACCACTTAGAGCTCCGATGAGCTCCGTTGCCACACCTCCACGCATGATCGACCACCCAATAGATTTAGGGCTTTTCTTTGGGGCTTCGCTTCGAAGCTTTTACTTCTGACATGAGGTCAAAGGACCTCCTATTCTACCAGCAGGTCCTCGCAGGAGTCGGTCTTTGTCGTCTCCTCTGGCAGCAACTCACCGGTCACCTCTGACGAAGCCTCACCACGCCATCCAATGCCGTAATCAGAGAAGGAGCTCGTCAATTGAGTGCGTGACACCAGCAACGACCAATCCTCCGATGCATTAGGCCGATCTGACGACTGATGCGCACGAATTAAGGATGGACATCTCCCCAGCCAGGAAACCAGAGAAGACAAAGGGACTTTAGTCCCACCTCGTGCAAAATCGAGGGAGCAGTAATGCTTATTAGGAAAAAGCGCCCAAGGCTTATCGCCTCAAAGCGCATGGGGTGAGGTCCCCAAAGCACACATGTACGCACGCGCTCACACACGCGCATGCTCACGTGCCCTCGCCCACGAATACACCTGTGAGTCTAGGATGAGGATTCGGCTACCCGGGTTTGGCTAGATTTGGAAGAGATTGTGAGGAGGGAGAAGGTGGGTTTTGCAACTTGAATATGTGCCTTTCCCTCTTTCAAACCTTTGCCTTCATGCTTGATACATTAAGGCATCTGTGCCTAATACCTATCGTCTGAGGGTAAAGTTGTTTAGTTCTGTGAACATTAAATCTTTGATAGCTGATATTTGTGATAAGTATAAAGCGTAAATTTGGTGGTTTAAACCGCCACTTTTACCTTACATTTTCATATCTACATATCTAAAGATACACTTTATTTATTGAGCATCTATTATCTTTTGATAGTGATTATTTGTGCGATTTATTGCTCCTAGAGACAATATTGGATTTATTTTCTAATTCGAGTATTAAAAATTTAAATGCTTGATTTGCTTTGATCATTATACTATGACGCGACGATTCTAAAACACGATCAAGGTGAACCAACAATTTCTTTAAGTGTATACAAAGTTTCAAAGTAATTCGAACTCTCGGCTTAGTAGAACATAATAGTCGACGATTCGATCTACTTTGGAATTTAATAAAAGAACCAAAGTTCAAAACACCAAAAAGAGCTCTTCTCTCTCTCATCTCACTCTTTCTCTCCCATCCCCTCTCTTCATTATATATATAAAATCATAAAAATCAAAAAATACCCAAAAATATCTAAAATTACCTTGTATAATATATTTATACTTGTAAATATGAGTTAATACTAAGTTATATGTATATATTGTAAAACTTGTAAATAATATACATAATTAACTTATAATTGTATTCTATATATTTAATTAAGTAATTATGATGATTTATTATATATATAATCTTATTGTATAATTATATATTAATTTATATTAAAATAAATGTATATAATCCTAAGTAATTATAAAAACCATGTATATGTCTATAATCATATGTAATATTGTACTTATGTATTTAACTAATTATTATATACTGTATCATACCTTTAAATTAATTTATTTGTGTAATTATTATAGGTAATTAGGTTATTAATTTAATTAAGTATATCATTAACTTAAAATAAAATAAATTAGTAAATTAAGTTAATAGTGAAGTAATTTATCATGTACACTTGTATAGTATCATTTTAAGTATACTTGACCTATTTATATCATATTTGTATTATATTACAGTATTTATAACTTAAATATGTACATATCTACTTAAAATGTGTATTTAAATGTAAATAAATTAAAATAAAGATGCTAAAATAAATTAAAAATTTTTAATAAATACTTTAGTATATAAATTAACTTTGTAAAAAGTCAATTCCATGATTAAGCTATCAATTTATACTTTAATTAAGAAAATAATCATTAAATTAATGCATACAAACCCCTAACTTTAACTAATTTTAATATATATTCAAATAACTTAATTTTGTAAATAAATTATATAATCATGTAGCCCTATATTAGGGCTTTCCAAAAATATAAATTATTTATAATTTATATTTAATTAGGGCTCTCGATTCGAGACCCAAAATCTCGCATTCCGAACCGAACTCAATGCTCATCTCTCCTACTGTTTAGTCCCACATCAGGTGTGTGCGAGCGCGATGCAGTATAAGTTGAATTCACATCGATAATTGCTTAGTCGTTAGCGCTCGGTGCACCTTACCACCATTACCCCTTAACCTCTCTCTTTCCTCGAGCATATATGAGCATATTTCTAGAGTGGTGTGTGGACTGGGAGCCCGTGCACTATGCTGGGCTGATTGTGGGACTACTATTGGGTCTGAAATGAAAATCAAATGAAATATACCCTAAATAAACTAGGGGCTAGTCCATAGTAGTGGTCCGATCCAGCCTAGCTAAGCCATTGATCTTCGAAACCAAACCAACCCCACCCACTAAAAAACCTAATTTTTATGTGAGTGAGCAATAACTTGAGTTAAGTGTTGAGAGAACTGAACTTAAATTTGGCTATGTATTAAAAGAAGAAGAGAAGGGAGGAGAGTGTGTAAAGTGGCTAAGTGTTGAGGGTCATGTGAGTGTACCTGTGTGTGTATAGGTATACATATATGTATAGTATAATATAATAGTCAGTGTAAAAATACATGTAAATAATGTATACGTATATAGGTAATATATTGATATATAAATAAAAATAGAATAGTAAGATACCATTTGAGCCTTATATATATAAATAAATCCTAAGGCCTTAGTGATGAATACATCTGTCACTGTAGATATATATATATGTTAATAAACATAGTCTTTTTACCTTACATTATGTACATATTTTACTAAGGCTATAGTGATACATATTTATGTTACTGTATATAGAGTATATGTTACTAAAGATATTAGTGTATGCTAATATAACTTAGTATAACACATATTAGTAATTATTTTTGTACATATACTTAGGTATTATTTAGAGTAGTTGTATATAATTAACATGGTGTAATTACATAATTTTTTATGCCTATTAGTTGTAAATTTGTTTAAGACATTGTAATGCTTATTAATTGATTTTTTTGTGCATAATTAATAAATTCAATTCATTAATTGATTCATTGATTTATTGATTCATGTTGCAAATAAAATTGACATTTTTGAAACATAAAGAGTGATATGTATTAATAACCGTCTTCTAGTGAACAACATAGAATAAATCAATAAAAATTAAGTAAATAAATAAAATGACGCGACATTTGTTTGCATTGTGACAATTATGTTACGACAACGACATTTAAAATAATATTTTATTTCAACACAATTATTTGCGCACCAGACATTATGACATATCTATCCAAAATCAATTTCTCAAAAGGCACGAGGAGATCTCAACGCAATTTCCCGAGAAATATAATAAGCATGAGGCATCCTCTTGGCCAAGGGAAAATCCTGTATTCGCCCCATGACTCATATACTTTTATATTATAAAAGTGTACTATTTATTAAATTATACAAATAACTCATCATATAAGAGATAACTTAGAGAGTGGATATGAGTTACTTTGAAAGAAAAACATGTTGTTGCACAAAATCCAACAAAAAATAAATATTGCATCTAATCAAGTATACGGGTTTAGGAATACTTTTTCCCATACCCGCAACCAAATCTAATCGAGGATAGTTTAGTAAACCTAAACCCGTCCATTTATTTAATGGGGCAGGTAAAACCTACCTGAATCAAGTTAGGTCAGGTTAAGTCGGGTCCCCACTGGAAAATACTAAATCCCTAATTGTTATACTTCTAACTAATTTCTCCAGCATCCTCATCCCTTGAATCCATTCCTTTTTCCAACATGATTGAATACCTACCGGGCATAAATCAACATTTCAAACCAATAACCATGATTTATATTGGAGGGTGGCTAAGTTGAGATTTATGCCACAAAATCATGATTAAATTGGAGCTTAATTCACGATTGGCTAATATAATGGCTAAAGAACTTTAATATACCTAATAATCAAGTAGATCTTGAGAGAAAGGTTCAAAATGAATAGTAAATGTGAATTAAACATGGCATTTAGGACACAAAATTATGATTAACATGGAGTCAAACTTATGATTTTACCAAGATAATAAGTAGAAAATGTTAATCTACCAAGATAACTAAATATGGCATTTAGGGCAACAAATCATGATTAAATTTGAGTCAAATTAATGATTTCATTAAGATAATGGGAAGACAATGTTAATCTATTGTTGGATCGGAAACTCTAAGCAAAAAGGTTTGAATTTTGAAAACCCATCGTTGTAGTGCGATTTGCAATGAAAAATCGTCAACAGATAAATTTTACCAAAACTCAAAAAGAATTTCGGGTCGAACACAGGGAGGCAGATGCTTGATTAAGATCCATGTTTGTTTTATTGTCACGAAGCAGATTAGCTGGTCGAATTAAATCTAAACTAGTTATATGCTTAAAGAATAATTAATAGAAGAGAGAGAGAATAATACAAATAAAGACAAAATAGAGGGAACGAATAAGAATTTCATAACCACAATATCATGTCTATTACAACTAACCACTACAGTAGAAAGTGGGAAATCTACATTAGAAAGCGGTAAATCTACTATAGAAAGTAGTAAAGAGATGGTGGATAGAAGTTATCATCCTCAACGGCTGCTTGGAGGACGAGCCGCATTGATGGAGCACCCAGACGAAGGTGGTGAGATGTGGGACGAAGGAGAACTACGACGGACGATGGAGAACGGGATAGGGCGACGTCGCAACAGGATCCGCTTCTTGAATGACGGTGAGAGGACCACCGCGGAATGCTCCACAAACGAGATGAGAAGGTGGAAAAATTATATTTTTAACTCTAGAGGAGCACCTGAAATGACTCGCCGCCATTTTAGTCAGATAAGACGTCTAGAGTGTTAGGCAGACATCTGTCTAGACGTCTGGACATAGGTCCGAATGTCCAAAAGTGGGAAAAATCGAAACTTACCTTTTCTCCACGCGCGCGTGACACGCGGACCATTCTCTCTCCTCTCAACCCTCTCACCCGAAACCCTAATGCTTCTCTTTTTAAACCCCCCCTTCTCACCACCCTTACCCCCTCACCACTAGCCATGACCACCTCCAGCCGTCGTCCCTGTGCAGCCGCGGCGAGGGTTAGGAGGGAGAGTGAGAGAGAGAGAGAGGGTGTGTTGAGACCCACGACATCAAACATCTTTTAAGACGTCTGGGAGTTGGTCCAGATGTCTGGTCAGATGTCTGGAAGCCTTCCCAGACGTCTGGAATTTAATTTTTGCTGCATACGATTGCGACTCTGCGCGCGCGTGTAGATTGAACCCGCCGCCCTCTTTTCTTCTCTCTCTTCCCTCCCCGTCCTGTAGGTGCCTTCTTTTTCTTCCTCTCTCTCTTCCTCGGTGCCTTCAAATATCTTCCCCCCTTTCCTCTCCCTCACCACCACTCCACCGTCTCCTCCTTCTTCCAGTGATAACGTGAGAGTGAGAGAGCGAGGGCAACAGCTGCTGCCGGGTGCGCGTTGGGAGGAGGAGGTGCAGCGAGAGGGAGAAGAGGCAGAGCGCGTGAAGAAGAGAGGGCAAGCTCGCCGGAGCATCCAGGGCCGGCCGGCGGGCGCGCAACGGGAGCGTGGTGCTGGGGAGGCTACCCCGGTGCTGCTGCAGCTCAGGCAACAGGCGAGCGCTGCACGGCACGGCCGTACGCAGCAGGCGGAGAGCGAGGAGGTCCTGATTCTGGGAAATTTTCCCATAATCAGACGTTTGGACCTACGTCCAGACGACGCAGGAGACATCTAGAGGAAGATCCAGACGTCTGAAAGATACAATATTTCTTTTCTCTTTCCTTTCGCAGGTACGGCCATGCAGGTCATTCCACCGAAGGTTCTGCCTCATTGCCGTGTTAAGGTTGGTTGCGTACGCATGCAGGTTTCGTTCGGAAAGGCGCAAGGGCACGCCCTCCCACACAGATTAGACGTTTGGACACAGCACCAGACGACAGAGAGAGTCTCCAGACGTCCGAAGTGACAATCGGACGTCTGGAACTAGGTCCAGACGGTTCAGTGGGATCCTGGATGTCTGAAGAACAACGCAAAAGTGAGGTATGATCTGAACCATCATTTAAGACGTCTGGAAGGTGTTCTAGACGTCTGATTTGGGGCAGAGTTGTCGTTTTTGACCGGTTTAGGATCCGTTCAAGGTTCGATTTCCGCATTTAAAATTCCGTTCTTCTCAGAATTAGTCCCTCTACTTGTTTAAAGTACTTGTATCCCGTTTTAAGTAGTTCCTTGTGTTTGATCCTTATGTTAGGACCTCGTCCCGTTGCGACTCTAGGGGTTGCAGAGGCACGCGGACCTGCCGATCATGCTCCCATCACTCCCAGTTTTGCGGGTAGAGTGGCTCCCCTTGATTAGTTATCAACATTAATGCACTTGTAAGATAAATAATAGATCCTAGGTTATGGCATGAATCATAGGGTTAGAAAACTAGATTGAATGATAGATCCTAGGGTATGGCATGAATCCTAGGACTGGAAAACTAGATTGAATAATAGATCCTAGGGTATGGCATGAATCCTAGGAACAGAGACACTGCAACGAATGTCGTGAATACATGAATTTGCAGTCTTGGAAAAGTAGAAAGAATAATGATAATTGCCTGTAATTGGATAACAACTGCTTGTATATGAATGTATATTAAATGTTGGAAACACGAGCTATATGAGAATAAAACTGAATTGATGAAACTTAAAATGGCTTGGCCTAAGGAAACATGAGCACTAACCCTATGGGGAATTAGGAGTAGAACTCCTAAAAATAAATGGAGTGGAACTGGAAAAGTAAAATGGGAAAGTGTGTTGTCTCTTGGGTACGTGGCACGAAAGAGAGCACATATTACCTCTTAATGTAGAGGGGAGCTTACCGCCCTCAGGTCGAGATCGGGGTGAGTTTGGCCACTTTGCACCGACTTTCTGGCCCTCGCGTACACCGTACCAGGGAGAGCTACTAGTGTAGGGAGAGAGCTAGCCACCCCACGAGGCCCGGGGTTCAGCTAGTCGTCCTACACCGACTTGTTAGGCCCACTGGGCAAACCAGGGTAGTCAGGTGAGGGTGCGCGGACTGTGGAGGGGCAAGACCCCTGTTTGGTTACTTTGGAGGGGCTGGACCCTTGTTACTGAGAGGGCTCTTCCCTATACTGGTTCCGTGCTGTGCTTTGGGGCTCACCTTTTAACGGAAACGACTGACCGTGTGCTAGTGCGGGGTAGCTACCCATGCATTTATCACGTGTGCTGTAGTCACCGTTACGTCTGTTAGTGACCTTGGGGTGGTTGACCGAGGGTAGGACCACCACGGGGGACTCTCCCGGCCAGGAGAGCACCACGTGCTACTTCTACTTTTCGGAAAAGACTGCAATCAAGATCGTTCCCACGAGGAACATTCGAGATCAAGAGAAAGATCTGAGGAATAATTCAAGATTAAGTAAATAGAAAATAAAGAAAGAAATAAAAAAAATAACAGCTACTTGTCTACCTTACTGTTTTCTTAGCTAGTTGGTTGCCACTCTACTTAGCGTTTCGCTGACGTGTCACCTTTGTCACCTTTTCAGGACCAGGTGTTGAGCAGCCAAAGCCTGCAACTGCAGAAGGTGCTGGGCCTAGTAGAGCCCAGTAGTTTTACTTGTGTTGTACCTACTGTACCGTTTCTTCTGTTGCAGTGAGTATTTTCTGTTACAATTGTATTCTTTTATTGTAAGCATCATGTTTATGTACCTGTTTAATTCTCCACTGTTGTGGTGGTGTGTACTGTGGTAGTTTTTTCTTTACTGCTGTACTTTTGTTATTGTTAGTTTCATGCACAATGAATGTAATTTATTTTACTGCTCTTTTGGTTACTTTCTCGTTGGATGACTGGGTCTTGGGATCAGTCGAGTTGGTCTGATTCTCGTGTCTCGTAGGGATTCGGGAATCGGGTCGTAACAGGTTGAGTGAGGGAGAATGAGAGGCAAAGAGAGGAAGGAAGAACGTGAAGGGAGGACCAAGGCCGGAGGAGCTTTGGCGGAGCTCAGAGGAGCTCATGCGGAAGCTCGGCGGAGCTCATGCGGGAGCTCGGAGGAGCTCGCGTGAGCGGCGGCAGGCACGCACACAAGGAGGAGGGGCTCGAGGAGGCAACCTCCCAACCCTTTGCAGCTGCTGAGGCATGCTACAGGCAACACTGCGAGAGGAGCAACGTCGCTGAGGAGGTCCTGATTCTGGAAGTCTTCCGGTATCAGACGTCTGGAGAGGCATAAGGACGTCTGGAGTTGAAGTCGGACGTCTGAAAGCATATTATGGCACGGAGGTACATGTTTCCTGCGCTACTTTCCCCCATGCAGACCATAGCGTAGGAATCTCAGGCTGAAATTGGTTCTGCATTTTTTGTACGTAGGTGCAAGGCGTTGGAAAGGTGTGTGGTGCGTCTTTCCAGGAACTTTTGGACCTCTGACCACATCGCCAAACGTTTAACGGCCCTTCCAGATGACTAGAAGGAATGTGAGATGTCTGGAACCCTCCTCAGATGGTTGCAAAGGAGTCTGGATGTCTGAGGCAGCAGCACGAAGTGAGAGGTAAGATCTGATGTCTTTTAAGACATCTTGGACTAGTCCCAGACGTCTGATTTTGGATAGTGATCGTGTTTTTAGCCCGTTCAGGGCCCAAACGGAATCAGAATTCCGCAAACGAAGTACTGTTATTTTCCACTCGAGTTTCTCTATGTGTTCGTATTGAGTACATACTGTTTTGAGCTCGTCTAATGTAAATTAGTTGCTGGTATAGGTTACCAGCAGGTGGCATGTTCGGGGCTTACGGAGATGACGAGATTTGCGGTGCAAGCCCCCATTCCTCTTGTGATACCCGATAGAGTGGTTTAATTCATTTGTTAAGATGTAAATAAAGAATATGCTTACTTAGATTAAATTGATTGAAACTCTATGATGTGGAATGAATCCTAGGGTAGAAATGTATGAGCCTGATGTTGAGCTATACTGTTCACTTGAGATGCACGTTTAACTAAATTGCTAGCAATGTGTATGAGTTGCCTTGTCAGATATAAAAACACGAGTTGCCTGCTATGTAATGGAAAAATGGAGAGTTGAATAATATGATCCGGATATTGATAAATGAGATGAATATGAGCATGAACCCTACGAGAAATTAGGAGTAGAACTCTTGTACATGAAAGGAATCTGGTATGTAGACTGGAAGTGAGCTGGCCCTTGTGTACACAGTACCAAGGAGAGCCACTATTGCTTTTAGTGTAGAGGGGGAGCCAGCCACCGCTTGAGTTGAGACTCCGGGGTAGGACTGGTCACTCTACACTAACTCTTGTTTGGCCCTCGCGTACGTAGTACCGAGGTGTGCTACTAGTGTAGGGAGGGAGCTAGCTGCCCCATGGGACCCGGGGTAAGGACTAGCCAACCTACACCGACTTTTCAGGTCCTCTGAACAAACCGGGGTAGTCAGACGAGGGTATGCGGACTGTAGAGGAGCGAGACCCCTGTTTTGAGAGGGAAAGGCCCTTAGGCGTATCCGCTATCGGAAACGACTGACCGCGTGCCAGTGAAAGGTAGCTACCCGTGCACATATCACACGTGCCGTAGTCATCGCTACGTCGTGACAGTGACCTTGAGGTGGTTGACTGGGTGTAGGACTGCCGCGGGAGACTCTCCCGACCAAGAGAGCACCACGTGTACCTTCTACTCGATGGAAAAGACTTTAACCAATATCGTTCCCACGAGGAACAAGCAAGATCAAGAAATACTTGGATCCTTTGTGAAATAAATGAACCAGAAATACATAGATGAGATAAATAGAAATTAAAATAAAACCTGGTTGCTTGTTTTACTTTACTTGTACATAAATAATGTAAATACCACTTTCTCAGCGTTCGCTGACTCTGTCTTTTCATAACCCTGTTCAGGACCAGGAGTTGAGCAGCCCGAGTTTCCAGCTGTAGAGAATGCTGGGCCCAGCTGAGCCCGGCCATAGTTGTTTCTTTCCAACTCCTTAGTTTTCTGTTATTGTAGTGAGTAATAGACATCTATTTTACTGTTCCTGTTACTTTCTGTCTTCTTTTTTGCCGTGTTGTTGAAATTGCATGTATTACTTTGTCGAGACTTTTAGCTCTATTGTTCCTTTACGTCTCGTTTTTCCTTATGCTTAGTTATATTGCATATGTGAATGTGGTTTATTTCATGCTTTTGGTTATTTCTCGTTAGACGACTAGGTCTTGGGATTAGTCGAGGTGAGCCAGTCTCGGGTCCTATAGGGATCTGGGAACCGGGTCGTAAAAGCATCCCAGGTTTGGGTCAATCTCTTAGAGCTTTAGAAGGGGTGAGAGAAGAGAGGAAGGGATGAGAAATATGTGGGGGTTGTAGGGCTATTTATAGGTGAGGTTTGAAGGGGCAATTAGGTCATTTCAAGTTAAAAAATTAATGTAAGGGCCTTTAGTGATGGATTTAAGCATCACTAAAGCCCTGAACGTGGGCTTGGTGACGCGCGCTCGCCGCGCCTCCTCCTCTCCCTGCGCTCAAAATGCTCGCGCACGAACAAGCGTTCTTAGCTATCCAATCGTAAGATTGGACGGCTTAGAGTACATCGCTCCACCTCCTCATCATGCACCTTGTGCGTGCGATGGCGCATTGGATCATGCGTCATTGCGCGCATACACGCTCGGTGTTCGTCTGTTGCGCCACGTGGCACCCCCGATACCGCACAATCCAAATCCAATGGTGGAATTTAGCTGCGCCCGCGCTTGCACTCAATTTGAGGCACACGGAGGCTCGACCCCACGACCTCTGCTTCGCTGAGGGCGTTCGTCCATTGTGCCAAGCCGCCCTTTGAGGTGTGCTTTTGGCTTTGAGCTCAGGTGCTCTCCGCCATTGGATCAAGATCCAACAATTGAGGTTGATCAAGCTGCTGATGAGGGAGAAAGGGTAGCGGACATTCATTGCTGGTGTGGATAGCCGAGATGGCACCACGTGGCACCATCTTGAACGCCCATCTTCTGTGCCTTGTAGATGGTGCCATGGATGTCGGATTGGATCGATTTTCACTCCATTGGGCTGCAATCGTCGATCCAAACCCATCAGTGCGGTTGGATTTGTCATCTGATCTACGGATTTACACCATCTTAGCCCCTTGACCTCTGATGTTTCTCGAACTGCATCTGATGCTACGGAAGTCCGATTAGGGTTATCTTGGAGTCGTTGAACTCAGATCGTTGCCCTGTTCATATCAGTACTGTTGGATCTTCAATCCGAGGCCCCAATATGATATTGCCCTATTACCTAATCACAAAAAGAGAAAATTGATCTAAACTTTATACAATCTAACCTAAATGCATAATGATACTTGTTATGCAATATTTATAATGTATAATGCAACTATATGCCTAAGAACGCACAAAAATAGACGATTTATGTGATATAAACGTGTTTACATCATCTACCAATTACTCCAAGATTTCTTAAAAATTAATCTTGGAAAGAACACTAATCATCACTTAAATGTGAAATTTATGATTACGAAATCACGTTTAATCTGAAGTTCCATATATGATTCACGTAGAGATACAATATAAGTTGATCTGAGGAGAAAAATGGATACGAGTCATGCAAAATTGTGAGATTAAGAAAAAAATTGTATTTGACACCGATGTCACTTCCAATATTTCATTACAACCTAAGATCACAAACAAAATGAAGAAAAAAGAGTGATCTTGGGTGATGACTTTGGTTGGACAAGTAGAATCGACTGGAGGAGAATAAGATAACACCAAGCGAAAGAAAAATGAGACCACAAATGAGATTATGGGAGTAATAATGTAATGAAAGACGATTATTTATAAAGTAATAATAATGTAAAAAAGTGCTACCAGATAAGAAAGCATTAATAATGTAAAAGAGATTTAAAAAAGTAATAAAAAGTCAAATGAGACTTAAAAAGATAACAATAATACAAAAAAGAATTACTTCACAAATTTAAGTAGAGATGTCACCAAGTTATACTAACAATCTATAAAACTATAAATTTGACATGAGGACAGTATGTGGCATACTATTCACCTCACTATTCTTTTTTTTTTTTCAATTTTTTCCTTTGGTATTCTCCTTTCTCTAACGTCTCTCCCTCCCTCTCTCTCTTATCATTTTTTTTATTTCAGTTTTCTTACTGACTATTTAACACGTATGTTCATTTTAAATTTCATCTTTGTCATTAACCTCCTAATTTTGTACTCTTTCATTAAAGACCAATATTGAATATGTTTTTACGAGAATATGAAATAATACATATATAAAATTATGCAGTATAAATCAAATCTAAGATACTGATTGGAAATCGAAATACATCGAGCAATACAATTTGTAATGCATAGGGTGTTTTGATTTTCAATCGGTGTTTCTTTTTTTTTAATGATTGAAAATTAAGATACACCGAGTAATATATTTTATAATTAATTAAAAATTAAGATACATCCATTAAAGATTATATTAACATTCCATATAATTTACTTTTACATTATTAATATGATTAATATTTACACTCCTAAACTGATACATCAATTAAAAATTAATATTTATAACATTCCGTGGCGTGTCAAGATGCATGGTATGAGTTACAAGGGGAAGATCTTTTCACGTCATTGCAATAGGTACATATCTTCTGGCGGTTCTCTCTTGGAATCCCTACTTCCCGACTAAATCCACTGCCCATCCTGGTGTGCCCCATAGGTTGACATGCGACTGCTGCCCTCCGGAAGCAAAGTCCCTTGGCCGGAGAGACCGGAGAACCGAGAACGATCGCCGCCTCCGATTCCAAAAGGCGCAGGCGAAGATGGCGACCGTGATGCAGAAGATCAAAGACATCGAAGATGAGGTTCATTTGCTCCCCCACTTCTTCCCCTCTATCCGCGGCGACGTGAAGTTGCCGAGGGGTTTTTCGCTGCGGAACACAACTTAGAATGGCTCGGCGCTTTTCCTCCCACGATTAGCCTCTTTAGGAGAGTCGGTTTGATGCCCGTGGTGGTCATCTGGAGGAGATACGGCATATAGCCATCGGAAGGTTCTAGAACTCAAATGCACTCCAATCCGTACTGCTTGACTCCGAAGCCACTGGCAGTATTTCGGCCTGTATGCGATGCGTGAGTCAACCGAGATGTTATCGGGTGCTTCTCGCTTTGTCCTTCAATCGATTATCACAAGGAGAGAGCTGATACAAGTACAGGAAGGAAATGAGGAATTCTCGTTGAAGTCAATCGCGTGCTTGCTTAGATATGTACTGGATTTTTAGTCCGTGGAGAGACTAATAGAGGAGAAAAAAGAGAAAAGATTAGGCAAGATAACGAGGGGAGATTGGATAGGTGTGAGGGAAATGTTCTGGTTATCGAGTTTGGTTGGTAAGCTGCACTGCCCGATCCCGTACATTGATAATTCGTATCAGAATCCTAATTCATCGAAATCTCCTTTTTGAGATCGCTGTGTTTTGTTATTGTTTGACATTTGCCTGGCAACGGGTAACTCGGATATTTTTTTATTCTGAATTTGGTGGATCAAATTAGGATTACTTTTTTTCTGCGAGTCTGATGAAATGATTTGTTCACCATTCCACCATGGAGATCGAACTTCCTATCAAATAGTTTAGAAGTTGGATATTTGATAGTGTGGATATCGGATGGATTGGATCTATATGAAGGGGTATTTGCTCCATATCCGCTCCAGTTAGAAGTGATAAGCTGGCTTATTACGAGGTCATTTTAGCTGTTTTTAGATGGGGGTGGGGGGACTAGATGAGTGGTGGTAGACGAAACCAAGGCTTTCACATGGTGGGCGTTAATTTAAATTGGTTATGTGTATTCATTTCTTTGACTCTAGTCTGTCTTGGGTGATACACAGGGTTATATCCCAAGAAGCAGAATCATGCTCAATGGTTTCTTTCACAATACATCCTTGGATCTCCTCAACTGGAGTGTCTATTAGCTTTCTCTGCAGGCAACTATACCACCTTAAATGTTTCTCTGTTAAGATTAAATTAGACCCTCCTTCCTGTCCACTCTCTCTCTCTCTCTCTTGATTTGAAGAAGTAAGGTGATAGTCACATGAGGGAGGTTAAACTGGACCTTTCTTTGTTATAGATTTATCATTTTCTGTTTGACTGATCATATATCCAGCTTAATGATGTGTTACATGCATGCCTATAATTGTTGGGCCTAGATTCAACGCATGATCTCAATGTCAGTCTTATTGTTGCATCGTGATGTTTTCTTGTCACTTTCAAATGTAACTTCTTCCCACATAGAACACCTACAGTCCCTCTCAGAACCATCTCCATCCATATCTTCCTGGAAAATTGACAATTTGACATCATGTTTGGAAGCATCTTTTTACTAAAGGCAGTGCTTTCCAATTTTCACCTTCGTCTCATTTGTCTCCTCTCGCAAATGACTTTCATTCCATATATCTAGACTTTCCATAATTCTGTCCTTCAAGAACTCTTTGCTTTTATGGACTGTCACCAGTTTTGAAGTTTTATATTGGGAAAATTATTTGTCTCAAGGTAGGCACAAACTCATCTGCAAATTGCACATGCTTGGTTTTGATGTGCTCCACCAACTTATCATGACCACTGTACTAGTCTTGGATGTTCCTTTCAATTCATCATAAATAGAGTAAAGAGGTGGGGGCTGAAAATTGACCCTTGGTGCAGGCCAGTAATAGCATTAATATTATCCTCACATGTTAAATGCCTTTTATTTTTGGTAGATGATTTTTTTTTGAGGGGGCATTGTAGAATAGCTTGTTTTTTGAAAAGGGGAAGGGTGGTTATCCTTTAGATACCACCCAAAATCTTATTAATTATATTAATCACTCACAACACATACAAGGCTCACATCACAACGATGAGCTCCACCCTGAAATAAAAGATAATGCGGACGCAACAATATTCTCAACATATGGACATTGGCCCCTAAAAACAACCTCATTTCTACCCAACCAAACAACCCAATCCATCACCATCGGGTCAGCCCGCTCCTTCGAACGACAAAACATTGCACTCAATATCGGCTCCTCCACATCTGAATGATCTCCAGAAGCTGGTAAATGAATCATGAGCCCACCATCGATCCTCAATCCTATCCCAAACCTGCCTCACCACTGGACAAGTAAAGAACAAGTGGTCAATATCCTCCTCTGACTGCCCACAAGCGGGCACGACCTCTCCACGTCCTGAGCCCACCGTGCCCTCCACATCCTAGTCATCAGTCTGCCTCTCCTAAGAAGCCAAGAGAACACCTTCACCTTCAAGGGGTAGGAGGCCTCCCAGAGTTGTTTGCAATCCCTAGCCAAGTCAACGTCCCCCATCGTGGTCGCACCTCCAAGCCTCCTATAAGCCTCCCGTATCGAGAACTCTCCTTCCTTCCACCCATAAGAGTCCGCACCAACCTCCGGTTGAAACCCCTGTAGATCCTGTAGCATCTCCTACACCTCCTCAATCCTCTGATTTGACAGACTGCCCGAGAATGTAGGACACCATGCGCCGTTCTAGACCTCCGCCACCGAGGACCCTCTGTTAATTGCCAACGCCGCAAGTCGAGGGAACTGCTCCGCCAGGGCCCTGAGCCTCGTCCAGTCGTCTGTCCAAAACCTAAAGGTCTCACCTGACCCCAGCATAGGGGTAAAAAATGCTTTAACCTTCGGTGCCACCAATGCTAAGCCTCTAAGGAAGTGGAAGGCTCCTCGAGGAAGCGTCGTCAGGAAACCCCAGCCAGACCATCCCCCATAGCAAGAACACAGGACCCTCCCCACCAGATTTGCCTCTCCTCCTTGAAGTCTCGCAATCCACTTCGTTAGAAAGTTATCATTCATCCTCCTAATCTCCCTGACACCCAAGCCCCCCTCTCTAACAAGCTTGCACACCTTACTCCATGCAACCAACTTCGCCCCCTTCCCACCCGCACCATAGTTGGTCCAGAACAAGCTCCTCATCAGGCTCACAATTCTATCCTCAATTTTTCGCGGCACCTTCACAACTGAAGCAAAGTAAGCGGGCATAGCCGATAGAACTGCCTTGATGAGGACCAACCGCCCCCCTCTTGAAAGCATCCTGGACACCCAGCTTGCCAACCGATCCTCAATCCTCCCAATCCACGGAACCCAGTTGCGCACCGAAACTCTCCTATCTGTCAAGGGCAGGCCCAGGTAAGAAAGCAGTAGAGACCTAGTCGCCATACCCAAGGCCTCCAAGCACCTCCTGACCTCCTCAGTAGCCATCCCAAACGGGACAAAAGAAGACTTCTGAAAATTAATCTGCATGCCCGATGCCTCACAGAAGAACTCCAGTAAGATCTAACTCCACCTCGCCTCCACCTTTGCCCTTCCACAAAGAAGAGGGTATCGTCGGCGTATTGCAGCATCGATACACTCTCCCCTTACCCCATAGGGAATCCTTGGACCAGGCCTAACCCACCCATCTTACCGGATGCCCTCGCCAAGGCATCGACTGCCAACACAAAAAGCATGGTTGCCAGAGGGCACCCTAGTCGAATGCCCCTCCTCGACTGGATCCACCCACCTGTCGGGTTACCATTGATGAGGAACGAAAAAGATGTTGTAGTGACACACCGCTTCATCCACCTAATCCAAACTGGCGGGAAGCCCCTCTTGGCCATTGCTGCTCACAGGAAGGACCACTGTATAGAGTCATATGCCTTTTTAAAATCAACCTTCCACATAAAAGCCTTTCTCTTCTCCCTCTTCCAAAGTGCAAGGATCTCCGTCGCCGCAACATATCCATCTAAGATGCACCTCCCTAGCATAAACGTCGTCTACACCTCCGACATCATCTCACCAATCACCTTTTTGAGCCTGTTCACCAGAATCTTTGCTACGATCAAGTACACTGCATTGAAGAGAGCAATTGGTCTGTAGTCAACAATCGCCTTCGCCCCCTCTTTCTTAGGCAACAGCAACAAATAGAATTTGTTCAATCTGTTGAAACCCCTGTTGCCCTCCTCGAACTCCACAAGTACTTGCATGATCTTCGCCTTTAGCAATGACCAAAACTCCTTAAAAAACAGGATCAGAAACCCATCAGGACTCGAACATTCGTTTGCATTCAGCCCCCAGATTGCCCTACAAGCCTCGTCCTCTGTGAAAGGTGCCACCAACCCCTTTGCCTCCATTGCATCCACCACTGGAATGTCCAAACCACACCACCCAAGTCCTGCTCCTCCCAGTGTTATTGAGGCGGTCGCCTCAAGTGATGAGGCGACGAGGCGAGGTGACTGAGGAGCTCATCGCCTTGAGGAAGTCCCAGGCGAGCTGCTTCAAACAGGCGACGCACCTCCTCAACTCAGGCGGCGCCTCCTCGCCTCGTTGCCTCATCGCTTGAACCCTAGGTCCATCGCAACCTTTTTTTTTTTTGAAAAAGCAAGAAATGGACTTACCATTCTTGCCCTCGACGACCTCTCACCTTCCATACAAGAATCTATTTACGTGCGTCTCATCTCCACGCCAACCATCACCGCCTCACGCCATTATCGCCTCCTCTGGAGCTTCGTCGCCACCCGAGCTTCACCGCTTGCTATCTGTAACGCCTCCTTGACCTCGATCGCCCAGGTATCTCCTCCGCTCAAGGTTCTCTGAGTCTCAATGGTGGTGCACCGCCGCTTGTTTGAGTTCGATGGTGGCGCGCTCGCCGCCTCATCACCTGAGTTCGACAGTGATGACAAGGTTGCAGTCTGCTATATATACGTGTGTGTTATATATATATGCAGACTGCTATATATATGTGTCACTGTGTGTTATATATATGCATACTGTTATATATATACTGTTATACGTTATATATACATATGTTGTATATATATTATATACAGTATATACTGTTATATACTATTGTATATACTATATATATAAGTATATGTTATATACTGTTAAGTATATAAGTATGTATAATATAGTATATAAGTATGATATATATATATATACTTATATGTATATATAAGTATATACTGTTGTATAAACAGTAAACTATGTAAGTATGTATAATTATATATATATATATGTCGTATATATATTATATACAATATATACTGTTATATACTGTTGTATATACTATATATATAAGTATATAAGTATGATATATATACTTATAAGTATATATAAGTATATATTGTTGTATAAACAGAAAACTATGTATATATATATATATATATATGTTATAACTAAAACGTAAGTATTATCTATAACTATGTATATCATAACTATTAAACTATTAGTATATAATATATATAAGTAATAAGTATGTATATAACATAAGTATGTTGTTATATTATATATATATATAACTATGTATATGTATAAAGCATATATATAGTATATATTATTCTATTATATTTGTATGTAATTATGTATATAACTAGCAACTTTGCATATGCATTGTAAGTTTGTAACTATGTATAAAACTAACATGTGTTTTGAATTATGTAGATGGCTGAAACAAGGAGGAAGCACCCATGTTGGAAGTATGTCACATCAGAGGATCCAAAAAAGACTAATGATACGAAGTGTATTTTTTGTGGTAGGATAGTGAAAGGCGGGATTCATAGAGCTACTGGACATATTATTGGTGGTGATAAGAACATAGCAATATGTCCAAAAGCTCCACAACATGTGAGAGAGGAGTTAAGAGAATATCGACAATCTAAAAGGGAAGAAAAAGAAAAGTTCATGAAAGATTTTGTTTACGATGAGCTGCTTACGGATGATGAGGAAGATGAAGATGAAATAGAAATGAATGTCTTACGAGGACCCATGGAAAATGAGAGAGGGAGAGGGAGAGAGAGGTCTGGCGACGGGGGTGGGGAGGTTTGGCTCAGGCTGGACGGTGGTGGGCAGGAGATCGAGGAAGGATGCGACGCCGGTGAGGTGCTCAAATGCCTTGGTGAGGGGCACGTGGCGGCGGTGTGCAGGGACCCGGTGCGATGTCTGCGGTGCGGCGCCCTGGGTCATCGGAGGTCGAGCTGTGGGCGGCGGAGGTCGGGTGTGGGGATCTCCTCGGGGAGAGGGGAGACACGTCCGTCCCCCCCGGAGGGAGAGCCCCTCGTGGAGGTCGAAGCGCCATGGTCGAAGGAGATGGACGCGCTGGAAGGAAGGCTGTCATTGGCGCTGGTGGCAGTGGTTTTGGAGGGGTCGGTGGAGGTGGAAGCCCTGAGGGAGGCGGTCGCCGCCTACTTGGGGATGGATGGAGGTCGGTTGGGGGTGGCCTCTCTGGGAGGCGGGCGGATGGTGGTGCTGGGACTGAGCCGGGTGGAGTTGAGGCGGGTGGTTTTCAGGGTGCTCCGGTGTGTTGGTGGTGTGGCGAGATGCCGGTGGCCGGTCAGGTCTGATGGAGCTTTGGCGGAGAGACCACCGGCAGGCGTGAGGAGGGTCTTGATTGAGGGGATCCCGCTGTTCCTCCGCACGGTGGAGGTGGTGGCGACGGTGGTTGCGCAGATGTGGGGGTCTCGGCCTGAAGGCGACTGATCTGTCGCGGGTTGAGGCATGGGTGGAGATGCAATCGGGGCTGCGGTTGGTGGAGAGGTCGGTGCTCAGGTGGGGTGGCTCCGCCTAGCTCCTCCATGTTTCCTGGGGTTCCGAGAACCCTAGGTCTTTTGCTGAGGTGGTGGGTGGTGGAGCGGCGGCGGTAGCGGCAGGCGGGCGAAGGAGGGCCGGACCACCCTCGGGAACGTCGAGGGTCATGGCGAAGATTGTGATGGGGATCGCGGGGCGGCTGCGACTCCTGTGGCACAATCATTGGCAGATGGAGCAGGGATGTGGAGGGTCACTGCGACCTTTGCGGAGGGGTCGAGGGAAGTGGATGTGGCGCTGAGGCCGGGTGGCTCCGTTGATTGCGGGTGCGCTGGCGGTGCCGATTCGAGCCCTGGCTTTGAAGGTGGGGTGGCTGGCGGACTCGGGTCGGGTGTGCGTGACCCGGTTACGGAGTCTGAGGGCCCCGGTGCGTTTGCTGGGTCGGGTTGTCTTGTGCGGGCGGCACCGCGCCCCCGGCTCTCCGCAGAGGAGAGGCGGGACGTTGCTGGAGAGGACTCGAGGCACCCTTTGGCGGATCCGATCCGAGTGGAGAAGGGGGTAGCAGGACAGAACTCGACTGGCGGAGAGGGGGGCGGGCGACGATGGGAGCGGAGGGGGACCGGTTCGCAGAGGCTCTTCTATCGGCCGCGGTGGTCGTACTGTAGGGGTTTGGCTCGGAAGACCCCGCCTGGGGGGATGGCTGGGGTCGATCGACGTCGGTCCTCGGAGGGGCTGGGGTTGCCTGGTGGAGCCGGGTCGCCAATGACGGCGTTTGCTGGGGGCGGCGGCGGAGACCTGTTTGTTCTGGAGGTGGCAGTGGGGCGGCAGTTGGCGGACGAAGGTGGGGGCGAGGCAGCTGCAGATGGCAAGGTGGAGGTGGCAGGCGTTGGTGGCAGGTGCAGTAGGGGAGTTGCAGTGGTGGCAGAAGCTGTGGCAGATGAGCTGATGGCAATTGCAGGGGGGCTGGTGGCTGCAAGGGTGGAGAAGGCTGTTGAGGCGACTGGGCTGTTAGGAGACGGAGCTGGGCTGCTGGGGGCTGGTGGTGGCGGCGGGGAGCTGTTGGCTATTGGCGGTCTGGAGACGGCGGGACGAGAAGGAAAGGTTTGTGGTGGTGAGGGGAGCTAGAAGGTCCATCGTCTGTTGATAGAAGAGGACCATGTGGCGGAAATGATGGGGTTCAAACGGCTGACGTCTGGAGGCGGCTCCCGGATGACCTCATGACTAAGGTCCTGTCCTGGAATGTGAGGGGTCTGAATGACCCGTCGAGAATGGCTATTTTGCGAGGGTACATTCAGAGATGGGGGCCTGATGTGGTTTTTCTCCAAGAGACGAAGTGGGGGAGCTGTGATAGAAGGTGGTGGAGGGAGGTGGGGGGAGAGTTGTAGGGGCTTCCTGGCCCTAGATGCGGATGGGAGTGCGGGGGGAATTGCTGTGGGGTGGAGGGAGGAGTTCTCCTTGCTGGACACTCTGTTTGGATCCAACGTTGTCACTGTCAGACTTCAGAGACGTCGGGACGGCACATGTTTGCTCCTTTCCTCGGTTTATGGCCCGACGGAGGGTCGGAGGAGACAGGTCTTATGGGAAGATCTGGGACAGGTTGCGGCAGCTTTCCAGGGGGTTCGTTGGCTGATTGGTGGTGATTTTAATGTTACTCTGCGGGCTGAGGACAGGCTGGGCGACTGAGGGGGATTGGACTAGGGCTCTGAGGCATTTGCGGACTTTGTGGCGAATCAGGGGCTGGTTGATATGCCTCCGTTGTCCTATCTATACACTTGGAGAAACTCTGGAGGGCAGCGGTCTCGTATTGACAGATTTCTGGCTTCGATGGCGATGGCAGAGTTGTTTCCGATGGCGGAGGTTAGGCCTTTGGAGCGCCCATTCTCGGATCACACCCCCTTGATGTGGACGTCGAATGAGGAGTGGAGGCATGGCACTTACTTTAAGTTCGACAAAGTGTGGCTCATGGAGGAGGGCTTTAAGGGTTTGGTTGAGGAACGGTGGAGGTCTTCTCAGGCGGAAGGGTCGGTGGCTGCCAGATTGGAAGCGAAACTGAGGGATTTAAGATCTTTCTTGAAGACCCACATCAGGCAGATTAGGGAGGAACGCAGGAGGAAGAAAGAGGAGGCTCTTGCTGCAATTACACGCCTGGACAGAGCAGAGGATGTTGGGCTCCTTTCAGAAGATGACAGGGTTTACAGAGCGAGGCAGACTCAGGTGATTCAGGAGGAAGACCGGAAAGCGGAGGTGGAGTGGAGGGTGAGATCTAGGCAGAAGTGGCTTAAGGAGGGCGATTCCAATACCTGCTTTTTTCATATGGCTGCGTCGGGCAGGAGGAGGAACTGGATTGACAGATTGGTGGTGGATGGGGAGGAGTTTGTGGGAAGGGAAGCGGTGGGAGGGGCAGCTGCAAGTTATTTTGGAGGTTTTACGGGGTGGAGATAGGGGGGAAGGTGGAGGTGGTTAGGATCTGGGATACCACAGATCAGGGAGACGGACGTCGACCTCTTGACGGACTCTTTTGGGGAGGATGAGGTCTATGAGGCAGTTTGGGGGTTGAACGCGGATGGGTGTCCAGGGTCGGATGGCTTTCCGGTTGCCTTCTACAGAGAGTTCTAGCCGGTGGTGAAAGAAGACGTAATGCAAGTGGTACAAGAGTTTAGAACGGGCAACTCGGGATTTAATAGGCTGAACAAATTCTATATGTTATTGCCGAAGAGGGAGGGCGCTGAGGAGATTCAGGAGTACAGACCGATAGCTCTTTCGAATGCTATCTACTTGGTGGTAGCGAAGCTTCTGGCGAACAGATTGAGGACTTTGGGTGAGATTATAGACTCGGTGCAGACAGCTTTTGTCCCTGGCAGGAATATTTTGGAGGGTTATGTGATGGCCTTGGAAATCCTTTCATCCTGGAAGAGAGATAAGAAGAAGGCTTTCTTATGGAAGGTCGATTTCAGCAAAGCTTATGATTCGATCCAGTGGTCGTTTCTTTGGGTGCCCTTGGTGAAGAGGGGGTTCCTGCCAGTGTGGATCGAATGGATGAAGAGGTGCGTCACTACGACGTTTTTCTCAGTTCTTATCAATGGAAACCCAGCTGGGGGTTGGATCCAACCTAGGAGGGGGTGTGAGGCAAGGTTGTCCGCTAGCCCTGATGCTCTTTGTGATTGCTGTGGATGCTCTTGCTAGGGCGGCGAGGAGGTCTTGTGAAAGAAGATTGGTGAGTGGTTTCTCCCTGAGGGATGGGACGAGTATCCCTTTGCTCCAATATGCGGATGATACGATCTTCTTTATTGATGGTGGAGAAACGGAGGCCAGAAGGTTGAGGTTCCTTGTTTTCTTACTGGGTGAGGCGTTCGGATTGCAGATTAACCTGGCTAAGTCGGATTTTGTCCCTTTCAACATGATTGAGGCAGAGGCAAGGGGATGTAGTTTAGGTCTTGGCACAGAACATGGTAAGCTTCCGATTAAGTATTTGAGCCTGCCGTTGTCAGATGGGAGGATTCTGGTGAGAGACTGGACCTCCCTGGTGGAGAGGTTGGTTGGGAGGCTGGAGGGGTGGGCGTCCAGGCTTCTGTCTAGAGGTGGGAGGTTGATCCTGCTCAAGGCGGTTCTGTCGGCGATGCCGTCATATTTCATTTTTGTACTGAAGATGCCTTGACAAGTGATTGTAAAAATTGAACGAACAATGAGGAGTTTCTTTTGGTCCAATTAGGGGACGAGTGGACAGGGTGCCAGGTTGGTCGCTTGGAAGGAGGTCTGCAGACCGCTGAGAGATGGGGGGCTCGGCGTAAGGGGTTTGGAGAGATCTAATGACATTTTGTTGGTGAAGTGGGTGGGGTGCCTGTTGGAAGGAAAGGAGGATCTGTTGGGCAAGGTGTTTGAGACGTCATATGGCTGTCCGATGCGTTGGGATCTCCTGGTGTCTCCGCCTAGGGATGCTTCTCACTTCCTGAAAGGCTTGTCGACGGTGGCCCCTAGGATGAGGAACTGCTTCGTCCCTGTGTTGGGAACAGGGGGATTTTCAGATTCTGGCAGGATGACTGGACAGGTGATGGAGCGCTTTGCAGAAGATTTCAGAGACTGTTTGCCTTGTCCCAGAACAAGATGGCGTCTGTTGCTGAGGTGTGGGATGATGGGTGGTGCCCGTGTTTCGTTGGCAGTCTGTCAGATGCGAGAACGCATGATTTCCAGACCTTACTTGCTGAGTTGGAGGGACTGCATCTGGCGGCTGGTACAGACATGTTTGGTTGGGATGAAGGTGAGTTTTCAGTTGCGGCCGCGTACAGGAGATTGTTCGCTGGTGATCCTGAGGTGGAGCTGGATTTGGTAAGGGATTGCAGACAGATTTGGAAAGCCGCATGTCCGCTGAAAGTCAAGATTTTTGCCTGGCTGCTTAGGAGGAGAAGGCTGGTGACTAAGGTGTGGAGGGCAAGGTGGGCTCCTGGAGAGTGTAAGGTATGCTCTTTGTGTGGGGGTGGTGAGGAGGATGTTGACCACCTTTTTTTCGATTGCCCTTTTGTGGTGCAGATTTGGGACAGGATGGGCAAGAGATGGTGGGAGTGTCGGCTGTTTGAGGAATTCTGGCATTGCTTCAAAAGTGGAGGTGGTGGTGGCGGACGGTTTGTTTTCCGTACAAAGAAGGAGATGGCCAGGCCGTTGGCGGTCGTTTGGGGAATCTGGTTGGGCAGGAATGCGGTGGTCTTCCGGGGCTTGAGACCTTACGTGGAGAACTTTGTTGAGTCTGTCGACTCTTTGTTTTCTCTTTGGGTTGAGTCGTTGTGAGTGGGGACCTTGGTGTCTGCCTGTTGTAATATTGTTTATTGTTGATTCTATTTTATAAGATTCTGGGTAGTTATCATTCTGGATAACTACCCTTTCCTTTTTCAAAAAAAAAAAAAAAAGAATAGTAGAAAATCCTACACAGTCACATGCAAAGAAGGCTCGAATTATGATGGGGGCTGGTGGAAGTGGAAGTGGTGGACTTCCTCTAATGAAGAAGTTTTATGGACCAATAGATAAGTTTACGAAGGTTGATTTGAGAAGGTGGTTCGGGAACGAAAAAAGAGATTGTTGACAAAACAAACTACAATTTCTGAGGTTTTCAAAAAGGAGGGAAGAGATGCAGTTGTATGGATTATTGCAAAATGGATGTATCGTAACAATATTGCATTCAATGCTGTTAAAGATATCTGGTTTGAGATAATGATTAAGGAAATTGGTTGTTTTGGCTCTGGATTGAAGCCTCCTTACCATGAAGTGAGAGTTCCTTTATTGAGATATCATGTGAACGAGACTCATGATTTCATCACCAAACATCATGATGCTTGGAAGAAATATGGATGCACATTGATGACAGATGGTTGGACAGATAGAAAAAGCATAACGCTTATAATTTTTCTCGTCAATTCTCCTATGGGAATTGTTTTCTTAGAGTCCATTGATGCTTCAAGCTACGTAAAGATAGGGGAGAAGCTTTGTGAGCTGATAAGTGGCATGATCGGTTGCGTCGGAGAGGAATATATGATTCAAGTCGTCAGTGACAACGCATCGAATTATGTTCTTGCTGGTAATAAATCTTTAGACTTTATTTATTTTAGCATACGTCTTTTCTTTAATATTGTAAGCATTGTAAAATATAAAAAATATCATTTATCTTTTCCATAGGCAAATTACTGGAGGCTAAGTATCCTCAAGTTTATTGGACTCCTTGTGCTGCACATTGCATTGATCTGATGTTGGAAGATTTTGGGAAGTTAGAGGATGTAAAAAAGACACTCAAGCATGCAATGCAACTGAGTAGTTATATATACATGCATCCTTTAGTCTTAAATTTGATGAGGCAATTCACAAGTAGGGAGTTGTTGAGGCTTGTAGTTACAAGATTTGCTACATCTTTCTTCACTTTACAGAGCATTCATAGACAAAAGGCAAATTTAAGGAAGATGTTCACTTCCGATAAATGGATCACTTCTAAAAATGCAAAAGAAGAGAACAGAAAGAAAGTGGCAACAATCATCATGATGCCTTCATTTTGGAATAAGGTTGTATACATTCTGAAGGCTACGTCTCCTCTTGTGAGAGTGCTTCGTCTTGTTGACTCAGAGAAGAGACCTGCAATGGGATACATATACGAAACAATGGATAGAGCTAAGGAAGCTGTCATGAAGGCTTTCAACAATAATGCTGAAAAGTTTGGACCTATTTACGATATCATTGATAAGAGATGGGATTGTCAGCTTCATAGGCCTCTACATGTGGCAGGATTTTTTCTCAATCCTGATTTCTCTTATGAAAATCAAAATCTTGATTTTGATTCAGAGGTTATGAATGGATTTTACAATGTTTTGGCAAAATTGGAGCCTGATGAGAGTGTGCAAGATAAAATAATACGAGAAATTTTCATTTATAGAAATGCACAAGGACTCTTTGGAACACCTATGGCTATTAGACAAAGGAAGACCATTGCCCCAGGTAGTCAAGTGGGATAAATTTTTTATAGTAACTTTTCATTTCCAGTTGCTTATTAATATTATATAACTTATTATCTTTTTACAGTGGAGTGGTGGAATCTCTTTGTTGTGTCTGCACCTAACTTGGTAAAATTGACACTGAAGGTGCTAGGTCTTACTTGTAGTGCCTCGGGATGCGAAATGAATTGGAGTGTATTTGAAAATGTAAGTTACAAATCAATTCATAATATGTATAACATTAATTTTATCAAGTAATTTTATATTAATCCTTTTATTTTGGAAATCTATATAGGTTCACTCAAAGAAAAGGAATCCGTTGGCACAACAAAAGTTAAATGATCTTGTGTTTGTTAAGTACAACGAAGCTTTGAGGGATCGATATGAAGATAGGGATTATCTTGATCTCATTTCCCTCCAGAAAATTGATGATTTAAATGAATGGTTATTAGGGAGAATGGAGGAAGATGAGGAAAATGCATGTGATGATCTTGTGTTTGGTGATGATGATCTCATTTGGGGCATGGTTGAGCTTGCATTAGGAATTAATGACCAAGAGGCTATTCGACGTACTCGGGCTTGTGCTACTACAAAGAAAAATTGTCCTAAGAAAGCTAAGGGAAAAGTGAAAGCTTCAATAGTTATTGAAGAAGAGGAAGAGTATGTGGACAGTGATGAGGAAGAGGAAGAGGAAGAGGAGATTGAAGAAGTTGCTTGTGACGATGACGATGATGAATTGAATCTTGAAGATGATTCTGATGACTGATGTGTTTTATTATTTGAGAATTGACAATTGTTCACTTTAATGACAAATTTGGTTTTTATGCTTTTCTACCTTAATTGTGTAGAAATTTTTCTTTCTTTGCCATTTGAAATTATGTGAAACAATTTTTGGCAATACAATTGTCATCATTTTCTTCTATTTAAAGTCTCCAACATTTTTATTAGACATATTTTTATAAACTTAATGCTATTAAATTGAGTTAATAAGACATATATATGCCAATAAAAGACGATCGCCTCAATTCACTCGGGCTGTCGTCTTTTTGTCGCCTCTCGCCTCGAGTGATTTTGAGCCTTGTCGCCTTGCTATTGCCTTTCGCATTGACAACATTGGCTCATCCTCCTCCCCATGAACTTTCTAAAGTAGTCTACCACCGCCCTATCTACAGCTTCCTTGCCGGAACATTCCACCCTGCCCACCTGGAGCTTATTAATCCAGTTCCTTTTGTGCCTGGCCGAAGCCATCATATGGAAAAACTTGGTATTTGAGTCTCCCTCCTTGATCCACTTCTGCCTGGACCTCGTTCTTCATTCCACCTCCACTTTTCTGTCTTCATCCTGGATGATCTTAATGTGCTCTACCCCGTTTTGCTGCTCCTCCACGGATAGCAGGCCCTAGTCTTCCACTCTGTCTAGCCTTTGGATCTCCCCGAGTGCCAAATCTTTCTTCCTGTTCCATTCTTCTTTCACCTGTCTCCTATATTCCTTTAAAGAGAGTCTCAACTTAGACTCCAGTCTCGAAACCGTCGAGCCATCTGGGTGCATAGCCCGCCACTTGCCCTCCACCATGTTCCTGAATCCCACCTCTAGCAGTCAAGTCCTGTTAAACTTGAAATATGTATTACAGCGGAACCTCACCCCAGATTCCCACGGCAAAGGGGTGTGGTCCGAGAAAGGCCTCTCTAGAGCGTGGGCCCTCGCCAGCGGGAAGACCTCTGCCATCTCCACCGAGCAGAAGAAACGATCCAACTTGGACATCAAGCCTTCAGAGCTCCTCCATATGTAAGCACAAGACCCGGGGGGCACGTCCTTTAGCCTATGCTCAACAACGAACCCCGCAAAGTCCTCAGAGCCTCAGTTCCTCCCTCCTCTCCCCCCTGGCCTATCCTTCACCAAGAGAGTGACGTTGAAGTCCCCTCTAATAAGCCACAGGCACCCCTGGAATCTCTTGGCAACCTGGTGCAGCCCCTCTTAGAGATGGCTCCTCTTGGAGTCATTCACCGGCCCATATGTAGATGAGAACACCAAAATCAGCCTATCGCTCCACCTCCTCAACTATATCGAGACTGCTCCCATGCCTACCTCATAGTCTACCAGGGAGAACAGGTCATCCTTCCATTCGACCACAACCCATCCTGACCTCCAAATCGCATCCAACGCCAGAAATCCTCCCAGCACACCACCCCCAATCTCTCTCCAGACCCTGTGGTCGCAATTCTGCAGCTTCGTCTCCTAAAGGTGCACAACATCTCGACTCCACTTCCGAAGGTAGGACCTCAGCATCCCCTAACGCGAGGGGTCGCGAAGTCCCCTCACATTCCACGTAAGAATCTTCAACATGAGGTACCTTGACCACCTCCCCTCACTGAGCGACCAAGCTCGTCCCCCTCCACCACCTGCTCCACCTCTCCCGACCGAAACGCCTCAAGCCAAACCACACCCATCTCCTCGCCCCTCTTGCTCTCACCTCCCCCTTCTACACCCTCCCCATCTACAGGCCTGCTTCTCACTCCACCACCAGCCCCGAATCCGCCCCACCTGCTTTCGCACTGGCCATCGCCTCCAACGGTGCCACCACTCCCCCAGCACCCCCTGCAATTGTCTCCTCCATAGATCCTTTGGCCCGTGCCCCGCCCTCATGCGAAGGAACACGGCGTCGCCCTCGTGCCCCGCCTCCTCCACAGAATCCTCCCCTACCACCAGGTGCAGGCCCGTGCCCTTGCACCACCGCAACCGTGCAAATGGGGGGACCACCACCTCCACGACCTTCCTCGTGCAAAGGAACAACGGCACGCCCACCAGATCCACCAACTCCATCCTCCTCGACGGCCGCTCCCGGAGTGCACCATCATACCTAACCGCCCAACGCCACTTTACCACTCCACCCGGGCATTGCATGACCCTGAAGAGCAGCTGCTTCGCCACCTTCGACGATGCGCCAACCAACACAAACTTCTCCCCTACCACCTTCAACTCCTGACCCCTCGCCCCACCCCCCAGCGCCTTCACCACTTCTGCTTCAAGCTCGGCCAGCCCAACATGGCCCTCCACCACACCAATCAAGGCAGATGCGAGGGTCTTCTCGAGCCTTGTGGTCTCCTCCGACCATGGTGCCTTCACCTCAATTGTCGGTGCACCCTCCAACAGGGGCGGAGGTACCGATGCATGTGTTCTTCCAGCCATTGCTTGCCCAACCGCCTTCCCGCACGACGACCTTCGGTGGCCCAGACCCTCGCATCGCAAGCAGCGTATGGGGTCCCTACACTCCCGCGCGACGTGACCTCTTCCTCTACACTTGAAACGGATCACCTCCGACACCCCCTTCCTCCTCACCTTCCCTACCACCAAAGATCAGCCCCGCCTTCCTCCCTCACTCTCACCATTTTCGTTAAGGAAATAAAAACTCAGCTGAATATCAGATTAGCCTGTTCTAGTTCTTCTGTAAGAAAGGCAGTTTCTTGTAGAATAGCCTGTTAGTCCTTTTGAGGGGAAAAATCATGTGAAAACATCATGCCTTGATATATGCCGTATGGTTCTTCCATTTGTAATTTTGTAGTCTGATATATGAAGTCTTTTGCGAGGATGAGGTTCCTTTTAAAAGAACTATGGGTGTGATTTTTCCCCCCCTTCTTTTCTCAAAGAAAAAACCCTAACAGGAGAAGATATATAATTCCTACAACAGATTAAATCCCCAGCGTGTTAAGAATAACAAGTGTTAAAATGACAGTACATTTGATGAAATGATCCTCTTGTTCTTTTTTTAAATAGATATAAATTTTTATCATTCTAGGCTCTGTAAGATGTATTGCATGCAACTTATCTTCAAATTTTCACTTCTTTTAGATTGTCAGATTGTAAAGACACATTTTCTTTTGTGCAGATGGCTAGGACGCAGAAAAACAAAGCCACTGCTCATCATCTTGGTTTGCTCAAGGTGCTTTTCTTACCAATAGCATCCAACTTATTATTGTGATACTAACCGTCATGTGATTGTTACATCAATGGAATTCTTTATTTATGGTTGCCATTGACAGAAATATTGCAATCCTTTCTAAATGGCTGAAGTTGAAAGATTCTTTTTAACTTGTGTGACATTTTTCTGTATGGTGTTCTTTTTCTCTGTATAAAAATGATATCAATGATGTATTTGTCTACCCAGTCTTTAGTAATAGTAGTTTTTATTTTTTATTTTTTATTTTTTCTTTTTGGCTATTTGTTTTTAAGGGTGATTTACTCACTCCTCAAATGCCATGTATAACAAGTTGCGCAGAGCATCACTGATCTTAAATATGCAGAGTATCTATTTGCTAAGTAGCAACATGAAATTATCAAGTTGGACATTACTTAAGGGATGGTCGGAAATAACCATAGGTTGTTTTCTTCCTCTGAATAGGCTAAACTGGCAAAGTTACGACGAGAGCTCCTTGAACCTACAAGCAAGGGTGGTGGTGGTGGAGGAGAAGGTTTTGATGTTACTAAAAGTGGCGATTCTCGGGTTGGCCTTGTTGGATTTCCTTCAGTTGGAAAATCAACTCTTCTTAATAAGCTGACAGGAACTTTTTCTGAGGTATCATCTTATCTCTGGTTTATTATCCGACATATCCTTTTTTTCAGATTTGTTATGACTTCGTCAGATGATCTTTTGTAGAAAAGAATATGATATTTAGCATCTCTCTCTCTCTCTCTCTCTCTCTCTCTCTCTCTCATTCTTACGTGGAATATGGCTCAATGTAATAACACAGCTTTCAATTTTTTTTTTATTTTTTGCGAAGTGCTTCCCTTTAGGGAATGATCTGATTTGGGACTTATTCTGCACTTTATTCTACTAAGAATCTGATATTTGTGCATTCTTAGATCAATGTAAGTTATGTATCACATGCTACTCATGAAAAAAATCATGTTACCTACCTTTTTTGAAAAAATATTTTACCTATACCAGGAACTATAACAACACGGGTAGAACCTTGTGAATACTCAGAAAACCTGTGCATTTGAGTGCCAAAACCAACTAAAAATGCAGAACATAATTTAAACAATTGTCAATAGTACAAATTTTTTCGCAAATCTATGCACTTGCATTGCTGTCGAGCTTTCCTTCATTTATATTGGTTTGAGTCAGGTTGAATGTGGTTGCATAAAGCTCGGTGATATACTGATGTTGCACAAGGTCAAAAATTCTACATCAAAGATGAATTGCATTTTATCTGTTTCTACCTGTCTTCTTTTTTTAGGCTATACATGTCCTTAAATGGAGGTGGAAGCAATGAGGTTTATGAGTTCACAAAATTGTGTATGCTTCCTGTTGAGTTGATGGCTTTCGTGTTGGTAAGGTTGAAGTCAAAGTAAAATTGGCCGTCCTGAAGTACCGTTCCCACTGTGTGCAAGTGTCCCTTGTGGGCATCTTGCAAAGTCAAGATGATGATCTTCGGGTCTCCTATTCCAGTGATTAAACAGGAAATGCTGGATTAGGAAATATTGAAATTTATGTCAGTGAAAAAGGAGGTAAATAATTGTTACAAGAAATTGGAGAAGCAAATATGGTGGCATTGTTAATCACTGGGTGGCTTAAACATGAAAGATTTTGTGAGAGTTTACGGTAGTTGATATTCTTCATCAAGCTTTATCCAGCTTTCTTCATCCTTGTTAGGCTTGAATCACCACTCCCAGATGCAGTGAAGAGTGAAACCATAAAATAAGAGAGTTTTTACATAAATTCAATATTTTTTTTGATATTATGTAAATGCCACATATTTCTTTTTACACATTCCATCTATTTTTTTTTGGATGTGCCTTCTCCTCTCAAATCTGGAGAAGGATGGATTTTGGGGTGGATTGAGCATGCCACCCAAAATCAGTTCCGGAGTTCGTTTAGACGGGGGAGTTCACACATGGGCAAAATGTCTTCAGATCTATGAAGGAGAAAGCGAAGGTATTGGTGGTGCTTTGGGGCATTTGGCTAGAGAGGGACACAATCATTTTCAAAGGACAAATCCCTTATCTTGAGAATTGTGTTATCAATATTTCCTCGCTTGTGCATTTTTCGGAGTCCTCCATGCAACACTTTTGTAATTAATGCTGTTTTACGGTTAGTAATGGATTAATTTTGGGTGGTAATCATATGAATAACCACCCTTCCTCTTTTTTTTAAAAAAAATGGCATTAAAATATTGTGAGGTTAGACGTTATCCACATTCAAGTAGCCAAGGGGAAAAAAAGGTAATGGAGGGTAAAAAAGTCAGATATCTCAGTCCCATGATGCGAAGTTGAAGAGAGGAATACAAAAGCAAGTGGTAGAGTTAGTGACATGAAGAGAGGAGCGAGGATGGAAGGGAGTAATGTAATGTCATTTTTCTAAAGCTTATGATACAATGTTGAGGCAAAGATAACCATTTCTTAACATTTAGTTAAAAATAGCAAATCATTTTGATGGAACTTAATTTGAGTGACATTTTTGTAAAGGTGATCAATTTTATGGTCCTGTGTGAATACAAAGACTATGATAGTTATTATGTAATTTCAAAAGTTTATAGTGCTATTCTGTAAAAATCTCCAAGTTAACTCAAATTAACTCAGTGCCCAGTGATTATTTAGATTGATGATGAGAACTTAGATATCTATAATTTATTTGGACTTAGAAGAATGATTGATTTTAACAGAATGCGTGCATGCAGTCAGGATTTCTTTGTCGTCTGGTTGTTTTAAATTATGTATATATTTTATTGGCAGTGAGTTAGTAGTAACGGTTTAAGTTGTTTAATCATTATTGAAGAAAGATTTATTAATTAAAGAATAAATCTGGTTTTTTTGATAACTTATGATGAAAATAGCAAGATTTGTCTGATCCAATGTCATCTTGTAATATTGTTGTTTGGCTCAGAAGTGTTTCTCCTGTTTGCCTCAGAAGTGTCTTTTTAAAGTTCAACAAGGTTGGCACTTGGTTTCAGTTGTATTCTCTTTCTTGTAATATTGTTTAGAATGAGATCTGGGGATGACTAAGTCAGGAAATGCTTAAGTTCTAATTGGTTGTTTGGAACTCTGAGCACAATAAAAGTGTTTACCATTGATGATGTAGTAAAGCCTTTCGAAAGAAAGATGTTGTAGTAAAGGAGCTCAAGATGCCAGCTTGTCAAAATGATAATCCACAATTGACATGAGTGCCCATTAGAGATCCCTTTTGCCTCTTCAATTACCCAATTGTAAACTAGTTGACATTTATAATAAGCGGAAATGAATAATATCAAAGCATAAAGACAATCAAGAATACTTGGGTTTACATGGAAATCCCACTCTAGAAGAGTAGGGATAAAATCACTTGAGAAGGTCCCAATAGGGCTGAGATCTGTATTGTTCTTCTCAAAGAAATATGGGAGGTGTACATTCCTATTTACAGGCCACCACACACAACACAAAGTCCACATCTTAAGATGTGGCATTAAATAAACCACACGCATTCTCCAACACTCCCCCTCAAGCTGGAGTATGGAATGCTCAGCTCGTACAAGAACGAAACCCACCCTATATAACAGAACACAATTGTCTGCACTGGTCCTTGCTTGTGGGCAGGTGTGCTAATGATGACACATCAGCGAGATCTGGAGCTGCTGGACGAATTGCTATAGCTAGCTCTGATAAAGGCCTCTCCTCTGGAGACCTCAACTGGTGCTAGTGGCTCCTCATTTAGTATCCCTGACATGGGTCTTCCTCTGAAGACTTCGAAATTGGATCTCCCTCTCTGAACTTTACAAAATTGGTTCTCTCACGTAGAAACCTAAAATGGGCCCTTCGGACCTCGAAATTGGATCTCCCTTTCTGGAGATCTTGAAACTCTGGATCTCTTAGAGTAATGGTTTCTCATGTGGAGTCTAAGAACAAAAGAGACTCCCGAATAGGGGATAACTAAAACAGGCTCAACATTCCCCCTTTCTCCCATACTCATATGGGAGAAGAAAATAAAAACGAGAAGAAATACAATCAAAATAAACGATGATCATGATAATACTAGAGAAGAGTTTCTCCATCTCTTCTCTTCAATTGGAACTTCTTTTTGATATATTTTTATTTTTTTCTCCTTTTTTTCTCGATATATATATATATATATCTTCCTTTCTCTTTTTTTTTCATTTTCATTTTCTTTTTCTTTTACTATCTTCCTTTGGTTTTTTTTATTTCACTCATCTTTCTCTAACAAGTAGAAATAAGGAAATAGAGGGTAAGAATTGCAAAAATACCCAAATCACCACTTTAAGGTTTTAAAACCCAAAGTACATTGTCGCTGCTCCTCATGCTTCCTGACGAGGAGCTCTCGATCTCCACGTGGTTGAGTAGGCCAACGACTGCCTCCTCCCTCTGGAGTCGCTCCTTGTCGCGTTGCAACCTGTTGCCCTCATCCTCCCCCCCGCTGCCATCGTAGGGATGAGGGCATTGCCGTTGTCGTCGTCGCCACTGCGGCCTTGGGCATGCCACCATGTGCTCCCTGCTATGAGCATGTAACCTCCATACTTGTGATTGCCGCTGCACTCATCACGTCCTTGTCTCCTCCCGATCCTCGTTGATAGGTTCGGTTGCATCAACAACGCGTCGCACCTCCGCAGGACTAAAGGTGCCACTTTTGTTGCTGCCTTCTTTCGCTCGTCGTCGTCGACCTTCTTCATTTCCTTCACGATGCCCTTCGGGGATTGCCACGTCGACCGACCTTGCCTTGTTCCCTGAAGGCATCAGAACGGGTGACTCGCCTCAGGCTCCACCAGAGTCCTTGCCTCCTAATTTGAAGCTCAGGATTATCTCCCTTCTCTCTAGATCTTATCTTGGATCTTCTGCTGTTGTCTCCTCTCAACAAAGAACTTCAAGAATAATAGATAATGAAATAGAAATATTAAGAAAATAATAACCGAAGAACGACTTGCTCTAATACAAAGTTGAAATTTATAATAAGCGGAAATGAATAATATCAAAGCATAAAGACGATCGAGAATGTTTAGGTTTACGTGGAAACCCCACCACAAAGAGTGAAGATAAAATCACGGGAGAAGGCCCCGATAGAGTTGAGATTTGTATTGATCTTCTCAAAGAAATATGGGAGTACATGCCTATTTATAGACCACCACGCATAACACAAAGTCCACATCTTAAGATGTGGCACTAAACAAACTACACACATTCTCTAACAAAACTTATTAAAGATTGTGATTGAATAGATGCCCTTCATTGACAGTAGTACCTTTCTCATAATGAATTTAGTCATGTGTTTGATTTTCCAGAGGTGTATGTCATTTTCTTAGATTTTGTACGCCAACCTTGTGTTTTTTAAAAAGTAATTTGAGTATCATTCATGCCCTCGTAGTAGGAATTTATTGCATTATAATTAACATGTGTCACTCTTAAGTAATTTGCCTTCTCTCCTGTTAATGGAAATTGCATTAATCCTCCTTGTTTGTTGTTTTTTCTTTTCAGGTTGCCTCGTATGAATTTACTACCTTAACTTGCATTCCAGGTGTTATTACATATAGAGGTGCAAAAATTCAGGTAAAGGGTTGTTTACTATCGCTTTTCTGTCAAAGTTGGTTTCCTGTGTTCAATGTTCTAAACATAATCTCTAGGCCTCTGTGTATTCAATGCTTAAACATAAATCTGAACCTCTGCCACATAAGCTGGGATATGTAGATAATGTGGCACAATTATAGGCATTTCTTTAGTTTTACACTTCGGGTAATCTTTATGCCATGAAACTTCCTTTAACTTTGGCACTGCAGCATTGCTCATCTGGTCATTAAATATAATGTTCTTTTCAGACATAAAATCACAATGCTGTATTGGTCGTTTTTACATGAATTACCTATTGCCTATCTCAACAGGATTCTATTTTGGACATTGAACAGAAAAAGTAGCTAAGCCCCAAAAAGAAAATCCTAAAAGCAAGTCATGCAAGTGTAGTTCAATCTTAATATAAGCTGCAGCTCCATGAGGAAATTCTAAAAACAAGCCTTGCAACCAAATAGTTAAAGGAGCATTGCAAATCTTAGAATGTTCTTGAACTTCAAAAAGCAATTGTCAATGAAAAAAGACGGAATTAATTTATTGAGAAACCTTAGGTTGCGTTTGGATGCGGATAAAATATTGTAGAAATAGGATAAGTGGAGAGGGTGTTTGCTTGTGTGGTGAAATAAGTGGTGGGATCAAATAATTGGTATATTGATGTAATGTTAATATTATTGGGTATTTATTTAATATTAAGATATAGGTATGAGTGAGTTGATGTGGTGTAGTAAATATATTTTAATGGAAATGTTATGTTAAAGTGGATATATTTTAATATATATTGGTATTGATGTGATGTAATGGAATGGTTTGATTTGGATGTTGATGGAAGTGATGAATAGTGCCCCAATCCCTCATGAATAATGGCATAAACCTTCTTAGGAGGGATATCCCTCCACTTTTCCCGTGTCTAAATGGGCCCTCAAGGGTTCTTTCCATAGAGAAACACCCTTGGGACAATTACATCAAATACCTCATACAATAAAAAAATAATAAAAGACACCAAAAACATGAAGCAACTCTCAATACTCCCCCTTAATCTGAAGTATAGATATCAAACATGCTCGACTTTGAACAAAAGAACTCAAGTCTCTTCTTGGAGAGTTATTTGGCGAAGGTGTCTGCTACTTGGTCCTTAGTAGAGATGTATGAGTAGATATCTTCCCTGTCATCGCTGCATTTCTAATAAAATGGCAATCCACCTTAATATGCTTTGTTCTCTTGTGAAAGGTAAGATTATTGTCAATAAAAGTGGTAGCTTTATTATCAAAAAACATAGGAATGGATCCTAAGGTTGAGACACCAAAATCATGTAAGATAGACTGAATCCAGAATAGCTCATAGGTAGTATGTGCCATAGCTCTATTCTCTGACTTTGTACCGGATCTAGAGACTACATTTTGTTTCTTACTTCTCTGGGCAACAAGATTGCCACCGACATGTGCAATACCTTATGATAGATCTTTGCTTTTCATGAGCCCCAACATAGTTAGCATTTATCCATGCATATTAGGGTGACCATGCTTTTGAAAAAATAGGCCTTTTTCAGGAGAATTCTTCAAGTATCTCAGCACTTAACATAGTCTTGCCCAATGTGCTTCCCTAGGTTCCTGCATAAACTGGTTGAGTTGCCCCACAACATAGGCTATGTCTGGCCTCGTGATAGCAAGGTAAAGAAGCTTGCTAACCATAGGATGATATTTAGTTACATCTTATCTCGAGTAGTTAGATGATCGGAATGATCCAATAGAATGTTTGCAGATTTGCATCCTATCATCCCTTTTTCCTATAACATATAAAGGGCATACTTCTTCTAAGAACAAGGCCCCCATTAATATGGTGCACCTCAATACCCAAGAAATAACTGATCACTCTAAGATCCTTGGTGACAAATTGAGACTGAGAATGGTCTTGGTAGACTCAATGCCTTTCTTATCACTCCCTATAAGCAGAATGTCATCTATATAAACAATGAGAATCACTGAATCTGGCAGGCTTGTGCAAAATGAATACATGATGATTTGAGGATGATCTAGTAAAACTAAACTCCTGAATTGCTTTAATATCTTGAACCATGCCCTTAGTCTCTGCTTCAATTCATAAATACTTTTATTCAATTTGTAAACTTTTTGACACTCCTGAGTAACAAATCTAGGAGGTTGTTGCTTGTAAACTTCCTTATAAAGCTACCATATAGGAAGGCATTTTTAATATCAAGATAAAAGATTGGCCAGCCTAGGTTGACAACGAGAAGGAGAATTCGAACTGAATTCAGATGTGTCATAGGTGAGAAAGTCTTAAAATAGTCCACTCCAAAGGTTTAGGTGTAATCTTTGGCCACAAGTCGTGTCTTATGTTTTTCAACAGAGCCATCTGGAAGATACTTTAGGGTAAATAGCCATCTACACCCTTCAACTGTAGCACCTGAGAGTAACTCCAAGTCCCATGTACCATGAGATTGTAGTGTTATTATCTCTTCCTCCATGGCCGCTTTCCAGACTGGATGCTAAAAAGCCTCAATATAATTGTGAGGAACCTGGTAACTATCCACGGCAAGAGAAAATAGTTGAGCAATAACAGGTAATCTATCATAAGACATATGATGTGAAATAGAAGAACGGGCACATGAATGTTGGGCCTTCCGATAAGCATTAGGAAGGTCTAAGTCAAACCCCTTTGTAGAAGGTAGTACCTGATCTCCATCATATTCAGTAGGACCAGTGGAGGAAAGAGCGGTGGATATGGTAGATAGCGATTCCCCTCTAGGCATCTCAGGTACTCTCTGCTGGTATGTATGGAGAGGTGGTAGTGGTGGGTGGGAAGACACTGGTGATGGAGATAGCTCAAAGGGCACTGGTGGAGACATAGTTGGTGGACAAGATTACTCAGAGGGCACTGATGGTGTCGCGAGGAGGGATATCTGAGCCTGATAAGGATGTAAAATCTTCTTCGAAAGTAAGGGACATTCTCAAAAAAATGTCACATTTGCACTGACATAAAATCATACGTCAACGGGTCATAGCAACGATACCTCTTTTGGGTCTATGAGTATCTTAGAAAATTACACTTGACAAACTGGGGGAACGACTTCACCTTGAACAGATGGACAAGGCAAATACATCCAAAAACAGGAGTGAGATGGAAATTGTCTTGATCCAGAAACAGAATAGAATAAGGTGTCCTACCCATTAGGACAGAGGAAGACATCCTATGGATAATGTTAGGTTGCAAATGACGTGATTCTCATTAGAATAATCGTAGGGGCCTTTATATAGAAGGCACCTAAAGGGAAAGATTACAAGAATATCCCTATGAAAATAGCGTAATACAAACAGGACATATAACTGAACTCTCCCTCAAGTTAGAGCATAGACATCAAGCATGCTCAGCTTGGAACATAACACAAGACGTTTCTTGGGAAGTGCTTTGGTGAAGACGTCTGCAACCTGATCCTCAGGAGCAATATAAGGTGTGACAATTTTGCCAGCAGTGGTGGTATCTCTGATAAAGTGACAGTCTACTTTTGTGTGCTTTGTCCTCTCATGGAATGCAGGATTATTAGCAATGAAAGTAGTTGCCTTATTGTCACAATACATGGGAGTAAGTCCACACATTGATACTCCAAAATCTCCAATGATGGTTCGCACTCACAGAAGCTCACAAGTATGGGTCATAGCCCTATATTCAGATTCCACACTAGATCTGGATACAACATTTTGTTTCTTGCTTCTCCATGTAACAAGGTTGCCACCCACATAAGTGCAATAGCCAGTAATGGACCTTCTATCTTCATGTGACCCAGCATAATCTACATCCAACTACCCCCAGACCTTAAGATGGCAATGCTTCATTAGTGACAACCCCTTTCCTAGAGCTTGCTTAAGGAATCTAAGCACCTGACAAACACCATCCCAGTGAACTCATCTAGGAGACTGCATAAACTAGTTCAGTCTCACCACAACAAAGCATATATCCGACCTTGTCACAGTTAAATATAGTAGCTTTCCTACCATAGCTCGGTATCTGGTGACATTCTCAAGTAAAGGACTCTCTGAATCTTTAAGAGGCAAGGAGGGATCTATAGGAACGCTGGCAGGTTTGCATCCCAGCATCCCTGTTTCCTTCAGTATGTCAAGCATATACTTCTACTATGATAGCACTAACCCCCATCATTATGTTGCACTTCAATACCTAGAAAATAATTTATCATTCCCAGCTCTTTAGTAAGAATGCAGGAATCTTTTAGTTTCTTCTATTTCTGTTCCATCACTGCTAGTAAGCAGTATATCATCCACATAAACAATAATGATAACTGATCCTATGGCTTTGTGCATGGTGAAGACAAAATGATCTGCAACAGATCTATTAAAGCCAAATTCTCACATAGCTTTACTAAATCTCTCAAACAAGGTCCTGGGACTTTGCTTAAGGCCATATATTGCCTTCTTCAATCTGCAAACCTTCGAACACTCCCCCTCAACCACAAAACTAGGCGGTTGGTGCATATATACACCTCCTTTTCTAAATTGCCATAAAGGAAGGCATTTTTAATATTCAACTAAGAGACAAGCAAGCCCTTGTTGACTGCCACAGATAACAGTATCCTCACAGAATTGAGTCTGGCCACTGGAGAAAACGTTTCAAAGTAATCAATCCTAATAGTTTGTGTGCAACATTTGGCAACCAGTTTGACTTTGTATCTGTCTACTGTGCCATTAGGACGACACTTCAGGGTGAACACTCACTTACACCCCATAACAGTAGCATCAGAGGTTAGGTCTACCAATTCCTAGGTTCCTCTGGACTGAAGAGCAGACATCTCCTCATGCATGGTAGAGGCCTAGGAAGAATCTTGAAACGCCTCAATATGATTTCTGGGAACTTGGCGACTGTCAACTGCAAGAGACAATAGCCTTCTTATGGCAAATAAACGATCAAGTGATATATAATTGGAAATAGAATATTTTGCACAAGATCGTTGTGGCTTCCTCTGAGCAATAGGAAAATCCACATTAGATACCTCTGGGGTTGTAGGGTCTGGTTCTCCATCCGAATTAGCAGTGTCAGCAGAGGATTGAGCAGGAATAGTAGATAATGGTTCCTCCTCTGGTATAGTGGTAGTGGGATGTCTCCACTCAAAATGTCGAGGGAAGGTCTCTGTCATAGGCACTTCTGGATGTGTAGATAGGATATAGGAGGGCCATCATGAGGTGGAGGTAGCTTAGAGGGACCTGATGACGCAGTAGTAGGCATGGATAAAGGAACCCCAAAAACAACATTAGTGTTATTTCCCATGGTAGAGTAGTATGGTATATCCTCAATGAAGGTAACATCTCTGCTCACGTAAAAGCGATGTGCCACTAGATCAAAGTACTGTACCCTTTTAGAGTTCTAGAATAACCCACAAAGACACTTCATGGATCTAGGAGCAAGTTTGTTCACCTTAAATAAGTGGATAAAGTATACATAACCAAAAACTTTAGGAGGCACATAAGACAACTCCTGATTGGAAAATAAAATACAATAGGGTACTTTCCCACGGAGAACAGAGGACGACACCCGATTAATCAAGAAGGCAGCTCTAAGAATATCAACTCCGAACATGGTAGGAACATTCATCTGAAACATGATCGTTCGGGCAATATCAAGAAGGTGTCTTAGCTTGTGTTCAACCACCCCATTTTGTTGGGATGTATGAACACAAGATGTCTGATGTATAATACCATGAGACTGAAAAAATTGGATTAACGTAGAATTAACAAAGTCAAGCCCATTATTAGTACAAAACATGTGGATAGTGTAGAAAACTGAGTCTCTATTTCAATCACAAAATTTTTAATGAAAATAGGAGTTTCAAATTTTTCTTCCATCATAAACACCCAACAAATACGAGTGCAATCATCAACCAAAATAAGAAAATATCGAAAGCCCTTAAGACTCTTGACCTAACATGGGCCCCACAGATTGACATGAGCAAGGGAAAAAACATACTCAATTCTTTTATTATTACTTAGAAAAGAAATCCTATGATACTTGTCAAGTTGACAAGCATCACAAGTAAAGGAATCAGGAAACTCCATATCCGGAAACTGACAACGAGGAATAGAGATGCTACGATGTCCCAATCTATGGTGCCACTGTAAAACAGAAGTGGCAAAGGTAGCAACTATGGTGAAATGCTTTGGTGGCAGGTCAAGATAGTAGAGGCCATCTTGCTCAAGTCCACCAATCTGCTTCATTGTCTGGAGGTCTTGCAAAAAGAAGAAATAATCATGAAACGCTGCTCTGTAATTTAATGCCTTGGTAATCTCACTAATAGACATTAAATTTAGGGCAAACTTGGGTTTGTGCATAACATCAGATAGTGGCAAAGTAGAAGACAAAGAAATGTCATCCAAGCCTGTCATAAGGGATAAGGCACCATCTGCTACTTTAACATGCACAGGAGTAGTCAATGGTTTAAGAGCTGAAAAGAGGGTAACATCTCTAGTAATATGAGATGAAGCACCTAAATCTACAAGCCAAGTTGGCATACGAGTTCCTCTGACACTAGTAGTAGTACCTGTCTTCTAAGAGATAGACACACCCGCAGTAGAAGAGGGCTGAGAAGACATCAATTGATCATATTCTTCCTTGGAAATAGTGACTGCGAATTGACATGCACCTCCTGATAGTGTTGGCTCTCATCTCCACCATAAGCAACCTGATTGGCTTGATGGCCCTGGGGAAAACCATGCTTTATCAAGCATATGTCTACTGTGTGGTTTGTCTTATGACAATGGTCGCAAAACAAGCCACATCCTCTGCCATGACTGCCTGCTCTCACTCCACGTCGTCTCCAACTGTCTCCTGGGGTTCCCTTGCCACGACCTATAGCTGCCATGGCTGAGGAATCAGTGACTGAGACAGGGTTAGAGATTTCAAGCCTGGATAGGCAAGCATAGATATGCGTAGGTGTAGGGATCTCCTCAAGTGTTATAAGCTGATCTTTAACAGACTTGAATTTAGCGCCAAGACCTGCAAGCAACTGAACAGAACGAAACACTTCACGTTGCTTTGCAATAACGATGACATCTTTGGAGATCGACTGATAAGTATCCTACTCATCCCAGAGGTTCTTCATAGAGCCATAGTATTCGGCAAGGGACATAATTCCCTTTCGAAAGGAATGTAACTCGTCGATTACCCTGTAGAGGCGACTGATATTGCTCTTATGAGAATGAATCTCATGAAGAACCTCCTACATATTTTTGGGTAGAAGGAAGGTGCGCTTAGGGTAGATATCTTCCCCATCGAGTCGCCAGAAGCATCCTTCTTGTCTTCCATATCACTCGACTTGGAAAATCAAGATCAAGAGATTTCTGTAAAAAATCAAACCATTTAGAGGTCTAAAACCTTCACTGACCTATGAATAGTCCCAAAATCAGATCATAGGTGACCACTCGAGATCCCTGTGGAACTGCAGCATGTGCTCTGTTGCTCGTACACGGCCACCAAGGGCTCAGGCGGCCCTAGCGGCGACGCTGTTGGCCTCTTAGGCAGTGCTGGTAGAGCCCCGGTGCCCCAATTGGCAGTGCTGGGTGCTGTAGGTGGTGTTAGGGCAACGCTAAGGGTGGTGTTGAGCACCGGGAGCAACTGCTCTGGGGCGACAGACCCTCTCCGAGCACTGGGAGGGTGGCATTGCGGGTAGATCAGGCATCGTTGATGGCTATTAAGCCTCCGGTTGCTGTTGCAGGCGTCGTTGGTGGCAACAGTAGCCATCGGTGAGGGAGGAGAAGGTAGATCTAGGGTTTAGGTAAAGGTTTAGGGGCTAGGTATTTGATGGGATATCCGAACACCAGTCTAGAACTGCTGCTCTGATATCATGTTAGGTTGCAAATGATGTGATTCTCATTAGAATAACCCTAGGGGCCTTTACATAGAAAGGCACCCAAAGGGAAAGATTACAAGAATGCCCCCATGAAAATAGCGTAATATAAATAAGACATATAACTCAACAGATAAGAAAGGTTGTAGTAAGAACATCAAACCAACACTGAGACGGGACATGTATCTGAAACATAGTATTGCATTCAGCCACCCTATCTTGTTGTGAAGTGTGAACATAGAAAGCCTAGTGAATGACACCCAAAGAGGTAAATAAATCAATCAATAATGTTCACGAATAGAAGGCCATTATCACTTTGAATAACAAGTAAAAACTAAGCCTCTATTTCAAAAAAGTTCTCAATGATCACAGGAGTTTCAGATTTTTCTTTTAACATATAGACCCAACTAACATGGGTACAATCATCCACAAGAATAAGAAGATATGTAAAACCTTGGAGACTACAAACTCGACAAGTTCCCCAAAGATCAACATGAATCAAATCAAAGGAAGACTCGGCTTTCTTGTTTTGCCTGGAAGGAAAAGAAACCCTATGATGCTTGCCAAGTTGACAAGCATTGCATTGCAAAGACTTTGAAAACTGTAGCTATGGAAACTGACAATAAAGAACAGAACTGCTCAGGTGACCCTGATGCAAGTGCCACTGTAGAACAGTAGTGGCCAAAGCAGCAACACTGGCTAAAGGCATAGGTGGAAGGCTCAAGTAGTAGAAGCCATCTTGCTCAATTCCTCCAGTAATACATCTCATCTGGCCAATTGTTATAAGATTCAATACAAATTTGGGAGCATATAACATATTTATTAAAGATAATGATGTTGTAAGAGGGATATCTCCACGTCTAGTCACTGGAGACAAGCATCATCATCCACTCTCACATTGAAAGGATTTGGTCAGGGATTGAAAGGATGAGAATAAGGTCACATCTCTAGTAATGTGCACATGAATCGACCACCTATTCTGGAGCATGAGATCGAACGAACATTGCTGTAGTACTTGGTGCTTGGACAACAAAAGCTTCAGTGGAAGATTGGGATTTAGACATCAATAGCTGGTCGTACTCCTCTTGAGAAATGATGACCTGAGATGTAGACGTATCATCTTCCTAAAAGCAAGTCTCCTTAGCCCCAATAGAGACCGCGCATGTGAACCCTATCACGGTGGATAACCATGCTTGACTTGGCATCTATCAATGGTATGACCAAGGTAGTGGCAGTGCTCATAAAACAGACCGCTACGACCTCATCCACACCCACCACTGCCCCATGGTGTACGTCCTCTCCCCCTGCTTAAGGGAACTCCACAACCATGACCAATTGATGCCATGGAAGATAGGTCGGTCACTTGAGTAGAATTAGATAGCTCAAGGCGAGACATGTGTGCTTATATCTGTGTAGGGGTAGGAATCTCCTCTAAAGTTATCAGTTGATCCTTCACCGCCTTATACTATGGACCAAGAGTAGCCAAGAACTGTATTGATTGTATGGCTTCCCTCTGCTTGGCCATAATAGATATGTCAGAAGATAGGGGTTGATAGGTGTCTTGCTCATCCCATAGGTTCTTCAATGAACCATAACACTCTGCAAAGGACATGGTTCCTTTTGGAATGTGTGGATTTCCTTAGTGACCCAATATAGACAAGCGATATTGTTCTTTTGAGAGTGGATCTTATTTAGAACCTCCTACATCTTCTTTGTCGATGAATAAGACATGACTTGTTTGGCTATGGACTCTTTTTGTCTTTCATGCTATTCAACATGCATGTGACAATCTAATCGTTGTCGGCCTCCCAATCATCTGTCCTTGGCAGCCAGTTCATCTTTCAACAGAATATATTTCTTCTCGTGAGATCCCACAAATTGGGTGAAAGATGTAGACCACAAAAGTTTTAAATTGATATCATCTAGTTTGATGGAAGTTCCCTATATGAGAGAGGATGTGCTCGTGGTAGATAACTTTTCCATCGAGTCACCTAAAGTATCCTTGTGATCTCCCAAAGTATCCCGATATGTGGGCCAATAGAAAAAGACTTCAACAACAGACCATAAAGAGACTCAGATACAGAAATGAGATCCTAAATGGGCTTTCAAAACATGGACCACAACCAAAGATCAACAAGACCTCCCACACACACCACAACCAAGGCCTGTGCAGACCTCAGCGGTGGTGCTGGTGCTGCAGCAGCAGTGGCTATGGCCCTAGCGTGCCACAGCCAAGGCCTGCACTGGCCTTAGCGATGGCATTGGGCCCTGCTGCTATTGGTGCGACAGTGCTGGGCCCTGCTGTTGTGGCTGCGGCAGCACTGGAGGGTGCTGCTGTGACTGCAGCAATGATGGGGGATGCTGCTGCGGTGGTTGCGCAGATGTTGAGGGTGGTGGTGCGAGGAGAACACAATTAGGAGATGAAGATGAAGGTGGTATTTGGTGGGGATACCAAAGCACCGGCTTAAGACTGTTGCTCTGATACCATGTCAATGGAAAAAAAGACGGAATGGATCTATTGAGAAACCCTAGGGATCTTTATATAGAGAGGCACCCTTAGGACAATTACATGAAATACCTCATACAATAACAAAATAATAAAAGACACAAAAAACATGAAGTAACTCGCAACAGCAATGCCACCAAAATATACGATCTCTTTGCTTTTACTGCATTGATTTTATTCGTTTTGGTTTTGATAGCTTAGTATTTTCCTTTTCTTTAAATTTGTTTCAGTTTTTTCTTTTTCTCTGAAGCAAATATGGATGCTCCTGCCAAAAGCAACTAAACGAATGAAGTAATTTGACATTTTGCATAGCACTATCAAGAAAACAAAAAAGCTGGATGTACTATGTTTCTCTTATCTGGCAGTCTTGTTGGATTTGGAATATGATTTAAAAACAATTGTCATCCATTTTACTTCCAAAAGATGAACTTAGGTGTCATTCCTGAACATAAGTTCACAAGGAAAAGAAACCAAGATTGTGCAATTATACCACCATTTTTACTGGGAAAAATGTGAAAAAAAGGTCAAGCGGCATAAAGTTGGCTTATGGTTGTGGAATCCATGTTTTCTTTTGTAATGCATTTAAGTATTCTTTCTTTTTAAAGCAGGATGCATTTCTATAATAGAATTATCTCCATGTTGTTGAAAGTGCTAATATAAATTGCAATTGATGGTTAGAGAACTAGTCAGTTGAACTTGGGGTCCTGACAATGGGAGAGTAGGTTATATCATGTCAACTTTTCTTCCTTGAATTTTTAAAAGATCATTGCTTTCCTGCTTTTTTTTTACATTGGCAGTACCTGTAATATATCTTCTGTCAAAAAATTGTGATTAGTCAATTTGAGAAGTCGAGGACAGGATATCACTCAGGCGTTTGACTTCAGCTTTTATTACCTGTTTGTAACTAGATTGGCAGTGCAGAACTTCTTTTATGAGGACAGAAAGGTAGAAAATGAGTGGGACACTAGTCGCAGCTGCTGTTGTTGAGAGAAAAATGACTCATATACGAGGTTTTATGTGGATGCATCCAAGAGGTATTGAAGGAATGGTATTCATCATTTGGTTGTGGGCAATGATTTGATCCTAGAGGGAAGATTTTGGTAGTTGTTTAGCAAATTCATTTTTACCAGCTCCACAGGAGGCAGCCTTCTGGTGATTGGCACTGGTGGGAGCATGTTCGCCTTCTATGTCATAGCAGCAATACAATTAATTTTTTGGTTAAGGTCACTGAAGTGAAGCTAAGGACGTAATGTTGGGATTGAATTCTTAAGGTTTGTCAGGTCGAGATGGCATCTCTGATCTTTTCTACAAATAGTTTTGGGATCTGGTTGGTGATGATATTCTTGCAGTGGTCAGAGATGTTTTGGTTGGAAATTGGGTTTTTAGTAGATTAAATAAGTTCTTTTTGTTTTTGCTCCCAAAGGAGTCAGTGAAGAGAGTTCAGGACTCTCCCATCCATTGCCCTCTTGAATGATAAATATAATCGTGGATAAGGTCTTGGCAGAGCAGTTGAGGGAGGTGATGGACTCTCTTCTTCACCATGTTCAGAGGCTTTTGCTAAGGTCTGGAGACTCGTTGGTTCCTCTCCATTTGCCATGATTGAGAAACTATGCCTGTTATACTGAACCACGTTTGTTGATGACAAAAGATGGCCCTAAGGTGAGGGGTCGGAGATTGGATTTCACAACTGTCAAATGATGTGAGGATCATGTCTGCTTGATGAAACCTTTTTCAGTCTCCCAAACAGTGGAAAGGATTGCTAGTGACACAAAAGCTGTGCTGGATTTTACATCTCATAGGAAAAGATCCAAGTAGAAAGTATTTATGTGGAAGGTGGATCCCAGCTTGGAGCTTTTGTGGAATTCTCTAATTAAGAGAGCTTTTCCAGATCTTTGAATTTAACGAATGAAGAGATGCATTGCCATTACTTCTGCCATGCTTCTAAATGGCATGTATGGTTCGGTTCGGTTGAGGAGGAGAGCTAGGTAGAGTTGTTTGCTGGTCTCTCTTTGGCATGTTATAACAATAGATGCTCCTGCTATCAGCACATTGGCCTCCTTGTTAGAATCTGGTTCTGTGCTATAACAATATCTTTTTTGTTGTAGGGGTGATGATTCTACTTAGCATATTGCTGCTTTACTGCATGTTTTGGACATATGTCAAGCTACTGGTAAATTTTCATAAATCCACATGCACACTTTTTGAAATGGATGATAGTGAAGCTGTGGTTGTCTTTCATACGTTAAAAGTCCTTAGACTTGAGCTCCGATAATTTACTTGCCTTTACTCCTTTTCTTATCTGCTTTGACCTTGTGATTTTGGTTCCCTCTTGGAGAAGCTGGAAAAAAGTTGGATGGTTTGACGTCTGGGCATTTGTCTGAGGGGTTTGATCAGTTATCTCATAAGTCAGTTGTCGCATCAATGTCCGTTTTTATAATTCAGTGTTTTGTCTCCTATTGCTTCTTCAATGCATTGTCTCCTTAAGTAGATGTTTGTCATGGAATGGAGCTCGTGGCCCCACAGAGTGGTTATTTTGTGGCTTGTCATGGGTTTGCTATCCCTTCATGGGAGGTGGCCTGGGGGTGAGACACTTGAAGATGATGAATGAAGCCTTGCCAGCAAAGTTGTTGTTAGTTTTATTGGGAGATCTAGCACAATGTATACATGGGTGTTATTCACTCTCTATGGCAAAACTTTCAATTGTCTGTCTGTTTGTGCGTGCGTGCGTGTGTGTTGAATATGCTGTCACATTTGGAGGATAAAAGGAGATTTTGTGCTATTTTTGATGAAATTTTTTATCTCCTAGCTTGAGGGGAAGGCAATATAAACTTTCTTTTGGGAAAGGTAATAGAGAATATCAAGCCCCTCTACGAAGTAGAAAAAGTCAAAATTTTCACCATTTGGTTATATGGGACCTCAATTTCATCATTGGTTGCAGCATGCTAAGTTTGATCTCCTTTTCTACGTATGCATGGGCAGAGCAGAGAATGGGTTTTCATCAGTGGTCTGGCCAACTTTTGAGTCAAAGGGCATGAAGACAAGCTAACTTGCTTTGCTCTATTGTGCTTTGTGGGGAAGCCTCAATCCCCACTGCTTAACACTAGGAAGTAAGCCACACAACACAAAATGAAGAACAACAATTATAATTCGCTAAAAAAGCCAGCTAATGGGGGTATTCTTTGAATGGAGAAAGTCAAGACCGCTAGAACACTGCTCTAGATGAGATTTGACTGCTGCGCTTCAGAATGTTTATGACAAATTGACAGGATCATCCCATTCCCCATGAGGACAGAAGCAGATCTTTGTATGCTAGAAAAGCGAGAGAAATCAACAAGCATCCATTGAATGAGGGGAAGGCACTAGGGGATAGAGTGCTCTTCCTTGGATTGATCAAGTTTTCAAGTCTGGCATGATGATTGGTATTGCGGGACCAACTTCGCTTTCTTTCTCTATATCTTTCGCTTTAGCATAGGATCAAGATGCTGGGTTAGCTAGTTGTCTAGTGCACGTATTAATGAGCTTTTGCAGCTTCATGAAGTCTCATTAGTTCAGCATTTAGATGCTGCAATGGTTGACTCCTCACAATGTGATTTTGATGATTTTTTTGATCAAGAAAGATTATGAGGCATCAAAGGTTCCCATCACTGATTGAGATGAGGATTTCCTTTGCAATTGCAAGTTCATTTCAGTAGCCAAGGCTCCCTTGGAGGTATGATTCTATGCTGAGGAGATGAAAAGAGAGGATTCTGATGAAGTTTTGGCACTGTTTGCTGTTGTCCAAGATGGTGTCCACTTGGTCTTTGTGATAAGTGGCATTGAGGACATACACCTCTTCTTGCAGGGATAACGCTGGCCTTGCCTAGATTGACAATGTGTCCTTTCTGGACTTTGAGGTTCTTATCAAGGTAGACATACTTCGAACGGTCTGGCTCAATAACGAGAGAGCATCTCATTTGGCTTGGATTTGGTCCATTTGGTTAGAAAGAAATGATGGTTTTTACTCCTCAAGGCTTCATGTTGGGCATGCTGTGTATCATTTCTGGGGAAGTCCAATTTTGCTAGTTGGGGGGGAGGTTTATCCTTCTATTCAGTGTAACTCAGCTTCTTGTATAATAAAGCTGGATGACTATTGAACTTCTCTAGTTTCATCCTTTTACCTTTCAGAAAAAAAGGTACCTTATGTCTGAAAGGTGATATTTGCATTGATGGTGGGAAGCATCTGTAAGATATTTTTTAAAAAGGGTTAATCTAAAAATCAGCCATCTAGATTCACATTCAAGTTTTTCAAATTTACAGGATTTTGTTGTTTTTTTCTTCCTTTTTTTTTTGGTTATAAATGATAATCAACTGTGATTCTTTGGAACATCCACTTTATTTTTGGTGTTGACTGTAAAAGGAGAGGATCGCTTCAGTCTGATTATGCAAACGAAAATTCTGTAAAATCATTCTTGTAGATCACAACCAGGCATCCATAGAATCTTGAATATCATGCTACTAGCATCAGTAAAAAGTTGAACTATGCAAAGATTTCCATCTTAAAAGGTGTTTTTTGAAGATTTAGATGTGAATGGGAGATTTGTCGCCACGTTGACGTTGCTGAAGATTCCTGAGGAAATTGATTTCAATATTTTAGATTGTTTATTGCATAGCTATGGGGTGTTCTTTATACCTGTAGATTCTAAATAGTTGCCAATCTGAGGCTAAATGTCCACATCTCAAGAAGTTGATTCAGAAACAAATTTGAAAGGTTTTTAAATGAATTTTATAGAATTTAGAAACTTAGCATATTCAGAAACTGTTAAGAGACTAAAAGGGATAAAAGCTTCCTTTAAAGTGGTCTACCATCAATATTACATGGGTGTAGATCATGCACTCAATTCCCAATATTAGAACCTTCGGATGCCTTACTAGCATTTTGTTTATAGAATGACAGCTGGATTAGGTTTCCATTGCCCTATGTTTAATAAATGCCAAACCCTACTTATTTTGTGAATTCAAATAGAACGTTCTATGCACAAGGTTTGCACTTACTGATTCCTATGACAGCTTTGGTTGTTGAGAATATCAAAATTTTGGGCAGGGTATACTGAACATATCAGGACCACTACAATTCAACAAAAATGATATTTAATCTTTTCAAGTTCAATTACATGGGGGAAAATGAACTTTCATGGAAAGTTCGATGAAATTTTTAAATATCGTTCAAACTTTGGCCAAAAGGTGAAAGTTCAGTGATTGTCAACTGGGATTTTGTGTAGGTGAAACTATTACTATTTTGAATGAAATGATTCATAGGAACAGCACTCACCAAATTAGAAGATAGATTTTTAGTCAGGTTTCACCTGTAATGTTTATATCATAGAGATGGATTTAACCTCCAAATGCAACGAGTACAAAGGGTAATTACAAAGCTCATACTCATTAGTAGTGGGGGGCTTGAAGGTGTTGGATGATGGATTCCTTAGTTTCATCCTCTCCGCCTAATTTAACCATGGTTAGGAGAAGAAACAAGATGGTTCCAATCGTTTGCACCCGACGCTGGGTGTTCTGGAACTTCCGCCTTCATTGATAAGGGACCATTTTGCCTTTGCTACAAGAGGGGATTTGGTTGTCAGGCATTCTTTTTCTGCAGATTGTTGAGCCTGATTACCGGGATTTTTTGTGTTAAGTAGCTTAGTTATGGATTGATTGAGTGTTGAATCCGAGGAAGATTGTTTGAAAGAATGGTAAGAGGAGTTTAGATGGACATTTTGTTGGATTGGACTGCCTGATTGAGGCCTCAGGTGGGCCTGGCAATCGCTCCCTCCACTTGAGTGAGGAGCAATATGATTACACTAGGGGCAGGGCCACATCCTGCCCCAGCCCCCTGTTATTGGAGGCATCGATGGAATTCTCTGATTTCCCAGGATTCAAGGGCAGCTTCTACTTTCATCGTGTAAAATTGTCATACATTTCTTAACAGGGTCATGTACTTTCATTTTTTCAGTAAGTATTTACGTTCATGTCCTTTCATTGTTTTTTCTCCTGTGGAGAACTGTTATTCTTTTCATTCCTTTTCATTTCCACTGAACTACAATCTCTAAGTTTGTGAGTTTCCAGGTTTTGATTCTTTTTTTTTTTTGGTGAATTATGGGGCCCTTAAAATTACATGTCAGGCTCCAAGTTCATCTTGAATCAGAGTCATTTCTCATACCCCTTTGAATGATATTAGGGAAATTATTATGCATGAGGAGGGAAGGAGAACAAATCCCTTGAGACGAAGGAGGATGGAGAGAGCCCGAGAGAGAGTGAGAGAGAGGGTGAGGTACGAGAGGGGAAAGAAGGGGGTGGTCGCTGATCGGGTTGGAGGGGGTGGCGTGCGACTTCGAGTAGGCGCAGACGAGAGCGAGGTGCAGGGATGGTCGGTGGTGGCAGGGAAGAGAAGGCTGCGTAGGTCTGTGGAGGCGGCTGGACGGAGAGATGTCACCAGAGGAGGAGGGAGATGCTTCAAGTGCTTGGGCAATGACCACTGGGCTCGGGACTGCCGCAAGCCGTGGAGGTGTTGGAGATGCGGTATCCTTGGGCATAGGAGCGGGGGAATGCCCTACTGGTTGTGGTGGAGGTGCTGTGGTGTTGCCACCTCCGCCTCCGAGAAGTGTGCCGTAGATGAAGGTTGCAGCTCCTTGGTCGGAGGAGTTAAGGGGGTTGCGGGAGGAGATCGAGGGTGGGCTTGTGGGAGATGTGGTGGAAGGATGGGTCTCCCGGTCGGAGGTGAAGAAGATGCTGGGTAGTGATGCTGAGAGTGAAGGGGTGGAGATCCTCATCTTGGATGGTAGGAAGATCCTCGTCCTTGGTCTTCCTGCTTCGAGGAGGGAGGCGCTTTGTTTCACTGAGGTTCGATCGAAGATGGGGAGATGGAGATGGCGACGACCTTGCCCTTACGATGGGGCATCGTCGGAGAGGCCGCTGGTTGAGGTGTCTGTGGAAGGTGTCCCGTGGTGGCTACGCTCGGTGGAGGTTGTGAAGGCGGTGGTCTCATCATTTGCTTGGATCATGAAGTGGTCGGTGGGCTTCGTGGAAGGTCCATTGGTGACGGTGATAGAGTTGAAGATCAAGGCAGAGGTGATCGACAAGATCGTGCTCCGCCTGGGGGGCTCGTCGTGGGTGGTGTCCTGCTCGCGTCGGGAACGCAGCCGGTGGTCGATGACGCTGCTCCGATGCGGTGGAGGGTGGAGAAGCGGCGCCTGATGAAGGTCTGGAGGATGCGAGCGGTCGCTGGTGTTGCCTCGGTCCCTGACAGATCTCCGCAAATCTTGTGTGAGGATCTGCCACATCCAGAGATCGCGGCGCACCCCTTGAATGCGGAAGCGGAAGAGGCGGAGGAGGATTTCGCGGGATTGCCCTTTGAGCCCCAGCTGGAAGCGACCGCGCTTAGAGGAGCCTCTTGCCAGCTGGAGCCGAATTTATGTGCGCCGGGTTCGAAGATGGTGAATCCGGACCTGGGTCCGAATAGACAACTACGCCACCCCCTGTTTCAGATTCGGAGCCGATGGGTCCTGAATCACACAGGATAGGGGGACCTTCTGTCAGGAAGGAGTCCTCGGGCATCCTCTCGGCTTCAGGCACGAGGCTGGCTGAGGTGGGTGTGCCGAAGGTGAGCAATGGTAGAGGTGAAGCATCATCTTCGACTACTGCGGGTGCGATGCTCCTACTGGAGCCCTCGATATCGTTTTAAATGCCGTCGGTATGTTGTTGGCAAGGCCATTTTCGAGTAGGGGCCGTGCCGACACGGATAAAGTGTCGATTTACAGGAATATCGTCGGCATTGTCGGCATGTCTTCGGCATGCCATCGGCATAGTTGGCATACTGGCAAAATAGGTGCCCATGTCGAGGTTGCTAATGGTTTTTTTGACTAATGTTATTTTTGTCGGTATGCATTGGCATGCCCTCGGCATGCTCACGGCGTACCCTCAGCATGCTCACGAAATGCACACTTAGAATTTTATCGGCATGGCATCAAAATCGACATTTCGAACCTTGCCCCTCGATGGTTACTCAAAAGGAAGCTGATCCTTAAGGGACGGTAGTGGAGATCGACGTGCCTCGATCGGGGCAAGAGGAGGATGCGGGTGCCTTTGTGGCGAATAGGGAGGAAGCTAAGGATGCTCGGCAGGCGATGGGATCTCCGGGGAGCCGAACTGATGGAGGTTTGCTGCAACAACAGTCCGAAGAACTCTTTTTGGAGTCTGTTGGCCAACAGGGGGGTTCCCCTGACCAGATGGAGGCTGACACTAGCGAAAGAGGGTCATGGTTGTGCTTTTTCTGTATAAACGGAACTGGCGTTATCGTGGAAGTGGTCGTGGTTCTCGAGTGGTGGTGGATGGTCATAGCAAATCACTTCAGCTACCACAGGAGGTGGAGGTGTTGGATCAGAAAGATGAGGAGGTGCGTCGGATTGCGGAGGCATGTGGCTTCCGACCAACGAGTAGGGAGGTTCCCATCAGTTTTAGGTGAATGGTATCCTTACGTGGAATGTGAGGTGTCTCAATGACCCATCAAGGCGAGCTTCCTTAGGGAACTACATTCATCAGTGGAAAGCGGACATTGTTTTGTTGCAAGAGACGAAGTTGTTCGATTGTGATTGTAGAGTATGGCGAGAGATTGGTGGCTCTTGGATGAAAGGGTTTCGGTCTATTAGAGAGGTTGGTCGTTCAGGAGGATAGTTTCTGGGGTGGCGGGAGGAAATTTTTTCCTTGGAGGATTGTTTCTGTGGAGAACATGTCATCTCTGTCAGGTTGATGCGGAAGGTGGGAGGCGCCAAGATGACGGTCACTGGGGTATATGGTCCTTCAGATGTCCACGCGAGAGATGTGATGTGGGAGGAGCTCTCATATGTGGCTGTTGGGTGTTGTGAGAGGCCTTGGCTGATTGGAGGGGATTTTAACATCACCTTGCAGATGGATGACAAATCGGACATACGAGGGAGGCAAGATCCTGGGTTGGACCGTTTTGTAGAGTTTGTGGCCTTGTATGGCCTTATGGATTTGGCCCCGACATCATGTGCATATACCTGGAGGAATAACTGTGGACAGATGTCTAGGATTGATAGATTCCTCTCCAACGTAGAGATGACAGAGGCTTTCCCGCTGGCAAAGGTGTATCCTATGGAGAGGCCTTTCTCGGACCACACGCCACTTATGTGATGCCCCAATGAGGGGGCCTTTTTCGGCACCTACTTCAAATTCGATATATCATGGCTTATGGAGGATGGGTTCCGGAGTATGGTGGAGAAGTGGAGGTCTATAGAGGTGGAAGGATCAACCACAGTTCGCCTGGCAACTAAACTACGTATCTTGCGTGATCACTTGAAGGTCTATAGGAAGGATATCAGAGCAGCCAGGAGGGGTAGAAAAAAGAAGGCTTTGGCAGAGATTTCTAGGATTGACAGGCAGGAGGATCAGGCTACCATCTCGGTTAAGGAAAGAGAGACTAGAACGAGGATGACGCATGTGGTACAAGAAGAAGACAAGAAAGCAGAAGTGGATTGGAAGATAAGATCTAGATAGAAGTGGTTGAGAGAAGTTGATTCCAATACCAAGTTTTTTCACCAAATGACATCTATCAGAAGGAGGAATTGGATAGAGAAGATGGTGGTCCATGGGGAGACCTTCTTTGGTAGAGAGGAGGTGGGACGGGCTGTGGCGGATTACTTTAGAGTCTTCACAGGGTGGCGCAATAGGGGGTCTTGGAGATTGAGAGGGGAGGTGGTGCAAAGCATCGTGATGATTAGGCAGTAGGCCTTACGATTAGGTTCTCAGAGGATAAGGTGCGGTAGGCGGTTTGGGGGTTGAATGTGGATGGGTGCCCTGGACCAGACAGTTTTCCTATCTTCTTCTTTAGGGAGTTTTGGTCCCTGGTTGGAGCCGGATGTGATGTAGGTGATGGAAGAATTCACAGTTAGGAACAGAGGTTTTGACAGGATTAACAGGTGCTTTTTGTTTTTCCTGTCTAAGAAGGAAGGTGCGGAAGCGATATAGGACTTCTGTTCAATTGCGTTGTCGAATGCTATATACCTTATCATTGCTAAGGTATTAGCTAACAGGCTTAGGGGCCTCCTTGGAGGCTTGATATCCCACATACAGACGACTTTTGTCCCAGGCAGGGGAATTCTAGACGGTTTTGTCGTTGCTATGGAGTTGCTGGCTACCTAGAAGAGGGAGAAGCATACCTTTCTGTGGAAGGTGGACTTCAGCAAGGCATATGACTCGGTGTAGTGGGACTTCTTATGGGCTTCTATGTTGAGGAGGGGCTTCCTCACATTGTGGTAGATTAGATGAAGAGATGTGTGACGATGGCATCCTTTGCGACCCTGGTTAATGGGAATCTGGCAGGAGGTTGGGTACAGCCTAGGAGGGGGGTCAGGCAGGGGTGGCCGCTAGCACCTATGCTATTCATTCTGGCGGTAGATGCATTGGCGAGGGTGACTCACAGGGCATGTGCTACAGGTCTGATTGGAGGCTTTTTGGCTGGGGAGGACGGAGAGACGGCAATCCTTCAGTACGCGGATGATAGCCTATTCCTAGTTGAAGGAACGGGTCTGGAGGCTAGGACAATAAGGATCGTTCTCGAACTTTTTGGTGCGGCTTTAGGTTTGCAGATTAATTACCAGAAGTTGTCCTTTATCCCACTGAATATGGCAGATGAGGAGGTGGAGAGGGTGGGTGATGTTTTGGGGACAGAAGTTGGTTCTTTGCCACTGGTGTATCTGGGCCTCCCGCTGTCAGATTGGCGTCTTAGATTGCAAGATTGGCTTCCTTTACTGGAGAGGATGGAGGGGCGACTGGTAGGGTGGTCTTCTAAGTTGTTATCTAGAGGTGGGAGATTGACCTTGGTTAAAGCAGTTCTGGCTTCCATACCAGCATATTTTCTTTCAGTCTTCAGGATTCCATAGCAAGTTGAGAAGAAGATCACTGGTTTGATGGACTTCTGGGCGAATGTGGGGGCAGTAGGAAGAAGGGCGAGAATGGTGGCTTGGCAAGATATATGTAGACCAATACAGGAATGAGGTTTGGGGTTTAGGGATGTGGATAAAACGAATGTCAGTCTCCTTACAAAGTGGGTAGCCAGACTGGTGGGACGTGAACAGGGGCTATTTGGTGACATCATGCGGAGTTGTTACGGAACTTTTCTCTCCTAGGGGCCTTTGGAGTCTCCTCCTGGGGCCTCCTTTTTTCTGAGGGGTCTAGCAGAGGTAGGGAGGAAGGTACGAATATTTTTCTCTCCTATGCTAGGGGAAGGAGATGCTTTCAGTTCTGGCAGGATGACTGGCGGGGCGTTGGAACTACTCTCTCTGACAGATTCCCACGTCTCTTTTGAGGAGTGTTGGATCCTTTGGCTATAATGAGGGACTGTTGGACCGGGGCATGGTGCCCGATCTTCCGAGTAGGCCTTTCCGACCAGAGGTGTGAAGACTTTCAGCGGATGCTTCAGGAGTTGGAAGGATGGGAGCCGGAAGAAGGTGGTGATGTGTATTCGTGGGAGGAAGGAGAGTTCTCTGTGGCAAAGGTCTTCCGTAGGTTGAATGTTGCTACAATCACCCCAGAGGTCGACCTCTTGAGAGACTGCAGGCTGCTTTGGGCAGCGGAGTGCCCATTGGAGGTGAATATTTCGCCTGGTTGCTAAGAAGGGGGAGGCTTATGACAGAGGTGGAAGGCAAGATGGGCCCAGATGGATGACGTGAGGTGTCCTCTTTGTGAAGGAGCGAAGGAAGACATACAACATCTCTTCTTTTAGTGTCCGTTTGTGGTGCAGGTGTGGCAAAGGAAGGGAATTGGCTGGATTGCTTATCAGGACACGAATACCTTCTAGTCTTCCTTTCGTAGAGGGAATGCTCTGGATGGAACTATCTCTTTTAGATAAAAAAGGGATAAAGCTAAGGTCTTGGCTGTATTGTGGGGTGTTTGGTTGGGAAGAAATGAAGTCATTTTTAGGGGGGAGAGATCGTATGTAGAGAATTTTGTTTCTTCCATCTCTTCCCAGGTGGAGTTCTGGGGTTCCTCTTTGTAATTTTGATGTAATTATTTTCTATGGAATGAGATGATAGTGCGATAACTACCCTTTGACTTTTCAAAAAAAATTATCATGCATCAGAACAGGTTCTGTTCACAATCTACATGTGAGGAAGTGCACTGCCTTTAGAAACAAGTTGACAGGGACAGGGAAAAACTTTTAAAAAATAATAATAATAATAATAAAAAGATGGTTAAAAGAAAGGTGTGCAATGAATAATGTTTAGTTGTCTCTTACAAGCCACAAAATTGTACCTTTATCCATATTTCCGTTGGACCTAATCCTCCATCTTTTTGGAGTATCACTTCTCTTCTGTTTCTTCTCCCAACTTGTTGAGTACCTCTAGAATCTGTAAGTATGTGAGGATAGAAATGGGGTGGAATCCAGATAAGTATCTGGCCACTGTGTAATCAGATCTAAAAAAGAGCAAAGTTACTTGCAACACTCTTGGAAATCGGTTGGGTAGAAATGGGGTGATCTTCAGGCATGAAAGACCATAGGTTGAAAATATCATGTTTGCTGTGTCCTTTTTGGCTTCTTTTTGGGCTGACCAATGGAATCATGCAAGACCTGCTATAGCCTGATTTTTATATGAATGAAGCAGATGGTCATCAACTGGATAGTCACCCTTCTACCCTCTCAAGAAAAGGATAGAGGTGAGTTAGAGTACCACATTATCTACCGATGTGATTGCTCATCATGTCGCTCCTTGTGACTGGAGCTGTAGCCTATGCTTTGAGATACCCATGTTAGAGAGACTTGCTATTTGTGTCAGCCATGGATACATATGAAGACACTTTTGCTGCTGTTTACTCCTGATAAGAATTGACATATACTGCTTCTCCCATGGAAGATGAAGGCATTATACTGTCACGAACTACAAATTTCTCAGTCATCTTTGTTAAGGGTTTCTTATTTTTTATTCTTTTTATTATTCAACAAGAGTTATCCCTTGAATATTTTTGGTCCTTTCTTGTTTTCATTCTTTTTGTTATTCAACATTAGTTATTCCTTGAATATCATTGGTTTTTCCCTTATTAATATTCTTATTAGCAAAGCTTCACCATATCATTTATACTATGCCCCTGGATTTGGCCCCATGCCAAGTGTTAGTATAATGTGTGCAATGAGTTATTTTTAGTATTTCTTTTTACCTTCTCATTTCTTTTGAAACTATCTGGCTCGACTTTCACTTGTCACTATTTATTGTTTCTGCTTGCTAGTCTTTTACTCAAAGCTTTTTAAGCATCACACTTTAGTTGGTCAGAATTTGGTTCCCATCTTAAGAGATTTATGGTGGCTGGCAGTGACTGTTTTTTACCAGACTTCTATAAGTTATGCTACAAAACATTCTTATTTTTTACCTCATTTGGTGTAATTTTGTTACTCTTTTCACTTTCAGTTGTTGGACCTTCCTGGGATCATTGAGGGTGCAAAAGACGGGAAAGGCAGAGGACGCCAGGTAGAATTTGGGCATCTTTTATTTTTAGTGTGATTTTTTAATCTTCCCTTCATTTCGTTTCTTTTTCTTTTGGGTGTATGTGTGTATTTTTTTTTTTTTTGGGGGGGGGAGTGTTGCGGTGGGGGGTGCGGGGGGGAAGGGGGATGGTTAATTCCAAGAATACATGTAAGGTCCATTTTCTGTGTGTTTGGGAGAAGTAAGCTTTCAAGTTGGTCTCTTTCATCTGGGATTCACTTGTCATTTCGCAATGGGCCAATGGCTGTAGTCTAGTAGCAAGTACTTTCTCATTTATTTTTTAATTTCTAATGCTATTTTTCTTGCCCAAGGTAATTAGCACTGCAAGGACATGTAACTGCATTTTAATAGTTCTGGATGCAATAAAGCCAATTACTCACAAGCGACTTATTGAGAAAGAACTTGAAGGCTTCGGCATAAGGTATCCCTTAACAACATTTTTCAGCATCTTTGCTTGAACTACTGACCTTATGGCGTTCTTCATGTTGTGTAGATTGAACAAGGAGCCGCCTAATTTAACCTTTAGGAAGAAAGACAAGGGTGGAATCAATTTCACTTCAACAGTGACAAATACACACCTTGACCTTGACACAGTGAAGGCCATATGCAGTGAATACAGGATGCACAATGCTGATATATCTCTTAGATATGATGCAACTGCTGATGATCTTATTGATGTCATTGAGGGCAGCAGAAAGTACATACCTTGCATCTATGCAGTCAACAAGATAGATCAAATTACACTTGAAGAGCTGGAGATTTTAGATAAGCTTCCCCATTATTGTCCAGTAAGGTAAATGTCCCTCTTGACACTTTTGGATTTGTCCACTGGATGTTCATGATTACCGTAGACATTCAGTAAGTGCTGATAGCTTTGGAAATTGCCTAATGATTTGATGCTACTGAAACAGTGCCCATCTGGAATGGAATCTCGAGGGCCTCCTGGAGAAAATTTGGGACTATCTTGACTTAACGCGCATCTATACAAAGCCAAAGGGAATGAACCCTGATTACGAAGACCCTGTGATTTTATCTTCCAAGAGGAGATCTGTTGAAGATTTTTGTAATAGGATCCACAAAGACATGATCAAACAATTCAAATAGTGAGTCTCCCATCGAGACCCTTAAGAGATTTTTTTTTAATGTTTCTTAACTGTTTATGAAATTTGTGAATCATGCAGTGCTCTGGTATGGGGTTCAAGTGTCAAGCATAAGCCACAGCGTGTTGGCAAGGTTAATCCTTTCACAAATCTGTGTATCCGTTTTTACCCTACTGCCTCCATCATGTCTACTTAAATATATTCTTACATTTTCAGGAGCATGAGCTTGAGGACGAAGATGTCGTGCAGATCATAAAGAAAGTTTGATAAACAATGTTGCAGGATTGCAGATCAAATGAGGAATTTATGGTGCAGGGAGAGCGCCATGTGGCTTGCACCGGGCAAGTATGGTGTAATGAGGTAGGGTCTCTGAACATACATCAGTATTGTTCTCTAGAACTTGAGTGAAGCATATCAGAGGGCTTGATATAGAGTGATGCGAGATCCAATATCTACATGAGGAATGGCTTTAGAGCTCTTTTTGGAACTTCTGGGCATGTATTGCTGAGTACAAATTAGAAAGAGTTTAGAAAGGTAGGTAAAGCGTCTGTCATGTCTGTTATGTGCCTGTTGCTAGCCAAGCTCAGGAACTAGAGTTCGAGCACTTGGATGGTTCATGGTTGGATGTGTTATCGCTACTCTGTTTTAATTATTTATGACGACCTCTTTATACGGTGGTTGTTTGTATCTTTTATATACAAAACATCCCGAAGTCATTGGCACTATAGCAGACATTTGGTTATACTTGGGCTTGTTGTAGTCAATGACCGGGTGATCTTGGCCATCACTTTTAGATAGTGCAAACGATCACGCTACCAAACGTTGTTGAATTATGATTTTGGGTGATCAGTGGATGATAGTTGATCTGACCGGACGATCCAGGGTACCGTTCCAAGTTTTATTGTGAGGAGATATTGCGTCGGTTGATGGTTCTTTGGTGCTTCCTATCAGTAACAGTGAATAATTGCTCCATTGAAGTTAATCCCGAGATGGTCAGGGACTCTAGGTCATGGGAACCCCCTTCTTGGTGCGATGCATCACATTCACCACTGTGCATCATCTCATCTGTGATGTACATCTAAAAACATTGTAGACAACCTTTTTATGCTGGACGACAAACTTGTTTCTTGCGATGCGCTATCGATGGTAGTGCCATAAAATTTTTGTATTATATTGTGAAAAATGTTTCTATGTTTTTCTGTAATCTTTTTCCCCCTTCTCTTCTTATAACACAAGTCTAAAGGTATGCTTAGGACCTTATAACACAAGTCTAAAGATATGCTTCGGAATTGGGATTCATCGTGTATAACGAAGTGGTCTGGTCTTTTAGAAAGGTGTATCAAGTTGGAAGGAGAATGCTTGGAAATTCTGCACTTTCGTGGGAAAGAAACTAGGGAGTTTTATTGGGAAGGGGGCGTTCAAGGGGGAGGTCCTTCAAAAAATTACTGGCTGGACGTTTTTCAGCTAAAATCTCCATTTGTTATGGTCTGCAATTGAGGGTCAAGATGGCATATGCATAATTAATGGTCTGACATGTAAGGGTAGTCTCGCCTTCAGATTTCATCGTGAAATCTTTTTTGTGCTTTATGGCAAAGTGGCCACTGTGGAATGTTGGGGCCTCGTGTGTGGTTTCTTTTGATCTTTTTAACCATTTTTTGGATCTCTAATGCTGCATCTTTTGCGGAGATTTGTTAGATGGTTGGACGATATGGTCCCTCGCCCGAGACTGCAGTTTTTTGTGCGTTCTGTTGTGGTTTGACTATATGAGGTGAGCTCTTAGGTAAGACGTTGGTCAAGGATTGGCTTGTTGTTGGAGATGTGGTTTTTAGTGTCGGTTCACTTGGGCCATGTCTGTGCCAACTCTACCTTGCTCTTGTTAGCTATAAAGTAAAAAAATTGCATATGGTAACGTATGTCTTTTGCTCAATAAAGCATATCCACGTATTTTAATATTTAAATATATTATTTGAAACTTAAAATATACTAATTAAAAATAAAAATATGTTGATGTATTTTAATTTTTAATTGGTGGAAAATAACTTTACATTTAGAAAGTGAAAAGTAAGTTTAAGATTTATGGAAAGTTAGTTTACCTATGGAAAGTAAATTTTCAATTGAAAAATAACTTTTCACCTTTAAATTTAGGATTTAGCCTTCACTTCTTATAAGTGAAAAATCACTTTGCATAAGTGAAAATAAGTTGAAAATAAAATATATCAGTGTGTTTTCATTTTCAATCAGTATATTTTAATTTTAAACAGGTAGAAAATCAAAACACATCATTTGATCATCAAAATATACTAGTGCATTTTGTTAAACGGGAGACATGCATTGTAATGCAACACGTGTTTCACTACTCGTACCGTCTTGTTACCTTGATGTCAGACCTATTTAGTTATCAAAATTAAGGATTTAAGTTTCCATTTGAAACTCCTAATCTTAAAATTATTTTATTTAAAAATTAGGTGTTCCATTTTGAATGAAAATAATATGAAATTAGTTTATTTATTTTTTTTATCTCTTATAATTTTATGACGTAATTCTCTTTTCTTGCGGTGACCCAATTTAATTTTATCATTTTACCTAAAGTTTTCACCTAATGGTAATTAGTACGAAGGTAATGTGATGTCTGGTCCCCATCATTATCGTTGGTTCATCAATAATAGAGTCCATCGCAGAATTAGCACTCAAATAACGTCACCAATGTCATCGTCCCCACCATGCCTAGATTGGTAGATCGATAGGTATGAATACCATCATTCGTTTTCCATGTTGGTATTTTTCCTTATTTACCTTAACTAATTCAACGCAATTTTTTGATCCGTATTTCTAGCCTATTTTGGCGTTTCCAATGAAGGTTTGATTCCTCTAACCCCGCCGACAACAATTTATATGTCCTCAACGAACCTATGAATTTACCAGCCTTATCAGATAATTAACTAGGGAGGAAAATTTTCCGATTAAGTTTACCAGGCCTGGTAGGTCCAAATCACAAAAGTTTCTTAGATGAGCATAACAATCAGTTTAAGAAGATCTCTAATTAGATATAAACCTGACTACAAAAGTAACTGAACAAATCTCACCTAAAGGGTCTTAATCCATTCAACTAATATGGGTTGGCACATAAAGGTTAAGTCCCCTACAACTACTCACCAAACATGACACGCTAGTTATGTTGAAGACATTGAGTCGGATTAGGCGAAAAGATCGGCAACGATATCTAGTCAACACGCTCAAGCAACTACCTTAGTCGGCCAAAAGAACAACTAATCCATTAAGTGACATCCATTATGAAATTTAACCAAGATAACCTACGTGACACATAGTGGTTAGAGATCGATGGTTGACCTTTGACCCATAACACCTACAATCCAAGAATCTCGATGCCACGAAGCTCCTAATGTTACGAGTCCACTATTTTAAAAAAGTTACGATATCACACGTTTTAAAAATTTTTCTTGTAATCACCCTCATAACAGTGAAATCTCTAGAAGTTAAAACACTTTTGCCAGATGTACACCTTTCAGGTAAAATTAAATCATCACCTTCCACTGTTTTCTTGTGATTTGTTTTATTATTGTGATCTATCTTTTCTTTTATTTGAGTCCAATAAATTCCAATCTAAAGCACCACGAACGGATTCTGACCAGAATTAATTTATTTTACTCATGACCAATTCGTGGCTTTCACTTCCCAAATCATCCAAATGACTTCTCGACTTTGGCAGCAGGAAAACCCTCCTTGATAAAGCACTTGCGACGGGAGTTGGAGTGAACGTGTACTCCACTCTCAAGAAATCTTGTTACATGCTGATGCACTTAATTGAAGAGCGAGAAATTAAAAAGAAAAAAGAAAAAAAAAAGGAAAAGCAAACTCTCTATTTTTGCCTTTAGACATGGAATTGAGCCATGTTATGACTTGGTATCTGCGAATAGATAAATCATCTATTCTAACTTAATAATCGGTATGATATTTGCAATTTCATCTTCACTGTATGTTAAGGAGCTTATGCCAATCTTACAAGATGTTACGAAGTCACATACAAGATTCTTGACTGTGATAGCAGAACATATATGGACTGGAAGACTGTCTAAAACAAAATTAAAGAGAATTTCCAAGAAATAGTATTAGATCTCGTGGGGTTGGAACTCAAGTTCATCGTGATTAAGTTGCTCTAGTATGCTCCAAAATCCTTTCGACATGTTCACAACCTCGTTGAAGCATCCACGTTTGCACATGTGCGAAAATCCATCAGATTCCTAAGCTTATGGATTCGATAGCATTTTATATGATCAGTTACACCCCTTTTGAGCAGCCTCTTTCTTCCTTCTAAATTTCCTTCTCGTGTTTAGGCACGAAAATGAGCCATATGCTCTTGGCATTCAAATGAATTCAATTGAAGTAGGAGGCAGTTGTTCAACATGGGTCCCTGGATCAAGCATCGTATCCTCTTGCCATCTCTTTTTTAAGTCAAGTTCATTTGAACCTTTGATCGTATCATATGTCAACGCTTAGGATCCTTTTGAACTTATAAATAGAATTTGGGGTTTGATCTTGTGGTTTCCAAAGTAAGATGAAAAGTGCATTTAGAAGGCACCAGAGAGTCCAGTGTTTATCTTTATATCCGTTAAGCACCATCATATGCGGGAACTTTTCGTGATCTTGCAGCACAATTCACAGGGCCATCTACATATAGACTTGTAGCCTGTGGATGCGTGACCATGGGAGTCACTATTCTTTTACATCATGTGGCTATTTGAAAAGAATAATTCGTGCCTTTACAGTTAGTTTAAATTTGACTGATAGAATGGTGAAGAAAACAGCTGTAATTCCCAATAAATGGTAACGGCGCAAGACGTTTAAATTTGACTGACATTTTACTTTTTAATAATTTTGATGCGTATAAAAATTCTCATGATCTTAGAATTCAGGTAACAAAGTTATATAGAAATGCTATGAGAAACTTGATATATCAATAATGTAAATGTGATCTTTATTTGCTATATTTTATTTTTATGTAAAAAATATACTCATACATGATGGACTTCGTCACGGTTAAAATCAATAACAAATCACTCAAATCAACTTAAGAATTATTTTGTACTTTTAAAATAATTTTACATTAATGTAAAGTAAAATTATATCGGTGAAATCTTACTTTAAATTACTTTACACCGATGCAATCTTATTTTACATCGGTGCGATCCTACTTTGCATCAGTGAAAAGTAAAATTACATCTGTATAAAATTAAATTCCAAATATTTCTTCACCTATAACAAGTGATTTTACACTTGAAAGTTTATTTTTCACTTTAGGGTTTAGTATTTAGTGTTTAACTAAATTCTAAATCCTAAATCCTAAGATGAGAAATCACATTTTAAGTGAAAACTAACTTATCATACGTGAAATCAATTTTCATAAACCTAAACCCTAAATCCTAAATCCTAAGTCATAAACTTATAGGTCAAAATCATTTTGCATTGGTGAAACCACCTTTGAAATAATTTAACACCGATGTATAATTAGATTACATCAGTGCAAAAATATTTTAGAATATTTTATTACTAGTGCAAAATGATTTTACATCGATATAAAATCGCTCAAAATAACTTATTACTAATGAAAAATAATTTATCATCAATATAAAATTATTTATCATCTATATATTTTAAGTTAAAATAATATAATAATTTTTTTAAATATAATAAAATATATCACATATCAAATTATATATATATATATATATATATATATATATATATAAAAGTAAATTCATATTCACAGTGACGTGCAAAATACAAAAATAGAACTCACAAAATTCTTTCGCATCACCTCTGTATTTCTTACCCTTTTTTGGTGCTGACGTTTATTGCCCACCATTCTTATTTCCTCCTCATTGGTTGACCAGGGATCTCTGCGGAATCACATTTATGAGAATGAAAGCACTACATATGATATATAATAAAGAAAGCATAAATATCCATAAAGTTGAGCTTTTAATACGAGAGGTGGGGACTAGCTGGATTGTCTCGCAGGGATGCCCTAAAAGTATAAGATAATAATATGTATGGTCAACAAGAATATATTATGTTACAATGGTGACTATATTTGCGTTGCATAGTTTCCTGTGAAAATGAAATTAGTAATTTATCAAAATCTCTCCCCAAATTATTAAGAAGGTATTTGCTTGAACGGCCATTATATATTTATGCAATCATCCCGATTGGTATCTCATAACGCATGAAGAAGTGGAACCGTGAAACTTGCTCAGTTACCTTTCGATGTTAATTTACTTGGGGATTAAGAAATTAATATTAAAAAAATATAAAATTAATGTTAATCTTTAATTTTGTTCATTTGTAGATTAACATTAATATTAATTTTTATTTACTTGAATTAATGTTTACTCAACTTTTGAAGAGTAAGATTCAAGTATGCTGAAGTTATGAAATTAATATATATTTTAATAATATTTTTTAAAATTAGTGTTAGTAAAATAACCATTAATTACTTAAAATAGTTGTTAAGATAATGTAAGTTAATTTCTCAAGTAAATTAAAGTTAAACCTATAAAAGAGAAATTAATCTTTCAAGTAAACTAATCTTCAAAATTTTGACATGCACACATAAAAGTGTGTGCACGAGCACGATACAATTATATAATTTTCATCAAACTATATATTTCGAATTCTTTGTATGAAAGGTGGTTAAATCTCTGAACATTTAGAAAATATGTCAAAGCATTTTAATTGAACATATCTTAATACATGAGAAGCATCATGAATATGCTGCTATGGCTATAACAATCCCAGTTAAGAAAAATTAACCTCGACAATTTATTGGATATGGATTCGGATTTAAGCTAACTATATAAAATACTTAAGTTTAAGTTGTCAAGTAATAATTCTCTATCTTTTATATCACACTACTCACTTTCATGAGTTTCTTATGTGAGATTACCTTTTTGTGGCATTATAACCTTGTTCACTTATAATCTTAACGCCCTCATTAAAGTTTAATCGATACTATACTTTTAATAGTAGTGTCAACTCTATCTCATGATGTACTCTTTGTCTTTCTCAAAGGCAATCCTTTTCTCCTACTAACTACATATAATCTTTGATATTAATGCATTGGTAGTTGAAATGTAATATATGTTATTATCGTTGAGATCTTAGATTCATTCTTCCCTTTGCCTATTTGAAATTGCATATTTATTTTTAAATAAAAATTGTAAAGACATCCTCATAATTACTTACTACTTATATTAATATTTCTACACAAACATTTGACCCAGGGACTTGAATTATCATCTTCATACATTTTTTTTTTACCATATAAAAACTTTCTCCCACTAATCCGTGCATGAATTTTTTTATCATTTTTATCCATAAATTGACAAAAAAATCATTTTGAGTACATTATATCAAACTTTGAATTTATATCCTTGTACTAAAATAATCAATATTTTGAAAAGTAATCAAACATTATTTCACTCTTTCACACCAACCAATATTTCTTAGAATGATCAAGATGTTTTATGGTTCTTCAATTTCTCATACTTGCCCACGGTAGAATTACAACAATTAAAAACAAATATAATTTTTTATGAATTAAAATTATTTAAAGAAATAATTAGAGCATATGCATATTTACCTACAAAGCACGTGCATTAGCATGGTAGTTCATAGCAAACACATTATTTGGAATATGCATATTTTCTCATGCAAAGTACAAGAATTGTTTTTTTCCACAAAATTTCTTGCAAGTAAATTAAGAAAATTGACAATCCCATAACACGTAACTCCAACTCCATGTAAGGTAGAAACTTTAACTCATATCTCTTATACTATAATTAATAGTTATTACCAACTATACCCTAATAAGTAAAGTGCAAGATTTGATTTTAGTGATTGCACTTCCTGTGCTAGTTTAGCTGATTAATGCCAACATGTATTGGATCTTTTCAGTTTTTCAAGACATCGATCTATCCACCACCTCGTACCTTCTCTTTCTAGAAACTAAGGATTCTTACCTCTTTCTCAAGCAAGCCTCTCTTTTTTGTGGCCTACCTTTGACCTTCGACCGACATTAGCTGGTTGGAGATCCCCTCCCTTTTGACTGCCCTCTATTTGCTTGCCTTCTACCCACCTCCAACATCGTCAGAGACCTGGTGATGGTTCTACCTCGAATGTGCTCGACTCCTGAAATGACCCAGGGTTTAATCATAATTTCTACGTGTAATTTACACTGGCGATTGGTTTTAGGGTTTTTCATGAACTCCGAAAATCCTAAGTAATTAAACAACGATCACAGCTCCTAAATCACAACTTACCCTGCCACACACACCCTCCTTAAAGCCCTAACGCTACCCTTATAAGGGCCCCTCACCCTCATCCATTTTCCCACCCTTCAAAACCCTCGAGCGGCACCCCACCACCACCTTAGTCGAGAGAACGAGCGGAAGAAAGGGGAGGGGGCAGGCCGCACGTGGAGCCAAGGTCGGTCTACACATGGGAGTGATGCTACTGCGCGAGGGTGCTGCGGGGAGGAGTAGCGAGGTGTTGCTACTACACGAGGGCTGCACGACGGTCCCTGCTGCTGCACGAGTGTGCCACAAGGAGGAGCAGCGAATCGCTGCTGCTGTGCTGCTGTTGACACTGAGGAGGTCGAGTGTGGGCCTCTTAACGGTGGTCTCCTCCTGCACCCTCTTCTTCCTCGTCGGCTTTTGCGGGTTCGTCCTCTTCCATGGTCAGGTACCTCTCATTAGGGTCGCCCCTCTTGAGGAATCGACAGCTATGGAATGGTTGGTGGTGTGGTTTTGTGTGGACAAGAGGAGGAAAAGGAGGAGAATAGGGTAGGGAGGAGGTTGAAGGAGAGGATAGTTGAGGTAGAGTGGTCTATTTCTCTCCCTATTCTTTAATTAATGCTTGTTAAGTATTTATTATAACCGATCTCCCTTGACAGGATAGGTTGCGTTGAAATGTTGAATTTATCATGTCTGGTTATGCTGGATTTATTATTATGTTCTTTTGCTTTGGTTGTCCTTTTTGAAAGAAGGAAATGCATTCCTTCCCAGTACTTAAGCTCGTTGGTGCATTTTTGATGTTCATAATGCGAGCAAACAATGTTTGATGCACTCTGGTAGTGCATTAGATAACCGAAGTAATGGGCATGAAGTTCTATGCTAGTTTGGTATGATACTGGTCATAATAAGGATTTGGCCAAATTAAACTGTCTCATTCTTTGGTAAAGACCACGCATCCATATATCTTTTCTTTATGTTTATAATTTTTTTTCATTGGAGACGTGTGGGGGTGCACTAGTTTGCTCGCCTGGGAGTGCACCTAGGTCATTAGGAGGCACCTTCCCAATCCAAATGAGCTGTGAGTTTGATTGGATTCTTGGGACATACTTGACAATTGTTTGGTATTGATTTCAAAAAAGAAAAAAAAAAGCCATTAGTCTTATCTTTATTATTTGACTCCAGGTTTGATAATTTGGTGTGAAAGCAAAATATAAGATTGAAATGAATACCCAAAGTAAGAAAAAAAATATAATGAACCATTAGTTGGAGTGGCCCTCTTGTTTCGATAAGTTTAGTTCCATCTTAAATAAATGTTACAAGTAGTTACTTAATGAATTATTAAGATTTTGTAAATACGATTTGTGAATGAAATCGATAACTGCTTTGTCATAGAGATACACACACATACATGTCCTAACTCTTAAATTATGAACTTTACACATGTTATACATGTGAATAATGATTAATTGTTATGGTCGGAAATGATAATCCTAATGGTTGGCATCAAGGTTTTTATGGTGATGTATCTAATTGTCTATTCCATGCTAAAATATAAATTATAACTTGAGATGCATGTATTCTCTGATGCTTAAAACGGAATTTAAGGGATTATAAATGCTCCTAGTGACAATTAGAAAAATAACTTATCTGTCGTGGAATGAACTTTGATAATGATGGAATGATTCGCCTACTGAGTGACATGACTGTTGTTGGGTTTTACTATAGGAGTGAGCGAGCCTTCGGGTACACATGTACCGAGGAGAGCTAATCATCCCTTGTGTAAGGAGAGAACCAACCTTCCCTTGAGTTGGGACCCAAGGATAGGAATGACCTCCCCACACCGACTCCTGTTAGGCCCATGGGGTCAATCGGGATAGTCGGGTGAGGATACGCAGACTGGTGAGGGCACGACCCTGTTTTGTTCTGTGTTGTACAGCTTAGAGTGTATCTGTTAGCGGAAAAGACTGATCACGTGCCAGTACGGGGTAACCTCCCGTGCATTTATCGCGTATGCCGTAGTCACTGCTTCGTCGCTATCATGACCTCGGGATAGTAGACCGGGTGTGGGACAAACGCAGAGTATTTTCTCGACCAAGTGAGTACCACGTGCACATTTTGTATCGCAAGAAAAATTGCAACAAGATGTTCCGTTAGGGAACATGTGAACCAAGAGATAACGAAACCCTTTGATAGATTATCCGAAAACACTAAACAACTAATGCTTAGAGATATAAACAAAACATGAAATTGTATGAATGTTTACGGCTGCCTGAAATGTTTTTCTACTTTTTGTTATATTAGATGATTTTACTTTTGCCACTCTACTTAGTTTTTGCTAACGTTTACCACTTGTGACCAGGACAAGGAGGTGAGCAGCCAATTCCACCGACTGCAAAGAAAGTTGGGCCTGGCCGAGTGTAACGAGCGCGAGCCCCAGACGTCTTTTAAGACGTCTGGGAGGTGGCCCAGACGTCTGTAAAGACGTCTGGGAGGTGGCCCAGACGTCTGTAAAGACGTCTGGGATCACATCCAGACGTCTGACCAGACGTCCGGGATAGTTTACAGACGTCTGGAGAACAGTTATGCTCGCACGGGATATTCGTCTGCGCACCTGTGAGTGCAGACCTGCGATCCTGCATCTTTCTCTGCGGCTGCAGGCGACTGCGACCGTCTCTCTCTCCTCTCCGCGCGGCGTTAAAAGGGGGGGGGGGGGGGGGGGGGGGCGCCTCCCCTCCCGTCTCCACCATCTTCCTCCTTCTCTCCTGCCTGTGCGCGAGAGCGAGCGGACGCGAGGGCGCAGCGGCAGCGGCAGCCGCAGTAGGCGCGGAGGAGCTGCGGCGTGCGAGGGCGGGGCTCTGCCGTGAGGGCGAGCTCGCCGGGAGCGGCTTGGCCGGCCGGCGGAGGGCGCAGGGGGCGCAGAGCGTCGCGGAGAGGGACCTGCTGCGGGCGGAGCAGCGGACGCGCGAGGTGCGACGCGGGCGGCGTCGCGAGCGGAGGCCGAGCAAGGTTCTGATTCTGGAAAAATTTCCAGAATCAGACGTCTGGATTGATATCCAGACGGCAAGGTCGACGTCTGTGATATCATACAGACGTCTGAAAGGTGAGTTTCCGCTTTCTCCTTCTTTTTGTCGACTGACCGTACTGAGGGAGGGGGGTTGGCTGTGCGCAGGTCCTCTGATTCTCCATCTTTGCGAATCAGACGTCTGGAATTTGTACCAGACGGCGGGAGTGACCCCCAGACGTCCGGAGTAACCATCGGACGTCTTGGATCTAGGCAGACGTCCCCACAGACTTCTGGACGTCCGGGGAACCACGCTGAGCAGGTAATTCTCTGATCCACCGTTTAAGACGTCTGGAGGGAGTTCCAGACGTCTGATTTTGCACAGTATCGTCTTTCTCGACCCGTTTAGGGCCCGTTTGGGCTCCGTTTTCCGTGATTCGAGTTGCGTTCGTTTCAGAATTAATTCCTCTACTCGCCTACAGTAGCTATACACTGTTTTGAGACACTCCTTGTGTTTGATCCTTGTGATAGGACCTCGTTCGGTTGCAGTCTTGAGAGTCGCGGAGGCGCGCGGGATTCCCGATCACGCCCCCATTACTCCCGTTGTACCTGGTAGAGTGGTTTTAAGTATTAATAAAATCTGTTAAAGTATGGAACCATAACTAGAACCTAGGGCATTGCATGAATCCTAGGAATGAGAAATATATGGAATGATAGCTCCTAGGTGTTGCATGAATCCTAGGGCCGGAAAACTAGATTGTATGATAGATCCTAGGATATGGCATGAATCCTAGGATGGAAAAACTAGTGGAATGTATATTACTGCAGTCTTGGAAAAATGGAAAGGAATATATAAGCTGCCTGTGAATTTAATTAACAGCTGCCTGTTATGAACAAAGAAACATGTTTGAGATCATGGAAATTGAGAACGTGAATCTGGAAAGTGAAACATATGATGTTCTGAGATAAAGAGCTGGAACCCTACGGGGAATTAGGAGTGGAACTCCTGGAAAGAAAATGGAACTGAGATGTAGTTTGTACTGTCTCTTGGGTACGCAGTACCAAGGGAAGTACCTGTACCTGTTTTAGTGCAGAGTGGGGCCAGCCGCCCCAGGGACCCGGGGTTAGGCTTGGCCGCTCTGTACCGACTTGTTGGCCCTCGTGTACGTAGTACCGAGGAGAGCTAGTAGTGTTAGGAGAGTACTAGCTACCCCACGGGCCCCGGGGTTCTGCTAGCCTCCTTCACCGACTTGTTAGGCCCACTAGGGCAAACCAGGGTAGTCAGGCGAGGGTGCGCGGACTGTGGAGGGGCAAGGCCCCGGTTTGGTTACTGTGGAGGGGTTGGACCCCTGTTACTGAGAGGGCTCTGCCCTGGTTCCGTGCTGTGCTTTGGGCGCACCCGTTAACGGAAACGACTGACCGCGTGCCAGTGCGGGCTAGCTACCTGTGCGTTTATCGCGCGTGCCGTAGTCACCGTTACGTCTGTCAGTGACCTTGGGGTGGTTGACTGAGGGTAGGATCACCACGGGGGACTCTCCCGGCCAGGAGAGCACCACGTGCTACTTCTACTGTTGGAAAAGACTGCAATCAAGATCGTCCCACGAGGACATTCGAGATCAAGTAAAGGATCTGAGAAGTAAATGAAACAGTGAGAAAAATTGAAAGATGTAAATAAAGGAAGTAATAGAACATAACAGCTACTGTACACTCTACTGTTGCCTTTAGTTAGTTTGCCACTCTACTCAGCGTTTTGCTGACGTGTTACACTCGTTACCTTTTTCAGGACCAGGTGTTGAGCAGCCAGGGTCGGCGGCTGCAGAGGACGCTGGGCCGAGTAGGGTCCAGTAGAGTTACCACAGCTTTGTACCTTCTGTTGTTTCTGTTCTAGTGAGTAGTTTTGTTTCCACTGTACCTTCTTTACCTGCAGTTTTTGTTACATGATAAATGTTGCTTTACTGTTGTGGTGGTACCTACTGTAGTAGTTTCTTTCCTTACTGCTGTACTTTCTTACTGTTAGTTATATTCATGCTGAATGTGGTTTATTTTACTGTCTTTTGGTTACTTCCTCGTTGGACGACTGGGTCTTGGGATTAGTCGAGTCGGTCCGGTTCTCGTGTCTCGTAGGGACTCGGGAATCGGGTCGTTACAAGATGGTATCAGAGCAAGGTCGTCCCGAGAAGTGAATCAACTGACTGGAAAATAACCAATTCACATGTTATAGCTAGAGTAGCCACCACAACATATCTCTTGACATGAGCTCTTAGAAGTGTTGTTAGGTACCGTCTGTTTTGACGTTTCCGTTTTGTTTCGCGTCTCCTTGCAGGAGATGCCTCGTCGTGGGACTGGCGAGACTGGCCGCGGGCGCGGCCGAGGGCGAGGTCGGCGAGGTGGACGTGCTGTCGTTGACGTCTCGGTGGACCAGCCACCACTCCCTGGCATCCAGGCCCAGGACCTCGCCAGACTGATACGGGATATTGTACGAGAGGAGCTCCACCCACCGCCCCGAGCACCTCCTCCTGGGGTTGCAGAGGGGGAGTCCTCTGTGGGGCCACGCGACGGACGCGGCGCTGGACACGAGGGAGGGGATGGGCCCCTGCCGCCCCCACCTTCCTCCGACACTTCTGTACACGAGGCACCTTCGCCTGGAGGTGCACCAGCACCTCCCCTACAGCACCACTTCGAGCTTTTCGGACAGTTCCGGAAGCTGAAGCCCCCCTCCTTCAAGGGGGATGAGGACCCGACCGAGGCAGAGGACTGGCTTGAGCAGCTGGAGAAGATCTTCGACACCCTTCGCCCCCCGGTGGAGTGCCGCGTGGCCTTTGCCACGTACCAGCTGGAGAGTGCGGCACACCGGTGGTGGAGGGCGATCCGGGGACAGGAGAGGGACGAGCCGACGTGGGACCAGTTCGTCACCCTCTTCTGCGAGAAGTACTTTCCCCAGACGTGGCAGGACCAGAGGAGGCGGGAGTTCCACACTCTCCGCCAAGGGACGATGACCGTGAGCGCATACCGCACGCGTTTCTTGGAGCTGTCCCGCTTTGCAGCGACAGCGGTAGCCACTGAGGAGGAGCGCCTTTGGAGGTTCACCGAGGGGCTCCGGCCTGCGATCCGGGGGTATGTCAAACCCCTGAAGCTGCCGACGTTTTCGAGGGTGGTAGAGGCAGCCATGACTTACGAGGAGACCAACCCGTCCGCGCGAGAGACCGACGGCGGGCGGAAGAGGCCCTTTCAGCCAGACTTCTCACAGGGCCGGCGAGAACGGAGACACGTGGCATCCGCAGGAGAGCCGTCACGTTGTGCAGGGCCATCAGTGGCCTTTGGGGGCCCTCGACAGGGGCCAATCGCCAGCACCGGACCCCCGCCGAGCCGACAGCAGGGACTCACTGAGGGCGGGAGTCGGGTTCCCCTCTGCTACCAGTGTGGCCAGCCGGGCCACGTCAGGAGGGACTGCCCATCTAGGGCAGGAGGTCAGCAGATACTTCCCGCGCAGAGCACTGGAGGGCGCGCAGGAGGCCGCGGTTTCCAGGCGCGAGGAGGAGGACCGCAGTCGCGAGGAGGGTACCGGCCAGCACCTACCCGTCCGACGCAGAGTGTGGCTGCTTCGTCCGCACCTAGAGCTGAGGGGCGTATCAACGCCCTAACACACAGGGACGCCAGAGCTTCGGGATCCGTGGTAGCAGGTATGGTTTCAGTTTCTGGCAGACTCGTTTACACGCTTTTCGATTCCGGCGCTACGCACTCGTTTGTCGCAGACAGTTTCGCAGTTAGTTTGGACCAGGATTATACATTGTTAGAGAACCCGTTCGTAATCAGAGGTCCGAGTGGTCAGCTGTTTGTAGCTGAGGAGGTGTACACGGGTTGCGGGGTCAGCATCGGGGGACACAGCCTGCCAGCTGACCTGATTATGATACAGATGGAAGACTTTGGGGTGATCCTGGGGATGGATTGGCTGTCCGCTTACCACGCCTTGGTAGACTGCTTCGAGAGGAAGATTGTCTTCTCCATTCCGGAGTTGCCTTCCTTCGAGTTTCACGGGCAGCCAGTGGACGGAGGCTTCAGGTGCATTTCGGCACTTCGGGCGGCGAGACTTTTGAGCCAGGGGTGTGAGGGCTTCTTAGCTTGTGTGGTGGCAGAGCACAGCCCGTGGCAGACTTCCAGAGCATCCCGGTGGTCAGAGAGTACCCCGATGTGTTTCCAGACGAGTTACCAGGACTACCGCCCGAGCGTGAGATCAAGTTTGAGATCTCACTAGTACCAGGGACCAGCCCCATCTCCACCGCGCCATACAGGATGGCACCGCTTGAGCTGCGAGAGCTCAAGTCTCAGTTGCAGGACCTTTTGGAGAAGGGTTTCGTGAGGCCCAGTGCGTCTCCCTGGGGAGCCCCGGTACTGTTTGTGAAGAAGAAGGATGGGACCCTACGCCTTTGTGTGGACTACCGACAGCTGAATAGGGTCACCATCAAGAACAGATATCCGCTGCCGAGGATTGACGATTTGTTTGACCAGTTGCGGGGTGCCACGGTGTTTTCCAAGATCGACTTGAGGTCTGGATACCACCAGTTGAGGATCAGGGAGACCGACGTCTCCAAGACAGCTTTCCGCACCCGCTACGGACACTACGAGTTTTTGGTCATGCCGTTTGGGCTGACCAATGCCCCCGCTGCTTTCATGGACCTGATGAACCGGGTGTTCAGACCGTACTTGGACCAGTTTGTGGTGGTTTTCATAGATGATGTACTCATCTATTCTAGAGATCGGACGCAACACGGACAGCACTTGCGGATGGTTCTGGACACTCTGAGACGACGCAGGCTGTACGCCAAATACAGCAAGTGCGAGTTCTGGTTGAGGGAGGTGACCTTTTTGGGTCATGTGATCTCTGGAGACGGCCTGGCGGTGGATCCCGCCAAGGTCGAGGCAGTGCTCAGGTGGGAGAGACCGCGTTCAGTCACTGAGATTCGCAGTTTCCTGGGACTGGCAGGTTACTACAGACGGTTCATCAGAGGGTTTTCGCAGATTGCACGTCCTATGACACAGTTGACTCGGAAGGATGTGCCTTTCGCTTGGACAGACGCCTGTGAGGCGTGTTTTCTGGAGCTGAAGGAGAGGTTGACCTCGGCTCCCGTGCTCACCATCCCTGACAGTAGTGGCGGGTTCGTTGTGTACACGGACGCTTCCTTGCAGGGGTTAGGAGGTGTGCTCATGCAGAGGGGTCATGTGGTCGCTTACGCTTCGCGGCAACTGAAGCCCCATGAGCATACCTACCCTACCCACGATCTAGAGTTGGCAGCTGTTGTCTTCGCGCTGAAGACATGGAGGCACTACTTGTACGGTGAGACCTTCGAGATTTTTACAGATCACAAGAGCCTCAGATATCTTTTTGACCAGAAGGAGCTCAACATGAGACAGAGACGTTGGTTGGAGCTCCTGAAGGACTACGACTGCAGCATCTCCTACCACCCGGGAAAGGCCAATGTGGTGGCTGACGCCTTGAGCCGTAAGGCGCCCGCACGCTTGGCCAGTCTACAGTTACAGAGTTGGAGCCTTTTGGAGGAGGTGGGCAGTTGGCGACCTCTAGAGTTACGAGGGTACTGTGGGGCAGTGACGGTGACACGGCAGACCAGACCAGAGTTGATAGACCGCATCATCACGGGACAGATGGCCGATCCGTACTTGCAGTCTTTGCGCGACAGAGTACTGTCAGGGGACCCAGGGGACTTCTCTTTCACAGACCAGGTGTTACGCTTGAGGGGACGGCTGTGCGTCCCCAGAGACGAGGAGCTGTTGAGAGAGCTCCTGAATGAGGCACACGGTTCCAGATTCACCATACATCCCGGAAACACGAAAATGTACCATGACTTGAGACGCGAGTTCTGGTGGAGAGGGATGAAGCGGGATGTGGGTGAGTTCGTGCAGCAGTGCTTAGTGTGCCAGCAGGTGAAAGCCGAGCATCAGAGGCCTGCAGGGCCGCTTCAGCCGCTTCCAGTGCCAGAGTGGAAGTGGGAGAGCATCACCATGGACTTGGTGGTGGGCTTACCTGTTACCCAGCGAGGACACGACGCAGTCTGGGTAATAGTGGATAGATTGACGAAGACGGCACGATTCTTGCCGATCCGAGTCACTTTGGGACCAGCACAGTTGGCAGAGAGGTATATCCGTGATGTGGTGCGACTACACGGAGTTCCGCGGGAGATCGTATCCGACCGGGATACCCGCTTTACGTCCCAGTTTTGGGCTGAGTTTCAGCAGGCTTTGGGGACGAGGTTGAGGTTTAGCACGGCTTACCACCCCCAGACGGACGGACAGTCGGAACGCACGATACAGACACTTGAGGATCTTTTGCGTGCCTGTGTACTAGACTGGAGGGGCTCTTGGGAGGAGCACCTGCCCCTGGCAGAGTTTGCATACAACAACAGTTATCACTCGAGCATCGGCATGGCTCCCTACGAGGCTCTGTACGGACGGAAATGCACGGCACCCTTGAGTTGGGTTGAGGTGGGGACCAAGTGGGAGGTTGGCCCCAGGTTGATCCGGCAGAGTCAGGAGGTAGTTGAGCAGATCCACAGACGACTCCGCACTGTCAGGAGCAGACAGAAGAGCTACGCAGATCGCAGACGCAGAGAGGTGCAGTTCGAGGTCGGGGACCACGTCTTTCTTCGTGTTTCGCCCATGAAGGGCTTACAGCGGTTTGGGGTGAGAGGGAAGCTCGCGCCGAGGTTCGTGGGGCCCTTTGAGGTCCTGGAGCGGGTTGGACCCGTTGCTTACAGACTTGCCCTTCCCCCGCAGCTTTCTGGTGTGCACGACGTGTTCCACGTGTCCAACCTCAGGAAGTACGTAGCCGATCCCAGCCACGTACTGAGTCACGAGAGCGTCGAGGTGAGCGACGACCTGACCTACCCCGAGCGGCCAGTACAGATCCTAGACCGAGCAGTCCGCAGGCTGAGACGAAAGCAAGTACCCCTGGTAAAGGTTTTGTGGAGGAGCCAGCGGTACGAGGAGGCTACCTGGGAGCCTGAGGCGGCAATGCGGGAGCGGTACCCAGAGCTTTTCGCGGGTACGTCTTTTCGGATCGGCCTCGGTCCTCTTTGAGTTTGTTATGGTTATTTGGACATCCTTTTCCCGCACCCTAGTTGGCACAAGTTTCGGGGACGAAACTTCCTTTGAGTTTGTTATATTGTAACGAGCGCGTGCCCCAGACGTCTTTTAAGACGTCTGGGAGGTGGCCCAGACGTCTGTAAAGACGTCTGGGATCACATCCAGACGTCTGACCAGACGTCCGGGATAGTTTACAGACGTCTGGAGAACAGTTATGCTCGCACGGGATATTCGTCTGCGCGCCTGTGCGCGCAGACCTGCGATCCTGCATCTTTCTCTGCGGCTGCAGGCGACTGAGACCGTCTCTCTCTCCTCTCCGCGCGGCGTTAAAAGGGGGGGGCGCGCCTCCCCTCCCGTCTCCACCATCTTCCTCCTTCTCTCCTGCCTGTGCGCGAGAGCGAGCGGACGCGAGGGCGCAGCGGCAGCGGCAGCCGCAGTAGGCGCGGAGGAGCTGCGGCGTGCGAGGGCGGGGCTCTGCCGTGAGGGCGAGCTCGCCGGGAGCGGCTTGGCCGGCCGGCGGAGGGCGCAGGGGGCGCAGAGCGTCGCGGAGAGGGACCTGCTGCGGGCGGAGCAGCGGACGCGCGAGGTGCGACGCGGGCGGCGTCGCGAGCGGAGGCCGAGCAAGGTTCTGATTCTGGAAAAATTTCCAGAATCAGACGTCTGGATTGATATCCAGACGGCAAGGTCGACGTCTGTGATATCATACAGACGTCTGAAAGGTGAGTTTCCGCTTTCTCCTTCTTTTTGTCGACTGACCGTACTGAGGGAGGGGGGTTGGCTGTGCGCAGGTCCTCTGATTCGCCATCTTTGCGAATCAGACGTCTGGAATTTGTACCAGACGGCGGGAGTGACCCCCAGACGTCCGGAGTAACCATCGGACGTCTTGGATCTAGGCAGACGTCCCCACAGACTTCTGGACGTCCGGGGAACCACGCTGAGCAGGTAATTCTCTGATCCACCGTTTAAGACGTCTGGAGGGAGTTCCAGACGTCTGATTTTGCACAGTATCGTCTTTCTCGACCCGTTTAGGGCCCGTTTGGGCTCCGTTTTCCGTGATTCGAGTTGCGTTCGTTTCAGAATTAATTCCTCTACTCGCCTACAGTAGCTATACACTGTTTTGAGACACTCCTTGTGTTTGATCCTTGTGATAGGACCTCGTTCGGTTGCAGTCTTGAGAGTCGCGGAGGCGCGCGGGATTCCCGATCACGCCCCCATTACTCCCGTTGTACCTGGTAGAGTGGTTTTAAGTATTAATAAAATCTGTTAAAGTATGGAACCATAACTAGAACCTAGGGCATTGCATGAATCCTAGGAATGAGAAATATATGGAATGATAGCTCCTAGGTGTTGCATGAATCCTAGGGCCGGAAAACTAGATTGTATGATAGATCCTAGGATATGGCATGAATCCTAGGATGGAAAAACTAGTGGAATGTATATTACTGCAGTCTTGGAAAAATGGAAAGGAATATATAAGCTGCCTGTGAATTTAATTAACAGCTGCCTGTTATGAACAAAGAAACATGTTTGAGATCATGGAAATTGAGAACGTGAATCTGGAAAGTGAAACATATGATGTTCTGAGATAAAGAGCTGGAACCCTACGGGGAATTAGGAGTGGAACTCCTGGAAAGAAAATGGAACTGAGATGTAGTTTGTACTGTCTCTTGGGTACGCAGTACCAAGGGAAGTACCTGTACCTGTTTTAGTGCAGAGTGGGGCCAGCCGCCCCAGGGACCCGGGGTTAGGCTTGGCCGCTCTGTACCGACTTGTTGGCCCTCGTGTACGTAGTACCGAGGAGAGCTAGTAGTGTTAGGAGAGTACTAGCTACCCCACGGGCCCCGGGGTTCTGCTAGCCTCCTTCACCGACTTGTTAGGCCCACTAGGGCAAACCAGGGTAGTCAGGCGAGGGTGCGCGGACTGTGGAGGGGCAAGGCCCCGGTTTGGTTACTGTGGAGGGGTTGGACCCCTGTTACTGAGAGGGCTCTGCCCTGGTTCCGTGCTGTGCTTTGGGCGCACCCGTTAACGGAAACGACTGACCGCGTGCCAGTGCGGGCTAGCTACCTGTGCGTTTATCGCGCGTGCCGTAGTCACCGTTACGTCTGTCAGTGACCTTGGGGTGGTTGACTGAGGGTAGGATCACCACGGGGGACTCTCCCGGCCAGGAGAGCACCACGTGCTACTTCTACTGTTGGAAAAGACTGCAATCAAGATCGTCCCACGAGGACATTCGAGATCAAGTAAAGGATCTGAGAAGTAAATGAAACAGTGAGAAAAATTGAAAGATGTAAATAAAGGAAGTAATAGAACATAACAGCTACTGTACACTCTACTGTTGCCTTTAGTTAGTTTGCCACTCTACTCAGCGTTTTGCTGACGTGTTACACTCGTTACCTTTTTCAGGACCAGGTGTTGAGCAGCCAGGGTCGGCGGCTGCAGAGGACGCTGGGCCGAGTAGGGTCCAGTAGAGTTACCACAGCTTTGTACCTTCTGTTGTTTCTGTTCTAGTGAGTAGTTTTGTTTCCACTGTACCTTCTTTACCTGCAGTTTTTGTTACATGATAAATGTTGCTTTACTGTTGTGGTGTTACCTACTGTAGTAGTTTCTTTCCTTACTGCTGTACTTTCTTACTGTTAGTTATATTCATGCTGAATGTGGTTTATTTTACTGTCTTTTGGTTACTTCCTCGTTGGACGACTGGGTCTTGGGATTAGTCGAGTCGGTCCGGTTCTCGTGTCTCGTAGGGACTCGGGAATCGGGTCGTTACACCGAGCCCAGTCATAATCTGTTTCCATTTTCCATTTCTGTTGTAGCTTGACTTTCCCTTCTGTTGTCGTGAGTATCCATTTTTGGAACTAGTAGTTTGGTTTCCGCCTTTCTCTTATGGTTGTGATGGGTATATTGAGAACTTTGCTTTTCTCTTGTGGTACTGTTTACAATTATAGTCTACCTTACAGTGTTCTGTCTTTTATTTAATGCTTTTAACTATGTTGCATGTGTGGAATGGTTTCCTTTTTGGTATATTTTTCGTTGGACGGTCGGATCTTGGGTTGGTCGAAGCGATCCGACCCAGGTTTCACATGGAGTCGGTTCGGGTCGTATCAACTCCGCTATGGCTACCTCCATCTTTGATGTTTACGCTGCTAGTGGTTCGACGTCGACGTCTCTGCTCTGATCTCCGTTGACGTCCCCTTTGCTAGTAGCCTCGCTTTTGCCTCCACATTCTTGCGGAGCTGATCTCCGTTCGAAGCCGTGCGTATCACGATCGAGTATTTTATTGACTTGTCTTCGACCTCCAACCTCTCGAGTACTTGTTAATACTTCTGGTGGTATTATTGTATCTACTGATACAAAGGAGATCCTTGGGGCTACATGGAAGATCTTAGGAGAGGACCTATTCTGTATGCTTCATTTCGAAATTCTCCCACTCGTCGGAACAGGTAGTATCCTTTCATCCCTCTTTTGAAAGAGTCAACTCTCCCTCCCCCCTTCAACAACAAACAACACCCCCCCTCCCCCTCAAGATTTACGTCTTTGTATCTTCTTCGTTCCACTAATGAAAAAAAACTTAAAAACTCCAGCATGTATTATGCTGTCAGGTGAATAATTCCAATAAAGAGGCGTGGTGGTCCCCATTCAAGGGATTGGCTCCATTGGAATATAAATAGACGTTCCGGCTGATTTCGGTCATATGTGCCAAGATGGCCAATTGGCCATCAGATAAAGTCATTGATTGAAGCTGTACGGCTCCTCTTCTTCCTTTCTTTTTTTTAATCTCTTAAAGAACTGATGTGTCATTAATTGAAGTAAGTTCCTTACAAGTGGTCGTAATTTCTTCGATGTCCCAAGTTTGCCCAAATTTAATTTTGGATCACAAGAAGCAAAGAAATTCTAAAATAGCTACAAAGTCAAGCTAAGCTAGATCATTGATATGATCTATTCACGTACCAACAACGAGCATCACTAATCTTGTCTAACTAAGAGATACGATTGAAGATTACACCCTCATTTTAGACAACAATAGGTGGAGGAAGAGGATCTATGATGATTGATGGCAACCAAAGTCCACACAGGTCACCCTTCAATCCTTGCTCTTAGGTCCAAGTATTAAGTTTACGATGCTTTCAAAAGAAGAAAAAAATATTAAGCCTCAGGTCTACTGCTGACTTTTGAATCTTATATTATTTTATTCTTTTAAGATTAGTTTACTTGATTTCATAAATTGCTGATGATTATCGAGATCTCACAGAGGAGCTAATATTAAAAGTGGTTCTTTGCATATTATCACCTTGTAAAGATTTATCTTTAAACTTATACCCTTGCAAATTATCTATGTGGCCTTATAATTATAAAATTAAATAAGCATTCATACCAACTATATTGTTAATTTATTTTATGTATTGCTTACCTCCTTATAATCAGATTTAGAGTTACAAGATACAGTTTATCCTCTTGATGTTATTTGCTGAAATAATGTAGACCATGAAAGCAAAATTTTTACTTTTGACGAGCATTGACTAAAGGAATGCTTTCGCATATTTGATATCAACGTTCTAATCATAGTAATTTATGTAAGTTCAAAATTTTCTTTTAGATTAGAGCTTAATATCTACAAGATCCATGTGTAATGAATACCATTAACATGCATGGTAATTAATGATGTCAAGACTATAAGTAGACAAATAAAACTTATGAGAATGGTGTGAAGGGGATGAATCTTTTCTCGTTTTACTCAAATGGGATTTTAGGTCACCCAAAAAAAGCTTATAAAATATGAATATCCAAACATTATGCTTATAGAGGTTTAATGTGACAAAAATGCATTGAAAGCCCCAGGTCAAAATCCTGGGGCAATGTGGTAGCTAGCCCCCATACCTAAATGAAGTAGCAATTCACTTGCATTTTATTCACCAAGTGATGAAGTTATAATTTTATATAAATTACACACCTAAGTATTTTTATTTTTTGAAGTTTATTTTGTAAATATAGTAATTTTAGATATTTATTTATATTTTGTGAAAATTTACATTTTCTTTATCTTTCTATTGCAAGATAATGAAAGATCCATATGTGGTCCAAAATCAAAGAAAATAAATTTTTTGATCCCATTCAAGTGTCTCAATTAGAAAAAGTTAAGAAATAAGCTTGTTTGAATTAGGTGGTAGTACGTATGTATAAGACAAAAAACCAAAAATTAAAACTTTAATAAGAGTAGAAGTTATTTTGACCCCAAAACAACTCACTTATCCCTTTATTATGAATTTTAAAGAATTGTTTCAGAGTTTCGAAAGGCTTTCAAGTGTATAAATAAACCTTAAGACCTTAAGGGAATGGTGGTTATTCTTCTCTTAAGCCTCACTTTCACCTTGCTCCCCCTTCTAGCATATGGCCCTGGGATACTGCCAATGCTCTTCCTTCAACCTTTCTCCGGTGGTTATCCACGTGCACCTTCACCTCTATCCTCCATATCCATCATCATCGCTCTATTTATTGTTTTTTTCTAGTTGTAGTTAATTCTTGTAACTTTTGCTTTAGTTGTTAATAAAAAAATATCTATGATATAATTACCCTTCTTTTTTCTTGGTTATTTGCTTGTTTTGATCATTTTTATTATTTGTTTGCTTGGTTTACATTTAAATTAGTTGTTAATTAATTATGTTTACTTCTTAATTTTTTATATTAATTTATGTATGACAAAAAATGTCTAAAAATTTTATCTTCTATTTCTTTATGTTAGTTTAGAATCTCCAACAAATTTTGTGCAAAAATTAATAACATAAAAAAATAGAAATTATTTCATGTTCAAATCCTTAGATTGTTACAATTTTGTCCTTGATTTTTCTTAATGCGTTTTACAAGTCCTATTAGCATGAATTTTATTAGGGTTCTTAGTTAGGTAGTTAGGAGAGTCTAAGATTTTTATTATAGTTTTGACATTTTTAAAAAATTAATTTCACATAAATTATATTTAGGTCCCTATCTTCTATTCTAGTTCTTATTTCTCAATTCTATTATCTTATCCCCTCTTTAAAATACCAAAAAAATATGCATATTAAAAAAACATCAAAACTATGTTTGATTAGGTTAATAAGAGTTACACTTGAATCTTTTGACTATATGAGATTAACTTCAACTCCTATATTTATTTGATTTATTTGTTTAAAAATTTAAAATTTAATAAAATGACGATGATTTACAACAACACTCTTATCTCTTTTCAAATTTTACGATCACCAAGGTATTGTTGAACAACAATGACTTCTAACTTTGATAATAGAAATTAAAATTTGAACTTCCATCCTTGCATCACTTAAAGAATTGGTATGTATTAAAGAATTGGTACGTATGAGATGGCAATTATTTCTTAATTTACTTATATATATATATATTTTAATTGAAGTACATGTTTAAATACAATTCATTTGACTCTTCAATTGGGCTAACCGCTCATTTAAGTAGACTTTGACACATTATTAATTATTGGTTAGCTGAAAATCATTGTTTCTCCTCACTGTATCATATCCCATTTACCTCGTGTCCAACTACTCCTAAGCATACATGTTATATCCAATAAATCTTCCCTCTCTTAAATGCGGGACCATGTAAGTGAGCAATTACGCAAAAGTGCTTCGAAACTTAAATTTAATATGTCCCTTACCAAATATGTTTTTTTTTTTTCTTTTAACTACAGTCGTTAGAGATGGAGGGTTTGATATTTAAATGACGCCGGGAAAACCAAACAAACCGCGACGTCTGCCTCTCTGTTTGGAAACATGAATTCACTTGTCATGTTTATTCTACTACCAAAAAAAAAAAGAAAATTACCTCTGCATTCATCATGTATAAACAAATAAATTCACTCTTGTTTATTCATGAATTCACTTATCATTCCCGGCCATCATCATGTATAAACAAATAAACTTCAATACCGTATTCTCTACTTACAGCATGCATGAATTGACTATCATATCCAATCCTCTGCATTACTTACGATAGAATCGAACACCTAATCCCCATTTAATACTTCTGCAAATTAACTTGCAGCCATGAAATCCTTTTCTTTTGGGTGGTGAGGGTTTGTTGTGTGGCTTTAAGCTGTAATGTGAGGGAAATTGTATCCATGGTAAGGTGTATTAGAAGATATGGAGGTTGCTAAGTCTATTTTGATTGTTAAGTACATCAAGGGTATATTTGGTTAGAAGAATAATTAGAAAGGATAAAAAATAAATATAAAAGAGTAAGAGAAAATAAGGATTTTTATTTTATATATGTATTTGGTTGTATTTGTTGTCATATCAAATAATTAAAAGTATTTATTCTACTTGAAATGTTTAGTATGAGAAATAAATTAATTTTATACGATGAAATTGAGAGAGGAAGATGAGAGAGGTGGAATAAATTAATAGAATAAATAAATTTTAACTATTTGATAGAATTCGTTTGTTTCAAAATCCACTCTTCAATTCCAAAATTCACCAACGTTGGAATAAAAATTACCTCTAGATTCCACCAATCAAACAGCTCCTAACGATGCGTGGAATACAATGTAATTTATAACACCAGTAAAAATAGATGTTATCTTTTTAATGCATCCTTTAGAACACCGAATTAACCCATGAAATAAATAGACATTATTACCCCCAAAATATTCTTAAAGCACATGGGGAGGAGGGTCCTGGAGGGTAAAGTTTCTGTTCCTAGATTTTCATAATATCGCCACTTATGTTTGCAAGACTCAGGGACTAACAGGTGCTGTCAGCCGTACAGAAAAATACAAAAAAAAGAAAAAAAGCTAAAAGACTTAGTTAGATATTTGGGAATGAGATAAAATAGGGCAAACTTCCGTTGACGGGCACACTTTTTGAAGGGAGTTTTTTTTTTTTTTTTTTTTTGCAGGAAATGTCGAACCCTAAACATTGTTGGGTACTAAACCCTTGAAATTAAACGGGCCCTCACGATTCGCGTAATTCATGTCATATCAGGGACGGGGGAAGAGGGGCTGTAAACCTCTCTTATTCGTCAACGTCGGCGGCCCCCGGTCTTGGATAAGCACGGGGAGAAATCGCAGAGAGCCACCACCTCAATCAAGCATTTGCACTCCGGTCCTCCTCGAGCGTCCAAACGCCATAGGACGAGAGAGCGCTGGAGGTGACGCGAGAGAGAGTTGTTCACCGGAAAAGGGTAAAGGAGAGGAGAGAGGGAGAGGCCTCTCACATCATACACCCCTTCCCCGTCTCTTCCTCATCACCACCTACCAATCCTCAGATCCGCAGCAGGGGAATTCCCGGGCAACGAATTCCCCCCGCAGCCATTTTGGAAAGCTTCCCGAAATCCTCACCCCCATCGCGGTAGCTTCGCGCTTTGCGTCCCCCCACCCGCCCGCGTCTGCTGAACTCGGAAGCGTAGGAAAAGGGCCAACCTCTATGGCCGAGACGAGGTCCTGAACGCTTAAATTTCCAAAAAAAAAAAAAAAAAAGGAGAAAAAAGATGGTGTTTTGGGAGGGGTACGTGAGCGACGAGGCGATGGGGACGTTCGCGCCGCTGGTGGTGTACTGGGCGTACGCGGGGGCGTACCAGCTCCTGCCGCTGGGGTCCATGGATCGGTACAGGCTCCACACGAGGAAGGAGGAGGAGGAGAAGAACCTCGTGCCCCTCCGCGCCGTCGTCAAGGGCGTCCTCCTCCAGCAGTTCTTCCAGGCCGCCGTCGCCCAGCTCGTCTTCTTCGTGAGTTGCCCTAATAGCTTCCTTTCCCCTGTTTTTTTTTTTTTTTTTTTTTTTTCCTTTCTTTAAGCTGGATTTGACGTGATTTTTTGTTCTTTTTATCTGCCGGGGGAGTTGGGCGGGATGTTATTAACTGCTGTTCGGTTTGGACGGTAAAGGGTTTGATTTTTTTGCTAGCTGACTTTTCGAAAGAGTTGAGTAGAAAGGAGGCGCTGAATATGGTGGTGGGTTAAGTAGTTGGTTTGATTGATGCTAGATGAGTTGATACGTTGTAAGTAGAGAGTTGTGAATCGTGGTTTATTTGCGGTATTTGATGCAGGGTCGCTTTTGGTGATTGTTTTTCGTTGGTAGTGAAAGGTGAGTTGATGCATCCTAAGTAGGAAAGCGGGATTTTGTGGTTTATTCATCTTGCGTCTGATCTTTTGTTGGGTTTTTATTGTGAGTTGTGATGTATCGGAAACCTCACACGTTAGTTAATCCATCAATTTGATTGATAGTAGCTAGATGACCACGCGCAGAGGAATTAAGCAGCCACTAGAAGCAGCCTTGATGGCAGAGAAAGTGGAAGCTTGTTGTGGTTGTTGGGAAAGAGTAGATTTGGATGTGGATGGGACGATGGCTAGGGGGAATTGCGCTTCTGGTCATCATGGGGGAACAACTCTGGACACAGGGCAATGGTTATGGGAATGGTATTTTCTAACATGGCAGCAGCTAGTTAAAATTAACTCAAAGCGCCTCCTTAGGAAAAACGTCAGAAACATGAGGATGGGTTTCTCACAGAAAGCTTCCTTGTCAATTTTGCTCCTTCAAGAACCTCCATCCAATCTGGCCATGGTATTTTCGATTCAAGTGGTTCAATGTGATGATGAGTTTGTGCTTTAGACTGAAACCAAGGAAATGTTGGTGGAAATGATATACCAGTAGCTAAATTAACTCTCAATATTAGTGGTTTGAGCATTTCTCCTTGAATGGTTTTCCACTCAAGCTTTCTATGCATATGTGAAGAGTTCACGCATTTGTGTAGCCTAGTTCTCTTGTATGTATGTGCTGATAGAGGATGTTTCTAATTGGTAACTTTTGTGGTCTGCATTTTTTATTGTTGACTTCAAAATTCATGCCTACAATTGGAAAGTCTGCATTAGATTGCTTTTTAGTAGATTGAAGTTGTTGGAGTTTTGGAAATAGATTGATTGAATTGAAAAGAGAGAAACTAATCCTTCTTTTTATAGAGAGAGGGGATTACGATGGAAATCCCAATCCAAATTTGGAAATAAATTCTTAACAAATCAAATTTTAATTAAATCAAATTCCTAAAAATAGAAAGAGATAAATCAAACCAACTTTTGCCTAATTTACCTAATCCTAAAATATCTCTAACACTCCCCCCCAAGTTGGATCGTGCAATGCCTAACTTGCAAGAGTGGAACAAAACTAAGACTTCCCCTTTGAGATTAATCCATGGGCTGGAACAAGCAGGTGGTAGTTAGTCAGGCCATCAGGCAGTCATCTTTTATCAATGAAAAACCTAACTGGCTAGAAGCCTAGGAGTTAGAAAAAAAAACTAGTGAAGAGACCTTCAAGTAGGCAAAAGTAGCAATAGATGCCTTACACCAATTGAGAACCCTTCTCTTGAAAAGGAAAGAAAAAAAAAACTATGGAGAGGCATTGAAGCAGAAGAGCGGGAGACGATCCCAAGCAAGTAGAGGGGAGGGAATGAGCACGACACTTAGTTCCCCGACCAATCATTGGAGTTGTCAACCATCAAGAGGCGTGGAGTCTCGCCCGGGTAGGAGAAAGCAATAACCGATAGGATAAGGCCAGGCACGTGAATTGATAGGAGTAGCAGTGGGTTGAGTGGTGCAACCAGTCATGGTAGATGAGAGGCGTCACCAGTGGTGTTGGTGGTCAGAGCCAATGTCACCCAAACAAGATTGAAATTGATCGATTTTGATTGTTGCGATCAGACTTGGTGAGAGCGAGAGAGAGGGAGGGCGATGGTGGTGGTGGTTTTGATGAAGGAGAGAGGGGTTTCGGCGATGGTGTAACTAGCTAGAGAGAGGAGCAACCACGATAGAGAGAATCAAGGAGCAAGTAGGGGTGGTGCAAGTCGCAAGAAAACAAGGAGAGGTGCTGGCGATGCTTCTTGGTTGGGTGGAGAGAAGAGCGGATCTCTCCCACTTTAATTGCATGTTGGAGTTTTGGAAATAGATTGATTGAATTGAAAAGAGAGAATTTAACCCCTCTTTATGTAGAAAAAAGGGATTGCAATAGAAATCATAATCCTAATTGGAAACAAATTCATAATAAATCAAATCCCAATCAAATGAAATTCCTACAAAATAGAAAGAGATAAATCAAGCCAACTTTTGTCCAATCTACCTAATCCTAAAATATCACTATCAAAGGTATTTCATATGATTCCTACAAGATCAAGAATAAAAAATATGGTGCTGTTGTGTTTTTCCTGTAATGCGCATTTGGAAGGATATGACATGAAATGTTTTTCCTTTTTTATGAAGAAAGAATAGTACCTGAGGCTAGCATCCATCTATGAATTATTAATGAACAGAACATGAATAAGCATGTCCTTGACAAGCAATTTCCCTACATCCTGAAGAGGGCATTGGACTTACCACTAATATTTTGTCTGCAAGGCATCCCACCCCTGAATATGATGCTAGTTACTCTCCAACTGAACAAGGGGACCTGTGGCCATTAGTCTTCCATGCTTCACTTCCCAAAAAGAAAGAGAGAAATAAAAGAAAATAAGAAGAAAAGACCATGGCATGGTGTCGCATGCATCATTAACTTATGACAACTTTTCACTGCACGCTTTATGTTTTTTGTAGTAAATAAATTTCTCTGCATGAAATGTGTTTGTGATATTGTCCAGCAAGCTGGATTCTTGATTGAAAATCTCATCTCTGTTAGTGTATGCGAGTTGGAACCATTTGTGAACCAAGATGGTTATGGAAATGGACTAAGTTATAGGTTAGCATATCCTCACCTGGTGATGTTGCCCAAGGCCTTGTAGCATCACATATGTGGATCTGGTGTTAGTGCATCTTCACTGGCACCACATAACTGGATCACATTACACCTTATTCTTGTTATGGTTGATGGTGAGATGACAAAGAATGTGGTCTCCCTTAAATGGAAACCAACCCCTGCAATGTACCTCGGGGGGGTTGCTCAAAGCCATCCTAACCTAAGAATATTTTGAAACCATTTTTTGAGCGGGGTCAGCTGATCATTCCATTAATTATCAAAGCAGGTGGCAAGGACCCATGATAGCCAAAATGCATATTTCTTTATAAGCACACAAAGCACCACCGAAATGGCATTAGATGAGGGTGAATAATGCGGAAATAAAAATTCAGTTACACTAAATTATTCACCACAAGAGACAAGGATGTTTAGGTGGAAATCCAACATGGGTAGAAACCACCACCTAAGCCTCTCGACTTAAGATTTCTCGGTCGATCAAGTTGACCAAATCCACTAACCGAACTACTTAAATGAGAATAATTCAACCTTAATACAATCACACGATTTTAACCCGAGGGTAGTGTACCCCAAACCGTCCTCGTCACGAGGAGTATTTTGTCTCGCGAAAGAGACAAGAATTCACCACATGAATACTCAACCAAGAAAATGAAAATACAAAGAAACCTATAGAGCAACAAAGTGAATTTAAACTATGCTACCATAGGTAAAGTGACTTCCCTAAGTTGGAAGTGAGTAGGCGTGATTGCGCAACAATTTGATGCTTTCGGATGTGAAGTATAGAGCTTGGAGAGCAAGATCATAATTTTCTTCTTTTTGATCTCTCACAAAATATGTATAATGGTGGAAAGAATTTTCTCAAGGGGTAACTTCACAAAGGAGAGGCTCTTATCTATTTATAAATATGCTAAGACCCTTAAGAAAGCTTTGGAGAGGCCTCATAGCCTTGAGAACAAATCCAAGAAAAATCAGGTCGAAATCAAGGTCATATTGACTCCAACAGCAAGATCAGACATCTGATTTTAGGGTCAGACATCTGGTTAATGTGTTGGTCGTCTGATGCAAGGGTCAGAGTTCCTAATTTCGTTGGATAGAAACAAGGTTCTAGGTCAGACGTCTGGTATATCATTTTAAGACGTCTAGGAGAAAAATTGGACATCTAATTTTGTGCGGATTTGTTCCTATTTTGGATTGGATCTAAATATAGTTTGTGTAAAGTGATTAGACGATGTATTGAACGTCTAGACATGTTATTGGGCGTTTGATACTAAACGTACTCTGCGGGAATTGATTTCCAAGAAGTTAACGGTTAAATTTGGTTTAACGACTTAGGATATTGGTCCAACGTCTTTTTATCAGACGTCTGTAAGGCTCTATGAACGTGTTTAAATAATAAAAAATTGTTTCTATGTTGGATCTCGAAGATATTGGCCTGAGCAGTACAATGGTCCTATTATTGGACGTCTGACAAGGTCATCGGACGTCTTAGAGGATGTCTAAATGGAAAGACACAAATTATTAGTTTCTAGCCTAGGTCATTGGATGTCTAGACATACTATCAGACGACTTAAAAGTCAGGATCAGACGTCTGATACTAATGTTGGACGTCTAATCAGTCTGTCTGAAACCTATTTTGGCTTTTTAATTCTATTCTAAAGTTTGCCTAAGTGTCCTAGGACTTAGGTTAATATATTTTGTGCCCTTTAACATATTTCTAAGGAAATAAAAACAAAAAATAAATTTCAAGTACATTTTTACAATAACCATCTATCATATTCTTCATTCTCCTTCTTCAAACTTTAGCCCTGAGCAAAGCTCTATCTTCCCCATTAAGGTCCTCCATCCTGCCAAAGACAAGCTTGAGCTCCTAGCACTTGCTTCCATTTGCATTTCATCTTGAAATCTTAAACTCAAGTACAGATGTCAAACAATAAATGTTTTGTTATCATCAAAATCAATGATCGTGGTGCCTTTGCATCAATAATCTCCATCTTTTTGATGATGACAAAATCACAAATAATGTTCCAAAAATTTCTCCTCATTTTTGGCATTATAAAAAATGTTTAATTTAATCATTTTATCCTATAGTCCCCTTGAAAACATGCTCTTCTAACATTGGGTTAACTCTCCCTTTTTAACATAATTATACAAGTGATGCGTTCTATTATTTCCCCTTTTTTCGACATGATAAGCTCATTTTTTCTAATGGCATGCACTTCTATTCACAAATTCAACAATTATAAAGGTTACAAGTGTTTTCCCCCTTAAATATATGCATTTCTACTTCAATTTGAAATATCTAAGGTGATTTCTCTCCCTTTCTAATTGAAACATAGCTTGATTTAGCCAAAAATCTCCCCCTACATTCATTTCTATGAAAGTTTTAAATCAACTATGGTTAACGATGATCTCCCCCTTTTTAATGAAATTGTAGCCTATAACAACTTTAACCTTCTCCCCCTATCTTGATACTAATTAGAAATAGATCATCAAAATCAAAGAATGATTTTAACTAACTTACCAAGCCCAATAATATGGCCCATATGGAGGTTGTCACATGCAATCACCTCTCCATCCATAGCTTTCAAATATGGGGAATAGTGCTTGATTCCAGTTGTATTCCATTGGCCTCCTTACCATCCATCTCGGGTTTCTTGGTGTTCGTTGAGCCTTCTTAGATCCGTTCTTTGGTCTTGTGAATTTAAGTTGTCCATTCTTTGATTTGTAAATCCAATTCTTTACATTGTAATCTCCTTAGAAACCTACAAAACAAAGTTCAAGTTGCTTTTTTGGTATCCAAGTTAATTTGGATCCAGATTTGTTAGTAAGTCTCCTTAATAGAGATTTTATCTCAACTTTTTGGCTTGTGCTAGTCTCATAATAGCCAAGCCCAAATTTATTAGAGATTGACTTTTGATGGGCAATCAATTTATCCAAATTTGCCATCCCTTTAGTAAATTCAGCTAGATCATCAAGGAGTTGATTTGACTTCTCCTTGAGATGGGCTATTTCAAGTTCCAAATTTGGAATATTACCTTCGAATACTTTAATGTTTTCTTTCAAAACATGATTTTCAAAATTCACCAAGGATTCATTTGCTTCTACCTCCTTAATTTTCTCTAAATGAATTTTATTTTCAGCGTTTAGGTCTTCAAACTTTTCTAACAGACTTATTTTCATATTTAGTTTCTTGCATTTATTTTTAACAATCTTATATTCAAAAACTAAAGATTCAAAAGCATCCTGAAGTTCTTTTATTGAAATAGAGTTTATCTCATTTTCTTCTTCTTCGCTATCATCCTCGATTGTTGTGAAGCCCATGCACGCGGTTTCATTCTTTAGTTCCTTCTCGGGTTCTTCCTCCTTCGAGCTCGAGTTTTCATGAGTAATGTTCAACTATCTCCATACCTCATTGGCGATGGTGCACTTTTGGATTTGCTTGAATTCCTCCGAGCTCAATGCACAGTGCAAGGCATTCATAGCCTTTGCATTGAGGTTAAGTTGCCGAATTTGATCCTTCGAGTAACCAAGCGCGGGTTTCTCTGGAATTACAAATGTGGACTCACATTTTTCCCAAATGGTATAGTCATATGCCTACAACCACAAGGTCATACGAATTTTCCAATATGAAAAATTTATACCTTCGTAATATGGTTGTCTCGATGTGTCATGTCCTTCGATGCATGCAAACGTCTTCCCCTCCATCGGATCCTCGTCGGGTGTGACTCCGTAAACACGAGAATGAGGCTCTGATACCAACTGAAATTACACTAGATGGGAGGTGAATAGTTTGGTATAAAAATATGTGGAAATAAAAATTCAATCATACAAAATTATTCACCACAAGAGACAAGGATGTTTAGGTGGAAACCCAACCCAGGTAAAAACCACCAGCTAAGCCTTTCGACTTAAGATTTCTCAGTCGACCGAGTCAACCAAAGCCAGTAACCGAACTACTTAAATGAGGGTAGTTCAACCTCAATACAACCACTCTACTTTAACCTGAGAGTAGCGTACCTCAAACCCTCCTCTTTACAAAGAGTATTTTGTCTCGAGGAGATAAGAATTCATCACGTGAATACCCAACCAAGAAAATAAAAATACAAAGAAATCTATAGAGTCACAAAGTGAATTTAAACTATGCTACTATAAGCAAAGTGACTTTTCTAAGATGGAAGTGAGTAGGTGTGATTGCGTAGAGATTAGGTGCTCTCGGATGTGAAGTATAGAGCTTGGAGAGCAAGATCACAATTTTCTTCTTTTTGATCTCTCTTACAAAATGTGTATAATGGTGGAAAGAATTTTCTCAAGGGGAAACTTCACAAAGGAGAGGCTCCTATCAATTTACAAATGTGCCAAGACCCTTCAAGGAGGCCTTGGAGAGGCCTCATAGCCGTTGGGAACAAATCCAAGAAGAATCAAGCCAAAATCAAGGTCATAATGACTCTAACAGTAGAATCGGACATCTGATTTTAGGGTCAGGCGTCTGGTCAATGTGTTAGTCATTTGATGCAAAGGTCAAAGTTCCTAATTTCGTTTAACGGAAATAGGGTTCTAGGTCGAACGTTTGGTATATCATGTTAAGACATTTGGGTGAAAAATTGGACGTTTAATTTTGTGCAAGTTTATTCCTATTTTGGATTAGATTTAAATAGGGTTCTAGTGTAAACTGATCAGACAAAGTATTGGATGTCTAGACATATTATTGGACATTTGATACTAAATGTACTCTTTGGGAATTGATTCCCGGGAAACTAATGGTCATATTTGGTCTGACGACTTAGGATATTGGTCCAACGTCACTTTATTAGATGTTTGTAAGGCTCTATGGACATCTGTAAATAATATAAAATTATTACTACTTTGGGTCTCAAAAATATTGGTCTGAGCAGTCCAGCGGTCCTATTATTGGACATCTGGCAATGTCATCAGACATCTTACAAGACGTCTGGAATTGAATCAAGATGTCTAAATGGAAAGGCACAGACTATTAGATTCCAGCCTAGGTCATTGAACGTCTAGATATACTATCAGATCACTTAAAAGTTAGGATCGAACATCTGATACTAATGTTGAACGTCTAATTAGTTTGTCTGAAACCTATTTTGACTTTCTAATTCCATTCTAAGGTTTGCCTAAGTATCTTAAGGATGTGTAAGTGCTTCTAGGACTTAGGTTAATATATTTTGGGCTCTTTAACATATTCTAAGGACATAAAGAGCAAAAACAAGTTTCAAGTACATTTTGACAATAACCATCTATCATATTCTTCATTCTCCTTCTTTTTCAAGCTTTAACCCTAAGCAAAGCTTCATCTTCTCTATTAGGCTCCTCCATTCCACCAACGACGTGAACTTGAGCTCCTAGTACTTGCTTTCATTTTCATTTCATCCTGAAATATTAAACTCAAATGCAGATGGCAAATAGCAAGTGTTTTACTATCATCAAAATCAACGATCGTAATACCTTTGCACCAACAACCACATCTTTCTCCCACCTTCTTTGCACAGAATTGTGGTTCTCTTCCAAGTGTCATTTGCATATATTCCTGCCGGTAGTGCTAATAATGAACTTTGGGTGGTTTGCAAACTGTCTGTAACGAGGTTCTACTCTCATCAGTATCCTTTTGCACCTATCACTGGAACATCCGGTTCAAACACTCTAGGTCTTTTGAATGTATAAACTTTGCAGAAGAGGCTATCCTTGCAAAAATCCTCTTCCAATCAAGTGACATCTGCATGTATGGCTGTCTTCTTTGAATCTATTCTCTAAAATGTTTTAATTAAATTATGTGCATGTAAGTCTGTTCCAAGATGTGCATGTGGACATGTGTGTCAATCCTGTCTTTCTGGTCAAGCTGGACTCCACTTGGGAGCATAGTTTATGATACCCAAATATGTCTTAACACCAGGTCACCATGTTTTCAATACAATAAGCTGATACAGGAGCATATTTCTATGGTGAGAATTGGTTTGATTGAGACATGGCTCATGTTCATAATCTTCCTTTGCCATCTGTCTTTGTGAAAGCTCACCACGTTCTGTCACTGATTTTCTTTTGCTTGCTTTGTTTAATTAATTTTGAGGTATATTTGGCTATCTGAAAGGTTCAAAACTATCTTCATAGACTTGCATGATTAGTTGCCTGAAATTCATCATTCCATTTGAAAACTAAATGTCTTTTTAATTGTTTCTATGGGCATCTCTCAAAGTTATTTGCTTTACTCAATCCTCTGACGTGACTCATTTTCTCTCCTCTGTTTCACATCTTTTGTTTCAATGATAGAAGATTGGTCTATTTCTTTATCATTTTGCCATCAAGCTACTTTTTTATAGTTCAATATATATATATATATATATATATATATATATATATATATATATATATATATATATATAATTGTCAAACAAGAAACAATAAAGGGGGATAAAATAAAAAGCAACCTGCTCATGGTAAACTCATAGGTTCCATGCTTACTTGGGGGTTAAGCTCCCTATAAATGGGGGTTAGGCTCCATTTTATTTGGGGATCAACCCTGCTGTGAAAAGCAAAATCTTGGGTTTTGTAAACCCCAGGTATGAGGGGGTATTAAGCTCCAAGTGTTGTTAACCCCCATCGTTTGCCTTTAGTGTTGTAAATATCGGCCAACTAGGCCAACTACTCAGCCGAGTAGTCCTAGTTGGCCCCCCTACTGACCCGAGTATCCATACTTGGGTCAATTGTCAGTTGACGCCACTACTTAGCCAAGTAGTCAACTGACTATAAGGTTGATTTCTATATGTGGGTCTATTACCAGGTCCTAATCCAACCCAAATACAAGTTAATAATGATTAAAACTTTTGAGTTTATGTTATTTGTTTCATTTGATTTTATAGTTTGTAGCTTATTTTCATTATCTTGAGCGTCAAAATGGTTGATGTTTATGTAATGATATATTTTATTTGTTAAAGTCTTAAATTATGCAAGTACTTACATCTTATTAATATATTTTGTGAAAATTTACATATTTAAATATTTAAAAAATACCCAAATCGAGTACTCTGACTATTTCCCCATATACCATATACTTCTTAGTCAGTAGAATACCGACTACCAATATTTTCAACACCGGTTATCTTTGCCCCCTTAACTTTCAGGTTTAACCTGGGTAGTTATCATTCTAGATAACTACCCTTTCCTTTTTCAAAAAAAAAAACTTTCAGGTTTAACACTCCTAAAAGGTTAAAAAAGAATCTTCAGAGAAAAGTAAAAAAAAGAGGTTAACACCATTTCCACGTCTGGAAATTCAGATTTTCTATTGCCTCAAATAAACTAGCCCTAAAGGTCTCCCTAGTTCCTAGTCTTGCCAAAAGCTACACACTTTTTACACTTGGTTCCATTCAGTCTCTCACTTCGCGTCCGTTGATCTTGTACTACTTTTAAATCCTTCGGCACTGTTCCTTTTTATTTTACTTATCATATTGATGCTATGGCTTTATCTTTCATCCTATGGCCTACCTAATCCAAGCCATTCTTAAATATAGCATTCATGTGTGCCCAACCTTTCTTGAGTCAACCATCTTGCTTGTTCACTGGAGCTGCAGTTGGCCATGAATTTGGGAAGACTTTTGGCCGGCATGTTGTCAGATAATGTTGTTGTATGGTTCATTTTTGAGGGTTTGGGGTATGTTTGTGTGGCAGTACTTAAGTCTCCACTAGACAGTGCAGTTTTGAGGGTGTGCATATTAAATCCTGTCTCTCTGAAGATAATGGAGGTTTGTGGTAGCTGGCAGAGTGATGGATGTGCAGGATTTCAGTCTTCCTTTTGTTTCTGAGTGAATCCTTGCGGCCAAGGGACTGATTTCATAGAAGCCCTGCCCACCTTTTGTTAAATTTTGGTCACCTTCTCAATATCTGGTGGATCTATTGAGGATTCAGTTTTAGCCTGGTCTTATGGTGCATAAGTTCCAATATGCTTGGCAATGTCTGAGTTCCGGACATTCCAAGGGACTGATTTCATTGAAGCCCTGCCCACCTTTTGTTAAATTTTGGTCACCTTCTCAATATCTGGTGGATCTATTGAGGATTCAGTTTTAGCCTGGTCTTATGGTGGATAAGTTTCAATATGCTTGGCAATGTCTGACTTCCGGACACATGGGAGGAGGATTTCTGCCCGGCTTTGTGGAGTGGCTTGTGTGCAGGCCTAATGGCTCGGAGGAAGTTGGCTGCTGGCCTTTGGTCCCTTTGGCTTCAAAGGAACATTACAGTGTTTAGGAGGGAAAGAGGTGTTTAGGAGGGAAAGAGCCTGGGTAAAAAATGTGTTAAGGGAGCCTTTTCAGGGAAAAGAAGAAAAAAAGAGCGTGACCGCACGCACACACATTTAAGGATCGTGCAAGTTGGAAGATGGGCTATTGAAACCTCATTGTGTTGATTGAAGTTTACCATTATCCATGCCTGTGTCTGATATTCTTTGCTTGGATGCTCTTATCCACAATTAAAATTATTTGACATATAGGGCCCATTTCTATTCAGGTTAGTGGGCAGGCAGGCATAGGATTGGTTTGTGTGTTTGCATGAATAGTTTGGATGGAGTAGGTATGGTCTATGAGAAGTTTGATCTCATATCCCTACTTACAACATAGCAACTGCCTTTTGCATCCACCATTTTCTAAACAATAGCATAAAACAATTCATCTCGAAATCGAAAACAAATAAGCCTCCTTTCAAAAAAAAAACAAAACAAATAAAGCATTACCCTCCCCACCTAAATAACATTGATATATGACATCAATTCCACCACAATCTATCCCATCATCAAATCCACCATCATTTTAACTTAACATTTTCTAAAACTTTACCGGTGGGTGCTAAATACCAACCCTCATTCAAATGAAGCCACAGGGTTCCAACTGTTAGTCACAATCTACATGTATTTGGATCTGTACTGGTCTTCTATTGCATCTGTTAAAAAATAAATGCAACTGGTACACTGAGTTGCCTCCTCTGTTAAAAAAAACTTCTTGATATCCAACTTCCTTCATGAATGGTACAATGCTCGGAAACCACTTTTTGCTATTGTGGCTATTAATACTCTGTATTGAATGATTTGTTTACATGATCTCACTTTAAATTCTGCCATAGAAATTTAAATGTAGGCTCAGGTTGGTTTAGATTTACTCTTATCATGAATTAAGATTTCTATTCTGTACGCTTATGTATCTTTTCATGTTCTACTCTAGTTACCTTATGTATCATTTCTATACTGAGTAGTAGTTATTTATGTATTCTTCCTCCCTGTTAACTATGGCTCTCTGATGTAACATATGACATTCCCTTGATTGGTACAGTTTACTTCGCCCGGAGGTGCAACTGAAGCCATTGTTCAACCACCAATATTTGTGCAAGTTATTCAAATTTTTGTGTCCATGCTGGTCATGGACACATGGCAATATTTTGTTCATCGATACATGCACTACAACAAGTTTCTCTACCGACATATTCATTCCCAGCATCATAAATTAGTTGTCCCTTACGCAGTTGGAGCACTTTATAACCATCCCTTAGAGGGACTACTTCTGGACACATTTGGCGGGGCCATTTCTTTCTTGGTCTCTGGAATGACAGCGAGAACAGCTGTTTTCTTTTTCTGCTTTGCAACCATCAAGACCATCGATGATCACTGCGGACTTTGGCTACCAGGAAACATTTTCCATATGTTCTTTCAGAATAACACTGCCTACCATGATATCCACCATCAGCTCCAGGGCATGAAATACAACTACTCCCAGCCATTTTTCTCTATTTGGGACAAAATTCTGGGAACTCACATGCCTTACGATTTAGTGGAACGTAAAGAAGGTGGTTTTGAAGCCAGGGCTGCTAAAGATTAGAAATTGGGCTAGCATAAGCTAGAAAGGCAGAACATATGAAACTCATAGATACAATCAACATGAAGCTGTACAACTGAGAAGACGTTCTGAGGTGTTATTTACAGATTGCTAGCTCGCTTACACCTATCGATTGTGTAGCTTGGTTTTGGTAACTTGCGACTGTCGTTGCAGCTGTATCTTTCTGATTTAAACTTTGGATTCTTTTGCCATGTAAAGCAAGAGGCCAGGGAAACACTCAGGTTGTTCTGGTTATTTGCACATAAGAAGAGAAATATGATTGTGCCCATTGATCCCTTTTTTCTCTTATGACTAGAATCAGTTGGTTATTTATCAGCATCGGTCTTTCTTAAATAGTTTCCAATGCATGAGAACTTGTAAGTTAGACCATACACATTGGGCCTGAGAGCACTCAAGAACCTAAAATATCTCCAAAAAGCACGACGAACGTGTTATGTTAGTGGAGAATATTGAAATATGCTGTTCTGATGCTCGTCTTGTGATCATGCCCGTAACCACGAACGGATAATTGCCAATAAATTTCTTTATCAGGTTCATAATCAGACGTGCTCACGAGATGACTAAACTGTGTACTCGATGGATTCATTTGAGGATTAAAATGGACGCACTTGGCTTTTTTTAACTGATCAATGAAATCTGAGCTTTAAAAAAGGTAGAAGCTATCGTTTGCCTCTAAAAGTTGTAGTAGTAGTTATGATATTATAGATTATGGACCAGAGCGTCGTTGCTCAAGCTTAGTTAGCTGTGAGGAGGAAAATGATTAGTTTCAGCGTCCCCGTAATATCAATAACGTTCTACGATATCAATCAAGCAAAAGCTTTGAAGCGAAGAGATATGCCAGGAATACTAAATTACCCAATAGATAAATATGAGCGTATAACTCGCTCCCTGTATCTAAGTTACGCGTAGTTCAGTCGATATCTTTGTATGCAACTAAAGTTTTAAGATGAAAATTTGAGGATTGAGTTTGTTTAACAGAAAAAATTAAGTGAACTAAATTTTATTAAAATCAGTTAACACTAGCACCTTCGTTAATCACGATTAAATTTCAAAATATTTAGACCAATGACATTGACCCTCCTTTGATGTGCTAGGGAGTAAAAGTGCCGTATAGACTTGAAATTTTGCATCTAACATGGGGTGTTGTTTAATTGTTTGTTGTCGGCTTAAGTTTTTGAGGTGTTGTATGTTAAGAGAAATTATCAAGAGGAATAAAAATTAGAAGTAGAAGGAATAAAGGAATCAAGGAGTTTTATTCATGATTATTTGGTTGGATTTGTTATCTTGTCGAATGAATTATGGAATTTTATTCTACTTGGGGTGTTTGTTTGGTGGAATAAGTTAGTTGAATAAGAAGAAAATTTGTTGAAAATAATAAGCAGGTGGGGGCAAAATTAGATAATTTCATCATGCCCTAATTTTGAAATTACATCCCTAATTCTGAAATTACATGATTATGGAATTAGAGATATCAAACTCCTAAGGTAAGCATGTGAAAAAGAGTGAGAGAGAACGATTGAACGTTACACGGCAGAGAATATGTGTTTGTACAAGGGAAGAAGATATTGGGGATAGATATAGGTGACACCTTAAAATGATGAGGACTTCATTTTAGTTATACTAATAGAGATGCACCTAATTTTGCTTTAATTCTAAAGTCACAAGAGACTTGCAGTCGAAGCCAATGGAGTCCATCCATGTCTGCCACCTGTTAAGATAGCATTTGTTTTAAGAGATTGATTTTGATAGATTAATTTTGAAAGTAATGAAATTGTGGAGATAAATCTAAAATTGTAAAGTTCTTGTGTTTAGAGGAAACATGAGTCAAATCATGAAATATTTGTAAGATAGCTGTGAGTGTTTTCTCCTACAATTTCAAGATAAGTTCAACCCACCCTCTTTCCTAAATTAAATAATTCCAAAATTGAAGACCCTATCCCAAGATTATTATAATATAAAATTAAATGACCCAAATGCAATATAAACAACTTCATTCTTACAAACAAACAGTGGCTAAGCTTGCGGTTAAGTCATGATAGACTCTACCTCACACCTCCCCTCCTTTGTTCGAGTTCCCTAACGGGTTTCATACTTTTGCAAGGGAGGACACACCACTTTCATTGTCACGCTACTGCTTGTTGGTAAAAAAACAAGATGATTTTGGTAAGTTTTTTCGAATTTGACAGGAAATCTTGTAGCAATATATTTTAAAATAAATCTTTTTAAAAAAAAGTATAACAATAAGCTCTTCAACAAATTGCACTTGAAAAGTGCTTCTTTAATTTAGATTTTTCCTTAAAAAAATGAAAATTTCAGGAAATCTTGATTAAGTTTTTCTAAAATCAAGTTATAAATTTAGCATCGCATAAACAAATGGTTGCATACTCGAGAGAAAAGAAACCAAAGGCTTTGACAAGGATCAGCCTACACAGAGTGATCAAGTGCTGCAGCCTCAGCAGCCCAAAATCTGCGACCATGGACTTCGTATTGTTATTGAGCAGTATGTTTGACGGCTTGAGGTCCCTGTGCATTAGATGAGACAAGGGATGTAGGTACTCCGCTTCCCTCACCACATCTACAGTGATGCTTGGTCTACTTTTCTGTTGCAATGGCCCCAACCCCTCCTCCTATGCCCTTTCCCATTTTCCCTTTGGTCTCCTCTGACATCGTCGTTCAGTTGGGGCCCAGCTAGCTATTATGTCGGTTGGGGCTCTCCATCACCTTGTTTGATCAATTCTTTCTTGCATCTTCAACCTTTGGTCAGTCGAGGTGGTGGGTGCCGCTAGAATTGATGGATCTCCTCTAGGTGGCCTATGCAACCTTCTACCGGTGACATTGTCGCCTGCCGATGGTTTGCTAACCTTGTCGGCCCTTATGTACCTCAGGTGGTGCTGTGTGGCATGGTTGCTCCTACTGGTGTTTGATGCTACTGGTGTCTCTCAATTGGGTGGTTTCGGCACTTATTGTTGCTTTTGAGGTATGTTCTTCTCTTGTGGCTCACGACACCTTTGCTTTAATCATTTGGCTGTTGGTGTCATCTCCAATTTGTGGACACTGCCTTCGCTCATCTCGCCTTGTTCCATCACGTCTGTAAACATTTTGTTTTTACAGGTCACACTAGAAATCGAGTGTAATACGATTAGGTTCTCGTCGATCTCTATGTGTTGGTTCTCTCGTTTCGCGTGGTTGCCAACTTTGCTTCAGTGGCGTGTATCATTATCCAAGTGTGGAACATGGTTAGGAAGCATTGTAGTTTGAGCACCTTCTTTGCTTCTTTTTTGTATTTTTCTTTTCTTGGTTTCTCTCGTTGTTGTTAGTTTTATATTCTCATCGGTTACTTCCCTTAGCGAGGGATGCATCTCCCCTCTTTGAAGGGTGTGATGATCTCCTCTCCTCTCTTCACCTCTTGTGGGTTGTGTCTAGATTTAACCATACTTATTTCCCTCGATAGTGATTAGCTTGCAAATAATAATAATAATAATAATAATACTAATAATAATAATAATAAACCCCTTAACGTATATTCACATAAACCAAATTCTCTCTTCCCCCAGGATACTACCCAAGCAACCAGACAAAGTCGCGGCATCGAACTTTTAAAAAAATGATGACCTTCGACAAGAACTTCACGAGGCCCTTGGACCCCCGTGCACTGGACTCCATCCTCTTCACCATGACCTTCGTCCCACTGTGGAGCTCCCTCGATAGGTAGTCTTGAAAATGCCCCAACCAATTGTGTCTTTGAGTAAAAGGGCAATTTACTCAAGTAAATAGGCACAAGGTATCAACCCGTTACAACACCCCCAGGGACTCTCACCCCTTACACCTTATAAACCTCCCACCCGATTCTTGAACTCAATTCCTCAATCTCCAATGTGGTGTCGAAGTACACACTCCAATCCCTCTCCCCCTAAACTGTCCAAACTACAACACATAATGGTGTACTCAGCATTCCCATGCTCGGGCCCGCATCCTAAATATTTGACATCATCTCACTACAACATAGTAGGCCTTTAGAGACGATTGCAAAACTGTCACTAATGGTCTTTAACTGTCTCTAGAGGGCTTTTGTGACGATTTGGCAACCATCTCTATAAGTGACATTCCCAAAGCCTTTTTGAGAGAACTACTAAGAACCATCGCTAAAAGATTCCTCTGGTGACGGTTGTTAACCCCGTCTAGAGTTCAAACTAACTTTTGAACCAACCATTACTTTTTTTTTTCAATGTGTACAACCATTTCTAAAAATAGTACCAGATGCTAAAATTTAGCTAACATTTTTAATGATCGTAATGTCTTTTTTTTGTGACATCTACAATCATTTCTAAAAATCGTCACTAAAATTTCAAAAATATTTAAAATGACCATTTTATCTTTTTGAGATACTTGCAACCGTCATTAAAAAAGGATTGAACCGCCACCAAAAAAATTTTCAATTGTCGCTAAAAGGTGATTCAAACATTGGTATACCTTTAATAACATTTAGTAGAACCATTATTAATACCTGTGAATAAGAATAGTATCTACTAAAAATTTAAATTTACTTTCATCCATGAAATTCACACTTTATGAACCATAAGATTTCATCTTCTATTCTAAAAAGTAAGAAAAGTATTCTGCATGTATGCTAAATTCAAAAAAATCAAAGTTCCACATATGAAACTAAAAGCTACATATATAACAAGGAAAATTATCATTCATTTCTTGCTAAATCTAAATCAGACTAAAATTGAGGCGATACTTGTCCTTCAACCATACTTTTCAATTTATTCAAATTCTCCTCCATAAGGTTTTGATTGTGAAAGAGCTCTTCAATTCTTCTATTTACTTCTACTAATTGTATATGCTGAGATGACATTGTTATCTCGAGATTATGATTTTCCTGCGATTGTGAAGAGGATCCATGACTTCCATACCAATTGGTGATTGTGGCTTCACGACCGCCACACTTTACACGTCCAAGATGCTCATCTGGTAGGACTTTGCGGAATGCTTCTTCAAGAGATAGTGGTTTAACAGTATGGCCTTCTTTATCATCTTCATTAGGTGTTGGATTAACAAGCTAAAGCACCAACATCGCCTCCTACAAGACATTTAAAAGGGACATTTTAGCATTAATGCAGTAGCAGACCTTTAAAAGATGATATATCTTTCCATGGTAGATGATTCTACTTATTACAATTTGAACTGTGTACACCCTCGGAAATATATTTCCAAGAACTAAAAGAGAAAAATATGAAAGTAGATTTTCTTTCTATTCCACCTAGAGCACCTTTAAGTTTCTGGTTATAATACTAAATCATCTTGAATTGCAAATTCTAAAACAAGTAATGGAAAATAAATATGTTATTCATATTTAAGACATTACATGCAACTCCATGACTCCATCAGAAGAGGTCACCCATCCTTCTTGAGAAATAGAAACAGAAATAAAGACAAAAAAAGTGCAGAGGGTGTACAACAAGCAAAACAAATTAATTCTAACTCTCTCGGATGGAATGTTCTGAACTTGCCCAAACTTTGCGTGTTTCAACCACTCCCTCATTGCCCATTCCCAACCCTACACTATACCACACTACACAGGTCATAGATGAAACTCATCTGGATTGGAGGGTGAAATGATCATTCTCAAGGGTCGTTTGAGATTTTCTGAAATTTTAGGGATTTTCTCGTAAATTTTCTGTACACCTAAAAGACCCTGTGCGGAATTTTTGACTTCTGAAGGAGTTTATCGTAATTTTAAACCCCCTCGGACTTGGTATGTGGGCTATGGGAGGAAAATGAATTTCTGCAGGGTCGAAACTGTAAATGACCCAGCCCCACACAAACCCCCATGCACACCCCACAAATCCTACTTTCTCCCCTATAAACCCTAACCCCCCCCCCCCCCCCCCCCCCCCCATTTTGCCTTACCAAGCAACCACCCATCTTCTTCCCTCCTTCCCCTTGCAACCGTGAGTGAGGGAGAAGGAGAGGGAGGGCAGCGAGCCGAACTCAGGAGAGAGAGAGGGAGTAGGAGGAGCTCGGAGGAGAGGAGTGTGTGCAGGAGGAAGAAGGAGAGCGGCAGGAGGAGAAACAGTTGCTGCGGGCGTCGCTACTGTAGTTGCAGCAAACCAACTCAAGGAGAGGAGGAAAGCTTGCAAGGAAGGTCCTGCACACGGAGGTGGGAGTCATTTTTTCCACGTTATCAGACGTCTGGAGGAATCGTCGGACATCTGGAGGTAGCTCAAGACATCTAGTAGCACGTAGAGTGTCAAGGTATTTCTCTGCCCAAACTCTGTGTCATGCATGTGTGCTGCGGTAGCCGTTAGGACGTCATGTTCTGCTGCGCGTGTCTGCGTAGGTGCCAGAAACGTTGAAAAGGCACGTTAGTGTAGCGTTCGAGGCACTTTAGGATGTCTAGAAGCAGCGTCAGATGTCCGACTGCTCTCTCAGACGACCAGGAGCAGTGTCAGACGTCTGGAGACACCCTTAGACGAACGTGAGGGGCAACAGACGACTGGAATAGACATAAGAGAGCAAGGTGAGACTTTGCGCACTTTTAAAACGTCTAGGCCTCACGCCAGACATCTGATTATGACCTGATTTCCTAATGCAGGCACTTGGCGACCGACCTATCCAAACCAACCTATCTGGTTCGGTTCAAGTGAACCAGAAAGAGTGTTTGGGTCAGTTCCGGACCCAAACGAAGTCGATTTTGCGCAAACGAAGCACTATTAGTTTTCTTTCAAAGTTTCCTACATGTTAAGGTCATTTCTATATTGTTTTGAGCTTGTTTGACATACTGGGATATTAGTCAATGATGTTAATATTTGGTTTGACCAACTATTTGGAATAGGTCTCCAGTCCGTAGTTCACACGGGACCTGCGGAGACATCGGGATCCATCGTTTGCGCCCCCATACCACCTGTACACTTTGGTAAAGTGGTCTTCTCTACTCATGTGATCTAATTTGTTAAGTGCATGTAAAATTAGAAATATCTACCTGAAACCTAAGACATGAGATAAACCCTAGAACTGAGAATGTGGTATGTACACTATTTGAACCTTGCTTATTATAATTTGATAATGCATGTTGTTACATTTCCTTACTGTGAGCAATTGACCATGTAAATTGATAAGATTGAATGCTTATCCTGTTGAATCACAAGCTGCCTGTTTTATGATTATGAAATTAGAATATAAATAGAGATACATACCAGGTATTGAAATGAGACGAGTACTATGCACGAACCCTACAAGGAACTAGGAAAGGAGTCAAAATATAATGACATGGATATTAATGTATAATGGAATACTTTGCCTATACAGGTATGTTAGTTGGCTGTTTGGATTTGGATATGGAAAGTGAGCTGGCCCTCGTGTACGTGGTACTGAGGAGAGCTACCGTCACTTTTGTATAGGGAGAGAGCTAGCCTCCCCTTGGGTTGGGACCCAGGGTTCGGATTGGCCTCCCTACATCGACTCTTGTTAGGCCCACTGAGCAAACCAAGATAGTCGAGCGAGGGTACGCAGACTGTTGAGGGGTGTGGCTCCTATTATGTTCTGTGCTGTACTTTTGCATGTACCCGCTAGCGGAAAAGACTTATCGCGTGCCAGTGCAGGATAGCTACCTGTACGCTTATCGTACATGCCGTAGTCACCGCTACATATCGACCATGAGCCCAGGGTGGTAGATCGGGTGTAGGACTACCACAGGATGCTCTCCCGGCTAGGAGAGTGCCAAAGTGCATCCTACGTCGCGAGACAACTGTATTAAGATTGTTCCCTTATGGAACATGTGGATTAAGTAATAATATGGACTCTTACTAGAACAACCGAATCTTAACACATTGTGATTATAAATGGAATCAGATGATAATTGCCTAAATAATTGAAAAATGTATTAATGGTTTACTGCTTTCTTTTATATTTAGATGCCTTAAATGTTCTTATGTACCACTCTACTCAGCATTTAACTGATAACAATTATATATGCACATGTTCAGGTCAGGGAGTTGAGCAGCCAGCACTACCGACTACAGAGGGTGATGGGCCCAGTCGAGCTTAACAGTAGACTGTTTCTTTTCGTTTCGCTTTTATGACACCTTTACTATTGTGAGCACTTTTTGCATGTTAGAACGTATGTTGTCGCTTATATCTTTCTATTCTAGTGTGATGGCTAGTTAATGAACTCTATTTTTCCGCTTGTGGCATGTTGTCCTATTTGAATTTTTTTTCTATTTCTGTTATTATCTTTTGATTTAACTGCTTTGCTACATTACATATGTGATTGTTGTATGTTTCGTGCATTTGGGTTGTTTCTCGATAGATGACTGGATCTTAGAATTAGTTAAGACGAGTTATTCTCAGATTCCATAGGGAGCCAGGTTCGAGTCGTAACAAGGGTAGTCTGAACATGGGATTTCTCCTAAACAGAAATGCTGATGGAAGAGGGGTTAGAAAAAGAAGATCTTAGAAAATTGATAGAGATCTGCCTATTTCCTTGTCAAATTTTCCAAGTCTTCCATGCAAAAGGAATGCAGAGGAAATTACCATGTCTGAATGTCTGAATGATACTACGAAGAAGACCAAATTTCAGAGTGATACAAATGAATTTCAGGCTGGTGTTGCTGCTGGGCTTCAGACATCTGAGCCAAATTAGCTATCCAGGCCAAAATGAATTTCCTCTCTTGGAATTGTAGAGGGTTGGGGACTTCCTTTGCAGTTAGTCATCTCCAAAGTCTCATCCGGGCTACTAAGGCAGAGATAGTTTTCATCTCAGAGACTCGTATCAAGATAAAACGAATGGCGTGGATTATGAATAAATTTCAGCAGCACAATTATTTCTATGTTGAGCCTATGGCGAGATCTGGTGTTCTATGTTTGAAGCATGATCGAGCCTTGCAGATTAATACAGTGTATTTAGATTAATGAGCCAACTTTGAGCTTAATGCTGGTGACTTTCATTTCTGAACCACACCAAACTAAGTTTGAGATAAGCTAAGCTCCTACTTATAACACATTGCAATATCAGAAATATGACATGCAAAAACTTCGAAAGGAACATTAAAAAAAAAGAGGACAGTACACACAGAAGCATTCATTACAGAAATGACAAAATGCTTTCTGCATGCAAGCATGCCAATATGTGTATGAATTAGGATACAATAGTGCAAGCTATGATTGAAGAGATAGCTACCAAACATCTTGTTCTCTAAATCCAATTTTTTTTCCCAAGTCAACATTAGCATTATCCAATCAAGCAACCAATTCCAAGTTAATAAGGTTCGACGTGTACAAGGTTCGACACAAGAGTGGCAATCTATCCAAGAAATACTTTCATCGTAATTAAGTTCACATCTTTTAAGTAATCAACGCATTTTAGTAATAAATAAATGTGAAAAATAAATAAATAAATATCCAAATTAGTAAATAGTTCCTTACAAATTCATAACGCAATTGATTTGAACTTTTCCTATCCATTGATGGGTAGGTTGGATGACTTTCGCCCGTTTTCTACAATTTTTTTTAGCCTCTTCCTATTTACATATATAACCGACTATGCATCATATATCCCAACTAATTAACAAATAAATATTACTTAATTTATACCTTTGCCACGTCGATGATCCAATAATCAACAAGAATGTTCCAATCCTCTAGTAGTACTCCTGAAGGTATATTCCGACATACGTCTGTTAAATCCTTATTTTTAAAGAACTTAAAAAAAAACATAACATTTATTAATATGATTCCAAAATGTAAAATTCAATCAACCTAATTAAAAAGGTAATTAGATACATTTTCTTTCAACTTTGCCCTATTCTTTTTTTTAAGTCTCCAGTTTACCTCAAAATAGCATTATTGTTGAATGTATCTCTCCCATGAATAAATAGCTTGCAATAAATATAAATTTTATGCAAACTAACTTTTACAATATTCAAAGTTTAAATATGAGTTAGCTATTTTTACCTCAACCTCTCACAAAAGATCATCCCTCTACACACTTGTTACATCCTTCAATCTAACGTAGATATAGAAATGTGAGAACGTACAATGATCCCCAACCAACTAGCAAATTTCCGATGATAACATCCCAAAACAATACTTCTCTTGTTAAACGTGAAAGGATAACGCTCTCTAGGAACCACATACTCAAGGACCCTTTTAATAGCTTTTCTCCTACCACGTCATACTATAAAAAAAAGGTCAATTATTTACATTCATGCAACAAATAAAATAAAATAAAGATATTTACAAATAAAATAAAACAAAGATATTTCCACCAAGGTGAGCTTATGAGATAGGGCGAAAATGTGGAGAGAGAAGTGGATGGCAACTTAGGTTGAAGTGTTTTGATTGGTTATTGTGGAACCTTTGCACATGGCATTCATGATATAGTTGTTGAGAATAGTGGTATTGTGAGCTCCAAGTACAGGTGAACATAATCAACCTTCAATTTTTCTTGAAGAATCTTTTTCATCAAGTAGGGCAAATTTATCTCGTTTAAAATGGTTCTAGTGGCTTAATAATAATAATAATAATAAGACAATGGGAGATTATAAATGAATACACAAAGTTTTGAGTTCTATTTTTTTTTTAGGAAATGCTTTAAGAAAGTGTTCCAAAAAAATATGTTATATGTTACATGAACCAAAATTTTCGATGCAAAAGATGATATTGTGATGTAAATGTTTACACCATGTTTGATCTTAACAAAGATCCTTCAAAAATATACCGCAAATGATTTTCATTGCATGATACAAAGTATTTTCAAGGATATCCATACGTCTATTGCCACACAACAAACAAGTCCATCAATCTACTTGTCTAGAGCAACGCATCAATGACAACAAGCATAAAATTTAAAAATGGAGTCTCCAATAGAATCACTCAACCATGGACAAGCAATTTAACATGTAGTAAAGTACCTAGGTGCCATTGATCCAAGCAGTAATCGATATTTGCATGAATAAGGTCTTTGATTATGGCTTAAAAGAAACAAAAACTAGTGAAACAATACCACAAATTCGAAAGAAAAAAAAACAAAAGCTAACCAAAAACTTGATACAAACTAAACTACACAAGCTTATTTGAGGTCTTTGAAATTAGAAGAAGCAAGATTAGGGAATCACAAAAAGGCAAGAAGACAACAAATAGAAAGTCTACAACTGTCGATTATTAAATTGCAACTCATTCCAAAGATTAGCAAATACATCCTGATTGAATTTTATTCAAATGAAACAAATAATACATCATTTAAATCTCAATTAATTAACTGAAATTTACATTTAATGTCATGATTTACAAAGTAGAGGGGGGTAAAAGAAGAATGGAGATGAAATCTTACCTCTTGCTGTAGCAGACAGAGGAATGTAGCGACTGGGCAAACAACTAGAGGAATGTAGCGATTGGGAACCGAGGAAGAAGATCAAGAACGCGTCGAATCAGAGGGGGGAGACGAGAGAGCGTGGCGGCACTGCACGCAACTAAGAGGACACGCACCCTATCTGCAACAGAGGAATCGAAACACCAAACATCAAACTCAACAAACCACGTCCTTGAGCAGATGCAGATACAGAGGAGACGAACTCTTACCTCTTACCGTAGTGGGCGTTGATGTGGCCAATGACGACGATGATTGGGCAGAGGAGTGAAGCGGAGGACTAAGGGTAGAGGAGTGGATGACCAAATAAGTAGAGAGCGAAGGAGAGGGGATTGAATAGCTTCGCAGTGAAGGAGAACCATCAGTCGAGGGGGATTGAGATAGTGTCGGCGGCGTTCGAGAGGGGAGGGGCCGTGACTAGAGATTGAGAGAGGCGGCGCCGCTGCGCAGGGGACCCGACCGTCAGTCGAGGGTCTGGAGATGAGGAGCGGCGCACAACTGAGGGATTTGAGGAACGGCAATGGCCGAGGGATTTGATGAGTCGATCGATCGGGAGAGGTGCGCGTGGGTGTGAGCGGGAATCGCACGCCGCTGAGGGGTTTGAGGATCAGTGCGTTGCGATGGATGGGGGTAGAGGCTTAGAACATGGCCTGTAAGGAGCGTGCGATTGACGGATTTGAGGAGCGCGCGAGAGCTTGGTATGGGTGGGTGATGAGTTGCGACCCATCGTATCTAAATAGTTAAAGTTAAGGTAGAAATTATATTAAATAATATATAATTAATATATAAAAAGAGTTAAATATGAAAAATAGAGAAAAAAAAATTAAAATATTAATTCTATGTTAAAAATCTATAATTAGATCATTAAATGAGATATTCTATTAAAGAAGATTAAATGATGATCCAATTACAAATTGAACACACAAATGAGTTTAACAGTTCAAATCAAAAATGTAATTAACTTCTTAAATATTCAATTAAACTTATATAAAAATTTGGATGCATTTAGACATCATTAAAGCCTTGAAATTAAAGATTTACATTTAGGTCTTTAATGCATTATATTTCATTCATTAGAAAACCTCCTAAAACCTATGTGTAAGCTGCAGGGACCTTTTTGCAAGTCCTAAAGGATCGTTCTGTTATTTCTTTTTACCACTTATGGGCTTCTGTGCAATATTTCTACCCCTTTGCAGATGGGTGTACCCTACAAAATCACCAAAATAGCTGCGTTCACCTACACCCGCGCGTGTACTGTTCATGCGCATGAACTCGCGACATTTCAACCGTCGATCCTCTACACTCGACTTGATCTGTGACTCGATTTGAATCTAACCTTCACGCGATTCGGCGGTGTGGTCACCTATCCTCCCAGATCTAATCCAACAACTGCTATTTGGTATTATCTCGCGTGTGCTTCTCTCCTTAAATCGAGACCGCCCACACCCTTAGCACCTAATTTCACCCGCGAGGTGACTTGATTCACTCTCTCACTCTACTTAAGCACCTCCACTAATCATGTGCGCGCCATCGACTCCCTCCCCTTGAGCCGATCCCTTCGTCTACCTGCAGCTTCCCCTCAACTCAATTTCCTTCACCAGCTGTGATAGAATTGGCATTTCCCTCCCCAATTTCACTCGCTGCCAGCCGACCAGGTGGCAGACCTTAGACATCTTTGTCAGCTGCTGGTCTCCTCTCCCCATTCGTCGTCATCAGCCGACTGGTGGGTGACCGAAGACATCTTCCTCCATTTAGATAGATTTACTACTTTCCTAGTGTAGTTTACTTGCTTTCTAGGAGTAGGAGTAATTAGAGATGATCTGATGATTGTTAGTGCAGTTTAGGAGTAGATTTAGAGTGGAGTTCAAATTTCACCTCCTCTAAGCCTTTCAGATCAGAGGAGACGAATTCATCCACACACTGATCATATTTTTCTCCCTCTACATGTGTCCATTTTCGCTTCTGATTTCCTCGTAATTTTATTCGCAATCCACCCACTCATTTGGAGTCAAATCCCCATCTCTTTGCTTTCAAACTTTGAGATGAGGATTTGTGCTCAAATCCATTTTAGGGGTCTCCCACTCACTTCATTTTGTTCACAAAGGCCCCTGATCTAAGTTTAAAATTGAATCAATTTGTTTGATCTACTATGAATTTGGGTTTCACACAAGATTCCAAGATTTTGTATTAATTGAGTTTTGAATTGCTTTGATCGAGCAAACTGAGGAAATTTTGTGTAATTCACTGAATGGCTGTGAATCTGAGATGATTTTGATGTCAGAATTCATCTCAGATGAGCTATGATCAGAAATGCTCTCTATGAGGTTTTTAATGTTTTGAATGCTTTGTAGAGCCAAGGAAGATCAACTATGTTGATTGGAGGCTCTATTAATGATTTTATCCATGGACGTGTTTTCCGAGATTCTAATTTTCACCTAAGGGAATTTTAGTATCCCTTAAGGTTTTTAGCACAATGGGATTCAAGCTGAATTTATTGGGCTGAATCCAACATTTTCTACATGCTGTCTATAGCATTAGAAAGTGTTAAATCAGTAAGTTCTTGATCTGATTTGACATGAAAACACTGACAAGGGATTTGGATTTAAAAAAAAAAACCTGAAAATGATTTTTATGCCATCTTTTTAGCCCTTGTTAGATTTGGTTTTAGAGATTTGTCTATGAATCCCAGCTAGTCATAGCAAGTTGCTGGATAATGTAGCTACATTTAAATTCAAGTCAAAAAAATGTTTCCTGATCAAGTAGTTTGTATCTCTAATCATGCTTTCTCAAGTCTGATTTGAGATAGAGATGACAGTATCAGGAGATACTTGATGATTTGGAGTTCTTGACTTGTTGTAGATCTGTTTTCTCTGATTTTTTTTTAACACTGCAGCAAGGTTTTGTGATGAGTTAAGCTGTCTAGGCTTTGCCTAGATCGCCTGGAATTTCTCATTGTAGCTATTGCTGCAGTTGCTGTTAGCTGCTGCTACAGCTAATGGTGGCTACTGCTGCAGCTAGTTGCTTCCTGTTGTAGTCTGCTGTTTGGTCTTGACTAATAGGGCAGTAGAATGATCTATGAAAGAAATTTATAGCTGACCTGTTATTATCTATGTTGTACATCTTATATGCAAGCTTTCTTGTAATTAAAAGGTTTTTAAATCTCATTTAGATTGCTTGTATCTTGTTTAGAATTTAGTGTCAACTAAGGATTTTTGCCTAACTGTCCTAAATTAGAAATAATTGAAATATGAGTTGAATTTCATGCTTAACTATTATTAATCTTTCCTTATCATTTGTTGAGCATATTTGAGGCAGTACACTACCTTTCCGACCTTTAGAGTCCCATTCTATGCCTTAGGTTCACTTAGAAATTCTCTTTAAAGGCCTAGAATGTGCTTCATTTGTAAATAAATAAAAATTTTATAAAAAATTCAGAAAAATAAAATAAACCTGTCTTGGTGAAGATCAGGTATATATTTAAGTGTATACCAAGATTCATGGTATTCTGAACCCCGGCTTGGTAGAACATACTAGCCAACGATTCAAAATACCATGAAATTTAATAAAAGAACTCAACCATCAAAACACCAAAAACATATCCATTTTTCTCATGTATCTCTTTCTTTCTCATCCCCTATCTCCACAAAATATACAAAACCCATAAAAAGTGAAAAAAACCCTTAAAAATACCTAAAAGCCCATTATATACTATGTAAATACTTGTAAATATAAGGTATATAATAAGCTATATGAGTAAATATTATAAAATAGAAATATATAGGGTATAAATAACTTAAGAATATACTATCTGATGTAACATAAGTATTTAAGTTAACTCAAATTGTACATAGCTTATTTATATAACTATTTATTAATTATACTAATTTATATGTACTAAAGCTATATAAATCAATAAACCCTATAAATTAACATATTTAGTACTAAAATTTTATATACATATTTATCTGTATATTATGTACATTAGGAACCTGTACCATAATTTAATTATCTATATAGAATAAATAATTAATTTATTAATTTAATAGCCAAGTTATTAGATTAAACTAAAATAAATTAGTAATTTAAGTTATAACTAAACTAACTTATACTGTATATTTGTATTAGTGCATTTTAAGTAAATTAAGCTAATTTAATTATATTTATAATGTATTATACTATTTAAATCTAATTTATATGTAGAATGACCTAAAAATAGGTAGTTAAATGGAAATAAAATCTAAATAAAACCTGTAAAATGCAATAAAAATATTTATTAAATAATTTAATATATATATTACTATTTAATATGTCAATTAGACCATACATTCACTAATTTACATGCAATTAAGAAATAAAACCCAAAATACAGTATGTATAAACTGCAGAGTTTACTGAATTTATTTATACAGTAAATATAACTAAATTTATAAATTAATCGTACAATTATATAATACTATGTAAATAGTTTATTATCATATAATTTAATTTTTAATTTTAATAATTTATGACCCTCAAATCGAGGGCCAAAAACCTTAATTCTGTACAGCCATGCTAGATTTCAGCGCTGAAGGGTGGCCAACAAAGTGCCACATCGTGCAACGAGAAGCGCTTGTAGCGCTATAAGATGAATTTGTGTTGTGGCATATTCAATCGTCATGCGCTGGGCGCACAACATAACCCTACTCCTTCTGAGCATTGATTTGAGTATACTGTGATGATTTGTGAGATGTTTGCGGAGTGGGCTTGCGGTCCGACACTACGTGGGCCTGTATGGGCCCGATATTGAGCTTAAATCGAGATTAAATGGGTAATTAAATGAACTAGGGTGGCTCTAGTAGAAGTCTGGTCCCACTCATAAGGGTGCTGCGTATCCCTCGAAAAGGCCGCCCGCTATTTGCACGCCAAAAATACACCAGTAAAAATGACATCTTGTGTTATTCACTAGCACTGCCATTGCATCTTATGTAGCTATAATTGCATTTGTAAATAGACGACTGCATGCATTTATTGAGAGGGGAGGAGAATGTGAATAATTGGCCATCTACTAATTAACATCTTCATGAAGTGCTGCATTGCAATTTTACCATTTTCATTTCTTTATTTGCTTTGAAATTCTTCTCTCCCGCGGCTGCAGGGCATGGGGCACGCGCTCCTCTTCGCGCCACTCCTTTGCCAGTAGCATGGCTAGACATGCGATGCCAGCAGCATGGCTGTGGCATGCTTCCTCTTCTTTAAAGGCCTTGCCCTCTCCCTTGCAGCGGAGGCCCATACACACACACATACAGGCACTTCCCTCTACCGTCAGGCCAACCTCCTCCCCTCTCCCTCTCCATGCGCAGTATCTCTTCTCACTGAAGAGACACACTGTGGGTAGGAGAAAACTCACAGTGGTCCCACAACCTCCACTGTGAGTTCCACCACCGCCTAGCTCTTTCGTGAGTAGGTGAGCGTGGTGGATTCACCTTTCGTTTTCACTGCTGATCTCCATTTCCGCCATTGCCAGAGCTTCAAGGTCAGAAGCTCCAACAGCGCACAAGTTAACCTTCAGCAGTTGCCAGCCACTCCACGCACGCTAGTAGGCCTCCGCAGCTCCTTTCCGTGCACACAGAACCGGCCGCTACCGGTTGCCCGCTCCGTGCGGCACTGTAGCTACTGTTCACGCCTCTCAGCGTGACACTGTAGCCACCGGCTCGCTTCTCACTTAGCCGGTGGCAGCGTGCTCTCTATCCTTTCCCGCTACCCGCGCCAGCCGGTCGCCCCCGCTCGCCCACCCGCGCCCGCTCCCACCCGCAGCGCTGTGCACTGCGCTACGCAGTGTGCTGCGCTGCACTCTCCCGCACTCGCCCGCGCACGAAGACAGCGCAAGCGCTCCTTCCAACGCCCCACGCGCACTTTCCCTCCTGCGCCTGCACAGCTGCGTGCATGAGACGACGGGGCAACGCAGCAGAAGGCTTAGTTGCTGCACTCCCCCTCATTCGCCAGCGCGCACACACACACCCACTTGTACACGCACTTGTACTCTCTTACACACACTTGTGCATACTAACACACACCCTTATATACTCACGCCTCCACACATATATATTTATATATCCACTCACATATATACATAAATATATATATATAGAGAGAGAGAGAGAAAGCTAGAACTATATTGGTATATATATATATATCTACATACACATCACCTACCCGTATCCATACCCCCGTGCACTAGTCACTCCACCGCGCATCATATCGCGGGAATATCTACACCAGTTGCTGATATTCCCTGATATCTGTGCAAAGCAAGTACCTCCACACACACTCCCACACATCCGCCCTACACTCTACGCGGCACTCCGTCTTATTGGTTGCATCTTACTAGACGTGGACCAACTTGACACTGCGCTACACTCCATTTCCACTTTCACCTCCACCCTATAGATATTATATACATATATATATATACTGTATCTACTATATATCTAAACATATATTAAGCTAAGTATTCCTTTCTTTGCTAGCAACCTACCACTGTTTTTATTTATGTATTGTTTCTTACTATTAAAAAGATAAAAAAAAGAGTAAAAGAGAAAAGATAATTCTTGTCTTGCAGGTACTTGGTCTTACGAATAACATGACTAGTTTTTGGAAACCCAAAGTTGGCTACAAGCCAAGAACCATTTCGCTCAAAGCCAAGAACTTGATTTTGAGGGTGTGCCTCAAAGACAATATTTTCAACAAAAAAATATTAAATAGAAAAACCAAAACACATAATAAACGCAAGGAAGAGATACGTTTTAGGAAAGGCGTAAAAACTCCTTGACCTTTAATTCCCGCCTCCCTGAGATCGACCCTCGGCCTAAAAGTGACCAAGATAAAATTAAGTAGGCTAGGTAAAAAAATTTTGTGAAAGATGGTTAGACTCGATTTAGGTTAACTCACTATAATAACTTTAACGATAATTTCATCATATTAACACAACCTATTCAAGTTCTACCACCCTTGTTCTGGTGCCGTTGCCAGGGATGTGCAAATTGAGATAAGTTTCTACTCCATTCCTTTGATTTTCTCTTCTCACACCCTTCTCTTAACGGGTGTTTTGTTTGCTGGTGTGCAGGTAAACTAGTTGCAAGGAGGAGGCAAGCAGAAGTTGGAGACGTAGGCAGATCCAAGGTGGGAGTGAGAGCGTAAAGTCGCCGGCGCCGCAATGGAGCTTCGCCCACATTGCTGAAGAGGTAGGTGTCTCTCCCTTAGCAACCTAGGTTAACTTGTCACCTAAGAAAAAAAAAAATTAAAAACACTCTTGGGAATTTCTTGGGGCAAGTGGATAAAAAATCATTTGATTGATTGTTTGCTATCACCCTCACCGCCCCTTGATTTCCCGTCAAACTTCGCATAGCGAAAAGATTCTTGGATCTTTCGTCATGTGAAGTGTTCTTTGAGGCAAGTTTAAATAGATTAATTGCCATCCTTCCTTACCTCATTTATTCACAATTCGGGATCACATTTTTTTGGTGGGGAGACTTGGAATTGTGTTGATTCCAACCCCACCACGACCTTTCACGTGCCTTAGATTTGATCCCGAATATTTCAACCCCAACACTTTAATTTTCTTTACATCATCTTGTGGTTGAGCCTTGTGTGTGGAACATTATTTTGGTGATTGGGAGCCACTTAAATTGAAGTGTTTTGGCTCCCTTTCACATTGACTTAAAATAAACTCGTGCATCCACATATAGAAATTTCCATCTAGGGAAGTCCGTTGCATTTTTAGCATGCATTAACTAATTCACATTGAAGAAGGGTTTGTTGGGCATAGAAGAACTTGTGTTTTCTCAAAACCTAGAGATTGGTTGAATTGGTAATTCAGCGAAATCTTAAAATCCATACTACTTAAGGCTGAAATTCTAAAAGCCATTCACCATCTAAAACTCAAATTCGGGGAGATTTCCCCGTTGCATGCTTGGTTTATACACTTTTCAAAATCAACGCACTTAGGCATTACCCGTATACAACGCCCTTCACATTCCTGGAGTACTTGATCCTAAGCCTCTAAATAAAACTGGTAGCAACATGACCCTTATTAAAGAGTGAAGGTGTTAAGACCCGTGCCACCAAAACCCTTTTAAGACGTCTAGGAGTTGCTCCAGACGTCTGGACACCGTCCCAGACATCCAGAAATCAATTTTTGCGTGCGTACGACCGCGAGTCAATGCTCGTGCCGCGTGCAGACTAAGCCCCAGCCGCCTTCTCTTTCTTCCCTCGCCAACATGCAGAGCTGCCCCCATCCGTCTCCCCTTTCCTCCAGCGCGAGAGCGAGGGCAGCAGGTGTAGTCGAGTGCAGCGGAGGAGAGGAGAGGAACAGCAAGGAGGGAAGAGAAGAGAGCGCGCGAGCCGTGAGAGAGAGAGAGCTCACCGGAGCAGCTCGAGGCCGGTTGGCTTGCGCGAGGCGAAGTGTGTGTCGGGGAGGTTCCCCCGATGCTGCTGCAACTAGAGCAGCGGATGAGCGAGCGCGGCGCGGCCGCACGCAGCAGGAAGAAGATGAGGGAGCTTCTGATTCTGGGATTTTTTTCCCAGAATCAGACGTCCTGACCTACTTCCAGATGACGTGGACGACATCTGGAGGGAGCTCCAGACGACTGAGAGGTACGTTTTGCGTCCTACGCTTCCTTTTGTGGACGTCTGTTGCATGCCGTGTTGAGAGATTCTGCGTACGCGTGCAGGTTTCGCTTCGGGAAGGTACGGGACATACCCTCCCACGCGGTTCAGACGTCTGGGCGAGGCACCAGACGGCGAAGAGCGTCTCCAAACGTCCGAAGGAATAGTCGGACGTCTGGAACTGGGTCCAGACGGTTCAACACGATCCCTGGACGTCTGAGGAGCAGCACAGAGTGAGGTATGATCTGGACCCCTTTTTATTCCAGACGTCTGATTTGAGTCAGAGTTGTCGCTTTTGACCTGTTAAGGGTCCGTTCGAGGTCCGATTTCCGCGTTTAAGATTTCGTTCTTCTTCGTATAAGTTCCTCTACTTGTTGGAATGCTTTTATCATGTTCTGAGTGGTTTCTTATGGTCGATCCTTGTGTTAGGACCACGTTCTATTGCGGATTTGGGGGTTGCGGAGGCACGTGGACCTGCCGACCACGCCCCCATTACTCTCGATTTTGTGGGTAGAGTGGCTTCCCTTAGTTAACTACAAACATAAATGCATATCTGGAATGAATGATAGATCCTAGGGTATGGCATGAATCCTAGGACTAGAAACAGTGGAACGATTGTATTAAATGCCTGAAATGCAGTCTTGGAATGAGTAGATGGAATAATAATTGCCTGTAATTGGATAACAGCTGCCAGTGAAATGTAGAGTACTGTTCTTAATAACTACTACATGTAATTTCTGTTGTTTGAAATTAAACACGAGCTGCATGTATATAAATTGGAAAAGAAAGTTTAAATGTTGGAAACCAGTGCTATATGCGAATAAACCTGAAATGATGAAACCTAGTATGGCTTGGCCTGAGAAACATGAGCATGAACCCTACGGGAAATTAGGAGTAGAGCTTCTGGAAATAAATAGAATGGAACTGGAGAAGTGAATGGGAAAGTGTGCTGTCTCTTGGGTACATGATACTAAGGGAAGCACATGTTACCTCTTAGTGCAGAGCGGAGCTTGCCGCCCTAGGGTCGAGACCCAGGGTTAGGTCTGGCCACTTTGTACCGACTCTTGGCCCTCGCGTACACAGTACCGAGGAGAGCTACTAGTGTAGGGAGAGAGCTAGCCACCCCACGGGGCCCAGGGTTTAGCCAGCCATCTTACACTGACTTGTTAGGGCCACTGGGCAAACCAGGGTAGTCAGGCGAGGGTGCGCGAACTGTGGAGGGGCGAGACCCTTATTTGGTTACTGTGGAGGGGCTAGACCCCTGTTACTGAGAGGGCTCTGCCCTATACTGGTTCCGTGCTGTGCTTTGGACGCACCCATTAACGGAAACGACTGACCACGTACCAATGCGGGGTAACTACCTGTGAGTTCATCGCGCGTGCCGTAGTCACCGTTACGTCTGTCAGCGACCTTGGGGTGGTTGACTGAGGGTAGGACCACCACGGGAGACTCTCCCGGCCAAGAGAGCACTACGTGCTATTTCTACTCTTCGGAAAAGACTACAATCAAGATCGTTCATACGAGGAACATTCGAGATCAAGAAAAAGACCTGATAAATAAACCAAGTGATGAAAGAAAGAATAATTAGTTGAATAAAGAAAGAAATTGAAAACAACAGCTACCTGTCCACCTTTACTGTTTAGTTAGCTGGTTGCCACTCTACTCAGCGTTTCGCTGATGTGTTGTACTTACCACCTTTTTCAGGTCCAGGTGTTGAGCATCCAGAGCCTACGGCTGCAGAGGGTGCTGGGCCTAATAGAGCCTAGAAGTTGTACTTTTGTTGTACCCGTTTTCTATAGTAGTAAGTATTTTGTTACACTTTTGTACTCTTTATTGTAAACTTCATAATTCTGTACCTATTTTTAATTCTATACCGTTGTGGTGGTGTGTGCTGTAGTAGTTACTTCTTTAATGCTGTACTTTATTACTTTTAGTTGCTTGCATGGTGAATGTAGTTTATTTTACTGCTTTTTTGTTACTTTCTCGTTGGATGACTGGGTCTTGGGATCAGTCGAGTCGGTCCGATTCTCGTGTCTCGTAGGGATTCGGAGACACGAGAATCGGGTCGTAACAGGAGGTCTAACTACCTGCATGTAGCGCCTACGCAGGTATCGAGTGTCTAAGACTGGGGCAAACGACCTTTCAATCTGGCCCAGTGGTTCCGCGGTGCTCTCATTTAGTTCCGTAGGTTGTGATAGTAGGTAACATAGATCTTTAGGTCTAAGGGCACATTGTAGAGGTTAGGAAATTGATTACTTTGATTTGTTATCAAGTGTACCCTTGCGGCGTCATTTCTCTCATCCCCGTTTCCCTTCTTATCTCCCTAATTCTTCCTGTGGTAGTGAATGTTTGGGAGGAGGTCACAAAACCCTGAATTTTTTGATAATTCTAGAAGGATAGAAACCGAATCGTCATCCTCCTCCACAAAAATGGCTGCACGCCCACCCCCAAATCTCGAGGGAGGAAATCGCCCCCCTCAAATCCCACCAGGTGGTGGTGGAGCCGTAGACCCCATAACCCGCCTCCAAGCCCAGATGGAAATGTATAACAAGCAGATTGAAGCCATTAGGGAAACCTTGGAGGAAATGCAGAACCCTCCCGAACGGGAGGAGCCTAGGTCTCTTAGCTCTTATCAAAATCCTGCTGCTACCGAGACCATAGGACAAATTCGAGTCCCCATGGGCGGGGACGATTTTGAACTTAAACCTAATGTAATTGGCCTAATTAACTTTCACTTCCATGGTCTTGCAAGTGAAGATCCATTTCTCCATTTGGAAGACTTAACCCGATTGGTTGAAACGGTTAAACCAAGAAACATCGGGTTATCAATTATCCTCATGAAAATGTTCCCGTTTTCGTTGTGGGATAAAGCGTCGCAATGGTTACGCACCCTTGGGAGAACTATCCATTCTTGGGAAGAGATGCGAACAACATTTCTCGAGAAATTCTTCCCAATCGAGTGAACCAATGCGCTTCGCCATGCTATAACTTCCTTCACGCAACAAAATGGTGAGCAGTTTCATTAGTCTTGGGAGAGGTATAATGACCTCCCCCAGAAGTGTCTGCACCACGGTCTGCCTAAGTGGCATATAGCCCAGATTTTCTATTATGGGCTAAATTAGACTTTGAAGCAGATTGCAGATGCTTCCTGCTGTTACGAACGCGCGCTTCAGACGTCTTTTAAGACGTCTGGGAAGTGGCCCAGACGTCTGGAACCACTTCCAGACGTCTGGGAATCGGTTATTTTTTGGCACGCGTGTTTCGTCTGCGCGCCTGAGCGCGCAGACCTGCGTACGCTCTCTCTCCCTCTCTTTTTCCCTCTCTCCTGCGGCCGCAGACCCACCTTGTCCGCTCTCTCTCTCCTCCTCGCGCGGCCTTAAAAGGCCACGCCCTCTCCCTCACTCCCGTCACCTCCGCCCCCTTCCTCTTCTCCTTCCAGCCAGTGCGCGAGAGCGAGCGCAAGTGAGCGACGGCAGCGACAGCCGCGGTGAGCGTGGGAGGTGGTGCTGCGCGTGGAAGAGGCGCTCGGCCGTGAGGGCGAGCTCGCCGGGGCTGCTAGGGTCGGCCGGCGGGGTGCGCAGCGGGCACGGAGCGACGCGGGGGGGGACTGCTGCAGTTTGAGCAGCAAGCGGACGAGACGCGGCGCGGCCGGGCGTCGTGAGCGGAGGGCGAGTCGCGCCCTGGTTCTGGAAACTTTTCCAGAATCAGACGTCTGGGCTTCTAGCCAGACAACTGGAACGATGTCTGGAAGACTGTCCAGACGTCTGAAAGGTGAGTTATTTCCGTCTTCTTCGTTTTCTTCGACTGACCGTACTGAGAGGGAGAGATGGGTACGCGCAGGTTCGGTGATTCGCCATCCAACGCGAATCCGACGTCTGGCTGTAGCACCAGACGACGGGAGCGACATCCAGACGTCCGGGGTGACCATCGGACGTCTGGGAACTAGGCCAGACGCCCCCGCAGGCTTCTGGACGTCTGAGAGCCCACACAGAGCAAGGTAATCCCTGATCCACCTTTTTAAGACGTCTGGAAGAAGTTCCAGACGTCTGATTTTGCACTTTTTCGTCGTTTTCGACCCGTTTAGGGCCCGTTCGAGTCCCGTTTTCCGCGTTTCGAGTTGCGTTCTTTTCGGAATTAAATCCTCTGCCCGTCTATAGTAGCTATGTACTATTTTGAGAAACTCCTTGTGTTTGATCCTTGTGACAGGACCCCGTTCCATTGCAGTCTCGGGGGTTGCGGAGGCACTCGGGATTCCCGACCACGCCCCCAGTACTCCTGTTGTAACCGGTAGAGTGGCTTTTAAGTTTATTAGTATAATCTGTTAATTATGAACCATAAATAGAACCTAGGACATTGCATGAATCCTAGGAATGAGAAACAAGAATGAATGGTAGATCCTAGGGTGTTGCATGAATCCTAGGGCTGGAAAACTAGATTGTATGATAGATCCTAGGGTATGGCATGAATCCTAGGATGAGAAGAACTAGTGGAATATATGAATAACTGCAGTCTTGGAAAATGTGGAAAGGAAATAATAGCTACCTGTAAATTGGTTTAACAACTGCCTGTTATGAATAAATGAGCATGTCTGGGAATATGGGATGTATGAATATGAAACTGGGAAGGTGAAACCTGAATGTGCTGAGTTAAAAGAACTGGAACCCTACGGGGAATTAGGAGTGGAGCTCCTAGAAAGAGAAAGGAATGGAACCGAGAAAGAAAGACGTGGTAGAGTGCTGTCTCTTGGGTACGTAGTACCAAGGGAAGTACCTGTACCTGTTTAGTGCAGAGCAGAGCCAGCCGCCCCAGGGACCCGGGGTTAGGACTAGCCACTTTGTACCGACTTGCTGGCCCTCGTGTACGTAGTATCGAGGAGAGCTACTAGTGTAGGGAGGTGCTAGCTACCCCACGGGCCCCGGGGTTCTGCTAGCCTCCTACACCGACTTGTTAGGCCCACTGGGCAAACCAGGGTAGTCAGGCGAGGGTGCGCGGACTGTGGAGGGGCAAGGCCCCTGTTTGGTTACTGTGGAGGGGTTGGACCCCTGTTACTGAGAGGGCTCTGCCCTGTACTGGTTCCGTGCTGTGCTTTGGGCGCATCCGTTAACGGAAACAACTGACCGCATGCCAGTGCGGGTTAGCTACCTGTGCGTTTATCGCGCGTGCCGTAGTCACCGTTACGCCTGTCCGTGACCTTGGGGTGGTTGACTGAGAGTAGGATCACCACGGGGGACTCTCCCGACCAGGAGAGCACCACGTGCTACTTCTACTTTTTGGAAAAGACTGCAATCAAGATCGTTCCCACGAGGAACATTCGAGATCAAGTAAAGGATCTGAGGAATAATTGAAATCGTGAGACAAGTGAAAGACGTAAATAAAGAAAGTAACAGAACATAACAACTACTGTACACTCTACTGTTTTCTTTAGTTTTATTTACCACTCTACTCAGTGTTTTGCTGACATGTTACACTCGTTACCTTTCAGGACCAGGTGTTGAGCAGCCAGGGTCAACGGCTGCAGAGGACGCTGGGCAGAGTAGGGTCCAGTAGAGTTACCACCGTTCTCTTGTACCTCTTTTTGTTCCACTGTAGTGAGTAGTTCTTGTTTCCGCTGTACTTTTCTTTACCTGCAGTTCATATTATGTTATGAATGTTGTTCTACTGTTGTGGTGATATATACTGTAGTGGTTTCTTTCCTTACTGCTGTACTTTCTTACTGTCAGTTATATTCATGCTGAATGTGGTTTATTTTACTGCTCTTTTGGTTACTTCCTCGTTGGACGACCAGGTCTTGGGATTAGTCGAGTCGGTCCGGTTCTTGTGTCTCGTAGGGACTCGGGAATCGGGTCGTTCACCTGCCGAGGGAATTTCATGAATAAAGACGAGAATGGAGCATTCAAATTATTCGAAAACATGAGCGAAAATTCAATAACAATGCCTCCATTGTTGTCTTTAATCGTACCAACCTGCCCCGTAATGTTCACGAAGTTGACACGGGACCCTCCCATTCATCCACTGATCTTAGCCTTATCGCACAAAAATTGGATGAAGTCTCCGTCGTGCACAAGAAGCTGGACGAGCTTCTGGCCAATACCGCCCGTTCTATGGCAAACACCTCCACCTCACCACTTCGTCACAATCCTAATCTTTCCAACGCCAGTCTTATTCCCAAAAACTCCGTGAGATCTTCCTTACCAAGTGTCGTGCCAAGCGATTCGGTAAGTCATGTGGATCTGGCTTCTGCAAGCCAGTATTTTGATATGGAGGACCAAGCCTCCGTCTGCTCGGATGCATATTTAAATGCGGACTCGTCTTCTGGCTTAGGAGACGCTTACGCCCTGGGGAACAACCCGTTTTCGGCTACTTACAACCTAGGGTGGCGAAATCATCCTAACTTCACATGGTCCAGTAACCCGCAACGCCAAAACCCCACGGGTGGGCTAATGCGACTGTCCGCACCTGTCATCCCAAGGGCTCAATCTAATCCTGTTGAAAATCCGCCATCGGGTCCTTACACACCACAAACAGAACACGCATCAAGTCCTCTTGATAAACTGATGCGAATGGTGACGGAAATGTCTAAGCGCCATGAAGAAAACATGACCTCTCCTCAGCACCAATTGGCGCAGCAGAATGCTGAGATTAGTCAACTACGCATGGCAACTCGATCTCAAGGCACTTTTCCAGCCAAACCTGTTACGAACGCGGCCTCAAGACGGGTTTTTAAGACGTCTGGGAAGTGGCCTAGACGTCTGACCCGACGTCTGGAACCCTTTCTAGACGTCTGGTATTAAATTTTTGCGACGTATGGGGTTGCGTCTGTGCTCATGCACGCGGAGACCTACACCTGCCGCTCTCTTCCCTCTTTTTCCCTCTCTCCTCCTGCAGGGCGCAACACGTCTCTCTCTCTCTCTCCCCGCGCAGCCTTATAAGGCCCCTCGCCCTCTCCCTCACCCTCATCTCCTCCGCGTCCTTCATCTTCTTCTCCCAGCCGGTGCGAGAGCGCGAGCGAGCAAGCGGCGGCAGCAGCGCGCTGCGGCGAGTGTGCGAGAGGAGGTGTTGCGCGAGGGAGACGCTCGATCGTGAGGGCTCGAGCTTGCCGAGGCAGCTAGAGCCGGCTAGCGGGGGGGAGCAGCAGGCGTGGAGTGTCGCAGAGGGACTGCTGCAGCTTGAGCAACAGGCGGACGAGGCACGACGCAGCCGTGCATCGCAGGCGGAGGGCGAGTTGAGCTCTAGTTCTGGAAATTTTTCCAGAATCAGACGTCTGGAATTACGACCAGACGACGGTGAAGACATTTGGAGGACTGTCCAGACGTCTGTCAGGTAAGATATTTCGGTCTTCTTCCTTTTCGCGCGTACGGCCATGCAGCCATCCGCCGCGCCTTCGTCTGCGACCCGTCGTACTGAGAGTAGGTATGGGTGCGTGCAGGTTCTGCTCGGGAGGGCGCGAGGGCTCGCCATCCCACGTGAATCAGACGTCTGGCCGCAGTGCCAGACGACGGGAAGGAATTCCAGACGTCCGGGGTGACCATCGGACGTCTGGGAACTAAGCCAGACGCCCCCACAGGCTTCTGGACGTCTAAGGGACTACACAGAACGAAGGTACGCTCTGACCCACATTTTAAGACGTCTGGAAGAGGTTCCAGACGTCTGATTTTGGGCAGTTTCGTCGTTTTCGACCCGTTTAGAGCCCGTTCGGAGTCTGTTTTTCGCGTTTCGAGTTGCGTTCTTTCCAGAATAAAATCCTCTACCCATTTACAGAAATTATATACCATTCTGAGAAACTCCTTGTGTTTGATCCTTGTGTTAGGACCCCGTTTCATTGCAGTCTTGGGGGTTGCGGAGGCGCGCGGGATTTCCAACCACGCCCCCAATACTCCCGTTGTAGCTGGTAGAGTGGCTTTTAATTTACTTAATTCAAAATTGTTACAATTGTGGAATAATTAATAGAGTCGAGGGCACTGCATGAACCCTAGGACTGAGGAACTAGATTGAATGATTGATCCTAGGGTATTGCATGAAACCTAAGACTGAGGAATTAGATTGAATGATAGATCCTAGGGTATTGCATGAAGCCTAGGACTGAGGAACTAGATTGAATGATAGATCCTACGGTATTGCATGAAACCTACGACTGGAAACTAGATTGAATGATAGATCCTAGGGTACGGCATGAATCCTAGGACTGGAAAACTAGTGATATGTATATAAATATTGCAGTCTTGGAAAGGTGGAAAGGAAATAATAGCTGCCTGTAAATTGATTTAACCGCTGCCTGTTATGAAAGAATAAATATGATTGAGAACATGGGTTGTATGAACGTAAAACTGGAACGGTGAAACCTAAATGTGCTGAGTTAAAAGAGCTGGAACCCTACGGGGAATTAGGAGTAGAACTCCTAGAAAGAGAATGGATGGAACTGAGAAAGAAAGACGTGGAAGTGTGTTGTCTCTGGGGTACGTGGTACCAACGAGAGCACACGTTACCTCTTCGTGTAGAAGGGAGCTTGCCGTCCTCAGGTTGAGACTGGGGTGGGTTTGGCCACTGTACACTGACTTGCTGGCCCTCACGTACGCAGTACCGAGGAGAGCTACTAGTGTAGGGAGAGCACTAGGTACCCCACGGGCCCCTGGGTTATGCTAGCCTCCTACACCGACTTGTTAGGCCCACTGGGCAAACTAGGGTAGTCAGGCGAGGGTGCGTGGACTGTGGAGGGGTTGGACCCCTGTTACTGAGAGGGCTCTGCCCTATAATGGTTCCGTACTGTGCTTTAGGCGCACCCGTTAACGAAAACGACTGACCGTGTGCCAGTGCGGGGTAGCTACCCGTGCACTTATCGCGCGTGTCGTAGTCACCGTTACGTCTATCAGCGACCCTGGGGTGGTTGACTGAGGGTAGGATCACCACGGGGACTCTCCCGGCCAGGAGAGCACCACGTGTTACTTCAAAGCTCCCCTAGGTATGTCTCCTTATAGAATCATTCACAGGAGGCCTTGTCATTTGCCTGTGGAGCTGGAGCACCGCGCTTATTGGGCGGTTCGCTAATGTAACCTCGACCCAGACCTGTGTGGTTGAGAAAGGAAACTCCAACTCCAAGAGCTGGAAGAGCTCCGTCGTGAAGCCTATGATTCTGCCTTAACTTTCAAGCAACGACTAAGGCTTTTCACGACAGCCGAATTCGACGGAAGGAATTTGAGCCATCTCAGCAAGTTTGGCTTTACAATGCCCGGCTCAAATTCTTTCCAGGGAAATTAAAGTCCAAATGGACTGGTCCCTTCTTGTTCTCGAGACCATTTCCCAACGGGGTCATCGAAATTGAAGATCCCAAATCTGGGAATAAATTTACGGTCAATGGGCAGCGTTTAAAACCCTATCTTACTCATGAACCTGCCCCCGTTGGTGAAACTGTTGCCCTGCGGGAGGGTAACTAATTTCGTGCCTCATTCTGAGTCCAGCTAGGGACTTTAAATTCATCGCTCGTTGGGAGGCACCCCGCCAACACTCCTCCACTGTCACGTACACACTTCCATGTCACTTCACTTCGCACCTTTTCACTGTTGGTGCTAGAGCACCACGATCATTTGTTTTGATGATAACAAAACACGTGTTATTTAACATTTGCAATTTGAGTCCTAGATTTCAGGTCAATTGCAAATGTGGACGTGTTTAGACGGAGTTCAAGCTCGCATCCAGGACGGATTGGAGGAGCTTGACGGAAAACAGAGGAGGTTCGCGTGGAGTGAAAGATTGGAGATGGAAGACAAGAAGAATAGGATAGATTCTTTTTTATCCTTTCATGTATCTCTTGTCTTTATTTTCTTGCTCTTTTTGATTTCTTAGAACATTATGTTAAAGAGCCTCAAAGAACCCTAACAGTAGTCCTACGAACACCGGCACAACCCTAGGATACTTAGGTTTTCTGTAGAATACTTAGAAAACCCATATAGGGTTCAAACAGCACTTCCAGACGTCTAATTCCCAAATCAGACGTCTGATAAAGAATTTTAAGACGTCTGACTGTTGTTTCAGACGTCTGATAACTGTTAGGCTGGACATAGTTAGTTCTGTCTGAGGAAATCAGACATCCAGACCTTAGACCAGACGTCTTAGGAGACGTCTGATGACTTTGCCAGACGTCCAATTAGTGGACCGTTGGCTGGCTTAGAAAACACTCAAGATTATGACCGTTAGAGCCTTATCAGACGTCCATAGGACTTACCAGACGTCTGATAAATGACCGTTTTGCCTCGGCTGACCCAAAATCTCTTCTCAGAGATTTTCTAGCCGTTGCAACGTTTGGAAATCAATTCCCACAGTAAAAGTAGGTTTCCAGACGTCCATACATAGTACCAGACGTCCTGTAAGTCGTCTCATGGACTTGCACAAAAACCCTGTTTAGATCTGATTCAAGTCAGGGAGAAACCCGCGTAGAATCAGACGTCTGACCTTGAGATCAGACGTCTTAAAGTGGCCTTCCAGACGTCTGATGCCAGAGTTAGACGTCTGATAACCCTGTCAAATGCAATCATTGTCCTGATTTCGGCCTGATTCTCTTGGGCTTTGCACCTAACGGCTATGGAAGCTTTTCCAAGCCTTCCAAAGCCTTCCTAAGGCCTCTATAAATAGAGGGGAGCCTTTACACACAAAACACACACCTAGAGACACAAGAGATACACTTAGAAACACAAGATATACACACTAAGACACACACTTTGCAATACACTTTCAAACCTTTTGTGTCCAAAGAAAAGACTCTCTTGCTCTCCAAGCTCAAGCTCCATTTTCTTGAGAGCATTCAACCGTTGCGCACCCGCTCTCCCGGCGTTGTTAACGAGAGCGACGTAGCGCCATCGCGTGGCACACGCACCGCGTCATCGTCGACGCACTCCTTGCAAAGGGGAGTTTCCTATTTCCTATAGAAGCTAGGTTTAATTTTGTTGGCTCTATAGGACTGTTGTTTTATTTGATCTTTGTATTTTGGTTGGGTATTCGCTTTGCGAATTCCCGTCTCCTACGTGGGACAAAATCCTTCTCGTGGAGAGAAGGGGTTGAGGAACGCTACCCTCGTACTTGTAGCGTGGTTGTATTGAGGTTGAATCACCCTCGTTTTAAGTGATTCGGTTTAGTGGATTTGATCAACTAGGTTGATCGGAAAATCCTAACTCAAGAGGGTTAGGTGGTGGTTTTCACCCGGTTTGGGTTTCCACCTAAAAATACCTGTGTACATTGTGCGATTGATTTTTGTGAGATTGCTTTATATTTTTATTTCCGCATATTTTTACGTCACCCCTCCTAGTAGGGAACCTTCATTCACTTCACCACCCACCATCCACCCACCCTACCACCCTACTATATACCTTGCACGTCAGCTCTCGTTCCCCGATCTTTGGACCTTCCTCTACCATGCATGCATATGAGGGCATAGCATCATTTGGCATGGGGGGGTGGATAGGCATCCATAAGATCTGGGTATTATATGGTGTTACAACCCGGTTCCCGAATCTCGACAGGACACGAGACCGGACCGACTCGACTGATCCCAAGACCTAGTCGTCCAACGAGAAAGTAACCAAAAAGCAGTAAAACAAACCACATTCACCATGCAAGCAACTAATAGTAACAAAAGTACAGTAGTAAAGAAGTAAACTACTACAGTGCACACCACCACAACAGCAAAAAATTAAACAGGTAAAGGAATATAAAGTTTATAATAAAAGAGTACAGAAGTGTAACAAAATTACTCACTACAACGGAAACGTGGTACAACAAAAAGGTACAACTACTGGGCTCTACTGCGCCCAGCACCCTCTGCAGCCGTAGGCTCTGGCTGCTCGACACCTGGACTTAAAAAAGGTTACGAGTACAAAACGTCAACGAACGCTGAGTAGAGTGGCAACCAGCTAACTAAACAGTAAAGATGGATAGGTAGCTGTTGTTTTTCAATTTCTTTCTTTCTTTAACTAATTATTCTTTGTTTCATCACTTGGTTTATTTATCAGGTCCTTTTCTTGATCTCGAATGTTCCTCGTGGGAACGATTTTGATTGCGGTTTTTTCCGAAGAGTAGAAGTAGCATGTGGTGCTCTTTTGGTCGGGAGAGTCTCCCGTGGTGGTCCTAGACTCAGTCAACCACCCCAAGGTCACTGATAGACGTAACGGTGACTACGGCACGCGCGAAAAACGCACGGGTAGCTACCCCGCACTGGCATGCGGTCAGTCGTTTTCGTTAACGAGTGAGCCTAAAGCACAACATAGAACCAGTATAGGACATAACCGATGTTAACGGGGACAACCGCAACGCGTCTCTTATAGTAGAGTCATTGTAGTATAGGATAAGATGGCTCTACGGTTGCCGTTACAATTAAAAATTTATTACTCGGAAATAAAAGAGTTCCCGAGGTCGAACTCAGGGAGCAAGTCGTATTCTAGAAGTACAGTATTTCTTATTACAAAAATAAAGAGAGAGAGAGAGAGATGAAAATTTGGCTTCTCCTTCTTCTCTTCTTTCTTCCTCTTTGTCTTCTCTTCTCTTTGGCTCTTGGTTTCTTCTTCTTTGTCTATCTCCTCGTGGTCTTCTCTTCTGCCTTCTGTTCTTCCTTGTTTTCTCTTCTTCTTCTGTTCTTCAGATCTTCCTCTCGTGCTCTTCTTCTTCTTTGTCTATCTCCTCGTGGTCTTCTCTTCTGCCTTCTGTTTTCAGGACGTCGTCTCTCCTTCTTTCTTCTTTTCTTCTTCTTCTTCTTCAGTCCTTCTGTCCTTCTTCTTCTTTTGCCTTCAGGACGTCGTCTGATTTTCCAATCAGACGACTTAAACTGCTGCTGCTACAGTGTCTTCCTCAGCTTTCTTCTTCTCCTTCCTGCCTTCTCTTCTTCTTCTTCACCTGTGCCTGCACACTCAAAGTTCGATCAGAGGGCAAAACCTACTCTACACTCCCCCGCGTCTCTCTCTCTCTGAATTCGCTCTTAGGAAAGCTCTCCCAGAGCAACCGGGTAATCGGGTACGCGGGTCGCGCCCGGGTCCAGGCCCACCAGCGTGCGGTGGTGGGCGAGGAGTGCAGGTCGGACTTAGTTGGGTCGGGTCAGGTCCGCGGGGCATGAGCGCGGACGAGGCCGGGTAATCGGGCGGGTGAAGGGGACCTCACCCCGTGATCTGAGGCGAACAGCTTAAGGCACTTTTTGCCTTTAAGCGCCCGCTCGCCTCAGTGGGTTTCCGAGGTGGGACTAAATGTCCCACCCCAATTTGGATGCCTGCGCGGAGGAAGCAGCGGCAGTCGAGGCTTCGTGCGAGGGCTTCGCCTCAACTGCAGCCTGGCACTTCGGGAAGACACCCCATGCAGCCTGGGAGCCTGATCTGGGCGTGGCGTGCTTGGAGCAGCAGGTCGAAGGAGCTTCTTCACCTCAGCAATGGCGGTAGCGAGCGAAGTTCCTGTTTACAGAGAAAGGGCCTCTCGGCCTAATTAGATACGCGGAGTACCTTCGCCGTGGCACGGCGAAGGTGGTCAGAGGGTCTGCAGGTGGCAGGGTGAAGCCTAAGGGCCGCCCTAGGTCAAACTGCGGGTTGGGAAATGGGTGTATTCGGTGGAGTTGCAGAGGGCGATTTGGGGGAAGTGGAAGGGCAGAGGATGATCAGGGTAAGGAGGCGAAGGTTCTGCGGTGGTCGGCGAGCCGTGTGGGTTGCTGGAGTGATGGGAGCGGGTCGCCGGAGTGTGGCCGAAGGTGGAGAAGGTGTGGGTGATTAGGCGCGGTCGAGGGGTAATTAGATAAAAATAGCAGGGGGAAAAGAGAGAGAGGATAGAGAAGACTAATTCTAATCTAGCTAAAGTGACGAAGGGGACGAAGAGGCTGCCGGCTCGTACCTACCGGAGCTGGAGAAGAAATGCCCAGTGGAGGAGGACGGCGGCGACGACGGGGCAGAGGCAGCGCGCACCGGTATTGCGCGACGCGGAGGAGAATCAGGAAGAAGTCTCTGCTGCTGGTATTGCGGCAGAGCGAAGAGGAGGAGGAGAAATCGCCGGAGCAAGGGGGCGTCTGTCGGAGTGGGAAGAGAGGAAGTGAGGGGGTATCTCCGTCAGATCCGAGCTGGGAAGAACGGCGGAGCGACGGGGGTATTTATAGGGGCAGAACCAGAGAGGAGGGCGGAGGGAGACGACGTGTCTCCCTCGCCGGGGGACGCCGGAGGAAGGATACCCATACCGTCCGTGCGTTCGCACGGGCGGTATGGGTGGTCGCAGCACTCAGGGGGGTGCTCCTGTGCTGGCTGACGACGCAGGGACCCCCATTTGACCTGGCAGGCCCTCCCCCTCACCCTGCGCGGCGCCATGCTCCGCGCAAGGTCGTCGGAGCATGGTGCTGGTCAGGTTTTGCAGGAGGGACCTGAATGCAAGGAATGAAGGAGAGTTAGGGGCCAAAATGTGAGGGTTCAAAAGTTGAGGGCCAAAAAGTAAATATATGAGGACCAAAGTGTAAAGTTGGTCAAGAAGGTTTCTTCTTAGGCTCAAGTTTTTATACATGACTAATTAGGACCTAAGGATTCTGATGGTGAATTTTATTTCTAGATTAAACCTTGTTTGACCGATCAATTTACGTAAAAACCCAAATTAAGTTGTTAATTGGGCATGGTTCTCAATGTAAGTCAAAATGGGTTTCTAAGGCCAAATTGAAGGTTCTAAACCCTAGAGATTATTTTTCTATGAATTTTAGAGAGTTTATTTTATTTTTTCTCTGCCTCGAACCTCGTGTATTTAAGTGGGTTTGTTTTTAGGGTTACAAGATGTCATTTAATTCTTCGGAGTTGCTGTAGCCCTTGTTGAGTCATTTTATCCCACTTTTCTTCTTATTAGGTTGTTTTGACCTATGTTTGGACCCTGAGTTACCCTGTTTTCAGATTGGATTGGTGAAATTACATTTTTACCCCTCAGTTTATGTTTTCTTTACAAACTCAGAATCTCTCTGAGCCAAGCCTTTCTAAGGTTATGTAGGAGCTTTTTCTTGCAAATCAGGGTTAAATGGTGCTAGTTTAGGGTTTGTGACGAGGTTCTCATTGCCCTCTCAGTAACAGGGGTCTAGCCACTAAGAACCAAACAGGGGTCTCGCCCTCCACAGTCTGCACACCCTCGCCTAACTACCCTAGTTTTCTTAATGGGCCTAACAAGTCGGTGTAGGACGGCTAACTGAACCCCGGGCCCCATGGGGTGGCTAGCTGTCTCCCTACACTAGTAGCTCTCCCCGGTACAGTGTACACGAGGGCCAAAAAGTCGGTACAGAGTGGCCAATCCTAACCCCAGGTCCTAACCCTAAGGTGGCTAGCTCCGCTCTGCACTAAACAGGGGAATAGTTGCTCTCCTTGGTACTCTGTACTCAAGGGCCAGCTCACTTTCCCATTCTCATTTCCAGTTACATTCCATTTATTTCCAAGAGCTCTACTCCTAATTCCCCGTAGGGTTCATGCTCATGTTTCTCAGCCCAAGCCATACTAGGTTTTATCATTTCTATTTCCATTTCATATACAGGCAGCTCGTATTTAATTACAACAATAGGAATATACATGCAACAGTTGCTAACAACAGTACTTTACATTTCATAGGCGGTTGTTATTCAATTACGGGCAATTGTTATTATTTTATTTACTCATCCAAGACTGCAATTCATGCATTCAATACAATTATTCCAGTGTTTCTAGTCCTAGAATTCATGCCATACCCTAGGATCTAACATTCAATCTAGTGTCTCTAGTTCTAGGATTCATGCCATACCCTAGGATTTAACATTCATTCCAGATATGCATTCATGTTTGTAATTAATCTAGGGGAAGCCACTCTACCAATAAAACCAGGAGTAATGGGGGCTTGATCGGCAAGTCCACGTGCCTCCGCAACCTCCAAATCCACAACGGAACGAGGACCTAACACATGGATCAACCACAAGAAATCACTCAGAACATGATAAAAGCATTCCAACAAGTAGAGGAACTTATACGAAGAAGAACAAAATCTTAATTGCGGAAATCGGACCTCAAACGGACCCTAAACGGGTCAAAACAACAATCCTGATTCAAATCAGACGTCTGGAACACCTTCCAGACGTATTAAAAGAAGTCCAGAACCATACCTCGACCCTGCATTACTCCTCAGACGTCCAAGGACTCTGTTGAACCGTCTGGACTCAGTTTCAGACGTCCGACCTCTTCTCTGGACGTCTGGAGACGCTTCCCGTTGTCTGGTGCCTCGCCCAGACGTCTAAACTACGTGGGAGGGTGTGTCCCGCGCCTTCCCGAAACGAATCCTGCACGCATGACGCAAAATCTTCTTGAAAGGGCACGAAGCAATGCCTCGGCGGAACGGCCTGCATGGCTGTATCCGCAAAGGGAGGTGTAGGTGGGGGGACGTACCTCTCAATCATCTGGAGCTTCTTCCAAACGTCTACGTCGTCTGGATGTCAATCCAGACGTCTGATTCCAGGAAAATACCAGAACCAGGGACTGCCCTCGCCTTCTCGCGCTACGCGCAGCCGCGCCGTGCCCGCTCGACCGCTGCTTTGGCTGCAGCAGCGTCGGGGAGAACCTCCCCGACGCAACTCTCCGCCTTGCTCTCTCTCGACCGACCGTGAGCTTCTTCGGTGAGCTCTCTCGCGAGCTCGCGCGCTCTCCTCTCTTTCCCCTTCGTTGCTCCTCCTCTTCGCCACTTCACTCGCTGCACTCGCTCTCGCTGGAGGAAGGAGAAGGTGGCTGGAAGTGGGGTGGTGAACGAGGGAGAGAAGGGTTTAAGTAGGTGCGGGGGAGGGTTTCGTTTGTGAGAGGGGAGAGAAGAAGGCGGCTGTGCACAGTCTGCGTGCGGCACGCGTGCAGACTCGAGGACGTACCCACACAAAAATTGATTTCCAGACATCTGGGAAGGTGTCCAGGCGTCTAACCAGATGTCTAACCCAAGTCCCAGATGTCTTAAAGGGCTTTAATAGCATGGGTCTTAACATATGGTATCATGCAGCTTCTATTATACATATCCATCTATAAATATGTACATAAAAAAAAAGGTGTTTAGTAATGATCTAAAGGCTGAAACAAAAATACAATAAGTGTTTATGGATATTCAACCGCTGTTTTGAAGACTTTCCAGGCCAAAGAAGCTTGACTCGCTCAGGCTCAGCTTAATTCACTTGAGCATTGATAAGATAGATCGGAATCTCTCCTAACTAAGGACGTATTCTTGTACCTGAGACACCAGTATAGGATTCGTTGGTTTGCTTCTACTTGAAAGCCTAAGTAATCTTGGTTCACACTACACATATCAAGAAAGACCAGGTGAACATAAGATCCAATCCTAGTGTTCATTAGGGAAGGTGGAGTCCTTACCTGTGTGCGTAGGTAGACTTTTTATCCCAGGCTTTAGTCTTGTGTCTAGAGAAACTCTTTCCACCAAAAAGGTACTCTCCCACCAAAAATGTGTGATTCTCCAAATAAAGTTGTAAGAGATATACTGACACTTGTTTCAAAAAAAAAAAAACTGTGCAAATAAGTCAGTATATCTTTCAAATGTCCGTAAAATCTCCTCTTCAAAAATTTTTTAGGGCAGGTCATAAATACCCTGTTTCTACCATATATTCCTTGAGCCACAAAAGCAATGGGGGTTGAGTTTTCCATCATCTTTTTAAGGGCCAATTCGAAGACACGAGCTGAAACTGGGACCAACTTGCACGTAAAAATTCGTGAAACCCTGGGCTTGAGCCTTAATGTTCATTTGGTCAGTCTTGATCGTTCACTATGCACAAACCATAATCTCTTGAGCTCTCGAGTACGGTAAAAACCTTCTAAGTCCTGGAAATCGTACTTAAGGTTTAAATATCAAGAGTTCAAGTTAGTCGAGAGATGGTCTATGTCATATAAGACTTAAAGTACCGGTAGTCTTCTTTGCAATTGGTTCTCACAATATCCAACAAATAAACACACACCTCAGAAAAATCTTCGGCTTAAGATTATTTCTAAATACAAAACAAAATGCTTTGCTAGGGACTAGCAAAAGATAGGCATGGGGGTATGTTTGCATGCCAAAAATACTCCAGTAAAAATGTCATCTTGTGTTATTCCCTAGCACTGCCATTGCATCTTATGTAGCTATAATTGCATTTGCAAATAGACGACTGCATGCATTTATTGAAAGGGGAGGAGAATGTGAATAATTGGTCATCTATTAATTAACATCATCATCAAGTGCTGCATTTCAATTTCACCATTTTCATTTATTTATTTACTTTGAAATTCTTCTCTCCCGCGGCTATAGGACATGGGGCACGCGCGCCTCTTCGCGCCACTCCTCTACCAGCAGCATGGCTGTGGCATGCTTCCTCTTCTTTAAAAGGCCTTGCCCTCTCCCTTGCAGCGGAGGCCCATACACATCCACATACAAGCACTTCCCTCTACCATCAGGCCAACCTCCTCCCCTCTCCCTCTCTATATGCAGTATCTCTTCTCACTGAAGAGACACACTGTGGGCAGGAGAAAACTCACAGTGGTCCCACAACCTCCACTGTGAGTTCCACCACCGCCCAGCTCTTTCGTGAGCAGGTGGGGGTGGTAGATTCACCTTTCGTTTTCACTGCTGATCTCCATTTCTGCCATTGCCAGAGCTTTAAGGTCAGAAGCTCCAGCAGCGCACAAGTCAGCCTGCAGCAGCTGCCGACCATCGCACGGATGCCAGCAAGCCTCCGCAGCTCCTTTCTGCGCGTGCAGGCACTTCCCAGCGTGCCCGCGCAAGCAGAACCGGCCGCTACCGGTCGCCCGCTCTGCGTGGCACTGTAGCTACTGTTCACGCCTCTCAGCGGACACTGTAGCCACCGGCTCGCTTCTCACTTAACTAGTGGAAGCACACTCTCTCTCCTCGCTCGCTACCCGCGCCAACCGGTTGCCCCCCGCTCGTGCCTGCTCCTGCCCGCAGCACTGTGCGCTACGCTGCACTCTCCCGCACTCGCCCACACACGAAGACAGCGCAGGCGCTCCTTCCAGCGCCCCGCGCGCGCTTTCCCTCCTGCACCCGCGCAGCTGCTCACATTAGATGATGGCGCAGCGCAGCAGATGGCTTAGCTGCTGCGCTCACCGCCATCCGCCAGCGCGCACACACACGCACTTGTACTCTCTCACACACACTTGTACATACTCACACACACCCTTATATACTCACGCCTACACACATATATATTTATATAGCCACTCACATATATACATAAATATATATCTACATATATGTTTATGTATATATATATCTATATATATCTATATACATATATTGAAGGTTTCCTACTAGGAGGGGGTGACGTAATAATATGCGGAATTGAAATATAAAGCAATCTCACAAAAATCAATCGCACAATGTGAAAGTTCTCCCTACCAGGAGGGGTGACGTAATAAAATTGCGGACATAAAAAATTAAAGCAATCTCACAAATATCAATCGCAAAATGTACACAGGTATTTTTAGGTGGAAACCCAAACTGGGTGAAAACCACCACCTAACCCTCTCGAGTTAGGATTTTCCGATCAACCAAGTTGATCAAATCCACTAACCGAATCACTTTGAACGAGGGTGATTCAACCTCAATACAACCACGCTACAAGTACGAGGATAGCGTTCCTCAACCCCTTCTCTCCACGAGAAGGATTTTGTCCCACGAAGGAGACGGGAATTCGCAAAGCAAATACCCAACCAAAAGACAAAGATAAAATAAAACAACAGTCCTATAGAGCCAACAAAATCAAACCTAGCTTCTATAGGAAATAGGAAACTCCCCTTTGCAAGGAGTGCGTCGACGATGACGCGGTGCGTGTGCCACGCGATGGCGCTACGTCGCTCTCGTTATCAACAGCGGGAGAGCGGGCGCGCGAAGGCTTGATGCTCTCAAGAGAATGAAACTAAAGCTTGGAGAGCAAGGGCCTCAATTGGACACAAAAGAGTGGAACTAAGTTGCTTAGGTGTGTCTCTTGTTTCTCTTAGTGTGTAAAGGCTCCCCTTCTATTTATAGAGGCCTTAGGAAGGCTTTGGAAGGCTTAGAAAAGCTTCCATAGCCGTTGGGTGCAAAGCCCAAGAGAATCAGGCCGAAATCAGGACAATGATTGCATTTGACAGGGTTATCAGACGTCTAACTCTGGCATCAGACGTCTGATTCCAATGTCAGACGTCTGATTCTATGCGGGTTTCTCCCTGACTTGAATCAGATCTAAACAGGATTTTTGTGCAAGTCCATCAGACGACGTACAGGACGTCTGGCACTATGTCTGGACGTCTGGAAACCTACTTTTACTGTGGGAATTGATTTCCAAACGTTGCAACGGCTAGAAAATCTCTGAGAAGAGATTTTGGGTCAGCCGAGGCAAAACGGTCATTTATCAGACGTCTGTAAAGTCCTATGGACGTCTGATAAGGCTCTAACGGTCATATTCTTGAGTGTCTTCTAAGCCAGCCAACGGTCCACTAACTGGACGTCTGGCAAAGTCATCAGACGTCTCCTAAGACGTCTGGTCTAAGGTCTGGACGTCTGATTTCATCAGACAGAACTAACTATGTCCAGCCTAACAGTTATCGGACGTCTGAAACAACAGTCAGACGTCTTAAAATTCTTTATCAGACGTCTGATTTTGGGATTAGACGTCTGGAAATGCTGTTTGAGCCCTATATTGGTTTTCTAAGTATTCTATAGAAAACCTAAGTATCCTAGGGTTGTGCAGGTGTTCCTAGGACTACTTTTAGGGTACTTTGAGGCTCTTTAACATAATGTTCTAAGGAATAAAAAAGAGCAAGAAAGTAAATACAAGAGATACATGAAAGGATAAAAAAGAATCTATCCTATTCTTCTTGTCTTCCATCTCCAATCTTTCGCTCCACGCGAACCTCCTCTGTTTTCCGTCAAGCTCCTCCAATCCGTCCTGGATGCGAGCTTGAACTTCGTCTAAACACGTCCACATTTGCAATTGACCTGAAATCTAGGACTCAAATTGCAAATGTTAAATAACACGTGTTTTGTTATCATCAAAATAAATGATCGTGGTGCTCTAGCACCAACATATATAACTATATATATACATATATAGTTATAAATATATATATATATATATATATATATATATATATATATATATTTACATACACATCACCTACCTGAATCAATACGCCCGTACATTAGTCACTCCACCGTGCATCATATCGCGAAAATATTTGTACCAGTTGCTGATATTCCCTGATATTCGTGCAAAGCAAGCACCTCCACACACACTTCTACACATCCGCTCCACACTCCACGCGACACTCCATCTTGTTGGTTGCGTCTTATTAGACGTGAACCAACTTGACACTATGCTACACTCCATTTCCACTTCCACCTCCACCCCTATATATATTATATACATATATATATATATACTGTTTCTACTATATATCTAAACATATATTAAGCTAAATATTCTTTTCTTTGCCAGCAACCTACCTTATTTTTATTTATTTGTTGTTTCTTACTATTAAAAAGATAAAAAAAAGAGGAAAAGAGAAAAAATAATTCTTGTCTTGCAAGTACTCGGTCTTGCGAATAACAAGACCAGTTTTTGGAAACCCGAAGTTAGCTACAAGCTAAGAACCATTTGGCTCAAAGTTAAGAACTTGATTTTGAGGGTGTGCCTCAAGGACAATATTTTCAACAAAAAAATATTAAATAAAAAACCAACAAATATAATAAACTCAAGGAAGAGATACGTTTTAGGAAAGGCGTAGAAACTCCTTGACCTTTAATTCCCGCCTCCCTGAGATCGACCCTGGGCCTAAAAATGACCAAGATAAAATCAAGTAGGCTAGGTAAAAAAAATTTGTGAAAAATGATTAGACTCGATTTAGGTTAACTCACTATAATAACTTCGACGATAATTTTACCATATTAACACAGCCTATTCAAGTTCTACCACCCGCCAACCTTGAAACCTATTTTTTGAACTAAGGCTTAAATTAGGGGATTAAGGGAAGAAAAGAAGAAAAAGAGAATCGTAAAAGAAGAGAAGAAAGAGCGAAAGAGAAGAAGTATGTGCATGTATACATATATGTGTATGGTGTATATAAGTGTATACTGTAAATAATAAGTATATGTATATAAGTATACGTAATATAACTATATATGTATATAAATAATAGTATAGCTTTATTGACAGAATTATCCATTACAATAGATAGAATAAGTGTCACTATAGACCCTAGTTTTTACTTTAGATTCTGTACATAGTCTTCCTAAGGTTTAGCGACATTTATATTTGTCGCTATATATATTATATATGCTACTGTATATGTTAATATACTAAGTTAAGTTAGTATAGTATATATTATTACTTATTATCGTGTATATATATAAGTATTAGTAATATAAGTTATAAATAGATAGAATATAATATTTAATTATAGAGTTTGATGCTTGCTCATAATTAAGTGTTTGCAAGCATTTTAATTGATTCTTTGTACATAATTAAGGTATTATTTCATTCATTAATTATTCATTAATTCATTCATTTATGATTGTATATAAAATTGATCTTTTTGGAATTAAAGAATAATATTGAACTTAGAGAGTGATGTATAAAAATAATTACCTCCTAGTAAATGACCTGGAATAAACCAATAAAAATTATGTAATTAAATAAAATTGACGCAATAACGGTTTGTAGTTGTGACATATACTACAACAACGATGATGATTTTTTTATACAAATCGTAGTCGATCGCAGAAAGTCGATTTCAATGGAGGAAATTTTTGAGGCATTTTGCGACGGGGGAGAGTTAGGCACGTGTGTGGATTTTTTTGTGGGAAAGTGTGAATTTTAATTAATTTGAGACAGTTTAATATATCCTTCTCAAATTAGTGTCTCTAAAGATTTGTCAAATGTGAAAGATGTGAGGTGCAACCTCCTAATGACCCCATAAAGAGTGGCCCAATTGAATCTGAAACTAAAGAAGAGATGGTCTCTCGATTCAACATCATCCCCAACACAGGATGCATAGGGGGTCCACATTGATCCCTCATGTGCACAGCCTATCCTTGATTAGGAAGCAACCTCTCATGACGATAGCGGCACAAGCTGACCACCTTGACACATTTACACTTTGCCCATATGACCAAAATGACCAAACCATTTGTGTTTAAATTGATAAAATTGTTGGTCACATTTGAACTCTTTGGACTCCCAAGCTCGATATCCTACCATACTTGAACTTCAGATAAAAGAAAAATTACATGGAATCAAAACTTTATTATTTAAGGAAACTAAAATAAATATAGAGAAATTAACTTGAAAACTACTCATCTTGAGTTTGATATTACATGCAGGAAATCTCGAAGATTTATACTTCTTTAAGGTGAGACTTAAAGAGAATATATTAACTAAAAAGAATGCCATGATGCATGGATTACTAACTTATGCATTTTTGTCATTAGTACCCGTTTCTTACTTAGTTTAGTTCCAACTTTCTATAAAATAATCGAATTGTAAGGAGTTCTACTATAAGTTTTTAGCCTCGATGACCTCCTTGAATAATGTCCAAAATTTCTAGCATGGATCCCTTTGTTTGTTGCTTGGTTTGAATTAAAAAAAAAATGAAACAGTCTATCTATATCCTCCACATCAAGTAATATTTCCTTAACCTTCAAATATTCCTGCAATTAATAGTTTTCCATTAGAGGTGAATTTAAATTCCACTGTGTATATTTTATACTAATTGATTAGTTAAATGCTATAAATCTATTTTTGAAAGAAAGGGATAATCTCCAATCTAACAACTTAGAATAATGTTCCCTCGTATACGTAGAAATTTAAACCCATGAATATGCCTATTGGATCCCTGCTTTGTTTAATGGGAAGCTCAAAGATTCAAAGCTTAAAAGCCATTAAATCCATTTGTTTATGGTATTAATCATACATGCAAAATAAATAAAGGTAAACTTATCTCATATTAGCTTCTTAATTTCCAATAATCGACTCTTTTTCATGTGCAAAGACTATATAAGACTATCTCTCTCCCACTCTCGAAAGGTAATCTCACATTTTGTTTCTAACCTAGGAAATCGACAGCTGTGCGTCCATGATCCTTACATTATTGTTAGAGGTTTGTGCAGTAAATGATTACATGCATGCAGATAAAACAAGAGCACAAAGGTGAAGGATTGACCTGTACTTCTCTCCTTCCTAGCCTTTTTCCTATTGTTGACCGTAACCTTCTTTTATATTATCCTAATTGTTTCTTTCTTATACTTATATCCAAAATTTTCCTTGCTTATTCAACGGCCTCTTAATTCTCCACTTGAAAGCTCATCTTGCCTAGGGTGGAGCATTGGCTCGGTCTAGGGATGGCCCAAACTCAACCTTAAAAAAATATGATCTAATTTGAACTCAAATTTTATATGGATCAAACTTAAGCCTTGATATTTAAGAAAAATTAAGTTTGGGTTGGATCAGGTCTAAACTTGAAAGAACTCAAGAGATTCGATGGACTGGTTTGTATATAAAGCCCCAATAGGTTTTAGAGTTTAAGATTCAAAATGCATTGCTTAAAGTAGTAGCTATGAGCTTTGGTCCTCTCTCCTCTTAACCTTAACTCCCTATGCCCTCTGGCAGCTAAGGCTTTAGCAGACTCAACTGTGCCTTATGTAGATAATAATAGAAAATGATCTTTAATAAGTTTAGTCGGACTCTATCTAAATATCCATTAAAAATTGGCCCTAGTAGGTTTTATGAATCATTTCTATAAAATCATAAAAAAATGGGCCTCAGTTGCTTATCTGGACCCAACTCAAAATCTCGACCTAGACACTAAAATTAAATCCAACCCAGCCTAATCCATTCCCCATAGACATGGCCAGGGATAGAACTTAGGCTTTATTTGTTAAAAATTTTGGAACTCAAAAAATTACATTAGTCTTTTCAAACAAATGCCACTTAAGCATGAATAGGAAAAAGACAGGTACTAAAAGAATAAAAAAGATTCAAACTTTAACAACCATGCCCATATCTTAATCCCTAATCATTGTTATTCATGTTGAGTCTGATTGGTTGATGCTAATGAATTAACTGCAATATTACCCTAAAGATAGCAATTTCTCAAGTGAATTGAAATTTCAATAATTAGAAGAGAGTTTAAATACTAAAAAGGTAAGTTTTTTGAAACGATAGTAAATTTCATAATTCGATGCAATTTCCTATTCTATCAAATGCAAAGTACTTTATCAACAATGTTACATGGCTATGGGAAGAAACCAATTTAACTGGGACAACAAACTTGAATTAATGGTTACAAAGGTGTCTAAGGAAAATCAAGTATAAAAATTGATATACTTGAAACATAATACCCAACCACATCACTAATTCTTGAGAATAGAGATGGAGAGGTAAGAGAGAGTAGAGAGAGTGAGAGTGAGAGAGAGATGGGACAAGAGGCAGAGGAAAGGGGATGAGGAGAGAGGGATAGAAGGGGTGGAGGTTGGAGTAGCTGCCATCGTCGCAGTAGAGGCCAAAAGAGCTACTCACAGGGTGGTGACCATCCATGGGTAAAACCAACGAGATAGAGGCAAATCAAGGAATGGGGAGATTGGAGGAGAGATGGGGGAAGAGAAAGAGAGGGTGCTCTGTTGTGGCACCTCAGATTCATTAATATGTGGCTCTTGAGTTAAACATGTGATTTACTTGTACCTGTGTTGTACTTGTGCCAGTACACGTACACACCAACATACGAATCATCCACAACTGAATAAAATGCGGAAGTGATATTTGAGGAAGGAAAACCATAAATAAATCTGAAGGCATCCACGAGAAGCATACCTCTCTGATTATCAAACATTGGCTCATATCACATCATGATATATCACATCATCATCACCACATGGCCATAACACATCAACACATCATGCATAATAGTAGTAGTAGTAGTTATATATGTATATATACATATCACATAATATTGCATATCCACGAAAGGTTCATCATTGTCCTTGACCATTCAAAGTTCCATACATATACATGCCTTTCTACCACCTTTTATATAACAAAAAATGGCTTATAATTGAAAGCAAGAAACGTGAAGAGGAATCCTACCTACTCGCTATCCGAAAAGAAAGAAGAGTCCGTTGTCCTCATCTTGCATCATGCTAACTCGCCCTGCTTTAGGAGGTCTACGATGTCCATGATTACCCCGATAAGCTCACAGATGCACATTCGTAAGAGTTCCTCTCTACCCCTGCTGCTGAACACGGCCTCCACCTCTTAAGGTATAGGGATGAGGATCCAAGCTAGCTGCAGTCTCTCTCATAGTACATGATCCCATCTTTGCATTGCCTAGATGTGCAAGTAACATGACACCCTAAACATTGGCATGATGACCTAAAAATGGAAAACATTGTAGGTGTGAATCAAGTGGTTCAATAGGGTTATACCTAATTATATATGTGTATGTATAGGTATGCAATACATACATACATATATACATGCGCACATATAAACAATTGTGTAGTTATCTCCTGTGTGAAACCCACTACTTACACATACATAAGCATTGTTGTGAGTTTAATCCCTGCTCACTCTTGTGGGCATCCCTATAACACTAGACCTACATGACTTAACTCATGACATGACTCGTTACTTGTTGCTACATGGACCCCTTCCTTGGTCAGCCAAAGAATCAAGCAACCCCATGAGGATTCGAGGTAGATTTTATTTGTGCACTTTCTTCTTCAGGATTCGAGGTTTGGGCTACCTTAGCCTTTGATAGCTTATGTTCTTATCTCGAGTTTGGAGGCTGCCCAAGATAGCTATAATCAGTTACATTCTGTACCCAACGTCGGTAACCAACTCCTATCCCTTGGTGACTCCCTGTGGAGCATCACCAGATGCTTCCATTAGGTTGCCCGGACAGTTCTTTGACTGCATCCGAGGAGTTAGGACCTGTTGTGCAACTCTCATTGACCACCCTATCATAGGTACTAGAGGCACAACCTTCATTCAACTAACTCATGTTGATCTTATAAGTAGTCCCCATGTTTCCCTTCCTCAAGAGAAATTTATTTGGTCAATGATCTTGTACGTATATCCGATGATTCTCTATAGAGATATCATCAGGCATCCCCATCGGACTGCCTTACCAAGTATCCTCTCCTGATCTGTAGTGGTGTCCCACCATTTCTCGCATGACAAAACTGAGCTTAAAACCATCACCATACTAATATAATAGTATCAAACGTTTGATTATGTCCATTAGACGTCTGATGTCAAAATCAGATGACGACCTGGTGCAGTATTGCTATATTAGGGTTACTCTCCCTGATCTCACCTTTAGACATTTGCCCAACCATAAGTCGTCTAGGCTCACTTATCAGATGTTTGGTAGTCTTTTCAAATGCCATATTTGGTAAAATAAGGCATTCACATTATTCGCTAGCCGTTGTTTGGGCCATATTATAAAATGACCCAAAATTCCTTGCCATTAGATGTTCAGGCTCATATATGGACTTCTAAAGTCCTCTCCATACGTCTGACTACCATGCCAGACTTCTGATGGCATGCACTTTGAGACATAAGTGTATTCACTACAAGGTTCATATGGTTGGACCATTAAATGCCCTTTATATGTAGTATTGGACCTCTAACCACTACGTTAGATGACTAAAATTGTAATCTTGCAACTTTGGAGGAAAATTCCCTCCAACAACTGTTTGATTTAAGCCTCAAACGTATGATCACAAAGTTAGATGTCGCCTGATACACATCAGTGAGCTCTTCTTAAGCTGCACTGCACCCTACTTCATTCCAATCACTTGGGAATTGAGAATAAAGTTTCTAAGCACTATCTATACCACCAATTAATGTCCCTTATAACCTAAGGATTGTAAAAATCACCACAAATGTGCTTTAATCTAAACTCTCTCTAGATGAGAGAGAAGCCATATCTCTCCCCAACATTTCGTTTGAAATGCGCAATCACACATTCATGAAAAGGGAATAAATACCCTATGTTGTTTTCAGATGTGTTGCTGAATGGATTGTTGGTGCAGCTTTACTCCCCTTTTTGTAGCACCACCTCTAGAGTTGTTCCAACAACATCTACGACACCACCCACAATAGAACAATCTCAAATCTCTAAGATCAGGGATAGGGAAATTGGGAAAATCTATTCTGACGTTCCCCTCCCCAAAACAACAACATGCACGGGAAGAAAGGGTCCCATCTTCAAGAACCCAAAGACCTCAAATTTGAAAAATGGCTCACCTTGTTGCTGCCATACAATAGGACCAAAGGGGTGAACTCCCCTCCTTCTGATTAGCCTCTAAGAGTAGCTAGAACTCCTGATCTCTCCTCTTCTCCTTCCCTGCTACTTTGCCATCGTCGTTCTCCCTTTCATTGTCTTCCTCTCTCATGTGAAGAAGAAAGGTATGGATAAGGAAGGGAGGATTCTAGAGTGTTATCAGGTAGGGGGCACTCAAGGGGTCACTTATTTTTTTTATGGATGGAGAAATTTCTTAGGTGGCCCTCCAAGTCCCACCCCTTTGATCTTCTCTTGCCAACACTTGTTTCCTCTTGATCTAATGTCCTTGAAGCAAATCACCATCCATTTTAGAGTTTGGGGCATCTACCTACTAAAAAATTTAACACTTAGATCTTAGGTCATTTAAGTAGGTGATTAAAGTTTTGAATCACATTTAGGGTGAACAAAATCCCAAATCATATTTTGAATGAATAATTTACATTAGTCCCTTAATATTTCAATTAGGTGCCTAGATCTCTAATTCATAAATTGAAATGGTTATCTACTTGATAGTCTTAATTAACCTTAAAATTACATGCAAGCTCTTATATTCGCCATGATTGATTGTGAAGGTGGGTGGGTGGTCGCTACTGCGGGGGAACTGTGGGGTGGAGAGAAATGTTAGAATGAGGTGGTTGGGCATGGGTGGCTCTAGGCAAAAGGAGAGAGCTCGTCGAAGTGGTGCTGGTAACGAGTGTGGGGCAGGGGAGGTGGAGGTGATTAGGAGAGGAGTTGTAGGTGATAGGGGTGGTGGTTGTGGTGTGGTGTAGAGAAATAGAGAGGTGGCTGTGTGAGAGATGTGTTGGTCACGAGTCGGTAGCAAGAGAGGTGGAGGTGGATGGGGGAGGACCTACAAGTGATGGGGGTGGTGGTCATAGCATGGTATGGAGAAAGGGAGAGGTGGTTGTAGGAGGGATAGGGAGCTTATGAAAGAGAGAAAAAAAAAATTTATAGGAGAGAATATGAACGAAAGATTAAGAAAGAGAATTTATAAAATATGTAATATAAATGTATTTATTAGAAGATTTAATAAAAAATAAAATTTTAAATTTTTATATAGAATATCATTAGATCATGTAATAATATAGTAAATAAGAATTTAAAAATAAAATTTTAATTAAAAAAAAATCTTTTTACAATAACGTAACCACCGTCGCGGACAAAATTACTCCCTTACACAGTCGGACGTAAAACTCGACGACCCGGGTAGCCGCCTCACCTCCAGCTGTTCCCACTTCTGAAGCTCCGGAGACCCCCACAACCCCTTCGCAAAACCCTCTTTTCCCCCTCGTCGGCTCCGCTCCCGCTCTGCTTCGCCGGCGCCGGTGCTCGCCGTTCACCTCCTCTCTCTCTCGGCCGTCTGCCGATTCTCACGACATCCCCTCACGCTATCTCTCACCTTGAGGTAAAACTCATGGAGGACTCCGCACCTTCCTCGCCCACTCACTATACGTCCATATGTTACAGAATCCAAAGCAAGCCCTCTCACTTGATCGTGTAGTCTCTCTAACCCGTAAAAGGCATATCGACGATCGGCATTAACCCCCAATGGCCCCTTCTCTTCTGCGTGATCTTTACTTGGATGCAGCTATGTTTAACACATCGAATGTCGTCACCTAAATGCTGGTTCGATGGCACTCCCAATCTTCCTTTTCTTTCTTCGTGCCCGTGCATGTTGTCATTTGTGCTTGTCCGATAGATGTGGTTTCTAATGAAGCAGAGGGAGACGAAGTTCCTGGTGATTCATAGTTTAATTGGTTTGGTTATGTTTTATCAAATCATGTTCTTTTGCCTGTGAGCTCGTATATGCTTGTACTTCTCTCTTTTGAGCCACTTTTTGAGCACAACTGTGATGGTGAGTCGCCTTTTGCGTAATTGATGTATGTGATGTGGCATTGGCATGTGCTCTGGTTGTTGATGTTAGGGATGCTCAGATTAGGTTCTTCATGTTACAGTGCTGGTGTTTTTGCCTTCCAAACGACATAGAAGAGAGATTTTTTGTGCCTTTGCTACAAAAAGACTTCTGATGCTCAGCGAAGGTTGCTTGTAAGTGTGTTTGGAAAGCCAAAGATTTCTGATGTTACAAGGAAGCTTGAAGTGATCATGTAAAAAAAAAACACTAGCAATCTCTCTCTCAACTTACGGGTTAAAGGAGACGTTATCATACAAGATATCCTAAGAAGAAGATGGAAAGTGGAGTATAAGAAAGGAAGCAAGAAACACTCCTTCCACATCTTTCTATTATAGACATGGTTCTTGCAGTTGGATCCAATTTTAGCAATCTCTTTCCTATGTTGGTTGTTTTTCATGATTAGTTGAAACATAAATTTGACAATCTTTTTCTTAATGTGTCTAAGTGGTAGCTAGGAGCTTATGCTTGGTTGCTTTTGATATTATTAAGCAGGGTTTTAAGTGTTCATGTGAATGTTGTTTTGGCAAGTTGTAGAGTGTGCATGCTAGAGAACATCACCGGAATATTGTTGATTTCGGGAAATTGACAAAAATCATAAACAAATAGAAATTCACACCTGTCTGTTTGAAGGTAAGAATCATCATTTTGGATTATATATTAGAGAAATACATTAATAATAAGTTAAAAGAAGTCAAGCCACGTCCACAGCAGTATAAGCTAGCTTATAGGCTTGTACGTACGTATTCAAGAGCAAGCTAGCTTGTACACAAATCTAGGTGCAGGCACAGATACTGGACAAGTACCTTATGCTCAGAAGTTACAGAAACAACCCAGTATACACTTTTGCAAATATAGATACAATCATGGCATGGCTACAAACGTAACACGTTGAAGAATTGTACCACATCAGAAACTCGCAAAAATAGATGTGGCTATAAGAGCCGAGAACTGTTACTCAATAACGTGGGAGTGCATTTTGGGTGGTTGCTTTGGATCTGTACAAACAAGTTGGCTCAAATTAAGGTTTAGGTCAATAGATCAAGTTGTAAGGTACATATATTGCTATTTCAAAAAAGTACATATATTGCACAAATAGTTACACATTTATATGCGTTAGGCACCCAAGCTCTTAAGGAAGAGGTCGCATGTTTGACTCTCCACCCCAACACAATTTATTTTATTTTTCCTTTTCAAAAAAAAAAAAAATCAAAGTGTAGAAAACTGCAATGTGCCTGCGGGGATTCAAAATTTTTAAATTATGAGGATTAATTTCTTACTTCTAGCAAGCAAGTGAACAACTCAATATGCACGAGTCATAAATGTATGATTCCGTGATTACAGGAGCTTGAGCTTCAAGGTTTGATATGGAGATGGAGTCATGGAAAGAGTAGAGATGGAACTAGAGAGAGACGGTGTTGTAGTAAGCTGGGATTTAGCAAAAGAATGCAGAGAGAAGGTGGAGCCTAGAAACTGATACTTCGAAGAAATGGAAAGAAAAGACAGGGAATGGAGTCTTGGAGGCAAGGTAGAGGGTAGCAACATAGAGGACAGAGACCACAAGCCAAGAACTCAGATTTGTTCAACAATACCACATCTCTAATGATATTTCCCATATTGGCAATATCTTGTAATTCTTGCACTTAAATAACCTTGTTTCGGTGATATTGGACAAGACCTACCAATGTTTTTCACACATATTGTCAAAATCCCTGACTCTCATTCTTTCAAAATGGAAAAAAAATCCCTACTGGCAGTGTTTCATGTAAATTGATGTCAGATCCCCCTCTCTATACATGATGCACACATATATTTTGATATCTTAAAATATGCTGTTGAGTTTATTGAGACGTTTGATTCTCTGCGCCTTTCACTTTTCTTCAACAGTCTTAAGTAATACAAGATTTAGTAATTTATATATTTCAGCTGTACCTGCTTCTCTGTATTTCAACGTGCTTGTGAGCCTAATCAAGTGCATCCACTGACTTGCCCCTGTATGGTGCATACCATTTTCTTAGTTTAAGTAGTTTTTTCCCTTGTCCAGAAGCTGTATCCTATCAGGGAATTGTTGGTGGCTACGATGTCTCAATCTTGCTTTTCATGTTGACATTAATAAGGACTTTTCAATAAAAAAAAAAACATTGAGAAAAATAAGAAGTGTAAGTGATGTTAGTTTTCATGGATCCTCATTAGGACATAATCTATTAGATTATTAAGTGACAACAACTTCTAAAAATTACTTTTTCTTACAGAGTTGAGGAAATTTCCTTGCAAGATTAGTAGGCTGCAGTAACCGTTCTGCTGCTTTGTCCAACTACGGGATTCCTCTGAGCTAATGGATATTGACAAGGTGGCTGATCCCCTTGAAGAGCGAAACTTGGATGTTGAGACAGTAAAGAAGTTCAGCAAGGAGGCTGCAAAATCGTTTTTTGATGAGTATGGCCCCATCAGTCATCAGATCAACTCATATAATGAGTTCATCACGAGTGGCATTCAGAATCTATTTGATTCTCTTGGGGAAATCACAGTTGAACCAAACTATGAACCCAATAAAAAAGGGGAGAGTGGATGGAGATATGCGACTATAACCTATGGAAACGTCTCACTGGAGCCACCGACATTTTGGATACCATCTGGGGATCATGAGGGGGAAGAGCTAAAATTACTGCCAAGGCATGCACGACTTCAACATATGACCTATTCATCTCGTATGAAGGCTGAAGTGAATGTGCAGGTAATCGAGTTGTGTTCAATGATCTGATTTTTTCCATATTTCTTGTCATATTAATTTTTTTAACAATTAGATATTGCTCATTGAATTCTAAGCATTTGCAGTGAAGCTATAAAGTCTGTCAAACCATACAAGGGACTAAAAGTTTTTTGAATTATTTTTGTTTTGAGCATCTATTTTAGTTAGTGATTATGGTTGCACTCCAACTGTTGTGTGACTTAGGGAATATGTACTTATCTTTACTGCATTTTCTGGTAATACTAGTAGTAATTAGCTATTTGCATGCAGTTTACAAATGAATCTCTAATTACCTTCAATGAAGGAGACACTGTTGCCATCCATTTTGTTGGTGTCAGAGAAATATCCCATGTTAGGAATGGAAATTATCTTCCTATTTTATGTTTTTTTTTTTTTTTTAAATTTTAGAAAGTTGATAGAGAAATGTTAGGAATTTAGAATTCTTAGAGATTTAATGAGATTTGGAGAGATTTAGTATGTTTCCTTTTGTGATTGAATTAGGATTGTTACCCTCTCTATGTAAAAGGGACTAAATATTATGTTTTGTTCTTGAGTTTGATTAATAACAGTTTCTATTCTTTAAAACTTCACATGGTATCAGAGCAGGTCTATTGTGGGACCACAACGTGTTCTACCATGTTCTAGGGGTGTCGCTGGCACCTCCTTGCATTGGGTGCATGTGCAACCCTTATGGACTCTATCTGCGACACAATGTGTGGCTTTATTGTTGAGATATTTATCTCGGTTCTCCTCTTCGTCCTCTCTGTGTCGATCTTCATCTTGTCCAAAGCGTTGCCAAGCATTAGTGCTTGGCTTATCTCCAATGTGGTGTCAATTGAGGGGACTCTATCTAGCCCTTGCATCGTTGCGTGGGCTTCTATCACATGACAAGGTTTGCAGTATGACTAGGCAATGCCACGCAAGAAGATCGAATAGGCTCGAGCCTAGTTCAACGATTTAGTCATCCCCATTGATCGATTTCTAGTCTTCTTCTTGATTGGTGAGATTTCAGCAATGGTGGATGAAGAGACTTCGATGGACTGCCTTAGGAATCTTCTAAAGTGCAAAGAACCCTCTCCTACAACAGCTGTAGCTGTGACTATTATTGATGTCGCAAAAGTACCCTTTACCCAACTTGTAAGTAGCTCAAAGTACTATATTGAAGCCTCGAGTCACATGATTGACGTTGAAGACATCGGTGAGTTGTGGCGTAACTGAGCCATGCATCGGCCCCATCTGTAAATGCCCTACGTCAGTTCTGCCTCCTCATAGCAAAAAGGATTTTTGTTGGTGTAAGACCACTACTAGTGCTTGGGATCGTCTTTCCTTTGGTAATTGCTTGGGATCGTCTCCCCTACTAGTAGTGGTTGGGTTCGTCTCCCTTATGTTGTTGCTTGCTTGGGATTGACTCCCCTATTCCACTATGGCCTGGGATTGTCTATTCTACTAGTGCAACTTAGTTGGGATTGCTTTTCGACTATCTAAAGGTCTCTGAGTCTTTTTTTTTTTATAACTCCAAAGGAGTTAGGCTTCCATTGGCGAAGGGATGATTGCTTGCGTGCCTGTTTAATTACACACCTACCTTGCCTGTCTACTACAACCCTGAATTGCATTAGATGGGGGGAGCTCTCCTACTGTATTGTTTTTACAAGTTGGGTGTTGCACGTTTCAACTGGACAGGGTAGTGTTAGAGATAATTTAGAAAAGTAGAAACTATAGAGATACTTTAGGTAAACAGAAATTATCTCTTTCTATGTTTTAGGAATTATCTCTTTCCATGTTTTATCTCTTTCAAATTGTAAGAGATATATTCTGGATTTGATTTGTTTCCATGTTTAGGATTAAGATTGGAATTGAGATAATAGGATTGATCTCTCTCTATTTAAAGGGATGAATTTTATTTGTTTTATTGAGATTAAGATCAATGAATGCTAGTTACAAAAATCTTTATATGGTATCAGAGCAAGTCTTTCTTGTGAAGACCTCGACCCTTACCAAACCCTAAGAGGCTACTATTGTCTACCTTTGGCTGGTTGGAGGGCCTTGGCAATTGGTCACTAGAGTCGCCACCGCCGACCAACCTCCTATCGGCGTTGCTGCCCTTTGACAGTCCTTGTTGTTGTTGTTGTGATTACTTTTGGCTCATTATTTCTGTTGGTATTGCTGATGTTGTTGCCTCGTGGAAGGTAGCCTGGGGTTTGACGATCCGCCCTCTTCCCTTATGGTGATCAGATCTGGCTGCCACAAGGCCAGATCTAGCAGAAAACTTACCTGGGCAGTGCCATCGGTCATGATTTTGGCATCGATGAAGTCCTTGTGACCTTAGCGATCAGTTCAGCGTGCTCCTATTGAGGAATTGCGAGCTCTGTTTGCTTTGTTTTACGATTCGTGCCTCTGGCAATCCTTAATGTTGTTGCCTTGGTTGCTATTGCGTCTATTGCTGCTGTTGCATGTGCGTTTGTTGCTGCTGCTATGATTATTGCTATTGATTCGTACTGCGGGGGGAGGACCCCTTGCACCCCTTGTGGGAAGTCCTCGGACACCTCAGACTTTTCCATTGAAAATTGAAGAAAAAAAGTTATACTAAAGAGCAAGACCTCTGCAACCACTGATTGGGAACGTTTCTCATATGTGGTTGCTACTTTTGTTATGGTCTTCGTCTTCTACTGCTACAGTTGCAACCAATATAGAAGTCGCAAAAGTATTGTCTATGTGGCTTGTGCTTGGTTTGACAGAAAGCTCTGAAGTCTCGGCTCATGTCATTAACATAGAGGACGTCGATGAGTGGTGGGGAAATTGACCCACAAGCTCTGCCCCATTCATAAATGTCTGGACGCATTTCTCCTCTTCTCCGAGTGCGAAGAGTTTTTTCTCTAGAGATGGGCAATTGCTAGTGCTTAGGAGCATGCCCCAATATAAAGGTCTCCAATTCAGTTGAAATTCTGTTGAAATATTTTTGTGTTCAAGTTCATGCTTGAGATCGACTCTTGTTGAAGACAAAGTATGTGCATGAAGAAGTCTACACACATGCTTTAGGCTTAACTACCTCAGATTGGGGGGGGGGGGGGTGGAGAGCATCTCTCAAGTCCTACTCCTTTAAGTTGGAGCGTGCACATCCAACTTAGGACGAGTGTTATAGAAAAATCCCATGTTAGGAGTGAAAATTATCCACTTCCTATTTTGTATTTTTAGTTTTAGAAAGTTGTTAGGGAAATGTTAGGATTATTAGAGATTTGATGAAATTTGGAGAGATTTAATTTGTTTCATTTTGTGATGGAATTAGGATTGGTACCCTCACTATATAAAGGAACCAAATGTCATGCTTTATTCTTGAGTTTCATTAATAATGGTTTCTATTCCTCAAAACTTCATAGTTGGAAAGATTTACGTAGAGTCAGAAGGTGGGGAAATAAATCCTCTACTTATGAATCGTTAGTTAATTATGCATGTAGTGGCTTAAATGTGTTTTCCTCTTAGACGATAATGAATGAAAGAAACATCTAGATTTTTGGTTGTTCATGTATGATTATCACATACTCTAATCATCTTGTGACAAAAGTGTATCGCGTGGTTAGGCATTTCTTGTCTTCCACTTTCTCCTTTTGTGATGAGAGCAGGCTGCAGGACACTCCATCGCGCACACACCCTTACATGGAGGCTGCAACACAGAAATGGATAGAGGTCTCCATACTAACACACCTCATCCATATGATTATTTATAATACACCCAGACAAGGACTATCATAACAACATGTAATACAAGAGTGATTGAGGTTTAGTTTAATTACAATGGTTGCCTCACATTCTTTAATATCTTCCCTCAAACTGAAGGCTTTTGAAGAAGCTAAAGTTTGCCATGGATTGGTACTCATATTTGTCGCAGCAATGTAACAATGTGGTATACACTTACTTATAGGCCACCATACACAACATAAAGCCCCATCCACTATGTTGGACAAAACCACTATACAATTCTCTCTACACTCCCTCTTAAGCTAAATGCTCAGCTTGTAACACAAAGAAACTTATTCTACAAACAGAACACAACACTGTGGATTAGTTCTTGCTTGTAGACGGGAACACGGGCTGGAGCTGTTGGACGAATTGTAGCTGGCTATGAAATGAGGGCTCTCCTCTAGAGACTAGATGTTGGTGGCCCTCCATTCAGTATCCTTGAAATGTGCCTTCCTTTGAAGACCTCGAAGCTATATCTCTCACATAGAAATCAACTAGGCCCTTCCTCTGAGGACCTCGAAGATGGATCTCCCTCTCTGGAGGCCTTGAAACTCTGGACCTCCCAGAGTTTGTTTTCTTATGTGATGATCAGCTACTCTAAAAGTCCGTAGCGGTATCCAATGCCATCCATCGTAACTTGGGATTGCAATAAAGGGACTTTCAAACGGGGGTGACTACACTAGACTTTCACACTCCCCCTTTCTCCCATACTCATATGAGAGAAAATAACAACAAGAAGGAATAATAAAGACTAGAGAAGTGCTTCTCCCCCTCTTCTCGTAATCATCGCCAATTTTATTTTATCCTTTTGCTTTTCTTTCTCCATTTTCTTCTCTCTCTTTTTTTCAACAACTAAACATAAACTTGGAAAGATAGAGAGCAACAATGTAAAATGCCTACCCCCCACCCAAAAAAAAAGGAAGAAACTGAGGGTGAAAATTGCAAAAGACCCAAAAATATTTCATCTAAGATTTAAAGAACCCATTCTGATTGTTACTTCCCAAACTTTCTCTATTTTCCTCTTCTCTTTCTCTCTTTTTATTTTCAATCATGGAATAGAGATCAAGGCTTTGCTGTTGCTCCACGCACTGCGCGATATCTCCACCTTCATTGCTGATCGCATGCGCTAGCTGTTCTCATAAGATCTGCACTGAGATGATCGTCGTGCCATCGCGAGATCGACGTCAAGAGATCTCGATCACTATGCGCGATCTCCATCGCTTCAACCACGCGCAAGCCCTTGCATCGCCATCATCTCCTCGTCGAGTCAACGTCTCTGTCCTCGAGGTCGACCTCCCAGCCGAGTCGACCTGCCACTTCTCCAAGATCCTCGATGCCCGTCGCGGTTTCCCACACGTCTTCGTCATTGGTTGCCTCATCAGCCGTGTTGCAGCCCACCATGTCATCGAGTGTGTGACCAAGGCCATCATCGACTGCAACAGGGTCCTCGCTGTCAACCTCTGTTCGCTGCGAAATGCATAAAAATAATATTTCTATCATTGTAGTTGCGAATCACATTGAAACAAATAAACTTATAAATATTTCGGTAAGTATCGAGTCGTTCGCAAGGAGGCAAAACGTGATTTTCAACACTTTTCGTATTAGCTAATCTAGCCTAATGAAAGCATGAAAATAGAGACATGATATTTATAATATCATATTTTCATTGCTACTTGCAAACAATTCTCAAACTAGGAATTAAAACAACTATACTAAAGAATAAAGAGAGAGAAAATAGATGAAGGGTGACGCTGCTTGTGGGATGCTTGTGCAAAGTGCAGCAACACTTAAGATCCAGAGCGTCGAGAGGAAGATTGGAGAGAGAGACTGCAGTGAGAGAGGCTGGAGATGTGTCTGGTGTGAGTTGCCTCTCAACTAGGGGCTTTGGGGCTCTTTTTATAGCATCAATGAGGGGCAAAATAGGTATTTAGGCCCTAAAAACCATGCAACACCTTAGGTGTAATCAGATCCGTCGTTCAGGAGATCAACGGATTAGATTGCGCCTTAAACAACCTTTATTGTGCCTTATATGCATGGATTTCACAAGATTGTGCCACGTGTCAGTTGCCGAGCTGCTCGATCTGCCGTCGAGCAGCCCTTCAGCATGTGCACGCGCGCTTTCAATTTCAGCCATTCGATTTTACAATCGGATGGCTTAAACTCATCCCAACACCGCCTAATTCTTACGCGTCTATCGGCACATCCACCTGATCACGTGTGCTCATCCGCACCGCCTAATCCAACGCATCCCCGCGCCCCGCGTGGCTGTCTCCGTGCCGCTTGATCTCCACATGACGGTTCAATTGAATCCGTGCACACCGCCTCTTTGATTTCGCACTCTGCGATTCGAACATGCGCACTTTGCTCTCGTGTGAATGCGGTGACCGCTGCACTACACCGCTTCTTTTGTCGTGGTTTGGAATTTAAGTGCGGCCGCTTTTAGCCGTTAGATGAAGATTTAACAACTGAGATGCGTTCTTCTTTGATAAAGGGCGCGCGGACAGGGTGACGTGGCTCCTTCGTGGCCATTGGATGACAATCCAACGACCCATTTTTTCCTTGAGTAGTTGGGGCGCGGTAGTGGATTGTTGGGATGGTGCCACACGGCACCATCTTGACCGTTCATCTTCTCGCTTTTGTAGTTGGTGCTACAGGGCTTCGATCGGGTTGATCTTTGCACCGTTGGATTGTGATCGTTGATCTGGATCCATCCATGCGGTTGGATTTGACATCTGATGTTTGGATTTGTGCTATTTGGCTCCTTGGCCTATGATCTTCTACAGGTTGTATGTAATGCTACGAAAGTCTGATCAAGACGATTCCGAAAGTGTTGGACTTTCGTCGTCATCCTAATCAGATCCGTACGATCTGATTTATAATCTGCGGTCGCAGATCATCTACAATTAGTATTGTCTCACTTTTATAGTATAAAGTATCATTATTATCTATAAAGCTAATAAATTAACTATGATGCAAATTATGATGCTGATGCATGCATTGTCCCTAAGTTAAGCTAAATCTAGCTAATTTAGGTAGATTAGGTCCTATGATTTTTGTGCAATCATACCTTTATGCTTGAATCTTGCTAGTCCCTACCAAATGCAAGATAAAATGCAAAGTGATCTTAAATGACTAATTTCTATCAGGAGTTCGACTAAAGATTTATTTCTTTTGTTTCATCCAAAATTTTAGAAATCCAGATAGTTGTGAAAGTATAGTGTTGTAGTTTATGCAACGGATTCAAGTGAAAAGTCAATCCACATCTAATACTCGTACTTGACCCTTAGTGAAATTCTATCGGAATATGCAATCTTCTTCCTTCAGGGTTATAAAATAATATATAATTTCAACCTCGACTGTTTGGCTTACGTAGAAGACGTCTGAGTCAAGTGGGCTTGTATTTTGTGGCTCATACTCTTCTGGTGCTACACATAGATTAATACTACAGAACCTAGATTTCCAGACTTATTAAATAATTCAACTCAAAGAGAGGTGAAACTATGCTCTCTTTAGTTCCGTTGTACTTATTCTCTCTCTTTCTTTTTCTTTTTCTCTTTTTCTTCTCTTTTCTTTTCCAGCTCACAATCTCACCAGATTTGTAAATATATTTGGTGGCCTCTCATGGCATTAACACTTTGATTACGTTCTGATAATCCTATGACTAAGTCAACAATCCTCAGCCCGTATTCAGGCGGTCAGAAATACAGAAAAGTAGGTCAAGGTTGTATTTGGTGGATTGTAAAGGGAATGAGTGTTGTTGCCTCAATGTGCTTGACATGAAGTAAACATAACGCAATTAAAACACTATCTTGTTTTATATGTATATTTCTTTTGTTTTGCTCTTTCTTTCTTTTTATATGCATATTTATTTCTATCAACACAACGTAATGCAGCACTCATGCACATTTTTATTCAGGAGGCATTATTCAGAATTGGAGGTGTTTAAGAGGATATCGGGTGGCTTATTTAGTAGAAGTGCCTACTCTTGACATCGGGAAAGGAATGGATGAGACAACGTATTTCTGACCTTGATATTAGTACCCTCCTTCAGCCGAGGATTTCATAAAGGACAGTCGTAACCATCAACCTTAGTCATAGTCTTATTAGAATCTACTCTCTGTGTATGTCTTGTTTGGTGGCTCTCTAAAAATTCTCACAAAGAATTTATACATAGGAACTAAGAGCGAAAATTATATCTAACTTTGGGTATCATTATCCAATTACACAGAAACTAAGATTCCTTGTACTGGACTTAGAGTACCAATAGACTCTCTACTCTCACCTCGCAAATGTTTAGTGGATCTATTAGAAGATAATTTGCTTGACTTCCTAATTACTATCCCAGGGTTCAGGAGAAGAAGCATTGCTTTTTCTCGACAAACTAAAGATATTGGTCTTCACAGAAGATCCATTGCAAATTTTACGTACAAGTGTGAAATTATTCTGGATTCTAAATTCAGGAATCAACTTAAGAATAAATCCCTAACAAAATCTTCTTGATAAATTTTTTTTTATACATGAATGTAATATTTTTTTTTTACATAAAAATAAGACGTGATGTCCACCCCTCATGCTTATTTATTTCAATGTCCTCATTGAAATATATGCAGGAAAATAAAAAGTAATAAGCGATAGGATGACATATTACCTCACTGAGCTTGTTAATCTAGGTTAGCTTATTTAGTCAAAAATGAAAAATACCTTTATAGAATACTGGGTTGCCTCCTAGCCAGCGCTAAGTTTAACGTCATTTATCGGACCAAATCCAAAAGAAATATGTATTTCAATATTGTTAAGAGGAGTAATAATTGTTGCCGAGAGATTTATGATTAAAATAAAGATATGATCGTGCGGTCCAAGAATTATTGATCCACAAATGCGGATCAATGTAGCCCCACTCCGAAGAGTTTTTCTGATTTGAAATATAAAATAGGGTCAGATAGATGATGTTCAAGATGCAGAGCTTGTTTATTAAACCAATCCATAATTCAAGAAGAGGTGATGGAGGGTCTGGATTGAAATCATGATTGAAATTTAAATCTGGTTCTGAATTAGAGTGATAAGGATCCTCATAATGGTAATTGATGTCAAAAATCATGAATTCTCCATGCTCTGGGTTATACGAGGATAAAGGTAGAGTTGTGTTGAATTCCTCAAAATCCTCATTAGAAATTACTCTTCCTTTTCCGAAATCACTTCTTCAGAATCAAGCTATCCATTTGAACCGGTTGGATTATAATTTCTTCCCTATTCCATCATGATTTGAGCTTCTTTCTCTGAGGTTGTTTCTTCGTTTTCCTGGTTCATGTCCTTTGGTTGTCCAATTTCTCAAACCTCGTCAAAATTCAATAATTCTTGGATTTCTGGGTGGATATACTGAGGATTCTTAATGCCATCATCTAATTCATCATAAGATACTCCTAATAGTTTCTCCATCTCACTAATGTCTTTTTCAATATGATTATCTATGGGAGGTGTTAAATCAGAAGCATCCTCGAGTACATCACGTCCTTGCCTTTCTTGTTGATCTTGAGATTTGGCAGAATTTGGATTATCCTTAGTGTGAATTGCCAAAACCTCTTCAATTGTTCCCGCGAGCTCAATAGCACCACAATTCAATTTATTCTTTTGGGAGGCTTTAAAGATATTGAGTTGACAAGTTTTCCTTCCAGAAGTGATTTGCATATTCTCCGTATCATAGTTGATCGGAGCCTTGGCTGTGGCCAAGAAGGATCTTCCTAAGATTATCAGGGTGTGGTTCAAGTTTTCTGATGCCTCTATATCTAAAATTAAAAAGTTCACAGGGTACTCAGAATCCCTCACTTTTATAATCACGTTTTGTAAGAGTCCCTTTGGAATCTTGGTTGATCTATTAGCAAGCTGAAGGGTAACATCAGTGTGTTGCAAGGGACCTAGATCCAACTCTTCATATAATTCCGTGGGGATTAAATTGATGGAGGCACCAAGGTCCAGTAAGGCTCGTTCCAAGATAAAATCATCTATTTCAGATGAAATTAAGGGGGTCCCCGGATCTTTCTTTTTAGGATGGAGCTTGTTTAAGATGATGGCACTGGCTTGTTTAGAAATTATGACCCTTTTTGATGATTTGGCCTGGCGTTTAGGTGTACACATTTCTTTCAAAAATTTTGCACGGGTTGGGATATTCTCAATTGCTTCAAAGAGTGGTATATTCACCTAGACTTGTTTAAAAATATCAAACAACTCAGATGGATTTGTTTTCTTTTTCCTAGATTTATTCAAGGCTTCAGGAAAGGGTGCTTGAGAGAAATCATGAGTATTCAAATCCTGAGCCTTGTCTTTTAGATTATTTTGGTCTCCCAGGTCAGATTTGGGCTCCTCAAGATCTTGGTAAGATTTGGATGTAGAAGAATATAGATCTTGAATTTGTTTTCCACTTCTCAAGATGACATCACAGGCATAAGCATTAGGGTTAGAAGGGTAAGGTGTGTTTTGCAAAATGGGTTGAGCCTAGGTTGGGTTAGGGTTAACAAAGCTAGGTGGGTGCTGAGGAGTAGGTTGAGCTATATGTGCCTGTTACTCCCGTGTGTTGTTTTGGTTAACATTATTGAAGTTCCTTGGGTTGAGGACAGGTTGGGATGGCAGCATCCCGTGTTGTATAACATCAACTAATTGGTCTAGTCTCTCGTCAAATCGATCCTCCATTGATTCATTTCTTTTTTGTCTCAGATTCATTTCCTGCATTCTTTTGAGGATCAGACTCAGATCAGAAGGTTGGGTTTCCTGAGTAGGTTGTGGCTGGTATGTGTGCGATTGTGTGTACCTACTAGGCTGCTTATAAGTGTTTGGCTTAGTCAAGTTAGGACCTTGAGTGGGTTTCTGACTTGTTAGGATGGTTTCGCCATCCAGGGTTGTGAGTGTTCACATAGGGATCATTTTTAGTGTATCCCTGGAGTGCATTCACATCCTCAGGATAATTAGGCGTAGGGATGCCTAATTCAGAATTTGAGTGCATCAAGGTCCCTCATTGGTACCCAGAAACAGATGGGTCTAAGTTGAGTTGGCTCATGGGTGATCCATAGTTAAGTCATTAATATTGTGCACTACTTCTTGACCTAGAGGGTTGGGGAGTTTGGGTGCGAGTTAGGTGTATGGTTTATGCTGGAATGTGTACCTAAGGAATTCCCACTCTTAAGAAGGTTGTCCAATATCTTATCCAAACTCTCTACATTTTTCCCGAGTTACACCTTATACAATCGTTGTGTAATCAGTTCTAAATCAACCGAGTTTGAATTATTCTTAACTTCATAGACTCTGCTCCTTTTGATTTGATTTGTTGAAAGCGGACATTGAGGCATTGTTGAGGGAATTTTCACTCATATTCTCAAATATTTCAAAGGCTCCCTCAGCATCTTTGCTTAGGAAATTGCTCCCACATGCTGCATCAACAAATTTCTTCAATTTGTCACTTAACCTATAATAGAAAATATAAGCCAAGTGCCACTTGGCAATCCAATGATGAGGGCATTTCCTAGCTAAGTCATTAAACCTCTCCCAAGCCTCATGCAATTGTTCCCTAGGGTTCTGCTTGAAGGTCGTAATGGCACATTTAAGGGTATTTGTTTTTCCTATGGGAAAGGATTTTTTCAGAAATGTGCATATCAAATCTTCCTAAGTTAGGATTGGTCTATCAATTGTCCTCAACCATTGAGCAACTTTATCTTTTAAAGAAAATGGGAACATTTTCATCATTAAGGTATTCTCATTCATGTTCTTCGGACCAAAGGTTCTTCCTATGTGTAGAAGTTCTTCAAGGTGATGGAAGGGGTCATCGTAGTTGTGGCCATGGAAGTGGGGAATTAGATTGATGATTTATAGTTTGAGCTCAAAATCATCCCCATCCTGAGGTATCCTAATAAATGGTTTAGGTTGGGCATCAGGAGGATTGTAAAAGTCCCTGAGAGGCTGGTCTGTTCTCTCATTTTGGAGTCGGGTAATGGCCTATACTACGACCTGCATTTGTCTGTCATGATGCTGACCTTGCCTATCAATCCCCCTTTGTAAGAGAGCCATTAGATCCAAATTTTGTTCCTTCTCTTCAACCTTATCTTCCTCATGGTGACTAGCCAATGAAGAGGGTTTGGATTCAGATCTTGGACAATCAGGTATTCTCATTGGATTTCTCTCTAAAGGTGGTAGCAAATCAGGACGTAGAGATCTTCTGCTTTGCATGCACTAGAAGAATGTCTATGGATAAGAGAGAGAAGACAATGCGAGAATATCCTCCCTCACAGTACAAGCAATCAAGCTAGTCCTTAGAGTGTAAACCTTAAATAGACCTAATCTTGGCTCCCCAAAATACGACTAGGTTAGATCAACCCTTGAATTACTTAGCTAGCCAGAAGGGTGGGACCCCCTAGGACACCCTGCACGGCGAGGCACCACTAAGGGTTAACGTGGTTATCGCATGGACCTTTCTTGTCACTGGTTGATCTAAGTAAACAAGGCCTTGACCTTAGCCCAATCTAATTTCAAGTTACCAAGAAAATTAATCCTATCTAGGACATGTCTACTCAGTTTTAGGCTTAGGCATGAGGTGCTTTTAGAATTATGATGGGCGTTAGGAGGGTATTGCTCTTAAAATTGATTTTTAAAGTGTGAAGTGCACAGACAAGGGGTTTACAAGTAATTTTTTATGATGTGAATTTTAAGGTTCAATTGCTTATATTAGTGAATTTTAGGGTTCACTTGATTAAATATCTTCAAACAATGGTTCTGATGAGGCACACAAGAGGTTTTGCAAGTTCCAATTGTTTGATAGATTTTCTTTAAGTATGGAAATGCAAGTGTACTCTACCTTAATGTGAAACTCTAAGAGCAGATAGTGTTAAATGATTGGATTTAAGTTCAAAGCAAGTAAGATAGTGCGACCCAATCAATACAATCAATTGGTCCTATTACATCACCAATTAGGCACTCAAAATATTTTTTCAAGAATTTTAATGCACGCTTTCTGTTTTTTTCATATTTAAAGTGTACTGGGGGTTCTGCAGTCTATTTTGACCCCTAGTTGGTGATTAAATATTCTGTGTAATCAAACGCGCACCAAATATTTTTTTTTAGAGTTTTCTGAGATTTTATATTATCACAGGAATCCAACGCAGCAAATTTCAGATAAATCGGAGTTGTATAAAAATTCCTATAATTTTTTGAAGTCCGAAAAATTAAGAGCAATAACTGGTTTGATATCCAGTTCGCTAATTTTTAAAATTTTTATATAACTCATAATGGTGTGAAATTTGAATATGTTGTTCTTGGCTTCAAAACCCACTGTCATTAAAAATTTTAGAATTTTTGGATGTGTGAATTTTTGAGAATTGAATTTTTAAGATGAGAGTTTGTTTCAGCTCGAAAATATAGGTGGTTTTGTTGATTCCCACCAACGAGATTTTTTTTTTCAAGCAACCAAATGCTAACCTAAGGATCAAGCAAGCACCTTCTTTTTTTGGATTTTTTTTTGAAAGAAAATCTAACCTAATCTAAGATACGAATACTTAACTGAGATTAGAAACCTGCAAGTTTTTCGTTGTTGCGTTTCTTCTCGGATTTTCATAGTTTCTGCACACACGAAATCAACGAAATAAAGCCCGTTAGAATTTTCAAATAAGTACTAGGAAGAAAAGCTTTAAAATTTTAATTGCCTCTCTAGCAAGGACGCCAATTTGTTCGCCATGAAACGCGTAAAGATAATATTTCTATTGTTGTAGTTGCAAATTACGTCGAAACATATAAATTTATAAGTATTTTAGTAAGTACTGAGTCGTTCGCAGGGAGGTAAAATGTGATTTTCAACGCTTTTCGTACTAACTAATCTAGCCTAATGAAAGCATGAAAATAGAGACAGGAAATTCATAGAATCAGATTTTTATTGCTACTTGCAAACAATTCTGAAATTAAGAATTAAAACAACTATGCTAAAGAATAGAGAGAGAAAATAGATGAAGGACGATGCTGCTTGTGAGATGTTTGTGCGAAGTGCGGCAGCACTTCAGATCCAGAACGTCGAGAGGAAGATCGGAGAGAGATTGCAGAGAGAGAGGTCGGAGATGTGTATGATGGGAGTTGCCTCTCAACTGGGGGCTCTAGGGCTCTTTTTATAGTTTCAATGAAGGGCAAAACAGGTATATAGGACCCCAAAATCGTGCAACACCTTAGGTGCGATCTCGATCGACGGATCAGATCGGGCCTCAAAACAACCTCTATTGCACCTTATACGCATGGATTTCACCAGATGGCGCCACGTGTCAGCCGTCGAGTTGCCTGATCGGCCTTCGTGTTGCTCGATCTCCATCTGACGATGCAATTGAATCCGTGCACACCGCCTCTTCTATTTCGCGTTCCGCGCGATTTGAACACGCGCACTTTGCTCTCGCGTGAAGGCTATGACCGCTGCGCTACATTGCCTCTTGTGTCACGATTTGGAATTCAAGTGTGGCCGCTCTTAGCCGTTGGATGACGATCCAATGACCCATGTTTTTCCTTGAGTAGTTGGGGCGCAACAGTGGATCATTGGGATGGTGCCTCGTGGTACCATCCTAATCGTTCATCTTTCTACTTTTGTAGTTGGTGCTATAAGGCTTCGATTGGGTTGATCTTTGTGCTGTTGGATTGTGATCGTTGATCTGGATCCATCCGTGCAGTCGAATTTGACATCTGATGTTTGGATTCGTGTTATCTGGCTCCTTTGCCTCTGATCTTCTACAAGCTCTATGTGATGCTACGAAAGTCTGATTAAGATGATTCTGGAAGTGTTGGACTCCTGTCGTCGTCCTGATTAAATCGTACGAGCTGATTTATAATTTGCGGTCCTAGATTATCTGCAATTAATATTGTCTCTCTTTTAGAGCAAAAGTATCATTATTATCTATTAAGCTAACAAATTAACTATAATGTAAATTATGATGCTGATGCATGCATTATCCCTAAGTTAGGCTAAAATATAACTTAATTCAGGTAGATTAGGTCCTATGATTGTTGTGCAATCAACCTCCTAGAGTCAATCGGGTTGCTCCACGATCGACAAGGACACCACTCAGCGGCAAGGAAGGCGACCTCCCAGAGCAGCAAGGCTGGTCTCCAGTTCCTCGGGGCTGCATTGCCCGCTTCCTTAAGGTTGTCATGTATGTCGAGCACGTCAACGTTGGCACCCTTGTCTGCCTCGTCGTCGCCTCGTCTTCTTCCTCGAGTGCAACGCCTTCATCGTCCTCAGCCTCCTCAACAAGCATCTCCACGGGCATTGCTGCATGCAACGACGGATGTTGCTGCTCTGGGTCCTCTACGGGATCCTCCACGAAGTCCTCGATCTCTGCATGAATACAAAATTGGAACCTCAACAAACTAATGATAGACATGATAAAATAAACCCAAGAATTGAACATGCTCTGATAGCAAGTTGAAAGATTTAAATAATGTGGAAGCATGATATCAAAATAGTAAATCAATTAAGGAACATTTGGGTTTACATGGAAACCACACTCACGAAGAGTGGGGAGAAAATCATGGGAGAAGGCCCCGATAGGGCTTTGATATTTCTAATCTTCTCAAAAGAATATGTGGGGGGGGATATACGTTTATTTATAGGTCACTACACAGCATAAAGTCCCACTCCACTATGTAGGATTAAACCACTATACAATTATCTCAACATAGCACAATAGAGATTTGTGGACTTGGAGAGAGTGACACTAAGTTCTTGTAATAAGGATTGCATCCAAAAAAGTTTAGCGGAAGTTTTCTTAACATAAAAAAAATGTTCAGCGGGAGTGTTAGCAATTGCTTTGTATTCTGCCACTATTGATGAATGAACAACTTTGGTTTGCTTTTTACAAGACCTTGAAATCAGTGGTTTGAAAAGAAGAATGATGAAACCAGTGGTTGATTTGTGATCATTAGGGCAGGAAGCCCAATCCACATCAGAGAAGGCTAGCAAAACATTTTCATTATGAAATGATATCTTTAGACCATAATCTGTGGTTCCTTTTGAATAGTGTAGAACTTGCTCTAAGTTATCAAAATGAACATCGATTGATTGGGCCATCATTTACTGGATTGATGGAGAAAGCTATGCCCTATAAAGAGAAGGTCCTGCAAGCTTCCAACTAGTTTCTTATAGAGAGTTGGGTCAGAGTGGTGTGCTAGAGACATCTTGTAAAATTCAGTGGAGTTGAAGGAAACATTGATCTTTTAATTGGTTTTACACCCATTGGATGAAACTTGATTAGGATGTCAGTGATATAACGTTGCTAGGATAGGAGAATGCACAATTGCATGGGGGGATTTCAATGCCAAGGAAATAAGATGGATAATGAAGATCTTTAAATGGAAAACCTCTGAAATATGTTGTGAATGGCAGTTGCATGAGAGGGGATTAATAATATATCCTCAACATAGATTGAGAAGTGGACCAGATATGATTTTTTTTTTGTGACGAACAGAGAGGTGTCAGGTTTTGAGCCAAAGAATTCAATGGAGATTTAGGATCCAAGGAAGGGCCTGAACTAGGCTCATGGAGCCTGATTTAGTCCGTACAAGGAATTATTTTTTTTTGAAAAGGGTAAAGGTAATTATCCAACATAATATATTATATCAAATCATACAAAAAAGAAAGGGCCTTTAGCCAAATACAAAAACACCCAATTACAAAAGTGTACTCCACAGCCTAACCATAGTTGAAATGGACTTCACAAAATTTTCCACATATGATTGCTGCCCTCTGAATACCACATCATTCCTCCCCAATCAGATGCCCCACCGCACCACTAAAGGCCTCGCCCTCTCCTTCTTTGAACAAAAGACATTCTGACCTACATTGATGCCCCTACTCCTAAAAGATCTCTAGAACTCCCCAAAAGAGGTGTGGCTCCCCCACCTCATCTCCAGGCGCCTCCATATCTGAGATACAAACATGCACGAGAAAAACAAGTGGTCCACATCTTCTTCTGCCCCACGACAGAGGGGACATTCCTTCTCCCCAAGTGCACATCTAGCTCTCCACATTCTCGTCATAAGCCTGTGCCTCCTAAGTAGCTAAGTGAAGATTTTCACTTTTAAAGGGCATCCCACTGTCCAAACTTGATTGCAATCTCTCACTAGGTCTAGATCCCCAAGAAGCTCCTCATCTCCAAGTCTTCTATGTGCAGCCTTCATCATGAACTCACCTTCATTCCAATAGAAAGCATTATTGCCCTCCTCTGGCTGAAAACCCTCCAGCTCCCTAGTAATGCCTAAAACTCTTAAATCCTTACATCCGAGAGGTTCCTAGCAAAAGATGGGAACCACCCACCCTCCTACCCTGATATCTACCACAGATTCATCTTTGTCTTTAACTAACGCAAAGAGTCTTTGGAACCTTCGACATAAACTCCCTTTACTCGTCTAGTTGTCTTGCTAAAACCTGAACAACTCGCCTAATCCAATCACCTTAGGTGCCACCAGAGATAGACCCTTAAGGAAGTGCGAAGCACCCCTTGGCGGGGTAAGGAGAAGGTGCCACTGCACCAGACCACCATAAGAAGATTGAATGACCTTCCCCACTAGGCTATTTCCATTATCTAACAATCTTCTAATACACTTCGTTAGTAGGCTATCATTCGTCCTCCCTAGGCCCCTTACACCAAGTTCCCCTTCTTTCACCGGTTTGCAGATCTCCTCCCATGCCACCAACCTCTCTCCTGGCCCATTTGTACCATAATTTGTCCAAAAGAAATTCCTCATCATGCCCAGAATCTTCTTACCTTGCTGTGGCATCTTCAAGACGGAAATAAAATAGGACGACATTGCGACCAACATCGTCTTGAGCAAGACCAACCTCTCGCCTTTGGACGGCATCCTTGACGCCCAACCTGCTAGTCTTCCTTCCAATGACGGCCATACAAGGACTTATGAAGTCTGCAAATATAAGTCCAAACTCTAGATGAACAATCCTTGTGGTTGAGGCATAAAAATGTCGTATTCAAGATTTCCATGGAGGAAGGCATTGTATGTCTAATTACTTCATAGGCCAGCTATTGGCAACAACTAACTCATGCAAGAAATAAATGTATAGTGGTGGTTTACATAAATGGACAAAATGATTCAAAATAATGAAGTCCTTGTTGATCAAACCCTCTTGTGACAAGCCAAGCTTTATAGCAATCTATATAGCTATCATGTTTACTTTTAATGGAATAAACCCATTTTGTACAAATAATATTCATATCACTTATTTAAATGCCGACGGCATGCCATCGGCAAGGCATGTTTTGGAGAATGACCATGTCGATATGCTTTTAACGTTGAAAGTTAGGAGTTTCGGCGGCATGCCGACGTGCCGATGCCGATGGTGTGTGCTTGCTGCAGACTGCAGTATGTGCTAGTCCGCTTCGCTAATGGGCCTATTCCTTTTCAAAAAAGAATCCTACTCAATATTTAACCACAAATAACGTCCAGAGATTCATTGTTCACCTAATAGTGCTCCTTTTTAATCTATTTCTCATACCTTCTTAGAAACTCTCTTGATGCAAATAACCTTGCTGCCAGAGTACAAGTCATTATATCCACTTCCAGTACTTTACACCGGTGCTCCTGTATAAGGTCTCTAAAGTCAGGTTCACAGAACAAAAATTTCTTGAATTTGAAGTACACTGCACGCCTGAGATCATCATTTGATCTCCAACACTGTGGAATGTGATCAAAGAAAGGTCTATCCAAGGCAGTTCACCTCAAATAAAGGGAAAAGCTCCACAAAATTAATGGAGTAGTAAACCTGTAATTGCATGGGCACTGCTTCTGTGTGTGATGCTTCACCAAGTAAAACAACAGTTGTAGATTATACAATTAGATAATGCAAGCTCAGCCAGAATGTCACTGAACTCCATCTCGTCCCTATCCCTTGATACTTTATCCCCTAGTTGGTCATGTATTCCAACTTAATATTAGAATCTCAACCTACACTCTGGTAAATTGGAAAAGGGCCCTGTGCATGTGTCTCAAATCTTCTTGCAGTACCCTTCTCTCTATCTTTGCATGTGGCCCATACAGAGAACTAAAGAGGAATCCGTTCTTATCTAATATATTGCAACATCATTGAAAATAAAATGTTTCAAACCACCGAATCCTCTTGCAAAGTTTCTCACATCCTAGGCAATCAGACGCCTGCCTAACAAGCCATCTGGATTCTGAGCCACAAAATCATTTCATTATGTTCCCCCAACTGGCCCCAACAGTTAAAAACAACAGACCTCCAACGTTGCCCCTTGTAAAAATACAAGCACTGGACTCTAACATGACAAGCACCTCCCAAAAGTCCTATGATAGGCAGTATCCCACAAACCCTCGTGTTCCAACTATCTTCACCAGAATATAAGACAAAGCCCCCGCTTCCAGAGTTCCAACTATCTACCACAAGCCTGCCTCCTGGCCCCCATCACAACTCTAGCCACTGCATCCGTAGTCTATTTGAAGTCTAATGTAATTCAATTGTTACAACCCCATTGTTAGCCTCCTTTTATGAAGTGTAAACATGGTCGTTTTGAGTGTGGGAGACTTCTTCAGATCCAGACATCACATCTGGAAATCAAATCCAAGAGCATGCTGACTAATTTTTTTTTGAAAGGAAAAGGAAAGCTATCAAATCGCCAATAGCAATCTAGCATGCTGTCTAATTTTAAATATAGTTGAGCATAATAGGTCATTGACTTTGTTGGAAACTTATGGTAGTCTCAATTTTTCTATTCAACAAGATTTTCTAGCCAACCACGATTCTTTCTTAGCAACATGACCTTCTAATGGAAGTAAACAACCAAGCAAACTTAAGACAGCATGAAATCAAGACAAATCACCACCATGAACACTGAGAAGGAAACCTCGAAAGGTCACTCTTATACAATGTTGCATAATACAAGATGAAGCAATAATAAGAGATAATCAAGAAATAATGTGCTTCATCACAACAAATCCCTTACAAGAGAAGTGGACTAAAGCTAGTTCTTTCTTCTCAAAGAAGAAGAAGAAGACAAAGGGGAAAAAAGGGCCCACCTCAACTTGAGTAGTATGCCCTATTCACACCCCAAGAAAAAAAAAAGGAAAAGAAAAAAAGAATGGTATGCAACTAACACCCTGAGTACTAACTGGATATAGAGGTAGATCCAGCAGGCCATTTAATCAGTTACCTTACTCAACATAGAGTCTTCATCATCCAACTTGGATGCCACTCTTCACACTTAGTTTATATTCTACGTCTCTTCATGATTAACAGCAATTTCGGTAGTGTTTATGCCCAAATCCATAAATCATGTTTCATGCATGTTGCTTTGGGGTTGATTCTGAAACCCTACTATGCATGTTCTTATATTATTATTCCATTAAGCATGACTTATGCATCTCACTTGGGATTTTCTTTCGTTAAATAGTGTATCAATGGGTTGTAGCTAAGATTTCTAGTAAAGGCATCTTATTACTTTTCCCTACTTTGCTGCTCCTCTATGATTTTGTGACTGCATTTAGATGGAAGGATTACTTTAGATGCACATACACTTATATATTAAGACTAACATTGCACTGACCAAATATTGTTCATGGCGCTTCATGTACAGATACAAAAGGAACCAGTTACATACAAACCCTCCTAACCCGACCCTAGGCACTCTAGGATCCCAGTCCATCTGAAATATGCCTCAGTTCAAGTCAAGATATAGATGGGCACAGTGATTTAAATGCCGACGGCATGCCGTCGATAAGGGGGGTTTTTAGAGAAAGGCCATGCCGACACAAAGATAGTATCAGTTCGCAGGGAAACCGTCGGCATGCTGAGGGTTTCGCCGGCATGCCAACAGTTGCCGACGAAACGGCGGCATGCCAACCATCTGCTAAGTGGCGCTGGGAATTGGAGCGGCGGGAATTTGAAAAGGAATTGGAGGTTTAAATTTGAGGAAGAGGGACAGGTTATACTTTTCAAAATTCGGGAAGAGTCCACACACACACATGTTGATTTTTTGTCATATAGGCTCAAATAACCTGTAAATACGTTTCCAACATCTTGATTTAGTTGTCTTTCGAATTTTAATCATTCCTGCACACACACGTTGATTTTTTGTCATATAGGCTTAAATAACAATTATTTTTTTGTTCATATAGGCTTACATACAACTGTAAATATGTTTCTAACATTTTGATATAGTTATCTTTCAAATTTTAATCATTTCTATCATTTCTGTTGGCATACATCGGCATGCTCTCGGCGTGCCTCGAAATGTCATTTTTTCGGGCCGTCGAAATCGTCGAAATCTGCCATCGAAAAACGGACATTTCCACGTCATGCCTTAGGCATGCTCACGAAATGCATACATATAATTTCATCGGCACGGCGTCGAAATCGGCATTTCGAACCTTGATTCATATGAGGTTGCCAAGAAACTAAGGAGTTAGGACCATGTGTTGTTTTTATGCTTTAGACTGACTAGTCAGTGTAAACAAGAGTGAACTTGATGATAAGTAGTTGTTTGCCTTCCTTCTGTAAATGCCATGTATAGGACAAGTTATTATATGGTGTGTGTGAGCTATTGTAGAAGGCACTAGTGTAGATGACGATGGTTTTGTGGTCAAGGTTCAAAATGCTGATTTCGATACCATGCTGATAAAATTTTAAGTGTGCATGCCATGGAAATGCCCGTTTTTCAATGGCCATACCGATAGGCATGCCGAGGGCACGTGTGGGAATGTCGAGGGCATGTCGACGACTTGCCGACAAAAAATCACAAAAATACAAAATAGTGTAAAAATGCTCAAATTTCACTCAAATCTGTGTGTGTCCATTTTCGAATTTCAGATTTTCAAACTTGGTGCCAATTTTCGAATTTATGTGTCTATGTGTGGCCATTTTCAAATTTTAGATTTTCAAAGTCGATGCCAATTTTTGAATTTCAGATTTTCAAACTCGACTCGCTCGGAATATGCCGGCATGCTGCTGATTTCGTCCGCATGCCGATGAAATGGCCAGATGCCGACGGCATCCTTGCATTTCGATAACTGCTTCGTATCGGCAAGCACCCCTTTCGGAAATGACCTTGCCCATGTGGCATGCCGTCAGCATTTAAAACGCTGTTTGTGGTTGGACTAGCAGTGAAATTTAAGGAAGTGTTGGCTTAAAGGAGGTAGAGGGTTGGGAAAGTGGAGTGGAAGGAGATGCATAGTGTAAGGAAATAAATTAGGATTCAATTAGTTAAGAATTTGTTGCCTTTCTTATTTTAGTCTGTGTTATTTTAGTAACTTAGTTATATTTTTTTATTATACCAAACTCTCTCTCTATAAAGAGGGGTATGGCTTGCTTATTTTAATAAGAAAAATCCTTCCCTCATTTTTAACATGGTATCAGAGCCATCGATCTTTGTGGCTTAGGGTTAGGAGAGAAGAAACCTTAGAGAGCGGAGGGGGATCTCTAGCAGCGTTGTCGACCTCCAGTAAGCCACCAGACCACGTCAATGTTCTCCGCTATTATCTTCCACTGATCTCCTATCATTTTCTCAACGTTGGAACCCACCAATAGCTATTGTGATGGCAACCGAAGGTCATCACCATCGCTACCAACTGCTGCTTTGATCATTGTTAGCCTTCGCATCGTCACGTAGATGGGATGCACTCTCACACACCTAGATCATTTTACCTGGATCTTAAGGCGTAGGAGCAATGGCAGCGAGGTGACCTTATGCACGCCCGGAGAAACCAAACATGGTACGCTGGCTCGTGGGGAGTAAGAGCAATGGCACTCGTGTGACCTTATGTGTATTCAAAAAGGCCAAGCCTCGTCATTTTTAGACTCTTGTATGTGGGAGCAGTAGCACCTGAGTTGTAGTCGTAATTTCTCACATACCTAATGCCTTATGCAGGACGTACAAGTGGATACTGACTAATAGTTGCGGATGTGGATGCTAATTTCTTGGTCATCTATTGTTGATCTTTGACTCTCGTCTACTACTATCACTCCTCCAACTGCCTGGATCAGGGGGGAGCCTCTCGTTTATCGTGACTCTTTCAAGTTGGACGTTGCATGATCTAACTTGGGTGAAAGTGTTAGTAAATAAATAAGGATTTAATTAATTAAAAAATTGGTTGTCTTTCTTATTTTATTCCTGCCATTTCTAGTAACTTGGTTTTTATATTTTCTTATTGTACCAAATCCTTTCTCTATATAAAGAGGGGCATGACTTATTTTAATAAGAAAAATCCTTCGCTCATTCTTAACACATAGGTTTGCTTAATTGGTGGTTGTAGGTCGTAGGGGATTTTTCTAATAGAGATGGAAGGAGTAGTGTTTGAAGAAATGGGTGTCTCTTTGTACGGTTTCAAGAGGATAGAGAGTTTCATCAAACATCAAACATGACATGTTCTGAAAAAGAAAAAATCAAATGTGATGTCTGGAGAGGAGCACTTAGAGTTAAGGGGATCGGGGCACCTACATGCTTTGTGAAAAGTACTTTAACCAAGGAAGATATGAAAAGTAGATTATGGTTGAAGGTTGTGCCTATTGTATGGATGAAAAAGGGCATAGCAACCACATCCAAACACTTTAAGATTGGGCATGGCATCGAAGCTTACAAGGGTTGTTGCCATTGACAGTAAAGGAAGGTAGGACATTAATAAGAAATATGGCAATATGAAGGGCATAAAGCCAATGCCAGAATGATGTATATGTAGAGATATTTCCGTTGTTTTGTTTTCTGCCTTTTTTGCTATTTCCATTCTTGTATAAACTTGTATGTGGTTTACCCTTAGCCTCTCTCTATAAATAGAGGCCTAAGGTTTCAATAGTAAAACATGAGAAACATTTCCTTGATTTTTCTCCATTGTTTTTCTTTCTACACCTAACAATTTAAGCTCTTCTTAGAATTTGTGTATCTTCTTGAGGAGAAAGAAAAGTTTCTTCTAAGAATCTCAAGGGCCCCAACCCTAAGGCATAAGACCCAAGGGAGTGGACCCCCCATTGACATCACTAGGCCTTGCTATGCTACCTCCCCTACCAGGGTCGTTGGCGACCATCCTTGCCATCGTTGGGTTAGGGCGACACCAAAGCATCATTGCCAGACCCCAGTAGCATTGCTAGTTGTTGAGCAACCTCCTCTCTTGTATTGGAGGTGCTGGTAGAGCTTGTTCCCACCATAGTAGGAGTGGTTACTGTATCTTGGTGATGACCCCAGAGAAGTTGCCTGGAGTAGCATCATTGTCGTTGGTGGTCGGTGAGCTTTATGGTCGTTGGAGAGCCTCGTCAGAGGGCAGAACAGTCATTGATGACCCTTTAGAGGTTTTTGGTGGTCACCAAGACACTTTAGTCTCAATTCAAGGTTATTGGGACCTATTTTAGGTGATATTTCAACTGATTTAGATCCAATATGTGAAGATTTAGTGTTTGGATGAGTACTTTCGTGGGTAATGGTATTTTGATGTCTCTTTAGTAGTTTTGTGGTTGTTGGTTACTGTTTTGTGGTGAGGCCTCGATTTGGCTGAGAAGAGTAGCCTTTGAAATTGTCAATTCACTTGCACAAGGAGATGGAACCCAAAGGGGGGTTTTTCAAAAACCCTTTCTTTGGCCCGATCGTGAAGTTTAATTGGACCAATTAAGCATTGTGGTCACAGTTGATCCTCAATGGGTTGAGGGTTATGACAAGGAGCATATGCTTGAGATGGAGCCAGCTCAAGAGATAGGGAAATACACCTCTTGGAAGAAGAATAACACCATGGTTCATGCGTGGATCATGAATATCACTATCCAGCGTATTGCTATTGAGACTATGTACTACAAAATGGCGAAGGAGATGTGGGTGAATCTTCATTAAACTTACTCTCTGGACAAGAATGCGATGTGATTCTTTAGCTCCATCGTAAGATTGCACACGCGACAGGAAGGCAGGTCACTGGCGTAAAACTACTTGGTTCTCAAGTCAGCCTTTGAGAGGTTTAATGCCTAGGCCCTTGTATGTTCATGTGAGTCTCAAAAGACATATAGGGTGCAGACCAGGGTGGGGCACTTTCTTGTTGGATTAGTCCCAGCCTATGATGCAGCTTGTTCCTAAATGTTGACGTTGCCTAAGATACTGTCGATAGAAGAAGCATACAACTGATTGAGTGGACTTGTTTCTCTAACACCTATTACTCGTGTAGAACATACTTCTGCCATGGTTGCTTTTTAGGGAAGGGACAGAGGTGTAGGACCATCTACTTGCAATCATGGTAGAGGCTGAGGCGACTAGGGACGGGTTAGACCTTAGTGCTCATTTTGAGGGAAACTAGGGCACACTGAGGAGGCTTGTTGGACTAAGTATGGGAAACCTGTTAGTGTTCATTAGGGAGTCATAGCTCCAGATGCAGCACAAGAGTTTGTTTTGATCACCAGAGTCTAGTATGATGAGTTGATTTAGCGGTTTAATCACCATGGGATATCAACCACTAGTACTTCGATAACCACTTTAGGCTTTGCTTTAGGGAATGCAGACATTGTTGCTTTTGCTGGTCTTTTAGGTACATGTCAAGCTTGCCATGCTAATACTAATGATATGGATTGGCTCCTGGACTCAGGAGGCTCATGATACATATGTGGGAAGGCCTAGTAACTTTCCCGATTATAGCTTGGCTCTTTCAACCAGACGATTCTTATGGCTGATGGGAGACATAATTGAATTTGATTTCAGTTAGTTGCATTATGAATGACTTGAATTTTAGATCTATCTTTCACTTAGTCGCTTATGTTTTAGGATATATTGACGGGGTAGGTGATTGGTTGTGGTTGTGAGGAGGGGGATGTTTGTTGCTTGTTGTAATCATTGTATGCCAGACATGTTTCTGTTCCATCAAGCGAATCATCCAGCTATCTTTGGCATTTGAGATTCAGTCACTTACCATTACCTAAGCTTCGATGTGTGCTACCTTATATCCCACCTATTGCTACATTTCAATATGAGGCGTGTCAACTAGGCAAACAGCATAGGAGTTCTTTCCGTAATCGACAGTCGTAGTGCATGGTCTTTATTTTAGTTACTTCATCCTGATGTTTGGGGTCCAAGTTGTGCTTCGATTGTATAGGGCTTAGATTTTACTTAGTTATTGCCGATGATTTTGCTTGTATGTCTTGGATTTTCTTGTTAAAGTCAAATCGAATGTTGGTGATGTAATCAATCATTTTCTCATAGAATTAAAAAGTCAATTTAGTGTCCATGTGAAGATCATTTGGGTCGATAATGCTTTAGAATTCCGTACCTATACTCTTTGCTCTATATTTTAGTGGTGTCGAATCATTCATTAAACTAATTGCCCTTGTATATCACAGCAGAGTAGGGTGGCTGAGAGAAAACGTCATTTCTAGATGTTGCTAGAACCCTACTCATCTAGAATAGTGTTTCTTTGTCTTATTGGGTTGATGTTTTTCTGCATGCTGTTTGATGAATCGAATGCGTTTTACTGTTCTTGACGAGGAAGTCCCTTATTCTCTTCTATTCCTTGATAAGAAACTCCTTAGGTTGCCACCTGTGGTATAGGTGTGTCTCCTTTGTTCATCTTTGTGGTCCTAATAGGGACAAGCTCTCTCTTTGAGTTGTCAAGTGTATATTTATGGGATATTCTAGGACTCAGAAGGGGTAACTGTGTTATGACTTGTTGGTCGACATTACTATGTTATTGCTGATGTCTCTTTCTTTAAGTCTTCCTTGTATTACTCCTCTATTGGCTCTCAGATTGTCACTTTTGCTATTGACAATAAAGTTATGATTCTCATGCTAACTCCTGATGAGGCTATGGCACCTACACTTGCTCCACATGGTGGGCATGATGACGAGTTCGAGGTGACCTTTGTTTGTCGTCATAAGCTACAAAAGGACCCCTCTCGTAGAGTCAACACCATCATCTGTGCCTAAGATAATCTCTATACATGATAGTACTGATACACCTTTCAGCTTTGATGTTTCAAGTGCAAATAGTATTCCACTAGATCAAGAAGATTGCCAACAACTTAAGGTTATGAGGTAGTTGCGGTTGTTGATGACCCTAGAAATGATGGGCTTGATCTTCCCATCTTCTTAAGGGACTCAATCTTGCACACTGCATTCCATTTCTAAACACATGTTTATGGCGAATCTATCTCCTTAGTAGAAGTAGTTTATATTGGGTCTCTTGGCTGTGCATATACCCACCACTTATCAGGAAACCCTTCTTGATTTGAAGTGGCTGCAAGTCATGGAGGATAAGATTGTTGCTTTGGTCCCATCGGAAACTTGTAGTTTGGTTGATCCCTTAACTGATGCTACCACTATAGGTTGTGAGTCGGTATACATTTTCAAATACAAGTCAGATGATACCATGGAAAGATACAAGGCTCGCTTAGTGGCCAAATGTTACATGTAAACTTATGGAGTTGACTACTTTGATACATTTTCTCCGGTTGCATGGCTTTTGACTACCTGGATTCCAATATCCATTGCAGTTCACCTTGATTTGGCACTTCACCAATTAGATGTGATGAATGCATTCCTTTATAGTTATTTCTAAGAAGTTTACATCTCGCAACCCTCGGGATTTGAAGCTGAGAGGGGGCGTAGTAAGGTATGCAAACTACAAAAAGCAATCTATGGGCTTAGAGTCAACGTGTATGGTTCCAGAAGCTGTCTGATGTAATTAAGAAGGTTAATTTCAAGAGATCGTTTGTAGACCATTCTCTATTTGTGAAGAAAATGGAAAAAGGAAGAATTTTTATGTTTGTATATGTAGATGAAAATATATTAATGGGCGATGATATAAATGACATTGAGGTTACTAAGGAATTTCTTGCCAAGCACTTTGTGACAAAAGACTTGGGACCGTTGTGGTATTTTTTTGGTATCGAGGTTGCTTGGAATACATGAGTTGTACTTTTTCAGAGGAAGTATGTAGTTGATCTTTTTCAGGAGATTGGCATGCTGGGTACTAAGCCTGCATCCATTCCCATGGATCCAAATATACACCTGTATGATGATGACTTGGGATAGATAAATGCAAAACGAGATAGGTGTCTTGTTGGGAAATTGTTGTATGTTACCATTACACATCTTGATATTGCTCTTGCAGTAAGCAAGGAGAGATAATTTATAGACAAGCCAACGAAGGCACATTGGGATGTAGCCATGATGACCTCAAGTACTAGAAATTTGTACGTGGAAAAGGACTGCTATTCACTTATGGAAAATCCTTAGATGTGGTAGCGTATACAGATGCGGATTATGTAGGGTGTCCCAGAGAAAGTCTACTATTGGATTTTGTACTTCTATAAAAGGAAATCTGGTTACTTGGCAAAGCAAGAAGCAAATAGTGCTAGCTAGATCTAATACTGAATTTGAACATAGGACTATGGCCCAAGCTACTTGTAAGCTAATGTGAGTTCAACCTGACCTTAGTGACTTAGACATCATTCTTTTTGGACCTATGCAGATGAAATGTGACAACAAGGTGGTCCTTTTCATTGCTAACAATCTAGTTTTTCATGAGAGGACCAAGCATGTGGAAGTGGATTACCATTACACCCGTGATATGATTTAGAAATGATTCATCTACACCTCTTTATGTGGCCTCAAGAGATCAAATTGTGGACGTGTTTACCAAGGCATTTCTTTGAGCATCTTTTGAATTGTGTTGTTTCAACTTGAGCATGACATATATCTATGCTCCTACTTGGGGGGAGTGTACAGAAATTTCCGTTTTGTTTTCTACCTTTTTTGTCCTTTTCTGGTATTTTCATTTTTACATAGACTTGTACATAGTTTACCCCTATGAGAAATATTTATCTTCAACAATATATCTTTGATGAAATAATTCTCTGGGAAGTTCAATCATATGCCTATTCTTTCATTTAGCACAACCATTTTGTTGTGGTGTATAAGGTGCTGAGATGCGATGGTGAATTCCTTGTGTTTTGAACCATTAATGAAGTTGGTAGGGTTGGCCCCATAATTGGAATGAATTGCCTTAGTAGATGCATTGAGTTGTGTTTTGATAAATGCATGAAACTGAGGGAAGCTGTTAAAAACATCCGACTTTTGAAATGATGGAAATACCCAAGCGAATCCACTGCAGTCATCAATAAATGTAATTGTATATTTGTAACGATCATTCAAAGGAAATAATGAAGTCCAAACATCAGTAAAATAGCATCAAACAGATTCTTGTTGATGGAAGGAGTAGTTGGTAAGTGGAGCCTATGGGTGTTAGTTTGCATAGAAACATCATATGGTAGTGTAATATGCGCAGATTGTGTGGATAGACCCACTTTATTTACAAGAGTATGAGTTATATCGAAATTGACATGACCAAGGTGTTTGTGCCATGTAGACAAAGGAACTTTCTCTGTTAGTTGTGCTTCCATCTAGGCAGGAGATGCAGATGGGGGCATAGTTAATTTTGAAGGGCAGAGAAGCTTGGATGGAAGCCATATCTGATAGAGATCGTTTTTAGCTTTGCCTCACAACAATAGCTTCTTTGTTGCTATGTTCTTTACATGTATGCCATCGAGATAAAGTTTGAAATAAGTAGCAAATTTATTGATCGGTATCAAGTTCTTTGAGCATAGGTAACACATAAAATGTCAGAGTAACAATGTAGAAGAAGGCATTTGTATGAACTTAGAGCCAACAAGAGATATGGAAGAACCTTGTCTACTGCGGAAGTTGGCCTGTCAGCTCCTTGATATTTGGTATTGAGATTAAGATTCGGTATGTAATTAGTAATATGGTGAGAGTTGCCAGAATCAGGAAATCAAAGTTCTTGGGCAGAACTTGTATCTGTAGAGTTAGCAATAGCTGATGGAGTGGAAGTATGTAGATCATATGGTAATAACAATTATTGATGGTGTGGTTGAATCTTCTACATTTTTGACATTGCACAACCCTTCCATAAGGTGGTGTAGTAGGAATTAGATTATCCTCTGCTCAAAATGATGCCTTTGTGAGGACCATCGTCCTTAACCATGTTTGAAAAACCTGGCATCCGGCGGCTTAATTCATTGAAATATCAAGGAGAACCTGATGATAAAGCAATCACTGCTTATGTGATTAGCACACCAATGAGCTCCTCAAGGAAATAGAATCAGGACGATTAACAGTAGCAACAATAGGGCCAAAGTCTGATCCAAGGCCTTCGAGCACAACCAAGACTAATTCATCATGATCGATTTGTTATCTGATGTGGTAGCAACGTTCATAGCAATCAGTTTTTGCCCTATTAGCAAATTCATAGATTAACGTATCAGTTTTCTTTTAAAGTTTGTTCGGTTCGTATTGAAAGATTGTGCCTTGGGTTGTTGAGCTGAATAAATTTTCAGAAATGTGCAAACTTCATGTGAAGTAGAGAGATGGGTAAAGAGCCCTAGAGTGTTCCGTTTTAACTGGTTTCACGGATCTTGAGAGCCTTCATCAAAGAGAATGAGCAGAAAGGATGAAGAGAGAGCACACAAAAGATTAAGCCAGGTTCACCTAATAGGGGCTACATCCTAGGGAGGAACGCTCCTCCGTTCACCATCTTCCTAGTGGGTACAAGTTTGGGTGTGTGATGCATGCACACATTACCTTCTTGTGGAGGTGTTCATGCATGTTGTAAGCTTTTCCCTTAGGATTATCTCATGGGGCTTTACGTAGATAGTCCTACGGGTTACATTGGAAGAGAGAAAGAGCAAAACCATTAATTGTGATTGGTTCGGACTAGTTGACCTATGGCTAATGCTTTGGGATTGGTTCCTTTCTTGCAAGACTGGTGCTCACTTTGCCCTTGTTGTAGCCACTTTTACATGTGTGTAGTTCTTTGGTTTCCAAATGGGCTTGTCATGAAAGGTGCCTTGTCCTTGCTTTATTTGACATGGAGGCTTCAGGCTAATGGGAGGCTTTGGTATACTATGAATAGGGTAGTGCTTCCTAGTCAAAAGGCTTGATGCCTGAGCTCAATGGGATAAAAGATTCCCTTGAAAGGCAAACCTTCCTTGTACCCTCTTCTATCTTGACTTTCTTTTCCACACAAGTGGGATCTTCACCTTATCTTCTATTGGGAATAAAGTTGGCTGCGTGGCACTGCCACGTGGCAGCCAATCGGAGGTGCCTTGGTTGTCGATTTTTTAGTCCTAGAAGTCCTATTTTGGTTTTTGCTTAGGTTGCAAGTTTTGTTTATTTGTTAAGTTGTTTAGAGGATTTGTTTGGGATTTGTTCTTTCTTATTTAAGAGATAAGATTTGATTAGTTTATTTCTTGTTTTAGAGGATATGTTCTCCCTATAAAAGAGAACCTTCCTATTGTAATTGCCTTTGAGTTAATGCAATAATATTTCCTATAATCTCCAACTCCTCTCCTTCTCTTCCTATAGCCATCGACCACCATCATAGTAGGCTACCATCATCGTCGACCAACATCCCATAGCAGTCGATGGTTGCTGTTGCTGCTGCTGCTGCTGCTCTCTCTTTCTCCTGTTCAACGTGGAACAACCCACCTCTTGGACTGTTTTTCCATACGCCTAGGAGCCTCCACGCTCCAAGATTGCGCAAATCTTGACACCTTGGTGTGCGTGTGCTTGTGACCATACACGTGTGGTTTCCATCTCCAAGTCTTCCTTGACAAATCCGGTGCCTTACGCAGAGAAGGAAGATCATAGAAGATGGCAGATGCCATTGCTAGAGTCACCGATGCCATGTTGGCCCTGGGAGAGGGCAAGGTGGTTATTTCGGGAACAACGATTAAGTTGCAGGGTGCTTCCAACTATCTTGTGGACTTGCGCCGTCAAGATATTCATTGGTGGCCAAGAGAAACTCAATATTCTCCTGGAGGAACCACCTGTGCAGAAGGATGACATGAAGAAAAAGAAGCAAGAGAAGAACTACATCGTCATGAATTGGTTGAATTCTGTGGATCCAGCTATCACCTTGAACATGCTCTATAAAAAGAGCACGTATGAGATTTGGACGACCCTCGTGAAAAGGTACGCTCAGAAATCTAGTAACGCTCGTATTACTGATCTGTATACTCATGTATGAACAACTAGTTAGGGAGATATCTCCTTGGCTAAATATTATGAGAAGCTGGAGGCACTATTCGAGGAGTTGGACATTTATGAGTCGTTGTGCTGCGACAAATAGGTGGAGACGCGGGCGGTTTGACAATCTGCCAAGTTTTTATCGGGGTTGCATCCTCGTTATTGAGTTGCCCGTGATTAAATACTTGCATCTGACGAGAAGATGGATCTCGAGACCATCTTCTGTTGTCTTGAGAAGATGGAGATTCTAGAAGAAGTCACGCCCAAAGCCGACAAACTCCGCACTTGGGATCCCAGAGATAAGTGCGGGGTGTGGAAGGGGGCGCGGTCGAGGCCTTAGTTGCGTCTACCTCAAGTGTTAGTACTGTGGACGTATCAATCATCCACAAGAGATGCTGGGACAAGTTCGGGAGGCCTCAACGTAGGGCTCCTTGACTCCTGATTATCTCGAGAGGATACGGGCCATGATTTGAGAAGAAAAAGAAAAGCAGACATCGGCGACCATTGTAACAATTATTGAGGTTGCAACAAATGCAATGGCTTCGGAGGTTGCAAGAGGCTACACCATGGCTTCTTCCAAAGATCAAGTTGGGAGTACATTGCTCGGAGAAGAAGAATGGTGGGGCATCTAGCCTCATCATCCAGTTCAAGCAAGTTTTCCTCCTCCTGGCCTCGACTTAAGGGGGAGTGTTGGGAATAAAGTTGGTCGCGTGGCAGTCGATTAGGAGGTTCCTTGGGCGTCGATTTTTGAGTCCTAGAAATTCTATTTTGGTTTTTGCTTAGGTTGCAAGTTTTGTTTATTTGTTAAGTTGTTTAGAGGATTTGTTTCTTCATATTTAAGAGATAAGATTCGATTAGTTTATTTCTTGTTTTAGAGAATATGCTCTCTCTAAAAAAGAGTCCTCTTTAAGAGATAAGATTCGATTTTTTTATTTTTTATTTGGCTTTAGAAAAGCTATAGTACTATTTCTCTCTTCGGTCAAAGCCGAGGATGGAGAGAGAGAGAGAGAGCGAGAGCGTGCACTGGGGCGGAGGGCTACTAGTGAGTGCGGGCGAGCTTCGGGGCAGGAAGGGGAGGGAGGAGGCGGGAGGGAGCGAAGGGCGGAGATGGTACCTCTCAGAGCGAGGAGGATGGCGGAGGCGTGACCGGAGATCGGTGCTGCTCGGTGGTAGCGAGCTAGAACAGGGCAAAGCAAGATCAGGCTGCTCGAAGGACGACCGTGCGAGGTCCAGGAGGCGCAGCCGGGCGGGGGAGGTGCTACAAATGCCTCGGTAGCGACCTTTGGATCTGAGAGTGCAGGGAGCCCTGGCGGTGCTGGAGGTGTGGAGGACTTAGCCATAGAAGTGGCAGCTGTTGGAGGGCATCCGAGAGGGGAAGGGAGAAGGGTCCGCTGTCGTCACCACTGAAAGGGCTATCAGAGGCGGAGGTGGAGTCCCCTTAGTCGGAAGGAGTTAGGGCTCTGAGGAAGGTGGTGGAGGAGAGTATTGTGGGAGTGGTATTGGAAGGAGGGGTCTCGAAGGAGATGGTGGAAACTTCTTTGGGCGAGGAGAGGAGGGGCCAAGGTTCTGCAGGTGGCGGAGAAGGTGTTTGTGGCAAGAGGGCTCTCGGCAGAGAGGCGGAGGGAGCTATTGTTCACGGAGTGCTCTGCTGGGGGAGGGAGATGGTGATGGAGGCACCCGTCACCACACGATGGGGCCTTACAGGAATGCTTGCCGGAGAGGACAGTGGTGGAAATTGCCATTGCCGCAGTTCCATGGTGGCTGCACTCGGTCAAGGTGGTGGAGGCGATCATGGCACCGTTCTCTTGGGTTAGGAGGTATGAGGTGCTGGGGCTGGCGGAGGGACTGATCGTGGCGCTAGTTGAGCTGAAGGCCGGAGCGAGGCCGATCAACAGGGTCCTGCTGTGGTTTGGAGGTTCGTCGTGGGTGGTGGAATGCTCGTGTCGGAGAGGATGGCGACCCGCGGCGGCCGGAGCTACGGGCTCGGCGATGGGGAAGGCGAAGCGCCACACGGTTGTTGCGAGGAGGCGAAGGGTCGCTAACGTGGACTCGGGGCCCGAGGGCTTTGCGGGGACCTCGACCCTGACGCGGTCTCGGTCCCCGAGAGTTTTGCGAAGATCTTGCGGAGGACAGTTGAAGATCGCGGGGTTGCTGGCACCTCAGAAGCAGAGAGGTTGGAGTGCGACTTTGCGGGGCGGTGTTGTGAAGGCGATGGCGCAGGGCTTTTAAACCCTAGCATGTGTGCATCACTTGCTGGGTCACGAGGCATCGGTGGTGGGGCAGACTCGGATCTAGATCCATGCTCCAGGTCCGAAACTTCGGTTCGGCTATTGGAGCAGCAGGAGCTCCATGTCGGGGGCGATGGTCCCTCAGGTGGTTTCGCGCTACCTCTGGGGTCGCCGGAGGAGGTGTCGTGCTCGGTGCGGGAGGAGGGAGAAAGCCGAGAGGTGGTGCTGCGCGTGTCGGGGAGGGAGGTGTGGCCCCTGCTGAGAGGCTAGACCGGTGGTGACGAGGGGAGTAGACCCTCCCTTGACAGCGACAGGCAAGGTGATTCTCCAGCATGGAGAGTCTTTGGAATGGCAGGAGGTGTTTCCGGGGCAACAACTGGGAACCCCTCGACGGGGGGTGACCCTGTGGAGGTTCCTTTGGCGGGATGGGCACCACTCTTGGTGAGCAGGGGGCGCGGTGGTGCTCTCCGCTACCGAAGGAAGTGGTCATTTCGTGGCAGGCGAAGACCATGGATGGTGGTAGATGGTCGTGGGGGGGCCCCGCAGAGCCCAAGGCCGAGGGAGGTGCTGAATGGAGAAGATGAGGAGGTACGTAAGATGGCGGAGGCTGGTGGCTTCAGGCAGGCCACGAAGGAGATCACCACATCACCTAGATGAGTGGGGTGCTCACTTGGAATGTGCGGGGTCTTAATGACCTGACGAGGGCCATCTTGCGGAGGTACATCAGATAGTGGAGGGCGGACATTGTTTTGTTACAAGAGACCAAGTTGGTTGATTGTGATGGTCAAGTTTGGAGAGAGGTTGGAGGCTCCTGGATGGAGGGATTTCAGTCCCTTGCTGCGAATGGTCGATCAGGAGAACAGATCCTTAGGTGGAGGGAGGATGTCTTCTCTTTGGAGGACATCAGATGTGGTGAGCATGCTATTTCGGCGAGCTTGATCAGGAAGGTAGGAGGCTCAATGTTGAAGGTTACAGGGGTGTACAGTCCCACAGATGCCTAGGCGAGGAGGGCCATGTGGGAAGAGCCAACGGCGGTGGCGACGGAGTCCATTGGGAGCCCCTGGTTGCTGGGAGGAGACTTTAATGTGACTTTGAAGGTGACGGATAGACCAGGTGAGCGGGGGAGGCAGGATCCAGGGTCAGATCTTTTTGTGGACTTTGTTGAGATCCATGGGCTTGTGGACTGGTCTCTTGCGTCCTGTGCTTATACATGGAGGAATAATAGTGGCCAGAGGTCCCGGATTGACATGTTTCTTTCCAATGTGGAGCTGGTTGAGGCGTTCCTTGTGGTGGATGTCCGTGCACTAGAGAGGCCTTTCTTGGACCACACCCCTCTGTTGTGGCGATCGAATGATGGGGTGCAGTTCGGCACATATTTTAAATTTGACAGATCATGGCTGATGATGGAGGGGTTCAAGGCTTCAGTGGAGTAATGGAATTTGATGGAGGTGGAAGGTTTGGCGACTTTCTGTCTGGCAAAGAAGCTCTTCTTGCTGCGCAAATATCTGAAGCTGGCTAGACGGGAGATCAGGGCATCTAAGAGAGGCAAGAAGGAGGAGACTTTGGCAGAGATTAGCAGAATTGACATATAGGAAGACCAGGCTCCCTTTTCCCCCGAGGACATGGAGATCAAGGCGAGGATGTCGAAGGTGATCTAGGAGGAGGACAGACAGATGGAGATGGAATGGAAGGTGAAATTCAGGTAGAGATGGTTGAAAGAAGGGGACTCCAACACCAGGTTTTTCCACCAGATTGCCTCTGCCAGGAGGAGAAATTGGATAGACAAGCTGGCGGTTGGTGGGGATGCTTTCTCTGGCAGGGAGGAGGTGGGACAAGCGGTGGTAGATTATTTCAGAGAGTTCACTGGGAGACGACCCAAGGGAGGTTGGTGGTGGAGGGGGGAGGATACACAACGTATTTCGAAGGCTCAGGCGGAGGGTCTTATGGCTGGCTTTTCAGAGGAGGAGGTGAGGCAGGCGGTGTGGGGCCTCAATGCGGAGGGATGCCCCGGCTCGGATGGCTTCCCTATTTTTTTCTTCCGAGAGTTTTGGCATCTAGTGAGTACAGATGTGATACGAGTGGTGGATGAGTTTGCTTTCGGCAACAAAGGTTTTGATAAGTTGAACAGATATTACTTGTTTCTGCTACTTAAGAAGGGGCTGAGGCCATTCAGGACTTCAGATCGATTGCCCTGTCTAATGCAGTTTACCTTATTGTGGCAAAGGTCTTGGCTAATGGGCTGAGGGACATCGTGGGGGACTTGGTCTCCCCTATTCAGACAGCTTTTCTGCCTGGAAGAGGAATTTTGGATGGCTTCGTGATTACGATGGAACCCTTGGCAGCATGGAGAAGGGAGAAGAAGCAAGCCTTTTTATGGAAGGTGGACTTCAGTAAGGCGTACGACTTAGTTAAGTGGATTTCCTGTGGACATCTTTAAGGAGGAGGGGCTTCCCGACGATTTGGATTGACTAGATGAAGAGATGTGTGACGAAAACATCCTTTTCAGTCCTTATCAATGGGAATCCAGCGGGAGGTTGGATCCAGTCTAGAAGAGGGGTATGGCAGGGGTGCCCCCTTGCACCCATGCTTTTTGTTCTTGCAGCAGATGCAGTTGCACGAGCGGCACACAGAGCTTGTAGCAGGGAGCTGTTCAGAGGCTTCGTTGTTGGAGGGGGCAGAGAGGTGGTGGTCTTGCAGTACACAGATGACACGCTCCTCCTAGTCGAAGGATTCGTGTTGGAAGCAAGGAGGTTGAGGATCCTGCTGGAGCTCTTTGGTGAGGCGTCAAGGCTACGGATTAGCTATTAGAAATCTAGCTTTGTCCCGATCAATTTGTCTGCCACGGAAGCGGAGAAGGTGGGTGCTGCTTTGGAGACCGAGAGGGGCTCCTTGTCTTTGGTATACCTGGGCCTACCCCTGTCGGATCGTCGTCTCAGGGTGTAGGACTGGCTCCCGTTGCTAGAAAGGATGGAGGGGCGGTTGGCAGGGTGGTCCTCCAGACTGCTGTCTAGGGGCGAGCGGCTGACCTTGGTGAAGGTGGTTCAGATTGAGAGGAAGGTCTCGGGACTGATGAGAGATTTCTTTTGGTCTACTGTAGGTGCGACAGGTAGGGGGCGAGGCTTGTTGCTTGGGAGGAGGTTTGCAGGCCTACACAGGAGGGGGTCTTGGGGTCAGGGACGTGGACAGAGTGCACATCGGTCTTCTCACGAAATGGATTGCAAGGTTGGTGGGGCACGAACAGGGACTCCTTGGAGATGTTATGCGGCGGTGCTACGGCGACTTCCTGGCATGGGGACTCCTCTGTCGCCCCACCCCCCCCCCCCCCCCCCCCCCCCCCCCCCCCCCCCTGGAGCGTCCTTCCTCAGGGCCTGGCGATGGCGACTGTGAGAGTGCGCGGCTTCTTTGACCCGGTGCTTGGTGCGGGAGGCTCCGTCCGTTTCTGGCAAGATGACTGGCAGGGGGGCGGCTCTACTTTAGGGGAAAGGTTCCCTTGGCTACTGAGTAGTGTGGTGGATGTATCGACGAAGGTTCGAGATTGCTGGGACGGTTCCTGGTGCCCCATTTTCTAAGGGTGCCTCTCTGAGCAGAGCTGTGAGGACTTCCAACAATTGTTGCAGGAGTTGGTGGGATGGGCTCCAGGAGAAGGCCTTGATGGTTTTCACTGGGAGGAGGGAGATTTCTCAGTGGCAGAGGTGTATCGCAGGTTGAGGCCTGGTGGGGCCCCCTCGGACGTTGACTTCATGCGGGACTGTAGACTAATTTGGACGGTGAAATGCCTCCCGAAGGTGAAGATTTTTGTCTGGTTGGTGAGAAGAGGACGAATCATGACAAAGCAGTGGAGAGCTAGATGGGTCCAGACAGATGACTTAGCGTGCCCCTTTTGTGGGGGGGGTGTTGAGGATGTCCAACATCTTCTGTTCCAGTGCTTGTTCGTAGCGCAGGTTTAGCAGGAGATGGAGATTTGTTGGATCTCCCACCAGGATGTCGCTAGCTTATGGTCCTCCTTTCGCAGGGGGAGTGTGGGCGGCGGAGTGTACACTTTCCGCTCCAAGCATGATCGGGTAGAGGCCCTGGCGATTCTATGGGGGGTATGGCTGGGGAGGAATGGGGTGGTGTTTAGGGGGGGAGGCCTTATGTTGAGAACTTTGTCTCATCTATCTCCTTCCAGGCATCTGATGTGATATTGTTTTGAGGTGGAATGAATTTGGGTGGTTATCTATGAGATAACCACCCTTTGCCTTTTCAAAATAAAAAAAAAAGTCTTCCTATTGTAATTGCCTTTGAGTTAGTGCAATAATAATTTCTATAGTCTCCAACTCTCCCTCTCTTCCTATAGCCATCACGGCAGGCCACCATCACCACCAGCCACCATCACCGCCGTCCAACATCCCACAGCAGTCGGTGGCTGTTGCTGCTCTCTCCCTCCCTGTTCAACGTGGAACAGTCCACCGCTTGGACTGTTTTTCCACATGCCTAGGAGCCTCCATGCTCCAAGTTTGCACAAATCGTGACATCTTTGAACAGCTGTCCATGTAAATCTCATATTACCTCGTGGCGCACCTGCAGACAAAGGAAAGGCTATCAGAAGCCATTCTCTCTCATGAGGGAGAGGTCTGCAAGTCTTCGTTCAACTTGCTGGGACCATGCTTGATATGATCCTTATGACTCCCCATGAGGTTGGACTAGAGAGGTGCGGTTGAATTGAAGACACGGAGTTTGAATTGGCATCTGTGGTTTTTTGCTGACATCATTTGAGTTTTCTTACTCAGGTGGTTATTGGGCTGAGCAACCCTGCGGACCTGATCTGTGGGGGATCCTTGCTGAAAAAAATTCCTCCTTTTTAGAAAGAATCTGAGAACGAATTTTTTCAAATGTCAATGCAAAAATTGAACTCAATACTTATTTGTCTCTTTGCTTCCATACAGAGAACTCCTAACTTGGAGTTTCTTTACCAGTGTTATCTTTGAGAGAACTCCTAATTTGGAATTTCTTTACCAGTGTTATCTTTGATATATTGAGCATGAACTACCATTGACAAAACCAGATAAATCACATGCATGGAGAAGATGAATGAATTGAGTGTGCCGAATAGAGTAGTTGTTGTGCTAAGTTTGAAAGAGAAAATATGTTGGACATCGAAGGTAGTTGCATGGTTGGAGCTGTTTTAGAGGGACCTTAGCTTGCTGTATTGTGAATATTAGCTCTCACTCACCATTGTTGTACGCATTGATTTAAATGCTGATGCCGACGGCATGCGGTCGGCAAGGGCATTTTTGAGCAACGGTCGTGCCGACATGAAGAAAGCGTCGATTTACAGGGATTTCGTCGGCATGTCGTCGGCACGGTCGGCATGCTGGCGAAATTGGTGCCCATGTCTAGGTTGCTATTGGTTTTTTTAATTACTTTTGCTATTTTTGTTGGTATGCATCGGCATGTCCACAGCATGCCCACGGCATGCTCATCGGCATGCCAATCGAAAAACGGGCATTTCCACGGCATCCCTTGGCATGCCCACGAAATGCACACTTGGAATTCATTTGCACGGCATCCCTTGATACTACTATGTGAAGGGAGCTGGACACCCCCACACACATGCATGGATGCTGCACAAGAGAAATGAATAGAAATGGCCATACCAACACAGCTCACACATGTGGTTTATTTACAATAGCTTGCTGTAACAGAAAGGGGACAGGCAAAAGAACCTGAAATGAAAGTGTGCCTAAGGTTCTATGTAATACAATGACTGCCACTCATTCTCCAATACCTTTTGTGTTTGTGAGGATGGGGATATCAATCATTTCCTTTGCCGGCTAGGTTGCTTTGTATGGGCTTGTAATGTAACCCCTCCTTTATTAATATCTCGGTTGATCACTTTGCCTATGTGATCATTCCTTTCCCTTTTCAGGAAAAAAAATTCTTTTTCCAGCTTGCACAAATGTGAGAAGGGCGTGCATACTGCCAATGATGTTTGGATTGGCGAGGCTTCCTTCCTCTTCTTTTTGGGATCTTTCAGGGTATGCATGCTCTACTTGGATCAAAACAGTTTCTTGTGGAAAGGAAAGATCAGGCCTTTTTGATTTTCTCTGCTCTATTGGGCTAGAATCCCTTGTGTGAGAATATCCTTTACAGGGAAACATCTCCTGTTGCTAATTGGCAGGAGCTTTTAAAGTCATAACTTTGTATCCTTGAAGTTATATCAAGCTGATCTTGAGTAGTCTTTCAAAATATTAACTCTTTTATGTATACATGGATGCGGTGTCCTCCAATGGATTTTGGGGCTCCAATTGTTAAGGGGTCTGTACTTGTTGTTGTGATGTAATTTTACTGCAGATTTTCTTAATGAATTACATGATTGAATGTCCTCTAATAATCTTGTTATTTTCAGGAAAATTATCAATTCTTCCTGATCTGGTATTGTTTTATGCATTACTTATAATACTGCACTTTTATCTCGTCATGACTTACCGAAAAGCTTGACATACCTTGAAATCCTTCCAAGATTATCAAAATGCTAAACAGAATCAACTTGCTCCTGAGAAGGTGTGTGATGTTCTAAAAGCAGTGATTCAGTGTTTGAATTATAGTTTTTTGAGTTAATGATGTGATCATCTAAATGGGTCTGATTGAATTTTCTATTCATTGTTTTAATGATTTGAATTCAGCCTTTTTTTTTTTATTTTTTTCTTTTTGAAGAGGATTTGAATTCGTTTTTTAAAGGAAAAAAAGGGTTAATAGAGGATGTTAACCCCTACTTTCATTAAAGGAGCTAGTTATACCAATAAGTATGAAGGGAATTAAAAAGATAGATGTTAACCCCTGCTTTCATTAAAGGAGCTAATTACACCAATAAATACAAAGGGAATTAAAAAGATAGAGAACTCCCTCAATGGAAATTCTCTCCCTGCAGAAGATTACCCTGTTGCACTCCAGCTTGTCTCCTGGTCATAATCTAGAGATCAATCGAGGGAAGACGCCTGAGTAAATGGGCAAGCAAAGAAGAGGTGATTAGTATCTTCCACCGCATCACCGCAGAACACACAAGTACCATCATCTTGAGATTTGAATTTAGTTTTGATCTGCCTTTAGGTTTAATATTAGAAAGTTGGTTTAATATGTTGCTATTCGATATAGCAATGGTTTGTATGTGAATAAATCTGATAGTTTCAATCTTGGTAAATGTTGAAGACTGTGGCTTGTAGATTAGATATGTGACTGCATTTAGCTCAAGATCAATTTGCTCGAGTGGAGAGGTCCAACCACTAATATTAACCACTTATCTCCTTTTCACTTCCAGTGTTTTGCGTGCTGGTAGAATAGCCATTTTTGGATGTTGGTTATTTCGCATAGTGTTGGCAATATTTCACCAAATTTCAACCATGCATGGTCATTTCTTGCTGAGTGGGTAGTCTTAGGTGCATTTTTTTTGCATTATTTAAAATGTCATGATTGATAATTAAGGCATTTTTTGCACCATTTCATGTTGTGTGTTTGTTGGAGTGGAAGAGCTCATACAAGGGTTTTTTCTCCCATTTGTTGGATCTTTAATATATTTTAGCTTCTCTACAACCAATTAGGAGTTGTTTCTTGTCCTCTAGCTAGACCCAAACTACAATCTCTAGATCAAGTGTTTCTTAAAAAAAATCTAGGTCAGGCTTCATGTGCCTTTAACATGCCTTTGGGATGCCTAATTTTGAGGTGTCAAAATTATAAAATTCAATATTGAGATTTTGGTGCTTCATTGGCATGCCTCCAGCATGTTTTCAATATAGACACTTCCAAAATCATTGAAATGACATTGAAATTGGCATTTAGAATCTTGTTCACTTCTTTGAATGGGGTAGTATTCTCTCAACATGTCCCATGTGTGGCCTTCTTCGGATCCTACACGTGGACAAATCAATGTGTAGGTTATCTATTAAATATCAATGATTCTATGGATGTGGCTATGATGCCATGTGAGATTGTCTCACTCCAACCAATTAGCTTGAGTAGAGAGGCACAACTTTAGGATTGGTCAGTTCTTAGTACTCACATCTTTAGATGTGTCACAGTTTATTGAACAGGATGTTTAACCAATTCTCAATTGGGTTAGTAGGTCTCAGCAGATGCACCTGTTGACAAAAAATTCCGCAGATTATCCAAACACCATGTCTTCTGCCAACCAAATTTACTCGGCACTCTTATAAAATCCAGAAAATCGTGTTGAGATTGGTAGAGTGTTAGAGTCATTGTACAAATTTTCTGTGACCAGAGCATGCAACTTTGGGGACCGATATTTAGATATGCTTTTATGTTGAAGAGGTGCTCTCAAATGAGACTTGCTGGTTAAAGTTTTCAGAGGGTGAAGCCAACCTACAAGAAAGATCCATTTCCTTAGTTCGAGATCCAATCATCAGTGTCTTTACCATGCGAGCAGAATACAGACTTGTTCTTTCATACCATGCACATTCTCAATTCCAGCCATCGTAGTCTGGGTTTAGAGGACAGACAATGGTATCCACCCTGATTGTTTATTGGTGGATTCCCTCTTGAGAAGCACCTTCACTCCAATAATATCTCCTTGCTTCAAATGAGTTCTTTGCCTGCTACATTTTGCTATATTCACCTATTAGTAGGTAATTTTTTTAATGCACATCCTCATGAAATTTGTGAGTCTGAGCTTATAAATTCCATGCACTACCTTGACTGGGAAGAATGAAGGGAATGGTCCTGAATCATGTAAAACTTCTCCTGTATCTGCTCTTGTTTTTATTTCTCTAGTTATAATCTTGCTAGGTTCATTAACGATATTTTTTTTTTCATGAACTTATACCATCATTTCACCTGTTCTCAGTGCTTGGCTAGTTCCTTGGCCTGATACCATTTTTAGATTTTTAATTGTTTGAGCCCAGAAATAATAACATGTTAGGGTAAAATGTTTACAGGCCCAAAGCTAGGATCACCTTCACTCCACTTTGAGTAATACATAGGCCTATCCTGATCCCTTCAATAACTGAAGAGGCATTAATAGAGGGGACATTTCAATAGAAAATGAAAATCCAATGCCACTTTAAATGTATTTCTCTTGTTTAATGCTGGTGTTGCATGACGTTTCTGGACTGCATTCTATTTAATTTTAAATTTTATCAATAATTGATGTTTTAAGTTGCTCATATTGTTTTTTCCACATGGTTTAGATCTATACTTATGAGACCTCCAAGACTGACAAATACAAGACTAGCAGTGAACACAAGATTGTCAACAAGAAGGTTCTTTCTGATGAGAAAAAAGAGATAGTGATTGGACGGATACCTGTGATGGTCAAATCAAAATTTTGTTGGCTTCATGAACTTGACAAAAGTGATTGTCTTTTTGATTTTGGAGGCTACTTTGTGATCAAAGGAGCTGAGAAGGTAAGGTTGAATCTGTATGTATGGCATTAATGTGGCTGAAACCCTTCATGTTAGATATCAAATTCATGCAAGATGGTACATTAGCTAATATGCTGGATTTTGAGCAAGCCAGCATCAACACTGTTGTCCTCATTACTAATTATGGATTGATTCTATGATAACAACTGTTCATTAGTAACAAGCATGAGTTGACTGCTTCAATTTGAACTGTTATGTTCTTAAGTATTTTATACCATGTTTTTGATACTGTGTTTCTTAAGTGTTGGTGGGTAACATCTGTGAAAAAAATGGATTATTGTTGTGATTAGAATGGTGGAAAAGGGATAGGCGGGGGCAAAGAATTTTTTTGTTCGGGGGAATTGGAAGATGAAGAGGGAGAACAGAGGAAGAGGGGTGTACTCTTTCATCTGAAATAGGCTTAGTCATTAGAAATCATGCCCAAAGTGTACTAGTTGAACTAAATATGGATGTCAAATCCTTTTCAAATTCCAAAAATTTCAATTGTATTGGAATTTTAGTAAAGTCTTGTGACTATCTCCTAATAGATTTTCTAGCACTGGCTAATATTTCAATTGAAGTTATATGCGAAGGTTCTGATTCTGTCCCTATTTGGATCTGAATTGGTATTCAAACCCTGCTCTAGTTGGGTTTGCTGTACGATCACATTGTATGTCTCCAATTTTATATTAATTTTTCCCTTGTAGTTTACTCAATTATGTTATGAGATATAGGTTATGCTTCTTTTTTGAAGTCTTTATATGAAAATAAAAAATTTGTGAGATGTAATCTCCTAAATGAAAATTGGGTTGAAAATAAGCTCCTTTTTCTGACATCAATTATAATACTCCTATATGTCTATATTAGATCCATGCTGTGTTGTTTTTTGGTTTTGACAAAGATTCGTTTTGCATTGTAAATAGCTTTAACAGTACTATTTTTGTTGCATACAATCTGCAACATTACCTATCAGGTGTCATTTGGATTTGGCATTTAAAATTGATTCAAATCTGAACTATCATACAAATTTATGGTTCTTACATTTCTTTCTTTTTTAAAAAGTGAAAGGGTGGTTATTATTCATCCAAATTCAATTAATTAAGGGCCAAAATGGTGAAGGCAAGTTACATAGAAATTTTCCAAAAATAGGCAAAAGAGACAATACTAGCAACAAAGTTTTCAAGGTAAGGATATTACCCCTTGATGATTGTTGTGTTTCTCCTTAGCCAGCACCTTTGCCTTCTTCTTTGATCTAAAAACATGTTGTCCTACATGTTTGTTGCATCACTTGAATGAACTCTAGAAAAGACTCAGACTTGAATGCTCAATCCATCCAATATCAAAATGCCTCTAAACTTGTAAAGAGAAGCCACATCCAAAGAACAAGTGGTTGATGTCTTCGTCACCATCAATGCAAAGTGGACACCACTGTTGTAAAAATCGATCGAGTTAGCCTACTACTCCTAGTAGGTTTCCTAACCGATTGAACAACCCATACTAGGGCACATAGTCGACATGCTCGACTACTCAACCGAGTAGTCGATCTACTCGGCTGACTATGCGCCTGATTTTTCTATGAGGAGTTGACTTATGATTTTATTCTCTTGCTTGGTTGTATCAACACTTTGAACTTGTGCTTTTCTTTCATTGGACTTATGATTTGCAGCTTCTTTTTATAATTTTAAGCTTGTAAATGGTTTACTTTTATGTAATGGTATATTTTACTTGTTGATATATATATTTATTTAAATGTTTAAAAAAATACCTGATCGAGTACTCCACGACTATTCCCCCGCATACCTATACTCCTTAGTTAGTGACCTGATCGACTGAATACTGACTGCCGACTTTTACAACATTGGTGGACACACCTTTTTTGCACCCGGTGGCCATCTAGACCTCCACACTTAGGTCAGCAACCAACCTCTCCGTAGTAACCAAGTAAAGATCTTGATCATCGGCGGACACTCTGCCATCCAAATGTGTCTATAGTCCCTCAGGAGGTTAATATTCGCCATTTGCCCAACATCGCTCAGGTGAGAATAAGCCTCCCGTACGGTGAAGTTCCCCCCATTCCAAAGAAGTGCATCCTCCTTGCCTTCAAGCTCATACTCATCTAGCTCTTGAAGCATCCTCTACGACTCCACTTGCTGATCGGAGAAGTTCCCCACAAAAGGTCACCAAGATCCATCCTGTTGGGATTTTTGGAGGAAAATGAACTTTTTTGATTTAAAAAAGAAAGGCCTTAGCCTTCTTTATATGCAGAGAGAGCCTTGGCATACATGGAAACATGACCGAACATTTACTAGAAATAGCAATGACCTGAATATGGAAAATCACTAATCAAATCTCTAAATTTACTCCCTAACACTCCCCGCAAGTCGAGACGTGGGAGACGGTGAAGACTTGGATTCTCAAGGTAAAGATCAATTTCTATAGGAGTCCTTTCTTCATGTTGCCTCACCTTTGATTTCTTGTATTGCTGAATCCGCCATCACCATTTTGAAGAAGTTGAGGATAGTCTTCGTGCCTCTTCTTCTACACCCGGGAGTCGAGCCCTATATGTTGGCATTCCCCGGTGCATTAGAGGGTTCCAGGTGCCTCCTCGAAGATAATGGTGCTTTGCTCGTGAGCCAGAAAAGACATCGGTCCTCTACAATCCAAGGTTCACCAAAGAAGTCGAGGATGATGAGGTCTGGCAATTTTCCATGTAGAAGAAGAGCACTAAGTTTCTAATAAAAGCTTCCTTGTACACGAAGCTAAAGGAGGAAAAGGAAGAGATGTTGGGAGGTGAGATAGCCTCTCTGGTGGCTTGCCGGAGATCGACGGTGCTGTCGGAGGCCTCCCCTTGCCTCTAGGGTTTCTTCTTTCCTTTTTTTCCCACGAGATCAAACCCGCTCTGATACCATGTTGGGATTTTGGAGGAAAATGAACTTTTTTGATATAAAAAAGAGAGGCCTTAGCCCTCTTTATATGGAGAGAGGGCCTTGGCATATATGGAAACACAACCAAACATTTACTAAAAATAACAATGACGTGAATATGGAAAATCACTAATCAAATCCATAACTTTACTCCCTAACACATCCCAACACTCCATTGTTGCCTCCTGGTTAGAGGCCAAAGAAAAAATCATAGGGAACTGGTCACTCAAGGGTCCATCACCTATCCAATTATCTCTCCAAAATCTGGAGACATTGTTAATGCTAGCAAAAGGTGAAAAGAATCCCTGCACCTTAGGAATGACCTCCGTCAGTCTCCTGTAGAATTGGGAAGCCCCAGCCGGGGGCGATGCCATCTGCTCCTAGCACAAAGATCTGTAGCAAGCTATGATGACCTATTTAAGATCCTGTTTCCGCTGTACCAACTCGTTGACGCACTTAGCATGGAAGGTATTATTCATAGTGCTAGCATCTCTTACTTCCAACCCTCCTCTCAGGCTACCAACCTAGCACCTTTTCCTATCGAGTCGTAATTAGTCTAGAAGAAATCCCTCATAAAACTGAAAACCCTCTTCTTAATCTTTTGGGGGACTTTAAGGATTGATTGTAAATACGACGGCATGCAGGAAAGGGTTGCCTTCAGCAGTGTCAGTCTACCACCTCTAGAGGGCACCTTTAAGGCTCAATGAGACAATCTTCCTTCTATTCTTTCAACAAAGGTGGACCACTCATGCGTTAAGATTCCCTTGTCAGATAATGGTATACCAAGATAGGAAATCGGCATGTAACCCTCTTGTGTACGCAAGGTAGAGCTGCACTCTTGCGCCTCCAGAGTAGACATGTGAATAAGCACAAAAGTGGATTTGAAGAAGTCAATTTGCAATTCTGAGGCCTCCCCAAACATCTCCAAAAGTAGGCATAGCCTTTTTGCCTCAATCTCTAGGCCTTTGATAAAGAATAAAGTATTATCTTTATATTGAAGCACTGGGATCCCTTCCCCTTACATTGTCGAGAAACTACTAAACAATCCTTGTAAACATGCTCTATAGGTGGATCTTGCTAATGCATTTGTTACCAGAACAAAGAGCATTGGTGTAAGGGGGAACCTTGCCTCACCCCCCTTTTAGGCTAGATCCAATCACCAGTCGGGTTACCATTCACCGGTATAGATTAGTTGTCACATCACTTCATCTAAGCAATCCACATGGGGGGGGGGGGGGGGGGGAAGCCTCTTTTCATCATCGACGCCTAAAGGAAGGACCACTGTATTGAGTTGTAGGCCTTACTAAAATCAACTTTCCATAGGAACACCTTTCGCCCACCTTCTCCAATGTACCAAGACCTCTGAAGCAATAACCATGGAAACTGATATCTCCATATATCAGCGATTTATCCATATCCCCAACATGACTCATATCGATATCGTGGGAATATCTTTTTTCAAGTTATCCGCGATATATCACCTATATCAGTAGGTCTTGATCGATATCCCTAAATATTGGGGAATATTGATGTGGTTGATAGGGATCCCGTAAAAATGTCTTTCGCATTGAGGTGTGCTAAGCTTCGGGATCAAGGAACGATACATAAGAGACCAAACATAGCAATCGATGAGTTGACTACTTGTGATCTTTGTAATTCACCTTCAAATTTTGGATAGAAACCCAAAGGATTAGATGGTCTACTAGGAGGAGATGATTCGCGGCATTACATTAAGGAGCTCAATTGGATGAAAGTGCTTTCTATCGAAATGAATGTCCCATAAAACAAGCAATGTCCTTGAAAGTGTTGTGTCCATTGAAGTGTTCTTAAGTTTGAAGCTTTATTGGCTATGGTTTGCAATTTTTTACTCCTCATGCGGCTAACCCTTTTCCGTTAATATTTTCCATTTATCCACTTTCTCTATGATTTGAGGTTTTATTCTCCATCCTATCTCTATTGTTTTTATATGATTTTTTTTCTCATTGTCGCTAATTAACCCTTGCCCTACATGTGAACAATGCTTAGCTCATGTTTATGCTTATGTTGACCATCTTAATCAGTCATATGTGTAATTAATTATGCTTACATAGTTTTTGGCTTGATATCACTAATCAACTCATACCATACATGAAAATTATACGAATGCTTAGCTCATCTTTGATCTTGCATGCCAATTCTTTCATATTTTCTCTATTTATTTCTCATTGATGATCTCGTAAATAATACACTCCAAATCTTTCTTGGCTCACGATATGTTTTATTCTTTCTTACTAGTGGACTATTAATACTCTTTGTTTTCTGATGTCTGGTCATCAACTTTTTGTTATCTTCATTTTATGGTGAGTTCTCATACTACTTATGAGATTATTACCATGTTTTTGATTGCTCCGTTTGAATGTTATGAATGTAATGTACTTTTATTGTGTCATTTAAAATTCAGAGTTGGTCTTTACATACATTTCTCTATACACACACTATTAACAAAATCATAATTTCCTTAGTTTATGACATTTTTAGCCGTTTTGAATAAATTCTAGGATATCGACGATATGTCAGCCATGTCTCCAATCTGGCCATTTCTTGACTTGCGATATGGTTTTGACATTGACATTTGAAACCTTGATAATAACAAATCCATCTAGAATGCTACATTTTAGAACAAAGGCCATCTGCGTGGGTGAAATAATATCTTGTAACACACCATGGAGCCTCTTACCAGGTACCTTGGCCACAATGGAATAAATTGCATTGGATAGGGCAATAGGCTTGAAGTCCTTAATTGCTTCTATTCCATTCTTCTTGGGCAACAATATATAGAATTTATTGCTTCTGTTGAACCCCATGTTCCCCTCACCAAATTCTGTCATAACTTCCATAACATCCTCGTTCAACAAAAGTCAGAACTCTTTATAGAAGTACATGGAAAAATCATCTGGTCCCACGCAATCATCTGCATTCAAACCCCACACGACTCTCCTCACCTCATCCTCTGAGAAGGGCATAGTCAACATGTTTGTCTATGTGTTTGTAATGAATATTGCCTCCCCCCTACCCCCCATCCATCTCCATTGACCCATCCTCCTTCACGTGAAGACTTTGTAATACTCAGCCGTGCTTTGCCCACCTCTTCCCTTCTAGAAAAATCAGTCCCATTCACTGTCAACTTGTCAATTCAGTTCCTTCTTCCCCTCTTAGATGCTATCATGTGGAACCTTCAACCATCTTTGTCTAGATTTCACCTTCTACTCCACCTCCAACTTTTTATCCTCCTAAACTGTGCCCATATGTCTAGCCTTGGACTCCTCCTCTGCTGATAGGTTGTGTGTATCCTCTCTCCTATCCAACCTAGCAATCTTAGCTTGTGCCTTAGACTTCTCTTGGTCCTCTCCTTGATTTCCTTCCTGTAGGTCTTCAAAAAGTTTAGCATCCCATAAAGCTTTGATGCCAACCTCACTATCACCGTTCTTGTTGGCTGAAAGGATCTTCATTTCTCCTTCGCTAGCTGTCCGAACCCCTCCTCTAGCATTACTAGATTTATCAAATTTGAAATACGTACCAAATTGCGTATGTTATAACAACATGTGATTTGAGAAAGGTTTGTTTAACGGTCTAACATTTGCTAAAGGAAACACCTTAGCCATCTCATTGCTACATAGAAACTTATCAATCTAGATTTTTGCCCGGTAGCGTTTCCCACGTGTATGCACACGATCAAGCTGACATGTCTAAGAGTGGCAATGGACTCTGTAAAAGCCTCCGAGCTCTGATCTCTCGTTCCTCCATCTCCAGGTTTGTGTTCCACCAGGAGAGTGATGTTGAAGTCACCCCTAATCAACTAGGGCTCACCTTGGAACCTATCCACCACTTGTAGCAAGTACTCCCAAAGTTGTGGCCGAGCAGCATCATTTGATGGACCATAAATTGTGGAGATCACCCATTTGAAGTTGTTGCTCCTTTTCACTACCATACCGTGAATACATGACAGCTAATGGAGTCTTGTAGTACAAAAACGTCTTTCCATGCCACAATTATTCCACCCGATCGCCTAACAATGCTTAGGGAGAGGAAACCTTACAGGAACCCACCACCCACCACCCACCTCCCTTCACACTCTCTTGTTGCAGTTCTCCATTTTAGTTTCTTGCAACAACACTAAAGCAGGTCCCCATGAATGAAGATACCTGCCTAGTGCTACCCTTTTTAAAGGGTCGTTAAGCATCCTCACATTCCACAAAAGGACACTAGTCATTGGGAGCCACTAGCAGGCCCCCTCAATCTGACGGAACCTTGCCACTCTTGCCATAAAGTTAATGTCTGCCTTCGTAAGCTCTCGCATCTACTGTACCAAACACTATTTCTTCCTCTAGGTCACCTTTGGTAGCAACATCCATCACTGGTCCTTCGGAGGAGCGGATGACAACTACTTTTCACCCCTTGCCCTGAAAGGTCCATTGGGGGAGGTAGAACACCCCCCCTTTGTCAATGCTGTTGCATCGGTTTCCATTTTGATGGCTTAGTGCCCCCACATCCTCCTTGTCCCTGTGTGGAGTGGAAGCCCTTGTTGGCACAGTGGCCCCACCTACAGGTGTGGTGGCCACCACCACTTGCTGCTAGTTTGGTGATCTTCGCTGGCTTGAGGACCCATCTGTTGATGTCGGCTCCATCAGTTGGCATGGCGGCTGCATCGTCTCCGCTGTCTCCTCAGTTGAACCTTGTGGGCATAACTTCCCTCATCGCTTCTTGCATGAGGACAAGAGGGTGAGCTCTAGAGAGCTTCAATTGGTTTGGATTCTAAATTGGATTCGGAAGGCCCTTGTGGAGTGCCATTGTTTGCTCCAGACGCACCCCCAAATAAAGTAACATGTGTGGACCCTACTGCAAAATCCACGCCATCCAAAATAGGAAGCTCGATTTAACCCCCCTCCATATCCAAATTGAGACCCTTAATTGTGTCGCCATTATTCGCAATAATGACGCATTCAGAGGTGTTACGAGTTCCTGATGAATCCGCACCATCATTCCCCAAGATCTTAGGCCCCACATTCTTCAATGACTCCTCTGCGATGCATGCTGCAACAACCGCTAGAGTTTTCACCTTCTAAACTAGTCTTGCCCGTGGCTGAATGCCACCGTCGCCCACCATCAGATGAGGTCCACCACTGTTGCGCACCACCTGTGCGAAGGATCTCCTAGTTACTCCACCCCTATCACCATCCATGGTGCATGATAGAACCTAAGAGGCCCCCATCATGAAGAAGAGTAAGCTTCATCGGAATCACATGGCCTTTGTGACCTCCACAACCGCTTGCATGATCGAGAGATTGCCTTACCCAAGTCCAATCCTTTCACAAGACCTCAATCTTGCGAAAGAGGAGACCACTGGCTCCACCACTTCCAATGTCATCAACATTAGAGGGATTCCCACAATACGCATAGGGATCCTAGCCTTTTGTGGTGGTCATTCCGTGGTTGCCCTGTCGTGAATTGTTGGCAGATGCCACTGGATGATTGTGCTTCTAACTCTCGACAGATGGAAGCACCAATCTTCCTTGGTATCTGATTGCAATCCAAAGAGGAGCATCCTCATCGTCACAAAGGATGCAAGCTTGAAGGGCACCCAAGGGCAAAGCAAGGAGTGAAGCCCGATTCCCTTGCTCCCAGCGACCCACCACACACATTACCCTACGGTGGTCAATGCTCTTACATCGTAGACACCTCATTGGGTTCCTACAATCCTTCGCAACGTGGTCCCTAGTGTGCCACTTGTAGCACATGGCCTCCTCCCTTCGGCACTACGTCTTCCTCGTCACAAATCTGAAATAAGTTTTTATCATACAAGTTTATTGTTCTTATATTTCTTTTAACATTGATTCAAATCTGAAATAGGTTTTTATCATACAAGTTTTATGGTTCTTGTATCTCATCATCTCACCCTTCATTTTTTTTTCCCATCTCTCTTTTTTCCCTTGGGATGGGGGGGTTGTTTGGTGTTTAGCACTTGGAAATCATAACAAAAAAAAGTTTGTATCCATTTACTTGCAGATATACTTGTTTTTGTGCATTGAAGTATTTGAAGATGCTTTTTGTAGATTCCCATTTCTAGCCCTCTGTATGCAGGACATTTTTTTTCCTTGGGTGTTTGTCCTTTGGAACTCTTATGGAGCATTAGATAATTGATTTTTCTTTTTTCAATTCTGTTAGCTGATAATATGTGAAGCATTATAATTTTTTTGACAGGACGTTAACTGTAGACTTAGATAATATATTTTTTATTTTACATTTATTTGTAGGGGTCCATTAGTAACCTTTTGTCTGTCTTGGGGTTGTTTTGTAATTCACCCTTTTTCCTCTCTCTATATAAAGAGAGGTAGGCTCTCATAATAAAGTAAGGCCTTTCATTTCGTCCTACTTTAATAGTTATAATTATTTTGATGCTACCCACCAGTCTATGAATAGCCTTTTTACTCAAAATCTTCTTTAGTTTCAATTGTATGTGCGGGCAATTAGAAATTGAATTCCTTTAAGATTCACAATTTTTTTGAAAAAAATTATCAGGGGCAAAGTTTTTCTATTGGCTTTTGTTGCTATATATATATATATATTTGTTTGGCCATGGAAGCCTTCTCATAAGTTTCCAAGTGAAGTGGAAGGGGCTACAGCTTGTAGTTAAATTTTTAGTATCCTACTTGAGTGTATACTGAATCAACAGCAAGCATATAGTAGCCAAACAAGAATCATTTTGATTGGGTGATTTCAAAGGTAGAGTCATCTAAATCGGTGGTGGTTATGTATTTCATTACAGGAGATTGCCTGCTGATGATCCTGGGAGTAAGATTTTCAGTGGTTTTCACTTAAAATTCAGTGTAACTGGTGGATAATCACTAGTCTTGAGTGATCTTCCTTTTTGCTTTTGAAAAAAAGTTCAATATGATTAGCTAGTTACTTGTAACTTCTTATGCAGTAATATATTGATGTAAGGCACAACATTGGTATTGAACTTCAGCACACAATTTAGGTTAGTTTTCTCCATGGGTTAGTTACAGAAAAGATCATGGGAAGGGGCATTTTCACTTTTAAAACCACTTTTTTTTTTTTCCAAAATCTGAAATGGACTGTAAAGTCTTTTCCCTTTTTAGTCCGTTGGCATTAATTTAATACTGGATTCATATAATACTCCTCTCCTCAAACTCCCTTACATATGTCATTGTAAAAGGGATTTGGGTCTGGCCTTGACTTGGTGGTAATGCTCGGACCCATGGATGATCATCTTGAAGATGGGAATCCTCTCAGATGTTAATTGCACTTGGAGCTGATCAGGATTGATGAGAGTCTGGAGAGGTGGGGCTTGATGGAGATGGAGAAGTTACATGCACTCAACAGAAAGAATCGCAGCAGTGAATGAATTCTACTGGTCAATTGTTTTTCCGGTAGCAATAAATGTCTATAGACAAAGTTTATAGCCCCACCTTTGGCATCCCTTTCATTGTGGTGATATAGGCATAGCTTCACTGCTGTGATGTGCGATAGTAAACTGCTTGAAATTTTTACCCCCATCCCCACATGAGTAGAGTTCAAGGCAAGAAGGAGAGCTTTTTCTGGAGGAAGTGGTCTTTAAAAATCAGCTTGAAGGATACATGCATAAGTTGAATGTCTTAAATGTAACATGTACTGGTCTATTACCTTTTCCGTCTTAGAACACATGATTTTTTATCAAAATTTTGTTCATTTCTCAAGACATAAAGTGCATTAGTAGGAATCGTAAATTTTGTTATTAAATATGCCCTGGAGATCTTTTTCTGGGTCTAGGATAAGTTAATATTCTCCATCAAAATGGGTATTCTTGGATTTAGTTTGTAAACTAAATTTCAACTGGATGGAATAGTGAGGTTCTTCACTGACAAATCCCCTGACAACCTCATCTAGGTAGTCCCTTGATTCTTTTCTGATTACTGATATTTACAGATTGCCAATTTTTCTTATTGTCATCAGAAATCAGTAAGCACAATTTTCAGGCCTAATATAACATCAGTAATTGCTGATGAGTAATGCCATGCACTTGTCCTTTCCTGCATGCGCTGATTACATCCTTTTTCATGATTCCTTTGTTTTCCTTTTTAATATATTAATCAGAAGTTTTTAGCTTTTAAGACTTTTAATCAAGTGTTATCTTTACACATGACTTTTTTTTTTTCAGACTTTCATTGCTCAAGAGAAACTGTGCCTAACCAGGCTTTGGGTAACCAGTAAACCTTGGACTGTTTCGTATTGGCCTTTAGCAAAGAGGGAAAGAGTTTTTGTTAAGCTTGGTGATTCTTCAAAAGCCGAGAATGTCAATGATGGGAAAGTCTTGAATGCTTCTTTCTTATATGTATCTATGCCAGTCTGGATTCTGTTCTTTGCCCTGGGGGTATCGTCTGATAAAGAGATATTCCAGATAATAAATATGGAAAATTGTGATGGTGATTTAGTGAATATATTGTTAGCAACCATTAGCAGTGCAGATGTAGTTTGTGAGGGTTTCCGCCAAGGGGGGAAGGCGCTCCAATTTCTTGGAGAGGCAATAAAAAAGACCAAGTTTCCACCCAGTGACAATGTTGAAGAATGCATCTCAAAGTACTTATTTCCCACAATTCAAGGCAATAGACAAAAAGCTCTTTTTCTCGGTTACATGGTTAAGTCTCTCCTACTAGCATCATTGGGGAAAAGAAAAGTTGACAACAAAGATGATTTTAGAAACAAAAGATTAGCTTTAGCTGGTGACTTGCTTGCAAGGGAGTTACAAGGCCATATTAGGCATGCTGAAAGGCTTCTGGTGAGGGCAATGCAGAAGGATTTGTGTGGGGACAAGGACCTTTCATTAATTAATTGTTACTTTGATGCATCGATAATTACCAATGGTCTGAATAGAGCATTTTCAACTGGAATTTGGTTTCATCCATCCAAACGAACTGAGAAATGTACGGGTGTGGTAGCAACACTACGACGAACTAATCCTCTACAGATGTTGTCTGATCTTAGAAAGACGCGCCAGCAAGTTGCATATGCTGGGAAGGTTGGGGATGCTCGATATCCGTATGTCCAAGATTCCTCTTTAACAATAACATTCCTTTCTAGGTTGCTCTTATCTACAAACATCGTGTTGCATATGGGATATTTTCAATCATGTGTGCTCAACCATACCAGCTTTTGTGAAACTTGATTTTTTTTATGTTATACTGATATGCCTTGGTTCTATAATATTTTTCTTTTAAATTATTTTACATAATTGGTAATCATTTTCTAGAGTTTCTGTCTCTACATTTTCCATGGAGCACTTACATTTTGCTGAATGTTGAACACATATTCATGTGGCTAACTCCCAGCACCTAGGATGTCCACTTGATGCATCTTAAATTTGCCAATTTTCTGCTGCTTTTTTTACCTTTGAACATCATGGCTTGTAATTTCATGCTATGCCTGTTCTCTTTTTATAAACCTCTGCATTTCTATGCAGAAATCCTTCTTACTGGGGAAAGCTATGCTTTCTATCAACCCCTGATGGAGAAAACTGTGGATTGGTTAAAAACTTGGCCGTCACTGGTGTTGTCAGCTCTAATTTAGTTCACTCTGAAAGTTCAGTTACTCAATTCAAAGCCTCTTCATCCAAAGCTGGATCAAGTAAAACTGGCTCTGGTAAGTCTGGACTGACTGCAGACTTCAGTACAAGAGGGGCCATTATCAAAAAGCTGGTGACTTGTGGAATGGATTCACTAGAAAGCATCCCTTTGGATGCCTTGAGTAAAATGGATAAGGTACTTCTTAATGGAGATTGGGTAGGCTCTTGCCGTAATGCCAACTTATTTGTCACAAACTTGAGAAGCATGCGCCGCAAGAGAATGATAAATCCACAGGTTGTACTCTCTTTAAAAGCTTTTCTTGCATAATAGATGTCCCCATAATTTGGTGCATTTTAACATATAAACATCTTAAATCTCTTGTTCTATACGTCATATGTCATTAATTATGGAATACTAGCTTCACTTATATAGAGAGACTAATGATAAAATTACCAGCTTCACTTATATAGAGAGACTAATTAAAAACTTACGAGAAAAGAAGAAAAACAAAACATATATATATATATATATATATATATATAGAGAGAGAGAGAGAGAGAGAGAGAGAGAGAGAGAGAGAGAGAACACACAACATAATTGTAAAACAATTTATTCTAACATTTCCCTTCAAACTAGAGCACATATATGGTGCCCAGCTTCTTGCATGACTTTTGAATGCAACTTTAAGGAAGATGCTTATTGAAGATGCCAACAGCTAGTAGTTCACAGAAAATCACAACGTTTCCTTCTGTAATAGAATTATGAATGAAATGCTAGTCCACTTTGATATGCCTAGTTCTTTAATTAAAGGCAGGATTAGATGTAATATAAGTAGCTTCCCTATTTCCACAGTATACTGGCATGAGTTTGACTTTTCCTCCAAATTAGTCAAGAAGAATGAGCCCATATTAGCTCACAGGTTAATTTGTGTTGCATATCTGTTTCGAATTCCAAATTGGATCTTGATGTTACTATCTGATTTTTACTTTTCCAAGACTTAGATCTCCTCAAGAGAAGTGTTACAAATAGTGAACTTTCTGTCCTCTGATAACTAGCATAATTTGCGTTAGAATACATAAATTTAGATTACCATTCCTCTTAATATAATGACTCCCTACTAGGTGAACCTTCAGATACTTCATGGTCCATTGAGCTTTTCTTGTAATGTTGCATAATTACTTAGTTTTCTACCTTTCAAAAAAAAAAGAACTTAGTTTTCTAACTTAACACGTCTCATTCTCTAGTTCTTTTTGAATGGTTGAAGTTGTATTATTACTATGAAACATGGCCACTCTATCAAGGGACTTCCTTGAAACTATAATAGATGGTTGAGATATTAGTTGTCAGGGTGAGGGTGAGGTAAAACATGCTTGTTCCTCATGCATTTAGGAACTAAAGCTATTAGATAATACAAGGACTTAATGTTAGCTCTTTCTCATTCTGAGATTTCCAGTATGTGTGTTGATGTAACTTTGCTACTTTACTGAAGCTGTTTTTGCAGTGGGATAAAAATTCAGATACTTTCACAGTATCGATGCTATTTTTGCTTCTCCTCTGAAGCAGCTAAGTTCTTCTGTTTTCTTAAATATTGCTTGCTATAGAGAATTACTGTATCATCTGTGCGCTACCTGCTATCCTGTGTGACTTTTGTCCTTGCACCTGAATTGTGATTCCAATAAGCTTGTGCAACTACAGAATTAATGCTCAATTCTGTAAACATGCTTTCTAATGCAACAGTGCAAAGGGTTGCCTGCCTGATATTAATATATTCCCATTGTAATTTAATGGGATAATTTCACCTCATTTTGGTAATATGATTTTGGCTTTAATATTGATGTCTTATGGCCTATTTTTTGGTTGATTTTTTCCAATATTGTTATAGGTGGAAATTAAAAGGGATGGCCATCAGAAAGAAATCCGCATTTTCTCTGACAGTGGCAGAATCATGCGTCCACTTTTGATTGTTGAAAATTTAACTAAAATAAAGTTGATAAAAGGAGATGTCTCATTTCAGTCTCTTCTGAAGGAGGAAATCATTGAATTTATTGGGGCTGAAGAAGAAGAAGACTGTATTACAGCTTGGGATCCGAAAGACGTTTTTGATGAGGAAAAGAAATCATCCAATAGATACACACATTGTGAACTTGACCTCTCTTTCTTGTTGGGCTTGAGCTGCTCAATAATTCCATTTGCAAACCACAATTTTGCAAGGAGAGTTCTGTTTCAATCTGAGAAACATTCACAGCAGGCAATTGGATATTCGACTACTAACCCCTACATTAGGATCGACACACTGTCACACCAAATGTATTATCCCCAGAAGCCATTATTCAAGACAATGGTTTCTGATTGCCTCCCAAGCTCTGAAGCTTTTAGGGGGAAACATGAATTGCCAAGACCTGAAATTTTCAATGGTCAGAATGCTGTTGTTGCTGTAAATGTTCATCAAGGTTACAACCAAGAGGATTCATTGGTGATGAATAGGACATCCTTGGAACGAGGGATGTTCCGTACTGAGCATTTCAAGAGTTACAAGTCTGAAGTCGATAACAAGGAGCTTGTGACTGCCAAGCATCTAAAACTGAAGGACATGGTATGTTTTGGAAGAATGGAAAGCAGAATTGGCAGAATTGATTCCCTTGATGAAGATGGCTTCCCCTTTATTGGAGCAAGTTTACAGACTGGTGATATTATTATTGGAAAAGTTTCAGAGTCAGGGGCTGACAACTGTATGAAGCTAAAGCATACAGAGAAAGGTATGGTGCAGAAGGTTGTGTTATCATCCAATGATGAGGGGAAAAATTTTGCAGCTGTCATGTTGAGACAGGTACTTGTTTGTTAACTTTTCTTTTATCTATATAAGAATTCGATTTTATGTGCATAGATAGATTTGTTATTCTTGGCTTCAGTGTTTGGTGGAAATTTTGATAGCCTGAAAATTCTATTTTTCGACAGTATTCAATGTTTATTTATAAGCCCAGGGAATGCATGATTCGCTTATTGTGTTGGTAAATAACAACTGAATTCTTTAATGAAACCATGGCTTTTTAATTGTTAATCCGTAAAGGATGTAATCAATGAAGTTTCATCTTTACGAGGATAAGTTCGTTTATTGCTTTGACAGCTTTCTGTTTTCTTGGCTTATATATCTTAGTAAGAACTTGGTGGTGCTACTTTTCCATTCAATGATTTTTACTATTTTGGATGCTTATTTGTATATGATGATGGCAGGTCCGATCTCCGTGTGTTGGTGACAAATTCTCCAGCATGCATGGCCAGAAAGGGGTTATAGGCTTTCTTGAAGCTCAAGAGAATTTTCCATTTACAATTCAAGGAATAGTTCCAGATATTGTGATAAACCCCCATGCATTTCCCACCCGTCAGACACCTGGGCAGCTTCTTGAAGCATCATTGGGAAAGGGAATATGTTGTGGGGGTGCAACCAAATATGCAACTCCTTTTACCACTGCCTCCATTGATGTCATCACAGACCAATTGCGCAGGTATCAAAGTACATTATTTGAGTAATGCATGTCATCTCTATACTTTTGTCCATCTTAAAAAAATCTATATTTTATTGACCCATTGAGTATAATGTTTGTTATAGCAATTAACAGCAGTGAAAAATGCAACTTCGGTCCTGCCATATTTTTTAAATGATGGTAACATATTACAAAAAAGATGGAAACCAGGAACCACCAAAGGCCCAAAAGTACATCTATACCAGAAGAGAACTCAACCTTTTCATTGCTAGATCTAGTTGCTCTCCATTAAATATCCCTAACACATGCCTAATTGATAACAGTTACCATGGATACATCCACTAGGAGCTTCGCAACATTTCCAGATATTGCTGTTTAAGACACAAAAAAGAGCCTTCCTAGGGAACCTGCACTTGGAGGACCAACTGTTGCACTATGCTGCAGCTGTGAATAAACTTTTGAATAGGTGATCCGCAGACTCCATGTTTGCATAAAGGGAGGAGCCCTTATCCTCCATGCCCCTCCCTCTCTTGCAACAAGCTGCCCTCTTCATGCAATCAGAGTGGTGCATGGTCACTCAAACAATTTTCCTAAACCTTAATGTGCAGATTGTAAGTCCTTCCACCCCCACCATTCCCCAATGCAACCACTTGAATGGCTGACATCATCATTGAGAGCTTCCCCTCTGAGTAGTGTTCCAATTCCAAGCAAATTGACCATTTGAAACAGGTTATCCTCAAGGCTGCCGTGCTCCACATCTTTACCATTTCTCTCCAATTCCCTAAGCCATGATGATGAGTGAGTACTTTGTCATCAAAAGTGCAAGTTAATTTGAATTGAAAGGTGAAAATAGAAACTGGCAATTTGGGTTGAGATTTACTGGTGGCCTCAAAATATTTATTTAGATGATTGAAATTAGATATTACATGATGCTATTCTAACTTGTTAGTTAATATAAAACCACACTTTATAGGCTACCCTTAATGCAAGTCTAGTATGCATCCTAAACATTGATTAAAGAATAAGTCAATTACTGATTGTATGACTAATTTAGTTGGAACAAATTCCCGCAATCTGTATATCTTCTTGGTTTAGCACACCCTGCAGTTCTGGCCAAGATTTCAAACCAACTTGGTCTTGGTATCATTAGGCTTGGACTTAACTCATGGAGACCTAAGGCATATACGAAACTTGATAACCAATTAGGCTTTTGTCAGACATCAGTACTATTCAAGTTAATCACAAAAAAGGAATCTGATTATTCTGTAATCAAATTCTTAGCTGATTTGAGATTGTAAAATCACATAAATATGTACAAGATGTATGTATGAAACAAGCATACTTTTATTGCATTAAATGATATATCAATAAGTACAACAATAATATCAGAACACTAGAGTGACAGAATAAGCAAATTAAAATATCCAACAGGAAGATGATTTGCGGCTGCAACACCTGTCTCGTGTCTTTGGTGCTGCAACCACCAAAGATGATTTAGGATGATCTTGCAACTGATCAGATAGCCAGGATGATGACTTGAACATACACTAAAGCTATCTATGGGAAGAGTGTTTGTGACAAAACAGAGATGGCAAAGACAAAGACTAACATGATGAAAATATTATCTAAGGGGAGGGATAGGCTTCTATTCATTGATCTATGGTTGTTAGATGAGATCTAAGTAGGAAATAGATCAAGGGCTGTGATAGGCTCTAGAGGTGATTGTTTTATTTAGGATTTTGATAAAGTATAATTGGCTCAAGTTGTAGAAATAATGTGTCACTAAGAAATTGGAGATGGGGAATTGGCATGAATTCTTATTGTAAGCGTGAAATAAAGGCCACGTCAACGGTAAGTGACCACATGGCAGCGTCTAGTTGGCCCACTATTGGGCATGCGAAGTTTAGGGTTTGCTGTAGTATTTCTTGGTTTGTTTTGCGCCACATGTGGGAAGTTTTGTTAAGAGATTTTGGTTTCTTAGTTGTCAAGTTAGAGAGTTTTAGGAAAGTCCAAATTAGGATTAAGATTTAGTGCTTTGATTTGTTTCTTGTCATGCAAATTTGTTATGGTGATTGCCTCTCTATAAAAGGAGAGCAATGCTCCAAATTTATTCAAGTCTGCAATAATATTTCCTATTTTCCAAAACCCCTTCCTTTCTTCTTCTTCACTACGGACTGCTCTCACTCTCTCCTCTCTCCACATGCCCCATTATTGAAGAAGGGCTCCACACCACCCTTTCAATTTTCAACTTACAATGCTGTTTTCAAAGAAAAAAAAAAAAATTTACAATGTGGCTAGTGGTTCGTGGAGACATGAAAATGGTTTGGACTAAGGATGCATGGGTTGTTGGTGGGAATGGTATGTTTGCATGCATGACAAGTGGTTGGTTGGGAATGGATTGGGTGATTTGGCATGCAAACATTGGGTAATATGAAGTGTGGTTGACTTGGATTTCGGTGTGGTTGGTGCACTGAGTTAGTGAGGATGCATCAGTGCATGGAATATAGGGATTTGTGGATATGGTGCGTGATGGCTGTTTGGCACGAGGCGAAAAATGGGTGGGTGCTGCGAATGTGCATGGGGCAGTTAAGTGGGGGGGGGGGGGGGGGGGGGGGGAAGAGAATTGAGTTGAGCGGATTTGTTTGTTGTTTTGGTAGGTTTTTTTTCCTCTTTTGGCAGGGGACGAGATTTAGTGAATTTAGGTATTTAGTGGTGGAATTAGGTTTATAATCATTGATGATGATATGGGTGGTGTAGACAGTAGGGTATGTGAATTCAAGGGTTATGTTCTCATGGGATGGAATTTGGTTAATTATAATTGGGTTTAAGTATTGTCAATTTGGGATTAAAGTTGGTGCTTGTGGAATAATTAAGTGCAATAGGAACTTTATGGGAATTAGGTGGTGCGTGGGGTTTTGGGGTGCATTAGTGTGGTATATTGGTGGTGCCTGTGATTGTTTTTATGCGTGTGAGCTAAGTGTGGTGTGCAAGAGGGTAATTTAGGTGCATGAGAAATAGGTCCTGCGTATGCAAGCATTGTGTTCATGGGGGTATGTGCTAGGTAGTATATCATGTGTGAGATGTCATATTGTGTAACATGAGCTGATTATAAGTGCATGCTGTGCTTGTGAGGTGTTTTGGGTGCGTCCAGGTGTGGGTATGCATGCTATAATGTGGGGAATTGGTTTGATGATGATGTTGTTTTTTGTTTTTCTGAAGGATATATGTGTGGTATTAAGACTGGTTATGCTGCATGGTTCTGAGTGTTGGGTCTGTCAATTTCAGGCATGCATAGGAGATGTCTAGGAATGAACACGTTAAGGTAAATGTTTGGGCATACAAGAAATTATCAGATTCCTAAAGAGATTACTAAGGAGAAAAGTTAGGGTGGTACTGATAGAGGGTAAAATGAGGGACATTTAAGGTGTGGTTCAGGCATTTGCATAGAAGGTTAGTTAATACTCCAGTAAGAAGATTTAAGGAGATGGATGCTAAGCCTCGCAAGAGGGGACGAGGAAGGTCAAAAAAGTATTGATAGGAACCTGTCAGTGTGATCTCAATTACTTTGATTTAAGCTTAGAAATGACTTAAAATAAATTTGACTGGAGGCAAAAAAATCCAACACCACTTAGTGCGGATTTGGCAAAAAAAGTTTGATGTTGTGGACAAGCACTTTCCTTTTTCAGTTGTGTTTATGGGTTGGGAGTTGTGTGCATTCTTTGCACACGTACTTCCATGTAGGGCTATGCTTTTTTTTGGTGTGGGTGGGCGAGGGTTGGAGTGGGGGGTTCTCAAGATGCTTGTAGCTTCCCCTGACCATATATACCTTCAGCATATGATTTCTTGCATGGCAATCCCATTTAAGGAAAATATATGACTTAGATTTCATTTCAAATAAGCATTTTAGGACTGAATAACTGCACTAGCCAAATCACAGTTTGGAGGTGGCCTTTGCAAAGAAGAAGATATCATTGACAAATAATAGATGTGAAAGGGTGTTGTTAAGCCGAAGTCATGGGGTCTTGATCTTGCCCTCTTTGATGGTTCCACCTCATCTTCAATCAGAAAAAAGACACTCCCTCTGCTGTTGATCCTGTGGGAATGAAAGATTTGATCATCATCTGTGATCGAGGACAGAAATATGGGTTTTTGCACATTAAAATATCCAGCCAACCCAACCAGGATGGGAAATCTATTTGACATAATCAAGATGGAACTGTCTGGCAGCAATTTGAGCTGTTTCAATTCCATTGTAATCTTTTCAAAAAAAATTTCCATTCTAAGCTTGCGAGACATTCCATTGGCTATATCTCTCTCCTTGTTGAAAGCTCACCAACTTCTATACCATGGATAGAATCAGAGTAAGCTGCTTAGCTAGAACCCTGAAAAGCACATTGCACCATGACGATTGGAAAATCTGCCTATGTTGAGGTAGGGGATTTATTTTATGTCAATGCAAGGAATGTATGGTTACTCCCCCGTGGGTGCCCATAACGCTTATACCCTGAAGTGGGGAATGGCGCCCGTTCGAGGTGTCAACATGGTGAGTTAACCTGGGGGCTGTGTTGTGGGGTCAGTACAGTCTCCCGAGGTTTACCTGGCTCATCATCAAAAAAAAAAGAAAAGGAATGTATGGTTGAGTTTTGTTCCAAACTTATCTGTGGAGAGTAGGAACACTCCCATAACGTCAATGATTGTCAAGCATTTTCTTCTGAAGTGATCATCAATTCAATCTGGTCATGGTTCGTTTTTGGCATCAATGCTCCAAAGGACATTTGATCTCCTGGACCAAAGATATTGCAACATTAATTGCATTTTGTTTGGGGGACAGTTACTTGCTAAGTTAAGCAACACTATCTGGGGATGGCTATTTTGCTGCTTGTGTGGTTGTTCATAGCTTAGTTCTTCCTGTTCTGGTTGTGCCCTTTCATTTTTTGTTCGCCAAGGCATGCCAAAATTTCAACATTTGTCCTTCGTTTACTTGGGGATTGTAGTTCTCATGGAATTTCCTTGTTAATGGTTTATTTTTCTGTGCTTTGTATATTTACATGCTTTACAGAGGATTCAGAGAACTCCAGTGCTAGGAGATTCATTACCAGGCACCAAATTTAAGAACTTTACTTTTAATCTATTATCTGGTGACTCATGATTTCTTTGGTTTTATCATGGATAAAAAGCAGATTCTATTTTCTTCACTAATTTTATCCATTTCACAGGGCTGGATTTTCAAGATGGGGTGGCGAGAGGGTATGCAGTGGACGTACTGGTGAAATGATGCGTTCCTTGATCTTTATGGGGCCAACATTTTATCAGAGACTCCATCACATGGCTGAAGACAAGATGAAATTTAGAAACACCGGGCCAGTCCACCCTCTTACACGCCAACCCGTTTCTGACAGGAAAAGATTTGGTGGTGTTAAATTTGGGGAGATGGAGAGGGACTGCCTCCTTGCTCATGGCGCAGCAGCGAATCTTCATGAGAGGTTATTCACCTTGAGCGACTTCTCACAGATGCACGTGTGCCAGGCCTGCAAAAGGGCTGCTAATGTGATCCAAAGGCCATTGCCTGGAGGCAAGAAAATCCGGGGTCCTTATTGTCAGATCTGCAAATCTGCGGAAAATATTGTCAAGGTGGATGTGCCCTATGGTGCCAAGCTGCTGTACCAGGAGCTGTTCAGCATGGGAATTTGCCTGACATTCGAAACTGAAATTTGCTAAACCTCTAGCCATGTAGCTTATTTGGCTTACTTTTGCTGAATGCCAGGGTGGGAAGTGGCTAACTTTCATGTATCTAGGCAGTGTATGTCTTGTAAATCCGCAGCGGGATCAGTCACTGCTGAATCCAGATGAGCTAAGTTTGCCAAGTGATGCGTTCCTGTGTAATGGGTGTTTTTGTAGTCCTTGCAATTCGAGAGATGGATGCAATGGTAGCTTGATTGTAAGTGGCCTCACTCATGGTTGCAATTGTAGTGACCACTTGTATACGGGAAAACCATGGTTTCAAGGAGATTATGTAGTGACAACTTGACCAGCATACTTCAGGCTGAGCTGAAGAGCTGCTTATGGAGGCTTCAGAAGCGAAAATTGGTTACCAACATCTGACTATCTGGTGTAACTTGGCTTCTAAACTTACCTGTGTCTCAATGACATCTATGCTTTTACTTGACCCTTTCTTTTACAAGGCATCCTGTGTGAGACTTGTCGTGTGTTTCAGATGCTCATGGAGCCCGTCTTGAGAGGTTTGGTTCCATGCTCACAGTAGATTGTGAAGTCACCGCAATGTACAAATTGTGCTCTACTTTTTCACGGTAGTAATAGCAATTATGCGAAAATATGTGCCTGCTACATAGAGTGGCGTGATATGAACTTGTGAAACAACGGGAATTCTGGACATGGAACGGATGATATGTCCTCTACAATCATATCATCGTAATTTTCACTTGATGCCGGAGTAATAGTTTACGGGGCATTGTGGAAACTAGGCGCATAAGTTACCTGTTTAAACTTAAATGAATCCAAATAAAAATAATCTAAAACACGTGAAAACTTATCGGATGGCAGGGGACTCCAAGATATCTTTTCTGGCTGGACCAACTACACAGTCCGTTTAGAGCTTTTATATTTTTCCTAATTTCTCCTCAGAATTCGTTCTTAACGGAATGAATCGTTGTAGGTCAAAGTGCAATTGGTCCCAGATTACTTAGGTGGGACGTGCAGCAACAAAAGTTTCCTTTGCTCGTTTAGATGCATGGCAAAGAAAAGTGAAAACGATCGGACAATCCACCCAAACTAAGGAGTAAATTGAAAGCATGAAGTTGCAATATCAGGACAGTTTTTGGAGTCAATGTACTCTAAGAATACAAGCATCTGAATCATGTTGTTGGCTACCAAATGCAAACCAAGAATGAGAGTTATGGAGTGAAAATGAAGAGTTTATATGAAGGAGAGGATCTAGCTTTTGTGGCCTGTAGGCCATTTGGAGCTTGATGTACATTTAAATGGAGGCATTTGCCCGTCTCCCGTAAGTTTCTTTGATCTGGTCCACATAGAGTGCAATGTCATGTTAGTTTGAAATAATTTCAAATAGTTTTGTCAAATTAATTCGCTTCGTTTCTTTGTTCTTTTTACTTTTTGCACCTTGTGTAACAACCGCTACAAACACCGCTTTCATACATTTTAGACCATCGTTTGAGGAGACCTAAACGATGATGCCTAATAATTGCTTTCTTTGCAATGTAAGGAACCAAAGTAGATTACTTTGTCTCAAGATTTCCTTGCTCCTTTTGTAATGGGATCATAGGAACTTCTGGGTTCCGTATCACGTGGTTTCGGTCATAAACCTGATCGTGGCACATATTTGGCTAGATAATTTGGAAGAACAAAGTAACTTCGAGATTTGCGATGTCCAGATGTAAGAAACATGATTCCTACTGAACTCGTTAGCATTGAATGTGTGAATTTGTTGAGTTGATTCTATAAATGAAAAGCCATACAAGTATTGTTAATTATGTGGTGAAGTCTAATGTCATTCAAACGGTCATCATCACTTTTGAGTGACAAAATTAATTTGATTTTGAATTAAAATGTCCCAACCTAAAGTAGTGGGTAACTTTTTTTTAAATGTAATTTGATTTTTCATTTTATACAAAATGATTTAGAAGTGGTGGAACTTTTTTGAACCCATCACATGATAAAACTTGCGTGCCTTTCACTTTACCTTTTTAAGGATATTTTGAATACTTTGCTACATTTCATTAATTACTCCCCCACCTAAATAGAGGGAGTGTCCACCTCAAAAGAAATAAATGATATGATCCTTACTTTTGCATTAGGTGAGAAAGTGATACATGCAACCGACTTCTTAAATAATTAAATTATTACCAAAAACATCATTGAAAATAAATTCAACGAAGAAGTGTTGCTCTCCGTTGTCCTCGTGATTTTGCCATTGCACGAAGTAAAATGTTTGGATCTCACCAAAAATCTCCCCCCGGATGCACCCCAACCATCGGATGAATTGACATGGATCCCCTCGTGCCCATTCATCTCCATCCGATGGTGAAGGACACGCGGGGATCTTTGGTGAGATCTCGGGTGCATCTGCCATTGTCCACAAAGGCCCTTTGCCAGCCGTCCTCGAGGGCAAGTTGGCGGAATCCCAAAATGGTTGGCAGGCGCAACAAAGTGGGCTGGCGGAGCCAAGAGAGCGAGAGCCGTCCCGTGCGCAGGGCCACTGCCTGCCACTCCCCATCAAACCTACTTGCACTCCCAGTGCACCACACATACCTCCCTCTCCTCCTCCTTCGCCTCCCCCTCGCCTACATCTTCCCCACCTTCCTCCCCTTTTGGTTCCTCCCCCACGTCATTCTCCTACAACGGCACGACCTCGACCCTCGTTGACACCTTCTACTTCTCCGTCGTCACCTTCACCACCGTCACTTATGGCAACGTCGTGCCCACCACCGCCGTGGCCAAGTACGCCTGCAATCTCCTAGTCCGTGTCTCGGGGCTCCTCCATGTCATGGTCGGCGCCTCGTCCATGCACCTGATGGATCGGTTGGAGATCAAGCTGGGAGATGCGTGAGCTTGGTTTCTCCGGTTGCTCTGCTCCTCGTGCTTGGTGTTCTGGTTGCCCGTTTTGTCGAGGGGATGCAGTGGGTCGATTTGTTCTACTTGCCGGTGTTGTCGGTGAGGAAGAAGAGATCGTGAGAGTGGAAGAATGGTGAAGAGACGTGGGGGAGCGGGCAGGCAAGAATAAGAAAGAAGGTGAGAGAAAGGGAACCATTGTGCAAAGAAGGAGCACATTGTCGGGCAAACAATTTGCCCAAGGCATCCTGAAAGCAAAAGAAATTGCATGTTTAAGACTTGACATAAAAAAATAGTTTGATGTTCGAAATATTGATCAATCAAGAATGTAAATGTCCTAATATTGGAATCATATGGAGAAATTTAATTTCTTCCCAAGGTCCTACGAAATAGGAGTTATGCCTTTGTGGTGGCATAATATAGCACCACACATGTAATGTCTCCTACAATAAGTCCTAGTGTGGTGAGGACCCTTATCCTCAATAGGTTGATAAGACCCGTGACGTCGAGAACAATCAACCCACATGCAATTCACGAGCCCTTCATGAACTCTGAGGCAATGTTTGCCTCCTTTCCTCCACTCACGTGACCTTTAGATGATTAGAAAACCACTAAAGTCAAGTCCAATAGAAACTAGACGTCCAAATTGTGTTAGACCTCAATTGAATCTCTTCTGGATGTCCAAAAGATGTGTTGGACTTATCTTGAAGTCCCTAGATGTCCAGCACTTGAAGGACAAGAAGAAGCAACAACATATCTAGACTTCCTCTCATCCTCCTTTCTCTCTCATGGATTCCTTTGGAGGGTGTTTTCACGTTAGGGTTGACTTGGGAGACATTTCCCACACTTTGGGGAGATATTTATAGGGATCCATGCAATCCTAATACGATAGGGACCGTTCAATCGAATCCAATAATTGGCATTAATTCTTACTTGATTATTTACTTGATATAGCCCTTTCATTAAATTAACTAATTGATTTTAGTATCTAAACTACATTTAATCTAACAAAACCCTTTTTGATCAAGACTCAACATTTTAGGTCCAATTAAATGTTGAATTAAATACTATTTAGCTCCTTAAATAATATTTAATTTCTTTACAAATAGTGAACCCACTAAAATCATTATTGGTTTCATTATACCAATAATGAAGTATTTAAGATTCACGGATTATGACACTACACATCTCTTAGATATTTTAAATACCTATGAATTCTCTACATAGGAGGATAATATTAACCCTAATTAAGGTCGAATCCCATGAGAAAACTATTATCCCTCCATGGTTTTTAATATTTCTTATATAACTTTATATCATTGGGATAAGAACAAAGGCTAGCTTCTTTTTCAAAGGACTATCTTTTCTTCTTTCATGCTTGAGTCTAATTAGGACTTGGTGACTACATGTAGAATTGATATTTCCCAACATATTTAGAGTGAGTTCATTCCTCCAGTCTGCTATATGTACTTATGAAACAAACTTGTGTGATTCTTTCTAGAGATCATGTGTCTCATGTTCCTTCCTACATGCATAAGCTTTCAGTATCAACAGCATGCATGGTGGGTGCATCTACTATTGGTTTGCCAAATACATGTATTCATGAACAAAGACATATCTGTCTTAGGTTCAAGAATACACCTTCTTCATGATAGCATTGGAGACAGACTTCTACCTATCTTGTACTTCATCAGGTAAGATCATTTTTCCAATCCACATGATAGTTCTGAATTCTCATTCAAGAATGTCAATCAAGTGACAATCTCTAAAGAAGGTTGTCATCTTAACTCAGATTGGAAATAGATGATTGTATATGATATGATAGTTTTTTGATGTGCTAATGGATCCTCTAAACTGTTTAGATCTTTAAGTCGACACGCCGAGTTTGTTTGCTCTAGCTATGTATATGTTACTCTATTCATATTAAGGGATCCAACTATTTTACTAGAAATAAATCTAATTCTTATTTGTATGAAGCAATTAAATCAATTTAATTCTTTACATTAATTGGATGATAGGCCAAGGACACACAAATTCTAACACACAACAATTGAGGTAAAATCGAGTGAAGCTGCGCCAATGCAAAGGGCCCTCATGACATTAGAGTAATAGATATATCCAAAAACTTTTGGAGAAAAAGAGAAAAGTACCCTCTTAGGTAAAAGTAATGACAGTAGAGTCTCCCCCATAAGCACATAGTTTGGTATCTAATTTATTAATTATACGATGGTCAAGATAGCTTTAGTTTAGCGCTTTGAATCTTTTTCTTAAATTAACAATGCTCGTGTAATATCAAGAAATTGACTATTCTTTTTTCTTGCAATACCATTTTGCTTAGGATTCAAGTACAATCTAATCGGACGCGTATTGATTTCTAATTTTCATAAAGAAATGTTTGGCTATGGGTTAATTTTTAAATGGTAGGATCAAAGGAATGGTGCTTGGATTGATTGTTGGAGGAAAAATGGTTAAAAATGATAAGTAAGTTGTTGTGCCATGAATACAATAAGTGGACATGTAGTTTGTTTATTTCATATTTGGGTTGCATTGATTTCATTATTTAATTTATTGGAAACTAGTTATCATGCCTTACGTTAACGTGAACGTTCTATCCTATCTAGATCTCCTCCCTACTTAGTTTGCAGTCCACCCAAGGGTTAGAAAACATTTAATTAACCCTTTTATTCATAGTTTGGATCAAGTTGTAGATACGGTAGCTAGAAATAATTTTATATTTTATACAAGAAAGAGTTAGAGTTAAATGTTATAATATCAATTTGGTTCTTTGCTGGGAGTTCCAATGTTCATTCGACCTGCTTAAATGGTATGATATAGGTTATATCATTCGAAGAAGAAATTGTTCCAATCCGATCCTTCTCGACAACAAATAAGGAAAATGCTTTCCCTAATTTTAATTCCAACAAGGAAACACCCTCTATCAAATGGCTCATGACTCACGAGATCGAACTGAGTGACGTTGGAAAATGAGAGAGGGAGTGAAGAAGTTTGCAGCAACCTAGATTTTGTCTTGAAAAAGCTTTGCATTTGGTTGTAGGTTAATTAATGTTGAAATAAATATATATTGGGAATAAATAAATAAAAAAATATATCTTTTTAATATTTTTGTATAAATTAAAAATATTAAATCAAGTGATGTAAATATAATTTGACAAAATTCAGAATAAAATAAAAAATAAATAATATGCAATATTACAAATAAATAAAATGAAAAAAGCTAAAGATTACTTCGATCGAAGCATTCATTAAAGAATTTCCTTAAAGAAAGTATTGCTCCCATAATACCGGTACGTCGAAGTTTGATGAACGCCTCCCAGGATACGACTATCCACTTCCAAGATTCGATGCAGCATAATCTTGGACGTTCTCGAAAATCACCTCAGGAGAACAAAATTGAGGCAATTTGGTTTCCCACCAAATTCCTGATTGATCTACCAATTTAATGGTTTAATCAACCAAAACTTATCGTGGATCTCTTAATCTCCTTGTGCAAGATCGATAAAAGTGATTGGAGATTTTTCTACCAATCTCACATCGAATGAATGCACCAATAAAGAGACACAAGAACGAGAGGGAGAGGGAGAGAGAGTGGTGAGAGCTTTTTTACTCTTGTTATGTGTCAAATAAGAGTCCCCTCGTAGCTCTTATATAGAGCCCATGACTAAACGTTTAAGAAAATTTTCATTTTATGTAAATACGTTAATTGATCGACCAATTAAGTTCATCGATCGACCAAAATAAATTGATCGATCAAATTTAACTTTTTGGTCGACTAAACCAATTGATTAACAAAAATAATTAGTCGACTAATTTCACTATTTGATCGACCAATTCAAGTTAAAATCATAAGATTAAAAATTAGTAGCAAAAGAATCCAAGTTTCAAGTTCTAAATTAATTTTCACCCGAGCTCGAGTCCAAGCCCTATTTGGGGTGGGGCGGGGCGCATGCGTGTGCATGGTCCCCAGCTCACCTCTCACTCTTTGCTACATAAGCTATGTGAGGCAGAAGCCTTTTACACCTACTAAGAGATTTGTCTACTTCAAGTATAGGATTAAAAACCTCTCCTAAATCTCACTGATTTCAACATAAATTCTCATGTCATCATATAACAATTGCATCTTAATTGATGCAATCAGGCTCTCAAATCTAGCAATCCCCCACAAATTCATCGTTGAAATTCAATGATAAATTCCTTGACTATCACACTCTACTTTCAGTAAAAGTACCTTCTGGTTTAAACCCTAACATGATTCATTCACCTTCATCACCACAGGAATAAAGTGAAACTAGTTTTGAACTCTACCTTTGATGTGAGGTGTATAGTGGTGACAACAGAATGAAGTTCTTGGTGATAATCTTCAGAGTTGGTGCTCTTAAAGGTCATGCACTCTATCCTGGTTCATAAGTGTAATCGGGAAAGACCCTATTCCCTTACCTGCAGCCCACAGTAACACTCACATAGGTAGCGTTCTCCAAGGATGCACTGCTTACATCCTGCCATAATGACTTGAACCCAATCAGAGCTTCTGCTCTTCCTAAATTTGTAGCTTAAGGCACTCAGGCTTCTAGGAATTGGACTCACATGCAAAAACATCTAACAATGAGTGCCAACTAGTTCCCTATACGGCTCATTGTTACCACATTGAACCTACTTTGTGGATCTCCACTTAGTTAGGTTAGGTTGTTATTGCGGGTGAACTCCCAATAGGTCTCAGTCACATCCCAAGCCAAAACTACAGAACTAAAGATCTATTAAGTCCTTTAGTAAACGGATCTACTGTATTATCCTTGGATCCTACAAATTTCACAATAATCACTCCTTGAGACACTAAATCCCTTACAGACTTGAGTTTGATTTAGATATGTCTCCTTGTTTTCTGATTAAACTTTGAACTCTTAATCTCTGCTATAGCAATCATGCTATCACAAAGCAAAGATATCATAGGAATTGGCTTACCCATCATAGGGATTTCTGTAAGAAGTCCTTTTATCCATTCAGCTTTAATTACAATGGTGTCCAAAGCACAAAACTTAGTCTCAAAGATAGACTGGGCTAAAATGGTCTATTTTGGAGATCGCTAAGAGATTGCATCGCCTCCAAGGGTAAAAAATACCCTATAACACTATTACTCCCGGAATCCTCCATTTAACCGATCTAACTTGCATCACTATATCCTTCCAAAATTGAAGGATATTTACTTAAGGGAAACAGTTCCCTTTAAGTACCTAAGTACTCGGTCTAAGGCATCTCAATGAGTATGGTCAGGATAGCTTGTGTATCTATTCAATTTAGACACAAAAAAAGAAATATCCGGTCTAGTACAGTTAGTCAAATACATTAAACTTCCTATGACCTGTGAATATCTTAGTTGTGAAACAGACATTCCACTTTTGTTCTTATAGAGAGTTTTTGATGAATCAAAAGGAGTGCTTACAGCCTTGTAATCTTCATAGCCAAATTTCCCAAGAACTTTCTCAACATAATGAGATTGAGAAATAGCTATCTCCTCTGCTGACCGAATCAGTTTAAGGCATAGGATCACATTTGTAACACCCATATCCCTCATCTCAAACTTACTACTCAAGAACTTAGTTTCATTCATGTTACGACCCGGTTCCCGAATCTCTACAGGACCCGAGACCAACTCGCTTCGACTAATACCAAGACCCAGTCGTCCAACAAGAAATAATCAAAAAGTAGGAAAATAAACCACATTCACATATGCAATATAACTAAGCGGTAACAATGTACAAGTAGGAAAGGAAAGTAAAAACTGTTATTCCAATACATATCACCACAACAACAGGAACAACGGAAACGAAAGCAACAGTAACAACAATAGTAGCTAAGAGTTTGAAACTCACTACAACAGTAAAGGGGGTACAAAAAAGAATGCAGAAAACTACGGCTGGGCTTGACTCGGTAAAACACCCTTCGCAGCCGGAAGGTCGGGCTGCTCAACTCCTGGACCTGAACAGTGGTATGAAAGAGACAGAGTTAGCGAACGTTGAGTAGAGTGTTATTTATATTAACTAAAGCAGTAAAAGCAACATGTTTAATTCTCTTTTCTAGTTATTTTATTTTATATGCATTTCCTTTTTATCCCTTTTCCTCAAACTTTCAGATTTTCTTCATCTTGCATGTTCCTCGTGGAAACGATCTTGATTGCAATCTTTTCTGAAGAGTAGAAGGTACACATGGTGCTCTCCTGGCCGGGAGAGTCCCTGTGGTAGTCTTACACCTAGTCAACCACCTCGAGGTCACTGTCAAGACGTAGCGGTGACTACGGCACGCGTGATAAGTGCGCGGGTAGCTACCCTGCACTGACACGCAGTCAGTCGTTTCCGCTAGTGGGTATGCCCAAAATACGGCATGGAACAGTATAGGTCCTAGCCCTCTCACAAACAGGGGTCTAGCCCCTCAGAACCAAACAAGGGTCTCACCCCTCCACAGCCTGCGCACACTCGTCTGCCTACCCTGGTTTGCCTAGAGGGCCTAACAAGTCGGTGTAAGGTGGCTAGTTGAACCTCGGGCCCCGTGGGGTGGCTAGTTCCCTCCCTAAACTAGTAGCTCGCCTCGGTACCGTGTACACGAGGGCCAATAGAAGTCGGTGTAGAGTGGCCAATCCTAACCCCAGGTCCAGACCCAAGGGTGGCTAGCTTTGCTCTACACAAAAAGGGGACAGTCACTCTCCTTGGTACCACGTACCCAAGGGCCAGCACACTTCCCGTCTACAATCCAGACTTTGCATCTAACCACAGGAGTTTTACTCCTAACTCCTCGTAGGGTTTGTGCTCATGTTCACCACATTATTCCAATCCAGATTCCATCATTCACAATTCAGTTCTCGTTTACATATAGGCAGCTCGTATTTTCACAACTTAATACATGCAACTGATGGTTTCACAGGTAACTGTTCATTTATCTCAGGTAGCTCATACTTTATTACAGGCAATTGGTAGTAGTTTAACTTAATCATGTATACAAATACAATCATGCAGTACAATGAGTTCATTCATTTCTCTGTCTTAGAGTTCATGCCACATCCTAGGGGTTCCAGTTGGCTAATTTCACAAGCACATTCTTATTTAATATAATTAACAGAAGTAGACCACTCTACCATACAATCCGGGAGTAATGGGGGCTTGAACCACAGTCCCAGGCACCTCTACGAGCCCCAAACACGCAGTAGGTCGAAACCCTAAACTAAGGAACACATCAGAAAGGAAGATTCAGAATAGAGTATAAAGGTTTCTAGTACGTAGAGCAACTCACAAGGAAACTACAGATACTTCGTTTGCATAAAACGGATCCCGATCGGATCCCAAACGGGTCAAAAACGTGTCTACTGACCAAAATCAGATATCTGGAAACAAGTCTAGACATCCTAAAAGTTACAGAATCTCACCTCAAGTTCCTGCAATGTCGTCAGACGTCCAGGACTCTCCTGCGATCATCTGAAAGTGGTTCCAGATGTTGGACCACTCAAGTCATCTGGAAGCACCTTCAGTCATTTGGTGAGCTGATCAGACACCCGAAAGTGCGTAGGAGGGTGTTCTGCGCACCTTCTCAATGCTGCTCCTGTGTACGACAAAGCAGCCACCCTAAAATCAGCCAGACATATCTTCTACAGTGCGGCCTGCATGGCTGTAACCGCGAAGAGAATGTACCTTCGCAATAGATTTGCTTTCAGACGTTTGGTGTTGACTCCAGACGTCCAGATGCTCAGCCAGTCGTCCGAACTTCACTCCGGACGTCTGATACTGGAAAAATCCCAGTATCAGAACGTGCTCCCAGCGCTCCTCGCCGCGCTCCGCCACGTTTCTCCTCACTCCGCCGCAACTCTAGTTGCTGCAGGTGGTCGAGGACGTCGCTCCAGACTCCCTCCTCCTCCCGCACTCGCCGCGGTGGCCGTGCGAGCTCCGACGAGCTTCCACGAGGCTCTCAACCTCGGCCTCCTCCTTCTTACGCACTCTCCTCCTCGCTCTCACGCGCTCCCTCGCTCACCTCCTCTCGCCGCTCCGCCACGCTCTGAAGGTGGAGATGGTGGTGTGTGGAGTGTAGGGGAGAGGAGGGGTGGGTGGCTTTTATAGAGCTGGGGGGTTTAGGGTTCGGTAGGGGGGAGAAGGAGAAAAGATAGAGAGAGATGGAGTTCTGCGCACTGCCAACACGAAGAACGCAGAGTGCGTACAAAAATTTAATTTCTAGACGTTTGGGAAAGGGTCAAGACATCTAATTGACACTGCAGACGTCTTAAAAGGCTAAAAATGGGACATGTCTTTACAATTCACAATTTTAATATCAGATTCAAATAATAATATATCATTTACGTATACGCATAGGAAAATACACATATCACCCTTAATCATAGAGTAGACACACCTGTCAGATTTGTGACCTACAAAGATAAAAGATTGTATATTCTTATCAAACTTTTTATGTCATTGCTTGAGTGCTTGTTTCAAACCATAAAGAGATTTAACAAACTTACAAACCTTTTTCTCGTTCCGAAGAGCTACAAATCTGTTAAGTTGGTCCATATAGATCTACTTCTTAAGATCACCATGAAGAAAGACAGTCTTCACATCCATTTGGTGGATAGTGAAATCATAAATAGAAGCTAATGTAATAAGCATCAAGATAGTAGTTATTTTAATTATTGGAGAATAGGTATCAAAGTAATCGATTCCTTCCATTTTCTTGAACCCTTGGCAACAAGTCTAGCTTTGTATTTTTAAATAGATTCGTCAGGCCTAAGTTTTTCTTTAACACCCACTTACAACCAATAGTAAAACACCCTAGAGGTAAATCAACCAACTCCCAAGTGCCATTAGAGATGATTGTGTCCATCTCATTCTTAATGGCATCTTTCCACTTCTTAGCTTTAGAAGAAGCCATAGCATCACGATAAATTGGGGGATCACCCTCGATTTGGTGAGTAATAAAATCACTTTCCAAATCTTTGGCAATTCTTGATCTTTTACTTCTCCTAGGTTCAGACTCTTTTACTTGATTGGGTTCAGAATAAGAAGAGCTAACTCTCACAATTGGCATCATTTTCATTGGACCAGGAATAGAACTAGATGTGGTGGCTAGATCATCTGAAGTCATATTTTGAGGTAATCCAGTTTTCATAGGGAAGACATTCTCAAAAAATGTAGCATCGTGAAACTCAACAATAGCGTTAACATCTATGCCTAATCTCAGATTTTATAACAAAAAATCTATAGGCATATCTATTATCAACATAACTCAGAAAGATCACATGAACTGTCTTAGGTCCAACTTTCTTCCTCTTGTGTTCTAAGACAACCACTTTTGTAAGGCTGCCCGACACTTTACGGTATTTCAAACTTGGTTTCCTGTTTCTCCAAATCTCAAATAGACTACTTTCCCTATACTTGAGGGGAACTCTATTCAGAATATGGCATGCTGTATTCAAAGCTTACCCCCACATGTAAGTAGATAATTATAAGCTTTGTAAGAGAGCGTTGACCATGTCAGTTAGAGTCCTATTCTTTTGCTCTGCTACCCCATTAGACTGAGGGAAATATGGGGTCGTCACTTCATGAACTATACCAAAAGTTTGGCATTGTTCATCAAATAGGTTGGACGTATATTTCCTTCCTTTATCTGACCTCGATCTTTCAAGAGTATTCTCAATTTGTGTTTCTGCTTCTTTCTTAAAGATAATGAATTTACTTAATGCCTCATCCTTAGACTTAAGAAAATTCATATAGCAAAATCTACTACTGTAATTTATAAAGGTGATAAAATATTTTTATTGTCCCTAGTCAACACACTGTTAAACTTGCAGATATCCGTGTGAACCAAATCTAGAACTTTAGTATCTCTTGTAATAGAGTGAAAAAGCTTCCTAGTTTGTTTAGCCTACACATACATTTCGCTTTTCTTAGTTTTATCTATAGTGTGTTTAGGAATCATATTTAATTTTATCATTCTTTTTAAAGAGTTTAAATTTACATAACTCAATCTTCTATGTCATATATCACAAGATTCAATATTGTTGCAAACAGATTGAATTGAATGAAAACTAACATTATTTATAGTATTTCTAGATAATACATCCACATCACATCTCACTCTAAATAGTAGATTAAAATATGCTAAACACCCCTTTCCATAAAATGTTCCATGTCTCAACATAACAACTGTATTACATTTAAAGATTAACTCAAAACCCTCTCTAACTTACAAGGAACCGGAAAAAACATTCTTTTTCATAGCAGGAACATGCAACACCCTATGCAGTGTCCAGAATAGCACCGAGGAAAACCTCAAGTCCACGCGTCCAAATCCTAGCACCTTGCCTGCAGAGTTGTTCCCCATCTTCACAGTCCCGCCACTATAGGTCTGATAGGAAGAAAAGAACGATCTATCAGTACAAATGTGTACATTGGCTCCAGTATCCACGAGCCATTTAGTAGGATCGTGCATAACATAAAGTTCAAGTTTTATTGAAACATACCCATCGCTAGCCCCGGCCTCCTTGGTGATTACATTTACCTGAAGATTCTTGTAACGAGCGCGTGCCCCAGACGTCTTTTAAGACATCTGGGAGGTGGCCCAGACGTCTGTAAAGACGTCTGGGATCACATCCAGATGTCTGACCAGACGTCCGGGATAGTTTACAGATGTCTGGCAAACAGTTATGCTCGCACGGCATATTCGTCTGCGCGCCTGTGCGCGCAGACCTGCGATCCTGCATCTTTCTCTGCGGCTGCAGGCGACTGCGACCGCCTCTCTCTCCTCTCCGCGCGGCGTTAAGGGGGGGGGGGGGGCGCCTCCCCTCCCGTCTCCACCATCTTCCTCCTTCTCTCCTGCCTGTGCGCGAGAGCGAGCGGACGCGAGGGCGCAGCGGCAGCGGCAGCCGCAGTAGGCGCGGAGGAGCTGCGGCGTGCGAGGGCGGGGCTCTGCCGTGAGGGCGAGCTCGCCGGGAGCGGCTTGGCCGGCCGGCGGAGGGCGCAGGGGGCGCAGAGCGTCGCGGAGAGGGACCTGCTGCGGGCGGAGCAGCGTACGCGCGAGGTGCGACGCGGGCGGCGTCGCGAGCGGAGGCCGAGCAAGGTTCTGATTCTGGAAAAATTTCCAGAATCAGACGTCTGGATTGATATCCAGACGGCAAGGTCGACGTCTGTGAGATCATACAGACGTCTGAAAGGTGAGTTTCCGCTTTCTTCTTCTTTTGTCGACTGACCGTACTGAGGGAGGGGGGTTGGCTGTGCGTAGGTGTTCTGATTCGTCATCCTTTGCGAATCAGACGTCTGGAAGTTTTACCAGACGGCGGGAGTGACCTCCAGACGTCCGTAGTGACCATCGGACGTCTGGGATCTAGGAGAGACGTCCCCACAGACTTCTGGACGTCCGAGGAACCAAGCCGAACAGGTAATTCTCTGATCCACCGTTTAAGACGTCTGGAAGGAGTTCCAGACGTCTGATTTTGCACAGTATCGTCCTTCTCGACCCGTTTAGGGCCCGTTTGGGCTCCGTTTTCCGCGATTCGAGTTGCGTTCGTTTCAGAATTTATTCCTCTACCCGCCTACAGTAGCTATACACTGTTTTGAGACACTCCTTGTGTTTGATCCTTGTGATAGGACCTCGTTCGGTTGCAGTCTTGAGAGTCGCGGAGGCGCGCGGGATTCCCGACCACGCCCCCATTACTCCCGTTGTACCTGGTAGAGTGGTTTTAAGTATTAATAAAATCTGTTAAAGTATGGAACCATAACTAGAACCTAGGGCATTGCATGAATCCTAGGAATGAGAAATATATGGAATGATAGCTCCTAGGTGTTGCATGAATCCTAGGGCCGGAAAACTAGATTGTATGATAGATCCTAGGATATGGCATGAATCCTAGGATGGAAAAACTAGTGGAATGTATATTACTGCAGTCTTGGAAAAATGGAAAGGAATATATAAGCTGCCTGTGAATTTAATTAACAGCTGCCTGTTATGAACAAAGAAACATGTTTGAGATCATGGAAATTGAGAACGTGAATCTGGAAAGTGAAACATATGATGTTCTGAGATAAAGGGATGGAACCCTACGGGGAATTAGGAGTGGAACTCCTGGAAAGAAAAGGAATGGAACTGAGATGTAGTTTGTACTGTCTCTTGGGTACGCAGTACCAAGGGAAGTACCTGTACCTGTTTTAGTGCAGAGTGGGGCCAGCCGCCCCAGGGACCCGGGGTTAGGCTTGGCCGCTCTGTACCGACTTGTTGGCCCTCGTGTACGTAGTACCGAGGAGAGCTAGTAGTGTTAGGAGAGTACTAGCTACCCCACGGGCCCCGGGGTTCTGCTAGCCTCCTTCACCGACTTGTTAGGCCCACTAGGGCAAACCAGGGTAGTCAGGCGAGGGTGCGCGGACTGTGGAGGGGCAAGGCCCCGGTTTGGTTACTGTGGAGGGGTTGGACCCCTGTTACTGAGAGGGCTCTGCCCTGGTTTCGTGCTGTGCTTTGGGCGCACCTGTTAACGGAAACGACTGACCGCGTGCCAGTACGGGCTAGCTACCTGTGCGTTTATCGCGCGTGCCGTAGTCACCGTTACGTCTGTCAGTGACCTTGGGGTGGTTGACTGAGGGTAGGATCACTACGGGGGACTCTCCCGGCCAGGGGAGCTCCACGTGCTACTTCTACTTTTGGAAAAGACTGCAATCAAGATCGTCCCACGAGGACATCCGAGATCAAGTAAAGGATCTGAGAAGTAAATGAAATAGTGAGAAAAATTGAAAGATGTAAATAAAGGAAGTAATAGAACATAACAGCTACTGTACACTCTACTGTTGCCTTTAGTTAGTTTGCCACTCTACTCAGCGTTTTGCTGACGTGTTACACTCGTTACCTTTTTCAGGACCAGGTGTTGAGCAGCCAGGGTCGGCGGCTGCAGAGGACGCTGGGCCGAGTAGGGTCCAGTAGAGTTACCACAGCTTTGTACCTTCTTTTTGTTTCTGTTCTAGTGAGTAGTTTTGTTTCCGCTGTACCTTCTTTACCTGCAGTTTTTGTTATATGATAAATGTTGTTTTACTGTTGTGGTGGTGCCTACTGTAGTAGTTTCTTTCCTTACTGCTGTACTTTCTTACTGTTAGTTATATTCATGCTGAATGTGGTTTATTTTACTGTCTTTTGGTTACTTCCTCGTTGGACGACTGGGTCTTGGGATTAGTCGAGTCGGTCCGGTTCTCGTGTCTCGTAGGGACTCGGGAACCGGGTCGTTACAAGATGGTATCAGAGCAAGGTCGTCCCGAGAAGTGAATCAACTGACTGGAAAATAACCAATTCACATGTTTATAGCTAGAGTAGCCACCACAACATATCTCTTGACATGAGCTCTTAGAAGTGTTGTTAGGTACCGTCTGTTTTGATGTTCCCGTTTTGTTTCGCGTCTCCTTGCAGGAGATGCCTCGTCGTGGGACTGGCGAGACTGGCCGCGGGCGCGGCCGAGGGCGAGGTCGGCGAGGTGGACGTGCTGTCGTTGACGTCTCGGTGGACCAGCCACCACTCCCTGGCATCCAGGCCCAGGACCTCGCCAGACTGATACGGGATATTGTACGAGAGGAGCTCCACCCACCGCCCCGAGCACCTCCTCCTGGGGTTGCAGAGGGGGAGTCCTCTGTGGGGCCACGCGACGGACGCGGCGCTGGACACGAGGGAGGGGATGGGCCCCTGCCGCCCCCACCTTCCTCCGACACTTCTGTACACGAGGCACCTTCGCCTGGAGGTGCACCAGCACCTCCCCTACAGCACCACTTCGAGCTTTTCGGACAGTTCCGAAAGCTGAAGCCCCCCTCCTTCAAGGGGGATGAGGACCCGACCGAGGCAGAGGACTGGCTTGAGCAGCTGGAGAAGATCTTCGACACCCTTCGCCCCCCGGTGGAGTGCCGCGTGGCCTTTGCCACGTACCAGCTGGAGAGTGCGGCACACCGGTGGTGGAGGGCGGTCCGGGGACAGGAGAGGGACGAGCCGACGTGAGACCAGTTCGTCACCCTCTTCTGCGAGCAGTACTTTCCTCAGACGTGGCAGGACCAGAGGAGGCGGGAGTTCCACACTCTCCGCCAAGGGACGATGACCGTGAGCGCGTACCGCACGCGTTTCTTGGAGCTGTCCCGCTTTGCAGCGACAGCGGTAGCCACTGAGGAGGAGCGCCTTTGGAGGTTCACCGAGGGGCTCCGGCCTGCGATCCGGGGGTATGTCAAACCCCTGAAGCTGCCGACGTTTTCGAGGGTGGTAGAGGCAGCCATGACTTACGAGGAGACCAACCCGTCCGCGCGAGAGACCGACGACGGGCGGAAGAGGCCCTTTCAACCAGACTTCTCACAGGGCCGGCGAGAACGGAGACACGTGGCATCCGCAGGAGAGCCGTCACGTTGTGCAGGGCCATCAGTGGCCTTTGGGGGCCCTCGACAGGGGCCAGTCGCCAGCACCGGACCCCCGCCTAGCCGACAGCAGGGACTCACTGAGGGCGGGAGTCGGGTTCCCCTCTGCTACCAGTGTGGCCAGTCGGGCCACGTCAGGAGGGACTGCCCATCTAGGGCAGGAGGTCAGCAGATACTTCCTGCGCAGAGCACTGGAGGGCGCGCAGGAGGCCGCGATTTCCAGGCGCGAGGAGGAGGACCGCAGTCGCGAGGAGGGTACCGGCCAGCACCTACCCGTCCGACGCAGAGTGTGGCTGCTTCGTCCGCACCTAGAGCTGAGGGGCGTATCAACGCCCTAACACACAGGGACGCCAGAGCTTCGGGATCCGTGGTAGCAGGTATGGTTTCAGTTTCTGGCAGACTCGTTTACACGCTTTTCGATTCCGGCGCTACGCACTCGTTTGTCGCAGACAGTTTCGCAGTTAGTTTGGACCAGGATTATACATTGTTAGAGAACCCGTTCGTAATCAGAGGTCTGAGTGGTCAGCTGTTTGTAGCTGAGGAGGTGTACACGGGTTGCGGGGTCAGCATCGGGGGACACAGCCTGCCAGCTGACCTGATTATGATACAGATGGAGGACTTTGGGGTGATCCTGGGGATGGATTGGCTGTCCGCTTACCACGCCTTGGTAGACTGCTTTGAGAGGAAGATTGTCTTCTCCATTCCGGAGTTGCCTTCCTTCGAGTTTCACGGGCAGCCAGTGGACGGAGGTTTCAGGTGCATTTCGGCACTTCGGGCGGCGAGACTTTTGAGCCAGGGGTGTGAGGGCTTCTTAGCTTGTGTGGTGGCGGAGCACAGCCCCGTGGCAGACTTCTAGAGCATCTCGGTGGTCAGAGAGTACCCCGACGTGTTTCCAGACGAGTTACCAGGACTACCGCCCGAGCGTGAGATCGAGTTTGAGATCTCACTAGTACCAGGGACCAGCCCCATCTCCACCGCGCCATACAGGATGGCACCGCTTGAGCTGCGAGAGCTCAAGTCTCAGTTGCAGGACCTTTTGGAGAAGGGTTTCGTGAGGCCCAGTGCGTCTCCCTGGGGAGCCCCGGTACTGTTTGTGAAGAAGAAGGATGGGACCCTACGCCTTTGTGTGGATTACCGACAGCTGAATAGGGTCACCATCAAGAACAGATATCCGCTGCCGAGGATTGACGATTTGTTTGACCAGTTGCGGGGTGCCACGGTGTTTTCCAAGATCGACTTGAGGTCTGGATACCACCAGTTGAGGATCAGGGAGACCGACGTCTCCAAGACAGCTTTCCGCACCCGGTACGGACACTACGAGTTTTTGGTCATGCCGTTTGGGCTGACCAATGCCCCCGCTGCTTTCATGGACCTGATGAACCGGGTGTTCAGACCGTACTTGGACCAGTTTGTGGTGGTTTTCATAGATGATGTACTCATCTATTCTAGAGATCGGACGCAGCACGGACAGCACTTGCGGATGGTTCTGGACACTCTGAGATGACGCAGGCTGTACGCCAAATACAGCAAGTGCGAGTTCTGGTTGAGGGAGGTGACCTTTTTGGGTCATGTGATCTCTGGAGACGGCCTGGCGGTGGATCCCGCCAAGGTCGAGGCAGTGCTCAGGTGGGAGAGACCGCGTTCAGTCACTGAGATTCGCAGTTTCCTGGGACTGGCAGGTTACTACAGACGGTTCATCAGAGGATTTTCGCAGATTGCACGTCCTATGACACAGTTGACTCGGAAGGATGTGCCTTTCGCTTGGACAGACACCTGTGAGGCGTGTTTTCTGGAGCTGAAGGAGAGGTTGACCTCGGCTCCCGTGCTCACCATCCCTGACAGTAGTGGCGGGTTCGTTGTGTACACGGACGCTTCCTTGCAGGGGTTAGGAGGTGTGCTCATGCAGAGGGGTCACGTGGTCGCTTACGCTTCGCGGCAACTGAAGCCCCATGAGCATACCTACCCTACCCATGATCTAGAGTTGGCAGCTGTTGTCTTCGCGCTGAAGACATGGAGGCACTACTTGTACGGTGAGACCTTCGAGATTTTTACAGATCACAAGAGCCTCAGATATCTTTTTGACCAGAAGGAGATCAACATGAGACAGAGACGTTGGTTGGAACTCCTGAAGGACTACGACTGCAGCATCTCCTACCACCCGGGAAAGGCCAATGTGGTGGCTGACGCCTTGAGCCGTAAGGCGCCTGCATGCTTGGCCAGTCTACAGTTACAGAGTTGGAGCCTTTTGGAGGAGGTGGGCAGTTGGCGACCTCTAGAGTTACGAGGGTACTGTGGGGCAGTGACGGTGACACGGCAGACCAGACCAGAGTTGATAGACCGCATCATCACGGGACAGATGGCCGATCCGTACTTGCAGTCTTTGCGCGACAGAGTACTGTCAGGGGACCCAGGGGACTTCTCTTTCACAGACCAGGTGTTACGCTTGAGGGGACGGCTGTGCGTCCCCAGAGACGAGGAGCTGTTGAGAGAGCTCCTGACTGAGGCACACGGTTCCAGATTCACCATACATCCTGGAAACAGGAAAATGTACCATGACTTGAGACGCGAGTTCTGGTGGAGAGGGATGAAGCGGGATGTGGGTGAGTTCGTGCAGCAGTGCTTAGTGTGCCAGCAGGTGAAAGCCGAGCATCAGAGGCCTGCAGGGCCGCTTCAGCCGCTTCCAGTGCCAGAGTGGAAGTGGGAGAGCATCACCATGGACTTGGTGGTGGGCTTACCTGTTACCCAGCGAGGACACGACGCGGTCTGGGTAATAGTGGATAGGTTGACGAAGACGGCACGATTCTTGCCGATCCGAGTCACTTTGGGACCAGCACAGTTGGCAGAGAGGTATATCCGTGATGTGGTGCGACTACACGGAGTTCCGCGGGAGATCGTATCCGACCGGGATACCCGCTTTACGTCCCAGTTTTGGGCTGAGTTTCAGCAGGCTTTGGGGACGAGGTTGAGGTTTAGCACGGCTTACCACCCCCAGACGGACGGACAGTCGGAACGCACGATACAGACACTTGAGGATCTTTTGCGTGCCTGTGTACTAGACTGGAGGGGCTCTTGGGAGGAGCACCTACCCTTGGCAGAGTTTGCATACAACAACAGTTATCACTCGAGCATCGGCATGGCTCCCTACGAGGCTCTGTACGGACGGAAATGCACGGCACCCTTGAGTTGGGTTGAGGTGGGGACCAAGTGGGAGGTTGGCCCCAGGTTGATCCGGCAGAGTCAGGAGGTAGTTGAGCAGATCCACAGACGACTCCGCACTGTCAGGAGCAGACAGAAGAGCTACGCAGATCGCAGACGCAGAGAGGTGCAGTTCGAGGTCGGGGACCACGTCTTTCTTCGTGTTTCGCCCATGAAGGGCTTACAGCGGTTTGGGGTGAGAGGGAAGCTCGCGCCGAGGTTCGTGGGGCCCTTCGAGGTCCTGGAGCGGGTTGGACCCGTTGCTTACAGACTTGCCCTTCCCCCGCAGCTTTCTGGTGTGCACGACGTGTTCCACGTGTCCAACCTCAGGAAGTACGTAGCCGATCCCAGCCACGTACTGAGTCACGAGAGCGTCGAGGTGAGCGACGACCTGACCTACCCCGAGCGGCCAGTGCAGATCCTAGACCGAGCCGTCCGCAGGTTGAGACGAAAGCAAGTACCCCTGGTAAAGGTTTTGTGGAGGAGCCAGCGGTACGAGGAGGCTACCTGGGAGCCTGAGGCGGCAATGCGGGAGCGGTACCCGGAGCTTTTCGCGGGTACGTCTTTTCGGACCGGCTTCGGTCCTCTTTGAGTTTGTTATGGTTATTTGGACACCTTCTTCCCGCACCCTAGTTGGCGCAAGTTTCGGGGACGAAACTTCCTTTGAGTTTGTTATATTGTAACGAGCGCGTGCCCCAGACGTCTTTTAAGACGTCTGGGAGGTGGCCCAGACGTCTGTAAAGACGTCTGGGATCACATCCAGACGTCAGACCAGACGTCCGGGATAGTTTACAGACGTCTGGCGAACAGTTATGCTCGCACGGCATATTCGTCTGCGCGCCTGTGCGCGCAGACCTGCGATCCTGCATCTTTCTCTGCGGCTGCAGGCGACTGCGACCGCCTCTCTCTCCTCTCCGCGCGGCGTTAAAAGGGGGGGGGGGTGCGCCTCCCCTCCCGTCTCCACCATCTTCCTCCTTCTCTCCTGCCTGTGCGCGAGAGCGAGCGGACGCGAGGGCGCAGCGGCAGCGGCAGCCACAGTAGGCGCGGAGGAGCTGCGGCGTGCGAGGGCGGGGCTCTGCCGTGAGGGCGAGCTCGCCGGGAGCGGCTTGGCCGGCCGGCGGAGGGCGCAGGGGGCGCAGAGCGTCGCGGAGAGGGACCTGCTGCGGGCGGAGCAGCGTACGCGCGAGGTGCGACGCGGGCGGCGTCGCGAGCGGAGGCCGAGCAAGGTTCTGATTCTGGAAAAATTTCCAGAATCAGACGTCTGGATTGATATCCAGACGGCAAGGTCGACGTCTGTGAGATCATACAGACGTCTGAAAGGTGAGTTTCCGCTTTCTTCTTCTTTTGTCGACTGACCGTACTGAGGGAGGGGGGTTGGCTGTGCGCAGGTGTTCTGATTCGTCATGCTTTGCGAATCAGACGTCTGGAAGTTGTACCAGACGGCGGGAGTGACCTCCAGACGTCCGTAGTGACCATCGGACGTCTGGGATCTAGGAGAGACGTCCCCACAGACTTCTGGACGTCCGAGGAACCAAGCCGAACAGGTAATTCTCTGATCCACCGTTTAAGACGTCTGGAAGGAGTTCCAGACGTCTGATTTTGCACAGTATCGTCCTTCTCGACCCGTTTAGGGCCCGTTTGGGCTCCGTTTTCCGCGATTCGAGTTGCGTTCGTTTCAGAATTTATTCCTCTACCCGCCTACAGTAGCTATACACTGTTTTGAGACACTCCTTGTGTTTGATCCTTGTGATAGGACCTCGTTCGGTTGCAGTCTTGAGAGTCGCGGAGGCGCGCGGGATTCCCGACCACGCCCCCATTACTCCCGTTGTACCTGGTAGAGTGGTTTTAAGTATTAATAAAATCTGTTAAAGTATGGAACCATAACTAGAACCTAGGGCATTGCATGAATCCTAGGAATGAGAAATATATGGAATGATAGCTCCTAGGTGTTGCATGAATCCTAGGGCCGGAAAACTAGATTGTATGATAGATCCTAGGATATGGCATGAATCCTAGGATGGAAAAACTAGTGGAATGTATATTACTGCAGTCTTGGAAAAATGGAAAGGAATATATAAGCTGCCTGTGAATTTAATTAACAGCTGCCTGTTATGAACAAAGAAACATGTTTGAGATCATGGAAATTGAGAACGTGAATCTGGAAAGTGAAACATATGATGTTCTGAGATAAAGGGATGGAACCCTACGGGGAATTAGGAGTGGAACTCCTGGAAAGAAAAGGAATGGAACTGAGATGTAGTTTGTACTGTCTCTTGGGTACGCAGTACCAAGGGAAGTACCTGTACCTGTTTTAGTGCAGAGTGGGGCCAGCCGCCCCAGGGACCCGGGGTTAGGCTTGGCCGCTCTGTACCGACTTGTTGGCCCTCGTGTACGTAGTACCGAGGAGAGCTAGTAGTGTTAGGAGAGTACTAGCTACCCCACGGGCCCCGGGGTTCTGCTAGCCTCCTTCACCGACTTGTTAGGCCCACTAGGGCAAACCAGGGTAGTCAGGCGAGGGTGCGCGGACTGTGGAGGGGCAAGGCCCCGGTTTGGTTACTGTGGAGGGGTTGGACCCCTGTTACTGAGAGGGCTCTGCCCTGGTTTCGTGCTGTGCTTTGGGCGCACCTGTTAACGGAAACGACTGACCGCGTGCCAGTACGGGCTAGCTACCTGTGCGTTTATCGCGCGTGCCGTAGTCACCGTTACGTCTGTCAGTGACCTTGGGGTGGTTGACTGAGGGTAGGATCACTACGGGGGACTCTCCCGGCCAGGGGAGCGCCACGTGCTACTTCTACTTTTGGAAAAGACTGCAATCAAGATCGTCCCACGAGGACATCCGAGATCAAGTAAAGGATCTGAGAAGTAAATGAAATAGTGAGAAAAATTGAAAGATGTAAATAAAGGAAGTAATAGAACATAACAGCTACTGTACACTCTACTGTTGCCTTTAGTTAGTTTGCCACTCTACTCAGCGTTTTGCTGACGTGTTACACTCGTTACCTTTTTCAGGACCAGGTGTTGAGCAGCCAGGGTCGGCGGCTGCAGAGGACGCTGGGCCGAGTAGGGTCCAGTAGAGTTACCACAGCTTTGTACCTTCTTTTTGTTTCTGTTCTAGTGAGTAGTTTTGTTTCCGCTGTACCTTCTTTACCTGCAGTTTTTGTTATATGATAAATGTTGTTTTACTGTTGTGGTGGTGCCTACTGTAGTAGTTTCTTTCCTTACTGCTGTACTTTCTTACTGTTAGTTATATTCATGCTGAATGTGGTTTATTTTACTGTCTTTTGGTTACTTCCTCGTTGGACGACTGGGTCTTGGGATTAGTCGAGTCGGTCCGGTTCTCGTGTCTCGTAGGGACTCGGGAACCGGGTCGTTACAATTCTCATCTGTGATCTTTTGTTGAGCTTTAGAAGGACGATCCTTCTTCCAATGCCTAACTTGCCCAAAGTGTCAGCATGATTTGTTCTTGGATTTCTTCTGGATCTTGGGTTTAGCCTTCGTTTTAATTTTATTGTTCTTATTTTTATGCTCGTTACCCTTAGATGTCATGACATTCACCTCAGACTGTACAGGTACTACAGGTTGCTGTTTCCTATTCTCTTCTTCAATAGCAATGGCTATCATGCATTAAGTCATGAAAAGAAGTATTTCTCTTCCTATGCTTGAGAGTCATCCCGAAGTGCTTCCAAGATTTATGAAATTTCTCAATGATAGACATGACTTGAAACTTCTCAAGAAGCTTCATTTCAGCCTCTGCTAAATCATGAAGTAATAACATAAATTCGTGTGCCTACTCTGATATCAATTTACCCTCAGTTATTTGGAATTTAAAGAATTTTATGACAGAGTATTTTTTAATACCAAGATTCTCGGTATTATATTTCTTGTCCAACTCCTCCCATAGCGCCTTCGTAGTGAACGTGTGGATGTGTTGTATACATCAAACAGCACATTGAACAATGCCAATAAGATGCAACTATTACAAATACGGTTGCGCTCATTCCACACATCTATTGTCTTTTGGCCGTTAGGAGTGGGTTTTTTCTTATCCAAAATCGGGCAATCGATTTCCAACGTCAAGATTAATGCAATGGTGGTAACCAAATTCTCATGTGTTGTTGCCAATGCTTGAAATTTTACCCACCAAATTTTTCAGGCATATCACATAAGTCTACACGTAATTTAAAAGTGATTTCCGACATCCCAAATATTTTAGATCTAAGCGTTACCTTCTCTAACATAGATTAAAAATATTAAATGAAGCAATATATTAAATCAAGTAAGTTAAACATGATTCAGTAAGATATTGAATAAAATAAAGAACAAGTAACATGCAATAACACAAATAAACAAAACGAAGAAATGTTAGAGATTACTCCGATCGAAGCACCCATTAAGGAGTTCTCTTAGAGAAGGTATTGCCCCCACAATGTTAGTGCGTCATGGTCTGACGAACTCCTTTCAAGATAAGACAATCCACTTCTAAGATTTAGCGCACTCCGATCTTGGATGTCCTCGAGAATTATCTTAGGAAAACGAAGCCGAGGTAATTTGATTTCCAACCAAATTCCTGATTGCTCTACCAATTTAATGGTTTGGTTAACAAAAAACTTCTTATAGATCTCTAAATCTCCTTGTGGAAGATCGACAAAAGTGATTGGAGATTTTTTTACCAATCTCACGTCGAACGAAGGCACAAAGAAAGAGAGACAGGAACGAGAGAGAGAGGGAGAGAGTAAAGATAGCTTTTTTGCTCTTGTTGTGTGTCAAATGAAGGCCCCCTCATGGCTCTTATATAGAGCTCACGACCAAACGTTTAAGAAAATTCTCGTTTTATGAAAATATGACAATTAATCGACCAATTAAATCTATTGATCAACCAAAATAAATTAATTGATTAAACTTAATATTTTAATCGATCAAAATTAATTTATTGATCTACCAAAACAATCTGTCGACAAATTTTATTATTTGATAGACTAATAAAGGTCAAAATCGTGAGATTAAAAATCCGTTGCGAAAGAGTCCAAGTTCGAAATTGATTCTCATTCGAGCTCAAGCCCGAGCCTAAGTCGGGGCCGAGCGGGGCACTCACGTGTTCGTGCGTGGTCCCCAACCCCACCTCTCACTCTTTTCTATATCAGCCATGGAAGGCAGAAACCTTTTACATCCACCAAGAGGTTTGTCCACTTTCAATATGAGATTAAAAATCTCTACTAAATCTCACTAATTTCAATATAAATTCACACGTTACCATATAACAATTACATCATAATTAATAAAATTTGACTTTGAGATCCAAGAGCTAACTTTTAAACTAAATAACCTTCGAGAAGATTAATTGGAGTAATTGACGTACGTGCTGGGAGAGATTAATTACTCTACGTTGGAAGGGCATCTCTAAGGCTAATTAATTAAAATAGATTCGACTGGATCAAGGAGAACTTGTAGAGCATGTTGTGACGATAGACCTCCTCCCCAGGCCTCACGATCTGGGAAGGGAAGGAGGCCTCGTTGACGGCGTTGGGGAAGCCCTGCGTCTCGAGGCACAGCCCCGCGTACTTGCCGTACACAACCCCTCCCTTTCCCTCCTCCCTCTTTATCATGTTGCTCGTGTAGAATTGCAGCCCTACCTGGTCCGTCCACAGCTCCATCACCCTCCCGCTCCTCGCGTCGCTCACCACCGCGGCCTTCCGCAGCTCGCTCTTCCCTCCCGCCGGCGAGCCGTCCAGCGCGTAGTTGATGTCGTAGCCCCCCACCGCGGCCCCGATGCGGCTGCCGACAGCCCGCGGGGAGGTGAAGTCGTACGGTGTGCCGGCGACGGGGGCGACGGCGCCCGTGGGGATGAGGGCGGAGTCGACGGGGGTGACGTGGGAGGCAAAGATCTGGACGGTGGACGGGAGGATGGTGCCGGCGGAGTGGCCCGCGAGGTTCCAGTAGGAGTGCTGGGCAAGGTTGACCGGGGTGGCCTTGTTCACGGGGACGGCCTCCATCTTCACGTGGAACTCGTAGTCTCCGGCGATCTCGTACGTCACGTAGACGTCGAGGTCACCCGGGAATCCTGTTGCATGAATGCATGGGTGACGATGTTAGACAGACACACACACACATGGTACAATGAAATTATTAATCTCGAGAAAAATTGCTTATATGTGACCTGGTGGTTCAAATAATGGAAATTCAAATCTTAATTTATTAAATTTGAGGAATTAGAAAATTGACGTTAAAAAATATCAAATTGGTGTTATATTTATTTGTAAGGTGTTATTAACATCATTATGTGCTTACTTGAATTGATGTTAAGTTGTGATGTTAACTCTTGTGACGTTTACTTAGTAGTAGTGTTAGAAATCTGAAACATGAGGGGTGTCAAAGATGTAAGTGGTGTACGATTTTAATATGAGTTTGACTAACACCAGTAGAAACTGATGTTAAACAAGCCTATGTTAAAGTGGACAATGCTGAGTTACCAGATGGAAGGTTAAATAATCAAGTAAACATGGATTAACTCTCATTTTGGGAGGTTAACTTCCCACATAAACTAGATCTAAAAATTATAGATGCCAGCACTATTACTTGTATGAGAGGAAAAAAGAAAGTCACCAAATATTTGCAATTAGGTGTCTGTTCCTTTTCTATTTATATAACTAGTGATGTGCCTGCACTTCGCTACGACAAGTTATAAAATTTTCAAATGTTTAACTATAGGTGTGTGATTTTACTTAACATCAAAAAATATTTACTCTAATTAAAAAAGAAGTTGACAAAAATTTTTAATGAAATTCAAACTATATTCCAACTTTTATTGATGGTTAAAAGCTTTTGTGATTTTAAAAAGATAAGGATCAAATTAATTAGGGAACTATATACTATACAAGAGATTGGCAAAAATGAATTCATTTGAGACATATCTTCTTTATAGAAAAAATTGCATCCCCAAGACTTCTAAGATTCATGACATAAAATATTTTATTCAAGTTCAATATATTGGATGATATGCTTTAAGTACCCATAAGCATATTTAGTTGAAATAATAATTGAAACAAATTATGATTGATTTGTGTCAAGGAAAATCATCTTAAGATAATAACTCTCATCTTAGGGGGAGAAGTGAGGTGCTCGCTTCCCCCTACTTCTCCACTTAGGTGATTTTGATGTCTTACTGGTTGAGCTATCCTTACTCATTTTAATTATGAACCATGGTGCCATATATTCAATTTAGAAGTTGGATAATTTGGCAAATTTCCAACCTATTAATTGTTGTTTTATATAATAGCTTTGTTATTTTATATTTCCAAATAAAGAAAAAGGTACAAACATAAATAACATGGAGGTTGGACATGTATTGTGAAAATAATTTTAATATTGAAAGGTGTGTAAGAAGTTCTGTGAATTTGAGAGAGGATTTAAGTGGTATGAAGAGGTAGCTTAAAAGTTATTTTGTTGGGATTTCAAAAGAATGGAGTGTTTAGAGAAATAATCTATTATATATATCTAAAGGAGGGTGTATCTCAAAAGAAAAAAATAAATCCACTACATTATTTGTAATGTAACAGTGATTTCATGTTTTATCCCTTTAATTTTTTTTTTTAAGTTCATGTATTTGTATGTTTATATATTTTTTCTAAATCAATATGTTTGTACATCCTTTTTTTCCTTTCAATTTTTATTTTAAAGTTCATGTGATATCCATTCTAGATTTAAGTTATGATTACAATAAATCATTTAATTTGTCAATTTATATACATATGTATTATATTAAGTTTGTAAGATCATCTTTCTTTTTGATAATTTCAATACAAAGATTGTTATTGTTGAAATAATGCAAACAACTCCATTAGTTAGAAATTTAAAATAATTTCCACGGACCTCTGCACCTATATATATATTTTTGGATTGTATTATATGTATGTGAATACTGTCTAAGTATAGAAATATATGTAAATATAGTAAATAAATCTACTTCTATTTATGCATGTATTGTATAAAAGATATTTATTTAAATAGAGATTTTATAAATTGAAATAATATTATTTATTTAGTAATCCATGGTTATAGGGAATAAAATGACAGTCTTGTTTTTTATTTTTTTTTTGCAAGAGAGGGATTTGCGAAAAATTCAAGGAAGAGATAACGAATGGATAGGGTTAAAAAAGAATAAAGAGAAAGGAGGAAGAAAAAAAAAAAAAAGAAGGGAGAGTAGAGAAACGTGAGAATGAGAATCTGGGAGAGGGAGAGGGAGAGGGAGAGGGAGAGGGAGCAAGAGGTGAGTTGTGATGGTTAGTAATCGGGGGTGAGGGGAGTAGTAACGGGGATGGGGTGGTGACGTGTCAGATCGTGAGTTACCGAACCTGCTTTCACATATAAGTATAGGTGGGAGGAAACTTTTAGAGTTCTAACAAATAAAGAGAAAAATACACGAGCCTTATAGTTTCCTTGGACAAACAGAAGATATTTTTCATTTCGGGTTTGGTCCGGTAAAGCCATTGTGTTGAACGCCCCGGGTCTGATTGGACCGAGATGGCTTGGCTGGGAGCTATTTTTATAGTGTATATATACACACACACACATACACATGGAGTCTGTAATTTCATGGTTGCACGCCAAGACTAGTAGAGTTTGAGACTCCATTGAAAATTAATGACGAGGTTGAACTCCATGAACTTGCTGGAATACGTACTCTAGTGAAGTACAGTTAAAGGAAGGTCGGGAGGGGGAAGGGGGTTATGTGATCGAAGGATAGAGATTCTTGAATTTAACAGTAGAGGTATAGGTTCAAATTTTCATTTTTCTATTATTAAAATTGATAATCAATTTTTGTCTAATTTACCCATATAGGATTCTGGGTTGTAAAAGGAATTTCTTTTCCTTTGTTGTAGTTGAAGACGTGCACTCATTATTATAATTCCTCCATATAAACTAGTTGCATTTTGTACGAACTTTAAGTATACATTTGCTGAATTTAATTTGCTGATTACCTTTAAAAGCAAGAATTGGACAGAGGACACAGAGCTTTTAGATGCTAAATTTAGAACGAAGCCAAGATCAATTCTTCCAAGATTGATTCGTTTTTGTGATTCACAAAAATATAGTAATCAAATATCTTCTACCGATTCAAATCAATAACCCCATTTGTTAATTTTGTGAATATTAATATTGGGATCGATGCTTCACTCTGACCATTGGGATCCAAATTCTTGTGCGTGAAAATTTTCGGTGTGAGGTATAGGTGATCCATGGATAAAGGAAAGATTTACAGATTAGCTACGCACCTTGCTCGCCATCAAAGCTTCGATAGTAATATGTGATGGACGGGCAATCTCCCAATTTGATTTCCTTCACCATCCAAAGAACTCGATTGAAACCTCTGTGCCCGCCTGCATATATGCAGCTTTATGAATTATAACATCACAGGCACAATTTGGGCTTTTTTGGTTTTTTTGTTTGCAAAGAGGCACAATGTGGTTTTATTTGTTAATGAAATATGTATATAAGCTGAGTGACGTGCAGAAAGAAAGAGGAGATCAAGAATGCATGCCATGAAGAGAGTTATTGGCATCGTTTGGAAAGAGCTTGTACGTCTTCCCATCCAACGTGAAGCGCGCCCCTGAGATTCTGTTTGCCACTCGCCCAACTAATGCTCCAAAGTATGTCGTATCATTCTGCATGCGATCAGGGTGGAAACAAATGTCCATGATATATATTTTTCGTTGTGCGTAAGCTTCGATTCAAATCTCATTTTCACACTATATATATAATTTGAGTATCAATTGTCAACTAATAGATCAAAATCAAATGGCTATAATTGAAACCATCATGTTTGCATTGTCGAATTGAATACGTTGTTGCCATTAAAAAGAGAAAATAAAACGTCCAACACAAATGCAAATGTTCTCTATTTAGATATTCTCGCACAAGTAAAATTAAGATATTCTTTAGTGGATTGCTTGCCACATGTTCTAATATTACACCATTCTTAATTAATACGTGCTTACGAGATCATGTTCTTAAAGGTAGGAGAAATTTGGTTGTGGAAGTCTAGTTTGCCAACACAATATGGTAATTCTCGTTCTCTTTTTATCATTTTTTAATACCTAAATTTTGGTAGGTCATGTTTAGAAGGAATGCACTCTCATATCTTATGATAGAATTCTTTTTGATTGCCCATGGCATTATTTTTCCCTAATTGTCAATGGTTTTCTCTGGTTAATTTTTAAAATTTTTTTCCATGTGGAGATGGCAGTATTCTTGGGGTTTACTTGACTTTGTTTCACATTATCTACTATTGTGATGTACAATTGCAATTTTATTGATATATCGCTCCTCCAGCAGCCTGGTTGGTCACATATAGCTACGACATGTGCAATGGTGCTCAAAAAATCAATCCTCTCAGGTGATTTTGAGTAGGTAAATCTTCAATTTCACCAGGTTATTAGAACTAATTAATGCGTATTTGATATTCATATAGTCTGAGAGCACGTTTCCTCCGTATGACTGGATCCAAAAAAGTATACATTAAAGCAGGTATTTGGTCGGATGATTATTAGGGGCAATTTATTGAAGAGGATTATTATGAGAACATGTTTGAAAATAAAGCTATCTTCACATCTACTCAAAATTTTAATTTACACAAAAAAAAGAAAAACTTTCCAGGTACGTGACATTGTACACTAAAATTGATACACCAGACATACTCTTAGGTGGAGTCTCACATACCAGCTTGTGTCCCTATCAATAATTATCATAAATTATGCATAAAGCGGCATATACATTCGCTTTATGTTAGATACCTAAAATTAATTCCTTGGAAACTTTTTCAAATTTTAAAGTAAAAAAAATATTATAATTGTGCACAATCAATCAATCGTACAATTTAATCCTTTAACTCTACTTAGTCTACTGACAACTAGCCTACAATACAACTTATTTCATAATCAAACACCTACTTAACAAATGCAAAAGAAACCATGCAATTGAGATATTCAATCTCCCTCTTGAGGATGTCAATCTAGTACTTTTTAATAGAGAATCAACTTGACCTAACTTGATTTACATGAGTAAAACTTGCTTCATTTAATATTTAGGTGGGTCTCGATTTTCAAATGCAAATTTGGTCAGATTTGAATTCAGATACGGGCAAAGGTACCCCAAACTCATATACCTGAAATAGATATATTATATATATAAGACTAAAAATTCAAAACACCCTAAAACTTCCAAGACTCTCGATTCTAGAGATTCCAAACACCCTAAGACTCCTAACTTCCTGCAATAGGTTGCTCATTTGACCATGTGACTTGAAAGTGATCAAGGACTCATGTCTTTTGAATTTCCAATTTTCAAATTTCATCTCAATGTCAAGACTTTGCTAATCTCGCCTCTTCTCTACGACATCCAAATTTCATCTCAACGTTAGGAGTCTCCTCTATCATGTAATTATCTCCACCACTAGAGTGTAAAGTTATGGTATTTTATGTATTTCAACTTAAAATAGGTGTGCTTTATTAAGTAAAAATGTTTGTGTGCTTAATTGACATTGATAAATATTTCAATATAATTCCATTAAGAGATGGTGCACGACTCAATTAATTTGTTATGATATTTTAAAATGATGATATGATATATAAATTAACATATTAATGGATATCGATTAATTAAATAGATATTTATTAATTTAATTGATATGGGATGAATTTTTCTCGATTGTATTTGAGATGGATACAAGAAATAAATTTGTAAATAAAGATAAATTTGATAATAATAAAATTGGACAGCTTGACACCCCTACTCCCTCCCAACATCCAATGTAAGTGTTACATAGGTGTTATTCATGAAAGTCCACACGCTTGATTCTTTTGACCATCTGTTGACTGGTCGGTAGGCATTATTTGACAAGAAATCTCATCGGCCACTTTCACATTTGATTTTACTTCTTTGTCTCGTAGTTTATGAAACTCTGGTATCCTACGTTTGGGATTAGTCCTGGTAAAGTCACTTGTACTTCGTTCTCCATTAATACAAAAAATTAAAATGTCTCATAACCAAATCATCTCTCCTTGATAGGAATGAGCATTTGGAGCAGCTCAGGTTAACCCACCCTGTGGTTCGGCCTGAATGGGACGGTTTAACTTTGAGTTCAAAATTAATCTGGGTTATAAATATGATTTATTTATTAAATGAGTTGACTTTATGTCGAGGTGGTCCAAATCTAACTTAGTCAATTGGCTTATTTACAAGGTTGTCTTAAAGTCTAATCTATTGATCCCATTATATTAATGTATATCATATATGTATATATATATTCATAGTATATCGAAATATATGTCGTACATGTATCTGTTTCAAAAAAAAATATCATACATGTATCATATATTAAATAATGAATAAATATTAACTACTTTTGTTATTTTTTAATCGACAAAATCTTAACTTCCGTGCCCCCTACAATAATAAGTTGTGCCTTACAATCCTAAAATCTCATTGGAACCATATATGAACTATTGACTTTTTGCTATAAAAAAAGCGTGAACATCCAAATTTGAATTAAATATAAATAGATGAGATGAGTATTTTTATTTTTTATTGTAATTTTCCTCTGCTTGATTATATTTGGTTGGCTTATCATATGTTATATATGTTGAATATTCAAGTCAAATATTTACAATGCAAGTAGCTGAATTATTTTAGTTGGACATTTATCATGAGCACTTAAAGAGCTTTCAATATCCACAAAAGTTAAATATAACAACCTTATCATTTACATAATCGAAAAAGATAATTATTCTTTATAAATCATTTTTTCTTACTTATACAAGATTATATTATTTTCTATACTTTTAAAATAGTTATTGATGCGAAACTACACTTACATATTATTTGATAGGTATAAGTGAAATAAATAATAAGAACATGAATAAATGATCTAGCCCGACCCGATCCGAACTCATTATTTTTTGGGTCGAGCCAGGCTTATGTCAAGAAAATTTATTTTGGACTGGATCTTGAGCTACCCTTTCAACCCATTCAGCTGGGTCAGGTCGAGCTTAGGCCTGGTCAATGCTTATCCCTACTTCCTAACTCACAATGCCATTTAGATGATAGGGGGAAAATTAGTCATTTATACCTATCAATCCTTTCAGGCCTTATCTGATTTGTGGGTTAAGTAAATTTATGTTAGGTTAAATATTTAACCCAACAGATAACTTATCCTCTATTTATGTCGAGTTAAGTGAAATTTAACCTGCGATAAAGTTATCATGCTTTCTCTATATAATAATTTTAACACATCAAAATATCCACATAGGTTAATTCATTTGTTCAACTATTTATTTAACTTCTTTCCGATTCCTCTACTTATTTTACACACTCATCCGCCTTATCAAACGAGGATTTAGATAACATAGAGATGGAGATTCAAACTTAAATCTCTCCTAATAAAATCAAAGACACTTCACCCTTCGCGTGGAAAGAGAGCTTTATCATTTAATATCCCTTGTCCGCCCATACCTTTTCTTTTGAGAGGCATAGTTCCCCACACTTTGTTTCGCCAGCAAGGTACCTTCTGCTGTATTTATTCAGATGATCGGTTTGAAGAACGTAAAGCAATGCGTAACATTGGCGATGGGATGGAAAGATTTTTGTCTTGATTAGGGGTTGGAAAGCTTTGGGCATATGCCGAGTATAGGACATTTTCCAGAAATATGATGGGTACCTAAATTTACCTTTACGGTACTTGCAAAAATTAATAAATAAGTTTCCCTTTAAGGTGTGTGACGTGTGGGTGTGATTGCGCATCCACGTGTGTACGAGTGCTCTGTCTAAAGTGGATTGAAGAGGGACCACGGGTTCCCTCGCTGGCACTTCATTTCAGGAACACAAGACTGACGAACCAAAACTAGAAAGATGTTAAGAGAAACTCCTCACCCTCTTCGTGCTCCCTTCCCTGCTAAAATTTAAGGCTTCTACATTTTAGTTTGAAAGTTCATCTTATTTGCGTAGCAAGATAACAATAACTCACTTCATATCTGTGTACTGAGATGACCTGCAGGATAACTTTTTCCTTATTTGACTTAGAGATAAGTTATCCTAAATTAATCTCTTGCAACTCAAGTTAATCCAACTTGACAACTAATTAAACTGGATTATTCTCACCGTCCAACGAGCTAAGCCTAAGGACCGTGATTAGGAGGAAGACAGGCATAGAGAATCTGGTCGCTTCTGGTTTGTGGACGATAGATGGATTGCTTTGGGTTGGGGTGGAATAGAAGGGTGGGTAAATTAACCAAAGTGCACCAAAATATTAGTTGTCAGCGCAGACCAGGCTATTATTTTACTTTGGAATGTTTGCGTCTTCATACAGTAATAAAACATAAATATAAGGAGAGACAACTTAATTATTATATACAAAGGAGATTGTCATATGGAAAATATCAATATAAATCGAATTATGTGCAAAAGTTGAGTAAAACTAAGTTGTGGGGAACTTACGAGATATGGAGCGATGGTGCGACTGGTGTCATACCCAAGCACAACATCGTCTAATTTTCCTGCATAAATGGCAGATGCCCAATTGAAAAAAAAAAAAAAAAGGTTATTTCCATTCCGTTAAGTAGCATCTTTTGTAAAGATAACGTTGAAACTTGATTTGACAAGCTTTTCTTTTTTTCAAGGATAAAGTCGCAACGGTATTTGGCCCAAAAATGCATCCCTCTTATCGGAGATAAAAGAAAAATAATGAAAGCTTGGAAATTAACCATATATATGGACCCGTAGATCACTATCTAACTCTGATCTCATGATTAAAAGTTAATAATTTCCTTTTTCATAAATTTTACATAAATCAACACTTCTGTTGATAATAATTTTTTTTTTTTTTTTCTCCTTCCAAGTTTCTGGACAACCTGATAATCTATCCACTTTATTCTCCTCCAAAACCCTCAAAACAAACAGAACGTTCCCACGAAACTCTCCCTGATTCAGGAATTTACAGATAAAACATACGAACCAGAGTAACACAGTGGTGACTTCTTACGAACAAATCCAAAAAAATACTCTCCAGGGTTTATGAGTTATCACAAAAAAAAAAAAATCCAAAAAATAACCCGATCACAGAAAACCAAAAAAAAAAAAAAAGGGAAAAGTAGAGAGAAACCCATGAAATCGTGCAATGCACACAGCCAGACCTCTGCAACCCAAACACAGGCGTCGCCATGCAGCAGCAAGATACCAAACCAAAGCCTTCAACAAGGAAAGATCGTACCTTTGGCATCGGGAAGCACCACAGAGAGGATGGTCGCTCCCCAATTGGTCACGTTTACGGAAAATTCCTTCCTTTTGAGTTCATGGTACTCCACCATCCTCCTTGCATCTGAGGCAGAGAAGAGGAAGGCGAGGGCCAAGACGTGGAGGCAGAGGGAGGAGGAGAGCTTTGCCATTGTGAACAATTGTTGATCTCTGCTTGAGAGTAGAGGAAAAGAAGTACGAGTCGAGAGGGGTGTCTGATGGTAATTTAAAGGCATGACGTGGGGATAGGGACCAAAGGAACGATTAAGATGGACGGCGGAGCCATGGGAGCTTCATCTTTAGAGAGTCTCGGTTCTGTTTGATGAGGTTATCGCGATTATTATTCACGTGGATCAGGGACTCTGAAGTTGGGAAATAACCCAAAAATAGGAGTTCGATGCCTTTCGTTGGAGATATCGTGTGATGGTTAGTTGTTTTTGTCAAAGTGCACATCTCTTTGTCGATTGTTGTTCTTTGCTTAGGTTGATTATTGGTTTTCCAATTTTTTCATTCCTTAGTAGTGCTGCTTATATTATAATTGTTATTAGTTTTCCAATCTTTTCATTCCTTGGTAGTGCTCCTTATACTTAATCGATTTTCTCCCTCCTCTCAAGATTTTACATTCGTGTAATTTGATTTTACATTGATATAAAATTATTTAGAATAAAATTACACATATTTAATTTGACATTAGACGAGAGTAAGGAAACACATCATATTATAATGTATTTTACAACGTGTGCCCTTCGCTTAACAATATCAGTTGAAAATCAAAATACATCGATGTACTTTCATTTTCAATCGGTGTATTTTAATTTTCAACTGGTGGAAAATCAAAACATACTGGTTGAAAGTCAAAATACACCGATTGAAATCAAAATACGTCAGTATATTTTCATTTTCAACTGATTTTTCACATATACAAAATGATTTTACCTATGGAAAGTATTTTTTTCACTTTGAAAATGATTTTTTACCTTTAGGTTTAGTGTTAGGGTTTAGGATTTTGATTCTCTAAATGCTAGATCTTAAATCCAAAGGTAAAAAATCATTTTTCGTAAACCCAAAATCTATCGGTGAAAAATCACCTTTTAGTTTGAAGTGTAAATTCATTTTCCATTAGTGAAAAGCAAAAACACATCAGCATATTTTTATTTCAAACAAACTACACATTTCAAGTCACTTACATATTTTATTTATGTAAAATGAAATGAATGTAATGCATAAGATTCTTAAATGATGAAATGTGTAAGTTGAATAAAAAAATAAACCTTTAAATAAAAGATGTGATTTCATATAAAAAAATTTCTTTTATATAATTCGAGAGATTCTTTATTATTATACGAATATCACTCACATCTTTTTTTTTTGTTAACATAAATATTCCTTGGTTAACTATCATTATAATTTAAATTAACGTCAATTAATTCGACGGCATTTACGTTAAGATGAGAAAATATGAGAAATGTTTATCTAATAACAAATAATATATATATATATATATATATATATATAAACTTTTTTTAATGTATTATCTAGATGTTTAACAAATTAAATATTTAAATGGCACCATAATTATTTGAAAGTTTAGGGGGTAATAATTAAAAAAATCATTTTTAGTTGCACATGCATTCCTTGTTTGCCATGATTTTAATTAACATCGGAGAAAACCTTCCGATTACCAAATAAGTTTAATACATTTAGAAGATGGAAGAAGCTTATTTGCATGAATTTATTCCTTGATGTGAAACAAAGTACATTAATTTACGTTTGTTATATATGTAACATATGATGTAATCATACAATCCAAAAGTACCTTTCATTCTCCAAACCAGATTTCTTTCTAGCTTATTTTCTTGATATAACTCGATCACAAATCAAACAATAAAAGTAACCTGTTTCAATATAACTCTCTGTTCCTTAATTCCTTAAATCAAACAATATGAGTCTCTTTCAGAATAACTCGGACATGGAATCGGATTCTGATATAGACAGGATATGACTTTTGCACAAAGAATATGAAGACATCCCCATTAGGACTATTAAAATAATCTAGGCCTGTAAAAATCGATCAAGTAAGCCAATTACTCGTTCAGGTGATCTTACTCAGTCACATGTCCAAATCACGTATGAACATCCAGCCAATGCTTTGTTTGCCGAGTAACCAGGATGTTACCCAGCTGATTAATTGGTAGATATTTATCTAAAGATACTTGTCACATTTACTTTCTTTTCCTTATGATATGAGTATATATATATATATATATATATATATGCATATACATTTTATTTTTTCCTTTCTTCACTGTATTGAGTCAATATGCTCATGTTAAATTTAAATATTAAAAAATATTGAGGTGGTTAATCCTTGTCTACTCCTGCATCAAGTACATAGACTCCTTAGTCCATTACGTTCTCGATTGAAGTCTTGCATAGACTTCTACAGAAGAAGTACTAGATTTCCCAATGGTCGTTTAATTAGTAGTTTGTTGAAACAGGGTCGAAGCTATGGAGCTTGGGGAAAGGTGCAGTACAGGATGAGGTTAAGGAGTAGTTGGGGTATACAAGTAATCAAATCAAATGATAGTTTACTCTATTTGGGTTCAGATCATAGGAATAAATTAACTTGAATAAGTAATCAAACAAAGAGATGAGAGTGATTTGGTGATCTAATTTCATCACAAATGGGATACGTCTACAGAGAGAGTATCAAGGCTCTCAAGTATCACTATACTTTCTATCTTACTAGCATACACCAAGCACACTCGCTCTTTTTCTGTATGCCTCCTTCTTACCTCAGTGCTTCGATTATTTATTCACAAGGAACATACGGCTCGTAACGTTAACACACGCGAACTTCTTGGATAACGGTGGTCGTGGTCAATCGAATAGTTATCTAAATTGATTACCATGTCGCCACGTCCAAGTAGGGACATGGACTTAATGGCTGATAACTGTCTTCTTTTTGAGTGAGGCAGATTGAATCGATCTGCCTAAACCGTCGGAGGATAAGGGTTTCTTCTACTTGTTCTTCTCCTGTTGATCGGAAGCTTATCGTTTGACTATTTCGATTGGTCCTAGAAAATTGTTGGACTAGCCTAGTTAACTGGGTAAATCATCTTCAACCACCTTAAATGCAAGCGGGAATTTCACGACTTGTTCACGTAAGAAATTAGACCTGTGCCCTAGTGGGCCTAAAAAGGACTTTTATTAAGTCTACTTAGTCATTTATTGAGGAGAGGCCATTTCTTCCCTAGTCAATAAGGCTGCCAGAGGAGTAGTTTCGAGAGGGTACTTTTGGTGGCGACTCCTTTGGTAATATAGACATTGCACTAGTGCCCTTCCTTGGCTGGTTCTATTCATGCAAGACATGTGCAAGCTTCGAATTGGAGTGTCCAAAGCTAGCTAGTGGCATGGGGAGGGAGAGTGTTGGCAAGACTTTGCCTGATCCCAAAAAGGTTTATGATGAGATTGTCTACCCTCTCATGAAGAAGCATGGAATTGAGTAAAGAATGGAGAAATCCCGATGTCCATGTTTGTAGTTTGTTTGTTTCTCCATCTATGTTGTTTGCATTATGTTAAATAATGATTTTTAAGGACCTGTTATTAGATAACTTAAGGGGTTTAACTATAATTAACCCACTTCTAATCTAGAAAGGACCTGTATATTAATTAAACCCAACTAAACTTGTATCTAAATGAGTACCGATACTGATAAACTAGTATCGACATCCCATATATTGAATACCAATATTGGTAAACTAGTATCGATATCCAAGCCATACAGATTTGAGTTCCATATTCAAAGAAGTATCGATACTTGTGCAAAGTATCGGTACTTATTACTTACTGTTTGGAACTTGTGCTCAAATGATGTTATGACCCGGTTCCCGGATCCCAAGAGGATCCGAGACCGGCTCGCTTCGACTAATCTCAAGTCCTAGTCGTCCAACAAAAAATAACCAAAAGCAGGAAAATAAACCACATTTACACATGTAATATAACTAAGTAGAAGAAACGTATAAAGCAGTAAAGAAATTAGAATAGTTGTCTTAGTACATATCACAACAACAACAATAACACGGAAAGCGAAAAGGAAACAGAAGTAGTAGAACAGTAACTAAGTGTCTATTACTTACTACAATAGTAGAGAAAAAAGAAAGTGCTGAAGAAAGACTACGGCTGAACTCGATTGGGCCCAGCACCCTTCGCAGCTGGAAACTCGGGCTGCTTAACTCCTGGTCTTGAACTGTGTTACAAAAAGACAGAGTCAGCGAACGCTGAGTATAGTGGTGTCTATATTATCTAAGTACAAAACAGTAAAAACAACATGTTTAATTCTCATTTCTATTTATCTATTTTATATGCTTCCGTTTCACCCATTTCTCAAAGTATCCAAATATTTCTTGATCTTGCATGTTTCTAGTGGGAACGATCTTGATTGCAATCTTTTCCGTAGAGTAGAAGGTACACGTGGTGCTCTCCTGGCCGGGAAAGTCCCCCGTGATAGTCCTACACCCAGTCAACCACCCCGAGGTCACTGTCAAGACGTAGCAGTGACTACAGTACGCGTGATAAGCGCACAAGCAGCTACCCCGCACTGACACGCGGCCAGTCATTTCCGCAAGCGGGTATACTCAAAGTACAGCACAGAACAGTATAGGACCTTTCCCTCTCAGAACAGGGGCCTCGCCCCTCCATAGTCCGCGCACCCTCGTCTAACTACCCCGGTTTGCCTAGAGGGCCTAACAAGTTGGTGTAAGGTGGCTAGCTGAACCCTGGGTCTCAACCCAAGGGAGGCTAGCTCCGCTCTACGCAAAAGGGGACAGTTGCTCTCTTTGGTACCACATACTCAAGGGTCAGGACACTTCCTATCTACGTTCTATATTTCTGTCTATCCACAAGAGTTCTACTCCTAACTCCCCGTAGGATTCGTGCTCAAGTTTACCTCATTTATACAGATCCAGATTGTTACGAACACAGCATCTGACGCAGTTAAGACGTCTAGGAAGTGGCCCAGACGTCTGGAACCCTTCCCAGACGTCTGGTATTAAATTTTTTTGGCATACGGGTTCGTGTCTGCACGAGTGCACGCGCAGACTGAACCCACCGCCTTCGTTCTGCTCTCTCTCTCCGTCCCTGCAGACGCGCCGCTTCTCTTTTCTCTCTCCCCGCGCTGCCTTTATATAGCACCGCCCTATCCCTCACCCTCACTCCACCGCCTTCTCCTTCTCCTTCTCTCTGCCAGCGCGAGCGAGCAAGCGGGTGTGGCAGCAGCGGCTGCAGCGAGCGTGTGGGAGGGAGGATTGTCGCGGGAGGAACAAGAAGGCTCGGGACCGCTAGAGCCGGCCGGCGAGGGAATAATGGGCGTGGGGTGTCGCGGAGGAGCTGCTGCAACTCGGGCAGCAGGCGGGCGTAGCACGACACGGCCGTGTGTCGCGGGCGGAGAGCGACAGGGTCCTGATTCTGGGAAAATTTCCCAGAATCGGACGTCTGGACCTTCGTCCAGACGACACAGAAGACGTCTGGAGGAAGACCCAGACGTCTGGCAGGTACAATATTTTCCTTCCTTTTCCTTTTTACGCGGGTACGGCCATGCAGCCGTACGCTGCGTTCCTCTGCGCCTTTTCGTGATGAGAGCGGATGTGTGTGTGTGCAGGTGTTGTTCGGGAGGGCGCGAGGGGTCGCCTTTCCACACGAATCAGACGTCTGGCCACAGTACCAGACGACGGATAGGACCTCCAGACGTCCGGGGTGACAATCGAACGTCTGGAAACTAAGGCTAGACGATACAGCGGGCTTCTGGATGTCTGAAGGACTGCGCAGACTGAGGTACGACGTGATCAACCTTTTAAGACATGTGGAAGAGGTTCCAGACGTCTAATTTTGGACAGATTCGTCGTTTTTGACCCGTTTAGGGCCCGTTCGAAGTCCGTTTTCCGCGTTTCGAGTTGCGTTCTTTCCAGATTTATTTTCTCTACCTGGTTACAGTAATTGTGCACTGTTTTGAGAAACTACTTGTGTTGATCCTTGTGTTAGGTCCACGTTCCGTTGCGGCTCTGGGGTGCGGAGGCGCGTGGGATTGCCGACCACGCTGCCAGTACTCCCGATTTCGCGGGTAGAGTGGCCCTTTAATTTATTTAACAAAATTTGTACAATTATGAAATAATTAATAGAGTCTAGGGAATTGCATGAGCCCTAGGACTAGGAAATTAGATTGAATGATAGATCCAAGGGCATTGCATGAATCTTAGGACTGGAAAACTAGATTGAATGATAGATCCTAGGGCATTGCATGAATCCTAAGACTGGAAAACTAGTTGAATATACAAACATTGCAGTCTTGGAAAAGTAGAAAGTGAAATTTCCAGCCCTACCAGGAGGGGGTGACGTAATAATTGCGGAAATAAAATAAGCAATCTTCACAAAATAACAATCACACAAGTACACAAGAATTTTTAGGTGGAAACCCAAACCGGGTGAAAACCACCACCTAACCCTCTCGAGTTAGGATTTTCCGATCAACCAAGTTGATCAAAATCCACTAAACCGAATCACTTTAAACGAGGGTGATTCAACCTCAATACAACCATGCTACTTAAACGAAGGTAGCGTACCTCAACCCCTTCTCTTCACGAGAAGGATTTTGTCTCGCGAAGGAGACGGAAATTCGCAAAGCGAATACCCAACCAAATAACAAAGATAAAATAAATAAGTAATCCTATAGAGCCAACAAAGTAATTATGAACCTAAGCTTCTATAGGAATTAGGATACTCCCCTTTGCAAGGAGTGCGTCGAGTTGATGACGCGGTGCGTGAGCCACGCGAGTGCGCAACTTTGCTCTTGTGAACTACGGTGGGAGAGCGGGTGCGCAACAGCTTGATGCTCTCAAGAGAATGGAACTTGAGCTTGGAGAGCAAGAGCTAACTAGGACACAAGAGAGTGGAAAGTGTATTACAAAGTGTTTCTTGTGTATCTTGGTGTCTCTAGGTGTGTGTTTGTGTTGCAAAGGTTCCCTTCTATTTATAGAGGCCTTAAGAAGGCTTAGGAAGGCTTAGGAAAGGTTCTATAGCCGTTGGGAACAAAGCCCAAGAGAATCAGCCTGAAATCGGGAACAATCATTGTTCTGACAGGCTTATCAGACGTCTAATTCTGGCGTCAGACATCTGGAAGTTCACTTTAAGACATCTGATTTCAAGGTCAGACGTCTGATTTTGGGCGGGTTGCTTCCTGACTTGAATCAGATCTAAACGGGGTTCTAGTGTAAGTCCATTAGATGACATATAAGACGCCTGGCAGTATGTCTGGACGTCTGGAAACCTTCTTTTTCTGTGGGAATGGATTTCCAAACGTTTCAACGGCTAGAAAATCTCTGAGAAGAGATTTTGGGTCAGCCGAGGCAAAACGGTCAATTATCAGACGTCTGGAAAGTCCTATGGACGTCTGATAAGGCTCTAACGGTCATATCCTCGTGTGTTTGCTAAGCCAGCCAACGGTCCACTAATTGGACGTCTGGCAAAGTCATCAGACGTCTCCTAAGACCTCTGGTCTAAGGTCTGGACGTCTAATTTCATCGGACAGAACTAACTATATCCAGCCTAACAGTTATCAGACGTCTGAAACAACAGTCAGACGTCTTAAAATACTTTATCAGACGTCTGATTTGGGAATTAGACGTCTGGAAACTCTGTTTGAACCTTATATTGGTTTTCTAAGTGTTCTACAGAAAACCTAAGTATTCTAGGGTTGTGCAGGTGTTCCTAGGACTACTGTTAGGGTACTTTGAGGCTCTTTAATAGAAATCTAAGTAACAAAAATAAAGAGCAACAGAAATAACGAAAAATACAAGGAGTACAAGAGAAGGAAATCTATCCTATTCTTCATCTCCTTCCTTCTTCAATCTATCGCTCCTCGCGAATCTCCTCTGTTTTCCATCAATCTCGTCCAATCCGTCCTGGATGTGAGCTCGAATTCCATCTAAACACGTCTACATTTGCAATTGACCTGAAATCTAAGACTCCAAGTGCAAATGTTAAATAACATGTGTTTTTTATCATCAAAACAAATGATCGTGGTACTCTAGCACCAACAATCTCCCCATTTTTGATGATGACAAAACCATAAATAATAATGCAAAAAAAATCCTCCCCCTTTTTGACATTATCAAAAAGGTTTGATTGATTTTAAATCTTCTATAACTCCCCCTTAAAACATGCTTTCCTATGAATTTCTTTTAACAAAGGTAATGTCCTCCTCCTTTTTTATAACAACAAGATAGCTATTATTTTTTTCCCCCTTTCTAAAGGAAAATTAGCTAACTTATATCTCCCCCTTAAAAATTGACAATTAGCTCATAAATTTTAACTCCCCTTATCTAAATGCTACTGATAAACAAAGATAGGGTCAAGAATTTTTACCTCACCTACCATGGCCAATAAAATGGCCCGAATGGTGGTGGTGGATGCCACATCGGATGGGGCTCCCATCCGTAGCTTGGAGGCCCGGGCATTGGCGCCGGTCTCCAGTCTGGCGGTCGACGTGCGGCGGGTCCGTCGCTTGTTCGCCGTCTCGTCGGTCTTCTTGTTCTCCTCCTTGGTCTACTCCTTGGTTCCCCCAACTTGAGTTGATCAGCTTTGAGTTTGTAGGTCCAGTCCTTTGTGTTGTAATTATCCCTGAACCCTACAAAATAAGATTCCAATTCTTTTTTCGGTATCCAAGTGGGCTTGGATCCGGATCTGTTAGCGGGTCTCCTTGACGGAGATCCTTTCTCAATCTTTGGGCTATATAAATCATCTACTTTGTTAACTAATTTGTTAGAGTTTTCCCTAAGACATGCAATTTCGTTTTCTATAATACTCATCTTAGTCTTTAAATCAGAAATTTCTATTTTTAGACTAACATTTTCCTCAATCAATTTATTATTTTCATTGATGAGGTTATAATTTTCTAATAATAGGTTATCATTTTTAGGACTAGCTTCTAGATACTTAAGTTTATTTTCTAATCTTTTATTTTCACTTCTAAGAAAACTAAGATTCTTTTTAATGCTTTTATTTTCTATTTTAAGTGCTTTACTAACTTCAAATAGTTCATTAAAAGCTTCTTGTAAATCGAAATTTACCTCGTTGTCGGAGTCGCTTCCGCTTTTGCTGTCGCTATTGCTTCCTTTGGCCATGAAACCAAAGCAAGTGGTTTCCTCCTTCTCGAGATCTTCTTCCGAGCTCATCTCTTCGTGAGTGTCTTCTAACTTCCTCCATATCTCGTGGGCGGTAGTGCACTCTTGGATTTTCTCGAACTCTTTCAGACTCAACGCACAATACAGGGCATTCATTGCCTTTGCGTTGAGTGAAAGCTCTCGAATCTGTAGCTACGAGTAGCCTCCTTGGGGTCGCTTCGGGATCTCGTATGGGGTTTCGCAACATCCCCATATCTCAAACTCAGTGGCTTGGAGCCACACCTTCATCCTCAACTTCCAATATCCGAAGTCCCTCCCGTCGAAATAGGGTGGTCGGACGGTGGACTGCCCTTCGGAGATTCTGATTGCGGCTATGCTTCCCTCCATGATCTACTTGCCGTGTGTTACTCCGAACTCGCAAGAACCTGCTCTGATACCAAATGAAATTTCCGACCCAACCAGGAGGGGGTGACGTAATAATTGCGGAAATAAAATAAACAATATTCACAAAATAATAATCACACAAGTACACAAGAATTTTTAGGTGAAAACCCAAATCGGGTGAAAACCACCACCTAACCCTCTCGAGTTAGGATTTTCCGATCAACCAAGTTGATCAAAATCCACTAAACCGAATCACTTTAAACGAGGGTGATTCAACCTCAATACAACCACGCTACTTAAACGAGGGTAACGTACCTCAACCCCTTCTCTCCACGAGAAGGATTTTGTCTCGCGAAGGAGACGGGAATTCGCAAAGCGAATACCCAACCAAATAACAAAGATAAAATAAATAAGTAATCCTATAGAGCCAACAAAGTAATTATGAACCTAAGCTTCTATAGGAATTAGGATACTCCCCTTTGCAAGGAGTGCGTCGAGTTGATGACGCGGTGCGTGAGCCACGCGACGGCGCAACTTTGCTCTCGTGAACTACGGTGGGAGAGCGGGTGCGCAACAACTTGATACTCTCAAGAGAATGGAACTTGAGCTTGGAGAGCAGGAGCTAACTAGGACACAAGAGAGTGGAAAGTGTATTACAAAGTGTTTCTTGTGTATCTTGGTGTCTCTAAGTGTGTGTTTGTGTTGCAAAGGTTCCCCTCTATTTATAGAGGCCTTAGGAAGGCTTAGGAAAGGTTCTATAGCCGTTGGGAACAAAGCCCAAGAGAATCAGCCTGAAATCGGGAACAATCATTGTTCTGACAGGCTTATCAGACGTCTAATTCTGGCGTCAGACATCTGGAAGTTCACTTTAAGACATCTGATTTCAAGGTCAGACGTCTGATTTTGGGCGGGTTGCTTCCTGACTTGAATCAGATCTAAACGGGGTTCTAGTGCAAGTCCATCAGACGACATATAGGACGTCTGGAAACCTACTTTTTCTGTGGGAATGGATTTCCAAACGTTTCAACGGCTAGAAAATCTCTGAGAAGAGATTTTGGGTCAGCCGAGGCAAAACGGTCAATTATCAGACGTCTGGAAAGTCCTATGGACGTCTGATAAGGCTCTAACGGTCATATCCTCGTGTGTTTGCTAAGCCAGCCAACGGTCCACTAATTGGACGTCTGGCAAAGTCATCAGACGTTTCCTAAGACGTCTGGTCTAAGGTCTGGACGTCTAATTTCATCGGACAGAACTAACTATGTCCAGCCTAACAGTTATCAGACGTCTGAAACAACAGTCAGACGTCTTAAAATACTTTATCAGACGTCTGATTTGGGAATGAGAGTCTGGAAACTCTGTTTGAACCCTATATTGGTTTTCTAAGTGTTCTACAGAAAACCTAAGTATCCTAGGGTTGTGCAGGTGTTCGTAGGACTACTGTTAGGGTACTTTGAGGCTCTTTAACAGAAATCTAAGTAACAAAAATAAAGAGCAACAGAAATAACGAAAAATACAAGGAGTACAAGAGAAGGAAATCTATCCTATTCTTCATCTCCTTCCTTCTTCAATCTATCGCTACTCGCGAATCTCCTCTGTTTTCCATCAAGCTCGTCCAATCCGTCCTGGATGCGAGCTCGAATTCCGTCTAAACACGTCTACATTTGCAATTGACCTGAAATCTAAGACTCCAAGTGCAAATGTTAAATAACACGTGTTTTGTTATCATCAAAATAAATGATCGTGGTGCTCTAGCACCAATAGAAAGGAAATGATAACTGCTTGTAAATTGGTTAACAGCTGCCTGTCATGAATGAATAAATATGCTTGAAAACATGTGTTGTATGAACGTAAAGCCGGAACGGTGAAACCTAAATTGGCTGGGATAAAAGAGCTTGAACCCTACGGGGAATTAGGAGTAGAACTTCGGGAAACGAAATGGAATAGAATTGGGGAAGTGAGATGACCCTTGAGTACGGAGTGCCAAGGAGAGCGACTGTCCCCCTGTTTAGTGCAAAGCTAAGCTAGCCGCCCTAGGGACCCGGGGTTAGGTCTGGCCACTTTGTACCGACTTTTGGCCCTTGCGTACACAATACCGAGGAGAGCTACTAGTGTAGGGAGAGTACTAGCTACCCAACGGGCCCCGGGGTTCTGCTAGCTCACCTACACCGACTTGCTAGGTCCACTGGGCAAACCAGGGTAGTCAGGCGAGGATACGCGGACTGTGGAGGGGTAAGACCCCTGTTTGGTTACTGTGGAGGGGCTGGGCCCCTGTTATTGAGAGGGCTTTGCCCTATACAGGTTCCGTGCTGTGCTTTGGTCGCACCCGTTAACGGAAACGACTGACCGCGTGCCAGTGCGGAGTAGCTACCCATACGTTTATCGCGCGTGCTGTAGTCACCGTTACGTCTGTCAGCGACCTTGGGGTGGTTGACTGAGGGTAGGACCACCACGGGGGACTCTCCCGGCCAGGAGAGCACCACGTGTTACTTCTACCTTTCGGGAAAGACTGCAATCAAGATCGTTCCTACGAGGAACATTCGAGATCAAGAGAAGGATCTGAGAAATAATAAACAGTGAATAAATGGAAAATATAAGGAAAGAAAGTAAAAAATATAACAGCTACTGTACACTCTACTGCTTCTTTTAGCTTTTAGTTGCCACTCTACTCAGCGTTTCGCTGACGTGTCACCCTTGTTGCCTTTTCAGGACCAGGTGTTGAGTAGCTAGAGGCAACGGCTGCAGAGGGCGCTGGGCCTAGTAAGGTCCAGTAGGGTTACCTGTAGTACTTACTGCACTTTTCTTTCTGCTGTAGTGAGTAGTTTTCTGTTGCTCTTTGTACTGTCTTTAATGTAAGCTTCATGTTATGTACATGTTTATTTCTCTACTGTTGTGGTGGTGTATGCTATAGTATTTCCTTTCTTTACTGCTGTATTTTGTTACTGCTAGTTATATACATGGTGAATGTGGTTTATTTTACTGCTATTTTGGTTACTTTCTCGTTGGACGACTGGGTCTTAGGATTAGTCGAGTCAGTCCAACTCCCGTGTCTCGTAGGGATTCGGGAATCGAGTCGTTACATAGATCTCATTTTTCATAATTCATTTCTCATCCATGTTTAGGTAGCTCGTGTTTTCATAATTCAATTATTAATAACATGCAGCTGGTGATTTCATACGTAATTGTTCCTTAAATACAGGCAGCTCATATTTTAACAAGCAACTCATAGTTATAGTATTTGCTAGCAATTTATCTTAATCACTCATGCAAGTAAACCATACAATACAAACAGGCTGATTCATTTCTTTACCTTAAGGTTCATTCCACATCCTAGGGTTCCATTCGGCTATTTCCACGAGCACATTCTTATTTAAATATTAATAATATAATTAAACCACTCTACCAGGAAACACGGGAGTAATGGGGGCTTGAACCACAGGCCTAGACATCTCTGCGAGCCCCAAATGCACAACTGGCTGAAACCCTATACCAGGGAATATATTACAAAAGGAGAGTTCAAAACAGTGTATAACAGACTCTAGTACGTAGAGGAACTCGAGAGGAAAGTGCAGGTATTTCGTTTGCGTAAAACGGACCCCGATCAGACCCTAAACAAGTCAAAAACGTGCCTACTATTCAAAATCAGACATCTGAGAATAATCCCAGACATCTTAAAAGGCATCAGATCTTGCCTTGTGTCTCTTGTGGTATCCTCAAACATCCAGACCTTCTCTACGATCGTCTGAAGATACTTCCAGACGTCAGACAATGTCTCCAGTCGTCTGGAAGCACCTTCGAACGTTTGGTGATGTGATCAGACGTCCAAAAATGAGTGGAAAAGTGTCCCACGCGCCTTTCCAAGGACCTTTACCTGCATACGAAATCCGCAGGTCCAAATCAAGCCGAACAAATCTTCTGCGGTGAGGCCTGCATGGCTGTAACTGTGCAAAAGCATGTATCTTAGTACTGCGCGTGCTTTGAGACGTCTGGCCCTAGACCTGAATGTCCTATTGCCGCCACGGTCGTCTGGTCGACTCTCCATATGTCTGATACTGGAAAAATTCCCAGTATCAAAACCTCTCCCGTGAGTTGTCACCTTCGAGAGCTCGCCCACAAGAACTTCCGCAATCCCTCCCGCAGCTGCAGAGGGTCGAAAACCGCCTCCTTGAGCCCCTCCGAGTCCCACCGAGCCTCCACTAGAGTTCCGCCGAGCTTCCACCGAAGGTCCACCGACCTTGGGCCTCCTCCTCCCATGCTTTACTCCTTCCTCCCTCTCGCTCTCCCTCGCTCGCCCTCCACTTGCCTCACTGGAGATCCGAAGGTGGTGCTGGCTAGGGTGTGAGGAGGAGAGGAGAGGGGAAGGGAGGGGTTTATATATAGGAGGGTGTAAGGTTTAGGGTTCGGGGGAGATGAGGAAGAAAGAGAGAGAGAAACGGTCTCTGTGCATCGCCCACGTGCAGAGCGCAAAGTGCAGTACAAAAATTCCACTTTCAGACGTCCGGGAACGAGTCCAGACGTCTGACTGAAACTCCAGACGCCTTAAATGGCTAACAGTGTAACGGGTCATTACAAATGAGTACTCATCCAATACTCATAGTGTATTCGTACTTGTAATAAGTACCGGTACACATAGGGTACTAGTATTACTCGAGTAATAGCCTGGTCTTAATGAGTACCAATACTTGTTGATTACTAGATACTTTGCCTATAGCTCATCAGGACTTGTACTAATCACAAGTACTGATACTTGTAAGCTATAGGTACTGGTTAGCTTGAGCCCAGGACTGGATTTGAGACTCATGTATACTGATACTCATGGTAAGTACTAGTATATGCAAGTCCCAGATTTTGGACTTGAATGTCTTAGAACTTATACTGTAGTTAGCTAGTACTGGTACTAGCAAACTACCTAGAGTTCTATTACCTTGATTATACCTTGCATGTACTGGTACTAGTCAAGAGCACCGATACTTGCAACGGTATTACATTAGATCTGGTACAACTAATTATTGACATATTATAATGATACAAATAACATATAAATACAGTCATGCAAACATGAACAAGGATTTAATATGAACTAAGGCAGATGATAAGTTTTAAGAGCATATACATATATGTGTGTGGGTGAATGATAAGAAACATACCTGTATTCATCATTTCTATCTGCAAAAGATAGCAGGTTTAATCTTCTAAGAGTTCCTTCTATTCAGCCAACAGAGAGAATACCTTGAGAGACAACCTTAAAGAGATCTCCTCTTTCTAATCGTCTCTTATCTTCTCTTCCTCTCTTTCTTACTCTCACGATGGGTATGTGTGAATGATAAGATCTGGAGGGCTCTTGGACCATAACCCCACAACAAGGCTGCAATTATCCTCACTAATTGTAAGTGAGTAATTAGTATCTCCACCCATCAAGGAGGTTCTAATTACCATTAGGTTTCTGCACATGTATGTTTATATACCACACTTTCCCTTTTGTATTTTATACTCATCTAATCTTAATATCATTAGTTGATCACTTTATAAATAAGTATTAATTAATGACAATCTTTAAATTGTATGTTATATAATTATATTTATATGTTCATATACTAATTCATATATATTAGATCATAATCTAACATCTATTAATTACTTGTGGTTGAGATCAGATTGTAATAAACACCACATCAATTAATGGAGTTTGCATCATGAAAGTGATATGGCACTATTGGTTACTAGCTTGGTACCATCGGTTTGCTTTGTTTTGTATATCGATTAAGAGCTTAGGAGTTGCAAGTCTTAGCATGAGTTTTATAAGTATATAAGAATGATGACAGTATCGTGAAAATATGATTATTTATAAAACTTTTGAACACTAAAAAATAATTAGTAATAGATACATTGAGAGTTTGAGCCATCCTTGATAAGATAAAATTATCTAAATTACTTATTATTAACTTAAACTAATTTTTTTAGTTTTTTTAAAATTTCTTATTTTTAGGAATTTTATAATGAAGAATAAAACTAATCCTAAAACTAAAGACTTCCTAAACTAATAAATAAAATTTGTATGTGGATCAAGAAATTAACTAAGAACTATGAACTAAACTAATGAGAATTAAAGTAAATAATTAAAGAAAAATTTTTATTAATTACAAATTACAACGAAAGAAAGAGACAGAAGAAATTAAGATGAGTCTCAACGTGGTGGCAATGAGTGGAGGGTGGAGACGACAAGTGTGGACTGCGGTGGTGGACGGGTGGAGTTACGTCGGAGAGTTTCCATCCCCGAGAGAGAGAGCCGGGGGGGTGGGGGGGTGGTGGGGGGGGGGGGGGGGGGGGGGGGGTGGTGTTGGTGTGGGGGGAAGGAAGGAGAAGAATAATGGGAGAGATGTATCAAGAGAGAGGGGGTCTTGGGGGTATTTATTGTGAAAGAAGATCCCTTGAGTTCCAAAAATATTGGGATTTTAACCAAATTCGTCGCTCATAATTTTGATAAGTTGGAATAGGTATAATTGCTCTAAATCTCATCACAAATGAGATTATTTCCTTATTTTATGCTTAGGAATGCAATCTTCGTCACCACATACATGCCTTTTTCAAGCCTGCAACGCCTTTAACAGGCCTTAAAACCGCGCCCGGTCCTGTTCTTGACCTGTCTCTTTTTCTTTTCCTTTTTATGGCACAGTCGGACCATTTGGGCTTCCTAGTAGGCCCGCTAGCAACAAAGCCCACGCACGCTTCACATGCGGTTGTACAAATGCGCTAAAGTGCACCTCCCCGCTCCCGCCCCTCTCTAACTTGTGCAAGAACGGGAGATGGATGAGGAGAGCCTCGTAGGATTTTTTTTTTTTAATTTACTCTTTATTTTTCTTCCGTCATTTCCTTCCATCTTTATTTCTCTGCATCATTTCTGCAAGTACTTTTTTAATTTCTTTCTCAACGACTGACTCTCGCGTCCCATGTTCTTACATTTCTGACTGATTTTGACTATATTCCTCCCTTGTTCTCTCTCCCTGAAATAAAAAAAATTAAAGAAATTAGATTATTTTATAAGTTATAATAAATAGCAAAAATATAAAATAAAAATCTGAAAAATTCTCAAAAGATAGCAAAAAAAATGGGTAAAAAAATCTGACAAAATTGTGATGTGATAAACATGGGATGCCAATTTGTTCTATTTTGTTGGATACTCCTTGTATCGTTTCTCCGATCACCGATTCATGATGGATCAGTTTAGGCAATAGAGTAGAATTTAAGGCTAAATGTTGTATGGTGGATATGGGACTTTGGGCATGGGACCTTCAGACGCAAATGAGAAAAGGCTTTACCATACTGACTACTCCTTATTGCATGTGTTAAAATTCTTTATTTTCCTTGTGTTGTTTTGCTTGTTATGCTTTCTTGGATCTGGTAAGCGATGTTTCCATTAATATCTTTTAACAGAGAGGCTAGAGTTTCGTAATAAAGCATCCTAGATTCACCTACATGCTATTGCGTCAACGACCCTAGAATGTTGTCGGAAAATCATTGCTCTCCCATTTTTTATTTATTCTCCATCAAATAATTTTAGAAAATTTGTACTTGCTTTGAACTTGACTAATCCGTAAAATACGACAGTTAACCGATGTAAGGCCATATGTTGCTACATGTATTCTCTTGATTACGTGTGCCTTATGCAAAAACTACTCATCTTGTAGCATGTTGATCATGAAATTCGCGAGGGTGATAAGACGTGCCTTTGCACTCAGAAACATGATTATTTAAAAATTTTTAAATTCTAAAAAATAAATAAAAATAATATAACGAGAGTTTGAGTCATAATCAATAAGGCAAAATTATCAAAATTATTAAGTACTAACCTAAACTAACTTTTTAGATTTTATGGGAAATTTTCTCATTTTTTTGAAATTTTAAGGCATGCAATAGAAGCTAATCCTAAATCTAGAGAGTAATTTGAAACTAACAAAATAGCAATTGCCTAGGAGTTGAGAAACTAGTTAATTAACTACAAACTATGAATTAAGCACTAAAATAATGAAAATGAGGATAAATTACTAAAGAAAATTTTTATTAATCAAAATAATGTAGTGAGAGAGAAAAAAGCAAGGGGTGATTCTTAGTGGTGATGAGCAAAGAGCGGTGGTGGATGTGGATCATAGTGGCAGAGAGCCCTATGTTTGAGAGAGAGAGTGGGAGAGGAAGAAGAGAATAAGAGATGGGTTCAGGGATGAAGAAAAGAAGTAGGAAGAGAATAGAGAAAGGGGGAAGAAGAAGAATGACAAAGGGGTCCTTCGCCAAGGAGTCTCGAGGGGATTTATATAGAGGGTTTTGAAATAAACTTTTAGGATAGTCACGACTTGTTTCTTAATTTTAGCCCCTTTCCTTTCCAAATATTAATTTGCACATAAAAGAAAATTTGTAACTCTATAAATTAATTTTTAAATGTAACTTGAATCACTCAATTTGAGCTTCAAATAGGAAATTTATGGCAAAGATACTGAATATGTATTAGGTTGTTTTCAAATTTCAAAATTGAGATTAAAATTTCTTTTTTGATCGGCTATAATCATGGAAGAATGAAAAGAAAATGGTCTTGGAAGTGGGATTCTCTTATCAAAGGGTTAACATGTGATTTCGGTAATGGAGATTAAAATTAAATTAATCCTAATTGGAATTTCTTAATTAGGAGTGAGAATAAAATTAGTTTTCTCTTCTTAATTGATTTTCATATGGAAAGTGAGAGAGATTGGGGGAGATCTACTCTTGGATGTATAACATAATTGGAAAAGGTTAAAGTGAATGTCCAAGGTGGCATGGGTGGTTAGGGGTAAGGGGATAAGTAAGGTCGATATTAGGGGTTTTGTGAGTTTTATTAGACTTTAGTGTATTTAAGTCCAAAATAAATGAAAATTGATATGGTGAGATTAAATAGGGTATCTCTTCTATGATCCCTCCTCCATAAATGTTTTGAGGCATCTCTGATTTTCTTAAGCCTCCAAAATGATGCTTGTAGCTCTATAAAGCTTCTAGGTTCTAACTTTGCAAAAAAATTTTTCTTCCCACTCCTATAACTAACAAAATGTAAAAATTATAAACTTGAACTTATAAATCAAATATTATGATAATTATGATTATTTATTTACAAAATGTCTTAAAATTAGTAAAATTATGCATGGAATAACATTAAGATCAAGCAATTATCACGTGTGGGATATGATTGAGGCCTTGTTCTTGCACTAACAATCTAATGATATTTCCTCTTTCTGAAGCACCTTGTCACGACGTAGAAATGTGTATATCGAGAATTTTGGACTTGACCTCCGTTGTAATGAGATTGCAAATTAATTTTTCATTCTATCTTGACTTAGGACTAACCATTAGTTGAGAAACTTTAGAAGGAGTATTTATTCCACTGTGGCAAGAGGTAACAGGAGCATGCCATTAGGTACCCACACCTATCTGTACCGACATTTATGTTATCCCTTGTTCTTACCTATCAAGAGAATCCAAAAAAAAGGGAACCTTTTATTTCACACATGTATGTCTTAAAGGAGATTAGCCTTATAAAATGTATCCAAAAAATCACAATGTAGGAAATAAAAGGGATTTTGTTGATAGCTTATAAAAATTGCTTTTTGAAAAGTGGATTTGCCCATAGGTTTGGTACGAGTGCGGGGCATTTTCCCATTGGAGGGAGTGAATACACCTATTTTCATTCCAAAAGACTCTCTTTACGTAAGAGTCACCTCTCCAAATTTATTGCAACTCTTGCACACGTTTAGAACTATTCTTGAGTACTCTTTACCACCTATACTTGAGAGGACAAGCAACCGCTAAAACTTAGTTAATGCTCTTTAATATGCAAATTGAGGTTCTTTCCATCTTGTGCACACTTCTTGGGACCTTAACTTTGCTCTATATACTTCGGCACTCATTCTCTACACCAAGGGAGTACAAAGGATCCAAATATGGATTTGACCTAGAGTTTCTGGGTATGTCCAAGAGTATTTGTTTAAGCCTTAGATTTGTTTATTTATTGCATACAAATTAGGGGCTTAACATAGTATCTTTAGTTGTATCTTACTTATTTCTATTTTCATTTCTATTGTATTAGTGTTGCAATATTGAGTGTCGGGGTTGTGGGTTCCTGATCTCTCTACATGGATGGGGCTTCTCTTGATCAAAGCTAATTGGTTGAAATGAGTTAATCTTTTATTGAAAACCCTAGGCTCTCTTATATAAACAGAGACAAAAAAAAGGTAAAAGTACAGGAGTGTCCCTGAGGAGCTAAAAGGCCAAAAACCCATACAAATAATAAATAATAATATGTGCTAACACTCTCCCTCAAGTTGGAGCATAGATATCTATCATGCTCGGTTTGGAAACACATGAATCAAATAAGGATCTGGCCAATGGCTTAGTAAAAATGTTTGCAATCTGATTAGATGTGACTGGTGTTGTATATAGTAGCCCCTTCTTAATGATATCCCCGGTATAATGACAATCAACCTCAACATTCTTCGTTCTCTAGTGAAATGCTGGGTTGTTGGCAATGAAGCTGGTTACTCTGTTATCACACCGCATCTTCATTGGGCTAGAGAATTGTATCTACAAGTTAGTAAGGACTTGATCCATATCATCTCTACACTTGTCTAAGCCATGGCCCTGTACTCAGACTCGGCACTTGACCTCGCAACTGTGCCTTATTTCTTGCTCCTCCACGTGATCAGACTCCCTGCCAAAAAGGTGTAGAACCTTGTAGTGGATTTGCGGTCCACATGACATCCGCTGTAGTCCGCATCTGAATAGCCAACCAAGGTCATAGAAGACCACTTGGAGAAGAGGAGACCCTTCCCAGGAGCCTTCCTGATGTACCAGAGCACCATCAATGCTTCATCTCATCGCTGACATGTTGGCTTGGCCATGGACTGACTCAATCTCCCCATCACAAAGGAGATATCGGGCCTCGTGATAGTGAGATATAGTTGCTTGCCCACAAGCTGCCTGTACTGCCTGCTATCTACCAATTGTGCATCCTCATCATAAAGTGGCATCTTGGGGTTCATAGGAATATTGGCCTCCTCAGCCCCAAGCATACCCACCTCCTACAAGATGTCCAACGTATACTTCCTCTGGGACAGGATTACGCCCTTTTTGCTGCGAGCAACCTCAATACCAAAAAAATAGCATAAAGCCCCCAAATCTTTCATGACAAACTGCTCTGCCAGAATGCTCTTAACAACACCCTACACGTCATCTCCTATGACAATTAAGTCATCAACATATACAAGAAGTACCATAGTACCTCATCCAGTCCTCCAGACAAAGAAAGAGAAATCAGTTGTCGATCTCCTGAATCTAGTTGCCTCTGCAACTTGAGACAACCTCTAGAACCATACTCTAGGACTCTGCTTAAGGCCGTAGATGGCCTTTCGTAATCGGCATACACATTCCCCCTAAGCCTCAAACTCAGGTGGCTATTGCATGTAGACTTCCTCTTGGAGATCACCATAGAGGAAGGCATTCTTCACATCTAGCTGATGCAAAGGCCAATCTAATTGAATTGCTACTGTGACTAGCACCTGCATCGTAGGAAGTTTGGCAACTGGTGAAAAGGTGTCAAAGAAGTCTACCCCATAGGTTTGGGTGAACCCCTTTGCCATGAGACGGGTTTTGTATCTGGAAATCCCTCCATCTGGGTTGTACTTCACAGTGAACACTCATCGACAACTAACAATCATAGCACCATTTGGAAGTGGAGTAAGCTCCCAAGTCCCACTGCCTCTAAGAGTTGCCATCTCGTCCTCCATGGTTGCTCGCCACTTCGGATCAAGCATGGCCTTGCGGTGAGTCGCTGGAATCTAAGTAGCAGCCAATGCCTGAGTGAATCCTGCAAACCAGGGAGCTAAGCCATCAATAGCAAGTGCCCTAATTGTGGGATAAGTAGTGTAAGTCCGTGGTCTCTTCTGAATGAATATCGGAAGATCTAGATCATCACCTGTCACATTATCTATCTTATCCCTGTGATCAACACATGGCAAACATGCGTTAGTGTCTAAAGGACTCACTTGAGAATCCGATGGTAAAAGCAAGGGTGGGGGGCCCTAAAAAGTAGTATGAGGACAGACATATGTCTAAAGTGGCTCAGTCAGACGAGAAAAGGATAGCATAGCAGGTGATGGTGCAGTAGGGACAGGAATCTTGAGAAAACTCCCAAAGCGAGTGGGTGTAAATGGAATAGGTGCCATGTCACCCTCAGAAGGCATCGCAGCAGTAGAAGTAGAGAAGAAGGTATCGTCTCATGAAAAGTAACATTTGCTGAAATAAAATGCCGAGAAGTAATCAGATCAAAACATCAATACCCTTTTTGTGTCCGAGTATACCTAAGGAAAACACACTTAACTGCTCTCGATGCTAGTTTATCCCAACCCGATCCTAACAGTTGGACAAAAGTAACATAACCAAAAGTTCGAGGGGTGACATGAAATAGGGGTCTATTAGGATACATAACCTGCAATGTTCATGTAAAGTAGTATTAGACATCCTATTAATCATAAAACAGGTAATCAAAACTGCATCACCCCAGTAAAGAGAGGAGACCGAGTGGTGAATCAGCAATGTACTAGCAACATCAAGAATATGGTGATGATTCTCTCAGCAACACCATTCTACTAAGAGGTGTAGGGACACGTGGTCTCATGGATAATGCCACAACTGAAAAAGAAAGTGAGTAATCTAGTAGTACAAAACTCTAAGGCATTATCAGACCGAAAACGTTTCACCAAACAAGAATGCTGAGTTTTATTTCCTTAACAAAATTTTCAATAATTTGTCCCACATCGGACTTATTCTTCAAGAGAAACATTCAAGAAACATGGGAAAAATCACCCATTAACACAAGATAATATTTGTTCCGAAGTTAATCAGGAGTACGACTGAGGCCCCAAACATCCATATGAATCAAATCAAACATAGCAATAGAAGAAACTGAAGTAAAAGTGGAAAAACTAGCCCTGTGGTGCTTGCCAACCTAACAAGCATCACAGGTGAGAGTAGTAGTGGAGGGTATGTGTGGCAAAACACGTCTAAGGCGATCAATAGGCAAGTGGCCAAGGCGGTGATGCCACTAGAGAGGAAATTCAGTAGAAGTAAGGCCTTAGGTAGCAGAAGCAACAACAACATTACGGCTCAAATGATATACGCCACGTTCCTCACGCCCTCCACCAATCGTCTTCCTAGTGAGCTTGTCCTTCAAGACACAAGAAGACGTATCAAATATAGCCTGGCAATTCAGATTTCTAGTAATACTGCTAACATACAACAAACTCAATGGAAAGTCCGGCACATAAAAAACATCTGTTAGTCACAAAGTAGGAGATAAAGACATATATCCCTTGCCAACAAGTGGCGAATATCTCCCGTTTACCGCCTGTACAGTCTTGGCTGGTGTGACTCGTGCTAACGGAGAGAAAGATCCCCTGTTGCCACATAGGTGGTTGGACGCACCAGAATCAATCAACCAATCACCAGAGGATAAGAGTGACGACATACCAACTGCAGGTGTCTTAAAGGAGGTGGCAATATATAGCTACAGTATTTGGAGGTTGAGAAGAGGATGCCTGAGTCAACTGAGCAATTTGCTGTTATAAGGTCTCAATCTCTATGCCAAGGGAGCTAACATCAGGACTAGGGAGAACTCCATCAGTGATCTCGGCTGCCTGATTGGCTAAGGGTGTCCTACCATGCTTTTGCTAGCATGTAGCCTCAGAGTACCCAAGTCTGCTATAGTAGGTACACAGAGTCCTAGTTCATGTATCAGAAGAGCGTCCGTGTCCGCGTCGACGTGTAGGAAGAGGAGCACCCTTGCTACGTCTAGGGATCACGGCCAATTCGAATGTTTGAGCAACAGAGTCAGCAGTAGGAGTGCGCACTGATACTCTGTTGAGTTTACTAGAGGCCTCCTCCAAGGTAGGAAGTTCAAGAGAGGTGAGGGTCTGATCTCTAGCTATCGTATATTTAGATCCAAGGCCTGCTAAGAAAAGGGAGACTGCCAGCTATCTCCTAAAGCTCCTCCAGGACTCACAGGCACACCTTGGCAGATAGGAGTGATGCCTCTCCAGCATTCCCTTCATGAGAGAGTAATACTATGGCAGCATGAGTCCTTCCTAACACAAGTAGAAGAGGTCATAAAGGATCTTAAAAACACGTGCGGAGTTCTTGACATGTAAGTCTCACACAAGGACTCCTACATCTCCTTTGCTATGGAGTAGTAGATAATCTCATCTACTTGGGGAATAACTGTCTACCTAAGCCATGCCAGACCATGGCGTTGTTTCTATCCCAGTTGGCATTTGTGTTAATCTTGTTTGCAGGCTTCGGATCTGTAAGAATGTGGCTCTTCCCATGACCCTTGATAGTTATGAGGACAGTCTAGGACCACCGTGGGTAATTGGTCTCATCTAACTTGACAATGGGATAGAAGAATGGATTTTTAAGTACCTCGGTGTTCGAAATAGAGCTCGACGTCACCTCGAACTGATCATCTGAAGCCATCTTTGCAATCCGGAAGCCTCAATCAACCTCATATCATCAAGAAAATATCAATAGATCTGAAACAGGACGTTTTCCAGATCTACATCTTCGTTGGAAACCTCCTTGGCGGGCATTAGCCTAGTTTGGGTGTGGGGGGAAAGCACTCAAGACGGCTCCAAGGGGGACTGAGGATTCCTCCCTACGTCTACGAGAGATGCAACCCCTAGATCAGGGCTGTAGACCCCCTCCTGTCAAACGCAGTAGTTGCTGCTAAGTCTTGCAGTTGCCGCTGCTAGGTCTGCCTTCATCGCTTCTGTCGCCGCTGCCTCTATCGGCTGTTGACCGCCGCTACCTGTTGTTGTGACGCACGCTACCGCGCCGCTTGTTGCCGCTCGCTACGCGAGTGCGTGGGAAGACCTAATGACAATGATTCGCCGGTGCAAAGAGAGAGGGAGAGAGAGAGGGGTTCAGTGGTAGGGTTTCAAAGACCTTGGGGGTGGAAAATCTAGAGCCATGATTTAGGATAGGTGCTTTGATACTGAATTAGTAGAAATGAGTTAGTCTCTTATTGAAAACCTTAATCTCTGTTATATAGAGAGAGACCGGAAAAGGGTAAAAGTACAAGAATGCCCCTGAGGAGCTAAAAGCCCAAAAACCTATACAAATAACAAATACTAATATGTGCTAACAAAACTCAAGAGGGTTGGTTGTACTATAGGTTAATCTACCTACAAAGTAGCTTGGGATTAGTGTTTCCAAGTTGGGCTCGGGAAAAAATGGCAGATTAGGAGACTTGGGTAGATTTTTTTTTTGAGTAGGTAAATATGGTAGGCATATGATTTAATCCCATAACCTCTTAGATGCCACATATTAGTGGTTTTTGTAGGTGTTGACGGAGGGGTGAGATTTGTGTGAAATGAAATAATACAGAAATATAAATATGACAATCACACAAGAAGCAATCTCACAAAGCACACAAAGGATTTTTAGGTGGAAACCAAAATCTGAGTTAAAACCACCACCTAAGCCTCTCGACTTATGATTTTCCAATCGATCTAATCGATCAAATTCACTATCCGAGTCACTTAAATGAGATTGACTCAACCTTAATACAACCACACTATTATGTACGAGGGTAGCATTTCTCAAAACCCTTCTTCTTCACGAGAAGTATTTTGTCTCGCGATAGAGATGGGAATTCGCAAAATGAATATCCGAACAAAAACTATTACAATATCCTATAGCGCCTCAAAGAAAACGTCTTAAGGCTTAGCTACTATAGGCAATGATTACTTCCTTAAGATGGAAGTGAAGTGCGTAGCGAATCGGTGCTCTCAGATAAAGATTATGTAGATGAGAGAGCAAATGGCACTTCTAGCCCTTGAAACTTCTCTTTCAAAGACACAATATGAGTGGAAGTAGTTTCTCTAGGTGTGTTTAACAAAGGAAGGGTCCTCTATTTATAAATGACCTCAAAACCCTTAGAAATGTCTTGGAAGGCTTCTATAGCCGTTGGGAATAAATCCAGGACAAATCAGGCTGAAATCAGGATTATTTATGATTCTAATAGGGTTATCAGACATCTGGATATATGATGTAAACACATTTACACTACTTAAAATGTCTATTTATGCATGTTCTTAAGCATAGGATTGCATTTCATGATATAAATATTGCATTACATGCATCATCTTGCATTTAGAGTAGTTTGAATAAAATGGAGGTTAATTGTCTCCTTTTATGTGCTTGGACAGGGCAAATATTTTATCGGGGCCTCGGATCAAAGATCCAACCGTATGGATATGATCAGGGCGACGATTGGAGTTCAACGACTCCAAGATCGCCCTAATCAGGCATCCGTAGCATCAGATAGAGATCGGGGAACCCTAGAAGATCAAGGGCCAGGATGGTGTAAATCCGCACTTCAGATGGAAAATCCGACCACACGGATGAATTCGGATCGACGATCGCAGCCGAACGACACAAAAATCAAGTCAATCCGACATCCGTAGCACCATCTACAACTTCCAGAAGATGGACGGCCAAGATGGCGCCACGTGGCGCCATCCCAGCCGCCCAATCGGCCGCAGGAGTCCTGTGAAGACCACGCAACGTCTCCTCTCCGCCGTTGGATCTCGATCCAACGGCTGCGGTCGCGCGCGTTTAAAAACGTCCGCGCGACCATTTCGCCCGCGTAGCGCAGCGGCGACGCAGCTGCGGGCGAAGCGGAGGTCGCGGGTTCGAGCCGCGGAGAGGGGGGCGAAGGCGCGGGCGAGCGGGCGCGCACGAGCGTCGGATGAAGATCCAACGGCCGCGCGCGCCCGATAGCGCCGACGCGCAATTGGACGCCCTGGTGGGCGCGCGATCGCACGCGGGCGGCGCGCTACGCAGCGGGCGCGGGCGCGATCTAAGCCGTCCGATCTCGCGATCGGACGGCTGAGACGACGCGGACGTGCGTCTGCGTTACGCGCGCAGGTAGCCGAGCGGGCGTGCGTGGCGCGGCGGCGACGGCGACAGCGGGGCTTTAGCGACGGTTTTATCCGTCACTAAAGACCCCTTATTTATTATTTTGAAGATGTAATGTCCATTTTGCCCCCACTCCTTGCAACTATAAAAGGAGACCCCCTCCATACGAAATTTTCATCCCTTCCTTCTCCTCTCTACCTCTCCAAAGCTCAAGAGAAGCTTGTCCCACACCCGGGATGCTTCTCGCGAGATAAAGTCCAAATTTTCGTCCCCCTTCGGAAGTGGATCCCGCGACGACGACGGCGTGCTGCTTCGTTCCCGTTCTTCTGCTTCGTCCTCCTTCGTCCCGCTTCGTTCTCCTTCGTCCAGGCGTCGTCCCGTCCGGCTCGTCCTCCAAGCGACCGTCGAGGAGGATTTCTCTCTCCCTATTCTTTTTACTGCTTTCTAGTATAGATTTACTGCTTTCTAGAGTAGTCTATTCGTCCTCCGAGCGATCGTCGAGGAGGACATTTCTCCCTCCATTCTTTTAATGCTTTCTAGAGTAATTGTTTTATGTTTTCTAGTTGTAATGAAAGAACTCTTTTATGATAAATTCCTTGTCTATTCTACATCTCATTTTGATTTCCATGTATAGTATTCCTTCGCTCTCTCTCTCTCTTTTATTTGTTGTAGATACTTAGATAGTTTAAATTGAATTTCTTTGTGACAAAATAAAAAGAAACGCGGAGTTTTTAAATCAAACGTTCGCCTCCCTGTGTTCGACCCGGAATTCTTATTTCGGTATAAATTTTATTTGTTGAACGCGAATCCTTCGCTTTCGAACTACAACGACGGGTTTTCCAAAACCAAACACGTTAGCGTAGATTCTCGCTCAACATTTTGGCGCCGTTGCCGGGGAGGCAACGATTTCCGATCTTTTCTTCGCATTTCTTGCACTTTATTTGTTTTCTAACTAGCTTTCTCTTGTGTCTATTATTTTGCAGAGACCTCCATCAAGGAATCAACAAGCGGTAGACTGGAGTAAAGTGCAGTTGAAGACAACTGTAAGTGCTCCCCCATTCTTTCCCCCTCCATAGATTTCATTCGCCACATTAAATCCAAATTCCAATTAACCTAGGTGTTTGCATAAATCCTAGGAATAGTTTGGTTGTTTGGATTTCTACTCACACTCATTTCACCCTCATTCATAAAAAAAAAAATAATAATAATAATAACAAAAAGATAATTTTGTGGGGTAACTTTCAACAAACACACAACACACACCCACATTCAAGGCACTTGATTAACTTGATTTGTTTTCTACTCAACCGGGTTCTGATCTGTGGAACCGGTACACACAGAGCAACACATAACAGAGTAGAAATCATTCTAGGTTAACCATCTTTGAGTGCCTAACTTAGTGGTGCAATTGTGGCCAATTGTTTGAGTTGTTTGGGCCGCACCACTTTATTTAAAACCAACTCATCAAGTAGCTCCTCCTTAGGGTTTTCAATCTAGGTATATTCTAGGCACTCCGCTTTCTTTCTGATTTTAAAGGAAAACTATCTTCACCCGTGTTTTACAACTTGGTTTGCCTAGAAATTTGATTGCAATTCACCTAATTTGAAACCCTAAAAGCTACTTAAGCAGGATTTGAACATTAAAATTCACACATTATAAATAATCTTGCTTGAAAACCCTGGTTGTGCACACACTTACACAAATTTCAATCAATCATTAAGGGCACAACCCATTATAAGGGCCCATCACATTCCATAAGCACCACAATCCCAGGCTGTATTAAAATTGAGTAGACGTTGGCCCTAAGGTTTGATTCGCTCTTCAAGGCCTAGTCTGAGATTGTTTTTGATTAACCTACTTGTACTGATTAATCTGATGTCTAGCTAGGGGAGTAGCGTCAAACGACCGCGGCTGGGGGGTACACTAGGAACCGGAGGCGAAAGCCAAAGGAAGAACCTTCTCCCCAGTCCCTCCTTCTAACTGGTTGGATTATACAGACGCAAGTAGAGTAAATCAGTTACAGTCTTAAGGCTGGTATTGGGAGTCAGTAGATCCTTAGGCTACCTCACTTAAGGACAGCCTTGTTTTGTTGTACTGCAGGGTCCCTATCCCCGGTCCTTCCGACCTACTCCTAGTTTATGCTGGGAAGACGGTCATTGAATCCCAGATTAGAAGGACCATTAGAACATTCTAGGAGGCGCAAGTTAGATTTTGGTCAATTTGATCCCATGGCCGAACAACAGCCTCTTCTGCCTGGAAATCCACAGGAAGAATTTCGAAGGCAGCTGGAACAAATGCAGAGAATGCAAGAATGGTTCCAGAGAATGCAGGGCGTTCAGCCCTTGAAGGATTTTTATGATCCTTCAAATTACGGGGAACGTCCCGGCGTCCAGATTCCAGCCGGTGACGTAGAAATCAAGCCCCAGGTGTTAAGCCTGATTAAACATTATCATGGGCTTGGCTCCGAGGATCCGTTTCAACACTTGGAGGACTTGACCACTTTGGTCCAGACCACCAAGTCTCGAAACGTAAACGAGGAGCAAATGATCATGAGGCTCTTCCCTCACTCTCTTAGGGATAAGGCCGCGCATTGGTATAGGACAATAGGAAGACCAATTACAACTTGGAATGAGTTGAAATCGGCCTTTCTGAAGAAATTTTTCCCAGTCGGTCGTACCAATGCTTTAAGACGGGCAATCACTACTTTTACCCAGCGGCCGGGGGAGCAGTTTCATGTGGCCTGGGAGCGATTCCAGGACTTATTGCGGAGGTGTCCACACCACGAGGTGCCGAAATGGCAACTCGTGCAGATTTTTTATCATGGGTTGACTGAACAACTCAGAAACCATGTGGATGCTTCTTGCGGAGGCAATTTCCTTAATAAAGATGCAGATAGTGCACATGATTTATTTGAGGAAATGAGTGAGAATTCAATAAATCATGCCTCCATGGATACTTTTAACCGGTCCCAACAACCCAGATCAAATGTCAATGAAGTCCATGACTCTCATTCATTTGATATGGAATTGATTTGTAATAAACTTGACAAAGTGGACTTGGTTGCTAAAAGAATGGAAGAGTGGATGGCTGGCAATTCTATGAACAACTCTCAATCCACTCAATCCCAAAATTCGGGATTCCATTCTTCACGAGCTCTTTCTGGACGGGAGTTCGTGAATCAACTTGATGCGACTCAACATATGAGTCAGCATTTTTCGGAACCCCATGGGTTCCCAACTGGGGCCTTTGATCCCAGTTTTTCTAATCCTTCCTTTTCTTTCTCTCCATCCTCACTTTATGAGGATGTCTGTGCTGTACAAGAGAATGCTAGATCCAACCCCTACTCGAATGCCTATAATCAAGGTTGGAGAAACCACCCTAACTTCTCTTGGAAAAATTCGGGGCAACAGACCCAATTCCGACCCAGCAATTATGCTCCGCAACGACCAATGGGTCAGGGTCAAGTATATACTCAGTTGCCTCCGAATCAGGTCAATCAGCCAGCTTGGAATGTCCGTCAACCCGCAGGGCAGGCTGATTTGAACCATCAAATAGTAGAGATGCAAGGATCTATGCTCCAGCTCATGCAGCAAATGAAAAACTCACTGGACAACTTGCAATCCGGGCTCATTGCTAACTCTCGCCAACCCGGATCTCTACCATCCCAACCCGTACCCAACCCACGAAACATTACAAATTCGGGCAATCAAGCCCAAGGGTACGGAAATCAGAGGGACCCACACGCGCATGCTCAGGTGGTTGAGCAGGGTTCCTCATCTTCTTCTTCTGTAAATCAACAATTCATGGTCAATCAAGCCCCTCCAATCTTTCCTAACCCTCCTCAAGACCCAAATTCTTACGCTTCTGCAAATTCTGTCACTTTGAGAAGTGGTAAGAAGACTCAGGATCCACAACCACATTATTCTAATCTTTTGAATCCTGAAGAATCTGAGGAGAGAGAAGAGAATTCTAAAGGAGAAATCAAGGCTCAGGAATCCGATTCCAAAGATCTGACTCGTGTTCCTTTTCCTGAAGCCTTAACCAAAGCAAAGAAGAAGAAGTCTGTTGATAGCAATGAGGAGCTTCTGAATTTATTTAAAAATGTTGAGATCAATATCCCGCTCCTTGATGCTATCAAGCACATACCGACTTATGCAAGATTTTTAAAGGAATTATGTACACAAAAGCGTAAGTCGAGAGAATCTGTTCCGAGGAAGGTGGTACTCTCCGAGCAGGCTAGTTCTGTTATCCTGCACTACCTCCCTCAGAAAAGGAGAGATCCTGGTGCTCCTTTGATTTCTTGCGTTATCGGAGATTACACATTTGATAGAGCACTTTTGGATCTCGGTGCATCCATCAACCTAATTCCGACTTCTCTTTACGAGAAGTTTGGGTTAGGCGAACTTCGGCCAACTTCAGTAACGCTACAGTTAGCGGATCGTTCGGTCACAAACCCGCGAGGCGTTATTGAAGATGTTATAGTTAAGGTCAAGGATTTTTATTTTCCTGTAGATTTCCTTGTCCTTGACATGGATGTACCAGATAATCTGAGGAACACGCCCATCATTCTGGGGCGTCCGTTCCTGGCTACCGCAAAGGCCAACATTAATTGTGAAAGCGATAGCATGGAAATCGCCTTTGGGGACCAACGTATGAAATTAGATATTTTTAAGGCGATCAATAAATTTGAGGATTGTGGAGTTATTGAGGAACTTGATGAGGATAATATTAATATTGAAACTTGTTTGACAGTTTCTTCAATTGAAAGTTCCTCTTTGGTTGATGAATTTGACCCGCAACCCTCTGACTTAACATCTTCGGAAGAGGTTACTGATTTTGTCCACTCACAACCTCTCCCTCTTGTTGAATCTTCAGCATCTACCCGACCATCAATCATCACCCCACCCCAGCTCAAATTGAAACCATTGCCCGAGAATTTGAAATATCAATTTTTAGGACCTCAGAATACGCTCCCTGTGATTATCAGTGCTAAATTGACAAAGGAGCAAGAGATTAAATTGATTAAGGTTCTAAAGGAACATAAGGAGGCAATTGGTTGGACCATTCATGACCTTAGGGGGATCGAGCCATCTTACTGCAATCATAGAATATTTTTGGAAGATGGATCCCGCCCTTCTCGCCAGATGCAGAGGAGATTGAATCCAAATATGCGAGAAGTGGTCAAAAAGGAAATCATCAAGTGGCTCGATGCAGGAATTATTTATCCAATCTCTGACAGTCCCTGGGTAAGTCCCGTTCAGATTGTTCCAAAGAAAGCCGGGATTACTGTTGTGACTAATGAGAAAGGAGAATCTGTCACAACTCGTTCAGCTTCATCTTGGAGAGTTTGTATTGATTACAGGAAGCTGAACACTGCCACTAAAAAGGATCATTTTCCCCTGCCCTTCATTGATCAAATCCTGGAAAAATTAGCCGGGCAGAAGTACTTCTGTTTTCTTGATGGTTACTCGGGATACAATCAAGTTCCTATCCATCCCGAGGATCAGGAAAAAACTACTTTCACCTGTCCTTACGGAACCTTTGCTTTTCGTAGGATGCCTTTCGGGTTATGCAATGCACCTGCGACTTTTCAAAGGTGTATGCTAGCCATATTTTCCGACATGGTGGGAGAGTTTATGGAAGTCTTCATGGATGATTTCTCCGTTTTCGGAGAATCATTTGACTCTTGTTTGGTTAATTTGGAAATGATTCTTAAGCGATGTATCAAGACACGATTGGTCCTTAGCTGGGAAAAGAGTCATTTCATGACCCAAGAGGGCATCGTTTTGGGTCATGTAATCTCTGAACGGGGAATTGAAGTGGACAAAGCTAAGGTTGATGCTATCGTTAAACTGCCTCCTCCCACTTCAGTTAAACAAATCAGATCATTTCTTGGCCATGTGGGATTTTATCGAAGATTCATCAAGGACTTCTCGAAGGTTGCCCGCCCTTTGAGCAATCTTCTTGCCAAAGAAACACCGTTCGTTTTTGACGAATCATGCCAAAAGGCATTTGATTTCTTAAAAATGGCAGTCACCTGTGCGCCAATTTTGCAACCACCTATTTGGACAACCCCATTTGAGATCATGACCGATGCTTCTGATTACGCGGTCGGGGCTGTCCTGGGTCAGAAAATTGATCAAAAGCCCTTTGTCATTTACTACGCTAGTAAAACTTTGGATGAAGCCCAGAGGAATTACACTGTTACTGAAAAGGAATTACTCGCTGTAGTATTTGCGTTGGAAAAATTCAGGGCTTATCTCTTAGGGTCTCATGTTATTGTTTATACCGACCACTCGGCCTTGAGACATCTCTTGGCTAAAAAGGATGCTAAACCCCGGCTTATTCGTTGGATTCTTCTTCTTCAAGAATTTGATCTTGAAATCAAGGATAAAACCGGGGTACAAAATGTGGTGGCGGATCATTTGTCGAGACTCCTAGGTGATTCTTCTTGTCCGGACATTCCGATTGCTGACACTTTTCCGGACGAAACCATTCTTACAGTTTTAGGTGTCCACACCCCATGGTTTGCTGACATTGTTAACTATTTGGCCGTTGGTCAAATCCCCCAGGATTGGACCAAGCAACAACGGGATAGACTCAAATCTGAGGCCAAATACTACTTTTGGGAGGACCCTGAACTGTATCGCATCGGCTCTGATCAGATTATTCGCCGATGCATACCGGAGAATGAATTCAACAGTATACTTGAGTTCTGCCATGCATCTGGGTGTGGTGGACATTTCTCTGGGAAAAAGACGGCTGCAAAAATTTTGCAATCTGGCTTCTATTGGCCGTCTTTATTCAAGGATGCCCAGGAGTTCTCACAGTCATGCCCTCGATGCCAGGCACTCGGGAGCATAACTAAGAGAGACATGATGCCCTTAAACCCTATTCTTCCTGTCGAAATTTTCGATGTTTGGGGCATTGATTTCATGGGACCCTTTATCCCTTCATTTGGACATCAGTACATTCTTGTCGCTGTTGATTATGTGTCTAAATGGATTGAGGCAATTCCCACCCGAACCAATGACCACAAGGTGGTCATCAACTTTGTCAAGAGAAATATCTTCAGTAGATTCGGGATTCCGAGGGCTATCATCAGTGATGGTGGCACTCATTTTACTAATGCCCAATTCCGGAGTTTATTGGCCAAATACGGGGTTAATCATCGAATTTCCACACCTTACCATCCCCAAACGAATGGACAAGCCGAGATCTCTAATCGAGAGATCAAGAACATTCTGCAAAAAACAGTTAGGCCCGATCGCAAGGATTGGACTCAAAAGCTTGAGGACGCTCTTTGGGCCTACCGTACGGCGTATAAAACACCTATCGGCATGTCTCCATTCCGTCTGGTGTATGGAAAGGCGTGTCATCTACCCGTAGAGATTGAACACAGGGCATTCTGGGCAATCAAATAATGCAATCTAGATCTAAATCTAGCTGGGAAGACCAGGAAACTCCAATTATCTGAGTTGGAGGAGCTTAGAAATGATGCTTATGAGAATGCCAAGATCTACAAGGCTCGGACCAAAGCTCTACATGATCAAATGATTTCCCGCAAGAGCTTTGAGCCAAACCAGAAGGTCTGGTTATTCGATTCTAAACTTAAGCTCTTTCCTGGTAAACTTAGATCTAAATGGAGTGGCCCATTCATAATTGATCAGATTTTTCTAAATGGTGCCATTCAGATTTCTGACCCAAAGACGGGTAACACCTTTAAAGTCAACGGTCAACGTCTGAAGCCTGTTGTTGACCATAATCTTCCAGAACCCGTTTCAGACTCTGTTGCTCTAGCCATTCTGTGACTTCTTTGGCTGGACTTCGCCTAGCTGACGGCATTAAACTCAGCAGTTGTACATATAACACAAGGCTGATACGAGCTTCATATCCAGGTGACATCTTTCATATTCTACCCTTTCTTTCATGTCTCTTTTTCAATGAGGACATTGCATCAGCTAGGCATGGGGGGGTGGATTCATTTTTGAATTAGTTGGTCAGCTTTGTGAAATCCATATAAATTGCTCTCTTTCTAAAAAAAAAAAAAAAAAAAAAAAAAAAAAAATTAGGAAGGATTAGTTGGACATTAGGACTTTTCAATCCTAAGAAATTTTACATTAGGATCTGAACACAAAGACCCCTCAGGTCTTTGGACTTAATTAGCCTGTGTATCTACTAAAATGTGGATTTGTCTTTGAGTTCTCGCCATCTTAATTCTATTATAATTGGAATAAATAAGTTTGGGTGATAAGTACACGACTTATCAACCCGCCCTCTGATGTGAGGGAATATGAGTCTTAAGCATCTACACACTTTCTTTGCACTGACTCGTTGTTTGGCGATTTTAACGGAAATTGGGTAGCTAATAAACCTTCTAGGGTGATATGGCTGGCAAGTTATCGTGGGTAACAGCCCATAGGTAGGTTGTCCAGAGCCCAGTCACTGGACCTTTCTCTTTTTGCTGCCTTTAGGTAAATCTTAGACCAGGGAAGCCACCTACTTAAAAAAAAAAAAAAAAAAAAAAAAAATCAAAAAGGAGAAAAGAACAAAAAGAAATAAGCCACACTTCGCCGCACGAGTATGGCTGGCAAGTTGTCGGTGGTAACAGCTCATCGACCGGTTGTCCAGAACCCAGCTCAGAAAATGCACTAAAAATTCCCAAAACACTTAGGAAGAAGCGGAGAAGTAGAATAAACCGGGGAGATATACACTGGATTCACCCTTGTGTTGACCCCGTTAAAAAATAAAAGTAGGGAGAAAGCTACCGGTTGTAAAGATACACCTTTAGGCAGAATTCTTTTTGAGGTCACCTAGAGGCATAAAAATCCGAAGTCCGTTTTAATTGCCGGTCAACGAGTCTATCACAATCACAATAAGATGCTTAAAACTTAGGGTTCTCATCAAATCTTGGGTGAGTTGAATGGCCGTAGAAAGCCACTCTTAAACCCTAAAATTTGAAAATCTAAAAAAAGAGAGTAAAAACAGAAAAAGAAATTTTTCTTTGAATAAGGCGAGGCTTGAGGCGGTCTGCATTTTGGCTGATACCCGGGCACTGTTGTGTCTTTGAAAGTTCAGTTCTTAAGTAGACAATTTCTTAATGATTGAAAATAACTCAGGTCCAAATAATCTAACCTAATTCTTTTATAAATAGCATATAGTTTTTGCTAGGGACTAGCAAAAGATAGGCATGGGGGTATGATGTAAACACATTTACACTACTTAAAATGTCTATTTATGCATGTTCTTAAGCATAGGATTGCATTTCATGATATAAATATTGCATTACATGCATCATCTTGCATTTAGAGTAGTTTGAATAAAATGGAGGTTAATTGTCTCCTTTTATGTGCTTGGACAGGGCAAATATTTTATCGGGGCCTCGGATCAAAGATCCAACCGTATGGATATGATCAGGGCGACGATTGGAGTTCAACGACTCCAAGATCGCCCTAATCAGGCATCCGTAGCATCAGATAGAGACCGGGGAACCCTAGAAGATCAAGGGCCAGGATGGTGTAAATCCGCACTTCAGATGGAAAATCTGACCACACGGATGAATTCGGATCGACGATCGCAGCCGAACGACACAAAAATCGAGTCAATCCGACATCCGTGGCACCATCTACAACTTCCAGAAGATGGACGGCCAAGATGGCGCCACGTGGCGCCATCCTAGCCGCCCAATCGGCCGCAGGAGTCCTGTGAAGACCACGCAACGTCTCCTCTCCGCCGTTGGATCTCGATCCAACGGCTGCGGTCGCGCGCGTTTAAAAACGTCCGCGCGACCATTTCGCCCGCGTAGCGCAGCGGCGACGCAGCTGCGGGCGAAGCGGAGGTCGCGGGTTCGAGCCGCGGAGAGGGGGGCGAAGGCGCGGGCGAGCGGGCGCGCACGAGCGTCGGATGAAGATCCAACGGCCGCGCGCGCCCGATAGCGCCGACGCGCAATTGGACGCCCTGGTGGGCGCGCGATCGCACGCGGGCGGCGCGCTACGCAGTGGGCGCGGGCGCGATCTAAGCCGTCCGATCTCGCGATCGGACGGCTGAGACGACGCGGACGTGCGTCTGCGTTACGCGCGCAGGTAGCCGAGCGGGTGCGCGTGGCGCGGCGGCGACGGCGACGGCGGGGCTTTAGCGACGGTTTTATCCGTCACTAAAGACCCCTTATTTATTATTTTGAAGATGTAATGTCCATTTTGCCCCCACTCCTTGCAACTATAAAAGGAGACCCCCTCCATACGAAATTTTCATCCCTTCCTTCTCCTCTCTACCTCTCCAAAGCTCAAGAGAAGCTTGTCCCACACCCGGGATGCTTCTCGCGAGATAAAGTCCAAATTTTCGTCCCCCTTCGGAAGTGGATCCCGCGACGACGACGGCGTGCTGCTTCGTTCCCGTTCTTCTGCTTCGTCCTCCTTCGTCCCGCTTCGTTCTCCTTCGTCCAGGCGTCGTCCCGTCCGGCTCGTCCTCCAAGCGACCGTCGAGGAGGATTTCTCTCTCCCTATTCTTTTTACTGCTTTCTAGTATAGATTTACTGCTTTCTAGAGTAGTCTATTCGTCCTCCGAGCGATCGTCGAGGAGGACATTTCTCCCTCCATTCTTTTAATGCTTTCTAGAGTAATTGTTTTATGTTTTCTAGTTGTAATGAAAGAACTCTTTTATGATAAATTCCTTGTCTATTCTACATCTCATTTTGATTTCCATGTATAGTATTCCTTCGCTCTCTCTCTCTCTTTTATTTGTTGTAGATACTTAGATAGTTTAAATTGAATTTCTTTGTGACAAAATAAAAAGAAACGCGGAGTTTTTAAATCAAACGTTCGCCTCCCTGTGTTCGACCCGGAATTCTTATTTCGGTATAAATTTTATTTGTTGAACGTGAATCCTTCGCTTTCGAACTACAACGACGGGTTTTCCAAAACCAAACACGTTAACGTAGATTCTCGCTCAACAATATATTATCAGACATCTGGGTCGTCGTCTGATCTAGGGATCGATCGTCTGATCTAGAAGGGTGAAAGATCTGGATTGAGTTGTATCAAGACGAGCGTCTAAGATTCAATTATAAGACATCTGGGCAATGAATCAAACGTCTAATACTAATATGGTTTCCTTCCTATTTTCCAAGATCAAAACATGGTTCTAGTATTAAGTTGCATAGACGACAGGTCAGACATCTGGTAATATGTTGGGACGTCTGGAAACAAAAATCACGCGAGAATGGACTTCCCGAGGTTCAAACGGTTATAATCATCTGACAAAAGTGATTTGGGTTAGATTGAGCCTAACGTCTATTTATCTGACGTCGAGGATGTACTTTGGACGTCTTAAAGTAGATGTAAATCAGATTAAGGGTTAATCATCAACGATTAAGCCTGACAAGCCAACGATCCTCTTGTTGGACGTCTGGCAAGGTCCTCAGACGTCTGGACTAAGGGATGGGCATCTAAATGTGGTAAACAGAGAGTGAGTTTCCAGCCTAAGTGTTTTGGACGTCTGATAAAATAGTCAGATGTCTTAAAGTCTAAGATCAGATATCTGATGTCCAAATTGGATGTCTGATCAGGTTGTCCGATGTCTAGTTTGATTTTCTAATTTATTTAAGAGCTTATCTAAGTATCGTAAGGTTGTGTATGTGTTCCTAAGACTAATATTTGTTGCTTTGGGCTCTTTAACAATTAATCAAAGCAAATGAAAAGCAAAGAACAACAAATACAAAGAACAAGAAAAGACATCTATCCTATTCTTCTTCTCTTCAAGCTCTTGCTCCACTTGAAGCTCCTTCTCTTCCATCAAACTCCTCCAATCCACCATGGATGTGAGCTTGATCTTTTCCTCCATACTTGTATCCATTTGCATTTTCCTGAAACTCATAAACTCAAATGTAAATGTTAAAGCACAAATATTTTGTTATCATCAAAATTAATGATCATGGTGCCCTTGCACCAATAGTTTTTCCCTTTGGAGGTTTTTTCACTATAAATCTTGTCTCTTGGGTGGCCTTTTGAACTAAATTGCATATATTTTTATTCAGCTTATTTATGATTTGTATTACTATCTTAATTGCATTTTAAATTACCATCAATACTATTCACCTCCCTTTAATGCTTTCATCCTTAAGGGAATTTGAGTTGGTGAGATGCTTTTATTTGGGTGGGTTTCAACCTATTTGCAAACAATGTGGCCACAATCTTAAAGATGGTATTTTTTAACTAATTAATTGTTACGACCCGATCCCAGCTCCTTACAGGACCTGAGATTGGCTCGCCTCGACTAAATCTCAAGACACTGTCGTCCAAAGAGAAATAACCAAATACATAAAATATTCCACAACCACACATGTAATGTAACTAAGTAGAAATAGATAATAGTCAGCAATGGAGATAGAACAGAATATCTCAAAGATATTACATGCTACAAGCGGAAAAGTACTATTATAGACATAACCATCACAACTAGAATAGAGAGAAATATATCAGAAACATAGTAGAAACAGTTACTACATGGTAAAGGTACTAACTACTAACAAAAACCTCTGCAACTGAAAAAGAGAAGGGCCTATGGCTGGGCTCAACTGAGTCCAACGTCCTCTACAGCCAGTGGTGTTGGCTGCTCAACTCCCTAACTTGAACATGGTTATACAAATCTGTCGTCAGCTAATGATGAATAGAGTGGTGGTTAAGTCATTTACATGTAATTAACATAAAGGAAACAAGCAGCTAACTAACCATCTAATTTCCACTTATGTATTATTATTTGTTTCTACTTAAACATCTATGTGTTTTTTATTCGGTTTATAGGAAGGGTTTGCAACATTTCTTAATCCACTTGTTCTTTAAGGAAATGATCTTGATGCAAATTTCCCGCGATGTAGGATGTACATGTGCACTCTCATAGCCGAAAGAACAACTCGTGGTAGTCCTACACCCGGTCTACCACCCTAGGGTCATGACCGCGACGTAGTGGTGACTTTGGTATGCGCGATAAGTGCACGGGTAGCTATGCTGCACTGGCACGCGGTCAGTCGTTTCCGCTAACGGGTACGCCCAAATATACAACACAGAACAGAATAGGGGCCACACCCCTCAATAGTCTACGTATCCTCGCCCAGCTATCCTGATTTACCCAGTGGGCCTAACAAGAGTCAGTGTAGGGGGCCCAATCCTAACCTCGGGTCCCAACCTAAGAGTGGCTAGCACTCTCCCTACACAAAAGTAACCGTAGCTCTCCTCGGTATCACATACGCGAGGGCCAACCTATTTTCTCTATACAAGGGGTGATTAGCTCTCCTCGGTACGTGCATACACGAGGGCCAGCGTATCTTCTAAAGAAGGGTATTTAGCTCTCCGCCATACGTGCGTACATGAGGGCCAGTGTTGTAAATCCCTACTTGGAGAGGGTGAGATCAGCGTGACGTAATATAATGTGGAATTATAAATGGAATAATCTCACAAAATAACAATCACACAAAGTACACAATGATTTTTAGGTGGAAACCCAAACCGGGTGAAAACCACCACCTAACCCTCTCGAGTTAGGATTTTCCGATCAACCAAGTTGATCAAATCCACTAATGTACTACTTAAACGAGGGTAGTACAACATCAATTACAATCACGCTACAAGTGCGAGGGTAGCGTTCCTCAAGCCCTTCTCTTCACGAGAAGGATTCTGCCCCTCAATGGAGACAGGAATTCGCAACGCGAATACCCAACCAAATAACAAAGTAAAATACAACAATAATCCTATAGAGCCAACAAAGTAATTCTTAAACTAAGCTTCTATAGGAGTTAGGATGCTTCCCTTTGCTGGGAGTGCGTTGAATCGGTGACGCGGGTGCGTGAGCCATGCAACGGCGCAACGGTGCTCTCGTGAACTATGGCAGGAGAGTGGGTGCGCAAATGATCGATGCTCTCTAGATGTAGAACTAAGCTTGGAGAGAAAGAGCTTCTTCTATAGATCAATTTGACACAAGGATGTGGAAATGCTTGTACTTGGTATATCTAAGTGTGTGTTTGAGTGACAAAGGTTCTCCTCTATTTATAGAGGCCCTAGGAAGGCTTTGGAAGGCCTCGGAAGGCTTCCATAGCCGTTGGGTGAAAGCTCTAAGAGAATCAGGCCGAAATCAGTATTAATCATTACACTGACAGGGTTATCAGACATCTGATCCTAGCATCGGACGTCTGGAAAACCAGTTTAAGACATTTGGGAACAAAGTTAGACGTCTGATTATAGGCGGGTTTCCTTCCTAACTTGAATCAGATCAAAATAGGGTTCTAGTGAATTGCCATCAGACGACATACAGGACGTCTGGAAAGATGTCTGTACATCTGGAAACCTACTTTTCTGTGGAAATGGATTCCTAAGAGAGTGCAACGGCTATAAAATCTCTAAGAAAAGATTTTGGGTCAGCCGAGGCAAAATAGTCATGTATCAGACGTCTGGGGTCCTCTACGGACGTCTGATACAGGGCTAACGGTCATATCCTTCATTGTTTGTTAAGCCAGCCAACGGTCCACTAATTGGACGTCTGGCAAAATAATCAGACATCTTCTGAGATGTCTAGACTAAGGTCTGGACGTCTGATTTATCAGACAGAGCTAAGTCAAAACTAAATATAGTCGGACGTCTGAGTCAACATTCAGACGTCTTAAAAGTATTTATCAGACGTCTAATTTTCAGATTAGACATCTGAAAAGACTGTTTGAACCCTATATTGGTTTTCTAAGTTATTTACAGAAAACCTAAGTATCCTAGGGTTGTGCAAGTGTTCCTAGGACTACTGTTAGGATTCTTTGAGACTCTTTAACATGATATTCTAAGTAACAAAATAAAGAAAAAAGTACATAGAAAAAGATAAACAGAAATATATCTTATTCTTCTTGTCCTTTCATGTTCAAGTTATTGCTCCTCGGGAAGTTCCTTTGTTCTCCATCAAGCTCCTCCAATCCACCATGGATGTGAGCTCGAACTCCATCTAACCATGTCTCCATTTGCAATTAACCTGAAATTTAAGACTTCAAGTGCAAATGTTAAATGACACGTGTTTTGTTATCATCAAAATAAACGATCGCGGAGCTCTAGCACCAACAAGCGTATCTTCTGAAGAAGGGTATTTAGCTCTCTTCGGTACGTGCATACATGAGGGCCAGCTCACGCCCAAGTTAAAGCTCAACTAATCGTAATACCTCACAGTAAGCGAAAGGTTCCGTAACCATTAGAGTTTCCATGTCGCAGTATTTTGATTTCCTTTTCTAGTTCCCCGTAGGATTCATGCATCGGCATTCGTCATATTTCATGGTACAGTATATATCTCCATTCACATTCGATTTTGGTTGGGATTGTGTAAGATGGGTTGCTGCTGGTAGCCTGCAAAAGAAGTGGAGGCCTCCATCCCGTCGGGTGAAGGAACAGAGGGGGCCTAATAAATCATATGGGCTTGGCCCGGGTTTGGGTTCACAACTCACCGCTGGGTTGGCACGTTATTCGGGTTAGGAAGAGGTTGAGAAGGAAGAGTGCCTGGCTGGCGAGAATTTGCCAGCTGGGCCAGTTGATTTCGTACCTCTGTAAGCTCGTCCTTGTGTTGTTTTTGGATAACCGCATTCGTTCTCTGAATGTCAACCAAAGTCTGAAGGATAAGGGACATTTGATCATGATTTGGCCCTGATGGATAAGTAGGGTTGGGCCGAGGCTGAGGCGGCTGGTACGGACGAGAGGGTTTTGGGCGGGGCTGAAAGGGTAGTCTTTGGGTTTAGGAATTTCCCGCCCACTGAAAGTTGGGATGGTTTCGCCACCCAGGGTTATAGGTGTTGGAGAATGAGTCGTTCTGGATGGCGTTGAGGTCCTCGTAGGTCTAAGGAACCTCTAGAGAGTCAGAGAAAGGGGGAATGGAATTCCCCGGGCTGGCATAAAAAGGATCAGATGATGGATATGGATCCATCCCAGGAAAAGATCGATTGAGAATGTTTTGCACAGTCTCCCGTGTGGAAGGGGGCTGTGCGCAGGAGCCATGCGCAGAGGTGGCTCGCTGCAGGTGCTGAGTCAGCTCATCCACCTTCTTTTCAATGATTGAGACCTTGTCTAATCGACTGGCCATTAATTCCAGGTCGACTGATGCGGACAGGCCCTACGTCTCGTGTGCTTCCCTAAGATTCGTCGATGCGCGGGTATTCGTCCTGTCGAATAATCCCATGGAGTCATTGTTGATGGAGTTCTTGCACATGTTTTCGAGAATCTCCCACATGGTGTCCTCATGTTGACCCATGATATTCTCTCCGCAGGTTGCATTGACGAAAAGACGGATGTCCTCACGGAGTCCCTGGTAGAAAGATTGGACCTGTTCCCATTTAGGAACTCCGTGATGGGGGCACTTTCTCATGAGATCCTGAAAGCGATCCCATGCCTCATGGAGAGGTTCTCCTCTTTGCTAAGTGAAGTGAGTAATCTGATGGCGCAAGGCATTGGTCCGACCAACGGGAAAGAACTTTTTCAAAAATTCGGACTGAAGTTCTTCCCAAGTGTTGATCGGCCGGGTCTGAGTTTGATACCAATGAGCGGCCTTGTTCATAAGGGAAAAGGAGAACATCTTCATGAGAAGAATATCCCAATTTTGCGCATCTGACCCAAAAGTTTGGGCCAGATGCTTTAGCTGTTTGATGTGCTGGAAGGGATCTTCAGAATTAAGCCCATGGAATTTAGGTATAGCATGAATTATATTGGGCTTCAATTCGAAATCAGGTCCTCCAGTCGGGATTCTGACTCGAGGCTCAATGGCCACCGCAGTAGGATTATAATGGTCCCGCATCATAGGACGCTGTGGTGGGTGCACAAAGTTTTGGAAGAGGTCATTGAGTCGCTGGAGCTGATGCTCCAGATTGTTTTCTTCCTCAACTGGCTGAGCCATGATGGGGGAAGAAGAAGAGCTTGGTTCAGAATTAGATGAGAGAATGATGGGGTAGGGTTGCTGTGCAAACACAGGCGTCGAGGCTTGGCCTTGACGAGAGTGAATTCCTAAAGAAGATCTTAAGGGTTGTCTTAAGGATCTCCTACCGTTCATGCACTGTTGGAATAGATGAGTTTAGAAGGTGCTACATCCAATCAAGACACCCAAAAATTGTTGGGTGACTACAGAGGTGCGGGGCAGATGGACCCCTTGATCAAAAAGATTGTCCACCTGAGAATTACCTGGGCAGCCAGAGAGGGTCAGTCCCGCGAAGACCCCTACACGGTAGAGCGTCCCCACGGGTTACAAGGTTTCCCCAACCGGACCTCTCTTGTCACTGCGGTTCTAGGTAGACCAGAATGGAGATCTTGACCTCTTAAGTATACCTCTTTTAATTTAAGATCAAGGTGATTAAGGTTTCACTTGAACTCTTAGGTATTTTTGTGAACAAGGTGGCCTAATTTGAAGGTTGGTTGACCTTAAGGGTCAACTTCACCTAGGGATTGTTGGTGCTAGAGCACCACGATCATTTGTTTTGATGATAACAAAACACGTGTTATTTAACATTTGCAATTTGAGTCCTAGATTTCAGGTCAATTGCAAATGAGGACGTGTTTAGACGGAGTTCAAGCTCGCATCCAGGACGGATTGGAGGAGCTTGACGGAAAACACAGGAGGTTCGCGTGGAGCGAAAGATTGGAGATGGAAGACAAGAAGAATAGGATAGATTCTTTTTTATCCTTTCATGTATCTCTTGTATTTATTTTCTTGCTCTTTTTGATTCCTTAGAACATTATGTTAAAGAGCCTCAAAGTACCCTAAAAGTAGTCCTAGGAACACCGGCACAACCCTAGGATACTTAGGTTTTCTGTAGGATACTTAGAAAACCAATATAGGGTTCAAACAGACTTTCCAGACGTCTAATTCCCAAATCAGACGTCTGATAATGTATTTTAAGACGTCTGACTGTTGTTTCAGACGTCTGATAACTGTTAGGCTGGACATAGTTAGTTCTGTCTGATGAAATCAGACGTCCAGACCTTAGACCAGACGTCTTAGGAGACGTCTGATGACTTTTCCAGACGTCCAATTAGTGGACCGTTGGCTGGCTTCGCAAACACTCCAGATATGACCGTTAGAGCCTTATCAGACGTCCATAGGACTTACCAGACGTCTGATAAATGACCGTTTTGCCTCGGCTGACCCAAAATCTCTTCTCAGAGATTTTCTAGCCGTTGCAACATTTGGAAATCAATTCCCACAGTAAAAGTAGGTTTCCAGACGTCCTGTATGTCGTCTGATGGACTTGCACAAAAACCCTGTTTAGATCTGATTCAAGTCAGGGAGAAACCCGCATAGAATCAGACGTCTGACCTTGGAATCAGACGTCTTAAAGTGGCCTTCCAGACGTCTGATGACAGAGTTAGACGTCTGATAACCCTGTCAAATGCAATCATTGTCCTGATTTCGGCCTGATTCTCTTGGGCTTTGCACCCAATGGCTATGGAAGCTTTTCCAAGCCTTCCAAAACCTTCCTAAGGCCTCTATAAATAGAGGGGAGCCTTTACACACCAACACACAACAAGAAAAACACAAGAAACACTTTGCAATACACTAAGATCAAGTATTTCCACTCTATTGTGTCCAAGAAGCACTTGCTCTCTAAGCTCAAGCTCCATCATCTTGAGACCATCATTCCCGTTGCGCACCCGCTCTCCCGGCGTTGATAATGAGAGCGACGTAGCGCCATCGCGTGGCACACGCACCGCGTCATCGTCGACGCACTCCTTGCAAAGGGGAGTTTCCTATTTCCTATAGAAGCTAGGTTTAATTTTGTTGGCTCTATAGGACTGTTGTTTTATTTTATCTTTGTATTTTGGTTGGGTATTCGCTTTGCGAATTCCCGTCTCCTTCGTGGGACAAAATCCTTCTCGTGGAGAGAAGGGGTTGAGGAACGCTACCCTCGTACTTGTAGCGTGGTTGTATTGAGGTTGAATCACCCTCGTTCAAAGTGATTCGGTTAGTGGATTTGATCAACTAGGTTGATCGGAAAATCCTAACTCGAGAGGGTTAGGTGGTGGTTTTCACCCGGTTTGGGTTTCCACCTAAAAATCTTTGTGTACATTTTGTGATTGCCTATTTTTGTGAGATTGCTTTATATATTTTCAATTCCGCATTTTTTTTGTCACGCTGATCTCACCCCTCCTAGTACAAGGGTAGAACCTTCAGGGATTCCTTTGAGAATTTAGGCCTTGTTTCTTTTTTAGGGTTTAAGTGTTTAGAGAGCCAATTTGTTTAGGGTTTTCTTAATAGGTATTTTCAACCAATGGCTTAGGCACACCTCTTTTTAGGAAGATCTTTTCTTTGTTAATAGAAGGTGTGTCTCTAAAAATCCTAGATTTTTAATCCTTGGATTGGCTCTAGTTGGTCCATTTAAGTTGCCTCAAAATTTTAGTATCTAGGGCTCAATAAAGAAGGTTTTAGCCCTGGTTACCTTAGTTGGATGGACAGTTAAGCATGAGTTGAAATGAAAATTAGGCAACTCTGATGAATTACTATGTATGATGCGGGTAGCCCTAAGTTGATTTTTCTTTTTGTTCCTTTTCATATTTTAAGGGAGTTAAGAAAAGGGCTAATGCGGATTACCTGGTTGTTGGAGTGTTTGTTGTGCGGCTGCTCTTCTCATTCTTTTACCTGCACACAAGAGAGAGAAAAATATTAGCAATCTCTTAAAAGAAATTCAAAGCTTCTAGAATAGTCGTAGCTCCCCGGCAACGGCGCCAAAAATAGTGGTAGTGCAACCGAAGCTAGGTCTTCTGTTTATTACAATAATGTTGTTGTGGTACAGATAAAATAGCTACAGTTGTCGTCATTGCCACTATTACAATTTTACTCAGAAATATTTTTCTTCCGAGGTCGAACTCAGGGAGCTACTAAAATTCTAGAAGTACAATGCTTTTATTACAAAAATAAGAGAGAGAGAGAGAGAGAGGTAGAGGTAGATTTTGTTTCTTGACTTTTTCTTCTTCTCTTTTTTCTCTCTTTGCTTGTCTTCTTCTTCTCTTCTTTATCTTCTTTTCTTTTCTTCTTCTTCTTTCTTCCTTCTTCTTTCTGCTTTCAGCTGCGGCACCTTTTCTTTTCTTTTTCTTCTTCTTTGCTTTGTCTGCAGAGCTTCATCCGTCGTCTGATTTCTCAATCAGACGGCTTAATTGGTGTCTGCTACAGTGCTTCCTTTGTGCTTCTTCTTCTTCCTTCTCTCAGTCTTCTTCTCCTTCTTCCTGTGGTCTTCTCCTTCTTCCTTCTTCCTTGGCCTTGGTCTTCTCCTTCTTCCTTCTTCTTCTTCTTTCACACCCTGTCCCTGCACAAAGAGCAAAACCTACCCTGTCCCTCTACCCGCATGTCTCTCTCTCTGTCTGCAAATCACTCACAGGACGCTCTCCCAGAGCCGTGGGTAATCGGGTCAGGTTTCGTGCCCGTGACCAGGCGCACCAGTGTGTGGGTGATGCGCGAGGTGTGCTCAGATAGGGTCGGGTTGGGTCCGCCGGATCCGCGTGGTGAGCTCGCGGACCGGGAAGGTGAGTGGGTGCGGGACCTCACCCCAGTGCTTTCGGAGGCATTAAGCAAAATTCACAAAAACAATATAAACCGTGTGTATGCTTCGTCGCTTACCGATGTGGGACTAAAACCCACTGTTCTCCTTCGCGCGCCCGCAGCAGACCGCAGCTTCGCTTCCTTAGCTGCAAGCTCTATTTGCGTCGATTGCTGGGTTAGCTGCCTTCGCACTACCCTCCCGACCTCGCAGCACCTGGAGCCCTGGAGTTTTGAAGCCTGGAGCGTGCGTGGAGCTGCTTCAATGCAGTGTCAATGGCAGCCGGGTGTCGAAAACTGCCAGACACGAAAAGGGCCTCTCGGCCTAATCAGATCAGCGGGGGACCTTCGCCGTGGAGCGGCGAAGGTGGTGCGAGGTGCAGCAGGTCGTGGGGCGGCCTAGGCGTGCGTGCCTAGGTCGCCTTGTGACAGGAGGTGTGGGTGTGTTCGGGAGAGCGATGAGTGGGTGTAGAGCGGCAGTGGGTGGGCGGAGGTTGTTCAGCGTGATGAGGCGGAGGTTGTGCGAGGGTCGGTGAGGCGTGTGGGGGCGGCGGAGCGATGGGAGCGTCTCACCGGAGGGTGGCCGGAGACGAAGAAGGTGACGGTGGACAGGAGCGGTCGAGGGTTTAATTGAATGAAAGACAGTGAGGAAAAAAAAGAGGGGGAGATGGGGAATAGTTCTGACCTAGTTACAGGGACAAAGGGGCCGGAGCAGGGCGGCAGCTGTATCGACTGTCGCCGGAGAAGAAGATACCCAGAGAGAGAGGGCGGCGGCGAGGAAGGGAGCGGGAGGGCGCGCGCTGGGTACGGCGTGACGCTGGAAGAGCGGGCGAAGGTGGCTCTGCTACTGGTATTGCAGCAGAGCGACAAGACGGAGGAGGAGCCACCGAAGCTGGTGGGTTTCTGCCGGAGTGGGAAGAGAGGAAAAATGGGGGTTTCTCCGTCAGGACCGAGCTGCCCCCGTTGGCTGGCGACGGCGGACCTTATAAAGGCGAAGGCGGAGGGGTGGGCGCAGGGAGGCGACGTGCCTCCCTCGCCGGAGAATGGTCGGAGTTGCAACCCATACCTTTCGCGCGTTCGCATGGAAGGTGTGGGCGATGGCAGAGGTCATGGCGGTGTCCCTGCGACAGCAGACGTCGCAGGGAACACCCGGTTCAACTGGCAGAGGGCCTCCCTCACCTTGCGCGGCGCCATGCTCCGTGCATAGTCGCCGGAGCATGGCGCTGCTCAGAGATTTGCAGGGGGACCTAAGTGCAAAGAATGACGAAGAACCTAGGGGCCAAAATGCGAGGGTTTCGAAAGTTGAGGGTCAAAAAGTAATAGATGAGGATCAAAATGCAAAGTCGGTCAAGAAGGTTTCTTCTTAGGCTCAAGCTTTTATGCATGACTAATGGTGAATTTTATTTCTAGCTCAGACCTTGTTTGACCGGCTAATTTACGTAAAAACCTAAAGTAAATCATTAATTGGGCATGGTTCTCAATGTAGGTCAAGATGGGTTCTCAAGGCCAAATTGAAGGTTTTAAACCCTAGAGATTATTTTTCTATGAATTTTAGAGGGTTTAGCCAATTTTTACTTTGCCTCGAACCTCGTGAATTGAAGTGGATTTGTTTTAGGGTTACAGAATGTCATTTAATTCCTTGGAGTTGCTGTAGCCCTTGTTGGATCAAATCATCCCACTTTCCTTCTTATTAGGTTAGTTTGACCTATGTTTGGACCCTAAGTTACCCTGTTTACAGATTGTGTTGGTGAAATTGCATTTTTACCCCTTATGACTTGTTTTCTTCTTAAACTCAGAATTCTCTAAGTCAAGCCTTTCTATGAGTTATGTAGGAGCTTTTTCTCGAATATCTAGGTTAGGTTGTGCTAGTTAGGGTTCATGATGAGGTTCTCATCATATAACAGGCAGCTCGTGATTCAACAAATTAAGCAATCACCACATCAATTGACCATCTAGTTGCTAGCAGTGAAGACTTTAACATGTATTTTAGAGTATAACAACGTAGTTTAAGTAATGTACATTCATCTTCCTCAGCCCTAGGGTTCATTTCATATCCTAGGGTTCAATCAGATAATTCTAATATAATATGCACTTTAATCATTTAAATCACAATATTAGAGAGGACCAGTACCAGGGTATTCGGGTGAAATGGGGGCTTGAATGATAGATCCCATCGTCACCGCGAGTCCCGTACACACTACGAATTGGTGACCTATACCATTGACCAATCATGTCAAACGAGTTCAAAATAGCATAGGTGCAACACTAACACATAGAAAATTCTGAACGAAACCAACGATACTTCGTTTGCATAAACCGACTCTGTTTGGGCCCTGAACAGGCCAAAAACACGCACTCTGACCAAAATCAGATGTCTAGGGAGAGTCCCAGACGTCTTAAACGATCGCAAAAGCTCACCTTGCTTTCCTACATCTTTTTCAGACGTCTGAACCCTTTCGCAGTCATCTGAGGGAGCTTCGAGATGTCTGACACTGCTCCCGATCGTCTAGAAGAGAGGTTAGACGTCTGACATGGTCTCCAGACGTCCTAAAGTGCCTCGAAGGGCTCACCACACGCCTTTCCAACACCTCGTACTTGCGCATGCACACGTCGCTTAAATATCGACAGCTCAATGCAATCGTATGCACATGCATTTGAGCAGGGAACATACCTTTGTACTTTGCATGCTATCAAACGTCCGTTATCACCTTCGAACATCCTGCTACTCCTTCAGACGTATGGAGGGTGTCGCAAACATCTGATACTGTGCAAAATGACTTCGCAGAACACCTCGCGAAGCCCCTCCTTGCGAGCTCCAACTATTGCAACCGCAGTAGCTCCGCTCTCCTCGCGCAGGTCTCCCTCCTGCGCAGCTTCTCCCTCTCGTGCTCCTCTCCTCATGCACACCGCCCCTATCTTGAGCTCCTCCGAGCTCCTCTCCAATCCTCTCACCTCCTGCTCCCCCTCGGTCACTCTCTCTCTATCTCCCTCTCCTCCGTGCTCCGCTCTCCTCCTCCCACACTCGCAGCTGTAAGGGGACAGGGGAGGAGATGGTCGCCGGTGGCAAGGTGGTGGAGTGAAGGTGGAGGTGGTGGTGTGGAGATGGAGAGGGTGGAAGGGGTGTGTGTGTGTGGGGGGGGGGGGGTTATAAAGGGAAGGGTTAGGGTTTAGGTGGGTGTGTGCATGCGTGAGTTGTGGTGGGAGTGAGAGGGAAAATTGTGGGGTTGCCCCCGCAAGGTTTTCTTTTTCCCCACATATCCCACAACTTAAATCGAAGGGTTTGAAATTACGCCTACACCCCTAAGATTCCGAAAAAATTCTCGAACTACCCTTAGGAAGGGTTATTTCAACATAACTTAAAGGAAGTTTCGTCTTTGATACTTGAGCTGACTAGAGTGAGGAAAATAAACGTATATGCGCATAACAAACTTGAAGAGGATCAAAGTAGGTCAGAAACGATGTACCCCCAAAAAGCTTTGGGTACAGTTCTCGCATTGCCGCCTTGGGTCCCAAGTCGCCTCCTCGTACCGCTGGCTTCTCTGTAAGACCTTCACCAGTGGTACCTCCTTCCATCTTAGGCTCTAGATGGCTCTGTCTAGTATTTGCACTGGCCTCTCAGGATAGGTCAAGTTGTCTCCCACCTCGATGCTATCATGGCTCAGAACGTGGCTGGGATTGGTGATGTACTTCCTGGGGTTGGACACATGGAACACATCGTGCACTCCAGAGAGCTAGGGAGGAAGGGCAAGCCAGTAAGCAATGTGTCCTACTCGCTCTAAGGCCTTAAAGGGCCCCAAAAATCTCGGCACGAGCTTTCCTTTCACCCCAAAACGTTGCAAGCCTTTCATGGGTGAGACACGGAAGAAGACGTGATCCCCAATCTCGAACTGCACCTCTCTGTGCTTCCTATCAGTATAGCTCTTCTGCCTGTTCCTGACAGTACAGAGTCGTCTGTGAATCTACTTTATCACCTCCTGACTCTGACAGATTAGTCTGGGACCAACCTCCCACTTGGTCCCCACCTCGAACCAACTCAAGGGTGCTGTACACTTCCTCCCATATAGAGCCTCATAAGGTGCCATGTTAATGCCCGAGTGGTAACTGTTATTGTATGCAAACTCTGCTAGGGGTAAATGCTCCACCCATTAGCCTCTCCAGTCTAGCACACAAGAGTGTAGAAAGTCCTCAAGTGTCTAGATGGTGCGCTTCGACTGTTTGTCAGTCTGAGGGCCATAGGCGGTACTGAACCTCAGGCGAGTCCCCAGGGCCTGTTGAAATTCTGCCTAGAACTGGGAAGTGAAACGAGTATCCCTATCAGATACGATCTCGCGAGGGACTTCGTGAAGGCGCACCACATCTTTGATGTATCGCTCTGCTAGCTGTGCTGGTCCAAAGGTGATTCGGATCAGCAAAAATCGTGCCGTCTTCATCAACCGATCCACTATCACCAAAACTGTGTCGTGTCCCTGCTGTGTAATCAGTAGCCCCACTACCAGGTCCATGGTGATACTCTCCCACTTCCACTTTGGCATAGGAAGTGGTTGTAGCGGTCTTGTAGGCATTTGGTGCTCGGCCTTCACCTGCTGGCATACTAAGCACTGTTGAACAAACTCACCAACATCCCGCTTCATCCCCTTCCACTAGAAGTCGCATCACAGATCATGGTACATCTTCGTGTTTCCGGGATGTATGGTGAACCTGGACCTGTGTGCCTTAGTCAAGAGCTCTCTAAATAGCTCATCGTATTTAGGAACGCACAAGCATCCCCTCATGTGTAGAATCTCGTCAGTAAAAGTAAAGTCTCCTAAGTCCCCTGTCAACACCTTGTCTCGTAGTGTTTGCAGATACGGATCAACCATTTGCCCCGTAATGATATGGTTTATCAGCTTTGGTCGTGCCTGCCTCGTTACTGTCACTACCGCTACCCCGCAATACCCCCATGGCTACTGGGTTTGCCAACTGCCCACCTCCTCCAAGAGTCTCCAACTCTGTGCCTGTAAGCTGACTAAGTGGGTGGGTGCCTTCCAGCTCAAGGCGTCGGCCACCACATTGGCCTTCCCTGGGTGGTAGGAGATGCTGCAGTTGTAGTCCTTCAGGAGCTTCAACCAACGTCTCTTTCTCATGTTGAGCTCCTTCTGATCAAACAGGGACCTGAGGCTCTTATGATCCATGAAGATCTCGAAAGTCTCACCATACAAGTAGTGCCTTCATGTATTCAGCACGAAGATAACTGCTGTCAGCTCTAAGTCATGGGTAGGGTAGTTATGCTCATGGGGCTTTAGTTGCCCTGAAGCATAAGTGACAACGTGGCCCCGCTGCATGAGCACACCACCCAACTCCTGCAACAAGGCGTCAGTGTAAACCACAAACCTGCCATTGCTGTCCGGTATGGTGAGTACATGAGCTGAAGTCAGTCTTTCTTTCAACTCCTAAAAGCACGACTCACACTCGTCTATCCAGGTAAAGGACACGTCCTTCCAGGTCAGCTGGGTCATCGGACATGCGATCTGAGAGAACCTGAAATGACCCTTTCCAAGGGTCGTTCGTAGTTTTCCAGAAAGGTAGGGGTGTAGGTGCAATTTTAAATCCCCTGGATTTAGGTGTGTGGGCCTTACGGGAAGAGAAAGGTTCTGCGGGGGAGATTCTGCAAATTTTCTCCCTTTTCCCACCCAACACACCACCCACGCACACCCACCTTCCCTCACAAACCCTAACCCACTCCTTATTTAACCCCCACCACGCTCACCATCTCCACCACCCTCACCATCACCACCACCACCTCCACCCTCGTCCTCCACCACCCTGCGGGCGACACTCCTTCCCCGTCCCCCTTGCAGCCCCGACTAGGGACGAAGGAGGGGAGCTCGAGACGGAGGAGCACAGGAGAGAGGGAGAGCGGGAACGTGGAGGAGCGGGAGAGCATGGGAGAGGGAGAGCATAGGAGAGGAGGTGCAGCCGAAGGAGCTCGGGGTATGAGTCAGAGGTGTGAGGAACTTGGGAGAGTCGGTGCGACCTCGTGCAGCCACGGGAGGTGTTGCTGCGGCCTTTACGGGCAGAGGAGGACGCGAGGAGAAAGCTCGCAGGAGGGTTCTGCGGAAGTATTTTCCGCAGTATCAGACGTTTGGGGCTGGCGTTAGATGTCTGACAGCACGCAAAGTGCCGAGGTATATCCTTTGTACGCGCCTGCATGCACGTACTTAACCTTTTATGTGTCATATTTTTAAACACGCGTCCATGCACAGGTACGAGACGTGGAAAAGGCGCGTGGTGCGCCCTTCGAGGTACTTTAGGACGTCTGGAGATGGTTCTAGACATCTGACTGCACTCCCAAACGACCAGTGGGAGTGTTAGACATCTGGGATCTCCCTCAGACGGTTGCAGAGGGGTTTGAACGTCTGAGGAAGCTGCAGAGAAGCAAGGTGAGGTTCTGAGATAGTTTAAGACGTTTGGGTCTAGTCCTAGATGTCTGATTTTAGACAGTATGCATGTTTTTGGCCCGTTTAGGGCCCAAACGGAGTCGATTTTTACGCAAATGAAGTACTGTTAGTTTCCTTTCGTATTTCTCTATGTATTAGTGTCACCCATATACCTTTTTGAACTTGTTTAATGTGGTTGGTCAATTGTATAGGTCTCCAGCCAGTTGAGTATACGAGGCCCATGGAGGCAACGGGATCTGCGATCCGAACCCTCATTCCACCTGTGTATACCAGTAGAATGGTTCTCTTTCTAATCCCAGAATTAATAATTAAATTGCATGCTTTAGAAATATTTGATTGAACCCTAGGGTGTGAGATGAACCCTAGGGCTGAAAAAGATGAATGCATGCTACTTTAGAAATATTCGATTGAACCGTAGGTTGTGAAATGAGCACTAGGGATGAAAGAGATGAATGCGCATGTATTAAATGATTAAATTGCTGTGATGCTTACTAAAAGTAGTAACCCGTGAGTTGCTTGTACCACATTTAATGAACCATGACATGAATGAAAATATCTGTGGTGTACTGAATAATCGATTGTGAAATCTTGAGCTTCCTATTATGCATTTAATGAATCGGATATGGTAATGAGAAAGTCTATGAATGAAGCCTATGGGGAACTAGAAAGGAACTCGTGTGTATGAAATGAATATCGTATGTAGGAGGGAAGTGAGCTAGCTCTCGAGTACACGGTACCGAGGAGAGCAATTGTCCCTTTTGCATGGAAAGTGAGCTAGCCCTCATGTACATGGTACTGAGGAGAGCTATCATCATTGTAGTGTCGGGGGGAGCTAGTTGCCCTTGGGTTGAGAGCCGGGGTTAGGAATGGCCCCCTACACCGACTCTGGTTACTTTAGTGTATGGGGAGCTAGCCACCCCATGGGACTCGAGGTTAGGACTGGCCACCCTACGCCGACTCTTGTTAGGCCCTCTAGGCAAACTAGGATAGTTGGGCCAGGGTACGTAGACTATTGAGGGCGAGACCCTTGTTCTGATGGGCGAGACCCCTGTCCTGTTCTGTGCTGTACGTTTGGGCGTACCCGCTAGCGGAAACCATTGACCGCATGCCAGTGTGGTCGCACGTGCCGTAGTCACCGCTACGTAGTGACCGTGACCTCGGGGTAGTAGACCGGGTGTAGGACTACCACAGGGGCTCTCTCGGCTAGGAGAATACCACGTGTAAATCCTACATCACGAAATCAACTGCAATCAAGATCGTTCCCTTAGGGAACAAGAGGATTAAGAAATGTTGTGGATCCTTATTAGAATAATCAAAACAGAAACACCTAGTTGAGTTAAATGGAAATAAATGATTAGTTACTTGCTTGTTTCATTAAGTTAAATTGCATATAAATGGATTAACCACCACTCCACTCGACGTTAGCTGACTATGGATTGTATAACCATGTTCAGGTCAGGGAGTTAAGCAGCCAGCACCATCAGCTGCCGAGTGTGTTGGGTCTAGCCGAGCCCAATACAAAACTCTTTAACTGCACTTTACTCCGATCCATCCACTTTGACTCGCCTTGGAAGGATACCTGTAATCATAGAAAGAGAGGAGCAAAGTGAGCTAAAAAGTTAAGTAAGGCGGAAAAACGCAAGAAAAATCAAAGTGCATTGCCTCCCCGGCAATGGCGCAAAAATGATGGAGGCGCGCTTCGCGAATTAGAATTAGGGGTTCGGAGGACCCATTGTCGTAGCTCGCAAAATGCGTCTATCAGATGAAATTTACAACCAAAACTCGAAAGTGAGTCCCGAATTGAACACGGAAAGGCGAACGTTTGGTTTTGAAAATCCGCGTTTCTCTTTTATTTGTTTTTGGTCATTTTATCTTTTCGAATTTTTGTTGGTATTTTTAGCAAGAAAGAGATCAGGTCGATGACTTCTAACTAATCTACTTGCAACAATATAAGAGAGAGAGAGAAAGAGAGAGAAATAATTATTTATTTATAAACGAATGTTTGTTACACTACGAAAGAAGAAAATCTACACTACGAAGCGTAAAAAGATAGAATGAGGTGAGAGAAATCCCCCTTGACGGTCGCTTGGAGGATGACTTGCTCTGACGTTGCCTGGAGGAAGGTGGTGAGGAGTAGGACGTAGTGTTGTTCCTTTTCTGTTCCAGAGCCTTTTGTAGTAGTGAGTACTTTAGTATGTATTAGCTGTTTCTGTTCATGTCATATTTTCCTCTATTGTAATTGTGATGGTTATGTATGTTATAGTACTCTTCCGCTTGTGGCATGTAATATTTTTGAGGCTTTTTGTCTTGTTTTCCCTTACTACCTTTTATTATTTTTGCTTAGTTACATTGCATGTGTGGTTGTAGTATATTTTCTGCTTTTGGGTTATTTCTCGTTGGACGATTAGGTCTTGGGATTAGTTGAGGCGAGCCGATCTCGAGTCCTGTAGGGATCTGGGATCGGGTCATAATAGAACCCCTTGATAAACCGCCGGTAGTAGCCTGCTAGTCCCAAAAAGCTGTGTATCTTTGTCATTGTACGTGACCTCTCCTACCTGAGTACGGCCTCAACCTTGGCTGGATTAACAGCCAATTCGTCTCCTGAAATCACTTGGCCTAAGAGAGTAACCTGCCTCAACCAGAGCTCGCACTTGCTGTATTTGGCGTATAGCTTACGTTGTCTTAAAGTATCCAAAACCATATGTAGATGCTGTCCATGCTGCACCTGATTTCGAGAGTAGACTAGTATGTCGTTAATGAATACTACCACAAACTGAAATGACCCTTCCAAGGACTGTTTGGAGTTTTTCCGGAAAGTTAGGGGCGTGAACGAAAATTTTAAACCCCTGGGTTTACTTTGTGGGCTTTGTGGGAAAGGAGGGAAATGTGAGGGGGTGTCACACAATTTTCCCTTCCCTCTCTCTCTCTCTCTCCCCACACACTCACCCACGCACACACACACTCCATCCTTCCCCCTCTCCTCTAAACCCTAACCTCCCTCTACTTAAACCCAACCACACTCTCCATCTCCACACCCTTCACACCACCACCTCCACCTCCATCTCCTTCTCTAGCGAGCCACCAGCCCCCTTCCCATCCCCTTGTAGCCATGAAGAGGAAGGAGAAGGGCAAAGTGCAGAGGAGAGGGAGAGAGGGAGAGAAAGGGAGAGATTGAGAGCGAGGGTATGGGAAGAGAGAGCTCAGGGGAGCTCGGGAGCACGTGGTCGGAGGAGCTCAAGCGAGAGAGCTCGCGCGCGAGGAGAGCCTTTGCTGTGGGTGCAGTGGCGAGCGCTCATAGTGCGAGGGGAGGAGCCGTGGGAGCTTGGAGGAGCTCGTGCTAGAGGAGACGAGGACGCGCACAAGGAGGAGCTCTTGGAGAAGAGCTTCTCGACCTCCTGCAGCTGCTGAGGTCGCCCTTGCAGTCGCTGCGGGTGGAACTCCACGAGAAGATGAGCGTCGCGAGGGGTTCTGCGTACTGGATTTTTCTAGTATCAATTGTTTGGAGCATTTGCCAGATGTCTGGAACAGCAGCGAACGTCCAGAGCTGAAGCCGGATGTCTGAAAACTCGCGGAGTGTTGAGGTAAGCATCCTGAATGCTCATGCATGCACGTATGTGAAGTACGTGGTGTGCGTTGTTGTGGTTTTGAACCTATGACCGTATGCGTAGGTACAGGCCTTGGAAAGGCGTGCAAGCACTCTCTTCAAGGTACTTTAGGACGTCTGGGCATCTCCACAGACGTTTGATAGACCTATCGGACGTCCAGGCGCACAGATAGATGTCTGGGAAGACCTAGGATGACTGTAAAGGGGTTCTAGACGTCCGCCAGAAATGCAGGGAAGCAAGGTGAGGTTCTGAGATCATTTAAGATGTCTAGGTCTAGTCCCAGATTCTAATTTTAGACAATATGCACGTTTTTGGCCTGTTTTGGGCCCAAACGAAGTCATATTTATGCAAACAAAATACCATTATTTTTTGCTCGAGTTTCTCTACGTGTTAGCGTCAATTATATACTGTTTTGAACTCATCTAATGTGACTTAGTCACTGATATAGGTCTCTAGCCTGTAGCGTGTTCGAGGCCCGCGGAGACGACAGGACCTGGGTTCTAGCCCCCATACCTCCTGTGTTTCCCAATAGAATATTAAGATTTAAATAAGTAAAGTGCATGTTTAGAATAACTTGATTGAATCCTAAGATGTGAAATGAACCCTAGAGTGGAAGCGAATGAATTTTGCTTGAGCTACATTGTTTACTTTGAGATGCATGTTAAGCCCTAATTACTAGCAAGTGCATTAATTACTTAATGTGATGTTTTCTTAGTTATTAAAACACGAGCTGCCTGTTAAAAAAAAAAAAGTGAAACCCAGGATGTGAACAGTGTGATCTGAATGGAATGAAAGGAATACAAACATGAACCCTACGAGGAATTAGGAGAACTCCTGTATATGGAAAGAACCTTGTAAGTAGACGGGAAGTGAGTTGGCTCTTGTGTACACAGTACCAAGGAGAGCAACTGTCTCTTTAGAGTAGAGGGGAGCTTGCCGCCCTTGGGTTGAGATCCGGGGTGGGTTTGGCCACTCTACGTCGACTCCTGCTTGGCCTCAAGTACGTGGTACTGAGGTGAGCTACTTAGAGTAAAGGGGAGCATGTCGCCCCTTGGGTTGAGACTCGGGATGGGTTTAGCCACTCTACGTCGACTCCTGCTTAGCCTTGCATACGTGGTACCGAGGTGAGCTACTTAGTGTAGGGGGGAGCTAGCCGCCCCACAGGGCCTGGGGTTAAGACTAGCCAACCTACACTGACTCTTGTTAGGCTCACTGAGCAATTGGGATAATTGGGCAAGGGTATGCAGACTGTAGAGGGGTGAGACCCCTATTCTGAGAGGGTAAGGCCCTGTGTTGTTCCGTGCTGTACTTTTAGGTGTACTCGCTAGCGGAAACGACTGACCGTATGCCAGTGCGGGGTAGCTACTCGTGCGCTTATCATGCGTGCCGTAGTCACCGCTACGTCGCGACCGTGACCTCGGGGTGGTTGATTGGGTGTAGGACTACCACGGGAGACTCTCTTGGCTAGGGGAGCACCATGTGTACATCCTACATCACGGGAAAGACTGCAATCAAGATCGTTCCCTTGAGGGATAGTCAAGATCAAGAAATGACTAGATTCCTAAGAGAATAAACAAATCATAACTACTTAGTTGAGCTAAATGGAATTGAATAATTAATTAGTTGCTTGTTTTATGTTAATTGCATATAAATGGCTTAACCACCACTCTATTTAGCATTAGCTGACCACGGATTTTATAACCTTGTTCAGGTTAGGAAGTTGAGCAGCTAGCACCACCTTCTACAGAGAGAGCTGGGCCTAGTCGAGCTAAGCCTTAGCTGTTGTCCCCTATTCGTTTATGAGCTTCTGTTGTAGTAGTGAGTACTTTGATATATGTAAAACTGTTTCTGTTACGTTTCCGTTCTACTTTCCGTTGTTGTAGTTATGATAGCATGTAATATTGTGAGATTTTTTGTTCTGTTTTCTTTTACTATCTCTTAGTTATTTCTACTTAGTTATATTGAATGTGTGGTTGTAGAATATTTTCTGCTTTTGGTTATTTCTCGTTGGATGACTGGGTCATGGGATTAGTTGAGGCGAGCCAGTCTTAGGTCCGGTAGGGATCTGGGATCAGGTTGTAACACAAATTGATCCAGGTACTATCTGAAGACGCGGTTCATCCAGTCTATGAAAGCAGCGAGGGCGTTGGTCAGCCTAAAAGACATGGCCAAGAACTCGTAGTGTTCGTACCTGATACTGAAAGCTGTCTTGGAGACGTTGGTCTCCCTGATCCTCAGCTGATGGTATCCTGACCTTAGGTTTATCTTGGAGAACACCGTGGCGTCTCTCAGCTGGTCGAAGAGGTCGTTAATACGAGGCAGTGGATACTTGTTCTAGACGGTGACTCGGTTCAGCTGTCTGTAGTCGACACAAAGCCAAAGGGTACGAACAGAATAGGGGCTCTCCATGGGGATGCACTGGGCCTTACAAAGCCCTTCAACAAATCTTGTAACTAAGACTTGAGCTCTCGCAGCTCAAGTAGGGCCATCCTGTATGGTGCAGAAGAGATGGGGTTGGTCCTCGATACCAGTGAGATCTCAAACTCGATCTCATGCTCAGGAAGTAGTCCTGGTAGCTCCTCTGGAAAGATGTTGGGGTACTCGCAGACCACCGGGATACTTTGAAAATCGGCCACGAAGCTAGGCTCTGCTACAACACAAGCTAGGAAGCCCTCACACCCTTGGCTTAGTAGCTTCATTGCCCGAAGCGTGGAGATGCACCTGAAACCTTCGTCTACTGGCTGGCCATGAAACTCAAAGGGAGGCAACTTCAGTATGGAGAAGACGATCTTCCTCCTAAAACAGTTCACCGGGGCGTGATAGGCAAACAGCTAGTTCATCCCTAAGATCACACCAAAGTCCTCCATCGGAATCACGATCAGGTCGGCGAGAAAGACTGTGTCCCCCTATAGTGACCTCGAAGTCTGGGAAGACCTCCTCGGCGACAAACAACTATCCACCTGGGCCTCTAATCAGGAACGGGTCCTTTAATAGTATATTGCTTGACCCCAAACTGATGGCAAAACTCATGGAGACAAGAATGCGTGGCATCAGAATCAAAAAGTATGTAAACTAGTCTATCGAAAACTATAACCATACCTGCCACCACGGATCTCGAAGCTCTGGCGTTTATGTGAGTCAAGGCGTTGACACACCCCTCAACCTTGGGTGTAGAAGAAGCGACCACGCTCTAGGTCGAATGAGCAGCAGCTGGCGTGACTATTGTCCTCCTCATACCTGGTAACCGCGGTCGCCAGATTGGCCTCCAGTACTCGGTGCTGGGAGCTTCTGGTATGCTCCCACCCTAGATGGGCAGTCCCTCCTCATATGGCCCGGCTGACCACACTGGTAGGAGAGAGGGGCACGACCTCCTCCCTCAATCTGTCCCTGCTGGTAATTGGGCAGAAAGTGTCACCTCCCTCAGTGGCTCTGGGAGTGATTGGGTTGGTAGGGCCTCTTCCAACCTCCCCTGGCTTGCTTGTCACTACGACGACTCCTCTGTCCCGTGGGAGACTCCCCCTTCGCACCGTCGGGAGAGACATGAGGGGGCGGTGGAGTCGGTGGGAGCTGAAATTCCTCTCGCATGATCTCTTGAATCAACCGGATGAGGTCTTGGGCCTGGACACCCTGAAGGAGGGGCGGATCGACTGCTGCCTCAAGTTTGGCATGTCCATCCCCTCATCCACACCCATGGCTTGCCCCACGAGCTCCTCAACGAGGCATCTCCTACAAGGAGATGGAAGAAAAGGATAGGGACTATCAACCATACCAGGTTAAAAAAAAGATTAAGACTCAGAAGCGAAGATCAAGATAACATGTTGTGATGGCTATCCTAGCTACATGCACATGAGTGGTTATTTTCGGACCATTTGGTTCATTTCTTGGGACGACCTTGGTCTGATACCATCTTGTTACGACCCGATCCCAACTCCTTACGGAATCCGAGATCGGCTCGCCTCGACTAAATTCTAAGACCTAGTTGTCCAACGAGAAATAACCAAATGCATAAACATTCCACAACCACACATGTAATGTAATTAAGTAGAAATAAATAATAGTCAGCAATGGAAATAGAACATAATATTTCAAAGATATTACATGCTACAAGCGGAAAAGTACTATTATAGACATAACCATCACAACTAGAACAGAGAAAAATATATTAGAAACATAGTAGAAACAGTTACTATATGGTAAAGGTACTAACTACTAACAAAAACCTTTGCAATGGAAAAAAATAAGGGCCTACGACTGGGCTCGACTGGGCCTAGTGCCCTCTGCAGCCAGTGGTGCTGGCTACTTAACTCCCTGACCTAAACATAGTTATATAAATATGTGGTCAGCTAACGCTGAATAGAGTGGTGGTTAAGTCATTTACATGCAATTAACATAAACGAAACAAGTATCTAACTAACCATCCAATTTCCAGTAATGTATTATTATTTGTTTCTGTTTAAACATCTGTGTTTTTGATTCAGTTTCTAGGAAGGGCCTGCAATATTTCTTAATCCACTTGTACCTTAAGGGAACGATCTTGATGCAGTTTTCCCACGATGCAGGATGTACATGTGACACTCTCCTGGCTGAGAGAGCACCCTGTGGTAGTCCTACACCCGGTCTACCACCCCGGGGTCATGGCCACGATGTAGCAGTGACTACGGCATGTGCGATAATCGTACGGGTAGCTACCCCGCATTGGCATGCGGTCAGTCATTTCCGTTAACGGCTATGCCCAAACATACAACACAGAATAGGATAGAAGCCACACCCCTCAACAGTTTGCGTACCCTCGCCCGGCTATCCCTGTTTGCCCAGTTGGCCTATCAAGAGTCGGTGTAGAAGGGCCAATCCTAACCCCGAGTCCCAACCTAAGGGTGTCTAGCACTCTCCCTACATAAAAGTAACCGTAGCTCTCCTCGGTACCACGTACGTGAGGGTCGACCTATTCTCTCTATACAAGGGGTGATTAGCTCTCCACGGTACGTGCGTACACGAAGGGCAACGTATCTTCTAAAGAAGGGTATTGAGCTCTCCTCGGTACGTGCGCACACGAGGGCCAGCTCATGCCCAAGTTAAAGTTCAACTAACCGTCATGCCTCACAGTAAGCGAAAGGTTCCGTAACCATTAGAGTTTCCATGTCGCAGTATTTTGATTTCCTTTTCTAGTTTCCCGTAGGGTTCATGCATTAGCATTCGTCTTATTTCATGGTACGGTATATATCTCCATTCACACTCCTATTCTTAAACTATAATAGGCAACTCGTGATTCAACAAATTAAGCAATCACTGCATCAATTAACCATTCAGTTGCTAGCAGTAACAACTTTAATATGCATTTCAGAGTATAACAACGTGGTTTAAGTAATGTACATTCATCTTCCTCAGCCCTAGGGTTCATTTCATATCCTAGGGTTCAATCAGATAATTCTAATATAACATGCACTTTAATCATTTAAATCACAGTATTAGAGAGGACCACTCTACTAGGGTATTCGCTCGAACGGTAGATCTCGTCGTCTCCGCGGGTCCCATATATACTACGGACTTGAGACCTATACCATTGACCAATCATGTCAAATAAGTTCAAAATAGCATAGATGGGACACTAACATGTAGAGAATTCCGAACGGAAACCAACGATACTTCGTTTGCGTAAAATCGACTCCGTTTGGGCCCTGAATTGACCAAAAACACACACTCTGACCAAAATTAGACGTCTGGGGCGAGTCCCAGATGTCTTAAACTATCGCAGAAGCTCACCTTACTTTCCTGCATCTTTTTCAAACATCTGAACCCCTTCGCAGCCGTCTGAGGGAGCTTCCAGTTGTCTGAGACTACTCTCGGTCGTCTAGAAGAGAGGTCAGAATTTGACATGGTCTCCAGACGTCCTAAAGTGCCTCGAAGGGCTCATCACGTGCCTTTCCAATGCTTCGTACCTGCACATGCAACCGTCGCTTAAATAATCGACAGCTCAATGCTATCGTATGCGCATGCATGTCGAGCAGGGAACGTACCTTTGTACTTTGCATGCTATCAGATATTCGTTGTCACCTTTGGCAATCCTGCTACTCCTTCAGATGTCTAGAGGGTGTCACAGACATCTGATACTGCGGAAAATGACTCTGCAGAACGCCTTGCGAAGCTCCTCGCAAGCTCCAACTGCTACGGCCGCAGTAGCTCCGCCCTCCTCGTGTAGGTCTCCCTCCTGCACTCGGCTTCTCCTCCCTCTTGAGCTCCTTTCCTCGCATACACCGCCCCTCTCCCGAGCTCCTTCGAGCTCCTCTCCTCTCCTCTCCTCTCCTCGCACCTCCTGCTCCCCCTCGCCCACTCTCTCTTTATCTCCCTCTCCTCTGTGCTTCTACCCTCTCCTTCTCCCCTACTCGTGGCTGCAAGGGGACGGGGGAGGAGATGGTCGCCGATGGCAAGGTGGTGGAGTGAAGGTGGAGGTGGTGGTGGTGGTGTGGAGATGGAGAGGGTGGAGGGGGTGTAGGGGGGGTTATAAAGGGAAGGGTTAGGGTTTAGGTGGGTATGTGCGTGTGTGAGTTATGGTGGGAGTGAGAGGGAAAATTGCAGGGTTGCCCCCGTAAGGTTTTCTTTTTCCTCACATAGCCCACAACTTAAACCCAGGGGTTTAAAATTATGTCTACACCCCTAAGATTCTGAAAAAATTCCCGAACGACCCTTAGGAAGGGTCATTTCATTAATCGATAGTTCTTTGCTTCCTATGGCACATGCTTTTTTGGTATGAGAGTGATAAAGGATCTATCGATAGCTTTAGGACTTTGTAGGGCTCATAGAAAATGCTATATCTCGAATTTGCTTCATTGGTTTGCTGGCAACGTGAATTGATCCTTCATAGAGAGATGATTAATTTTCGAGAAGACAATGGTTGTTGTTTTAAGAGTGATTGATTGAATAAGTAGATTCTAAAATGGATGAGGAAACAACTAATGATGTCCTTAGTGTTAACAATTTCAATGCCATCAACCCTACAGATCTATGTGATTTTTTGTTCGATGTCTTTATGTTTCCAAAATCTAGAAATAAGAAGTGTTTTAGTCATCGTCTTTGACTCAACGACATTTTGCTCATTCTGCCCAAAATGTTCCCTAATGTAGAGAAATAAGTCGTGCTAGGTCCTAAGCTAGGATTCTTTTGTGGTTTTGTTTCATCTTTGTGTGATCATTGGACATGTGAAAATTTCTGCTTATGTTTCTTATATCTACTTCTACTTGCTCAAAAACTTTTTTGTTCCATTTCTATAGATGTGAGGTATCGAACATTTATTGCTTATGTCCTCCCCATGTATGGGATTAGACCAAGTAGATTTTCCCTCCTTCTCAAAGTCTTGATGATATGTCCGTGCAACTTCAAAGTGCCAAGGACTTCTAATCTTTGACTCATTGAACCTCAATGGTATGGGGTTATGACCAGTTTGGTAGTAGATGGGAGTAATCAGGCATGCAGATGATTCCTATATAAGTTACTATTGATAAGAGCATGATCTAGTTTTTCTAGGAGTGAAGATGTGCATCTATGATTGCACTAACTATATGTTGGTCTAATCTAGCCCATATCTATGAGGCCTCCATGATAGATAAAATTTTGAAAATTTTTGGCATCTATATGGGAGAATTTCTTATACCCCCTTCTCCATTTCTTACCCCCAGATAAGATATCATATCATCATTAATAGCATGAACTATGCTTAACATCATGACACCAAAAGGGTTTCTTATGAGATTTTTGTCCAAGGTATACTTGATCTAATATGGAGTTAGGCCAAAATGGGATTGCATCCATCCTCAAGGATGACAAATTCACCTCCCAAGTCCATAGAAGAACTAGACCACCTGCTTTTTCATTGGTTGGAATCAATTGTTACTATAAGATAAAAAATGCTTGTTGACTTTTGCTACATTATTTATTTGCACCTTGATCTTGAACTTAAAGGTAAGGCAAGTCTTCATGATCTGAAAGAAGTTTTTGCAATGCCAAACTACATGGGATCCTCTTTATATGCGACAATACCATGACAACATATTCATCTTAGCTCTTGTAGTTATTGAGGGACAGCTATAGAAACCATCTAATTGCTTCTACTTCTTGGATTGTATTAGTTTGAGTCCTTTCCTTCCCCACTTGAGTCAACACTCATCTATCCATTCTTTCCTTTAGGTGCATTAATATAAGTTTGATATGCTCCTGGAAGGTGAGATTTGCGTTGCTATAGCTCTTGTAGGGGACAAAGATATGGGTCTTTTATATGCTTGAGCTAAGGGTTACTTTTCCTACCTTGAGGGTCCAACTAACTTCTGAGAGATGACATCACCTTGATATGTCCATATCAATCGATTTGGCAGGCATGATCAGTTGAGAAGAAATGGCTCTATTACTTGGTTCCCTTTGCAATATGTTAGTATTCCTCCTCTTTAGTTGGGTCCAATAAGCCTCCATTTTCATTTGGTGAACCTGAGTTGCTTTTTTCTACCTCTTTTAAGGAGAAAACTCCTATCACATTGGTGGAGACTAGGATAGATTTTTTGGATGAAGTTGGCATGATGTGACACTTTAGCAAGGCTGTAAGATTGAGTTCCATATGGAGGCCTTGAGTAACTAAAGCCTCCACATGACTAGGAAGATGATGTGCATTGTCCTTGGTACTGTTTGGATTGACCTCAAACTCGCCAAGAACCACCCTCTTCACCTAATGTAATGCCACCCGCAATGAAGAGTTCTTGAAGCTTGCATGTGGAATAGACGAGGATTGAAGCAAACGAGCTTTGGCATATCTTTCATTAGCTATCTTGATAAAACATAAATCCAAGAGGTAGTGACACTAGATATTAACCAACAAGAGATCTTTCATCAACTCATCTTGAATGCAATCAATGTCCATTATGTGGCTTATTTTAACATTGCAAGCCTTCATTTCGTGACCCACAACTTCATAGAAAAATGCTATGTCAAGGTAATTTTTTTGAAGCTTAAATGTAGTAGGAGTGGTGTTGACTAGGGAGATTCCATTCCAAACATGATGTAATAGCTCTATGAACGTTCCACTGATTCCCCACTCGCCCTATGGCTTCCTCAAGTAGAGTCATAATCACCAAAAGATAACTCTTCTTTCTATGTTACGCACAACCCTTTTGCATTTCAAATCCGGAGGCATATTTGTGAATTGGATCCAAAACTCAACATTACCAAAAGCATATTTAGATGGTTGAGTATGAGTACTTGCCTTTTCTAGCAAGATTAAAGCTCCCTTAAATACCTATGCTTATTTAATCCATACTTATAGTAGACCTTCCTCTATTTTAAATTAACTTAAAATATTTGAGTGTGACCTTGATTTTTCAAGAGGCCTCAAGTCTTTCCTTAAGGACGATATTCTTCACTTTGATATCAACAAGTACTTTCATATAAAAATGTTTGGACCTATTATTAGCTTTTCTTTATGGAAGGAAAATGATTCTTCGATGCATTTAATATAATTTCATTGTTTTCATTCATGTGCCTGGTGTAATTGGGGAGTAGGGTAGGTGATAGTGATCATTAAGCAAGATTACTAAGGTGAAAGGTCTTATTGGCAATTGAGGTAATGGCCAAACGAGAGTGGAGTAATTGCAGTATAAGTTAATGGTGAGAGGAGAGTAAGAGATTAAACCTAAGTGAGGAATGTGTGCTTATGAAGCTTCAGGAGAAGTGTCTGAGACAAGATCTTTGATTGGAAACTAGAGAGAGTTCTCTTTTTGCATCATATGATGTCATTTGACAAATAAAATAAAAGTGTCAATTCCCTCTATATCTATTCTAATTTCAAAATAATAAGATTATGAATTTGATCTTTTCATTATACTATTATATGATTTATTTCACCAACAAATAAAATAACTCTCTCAATTCTACTCACTTATTCCACCTAACTTGTGCCACACGTGAAATAAAATTTTGACATGCCATTAATTCTTTTATTTATTTACACTACCTACCCAATTTCACTTTGCTAAAAGCATGTGATGCTGGGAAAAAAAGAGAAAAAAGAATCGAACGGGAGTGGGGAACGAATGTAGTTGAAAACTTAAAAATCACCATTGGTCGAGCTCTAAGAATGCACGGCAGAAGCAGCAATGGCTCTCTTCTTGTCTCCTCCATTTCTATCCACTGCAGCCGTCGCTTCGTCCTCCCAAAGAGTCGAATCAGGTAATCGCCCCTCCCCTCTTCTCGTATCTCAGGTCGCAACAGTTTCGTCTCTGCTTCCAATTGGACTTAATCCACTACCACCATCTCGCTTTGCATCTCTGAGTCGAGCTCCTCCGCCCTTCCTCAGCGAGACGACCTCTGGTGTCGATGTGCTCCTCGCGAGGGAGCTGGACGAACTCGAAGCTCGTGTGGGTGTGGACGAAGAGCAAGCAGGTGATGACGGCCGCCGTGGAGAGGGGTTGGAACACCTTCCTCTTCGACTCCGATTCCAAAAGACTCGCCGATGATTGGAAATGTATGTACTAGTCGTCGTGACCCTTCTTCGACTCCTCCGCAATCGTTTTCCCTTTACTTCCTTGCGAGAATTGTAGTGAAGATATCAACAATATGGACATCAGAGATGTGTTAAGTACTAATATGCTCAGAAAAGTTACAATTCTTTTCAACAAAAAAAAAAAAAGATTTGATTCATAGGATCTAGCATGCTATTAAAGCTCTCGCTCAATGTTTAGCTTTAGCACTTGAATTGGAGAGAATAATTTGTTTCTTGCATTTCCATGTGACTAAGTTATCTCCAGGAAAGGTACTTGCCACGTTGATGCAGACTTTGTGTTCTTTAGGGAGCCTAGCATGATCAACACCGGCAAATGTACATGTTATTAAGATGTTCATTCCTTTTAAAAAGAAGACATTTCGCATTTCAGATATTTGAGCATAAGAAACACTGGTTGCCAATGTCTGTGCATGGTTTCTCCGCAAATTGACTGACCCGAATAACAACAAAGCTGATAGCAGGCGTGGTAATAGTAGGATCTATGAGTTTGTCGACAATTTTCCAATACTTCTATAGGTCCTTGAATTCTGGATTTATGGTTTCTTTGAAGGCATTTTTGGAATCCATAGTTATAGGGGAGGGCTTGGTAAGAAGATGCTCATTTTTGGTGAGAGCTTCTAGCATTTATTTCCTTTATAACATCCAAAGATCTTATTTCTACCACATAATTTCCTTTTTTTTTTTTTTTTGAAAAGAGAAGGGTAGACGTGGAGGTCATGTGATTTGATCTTATGGCAACTATTTGCCAATGGGGAGGTCTTACCACTCTACCAAACCCATAATGGGGAGGTATTTCCAAGAGTGAACCATGTTGTCATCTTCCATTATGCATATTTTGCAGAATTTTTGTCTAGGTCTACGTGTGAGAGGATGTACTTCTTATGACCTTCTAGGCTCATCAACGAAGTGCATGGCCTCCAAGGATAATTGTACATTTAGCTTCATGGACATAGAGAAGTTAAAGGGGCTATTTTATAATACCTGTGATATGCTGCACCATGCTCTGATGACCTAGTCACGTCAATTAGGAGACTGCATCCTCTCAATATGGATCTGAGAAGAAATCGTGAATGAATTGATCCAACGTCTTAAGACAAAGACCTACAATCATGTGAAGAATGCACACACAATTGGTTTAATGGCTAGATAGTAGCTAGTGGCCTGCTCCAGGAATTAAAGGTGGCACAGATGGCTTGCATACTGCAACCTCTGTTGCCTGGCTTTGCTGGTAGGCAGTGCCAGAGTGACACTGCAGGGCTATGTTGGTGGCGGCAGGCAGTGCTGGTGGCATTTGCACGTGCACATGGTGGTAGGCAGCACTAGATGGTGCTGCTGGATTCGCAGTCCTGTTGCTAGCGGTGCTAATGTTACTGGCTACAGGTGACTATTCTGTGCATGAAATTGCCAGTAACAAGATCTGGTGAGGAGGTGACCTAGCCATCTATGATGGTGCTGTGCAACTGAATTGGGACTGTTGTTGAGATAATGATCTACTTTACGTTGGAACCCCAGGATTAGAGTGAATAGAATACATAAAGGCCTAAAAGAAAATATAATACTATCTAAGATGCCCAAAACAATAACAACAAAGCCTTTTCTCACACTAATTGGGGCCGATTACATGTATTCTTTACCTCTACTTAGATCTATTTTGAGTGATTTCTGAGATCAAATTTAAGTAATTGATTATTAGTTATATCATTGTTAGAAATTGGATTCTTTGTTTGATTTTTATTATCAAGTTATGGCCATGATTGCTCCATGAACTAAAAGTTGACTGTTTCAAATTTTCCTTCTAACAGAAATGTGCAAATGAAATTTATCATAGATGCAATTTGATATGAAAAAATGCCAATGTTGGTTGCAGCCATTGCTTTGATACAACCTTTTTTCATTCAAGGATCGGATGTTGTTGATGAGGAAAGCAGGAAAGTTGCATTGCTTTACACGGTGGCTTCTCCTGAACAATTGACACAGCTCCAGCTCAATGAGCTGAATGCAGATAATGTGATTATAAGTTTACAGGACGAATGGCAGGTTTGCTTCTTTTTATTGTACCCACGATGGTTTTCTATTGAGAGAAGAGTTGGTAATGCGTTTAATATTAGAATAAATTGTTTTGACATACAGTTGACATTAACTAAGATGCTTGTTCAACATTCCTCTCTGGCATAACAAAAATCCCACTCTGGCTTATGATTTTTGGATCATATCTCCATGTTTGCTTATATGCCAAACCCTACTTTATGTGAGAAAAGACTTAGTGGTCGTGGCAGTAGTTGCTTTTGTATCTCCACATTTGTCTATACACCTATCTGACTGGTTCTGTGGGAGAGTAGGGTTTGCACTCCCAAATAAAAGATGAAGATGTGCGCACCCAGGAACTGATTGTATTGAAGAACAATACTTAGATTATAGACAATATGGATGATGATACATCAGCATATTGGACAGCAACTTCAGTGTCTCATAAAAGCTCAAGTTCAACTTGATAGTTACTGAACCATCTATGGATTGAACCAACACATGATGTTTCCTTTAGGTGACTAAATTTAAACCACTGATCTTAAGGGAAAAACCTTCCACACTTTGGTCTCTCCAAGCACGATATCTTTCTTTTTAATGCTAATCTAGATAGATATTTGAAAGACATATCACTGTTATTGATGCCTAAATTACACATAAAATATTAGTCGACAGATCTAAATAATGTGAAAATAATGATCAAAGCAATAAATTATCGTATAATATTTGAGTTTACATAGAAATCCCACTCATTAAGGGTAAGGAGAAAATCATGGGAGAAGGTACCGATAGGGCTTTGATTTCTATTTTTTTTTCTCAAATAAATAGGTGGGGATACACACTTATTTATAGGCAATCACATACTAACGAAAGTTCCACTCCACTATGTGGGATTAAACCACTACACATTTATCCCAACACTCCTCAAGCTAGAGTATGGAATACTCACCTTGTAATACAAAGAAATCCACTCTACACAACAGAGCACAACCTCTGGACTGATTCTTGCTTGTAGGTGGGGAACATGGGTTGAAGTCGCTGGATGAACTGTAACTGACTTCGACAATGGTCTCTCCTCTGGAGACCTGGTGCTGGTGGCTCCTCATTCAGTGTCCTTGAAAGGGTCTTCCTCTGAAAACTTCGAAAAGTGGGTCCCCTCTCTAGAGTCCACGAAACTGGAACTCTCACATAAAACCTGAAATGGGCCCTTTCTCTGAAGACCTCGAAACTGAATTTCTCTCTCTGGAGACTTTGAAACTTTGGACCTTTCAAAATTAGGATTTCTCATATGTAGTCCAAGAACAAAAGGAACTCCCAAATGAAGGTGATTATAACAAACTTTCACACTTCCCTTTCTCCCATACTCGCATGAGAAAAGAAAATAATAATAAGAAGAAAAAATAATAAAAATTAAAGATGACTTTTCCACCTCTTCTCTTCAATTAAAACCCTTTTTTTTATTCTCTCTTTTTCTTTGTTCTCGTCTCTACCCTTTTTTTTTCTCTCTTTTCTTTTTTTTTTTATTTTCCTTTTGATATTTTTCCTCCTTTCTCTTTTATTTTCTTATCTTCTCTGTTTTTTTTTTTCCTTCTCTTCCCCCTTTTTTTTCTTCTTTTCTTCTCTCTCTTTTCTTAAACTCTTCTTGTCATTTTTTAAGCTCTTCTTGCCTTTCTCCTTTATGAGGGTTCGAGCAGCCCAATCTCACGCGACCCTCGCGAGGTCGAGCCTCGGGAGGAGCTCTACATGGCGTACTGATCGACCTTCACGGACCCGACGGCGTCGACGGGCTTCCTCGTAGCGAGATCTGTGTGCGAGATCTCCGGCGAGATGCTTTTCGATGGAGGCGGAGTTCCTCCTCTTCCTTCTCTTCATCCCACGGCCCGGAGATCTCGCTCTCCCTCAGGTCCCGCCATTGCCGGTCTGGCCCTCGAACGAGTTTGGTGATGAACGTGCCCTTGGGGGCAAGGAAGTCGGTGGCGAAGCAGAGAGCGTCGACGACGAGGGAGGACTGGGCGGTGGCCTCCTGGGCCCAGGCGCCACCGACGTTGGGGGAGCCGTCGTGGAGGACGGCGTCGAAGGTGTGGCAACCTTTGGAGTCCATGAGCCTCCGGATGGAGGCGCGACAACGAGGGGAGGTGTTGTCCTCGATGACGGGAGGGCGCCGCGGATGGGGCAGATGGGAAGAGGTCGACCCCCAAGAGGAAGGACCCAGCGGGGGCGTGGCGGTCTGCCACCTGTAGCCATCCGCCGAGTACCCATGGTCCTTAGCTAGGTGGTAGAACTGGTCTAGCCTCTGCTTCCCCTTCGTCTTCGCCTTCGACTCCAGGACGGCGGCAGAGGTGATGCTCTTCCTCCTCGTCCTCAACATCGAGGTTCGTGGTGACGTCGAAGTGGGCCCTGCTGGCTGCCGCATCGAAGGGCGCGTCAAGGTCAAGGGTTTCCATAGAGGGAGGGGTCCATCAAGGCGTCCCGCCATGACTTGCACATGCGTGCCACCAGCATAATCTTTGCTCAGTCTCCGTTGGTTTTAGCCTCTACGGGGCGCCGAGACCGAAAGATCTGCAGTGGACGGCCTGGGCACCGTCATCATCTCCTCTCCCCAGCCAACGGAGGAGCAGATCTCCTCGCCACGATCTGAATGCCTCCATGAAGAAGCCGCTGATCTAAACGTTGGAAAACCAGCGATTGGACAAAAATAAACCAAACTAATCGGTTGAAATATTTAAATAATGTGAAAGTAATAAATTAAAGTAACAAATAATCAATGGAATGTTTAGATTTACGTGGAAATTTCACTCACAAGGAACGGTGAGAAAATTATGGGAGAATTATTTTATGGGTGTATTTTCTTTGTATTTCTTCTTAAGTAAAATGAGAGGAGCATATGTTTATTTATAGGTCATTACTCACACACAAAGTTTACATTTTTTAATGTTGTATTAAATAATCACTCAATTTTCTCAACATTTTCCTTCAAGTTGGAGTATGGAATGTTCAGTTTGTAAAACAAAGAAACCCACTGAACACAGGTGGGAACCTAGGCTGGAGCTGATGAAGGAACTGTGGCTGTTTCTGAACATCTGGTGCTGATAGCTCCCCGTTCAGTATTCCTGAAATTAGGTCTTCCTCTGAAGACCTCGAAGATGGATTTCTCTCTCTGGAATCCACGAAACTGGATCTCCTACATAGAAATCTGAAATGAATCCTTCCTCTGAAGACCTCGAAATTTTGGACCTCCTAAAGTTAGGTTTCTCACGTGGAGTCCATAAACAAAAGGGACTCTTAAACGGTGGTGACTACAATAAGCTCCCATACTTTCCCTTTCTCTCATATTCGTATGGGAGAAGATAATAACGAGAAGAAAATAAAACTTGAAAAATTAGAGAAGACTTCTCCATATCTTCTCTTAAACATAAAGTTCTTTTTTTTTTTTGATGATTTTTTTTCTCAGACTTTTTTTTCATTTTTTCCATTCTTCCTTTCTTTTTTCCCCCTTTTTTTATTCTTTTTCTCTCTTTTTCTTATGACATCTTTATTTATACATAACCTAGCACGAAGATAACCTAATAAAGAGATATGAAAGACCTCCAAATAAGTTATCTCCATCGCTGCCTATTGCGCTCACAACCAAAGGCAAGATATTCGTCAAGATCTCCACCTCCATCCCACAAGCCATCGGATCTAATTGCGCAAAAAACTTTGTTGTGCTCTTCATCGGAATCTACTCCTTCCTCCAACGACAACACTTGATTAATGCCTCTCAACCACACGTGTCGCCTCTTCTTCGTCCTCTTGTGAAATCCCCTCCACAAAGTCCTGGAGGTGCTTCTCATCGAAGCCGACGGAGAGGGCATTGACGCTCACCAAGAAGCAGAGGTTGGAGAGAACTGCATCGACACCGCTCGCGGGCTGCATTACCTCCACACTGGTTGCCAAAGGCGATCATCCACCGCGACATCAAGTCTGCCAACATCCTCCACGTGAAGGTCTCCTATTTCGGCCTCTCTAAGACTGGCCCTAAGCTCAACAGGACCCACGTCAGCACCGTAGTCAAGGGCAACTTCGGGTATCTGCGCGAGGCCCTTGTCAGTACTCCTTTAGTGTTGTGCTCCTCGAGGTCCTCTGCGTGAGGCCAATGATTGACCCCTCCCTACTGTCGAGGGAGAGGTATTGGACTATGGGGAGAGGAATCGGTACCTCATGGTTGGGAGCGTCCTCCCCCTCAGGTCCATCCCTGAGGATGTTGCCGTCTGCAACGTCGAGCCATGGTCTCCGCTAGCGACATCTTTGACGTGCGATCTGGTCACGGTGTGATCAGATCTGGAGAGCCTGGCATCGCTGCATGCGGCAACGGATGTTGTTGCTCAAGGTCCTCCATGAGATCCTTCATGAGGCCTCCAGTATCCAAATGAATCGAAAGATTGGAATTTCAACAAACTAATGATAAACATGACAAAATAAACCCAAGGATAGATACAAAGTTGAAATATTTAAATAACGCGGAAGTAATAAATCAAAGCAATAAACAATTAATGGAATGCTTGGGTTTACGTGGAAATCTTACTCACAAGGAGTGTGGAGAAAACCACGGGAGAAGCGTCTTAGGGGCGTGTTTTCTTTGTATTTCTTCTCAAAGTAAAATGAGAGGAGTACACGCCTATTATAGGCCACCACTCACACATAAAGCACACATTTTCCAATGTGGTACTAAACAACCACTCAATTCTCTCAACATAATCAACCCAAGAATAAACCTACTCTAATACCAAGTTGACAAATCTAAATAATGCGGAAGAATAATCAAAGCAATAAACAATTATATAACACTTGGGTTTATGTGGAAACCCCACTCATGAAGAGCGGGAAGAAAACTACAGAAGAAGGCCCCGATAGGGCTCTGATTTTTGTTGTTTCTTCTCAAATGAATAGGTGAGGGGTACACGTCTATTTATAGGTTACCACACATTAACAAAAGTCACACTCCACTATGTGGGACTAAACCACTATACATTTCTCCCAACAATATTCTTAACATTTCATTTCATTAAGGTATTTTTACACTATGCCCCTGTAACATTTCTAATTGCATCCATATCCCTCTAAACCTCATTATTACATTTATACCCCTATAAACTTGCCAACCATATCAGTTACACCCTTAGTTTAAGTCTCCATTAGATTAATAGACATTAAAGTTTGGCATTTTTACATATATACCCCTATAAACTTTCGATAAGACGTATATAGTCCCATGTACTTGATATTGACATAGGTACCCCCATAAAGTTACTTCGTTAAGACTGTATATCCCTGCTCTATTAAACCCAATGAAAAATGTAATAAAAAATTAAAAAAATAAGAAAATTTATGTATATATCCCTGTATTTATAATCCCCACATCCCCAAATCCCCTCAACCCTTCCTCACCCCTAATCCCTAACCCTAATCCCCAAATCCCCTCTCCAGCCCACCTTCGCCCCTAGGTTCTCAGAGGCTATGATATCTACCTCCACCGCCATATATCTTCCTCTATCGAAATGCTGATTTCGACGCCGTACCGATAAAATTCTAAATGTGTATTTTGTAGGCATGCTAAGGGTATGCTAAGGAAATGCCCATTTTTCAATGGGCATGTTGATGAGCATGCCGAAGGCACGCCATGGAAATGCCGAGGGCATGTCAATGCATGTTGACAAAAATGACAGAAGTAGTCAAAAGAACCAGCAGCAGCCTTGGCATGACCATCGATTTCGTCGGTATGCTGACCATGCCGACGATATCCTAGCATTTCGACAACTTTACCATACCGGCATAGGCTTTTCCCAAAAAAGGCCTTGCCGACAGCATGACGACAACATTTAAATCACAGGCTCTATATAGCAAGCTCACCTCCTCGATGACGGGGTTGTGGCCCCCCTCCTGTCGAGGAGGGCCTCCCCGATCCGACGACAGTTCTCCTTGGATGCGGAGGAGTAGTAGGGACCGATGTTGGAGAAGCTGCAGAGGAATAGCAAGTGGTAGTGAGGGAACTGGAGGGTGGAGGTCGGCAGGGGGCGAAGCATCGCGACCTTCATGTCGCAGCTCCGGAACCTTGCGTCGGCGAACATGCGGCTCACCACGGGGTCATCGAGGATCGAGAGGATGAGCTACTATAGCTCCACCTTTGGATCGGAGAAGGATGAGGAGGAGGAGGCGGACGGGGGTGAGGACTGGTGGTGGCTGTTGAGGTTGTTGGGGTTGTGGTGGTGGTAGAGGTGGAAGGTGTCGGGGTGGCGACGCTGGTTGGCTTGGGAGCGCTTGATGGTGGCCATGAGGGAGTTGGAGACGGGGGGGCCGTTGGGGGGAGGGGTGCCTGCTGGGGAGGAGGGGAGGCAGTTGAGGGTGATGAAGCAGACCTTGAGGGCCTTGAATTGGTGGTAGGGGGAGTAGTTGGCGTTGCATGTGCGGGAGAGGGCGTCGCAGAGGAGCGCTGAGACCACGTGCAAGGAGGTCGTCTATGCGTGGGACCTCCTCCTCGACGTCGGCTTTCTACACCATCGATGACATTGACGTGAAGAAACCTGAGACTGTTCCACGAAAGGACGTTGCTACTCCTGGGCATTAGCTACGAGGTCCCAACACCACATATACCACGATAATGCCGTGAACTAACGACCCTCCCCACCCTCTCTCTCTCTCTTGTGTGCTATAGTGCATTGTTGGGGGAGAGGAATGAGGTCGGAATAAGCTCCTGCGATTCTCCTTCTTTGTATGTGTTCAGCGGAGAGTATAGGGATGTCCTGTGGGTGAAGGTGGATGGGAGAGGGGATTTGGGGATTAGGGGTGAAGAAGGGATTCGAGGATTATAAATACAGGGGTGTATATATAAATTTTATTATCTTTTAAAATTTTTTATTACGTTTTCTATTGGGTTTAATGGAGCATGGACATATGGCCTTAACGAAGTAACTTTATAGGGATATATACGTCAATATCAAGTACATGGGGGTATATACGTCTTATTGAAAGTTTATAGGGTTATATATGTAAAAATCCTTTAAAGTTAACTATGCAGAGTTTGAAAATTACATCAATACCCTTTTCCATGTTTTTCTTTTTTTTTCCTCTTCTTCCTTAACCTCAGGTCGCACCTCCTCATTGGAGGTCACGATAGTGATGGCGATGTCGAGATTGTCATTGGAGAACACCCTCCTCCTTGCTCCTCACCTAGCGCACCCACCTGACCCACCCACCCCAAAACCATTCTCATCTCTTCCCTTAGTCAACCTCCCATCCTCCTCCCAGGCCCTACTCTTTTTCTTTAAGGGGTATTACTATCGTATATGGCTACGTATCAACTATAATCCATAGTTTAATATATCATTGTGCCCTAATGGAAGGGTATACATCACTAACAATAAACAACACAAGTTTGTAGGAGTATAGATGTATAACAAGGTTTAGAGGGGTATGGATGGACAAATCCATTTCAAAAATCTAAATGTAATTTTGCATTCATTATCGCTTATTTTCAAGATTTTTTTCTTCTTTGATGAAGCCAAGGAGCTTTTTATCAGCAAGAAATAAGGCCCCAGTTGCACTCTTCAGCAAGAGTAAAAATGTTGCTGAAAAGCAAAAGGCAAGAAATAGAACGCTAACCCCCAAAGAAGAGGAAGTGGTAAATATTTGAACATGGAGATAATGCATTCAACCTGCAGTTGAAAGAGACCACCAAGTTAAAATTGTTCCATATCCATCTAAAAATTTATTCCATGCAGATTAGCCTGCCTAGAACTTCAAGCATCCCTAAATGCGGATACGGAGATATGAGAGGTTACAAATTTCATTTGATAGTTCTTTAAAGAAAAATTATCATTTCCCTTAAAAAAAAGAGAAAGTTGTTATTCACAAGAACTTTTGAAGCATTCTGTCTTTTTGGTCGCATTTTGTTGTTCTTATGGTTCTATATTTATTCGACTAACCCATTTTCTGAAGTGCAGAGATGGGCAATGTTGAGCTTAATGTTTGCTCTGGTTTACATGTGAATAACTTGATATCAAGCCTGATTAGGCTCTTTATCTTAATGACTGTTAGTCTGCTGCTATGAGTTCTTCACATAGCACCTGATACCCTTCTTGTGACTGGTCCAGAGCACTGCTGATCTAATTTTTTCCTGTCAATTTTTATACCTGGTTGTCTAGAATAAATGGTGACCTTTTTGCATTGCTTGATTCCTGTATCCAGCATGTGTGATTTTCGACGGTCCCTCTCCTTTCATGGAGTGCCAATAATTGTTATGGTGGTTTTGACATATATGTCCCTGGAAACATTGGGAGAGACGTATATACCCACGTATATTCCATATTTACATATGTACCCCTACCAAGTTACTTTGTTATGGTCGTATACACTTGCCTTGTTAAACATAATGGAGGACATTTACAAAAAATTAAAAAAAAGAAAATTTATATTTATCTTCCTAAAGTTTTCTCATAGTTTGCAAAACATCCTCTTCCTCCTTCCTTCCTCTTCCTCTTCCTCTTCCTCCACATTTCCCTCCTCTCAGACCTCCTTTCCCTCCTTCCTTCCTCCTCCACAACACAACCAACGTAGCCATGCGCTGATTGCGGAGACTTGAAAAAGCTTAAGAAGGCTTGCACTTTGCTCGAGTGAGATGCTCGGGGATGCAAAAATCTCATGCATCGAGGTGGTGCATGGCACTAAGTGCTCTGCATCAAGGGCTGCCTGATGTCTGACCAGGGCATGGAGCCCCTTAGGGGTGGGAGCTCCAATTTGGTGAAGATGAAGGTCAAGAAGCATCGCAGGGTGATCGTGGGGGGTGCAGACTTGGCTGCGGTCTAACTGTGGCTTGCTCGTGGTGAATCTTGACATGGGTACGACTGTTGCTGCACAGGACGCAACTGTGAATATTGCGGTCACGAAGGTAGTGGTTGTGAGTGTAAGTGAGAAAGGTGGCGTGTAGGGGGGGGTATAAGGGTAGCAGCTCAGAATGGCACTGTCAATGCAAGGCGAAAACGATGTTGCATTGAGTAGAGGTGGTGGTGGGAGTAATTCTACAAAGGGTGGGTGGATGGTGTGGGTGAGGAGGAATTTCGTGATGGCTTTGTAGAGATGTTACCACTCAAGGGGCAGAGGACAAGGCAGCGGGCAACAACCAACATCTTTGTTGTGTGGATAAGAGGCAATGGGAACTCCTCCTTCTCATCCACTTCCTCCATTCAGGTGGTTTCCATGAGCAAAACCCTAATACCCCTCATCCACACCTCTTCCTCCAGTAATCTACTCTGCCGTTACGGCTCTTTCCCCACCACGTTCATTGGCCTCAAGCACTTGGGGGTCCCAATCCGATTCAGGAGTGGAGAAGGTAATGCCAAACCGCCACTCCCATGGATTTGTCGTTGAGGAGGATGAGGAAGGAAGTAGAAAGAGGAGGTTGGGGAGGAGAGAAGGGTGGAGGAAGAGGAGGAGAGAAGGAAGAAGCGGATGTGTTGGAAACTATAAGAAACTCTAGAGAGATAAATATAAAATTTGTTAATTTTTAATTTTTTTAAAATGTCCTCCATTGAGTTTAATAGGGCAAGGGTATACGACCATGCAAAGTAACTTTGTAGGAGTATATATGTACAAATGGAATATATCGGGGTACATATGTCTTTTTTCCTAATGTTTCCAGGGGCATATATGTAAGAACCCCATTGTTATATGGTCTTTAAGATGCTTATGTTGAGAGGAAAAAAGTATGCCCTGCTTTTTGGTTCAACTAAGGGAAGTGCAAACAGTGTAATCTTTTGAAAAGCCAACTACGGGTTTGTTGTAAAAGACAAAAATGTTTTCGGCTATATGCCAAAAAATTGTAGCCTCTACATACAATGCCCATGTTTTTTCTTTTTCCCTGTTTTTATTGTTCTCACCAACTCTTAAAAGCTTGTTGTGTAATAGTGGTAACAACACTACCTTTCGACTCCAATAAAAAATGCTTATAGCAGGTTGAAATTTGATGAGACAGTTAGCCACTTCTTGGTGAAAATATTCAATAATTTTTTTTTATGGGTGAGAATAACGAAATGCTCTAGTGACAGATCAGACAGATATACAGTTTCTTGTTGCTTATAATATTATTTTGTTTTTTGTATGAGTAGAGAATGAAATGCTGGTATTTTGTCTCTACTTTAGTTCATACCTGGTACATTTAAAGAAGCAGCAGATGTAGTTGTTACTGTGCTGGTGTAGGCTGTGGTTCTTTTAGCTTTTGGAGTTGTCGACCATTTCTTTTCCAAAAAAAAAAAGAATCACTTGCCTTTATTTTCAGGTTATACCTGCAGAGAACATTGTTGCAGCATTTCATGGTGGTCCAAAAACTATATTTGCAATAGCTTTAACTGCAGATGGAGCTCAATCTTTTCTTGAGGTAGTTTTCTCGCATTTCTATTTGCTTGATGCTCGGTATAAACTGACATATATAAGTAGATTATGAATAACATTAGTAGCTAAAAGTCTTCTTATAGGCTTTGGAACAAGGTCTTGGTGGTGTTGTTCTGAAGGTTGAGAATGTCGGCGACATTTTTAAGTTGAAGGTACTTCATTATTTCTTGCAAAAGGCTTCTTAACTAAAATGAATTTATCTATTAAAGAAAAATGTATAATTTGCATTTGGAATATGAACTACAAATTACCCCCTGTTTTCTTGCCTGAAAATATCGAGCTTGAACTCAAAATGATGATTTCTCTCTGTGTTATTAACTGAAATATTGTTTGACTTGTCTATAACCATGCTCAATAAGCTCATTCCCATTTTGGCAATAATGCCTAACTAGTCAATTCAACCCACGCTTTGCAGCGGGAATATAAAATCACATATACCTTGTAGAGGAGTGAAATCGATTGACTCTTTGATCCTAAACATAAGTACACATTGCCCATAGTAAAATCAAAGTTATTTGTTATTTTGGGGAAAAGGAGTAGGAAGCATATCATAAGAGAATTGATATAAGTCACCATGATTCTCATATGTTGCATGAATTCACTTCGTTTTGTTATATGGTCTCCTAACTACATTTTTAATGGAATAATTTTAAATTTGCCTTTGATTTTAGTGAGAAATATCAGAGAAAAAACAATCGTATATATTACTATAATGCTCTTGTTATGTGTTTACTTTTTCGGAAAAAATAAAAAAAAGTTGGCAAAGTCATGACATTGACAACATAATTTTCCCTCAAAATATTTGAATAAGAATTATAATCAGTTATGTCACTCTTTTTCACAATCCCTTTTGTAAATAAACACATTTAATATAAGAATTCCTGGACTTGTCTAGTTTAATGTTTAGAACTTACCGTGGATCTTAGTAAGAAAAAAAATATTTGATGTAATCTTGTACTTATTATGAGGATAACCCTTGCAATAGCACGATTTCTTGAATTGCAATAGATTTTCCTATATTCTTTCATTTTTGTTTTTAATGACTAAGTGGTGAAGATAACATAAACACCTTAAAAAGAAATTCAAATCACGACAAAGATGGCCTTCGTAATCATTTTTTTGAAAAATTAAGTAAAAATTTCCGAACTGCGAAGCAAGAAGGAAAAAAGGTGTATATGGTATTGAAGACTACACTATTGTTATTTTGTTAAACCACTAACAAATTCATTAGATGTAAGTTCCTTGGCTTTTGATGATCATGGTGGGCATTGGTCACTCATGTAAGGGACATGGTCTTGTTAAGCAAGATTGCCATCATACGTCCGTGATACTATTCCTCCTTCCTCCTTGTGGGTCTATTGATTGTTCCAGCTACCACCTTTCTTCTCTCTCATTGCACCAAATGAAAACCTCAACCTCTAGAATAACAACCATATCAAAGGCGTTGTAGGCATCAAAGTAGTTCATCGTGAGCATAATGAAGATCAAGAGGTGCCACCTTTGTATACAGATTGATAATGTGATGTGCCTCATTGGTTAGCAAATGAAAAAAGACTTTGAATTGTAGGACACTTGAAAATGTCCAAACTGGAAATGAATGCATAGAAAAGCTTTATGATGGGAAGAAGCACTGTGAAAAGGAATCCTTGTTCCAAAGATAAGAAACATCATAAAATGGAAAAATCTCACCTAGAGAGAGTGAAACTATTTGTAGAGCATTGCTTGAAGTCGAAACACATGGTCAAAGATTAGAGAGCTAAGCTTAATAGGTGGATCAAAGGATGTTCAAAGGGAAAAAAAGATAACACAAGGTGGAACTACTTGATAGATGGTCTCACTTGATTTCCTTTTGTTGGTAGAGCACTTATTATATTATTGTTTTAGAGTTGTTTGTTATGGTTCTTGTTCTATTGGACTTATAATGTAATTTTTCCAACACATCTCCCTATATAAAGAGGTGTATGGTTTCATTTGAGAATAAGACTTGTCATTTTCTCTGACTTGGTATCAGAGCGGCGATCCTAGATCGGTGTTCTGATATCCTACCCCTCATAAGCCTCCATACCCCTTCCACCAAAACCCTAATCCTCTTGGTTACACCCACAGGAGTCTCTGCCGGCACGCCATCGACTGCCGCCGACCCTAGCAGGCCGCCACCGCGGTCACAACTGCTGCCGGCCTTAGCAAGCAGCCTCCGGTAGCCACAAGGCGCCGCTGCCCCACAGTAGGCGGATGCGGGTGCTCCTCGGGTCCTGCAGCCCTGTTTCTGACATCGGAGCGCGGCCTCGTTGCCTGCAGATCGTGGTTGTGCCTCTCGGGGTCTGCAGCCCTGGTTCTAACATTAGAGTGCCGCCTCCTTGTTGCCTATAGGTCGTGGCTCCCTGCAGAGCCATCTACTGAAGGTCACGCCGCCTCCTGCAACATTGTATCCCTTCTGCCTGCTATGTACGATGGGTAGTGGGGTTGGTGGCATGATTTTCTTGTCGTAGAGGAGGTGTTACACCCCTTAGAAGTGCTATTAGGGCTTTTCCCCACACCTAACATGCGCTAAGTCATGATCTAAGGGGTGCCTGTGATTCTTGGGATGTTATGTAGGGTCTTTTGATCTTAAATCTCATGTTCAAGAGATCACTTCTCTCTGATTGTGAAGTTTTCAGATCTGAATATTGATTTCAAATTGCATCTGTGGCATTTTGTAGCAGTCTTAAGTCATGATGGTCTCCTCAAATTCTTCGGAAGTGTCGTCGGTTACTGCCATGGACAATGGGGGTTACAAATCTCCTTTTTTTGCTCCTATCGCCAAGTTGAATGAGGCCAATTATGCTAAATGGTCTCAGACGTTTCTTATGATTGTTGAGGGGTATTATAAGGAACACCTATTGCTGGAGTTGGAGTCACAAGATAAAACATGGAAAAATGCCATGTGGAAGGAAGATATTCAATGGTTTGTGCTTGGATCATGAATTCTATTGAGCCTTAGATTGGTGATGGGATTATGTACTATAAGATCACCAAGGAGATGTGGGATTTTCTACATGGCGCATATTCCCATGAGAAGAACTCTAGCAAAGTGTTTGAGATTCACCATGCTATTAATAGTCTCAAACAGGAGGGTCAGTCTCTTTCGCAGTACTATGCCACTCTAAAGGGGCTCCTTGAGAAGTACAATGCCTGTCGACCTATTTGTACTTGTGCCACTTAGAGGACACATAGGAAGGAGTATGCTGTCCTACAGTTTCTTGATGGACTTGGACCAGACTATGAGGCTGCTAGGTCCCAGATCCTTACTTTGGCTGAGCTTCCTTCTTTGGAGGAGGCTTATGATCGTGTGAGTAGGATGGTTGTTAGGCCACCCATGTTAGAGATTGGATAGGCTCCTGTGCTTGTTGTTGCTGCACGTGAAGGACTTGGTGCTCCATCTACTAGGGGGAGAGGGTGTGGTAGTCGGGGTATGAGTGGTAGACCTCGCATCATTTGCTCGCATTGTGGAAAGATTGGCCATACAGAGGCCTCTTGCTGGACGAAGCATGGTTGACCTCCCATGGCCAACCAGGTTGGTTCTTTAGAGGAGGTAAGCGACATGGTGTCCCTTACAGACTATGATGCTATGGTTCAATGTCTCTCCCAGTTGACCCAGGAGACCATCACTACTACTAATACTGCTGTCTTGGCTACTTCAGGTATGACTTCTGCTTATAGGTCGGGTAGCACTGACAGTGCTTTGTGGCTGGTGGATTCAAGTGCATCTCACCATCTCAGTAGGGATGAGACATGTTTTAAATAGGTTCATGGTGTTCCCTCAGGGAGATCTGTGTAGGTAATGTAGGGTTCATGGCAGAGGAGATGTGGCAGTGACTCCTGCACAGACACTGTTTAATGTTCTTTATGTTTTAGAATTTTCGATTAGTCTTTTGTTCGTTAGTAGGATTACAAAAGACTTACATTGTCATGTAATATTTGATGAGTTGGGCTATATCTTTCAGGACAAACTTATGAGGAGGACAATTAGTGGCGGACATGAGGAGGGGGGTGTGTATTGCCTAATCCAGACTTCATTTGTTGCTATGTGTCAGGGCGAGGTTGCATTTAGTGCTGGTACAGCTCTTCAGTGGCATCGTTGTCTCGGGCACCCCTCATTGGATAGGCTTCGACACGTCATTTCTCATATTTCGCTAGCTATGGAGATTTTATATGATGCCAGCTAGGAAAGCATCATAGAGCCAGTTTTCCTTTTAGTTCTTCTCAGAGTTTTGCTGCTATCTTTGATTTACTGCACATGGATGTTTGGGGACCTAGTCGTGTCCCAGATAGACTGGGTCATAGATTTTATCTACATGTTGTGGATGATTTTTCTAGGATGTCATAGTTATTTCTTTTGAAAAATAAATTTGATGTTGGATCAACGTTTATTTTACAAATAAAGACTCAATTTTATACTATTGTGAAGATTGTACGGTCTGATAATGCTCTAGAGTTCTGTACATCGAAGTTTGCAGCCTTTTACAGATCTCTTGCGATTGTTCACGAAACATCCTGTCCCCATACGTCGCAACAGAATAGTGTAGTGGAAAGAAAGCACCGTTATGTGCTTGATGTGGTTAGGACACTATTGATACAGCATAATGTGCCACAGGTGTATTGGGGAGATACAGTGTTAACTGCATGCTATTTGATTAACAGGCTGCCCAACTCAGCTATACAAGAACAAGTTCCTCGGTAGGTCTTCAATCCTAAGAAGGATTTATTTACTGTCCCACCTCATGTGTTTGGCTATGTCGCCTTTATTCACATTCTTGGACCTGGCATGGATAAGTTGGCTCCAGGAGTAGTGAAGTGTCTTTCTGGGTTACAGTAGCACCCTGAAAGGATACAGATGCTATGACTCTCGTGGTGAGAAGCATTATGCAAGGTTCAGGAAATCGGTATGCGGTATGCGGTTGGTTGGGTCACCGCATAGCGAGGATGCGGTTTTGCATTTTTTATTTAAAAATATAAAATAATTAGTTAATTTATTAAATTTTGTGTTATATGTAATGTTATAATTATGCAAATGTCGCAAATAGTATAATAAAAAAAATAGAATCTAAAATCATATAATTTGATATCTTTAATTGCTATATAACCTAGAATATAAAAGATTTGACATCTTAAAAAAGGAAAATATAGAGATTAGAATCTAGATGTTCATTTAAACAAACACGAAAGAATTGACAATAGTGTTAAACACAAAATGACATTTAATATAAATAATTGATGTAAAAATCAGACCCTAAAAATAAAAAACCTAAAACAAAAATTAGACCTAGAAATTTATCTCAAAATTAGACTCAACAATTGATTTATTTAATATTAGGAATGATTTATACACATTGTCACATGCAAACCCTAAAAATCAAACACAAATAAATACAACATTAGGAATATATATAACACTTAAGACACATATGCACGATGTCACGAACAAATTAGACCTTCAATATCAAACCCAATAAAAATCAGACCCTTAGTGAAAAACCTAAAACTAAAATCAGACCATAAGAGATACCTTTAGTGATGGTCGGTGCAACCTCTAATGTTGGTTGGCGATGGTCAGTGGGTGATGGCAGTGCCTTGCGAGAGGTGGTGCAGCACCCGACAATGTTGCACCCAACGTTGGTGGGTGATGGCCAGTGGGTGATGGCAGTACTGTGTTAGACACGGCAGAGAGGGCATCGTGCCAACAACAGAGAGGGCGATGAGGGTTTAGGGAAATGGCAGAGAGGGGTTTAAACGTTCTGAATGGGTTTAGGTTGGGATGTGAGGCATTCTTGATGGTAGAGAGGGATTTAGGATATCTAAGAAGTTTTATTTTTAAGTGGATCTTTTTTATGTGAGGCGTTGAAGTTTCTTTTTTAGAAGACCCCATCGGTGAATTTATCTTAAAAGCGGGTGACTACTCGGCTGAGTAAACGCCTACTCGGTTTGACTACTCGCTCAGAGCTGCTTATAGCACCGCATTGCATTACATGGTTCGGGGAGGGGTCCGCCTACGACTATGCGACCGACTTCCTGAACACTGGCATTATGTGACTGCAATTGTCACATGTCATGAGCTTATTCCTTATTTTTCTACACATAGTCATCAAGTGACGTTTGAAGGAAGCTTGGCTACTATGCCTGTTCCACCAGTTCCCTTGGAACAGATCCCTGTTACACGTAGTGAGGATATCACTACCATAAAGACTTCAATGAGGTAGAAAGCTGAGATTACTCAGGTTTATAGGCTACCTGTGACATACAGACAGCATGCATGGCGAGAAAACACACCCCCCCCACCACCTCAGCCACCTGTCTGCTCCCCTGGTCAGGTATGGGTTGATACTAGTGTGAGCTGTTCTAGTGGTGCTTGTGCAGGTTCCTCTGATGAGTCTCCTACTCTTGTTGCTACTGAGCATATTGAGGAGGATCTCAATCTTCCGATTGTTATTTGGAAGGCTCCACGTAGTTGTGCCCAGTATCATTTTGTACAATCTTTATTGCCAATCTTGATAGTTCATTTGCTACTTTCACAGCTGCTCTCTTTGCGACGCACGTTCCTACCTCCCATCAGCTGGCCATGCTGGATCCAAAATGGCGTCAGGCCATGGAGGATGAGATGGTTGCTCTACGCTCTAGAGGGATGTGAGACCTGACCACCTTGCCTCCTTATGCTAGAACAGTTGGGTGTTGTTGAGTCTTTGCTGTTAAATGCAACCTCGATGGCATGATATCTCGCTACAAGGCGAGACTTGTGGCAAAGGGATTTACTCAAACGTATGGGGTAGATTTCTTTGATACATTCTCCCTTGTTGCTCTACTATCTACTATTTAGATTTTGATGTCGTAGCTGCCTACTACGACTGGCTTCTTCATCAATTGGATGTGAAGAACGCATTTCTTTATGGAGATCTTTAGGAGGAGGTCTATATACAGCAGCCTCCTGGGTTTAAGGCTCAGGAGGAGTGTGTATGTAGGTTGAAGAAAGCCATCTATGGCTTGAAGCAGAGTTCGAGAGCATGGTTTCAGAGACTCTCAGAGGAGGTACAGGTCATGGGACTTATAAGGTCTTCTCCTGATTCCTCTTTGTTTGTCAGGAAGAGTAAAAGGGGAGTGGTTGTACTCCTTGTCTATGTGGATGACCTGATCATCACTGGAGATAACTTTGCTGGGATAGCTGAGGTAAAAAGGAAGCTGGCTGATGCCTTTGTGATGAAGGATCTAAGAGAGCTCAGATACTTTTTTGGGATTGAAGTGGCATGTAGTAGAGAGGACATTGTTCTTAGTCAGTGCAAATATATCCTTGATATCTTGTAGGAAACAGGAATGATGGGGTCCAAACCTACTAATATATCTACGGATCCCAAAGAACACCTCTATAATGCTGAGTCTCCGCTTGTAGATAACAGATCTTATAGGTAGTTGGTTGGTAAATTGTTGTATGTTACTATTACACGTCCAGATCTTTCCTTTGCAGTGGGGAAACTCAGCTAGTTAATGGACAAACCGACTAGGCAGCATTGGGATGTTGCTATACAGGTGCCTAGGTATGTGTAGAAAGCACTTGGCAGAGGTGTTTTATTTTAGAGGGGCACATCTATGAGTGTTGTTGGCTATTTTGATGCTGAGTATGCAGGGTGCATGACAGGTAGGAAGTCAACAACTAGATTATGCACTTATGTGGCAGGAACTTAGTGACCTGGAGAAGCAAGAAGCAGCAGGTGGTATCCAGGTTCAATGCAGAGTCAGAATATAGGGCTATGGCTCAGACAGCTATAGAAATGGTCTGGGTTAGATCTGTGCTACATGATCTCCATGTTCAGGTAGAGGGACCAATGGAGATGAGATGTGATAATCGCGTTGCTACATAAACTACAAACAACCCAATATTCCATGAGCGGATAAAGCATGTTGAGGTTGATTGCCATTACACCAGAGACTTGATACAGTGTGGAATCATTTAGACTTCATATGTATCTTCTGAAGATCAGATTGTGGACATATTCACAAAGCCTCTTGCTAGATCTGCTTTTGATAATTGTTGTTCCAAGCTGAGCATCATTGATATATATGCTCCAGCTTGAGGGGGAGTATTGGTAGAGTACTTATTATATTATTGTTTTAGAATTTTTTGTTATGGTTCTGGTCCTATTGGACTTATGATGTAATTTTCCCAATATCTCTCCTTATATAAAGAGATGTAGGATTTTATTTCAGAATAAGACTTGTCATTATCTCCGACTCCTTTCATTATAATTACTAGTTAAAATGGTCAGAATTCTAATGTGCACAATGTCTTCCAGACTCCATCTACATTTGATAGCATTAGCTTATGGTACCAAGGCATAGATGTCACCTAAATCAAGAGTGTTAGCCACATCAAACTTGAAAAATTGTTCACATTACTTAATCTGTAGAATTATTTCCATTTCAAGAACCTGAGTTTATGAAAAGAACAAACTGAAACAAATATCACTCGGAAAAATGAAGCTAAAAACTAAAAAAGGAAAATGCCCATCCATTCTTTCGCATGCCTCCATTCCTCCACTTCTGATGCCATAAACAGGCAATGTCAAAGCTAGTATAGAAAGGAACAAAGGAAATCAAAGATACTAATAAAGCAATCATAACAGACATTTATAAATGATCTTTTCTTGTTTATTTATCATTAAAGGGTTAATCAGCACCTCAAAGTATGGTTGCTAAGTAGAGTCCATGCAACCAGATCCCAAATAAACTGGTTACTTTCACATAAAAGACCAATAAAATAAAAAACAAAGAGTTAGATGCAGTTAAGTCGAAGTGTTGGGAAAACTGAACACAAATAGGAGCATGCTATGTGAAATGCATGTACATGCTTTTCTTAATGTTATGGGCTTTACGGAAATAAACATTAATTATAGCTTTTCAAATAAAAAGTTAAGAAGGAAAGGACATAGATTCTGGCCAATATAGATATGGATTCTAAAAGAAATTGCAACTCTAAATTATGTAGAACAATTACAATGACAGTAATTACTCTAGTATCTCTGCTGAAAGACGTTGAGTATGATTGTACAATGCAAGAGGCAATGGCATGGACGGTGGCCATTGGGTTCAACCCTCAAGGAATACGTTGGCATCCGCCAAGAACTACCTGTCCACCTTCCATATCTCAATGGATTCCACTACCCTCCTCTACTCCTTCACGAACCCTCTTGTACACCCTGAGCCTCTTATTACAGTGGTGTGTTCCGATCTCCTTTGCATGGTATGCTTTTTCCTTACAAACCTCTCCACCCTTCTCTCTAGCTACTCCAACCTCTTGGACAGCCTTGCATAAGGACAGTCTGCTCTTTGCTCCTTAGCAGCAACTCTGCCACCACCCTCAACAAACCATGTTACCAGGCATTGACATAGTAGGAGACTAACATATATAGATTTAGTGGGAGAATACTAAACATTATCAAAACATCCTAACTACACCAAAGAGTGGCTCTTCGTATTCATATTAAAGCGAATAGAGACTTGATTATAGTATCATGTATAATGAACAAATGACACCAAAATAATTGAGTAGCAATTTCGGTGATAAGTACAATTGGTGTAAGATTCATTGAGAAAGAATTATCATGTTGAGCACAACATGGGGAAAAATATGAATTATATCACAACTGACACAAACAATGCAAAAGTTACTTACAAAACAAAAATAAGAGAAGTAACCTATATAAAAGAGAAGGAAAAAGGGCATGTTTTACCACCACGGATGATTGAATCCGATCTCCCACGACTCTGTGATTGCCTTTGTTCTCAACCTGATCACACTCAGTTTTTATAGGGTGTGCATGGATTTTACCATCTCTACTTCCTTCAATGGAGATGTGCTCTCTCTCTTTCTCTGGATTCCTTTTGAAGCTGTCCTTTCTGTCCATCTCATTCCTCCTATGTGGGTGACGCTATTTGTAGGAAGATTGCACGTAGGTGGTATTGTTCAATGGGAAGAAGATAAGCGAACAACATAGGAAGGGGGTGGGATGGTGAGGGAAGTAGTGCGATGGGGGAAGGGTACTCTACTCTTCCTTCCATGTTCCACGTTGCCATGAAACAACATACAATGCCACCCATTGTATTCCATCCCGTTATTCAAAAAAATTCATCCTTTTGGTTTCAATGCAAATTCTTTCCTTTATCTTCATATCCCCACAAAATCCAAGAGTGCTCATTTCATGGCCATGTAATGCAACCCATACCAGCATTCTATAAACTTGCAAAATCATCACCAAAGTAGCCATTGCATTCGGTACTTAAGCTTCCTTCCCCTCTCGACACCTATCACTTCCAGATATTGGAAGTTTCACTAAAAAGTCCTTTATTGTTGAGAGAGTTGAGTGGTTGTTTAGTGCCACATTGGAAAGTGTTGGCTTTGTGTATGAGTGGTGGCCTATAAATAGGCGTGTATTCCTCCCATTTATCTTTGAGAGAAATATAGGGAAAACACGCTTCTCTCGTGGTTTTCTCCCTGCTCCTCGTGAGTGGGGTTTCCACATAAACCCAAGCATTCTATGATTGCTTATTGCTTTGATTTATGCTTCCTCATTATTTAAATATTTTTAACTTGGTATTAGAGCAGTTCTTTCTTGGGTTTATTTGATCTTTAAATCATTATTATTATTTTGTTCTTTGAGTCTCCTCTTGTTCATCTGGAAGAGGAGGATTGGAGAGGCCAAAATGGTAGCAAGGAGGAAGAAGGGGGAGAGCAACAGTGCACCCACCGTAGAGGCGGAGCAGTGGCACACCGAAGGCCATAGAGGCGACGCGGTGGCGATCTGTTAGGCTGCATCAGGTGGTGCAGGTCTAGGGGTCTGCTGCGGTGAAGGAGAAAGCTTCCCCTCTCGGTGGCGGATGTAGGGGGGCGATGCGAGGTGGCGACGCCATCGCTTCTTCAGCGCATCTCCATCGTCGCGAGATCGACATCGCATGGTAAGGAGGATGGCGGAACCCTAGACCCCTGCGTCATTGTTGAGATCATCGGAGGGATCTTGCTAGGGCGGAGCCAAAGGTTTCAAGTTGGTGTTGATGCTCATCGAGGAATGATCTCTAGCGAGGATTGTGGGCAAAGATTGCGTTAGCAGCGAAGTTCACGATGTTGTGCATATGGTGGATCTTGCGCGAAGATGGTGAGAACTGCTGCGTGGATCTTGGCGGCGTGGACCTCGGCAATGATGGTGGCGACCAGTAGAGACGAGGACGCGGTGTCAATCTGGCGAGGAGGCAATGCACACGATGCCCGAGGCTCGTGGCACTAGCAACGAGGAGCAAACGCGGCCGTTGGTGGCTTCCGAGGAGGCGCTAATAACGGTGGTGATTTAGGCGATGTTCACAGAAGATCAGTGTTGAGCGTGTGAAGACCTTTAGGTCTTTTTATTTTGAGGAGAAAAGAAGAGGGCAGGAGGATAGTGAATAAAAAATAGGAAGAGAAGAAAATCAAAAAATGATGAAGGGAGAAAAAATGAAAGAAAAAAAATCAAAAAAAAGAGAAAGAAAAAAAATAAGAAAAAAAGAGAGGAAAAAAAAGGGAAAAGAGGTTTATGTTTAAGAGAAGAGATGGAGAAGTCATCTATAGCTTTTCAGGTTTTATTTTCTTCTCATTGTTATTGTTTTCTCCCATAGGAGTATGGGAGAAAGGGGGAGTTGGGAGCTTGTTGTAGTCACCCCCGTTTGGTAGTCCCTTTATTGCAGTCCCAAGGCATCATAACATCCTCTAGCAGTTGAGGTGACATCGGATAACGCTATGGACTTGTTTAGTAGCTGATCTTCACATGAGAAATCAAACTCTAGGAGGTTCAGAGTTTTGAGGTCTCCAAAGAGAGGGAGATCCATTTTCGAGGTCCTCAGAGGAAGGGCCTAGTCAGTTTCTATGTGGGAGATGCAGCTTCGAGGTCTTCAGGTGAAGACCCTTTTTAGGGATACTGAATGGGGAGCCATCAGCACTAGATCCTCAGAGATAGCCACAGATCTTTCAGCAGCTTCAGCCTTTGTTCCCGCCTGTGTAGAGTGGGCTTCTTTGTGTTACAAGCTAAGCATTCTATGCTCCAGCTCGAGGAGCAGTGTTGAGAGAATTGAGTGGTTGTTTAGTGCCACATTGGAAAGTGTTGGCTTTGTGTATGAGTGGTAGCCTATAAATAGGCGTGTACTCCTCCCATTTATCTTTGAGAAGAAATATAGAGAAAACACGCCCATAGGGTGCTTCTCCTGTGGTTTTCTCTTTGCTCCTCATGAGTGGGGTTTCTACGTAAACCTAAGTGTTCTATAATTGTTTATTGCTTTGATTTATGCTTCCGTATTATTTAAATATTTCAACTTTTATCAAAGATCATATTCAAATCCCTGCAGCTCTCGGAGGAGCACCTCCTTAGCACTCCCTTGCCTAGAACAACGATGACCCAAAATAGTTACCATCAGAAGAATAGTATGGGAGCAAAGCGGGGGTGTGTTGCTTCTGTTTACGGAGGCGTTGATGGTGTAGACGGCGGAACAAAGGGTGTGCTTGGCATGGGAGTGATGGTGCTTGAGGCACTTTACGGTGATGTAGCACTCCAAGTGGGGGTAGTTGTTACAGACTATTGCTGAAGCCCCTTGTAACATTGCCAACAGGGCCTTCTCCAGAAGGGTGTTGTCACCATTGTCGAGATCACATCTTTGGCCCAATTGCTGTCAGCCTTCTCTACTTTTTCAGATCCCACCGTTGCTACAGAGATGTTAGTTGCGCACCATGTCGCAGTTGAAAGGGGGAGATGGAATGTGAGAAAGAGAGATCATAAGAGGGATAAAAGTTGAGGGAGAGTAGAAAAGAAAATGTGGGGGGGGGGGGGGGGGGTCGAGAGATCAAGGAGGGGAGGGACAGAGGAGAACTACTCTGCGGACGAAGTTGTCGAGGGTAGAACACGAGGAGGTGTAAGAGGGGAGGATAGGGTGGAGGTTTGGATTTAGGAGGAGGAATGGGTAGGTGATGTAGCCAACAACAATGGGGGAGGGGAGGTGGCCTGGATGAGGGAGCAGGAGGTATGGGTGGGTGGTGGTGGTCTGTAGATGGAGAGGAGGTCCGGAGGGTAGGTAGAGGAGGTCGGTGGGTGGTGGTGGTGAAGGAGGAGTGGGCGGGTAGAGGTAGAGGGGGTTGAGGTAAAGCGGGGTCGGGGGGGTGGGGGGGTCGGTGGGGGTGCGCAGGGGGAGGTCCAGATTGGAGGAGGGGTGGTTGTAATGGTCATAGGTGGAGGTTGAGGAGGTGATGGATGGGGTGGAGGAGGAGAATGAAGGCGGTGGTTGGTGGTGGAGGTTGAGGAGGACATGGATAGGGAGGAGGGGGAGGTTGAGGAGGGGTGGTGTTGGTGGTAGGAGGTTTTAGAGAGAGAGAGAGAGAGAGAGAGAGAGAGTGAGGATGGATTCTTGGGCGGGAAGGGGGCGACATGATCGGGTGGGATGGTCTGGGGTGATAGGTGAGGTGTTGGAGAGGGTGGTCAAATTTGGGGGTAGGGAGAGGAGTGTCGCTGTAGGGGGATGGGGAGGGATCAGGGGACCTCTGCAGTGGGGAGGGGACTATGCGGGGGCAGTGGGTGAGGGTTGGACAGGTGTCAGATACACAGGGGAACACGTGGAATGATGAGGTGCTCAGCACCTTGTTTTAGTATATATATATATATTAGAGAGAAGTTACAAGTACAAAGGAGAGTATGGGCCTTCAGATTTTTCAATGTGCTGTGTCCATTTAGAGTTTCCTGTATAAATTCAGGGTGGATTTTACTTCTAAATCTCAATATATGTATATTCTGAATGTCCCTCTCAATGTATATACTTCACATGGCCTTACATGAAATTCAGTGGTTTTGGTGGCCAGGAAGTTGCCTATTGTTGTTGTTATACCTTGGAAGGGCGAAAGTTGTCTATTATTTTGCTACGCCCTTTTGACATGTTAAGCCGTGCAGGGAAGATCAAAAGATAATTGCTGGAGAAAAATGACTGTAGTGCTTAGTGTCTTTGCATGCTGATCTCTGAGCATGTGTCTGTCAAGCATTTTGTTTTCCCTGGATGTGCTGGTGGATTATTTTTAAAATATGAGTAAAAGTGGGTCAATACGAAAATTCACGTACAGGTGACTTAGTTTGGAGCAAGCAAGGAGTTTGTTGGCAGTACATGTTGGGCCTATTTTCAATGACCTTCTTGCTACAAGACAATTTTCATAACTTTGATCATTTTGACCGTATTTGCTGATTGACATCAAGATGAGCTATAATGACCTTCCTGACAGAATTTCCATGAATGGTTTAATCATCCTCTGTGATATTTGTTTTTTGGAAGCTTCAACAAGATAACATGTGTCTAGCTACATTATTTGAGAATAAATTCTGTTCTATTTGTTCTGTGTTGGGGTTGGGTTTTATGTGTGAGTGAGTGGTATGTCTGAGATGTCCAATGGTTTCCTATAGGAACTCTGCATTGTTCATATAGGGTGACTCTTCTGATTGACATACGCCATGAATAGATGTGGGTTTGTGAAACGAGAAAACATGTGATTTGTAATTCATGATTTTTATCGTTGTATGCATGAATTTGATTGCTTTTGAAATTTATCAAAATCGAATACTTAGCAAGTATTCGGGTTGTCCCGAGGGAGGCGGAAATGCAATTTAGAAATCTCTTGCTCGACAAAATGAAAATCAACTCTCTTTTTGAATTTTTGATATGCAAGTTTTTTTGAGTTTTGAAATAATGGGCAATAGGAAGCAATTACGCGAAATGGAACTACGCCTATATGCCATAACTAAAGTGACAAGAGGAACCTCTCTCTAAGCTCACCTTAGTTATGTGAAGACCTAGGGTAATTAGAGAGAGTGTGAGTGTACTAACTAAAGGAAAAAGCAAGTAAATAAATTGCAATCAAAATTAGAAAGGAAACTTATATTAAGGGAGAAAACTGTTTTACAAAAGCTTGTAGTGGAATGCTTCTACTACAAAAACAAAATATGAAAGAACAAAATTTTCTCCTGGTAAAGATGGTGAAGAGGAAGGAAGCCTTGCTCCAAGCTCAGCTGCCCCTTGGCTTAGAAAGGTTCCTCGAACTCCTTCCTTGAAATGCTCCTCTAAGTTGATGATGATCCTCTCTTGGCAAGCCCTAGGTGGGCGTGCCTTTGCTCCTCCTAGTTCCACTCTCAAACTCCTCCTTAGGGTGGGCGTTCACCACCCTAAAAGTCCTCCTCTTTGGCCATCCTCCTTGCCTGGCTGACTCTTTGGCTTGGCATGGACACAAGGTAGAAGAGGATAGGAAGTTGAAGGCACCAAGAGGGCAAGAGCACCCCCTTAATCTTCTTCTCCTCTCCTCCTTGGTCGTTAGGAATGGTGGAATGAAGGTGGAAGTGTGCTTGAAGTATGTAGCCAAGGGTGGTTGAAGTGGTGGTAGGATGGGGGTATTTGTAGGAGTGGTGATGGGAGATGTTGGTGTGGAGTAGGTGGATGGTTAGGATAGGTTTTGGAGGGTAGTTAGGTGATCCAAGGGCTAAGGTTTCTTGGCGCCAACTCAAGGGTTTTGAAGGGAGGTAGTTAAGGGTTGGAGGCACCCTTTTGGTGGCCGTCCATGGTGGTTGTAAACCACCATGTTGGCGCCAACTTGGGTGCTTCTAGAAGGAGCCATATGTGGAGGGTTTAGATGGGTGTTGTGGTGGTATGGAGGTTTGGGATTTAAGGGAGATTTGGTGCCAATTGAGAGGGTGTGAAGAGACTTAGTTAAGGGTTGGTTTGGCGTGGAGTTAGGTGTGGTTAAAGGTTAAGGGATTGGCGCCAAGAATGGAGGGTGGTGATGAATCAAAAGGGGTAGGTGTAGGGTTGTGATGGGAACTTAAATTGGCGCCACTTTTGGAGGGGCATGAGGGGCTTTTTGGCGCCAATTTAATGGTAGGTAGGGTGGTGGTTATATGGTGAAAGGTTGCTTGGTTTTGGTGCCACCCTTGAAGGGGTGTATAGGTTGGTGGTGGTTGGTCATTTTGGCACCAAAGGAGGGAGTTGGTGGTGGTTAAAGGAGGTGGTGGCTGGCCATGGAGTAGAAGGAGCTTAACTGAGCTTAGCTAGTAGAGTAGTAGTGGAGGAGCTAAGGGAGAGCTGAGAGGAGCTGCACTGAAGTTGAGGTGATTCTTCCTGGAGCTGATAATGGCTGAAGAGGTCTTCTTAGGAGCTCAGCTACTCAGCTTACCTAGCTAATTCTTCTGTTAGCAGCTAAGATTGAGTAGTAGAGCTAAGTTGAGCTGGTCTCAACTTATCTGAAACTGGGTTGAGCTGGACCTGCTTCTATTGGGAACTTCTGAGCTAGCTTAGCTACTAAGTTGACAAGTAGTAGCTAAACTAAGCTAAACTAGAGGGAGTTCAGCTGCCATGAGTTGAATGGAGCTGGGGAGAGCTGGACTGGAGCTTAAGTGAACTCAAGTCAACTAAGTCAAGCTAGTTTGAGCTCCCAGTGACCTGATTGGAGCTAGGATAAGTTAGATTCAACTAAGTTGAGCTGGATCTGAGCTGAGTTAGGCTACCCTAAGCTACCATCCAGTTAAGATGAGCTGCATGGAGCTAGAGAGAGCTAAACCCAACCTAATTGAGCTGGTATCCAGTTGTGATGAGCTGGATTCAACTATGGTCCAGCTGAAATGAGCCTCCTCTTCACCTTCTGCCTTCCTGAGTGCTAAGGTTTTAGGGATCTGGCTATCTGTTCGTCCCTAACACTCAAACATGTCAAAAACACAAAAAATATGCAATGCATGCCTATCTTAAATGATGCCTAAATGCAGCCCGAAAACTCGTTTGCGGAGGTAAAGCCCTAAGAGCTAGGTTAGTTTTAGGGCATAAGAATGATGATAAACTGTCATTTATCATGTTGTTTTGGCAGGTGACAACTTGCTGAAGTGCTGAAGGTTGGACCTCTGCTTATAAAGATAAAATTGAAGAAAATTCTTGGTTACTGAAAGAATTCTTTTCTGGATAAACTGGAACAATCTATGAGGAAATATCATCTGTCTATAAGTAGTCACCAAGTTGATCAAAGAAAACTGGTAAAATGTCTTTTCCAACCAACTAAACTGTGAAGAGTTCATCTTAGCAGAGATCCATGGAAACAATACTGTGATACCTACAGGAGTGAATCTCAATGCCGCACTTTGCCACTTTTGGATACCCAAATCCACAAAAAAAATCTGCATGGATGTGTTCATCCCCATGCATAATTTGATGGGGTGATACAAACGCAAAGGTAGGAGCTACGTTGATGACGCGTGGCGCTCGTGTGGAATCCGAGTTGGGAAGCAGAGAGCAGCAGGACTTGTGTGAGGGTCATGCGAAGGTTTGAGATTGCTAGGTGTGTCATTTAGCGTGTGTTGTGTCGTTAATGTCGAGTTCAGTCGTAAGGTTTTGGGTCTCTCCCCTTCCTTTTACCCTCCACGATAGAAGAGGATCTCCTCCTCACCTTAAGTCATTACAATGCCGCACTTTCTTCCACCCTAAGGAGGTCTGAGTGCCTCCATGGCAAGCAGGGTGATAACATGGGGCTTTTGGTCTTTTAGCGACTGCCTATTCAAATGCATGAAAATCTTCTTGTGATAGAGAATATACTTGATTGCTAAGTTAAATTCACATGTTTCCAGCACATGTTTTCATAGAAGCATTTTGGACAGACATTAGGTTTCAGCACTATAGAGGTAACGGAATTAGTAGAGGTCTTCTATTTACACCTCAATTTGCCCTTTCAAATTGTGACAATACCCTATTTTATCATTACATAAAGTGTTAAGGTAAGGCTTAGCAATGTAACGGGAATAAGTATTAGGATGAGACTTAGCAATCTAACAGGAATTGTTACCACTTGTACATTTTGATTGTTGCTTGGCCCCATATCTGTCAAATCATCAAGGCCAGATCAACTTTTTAATGGTTATAATAGAGCCACGTACTGGTTTGGAATATAAGACTTGCATTGCTTGGAAACTGATCGATTGATGCAAAACAATTTTCAAGTGGGAGAGTTTTACATGCCAGGTTAACATGAGATTAGCCTTTAAATCAGGAATTACTACCTCGTGAATTGGCCAAGAGCATCCTGTTATTCTGCTTTCACACAATCCGTGCCTCGTTCTGTCAAGCTATTTGGCTTTTAACTTAGACTCTTATTTAACATTTACCAATGTGATTCTATTTCAGAATTTCATCTAACCGTATGCATGAAAAGACACATTTATCATGACGTACACTTTTTTTTTGGCACTCTTTGTGCATAACTTGCAAATCTATTAGAGTTTTATTACAATCAGTCTGAAGTATATTTACACTATGATCTTTTTAAGTTTAACCATGATCATGTGGAGATGTGAAGTGTTTCCTTTGTTAATACTTTCAGGATTATTTTGACACAAGAACTGAAATGATGGACCTCTTGACATTGACTGTGTCTACCATAACAAATGTGCAAGCTGTGGGGATGGGTGACCGTGTTTGTGTTGATCTTTGTAGCCTCATGCACCCTGGTGAAGGCCTCTTGGTCAGTCTATTTTCTCTGTTCCATCAACGTTTCTGGACTTCCTTGATGTTTGGTATTGCCATATTTTTAGGTTCTTTTATACATTGGTTTTAGCTGTAAAACTTCCTAGTAATTTTTATAGGTTGGCTCATTTGCTCGGGGGCTTTTTCTTGTTCATTCTGAGTGTTTGGATTCAAGCTACATTGCTAGCAGACCTTTTCGAGTTAATGCAGTAAGTATCTTGTGGAAAATGTTAATGCAGGTCAACTTGTTGATCTTGTTAAAATGATTTTTGTTTTTTTAATTATAGGTATCAATAACGGGTAGCAAGTTTTATTGATCTAAATCTCTATACAGGTAACTTGGATCCTAGAAAATATAGAATACATTAACATACATACAGTCAACTCTGCTTGAAACAAACGCAAGTAATTAATCTAGTTGATCCAGTGCTGTCTTATCGAGATGAGAAGAGTGGTACACTATTGTTTCCAACCAGTAAATTTATTTGAGTGTTCTACAGTGAGGAATTAAAATATGCAAAATCCATTGGTTATATCATTAGACCAGTCAGGGTTTACCTATTTGAGAAAGCTGAGGGTGTCTGCTTGAAAAGTATATGCCCATGGGCTTTCTTTGAAAGTGTAGGTTTATCATATTGTAAATCATATCTATAAAATAATTTCCATGTAATTTTGTTAGGGTCCGGTACATGCCTATGTTGCTATTCCTGGAGGAATGACCTGCTATCTTTCTGAACTGAAGGCTGGTAGTGAAGTGCTGGTTGTCAATGAAAGAGGCTTACAACGAACTGCAATTGTGGGCCGTGCAAAAGTAGAATCAAGGCAACTAGTCCTTGTGGAGGCAAAGGTTTTTCTGTTTTCATTATGCTTTACGTCTGGTTTTTTGTATTGTACCCATTAAAACAATCCGGTTCAACTCATCATTTACTTTATTCATGGAAATGAGCATTACTTTAACACCTATTGAAAGGCGAATGTTGTAGTTGGGTAATTGGATGTGTGAGATCTAATTACATGTGAGTTTAGTCTCACATAGTGGAGTGGGACTTTGCGTGGTGTGTGATGGCCTATAAATAGGTTGTTGTACCACCATTTGTTTTGTGAGAACAATAGTGAAATATCTCGCCTTATAGGGTCCTCCTGTCGTTTCTTGGGGTTTGTTCTCAAGTTTATTCATGTGTTTATTATTCTTGAGTTTTATTGTTATTCATGAGCTTTTGGAGGATGATCTGCTATATTTGTGGCATCATTTTGGTGACGCTCTTGTATCAGGTTCTTGGAACCCTATCGAGAGAGAGGAGCAGCATCCCTAGTCTCAGGGGTGTGACACCAATAGGTTCCTCAAGGCAGATCTCCTCCATAGCGAAGTTGCGATGAGGAAGGATAAGAGGCTCTTGCGCCAGATTGTACGAGGACAGAGAAGTTAGAGGAGAATCGGTGATCGTAACTGAGGTTGTGCAAGTAAGCATTGAAGCGCCTCCATGCATGGGAGATGGTGATGGTTTTGCCAGTACTAGCAAAAACGTAGAAGGAAGTGCTGTTGTTCGGAGTTTCAGCAGGTGCGGTTCCACAACAATGGCAAAAGAAGACGATGATCTTGTTCAATTGTGATGAAAGTGATGGCAATGGTGCTCTTGCAGAAGCTACAAGCATCGATCGAGGCGGCAAGATTCACAACAGTGGTCCTTTGATGGCTTGAGCAGTGCCACGACCACATCAGAGTGTCACTAGTGACTCCAGGTGGCTTGAACAGCATTGCTTGGTAGCGTCACTGTGAGTCTTTTGCAGCTACTTGGAGTGTTGCTAGCGCTGCTCTGACCATTGCTACCAGTCCAAGCAATGTCGCGAGCGTCTCTTGAAGGTTGTAGTAGCGATGGCGATGAAGAGGACCGGGTGTAAGAGGCGGTGCTAGTGGGGGAAAAGGAAGGGGAATCATTGGCAAAGATTGTGGCAAAAGAGAAGGCAAAGAAGGGCGCACGAGATCTTGAAGAAGATTCCTCTTGCTTGCTTATCGAGGAGCAATCTTTGGCGAAAATTGTAGTGCCAATCTCGCTTGAGATCGTGGTAACCAGTGAAGCAGTTAGAGATGGTGGCACACGAGATTGCCAGATGGCTGTGGTGGGATGGAGGTGCGCCTCCGGTCTTTGCAGTGGTGGAGAAGCTATGAATGAGGAGTTGGTGGTGTGGATTGGGTTTGTGAGAACCCTAAGTAGAAGAGGAGAAAGGTATTTCTGGGCATTTTGCTTGTTTTTCCCTTTTTGTTTCATGTTCTTATTTGTTATATGAAAAAAAAAAAGGGAAGGACATGAGTGAGTTAAAAAGGTGAGTTGGAGTTAGAAAAAGAAAAAAAAGAAAAAAAAAGAGAGGAAAAAATAATGGGAGAAAAAAGGAAAAAAAGAGAAGGGAAAAAAGGATAAGAAGAAAAAATGAGGAAAAAAATATATAAAAAATGAATGATGAAAAAAAAAGCTTTGAACTTGAAGAGAAGAGGGGGAGAAACTCTTCTCTCGTTATCTATCTTCTCTACTTGATTTATTCTCCCATACAAGTACGAGAGAAAGGAAGAGCGTGAGTGAAAGCCTATTGTGACCCTATATGAGGGAGACTCTTTCCATAAGGTTTCCACATGAGAGAAACTATTTCTTTGTTGTTGGTTCCTAGATGAGAGGACTACTATCTTGGTCTCTAGAGGACAGGCCCACTTCGAGTTTCTGTGTAGGAGAGGCATAGTCTTAAGGTCTCCATGGGGGAGACCCATTTCTGAGAGCTCCAATGGGAAGGCACCAGCCCAGTTGAGGTCTCTAGGAGAGAGACAAATCAGAGTTAGCTTCAACAGTTTATCTACTAGACTCCGACCTACGCTAATGTGTCGTCATTAGCACACCCTGCCTATAAGGAAGAACAAGGATGCAACTGTTGTCATTTGCTTGGAAGAGAGCAATGACCTGGTTGCATCGGTTGAGTGTTGTGTTCTACTTGTGAGAGTGAGGGTTGATGTTGTACAAGCTGAGCATTCCATGTTTCAACTTGTGAGAGAGTGTTGAAAGATGAATGCTATAGTTAGGTAATTGGATGTGTGTGATCCAATTACATGTGCATTTAGTCCTACATAGTGGAGTGGAACTTTGTGTGGTATGTGGTGGCCTATAAATAAGTTGTACCCCCATTTGTTTTGTGAGAAAATAGTAAAATATCTCACCCTATAGGGGCCTCCTCTTGTGGTTCTCTTCGCTCTTCGTGAGTGGGGTTTCCACGTAAATTCAAATGTTCCTATTGTTTATGCTTTGATATTTTGTCCGTTTCCGCTTATTCATATTTTATAACTACACCAAATACCCGATAGATTCGTGAAGTAGCAGTTTTATTTGGGATTGGGACATCTATTTGTCAAATGATGATTTTGTGTTTTACTGATGATGGTGATTTCTTAGGTAATCTAATATAAATATGCATTTACTACAGTACTTCTAATTTAGGTTTTTAGCTGGGTTTCTTAAAGGATGATTATATATAAATGTTGAAAAATAATGTAAATCAATTTCATTTGTTAAATAAGTTGTCTTTTGCCCACCATTTCCTTGCCTTGACCTTGTGGTGCATTTTGGTATAAGGGAAAGAATGGAAGACAGAAATGTGATTTCAATACTTTGAGAAAATACTTTTTGAAAAAATATTGTGAGAGTAGATTGTGATAGTATTTCAGAATTCCATGACTGTCCAGGTTTTGGATAAACATAAATCTGTCCTGTGACCGTATTCAGTTTTTTGTTTAGTCTCAACTTTTATGCTAGGCAATATATTGTTGACGTATTAGATCAATTACAATATCACTCTTGGCATATATCATGGGAGATATATTTCTTTTGTCTTTAAATATTTGCTATAAACATGAACTTACAAGGTGTCAATTAGGTTTCCACATTTCTTCTCTTTATTATTAGTGTGCAAATCCAGTGCTGTACTTCAGCACCGCTGTATACTACTGTCAGATGCAGATCAAAGGGAAAATTCCCAGGCCTTTGGATCCATATCCGTTGGCTCTGCTGTACTGCATTGTGCTATAGGAGAATGCTGGATCTGGCCTTTTGTAATTTACAGGCACGTGACAGCAAATTAGTGTAATTTGCTGATTTCTCGATTTTGAAGAGAGGAAAAGAGAACACCTACTTTATACCTGTAGTAAATTGAGAAGGAAAACACATTGCCATTGAGGTTGGCACTTCAGCCTGCTATTGCAAGTGGAAAGATTTCCCCAACAGCGACGGAAGGAATAATATTTCTTGGGGGTGTGTACGGGCTGGGTTCAACCCGAACCCAACCCAATTGGGTTGGATTGGGTATGGTTGTGAGTTAGAATGGGTTGGGTTGGGATTTTCCCAACCCAATGAAAAATAGGTTGGGTTGGGTTTGAGGTTTAACAAATCCAACCTACCTGGCAACTCGATTTTTAGTTATATATATTATAATTCATATAGATAACTATATGTATATACTTTCACTCCACATGGTTTCAACTTTCACTTCCTTCTTATTGTTCCCAAATCAAAAAATTTCCTCCCATAACCCTATCCCATTCTCAAAAATGAAAAAACCCTCCAACGAGCAGCGACTCCACCACTCCACCTCCACCGCTCCATGCCTCCAATTTTCATTTTTTTGTTTGAAGTTTCTTTTCTTTTTCATCTATTTTATTTGTTTTTTTATAACATACAATTTGTTTATGTTATTAAATTTTTTTGTTGTTAAGTATTACAACTATATGAAATATGTAAGAGATAAATTGAACTTTGACTAGTCAATAATCCACTCAACCCAACCCAACCTAACCCGATTTTTATGGGTTGAGTTGGGTTGGAAAATCTTTACCTGGAAACTGTAGGTTGAGTTGAGAAATGTAATAAACGGAAGCGACGATCAAAGCAGAAATAATAATAGAATACTTGGGTTTACGTGGAAACCCCACTCACAAGGAGTGCGTAGAAAACCATGGGAGAAGCGCCCTATGGGCATGTTTTCTCTGTATTTCTTCTCAAAGGAATATGGGAGGAGTATACGTCTATTTATAGGCCATCACACACAACGGAAAGCCCCACTCCACTATGTGGGATTAAATAACTACACTACAACTCTCTCAACACTCCCCCTTAAGCGAGAGCATGAAATGCCCAGCTTGTAATACAAAGAAACCCACTCTACACAACAGAATACATCTCTCTGGACTGGTTCTTGCTTGTAGGCGGGAATACGGGCTGGGGCTTGATGGCAAACTATAGCTGGCTTTGGAGATTTGGTGCTGATGGCTCTCCATTCAGTATCCTTGAAATGGGGTCTTCCTCTGAAGACCTCGGAGGTGGATCTCCCTCTTTCGAGTCCACGAAATTGGATCTCCTACATAGAAACTTGAAGAAAGTCCTTCCTCTGAAGACCTCGAAACTCTAGACCTCCTAGAGTTTGGTTTCTCATGTAGAGTCCATGAACAAAATGGACTCCCAAATGGGGGTGACTACAACATGTTCTACACTCCCATTTTCTCCCAAACTCGTATTGGAGAAGAAAAAATAATAGTGAGAAGAAAATAAAATAATAAAAGCAAGAGAAGATTTCTCCACCTCTTCTCTTTAAACATAAACCTCATTTTTTAAATCATTTATTATTATTTATTTACTTTTTAATTTTTTTAATTTCTCTCTCTTTTTTTTCCTTTTTTGCCCTTTTTTTTCTCATCATTATTTTTTATAACCTAACAAAGGATATAAGTACCTCCAAACAACTTTCCTCCTAAAAGACCTCGATCTTCACCGTAGGGTTCGGAGGGAACCAACATCCTTCGCAGAGCATGGCGTTGCATCCTCCGCCAGTCCTCACCGTGATCTCCTCTGTCGGACTCCTTCGGCAGATCCTTCGTGCATGTGGGCCCTACCGTGCTCCTCTGCCAGCCTATCGCCTTGGGCATTGCGTGCGCCACTCTTTTTTGCTCCATCACCGTAGATCAGTGGAGATCAAGATCCCCAACATCGTGCCTGTCCACGCGATCTACGAGGATGACTCCTACCTCCACCTAGTCCTCGACCTCTGCTATGGGCCCAATCTCTATGAGCAGATCGTCATCGGTGCCCCCATGCCTTCTACTGCTCTATCACTAGACTATCACAGAGGGCCTGCGTCGCCGTCTTTGTGTGTCTGCCTCGACCACTAGCGCCTCCACGTGCTCCTTGAGATCGCCCCGGCTCTGTCCTTCCCTCTCACTAAAGGAGCTTCTCTCTGTGCGCACAGCCGGCCATGCGTATGGAGAAACACCATCTGCATCTCCCTCTTCTTCATGTCGTGGTCCACGATGTGGATCCACACATTGAAACAACCAGGGAAGATATTCTCGAACAACATATAGAAAAATATATGCAATAAAGGATAAAATCGAAGATTGAAATATGCTCCGATACCAAGTTGAGAAATATAATAAATGGAAGAGATAATCAAAGCATAAACAATAATAGAATGCTTGGGTTTATGTGGATACCCCACTCACGAGCGGGGAGAATACCATGGGAGAAATATCCTATGGGCGTGTTTTCTCTATATTTCTTCTTAAAGGAATATGAGAGTATACGCCTATTTATAGGCCATCACACACAATGGAAAGTCCCACTCCACTATATAGGACTAAATAGCTACACTACAACTCAATAGGTTGGGTTTCGGTTGAGCCTTAACCCAACAGTTATGAAAATAAGTTTCTTGATTCAAGAAAGAAACCCTACATCTCTTTTTATAGAGAGAGATGTGGGTTAATTATTACAGAGGACCACAAGAATAATAATAGTACTAATCACTCTAATAAATAAAAGACACTAACATTGGTACTGTAACACTCCCTCTCAAGCTGAAGCGTAGATATTTGTCATGCTCAGTTTGTCACAACAACTATCAATTGCTGCTTTGCACAGGGGCTTGGTGAAGATGTTTGCCGTTTAGTCCTCTGATGCAACTGGAGAAGTATAGATGACTCCCTTCTGAATGAGATCTCCAGTGTAATGACAATCTATTTCCATATGTTTCGTACGCTCATGAAATATGGGGTTATTGGCTTTATATGTGGCAACAAGGTTATCGCATCTCATCTCCATTGGTCTCTCTATCTGAACATGCAGGTTTCGTAGAATAGATTGTATTCACACCATCTTAGCTACTATTTGTGCCATGGCACGATATTCAAATTCTACACTAGATCTGGCCACTATAGTCTGTTTCTTTCTCCTTCAGGTAACAAGATTGCCTTCCACATATCTGCAGAACTCTGTGGTGGACTTCCTATCTGCTAGACATCCTGCATAGTTTGCATCTGAGTATCCTACAATTGTCATAGGACACCCCTTCCTGAAGAGCAACCCACGACTTGGTGCCTTCTTTAGATATCTAATGACTTGCATTGCAGCATTGCAATGCTGCTTAGTGGGCTTCTCCATGAATTGGCTGAGCTTCCCAACTACAAGAGAGATGTCAGGTCGAGTAATGGTAAGATACAATAGTTTTCCAATCAATTGTTTGTAACTCCTGCTTTCTACTGGTTTAGCATCCTCATCATATAAATGCATCTTGGAATCCATGGGAATGTTAGCTATCTTAACTCCTAATATCCCAGTATCCTGAAGAACATCAAGTGCATATTTTCTTTGGCTTACCACTATTCCACCTCAATTCCTAGGAAATATCGCAGAGACCCCAAGTCTTTCATAACAAACTGAGTTGCCAACTATTCTTTTACCTACACTATTCTCACATTATCATCACTAGTAATGATAAGATCATCAACATAAACTAAAAGAGTGACAACACCTCTTTCACTTCTCCTGGTAAATTGAGAATGATCAGATGTGGATCTTTTCAGATCCATGCTTTCCACTGCCTTTAACCTTGTAAAACCATGCACGGGGACTCTGCTTGAGCCCATAAATTGCTTTCTTTAACTTGCACACACACTCCCTCTCAATCTCAAAACCTGGGGTTGTTGCATATACACCTCCTCTTGAAGATTGCCATACAAGAAGGCGTTTTTCACATCAAGTTGGTGGAGATCCCACCTCTATTTGCTGCTACAGGTAGAAGTATACGAACTGTAGGGAGTCTGACAACTGGTAAGAATGTGTCAAAGAAGTCTACCCCATAAGTCTGGGTGAATCCTTTGGCCACTAATTGAGCTTTATGCCTAGAAATAGACTCGTCGAGGTTGCATTTCAAGGCAAAGACCCACCTGCAACCAACCACACGAGCACCAGATGGTTTGGGTGTAAACTCCTATGTGCCTCGCTCATGAAGAGTATTAATCTCCTCCATTGCACTGATGCATTTTGGTTGAAGCATTGCCTCCTAAGATGTATGGGGTATAGAGGTCGCTGAGAGAGCCATGTTAAAAGCAACAAAGTTGGTTCGAAGCCCATCACCCATAGTAGTGCTAACAACTCTGTAATTGGAAGGACAACTATGGGGGTGCCTTCCGAATTGCAATTGGAAGGTCCATATCATCTTCTACTGGCATGGGAGTATTATCCTTCACAATAAGAGGACCTGTAGGTACATCAGAAGCCATAGGTAAATCAGTATCATCAACATATATTTGTGTAGGTGAGGAGGATGATGGTACTGAGGTGGGGAGAGGGGGGGAGCAGTGATTCGTGGCCTGTATGTCACAGGTTTTTTATATACCATCAATGGCTCTTTGAACTTATCATGCTCTAACTGAACATAAGGCTTCTGAGAAATTTGAATAGGTGAGAAATCACCAAACTGTATAGATGGAATTGGATAAGAGTCACCTTAGGTAATCTATTATGTGGCTCAAAAGATAATTGTTGTGCAGTCATGGAGAAGAAAGGTATTGCCTCATGAAATGTGACATTAGCACTCACATAATATTTTCTAGCAATAGGATCATAGCACCTATATCCTTTTTGTGTATGAGTGTATCCCAAAAAGACACTTAATAGCTCTTGGTGCCAGCTTATCTCTACCAGGTCCTGTAATGTGTACAAAGGCAACACATCCAAAAGTACAGGGTGACACAAGAAGCCAATCATGATCTGGATGTAAAATCTACCATGGAATCTGTTCTGATAACATAAAATTAGGCATCCTGTTAATGTGATAACAGCAAGTGAGAACAACATCACCCCAATACACCTGGGGCACATTATGATGTATAAGTAGCGTCCTTGCTACATCCAGCATATGTCGATGTTTTCTTTTAGCTATCCCATTCTGTTGGGATGTATGTTGGCATGTAGTCTGATGTACAATACCCTGTGACTTGTAGAAAGCACATAGTTTGGCAGTACAAAACTCCAAATCATTGTCTGAGCATACACATTTAACACAAGTAGAAAACTGTCTTTATTTCTTTAATAAAATCTTCTATAATTGTGCCCACATCAAGCTTATTCTTAAGCAGAAATAACCACGACATATAGGAACAATCATCCACAAGAATAAGGTAATATCTGTGGCTCAGTATATTAGGTACTCTATTTGGACCCCATACATCTAGATGAATCAAATAAAAAACAGACTCAAACATGGATGAACTCGCAGGATAAGACGCACGGTGATGCTTTTCCAGCTGACAAGCATCACATTTAATCTTACTAGCAGGTGACAAGTGGGGGATAATGCGTTGTAGCTTGTTTGGTGGAAGATGTCCGAGATGATGATGCCATTGAAGTGCAGTCCTAACAGTAAAACCATTGTCTCCACGACGTGAAGCAGCCATATCTGTTTGAAGTAGGCAATATGCCCCCCTCTTCTTGTCTGCCACCAACCATCCTTCCCGTGAGCTTGTCTTGTAACACAGCCCACATTATCAAATATAACTCGACAGTTGAGATCTTTAGTAACACGGCTAACGGATAGCAAAGTAAAAGGAAACTTAAGAGCATATAAAACATGAGGCAATTGTAAACTGGAGGTAAGTGAACCCTCCCCCTATGCATCAATCCTGGTGTGGCGACCATTTGCAACCTGTGCTGTACGGCCTGATGCAATAGACTGAAGCTGCCTGAAGTAGGTCTGATCACCACTTAAATGTAATGAAGCGCCTCAATCCACAAGCCATGTAGATCTGCTATACTGGGAAGGCACGAAAAAACTAGTATCACATAATATACCTGAAGAGGCGAAGGCAGCTGTATCTGAGGCAGATGATGACTCCTGAGTCACCTGAGCCAATCTCTGAGCCAGGGCATCAAATTTAGCTCTAGGTACCATATCACCCTCAGTCTCAGTGGAGACAACCTGATTAGCCACAGGAGGCTTCCCATGCTTGCTCCAGTGTGAAGCCTCAACATGTCCAATATGTTTGCAGTAAGTGCAAGTTGGGCATGGTTTACTAGGTGTACCCTAGCCTCAACCACGACCACGGATAGTAGATCCACCACGTCCTGCATGACCTCCTCTAGTAGCAAAAGCAGAGGTCTGTCCAGTAGTCTCAGGGACAGTGACTTGACAGAGAGTCTACTAACTCGACTATAAGCCTCCTCCAGACTAGGAAGCTTTGTCAGAGTAAGAATCTGGGACCTTGCTGATTCATATTTAGAACTTAGGCCAGAAAGAAAATTGAGTACCGCAAATCTGTTGCGATAGTCCTTCTGTGTAGCACAGGTACATATTGGTCTGCAGGCGTTGTAGTTCTCCAATAGTCCCTTAAGTTGAGTATAATATTGAGATAGGGTAGAACCATCCTGTCTAAGAGAGGTGTTATGAGTGATCTGAAACACCTTATTGGAATTCTTTTCATGTGAGGTGTCATGAAGAGAATCCCACATTTCTTTCGCCATCTTGTAATACATTATACCATCACCAATGTGAGATGCCACAACATTCCTAATTTAGGCTCTTACCATGGTGTTGTCTTGCTTCCATGTGGTATACTTCCCAGTTTTATTAGTAGGCTCTTCCTCTAAAAGGATGTGTCCCTTATCGTGTCCTTCAACTGTCATAAGGAACGTTTGAGACCAACGAACATAGTTGGTCTCATTAAGCTTCGTAGTGGGAACGAAAAATGGATTTTTAATGTTCAAGTATCAGCAGAAGACTCTGATGCGACTTCGGATGAAATAGAAGAGGCCATGATGTCAAACAAGGAAGGAATAGCGACCAATTAGATATCTGATTGATTTTCAGATCATATAGAAAATCCAAGAAGCAGAAACTGGATCCTAACACAAGATTTGGACAAGTGAAGTCCCAGAGATCATGTTAGGAGGATGATCCACAAGTATATGGATCAAACGGAAACTCCCATGCGAGCAAGATGCCCCCCAAGGATGTTTCCCAACCGGTTGGGGCTTCTACTACCTGCTGGCAATGGTCCCACCGACAGGGACCACCACTCGCCGCCGCTGGCCGTCCGCTGGAGAGAAGTGTCGCTATTGAGCGCTGTTGCTGGTCGCGAGCTGGTTGCCGTCACCGTCGAGTGTCGCCGAGCGCCTCTGTTGGCTGCCACCGCTGCTAACCACCGGCAGAGACCGCCGCTAGCCATCACCGAGCTGTTGCTGGATGTCCCTCCTCCCTGTGCGCAAGGAGTGAAAGAGAGGGCTGATCGACCCCCTCCCTCAGCCATCGGCGATCTAGGGTTTTGGTGGGGGGGTTGGAGGCTACTTGTTTGATGGGATATCAAGAATGTCGATCCAGGATCGTCGCTCTGATACCAAGTTACAGAAAAAAGTTTCTTGATTAAAAAAAGAAACCCATATCTCCTTTTATAGAGAGAGATATATGTTAATTATGATAGAGGACAACAAGAATAATAAGAGTACTAATCACTCTAACAAATAAAAGATGCTAATGCCCCTACTGTAACACCAACCCAACCTAACCGATCTACACCCCTAATATTTCTTATGCTTGTGATTTTTTTAGTGTTTTTGTTTCTTCAAGTATGTATAATCCCATGAATCTCATTGAGTCATGGGAATATGCTATAGATTGCACTGGAGAGAGGGGGATTGAATAATGCACGATGAAAATACATAAGCAAATAAAATTCAAGTACATAAAAACATTAACATAATAGATAATCAATTTTGAGGTGAAAACTCGAAGGGTAAAAACCATTGCCTAAATCATCCCTGACCTAGGATTTCCTTGATCGTCAAGCGATCAAATCCACCAACGTATCCCTACGGTCTTTTATTTACGTATTACATTTTTCCCTTGTTTTCTTTGAGGAGCTTTCTTATACTTTTCACATCTCTCTATATATAAAGGTAGGGTTATGGAATAAAGAATTAAGTTCATTTGTTCTAACTTGGTGTTAGAGCCATGGTCCTAGGTTGGGGTTCAATACCCACTTTGATTCCCATACCCCTTTCTTCTCCACCTAGCGAAACCCTAAAATAAAGGACAATGCACGTGTTCCTTGTCGTCGCTGGCCTTAAGGTTGGTCAGTGGACCTTTCCTTCATTGCCACTTGCCTTCTTGGGGTTCACCTCGTTGCCCAGTGTCGATTGGTGGACCTCTCACGTGTTGCCACCTGGCTTCTCGGGGTTCACCTTGTTGCCTCATCACCCTCGTCGGAGAAGGCTTACATTGCCACTGCCATCACCCAACAAGCTTTGGCCTCACTGGAGAAGGCTTACATTGCCATTGCCATCGCCTTGTAGGCCTTCTCTATGCTGGAGAAGACCAGCGTCGACCCGCTGAAGGCTCTGCATCGCTTAGTAGGGGCTTCGTGAATCTCTGTGTCCCTGGTGGAGGGCTTCCCCAGGGGGGGTTGTAGCACCCCTATATCACCCTTAGGGATCCAATGAGACCATCCTTAGAGGTTTCGCTGGTCTTCTTCTCCTTGTGTTGATGTGTTTCACATCAATAGGGGCTCCTAGTATCCATCTGATAGTCTGAGTTTTCTTCATGGTGTACGTGGGTATTCGTCTGGTTTTGGTTGAAGCAACATGGCGCTTGAGAGTTCATTTGACATGACGTTGAAACATACCTTTGAGATTGAGGTATATGAGAGTCCCTTTTTTGGTTCCATGGCAAAACTTGATGAGACTAATTATTCTTGATGGTCAAACCTTTCTGATGACTGTGGAAGGTTACGATAAGGAGCATTTCTACTTCAACCAGAACCAGCAGAGAAGATAGGCAAGAATACATCCTGGAAGAAGGATAATGCCATGGCTCGTGCATAGATCATTAACTGTGTTATTCCTAGGATTGAAGACGAGATTATATACTACATGACAACGAAGGAGATGTGGGACAGTTTCTGTGATACTTATTCTCACAAAAAGTACTCAAATCGAGTCTTCCAGATATATAGCGAGCTCTCCTAACTTCGTCAGGAGGGGGCGTATGTTGTTATAGTACTACTCAACTCTGAAAGGAAAGTTGGAGAAGTCTAATGCGTGTAGATCTGTGTGCATGTGTGGTAGTCAGAAAGCCTATTGTCGTGAGGCTACAGTATTGCAGTTCTTGGTAGGCCTTGGGCCAGACTACACCGCTGCACGATCACAGTTGCTCACTTTCTCAGAGCTTCCTACCCTAGAGGAAGCATTTAACAGGATGAGTGGATTTCTGTTATCTTCTCTCCTACTGAGCCTATGGGATAGACCATAGCTCTTGTTGCCACTTAAGGCCATGGTTGTGGTACTCCTACTACATGGGGGAGAGGATGTGGTCGTGGATTTATTGGGTGAGGGCGCCCAACTTGCACATATTGTGGCAAGATTGGACATGTAGAGAGTACCTGCTAGATCAAGCATGGTCGTCCTCCAATGGCCAATTGGGTTGTTACTACTACAGAGCAGCCAACTGACATGGTGCCTATGCTTAAGGCGAACTATGATGGGTTGCTTTAGCGTCTTACACAATTGTCCCATGAGACATCCTCCTCCTCAGAGACTACTGCATTCGCTTCTCTGTAAGTATAGAGTTTGCTTTCACTACGACTAATGATCCATATGATACAGACTGGTTGGTTGACTCTAGAGCCTCCTGACATCTCTGTGGAGATCGATGATGTTTTCTTCATATCTGATCTGTTCCATCTAGAAGGATAGTACGGGTTGTAGATGGGAGGCATTCTTAGATTGTAGGATCGGGGGAGGTTTCTGTTAACCTCACTATGAGATTGACTTATGTTCTCCTTATGCCTGATTTCCCTATTAGTTTGTTGTTAGTTAGCATGATTGCTAAGGGGCTAAATTGTTGTGCGATATTTGACGCCACTACTTGCACATTTTAGGATATCGTGATGGGGAGGACGATTGGTGGCAGCCATGAGGAAGGTCCTGTCTATCACCTATTTTAGTCTCCCTTTGCTGTTGCTTGTCATAGGGGTGTCACTTTTTTTGCTAGGTCTTCGTTCCAGTGACATCTTCGCCTTGGCCACCTTCCGTTGGATAGGTTTTGCTGCGTTAGTCCTCATATTTCTCCATCTATTGCTATCACTTGTAGTGCCTATCAGCTAGGCAAGCATCACCGGAGTTCCTATCCTGGCAGTTAGAGCCTACGGTCCTCATCTTGTTCATGTTGATGTGTGGGGGCCTAGTCGTATTCCTAATTGACCAGGTCATTGCTATTATCTAGTCATTGTGGATGATTTTTTACGTTTGTTTTGGTTGTTTCTGTTGAAGAATAAGTTTGATGTGGGTAGTGTGTTAGAACATTTCACTTTAGAAATAAAAAATTAGTTTGGCATTAGTGTTATAAATGTTTGTTCTGACCATGCTCTTACGCTTTGTACTCGGCATTTATTTTTTATAAATCTCATGGGATTATCTATCATACTACCTACCCTCGCACATCCCAATAGAATGGGGTTGTTGAGAGGAGCACATGCCTATTCTTGATGTCGCACGCATGTTGATCATTTATCATAGTGTCCCCTCTCTCTATTGGGGCGATGCCATTCTTTCGGCGTGCTACTTGATTAATAAGATGTCCTCAGCTATTCATGTACAAATTTCCCTATAGATTCTCTATCTTGAGGGTAATCTGTTTCATATTCCTTTTTAAGTGTTTGGCTATGTTGCTTTGTCCACATTACTACTCTTGGTTGGGATAAGCTTACTCCTAGGGCTGTCAAATGTGTCTTTTTGGGATGTTCTCGTATTTAGAAGGGATACCGATTGTTATGATCCCCTCACTCAGACATTATGTGAGTGTGGATGTTACTTTTTATGAGTTTATTCCCTACTTCACTACGGGGTGGAGTTTCCTGAGGCTGTCGAGGTGCCTATGCTCATTCCTTGTACGCCCCTGGAGGCTATCCTGACTGATGAGTCATCACCCTTTGAGTTTGTTTCCTTGGAGCTTGCTCCCTTGGAGCTTGTTAGGTTTCGGGATCCTCCCGTCACCTATCGATAACCTTTTACCTACCGGTAGCAACCCCCTTCCTTTGTGCTAGCCCTTCCCCCACCTCAGGTGATTATAGGTGATTTAGACACTGATGAGGTTGCGCATAGTGGTGATGTAGGGTATCTACAAGGTAACAATGATGAGGTTGAACCTAGTGTTGAGACGGAGCCTCCAGCGGCAGATGACCTTGATCTTCCCATTGCAGTTCAGTGAGTTTACAAGGCACCATGGAGTTGTGCTCGATATCCCATATCACATGCTTGTCCACTGCATTTTTAGGAGGGGTCTATAGCAAGTTCTTCCATGCTCTCTTTTCCACGTCCGTTCCTGTTAGTCGTTTAATCCTAAGTGGCACTAGGCCGTGGAGGATGAGATGGCCGCTCTTTGCTCCCGTGGCGCATTGGACCTTATAGATTTGCCTCTAGGAGCTTTTGTTATGGGGGTGCTGATGGGTGTTTACCATTAAATATAACCCCGATGGGAGGATTGCCGGACACAAAACTTGTCTTGTGGCTAAGGGGTGCACGTATTCTTATGGGGTGGATTTCTTTGACACCTTTCCAGTGGTGCGTTTTCCTACTGTACGCATTTTGATTTCTCTTGCCGTGCAACATGAGTGCCCCCTTCACCAACTTGATGTAAAAAATGCTTTCCTGTATGGTGACCTGCAGGAAGAAGTGTATATGTAGCAGCCTCTTGGCTATGAGGTTTAGGGGGACTGTTCCCGAGTGTGTCGCCTATGCAAGGTGATCTATGTTTCGAAATAAAGCCCTGAGGCATGGTTTTAGACGATGTCAAAGGTTGTTTAGACACTGGGCTTCCAGAGGTCTTCTTTAGATCATTGTTTGTTTGTCAAAAGGACGACACATGGTGTGGTGGTATTGCTAGTTTGTGTAGGCGATCATTTTTACAGGGAGTGATTGACATTGTATTGTTGAAGTCAAGAAGAGTTTGGTGATCAATTTTGTTATAAAAGATCTTGTTCCTCTCAGATACTTCCTTGGGATATAGGTGGCATGGAGTAAGAAGGGTGTTCTTTTACAAAGGAAGTATGCACTTGATTTGCTACAGGAGATTGGCATGCTAGAGCAAAGCCAGCCAATATTCCTATGGATCCCAAGGTGCCTTTGTATGATGAGGCTAAGGCAGTGGACAATTGACAGTACAGAGGCCTAGTTGGCAAGCTTTTATATTTGATCATTACCAAACCTAACATTTCCCTTGCTATTAGGAAATTGAGCCAGTTTATGGATACGCCTACTAAGAAACATTGAGATGTTGTAATAATGATGTTGAGGTATTTGAAGAAAGCTTTAGGGAGAGGGGTCCTGTTTACTAAGGGGACCGCTATGAGTGCTGTGGCATATTCAGATGCGGACTATGTTGGACGTCTAGCAGATAGGAAATCCACTATTGGCTTCTGCACCTATGTAGCAGGAAATCTAGTGACTTGGAAGAGCAAGAAACAATATGTTGTCTCAAGGTCTAGTGTATAGTCAGAATATAGGGCCATGGCACACATTGTGTTCGAGATGATGTGGGTGAGATCTCTTCTTGTAGACTTGCATGTTCCTGTTGATGTACCTAGGGAGATGAGGTGTGACAACAAGGCAACTATCTACATTGCCAACAATTCGATGTTCCACGAGAGGACCAAACATGTGGAGGTTAATTGCCATTACACATGTGAGTTGATCTAGAAAGGTCACATCTTCACTACCCATGTCTCCTTTGATAACTAGATAGCAGATATCTTCATCAAGTCGTTGTCCTGATCATCCTTCGATATTTGCTGTTCCAAGCTGAGCATGATTGACATCTATGCTCTAGCTTGAGGGGGGTTGTTAGAGCCCCTATGGCCCTTTATTTACGTATTACATTTTCTCCTTATTTTCTTTGTGGAGCTTTCTTGTACTTTTCCTACCTCTATGTATATAGAGGTAGGGTTATGGAATGAAGAATTAAGTTCATTTGTTCTAATTGTACCACTTTAAACCAAGGGTGACACAACCTCAAAAATAACCCTCTTCGATCTCTATTGAAGAGTATTTCGTCTCCAAGTGAGACAAGAATCCACAACCTAGATATCCTTATAAGAAACAAAAAGGAAAAACAAAATCGTACATAGCCCAAATATGAATTTAATATATCAGCTTCTACATGAATTAAATTACTTCGCTTAGGTGTTGAGAATGTGTGGAAGCAAAGTATTAGAGCACTCTTTAGTTAATCACAAGACTTGATCACAATTTGGAGCTTTGATATAAATAAAAAGTATTCTAATTCGATATAATGTGTATATGTCTAATGCTGTTTTTAGTATGGGAGTGCCTTAGGCTATTTATAGATGGGTTACGAACACTCTAGATAGGCTTTCGAACAAGCTATGGCCATTGAGAATTAAAAGGCAGCACAAAGGTTTGGTTAGATTTATAGAAACTTTGGGCAGATTCTACGGTCAATATGGATAGGTCGGTGCCTAGTCGGCATCCTAGAATTGGTTTAGTTGACCAACACTAAGTTTTGGTTGCTGAGGTAGAATGGAGTCAAAGGCCAAAAGAGATGTTCAATGGTTGGCCAGTCTCTAGTCGTCCAACATTGTAGTGGAAAGTTGACCACTAGTTAACCAGCTACCAAGGGCTTTTAGTTTTGGAGTTTCTAGTCTTGGTTAATGCTTGCTGGTTTTGCAATATAAGGTGGCTTGCTTTTTACAGATTGGTCAACCACTGGTCAACACCCTAGTGAAGGCTCGAGGGTAATTAGTCAATGTGATTATGGTAATTAACGATTGCCATTTTCAAGGCTTTTGAATGTTAAACAACCCAATGTCCATCTAATTGGTTGACTACTAGTTGACGACCTCCCAAGGAGTTGGATGGTTGATTTAGGAGTTGGCTGGCTGGTTATAAAGGAATTGGTCGGTTGATTGATGGATTGGTTGACTGATTACTACTTGTGCATGGGTTTTTATTGTGTTTTGAGTGAGGGTTTAGGTTCCCTATGCAGTCCAACGGCTAAGGACTTAATATCTTTTGATTTTAGGACTCTTTAACATTTAGTCTACAACATAAAATAAAACACAAAGATTACATCAACTATTACAACAAATTTAAATACTAAAGCTTCTTCTTTCTTTGCTCTTCAAGCTTGGTCTTCTTCACTGCTCAAGATCTTCTTCGGAGTCTTTGCTCATAGCAGCGCCCTTAAGTAATGTAGCTTGCATTAGCTCCAAGCTTAGTCCATCTTCTTTGAGTATCTAATTTTCTTTAACCTGAAATGTTAAACTCCATAGACAACATGAAGCACATATATTTTGTTATCATAAAAATCTATGACCTTGGGGCTTATGCACCAACATATGCAATAGGGTCCATGCCAACTTCTTTGATGTATAAAATCATTGTAGACAACTGAAATGATTTACTCTTAAACAGGGCAAACTCTCAAATTTAAATGATGCAATGGCTCGTGGATTGCTTCATATAAGTTAACGAAATACCCATCAAGTCATTTTCTTCTATTAGAACATTTACTGCGTTCTTTGCATGGATGACATTATTTTTTGGTAGATTTAATATGTTGAGTTCATTTCTTTTCTTTTTTCTTTTTTTTTATCCTATTGTATATCCTTCTACCTGTCCTATTCTATCTCCATCTACCTGTACCCTGCACTATTAAGATACTCTTTGTTTTCATGCATTGTTGTGCTCTCTGCAGGAAGATCCTCAGGGTAACGTCGCTTACAGCATCTTTCTGCAGAATGCTGAGACGGTTGGCCTTGTTTGCCCAAGTGAAGGTTTGCTCCTCTCTTCCTTGTAATGTTTCAAGGAGGTTTCCATATCCTGGGATTTAAAGAAGCTCCAAACTGAACCAAAGAATTATACCTTCAACATTAATAGAATTTGCACGAGTGGTGGATTTTTTGCTGCAATGTGATCATTGAGACCTTGAATTTCTGATATGAACATCATCATATGGCAATTAACCAGAAAGGAGTAATTTGCTCATCATCTTAATTATTCACACCTGCAATTTAGGATGGCCTCAATACATGAATTAAACGGTTGATGTACACGTAAATAATGCAGATGAACCAAGTTTTTGGTCAGTTGCCATATGGTGGGTTACATTACCTTGAAAGGTGAAGAAATTAATGCCAAGTGTTCTGGGTTTGGGAATGTGCCGGCACGGGCTGTTCATCACCAATATTCTCTAACTCCCATGTCTTGACCTTTATTTAGAAGCAAACAGGCGAACCACGATCCCAGTGACATCGTTGAAAGTCGGCGACAGAGTGATGCTAAGAATTCAAGGCGGGGCAAGGCACACTGGCATAGAGATCAAGGAATTCATCCTTGAGAAATGAAGATTCACCACCGCTGTCTAGCATGCTACGAGCACTTGCCCCTGTCCTTGCTAACTTGGTCATGGCCTTGTGGAACATATGCCCATGATATTTTTTGCCAAAATTTTCAAGAGGAAGAGCTTCTATCCTTCTTTCCTTTCCTAGAATTCACCATTGTCCCCAGATTCTTGGCAAGAGAATCCCATCTTTGGCCATTGCTGTAAATTGTAAGTGTCGAGATGAGAATCGTTGAATTTTCCTGCTTAACATTTTTAATTCTTCTTTTTGCGGTACTGGCAGATGGAGTTTGATTTTATGATTTGTGTAGACGGAGTGAACAACAGGAAGTGGAGGTAGAGTCATTTCCATAAAAGTTTCCTAACGTACATCTTGACTTCGATGTTTGTCTGAGAACTTTAAAAGTTGTGTCAATTTTGCCCTTGATCTTTTTGATCGTATCATTTTAGTTGCCTCCCTGGTTCTCTGTTGAGTTTTTGTTACCAAAATAACTTTGGTTTAGGATGGAAAATGAGGATTAGGATAGGGGCATTTTCATCTAATGTTAGTAAGTGATAACGTTATCAGCTGCGTGATCAATGAGAGAATAGAGGCGGCATTGTTGCATTTTGAAGTTCAGGGACCGCTGAGGTATAAACTCTAAAATTTCCACGCATATATAACTGTACAAACTATTTCAACTCAATTTTCCTCGAAACTTAGGATTTTTTTTCTGATCGAATTACGTTATTACCTCCCAATGGGATCAAAGCAGTCATGCAATCGTATGTGATTAAAAAAAGGGCTAAATGTCCAATTGATCTCACCTACTTGGAGTCGGGAATGGAGCGAAATTCTTTTGAAACATCCCATCTTGTACACCACCTTACCACAGCTGTGCAAAACCAGCAATCAGGGATCAAACGGGCACGCCTCGAACTTTGACGATGCCATTGAAAACCTAACGAAAGGTTGAGGACTTCTGTGCAAATCAAAAGAGCAATGGTAAATCTCAGGTAACGGTCGACGCACACCCTTGTTCTGTTCGATCCGGAAAACACGATGAAAGATGGGTGCAGCAACTACTTCCAACTTGAGGTCCTCTTTTTTCTTTTTACCTTTTTCCACAGGGAGAGGCGTGAGAAATATCGTTCAAAAAATATTTGGATAAATCACTTCTCAATCAAAATCATAATAGGTACATGTCCGAGAAAATCATCGGCTTCATCATCTCGAATCTCGATAGTCGAAAAGGTTGTGTTTATAATCATTCGGCTAGAAACAAAATCAGCGAGGCTTGAGATCTTGTTCGGCAACGGGTTATCTTACGTTAAGGATTATCTCGAATTTTTTTTAATTATTTTAATATATATATTTTATAATAATTTTTAATTATTTTCACTTAATTTTATTATTAAAAAATATCCACTAATTCTTTACTTTTATTTTTAATATTAGATAATTATCTACTAATATTTTCTATTTTCATTTATATTATTAAATAAATATCCACTGATATCTAATCAATATACCATTCATTTTAATTTTATACTTAACCTTCTTTTTATTCTACTTCCAACAAATATCTTTTCCACTTATTTTATTTTAATCTTCTTTAACCTCATTAGCAAACATACCTTTAATAAATTACAGAAGCTTCACCTTGAACATTATGACAAGGAAAGTGAGAAATTCAAATTTCTTTTCATGTCCTCTTATTTAAAAAAAAAAAACAAAGGGAGGGCACGTATCTACCCATTGCGCCCCCCTCTTAATGCGAGAAAGTCGCGGGGGTGAAGATATCTTTACATGGAAAAGGATGTAAAAAAGGTTGTGTGGATCTTCCGTTTTTCTTGTGACAGGGATTGTATACTTTGGAGGCAATGATAAAGTAATTAATTATTCACGTGGCATCAAGTCACCTTTCCACCCTGCAATGGAGAGGGACCTGGATGAGAAACGTCAGTCCAAGACTCTTGATGATCTCAACCATCAGCCCAAGCACGACGTTGATATGGCTCAGGTAAAATACCTGATATCAATGATGAGAGAAGGCTATGATATGGTTGAGGAGGTTTTGTTTGATAGGTGGTATCTGCAATTTTCTCAATGGAGTTTATACACTTTCTTCTCCCGCACTCCACACTCCCCGCGAAAGACCTTAAATTAATGAAGATGAAGATTAATATGAAAGTTTTCATCAATTTTAATTACATGAAAGAAATGAAAATAAAGGTTGGAGTTTATAAAATATAGATGGAAATCACACATTTTGAACTATAGAAAAATGGTTGAACATAACCGCTTTAGGATAAAATTTTCATCAAACAAGATATGACTGATGTAATTTGATATAATCAATTTCCATATTACTTGAATCCTAAAAGATTTTTATTAAATCATCTAAGAAATTTGTGAAGAAGGTGAATCTATTTAGATATCGTGTCCTTGATTAAAATTTAAAGATCGAATGACATAGGATAGCATCAATCACAAGACAGTTGTTAAATTACCATCAAGGAATCTCAAACCCAAATATATCACCACAAAAGAGTATTAATAGAATTCCAATCATAAATAATTTTATGAGATTTTTATGTAAATATTATTAAAATTTTTGAAAATTACTTAAATATCATTAAATTTATTATATTTATACATATATCATTGAAAAGTAGTGATGCTTTTGTATTTGTTAATCTGTTAATCATAATCGGTAAATTTAATAATTTTGAACTAAATTTAATAAAAAATTATTATTTAGTCAAAAATTTTTTTTATTCTCAAATTTTATTTTTTAATTTTTACCCCTTCCCTTCCCCACTCCCCTCACCAATTCATCACATTTTCTCCTCACCTTTGACTACCTCCTCCATCTCCAAAGAGTGAAAATTAAAAAAAAAAAATAAAGATTAAAAAATAATTTTTTATTATATTTTAATAAAAAATCATTAAATTTAACGATTATGATTAGCGGAATGAGAAATACGAAAATGATACTGCTATTTTAATGATCATCTGTAAATATAGTGAATTAAAAGATACTTAAGTAATGTTAAAAGATTTTAATGACATTGATATAAAATTTTTTAATTTTATCTCATGTATCCTCGATAATCCAGGGATCGCATCAAAAGTTCAGAGTTTAACAATTTAACACATGAATAATTTAAAGAAGCTAACTAACTTTTTACGCTTGCTCTTCCACTAATTAGATCACCTTGAAGTGGTTAAAGAAGAAGTTAACTCCCGAAGGTTGCATCCACAGAAAGTAGGGTTGCTGGAGCTGCTTGGAGGCTCAAGTATCGGAGATCACTCAACAACGAAACGTGGGAAAAAAGATCCCCCATTCGAGACCTTTGACTACCATTTATGGATTTCTGGAATGGGGAATCTTCCTTTGCGAGCTTTTGCTGCCTCTGGAAACTTCTATTTTTTTTCTCTCCAATTATTATCTACCATGTATCAATTATCGAAGTTTTTTGACTTGATTAATGGTGATGTGTCCATTCGCCGATGTGGCACAGTTTGTTAAAATGACTCGTCTGCGTGAGTACGTCCAGATTCGTTGTCCTCTATTTGAAGTATCCGTAAAGAACACTGTGAACCTCACAGGCTCTCTTATCAAGCTCTTTGGCCTTTGGCTTATATAGCCTTACACTTAGACTTGTCATAGGCTAATCATCCTTTCTGAGTTGCCTATTCCATATTAGATTTAGTAAGTCGTTTCGTTAACCCAACAGTTGGTGGATTTTCCACGAGTCAGACTTTTCAATCTTAAGAATTACTCAGGCAATGTCTACTTGTTGCACCTATCCGACTTATCAGACGGAGTCGATCCTTTTTGCCCTCACAGTTACTCAAACGTAGTACGAGGTATTGGACCGTAGTATACTTTTTATTTTTTGCACTCATCGGTGCAGTGCTTTGCTTTGTTCTTTCTCTTGCATGCGTCAGGAAACTCTGGCTTTGGTCGTTCAGATCTTTGGATCGTGAGAAATTGAGTTCAAGGTTCCGAGATTGAACTAAATTTCCAAATCATCGAATAAACTTGGGTACAAGTCACTCGAGTCGTCGAGATGAATATTCTATGTTCCTCTTCATGATTAATTTGTCAAGAGTCATTCTTCCTGCACCGAAGTTTTCTTTCCTTCATTTCAAGTTCTGCATTATCCTTGAAATTCACATTTTCTTCCCAAAAACACATTTTATCATGACCTACTTTTAATATAATCATTTCAAGCGAGAGTTTTACATGCTTTTGCAAAATGTGCCGAGAATATTTATTGACCTCCGATTTCCTAATCATATCGCCCTTCAAAAGACATGAGAATAAGGATGTCTGTTGAGAACATGTAAGGCTAGTTTATTTGAAGTATCAATCCTTTTTTCAAGAAGTTAACCTTCGTTTGCTTAAGTAGTTAACCTAGATAATTATAACATCTATTTTAAAAGATTAACATCTATTTTGTTAATCAATTTTAAGAGGTATTAGTAAAATATATCTTAACTTCATAACTCTTTTATACCAAAATTTCACTCCTCAAAAATTGATATTAATACTAATTTAAATAAATACCATAAGAATTAATACCGCAACTCAATGTCAATTCAAATAAATAAAAATTAATATTAATATCAACCTATAAATAAATAAAAATAAAAATTAACATCAATTTTATATTTGTTAATATCAATTTTTTAATATCAATTTTTTAACGTCTCAAGTAAATTAATCGTTAGGAAACTAAATTTTTCTTTCTTTGACTGACGATGAATAAGATAACTGCTGATAGAAATAGAACTTGCATTTGTTTATCCATGCACAAATCTAAAGTGGAAGATGAGATGCACTGTTATGTTCCCCGTCTCTTCCCGATGGATGTCATCGTCGGTAGCTGCGAGAGGCAATTGACCACAACCTTCTGCCTGTATGGACCACTTCCTCTTTCATCTCTCTCCTAGGAAAAAGAAAAGAGACCCATTCCCTGGGGCTCCAATCGGTCGGTGCCCCCCTCGCTTTTGCTGGACCTCCCACCTCCCTCCCTCGACCTTCCTCTACTCCATGCGAAGCTGCAGCGCGACATGCAGAGCCCATCGTGCTCCCGTTTCTCGCCGTGTCGGCGGCGGCCGATCTTCCTCTTCGTCGGCATCGCTGTCGTGTGATCGAGGGCTGCTGCACTCGCGGTGACGCAGTTCGTTGGTGCGCTTGTGGGGGGAGGGTGGCCACCGTCCGTCCTCGTCGTTGGTGGCATCGCTACGAGTGTCGTTGATCGCCGTCGTCGAACAGTTGGCCCGTGGACCGGCTGCGAGGCTCTTGCTTGTCGTCCGACAGTGAGCTATCTCCTCGTCGCTGGGCGTGCGCCTGCGTGTGATCTCCAGGCTGGCACCCTTGATCGGTGGCTGCTGCGAGGGCTTCAGAGGTTGAGGATGACGGTGGGGCTCTGTTGGTGTTATTTGTTAGGTGTAAAGTTAGATCTTCTTTTTATTTTATTTTATTTTATCTTTTATCTTTTATCTTTTTTTTTTTTTTTGTTTGTTTTAGTATAGATGAGACACGTTTGAGACTGTACGAAACACGATTAAGCTTTTGATTAGTCTATCCTTATTGGTCTTACTTGTCTCATGCAAAATCTTCGACACCATTCGATGGCATGAATAATTATCTATTGCGTGATAAACTGTAGTAGGTTGAGTCGTGGTGTCTTTTGTGTGTTTTGTTTTACCTTTGGACGAGTGTCACTCCCTTTGGGGAGTTGAGTTCCCTTCGTTGAGGGTGTAATGTCATGATGTAATTTGCTTCATTCCCATCAATGAAAATTTTAACTTTCCAAAGAAAAAATTGACCACAACCTTCTTACTTTATTTGCATAATAATTTGCATGGTTTTAGCACCGATATATATATATATATATATTTATTTTAAATAGGAGTAATATTATTCATCCCCCGCTCTTAGGATGTAAGAAAGAGGGGGTTAGGGAGATTAGACTAAAACCTACCCCTTACATGGAAAAGAGGACCACGACTTGTGGCCTAGCATACAAGGCAATTGAAGTGAATAATATAAGGCATCTGAATGCGATCCAACTTGATAATACCTGCTATATTGAGAGGAAGCTAATCCAAGGAGAAGAAGCATCGCCAGTTGCCATCTCCAAGCCCCGCAATCCTGGAAGCAGCCTCATTGACAAGCGGATGAATGAAGGAGAAGGAGTGGATCTTGAAGGAGCACTCACGAAGGGAAGTGAACCTTTTGATCTGCCATGCCACCTGAAGCTTACCAGACCACCAATAGTAAAGAAGAATCGAATCCATTTCCACTTGAAATGAATCATCGAAAAAGGAGATAGCATGGATGATGGCTCTAATGAGAGTAGCCTCAGAGGAGATACCGACAAGACTAGTAGAAGTAGCCATAATGAAATCCCCCAATGAGTTCCTAATAATCTAGCCAAAATTGCAATGGTCCCCCACCAAAAAAGCAGCAGCATTGATTTAAGACCCTGAGCAAGGCGAACCTAGCTAAGGGAGAGACAGGAGGGTTGAGAGGATTTAAGCCAATTAGCCATTTGAAGATTCCTCCAATGCTTATCAAGTAAAAGTTAGAGCTTGGCAGGATTGAAATCATCATGCTTTAAAGAATTGCGGATCCACCAGACATTAAACCAGATGAAGAAAATCAAACCCTGAATAGACTTGAGTCGACAAGTGTGGGAAGGGTTCGAGATGATGTCAAAAAAGAGGGAAGGATCCTTGAAACCCAGGTAATTCTGCTTGAAGGTCCAGGTGAAAATATCACGAACCAAGTGACTATCCAAGAAAAGATGAGGGAGAGTTTCAAGTGCAGGATTAGAAGGACAGCAGAGACATTTAGAGGTGATTGGAATCCCTAACTTCTTGATATTATCATCTGTGGGGAGGCTGCCTTTAAGAAGCTTCCAAACAAAAAGGGAGATTCTAAGAGGCAGGTTGAGATTCTAAAGGGAAATACCAGAAGAGTCATTCGGGAAGAAGCAAAACATTAGTTGATAAGCCGAGGAGACAGAAAAGATTCCAGAAAGTCCTTAAGAGCATCTAATTGGAGCTTGGAAATCTCGGCAAACAAAGTAGGGGGCATGGTAGAGCGAAAAGGAGCGCTAGAGAGTAGAGGGAGCGCTCTATGAATGGAGATTCGGGAGGGAGTAGAACCTTCAGGAAAGAGAGAGTGTAGAGGAGAGTCACCAATCCATAAATCATACCAGAAGTCAATGGAGCCCTCATGGACCTCCCAACGGATGAAAGGCTTCAGCTCCTTCTGAGCTTGAAGAAGCATATGAGAGCGAAGAGACAGAGAGAGGATTCGGAGTTGGAACTAAGTAAAAGATCCCTCATAAAAGAATGGTGGGAAGAGTCACCAAAAAAGATATTCCAAGCTCTCTTCAATCTTAGGGCCTTAATAAAAAGGTTTAATTCCAAGATGCTAAGGCCACCAAAGTCAAAAGGACACGCAATACAGCTCCAAGAAATCCAATGGTGGTGAGAGCTAAGATCAGAGGAACCCTAGTGGTAGCTAGATATAACCGGGTTTTATTGTTATAACGTTGTAGTAAAGCCGGTTATCACCAACATTTCAAATATAAATTTTTTTTTACTCGGAAAATAAAAGAGTTCCCGAGGTCGAACTCAGGGAGCAAGTTGTATTCTAGAGATATACATGTTTCTTTTACAAAATAAAGAAAGAGAGAGGGAAAGAATTTGTTGTTCTCTTCGTTTTCTCCTCTTGATGTTCTTCTTTCTTTCTTTCTTCAGAGCTCCTTCTTCTTCTTCTTCGTTCTGCAGAGGTGATGCTCCTCTTCAGATCTCTTTCTTCTTCTTCTTGTCTCCTTCTCTTTTTTTCTTTGCTTTGGCCCTTCCTCTTCTTTTCTTCTTCAGCCTGCCTTCTTTCCTGCTCTGGCTGCTGACCTTCCGTCGTCTGACCCGGTGCTTAGACGACTTAACTATGCATTTGCTACAGTGCAGCTCCTTCTTCTTCCGCGGGTCTTCTTCTTCGCCTGTGCCTGCACACTTCAGAGTTTTTCGTCAGAGGCAAAACCTACTCTACCCTTCCCCCCCCGCGTCTCTCTTTCTCTCTGAAACCACTCTTGGGAAAGCTCTCCCAGAGCTACCGGGTAATCGGGTTCGGGTCACGCCCGGGTCCAGGCCCACCGGCGTGCGTGGTGGGCGAGGAGTGCAGGTCAGTCTAAGTCGGGTCGGGTCAGGTCCGGGGGGCGTGAGTGCGGACGAGACCGGGTAACCGGGCGGGTGTAAGGGGACCTCACCCCGTGTACTGAGGCAGTAAGGCTAGTGCACGAAATCAATTTAAACAGTGGAATGGGTGCGAGGCTTACCGATGTGGGACTAAACGCAGACCGTTCCTCGCGTGCGCCTGCTGGGAGACCGCGGCCTGGCTTCTACAGCTGCGGCTTCGATTAGCATAGGTTGCTGGCTGGCTGCCTTCGCAAGACTCCCCGTACTCCGCAGCAGCTGGAGACCTGGAGTCCTCAAGCCTGGAGCGCGGGAGAAGCTGCTTCAATGTGCGTTAATGGCGGTCGAACCTCAAAATCTGTCGGACACGAATATGGCCTCTCGGCCTGATCAAACCACTGGGGAACCTTCGCCGTGGCACGGCGAAGGTGAGGAGCTGCGCGGCAGGCCGCAAGGTGGTGTCTGGCGGCAGCCCTGGGTCGGACTGCAACCGGAGGAATGGGTTTGTTCGGGGGAGTGTTACGGAGGTGTGGAGTGGCAGTGGAGGGGTGGGGGGTGCTCAGTGTGATGAGGCAGAGGTTCGGTGAGGGTCGGCGAGCCGTGTGGGTCGCTGAGGTGATGGGAGCGGCTCGCCGGAGGGTGGTCGGAGGCGAAGGGGGTGAAGGTGGTCAGGGTCGGTAGAGGGCTTAATTGAATAAATTGAAAGCGGGGAAAGAAAGAGGAGAAGAAGGGGAGTAGCTCTAGCTTACTTGCAGGGACGAAGGGGGAGGAACAGGGCGACAGTCGTATCGACTGTCGCCGGAGAAGACGATGCTCAGGGGAAGGGGCGGCGGCGAGCAGAGAGCCGGAGAGGCGCCAGCTGGGTACGGCGTGGCGCGGGAAGAGCGGGGGAGGAAGTCTCTGCTGCTGGTATTGCGGCAGAGCGAAGAGGTGGAGGGGGAGGAAACCGCCGGAGCTGGTGAGCGTCTGCCGGAGGAAGAAGAGAAGAAAGTTGGGGATTTTCTCCGTCAGATCCAGGCTGCCCTGGTCGGTGGAGCAACGGGGGGTATTTATAGGGCTCAAACAGGGAGGAAGGCGGAGGGAGACGACGTGTCTCCCTCGCCGGAGGATGGTCGGAAACAAGAACCCATACCGTCCGTGCGTTCGCACGGCCGGTATGGTGGGCTACAACGACCAGGGGGTGTCCCTGCGACGGCTGACGACGCAGGGCACCCCCGGTTTACTTGTCAGGTCCCCCACCTCACCCTGCGCGGCGCCATGCTCTGCGCAAGGTCGCCGGAGCATGGTGCTGGCAGGTTTTTGCAGGAGGGACCTGATTGCAAAGAATGAAGGAGAGTTAGGGGCCAAAATGCGAGGGTTCAAAAGTTGAGGGCCAAAGAGTAAATATATGAGGACCAAAGTGTAAAGTCGGTCAAGGAGGTTTCTTCTTAGGCTCAAGTTTTTATACATGACTAATTAGGACCTAAGGAATCTGATGGTGAATTTCATTTTCATATTAAACCTTGTTTGACCGGTCAATTTGCGCAAAAACCCAAATTAAGTTATTAATTGGGCATGGTTCTCAATGTAGGTCAAAATGGGTTCTAAAGGCCAAATTGAAGGTTCTAAACCCTAGAGATTATTTTTCTATGAATTTTAGAGGGTTTATTCTATTTTTAATTTGCCTCGAACCTTGTGAATTGAAGTGGGTTGTTTTAGGGTTACAGATTTATCATTTAGTTTCTTGGAATTGCTGTAGCCCTTGCTAGATCATTTCATCCCACTTTTATTCTTATTAAGCTGCTTTGAACTATGTTTGGGCCCTGCATTACCCTGTATGCAGATTATACTGGTGAAATTGCATTTTTACCCCTTATGACTTGTCTTCTTCTCAAACTCAGGATTCTCTGAGTTAAGCCTTTCCTTGAGATATGTAGGAGCTTTTATCCTTTGTATTAGGTCAAAATGAGCTAGTTATGACTCATGATGAGGTTCTCATCATACCCCTATGCCTAGCTTTTGCTAGTCCCTTAGCAAAAACTTAAGGTTTCAACCCTTGTTCTAGACCATGAAGTTTTTAATAGTTTTAGATAAGTGCCTTTTTTATTTGAGCATAGATTAGGTTAGAATGCTGACCATAGGCCTAAAAGGTACCCTAGTACCAATCAAGATCCAAATCTGTCTAGCCTTAGCCTTAGTCTTTTAGCAAAGGTTTTTAAGGCCCACAAGAACTAACCTAAGGTTTATTGGACTTCGTGGTTAAAGCACCCGTGCTTGAAATGATTTTAGCCCTGGCTCAGTTCGCAGTGCGTTTTGTAAGAGAGAGATAGAAAGTTTTTCTGTTTGGAGAGTTTTCTCTCTCTTTTTCTTTTTAGTTCTAGCCTAGGATTGGCTTTTCAACACGGTCTGTATCAGATTCCTTGCTCCCATCATCAATCCTCAAGGGTTCCTGGCGATCGATGCTTCGAGATAGCACCGCCCATGGCAACCCCCGGAACCCTGGCTATTGAGATTTCGAGATAATCCCATCCATGGTATTCCGTGGCCGAATCCAGACCCTGGCAATTGACACTTCGAGATAATGCCATCCATGGAATCTGAACCAGCAGAGTGCTTACATGCCCCCAGTAGGATATGTAAATATCCTAAGAGACAAGCACCGAGGAGATGATATTTTGTTACGCATCTTCGAGGGGATTTCCCGCCTCTCTGCGCTGGGAACTCGTCCAAATCAACTTGTGTTGATCGGCCGCTCCTATTCTAGGTGTTCTTTTCAGATTTTTGCGACGCTTCTGCGTGATTCTGATTTTTACGCTTACTGAACCAGGCTGTGTGTGAGATTAGGGTGCTTAGGTTACTGAGTCCCGTAAACCAAAAATTAGTTAACGAGGCCGAATACTCCCTAAGCCTTAGTCCTAATACTTCAGCTTTTCATTTTCCTCAACCTCTTGAGGAGTGTCCAGATCTTAATGGGTACTAAGAGTCTATTCAAGAATGCCTAAGGTTTGCATTCTTTACTAATCTTATTGTGCACTTTTCTTGAATGAGGTCTAGAACTTAGGTTAATTCCTTAGTTCCTTACTAATGACTATCACTTTTTCTCATAATTTTGTGCTCCTTTCTCATTTTGTTTCTTTTCTCCTTCGCAAAATTTTCTTCTCCTCTTTTCCTCTTATTCTTTTTCGAAAATTTTTTAATTTTTATGGTGTTTTTGGCATATGTGAATTTTTTTTTTTTTTTTTTTTGAAACCTTTTCTTACAAGTTTTTGTACTTTCATACCCCCCCATGCCTAAGATTTGCAATGCCCTCATTGTAACCTAGGGGGTCTTAGTTCATTCCTTAAGACAGAAATTTGGATGAGTGAATGGGTCGGGTTGAATTTTTGCGGACGATTTCAAATCCCAGATGCAAACATCTGAGTTGGGGTCGGCTGTCTACAAGGGTGAACTTCGAGTGCTGAAAGGTGTCAGAACAAGTTTCAGGTTTTCAAAGAGAATGACGGGCTGCCTCCCGTTAAGCGCTGAGTTTTACGCCATCGGCTGGGCGCAATAAGCTCAAGGGGAAAGGAGGATATAAGATGCCTCAGCCAAATCAGTAGAAGTTACATCAATGAACGGCTTGAGTCTCTGACCGTTCACGATGAAAGGTTCAGAATCGTGGCTGAGTGGACTGATTTCGATTGCTCCATTTCCAAAAACCTGTCGGACCAAATATGGTCCGACCCACTTAGATCTCAGTTTTCCTGGGAAGAGTTTGAGTCGGGCATCAAAGAGTAGGACCTTTTGACCAGGATGAAAGATCTTTCTCGAGATGTGTTTGTCGTGGAAGGCTTTAACCCGCTCCTTGTAGATTTGCGAGTTCTCGTACGCGTCTATGCGTAATTCATCGATCTCGCTGATTTGGAGTTTCCTGTGGGTCCCAGCCTTGGAAAGATCTAGATTACAGTTCCGTACTGCCCAATAGGCTTTATGCTCCAGTTCGACGGGAAGGTGGCATGCCTTTCCGTACACCAGTCTAAAGGGAGACATGCCTAATTGGGTCTTGTGGGCGGTCCTATAGGCCCACAATGCTTCCGGAAGTCGGGACGACCAGTCCTTCCTGTCAGGTCGAACAGTGACTTGCAGGATTTTCTTGATCTCCCGATTAGACAGCTCAGCTAGACCATTAGTTTGGGGGTGGTAAGGAGTAGAGATTCGGTGAGACACCCCGTATTTGGTCATCAGTGACATAAACTGAGCATTTGTGAAATGGGTCCCCCCATCAGAGATTATTGCACGAGGAATCCCGAACCTTGAGAAAATGTGTTGAATGAATTTGAGAACGATTTTGTGATCACAGGTTCGGGTCGGTTTGGCTTCGATCCATTTGGACACGTAGTCCACAGCCAACAGAATGTATTCGAAACCATCCGAAACAGGAAAGGGGCCCATAAAATCAATCCCCCAAACATCAAAGATTTCGCATACCAGAATCGGTTGCATAGGCATCATGTCGCGATGGCTCATGTTGCCCAAAGTCTGGCAACGACTGCATGCCTTGCAATGACTGTATGCGTCTTTGAACAGTGTGGGCCAGTAAAAGCCGCACTGGAGGACTTTTGATGCGATTTTATGCCCGGCAAAATGGCCACCGCATGCCTGGTCATGGTAGAAAGAGAGGATATTGTTGACTTCCCCTTCCGGGACACATCTCCGGATGATCTGATCGGCACCTATGCGGAAGAGGTACGGGTCTTCCCAAATGTAATACTTGGCATCGGAGCGTAATTTGTCTTTCTTGGCCTTCGGCCAATCGGACGGGGTCTGATGAGATGCCAAGTAATTTACAATATTAGCGAACCATGGAAGGCTAGTACCAATAGTCAGCAGGTGCTCATCGGGAAAATGCTCCGTGATGGGTCCGGAAGGGTCAATTATTTCAGAAGGAAGACGGGACAAGTGATCAGCTACCACGTTTTGTTTTCCCGCTTTGTCGCGAATCTCAAGGTCAAATTCTTGCAACAGCAAGATCCATCGGATTAATCGAGGTTTCGCGTCCTTCTTCGCAAGGAGATGCCTCACAGCTATGTGATCCGAGTATATGATGACATGGGAACCCAGAAGGTACGATCTGAACTTCTCAAGGGCAAATACTACAGCTAGCAGCTCTTTCTCAGTAACTGTATAGTTACGCTGAGCCTCATCGAGTGTTTTGCTGGCGTAGTAAATGACCACAGGTTTCTTGTCATTTTTCTGCCCCAAAACCGCTCCTACAGCGAAGTCGGATGCATCACACATGATCTCAAAGGGTTGAGACCAATCAGGGGACTGTAGGATTGGTGCTTGGGTGACTCGGTCACGCAGGATTTCAAATGCTTGAGTGCATTCCTTGGAGATTTCGAAGGGAACATCCTTGGAGAGAAGAGTGGTCAGGGGGCGTGCGATTTTTGAAAAATCAGGGATAAATCGTCGATAAAAACCGACATGCCCTAAAAAGGATCGGATGTCCCTGATCGAGCTAGGCATAGGAAGGTGAGAAATCAGATTAACCTTAGCTCGATCCACTTGGATACCTTTCTCCGAAATTGAGTGTCCCAGGACAATTCCCTCAGGCACCATGAAATGGCTCTTTTCCCAGGAAAGGACCAAATTCACATCGATGCACCGCCTGAGTATCTGGACCAAGTGTTGGAGGCAATCGTCGAATGATGCTCCGAAAACTGAAAAGTCATCCATGAAGACTTCCAGATAATCACCTACCATATCTGAGAATATGGCAAGCATGCATCGCTGAAAAGTAGCGGGTGCATTGCAAAGACCGAAAGGCATCCTTCGGAAAGCGTATGTTCCGAAGGGGCAGGTGAACGTGGTCTTTTCTTGGTCCTCAGGATGGATTGCCACCTGGTTATAACCGGAGTACCTGTCAAGAAAGCAGAAGAACCTATTTCCCGCTAGTTTTTCGAGAATTTGATCAATGAAGGGTAGTGGGAAATGATCCTTCTTCGTGGAGGAATTGAGTCGACGGTAATCTATACAGACTCTCCACGAGTTGGCTAATCGGGTAGGAATGATTTCTCCGGTCTCAGTCGTTATAGTGGTGAGTCCTGCCTTCTTGGGCACGACCTGAATTGGGCTCACCCAACGACTATCGGAGATCGGGTAGATGATCCCGGCATCTAACCACTTGATGATCTCCTTTTTCACGACCTCCTGCAAATTGGGGTTTAAGCGTCTCTGCATCTCACGAGAAGGTCGTGTGCCCTCTTCTGAATAGATATGATGAGTACAATAAGAGGGACTTATTCCAGTCAAATCATCGAGAGTCCATCCGATGGCTCTGCGATGTTGCTGGAGGACAAAAATCAGACGGGATTCCTGTTCAGGACTGAGGTTGGAATTGATGATCACAGGAAAGGCCTGATTAGAACCCAAAAAGACGTATTTTAAGTGAGCAGGAAGGTGTTTCAGTTCGAGGATGGGGTTTTCAGCAGCAGCGGGTGGTTCAGTATAGGTGTGAGGTTCAAGGGTGGGAGTTACTGGGTTGTTTATATCTGGATTCAACTCCTCTGTTTGCGGGTCAAGATCCTTCTGTGGTTGATGAGGCATACTCAAGTCATTCTGGAGGTGTGATTCATCAACCAAAGTCTTGATGTCACAAATTTGCTCGATGACGCCGCAATTAATTCCTTGTTGGGCCTTAAATATATCAATTTTCAGTGTTTGATCTCCAAACTTAAGCTCTATTTGGCCCTCCTCACAGCTGATGTTGGCTCTAGCAGTAGCCAAGAAAGGTCTCCCTAGAATGATTGGTGTATCCCTAGGGTTCTCAGGTGCATCCATGTCTAAGACTATAAAGTCCACTGGAAAATAGAAATCCCGCACTCTCACGATAACATCCTCGAGAATCCCTTTTGGTGACTTTATAGATCGATCTGCTAATTGTAATGTCACCTCGGTTGGTTTCAGCTCAGATTCTTCTAGATGGTCAAGTAAGGATGTGGGTATCAGATTTATAGATGCACCTAAGTCTAACAATGCTCTATCAAATTGGGTACCACCTATCTTACAGGAGATCAGGGGAGTTCCAGGATCTTTTGCCTTGGGTGGGAGTCTACTAAGGATTACAGAGCTGGCTTGCTCTGACAGAACAATTGGGCTCCCTCCCTTGGTTCGCGGCTTACGCTGGGGTGTACATATATTCTTTAGAAATCGTGCGTAAGCTGGTACGTGGCGGATTGCATCCATCAAGGGGATGTTTATGTGGACCTGCTCAAAGAGCTTGACCAGGTCCTCCTCAGGGGCCACGGGTTTGGTGGTCTTCTTTCCCTTGGTCAGGGCCTCGGGAAACGGGATCTTGGTTGGTTCTTCTAGGATAGGTTCAGGTTGTGGGTCTGGAACAGCGGTACCTTGGATAACTATCCTAGGGTCATGGTTATCAGGCTGGGAGTGGTTTGGATAATGCGGGTCTTGAGTTGTCTTACCACTACGTGTTGTTACAGAATTTAATCCGGCCTGATTTTGGTTTGGGTTTGGTAGGAGGGGTGGCTGCTGCTGAAATCCCGCACGAGAAGTTGAGGCTTCCATCTCGTCTGGAGATGGAGCAGTAGGGGCCTGATAAATCCATTGAGCGTGGCCTAAATTCGGATTCATAACGCGCTTCTGGGTTGGCACGTTATTTGGGTTAGGAAGGGGTTGGGAAGGGAGTGTGCCTGGCTGGAGAGAATTTGCCAACTGGGCCAGTTGAGTTTTAACTTCAGTAAGCTCGTCCTTGTGCTGTTTTTGAATAGCCGCATTCGATTTTTGAATGTCAGCCAGAGTCTGAAGGATTAAGGACATTTGATCTTGATTTGGCCCTGATGGATAAGTAGGGTTGGGCCGAGGCTGAGGCGGCTGGTAGTGATGAGAGGGCTGTGGGCGGGACTGAAAAGGTGGTCTTTGGGTTTGGGAATTTCCCGCCCACTGAAAATTGGGATGGTTTCGCCAACCAGGGTTGTAAGTGTTGGAGAATGGGTCGTTCTGGATGGCGTTGAGGTCCTCGCAGGTCTGAGGAACCTCCTGAGAATCAGGGAAAGGAGGAATGGAGTTCCCCCGACTGGTGTAGAAAGGATCGGATGATCTTCCAGTCCAAGAATCAGATGGGGATGGATATGGATCCATCCCAGGGGAGGATCGGTGGAGGATGTTTTGCACAGTCTCCTGTGTGGAAGGAGGTTGTGCAAAGGAGTTACGCGCAGAGGTGGCTCGCTGCAAGTGCTGAGTCAGCTCATCCACCTTCTTTTCAATGATTGAGACCTTGTCCAATCGAATGGCCATCAATTCCAGGTCGACTGATGCGGACAGGCCCTGCGTCTCATGTGCTCCCTTAAGATTCGTCGCTGCGCGGGTATTCGTCCTGTCGAATAATCCCATGGAGTCATTGTTGATGGAGTTCTCGCACATGTTTTCGAGAATCTCCCATACGGTGTCTTCATGTTGACCCATGATGTTTCCTCCGCAAGTTGCATTGACGAAAAGGCGGATGTCCTCACGGAGTCCCTGGTAAAAAGATTGGACTTGTTCCCATTTAGGAACTCCGTGATGGGGCACTTTCTCATGAGATCCTGAAAACGATCCCATGCCTCATGGAGAGGTTCTCCTGATTGTTGAGTGAAATGTGTAATCTGATGGCGCAAGGCGTTGGTCCGACCAACGGGAAAAAACTTTTTCAAAAATTCGGATTGAAGTTCTTCCCAAGTGTTGATCGGCCGGGTCTGAGTTTGATACCAATGGGCGGCCTTGTCCATAAGAGAAAAGGAGAACATCTTCATGAGAAGAATATCCCGATTTTGCGCATCTGATCCAAAAGTGTGGGCCAGATGCTTTAGCTGTTTGATGTGCTGGAAGGGATCTTCAGAATTAAGCCCATGGAATTTAGGTATAGCATGAATCATGTTGGGCTTTAGTTCGGAATCAGGTCCTCCAGTCGGGATTCTGACTCGAGGCTCAATGGCCAACGCAGCAGGATTGTAGTGGTCCCGCATCATAGGACGCTGTGGTGGGTGCACGAAGTTTTGGAAGAGGTCATTGAGTCGCTGGAGCTGGTGTTCCAGATTATTTTCTTCCTCAACTGGCTGTGCCATGATGGGGGAAGAAGAAGAACTTGGTTCTGAATCAGAAGAGAGAATAATGTGAGGGTGTTGCTGCACAAACACGGGCGTCGAGGCTTGGCCTTGACGAGAGTGAATTTCTAAAGGAGGTCTTAAGGGTGGTCTTAGAGACCTCCTTCCGTACATGCACTGTTTGGAAGAGGTAAGTTTAGAAGGTGCTGGACCCAATCAAGACACCCAAAAATGTGTTGGGTGACTATAGAGGTGCGGGGCAGATGGACCCCTCGATCAGAAAGACCGTCCACCTGAGAATTACCTAGGCAGCCAGAGAGGGAGAGTCCCGCGAAGACCCCTACACGGTAGAGCGTCCCCACGGGTTATAGGGTTTCCCCCACCCGACCTCTCTTGTCACTGCGGTTCCAGGTAGACCAGAATGGGGATCTTGACCTCTTAAGTCTACCAATTTTAAGATCAGGGTGCTTAAGGTTTTCACTTGAACTTTAGTCTTTTTAAGTGCAAAGAGTGACCTAATTTAAGGTTGGTTAACCCAAAGGGGTCAACTTTACCTCTTGTTTTCTTTGAGAGCTTTTTGGGTCCTTTCTTTTAGGGTCCAAGTGTTTAAAGAGAGAGCCAATTGTTTAGGATTTTTCTTGTTAATTATTTTCAATCAATGGCTTGGGCACACCTCTTTTGGATTTCCTCAATTCTTGATTAAGGGGTGTGTCTCTACTGAAATCCTAATGTTTGACCTTATGTTGGCTCTACTTGGTCCATTTAACTCTTTGTTGGGCAATTAGGGCTCAAGCAAGAATGTGTTAGCCCTTAAATACCCTTAATAGTGTGCAGGAGTGATGGGTTGAAAACATGCAACTCTATATGGTTACTAAGTATGGAAAACAGGTTAGTCCTATATTGCTTGTTCTTTTCTTTTCTTCCTCTTTAGAGTTTAGGGGTTAATAGTGAGAGGAAAGATTTACCTGTCTTCGGAGTGGTTGTCGTGTGGTTGCTTGTCTTCTTGAGTTCCTGTAGCTGCACAAAAGAGAGGAGATTATCAGAAATTGAAAGAAACAGGAATGTTTACCTCTAGAATAGCCGTTGCTCCCCGGCAGCGGCGCCAAAAAATGGTAGCTAGATATAACCGGGTTTTATTGTTATAACGTTGTAGTAAAGCCGGTTATCACCAACATTTCAAATATAAATTTTTTTTTACTCGGAAAATAAAAGAGTTCCCGAGGTCGAACTCAGGGAGCAAGTTGTATTCTAGAGATATACATGTTTCTTTTACAAAATAAAGAAAGAGAGAGGGAAAGAATTTGTTGTTCTCTTCGTTTTCTCCTCTTGATGTTCTTCTTTCTTTCTTTCTTCAGAGCTCCTTCTTCTTCTTCTTCGTTCTGCAGAGGTGATGCTCCTCTTCAGATCTCTTTCTTCTTCTTCTTGTCTCCTTCTCTTTTTTTCTTTGCTTTGGCCCTTCCTCTTCTTTTCTTCTTCAGCCTGCCTTCTTTCCTGCTCTGGCTGCTGACCTTCCGTCGTCTGACCCGGTGCTTAGACGACTTAACTATGCATTTGCTACAGTGCAGCTCCTTCTTCTTCCGCGGGTCTTCTTCTTCGCCTGTGCCTGCACACTTCAGAGTTTTTCGTCAGAGGCAAAACCTACTCTACCCTTCCCCCCCCGCGTCTCTCTTTCTCTCTGAAACCACTCTTGGGAAAGCTCTCCCAGAGCTACCGGGTAATCGGGTTCGGGTCACGCCCGGGTCCAGGCCCACCGGCGTGCGTGGTGGGCGAGGAGTGCAGGTCAGTCTAAGTCGGGTCGGGTCAGGTCCGCGGGGCGTGAGTGCGGACGAGACCGGGTAACCGGGCGGGTGTAAGGGGACCTCACCCCGTGTACTGAGGCAGTAAGGCTAGTGCACGAAATCAATTTAAACAGTGGAACGGGTGCGAGGCTTACCGATGTGGGACTAAACGCAGACCGTTCCTCGCGTGCGCCTGCTGGGAGACCGCGGCCTGGCTTCTGCAGCTGCGGCTTCGATTAGCATAGGTTGCTGGCTGGCTGCCTTCGCAAGACTCCCCGTACTCCGCAGCAGCTGGAGACCTGGAGTCCTCAAGCCTGGAGCGCGGGAGAAGCTGCTTCAATGTGCGTTAATGGCGGTCGAACCTCAAAATCTGTCGGACACGAATATGGCCTCTCGGCCTGATCAAACCACTGGGGAACCTTCGCCGTGGCACGGCGAAGGTGAGGAGCTGCGCGGCAGGCCGCAAGGTGGTGTCTGGCGGCAGCCCTGGGTCGGACTGCAACCGGAGGAATGGGTTTGTTCGGGGGAGTGTTACGGAGGTGTGGAGTGGCAGTGGAGGGGTGGGGGGTGCTCAGTGTGATGAGGCAGAGGTTCGGTGAGGGTCGGCGAGCCGTGTCGGTCGCTGAGGTGATGGGAGCGGCTCGCCGGAGGGTGGTCGGAGGCGAAGGGGGTGAAGGTGGTCAGGGTCGGTAGAGGGCTTAATTGAATAAATTGAAAGCGGGGAAAGAAAGAGGAGAAGAAGGGGAGTAGCTCTAGCTTACTTGCAGGGACGAAGGGGGAGGAACAGGGCGACAGTCGTATCGACTGTCGCCGGAGAAGACGATGCTCAGGGGAAGGGGCGGCGGCGAGCAGAGAGCCGGAGAGGCGCCAGCTGGGTACGGCGTGGCGCGGGAAGAGCGGGGGAGGAAGTCTCTGCTGCTGGTATTGCGGCAGAGAGAAGAGGTGGAGGGGGAGGAAACCGCCGGAGCTGGTGAGCGTCTGCCGGAGGAAGAAGAGAAGAAAGTTGGGGATTTTCTCCGTCAGATCCAGGCTGCCCTGGTCGGTGGAGCAACGGGGGGTATTTATAGGGCTCAAACAGGGAGGAAGGCGGAGGGAGACGACGTGTCTCCCTCGCCGGAGGATGGTCGGAAACAAGAACCCATACCGTCCGTGCGTTCGCACGGCCGGTATGGTGGGCTACAACGACCAGGGGGGTGTCCCTGCGACGGCTGACGACGCAGGGCACCCCCGGTTTACTTGCCAGGTCCCCCACCTCACCCTGCGCGGCGCCATGCTCCGCGCAAGGTCGCCGGAGCATGGTGCTGGCAGGTTTTTGCAGGAGGGACCTGATTGCAAAGAACGAAGGAGAGTTAGGGGCCAAAATGCGAGGGTTCAAAAGTTGAGGGCCAAAGAGTAAATATATGAGGACCAAAGTGTAAAGTCGGTCAAGGAGGTTTCTTCTTAGGCTCAAGTTTTTATACATGACTAATTAGAACCTAAGGAATCTGATGGTGAATTTCATTTTCATATTAAACCTTGTTTGACCGGTCAATTTGCGTAAAAACCCAAATTAAGTTATTAATTGGGCATGGTTCTCAATGTAGGTCAAAATGGGTTCTAAAGGCCAAATTGAAGGTTCTAAACCCTAGAGATTATTTTTCTATGAATTTTAGAGGGTTTATTCTATTTTTACTTTGCCTCGAACCTTGTGAATTGAAGTGGGTTGTTTTAGGGTTACAGATTTATCATTTAGTTTCTTGGAATTGCTGTAGCCCTTGCTAGATCATTTCATCCCACTTTTATTCTTATTAAGCTGCTTTGACCTATGTTTGGGCCCTGCATTACCCTGTATGCAGATTATACTGGTGAAATTGCATTTTTACCTCTTATGACTTGTCTTCTTCTCAAACTCAGGATTCTCTGAGTTAAGCCTTTCCTTGAGATATGTAGGAGCTTTTATCCTTTGTATTAGGTCAAAATGAGCTAGTTATGGCTCATGATGAGGTTCTCATCACCTAGAAAAAGTTGGCAAAAAGAGCATAGAGTTTTCGAATAACATACTTAGGAACCTCTAGCAAGTTTGGATCTGATCTTGTCCACAATGGAGCCAAAATAAGAGATCTTGGTCCTACCAGAAAAAATAGGACAACCAAGATAGGTAAAACGGAAGGAGCCCAAATTAAAGACCAAAATAGAGAGAATGCGATCTCTACGGGAAGGAGGAAAATGTCTACCCATAAAGCAGAAGCTTTTGGGGAGACTGATAGATTGACCCATAGAAGACTCAAAATCTCTAAGGAAGGAAGCCAAATTGCGGATGGAGGAAATGTTACCATTTGTAAATATAATAATATCATCCACATAGAGGAGGGTAGGGGGGAGGGGAGACCTCTTTTGATCGAATAGGGTTGAATTTTACCAAAGAAGGCAAGCTCTTTGATCCCCCGAATAAAAGGTTCCATGAAAATATCAAAGAGGAAAGGAGAGATAGGATCTCCTTGCCTCAAACCACGAGAGACAGGGAAAAATTTCGAAGAGCTCCCATCCACCGAGACAGAGGAGCCTTCATGCTACATAAAGGCTTTGATAAGAGAAATATTATCGGAAGAGAAGCCAAAGCAGTGAAGAACTTTGAAAAGAACGCACCACTCAACACGATCAAAAGCTTTTTCCAGATCAAGCTGAATAATGACATTGGAGCCAAAAGATTTACGATAATATGTTGCGAGAGCTCAAAAGTAGATACGATGTGATCATAGATAGGTCTACCTTTGATGAAACCAATTTGCTGAGGGGAGATGATTTTAGGAAGGAGACAGAGACGGTTGGTCAAAATCCTAGAGGTGATTTTGTAAAGGACATTGCAGAGACTAATAGGGCGATAATGGGAAAGGTCTAAGGCCAACAAAGTTTTGGGAACTAAGGAGATGAAAGTGTTGTTGAAGGCCCTAGGAGTAGGTCTAGAGGTAAAAAAGTAAGTGATAGCCTCAACAACATTAGGTTTGACGAGGTCCCAGAAGTGAGAAAAATTCAACATTGAAACCATCAGGACCTGGGGTTTTGTTCAGGGGCATGCTATAAAAGGAGTCAAAAATTTCAGACTCCATGGGAATGCGACTTAAAGCAGTGTAATCGTTAGAGGAGAGAAGCGGGGGAATGGTGTCAAGAAAGGAGTTAACGTTGATATCACCTTGAGAAGAGAGCAGATTTTTGAAATAATCGAGGGAAAGAGAGGCAGCTCTATCCCAAGAACCATCCCCAATAGAAGAGGTAAGGGAAGTTCTAGCACATTTTGCAAAGCGTCTTTTGGTCGAAGTAAAAAAGAACTTGTTGCAACCTTCACCTTGATTCAGCTAATCGATTTTAGATTTCTGAAGATAGAAGTCATTGAGCTTTACTAGGGCATTGTCGAGGAGAAGAGAAGTATCATTGAGCTCAGCAGTGGTTGAAGAATCCCAGTGAAGGGAGAGCCTAGAGTCTAACTCAGCATAGCGAGATTCAAGATTTTCAACCATCTTGTGGATATTACCAAAAGTCGATCTATTCCAGCTTTTGAGACTCCTCTTAAGAATATGAAGCTTAGAATAAAGCTTGGAAATAGGTTCAGAGAAAGAGAAATTAGAGGAGTGCCAAATGGTTTCAACCAAAACCCTAAGACGCCCATCCCTCAACCACATATTCTTAAACTTGAGAGGCCTAGGATAGACCACCGAGGCAGAAGCAATACAAAGAAGCATGGGGGCATGGTCAGAGTTATGACGGGAGAGATAATGCCCAGTAAGTGTGATTCCCTACTCGGAGGGGGTGAGATCAGCGTGACATAAAAAATGCGGAATTGAAAAGATACCAATCTCACAAAATAGACAAACACACAAAGTACACAATTATTTTTAGGTGGAAATCCAAACCGGATGAAAAACACCACCTAACCCTCTCGAGTTAGGATTTTTCAATCAACCAAGTTGATCAAATCCACTAAACGAATCACTTTAAACGAGGGTGATTCAACCTCAATTACAACCACGCTATAAGTGCAAGGGTAGCGTTCCTCAACCCCTTCTCTTCACGAGAAGGATTTTGTCCCTCGAAGGAGACGGGAATTCGCAAGGCGAATACCCAACCAAATAACAAAGATAAAATAACAAATAATCCTATAGAGCCAACAAAGTAATTTTTAACCTAAGCTTCTATAGGAATTAGGAAACTCCCCTTTGCAAGGGTGTGTCTAATCAATGACGCGGGTGCGTGAGCCACGCGACGACGCAATGTCGCTCTCATGAACTATGGCGGGAGAGCGGGTGCGCAACAGCTTGATGCTCTCTAGATGAAGAACTTGAGCTTGGAGAGCAAGAGCTTCTTGGACACAAAAGAGTGTGAGAGTGTATTACAAAGTGTTTCTTGTACATCTGGGTGTGTCTTAGTGTATCTTGATGTGCAAGAGGTTCCTCTCTATTTATAGAGGCCTTAGGAAGGCTTTGGAAAGCTTCCATAGCCGTTGGGAGCAAAGCCCAAGAGAATCAGGTCGAAATCAGGAACAATGATTGCACTGACAGGGTTATCAGACGTCTGATCCTGGCATCAGACGTTTGGAAGATCACTTTAAGACGTCTGAAAATAAGGTCAGACGTCTAATTTTGGGCGGATCTCTTCCTGACTTGGATAAGATCTAAACAGGGTTCTAGTGCAAGTCCATCAGACGACATACAGGACGTCTGGCACTATGTCTGGACGTCTGGAAACCTACTTTTTCGTGGGAATGGATTTCCAAGAGAGTGCAACAGTTAGAAAATCTCTGAGAAGAGATTTTGGGTCAGCCGAGGCAAAACGATCATTTATCAGACGTCTGGGAAGGCCTAAGGACGTCTGCCTAAGGACGTCTGATAAGGCTCTAACGGTTATATCCTTGAGTGTTTGCTAAGCCAGCCAACGGTCCACTAATTGGATGTTTGGCAAATCCATCAGACGTCTGGACATAGGTTTGGACGTATGATTTCATCGGACAACTAACAAGTTCAGCCTAAATGTTATCAGACATCTGAATCAATAGTCAAACATCTTAAAACACATTATCAGACATCTGATTTTGGAATTGGACGTCTGGAAATGCTGTTTGAACCCTATATTGATTTTCTAAGTTTTCTACAAAAAACCTAAGTATCCTAGGGTTGTGTCGGTGTTCGTAGGACTACTATTAGGGTACTTTGAGGCTTTTTAACAAGAATTTAAGTAACAAAAATAAATGGCAACAAAAGAAACGAAAAATATAAGGAGTACAAGAGAAGGAAATCTATCCTATTCTTCATCTCCTTCCTTCTTCAATCTATCGCTCCTCGCGAATCTCCTCTGTTTTCCATCAAGCTCCTCCAATCCATCCTGGATGCAAGCTCGAACTCTGTCTGATCACGTCTCCATTTGCAATTTGCCTGAAATCTAAGACTCCAAGTGCAAATGTTAAATGACACGTGTTTTGTTATTATCAAAACAAATGATCGTGGTACTCTAGCACCAGTAGTAAGGACAAGAGCCATCGCAAAATGATTAAGAAGGATATGGTCCAACTTTTGGTAGATCCTAGATTGACCATGCTTGCCATTACACCAAGACATTTGGTTACCTCCCAAAGGTAAGTCAGTAAGAGTAGCATTATCAGTGAAGCGCTGAAAGGAAGTGTTTGAGAGGGAGAGAAAGGACGACCACCCCTCTTTTCAGAAGCAGAAAGGATGGAGTTAAAGTCTCCCCCAACAATCCAAGGAGAGGAGGGGAACATTGTCTTAATTACAGAAAGATGATTCCAGAGGTTGAGCTAGTGTCAGGGTCATAGGAGGCATAAATAGCAGAGATAATAAAGTCATGACTAAGAAACCTGCACTCAACCATTAAAGCTTGGGAGTAGGAAAATAAGGAGGAAATGGAGACCGAGTCTTTCCAAAGGCACCAAATATTAAGACACTTTTGAGGAGATAAAGCATGATCAAAACGAATAGCTTGTAAAGTACGATCAATGTCAGAGGAAGTAGCAAAAGGCTCCAACAAGAAGATGATTTGAAGGCGATTGGAGGAAATCATAGCTTTTAAGCGATTTAAAGTGGGGGTATTGATAATACCCCTATAATTCTAGAAAAGACAATTCATTGGGAAATGGAGCAGGATTGGGATTTCGATCGACTCCTAGTAATCCTAGTCGAACCCATCGATGAATGACCCCCACGGACTCCTCTAAGCCTAGACGGAGAGTGTGCCACACGTGCCAAATCATGATGAGTAACTGACATAGAGACAAGAGGGTTGAAAAAATTAAGAGATCTCGCTTTGGAAGTAGAAAATCTGATGTAGCCATCATAGCTCACTTCCTCAGTCCCACCCTCCTGAGATAATTTGATGATAAGGGGAGGGTCAGGATCAAGGGGAGGAGTGGGCCGAGAAGATAAATGTGCCAGGAAAGCTTGCCATTAAGGTTATTACCAACCAAAAGATTTCCATCAAATTTAGCTAGATTAGCGTTGTCCAAAGAAAGACCCTGAGAATGCTTATCATAGCTAGCAGAGGAACCTACTAAATAGGGAGGTTTAAAAAACCTGGAATCATTGGGAAAGGAAGGGGAAAAAACACGCGACTTAAGAAACCACATCAGAAGAAGACAAATCCTTCCTGAGCCATATTTGATGAGAGGAGTTCTACGAAGCAATAGGAAAATCAAGCACAGAGCAAACATTCCCAACAATAGGAAAATCAGACGCAACAAGAGAATTATCGCTGGCATCATCACTAGACTTACTATTATTAGCCATAAGTATAGAGGTCACCTGAGTGGGGAACGAAGTGACTTGGGGATGTTCCCCCAGGACTTGGTTCCTCGGACCAGGAAGTCACTTGATGAGGCGACGGTGGCGACGGTGACGAAGCTTGAAGGTCTGCGAGGCCTTTTCCAGCGGTGGGGAAGAATGGGGATGAGGAGGATGGGAGCCCCAAGAGAAGGAGAGGAGTTAATATAGATCGAAGATAAACCCTTGCCAAGCTCCCTCGTTGGAGGTTGAGTCAGAGTGGTGGAGGGTTGAGGAGGATTCAGGTCAACTGCAGGAAGTGAAGGCACCATCTCCTCCTCGGGAAGCTGAGCCACTGCACCAGCGTCGGAGGAGCCATCACCCGATGCTTGTGACCTGGCATCCTGAAAAGGTGCATTAGAGGCATTAGATTCCAAACCCCCCTCCTAAGGGGGATTTTCAGACAGAAAACGAGCCGAACAACGAAACAAGGAGTGACCAAATAAGGAGCAACGGGAATAGAAGAGAGGAAGTCTTTCATAAACCACTCGCTATTTAATCTTGATAGTACCATTCAAGATGAAAGAAAAGTCTGGCTTAGGAGAAAGCATATTGATCTCAACACATACCTGCAGATAACCCGGATGAAAACCACGAAGGGTGCGCGGATCCACAAAGACAGGATTGCCAATCTGATAAGCAAGAGAGAGTAGCGCATTCGAATGGAGAAGGTGAAGGTTCAATCCAGGGAAGCCAACCCACATCGGGGCTAAGGACATCGGGGAGTCGGTGCGGAAGGAGTCCATTTGATGAATTGAACCCTAACACGTTCCAAAACCACCGAATCCAATAAAAAAACCTTACAAAAATCAAGATACGAAGGACAACGAATTCGCCAATGTCGAAGGTCGAGGGAAATAATCGAAAAGGGTGAAGAAACATGAAGCCGATTGGAGAGGAAGCGTCGCATGGCCTAAAAAGAGGGCTTAGGGTCGGAAGCGTGAGCGATAACCGAAGAAGATAAGCCAGAGCTCAGATCAGCAACCTCCTCCATAGAGAGAGGTGTAGGAAACACCCTCGTAAAGGGTTGGGTTGCACACAGGAAGGGAGAGCTCCTCAAAGTACTTCTCCGGAGGAGGGGCCTGACTAGAGATGATTGAAGCGAACGAAGGCTTTGGAGGGGGATTTGGATCGGAGCCTCAAGGAGAAGGGGGGGGAGGGGGGGGGGGGGCACCTCCTCTGCCATTGCAGGCAAGCAAACCACCAAACAAGAGGACAAAGCCACGAGGAAGCACCATAAGAACAAAATAAAAAAGAAAACAAGATAGAAGCAAACTCCAAATCAAGAAAACAACAAAAAAGCAACACGCATCAGCCAAATGTTGGAAAGCACAAGAAAAACAAAGAAGCGAAAAACCCCATTGCGAGCCCCAAGAAGGTTCGCAAGGTGAATGCCAGCCAACCTCCCCCCATAGGGGAGGAGGAAGGAGGAGATCACCAGAAGAATGGGAAGGGGGGAGGGGCGCCGTAGCGAAGAAGTGCGGAGGGAGGCAGCTCTGATAAAAATATATATTTTCGATAATAGAAAGAGGAAAAGTAAATAAATTTACATTGCAATATATTTTATAACGTATAGATGGGCGTAGTGGTTTAAATTGGTTTATTTTAATTTTTTATAGGTTAAAATTATTTTTCATCGATAAAAAATTACTTTTTAAATGAAAAATTACTTTTCATAAGTGAAAAATTATTTTTCACAAATGAAAAGTTAAAATATACTGGTGTATTTTTATTTTCAACTGATGTATTTTTATTTTTAATTAATTAAAAATTTAATATATTTTAATTTAATTAATTTTCAATTGATTAATTTTTAATTATATATTATAAGATACATTGCGACATGTATTCCCATATTTTAACTGAAAATGCTGCTCGTAACAATGTCCGTCAAGTTTTCTGGATTAAGTGATCACGAACATGCTGAAATGACGAGGGTAAAAGCAAACTTGAGTTTCAATACCCAACTTCGAGACGGAAGGACAGATCAGACAAAGTGTTTATGGTCACTACTTGTCCTGAGATTGGATAAATTGTCGAACTTGGTAACTACCAATCCCCAACTTAAAAGAATAAAGGCTTTCCAAGTTTGCCAATAAAAATTTCTCACAATTATCTATTCGAGGGTCTTATTTAAAGTCAATCTTCCCAATTATTATTAGAGATTACATTTTGTTTGGATTGGCCACCATCTTTGTAAACCCTACAATTAATCTTGTCTGCATAGCTGAATATGGAAAATTCTCGCTAATCATGTGGAAGTATATATCATATACCAGCAAAGAAAAACACATGTCCCATGAATCAAATTTCATAGTTGATGAGTTGATACTATAATTGCAATGTTCAAAGGTATGTAAGAAGATTGGGTGTGCATTATAGACAAGTGGAGTGGGACACAATAAGGACTCAAATCTAATTTAGGCTTTAACTATGCTAATAAACTCTAATTAGTCTCATTAGGTGCTAAATTATGGGGAGCATTGGCCCTAATTAGACATTATGCATGGCTTAAGTAACTTAAGGCTTACTAAATTCCATTAATAAAGTGTAGCCTTGAGGGTCTTATATCTAAGGAAAGTTGGTGGATTCAGCGTTAATACAACTTATGAGATGGGACAACTTGTGCACAAAATTACCAACCCATAAATAAGGCTATATATGAGGGCAAGGACCCAATTTCGTTCCCACATCTACCCCTCTCCTCAACTCACCCCTCCCATGCATCGATCACCCAATCTTCCTCGCCTCCTCTTTAGTTGCTACCAAAAAGGACACAAGAAGGGCATTCATTTGAAGATAAATTCTATTTGCTCTCCAAATCAAACCTCTCATCCTAATTCTCTTCCTTTGGCTTCAAGGGTGCAAGAAAAGGAGGAGAGGAGAAGAGTTGTAGCCGTCAAGGGTGCATGCAAATTGGATTAATCTACAATCCGATCCATTCTAATCCAATTAGATTTGATTGCATTGGAATTTTGCTTTATGGATTGAATTGGATTAGGAAATTTCCAATCCATTAAAAATTATATTGGATTGGGTTATGTCCATTTCCAATTTGTAGTCTGCATAAAGATAATATTTGTATATATATATGTGAGTATGTATACATGATGTACATAGATACACACATATGATATATTTCATCAAAGAAATAAATCTCAAAACTTATAGGATATGTAAAATAGAATTTCAAAAATACGCCTCCTCTGAATCTTTCCCTTCAAGCACACCCCTCCCCCCCTCCCCCCCACCCTACCACCATTCTCTTTCCTTGATCCATTAAATGATGAATTTTGAGACCTCCTTTTACCTTATTACCTTTGGAGTTGAATTCCCCTCTCTTTGGAGTTAGTTCCTTTATTTTGTCATATCGTCCATGAAGTATATAATTTGCATATCTTTAATGTAATTTTTTCAATATTTTTGAGAGATGTCAATGCCATTATGCTAGGAGGGAAAATAATAAATTTGAAATCTCAATTTCAGAATCTTACATTTCGACTGTTTGCATTAATTAATAGGAAAACATGAAAAAAAAAAACACAAATAAGAAAAGAAAAGTGATCCAATTTGAATTTTATGTATTGGATTGCATTAGACTAGACCTTGAACTAGATTGGTTTGGCTTGCAAAAATCCCTATCCAAAAAGAGTGAATTGGATTGTGCATTTAATGAAATCCGATCCATGTACTCCTCTTAGTTGTTGGGGAACTCCTTCATGTGGTGTGTAACTTTGGATCTTGTGCAGAGGAAGAGGAGGAGAGGCTCAGGTGGAAGGACAAGAAGAATTGAATAGTTGCATTTGCATCTATAGCTCAAGGAGGAGAAAAACATGCTCTAAAACAAAGTAGGGACATTCCTTGCCATTCTCTTTATGTCTTCCCATGTTTCCTAGAGATCGAAACACCCTTACACACATAATTTGGCCATCTATACAACTGAGCTTGAGGTTGTATATAGGTGTTTTTACTTACATATGGGTGTTATGGTGGGCATGGACCATTTAGTTGTCCTCAAGGGGAATTTTGGATATTCTATAGTATCAAATGGTTGTAGAATGTTGTAGTTTATTCCATTTGATCATATTTGAAGTGGTTTAGGATTTGGAAGGGGTTAAACCTTATATTACGAGGTGTTTTTCCCACTAATGAGGCACTTAATGTGCTATCATTTAATATTAAGTGGCATGTTAGGCACTACTAAATGTTAACTAACCTGTTCAATTTATTGTTAACATTAGCTGAGGCTTTACTTAATGTTAACTTGCTTAGAAATGTTGTAAAGCAAGTGATTCATGAGGTGTCAATCCTAATTATGATTATGGGATGACTAATCTTGGCCTAACCTTAAATTAGACCTAATTTGGAGGGTAAATGTCATCGTAAATAGGGATAAGCTTCAAGGTCGTCGTTAATGGTGGTGTCGAAGAGGAAGAAGGGGGTAATGGTGCACCAAAACGCAACGACGAGAAGCGGCGTGAGTTAGGGGTGCTTTAACGCTCCTTGGCACGCGAGGAGAGGGGCAGCAGCTGCGGGAACGAACTCGCCGGAATTCACAGCTAGCGACGCGGAGGTGGGAGGTGGGGAAGGCACTGGTGGAGACCTCTTCACAATAAAATTAAAAGTTAAGGGGGCACTTATAATGAAATCAGGACTTAAAGGCTAAATTGCAAACTAAGGGAAGATGAAATCTAAATGAACCCAAATTTTCATAGTAACCTAATTACGATATAAGAAATTAAATGGTGGCTTCAATTTTGGGTTTTGATGACCTTTGCATGGTCAATTTACACTTTGACCCAAAAAATGTATTAGAAACCCATCTAGTCTATGTTTTAGGTCGAAATGGATTTCGATTGTCAAATGGACCGTTCTAAACCTTAGAGAATATTTTTAAATGATTTTTAGAAGGTTTAAATTATATTTATTTCCATTAGAACCATTTTATTTGAAGTGGGGTCGAAATTAGGATTTTTAATTAAGAATTAACATTTTATTTGAATGTAAATCTTGAATTACTTAGTACCAACTCACTTTTAGGAAATTTAAGCTCAATTGATCTTTGATTAACCATAAGTTTACCCCTTAGTTATTCTGCATTTATAATTATTCGTGAAAATTGCAGAATTAACCCTTATTTTTATTAATTCTTCTCTCTTCAACCCTGATTGAGTTATACCTTTTTGATGTGTTAATTAGGTGAATTTAACCTTAGAACATAGTCAAATTAAGCTAGATATAGAGGATGATGGTGATGCCATCATTTACAATGCTGGGTTGAACTCTTGGATAATAATTGTGAAACTCTTGGATATTGTTGGTAACTAGTGGATGTCGATGGTTAACTAGAATCTAGATGGTTCCTACTTATAGTAATAGTTTGGATGCTGGTCACTGAAGATTAAGGTATTTAGACTGATGGTTTGGCTAGTGCTTGTAGAACGGATGACATCAAGGTATCTAGATTCGATGTTAGTGGTACTTAGGCCTGAACCTGATTAGTACTTGCAAGTGCAAGTGACACTGGGTGAAAGAGTGAGCGCTTGTCCAAGGTTGGACTAGTGCATGGTGCACCCGGTGTATGTTAGCTCCTACTGGAAGCATTGGTGACCCATATTTTGTCCTCCTCTCACCAACAAAGATTGTGAATGATCATTGAATTGACCTTGATTGATTTGAGTCAACTCCTTGGGATCTCGAGGCAATTGCTAAGATAGCTCCCAAACGACTTGACTCCTTTGATGTTATAACCAGGGTATCAAGCGTTGTTTAAGACGTCTGGGAAGTGGTCCAGATGTCTGGAATTAAATTTTTCGACGTACGGGTTCGCGTCTGTACGCATATGCTCGCAGACTGAACCCGCCGCCCTCCTCCTTCTCTTTCCTCCCTCCCTGCAAACGCATCCTTTTCCTCTCTCTCTCTCCCCGCGGCTGCCTTCAAATACACCCCTCTCTCTCCCTCACCCTCACTCACCGCCTTCTTCTTCTCCCTATCAGCGAGAGCGTGAGCGGGTGAGGGCGGCAGCAGCGGCTGCTGCGAGTGTGTGGGGAGGAGGTGCTACTGCGAGAGGAAGAGAGAGTTTGACCGCGAGGGTGCGAGCTCGCCGGAGCAGCCAGAGCCGACCGGTGGGTGCACAGTAAGCGTGTGGTGCTGGGGGGGAGCTGCTGTAGCTCAGGCAGCAGGCGGGAGCGGTGCGGCACGGCCGTGCGCTGCGGGTGGAGAGCGAAAAGGTCCTGATTATGGGAAAATTTCCCAAAATCAGACGTCTGGACATACGTCCAGACGATGCAGGAGACGTCTGGAGGAAGGTCTAAATGTCTGAAAGGTTCGATATTTTACCTTTCTCCTTTTGTATGTACAACCATGCAGCCGTTCCGCCAAAGGTTTCTGCATCACTTCGTGTTGAGGACGACCGCGTGTGCGTGCTGGTATCGTTCGGGAAGGCGCAAGGGCACGTCATTCCACACAGATCGGACGTCTGAGCACAGCACCAGACAATGGAGAGGGTCTCCAAACGTCCGGAGCGATAGTCGGACGTCTGGAAACTAAGTCCAGATGGTTCAGCGGGCTTCTGGACGTCTGAAGAACCACGCAGATCAAGGTATGACCTGAGCTGTCATTTAAGACATCTGGAAGATGTTCCAGACATCTGATTTTGGGCAGACTTGTCGTTTTTGACCCGTTTAGGGTTCGTTCGGAGTCCGTTTTCCGCGTTCTAAGTTTCGTTCTTCTCAGATTTAGTTCCTCTACCTATTTACACTAATTGTATACTGTTCTGAGTAGCTCTTTGTAGTTGATCCTTGTGTTAGGACCCCATTCCGTTGCAGCTCTAGGGATTGAGTAGGTGCGCGGGCTTGCCGATCACGCCCCCATTACTCCCGATTTTGTGGGTAGAGTGGCTTCCTGTAGTTAAATACAAACATTAATGCATATCTGAATTAAATGATAGATTTTAGGGTATGGCATGAATCCTAGTACCTGAAAACTAGACTGAATGGTAGATCCTAGGGTGTGGCACGAATCTTAGGACTTGAAAACTAGATTGAATGATAGATCCTAGGGTGTGGAACGAATCCTAGGAACATAAAACATGGAAACAAATGTCTTGAATGCCTGAATTGCAGTCTTGGATAAGTGGATAAAATAATGATAATTGCCTATAATTGGATAACAGCTGCCTGTGAAATGTAGAGTACTGTTATTAGTAACTATTGCATGTAATTTCTGTTAGTTGAAATTAAATATGAGCTGCTTGTATACAAATTGAAAAGAAAAAGAAGTTGAATGTTGAAACACGTACTATATGCGAATAAACCTAAAATGATGAAACCTAGTATGGCTTGGCCTGAGAAATATGAGCATGAACCCTACGGGGAATTAGGAGTAGAACTCCTGGAAATAAATGGGATGGAACTGGAAAGGTGAATGGGAAAGTTTGTTGTCTCTTGGGTACGTAGTACCAGGGAAAGCACCTATTACCTCTTAGTGCAGAGGAGAGCCAGTTGCCCTAGGGACCCGGGGTTAGGTCTGGCCACTTTGTACTGACTCTTGGCCCTCGCGTACACCGTACCGGGGAGAGCTACTAGTGTAGGGAGGGAGCTAGCCACCTCACGGGCCCCGGGGTTCTGCTAGCCCTCCTACACCGACTTGTTAGGTCCGCTGGGCAAACCAGGGTAGTCAGGCGAGGGTGCGCGGACTGTGGAGAGGCAAGACCCCTGTTTGGCTACTGTGGAGGGGGTGGACCCCTATTACTGAGACGGCTCTGCCCTATACTGGTTCCGTGCTGTGCTTTGGACGCACCCGTTAATGGAAACAACTGATTGCGTGTCAGTGCGGGGTAGCTGCCCGTGCGTTTATCGCACGTGCCGTAGTCACCGTTACGTCTGTCAGTGACCTTGGGGTGGTTGACTGAGGGTAGGACCACCACGGGGGACTCTCCCGGCCAGGAGAGCACCACGTGTTACTTCTACTTTTCGGAAAAGACTGCAATCAAGATCGTTCCCACGAGGAGCATTCAAGATCAAGGGAAAGATCAGAGAAATAATTCAATAATGAATAAGTGGAAAAATAAAGAAAGAGATTAAAAATATAACAGCTACTATACACCTTACTGTTTTTCTTAGCTTTTGGTTGCCACTCTACTCAGCGTTTCGCTGACATGTCACCTTTTTCAGGACCAGGTGTTGAGCAGCCAGAGCCGGCGGTTGCAGAGGGTGCTGGACCTAGTAGAGCCCAGTAGTTTTATTTGTGTAGTACCCACTGTACTTCTCCTTCTGTTGTAGTGAGTATTTTCTATTACCACTGTACTCTTTTACTGTAAGCTTCATGTTTATATATCTGTTTATTTCTTTACTATTGTGGTGGTGTATACTGTAGTATTTCTTTTCTTTACTGCTGTATTTTGTGACTGCTAGTTATATGCATGGTGAATGTGGTTTATTTTGCTGCTCTTTTGGTTACTTTCTCGTTGGACGATTGGGTTTTGGGATCAGTCGAGTCGGTCCGATTCTCGTGTCTCGTAGGGATTCGGGAATTAGGTCGTAACATTTGACAACTGTTAGTAATGTTCTTTTATATTAAGAATGACTATGCCTCATTTGAGGGTCATTAGTATGGGAAATCTCTCCCTTGATCAAGAAGAGTCTCTTCATGCCATGGAGGCAAGAGGACAATACATCCCTATTGCTTCCCTTATGAAGGGATGATTTTAGATAAAATGACCTGGTGTGTTAGTGAGAGAACAATAAATAATAAATAGCCAACTAGGTATTATTATGTAATGGGGACTTGGGAAGTTGTTTTAGCCTTTGAGGTTGCACCGTTTTAAATCACCCATTTTCTTGTTAGTATGAAGTTTTTCCCTATTGGACCACTTGGCTCATCCCTACTTTTAACTTACTTTCAAGTCAAGATGTCATGGAGTTCCACTTTCCAAATGAGACAAGAAGAGCGGGTATTCTTGGAGTGACCGAGACACTGATTCTACTAGGCGTTGTGCCACCTAAAAGTGGAGATAGTGGAGCTTCATCCTCCAGAGTTGTGGGTAGACCCTCCTACCAAATCACTATAAGAGCTTGTATTTGAGTTTTTCAACACATCCTGCTTAGTTCATCATGCCATTTACCAACTAGTATTCATACTCGAGGATGATGACTCTAGTTGGGTGGTTGTTGAGTGCTTGTAGCTAGATGACTTTTTGGAAATGGTGGCATAGTTTTGTGTAGCTAAGTGGCAGTAGTTGTTGTATGACATTTTTAGTACTTTGTTAGATATTGGCAGAGGGGTGTCACCTAGCTTTGTATATATATCTTTTGTAACTTGTAGAGACAATGACTCTTTTGTACAAGCTTTGTACATATTTTGTATTGCGACAGTGATGATGAAAATGGTTAATTTCTAGTCTTTTATGTCATTTGCATCTATATCCTCTTTATTTTATTTACTCATTCTATGCTTAATGCACCAATTGAATGCTAAATTCAAAAGACACTTAAGGACAATTAGAAAGAGTTGAAATTAGATTACTTCTCAAGCCTAAGTACCCATTTGCTGGGAAATGATTAATCAAATCACACTCATTAACCTAGTTCCTAATTGATCAAGAGATTGCGAGGTGTGATAGATAGTATTGTTTCCCATATATTTTAAATAAAAGGCACTGAAGCCTCCTATGAAAGGCATTGGAACTTGCATAGTAAATGGAGCTTAATTTGAATGAGATTTAGCTTAAAATTTTCATTAAACAAAAGGGAACAGGTACTAATTAATTATTAAAAATCAAGGATTGATAAGGAAAAATAATAGATCTAACCTTTAATCTAGTAAAAAATAATCAATAGATTGCGGATTACAATAAATCTCTCCATATCTATTGGAGTTTTTCTTATGGAGGGCCTATTAAAGAGGAGAGTGAAACAAATGAAAAATGCAAATGAATTAAAAAAGATAAATTGGATAGAGGTTGACTCTATTTATAGGTTAAATTGTCCTATCTAAGTAACTAGGATACCTAAAAGTAAGCACATTCATTGAGCTACTAGCCTTTTTTTTTTTACTGCCTAGTGCTCCCAAATGAACACTAGGGATGAACTATAGTGACGAATCTCCTTTATGGGTCCGTTTCAAGAAGATTATTAGGATCATAGTCAAATTGGACCATTAAGATCATCTTATAGCTTAAGTAAACAACTCATACATTCCCAGCTTAGACTGTAACACCATTCGTTTATGATTTATTGGAGATTGGGCATTTGAGCGGCTATAACCACCCATATGCAATAGGTGAAACCTTTCCTTTCTAGATTATCTCTTTTCTTTTCATGTTGTGACCTTTATAAGAGATTTGGTCGTAATCTTCATAACAATCAACTAAGGAAGATTCAAGGCAATGACCATGCATGAAAGTCTTTTCAAGAGTCGTGACCTCCAAGGAATTATGAATAAGGATCTTCTTCATACCTTGGCAACAGATTCCCCATGATCTGATGAGAAGAATCCAAATGGGAGTATGATTGATGACCGCAAGTTATAGTGCCAAGTTGGCTTGAATGACCCCCCACCTTCTTGGAACACTGGAATACAATTCGACACCATAATCAAGCAATCAAATCACCTAGAGAACCTTTCACTTAAATTCTCATCTTTGCTTCGCTCTTGGAGCTCTTGTACACCAACTATAAGTCTCTTGGAGCTCCATACAAGTTATCCCTGTTGTGTCACACCTTCACACATATTAAGGGAGTACTTACTTTCATTCCTAAATAGCTCTTAATTATTATAATTGCATATCTAGTTGGGTCTATCCATAGGGTATTGTTGAATTGTTTTAACTCTTTACTCTATCTTAATTGTATTCCAAGGGTTTAGGTTGTGGGTCCCTATCCCTTCAAGGGAGAGAGGTTTACTCTTGGTCGGGAAATCAAGAGTGGGATGTAAGAAGGGTTTAGGTATCCCATAAGTACCTTTGTTAGTGATTTCGAGTTGACTCAGGACAAAATCCTAGGTTAGGAGACCTAGGTAGTGGTTTTTCCCTCTCGAGGATTTTTCACTATAGATATTGTGTTGTGGGTTGCCTACCTCAATTTATCTTCTACAATTTCATTTTAATTTTGACCTAATTTCTAAATTATCATTCAATTCCACCTTAAGCACTATTCACCCCCCTCTAATGCTTTCAGAGAGGGTTCTTCAGAGAACTACTCTTGTACTTCATCTTTCATATCATAGTGAAAATTGAAGGCTAGATACCCTCCCCAAATGTACATTCGACAAGGTGGAATTATATAAATAATCACTTATGTTCTCTTAATTCTATTGCATTTACTCTACAATTTGATTCTGCAATTAGACTTTGCCTTTGTTCGAACCTAGGGGACACCTAGGGGTTCTCTCTGATCATGTAGTATAATGCTAGACGCTTTAGTATCAAGAAATTAATAAATTCGAATATTCTCGTTCTCAGATAAGTATAGGAGATTTCAAAATAAGATGTGAATTCTTGGATATTTTGTCATGGAGTATTTGCTCCTTGATGTCTCATTATAATTACCATTATAATCTTTTAAGGTAATTTCACCCCAGACAAAGCCAAGCAATTGATTCTCATTTGTATAGTGCATTTAAAGGGTGCCTAATTCTTCTTAAGACATAGAATTAAAAAAGTCCAAACTTAGTAAAACTCCTATCTAAATTCATTTGATTTTTTAGCTTTTGATTTCCTTTATCGTTGTCTCCTTCTCTTTAGGTGTGGAAATTCAAATTTGACCACCTAATCAAACTCGACATCCTTTAATTTCTAACATGTTACTTTTTAGGTGTATTTTGTCATCTAATTATTCCCATGTTTGAATTACATAAATCATGAAAACTAAATCGTAGAATAACTTGCTTTATTCTAAGATCGATTTTTTTAACATTTGGAACAAAGCAAATCTATTCTCAAACTTATTCTAGGACTCAAGGTTGTACTTGGTGGGGGTATACCCCCGTTACTTACCCTACTAAGATGAAATGTGACAAATTCTTCAAAGCAAATGTGATATCTTCTTATCCAAAGTCAATCATAACTCCATTTATCAATTAAAAGAAAAATACAATAATGACCTTCACTATGATAACTTTCTTACCTTAAAATTTTTTTCCTTCTTATATGTCATGCTAAAACTCCAATTTTCCCAATTTCCAATGTCAAAAAGTAATAACAATATCCATTATAACAACTCTTACTTATTTTGTATACTTTTAAATCACTACTTTAAATGTCTCTCTACTTATTTCATCCTCTAACCATGTTCCAAATCAACTTGATCCACTGTCACCAATTATGTTGGCTAAAATTGCCACCAAGGGGTTGCCTTAGTGGCAGAGCACCCTACTATTATCTTAGAGATCATGGGATCAAATACCGTACCCAACATATTTGCTTTCTAAAAAAAAAAATATTCGTTAAAATTTGTCTTGCAAGTAAATGCTACTTAAGAGTATACATACTTATCATGTACCTTCAAAGAATACTTTTCACATCATAATTATGCCATATATCATATGTTTTATTCAGAGCCTAACACTATATATAAAGCTTATTTCTTGTTCTATGCAAAGCGAATAACAAACTAAATGACGGATCTCTAGTAGTATATTCTTATTGTATCTCTTTGTTCAATCATGAAATGAAGTTTGTTCTAACCTTTGTTCCCTTAGCTAGAAGACCATTAGAGATGATCCAACCCTTTTCCTAAAATCTTTTGGTATCCTTTAGTCTAAAGAATGAACTCTTTTGCCTAATTGCTAGATCCAATCTTGATTTCTTCAATTTTATTGACATGGATACTAACCTCAAAGCTAGCACTTGCGTTTGTAATCTACCCTTCTTTTCTTTTTTTGATGGACCTAGCAGGTTAGTTACATGCCCCTTGCCTACTTAATGAAATCATTCTTTTTTCAAGATAGATGCTTGATTTTCACTTGCATTTAACCTTGTATTGACACATCTATCTTGGCATAAATTATCTCTATCGTTTCTTAATCAATTCATTGTACAATTTAACATAAATTGCACTAATTTACTTTCAAAAGAGACATAAAGTATATTTTACTATACTATAGTTGCTCCTCATATCTTTTAATCCAAATAACCACATTTCATCGTATGCGATAATATGAGCTTAACTAATACCCAAACACAATAAGTGACCTAATGTAGAGGAACTTGGTCACGCTTTGATCTCAAAACCTTTGGTACTTAATAACCAAACAATAGAAATGTAATACTCGAACATGTCATTGAGAATGTAAAATGGACAATTAATGAAAATAAAAACTGACGAGGATGCAATAGATTATTGGAGGAATCTAAGCATGGGCCATCTCTGAGCTAGCTCAGACCCTAAAATAATACGATAAAATATAACAAATGGATGAATCCTTCTCAAAAAGAAATGGAGGAACCTCTTGGTGTCCAACAACAAAGCACACATGCCACACTAACCAACCACCAATCCAAGACGAAGGGTGAGGTCAAGCCCATCTTGTTGGTTTCGGTGCAAAAATATTGCAACATGAACATTGACTTCTACCTGTAATCCACATGGGAAGAAGAGCCTCCTAATTAATTAACTAACGTAGTCCTTTTCCTGCTGTACTCTCCCCGATCATGGCTCGTCACATATATGTGCATGGCTATATATATATATTATCGTGCTGTGTTTCTTCCCACTTCCACTGATGGAATAACTTATGCCGCTTTAATTAAGATCATAAACATGGACTTCTTCTAAAGCATCACTGCATGTTTTCAGAGAGTAGGGAACCAGTTAAGTCCTTTTATTTTAATGCGTTGGTGATGGGCGTTTGTGTGACATACTCCTGCCACGACCCCTGAATGTTCCTGCACTGTTTTCAATAGAGGATGGAAGTAGAAAGTTGAAAACTATTTGTTTATGTGGCATTAATTTTTAATTACCGCTGACTGAACCCTATATATGGTTCAAAATAATTTGATGCTTACCATTTCAACATTCCTTAGAATCTTATTTATTTTGCATTGGAAAGAGCAAATCTTACGATGTGGAAAAGTCTAGTATGTATAAAATGGTACACGTATACTCTCCCTTCAGTTGATATAGCTAAGTACAGCGTATTTGTTATGGAAAAGTTCAGATTTAGCCGTATTAACACAGACTATGAATGCAAATTGAGGAGCCCATGATGCCAATCAAAATTTTATAAGAATCAGCCCCATTAAGATCTTGTTATAGGTAATGTCAGGACATTTATGACTGCCCTTCTCTTAGAAGAATGACTCAGTAGCGTTGAAGATGGATTTATAAAAGGGGATTGCCATATAAGGAACGTTTTTGTCTAAGCTATATATGCAGCACCACTTGACATGCAACTTATGTGATTATAAAACTTTGGGGGGAAATAGTCATCTCGAATTATTTAATTAGGACGACTGGAAACATGCCATACTTGGCCATCCATGGTAGGCGCATGCATTTCATAACAATGAACTGGATAAATAATTAGCAATTTCAATCTTTAATACTTTGGATATTCGTGCATTGGAAAATACAGGAAATTAATTGACTTTGAAGTTAAAGGGAAAATAGAGGAAATGAAATCAAGTTTTTCTTTATTTTTCTTCAAATTTCTTTTGATCAACTGTCTTGTATTTCTGCATACATTAGGAAATAAAAGGAAATTGATTGATTTCTTTTGTTCTACCAAAAAATTTAACCACTTCTGATAGGGTAAGTGATTTGTTTATGAGAGGAAAAATAACAAAATCTATGGAAAGTGTACGAGCATCAAGAAAATGATGGAAAATTCTTGATCAAACGAAAAATAATTTCCTTTTCTTTACTTTCCTTCACTTTCCAATTGCACAAACCCCTCTAATAACCAAACACATCCTTATAGTTATATAACCATTAATGTTTTTTTTTTTTATTGATAAAAAGGAAGGATTATTACTGTTTACATTAGTTGTTCAATTTTATTCATTCAATTAAGTAGGAAAAAGTTATAAGTTTTCCTACCACAACCCGACATGGTAAGCCACACCACTACATATATTCTCCACCTAAATATTAACAACCCTAAAAGTTGCCTCATTTCTCGCTCTCCTCACAGCCCACAGAATCGCTGCCATGTGAATCCAAGGCTTAGTAGACAACATAAAGGAAGACCAGAGACCACTCCATGTGGGTAAGGGTGAAGAGCAGAACTTTACCCACATCACATTCATTACCACACAAGAAGTAAAAAGATGTCTTATATCATCCTCTTCAAAACTGCAAAGGGGGCAAGGAGGAGCGGTTGTGTCCATCACCCTTCTTCTGAAGGAGCTTGTGATCAACCCTTCATACCTGGAGAGCCACAAAAATATTTGAACATTCAAAGGAATCTTTAACTTCCAAAGGAGGGATAGTTGACGCTTATTGTCATCCCCATCCTGTTCCCATCACGTCAACTCGTACGCCTTAGATGGCACATAGATACCTCTCTTCCACTGGAAGATATCTAGGCCCCCTCTAGGCCTAAAAGCTTCCAACGCCATCTTCAACCTGCAAGCTTCCTCACCAGCCTACGTGTTGTGCCTTCCACCTGAAGGAAGTTTCCAACACTCCGTATTTTCCTGGCACATATTAGCCACCGTCCCACCCTTCATCTCTGACGCCTCATAGGCATGAGGGAAAGAGTCTTTAAGACGTACATTGCCACTCCAATCATCTTTTGAAAAATATAAACTCTAACCATTCCGGAACACTGGAGTGAACAAGTTATGATGAACTTCAAGAGTTTTGGAAACCAACCTCCAGAATGGGGATGCTTCTTTGTTCTCATTGTTCCATTCACTACGCTTGCCAGCGCCACCATAAAAATCTCTGACCACCTTCTGCCACATGCCATCCTTGCCTCTCAGAATGATCACACCCAACTTGAGCAGGAGTGAGTCACCAAACTCCCTAAGGCTCCTCACCCCCATCCCGTCATACCTTTTAGGAGTACAAATTTTATTCCATTTAACCGACTGTAAATATCTTCCCTCCTTAGAGGATCCTTTCCAGAAAAATCACTTGCGTATCACATCAATCTTCTTTACGATCTAATCTGAGGCCTGAACATAAAAAAAAAAAAACATTTTCCCGTGCCTATAGCTTAAATAAGTTAATAAGATATATACTAACGTGCATGTGATGCATCTAGGGACCATATTCTTGGCAAACATTCACAATAACGTTGCTTCATGGCGAGGCGGCACTTGGCTAACATGCCTCCACATATACTCAGATTTCCTTGCCGACTACCCTTATCACCACTCCACTTCTCGCAGTTAGACACACTATGGCCGGTGGGCTGTCTCCACACTCAATAAACACGGATAAGCTTATCTTCTGTGGTGTAGATATTGATTGATATTGATGAGTAAAACGTAGAGTAGTCGTCTACAGAGGACAAATCTCACGTCGCTTTCGAAATCTACCTTCCCCTCCATCCTATTTGCATACAAGGACAAGAGAAAGACATGGAACCCACCCGGTTACGGGATCCTCTGTTGGGAGGAAGGAGGAGACGTAAAATTTATGTTCAAAATCTTACCCTTTGTTACCATTTACTCTAAAACGTAGGGCTCTCAAAAAGTTTTGCACTTGATAGATTTAACTCAATATGAGACACGCACGAGCTACACTCGAAACCAACAAGCCTACTACCTCTGGACCAAAATTAAGGTCCAATAACCTTATCGAATGGTATCCTCGATAAAAACCTATGTTGTATACTTAAGAATACATTATAAGTACGATACATACATACTTATCTATGTATGCATATAAAGGAACGCTGTTGTTCATGGGAAATTGTGAGAAGTTTTTGTGAGACAAGGAGAATCCGTAAAATCCAACTATAAGGATTAAAAGAATAATATTTAGACAAAGAATCTATTAAAAAAAAAAAAAAAAAGAAGAAAATCCAAATTCAAGATCTAAACACAGATTTTTTAAAGTAATTTAAATATGAATACTAATGAATCGCTGGAACAAATTAAAATATTCTTTGAAAGACGTGGTATGTCATGCAATAGATTTCAATCTAAATGACATTCTTTCGATCCGTTCACAATGGGATTTCTCAAGCACTGTAATTATATAGAAACGAATATATATGTTATATCTATGCGTCAGACAAAGCCTACGAGACTTGCTTTCAACTATGATACCGACGAATCGATCCGACTCTCATCTTATCGTTGTACATTATGGGGCTCTCTGGAAGATTTTACAATTGATCGTATCCTCAAGTACCTTGTAATGCCGAATGTAACGTAAAAATAAGGATCACATTACGTATCTTTCTCATAGGTACTTCGTCTATTTAGGTGAGGTTTATTAACGGAATATATTAGTATATTGGAAATGTCATAAAAAGAATAATGTAAGTATGATTACTTGGCATGATTCTCTACTACTGCGTAAAAGATTATCATCACTTTTGGAGTAAACTGTATCAGCGTATAATAAAAAATCATTAGCATATTTTAATTTATCAAAATCAAAGATCACCTGTATATTTTGATTTATAATGTAAAATCACCTATATATTTTTATTCAAGATAAAAATTTACTTATGAATTTTCATTTAAAATTAAAATTTATCAATGATTTTTTCTCTTACAAGTGATGATAGTGATTTAAAAAATAATAAACTTCCCCTTATGATAATATTTATGTTATTTTTAATGTATGGATCCTTCCAACAAATGCACATGTTAAATATGAATGTGTGCGGTCAGATCATACATGTGTGCTGCAAAATGGATTTCTTTAAAAATTTTTGTATACTTTCACTGGAATGAAACCGAGGAGATTTGCGTGTATACTCCCATTCAATCTGTATAATTGCATGGATACCATGGTGGATTAATGGAATATTCTTTCTTTCCTGATTTTAAACGCCTTCAAATTGTTCACGCGGGGCCATGGAGATAATCGATAGTATAGTATCCATAATACGACGAGAGTAAAGCAGATCGGAATTATTGTTCAAAGCACCTTGATATGAAATATATTCCAAGAGCATACTTACATTGATTCCATTTCGAAATGCCCCCGCAAACCTCCCAACAAAAAATCCATTTTTATTTTACTGGACAAGTGATATACGTTGATCTGTAGACCATCCCGCGCATCCATCACCAATGTCCACCAGAAGCTCATGCTCTGGATGATTCAGAAAAGAAATCTACGATCAATCTTTCTTGAGTACAATGTATGTTTATCTTCTACGACTCCAATCAAACATAACTAACAATGAAGTCACGGTTTGTCTTAAGAGATTTATTTAGAGAGATAAAATAAGGTGGAGGCGTGATTGTATCACATTAATTCTGGAATACGTAAGGCTTTACTATTTATTTTTGGTTTGGGGCAATCACAGAGATCGAAATTGATAGAATTAGAGTATTTGTTTGTAGGGTTATCACACCTACAATAAATGTGAATTATGAGAATCTGATGGATTTTGAAAACTAAAGAGAAGTGAACTTGTGATATCTGCATTGCAAGAAGGGTCCAACGATACCATGAAGGTTATGTGCATGCAAATTCCTTTAGGAATTCGTGAGTTTGAGTTTGTTACATGGCATGCACATGGCAGATGTCAACCACATGAAGTAGTGCACCCGTTTAAAAGGTTTGTGATGGAAATGCGGCCCCTAGTATATATTTTGGCAAAAAAACTATAACAGAAAACTATTAGATTGACTTTTAATTTTTAAGTTAAGACTACATTTCTTGGTGCTCTGAATCAAACCCAACCTTGCAAGCATTCCTCCACCCGTCTCTTTTGTTTAGAAATGACAAAAAAATGGACAAATGAAGAATCCTATGGCTTCTCCAACTTCAATCAGAATTCTTACGGCACATTACAATTCTATCAAGAGTTCAATTGATGCATCGACTGGTGTAATTAAAAATGGCCAACTTAATCAAAATCCTTTAATTTTAATTTGAATTTTTTTCTTCTCAATGACAAGAGGGGAAACGGTGAGAGGGTGGGGGGAGCCAACTTCCGAAAATGCCCCCACAAAGCCACATGTAAGCGAGTGGGCGACAGCGAGAGGGGGTGTCACATGGCCTTCCACCTGTAATGCAAAAAAGACTTTCCCTCTTCTCTTTCCCCCCCGTTCTTTCCCCCGCATCTGCATGCATGAGGCAGAGGAGAGATGGGCGGGGTGGTGAAGGTTGAGGTGTGCCGTTGTAATGTGGCGTGGTGGGGGTGCCTCATGAGGTGGACGTGAGGGCAAAGCCAAGGACATGACACTTTCTATTTGCCTTTTTCTTCCAGTTCCCGTACACATATGCCCTCCCTTCGTCTCTCTCTTCCCTTTGTCCTCTTCCTCCTCAGCATATTCCCCTTCCCCCCCTTTCTTCCCTCTCTCTCTCCGCACAGCTAATCAATATATATATGTATATGTGTGTGTGTCTGTGTATTACGTGTGCAATCATCTTTATCTCCATTTGTTTTGCTTGTGGACTCAAAAACTAACCTTTTGTGCCATCTCGTCCCTTTTGTGTGCCAAAAAAAACTAGTTGTACACCCTGACTTCAACTTTGAACTACTACTACTACTACTACTTTTACAATGACAATGCCATGATTGGGTCCTTCTTCTTGCAGCTATTTAGTTGGGATATTTTGTTCTTGACCTCCAGGTCAACAATTTCCCCCAAGAACGTACAAAGTCCTTCGTATATTCATCCTACCAATGATAGATATCTAGCAGTAGCTGTCATGATATGTGCAAAATCGTATGGTTGTATAAACATGCATATATATGCATAATAATGCAAAAAATCAAGGCACCATATATGCATATATGAATGGGTATTTATTATTTATCACGTGAAACAAAGAAGTAAGAAACCCTAGATTTTACCCGGACATGGAATGGAAACCGTTGATTGCACGCTATTTTTCAAGGTAATGTAACATTATCTAATAGCCATCTATCCTTACGGAAGAAGAAGATCACATTAGAGCGGGCAAATTAAGTGGAACTATATATATATATATATAGCTATTAAGAATTTTTGATTGAATAAGTACTAGACATGAGGCCTCACCAATTACACCAACCAATATCACAGATCTATCTCAAAAGGACACGAAAGGGCTACATATCATGGCAAAAGCAAGAAAAGGGAACAGGGGTAATTAACAGAAGGCGTAAGGGAGTGGAAACCCTTTATTCTCATCGTTCTTCTTCATGGCCCATGCAGGGGCTCGGTCACCAAAACCAAATCGATCAAATATTATACCATCAACCGCGCAAGGCCATCACTTCAACGAACTTGGGGTTGATCTCACGTACCCAAAAAAAAAACTCTTCTCATTATACCTTCCATTTGGCTTCTCTCATCTCCACCATTCTCCACTGCGACCTCCTCGCAGGACGTTCCGACGACGGGCCGCCCGTGTCGGTGGAAGCTCTACTGCTCCTGCCAGGTGCTCCAGAAGGAGGGCTGGTCCTCGAGGTGGCAGAACATGTTGCAGAAGCTCTCGTCTTGGGCCGGGGGCGGGGCGCCGTGCTCGATCTTAGGGCAGAGGAGGTCCGGCCGGGAGGGGCCGAGGAGGAGCGGGGGGGCATGGCTGGGCTGGAAGAAGGGGGGCCTCTCCGCCGCGGGAGCCCGCGATATGTCGAGGTTTATGTCGGAGCTGTTCTCACTCCTGTTGCTGCAAGAGCCCTCGGTGTCCTTGTTGAGGTTGATGGGCTCCGAGATCTCCCTTCCCCCTCTTAGTACCATTATCTGCGAAAATTCGGGGTGGTTTGTGTAAAAGTGTAGGCCAGTGCTGTTGGGAGGATAGAAGTAGTATTCAATGAGTCAATCAGTGGATGCAATTGGGGTATGATCATATCTGTTCTGACATCTTAATTTCTAGCTGAAGTCATTAGAAAAAAAAAAAATTGTGAAGATCATACATGTTGCATCTTCGAATCACCTGACAGTGACATGGTAAGAAAGATCCAATTTTGTATTGAGTGGGTGTGGATAAATCGTATGTTTTGTGAGTAACTTGAGAATCTAAGCTTTTCTGACGCAAGAAAATCCATCTCGGAACCAATTGACCAAAAACGTATCTGGATTACGGTATCATCCAATTGAATATACTCCTCTCTCTCTCTCTCTCTCTCTATATATATATATATATATATGAGACACTCCCAACCCAATTTTTCGCAGAAAATGAGGATCATATCCCTAGATTTAAATCCGTCCCAGAAAACCACGACGGTAAGCACGGAATCCATTTAAAATGGCCCAGTGGGTTCAGGTTTCTGGTTTCTTTTCACTCACCAGTTTGATTAAGAAGTCAAATTAAGAAGACCACATTTTAGATCGTGCGTCAGATCCTCCAGCTAGATTGACCACCAGAGGGGTGGGGGTGTGGGGTGAAAGGAAAAAAGAAAAGAAAAGAAAAGAAATTCCAACTTCCTGACACGATGGTTACATGTATTCAGCATCCCAAGATTCTGATATGCCCAAGTACCAAAACCCTCAGGAATAGAACACAAACTGCAGCAGGATTGGACAGCGTGGTCTCCCAGATCCACCACTTGTAGTAAGTGTTGCTCGTATATAGCACATGACGCACACGCGTAGGCACGCAAAGAGGGAAGGAAAGGCCGGGGATCGATCAGAGAAACAGGGAGGTTGCGATCGATCTGTTGAATGCTTTAATATATAGGAATACAAAAATAAAAATATAAATATAGGATTATATATATATTACCTCGGCCTGGAGCTTCTTGTTATGGGCATGGAGGGAGTCGTTGTCGAACTTGAGGGCCTCGTACTGCTTCTTGAGGAGGTCGTAGTCCTTCTCGAGCTGCTTGGTCTTCCACCTGGCCCTCCTGTTCTGGAACCATATGGCGATCTGCCTGGGCTGCAGGCCCAGCGCCCTCGCCAGCTGCATCTTCCTCTCGGGCTCGAGCTTGTTCCCGAGCTCGAAGTTCTTCTCCAGCGTCTTCACCTGCTCCACATTCAGCCTCCTCTTCTTCTCCCCCACCTGCGAGCAGTCGTCCGACAGCTCGTCCTCCCCGCCCGCCTCCTCGCACCCGCCTTCCATGCCCGAGAACGACACCGATCTCCTCCCTAGCAGCGCCGCCACAGCTGCACCACCACATATACCCCACTTGAGGAATTAAAACGAGCAATTCGATCTTCTGGATCGCCATGTATGTTGTAACAGGGTTAGAACTTAGAAGGGTTGCGGGGGAAGGTCTCACCTTGGTAGTCCTGTGGGGCCGTGGGGAGTAGCTGAGGGGTGAGGGAGGTGGTGAGAGGGTGTTGGTGTTGGTGGCTGCTGCTGCTGTGCCCTTCCTCGTGGGGTGTTTGCATCTGAAGTAGGAAGTTTGGGTTAAAGAAGGACGAGGCCATGCCATTGCAGGCCATCCCTGCTTGGTCTCTTCGTGATGTTGAGGTTAACGCACCATGTCAGAAAGCGAGGTGGTGGTGGTGGTGAAGGTGGAGATCCAGAACTGACATGGCGAAAGGGAATAGGTAGAAGAAGGGGAGAAGGGAAGGGAGGAGGGGAGAGAAAACGAAGAGAGTGATGTGTATGTGTATATGTCTCTGTGGAAGAGGAAGAGGGGTAGAAGGAGTTATATCATTGGGAATTGAGATTCTTCCGGTTTCCACATCCCATTTCTTTGTGTTGGGAGAGAGATGGAATGGGGTTGCTTTCAACGTGGGGTCCTTCTATTTATTTTTACTCACTACGGATTTTAAAAAAAAAATTACTTGGGCACCCCGCAAATTCAATGACATTATAAACGAAACTTTTTTTGTGAACACTCTTGCGTATACAAGGGTGTTCCAATGGGTGGTAACGATAGATGTACACAAAAGTAGATACTTCTTTATGTATTAAGTGTTTCATTTATATACGAATCCGTATTTATAGAGTAATTTATGTAGAAAAATCTTAAACTTAAACTCATCTTTCATTGTGGATCCCAAATTTTTGAACTCTTGCTAATTATTACAGACGGTGTCCCCTTCGACGTTATATGGCAGTTGCCAACGTTTGAAGTTTGATTTAAACAACATACTATATTTTGAAATTTAAATTAATTCAAATTTAGACTGCAACAACAATCGGCAAGAGATAACCGGATTAGATTAAACTAAAAAAATGGGGAGAATCATATATCGATGCAAACAAATTAAAAGAACGAGGAATGAATGACGTTGACACATTCCAATTAAGTTTAGGTACCACATTGATATTAAAGTTTAAGTTGAGGGACTTTTGCCTCTAATCTACATGCACTTTATATAATATGTGTGCAGTTACATTGTATTCGTATGTGGAAAGGTGTGTGTGGGGGTGGGGGGCGGTGTGTGCGTTAATTGGTTCCAAAGAGTAACTAACTCTGCATGTGGGTTAAGAAGGAGAACAGGGAAGGGAGGAGACGGTGCTGTCTGTTCTCTTGGACTGTTGTAGATTTTTATTTACTTTACAGGGGCGGTGGGGTTTTGGGGACACCTACAGCTTCCGGTTGCCTGTCAATTTGTCAAGTACTATCTGATCGCCACTGCCAGATTGGTTGAATTTTAGTTGGAACGGATCGAGGGAGCTAACCAGACACCAAATTACAGGTCTTTGTCTTCGATGCGTAGATCACCTCTGGAATTTTATGCATCGACCCCATATGTTGGTCAAACGAGAGAGTGAAAATTTTAGTTACCACTCTGCAGATCTGCATGCAATTTTGCCGGAGAAAGAGCAATGCTGCTGGGCTATCACTGGCTTCGGCAGTTCAAATCCTACACTCTACTTACCCTAAGGTTGAAGAGTTCTGGGTTATCGAGAAAAAACAGAAAAAGAAAAAAACTAAGTGCATGAAAGTTATAGTTTGGTCCTTCAGTTCTAAAGCATTTAAAGTGCATGCTTCATTAGAGAATAGGCCTGTAAATATTGCTGGTAACCTGGTAAAGGGATCAGTTTTGGAATTGACCTTGCGGTGAAACTTCGTGGAAACGAACCTGTATGAATTTTTTTCCATTTTCCTTTGGGAGAATTCGCATAGATTCACGCTCACGTCCAAAATTAAATACATGTACCCTCCTTCTATGGTTCCTGTCATACGCACCTAGCATTAATGGTAGATAATTAGGTAAATTAAACATCGATTTCAACCAAATAGGGTTTAGTTAAAAGCAGCCGAGTTGTTGAACAGTTAGCTTAAACTTAATGTGTGATTATCTTCGATAGGTTCAGTTAGATTGAAGCTGGTAGCAATAACCGACAAAAAAGCAAAGCGAAGATTAAGTACTGCATCTATGTAAATGGATACGGTGGTCCTATGGTTGACGATAATCACGTATACAAGGAGTGCACGTATGCAAATCCCCCCCTTTTTTCTTCTTCTCAGTTGGCTGTGCTTTTCCGAGTGCCCATGTGATACAAAATGTTGAAATTCTACCTTTCTCATGCCACTAATGTGCGTGGAATTTTTATTATAGAAGGATGACCTTTCCAGACAGAGGGACATTGTTGCGTCTTTAGAGCTTGGGACACTATTGAAGGCTATGCCCCATGATGAATCCACTGGATCGAATATATAGTTTTAATGTGGAAATTTTTTGGAACGATATTGGCATATTGTGAAACTTGATCTAATTCGTGTAGTTCAATCTTTTGCAGAGATGAGACTTATGTACCTAGTTTCAATTGTAACCTCATTGTCATGGTTCCAAAAGAGGAGTCTCCACAGCTATTTTGACATTTTAGGCCAATTAGCTTGTAGGCTTATTTTGAGGATTTTGGCTTCTTATCTATACAGATTTCTCCTCCCTAAGTTGAATTCGAAAGTACAAGTGAGCTTTATATGTATGTATGTATGTATGTATGTATGTATGTATGTATGTGTTTTTTTGGAAGGTAAGCTTTTCATTAACTAGGGAAGAATCTGATACAAAAGGATGCAACCCAGAATAGGGAAGGAAGGAAAGAGAAATCCAAATGCCCTCTGAACAACAAAATGGGGAAGGAAGGTTACTTCCCGTAGTAACCGGGGAACTCCAATAGGATGGAGGAAAAAAAAAACAAGAGGAAAGAAAATTAAGAAACAAAAATACAAGAAAAAACAAAGAAAGCATCTCAAGTAGGGAATCCAGTCGTGCTCCTTTGAAGTAAGAAAGAACAACTCTACGCTCATAGAAACGACAGCGCCATGGCAATCTTCACAATCTGCGTTAGACGCAAGCTGAAGGAGTACCGACCGAAGAAGCTCGCACCACCACCACCACCCCTCCCCCCACTGCAGCAAGCACGACCACCACCACTAGGTGCATCACCACAATAGGCAAAGGAAAACCCTCAATAGGCATCCCAACCATGAGTAGCGCAGTACCTGTCGATGCCATTACAGTGAGCGATGTTGACGGAGCACATCATGTAGTGGTGACTCTAGTCGAGGGCAAGCAGTGGAGAGCTAATCGAGAGCTGGCAAGACCATCCAATGTGAATCTAGGAGGAAGCGAATAGGAGAGGAAAGGGGAGAGGAAGAAGAGAAGGAGAGGGGAGGGTCCCCAACCAGCAAGGGGGTGGTTGGTCAAGGCCCCAACGACACTCGAGCTTTTCTTTTGGGGGGAAAGGATGAAGCATGAGCTACCATAAGTGGGCTTTATGCTAAATTGCTATTTTCTTCTATAATGCTGTAGTACTATTAATCTCGCACAATGCATCGATATGGATGTCTTTCGAAAGCAATACCATGTTCAATTTATTTAAGCACAACTTATTAATTACTAGGGTGAATGAACCTTCCTATACAAGGTTGTAAGAAGGCTTGGATTCCTTGATAGTGTATCTCATTATTTTAGTAATGCCTAGAACATAGTGTCCTTTTGATGCTTCTTGATCATAAAACCACATGTTTTCCACTTCCTATAAGGGGGTTCAAGCATGAGAAACCCTTGTTCTCTTACTTTTCCAATGTACTGATGCTAACACCATCATTAGCCATAACTATCTTGAATTAGTCAGAATCAAGAGATAAATGCTCATGAATAATTGCCTGAAGATCGTAATTCTACTCAAATCTATTTTGAGAAGAAAATAACAAAAAGGGCTAATTCTGCAATTTTAACATTACATCATAAATGCAGAGTAACCACGGGGTCACCCAGGGGTTTATTGAAGGTCAAAAGAACATTAAAGTCCAAAGAGTGGGTCCACACAGATAGAAACAAAGTTTCATGTGTTTCAAGAACCACAATAGTACATAAAATCTAAATTTCAGATCCGCTTAAATTGAAGAGGTTTTGGTCAAGATAAAATTCATATAAACCTACTAAAATTAATATAAAAATATTCTAAGAGGTTTGGTACCCTTGTTTTGACCATCAGAACTCATTTTGACCTAAAATAGAGTTTCAGACGGGATTTTGACCTAATTTGGGCTTTTATGCAAATTACCCTGCTAAACGTGGTCAAAAATGAAATCCAAGTTCACCATTAGATTCCTTGGGTATAAATTAGGTTAAGAAAAAAATTTAGGCCCAATCAGAGTTCTTCTTGACCTAGTTTGCAATTTGGTTCCTAAGATCTATGTTTTCTTCACTTAAACCCCTAACTTTCGATTTTATTGCAAATGGATCCCCAACTTTGTCATTTCCTTCACAATTTGGTCCTTTCTTCCATTGTTAGGTCAATTGACTTAAGAACCTTCTTTGACTGAACCAAAACCTCATCAAACCTACACCAAATCCCACCAAATTTGGTGGGATTGGTGTTCACATTACAAGGAATCAATTGTTCAGGATCTTGGATCCTAATTCACATCCTAGAGCTCAGAAGAAGCTCTTGAAATCCGTGATGAAACCCAAATCAAATTATGATGAATATTCTTCCTGATTGAGGCAAATTCGAGCTATATATAAGGTCACGCATCTCTCAACGACTTACTAAGCTTGGTTTAAGACCAACAAGACCTTTTCTTCTCCTTCCCTGGCCTGCTCCGCCGTAGCTCCGGCGACTTCCTCCTCCATCTTCCTTTGGCCTCCCAATAGCCAAATTGGGAACGCCTTCGTCTTCCTCTCCCTCTTCCGCTTCTCGTCGACCAAAGCAAAGGCTAGCTGCCCCTTCGTCGTCGCTGCTCCTCATCACCGAAGTATTCTCCTTCTCCAGCATCGGTCAATCAAAGCTGGCGCCAACTCCCTTCCTTTCGTCCGTTAGCTTGGCCTATCTTCTCTCTCTCAATCTCTAGCGTCTCCTTATCCCTTTATCTTCTCAAATCGATCAACGATCACCTCCTTTCCCCTCTATCTTCTCTACCTTCGACGTAGCTCCGATGAGCTCGTCAAGCCACACCACACCACCAAACAACCCCGCATCACTTTCAAAAGCGTCGCCTCACCTCCACCTTCAAAAGCCCTCCACAAATTTCACCTTCCATCCACTCCTTAGCTCCACCAAATTCCACACCTCACGCATGCCCTCTCTAACGATGCATGGCCACCACACACCTCCTCACACTTCACAAACACCACCGTCGCCCTCCTTGACTCACAGTGACTCTCATTAACGTGTTAATTGGGGCTTAGAGCCCGTGTTCGTGGATTTTAGGTTACGTCAGAGCTTCTCCATCTCTGGTGTCATCTCCACCTCCGTCTGCCCTGCTCTGGCCGTTCTACTACTCAGATCTACTACCACAAGCTACGAGCTCACTCCACGCAGCCACCTGTAGCTGCAATTGAGAACCGAAGCAGTAGCAATAGACCAATAGATGTGAGCTATTTCATTGCCGTAGCGCGGAGGGGGAGGCTCAAACATTAGTTGTACCTCATGCACTTTAAGAGCACTCACAGGATATAAGTTGATTTCATGCTAAGGTCTCATTGCCGCTCACAACGAGGGTGAGGTCCCCACCTCATGTGACCCATGCACTCCTCACTCACTCACATGCTCGATGAGCCTGGGCCCTATATTGAAATTCCCTTCGAAGAGGGGTGACGTAATAAAATGCGGAAATAAAATATATATAAAGCAATCTCACAAGAATAAGCAATCACAAAATGTACACAGGAATTTTTAGGTGGAAACCCAAACCGGGTAAAAACCACCACCTAACCCTCTCGAGTTAGGATTTTCCGATCAACCTAGTTGATCAAAATCCACTAAACCGAATCACTTAAAACGAGGGTGATTCAACCTCAGTACAACCACGCTACAAGTACGAGGGTAGCGTTCCTCAACCCCTTCTCTCCACGAGAAGGATTTTGTCCCACGAAGGAGACGGGAATTCGCAAAGCGAATACCCAACCAAAAGACAAATATAAAATAAACAATAGTCCTATAGAGCCAACAAAATAATTAAACCTAGCTTCTATAGGAAATAGGAAACTCCCCTTTGCAAGGAGTGCGTCGAGGATGACGCGGGTGCGTGAGCCACGCGACGGCGCAACTTCGCTCTCGTAGACAACGGCGGGAGAGCGGGTGCGCAACGGTTTGATGCTCTCAAGATGATGGAGCTTGAGCTTGGAGAGCAAGAGAGACACAAAAGAGTGGAAAGTATGTTGCTTAGGTGTGTCTTGTGTTTTTCTTAGGTGTCTCTTATGTGTGTTTTTGTTACAAAGGCTCCCCTCTATTTATAGAGGCCTTAGGAAGGCTTTGGAAGGCTTGGAAAGGCTTCCATAGCCGTTGGGTACAAAGCCCAAGTGAATCAGTCCGAAATCAGGAACAATCATTGTTCTGACAGGCTTATCAGACGTCTAATTCTAGCATCAGACGTCTGGAAGTTCACTTTAAGACGTCTGATTAAACGGTCAGACGTCTGATTTTGGGCGGGTCTCTCCCTGACTTGGATCAGATCTAAACAGGATTTTTGTGCAAGTCCATCAGACGACATACAGGACGTCTGGCACTAAGTCTGGACGTCTGGAAACCTACTTTTACTGTGGGAATTGATTTCCAAACGTTGCAACGGCTAGAAAATCTCTGAGAAGAGATTTTGGGTCAGCCGAGGCAAAACGGTCATTTATCAGACGTCTGGAAAGGCCTAAGGACGTCTGATAAGGCTCTAACGGTCATATTCTTGAGTGTCTGCTAAGCCAGCTAACGGTCCACTAATTGGACGTCTGGTAAATCCATCAGACGTCTTCTAAGACGTCTGGTATAAGGTCTGGACGTCTGATTTCATCAGACAGAACTAACTATGTCCAGCCTAACAGTTATCAGACGTCTGAAACAACAGTCAGACGTCTTAAAATACATTATCAGACGTCTGATTTTGGAATTAGACGTCTGGAAAGTCTGTTTGAACCCTATATTGGTTTTCTAAGTATTCTACAGAAAACCTAAGTATCCTAGGGTTGTGCCGGTGTTCCTAGGACTACTGTTAGGGTTCTTTGAGGCTCTTTAACATGAAATATCTAAGGAAATAAAGAACAACAAAAGAAACGAAAAATACAACAAGTACAAAAGAAGGAAATCTATCCTATTCTTCATTTCCTTCCATCTTCAATCTTTCGCTCCACGCGAACCTCCTCTGTTTTCCGTCAAGCTCCTCCAATCCGTCCTGGATGCGAGCTCGAACTCCGTCTAAACACGTCCACATTTGCAATTGACCTGAAATCTAGGACTCAAATTGCAAACGTTAAATAACACGTGTTTTGTTATCATCAAAACAAATGATCGTGGTGTGCTAGCACCAACATATATTTGACCTGATTACCCGATTACTGTGCACCCATATACCTGATTGAGGAGAAGAAGAGGAAATCCAAGGAGGGTATGGGTAGGTTTGGCACTATGCTCCTCGAGATTCATGCCTATGTGTTCTATACTTAGCATCTTTAGGAGGCTTCTGCTCTGTGTTGGCTCTGTGCCTAGTCTGAGGCCTTAATACTTAAGGCGTTTGAACCACCCTTGTGATGTTTGACTGTGGTTGACTTGAGTTACTGTGAGGATATTTGAGTATCTGAGTTGATTTGAATTGATGGTTTAGGTTACTGTTGAGTTATTGAGCTGATTTGAGAAGGTGAATGCTTTGAGATGTTCTTTCTTTGAGGGATTGAAGTGGTGATTCAAATCTCCATTCTTTTTAGCGTTGCTATCTTATTTTTACCCCATAAGTTCGTGAGACACATTTGCTATAATTGAATATCATTTTGAGTAGATTCATTGAATATCTTTCTTGTGCTTAATTGATTATGCTTATCTATTTCTAATTGCGATTAATGCTTGAATTTCACATTTGCTTCCTGTAAACGACCTCCGACTTATTCTTATTTTTGAGCACTTTATAAATTTAAATGTTGTAGCAATTTTCGCTCCAAACATTTTGGCGCCGTTGCCAGGGAGCAACGCTCAATTTACTGCTAATCTTATCTTTCTTGATTGATTTGATTTCTAACTTGCCCTATCTGCTTTGCTTTGATTTTGCGAGGTATATCACGAGAAGATCTTTCACGCAATCAACTACTCCAAGGGCAAGTAAAATCTCTCCTCTTCCCTAATCATCTCTTAATCCTGGGAAGAGAAAATGGAAACAAATCAATTAGGATCCTGTTGTCAACGTTTTGTGCGGGTTTAAAGTATATCACGTTGTAGTACAACCGACAAAACGTTTAAACATATATAAAGAATTTTATTACTCGAAGACCGGAGTATCTGAGGTCTATCACAGGGAGCAAATGAAATTTACTACTAGTCAAAATGTAATTGAACACTCTAATTTACTCAAAATATCAATTCAACTATGAATGTATGCGATTAAAAGTAGTTAGGACAAAAAGAAATGAAATTGGACGTCTGATCTTGTGATCAGACGTCTTAAAAGTATGTTCCCTTTTCTTCTTGATTATTCTTCTTCCTCTGCAGTCTCTCTGTTTCTTCTTTTTCTGCTGCTGTGTTTGCTTTCTTTTCTTCTCTTTCTTCTTCTCCTGCGAAGGCTTCTTTCTTTCTTCTTCTTCTTCTCTGCCTTGTTTCTTCTCTGTCTTGCTCCTTCTTCTTCTCCTGTGAAGGCTTCTTTCTTTCTTCTTTGGTCTCTCTGTTCTTCCTGCCTTTCCTTCTTCCTTCTTTCTTTTCCTTCTCGCGACCAAGTCTTTCTTCCTCAACGTTCAGCCTGTGCCTACACAGAGCAAAACCTATCCTTTCTCCCTCTACCCACGCGTCTCTCTCTCAAGAAATTCACTCAGGGACGCTCTCCCAGAGCCACAGCCATAATCGGGTCGGATCGTACCCGGGACCAGGCGCACCTGCAGGTGGTGTGATGCGCGAGGAGTGCGTTGGTTTAGGTCGGGTCGGATCCGCCAGATCCACGTGGTCAAGCCGCGGACGAGGCAGGTGTGGGGTCAGTGAGGGACCTCACCCCTGTGCTTACGGAGGCACTAAGACAAAAACACAAAAACAACTTATATGGTACCTGAGTGTTGTAATCCCACGATGTGGGACTATCTGGTCTCGCCTTCACGCACGCCCGCAGAGTTTTGTCGCTCGATTGCCCAAGCTGTTGACTCTGCTGGCGCTCCTTGCTGGACTCACTCACCTCGCGACACTCGCGCGAGTATGCAGCACCTGTAGCCTGGGAGATCGGGTGCCTGGAGCTTCGTTGGAGCTTCATCAGAGGTCGTCCATGGCGGCAGGAGCTCAAACACTGTCATGCACAAAACGAGCCTCTCGGCCCAATCAGATCAGCTAGAGACCTTTGCCGTGGCACGGCGAAGGCGGTGGACGATGCTGCAGGCCGCAGGTCGGCCTAGGCGTGCGTGCCTAGGTCAACCTGTGGTCGGAGATGGTGGGTTGTTCAGGGGGTGATTATGGAGGTCTGGAGTGGCAGTTGTGGGGTGGAGCGAGTTCTTGGTGGTGAGGCGGAGCTCTCGAAGTGGTTGGCGAGCCGTGTGGGGGGCTGGAATGGTGGAAGCGGCTCGCCGGAGGTCGGTCGGTGATGTGGAAGATGAGGGTGTTCAGCGTCGGTCGAGGGGTAATCAGATGAGATAACATGGGGAAAAGAGAGAGGAGAGGATGGAGAGGAGTTCTAACCTAATTGTAAGGACGAAAGGGGACGGAAGGCGGACAGCAGTACCTGCTGTCGCCGGAGAAGATGATGCCCAGTGGGGGAGAACGGCGGCGACGACAGGGCTGAGGCGGCGTGCGCGGGTACTGCGTGACGCGGAGGGAAGTCAGGAAGCTAACTCTGCCACTGGTTTTGTGGCAGAGCGAAGAGGGAGGGGAGGGGGCCTCGCCGGAGCTTGCTGGGACTTTTGGCCGGGCAGGAGGAGACGAATTGGGGGTGGACACTCGGCCAAATCAAGCTCGGGTCCTGCGGCAGGGTCTGGGGGGTGTTTTATAGGTGCTGGCCGCTCCTGTCAGCGCGTGGAGAGCACGCAATTAGGTCTACCGGCTTGCCGGAGTTGGAAGGAAGGTGGATACCCAAATCTCTCATGCGTTCACACGAGAGATTGGGTTCACACCAGCGATTGTAATTGGCTTTATAAGGAAGGGAATTCCTCAGAGAATTCCCCTTCCATTTCTGGGAGGGAATCTCTGAGGGATTAGAGAGCAATCCCTCTCCGAACCTTGCTGGAGCTCGGTTCTGCCCTAGCAATGGCGGCAGGACCGGTTTGCAAAGGAGGCGAAGAACCTAGGGGGCTCTCTGCAAAGGTATTCAAAAGATAGGGACCAATTTGTAATTTGGGTGTACTAAATTGCAAAGTAGGTCAAGATGACCTCTCCTTAGGTCCAAATTTTGGTAAAAACCTAATTTGGACCTAAGGAATCCAATGGTAAAGTTGGATTTTAGGTTTGACCTCGTTTGACTAGACATTTTGCGTAAAAGCCCAAATTAGGTTAATTGAGGAGCTAGGACCCTGATCTAGGTCAGACTAGGTTCCAAAGTCTAAATTAAGTGTTCTAAACCCTAGAGGATGTTTTTCCATGATTTTTAGAGGGTTTACTTGCTTTTTTTTCTGACCAGATCCTTGTTAATTAAAGCGAGTCTGTTTTAGGGTTACCAGGTGTCATTTAATTCCTAGATTGCACATGAATCCATTTCTGATTGACTCAACCCTCTTTTTATCTCATTTAGACCATTTGACCTATGTTTTGCCTCTGAGAAATCCCTTTTATGTACTGCAATGGTAAAATTACAGTTTTAACCTTTATTTCATGTTTTCTTCTCAGAGCACTTGTTCCTTCAGTTAGGCCTTCTTCTAGGTTATGTAGGAGCTTTTATCTTCTTTATTGGGTAAAAATGAGATAGTTATGGCTCATGATGAGGCTCTCATCAGATCCACTAGCCTTATTTTTTTTTAGTAATTACCATTTAAAGGCAAAGTTTCCTGATTTACGAAATTGATTTGATATCTGATTGAAATTGAGAAGATTTTTTATTAGAGATCCCCATCATGATTTCCTGTACCTATTAGGTATTTGTGCTAAAATTTCTAAATATCTTGAACTGCTCACTTTCTTGGTTGAGACCAAGGTGTAAGATTTCAGATAAAATTGGACTTGAGAATAGAGCCAATTAGGGTTTCCACATTAGGGTTTTGAAGTGTTAGTACATATTTGCCTACAATAAAGAAAACTAATCCAACCGCATTTGTGTGTCACCCAGGCCCTTGTTTGAAAAGATCTATCCAAGTAAACCCTAAAATCAAGGCTCTAAATTCACTTGAACCCTAAAATTTAGACCTAATAACCTGAGAGTCAATTCAAGGTGATATTTTGGGTCTTGGCCAAAACTTCATTCTCAACTTTAGGACAGGTTAGGTGAAGTTAATCCACTTTGTGGGTCAACCAACCTACAAATTAGGTCACAAGTTGAATCAACTTCTAAATCAAGTAAAATTCAAGGCACAAATTAGGGCTAAAGTTTGTAGACTTAAGGTCTCAATTCATGCATTTCGGTCTACTTGGATTCGCGGTGACAAGGAAGGTCGGCTGGGGGAAACCCTATAATATGTGGGGACACTTTACCGTATAGGGGTCTTTGTGAGACTCTCCCTTTTTGACTGCCCAAATAATTCTCTGGTGTGTGGATTTCTAATTTAGAGGTATTATCTACCTTGAAATAGCCTTAGTCATCCAAAAAATTTTTTGATTCCTTGATTGGGTCTTATTCATATCAATCCCTTATCTATTCTATAGTGCACATACACAGGAAATGTCCTTAGGTTTGACTTGGAGGCCTCCATTAGAATTGATCTTCTGTGGGAATTTTGATCTGATCTGATTAATTCAATCTGGACCTGAATTTGATTCTATATCATGATCCACCACTTGATTTGAAAATGCAACTTGACAACATAGGATGACTATTTAGGAAACCTGAATCCCGTATGAACATAAAAGAAAATATGATCGAGGCTACTCTTAGATATCATGATGAGTATTACAAACCTCAGATCTATCTAGGAATATTCAGGTTAATGTGTTAGAGACAACAACCCTCATTGTGAACCGTGCCCATCTAATGTTGACCCAAAAGATAAATGGTTCAACCCGGGATGCCCTCATGATAGAATTCAATAAATTATGGCAATTACATAGCACAGAGGGCATACAATGTATTACAAATCCACCACTCTGGGAGATACACAAAGATGTGACATTGAGAAACATGAAAATATGTTAAATCTGTTGTAACAAGCCATTGATCAAAAATACCCATATCTCCACTCAGATATTGATGAGTCATCTTCGAGCAACGTTAAGGATCAATATGATTTCCTAGAGCCCTGGTACAAAAGTAGAGGTTGTTGTGGACCCCCAACCCAAATGGAATTAGATTCAAACTTTGTGTAGAATGACATATCTGATCAACATGTGGGTTGGGTGGATCCAGTTGCAGGTGTTCCCAATTATGAACCAGCCATAGAGAGCCATGAAGTTGGTCCATCATGCTCCTTGGGATCCATGCCTATGTGTTCTATACTTAGCATCTCTGTGAGGCTTCTTCTTTGTGTTGGCTCTGTGCCTAGTCTAAGGCCTTGATGCTTAAGGTGTTTGAAGTGCCCTTACGACATCTGACTAAGGTTGACTTGAGTTACTGTGAAGATATTTGAATATCTAAGTTGATTTGAATTGATGGTTCAGGTTACTGTTGAGTTATTGAGTTGATTTGAGAAGTTGAATGCTTTGAGATGTGCTTTCTTTGAGGGATTTAAGTGGTGATTCAAATCACCATTCTTTTTAGCATTTCTATCTTATTTTTACCCCATAATTTCTTGAGACACATTTGCTATAATTGAATATCATTTTGAGTAGATTCATTGAATATCTTTCTTATGCTTAATTGATTGTGCTAATCTATTTCTAATTTCGATTAGTGCGTGAATTCCACATTTGCTTTCTATAAACGACCTTTGACTCATTCTTGTTTTCGAGCACTTTATAAGTTTTGATGTTGTAGTGATTTTTGTCACTATTCTATGACATAATAAATTCTTTAGAAATGATGATTTTCTCTACCAACATGTACTTATGGATGTATCCTATCGAATTCAATTTCTTGTATCCTCTAGGGATATCCGTACAATAGCTTTTTGATCTTTTTCAATTTCATCTTTGAAACATCAACTTACAAGAATCTTGCTTCTTTCTCTCTATGCCCACTCTACTCCAACTCCTAAACCTCACTTAGGGCTTGTTTGGTATGCAGACTTAGGCTTCCAATTCCATGTTTGGAAACATTAATGCTGACATCGGTGGGACCCAAAATCGTGCCCTTAATTCTAGAATTTGGAAATTCCAACCACCCTAGAATTGTTTTGTTCTATAGATAACCTTGCCATGTCAACAATAATTCTCCTGTCCCTCCCCTTCAACCTTAAGCCCTGATTTCGCCTAACACGCCCATCCCTCACAAATGAGTAACTGCTCAGTCCACCTCATCCCTAGTCAACCCCTTCTTCCATTGTTGTAGCTCTACTCGGTTGAAGTATGTCTCCATGAATTGACGAGGAGGTGTGATGTCGTTGCAACCTCGAAAGGGTACTAGTGGCCTATACACGACGATGAATAGCATCATTAAATAGATATACCCATTACCATATTATTTGATTATTTCCCTTTTCTTCTTGGTTGATGATGGGAACACAATCATGAGCCATAACTAGTTCATTTTGATCTAATTAAGTCAGTAAATGCTCCTAGATAACTACCAGAGAGCCATATTTCATTACAAAGTCATTCTGAGGGAAAGACAAGAAAATAGGGTTAAAATTATAGTTTTACCATCATATCATGAATCCAGTACAATTATGGGTTTTCTCAAGGGGTAATTAAGGGTCAAATGGTCTTAAATATCCAACAAGTGGGTTAGAACAGTCAGAAATAGGTTTTCGCATGCATTGAGAATTAAATAACTTTCGAAACCCTAAAAACAGACCCTCTTAATTAACTAAGGTTTTGATCAGGATAAAATTCACCTAAATCCTCTAAAATTTATAGAAAAATATTATCTAAGGTTTGGTATCTTCAATTTGACCATCAAAACATGTCTTGACCCAAAACAGAGTCTCAGATTGACATTTGCCCAAATTTGATTTTTGCATAAATTACCCACCAAAACTTGGTAAAAACCTAATTCTATCTTCACCGTTGGATTCCTTAGGTCCAAATTAGGTTTGTAGCAAAATTTGGACTCAATCTGAGATCATCTTGACCTAGTTTGCAATTTGGTCCAATCTGAGTGTTTTCTCTCACATACATGCCCCCAACTTTTGAATTTCGTATAAAAAGGCCCCTATCTTTGTCGTCACTCTTTCAAAATAGGTCCTTCCACCATTATCACGGAGGAATCCTCCAGCGACCTTTGATTGGAGAGAACTCCTCTGTTCAATCAATCCCTTTCAAAATTGGAAGGGAGATTCCTTGAGGAATCCTCTTTTCTTTCAATCCATCCATGTGCCCTAGAACTTTCCTAATCTCTCATGCAAATGCGTAAGAGATTAGGGTATCCTAGAAATCCTAACTTCGGCGAAGCTTTCCAAGCTTGGAAGCTTGGCTTCCAAGCTCAAAATCCCCTCCTAAGCCCTATAAAAGCAAGCCCAGATTAGGCTGAACAGTCCAGACTTGATTTCCTCCTCCTTCTTCTAGCCGCGAAGCTCCACAAGCTCTGACGACTCCTCCTGACCTCTCTCATCGTCTGACTACAAAGCCAGTGGCCGGGTTCTCTCTCTCTCCCTCATCCGCTCTTGGACGTACCAGCAGGAGCCCCTCTACCTTCGTCATCGTCGCCGTCCCCATCACCGAAGTATCTTCTTTCCCAGCATTGTCCTACCAACGCCTGTGCTGCTCTTCCCCTTTCATTCGTTTATATTAGGTTAGATTAGTTAGTTTAGCCCTTAGGTTTAGTTTCGTACCCAAAAAACCCAAAATACCCTTCGATGCCAACACTCACCTCCGTCTTCCCCATCTTCGACCGCTCCTCCGGTGAGGCGACTCCACTGCTACACAACTCCATTCACTCGCCGAAACTTCCACAAGCTCTGCCGTTCCACCACGAACAAAAGCCCTCTCCCATTTCTCTTTTCAGCCTACCCAAACCCCCTACCGGACAACCCACCTTTGCACCAACTTTTTCGTCATCATCCGGCCACCATACCCACTCGCACACAACGCCACCACCACCATTACATTCCACAACGTCCGGCGATCCACCTGAACTTGTTTGACAGGGCCAATAGGCCGTTTTTGTGTTTTCAGGTCTCCAGGTTCACTTCGCCATTGAAGAGCGAGTTTGAGCTCACTTGAAGCATTCTCCAGCGGCTGCAAGTTCCAGGTTTCCTTGTCAGGCAACGTGGAATAGATCCGGCTTTGAGTTTGACCTGTCAATTGAGTTGTTGACCAACCTCATCGCACGAATTCAACGAGAGCTGCTGCTGCTTCTTCGTGAGAAGACGGTGGGACATTTAGTCCCACCTCGGAAACCAGTGGCACTGCAGCAGCGCATAAATTGCAAAAGTGATACGGGCTATTTTCCTCGTACACAAGGGGGGTGAGGTCCCCCGCACACCCCACTTCCACGCCCGTGACACTGCTTACACGGTTCTGGCGCTCGACCTGACTACCCACCTAAGCCTCACTCCTCGGTTACTGCACCATGCCGATGACCCTGGACCCAGGTACGCGGATCCTCCGATTACCCGATAACCTGATATGCATGGCTCTGGGAAAGCAGAACCTAAGAGAGAGAAAGGAAGAGAGTGTGGGGGCAGGGGGTTTGTTCTTCTGTGCATTGGCTAACACCTAGCCAAAATTCGAGCCCTTTCCCCTGTGCTTAAAAAAGAAGGAAGCGAAGAGCCGTAGAAGAGAAAAGAAGAGGGCCTGAAAGAGAAGGAAAGAAGAGGAAGAAAGGAAGGAGGCTCGTGCATGAAGAGAAATCAGACAAGAAAGAAAAGGAGAAGGAAAGAGGGAAAGCAGAGAAAGAAGAAGGCACTGTAGCAGTTGGACATTTAAGGCATCTGATTTCCAAAGGAAACGTCTGATTACTGTAGCATTCAAGCTACTTGGTGATATTTGATTGCTTTGGTCCTGATTATTGTGGCATTATTGATTACCTTAGTATACATATAACTATACTAAATAATTGGTGATCTAAATCACCATTATTTTGTTATAGATATCTTTTTATCATGTCAAATTCTTGCTATACTCATGTTCTACATTGATTATCATTTTTGAGTAATTTATTTGGCTTAAATTTTGTGCTCAATTATATTTGAGATTAGTGTGTGAATTCCTATTTACTCCTTGTATTCGACCTTGAACTTTCATTTGAGTAATAAATTGTATCTTTTTTCAAAGCAATTTCGGCTATACTACAACGCAAAGATTTAAAACCTGATCTTGCTCTGTCAACAGTTGATTTCTCCTGGTTTGTGATTGTTGTGTGTTTGTCTCGATGTGTTGAATGAAGTTGTTGGATTTTTGTGGTTGATAGCTTTAAAGAATCCGATTCTAGGGCTTGGTGTCTCGACTTGATTATGCAATAAAGTCCATCATAGGTCTTGTAGTATGCAAGATGACTCAGACCTTTATCTAGAGTTGGTGGCTTTTAGCTCTTCCAATAAATTCGTGTGAAATTTCGACATGAACAAGTGATATTTGAAATATCACCGGTGATATTCAATTCTGAACCAAATATCACCAACATTATTTGAATATTTTAGTTCTGAACTCGAGGGGAAATTTTGTCCATTACTTAGTTTCCAACTAACTTTTTGCTCCTTATTCCACTAAACAAACACCCTAAATAGAATAAAACTTCTTAATTCCTTGATAAGACAACAAAACCAACTAAACACCCAAACCTCTCAATTCCTCCATTCCTCCTAATAATCTTCCTTACCAAGTAGGCTCTTAAGGTTGGTTTTCCTTACTTTTGTAGTTTCATTTTTGTTTAGTAGATCTTAGAAGTCAATCTAGTTGTTGCAAGAGTGGTTTGTAAGCTTAATTCTATAGAACTACTACCCAAGCATTGGCCTATTAGTCCTCTTGAACAATTGACTGATTCCTTGGGTCCAATTTGCAAGCATCTAGTTAAGCATGCTTTATTTTTTTCTATCATAACTTGTGCAACACCTATCATATTTAGATGTGAATTAGGCTACTAACCAAGTGCCTAAGTATAAAAGGATTAGGCTAAGTTTAGTGAGATAGATGGATAAGGTTGAAGCTAAATTCTACAACTTAGCTAGTTAGATTTTCTCTTTAAATAAGGTTAGAGATAGAAATAAGAATTGGAAATCAGATATTGAATGAAGAAGATAGGACCGAGACAAGTTAGCCTACACAAGTAGGAGAACCCTAGTTAGCTGCAAAAATTTCCCAATCACTCATGTCAATCGTGACAATAAGGTCAATAGGGACCTACTATAATGTGAATCATGGCCCCTAATGGGTGGCTTAGCTGGTAAGGCCCTTATACCACTATTGGGGGAATGGGGTCGCTGGTTGGAGTCTTGTTAATGCTCAATTTACATGGAGGCTATAGAGTTGGGGTGCTTGCGGTCTCCCGGGGACTACCTCGCAAGAGGGAACCTCGTCATCAAAAATCTAATGTGAATCATGTGAAATCTCTCACACCTAATACCCTTAAGACCTTGCTTTTCCTGCTACCCTAACCCTTAGAGACTCCAAAGTAGTGCAAAACTGATTTGCAATTCATCTAGCCTATTGTAGACTAATGGAGCCCAACTAGGACTGTTGAAGGTTGAAATTAGGTTTTTCAAGTGAAGCTATATAGGCATAGCTCTTAAGGGAAAAAATCAATGAGATTTTACCAAAACAAGCTCATAATTAGTGGATTTTTTTTGAATGAATGGAAATTAAAATGATAAAGAGGGGGGGAGAGAAGTGTGAAGCTATATGAGCTTAGATAATCTAGCTGTCTGCAAAGTCATAAGATGTGTTCTAAAACAAGTAATTTATTGAAGGACAGATGAAGAGTGTTAACATAGAGGGAGAGAATGAGTTCTAGGAAGAATTTGCTAAAGTAGGATAGTAATTAAGGTGGGGGTTTAGTCCTCCTTTTGGTAATCAATTTCTTGTTAAACCTAGCTTAGTAGCTTAATTATGGATCATTAGAATTTCTATGCATGCTTTGTTAGTAGATAATTGTGGAGTTGATATGAATGTCAAAGAATAATCATGAGAGATTAAGGAAATAAGGCTTGAATGGGTAGATTAAAGACTAAATCAAAGAGAACAACAAAATCTAGGTAGATTTAGAAAGATGGACCTATCCAGAAAATCCAACCTATAAATTTCCTAAGATCTACTCCTAGTATAGCCCATGAAACCTTAACATAAGGGTTCATACCAATGACCTAAAAGACTTAGAGAATATGCCAAAGTAAAGGCTACAAGCATGGTCAAATGCAAGGAAGTGACATTAATAAAACCTATAAATCCATTACTTCAAAGGCTAATGCAGAGCAAGAGCCCACCTTGGATACCACAAGTTTACCATTGTGCTTTCAAATGATCCATGTCCAAAAATCATTGGAGCCCACATTACAACTTGTATAATTAATTTTAAAACCATAAGAGGGTTGTAACCAATGAAGCGCCAAAATGGAAGGCCTAGTGGTAAGCAATCATGATCAAAGCTCAAAATGATATCGCAAATTTTCAAAAAGGGTCGTACAAGTAGAGTAGGGAATATTCTCTACCCAAATCTTATTGCCTAATAACCATATTGGGTGAATAAGGAAAATGGAAATAATATGGTATTTATAGATAGGCCCTTAGGTAAGGGAAGCAAGAGGTAAATCTTAGCTTTCATTCAATTTTTCACAGAAGAAGAAAGAAGGCAATAGGAAAATAGGTGATCAAGAGTTTCCATTTGAGGATCAAACATGCTATAGTAGCCTCAAGAGGTTGGAGGAATATCCTTATGTCTAATGAGATCAGTAGACAATCGCCACAACAAAAGGTGCCAAACAAGAATGATAAAGGACAATGGTAAACTAAGGCTCCAAATTCTAGTCCCCTAAGAATAAAAAGGATGAAGGACGATGTAGGCGGAAGCATTAGTGAAGTCCCCAGAAGATGAAAGTTTCCACTTAGGAAGATTGGGAGTAATGGATAAAGTAAGAGATCTCATCTACTGGATCAAAGTTTCAGGAAGATAATGACTTAAAGGAAGGGTATCTAAGATAAACTCAATTAGAGAAAAATTACAACTCTTTAAATTAATATACAATATTCCTATGACCTAGACAAATTTCTTTGTTTTCGAGTCTGGCACTTGAGATATAGCTTGACACCTACAACTTAGAGATGATTTGAACATTGGAAATAGTGGTTCTATTGTATTTATTCCCTTTTTGTTATTTTGTAAAATCATCAAAATATTTATTAAAGAGAGGTTGAACTAATCTTTAACTAACAAGTTTCTCATTGCTTCTAATGTCATCGTTAATGAGCATTGCTATCCATTTAAACAACCTTCAAAGTTTGGTTTCCCTTTGCCTCCATCTGATATTTCTGCTCTACTACTAATTCCTGCCTTGCTAATGCCATCCAGAAGCTTTCCTTTGTCGAATGTCTTGTCTGATGCGTCCAATACTGAACCTTCTATTGTTCTTGATGCTTCATCGACCACTACTCCTACAACCTTGCTTAGTGCAACTGTTGTCTGCTCAAATGATGTTAACTGCTCTATTCTAAGTAATAGTGATGCTGTTCTTATTCTCAATGATAGTCATGCTGCCACTACATCTTCTCTTGCTACAAATGTTCCTCCCAATTTTGAGCATTTGGGTACTTCAGTGCGTGTTCGTAGCCATCATGTGCACATAAGGTCTATGAGTGGCATATCCAAGAAAAAGATTTTTCAATCCACACTCACCCCTGCTAGCCTGCTATTTTAGCTTCTATTGAAGATTTTAACCCAACATCCTTTACCTCTGTAGCCAAAATTCCTTATTGGAATTTGGTTATGGATGATGATATGCTCTTACGAAAATAATACTTGGACATTAGTCCCATGCCCACCAAATCAACATGTAATTGGGAGCAAATGGGTCTACAAAACAAAAAGAAAATTTGATGGCAACATCGAACGCTATTAAGCTCATTTTGTGGTGAAAGGATATCATCAAATTGAAGGGCAAGACTATTTTGAGTCATTCAGTCCAGTGGTCAAACGGGCTACTATTTGTTTACTTATTTCTCTAGCGTTGAGTAATAATTGGAAAGTACTCCAATTAGATATTCACAAAGCATTTTTACATGGTAATTTGCAAGAGCATGTTTACATGGAGTAACCTAGAGGTTTTGAGCACCTCAAGCTGCTTCATTATGTGTGCCAACTTCTCTTTATGGGCTGTGACAAGCACATCGTGCTTGGTTTCAAAAGTTGAGTTCCTTTCTACTTGCTTATGGTTTCAAGGGCTCCAAAAGTTATGCTTCTTTGTTCTATCTAGTCAATCACATTGTTTGCCTCTATTTTCTCATATATGTGGATGACAGTTAGTCATTAGTTCCCATTCTTCCATGCTAAAGGCATTATTGGCTTCGCTTCAACAAGCTTTTCCAGTAAGGAACATGGGTTTCCATCTTACTTTCCTAGAGTTGAGCTTCTCTACACATCCCAAGGGCTTCATCTTTCCCAACATAGCTATTTAGCAAATTTATTGCTCAAATTTAATTTTGATGGTCTTAAACTAGTTTCCATGCCAATGTTGTCTCAACAAAATAATCAGCTAGCAAGGCATCTAGGCACACCCTTGGCAAATTGACATGGCGTGGGGTGCGTGTTTTTAGAAGTCGTTATAGCTTGTGCTCGCAACGTCGGTTTTAAAATGAAGAAATGGACGTGAGTCCGAGTGTCGATCTCAGGGAGGTGTGAAAATCAGATTTTTCTTGTCACTTAATGTCACGGAAATAATGGGTTTTTTTTGCTTGCAAAAAGTCGTGGGTGAAAAGCGAGTGAGAGAGAGAGAAAGAGAGAGAGAGAGAGTAGGGTTAGAATTTCTTCATTCACACATGCAACTTTAACATAAAAGAGGGCAAGTAACTAGATAGAAAATAACTTCATTTAACATGCAACTTTAGTTGATAATTACAACACTAGATGAATGCTTGAACATAAGTAAAGCTTAAGATAAAGAAGGAGAGAGAGAGAGAGAAGACGGCGAGGCAGCCACGGTGGTGGAGGGGGGGCTCCGTCGGTGGCTCGTCGTCTCCGACGACTACAAAGAGAGCTAATGGTGGCTAGGAGTGGGGTAGAACACTTGCAAGTGGAGTGAATGCCTCCCATGGGTGGTTGGAAGGGGTTTAAATAGGAAAAAGGGCTTCCCAAATGAAGAAGGGGCTTTAGCGACGTCTAGGACGTTGCTAAAACCCTTCTCAAAACGTCGGTGAAGGTCCCTGCCCACTGGTCGCTCGCGCGAGTTCGTTCTTCTTCGCGCCTAATCCACGTGCGCGCGCTTGCGGCATCATCACGCGCGTGAGCTTCCGTGTGCATCTGTTGCGCCGCGCGGCTCCATCTGCATCGTTCGTCTCTAATCGGGTGGTCGAATTTGCGTGCACCTCAAATCGAGCAGAATTGGGGAGCGGTGAGCGTTTCAAGCCCACGCCCCTCCTTGCGAGGTTGAAGCGCCGACCGTTGCGCTGTCGCAGCGGATTGTTGCGGCGAGCGTCGTGCGCACGGGCGTTCTCGGCTGTTCGATCGAAGATTGACGGCTAAGATTCATCCTCCGGGTGAAGGTGGAAGTGGGAGGCGGTCTGGATGCAGTGAGCAGGTGCCACGTGGTGCATCGTAGGCCTTTGATCATCAGATCAACGGTCAGAACTTCTTGGGTCCATTACAGGAGCTCCGGATGTCGGATTTGGCCGATTTCGAGTCTGCTAGACGCCGTTCGTCGCTTTGAATCCATCCGTGTGGTCCGATTGCTCATCTGAGGCCTATTTTGAGAAGTACTTATATAAATAGCCATTAATACTATTTTATAAGCAATCTTGATGTATGATGCATGCAATGCTCCCATTCTATTTACGATGTGTTATATGTGCATTTTGTTCTTAAGATGGACCCCAATTAACAGAATTATCACCCCAAGATGCAGTGTTATCACAAATCCAATTGAGTATGGCCAAATACTTGGTTGCTTACAATATTTGCAATTCACACCATCAGATATTTCTTATGCCACGCATAAACTTGCTCAGATGATCCACACTCCTATGGACAAGCATTTCTTAGCCTTGAAGTGTCTTCTTTGTTATTTGAAAGGGACTCTTACACACGGTTTGCTTCTTCATCCCTTTATAGCTATGACTTTTTTTTCTTTCTTTTTTATGGAAACAGGAGGTAATCTTATTCATTCCCCATTCCCTAGGGTCAAGCAAAATAGGCAAGGGGACCAAATCAAAACCTGTCAAGTACACGTAAAGGGGACCATGACTCATGGCCTAGTATAGCATGCTAGAACAACAAAAGAGCCAAAACAAAACAGAAGCTCAGAAGAAAGAGAAAATGTAAGGAAACTGGAGCTAGTCCAGCTTGATGAGGCCCTTAGCCCTAATAGAAAGTTGGCAATAGTTAGAGTAGATTTCCCAGCTCCCCGTAGCAGCAATTGCAAAATACGAAGCAAGAGCATTGGCTGCAAGAGAAATATATTGTAAGGATTCAATACGGCTCTTACTTTCTTGTAAGGGCGAAAGTGTGGTCTGAGGGCCCAAGGAAGGGCAAGCTTTCCATTCCACCAAAAATGCAATAACGTGGAGTCCGATTCCAAATGCAATGAGGATGCTCTGTGATTTACTTTGTATAAAAGATAGGTAACCCTAGATTGATTTTCTTTTTCTTTTTCCTCTTTAGATTTTAAGGGGCTTAAGAGAGAGGATAGAAGATTACCTGTCCCTTGGTGTGGTTGTTGTGCGGCTGCTTGTTTCTTCTTGCCTTCCTATGCCTGCACAACAAAAGAGAGATAAAGTTAGTAGTCAATTAGAAATTGTGATTCAATAGCATCTAGAATGCTCGTTGCTCCCCGGCAACAGCGCCAAAAATGTTGGTTGGTTCCAAGGGATCGGTTTGTATTTGTATTTTATTACTCGAAAATAGAAAATTTTCGAGGTCGAACTTAGGGAGCAACACTTGATTCTAGAAGCATACAAAATTATAATTTACAATATAGATGTATACTGTTTTACAAAAAAGATTAAAGATTAAAGAAAGGAAAATTTGTTCTTCTTTTCTTCTCTCTCTCTTTCTTCTTCTTTTGCCGCTTTCTTTCTCTTTTCAGATGTATGACTCCAAGGGTCAGATGACTTAAACTCCACTTGCTACAGTGTTCTGCCTCTTCTTTTCAGCTGTCGCTGTTGCTGGTTCTTCTTCCTCTTGGCTTCTTCTTCTTCTTTTCTTCTTCTCTACTGTGCCAAGTCCTTCAGCCTTCTTCTTCTTCTTCTCTGCTGCTTCTCTTTCTCTTCTTCTCTACGGTTTCTCTTTCTCTTCTCTTTGCTTCTCAGCTGTGCGAGGCCTTCTTCTTCTTCCTTTCTCCTTCTCTTCTTCTTCTTGCTGCTACACTCCCTCCTCCTCCTTTTCCTGCTTCCCTGCACAGTGCATGGTTAGGCAAAACTAACCCCTACCCTCCCCATGTTTCTCTCTCTCAAATTCACTCCAGGGTTCGCTCTCCCAAAGCTAGGTTATTGGGTCAGTCACACGCCCAGGTCCAGGCGCACCGGCGTGGGTGTGGTGCGCGAGGAGTGCATGGAGGGGTTAATTGGATCCGGGTGCTAGGTCTACGGGTGAGATGTCATGGACGAGGCATGGCGAGGGTGTGAGGACCTCGCCCCTATGTGTTTCGAGGCGATAAGCCTGAAACACTTTTGCAATTTATGTGCGGGCGCCTGGCCGCAAACTTCTGAGGTGGGACTAAAAGTCCCACTCGCTTCTGCTGGCCTGCAGGAGAGTGTCTTCGCACAATCGACACAGCTGCAGGTCTCGCGACACTTGCTCTCAGGCTGGATTCACTCTCGCCCGCAATCCGCGCAGCCTGGGACCCTGAATTCTGGAGTTTGCCTCCTGCAGCTGGAGAATAAGCAAGCTCAGGTGCTTATTAATGGCAGATGGGAGCTCTACCCTGCATGACACAAAAGGACCCTTGCGGCTCTATTAGACCACAGGAGAACCTTCACTGTGTCACGACGAAGTGAGGTGGGTGGTGGCATGGCTCAAACCTGCCTAGGCGTGTGTGCCTAGGTTTGTCTGAGACCGTGTGAGTCGGTGTGTTCAGTGGAAGCGTGGAGCGCGTGTGGCGGTCTGTGAATGGGTGGAAAATGGTCAGCGGTCGATGGCGGAGGTGTTGAGGTTGGTGGCGAGACGTGTGGAGGCGTGGAGCGATGGATGCGTCTCGCCAGAGGTTGGCCGGAGATGGGGAAGATGCAGGTGGATAGTGGCAATCAAGGGGTAATTTGTGAAATAGATTGAGGGAAAATAGAGGGTAGGAGATGAGGAGCTTATCTGGGGTACTTGGAGCGATGGGGAGGCAGAGGGTTACTACTCTACTTAATGTTCGCCGACTCTATTTTCTCATAACCCTTTACAGGTCTAGAAGTTGAGCAGCTCGAGTTCCCGGCTGCGGAGGGTGCTGGGCCTAGTCGATCCCAGCAGTTGTTTCTTACTGTTGTTGTACTCTTTTTTCTGCTAGTGAGTTTCGGACTTTATTTACTATTCTTGTTACTGTACTTTTGTTCTACTTTCCCGTTGTTGTGGTGGTAGGTACTGTCTAGTAGCGTTTACTTCCTTTACTGCTTGTACGTTTATACTATTAGTTATATGGCATAGTGAATGTGGTTTATTTTCCTGCTTTTCGGTTATTTCTTGTTGGACGACTGGGTCTTGGGATTAGTTGAGTCGAGACGATCTCGGGTCCTGTAGGGATTCGGGAACTGGGTCGTAACAACTGGAAAAGTAGTGGGACACATCTTCTTAAGCCACATTAATGTCAAAATAATACCAACTTTTAATTAGCAATTGATTAATTTTACTAAAAGAAAGCTAATCATGTCTAAGCTTGTTACTAGCATTCCAAACATTGAACCAAATAAAGGAGATAGGCCCTTATAAATATGATCTTTACCATTGTTAGCATACATTGGAAGAGATGGACTGGTAAGATGGGACGAAAATTAATCTCAGAAAAGGCCCACTTAAAGATGAGATGGACAAGCTGACTAGAGGAAAATAGGTGGGAGCTTGTTTCTATTTGCGGGGTATTAGGACAACAGGAGCATCTAGAAGGGATGGAAACACCAAGCTTAGCAATATTGTCATATGTAGGAAGCTTGGACAAGAGAACCCTCCAAGTAATGGTAGTCATTCTAAGAGGAATTTTGAGGGTCCACAAGTTTTTGAGAGTAGAATCGATCGGATTGTTCTTAAAGAAGTTGAAATAAGCTGAAGTAACCGTGAAGTTACTAGAGTGGTTAGGAGTCCATATGGGAATGTCGCAATTACTGTCATGGACAGTCTTAGCAATTCTAGCAATAATGTGACTCGGGAGATACCAAGAAAAATGATGATTAATGAGGTTTCCAATAGTAGCATTAATAGAAATTGGCTTAGGAGAGCAATTGGAAGGGTGGAAATCGCACAGGGTAGAATTCCCAATCCACATATCCACCCAAAAATCAATACGATTGTCATGGACCTCCCATCTAATCAAAGGCTTCATGATAGAGTACGTCTCACAATGATTTTGGATTCTTGTAGGCAAAATCTGAGAGGTAATAGGAAATTTCCCATAGAGTTGAACCATGAAGATAGAGTAAGGAGAATCACTAAAAAGGATGTTCTAGACATGCTTCATTCTAAGAGTAGAGACAAATAACTTGAGATCATGGATCCCAAGCCCAAAATCAAATGGCTTAGCAATCTGCTTCCAAGAAATCTAGTGAGGTCGTTTATCCAAATCCGCATCTCCCCAAAAGAAAGAGGCAAATATGGATTCAAGTTTCTAAATAATGGAGTTGGGAACATCGAGGTTAGACAAGATATGAATCAGAATTGAAGACAACAGATGTTTAATAAGCAATAATCAAGAGGCAATAGAAAGCAGGCTTGCCTTTCCATCTAATTAATTTAGACTGGATCTTATCAATGATCTAATGGAAATAAGAAAATTTCGCTTTGCCAGAAAAGATGGGACAACCCAAATATTTGAAAGGAAAGGATCCCAGTTGCATGTCCAGAAGTTGGAGAATGTGAGTAATCCTACCAGAGGGGAAATGCTTCCCAATGAAACACTGACTTTTGGTATGGCTAATGCACTGACTTAAGTAGTCTTGAAAGATACGCAAGAACTTGGAGAGGTTGGTGATAGATTGCACATTCCCATTTAAAAAGAGGACAATATCATTAGCTTACCAAAGTCCAAGGGGAGGGAGGACACCACGCTTAATCGAGAAAGGGAGGGCTTTTCCTTGAAAGGCAAGCTCTTTGATGCCACTAATGAAGGGCTCCATGAAAATGTCAAAGAGCATAGGAGAGATAGGATGTCCTTGACGATGACCCCGAGAGACCTTAAAGAAGGGTCTAGAAATACCATCGATAAGGACAGAGGAACCCTCGTGCTCAACAAAGGATTTGATAAGGGAAATAGCAAAGTTCGAGAACCCAAATTTTTGCAAAATCTGATAAAAAACATTCCAACTCAAACCTGTCATAAGCTTTTTGCAAATCAAGTTGGATGATAATGTTGGAGCAAAAGACTTTTTGTGGTCTATATGCTGAGTGAGCTCAAAAGTGATTGCAATATGATCAAAGAGTGACCTCCCTTTAACGAAGCAAACTTGCTCAGGCGAAATAAGTTTAGGGAGGAAGGATGACAGCTTGTTAGAGAAAATGTCAGAAAAAATGGCTGTTATAAAGAACATTATAGAGGCTTATCGGGCAGAAATCAGAAATGTCATGGACTTCAAGTTTCTTGGGGATAAGAGAAATAAAAGTTTTGTTGAAAGATCGAGGAGCATGGCATTGGGTAAAGAAGTGAGAAATGGTAAGAACCACGTCATCCTTAATCAAGTCCTAGCAATGATAGTAGAACTCAACATTGAAGCTGTCCAGACCCAAAGTTCGATTAGAAGGCATTTTGGAAAGAATTTTAAAGGTCTTAGTTGAATTAGGGGGATGTATGCGAAAATTGGAGTCGTCATCCGAGATAATTGGGGGAAAAACCTCAAGCAAAGGAAACAGGCCCAGAGGGTTGTCGGTATTGAGGAGATTTATGAAGAAATCAATAGCTATAGAGGAGGTTGTTTCCCAATTTCCACCTCCAACAGTAGTTGAAAGGGAAAATCTATTCCTCTTCGTAAATCTTTTCCTAATAGTGGAGTAAAAGAATTTAGTGTTCCTCTCCACATCCTTAATCCAATTGATCTTAGCTTTCTGGAGTAGGAAATCATTAAGTTTGACCAAGGCGTCATTGAGTTGAACACGAATATCACCGAGCTCAGCTACAAGGTTTTCATCCCATTGTGATGCAAGCCTAGAATCCACATCCTCAAAGTGAGTCTCAAGATCTTTAACCACCTCATTAATGTCCTCGAAAGTTGATCTATTCCAATCTTGAAGAACCTTCTTAAGAATAGATAGCTTAGAAAAAAATCTAAAGATAGGATATAATTCCATGTCAGCCTGAGTCCCAGACCACACATTCTGAATCAGTTGTCTAAACAAAGGGGCTCTGAACCACATGTTCTGAAACCAAAATGGGCGAGGATGGATGGAGGATCGAGCCGAATGAAACAAAATAATTGGGGCATGGTCAAAATTAGTTCTAGGTGCATATAACCTCGAAGAGAAGGATAAAGCATCAGAGTTAAGAAAAACTCTATCGAGTTTTTGATATATACGGGAGACGCCACAACGTTCGTTACACTAGGAGTACTGAGAACCAGATAAGGGCATTTCAAGAAGAGCCAAACTATGAATATAGGAGAGGAAAGGTTCAGCTTGCGATTGGGAGAAGGGAATACCACCAGATTTCTCAGAGGGGTGAATAAGATAGTTGAAATCACCATCGATGATCCAAGGAATTGGACTAAGATTGGAAGCATAAGGAAGAAAATCCCAGAGCTCAACACACTGGCAAGCCTCATAGGAGGCATAGATCACACAAATCTTGATAGTAGAACTACCCCAGGAGCAATCGACCGTTAAGGCTTGGCTACATAGAAGATTGATGGTAAGGGAATTCTTCCAAAGACACCAAATCTTAGGGGCCTCCGAAACAACCAGATGGTGATGAAAGGAAAGGTTCTTTATGGTAAGGTCAATGGCAAAAGGATCGGCAAAGGGTTCAAACATGAAAAGAAGCTTAAGACTATGAGTGTGAATGAGATCTTTAAGGGGAGACAAAGTAGGGGAATTAAGAATACCCCTACAATTCCAAAATAGACAATTCATAAAGAAAGAGCTTTTGAAGCTATTTAGATCGACTTCAAGTAATCTACCCTGTTTCCTCCAGGATCTGACTTCCACGAGCTCCTCCATCCTTCAAAGGGGAGTGTGCCTCATATGCCTTGTCCTGAAGGAAAAGGGGTTCAACATCAAAGAAATCTAGCAGACCTTGAGACTCCACATTAGATGTAATATCTAGAGTTTTCGCATCATAGCTCAGTCCCTCCTCAATCCCCCCAACCTTAGAGACGAAAGGAGGATCAGGGTCAGGAGGAGGAGGAGGAGATGGTAAGGGAAGATAGATACCCCAAGCTAACCCAATCGATTCATTTGAAGGACCGCATTTAACCATTTGTATGTTAACTTCATCCTGTTCATCAGTAAAGCCATCTATCTGAAGATTTTCCATCGAAAAGCATTGATGTTTAACAAAATCGTGTAACAAAATCACTTTGTCATTCTCGGTAGAAGCCAACTTGGAAGAAACATGCTGTTGAGGATCAAGCATTTCAGGAATGATATTTTCAGAATAGATGGGAGATCGAGGTGGGAAAACGTGAGGTTTTGGCGTAAGGAACCGAAACATCACATTCAAGCACAGTATTATCAAAGATCGAAATCGAAGAAGGAGCAAAACAAGAACTTATCACCTTTGTGGGGAAGGAGGATCTAGGGTCAGTCCCTACGATCTCCTTCCCCAAAGATGCTGAGGAGCACGCCGCCTGCTTAACGTGCCGATGCAGCCGAGTGCCGTGCTTCCCTCTTTTCCTTGGAGGATGACTACGAGATAATGAAACCCCCTAGAAGAAATAGGAAGAGAAGTTATACAAGTCGAGTTATCAGAATGAAGAAAACCCTCCCCATCCTTCGGAGTTAAGGGCCTGTTCTGCCGGAGAGCAAGGATCAAGCAAGGCTCTAGCATCCCACTACCTGATCCATCAGCAGTCGAAAAAGAACGAGGAGATTCTAGACGGGTAGTAGGGCCGAAAGCTTAAGTCTGAGAGGGGGAAATCAGAGACTCCATCTTGGAAGTAGCCTGTATAGAAAATCTAGGGCATCTGGAAACCACATGGCCAAATTTCGTGCAACTCGGACAAAATAAGGGGATTTTCTCAAAAACCCATTGGGTAATTTGGGCGTTCTCGTTAAAAATAAACACATAATCCACATGAGGGACCAATAGATCTATCTCCACACAAACCCTCGGATAACTAGGTCTTAAACCTTGGATCATCCAGGGATCCACACAGATGGGGGATCCAAGCTAGTAAGGAATGGAGAGAAGGGCATTTGGGTGGAGAAGATGGAGGTTGAGCCCAGGGAAACCAACCCACACCAACACCACAGAAACAGACGAGTCAATACAAAAGGCCGGCGACCATCTGATAAATTGGCAATGTAATCGATCTATAATAGTAGATCCCATAGAGTAAATGTTGTAGAAATCCAAATATGTGTCAAAATGAACCAATCAGTGTTGAACATCCAAAGAGGTCAAGGAAAAATCGGATTGGACATTAAAGCAGTTAGCCAAAATTTCTTTTAGCCATTGTGCTGCGAGTTTAAGTCCCCAGGCACGAACAACCAAAGAGGAAGAGAAGCCCAGCGCCAACTCGGAAACCTCATCCAAGGAGAAGGAAGTAGCAAATACCCCCTCGCACATCTCAGGACGATGGACCTTAAGAGTGAGTTCTACAAAAGTGGGTTTCGACGAACCAGAACTCGCTACCACTGAGGTGAAGGATCGCTTCAGTGAAGGGAGATCCTCCGTACGAGAGGGAGAATGAGCAGATCTAGGAGAGATAGGATGAGAGTCCATATTTCATAGGCCACCCCAGAGTAGTGGAAGGCAAGAAAGAAATGAAAATTGCACAAAACCCTAGAAGGCCAAGAACAACAAAAAAAAGCAGAAAAAAACCACCAGAAATCAAACAAAGCCCCAAAAACGAAGAACCACCCACTCAGCAAGGAATAAGGAAAAACCAATGCAGAAAAGAAAGCACGAGACATAGATCAGGGATCACACTTCGAGACTCTCCAAACGGAGACATCGCAATGGTGAGGAGCACTAAGGCCCCCCTCCAAAGAAGGTGGATCGGAGGGCCTCACCAAAGAGGAGGAGGCAAAACCCTAACCTAAGAGCAAAAGGGGAGGGAAAAGAAGGCGGAGAAAAGGGAGGGAGGGAAGGGGAGGGGAGTAGAGGGAGCAGAGTGGGGAGAGGGAGCAAATGGAGTGTAGTCCTTTATAGCTATGACTTTCAGTATATACTTCAATGTTGATTGGAAGAGTTCCTAGGATGATAGGTGTTTCACTTCACGATATGTCATCCATTTTGATTCTTCCATCGTTTCTTGGTCTTCAAAGAAACAAGAAATAGTTGCATGTTCAAGCATTGAATCCAAGTATCTCTCTTTAGCAAATGCTGTAGGTGAGGCAACTTGGTTACTTGTCCTTTATTCTGAAATTGGTGTTTTTGTTTCTCAAGCCCCAACCTTATGGTGCAATAATATTTGAGCTACTTGAGCTCTAAACCAATCTTCCATGCCCAAACCAAACATATTGAAATAGATTTCCACTTCCTTCAGGACAAAGTTGCTTCTAAACAACTTGTTGCTCATCATCTTCCAACTGCCAAACAAGTAGTTGATGTGTTACCCAAGCCTCTGCATCCATCTAAATATTTGTCTTTTCATGACAAACTACATGTCATTGATAAACCTTGTATTTGAATGGGGGTATTAGAGGCTTTATCGTAGTTATGTGTTTTAGTATTGTGTTGTAATTCTTGAAACTTAACAAGATTATTTCTGAACTTGTATATCATAGTTTATTATGGATTTTTTATAAATGCAATGCCAACTGATCACTCTAATTAGAGGTGACATAAACCAACTCCAATACTTCAATTGTTGTTTCATGTTCTAACTGATTTTTGTTTGCTTCAATTTGTTTCTTTGTGATATATATTGTTAATATGGTATTAATTCTTTGTATTATTCTAGGTCTTGCCATATGATGCTTGTATGTATAAAATGCTTCATTTTGTTTTGTGTTCTAACTAATTATTGTTTCTAATTATTCTTTTATTTTTCCTTTTCTTCGTTCATCATACGACAAAATATGTCATCTAAAATGGAAGATTGTGACTTTTTCTAAAACGTAGTAATTAAACTCAGCATTTCTATTCCTAGTCCCAAGTAGCTTTCTTTGTTTATTTAAATTGGAATAAAGTTAGTTCTCCAATTCATGTCACTGCACAACTCCATAGTTCTACAGTTGATTTTCCTCGTATGTGCCTAATTTGATTAACTCCATGTGCCTATTTGTAATCTTTCTCAAGAAGAATGGGATCATTCCTTAGGACTGTGGAGCCATTAGGCATCATGATATTAGAGATACAACAACATAAACCTATGTGTAGGAGCATACATTCATGGATACCGCTATGTATATAGCAGTGTACACAGGGCCCCATGTACACCATCTCTAAGAGTGTGATCCTCAAACTCCCTTCTTGTTCTTTGTTACACAAGTCATGAGAACCAAATTCGTTTTATATCCCAGTTAGGTTTTATTCGCTTCAAATTAATGTGACAATAAAGTTTCCACTCAACTTCCTTTGATTTTAATATGACTTTCCAATGTCATTACCATATATATGTGTAAAGACCTGTTCTGTCCTGAACCTTTTAAGGTGTCTGGATTGTTGGTCAGACATCTGGTCAGACGTCTGGACCCCTTCACAGACGTCTGGAAATTGAAATTTTGGTACGAGCCTTCGCGTCTGCGCGTGAGCTGTGCGCAGATAGTACCTCTCTTCTCTCTCTATCCCTCCTCCACTGAACCCTAATGCACCTCTATAAAACCCCTCTACCCCTCTTCCTTTCTTCCCCACTTCACCACAGCCAGCCACCTTCTTCTCTTCCTCTCCACCATAGCGAGAGGAGTGAGCACGAGAGCGAAAACAAGGAGGAGAGGCGGCGTGAGGAGAAGAGGAAGAGCTTGAGCTCACGAGCTCGTGGGAGCTCGCCAGAGGGCACACGACCGGAGCGACGTGTGCGGGAGGAGTGTGTTGGGGGAGCCGTCTCCGATACTGCTGCAGGCGAGGAGGCGAGGCTGTGGATGCGCGTGGCGAGGGAGAGCAGGAAGTGGTTTTAGTTCTGGGATTTTCCCAGAATCAGACGTCTGGCGTGACATCCAGACGACTGAGCGGATGTTTGGTGACTATACCGGACGTCTGAAGGTAGATCTTCGCGAAGGTACGTTCCTTTTTGCAGATATGGTCATGTAGGCCGCACCGCAGCTACGTTTTGCGTTTCTAAATGTAGGCGATATGGCTGTCGCGTACAGGGATTGCTTTGGGAAGGCGCGGGGCATGCCCTCCCACACGTTTCGGATGTCTAGACAACTTACCAGATGTCCGGAAGCACTCCCAGACGTCCAGAGGAGAGGTCAGACGTCTGGAGCTAGGTTCAGATGGTCTAGAAGAGGTTTTGAACGTCTGAGGTCGACGCAGAACCTGAGGTGAGTTTCTGGTTACTTTTAAGACGTCTGGACCTTGTGCCAAACATTTGATTTGGGTCTGTAGCCCTGTTTTTGACCTGTTTAAGGTCCGTTTGAGGTCCGTTTTACACAAACAAGATATCGATATTTTTCTTATGAGTTCCTCTACTTGTTAGAAGGCCTTTTATACTATTCTGAATGTTCCATTGTAGTATGTTCCTTGTTATAGGACTTCAATCAGTTGCGGGCTTGGGGCTTGCTGAGGCACGAGAGCCTACCGTTCGAGCCCCCAATACTCCCGAGTTGTCCGGTAGAGTGATCTTCCCCTAATTTAATTATAAAACTTGAATACACGTGAATTGAATAATTAGAACCTAGGATATGGCATGAATCCTAGGATGAGAAGTACTTGAAATGTTTGTATGCATGTTTGGAATTACAGTCTTGAATGAATGAATAGAAATGTTAACAACTGCCTGTTAATGAACAAGAGCTGCCTATGAAATATGAATTAACTGTGCTAGTAAACAGTTACTTGTGACATTACCTGTTATATAAGTTAAATGATAGAAATACGAGCTGCATGTATATAACCTGAGAATGGAAATGTGAATGATGAAACCTGGTATGGAATGGCATGAGAAATACGAGCATGAACCCTACGGGGAATTACGAGTAGAGCTCCTGCAAATAAATGGAATGGATCTAGAAATGTGAGTGGGAAGTGTGCTGGCCCTTGAGTATGTGGTACCAAGGAGAGCGATTGTCCCTTGTTTAGTGTAGAGCAGAGCTAGTTGCCCCTGGGTTGGGACCTGGGGTTAAGTTTGGCCACTCTACACTGACTTCTTAGCCCTCGCGTACATTGTACTGGGGAGAGCTACTAGTGTAGGGAGAGAGCTAGCCACCCCAGAGGGCCCGGGGTTCAACTAGCTACCCTACACCGACTTGTTAGGCCCACCGGACTGTGGAGGGGCGAGACCCCTATTTGGTTCTGAGGGGCTAGACCCCTGTTACTGAGAAGGCTTGGTCCTATACTATTCTGTGCTGTACTTTGGGCGTACCCGTTAGCAGAAACGACAGATCGCGTGCCAGTGCGGGGTAGCTACCCGTGCGCTTATCGCGAGTGCCGTAGTCACCGCTATGTCTGTCCGTGACCTTGGGGTGGTTGACTGGGTGTAGGATCACCACTGGGGATTGTTACGACCCGATTCCCGAATCCCTACAGGACACGAGAATTGGACCAATTCGACTGATCCCAAGACCCAGTTGTCCAACGAGAAAGTAACCAAAAAGCAGTAAAATAAACCACATTCACCATGCAAGTAACTAACAGTAACAAAAGTACAGCAGTAAAGAAAAGAACTACTAGAGTACATACCACCACAACAGTAGAGAATTAAAAATAGGTATAGAAATATAAAGTTTACAATAAAAGAGTAAAAGGTGTAACAGAAATAATCACTACTATAGAAAATTGGTACAACAAATGTACAACTACTGGGTTCTACTAGGCCCAGCACCCTCCGTAGCCGTAGGCTCTGGCTGCTCAACACCTGGTCCTAAAAAAGGTGGTGAATATGACACGTCAGCGAAATGCTGAGTAGAGTGGCAACCGGCTAGCTAAGAAAAACAGTAAAGGTAGACAAGTAGCTGTTGTATTTAATTTCTTTCTTTATTTCTCTATTTACTCTTTCTTGATTTATTTCTCAGGTCTTTCTCTTGATCTCGAATGTTCCTCATGGGAACGATCTTGATTGCAGTCTTTTCCAAAAAGTAGAAGTAGCACGTGGTGCTCTCCTGGCTGGGAGAGTCCCCCGTGGTGGTCCTACCCTCAGTCAACCACCCCAAGGTCGCTGACAGACGTAATGGTGACTACGGCACGTGCGATAAATAATGGGTAGCTACCTCGCACTGGCACGCGGTCAGTCGTTTCCGTTAACGGGTGCGCCCAAAGCACAGCACGCAACCAGTATAGGGCAGAGCCCTCTCAGTAACAGGGGTCTAGCCCCTCCACAGTAACCAAACTGGGGTCTTGCCCCTCCACAGTCTGCGCACCCTCTCCTGACTACCCCGGTTTGCGCAGTTGGCCTAATAAGTCAGTGTAGGACGGCTAGCTAAACCCCGGGCCCTGTGGGGTGGCTAGCTCCCTCCCTATACTAGTAGCTCTGCTCGATACGGTGTACACGAGGGCCAAAAGTCGGTACAAAGTGGCCAGACCTAACCCCGGGTCCCTAGGGCGGCTAGCTCCGCTCTGCACTAAACAGGGGGACAGTCGCTCTCCTTGGTACTCTGTACTCAAGGGCCAGCTCACTTCCCCATCCACTTTCCCAGTTCCATTTTATTTATTTTCCAGGATCTCTACTCCTAATTCCCCATAGGGTTCATGCACATATTTCTCAGGCCAAGCCATACTAGGTTTCATCATTTCAGTTTTATTCGTATATAGCCCATGTTTCCAACATTTAATATCAATTTACATACGAGTAGCTCGAATTTAGTTTCCAAACAACAGGAATTACATGTAGCAGTTACTAGCAACAGTACTCTACATTTCACAGGCAGCTGTTATCCAATTACAGGCAATTATCATTATTCTATCTTCTTATCCAAGACTGCAATTCAGGCATTCAAGACATTCGTTTCAGTGTTTCTGTTCCTAGGATTCATGCCACACCCTAGGATCTATCATTCAATCTAGTTTCCACGTCCTAGGATTTATGCCATACCCTAGGATCTATCATTCAATCTAGTTTTCAAGTCCTAGGATTCATGCCATACCCTAGGATCTATCATTTATTTTAGAGATGCATTAATGTTTGTAATTAACTAAGAGGAGCCACTCTACCCGCAAAATCGGGAGTAATGGGGGCATGATTGGCAGGTCCACGTGCCTCCGCAACCCCCAAAGCCGCAACAGAACGAGGTCCTAACACAAGGATCAATCACAAGGAACCACTCAGAATAGGATAAAGGTATTTCAAACAAGTAGAGGAACTAATTCTGAGAAGAACGAAATTTTAAACGCGGAAATCGGACCTCGAACGGACCTTAAACAGGTAAAAAATGACAACTCTGACTCAAATCAGACGTCTGGAACACCTTCCAGACGTCTTAAAAAGTGGTCCAGGTCATACCTTACTCTACGCTGCTTCTCAGACGTCCAGGGATCCTGTTGAACCGTCTGGACCCAATTCCAGATGTCCGACCACCTCTCCGGATGTCTGGAGATGCTCTCCGCCGTCTGGTGCCTTGCCCAGATGTCTGAACTGTGTTGGAGGGCGTGTCCCCGCGCCTTCCCAAAACGAATGCTACACGCGCAACGAAGACCTTCTCAACACGACACGTCTCAGAACCTCGGCGGAACGGCCTGCATGGCCGTATCCGCAAAAGGAGGTATAGGAGGAAATACGTACCTCTCAGTCGTCTGGAGCTCCCTCCAGACGTTTTCTACGTCGTCTAGATGTAGGTCCAGTCATCTGATTCTAGGAAAAATTCCCAGAATCAGAACCTCCTTCGTCTTCTTCCCATTGCGCGCGGCATCGCCAAGCTCGTCCACCCGCTGCCTGAGCTGCAGCAGCACCGGGGGAACCTCCTCAGTACCATGCTCCTCCGTGCGCTTGCCGATCGACCTCGAGCTGCTTCGGCGAGCTCTCTCCCTCACAGCATGCGTGCTCTCTCCTCTTCCTTCTCGTTGCCCCTCTCCTCTCCGCCACTGCACTCGGCAGCAGCGGTGGCTCGCTCTCACTCTCGCTCTCGTGCTAGCACTGGAGGAAGGAGGAGACGGGTGGATGTGGTGAACGAGGGAGAGGGGAGAGGAGGATATAAGTAGGCACGGGGAGGGGGAAAAAGGTGTTGCAGGTCGGCGGGGTTTTATCCTACGCACGGCACGCGTGCAGACTCGAGATCGTACGCACGCAAAAATTTATTTCCAGACGTCTGGACCAACTTCCAGACGTCTTAAAGTGTTTTGATGCCTCGGGTCTTAACAACATAACAAACTCAAAGGAAGTTTCATCCTCAGAATTTGTGCTAAGTAGGGTACGGAAAAAGAACAATATACGCATAACAAACTCAAAGAGGACCGAAGCCGGTCCGAAATGACGTACCCTCAAAGAGCTTTGGGTACCGCTCCCACATCGCCGCCTCAGGCTCCCAGGTAGCCTCCTTGTACCGTTGGCTCCTCCACAAGACCTTCACCAGGGGTACTTGCTTCTATCTCATACTCCGAACGGCTCTGTCGAGAATCTACACTGGCTGCTTGGGGTAGGTCAGGTCCTCACCCATCTCGACGCTCTCGTGGCTCAAGACGTGACTGGGATCGGCAACGTACCTCCTGAGGTTGGACACGTGGAACACGTCGTGCACACCAGAAAGCTGGGGAGGAAGGGCAAGCCTGTAAGCAACGGGTTCAATCCGCTCCAGGACCTTAAAGGGTCCCATGAATCTCGGCACGAGCTTCCCTCTCACCCCAAACTGCTGCAGGCCCTTCATGGGAGAAACGCGAAGGAAGACGTGGTCCCCAACCTCAAACTGCACCTCTCTGCGTTTCCGATCTGCATAGCTCTTCTGTCTGCTCCTGACAGTGCAGAGTCGCTTTTGAATCTACTAGATCACCTCCTGACTCTGCTGGATCAGCCTGGGGCCAGCCTCCCACTTGGTTCCCACCTCAAGCCAACTCAAGGGTACCGTACACCTCCGTCCGTACAGAGCCTCGTAGGGTGTCATGCTGATGCTCGAGTGATAACTGTTATTATATGCAAAGTCCGCCAGGGGCAAGTGCTCCTCCCAAGAGCCCCTCCAGTCTAGTACACAAGCACGCAAAAGGTCCTCAAGTGTCTGTATCGTGCGCTCAGACTGTCCATCCGTCTGGGGGTGGTATGCTATACTAAACTTCAACTGTGTCCCCAGGGCCTGCTGAAACTCAGTCCAAAATTAGGACGTCAAATGGGTATCCCGGTCAGATACGGTCTCCTACAGAACTCCGTGTAGACGTATCATGTCGTGGATATGCCTCTCTGCCAACTGTCCTAGTCCCAAGGTGACTCGGATCGGCAAGAAATGTGCCGTCTTCGTCAATCTGTCAACGATCACCCAGACTGCGTCGTGTCCTCGCTTGGTAACGGGCAAGCCCACCACCAAGTCCATGGTGATGCTCTCTGATGAGAGCCTCATCATGAGCCATAACTAGCTCATTTTGACCCAATAAAGAAGATAAAAGCTCCTACATAACCTAGAAGAAGGCCTAACTGAAGGAACAAGTGCTCTGAGAAGAAAACATGAAATAAAGGTTAAAACTGTAATTTTACCATTGCAGTACGTAAACGGGATTTCTCAGAGGCAAAACAGAGGTCAAATGGTATAAATGAGATAAAAAGTGGGTTGAGTCAATCAGAAATGGGTTCATGTGCAATCTAAGAACTAAATGACACTTGGTAACCCTAAAACAGACCCTCTTAAATTAACAAGGTTCCGGTCAGAACAAAAAGCAAGTAAACCCTCTATAAATCATGGAAAAACATACTCTAGGATTTAGAACACTTAATTTGGCCTTTGGAACCTAGTTTGACCTAGATTAGGTCCTAGCTCTTCAATTAACCTAATTTGGGTTTTTACGCAAAATGTCCAGTCAAACGAGGTCAAACCTGAAATCTAACTTCGGCATTGGATTCCTTAGGTCCAAATTAGGTTTGTACCAAAATTTGGACCTAAGGAGGGGTCATCTTGACCTACTTTGCAATTTAGTGCACCCAAATCACAAATTGGTCCCTATCTTTTGAATACCGTTGCAGAGAACCCCCTAGGTTCTTCGCCTCCTTTGCAAACCGGTCCTGCCGCCATTGCTAGGGCAGAACCGAGCTCCGGCGAGGTTCGGAGAGGGATTGCTCTCTAATCCCTCAGAGATTCCCTCCCAGAAATGGAAGGAGGATTCTCTGAGGAATTCCCTTCCTTATAAAGTCAATTACAATTGCTGGTGTGAACCCAATCTCTCGTGCGAACGCACGGGAGATTTGGGTATCCTAACTCCTTTCCATCTCCGGCGACCAACTTCAGGCAATTACGTGCCCTTCATGCCCTGCACACCCAGTCCAGCACCTATATAAGAACCCACAACTCCGGCCGAACAGGCGAAGCTTGATTTTGACGGAGATCCCTTCCAAATTCCTCCCTCTCCCATCTCCGGCCAAACGACCCACAAGCTCCGGCGACCTCCTTCCCTCCTTCTCGTCGCTCTGCTGCCATACCAGCAGCAGAGTCCTCTCCGCCGCGATCTCCCGCGTCGCGCTGTACCCCGCGCACGCACTTCTGACCTCGTCTTCGTCGCCGCTTCCTCCCTCAGGGTCTTTCTTCCCCGACGACGGCAGTTACGAGCCGTCTTCTCCGCCGCCTCCCTTCCCTCCAGACAACCCCAGATACGTTCTCCATCCTCTCCTCTCTCTTTTCCCCCAACTATTTTACTTGATTACCCCTCGACAGTACCTAACCGCCTTCATCTTCCTCGCCTTCGACCGCACTCCGGCGAGCCGCCCACACCACTCCGCCACTCCACACGGCTCGCCAATCACCTCGTGAGCTCTGCCTCACCACCAGGAACTCGCTCCACCCCACAACTGCAACTCCAGACCTCCATAACTACCCCCCGAACAACCCACCATCTCCGGCCACAGGTTGACCTAGGCGCGCACGCCTAGGCCGACCGACAACCTGCAGCATCACCCACCGCCTTCGCCGTGCTGCGGCGAAGGTTTCCAGCTATTCTGATTGGGCCAATAGGCCGTTCTGTGGAATCTCAGGTGAACGCCCCGGCCGCCATTAACAGCCGAAGCAGCAGGAAGCTTGGAGCAGCAGCAGGCGTCAGGCTTCCCAGGCGGCAGGTGCAGCTGGCTCTCGCAAGTGTCGCGAAGTGACTGAGTTCAGCATGGAGCACCAGCAGGGCCTTCAGCGTGGGCAATTGCACACGAGAGTCTGCGGGCGCGCGCAAAGGAAGGGCGGAACGTTTAGTCCCACATCGTGGAATCTCAAGGCACTGGTATGGTATAAAGAGTTTTTGTGATATAGCTTTACTGCCTCGAAAGCACAGGGGTGAGGTCCCTCACTGACCCCACTCGCCTCGTCCGCGGCCTGACCACGCGGACTTGGCGGATCCGACCCGACCTAGACCTACGCACTCCTCGCGCATCACACCACCTTCAGGTGCGCCTGGTCCCGGGTACGATCCGACCCGATTAATGCTTGTGGCTCTGGGAGAGCGGCTCTGAGTGAATTGCTTGAGAGAGAGAGACGTGCGGGTAGCGGGAGAAGGGTTAGGTTTTGCTCCTGTTCGTAGGAGAAGGACTTGGCCGCTGCAGAAGAAGGAAAAGCAAGCCAAAGAAGAAGACAGAAGAAGAAGAAAGAAGCCTTCGCAGGAGAAGGAAAACAGAAAGATTAGAAGTCTTCGCAGAGAAGAAGAAGAAGGACAAGGGAAGATTGCAAAGAGATCGGAACGGCAAAGCAGAAGGAAAGATACAGAAGCAGAAAGGAGAAGAAGGAAGAAAGGAAGAAAGATCACATTTAAGACGTCTGATACATAAATCAGACGTCTAATTCTACTTTTTCTAAAAACTCTTTGAATCAATTATATTTGCATGTAACAGTTGTATTCTTGGGTTTTCCAAAGTACTGAGATTGCTCCCTGTGTTCAACCTCGGATACTTCGGTTTTCGAGTAATAAAAATATTTATTTGTTTTGAACGCTTTCGCAGCTATACTACAACACGATATTATCTTTTAACAAACCGCACAAAAGCGTGACGAACACTCTCCCACTTCCACTTTGGCACTGGAAGTGGCTGCAACGGCCCTGCAGGCCTCTGATACTCAGCCTTCACCTGCTGGCACACTAAACACTGCTGTACGATTTCACCTACATCCTGCTTCATTCCCCTCCACCAAAAAATCGCTTCTCAAATCACAGTACATCTTTGTGTTTCTGGGATGTATGGTGAACCTGGAACCATGTGTCTCAGTCAGGAGCTCTCTTAATAGCTCCTCATCTCTGGGAACGCACAACTATCCCCTCATGCGCAGCACCTCGTCTGTAAAGGAGAAGTCCCCAGGGTCTCCTGACAGTACTCTGTCACGCAATGACTGCAAGTATGGGTCGGCCATCTGTCTAGTGATGATGTGGTCTATCAGCTCTGGCCTTGTCTGTCGTGTCACAGTCACTACCCCACAGTGCCCCAGTAACTCTAAGGGTCGCCAGCTGCCCATCTCTTCCATGAGGCTCCAACTCCGTGCCTGTAAACTAGCCAAGTGGGCGGGCGCCTTCCAGCTCAAGGCATCAGCCACCATGTTGGCCTTTCCTGGGTGATAGGAAATGCTGCAGTCATAATCCTTTGGGAGCTCCAACCAATGTCTCTGTCTCATGTTGAGCTCCTTCTGATCGAATAAGTATCTGAGGCTCTTATGATCTGTGAAAATCTCAAAGGTCTCACCGTACAAGTAGTGCCTCCATGTCTTCAGCGCGAAGACGACAGCTGCCAGCTCTAGGTCATGGATAGGGTAGCTATGCTGATGGGGCTTTAGTTGCCGCGAAGCATAAGCGACAACATGACCCCTCTGCATGAGCACACCCCCTAATCCCTGCAAAGAGGAGTTCGTGTACACAACGAATTCGCCACTACTGTCTGGGATGGTGAGCACGGGAGCCGAAGTCAGCCTCTCCTTCAGCTCCTGAAAACATGCCTCACAAGTGTCTGTCCAAGTAAAGGGTACGTCCTTCCGGGTCAGCTGTGTCATAGGATGTGCAATCTGCGAGAAGCCCCTGATAAATCGCTTGTATTAGCCTGCCAGTCCCAAGAAACTGCAGATCTCAGTAACTGTACGTAGTCTCTCCCACCTGAGCACTGCCTCAACCTTGGCTGGGTCCACAGCCAAGCCATCCCTGGAGATCACATGACCCAAGAAGGTCACCTCCCTCAACCAGAACTCACACTTACTGTATTTAGCGTACAGCCTACATCGTCTCAGTGTGTCCAAAACCATCCGCAAGTGCTGTCCGTGCTACACCTAATCTCGAGAATAGATGAGTACATCATCAATGAATACCACCACGAACTGGCCCAAGTACGGTCTGAACACCCGATTCATCAAGTCCATAAAGGCAACGGGGGCATTGGTCAGCCCAAACGGCTTGACCAAAAACTCGTAGTGTCCGTACCGGGTGCGGAAAGCTGTCTTGGAGACGTCTGCCTCCTTGATCTTCAACTGGTGGTATTCAGACCTCAAGTCTATCTTGGAGAATACCGTGGCATCTCGCAGCTGGTCAAACAAGTCATCAATCCTTGGCAGCGGATACCTGTTCTTGATGGTAACCCTATTCAGCTATTTGTAATCCACACAAAGGTGTAGGGAACCATCCTTCTTCTTTACAAACAATATCGGGGCTCCCCATGGAGACGCACTGGGCCTCACAAAGCCCTTCTCCAGAAGATCCTGCAACTGAGACTTGAGCTCTCACAGCTCAAGTGGTGCCATCCTGTACGGTGTTGTAGAAATGGGGCTGGTTCCCGGTACCAGTGAGATCTCAAACTCGATCTCACGCTCGGGGGGTAGTCCTGGCAACTCATTTGGGAACATGTTGGGATACTCTCTGACCACCGGAATACTTTAGAGGTCTTCCACAGGGCTGGGCTCCGCCACCACACAAGCTAGGAAGCCCTCACACCCCAGGCCCAAAAGTCCCGCCGCCCGAAGTGCAGAAATGCACCTGAAGCCTCCGTCCACTGGCTGCCCGTGGAACTCGAAAGAAGGCAACTCCGGTATAGAGAAGACGATCTTCCTCTCAAAGCAGTCCACCAAAGCGTGGTAAGCGGACAGCCTGTCCATCCCTAGAATTATGCCAAAGTCCTCCATCTGTATCATAATCAGGTCAGCAAGAAGGCTGTGTCCCCCAACACTGAGCTCACAACCTGTGTACACCTCCTCAGCCACAAACAGCTGACCACACAGACCTCTGATCATGAACGGATCCTCTAACAACATATAGTCCTGCCCTAAGTTAACAGCAAAATTGGCAGCGACAAACGAGTGCGTAGCGTCGAAATCGAAAAGCGTGTAAACAAGTCTGCCGGAAACTGAAACCATACCTACCACCATTGATCCTGAAGCTCTGGCATCCCTGTGTGTCAGGGTGTTGATACGCCCTCAGCCCTAGGTGCGGACGAAGCAGCCACACTCTGAGTCGGACGGGTAGCCGCCGGCTGGTACCCTCCCCGCGACTGCTGTCCTCCTCCTCGCGCGTGGAAACCGCAGCCTCCTGCTCACCCTCCAGTGCTCGGCGCGAGAAGCATCTGCTGACCTCCAGCCCTAGACGGGCAGTCCCTCCTGATGTGGCCCGGCTGGTCACACTGGTAGCAAAGGGGGACTCGACTCCCGCCCTCAGTGGATCCTTGTTGACGGCTGGGCGGGGGTTCGGTGCTGGCAGCTGGACCCTGTCGGGGGACCCAAAGGCCACTGATGGCCGCGCAAAGTGTGACGGCTCTCCCGCGGGCGCCATGTGCCTCCTCTCTCGTCGACCCTGTGAGAGGTCTGGCTGATAGGGCCTCTTCCGCCCATTGTCAGAGTCGCGTGCGGACGGGTTGGTCTCTTCATACGTCATAGCTGCCTCCACTACCTTCGATAACGTAGGTAGCTTCAGGGGTTTGACATACCCCCGAATAGCAGGCTAGAGGCCCTCGGTGAACCTCCAAAGGCGCTCCTCCTCAGTAGCCACGACTGTCGCTGCGAAACGAGATAGCTCTAGGAAACGTGTGCGGTACGCGCTCACGGTCATCGTCCCTTAGCTAAGAGTGTGGAACTCCCGCCTCCTCTGGTCCTGCCACGTCTGGGGGAAGTACTGTTCGTAGAAGAGGGTGACGAACTGGTCCCAAGTCAGCTCGTCCCTCTCCTGACCTCTGATCGCCCTCCCTCACCTATGTGCCGCGCTCTCCAGCTGGTACGTGGCAAAGGCCACGCGGCACTCCATAGGGGGGCGAAGGGTGTCAATACCTTCTCGATCTGCTCGAGCCAGTCCTCCGCCTCTGTCGGGTCCTCGTCCCCCTTGAAGGAGGGGGGCTTCAGCTTTCGGAACTATCTGAAAAGCTCATAGTGGCGCTGAAGTGGAGAAGCTGGTATGCCTCCAGGTAAAGAAGCCTCATGCTCGGAAGTGTCGGAGGAAGGTGGGGGTGGTGGAGGCCCACCCTCTCCCCCGCGTCCAGCGACGTGTCCGTCTCGTGGTCCCACAGAGGACTCCCCCTCTGCAGCCCCAGGGAGAGGCGCTAGTGGCGGCGGGTGAAGCTCCTCTCGCACGATGTCCCGTATCAGTTGGGCGAGGTCCTGGGCCTGAATGCTCGGGAGCAATGGCTGGTCCACTGAGGCGTCGGGCTCAACGCGCCTGCCCCTCCGACCTCGTCCTCGACCGCGTCCGCGGCCCGCCTCGCTACTTTCTCGTCGAGGCATCTCCTGCAAGGAGACGTGAACACAGAATAGAAAAGACGTCAATACTAATCGATATTCAACGAAGGAACCTTAAAACAGATGTCAAAATGTGCGTTGTGGTGGCTACTCTAGTTACAAGCACGTGAATTGGTTATTTTCCAGCCAGTTGGTTCACTTCTCAAGACGACCTTGCTCTGATACCATCTTGTTACGACCCGGTTCTCGAATCCCTACAGGACACGAGAATCGGACCGACTCGACTGATCCCAAGACCCAGTCATCCAACGTGAAAGTAACCAAAAAGCAGTAAAATAAACCACATTTACCATGCAAGTAACTAACAGTAACAAAAGTACAGCAGTAAAGAAAAGAACTACTACAGTACAAACCACTACAATAGTAGAGAATTAAAAATAGGTACAGAAATATGAAGTTTACAATAAAATAGTACAAGGTGTAACAGAAATACTCACTACTACAGAAATGGGTACAACAAAAGTACAACTACTGGGCTCTACTAGGCCCAGCACCCTCCGCAGCCGTAGGCTCTAGCTGCTCAATACCTGATCCTGAAAAAGGTGACAAATATGACACGTCAGCGAAACGCTGAGTGGAGTGGCAACTGGCTAGCTAAGAAAAACAGTAAAGGAGGACAAGTAGTTGTTTTTAATTTCTTTCTTTATTTCTCTATTTACTCTTTCTTGATTTATTTCTCAGGTCTTTCTCTTGATCTTAAATGTTCCTCGTGGGAACGATCTCGATTGCAGTCTTTTCCGAAAAGTAGAAGTAGCATGTGGTGCTCTCTTGGTCGGGAGAGTCTCCCGTGGTGGTCCTACCCTCAGTCAATTACCCCAAGGTCGTTGACAGACGTAACGGTGACTACGGCATGCGCGATAAATGCATGGGTAGCTACCCCACACTGGCAAGCGGTCAGTTGTTTCCGTTAACGGGTGCGCCCAAAGCATAGCATGCAACCAGTATAGGGCAGAGCCCTCTCAGTAACTGGGGTCCAGCCCCTCCACAGTAACCAAACAGGGGTCCTGCCCCTCCACAGTCCGCGCACCCTCGCTTGACTACCCTGGTTTGCCCAGTGGGCCTAACAAGTTGGTGTAGGACGGCTAGCTGAACCTCGGGCCCCGTGGGGTGGCTAGCTCCCTCCCTACACTAGTAGCCCTCCCGGGTACGGTGTACGCGAGGGTCAAAAGTCGGTACAAAGTGACCAGACCTAACCCCGGGTCCCTTGGGCGGCTAGCTCCGATCTGCACTATACAGGGGGACAGTCGCTCTCCTTGGTACTCCGTACTCAAGGGCCAGCTTACTTCCCCATCCACTTTCCCAGTTCCATTCTATTTATTTTCCAGGAGCTCTACTCCTAATTCCCTGTAGGGTTCATGCTTATATTTCTCAGGCCAAGCCATACTAGGTTTCATCATTTCAGTTTTATTCACATATAGCCCATGTTTCCAACATTTAATATCAATTTATATACGAGCAACTCGAATTTAGTTTCCAAATAACAGGAATTACATGTAGCAGTTACTGACAACAGTACTCTACATTTCACAGGTAGCTATTATCCAATTACAGGCAATTATCACTATTCCATCTACTTATCCAAGACTGCAATTCAGGCATTCAAGACATTCGTTTCAATGTTTCCGTTCCTAGGATTCATACCACACCCTAGGATCTATCATTCAATCAAGTTTCTAGGTCCTAGGATTCATGCCATACCCTACGATCTATCATTCAATCTAGTTTTCAGGTCTTAGGATTCATGCCATACCTTATGATCTATCATTCAATCTAGTTTTCAGGTCCTAGGATTCATACCATACCCTAGGATCTATCATTTATTTCAGAGATGCATTAATGTTTGTAATTAACTAAGGGGAGTTACTCGACCCGCAAAATCGAAAGTAATGGGGGCGTGATTAGCAGGTCTACGTTCCTCCGCAACCCCCAAAGCTACAACAGAACGAGATCATAACACAAGGATCAATCACAAGGAACCACTTAGAATAGGATAAAGGTACTTCAAACAAGTAGAGGAACTAATTATGAGAAGAACGGAATCTTAAACGCGAAAATCGGACCTCGAACGGACCTTAAACAGTTCAAAAACGACAACTCTGACTCAAATCGGACGTCTGGAACACCTTCCAGACGTCTTAAAAAGTGGTCCAGGTCATACCTCACTCTGTGCTGCTCCTTAGACATCCATGGATCCTGCTAAACCATATGGACCCAATTCCAGACGTCCAACTACCTCTCCGGACGTTTGGAGATGCAATCCGTCGTCTGGTGCCTTGCCCAGACATCTGAACTGCGTGGGAGGGCATGTCCCCGTGCCTTCCCGAAATGAATCCTGCACGCGCGACGAAAACTTTCTCAACACGACACGTCTCAGAACCTCGGCGGAACGGCCTGCATGGTCGTATCTGCAAAAGGAGGTATAGGAGGAAATACGTACCTCTCAGTCGTTTGGAGCTCCCTCTAGACGTTTCCTACGTCGTCTGGATGTAGGTCCAATCGTCTGATTCTGGGAAAAATTCCTAAAATCAGAACCTCCTTCGTCTTCTTCTCACTGTGCGTGGCCACGCCTCACTCGTTCGCCCGCTGCCTGAGCTGCAGTAGCACCAGGGGAACCTCCCCAGCACCACGCTCCTCCGCGTGCCCGCCGGCCGGCCTCGAGCTGCTCTGGAGAGCTCTCTCCCTCACGGCACGCGTGCTCTCTCCTCTTCGTTCTCGCTGCCCCTCTCCTCTCCGCCACTGCACCCGGCAGCAGCGGCGGCTCGCTCTCACTCTTTGTCTCGTGCTCGCACTGGAGGAAGGAGGAGACGGGTGGATGTGGTGAACGAGGGAGAGAGGAGAGGAGGATATAAGTAGGCATGGGGAGGGGGAAAAAGGTGCTGCAGGTCAGCAGGTTTTCAGTCTGTGCGTGGCATGCGCACAGACTCGTGATCGTACGCACGCAAAAATTTATTTCCAGACGTCTGGGAAGGCGTCTAGACGTCTGGTCAGACGTCTGGACCAACTCCTATACGTCTTAAAGTATTTTGATGCCTCGGGTCTTAACAGGGACTCTCCTGGCCAGGAGAGCACCACGTGTGCCTTCTAGTCTTCGAAAAAGATTGCAATCAAGATCGTTCCCACGAGGAACATTTGAGATTAAGAAATAGATCTAAAAAATAAACCAATGGGTGAAAGGGAATAACTTGTAAAATAAAGTAATTGGAATAGATAGTTTACCTGTTAGCTTTTACTACTTTAGTTAGTTGAGTTGCTACTCTACTCAGCATTTGTTGACTTTGTTTACTCATAAGCCTTTTCAGGTTCAGGTGTTGAGCAGCCTGAGTCACCGGCTGCCAAGGGTGCTGGGCCCAGTAGAACCTAGTAGCAGTAGTCTTCCTTTTGTTGTACCTTCTTTTGTTAGTGAGTTCAGACCCTTACTACTGTTTATGTTCTGTACTTGTTTCCGCTTTACTGTTGTGGTGGTGATATGTACTGTTAGTAGCTTTTCTTTCCTTACTGCTTGTACTCTTTTACTATTAGTTACATAGTATAGTGAATGTGGTTTACTTTCTTGCTTTTTGGTTATTTCTTGTTGAACGATTGGGTCTTAGGATTAGTTGAGTCGGGCCGGTCTCGTGTCCTGTAGAGATTCAGGAACCAGATCGTAACAATATGTATCCCAATTGATACATTAATCCAACTAAAAAAAATAAGAATTCCATGAAAAAGATATGATTTGTCTTTATTTTTTCACGTATTCTCTTCCAGGCATGTCATCTTTTTCTATTACATTGCCTCTTGGAGTGAAATTGAAAGGAAGATTGTGGTTCATTCTTACCTCTTATGATTGTATGCTTGAGGAGATCTTATATTATTGCATATGCAAAGGAAAAATCTTCCTGGAGTGCGAGGGAAAATTCCTATCCCTTGTAATAGTTTGATCTAACCATTTACTTCTCCATTCATTTGTAGAGATGTGTTTCTCTAAGGTAATTTTTATTCTTTACCTAGAACCCTAACAATAAGGAGAAATCATATGCATGGGAGATTGCATTAACTTACCTTTTAAAAGAAATCGAAAATCATGGTTCTACCTGTACGTAGATATCTACCTTGTGAGAGGGAATTAAGTACTACATGGAAAATGTTATCGAAGATTGAGGGAAACACCACGTCACGTGAAAACAATGTGCTCCACCACGCTTTACTCTCCAATTGTCCATGTCTCTCCCTTCTTTCTATCGCTGAATGACGACTCATCGACAAATAGGGTGGAGCATTACACCTAACTTGACTCAACTTAACCTGAACTTGCTAAGGCCTAAATATTTTCTTTGGACTTTAGGTCGAGTCGAATTTGGTTGGGCCCATTTTTTGGGTTAGACTTTGAATTTGGTTGGATCCAAAAATTAACTTTTAATATATATGTTTTATATGTAAGTGATTTGGGCATTCCGTAACAAAAATAATTTTAAGTTTCCTTATTTACAAATATTATATGAGCGTACTTTGATTTTTTTACATAAAGATTAAATTTAAGAATTAATATGAATTTTTTTTGTTACAATCTTTTACAATTTTATTATTTAATTATTTTTTTATTACTTATCCTCTTATACTTTGTAAAATTAAAACTTAACTACTATATAAATCATAAACAATCGATAAAATCTATAATTATGAATAATATAAAAATAACTTCAAAATAAATATATTTTGAACCATCGAACCTACTTATGATTCTAGTGAGTCATGACCCAAACCTTAAAAAAAAGATCCAAATCCTACCAACATAAAAAAAATTCAGATACAAATGAAGCCAAAATTTTAGATGTAGATTAATTCGATCCAATACTTCACCTTATGAACAGATCAGGTTTGTGATTTTCTGGTACCCCTTCATTGATCCAAACGTTTCTCTATCCATCACATCACATTAAAGTATGCCAACACAACACCTCCCATCCCGTCAATGTGATGTGATATATGAGCACGCTACCCCCAGTTCCAGGCACTGCCGTCCCATCCCATCACATGTGATGATTTGAGGTACCCATCAAACAAATAATCGACATAGGTAAAATAAGAAGAAATCATTCCTCATCCTAAGGTAGGAAAATTTAAGGATATAGGCACCTATGTGCATGCACTTAAATCATATGCCATCATCTACCAAGGTGCGGTAGTTGAATGGTAGGAATTTTTTATATTAATAGGAGAGATATAGATTTGAATTGTTGTTATTTCTGCATAATCAAAGGATTGGTATGAGTAAGATAATTAATTTTTCCTTATTTTGACTATATGGGATTAATTTTAGATCTTCAAAAGAAAAAAAATTATGCTATCACTGAGAAAGGAAATTAAGTCTGTGAGAGAGAGATAGAAATTTACTTGGGATTTCCGATGCCTCTGGGATGAATGTTTTCTCTCGATCTTGTAAAGAATATGAGAAAAATTAAGCTCATGCCTTACATCAGGATATGCATGAATCCTCCTCCCCTCATACCATGAATAGTGCCCCGAAAAAGAATAGAACAGGAGATTAGGAGAAGAAAGACATCGATCTAACTGTAGGTGGTGGGTCCTTAGATGGTGCATGTGGCCCCCCATGTAAGTTGATCATCATCCAAAAGATGCGTAGAAATTTTCTTTCATCCATATCCATCATTTTTCTGCGTAATGTTTATTTCAATTCCTGAGTAATTACTTTTCATGTTATTTTTCCTCGTTAATTTGTTGTCCACGAATCCCTTCATACATGTATGAGATTCACTTGAATATTAAATGTCCACGAATGGAATATATTTTTTCTAACAATAAATTGCGATTAATTTCTCTAACATGGGAAAAAAGGTCGTGTGCATATATCTTTACTTACGTACTTTACATTTGTACCAATTCACTTTGCGTATGACATTATTGATGCTACTGCATTAGTGTTAAATGCTTATTGTAGCACTGTCAACATAGCACTCTTGACATGTTCTTTTCACGCACCTCATTCTCTTGAATCATTACTTTCTCTTTGCCTACTTATCTTTTGAGAAGATACACATATTTGCATGCTCTCTGTCAACATGCTTGGTGAATCCTCCTCCTCTCCACTTTAGTTGGGTAAGGGAATTAATTTAGAACTTAAGACTCTTTCCTCTGATTTTTTTTTGCTTAATTTATTAATTAATTAGTTAATAAATTGTTAGCGCACCCCTTAACCTTGTACCACCCCATCTCCCAACTTTCCATCTAAGGATCGCATGCCTATTTTAGTCACGCGAGGGTTTTGTGTGAGAACATGAGTCTCTACTATGTGTACCATCTTTCTTCTTCTCTGTGTGTTGTGCATGTGGGTGACCATCTCTCATTCTCAACAATGTCTTGTGAGGCACTAGTCGAAGACAACTATGAGCAGAGCGCACCACGGACGTGTATGTGAAAAGGTCAAATCTAGAGGGTGATACGTCAGGCTCGTGCATCAGAAATTTATCGGTGTCATCGCTCTAAGGGGAGTTCTACTAGGGATGCTTCAATTGTAACATTTATAACCCTTTTTTATTTTATTTTGCGTGCCACATCTTTGTTTATGGATTTTTTTGGATTTTCCCATGTTGTTGCCATGCTATTTATACATCTGGTGCATATATTATTACATGAATGTGAATTCTTAATTTGCTTAGATGCTCACATGCTATCTTTCATTTTCAACAATCTTAGAGAGACAACCTAATTCCATGATTTCAAACATGTTGAATATGAGGTTTCAACCACGTGTAGACTTAACCAAAATGCCTGAGAAATTCATAGGTTAAAACTTCAAGTGTTGGCAACAACATATGAAGATTTGGTTCATGACCATAGGACTAGTCTCAGTCTTGGAAACCACTTGCCTTCTTGTTCGCGAGAATAACAACAATCTTGAAATCCAAAATGCGACGGATGCTTGGAAGGAACATGATAGAATATGCCATGGATGCATTATATTGGCACTTTCCAATGTACCCTTTGATGTGTACTTTTCCACCACCACGGCAGTCATTACCAGAGCCTTATGGGAGGAACTACACAAAAAATATAACACTGATGCCATGGGTATTGAAAAATACTCGGTGTCCATGTTCCTAAAATTTCATATGGAAAAGGGCAACTTGGAGAGTGAATAAACACATGCCAGACGTAAATATGAAATTACCTCGAAAGTTTCGAGTGATATCCATTATAGAGAAATTTCCTAAGTCCTAGGAGTACTTTGGTATGTCTCTCAAGTGCTGGAAGGAGAAAATTTCTTTAAATGATTTGATGGTAGTGATTGCCATTGAGGAGCGTAGGAAACAAAACTTGTGTTACCTATTGAAACTTTGGCTATGGTTAACGTGATACCTCAAAAGGTAAGGATAAGAAGGGGAATAAAAAAGAAGATAAAAGCTAAATCGAAAATTTAGAAAAAGCCCAAAAACAAACCTTGCTGGCATTGTAGATAGATGAGTCACGGGAAGAAGGATTGCCCTTCCTTAAAGACTTAGTAGAAGATTGCAAAGGCAAACCCCCAAGTGAACGTAATCAATGAGGGAGGTGGACCTAGTGAAGGGTATGTTTCAACAAACCTAGAACACTACGATATTAATGAGCCAAATGAGTGGCTCATTAATATAAGGGAAAATGTTCATATTTGTATTGATAGGTGATTCCTTTCATCTCATCAGACCTCATCTGGAGAAACCGTGATGATGGGGAATAGGTCTGCAGCAAGGGTGTTTTGGTTTTGGCGAGTGATGGGTTGATATTCGCAGAGAAAAATAGTTATTAAGGTTTTGAAGAAACCCGCGTCGTAGTATGTACAAAAATCTGCTTATTAGATAAATTTACCAAAACTTAAGTGAGTGCTAGTTCGAACGCAGGGAGACAAACGTTTGATTTATGAAAATCGCATTTGCTTTTATTTCTTTTTGGAGATTTTTTATGTTTATATTTTTTTGGTATTTTAGATAGCAGGAAATTAGGTCGGAGAATTATCTAGCTAATACTACTCTACTTGCACAATAAAATAGAGAGAGAAAGAGAGAGAGAAAGAGAGAGAGAGGAAGACAGAGAGAGAGAGGGAGATATTATATATACAGATTCAAATGTTTATTACACTCTTAAGTGTAGAAATGAAAAAACTACACTACGAAAGTGATAAAAGAGAAAGAGGTGAGAGAAATCTCTCTTGATGACTACTTAGAGGATGAGTCACCTTGACGTGACATTCAGAGAAGGTGATGTATGCAATTTGGTCCTGTCTGACTCTTTTCTCTCACATGTATGTCCCTAATTTTCGAATAAATTACATTTGGGCACCCAACTTTATCGTCTTCTTCACAGATAGGTCCCGACTGCCCCTCAACTCCTAATCTTAAAGCTCCGACAACCCTAATTTGGCAAAATCTTTGCGATTACTTGATGAATCCCTCTAAAAATTGAAAGGAAAACTCGTTAAGTAATTGCCTTCTTTTTCAGCCAGATCCGAAGCTCCAGATCTCACCCAAATCCTAATGCGAACATGTGAAAGAATTGGATATCCTATTCCGACGTACCTTCCAAGCTTGGAAACTTGGCTTCCAAGCTCTTTTCTCCCTCTAGACCCCTATAAAAGGACCCCCAGACCTCGCCGAGTTCCCCACGCTCGAATTCGACCGGAGTTACTCTCAATTTCCTCTCTCCTCATCTGGCCGAAGCTCCTCCGTCTCCGCTCTACTCGTCCGGCGACTTCCTCCGTCTCCGCTCATCGTCTGACCGCAATACCGACAGCAGATCCTTCTTCCTTGCCTTCCTCCGTGCGTCGCAATACCTTCGCATGTCGCAATACCCACGACCGCTCCAATCTATGTCTTTGTTGCCGTCCTACCCTCACCGGAGCATCTTTCTTCCCCGATGCCGGCCATACCATAACTAGCACCGCTTCGTCCCCTTCATCCATTAGATTAGGGTTAGATTAGTTTATTTTAGCTTGTAGGTTAGTTTTTCACTCTTCTTATCCCTATTTCGACCCTGGACACACGCTATCACCTCCATCTTCCCCATCTCTGGTAATCCCTCAGGCGAGGCGTCTCCGCCACTACACCCTTCCTTTCGCCTCACTAAAACCCTCATAAGCTCCGCCACACCACCCTCTACAAAACCTGTTACAACCCGGTTCCCGAATCCCTACAGGACCTAAGATCAGCTCGCCTCGATTAATCCCAAGACCCAGTCGTCCAACAAGAAATAACCAAAAAGTAGGAAAATAAATCACATTCACATATGCAATGTAACTAAGCAGTAAAAACGTACAAGCAGTAAAGGAAAGTAAAAGCTACTATTTCAGCACATACCACCACAACAACAGGAACAATAGAAATGAAAGCAATAGCAATAGGAACAGTAGCTAAAGTTCCAAACTCACAACAACAATAAAGAGGGTACAACAAAGAGTGCAGAAAACTATGGCTGGGCTCGACAGGGCCCAGCACGCTCCGCAGTCGGAAGCTCGGGCTGCTCAACTCCTGGACCTGAACAGTGTTATGAAAAAGACGGAGTCAATGAACACTGAGTAGAGTGGTAACCATACTATCTAAAGCAATAAAGTAGCAGGCATAGTTATCTTTTCTAGTTATTTTATTTTACAGGTAATTCCTTTTCACCCCTTTTTGTCAACTTTCAGATTTTTCTTGATCTTGCATGTTCCTCATGGGAACGATCTTGATTGAAGTCTTTTCCGAACAGTAGAAGGTACACATGGTGCTCTCCTGGCCAGGAGAGTCCCCCATGGTAGTCCTAAACCTAGTCAACCACCCCGAGGTCCCTGTCAGACGTAGCGGTAACTATGGAACGCACGATAAGCGCATGGGTAGTTATCTCGCACTGACACGCGATCAGTCATTTTCGCTAGTGGGTATGCCCAAAGTACAGCACAGAACAGAATAGGGCCTAGCCCTCTCAGAAACAGGGGTCTAGTCCCTCAAAACCAAAAATGGGTCTTGCCCCTTCACAGTCCGCGCACCCTCGTCTAACTGCCTCAATTTGCCCAAAGGGCCTAACAAGTTGGTGTAGGGTGGCTAGCTAAACCCTTGGTCTCGTGGGGTGGCTAGCTCCCTCCCTACACTAGTAGCTCGCTTCGGTACCGTGTATACGAGGGCCAACAGAAGTCGGTGTAGAGTGGCTAATCCTAACCCCGGGTCCCAACCCAAGGGCGGCTAGCTTCTCTTTACACAAAAAGGGGACAGTCGCTCTCCTTGATACCACGTACTCAAGGTTAGGACACTTCCCGTCCACATTCTAGATTTTCCATCTAACCACAGGAGCTCTACTCCTAACTCCCCGTAGGGTTCATGCTCATGTTCACCACATTATTCTGATCAAAATTCTATCATTCACAATTCGATTCTCGTTTATATACAGGCAACTGGTATTTCCATATTTTAATACATGCAACTAATGATTTCACAGGTAACTGTTCAGTTATCTCAGGCAGCTCATACTTTATTACAGGCAATAGCTAGCAATTTAACTTATTCATGTATACCAATACAATCATGCAGAATAATTTGGTTTATTCATTTCTATGTCCTAGGGTTCATGCCACATCCTAGGTTTCCAGTTGACTAATCTTCATAGATACATTCTTATTTAATAAGATTAACAGGGGTGGACCACTCAACCAGACAATCCGGGAGTACTGAGGGCTCTAACCGCAAACCTAGGTGCCTCTGCGAGCCCCAGACATGCAGCAGATAGAAGTATTATACCAAGGAATACATCACAAAGAAAGATTCAGAACAATGTATAAAGGTTTCTAATACATAGAGGAACTCACAAGGAAACCACAGATACTTCGTTTGTGTAAAAAGGATCCCGATCAGACCCCAAACAGGTCAAAAACGTGTCTACAGGCCAAAATCAGACATTTGGAAACAAGTCCAGATGTCTTAAAAGTTACAGAATATCACCTTAAGCTCCTGCGGTGGCCTCAGAAGTCCAGGACTCCCCTACGACCGTCTGAAAACAGTTCCAGACGTCTGACCAATCCTCCGGTCGTCTGGAAGCACCTCCGATCGTCAGGTGAGTTGATCAAACGTCCGAAAGTGCATGGAAGGGCATTTTGCGAACCTTCCTGATGGTCTTCGTTTGCAGTGTTTTAAAGATATGTTCATTGTAGTATGTTGCGAAAACGATGATCAGTTTATTTCAATTTATTACTCAAAATTTAGAATGTTCCGAGGTCGAACTCGGGGAGCAAACTTAATTCTAGAAGCATAAAAATTCACAATTCACCATAATATACTACTTTACAAAAATTAAAGAAAGAGGGAACAAAAATCCTTTCTTTTTTTTTTTCTTTCTTTCTTCCTTCTCCTTTTCTCTCTTTCTTCTCTTCTTTCCCTGCCTTTTCTTTCTCGGACGTCTGATTCTTTGAATCAGATGCCTTATCTGCCTCTTGCTACAGTACCTTTGCAGGTTCTTCTCCTCTTGGCTTCTTCTTCTTCTCTTCTCTACTCGACCTTCTTCTTCTTCTTCCTTTTCTCTGTGCGGCAGGCGTCCCTCCTTCTCTTTTCTTCTCTTTTTCTTTGGCTTTCTTCTTCAGCTCCTTCTTCTGTTGCAGCTCTTGGCTGCTTCTCCTTCTCTTCTCTTTAGTCGCGTCTCTTCTTCTTCTCTCTGCTGCGCTCCCTCCTCCTTCTTCTTCCACTTCCGCTGCTTTGTGCGACTAAGTCCTCAGCCGCTCCTCCTCCTTTCTTCTTCTCCTGCTTCCCTGCACATTACAAGGTTAGGAAAAACCTAACCCCTACCCGTCCCACGTCTCTCTCTCTCTCTCTCTCTTTCAAATTCACTCCAGGGTTCGCTCCCAGAGCCTTAATCGGGTAAGCGGGCCGGGTAACGCGCCCGGGACCAGACGCACTGGCGTGGGTGGTGCGCGAGGAGTGCTTGGTCGGGTAATTGGGTTTGGGCCAAGGCCCGCGAGGCGTGAGTACGGGCGAGGGCAGGCACTAGCATGTGCGCGCTGCGTGTGCGTAGGCGAGGGACCTGACCCCTGTGTATCAAAGGCGATAAGGCAAATGCACTTTTTCAATTTATTCAGCTGCGGTGCTTTAAGGATTTCCGAGGTGGGACTAAATGTCCCACCCGCTTCTTCGCTCGCGTCCGCAGGAGACCTGCCCCAATTGCCACAGCCTCGGTCGCCTGCTAAGCCAACTGCTTGGCTGTGTGAGTTCGCGACACCAATCTGCTCCTCCTGGGACTCTGACGCCTGGAGCGCACGACCTGGGGCTCACGAGCAAACTTCTTCACACCTTCGTCAATGGCGGAAGAGGGTCGAACCTGGACTTCATGAATATGGCCTCCCGACCCTATCAAATCACTTGGGGTGATTTGCCGTGTTACGGCGAAGGTGAGACGGTGGTTGGCTGGCTGCAGGGTAGCCTAGGCGTGCGTGCCTAGGTCACTCTGTGGCTGTGTTTGTGGGGTTGTCCGGTGGAGGTATGGAGCGTGTGTGGCGGGCAGTGAGTGGGTGGAATGTTGATAGTGGATGGAGGCGGAGCATGTGAGGTGGTTGGCAAGGCGTGTGGATGCGTGGAGCGACGGGAGCGCCTTCGCCGGTGGTTGGTCGGAGATGGGAACGATGGTGGTGGACTGCGGTGTTGAGGGGATAAAAATCACAATAAATATAGGGGAAATAAAGAGGGGGGAGAAAGGAATAATTCTAACCTAGCTAAGTAGTCGAAGGGGGGCAGGAGGCGGATGGCTCGTTCCTGCCATCGCCGGAGACGAAGATGTCCAGGGGAGGGGTGACGGTGACGACAACGGGGCTAGAAGCGCACGCGCCGGTGTTGCACGATGAGAAGGCGGTGAAGGCGGCTCTTCCACTGGTATTGTGGTAGAGCGATGAAAAAGAAGAGGAGGGTTCGCCGAAGCTCGCTGGACTCTTGACCAGAGGAAGAGGAGACGAAATTGGGGGGATTCTTCGGCCAAGTCGAGCTTGACCGAAGTGGTAGCCCCTGCAATCCCTTAAATAGGTGCTGGCAGGGAGGGAAACACGAGGAGGAGGCATGGGCTGGTTGCCGGAGATGTGGTTGGAAAATAGATCCATACTTCTCACGCATTCGCACGAGAAGTATAGGTGCCGACAGGACATGGGAGGTGGTCCATGTGGAAGAGGACATTGTAGGGGACCCTCCTCTCATTTCTAGGTTCGCTCCCAGAGCCTTAATCGGGTAAGCGGGTCGAGTAACGCGCCCGGGACCAGACGCACCGGCATGGGTGGTGCGCACGGAGTGCTTGGTCGGGTAATCGGGTTTGGACCTAGGCTCGCAGGGTGTGAGCGTAGGCGAGGGCAGGCGCTAGCACGTGGCGTGCTGCGTGTGCATAGGCGAGGGACCTGACCCCTGTGTATTGAAGGTGATAAGGCAAATGCACTTTTTCAATTTATTCGGTTGCGGCGCTTCAAGGATTTCCGAGGTGGGACTAAATGTCACACCCGCTTCTATGCTCGCATCCGTAGGAGACCTGCCCTAATTGCCACAGCCTCGGTCACCTGCTAAGCCAATTATTTGGCTGTGTGAGTTCGCGACACCAATCCGCTTCTCTTGGGACTTTAACGCCTAGAGCGCACGACCTGGAGCTCGCAAGCAAACTTCTTCAAGCCTTCATCAATGGCGGAAGAGAGTCGAACCTGTACTTCATGAATACGGCCTTGCGGCCCTGTCAAATCACTTGGGGAGCTTCGCCGTGTTACGGCGAAGGTGAGACGGTGGTTGGCTGGCTGTGGGCGGCCTGGGCATGCGTGCCTAGGTCGCTATTGTTGGTGCTAGAGCATCACGATCATTTGTTTTGATGATAACAAAACACGTGTTATTTAACATTTGCAATTTGAGTCCTAGATTTCAGGTCAATTGCAAATGAGGACGTGTTTAGACGGAGTTCAAGCTCGCATCCAGGACGGATTGGAGGAGCTTGACGGAAAACACAGGAGGTTCGCGTGGAGCGAAAGATTGGAGATGGAAGAAAAGAAGAATAGGATAGATTCTTTTTTATCCTTTCATGTATCTCTTGTATTTATTTTCTTGCTCTTTTTGATTCCTTAGAACATTATGTTAAAGAGCCTCAAAGTACCCTAAAAGTAGTCCTAGGAACATCTGCACAACCCTAGGATACTTAGGTTTTCTGTAGAATACTTAGAAAACCAATATAGGGCTCAAACAGCATTTCCAGACGTCTAATCCCAAAATCAGACGTCTGATAAAGTATTTTAAGACGTCTGACTGTTGTTTCAGACGTCTGATAACTGTTAGGCTGGACATAGTTAGTTCTGTCTGATGAATTCAGACGTCCAGACCTTAGACCAGACGTCTTAGGAGACGTCTGATAACTTTTCCAGACGTCCAGTTAGTGGACCGTTGGCTGGCTTAGAAGACACTCAAGAATATGACCGTTAGAGCCTTATCAGACGTCCATAGGGCTTAACAGACGTCTGATAAATGACCGTTTTGCCTCGGCTGACCCAAAATCTCTTCTCAGAGATTTTCTAGCCGTTGCAACGTTTGGAAATCAATTCCCACAGTAAAAGTAGGTTTCCAGACGTCCAGACATAGTGCCAGACGTCCTGTATGTCTTCTGATGGACTTGCACAAAAACCCTGTTTAGATCTGATTCAAGTTAGGGAGAAACCCGCGCAGAATCAGACGTCTGACCTTGGAATCAGACGTCTTAAAGTGGCCTTCCAGACGTCTGATGCCAGAGTTAGACGTCTGATGACCCTGTCAAATGCAATCATTGTCCTGATTTCGGCCTGATTCTCTTGGGCTTTGCACCCAACGGCCATGGAAGCTTTTCCAAGCCTTCCAAAACCTTCCTAAGGCCTCTATAAATAGAGGGGAACCTTTGTAACACAAACACACTTAGAAAACAACAAGAGAAACACAAGAAACACTTTGCAATACACTAAGATCAAGTATTTCCACTCTCTTGTGTCCAAGAAGCACTTGCTCTCTAAGCTCAAGCTCCATCATCTTGAGAGCATCATTCCCGTTGCGCACCCGCTCTCCCGGCGTAGATAACGAGGGCGACGTAGCGCCATCGCGTGGCACACGTACCGCATCATCGTCGACGCACTCCTTGCAAAGGGGAGTTTCCTAAATCCTATAGAAGCTTAGGTTAATTACTTTGTTGGCTCTATAGGTTTGTTGTTTTACTTTATCTTTGTATTTTGGTTGGGTATTCGCTTTGCGAATTCCCGTCTCCCTCGTGGGACAAAATCCTTCTCGTGGAGAGAAGGGGTTGAGGAACGCTACCCTCGTACTTGTAGCGTGGTTGTATTGAGGTTGAATCACCCTCGTCCAAAGTGATTCGGTTAGTGGATTTGATCAACTAGGTTGATCGGAAAATCCTAACTCGAGAGGGTTAGGTGGTGGTTTTCACCCGGTTTGGGTTTCCACCTAAAAATCTTTGTGTACATTGTGCGATTGCTTATTTTTGTGAGATTGCTTTATATTTTTATTTCCGCAATTTTATTACGTCACCCCTCCTGGTAGGGACGAACCTTCAGCTATGTGGTCGTGTTTGTGGGGTTGTCCAGTGGAGGTATGGAGCGTGTGTGGCGGGCAGTGAGTGGGCGGAATGTTGACAGTGGACGGAGGTGGAGCTTGTGAGGTGGTTGGCAAGGCGTGTGGATGCGTGGAGCGACGGGAGCGCCTTCGTCGATGGTTGGCCGGAGATGGGAACGATGGTGGTGGACTGCGACGTTGAGGGAATAAAAATCGCAATAAGGATAGGGGAAATAAAGAGGGGGGAGAAAGGAATAATTCTAACCTAGCTAAGCAGTCGAAGGGGGGTAGGAGGCGAACGGCTCGTTCCTGCCGTCGCCGTAGACGAAGATGTCTAGGGGAGGGGTGACGGCGACGACGACGGGGCAAGAGGCGTGCGCGTGGGTGTTGCACGGCGCGGAGGAAGGTGGTGAAGGCGGCTCTGCCACTGGTATTGTGGCAGAGCGACGGAAAAGAAGAGGAGGGTTCGCTGGAGCTCACTGGACTCTTGACCGGAGAAGAGGAGACGAAATTGGGGGGATTCTTCGGCCAAGTCGAGCTTGACCGAAGCGGCAGCCCCTGCCGTCCCTTAAATACGTGCCGGTAGGAAGGGAAACACGAGGAGGAGGCATGGGCTGGTCAATGGAGAAGTGGCCGGAAAAGGGAGGCATGTGCCGGCAGGACATGGGAGGAGGTCCATGCGGAAGAGGACAACGTAGGGGACCCTCCTCTTGTTTCTGGGGTCGACTCCCATACCCTGCGCGGTGCCATCCTCAACGCAAAGTCGCCAGAGGTATGGCCTACTGCTGCGGGTGGCAGAGGGACCGGTATGTAGAAGACGAAGGGAAAGTTGAGGGGGTAAACGCAAGAGTTCAAAAAGTTAAGGGTCAGAAAGTAACTGTTGCAGACAAATTTGTAAAGTAGGTCAAAATGACCTTCCGTTAGGTCTAAATTTTGGTACAAACCTAATTTAGACTTAAGGAATCCAATGGTTGAATTTTATTTTAGGTTTGACCATGTTTGACCAGATATTTTGCACAAAAACCTAAATTAGATCAAAAATTGGGTATAGTTCTCAATCTAGGTCGAGATTGGTTCCAATGGCTAAATTGAAGGTTCTAAACCCTAGGGGATGTTTTCCCATGAATTTTAGAGGGTTTAATTGATTTTTATCTTGCCTGAAACTTCGTGAATTAAAGTGGATTTGTTTTAGGGTTGTAGGATCTCATTTAATTCCTAGATGTCGCTATAACCCTTTTCAGATCAAATTATCCCACTTTCTTTCTTATTAAGTCCATTTGACCTGTATTTAGATCCTTAGAAATTCCCTTTATGTACTGCATTGGTAAAATTACAGTTTTACCCTATGTGAGTTACTTTATACTCAAATTTATAATTCTCTGATTTAGGCTTTCCCTTAGATTTTGTAGGAGCTTTTGTATACTTATTTAGGTCAAAATGTGTTAGGGTTCATGATGAGGTTCTCATCATACCCCCATGCCTAACTTTTACTAGTCCCTTAGGAAAAATTTAAGGTTTTAACCTTTATTCTAGACCAAGAATTTCTTTCATCAAATTTTGATAAGTGTTTTCCTCTTGTATCCTTGATTAGGTCAGAATGCCAATCATAAACCTAAAAGGTACTATAGTACCAACCAAGATCCAGATCTGTCTAGCTTTAGCCTCAGTCTTTAGCAAAGGTTTTTAAGGCCTATAGGAACTAACCTAAAGTTTATTGGACTCCATGGTTAAAGCACCCGTGCTTGAGATATTTTTAGCCTTGGTTTAGTTTGCAGTGAGTTTTGTAAGAGAGAGACTGAAGGTTTATTTGTTTGGAGAGTTTTCTCTCTCTTTTCTTTTTAATTCTAGCTTAGGATTGGCTTCACAACACGATCTGTATCAGATTCCTTATCTCCATCATCAATCCTCAGGGGTCCCTAGCAGTCGATGCTTCGAGATATCATCGCCCATGGTAACCCCCAGAACTCTGGCTTTCGAGATTTCGAGATAATCCTGTCCATGGTGTTCCGTGGTCGAATTCAAACCCTGACAATTAACATTTCGTGATAATTCTATTCATGGAATCTGAACCAGCAGAGTGCTTACATGCCCCCGGTTGGATATGTAAATATCCTAGGAGACAAGCACCGAGGAGATGATATGTTGTTACACATCTTCGAGGGGAATTTCCCACCTCTCCGCGTCGGGAACTCGTCCAAATCAACTTTGTGTTGATCGGCCGCTCCTAATCTTGGTGACATTTTCAGAATATTTGCAACACTTCTGCGTGATTTTGATATTTATGCTCACTGAACCAGACTGTGTGTGAATTTGGGTGCTTAGGTTACTGAGTCCCGTAAATCGAAGGTTAGTTAACAAGGCCGAAAACTCCCTAAGCCTTGGACCTAATACTTAAGCTTTTCTTTTTCCTCAACTTCTTGAGGAATATCTAGATCTTAATGGGTACTAAGAGTTTAGCCAAGAATGCCTAAGGTCCGCGTTCTTACTAATCTTGTTGTGCACTTTTGTTTTTCTTTTCCTTAATGTAGTCTAGAACTTTGGTTAATTCCTTAATTTCTTACTAATGACTATCCATTTTCTCTTTTATTTTGTGCTACTTTTTATCATTCCGCTCTTTTTCTCCTCCTCTTTCTGTAAAGTTTTCTAGCATTTTCTTCCTCCTTCAAAGTTTTTTTTTTTTCGTATATGCGGATTTTTTTTGTTGAAACCTTTTCTTATTATGTCATTTGATTGCACTTTCATACCCCCCCATGCCAAAGATTTGCAATGTCCTCATTGTACATTAGGTGGGTTTTTATTTAGCTTGGTTCATGCATTAGGATAGGTATTTGGTGAGTGGATGGGTCGAGGTGACTGTTGCGGACGATTTCTAATCTCAGATACGAGTACCTGAGGTGAAGTTGGCTGTCTTAAAGGATGAACTAAAGTACAAAGAAATTTTAGAAAAGGTTTCGGGTTTTTCAAGAAAATGATGGACTGCCTCCCATTAAGCACTGAGTTTTACGCCATCGGCTGGGTGCAATAAGCTCAGGGAGAATGGAGGATAAATGATGACTCAGCCAAATCTGTAATGGTTATGTCAATGAACAATTTGAGTCTTTGATCGTTCACGACGAAAGGTTCGGAATCGTGGCTGAATGGACTGATCTTGACTGCTCCATTTCCAAAGATTTGTCAGACAAGATATGGTCTGACCCACTTGGATCGCAGTTTCCCAGGGAAGAATTTTAGTCGGGCATCGAAGAGTAGGATTTCTGACCAGGGTGGAAGATCTTTCTAGATATGTGCTTGTCATGAAAGGCTTTAACCCACTCTTTGTAGATTCACGAGTTTTCATACGCCTCAAGGCATAATTCATCAATCTTGCTTATCTGAAGCTTTCTGTGGGTTCCAGCCTTAGAAAGATCTAAGTTGCAACTCCGTACTGCACAATATTCCTTGTGTTCCAGTTTGACGGGAAGGTGACATGCCTTCCCGTACACCAGCCCAAAAGGAGACATGCCTAATTGGGTCTTGTGGGCGGTCCTATAAGCCCACAAAGCTTCCGGAAGTCGGGACGACCTGTCCTTCCTGTCAGGTCGAACAGTGACTTGCAGGATTTTCTTGATCTCCCGATTTGATAGCTCAGATAGACCATTAATCTGGGGGTGGTAAGGAGTAGAGATTAGGTGAGACACCCCGTATTTGGTCATCAGTGACCTGAATTGAGCATTGGTAAAATGGGTCCCTCCATCAGAGATGATCGCACGAGGAATCCCGAATCGTGAGAAGATATTCTAATGAATGAATTTGATGACGACCTTATGATCACAAGTTCGGATTGGAATGGCTTCGATCCATTTGGACACGTAGTCCACAGCAAGTAAAATGTACTCGAAGCCGTCCGAAATAGGGAAGGGGCCCATAAAATCATTCCCCCAAATATCGAAAATCTCGCATACGAGAATCGGCTGTAAAGGCATCATGTCGCGGTGGCTCATGTTGCCTAAAGTTTGGCAATGACTGCATACCTTACAGTAACTGTATGCGTCCTTGAAGATAGTGGGCCAATAAAAGCCACACTGGAGGATTTTTGATGTGGTTTTGTGCCAGAAAAATGGTCACCGCATGCCTGGTCATGGCAGAAGGAGAGAATGTTATTGATTTCTCCCTCTGGGACACATCGCAGGATGATTAGGTCAGCACCTATGTGGAATAGGTACGGGTCTTCCCAGATGTAGTACTTGGCATTGAAGCGCAATTTGTCTTTCTTGGCCTTCGGCCATTCAGACAGGATCTGGTGAGATGCCAAGTAGTTTACTATATCAGCAAACCATGGAAGCCTAGTACCAATAGTCAAGAGGTGCTCATCAGGAAAATGCTCCGAGATGGGCCTAGAAGGGTTGATGATCTCAGAAGGAAGGCGAGACAAGTGGTGAGCTACCACGTTCTGTCTTCCCGCCTTGTCGCGAATCTCGTGGTCGAACTCTTGAAACAGCAAGATCCATCGGATTAATCGAGGCTTCGCGTCCTTCTTAGCAAGGAGATGCTATATGATCCGAGTAGATTATGACGTGGGAACCCAGGAGATAAGATCTGAATTTTTCAAGGGTAAATACTACTGCTAGCAGCTCTTTCTCCGCAACCATGTAGTTACGTTGAGCCTCGTCAAGTGTTTTGCTAGCGTAGTAGATGACCACGGGTTTCCTGTCAATCTTCTGCCCCAGAACTGCTCCTATAGCGAAGTCAGATGCATCGCACATGATCTCAAAGGGTTGAGACCAATCAGGGGACTGTAGGATCGGAGCCTGGGTGACTCGATCACGAAGGTTCTCAAAAGCTTGAGTGCATTCCTTGGAAATCTCAAAGGGTACGTCCTTGGAGAGAAGAGTAGTCAGGGGGCCTGCGATTTTTGAGAAATCAGGGATGAAACGATGGTAAAAACCGACGTGCCCAAGAAAGATCAGATGTCCCTGATCGAGCTAGGCATAGGAAGTCTAGAAATCAGATTAACCTTGGCTCGATCTACCTGGATGCCTTTCTCAGAAATTATGTGTCCTAGGACGATCCCCTCAGGCACCATAAAGTGGCTCTTTTCCCAGGAAAGAACCAGATTTACGTCAATGCAACGCCTGAGTATGTGAACCAACTACTGGAGGCAATCGTCAAATGATGCCCTGAAAACTGAGAAGTCATCCATGAAGACTTCCAGATAATCACCTACCATATTTGAGAATATGGCAAGCATGCACCGCTGAAAAGTCGCAGGTGCATTGCAGAGACCGAAAGGCATGCTTCGGAACGCATACGTCCCGAAGGGGCAGGTGAATGTGGTCTTCTCTTGGTCCTTTAGATGAATCGCCACTTGGTTGTAACCGGAGTACTCGTCAAGAAAGCAGAAGAATCTATTTCCCATTAACTTCTCGAGAATCTGATCAATAAATGGTAGTGGGAAATGATCCTTCTTCGTGGAGGAATTGAGTCTTCGATAATTTATGCAGACTCTCCACGAGTTGGCTATACGGGTAGGTATGACCTCTCCGATTTTAGTCGTGATGGTGGTGAGCCCTGCCTTCTTAGGCACAGCCTGGATGGGGCTCACCCAACGACAGTCGGAGATCGGCCAGATGATCCCTGCATCTAACCACTTAATGATCTCTTTCTTCACGACCTCCTATAGATTGGGATTCAAACGTCTCTGCATTTCATGTGAAGGTCGTGCGCCCTCTTCAGAATAGATACGGTGTGTGCAATAAGAGGGACTTATTCCAGTCAAGTCATCAAGAGTCCAACCAATGGCTCTGTAATGTTGCTGGAGAACAGTAATCAGACGAGATTCCTAATCAGGTGTGAGTTTGGAGTTTATAATCACAAGAAATGTCCGATTAGAACCCAAAAAGACGTATTTTAAATGATCGAGAAGGGGTTTGAGTTCAAGAATGGGGTTATCAGCAGCAGTGGGTGGTTCAGAGTGAGTGTGGGGTACAAGGGTAGGAGTTGTAGGTTTGTCTAGATTAAGGTCTAACTCCTCTAATTGTGGTTCAAGATTTTCTTGTGGTTGATGAGGAATAATCATGTTGTCCTCGAGTTGTGATTCATTAACCACATCTCTAATATCACAAATTTGTTCAATGACACCGCAATTGATCCCTTGTTGGGCCTTAAAGATATCAATTTCGAGAGTATGATTCCCAAATTTCAGTTCTATTTGGCCCTCTTCACAACTTATGTTGGCCCTTGCAGTGGCCAGAAAAGGTCTCCGTAGTATGATTGGTGTGTCCCTTAGGTTTTCAGGTGCATCCATATCTATAACTATGAAATCTACAGGGAAGTAGAAATCCCTCACCCTAACAATAACATCCTCAAGAATTCCCTTAGGTGACTTGATAGATCGATCTGCTAACTGCAATGTCACCTCAGTCGGTTTTAGCTCAGATTCTTCTAGATGGTTAAGTAGGGATATGGGTATTAAGTTTATAGAGGCACCTAGGTCCAATAATGCTCTATCAAACTGGGTCTCACCGATCTTACATGAAATCAGGGGAGTACCTGGGTCTTTTGCCTTGGGTGGGAGTCTACTCAGGATTACAGAGCTGGCTTGCTCTGACAGTACAATTGGACTCCCACTCTTGGTTCGCAGCTTACGCTGAGGTGTACATATGTTTTTCAAGAATCGTGCATAAGTTGGTACGTGGCGGATCGCATCCATTAAGGGGATGTTTATTTGGACCTGCTCAAAGAGCTTGATCAGGTCCTCCTCCGGAGTCACGGGTTTAGTTGTTCGCTTTCCCTTGGTCAAGGCCTCAGGAAATGGAACCATGGTTGGTTCCTCTAGGATAGGTGCAAATTTTTGATCTGGGATAGGGATAGGAACATCCTAGATGACTGTCCTAGGGTTTAGGTCACTACCAGGCTTGGAGTGGTCTGGATAAGGTGGATCTTGGGTTGCCTTACCACTACGAGTTGTTACAGAATTTATTCCTGGCTGGTTTTGGTTGGGGGTTGGTAAGATGGGCTGCTGCTGTTGGTAACCCGCATAGGAGGTTGAAGCTTCCATCCCGTCAGGCGATGGAACAGAAGGGGCCTGATAGATCAAGTGTGCTTGGTCTGGGTTTGGGTTCATAACGCGCCGCTGGGTCGGCACGCTATTCGGGTTAGGAAGAGGTTGAGAAGGAAGTGTGCCTGGTTGGTGAAAATTTGCCAACTGGGCAAGTTGGTTGTGAACCTCTGTGATTTTATCCTTGTGTTACTTTTGGATAGCCGCATTCGTTCTCTGAATGTCAGCCAAAGTCTGGAGGATAAGGGACATTTGATCTTGGTTGGGCCTGGATAGATAAGTGGGGTTGGGCCGAGGCTGAGGCGGCTGATAAGGACGAGGGGCTTGTGGACGGGGCTGAAAAGGTGGTCTCGGATTCTGAGAATTTCCCACCCACTGAAAATTGGGATGGTTTTGCCATTCAGGATTGTAGGTGTTGGAAAATAGGTCATTCTGGATGGCGTTGAGGTCCTCGCAGGTCTGAGGAGCCTCAGAAAAATTGGAGAATTAGGGAGTAGGGCTCCCCCGGCAAGAGTAGAAAGGATCGGAGGTCCCTCCGGTCCTGGAGTCAGATGAGGGTGGATACGAGTCCATCCCTGGAGAAGATCGGTGGAAAATGTTCTGCACAGTTTCCTGTGTGGGAGGGTTCTGTGCGAAGGAGTTTTGCGTAGAGGTGGCTCGCTGCAAATGCTGAGTCAGCTCATCCACCTTCTTCTCAATAATAGAGACCTTGTCCAATTGACTGGCCATTAATTCCAGGTCGACTGCTGCGGAGAGGCCCTGCGTCTCATGTGCTCCCCTAAGGTTCTTCACTGCGCGGGTATTCGTTCGATCGAATAATCCCATGGAGTTATTGTTGATGGAGTTCTCGCACATGTTCTCGAGAATCTCCCACACGGTGTCTTCATGTTGACCCATGACATCCCTCCGCAAGTTGCATTGACGAACAGTCTAATATCTTCACGGAGTCCCTGGTAAAAAGACTGTACTTGTTCTCACTTAGGAACTCCGTGATGGGGGCACTTTCTCATGAGATTCTGAAAACGATCCCATGCCTCATGAAGAGGTTCTCCTGTCTGCTGTGTGAAGTGAGTAATCTGATGGCGCAAAGCGTTTGTCTGACCAACAGGGAAGAACTTCTTCAAAAACTCGGACTGAAGTTCTTCCCAATTGTTGATCGGGCGAGTCTATGTCTGATACCAATGGGTTGCCTTGTCCATAAGGGAGAAAGAGAACATCTGCATGAGTAAGATATTCTAATTCTGTGCATCTGACCCGAAAGTTTGGGCCAGATGCTTAAGCTGTTTGATGTGTTGGAAGGGGTCTTCAGAGTTAAGCCCATAGAATTTAGGTACGGCGTGGATCATGTTGGGCTTCAATTCGGAATCAGGTCCTCCAGTCGGGATTTTGACTCGAGGCTCAATTGCCACTCTAGCAGGATTATAGTGATCTCGCATTTGGGGCGCTGCGGTGGGTTCATGAAGTTTTGGAAGAGATCATTGAGTCGCTGGAGCTGATGCTCAAGATTATTCTCTTCTTCAACGGGTTGAGCCATTGTGGAAGAAGAAGGGGAATTAGGTTCAGAGTCAGAAGAGAGGTCAATGTGAAGAGGTTGTTGCACAAACAAGGGTACCGAGGCTTGGCCTCGGGGAGAGTGAATTTCTAGAGGAGGTTTCAATGACCTCCTACCGAACATACACTGATGGATAGGACAAGGTTAGAAGGTGTTGGACCCAATCAAGACACCCAAAATGTTGGGTGACTATAGAGGTTCGGAGCGGATGATACCCCTTAATCAGAAGGCCATCCACCTGAGAATTACCTGGGCAGCCAGAGAGGGTGAGTCCCGCGAAGATCCCTACACGGTAGAGCACCCCGACAGGTTACAGGGTTTCCCCCACTGATGAGAACCTCGTCACAAACCCTAAACTAGGACCATTTAACCCTGATATGCAAGAAAAAGCTCCTACATAACTCTAGAAAGGCTTGGCTCAGAGAGATTCTGAGTTTGCAAAGAAAATAGAAACTAAGGGGTAAAAGTGCAATTTCACCAATCCGATCTGAAAATAGGGTAACTCAGGATCCAAACATAGGTCAAAACAACCTAATAAGAAGAAAAGTGGGATGAGACGACTCAATAAGGGCTACAGTAACTCCAAGAAATTAAATGACATCCTGTAACCCTAAAAATAAATCTAATTCAATTCACGTGGTTTGAGGCAAGGTAAAAATCAACTAAACCCTCTAAAATTCATAGAAAAATAATCTCTAGGGTATAGGACTTTCAATTTGGCCTTAGGAACCCATTTTGACTTACATTGAGAACCATGCCCAATTAACAACTTAATTTAGGTTTTTACGTAAATTGACCAGCCAAACAAGGTTTAATCTAGAAATAAAATTCACCATCAGAATCCTTAGGTCCTAATTAGTCATGTATAAAAACTTGGGCCTAAGAAGAAACCTTCTTGACCAACTTTACACTTTGGTCCTCATACATTTACTTTTTGGCCCTCAACTTTTGAACCCTCACATTTTGGCCCCTAACTCTCCTTCGTTCTTTGCGTTTAGGTCCCTCCTGCAAAACCTGAGCAGCGCCATGCTCCGGCGACCTTGCGCGGAGCATGGCGCTGCGCAGGGTGAGGGAGGGGCCCTGGCAAGTCAATGGGGGGTACCCTGCGTCGTCAGCCACCGCAGGGACACCCCCCTGAGCACTGCACCCACCCATACCGGCCGTGCGAACGCACGGATGGTATGGGTATCCTTCCTCCGGCGTCCTCCGGCGAGGGAGACACGTCGTCTCCCTCCGCCCTCCTCTCTGGTTCTGCCCCTATAAATACCCCCGTCGCTCCGCCGTTCTTCCCAGCTCGGATCTGACGGAGACACCCCCTCAATTCCTCCCTTCCCACTCCGACAGACGCCCCCTTGCTCCGGTGGCCTCTCCTCCTCCTCCTCGTCGCCCTGCCGCACTACCAGCAGCAGGGTTACCATCCCTCGATCTCTCTGCGTCACGCCGCACCCAGCTGGCACCTCTCCGGCCCTCTCCTCGCCACCGCCCCTTCCTTTGGGCAATTTCTTCTTCGGCGACAGTCGATACGACTGTCGCCTGCGCCAACCCCTCCTCGTCCAGCTTAGTAGGTAAAACTTCTCCTCTTCCTCCCCTCTTTCTTTTCCATACTGAAAGCCCTTACTGTCGCCACCGATTTCCCACCGATCACCCTCACCTTCTCCACCTCCGGCCAAACTCCGGCGAACCGCTCCCATCGCTCCAGCACCCCACACGGCTCGCCGACCTGTGCATAACCTCCGCCTCCTCACCCTGATCCTCTTCCGCCCCTCCACTTCCCACCAAACGCCCTCTGCAGATCCACCGAACACACCCACTTCTCCGCCCGCAGTTTGACCTAGGGCGACCCTTTTGCTCCACCACGCCCCCTGCAAACCCTCCGACCACCTTCGCCGTGGCATGGCGAAGGTCCTCCGCATATCTGATTAGGCCGAGAGGCCGTGTTGTTGTACACAGGGTCTGTGCTCGCCGCCGCCATTGATGAGTGACGAAGCTCCTTCGACCTGCTGCTCCAGGCACACCACGCCCAGATCAGACTCCCAGGCTACGCGGGGTAGCTTCGCGAAGTGTCAGGCTGCAGTTGAGGCGAAGCCCTCGCCCGAAGCCCTCGCGCGAAGTTCGGCTGCCACTACTTCCTCTGCGCAGGCGCCCAAATTGGGGTGGGACATTTAGTCCCACCTCGGAAACCCGCTGAGGCGAACGGGCGCTTAAAGGCAAAAAGTGCCTTAAGCTGTTCGCCTCAGCACATGGGATGAGGTCCCTCTCACATCGCTTCACCCGGCCCGTCCGCGAGCTCATCATGCGGATCTGGCCGACCCGACCCGACTTGACTGGCACTCCTCGCCCACCACCGCACGCCGGTGGGCCTAGACCCGGGCGCGACCCGCGTACCCGATTACCCGGTTGCTCTGGGAGAGCCTTCCGAAGAGTGAATACTGAGAGAGAGAGAGACGCGGGGGGGGGAGAGGGTAGTGTAGGTTTTTGCCCTCTGATGCTGAACTCTTGAGCGTGCAGGCACAGGTGAAGAAGAAGGACTGTGGAAGAAGAAGAACTGAAGCGACACTGTTGCATCTGCGGGTTAAGTCGTCTGATTGGAAAATCAGACGACGTCCTGAAGACAGGTGAAGACAGAAGAAGAAGAGAAGAGAGAAGGAGCAGCCAAGTGAAGAAATAGAAAGCAGAAGAAGAAGAGAAGCAAGAAGCAAGAAAAGAAGAAGAAGAAGAACAGGAAGAACAAAAGCCAAAGAGGAGAGAAGACAAAGAGGAAGAAAGAAGAGAAGAAGAAGAAGCCAAACTTTCATCTCTCTCTCTCTCTCTCTCTCTATTTTTGTAATAGAACATGTATAACTCTAGAATATGACTTGCTCCCTGAGTTCGACCTCGGGAGAATTGTTTTTCCAGAGTAAAAAATATATATATATATTTGAAATGATGGAAATAACTAGCTATACTACAACGCTATAGCAAAACTTAGTCATAGTTGTCGCCGACCGTTTCATTTTTTGGCGCTGTTGCCGGGGAGCAACGGCTATTCTAGAGGTAGACATTTCTGTTTCTTTTTAGTTCTAATATTCTCCTCTCTTTTGTGCAGCTACAGGAAATCAAGAAGACAAGCAACCGCACGACAACCACTCCGAGGACAGGTAATTTTTTTTTCCTCTCGCTATTAACCCCTAAACTCTAAAGAGGAAGAAAAGAAAAGAACAAGCAATATAGGGCTAACCTGTCTTCTATACTTAGTAAACCATAAGAAGTTGCATGTTTTTCAACCCATTATTCCTGCACACTATTAAGGGTATTTAGGGGCTAACACATTCTTGCTTGAGTCCTAATTACCCACCAAAGAATTAACTGGACCAAGTAGAGCTAACATAAGATTCATCATTAGGGTTTTAGAGACACACTACTTAAATCAAGAATGGAGAAAATCCAAAAGAAGTGTGCCTAAACCATTGATTAAACACAGTTATTCAGAGAAACCCTAAACAATTGACTCTCTAAACACTTGAACCCAAAAAGAAAGGACCCAAAAGCTCTCAAAGGAACAAGAGGTAAAGTTGACCCCTTGGGTCAACCAACCTTAAAATTAGGTCACTTTCTCACTCAACATACCTAAAAGTTGAAGTGTAACTTTAAACACTCTGATCTTAAACTAAAATTGGTAGACTTAAGAGGTCAAGATCCCCATTCTGGTCTACCTGGAACCGCAGTGACAAGAGAGGTCGGGTGGGGGAAACCCTGTGACCCGTGGGGACGCTCTACCGTGTAGGGGTCTTCGCGGGACTCACCCTCTCTGGCTGCCCAGGTAATTCTCAGGTGGACGATCTTTCTGATCAAGGGGTCCATCTGCCCCGCACCTCTATAGTCACCCAACACATTTTTGGGTGTCTCGATTGGGTCCGGCATCTTCTAACCTCTTCCACTCCAACAGTGCATGAATGGTAGGAGATCCTTAAGACCACCCTTAAGATCTCCTTTAAAATTTCACTCTCGTCAAGGTCCAGCCTTGACTCCCGTGTTTGAGCAGCAACCTAACCCCATCATTCTCTCTTCCGATTCCGAATCAAACTCTTCTTCTATCATGGCTCAGCCAGTTGAGGAAGAAAACAATCTGGAGCACCAGCTCCAGCGACTCAACGACCTCTTCCGAAACTTTGTGCACCCACCGTAGCGTCCCATGATGCGAGACCATTATAATCCTGCTGCGGTGGCCATCGAGCCTCGAGTCAGAATCCCGACTGGGGGACCTGACTCTGAATTAAAGCCCAATATGATTCATGCTATACCTAAATTCCATGGGCTTAATTCTGAAGTTCCCTTCCAGCACATCAAACAGCTAAAGCATCTGGCCCAAACTTTCGGGTCAGACGCACAAAATCGGGATATTCTTCTCATGAAGATGTTCTCCTTTTATCTTATGGACAAGGCCGCCCATTGGTATCAAACTCAGACCCGGCCGATCAACAATTGGGAAGAACTTCAGTCCGAGTTCCTGAAAAATTTCTTCCCTGTTGGATGGACCAACGCCTTGCACCATCAGATTACACATTTCACCCAACAAACAGGGGAACCTCTCCATGAGGAATGGGATCGTTTTCAGGATCTCATGAGAAAGTGCCCCCATCACGGAGTTCCTAAATGGGAACAGGTCCAATCTTTTTACCAGGGACTCCGTGAGGACATCCGTCTTTTCGTCAATGCAACCTGCGGAGGAAATATCATGGGTCAACATGAAGACACCGTGTGGGAGATTCTCGAAAACATGTGCAAGAACTCCATCAACAATGACTCCATGGGATTATTCGACAGGACGAATACCCGCGCAGCGACGAATCTCAGGGGAGCACATGAGACGCAGGGCCTGTCCGCATCAGTCGACTTTGAGTTAATGGCCAGTCGATTGGACAAGGTCTCGATTATCGAAAAGAAGGTGGATGAGCTGACTCAGCATCTGCAGTGAGCCACCTCTGCGCATAACCCTTTCGCACAGCCTCCTTCCACAAGGGAAACTGTGCAAAACATTCTCCATCGATCTTCTCCTAGGATGGACCCATCATCCGAATCTTTGCCCGGAGGTCCTTCCGATTCCTTCTACACCTGCCAGGGGAATTCCATTCCCTCTTTCTCTAACCCTCTGGAGGTTCCTCAGACCTGCGAGGACCTCAACGCCATCCAGAATGACCCGTTCTCCAACACCTATAATCCTAGATGGCGAAACCATCCTAACTTTCAGTGGACGGGAAATTCCCAAACCTAAAGACCATCCTTCCAACCCCGCCCACAACCTCCTCGTTCTTACCAGCCGCCTCAGCCTCGGCCCAACCCTACTTACCCATCTGGGCCAAATCAAGATCAAATGTCCCTTATCCTTCAGACCCTGGCGGACATTCAAAGAACGAATGCGGCTATCCAAAAACAACATAAGGACGAACTTACAGAGGTCCGAAACCAATTGACCCAGTTGGCAAACTCTCGCCAGCCAGGTACTCTTCCTTCCCAACCTCTGCCTAATCCTAACAACGTGCCAACCCAGCGGCGCGTTATGAACCCAAACCCGGGCTATGCCCATATGATTTATCAGGCCCCCTTTGTTCCTTCACCCGACGGGATAGAGGCCTCCACTTCCTTTGCATGTTACCAGCAGCAAGCTATCTTACCCAATCCCAATCAAAACCAGGCAGGACTTAATTCTGTAACAACTCGTAGTGGCAAGGAAACCCAAGACCCACCTCATCCAAACCACTCCAAGCCTGGTAGTGATCCCAAGCCTAGGACAGTAATCCAGGACATCCCCACCCCTATCCCAGATCCACAACCTGGACCTATCCTAGAGGAATCCCGTTTCCCGAGGCCTTGACTAAGGGAAAGAAGACTACCAAACCCGTGGCTCCTGAGGAGGACCTGGTCAAGCTCTTTGAGCAGGTCCACATAAACATCCCTTTGATGGATGCAATCCGCCACGTACCGGCTTACGCACGATTTCTAAAGAATATTTGTACACCCCAGCGTAAGCCGTGAACCAAGGCAGGGAGCCCAATTGTTCTGTCAGAGCAAGCCAGCTCTGTAATCCTCAGTAAACTCCCACCCAAGGCAAAAGATCCTGGTACTCCCTTGATTTCCTGCAAGATAGGTGATACCCAATTTGATAGAGCTTTTCTAGACTTCGGTGCATCCATAAACCTGATACCCACATCCTTACTTGACCATTTAGAAGAATCTGAGCTAAAACCAACCGAGGTGACATTACAATTAGCAGATCGATCTATAAAGTCACCAAAAGGGATTCTCGAGGATGTTATCGTAAGAGTGCGGGATTTCTATTTCCCAGTGGACTTTATAGTCTTAGATATGGATGCGCCTAAAAACCCTAGGGATACACCAATCATTCTAGGGAGACCTTTCTTGGCTACTGCTAGAGCCAACATCAGCTGTGAGGAGGGCCAAATAGAGCTTAAATTTGGAGATCAAACCTTAAAAATTGATATATTTAAGACCCAACAAGGAATTAATTGTGGTGTCATCGAACAGATTTGTGACGTTAGGATTTTGGTTGATGAATCACACCTCCAAAATGACTCGATTATGCCTCATCAACCACAGAAGGATCTTGACCCGCAAACGGAGGAGTTGAATCCAGATAGAAACAACCCAGTAACTCCTACCCTTGAACCTCCCATCTATACTGAACCACCAGCTGCTGCTGATAATCCTATCATCGAGTTAAAGCCTCTTCCTGCTCACTTGAAATACATCTTTTTGGGTTCCAATCAGGCCCTCCCTGTGATTATCAATTCCAACCTCAATCCCGAACAGGAATCCCGTCTGATTGCTGTCCTCCAGCAACATCGCAGAGCCATCGGGTGGACTCTCGATGATTTGACTGGAATAAGTCCCTCTTATTATACTCATCATATCTATTCAGAAGAGGGCGCACGACCTTCTCTTGAAATGCAGAGACGTTTAAACCCTAATCTGCAGGAGGTCATGAAAAAGGAGATCATCAAGTGGTTAGATGCCGGAATCATCTACCCGATCTCCGATAGTCGTTGGGTGAGCCCAATTCAGGTTGTGCCTAAGAAGGCAGGACTCACCACCATAACGACTGAAATCGGAGAAATCATTCCTACCCGATTAGCCAATGCGTGGAGAGTCTGTATAGATTACCGCCGACTCAATTCCTCCACGAAGAAGGATCATTTCCCACTACCCTTCATTGATCAAATTCTCGAGAAACTAGCGTGAAATAGGTTCTTCTGCTTTCTTGACGGGTACTCCGGTTATAATCAGGTGGCAATCCATCCTGAGGACCAAGAAAAGACCACATTCACCTGCCCCTTCGGAACGTATGCTTTCCGAAGGATGCCTTTCGGTCTTTGCAATGCACCCGCTACTTTTCAGCGGTGCATGCTTGCCATATTCTCCGATATGGTAGGTGATTTTCTGGAAGTCTTCATGGATGACTTTTCAGTCTTTGGAGAATCTTTTGATGATTGCCTCCAACACTTGGTCCGGATACTCAGGCGTTGCATTGAGGTGAATTTGGTTCTTTCCTGGGAAAAGAGCCATTTCATGGTGCCTGAGGGAATTGTCCTGGGACACTCAATCTCGAAAAAAGGCATCCAAGTGGATCGAGCTAAGGTTGATCTGATTTCTCTCCTTCCTATACCTAGCTCGATCAGGGACATCCGTTCCTTTTTAGGGCACGTCGGTTTTTACCACTGTTTCATTCCAGATTTCTCGAAAATTGCGTGCCCCTTGACTTCTCTTCTCTCTAAGGATGTACCCTTTGAAATCTCCAAGGAATGCATGCTAGCCTTTGAAAACCTGCGTGACCGAGTCACCAAGGCACCTATCCTACAATCCCCTGATTGGTCTCAACCCTTTGAGATCATGTGCGATGCATCTGATTTCGCTGTAGGAGCGGTCCTGGGGCAGAAAGCTGACGGGAAACCTGTGGTCATCTACTACGCTAGCAAGACACTTGACGAGGCTCAGCGTAACTATACGGTTACGGAAAAAGAGCTGCTAGCCGTAGTATTTGCCCTTGAAAAATTCCGATCGTATCTTCTGGGTTCCCATGTCATCATTTACTCGGATCACACGGCTGTGAGGCATCTCCTTGCCAAGAAGGACGCGAAGCCCCGACTAATCCGTTGGATCTTGCTGTTGCAAGAATTCGATCTTGAGATTCGCGACAAGGTGGGAAGGCAGAATGTCGTAGCTGACCATCTGTCCCGTCTTCCTTCTGAGATCATTGACCCTTCCGGACCCATCACGGAACATTTTCCTGATGAGCACCTGCTTTCTGTTGGTACTAAACTTCCATGGTTTGCTGATATAGTAAACTACTTGGCATCTCATCAGACACCGTCTGATTGGCCGAAGGCCAAGAAAGACAAATTACGTTCTGATTCCAAGTATTACATTTGGGAAGACTCGTACCTTTTCCGCATAGGTGCTGATCAAATTATTCGGAGATGCGTCCCGGAAGAAGAAATCAGTAAAATCCTATCTTTCTGCCATGACCAGGCATGCGGTGGCCATTTCTCAAGGCATAAAACCGCATCCAAAGTCCTCCAGTGTGGCTTCTACTGGCCTACACTTTTCAAAGACGCATACAGTCACTGCAAGGCATGCAGTTGTTGCCAGACTTTGGGCAACATGAACCATCGCGACATGATGCCTTTGCAGCCGATTCTCGTATGCGAAATCTTCGATGTATGGGGGATTGATTTATGGGCCCCTTTCCTATTTCGGATGGTTTCGAGTACATTCTGCTTGTGGTGGACTACGTGTCCAAATGGATCGAAGCCATACCGACCCGAACCTGCAATCACAAGATTGTTCTTAAGTTCATACATCAAAACATTTTCTCAAGGTTCGGGATTCCCCGTGCTATAATCTCTGATGGGGGGACCCATTTTACAAATGCTCAGTTTAGGTCACTGATGGCCAAATTTGGGGTGTCTCACCGAATCTCTACTCCTTACCACCCCCAAACAAATGGCCTAGCTGAGCTGGCAAATCGGGAGATCAAGAAAATCCTGCAAGTCACTGTTCGGCCTGACAGGAAGGACTGGTCGTCCCGACTTCTGGAAGCATTGTGGGCCTATAGGACTGCCCACAAGACCCAATTGGGCATGTCTCCCTTTATACTGGTGTACGGAAAGGCATGTCACTTTCCCGTAGAGCTGGAGCATAAAGCCTATTGGGCAGTACGGAACTGTAATCTAGATCTTTCCAAGGCTGGAACCCACAGAAAACTCCAAATCAGCGAGATCGATGAATTACGCCTAGACGCGTACGAGAACTCGCGAATCTACAAGGAGCGGGTTAAAGCCTTCCACGACAAGCACATCTCGAGGAAGATCTTTCATCCTGGTCAAAAGGTCCTACTCTTTGATGCCCGACTCAAACTTTTCCCGGGGAAACTGAGGTCCAAGTGGGTCGGACCGTATTTAGTCCGACAGGTTTTTGGAAATGGAGTAATTGAAATCAGTCCACTCAGCCATGATTTCGAACCTTTCATCGTGAACGGTCAGAGACTCAAACTGTTCATTGATGTGACTTCTACTGATTCGGCTGAATCATCCCTCATCCTCCATTCCCCTTGGCGTAAAACTCAGCGCTTAACGGGAGGCAGCCCGTCATTTCTTGAAAATCTAAAACCTTTTTCTGACACCATTGTGCACTTAAGGTTCACCCTTTAAGACAACCGACTCCACCTCAGATGCTTGCATCTGAGATTAGAAATTGTCCGCAGAATTCATCCCGACCCATTCACTCACAAAAATATCTGTCTTAAGGAATAAATTAAGTAAATAAAAACCCCTAAATCATAATGAGGACATTGCAAGTCTTAGGCATGGGGGGGTATAAGTGCAAAACTTGTAGAAAAAAAGGTTTTAAACAAAAAATTCACATATGCCAAAAAAATCACAAAAATTAAAAATTTTTCAAAATAAAAAAATAAGAGGAGAAAGGAAATTTTGTGGAGAAGGAAAAGAAACATAATGAAAAGGAGCACAAAAAGATGAAAGAAAAGAGTAATAGTCATTAGTAAGAAGCTAAGGAATTAACCTTAGTCTAGACCATTTTTCAAGAAAAGAAATGAAAAGTGCTTGGTAAGATTAGTAAGAACGCAAACCTTAGGCATTCTTGATAGACTCTTAGTATCCATTAAGATCTAGACAATCCTCAAGAGGTTGAGGAAAATGAAAAGCTTAAGTACTAGGTCCAAGGCTTAGGGAGTATTTGACCTCGCTAACTAACTTCTGGTTTACGGGACTCAGTAACCTAAGCACCCCAACCCCACACACTGCCTGGTTCAGTAAGCATAAAAAAATTCAAAATCACGCAGGAGCGTCGCAAAAATTCTGAAAATACACCTAAAATAGGAACGGCCGATCAACACAAGTTGATTTGGACGAATTCCCAGCGCAGAGAAGCGGGAAATCCCTTCAAAGATGCGTAACAAAATATCATCTCCTCGGTGCTTGTCTCTTAGAATATTCACATATCCTACTGGGGGCATGTAAGCACTCTGCTGGTTCAGATTCCATGGATGGCATTATCACGAAGTGTCAACTGCCAGGGTCTGAACTCGGCCACGGAACACTATGGATGGGATTATCTCGAAATCTCAATAGCCAGGGTTCTGGGGGTTGCCATGGGTAGTGCTATCTCGAAGCATCGATTGCCAGGAACCCTTGAGGATTGATGATGGGAGCAATGAATCCGATACAGACCGTGTTGAAAAAGCCAATCCTAGGCTAGAACTAAAAAGAAAGAGAGAGAGAAAACTCTCCAAACAGAAAAACTTTCTATCTCTCTCTCTTGCAAAACGTACTGCGAACTGAACCAGGGCAAAAATCGTTTCAAGCATGGGGTGCTTTAACTACAAAGTCCAATAAACCTTAGGTTAGTTCTTGTGGGTCTTAAAAACCTTTGCTAAGGACTGAGGCTGAGGCTAGACAGATTTGGATCTTGATTGGTACTAGAGTACCTTTTAAGTCTATGGTCAGCATTCTAACCTAATCTAGGTTCAAAAGAAAAGGCACTTACCTGAAGTTGTTAAGAATATCATGGTCTAGAACAAAGGTTAAAACCTTAAGTTTTTGCTAAGGGACTAGCAAAAGCTACGCATGGGGGTGTGATGAGAACCTCGTCACAAACCCTAAACTAGGACCATTTAACCCTGATATGCAAGAAAAAGCTCCTACATAACTCTAGAAAGGCTTGGCTCAGAGAGATTCTGAGTTTGCAAAGAAAATAGAAACTAAGGGGTAAAAATGCAATTTCACCAATCCGATCTGAAAATAGGGTAACTCAGGGTCCAAACATAGGTCAAAATAACCTAATAAGAAGAAAAGTGGGATGAGATGACTCAATAAGTGCTACAGTAACTCAAAGGAATTAAATGACATCCTATAACCCTAAAAACAAATCCAATTCAATTCACGTGGTTTGAGGCAAGGTAAAAATCAACTAAACCCTCTAAAATTCATAGAAAAATAATCTCTAGCGTTTAGGACTTTCAATTTAGCCTTAGGAACCCATTTTGACCTACATTGAGAACCATGCCCAATTAACAACTTAATTTGGGTTTTTGCATAAATTGATCGGCCAAACAAGGTTTAATCTAGAAATAAAATTCACCATCAGAATCCTTAGGTCCTAATTAGTCATGTATAAAAACTTGGGCCTAAGAAGAAACCTTCTTGACCAACTTTACACTTTGGTCCTCATATATTTACTTTTTGGCCCTCAACTTTTGAACCCTCACATTTTGACCCCTAACTCTCCTTCGTTCTTTGCATTTAGGTCCCTCCTTCCAAACCTGAGCAACGCCATGCTCCGGCGACCTTGCGCGGAGCATGGCGCTGCGCAGGGTGAGGGAGGGGCCCTGGCAAGTCAATGGGGGGTACCCTGCGTCGTCAGCCACCGCAGGGACACCCCCCTGAGCACTGCACCCACCCATACCGGCCGTGCGAACGCACGGACGGTATGGGTATCCTTCCTCCGACGTCCTCCGGCGAGGGAGACACGTCGTCTCCCTCCGCCCTCCTCTCTGGTTCTGCCCCTAGAAATACCCCCGTCGCTCCGCCGTTCTTCCCAGCTCAGATCTGACGGAGACACCCCCTCAATTCCTCCCTTCCCACTCTGACAGACGCCCCCTTGCTCCGGCGGCCTCTCCTCCTCCTCCTCGTCGCCCTGCCGCACTACCAGCAGCAGGGTTACCTTCCCTCGATCTCTCTGCGTCACGCCGCACCCAACTGGCACCTCTCCAGCCCTCTCCTCGCCGCCACCCCTTCCTATGGGCAATTTCTTCTCCGGCGACAGTCGATACGACTGTCGCCTGCGCCAACCCCTCCTCGTCCAGCTTAGTAGGTAAAACTTCTCCTCTTCCTACCCTCTTTCTTTTCCATACTGAAAGCCCTTACTGTCGCCACCGATTTCCCACCGATCACCCTCACCTTCTCCACCTCCGGCCAAACTCCGGCGAACCGCTCCCATCGCTCCAGCACCCCACACGGCTCGCCGACCTGTGCATAACCTCCTCCTCCTCACCCTGATCCTCTTCCGCCCCTCCACTTCCCACCAAACGCCCTCTGCAGATCCACCGAACACACCCACTTCTCCGCCCGCAGTTTGACCTAGGACGACCCTTTTGCTCCACCACACCCCTTGCAGACCCTCCGACCACCTTCGCCGTGCCACGGCGAAGGTCCTCCGCATATCTGATTAGGCCGAGAGGCCATGTTGTTGTACACAGGGTCTGTGCTCGCCGCCGCCATTGACGAGTGATGAAGCTCCTTCGACCTGCTGCTCCAGGCACACCACACCCAGATCAGACTCCCAGGCTGCGTGGGGTAGCTTCGCGAAGTGTCAAGCTGCAGTTGAGGCGAAGCCCTCGCCCGAAGCCCTCGCGCGAAGTTCGGCTGCCGCTGCTTCCTCTGTGCAGGCGCCCAAATTGGGGGTGGGACATTTAGTCCCACCTCGGAGACCCACTGAGGCGAACGGGCGCTTAAAGGCAAAACGTGCCTTAAGCTGTTCGCCTCAGCACACAGGGTGAGGTCCCTCTCACACCGCTTCACCCGGCCCGTCCGCGAGCTCATCACGCGGATCCGGCCGACCCAACCCGACTTGACTGGCACTCCTCGCCCACCACCTCACGCCGGTGGGCCTGGACCCGGGTGCGACCCGCGTACCCGATTACCCGGTTGCTCTGGGAGAGCCTTCCGAAGAGTGAATACTGAGAGAGAGAGACACGGGGGGGGAGAGGGTAGTGTAGGTTTCTGCCCTCTGATGCTGAACTCTTGAGCGTGCAGGCACAGGTGAAGAAGAAGAAGGACTGCGGAAGAAGAAGAACTAAAGCGACACCGTAGCATCCGCGGGTTAAGTTGTCTGATTGGAAAATCAGACGACGTCCTGAAGACAGGTGAAGACAGAAGAAGAAGAGAAGAGAGGAGCAGCCAAGTGAAGAAACAGAAAGCAGAAGAAGAAGAGAAGCAAGAAAAGAAGAAGAAGAACAGGAAGAACAAAAGCCAAAGAGGAGAGAAGACAAAGAGGAAGAAAGAAGAGAAGAAGAAGCCAAACTTTCATCTCTCTCTCTCTCTCTTTATTTTTGTAATAGAACATGTATAACTCTAGAATACGACTTGCTCCCTGAGTTCGACCTCGGGAGAATTGTTATTCCCGAGTAAAAAAAATATATATATATTTGAAATGATGGCAATAACTAGCTATACTACAACGCTATAGCAAAACCTAGTCATAGTTGTCGCTGACCGTTTCCCCCACCCAACCTCTCTTGTCACTGAGATTCCAGGTAGATCAGAATGGGGACCTTGACCTCTTAAGTCTACCACTTTTAATTAGGATCAAGGTGCTTAGTGTTTCACTTGAACTTTTAACCTTTTGAGTGCAAAGAGTGATCTAATTTAAAGGTTGGTTGATCCAAGGGATCAACTTTACCTATTAGTTGCCGTGAGAGCTTGTTAGGTCCTGTCTTTTAAGGTTCAAGTGACTTAAGAGCCGGATTGCTTAGGGTTTCTCTTAATAGATCTTTTCAAGCAATGGCTTAGGCACACTTCTTTTGGGAATTTTCAATTCTTGATTAGAAGGTGTGTCTCTAAAATCCTAGCTTTGAGTCTTAGGTAGGCTCTAATTGGTCCAGTTAGTTGCCTTAGGAATAGGTAACTAGGGCTTAAGCAAGAAGGTTTTAGCCCTAATTGCCCTTAGTGGATATGCAGATGAGTATGTTGAAATTAAAAAGCAGGCAACTCTTGTGATTTACTATGTATAAGAGACAGGTAATTCCTAGATTGCTTTTCTTTCTCTTCTTCCTCTTTAGAATTTAAGGGGCTTAAATTAGAGAGGATAGAAGATTACCTGTCCCTTGGTGTGGTTGTTGTGCGACTTCTTGTTCCTTCTTTCCTTCCTATGCTTGCACAACAAGAGAGAGATTATGTCAATAGCCAATCAGAAATTGTGATTTAATAGCTTCTAGAATGCCCATTGCACCCCGGCAACGGCACCAAAAACTGATGGTCATCGTTTGCGATGTTTTAAAGATATGTTCATTGTAGTATGTTGCGAAAAACGATGATCAATTTATTTCAATTTATTACTCAAAATTTAGAATGTTCTAAGGTCGAGCAAACTTAATTCTAGAAGCATAAAAATTCACAATTCACCATAATATACTACTTTACAAAAATTAAAGAGAGAGGGAACAAAAATCCTTTCTTTTTTCTTTCTTTCTTTGTTTCTTCCTTCTCCTTTTCTCCCTTTCTTCTCTTCTTTCCCTGCCTTTTCTTTCTCGGACCTCTGATTCTTTGAATCAGATGCTTTATCTGCCTCTTGCTACAGTACCTTTGCAGGTTCTTCTCCTCTTGGCTTCTTCTTCTTCTCTTCTCTACTCGGCCTTCTTCTTCTTCCTTTCCTCTGTGCGGCAGGCGTCCCTCCTTCTCTTTTCTTCTCTTTTTCTTTGGCTTTCTTCTTCATCTCCTTCTTCTGTTGCAGCTCTTGGCTGCTTCTCCTTCTCTTCTCTTTAGTCACGTCTCTTCTTCTTCTCTCTGCTGCGCTCCCTCCTCCTTCTTCTTCCACTTCTGCTGCTTTGTGCGACTAAGTCCTCAGCCGCTCCTCCTCCTTTCTTCTTCTCCTGCTTCCCTGCACATTACAAGGTTAGGAAAAACCTAACCCCTACCCATCCCACGTCTCTCTCTCTCTTTCAAATTCACTCCAGGGTTCGCTCTCAGAGCCTTAATCGGGTAAGCGGGCCAGGTAATGCGCCCGGGACCAGACGCACCGGCGTGGGTGGTGCGCGAGGCATGAGTACGGGCGAGGGCAGGCACTAGCATGTGCGCACTGTGTGTGCGTAGGCGAGGGACCTGACCCCTGTGTATCGAAGGCGATAAGGCAAATGCACTTTTTCAATTTATTCAGCTGCGGCGCTTCAAGGATTTCCGAGGTGGGACTAATTGTCCCACCCGCTTCTTCGCTCGCGTCCGCAGGAGACCTGCCCCAATTGCCACAGCCTCGGTCGCCTGCTAAGCCAACTGCTTGGCTGTGTGAGTTCGCAACACCAATCTGCTCCTCCATGGACTCTGACGCCTGGAGCACACGACCTGGAGCTCGCAAGCAAACTTCTTCACACCTTCGTCAATGGCGGAAGAGGGTCGAACCTGGACTTCATGAATATGGCCTCCTGACCCTATCAAATCACTTAGGGTGATTCGCCGTGTTACGGCGAAGGTGAGACGGTGGTTGGCTGGCTGCGGGGCGGTCTAGGTGTGCATGCCTAGGTCACTCTGTGGTCGTGTTTGTGGGGTTGTCCGGTGGAGGTATGGAGCGTGTGTGGTGGGCAGTGAGTGGGCGGAATGTTGACAGTGGATGGAGGCGAAGCTTGTGAGGTTGTTGGCAAGGCATGTAGATGCGTGGAGCAACGGGAGTGCCTTCACCGGTGGTTGGCCGGAGATGGGGACGATGGTGGTGGAATGCGGCGTTGAGGGGATAAAAATCGCAATAAAGATAGGGGAAATAAAGAGGGTGGAGAAAGGAATAATTCTAACCTAGCTAAGCGGTCGAAGGGGGGCAGGAGGCGGATGGCTCGTTCCTGCCATCGCCGAAGATGAAGATGTCCAAGGGAGGGGTGACGACGACGACGGGGCTAGAGGCGCACGCGTGGGTATTGCACCGTGCGTCTAGCCCCGTCGTCGTCATCATCGTAGACGCGTGGGTGTTGCGAGGCTCTGCCACTGGTATTGTGGTAGAGCGATGAAAAAGAAGAGGAGGGTTCGCCAAAGCTCGTTGGACTCTTGACCGAAGGAAGAGGAGACGAAATTGGGGGGATTTTTCGGCCAAGTCGAGCTTGACCAAAGTGGTAGCCCCTGCCGTCCCTTAAATAGGTGCTGGAAGGGAGGGAAACATGAGGAGGCATGGGCTGGTTGCCGGAGACGGGGTCGGAAAAGAAACCCATACTTCTCACGCATTCGCACGAGAAGTATAGGTGCCAACAGGACATGGGAGGTGGTCCATGCGGAAGAGGACAACGTAAGGGACCCTCCTCTCGTTTCTGGGGTTGGCTTCCATACCCTGCGCGGCACCATCCTCCGCGCAAAGTCGCCGGAGGTATGGCCTGCTGCTGCGGGTGGCAGAGGGACCAGTATGTAGAAGACGAAGGGAAAGTTGACGGGGTAAAGCAAGAGTTCAAAAAGTTAAGGATTAGAAAGTAATTGTTGAGGATCAATTTGTAAAGTAGGTCAAAATGACCTTCCCTTAGGTCTAAATTTTGGTGCAAACCTAATTTGAACCTAAGGAATCTAATGGTGAAGTTTGATTTTAGATTTGACTACGTTTGAATGGACATTTTGCACAAAAACTCAAATTAGGTCAAACATTGGGTATGGTTCTCAATCTAGGTCAAGATAGTTTCCAATGACCAAATTGAAGGTTATAAACCCTAGGAGATGTTTTTCAATGAATTTTAGAGGATTTAATTGATTTTTATCTTTCCTGAAACATCGTGAATTAAAGTGGATTTGTTTTAGGATTATAGGATGTCATTTAATTCTTAGATGTCGCTATAACCCTTTTAAGACCAAATCATCTTACTTTCTTTCTTATTAAGCCCATTTGACCTGTGTTTAGACCCTTAGAAATCCCATTTATGTACTGCATTGGTAAAATTGCAGTTTTACCCATTGTGAATTACTTTATACTCAAATTTATAATTATCTGATTTAGGCTTTCCCTTAAGTTTTGTAGGAGCTTTTGTATACTTATTTAGGTCAAAATGTGCTAGTTAGGGTTCATGATGAGGTTCTCATCACTTCCCAAGGCTGCTCCTATGTACGACAAAGCAGCCACCCAAAATCAGGTCGATATATCTTCTGCGATACAGCCTGCATGGCTGTAACTGCGGAAAGAATGTACCTTTGCGATACAGGTGCTTTCAGACGTCTAGTGTTGATGTTAGACGTCCAGATGCTCAGCCAGTCGTCCGAATTGCACTCCAAATGTCTGGTACTGGAAAAATTCTTGTATCAGACCGCACTTCCAACGTTCCTCGCCGCGCTCCGTCGCGTTTTCTCCTTGCTCCGTCGCTGCTCCAGCTGTTGTAGGTGGTCGAGGACGTCACTCCGGACTCCCTCCTCCCGTACACCCCCGCGGCGGCCATGCAAGCTCCGACGAGCTTCCACCGAAGCTCCCGACCTTGGCCTCCTCCTCCTCCTCTCGCACTTCTCCTCTTTCTCGCTCACCCTTGCTTGCGGCAGTGAAGGTGGGGTGTGTTGGTAGTGGTGGAGTGGAGAGGAGAGGAACGGGGGGTGGCTTTTTATAGCTGAGGGATTAGGGTTCAGCAGGGGGAAGGAAGAAGGAAAGAGAGAGAAAGAGAGTTCTGTGCGTCGCCCATGCGCAGAACACAAAATGCGTACAGATTTTTAATTTCCAAACGTCCGGGAAAGGGTCCAAATGTCTGAATAGACGTCTGACTGACACTCCAGACGTCTTAAAAGGCTAAAAGTGGAACGGGTCTTTACAAAACCCCTATCCTATTACGTCGATTCCATCTCCCAAACCACCTACCGAACACCACCACGTTTGTAGCTCCACCTTGACCTCGCCCTACACACACACACACCACGACAGCACGTCGCCACCACCACCTCACTCATCACTCCCTTACGAAGCTCCTGAGTATTTTTAATGTGGCTAAGAGTCATTCTTCTTGTTTTCAGGTGTGAAGAGATAAGCCACCATTGATGGTAGCTTCGAGCTAAGCTTGAAGCTTGTTCTTGCCACAACAGCTCCAGGTGAAACCTCCAGGCAATGCGGATTCATTCCAGGAGCACATCCAGGCTTCCACTTAGGAACATCGAGCGCTCCTTCCATCCCAATTGCAAGCATCATCCAACTACAGCTTCACGCAACAAAGCTGTGGGATTTAGTCCCACCTCGGAAGCACACAGGCATTTGCAGATGAATAAATTGGATTTTTGCCTCTAGCTGTTTGCCTCAAGTCACCGGGGGTGAGGTCCCTGCTTACCCACTGTCACCTGACCTGCCTAACCTGTACTCACACCTTTACTGCGTCCCACGCCCGCAGCCCTAGTCCCAGGTATGCGGATCCCCGTTCACCCGATTACCTGTTACTATGGTAGACTCTAGGAGAGCAGAACTATTATGACCCAGTTCCCGAATCCCTACGAGATACGAGAATCGGACCGACTCGACTGATCCCAAGACCCAGTCGTCCAACGAGAAAGCAACCAAAAGTGCAGTAATATAAACCACATTCACCATGTATATAACTAGCAGTAACAAAATACAGCAGTAAAGAAAAGAAATACTATAGTGTACACCACCACAACAGTAAAGAAATAAACATGAACATAAACATGAAGCTTATAATGAAAAGAGTACAGAGGTAACAGAAACTACTCACAACAACAGAAAGAAAAGTATTGTGGGTACTACACAAGTAACACAATTGGGTCCTACTAGGCTCAGCGCCCTCTGCAGCCGCTGATGAGAACCTCATCATGAGCCATAACTAGCTTATTTTGACCCAATACAAAGGATAAAAGCTCCTACATAACTCAAGGAAAGGCTTAACTCAGAGAATTCTGAGTTTAAGGAGAAAACAAGTCATAAGGGGTAAAAATGTAATTTTACCAGTATAATCTGCATACAGGGTAATTCATGGCCCAAATATAGGTCAAAGCAACTTAATAAGAATAAAAGTGGGATGAAATGATCTAGCAAGGGCTACAGCAATTCCAAGAAACTAAATGATAATCTGTAACCCTAAAACAACCCACTTCAATTCACAAGGTTCGAGGCAAAGTAAAAATAGAATAAACCCTCTAAAATTCATAGAAAAATAATCTCTAGGGTTTAGAACCTTCAATTTGGCCTTCAGAACCCATTTTGACCTACATTGAGAACCATACCCAATTAATAACTTAATTTGGGTTTTTGCGTAAATTGACTGGTCAAACAAGGTTTAATATAGAAATGAAATTCACCATCAGATTCCTTAGGTCCTAATTAGTCATGTATAAAAACTTGAGCCTAAGAAGGAACCTCCTTGACCGACTTTACACTTTGGTCCTCATATATTTACTCTTTGGCCCTCAACTTTTGAACCCTCGCATTTTGGCCCCTAACTCTCCTTCGTTCTTTGCGATCAGGTCCCCCCTGCAAAACCTGCCAACACCATGCTCCGGCGACCTTGCGCGGAGCATGGCGCCGCGCAGGGTGAGGGGGGGGACCTGGCAAGTAAACCGGGGGTGCCCTGCGTCGTCAGCCGTCGCAGGGACACCCCCCTGGTCGTTATAACCCACCATACCGGCCGTGCGAACGCACGGACGGTATGGGTTCTTGTTTCCAGCCATCCTCCGGCGAGGGAGACACGTCGTCTCCCTCCGCCTTCCTCCCTGTTTGATCCCTATAAATACCCCCCGTTGCTCCACCGACCGGGGCAGCTCGGATCTGACGGAGAAAACCCCCAACTTTCCTCTCTTCTCTCTCCGGCAGACGCTCACCAGCTCCGGCGGTTCCTCCCCCTTCTCCTCTTCGCTCTGCCGCAATACCAGCAGCAGAGACTTCCTCCCCCGCTCTTCCCGCGCCACGCCGCACCCAGCTGGCGTCTCTCCGGCTCTCTGCTCGCCGCCGCCCCTTTCCCTGAGCATCGTCTTCTCCGGCGACAGTCGATACGACTGTCGCCCTGTTCCTCCCCCTTCGTCCCTGCAAGTAAGTTAGAACTATTTCCCTTCTTCTCCTCTTTCTTTCCCCGGTTCCAATTTGTTCAATTACGCCCTCGACCGACCCTGACCATCGTCACCCCCTTCGACTCCGGCCACCCTCCGGCGAGATGTTCCCATCGCTCCACAGCCTCACACACCTCGCCGACCCTCACCGAACCTCCGCCTCATCACACTGAGCACCCCCCACCCCTCCACTGCCACTCCACACCTCCGTAACACTCCCCCGAACAAACCCATTCCTCCGGTTGCAGTCCAACCTAAGGCTGCCGCCAGACGCCACCTTGCGGCCTGCCGCGCAGCTCCTCACCTTCGCCGTGCCACGGCGAAGGTTCCCCAGTGGTTTGATCAGGCCGAGAGGCCATATTCGTGTCCGACAGGTTTTGAGGTTCGACCGCCATTAACGCACATTGAAGCAGCTTCTCCCGCGCTCCAGGCTTGAGGACTCCAAGTCTCCAGCTGCTGCGGATTACGGGGAGTCTTGCGAAGGCAGCCAGCCAGCAACCTACGCAAATCAAAGCCGCAGCTGCAGAAGCCAGGCCGCGGTCTCCCAGCAGGCGCACGCGAGGAAAGGTCTGCGTTTAGTCCCACATCGGTAAGCCTCACACACTTTCCACTGTTTAAATTGATTTTGTGCACTAGCCTTACTACCTCAGCACACGGGGTGAGGTCCCCTTACACCCGCCCGGTTACCCGGTCTCGTCCGCGCTCACGCCCCGCGGACCTGACCCGACCCGACTTAGACTGACCTGCACTCCTCGCCCACCACGCACGCCGGTGGGCCTGGACCCGGGCACGACCCGTACCCGATTACCCGGCAGCTCTGGGAGAGCTTTCCCAAGAGTGGTTTCAGAGAGAGAGAGACGCGGGGGGAGAGGGTAGAGTAGGTTTTGCCTCTGACGCAAAACTCTGAAGTGTGCAGGAACAGGTGAGGAAGAAGAGAGCTGAGGAAGACACTGTAGCAACTGGCAGTTTAAGTCGTCTGATTTGGAAATCAGACGACGGCCTGAAGGGAAAAGAAAAGAGAAGGAGGGGCGACGTCCCTGACTGGAAAAAGAAAAGAAGGAAGAAGGAGGTCTGAAGAAAGAAAGAAGATCACCTCTGCAGAACTAAGAAGGAAGAAGGAGATCTGAAGAACAAAGAAGGAAGAAGGAGGTCTGAGGAAAGAAAGAAGATCACCTCTGCAGAACTAAGAAGGAAGAAGGAGGTCTGAGGAAAGAAAGAAGATCACCTCTGCAGAACTAAGAAGAAAAAGATCTGAGACGAGGAGAAACAAAGAGAAAAAAAAAAAGACACCACATTCTTTCTCTCTCTTTGTTTATTTTTGTAAAAGAAACATGTATATCTCTAAAATACAGTTTGCTCCCTGAGTTCGACCTCGGGAACTCTTTTATTTTCCGAGTAAAAATTTTTATATTTGAAATGATGGCAATAACTGGCTATATTACATCGACATAACAATCAAACCCGGTTATCTCTCGAAGCCATCGTTATCAATTTGGCGCCGTTGCCGGGGAGCAACGGCTATTCTAGAGGTAAACATTCCTGTTTCTTTTTAATTTCTGATAATCTCCTCTCTTTTGCGCAGAAAACTACAGGAAATCAAGAAGACAAGCAACCGCACAACAACCACTCCGAGGACAGGTAAATTTTTCCTCTCGCTATTAACCCCTAAAACTCAAAAGAAAGAAAAGAACAAGCAATATAGGGCTAACCTGTCTTCCATACTTAGTAACCATAAAAGTTGCATGTTTTCAACTCATTATTCCTGCACACTATTAAGGGTATTTTAGGGCTAACACATTCTTGCTTGAGCCCTAATTACCCAACAAAGAATTAACTAGACCAAGTAGAGCCAACCTAGGATCCAACACTAGGGATTTAGAGACACACTCCTTAAGCAAGAATTGAGAAAACCAAATGAAGTGTGCCCAAGCCCTTGTCTGAAAATACCTATTCAAAGGAAACCTAAAACAATTGGCTCTCTAAACACTTGAACCCTAAAAGAAAGGACCCAAAAAGCTCTCAAAGGAACAAGAGGTAAAGTTGACTCCTTGGGTCAACCAACCTTAAAATTAGGTCACTTTCTCACTCAAAATACCTAAGAGTTCAAGTGTAACTTTAAGCACCCTGATCTTAAGCTAAAATTGGTAGACTTAAGAGGTCAAGATCCCCATTCTGGTCTACCTGGACCCGCAGTGACAAGAGAGGTCGGGTGGGGGAAACCCTGTAACCCGTGGGGACGCTCTACCGTGTAGGGGTCTTCGCGGGACTCTCCCTCTCTGGCTGCCCAGGTAATTCTCAGGTGGACGATCTTTCTGATCAAGGGGTCCATCTGCCCCGCACCTCTATAGTCACCCAACACATTTTTGGGTGCCTTGATTGGGTCCAGCACCTTCTAAACTTACCTCTTCCAACTGTGCATGTACGGAAGGAGGTCTCTAAGACCACCCTTAAGACCTCCTTTAGAAGTTCGCTCTCGTCAAGGCCAAGCCTCGACGCCCGTGTTTGTGCAGAAACACCCTCACATTATTCTCTCTTCTGATTCAGAACCAAGTTCTTCTTCTTCCCCCATCATGGCTCAGCCAGTTGAGGAAGAAAATAATCTGGAACACCAGCTCCAGCGACTCAATGACCTCTTCCAAAACTTCGTGCACCCACCACAGCGTCCTATGATGCGGGACCACTACAATCCTGCTGCGGTGGCCATTGAGCCTCGAGTCAGAATCCCGACTGGAGGACCTGATTCCGAACTAAAGCCCAACATGATTCATGCTATACCTAAATTCCATGGGCTTAATTCTGAAGATCCCTTCCAGCACATCAAACAGCTAAAGCATCTGGCCCACACTTTTGGATCAGATGCGCAAAATCGGGATATTCTTCTCATGAAGATGTTCTCCTTTTCTCTTATGGACAAGGCCGCCCATTGGTATCAAACGCAGACCCGGCCGATCAACACTTGGGAAGAACTTTAATCCGAGTTTTTGAAAAAGTTCTTTCCCGTTGGTCGGACCAACGCCTTGCGCCATCAGATTACACACTTCACTCAACAATCTGGAGAACCTCTTCATGAGGCATGGGATCGTTTTCAGGATCTCATGAGGAAGTGCCCCCATCACGGAGTTCCTAAATGGGAACAAGTCCAATCTTTTTACCAGGGACTCCGTGAGGACATCCGCCTTTTCGTCAATGCAACTTGCGGAGGAAACATCATGGGTCAACATGAAGACACCGTATGGGAGATTCTCGAAAACATGTGCGAGAACTCCATCAACAATGACTCCATGGGATTATTCGACAGGACGAATACCCGCGCAGCGACGAATCTTAAGGGAGCACATGAAACGCAGGGCCTGTCCGCATCAGTCGACCTGGAATTAATGGCCAGTCGATTGGACAAGGTCTCAATTATTGAAAAGAAGGTGGATGAGCTGACTCAGCACTTGCAGCGAGCCACCTCCGCGCGTAACTCCTTTGCACAACCTCCTTCCACACAGGAGACTGTGCAAAACATCCTCCACCGATCTTCCCCTGGGATGGATCCATATCCATCCCCATCTGATTCTTGGACTGGAAGATCATCCGATCCTTTCTACACCAGCCGGGGGAACTCCATTCCTCCTTTCCCTGATTCTCAGGAGGTTCCTCAGACCTGCGAGGACCTCAACGCTATCCAGAACGACCCCTTCTCCAACACTTACAACCCTGGATGGCGAAACCATCCCAATTTTCAGTGGGCGGGAAATTCCCAAACCCAAAGACCACCTCTTCAGTCCCGCCCACAGCCCTCTCGTCACTACCAGCCGCCTCAGCCTCGGCCCAACCCTACTTATCCATCAGGGCCAAATCAAGATCAAATGTCCTTAATCCTTCAGACTCTGGCTGACATTCAAAAAACGAATGCGGCTATTCAGAAACAGCACAAGGACGAGCTTACAGAAGTTAAAACTCAACTGGCCCAGTTGGCAAATTCTCGCCAACCAGGCACACTCCCTCCCCAACCTCTTCCTAACCCAAATAACGTGCCAACCCAGAAGCGCGTTATGAATCCAAATTTAGGCCACGCCCAATGGATTTATCAGGCTCCTACTGCTCCATCTCCAGACGAGATGGAAGCCTCAACTTCTTATGCGGGATTTCAGCAACAGCCACCCCTCCTACCAAACCCAAACCAAAATCAGGCCGGATTAAATTCTGTAACAACACGTAGTGGTAAGACAACTCAAGACCCGCATTATCCAAACCACTCCCAGCCTGATAACCATGACCCTAGGATAGTTATCCAAGGTACCGCTATTCCAGATCCACAACCTGGACCTATCCTAGAAGAACCAACCAAGATCCCGTTTCCCGAGGCCCTAACCAAGGGAAAGAAGACCACCAAGCCCGTGGCCCCTGAGGAGGACCTGGTCAAGCTCTTTGAGCAGGTCCACATAAACATCCCCTTGATGGATGCAATCTGCCACGTACCAGCTTACGCACGATTTCTAAAGAATATATGTACACCCCAGCGTAAGCCGCGAACCAAGGGAGGGAGCCCAATTGTTCTGTCAGAGCAAGCCAGCTCTGTAATCCTTAGTAGACTCCCACCCAAGGCAAAAGATCCTGGAACTCCCCTGATTTCCTGTAAGATAGGTGGTACCCAATTTGATAGAGCATTGTTAGACTTGGGTGCATCCATAAACCTGATACCCACATCCTTACTTGACCATCTAGAAGAATCTGAGCTGAAACCAACCGAGGTGACATTACAATTAGCAGATCGATCTATAAAGTCACCAAAAGGGATTCTCGAAGATGTTATCGTGAGAGTACGGGATTTCTATTTTCCAGTGGACTTTATAGTCTTAGATATGGATGCACCTGAGAACCCTAGGGATACACCAATCATTCTAGGAAGACCTTTCTTGGCTACTGCTAGAGCCAACATCAGCTGTGAGAAGGGCCAAATAGAGCTTAAGTTTGGAGATCAAACATTGAAAATTGATATATTTAAGGCCCAACAAGGAATTAATTGCGGCGTCATCGAACAAATTTGTGACATCAAGACTTTGGTTGATGAATCACACCTCTAGAATGACTCGATGATGCCTCATCAACCACAGAAGGATCTTGACCCGCAAACAGAGGAGTTGAATCCAGATATGAACAACCCAGTAACTCCCACCCTTGAACCTCACATCTATACTGAACCACCCGCTGCTGCTGAAAACCCCATCCTCGAACTGAAACCCCTTCCCGCTCACTTGAAATACGTATTTCTGGGTTCTAATCAGACCTTTCCTGTGATTATCAATTCCAACCTCAGGCCTGAACAGGAATGCCGTCTGATTATTGTCCTCCAGCAACATCGCAGAGCCATCGGATGGACTCTCGATGATCTGACTGGAATAAGTCCCTCTTATTGTACTCATCATATCTATTCAGAAGAGGGCACACGACCTTCTCGTGAAATGCAGAGACGCTTAAACCCCAATCTGCAGGAGGTCGTGAAAAAGGAGATCATCAAATGGTTAGATGCCGGAATCATCTACCCGATCTCCGATAGTCGTTGGGTGAGCCCAATTCAGGTCGTGCCCAAGAAGGCAGGACTCACCACTATAACGACTGAGACCGGAGAAATCATTCCTACCCGATTAGCCAACTCGTGGAGAGTCTGTATAGATTATCGTCGACTCAATTCCTCCACGAAGAAGGATCATTTCCCACTACCCTTCATTGATCAAATTCTCGAAAAACTAGCGGGAAATAAGTTCTTCTGCTTTCTTGACGGGTACTCCGGTTATAACCAGGTGGCAATCCATTCTGAGGACCAAGAAAAGACCACGTTCACCTGCCCCTTCGGAACATACGCTTTCCGAAGGATGCCTTTCGGTCTTTGCAATGCACCCGCTACTTTTCAGCGATGCATGCTTGCCATAGTCTCAGATATGGTAGGTGATTATCTGGAAGTCTTCATGGATGACTTTTCAGTTTTCGGAGCATCATTCGACGATTGCCTCCAACACTTGGTCCAAATACTCAGGCGGTGCATCGATGTGAATTTGGTTCTTTCCTGGGAAAAGAGCCATTTCATGGTGCCTGAGGGAATTGTCCTGGGACACTCAATTTCGGAGAAAGGTATCCAAGTGGATCGAGCTAAGGTTAATCTGATTTCTCGCCTTCCTATGCCTAGCTCGATCAGGGACATCCGATCCTTTTTAGGGCATGTCGGTTTTTATCGACGATTTATCCCTGATTTTTCAAAAATCGCACGCCCCCTGACCACTCTTCTCTCCAAGGATGTTCCCTTCGAAATTTCCAAGGAATGCACTCAAGCATTTGAAATCCTGCGTGACCGAGTCACCCAAGCCCCGATCCTACAGTCCCCTGATTGGTCTCAACCCTTTGAGATCATGTGTGATGCATCCGACTTCGCTATAGGAGCGGTTTTGGGGCAGAAAATTGACAAGAAACCTGTGGTCATTTACTACGCCAGCAAAACACTCGATGAGGCTCAGCGTAACTATACGGTTACTGAGAAAGAGCTGCTAGCTGTAGTATTTGCCCTAGAAAAGTTCAGATCATACCTTCTGGGTTCCCGTGTCATCATATACTCGGATCATATAGCTGTGAGGCATCTCCTTGCAAAGAAGGACGCGAAACCTCGATTAATCCGATGGATCTTGCTGTTGCAAGAATTTGACCTTGAGATTCGCGACAAAGCGGGAAAGCAAAACGTGGTAGCTGATCACTTGTCCCGTCTTCCTTCTGAAATAATTGACCCTTCCGGACCCATCACTGAGCATTTTCCCGATGAGCACCTGCTGACTATTGGTACTAGCCTTCCATGGTTTGCTAATATAGTAAATTACTTGGCATCTCATCAGATCCCGTCCGATTGGCCGAAGGCCAAGAAAGACAAATTACGCTCCGATGCCAAGTATTACATTTGGGAAGACCCGTACCTCTTCCGCATAGGTGCCGATCAGATCATCCGAAGATGTGTCCCGGAAGGGGAAGTCAACAATATCCTCTCTTTCTACCATGACCAGGCATGCGGTGGCCATTTTGCCGGGCATAAAACCGCATCAAAAGTCCTCCAGTGTGGCTTTTACTGGCCCACATTGTTCAAAGACGCATACAATCACTGTAAGGCATGCAGTCGTTGCCAGACTTTGGGCTACATGAGCCATCGCGACATGATGCCTATGCAACCGATTCTAGTATGCGAAATCTTTGATCTTTGGGGGATTGATTTTATGGGCCCCTTTCCTGTTTCGGATGGTTTCGAATACATTCTGTTGGCGGTGGACTACGTGTCCAAATGGATCGAAGCCATACCAACCCGAACCTATGATCACAAAATCGTTCTCAAATTCATTCATCAACACATTTTCTCAAGGTTCGGGATTCCTCGTGCAATAATCTCTGATGGGGGGACCCATTTCACAAATGCTCAGTTTAGATCACTGATGACCAAATACGGGGTGTCTCACCGAATCTCTACTCCTTACCACCCCCAAACTAATGGTCTAGCTGAGCTGTCTAATCGGGAGATCAAGAAAATCCTGCAAGTCACTGTTCGACCAGACAGGAAGGACTGGTCGTCCCGACTTCCGGAAGCATTGTGGGCCTATAGGACCGCCCACAAGACCCAATTGGGCATGTCTCCCTTTAGACTGGTGTACGGAAAGGCATGCCACCTTCCCGTAGAACTGGAGCATAAAGCCTATTGGGCAGTACGGAACTGTAATCTAGATCTTTCCAAGGCTGGGACCCACAGAAAACTCCAAATCAGCGAGATCGATGAATTACGCATAGACGCGTACGAGAACTCGCAAATCTACAAGGAGCGGGTTAAAGCCTTCCACGACAAACACATCTAGAGAAAGATCTTTCATCCTGGTCAAAAGGTCCTACTCTTTGATACCCGACTCAAACTCTTCCCAGGAAAACTGAGATCTAAGTGGGTCGGACCATATTTGGTCCGACAGGTTTTTGGAAATGGAGCAATCGAAATCAGTCCACTCAGCCACGATTCTGAACCTTTCATCGTGAACGGTCAGAGACTCAAGCCGTTCATCGATGTAACTTCCACTGATTTGGCTGAGGCATCTTATATCCTCCTTTCCCCTTGAGCTTTTTGCGCCCAGCCGATGGCGTAAAACTCAGCGCTTAACGGGAGGCAGCCCGTCATTCTCTTTGAAAACCTGAAACTTGTTCTGACACCTTTTAGCACTCGAAGTTCACCCTTGTAGACAGCTGACCCCAACTCAGATGCTTGCATCTGGGATTTGAAATCGTCCGCAAAAATTCAACCCGACCCATCCACTCATCCAAATTTCTGTCTTAAGGAATGAACTAAGACCCCCTAGGTTACAATGAGGACATTGCAAATCTTAGGCATGGGGGGTATGAAAGTGCAAAACTTGTAAGAAAAGGTTTCAAACAAAAAAATTCACATATGCCAAAAACACCATAAAAAAAAAAAAAATTTTGAAAAAGAATAAGAGGAAAAGAGGAGAAGGAAATTTTGTGAAGGAGAAAAGAAACAAAATGAAAAAGGAGCACAAAATTATGAGAAAAAGTGATAGTCATTAGTAAGGAACTAAGGAATTAACCTAAGTTCTAGACCTCATTCAAGAAAAGTGCACAAGGAGATTAGTAAAGAATGCAAACCTTAGGCATTCTTGAATAGACTCTTAGTACCCATTAAGATCTGGACACTCAAGAGGTTGAGGAAAATGAAAAGCTGAAGTATTAGGTCTAAGGCTTAGGGAGTATTCGGCCTCGTTAACTAACTTTTGGTTTACGGGACTCGGTAACCTAAGCACCCTAACCTCACACACAGCCTGGTTCAGTAAGCGTAAAAATCAGAATCACGCAGAAGCGTCGTAAAATTCTGAAAAGAACACCTAGAATAGGAACGGCCGATCAACACAAGTTGATTTGGACGAGTTCCCAGCGCGGAGAGGCAGGAAATCCCCTCGAAGATGCGTAACAAAATATCATCTCCTCGGTGCTTGTCTCTTAGGATATCTACATATCCTACTGGGGGCATGTAAGTACTCTGCTGGTTCAGATTCCATGGATGGCATTATCTCGAAGTGTCAATTGCCAGGGTCTGGATTCGGCCACGGAACATCATGGATGGGATTATCTCGAAATCTCAATAGCCAGGGTTCCGGGGGTTGCCATGGGCGGTGCTATCTCGAAGCATCGATCGCCAGGAACCCTTGAGGATTGATGATGGGAGCAAGGAATCTGATACAGACCGTGTTGAAAAGCCAATCCTAGGCTGGAACTAAAAAGAAAAAAGAGAGAGAAAATTCTCTAAACAGAAAAACTTTCTATCTCTCTCTTACAAAACGCACTGCGAACTGAGCCAGGGCTAAAATCATTTCAAGCACGGGTGCTTTAACCACAAAGTCCAATAAACCTTAGGTTAGTTCTTGTGGACCTTAAAAACCTTTGCTAAAGACTGAGGCTAAGGCTAGATAGATTTGGATCTTGATTGGTACTAGAGTACCTTTTAGGCCTATGGTCAGCATTCTAACCTAATCTATGCTCAAATAAAAAAAGGCACTTATCTAAAACTATTAAAAACTTCATGGTCTAGAACAAGGGTTGAAACCTTAGGTTTTTGCTAAGGGTCTAGCAAAAGCTAGGCATGGGGGTATGATGAGAACCTCATCATGAGCCATAACTAGCTCATTTTGACCCAATACAAAGGATAAAAGCTCCTACATAACTCAAGGAAAGGCTTAACTCAGAGAATTCTGAGTTTAAGGAGAAAACAAGTCATAAGGGGTAAAAATGTAATTTTACCAGTATAATCTGCATACAGGGTAATTCATGGCCCAAACATAGGTCAAAGCAACTTAATAAGAATAAAAGTGGGATGAAATGATCTAGCAAGGGCTACAGCAATTCCAATAAACTAAATGATAATCTGTAACCCTAAAACAACCCACTTCAATTCACAAGGTTCGAGGCAAAGTAAAAATAGAATAAACCCTCTAAAATTCATAGAAAAATAATCTCTAGGGTTTAGAACCTTCAATTTGGCCTTCAGAACCCATTTTGACCTACATTGAGAACCATGCCCAATTAATAACTTAATTTGGGTTTTTGCGTAAATTGACCGGTCAAACAAGGTTTAATATAGAAATGAAATTCACCATCAGATTCCTTAGGTCCTAATTAGTCATGTATAAAAACTTGAGCCTAAGAAGGAACCTCCTTGACCGACTTTACACTTTGGTCCTCATATATTTACTCTTTGGCCCTCAACTTTTGAACCCTCGCATTTTGGCCCCTAACTCTCCTTCGTTCTTTGCGATCAGGTCCCCCCTGCAAAACCTGCCAACACCATGCTCCGGCGACCTTGCGCGGAGCATGGCGCCGCGCAGGGTGAGGGGGGGGACCTGGCAAGTAAACCGGGGGTGCCCTGCGTCGTCAGCCGTCGCAGGGACACCCCCCTGGTCGTTATAACCCACCATACCGGCCGTGCGAACGCACGGACGGTATGGGTTCTTGTTTCCGGCCATCCTCCGGCGAGGGAGACACGTCGTCTCCCTCCGCCTTCCTCCCTGTTTGATCCCTATAAATACCCCCCGTTGCTCCACCGACCGGGGCAGCTCGGATCTGACGGAGAAAACCCCCAACTTTCCTCTCTTCTCTCTCTGGCAGACGCTCACCAGCTCCGGCGGTTCCTCCCCCTTCTCCTCTTCGCTCTGCCGCAATACCAGCAGCAGAGACTTCCTCCCCCGCTCTTCCCGCGCCACGCCGCACCCAGCTGGCGTCTCTCCGGCTCTCTGCTCGCCGCCGCCCCTTTCCCTGAGCATCGTCTTCTCCGGCGACAGTCGATACGACTGTCGCCCTGTTCCTCCCCCTTCGTCCCTGCAAGTAAGTTAGAACTATTTCCCTTCTTCTCCTCTTTCTTTCCCCGGTTCCAATTTGTTCAATTACGCCCTCGACCGACCCTGACCATCGTCACCCCCTTCGACTCCGGCCACCCTCCGGCGAGATGTTCCCATCGCTCCACAGCCTCACACACCTCGCCGACCCTCACCGAACCTCCGCCTCATCACACTGAGCACCCCCCACCCCTCCACTGCCACTCCACACCTCCGTAACACTCCCCCGAATAAACCCATTCCTCCGGTTGCAGTCCAACCTAGGGCTGCCGCCAGACGCCACCTTGCGGCCTGCCGCGCAGCTCCTCACCTTCGCCGTGCCACGGCGAAGGTTCCCCAGTGGTTTGATCAGGCCGAGAGGCCATATTCGTGTCCGACAGGTTTTGAGGTTCGACCGCCATTAACGCACATTGAAGCAGCTTCTCCCGCGCTCCAGGCTTGAGGACTCCAGGTCTCCAGCTGCTGCGGATTACGGGGAGTCTTGCGAAGGCAGCCAGCCAGCAACCTACGCAAATCAAAGCCGCAGCTGCAGAAGCCAGGCCGCGGTCTCCCAGCAGGCGCACGCGAGGAAAGGTCTGCGTTTAGTCCCACATCGGTAAGCCTCACACACTTTCCACTGTTTAAATTGATTTTGTGCACTAGCCTTACTGCCTCAGCACATGGGGTGAGGTCCCCTTACACCCGCCCGGTTACCCGGTCTCGTCCGCGCTCACGCCCCGCGGACCTGACCCGACCCGACTTAGACTGACCTGCACTCCTCGCCCACCACGCACGCCGGTGGGCCTGGACCCGGGCACGACCCGTACCCGATTACCCGGCAGCTCTGGGAGAGCTTTCCCAAGAGTGGTTTCAGAGAGAGAGAGACGCGGGGGGAGAGGGTAGAGTAGGTTTTGCCTCTGACGCAAAACTCTGAAGTGTGCAGGAACAGGTGAGGAAGAAGAGAGCTGAGGAAGACACTGTAGCAACTGGCAGTTTAAGTCGTCTGATTTGGAAATCAGACGACGGCCTGAAGGGAAAAGAAAAGAGAAGGAGGGGCGACGTCCCTGACTGGAAAAAGAAAAGAAGGAAGAAGGAGGTCTGAAGAAAGAAAGAAGATCACCTCTGCAGAACTAAGAAGGAAGAAGGAGATCTGAAGAACAAAGAAGGAAGAAGGAGGTCTGAGGAAAGAAAGAAGATCACCTCTGCAGAACTAAGAAGGAAGAAGGAGGTCTGAGGAAAGAAAGAAGATCACCTCTGCAGAACTAAGAAGAAAAAGATCTGAGACGAGGAGAAACAAAGAGAAAAAAAAAAGACACCACATTCTTTCTCTCTCTTTGTTTATTTTTGTAAAAGAAACATGTATATCTCTAAAATACAGTTTGCTCCCTGAGTTCGACCTCGGGAACTCTTTTATTTTCCGAGTAAAAATTTTTATATTTGAAATGATGGCAATAACTGGCTATATTACATCGACATAACAATCAAACCCGGTTATCTCTCGAAGCCATCGTTATCTGCCGCCGAGTCAGACTGCTCAACACCTAGTCCTGAAAAGGTAACAAAGGTGACACGTCAGCGAAACGCTGAGTAGAGTGGCAACTAAAAGCTAAGAAACAGTAAGGTGAACAGTAGCTGTTATATTTTAATTTCTTTCTTTAATTTCTTCGTTTATTCACTATTAAATTATTTCTCATATCCTTCTCTTGATCTTGAATGTTCCTCGTGGGAACGATCTTGATTGCAGTCTTTTCCGAAAAGTAGAAGTAACACAAGGTGCTCTCCTGGTCAGGAGAGTACCCCTTGGTGGTCCTACCCTCAGTCAACCACCCCAAGGTCGCTGACAGGCGTAACGGTGACTACGGCACGCGCGATAAACGCATGGGTAGCTACCCCGCACTCGCACGTGGTCAGTCATTTCCGTTAATGGGTGCGCCCAAAGCACAGCACGGAACCAGTGTAGGGCAAAGCCCTCTCAGTAATAGGGGTCCGGCCCCTCCACAGTAACCAAACAGGGGTCTTACCCCTCCACAGCCCGCACACCCTCGCCTGACTACCCTGGTTTTCCTAGTGGGCCGAACAAGTCGGTGTAGGAGGGTTAGCAGAACCCCGGGGCCCGTGGGGTAGTTAGTGCTCTCCCTACACTAGTAGCTCTCCTCGGTACTGTGTACACGAGGGCCAAAAGTCGGTACAAAGTGGCTAGACCAAACCCCGGGTCCCTGGCGCGGCTAGCTCCGCTTTGCACTAAACAGGGGGGAACGGTCGCTCTCCTTGGTACTCCGTACCCAAGGGTCAGCTCACTTCCCCAATTCTATTCCATTCACTTTCCAGGAGTTCTACTCCTAATTCCCCGTAGGGTTCATGCTCTTTTAACTCAGCCAATTTAGGTTTCACCATTCCAGCTTTATATCCATATAACCCATGTTCTCAACAGTAATTATTCATTTATAAACAGGCAGTTGTTAACCAATTTACAGGCAATTATCATTTCCTTTCTACTTTTCCAAGACTGCAATGTATAGATATTCAATCTAGATTTCCAGTCCTAAGATTCATGTCATACCCTAGGATCTATCATTCAATCTAGTTTTCCAGTCCTAGGATTCATGCAATACCCTAGGATCTATCATTCAATCTAATTTTTCAGTCCTAGGGTTCATGCAATGCCCTAGACTCCATTAATTATTTCACAAGTGTATAATCTTTGATAAATAAATTAAAGAACCACTCTACTCGTGAAACCGGGAGTACTGGGGGCGTAATCGGCAAGCCCGCGTGCCTCCGCAACCCCCAGAGCCACAACGGAACGGGATCCTAACACAAGGATCAAAGACAAGGAGCTACAGTGCTTTGCGCGGGAAGTATCTGTTGACCTCCTGCCCTAAACGGGCAGTCCCTCCTGATGTGGCCCGGTTGGCCACACTGGTAACAGAGGGGAACCCGACTCCCGCCCTCAGAGGGTCCCTGCTGTCGGTTGGGCGGGGGTCCGGTGCTAGCGACTGGCCCCTATCGAGGGCCCCTAAAGGCCACTGATGGCCCTGTAAAACGTGACGGCTCTCCTGCGGACGCCACGTGTCTCCTCTCTCGCCGGCCATGTGAAAAGTCTGGCTGAAAGGGCCTCTTCCACCCGCCGTCAGTGTCTCGCGCGGACGGGTTGGTCTCCTCGTAAGCCATGGCTGCCTCCACCACCCTCGAAAACGTAGGCAACTTCAGGAGTTTGACATAACCCCGAATCGCAGGCCAGAGCCCCTCGGTGAACCTCCAAAGGCGCTCCTCCTCAGTAGCTACCGCTGTCGCTGCAAAGCGGGACAGCTCCAGGAAACGCGTGTGGTACGCGCTCATGGTCATCGTCCCTTGGCGGAGAGTGTGGAACTCCCGCCTCCTCTGGTCATGCCACGTCCAGGGAAAGTATTGCTCGCAGAAGAGGGCGACGAAACGATCCCAGGTCAGCTCATCCCTCTCCTGTCCCCGGACCGCCCTCCACCACCTATGTGCCGCACTCTCCAGCTGGTACGTGGCAAAGGCCACGCGGCACTCTACTAGGGGGTGAAGGGTGTCGAAAATCTTCTCCAGCTGCTCGAGCCAGTCCTCTGCCTCGGTCGGGTCCTCATCCCCCTTGAAGGAGGGGGGCTTCAGCTTCCGGAACTGCCCGAAGAGCTCGGAGTGGCGCTGCAGTGGGGATGCTGGTGCACCTCCAGGCAACGGTGCCTTGTGCACAGAGGTATCGGAGGAAGGTGGGGGCAGCGGCGGCCCATCACCTCCCCCGTGTCCAGCGCCGCGTCCGTCAGGTGGTCCCACAGAGGACTCCCCCTCCGCAGCCCCAGGGGGAGGCGCTCGGGGCGATGGGTGGAGCTCCTCTCGCATAATATCCCGTATCAGCTGGGCGAGGTCCTGGGCCTAGACGCCCGGGAGTAGTGGTTGGTCCGCTGAGGTGTCGGCAACGGCACTCCCACCTCGCCGACCTCGTCCTCGGCCGCACCTGCGGCCCGCCTCACCAGTTCCGCGACGAGGCATCTTCTGCAAGGAGACGCGAAACAACACGAAACCCGTCAATATGGAACGATACCTACGGAAACGTCTAAGAGCTTATGTCAAAAGGTATGTTGTGGTGGCTACTCTAGTTATAGACATGTGAATTGGTTATTTTCCAGTTAGTTGATTCACTTCTCGAGACGACCTTGCTCTGATACCATCTTATAACGACCTGATTCCCGAGTCCCTACGACACACGAGAACCGGACCGACTCGACTAATCCCAAGACCTAGTCATCCAATGAGGAAGTAACCAACAGAGCTGTAAAATAAACCACATTCAACATGAAGTATAACTAGCAGTAACAAAATACAGCAGTAAGAAAAAGAACTACTACAGCATGTACCACCACAACAGTAGAACAACATTTATAACATAACAAGAATTGCGGGTAAAGAAAAGTACAGAGAGTAACAAAAACTACTCATTACAGTGGAAACAAAAGGGGTGCAAAAGAACAGTGGTAACTCTACTGGACCCTACTCGGCCCAGCGTCCTCTGCAGCCGCTGACCCTGGCTGCTCAACACCTGGTCCTGAAAAGTAACGAGTGTAACACGTCAGCGAAACGCTGAGTAGAGTGGCAACTAAACTAAAGAAGTAGTAAAGTGTACAGTAGCTGTTTTATTTTCTTTCTTCCTTTACTTACATCTTTTTATTGTTTCACAATTTATCTATTTCTCAGATCCTTCACTTGATCTCGAATGTTCCTCGTGGGAACGATCTTGATTGCAGTCTTTTCCGAACAGTAGAAGTAGCACGTGATGCTCTCCTGGCCAAAAGAGTCCCCTGTGGTGATCCTACTCTCAGTCAACCACCCCAAGGTCACGGACAGACGTAACGATGACTACGGCATGCGCGATAAACGCATAGGTAGCTAACCCGCACTAGCACGCGGTCAGTTGTTTCCGTTAACGGGTGCGCCTAAAGCACAGCACGGAACCAGTACAGGGCAGAGCCCTCTCAGTAACAGGGGTCCAACCCCTCCACAGTAACCAAACAGGGGCCTTGCCCCTCCATAGTCCGCGCACCCTCGCCTGACTACCTTGGTTTGCCCAGTGGACTAACAAGTCGGTGTAGGTGAGCTAGCAGAACCCCGGGGCCCGTGGGGTGGCTAGTACTCGCCTTACACTAGTAGCTCTCCTCGGTACTGTGTACACGAGGGCCAACAAGTCGGTACAAAGTGGCCAGACCTAACCCCGGGTCCCTGGGGCGGCTGCCTCCGCTCTGCACTAAACAGGGGGGACAGTCGCTCGCCTTGGTACTCCGTACTCAAGGGCCAGCTCACTTCCCCAATTCTATTCCATTCACTTTCCAGGAGTTCTACTCCTAATTCCTCGTAGGGTTCCAGCTCTTTTAACTCAGCACATTCAGGTTTCACCTTTCCAGTTTCACGTCTATACAACCCATGTTCTCAATCATGTTCATTTATTCAAAACAGGCAACTGTGAAACCAATTTACAGCCAGCTATTATTTCCTTTCCGCATTTTCAAGACTGCAGTATTCATATATTCCACTAGCTTTCCCATCCTAGGATTCACTCCATACCCTAGGATCTATCATACAATCTAGTTTTCCAGCCCTAGGATTCATGCAACACCCTAGGATCTACCATTCATTCTAGTTTCTCATTCTTAGGATTCATGCAATGTCCTAGGTTCTATTTATGGTTCCATAATTTAACAGATTATACTAATAAACTTAAAAGCCACTCTACCAGTTACAATGGGAGTACTGGGGGCGTTGTCGGGAATCCCGCGTGCCTCCGCAACCCCCAAGACTGAATTGGAACGGGGTCCTATCACAAGGATCAAACACGAGTTTCTCGAAATAGTATATAATTACTATAGACGGGTAGAGGATTTAATTCCGAAAAGAACGCAACTCAAAATGCGGAAAACGGACTCCGAACGGGCCATAAACGGGTCGAAAACGATGAAACAGTGTAAAATCAGACATCTGGAACCTCTTCCAGACGTCTTAAAATGAGAGTCAGATGGTACCTTTGCCCTGTACAGTCTCTCAGACATCCAGAAGCCTGCGGGGGCATCTGACCTAGTTCCCAAACGTCCGATGGTCACCCCGGACGTCTGGAAGTCCTTCAAGTCGTCTGGCACCGCTGCCAGATGTCTGATTCGCGTTGGATGCGAATCTCAAAAAGGAAGAAGATGAAAAATAACTTACTTACCAGACGTCTGGAAAGTCCTCCAGATGTCTTCCCCGTCGTCTGGTTGGATTCCCAGACGTCTGATTCTGGAAAATTTTCCAGAATCAGAGCGCGACCCACCCTCCGTCCACGACGCACGGCCGCGCCGCGCCTCGTCCGCCTGCTCGAGCTGCAGCAGGCCTCCCGCGACACCCCGCGTCTGCTGCTCCCCCGCCGACTGGCTCTAGCAGCCCCGGCAAGCTCACCCTCACAGCTGAGCGCCTCCTCCCTCGCGCAGCACCTCCTCCCGCACTCGCCGAGGTTGCCGCCGCTGCCGCTCGCTCGCGCTCGCACTCGCTGGAAGAAGAAGAAGGAGGAGCGGAGGTGATGAGAGTGAGGGAGAGGGCGAGGCTTTTTAAAGCAGCGTGGGGAGAGAGAGAACGAGACAGACTGCAGTCGTAGGAGGAGAGAAGGAAAAAGAGAGAGGAAGGCGGTTGTGGGTCTGCGCGCGCCTGCGTGCAGACGCAGCCCCGCGTGCCACCGAAAATAGATCCCAGATGTCTGGAAGGGGTTCCAGTCGTCTGGCCAGACGTCTGTGCCACCTCCTAGACGTCTTAAAAAAAATGTCTTGGAGTGTGTTCGTAACAGTTTCTGATTTTCCCTCGCATTTTATTCATTTTCACTCCTTTATTAAGGTCAAATTCACATCTGATGTATTCACTTCCAGATATGAATTTACGCCAAAAATCCACCTAAGGGGTTTCTCATTCATTTCAGAAATTCACAAAGACCACCCGATCTGATTTTAATTGGACCGATTCACTCAATTCCTTCATATTTGTGTTTTACGCCCAATCTCGCAATTTCTAGTCAATTCGGGTTTATTCGAGTTTAATCAAGTGATTTAAGGTTTTAATCTATAAATTAGGTGTAATGCAATGAATTCAAGGCTTTGGATTTGGTTTTTAATTTATCGATGAGCATGCATTTAACTTATGCCTAGTTTTGGGTAGTTCGACCAAGGATAATTAATGATACTGATATAAGGTCAAACAAGGACCCAAGTGATTCTAAATTAGTGACTAGATCACCTTGAACACAAATCAATGGTGTTTAAGCAGATCATATGATTTATTCAGAAATCAAATCACATTAAAAGCCTAAATTAGGGCAACATGGGTTTTTGACCTATGCAAAATTCAATTTGGAAAATGATATTCATCAGTAGTTTTATGACATTTTAATAATGGTCTGGAGTCGTTTGGAAATGACTTCAATCACCTAATATGATCTATTTCCTCCACATTGTCTATAATGTAAGGAAAATATCATATTAAGGTCTTCTGGGATTTCAAAATATACGGATGGATTTTTATGCTTGTAGATATTTAAAAGAGCATTGGAGTTGATCTCTGAGTAGTTTTACAAGGATTTAATTTTCGAGACTTAGATCAGTTATGATGAATTGAAGTCAGGCCTGAGAAGATCTGATTGAATCCATCTACGCTAGTTTAAGTCATCTGATCAGAGCCAATTGGATAACTGTTGATCTAATTCACTAATAGTAGCTGTTGAGTTTCATGGGAAGCAGCTATATAAGTTGCTGTATTCGTTGGTAGTTGATCGGCAATTGCATTGAGCAGCTATATCAGTGTCTACTACAAACTGCAGCAGCAACAACTTTGAGCAGCTGAATTCAGCTGCCCTACTGATCTGGTTGGTCTATTATATCAGTTGTTGCTGTTAGCCACTGATCTGATTGGTCTATTGGCTGATTTTTGAAGTGGATTTTGGATTGGAATGAAGTTGACCTTGTATACAACTGTAAAATAGCATAGACCAAGCTTTCATTTACCTTTGTAGTTTAATTTTAACTTGTAGATTGCTTGGAAATGACTTTTAAATCTTTTGTCAGCTATATTCGTGTGTAAACTGTCCAAACATGTGAATTCAATGCAAATCAAGGTGAAATTCATGTTTAATTGTTTGAGCATCCTCTCTGTGTCATACTGAACGTTTTTGAGTGCTTAAACTACTATTTTAGCCCCTCAAACGGATTTTAGTATCTTAGGTTTTCACTTCCAACACCCTTTAAGGCCTAAAAATGGGTTATTTTGTAAATAAATAAAATTCATAAAAAATTTTCAAAAAAAATGAAATAAACCTGTCTTTAGTAAGATCAGGTATTTTCTTAGGCATGTGCAAAATTTTAAAATATTTTAAATCCTTAACTTGGTAAAATATACTAGCCAACGGTTCAGTCTACCTTGAAATTTAATAAAAGAACCAAACTTGAAAAACATAAAAAAGAATTCTATCTCTCTCATCTCCTACCATTATTCTATATATAAAAATCATAAAAATCATAAAAATCCCAAAAATACCCTATATACTATATATATACTTGTATATATAAATAGAACATAAACTATATATATGTATGTATTGTATAATATATACAAAATACATATAATTAAATTATATATATATATATACTAATTATTTAGAATAATTTATTGTATATATAATCTTATTGTATTATTATCTATTAATTTATATTAACTTAAATGTGTAATAAACTAAGTAATTACATAATCCTATCTATATGTACATATTTATATCTCATATTGTACATATTATATGTATTTAACTATATAATATAAATTATATAATCCCTATAATTTAATTTAATTATGTAATTACAGTAAATAATTAAGTTATTAGGTTAATTAGGTAATTTATTAACTTAAAATAAAATAAATTATTAATTTAAGTTAATACTGAAGTAAACTATAATGTACATTTGTAAAATATCATATTAATATTTTCATCCTATTTATATTGTATTTATAATATATTATAGTATTTATAAATTATCTATGTATACAACTAACTTAAACCAATATTTAATTATATATAAATTAAAATAAAATTTATAAAATATATTAATAACGTGTAATAAATAATTTATTATGTATATAAACTCCATATAAGGTCAATCGTATTATTACTTAACTAATTTATACATTAATTAAGTAATTAACATCTAACTTAACATGTATAAACTATATATTTTAGCTAATTTTATTATATATTTAAATAAATTATTTATGTAAATTAATTGTACGATTAGATAACCCTATATAAGGGCTTTGTAACCATATAATTTAATTTTAAATTAGATTAATTTATGACCCTCAAATCGAGGGCCAAAACTTTGAATTTTGCACGTTGTTTTGCGCACACCAGCACCCAATTGGGCACTCCAAAAGCCCCACACCATGGGTGCACAACCGTACATAGAGGTATATCATGTTTTCACGCTGTCGGCTTCTTAGTCGACAACGCACGACGCACCCATTACACCTATTACCCATCTAACCCGAGCATATATTTGAGTATTCGAAACAGTGGTGGGCAAGGAGCCACACACTGTGCTAGGGCGTCTGTGGCCTAATAATGGGCCTGAAATCGGATATTAGTTTACGATTAATGAACTAGGGCTGGCTAAAGTAGAGGTCTAGTCCCACCCTCTTGGGTGCTCTGTATTCCTCGAACTGACTGGCCCGCCCATTTAAAAACCTTAATTTTTGATTAAGGGAATAGTGCTCGTGTGTGTGTGTGTGTGTGTTGAGAAAGAGGTTAAGTGATGAGAGAAGAAGAAAGATGAAGTGCTTGAGTGCCTGTGTGTGTATGTGGCTATGTAAGTGTGTGTGTGTATATATATATTGGTACATAGTATAAAGTATATGCATATAAACAATGTAAATAAATAAATATAAATATGTATATGTATATAATTAATATAAAGTATAATAGAATAGTATAGTATGTTTGAACTCTCATTTATGTATATAAATAACTAAGAACTTTGGCGACAATTATATATGTCACTATATATATATATATATATATATATATATATACACACACGTTAGCATAAGTAACAATTTTTACCTTAAGTTATGTAAATATGTTACTAAGATTTTAGTAATGTATATCTATGTCATTGTACATAGATATATATGTCAGTATAGATAACTATTTTGTCTTATGGCATGTAAATATTTTACTAAGATTATAGCGATGCTTATTTATGTTACTGTATATATAGTATATGTTACTACAGATATTAGTATATTATTATGATTTAGTATAGTAGATATTACTAGATATTTTTGTACCTATACTTAAGTATTCCTTATAGTAATTGTATATAACTAACATATTGTAGTAATAGACAGTTTTTGATGCCTATTGTTGTATATATGTTTCAGGCATTGTGATGCATATTAACTTATTCTTTTGTAAATAATTAACCCATTCATTAATTATTTGATTGATTCATTCATTTTGTTAATAAAATTAACATTTTTTGAATAAAATAACATTTTTGGACTTAGAGAGTTATGTATATTAATAACTGCCTCCTAGTGAACAACCTAGAAACAAACTAGTAAAAATTATAAATAAATAAAATTGACGCGACATCAATTCACATTTGTGACATCTATACTACAACAACGACACATTTAAAACACCCTTTTATTGCAAATCAAAAGTTAGCCAACATATTTTTGGCGTCGTTGCCAAGGACAAAAACCCGACAACAGCGTTTCATTGCAATTGTTTGACGATGGTCGCAGTTCATTGATTAGGAAGTGCATCCCATGCACACCTATGTTGGCAAAATGAGCATGATCCACCGTCGTTTGATCTTCATCTAACGGCAGTAGTTCGCTCACTCATCAAGCATTGAGATTACGCTCCATCTCGATCGCACGCTGTCGCTCGAATGCATGGCGCAATGTTAAGCACTGATCACGTGAGCTCACCTGCCTCTTCACTATGAGGTGATCGTGGGCGCATCACAACCCTTCAATCATGATCGAGCGATTGCATTTCTCTCCCACCTGCACTGAAGGGGGGTTGTGAATTGAGAGTCGAACACTCGTTATCTCTTTACGAATGGGCAGTCGAGACTGGTGACGTTTCCCAACCGCGGCTAGTCTTTGTTTGTTTTAATGCTTATTACAGTAATGTCGTTATGGTATAAAATAAGACAGCTACGGTTGTCGTTACCACTAAAATTTTACTCGAAAATAGTTTCCCGAGATCGAACTCAAGGAGCTACTGGAATTCTAGAAGTACAATGTTTCTTTATTACAAAAATAAGAGAGAGAGAGAGGGAGAAATAGATTTCTGTCTTTTAGCTTTTTCTTCTTCTCTTCTTTCTCTCTTTGCTTGTCTTCTTTCTTCTTTCTCTTTTCTTTCTCTTCAGCTACGGAGCCTTTTCTTGTCTTTTTCTTTTTCTCTGCTTTATCTCCTGTGAAGCTTCATCCGTCGTCTGATATCACAGTCAGATGACTTACACGGCAGTCTGCTACAGTGCTTCCCCTCTTTTCTTCCTTTGCTGCTTCTTCTTCTTCTTCTCTTCTTCTTCCCGCTTCTTCTTCCTTGGTCTTCTGCCTTGCTCAGCTGCAGAGCCTTTTCAGAGTTTCTTCTTCCGCTCCTCTTCTTCTTCCTGCGGCCAAGTGGTGAACCTTCTTCCTTCGCGCCCTATTCCTGCACAAGGCACAGCAAAACCTAGCCCTTCCCTCTACCCGCACGTCTCTCTCTCTCTCTGTAAACCACTCATAGGAAGCTCTCCCAGAGCCGGGTTATCGGGTCGGGTAGCGTACCCGTGACTAGGCGCACCGGCGTGGGTGGTGCGTGACGAGTGCAGGGTAAATGGGTCGGCCAGGTCTACGTGGCGTGGGTCGCGGACGAGGCGGGCGAGTGGGCGAGGGGACCTCACCCCGTGTTCTGAGGTGCTTAAGTAAAAATACAAAATCAATTTAAATGGGTGCGACGCTTTGAAATCTTACGATGTGGGACTAAACTTCGTCCCTTGTCGCGCGCGCCCGCAGGAAGAATCGCGACCTTGCCTCAGTAGCTGTGTCCTCGCTTCCCTTCGCGTGCCAGCTGCCTGCCTTCACCTAGGTCTCTCCAATTTGCCTCAGCTGGAGTCCTGCTGCTTCGAGGCCTGGAGCTTGCTTGGAAGCTCCTTGCTTCGTCGCCAATGGCGGTTGGGGCTGAAAATCTGCTTAACACAAACAGGGCCTCTTTGCCTAATCAGACCACAGGGAAACCTTCGCCATGGCACGGCGAAGGTAGTGCGGGGTGCAGCAGGTTGCGGGGCGGTGTCTGGCGGCAGCCCTAGGTCGAACTGCAACCGGAAAAATGGATTTGATCAAGGGAGTGTTGTGGAGGTGTGGAGTGGCAGTGGAGGGGTGGGGGGTGTTGGGTTGGGTGAGGCGGAGCTTTTGGGACAGTTGGCGAGTTGTGCGGAGTGGCGGATCGACGGGGGCAACTCGCCGGAGGGTTGCCGGAGGGATGGAAGATGATGGTGGTCGGGCGCAGTTGAGGGGTAATCAACTGAAAGGCAGTGGGGAAAAGAAAGAGGGGACGAAGGGAAATAACAGTAACCTACCTACAGGGACGAAGGGGGCCGGAGCAGGGCGGCAGTCGTATCAACTGTCGCCGAAGAAGAAACACCCAGAGGGAGAGAGTGGCGACGAGGAAGAGGGCAGGGAGGCGCGCGCTTGCTACGGTGCAACACGGGGAGATCAGGCGAAGGTGGCTCTGCTGCTGGTATTGCAGCAGAGCGACGAGACGGAGGAGGAGGAGCCGCCGGAGCTGGTGGGTTCCTGTCGGAGTGGGGAGAGAGGAAGGGTTGGGGTTTTCTCCGTCAAGACCAAGCTGCCCGAACCGGCTGGCGACGCTGGTCTTTATAAAGGTGGTGGCGGAGGGGTGCACGCAGGGAGGCGACATGCCTCCCTTACCGGAGAATGGCCGGAGGTGTGACCCATACCTTCCGTGCGTTCGCACAGAAGGTGTTGGTGTCGTCGTAGGGAACACCAGGTTCAGTTTGCTGGACATCCTCCTCACCCTGCGCGGCGCCATGCTCCGCGCAAAGTCGCCAGAGCATGGCGTTGCGCAGAGACTTGCAGGAGGGACCTAAATGCAAAGAACGACGAGGAAACTAGCGGCCAAAATGCAAGGGTTTCAAAAGTTGAGGGTCAAAAAGTAATAGATGAGGACCAAATTGCAAAGTCGGTCAAGAAGGTCTCTTCTTAGGCTCAAGTTTTTATGCATGACTAAATTGGACCTAAGGGTTTTAATGGTAAATTTTGTTTCTAGGTCAGACCTTGTTTGACTGGCCAATTTACGTAAAAACCCAAATTAAATCATTAATTGGGCATGGTTCTCATTGTAAGTCAAAATGGGTTTCTAAGGCCAAATTGAAGGTTCTAAACCCTAGAGATTATTTTTCTATGAATTTTAGAGGATTTATTCGATTTTTACCCTACCTCGAACCTCGTGAATTGAAGTGGGTTTGTTTTAGACTTACAGAATGTCATTTAATTTCTTGGAGTTGCTGTAGCCCTTGTTGGATCAGATCATCCCACTTTCCTTCTTATTAGGTTAGTTTGACCTATGTTTGGATCCTGAGTTACCCTTTTTGCAGATTGTGTTGGTGAAATTGCATTTTTACCCCTTATGACTTGTTTTCGTCTTAAACTCAGAATTCTCTGAGTCAAGCCTTTCTTTGAGTTATGTAGGAGCTTTTTCTCGCATATCTAGGTTAGATTGTGCTAGTTAGGGTTCATGATGAGGTTCTTATCATACTCCCATGCCTAGCTTTTGCTGGTCCCTTAGCGAAAACTTAAGGTTTTAATCTTTGTTCTAGACCATGATGTTCTTAATAATTTCAGATAAGTGCTTTTTTCATTTGAACTTAGATTAGGTTAGAATGCTAACCAAAGGCCTAAAAGGTACTCTAGTACCAACCAAGATCCAGATCTGTCTAGCCTCAGCCTCAGTCCTTAGCAAAGGTTTTTAAGGCCTACAAGAACTAACCTAAGGTTTATTAGACTTTGTGGTTAAAGCACCCGTGCTTGAAATGATTTTAGCCCTGGCTCAGTTCGCAGTGCATTTTGTAAGAGAGAGAGAGATAGAAGATTTTTCTGTTTGGAGAGTTTTCTCTCTCTTTTTCTTTTTAATTCTAGCTTAGGATTGGCTTTTCAACACGGTCTGTATCAGATTCCTTATTCCCATCATCAATCCTCAAGGGTTCCTGGCACTCGATGCTTCGAGATAGCACCACCCATGGCAACCCCCGGAACCCTGGCTATTGAGATTTCGAGATAATCCCATCCATGGTGTTCCGTGGCCGAATCCAGACCCTGGCAATTGACACTTCGTGATAATGCCATCCATGGAATCTGAGCCAGCAGAGTGCTTACATGCCCCCAGTAGGATATGAAAATATCTTAAGAGACAAGCACCGAGGAGATGATATTTTGTTATGCATCTTTGAGGGGAATTTCCCACCTCTCCGCGCTGGGAACTTGTCCAAATCAACTTGTGTTGATCGACCGCTCCTACTCTAGGTGTACTTTTCAGAATTTTGCGACGCTTCAGCGTGATTTTGATTTTTACGCTTACTGAACCAGGCTGTGTGTGAGGTTAGGGTGCTTAGGTTATTGAGTCCCGTAAACCAAAAGTTAATTAATGAGGTCAAATACTCCCTAAGCCTTGGACCTAACACTTAAGTTTTTCATTTTCCTCAACCTCTTGAGGAGTGTCCAGATCTTAATGGGTACTAAGAGTCTATCCAAGAATGCCTAAGGTTTGCGTTCTTACTAATCTCATCATGCACTTTTCATTTCTTTTCTTGAATGAGGTCTACAACTTAGGTCAATTCCTTAGTTTCTTACTAATGACTATCACTCTCTTCTTTCATTTTTGCGCTCCTTTTTCATTTTGTTTCTTTTCCTTCTCCTACAAAATTTCCTTTCTCCTCTTTTTTTTTTTTTTAATTTTCGTTGTTTTCGACATATGTGAATTTTTTTGTTTAAAACCTTTTCTTACAAGTTTTGCACTTTTATACCCCCCCATGCCTAAGGTTTGCAATGTCCTCATTGTGGCTTAGGGGGTTTTTATTTACTTAGTTCATTCCTTAAGATAGATGTTTTGATGAGTGAATGGGTTGAGATGATTGTTGCGGACGATTTCTAACCCCAGATGCAAGCATCTGCGGTGGAGTCGGCTGTCTAGAAGGGTGAACCTTAAGTGCACAAAGGTGTCAAAAAGGTTTTAGGTTTTAAATGAAAATGACGGGCTGCCTCCCGTTAAGCGCTGAGTTTTATGCCATCGGCTGGGCGCAATAAGCTCAAGGGGAATGGAGGATATAAGATGATTCAACCAAATCAGTAGAAGTTACATCAATGAACGGCTTGAGTCTCTGACTGTTCACAATGAAAGGTTCGGAATCGTGGCTGAGCGGACTGATTTCGATGGCTCCATTTCCAAAAACCTGTCGGACTAAGTATAGTCTGACCCACTTGGATCGCAACTTTCCAGGAAAAAGTTTGAGTCAAGCATCAAAGAGTAGGACCTTCTGACCAGGATGAAAGATCTTTCTCGAGATATGCTTGTTATGGAAGGCTTTAACCCGCTCCTTCTAGATTCGCGAGTTCTCATATGCATCTAAGCGTAATTCATCAATCTCGCTGATTTGAAGTTTTCTGTGGGTTCCAGCCTTCAAAAGATCTAGATTACAGTTCCGTATTGCCCAATAGGCTTTATGCTCCAGTTCGACGGGAAGGTGACATGCCTTCCCATACACCAGTCTAAAGGGAGACATGCCTAATTGAGTTTTGTGGGTGATCCTATAGGCCCACAAGGCTTCCAGAAGTCGGGACGACTAGTCCTTCCTGTCAGGCCGAACAGTGACCTGCAGGATTTTCTTGATCTCCCGATTTGATAGCTCAGCTAGACCATTAATTTGGGGTTGGTAAGGAGTAGAGATTCGGTGAGACACCCCGTATTTGGTCATCAGTGACCTAAACTGAATGTTAGTGAAATGGGTCCCCCCATCAGAGATTATAACACGAGGAATCCCGAACCTTGAGAAAATGTTTTGATGAATGAATTTGAGAACAATTTTATGATCACAGGTTCGGGTCGGTATGGCTTCGATCCATTTGGACACGTAGTCCACAGCTAGCAGAATGTATTCGAAATCATCTGAAACAGGAAAGGGGCCCATAAAATCAATCCCCCAAACATCAAAGATTTCGCATACGAGAATAGGCTGCAAAGGCATCATGTCGCGATGGCTCATGTTGCCCAAAGTCTGGCAACGACTGCATGCCTTGCAGCGACTGTATGCGTCTTTGAACAGTGTGGGCCAGTAAAAGCCGCACTAGAGGACTTTTAATGCGGTTTTATGCCCAGAGAAATGGCCACCGCATGCCTGGTCATGGCAGAAAGAGAGAATATTGTTGATTTCCTCTTCCGGGACACATCTCCGGATGATTTGATCAGCACCTATGCAGAAAAGGTACGGGTCTTCCCAGATGTAATACTTGGTATCAGAGCGCAATTTGTCTTTCTTGGCCTTCGGCCAATCAGACAGGATCTGATGAGATGCCAAGTAGTTTACTATATCAGCAAACCATGGAAGGCTAGTACTAATAGTCAGCAGGTGTTCATCGGGAAAATGTTCCGTGATGGGTCCGGAAGGGTTGATAATCTCAGAAGGAAGACGGGACAAATGGTCGGCTACCACATTCTGCCTTCCCGCCTTGTCGTGAATCTCGAGATCGAATTCTTGAAACAGAAAGATCCATCAGATTAGTCGGGGCTTCGCATCCTTCTTGGCAAGGAGATGCCTTACAGTCGTGTGATCCGAGTAGATGATGACGTGGAAACCCAGAAGATATGATCGAAATTTTTCAAGGGCAAATACTACGGCTAGCAGCTCTTTCTCCGTAACTGTGTAGTTACGCTGAGCCTCGTTAAGTGTCTTGCTAGCGTAGTAGATGACCACGGGTTTCCCGTCAGCTTTCTGCCCCAGGATCGCTCCTACAGCGAAATCAGACGCATCGCACATGATCTCAAAGGGTTGAGACCAGTCAGGAGATTGTAGGATAGGTGCCTGGGTGACTCGGTCACGAAGTTTTTCAAAGGCTAGTGTGCATTCCTTGGAAATTTCAAAGGGTACATCCTTAGAGAGAAGAGAAGTCAAGGGGTGCACGATTTTCGAGAAATCAGGAATGAAACGACGGTAAAAGACGACGTGCCCCAGAAAAGAACGGATGTCCCTGATCGAGCTAGGCATAAGAAGGCGAGAGATTAGATCAACCTTAGCTCGATCCACTTGGATGCCCTTCTCTGAGATTAAATGTCCCAGGACAATTCCCTCAGGCACCATGAAATGGCTCTTTTCCCAGGAAAGAACCAAATTCACATCAATGCACCGCTTGAGTATTTGGACCAAGTGTTGGAGGCAATCGTCAAATGATGCTCCAAAAACTGAAAAGTCATCCATGAAGACTTCCAGATAGTCACCTACCATATCTGAGAATATGGCAAGCATGCACCGCTGAAAAGTTGCAGGTGCATTGCAAAGACCGAAACGCATCCTTCGGAATGCGTATGTTCTGAAGGGGCAAGTAAACGTGGTCTTTTCTTGGTCCTCAAGATGGATTGCCACCTGGTTGTAACCGGAGTACCCGTCAAGAAAGCAGAAGAATCGATTTCCCGCTAATTTCTCGAGAATCTAATCAATGAAAGGTAGTGGGAAATGATCTTTCTTCATGGAGGAATTGAGTCGTCGGTAATCTATACAGACTCTCCACGAGTTGGCTAATCGGGTAGAAATGACTTCTCCGATTTCAGTCGTTATAGTGGTGAGTCCTGCCTTTTTAGGTACGACTTGAATTGGGCTCACCCAACGACTATTGGAGATCGGGTAGATGATCCCGGCATCTAACCACTTGATGATCTCCTTTTTCACGACCTCCTGCAGATTTGGGTTCAAGCGTCTCTGCATTTCACGAGAAGGTCATGCGCCCTCTTCAGAATAAATATGATGAGTACAATAAGAGGGACTTATTCCAGTCAGATCATCGAGAGTCCACCCGATGGCTCTGCGATGTTGTTGGAGGACAGCAATCAGACGGGATTCCTATTCGGGATTGAGCTTGGAATTGATAATCATAGGAAGGGTCTTATTAGAACCCAGAAAGATGTATTTCAAGTGAGCAGGAAGGGGCTTTAGTTCAAGGATGGGGTTATCAGCAGCAGCGGGTGGTTCAGAATAGATGTGAGGTTCAAGGGTAGGAGCTATTGGGTTGTCTAAATCTGGATTGGACTCCTCTATTTACGAGTCAAGATCTTTCTACGGTTGATGAGGTATAATCAGGTCATTCTGAAAGTGTGTTTCATCAACCAGAGCCCTAATGTCACAAATCTGTTCGATGACACCGCAATTGATTCCTTGTTGGGCCTTAAATATATCAATTTTTAGGGTTTGATTCCCAAATTTGAGCTCTATTTGGCCCTCCTCACAGCTAATGTTGGCTCTAGCAGTAGCCAAGAAAGGCCCTGCGTCTCATGTGCTCCCCTGAGGTTCGTGGATGCGCAGGAATTCATTCTGTAGAATAATCCCATGGAGTCATTGTTGATAGAGTTCTCGCACATGTTTTCGAGAATCTCCCACACGGTGTCCTCATGTTGACCCATGATATGTCCTCCGCAGGTTGCATTGACGAAAAGACGGATGTCTTCACGGAGTCCCTGGTAAAAAGACTGGACTTGTTCCCATTTAGGAACTCCATGGTGGGGTCACTTTCGCATGAGATCCTGAAAGCGATCCCATGCCTCATGGAGAGGTTCTCCCATTTGCTGAGTAAAGTGAGTAATATGATGGCGCAAGGCATTAGTTCAACCAACGGGAAAGAACTTTTTCAAAAATTCGGACTGAAGTTCTTCCCAAGTGTTGATCGGCTGGGTCTGAGTTTGATACCAATGAGCGGCCTTGTCCATAAGAGAGAAGGAGAACATCTTCATGAAAAGAATGTCCCGATTTTGCACATCTGACCCAAAAGTTTGGGCCAGATGCTTCAACTTTTGACGTGCTGGAAGGGATCTTTGGAATTAATCCCATAGAATTTAGGTATAGCATGAATCATATTGGGCTTTAATTCGGAATCAGGTCCTCCAACCGGGATTCTGACTCGAGGCTCAATGGCCACTGCAGCAGGATTATAATGGTCCCGCATCATAGGACGCTGTGGTGGGTGCACAAAGTTTTGGAAGAGGTCATTGAGTCGCTGGAGCTGGTGCTCCAGATTATTTTCTTCCTTAACTGGCTGAGCCATGATGGGGGAAGAAGAAGAGCTTGGTTCTGAATCAGATGAGAGAATAATGTGGTGGGGTTGCTGCACAAACACGGGTGTCGAGGCTTGGCCTTGACGAGAGTGAATTTCTAAAGGAGGTCTTAAGGGTGGTCTTAAGGACCTCCTACCGTACATGCATTGTTGGAATAGTTGAGTTTAGAAGGTGCTGGACCTAATCGAGACCCAAAAATTGTTGGGTGACTATAGAGGTGCGGGGCAGATGGACCCCTTGATCAAAAAGATCATCCACCTAAGAATTACCTGGGCAGCTAGAGAGGGTGAGTCCCGCGAAGACCCCTACACGGTAGAGCATCCCCACGGGTTACAGGGTTTCCCCCACCCAACCTCTCTTGTCACTGCGGTTCCAGGTAGATCAGAATGGGGATCTTGACCTCTTAAGTCTACCTCTTTTACTTTAAGATCAAGGTGCTTAAGGTTCCACTTGAACTTTTAAGTATTTTGAGTGAAAAAGTGACCTAATTTGAAGGTTGGTTAACCCAAGGGGTCAACTTCACCTCTTGTTCTTTTGAGAGCTTTTGGGTCCTTTCTTTTAAGGTTCAAATGGATTTAAGATCCTGATTTGCTTAGGGTTCCTCTTGTATAGATCTTTTTCAAATAAAGTTTAGGCACACCTCTTTTTGGGAAGATCTTTTTTTTGTTAATAGAAGGTGTGTCTCTAGAAACCCTAGATTTTCAATCCTTGGATTGGCTCTAGTTGTTGGTCCATTTTAGTTGCCTCAAAATTTTAGTATCTAGGGCTCAATCAAGAAGGTTTTAGCCCTAGTTACCTTAGTTGGATGAACAGTTGAGCATGTATTGAAATAGGCAATTTTGATGAATTACATGTATAACACAGGTAGCCCTAAGTTGATTCTTCTTTTTGTTCCTTTTCAAATTTTAAGGGAGTTAAGAAAGGGCTAATAGAGATTACCTGTTTGTTGGAGTGTTTGTCATGGGGCTGCTCTTCTTTTCCTTTACCTGCACACAAGAGAGAGAAAAAGATTAGCAATCTTTTAAAAGAAATTCAAAGCTTCTAGAATAGCCGTTGCTCCCCGGCAACGGCGCCAAGAGAATGGTGACGTTTCCCAACCGCAGCTAGTCTTTGTTTGTTTTAATGCTTATTACAATAATGTCGTTGTGGTATAAAATAAGACAGCTACGGTTGTCGTTACCACTAAAATTTTACTCGGAAATAGTTTCCCGAGGTCGAACTCAGGGAGCTACTGAAATTCTAGAAGTACAATGTTTCTTTATTACAAAAATAAGAGAGAGAGAGAGGGAGAAATAGATTTCTGTCTTTTGGCTTTTTCTTCTTCTCTTCTCTCTCTCTTTGCTTGTCTTCTTCTTCTCTTCTTTCTCTTCAGCTGCGGAGACTTTTCTTTTCTTTTTCTTTTTCTCTGCTTTATCTCCTCTGAAGCTTCATCCGTCGTCTGATATCACAGTCAGACGACTTATACGGCAGTCTGCTACAGTGCTTCCCCTCTTTTCTTCCTTTGCTGCTTCTTCTTCTTCTCTTCTTCTTCCCGCTTCTTCTTCCTTAGTCTTCTGCCTTGCTCAGCTGCAGAGCCTTTTCAGAGTTTCTTCTTCCTCTCCTCTTCTTCTTCTTGCGGCCAAGTGGTGAACCTTCTTCCTTCGCGCCCTGTTCCTGCACAAGGCATAGCAAAACCTAGCCCTTCCCTCTACCCGCACGTCTCTCTCTCTCTGTAAACCGCTCATAGGAAGCTCTCCCAAAGCCGGGTAATCGGGTCGGGTAGCGTACCCGTGACCAGGCGCACCAGCGTGGGTGGTGAGCGAGGAGTGCAGGGTAAACGGGTCGGCCAAGTCCATGTGGCGTGGGTCGCGGACGAGGCGGGCGAGGGGACCTCACCCCGTGTTCTGAGGCGCTTAGGTAAAAACACAAAATCAATTTAAATGGGTGCGGCACTTTGAAATCTTACGATGTGGGACTAAACTTCGTCCCTTCTTGCGCGGGCCCGCAGGAAGAATCGCGACCTTGCCTCAGCAGCTGTGTCCTCACTTCCCTTCGCGTGCCAGCTGCCTGCCTTCACCTAGGTCTCTCCAATTCACCTCGGCGGAGTCCAGCTGCTTCAAGGCCTGGAGCTCGCTTGGAAGCTCCTTGCTTCGTCGCCAATGGCGGCTGGGGCTGAAAATCTGGCTAACACAAATAGGGCCTCTTGGCCTAATCAGACCACAGGGAAACCTTCGCCGTGGCACGGCGAAGGTAGTGCGGGGTGCAGCAGGTTGCGGGGCGGTGTCTGGCGGCAGCCCTAGGTCGAACTGCAACCGGAAAAATGGGTTTGATCAGGGGAGTGTTGTGGAGGTGTGGAGTGGCAGTGGAGGGGTAGGGGGTGTTGGGTAGGGTGAGGCGGAGCTTTTGGGACAGTTGACGAGTTGTGTGGAGCGGCGGATCGACGGGGGCAACTCGCCAGAGGGTTGCCGGAGGGATGGAAGATGATGGTGGTCGGGCGCAGTCGAGGGGTAATCAACTGAAAGGCAGTGGGAAAAAGAAAGAGGGGACGAAGGGAAATAACAGTAACCTACCTACAGGGACGAAGGGGGCTGGAGCAGGGCGGCAGTCGTATCGACTGTCGCCGGAGAAGAAACACCCAGACAGCGGCGGCGAGGAAGAGGGCAGGGAGGCGCACGCTTGGTACGGCGCGACGCGGGGAGATCAGGCGAAGGTGGCTCTACTGATGGTATTGCAGCAGAGCGATGAGGTGGAGGAGGAGGAGCCGCCGGAGCTAGTGGGTTCCTGTCGGAGTGGGGAGAGAGGAAGGGTTGGGGTTTTCTCCGTCAAGACCAAGCTGCTCGAATCGGCTGGCGACACTGGTCTTTATAAAGGTGGTGGCGGAGGGGTGGACGCAAGGAGGCAACGTGCCTCCCTCGCGAGAGAATGGCCGGAGGTGTGACCCATACCTTCCGCGCGTTCGCACGGAAGATGTGGGCGTCGTCAGGAGGCATGGCGGTGTCCCTGCGACGTCTAAAACAATTTGCAGGACATCCTCCTCACCCTGCGTGGCGCCATGCTCCACGCAAAGTCACCGGAGCATGGCGCTGCGCAGAGACTTGCAGAAGGGACCTAAACACAAAGAACGACGAGGAAACTAGGGGCCAAAATGCAAGGATCTCTAGATGATGTTGGTGCTAGAACACCACAATCATTTGTTTTGATGATAACAAAACACGTGTCATTTAACATTTGCACTTGAAATCTTAGATTTCAAGCAAATTACAAATGGAAACGTGATTAGACGGAGTTCGAGCTCGCATCCAGGATGCATTGGAGGAGCTTGATGGAAAACAGGGGAGATTCGCGAGGAGTGATAGATTGAAGATGGAAGGACAAGAAGAATAAGATAGAATTCTGTTTATTTCCTTCTTGTATTTTTGTCTTTATTTCCTTGCTCTTTTTGTTTCTTAGAAAATCATGTTAAAGAGCCTCAAAGTACCCTAACAGTAGTCCTAGGAACACCGGCACAACCTTAGGACACTTAGGTTTTCTGTAGAAAACTTAGAAAACCAATATAGGGTTCAAACAGCTGTTCCAGACGTCTAATTTCAAAATCAGACGTCTGATAATGTGTTTTAAGACGTCTGACTGTTGATTCAGATGTCTGATAACATTTAGGTTGGACTTGCTAACTCTGTCTGATGAAATCAGACGTCCAGACCTTAGTCCAGACGTCTTAGAAGACGTCTGATGGACTTGTCAAACGTCAAATTAGTGGACCGTTGGCTGGCTTAGCAAACACTAAATGATATGACCGTTAGAGACTTATCAGACGTCCTTAAGCCTTTCCAGACGTCTGATATATGACCGTTTTGCCTCGGTTGACCCAAAATCTCCTCAGAGATTTTCTAGCCATTGCACTCTCTTGGAAATCCATTCTCACGAAAAAGTAGGTTTCCAGACGTCCAAACATAGTGACAGACGTCCTATATGTCGTCTGATGGACATGCACTAGAACCCTGTTTAGATCTGATTCAAGTCAGGAAGAAACCTACCTAAAATCAGACGTCTGACCTTATTTTCAGACGTCTTAAAATGGTTTCCCAGACGTCTGATGCCAGGATCAGACGTCTGATAACCCTATCAGTGCAATCATTGTTCCTGATTTTGGCCTAATTCTCTTGGGCTTTGCTCCCACGGCTATGGAAACTTTCCAAAGCCTTCCAAAGCCTTCCTAAGGCCTCTAATAAATAGAGAGGAACCTCTTGCACACAAAGACACACCTAGACACACCAAGAACAAGTATTTCCACTCTTTTGTGTCCAAAAATAATCTCTTGCTCTCCAAGCTCAAGTTCTACATCTTGAGAGCATCAAGCCTTCGCGCACCCGCTCTCCCGCTGTAGTTCACGAGAGTGACGTTGCACCGTCGTGTGGCTCACGCACTCGCGTCATCGATTCGACGCACTCCTTGCAAAGGGGAATTTCCTAATTCCTATAGAAGCTAGGTTTAAATTACTTTGTTGGCTCTATAGGATTGTTGTTATTTTATCTTTGTTATTTGGTTGGGTGTTTACTTTGCGAATTCCCGTCTCCTTCGTGGGACAAAATCCTTCTCGTGAAGAGAAGGGGTTGAGGAACACTACCCTCGCACTTGTAGCGTGGTTGTAATTGAGGTTGAATCACCCTCGTTTAAGTGATTCGTTTAGTGGATTTGATCAACTTGGTTGATCGGAAAATCCTAACTCGAGAGGGTTAGGTGGTGGTTTTCACCCGGTTTAGGTTTTCACCTAAAAATTATTGTGTACATTATATGATTGATTTTTTGTGAGATTGTTATATTCCGAAACTTATTACGTCACCCCCTCCTCGTAGGGCGAATCTACAGATGAGTCTGGACTTTGCACAAAGTGTTGCATTTCTAGAAATAAAGAAGAATGTCTTCTCTAAGCCCTTATTAGTGAGAGAGGGTTTTGAACTTAATTTCAAATGTAATAGAGTTATATCTCCTAGACATGGGATTTTTTATGGAAGGTTATTTGGTAGATTTTGATCTTCTTTTCAAAATTAGATGTAATACTGTTATTTCTAATAATAATGCATCTATTGTTTATAGCTCTTACTTTGTTTTGTCTCAATTGTAGAATCCATTGATTTATGGCATGGTAGGCTAGGATATGCGAATTTCAATTCAATAAAATGAATGATGAAATTGTACATGTTACCTGATCACACCATAGATAAAACTAAGAAATGTAAAATATGTGCACAGGAAAAACAACCAAGAAAACCTTTTCATACACTAGGGAAATTGATATTCTAGAGTTAGTGTACACAGATATTTGCAAATTTGGTGGTGTGATGACTAAAGCCAATAGGAGATACTTTATCACTTGCTTAAAGGATAGCAGTCGATACTACTATGTATATCTTCTTAAAAGAAAGAAGCAGAGACACAGAGTAGCAAAGTCCTCAAGCGTCTAAGGTTAGATAAGGGTAGTGAATACACATCAAATTTGTTTGATGATCAATACAAATTGTTTGGCATAGTGCATAAGGTTATTGCATCTTATTCACCACTATCCAATGGGATTGCAAAATAAAAAAATATGACCATGACTAACATGGTCAACCCTGAAATTTCCTACTTGGAGGGGGTGAGATATGCGTGACGTAATATAAAATGCGGAATTAAAATCGACAATCTCACAAAGATAAGCAATCACACAATAGGCACAAGTATTTTTTGGTGGAAACACAAACCGGGTGAAAACCACCACCTAACCCTCTTGAGTTAGGATTTCCCAATCGATCTAGTTGACCAAATCCACTATACGAACTACTTAAACAAGGGTAGCTCAACCTCAAGTACAACCACGCTACAAGTACGACGGTAGTGTTCCTCAACCCGTCCTCTTCACAAGGAGGATTTTGTCCCTTGATGGAGACGAGAATTAGCAAAGCGAATACTCAAATCAAAGAACAACAAAAGTACAACAATCCTATAGAGCCACAAATATTAAAACCTAGCTTCTATAGGAGTTAGGAAACTTCCCTTTGGTGGAAGTACGTCGATGTAATGATGCGGGTGCGTGAACCACACGACGGCGCTTCGACACTCTCTTAATCGCAGAGGGAGAGCGGGTACGCAACTGGATTCAAGCTCTCTAGATGTGGAACAAATACTTAGAGAACTAGAGCTTCTTCTAGATGATCTTCTACTTTTTAACACAAGAGATGTGAAAGTATGTTGCTTGGTGTATCTTGGTGTCACTTAGTGTGTCTTCAAGCTAAGGGGTCCTCCTCTATTTATAGAGGACCTAAGAAGGCTTCCATAGCCGTTGGGTGCAAATCCAAGGCAAATCAAGTCGAAATCAGGATCAATCATGACTCTGATAAGGTTATTAGACATCTTGACGTAAGGTCAGGTGTCTGGGTTGTCGTCTGATTTTAGAGTTAGTCGTCTGATCTAGGTAGGTTGATCTTCTTGAACGATGTTAAATCAGAGCGGACGTCAAAACAAGTCTTTTAAGACGTCTGAACATAAGGTCAGACATCTAATTCTAGACGGGTATCCTTCCTGTTTTTGTCTAGACCTAAACAGGGTTCTAGGTCTAAGTGATCAGATGATAGATCGGTCGTCTGGCACAGGATCTGGACAACTGGAAACTAAGTTAACAGAGGGTATAGATTTTCAAGAGAGTACAATGGCTAGAAAATCTCTCAAAGGAGATTTTGGGTTAGTCGAGGCAAAACGATCACATATCAGACGTCTGGGGTCCTCTACAGGCGTCTAATATAAGCCTAACGATCATATTCCTCAACATTTACTCAAGAAGCCAACGTTTCACTAATTAGACGTCTAGCAAAGGCATCAAACGTCTCCTAAGACGTCTGGACTAAGGTCTAGACGTCTGATTCTAACGGACAGAACCTATTAAGTCCAGCCTAAATGTTTTAGACATCTGATCAAACAGTCAGACATTTTAAAAGTCAATATCTGACGTCTGATTTTCATATTGGACGTCTGATAAGGCTATCTGAACTCTATTTTGATTTTCTAGGTTCTCTACAGAATACCTGGGTATCCTAAGGTAGTGCATGTGTTCTTAGGACTACTTTAAGAGTTCTTTGAGGCTTTTTAACATAAAATCTAAGAAATAAAATAAAGAGCAACAAAAGGAAAATACAATAGAAAGGAAATCTATCATATTCTTCATCTTCTTCCTTCTTCAAGCTTTCGCTCCTCGTGAAGCTCCTTCGCCTCTGCCAAGCTCCTCCAATCCGCCATGGATGCGAGCTCGAACTTTGTCTAAACGCATGTCTCCATTTCCAATTTGGCCTAAAAACTAGGACTCAAAAGCAAATGTTAAAAGACACATGTTTTGTTATCATCAAAATAAACGATCGTGGTGCTCTAGCACCAACAAACCCATCATTATAGAGTTCTGGACTATCATTTTACATGTAAGGAGAGACTTTAAATACGACTTGCCATATTCTAAATAGATTTCCCCTAAAACATAAAGACAATAGTCAATATGAATTGTGGCAAAGTCGAAAAACAAGCCTAAAATATCTTAAAGTGTAGAGTTGTCTTACCAAGGTGTTGGTCCCAAAATACAAGAAAGAAAAAATTGGCCCTAAGATAGCTGACACGGTCATCTTAGGTTATGTGGATAGTAGCTATGCCTATAGATTCATAATAATTAGGTCTGAAATCTCGAACATAGATGCAAATACCATCATGGAACTCCATGACGCAACCTTCTTTAGGGATGTCATCCCTATGGAGATTGGGATTCCTTAGAATCTGATGGACGTAGCCACCACATCTGGTTCCATTTCTAATCAAGTGGAAAATATGTCAAATGTGGGGGCTACCTCCCACTCTGAACCCAATGATTCCATAGAGGATTTTGAGCTTAGGATGAGTAACTGATGAAGGATCACTAAGGATCTAGGAAGTGACTTTACTACTGATCAAATCAAGGGTGATCCACCTACTTTCCTAGAAGCAACGGCTTCATCTGAAGCTAAGCATGGGAAAGAAGCCATAAAATGTGAGATCGACTCAATCATATTTGATGGCATGTGGGAGTTGGTTGATTTGTCTCCAAGATGTTCTACGATAAGGTGTAAATGGATATTTAAGAAAAAGCTCAGACCAAACAAATCAATTGAAAAATATAAAGCTAGATTTATTGACAATGATTTTAGGTGAAAGGAAGGTATTTACTATTTTGATACATATTCTCCTGTTACTAAGATGACTATATATAATTCGAATGTTTATTAAGTTTGCATCCATATATGATCTCACTATCCATTAAATTTATCATTCCCCATCATTTTTTTCCCTTTCCCCATTTTTGGGTTGCACCCTATTGATTCTAATATGTAGATCTGTAGTAGCTTATAAATGATGCCGGCTTTGTTGGTGGTTCAAGTGCAATGGACAACCCGACAAGGTCAATGACGTCTACACTTACAATTTCAATATAAAAGGAATTTCATAGGCATGCCCCTTAAATCTTTGGAAATTACTTCTATACCCCTAAAACTTGTCAATTATATTTATATCCCTAAAAAGTTGTTAATCATTACTTGACCATGCCCCTATATTAACTCGTTGTTGGTTCTCTAGGAATATCCTGTTAAATTTAATGAAGTGACTGTAGAAAATTACATCTGTACCCTTCTTCATATTTTTTTATTTACTTTTTTCTTTTTCCTCCTCTCCTTCCTTCTTCCTCTTGAAGCCACATCCTCCTTCCTTCTCCTCCTCCTCTTCTATAGCTTGTTGCCTGACATTGCCACCCATTTCTTTATCCACCACCTTCATTTCCACCTATTTGCCTACAACAACAACAACTGCACCCTCTCCTCCCCGTCCTACAACCCCCTAACTATATATCTTCTGCACCTGTGCTCCTACACACCACTACCACGCCTAGGCTCCTCTCCCTCATCCTCCTCCCTAAGTCTCTCTCTCTCTCTCTCTCTCTCTCTCTCTCTCTCTCTCTCTATATATATATATATATATATATATATATATATATATATATAGACACACATACATGTATTTGGAGTGTGTTGAGATATAATCAAAACTAATACACACTAACATAAGGGTATATCCATCAAATGGTGTAATTTGTAAGGGTATAGATATAATTGGCAAGTTTTTAGGGATACACATGTAATTGGCAAATATTCGAGGGATATGCTTGAAAAATTCTCTATAAAAAAGTAAGAACCATGTGATCTTCAATGTTCATGGAAGAGAAATTTAGCATAGTGCATTCTGGCATGTACAAGGGGAGAAAGGAATAACAGCACCATGTTATATGGCCTTGGACAAGAAATTTACGATAAGAAGAGGGAACAAAATAATCAGCAATACCTTTTTTAGCTTGGTTCATTGCCACGAGTTTTGTCTATTTAATAACCAAATTTAGCAAGGATGAAAAAAAAACGAACAAATCAAGTGCATGTCTTCAGATAAGTCTTGTAGAGGCAAAGCCTAAAGCATCGAAATAAATTTTTGAAAAATATATTCAAAATATTTTTGTTTACTTAATTCTCATTATCAAAGATTAATAAACGCATTATAAGCCAACATTCCTATATATTATCGAAGCCAAGTTGTATATTTATGTAATTCACGGTCTCAACACTTGGTGCCTCTTTTATAATTAGGGAAAATATCCAAATCACTGTTCACTGTCAACTATGTTCTTTGCAGTTGGAAAAGTGTTGAATAACCTAAGCCTAATGGCCCATTTTACTTAATGTCCCCTTTACGATATGAAAGCATGTCATACTGTATAGCAATTGATGCTGAGTATGTCTTCGTAACAAGAAAATCTCCTACTTGCTCGAGTTACAGATAGATACACATAATGTCAATTTAACGAGTTATTCCATTTATATTTACTTTAAAAGTCCATTCATCATATTGCAATCGATATGTCGCCTATATACCTATATTTCCAATACGTACATAGCAGTCTTTTCTTCTATAAAGACAAGAACTCAGCATCCTTTGCTAAGGAGAAGCTCTGGCTTGACCGGAAATATTACAAACTTTCACATCAGCTTGACTGAACAAAGAGCCAAAGCCAAATAACTACCGTCTATTGCATATATAAAATTTAAGAAAATATCTTCTGTCACATCATCAGACTCATAAAACCATGATCAAACAAAGATCATGTCTTTTTATGTGCGGCAGTAGTTAATTTTTTTTCTTTTGAGTTTAAAAGTGAAGCTCACTGCAACCTCAGATATTATAAGAAAGTTCTGGTCAAGGTTAGGAACCAAAAACATGAGTATCAATATAATATTTAGCAAGGTTTTGAGTCAAAGCAACACACTCCAGAGACCTTTATCAAAGAACGTGCAGGATTACTACAAAATATGGATTGACATTCGACAACAGCATGCTTTTGACTTCCATTAAGGTTATGAGAGATTCAGTATTTGGTTAATGGGATTAGAAGTGTCGTGGGAAATAGTGCCCTCTTCAATAGTCAAATTGAAGGTAAGAAGAATACCTGATGAATGACATGAACCTCAACTTCATTATGCAAGATTTGGACACTCTTACATTAGCATCAACCAGAATAACAGTACCTGCAACCCTGCCCCCATGTAGTGGAAATATCTTGACAGCAATTAAAATATGGAGTAGGCGTTCCTGAAATAATATCATTAAATTCAGAATAGAATTTTGCCACATTTGCTGCTCTATTGATGCACTCCTAAAGCGTCAGCTAGGTGCTCCCATGAGCCACCATGTTCATACTTTCATTTCTAATCACTGCTAAGTCTCAACGTACTTCCAAATTGTTTGAGTGGAAATTTGAGCTGTGTAACCATCAAATTTTAGTAGATTTCCATGTATCCATTGTGATAAAACTTAGTCGCCAATTTCTTAAGCCTATGGTTAGATATGTGTTTGATTTCTATTTCCCCCTCTCAAGCATTGTTTGTTTCGTAGGATATAATCATTTATCCCTTCTACGGTGAGCATTATTCTGGGATAAAGTTATCTCGAGATAAGGGTTGAAAATTCAAAATAAATTTATTTCGAGAGAAGGCTGGGGGTGTTGGGATACATTTATCCTCTCCTCTTGCAAGATATCGTCTTCACCTATCTCCCAAATATCTATATTTATTCCATGATTTAACCTAATTTCTCCAAATGGTTAAATCAATTTATCCCTCTCTTATCCCTCAATTTCACTATTTACAAAATTTATCACCAAAACTAATATCACATGAAACTTGTGATATATATATATATATATATATATATATATATATATATGTATATGTATATATATATATATATATATGTATATGTATATATATATATATCTATATGAGATTATGATCCGTTATTTTGATATCAAATTGAATCCAGTGACACTTTTGGCAGAATGAAAGTTTAGCACGATTACGGGATAGCTGGGATCTTTCTTTTTGTTGAGTGAATTTTTTTCCTTAATTTTCCTTATTTTTCACATCTCACGGAGATTCGGCACATATACTTTGTACCATAAAATGTAGGGTATAGGAGTAAGCATATTCTGACTAAATCATGCATGACTTTTCTCAGCGTAGACAAGGGAAGACTGAGGCCAACGCGAAAGATATCCTAACTGAAGTGCTTCCACGAATGGAAGGCCCTAGCCTTGCCATTTCGCACCCCTCGAGGAATTAAATAAAGGGAGGTAAAGGGTCACAAAAGTAAAGAAAGGTTATTTACGGACTTTGGAAAAAAATCCTCTTTACAGATTTCTTCCAATACACTAACCATTCTTAAGGTTAGTATATTGGTCTCCTTCCTATAAAGCTAGCTAAGGTTTATAGGAAACAATATCGCGTACTTTTAAAACTAAAAGTTATAGTAAGTATGAGTTAGAGGAGCTCTTAGAGTAAAATGAAATGTAAATACTATAAAACTGATGAACTAAGAGCTCCTCATTAGGGAGCATATTTAGTTTGTGTTACGAACGCAGCTTCAAAATGTCATTTAAGATGTCTGGGAGCTAGCCCAGACGTGTGACCAGACGTCTGGAGCCCCTTCCAGACGTCTGGGATTTAATTTCCGCAGCACGGTGGATTCGTCTACGCGCCTGTACGCGCAGACCTGCAGATGCTCTTTTTTTCCCTCTCACCTTTGCAGGCGCTGCTCTGTCTCTCTCTCTCTCCCCGTGCAACTTTAAAAGGCCTCGCCCTCTCCCTCACTCTCATCTCCTCCGCTCCCTTCTTCTTCCTCTTCCAGCCGGAGTGCGAGTGCGAGTGCGAGCGCGAGCGAGCGGCGGCAACGGCAGCCACGGCGAGTCGCGGGAGGTGTTGCGCGAGGGAGGAGACGCTTGGCCGTGAGGGCTCGAGCTCGCCGGGGCATCTAGAGCCGGCCGGCGGGGGAGCCGCGGGCGTGGAGCGTCGCTGGAGGGCTGCTGCAGCTCGAGCAGCAGGCGGACGAGGCGCGGCACGGCCGTGCGTCGCGGGCGGAGGGCGAGTCGAGCTCTGATTCTGGAAATTTTTCCAGAATTAGACGTCTGGGATTCCAACCAGACGACGATGAAGACGTCTGGAGGACTGTCCAGACGTCTAGTAAGTAAGTTATTTTTCGTCCTTCGTCCTTTTCTGAGACCGTTCGTACTGAGCACGAGGAGTGGGTACATGCAGGTTTTGAGATTCGCATCCAACGCGAATCAGACGTCTGGCCACAGTGCCAAACGACTGGAAGGACTTCCCCGCAAGCTTCTGGACGTCTGAGAGACTACACAGAGCGAAGGTATCCTCTGAACCACTTTTTAAGACGTCTGGAAGAGGTTCCAGACGTCTGATTTTGGATTGTTTCGTCGTTTTCGACTGTTTAGGGCCCGTTCGGAGTCCGTTTTTCGCGTTTCGAGTTGCATTCTTTTCGGGATAAAATCATCTACCCGTTTACAGTAATTATATACTGTTCTGAGAAACTCCTTGTGTTTGATCCTTGTGTTAGGACCCCGTTCTATTGCAGTCTCAGGGGAAGCGGAAGCGCACGGGATTTCCGACCACGCCCCCATTACTTCCGTTGTAGCTGGTAGAGTGGCTTTAGAAATTATTAACATAATTTGTTACAATTATGGAACAATTAATAGAACCTAGGGCATTGCATGAATCCTAGGAATGAGAAACCAGATTGAATAATAGATCGTAGGGTATTGCATGAATCCTAGGACCGGAAAACTAGATTGAATGATAGATCCTAGGATACGGCATGAATCCTAGGACTGGAAAACTAGTGAAATGAATATACATATTGCAGTCTTGGAAAATGCGGAAAGGAAATAATAGCTGCATGTAAATTGATTTAACAGCTGCCTGTTATGAATAAATGAACATGATTGAGAATATGGGTTGTAAGAACGTGAAACTAGAATGATAAAACCTGAATGTACTGAGTTAAAAGAGCTGGAACCCTACGGGGAATTAGGAGTAGAACTCCTGGAAAGTGAATGGAATAGAATTGGGGAAGTGAGCTGACCCTTGAGTACGGAGTACCAAGGAGAGCGACTGTCCCCCTGTTTAGTGCAGAGCGGAGCTAGCCTCCCCAAGGACCCGGGGTTAGGTCTGACCACTTTGTACCGACTTGCTGGCCCTCGTGTACGCAATACCGAGGAGAGCTACTAGTGTAGGGCGAGTACTAGCTACCCCACGGGCCCCGGGGTTCTGCTAGCTCACCTACACCGACTTGTTAGGCCTACTAGGCAAACCAAGGTAGTCAGGCGAGGGTGCGCGGACTGTGGAGGGGCAAGGCCCCTGTTTGGTTACTGTAGAGGGGTTGGACCCCTGTTACTGAGAGGGCTCTGCCCTATACGTGTTCCGTGCTGTGCTTTCGGCGCACCCGTTAACGGAAACGATTGACCGCGTGCTAGTGCGGATTAGCTACCCGTGCGTTTACCGCGCGTGCCGTAGTCACTGTTACGTCTGTCAGTGACCTTGGGGTGGTTGACTGAGAGTAGGATCACCACGGGGGACTCTCTCGGCCAGGAGAGCACTACGTGTTACTTCTACTGTTCGGAAAAGACTGCAATCAAGATCATTCCCACGAGGAACATTCGAGATCAAGTGAAGGATCTGAGAAATAGATAAATTGTGAAACAATAGAAAGACGTAAATAAAGGAAGAAAGAAAATAAAACAGCTACTGTACACTTTACTGCTTCTTTAGTTTAGCTGTCACTCTACTCAGCGTTTCGCTGACGTGTTACACTTGTTACTTTTCAGGACCAAGTGTTGAGCAGCCAGAGTCAGCGGCTGCAGAGGACGCTGGGCCGAGTAGGGTCCAGTAGAATTACCACTGTTCTTTCGTGTCCTTTTTGTTCCACTGTAGTGAGTAATTTTTGTTACTCTCTGTACTTTTCTTTACTCGTAGTTCTTGTTATGTTAAATGTTGTTCTACTGTTGTGGTGGTACATGCTGTAGTAGTTCTTTTTCTTACTGCTGTATTTTGTTACTGCTAGTTATATTTCATGTTGAATGTGGTTTATTTTACTGCTCTTTTGGTTACTTCCTCGTTGGACGACTAGGTCTTGGGATTAGTCGAGTCGGTCTGGTTCTCGTGTCTCGTAGGGACTCGGGAATCGGGTCGTTACAGTTAGCTTTATGGTATTTCCTATTCCTCCTTTGAGGTCGGTCCTCCCTATAAGTCGGGTGTTCGTAGTTGCCCTTTTCTCTTGTTTCGGTCGATAGCTCTCCCTCACCCATTGAGTAGCTCCTTGATCCTGCTTCTAGTTAGAGTCAATCTCAGAATCGACCAAAAAGTAGGACTTTTTTACACCCATGAACTGGGATACCTACCTAGCCCATAGAGCTTGTTCTACCTCGATTTCGAGGTTATGCACACCTCAAAACGAAATCGCCCAAATTATAATTTATAAAACAATGAAAAAGTGCTTAATCTTTGAAAATAAGGTGCGACTACGGAAGGGTGCGATTATAATATATTTTGTAACATATACTTAGTTAAAAATTAAAATTAATTAATTAAAAATAAAAATTAAAGAATTTAAAACTAAATATACCAAAATATGTTGATTGTAAGTGATTTTTAAAAAGTTAAAAATAAAATACATCGATATATTTTAATTTTCTATCGGTGATAAATTATTTTTTATTTAAAATAAAATATCTCACTTACAAAAAATAATTTTTTATCTATAAAAAATAATTTCAAAAAATAAAAAATTAAAATTACCACCGTCACTTTGTTAGTTACAAAATACATTACCCGGGAGGTATAAAATTGAACTCCTTTTTTTTATAAATTAATCCAAGATATTATATTCAAAAATCTCTACATGCATCACTGAGTTAAAAATAAATGGATCGAGGGTTTGGAACTTATAGGATCGGAACATTTCCTCCACTATATTCTTCTATCCATTTTTTTGATCAATTAACATAATTCAGTATTCTACAAATTTCATCATTTTTTATAGGTTTATTTGCTAATAAATCCTCAACAGAGGTATCTTTCTTTTTCCCAAGGGACCCAGTGGGTCCTTATTTCCAAGACCAAATTACTTGTTCCAACGATTAATGTGGATGGATTCAAAGCACATCCTAGAAATGGTGAGGTGGGGGGGGGGGGGGTGGTGTGTAGAGAAGGGAGGAGATGGAAGGAGGAATCCAGGGCGAGGTGGGGGCCGGGGCGTGCAGTGTTCTGCTACCCAACCCACCTACACCTATCGTGCCCCCATTGGCGACCCCCATTGCCCTCCCCCCATCTTTATCCAACTTTAGCATCGCCGTGCCATCCCACACGTCGCATCCGCTTACTGTAGCCAGGAAAACTAACTAACCTTTCTTTTTCTAAACCTTTATTTTTGAGATTATTCAAGGCTTACGCTACCTTGCCGAGCCATGTTATGTCAACTGGTTTTGAGATGGAGGTTGCGGTAACATGTAAGTTAACTTTTGTTTTATCTGTTTCTTCCGTGTACTTTTATATTTAATTTTTATCAATATACTTCTCCATTTTAATGTAAAAAAAAAAAAAAAAGCCAACTAATTTTACTTACCATCTTAAGAACAATTAAATATCTTTTCCAACCCCATCGTTCATTGTAGCTCCTATACCCAAGTAAATATCCTTCTTTCATATCACAATTTAATTATCACTCTTAATTTCTATTCATTAAATATAAATAAAGGTTAATCTCTATTCTCAATTAAATAGAAATAAAAGTAATCTTCCATTACAAAAAAAAATTAATTAATCATTGCCATAAACCAACTCTTCACATGTAAACTACATGAGGTGACATCTTCCGCAACATTACTCACAAGTAATACTGATTTTGAATCCAAACATCCAGTGACATATATAGGTCAATATTGACACCAATCTAATACTGTGACAGAGCATCATGCCGTATCCTTCCTTGTGTTTAATTGTGCCATTCTTTCCGAATCCCCCAGCTCTCTCTCTCTCTCTCTCTCTCTCTCTCTCTCTCCATTCGTATCTCTCAGGTAAATAAACACACACACATGACGGGTCCGTTTCGTTTCCTTTCCGATCCGATCCAATGCAACACCAGCCACTTCCCATTCACATGCATGCCCCTTCGGCTGCCACCACTACCATTCTAATGTGCGGCTACGGCTGAAAGGGTCGTCATTATGTGAGAAGGTGCTGAAAGATTAGTGCTTAATTGTCTTTGGCGCATGCAGTGCTACTTAATTAATCGGGACGTGTTTTGGATTGACGTGGTCTGGATACCTTCCCTCGTGGAGCGCAAAGGGGAAAGGTAGATTATAAGTTGGTGGTTTAATTTTGTACGTAGCATAGTAAAAAGTTTGGACCTTGTGTTTTGTACTCCCGTTTGCGCTTGCATGTTTGGAATCATTGGATCGATCGATGGTATTTGATGTAATTAGTTGAATTATATATATACTTTAATTCTTGGAAAGTATATTATTATTATTATTGAGGAGCATAATATATTGAGAGTTAAAAGATTTAAAGGTATAAGTATAGAAATATATGTTACGATACCTTTAGGAGTATACGTTTAAAAATCAATTCGATGAAATTTGGAATCAACGATCAAGAAATCAAATGGATCAAAATATATTTGCTAGAAATTATTTTTAATTGATGAAAATCAAAATATTCTGATTAAAAATAAAAATATATCAGATGAAAATAAAAATATATTGATGTATTTTAACTTTTCATAAGTAAAAATAATTTTTTATTTATAATATAATTTTTCATTTATAAAAAGAAATTTAATTTAAAAAATAATTTTTCATCGATAAAGAAAATAATTTTATTAATAAAAGATTAAAATAAATCCATTGAAACATCACTCTCATCTATATATTACATAACACGCTTCAAATACGTTTATTTACTTTTCTTTAGGATTTATCCTCTTTGCACCGTACGACTCCAGTCCATGTCAACAACTAATGCAGCAAGTGAAGTGACGGACACCATTGGAGCTTTTGGATATTCGGTGGAAAAAGCTTATTCCTTGTTTGGATAAGCAGAGAAATAGTTGAGAGGATTGAGAAATAATAGAATTAATTAATAACAAAATGACGTTGAGAGTGTGAGAATTACTCTATCTTCACTTCTTTGGTGGAATTAGTCGGTGAAATATAAATTCCTTTGTTGAACATAGGAGTGGTATACGAAAGTGATCGAACTATCAATTTAGAGATAAGATGATATATAGTTGGAATTATGAGTGGTATCAAAGGAATAAAGTGGAAGTGTATCATGGGATTTGATGTTAATTCCTTCAAATAAATGATCCTTAAAAGCATTGATCCTTCCTAAGATCCTTATTAGTATCCTCAACTTCACTACCTACTTAATTTATAAATGTTCTAGCATCATCCTTCATTAATGCTTATGTAACCCTTTCTTCAACTACAGCCACCACTTCTTACTTAGGCCATCAAAGATGCTTAGAATTGATAACAACAACATACTATACCTCTATCGTCGATTGAAAATCAATGGCAAAAGCCTTTAAATTGACGTCAAAAAGTGACAGTGTAATAGAGACGTTTTATTTTCTTGTCGGTTGTAAAGAAAATCCGACGTCAAATTATCGCTTGCCCAGCAGACGAATGAGATCTTTGGTCGTCGTTTTATAACCGACGACAATTGTATCTGCCATCATTTCTAAAATAAGCGACGAGGCTTGTATGTCGCTTTTTCTTACGTTACCACACCGTTTTTTAATTTTGTCGTCGTTTAAATGAAAATGTCATAACTTATATAAGTGACGGTAAAAATATTTTATCGTCACTTTCTCAAATAAATGATGGCAAATATCTTTTATTCTATATTAGTCTTACGTATGTTTATGGTCACTTTCACAAATAAGCGATGTCAAAAATCGTTCATTCATTAAAAAACTTACCTTTTTTTACCGTCGGTTATTTTAAAAATCAAAGGCAAAGACAAAGAATTTTCTTTTTCAAAATCTTTAATGATGCACCATTATAAAATCTGGTGGCACAAAAGACTTGGTCCCATCGAGTACGCTAGCTGGGCTATCCAAACCTGCTTAAGTCAAAGAAACAGCTTTTCTATTGACATACTAGTTGGGGCGTTTGATCATACTCACATAAAGATGATGGGTTAGAGGGAACTTGATAGCATGTTGAGTTATCACCTAGCGCTCTAAAACCCATATTGAAATGGCAAACTAATTCAGCAAGCAAACAACAATTAACATTCTCATCAGCATATTTCAAAGAATACAACTTGAATCCAGAAGGAAGTTTTACGGGGCCCCCCAAAAATCAAGTGAATGCATTAAATACTACTACATACAAGTTATGCACACCAAGAATCAGAAATCGAAAGGGAATTATACAAAAGGGTGAAAAACTCAATCTAACTACCAACAACTAAGGCATTTTCTTACAGAGCCGAAAAGTCTAGAATGAATAGGAGCTATTGGATTATTTGACTGCCTGGGAGGAAGATGTTTAAGGAATGCCTTCATTGCTCCTGCTACACCATCTTCTGACTCCATTGCTTTAAAGAGTGCAATGGCTTGTTCTTTTACCTGAAAAAACATCAATTCCACCATAATATTCGACCACAGAGGTAATGACTTGCACAACCTTGTTGCTAATGCACATCCAAACACACTCCAGAAACAAGACACCTACAGTGGCAGCATTGATAAGCCTTGAGCAATAGGTGGTTTGAAACAAGTGCTAATACACGAAATCACACACCTTCCTACTGCCATGAAATAGTATGTCTCACTATATGAGTTTCCTCTAGATAGTTTGTGATGCAAGCTGATAACTCGAGCACGATAACTTAGAATATTGTTATTGGGAAAATTAGGAGTTTAATGTTTCGTCATCGTAGCACACTCCTAAATAGCTCAATCAGCAAATAAAATTTATAACTCAGAATCTACAATTAAGTTTGAGGTCGAACATAGGCAACAAATGTAGAATTTGTTAGTTCAACTACTCATATATAATATTTTGATGATTTTACAAAATAAAGAAAATGAAATAAAAAATAAGCGTAGCATATTGTTTCTCTCTGTAATAACATAATTGCAGGTTTCATGAAGTTTTCCAAGATGGAAGATTAAAAGCGTGAAGACAAGTAGCATAAGTATTAGGTCATAGGCTTGTTCATGTAAACTTTCAAAGGTTGTAATTTTCATTTTATTTGAGTCTAGAAATGTTATAAAAAGCCTCCAAACATAACCTATAAATAATTAACTTAGGCTCTCTACACTTAGGATAAATTAGAAACAAAAACCTAACACTAAGACTCTTATCAAACGTCTAGAACAATGGTCAGACGTCTAATTTTCCACTTTAAGACGTCTGACAAGTGTCTCAGACATCTAATTTCCTATAGTTCTACCTTTAGTTTGTGTCTTCATAAACATCAGTCGAAGCACTCTTCTATCAGACGTCCATAACCTCATCCAGACGTCTGATGCTTCACTTGGACGTCTTCAGACTAACCGTTAGACTAAGCACCTATCTTCGTTCTACAAATAACAGGAAAAAATATATTTTCAGATGTCTGGACATGCTTCCAGATGTCTACCTTTGGACAGTTGCCCATGTATTTCTGTGCGTATCTCTTTACGAACACAAGATCTTTTGTCAGAAATCGTAGCGAAGTCCTTTTCGGTTTCCAGACGGCTGGTGATTCCTTCAGACGTTGATGAGAGCCTCATCATGAGCCATAACTAGCTCATTTTGACCCAAGAAAGAGAATAAAAGCTCCTACATAAACTAGAGAAGGGCTTAACGGAAGGAATAAGTGTTCTGAGAGGAAAACATGAAATAAAGGTTAAAACTGTAATTTTACCATTGCAGTACATAAACGGGATTTCTCAGAGGTAGAACATAGGTCAAATGGTCTGAATAAGATAAAAAGTGGGTTGGTTTAATCAGAATTGGGTTTATGTGCAAATTAGGAATTAAATGACATCTTGTAACCCTAAAACAGACCCACTTAATTCAACAAGGTTCCGGTCAGGATAAAAATCAAGTAAACCCTCTAAAATTCATGGAAAAATATCTCCTAGGATTTAGAATATTCAATTTGGCCTTTGGAACCTAGTTTGACTTAGATTGGGGTCCTAACTCATCAATTGACCTAATTTAGGTTTTTATGCAAAATATCCAGTCAAACGTGGCCAAACATAAAATCCAACTTCATCATTGGATTCCTTAGGTCCAAATTAGATTTTTACCAAAATTTGGACCTAAAGGGAGGTCATCTTGACCTACTTTGCAAATCAGTACATCCAATTACATTTTAGTCCCTATCTTTTGAAAACCATTACACATACCCCCCTAACTTCCTTGCCACCCTTACAAACAGGTCCCTCCACCATTAATGGGGAGGAATCCTTCTCCGACGAGGAAGGGAGGGGGAATACTCCCTGATCCCTCAGAGATCTCCTCCCAGATTTGGAAGGGAGATTCTCTGAGGAATCCCCTTCCATCTGAGCCCAATCACAATCTTTGAATTCTATCCAATCTATTGTGCAAACGCACGAGAGATTTGGAATCCCAACTACCTTCCTTCTCCGGCAAGACGTCGGTGGCAGAAGGCTTGCCCTCCATGCATCAGAAGCTAGGCCAGCACTTATAAAAGGACCCCCGACCCTCCGCGAATCTCTCAGACTTGTTTTGGTCGTAGAATCCTCCAAATTTCATCTCCCCTCTCTCCGGCCAAGTAGCCCGCAAGCTCTGGTGATTCTTCCTCCTCCCTCTCATCGCTCTACTGCCATACCAGCAGTAGGGTTCACTTCGCCTCATCTTCCCGCGTCGCGCCGCTCCAGCGCACGCCTTCCTGTCCTCCTCCCCGTCGCCGTTATCTCCCTTAGGGCCGTCTTCTCCAACAACGGCACAAACGAGCCGTCCATCTCCGCTGCCCCCCTTCACTCCCAATAATCCAGATAAGCTCCCCGTCTTCCACTCTTTCATTTTCCTCATTCTATTTCACACAACACCCCTCGACAGTCACTATCCACTGCCATCTTCCTCATCTCCGACCACCCTCCGGCGAGACGCCTCCGTCACTCCGCAGCCCCACATGTCTTGCCAACCACCGCACAACCTCCACCACACTCCACTGAACATCCTCCACTCATCCACAAACCCTCTCCACCACCACAACTGCCTCCCGACCTAACCCATCCGTCCGGCCACAGAGAGACCTAGGCACGCACGCCTAGGCCGCCCCATGACCTGCTACCTACCGCCTCACCTTCACCGTTACATGACGAAGGTCCTCTTGTGGTCTAATAGAGCTGCAAGCTTCATTTTGTGTTGAACAGGGTCTGAGCTCCAACCGCCATTAGCGGTGACTCGAGGAGGTTGCAAGCTCACTCCAGTCTGAAGGACTTCAGGATTCCAGGTCCAGCAGATTCGAGGTCTTGCGAAGTCAGCTGTTCCAGCAAGTGGCGCTGCGAGGCCTGCAGCTGCTGCAATTGAAGGAACGATCTCCTGCGGACGCGCGAGCAAAAGCAATGGAATATTAGTCCCACCTCGGTAAGTCGTAAGGCGCTTGAGTAGTTTAAATTGATTTTGTGATATCGTCTGGTTGCCTCTAATACACTGGGGTGAGGTCCCTCCTCACCTATACACGCACCTTGTCCGTGACTTCATCCTGCGGACTTGGTGACCCAACCCGACGACCCTCCTGAGCACTCCTTGCGCACCACACCCACACCGGTGCACCTAGACCTGGGCGCGCGACCCGACCCGATAACCCGACTCTGGGAGAGCATACCGAAGAGAGATTCAGAGAGAGAGAGAGACGTGCGGGAAGGGTAAGGGAGTAGGTTTTGTTGTGTGGTGCTTGTGCGGGAAGAGGATGCTAAGGAGGAAGCAGCAAGAGAAGGAAGCAGGGACTTAGCCGCTGCAAGCAAAGAAGAAGGACTCCCTATAGCAGAGGTGTGGTAGACCAAGCGAAAGAAGAAGAGAGAGATCAAGGGGCAGACACAGAGGAGAAGCAAGAAAGCAAAGGAAGAAGAGGAAGAAAAAGAAGAAGGCAACCTAAGAAGAGGCAAAGCCAGGATTTAGCAGCAAGAAGAGAATCAAGAAGAGAAGGAAAAAGAAGAAGAGCAAAAGCGGCTAAGGAAGAAAAAGAAAAGGAGACCAACAGAAGAGAAGAATCTGAGAAATAACTTTAAGACGTCTGATGCAATATCAGACGTCCATTCTTTTTGAGCAATTTTTTTCCATATCATTATCATGTTACTTTTATTGAACTAGTCATTTCTTTTTATTTAAAAGTTATGTTCTCAAGTTTTGGAATTCTTAGATTGCTCCCTGTGTTCAATCTCGGATACTCTGATTTTTTAGTTATAAATTTTTATTTGTTTTCGCGGAAAGTTCATCTATATTACAACAAGATATCTGTTAAAACACGATCTAGCTGTGTGAACATTTTGGCACCGTTGCCAGGGAGCAACGGGCACTTCTAAACCTTTTGATCACAACTTCTGATCCAATATTGACTTAATTCCTCTCTTTTGTTGTGCTTGTCTCAGGGAAAGCAGAAAAAAGAAGAGCAGCTGCACAACAGCCACACCAAAGAACTGGTAACTTTCATTAGCCCTCTCTCTTAACCCCCTCAAAGTCTGAAAAGGAACAAAGAAGAATCAACCTAGGGCTACCTATTTCATACTTAGTAATTCATCAAAGTTGCCTGATTTTCATTTCAACACATCTTAAACTGCACATCCAACTAAGGTAACTAGGGCTAAAACTTTCTTGATTGAGCCCTAGATACCAAATTTTGAGGCAACTAAATTAGACCAACTAGAGCCAACCTAAGGATTGCAAAGCTAGGGTTTTTAGAGACACATCTTCTCTTAAACAAAGAAAAAAGTTTTTCCAAAAAGAGGTGTGCCTAAACCTTGTTTCAAAAGATCTATACAAGAGAAACCCTAAGCAAATCAGGCTTTTAAATCCATTTGAACCCTAAAAGAAAGGACCCAAAAGCTTTCAAAGGAACAAGAGGTGAAGTTGATCTTTTGGGTCAACCAACCCTAAAATTAGGTCACTTTTTCACTCAAAAGACCTAAACATTTAAGTGGAGCCTTAAGCACCTTGATCTTAAAGTAAGAAAGGTAGACTTAAGAGGTCAAGGTCCCCATTCTGGTCTACCTGAAATCTCAGTGACAAGAGAGGTCGGGTGGGAGAAACCCTGTAACTCGTGGGGACGCTCTACCATATAGGGGTCTTTGCAGGACTCTCCCTCTCTGGCTGCCCAGGTACTTCTCAAGTGGACGACCTTTCTGACTAAGGGGTATCATCCGCCCCAAACCTCTGTAGTCACCTAACAATTTTTGGGTGTCTCGATTGGGTCCAACACCTTCTAATCTCATCACATCCTTCGGTACATGTTCGATAGGAGGTCCTTAAGACCTCCTTTAGAAATTCACTCTCATTGAGGCCAAGCCTTGATGCCCTTGTTTATGCAGCAACCTCACCACATAAATCTTTCATCCGATTCAGAACCAAGTTCTCCTTCTTCCATCATGGCACAACCCATTGAAGAAGAGAACAACCTTGAGCACAAGCTTCAACGCCTGAATGATTACTTTCAAAACTTTGTAAACCCACTGCAGCGACCAATGATGAGAGATCACTATAATTCCGCTGCAGTGGCGATCGAGCCTCGAGTCCAAATCTCGATTGGAAGTCCTGATTCTGAACTTAAGCCCAATATGATTCATGCCATACCAAAGTTTCATGGGCTTAACTCCGAGGATTCATTCCAACACATTAAACAACTCAAGCATCTGGCCTAGACCTTCAAGTCAGATCCACAAAATCGGGATATCCTACTCATGAAAATGTTTTCTTTCTCCCTCCTGGACAAGGTCGCCCATTGGTATCAAACTCAGACCCGTCCGATAAACACATGGGAGGAACTTTAATCCGAATTCTTGAAAAAGTTCTTCCCCGTTGGCCGGACGAATGCCTTGCGCCACCAGATCACCCATTTCACTCAACAAACGGGAGAACCTCTTCACGAAGCATGGGACCAATTCTTAGATCTCACGCAAAAGTGCCCCCATCACGGAGTTCCTAAATGGGAACAAGTCCAGTCTTTTTACCAGGGACTCCGTGAAGACATTCGATTATTCGTCAATGCAACGTGCGGAGGAAACATCATGGGTCAACTTGAGGACACGGTGTGGGAGATTCTCGAAAATATGTGCGAAAACTCCATTAATAATGACTCCATGGGCTTATTCGACAGGACGAATGCCCGCACATCGACGAATTTGAGAGGGGCACATGAGACGCAGGACCTGTCTGTTGGTGCTAGAGCACCACGATCATTTGTTTTGATGATAACAAAACACGTGTCATTTAATATTTGCGCGTTGAGTCCTAGATTTCAGGTCAATCGCAAATGGATACATGATTAGACGGAGTTCGAGCTCGCATCCAGGACGGATTGGACGAGCTTGATGGAAAACAGAGGAGATTCGCGATGAGCGATAGATTGAAGAAGGAAGGAGATGAAGAATAGGATAGATTTCCTTCTCTTGTACTCCTTGTATTTTTCATTATTTCTGTTGCTCTTTATTTTTGTTACTTAGATTTCTGTTAAAGAGCCTCAAAGTACCCTAACAGTAGTCCTAAGAACACTTGCACAACCCTAAGATACTTAGGTTTTCTGTAGAACACTTAGAAAACCAATATAAGGTAAACAGAGTTTCCAGACGTCTAATTCCCAAATCAGACGTCTGATAAAATGTTTTAAGACGTCTGACTGTTAATTCAAACGTCTGATAACTATTAGGCTGGACATAGTTAGTTCTGTCTGATGAAATCAAACGTCCAGACCTTAGTCCAGACGTCTTAGGAGACGTCTGATGGATTTGCCAGACGTCCAATTAGTGGACCGTTGGCTGGCTTAGCAAACACACAAGGATATGTGATGTAAACACATTTACACTACTTAAAATGTCTATATATGCATGTTCTTAAGCATAGGATTGCATTTCATAATATAAATATTGCATAACATGCATCATCTTGCATTTAGAGTAGTTTGAATAAAATGGAGGTTAATTGTCTCCTTTTATGTGCTTGGACAGGGCAAACATTTTATCGGGGCCTCGGATCAAAGATCCAACCGTATGGATGTGATCAGGGCGACGATTGGAGTTCAACGACTCCAAGATCGCCCTAATCAGGCATCCGTAGCATCAGATAGAGACCGGGGAACCCTAGAAGATCAAGGGCCAGGATGGTGTAAATTCACACTTCAGATGACAAATCCGACCGCACGGATGAATTCGGATCGACGATCTCAACCCAACGACACAAAAATCAAGTCAATCCGACATCCGTGGCACCATCTACAACTTCTAGAAGATGGACGGCCAAGATGGCGCCACGTGGCGCCATCTCAGCCGCCCAAACGGCCGCATGCATCTTGTGAAGATCGCGCACCCGTCTCCTCTCCGCCGTTGGATCTCGATCCAACGGCTGTGGCCGCCCGGCGCTTAAAACATGCGCTCGACCATCCGCGCCCCGCAGCACAGCGGTCGAGCGCGCTTACGCGAGCGCGGGGCGCGAGTTCGAGCCGCGGCGAGGGAGCGGAAGGAGCGATTGAGCGGGCGCGGATGAGCGTCAGATGGAGATCCAACGGCCGCACGCGCTCAATCAGGACGACGCGCGATTGGACGCCCGCGTGGACGCGCAATCGCACGTGCAGGCGGGCGGGCGGCAACGGTGAAGGCGCGATTTTAAGCCGTCCGATCGCGATCGGACGGCAGAAAATCAATAGAAGCGCGTAGGCGTTACACGCGCGGGCGGCTGAGCGGGCGCGCGTGGGCGCGGAAGCGACGCGCGCGCTGGGGGCTTTAGCGACGGTTTCATCCGTCACTAAAGACCCCTCATTTATTGTTTTGAAGTTGTAATGTCCATTTTGCCCCCACTCCTTGCAACTATAAAAGGAGACCCCCTCCATACGAAATTTTCATCCCTTCCTTCTCCTCTCTACCTCTCCAAAGCTCAAGAGAAGCTTGTCCCACACCCAGGATGCTCCTCGCGAGATAAAGTCTAAATTTTCGTCCTCCTTCGGAAGTGGATCCCGCGACGACGACGGCGTGCTGCTTCGTTCCCGTTCTTCTACTTCATCCTCCTTCGTCCCGCTTCGTTCTCCTTCGTCCAGGCGTCGTCCCGTCCGGCTCGTCCTCCAAGCAACCGTCGAGGAGGATTTCTCTCTCCCTATTCTTTTTACCGCTTTTTAGTATAGATTTACTGCTTTCTAGATTAATCTACTCGTCCTCCAAGCAATCGTCGAGGAGGACATTTCTCCCTATATTCTTTTAATGCTTTCTAGAGTAAATTTATCGCTTTCTAGAGTAATTATTTTATGCTTTCTAGTTGTAATGAACAATCACTTCAATGCAAAAATTCCTTGTTTATTTTACATCTCATTTTGATTTTTCTGTGTAATATTCTTTTTCTCTCTTACTCTCTCTCTCTTCTATTTATTGTAAATAATTAGATAGTACTAAATTGAATTATTCTGTAACCAATAAAAAGAAACGCGTAGTTTTTAAATCAAACGTCTGCCTCGCTGTGTTCGACCCGGAATTTTAATTTCGGTATAAATTTTATTTGTTGAATACGAATTCTTCGCTTTCAAACTACAACGACAGGTTTTCCAAAATCGAACACGTTAGCGTAGGTTCGTAAACGTTCAACATTTTGGCGCCGTTGCCGGGGAGGCAACGCTCTTTGATTTCTCTTCGCGTTTTTTAACTTATAAATCATTTACCTCACTTTTCTCCTTTTTTATTGTAATTGCAGGTACTCTTTCGAGATAGGCAAAAGCGATAGATCGGAGTAAAGTGCTGTGGAAGGTTTTGTAAGTTACCCCCCACCTCCCACCCATTAGATTTCATTTCATAACATAATAATTCAAACATCAATCAACCTAGGTGTTCTTATAAACTCTAAGGTCAGATTGTTTGTTGTTTGACATCCATACTCACTCCAACCCCCACATTAAAAAAAAAGAAAAAAAAAATCTCACAGAGGTACACAACCTCATCTGATTTTCAAACTCAACCGGTAATCCAATCTTAAGAGCCGGTACACACATCCAAACACATAATTGAGTAGAAATCAAATTAGGTAATCATTTGTGTGCCTAATTAAGTGGTGCAACAAGTCAATTGATTGAGTTGATTGGGCCGCACCACTTCAAATAAAATCAACTCATCAAGTAGCTGCCAATTAGGTTCAACTCTTAGGGATTTACCAGGCACTCCACATTCTCTTTAAACTTTAAAGGAAAACATCTTCACCTGTGCTTGTAAAACTTGGTGTGCCAACGAAACTTGATTGAAAACACCTAAAGTTGAATCCTAAAAGCTACTAAGCAAGATTTGAATCTTAAAATTCACCACATCAAAAACAATCTTGCTTGAAAACTACTGGTTATGCACTCACACACAAATCAATCAATCATTAAGGGCACAACCCATTTAAAGGGCCCATCACATTCCAATGCACATTCAAACCTAGCCCTAAATAAAACAGAGTAGACGTTGGCCTTAAGGATTGGACTCGCTCTTCAGAACTTAGAACGAGATTATTTTCGATTAATTTGTTTCTACTGTTCAATCTGATGTCTAGCTAGGGGAGCAGAGTCAAACGATCGCGGCTGGGGGGTACACTAGGAACCGGAGGCACAAGCCGAAGGAAGAACCTTCTCCCCAGTCCCTCCTTCTAACTGGTTGGATTGAACAGACGGAAGTAGATCAAATCGTTCCTTTATCTCAAGACGGGTTTTGAGAGTCTGTAGGTCTTTAGGCTAACCTATTTAAGGACAGGTTTGATTGTTTGTATTGCAAGGCACCTTTCTTCCTCCCGTGTATCATGAATCCTTCCACATATTTCACGCATTCCCGCTCTTTCCCTCCTGTTGTAAATTATCCTCAACATGATGATTATCCCAACTCGTATTGTAATCGACCATCAGTTAGTTGGGATAATTCGGATTGGGGATACAATTCCGGACCCCCGTGTTTAGGGTATAACCCTGAACACTTTGATTCTGATTTCTATCCTTCTCAGAGTTACATCGATTATAGATCGTCCTCCTTTCATGAACAACCTAATACGATCTACAATCAAGAAGGATACACTGATCCTTACCCATCCTCTGATTTCACTGCCTTTAGGTCATCACCATCTTTTGAACAATCTGAAATGACCTATTATCAGGATGGGTATAACGAATCTCAATTCGTTAATTCCTCTACATTGATGTCAAACCCGCCCAACCCTGAACCAACTCATTTGGTTCAGGTTAATCAGGTTCAAGATAAGGTTCTGGCTAACTTGAGGAATATCATTCAATCTTTAGAAGTTCAGCCAATACCTTGCATTGAGAGATTGGAGCCCCTGATTGAAATGATTGATGATTTAAACAAGTCTTTGTTGGATTGGCTCCAGGATGTTAAGGATAAGAACCTGGGTGAGTCTCTACTTGGGAAATTAGCGAAATTGAGGATGAGATTCGTGGTTGCTTTGATTCAATCTTGGAATAATTCCCAGGATGAACTCTCTTCAGGAAAGCCAATGACAGAACCCGCTCAAGCACCTGTTGGGGGGACACGTGTTACGAGGCTGACCAGATTGAATTAAAACAACCAATTAAGGATGATTTGATTTCTTCACCTGAGATCCCTAAGCCGGGTTACGAGGAAACATATGTCTCCTTGGAACAGAAAGTGACAACTGATTTTGGGACATACATTGATACGGATCCTGATGGTGAAGATTCAAGTTGCGAAGTCTCACGCGAGTTTTCTAAACACGATTTCTGTGAGACAATTGGGCCTGAGGAATCTGATAGATCATTTAATAGCCCAATAACTGAGGAAACTGATCTTATTAGGGCACACATTACGGATCCAGAATCACATTTTCTGGAGGAATCAATTCAATGCCCTGATTATCAGTTACACCCTGTTGAGCTTATTGATGATTCTAATTCTGAGATAATTAGACCCAAGTCAATTTTGATTCTGCCACATCATTTAGACTTGGAGATTCCAGACGAGGTGATGAATATACAAGAGGTCTTGGAATTTGATACACTTAATGAGGAGGATAGGAGCGGGGAAGTTCTGATTTGGGAAGTTAATTTTGGAGGAAATGGAAGATTGAGTCGAAGGGTTCCTTTTAAGCTGAAACCATCAAATCAGAACCCTTACGACATTTGTTTCGAGGATGTTCAACTCAAGCACACATTCAACGATTATCCTTTTGAGCTTCAATTTTCTGTAACCCGACTTTTTGGTCTTGGGTTGCATCCTCAGAAATCGCAGGCCCGATCCCGCTTACATTCTGATTTTAGGTTTTGGGTAATTTTTATCCAGAACCTAAGATATTCTCGATTATGGGGTGTGGGTCTGCACCACAATCTGGTCCACATCTGTGGACCTCTGCTGACAGGTCAGAGGATTCTTCTGTTCATTCTAATTCTGACCTGCACATGTGAATTCTTCATTTCTTTTCTTTGTATAGTGTGCCTAGCTGAAGGCACTAAACTCAGCACTTATACAGTTCTTTTTCGTTTTCATCTTGGAGCGGACCTGATATTCACGCAATTCAGGTGCTTTCTACAATTTTCCACTCTGTTTTATGTCTTTTTAATACAATGAGGACATTGCATTAGATAGGCATGGGTGGGTTGGATATTCATCTCTGAATTCATTCGTCAGCTCCGTAGATTTGTTTATTTTCTTTTATATAAAAATAAATAAATAAATAAATAAAAATTTCAGAATTAGGAAAGAGAATTTGGGTTTAAGAAAATTTTCAATCTTAGGAAATACTACATTAGGATCTGAACACAAAGACCCCTCAGGTCTTTGGACTTAATTAGCCTGTGTATCCAATAAAATGTGGATTTGTCTTTGAGTCCTCGCCATCTTAATTCTATTATAATTGGAATAAATAAGTTTAGGTGATAAGTACACGACTTATCAACCCGCCCTCTGATTTGAGGGAATTTCGAGTCTTAAGCATCTACACACTTTCTTTGCACTGACTCGTTGTTCGGCGATTTTTACGGAAATTGGATAGCTGATGAACCTTCTAGGGTGATATGGCTGGCAAGTTATCGTGGGTAACTGCCCATAGGTAGGTTGTCCAGAGCCCAGTCACTGGACCTTTCTCTTTTTGCTGCCTTTACGTAAATCTTAGACCAGGGAAGCCACCTACTTAAAAAAAAAAGAAAAAAAAATCAAAAAGGAGAAAAGAACAAAAAGAAATAAGCCACACTTCGCCGTACGAGTATGGCTGGCAAGTTGTCGGTGGTAACAGCTCATCGACCGGTTGTCCAGAACCCAGCTCAGAAAATGCACTAAAAATTCCCAAAACACTTAGGAAGAAGCGGAGAAGTAGAATAAACCGGGGAGATATACACTGGATTCGCCCTTGTGTTGACCTCGTTAAAAAATAAAAGCAGGGAGAAAGCTACCGGTTGTAAAGATACACCTTTAGGCAGAATTCTTTTTGAGGTCACCTAGAGGCGTAGAAATCCGAAGTCCGTTCTAATTGCCGGTCAACGAGTCTATCACAATCACAATAAGATGCTTAAAACTTAGGGTTCTCATCAAATCTTGGGTGAGTTGAATGGTCCTAGAAAGCCACTCTTAAACCCTAAAATTTGAAAATCCAAAAAAATTAGAAAAGAGTAAAAAGAGAAAAAGAAATTTTTCTTTGAATAAGGCAAGGGCTTGAGGTGGTCTGCATTTTGGCTGATACCCGGGCACTGTTGTGTCTTTGAAAGTTCAGTTCCTAAGTAGACAATTTCTTAATGATTGAAAATAACTCAAGTCCAAATAATCTAACTTAATTCTTTTATAAATAGCATATAGTTTTGCTAGGGACTAGCAAAAGGTAGGCAAGGGGGTATGATGTAAACACATTTACACTACTTAAAATGTCTATATATGCATGTTCTTAAGCATAGGATTGCATTTCATAATATAAATATTGCATAACATGCATCATCTTGCATTTAGAGTAGTTTGAATAAAATGGAGGTTAATTGTCTCCTTTTATGTGCTTGGACAGGGCAAACATTTTATCGGGGCCTCGGATCAAAGATCCAACCGTATGGACGTGATCAGGGCGACGATTGGAGTTCAACGACTCCAAGATCGCCCTAATCAGGCATCCGTAGCATCAGATAGAGACCGGGGAACCCTAGAAGATCAAGGGCCAGGATGGTGTAAATCCACACTTCAGATGACAAATCCGACCGCACGGATGAATTCGGATCGACGATCGCAGCCCAACGACACAAAAATCGAGTCAATCCGACATCCGTGGCACCATCTACAACTTCTAGAAGATGGACGGCCAAGATGGCGCCACGTGGCGCCATCTCAGCCGCCCAAACGGCCGCATGCATCTTGTGAAGATCGCGCACCCGTCTCCTCTCCGCCGTTGGATCTCGATCCAACGGCTGTGGCCGCCCGGCGCTTAAAACATGCGCTCGACCATCCGCGGCCCGCAGCGCAGCGGTCGAGCGCGCTTACGCGAGCGCGGGGCGCGAGTTCGAGCCGCGGCGAGGGAGCGGAAGGAGCGATTGAGCGGGCGCGGATGAGCGTCAGATGGAGATCCAACGGCCGCGCGCACTCAATCAGGACAACGCGCGATTGGACGCCCGCGTGGACGCGCGATCGCACGTGCAGGCGGGCGGGCGGCAGCGGTGAAGGCGCGATTTTAAGCCGTCCGATCTCGCGATCGGACGGCTGAAAATCAATAGAAGTGCGTAGGCGTTACACGCGCGGGTGGCTGAGCGGGCACGCGTGGGCGCGGAAGCGACGCGCGTTAGCGACGGTTTCATCCGTCACTAAAGACCCCTCATTTATTGTTTTGAAGTTGTAATGTCCATTTTGCCCCCACTCCTTGCAACTATAAAAGGAGACCCCCTCCATACGAAATTTTCATCCCTTCCTTCTCCTCTCTACCTCTCCAAAGCTCAAGAGAAGCTTGTCCCACACCCGGGATGCTCCTCGCGAAATAAAGTCTAAATTTTCGTCCTCCTTCGAAAGTGGAGCCTGCGACGACGACGGCGTGCTGCTTCGTTCCCGTTCTTCTGCTTCGTCCTCCTTCGTCCCGCTTCGTTCTCCTTCGTCTAGGCGTCGTCCCATCCGGCTCGTCCTCCAAGCAACCGTCGAGGAGGATTTCTCTCTCCCTATTCTTTTTACCGCTTTTTAGTATAGATTTACTGCTTTCTAGATTAATCTACTCGTCCTCCAAGCAATCGTCGAGGAGGACATTTCTCCCTCTATTCTTTTAATGCTTTCTAGAGTAAATTTAACACTTTCTAGAGTAATTATTTTATGCTTTCTAGTTGTAATGAACAATCACTTCAATGTAAAAATTCCTTGTTTATTCTACATCTCATTTTGATTTTTCTGTGTATATTCTTTTTCTCTCTTACTCTCTCTCTCTCTTCTATTTATTGTAAATAATTAGATAGTACTAAATTGAATTATTCTGTAACAAATAAAAAGAAACGCGTAATTTTTAAATCAAACGTCGGCCTCCCTGTGTTCGACCCGGAATTTTAATTTCGGTATAAATTTTATTTGTTGAACACGAATTCTTCGCTTTCGAACTACAACGACAGGTTTTCCAAAATCGAACACGTTAGCGTAGGTTCGTAAACGTTCAACGATATGACCGTTAGAGCCTTATCAGACGTCCATAGGACTGTCCAGACGTCTGATAATTGACCGTTTTGCCTCGGTTGACCCAAAATCTCTTCTCAGAGATTTTCTAGCCGTTGCAACGTTTGGAAATCCATTCCCACAGAAAAAGTAGGTTTCCAGACGTCCAGACATAGTGCCAGACGTCCTGTATGTCGTCTGATGGACTTGCACTAGAACCCTGTTTAGATCTGATTCAAGTCAGGAAGCAACCCGCCCAAAATCAGACGTCTGACCTTGAAATCAGACGTCTTAAAGTGAACTTCCAGACGTCTGATGCTAGAATTAGATGTCTGATAAGCCTGTCAGAATAATAATTGTTCGTGATTTTGGGCTGATTCTCTTGGGCTTTGTTCCCAACGGCTATAGAACCCTTCCTAAGCCTTCCAAAGCCTTCCTAAGGCCTCTATAAATAGAGGGGAACCTTTGCAACACAAAAACACACCTAGAAACACCAAGACACACCTTGCAATATACTTTCAAACCTTTTTGTGTCCCTCTTTCTCTCTAAGCTCAAGTTCTACATCTTGAGAGCATCAAGCTGTTGCGCACCCGCTCTCCCGCCGTAGTCTACGAGAGCGAAGTTGCGCCGTCGCGTGGCTCACGCACCGCGTCATCAACTCGACACACTCCTTGCAAAGGGGAGTATCCTAATTCCTATAGAAGCTTAGGTTCAAAATTACTTTGTTGGCTCTATAGGATTACTTGTTTCTTTTATCTTTGTTATTTGGTTGGGTATTCGCTCTGCGAATTCCCGTCTCCTTCGTGAGACAAAATCCTTCTCGTGGAGAGAAGGGGTTGAGGTACACTACCCTCGTTTAAAGTGATTCGGTTTAGTGGATTTTGATCAACTTGGTTGATCGGAAAATCCTAACTCGAGAGGGTTAGGTGGTGGTTTTCACCCGGTTTGGGTTTCCACCTAAAAATACTTGTGTACTTGTGTGATTGACTTTTTGTGAGTTTGTTTATTTTATTTCGGCAATTATTACATCACCCCCTCCTGGTAGGGCCGAAAAACTACACTGTCCACATCCGTCGACTTGGAACTGATGGCCAGTCGATTGGACAAGGTTTCTATCATAGAAAAGAAGGTGGACGAGCTAACTCGGCATATGCAGCGAGCCACCTCTGTGCAGAACTCTTTTGCACGACCACCTCTGGCAAGGGAAACTGTGCAAAACATCTACCACCAATCTTCTCAGGGGATGGGCCCGTATCCACCCCCATCTAACTCTCGGACCGGAGTGACCTCCGATCCATTCTACTCGAGTTGGGGGAACTCTAAACCCTTGTATTCTGACTTTCCTGAGGTTCCTCAGACTTGCGAGGACCTCAACGCCATCCAGAATGACCCATTCTCTAATACCTACAACCCTGGAAGGCAAAATCATCCCAACTTTCAGTGGACGGGAAATTCTCAGACTCAAAGACCACCGTATCAGCCCCGTCCACAAGCCCCTCGTCCATATCAACCGCCTCAGCTTCGGTCCAATCCCACCTATCAAACCGGGCTAAACCTGGATCAAATGACTCTTATCCTTCAAGCACTGGCTGACATTCAAAAGATGAATGCGGCAATGCAAAAACAGCACAAGGATGAGATCACAGAGGCTCTCAACCAATTGGCCCAAATGGCAAATTCCCGCCAACTTGGCACCCTTCCTTTGCAACCTCTGCCAAACCCAAATAACGTGCCGACCCAGAGGCGCATTATGAACCCAAATTCAAGCCACGCACATTTTATTTATCAGGCCCCTGCTGCTCCATCACCAGACGAGATGGAAGCTTCGACATCTTATGCGGGATTTCAGCAGCAGCCACCCCTCTTACCAAACCCAAACCAAAACTAGGTCGGATTAAACTCTGTAACGACATGTACTGGTAAAGCAACCCAAGACCCACATTATCCAAACCACTCCAAGCCTGGTAGTAGCCAAAACACTAGGATAGTTATCCAGCATACCCTTGTCCCAGATCAAGAACCTAGACCTGTTCTAAAGGAACCAACTAGGATTCCATTTCCTGAGGCCTTGACTAAAGGAAAAAGTAACCAAACCCGTGGCCCCCGAGGAGGATCTAGTCAAGCTCTTTGAACAGGTCCAGATAAACATCCCCTTGATGGATGCAATTCGCCACATACCGGCTTATGCAAGATTCCTGAAAGACGTATGTACACCTAAACGTAAGCCGCGAACCAAGGATGGGAATCCGATCGTACTGTCAAAGCAAGCCAACTCTATCATCTTGAGTAAACTCTCACCCAAGGCTAAAGACCCAGGAACTCCCCTGATTTCTTGTAAAATTGGTGAAACCCAATTTGACAGAGCCTTACTAGATCTAGGTGCCTCCATAAATCTAATACCTACATCCCTCCTTGACCACCTTAAAGAGTCCGAACTAAAATCGATTGAGGTGACGTTGCAGTTAGTCGATTGATCCATCAAGTCACCTAAAGGAATACTCGAGGGTGTCATTGTTAGGGTACAGGATTTCTACTTCCCGGTGGACTTCATAGTTTTGGACATGGATGCACCTGAGAACCCAAGGGACACACCAATCATATTAGGGAGACCCTTTTTGGTCACTGCTAAGGCCAACATAAACTACGAAGAGGGCCAAATAGAATTAAAATTTGGGAATCAAACTCTGAAGATTGACATCTTTAAGGCCCAATAAGGGATTAATTGCGGGCTTATAGAGCAAATATGTGATATCAGAGCCGTGGTTGATGAATTGCATACAGAGGACAACCTGATTATCCCTAATCAACCACTAGAAGATCAAAACCCGCAAACAGAGGAGTGCGAACATGATCTAGACACACCCATGACTCCGACCTTTGTTCCTAATACAAACCCCAATTCACCCGCTGCTGCTGACAATCTGCCATGGAACTCAAGCCCCTTCCCAAGCATCTGAAGTATGTCCTTTTAGGTTCCAATCAGACGTTTCCTATGATTATCAACTCCCGACTCACAACTGATCAGGAATCCCGTCTAATTACTGTTCTCCAGCAACATCGTAGAGCCATTGGATGGACTCTCGATGTTTTGACTGGCATAAGCCCTTCGTACTGCACACATCAAATCTACACAGAAGAGGGCGCACGACCTTCAAGAGAAATGCAGAGACGTTTAAACCCTAACCTGTAGGAGGTCGTGAAAAAGGAGATCATAAAGTGGTTAGATGCAAGGATCATCTACCCGATCTCCGACAGTCGTCGGGTGAGTCCAATACAGGTGGTGCCTAAAAAGGCCTGACTTACCATCATCACGACTGAAACCGGAGAGGTCATTCCTACCCGAATAGCTAACTCGTGGAGAGTCTGCATTGATTACAGAAGACTCAATTCCTCCACGAGGAAGGACCATTTCCCACTACCGTTTATTGATCAGATCCTCGAGAAACTAGCGAGAAATAGGTTCTGCTTTCTTGACGGGTACTCCGGTTACAACCAGGTGGCAATCCATCCAGAAGACCAAGAAAAGACCACATTCACCTACCCCTTCGGGACGTACGTGTTTCTAAGGATGCCTTTCGATCTCTACAATGCACCCGCAACCTTTCAGCGATGCATGCTTGCCATATTCTCAGATATGGTAGGTGATTATCTGGAAGTCTTCATGGATAACTTTTCAATTTTTGGAGCACCATTTGACGATTGCCTCCAACACTTGGTCCAAATACTCAGGTGATGCATCGATGTGCATTTGTTCTTTCCTGGGAAAAGAGCCATTTCATGGTGCCTGAGGGAATTGTCCTGAGACATCTAATCTCGGAGAAAGGCATCCAAGTCGATCGAGCTAAGGTTAACCTGATTTCTAAGCTCCCGATGCCTAGCTCGATTAAGGACATTCGATCCTTGTTGGGGCACGTTGGTTTTTACCATCGATTTATCCCTGATTTTTCAAAAATCACGCTCCCCCCTGACCACTCTTCTCTCCAAAGATGTGCCTTTCAAATTTCCAAGGAATGCACTCAAGCATTTGAGATCCTTCGTGACTGAGTCACCCAAGCCCTGATCCTACAGTCCCCTGATTGGTCTCAACCCTTTGAGATCATGTGCGATGCATCTGCCTTCGCTGTAGGAGCGATTTTTGGGCAGAAAATTGACGGGAAACCCGTGGTCATTTACTACGCTAGCAAAACACTGGACGAGGCTTAGCGTAACTACACGGTTACTGAGAAAGAGCTGCTAGCTATAGTATTTGCCCTAGAAAAATTCAGATCATGCCTTCTGGGTTCCCGTGTTATCATATACTCGGATCACACAGCTGTGAGGCATCTCCTTGCAAAGAAGGATGCGAAACCTCGATTAATCCGATGGATCTTGCTGTTGCAAAAATTTGACCTCGAGATTCACGACAAAGCGAGAAAGCAAAATGTGGTAATTGATCACTTGTCCCACCTTCCTTCTAAAATAATTGACCCTTCCGGACTCATCACAGAACACTTTCCTGATGAGCACCTCCTGACTATCAATACAGGCCTTCCATGGTTCACAGATATAGTGAATTACCTGGCATTACATCAGATCCCATCTAATTGGCCAAAGGCCAAGAAGGACAAATTGCGTTCCGATGCCAAGTATTACCTGTGGGAAGATCCGTATCCATTCCGCATTGGTGCTGATCAGATAATTCAACGGTGTGTCATGGAAGTAGAAATCAAAGACATACTCTCCTTTTGCCATGGCTAAGCATGCGGTGGACATTTCTCAGGACATAAAACCGCATCAAAAGTCCTCCAGTGTGGCTTTTACTGGCCCACAATTTTCAAGGATGCATACGATCACTGTAAGGCATGTACCCGTTGCCAGACCTTGGGCAGCATGAGCCATCGAGACATGATGCCTCTACAGCTGATCCTAGTATGCGAGATTTTTGACATCTGGGGGATCAATTTCATGGGACCCTTCCCTATCTCGGATGTCTTCTAATACATCTTACTCGCCGTTGACTACGTGTCCAAGTGGATAGAAGCCAATCCGACCCGAACCAATAATCATAAGGTTGTTATCAAATTCATTCATCAAAACATCTTCTCAAGGTTCGGGATTCCACGAGTAATAATTTCCGACGGAGGGACCCATTTTACAAACGCTCAGTTCAGGTCACTGATGACCAAATACGAGGTGTCGCATCGAATCTCTACTCCCTGTCACCCCCAAACCAATGGTCTAGCTGAGCTATCAAACTAAGAGATCAAGAAAATACTTCAGGTTACTATTCGACCTGACAAAAAAGATTGGTCTTCTCGGCTTCCGGAAGTATTGTGGGCCTATAGGATCGCCCACAAGACCCAATTAGGAATGTCTCCCTTCAGATTGGTGTACGAGAAGACATGTCACCTCCCCGTTGAATTGGAGCATAAAGCCTATTGGGCAGTACGGAATTGCAATTTAGATCTTTCTAAGGCTGGAACCCACAGAAGGCTTTAAATATGTGAGATCGATGAATTACGCCATGATGCGTATGAGAACTCGCTAATTTACAAAGAACGGGTTAAAGCTTTTCATGACAAACACATTTCTAGAAAGATCTTTCATCCTAGTCAAAAGGTTTTACTCTTTGATGCCCGACTCAAATTATTCCTAGGAAAGCTACGATCTAAGTGGGTCGGACCCTACCTAGTCCGACAAATCTTTAGAAATGGAACCATTGAAATCAGCCCACTCAACCACAATTCCAAACCCTTTGTTGTGAACGGTCAGAGACTCAAACTATTCATTGACATGACCGATACAAATTTGGCTGAGTCATCCTTTACCCTCCATTCTCCTTGAGCTCATTGCGCCTAGCTGATGGCATAAAACTCAACGCTTAACGGGAGGCAACCCATCATACTTTAAAAAACCAGAAACCTTTTCTTACATTTCTACGTGGAATTCATATTGCACTTTAGGGTTCATCCATTAGAACAGCCGACTTCACCTCAAGTACCCCTACCCGAGATTGGAAATCGTTCGCAACAGTCACTTCGATCCGTTCGCTCACCCAACACCTGTCCTAATGCATGAACTAAGCTGAAATCGAACCCACCTAATTTACAATGGGGACATTGCAAATCTTAGGCATGGAGGGGTATGAAAGTGCAAACTGTCAAGAAAATTCATATCAAGAAAAGGTTTCAACTCAAAAAAAAAATCTTGGAAAAGAAAAAAAAAAGAAATAAGGAGGGGGGAGAAACAATTCGGGCCATACAAAATGAGAGGAGGAAAAGAGCAAAATGCCAAAAAAAGGAGCACAAAATGAAAAAGAAAAAGAGATAGTCATTAGTAAAAGATTAAGGGATTAACTGAAGTTCTAGACCAGATCAAGAAAAGAGAAAAATAAAAGAAAAGTGCTAAGAAGACATAACAAGAGATTAGCAGGAACGCTAGTCTTAGGCCTCTTGGGCTAGATTCTTTAGCTTAAAAATTCACGTATCCGCTAAAATCTGGATAATCCTCAAAAGGTTAGGGAAGATACGAAGCTTAAGTATTAGGTCTAAGGCTTAGGAAGTATTCAGCCTCGTTTACTGACCTTCGATTTGCGGGATTCGGTAACCTAAGCACCCCAATTCACACACAGTCTGGTTCAGTGAGCATAAATATCAAAATCACGCAAAAAGCGTTTCAATGTTCTGAAAAAGTCACTTAGTTTAGGAGTGGCCGATCAACACAAGTTGATTTGGACGAGTTCCCGGCGCGAAGAGGCGGGAAATTCCCCTCGAAGATGCGTAACAACATATCATCTCCTCGGTGCTTGTCTCCTAGGATATTTAAATATCCTACCGAGGGCATGTAAGCACTCTTCTGGTTCAAATATCATGGGTGGCATTATCATGAAATGTCGATCGCCAGGGTCTGAATTCGGCCACAGAACGCCATGGGAGGGATTATCTCGAAATCTCGAAAGCCAGCGTTCTGGGGGTTGCCATGGGCGGTGCTATCTCGAAGCATCGATAGCCAGGGACCCTTGAGGATTGATGATGGGGACGAGGAATCCAATACAGGCCGTGTTGAGAAGCCAATCTGAAGCTAAAAATAAAAAGAAAAGAGAGAGAAAACTCTCCAAACAAATAAAACTTCTGTCTCTCTCTTACAAAAACGCATTGCAAACTGAACCTAGGCTAAAAATGTCTCAAGCACGGGTGCTTTAATCGCAGAGTCCAACAAACCCTAGGATAGTTTCTGCGGGCCTTAAAAACCTTTGCGGAAGACTGAGGCTAAAGCAGGTCTGGTCCGGATTTTGGTGGATACTTGAGTACCTCTAGGCCTATTGTCAGCATTCTAACCTAATCACAAAAGAAAAAGAAAAGCACTTATCATAGCTGATGACTGACACTCAGGGTCTATAACAGAAGTTAAAACCTTGAAATTTTGCTAAGGGACTAGCAAAAGCTAGGCATGGGGGTATGATGAGAGCCTCATCATGAGCCCTAACTAGCTCATTTGACCCAAGAAAGAGAATAAAAGCTCCTACATAACCTAGAGAAGGGCTTAACGGAAGGAATAACTCTTCTAAGAGGAAAACATGAAATAAAGGTTAAAACTGTAATTTTACCATTGCAGTACATAAACGGAATTTCTCAGAGGTAGAACATAGGTCAAATGGTCTGAATAAGATAAAAAGTAGGTTGGTTTAATCAGAAATGGGTTTATGTGCAAACCAGGAATTAAATGACATCTTGTAACCTTAAAACAGACCCGTTTAATTCAAAAAGGTTCCGGTCAAGATAAAAATCAAGTAAACCCTCTAAAATTCATGGAAAAATATCCTCTAGGGCTTAGAACATTCAATTTGGCCTTTGGAACCTAGTTTGACATAGATTGGGGTCCTAATTCATCAATTGACCTAATTTTGGTTTTTTACGCAAAATGTCTAGTTAAACGTGGTTAAACATAAAATCCAACTTCATCATTGGATTTCTTAGGTCCAAATTAGGTTTGTACCAAAATTTGGACTTAAGGGAAGGTCATCTTGACCTACTTTGCAAATTAGTACACCCAATTACATTTTGCTCCCTATCTTTTGAAAATCATTACACATACCCCCTAACTTCCTCGCCACACTTACAAATAGGTCCCTCCAGCGTTAATGGGGAGCAATCCTTCTCCAGCGAGGAAGGAAGGGGGAATACTCCCTGATCCATCAGAGATCTCCCAAATTTGGAAGGGAGATTCTCTGAGGAATCCCCTTCCATCTGAGCCCAATCACAAACTTTGATATCTATCCAATCTCTCGTGCGAACGCACGAGAGATTTGGAATCCCAACTACCTTCCTTCTCCGGTGAGATGTCGATGGCAGAAGGCTTGCCCTCCACGCACTAGAAGCTCGGCCAGCACTTATAAAAGGACCCCCGACCCTCCGTGAATCTCTCAAACTTGTTTTGGCTGTAGAATCCTCCAAATTCATCTCCCCTCTCTCTGGCCAAATAGCCCGCAAGCTCCGGCGATTCTTCCTCCTCCCTCTCGTCACTCTGCTGCCATGCCAGCAGCAGGGTTCACTCTGCCTCGTCTTCCCGCGTCGCGCCACTCCAGCGCACGCCTTCCTGTCCTCCTCCTCGTCGCCGTTATCTCCCTCAGGGCCATCTTCTCCGACGACGGCACAAATGAGCCGTCCGTCTCCATTTCCCCCCTTCACTCCCAACAATCCAGATAAGCTCCCCGTCTTCCACTCTTTCATTTTCCTCATTCTATTTCACACAACACCCCTCGACCATCACTGTCCACCGCCATCTTCCTCATCTCCGGCCACCCTCCGGCGAGACGCCTCCATCACTCTGCAGCCCCACACGTCTCGCCAACCACCGCACAACCTCCGCCACACTCCACTGAACATCCTCCACTCATCCACAGACCCTCTACACCACCACAACTGCCCCCCGAGCTAACCCATCCGTCCAGCCACAGAGCGACCTAGGCACGCACGCCTAGGCCGCCCCGCGGCCTACTACCTACCGCCTCACCTTCACCATGACACGACGAAGGTCCTCCTGTGGTCTAATAGAGCTGCAAGCTTTATTTTGTGTTGAGCAGGGTCTGAGCTCCAACCACCATTAGCAGTGACTCGAGGAGGTTGCAAGCTCACTCCAGGCTGAAGGACTTCAGGATTCCAGGTCCAGCAGATTCGAGGAGGTCTTGCGAAGTCAGTTGTTCCAGCAAGTGGAGCTGCGAGGCCTGCAGCTGCTGCAATTGGAGGAACGATCTCCTGCAGACGCACGAGCAAAAGCAGTGGAACATTAATCCCACCTCGATAAGTCGTAAGGCACTTGAGTAGTTCAAATTGATTTTGTGATATCGTATGGTTGCCTCTAATACATTGGGGTGAGGTCCCTCCTCACCTATACACGCACCTCGTCCGTGACTTCATCCCGCGGACCTGGTGACCCGACTCGACGACCCTCCTGAGCACTCCTCGCGCACCACACCCACGCCGGTGCGCCTGGACCCGGGCGCACGACGCGACCCGATAACCAGGCTCTGGGAGAGAGTACCAAAGAGAGATTCAGAGAGAAAGAGACGTGCGGGATGGGTAGGGGAGTGGGTTTTGTTGTGTGGTGCTTGTGCGGGAAGAGGACGCTAAGGAGGAAGCAGCAAGAGAAGGAAGCAAGGACTTAGCCGTTGCAAGCAAAGAAGAAGGACTCCCTATAGCAGAGGTGCGACAAACCAAGAGAAAGAAGAAGAGAGAGATCAAGGGGCAGACACAGAGGAGAAGCAAGAAAGCAAAGGAAGAAGAGGAAGAAAAAGAAGAAGGCAACCTAAGAAGAGGCCAAGCCAGGATTTAGCCGCAAGAAGAGAATCAAGAAGAGAAGGAAAAAGAAGAAGAGCAGAAGCGGCTAAGAAAAAGAAAAGGAGACCAACAGAAGAGAAGAATCTGAGAAATAACTTTAAGACGTCTGATGCAATATCAGGCGTCCATTCTTTTTGAGCAATTTCTTTCCATATCATTATCATGTTACTTCTATTGAACTAGTCATTTCTTTTTATTTAAAAGTTGTGTTCTCAAGTTTTGGAATACTCAAATTGCTCCATGTGTTCGACCTCGGATGCTCTGATTTTCGAGTTATAAATTTTTATTTGTTTTGGCGGAAAGTTCACCTATATTACAACGAGATATCTGTTAAAACACGATCTAGCCACGTGAACAAATGTCCATAACGACGTTTGATTCTTTAAATCTAGAACCCTGTTTGGATTTGATCAAAACAGGAACGAATTCATCCTTTATTAAACATCCAATAAACTAATCAGACGTCTTATGTGAGAATATCAGATGTCCTTTCGATCCAATGAAATCAGTTTAGGATGGCCTACAGTATTAGACAACCAAAATTATAATCATACGTCCAATAAGACGTCTGATCCTAAAATTAGACATCTAATATTGCTGTCAGACTCATCATTACCCTGATTTGTGGTGGATTTCATCCTAATCTCTTGGGATTTGTCTCCAACGGCTAGGAGAACTCTCCCAAGTGTTCTTGAAGGTTCCAAACTTACCTATAAATAGACTACAACTCCTCTTAGGCAAAAAACACACCTCTTGAGATTTAATTCCCTTAGAAAAATCACTTGCTCACTATTCTAAGCTTCATCTTGCCCTTGTGCTGTGCCAACACTTTGATCAAAGGGCAAATCCATACTCCCGACTCACTCCGTTCTGCAAATCCTCAGGGAGTTCTTTACATGCTTAGCAGATAAGAAAGTAATTAAAGTATTAGGGTGCTCTATAGGTGTTGTTTTACTTCTTATTTTTGTACTTTGGGTATCCAGCCTGTTGGGTACCCATCTCTTCATTTTGAAGGGAGAAACCTCCGTTTAGGGATCGGAGGTGGGATTTGTAATTGAGGTACACTACCTTCGTTTAAGTAGTGTGGTTAGTGGATTGATCACCTCGTGATCAAAAATCCTAAGTCAAGGGATTAGCTTAGGTGGTGGTTTTCACCTATCTTGGGTTTCCACCTAAAAATCTGGTGCCATCTTTGAATTTTTTGAATTACAATATAATATAATTTCACTATTCACTCTCCCCTCTGGTGCAATTTCAGAATTCACAACATTAATCGCATTCAGAATCAATGAGTATAATAAATTGATCATAAAATAGATATTCAATGAATAATAACCTACTCAAATTGATATTCAATGATAAATATAAGTATCTCAATAATTCACAATGATAAAACGAAGTCAAGACAAAATAATGGTAATTTGAATAACTAATTATTAGCCCTAATCAAACATACATCTCAGATCTTAATTATATCAAATAAATAAACAGTAGATTGAATGTTATAGTGATCAGACGACAAATGATCATCAATAAGCACAGGCACAAGGCTTTTAAGCCTTTCCTTCTTCTTAACTTCTCTGCTTCTCTTCTCTTCTTCTTCTTTCCTTCTCTTCTTAAGGCTTTCTTCTCTCCTTCTCAGGCTTTCTTCTTCTTTCCTTCACAACACATGGGACCAGCTTCCTCAACAACTAAGTGTCGCACAAGGCACAGCTACAGAGAGAAAAATCCTCCCCCGCTCTCTCACAAGTTCCTCGTCTTTTTTCTCTCTCAGACCCAATGTAATCGGGTATAGTTATCGGGTTATCAGATTAGGTACAGGAACCAGGGCTACCAAGCATGGGAGGTAACCGAGGAGTGAGTAGGTGTAAGTGAAGAGAGACCCAACCCCTCGTGTGTTGGGTGATAAGCACTATACACAAAAACAATTTAAGTGTAGCTGCGTGCTCGTCCTTCACCGATGTGGGACTAATCCCACTGCTCTTTTCCTCATGCGAAGTTGCAGCATCTTGCTAAAGGAGATGCCTCCAATTGGCGAATCTACTGAGGCCTCGAGTCTCAATTGAGGTTGCAGGTCGATGTACAAGCACCATCCACATCACTTGGAGGTGAACTTGAGGGCTATTGTGGCCGGAGGCAAGCGATCGTGGACAGAGACGATGGCGGCGGTGGCGATGAATCGGCGATGACTTCAAATCACAAGAACGGCCTCACGGCCACATTAGAATACCTCAGGAGGATCGCATAGTGTTGGCAAATTTGATGGTGGTCTTTGCGTGGAGTTTGGCGGCGTGTGGAGGGTGGATGGTGATGGAGATGAAGCGCGGAGGAGGTGGTGTTCGGTGGAGCGTTTGGATGGATGGAACGACGAATAAGGATGGGGGTTTGGTTCGCGGAGGTGAGGCGGATCTTGTGGAGGTGTTGGCTAGGCATTTGGTGCGGTGGAGCATCAGGGAAACCTCACCGGAGGGCGGTCGGATGTGGAGAAGATGGAGGGTGGCGATCACTCTTTCGTTGGTGTTAAAAATATCTTCATTGTAGTATTACCATGAAAAGAGATTATCAGTTTATTTCAATTTATTACTCGAAATTTAGAATATTCCGAGGTTGAACTCAGGGAGCAAACTTAATTCTAGAAGCATACAAATTCACTATTAACTATATACTACTTTAAAAAAATTAAAGAGAGAGAGTGAACAAAAAATCCTTCTCTTTTCTTTCTTTCTTCTCCTCTTCTCTCTTCCTTCTCTTTTTTCTCTGCCTCGCCTTATCTGCCCCTTGCTACAGTGCCCTTGCAGGTTCTTCTCTTGGTTTTTTCTTCTTCTCTTCTCTGCTCGACTTCCTTCCTCTTCTTCTTGCACTATGCCTTCTCCTTCTTCAGTTGGCTTCTCCCTCTTCATCTTCTGCTTTGTCTTTCCTTGACTTTTCCCTCTGCGAGTCTTCTTCTTCAGATCCTTCTTCTATTGTAGCTCTTGGCTGCTTCTCTTCTTCTTTTCTCTGCTGTGCTCCCTCCTCTTCCTTCTTCTTCAACTTCTGCTGCTCTGTGCGGCTAAGTGTCCTCAGCCGCTCCTCCTCCTTTTTTCTTCTCCTGCTTCCCTGCACATTACAAGGTTAGGCAAAACCTAACCCCTACCCGCCCCACGTCTCTCTCTCTCTATTTCTCTTTCAAAGGTTCGCTCCCAGAGCATTCGCGGGTATACGGGTTGGGTAACGCGCTCGGGACCAGGCCCACCGGCGTACGATGGTGGGCGAGGAGTGCTTGGTCGGGTAATCGGGTTCGGCCCAAACCCACGGGGCGTGAGCGCAGGCGAGGGTAGGTGCGAGCATGTGGCGCGCTACGTGCGTAAGCGAGGGACCTGACCCCTGTGTATCGAAGGCGATAAGCCCAATACACTTTTTCAATTTATTCAGCTGTGGCGCTTCAAGGATTTCCGAGGTGGGACTAAACGTCCCACCCGCTTCTGTGTTCGCATTCGCAGGAGACTTGGCCCAATTGCCATAGCCTCGGTCGCCTGTTGAGCCAATTGCTTGGCTGTGTGAGTTCGCAATGCCAATTTGCTTCTCCTGGGACTCTGACACCTGGAGCGCACGACCTGGAGCTCGCGAGCAAGCTTCTTCATGCCTGCATCAATGGAAGAAGAGGGTCGAACCTGCACTTCATGAATACGGCCTCACAGCCTTATCAAACTACTTGGGGAGCTTCGCAGTGTTATGGTGAAGGTGAAACGGTGACTGACTGGCCATGGGGCGGCCTAGGTGTGCGTGCCTAGGTCGCTCTGTGGCCATGTTTGTGGGGTTGTTCGGTGGAGGTATGGAGTGTGTGTGGCGAGGTGGATGGGTGAGTGGAATGAAGGAAGCACCTTGCCAAAGGTCTGGCCAGAGGTGGAGAAGGTGGAGATGGACAGTGGATGTCGAGGGGTTGAAACAACAAATTAATAGGGGGGAAATAAAAGAGAGAGTAAGAGAAACTTAGCTATGAGTCTAGCGTGAAGGGGGAGGTGCGGAAGTGGTGAGCGGCCGATGCTGCCGTCGCTGGAGACGAAGGTGCCAAGGAGAGAACGACGACGAGGAGAAGGGGTCGGAGAGTGCCTGCTGGTATGGCATGGCGCTATAGAGGATGGTGAAGTTAACCCTGCCACTGATATGGTGGCAGGGCGACGAGAGAGGAGAGGAAAAGTCGCCGGAATCTTCTGGTTGTTGGCCAGAGTGAGGAGGGGACGAATCTAGGGGAGTTCCCTGGCCAAATCGAGCTTGTCGGAAACGGCAGCCCCTGCCGCTCCTTAAATAGGTGTTGGCGAGGAGGGAAACACGAGGAGGAGACGTGGGTAGGCCGCCGGAGATATGGCCGGAGAAGAGACCCATGCCTCTTGCGTGTTCACACGAGAGGTATGGGTGTCGGCAGGGCATGGGAGGGGGTCCATGAGAAAGAAGACAACACAAGGTACCCTCCTCTCGTTTCTAGGGTCGGTCCCCATACCCTGCGCAGCGCCATCCTCCGTGCAAAGTTGCCGAAGGCATGGGTTGCTGCTGCGGGTGGCAGAGGGACTAGTTTGAAAAGAACGAAGGGAAAGTTGAGGGGTTAAGTGCAAGGGTTCAAAAAGTTAAGGGTCAAAAGGTAATTCTTGAGGACCAATTTGTAAAGTAGGGTCGAGGCAAACTTTCCTTAGGTCCAAATTTTGAAATAACCCTAATTTTGACCTAAGGAATCCAATGGTGAAGTTGGATTTTAGGTTTGACCATGTTTAACCGATCAATTTGCATAAAAACTCAAATTAAGTCAAAAATTGGGTATGGTTCTCAATATAGGTCAAGATAGGTTCCAATGGCCAAATTGAAGGTTCTAAACCCTAGGGGATATTTTTTTATGAATTTTAGAGGGTTTAATTGATTTTTATCTTGCCTAAAACATCGTGAATTAGAGCGGATTTGTTTTAGGGTTACAGAATGTCACTTAATTCCTAGAAGCTGCTATAATCCTTTTCAGATCAAGTCATCCTACTTTTTCTCTTATTAAGCCCATTTGACCTATGTTTAGATCCTTAGGAATCCTGTTTGTGTACTGCATTAGTAAAATTACAGTTTTACCCCTTATGAATTGCTTTATACTTAAATTTATAGTTCTCTGATTTAGGCTTTCCCTTAGGTTTTGTAGGAGCTTTTGTATACTTATTGAGGTCAAAATGTGCTAGTTAGGGTTCATGATGAGGTTCTCATCAAAGGGAGAATGGTGACATTGTGGGTTGAATTGAGGGATTGAAGGGAGAAAAGGAAGTGGAGGGAGATAGAAACCTAACTAACCTAAGCTAACGGGAGGAAACGGGAGGAAGAGCGCTAGGTATGGTGTGGCAGGCATCAGAGAAAGAAGGACTCCATTGAGGGAGAATGGCGGGGAAGACGGTGGAAGGCGGTGCTTGCTGGTATTGCGAGACACGGAGGAGCTTGAGGAAGAAGAACCTGGCGACTATAGTCTGTGGCGATCGACGAAGAAGGTGGACGGAGAAGCTTGCCGATGCTTACGGAGAGTTTGGCCAAAGAGAGGAGAAGAGGGTGGAATCCAGTCCAAAACCAAGCTAAAAAACACGGCCTTGCATCAGGGGATCTTTTATAGGCCTCAGAGGGGCATTCCAAGCTTGGAAACCAAGCTTGGAAGCTCGGAGATTTCATGCATGTCGGATACCAACATCTTCCATGCATTCGCATGGGAGATTGGGAAGGAAATATTAATCATGGCCAGTCTTATTTGGAAGAGAATTCCTCAAGGAATCTCCAGTTCAATTTTGGGATTGTTTGATTGAGAATCGAGAGAGAAATCCTCGCTCGAATCTCAACGGTGGAGCTTCTATTCACACCAATGGCAGCAGGAACCTATTTGCAAAGACGATGAGAAAATTAGGGACTTGTTCACGAGAATTTCAAAAGCTAGGGGCTGGTGTGAGATAGAAAAGAGTCTGACTTGACTAAAATGTAAACTAGGTCAAGATGATCTCTAATTGGGTCCAAATTTTGGTACAAACGTAATTTGAACCTAAGAAATCTGATGGTGAAGTCAGATTTTGGTTTTGACCAAATTTAACTGGGTAATTTACGTAGAAACCTAAATTAGGGCAACTTCTTGTCTGAGACTCTATTTTAGGTCAAAATGGGTTCCATTGGTCAAATCAAGGATATCAAACCTTATAGAATATTTTTATATGATTTTTAGAAGGTTTTGATGGAATTTATCCTGACCAGAATCTCTATTATTTAAGTGGGTCTGAAATTAGGGTTTCGGGTGCTGTTTTGACTATCGAAGTACCCGAAAACCCGTTTCTATCTGCACGGACCCTCTTATTAGATATCAGTGAACATTTGACCTTTAGTTAACCCCTGGGAAACCCCGTGATTATTCTACATTCATGATCTCTTGTTAAAACTGCAGATTTAACTCTGATTTAATGCACTCTTCTCAGAATGGATATATAGTGAATTATGACTCTCTGGTGGTTATGTAGGAGTAGTTATCAACTGATTCTGACTAATTAAAGCTAGTTATGGCTAATGATGACGTTATCATCAAATATACATGGGCTTCTTTTGGTTTTATTCAAACCTATTATCTCAACTTTCTGAAGATTCTTGGATATAGAAAATTATCAAACAAAGACCTTTACATAAGCAAAGTAAACATAAATCAATCAGTTAGGACCCACATATTAATTGAAATCAAAAGGTTAACCTAAAGAAGGACACAATTGTGGTAAGGCACTGGATAACATACAGGTGGAATGTAATTCACCAAATTCATGAACAAGCCAAAATTCCATAAAAGTGGATTTAATAATTACTATACCACAGCTCTAAGGCCAGCAGCTATTGTTCCAACTCCCCCATGATGCACCTAGGAATATAGGAAGTGAGGTATATCTCACTCAGAGAATGCCAAGGAAAGCTATATCGATAGATAGGAACATGAATTTGACATGTTGACTAAAAAAAAGTTAGTTTATGTTGACAAGCATATTATTTTTCCTTAATAAACCAGCGATACATAAAAAAGGGAAAAAAATCTCTTTAGCAAGAATGTGCCATGAAATGCACAATTTGTTGTACAACTTAGTAAATTCAGCATGTATTATATATCCAATCATAGTAATGGAGCAACGATTATAACCAAATGCAATCATGGAAAGCAACAATCAGAGCTTTGGCTTAATAACCTGCTAAGCTACCACCAGAACACCCAAAAAAGGTATTCTTTTTGCTGTACAATACAACAAAAAAGGTTCCCCTGCACCTAAGAACAGGAAACCATCTCATATGGGAAATACAAATTGTTAATAGTTCATTCAGGAATGAAGATCTTAATTCTACTAAGGACTCCATGAGCTTGCAAGCTTTCCCCAAGGGTACTTATACCAAGGCTGCCTAAGTTATTCTCACAAATGATGGTGTACAGTTTCATCAAAACTCTATTTTCTATTTTTTTTTCAAGAAGCAAAACTTTATTTTGAATTATCATTTTTTAGCTCTCTCTTTCTCCATACAGGTTGCCTACCATAATGAATTGCTCATGCAACATAATTTATGAGTCACGGGAAGCATAAAATGATTTAGAAAGCAAAAATCCGCTATCCAATATGTAAGGCATGTGTTGTTTCAAAAACAAAATATGTAAGACATGTGAATTGATGTACCCGTTTAAAAGTTGAAAGGATTTGCATGCAATATGGCTTGCATCACGAATATGAGGTAAATTTATATTAGTACCAAGAATTACAAATAGGCAAACAAACAAGTCCCACAAATTTATTCGTCACATCAGAGAAGCAGCCTTTTTAATTTGATCATCCGCTGCTCAAGGTGTAACAGAATCAACATCTACGTGACTCTTGATTGCATAGTTACTTTAGTATTTGATTGGAAGAAGAACGCATTAAATTAACTAGAGTAGTAGTTATATTTGTTACCACCTCAGCATGTTTAATATCATCTGAATAAGGAAGATAGATCATATGCATTTCTGGAGGCTCAATCTATCCACTTGGAGTTCCAATCTCATCCTTGTATGATCACCATACATGTCAGTGTAGCTTTCAAAACTATCAACTACTGCTACTGAAATAATGTAAGAGAAATGTTCTGCATGGTATGCCAACTATTCATAAATGAATAGGAAAAGGGGATCCTTACCTGTGCAACCAGAGCAACTACTCTAAGGTTAGCATGACCGCCAAGAAAGGCAATAGCAAACCTATACATATTTGATAAAGTGAAAGAATGGAACTGATGCCAACTTGAGCAACATATAAAAACAGAAGAAACTTAGATTCCATCTTTTTCAAACAAGATTCAAGATAAAGAAGCAACGAAATTCGACATTTATTTCTGGTTTTACTACTAAAAATGCAAACATTTCTACTTTATTGTTAGAAATGCAAACATTTTTGCCAATAATTACTACTAAGAGAAACCATTCAATATATCGTATGTCTACAGAACACCAAATACGAATTTATCATTTGAGCACTCTTATTTTCACTAGATGTTTTCTCTTTTTCTTGTTGAGGGTGCAACTTAACTGGCTACAAATGTATCTAACGATAGGGATAGGCAATGATATCTAGCAGCTTAATGGTGATGGAATCCTACTTTAGAACAAGAGTCATAATCAAGCTAGCAAGTAAATCATTCCAATCGAAAATAGTTGACGTGCAATAATCAGATTTGCACATCATAGCAAAGAAAGGAGAAACATAAGATCTCCTTAATCAGACTTTTTTATAAATATCAAGTAGCTATCCACGTAAAGGGGAAACATAAGACAACTTTTGTCATTAGTTATGTGTTTCACATCGTACTTGTATAATCCTGCACCCCCCTTCCTCCCCCAACACATAAGACCCTCCTTTGTTAAGGAAATAATGATGATTTGATAAGCAATCTTCATGGTAGAAATCAACTATATATACATATGATGTTACTTCATTGCTTTGTAAGGACTATCTAATATACAAAGAAAGCAAATCTCTTGCACCTTCTCTTACTTAATAAGTAGAGAGAACTTACGGCACATAACCACTAAAAACTTAAATACAATCAACATGGGTAAAATGAATTGATCAAAAACACAAAAATTAATAATAATAATAATAATAATAAAGAGATCAAACAATGCAATTCTTATTAAGATTTGCCAAGCTAGAGTTGTCAGGGGCATCTGATGGGGGAGAGAGATACAAGATCTGGGAGCCAAAATCCTTCAAGGAGGCGATTGCAGCCCCTTAAAGGAGGGGGAAGGCGGCAGGAGGAGGAGAGGAGGAAGGGGGGACGAGGAGGAGGTAGGGGATGGGGAGGAGGATGCCACAGTAGGAGGAGGAGGGCGAAGAGGAGGGCAGGGACAGGGACGGGGACGAGGAGGACGAGGCTAGGGAGGAGCTGTTGGAGGACGACAAGGAGGAGGAAGAGGAGAGGGGTGAGGAGGAGGAAGAAGATGATGAGGAGGAGGAGGGCAGCGAGGAGGAGGGCATGCTGGCAGGTGGGAGGCAGGGAGGAGGAAGAGGAGGGGGCGTGGAGGAAGAGGAGGAGGAGGAGGATGGCGGCAAAGAGGAGTTACCTGAGGAGGGGGAAGACGAGCGGTGATCGACAACGATGACCGACGATCGAGGAGGGGCGACATCAGAGGGCTCTACAAGATGAAATGGGTTGTGCAAAATGTGGGGGAGGAGAGGGCTCTACGTGGGTCTAGATGGACCAACATTTGTCGTCGATTATGTTAGAAAGCAACAATAAATGTTTAAATTAATTCCAAACTCTCACCCAAATTTTGATGACTTCCATGAGTAAATTTTATCTGCATTTTTTTCATCACTTTTTAGAATAAATGACAACAAATATTTATTACATATTATTTTTTTCAAGGGATGGAGGGGGTTAGTTTTAATGATGTATTCACCGTCGCTTATATAAATAAGCAACGGCAAAAATATTTCACCGTCGCGTGAAAAACTGACGGCAACTAACCAACAGTAAAATAACTTTTTCTGGTAGTGTAAAGAGACTAACTTAGGCTTAGCCTAATAACGATTCACAATGTCAACTCAATAGGCAACTAAGTTGAGTCCCAGCTAGAATTCAAGCTCAATAATACTATCAAACAAAGCTTGAATAGAGTTGGCTTAACTATATGATAGATTAAGGATGTAGGCATACATTCTTTATAAATATATAATACATAGAATGAATAATACATAACATCTAATGGTCCTACCTAAACATATATGATTTCCCATTAACCTTACCCCAAATCTTCCCCCACAACACCTACCAATATTCTCGCACTTCTCAACTTTCATTGTCATGGCTATACAATTTTATTCAAGTAAGGACAATGATTCTCTACCTTATCTATTTTATCATCTTTATATGTTGTACCTTTTCTTTTCATTATGACTTAGAATTAAATAGATGATATTTTTTTTCTACATTTAATCATTGGCATCATAAATTTTACCAATTTACATTGAGTTTATCCAACCAGATGTAAATTGAATGGTTCTTTCAAATTTCCATTAAAAACATATCTAACAAGTTACTAATATTCATTTTTGTCAATTGTACTTGTATAAAGATCCATTCTGTTTTGAGCCTTTTAAGACGTCTGGACTGTCAGTCAAACGTCTGGTCAAATGTCTGGACCCCTTCCCAGACGTTTGGAAATTGAAAAATCTGTACATAGGGTCAGTTCTGCACGCTGTCTACACGCAAATGCTTTCCTTCTCTCTCTTCTCCTTCTCTCTTCCCTCACCGAACCCTAGCTACTGCCTTATATATAGCCCCTCTTCCACCCTTCCTCTCTTCTCCACTCCACCACCACCACCTTCCTTCTTCCTCTCCACTGCAGTGAGAGGGACGAGTGCGAGAGAGGACGCGAGAGCGAGGAGCGAGGAGGAGAGGCGGCATGAAGAGAAAAGGAGGAGCTTGAGTTCGTGAGCTCGTAGGAGCTCGTTGGAGGACGCACGGTCGGAGCAGCGCGTGCGGAAGGAGTGTCGCCAAACATCCCCGACACTCTGCTATAGCCGGAGCTACAGACGAGGAGGAGAGGCCGCAGCTGCACGCAGTGAGAGGAGCTGAAGGTCGGTCTGGTTCTGGGTTTTTCCCAGAATCAGACGTCTGGCATGTCGTCAAGACGACGGGTTGGATGTCTAGTGATGACACTGAACGTCTAAAAGCAGAGCTTCGTGAAGGTACGTTCCTCTTGCGGTTACAGCCATGCAGGCCGCACAGTAGCGTCGATCTGTGTAGCTAAAAGAGGAAGATTTTATCTGCCACACGCAAGGATAGCTTTGGGAAGGCACGGGGCATGCCCTCCCATGTGTTTCGGACGTCTGGACAGCTTACCAGACGATCGGAAGCACTCCCAGACGACTGGAGGAGAGGTCGAACGTCTGGAGCTGGGTCCAGACGGTCAAGTAGGGGTTCTGGATGTCTGAAGTCGACGCAAGAACGTGAGGTGAGACCCTGGTGACTTTTAAGACATCTGGACCATGTGCCAGACGTTTGATTTAGGTCTACAGTCCTGTTTTTGACCTGTTTAGGATCCGTTTGAGGTCCATTTTACGCAAACGAGATATCTTTGGTTTCCTTGTGAGTTCTTCTACATGTTAGAAATCCTTTTATACTATTCTGAACGTTCCATAGTGGTATTTTCATTGGTATAGGATTTCTATCTGTTGCGTATTCGGGACCTACAGAGGTACGTAAGCCTGCCATTCGAGCCCCCAGTACTCCCAGATTGTCTGGTAGAGTGGTTTCCCCTGTTTTAATTATAAATCATAACTGTATATGTGAAATTGGATAACTAGAAACCTAGGATGCGGCATGAATCCTAGGACGAGAAGTAGTTGCACTGTTTGTATGCGTGTTTGAGATTGTAGTCATAAATGAATGAATAGAAATGTAAATAACTGCCTGTTAATAAATACGAGCTGCCTGTGAAATATGAAATGCTTGTGCTAGTTAAACAGTTACCTGTGACATTACTTGTTGTATATGTTAAATGATGGAAATACGAGCTGCATGTGTATAATATGATAATGGAAATGTGAATAATGAAACCTGATATGGAACAACATGGTGAATACGAGTATAAACTCTACGGAGAATTAGGAGAAGAAATCCTGCGGGTAAATGGAATGGATCTGGAAATGTACGTGGGAAGTGTGCCGGCCCTTGATTACGCGGTACAAAGGAGAGCGACTGTCCCCTGTTTAGTGTAGAGCGAAGCTAGCTGCCCTTGGGCTGGGACTCGAGGTTAGGATTAGCCACTCTACACCGACTTCTATTAGCCCTCGCGTACACTGTACCGGAGAGAGCTACTAGTGTAGGGAGAGAGCTAGCCACCCTACGGGCCCGGGGTTCAGCTAGCCACCCTACAGATCCGGGGTTCAGCTAGCCACCCTACATCGACTTGTTAGGCCCACTGGGCAAACCGAGGTAGTCAGACGAGGGTGCGCGGACTGTGGAGGGGCGAGACCCTTGTTACTGAGAGGGCTAAGTCCTATACTATTCCGTGTGGTACTTTAGGCATACCCGCTAGCGAAAACGACTGACCGCGTGCTAGTGTGGGATAGCTACCCATGCATTTATTGCACGTGCCGTAGTCACCGCTACGTCTGTCCATGACCTCGGGGTAGTTGACTAACTGTAGGATCACCACGGGGGACTCTCCCGGTCAGGAGAGCATCACGTACGCCTTCTACTCTTCGGAAAATACTACAATCAAGATAGTTCCCATAAGGAACATTCGAGATCAAGAAAGAGATCTGAAAGTAAACCAATGGGTAAAAGGAAATGACAAGTAAAATAAAATAATTGGAAAAGATAATTTACCTGTTAGCCTTTACTGCCTTAGTTAGCTAGTTACCACTCTACTCAACGTTCGCTGACTCCGTTTACTCATAACCCTTTTCAAGTCTAGGAGTTGAGCAGCCCGAGTCACCAACGGCAGAGGGTGCTGGGCCCAATCGAACCCAGCAATAATTCCTGTTTTTGTTGTACTTCCTTTTGCTAATGAGTTTAGACTGTTGTTACTATTTCTATTATGTACTTTGTTCTACTTTACTATTGTGGTGGTGATATGTACTATTAGTAGCTTCTATTTCCTTTACTGCTTGCACTCTTTTATTGTTAGTTACTTAGCATAGTGAATGTGGTTTACTTTCCTGCTTTTTGGTTATTTCTTGTTGGACGACTGGGTCTTGGGATTAGTTAAGTTGAGCCGGTCTCGGGTCCTGTAGGGATTCGAGAACCGGGTCGTAACAGATGGTATCAGAGCAAGGTCGTCTCGAGAAATGAACCAACTAACTTGAGAATAACCAATTCACGTGCATGGAACTAGAGTAACCACCACAACATACCGCTTGACATCTGTTCTGAGTTCTTTTGCTGAAGTAAGTTAAAGTTTATTTCTTTTTGTTCTGTCTGTCGCATCTCCTTCCAGGAGATGAGTCACCGTGGAGTTCTTGAGGCGGGCCGCAGACGCGACCGTGGATGAGATCGGAGCGGCAGACGTGCCACGCCCGAGGTGCCAGTTGACCCGCCACTTCTCCTAGGCGTTCAGGCCCAGGACCTCGCTCAGTTGATTCGAGACATAGTACGAGAGGAGCTCCACCCACCTCCACGGGCGCCTCTCCCTGGGGACATGGAGGGGGAGTCCTTTGTGGGACCGACGCAGCGTTGGACGAGGGGGAGGGGGTAGTCCTCCACCGCCCCCACCGCACTTTGACACTTTTGAGCATAAGCCCTCCCTGCCAAGAGGCATGCCCGTTCCCCCACTGCAGCTACACTACGAGCTTTTCGGACAGTAACGAAAGTTGAAGCCCCCCTCCTTCAAGGGGGATGAGGACCCGTCTGAGGTAGAGGACTGGCTGGAGAGAATCGAGAAGGTGTTTGACACCCTTCGCCCCCTGCGGAGTACCGCGTGGCCTTTGCCATGTACCAGCTGGAGAGTGCAGCACACAGGTGGTGGAAGGCAGTCAGAGGCCAGGAGAGGGGAGAGCCGACATGGGACCAGTTCGTGACCCTCTTCTGCGAGCAGTACTTCCCGCAAACTTAGCAAGACCAGAGGAGGCTGGAGTTCCACACTCTCCGCCAGGGGACGATGAGTGTTAGCGCATACCGCACGCGCTTCCTGGAGTTGTCATGTTTTGCTGTGACAGCTGTAGCTACAGAGAAGGAGTGCTTGTGGAGGTTCACTGAGGGGCCCCGACCTGCTATTCAGGGGTATGTCAAGCCCCTGAAGCTGCCCACCTTCCCGAGAGTGGTGGAGGCAGCTATGACGTACGAGAAGACCAACCCGGTCGCATGAGACACCAACAGCAGATGGAAGAGGCCCTACCAGCCAGAGTACTCACAGGGCCGATGAGAGAGGAGGCACTCGACACCCACAGGAGAGCCGTCTCGTTTTGCGGGGCTGTCAGTGGCCTTTGGGGGCCCTCAACAGAGGCCAGCTATCAGCACTGGAACCCCGCCCAGCCGTCAGCCGGGACCTGCCGAGGGAGGGAGTCGAGTTCCCCTCTGCTACCAGTGTGGCCAGCCGGGCCACACATCAGGAGGAACTGCCCATCTAGAGCTGGAGCACAGCAGATGCTCCCCGCACCGAGCGCTGGAGGCCGAGTAGGTGGTCGTGGTTCCCAGGCACGTGGGGGAGGACAGCAGTCACGGGGAGGGTACCGACTAACGGCTACTCGTCCGATGTAGAGTGTGGCTACTTCTTCTGCATCGAGAGCTGAGGGGCGTATCAACGCCCTGACACACAGAGACGCCAGGGCATCAGGTTCAGTGGTGGCAGGTATGGTTACAGTTTCTAGCAGATTAGTTTATATACTTTTAAATTCCAGCACCACACACTCGTTTGTTGCAGTGAGTTTTGTTGTCAGTTTGGGACAGGACTGCGTGTTGTTAGAGGATTCGTTTGTGATCAGAGGTCCGGGCGGTCTGCTGTTTGTAGTTGAGGAGGTCTACACAGACTATAAGTTCAGTATTGGGGGACACAACCTCCTCGCTGACCTAATCGTGATACTGATGGAGGATTTTGGCATGATTCTGGGGATGGATTGGTTGTCCGCTTACCACACCTTGGAGGACTGTTTTGGGAGGAAGACTGTCTTCTCCATACCGGAGATGCCTTCCTTTGAGTTTCACAGACAGCTGGTGGACGGAGGTTTCAGGTGCATTTCTTCACTCCGGGCAGCAAGACTTCTGGGCCAGGGGTGTGAGGGCTTTCTAGCTTATGTAGTGGCAGAGCCTAGCCCTGTGGCAGACTTACAGAGCATACCAGTGGTTAGAGAGTACCCCGACGTGTTTCTAGAAGAACTGTCAAGACTACCGCCTGAGTGTGAGATCAAGTTTGAGATCTCACTGGTACCAGGGACCAGCCCCATTTCGACTGTACCATACCGGATGGCACCACTTGAGCTGCCAGAGCTCAAGTCACAGCTGCAGGACCTATTAGAGAAGGGCTTTGTGAGGCCCAGTGCGTCCCCGTGGGGAGACCCTGTGTTATTTGTGAAGAAGAAGGATGATACCCTGCGCCTTTATGTTGACTACAGATAACTAAATAGGGTTATCATCAAGAATAGGTATCCGCTGCCGAGGATTGATGATTTGTTTGACCAGTTACGAAATGCCATGGTATTCTCCAAGATATATCTGAGATCAGCTACCACCAGTTGAGGATCAGGGAGACCGACGTCTCCAAGATATCTTTTCGCACCTGGTATGGACACTATGAGTTTTTGGTCATGCCGTTTAGGCTGACCAACGCGCCCGCCGCCTTCATGGATTTGATGAACTGGGTGTTCAGACTGTATCTAGATCAGTTTGTGGTGGTATTTATTGATGACATGCTCGTTTACTCACAGGATTAGGCACAACACGGACAGCACTTGCGGATGGTTCTGGACATTTTGAGATGGCACAGGTTGTATGCCAAATACAACAAGTGCGAGTTTTGGTTGAGACAGGTGACCTTCTTAGGCCATGTGATTTCAGGGGATGACTTGGCTGTGGATCCAGCCAAGGTTGAGGCAGTACTCAGGTGGGAGAGGCCATGTATAGTGATAGAGATACGTAGTTTCTTGGGACTGGCAAGTTACTACCGACAATTTATTAGGGATTTCTCGCAGATTATGCATCCTATGACTCAGTTGACCTGAAAGGACGTGCCCTTTGCTTTGACAGATGCTTGTGAGGCGTGCTTTCAGGAGTTGAAGGAGAGGCTGACTTCAGCTCCTATGCTTACCATCCCAAATAGTAGTAGCGGTTTTGTGGTCTACACGGACGCTTTGTTGCAGGGGTTAGGGGGTGTGCTCATGCAGCGGGGTCACGTTGTCGCTTACGATTCACGGCAACTGAAGCCCCATGAGCATAGCTACCCTACCCATGACTTAGAGCTGGCAGCTGTTGTCTTCGAGCTGAAGACCTGGAGGCATTACCTTTACAGTGAGACCTTTGAAATTTTCACAAATCATAAGAGCCTCAGGTATTTGTTTAATCACAAGGAGCTTAACATGAGACAGAGACGTTGGTTAGAGCTCCTGAAGGACTATGACTGCAGCATCTCCTACCATCCGGGGAAGGCCAACGTGGTGGCTGACGCCTTGAGTCGGAAGGCGCCCGCCCACTTGGCCAGTTTACAGGCACAGAGTTGGAGACTTATGGAGGAGTTGGGTAGTTGGCGACCCATAGAGTTACGGGGCATTGTAGGGCAGTGACGGTGACACGACAGAAGAGACCAAAGCTGATAGACCGCATAATCACAGGACAGATAACAGATCCGTACCTGCAGTCATTGCGAGACAGAGTACTGTCAGGGGACCCAGGAGACTTCTCTTTTACATACGAGGTGCTATGCATGAGGGGATGTTTGTGCGTTCCCAGGGATGAGGAGTTGTTGAGAGAGCTCCTGACTAAGACGCATGAGTCCAAATTCACCATACATCCCAGGAACATGAAGATGTATCATGATCTGAGACGTGACTTTTGGTGGAGAGGGATGAAGCGGGATGTAGGTGAGTTCGTGCAGCAGTGTTTGGTGTGCCAGCAGGTGAAGGCCGAGCATCAGAGGCCTGCAGAGCCGTTGCAACCACTTCCTGTGCCAGAGTGGAAGTGGGAGAGCATCACCATGGACTTGGTGGTAGGCTTACCCGTTACCTAGCGAGGACACGATGCAGTCTAGGTGATAGTAGACAGATTGACGAAGATGACACTTTTCTTGCCGATCCGAGTCACCTTGGGACCAGCGTAGTTGGTAGAGAGGTATATTCAAGACCTGGTACGTCTGCACGGAGTCCCGCATGAGATTGTATCCGACCGGGATACCCGTTTTACTTCCCAGTTTTAGGTTGAATTTCAACAGGCTTTGGGAACATAGTTGAGGTTCAGTACGGCGTATCATCCCCAGACGAACGGACAGTCAGAGAGCACTATTTAGACACTTGAGGACCTTTTGCGCACCTGTGTACTAGATTGGAGGGGCTCTTAGGAGGAACACTTACCCCTGGTAGAGTTTGCATATAATAACAGCTATCACTCGAGTATCAACATGGCACCCTACGAGGCACTGTATGGACGGAGGTGTACTGCGCCCTTAAGTTGGGTTGAGGTAGGGACTAAGTGGGAGGTTGGCCCCAGGCTGATCTGGTAAAGTCAGGAGGTGATAGAGCAGACTTACAGACGACTCCGCACTGTCAGAAGCAGACAGAAGAGTTATGTCGATCAGAAGCACAGAGAGGTGCAGTTCGAGGTTGGGGATCACGTCATTCTTCGCATTTCTCCCATCAAGGGTCTGCAGCGTTTTGGGGTGAAAGGGAAGCTTGCGCCGAGATTTGTAGGGCCCTTTGAGGTCCTAGAGCGGGTGGGACCCGTTGCTTACCAGCTTGCCCTTCCTCCCCAATTTTCTGGTGTGCACAACGTGTTCCACGTGTCCAACCTCAGGAGGTACGTTGCCGATCCCAGTCATGTTCTGAGCCACGAGAGTGTCGAGGTGGGTGACGACCTGACCTACCCTAAGAGACCAGTGCAGATACTAGACAGAGCCATCCGGAGTTTGAGACGGAAGTAGGTACCCCTGGTGAAGGTCTTGTGGAGGAGCCAGCGGTAACGAGGAGGCTACCTGGGAGCCTGAGGCAACGATGCGAGAGCGGTACCCGGAGCTTTTTGCGGGTACATCTTTTCAGACCAGCTTCGGTCCTCTTTAAGTTTATTATGCGTGTATATTTCCTTTTCCGCACCCTAGCTAGCTCAAGTTTCGAGGATGAAACTTCCTTTAAGTTTGTTATGATGTAAAGATCTGTTCTGTTCTGAGACTTTTAAGATGTCTAGACTGTCAGTCAGACGTGTGGACCCCTTCCCAGACGTTTGGAAATTGAAAAATCTATACGCAGGGTCGGTTCTGCACGCTGGCTGCGTGTAGACGCTTTCCTTCTCTCTCTTCTCCTTCTCTCCTCCCTCACCGAACCCTAGCTACTCCCTTATATATAGCCCCTCTTTCTCCCTTCCTCTCTTCTCCACTCCACCACCACCACCTTCCTTCTTCCTCTCCACTGCAGCAAGAGGGACGAGTGAGAGAGAGGGCGCAAGAGCGAGGAGCTAGGAGGAGAGGCAGCGTGAAGAGAGGAGGAGCTTGCGTTCGCGAGCTCGTGGGAGCTCGCAGGAGGACGCATGGCCGGAGCGGCGTGTGCGGAAGGAGGAGTGCGTCGGGGGAGATGTCCCTGACACTCTGCTGTAGCCGGAGCTGCAGACGAGCAGGAGAGGCCGCGACTGCTCGTAGCGAGATGAGTAGGAGGTCGGCCTGGTTCTAGGTTTTTCCCAGAATCAGACGTCTGGCATGTCGTCCAGACGACAGGTTGGACGTCTGGTGACGACACCACACGCCTGAAAGCAAAGCTTCGCAAAAGTACGTTCCTCTTATGGTTACGGCCATGCATGCTACAACCCCAGCGTCGATCTACGTGGCTCAAAGAGGAAGATTTTGTCTGTTGCACGTAGGGATAGCTTCGGGAAGGCGTCGGGCACGCCCGCCCACGCATTTCGGACATCTGGACAGCTTACCAGACGACCGGAAGCACTCCCAGATGACTGGAGGAGAGGTCGGATGTATGAAGCTGGGTCCAGACGGTCAAGTAGGGGTTCTGGACGTCTAAAGTCGACTTAGGAACCTGAGATGAGACCCTGGTGACTTTTAAGACGTCTGGACCTTGTGCCAGACGTCTGATTTAGGTCTACAGTCCTATTTTTGACCTGTTTAGGATCTGTTTGAGGTCCATTTTACGCAAACGAGATATCTGTGGTTTCCTTGTAAGTTCCTCTACATGTTAGAAATCCTTTTATACTATTCTGAAACTTCCATTGTGGTATTTTCCTTGGTATAGGATTTCGATCTATTGCATGTTTGGGGCCTACAGAGGCACGTAAGCCTGCCATTCGAGCTCCCAGTACTCCCAGATTGTCTGGTAGAGTGGTTTCCCCTGTTTTAATTATAAATCATAACTACATATGTGAAATTGGATAACTAGAAACCTAGGATGTGGCATGAATCCTAGGACGAGAAGTACTTACACTGTTTGTATGCATGTTTGAGATTGCAATCATAAATGAATAAATAGAAATGTAAATAACTGCCTGTTAATAAATACGAGCTGCCTGTGAAATATGAAATGCATGTGCTAATTAAACAGTTACCTGTGACATTACTTGTTGTATATGTTAAATGATGGAAATATGAGTTGCATGTGTATAATATTAGAATGGAAATGTGAATGATGAAACCTGGTATGGAACAACATGGTGAATATGAGCATGAACCTTACGGGAAATTAGGAGTAGAGCTCCTGTGGGTAAATGGAATGGATCTGGAAATGTGAGTGGGAAGTGTGCTGGCCCTTGAGTACGTGGTACTAAGGAAAGAGACTGTCCCCTATTTAGTGTAGAGCAGAACTAGCCGCCCTTGAGTTGGGACCCGAGGTTAGGATTGGCCACTCTACACCGACTTCTGTTGGCCCTCGCCTACACTGTACCATGGAGAGCTACTAGTGTAGGGAGAGAGCTAGCCACCCTATGAGACCTGGGGTTTAGCTAGCCACCCTACACCGACTTGTTAGGCCCACTAGGCAAACCGGGGTAATCAGACGAGGGTGCGCGGACTGTGGAGGGACGAGACCCATGTTTGGTTCTGAGGGGCTAGACCCCTATTACTAAGAGGGCTAAGCCCTATACTGTTCCGTGCTGTACTTTGGGCGTATCCGCTAGCGGAAACGACTGACCGCCAGCCAGTGCAGGATAGCTACCCGTGCACTTATCGCACATGCCGAAGTCACCGCTACGTCTGTCCGTGACCTCGAGATGGTTGACTAGGTGTAGGATCACCACGGGGGACTCTCCCGACCAGGAGAGCACCACATGTGCCTTCTACTCTTCGAAAAAGACTGCAATAAAAATCGTTCCCACGAGGAACATTCGAGATCAAAAAAGAAATCTGAAAGTAAACCAATGGGTAAAAGGAAATGACGAGTAAAATAAAATAATTGGAAAAGATAATTTACCTGTTAGCCTTTACTGCTTAAATTAGTTGGTTACCACTCTACTCAGCATTCGCTGACTTCGTTTACTCATAACCCTTTTCAGGTCCAGAAGTTGAGTAGCCCGAGTCGCCAGCTGTAAAAGGTGTTGGGCCCAATCGAGCTCAGCAACAGTTCCTGTTTTTGTTGTACTTCCTTTTGCTAGTGAGTTTAAACTGTTGTTACAGTTTCTGTTCTGTACTTTGTTCCACTTTACTGTTGTGATGGTGATATGTACTGTTAGCAGCTTCTATTTCCTTTACTGCTTGCACTATTTTACTGTTAGTCATTTAGTATAGTGAATGTGGTTTACTTTCCTGCTTTTTGATTATTTCTTATTGGACGACTGGGTCTTGGAATTAGTCGAGTCGAGCCGATCTCGAATCCTGTAGGGATTCAGGAACTGAAACATAACAACTTATATTTAAACTCAGGTTATTACAAACAATATTAATGATGAACCCTATCTGATAAGAGGGAAGAGCTACCATAATGCATAGTTACCACCAATAGCAACAATAGAAGAAAACTAAAAGAAAAGAGTTACCAAAAAAGTAAAGTAGCCACTACTTTGCAGGAAAGTTAAATGGCTTATCCATATCACAATAATCAAGGACATTACTAACATAAGTGGAAAAAGAATGTAACATCTCAAAAAGTGTCACACGACAAACTCTGAAAATTGAATAGTGGACTTTGGATCTATATATTCAATAAGTTGTCATTGTTAATTTTACTTAGATTAGCCACAACCACATTTAAGCTTGGATTATATAATGAGCCTAAAGCTCATTTTAAACTTGCTAATAGATTTGGCACGGTCTCAAAGTCCTAAAAAGTTCAACGTGAGCAGATCTATATAACTTTGTCGAGCCTAAGCACGAGCCCAATTGCATCTGAACCAACTAGCTAACTCTATTGACAACCCTAATTCCCATTTCTTTCTCCATCAAATGATTTAAAACTTCATCCAGCCTGGGATGGGGCACAGGTTGCCGGGGTACGGTGGGCTTTCCATCGACCTTTTGTCACGTACATGCTCCCTGAAACTTTTGCAAACCTCATTGTTTTATGTTTACATCATGTGAACGATACATATATGGCCGCAAGATATGTTTCCATGTGAATAGATATGGTGGTCGAAGATCTTAGCTTCACAGATTCACATCAGCTGTAACACACAAATGGGGGAGAATCCTAAGTTGGAGGATATGAAGGCCGACATTTTTATCGGTGATTTTGGGACTAGATGCAATTAATGGATGTGCCTCGTGCTTAATTTTCCAAAAGTGACCGATGGGAATCGTCACAATTATTTTTGTTAACAATTAAATAAATGTATATTTGTAATGTATTTTATTATGTATAAAATTTCATGATTCTAGTCAGTATATTTTAATTTTACAACGGTAAAAGTTATTTTTTCACGGATGAACAATTATTATTTAAGTAAAAAATTATTCTTCATTGATAAAAAATCATGTTTGAAGTGAAATATCATTTATCATTAATAGAAAGGTGAAATATATCGGTGTATTTTTATTTTTAATCGAAATATTTTGATTTTTAATCGATTGAAAATCATTTTCAACTGGTGTATTTTAATTTTTAATTATTTAAAAATTAATTTTAACCGATATATTTTAATTTTTAACTAATTAAAAATTATTTTTAATAAATATATTTTAATATATTTAATTTTCAAACGATTGATTTTTACTTTCTACCTATTGATGTCAACCACACTTTACAAAATATATATCCATACTTATGCCCTATTATTTTTACGTATTCCAACTTAACATGGTTGTGATTATTATTATTATCGTCGAGTCAAGAAAGCAAGGTTATTTTGGGTGTGGTGGTAGGGGTAGGGGGTTTAAAGACATGTTTATATTTGGCATACGGTGGACCACTGTAACTTAGCATGGATTGACAGCATCGAAGAGCAAAGAGGAAGATCAAGACACGAGATGGGATACCTTTTTCGGTTGATCTGCCTATCTCCTTAATTGCAGGTGGGTTGCGTGACATCTAGTGGGGTATGTTTAGTCATTGGTTCAAAGTTTCACGAAACATCCACCTCCGACGATGAGTAGTCGATAAGATATTTGAAGGGTTTCTTGTGAAGAAAATCACATGTACATGCGATCTAATGATATCCTCAAAGATGTTCCGACTTTGTGCCTATACGTATATTTGTTTAACTATATTTTCGAGTAGTTACGAGTCCCGGTAGATTTAGAATGCTTGAATCATATACGAGTAGGAGTCTAAATCGATATTAGAAATAGGATCGTGAGTAGGACGAGTATCGGGTCGGATTTAATTCAAATCCAAAAGGATCCATTTTAGTTTTTGATCTTTGGATCGGGTCCAAAGTCAAAAACTCTATCAAACCATAGCCTAAGCTCAACCCAAGACCCATGATTAAGGGGTTAGGGTCGAGTGAAGTTGGACTTGATTTCAATGTTTGGGTTAGGTTTTTTAGTCGAGCTTAAAAAAATCTATTAAGGCCTATAAAAGTTTGTTAGTACTTACTACTAGATTTTTAAATAGGACCTACCAAATTTAACTAAGGCCCATTTTTATTATTATTTAAGTAAAGTCCAATCAAGTCTCTTAAGACTTAATTTAAAGTTAAAATTGAATGATTATAATTATATTATTTTTCTAATTTAATTATATGATAATCTTACAACCTGGTAGATGCTATTATAAATGAGTTTGGACCCAACAAGCCTCTTCAAGCTTTTTCGGGTTTGGGTCGTGCCCCGTCAAATTTGGAATTTTCCTTAAAAACAAGGCTTAAGCCCAATTGATATAAAATTCAAGGTCAAGCTGAGTCGAGTTTTTTCAAGTCGGGTTTAGACTAAATTCAGGTCGACCTAACTTAGTACTCCACCCTAATTGTAAGTATGATTTTGAGTCTTATATTATATCTATAAATAAAGGATTGGAGCCTCAATGCAAATTGAAGAGAGAGAAAAGAGGAATAAAGCAAGAATTAAGAAAATTGTAATCTATGGAAGTTTTTCTCTTCTTCAGTGATCTTAAAGATGATTGACCATTATTGTATCCTATGTGCACCACAACTAGTATCAGAGCCAATGTGCTTAAAGGGTTGACGTTTGACCATAAGAGGGGAGCCATTGATAATGGTTGTAGGGGCGACTAGATCCAATAGCCACCATGGAAGAAGGCCACTGCGGTGGCCTTAGTGTGAAGGAGATTGCAACGACAACCTCATGCTAAGGAGATGCACCAATAGTTGAAGTCAGGGTGCACCTTTAGTGTAATAGATCCAACAATCCATATTCATTTGGTCAGATCAAAGGAAATTGAAGGCCAATTTAAATGATCCAAGAATCTAGATTGACATTTTGGCATGCTCTAGACGAAGTGGACAACTTGGATTGAGCATCTTCACCTTTGATTTTTTTCATATCGTGCATAATGTGTGATTTTCACCTTTTTGAGAAGATTGGTGGAGATTTAGTTTGATCAAAGGTAGTCGAAAATTTACGGGCAACGAGGGCACTATATCTGTAAATCTAATGGCAAAGTTCATTTTAAAGGGCACATCATTCTCTATGAAGCCTTTTTATAGAAAGAATGACTTCACCATGTAGCAACAGCAGGTGAAAAATATTTTCACTCATGAACTTATCAAAGTTAATGTAACGACCCAAGTTCCACTAATGAATTAAGCTCGGTAAAATCCGAGTCACCAAGTACAATTTACCATTCAAACCACATGCATAATAGCAATCACCGAATATATAATCATAAAACAATCACTAGCCAAATAAACAATCATAAAGCATTGCCTAAATACATGAATAAAATACTGATCAAGATTACTATTGAAGACTATAAGTACACAAACAAGAAGACACTCCAAATGCAATTGGCAACTTAACCATCAATCTATACTTAGGTACAGGGCCTAAGGAATGCGTCAGTAAAAGCAAAGTAAAGTACAACTAAACAAAAACTATGTAAATTGAAGTATAAGAAATGGTTACTATATATGCTTTAGTCCATTTATCAATCCATGATTATCGACCATATTCATCAATTATTAAGTGTGCTACCCTCATTAATTATAGTCCTTATGACATCAATCAACATCTCGAAAGGCACAAAGTGATCTCAATACAATATCTTGAGAAGTATGACAAGTGCAAGACACTCTCTTATCTAGAAGGCTACCTTGCAAGAGTTTTATCACTCAATCCATCACCTTAAGGTCCCCAACATAGGTAGTGTGGCAACTATACACTATAAGTCATACATGCAAGCACAACTTGCACTAACCTATAGATTGCCCTCTCAACTAACCTAGGTACACATCCCAACATAAAATACAATCCATACTTACCACCATACCCATACCTTGCTACACGGTTGACGAATCGCCTAACAAAGAGTCACACGGAGGGCAGTAACTCTTTGACCAACTCAATCGATCTATATTCGAATAGATGCTATAGCAAAACGCTGAGAAGCAACAAAATTGAACCAATTATCCAATATAATCTAACATTTTTGCGATCATCTATATTTATAGTTGCATTCTAAATAACCAAATTATCATTTGTCATTCTATAGTTTCATGTTATCCCTCATGTTCCACCTTTAATAAATAACATCATTGATTAGTTATTTAATAGATGTCAAGAACATGGATAGTTCCAAACTATGGCTCCCACCTTAGTTGCATGCTCTGCAATATGTCACAAGGATCTTCAATGTTTGCTCTAAAATAATTAACATCACATGTACATAAGATTGTTTGAAAATTAACCTTTAGTCCAACAGTCTATACTCCAAAATGCTATACTTGTATAGATAATCCAGTAGTTTGTTCTACCATCCTTTACTCTAAAAACATCCAATCCTAATATACATTACTTTATAACATTTTGTCTTGTCATTTAAATTTAATTTTTCATCTGATCAAGAACATAATATATTTAGTCAAGAAACCCAAGTGATTGATCCGGTGGTTGAGCAAGTAGATCTTCCATCTAACTAGTCAAAGTTCAAATCTTATCTTACTCAAATTTATCAAGTCTATAGCACCTTGATGCTTGAAAATGGCGAGGCTGTTTATAGGGCTTAAGATTTGATGAATATGTCTCTAGCTTCGTATCATAAGTGATTAAGGGTTCAATGAGGAGGTTAATCAAGAATATTCTTTTGAGGATATGTTCTTTGGAATCAAACGATTTGAGTGGAGAGGTCCAATTGATTAATCTATGCCACTTATCAATTTTTACATCTTTAAAAGTGATAACTTTTTTCCCTCACATGTGACCTTCTTTTGATTTTGCAAGCAACCAAATCTATGGATGATACATAGGGTTTAAGCTCGACTATATATATAAATGGCCCTAATACCGTGTGAGTGCATCTCGTATAACTCAAAGCCAAGTAGTTTGAGTGGAGAAGCCCATCCCTACGGTCCTAAGAACTTTGTTGGCATTAATTATTAGCTTAACATTATAGACCATAACTAATAGCCCAAAAAACATAAGGCGTGTGTATGCATCCATGTAGAGTGTAAATATTTGGGACTTGAGTGGTGTGTGACAATGCGGATGTAAAGAAGAGGAAACCTAACGATCGATAGTTTGCATACGATAAGGACATAGACACAAAAGCTTTATGAAAAATTACAATCACACCTATGTCTCACTCTCACAATCACACGAGTAGTAGCTATTATGCATTCTTCCACAACTGACCACTTTGAAGATCTCAATCTTCCAATCAGCTTCCACCCTTTGAATCTAAAAGTGACGTTAAAAAAATATCACCTTAAATTTATATCGACATCTACAATCAAATATTGACTAAAAGAAATATATAAATGATTCTCAATCTATCATTTGCTCTTGTCAATTCGATCCACCATATATAGATAAGTCTCCTAACTAAAGTTGTAACGTCATTGTTCCACTCAACTCTAGCAAAAAATCATGTCATCGTGGAGATCGAGGTCAAGGTAGCTATCAAGTTCGGAGAGTATCTCTGACGACCAAATACTTGACCTCTTGCACAATCTCCAAACCCTTCTCCCACGGAAACGAGGCAATAACAAGGTGACCAATTATTTGTATATAATGTTATACCTATATATAGAGTTTGCGACATGGGAGCAACATCTACACATGCCTATAAATTGGTAGTACGTATGTATTAACGTATATGATGTCGGTGTGCACAGGTAGGTTTCGACATCGAGGTCGTTGCAAGAGGCGTGCAGTAGAGTTAGGAGTTTTACATAGAGATGCGGACAACTTGAGCAAGAGGTTCTCCAAGCTGCTCGCGGGGATGAAGGCCAGCAATGCCCAAGCTGCCATCGTCAGGAGTTTACTTATGTAGTAGAGTAGGATCCAAATCCATGGTTTCTATATTTTGAGACGCAAATGTTAAGAAGATGATGCCACAGTGGTCAGATAATAATGGCCACCAGAGGAATCCAGGAATTCTTTGGTAACCATTTGAGTGGCATCATTTTTTGCTCCTTTAGGAAGAATATATTTTATGGAATAATGGAAGGAAATGGCAATTGGGGGAATCGCACCTCACCTCGCGCGCTCCTCGTCCTCTCCCCTACTTGATTGGGGGATAAGTTTGTCTTTGGAATAGGATGGGTAAATGTCAAGTTGTATTAGATGCTTGTTCGAGAGAAAAATGATCCGTATTAGTATTAATTATTATATAATAGAATAATTTGACGGTAATATATTTAATATATGTTAATGTAATTCGAATAAGTTAAATCTCAATACCTAAGTTTTGTTTGTTATGCAAGATATAGCGACTTATCTCATATGTGAAAAATTTTATCCTGATAAAAGGATTCAAAATCTAAGATAATTTTATTCTAAGAGTGGGATAAATTTATTTCCCTTGTGAAACGCCATGTCCACTTATCTTCCCAGATATCCTTATTTACCTCATGGTTTGACCTATTATTCTCTTAAACACCAAAATACATTTATGCAGGAACTTTTGAGGGGGCAATTTTAAAATGTTGGCCTCCTGATTCTAACCCAATTTCAGGAATCAACGCCGGTTTCATTCACTCCACGGAGGAATTCAAAATGGTGGATTTTGCAGAGCCAACTTCAAGTCACGTCACTGGAAATTAAACAAGTGCGATAGATCATAGAACTGATTTGGCTACCTTTTTTTCTTTCTTGAACGAGTTCCAGGATTTGTGGGCTTTTGCCCGGCCTAGAGTCATCCCTTTTGGGCTCAAACTCGTATCTTCTGTGGCCCACAAGCTCATTCCCTGGCCCCTATCCACCCACGATTGAAGAACTACGTCTCTCTAGGCCTTACGCGCAAGAAAAAAACATAGATACCAACACACACACAAAAAAGGGAAAAGCCTACCACTTAGACTTGAAGCTAAGTCTTTTTTAGGCATTGATAACTGATTTTTGGAATGTGAAGGACAGGATGGCATTGTCCCAGTTCATTAATGAAAAACTGAAAATATTGAAAAAGTTCAAGCGGTACCCACCATGGACATTGTTACATTTCCACAACCTCTTTGAGGTTTCTTCCATCTACAAAGCATGCCCTATTCTCTGCCTTTTTTATTTGCTTTTAAATTTGTATTGATATTCTATACTATAAGCCCTTCAGCATTTCAGAATTTTCGAAGTATTTATTGTACAACGCATTGCTTTGTGTCATTGCATTTAGTGGAAGTTCAAGTTTTTTTTTTTTTTTTTTTTGTAATTTAGTGGAAGTTCAAGTTGGCTATTGGATCTTAATGCATAAGAAATGTTATGTTCAAAGATTGTTGAGGGTTTAGGATTCAGGTTTAAAATGTGAGAGACACAATGAAATCGACAAAAAAGTACAGAAATGTTCATGAAATGACCACCATGGACATCGTTATATCCCAACAACCTCTTTGGTTATTTATCTGACTTAAAAAAATAAATAAACACATATTGCAACTTAGTTTATAATGTATAAAATGAGAGTGGTAATTTTAAGTGATGTATTTTAATTTTTTATCGGTAAAAATCAATTTTCGTAGATAAAAAGTTAATTTGTAAATAAAAAATCACTTCACATATATGAAAAATTATATTTGAAATGAAAAATTATTTATCACTAATAGAAAGTTAAAATATATTAATATATTTTAATTTTCAATCAATATATTTTAATTTTTAATTAATTAAAAATTATTTTCAACCGATATATTTTAATTTTGAGTCAACTTATTAGATTTTCAATAGGAAAATTTTAATTTTCAATCGATTATTTTTAATTTTCAATCAATTGATTCTAATTATACATTTCAAAATACGTTGTTACACATATTTCCATACATGCATCCCATGTCTTATTCTATCTCTTTTTATTCGCATTTAAATTTGTATTGACATCCTATATTATGAGCTTTCCACCGTTCCCAAATTTGCTGACATAAGGAAGTATCAAACAAAAACACTCACTTTCTTCCATTACTATGCTTTCCGTCATTTTCAACTATTTCGGGACCCCAAATGACGACCTTGAAGATACGGTGAGATTGCATTTTGCGTTTCAATTAGACCTACTCAGGTCACATCTCTTTTCTCAAAGTTGAGGCTTGCATCATCTTAAACCAAACACATGATTTTTTTGGGATTAATTTACTTAGACGATTAACCTCTATTTTAGAGTATTAACCACTATTTACTTAAGGGGTTAACCATCGTGATTTTAACATTTATTTTGAGGGGGCTAACACATATTTTGCTAACATCAATTTTAAAGAGTTGTTAGTAAAATTGATGTTAACTACGTAATTCTCTCACATCTAAACTCCACTCTACTGAAACTGATACTAACATCAGTTCAAGTAAATATCACAAGAGTTAACACTACAACTTAATACTAATTTAAGTAAATAGAAACTAGTGTTAACACCATCTTGCAAGTAAATAGAAATAGAGGTCAACACCAATTTCACATTTCTTAACACAACTTTCCTAACGTATGAAGTAAACTAGCCCTTAGGATTCAAATTCTCTTTTAAACAAGCACTTATCTTATGCAAGAAGAAATGAACATAGTGTTGGGTAATTGAAATTTCAATGCATTGCGTACAGGTTTAGCAAAGGATTGTAGACCTATCGGGAAAGAAGATCGCTGACCTCTTTTAAGCCTCGTTTGCTAGTGAAATAAGAGAGAAAATAAGAATAAATTATTTTATCTTAGAATAAATCTTATTCCGCTAGCAAACATATCCTATCAAAAAATTAATTCCCTGTCGTGAATATACGTTGCACCTCACTTATAGTGCAAAGATTGTCCTTTAGCCTATATATAAGCTTGCTACATCAATGCCAAAACATAACCTTTTAGTGCCTAAAATCCTATACAATAATGGAGGTTCAATATCCATAAAAACATCGATTGCTGATTTATGGCGGTCCTTCTCATCGAAGCTTTCCACATATCCAAGAATTAAGCTATTCTAAAAATAATCAAGAACATAAACCATATCCTTCTTTTTTCGAGGAAAAAAAAGGCACCGCCACCTCCTGCGGTATCCATATGCATGGTGCTGAGCGTGTGCATGCAATCATGTGTCCCGCATTTGGATCCTCCATTGTAATACATGATCGTTTGTTGTTTTGCAACCCAACCCTTTGGATTGAGATCCAAGAATGAAAACCTGCTTCCCCGGAAAATTTCAAGAAAGTTACACCCCTTGAAAACTAAACCAAAGACCTAAATATAGCTGCAACAGGCAAATCTGAACCCCTCAGTGTAGAAAGGGGCCCCTCTACACTGATTGTCATCAAGCACCTCTGGTGGGACAAAGCGGTTAAGCAGCCTTACTTAATTTCAAAGGGGCTTGGGGAAAGGGACAATGACCCCCATGCAAATTAGAAAAGGGGGTATTAATTGATAACATTTGGAAAGTAAGGTACAAAATTGGTAGATGATCCAGCAACCTTAGAGACCTTCCGCCCTGCTCATTCCATGCACTCCGAATGCTCCTTTCCATGCGAGACTGATGGGATATGCAAGTAAGGATCCCCACAGTGTCGCCACCCATCCCCTCCCTCCCTCCTTCTCATTATATAAGCAATCCCTCCCTCATTCTTTCTCTTCCTTTTCATCCTACTCCCTTATCCTCCCTCACACCTCCATTTAAGTGGTAGTCTACCAATCGCCCTCTCTTAAAAATCTCCTTCTCAATACTCTCTCGTTGCAAGAGAGATGCTTCCGCAACTCACAAAATTCCACATGCACATACTCACGATTAATTACACAGTTACTACCATTTATTTGTTCATTGTATCCTTTCATTAATGCTTTGGCTTTTACTTATTATTGTGCGTCATTTTTTAATGCGATAACATCGATTCATTTTTATATCATTAAAAGAATAATGAGTAATTTTTATTATTTATAAAAAGATATTAATCTTTTTCTATTTAAATAGAAGGGATAACAATAGTAATCCTAGTCATAAGTAATTTGAAAATAAAATAGAATCAAATCAAATTCTAGTGATAATATAATAAAATAAGAAATTCTAACTTAACTCTCACTCTCAAGAAATCTATTTTATTCCTATTTCTAATTTATCTCCAATACTCCCCCTCCACACACCCACAAGAATAGGTAGGGAATGAGCATTGTACTCAGCTCCCCCACCAATCATCGATATCATTCACATCCTCGAAGGGGTTGGTAAAAGTAGAAGCAAGAGTAGGCTATCTAGCAAATCCTATTGCGACATCAGTGGCTGTCGCAACTATAGCAATAGAAGAATCCCCCACCAATCATCGGTATCATTCACATCCTCAAAGGGGTTGGTAGAAGTAGAAGCAAGAGTAGGCTATCCAGCAAATCCTATTGCGACATCAGTGGCTATCACAACTATACCAATAGAAGAAGAACCAACACTTTCAAGAGATTCCTCTGGCAGTCAAACACGGCCACAGTGATAGGAATGGGAGGCTAAGTCAGAGTCATCTCAATCGTAAGAATCTTAGTCGTTGTCAATTGGTTAGCCCAAGCTGGTTTACCAAATTTCTCCCAACATTTTTCGGGCGAGCGATTTATCCATTTGCAATGAATGCATGGAGAGAAGACGCAACCTTGTCCACATCCATGTCCAATAGAGCCACCCAAATAGCAACCTATCCCTCCAAAAACCACGAGAGCAAGAGTGTCAGGAGTCGTAGTTGGAGCAAGAGATGTTGACTCCTTGATCTCTATCTTATGAAGACGACTATAGATCATCTCTAGATCTTGCACCATGTTGACAAAGAGAATTTGGCCACATGCAGAGTGGTACCGAGAACTGCAATCTCCTAGAAACTTGTACACCTACCATGTAATGACCTATTACATTTTTAGTCGGATAAGACGTCTAAAGTTTCGGTCAGACATCTATCTAGACGTCTGAACACGTGTCCGAATGTCTGAAAGTGAGATTTTCGTACTGCGCTTTGCACTCTGCGCGAAGGTGATTGTGCAGCAATCATATGCCCTAACTCACCTAAATTAAGCTAGAACTTAGCTTAACATGAACATTCTTCATGCATACGCATCGTATTCTGCATCGTAGTTGATAGATGTGTTTTATGTATTAAACTATGTTATTTGAGAGGTATTAATGATGACAGGTAATCTAAGGTTGTAGATGACCAATCCAACCTTATGGATTTCTTCGAACTAACGACGGGAGTCTAACGCATCTAAGATCGCATCAATCAGACTCCCGTAGCACCCCAGGGAGTCCACAGAAGAGCAAGAGTCAAGGGGCAAATTGAAGAAGATCCGGGCCTCAGATGACAAATCCAACCGTACGGATGGATCCGGATCGACGTTCGCAGCCCAATGGTGCAGAAATCAACTTAATCGGAGGCCTACATCATCAGATGTAAAGAGAAGAACGGATGGCCACGATGGCGCCACGTGGCACCATCACAGCCGGCCCTTGCCGCACCCCCAACCCCTGAAGGCGCCTTGCCTCGCAGCGTGGGCCGTTGGATGTTCATCCAACAACCACGAACGTGCCACATCGCCACCCAGAACAGATTAATGTAAATATAATTAAGTACGCATATATAAAAAAGTTTGTGCATGGCGCAATGGCTCACGCGTGCACCCGCGTATACGTGAGGCGCAGGTTCGAGCCCGGTGCTACTCAGAAATTGGTGGTCTGTTGCTAGAGGGTGCAGGCTAGCGTGGATGCACGATTAGAGGATGTAGAGTGCGTCACGTGGCGTAATCAGAGCGCACTACGAGCAGTACGCGGAACTACGCGGGTTGCTGCGAGATCTAGAAGGCGCGAGAACTGCGCGTAGGATTTGAATGGCGTGATGAGCGTGCGTTTAAGCCGTCGGATTGGAAGATCGGACGGCTTAGATGATGAGCCGGGATTTGAAGATCAAAATGCGAAGAAGCAATGCAGGTGCGCGGGAGCCGTGCGATGCTGATTTGATGGCGCAGAGAGCGTCATGTGGCAGCACCAGAATAAATCCACCAAGAAGAAGGATTTGTACAAGAAAAAAAAGTTATAAAAGGGAAGAAAGGCCTCCCTTTCGAAAAAACAACTCTCAACTCTCTCTCATTCTCTTCTTCCTTCTTCTACCTCTCTCTTCTTCCCATCTTCTCTGCATTTTCGTCTGATGAATCCATTGGGCCACCCTGTCGGATTGCCGCTGCTCTCCTCAACCACTTCAAAAGGCCACCACAAACCACCCGTGGTGCCCTCGTTCTGTTATATAAGTAGTTTATGTTCATGTTATAATTTATTTCAATTCCATGTATGCAATTCATAATGTAATATATATTTTTTGGTTCATTATCTCTACTATTTACTAATTAGATTTAGAACAAGTGCATGAAATCAAAAGCATTTTTCTGCCTCCTTGTGATCTACCGGGACTCCCAGTTCCGTTAATTTTATTTGTCGAGACGTATTTCACGCTATACTACGACGTATTCATCTTTTACGCAATCTACACCCCGAACAGCAGGCGGTGTGCAGAGGCCGCTCTCTCTCTCCTTCACCCCCCACCAAACCCTAACTTCCCTCTATATAAACCCCCTCCCTTCCCCTCTCCTCTTCTCCTCACACCACTCAAGCCACCGCCACCTCCACCTTCTTCGCGACAGCCACGTTTCCCTCCCATCCCTACTGCTACAACAGCGGCGAGGAAGAGAGGAGCTGGCGAAGGGAGAGTGGGGAGGAGCAAGAGCGAGAGAGTGAGAGGGGTGATAGTGGGGGAGGAGGAAGGCGACCGTGGGAGCTCGGTGGAGCTTGAGGAGGAGCTCGTAGGAGAGAGGAGGACACCGGCCCGTTGCAGGTAGAGGTGCCAGCAGGGCAAGCTACGAGGAGGTTTTGAAACTGGAAATTTTCCAGTATCAGACATCTAGAGTGAAGTCCAAACGACTGTCGAGGCACCTGGACGTCCGGAGCTGAGGCCAAACGTCTGAAAGCACGTATCACGCAAGGTACGTATGTTCCTGTGCTGATTTCCACCATGTAAAAGATCTCAGTGCAGGAGTTGTTGGGCTAAAGCCGTGCCTGCATTTTCATACGCAAGGAAGGCTTTGGGAAGGCACGTGGTGTGCTTTCCCAAGTACTTTTGGACGTCTAATCACGTCGCCAGACATCTGAAGGTGCTTTCAAATGATCGGAGACCTTGTCCAACATCTGGAACAGCCCTCAGACGGTAGTAGGGGGAGTCTGGATGACTGATCAGCCGCAGGGAACACAAGGTGAGTTCTGACGTCTTTTAAGACGTCTAAGATTAGTTCCAGACGTCTGATTTTGATCAGTAACCACGTTTTTAGCCTGTTTAAGGCCCAAATGGAATCGGATTTCCTCAAACGAAGTACCGTTGTTTTCCACTCGAGTTCCTCTACGTGTTCGTGTTGAGTATCTACTGTTTTGAGCTCGTTTAATGTACATTGGTCTCTGGTATAGGTTACCAGCCAATGGCATGTTCGGGGTTCGCGGAGACGATGAGACCTGCGGCACAGGCCCCCATTCCTCCCGTGATACCCGGTAGAGTGGTTTAACTCAGTTGTTAATATTTAAATAAGATTGTACTTGGTTGGAATAGTCTGATTGAACTCTAGGATATGGAATGAACCCTAGGGTAGAAATGAATGAGCCTGTTTGAGCTATACTGTTTACTTGAATTCATGGTTAAGATAAATTGCTAGCAAATGTTTTTAATATAATTACGAGATGCATGTTAAAATACAAGCTGCCTGTATGTAATTGAGATTTTGCTTGTGAAACCACAAGTTGCATGTTATTGAGAAATGAATTATAAAAACACAAGCTGCCTGTATATGGATGAGAAACGAATTATGAGACATGAGATCTAGACCTGGATAAATGAGATGAATATGAGCATGAACCCTACGGGGAATTAGGAGTAGAACTCCTGTGGATGAAAGGAAATCTGGAACGTAGATGGGAAGTGTGCTGGCCCTTATATATGCGGTACCAACGAGAGCAACTGTCCCTTTTTTGTGTAGAACGGAGCTAGCCTCCCTTGGGTTGAAACCCGGGGTTAGGATTGGCCACTCTACATCGACTCCTATGGCCCTCGCATACGCGGTACCGAGGTGTGCTACTAGTGTAGGGGGGAGCTAGCCACCCCACGAGGCCCGGGGTTCAGCTCGCCACCCTACACCTACTTTATTAGGCCCTTTGGGCAAACCGAGGTAGTCAAACGAGGGTGCACGAACTGTGGAGGGACGAGGCTCCTGTTTGGTTCTGAGGGGCAAGAACCCTATTCTGAGAAGGTAAGGCCCTATACTGTTCCGTGCTGTACTTTGGGTGTACTTGCCAGCAAAAACGACTGACCGTGTGTTAGTGCGGGGTAGCTACCCGTACGCTTATCACGCGTGTCGTAATCACCACTATATCTTGACAGTGACCTTAGGGTGGTTGACTAGGTGTAGGACTACCACAAGGGACTCTACCAGCCAGAAGAGCACCACGTATACCTTCTACTCTACGAAAAAGACTGCAATCAAGATCGTTCCCACGAGGAACATGCAAGATCAAGAAATACCTGGACACTCTGAGAAATAGATGAAATAGAAACACTTAAATGAGATAAATAGAAATGAGAAATAAACATGTTTTTACTGTACTTGTACTTAAATAATGTAAATACCACTCTACTCAATGTTCGCTGACTCTATCTTTTCATAACACTGTTCAGGACCAAGAGTTGAGCAGCCCGAGTTTCCGACTGCAGAGGGTGTTGGGCCCAGTCGAGCCCAGTCGTAGTCGTTTTTCAGCTCTTTCTACTGTTGTAGTGAGTAATGGACACATGCTTTACTGTTCCTGCTGCTTCCTGTTCCTTTACACTTTCTGTTGTTGTTGTGGTGGCATGTACTATATTTTGAGACGGTTGTTCCACTTTCTTTTCTGCTTCGTACTTCTCTTGTGCTTAGTTATATTGCATGTGTGAATGTGGCTTATTTTCCTACTTTTGGTTATTTCTTGTTGGACGACTAGGTCTTAGGATTAGTCAAGGCAAGCCAGACTCGGGTCCTGTAGGGATTTGGGAACCGGGTCGTAACAAGATGGTATCAGAGCAAGGTCGTCCCAAGAAATGAACCAATTGGCTTGAGAATAACCACTCACGTGAATATAACTAGGATAGCCACCACAACGTATCGCTTTGATATTCGTTTCCGAGTCTTTTTCTCGATGTAATCCGATATCGTTGACACTCTTGTTCTATCTTTCGCGTCCCCTTGCAGGAGATGCCTCGTCGGGGAGATCTCGAGGCAGGCTGTGGTCGTGGCCGTGGACGAGTTCGGAGGGGCGAACATGCCAGACCTAAGATACCAGTTGACCCACCACTTCTCCTGGGCGTTCAGGCCTAGGATCTCGCCCAGTTAATCAGAGACATGGTGCAAGAGGAGCTCCACCAGCCTCCACGAGCACCTCTCCCTGAGGACGTGGAGGGCGAGTTCTCGGTCGGACAGAGAGACCGTTGCAGCGTCGGACGAGCAGGAGGGGGAGGGGGTGGTCCACTACCCCCAGTGACGAGTCGATTTTTCGCTTTAAAGTTGTTTGCAGTTTTACGTGGTGGAAAAATCAACTAATCAATATTTAAAAAGAAATAACCACTCGCAGAGGAGCAGGTTGTATCCACAGGAAGGCAATGACGTATTTAAATTCGCACCAGTTAAAAGCGTTCGTTCGTAGTTAGTTTGGACAAGAATCAAGCCAAAATTGCCTTCAGATTAAGGTTGAAGCAAGAAACAATGCTAAAATAGCAATTCTGAGTAACTAGAGGATATTTGTCGCAATGCAGAATCAATAAAATATTATTTAAAATTTACAATGCCAGAAAATGTAATTTTTAAGGGCCCGGTTAATGTAGCAAAATAGGGGACTTTTTCCCCTTTGCCGTGTGCGACGAGGAGTGGACGGCCAGACGTAAGAAGCTCGGAGGAAGTTCCTTGAACCGAGGGCTTCGAAACGGTGGTGGCGGCGTGTTGCGCGGCGGCTGGAGTCGGCCGGACGAGCTCCGGCGGAGGTGGCTGCAGCCGGTGCTGCAGCTGCTGTTGGCGTGCATTGCAGACGGGTGCAGGAGCGCGCGCGACTTGTTGGCGATTCTGCCGGCTCTGCTGCTGCGCGCTGGCTGAAGGCGTGGGCGCGCACTGCAGCCGGTGCGCGCTCTGTTGGCGGTGAGAGCGGGTGCTGCAAGCGCGGGAGGAGGGCGTGCGCGGTGAGGCACGCGCGGGACTGCTGGAGGGAGGGCGCTAGCGGTGAGGTGCTGCAGGCTGAAGGTGTCGCGGGTGTGCTGCAGGCGGGTGCGCGCGGGTGAGCGATGAGGTGCAGACTGAAGGTGAGCGGGCACGGGAGTGAGAGGGTGAGGTTCTGCAGGTGCGGTTGCAGCTGGCATGGGTGCGCAGGCGGTTGCGCGCTCTGTCGGCATGGGTGGCGTGGGTGCGCAGGCTGGAGGGCGTGGAGATGGCGCTGGAGGTGAAGTGGGCGGACGGTGGTTGCTGCTAGATTGGGATGTCACTTCTGACGTCCAGGAAATTTCCCGTACGTCTTAACCGACTGAGAGGGTGATTGCACAGTGGCTGCGGTGGTGGTTGTTGGTGACGACGGCGAGGGAGATGCACGCTAAGGTGCTCACGGTAATGCGGACGAGCTCCGGATGGCGGTGTCGCCTGTCACACCACACGCCCATGGTGGTGGAGACTCACCGCCACGGTTGAGGCCGGCGGTATGAAATGGAAGAGAGATCTTTCTGCACAGTGGTGGGTCGGTGGTGGAGGCCTGCCTCGCTCGGCATCCTCTCTCCTCCTTTTGTAGTGGCCTGCACAAATTTGAAATCAGTTGCCCGACCCAATCCAACACATCTGCTCCTCCTTGAATGGGTTCTTCACTGGGGCAGCTGGTGGCGTTGGAGCGGCAGCCAGCCGTTCCTGCAAGAAGAAGAATAAAGAAAATAATGTTAAAATATTATGGTTATTTATATACAGACCCTCAACTTTTATGTTAACATAAATTAATGCATGCAATGTACCTAATTAGTTAACTAATGCAATTCTAAGTTAATTCTAAATGCATTTAAATATGAATAAGATGCATGAATTATGTAATTGAATTAGAAATATGAATTAATCTATTTACATCCTAATTTATGCTAAATAAATGTTAGAATTAACCTAATGTCTAGGCACTTAAATACTTAAATAGCCCACAACTATGGGTTAATCACCCAGCACACTCTGACACTCCTGAGCACAAGCCCTCCTTGCCTGGAGGCGTGCCCGTTCCCCCACTGCAGCTGCACCACGAGCTTTTCGGATAGTTCCGGAAGCTGAAGCCCCCCTCCTTCAAGGGGGATGAGGACTCGTCCGAGGTAGAGGATTAGCTGGAGCAGATAGAGAAGGTGTTCGACACCCTTCTCCCACCCGCTGAGTGCCACGTGGCCTTTGCCACGTACCAGCTAGAGAGCGCAGCACACAGGTGGTGGAGGGTAGTTAGAGGCTAGGAGGGAAGAGAGTCGACATGGGACCAGTTCGTGGCTCTCTTCTACGAGCAGTACTTTTCGCAGACCTGGTAGGACCAGAGGAGGCGGGAGTTCCAAACTCTCCGCCAGGGGACATTGACGGTTGCATGTACCGCACGCGTTTTCTGGAGCTATCGCGTTTCGCCTCGATAGCTGTGTCTACTAAGGAGGAGCGCCTGTGGAGGTTTACTGAAGGGCTCCGACCTGCTATTTGGGGGTATGTCAAATCCCTGAAGCTGCCAACTTTCTCTCGTGTGGTTGAGGCAACCATGACTTATGAGGAGACCAACCCGGCCGCGTGAGACTGACGGTGAACGGAAGAGGCCCTACCAGCCAGAGTACTCTCAGGGCCGTCGGGAGAGGAGGCACATGGTGCCCACAGGAGAGCCGTCTCATTTTGCGGGGCCATCAGTGGCCTTTGGGGGCCCCAGACAGGGGCCAGTTGCCAGTACCAAGCCCCCGCCCAGCCGCCAACAGGGACCCACAGAGGGAGGAGGACGTATACCCCTCTGCTACCAGTGTGGCTAGCCGGGCCACATCAGGAGGGACTGCCCATCTAGGGTGGGAGCACAACAGATGCTCCCCACACCGAGCGTTGGAGGCCGAGCTTGTGGTCGTGGTCACCAGGCGCGTAGGGGAGGGCAGCAATCACGAGGAGGATACCGGCCAACGGCTGCTCGCCCGACCCAGAGTGTACCTGTTTCGTCTACACCGAGAGTTGAGGGACGTATCAATGCCTTGACACAAAGATGCCAGGCCTTCGGGTTCAGTGGTGGCAAGTATGGTTACTGTTTCTGGCAAATTAGTGTATGTACTTTTTTATTCCGACACCACACACTCCTTCGTCGCTACGAGTTTTACCGTCAGTTTGAGGTAGGGCAATGTACTGTTAGAGGATCCATTTGTGATCAGAGGCCCAGGTGGCCAATTGTTTGTAGCCGAGGAGGTCTACACGGACTGCGAGGTTAGTATAGGGGGACACAGCCCCGCTGACCTGATTGTGATACAGATGGAGGATTTTGGCGTGATCCTAGGGATGGACTGGCTGTCTGCCTATCACGTCCTGGTGGACTGTTTCAGGAGGAAGATCGTCTTCTCCATACCAGAGTTGCCTCCCTTTGAGTTTCACGGACAACCGATGGACGGAGGTTTCAAGTGCATTTCTACGCTTCAGGCAGGCAGGTTTTTGAGCCAAGGGTGTGAGGGGTTTTTGGCTTGTGTAGTGGCAGAGCCTAGCCCCGTGGCTGACTTTCAGAGTATCCCGGTGGTTTGCGAGTACCTTGATGTTTTCCCAGAGGAGCTGCCAGGACTACCGCCTGAGTGTGGGATTGAGTTTGAGATCTCACTAGTACTGGGGATCAGCCCCATTTCTACTACACCGTACCGGATGGCACAGCTTGAGCTGCGAGAGCTCAAGTCACGGCTATAGGACCTGTTGGAGAAGGGCTTTGTGAGGTCCAGTACATCCCCGTGGGGAGCCCCTGTGCTGTTTATAAAGAAGGACGGTACCTTACGACTTTATGTCGATTACCGACAACTAAATAAGGTCACCATCAAGAATAAGTATCCGCTGCCGAGGATTGATGGCCTCTTCAACCAGTTGCGAGACGCCATAGTGTTCTCCAATATAGATCTGAGGTCGGGTTACCAGCAGTTGAGGATCAGGGAGACCGACATCTCCAAGACAGCTTTCCGTACTCGATACGGGCACTACGAGTTCTTGGTCATGCCATTTGGGCTGACCAATGCCCCCGCTTCCTTTATGGATTTAATGAACCGTGTTTTAAGGCCATACTTAGATCAGTTTGTGGTGGTGTTCATCGACAACGTACTCGTTTACTCGCAGGATCAGGCGCAGCATGGACAGCATTTACGCATGATCCTAGATACCTTAAGGCGACGCAGGTTGTATGCTAAGTACAGCAAGTGTGAGCTTTGGTTAAGGCAGGTGACTTTCTTTGGCCACGTAATTTCATGGGATCTATTGGCTGTGGATCCAGCCAAGGTAGAGGTTGTACTCAGGTGGGAGAGACCACGCACAGTGACAGAGATACGCAGCTTTTTGGGACTGGCAGGTTATTACCGGCAGTTTATCAGAGGATTCTCTTAGATTGCGTGTCCTATGACCCAGCTGACTCGGAAGGACGTGCCCTTTGCCTAGAAAGACGAGTGCGAGGCGTATTTTCAGGGGCTGATGGGGAGACTGACTTCAGCTCCTGTGCTTACCATTCCAAACAGTAGTAGCGATTTTGCGGTTTATTCCGACGCTTCGTTGTAAGGGTTAAGGGGTGTGCTCATGCAGTGGGGTCACGTTGTCGCTTACGCTTCGCAGCAACTGAAGCCCCATGAGCATAGCTACCCTACCCATGACGTAGAGCTGGCAGCAGTTGTCTTCGCGCTGAAGACATGGAGGCACTACCTTTACGGTGAGACTTTCGAGATTTTCACAGATCATAAGAGTCTCAGGTGCTTGTTTGACTAGAAGGAGCTTAACATGATACAGAGACGTTGGTTAGAGCTCCTGAAGGACTACGACTGCAGCATCTCCTACCACCCAGGGAAGGCTAATGTGGTGGCCGACGCCTTGAGTTGGAAGGCACCTGGCCACTTTGCCAGTTTACAGGCACAGAGTTGGAGACTCATGGAGGAGTTGGGCAATTGGCGACCCCGGGAGTTACAGGGGTATCATGGGATAGTGACAGTGACGCGGTAAACGCGACCAGAGCTGATAGACCACATCATCGTAGGGCAGATGGTCGATCCGTACTTACAGGCGCTACGAGACAGGGTGTTGACAGGGGATCCAGGAGACTTTTCCTTTTCAGATGAGATACTACGCATGAGGGGATGCTCATGCGTTCCTAGGGACGAGGAGTTGTTGAGAGAGCTCCTGGCTTAGGCGCACGGGTACAAGTTCACCATACATCCTGGGAACACAAAGATGTACCATGACTTGCGACGTGACTTTTTGTGGAGAGGGATGAAGCAGGATCTTGGTGAGTTTGTGCAGTAGTGTTTAATATGCCAGCAGGTAAAGGCCAAGCATCAGAGACTTGCGGGTCATTGCAGCCACTTCTTGTGCCAGAGTGGAAGTGGGAGAGCACCACCATAGACTTGGTGGTGGGTCAACCAATTACCCAGCGGGGACACGACGTAGTCTGGGTGATTGTAGATAGGTTGATGAAGACGGCGCCTTTCCTGCCGATTCGAGTCACCTTTGGACCAGCACAGTTAGCAGAGAGATACATCCGAGATGTGGTGTGCCTGCACGGATTCCCACGTGAGATTGTATCCGACAGGGATACTCATTTTACTTCCCAGTTCTGGGCTGAGTTTCAGCAGGCCTTGGGGATGCGTTTGAGGTTCAGTACCGCTTACCACCCCCAGACGAACGGACAGTTAAAGCGCACCATTTAGACACTTGAGGACCTTTTGCGCACCTATGTACTAGACTGGAGAGGCTCCTGGGAGGAGCATTTGTCCCTGGCAGAGTTTGCATACAATAATAGTTACCACTCGAGCATCAGCATGGCACCTTACGAGGCTCTGTACGGACAGAGGTGTACTGCACCCTTGAGTTGGGTCGAGGTGGGGACCAAGTGGGAGGTTGGTCCCAGGTTGATCCGACTGAGTCAGGAGGTGATAAAACAAATTCACAGATGACTTTGCACTGTCAGGAGTAGGCAGAAGAGCTACGCTAACCGGAAACGCAAAGAGGTGCAGTTCGAGGTTGGAGACCACGTCTTTCTCCGTGTTTCGCCCATGAAGGACCTGCAACGTTTTGGGGTGAAAGGGAAGCTTCCACCAAGGTTTGTGGGGCCCTTTGAGGTCCTAGAACAGGTGGGACCCGTTGCTTACCGACTTGCCCTTCCTCCCCAGCTTTCTGGAGTGCACGACGTGTTCCACGTGTCCAACCTCAAGAAGTATGTCGCCTATCCCAGATCCCGTTCGAGGTGGGTGACGACCTGACCTACCCCGAGAGACCAGTACAGATACTAGATAGAGCCATCAGGAATCTGAGACGGAAGTAGGTACCACTGGTGAAGGTCCTATGGAGAAGCCAGCGGTACAAGAAGGCGACTTGGGAGCTTGAGGCGGTGATGCGAGAGCGGTACCCGAAGCTTTTTGAGGGTACGTCTTTTGGAACCTACTTCGCTCCTCTTTAAGTTTGTTATGCATTTTTATGTTCCTTTCCTGCACCCTAGCTAGCTCAAGTTTCGAGGATGAAACTTCCTTTAAGTTTGTTATGATGTAATGACCCATTACATTTTTAGCCGAATAAGATGTCTGGAGTTTCGGTCAGGTGTCTGTCTAGACGTTTGGACACATGCCCGAACGTCTGAAAATAAAATTTCCGTACTGCGCTTTGTGCTCTGCGTGCGGGCAGCGCGTAGAGGCCACTCTCTCTCTCCTTCACCCCCACCAAACCCTAACTTCCCTCTATATAAACCCCCTCCCTTCCCCTCTCCTCTCCTCCTCACACCACTCAAGCCACCACCACCTCCATCTTCTCCACGACAGCCACATTTCCCTCCCATCCCTGCTGCTGCAACCGCGGCAAGGAAGAAAGGAACCGGCGAAAGGAGAGCGGGGAGGAGCCAGAGCGAGACAGTGCGAGGGAGTGAGAGCGGGGGAGGAGAAAGGCGACCGCAGGAGCTCGTGGGAGAGAGGAGGACGCTAGCGAGGAGCTCTCAAGCTCCTACAGCTGCTGGAGTCGCCGCTGCAGGTGGAGGTGCGAGCGGGGCGAGCTGCGAGGAGGTTCTGATACTGAAAATTTTCCAATATCAGACATCTGGAGTGAAGTCCAAACGATTGTCGAGGCACCTGGACGTCCGGAGCTGAGGCCGGACATCTGAAAGCACGTATCGCGCGAGGTACGTACATTCCTACGCTGATTTCCGCCATGCAGAAGATCTCAGTGCAGGAGTTGTTGGGCTAAAGTCATTCCTGCATTTTCATACGCAAGGCAGGCTTTGAGAAGGCACGTGGTGCGCTTTCCCAAATACTTTTGGACGTCTGATCACGTCACCAGACGTCCGAAGGTGCTTCCAGACGACCAGAGACCTTATCCGATGTCTGGAATAACCCTCAGACGGTCGCAGGGGGAGTCTGGATGTCTGATCAGCCGCAGGGAACACAAGGTGAGTTCTGACATCTTTTAAGACTTCTGGGATTAGTTCCAGACGTCTGATTTTGATCAGAAACCACATTTTTAGCCTGTTTAAGGCCCAAACGGAATCGGATTTCCGCAAACGAAGTACCGTTGTTTTCCACTCGAGTTCCTCTATGTGTTCATGTTGAGTATCTACTATTTTGAGCTCATCTAATGTACATTGGTTGCTGATACAGGTTACCAACCAGTGGCGTCTTCGAGGCCCGTGGAGACGACGAGATCTGCGGCACAGGACCTCATTCCTCCCGTGATACTCGGTGGAGTGGTTTAACTCAGTTGTTAATATTTAAATAAGATTGGACTTGGTTGGAATAGTCAGATTGAACTCTAGGATATGAAATGAATCCTAGGGTAGAAATGAATGAGCCTATTTGAGCTATACTGTTTACTTGAATGCATGGTTAAGATAAATTACTAGCAAATGCCTTTAATATAATTACGAGATGCATGTTAAAATACGAGCTGCCTGTATGCAATTGGGAAATTGCCTATGAAACCACAAGTTGCATGTTATTGAGAAATGAATTATAAAAACACAAGCTGCCTGTATACGGATGAGGAACAAATTATGAGACATGAGATCTGGACCTAGATAAATGAAATGAATATGAGCATGAACCCTACGAGGAATTAGGAGAAGAACTCCTATGGATGAAAGGAAATCTGGAATGTAGACGGGAAGTGTGCTGGCCCTTGTGTACGTGGTACCAAGGAGAGTAACTGTCCCTTTTTAGTGTAGAGCAGAGCTAGTCTCCCTTGGGTTAAGATCCGGGGTTAGGATTGGCCACTCTACACCAACTCCTATGGCCCTCGCGTATGCCGTACCAAGGTGTGCTACTAGTGTAGGGGGCGAGCTAGCCACCCCACGGGGCCCGGGGTTTAGCTAGCTACCCTACACCGACTTTGTTAGGCCCTTTGGGCAAACTGAGGTAGTCAGACGAGGGTGCGCGGACAGTGGAGGGGCAAAACCCCTATTTGGTTCTGAGGGTCGAGACCTCTGTTCTGAGAGGGTAAGGCCATATACTGTTCTGTGCTGTACTTTGGGCGTACCCACTAGCGGAAACGATTGACCACATGTCAGTGCGGGTGTTGTTCGTTGATGGCATAATGATGGTGATGATGACTTATGATGACTCCATTGTTATTTATATAATGAATTGATGTTATTGTAGTAACTGTAGGAAATACAAACCATCTTTACGACCATTATTATTTAATTAACTAAATTTTTTTACTGATTTATTCCAGGTCGTTCACTGGAAGGCAGATATTGATTTACATCACTCTCTAGATCCAAAATTATTCTTTAATTCTAAAAAGAAATTTTATGTCCAACAAAAAATGAATAAATAAATACTTGATTTAATTGTGTACAAAGAATCAATTAAAATGCTTGCAAAAATTAATTACAAACAAGCATCAAACACTTCATCGCTATACTCTAAACTATATATTTATAAGTTATACTGCTAATACTTACATAAACATACATTACTAACTCATATTACATATCATACAAGCTTCACTTATTATACTGACATAAACAGTAACACAAATAATAGCTATAGCGACAGATATAAGCATCGCTGAACCCTAAAAAACTATATACAAGGGAAACAAGGGTCTATAGCGACGGTTATTTTGCCTACAGTGACACTTTATTTTGTTAGTAAAGGTCTAAGTTATATATAGAAATACATAACTATACTACGTGTATATATATATATATATTATAGTTATCTTGTACAGTTTTATTTATACAGGTTTTCAATCTGTATATACTTTATACTTACAAGTATCTGTACTCTCCCTCTTTCTCTCTTTACTCCTCCTCTGCCTTTCTTCTTCTTCTTCTTAATTTTATTCTTCGTCAGTTCTCAGCGGCACTTAAGCCTTAAATACTTTAATGATTAGTCAATGTCATTATAGCTCTTAATTAATCAAAAATTTGTTTAATTTGGAAACACGCTTTCGAGGGATACACAGCACCCAAAGGGTGGGACCAGACCTCTACTAAGCGCGTCCTAATTTCTCATTAGGCCACTTAATTACGAGTTTACATGCCCAGATCAGTGGTCTTCGCAGCCCGCACACCCCCGGGCCCCCGACCCCACACATCATATTCTCAGTATGCTCATCTGTAATAGGATTATCGGTTGTTCAGGGGCCCAGTGCCTATGACAACTGGGCCCCCGAACAACCGATCGTCCCATGCAACAAATTCCATTTAAAGTGCTGCGTGCGCTCGCCCGCCCATGATGTGGGACTATCTAGGCGCAAGCGCAGCGCAAAAATTCCAGCAGCAGAGCGGCAATTACGATTTTGGTCCTCAATTCGAGAGCCATAATTTATTAAATATTAAAAATAAATTATGTGAAAATAAAGTATTTATATAGTACTATACAATTGTACAATTAATTTATAATTTTAACTATATTTAATATATGAATAAATTAGCTAAAGTATATAGTTTATGCATACTTAATTTTAGGTTTTGTTCCTTAATTACGTATAAATTATTTATTATATGGTCTAATTGACCTTATACAGAGTTAGTATACATGTATAAATATTTTATAAATATTTTTATTATATTTTACAGATTTGATTCATGTTTTATTTACATTTAAATAGCCAATTTTAGGATTATTTTATTTGTAAATTAAATTTAAATAGTGTATATATTATAAATATACTTAAATCAGGTTAAATTACTTAAAATACAATAGTATACATATACAGTATAAATTACTTAATTTTAACTTAATTTACTAATTTATTTTAATTTAATCTAATAACTTAACTATTAACTTAATAAATTAATTATTTTTTCTGTATACATAATTAAATTAAGGTACAAGTTTTAATATGTTTATAATATACATATAAATACATATATACAGTATTATAACTTAATATGGTTATTTATAGTGCTTATTACTTTATATAGCTTATGGTACATATACATTAGTTTAATTAATAATTAGTTGTATAATTAAGATATATATAGCATACTCTAACTTAAATATTTAATTTACATGATACAATATATACATGAGTTATTTAACTTATAGATCTGTATGCTTTACATTATAGATAATTAAGCATACTATATAGCTTAAATAATTACTTATATACACATTATCCAAAGGATTTTTACTGTTTTTGGGATTTTTTTTAGTTTTTATGGTTTTAATTATATGTTATGGAGGTAGGAAATGTGAATGGAAGAAATGGATGAGAAAGAGAACATATTTTTGGTGTTTTGAGAGGTACATTCTTTTATTAAAGCTCATGGTATACAGAACCGTCGACTGGCAAATTATGTCAAGTCGAGGGTTCTGCATACCATGAAATTTGATATGCAGTTAGAAAACTATCTGATCTTCAATCAGACAGTTTTATTTTTCTTTTATATTTTTTATAATTTTTATTTAAAATCTCAAGTTCACTCATCCTAAGCCTTTAAAAGGTTGTTTAAAGTGTCCTAAGGGCTTAAGATGAGACCTAACTATCTAGAAGGCAGGAAACTACCTTAAACATGCTCAGTCTAAGTTATGAAACATATAAAGGTAATTAAGCATGTAATTCAAGATAAATTTCAATCAATTCAGATGGTGGACAGTACAAATTCTTTGTTTAGCTGACAAAAGATTAAAAAGAGTTGATTACAGCCTTCAACAGATGTTACAAGCCAATTAAAGTAAAGGAAAGCTTACATACAGTTTATACAACAAGTCACGACAGTCAGCTTCTAATATAACTAGATCTAAACTACTGTCACCATGGGGTTTATTCAGATTTGGGATTTCCTACTAGATCAGCAGGAAGAAGCTTCTCAAATGCAGCAGCTAAGCAGAAGAGTACTCAACAGTAAACAACTGTTGAAACTCCCCTCACTGCCACAAATTTGGTTATACTTTAGATGTCTTAACTACTGCTGCAGTAAAGACATCTTCCATAGAATCAGATCTACAACAGAGAAGACTCAGAACCAGCTACCTAATAACTTGAATCAACCAATCAAATTCCAGATCAGGCTATAGACAACCTGATCAGGAATTTTAAATGGTTGTTTTAGGAACTACATAGCTGGATTGAGGGAAAATGTAGCTGCAATTGCACCACTTTGCTCTAAATCTGGAATTAAAACACATAAAACACAATCTGACAAGGGTTTCAATTCAAATAAAAACCAAAAACCAAGATCCCTTGTCAGCAAATTCCCTTCAGATCAAATGAAAGCTAATCTATCTCTTCCTAATGCTATAGACAACATGTAGGAAGAGTTAAATCAGTAACTTTAAAAACACACACTCAAATCCCAGAATTCTAAGACCTAAAGGAATATGGAAAATTCCTTAGGTCAAAACATCATTCTTCTAGAAACAATTAACTGATGAATACAGGATAGGACTTCAAATCACCAAAGTGAATTTCATGAGCCCTATCATGTAATCAAGGCATTGCAAACCTCATGAGGATCCAAATCAAATTATGGCTCCTCTGAGGTGAATTCTAATTTCAGAATCACCTCAGATTCCTAGCCAAAGAATTAATCAACTGATCAGAAACTCAGTTTGCTAGATCATAGAGTTTAAAGCTCTCAAATGTATAAAACATTGAAATCTGACTTCATCAAACAAATCTGGCAAACCGGTTCTCTTTCAAGCTCAAATTAGGGGCTTTGTGACAAAACATGAGATGAGTGAGAAGCCCCTAACATGATCTTTGACGCAAATTTTAGATATGATATCAAAAGATAATCAGATCTGAAATTAGGTCAGATGAGTGAGAGAATTGCGAGAAATAAATTGTGGGAGTCAGAAGTGATATGGAAAACATAGAGAGGGAGAAATCTTATGATAAATGGCTGTGTGAACCATCCCCTCTGATCTGGAATGATCAGAGGAGGTGAGGGGAGTGCATCTATTCTACTTCTACTGCTACAGCTAATCTAATAGAACAATTGAATTAAACGCTACGAATTACTTTAATTTCATTGCTAATCTACTTAACTACAGCTACAACTAAATTGCAAAATATTAAATCTACTCTAACAAGAAGAATGGGACCTATGGGTCCTTAGCCGACGGCTAAGGAGGAAGAAGGGAGGGAGATGACTCCAGTGGAGGGAAAAGCCTTCTAGTGAGGCTTCAGAGTCGTCCTCAGGTGCTATGAGATCCTTAGCAACGAGGAGGTCGAATAGAAGTCGGTGATTTCACAGCCGGTGGCTGTGAAATCAGGGATTTGGTGGGGAGGGCAGCTAGAGTGGACGAATGACCGCTAAGAGATGTAGGAGAGAGCGATCCCCTACGCACGCGACCACTGAGGTGCTTAAGTAGCAAACTCAATGGTTCAGATCACCGCGCGGGTGAAAATAATCGATGAAGCAACCGGCGGCAAGGATGAGAGGAGAAGGGCACGTGGTTTGACAACTCAAAAACTGACCGTCCAATGGGATCTGGGGAGAAGGGTGAGCGCACACGTCGCTTTGCCCGAAGCTTCGATTCAGATCGAGCCGCAGATCAAAATCACGAGAGAACGGACGGCCAAGATCTGCCATGTTCTTCGCGCGCTACAGTGCGTGCGAAGAACAGCAGGCGGCAACAGTCTGTTGGGAAAATTGCAGCGAGAACCCCTTCATGAAGGGGTAGAAAAATTGTACGCAGGCCCATAAGTGGAGGAAAGTGTAACAGGACGGACCCTAAGGGCTTTCAAAGGGGTTCCTACGGGTTACAAGTAGGTCCAAAAAGGATTTCTAAAGAAGAGAATGTGATGCATGAAGGACCTAAGTGTAAACTCTATATTTCAAGGCCTTAATGATGTCCAAATGCCTTCAAATTTTTATATGTGCTCAATTGAACATTTAAAAAATTAATTGTACTTTTGATTTGGACTTTTAAACTTGTTTATGTGTTCAATTCACACTTGGATCACCATTTGACCTAATAATATCTCGTTTCATAACCTAATTATGCAATTTTAACACAGAATCAAGGTTTTAGGCCTTTTTCTTTGATTCCCACACTTAACCCTTTTTATCTGTTAATTTGATATTATTTAACCCAGTGTCTAGCTTAACTTCAGCTTTTTAGCTATGATGAGTAGCCACTCATCAGCGGGGTAGCTACCCGTGCGCTTATCATGGTGCCGTAGTCACTGCTACGTCTTGACAGTGACATCGAGGTGGTTGACTAGGTGTAGGACTACCACAGGGGACTCTCCTGGCCAGGAGAGCACCACGTGTACCTTCTACTCTACAGAAAAGACTGCAATCAAGATCGTTCCCATGAGGAACATGCAAGATCAAGAAATACCTAGAAACTCTGAGAAATAGATGAAACATAAACACTTAAATGAGATAAATAGAAATGAAAAATAAACCTGTTGTTGTTTTAACTGTACTTGTACTTAAATAATGTAAACAACACTCTACTCAGTGTTCACTGACTCTGTCTTTTCATAACATTGTTCAGGACCAGGAATTGAGCAGCCCGAGTTTCCAACTGCAATGGGTGTTAGGCCCAGCTGAGCCCAGTCGTAGTCATTTTTCATCTCTTTCGTTTTCTACTGTTGTAGTGAGTAATGAACACATGCTTTACTGTTCCTGCTACTTCATGTTCCTTTACGCTTTCTGTTGTTGTTGTGGTAGCATGTACTATATTTTGAGACGGTTGTTCTACTTTCTTTACTGCTTCGTACTTTTCTTCTGCTTAATTATATTGCATGTGTGAATGTGGTTTATTTTCCTGCTTGTAGTTATTTCTTGTTGGAAGACTAGATCTTGGGATTAGTCGAGGTAAGCCAGACTCGGGTCCTGTAGAGATCTGTGAACCGGGTCATAACATACCACTACGCACTCTCGGCGATGCGCTACTCACAGTAGGCAAGCTGGTAGCCAACAAGTTCCTCGAATAAGACTTTGAGGGTTGTGAAATACTTAACCAAGATCATGTCGCCATAGATATCAGCTAGGCAAGAACTGTTAGTTCAACCCTTCATAAATAATATTTTGATGATTTTACAAAATAAAGGAAAAAAGATAAAACATAAGCGTAGCATATTTTTCTCTGTAATAACACAATTGCAGGTTTCATGGAGTTTTCCAAGTCGGAGGATTAAAAGCGTGAAGACTAGATTAGCATAAGTGTTGTCATAGGTCATAGACTTTTATGTAAACTTTCAAATGTTGTAATCTTTATTTTATTTGAGTCTAGAGATTTTGTAAAGAACCTCCAAACATAACTTATAAATAGCTAACTTAGGCTCTCTACACTTAGGATAAATTAGAAACAAAAACCTAACACTAAGTCACAAATCAAGCATCCATAACAACTGTCAAATGTCTGATTTTCAACTTTAAGGTATCTGATCATTGTTTCAGACATCTAATTCCTATAGCATTGCCTTTACATTCTGATTTCTTAGGCATCAGTCGAAGCAACCTTCTATCAGACGTCCATAGCCTCATCCAGACGTCGAATAGATTGCCTGGATGTCCTTAAACCAACCATTAGCTCAAGTACCCATTTTCTTTCTGTTATAACAGGAAAATACACTTTTAGATGTCTAGACATGTCTCCAGACGTCTATCAATGGACCGTTGCCCATTTATTTCTATGCAAATCTTATTAGAAGCTAAAGATCAACTCTCAGATTTCCAAGGCAAGTCCTTTTTATTTTTCCAGACGTCTAGGAAATCCAGCAGACATTCATACTGACGTCTGTTTCTTAAAATCTAGAACCCTATTTGGATCTGGTCAAAACAGGAACGAATCCACTTATAATTTGACATCCAATATTTTTATTAGATGTCTTATATGAATATATCAGACGTCCCTATTTCGATCCAATGAAAACAGTAAGCCTGACTAATAGAATCAGACGTCCATAATTGTAATCAGACATCTTATAAGACGTCTGAACCTAAAATCAAACATCTGATATTGGTGTCAGATTCATGATTGCTTTGATTTGTGTTGGATTTCATCCCAATCTCTTAGGACTTGCCTCCAATGGCTAGGAGACCTCTCCCAGGCATTCTTGAAGGTTCCAAACTTGCCTATAAATAGACTACAACCCCTCTTAGGCAAAACACACCTCTTGAGATTCAATTTCCTTACAAAATCACTATCTCACTACTCTTTGCTTCCTATTGCTCTTATACTGTGCCAACACTCTGATTAGAGGGCAAACCAACACTCCCGATGCACTTCATGCTGCTAATTCTCAAGGAGTTCTTTTTATGCTTAATAGATAAGGTAGTCATTAATATTCTTGGGTGTTCTATAAGTGTTGTTTCATTCTTATTATTGTAATTTAGGTATCCGGCCTGTCGAGTCCCCGTCTCTTCATTGTGAAGGGAGAAACCTCCGTTTAGGGATTGGAAGTGAGATTTGTAATTGAGGTACACTACCCTCGTTTAAGTAGTATGGCTAGTGGATTGATCACTTTGTGATCTAAAATCCAAAGTCAAGAGATTGGCTTAGGTGATGGTTTTCACCTGTTTTGGGTTTCCACCTAAAAATCTTGCGCCTCTTTTTGTGATTGTATTTTTTTGTCTTACAATATTTTATAAATTCACTATTCACCCCCCTCTAGTGCAATTTCATTTGGTATCAGAGCAGGTTTTCCACTTTTAGGAGTAACATCCGCGGGAAGATCACATGGAGGGGAGAGTCATTTCCAATGGCAGATCTGAAAGGCAATCCACCACCCGACCACCACTCTTCGAAGGGACAAACTACACTTATTGGAAGCTGAGAATGAATATTTGACTTCAAGCCAACGATTTCTCCGTTTGGGATAAATACGAATCCGCATACGTCATTCCCGAGAAACCAGAAACAAGATACACGGTGGAGCAGATTCATTACCTTGGACTGAATGCTAAGGCGATGAACTCACTCTACTGCACACTCAGCTCGGAGGAATTCAATCGCATTAGCCAATGCACAACCGGCCACAAGATATGGAGAACCTTAGAGGTAACTCACGAAGGTACGTCTAGAGTTAAATCTTCCAAGATTAACGTGTTATCACAGGAATTCGAAGCTTTTTCCATGAAGGAAAATGAGAGACTTGGGGACATGTACACCCGATTCACGTTAATCGTGAATAACCTCAAGTCTCTATGAAAGACATTTATAAAAGGGGAGCTTCAAGGGAAGCTCCTTCGCTCCCCTAGACACGAGTGGGAGCAAAAAGTCATGGCAATAGAAGAAGCCAACCAAGTAGAGGATCTAGACATGGAAAATCTACTTGGGAATCTTATGGCTTATGAATAAAAAATGGAGCAAAAGAAGAAATCTACCACATCGGAGCCAAAAAAGAAGACTTTAGCCTTCAAAGCTACATCGGACGATGAGGTAAGTACCGATGACGAAGAATTCGTTTTATTAGCTAAAAAGTTTAAAAAGTTTCTCAGAAATAGAAAAGAGATCAAGAGAGAAAAGGGAGGAAGAATCTCTAGTTTGCAATAATTGCAAGAAGAGAGGTCACATAAGGAAGGATTGTCCCTTACTCAAAAGAGATGATGAGAAGAAATATAAGAAGCCTTTCGACTACAAGAAGTTCTCCAAGCCCAAGGGACTCAAAAGGCATTCCAAGCAACTTGGGATGACTCCACCTCCAAAGAAGAAGATGAAGAGGAAACAAACGAAGAAACGGCATGCTTAGGACTAATGGCAATGAAAGATGCTTCCGAATTTGATTCTGAGGAGCCTAAGGAGCAAAGGGGTCTACAAGAAAGAAGACAAGGAGACCACCACCATCAAGGAGGCCGATGGGTGATGGACTCCGGGTGTTCCAAACACATGACGGGAGACAAGCACCTATTTTTGGACCTCCAACCTACGGATGGAGGAACGATTACATTTGGCAACAACCACAAGGGCCATATTATTGGCCTTGGTAAAATAGGTAACACTCTCTCTCCCATCTCAAATGTCTCTCTAGTTAAAGGACTAAAACATAATCTTTTAAGTGTTAGTCAAATTTGTGATAAGGGATTTAAGGTAGTATTTACTTTGAAAATATTTGAAATTATGCATGCATCAACCAATGAAACCCTTCTTAAGGGAACTAGATTTAAAGACATTTATATCATAGAATTTGATAAAGATAGTACATATGAATGTCTTGTAGCAAATAATGAGTTAAGTATATGGCATAGAAGATTAGGACATGTTCATATGAAGCTAGTTCAAAAACTAGCCAAACATGAACTAGTCTGAGGTCTTCCTAAAGGAAAATTTTTAAATGAGCTTATTTGTGATTCATGTAAATTAGGTAAAATTATGAAATCTAGTTTTAAAAATAAAGAAGTTATATCCACATCAAGACCATTAGAACTACTTCACCTGGATCTGTTTGGACCAACAAAATATGAGAGCCTTAGTGGATGCAAATATTGCCTTGTGATTGTAGATGATTTTTTAAGGTTTTCATGAGTCTCCTTCTTGAGATCCAAAGAAGGAGTATTTTCCATCCTTTCTATTTTTTGTAAGAAGGTTCAAACTAAAAAAGGCTACCAAATCACTTGTATTCGTAGTGATCATGGGAGCGAGTTTGAAAATTCCTTGTTTGATGATTTTTCTCAAGCCATGGTATTGCTCATGAGTTTCCTTTTCCTCGAACACCTCAACAAAATGGGGTAGATGAGAGAAAGAACTGTACTCTTCAATCGTGTGCTCGAACACTGCTCATAGACTCTGGGTTACCAAAGTACTTTTGCACTAAGGCGATTAACACGACTTGTTACGTGTTAAATCGCACCTTAATTTGATCCGGGTTGCGAAAAACTTGTTTTGAATTATATTATGGGAAAATACCCAAAATCAATTATTTTAAAGTTTTTGGATGTCGATGCTTTGTCTTGAATACCTGCTCTAATTTAGATAAATTTGATTCCAAAGGTGAAAAAGTCATCTTTATTGGTTATTCTTCACGTAGTAAGGTATATCAGGTCTTTAACAAGATCACATTAATAGTAGAGGAAACCCTTCATGTTTACTTCGATGAATCTCCTCACTCTTCCTCTATTGATCGAGTCAATATGGAAGATAAAGATGATTCTTCTATTAATGTGTCTAACATTCCAAACTCTAATATCCAAAATCTTCCAAAAGATTGGATATATCAAAGGGATCATCCCAAAAGTCATTGACAACGGTCTGGCTGTCCAGTTAGCTTGTTTGTGTTTGTTATATGTCAAGTTACAATCGTTGTAGTAATAAGACAGCTACCAGGTTATCATTACAAAATTTTTTTACTCGGAAATGGTTTTTCCCGAGGTCGAACTCAGGAAGTTACTGGAATTCTAGAAATACAAAGGTTCTCTATTAGATTACAAAAATAAGGGAGAGAGAAAGAGAAAGAGAGAGAGGGAGCTTGTCTTGGCTTCTTCTTCTTCTCTTCTCCTTTTCCTTCTCCTTCTTTCAGCTGCTCTTCTTTTCTTCTTCTTCTTCTCTGCTCACAGCTGTGTCTCTTCTTTTCTTCTACAGAGTTCTTCTTCTTCTTCTGTTCTTTCTTTGTTCTTCTCTTTCTTTCTTTTTCTTCTCTTCTTCTGAGGCTGTGACAATCTCCTTCTTCTTCTGACTTCTTCTTTTTCTTCCGCTTTCTTCTTTTTTTTTCTTGCTTTATCTCCTCTGGCCGCTGCTCAACCGTCGTATGATGCAGCGGTCAGACGACTTAACTGTAGGTTTGCTACAGTGCTTCTCTTCTTCTGTTTCTTCTCTCTTGCTTCTTCTTCTTCCTCTCTGCCCTGAGCGGCTTAGGCTTCAGCTACCTTCCTTCCTCTTCTTTCCTTCCATCCTTCTTCTTCTCTCTGTTCCTGCACGCTCACACAAGGATTAGAAAGCAAAACCTACCTCTACCCTTCCCCGCGTCTCGCTTTCTCAGATTTCTCTCATAGGATCGCTCTCCCAGAGCCGGGTATTCAGGTACGGGTATCGCGTCCGGGACCAGGCCCACCAGCGTGCGGTGGTGGGCGAGGAGTGCGCGGGTTAGGGTAATCGGATCCGGCCCAGACCCGCGGGGCCTAAGAGCGGGCGAGGGCGAGCGCGTGGCACACGGCGTGCGTGAGGGACCTGGCCCCTGTGTTCGAAGGCGATAAGCCTACAACACTTTTTCGATTTATTTGGCTACGGCGCTTCCAGAACTGCCGAGGTGGGACTAAGTGTCCCACCCAATTTCGCGCCTGCAGCTGAGGAAGCTACAGGCAATCGCAGTAGCACGCGAGGTCTTCGCCCCAGCTGCAGGCCTGGGATGCTTCGCGAAGGCAAGCCGTGCGTCCTGGGGCGTGAGCCTGGGGGAGAGGGCACCTGCAGCTGCAAGTGAAGGAGCTCCAGAAGCTCGGTAATGGCGGTGAAGGGTCGTCGACTTGAAAACAAGAATACGGCCTCTCGGTCCAATCAGAGGATGTAGGGAGCTTCGCCGGAGTGTGGCGAAGGTAGTGCGGGTGGTGGCGAGGTGTGAGGCGGCGTATGGTGGTCGCCCTAGGTCAAACTGTGACCGGAGAGATGGGTTCGTTTAGGGGGTCGTCAGGTGGTGTCTGGCAGTGGATGGGAAGGGGGAATTTGTTGAGTGGAGTGAGGGGGAGCTTTTAGGGTAGTCAGCGAGGGGTGAGAAGGTCTGTGGAGGTGGGATGAGCTCCCTGGAGAGGGTGGTTGGAGACGGAGCAGGCGGGGGTGGAAGTCGTGTGCGGTGAGGCAAAAAGATAAATTAAGAGAGGGAAAATGTAAGGGAGGAGGAGAGGAAGCTAATTACCTAGGTTCTGGACAAACGGGGAGGGCAGAGCCACCGGCTCGTACCTGCCGGAGCTGGGGAAGAAAGGGCCCTGGAGGAGAAGTGCGGCGACGAAGAAGCAGGCGGAGGGTGCCGGCAGGTGCAGCACGGCACAGACGAGAGGGCTAGGAGAACCCTACGGCAGGTAAGGCGGGAAAGCGACGAGGAGGAAGAGAAGGAGGTCACCGGAAGCTGCGAGCCGTCTGACGGAGGAGGACGAGATGAAGTGGGCGGTTGTTCTCCGTCAAAGAGAGCTTAGAGGAACCGACAGGGGGTGCCGGTTCTTATAAAGGAGCTGGTGCAGAGGGGGGCGCGGGCTGGCGATGTCCAGCCTCGCCGGAGCATGGCCGAAGAGGGGACCCATACCTTCTGTGCGTTCGCACGGAAGCTATGGGGGCTGGTAGAGAGCATGGCCGTGTCCCTGCGACAGAGGACGTCGCAGGGAACCCCGCGTCTGCTTTGCAGGGCGGTCACTCCTCTCTACGCGGCGCCTTGCTCCGCGCAAAGTCGCCGGAGTATGGTGCTGCGCAGAGTTTTACAAGAGGGACCGTTCTACAAAGAACGATGAAAAGGTTGGGGGCCAAAATGCAAGGATTTCGAAAGATAAGAGTCAAAAAGTAAATGAAGAGGATCAAATTGTAAAGTCGGTCAAGGAGGTCTCCTCTTAGGCTCAAGTTTTTATACAAGACTAATTTGAACCTAAGAATTTTAATGGTGAATTTTATTTCTAGGTTGGACCATGTTTGACCAACTAATTTACGTAGAAACCCAGATTAAGTCATTAATTGGGCAAGGTTCTCTTTGTAGGTCAAAATGGGTTTCTAAGGCCAAATTGAAGGTTCTAAACCCTAGAGATTATTTCTCTATAAATTTTATAGGGTTTATTTGATTTTTATCCTACCTCGAACCTCGTGAATTGAAGTGGATTTGTTTTAGGGTTACAGAATGTCATTTAATTTCCTAAAGTTGCTATAACCCTTTTTAGATCCGACCATCCCACTTTCCTTCTTATTAGGCTTGTTTGACCTGTGTTTGGACCCTTAATTACCCTGTTTGCAAACTGCGTTGGTGAAATTACAATTTTACCCCTTATGATTTGTTTTCTTCTTAAACTCAATTCTCTGAGTTAAGCCTTTCCTTAGGTTATGTAGGAGCCTTTTTTTACATATCTGGGTTAGATTGTGCTAGTTAGGATTCATGATGAGGTTCTCATCAGTCATGTCATTGGAAGTATTTCCGTTGGTGTTAAAACCCGATCTCATTTTAGTGCTCTTTTGGTCTCTCCGCATTTGTATCTCAAGTTGAACCTAAGAGTGCCAAGGAAGGATGCTCCGAAGAACCTTGGATGATAGCCATGCAGGAGGAACTCAACCAATTCCAAAGGAATGAAGTTTGGGATCTAGTACCTAAGCCTAAAGGGCAAACAGTAATAGGAACCAAATGGGTATTCCGGATTGAATGAATCCAGTATAGTCATTTGGAACAAGGTTCGTTTGGTAGCACAAGGGTACAACCAAGAAGAAGGAATTGATTTTGATGAGACCTATGCTCCCGTCGCTCGACTCGAATCAATTCACATGCTTCTTGCTTATGCTACCTTCCTTGACTTTAAACTCTTTCAAACGGACGTTAAGAGTGTGTTTCTTAACGAATTCATTAAGGAGAAAGTTTTTGTAAAACAACCTCCTAGTTTTGAGTCTCATGATAAGCCTCATTTCATCTATAAATTAAATAAGGCACTATATGATCTAAAGCAAGCTCCTAGAGCTTGGTATGAGAGGCTCAAATACTATTTGTTAAATGCAAAATTTTCTATAGGGGAAGCCGATTCCACATTATTCATTAAAAGAAAAGGAAAAGACATTTTATTAGTTCAAATATATGTAGATGATATTATCTTTGGTGCTACTAATGAATCTATGTGTAGAAAGTTCTCAGAGATTATGCAGGAAGAATTCGAAATAAGTTTGATGGGTGAAGTCAAGTTTTTCTTAGGTTTACAAATCACTCAACTCGAATTGGGACCTTTCTGTGTCAATCAAAATACACAAAGGAGATGCTGAAAAGATTTGAAATGGCGAAAAGTAAAGGGAAGAACACTCCTATGAGTGTCACAACTTCCCTAGACTCGGACGAATCAGGTACACCCCTAGATCAGAAGCTCTATCGTAGCATTATTGGATCTTTACTATATTTAACTTCCAGTAGACCTGACATTTTATTTAGTACCTGCTTATGTGCTAGGTTTCAATCAAACCCTAAACAATCACACCTAAATGCTGTAAAACGAATATTTAGATATCTAGTTAACACATCTGATTATGGCTTATTCTACCCTAGGAGTCCACAATTCAACTTAGTCACATATAGCAATGCGGACTACGCAGGTAGCCACATTGATAGGAAGAGTACTGGTGGGATGTGCCAAATCTTAGGCGAATCACTAGTCTCTTGGTTCTCAAAGAAACAATCTAGTGTAGCCCTATTAACCATGAAGGTTGAATACACAGCCGCCACTCTAGCATGTTTCCAAGAGCTTTGGATGAAAAATACTTTCAAGGATTTTAACTTGATATTTAATAAGATAAAAATATTATGTGATAATACTAGTGCCATCAACCTCTCGAAAACTCCCGTACATCACTCTCATACAAAGTATATTGATGTTTGACATCATTTTTTGAGGGATAATATACTTAAGGGAGAAATCGAGATTGAATTTATTTGTACTGAATTGCAATTGGCTGATATTTTCACTAAACCTTTGAATTATGATCGTTTTAATTACATACGTAGGAAACTAGGCATATGTAAGCTAAGTGATATTTGAAGAATTTATTGACTTAGTAGAATTTTGTTTGTCATGAACATAGAAGGAGCCTTGACTTTACTAAGTTAAGAACCTTCAAACACAGTTCAAACATCAAAATGCACATTCTGTGCAATATCAGACGCCTGATTAATACCACAGACGTCTTATACTTAAAAATTCAACGTCTGAAGTTTTGGAACAAATGTCGATTCTATATCTGAGAAGAGCTGAGAAAAGAGCTATTCCAGACGTCTGTTATCATCCACAGACGTCTTGTAAGTTGTCTGATGAAAAAATCAGACGACAACCTGTAGCTTTGGGGTGTGATCAAGGAAGGAATGATTGCAGAGATCAGACGTCTAATTTTAACTTTAGACGTCAGTTTAGATGTCTGATATAGAAATCGAATGACAACCTAGAGAATAAACCATTTTCCAGGGAGGTATGTCTGCAGAAATCAGACGTCTAAATTTTTAATTAGTCGTCAGATAAGTCATCTGGTATTAAAAACAGATGACGCCATCAAAAGGGTTAAAATCCCAAATGGCCAATCCCGACGTCTGACGACATCATCAGACGTCTGATCTGGCCAAAATCTGCCACTTCGCATCTGTTCTCTGGATGGTTTTGCAATGAAATTTTCCCCAACTTCAGGGGGAGATTTACTCAACCTCTTGGGGTATAAAAGCCCACTCGTTGAGGTCCCACTTCCCCTATGCTCAAAATCCCTAAAACCTCAAATCTCTCTCCCACCTGACGATCGCTAGCTGCAAGTTGGTGCTGCCCTTCTTGCTGTTAGACGACTGCTCTGCCTCCTCGACGACTGGCAGTGCAGTTGCTCTCCTACGTGTGTGCCCCACTCCTCTGCACATCTGGAGATCCTCCTTCGTGGGTATAACCTCTTAAACCCTTAAGGTATCTCCATGTCTTTGCTCGAGTCCTTTTAAAGCCCTCAACTTGTTTCTTCTTTTTCTTTCTCTTTGATGAACAACTCGTTTAAGGTTTCCCCTTCCATCGTGCTTCTTTTGCCCTAGGAGCTAAAACCCTAGAACAAAACCTAGAGCTTGGAACTTGTTTTTTATATATAGCATGAATGTATGTCTTTTTGGATGTTAATGGCAAGGGTATTACCTCAAGTGATTCAAGCCAACGTCTTAGTGGCTTGAGTTCAATGGTATATTGCCACAACATTATGGCAGGTTGTATTGCCTCAACGCATATTGCCACACAATTTTTTCCGTTGTTTTCTGGTATCAATGTTGTGTGCACATATGGCACTATATTGCCTTATTGGTTGAATGACTGGTGTGGGATTATTTTTGCAGGTATTCTATCCTAAAACACCAAACCCCTCCCACCAAAACCCAACCACCCAACCTACCCAAAATGCCTCCCCGTCGGAAGCAAGCTGAGGGCTCTTCCACCTCCTCTTCTACCTATTTGGCTGACCAACTACGTGACGACATCGCTAGACAGTGATTTCGTCGCTTCGCAAATGCCAAAGTCAAGTGCTGTTACGACCCGGTTCCCGGATCCCTATAGGACCCGAGACCGGCTCGCCTCGACTAATCCCAAGATCTAGTCGTCCAACAAGAAATAACCAAAAGTAGGAAAATAAACCACATTCATACATGCAATATAACTAAGTAGAAGAAACGTACAAAGCAGTAAAGAAAATAGAACAGCTATCTCAGTACATACCACCACAACAACAACAACGACAACAACGACAACAACGGAAAGCGGAAAGGAAACAAAAGTATCAAAATAGTAACTAAGCGTCAATTACTTACTACAACTGTAGAGAAAAGAAAGTGCTGAAGAAAGACAACGGTTGGACTCGATTGGGCCCAGCACCTTCTGCAGTCGGAAACTCAGGTTGCTTAACTCCTGGTCCCGAATAGTGTTATGAAAAGACAGAGTCAGCGAACGCTGAGTAGAGTGGTGCTTATATTATCTAAGTACAAAATAGTAAAAACAACAAGTTTAATTCTCATTTCTATTTATCTATTTTATATGTTTCTATTTCACCCATTTCTCAAAGTATCTAGATATTTCTTGATCTTGCATGTTCCTCGTGGGAACGATCTTGATTGCAGTCTTTTCCGTAGAGTAGAAAGTACACATGGTGCTCTCCTGGCCGGGAGAGTCCCCCGTGGTAGTCCTACACCCAATCAACCACCCCGAGGTCACTGTCAAGACGTAGCAGTGACTACGGCACCCGTGATAAGCGCACAGGTAGCTACCCCGCACTGACACGCGGTCAGTCGTTTCCGCTAGCGAGTACGCCCAAAGTACAGCACAGAACAGTATAGGGCCTTGCCCTCTCAGAACAAGGGTCTCGCCCCTCAAAACCAAATAGGGGTCTCGGCCCTCCACAGTCCACGCACCCTTGTCTGACTACCCTGGTTTGCCCAAAGGGCCAAACAAAGTCTGTGTATGATGGCTAGCTAAACCCCAGGCTCCGTGGGGTGGCTAGCTCGCCCCCTACACTAGTATCACACCTCGGTACCGTATACACGAGGGCCAACAAGAGTCGATGTAGAGTGGCCAATCCTAACCCTGGGACTCAACCCAAGGGAGGCTAGCTCTACTCTACACAAAAAAGGGGCAGTTGCTCTCCTTGGTACCACATACTCAAGGGCCAACACACTTCCCGTCTACACTCCAGATTCCGTTTATCCATAGGAGTTCTACTCCTAATTCCCCGTAGGGTTCATGCTCATGTTCACCTCATCTATCCAAATCCAGGTCTCATGTTTCATAATTCATTTCTCATCCATATACAGACAGCTCGTGTTTTCATAGTTCAATTATCAACATCATACAACTAGTAGTTTCACAGGCAATTATTCATTAAGTATAGGTAGCTCATATTCTAACAGGCAACTCGTAATTATAATACAGGCATTTGCTAGCAATTTATCTTAACCACGCAAGCAAGTAAACAATACAGTACAAACAGGCGCATTCATTTCTCTACCCTAGGGTTCATTCCACATCCTAGAGTTCCATTCGGCTATTTCAACCAAGCACATTCTTATTTAAATATTAATAACTGAATTAAACCACTCTACTGGGTATCACGGGAGGAATGGGGTCCTGTGTCGCAGATCTCGTCGTCTCCGCGGGCCCCGAACATGCCACCGACTAGTAACCTGTACCAGCGACAAATGTACATTAGATAGGCTCAAAACAGTAAGTACTCAACACTTATACGTAGAGGAACTCGAGTAGAAAACAACGGTACTTCGTTTGCGGAAATCTGATTTTGTTTGGGCCTCAAACATGCAAAAAATGCGATTTTTGATCAAAATCAGACGTCTGGGACTAATCCCAGACGTCTTAAAAGACGTCAAAACTCATCTTGTGTCTCTGCGACTAATCAGATGTCCAGACCTTTTCTGCGACCGTCTGAAGACAGTTCCAAACATCGGATAATGTCTCTAGTCGTCTGGAAGCACCTCCGGATGTCTGGTGATGTGATCAGACGTCCAAAAGCGCGTGGAAAAGCATCCCGCCCGCCTTCCCAAAGCTTCACCTGTACACGCAAATGCAAGCGCGGTCAGCCGACAACACCTCCTACGTTGAGATCTTCTGCATGGGAGAAATCAGCGCAAGAACATACGTACCTTGCGCGATACAGGTTCTCAGACGTCTGGCCTTAGCTCCAGACGTCCAGGTCCCTCGCCAATCGTCTGGATGTCATGCCAGACGTCTGATACTGGAAAACTTCCAACATCAAAACCTGCTCGCAGCTCACTCCACTCGTGCCTCCGCCTGCAATAGCAGCTCCAGCCATTGCAGGAGCTTGGACAGCTCCTAGCCGACATCCTCCACGAGTGTACACACCCGCCGCCGGCCGTGCGAGCTCCGCTGAGCTCCCGAAGGTCCTCCAACCTTCCACGCTCGCCTCCTTCCTTCCTCTCACTCTCCCTCGCTCGCCCCCCTCTCACACCTCTCTCTCAGCCCTCGCCGCTACCTCACAGGAGCGTTGGAGGTGGTGGTGGCTAGTGGTGTGAGGAGAGGAGAAGGGGAAAGAGGGGTATAAATAGGAGGGTGTAGGGTTTAGGGTTCGAGGGGAAATGAGGGAGAGAGAGGAGAGCAGCCTCTACGCGCCGCCTGCGCGCAGAGCGCAAAACGCAGTATGAAATAATCCACTTTCAAACGTCCGGGAATGGGTCCAGACATCTGGCAGATGCCTGACTGAAATTCCAGATGTCTTAAATGGCTAAAACGTAGCGGGTCATTACAAATGCCCTCGATTCATTGTATGGAATGACTTTGCCCGTCTAAACCTTTGGGAACATTTTGAAACCTTTCATCTCTTCCACTATTTTGACGACATTTCCATTCTAGCATTGGAACTATTGGCGTGTTTCTTGTTCTTGTCCAACTTTTCTACCCCAACATCGTTGAAGACTACAGCAACGATAAACTTGAGTTACATACCCATTTATTTGGGCGTGAAATTCATATCACCTCTGATTCTGTTTCCACCCTTCTTACCATCCCTAATGAGGGAAATGACTTCAATGACATTCTGAGGCAATATGATCCAGAAGTCATCAATCAAGAATTAGTCCTACCTGAAAAATATGTCGAAAATCTTATCACCCTACCATGCAAGAACCTCAAACCTCTTCCCCGATTACTCTCTTGCATTTTTGGTTGGGACCTTCTAAATAAATCGGGAGGTTTTAACTATATCTCACGCCAACACAAGGTGCTCCTTTTTGTCGCCATACGTCACATTCCCTCCAACTATTGTCGCCTCATTGTTCGTGTTATGAATGAGGATCATGGGGCGTCTCTACCATTTGGGTCCATTTTATCCAAAATTTTTACAAGTCATTGGATTTCCATCAATGTCCAGGCAGTTGATAAAAAGGTTGAGCCCTACAACCGAGCCATAGCCGCCAAGATGCACATTCTTAGAGAGCATCTTGAGCCAGCCGAAGAGCCTGCTGAAGAAGAACCCCTTCCATCCTTTTCGGATCTCCATGAAGAACGTCCACTTCAAATAGAAGCTCCTCGCTTGAGCTTTGATGAGACATGGGATCCCGCTACATATTCCATCTCCTCGGACATCTCTCTCTTGTTGCGAAATCGACGAACTTTGTATCGACGTTCGCAATCTGCAAATGGGTCAAGGACCCATTCGCCACCACCGCCGCCACGATCAAGAAGACTAGTTTAGTTCTTTTGTTTTTCTTTCTTTCTGTCTTTCTATGTTGGCTTGTATTAAGGGGCTTTGACCCCATACTTATATATATATTTTTTGGGAACAATCGCTAGTCTATGCTTAGGGCACATATATTATTTTCTTAGTTAGTTTACTTTAATGCTCTGCCATTTTTATTATACTTCAGCATGCACATTTTATTAGTAATCTCCACTTTATAAATGTCATTATATAACACTTGTAGTTTAAGATTCAACCCCTTTCAAAACCCTTCATGATGATATTCAAAAAGGGGGAGAAGAACTTAGGAAATGACATGAAAAGTTTCGAAAAATCTTTTCAAAATTGGTCTAGACTATTAAGTACAACTTTAAGGGGGAGAAAATAAGAACCTGCATATATATTTTGAAAATCATCAAAAAGGGGGAGATTGTTAGTTCAACCCCTCATAAATAATATTTTGATGATTTTAGAAAATAAAGAAAAAGGGATAAAACATAAAAGTAGCATATTTTTCTCTGTAATAACACAATTTCAGGTTTCATGGAGTTTTCCAAGTCAGAGGATTAAAAGCGTGAAGACTAGATTAGCATAAGTGTTGTCATAGGTCATAGACTTTTATGTAAACTTTCAAAGGTTGTAATCTTTATTTTATTTGAGTCTAGAGATTTTGTAAAGAACCTCCAAACATAACTTATAAATAGCTAACTTAGGCTCTCTACACTTAGGATAAATTAGAAACAAAAACCTAACACTAAGTCATAAATCAGATGTCCATAACAACTGTCAAACGTCTGATTTTCAACTTTAAGACGTCTAATCATTGTTTCAGACGTCTAATTACCTATAGCATTGCCTTTGCATTCTGACTTCTTAGGCATCAGTCAAAGCAATCAGACGTCCATAGCCTCATCCAAACGTCGAATAGATTGCCTAAACGTCCTTAAACCAACTGTTAGACTCAAGTACCCATTTTCTTTCTGTTATAGAGAGCAAATACACTTTTAGACGTCTAAACATGTCTCCAGACATCTATCAATGGACCGTTGCCCATTTATTTCTATGCAAATCATATTAGAAGCCAAAGATCAACTCTCAGATTTCCAAGGCAAGTCCTTTTTATTTTTCCAGACGACGTCTGTTCCTTAAAATCTAGAACCCTGTTTGGATCTGGTCAAAACAGGAATGAATCCACTTATAATTAGACATCCAATATTTTTATCAGATGTCTTATATGAATATATCAGACGTCCTTGTTTCGATCCAATGAAAATAGTAAGCCTAACTAATAGAATCAGACATCCATAATTGTAATCAGACATCTTATAAGATGTCTAAACCTAAAATCTGATGTCTGATATTGATGTCAGATTCATGATTGCTTTGATTTGTGTTGGATTTCGTCCCAATCTCTCGGGACTTGCCTCCAACGGCTAGGAGACCTCTCCCAAGCATTCTTGAAGGTTCCAAACTTACTCATAAATAGACTACAACCCCTTTTAGGCAAAACACACCTCTTGAGATTCAATTTCCTTAGAAAATCACTTGTTTACTACTCTTTGCTTCCTATTGCCCTTGTACTATGCCAACACTCTGATTAAAGGACAAACCAACTGATGGGAACACCATCATAAGCCCTAACTAGCTCATTTTGACCCAAAAAAGAGAACAAAAGCTCCTACATAACCAACAGGAGGTCTTAACTCAATGAATAACCATTCTGAGAGAAAAGTAAGAAACAAGGGGTAAAACTGTAATTTTACCATTGCAGTGCAACACAGGTCAAATGGTCTTAACATGATAAAAAGTGGGTTGGTTCAAACAGAAAAGGGTTCATGTGAATTCTAGGAATTAAATGACTTCATGTAACCCTAAAACAGACCCACTTAATTTAACAAGGTTCTGGTCAGGACAAAATTCACTTAAACCCTCTAAAAACCATGGAAAAATATTCTCTAGGGTTTAGAACCTTCAATTTGGCCCTTAGAACCTATTTTGACCTAAATTGGGGTCTTAGTCAAATGTTTGCCCTAAATTTTATTTTTGGCATCAATTGCCCAGTCAAACATAGTCAAACCTAAAATCCAACTTCACCATTGGATTTCTTAGGTCCAAATTAGGTTTGTACCAAAATTTGGACCTAAGGGGAACTCATCTTGACCTACTTTGCAAACAGGTCCAACCTAATTACTTTTCTACCCCTATCTTTTGAAAACTTCTGCAATAACCCCCTATCTTTGTCATCATTCTTTGCAATTAGGTTCCTCCACCATTATAGCGGAGGGAATCCTACTCCGGTGAGGTTTCGAGGAAAAGATCTCTCTGATTTCTCAAAGAATCCCCTTCAAAATTGAAAGGGAGATTCTCTAAGAAATTTCCTCTGGTTTGAACACAATTCCAGGCTTGATTTGGTACCCAATTTCTCATGCGAATGCATGAGAGATTCGGGTCTCCTTCTAATTTCCATCTCCAGTGAGGTTGCCGTGCTTGGAAGCTTGGCTTCCAAGCACAAAACCTTCTGCCAGAACCTATAAAAGCATGCACAGATCACCCCTCATCCTCCAAGCTTGAAATTGGCCAGAGAATCCCTCTATTTCGTCTCTTCCCCCTCCAGTCAGCAAGCTCCGACGACATCCCTCTCTTTCCCTCGTCGCTCTGCTAAAATACCAGTGGCAGGGTCCTCTTCCTCCTGTTCATCCCCGTCGCGCCGCACCCGCCGATGCCCCTGCAGCCCCTTTGTCGTCACCATCCTCCCACAACTGAGTGTTTCGTCTCCGGCGACGGCAATACGAGCCAGCTGCCATCTCTGCCTCCCCCTTCATCTATCTACGCATAACTAAGTCCTCTCTCTATTCTAATCATTTTCCTCTCTTTATTTCTTGAAAACAACCCTCGACGCATGCAACCACCGTCACCTTCTTCATCTCCAGCCAAACCTCCGGCGAGGCGTCCCCGCCACTCCACACCTCCATCCGCCTCACCAACCACTCCATAAGCATCGCCACACCTCACTGACCCTAAACCCTCACTCCATTCATCGCGCCACGCCCCCAAAACACCCCCCAAACACACCCACTTTCACGCACACAGGGTGCCTTAGGCACACACACTCCGGCCACCTCATGCCACGCCGACCCCCACACTACGTTCGCCATGTCTTGGCGAAGCTCCCTGAGCTTTCTGACAAGGCCGCGAGGCTGTTTTCGTGTTGACAGGTGTAGGCGTCTCCATCGCCATTAACGCAAGCAAGGAGCATGTTTGCAAGCCTCCCCCAGGTCTCTCCACTCCAGGTGAATCACCTCAGGGTGTGCGGACTCATCTCGCACACAACTCCAAACGAGCAATTGGCCTTGAAGATCCCCATAGCTGCTGCAATCAAGGAAGCCTCCTGTTGCAGACGCAGGCGAAGGAAGGTGGGACATTTAGTCCCACCTTAGAAGATCTTGAGTGGGCGCAGCGGAATAAAGTGAAAAAGTGAAGTAGCCTCTTCGCCTCCTGACCACGGGTTGAGGTCCCACTTGTTGGTGCTAGAGTACCATGATCGTTTATTTTGATGATAACAAAATACATGTCTTTTAACATTTGCTTCTGAGTCATAGTTTTCAGGTCAAATTGCAAATGGAGACAGATGTTTAGACGGAGTTCAAGCTCGCATCCATGGCGGATTGGAGGAGCTTGACAGAGGTGAAGGAGCTTCGCGAGGAGCAAAAGCTTGAAGAAGGAAGGAGATGAAGAATATGATAGATTTCCTTTCTATTGTTCTATGTAATTTTGTTTCTTTGTTTCACTCTTTATTTCTTTCTTAGATATTATGTTAAAGAGACTCAAGAACCCTTAAAGTAGCCCTAGGAACACCTGCACTACCCTAGGATACCCAGGTTTTCTGTAGAGAACTTAGAAAATTAAAATAAGGTTCAGACAACCTTATCAGACGTCCAATCTGGAAATCATACGTCTGATAGTGACTTTTAAGACGTTTGATTGTTTAATCAGACGCCCAAATCTTTTAGGCTGGACTTAATAGGTTCTGTCTGATGAAATTAGACGTCCAGACCTTAGTCTAGACGTCTTAAAAGACATCTGATGCCTTTGCAAGATGTTCAATTAGTGGAACGTTGGCTGCCTACGTTCATGTTGAGGGAAATGACCGTTATCCTTATATCAGATGTCCGTAGAGGACCCCAGACGTTTAATATGTGACCGTTTTGCCTCGACTGACCCAAAATCTCCTTTGAGAGATTTTCTAGCCGTTGTACTCTCTTGGAAATCTATACTCGCTGTTAACTTAGTTTCCAGACGTCTAGATCCTGTGCCAGACGACCGATCTGTCGTCTGATCACTTAGACCTAGAACCCTGTTTAGGTCTGGACAAAAACAGGAAGGATTCTCATCTAGAATTAGACGTCTGACCTTATGTCCAGACGTCTTAAAAAACTTGTTTTGACGTTCGCTCTGATTCAACATCATCCAAGAAGATCAACCTACCTAGATCAGACAACTAACTCTAAAATCAGACGACAACCCAGACGTCTAACCTTAAGTCAAAACGTCTGATAACCCTGTTAGAGTCATGATTGATTCTGATTCCAACTTGATTTGCCTTGGATTTGCACCCAACGGCTATGGAAGCCTTCCAAGGCCTTCCAAAGCCTTCCTAGGCCCTCTATAAATAGAGGAGGATCCCTTGGCTTGCAAGACACACCTAGACACACTAAGCAACACACTTTCCACATCTTTTGTGTCCAAGAGAAGTAGTAGAAGCTCTAGCTCTCCAAGCATTTATTCCATATCTAGAGAGCTTCAGTCCTGTTGCACACCCGCTCTCCCTCCACGTTACGAGAGCAACAAAGTGCTACTGCGTAGTTCAAGCACCCACGTCGTCAAGCTAACGCACTTCCACCAAAGGAAAGTTTCCTAATTCCTATAGAAACTAGGTTTAGATATTTGTGGCTTTATAGGATTGTTGTACATTTTATTGTCTTTGGTTGGGTATTCACTTTGCGAATTCCTGTCTCCTTTGCGAGACAAAATCCTTCTTGTGAAGAGAAGGGTTTTGAGGAACATTACCCTCGATCTAAGTAGTGTTGTTGTAATTGAGGTTCAGTCACCCTCGTTCAAGTGGCTGGGTTTAGTGGATTTGATCGACTAGATCGATCGGGAAATCCTAACTCGAGAGGGTTAGGTGGTGGTTTTCACCCGGTTTGGGTTTCCACCTAAAAATACTTGTGTAATTGTGTGATTGCTTTTTTTTATGAGATTATCTATTTAAATTCTGCATTTTATATTACGTCACGCATATCTCGCCCCCTCCAAGTAGGGAATTACACCACTCACCCTCACTGCCTCGTCCGTGACTTGATCCCAACAGACCTGGCTTGACCCGTATACCCAACCTGCACTCCTTGCCCACCACCGCATGCCAGTGGGCCTGGTCCCAAGCACGTACCCGACCTGATTACCCGAGAAGCGGCTCTTGGAGAGCAAGCCTAAGAGAGAAAGAGGAAGAGAGATCGCGGGGGCAGGTAGGGATAGGTTTTGCTCTCGCAAGCAAGGAGAAGAAGAAGAAGCCAAGGAAGGAGAGGGCGGAAGCCAGAGAAGCCAAGGGAGGAGAAGGCAAGGACTGAAGAGGAAGGAGCTGAAGGCTGAAGGCAGAAGAAAGAGAAGTCGCCAGAGAGAAAGAAGAAGAAGAAGAAAGAGAAGGAGCCAAAGGAAAAAGAAAAGGAAAAGAAGCTAAGGCACAGGCCCGAGAGTAAAAGAAGAGAAAGAAGGAAGAAGAAGAAGGCAGCTGCAGAGAAGAACAAAAACAGCTGCAGAGAAGAACAGAAACAGATCAGAGAAGAGAGAAAAAGAGAAATAGAAGCACTGTAGCAACTCTAAGTTTAAGACGTCTGATTCATAAAATCAGACGTCCATTTTTTGTGCTCTCTTTATATACATTGATATCTAGTGTTTATATTTACATTTTTGCATTACAACTCTGATTTTCATTGCATATTCAATTTTAAAGTTGTGCTCTTGATTTTTAAACCCCAATTTGCTCCCTATGTTCGACCTCGGACTTAAAATTTCGAGTAATAAAATTTATTTGTTTTCGAGCGATTTTAGCTATACAACGACGCATCGATTTTAAAACATTGATCTCGCCTGTTAAACACCAACACTCCCGGTGCACTTCATTCTGCTAATTCTCAGGGAGTTCTTTTTATGCTTAATAGATAAGGAAGTCATTAATATTTTGGGGTGTTCTATAGGTGCTGTTTCATTCTTATTATTGTAATTTGGGTATCTGGCCTGTCGAGTCCCCATCTCTTCATTGTGAAGGGAGAAACCTCCATTTAGGGATCGAAGGTGAGATTTGTAATTGAGGTACACTACCCTTGTTTAAGTAGTGTGGTTAGTGGATTGATCACTTTGTGATCGAAAATCCTAAGTTAGGGGATTGGCCTAGGTGGTGGTTTTCACCCATTTTGGATTTCCACCTAAAAATCTTGTGCTTCTTTTTGTGATTGTATTTTTTTGTCTTACAATATTTTATAAATTTACTATTCACCCCCCTCTAGTGCAATTTCAAGAACTACTCATCTTCTGTAAATACATCTTCTCGAGCGTATCCTAAATCTCTTTTGCAGATTCCTTATAAAGTGTATTGGTTATAATCAATTGATTAATGTTGTTTGATAACACCACGCAAGGGGGTAGTAATTAGGTTAAATATGGCCCATATTTAGAATAAAAGGCACAACATAAAGTAGAATAGGAGCATTGCATGCATCAAGTACCAAGATTGCTTATAAACTGTATTAATGGCCATTTGTGTAAAGCATTTGTCAAATCAGGCCTCAGATGAGCAATCGGACCGCACGGATGGATTCAGAATGACGAACGGAGTCTAACGGACTCAAGATCGGCCAAATCCGACATCCGGAGCTCCCACAATGGGCCCAAGAAATCCTGACCGTTGATCTGGAGATCAACGGCCCAGAACGTGCCACGTCGCCCGCCCCCGCCGCTCGCACGCCCCCAAGCCAGCCAAGGACGAATCTCGGCCGTTGATCTTCGATCGAACGGCCGAGATCCGCACGCTCGCCCGCGGTCGCCGCGACAAAGCGCGGGCGTGGCGCAACGGTTAGCGCGCACGCCCTCGTTGCGGCGACGCGCGTTCGAATCGCGCGGAGCGAAAATCATTTGCGGGCGAAGGGCGCAGCAAAATTGAGCCGCGCGATCAGAAGCGAGCGGCCAGGATTGCGCCACGCGGCGCGACGACAGCGCCCCACCTCCCACGCGCGCGCGCACGCCGGGCGGAAACGCGCGCCCGAAGCGCGATCCTAGCGCAGGCGCGGGAGGATCTCAGCCGTCCGATCATCAATCGGACGGCTCTCGTTCGACAGCCACGGATCGCGCCTGAAGAGAGAGAGGGGCGGACGGCTGACCGGCGGCAGAAGGCCTTCACCGACGTATCTGGAAGCAGTTTTAGCGACGTTCTGGATGTCGCTAAAGCACATTCTTCTTTTAGGAAGCCCTTAACTCTATTTAAACCCCCTTCTACCACCATTCAAGGCATCCTCTCCCACTTGCAACTACTCCACTCCTCTCCTAGCTAGTCTTAGGCACTCTTGTAATCGCCGGAGACGACGAGCCGCCGACGGAGCCTCCTCCACCACCGTGGCTGCCTCGTCGCTCTCCACTCTCTCTCTTTTAAGCTTTCATTTACTTTTGTTGAAGCATGTATTTAATATTGTAAACCATGAACTATGAATGCATGTTTAATGAAATTATTTTCCATTTAGTTGCCATTTTAATTTCTGTTTAAAGTGCATGATCAAAACCAAGAGCTTTCTAACCCTAAACTCTCTCTATCTCTCGCTTTTCAAAACCGTCTCTTTCGCAAGAAAAACTCCACCTTTTTCGTGACAACAAGTGGTAAACAAAATCCGATTTCCACGCCTCCCTGAGATCGACACTCGGACTCACCTCCGTTTACTTCTTTTAAAACCGACGTATCAAGTGCAACTATAACGACACCTCTTAACACACACGCACGAAGGCACGTCAGTTTTTGGCGCCGCTGCCGGGGAGGCAACGGATTTGTTTTATCACCTCCATTCCACCTTCATTCTCATATCGTCTAATGCCCTATTTTCCTTTTTACTTGACGGATGCAGGAATTCGGCGCATGGACGGCGAAGCGACGCATTCCACTATGGTAGCAAGGAAGTAGACGCCTCGAGGACCGATAGTGAGTACTCTCTCTCTCTCATTGTTTGCTTGCGTGAAAAAGCTAAAAAAATCATAAAAATTGAAAAAAATTGGCGTGGCGAATGATTGCTTGACCCACATTCTTAACACACCACCCTACAAAAAAATGTACACTCTAATATACTGGACAAATTCTTGGAGTGTTCTTTTCTTTCTCTCTTGAGTGGTATTTGCGAAGCCACCGTGAGTTGACCTGGGCCGCACCACTCAACCCTAAAACTAACTCATCTAATAGAAGCTGCACGATCTTTAGGATGAGTACACTAGGGTTTTTAGAGCCTCTACAAAATAAAAGGAAATCTACTTTCACTAAGTTGTGTGCAGAACTTGACGTGCCCACTGAAACTTGTTTGAAAAAATTAAGACACGTCAACCCTAAAAAGTACTTAAGTAAGGATGAAACACTAAAAAGACACTATATCTTAACAAATCCTTGCTTGAAAATCATGTTTTGCTAGAAGCACACACTTTGAAAGTAGAACATTAAGAGGCACCACCCCAATCAACGCCTCATCACATCACCCTAAGCACAAGCACTATCCTAGCCCTTTAAAACTGAGTAGACGTGCCCTAGGCAGGACTGAGTTAAGTCTCAAAAGGTGAGGTTTTGTCTGCTAGGCACTTGGCTTTCATTCCCTTGGTAGAATCTGGTGACTAGGCTGCGGGGCAGTGTCAAACGACCGTGGTTGTGGGGTCTATGGAACCGGAGGCGCAAGCCAAAGGAAGAACCTTCCCTGCAATCCCCTCGTAATCAACCTGGCCAGATTAGCCTTGGGAAGGGGAGTCCAGTGTTTACGGACTTAATCAACCTTTGTGAGATTTCTAGGTCTCCTAAGGAATACACCATAAGGATTAGGCTTGTTTGTTTGATTGAGTGCACAACTCTCTCTCATCTGTTCTTCCCGCATCCCTCCATTTCTTCCATGGATTTCAATGCCTATCCATCTTACCCAAATTACCCCCAACAGGATTTGTATGCTAACCCAAGTAGACCATACTCACAGCCGACTTGGGCTAACCAACCACCAAGTTGGGGATGCAACCTGGAATATCCCTCTTGGCCCAACTATGACCAAACCACACCAACCTCTTATTGGAATACACCCAACATAGCCACCCAAGGGTACGATTCAAATCATGGGGCTCCATATCTCGATTGTCCTCACGATGCCTCCTCATTTAGGTCCGACCCGCTCTACTGTGATAGGACCTACACTTTAGGAGAACACCAAGAACCCTACCCATCTCAAGATAATAACCAAGAAAGGTCATCTGAATTCAACAACCTTGCCTACTTGACCTTTGGATTAGAAGGAGTTCTAGACAAATGGAAATCAGAAAATGATCAGAAATCTAGGCAAGCCCAGGATCATCAACCTCTGATTTGGTCCCCTGATGAAGAATCTGACTGGGAGGAAGACTTAGAACCTCAACTATTCTGGAGTAGGACCAAACAGAGAATGGTTCCTCTTGAAGAACTGGACCCTGAACATGACAGAATAGAGGACCCACCCAAGAACCTAAACACCAATATGGATTCTGATCCACAACCTCAACCATACTCTCTTAACCTGGATTTCAAGGAGGAAATCCAAAGGACACCAAATGACACCATATCAATTCTTGATAACCTCCAGTTAGAACTACACAGACAGAATCAAGAATTGGTTAAAGGGCAACATGCCATGTTGGAGTTGTTCCAACAATTGGGGGAAGAAGGCCAAAGAAAGCTGTTGCATACAACGCCATTCATGGAATTCATAAAGCAAGGACCTACCATGATCAATTGGACTACACCTAGTCATCCTGATTTGGTTCAGTCCACCATTGATACCCCTCAGGAGTTGGATAGCTCAGTGGATAAGGAAAGTAAGGATTCCTTGGAGCACAATTTGGGGAGCATTGAGAACAAACATCAGGAGGAAACTGAGAAGGTGAGGGGAGAGACCTTGGAATCTGAATCTAATCAGCTCAAGACAAGTAATCCGGTGGGAGTAGCAGCCAACGTCGGAAATGGAGAATGGAGTTACAATTTCAAAGAAATTGATTATGAATTGGTTAGAATCCCCATCACAAATTTGGAGGAGGGCCGAGAGAAAGAATATGATCTAGAGGATGAAATTGACCCTACCTCTAATGCAACCCCAAACAGTGAATCTGATACAAAGGAGGTTGAAGAAAATATTCTTGAGATCAAGGGCTTGGAGGGAATGAGCAATGAAATCATAGTTGCGGAAGAGATGGATGCGTCTTTGAAGAGAAGACTGATGCTTGGTTGTAGGGCTCAGTATGAAACTCTGGACTTTGTTACTTGCCCTACCAGAATAAAGATCCCGCAACCCGAATGCACTAGAATTGATACACTTTCGATGGATTACAATTTTATGGGGACACAAGCTGAATATAAGACCTACATCTTTAGTGTTTGGCATGTCATATTTGGGGTGCGTTCGTCCACAGCAACTTGTTTGCATGCCCACAAACTAAGAGAGGATCTGACACGGGCATGCATGATATATCTGTTACAGAATTCCCGCCCCTTAGGAACGGGACTCCACCACAACCTTATTCGCATCTGTGGACTTCTGATTTTGGGTCTGGTTAACTTTGAACATATCTTCTTGACCCAAGTCATTCCTATTTGTGCACCGCCCAGCTGGAGGCGTTAAACTCAACGCTTCCTGGGAGGCAACCCAGCGGATTCAGACTGATCTGGTAGTCTACATCACTCAGGTACTATCTTTTTAAACCCTTTTGCATCCATGAATCTGCCAATGAGGACATTGTCCAACTTAAGCATGGGGGGGATGGTAAATTGCATAATCCTGAGCTTAATTAATCAGTCTGAATGAATAAAAAAAAAATTTTGAATTTAGGAAGAAAAACTTAGGTATTAGAAACTTGTCAATAGTGGGAAATAATACAAAAAGAACTTAAGCACTTAGACTTTTCAGGCCTTCAGGCTTAATCAGCCCTGGTGTCCGTTAAAATATAGATTTAGCAATGAGTCCTGGCAACTTTAAGCTATTCTAATCCACCTACTAAATAAGGTGATAAGTATACGACTTATCAACTCATCCTCTAACTCAGGAAAACTTTGAGTCTAAGCATCTACACACATTTCTGCACAGACTCACTTCTCGGAGATTTTGACAGAAATTGGGTAGCTAATGAACTCTCTAGGGTGGTATGGCTGGCAAGTTGTCGTGGGTAACAGCCCATTGGCAGGTTGTCCAGAACCCAGCCGTAGGCCATTTCTTTTTCGCTGCCTCTAGGTACATTTGAGATTAGGGAAGCCACCTACGTAAAAAATAATAATAATAATAATAATTAAAAAAAAAAAGGGAAAAAGAAGAAAAGAAAATAAACCACACTTCACCGCACAAGTATGGCTGGCAAGTGATCGTGGGTAACAGCCCATTGGTCGGTTGTCCAGAGCCCAGCTCAATAATTGCACAAAAAAAGAAGACCAAAAACACCTAAGGAAGAAGCGGGGAAGTAGTACAAGCCGGGGAGATATACACTGGAAAATCCTTGTGTTGACCCCAAGTAAAATGAACGTAGGGAGAAAGCTACCAATCGAACAAATACACCTTCAGGCAAAAATTTATTTTCTTTTCCGGTCACCTAGAGGCGTAGAAACTCGAAGTCTGTCTCAATTACCGTTAAGTAAGTCTATCACAACATTCACACCAAGATGCTTAGCACTTAGGGTTTTGACCGAGTTTTGGGTGGGTTGGGTAGCCGTAAAAAGTTACCAACCCACACTGAATTCTAAAAATTCTAAAAAGACATATATAGATATATACGTATACATAAGTATAGTTATATATACAAAGCAAGGATTCAGGCGATTCGTATTTTGGCAGACACCCGGGCGCTGCTTAGTCTTTGTAGATTAAGATCTTCGTATAGTTCCTCTTATTGACAAGTAACGAAGTGCCTGAGCAATTACTTCTTAAATTCGCCAAAGAAATAAAGGCTAGAATAAACCTTGCTAGGGACTAGCAAGGAGTAAGCATGGGGGTATGATAACACCACGCAAGGGGGTAGTAATTAGGTTAAATATGGCCCATATTTAGAATAAAAGGCACAACATAAAGTAGAATAGGAGCATTGCATGCATCAAGTACCAAGATTGCTTATAAACTGTATTAATGGCCATTTGTGTAAAGCATTTGTCAAAGCAGGCCTCAGATGAGCAATCGGACCGCACGGATGGATTCAGAATGACGAACGGAGTCTAACGGACTCAAGATCGGCCAAATCCGACATCCGGAGCTCCCACAATGGGCCCAAGAAATCCTGACCGTTGATCTGGAGATCAACGGCCCAGAACGTGCCACGTCGCCCGCCCCCGCCGCTCGCACGCCCCCAAGCCAGCCAAGGACGAATCTCGGCCGTTGATCTTCGATCGAACGGCCGAGATCCGCACGCTCGCCCGCGGTCGCCGCGACAAAGCGCGGGCGTGGCGCAACGGTTAGCGCGCACGCCCTCGTTGCGGCGACGCGCGTTCGAATCGCGCGGAGCGAAAATCATTTGCGGGCGAAGGGCGCAGCAAAATTGAGCCGCGCGATCAGAAGCGAGCGGCCAGGATTGCGCCACGCGGCGCGACGACAGCGCCCCACCTCCCACGCGCGCGCGCACGCCGGGCGGAAACGCGCGCCCGAAGCGCGATCCTAGCGCAGGCGCGGGAGGATCTCAGCCGTCCGATCATCAATCGGACGGCTCTCGTTCGACAGCCACGGATCGCGCCTGAAGAGAGAGAGGGGCGGGCGGCTGACCGGCGGCAGAAGGCCTTCACCGACGTATCTGGAAGCAGTTTTAGCGACGTTCTGGATGTCGCTAAAGCACATTCTTCTTTTAGGAAGCCCTTAACTCTATTTAAACCCCCTTCTACCACCATTCAAGGCATCCTCTCCCACTTGCAACTACTCCACTCCTCTCCTAGCTAGTCTTAGGCACTCTTGTAATCGCCGGAGACGACGAGCCGCTGACGGAGCCTCCTCCACCACCGTGGCTGCCTCGTCGCTCTCCACTCTCTCTCTCTCTCTCTTTTAAGCTTTCATTTACTTTTGTTGAAGCATGTATTTAATATTGTAAACCATGAACTATGAATGCATGTTTAATGAAATTATTTTCCATTTAGTTGCCATTTTAATTTCTGTTTAAAGTGCATGATCAAAACCAAGAGCTTTCTAACCCTAAACTCTCTCTATCTCTCGCTTTTCAAAACCGTCTCTTTCGCAAGCAAAACTCCACCTTTTTCGTGACAACAAGTGGTAAACAAAATCTGATTTCCACGCCTCCCTGAGATCGACACTCGGACTCACCTCCGTTTACTTCTTTTAAAACCGACGTATCAAGTGCAACTATAACGACACCTCTTAACACACACGCACGAAGGCACGTCAATATTTTATAAATTTACTATTCACCCCCCTCTAGTGCAATTTCAAGAACTACTCATCTTCTGTAAATACATCTTCTCGAGCGTATCCTAAATCTCTTTTGCAGATTCCTTATAAAGTGTATTGGTTATAATCAATTGATTAATGTTGTTCATCAGCCAAATCATGATAAGAAAGTTCTCCTCCCACATCTTCTATTTGGCACCATCTTTGGAGTCAAGATCTTTCTCTATTAGGATTTGCAGCTTATGATGCGCTCCCATGAAGATGTGGAAGATGCAAGACCAAAAGCATATAGTTCAAGGAACCTGATAGCTTCATCATGGTTCCTTGAAGGAGTACGGATGTCGAGATCTTGGCCTCAGAAGTTACAGAGGTCGAGGAATTTGATTCATCCATCAAGATAAAGGGAATCCAAGCAAATTCGATGAAGAACGAACCAAACCCAATTGTCCAAGATCCAATTGAGAAACCAAGAAATTCATGAGCAGTCGAAGAAGGGCAACAACAGTCGACACAAGTGGGGAAGGAGAACAAGACGCGCAACAATAGTAGGCGCAAGTGGGGAAGGAAATCAAGAGATTAGACCAAGCCAATTTTGATTTGAGCCAATCAGTCTAACCATGAGGATGGCCGATTATTTGAAGTGGAGGCAAGTTTCTTTGTGGGTGGTGGCGCCACTCCCAGGGACCGATCTCTAGCTGATCCAATTGAAGTAGATGGAGAGGTGGTGGAGGTGATGGAGCCAATCTGATCGATTGGGGGTGATCAGGTCGGTCCAATCGACCAAACCAAGAAGAGGCAGAGACGATAAGGTCGCTTGATGGTAGTGAGGAGATCGGAGGAGAGATGGCATAGTTGCGAGGCAATCGAGAGAGACCAAAAGCGAGAGAGTGATTGAGAGAGAGGGTAGAGGCAAAGGCAATGAGTGCTACAAGCAAGAGGGGAAGCACACACCCCCAGGTAGGAAGAGGGGCCAATGACACCTTTAGTAGAGAAAGAGAGAGAGGAGGGACCTAGGATTAGGATTTTCCTACTCCGATACCATGTAAAATAATAATGAGCAATTTTTGTTAATAATGAAAAGAAATCCCTACCCCCTTGTATATAAAAAGTGGAGAGATAACAAATCCTAATAGAAATATAAATATCCTAACATAAATAGAAAATAGAAACAAGAATACCAAAAATATACAAATTAGAGTGACTTAACTAATCTACGACTCTTTCCTAATAATCTAGTAGTTACCTAATTTGTACACTTGTTTGCATGTGAGGTGAGTCCACACTTGTTTACGCATGAGGTGATGCGGTTGTGAACTTGTTGATCTATAGGGAGGCAACACACGTGGTCATGCATACACATCACAAGAAAATGCATGCGTAAGGATGCGCACTACGGTAATAGTAGTGCACTCGAGATGGGTGCACAAGGCAACAGTCGTGCACAGGGATGCATGCGAAGGCAAGATTGTAGTGTGCACTTTTGTGCACAATAAGGTAGATCAACAACATGCCTATGGGAGTAGCACACGTGGTTGCACACAACAAAAGAAGCAACAACAGCGACATGACCACATGCATGGTAGGGGATTGCACATGATGCGTACCAAGGGAAAAATCGCACGATGCATATGAGGAAACATCGCACCACATGCAGTGGCAAGGCAAGAACCACACGTAGTAGAGCATGACATAGTAGGGAGCCTCGTGCAGTGGCACGCCAAGGCAAAGATACTTGCACTCATATATGCTACAGGAAAGAAGAGAGTATGGTGGTGGTGCACGCATAGAGGAGGGCATGCAAAGGAGATCACGTGCAAGAGAGAGGGGGGGTGGTATGAATGGAGATGAGAGATTCCCTAGGGCCACTTTCACTCTAATACCATTTGGGGTGTTAACCAAGCTAAACTTATTTGAACATAGCTATGTTTGAGTTTAAGTTTGATAAAATGTTCTATTTCGAGTTCGGTTCAAGTTCTCAGAGTGTTTAATTACCTATCTTTGAGTTCGGTACAATAATGAAATTTAATGTTCGAGTTCTGTTTGTTATTAGTTTGTTTTCACTGTTGGAATGAACATATTTGATTAAGTTCAATAATATGCTCAAAAGTAAGGTTTGGTGATAGTTCATTCAATAACAGTTTGTTCAATTAATGGTTTAACCTGAATGTTTTCCTAAAGTTCAAGAAGATGTTTTCCTAAAGTTCAAGGAGTATTTTTATGATAGATTTTACAATAATTAATTACAAACCTAAGCATATGCTATGATGAATTTTCATTACAATGGACAACTTAAAGTGATTAGGACAACAACTTTGCACCCATTTTTTTTTTAACAAAAGCCCAGCACCAAAATACATGACTATATAGGAAAGTAACCTAGACCAAAGATAGGATATCCATTTTTTTTCTATCAACGATCACCACATATATTAGATTTTATCAGCATAAGCTACTTGAAAAACAATCAAGGAAAAAATTAGAGCCTATATGGATAAAGTAAATTACAAGTACATAGTAATTCACACAGAGGGCAGGTGAACAATTTATGTTTTGGAATAAAGATTAGATGGTACAACTAGGAGGGTATGCAGACAACTCGCAGAGGGAGCGAGAGGATAGGGGAAGGCAATTCGCAGGTGGGAGGATGGCTGGAGGAAGGTAGAGCTATGGGAGGGAAGAAGATGGGGAGGAGGGTGGTCAAAGGAAAAAGGGTGGTCAAAGGGAGTCAGAGTAGCTTCACAGAGGAGTATCGAAGAGAAAGTTAGGCGGCGGAGGGAAGCAGCTCAAGTAGCCCCACAAAGGCGGAGGAGGATTTCAATGGACGATGGAGGAGGATGGTGACTTGCGGTGGAGGTTGCTAGTCGGTTAGGGTTAGGGTTTTGTGAGAGGTAGCGAAGGGAGGGGAGAAATTGTTGTCGAGGATTATTGTATGGAGGAGAGCAGGAGGGAGTGGCAGTGGTGATCAAATAGAGGTGGGAATGGTGGTGTGGTGGTCGGATGAGGGGGAGGGGGGATGTGAGGAGGACGTAGAGGAGGAAGAAAGGAGAGAGTAGGAAGGGAAGCTGACATTAAGGACAACGATGAGGAATCCAATGAGCCACTGATAGAGGAAGATGGTGGGGAGGCAATGGCGAACAGAGTGACAAGCTGGTGTCGAGTTAAGGTTCTGTTGCTGCATGTGTGGGTAGGATGATGGGAGGACTAGCAAGTGTCGGTGCATAAGCACAAACGTATTTGATTTTGACGATAACAAAACATATAACTTTATATTGTTCTTGGAGAACTAACATTTTAGGAACAAGGATTGAAGTAACAGCAAAAAGTAAGGATTGTTGGAGTTAAGAGGAAGGTTAAGAAGATAGAAGTGCTAGAAAATTAGAATTTTAGCTTTTGCTTTTCAATTGTTGTATTTTGTCTTTCTTATTTTTAGAAATGATGTAAAAGAGCCAAGTGTGATAACCTAATCCTAAGCATCACTCACATGACCTTAAGACATTTAGATAATCTATAGACTTAGAAAGGAAACCAAAATAAAAACATTATCTAGTAACCAAACATCCAATGCCTTTATCAAACAACCTAAAGCTCCTAATAAGCTGACTGACCTTTCCACCAGACAACCCCCATATTGACCATTGGTAGCCTAATGTTCACCTTAGGTTATCAAACGATTAACCTTCTCATCAGACATCCTATGAGCCTATCAGACATGCTATAAGACTATCAGACAACACATAGCTACCCATTAAATCTTGAAAACCTAAATTAAGAAAGATCTTGTGTCAGAAGCTCAAATCTTAAAATGATTCGCACATCAAACATTCAACAAGAACACTAAATATCCTATATGATGGTTGACACTTGGACCAAACATCCTAGCTCACTCCGAACCTAAGTTTTCGAAAGATTGACTATAATAATTATACGTCAAACCTTATAGTCATCTGATCACTTGATTGGACATCACCTAGGCTAGTTCCTATTGACTACCTTCTAGAGCCTTTTATATCAGACATCCACCTCTATGATTAGACGTCTCACCAAACTAAGGTCAAACAACTAACCAGACCAAGATCAGATGATTGATGAGTCAATCAAACGACTGATACCATATTGACAGCTGCAGATCTTTTTACAGTCTATTCTGATTTCAAGAGTTATCAATCATAATTACTCCCAACGGCTATTAGGACTCTCTCAGTCATTCTAAAGCTTTTCTAACACCTCTATAAATAATCTATTGGCTCTCCATTGCATAAAATAACATATCGAATCAATTCTTCTGACCATTTTCACTAAGAGAGAAAACCAAAGAGAGAAAGCTACACACTTGCTCTCCAAGCTTACTACTCAGCATCTAAGAGCTCCAGTTACCACGCCAAAACCCTGATCCACTTCCATCGAAGGGATGTTTTTCAAACGTATAAAAGCTTGTGTTTACATTTAATTTGTAGCTCTATAGGATCTTTGTTTTTATTGTTATTTTGCTACAAAGGTGTTCAGGTTGTGAATTCATGTCTCACAAAGATAAAATTACATTAGTTTGATCTAGTGAGTGTTGTAATTGAGATACACCGCCCCCGAGTTCAAGGAGGTGTGGTATAATGCTTTTTATTGCTAGGTGATCGAGGGAAAATCCTAAGTCAGAAGACTTAGGTGGTGATTTTTACTCATTAGGAGTTTTCCATCTAAAAATCCTTATATTCTTTTGTGGTGTGATTTGTTTGTACATATTATTTCAATTTTATCATACCGAGGGAGTAGTTGTGTGGAGTAGGGACTTGGAGGGTAGGGGCTGAGTTGAGTTTTTTTTTTCTAGTCGTGTATGAGTTTGTCAATAATAGCATAAGAGTTGGAGTTAGAGATGCAAATGGATTGGGTTGGCTAAATCTACATTTATACCCATTTACAAAATCTATATCCATATCTTACCCATTTACCCATCGGTTACAAAAATCCAAACTCATATCCATATCCATCTTCCCAAATGGTACTCATTTACCAATCGGATACTCATTTATAAATTGATCTTACAATTAAATTGTACCGATTTAAAGCCAAACAAAAAGAAAAATTTATAATACAATTCATTAACTATTTATTTTTAACAAGCTCTAAACATAGGAACTCGAGCTACTCTAATTATTGATCTCCACTAAAATTATTACAAAAAGAGTCATTCAAGGAGAATACACCAAAAATAAAAATACAAAAAATACAAAGAAAGAGTAAATACAAATTCTCGTATCTGAAATAAATGTTCAATGAAAGTTTTAGAATCATCCCAACCTTCAAAATCATGGTGGGAATCATGAGAAAGATTATAGTTGGAGGAATGAGGGGCTAAGGGTGTAACTTACATATCTCATGTAAGTGGAGAATTTATTCAGATACTCAGGTAGGATAATTGGGTATAGATTCATACCTAAACTCGATCAAATTTTTTAAATAAAACTTATACCCGAACGCAATTGGATTTGGGTCAGGTTTTGCCCATTCTTTTTAAGTCGAGTTTGCTAAAAGTTGATTCTTTAGTTGGGATGAGTTTAGTTTTTTCTTTAATGGGTTCGCAAATGGATCTATATTTATAATATCTCGCATATATATATATATATATATATATATATTTTAAGATCAAATTTTTATAACATAAATTATGTCCTGGTTCGATTCCTTAAACTATCAAACTTAATTTTATGTTCATGTTTGACTAATTTTTTTTGAATAAATTTTTATCAAATATTTGATCAAATAAATTTGAATAAAATTCGAACCGTTGGATGTGTTTAGCAATCCTAAATATCATGTAAAAGAATAATAAATAATTCTTAATATTGATGCAAAGAGGATAACAATAACAATCTTAATACTAATTAATTTAAAAATAAAATAAAATCAAAATAAATCCGATAAAAAAAAAAAAATCCTCACTTATCATAAGTTGAAATGCCAATGATTTCAACTTGTACACTAACATTCTACGCCACCTCTCCCAGGCGACTTCACTCGCCGCTACTCCCACCATCGAACCCCCACTCACTACTCTCTCCATTCCGGTGGAGAAGCAGCACATCTCTCCTCCTCCTCCTCCTCCTCCTCCTCAACCACCACCACATCTCTCCCAGTAATATTTAAGTCCCTCCTTCCATGGACCTCTCAAACCCTAACCCCTTCCCCTCCACTTCTCCGCTGCCCTCCCCCCTCGCTCCTCCCTCTCCTCTCTCGTGTCACCGTCGACGCGCCCTTCCCCTCCCCCTCCTCCTCCTCCGCCTCCTTCCCCGACTGGCTTTGCCCATGGGACCCCCCTGCATAGGGGTATAGAGCCAACGCCAAGGAGGATGGCGGGAAGAGGCAGAGGAGCCTGTGGTGGTGGTGGTCCCACGACAGCGATAGCTTCCTCGAGGATGACTAGGATGCCATCCCCCTTCCGATGACGTACCCGGACTCCTCTCTGGCCCATGCGCTCTCCTCTCCCACGCCGTCGCCGACGCACCCTTCCCCTCCTCCTACTTCCTCACCTCCTTCCCCAACTGGCTTCACCCGCGAGACCCCCCTGCGCAGGGGTTCAGAGCCAATTCCAAGGAGGATGGTGGGAAGAGGTGGAGGAGCATGTCGTGGTGGTGGTCCCGCGATGGCGATGGCTACCTCGAGGACGACCAGGACGCCATCCCCCTCCAAATGACGTACCCAGACTCCTCTTGCCCCCGCGAAGGAGATCGATCTCAGGCTCTGCTGCGATCCCGAGGTCAAGGTAACTGACGTTGGCCTTTTTTAGTGCATTCATCGTAAGATGTGTGCAAATCAAATGCACACCAACTGTTGGCTAAAATGCCTAAATGAGTTTTTTAGTTGATTCTTTTCTTTAATTTCTGAATACAAAAATCCATGTACCTTAAATATCTAGGAAACACTTAATTTTCAGTGGAATATATAGATACATTGTTGGAAAGTAACACCCATCAAGTGCGTGTGAAGTTCGTGCACCAGACTTTGGTTTATGTAATTGCCAAATGATTTATAACTTTGAAGCACAGTAATAATCAGTTCTTAAAAGCACGGTAATTTTGAAGTGGGGATCAATGTTTTGTGTGTTGGTTATTGTTTCCTTTTTTTGGGGGGAATTTGGGTATGAAGTGGCAGAGGATTGCGCAGATGATGATGAGTCGAAGGTCGCTATTGTTGTGCTGCGGAAGTCCATCTTGCAGAGACTGGATCAGCTCAATCCAATTCTTGAAGTAAGTTTGGTCACCTCCCTCCCTTTTCTTTCGTGCAATTGTTGCATATTTGCATTTTCGTGGGCTATTTCCGAATGGATTACAATGGTCGTTTGTTTGGTTTGCAAGCAGCTAATTTGTTAAGGATGAGTTTCTCATCTTTAGCATATATATTGCGATAACTTAAACCAGCGGAACATTTCTGGTTAATGTTCTTGCACTGTTGTTTCAGATTGGACCTTAACCTTGATCTTTATAGCTTGCAATTTCTGAATTGCTTGTTGTATTCATAAGAGGGAAGCACAATTTTTCATTCTCTGGTTTTATATGTGACGAGAAGGTTCTCTTAGAAGTTAAAGGAAATTATTATTGAATAGCTGTAAGACATGCTAGCATGCCATATTATATGCTTCAGAGTGTTGGGTTGTCAACCGTAGACATGCACATAAGATATCTATAGTGCAAATGAAAATGTTAAGGTGGATGTGCATCCAAGGAAGGATTGCATTCCTATTGAAATTATAAGGGAAAATGTTGGGGTTGTATTGATAAAGTATAAAATGAAAGAAACACATTTAAAATGGTTTGGACACCCTCAAAGAAGGCCTATTAATGTGTCCCAGTCAGGAGATGTAGGGAATTGGATGTTGAGCATCACAGGGAGGGGTAGGGAAGGTCAAAGAGGTATTGGAAGGAAACTATTAGGCATGGTGTTGATTACTTCGATTTAAGCCTAGAATTGACTCAAGATGAATTTGAATGGAGGGAGAGAATCCATGTAGTTTACTGCAGTAACTGCACTTGGTGTTGTTAAAGGCTTTATTGTTGTTGCATAATCATTTAGCTTTAAGGTAGCTTTCTATTATGCTAAAATTTCCTTTGGTTTCTCTCTTTTGGAAATGTTTATTTATTTACATAACATCATGAATTGAATAACATTTTTCATTTTGTGTGACTACATGGTGTTGGGCTACCAATTATAAATAGCATGTGACATATGGTTCTTGCTGTCTTGTTGGAGAAGTTAAAGAAGCTAGCAGGATAGAACGCTAAGACTCTATCTAAAGGAGGAACACTTGTACTTTTGATGGCTATAATTGTAGCACTCCTCATCTTTTATGTGTCAGTGTTTTGGTTGACACAAGAGGTCACCCCCTACATAAAGGCCATTTGCCGGAGATTCCTCTTTTTAAGGGAGCAGAGGGACAAGGATCTGGCGGTTATTCGGTCTATTGAAAGGAAGTGCCTTGCTATTTGGAAGGTGGGTGTATGAAGGGTTAGGACCATAAATGAAGCACTCCTTACTGATTGTGTTCGTAGATCATGGGAGGCAGTGAAAGGCTTTTAGTTTGCATTCTTTTTGAGTTGTATGGGAAGGTGCTTAATTGGGATGAAGGGTCCAACTTCATGGGTAGATCCTTTCTAAAAAGGCTTGTTGAGGGTATGCTTGAATGTGGAGAAGCATTTTGTTGCAAATATCAGGGTGTGCACTTTAGGTTGTGGCAAGAGTTCTGTTGCTGTCATGGTCCCATACAAGAAACCTACCCATGTTTTGTTGGCATTAGACATGGACAAGGTTGTTTCAAATTTCTAGAGTGGTGCATTGGAGTTGGGAGTAGGAAGTTGGATGCATGCTTTCATTTCTGCTCTAAGGCTTGAACTAGTGAACTAATGCAGCTTCATGAAGACATTGGAGGTATACCCCATTTCTACAAGTATGTTAACCTAACAATTGTTTATATCCACCCTCCCATCTTGAGCATTCGGGGAGAGGTCTTTAATCATGAGATGTTCCAGAACTGCAGTCCACTTCACTACCAGAAGACATTTAGTTGTCATCCTATATGGATACTTCAATCTACTCACTGCACATGCATACAACAATCTCTGGGATGGCTCCAATGGCAGGGAATCACTCTAGGCATACTGTCCAAAAGTTAGTTTTATTAGCTAAGAGAATTTTTTTTAGCAAAACAAAAGTGAGATAATTTCACATAAATGTAAATATTTACATATATTAGGCATGTGTATGCATATATACCTTGTTCCCACGTCTATCTTTAGTGCTGCTACACTAAAAAAATGATTTACATAGATTTGTACATGGAGATGTATTTCGTTATTTGCATTTATAATAGTATCTAGCTACACCCCCCAAATAAATGCATCGTTTTCCTTTCCCAGAACATGAGCAGAGGCTATTAAGTGTGTACTCTAGCTTTACATTTCTTTTTCCATGGTAACTTATATTCACATCAAATCAGTTCACACTAAATTTCTGTGTGCTGAGAAAACAACCAAATATACTATAGCCCCTTTCCATGAACCAACCACCGCCATGACCTCAACAAGAATAAGAACATGGAAGCAGCTGGCTCTCCTCTATGAATAAAAATATGCCAGAAGCCTCAAAGCGATGGGACCAATCATCTTCTTCCAACATTCTACTAGTACCATTATTCTATGAAACTAACATCTCACATTCTGATGTGCACACATCTAATTAATCTAAAATATCTATTTAAGTATATTCCTAGGTCTATAGAAGCATCATGCATCATAAATACTGCATAACATGCATCATCATGCATTTAAATTAATTTGTACAAATTAAAGGTTAATTTTCCCTTTTTGTGGTCAAGGGATGAGACAATATTTATCGGGGCCTCGGATTGAAAATTCAACTATTCGGATCTGATCAGGGCGACAATCGGAGTTCAACGCCTTCGACATCGCCCCGATCGAACTTCCGTAGTATCAAATGCAATCCGAGAAAGGTTAGAGGTCAAGGGCCAATGTGGTGTAAATCTATACCTAGATGACAAATCCAACCGCACGAATGGATTCAGATCGACGATCGCAGTCCAACGACATAAAAATCGATCCAATTCGACATATGTGACACTATCTACAAGTTAAAAAAGATGGGCGGCCCAGATGAAGCCACATGGCACCATCTGGATCATCTAAGGCCTTTCGCCCGATCTCTAAAGCTCCTCCAACATACACTATGGACCATTGGATCGCCATCCAATGGTTCTGGGTGCACCACGTCGCCCTTTTCATTCGCACTTCATCTTCATCACACGATCTGAGTCGTTGGATCTTCATTCAATGGTCACGAGGCGCGAGCATAAGAGATATCTTCGCATCAATCCATGCACATAGTGTAGTGGATAAGATGCTCGCATGAGAGGAAGCGACACTAGGTCGAGCCTCCATCCGCCTCAAATCAGAGGAGCGAAGGGCGCGGACGAAATTCAGCTGGACGATCTTAATCGAGCGACCGAGATGCAGCCATGCAGCACTACGAATAGCGTGATGCGCATATGCGCACGATCATGCGCGATCATATGCGCTGGCATTATGTGAGTTGAGGAGGCGAAGCGCGCGCGCCTCATAAGCTATCTGATCTCTTGATCGGACGACTGATGACGCTCGAGCGTGATGAAGCGCGCAACGGTTAAAGATGAGGCGACGTTGACGTGGTGTGCTCTGAGTGCTCGAATCAGCAACGCACGGTGGAGATGGAGCATGTGCCTTCAGCAATGTGGGGCTTTAGTGACGTGCACATCCGTCACTAAAGGCCCTGTATTCATGATTAAGCTTGTAAAAGGACCTCTTTACCCTAAAAAATCACCTATATAAAGCTCCTACGCCCTCCACTTCTTCGTCCCTTCTCTTCTTCTCTTACCCCCTCTAAAGTTTTACGAGCCGATCCCATACTCGGGATGCTCCATTAGAGTTAGAGTAAAATAATTTTTCATCTTCTTACCTCCTTCATGGTACATCCCGCAGTTGTCCTCTCGCTGCCATTCGGGAAGCGGATCCCACTGCGACGTCGTTCTGCTTCGTTTTCCGTCCTCTAGCTTCGTCCTCCTTCGTCTAGCATCTCATCCCCATCGTCTGGGCGCTCCATCAATACAGCTCATCCTCAAAGCAACCGTCAAGAAGGATTTTCTTATCTTTCTCTTTTTATCGCTTTCTAATGTAAATTTTCAACTTTCTGGTTATAGAAATTAGTTGTAATGAACAAATTGTTATGAAATATTGGTTCTTTTTCTCTCTTTTTTCTCTGTATTATTTTCTCTCTTTTCTATTATTTATTCTTTAAGTAAAATAGCTAGTGTTGATTTAATTCGACCAGCTAACCTACTTCGTGACAATAATTATAAACGTAGTTTTTATCAAACGTTCGTCTCCCCGTATTCAATCTGGGATTCATCAGATTTTCGGTTATAAATTTTATTTGATAGCGAATTTTTACGCGACTACAATGATAGTTTTGAAACTCAAACTTAACGTACGAATCTAACTAATCACCTTCCCTTATGCCTATAAGCTCATTCCCCATCTAGATTCTAGAATTCGAAGACAACCAAGTATACTGTCAAATTCAGCTTTCAATGGGCTGAACTCTAATCCCAGAATTTTTCCCAACTTCCATCAATCTCATCCGCTCACCAGTTATGACCCCAATAAGGCATCCAAATTATCATCTTCACCAGCATGCATTACCCACTCTCGCAAAGCAGCAGCCAAGGCCGAATAGTTCTTTCTACAAGCAACAGTACCAGGAGGTGTCTATTCCTGAGGCATATTAGCAGTTGATTCTCAATATGTAATGCCCAAACTTTAATTTTTCCTTTCGACACCATACCAGGCGTTGCTTTATTACATTTTTTAGCATAAATTCTACTTTCTATTTGCACACAAAGGCATCTAACCCCTCCTATAAACCAAAATGTTTGGTGTTATTTGTTAACCCCTTGAGCTTGTATGGTTCTTTTATTATCTACATTCAATAATAAAACAAAAAAAAAGGTTGTTGACTCCAAACTGTTTCAATACGTTAACTGGAATTTATAAGTGGCAAAACCAAAGACGAGCATGAATATGTTTTATATGTTAATTTATTTTCAAGTTTCTGCTGGATTTTAACATCGAGGGTTCTGTTAGCCTTTCTATTTTTAATTACCTCTCGTTACACATTGCAATACTATCCAGAAAAAATCATTTTCAATTTATAACAGTTGAACAACAATAACAACAACAATACCAATGCTTTTTTTATTTTCAGGCATTGGATACTTTCATCACTACCATTCTTTCTTCCATTTACCATGCCATGTTCACAACGTTCACAATTCTTGCCAGTGCAATAATGTTCGAGGTTCAAGCTTCTTTCCATGTTCTATAGTAAATTCTTTCCAAATTAATTTCTTAACCAATCGTACGCCATCCTGTAGGATTGGTCCGCTTAAAGCATTAGCAACATAGGATCAGAAATTTGTGGATTTATCATAATGATCTCTGGAACTACTGTGTTGCATTCTACTCGAGAACCAAAACCAAATCCTAGTAAAGGTAAATCTTGACCCAAGATGGAACTAGCACTTCCGGTTCATGCTTGAAGAGGAACCCATTAAAGAGAAGCTTTGCATTGAAGTCTTGAGCAAGAAGAGGGGTTGGGTTTCTTTTGGAAGGTTAGGTTATTGCTTCTAATTGAAACCATTGCTCATATTTAGGAAAGGTCAATGGTTCTCATGAGTTTCTCTTCTTATTTTTCTGTCTCTTTCTTTTTTAAATATTACAGGAATCACTAGGACATGTAGGGATCAACCTCATAGATGTGATGAACAATAGACGTATTAACCAAAGGTATCATTCAGTTAATTCAAGTAATGGAGTCATACATATAGAATTAACATAGCACTTTTAGCATGCCACGGAGTATTTTAGTGCATTTTTGTGTATGTTTTTCCCCTTCTCATGTATATTGCAAGGTTGTACGATTATATTTGTTATTGGATATAAAGGCATAGTTTTGCTTAGGACATGATCTCTCTTTAGTTTTAGCTTTCTTGACTATTGAATCATGTCATAGACTAAGCAAGGCATATGTTTCTTACGAATTTATATGAGTACCTTAGAAAGTGATAATCTTTGCATTGGTCACATGAATACTTGCACACCTTAGTTTCCAATCTAATAGATAGCTAAACATTATCGTCTATCATATATAGATTATTATCGTCATTTGCTTTAAACTTATTGAAAGCACAATCGCTTGAAGGTATATGAAAAATTAATCTTGATGTAACCATTTTTACATCTTTATTATTTCAAAATTATTATGAATGACTTTGAGATCATTTATCTACTAACCACTCTTTGTCAATGCTATTTTAGGTTTATGAAACATTAATAGTACTAGTGGTGTAGTGGTTGAATGGTACCTTTTCATAGTACAGATCCAGATTCAATTCCTGGTTGGTGCATGCTTTTTTGATTTCAAGATGTAGCATATATTTCTTAATCGTTATGCTGCTTGAATTTCTTTACTTTAAACATACAAAAATAGGAGGTGTTTAAAGATATTAGAATTATAAATAATTATATGATATTAATTTCTTACCTATTTCATGATGGTGATACAATTTGTAATCTGAATTATGGGAAAACATTATATTTATCCTAAAATATTCGATTATTTCTTATTTTTTACTATTTTGTAAAGATAGAAACTTAAAATTTTACTTCAATATTGATTCACTTTTTATTAATTCTCTTGTAAGAAAACTATATATACTTTTGGCTTAATAGATTAAATTTATTTTTTATTAACATTCCCTTTCTTCAAAAAAAAAAACAAAAAACTCTATCAATTCCTTTAGTTTTATTGTAGTATATGAAAAAAGCATATTGTGTATCTTATATAACACATAAAAAAATATAGTCGGATATACCTAACAATACATTTTCATATTAGCATATTAAGAAATTATGGCAAAGATCACTTTAATGGAAAAAAGTGTTGCTATATGTGCCCATCGAAATTTGATTTCTTTATGGCAATGATAGTGCTAACATTTTTTTGTTGTTGTCAAATACTAACTTAAAGATGGAGTTCTTACCTATAACGAAAGTATTGTCAATGTTTTATACTATTAGAGTTGACAGAATTGATCTACACCGATGGATAAAACTATCACTGTTGACATGAAAGCCAAGTTGAAAAGCTTTTGGAGAGTTGACCGTCGCTATAGAATCAGGTGCAACAATAATAGTAAAATACCGTCAGGATAAGCTACAACGACGTCGAAGTTGACCATTAGAATAGGTCTGTGTAACTATAGCGATGGTATTTTGGACCTACATAATTTCTGACAGTCATTGTGGGTACATTTGTTGTAGTCATTCATATATTTAATGTGTCCCTAACCAGCTCTAAGTTTCATTTCATTATGCATATCCTTTTTAATTAATTCAATGTCATTTTTTGGTTGTAATGTAACATAAGCTATATGTAGATTCAAGTTCCTGTCTGTTGCAAGCTCGTCACAAGATTTTAGGATTTTTTCCGTTTAAGTGTCATTTAATAAATTTACTTTTCTTGGTTGCAAATATAACTGAACTAGTGAAAAATGTGTTTGAATTGCCCATCTTTCTTTGTGTTGATTTTTTTAGTTATATGAAATAAAATAATTTTAAAAGTATTCAACTTAAGAACAAAATTATTCATTTCAAATGGTTTATTAAAATGTGATTATAAATTTAGAAATTTTTAAAACTATAACTGTGAATTACAAATTAGCATGGAACATTAATTTCATAAGTTGTATTATAACATACGAGAAATTTATTCATTTGTGTGACTCTTCATTTACTTGAATACTAATGATGAAAATGTTTTCATTATTTGTTTAATCCAAAATTTTAAAATTGGATATTTCTTTATTAAGTGATGATTAGAACATATGTACTTGTTAATTGCACATTATTTAAAATATAAACTATCAAAAGATGATTTTGATAAATTATTATAATTGTTTAATTCTAGACTTTATTATTCAAATAATCTTTTTAAAACAATAATTTTGTATATTTAATTAGACATAAAACCACAAACACACACATATATACACACGTAGATACAAACTTACATACATATGTAGAAACATACATAGATCCATAATTTATGGAAACATAGAAAAAAAGATAATGATACTTTAATAATGTGATTTCATAAATATGTTAGTTTTAAAAATTAGATAAAGTACGTGACTACCTTATAAATTATTTTCTTATTGTAACAAACAATAAAATATGTGGATATTCTATCATATAGAAAATTCTTCACTTTGAAAATCTCTCGGTAAATATATTTGAATATTTGGTTATATTTTATTGTTTACTAAATTTTTTTAATATGTGGATTTGTGTTACCTTTTTCATTGGGTGGTATGATACAAAAACGTATCTCACACTAAATCTTTAGAAATTAAGTCTATTTTGAACTGGGAAGAAGAAGCTTACCCAATTGTCTACCTAGGATTCCCACTTTCTCTGCTCCTTCTTAAGACCCTTGGGAATTTCTCCTGGACAAATTCCATAGAAAGCTGTAAGGTCGGAAAGCTAAACAATTTTCACTTCCTTCTAGAGTCACTCTTTTGATTAGTCCCACACTCCCCTTACAACTTATATACTGCAGTGTCTCTAGCATCCTCAAATCGCCAAAGCCACTGACAAAATAAGGAGAAACATTCTTTGGAAGGAAATTGACACTCAAAATAAAATGCATTGGGTTAAATGGGAACTTATATGCAAACTTAAGAAGAATGATGGATGAGGGATCCTTAATCTCAACTCTTTCAACAAAACCTTACTCACAAAAAGCCTAATTAGGATCCTTAATAATAAATGAGAACTGTTGGCAAAATTATTAAGGAAGCTACGATAAAAGGATGTCCTATCACCCCTAAATTGAAGGCAAACAAACATTGTTGCCTTTTGGAAAGCCATGGTCAAAGATGGCCATTTTGCTTCAACCATGAGATAGTGAAAATTGAGGATGGAAAAAATTGTCTACTTTGGCATGAACCAATCCAAGGTAACACTCCTCTAAAAGCATCTTGTCCTAATCTGTACTGATTAGTGTACAACAAGAACTTTTTGGTCAAATAGAGCACTCACCACTTTGAATGCAAGAAATAATTAGGTTGTGTTTGACAGAAGGATAGTGTTATATTGGGATAGAATAGGAGTGGAATAAGTGTAGAAGGTGTTTAGTTAGTAGGATTGTAATGATTGGTGGTATTGTTAATGATTAGTATGTTGATTTTGTGAGAGATGAGAGAGAGTTAGTGGATTTTGATGAAATAGTTATTATTATTTTTTTATTTTAAAAATTTAAAAAAAATTATTTCTCTCTCTCTCTCTCTCCATTCCTTCTCTCTCTCCCATGCCCACCCCCTCAATTCCCCCCCCCCCCCCCGGAAGCCACAACGCCTCTCCTGAATTCCCTGTTGAACCCATATGTTAACTCCTATCCCCCTTCCAAACCCACAACCAAACGCTGCCTTAGTATTAGGCACTGAAAACCAGAGACAGAATACCTATCTACAACTCAATTGTACTTACCGGCGTAAGTGACTACATATACCTATCTACAACAAAAAAATCAAAAGAGATTTGTCCACTCCATCTCCTAAATGTTGGCCGAAGGACGAATTAGAACTTGTTTACACAAGGTATCTACCCAATGTACTTCCACACCCATGTCTCATTCTTTATTTGGATGGCAAAAACAACAAGCTCCCAACCTTGGATAAACTTCGAGAGAGAGAAGTTGAACTCCTAAATAGATGTATCCTTTGTAAAGAACAAGAGGAGTAATGCCTCACTTAACTATCGAATGCCATTTCACGGTACAACCTCTCATTCTTCTGAGATTGACCAATGAGAGGTCACAACCTCCCCTCTAGGATTTCAACACGAAGTTAAATTTGCCTCTCAAACATTCTAACACCTGGAATAAAAAATCCCTGCTTGCAACCTGCCTTTGGATGATCTAGAAAGAGCGGTGCTGTGCTACCTTTAATCAAAACCTAACAATGCCAGATATATATCTTGACCAAGAAAATCTAGAATTTCTTCTGGTTGTTATCACAAGAAAATAACTTGAACTTTCAAGCCTTCCCAGCTCATTTTCTTGGTACTTAATGGTTTACGAGTCTCTCCAAGCACGTGGCCATGATGCATCTCTTTAGTTATCGTTCCTCGTTCTCCCTCAACCTATTCCGTGCCTACTGTGCTGGAGTCCTCATTAGGCTTTTGTTAAACTCTGCTGGCTGGTGGATTTTCTTTTAACTGAATTAATCGATCTGATAGCTAGGTTTATTTCGATGGATCGAGAACATCCAAAGGCAAATTCAAGAAATCCAGAACTCGATTTAGGGGTTATCAGGCATTTCAGATACATTTGTATGGTTGGACCACATGAATCCTACTCTAATTCTTGAGAACCATTTAGATAGCACGTATGCACATGATTACACGAATGGGGAGTCATTATGTGTGTGCTCCAATGTATCTAAGGTAGGATGCCACCTCTTACTATATTTTATCCTCTTACATAACTAATTATTCTTTCTTGAAAATCGTGCACATAGATCGAAAGCTTTGCTAATTTGATTGACCTTCATCCTTTGAAATTATGCTTCATAAACCTTTGAAGACATAGATTCGTGAATCCATGGGAATGCATGTTTGTTTATAAATATTAGATCTTGAATGGATAATTTGTATAATCCTTAAATAATTTGAAAGAAACCTATTATCTTATGTATCAAACAGATTCTATTTTTAATGAAATCAACACGGTTGTTTTTCTTAATAAATGAATTCATCATTGACAAAACCCAAAATTAAGAGGCTTAATGGTTATTTGAGAACTAATGCAATTTTACACTCCCTTGAGTCTATAAATCAGGAATATGTATAATAAAAGAATATGTGAATATTATGCTACAAATGACCTAATAACAAGTCTATGGGTTGATATTGATATTGATTAACATGAGCTAGTAACAAATGAAGGGTCACCCAAGTCGCTGACTTTATAGTGAGTTTACAGTCTATGATTATTGTGGCAGGGAGTAGCATGCCTCCCTGCAACTCAAGCTTATAGCTAAGTCGGGCACGACCTCAGGTTTTCTTATAGTATCAAATGTTGAGTGTTTCGTGCATTAGTGTTGTGAGGAAAAGAGCCATACAAGGTAGATGACATCTTACCACTGTGATATATGAAGCCACTCCCGAGTTTGTTTTGAGGTCGTGTATCGATCGCGTCTTACGTTGTAGGTATTTGAGGCGGGCAAAATATCACTAGCCCTACCTGAGTCTAATTCAAGAGACTTTGCGAGTAGAGACGGGGCCATATCTATAACTTGAATTTTCAAGTAATAAGACAATGGATAAAGGAATAATAAATAATTAAGTAACCAATGAATTAAGTTATTATGAACTAATGCATTGGGTTTCAAATAGCTAACTTAATCTTAATGATGCATTCCTAACACCTCTATTTCTTTTATTATATTTGTGATGCATTGCCACTCATTGCCCAAATCTAGTTTACCTAGTTTTAGATACATTCTACTGTAAATTATTCTCATTAGCCTAGCTTCATACGCAGGTAAACAGTCCCAATTAAGCTCTGGCGACTGTTATGACTCAAACTAACTCCACGTGAAACCCAGGTCAGATCACCTCGTCTATCCCAAGACTCAGTCGCTCAACGAGTAATGAAACAAAACAAATTAATTTCCACACATGCAGTATAACTAAGAGAAGGAATAAAAGATGGAAAGCTGTAGCATAACAGTAATTGAAAAAAGGTTACAAAAGAGAATAGCATGCTTACAACATAGCCATCACAACATACTAGAAAATAGAAAACTGAACTACAAGTTCTGAATAGGTACGCACAACAATGAAAAAAGAGTCAACCTACAGCAGAAAAGAAGTAGAGCAACTAAGGTTGGGCTTAGCTAGGCCAAGCTCCCTCCGTAACAAGTGGCGTTGGCTGCTCACCTCCCTGTCCTAAACACAAGTGGTAGACATCAGTAAAGGCTGAGTAGAGTGGCAAGGGTATAATCAACTAACATAATTTAACTAAAGAGGAAAGCAGTAAACATTTCAGGCAACAGTGAACATTTCACACTTTTTCATATTTTATTCCTATTTAATAAGTACTAGTTATTTAGTGATTTCGGTTATTCTAGCAACGAGTCTCAATATCTCTTGGTTCACATGTTCCGTAACGAAACAATCTTGCTGCAATCTTCCCCGCGATGCAGAACGTGCACATGGTGCTCTCTTGGTTGAGAGAACACCCCACGTTTGTCCTACATCCGGTCTACCACCCCAGGATCACAATCGTGACATAGTGGTGACTACAACACACGCGATAAACGCAAGAGAGGCTACCCTGCACTGGCACGCAATCAGTCGTTGCCGCTAACGGGTATGCTCTAAGTCGTACAACACAGAACAGAACAAGGGTCACGCCTCTCACCAGTCTGCGTACCCTCACCCGACTATCATGGTTGGCCTTGTGGGCTTAACAGGAGTCGATGTAGGAAGGTCATTCTTACCCTCGGTCCCAACCCGAGGGAAAGCTAGCTCTCTTCCTACACAATGGATGATTAGCTCTCCTCAGTACATGCATACCCGAGGGCCAGCTCACTCCTATACTAGAACCCAACCAACAGCCATGCCTCGTAGTAGGCGAATTATCCCATCAATATCAAAGTTTGATAACACAACAAATAAGTTATTCTTCGACTATCACTAAGGTGCATTTATAATCCCTTAAATTCTGTTCTAGCATCAAAGAATAACATGCATTTTCATTCATAATTTATATTTTTAACATATGTTACGACTCAGTTCCTGGATCCCTACAGGACCCGAGACCAGCTCGTCTCGACCAATCCCAAGACCTAATCATCCAACAAGAAATAACCAAAAGCGGGAAAATAAATCACATTCACACATGCAATATAACTAAGCAGAAGAAAAGTACGAAACCGTAAAGAAAGTAGAACAACTGTCTCAGTATATACTACCACAACAACAACAGGAAACAGAAAGGAAACAGAAAGTAACAAGAACAGTAACTATGTGTCCATTACTCACTACAACAGTAGGGAAAACGAAAGTACTGAAAGAATGACTACGGCTGGGCTTGGCTGGGCCCAGCACCCTCTGCAGCCGGAAACTCAGGCTGCTCAACTCCTGGTCCTGAACAGGGTTACGAAAAGACAGAGTCAGCGAACGCTGAGTAGGGTGGTGTTTATATTATTTAAGTACAAGTACAGTAAAAACAACAACAGATTTATTTCTCATTTCTATTTATCTCATTTATGTGTTTCTGTTTCATCTATTTCTCAAAGTATCCAAGTATTTCTTGATCTTGCATGTTCCTCGTGGGAATGATCATGATTGCAGTCTTTTCCATAGAGTAGAAGGTACACGTGGTGCTCTTCTAACCGGAAGAGTCCCCCGTGGTAGTCCTACACCCAGTCAACTACCCCGAGGTCACTGTCGAGACGTAGCGGTGACTACGGCACGCGTGATAAGCACACGGGTAGCTACCCCGCACTGACACGCGGTTAATCGTTTCTGCTAATGGGTACGTCTAAAGTACAGCACGGAATAATATAGGGCCTTGCCTTCTCAAAACAAGGATCTCACCCCTCAGAACCAAACAGGGATCTCGCCTCTCCACAGTCCGCGTACCCTCGTCCAACTACCCCGATTTGCCTAGAGGACCTAACAAAGTCAGTGTAGGGTGGCTAGTTGAACCCCGGGCCCTGTGGGATGGTTAGCTCCCTCCCTACACGAGTAGCACACCTCGGTACCGTGTACGCGAAGGACAACAGGAGTCGATGTAGAGTGGCCAATCCTAACCCCGAGTCTCAACTCAAGGGAGGTTAGCTCCGCTCTACACTAAAAACGGATAGCTGCTCTCCTTGGTATCGCGTACACAAGGGCCAGCTCACTTCCCGTCGACATTCCAGATTTCCTTTCATCCACAGGAGTTCTACTCCTAATTCCCCGTAGGGTTCATGCTCATATTCATCTCATTCATCCAGGTCCAGATCTCATGTCTCATAATTCGTTCCTCATCCATATACAAGCAGCTCGTGTTTTCATAATTCAATTCTCAATAACATGCAACTTATGGTTTCACATGCAATTTCTTAATTACATACAGGCAGCTCATATTTTAACATACATCTCGCAATTATATTAAAGGCATTTGCTAGCAATTTATCTTAACCATGCATTCAAGTAAATAGTACAGCTCAAACAGGCTCATTCATTTCTACCCTAGGGTTCATTCCATATCCTAGAGTTCAATCCGACTATTCCAGCTAAGTACATTCTTATTTAAATATTAACAACTGAGTTAAACCACTCTACCAGGTATCACGGGAGAAATGGGGGCCTGTGCCGCAGATCTCGTCGTCTCCGTGGACCTCGAACATGCCACTGGCTGGTAACCTATACCAACGACCAATGTACATTAGACGAGCTCAAAACAATAGATACTCAACATGAATACGTAGAAGAACTTGAGTGGAAAACAACGGTACTTCATTTATGGAAATCCGATTCCGTTTGGACCTTAAACAGGCCAAAAACGTAGTTACTGATCAAAATCAGACATCTGGGACTAATCCCAGACGTCTTAAAAGACGTCAAAACTCACCTTGTGTTTCCTGCGACTAATCAGACGTTTAGACTCCCTCTGCGACTGTCTGGGGGTAGCTCCAGACGTCGGACAAGGTCTCCAGTCATCTGGAAGCACCTCCGAACGTCTGGAGGCGTGATCTGACATCCAAAAGTCCTTAGGAAAGAGCACCACGCGCCTTCCCAAAGCCTTCCCTACATACAAAAATGCAGGCACGGTTTCAGCCCAACAACTCCTACGCTGAGATCTTCTGCATGGCGGAAATCAGCATAGGAACGTACGTACCTCGCGCGATACGTGCTTTCAGACGTCCGGCCTCAGCTCCAGACGTCTAGGTGCCTCGCCAAATGTCTGGAATTCACTCCTGTTAAGACCCGTTCCATCAAAGCCCTTTAAGACGTCTGGGACTTGGGTCAAACGTCTGGTCAGACGTCTGGAAATCAATTTTTGTGTGTGTACGACCTCGAGTCTGCTCGCGTGCCGCGCGCAGTGATGAGAGCCTCATCATGAGCCCTTACTAGCTCATTTTGATCCAAGAAAGAGAATAAAAGCTATTGCATAACTTAAAAAAAGGCTTAATTGAAGGAATAAGTGCTCTGAGAAGAAAACATGAAATAAAGGGTAAAACTGTAGTTTTACCATTGCAGTACATAAATGAGATTTCTCAATGAAAAAACATAGGTCAAATGGTCTAAATAAGATAAAAAGTGGGTTGATTCAATCAGAAAAGGGTTCATGTGCAATCTAAGAATTAAATGACATCTGATAACCCTAAAACAGATTCGCTTAATTCAACAAGGTTTCGGTTAGGATAAAAATCAAGTAAACCCTCTAAAATTCATGGAAAAATAGCCCCTAGGTTTAGAACATTCAATTTGGCCTTTGGAACCTAGTTTGACCTAGATTGGGGTCCTAACTCATTAATTGACCTAATTTGGATTTTTACGTAAAATATCCAGTCAAACGTGGTCAAACCTAAAATCCAACTCCACTATTGGATTCCTTGGGTTCAAATTAGGTTTGTACTAAAATTTGGACCTAAGGGGAGGTCATCTTAACCTACTTTGCAAATTATAGTACACCTAAATTACATTTTGACCCTTATCTTTTGAAAATCATCACATAAACCCCCTAGCTTCCTTGCCAATCTTACAATCAGGTCCCTCTGCCATTAATGGGGAGGAATCCTTCTCCGGCGAGGAAGGCAGGGGGGATACTCTCTGATCCCTCAGAGATCTCCTCCCAAAATTGGAAGGGAGATTCTCTGAGGAATCCCCTTCCATCTAAGCCCGATCACAATCTTTGATTTCTATCCAATCTCTCATGCGAACGCACGAAAGACTTGGGATCCCAACTACCTTCCTTCTCCGACGAGACGACGGTGACTGAAGGCTTGCCCTCCACGCACCAGAAGCTCAGCCAGCACCTATAAAAGGATCACCGACCCTCTGCGATGGACCTAGACTTGTTTAGGCCGTAGAACTCTCCAAAATTCATCTCTCCTCTCTCCAACCAAGAAGCCCGCAAGCTCCGGCAATTACCTCACCTCCTTCTTGTTGCTCTACTGCCATACCAGTAGCGGAGTTCACTCCGCCTCATCCTCCCGCGTCGCGTCGCACCAAGCGCACGCCTCCCTGACCTCCTCCTCGTTGTCGTTATCTCCCTCAGGGTTGTCTTCTCCGACGACGGTACAAACGAGCCGTCTGACTCCGCTGCCCCCTTTCACTCCCAACAATCCAGATAAGTTCCCCATCTTTCACTCTTTCATTTCCCTCACTTTATTTCACACAACCGCCCCTCGACCGTCACTGTCCACCTCCACCTTCCTCATCTCCGGCCACCCTCCGGCAAGACGCTCCCGTCACTCCGCAACCCCACAGGTCTCGCCAACCACCGCATAACCTCTGCCACACTTTACTGAGTATCCTCCACTCATCCACAGACCTTCTACACCGCCACAACAGCCCTCCGATCACACCCATCCGTCCGGCCACAGAGCGACCTAGGCACACACGCCTAGGCCGCCCCGCGGCTTGCCACCTACTGCCACACCTTCGCCATGACACGGCGAAGGTCCCCCTGTGATCTGATTGAGCGGCAAGGCCCTTTTTGTGTCAGGCAGGTTTCGAGCTCCCACTGCCATTAGCGGTGACTCGAGGAAGCTGCTTGCTTGCTCTAGGTTACGAGATTTTAGGGTTCCACGTGCAGCAAACTTGGGAAGGTCGTGCAAATCCAGTCATCCCAGCAAGTGACACCGCAGGACCAGCAGTTGTGGCAATTGGAGGCACGGTCTACTGCAGGCGCGCGAGAAAGAGCGGTGGGCATTAGTCCCACCTCGGTAAGCTGTAAAGCACGTGAGTCCTTTATATTGATTTTGTGTTATTGCCCTGTTGCCTCCGATAACACTTGGGGTGAGGTCCCTCACCTAAACACTGTGCCTCGTCCGTGAGCTCATCACACAGATCTGGCGCGACCCGACCCGACACCATCCTGAGCACTCCTCGCGCACTACACCAACGCCGGTGCGCCTGGACCCGGGCGAGCGACCTGACCCGTTTACCCGGCTCTGGGAGAGCGTGCTGAAGAGTGATATACACAGAGAGAGAGAGATGCGGGTGTGGGTAGAGGGGTAGGTTTTGCTCCTCTTTGGTTTGTGCAGGGAAGGTAGAAGGGAGAAGCGAAGCTGACACTTAGCCGCGGCAAGCGAAGGAAAAGAAGAAGGAAGGAGGCTCCACAAAGGAAAAAGAAAGGCAAGGCAGAAAAGAAGTGAGGCCAAAGAGAACAGAACTAAAGAAGGAAGAAGAAAGAGATCAAGGGGCAAACAAAGACGCAAGAAAGCGAAGGAAAAGAAGAGGAAGAAGAAAGAGAAGACCACTTAAGAAGAGGCAAGCCAGGCCTTGGTCGCAAATCAAGAAGAGAAGGAAAAAGAAGAGGAACAGAAGCAGCAAAGGAAGAGAAGAAAAGGAGCTGAAGCAGAGCAAATCACCATAAGAAGAGTCTGGGAAATACTTTAAGACGTTTGATATTTTCCATCAGACGTCCATTTTTTCTTGAGCAATTTCTTTCTATATCACTCTCATTGAACTAGTCATTTCTTCTTATTTAAAAAGTTGTGTTCTTAAGTTTTGGATTACTTAGATTGCTCCCTGTGTTCGACCTCGGATACTCTGATTTTTGAGTTATAAATCTTTATTTGTTTTCGCGGAAAGTTCATCTATATTACAACACAATATTTGTTAAAACACGATCTAGCCACGTTAACACGCAGACTGAGCCCAGCCGCCTTCTTCTCTTTCTTCTTCCCTCGCCGAATGTAGAACCCTTCCCCCCACGCCTACTTATACCCCTTCTCTCCCTCACGCCACCCCACTCCCATCCACCTTCTCCTTCCTCCAGCGAGAGCAGCGAGTTGCAGCCGAGTGCAGCGGCGGAGAGGGGAGGGGCAGCGAGAGAAGGGAAGAAAGGTGAGCGCGCAGGCCGTGAGAGAGCTCATCGGAGGGGCTCGCGGCTGGTCGGGCGTGCGCGAGGCGGAGGGGTGTGTTGGGGAAGTCCTCCTCGACGCTGCTGCAGCTAGAGTAGCGGGTGAACGAGCGCGGCGCGGCCGCGTGCAGTGCGAAGAAGATGCCGGAGCTTCTGGTTCTGGGATTTTTCCCATAATCAGACGTCTGGACTTACATCCAAATGACACAGACGACATTTGGAGGAAGCTCCAGATGACTGAGAGGTACATACTGCGCTTATACCTCCCTTTTTGCAGATACAGCCATGCAGGCCGTTCCGCTGAGGCTCTGATGCGTGCCGTGTTAAGAAGGTTTTGCATGCACGTGCAGGATTCGCTTCGGGAAGGCGCGGGACACGCCCTCCCACGCAATTCAGACGTCTGGGCGAGGCACCAGACGGCGGAGGGTGTCTCCAGATGTCTGGAGGGATAGTCGGACATCTGGAACTAGGTATAGACGGTTCAGTAGGATCTATAGACGTCTGAGGAGCAGCGCAGAGTGAGGTATGGATCTGGATCTCTTTTAAGACGTCTGGAAGGTGTTCCAGACGTCTGATTTAAGTCAGAATTGTCGTTTTTGGCTCGTTTAGGGTTCGTTTGAGGTCCGATTTCCGTATTTAAGATTTCGTTCTTCTTCGTATAAGTTCCTCTACCTGTTGGAATGCTTTTATCATGTTCTGAGTGGTTCCTTGTGGTTGATCCATGTGTTAGGACCTCGTTCTGTTGCGGATTTGGGGGTTGCGAAGACACGTGGACCTGCCGATCAAGCCCCCATTACTCCCGATTTTGCAGGTAGAGTGGCTTCCCTTAGTTAATTACAAACATAAATGCATATCTTGAATAAATGATAGATCCTAAGGTATGGCATGAATCCTAGGACCAGAAATACTAGATTAAATGATAGATCCTAGGGTATGGCATGAATCCTAAGACTAGAAACACTGGAACGATTGTATTGAATGCCTGAATTGCAGTCGTGGATGAGTAAATAGAATAATAACAATTGCCTATAATTGGATAACAGCTGCCTGTGAAATGTAGAGTACTGTTATTAGTAACTGTTACATGTAATTCATGTTGTTTGAAATTAAATACGAGCTGCCTATATATATAAATTGGAAAAAAAAGATTGAATGTTGGAAACACGAGTTACCTGCGAATAAACCTGAATGATGAAAACTAGTATGGCTTGGCCTGAGAAACATGAGCATTAACCCTACAGGAAATTGGGAGTAAAACTCCTGGAAATAATTGAAACAGAACTGGCAATGTGAATGGGAAAGTGTGTTATCTCTTAGGTACGTGGTACCAAGGGGAGCACATATTACCTCTTAGTGTAGAGGAGAGCTTGCCGCCGTCGGGTCGAAACTCAGGGTGAGTTTGGCCACTTTGCACCAACTTTTCTGACCCTCGTGTACACAGTACCGAGGAAAGCTGCTAGTGTAGAGAGAGAGCTAGCCACCCCACGGGGCCTGGAGTTCAGCTAGCCATCCTACACCAACTTGTTAGGCCCACTGGGCAAACCAGGGTAGTCAGGCGATGTTACGACCCAATTCCCGAATCCTTACAAGACACGAGAATCGGACCAACTCGACTGATCCCAAGATCCAGTCGTCCAACGAGAAAGTAACCAAAAAGCAGTAAAATAAACCACATTCATCATGCAAGTAACTAACAGTAACGAAAGTACAACAGTAAAGAAAAGAACTACTACAGTACATACCACCACAATAGTAGAGAATTTAAAAACAGGTACAGAAATATGAAGTTTACAATAAAAGGGTACAAGGTGAAACAGAAATACTCACTACTACAGAAAAATGGTACAACAAAGTACAACTACTGTGCTCTACTAGGCCCAGCACCCTCCGCAGCCACAGGCTCTGGCTGCTCAACACTTGGTCCTAAAAAAGGTGACAAATATGACACGTCAGCGAAACGCTGAGTAGAGTGGCAACCAACTAGCTAAGAAAACAATAAAGGTGGACAAGTAGCTGTTGTTTTTAATTTCTTTCTTTATTTTTCTATTTACTCTTTCTTGAATTATTTCTCAGATCTTTCTCTTGATTTTGAATGTTCCTTGTGGGAACGATCTTGATTGCAGTCTTTTCCGAAAAGTAGAAGTAGCACGTGGTGCTCTCCTGGCCGGGAGAGTCCCCCGTGGTGGTTCTACCCTCAGTCAACCACCCCAAGGTCACTGACAGACGTAACGGTGACTACGGCACGCGCGATAAACACACGAGTAGCTATCCCGCACTGGCACGCGGTCAGTCGTTTCCGTTAACGGGTGCGTCCAAAGCTGTAACGACCCGATTCCCGAGTCCCTACGAGACACGAGAACCGGACCGACTCAACTAATCCCAAGACCTAGTCGTCCAACGAGGAAGTAACCAAAAGAGCAGTAAAATAAACCACATTCAGCATGAATATAACTAGCAGTAATAAAAATACAGCAGTAAGAAAAGGAACTACTACAGCATGCACCACCACAACAGTAGAACAACATTTATAACAAAACATGAACTACAAGTAAAGAAAAGTACAGAGAGTAACAAGAACTACTCACTACAGTGGAATAAAAAGGGCACAAAAGAACAGTGGTAACTCTACTAGACCCTACTTGGCCCAGCGTCCTCTGCAGCCGCTGATCCTGGCTGCTCAACACCTGGTCCTGAAAAGTAACGAGTGTAACACATCAGCGAAACACTGAGTAGAGTAGCAGCTAAACTAAAGAAGCAGTAAAGTGTACAGTAGCTGTTTTATTTTCTTTCTTTACTTACGTCTTTCTATTGTTTCACAATTTATCTATTTCTCAGATCCTTCACTTGATCTCGAATGTTCCTCGTGGGAATGATCTTGATTGCAGTCTTTTCCAAAGAGTAGAAGTAACACGTGGTGCTCTCCTGGCCTGGAGAGTCCCCCGTGGTGATCCTACTCTCAGTCAACCACCCCAAGGTCACTGACAGACGTAATGGTGACTACGGCACGCGCGGTAAACGCACGGGTAGCTACCCCGCACTAGCACGCGGTCAGTCGTTTCCGTTAACGGGTGCGCCCAAAGCACAGCACGGAACCAGTATAGGGCAAAGCCCTCTCAGTAACAGGGGTCCAACCCCTCCACAGTAACCAAATAGGGGCCTTGCCCCTCCACACTCCGCACACCCTCGCCTGACTACCCTGGTTTGCCCAGTGGGCCTAACAAGTCGGTGTAGGTGAGCTAGCAGAACCCCGGGGCCCGTGGGGTAGCTAATACTCGCCCTACACTAGTAGCTCTCCTCGATACTGTGTACACGAGGGCCAACAAGTTTGTACAAAGTAGCCAGACCTAACCCCAGGTCCCTGGGGCGGCTGGCTTCGCTCTGCACTAAGCAGGTAACAGGTGCTTCCCCTTACACTACGTACCCAAGAGACAACACACCTCCACATCTTTCCTTCTCAGTTCCATTTCATTCTCTTTCCAGGAGTTCTACTCCTAACTCCCCGTAGGGTTCCAGCTGTTTTAACTCAGCACATTCAGGTTTCACCCTTTCAGTTTCACGTTCATACAACCCATATTCTCAATCATGTTCATTTATTCATAACAGGCAGCTGTTAAATCAATTTACAGGCAACTATTATTTCCTTTCCACAGTTTCCAAGACTGCAATATCTATATTCATTTCACTAGTTTTCCAGTCCTAGGATTCATGCCGTACCCTAGGATCTATCATTCAATATAGGTTTCCAGCCCTAGGATTCATGCAATACCCTAGGATCTATCATTCAATCTGGTTTCTCATTCCTAGGATTCATGCAATTCCCTTGGTTCTATTAATCGTTCCATAATTGTAACAAATTATGTTAATAATTTCTAAAGCCACTCTACCAGCTACAACGGGAGTACTGGGGCCGTGGTCGGAAATCCCGCGTGCCTCCGCAACCCCTGGGACTGCAATGGAACGGGGTCCTATCACAAGGATCAAACACAAGGAGTTTCTGAGAATAGCATATAATTACTGTAGACGGGTAGAGGATTTTATTTCGAAAAGAAAGCAATTCGAAACGCGGAAAACGGACTCCGAACGAGCACTAAACGGGTCGAAAACGACGAAACAGTCCAAAATCAGACGTCTGGAACCTCTTCCAGACGTCTTAAAATGTGGGTCAGATGGTACCTTTGTTCTGCGTAATTTCTCAGACGTCCAGAAGCCTACGGGGGCGTCTGGCCTAGTTCCCAGACGTCCGATGGTCACCTCGGACGTCTGGAAGTCCTTCCCGTCGTCTGGCACTGCGGCCAGACGTCTGATTCGCGTTGGATGGCGAATCTCAAAACCTGCACATACCCACTCCTCGTTCTCAGTAAGAACGGTCGCAGAAAAGGAAGAAGGACGAAAATAACTTACTTTCCAGATGTCTGGACAGTCCTCCAGACGTCTTCGCCGTCGTCTGGTTGGAAGCCCAGACGTTCCAGAATCAGAGCTCGACTCGCTCTCCGCCCGCGACGCACGGCCGCGCCGCGCCTCGTCCGCCTGCTGCTCGAGCTGCAGCAGCCCTCCAGCAACGCTCCACGCCCGCAGCTCCCCCGCCGGCCGGCTCTAGCTGCCCCGGCAAGCTCGAGCCCTCACGGTCGAGCTTCTCCTCCCTCGCGCAACACCTCCTCCCGCAACTCGCCGCGGCTGCCGCTGCCGCCGCTCGCTCGCGCTCGCACTCTCGCACCGGCTGGAAGAAGAAGAAGGAGCGGAGGAGATGAGAGTGAGGGATAGGGCGAGGGCCTTATAAGGCCACGCGGGGAGAGAGAGAGCGCAGTCTGTGCCTGTAGGAGGAGAGAGGGAACAAGGGGGAAGGTGCGGCGGTTGCAGGTCTACGCGCGCCTGCGCGCAAACGCAACCCCGCACGCCACACAAAAATAGATCCCAGACGTCTGGAAGGGGTTCCAGACGTCTGGTCAAACGTCTAGGCCACCTCCCAGACGTCTTAAAAAAATCATCTTGGAAGGCGTTCGTAACAATATAACAAACTCAAAGGAAGTTTCATCCCCGAAACTTGCGCTAACTAGGGTGCGGGAAAAACGTCATATAAAAACATAACAAACTCAAAGAGGACCGAAGCCGGTCCGAAAGATGTACCCGCGAAGAGCTCCGGGTACCGCTCCCGCATTGCAGCCTCAGGCTCCCAGGTAGCCTCCTCGTACCGCTGGCTCCTCTACAAAACCTTCACCAGGGGTACTTACTTTCGTCTCAAACTGCGGACGGCTCGGTCAAGAATCTGCACTGGCCACTCGGGGTAGGTCAGGTCGTCGCCCACCTCGACGTTCTCGTGACTCAGTACGTGACTGAGATCGGCTACTTACTTCCTGAGGTTGGACACGTGGAACACATCGTGCACACCAGAAAGCTGAGGAGGGAGGGCAAGTCTGTAAGCAACGGGTCCAACCCGCTCCAGGACCTCAAAGGGCCCCACGAACCTCGGCGCGAGCTTCCCTCTCACCCCAAACCGCTACAGGCCCTTCATGGGCGAAACACGAAGAAAGACGTGGTCCCCAACCTCGAACTGCACCTCTCTGCGTCTCCGATCCACGTAGCTCTTCTGTCTGCTCCTGACCGTGCGGAGTCGCCTGTGGATCTACTCGACTACCTCCTGACTCTACCGGATCAACCTGGGGCCAACCTCCCACTTGGTCCCCACCACAACCCAACTCAAGGGTGCCGTACACCTCCGTCCATACAGAGCCTCGTAGGGAGCCATGCCGATGCTTGAGTGATAGCTATTGTTGTATGCAAACTCCACCAGGGGCAGGTGCTCCTCCCAAGAGCCCCTCCAGTCCAATACACAGGCACACAAAAGGTCCTCAAGTGTCTGTATCATGCGCTCAGACTGCCCGTCCGTCTGGGGGTGGTAAGCTGTACTAAACCTCAACCGCGTCCCTAAAGCCAGCTGAAACTCAGCCCAAAACTGGGACGTAAAGTGGGTATCCCGGTCGGATACGATCTCCCACGGAACTCCGTGTAGTCGTACCACATTGTGAATATACCTCTCTGCCAACTGTGTTGGTCCCAAAGTGACTCGGATCGGCAAGAATCGTGTCGTCTTCGTCAGTCTATCCACAATTACCCAGACTGCGTCGTGTCCTCGCTGGGTAACAGGTAAACCCACCACCAAGTCCATGGTGATGCTCTCCCACTTCCACTCTGACACTAGAAGCGGCTGTAGCGGCCCTGCAGGCCTCTGATGCTCGGCTTTCACCTGCCGACACACTCAGCACTGCTCCACGAATTCACCCACATCCCGCTTCATCCCCCTCCACCAAAACTCGCGTCTCAAGTCGTGGTACATCTTCGTGTTTCCAGGATGTATGGTGAATTTGGAACCATGTACCTCAGTCAGGAGCTCTCTCAACAGCTCCTCGTCCCTGGGAATGCACAACCGTCCCCTCAGGCGCAGCACCTGGTCTGTGAAAGAGAAGTCCCCTGGGTCTCCTAACAGTACTCTATCGCGCAAGGACTGCAAGTACGGATCGACCATCTGTCCTGTGATGATGCGGTCTATCAGCTCTGGCCTAGTCTGTCATGTCACAGTCACTGCCCCACAGTGCCCCCGTAACTCTAGGGGTCGCCAACTACCCACCTCCTCCAAAAGGCTCTAACTCTATAACTGTAAGCTGGCCAAGTGTGCGGGCGCCTTCCGGCTCAAGGCGTCAGCCACCACATTGGCCTTGCCCGGGTGATAGGAAATGCTGCAGTCGTAGTCCTTCAGGAGCTCCAACCAACGTCTCTGTCTCATGTTGAGCTCCTTCTGATCAAAAAGGTATCTGAGGCTCTTGTGATCTGTGAAAATCTCGAAGGTCTCACCATACAAGTAGTGCCTCCAGGTCCTCAGCGCGAAGACGACAGCTGCCAACTCCAGGTCGTGGGTGGGGTAGGTATGCTCATGGGGCTTCAGTTGCCGCAAAGCGTAAGCGACAACGTGACCCCTCTTCATGAGCACACCTCCTAACCCCTGCAAGGAGGTGTCCGTGTACACAACGAACCCGCCACTACTGTCAGGGATGGTGAGCACGGGAGCCGAGGTCAACCTCTCCTTCAGCTCCTGAAAACACGCCTCACAGGCGTCTGTCCAAGTGAAGGGCACGACCTTCCGGGTCAACTGTGTCATGGGACGCGCAGTCTGTGAAAAACCTCTGATGAATCGTCTGTAGTAGCCTGCCAGTCCCAGGAAACTGCGAATCTCAGTGACTGAACGCGCTCTCCCACCTGAGCGCTGCCTCGACCTTGGCTGGGTCCACCGCCAAGCCGTCTCCAGAGATCACATGACCTAAGAAGGTCACCTCCCTCAACCAGAACTCGCACTTGCTGTATTTGGCGTACAACCTACGTCGTCTCAGTTTGTCCAGAACCATCCGCAAGTGTTGTCCGTGCTGCGTCCGATCTCGAGAATAGATGAGTACATCATCAATGAATACCACCACGAACTGGTCCAAGTACGGTCTAAACACCCGGTTCATCAGGTCCATGAAACCAGCGGGGGCATTGGTCAGCCCAAACGGCATGACCAAAAACTCGTAGTGTCCGTACCGGGTGCGGAAAGCTGTCTTGGAGACGTCTGCCTCCCTGATCCTCAACTGGTGGTATCCAGACCTCAAGTCGATCTTAGAGAACACCGTGGCACCCCGCAACTGGTTAAACAAGTCATCGATCCTCGGCAGCGAATATCTATTCTTGATGGTGACCCTATTCAACTGTCGGTAGTCCACACAAAGGCGTAGGGTACCATCCTTCTTCTTCACAAACAGTACCGGGGCTCCCCAGGGAGACGTACTGGGCCTCACGAAACCCTTCTCAAAAAGGTCCTGCAACTGAGATTTGAGCTCTCGTAGCTCAAGCGGTGCCATCCTGTATGGCGCGGTGGAGATGGGGCCGGTCCCTGGTACTAGTGAGATCTCAAACTCGATCTCGCGCTCGAGCGGTAGTCCCGGTAACTCGTCTGGAAATACGTCAGGGTACTCTCTGACCACCGGGATGCTCTGGAGGTCTGCCACAGGGCTGGGCTCTGCCACCACACAAGCTAGAAAGCCCTCACACCCCTGGCTCAAAAGCCTCGCCGCTCGAAGTGCCGAAATGCACCTGAAGCCTCCGTCCACTGGCTGTCCGTGAAACTCGAAAGAAGGCAACTCCGGCATGGAGAAGACAATCTTCCTCTCAAAACAGTCTACCAAGGCGTGGTAAGCGGACAGCCAGTCCATCCCCAGAATTACGCCAAAGTCCTCCATCTGTATCATAATCAAGTCAGCTGGCAGGCTATGTCCCCCGACGCTGACCTCGCAATCCGTGTACACCTCCTCAGCTACAAACAGCTGACCACTCGGACCTCTGATTACGAACGGATTCTCTAACAGCGTATAGTCCTGGCACAAACTAATTGCGAAACTGGCTGCGACAAACGAGTGCGTAGCGTCGGAATCGAAAAGTGTGTAAACGAGTTTGCCGGAAACTGAAACCATATCTGCCACCACTGATCCTGAAGCTCTGGCATCCCTGTGTGTCAGGGCGTTGATACGCCCCTCAGCTCTAGGAGCGAACGAAGCAGCCACGCTCTGCGTCGGACGGGCAGGTACTGGCCGGTACCCTCCTCATGACTGTTGTCCTCCTCCTCGCGCCTGGAAACCGTGGCCTCCTGCGCGCCCTCCAGTGCTCTGCGCGGGAAGTATCTGCTAACCTCCTGCCCTAGACGGGCAGTCCCTCCTGATGTGGCCCGGCTGGCCACACTGGTGACAAAGGGGAACCCGACTCCCGCCCTCAGTGGGTCCCTGCTGTCGGCTGGGTGGGGATCCGATGCTGGCGACTGGCCTCTGTCGAGGGCCCCCAAAGGCCATGGATGGTCCTGCAAAATGTGACGGCTCTCCTGCCGACGCCACGTGTCTCCTCTCTCGCCGGCCCTATGAAAAGTCTGGCTGAAAGGGCCTCTTCCGCCCACCGTCAGTGTCTCGCGCGGACGGGTTGGTCTCCTCGTAAGTCATGGCTACCTCCACCACCCTCGAAAACGTAGGCAGCTTCAGGGGTTTGACATACCCCCGAATCGCAGGCCAGAGCCCCTCGGTGAACCTCCAAAGGCGCTCCTCCTCAGTGGTTACCGCTGTCGCTGCAAAGCGGGACAGCTCCAGGAAACGCGTGCGGTACGCGCTCACGGTCATCGTCCCTTGGCGGAGAGTGTGGAACTCCCGCCTCCTCTGGTCTTGCCACGTCTGGGGAAAGTACTGCTCGCAGAAGAGGGTGACGAACCGGTCCCAGGTCGGCTCGTCCCTCTCTTGTCCCCTAACCGCCCTCCACCACCTGTATGCCGCACTCTCCAGCTGGTACGTGGCAAAGGCCACGCGGCACTCCACCGAGGGGCGAAGGGTGTCGAAAATCTTCTCCAACTGCTCGAGCCAGTCCTCTGCCTCGGTCGGGTCCTCATCCCCCTTGAAGGAGGGGGGCTTCAGCTTCCGGAACTGCCCGAAGAGCTCAGAGTGGCGCTGCAATGGGGATGCTGGTGCACCTCTAGGCAAAGGTGCCTCGTGCACAAAAGTGTCGGAGGAAGGTGGGGGCGGCGGCGGCCCATCCCCTCCCCCATGTCCAGCGCCGCGTCCGTCGGGTGGTCCCACAGAGGACTCCCCCTCCGCAGCCCCAGGGTGAGGCGCTCGGGGCAGTGGGTGGAGCTCCTCTCGCACAATGTCCCGTATCAGCTGGGCGAGGTCCTGGGCCTGGACGCCCAGGAGTAGCGGCTGGCCCACTGAGGCGTCGGTAACGGCACGCCCACCTCGCCAACCTCGTCCTCGGTCACTCCTGCGGCCCGCCTCACCAGTCCCGCGACGAGGCATCTCCTGCAAGGAGACGCGAAACAAAACGGAACACGTCAATACGGAACGATACCTAACGGAAATGGCTAAGAGCTCATGTCAAAAGATATGTTGTGGTGGCTACTCTAGTTATAGACATGTGAATTGGTTATTTTCCAGTCAGTTGATTCACTTCTCAGGACGACCTTGCTCTGATACCATCTTGTAACGACCCAATTCCCGAGTCCCAACGAGACACGAGAACCGAACCGACTCGACTAATCCCAAGACCTAGTCGTCTAACGAGGAAGTAACCAAAAGAGCAGTAAAATAAACCACATTCAGCATGAATATAACTAGCAGTAACAAAAATACAGCAGTAAGAAAAGGAACTACTACAGCATGTACCACCACAACAGTAGAACAATAATTATAACATAACATGAACTACAAGTAAAGAAAAGTACAGAGAGTAACAAGAACTACTTACTACAGTGGAACAGAAAGGGCACAAAAGAACAGTGGTAACTCTACTGGACCCTACTCGGCCCAGCATCCTCTACAGCCGCTGACCCTGGCTGCTCAACACCTGGTCCTGAAAAGTAACGAGTGTAACACATCAGCGAAACGCTGAGTAGAGTGGCAGCTAAACTAAAGAGGCGGTAAAGTGTACAATAGCTGTTTTATTTTCTTTCTTTCTTTATTTACGTCTTTCTATTGTTTCACAATTTATCTATTTCTCAAATCCTTCACTTGATCTCGAATGTTCCTCGTGGGAACGATCTTGATTGCAGTCTTTTCCGAAGAGTAGAAGTAACACGTGGTGCTCTCCTGAACGGGAGAGTCCCCCGTGGTGATCCTACTCTCAGTCAACCACCCCAAGGTCACTGACAAACGTAACGGCGACTACGGCACGCACGGTAAACGCACAGGTAGCTATCCCGCACTAACACGCGGTCAGTCGTTTCCGTTAACGGGTGCGCCCAAAGCACAACACGGAACCAGTATAGGGTAGAGCCCTCTCAGTAACAAGGGTCCAACCCCTCCACAGTAACCAAACAGGGGCCTTGCCCCTCCACAGTCCGCGCACCCTCGCCTGACTACCCTAGTTTGCCCAGTGGGCCTAACAAGTCGTTGTAGGTGAGCTAGCAAAACCCCGGGGCCCGTGGGGTAGCTAATACTCGCCCTACACTAGTAGCTCTCCTCGGTACTGTATACACGAGGGCCAACAAGTCGGTACAAAGTAGCCAGACCTAACCCCAGGTCTCTGGGGCGGCTGGCTCCGCTCTGCACTAAGCAGGTAACAGGTCCTTCCCCTTACACTACGTACCCAAGAGACAACACACCTCCACATCTTTCCTTCTCAGTTCCATTTCATTCTCTTTCTAGGAGTTCTACTCCTAACTCCCCGTAGGGTTCCAGCTGTTTTAACTCAGCACATTCAGGTTTCACCCTTTCAGTTTCACGTTCATACAACCCATATTCTCAATCATGTTCATTTATTCATAACAGGCAGCTGTTAAATCAATTTACAGGCAGCTATTATTTCCTTTCCACAGTTTCCAAGACTGCAATATCTATATTCATTTCACTAGTTTTCCAGTCCTAGGATTCATGCCGTACCCTAGGATCTATCATTCAATCTAGGTTTCCAGCCCTAGGATTCATGCAATACCCTAGGATCTATCATTCAATCTGGTTTCTCATTCCTAGGATTCATGCAATGCCCTAGGTTCTATTAATTGTTTCATAATCGTAACAAATTATGTTAATAATTTCTAAAGCCACTCTACCAGCTACAACGGGAGTACTGGGGCCGTGGTCGAAAATCCCGCGTGCCTCCGCAACCCTCGGGACTGCAATGGAACGGGGTCCTATCACAAGGATCAAACACAAGGAGTTTCTCAGAACAGTATATAATTACTGTAGACGGGTAGAGGATTTTATTTCGAAAAGAACGCAACTCGAAACGCGGAAAACGGACTCCGAACGAGCCTTAAACGGGTTGAAAACGACGAAACAGTCCAAAATCAGACGTCTGGAACCTCTTCTAGACGTCTTAAAATGTGGGTCAGATGGTACCTTTGTTCTGCGTATTCTCTCAGACGTCCAGAAGCCTGCGGGGGCGTCTGGCCTACTTCCCAGACGTCCGATGGTCACCCCGGACGTCTGGAAGTCCTTCCCGTTGTTTGGCACTACTGCCGGACGTCTGATTCGCGTTGGATGGCGAATCTCAGAACCTGCACGTACTCACTCCTCGTTCTCAGTACGAATGGTGGCAGAAAAGGAAGAAGGATGAAAATAACTTACTTTCCAAACGTCTGGACAGTCCTCCAGACGTCTTCACCGTCATCTGGTTGGAAGCCCAGACGTCTGATTCTGGAAAATTTCCAGAATTAGAGCTCGACTCGCTCTCCGCCCGCGACGCATGGCCACGCCACGCCTCGTCCGCCTGCTGCTCGAGCTGCAGCAGCCCTCCAGCGACGCTCCACGCCCGCGGCTCCCCCGCCGGCTGGCTCTAGCTGCCTCGGCAAGCTCGAGCCCTCGCGGTCGAGCTTCTCCTCCCTCACGCAACAGCTCCTCCCGCAACTCGCCGCGGCTGCTGCTGCCGCCGCTCGCACTCTCGCATCGGCTGGAAGAAGAAGGAAGCGGAGGAGATGAGAGTGAGGGAGAGGGCGAGGGCCTTATAAGGCCGTGCGGGGAGAGAGAGAGAGAGCGCAGTCTGTGCCTGCAGGAGGAGAAAGGGAAAAAGGGGGAAGGTGCGGCGGTTGCAGGTCTGCACGCGCTTGCGCGCAGACGCAGCCCCGCACGCCACAGAAAAATAGATCCCAGACGTCTGGAAGGGGTTCCAGACGGTCTGATCAGACGTCTGGGCCACCTCCCAGACGTCATAAAAAAATCATCTTGGAAGGCGTTCGTAACGAAAGCATAGCACGGAACCAGTATAGGGCAGAGCCCTCTCGGCAACAGGGGTCTAGCCCCTCCACAGTAACCAAACAGAGGACTTTCCCCTCCACAGTCCACGTACCCTCGCTTGACTACCATGGTTTGCCCAGTGAGCCTAACAAGTCGGTGTGTAACGACCCGATTCCCGAGTCCCTACGAGACACGAGAACCGGATCGACTCGACTAATCCCAAGACCTAGTCGTCCAACGAGGAAGTAACCAAAAGAGCAATAAAATAAACCACATTCAGCATGAATATAACTAACAGTAAGAAAATACAGCAGTAAGGAAAGAAGCCACTACAGTATATACCACCACAACAGTAGAACAACATTCATAACATAATATGAACTGTAGGTAAAGAAAAGTACAGCGGAAACAATAACTACTCACTATAGTGGAACAAAAGAGGTACAAGAGAACAGTGGTAACTCTACTGGACCCTACTCGGCCCAGCGTCCTCTGCAGCCGCTGACCCTGGCTGCTCAACACCTGGTCCTGAAAGGTAATGAGTGTAACATGTCAGCAAAACGCTGAGTAGAGTGGCAAATAAAACTAAAGAAACAGTAGAGTGTACAGTAGCTGTTATGTTCTGTTACTTTCTTTATTTACATCTTTCAATTGTCTCACGATTTCATTTATTTCTCAGATCATTTTCTTGATCTTGAATGTCCCTCGTGGGAACGATCTTGATTGTAGTCTTTTCCAAAAAGTAGAACTAGCACGTGGTGCTCTCCTGGCCGGGAGAGTCCCCCGTGGTGATCCTACTCTCAGTCAACCACCCCAAGGTCAAGGACAGACGTAACGGTGACTACGGCACGTGCGATAAACGCACAGGTAGCTAACCCGCACTAGCACACGGTCAATCGTTTCCATTAACGGGTGCGCCCAAAGCATAGCACGGAACCAGTACAGGGCAGAGCCCTCTCAGTAACAGGGGTCCAACCCCTCCACAGTAACCAAACAGGGGCCTTGCCCCTCCACAGTTCGCGCAACCTCGCCTGACTACCCTGGTTTGCCCCAGTGGGCCTAACAAGTCGGTGTAGGAGGCTAGCAGAACCCCAGGGCCCATGAGGTAGCTAGTGCCCTCCTTACACTAGTAGCTCTCCTCGGTACTACGTACATGAGGGCCAGCAAGTCGGTACAAAGTGGCCAGTCCTAACCCCGGGTCCCTGGGGCGGCTGGCTCCGCTCTGCACTAAACAGGTACAGGTACTTCCCTTGGTACTACGTACCCAATAGACAGCACACTACCACGTCTTTCTTTTTCAGTTCCATTCCTTTCTCTTTCCAGGAGTTCCACTCCTAATTCCCCGTAGGGTTCCAGCTCTTTTAACTCAGAACATCTAGGTTTCACTTTCCAGTTTCACGTTCTTACAATCCATGTTCTCAATCACGTTTATTTATTCATAGCAGGCAGTTGTTAATTCAATTCACAGGCAGCTATTAATTCAATTCATAGGAAGCTATTTGTTCCTTTCCATTTTTCCAAGACTACAGTATTCATATATTCCACTAGTTTTCCCATCCTAGGATTCATGCCATATCCTAGGATCTATCATACAATATAGTTTTCCAGCCCTACGATTCATGCAACACCTAGGATCTATCATCCAATCTATTTCTCATTCCTAGGATTCATGTAATGTCCTAGGTTCTATTTATGGTTCCATAATTTAACAGATTATACTAGTAAACTTAAAAGCCACTCTACCGGACAAGCATACTGGGGGCGTGGTCGGGAATCCCGCGTACCTCCGCAACCCCCGAGACTGCAACGGAACGAGGTCCTATCACAAGGATCAAACACAAGGAGTTTCTCAAGACAGTATACAACTACTGTAGACGGGTAGAGGATTTAATTCCGAAGAGCACGCAACTCGAAACGCGAAAAACAGACTCCGAACAGGCCCTAAACGGGTCGAAAACGACGAAACAGTGCAAAATCAGACGTCTGGAACTTCTTCCAGAAGTATTAAAAAGTGGATCAGAGGTTACCTTTGCTCTGCGTGGTCTCTCAGACGTCCAGAAGCCTACGAGGGCGTTTGGCCTAGTTCCCAGACGTCCGATGGTCACCCCGGACGTCTGGAAGTCGCTCCCGTCATCTGGCACTGTAGCCAGACGTCTGATTCGCGTTGGATGGCGAATCCAGAACCTGCGCGTACCCATTTCCTCTCTCTCTCAGTACGGTCAGTCGAAGAAGGGGAACAAAGACGGAAATAACTCACCTTTCAGACGTCTGGACAGTCCTACAGACGTCCTCCCAGCCGTTTGGTTGGAAGCCCAGACGTCTGATTCTGGAAAAATTTCCAGAATCAGGGCGCGACTCACCCTCCACTCGCGACGCACGGCCTTGCCGCGCCTCGTCCGCCTGCTGCTCGAGCTGCAGCAGGCCTCCCGCGTCACCCCGGACATCTGCTGCTCCCCCCGTCGGCCGGCTCTAGCAGCCCCGACAAGCTCGCCCTCCAGCCGAGCACCTCCTCCCTCGCGTAGCACCTCCTCCCACGCTCACCGCAGCTATTGCTGCCGCCACTCACTCGCGCTCGCTCTCGCGCACCGGCTGGAAGGAGAAGAGGAAGGGGGTGGAGGTGATGAGAGTGAGGGAGAGGGCGTGGCATTTTAAAGCCGCGCGGGGAGGAGAGAGAGCGGACAGAGGGCGCAGCCTGCGGCCGCAGGAGAGAGGGAAAGAGAGAGAGAGAGAGAGAGATGCGCTCGCAGACGAAACCACGCGTGTCGAAAAAATCGAATCCCAGACATCTGGAAGGGGTTCCAAACGTCTGGTCCGACGTCTGGGCCACCTCCCAGACGTCTTAAAAGATGTCTGAAGCCACGCGTTCGTAAAACGGTGTAAGACGGCTAGCAGAACCCCGGGACCCGTGGGGTGGCTAGTGCTCTCCCTACACTAGTAGCTCTCCCCAGTACTGTGTACGCGAGGGCCAAAAGTCAGTACAAAGTGGCCAGACCTAACCCCGGGTCCCTGGGGCTGCTAGCTCCGCTCTGCACTAAACAGGGGGACAGTCGCTCTCCTTGGTACTCCGTACTCAAGGGCTAGCTCACATCCCCAATTTCATTCTATTTATCTTCCAGGAGCTCTACTCCTAATTCCCCGTAGGGTTCATACTCATATTTCTCAGGCCAAGCCATACTATGTTTCATCATTTCAGTTTCATTCGCATATAGCCCGTGTTTCCAACATTTAATATCCATTTATATACAAGCAGCTCAAATTTAGTTTCCAATAACAGGAATTACATGTAGCAGTTACTAGCAACAGTATTCTATATTTCACAGGCAGTTGTTATCCAATTACAGACAATTATCATTATTCTATCTACTTATCCAAGACTGCAATTCAGGTATTCAAGACATTCGTTTCAAACTTTCTGTTCCTAGGATTCATGCCATACCCTAGGATTTATCATTCAATCTAGTTTTCAAGTCTTAGGATTCATGCCATACCCTAGGATCTATCATTCAAACTAGTTTTCAGGTCCTAGCATTCATGTCATACCCTAGGATCTATCATTCATTTTAGAGTTGCATTAATGTTTGTAAATAACTAAGGGCAGCCACTCTACCCGCAAAATCGGGAGTAATGGGGCATGATCGGCAGGTCCACGTGCCTCCGCAACCCCCAAAGCCGCAACAAAATGAGGTCCTAACACAAAGAGCAATCACAAGGAACCACTCAGAAAAGGATACAAGTATTTTAAACAAGTAGAGGAACTAATTCTGAGAAGAACGAAATCTTAAACGCAGAAATCGGACCTCGAATGGACCCTAAACGGGTCCAAAATGACAATTCTGACTCAAATCAGACGTCTGAAACACCTTCCAGACGTCTTAAAAAGTGGTCCAGGTCATACCTCACTCTGCGCTGCTCCTCAGACGTCCAGGGATCCTGCTGAATCGTCTGGACCCAGTTCCAGACGTCCGACCACCTATCCAGACGTCTGGAGACGCTCTCTGCCGTCTGGTGCTATGACTAGACGTCTGATCTGCGTGGGAGGGCATGTCCTCGCGCCTTCCCGAAACGAAACCAGCACGCGCAACGAAAGCCTCATCACGACATGTCTCAGCCTTCGGCGAATCGGCTTGCATGGCCGTATCCGCAAAAAGGAGGAGAAATTTCGTACCTTTCAGACATTTGGAGCTCCCTCCAAACATCGCCCACATCGTCTGGACATAGGTGCAGACGTCTGATTCTGAGAAAAATTCCCGAATCAGAACTTCCTCACCTTCTTCCCGTTGCGCGCGAGCTCGCCACGCAGCCGCCCGTCCGCTGCTCGAGCTATAGTAGCACCAGGAGAGATCTCCCCCGCATGACGCCCCTCCGCTCGCACGCCGGCCGGCCTCGAGCTGCTCCGGCGAGCTCTCTCTCTTCCTCGCACGCTCTCCCTCTTCTTCCCTCTCGCTGCACCTCTTCTCCCTGCGATGCACCCAGCAGCAGCTGCTGCCGTCGCTCTCTCTCTCGTGCTCACGCTGAAAGGAGGACACGGTGGGGTGGTGAACGAGGGAGAGGGGAGGGGCATTTGAAGGCATGGGGGTTCAGTCTGTAGGTCAGCGAGGGAAGAGAGAGAAGGAAGAGGGCGGCAGGTTGCAGTCTGCGCGCGGCACGCGCGCAGACTCGCGATCGTACGCATGCCAAAATTTATTTCCAAACGTCTGGGAAGGCGTCCAGACATCTGACCAGACGTCTGAACCAACTCCCAAATGTCTTGAAAAGCGTTTGATGTCTCTGGTCTTAATAGGCGAGGGTGCGCGGACTGTGGAGGGGTGAGACCCCTATTTGGTTCTTAGGGGCTAGACCCCTGTTACTGAGAGGGCTCTGCCCTATACTGGTTCCGTGCTGTGCTTTGGACGCACCCGTTAACAGAAACGACTGACCGCATGCCAGTGCGGGGTAGCTACCCGTGCATTTATCGCACGTGCCGTAATCACCGTTATGTCTATCAGCAACCTTGGGGTGGTTGACTGAGGGTAGGACCACCACGGGGGACTCTCCCGGCCAAGAGAGCACCACGTGCTACTTATACTCTTCAGAAAAGACTGTAATCAAGATCGTTCCCACGAGGAACATTCGAGATCAAGAAAAAGACCCGATAAATAAACCAAGTGATGAAAGAAAGAATAATTAGTTGAATAAAGAAAGAAATTGAAAACAACAGCTACCTGTCCACCTTTATTGTTTCTCTTAGTTAACTGGTTGCCACTCTACTCAGTGTTTCGCTGACGTGTTGTACTTACAACCATTGATTTAAATGCCGACGGCATGCCGTCGGCAAGGCCATTTCCTAGCAACGGTCGTGCCGACATCAAGAAAACGTTGATTTACAGGGATTTCATCGGCATGCCGTCGGCATGGTCGGCATGCTGGCGAAATTGGTGCCCATGTCAAGGTTTCTATTGGTTTTTTTAATTACTTTTGCTATTTTTATTGGTATGCATCGACATGCCCACAGCATTCCCTCGGCATGCTCATCGACATGCCCATCGAAAAACGGGCATTTCCACGGCATGCCCTCAGCATGCCCACGAAATGCACACTTGGAATTCATCAGCACGGCATCGAAATCGGCATTTCGAACCTTGCTTACAACCATTTTCAGGTCCTGGTGTTAAGCAGCCAGAGCCTACGGCTGCAGAGAGTGCTGGGCTCAGTAGAGCCCAGTAGTGTTCCTTTTGGTTGTACCATTCTGTTGTAGTGAGTATTTTTGTTACATTTCGGTACTCTTTATTTGTAATTTTATATTCCTGTACCCTTTTTAAATTCTCTACTATTGTGGTGGTGTGTACTGTAGTAGTTTACTTCTTTACTGCTATACTTTTGTTACTGTTAGTTGTTTGCATGGTGAATGTGGTTTATTTTTACTGCTTTTTGGTTACTTCCTCGTTGGACAACTGGGTCTTAGGATCAGTCGAGTCGGTCTGGTCTCGTGTCTTGTAGGGATTCGGGAATCGGGTCGTAACAACTCCAGACGTCTGATGCTGGAAAACTTCCAGTATCAAAATCCCCCCGCACCTCGCTCAGCTCGCACCTCCGCCCGCAGCGGCACCTTCAGCAGCTGTAGGAGCTTGAGCAGCTCCTCACCGGCTCCTCCTTGAGCTCCACCGAGCTCCCGTGGTCGTCTTCCTCCTCCCCCGCTCTCACTCCCTCGCACTCTCTCGCTCTCGCTCCTCCCCGCTCTCCCTTCGCCGGCTCCTCTCCTCCTCGTAGCAGCAAGGATGGGAGGGGAATGTGGCTGTCGCGGAGAAGGTGGAGGTGGCGGTGGCTGTGGTGTGGGGACGAGAGGAGAGGAGAAGAGAAGGGAGGAGGTATATATAGGAGAGGGGTTAGGGTTCGAGTGAGGGGCAAAGGAGAGAGAAGGGGCCTCTGCGCGCGGCCCATGTGCAGAGGGCACCGCACAGTATGAAAAACTCACTTTTAGACGTCCAGATACGTGTCCAGACGTCTGAACAAACGTTTGACTAGGGATGTAAATGGGTTGGGTTCAGGTCAAAATTTTGCTAAACCCATACCCATACCCATACCCTATTCATTTATCCATCGGGTACAAAAATTCAAACCCATACCCATACCCATCTACCTATCGGGTATCCATTTACCTATCGGGTACTCATTTATAAATTGATCTTACAATCAAATAATGTCAAATTAGAGTCAAAGAAAATGAAAAATTTATAAAACCAAATTATTTATTTTTAGTAAACTCTTACCATAGGAACTAGGGTTATTCTAATTTTATTGATCTCCACTAAAATTATTACAAAAAGAGTCTTTCAAGGGAAATATATAAAAACTAAAAATAGAAAAAATACAAAGAAAGACTAAATACAAGTACATTTCAAACAAAAGAGCCTCCCTCTCCAAAATAAATGTTTAATGGAAGCTTTAGAAGTATTCACAACCTTCAAAATCACGAGGGAATTATGAAGAAGATTAAGGTTGAGGGAATAAGGGACTTAGGGTGAAATTGATATATATCTTGGGCAAATGGGGATTAATTTGGGTATTCGGATAGGGTAATCGAGTATAGATTCATACCCATACTGTTAAGAACCATGACATCAAAACACTTTAAGACGTTTGGGAGTTAGTCCAGACGTTTGGTCAAACGTTTGGAAATTAATTTTTGCGTGCGTACGATCGCGAGTCTGCGCAAGTGTCGCACGCAAACTGAAACCCGCCGCCCTCTTCTTTTTCTCTCCCCTCGCCGACCTGCAGAAACCTTCCCCCAACGCCTACAAACCCCCCCACTTCTCCCTCACGCCACCCCGCCCCATCCATCTCCTCCTTCCTCCAGCGCGAGAGCGAGAGTGAGAGCGAACGCAGCAGCTGCAGTCGGGTGCAGTGGCAGAGGGGAGAAGAGCAGCGAGAGGGAAGAGAAGAGAGCGCGTGAGCCGTGAGAGAGAGAGCTCACCGGAGCAGCTAGAGGCCGGCCGGCATGCGCGCGGAGGAGCGTTGTGCTAGGGAGGTTTCCCCGGTGCTACTGCAGCTTGGGCAGCGGGCGGACGAACACGGCACGGCCGCGTGCAGCGGGAAGAAGACGGAGGAGGTTCTGATTCTGGGAATTTTCCCAGAATCAGATGTCTGGACCTACATCCAGACGACGTGGACGACGTCTGGAAGAAGCTCAGACGACTGATAGGTACGTACTGTGCTTATGCCTTCCTTTTTGCTGATACGGCCATGCAGGCCATTCCGCTGAAGCTCTGTCGCGTGCCTTGCTAAGGGAGTTTTACGTGCACGTGCAGGTTTCGCTTCGGGAAGACGCAGGACACACCCTCCCACGCAATTCAGACGTCTGGGCGAGTCACTAGACGGCGGAGAGCGTCTCCAGACGTCCGGAGAGGTGGTCGGACGTCTAGAACTAGGTCCAGACAGTTCAACAAGACCCCTAGACGTCTAAGGAGCAGCGCAGAGCGAGGTATGGATCTGGACCCCTTTTAAGACGTCTGGAAGGTGTTCCAGACGTCTGATTTGAGTCAGAGTTATCATTTTTGACCCGTTTAGGGTCCGTTCGAGGTCTGATTTCCACGTTTAAGATTCTGTTCTTCTCAGAATAAGTTTCTCTACTTGTTTGGAATACTTTTATCCTGTTCTGAGTGGTTTCTTGTGATTGATCCTTGTGTAGGACCTCGTTCTGTTGCGAACTTGGGGGTTGCGAAGGCACGTGGACCTGCCGATCGAGCCCCCATTACTCCCGATTTTGCGGGTAGAGTGGCTTCTCTTAGTTAATTACAGATATAAATGCATGTCTGGAATAAATGATAGATCCTAGGATATGGCATGAATCCTAGGACCAGAAACACTAGATTGAATGATAGATCGTAGGGTATGGTATGAATCCTAGGACTAGAAACACTGGAACGATTGTATTAAATGCCTGAATTGCAGACTTGGATAAGGAGATAGAATAAAATAGTTGCCTGTAATTAGATAACAACTGCCTGTGAAATGTAGAGTACTGTTGTTAGTGACTGCTACATGAAATTCCTGTTGTTTGAAATTAAATACGAGCTGCATGTATATAAATTAGAAAAGAAAGTTTATACATTGGAAACACGTGCTATATGCAATAAACCTGAAATGATGAAACCTAGTATAGCTTGGCCTGAGAAATATGAGCACGAACCCTACGGGGAATTAGGAATAGAGCTCCTGGAAATAAATAGAATGGAACTGGGAAAGTGAATGGGGAAGTGAGCTGGCCCTTGAGTACGGAGTACCAAGGAGAGCGACTGTCCCCCTGTTTAGTGCAGAGCAGAGCTAGCCGCCCTAGGGTTGGGATCCGGGATTAGGACTGACCACTTTGTACCGACTCTGTGGCCCTCACGTACACAGTACCGAGGAGAGCTACTAGTGTAGGGAGAGAGCTAGCCACCCCACAGGGCCCGGGGTTCAACTAGCCGTCCTACACCGACTTGTTAGGCCCACTGGGCAAATCAAGGTAATCAGGCGAGGGTGCGCGGACTGTCGAGGGGCAAGACCCCTGTTTAGTTATTGTGGAGGAGTTGGACCCCTGTTACTGAGAGGGCTCTGCCCTATACTAGTTCCATGCTGTGCTTTGGGTGCACTCATTAATGGAAACGACTGACCGCGTGCAAGTGCGGGGTAGCTACCCATGCGTTTATCGCGCGTGCCGTAGTCACCGTTATGTCTGTCAGCGACCTTGGGGTGGTTGACAGAGGGTAAGACCACCACGGGGGACTCTCCCAACCAGGAGAGCACCACGTGCTACTTCTACTTTTCAAAAAAGACTGCAATCGATATCGTTCCCATGAGGAACATTCGAGATCAAGAAAAAGACCTGATAAATAAACCAAGTGATGAAAGAATAATTAGTTATATAAAGAAAGAAATTGAAAACAACAGTTACATATCCACCTTTACTGCTTTTCTTAGCTAGCTAGTTGCCACTTTACTCAGCGTTTCACTGACGTGTTGTACTTACCTCCTTTTTCAGGACCACGTGTTGAGCAGCCAGAGCCCACGGCTACAGAGGGTGCTGGGCCTAGTGGAGCCCAGTAGTTGTACTTATGTTGTACCCGTTTCTGTAGTAGTGAGTATTTTGTTACACTTTTGTACTCTTTTATTGTAAACTTCATATTCTGTACCTGTTTTAATTTCTCTACTGTTATGGTGGTGTGTACTGTAGTAGTTCTTTTCTTTACTGCTGTACTTTTGTTACTGTTAGTTGCTTACATGGTAAATGTGACTTATTTTACTGCTTTTTTGTTACTTTCTCGTTGGACAACTGGGTCTTGGGATCAGTCGAGTCAATCTGATTCTCGTGTCCTGTAGGAATTCGGGAATCGGGTCGTAACACATACCCATACCCAAACCCGGTCGGATTTTTTAGATAAAATCCATACCCGAACCTGATCGGGTTCGGGTCAGGTTTTACCCATTCTTTTTGGGTCGAGTTGGGTTGGGTTTACCGAAACTTGCATCCCTACGTCTGACTGAAGCTCCAGACGTCTTAAATGGCTAAAAAGGTAACGAGTTATTACAACATGGAATAGACAATTAGCTGCATCACAACAAAAGCCTTGATATCAAAATTAGGGTCATCATTTTCTCACGATAAGCATTAATCCATCTCCACATGTAGATTCAGTACGAAGTTCATCAGTTTAGAGCTAGGGCATGCATGTATGTGTGTACGCCTGTAAGTCTATGCAACCATCTGTTTCATTCACTTGTCACATTTGTAGAATCTTAGTAATTGATCATTTAGCTACTTGGAACATGCAATTTAGATGAAACTAACACATCAAAACAAGAAGGATCACTCTACCTAGGTGTACGGGAGGTATGGGGGTAAGAGGAACCAATCCGAATGTCCCGGCAAGTCTCGCACGAGCCCCGAACTCAAAGCCTACACCAAATCAATGGTCAATAAGAGCATTAAACACTTTGATCGACATTTCAGTGTGCTAAGACAGTTCAAAATAGTATAAAATTGGCTCAAGTAAGTGGGAAATTCCAAGAGCTTTTCAACGACATCTGTTGCATGGAAATCAGACCTCGTTTAGGCCCTGAACTGGCCCAAAAACCCTTTATGGTCCTCTTGAACTGGGCCTGGTTAATTCAGTCTAATTGAACCGACCGCTTCCTCGTAATCACACCTCCTTCAGACATCTAATACACTCTCCAACCTTCTTATCGAGCCTCGAGACCCACTCTACCCTCGTGCTTTCCTCCTTGGACATCTGGTGTTCGTTCCCGTCGTCCGCGTGGCTCTCCGAACATCCAATGCGTGCCTCGAAGTCCACCCATGCACGACTCTCCACGCAAGCTCTCCTCGCACATGGCACAACCTACGCACAACACCCCACACAGCCTTGCTCACCGCACGCCACGTTGCCTCACAAGCTGCGCTCAGCTCCTCCCTTTACGAGGTGTGGCATCGCCCCCTACCTTGCGAGCTGCACCCATAGCAGCCCCGCTCTGTACGCCAAATGCACCGCGTCTTCCTCACAGACCGCACCTGTAGCGCCTTGCACCGCACGTGTTCCTCTCCTGCCACACTACTGCAGCCTCGCGCGCCGCGCGCCCGCCCCTCTCTCTCCCGCCTTCTCCTTCTCTCGATCTCTCACTCTCTTTCCTCTCTTTCTTGCAACATAGAGATAATGCAAGTGAAGAGAGGAAACGATGATAGCCCTCCCTCTCTCGTCCCACAACAGCGTCGGCTCAAGGAGTTAGTGGGGATGGGTGCAGCGCTAGAAACGAGGAGAGTTTTTTTAAGGGGGGTTTGTGAGGTAGGGTTTTAGGCCCGTTAGGGTGGGTTTTAGGTCACATGGGCCCATAAAAATCATGGTTTGACCCCCGCACTACTTCACACTTCGTGTGAAACTTTCAAAAACCACCCCAAAGAAATTAAGCATTCCCCCGACAGTCCCTGTGTCATTTTAGTGACAGTCGAAGAGCTCTTGGAGCAAAGTACGGACTAGTGACCTGACGATCTATTAGTTACCTACCACATCCTCTAGTAGTGGTATCATTAGATGTCTGGTAGTTTACTTTCTTTCCAATTTTCTTCGTGATGTAATAAACTATTAGGCTCTTTCTTTGGCAACTTTTATTTTTCTATTTGGATATGGACTTAATATTCTTCTATTTGCTTTGTAGTTTATATTTTGGTTAGTTATTCATTTGCTTGTGATTGTGCTTCTCATATTTATATATTGGACAATGTGATCTCATGTTAGTATCTGCGACTTGATACCGCTAAATATTGAGTCACTACAATGCAAAACCATATAAGCACTAATGAAGAGATAGATGATATTGCATCCAAGGAGGATGTAAGACCATCAACCACTCAAGATACAACGAACCAAATTAGCACACCAGTGTCAATACATTTGGCCTAACTCCAATACAATACAACCAACCTCCATCATACGTATTCGACCATAGTCGAATGCAGCATTTTGAAATCTTCACAACAACCACCTATGATAGTATAGTATCCATAACCTCCAACATTTTTACCTCATATTAGGCCTGACCATTACTTTAGAGAAGGATTATCTTCATAGCAAGGGTAGATGCCACATTTCTCTTTGTTACAACCCGATTCCCGAATCCCTACAAGATCCGAGACCGGCTCGCCTCGACTAATCCCAAGATCCAGTCGTCCAACAAGAAATAACCAAAAAGCAGGAAAGTAAATCACATTCACATATGCAATATAACTAAGAAGAAGAAAAGTACAAAGCAGTAAAAGAAAGTAAAACTGTTGTTCCATTACATGCCACCACAACGACAACAAAAACAACGGAAACAGAAGCAGACAGTAGAGACAAACAGAAACTAAAGGTTCAATACTTACTACAACAGTAAGGAACAAAAAGGAACTACTGAAAACTACGGCTGGGCTGGACTGGGCCCAGTACCCTCTTTAGCCGGAAGCTCAGGCTGCTTAACTCCTGGTCCTGAATAGTATTATGAAAAGACAGAGCCAACAAATACTGAGTAGAGTGGTATCTATACTATCTAAACTAGTAAAAGCAATAGGTTTTATTCTCTTTTCTATTTATCTATTTTATGTGTATTTCCTTTTCACCCATTTTTCTCAAACATCCAGATATTCTTGATCTTGCATGTTCCTCGTGGGAACGATCTTGGTTGTAGTCTTTTCCGAAGAATAGAAGGTACACGTGGTGCTCTACTGGCCAGGAGAGTCCCCTGTGATAGTCCTATACCCGGTCAACCACCCCAAGGTCACTGTCAAGACGTAGCGGTGACTACGGCACGCGTGATAAGCGCATGGGTAGTTACCCTGCACTGACACGCGGTCAGTCGTTTCCGCTAGCTGGTACGCCTAAAGTACAGCACGGAATAGTATAGGGCCTAGCCCTCTCAGAACAAGGGTCTCGCCCCTTCACAGTCCGTGCACCATCGTCTGACTACCCCGGTTTGCCTAAGGGGCCTAACAAGTTGGTGTAAGGTGGCTAGCTCTCTCCCTACACTAGTAGCTCGCCTCGGTACCGCGTACACGAGGGCCAACAGGAGTCGGTGTAGAATGGTTAATCCTAACCCCAGGTCTCAATCCAAGGGCAGCTAATTCCGCTCTACACGAAAAGTGGACAGTTGCTCTCCTTGGTACCACGTACTCAAGGGCCAACACACTTCCTATCTACATTCCAGGTTTCCATCTAACCTCAGGAGTTCTACTCCTAATTCCCCGTAGGGTTCATGCTCATGCTCACCCCATCTATTTCGATCCAGATTTCACTATTCACAATTCATTTCTCGTCCATAAATAGGCAGCTCATGTTTCCATAAGTCGATACATGCAACTGGTGATTTCACATGTAATTGTTCATAATTTACAAGCAGCTCATAATTAAAATATAGGCAATTGCTAACAGTTTAACTCAATCATGCATGCAAGTACATATACAGCACAAACGGTTCGTTCATTTCTCTATCCTAGGGTTCATGCCACATCCTAGGATTCCATTGGCTATTTTCACAAGCACATTCTTATTTAAATATCTTTAACAGAATTAACCACTCTACCAGACAATTCGGAAGTAATGGGGGCTCAAATCGCAGACCCAGGTGTCTCTGCGAGTCCCAAACACGTAGCAGGATGAAACCCTATACCAGGGAATACATCACAAAAGGAAGGTTCAAAACAGTGTACAAAGGTCTCTAGTACGTAGAGAAACTCGCAAGGAAACTATAGGTACTTCATTTGCGTAAAACGGACCCCGATCGGACCTTAAATGGGTCAAAAACGTGCCTACTATCCAAAATCAGACGTCTGGGAACAAGTCCAGACGTCTTAAAAGATACCAGAACCTTACCTTAGGTCCCTGCAGTGTCCTCGGACGTCCAGGCCTCCTCTACGATCGTCTGAAAGTAGTTCCAGACATCGAACCACGCCTCCGGTCGTATGGAAGCACCTCTGGACGTCTGGCGATCTAATCAGACGTCCAAAAGTACGTGGGAAAGCATTTCGCACTCCTTCCCAAGTCTACTCTTGCATACGACAGCCGCAGCTCCCAAATCAGACCAAACATTCATCTGCGGTGAAGCCTGCATGGCCGTAACCACGAAAAAGAACGTACCTTCACGATAAATGAGCTTTCAGACGTCTAGCCTTAATTCCATACGTCCAGATGCTCCACCAGTCGTCTGGACTCCACTCCAGACGTCTGATACTGGAAAATTTCCAATACCAGAACCTCTTCCCAGCGCTCTCCGTGGCGCTCCGCCTCTCGCCGCCGCAGCTCCTGCTGCTGCAAATGGTTGAGAGGCCATCTCCCCGAGCTCTCTCCTCCTCCCGCACGTGCCTACGGTGGTCGTGTGAGCTCCATTGAGCTTCCACAGAAGCACTCCGACCTCGGCCTCCTCCTCCTGCACTCTCCTTCTCCCTCTTGCTCTCCTCCTCTCTCACCTCCTCTCGCCACTCCCGCAAGCTCTGAAGATGAAGGTGGTGGTGTGTGGAGTGGAGAGGAGAGGAGGGGAGGGGTTTAAATAAGTGGCGTGGGGGTTTTAGAGTTCGAGGAAAGGAGGAAGGGAGAGAGAGAAGAAGAACGTTCTGCACGCCGCTCGCGTGCATAGCGTATACAAAAATTTCATTTTCAAACGTTCAGGAAAGGATCCAGACGTCTGTATAGACATCGGATTAAGATTCCAAACGTCTTAAAAGACTACAAGTGTGACGGGTCTTTACACTTTTGTATGAGAGTCAATCATCTAGTTTCATGGATCTACTTTTTAGTCCAATGTAAGACTTATACTTGTCAAAATATTCTTTATTGAATCTACTTGTACCACCATTACAACCGGTATACAATAAGAGAATGTGATGATGGGGGTTATGTACCTAAAAGAAAAAATGTTTATGATCAAGGTCATACTAGTAATGCATAAATTCATATAAATAGAGATGATCTTGGTAGAGAATGAGAAAGAGCATCACAAGGAGAATTTTCACAAGATTGACTACAAGTGAACGACAATGAATAGACGGTAAAAGACATGAGGGAATTATTAGATAAATAACTACCATTGCAACTAATGTTATCCAATCACATTATCGATCTTGACTGTAATTAATTACATTCATTGTGTATCATAAATATTTTCAATGATAACTTTTTTTTTTTGTCAATGAAATAATTTACGATGGTCATTGTCCATTAACTTTTTATTTTCATAATTAGAGATAGCGCGACACGAGCGAGAGAGGGTTAAGCCCCTGCAAGAGATAGAAGGAGAGTTGCTGGGATAATGTCTCTTATTTTAAAGATATACAAGTCAAAATAGATATCTTCATTTGTGTTAGTTGAAAAGAAAACATTTTGTTTTTGAAAGTGTACATATGAAAGAATTAAATAAAATAAAAAATTAAATATATTTCACCACTATATAGTTGAATGACTTTAATTATAAAACAAATTCACCATAAAACTAAGTAATAGCTAAGCAATTACTCATTAATTCAAAAATCTCAAGGTCAGAAGAAAGTTCCACGTAAAAGTATTGACAAATTATACGGTGCATTTACATTAAAAAATCTAAAAAAGAATATGAGTAATATAATAAAAAATAAGTAATTTCATAATCCGACAATTGTAGTAATTTTTTTATCATCACACCCCGTGATCCTTGGGGAGGAGGAAGGAGGCAAAAATCTGCAAGGCTATGTCTATCAGCGAGATATAAGTTATTTTAAGATAAAATATTATGAAGATAAAATAATTAACGATATTGATATGATATTAATGTATATTTATTTAACATGAACATATGAATGTAAGTATATTAATATGGTATTGTAAATATATTTTAATGAATAAATTATATTAAAGTAAATATATTTTAATATATATTAATATTAATGAGATATAATAAGATAGATATATGCAAATATTGATCGAGACCAACTCGACCAATCATATCGCGCCGTTACTCCACTCCGTGGGACCCCGAGACGGCCGGTAACGTTCGATAACCAAAACTGCTCAAAATTCGAATTTCAAAAATTCGAAACCAACCGTACCCGAACCCACCCCCACACCCCCCCGGTCCTCTCGCAATCGCTGACCCCTCCCGCTCGCCAGCTGGACCCCACCTCCTCCACCCCACGCTTCCAACGGCTACCCCCCTCCACCCCCTTTATATCCATCCCCCACCCCCTTCCCCCACGTCCCCATCCATCTTCTCCTTCCCTCGCCCATCCATCCCTTCCATCTTCTCCTTCCCTCGCCCATCCATCCCTCTCCCAAACAAAGGCGTCTTTGCACACCGCCTGTAATATATATAACCAACCATCCTCCTTTTTTATCTTCTTTCGTTTCCTTCCCACAACAACCATGAGGGAGTGCATCTCCATCCACATCGGCCAGGCCGGCATCCAGGTCGGCAACGCCTGCTGGGAGCTCTACTGCCTCGAGCACGGCATCCAGGTATGTACTTGCTTAGTTTGCTGCTCGCGTCTCCTTCTCCAATTGGTATGGTATGGTATGGTGTGGTATGGTATGGTATGGTATGGTATGGTAAGGCCATTTATTCTTCCTTGGGATGGATATTATATTTAGCCTGATGGGCAAATGCCGAGCGACAAGACGGTAGGGGGCGGAGACGACGCCTTCAACACGTTCTTCAGCGAGACGGGTGCCGGGAAGCACGTCCCCCGCGCCGTCTTCGTGGACCTCGAGCCGACCGTGATCGACGAGGTCCGCACAGGCGCGTACCGGCAGCTCTTCCACCCGGAGCAGCTCATCTCCGGGAAGGAGGACGCCGCCAACAACTTTGCACGCGGTCACTACACCATCGGGAAGGAGATCGTGGACCTCTGCCTCGACCGCATCCGCAAGCTCGCGGACAACTGCACGGGCCTGCAGGGCTTCCTGGTCTTCCACGCCGTCGGGGGCGGGACCGGCTCCGGCCTCGGCTCTCTCCTCCTCGAGCGCCTCTCCGTCGACTACGGAAAGAAGTCGAAGCTGGGCTTCACCGTCTACCCCTCCCCGCAGGTCTCCACCTCCGTGGTGGAGCCCTACAACAGCGTGCTCTCCACCCACTCCCTCCTCGAGCACACCGACGTCTCCGTCCTCCTCGACAACGAGGCCATCTACGACATCTGCCGCCGCTCCCTCGACATCGAGCGCCCCACGTACACCAACCTCAACCGCCTCATCTCCCAGGTCATCTCCTCCCTCACCGCCTCCCTCCGCTTCGACGGCGCCCTCAACGTGGACGTCACGGAGTTCCAGACCAACCTCGTACCCTACCCGAGGATCCACTTCATGCTCTCCTCCTACGCCCCCGTCATCTCCGCCGAGAAGGCCTACCACGAGCAGCTCTCCGTCGCGGAGATAACCAACAGCGCGTTCGAGCCGTCGTCGATGATGGCTAAGTGCGACCCGAGGCACGGCAAGTACATGGCGTGCTGCCTGATGTACAGAGGGGACGTGGTGCCCAAGGATGTAAACGCGGCGGTGGCGACCATAAAGACCAAGAGGACGATCCAGTTCGTGGACTGGTGCCCAACGGGGTTCAAGTGCGGGATCAACTACCAGCCTCCCACGGTGGTGCCCGGGGGAGACCTGGCCAAGGTGCAGAGGGCGGTGTGCATGATCTCCAACTCGACCAGCGTCGCCGAGGTCTTCTCCAGGATCGATCACAAGTTTGATCTTATGTACGCCAAGAGGGCATTCGTGCATTGGTACGTCGGGGAGGGCATGGAGGAAGGGGAGTTCTCTGAGGCCAGGGAGGACCTCGCGGCCCTCGAGAAGGACTACGAGGAGGTTGGGGCCGAGTCGGCCGAGGGAGAGGAGGACGATGGGGACGAGTACTGAACTGGCTTAGTGCCATAACCAATAAGCTCGTTGGCCCCGCTCTCTCTCTCTCTCTCTCTCTCTCTCTCTCTCTCATGGATGACGATGATGATGGTGAGGTGGTGGTCTTTCTATCGTTGGGTGGTGTTGTGTTGTTTTCTGTGATTTGCTGCGTCGAAGCTGAAAAGGAAAACTCTCTCTATACTACTACTTTCTCTGGGTGTTTTGCTAAGGTGATTGGTGATGGAACGAAGAAAAAATCTTCTCTTGTCCTTTGATTTTGGAACTGTTGTGTTGTTATTGTTCTCTCTTGTTTCCGTGATGTTACTGAATTGGTATTGGTTTGTTGTGCGTGAGACTGAGTTTTGAGTTACTTTGACGCAGGAGAATTAGGCCCCTCTTTTTCTGTTCACTTTTCTCCCAATGTGTGTCGTGTTCTCTTGGATTGTGCTCTGTTCTCTGTTTGACGCAGAAGGCGTTGCTACGGTCGTTTGTGAGAGGGCTATTGGTTTGTGTTCTTCCATGTTTGAGGACTGCTCTGTTTGATGTTTGTGGACAATGAGTGGGACCCCATGAAGGAAATTTTTAGTGGCTTGGGAGAGTTACTTGGATTTAGTCTGCTCTAAACGTTTCACCTTGACAGGTGACGAGAGAAGAGGTGGGGGGTCTACTACTAATGCAGTATGAGGGGTGTTGTAGCACTCTCGTGTACAACAGAGTGTAAAATTTTCAGGCCTCATACATGCTCCAAATTTAGATAATTAAGTGCTTAATTGCATCTGTGCACGCATAGGCGCTTTTTATTTGGTTCAAGCTTCATACTGTAAGCATTGTGCTTTTTAGGCCCTCACTCTCACACCTCTTATCCATGAAGGCAAAAGATACAACACTTCCAACACCGAAAGGGGGGAAGGAGGAATGGGTGAATAATTTGTCTTTTCCCCTGTCCACAAGTACCGAAGATGCTTGACAAGTGACGACGTTTGTTCAAAAAAGGTGATTCATCTAATTTAATTATTCCATAAGATGTAATCGTTGACAGTAACGTACTTCTGTGGGGCATGTTCTGTTCATTATCAATTCTATATAAGGAGTGCAACAGACTGCTCATCGGTTGTTGCAGCCCAGCAGACCATTCCATCCTAATTCCTCTCTCTGTTCTTCCAGTGTTCCAAGAGTAAGAAGTACCTTTATCTTGGGATTAAGTATGTCTTGGAAATTGTTCTTCCAATCAACAGTGGAAATTTAATTTGCAGCCTAACCATATCTATCTTAAGAATCTTGCTAGAACCCTCAAAAAAGGGGGTAGAGCTAGGGAGGGCAAAGTGGGGGGCCTCCCCACTAACCGACTTTTTATATACTACAGTTGAGGGAGGGTAGTCTTTTATCCGACTATTTGTTACCTTAACTATGAGGTTTTCATTGACAACCATAACCTTCCTTCACTTGTACCCGCACAACCTAAAATGATCTGCCACATTGGAAAAATCAGATCATTCTGGCGCATGCATTTAATCAATAAGCAAAAGGCAAATTTTAGGGGAGCACACACCTGTTTCTGCAAGATGATAATTGTTCATAGCATGGGAACAACCAAAGATGCACAATGCACTTGGACTGTTGAAGGCAATTTTTTCATTTTTAAATCTCCTCATCTAGGGTCCTTGGTGAATTGCAAATTCAATTCTCTTCGAACCACTCATTTTACAAATAATATCCTCAACGTTCAATGAGATGTACAGAGTGGCTTACACTGCATGCAGAATATACTCTTTTTTTTCACCTTTAAAAAAACCTCTGGTTAATATCGCATTTTTTTGGTGTATGTTGACTCCTCTTCCTTAATGTATAGATGGGAGATAAAGTGGATGGTGGGAGAGCAAGCGAAATTTTTAGTATTGGTTCTTACCATAGTAGTAAGTAGAGGGAATCGTTACCCTTTCAATTGGCTGCAAAAAAATTGGTGTCGTCGGTAGGTGCAGTACTGAAACAAAAGTTCTCCAATTCATGCAATAAACTTAACGCCGTAGGACTACCACCTTGCAACTTAACGCCGTTATGCATCAGTGATCTTATATCAGACTTTCGTGAAACAATAAAATGCTGCGAGTATTCTGTACGTAAATTCATTAGATAGGAATAAGAATTGGCTTCCTGTGCAATATCCGAGACATTAATAAATCAGGGTAATGTGGGACAAAACCAAGTAGGTTTATAAGCCCGAAAAGCCTGGAGCAAAACGCATGACAAATCATCATCCACCACAAGGAAGTTGGGAGAAATCACAATAAGAATAGAAGTTTTACTGTAATTGCCAGTTTCAGTTATTGCAGAACTTCTGTAGCAGGGTGCCTTTACTACGGCCATTCTCGCTGCCATCAACGAATAAAAACGGGCAACATCAGTGAGATTCTCTTTGCTTTTGAATTTATCACGGTCTCGTAGAGAGCTTAGAAATTATCTCCTTTACTTCCAAATTAGCATCATATGTTTGAATTCAGAAAAGCATGCTTCTATGGTTCTATTTTCCCTCTCTTTATCCTCTCATCACTGATCAAATGCACAACCTTACACAACACCAAGAAATAGATTGTGGAAGAAATTGAGCCGAGCTTCTTACATGTTACTTTTTAGCAATTAACTTATACACTGCAGTCAATTTTTGTTGTATCAAAAGAGCCATGTTCAGAAATAGAAGTTCTACAGCTTTTGCACCGAGAGAATTCACTCAAGCAGGAAACTGGTTCCTACCGCTATAAGCGAATCCTCTTGGCAAGTGGGAAGCTCCTTGAGCTTTTTCAATGTATCGTCACCTTTCGTAACTCTCCCAAATACCGCATGCTGAGATGGAAGTTAAGTAGAAGATAAAAGTTGGAAAAAATGAGCAAAATCAATCTCTTTGGTGGGTGTAAATTACATGTAATTCCATGAAGAAAATAAAAAATAATAGTGCACCACATGACACCATGAAACTAACTAGACTCCGTAACACTCCCCCTCAAGTTGGAGTATAAATATCAATCATGCTTAGCTTGGATACACATGTATCAAATGTGGATCTAGCTAGTGGTTTGGTAAAGATATCAGCCGTTTAAGCCTCTGAAGTGATTTGGGAGGTAAAGATAAATCCCTTCTGAATTAAATCTGGTGTAATGGCAATCTATCTCCACATGTTTGGTGCGTTCATAAAACATGGAGCTATTAACAATGTAAGTGGCAGCTTTGTTGTCACATCGCAACTCCATAAGCCCATCAATCTGTATATGTAGATCACTTAGCAATGATCTCATCCACATCAATTCTACTGAGGTATGAGCCATAGCATGATACTCAGACTCAGCACTGGATCTGGACATCACAGTCTGTTTCTTACTTTTCTATGTGACCAAATTCCCTACAACATAGAAACAAAAACCTGTGGTAGACTTTCTATCATCATGGCTACCTGCATAATCTACGTCAGAGTATCCAACAACCGTCACAGACGTCCCTCTAGTGAAAAGAAGACCTTGTCTTGGTGCTCTCTTCATGTACCTAAGCACCATCATACTGCATCCCAGTATTGTCTAGTAGGCTTCTCCATAAATTGACTTAGCTTTCCTACTGTAAAGGAAACATCTGACCTAGTAATTGTCAAGTAAAGCAACTTCCCCACCAGCTGGCGATACTATCTATTATCAACTGGCTTTGCATCACTGTCATATAGTCGTCCTTAGGATCCATGAAAATATTCGTTGTCTTGACTCCCAGCATACCTGTCTCCTTTAGCACATCAAGAGCATATTTCTGTTGAGATAGCACAATACCACTCGTACTACAGGTTACTTCTATCCCAAGAAAATATCTCAATGGCCCTAAATCCTTCATCACAAACTGATCTGCCAAAGTCTGTCTGGTCTCAGCCACACCTGTTGTATCATCACCAGTGACAATCAAGTCATCAACATAGACCAAAAGAACAACAATAGATTTCCTTGCCTTCCTAATAAACAAAGAATGATCTGCAGACGATCTAGTGAAACCCCACCTGAGAAAGCTTCTAAAACCAAGCTCTTGGGCTCTGCTTGAGGCCATAAATGGCCTTCTGCTATCACATTCCCCCTGAACCTCATAACCAAGAGGTTGCTGCATGTAAACCTCCTCCTGCAAATCCCCATAGAGAAAATCATTCTTCACATCAAGCTGGTGAAGATGCCAATCTCGCTGAACTGCCACTGAAATCAAAATCCTCACTGTAGATAGTCAAGCCACCGATGAGAAAGTGTCAAAGAAGTCCACCCCATATGTCTGGGTGAACCCTTTGGCAACAAGTTGGGCCTTATATCGTGCAACAGACCCATCTGGATTATACTTGACTACAAACACCCATCTGCAGCCAAGTACTGTAGCACCCTCTGGCAAAGATGTAAGTAAGAGCATTCATCTCATCCTCCATGGCATGGCGCCACTTTGGATCAAGCATAGCCTGCTGGTAGGTGGTAGGGATAGATATCGTAGAAAGAGCATGACAGAAGCTCTCAAAAGTTGACCCAAGGCCATCAGTAGCCAGGCTACCGGCAGCACAGTATCTAGACTCACAGGTGCAGGGTGCCCTCCTAATGGCAATAGGAATGCCAAGATCAGTCATCCGATCCTCTTGTACTAGCTGTGAAGCAAAAATATCCTCATCCGAACATCCATCATTCATGGGGTGTCGTATCAATACTCTGCAACCTGTCTGTGGTCTCCTGAGGTGGAGACGGTGGAGTCTCTGTGGTTGCTGTAGGAGGTGGCATCTGGAAGGTACTGTGGGGTCGCTGATATGCAACAACAGCTCAGAGAACTTTATAGCAGGCTATGTAGTAGTAGGAGGGGTAGAGATAGGTATCTCCTCTATGGGAACAGGAGGTATAGGCATTGGAGCCTCCGAAACCTTAGGGGATAAACTCCGGGCAACAATGGAAAAATATGGGATAGTCTCATGAAAGATAACATTAGCACTCACATAATGCCTACTAGTAAAAGGATCAAAGCATCTATATCCTTTCTAAGTTTGTGAATATCCCAAGAACACACACTTGACCGCTCATGGTGCCAACTTGTCTCACCCTGGAGAAAGAATATGAACAAATGCTGCGCATCCAAACACACGAGGTGGTACATGAAACAACTCCTGCTCTGGATGCAATATATGCTAAGGAATCTGCTCATGAAGCATTGAACTAGGCATTCTGTTGATTAAATAACATGCCATGAGGACTACATCACCCCAATATAGCGGAGGCACGCTATGATGAATCAATAAAGTGTAGGCCACATCCAAAAGATGTCGGTGTTTCCTCTCAGCCACCCCATTTTGCTAAGAGGTATGAAAGCAAGTAGTCTAGTGCACTATCTCATGTGACCTGTAAAACGCAAACAGTCTGGTGGTACATAACTCAAGTGCATTATCAAATTTGACTACTTTAATAACAGCTGAATACTAAGTCTTAATCTCCACCATGAAATGTTCAATGACAAAATCAACATCTGACTTGTTCTTCAAAAAGAATACCCATTATAGGCAGGAAAAATCATCCACAACTATTAAATAATAACGGTGACCTTGCCTATCTGGTATCCGACTCGACCCCCACACATCCATGTGCATTAACTCAAACAAGCCCGTAGACCCAGAACAGGTACTCACCGGGTAGGAAGTATGTTACGATCCGGTTCCCGAATCCCTACAGGACACGAGACCGGACCGACTCGACTAATCCCAAAACCCAGTCGTCCAATGAGAAAGTAACCAAAAAGTAGTAAAATAAACCACATTCACCATGCAAGCAACTAACAGTAACAAAGTACAGCAGTGAAGAAATAAACTACTACAGTACACACCACCACAACAGTAGGAAAGTAAACGAGTACAGGAATATAAAGTTCACAATGAAAGAGTACAGAAGTGTAATAAACTACTCACTACAAAAGGAAATGGTGTACAACAAAAAGCTACAATTACTAGGCTCTACTAGGCCCAGCACCGTCTACAGCTGTAGGCTCTGGCTGCTCAACACCTGGACCTAAAAAAGGTTATAAGTATAAAACGTCAGCGAACGCTGAGTAGAGTGGCAACCAACTAACTAAAACAGTAAAGGTGGACAAGTAGCTATTGCTTTTCAACTTCTTTCTTTCTTTAACTAATTATTCTTTCTTTCATCACTCGGTTTATTTATCAGGTCTCTTTCTTGATCTCGAATGTTCCTCGTGGGAACGATCTTGATTGCAATCTTTACCGAAGAGTAGAAGTAGCACGTAGTGCTCTCCTAGTCGGGAGAGTCCCCCGTGGTGGTCCTACACTCAGTCAACCACCCCAAGGTCACTGACAGACCTAACGGTGACTACGGCAAGCGCGATAAACGCACGGGTAGCTACCCCGCACTTGCACGTGGTCAGTCGTTTCCGTTAGCGAGTGCGCCCAAAGCACAGCACAGAACCAGTATAGGGCATAGCCCTCTCAGGAATAGGGGTCCAGCCCCTAAGAACCAAATAGGGGTCTCGCCCCTCCACAGTCCACGTACCCTCGCCTGACACCCTGGTTTGCCCAGTGGGCCTAACAAGTCTGTGTAAAGCGGCTAGCTGACCCCAGGCCCCGTGGGGTGGCTAGCTCTCTCCCTACACTAGTAGCTCTCCTCGGTACTGTGTACGTGAGGGCCAAGAAGTCGGTACAGAGTGGCCAATCCTAACCTCGGGTCCCAACCCAAGGGCGGCTAGCTCCGCTCTACACTAAACAGGAAGACAATCACTCTCCTTAGTACTCCATACTCAAGGGCCAGCTCACTTCCCCACTCACATTCCCAATTTCATTCCATTTATTTCTAGAAGCTCTACTCATAATTCCCCGTAGGGTTCATGCTCATATTCCTCAGGCCATTCCATACCAGGTTTCATCATTTCTATTTTCATTTCTCAGGTTCTACACATGTACATGTAACTTTATTGTTCACATTCCAAGTTTATTCGCAGGTAGCCCGTGTTTCCAACATTCACCTTTCCATTTCCAGTTCATATACATGCAGCTCATATTATGACATTTAACGTAAACAACAGGAATTTAAATGCAACAGTTTGCTAGCACAAGTACTTTACATTTCACAGGCAGCTGTTATTTATTTACAGGCAATTGTTATCATTCTATCTACTCATCCAAGACTACAATCCATACATTCAATACAAATATTCCAGTGTTTCTAGTCCTAGGATTCATGCCATACCCTAGCATCTAATTATTCATTCCACATATTCATTCAGGTTTGTAGTTAAACTAGGGGAAGCCACTCTACTAGTAAACCCAGGAGTAGAGGAGGCTTGATCGGCAGGTCTGCGTGCCTCAGCAAACCCTAAACTTGCAACGGAACGAGGTCCTATCACAAGGATCATTCACAAGAGACCACTCAGAACAGGATAAAAAGTATTCCAACAAGTAGAGGAATTTATATGAGAAACAACGGTATCTTAATTGTGGAAATCGGACCTCAAACAGACTTTAAACAGGTCAAAAACAGTAATTCTGATTCACATCAGACGTCTGGAACACCTTCCAGACGTCCTAAAAGAGTCCAGAACCATACCTCAACTCCTGCGCCACCCATCAGACGTCCAGGAACTCCGCTGAACCCCGTTCCAGACATCCGACCACCTCTCCGGACGTCTGGAAATGCTTCCCGTCATCTAGTTCCTCGCCCAGACGTCTGAATTGCATGGGAGTGTTGGTGCCAGAGCACCACGATCATTTGTTTTGATGATAACAAAACACGTGTCATTTAACATTTGCACTTGGAGTCTTAGATTTCAGGTCAATTGCAAATGGAGACGTGATTAGACGGAGTTCAAGCTCGCATCCGGGAAGGATTGGAGGAGCTTGATGGAGAACAGAGGAGATTCGCCAGGAGCGATAAATTGAAGAAGGAAAGAGATGAAGAATATGATAGATTTCCTTCTCTTGTATTCTTTGTATTTTTCGTTTCTTTTGTTGCTCTTTATTTTTGTTACTTAGTTTCATGTTAAAGAGCCTCAAAGTACCCTGACAGTAGTCCTAGGAACACCGGCACAACCCTAGGATACTTAGGTTTTCTGTAGATAACTTAGAAAACCAATATAGGAGTCAAACATCCTTTTCAGACGTCTAATTCCAAAAACAGACGTCTGATAATGGGTTTTAAGACGTCTGACTGCTGATTCAGACGTCTGATAACATTTAGGTTGGACTTAGTTAGTTTTGTCTGATGAAATCAGACGTCCAGACCTTAGACCAGACATCTTAGAAGACGTCTGATGACTTTGCCAGACGTCCAATTAGTGGATCATTGGTTGGCTTAGCAAACACCGGAGGATTTGACCATTAGAGCCTTATCTGACGTCCTTAAGTCTTTCCAAACGTCTGATAGATGACCGTTTTGCCTCGGCTGACCCAAAATCTCTTCTCAGAGATTTTCTAGCCATTGCACTCTCTTGGATCAACTTGGTTGATCGGAAAATCCTAACTCGAGAGGGTTAGGTGGTGGTTTTCACCCGGTTTGGGTTTCCACCTAAAAATTATTATGTACCTTGTGTGATTGAATTCTTTTGTGAGATTGTTTATATTCTATTCTGCAATTTATTACGTCACCCCCTCCTAGTAGAGCGAATCCACAATTGGCATCAGAGCAAGTTCTTGCGAGATCGGAGTAACACCCGGCAAGAAGATCATGGAAGGGAGCAGTTCTGCGAGCAGGATTTCCGAGGGGCAGTCCATCGTCCGACCACCCTATTTCGACGGGAACAACTATAGCTACTGGAAGCTACGGATGAAGACATGGCTTCAAGCCAGCGAATTTACAATATGGGACCGTTGCGAGACCCCTTTCAACATCCCAGAAAGACCCGCAGCAGGCTACTCACGGCAGCAGATTGGAGAACTCTCACTCAACGCGAAAGCTATGAACGCGTTGTACTGCGCGCTCAGCTTGGAGGAATTCAACAGAATCTCGCAATGCGCCACCACATACGAGATTTGGCACACACTCGAGGTAACTCATGAAAGTACCTCTAAGGTAAAAAATTCTAAACTCAATTTACTTTCACAAGAGTTTGAGGCTTTTTCCATGAAATCTAACGAAACTTTAAGTGAGATGAACACTAGGTTCACTCTCATAGTAAACAATTTGAAAGCTTTAGGAAAGACTTTCATCAAGGGGGAGCTTCAAGGGAAGCTTCTTCGTTCCCTCGGACCGGAGTGGGAACAAAAAGTCACCGCCATCGAGGAGGCAAACGAAGTGGAGGAGCTCAACATGGAAGATCTCCTAGGCAATCTGATGGCCTACAAGACAAAGTTGAAGCAGAAGAAGAAGGATACACTGGAGCCAAAACCAAAGAAGACTCTCGCCTTCAAAGTTGTGTCAGATAGCGAGGTAAGTTCCGACAACGAAGACTTTAAAATTTTACTTAAAAAGTTTTCCAAGTTGTGTAGGGAATCAAAGGAGAGGTCAAGACGTTGCTACCACTGCAACGAGAAAGGTCATCTGCGACCAGAATGCCCTCTTCTCAAAAAGGAGAAGAAGAAGGAAAAGGAGAAGAAATCTAAGAAGAAGGCGTTCCAAGCCACTTGGAACGATTCGAGCTTAGAGGAAGAAGAAGAAGGAAAGTCTATAGAAGAAGAAACCACTTGCTTTGGTTTCATGGCCAAAGGAAGCAATAGCGACAGCGAAAGCGGAAGTGACTCCGACAACAAGGTAAATTTCGATTTACAAGAAGCTTTTAATGAACTATTTGATGTTAGTAAATCATTAAGAATAGAAAACAAAATCATTAAAAAGAACCTTAGTTTTCTTAAAAATGAAAATGGTAGGTTAGAAAAATAACTTAAGGACATAGAAGCTAGTCCTAAAATTGATAATCTATTATTAGCAAATTATAACCTCATCAATGAAAATAATAAATTGATTGAGGAAAATGATAATTTAAAGTTAGAAATCTGTGATTTAAAGACTAAGATGCATACTATAGAAAAAGAAATTGCATGTCTTAGGGAAAACTCTAACAAATAAATCAACAAAATAGATAATTTTTATAGCCCTAAGGTTGAGAAAGGATCTAAGTCAAGGAGACCCACTAACAGATTTGGATCCAAGCTTACTTGGATACCGAAGAAATAATTGGAATCTTGTTTTGTAGGTTTCAGGGACAACTACAACACAAAGGACTGGACCTACAAGCTCAAAGCTGGTCAACTCAAGTTAGGAGAACCAAGGAGTAGAACAAGGAGGAGAACAAGAAGACCGACAAGACGGTGAACAAACGATGGACCCGCCGCACGTCGACCACCAGACTGGAGACCGGCGCCAATGCCCAGGCCTCCAAGCTATGGATGGGAGCCCCATCCGATGTGGCATCCACCACCACCACTTCATCCATTTTATTGGCCATGGTAGGTGAGGTAAAAATTCTTTACCCTATCTTTTTATCATTAGCATCTAGATAGGAGTTAAAAAATAAAAATTATGAGCCTATTGTCAATTTATAAGGGGGAGTTGCAAGTTAGCTAAATTTCCTTTAGTAAGGGGGAGAAAAATAATAGCTATCTTGTTGTTACAAAAAGGGGGAGGACATTACTCTTGTTAAAAGAAATTCATAAAAGAGCATGTTTTAAGGGGGAGTTATAGGAAATTTAAAATCAATCAAACCTTTTTGATAATGTCAAAAAGGGGGAGGATTTTTTGCATTATTATTTATGATTTTGTCATCATCAAAAAGGGGGAGATTGTTGGTGCCAGAGCACCACGATCATTTGTTTTGATGATAACAAAGCACGTGTCATTTAACATTTGCACTTGGAGTCATAGATTTCAGGTCAATTGCAAATGGAGACGTAATTAGACGGAGTTTGAGCTCGCATCCAGGACGTATTGGAGGAGCTTGATGGAGAATAGAGGAGATTCGCGAGAAGCGATAGATTGAAGAAGGAAGGAGATGAAGAATAGGATAGATTTCCTTCTCTTGCACTCTTTGTATTTTTCATTTCTTTTGTTGCTCTTTATTTTTTTTACTTAGTTTTATGTTAAAGAGCCTCAAAGTACCCTAACAGTAGTCTTAAGAGCATCGGCACAACCCTAAGATACTTAGATTTTCTGTAGAGAACTTAGAAAACCAATATAGGGGTCAAACAGCCTTTTCAGACGTCTAATTCCAAAAACAGACATCTGATAATGGGATTTAAGACATCTGACTGTTGATTCAGACGTCTGATAACATTTCGCATGGACTTAGTTAGTTCTGTCTGATGAAGTCAGACGTTCAGACCTTAGATCAGACGTCTGATGACTTTGCCAGACGTCCAATTAATGGACCGTTGGCTGGCTTAGCAAATACCAGAGGATATGACCGTTAGAGCCTTATCAGACGTCCTTAAGCCTTTCCAGACGTCTGATAGATGACCGTTTTGCCTCGGCTGACCCAAAATCTCTTCTCAGAGATTTTCGAGCCGTTGCACTCTCTTGGAAATCGATGCCCACGAAAAAGTAGGTTTCCAGACGTCTAGGCATAGTGCCAGACGTCTTGTATGTCGTCTGATGGACTTGCACTAGAACCCTGTTTAGATCTGATTCAAATCAGGAAGAAACTCGCTAAAATCAGACGTCTGACCTTATTTTCAGACGTCTTAAACTGGCTTCCCAGACGTCTGATGCCAGGATCAAACGTCTGATAACCCTGTCAGTGCAATCATTATTCCTGATTTAGGCTTGATTCTCTTGGGCTTTGCACCCAACGGCTATGGAAGCTTTCCAAAGCCTTCCAAAGCCTTCCTAAGGCCTCTATAAATATAGAGGAACCTCTTGCACATTAAGACACACCTAGAGACACCAACATACACCTAGACACACCAAGAACAACCATTTCCACTCTTTTGTGTCCAAAAAGAATCTCTTGCTCTCCAAGCTCAAGTTCTACATCTTGAGAGCATCAAGCCTTTGCGCACCCGCTCTCCCGCTGTTGTTCATGAGAGCGACGTTGCGCCGTCGCGTGGCTCACGCACCCGTGTCATCGATTCGATGCACTCCTTGCAAAGGGGAGTTTCCTAATTCCTATAGAAGCTAGGTTTAAATCTTTGTTGGCTCTATAGGACTATATTTGTTATTTTATCTTTGTTATTTGGTTGGGTATTTGCTTTGTGAATTCCCGTCTCCTTCGTGGGACAAAATCCTTCTCATGAAGAGAAGGGGTTGAGGAACGCTACCCTCGCACTTGTAGCGTGGTTGTACTTGAGGTTGAATCACCCTCGTTTAAATTGATTCATTTAGTGGATTTGATCAACTTGATTGATCGAAAAATCCTAACTCGAGAGGGTTAGGTGGTGGTTTTCACCTGATTTGGGTTTCCACCTAAAAATTATTGTGTACCATGTGTGATTGAATTCTTTTGTGAGATTGTTTATATTCTATTCCGCAATTTATTACGTCACCCCCTCCTGGTAGGGCGAATCCACAGGGAGGGCATGTCCCGCGCCTTCCCGAAGTGAATCTTGCACGCGTCAACGAAAATCTTCTCAATATGGCACGAAACAGCGCTTCGACGGAATGGCCTGCATGGCCGTTGGTGCCGTTCCCTCTCTAGGGTTTTGTCGTAGTATAGTATAAAGAAACGGTCACCAATTTAATACAATTTGTTACTCGGAAATAAAAAGTTTCTTGAGGTCGAACTTAGAGTGCAAACTATAATTCCCGAAGCATATAAATTCACAATATATAATGTTTTACAAAAATTAAGAAAGAGAGAGAGAGAGTAAAAATTGTTCCTTTCTTTCTTTTTCCCTTTTCCTTCTCTTCTTTCTTTTTCTCTGCGGCAAGCTCTTCTTTTCTTTTCCTTTCCTTTCTTCCTTCTCTGAAGGACTTCTCTGCTGCTTCCTTTTCCTTCTTTTCTTTTCTGATTTCTTGTGCGGCAGTCTCTGTCTCTCTCTTGGCTTCTTCTTCTTCTTTTCTTTTCTTTTCTGCTGCTGCCTCTTCTTTTTTTTTTTCTTTCTCTGCTCTGGTCCTTCTTCTTCTTTCTTCTCGTTTCTTTTCTGACGTCTGATTCAAAAATCAGATGCCTTAACTGATCATCCTCTCCTCCTTTCCTTTGTTCTTATCTTCTCTGGCTTCCTCTGCTCTTCTCCTTCCTTCCTTCTCTCTTCTTCACCTGTTCTTGCGCACACTCACAAACTTCAGCGCAAAACCTACCCTAACCCTTCCCCGCGTCTCTCTCTCTGAATCTCTCTTTGGTAAGCTCTCCCAGAGGTGGGTAATCGGGTCGGGTCGCGTGCCCGGGTCCAGGCGCACCGGCGTAGGTGGTGCGCAAGGAGTGGGAAGTTGGGTCAGGTCAGATCCGCGTGGGCGTGTCGCGGATGAGACTCGATGAATAGGTGAGGGACCTCACCCCAGTGCTATCGGAGGCAACCAGCCGATAGCACTTTTTCAATTTATGTATGGGAATGCGCCCATACACTTCCGAGGTGGGACTAAAGTCCCACCTCCGATCTCGGGCGCCTGCGGGAGAAGGCTTCGAGCAATTGGGGCAGCAGCCGAGGCTTGAGACCCCAATTGAAGTCCTGGGTGTGTGCGCGACTTCCTTCCGCGTCGCCTGGGGCTCACGCCTGGAGCTGCCTGCCAAGCAGCTCTTGCTGCTCGTCAATGGCGGCAAGGAGGGCGAAACCTGAAACACGCAAACGGCCTTGCGGCCATGTCAAAAAGGTTCAGGGAGGTTCGCCAGAGCGCGGTGAGTGCGGTGCGGGGGTCGGCGAGATGCTAGAGTGCCTGTGGCCGTGCACCTAGGGCACTCTGTGTGCGTGAGAGTGGGTGTGTTCAGGGAGTGGTCTGGAGGTGCTAAGTGGTGAATGGAGGGTGGATTCGGTGTCAGTGAGGTGGCGCGGAGCTTAAGGGGTAGCTGGCGAGGCAGATGGAGGCGTGGAGTGGCGAGTACGCCTCGTCGGAGGGCCGCCGGAGATGAAGAAGGTGGTGATGGACAGTGGTGGTCGGTGGGTTGAAATAGTAAATTAGGAAGGGGGAAATAACAGAGAGAGAGGGGGGAAAGTTTTTACCTACCTAATTGACAAAGAGAGAGGGAGGCGACACTCGGTGCGTACCTACCGACGCCAGAGACGAAGGAGCCCAGAGGGGAGTAATGGGACGAGGAAGAGGTCGAGAAGGCGTCAGCTGGTGCGGCCTAGCACGGGAAGACGAGGCGGAGTGGGCTCTATTGCAGGTATGGCAACAGAGCGACGAAAGGAGGAGGAAAGGGCCATCGAAGCCTGCGGGTGTTTTGACCGTGGGTGGAGGAGACGAAATTGGGGAGGGATCCTCTGCCAAATCAGGCTTGAAGGAGACGGCAGCCCCTGCCGCTCCTTATAAAGGTGTTGGCGAGGAGAGGGTTTCGAAGGAGCGACGTGGGGAACTCGCCGAAGATGGCCGGAGATGGAGACCCATGCCTTTCGTGCATTCGCACGAGAGGCATGGGCAGCCGCAGGTCACAAGGGAGGGTCCCTGCGACAGAGGACGACGCAAGGAACCCCCCATTAGTTCCTGAGAGCGATTGCCTTACCCTACGCGGCGCCATCCTCAGCGCAAGGTAGCCGGAGGTATGGTGCCTGCGCAGGGTGGCAGGGAGGACCGTTCTGCAAAGAACGAAGGCAAAGATAGGGTGCTAGATGCAAGGTTTTGAAAAGATAACGGTCAAAAAGTAATTCAAGAGGACCAATTTGTAAAGTCTGTCAAGATAGTCTTCACCTAGGCCCAAATTTTTAAACCAACCTAATTTGAACCTAAGAAATTTAATGGTGTAGTTTGATTTTAGGTTTGACCACGTTTAACCGGTCAATTTGCTCAAAAACCTAAATTAGGTTAAAATTTGGGTACGGTTCTCAAATTAGGTCAAAATAGGTTGCAAAGGCCAAATTGAAGGTTCTAAACCCTAAGGAGTATTTTTTCATGATTTTTAGAGGGTTTAGTTGATTTTTACTCTACCTAGGACCTCGTGAATTAAAGTGGGTTTGTTTTTAGGGTTACAGAATGTCATTTAATTCCTAGAAGTTGCTATAAATCTTTTTAGATTAGATCATCCCACTTCCTTCCTTATTAAGCTCATTTGACTTGTGTTTAGATCCTTACATACCCTATTTGTGTATTGCCTTGGTAAAATTGCAGTTTTACCCCTCATGACTTCTTTTATTCTTTAATTCAGAATTCTCTGAGTTAGGTTTTTCTTTAGGTTTTGTAAGAGCTTCTTCACACTTATTTAGATAAAATTGTGCTATTTAGGGTTCATGATGAGGCTCTCATCAGCCGTATCCGCAAAGAAGGTGTACGTCGCGAAGCTTACCTCTCAGTCGTCTGGAACCTCCTCCAGACGTCGTCTACGTCGTCTGGACATCGATCTAGATGAATGATTCTGGGAAAAACCCAGAATCAGAACCTGCCTTCGCCTTCTCGTTCCACGTGTGGCCCCGTCGTGCCCGCTCGCCTGCTGCTCCGGCTGCAAAGTATCGGGGAGGACCTCCCTGACGCACCCCTCCGCCTCGCGCACGTGTCGACCAGCCATGAGCTCTCTGGCGAGCTCCCACACAAGCTCGCGCGCTTGCTCTCCTCTCTTCCCCTCGCTACTCCTCTCCTCCCACACCACTCACGCTCGCTGCTCGCTACTCTCGCTAGAGGAAGGAGAAGGGTGGATGGAAGTGAGGTGAACGAGGGAGAGGAGGGGGTTTAAATAAGGTGTAGGGTTAGGGTTTGCATCGGCGAGAGGAGAGAGAAGGAGAAGAAAACGAGGGTCGTGTACTGTCTGCGCGCAGCACGCACGTAGACGTGAGGACGTGCACGAAAATTTTGATTTTCATACATCTGGGAATGGGTCCAGACGTCTTGCAAGACATCTGACCCTCAATTCAGACATCTTACCAGACGTCTAACCTAAAGTACAGACGTCTTAAAAAGGTTTAATGACTCGGGTCTTAACAAGGTACGATGGTGCTTGCCCATCTGGCACGCATCACAACATATTCGAGTTGCAGGAGAGATATGTGGAATGACCCGTCGGAGGCTAACCAGGGGAAGATGTCTAAGTCGAAGATGCCACTGAATGGCACTCCCAGCAACAAATGATACTTCTTGACATGTAGAGGCAAGCAGAGTCTGAATCAGACAATAGACTCCACCCTCTACATTTCCACCACCAATCGTCTTCCCTATCAGTTTGCCTTGAATGATGCATCCCACGTCATCAAAGATAACACGACAATTAAGCTCCTTAGTAATCTTACTAACTGAGAGTAAGCCCATAGTAAAGTCTGGCACATAACAAACATCAGGTAATCTCAAAGAAGGAGTCACTGGTACCTCCCCCTGACCCACTATCCTAGAGTGTCTGCCATCTGCAACTTGCACTGTCCTTCCTGCAGGTACAGATTTGAGGTGGGTAAAATGATCTCAATCTCCACTGAGATGTCATAAAGCCCCTAAATCAACAAGTCACTCCATACTACCCTAATTCCTGCCGTGTGCAATAGAACCCAACTCAGTAGCTCCTTGGAGCCCATCATAATGGCTACAACCTCGAAGTAGTTTCTTATACTCACTCCGGGTAATGATCACTATATCATCCACCAATCTCTGTGTGGCAAAGGTGCTTGAACCAATATGAAAAGAAGCCATACTGGTTATCATGAAATCACAGATTCACCAGAAAACAAACCTCTAGAGCATAGGATCAAGGGTAAATCATACCAAAAAAGGAGACGGAGAATCGATCTCAAATTTTCAGATCATGATCATGAGCGGTGGAGGGTGACAATTGCTTTCTTTGGGCGAAACAACAACAGCCCCCACTGGGCGGCGGCACCCCTGGGTGGAGCAGCAACAGGCGGAGCAGTAGTGGCGCCCCTAGGTGGGCGATAGCCTCCTGAGCGAGGTGGAGCAGTAGCAGACACCCCTGGGCAGAGCGGAGTAGAGCAACAGTAGCTACGCCTCTAGGTGGCGGTGCCCCTAGGTTGAGTAGCAGTAGGTGGAGCAGTAGCAACTTCCTCTAGGCGGCGTGGTGGCGGAGGAGTCCGGTAGACTCCTCTGCAGTGTGGGTGGTTGGCGAGTGCTGCCTCGCCGCCTCCTCCTCTCTTCACCGGATGGTGACAGCGGTGCTGAGCGAGGTGGCAGCAGTGGTGGGGCTGCAAAAGGTGCCCCTCAAGTTTGGGTTAGGGTGGAGGTCTCGGAGGCTTGTTTAGGTGGGATATCTAAGGCACCGATCTAAGATCAATGCTCTGATATCAACTTGGAAAAAATAAGCAAAATCAATCTTTTTCTCTAACCCTACCTCTCCTTATATAGAGAGAGAGGTAGGTGCAAATTACATATAATCCTATGAAGAAAATAAAAAATAATAACGCATCACATGATATCATGAAACTAATTAGATTCCATAACAATAAATGCAATTTTTCTACATGAAAGTAGAAGTAAATGCAATTATACACGTCTGTGTGGTGATGGACTAATTAGATTACCTCGTAGTCAAGGTGAGGGGCATCACCCAAGAGGATGGCAAAAGAAAATATATCCTCCACTATTTCAATCAGATAGTCCGCAAAAGTTGGAAATTAATCAATCATATGTGTTCCTTCCAGATCCTATCATGCAAAGAAAGTAGGTGTTGTAGATAGGCAGTAAAAGAATTATAGATAGATCCTATCCTTCACCTGACTATGGCATTAATGAGATTCTTATGACATTATTAACAACTCATTCTCTCTTCTTGGTTCCTTTATCTATCTATAGCTAACATCTTCCATTCAGCTTCACGCTAACAAATCAATTCTAATGAACATGGTTGTTAAAGCTTATAATAATGCACATGGTTTAAGCATCCAACGCATGCACCACGAGACAGGGTTGTAGAGCACTCGTTTATAAGAGGAGATTATTCCACTTTATAGTTTCTTAATTTTTTGCTTAGCAATCGAGACATAAACTTATAAGCTTCAATTCGTATAAGTTATTTGAGGGCTTCGACGAAAGTTCTCAGTAAGGAGGTGATCATCACGATTTTTAAGCTAAATCAAGGAGGCTTCTCAGGATTAGTTTAAGCTAATTAAGTCAGTCATCACCATCTGATTTGGCAAGAAAGTCTTCCACAATTAATTGGCCTATCGGAGATCTTAAACCCAAAAATATAAACGTTCTATATTTTAACCAGAAATTGCAACCCACGAACTTGGGCTTTCTCGTCAAATCTCACCATTTGACCAAGCACCATAATAGGAATGTCATGTAACATTGTAGCTTCCTTTGCAGTAGCTTCCCACTAAATTAAGAGCATAATTAGGCCCCTGATAGCTTAGCCCGAAAGAAAAAAGGCGTACCTCGCCATGGACAAAATCCCCCTCACATGCTTGACTTGGCTGTACTCCCCAACCACGTTCTTCTCTGCCTCCCATCGGCTCCTCCGCAACTCGTGCTACATATAGCCCTTCTCTATCTGATTCAATTTTTGTCGATCGAAAAATAATTACGATGTCCATGAAGGGGCAAATAACAATAAAATCAAAACTATCATTTGTGTTGAGGAAAAACGTAATCACGAAAATAGTCATAAAATCAAATATCATTTGTGTCAATTAAAAAGTTAAGGGTTGGACTTCCATTCAGAACACCTCCACCACCCCCCCCTCCCCCACTTTTTCCTGAAAACTATTCGTCCACGGTAGTTAAATTTACGTGGTGCTCTCGTCAGAAGTTTTTGATCTCCCTGCAAAAACTAAAAGATACAGACACAGATATTAATTTTCATATCCAAATAAACTATCATATATTAATCCAATCTAAAGGCTTAATTCCCAGCTCCACTTGTGCGTCCTCCAACTGAGAATCGCATATTTAGTCATTGTGCAGATCCAATGGTGGGAAGGAGATGGATAGGATCTATTGATTTTTTCGTGGACAAACCACCATCCTTTGTGACATATGACCATCACCCGAGGGATAGGGTGCGCGTGTGTCTATATATATATATATATATATATATATATATATATATATATAAAAGACAGCGTAAAGTTCATTTGAATATAATTTGGGTAAAATTTATCTAATATCTTTGATTATAAATAATATTTTAAAGTAAAAATTTAAGAATTAAAATCACTAAGTATATTATATATAAAATTTTAAGTCAATTCAATACATCAAAGGATCTAATTTTAACAACTTAAATATTAAGTAATTTGACCTTAGGTATTATAGTTATTTAATTTTAATAAAATTTTATGTATTTTATATTTTTACTAAATAATTTCAATTCCTAAGTTATACATAAATTAAGTGAAGTTCCAACCCTCATATATATATATATATAGAGAGAGAGAGAGGAGTGTGTCGGTGACTTATATGTAGGTTACATATAGGTGCGATAATATCTCCCACAATTAGTAATATTTTGGATTGAAAATTTAAAAATTGAGATCACTTCATATAACATGTTATATATCAAATTTAAAATCAATCTAATAATATATGTGTTAAGAGTATCAAATTAACTTTAAATTTAATGTATAATATATTCATATGGAGTGATATCAATCTCTAAATTTTTAATCTAAAACATTACTCATAGTGAAGGATATTGTTACACATACATGTAATTTATGTACAAGTCACTTGTATGTTCTACCCACCACATATATATATATATATATATATATATGTTTGGATGTCGAAATTAACATGAGTACATTTGCCCTATGTCCTATACAACTTACTCGAAAAAAAAATGGTTGGAAGATGTGCTCTACGGTTCTTGGTGCAATGCTCGGGAACAACTCAAACTCTATGTCCCCGTAATTTGTCTGCGACCAAAAGGACAGGTAAATCAAACAAAAACGTTCGGGATATAAAAGATCTCACAAAAATAATCTACAACTCACAAAAAAAACGGACTTGATCACCATCGGACCGTACACTTTTGTCAGCTAATGAGCCATCTGACGATGGAGATGGATTTTGTAGGATTTTTTTCTGGTGAAATTTTGAGTATGACATATAGTGTCCTACATCAAATGACATAGGGGGCGGTGGGGTTTGGTGTTGGGGGTCAAAGAACGTCACCTAAAAACACGATGCAAACGGATCCGACGTCATTGTCGACGACGGAGAGGGCACGACATGTGGAAAGGACGGGTAGGAGGAGTAGAACGATAACGATTGTCGATCTATATATCTCCATGGCTATTGTCATAGTGTTTCCTTCTTTTCTTCCTGTGTAATTGGCGCGTAACGCGGGAGAGAATATGAGATCGGTGTAAGCCATTCGCACGTTACTTCCATGTTGCATGGTTTGTGATATATTCTAAAAAGTTTTGGGAACGCGGCCAATCACTTCACAAGAGAAATTTTAAGGATCAAACAAAAAGAGATTGAATTCCAAATTTCTCCGAGAAAGAAGAAAGAAAACTATGAAAAGTAGTTTCCTTTACTTCTATGCTAATAAATTGCCCCCTAAGAACCTTTTTGTAGCCTATGATGCACACTCGAGTGCTCACAGGATACAATCATGTTTTCTGAGAGGGTGACCTGGATAAGAGAAATGACTTGAGGATGCACAAGGCAAGAAGCGACTTCATCTAGACCCTTGCAATAGGGAAATCTGTTGAGCTTGATTATACTAGGCAAGAGATTGCCTAACAAAATATATTAGAATCGTTGGATAGCCATCAAGTAGACTCAGAGATTTGAGAACAAGGGAATAGAATGACCATGTGTGTACTCCTTGAAGAAAAAGGATCCCAGACCCTGCCATGGTCCTCAAATGGGGGCAAATCAAAGAGAAACTAGATTAGTTCCAGTATTGACTACTGAGATACTCAAAAAAAAAAATACTCGATGCCGTGAGAGAGGAGGATGGCTTTTGCAAACAGAATCATTAGAAATTAATCCTCAAAAAACTAGAAACTTCCCATAATAGAACTCGATATCAAGCAAACCCTTAGTTCACGTGTCAAGTGTCTCTAGGCAAACCAAAGTCAACAATCGCTAGTTCAAAGTACTTCATTACGAAGGATGGTGGGTAACCCCGAGGGGGATTTGAGATGGAAGAGTCTCTTCCTTGTGCAAGGAGATGTTTCTCGCACCACGAACCACCCAGGTTCACAACAAGAGCACCCTATTTACAAAGTGATCATTTTTGTCACTATGACATTAAAAAGTCCTGCTGCCAATTATTAGTAGCTAATAATTACTAGATTATGTAGTGACCTAGAACTAGAAACACTACGAGTGGGAGTCAACTATGATGAGCATTGTGGCTCATCAAGGTATGTTAGAAAAATTACTTGGGACAAGAAGTGGAAATTAAAGGAAATAGAGGGAAAGTGGAAAAGGCTAGACGTTTAAGGAAAAAGAAAAAGTAAATCACATCCATCTAGAAATGCACACTCTTTGAGGCATGTAAAATCATGGACTTTTTTTCCCTCTTACACTTTTATGCCCTACTCAGCCTTTTGGCTCATACTTAATTGTTACCCAATTTTTCAGGACAAGATGCTATACCATCTTATCCATCATGCAGCCCACACTCTATTAAAGGCATTGCACTAGTGTGTGTAGTATCTTACCCAAGACTTGCTTTAGCAAATGTTGTGCTTGAGGAAGTTCCTCCCTATTGAGGCCTGATAGGAGAGGTTCCTCACCTGCCTCGAGGTCCTATTGATCAACCAAACTGAGCTTCTGTTGGCCTTGACTGACTTAAGGGTGCTGGAGTGGTAGGCACAAGGGGAGAAAGCAGAGGATATGTCAGTTTCTATTTGTTTTTTTCGATATTCTATACAAGAACAGTTGTATAGTTTAATGTTAATTAGGAGTATAACTTGGTGTTGGAACCAAGCTCTACTCATATTTTGGTGCTAACAAAACGAGTTTATTATTGTTGCACTTTTGTTTGAGCTATCCTTGTTGTAGAGATCAAGTCTTAAGACCAATATAAAAGCTCCAATAAAGAACAAAAGTATTCAAGTCAATAATCAAGATTACAAAAGAATTATTCGAGTAAAGTGCAAGCCTTAATAACCAAGCATGATATTCAAAGAAGATACTTTCAAGATAGAAATGAAAAGTTCAAGGACGAATGTGCTTACAAAAGAGGTGGCTCATGTTATATAAGTATACAAATGCAATAAGAAATTGCAAGTAAGCTCAAAAAGAAGAGTCAAGATGAAGTAGGCTTTTATATCAACATTTAGATCTCTTGTTCAGCCTTCGAAAGAATTAATTAAATCAATCTAAAAAATCCTTTAATATAGTTAAAGTATCCTTTAAATAGTCTCAAAGAAATAAGGAAAATTGATTTTTAAAATGAGTTAAAATAGAATGCCAAAGAATGCACATTTAAGCTTATGCTATCTACATTAAAGGATCAAAATTAATTTTGATCGATGAAATTTATCAAAACCAACCAAAAAATAATGTTTATATTTATTTACATTTTGATCAATCAAACTTTACATTTAATTAATCAAAATTATTTAAAAACTTAATACATATGTCTTATGCATTTTGGTTGATTAAACTTAAAAATGATCAATCAAAACTATTTGAAAATGGATGTTTGAGCATTTACAATTATTCAATTTTTATCGCATTTATGACCCAATCTTTTGGGTTCGAATTTGAATGATTAGTAGACTAGTCTTTAGCTTCTAACTCTGTAAATAGGATCATTTGTACCTACTTTTAAAATGAAAAAATAAAGTACAAAATATCATTTCCCAAGCAAGAAGAAGGTATTTAGGCTCTTTGTGCATATACTTCTGCATCCGATCCATTAATCCACTCTAATTTCTTTTTGCCCATGAATAAAGCAACCAATCTATAATCCCTTGGAGGCATAAAGCATATGTAAGAAATATTTTATTTTTTGCTCATGTGTATCACATCATTTATACTTTTCTATGTTTTCCTCTTTGTATTTGGATTGAGAAACTTACTAATCTTCTAAAATTGAGTTGGGATAAGATGACTTGCACTTCACTTTTAAGGTTTTGTTAGAGTTAAGATAACTTAATTATCTTGGATAGTAGATTTAATCAGTGTGAACTGATTAGAAAAATCTTAAATTAGAAGATTTAAGTAATGATTTTGACCTGAATGAATTTTTCTCTATAAATCATTACATATCTTATATGTTTGATTTTATTGTATTATATATTTTTCACCACGTTTGATCTAGTATTTGTAATTAACTAAGATACGTAGAAGACTCCCATCACTCAAACTTTTTAGGTGCTTTGATGATATAACTCCTATTTACAGGTGCCTCAATTATCGCATAAAATTCGTGAAAAGGTGTTGATATAATATCTTGTATCATTGCATTCTTTCGGCCCTGCCTCGTGGACCCAACCAGATGCACGATGTGAAAAACGTCGAAACGTAAGTAAACAAACAAGTGAACTGGAAGGTTTGGGTGCAGAGAAGGATCCAGAGAGCAGAAAAAAAAAAAAATGGAGGAACCCTTACAGCAACGGCAAGGAGAGGTCGTCCTCCTCCTCCACCACCAATTGCCCAAACCCTCCGACCTCTCGCCGAGCACCGTCCAGGCCCTCGCCGACCACTTCCCCTCCGGCGGCGACCTCCTCCGCGCCCCCCAAATCCAGTCGGAACTCCGCGACCGCTGCCTCCACCTCCGGCGATCCCTCGCCGACCTCCACCGCCTCCTCCTCGACCGCGTTGGCTCCTCCGCATCCCGCTCCTCGGAGGTTTCCGCCCTCCTCGCCGCCGTCCGGGAGGGCCTCTCCGACGTACGCCACCGCGTCGCCCCACCAAGTCCGTACCTTTTTCGTTCCCTGCCCTCCTATCCCTCCTGTTAGGGTTAGGGTTTTCGCGTGATGTTGAGATCTGGCGTGAAGGTTTTTTTGGGGGTTTGTGGTTGCAGATGGAAGAGAGGTTTGGGGCTCCGAGGAGGTCTTCGTGGAGGAGCTCGCGAGGCTCGCGAGGGAGGCGGTGAAGGTGGAGACCGTCGGGGCTTACGCCGGTGAGTTTGATTGACCCCTAACTCTTATGAATGCTGCGATCTTTGGATGTTTTCACGTTTGGAATGTGCTTGCTTGAGTTGGTTCGGGATCGGTTTGTGCTCATTTGGAGATGTTTCTTACGAAAGTTGCGATCTTTTGATGTTTATCGTAGTTTGTTTGTGTGGGTGAAGAGTGAAGGATTATGAAGGTGTTGACTGATCAATTATTTTTGTAGAGTTAATGACAAAGAGAAGAAGGGAAGAGAGTGGAAAAGATGTTGCTGATAGGATCTTTCCGTAAGTTCGGATATAGAAGAAGGGAAGGGACGAGAAAAGTGTAGTAGTAGAGGTAAGAAGAAGAAGCGGGTTGGATGGTAGTGAAGAGAATAGGGCAGATGAACAAGGGACTCATCCATGATATTCGTCATAATTCTCCTCGGCATGGGGACATCCTCACTTTTCTGAGAGAGATATGGGCCTTTACAACCAACACTCATGCGTTTACAACTGTAAACAACCTTCTAGCTGCACCAACCAACAATTAATCAACTAATTTCCAACATGTTTGTACCTATTGGCTTACTGTCTCTCAAGTTGTTATATGCATCTTCTTGGTCTATCTCGGTTTACCTTCTGTTGGTTTGGAGACAACTTTTTCCTTTATAGCTTGGATGTGGGTGTAAGAATTCTTGTGTGACCGTTCATTGAACTGGATGTGTTATGGCTCAGATACACCTAAAAGAATTACCCTTTTGAGATCATGAATAGATAACTAAGAACACCACTTAAGATCAGTGATTTGATGTACTAGAAAACCTTTGCATCTGGGATGATACGGTGGGACCTTGTGATATCATCTCTTACGTGATTAGGGTAATGTTTGATAGGTTTCAAGAAATCTTCATTGGTAAAGTTCTACCCTATCGGTCATTTTTTGATCACATTGCCATGCATGCCAAACATGTTTGTCTGCCATCCCTAGCAATCTGATTCAAGGAGACACATGCCTAAATTAAAATTCTCAAGTAGTGAATTTCTTTTAAATAGCAGAAATGACACTCATGGTGCATAAAATTTTAATGGCAAGTTATTTATTAAGTGTTGTTTGATGCTGGAGTCTTTTTTTTTTATTTTTGTTCTTAATTATAAATAGTCTATCCTTTAGGAGTGATCAATGATGTGTATGATTGAATCTATTGCAATTTAATCTAAAACATGAGTAGTGTATAACAACAACAGAATGCATATTAAGAATCTTGGTCAAGGTAACTTGGGAGCTTTCCTTATTTAAAAATATTAACCTTGTCTAAAAGGGTTGTATTCAGTTTGGGAAAACAAATATCTAAAATATAGATCCTGAAGTTGTTATAAAAAATTATCTTTGCCCACTTCCTTTTCACATTTACCGTTTGATTTATATCTAGGCACTAAAAACGAGAACATCGAAGATCATGTACTGGTACTTGAAATTGGGCTCTGCTGTTCCCAGTAACTTTCCTCTACCCTTTTCTTTTTACATTCGCTGTTTTCTACATGCTCAGTTGGGCACCTTGTATTCCTGGGAGAGCCTTGAAATTCTTGCATTTTGGCATTTGGTTTACCGGTGGCGTACTGGGTTCAAATTTTTAAACCATATTATTTGGAAACCGCGGAAAAGTTGTGCTTCCAGTGTTGTTTCACGGAAGTGAGACAGTTAGGTGGAGAAAGGAAATGCAGTTTTGACATATGCACCTCTGTTAATATACACAAATACATATATATCTCCACTAAATTTGTAATTATGTATATTCCACTATAAAATGCCATTAGCATATTTTCATGCCCTTTCAATTAAATAAAAAATGTGATTTTACAGCAAGCCCCCCTTTTTTTTCCCTTTTTTGCAACCTACACCGCCCCCGCCCCCGCCCCCGCCCCCCACCCCCCCCAACTTACGACCTCTGTCATCTCCTCCGCCAACCACCACGAGCCAACCATCTCTCCTCCTCCTTGCACTGCTGGCACCCCACCTGCCAGCACTCGCCGGCAGCGCCCATCGGTTGCAACATCGCCCTCAGCAGCTACTGGCGGTATCCATCACCTGCAGCACTGCAGTGGCCCTAGCAGCCAGCAGCGGCACTCCTTGACGCCTTGCAGCGCTGCTCAAACCCCTGCAGTGCTGCCTCTGTAGGTGGTCTGCCTGCTTCTTGGTTTCAAATTATTTGTGAGGGTTGACCTTTGGTGGAAAAAGGGTTCACTTTTTTCCTTGCCTCTGTGAATCTTTTTGACGTCATTCTCCTGATACCAACCTTTATTGATTTATCATTTGCTTGATGAAAGAAAAGAATGGCTTTGGATTCTTTGAACTGGACGTTGTTTCCAGCAGGTCTGCCTGCTTCCAGCTGATGATGCCTTGCAGCGCTGCTCAACCACTTGCAACGCTGCCTGTCGCCTTGCAATGCCGCTCGACTCCCTGCAGCGGGGCCTTTGGGTGGGGTCAAGGATGACCCTTTGCGGAGGAGATGACAGAGGTGGTGGATCAAAGAGGGGTGGAGGAGCAGGTGGGCGGTGGGGGAAGAGAGCTGGAGGGGGAGGGGACAGTATCCATGTCGAGGTGGTTGGCTCATGGTGGTTGGCGGAGGGCATCAAGGGTGGCGACCATGTCGTGGTGGTTGGCGGAGGAGATGATAGAGGTGGTGGGTCGGAGAGGGGCAGAGGAGGTGGGCGGTGGAGGAGCAGGTTGGGGGGCGAGGAGGGTAGGAGGGGTTAAGTTGCAAAAAAAGGAAAAAAAAAAAAGTGGGCTTGATGTAAAATCACATTTATTATTTAATTTAAAGGGCATAAAAACATGCTAATGACATTTTATAGGGATATATACGTAATTACAAATTTAGTGGAGATATATACATATTTGCATATATTAACAAGGACATATATATCAAAACCTCGAAGGAAGAAGTATATGTTGGGAGTGAACAAGTATGACTTTTAAAGTTTTTACTGTGATTGTGAGTATGGAGTACGGTATGGCATGACAATCATGGATTATGGCAATGTGACGGTGGAGAATGTAGCTTGTAAGATAGTTTCTTTGGATCTCTCTAGCTAGTGGATGGTCCTTTCTTTCTTCCTTAACGATCCCATCTTTGAAACTATAGGCTAGTGACAGTGAAATGACATTGCAGAAACAACACATAAGCTTGACAAACTGATCGGCGGTGTTGAAGATGCAGTCTCGTCCTCTATGTCTGGAAAAATGAAAGCATCCTCAAGCAACGCTAAAGTGAGATAATGGAAAGGATTTATTATTCTTATTTGATATGTAGTGTACATATATGTAACCTCTTCTTTACTACAGGAATTGCAACTGCTGGCCATAAGCTCTCTCAAGAAGATTGAGGAGATTTTGTCATCTTTTACAACATCTGGGAATAAATGGACTCGACTTGTCTCTGCTGTTGATGGTAGAGTGGATAGGTCTCTTGCTGTTCTACGTCCCCAGGCAATTGCTGATCACCGTTCCTTGCTTGTTTCACTGGGATGGCCTCCAGTGCTCTCAAATTTTACAAACCCAGAGGGCAGAAAATCCATGGAATCCATCAATCCTCTCATAACAATGGATGGGGACCTTAAGGACAGGTACTATGAAAGTTTTTATGCCCTCTGCAACCTGCAAGAGTTTCAAAGACACAGAAAATGTCGACAACTTGAAGGGCATAATCTTCAAGTTGCTCTTCGCCAGCCACTGTGGACAATAGAGGAGTTGGTGAATCCAATCGCATTGGCATCACAGAAACATTTTTCAAAGTGGATAGACAAGCCAGAGTTCATTTTTGCACTTGTTTACAAAATTACAAGAGACTTTGTGGACTCCATGGATGAGATATTGCAACCACTGATTGACAATGCTAGGCTTGTGGGATACAGCTGCAGAGAAGAGTGGATTGCAGCTATAGTGGCATCATTAAACACATATCTTGCCAGAGAGGTTTTTCCAGCATATGTTGCACAGCTACAGGAGGATGGCTCTGTTGAGACTCCTTCACGGCGGAAAATTTCATGGCTCAATCTAATTGACTCAATGATGATGTTCAATAAGAGAATCCAATCATTAATTGTGAATGCAGGGTTAATGGTTTCAGTCAGGGAAGTTGAGAACTTGCAGAGAATATCCTCACTTTCTGTTTTCTGTGATCGCCCCGATTGGCTTGAGATATGGGCTGCACTTGAGCTTGAGGATGCACTTGATAAACTGAAGCCAGAGATGGAGTCTGAGAGGAGTTGGAGAACAAAGATAGATGCTGCACTGCTCTTCTCTGGCTCAGAGCATCAGAAATCCCCTGTGGTAACTAACATTGTACTCCGATGCTTATCAGCTTTGATCGACCACTCTCGACCAATTCCTGATATTGCTTTGAGGTTCAAGTTTGTAAGCCTAACAGGAGTTCCCCTATTATGGCATTTCTTCGACACGATGCTTCGCAGGTGTCAAGAAGCAGAGGGCCTTACTGCCTTGGCTGATGATGATGCTTTGATCAAGGTTTGCACTTCCATCAATGCAGCCAGGTATTGCGAGAGTGTCCTAACAGGGTGGTTGGAGGATGTATTTTTCATTGAAATGGCTAGCGATCACGCCGCCACCAACGGTGAAAGTTCCATTTTTGGTGAAGACATCAAAAAGTTGCAAGACTTTTCAAAGGCATGGCTTGAGAAAATCTCGTCGGTTGTCTTGAGGGGGTACGAATCACATTGCCGCGAGTATATAAAGAACAGGAAGCAATGGCAGGAAAAGGGAGATGGATGGAACTTATCTAAATCTTTCGTGGAGGCCCTGGAGTATTTACAAGGAAAGTTGTCAAAATTACAGGGGGAGATGAATGAAATTGACTTCACAGGACTTTGGAGAAACTTGGCCAGCGGCATAGACCAGCTCATTTTCGCTGGGGTCCTGGCTGGTCATACAAAGTTCAATGATGGTGGAGTGGAGAGGTTTGGCAGTGACGTGCGAGTGTTGTTTGGTGTGTTTAGAGAGTGGTGCTTACGTCCCGATGGCTTCTTCCCTAGGCTGACTGATGGTCTTAAGTTACTGAAATTGGAACCAGAGCTAAAGGAAGGCCTTACCGTGGCAGATCAGAAACAGAAGTGGTTGAAGGATAGGGGATTGCGGCATCTGACGGTGGCAGAAGCGGAAAAGATGGTCAAAAACAGGTTTTACAATTGATGGCCGTTTGTTGAAGTTAGTTTTTCTAGCGGTAAAAAAATCCGCGCTGGCCCTTTGCAGCATTTTAAGTTCTTCTGGTGTTCCCAATAGCTAAATATTCTTTTTGTCGTGATGGGTGCAATTTTTTATTTTTTCTTGAAAGGTTGTAATAATTGGCTTTTCACGTCTTTATATACGTAGTTATGTATTTGAATGAAAAATAAGTGGTTGTACAATTGTAATTTTAGGCAAAACATGGACTACCTTTTTCTCTCCTCTTGGTGAGGCAGCAACGACCATCGCATCTTCCGCCTTTATTCTTTTGGTAAGGCATCCAAAGTGTTGGCATCTTAGATCGTTTTTGTTATCGTAAAGCCCGAGAGGGGTGGTATTGCATCTTTCAGATTTGTCCTTGTACTAAGGCAGCTCGGCGTTGCACAAAAGCAACCGGTTGGCGTGGTATTGACCATCACATGATCCCCCAGTTCAATTTTTCCAGGTTAACCTGACCTCAAAATATTTCCTATCAACAGCCAATTGAACTGCAATAAGCTTTCAGCTCTGCCATTTGATACATACTCCGAGCCTTCTAGGCTTTAATATTTTCTTCCAACTGCAGAAGGGTTTCTTTCACCATGATAAAGGTTCCTGTAAATGCCATTACCAGGTGGAACTAAATATCACGAGCTTGGGTACGTTAAGCAAAACTGGAACATGTATACCATCAAACAGCATCGTTTCCATGAAGAATTAATTTGCCATCCCAGTATACGCAAAATAAGAGTAAGTGCAAGCTTTCTACCATTTTAACTTCCATCCGTACTCTCCCCCCCGCCCCAACCAGTGAATGGATCTTACGAAAGTATCCACCAAAATCTGGAACACATGTTATTGAACGGTTCGAGATGAGTATAAACGAGGAATACAAAATCTAGCACCGGGAAAGTATATAATTTGAGAAACCAACTTTTTCTCACGCAATATATAGAAAGAATTCCATCCTATGTTCAATCAACCATGAAGCGATTCACCTCAAAGCATCCATTTGTGGTTATCCATACTGTGTTCAATCAAACATGAAGCGATGCAGCTCAAAGCACCTAAGTTGTGGTTATCTCAAGTACAAAGCTCCCTTACAGCGATTACAAAATTATAAAGCCTAAAAAGGCTGAGATGGCAATTAAAAAATCATACCTACCTCCCCTGAATTTCATAAGAAAGTTAAGGAAAGAAAGAAATGTTACTGGGAAAAATGGAGCCTTGGCCAAAAAGATGCTGAAGACAGAGAAGATGTGCACCCATGAGGAAAAAGATTTAAGAATAAAAAGTAACGACAGAAGCAAATTACTAACTGCACAAATCCTCATTCTAACCCCAGGGGATGGTTGAGGTTTGATGGCACATACCATCCCTTCGTCACTGAACATGGTCACCCAATAGTGTGTGTCGACCACTGGATAAGAAGAAAAATTTACAGTTTCCAGTGGTCGAGTCGAAGCATCATCCCTGTCAGTCGAGCCCATCCTTCCTATCCGAAGATGAAGGTGCAGCATTTGACCTTTCCGGTGCAAGTAAGCCGTACCTCTCTTGAAGCCATTGCCTGTTATCAGCCCACCATTTCTCTGCTGCTTGTTCGCTGAACCGTTTCCGACTGCAAATGCATCAAATTGGCAAATTAAGAAATTGATGGAACAAGGGAGGATGATGCATTCAAATAAAGGATTCTACTTTCAGTTATCAGATATGCACGAAACAGAGGAAAATAACAAGCAGATTCCCCAACTTAACAAGTAAATCTTGTTTTTTAAAGATTTGTACCCCACAAATCATTAAGGAAAACGCACTTCCCATAGGCTAGAGCATATGCTGGGATCAATTTCTGGCAAAAGATGCAAACAACAAACCACCTTCACTTTAAACCTCAAAAAGCCTCATATAGCCTAGTTCTTCATCAGACAGACTTCAAAAGACTTAAAAAGAATAGTTCTTTATTATCCTGTGCAGCAGAGCGTTATGGTAGATGTAAGAGAAGCTACTAAAAAATAAGCCTTCATTGGGAGCCAATTACCCATAGCTTGCAACTTCAATTGAAGGGGAGAATCTTGTACCTTTAATGAAGTTTTCACTGCTTCTTGCCTACACAACCGGGCTTGCAAAGCTCAATCTTCTTCATTTTTTACCCACCAATGAAACACAAAGAGGCTGCCCCTGGTGTTAGTGGTAGAACTTATCTAGAATAGGTGCTGAAATGAAGATTGGATGGAGGTCCTGAATGCTAAAAGCTTTGGTGTTGTGATATTTTTGAAATAGTGTAATTTTTTCAATTGATACTGGTTACTTATTGGTTCCATAGGATTATTGATAAATTCAGGACCACAGTGCCCTTCCAACATCAATCTTCAAGCCTCCTTCAGTTAACAGGATGTCCCCAAAACAAGGGGGATATCCTGTGAATTAATCACTTATTCCCTGATTGCAGGCTTTAAGTGGGAAAAAAGAATTAAGTCACATCTGGATCTCCAATTTCTCTCTCCAGTAACTTACTCCATATTCTGCAGAACCAAACAAGAAATTTGATTATCTAGTGTCAAGAATAATACATCTAAGTAGATGGGTAATTGGATTCTCTCTTAGATCCATGCAATAGTGGGTTCATTTTAGGCCAACCACACTAGTCTAGAGTTTTTCAGAATGAGAGGGTCAAAATAAGAGTAGACATTTTTCTACTGCTTTATCTTGAGAATTATTGTAATATCTTGCAATATCTTGAGAATAGCCCTAATGGGCTGTTCTCCCATGGTCATTCCCTTCTATCTCGAGAGGGATTTCCATGTTAATCCTTGGTCTTCTTGTGGTATTATGTTGTGCTTGTTCTATTTATTCATTTATTAGAACATGCAATGTTGGAACTTAGTCCTGATGCTATATTAGATTTTCTGAAGTTACGATTTGAGTTTCATGATGTCTGTTTGCATTACATTTTTATGGATATTCTAGAAATACTTTCTCAAAGTCAATGCTTTTTGGTTTGAGGCTTTTGGATTTCTTATGTGTTGCTGTTTTAATGTTTGCAGCAAAGAACTCAATCAGATTTCAAGTGAGATTTGATATTATTTGATTGTCATCTCTTCACCAACTCTATCTTTGCTGAGATACTTGTTGGATAACTATGGTGAAGGCTTTGGACAGAATTTCAGATATTTCTTGAAGGGAACATACTACATGCTAGTGTGGCTTTCATGCAATCACAACCCATCATCATCATGGATTATCCATTCCAGATTCTCTCTGTAAACTAGATCTAAAACTGCAGTAACAGGACTCATGAATTAGATATCTTAGCCTCAGAACATGCCTCCAGATTTGTATTGACCAAGATTCTAAGTTTCCATGCTGCCATGCTGATGGCTACTCAAAGGAGATACCCATGTTTTGCTGTGCTGGTCAGTGTATTTTGTTTCTGAAAAGATCCCTGTGATCTCAACAAGCTGTTAGCACCTTCCTAGAGAAATTGCCACCAATCAGAGTAGTATCCCTCACAGCACACTTCATAATTGTGAATTCATTGATTCGCACCCTCCAGACATTGCTTGAAACAGCAACTTGACCCCACCTACCCAACTAGCTGATTGCCCAGAAAAGATAGTCAATAAGCATCTCCTAATGAATTGCTGACATCTACAACAATGTCCAAAACTCAGCACATTGACCTTCTCGTGACCAGAAGAATAACGACTAGCACCCACACCCACCTCATGGAGAAAGCTTACCCAAGAGAGAGTTCTACAGTTCAGAGAAGAGAATCGTCGAAAGTAGAAGCTCAGCTCACTCAAATAGGGAATGTTCATAATCCAGATCAGGAGATCCACAGCCAAACCAGAGGCTGTCCATGACGCTTCTCTCAAAAGACACATCTAATGAGTGGATAGATTTTTTAATTTCTGTTTTGAACTCATTTTCTTGTTACATCAAAGAACTTGCAACAACCTTTTCACAAAAAAAACTGAGAGATACTTACAGAAGAAGAAAAAGAGGAGCATGTCCCCTTACAGAAGAAGAAAAACTGGCTTTTGCTTTACAGATATCAGCGAGGATATTATCCCCTCCAATCTTGAAGATAGATTGCCAGATTTGGCAAAGGTTTGATTTGGTCGTATCCATCATATTTATTCTCCATTACATGGAGAGCACCCATTGTGGCCGCATGTTTAGTGCATAAACTTCAGAGTGAATAAACAGCGAAGGTGGCAGCTGTCTTTATTGGGAATCCTCTCTGATTGCTCAACTGTTTCTCCTTCCTTTCACCTTCGCAACTGTCATGGGTATGAACCTCATCATTTACCTGATGGATGCCATCATTCACTAAATTTCTTGCCGAAGACAACCAAGTGTTAGCATCTTCAAACTTGCCCGTTCCTCATTGGTCTGTTGGAATCTGATTTTCTTTGGGGCCACTCAATAGTTCCAAAATTTTACAGAACAGTTCAGAAGTGTTGCAGAGTTGTTTTAGTCCAAGATCTTTCGGAGCATGGTTGCAAAATATCAAAACATTCTTCAAAGCTTATATGATGTCCAAGAACTTTAACATTTGCAACTCAGTCCACAGGTATCCAAAGATGTGATCCAATTCCTTCAGAGGCTACAATTCGATCCAAAACTTTCCTTATTCTTTTCTTGGCTAAGTCTTGGTCTGCTCAATTTGAGAAAGGCTTAAGCAACCATGCTGGACATCAAACCAGAAAAGTTCCAGTTCAAGTTCCATGTGGTTCAACTAATTGCTAAGACTGGTTGGACTGATGACAAGATGGTATCGTCATCCACATAGACCAAGAAAAAACTGGACCACTTACTTTTAGGCAATTGGAACCATCAAACTAGATTTTTAAACAAGATAAAAGCGAGCATTATAACATATGAAACACATAATCTCCTGTAAATCATATATTTATTAAAATCCAAAATGTAACCATTAAAAACACAAGTAATATAACCTGTACACAAAGCATAAATAACCACATGAAATATCTAAGGCAACTCTACAGGGAAAAAGAACAAAGCAATCTTAAAGTTTTAGTTTCGTTTAGAAATGCTTTAACAGCATGAGAAAGAAGGGAGTCTTAACAGTTTTGTTCTCCTATAAAATACATATTATTTGAGCAAACTCCCAAAATGGTTCAACCAAAGTTTTGATTCAATAAAATCAAACCTTTTAGACAGGTCCAACCACCAGTCTATTCAGTCCATGCTAGCATTCTGTCTAAACCAGTGAACAATTTGAACCAACTGGTGTAAGGCTGGTTCTTGGTCCAACTGGTCTAGTCTAGTTTTTTAACAATAGGTTTGAAGCCCCAATCCTATGCAGCTGGGTTTATGGAAGAATATTTTTGTATTGTTCATGTGTTTGTATTTTTGTTATGCAAATTAGAAGGGAGGAAGACAAAAAGAGGAGAAAAGAAACAAAAAAAAAACAAAAGAGGGAAGGTAAATTGGACGAAAAAAGGAAAGAAAAAGGATGAAGATGAATGAAGAGGAGAGGCATCAACTCTGTTCCTTTTTTCTTCTCCCAATTTGGTCAAATAATATCTATAAATCTCACAGGTATGGAAGAAAGAGGGAGATAGTGTAGAGCACATGAGTTACGGCTTCTCATAGGTGATATACTCTACAATTACGATACCTTCATGACATCTACTTTGTACACATTCAATTGGTCTGCTGATGTGTTTAATACCCTATGCTTGATCATTTAAGGTTTGTTCAACTATTCCTTCCAATGGATGGAGCTATGCCCTCAATCATAGGTTTTGCTTGTTTCTTGGGTTTGTCTCCCTGCCACTGCTTGGGATCATCTGGTCTATTTCTTGGAATCAGCTTTCATACTATTATTTAAGATCACCTGTAGCATAGGTTGGGGTTTGAGAATGCACTGGACTTGGGGGGGGGGGGGGGGGGGGGGGGGGGGGGGGGGGGGTTGTTGTGGTGTGATTATTGCAATCAAGTATAAATTTTTGAGCTAATTAAAAAACCACAAAAGGTGCAAACCACAATGAACAACGATTTTTAGGTGGAAACCCCTACATAAGAAAAACCACCACCCAATTTTCACAACTTAGGATTTTCCACTTGCAAAGGCGAACAACTATCCACTAACCACACCACTTAAACAAGGGTGGTGTACCTCAATTAACAATCCCCTCTCCAATCTCAACCGGAGAGCTTTATCCTTCCACACGGAAGAGATGGAGATCCGATAGGTCGGATACCCAACTACAATGATAAATAAGCAAAAAGAAGTACAACCAAGAACCTATAGAGCCCAAAGATCAGGTTCTAAAGATACTCCCTGAAATGATTGTTGAAAGGAGTGTTGAGCACAGGAGAGCTTGCTCTCAAACAAAGTATGAGTGAGTATTGAGAGAGCAAGAGAGCTATGTTTGAGTGTAGGGAGCAACAAAGAGTGAGAACTTGGAGCTTGAGTGTCCAGAGGGTGCACCCTAACTTAGAAGTGATGTGCTATATTTATAGAGGTCATAAGATAGCTATGGTGGGCTTAGAAATGGTCTATTAGCCATTAGGATTTAGGAATAGATTTGGTGAAGGCAGATCTCAATCAGAAAAGTTTGTTTACTGACTACCATCATTAGATGTCTAATTAAATAATGATGCATCTGGTGTGCCTCATTAGACGTCTGCATTTCATTGGTCAGGAAAAGAGGGCACAATTTATACAAGCCATCAAACTACAGGTATGGTATAAGTGTCAGATGCCTCATGTTGCAATAAGCAGCGTTTGACTTTTAGGTTAGTCATCTGATGAAGTGGCTGAGCTCCCTATCCCTGTTGGATTAAACCTTCTACAAGGTACATGTGTCAAAACATCAGATGTTTTGGGCGATGTCTGGTGAGGTAGTCAAACATCTAGAGGGCAAGTATGACCAATGGGCCAGATGTCTGAAAAAGTGGTAAAGTGCCTTTCCTAAAATGGGTATATTGACTTTGAATTTTTTGTGAAGGATTTCTTCCTAGGTGGGGTTTGTTCCAATAAGTTCCTAGGTTGAACTAAGGGTCCAAGGGCTCCTTACAATGAACTTCTAAGAAAAATAACTACATCAAAAATATACTTCAGAGGAAAATGACAAAGGGCCTATCTTGGCCACAATTTCCTTCTACTTCTTAGTACTTGATGACTTTGTCTCCTTATGTCCATGGACTCTAACTCCTACAAACCTATCACATATATGATATGGAGAATATATATGATCGTTCAATTTTTTTTAGTGATTGATAATGACATTTTGTAAAATAAATAAAACATTATTAAAGAGGTTGCACTAACAAGGTTGTCTCCTACACTACTTGGGATCATTTCATGTATGCTACTTGGAATTGATTCCTACACTACATGAGATCATCTCCTATTACTAGTGGGGATTATCTCCAGCACTTCTTACAGCTTCTTTATTTTTTTTCTTTCAGGACTGTCTTCAATTATCACATTGTTTAGGATTTTATTTCTTTTTTATTTATTTGTATATTATCCCTTTGTTTAGGATAAGTAATGTCCTTTTTACATTTAGGTGGTTAGAGCCCTTTTATAAAGAAGCCAGACTTGTGATGTAGAACAACAAAATTGAATAAAAAAAATTGGAATCCTTCTAGTGTACCCTCCTCCCTTCCCTTCCTCATCTCCAAGCACATCTTCATACCTTCACTTCCAAAATCCCATGCAACTTGGCATGTTACATCACGACCAACATGTTGGCACCCAACTTCACCTTCGCCCCATGCACCAACAGCAACACCTATGCCACCCCCTTTGCATCATCGGCTTGTCACACCCACCTCAGCTCTAACTACCTCAACCCTTAACTGGCAAAGCCACTTAACCATTGCATCATCCATCGAAGCCTCCACCAAAACCACCAACAACCACTTAAAATCCAACAGTCTGAAGATATCATGCTGATCAACTTGTCAACAATCGAGTCTTTCGAGAGGGGGAAATTTGATGCAGACAACATGATATTTTTCTTTAAGGGTGTGATTGCAAACAATGTTTCAAGGTTCTCTCCTAGGCGTGCCTAGGTGCCAAGTTGAGGCAAGGTGATGCCCTAGTGCCTCGCCAGGCCTTACCTCACCTGATTTGACTAAGGTGTTGCCTAGGCAAATGCCTTGGCCAAGGCGCTAGGCACCCTTATGCGAGCGCCTGAACAAAGTTTACTAATTTTTCATTTCTTTAAATACTTTTAAGGGTTTGAATTTCTTTTTACCTAATTATTGAGTACTCTCTCTTAGTTAAATACACACATGCGTATGTATAGGCTCATATACATAGATATATACATATACATGTGCTTAAATAGATACATACATGTAGTAGATATATATATATACATGCATATAAATATACACATATTTTATATGTTTGTTTATGTATGTATGTACATGACAACTTATACATATAAATATCTATGAACATACACACATGTGCATAAGTATAGCATATAAACACCAAAGCATATAAATATAATGTGTACATTTACATATGCGTATATGTAAATATACAACACTGTATACATGCCTACCATATGTATCAACACACATACATGTGTATTACGCTTGTTTGTCTAAACATTTACATATCATCTATATTATATATATGCATGCATAACATATCATGTTTTGGCTATCTTGTGTATATGTATGTATATATGTTTGCATATATATCCTTTAGTGCCTCATTTCTCTCAGCCGAGCACCAAACACCTCAAGCGTTTTGGAACACCCCCCCCCCCCCCCCCCCCCCCCCCAACCTTTTAGCGCCTATCACCTTTGACAGCACTAATTGCAAATAGCCTTCTTTTTATTTTAGGATAAGTTCAGTTTGTTGAGTCTTCCGTTATGACCTTGTTTTGGATTTTCTTTTCTTTTCTTTATTTATTTGCATATTATCCATTCGTTTGGAATAAGTTGAGTCATTTTTAACGTTTAGGTTGTTAAAACCCATTTCCCAAAAGGGTAGACATGTAATGTACAAGGACATTGTTGAATTAAAAAAAATAATTTGAAACCCTTGTGGTGTACCCTCCTTTCCCTTCCTCATCTCCAAGCACATCTTCACACCTTCCCTTCCAAAGTCCCATGTGGCTTTTCCTTTTTCTTGCCCTCCATCACTTTCTCAATCCCACATTCTTCCACCAGCTACTGCTGCTTGGGATCATGTCCTATGTATTCGCCAATTTACCTTATTGCATGATTGCCAGACTTCAATCAGCCTGCGTGCTCCCCACCAAAAGATACATGTTCAGAGGCGGTTAGGGTCTTCCATCCTTTTTTTTTTCTGAAATAAGTACTTTTATCTTATTTGACAGGTAACAGCTTAATAAGCTCTAACTTGAGGGGAAATGCCGACACCAATGCTTTTAAATAGATGGGTGATTGGACCTTCTCCTAGAACCACATAATATTGGGCTTAGTCCAACCTCACTTATTAAGAGAGTTTTTCAGAGCAAGAAGACCTATATAGGAGTCAGTGTGCTATTGTTTCATCGTGAGATGTGCTGCTATGTATAGCCCTGATGGAATCCTCTCCTGTAGTTTTTTCCTTCTCACATGAGAGGGATTTTCCATGTTATCCATGGTCTTCTTCCAGTATAGCATTGTGTTTCTGTTTATCTACTTCAACAACTAGGAATCATTTTTCTTTGAAGCAAACTAGCTTGGTTGAGTTCTAGGAATATCAGTTCTGAATAAATTCTACATAAGATAAATCTACTTAATGTTTAGTTGGAATTTAGGGTTCAAATATGGATTAAGAGTGGTGGAGGGAAAGAGAGATAAGAGACGGTTCAAGAACTGTTATTCCACCTAACAGGATAACTCCTATCCCACCTTAAACCTGAAAGACTATTATGGTGCCAAACTGGGATATTCTAGCCAAATGCAGAACACCCAGATATGCAGAAACCGAACCTTCAGTCTATTATGAATAGCCAAACTCCAACATCAATTTCCTGGTCACTGTTGTCTCTTCAATAGAGAAGGTGATTCTTTACAATTACGGATCTTATTGATGGGTCACTTAATTTATTTTGACAGAAGGTAGATCCGTTGCTTAATGCTAGATTGTATTGCTCATTTGCTGCATTAAGTACTAAGCAGTCAGTAGTAGTTAGAAGAAAAGAAGCCATTAATTTCAAAAATTACTCAATGTAGTCAGTTATAGAGATCCAGCTACTGTAACAAAATATGCTAGACACGCTCAGTTAGGTGAAATTTGTAAATTGAATCAGGCTACTTTGAAATCTGATGGCATTTTTCACAGTAGTCCAAGGGGCTGGTTCACTTTCGGGCATGATAAATTTGCTTTGCTTTTCTTTTTTGGACACATTTGGTATGATGCTAGAACCTTGTTCCAAGATGTTTTTGCCGGAAGAGAACCCTCCTAAAATACGAAAATAAGAAAAAAATAAGGAAATGTGGAAAGAGCCAACTCTCAACACTTCCTCTCAAGTTGGAGCAAGATATCTATCATGCTCGGCTTGGAACAACATCTATCAAAAAAAAGGCCGGGAAGTGCTTTGGTAAAGATATCTATTGTCTGATCTTAAGAAGAGATGTAGATGGTTTGAATGAGCCCCTTATGAATAAGATGTCGTGTAATGACAATCCATCTCAACATGCTTTAGTTCTTTCATGGAACATAGGATTATTCGCAATAACAGTAGTAACTTTGTCACATCTCATCTCCATGGAAGAACTAATAGAAATATGCAAGTCATATAGTACGGATCATATTCACATCATCTTAATAGCAGTCTAAGCTATGCCATGATACTCAAACTTAACACTTGATCTGCACACAACTCCTTACTTCTTGCTCCTCCAAGTCACAAGATCATTAACAATATACGTGCAAAACCCTATTGTCAACTTTCTATCCTCCAAACATCCTGCATAATCCACATCTTTGTAAGCAACAATGTCAAGAGAGGTGCCTTATGTGAATAAAAGCCCCTTTCTTGGTGACAACTTCAGATACCTAACTACCATCATAGCTGCATCTCAATGTACCTTGGTTGGGTTATGCATGAACTAACTGAGTTTCCCAACTACAAAAGTAATATTAGGGCACGTTATGGTCAAATATTGAAGCTCCCCCACCAAAGTTCTAAATTGGCAAGCATCACCAGGTGTCGCATTCTCATCATAAAGATAAAGTGTTGGATGCATAGGAATATGTGTCGATTTTGCCCCCAACATACCAATCTCTCGTAAGAGATCAATAGCCTATTTTTCTCTGGGATAACACTATACCCCATTTGTTGCAGGCAACTTCGTTTCCAAGAAAGTACATATGTGGACATAAGTCCTTAATCATAAAGTTCTCAACCAGGCATTTCATCATGTCACAAATCCCTTGAGTATCATTACCAATAAGAATAATTCCTCTACCTAAACCAACATCACCACTATCCCTTAAGATATCTTATGAACAAACACAGAATGATCTGCTAAAGATCTACAAAAACCAAGGGTCACAACCACCTTGGATAGCTTCTAAAACCATGTCCTAAGACTTTGTTTCAAGTCGTAAATCACTTTAGAAAGGTGACATACTTTATGACACTCTACCTAAGACTCAAAACATGGTGATTGTTGCATCTAGACCACCTTTTCTAAATCACCATAAAGAAAGATATTCTTCACATTCAAGTGATGAACAGACCATTCCTGGTGGACCGTTACAAAAAGCAAAATCCGATCAGTAGGAAGTCAAGCCAATGGTAAGTAATTGTCAAAGAAATTCACTCCATAAGTTTGGGTGAATCCCTTTGCAACGAGCCTAACCTTGTATCTCGCAACTGATCCATCTAGATTGTACTTAACGATTGAAGACCCATTTAGACCTTACCACATTGGCATCAAATAGTGGTTCTGTAAGCTCCTAAGTACCACATAAGCTAAGGGCAAACATCTCCTCCATAGCATGTGTCCATCATGGGTCTAATAAGGCTTGATTGTGAGATGTAGGGATTGGAGTCGCAAATAGTGCCAAAGAAAACTTCCACCCAAGACATGTCATAGATATGTGTGGAAATGGGATGCATGGTGCAAGTACAACATCCCTTCCATAGAGTTATTGGGTAGTCTCCGTTTGTTCTATCCTCATGTCTCTCACTAGCACCTACCTGCTTATTTGCAAGTGAAGTATTTATCATATGGGTATCTGACATATCATCCACCACCACATCATCCAAACCATCTAGACCAATATTCTCCTCAAGTGCCGATGGATATGCAGGCTCAAGAGTGGAAGGAAGATGACTAGAGATCTCCTACGGCTATTGGAGTGACAGCAACAGGAATCTCTTCCAAAGAAATAGGAAGCACTAACATAAGCTCGATATCAGGACTCTCTTCTAAAGGGGTAGGAGCCACTGGCATAAACACCATATCAAGAACCATACATAGATGCGATCCTATAGAAAAAAATACGGAAAAAACTCAAAGAATGTTACATCTACACTGACATAGTTGTGTCGCTGGAGAGGATTATAACACCGATAACCCTTCTACAACTTGAAGTATCCCAAGAAGACACTTCACTATTCTAGGGGCCAACTTGTCTCTACCATGACCATGAAGATGAACAAATACCACACATCCAAATACACAGGGCTGAATAGAGAATAATTCTCCATCTAGATATAATAGTTGTTTTGGAATTGTTCATCAACCGCTGAAGAATGCATGTGGTTAATAAAATAAAAATGATGTAACAGCATCTTCAACATGTTTACGGGACACTGTTAAGGATCAATAGTGTCCTGGCCACATCCAAGATGTGTCGATATTTGCGCTTAGCAACACCATTCTGTTGAAAAGTATGTGGACAAGTAGTCCAGTGTATTATCCCCTGTGCCTTGTAGAAGTCACGAAGAAAAATGGTGCAAAACTCCAAGACATTATCAGAATGAACAATTTTGGAGATGGCCCAAAATTGTCTTCATCTCCAAAACAAAATTCTTGATGATCATCCTTACATCAGATTTTTGCTTTGGCAGGAATACCCAAGCCAAGCGAGAAAAATCGTCAACGATCACTAAAAAGTAGCGATACCTCAATCTACCAGGAATACGATCTCAAATAGGGATCCTAATCTCCATGTCTGACTAAATGGAAACGTGTTTCTATTGTATTTCCTTAATTACGATGCTTCACACTCAATCTTTACACCTAAAGAAATCTAAAGAATGGTGCGACAAATCTCACAAAAGGGAAGATGACCTAATCACAAGTGCCACTGAAGAGCATATGCTAACGATGTAGGCACCACAACATGGGCAATGGATGGAGACTAAAGTAGCTGGTACACTCCTTCCTCGTGACCTTCACCAATGATTTTCTAGTCAATATGTCTTAAAACATGCATGAAAGACCATCAAAGATAGCACGATGGTTCGACTCTTTCATGATTCTACTGACTGAAAGTAGGCTGATGGGCAAGTTAGGAACATGTAGAATGCCTAACAACCGCATGGTCGAGGTAACCATCACCTCCCCCTAACTAGTGATGGGAGAATGTTTCCCATCTTCCACCTAAATTGTCTGTCCTACAGGGAGCTGTTAAAAACGATTGAAGCGATGTTGATCAGCACACAAATGATGTGGCACACCTAAATCTACAAGCCAATCATAATCACGTGTACCATCCATTTAAATAGACATAGCAACAAGACTAGAACTCTCCTCTTGCATGCACACCACCTCAAGGTTATGAAACTCTTGTGCATTCTTGCTACCCTTCTCTACAGGCTCTAGTTTGAGCAAAATGTGCCCCTTGTCCTAACCTTCTACTATCATCCTAAAGGTTTGTGACCATCATGGATGGTTGATCTCATCCAACATCAACAAGGAATCGAAGATGCAACTCTCCTCTACCCCCATCTCCGTCATTTGCACCAATGTCACCTCTGGCCAGTGTTGCAAAAATCGGCCTACTCGGTCGAGTAATCCTATGCGGTGCCCTCCCGACTGAATAACCCATAGTTAGGCCTATAGTCGGCAACACCGACTACGCAGCCAAGTAGTCGATGTAGTCGGCCAAGTAGTAGGCCAATTTTTGCATAGAGGGAAAAATAAGTATATAGGTTTTTTTTTTTTTAGGTCAAATAAAACCACACTCGACCCCCCTCCCTCGACCACTCCTCTAAAATCATTTATTTTCACCCAAGACTCCTCTTCGACCAAGCAAAAACCTTCCATCGCCAAAGCATGTATTGTAATGTATTTGATTCAAGTATATATTAATTCTTGGTTTATGTTGTTCTGTCGTTGGTAATGTATTTGTAATGGTTTATACCTTGGTTTAATTATTAAATTTGTAATGAATTTGATATCGTTTGTACTTTGTAACTTATTTTATAACCTTGAACTTGGATATGTTTATTTCTATGCAATGATATATTTTACTTCTTGATATATATATATATATATATATATATATATATATATATATATATATATATATATATATATATATATATATATATAATGCCCAACCGAGTACTCCCCGACTGCTCCCTTACATATCGTATACTCCTTAGTCAATGGCCTAACTAATTGAATACCGACTACCGATTTTTACAACACTGCCTCTGGTAAGTCTTCGGAAGCCATATTCTCTCCAACCAAAGCCACAAATTGAGGTAGCAAGAAATGAAATGAAAACGACTGTTTACTACATCAAAGCAATACCAAACAAAACCGAATCTCATAGGCATCAAAACAAGGGTCAACAATGTCCCAACATACTCCAATAGTAATCAAACAGTTTGAATCCAGCCAAAAACCAATCAAACAGGCCAAATCCAATCACAAAAGTCCCTCTGACGAGCCCACCGACCAACCATCGGTGGGCCTAGCTGGTGGAGGTAAGAGGCCAACAACCCTCACCAAACCTCGGTAGCAGCCAATAAGGGTCAACAATGGCAACAACCAAAACAAGGTTATTGCAACCCTACTACTACTTAATCTAGAGGAGATGTGACCGGTAGACGCCAGCTGGGGTAACGCAACCTGGCTAATCGATGATCGGTTTGAGCGGCCCTAAGCCTAATGGCTGTTGTTTAGGAACCCAAACCCTAGTTTTTGGGTGGGTTTTGTTTTGTGAAGAAAAAAAAATAGAGAATCAAGGAGGGTATCAAACACCAGCCTATGACCACTACTCTAATACCAAGTTAGAAGAAAAGAAGAGATCAACTTCATTGAAAGATCACAATCATCGATATATAGATGATGGAAAAGTTACAAGAGGACCCTCCTAAATAAGAAAATAAGAAAAAGGATGAGGAAACATGGTTTCAGCAAACTCTCAACATTAATGGCTCAATATCTTAATTCTATGTATATTCGAATGTCAATACAACAAATTGGTCACTATTTGAAGTGCTAAGTTCTTAAAGAAAGGAAGCACTGCAATGACCAATTTTCCCTCTTCTATCCTATAGAACACTACTCTAGTCAATCCTCTAACCATCTGCTAATGAGAAGTGATTTCCACATCCTTTCACATGGACCCAGTCTGATGATTATTTTTTCTTATCCCAGCAAGGAGAAGGGTTGGAAAAATGTTCTTACACCTTCATTCCCATGAAGATCAGGAAACTTTTTAATATTCTCTATAATCCATCTACATCCAATCAAGTTCTGCCCCTCACACTTCAAGACCAACATGGACTCTTCCATTCCAACCAGTAAAGCAAGCAATAAGGCTCGGTTCATTCTAATACCCAATAGTCATGAACAATGTCCTCTGCGCTGGATTTTTTTTTAAAAGCTGAAGGGTGGTTATCCGTCCCAGATTCATTACTCAAAAGGAAAAGTTACAGGATCATAGTTACAAGGCCAACTCCTAAAACACTACCTGAGATGAAATAGATCTGATAACATTTTCAACATAAGACGTCTCTCCCTTAAACACGACTCCATTGCCAACCACATGGCCCACAAGACCGTTAACACCCTCACCTTCTCTTTCCTAGATCTGAAAATGTGTCCCCCCCCCCCCCCCCCCAATGGGTGTCACCCTTCCGGAATGAAGACCAAAACCCATCCATGCTATTGAAGTCAATCCAATTAATCCCCATCCTCCACCAGACTTGCGCGACAAAGAGACACCCAAAGAACAAGTGCTGAACATCCTCATCTGCCGCTTTGCAAAAGAGGCAACTAAGGTCATCGGCCATAGCCCACTTCGCTCTCCAAGTCCTGGTCATAATTCTACCTTTCCTCACAAGCCAGGCGGAAATTCTAACCTTCAACGGGCACTCTACCGACCAAAGCAATCTACAATCCCTCTGAAGTTCAACATCCAATGTCTGCAACGTAGCACATAACCTACAAAAAGCTTTAGTCACAGAAAACTCCCCCTTGTCCCAACAGTAAGCACCCTCCCTCCTTCCGATTCCCAACCTTTTAAACCACAAAGCAACTGTTAGAACTCAGCGCACCTCTAATCCAACAACACCCCTTGAAAAGTGGGGCACCAAGCTCCATCCCAATAACTCCCTACCGTTGCCTCCCAGTCAACAACCCTCAAGAAGAGACAAGGGTACTTGTCATAGAGGCTATCATCTTCTCCCTGCCAATCATCCAACTAGAATTTGAAGGTGCCCCCCTCTCCAACATAAGGCGAAAAGAAGCCATGCACCTTCAGAGCCACTGACACCAATCCTCTCAAGAAGTGCGATGCTCCATGCGGTGGAGACTCGAGAGGCCCCCAGGATAAGGAGCCATAGCATTGCTATAGCACATCTCCAAATAAGCCCCGCTCTCGCCCCACCAACCTAGCAATCCACTTCGCGAGAAGACTCAGGTTGACCCCCTCCACATCTCTAACCCCGAGTCCAGCTTCTTGCATAGGGCGACAGACCTCCCAGACCACCAGTCTCATCCCCTTCCCTACCAGCCCCACATTGGACCAGAAAAAATCATGCATCAACCCTGTAAGTTTCTTTACCACCTACCAGGGTACTCTGAAGACAGAGAGAAAGTAGGCTAGTATGGAGGACAAATCGCCATAACCAACGTCAACCTCCCCCCCCCCCCCCCCCCCCCAAGAGCAATCTAGAAGTCCACCCTGCCAGCCTCTCCAACAAGAGCAGCCAATCCTGCAGCCTGAGGCATCTGTTAGACAAGAGCAAGCCCAGATACGACAACGATAGCACTCCCACAATTGTCCTGAAGGCATTGCTAGAAGCCTCCAATTCCTCATCTGACAAATGAAACGGAACAAAGCTCGATTTCCCGTAATTAATCTTAAGCCTTGAGGTTTCACCAAAAAGCTCCAGAAGTATGCACAGCCTTCTTGCCTCCAAAACAAACCCCTCCACCAGAAACAATGTATCATCCATATACTGCAATAATGAAATCTCCATGCCTGCACCCACCGTGAAACCTCTAAGCAGACCCCTCGAACAGGACCTATAAGTCACCCTTGCAAGGGCATCCACTGCCAAGACAAACAACATCAAGGCAAGCAGGCAGGGTAACCCTGCCTAACCCCCCTCCTAGGTTGCACCAAACCTCCCGCAAGGTTCCCATTTATCATAACAGAGATAGATGTCATAATACACCTCTTCATCTAATCAATTCAAACCTGAGAGAAGCCCCTCTTAATCAATGAGGCCCACAGAAAGTCCCACTGAATCAAATCATATGCCTCGATAAAATCAACCTTCCAAAGAAAAGCTATCTTCTTCTCTCTCCTCCAGGTGGCCAGGGCCTCCATAGCCACAACGAAACTATCCAAGACGCCTCTCCCCAAGACGAAAGTTGTCTGCACGGGTGAGATTATGTCACCCAGAAGCCTACGAAGCCTCTTAACCAAGGCATTCGCAACAATGAGATAAACATTAGAAAAAGCGGTCGGCCTAAAGTCCTCGGTGGCCTCTGCACGTTCTTTCTTAAGCAAAAGGAAGAGCTAGAATTTGTTAAATCTGTCAAATTCCTTGTTCCCTATCACAAATTCCTCCATCACCTACAACACCTCCTCTTTAACCACACACCATCACTCCTTGTAGAAGACGATCGGGAATTCCCCTAATTGATCTACCAAACATCAAATCTACTTTGGACTATTCATGGTACCACTATGATCAGAAGCCCAACTGTCCAATTAGTAGCCTGAGTATATCCTCAGGTTCTTAAAAGGGATGAATACACTTGACTATGTGCATTTTCTAACTTAGGAATATATATTATCCTCTAATGACAATATAATGAAGTGTATGCTCACTTTTTCCTTGAAAGGTAAAATAACTGTTTTTTGAATTCGGTAACACCCAAGAAAAAAATCAAAGTTACAATAGAATCATGGAAGTACAAGTTCCCACTTGACATCAAAGTCCTTGCCCAATAGATTATGTTTCCATAATAAGGACAAACCTCATCAAAAACAGTCACATTTCTTTCACATCAAATAGATCATAGAACTACAAAAGGACCTGTCGTCTCCTTCTTGGACATGAATTAAGCCACCCCAGACGTGCTGTGAACCATTTCTACATGAGGACCAGAAATCTTCAAAGGAGTCATGAGAAACCTATCCGAACAGAAATTCATCCCACACTCACTTTGACATGGAGCAAGGAAAATATAGATGATCTTTGTCCCTAACGGCTGTCTCACGGAAAGAACATGCAGCTGAAGAGTTAGGAACCCACTGCTGCCTTCTTGCCTCCGTGACAAACCTCTTTCTTTGCAGCTCCCAAGCAGAAAAACAAACCTTCAAAGCTGTTTTTGCTGCCCATCTTTTAAATGGATCAGGGATTGGCTCTTAATTGCAGGAAGACATGGAATGCATGTATGCTGCTTAAGGTGAAGATATTCCCATGGCTGCTAAGAAGGAAAAGGGTGGTGCCTGGGACTATAGACAAAGATAGGCACTGGGTGCTGATTCTAGCTATGTCTTTTGCGAAGAAGAGGTGGAGGGTTTGGAGCACTTGTCTTTTTCACCTATTTTTTTGCACAGGCAAACTGGTCGAGTGCCATGAATTGGTCCTTGCTTTACTCAAGAGTCAAATTTTTTGTTCGGTATACACGATGCTCTTGCTGATGGGACAACATATGGGGAGTTTGCATCCTGATCTGGTGCATTTGGTTGGAATGCAAATGGCAAAATTTCTAGAAGGGAGAGAAGCTCAGTGGACAGTGTTTTGCATCATTACAATTCCCTTTATAATTTCTATGTAATTAGCTCTCCTCATTAATAAAATGCAGGAGGTTAATAAGGGTTGTTAGCCCACTTTGCCCTCTCAAAAAAAGAGTCTGCATCTCTTAAGAAATCTTTATCGCAATCTTCCATTCTGTGTCCCAATGCATCATAGATTTTACTCACAGAGAAGCTCCCACCCATCCCTTGCACTGTGTCATAGAGAAATACCCCCAGCAGCTGCAAAAGCTCCTCCTCCCATGCTTCTGACAGTCATAAAACATTGGTTTCACCCACACTCATTTCCATTAATCAATCCGGATCAGCAATCCAAGGTTGCCTATGGGGCAAGAACCAATCCAAAGAGTTGTGTAAATGCAATAGCCAAAGAACCTGTGCAGGCTAGGAGTCCCTCCAATAAAAGCCAGTGCCAGATCCTACCATGGGTAGAAGATTTAGACTAAACACTTCCAAAATGTTGATTCCCTACCTTTCACATCACAGTAGCACTCCCACTTAAGTACCTCCCCATATAAAGCAAACAATTATCTACTCGAGAGTCGTCATCACCTCCCATAACCCTGGAGAACCGCTTGGCTAAGAGTGTGTCATTCATAGTATGTAAGTGATAAATACCTAGGATGCCCTCACAGAAGGATTTCACACTGCCTTTCAAGCAACTATGTATCCACCCGTTCCCTATTCATCTATGCCCTTCCACAAGAACCTCCTGCAAATCCCATAAATCCAAAGAACTACTTCGACTGGTAGCAGAAGACAAACAAGTACAAGACCAAAAGTCAACTGCCAATAACAATATCAAAAAAACTTTCAAAGAAAAGCAAAAAAAAAAAAGGATCAGTCTTCCCTCCTTTAAAAAGAACCTAGCACACCAACCAGCCAATTTCTTCTCAATTTTTCCCATTGGTCTTCTAAAGTCCCTGTTTCTCATCAACCCTGTATTAAAGGGGCAACAAACATCTTGGCATGGAAAGCAGTGCACACTACTACTGCTTTCTTCATCCTTCATCTCAAAAGTCAACAAAAGAAGAATTATGAAAGTTACTTTACAATCCAAAGGACTCACCCAACACCCTAAGCAAATGGCTCAGTGGTAGAGCTCTCAATTGGCATCCAAGAGCTCATGGGATCAAATCCCATGCCCACCATATTCACCTTCTCAAAAAAAGCAGTCACATTCTCTACCTCTCTCAATGCACCTTCAATAAAAAAAACTGCATCATCTACAATAATGGCACTATGTGAGCATTCTCCCCACTTGGTCTAAAGCCAAAGAACAAGCTCCTTGTGCAAGCTGCAAAGGAGCTAATCGCCAATGCATCGACAGCCAAAACAAATAGCAAAAGGTGTCAAGGGACAACCCTATCTAACTCCTCTTCTTGGTTGTACCCATCCTTGCATGGGATCACATTAATTAGGACTGAGAAAGAAGTGATCGTGATGCACCTTTAAACCCAGGTCACAGGAAAGCTTTATCAAACTAAGAATTCCCACAAGAAACTTGAGTCAACAAAGTCACACGCTTTGGCAAAGTTGACTTTTCATAGGAATGCCATAGCTCTCCTCTTCAGTCTACAAGACTCTTCAAAGCTAACACGAAATAATCTGAGAGACATCATCCCCTCACAAAAGTTACTTGGACAGGTGAAATCAATGTGTCCAAAATGAGTTGCATGTGACTTGCCAAAACCTTTGCCACAATCAAATATTGTTCTAATATAGCATTAGATAAAGCAATAGGATTAAGATCATTCATTATCTGCATGTTTTTCTTTTTTTGGGAGCAAGGATGTAAGGAATTTGTTCAAGCAATCAAACCCATGGTTGTTGACAATGAATTTCTTGATAAGCACCATGACGTCTTCCCAGAGTATATCCCAGAACACTTTGCCAAAAATAAAAGGGAACATAATCCAGCCCCAAGGAGTCCTCGGCATTAAAGCCTGATAAAGCTGATCTGACCTCAGCCAGTACATCAGTAATCAGCAAGTCCTGCTGCTCTAGCGACAGCATAGTAACAACCCACCTTTCCATCACAAGGCCCTAGACTGGAAATGATAATAGAATCTCAAGTACCTAGCCAAGTAGTCTCCAACCTAGTCCCTATATTGGAGCTTATCCTCCCCACTACCAGATGAATGAGTTGGTTATTCTCCTTCCATTTGTATAAGCATGGAGGAGCCTTGTGTTGGCATCCTTTCAACCACATCTAGCACTACTATTGCCTCCATTAGATATCATCCCTCCTATCTTCCTCAACCACAATTGCTTGATGCCTAGCCCACTATGTACCTTCTTAGGTAGGAGTGCTTTAGAATCACATTCTCTATTAAATCTGGAAATAACCACTAGATATCCAAACGTTCTCTAGGATCTTTCTTCCTTGATTTGCTTCTCCTAAATGCAAAGAAACAACCTTAGAGTACAACCTCATGCCATGGTATGGTTGCCATAGCACACACCGGCACCTTATTCCACTGCTCTTGAAGATCTGTAAATCCAAGTACATACAACCAAGTTTTCTTAAACCTGAAATAAGTTCCATACCAAAAGTCATTTGATCTAAAACAAATGGGAGTGTGGCCCAAAAATGGTCTAAGCATTGCTAAATATATAAAGGAAATCGCTCCATAAAATCAGCAGACACCAAGGACCTATCAATGCACGAACAGGTGTCTCCTGATGAGGGACGACTCCAACTATAAAACAGTTGGACACCACGTAATCTGCCAATTCCAACTCTGCTAGAAGGTTGTTGAACTCCACAGCACCTCTATCACAAGTTACTGTCTCTTGGCTTATCATCCATATAAAGAGTCACAGTAAAATTGGCCCTATCACCTAAGTCAAAGAAAAGAATGCACAACACAATTGTTGCAAATCTTCCGACAGCAAACATCTATCTAAATCAGCCTTTACTCGATAGACACGATAAACAGAACTGAAAAGGAATCTACCCTGATCACAAAACTATTGAAAAACAAAAGTTCCAACGACAGTATCCTCCACAGAGAAATGAATTGTTTCCTAAGCAACAAGCTGTCCACCTGAGAGGCCAACTAAGTTAAATTTGCAAACTCTCTCCAACAAGTCCCACCCAAGAGGATCCACATTCTGGTAGAGCAGCCTTCTAATTTCATTTCCTGCAAGAAGAGGCTTGACAAACTCCATTCTACCAAGTATTGTCCAAGGATCTCTGCCTCAAATAACTCTGCCCACATATATTCTAACTAAGGATTTTCATTACTCACCTTTGGTTTCACCTTCTCATGATCTACACCAACCCTAGGAAGAAAGCTACCCTATACAGCTAAACACGACAGAGCGTCCAAGCCTAGAACCTCATCCACTCACCAGGAGTAAACCTGTTGTTCGTTGCCTCCCCAAGGAAGCATCACCACCAAGTCCCCCTATCATCACATTGCCTTGCTTCATCAAGGGAATCCCCTTGGTCACATCACAGATGTCTGCCACCATTCTTTTGATTGCCAAGCCCAAGCTGCACCTATCAACGCTCCTCCTACCCCAGGTCATTGCTCCCCAAGGGTGGTTGACCCAGCGGCGTTGACATAACCCAAGGAAGTGATACTCTACCAAGCTACCACAGTAGTCACAGATTTGTTCATTTTATCTTGTCCTACTTCATAGAGGGATCCCTCATCATCACCAACATACCATCGATAGTTGTCACAAATGGATGCTATGTAGCGAAAACCCCATAGCACAAAGAGAAGTTTAGAGATTCAAAATCAAAAAATTGATTCAAGAAGTCCCACCTTCGTTGTTGGATTCAATTGGATCTTAAACTAAAGGAGGGCCCACTATAGTGCTTAAATCACACATGGAGCAAGTGAATGAGGTCATAAAGTGTGCCAAGGTCTTTAACTCCTTGACATCACCCAATAGCTACTTCCCTTTGTCAGAAACTGCCTCTGCAACCTTCAGCCACAAATCTACCACAACAATCTGACATCTTTGACACATTTGTTGGGTCCCTCTCCATTTTTCAATTGCTGGCAACTACCTAGCAAAAACAGTCACTCAACTGCATTCAATGCATACTCCAGCGGCGATCGCCAACAACCTCCTTCGACAAGGGAACAACATGAGACTGTCATCTAGACACCATTCTTGACTAAGGTCTTCAGCAGCTTGCTGTACCCACACAACGAATGTGCATCCTCTCCAGCGAAGGAGCACCATCCTTGTAATTGCACACCTGACTCTCCTCTGGATCTAAATGGTAATGCACCATACCACCACCTATATTACAACTAAAAGACCAAATTCCAGCTCTAAACGTTAATTATTGCAGATCTAGAACCAATGAAGTACCTTACCTACCGATGAACCTCTTACTATTACCCAGAGTTCTGATTGAATACTTGCATCTCCTTCATCTTCAGGAAGCTCTAATTTAAGTCCAGTAATGATCCCAAATATATTTATTGCTCTTCAGTGTAGGACCCATTGATGTACTAAGTATCCTTTTTCTCATTTTATGTCTCATTCTTAATTAAGTTGTATGGCAATGGCACATCTGGTTGTTCCTTCCATCAATAGCAATCCAATTCTATGATCTCATGCAGAAGGTCTCCGTTCTCCTTGTTGCAGATCTGCTATGTTATAAAAATGCTTGCTCTACAATCTAGAGAAACTTGGGAACTGGTTGATGTATCTGATAGAATTGCATCTTGGATATTTATTTATAAGATATTTCATTGCTGAAGGTGCTTTGTATTTAATCTGAATTTATGTTATTGAAGCCTGTCCATTTACATGCGGCTCATATATCAAGTTTGGCTGCACCAAATAATTTTCACATTCCAAGTTCCACCTGCATCAAGTATGCAACTTCCCTCCAAAATCACTGCTCCAATACCACAAGAGAAATAACTACTCAGTCAATTCAAGAAATCTGAGCTCTCTTTATATAAAAGTTGGTAGTGGGAAAATCTTTGTTGATTAGAGCCAGTGAGAAAATTATAAGTGTGCCTTTAATTAAAGAAGAAATAAAGACAAGACTAAATAAGAAAATAAAATAAAGACACTGTTCTGAATGTTACATTATTTACTAATATTTTCTGCAAGGAAATTTGGCCACTTTGCTAAATCATGGGAAGTTAAATTATTTATTAAAAAAAGGACAAAGAAAAAAAAAACATCTTTACACGGTATGACAACTGAAAACAGATCCACAAAAGCATTTTTTTTATTTGTTGCCAAGTAGCGCAGAAGTTTTATGAATGTTTCCTTTGATTTTTTTCGAGCAAACAGATCTTTTTGAGTAAAAAAATATATAGTTTAAAAAATTGGATAACTTTGTTGATTAAACACCGTACCTGAAACGCACTCGCTTGAGATATTTCTCACTGCCTGCAAAAGATGCAACTGTAATATAGACGCCTGGTTCAACTTGTTCTACCCACTCTGCCTCCTCTATGGGTGCTCTTGTTCCATTGCAAGATAGGAAATTAGAAGGGTTTCCATTCAGCCCTGGCCCTGAAGCAGCTGGGCTGGTCTCACTATGAATAATGTTCGGAGCATTGGATGAATTAGAAGTACAGAGAGCAGTATTACCTTCACGTTTACATCCTTCCCTTCCAGCAATATCCTTCAGCTGTCACACCAAAGACCCACTGATTAAATTAAAGAACAGGTGGCAAAAATTGACCAAACTTCACATTATAGTATTCAGCCCCCATGTTTTCATTCAATAAAATGGTTAGTGGATGTACAGAAGAGATGTGTTCCTGATCAGGCCATGGATGCAAGTATACAAACTTATATGATAATAAATCTCAAACTAAAATTGAATAAAAAGGATGAAATACATGAATATCCCTGGGACATTTTGCCAAAGTTTACTGTAGCACCCAGACTCTTACTTTGACTAAACCTACCCCTCAACTATCAATATGGCTTCAGTATAATGAGACTCATGCATTTGGGAGTCCTGCTGACCCAATCCTTGCTGTATGTAGGTCATTGAGAAGTAAAATATGGACAAGAATCAAAAGAGAACTAATGCAGTAGACACTGTTGGAGTCATTTATATGTAAGCGAATTTTGTTATTTTGTCTTTGTTTGAGGGTATCTTATGAAATCTTCTCAAAGTCTCTCATTATATAAAGAGGCTTAGGGATCTTTTCTAAATAAAAAAATTCATTCATTTTTTCCCTCAACATGGTATCAAGGTGAGGTGGGCCCTAGAATCTTCACACTTGGGTACCATTCTACACCAAACAAACCCTCGCCCTAGAGAGAGACCCATCTCTCTCTCGCCATCAATCTCTTCTCGCTGCCGCCAGGGGGGCTCCCAGCACCACCGCTGGGCCCTGCCCAGAGCAGCCAGCACGTGGGGAGGCCTCTGCGGCGCTGCCACTGGATCCTCTGCTTGCTACAGGCCTTTGCGGAGGTGCCACCAGCACGCAGGGAACCTGCTGCAGGTCGTTGCACAGCCACCTGAGGGGCCACCAGCATGCAGGGGACTCCTGCAAACCTGCTGGTGCGGCACTGCGGCTTCCTAGGCCAGCTGCAGACCCTTGCGCCGCTATCTGCTCACTCTCTCACACCACCAGCACCTCTTGGAGGTCTTCATCACCACCAGGGGTCATGGTCTTGGTTGATGAGACCATTGGCAGATTTCTAGGTTGCTTTCTTACACAACCGTAAATCCCCTTGGTGTTGTGGGTCTTTTGAGACTGTGCAAGGCCCAAGACAAATGAGAAGCTGCTACAGGTTAAGGAAATTCCTGTTTTATTCCCTAGTTCGGATCTGAAACACTGGCAATCTTCTCTATTCAGCCCCAACATGGACACCTGGACAGCCTGCCACTCTTCCTAGCATGCCTACTCTAACAGCAGATGACTGTGCCTGCCTCATGCAGATTCTCTGACAGGCTACTTCTCCAGATACTACTGCTTCTTTGGCTGCAACTGGGAGTTCTGCCAACTTGACTACTATTACCTTTGCCTTGTCTCAGTTAGTTGACTCAAGTGCTTCTAACCACCTTACTAGCAAGAAGGATGCCCTTTCATCTATGCACCCGGCCCCCATGGTTACTTCAGTCCATTTGGCAAACAAATCCTGTTCATCTATTACTGCAGTTTTCCAACTCGTTGAGGTTGTTAGATGTTTATTGTGCTCCCGAATTTCCCTTGACTTTGCCATCGGTCTCTAGATTATGTAAAGAGCTTCTCTGTCGGGTAATATTTTATGATCATTTTATCCTCTTCCAGGGCATCTCGACATGAAAGATGATTGATGGGGGAATTAAGCATGATAGCCTCTACCATATCGATAGCCCTTGCATTTTTACTGACATTGCGTCTATCTCAATTCTCAATCGATCCTATTTTGTGGCACCGTCGTATGGGTCATCCATCTGTCTTCAAACTTCGGAAGATGTTTCCTAGGTCATCTGTTCTTGATAAGCTAAATTGTGAGGCCTACCAACTTGGCAAACACCACCAAGTTTCATTTGGTTCCTGTCAGAATACGACAAGTCTAGCTTCCTTTGATTTGATTCATTGTGATGTATGGGGTCCATGCTAAATAAGTCATCAATCTGTTTACCTGTATTTTGTTGGTTTCATTGATAATTATAGTCAGCTTTTTTTTTTTTGAAAAGTTATAGTCAATTGTTGTGGACTTTCTTAGTGAGGGATCGGAATGAAATTATGTTGGTTATTCATAAGCTTTTCAATGAAGTCCCATATTTTTATTCCATGCACATTAAGATTTTTCAAAATGACAATGCTCTTGAATTTATGCAAAAAGATGCTGAATTTTTGTCTACAAATGGTGCCCTTCACCAGACTTCATGTGCTCATGCAAGCCCAATAGAATGGGGTGGCCGAGCATAACCTGCGTCATGTCCTTAATGTGGCCCAAACCTAAATGCTTACTATGAATGTGCCCAAATATTTTTAGGAGGATGCCATACTTACCGCTACTTACTTGATTAATCGGGTCCCCTCACCTATGCTTGATGGTACAAGTCTTCTTTTCTTACAGCCTGATACCTCTCTTCTTGCATTGCCACCGTAGATTTTCGGACGCACGTGCTTTGTCTACCTTTTTGGTGTCATTGATAAGTTGTCTCTAAGGCCTGTCAAGTGTGTTTTTCTAGGCTATTCTATATCATAAAAGGGGTGCAGATGTTTTGACCTTGTGGGTATATGTTATTATGTGTTCGTTGATGCTTCTTTCTTTGAGAAGGTCCCTTATTTTTTTGATGAGTGTTCTTCACTTGGTTGGTTCACTCATACCTATGACCGTCATCAAAAGGATCCCATGTCTATCTCCTTGCCCTCTATGCAGGTTGAGCTTACTAAGGAGAGTCAAGCTAATCAATCCTCCCCTCTAGCATCTGATCTGGATCTTCCACCTCAACAGTCTGACGACTTGCCTATTACTCTCAGAAAAGCTATAAGAACTAGTAATTTCCATCCAATGTCTCACTATACCGCTATCGATCATCTCAGTCCAACGTTACAGCAGTTCTCTATAGCTCTCCCTGTTATGGTCGTTTCTAGACACCACCATAAGGTACTACACGATCCTAGTTGTTGACAGGCTATGAAGGATAAGAGAGTGACTCTTATCTCACGTGGCACCTAGGAGATAGACCTCCCAGAGAGTGCCAAGGTGGTTGACTGCAGATGGGTGTACATTGTGAAGTACAACCCGAATAAGACTATTGAGCATCTCAAGGCTAAACTTGTGGCGAAGGGCTACAGTTAGACTTATGATGTAAACTACTTCACCTTCTCTCCTGTAGCGAACCTTAACTCTGTTAGAGTTATTCTTTCACTTTCAGTGAATAAAACCTGGCCACTATATCAACTTAATGTCAAAAATGCATTTTTCTATAGAGATCTACTGGAGGAGGTCTACATGGTCCAACCACCTAGCTTTGTGGTTAAGGCGTAGAAAGTTTGCAAACTCCATAACGTCATTTATGGTTTGAAACAGAGTTCACGAACCTGGTTTGAGAGACTTAGTTCAAACATTTAGAAGATTGGGTTCCATAGGTTTACTTCTGGCCATTCAATTTTTGTGAGATGCAAAGATTTTAGTGTTTTGATCCTTACGATATATGTGGACGATATGGTCTTACTGATGATGACCCTCTCGGATATAAGAGATGATGAACTTTTTGCAGACAACATTTGCTACTAAGGATCTAAGCACAATAAGATTCTCCTTTGGCATTAAGGTGGCTAGAAACTCACGTAGGATGTCTCTATCACAAAGCAAGTATGTACTGGAACTTTTGGAGGAGACAAGACTACTAGGTACAAAGCCTTCTTTTATTCCAATTAAGCCACAGGAGAGACTTAGTGAGGAGGACCCACTATTTGAAGACAAGGGAAGGCATAGGGGCATTGTTGGCAAACTATCATATATGACTGGTACTAGACCAGATATTAGTTTTGTTGTAAACAGAGCAAACCAGTTTACGCAGAATCCACATTATGGTGATTGGCAAGCATTGTGTCTCATCCTCAAATATCTAAAGGGCAATCTAGAGAAAGGACTCTATCTGAAGAATAATGGACACGTTGACTTGCAAGCCCATTCTAATGCTGATTATGCAAGCCCTATGAAGTATAGGAGATCTATAACTAGATACTCCACCTTTCTTGGTGGAAATCTAATTACCTAAAAGAGCAAGAAGTAGAGTGTGGTCTCTAGGTCTAGTACAAAGGCCGAGTGTAGAGTCATGGCCCATGCGACCTATGAAATAATGCGGTTGGTTCATTTTCTTGAGGATCTAGGTGTTTAAGTCAAGCTTCCAGTGCCTATGTCCTGTGATAATCAGGTTCGGCCACCTTTGTTACATCAAATCATGTCTTCCATGAGCATCCTAAACACATTTAGGTGGATTGTCACTTTGTACTGAATATGGTCTCCACAGGGAAAATATGTACTACTAATCAAAACAGCAAGTTGTAGATATCTTTCCCAAGGCTCTCTCCAGAAAGCCTCATGAGTTCTTATGCTCCACGCTAGGCATGTTAGACATGTACGTTCCAGCTTGAGGAGGAGTGTTGGAGTTACTTATATGGACTATTTTTCTCTTTCTTTGAAGGTATCTTACGTAATCTTTCCAAAGCCTCTCTATATAAATAGGCCTAGGGTTTTTTTTTTCTAAATAAGAAAATTCATTCTTCTCTTCCCTCAATAAATACAATGAATCACCTGTTTAAAGTGTCCTCAATGGACAAAGATGCCCAAATCCCTGGTCTCTTTACAAGGTTGCAAACATCTCGCTTATGCTTCTCTCTCTACAAAAAAAGGTGAATCTGCTTCCTTTTTCCTTCAGGTTCAGTGAAATCCCCTCTTTTATCAAAAGCCCCATTGCCACCACCCCACCACTAACCACATAACACTCATCCTCCTCCACGCACACACACTCTTTGGCCCCTCTTTCCTATATCGCTCCACTTCGACCCTCGTATCTTATTTCTTTGAATCATGATGGGAACACTAAAAATTCAGTTTAAGAAGAAGCCCATATAATTCGGATACATAATGACAAGTACAACTTTGATTCTATTTAACAACCATACAGGCAATACTGTTGCCAACAAGCTCACTCCTGCCTTGTTGATCTCACCCAGCTTGAATTACAGGCGACAATGATTAGGTTCCTTTCATAGTTCTTTCCACTTGAATATCAACATCGATATTGGAGTTATCGTGTCCTTATTCATTTTTCCGATATGGATAATTATGAGTAAAAAAAATGCTTATTCGAGAGGCTAAAAGCATGTTACCATAGTTAAAAGAAACAGATAATAATGTGCACAGATTGGATATACATTTTATAGCCAATTATTTGTATATAATCTTAAATTTATATGTTAGACAAATTTTGAACCATGCAAACAGCTACATGTGCCAGACATGTAAAATTCTATATCAAATATACTCAAAAAAGTCACAAATTATACCAAACATGAATTATTATTGGGAGAATGAAATATCTTCTCTTATTAAGAGACTCCACGGGCTCTTATATAGAGAAACCCTGATGGCTAAAATACATGAAGACCCTTACATAATAACGAAAAATAAAAAATAAGACATATAGACTCTCAATACTCCCCTTCAAACTGAAGTATAAACATCAAACATGTTCAGCTTGGAACATAGATATTCCAACCACTTCCTTGCAAGAGACTTAGTAAATATGTCAACTATCTAATTCATGCTAGAAATATATGGTGTGGAAATCTTCCCACTCATCATGGCATCCCGAACAAAGTGGTAGTCCATTTCTATTGTTTGGTCCTCTCATGAAAGGCAGGATTGTTGGCAAGGAAGGTAGCAACTTTATTGTCGCAGTACATGGGCATAGGCCTGGAAACCTCAACACCAACTCCTGCAAGATAGACTTGATCCAAAAGAGTTCACAAGTGGTATGTGCCATAGCCTAGTATTTTGACTCTACACTAGATCTAGAGACAATATTTTACTTCTTACTCCACGTAACCAAGTTACCACCAACGTAACTACAATACCACGTAGTAGATTGTCAATCCTCATGAGCACCAACATAATCTGCATCAGAATATCCACACACATCAAGGTGACCATGCCTCTAGAAGAATAAACCCTTTACAGGAGAGTTCTTCAGGCACCGCAAAACTTGACATACTCTTACCTAATGTGCCTCTACATGAACTGATTCAATCTACCAACTACATAAGACATATCTGGTCTCGTCACAGTTTGGTAAAGCAACTTCCCAACCATGACTCTATCTAGTAACATCCTCCAAGACAGGATTGTCAGTGTCTGCTAAATGAGTGGCGGGATCCAATGGTATGCTAACAAGTTTGCATTTTGCAACCTAACATCCTTGTCTCATGAAGAATGTCTAGCACATACTTTTGTTGGAAGAGAATCATCCTGCCATCCAACTTATGCATTTCCATACCCAAAAAATAGCTAATCAGCCCAAAATCTTTGGCGACAAAAAGGCCCAGTTGCCTCTAGGTCTTTCTTGTCACTTCCTATCAATAAGATATCATCCACATATACTATAAGAATCACGGATCCTACCTCCATGTGTCTCACAAATACCGAGTAGTCCGACATAGAACATGAGAATCCAAGCGTCTAAATGGCAACACTATATCTATCAAACCATGCTCTTAGGCATTGAACCCATACATTGCCTTATGTAACTTGCATACCTTGTGACACTCCCTCCCCCTTTCTAACAAACTTAAGAGGTTGCTGCATGTATACATCTTCATCAAGGTCATTATATAAGAAGGCATTCTTTACATCCAACCGGTAGACAGGCCATGCACAATTCACTACAATAGATAGAAGGATCCGAACAAAATTCAATTGGGCCACCAAGGAAAATGTCTCAAAGCAATCAATACCAAAGATTTGAGTATATCCTTTGGCCACCATCCGCACCTTATGGCATTCAATGGAACCATCCGAAAGATATTTAAGGGTAAAAACCCACCTACACCCCACTACAGTAGCACCGGGGGGGTAGGTCAACCAACTCCTATGTCCCCCAGGATTAAAGTACTACCATCTCTTCCTCCATAGCCCGTGTCCAAGAGAGATCCTAAAAAGCATCTGTGTTGCTACGTGGAACCTGGTGACTGTCAACTGCAAGTGATAGCAACTTTCCTGCTGCAAGTAAACGATCAAAAGACATATGCTGCGAAATAGAATAGCGGGCACATGGTCGATGCCCCTTCCACTGAGCAATGGAAAGATCCAAGTCTGATGGTAGAAGAAATTACTTAATCTCCATTCGAATCCGCAGGATCAACAGAAAGTTGAGTAGGAATGGTGGATAAAGGCTCATCCGCAAGTATAGTGGGAGCGAAGCGATGGAATATCAGCAGGTAAAAGATTGATGGCTTAGGAGCGGGGTCCAGTTGTTCTATATTTGGTGGATGGGATGGCTTAGAGGGTCCTGGAGGTGACGCAAATGGCAAAGGAAGAGGAATATCCAATGGCAAAGGAGAAGATTCTTTCCCTTTCTTGGAGTAATAGGGAATGTCCTCAAAAAAGGTAACATCATCACCTGACAAACAATTTATAAGCCACTAGATCATAATAGTGATCCCGTCTAGATCCTTAAGTATCCTAAGAAAAAGCACTTCGCAGCCCGAGGGCACAAGTTGTCCACCTTGAACAAGTGGACAAAACAGACAGACCCAAACATAATAGGAGTGAGGACAAACATCTCAACTTAGAAACAAAGCAGAATAAGGTGTCTAGCCACCTAGGCCAGACAAAGATATCTTATTTTTTAGGAAAGCAATGGTAAGGACCGTATCCACCCAAAATTTAGCAGGCACATGCATGTGAAATATCATGGTTTGTGACACATCAAGTAAATGTCTTAACTTGTGCTCAGCCACCCCATTCTATTAGGAGGTATGAATGCATGAGATCTGATGAATGACCCCTAAAGTAAAACACTCGGACAAAATGGCATTCGTAAATTCAAACCCATTATCAATCCTAGACACACATATAGTAGTAGGAAACTAAGTCTTTATTTCATTAAAAAATATCTGAGTACAAGAGTCTCCGACTTTTCTTGCATCATATAGACCCAAGACACATGAGTACAATTATCAACCAAAATAAGAAAATATCGAAAACCCCAAATTCTTTGAACCCGACATGGTCCCCATAAATCAACATGAACAAGGGCAAAAGGAAACTCAATTTTCTTATTCTAACTAGGAAAAGATGACTTGTGATGCTCACCAAGTTGACAAACATCACAGGGAAAAAAATCTGAAAATTGCAACTTAGGAAACTGTCGACGCAAAATAGAAATACTCAGATAACCCAAACAAAGATGCCACTGTAAAGTAATAGTGGCACAGGCGGCAACAGCAAAAGAATGTGTAACTGCTAAGCTAAGATAATAGAGACCATTCTACTCAAGTCCTCCAACAATCCACCTCATCGTCTAGAGATCCTGCAAAAGGGAAACCTGATCATAAAAACTACCCAACAATTTAAGGCCTTGGTAATCTTACTAACAGACATCAGATTCAAATAAAACTTCAATGCATGCATAACATCTGTCAGGGAAAGGGAGATAGACAGAGACATTCCCAAGGCCAGTTATAGGGGCAACGCACCATCCGCCTCCTTAGCATAGAAAGGTGTAGCAAAAAAGCGAAGGGAAGAAAATAGGGTTACATCACCTGTAATGTGTGAAGAGGCACCTAAATCTGCAATTCACGTTAGATCATGAGTGTTGGCAGGCAAAGTAGCAATACCTGCAAAGTGAACAACAAAGGCTCCAACTATAGACATCGACTAGGAGGTCATCAATCTGTCATACTCCTCCTTGGCAATAGTAATCTGGGAACTAACAGGTTCCTTTCCATATAACCAACTCTCCTCTTCTCCAATGTAGACCTAATTTGCCTTGGGCCCTAAGGAAAATTATGCTTAATCTAACAGCAATCAACAATATGGTTTGTCTTGTGACAGCGCTCACAAAAGAGACCAGTGCAACCACGACCTCGGCCACTACCACCTTCTCTAGTCACGCACCCTCACCCCCTTCCTACAGGGGCTCCCCAAACACGGCAAGAGATGCTATGGTAAAGGAGTCAGAAGGAGGAGCAAGGTCAAATATCTCAAGTCATGAAGGGCGAGCATAAATCCTTACCAATGTAGGTATCTCCTCCAAGGTCATAAGCTGATCCTTGATAGCCTTGTACCCCAAGCCCAAGGCTACTGACAGCTAAATAGATCGAATAGCTTCTCGCTACTTAGCCATGACTGGCACATCTGCCAATAGAGGCTGATGGATATCCTACTCGTCCCAGAGATTCTTCATAGTGCCATAGCATTTTGCCAAACTCATGGTCCCTTTTTAGAAGATGTGTATCTCCTTGATGAGTTGGTAAAGGCGAGCAATTTTACTCCTATGGGAGTGAATCTCTTGTAGTACCACCCGCATCTTCTTAACAGAAGAATAAAACATCACCTACTTGGCTATGGACTACGTACTATTCAACATGCATGTAACAACCTAGTCATTGTTGGCCTCCTAGTCATCAACTTTGACAACCGGTTCATCCTTTGTCAGGATATACTTCTACTGGTGAGATCCCACAAATCGAGAAAAAGACATTGACCATAAGAGAAAATTAGTTCCATCCAACTTGATACAAGCGCCCTACGTATGCGAAGGTGAGCTCGTAGTAAATAGCCTTCCCATCAGGTCTCTAAGGGCATCTTTTTGGTCACCCATAATGTCGTGATTCCTAGGATAAATAGAGAAATCTTCTTGTTGCTGGAAATCTGATCAGATATCAACTGAAAGCAACAAACCCAGATCTGAAAAAGACCATTTCAGATCATAAGATGGCCAGAAAGATCTGAAAAAGTAGATTTTCAAGACATAGGAGCAAAGCAACAGCCTCTGTGGGAGCCCAATCACACGCGAAGGCATGGGAGAGCCCCTAACAGCACCACCCCCCAACAGATCTACCGCTGCAACTGCTCCAGTGAGAGGAGAGGAGGCCAGTAACATTGACTGTCACCGATGAAGAGGCCGTTGTTGAGCAGCAACAGTGAAGGGGGACCGGCAACGCCCTTCTAGAGGAGAGAAGGGGGTTTGGTGGTGGTATGGAAAACTAGGGTTTAGCAGGGTACATGAGCACCAGCTGAGGACCACTACAAGGGATGAAAATGGATCTAGATCCGAATCGGATATCCGGATACTATATTCAATTCTAGTCAAATATGGTAATTCAGATTCGGATAATTTTCATATTTGGATCCAAATTTGGATAGCAAAAGTCTCAAATTTTCGCATTCGGATCTTATGGAAAAAATCAGGTTCGGGTTTGGATATCCAATTATATGCATTCGGATTCGGATCTTGGATTCGGATTCAAATTCAACATCACCTTCCCCTTTCAACACGTACCCATCATAGCTATAAATCTACTTAAAGGGAGTTAACCTATCACTTAATCTATGATTATTATGGTTTAATAACACATAATCTTTCTTAGGATTTCAAGTTAGCATCATCACTAGTAGAAGCATTGCAAATTATTAGTTTAACCACCATATATCAATATTAGCATGATTTTCTAAAGTCTTGCTCTAATATTAATCATACATGTACAAAATTCAAAAATAGATATATAGAATGTACTTTATTCTCTTTCATTCTTATTGATTTTTTATTCTTATTTTGTCATTCTTTATTTTATAGAATGCATTTTAATCTAATTACTCTTATATAGTTAACTAATGATTCGTTCTTTTCTTATATTTGTAGGAAAGCTAACCGTCTATGCATATCAATTGTTGATACTTGTCCGGAATAACCACTTTTACAAGAGGTAATAATCTTTAGATAACAAAGTCATTTAATTTCATTCCACCCTTTATAGCAATATTGATTTCCATTTATATACAAACTATTGCTTCTCCTACAAATCTTCTTTCAATTTTTGTTTTCATTTATATTTGTCTAATACATAATTTTTTTTAGAAAGTTTGTTTAATAAATAATGAATTCGAATTCATATTCGCGTCTAATCAATACCGGATTCATATTTGTATTTGATTAATATCCAATTTGAATTCAAACTTGATTAATCCAATCCAAATTCATATCTGATTTTATTGGGATACGGTAATAAAAATTCCTATCCGACCTAATATCTGAACCTGATTTCAAATTTAATTTTGAAAAACAAATACGGATATGCAAATACCTATATTCGAACTGAATCCAACCTAATTTTATCCCTAACCACTGCTCTAATACCACGTTAAGAGAATGAAATGTCTTGTCTTATTGAAAGACCCAAGGGGTTCTTAAATAGAGAAATCCCAATGGCTAAAATACAGGAAGACCCTTACATAATAACGAAAAATAAAAAGCAAGACACATAGACCCTCAACAATTATAAATGTAGCTATAACATATTTGTAATCCAAGAATAGATAAGGATACGAAGATTTGCTATATGAAACCCATAACTACATCTTTATCTATTTTTGTATGGTGCAACTAATGTCTATATCCTCTTGAAAATACAAAGAATAACAAATCAGATACAGATAATCGACATACAGTTGCATTCCAGAACAAGACATTACTTAGATGATGTCCAACGAATGTAACCTATCCATTGTCCCTTGATGGAGAGCGTCATTGAAATTGCTATGGCACATGGGCATGCATACGGACAGACAATTAATATTCAAGGGGTGGGTTTGGATGAATTGAAAATGTAGGCCTAATGGGAAGCCCACTCAGTAACTAGTATATCAAGGGAGACTCCATGGTTCAGAAAAGCACTGAGCAGGACATAACAAGTAACTAGTTGATTGGGCATACGTATGCTACGAGCCTCCAAAAGGACCTCGTGTGAAACTTAAGACTTTCACTAAAAAAAAATACTTCGCTGAGGGAAAAGTTCACATGTATGTTCAACAACCAAAGATTACATTTCAGAACTTTATTTAAGATAAGAATTCTCCTCAAAGCATCACATGCAAGTGGAGTGCAAAGAAACTTATTAATAACTGCAAGACCCATTGTCGTGAAAGAAAACTTTTACCTGTGCTGTAAGGGTCTTGATTACTTCCTTAGCAGCCTTGCATTTCGCAGTTTCCTCGCTAGCTTTCACAGTGGCCTCTTTCAATTGTCTGATTGTTTTTTCCAATTCAATCTCTAGAAGTAGTGACTTTTGTGTAAGATCTTCCACCTGGAGAAAATACACGACAGGTAAAATACATTGTAAATTTATAAGCTGCATTAGATACTTTTGTAGGTATACATTACACATTGCATTAGAAAATACATGATAGGTAAAATGATGCAACTTAGCATAGTTTATATAAAGTTAGAGGGGTTTTCTGCAATATTAAATTTAGGTTGTTAGATATGGTATGTCACTGCAGTTTATCATTTCCATATGTAATTTTTTCTTTTCTCTTTAAGTCCTGATTGGTTTAGAATTAGGAACAAGTTTCCTTTTACATGTAAGAGTCCCTCTTAATTGTTAGCATATTAGGAAAGTGTGAGTATTAGGATTTGTAAGTTATGAGTCCTATTATGGTAAGGTTTGAGTCTATTAAGAGTCCCTCTTTTCCTATCCCTGTTAGTAATTTCCTATTTCCTGATTTCAATAACAATAATAAGACACTCTATTTTTTCCAACATGGTATCAAAGCAGGACCCCCTTATTCCTAGGAAGCCTCACCACCCCCTCTGCCTGCATGCCAGCCTTCTCTGCTTGTCTCCTCTCTCCCCACCGCACACACATAGCATGTGGTCCTGGTTGCATCACACACGCAACTCTACGCATGCATCTTCTCTCCATGGCACATGCATAGTGCATGCCCCTGCCCAACACACTGCACTCCTCTCTGACCCACACACACACAGCACATGGGATTGCCCCTACCATGCACTCATAATGCGCTACCTTGCTCTTTACTGTGCGCACACCAGGCATGGCCAAGAATCCATGCCACGCGCCCCATGCATGTGACCCTTGCCTGTCTATTGCATGCCTTCCATACGTGGCTCTTCTCTATTAACTGCATCTTGACTACATGATCTGCCTCTGAACATGATGACACCAAGATCGTCTAATACTCCTATGGATGTTAAGACCTTGGCATCCACCACTGCTGTCATCGTTAAGGCTAAATAGTGCTCAAAACTATATTCTTTTGTCTTGGGCATTCAAGATATTCATTAGAGCCTAAAAGAAGCTCTAAGTGTTGAGTTATAAAGGTGTAGTTGTAATTTATTTTCTTATTTGAGGTATCATTATAATTAACCCAGTTCTCTCTCTCATAAAAGAGAGGCTAGGGTTTCTATTTTGAAGTAATGCATCCCTTTTTCCTACACATAGTATCAAAGCAGCAATATTAGGCTGATGTTCCAATATCCCACCAAAATCCACCTGCAAAATGACTGAATCACCAATATAGAGATGATCCAATGGAGGATTTAGCATGCGACAGCAATGGAGATGATATCCACAGTGCCACAACTAACGCTAGCAGCAACAACAGCGCTGTAGGAGGCACCTGCAATGCTGCAGTCACTGCCAAGTAGACCTGCAACCCTGGTGACGCCGCCTGTTGTCTATCCAACCACCCCAGCACCGCCATTGGGGGTAATGCAGTGCCAACAAGAACCACCAAGGCTAGTGACTGTTCCGGTCTCTTTGGGGCTGATATCGTGATTCACGTTATGGGCCTACTTTGACACCTAGTTTTGTTGATGATGAGTCTTTTCTCACTATTGATAAAGGAGTTTGACCCAAGGAGAGCGTTTATTTTAGATCCAACAAGGCTCACGTGTGCATCGCAAGAAGTCGTGAAAGATCAAAGGAGCATAGGTGATTGGCTCTGACACATCCATCCATCTTAATGAAGACGGAGATCATTTGATAAATCCCATAGTTCCATGCGGGATTAGAGATATGAGGGTAGCCAATGGGGCTACATCTCTAATTACCATAGTTGGGAGTGTACGTGCTGCTTCCAAGATAATAATCAAGATGGTTCATTATGCTCAAAAATTTCCTATGAATCTACTATTAGTGAGATGCAAATGCAAAGATCTTGGATGTCGGGTGTTCTTTGGTGAAGAATATTGTTATTTCCAGGACCGACAAATAGGCGAGGTTGTAGGTGGAGGTATAAAGAAAGACAATCTCTACCATCTAGGCATGCCTACTATGTTTGTCGAAGCCATGTCCATTACTAGTGATCCCTAGTTGTGACATAGAAGACTTGGACACCCATCAATCCAAAAGATGCGGCAAATGTGTCTAGAGTTGCTGAACTCCTTGACTCTGGATTGTGAGGACTGTCAGCTTGGGAAGCACCACAGAAGCAACTGCCCACGAAGAGATGATGGGGTGAGTGCAGTTACTTTCTCCCTAGTATATGTTTAGGAGCCATCCAAAATTCCTACTCTGAGAGAACATCGATATTATGCACTTTTTGTGGATGACCACAGTCACCTCACTTGGGTCTTCTTGATGAAGGCACGCTCAGAGATTCCATATGTCGTGCAACAATCTCTTAAAGGTTCAAACCTAGTATGCCACCACAATCAGCATCTTCCGCAGTGGCAATGCTCTAGAGTTCGTGCAACGGGATTTACAAGAGTTTTTCACTTCCACAGGCATCATTCATCAAACATCCTATGCTCACACATCTCAGCATAGTGACACAACTGAGTGCAAGCTGCGACATCTTCTCGATATTACCAAGACCTCAATGTTTCACATAAAGGCTCCAAGGCAATTCTGGGGAGATGCAGTGCTTCCTGCAGCATACTTGATTAATCGAATGCCCTCATCTATTCTTGGAGGGTAGATTCCATACCAAGTGATTTACACAAACTGTTGTAGGCCATTTGCTCTACCCCTGAGGACATTTGGATACACATGTTTTGTCCAAGATTATGGCAATCATAAGTTTTCTTCTTAGGCTATGAAATGCGTATTTCTCGAATACTCCAGGACGCAAAAGGGATATAGATGCTATGATCATGTCCGTTGATGGTATAGTCACAGCAAGTGTCACCTTCTTTGCGAAGATTCCCTACTTCTCAAAAGAAGGGACATCTATACAGGTGGCCTTAGAGGAGACTCAAGTTTACCATAAGAGACCACAGATCCTATCTAACACTATACGGGAGGGTGATACTATACATCTTCTAGCTTCGTCAGATGAGAGAGTATCAGATAGTGATGAGCAACATGTACAGAAGAAGCCTAATAGAACACGTACTCTTCATCCTATGTCACAATATACAAGGATCTCACATTTAGAGGAGGATAGACAGTTTGCCTCGGCTATCACCACTACTGTTATTCCAAGAGATTTTATCTAGGCCTCTTAAGACTCCAGGTGGCATGCAACCATGGATGAGGATATGCAGGCTTTACAATCTAGGAAGACCTAGGATCTTGTGTCGTGTCCTCCAAATGCTACAATAGTTGACTGCAAATGGGTGGACACCATCAAGTATAAAGCAGATGAGGCAATGGACGGGTACAAGGCTAAGCTTGTCACCAAGAGGTTTAATCAAACATATGGGGTAGACTACCTTGAGACTTTTTCACTCATAGCTCATATTACTTCTGTCTGGATCATTATCACAATTGTAATAGTTAGGAAATGGCCACTATATCAATTAGACAGAAAATGTTTTTTTGTATGGTGATTTGTCTGAGGAAGTGTATATAAAGTAGCCACCAAGATACAATGTTCAAAGAGAGCATGTTTGTTGCCTGAGAAAGGTAATCTATGGCCTGAAGCAAAGTCCACGGACCTAGTTTGAGAGACTTAGTTCAAAGATCCAAAAGATTGGGTTCTAGTGATTTACTTTAAATCATTCCATCTTCATCAAAAAGACTAGGTATGAGATGTCTATCGAGTTGTTATTCTTGCAGCTTATGAATGTGGTCCTTACTAGTGATGATAAGATAGGGATCACTTACACGAAAGAGTTACTGCAATCTACCTTTGTCATCAAAGACTTGAGTGATCTTCGATATTTTCTAGGAATTGAAGCTATCAGGCAAGGAACTAGTCTTCTTTGTCACAAAGACAATACACTCCACAGATTCTTAAGGAGGCCGGATTACTTGGCTCCAAGCATTCTAGTATACCAATAGAGTCTTAGACTGTTCGCACCACAAATGAGGAGGATCCACTATATGTGGATGTTACTAGATACCGTAGCATGGTGGGGCGTTTGCTATACTTGACTATTACATGACCTGATATTTGTTTTGCAGTGAGAAGAGCCAACAAGTACATGCAAAATCCTAAGTACAACTATTTGCATGAGGTTTACCATACCTTGAGGTACCTCAAAGAAAGTCTAAGTAGAGGATTGCACTACAAAGATGGAGGAAAGCTTAATATTCTGGCTTGATTAGATGCAAATTATGCCGAGTCGGTCGATAATAGATGTTTCATTTCTAGGTATGCAGTATATCTTAGAAGCAATCTAGTTTCATGGAAAAGTAAAAAAGCAAAATGTGATCTCATTCTAGTGCAGAGGCAGTGTATAGAGCGATGGCTCAAGCGGCTTGTGAGATCATGTAGATAGTCAGTTTTCTGCAAGATTTGGACGTTCAAGTTGATATGCCAATTCCACTCTATTGTGACAGCAAGTCTACCACCTATATAGCCTCTAATCCGGTCTTCCATGAGAGGATTAAACATATTGAGGTAAATTGTCATTTTGTATGTGATGCAGTGCTAGAAGGGAAGATTAATACCACGTATGTCCCATTTAAGTTTCAACTAGTAGATATTCTTACTAAGCTATTGAAGAAGCATCATGACTTTCTATGCAGCAAGTTGGGACTTATCGATACATACGCCCCAACTTAAAAGGAAGTGCTGAGTAATAAAGGTGTAGTTGTAATTTATTTTCTTATTTGAGGTATCATCGTAAGTAACCCAGTTCTCTCTTATAAAAAATAGGCTAGGGTTTCTCTTTTGAAGTAATGCATCACTTTTTCCTTCACACTAAGCAAGGAAGAACCAAACACCAAAGATAAAGAGTACAAGAAGTGAGAACAAGACAATTACATGGTCATAAATTGACTTATAAATAGCATAGAATCGAAGAATGCGGCAAATATACAAGAATACCAAGAACATCTGGGGCAATCTAGCCAAAAAATATTCCTATACGTCAAACAATTTCAAACTTGGTGATATGTATCACAAGGTTTGGTCGACAAATCAAGGTGATCAATGATTGGTCGACTACTACACTACGATGGGGTCACTCTGAGGAACTTTGTAAGGATTCGGATTTTTTAATGTACTTCATAGGTTATTTAAAGTTTTAAGTGGTTTCTTAATGATGGATTAAGGGCATTTGGGGCCTTAGTGTGGCATTGGTAATCATAAAAGATATGTAAACCCTTAAATCATTAAATAGATGTTCATATAATAAAAGTTGAGGGACCTTGAGTGTAATTTTTTCCTTTTCATATTTTAAAAAGGTGGATGGCTTGCAAAGGAAGCCTCATTCTTGTTTTAGCTTGCAAAGAGCTCCTCCTCCTCCTCCTCCTCTTTCTTCCCTTCCGAGCCATTCCTCCTCTTTCTTCCCCTCCGAGCCACACCTCCCTGTCTTTTTATCCCAACATGAGAAGCGAAGGAGAAGAGCACCTCCCCCTCCACTCTCTCCCATTGACCAACCACCACCCTCGCTAGCCTCCGCCACCGCCACCTCCATTGCCAGAGGAGCTGCCATAGCTGATGTTGCTGTTGCTGCCGTTGTAGCTGTTGCGGTTGCTGCTGCGTGAGAAGAAAAGAAAAGAAAAGAAAGAAGGAGCTCAAATCTGAGGTAGGGATTTTCCCTTCTTAAGAGTATGTTGTGGGATTAAAACCAGTATTTGCATGTGAAGATTTGATGATAGAATGCTATGTTTTATAACTTGGTGGGTTAAGAAGACCAACTTATCAAACTCATGAAACCCTGAAAAAGGATCTTGTCATCCATTAGAGTGAAGAGACGAGGCACCACCTCTACCAAAACACCGTTCTCCAACCGGAGAAGAGGGGAGATGAGGGGTGCAAGTGGGAGGAGGAGGGGCGAGGGTGAGGGGAGGGGAACAATGGTTCTCTCTGCGAGGTAGTGTGTTTCAAGTGTTGTGGAATGGGACACTAGGCGAGAGATTGCAAAGATCCAGTGGTGTGTCTGCGGTGTCATGGTATTGGGCATCGCTGGCGATCATGTAAGCATGGGGATGTTAATCGTGCGGAGCAAAGGTTGCCTCCGCCACCTTCACCTCCCCCAGTCTAGGAGATTGATTTTGTCTGGTCGCAAGAGGTAAAGGAGTTGGACGAAGTTCTTGATTCTTCCCTGGTGGGAACTGTCATCCACGAATCGTCGGAGTTGGATTAGATTAGGATGGCGATTTCTGATTTGAAGTTGACGTCGTTAATGTGGAAGGTCGCTATCTTTGCAAAGATAAAGGTACTGTTGTTTGGTTTGCATATTTCCAACATCGATCGTTCACGGTTTCAAGTTTCAAAATTTAAAGAGTTTCCTATTCGATGGAGCTCACAAAGCATTCACGAGGGTGTTAATGTCGAACATATTCCTATTCATCCTACGTTGATTCTCATTATTAGAATTCCGTTGAGGTGGAGAACAATTGGTACGATGACTGCTTTATGTTCTCCATTTGCTCGTGTGAGGAAGTGTCATGGTGTTGATCTACGTGAAGGAGATGCTACTGCGGTGATGGTTGAGGTAGAAATTTTAAGTGAAAAGAAGGTCCCTAGCAAGGAGATTTTCTGATTTGGGGGTTGTGCGTGTATTATCCTGTTTGAAGAGGTGACAACGAAGCTATAAGATGGAGTTTCATATGCACAGGTGGTTGTCGATGGCTTTGAAGGGTGCAGAAATGGTGCTAGGGAGGAAAGAATGGCAAGGAGGGTAGCTCCAGAGGCCGTGGAAGGTCACAGCAATGGTGGGTTGGTGGATGGTGGATGCCGCGTCAGCAAGCATTTGATTTGGAAGCCCAAGGTGCGACAGTTGGCTAATTTTGAAAAAACCAAAATGGGTCAATGTGCTGATGCAACTATTCCAGTGTTTTGTGGGAGTAATGCTATTTTCGGAAGCCAAGGTGGCAAGGTTGGTGCTTATGGGAGTGATGCTATTTTTGGAAGCCAAGGTGGCAAGGCTAGCGTGCTATTTTTGGAAAAATCGAATGATGACAAAGTTGGTGTGACTGATCACGTACTGAATGCACCATGCAATGATGAGCTGGCGTAGGCTGCTTTGGAAAAAGTGTCATAGGATGAAGCGATGCATCATTTTGCGCAGGAGGGGACTTTTTCAACGATAAACAGGTGGCATTCGAATCCTTTGAGGGATCCGGACGTGGTAAGTCCTCTTCCTCGAAAGATTCTTATTAGTCATTTGCTATGGGTGGGGGCCCTTCTCTTGCTGCTGGAGATGTGGTGCAAGTGAAAAATTCGCTGGAGCAACAGATAAGGCGTCAAGTGCAGGCAAATGCGAGAGATTTTCATGGTTCAATTATGGAGATTATGGACCAGCTCTTTGATATATTGGACTCTTTGCAAGTGGCTGCCAGACCCAAGATTGGGTCCGGTCGTGGTGAGTGCTCCTCTAATGATGTACCTTTGAAGTCCTCATATGTTTCTTTGGGGCAAGAACCAAGGGGTGCTATTGGGTGTTTTGATACAGTGCAAGTGGCTAAGATACCTTTGGCCTTTGGGCATATTTTCAATGCGCCTTCGAGGGGACTAGAGAATGATGGCCGCACAGATGTGACAAAGGTTCATGGACAAGCTAAATCTGATGGGAAAGGAAAAGGGGTGCCCGCAAGGTTGTCTTCGAGTCACTCTTCAAATTTAGCTCGCATTATTCCCCAAAAGCATAAGTTAATGCTTAGTGCCTGCTATAAGCGTAAGAGGTTTTCAAGTAACAAGGAGAGACTTGAGGAGGCGTATTTGAAGGTGGTGGATAGGCATGTGGCAAAGGTTATTGAGGTGAAGAAGGTGCACAAGGGGGTACCCAACAGATCTGTTAATGCTTAGGGTGTTTCATTGGAATATTCGAGGTCACCAAAATGAAGAGTGAAGATCTACTCTAAAAAGATATCTGGCGGATTGGAAGATAGATATTATGATGTTACAGGAGACACACTTGGATGCGCCATCGGTGCAAATGAAGAACATATGTGGTGATAGATATTCGAAGTATCTTAAAACCAAGGCAGAAGGTAGATCAAGAGGCATTCTTGTCTTATGGCATGGTGATTAGTATCAGCTTGATGCGTCACTGATTAAAGGTAGGGTGTTGTCGACAACACTCACCAAAGAGTTAGATGAGTATTCTTTTGTTATCTCATGTGTATGGGCCATGTAAAGATGCAGCTAGGCTTGTTTTTTGGGAGGAGATATCTCCGGCTTCACATTTTGCAGATGGAAGGCCATGGCTTATGGGCGAAGATTTTAATGCAACATTACATATGGAAGATAGACCAGATGGGAGGTGTGATAGAGCTACGCTTGAGTTTCAACGTGTTTCAGGAGTTAGAGCTTGCGGATCCCCTGCTATCCGAGTCTCAGTTTACTTGGAGGAATGGGCATGCGGCGACATCATGTATAGACAAATTTCTCTGTAGTATTGCTATGGTTGAGGCCTTTCATGGGGCGGAGGTGTTGGCATGTGACAAGCCATTCTCGGATCATACACATTTGTTATAAAGAAGTAATGAGAATGCAAATTTTGCTACATATTTTAAGTTTCGTAAATCATGGTTGAAAAAGCATGGGTTCAAGGAGCTGATACGGGACAAATGGGTAGCAACTCCAAAGTATGCTTCGGCTACTCGTACACTAGCGAGTAGAAGACGAGCTATTCAAGAGGCGATGATGGAGTTTAGGCGTGGATTGTGAGAACTGCGGCAAGAAGGAAGGAGGCATTGTCTAGGATTTCAACGTTGGATAAACAGGAAGAGGAGTCGAGGTTGACAAGTTAAGAAAGCGACGAATGCAGGCAGATGCAAACGGTGGTTTTAGAGGAAGATCATAAGGTGGAGATGGACTGAAGGCAGAAATCTAGACAATTGTGGTTAAAAGGAGGAGACTCTAATACAAATTTTTTTCACATAGCTACAAGCATCAGAAGAAGAGTGAATATGATCAATGTGTTGAAGGTTCATAATCATATGGTACGTGATCGGAACCAAATTTGTGATACCTTTCGTGATTATTTTCATGAGTTCACTGGAAGGTAAGCTGGAGGTGATTGGCATATGGGCATGTCAGGGCTGGTGTAGGTAAGGGAAGAGGCAAAGGCAGATCTTGTTCGCGAGGTGGGAGAGGAGGAGGTTATAGTGGCGTTGAATAGGCTAAAGGTTGAGGCCTCGCTAGGACCAGATGGGTTACAGATACTTTTTTATAAGGAAATGTGGGATGTCGTGGGATGGATGTGGTGGCTATGATCCAAGAACTCTTTGAAGGTAATGAAGGATTTGATAGACTGAATCATTTTTATTTATTCCTTCTGCCAAAGAAGACAGGTGCAAAGTTGGTTGATGATCTCATACCAATAATGCTTTCGAACTGTATCTATGTGCTTGTGGCTAAGATATTAGCAAATAAATTGTGGTCTGTCTTGCCTAATCTTATTTCTCCTGTTCAATCAGCATTTATTAAGGGGCAAAGTATTGCAAGACTCCTTTGTTTTGGCAGAAGAGATGTTGGCGGCCTAGAAGAGAAGACGAACGTCAGTTTTCTTATGGAAAGTGGATTTTTTTCAAAGCCTTACAATTCCATTTCATGGACCTATTTGTGGGATATTTTGAGAAGGTGGGTTTTCCCTTCGAGATGGATCCAGATGATGAAAAGATGTGGGACCACATCTTCCCTCTCTATTCTTGTTAATGGACGATCCAATGGATCTTGGATCCTACCACAGTAGGGAGTTAGGCAGGGATGTCCATTAACACCTATGTTATTTGATATTATCATTGATACATTGGCTTCTTTGGCTTTTAAAGCATGTGAAGGTCAATTGTTTAGTGGATTCACATATCATAAGGATGCCACTTTAATCACCCCTATATTGCAATATGCGGATGATACAACATTTTTTGTGGAGGGTGGTAGGGCGAAGGCATCCCATGTTGCTTCTTTGGTGAGGATTTTTGCAAATATAACAGGGTTGAAGATTAACAGAAGGAAGTCCTTATTAGTGCCTTTTTCTATTCCAGAGAGGGAGGTTCGGGAGATTGATAATATTCTAGAGGCACCTATGTTAATTTGCCAATTAGATATCTTGGATTGCCCCAAAAAGGGAGAAGGCTTATGGTAGCTTATTGGGATTGTGTGGTGGATAGGCTGACAAAAGATTGTCCTCATGGAGTGGTAGGCTTTTATCGAGAGGCGGTCGATTAGTACTTTTGAAGTCTGTTCTATCCTCCATACCGGTATTTTTTCTATCTATTTTTAGGCCGCGGATCATGTGGGGAGATTTACCCAACTCATCCCCTATAATGAAATCTGTCTACCCAAAAGTGAAGGTGGATTGGGGGTAAGGCGATTAGATGAGTTTAATATGGCCTTACTACTCAAATGGGTGATAAGAATTCTTTCTGGTAACACATCAATGGTCAATATTGTTATAAAAGATGCATATGGGGTGGATATGGATCTGATGGAGCAAGTTCGGCCTAGTAGAGGATCTTCATCGGTTTAGCAGTCCATTAGACCGGTGCTACAAGGTTCAATTGGCGACTTCAGCCCGGTCTTGGGTGGTGGGGCTGATTTCAAGTTTTGGTTGAACGATTGGAGTGATTTGGGGAAATTTGCAGAAATGTATCCATGTGTATTCCAGCTTATTAGCAACACAGAAGCATCGGTGGATGAAGTGTGGAATGAACAACACAATGGTTGGGACTTTAGAATGCCTCCTGGCCTCTCGGAGTCTACTTTACGGGAGTTTCAGCAGTTGTTGCACACTATTTCAGATCTGACACCACATAGAAACAGTAAAGATGCATTCAACTGGAGAAAGGAGGCCTTCACGATGAAGAAGGCTTATCTAAGGCTGATTTCTGCTGATGGAGGAACTGATGCTATCAAGAAAGATTCAAGAAATATATGGCAATGTATGCTGCCTTTGAAGATAAAATTATTTCTTTGGTTGTCTAGGAGAAAGTGGCTGGTGACTAAATGCTTCATGCAAAGGTAGAGAGACAGCATGGATGTCACTTGCATCTTTTGTCAAGTTGATGATGAAGATTTGGATCGTCTTTTCTTTCATTGTCCGTTCTCGAAGGACGTATTTTACAGCTTCAAATGATTGATGTCTCCAACTTCTCATCCTTCTGGAGGTCCTTCCAAGATCATTACAACATGGATGTTGCGGGTTGGGTAAAAGGATTTGCGACAATATGGTACATAAGGCTACAACGGAATGGTAGGAACTTTAGAGATGAGCGTTGCTAGGTGGAAAATGTAGTGAGGGAAGTTAATTATTTGTCTAAATTTTGGCTCCAAAATTTGTAAGTCTGTTCCTTTTATTTAATATAATTACTGGATGATTACCAAATAATATTCCTTTCCCTTTCTCAACTTGGTGGGTTAAAATTGCGGCAATGTGATTTTTCTAGTTAAGGGATACCCTAATGTTTGGTGATGGGTTTCTCGGGTGTAATATGGTTCTTACGTGTGTGGAAACTTGTGATCAAGGTTTCATAATTTTTAAATGTTGTATTGTTGATTTCTTTCCAAAGTATTATCAGGAAGATTTTCTATTGTAGGTTAGTAAGTGTATGGATCAAAGTAAATTTAACTTTTCACAAAAAAGGCTAAATGCAATTTCTTCCCATCCTACATATTTTGACTCGGTCTAGTAGTCAGTCAAAAGCATGCAAGGTACTACACTGGTGGGTGGAACATCGGTGAGAGGCACAATTTAGCTTCTGTTGATTTTACTGCGGCACCTTACTTTAACCCATGCAATTGCTAATGTGGACTGCGTCTAGCTTGAGCCTTTTAGTACCATTTCTTTTCTTTCACATACTATTATCTATATTCTGTTATTGGTTAAACTATCTATTAGTATAGAAACTTAAGTAGCATATGAATATGAATATTATGTTATAGTAGAATGATTAGAGTCACCTTTCTTAGGTGGTATTTGTAATGAGAATCTCCTTGACCTTATATATCCTGCACATTGTCGTTCAATCATCTTCTTGTTCCTCCCACCTCATGTTCTGGAATAATTTATGGCCTTGTAGGCATCAAGAAATTAGAGGACGTGGGATCGGTATGTGTGTGTATGGTGTTGGGTTACATGAAAGCGAACCCCTTTCCATATCATGACCTTAAGGATTTGAGGGTGTTTTTGGACATAAAGGTTTTAAATAAAAAGAGGAAAAGGGGCTAGATCAAGCAATTGCTTGCTATTATAGGTTTTTATGTAGATCATTATCTTTACACTTGTGCAGTTATATTGGGAATTCGTAGGGTGTACCCACTTCTCTGTTATTTGTGTAATTTGGTGATGAATGTAGGTAAACAAATGGAAGGGTTTCCCTTGATTTCTCTAATTACCTATGTTACTCCCATGCTTATAAATGCTTAGAATGGTGTTCTAAATGTGTGGTGTTAAGTGGTAAACATGTGTTATCAAATGGAAGGCTTAAAGTACAGAACTGCATGCTAGAGACACCTAACCTGTATCGGTATTAGTTGGCTCAACACGAGCTAAAAAGGGGGACTTAGGTCTAGTACTAAAGGCACCTCGTACCGGTACTGGGGACATGTACCGATACTAAATGAGTTCAATAACCATGGCAGTGGGTGCCCAGAACCAATACTAGTTAGGTTACTTGGAAAGGTGTGGATGGTGCCTAACATCAGCACTGATGCTCAGTACCGGTACTGCCTGGCCTGGTTGAGGTTGTGCTGTGAGTGCCTAGTACTGATGCTAGAGCTCAGTACCGATACTGGCACACTATGGCATGATTAGGACAGTGGGTGCCCAGCACCAATACCTAGGATCGGGACAAATACTTGTGTACTTGTTCATCTTGCTTAAACTCTAAAAAGAGGATTAAAAGTAGATTGAATCTGGCTACGTAACGGATCACATCTAAAATGTTGAGATTAGGGGTCTCTTGGGTTGAAAATGTTCCTTGTATGCATGTATCTTAGTGGTCAAGTTCGCAGGTGATTTAGGGGCACAAAACTTGAGTTTCAGACATTAAAGGTGGGTTTCAGGCACGAAAGGCAGGGCCTACAACCTAACCTAACATTAGGTCAAGTTTACCTAACGTTGGGTGGCTACTGGAGGGCTTCCTAACGATAGGCAACAGGTCCCTAACATTAGATACTTAGCTGGAGTTGTTAATTGACCTGAAATTAGGGTTTCTGGCACTAGGAATCCTAAGGAATGATGGAACCTAATTGAGAGTCTAGTAGGTGCCCCAACAGGCAAGGGGAAATGATGAATCAGTAGTTAAACCCTAAATAGAAAATGTGTGTTTAATTTGAGCTTGAAGCTTTCTAAATGGATTCTAAGCAATCTGAATTGGTTAAGTAATGACTTGAACCTCACATGAGGATATTTGTGACTCGACCAGAGTCTAATAAATGGAATGCCTGGATCCTAAGGTCTTAAGTAAGACCCGAAGTGATCCACCAGGTGTCTAGGACTTCGTTCCGGACACGGAACCCAATGAAATTAAATGATAGTAGGTCAACTAAGTGAGCTCGTAAGGCTGCACCCTTTGACCTGGTGAACCATGAGTTCACTGCTCAGGTAGAGGACCCGAGCTATTACAATAGCTGGAGGCTACCAAGGAAATTTTACCTCGGAACTTGAAGGGTTCCAGGGTACAGTGATAGCCTTAGGCTGCCATCGGTATATGATACTTGGATGTACCTAAATCTGACTTGATGTAGAGATACTCGTGGCTGTAGGCTTATTAGGCACCCACATGCGCAACGAAGGACGTTGGAGTATTTGATACTCGTAGCTAGAGGCTCACTTGCGCCCGTATGTACGGAATTCGCCTAGGTACCGTGATAAATTGGTTGAGATCTCATCCAACGGTGGCTTTAGAGGGCACACCTGAGGACTGCACTCCTACGATGAGCCGCCCCTAGCGGGAGCATTGGTATGACTCGACAATTCTAACCAATCCTGCAATGATCTAGTTTGATCTGACTGGTTCTTGTTGGGCACTAACCGAGCTTGCTCTTCGTGATCGCAAGGTGTAGGCATGGGTAGCTGCCAAAGGCCCAACTCTTCTAACTGAGGTTAGCAACATTCTCGATATGTCGAGAACGGGCACGCATTTTTGAGGATCAACAGACTTGCTAACCTCTCCCCTGGTCAAAGCGAGACTATCAGGCTAAAATCGAAGGAAAGGATGTAATCTTAATCTCCTTTGGTAGAGAGGGGCAATTCCTAGAATCTGATCACTGAGGCGAGTGAGGGAATAAATTTCGTAATATTACATAACGGAAAAAAGGGACAACACGGTTAATGGGTTTAGATCACGGTGGTTGGTAAGCTTTGGCCAAATTTAGGAGTCAAAACCTGAGGTGTTGAGTTGGGCTAGGGATCTAACCGATCAGCAAAATTGCACACTATCCTATGTTTTTTATTGTGTTACAGTAGTTTGTTCCCTACTGAGACGATTAGTTCATCCCTACTTTATGACCTAATTTCAGGTCGTTGCTGTTGGGCAACATCGACGCACGGGATTTGTAGTTGCGCAAGTTTTTGCCAGGATTTTTGGCAGGTAGCTTTTATGCTTCTATTTTATATGCCAGCTTAGTACATGTTTAGTTTGTACTGTACATTTTCATTTATGTGCCATTCTCCTAATATTTTCTTTCATTTCTTATTAAATGGAACTCTTTGATAGCTCGACTTAATTTAGTACAACTTGAATTAAATAAACCAGCACATCTTCTGTTGTCATTCCCCAAAACTTCGACCCTCGTTGGGGCCTAGGTTTTTGGGGTGTGACAACCTTGCCATCTTCTAACCCCTCCTATTATGATGCTCAGACTACTCAGAGTGCGAAATGGTACACATAGCGATTCCTTGATGGCCTTGGCCCTTGATATTAGTCAGCCAAGGACCAACTTCTATCATATGATGCCATACTAAATCTAGAGATAACTCACAGCCATCATCAAAAAATGACATGGATGTCCCATATGCTACTATTTTGGCGACCATGGAAGAGGCCATGGTTGTGTCTAATCTACCTACCTATACGCATTGTCAACAAACAAACCATCCTTCTAAGAAATGCTAGGAAAAGTTTGGCAAGCTCGGCTAGACTAATAAGACAACGACTGAAACTCTACAAAGGAGCTAGCCATCTTCCTCTACTAGTGTTGTGGCTATTGGCCATATAGGGAATCCTACCTACCTACCATTATTGCCTAGTTGAGATCGTCTCTCACTACTACTATTGTTGCTACTACATGTGATCATCTCCTACTACATGTCCGCTCCTACTGCTTGCTTGCTCCGATAATATGATGCATGCATGCTCCTTCAACCTAAAGATGTCTTCATTGGAGGGGAGACAAATTTTGTTTATCGTAACACATTGGACATGTTGTCATCCACTGTCCAACTTTGGGGGGGGGGGGGGGGGGGGGGGGGGAGTGTCAAATTTTTAGGAAAGTGTAAAAGTGTTAGGATTAGTTAGTTATGAGTCCTATTATGGTTAGGTTTGAGTTTATTTAATTAAGTTGAGAGATCTAATTATTTTCCTATTCCTAATAGGACTAATATAATTTTTCTAACCCAACTCTATATAAAGGGGGTTAAGGTCCTGATTCCACTAGCAAGAATAAAACTCTATTTTCTTCAACATTAATAAATAGGGACTCAAAATAAAAGGGCATCTACTAAGGTAGATGGTGACCCATCTTTAGGCTGCACCCAAAGGACATAAAATTTTTTAGAGTAATAATCCAATAAGAAAAAGAAAAAAATTGGATAATATAACTATCATTCAAAGTGGAGCGAGAGGACATAAAATGTATCAACCCATGATTCTCTAAGGGATGGAGCGAGAGGAGCAAGAGGCGGAGCGAGCGAGAGACACACAGAGAGAGCGAGGGAAGAACGTAGGGGGAGGAAGTGGCAAACCTTCTCTCTGACTGGGCGGTCGAGGAGGCGCCCTTGGGGAGTGGAAGGTGGTGGAGCGGCGAAAGAGGAGGGTCGTCGAGGCAGGTGTAAAGGGGGCGACGATGCGAGGCGGTCGTTGCTTCAAGTGCTTGGAGCTCAGTCACTGGGCAAGGGACTGCAGGGAGCCCCTTCGATGCTAGGGATGTCGAGGGGTAGGCCATCATCATACACGGTGCCCGAAGTCGAAGCAGCGAGGCTGGCCGAGTGTTGCGAAAGGAAGATGACCACCACCCCCTCCATCGGTGCCTGCGGTGGATGGAGGCGCCCTAGTCGGTGGATGCTGCACCCCTCCGCAACCAAGTGGGTAGGGGTGTGATGGGGGAGGCAACGAAGGGGCGACTTCGAATCTCCGAGGTAGTGAAGGCTCTGGGTGATGGGGTGAAGGTGGCTGGCGTCAAGGTCCTCCCTTCGAAGGTTGGGAGGGTTCTGGTGGTGGGGCTCCCTCCTGCAGTGCTGGAGAGGCTATGCTCCATAGCCATCCGGTTGGAGTCCGGAGAGGTGGCCTGGCGGAGGGCAACTGTGAATGATGGTGCACGAAGAGAGCGACTGCCAGAGCAGCTGCTGGTGGAGATCTTCATTGAAGGTGTGCCATGGTGGCTGCAAACGGTGGAGGTGGTTGAAGCGATAGTCTCCCCATTCGCACGCCTGCGAAGATGCGAGAGTGTTGGGCTCTCAACCAAATGCCTCAGGGCCTTGGTGGAGCTGAAGGTGGGGCTTCGGTGATGCCGAAGATTCTCCTCGGACACAGGGCTTGACGTGGGTAGTCTCCTGTTCCCGAAAGAGGGAAGCCGGAAGGAAGGCCTTGTACACTAAGGTGGTCAGAGGGGCGGCGGTCCCCAGCGGTGGGACGGGAAACCAAGCTAGGGTTTCCAGTGGAGGCCAAGAACGTGATTGCCCAGGTGCTGACGTGGAGCTGGATGCGCAGAAGGTGGATCGCCAGCCATTGATTATGCCTGACGTGGCTGTCTCGGAGGAATCGCCACAGTTGGAAGGAGAGTTGACGCGGGACTCGACACGATCGAAGGAGAGGGGCGCGACGCATTCATCACGCGGAGATGAGGTGCCACAGCTGGGTGACGATTCGTCTCCCACGCCTTTTAAGCCAGGAACCCGGGTCGGATCTTCCCCAGATCCAGTTACAGGAGGTGGCCTTTTCGCGGGCAAGGAGCCACAGCACCCAAATCCGAACACCTCTTCGAGTGACGCTGCCGCGGTTGCGCCTACAACAGAAATGGAACTACAGCCTGTCGATGACACTCTCAGTGACCCGATGGAGAGGAGTGCAGCCGCTGGAGGAGGCGACCACCCCCCTTCCTCGCCGAGGAAGGAGGAAAGGGGTGCCCTTGCTGACCAGCACCCGAAGGAGAAGGCGGAGACCGACATAGCTGAGGTGGCAACGATGGCCTCGAATGGTGGGGCACCTCTGTGACAGGCAAAGAGCTGCACGGGGGACGATTAGGTGCTTCCCCTGTCTGTGTGGAAGCCAAGAATGGTGGAGGGTGGCCCCGGTGGAGCCTTCAAGTACAAACGGAAGTGGCAGTATCATAGGCCGAGCCGAGTTCAAAGGTTGGTAGTGGACGACCGTGATAGGTCGAATCAACCCTCGATGGAGGAGGTCCTAAGGCAGGATGAGATGGAGGTTCGACAGACCGCGGAAGCGTGTGGCTTTCGCTTGATGAGGAGGGAGACATCCACCATTTCCAGATGAGTGGTGTCCTTACTTGGAATGTGAGGGGTCTCAATGACCCGGCAAGGAGGGCTGCGTTAGGGCACTACTTATGGCCATGGAAGGTAGACGTTGTGTTGCTGCAAGAGACCAAGCTTTCTATTTGTGATGATCGAACCTAGGGGGAGATCGGAGGATCTTGGATGGAGGGTTTCCGTTATGTTGGAGCAGCTGGCCGGTCTAGTGGACAGATCCTGGGGTGGTGACAGGACATCTTTTCCTCGATTGATTGTTTTGAAGGTAAGCATATCATTTCTGCGAAGCTGGTACGGAAGCTGGGTGGTGCTTGTATGGTGATCACTGGGGTTTATGGCCCATGGGATGCTCGGGGTAGAGAAGTGATGTGGGAAGAGCTTACGTCGGTTGCAATGGGTTGCAGTGGGAGCCCGTGGTTGATTGGAGGTGACTTTAATGTCACTCTACAGTTGGAGGATAGGCAAGGGGGTAGGGGCGGCAGGACCCAGGATTAGATGACTTCGTGGATTTTATTGCTACGCATGGCCTTATTGATATGTGCCCTGCATCGTGTGTCTATATGTGAAGGAACAACAGTGGTCAGATGTCCAGAATTGACCGTTTCCTTTCCAATGTGGAGATGGCAGAAGTTTTCCCTTTGGCGAAGGTTTCCTCTATGGAGAAACCTTTCTCATATCATACTCCCCTAGTGTGGCGGTGCAATGAAGGGGTGCAGTATGGCACATACTTCAAGTTTGACAGATCTTGGCTACTGGAGGAGGGCTTCAGGGGCATAGTGGAGGAGCGATAGGCCGCTTTTACGGTGGAGGGCTCGGCTACAGTTCGACTGGCCGGAAGCTATCTTTGATGCAGGCCCACCTAAAGAATTATAGGAGGGAGATCCGAGAGGCCAAGAAGGGCAGAAGAGAAGATGCCTTGACGGAGATTGCCAGGATTGATAGGCTGGAGGACCAAGCCCCTATTTCAGTGGAGGACAGGGAGACCAAGGTGAGGATGACGCCAGTAGTACAGAAGGACAGGAAGATGGAGGTGGAGTGGAAGTCAAGATCGAGGCAGAAATGGCTGAAGGAGAGGGATTCCAATACCAGATTTTTCCACCAAATGTCTTCTGCCAGGAGGAGGAGGAACTGGATAGAGAGCCTGCTAGTGTGTAGAGAGACATTCTCAAGTAGGGAGGAGATAGGTGAGGCAGCCGCGAGTTATTTTAGAGATTTCAAGAGCAGATGCAACAGAGGCAGATGGCAGTGGAAGGGGGAGAATGTTCAGTGCATCTCTCAGGCTCAAGCAGAAGATCTCATGACCAACTTCTCGAAGGACGAGGTGAGGCGAGCGGTCTGGGGGTTGAATGCAGAAGGGTGTCCTGGGCCAGATGGCTTCCCGGTACTCTTTTTTAGGGAGTTTTGGTCTTTGATAGGGACGGATGTGATGCTAATGATGGATGAGTTTGCGGAAGGAAACAGGGGTTTTGACAAACTTAATAGATTCTACTTGTTCCTGCTCCCCAAGAAGGAAGATGCAGAGGATATCCAGGATTTCCGTCCTATTGCTCTCTCTAATGCAGTATATCTTATTGTTGCTAAGGTGCTGGCTAACAAACTCAAAGGTGCCCTTGGTGATTTGATCTCTCCGGTGCAAACGGCTTTTGTGCCAGGGAGGGGTATTCTGGATGGTTTTGTTGTCGTTGTGGAAGCCTTGGCAGCATGGAGGAGGGAGAAGAGCAAAGCGTTTCTGTGGAAAGTGGACTTCAGTAAGGCTTACGATTCGGTGCAATGGGACTTCCTTTGGGCGTCTTTATTGAAGAGGGGTTTCCTGTCGGTATGGATTACCTGGATAAAGAGGTGCATGACGACATCCTTCTCGGTGCTAGTTAATGGAAATCCGGTGGGTGGGTGGGTGCAGCCCAAGAAAGGGGTCAAGCAGGGGTGTCCCCTTGCACCTATGTTATCCGTGCTGGCAACGGATGCCTTACCTAGGGCAACTCGGAGGGCTTGTGATACAGGGATGATTAGAGGCTTCACAGCGAGAGTTGATACTCAGATAGCAATCTTGTAGTATGCTGATGATACCCTGCTTTTAGTGGAAGGAGTGAGCCAAGAGGCTAGGAGAATGAGGATTGTCATGGAGTTGTTTGGGGTTATGTCAGGGCTACAAATTAACTATGATAAGTCTACTTTTGTCCCCGTGAACATGGGGGCGGAGGAGTTGGAGGAGGTGGGGAGGGCGCTTGGGACTAAGATGGGATCTTTACCTTTGGTGTATCTAGGCCTCCCGTTATCAGATAGGAGGCTCAGACTACAGGATTGGCTCCCTTTACTAGAACGGATGGAAGGTAGATTAGTAGGATGGTCATCTAGACTCCTGTCTAGAGGAGGGAGGCTGGTGCTAGTGAAAGCGATCTTGCCATCCATACCTTCTTATTTCCTATCAATCTTTAGGATGCCGAGGCAGGTTGAAAAAAAGATCTCTGGGTTGATGAGAGACTTCTTTTGGGCGAACAGGGGAGCCGCAGGGAGGGGGCGAGACTAGTGGCATTAGAGGAGGTTTGCATACCAGTGTGTGAGGGGGGCCTGGGGGTCAGAGACGTGGATAAGGTGAATATCAGCCTGCTTGTAAAATAGATTGCCAGACTTGGGGGCAGCGAAAGAGGCTTGGTTGGTGATACTATGAGGTACTATTATGGGTCGTTTGCTTTTTGGAGACCTCTCAAGTCGCCTCCTTTGGGGGCCTCTTTCCTTCTCAGGGGCTAGCGGAGGTGACAAAGACGGTGCGGCCTTTCTTCTCTCCTACGCTGGGGGAGGGTGACGTTTTCATATTCTGACTGGATGACTGGCAGGGAGTCTGATCACCTCTCAGCACTAGGTATCCTCGTCTCTTTACGGGAGTGGTGGATCAGTCGACATTGGTAGGGGAGTGTTGGTCTGGGGCCTGGTGTCCGATTTTTCGAGGTGGCCTCTCAGATCAAAGGTGTGCGGAGTTCCATATGTTGCTACAGGAGTTGGAGGGATGGGAACTAGAAGAAGGGGAGGACTCTTCCTGGGAGGAGGGGGATTTCTCAGTGGCGGAGGTTTTCTGTAGGGTGAGCTGTAGGATGGACATCCAAGACATCGACTTCAGGAGAGACTGCAGGCTTCTCTGGGAGGCAGAATGCCCACTGAAGGGGAAGATAATTGCTTGGCTGCTGAGGAGGGGGAGGATTATGACGAGGAAGTGGAGATCGAGATGGGTCCAGATGGACGATGTGAGATGGCCTCTCTGTGCTGGAGAGGAGGAAGACATTCAACACCTATTTTTCCAGTGTCTGTTTGTGGTGCAGGTGTGGCACAAACTGGGGATCAATTGGATTGACTATCGGGACACACCTAGCTTCTGGTCTTCTTTCCACAAGGAGAGTGCGAGTGGAGGGATGGTTTCGTTCAGAACCAAGAAGGATCGAGCAAGAGTTTTGGCTGTCTTGTGGGGTGTGTGGCTTGGTAGGAATGGAGTGGTTTTTAGGGGTGAGAGGCCCTATGTGGAGAACTTTTTCTATTCCATTCAATCCCAGGTGAAGTTCTGGAGAGCTAATTTGTAAATATGTTGTAACCGTTTCTTCTTACGAATGAAATTGATTGTGGGTGGTTATCCCTTTGATAATCACCCTTCCTTTTTTCAAAAAAACTATCATTCAAAGTTCAAGCAAAACAGAATGTTCAGACGGTATCAGACTTTTGGAACCATAAACCCTTTTGGAATTCTTTCTTGGAAAAAGATATATTTGAAATTTGTTGTCCATATATCTGGAAGATGGCATGCAGAAAATAAGATAAAACACAATCAAAACCAATGTGATATATACTTCATTATGGGAAATTTGCATATCCAATTTTTAAAAGTATAATAAGACAAAGCATGCTACCCTTTCAACAAAAAATAAGAAGCTCCTTCGGGCGGTTAGAATACCAAAATTTATCAATAGGATGAACAAAATAAAAAACAACCACACCATCTGATTTACGGTGAAAAACAGCTACCTGAAATCGGAGTCGAGCAATTTCTTTAGCTGGGTCATCAGCTGCCTTCTCCGAATCTTCACAAGATACTTCAGGGTTGGTGGTATCACTTGGATTTTGTTGTGCAAATGAACGAGGAGAACTGGACCTTCTTGCGACAGGGGAAGTTGCACGGGAACCTATTCTTGAACTTGGAACAGATACAGAAAACACTTTCTTTGAGACAGAAGCTACCTTCGAGTTCCTAGATAAGTAGATGCCTCCCCAAGGTGAACTCACATTAAAAAGGGGAGAGAAACGACTGTTGTTTGATTCAGGTTTGATTGATTCAGATTTCAAATTCAACTTGGGATTCCTACTTTCAGCTGTCTTGAAAGAATCCACGGAAGAAAGCCTAGAGAGTTGTCCTTGGCACTTAGTCTCAACAGTTCCCTTTTCAGGAACCTCAATGGAGGTCTGGTTCATACTGCCATTTTGAGGCTTTGAAAGTCGTGAAACTGTGCCTGCTTCCATAGCTTTCTTAAGCTTTAAATAGCATTCATCACAAACTCGATATGGCTTGTTAACATTTGGTGCCAAACAAGCTTTTATAGATTTTTGGTTGCTACATGCCTTGCAAAAAACTAAACCGCAATTATAACAGTTGTGGCGTTTTCTTCTGAAGCCAAAAGGCAGACGGCAACCCGAGCACATTGATTGATCAGCACTAGATACCCATTTGTGAAGACAGATGACTGCAGTAAAATTTGAACCACACACTACGCTCTTAACTTGTTTATCTTTTAAAGCTTCAACAAGTGTCGGACAGTTGCGATCATCATTATCCCCATGACCCAAGCGACCGTTTGCCCCCTTGCCCCAGGTATAAACCTCCGTTCTTGAAGTGAGAACTGCAACATGATACGAACCACAAGCTATCTCCTCAATGAAACTATTCGATAGTTTCCCTTCAACACAAGTAGGGCATTTCCCATCTGCCTCAGGATTTCCAAGCTGTCCATAAACAGTACTTCCCATTGTACAAACACGCCCAGAAGTAGAAAGGGCAACTGTAATGTCATGACCACAAGCAACTTGGCAATAGCTAGGCTCAGCCAAAGAGGCTACACACGCTGGAAGAAGTCTTGGCTCTTGATCACCATGGCCAAGACGTCCTTTATCCCCATCTCCCCAGGTAAAAATTTTCCCAGATGACGAGTTTCCAGTGTCAGGAGATTCAGATGGAACCTCCACAACAGCAGCAGTATGCCAAACACCACATGCAGCCTGAACAGCCCGTAGCCCTTTAAGAGCCTCCACATCTCTGGGCATATTTATACTGCAACGGTCTCCATGACCTAGGGCCCCAAAAGTACCATCACCAAATGTAAACAGCTTCCCGGAGGATGTAACAACTGCTGTATGCCAGGGACCACATGAAATTGATGAAACATGCAGTCCTTCCAATAAACCATTTACCTTCTTAGGGACCCAGTGACTTACCCGACTTCCATGCCCAAGAAGACCAAAATTGTGGACACCATCACCCCACGTGTAAAGATCGCCAGACATGGTGACTGCACAGGTATGATACTCCCCACAGGATACAAGCTCAATACTCATTCCACCTAGAGACTCGATAAGTTTTGGGTGAGGGACATCAGCATCAACCCCATGTCCAAGCCTACCTCCTGACTCTTCACCCCAACTAAAAGCCTCCCCCTGTTTCGTAACCAAAACAGCATGTTTACTACCACAAGATAAATTGTGAACGTCAAGCACAACTGCTGGTTCAAGAGCCTTTGGGAGAAGAGCATCAATCTTGCTCAGACACGAACTCCCGACTCTATTAAGACCACCCCCGAGAAATCCATCGCCAATGCCTTCCCCCCACATGAAAACATCTCCCAGGGCATCAAAGTCTTCATGACCTGATCCATGGCTAGATGAGCTTACTGCACTAGAGAGGCTCACTCTAAAAGTTTCAACAGTCGAACCCCTTCCATTCTGATTATCAGCAACGCCACTTGAAGAGAAAGAGCTGAGGGTATTGCTTACTGAATCAGAAACAATCGATGCTTTTGCCGGTGCAGTGTATAAAATTACATCTGAGAAAGCTTTCCCCAAACCATTTCTTGGAGGACTGTCACAAGATAGATTAATTGGTTGAGTATCTCCATTATCCTGGAAAATGAAAACCAAAATATTTAACATATACAAGATAAGAATTCAAATTCAAAAACTGCAGCTTCTACCTTCTGGAAAAGATCACCCGCACAAAAAGGTGAACTTAGTGGGGAAGGTTTTCGAGAATTAGTTTGTGGACTATTTGTGTCAGAAGAAGCTCTATCACTTCTCGGATCCGGTCTCCATTTTCTGGTGTTACCACGTGAGACCAATGCCTTCAAGCCGACAAACCAAACTTCAGCTTCATCTTTATCCTTACATATCTACATAAAAAATTCCAACCGAATATCAATATCCAGCATAAATAACTGCTATAGATCTTAAAAGGAAATGTCAAAATTAAAGAAAACTAGTTCTTCGAAAAGAACCTACTCACCAAATCCAATGACCTGTCACTATAGATAAGAGAAAATGACTGATATTCCTTCTCAGGCCGTGGATATCTCTGGAATATTACCTGAAAAGAGCAGATAGCACATAACTGTCATTAGTTTGGTGAAAGTAACGATGTGTAATGTTAACAATGATGAAAAATAATCCAAAGATGACAGTTGATACTAAAAATCATACTATAAACATGGTAGCAGGTTAATCTTGTTCAAATTATTCAATGCAAGCAGTCATCTAACAGAATTAATTTGTCTAGCTGATTAACGTAATAAGCTTGTATTGTATTCATTTTCAACGCATTTGCCTTTAGGAAATCCCTATAAATGTACTTCTGTCAGCTAACTAATACTTTATTGATTTTCCCTTGAGGGAATCTTAATTGTTACTGTGGAAGTTTCCAACAGTTGAGGGACCCTATTGCTATCTTTTTTTGTTTTATTGGGCTATCGATGCAATTTTTCCAATCTCTTCTCTATAAAAGAGGCTAGGTTTCTTTAGTTGAATAGAATGATGATTTTGCCTCTTCACATGATGTCAAAGCAACGATCCTAGAACATTGACCTAGTATCCCACCAAATATCCACCGAAAATCATGTCTTTCAAATCACCAACACTGTGGTGATTCATCAAGGATGGTCGAACCCTCGATACGACCCCCCGCAACGTGACCAGGGACGTCCAACAGCGGCACAACCAACGACAATAAGGGCGACACTAACGTCAACAACAACAGCAATGTCAATGGCGACACTAGTGGGACTGTAGGCCCACGCAAGGTTGACAGAGGGTAACAAGGGCAACACACAAGGGCATGGCACTTCGTCACAAATGCACTAGATGGCTTTGATGTATCTACGCAATGGTACTCTTCTTTATTGGACATCTCTTGCAAGTTATGGCCATGAGTTCTTCCATTTGTGAGAACTATGGACCAAATGCCAAAAAAAGGGGGAAATTTCAAACCTATGTGGTCTAGGTTTTTCTATTTAAGAGAAGTCTGGAGAGGAAGGCCCAGACAATGGGTCGTTGATTATGGTGCATTAATCCACCTCACTAGGAACACTACAAAGTTGAAGAACCCCCGTATGCCTTATGTAGTCAAAGAAGTTAGAGTGGCGAATGGGGATACATCTCCAGCGACCACAGTTGGAGAAGTCCAAGTATCGCATGGATTTCGTGTTAGTGGCATGCATTGCGCACCTGAATTTCCGATGAATCTCCCGTCAGTTAGTAAGATCTAACATCTCCAGTGTCATGTGGTGTTTGATGACCGCCATTATTATTTTCAAGATAGGAAGACCAATGAGATTGTTGGAGAACCATAGAGAGGGATGGCCTTTACTTCCTTAACACCCCTACTACCTTTGCAAGAGCAATGTCAATTGTGGGTGATCCTTGGTTATGGCACAGACGATTAGGGTATCCACTTGTTGACAAGATGCGCCAAATGTATCCACAACTACAAGATACCTTATCATGAAGTGCAAGGATTACCAGTTAGGAAAGCACCACAGAAAGTCTTTTCCACATCTATTAGATGGAGTTAGCATGACCAAATTCACTCTGGTTCATTGTGACGTATAGAGGCCAACACGTGTACCTAATATTGGTGGCCATAGATAGTATAGTCTTTGTAGATGACTACAGTAGCTTGACTTGCGCTTTCCTAATGAAGGCCAAATTTGAGGTTCCCAAGATAGTTCAACGATTTTTTGTAGCGGTCCAAACACAGTACTCCACCAACATTTAGGTTTTTCGTAGCAATAATGCTTTAGCATTTGTCCAGAGGGAGATGCAGGAGTTTTTCAGTGCTCGCAACACCATTCATCAAACATCTTGTGCCCATGCGTCTCAACAGAATGGCATGGCGAAGTGCAAATTGGGGCACCTTCTGGACATCGCACGGACTTTGATGACACATATGAAGGTACCTAAATACTTCTGAGGGAATGCCATACTGACGGTAGCCTATTTGATTAATAAGGTGCCATCCTTTGTACTTTAGAGGCGTGTTCCCTACCAAGTTCTACATCTAGATTGTGACAAACCTTTTGCACTACCACTGCATGTTTTTGGGAGTACTTGCTTTGTTTAGGCCTTTGGTCAGTAGGATAAATTTTGAGCAGTGAAGTATCTTTCTAGAGTATTCTCGAACCCAAAAGAGCTATAAATGTTATGATCCAATTCATAGGCACTACATTGCAACTGCTGATGTCACATTTTTTGAGAGGGTGTCATACTATTTAAAGGAAGGAGCTGCCATTGAGTTAGCTCCTAGAGAGACTCAAGTCTACCACTATCGTCAAGGCCCTCTTCCTATGGCTCCAGAGGCTCATGATCCGTCATCTTCCTCTACTTCTGTGGCACCAAATGTGTCTAAGATTGATGATACTAAACCTATTGCTATGTGGAAGCCTACCCGCTCTTGCAAGTTTCACTCGTTGTCTCACTATACTGGGGCATCTCACTTACAATAGGAAGTCAAACAGTTTGCCTCTACTATTACCACCACAATTTTGCCTAGAGGCCATGCACAGGCCTCCGAGGAGCCTAAGTGGTGTGCTACCATAGATGAGGAGATGGAGGCACTTCGGTCTAGGGGGACCTGGGAATTGGTTTCATGTCCTCCCATTGCTACTGTGGTGGATTGCCAATGAGTGTACACCATCAGATGGAACACTTGACAGGTACAAGACTCGGCTAATAGCCAAGGGATTTACACAAACCTAAGACATTGACTACATGGAGACGTTCTCCCTAGTGGCATGTATTTCTTTCATCCAGATTATTATCTTAATGGCAGCAAATTGCGGGTGGCCATTGAACCAGCTGAACATTAAGAATACATTCTTATATGTTGACCTGGCAGAAAAGGTATATATAAGATAGCCACTTGGTTATGGCACACAAGGGGAGTGTGTTTGCTTCCTAAAAAAGGTAATCTATGCCCTAAAACAGTCCCAAAGCTTGGTTTGAGCACCTTAGTACTAAGATACAAAAAATCGGGTTCCATAGATCACATCAAATCATTTGAACTTTATTCTAAGGATCGAAGTTACATCCGCCAATAGAGTTGTTATGTTGTTGTCTATGTGGACGACATGGTCCTGACAAGAGATGATGAGGAAGATATTTGCCAAACCAAGGCTTTTATGCAATTTACCTTTGTGACTAAAGATCTTGGTGATATGAGATACTTCCTTAGTATTGAAGTGGTTCAACAGGGATCACATCTCTCCCTATCCTGGAGACAGTACACTCTACAGATAATGGAAAAGGTTGGCCTTCTTGGTGCCAAGCTATCTAGCATACCGGTTAAGGCACAACAGCGAGGTGATACAGATGAGGATGATCCCCCATATGAGAACGTCACGAGATATAAGAGTATGGTTAGAAGATTACTATACTTGACTGTTTCTAGACCAAACATCAATTTTGCTGTTAGCAAGGCTGGTCAGCATATACAGGCTCCTCGCTATAGTCACTGATGTAAGGCATGTCTCATTTTGAAATACCTCAAGGGCAATCCAAGTCTGGGACTCTACTACGGAGATAGCAAGTCCACAGACATTTTAGCTTATTCTGACACGGATTACACCAGTTCCATCGATGATCATAGGTCCACTTCTGGGTATGTTATTTTTCTTGGAAGGAATCTTGTCTCATGACAAAGCAAAAAGCAAAGTGTTGTTACATATTCTAGTGCAAAGGCAAAGTATAGAGCCATGGCTCATCCTACATGTGAAATTATGTGAGTTGTTGGCTTCCTATTGGACCTTGGTATCACCATTGGTGCCCCAGTCCCACCATATTTTGATTTGTTGCCTCGAATCCTATTTTCCATGAGCGTATGAAACACATTGAGGTCAACTACCACTTTATTCACAATGTTGTTTTGGATGGGAAATCCAGCACTCCATATGTTACTTCGAAGTTGTAGTTAGCTAACATCCTCACAAAGGCCCTCAAGAGAAAGCGTCATGATTTTTTGTGTGGCAAGTTGGGACTGATAGATATCTACGCCCCAACTTGCAAAGAAGTGTACATGTTTCCTAAAATTGAGGGCCCTACTACTATCTTTTTTTTGTTTTATTGGGCTATCTATGTAATTTTCTCAGTCTCTTCTTTATAAAGAGGCTAGGATTTCTTTGGATAAATAGAATGATGGGTTTTCCTCTTCACAGTTACCATCAGCATGGTAGAATCATAGTTTTATGTCCCAAAATCCATCAAGTAGTTGATACAGATTCCCGACGAAGTGTGGGCCTCCTCATAAAGTTGGTTAATCATAGAATTTTTTTCCAGGAAGACAATGATTACAGTAGGTGCATAACATAAAATTGGAAAGGGATGGCAGTCTATACCAATAGACTGCCCATTTTCTCCAGGTAAAATAAATTCTACCAGCCACTAGTTAGACAATCACAAATAAAGTTTGTGGAAATGTAAATCTTCACCATGCTAAAAGGAACAAAATTGCAAAGCAACTCACAGTGCGTTGTCCAGGTATAATTTTTGAAACTTGACTTAGCTTGAGCTGTTTCTCTTCTTTGCCAGAGTACCATATCAACAGAGTCTCATCCTGAAACGTAAAAATTAAACCCAGGTCTCGGTTCAAGAGGATCAATAAACATGCTCACAAAAGATGACAAAATTCTAGCTTTAATTTGAACCACAGAAACAGTCTTTCAATATTAAGAATAAGCGTAGACCAATGAAATATTAGCGAAGCAAGCATTTTCTTTTGTAGAGAGCAGTAATTAAAGGATGGTACATTTGAGAGCCTGAAAGGACAGAATTTTGGCTTCCCCCGGCGTCCGTATTTTAGTAGGTGTGTCCCCTTCTTTAGGGCTGTAATTGCCTGAGTAGGAAAATATAAAAACGTCAATCCTGGAGAACAATACTCGGAAAAGCAAAATAAGATAGAACAATGGTTACAAAAAATGTTCTTTTAACCATTTCAAGAATGAGACATAAAAAGTGCAAGTACGTGTTTAGGTTCTCTAACGGCTTCGCTTCTACCAATTTACTCCATAGATGTAGCCAAAAAAATGACAACCTTTTCAAAAAGATTACTAAATCTACTGAAAAATTGGGATCCAAGATCATTGACATTGAGCACAATCAAAAACACTAAAAAATGATTTTTCGGAAGGTGCAAAATGCAAAATCAAGGGACCATGATCTCATAATCGATCAGAGGTGGGATGCCAACTAGGAACCAAAGTTCTGTATTTGTCTCAACTGAAAAAAGAAAAGCAAGAAAATTTGGGTAATTAACTTTATTCCCCAAACAAAATGGCAGGAATGGGAGAACTTCATCAAACACAGAGGTCATAGCCAAATCAGCTAATGTTGTCTCAAGTCTTAAGAGCTCAATCTCGGAAACTTGTAGGAGAAAAAAATGGATGTTTTTTAGCCTTTTGCTACCTAACAAACGATTATCACCATATTCCAGGAAAAAAAAAATGCTCGGAGTAGCTTAGGAAGAGCTGACCACCAATCTCTACAGGACTGGTAAGTATACAAGAGTGCAAGATAAGCTAATTTGGGAAACTCCCATAAATGAACCAATGATAAGGAAAGTGCCATTATAATTACAGAAAAGGCCCTCTCAAGAAGAAGAGGAGGCCAAGTTTGACTTCACTGGACCAAGCACAAATGGAAAATGCATTTTACATATTATAACTTTATACAAGAAAAAAAAAAAGATATACAAAATTAATCCAACTATAGAGATATCAAATTGATGCTTCAAACAATGAAGCTTTTTTTTAAAGAAAAATGATGAAGTTTTAGGAGAGAATAATTAAAAGAATGTTGAGGCATCTCCGTAGTAATGGAAAACCAATTTAGACTTATCGTCGGCCAATCTAATTGTCGAGGCAACACATCTTCTAAGGCATCTGATGGAGATCAATAAAGTCAAGAAGAAGGATTACATATAATTTTTATTAATTTGGAGAAGGCATGTAACTTTTTTCTTTTAGAAAGAGTTCTTTTTTTAGGAAAGAGGAGAAAGCCTATGCCTATGTTTTAAGAAATATTTTGTAGAGAATTTTGAAACAAAGACAAGCATCAATTCTATATTTCAACCTAATAAAAGATGCATAGTGGAACTGCAACTTGTGTAAGGACTAAGTCTGAATTGACGAACTACTTTGATATCACCATTAGTCGGCATCAAGAATCAACTTTAAGTCCTTACCTTTTTACCTTGGTCATGGATGAGATGATGAAGAATATTCAAGCTAGTACATGCCTTTGGCTAATGATATTGTATTGTTTAGTGAGATAATAGATGAACTAACATAAAAATTGAGCATTAGAGAGAGGCCCAAGAAGTTAAAGGCTTTCGTCTAGCAAGACAAAGATTGAATATATGGAATGTAAGTTTAGCGGTAGAGTGAACAATGAGGGAAGAGATGTGGAAATTGACACAAAGTGTATTTTGAAGAAAGATGTTTTTAAATACTTAAGATCCATTTTTCAACGAGATGATGAAATTGATAGAGGTGTTACACAAAACTAATACAGGGTGGTTGAAATGGAGGGGAGAGAATCTAGTATTGTATGTGATAAGAGGGTTCCCTTGAAAGTTAAAAAAAAGTATCAGATTTCGAGTGTTAAGTTGTCAATTATAGGCATGTGCAAAAGATGTTTGTGGTAAAAAGAAAGATATTAAGGTGGATATGTGGTCATACAAGGACTATATTCTTAATGAAACTATTTGAAAAAATTTTGGAGTAGCTCTGGTAGAGGATGAAATGAGGGAAATGTGCCTAGAATGATTTGGACTTTTAAAGATAAGGTCAATTGATGCCCCAATTAAGTCATGAGAGAGGAATTTTAAAGTTGTCGAAGGCATTAATGTTGGGAAAATGAGAGGGGGAGGTTAGGAGAGAGCGTCCATGGCGGCGAGGTCAAAGAGGGTGGTGACTGGGTAGAGGTTCGCCACCGCCAACGTGGAAGGGAGAGAGAGACGTCTGAGGTCCGATGCTTCAAGTGCCTTGGGTATGGGCATTTCGCTGCTGTGTGTCGTAAGCCAGTTAGGTGTTTGAAGTGCAGAGGACTCAACCATCGCAAGGTCTTGTGCTTTAGTGGTTGTGATGATCGAGAGAAGGGAATGGCGAATCTGCCTCCTCTGCCAACGAGGGCTCTGCTTATGGAGGTTCAGGCATTATGGTTCTCAGAAGTGCGACTCGTCAAAGAGGGCCTTAGGGGGTACTAGTAGGGGATGTAGTTGAGGGGAGTTTAGAGAGGTTGGAGTTCAAGAGGGGTTTGGCAGTTGTGTTCAGCAGAGGGGTGGTTGTGAAGGTGGCTGAGATCTCACCTTCAAGGCTCTTGATCTTTGGCTTGCGACTGAAGGTAGCATGGAGGATGGCCTTCAAGACGTCTCTGGTTGGCAGGGTTGTGGTGTGATGGAGGTGATTAACAAGGTACAATGGTGCATTAGTGGAGTGGCCTCCGAGGAAGGTGGAGATGGCCGTGGAGGTCGTGGGCATCTTGCTCTGTCTTCATACGAGAGAGACTCCTAAGGCCATTCTCGAGTCGTTCCGATGCTCAAGCAATGCGCATCTCTTGGCTTGGTGGAGGGCGACTTGTCAGCGGTGAGAGCGATGATGGAGCTCGTTTTGGGGACGAAGGTGCTGTTGAAGGTGGTGCTGCGGCTTGGTGGGTGTAAAGACATGTCCTACTTTTAGCCTTTTAAGACGTCTGGAGTCTTAGTCCGACATCTGTCCATACGTATGGATCCTTTCTCGAATGTCTGAAAATTAAACTTCTGTACGCGTACTGCACCCTGCGCGTGCGACACGCAGGACCTTCTTCCTCTCTCTCCTTTTTCCTCCTTTCCCCCGAACCCTAAAACCCCACACCACCACCTCCACCTTCAGAGCCTTCAAGAGTGGCGAGAGGAGGCGAGCGAGGGAGAGCGAGAGGGCGAGGAGAGTGCGGGAGGAGGAGGACGAGGTCGAAGAGCTTCGGTGGAAGCTCGGCGAAGCTCGCACGGCCACCGCAGGCGCATGCGAGAGGAGAGATCCCGGGGAGGCTGCCTCGACCATCTGCAGTAACTAGAGCTGCAGCGGCGTAGGAGGAGCACGGCGGAGAGCGCTGGGAGCAGGTTCTGGTATTGGAAATTTTCCAGTATCAGACGTCTGCAGTGGAGTCCAGACGACTGACCGAACACCTGGACGTCTGGAGTTAAGGCCAGACGTCTGAAAGCTCGTTTATCGCAAAGGTACGTTCTTTTTCGCTATTACGGCCATGCAGGCCTCACCGCAGAGTGAATGTTGGGCCTGATTTGGGGGCTGTGACTGTCGTACGCAGGAGCAGCCTTGGGAAGGAACGCGGAACGCTCTCCCACGCACTTTTGGACGTCTGATCAGATCACCAGACGTCCGGAGATGCTTCCAGACGACCGGAGGCGTGGTCCAACATTTGGAACTGCCTTTAAACGATCGCAGAGGCCTGGACGTCTGAGGACACCGCAGAGACTAAAGGTAAGGTTCTGGTACCTTTTAAGACGTCTAAACTTGTTCCCATAAGTCTTATTTTGGACAGTAGACACGTTTTTGACCCGTTTAGAGTCCGATCGGGGTCTGTTTTACGCAAACGAAGTACCTGTAGTTTCCTTGCGAGTTTCTCTACGTACTAGAGACCTTTGTACACTGTTCTGAACCCTCCTTTTGTCATGCATTCCCTGGTGTAGGGTTTCAGCCTGTTGCGTGTTTGGGGCTCGCAGAGACGCCTGAGTCTGGTTCGAGCCCCCATTACTCCCGAATTGTCTGGTAGAGTGGTTTACTTCTGTAATAATATTTAGTAAGAATGTGCTTCTGGAAATAGCCGAATGGAACCCTAGGATGTGGCATGAACCCTAGGATAGAGGAATGAATGAATCTTTTGTGTTGCATGATGTACTTGCATGCATGATTTAGCTAAACTGACAGCACTTGCTCATATTATAATTGTAAGCTGCCTGTAATCTATAAACAATTACCTGTGAAATCACCAGTGTTGCATGTATTGAATTATGGAAACACGAACTGCCTGTATATAAATAAGAACTGAATTGTGAATGGTGAATCTAGATCGGAATAAATGAGGTGAACATGAGCATGAACCCTACGGAAAATTAGGAGTAGAACTCCTGTGGTTAGATGAAAATTTGAAATGTAGATGGGAAGTGTACTGGCCCTTGAGTACGTGGTACCAAAGAGAGCGGCTGTCCCCTTTTCGTGTAGAGCAGAGCTAGCCGCCCTTGGGTTGAGACTCAGGGTTAGGATTGGTCACTCTACACCGAATCATGTTAGCCCTCTTGTACGCGATACCGAGATGAGCTATTAGTGTAGGGAGAGAGTTAACCACCCCACGAGACTTGGGGTTTAGCTAGCCACCCTACACCGACTTATTAGGCCCTCTGGGTAAATCGGGATAGTCAGATGAGGGTGCGCGGACTATGGAGGGGCAAGACCCCTGTTTGGTTCTGAGGGGCGAGACCCCTCTTCTGAGAGGACAATACCCTATACTGTTCCCTGTTGTACCTTGGGCATACCCGCTAACGGAGACGACTGACAGCGTGTCAGTGCGGGGTAACTACCCATGCGCTTATCACGCATGCCGTAGTCACCGTTACATCTTGACAGTGACCTCGGGGTGGTTGACTAGGTGTAGGACTACCACGGGGGACTCTTCCGACCAGGAGAGCATCACGTGTACCTTCTACTCTTCGGAAAAGACTGCAATCAAGATCATTCCCATGAGGAACATGTAAGATCAAGAATATCTGGATGTTTGAGAAAAATGAGTGAAAAGGAAATACACATAAAACACAATAAATAGAAAAGAGAATTAAACATGTTGCTTTTACAGTTTTAGATAGTATACATACCACTCTACTTAGCGTTCGCTGACTCTGTCTTTTTCATAACACTGTTCAGGACCAGGAGTTGAGCAGCCCGAGCTTCCGGCTGCGGAGGATGCTGGGGCCAGTCAAGCTTAGCTGTAATTTCAGTAGTTTCTTGTTGTTTCCCTTACTGTTGTAGTAAGTATCAGACTGTTAGCTACTGTTATCTCTATTGTTTACTTTCGTTTCTGTTGTTCTATTGTTGCGGTGGTATGTAATGGAACAGCAGTTTTACTTTCCTTTACTGCTTTATACGTTTTACTGCTTAGTTATATTGCATATGTGAATGTGGTTTACTTTCCTGCTTTTTTATTATTTCTTGTTGGACGACTGGGTCTTGGGATTAGTCAATGTGAGCCGGTCTCGGGTCCTGCAGGGATCCGAGAACCAGGTCGTAACAGTGGGTCAGCCTGGGTGGTGAGGGTAGCGCTGCTCGAGGAGAGGGCTAGGCCGTTCAAGCAGGCACTGCTTGGAGATGGGGAGGTGAACCTAGGGAGAGATCTCTTAAAGGGGAGGACTAATGGAGGTTGGAAGGGAGATCACCGTTCCCTGGGGATGGTGGCAGCAGAGGGAGGTGGCACTACCGTAAAGATGGTGAGACATGTTTGGAAGGTGAAGGGTCAGGGCGTGGATTGCAAGGAGGGGGCGGATTCGACAATGTCAATTGCGATCCCCAAGGTTGGCGTAGCTGATAGAGGGATCTTGAGCGACGATTTTAGCAGAGGGGAGTCGAAGGGGCCAAGATTTTCGGAAATGGGGCGTAAACCGGAGAGGGAGTTGATGTCTTTAAAGGGGGTACCCGGATCGATCCATGCAAGGATCCGATTGTGCATGGACGGCTCTAGGTCCTTTTCCTTTTCCTGTAGGAGGGATGAAGGGCGTTTCGAAACCCGATGTGGTTGTCTCAGATGAACCACGAGGCGATGAGCTTGAGGCTGATGTTTTCAGATTGGGTTAGTGCCCTCACCGTAGCCCTTACAAACTAACAGCGATGGCGTGACCTTAAGGCTATCGTGGTGGAAGCCTTTCCATAGTTGAGGGTCGACAGTCGAGGTTGCTCTACTGACAACGTTAAAGATAACGTGCACGCACTTCGAAGACCTTGGTGGTGGCAGGAGGCATAGGTGATGGGTGTGGACCAAAGCCAAGGCTACGTCAGGGGGGGAAAGGGCAACGAAGGAAGCTCATAATCGTGGTGCGACAAAGGAGGACTTCCATTAGGCGATGACAAGGGTTGCGCAAGAGGGTCTTGTTGGAGTGGTTGCGAAGGAGAGTACTAGTGATGTGCAGAATGTTGATGCTTATGAGTCAACGTTGGGTGAGGAGGGGGCTATTAAGGGAGGTGGTCGTGGGAGGGATCAATTGAGAGGAGGAGATGGGGTCAACTGTGAAGGGGAGGCCCATAGAGTATGAGTTGGGGCTGCTGCGGCAGATGGGTTGGGGCTTGGTGTTGGGATGGAGGGGGGCTGGTGCAATAAGGGGCGGTAGGAGTGTTGCGACATCTAAAGAGGGGTTGGTACTAGGCTCGAGCAATGCGGGCTTAGGGCAAAGTCTGGAGGCTAGGGAGGCTGACCTTGTTGCCAAGGCAACGAGCTTTAGGTGCACCTCAAGGGCGGAGTTCTGGTGCTCTTCCATGACTAAGGTCCTAACTTGGAACGTTAGGGGTCTAAATGACCCCTTGAGGCGAGTGACGTTGGGAGGCTATTTGCAGCAATAAGGACCCAAGGTGATCCTTCTCCAGGAAACGAAACCAGAACACTGTGAGCAGCAGGTTTGGAGGAAGATATGGGGTGAAAGTTCTAGAGGTTTTGTGGCATTAAATGATGTTAGGTGGTCAGGTAGAGTGATTGTGGGCCGGAAGGAGGATGCCTTCTCTTTGGTTGATTCCTCGATGGGATCTTTTGTGGTGCCTATGCAACTGAAGAGACGTTGGGATGATTTCTGTTGTGTTTTCTCGATTGTGTATGGACCGAATGATCATAATTCCAAGCACATCTTATCGAAAAAATTGAGCCAAGTGGGATTAGGCTTTAAGGATGTCCCTGGCTGATTGGAGGGGACTTCAATGTCACGTTGGTAGCAGATGATAGGCCAAACGGGAGAGGCGAAAGGGACCGAGGTCCAGAGGAGTTCGCAGAGTTCTTTGCCATACATGGTTTGCTGGATATGCCTCCGAGTTCTTGTACCTTCACTTGGAGGAGCTCTAAGAGGCAAAGATCGAGGTTGGGCAGGTTCTTTTCCTCAGTAGAGTTGGCTGAGGCGTTTCCCTTAGCAGAGGTCCAACCTTTGGAGAGACCATTCCCAGATCATACACCACCGTTGTGGGAATCAAATGAAGGAAGACATTATGGAACACAATTCAAGTTTGACAGGACATGGCTTCTAGAAGAAGGGTTCAAGGGAAATTTTGAGGAAAAGTGAAGATCTCTGCAAGTAGGTGGATCGGCAACAGCAAGGTTGGAGGCCAAAATTCGAGAGCTTAGATCTTTCCTTAAGGAGTATAAGAGACAGCTTAAGGAGTGGAACAAGAGGAAGTCTGAGGCACTAGGAGAGATTGCAAGGTTGGACAAAGTGGACGATTTAGGACTCCTGTCTAAGGAAGACTGGACAGCTAGAGCAAAGCACTTACAGGTTGTTCAAGTGGAGGATCGGAAGGCTGAGGTGGAGTGGAAGATGAGATCCAGACAGAAGTGGCTAAAAAAATGGAACTCCAACACACGCTTTTTCCACTTTATGGCTTCAGGGAGGCGGCTAAGGAATTGGATTGATAGGTTGTTGATGAGTGGCACAAAGTTTGTCGACAACGATGCAGTTAGCAGAGTTGTAACTAATTTTTTTCAGAGACTTCACCGGAAAGAGGGCAGGATGGGAGATGGAGATGGTTGGGGTCAAAAATACCGAGCATCAGTGACCACCAAGCTAAGGAACTAACGATGCCTTTCACTGAGGATGAGGTATGGGAGGCCGTTTGGGGCATCGAATGCGGACGGTTGCTCTGGTCCCGATGGCATCCCATGCTTTTTTATAAGGAGTTTTGGACACTTCTTAAGGATGATGTCTTGCAAGTGATCGCCAAGTTTAGGGATGAAAATCTCATATTTAACAAGCTTTATAAGTTCATGTTCCTAGTGCCAAAGAGGGATCGGGCAAAGGCTATTAACAACTTTAAGCCTATTACCACATCCAACACTATCTATTTGATTATGGCGAAGGTTCTAGCGTATAGATTGAGGGGAGGTGTAGGCGACTAGTGGCTCAGGTACAAACGGCGTTTGTTCCAGGCAGCAACATCTTGGATGGTTACATTGCGGCTTCAAAAATTCTTGCCCATTGGAAACGGGAGAAGATGGTGTTTCTATGGAAGATTGACTACAAGAAGGCCTATCACTCAATTCAGTGGCATTTCCTTTGGGTATCCCTAGTGAAAAGGGGCTTCCCTCCGATTTGGATCAGTGGACGAAGCAGTATGTCACAACATCTTTTTCAATCCTTATTAATGCTAATCCAGCGAAGGGTGGATTTAGCCGAAGAGAGGTGTCAAGCAAGGGTACCCCTTGGTGCTAATGCTTTTTGTCTTGGTGGCAGATGTTCTGGCGAGGTCATCGATTAGGGCCTATGAGAGGAATCTAGTTAGAGGATTCACTTTGGATGATGGAGTTGTGGTTCCGATGCTTCAATATGTGGATGACATGATGTTCTTTATAGACAAGCTCCAAGACAAAGGCGAGGAGGATGCGTATTCTACTGAAACTATTTGGGGAGGCATCCAAGTTGCAAATTTACCTAAAGTCGATCTTTACCCCCTTTAATTTGCCGAGTAAGGAGGCTGCTAGGTGTAGCTTGGCTCTGGGCACTCAGGTGGGAGCTCTTCCCCTTTCCTATCTAGGCTTCCCACTGACAGATAGGAAGATTTCTGTGCAGGACGAGACCCCCTGATGGAGAGGATGGAAGGGAGATTGGCAGGGTGGGCATCCAAGATTCTATCCAGAGGGGAAAGGCTGGTGATACTCAAGGCAATGTTATCATCTATGCCGTCATATTCTCTCTCGATGTTGAAGATGCCAAAATAGGTGGAAAAGAGGATGTTGAGCATGATGAGGGATTTCTTTTGAACTATGGTATAAGTAGGAAGGAGGCGAGGATGGTGGCTTGGGAGGAGGTGTGTAAGCATTTGAAGGAGGGCGGCCTAGGTGTTAGGGAGGTGAGAAGAATGAATGATAGTTTCTTGACCAAATGGATTGCCAAGCTGCTTGAGAATGAAAAGAACCTAATGGGGAGTCTTTCAGACGTGTCATGGTGGCCCTTTAAGTTGGGACGTGCTACTGTCTCTGTCGCATGGTGCCTCTCGCCTCCTTAAGGGTTTATAAGCGGTGGCTCCTAGGGTGCGGAACCTCTTTTCTCCAATGCTTGGCTCAAGAAGACTGTTCAGATTTTGACTGGATGACTGGACTGGGCAGGGAAGGTTGTGTGATCGGTTCCCTAGACTCTCTGCATTGCCTATGGATAGGGGAGCTAGGGTGGCTAATGTATGGGAGGACAGTTGGTGCCCTACATTTGTGGGAACCTAGCGGACCAGAGGATAGGGGAGGTTCAGATGCTACTACAAGAGTTAGAGGGCTTCCAACTGGAGGACGGAGTGGATGCCTATTGTTGGGAGGAGGGAGACTTCTCATATCAAAGTGCATATAGAAGGTTGGGGAGGGTCGGTGCCTTCGAAGACATTGATCTTATTCGAGAATAGATCTGGTCAGCAGCTTGTCCTTTGAAGGTGAAGCTTGTCGCATGATTACTCAAGAGGTCCAATCTCATGATGAGGATGTGGAGGGTTAGATGGGTTCCCGAGGCAAATACGTGGTGTCTGTGTGTTGGGGAGGAGGAGGATGTGGATCATCTCTTTTTCCATTGTCTCTTTGTTGCTCAGATCTGGAGATGTTTTAAGATAGGGTGGTGGATGCACTCCACTTTTAATGACTTCTGGAGGTCGTATAGGTGAGGGGTCAGAATGTCTTCAAAACAAAGAGAGAGAAGGCAAGGTCGTTAGTTGTTCTTTAGAGCATCTGGCTAGGAAGGAATGCAATTGCTTTTAGGGGACAACGACCTTATGTGGAGAATTTGTAGTCCATTTCATTGTTAATTAGTCTTTGGAGTTCTAACCTGTAATTTGGCCTCGTGCCTTTTTGGTAATATAATTTTTGAGTGGTTATCATACAGATAATCGCCCTTTCACTTTTCAAAAAAAAGTCATGAGAGAGGAGAGAGTGGAGAAGAGGAAGCAAAGGGAGGGTTGGTCCGTTGTTGCGAAACAGTAGAGTGATCGGAGGGAGGTTGATGCCCTCAAATACAAATGCCAAGGTAGAGGACACTGGGCGAGGAAGTGCAAAGAACTAATTCATTGCTTGGAATGCAAAGGAATTGGCCATCGACGTCCAAGCAGCTTGGTAGATCGTGGGACAAGAAAGGGACCAGTGCTACCACCACCTATGTTGGGTGCACCAATCCTTGAAGTAGAGGTGCCTTGGTAGAAGGCAGTAAGGAGATTGGACACTCTTCTTGGAAAGGCGCTAGTGGGTATCATTCTGGAGGGGCGTGTGGGGTCTGCGGAGCTAGAGGAGTTGTATAGTAGGTGGCTTCCACGACAGTCACTACAGGTAGCACACTTCGATGAGAAGTGGTTGCTACTTTTAGGCTTGAGGCCAGAGGAGCAAGATGACCTATGCTTCAAGGAGGCAAAGGTAGGGGGAGGTGGGGGGAGCTTGCATCTGTTGGCACCTTTCGTGTAATCACGATGGTGCGTTGGCGGAGAGGACACCTCAAAGGCCAACCAACAGCAATTCAACTCCACCATGTGGGTATACCCCTCAAGTTCAGAACATGGGGGGTGGTGGAAGCAGTGGTGGAGTCATCTGCGAGGTTGAGGTCATGTCGAGTAGTGGGCTTGGAGGATGAAGATCTCTCGACGATGAAGGTGGTGGTCAAGACCAAGGTGGGATGTGTGGTGGCAAAGAGAGTAACCCTACACCTTCACGAGTCTTCGTAGGTGGTCGCTTGTGAAGAGGGTAGAGGAATAAATCACGACGCAACGAGATCCCACGCTCAAGCGTTGTTGGGGGGTGGTGAAACTCGTCCAGTGGCGTTGGATGTGCGCGGTGGCTGGTGTGACAAGTTTGGAAGGTCATGTTGCGGTGAGGAAAACGCGGGTCCTGCTGATGTAGTAAAGGATGATTCTGCAAGAGACGCGGTAGAGACGACGGTGATCACTGATGTCAATGCTATTCATAGGATTGCGTTGGATGTCAAGGTCAAGGATCGCAGTGTAGGTGTGGCAGTTGGTGACGTAGTGCCACAATCAAAGGGGGGTAAGGATCGTCCATTGACGATGGGTGGTTGCGAGCTAGAAGGGGAATCGGTAGGAGTCGAGACTTGCATGATTTTGGAGGGGGAGAAGATGAAAGGTCACAGGGCATTAAATATGGAACGGGGAGACAAGTTTCGAGGAAGCTTCTTTGAGTGGGTTCGAAGCAGATCCGTTCAGAGGTCCAAGATCCAAACCTGAAGTTTCTAAGGGGCTACACTGAGGCTTCATTGCTACACCACATGCTGGAGATGTTCTAGAGGTCACAGTGCCACTCCAACTTGAGGTTGATGATACTAGCAAGGCGTAAACATTGAGGAACATCAAACTAAGGAGGTTGTCGCAGCTGCATTAGGGGAGCTCAGCAGCGAAGCTTCGGGGATGGGGTAGTCGAAAGATGTGCATGCAAACTTGTCCCTGGTCAGATAGCACCTTCCCCTTCCAAGATGCCACCGTGGTGGAGTGCATTTTCACCCTCATTGGTCCTTCAAGGGAGAATGTCATGTGGAGACATCACTACACACCACAACTCTATCGAAAGGGGGAAGGTGGCAGAGCAAGAGATAAATGCAAGGGTTAGAGTGACACCAGATGAGGTTGAAGCTGTTGAGGAAGTGGCATTGGTTGCCAAGAAGGCGGGTTTTCACCTTGCCAAGGCAAGGGGGAAGGGGCTCTGGGATTCCCTTATGATCGAGGTCCTCTCTTGGAACGTGAGGGGTCTGAATGACCTGTCGAGGAGGGCATCCCTCGTGGATTACCTTCATTCTTGGGAACCTACAGTGGTGATGCTACAAGAGACAAAGCTGGAGTCATGCGATCAGAGGCTTTGGCAGTAGATTGTGGGCAACTACATGAAGGGATTTCTATCCCTTAATGCTATTGGTTGATCAGGAGGGGTTATACTTGGTTGGCGAGAAGACATTTTTTATTTGGAGGACACAATGATAGGATCACATGTGATTCCTGTGAAGGCGGTGAGGAAGAGCAATAATTTCAGGGTGGTTTTCTTTTGTAATCTATGGCCTCATTAATGATAACGCTCATTTATAGCTTTAGGAGGACCTAACATAGGTCGTCGATAGGTTCCATGGTGTATCTTGGCTCATTGGGGCCGATTTCAATGTCACCTTACAGAATGTTAACAGGCCTGGTGGTAGATGAAGGCAGGACCACAAATGAGATGCATTTGCAGATTTTGTTGCTTTGCCTGGGCTCTAGGACTTGGTTCCTGCTTCTTGCACTTACACGTAAAGCAACTCGGCTGACCAGAAATCTAGGATTAATAGATTTCTTTGTAGTATGAAGTTGGCAAAGGCCTTCCCATTACTGACGTCGGACCTATGGACAGGCCTTTCTCAAACCATACACCTATGTTTTGGAAGACAAATGATAATAGAGCCTTCGAAACATATTTTAAGTTCCTAATTATTGGAAGATGGCTTTAAAGGTTAAATGGAGGAGAAGTGCCAGTCCTTCCAGCAAGAGGGTCGATAGTGACTGGGCTGGAGTCAAAGTTGAAGGGACTGAAGGACTTTTTGAAGGGGTATACGAGGGAGGTTAGAGAAAGGAGAGTTAGAAGGAAATTTAAGGCACTGTCAGAGAGTGCTAGATTGGGCAAGATGGAGGAGGGGGCTACTATGTCCGCGAAGGACTTGGCAATAAGGGCTAGACATATGATTGTAGTGCAGGAGGATAAAAAAGCTAAGGTAGATTGGAAGGCGAGGTCTAGACAGCGAGGGTTGAAAAAGGGTCATTCCCCTAACACCCGTTACTTTCATTTGATGGCATCGAGCAGCTGGAGGAGGAATTGGATTAACAAGCTTGTGGCAGATGGTACTGTATTCTTTAGTAGGGATGAAGTGGGCAACGTGGCAGCATAGTTCTACAGGCAATTCACGAGGAGAATGGGGAGATGGAGGCGGAACGGAGGAGATGCACAGCATGTCTCTGGAGTGCAGGCGACTACACTTAAAGCTCCTTTCTCAATGGATGAGATACGACATGTACTATGGGGACTGAATGCAGATAGTTGCCCAGAACCAAATGGCTTCCCAGCTTTCTTCTATAAGGAGTTTTAGTAGATGATTCACAGAGAAGTTGTGCAAGTTGTCAAGGAGTTTACAGTAGGGAACAAGGGGTTCAACAAGTTAAATAAGTTCTGCATATTCCTGTTGCTGAAGAAGTATGGTGCAAAGGCTATTGAATATTTTAGACCCATTGCCCTATCCAATGTTGTCAACCTCATTGTGGCCAAGGCTCTTGCCAATAGGCTCCAAAGGGTGTTATAGGACATTATCTCTCCAATGCAAACGACTATTATCCCAGTCAAAAGTATTCTCGATGGCTTCGTTATTGCATTTAAGACCTTAGGCCTTTTCATGGAAGGTGGACTTTAATAAAGCGTATGATTCTGTGTAGTGGTCCTTTCTTTGGGCTTCCATGTTGAAGAGAGGTTTCCCTACAGCATGAATTGATTGGATGAAGCAGTATATGACGACTACACCGAGGAAAGGGGTTAGGCAAGGGTGCCCCCTGGCAGCCATGCTATTTGTCCTCACAACGGATGCTTTAGCAAGGGCCACATCTACAGCATGCTCTGGAGGTCTGTTTAGGGGCTTCCCAACGATGGTATAGACGGAGTACCCAATGCTACAGTACGCTGATGACATGCTTTTTTAGTAAAGGGTTCAATTGTGGAGGCGAGAAGGTTGCACATCCTTTTACAGTTGTTTGGAGAGGTATGGGGGCAACAGATTAATTTTGCCAAATCCACCTTTACTCCTTTCCACTTCCAGATGTCTGAGGAGGAGACACAAGACTATGGAGTTGCCTTGCACACACCGATTGGTTCACTACTGATCTCTTACCTCGACCTCCCATTGTCTGACAGATGTATTGGTACCCAGGACTGGTTGCCGCTTGTGGAAAGGATAGAGAAGAGACTTGATGGATGGGCCTCTAAGATGCTTTTTAGGGGAGGTAAACTGATTCTACTCAAGGCAGTCTTATCTTCACTTCCGACTTATTTCTTATAGATCTTCAAAATCCCACAAAAGGAGAAAAGGCTTTCTGACTTAATGAGAGATTTCTTTTGGATGAACTTTGGCTTAATAGGAAAGGGTGCCAGATTGGTGGCTTAGGAAGATGCTTGTAAGCCAATGGAAGATGGCGATTTGGGGGTCAAGAGGGACCATGAATGACAGCCTCCTAACCAAGTGGATCACCAGGATTGTGCAGCGCAAGCAGGACCTCCTTAGACTAGTGTTTAAGGCATGTTACGGGCCTTTGTTGAGCTGGGAGCTAATGGCACCACCTCCGAGTAGAGCCTCTCACTTTTACAGGGGACCAACGACGATGGTCCCTTAGGTTCGGAGTTTTTTCTCTCCTTTTGTTGGCACAGGAGACATTCAGATTCTAGAGAGATGATTAGATGGGAGATGGCCCTCCTTGTTGTAGATTTCCCAAGCTATTCGCTTTGGCCATGGATAAGGAGGTGATTGTGGGTGGTGGATGGGAGGGATCCTAGTGCTCAACTTTTGCAAGGAATCTCTCTAACCAGCGGATGGAGTTTCAAATGTTACTACAGCAACTTAATGGATATGGTCTAGAAGGCGAGATGGACGCATGGCTCTAGGATGGTAAGGAGTTTTCAGTTAAGGAGGCAAACTCCAAGTTACGACCTATGGGGCGGACTACCCACTGAAAATCAAGATTTTCGTATGGTTACTTTTCAAAAAAAAAAGATTTTCGCATGGTTGTTGCGAAGGGGGAGACTAATAACCAGAGTATAGAGGGCCAGGTGAATGTCGAAGGCTGATAAGATGTGCCCGCTTTGTAAAGTGGGAGATAAGAGCGTCGATCATCTATTTTTTGAATGTGACTTCTCATCCCAGATTTGGAGAAGGTCCGGTCTCTGATGGATTGAACACACTACCCAAAATCGATTTTGGAGCTCATTCAAACAGAGGAATTCACATATGGGCCAAAATGCCTTCAGATCTAAGTAGGAGAAAGCGAAGGTGTTAGCAGTGCTTTAAGAGATTTGACTGGAGAGGAACATAGCAATTTTCAAGGGGCAAATTCTTTATATTGAGGATTTTTCAAAATAAATCTTTATATTGAGAATTTTGTTATCATTATTTCCCCGTTTGTTCAATTTTAGGAGTCCTCCATGTAACACTTTTGTAATTATTGCCATTTTCCTGTCGATAATGAAATAACCATCTTCCACTTTTCAAAAAAATAATAATAATACCCTAATTAGGAAATGTGAGGTGTTGAATGTTGAACCTCTTAAGAAGAGACGAGGAAGACCAAATGTTGGAAGAAAACTATTAAGCATAATCTTAGTTACTTTAAGCCTAAAAATGGCTCAAAATATATTTCAGCGGAGGCAAAAAAGTCATGTAACCAGGCGCATGATGAGTCTACTTTAATGGACTATAATTAACTCTAAATTAGCTAATTCTCGTGTCTTAGGATGCATTAGTATGTGCATTTAATTATAAAATAATTGCACGCATTATAATTTAGGTTCGCATAACTTTTCTTACATTACATAATTTGTTATGCAATATAAATAATCACGTGTATTTATTTTGGTTGCAGGAATAAATAGAGGATGGAGCATGGCGCCATTCACGTTTTTCACGAGAAGAGGAGGATGACCCTAGCCCTATCCCTAGAACCTTAGGACAACCTAATCCTAGAGCCAAAACCCTGGATAGTACTATCCCTATCACCACTATCCACAAACCTCATCCACTTATTTCTATCCCTATTCCACTAGCCCTAATGCAATTCCTATGTCAATTCCCTAAGTAGGCTCACACAAACCCAATTAGACTCGAACCTAAACCAATCTAGGTCGACCCAACCCATTTGAATCTAAACCCACATCCCTTCCACCAATAAAAAACCAACAACCCTAATCGTCCCCTAATTCCTCATCATTCTCTTCCTCTCTACCACTTCTCATCCACCAACACAAGAAAGAGGAGAGAAGAAGAAGAGGGTGTGCCCTCCTCTGCTTCCTCCTCTTCTCCACCACCATGGCATAACCTCCACTACGTACACCATGCATCACCGCGTGTTCACTATGTCTCCAGCATGCATTGTGGAACTTTGCAAACTCCACATCTTGCTCTCCATCTCTGTGGTTCATGTGGTGACAGCACGCGAGCCTCTGCTACGCCCTCGACTACATCTCCGACCATCTCCGCCTACCGTACCACCAAGGGGGGACACTCTCGTATGTTTGGATCTCTTTTCATCTCATTTTTGCACTTTATGTTGTTATCTAGTGAGAAACCAAATCTGATATGAGATTGAATAAAAATAAATTGGTGTTTATTTCCTTCCTTATGAATTGACAACCATATCTATACCAAGGTTCAAAATGCCGATTTCGATGTTGTACCAATAAAATTCTAAGTATGCATTTTGTGGGCATGCCGAGGGCACACCGTGGATATACCCGTTTTTCGATGACGATGCCGAGGGCACATCATGGAAATGCCGATGGCATACCGGCAAAAAATCACATAAATAATCAAAATGATATCATTTTCAAAAAATAATGATTGTGTAACAATAAAGGTATTTCATAATAATCATATATATATGTGTGTCCTTAGACCCTTACATTCCTCAATATCGACCTTCTATGTCCTTAGGATTCCAAAAATCGACTTGTGGCAGCAGCACCTTCGCCCAGCAGGATCAGATTGGGCTCCCTTGAAATCGTCAGCATGCTATCGAAATCGTCAGCATACCGTCGGCACACCTGTAAATCGATACTTTAATCATCTCAGCATGGCTCCCTCCCCAAAATAACCTTGCCGACAACATGCCAATGACATGCCATCAGCATTTAAATCGCGGATCTATACGTGGTTCTTTTATAAATGTTTTTTATTCGATCGATGCACGACCACAGCAACGATTCCTTGAATTTTCCTTAGCGCATCCAATCAATCACCGCACTTGATTTAGGACAACACTTTGTTGATGTTGTTGTTATCCTTATGTACAATTGAAAGATTGTGCATAAAACCAAAAATACCACGGTGCATCTACCGTCACATAATGGATTATAGTGCACAATTTTAAATCTACTAACATCAACATTCTCACATTTTCACAATCATCATACTTTATTCCATTACATGTTTATGGAAGGATCATCAACAACTGATGCATAAGATGGCTTGAAATGTAGGTCCCATTTGTTTGAGTGGTTTGGAAGTGGCTCATCGGTTCAACCACTAAGTTTGTCTTTTGTTTGTGTGTTTTGGCTGCTTAATTTGCAAATGTTATCCTAATTATGCAAGTTTGTAGAGGCTAAATAATCATGTTCAAATGGCAGCTACTCTAGCCACTCGGTCACAACCATAAGCCATGGCAAAATCTCAAAGCCAAAAAATGCTCAAACAGAGAACCCATAGCCAACTTGAATGTTAAAAATAATGGACCCAGAATGCAGCATAAGATGGGCATTTTAGTTCTGCTTGCATAAATATGTAACCTAAACATAACAGAGGAAAGGTAAAAGTAATTTACATAAAAGCTCCCGATCTTATTACATAATTCCAATGGGGTCCCCAATGTTTCAACACTGCCAACGTCATCTATAATCTTCCTAATTTTACCCATGCAGTCTTTTTGACAAAAATGCCCCTCAGTCTTCTCCTCACATAACCCTTCCCTCCACCCCTTGCATAACCCCATTCATCCCATCCAACAAGGCGACAACCCTCTTCCTCCCTCCATCAACCCTCATCAATCTTAGTGCCCAACCCCTCTGCCAATCCTTCCCAATCTTGGATGCTTATCTGCCCCCACCAATCTTCATATTCGTCCCTTCCAGCAACCTTCCCTAATCTTGGATGCCCATCCCCTCCACAAACCCTTTCCACCATGATGCACCCTTGCTGTGACCCTCCCAATGTGAAATGCTCTTCCCTAACATCATCCCCCCAACTATGACATAGCCCTCCCTCTTCAACCGATCCCTATTTACCCCACCCTTGACCTCTACCACCCATCCCCACCGCCTATTGATCACTGAGTGACCCCTCCACTAGCTGCCCAATCTCAGCACAACTGTGATTGAACACTGTGTGACACTTCCCACTACTAGTCCACTCTATTTGTTCCCTTTACACCATTAGGCACCTCCTCCCTTCTACTTCCTCGTGGGTAAGAATGTTTAGGTGGGTGCTGCATTGATACATGTATTAGACTATTAGATCTTTTATGAATTCAGAAATCAAGAATTGGTATATAAAAAATTCAATGGTACAATTTATAAAGCCAAATGCTAGCTAACATCAATCAATCGTACTACCTGTAACAACTGGACATGGCTGGTATATTTTGCTGCACATGCTTTGATCGGTTAGTATGCAAGTGAGTATGCAATTTTGCATTTTTAACTAAAAATACAAAATAATTGTTGAATATTTCTTCAATTTCATAGACTTCGTGTCATATGTCCCAAATATGTGGAAAATCAAAGCTATAAATATAAAGGTTATAAGGCTAGAATCAACACAAGATCGAAATACATCAAACTGCTTAAGTACTATAACAAACGATAGCTCTATCTCAAAGTCAAAGGTACACTCAAGTGAGTATACCTCTAGTCAGACCATGCAGCCCTAACCAAATGATACCACCTGGCTATACTTGCTTCGAAGACATGACCACATGGGCATATGCAGGTGCATCCTCTGCCTGTGTGGCTGACTTCCTGAACCTTGCCTTTGATCATTAAAATTTTTCAACCGATACAGCAAGTAGAGTTTTAGGGGTTAGGGCTAGGAGTGTTGTGGGGGTTGAGGGAGGTTCAGATTGATAACTTGCATTTTGGGCTCCAAAGCATGCACCTGATAGCGAAATGGGAAGCACCTTATAGCAAAATGGGTAGTTCTTTGTCAGATAACAACAAAAGATAACATTGTTAGATGCCTAGAGGAAGGGGTTTGCATTGGTAAATTAGGAATATCGGGGACTACATTGACGATGTTCATGCATCAAGGATAACACTGACTTAAATCACAATGTAAGATCAGAGGCTTTTACGAAAGTTATGCAAAAGTAGCCAAAGGAAATAATTAGTCTTATTTCTTAATAGAAATCCTACACCTCTTTATATAGAGAGATGTTTGGGTCAATTTCAATGTATGTCCACGATAAAATAAGAAATGACAAAAAATACATCAAAATCAGTAAAAGATAGATAGGAGTCTCAACGCTCCCCCTCAAGTTCGAGCATAGATATCAATCATGCTCAGCTTGGAACATCAATCATCAAACGTTGATCGATGTAGAGACTTCGTGAACATATCAGCAGTCTGAAACTCAAATGTGACACTAGTATGCAACAAACCACGCTAGATGAGATCTCCAGTGTAGTGGCAGTTTACCTCAACGTATTTGATGCGCTAATGAAATATGAGGTTGTTGGCCATATATGTGACAGCTCTATTGTCACATCTCATCTCCATGGGCTCCTGAACCTGAACATGCAGTTTCAGTAACAAGGATCTAATCTACACCATCTCAATGGCAGTCTGGGCTATGGCCCTATACTCTGACTCAGCACTAGAACGTAAGGCCACAGCCTACTTTTTATTCCTCCAGGTAACCAAGTTACCTGCAACAAAAGTACAGAAGCCTGTAGCAGACTTCTTATCTGCACACATCTTGCATAATCTGCATCAAAGTATCCCACAACTGTCATAGAAGCCACAACCTGAAAAAGAATACCGTGTCCAGATGTTTTCTTCACATATCTAAGCACCAGCATGGCAGCCTACCAATGCTAATTGGTGGGCCTATCCATAAACTGACTGAACTTGCCTACAACAAGTGCAATATCGAACCATGTAATAGTCAGATAGAGTAACTTGTCAACCAACTGTTTGTATAATCTGCCATCAGCTACTTCTGCCTCCTCGTCATGAAGATGTGCCTTGGGCTCCATAGGAATATTGGCTGACTTGGACCCCAACATACTTGTTTCCTAAAGAACATCTAATTTATACTTTCATTGAGAAAGAACAATCATATCTCTGCTCCTAGTGACCTCGATCCCCAGAAAGTATCTAAGTTGACCCAAATTCTTCATAACAAACTGTTATGCAAGAGACTCCTTAACCTGACTTATCACAACCTCATCATCGCCGGTGATAATCAGGTCATCTACATAAACTAATAGTGCTACCATGCCATTCACCATTTTCCTGACAAAAAGAGAGTGATCTGAAGAAGATCTCAGCATCCCAATCATTTGCAACACATCCGAGAGCTTTTGAAACCAGGCTCTCGGGCTTTGCTTCAAGCCATAGATGGCCTTTCCGAGTCTGCACTTGCACTCCACCTAAACCTCAAAACCCATGGGCTGCTGCATGTAAACCCCTTCCTGAAGATCGACGTAAAGAAAAGCGTTTTTCACATCAAGCTAGCATAACTGCCAATCTCTATAAGCCGCAACAAAGATAAGTACACGAACAGTGGCAAGACGCGCAACGGGGGAGAAAGTGCCAAAGAAGTCCACCCCATAAGCCTAGGTGAACCCCTTCGCCACCAACCTTACCTTATACCTTGAAATAGGGCCATCAGGGTTGTATTTCAAAGTAAAGACCCATCTAGAGCCAACCAATTGTGCACCTGTAGGAAGCGAGGTGAGCTCCCAAGACTGTCTACTCCAAAGTGCTGCCACCTCGTCCTCCATGGCTTGACGCCACTTTGGGTCAAGCATGACCTGCTTATAGGTAGATGGAATATGTGAGGCTATAAGTGCCTAATGAAAACTACCAAACTTAAAACCAAGACCATCAGTAAGCAAACTGCCTACAGCACGATATCTAGACTCATGTGCAGGGCGTCTTCCCAATGGCAATAGGAAGGTCAAAATCCTCTTGCACCTCTAACTGAACATCTGCAGGAGCCTCACTACTACTGTGATCTGCAATATCCGAGGGATCAGGTTGAACTAGATTGTCATTGTCGTCAAATACCATCTCAACTGCCTGTGAAGCATCAATCACTAGTAAGGACGGTGGCCTCTATAGTGTTGCATGAGGTCTCCTATACGTGCGCAGCGAACCATCCAATCTCTAATAGTCATCCAAGGAGGTCATAGAGCTCAAAGAAGTCGGCTGAGATGTGGAGATTGGAATCGCCTCTAGTGGAATAGGAGAAATAGGTATTAGTGTTGCATCATCATGAAGACTTATCTATCTAACAATTGAAAAATATAGTGTTGTCTCATGAAAGATCACATCAACGCTATCATAATGCCTATGGTTGATAAGATCATAACATCGATACTCCTTCTAACTCTTGGAGTATCCTAAGAAGACGCACTTAACAGCGCAAAGAGCAAGCTTGTCACAGTTTAGTAATGGCACATGAACAAAAGCAACACACAAAATTCTTGGGAGACACATGGAAAAGCTCACCATCTAGATGTAATAAAAGAATCGGTATCTGCACGTGACGAACTGAAGTCAGCATCTTATTAATGAGATAGCATGTCATCAAACAGTATCTCCTTAGTACCTCTGTAAAACACTATGATGGATAAGAAGAGTGCGGGCATCCTCTAACAGGTGTATATTTCCGCTATGCAACCCCATTCTACTGTGAGGTATGGGGACAAGTGGTCTGGTAGCTAATCCCACAAGTCATGTAGAACTCTGTAAGTCTAGTAGTGCAAAACTCGAGGGCATTATCTATCCGTACAATCTTCACTATAGCAGAATACCGAGTCCTAATCTTCAAAAGAATAGTTTCTATAACACCTCAAACATCTGCCTTGTTCTTCCAAAGAAACACTCAGGACACTAGTAAAATCATCAACAGCGACAAAATAATAACGATGTCTCACCCTGTCTGGAACTCTACTCGGTCCCTAGACATTCATATAAAGTAACTCAAAAGCAGTCATTGATCCAGGAGAGGTACTTGCTAGAAAAAAAGACCAATGATGCTTACCTAACTGGCAAGCGTCACACCAAATAGTAGTGACAAGTGAAATATGTGGAATCACCCTCCTGAGGCAATCTAGAGGCAGGTAGCAAGATGAATGTGCCACTGTAAGCACTCCAACCATCATACATGTTGGATCCCGCAAACGGTTCCTGGTCAAGATGATAAAGATCATTCTCCTTTGTACCTCTAGCGATGATCTTCCCAATGAAACTATCTTGGACGATACATCCAACTTCATCAAAAATAACCCGGCAATGAACCTTCATGATCCTGCTCACGGATAACAAGCTCATGAGAAAATTTGGTACATGTAGTGCTCTCAGCAGCCGCAACGTGAAGTTTACAGACACTTCCCCTTGACCAACAACATGAGCGTGCCTGCCATCAACAACCTACACCGTTCTCGATGCAACAGAATTGAGTGATCGGAAATAGCTCTGATCCCCACAAAGATGCTGTGAAGAAGCAGAGTTAACTAATCATCCTGCACCATGGTGACTCCTGTCACGGTCCTATAGCATCAAGTCCGCATACTCCACCATCCATGTCGCAGTAGCGATATCTAATGTCATCTTTGATCCTCTTGAGACTGGCATTTTGCCTAACAAGGACCAAGGACTAAAACTTGCCATCTTTGAGCCAAATAACCTGAGAAAGATGTCACCAGAGAGATCTAAAAGACTGTTTTCAGATCTGAATATTCTAAAATCAAAGCGAAAGTTATCTCATGATCACCAAGGACCAAGAAGATCACCAAGGACTAAAATTTGCCATCTTTAAGCCAAATAACCGGAGAAAAGTGCCACTAGAGAGATCTGAAAGACTGTTTTCAGATCTAAAAATTTTGAAATCAAAGAAAAAGTGATTTCTTAATCACGAACTCTAAAATCAAGAGATCTCAGATATCATCCCAAGAGTCACAAGCACATCTTAGATCAAAACTTATATTACATTAAGGCACGGGGAAACCCTAACCGCACCTCTAAGGGGCACTACTCCCCCTTATCAACGAGGACAACCCGTAGCCAACAATGGGCGGCGGCAGCAGTAGGGAGCCTTGTAGGCAGCAACAACTTGCAGGGGAGGAGCGGTGGTAGGCAACATCGAGTCTGGGAGGCCGGCGGCTGCCTACAAGTGGCAGCCACGCCTTGTGGAGGAGGGGCGACGGTCCACCTGAGCCAACGGCTACTCGCATAAGCAGCGGCGGAGGCGACTGCCGGCAGGGAGAGAAGCTTAGGGTTTTAGGTGGGGGGTACAAAGTGTTGAGACTTGTGTGGATGGGACATCGAAGCGCCGATTTATGATCGCCGCTCTGATACCAAGTCAAAAAAAAAGATTGATCTTATTTCTCAATAGAAACCATACACCTCTTTATATAGAGACAGATTTGGGTCAATTACAATGCATGTCCACGATAAAATAACAACTAACAAAAATACATCAAATCAGTAAAAGATAGATAAGAGTCTCAACAAAAGTAATTGTTTTCCCAACTTGCTACAGGTTGCTCTTCCCATTTCCCAGAAACCTTCAGTGGATCCCTCATTAAAGACTCCCACCAATCAATCACTCACTTTATGTAGGACTGCACTTCCCTTTGTCACCAGTTGCAGAAAAACAAGTATGAATCTACGTATCTGCAGCTCTAGACTAATGCTAACTGCCATCAATTAAACCAAATGCGCTGACAAAACATACTTCACACATTCCTCTTCTTAAATAAAATTACCTAAGCAACTAAAATCCTCCACTCTCAAACCCTCAAATCTACATACAAGGAAAAGCTACGACAGTGTCAACATTTTGAATCGGCATTATCCATGCAACCTTAGCTCAAAGTAAAGCAGAGAAGCATAAGCCAAATTCCCAACCTGCTCTACATCCCTCTCCACGGGGCCAGTCCTCAGCAGATCAGCCATCCAAGCCCCGCAGTGATCACGTACTTCCCTCGCACAGGCCGAAACCCCCCCCAGAGTCGCGTTGGAGCACCATCACCGCGATGCCATAACCCCCGCCCCATAAAAGATCCAACGCCAAGCTCGTCCTCCCAACAGACTGCCACCTGCACTCCCTCATCTACTCCATAGCACCAGAGCAACACCCGCCCCCATCTCACAATCACCAACTCGCACCTCAAACACCGAAACACAAAGAGAAGCCAAAACAACGCAGCTCCCAATTCACCGGCAGCTCCCCTCTCGCGTCCCAAGCAGCACCGCAAACGCGTCTACGGGCACAAACAACTGAACACGATAGAACGCGGGAGAGATCACCACTCCAACCACACCTCCGAGGTGGAACCACTCCCCACGCAGCTCCCGGGATTCCACCTCCGGAAACCCTAACTCCCAACTCTTCCGAATCCCACCAACCACTCCCGATCATCAAAACCCCACCAGCGAGGTCGACCTCCAACGCGCCGCTTCCACGCGACTCTCGCCACCTCCGATCGGCCCGCGCACGCGGACCCAAGAACCGAGCCCTGATCGTGCAATGCGGGTCCGTTTTCCCGCCGAATCCGGTGACCTCCTCCGGGGCGTCCGAGGAAAGGCGGGAACGCGCGGCGGCTCCCTCGCGGGTGGAGTCGTGCGACGGGGGTGCGTGGCTCGATCGTGGGGACCAATCGCCGCGTAAATGGAGAATGGGCGTAGGGGGTAGAAGAATCGGGAGAAGAGGGAACAGGGGGAGGAAAAGGTGGGAAGGAGAGGAATATGGGAGTATTGGTTTGGTGCTGCATCAAAGTGGGGCCTCGTGGGGGCTGGCTAAGGTGCGCCGTTGTGGGGACGTGGTTGGTGACACGTCAGCATGGGGTGGTGGTGACGGGTGTGCCCTCGTGGATACGGGAGATGATGGTCCATGTGGTGACAGGTGGGGATTGGAACGGCTTTGGAAGGACGATGCCCGATGCTCGCCGTTGCAGCGGCCGGAAAGGGGTCTTGGAGATTCTGATGTAAGCGTCATTTCGGTAAGGCCCAAGTTTTTTTTTTTTTTTCGAAAAAGGACTTCATGGATAGGAAAAAAAATATCATAGAAATATCTAACAACCTATGGAAGGAAGTCTAGCTTCGACTAATGGGAGTAACCCGTGTCTCACAAACAAAGAACAAAATTATCTGATATTTTTTCAACCTGCTTTATAATCCACGCATAGATTGCGAGTAGGTGCAAGTTGGATGAGTATTTTTTTCAGCCAAGATAAATGATGGTGGTCATAATTTTTTTTTTTATTGTAGTACTGGTTAGGAAAACCTCCGTCATTATACCATTGGCAAGTACTTGTTGTTGGTATTTGGGTTGATTGCTGTTCTGCTCATGGATTGGATAATTCTTTTTTTTTAAGTTTAGTTTACTTAGGTGGTTGATTCTTCAAAAGGAAATTAATATCTATTTACTTAACTATTTAATCTCTTATTTATTAATCAGGTTTAGCAACTTTAATATGGGATTTATCTAACATCAATTTCAGTTAGTGTTAGTTAAATCCATGTTAAAATTATACACCACTTATGTGTCTAACACATCTCATATTTTATATGTCTAAAATCATTACTAAGTAAACATCATAAGAGTTAACACCATAACTTAACATCAATTCAAATAAACATAAACTGATATTAACACTACTCTATAAATAAATACAATTGCAAGTTAACACTAATTTCACATTTCTTAACAACATTTTTCTAACTTCTCAAAGTAAACTAGCCAAAAGGAATACGCATGCTCTTTTGCCGTTGGTTCTAAAAAAATTATTGTTTTGTTTGGGGTTAAAATGTAAAAATTAAAGTGTTTTACAATAGAAAGTGGTAAGGGTAATTTAAAAAGTAAATTCAGAAGAGAGGATCACGTTGTGTGTCTCCCTTTCACGTAGTAAAGTAATGTAAAATATTGTCATATGATAGAACCTACACCACTCAAAAAAACTATCACCACTTTTAAATAAACAATGTAATCATTTTGCACGATGCAAACCATCAAAATTACCTTTAGAATTATTTTATACTGGTGTAAAATCACTTTAAAATCATTTTACATTGATACATTTTGATTTAAATTAGTCGTGGGTTTCATAATCATTTTACATCATTACATTTTAGTTGAAAGTGATCATAATTTTTGTAAGTATTTTTTTAATTTCTTTATATTATGTTCTAACCCTAGCATCAAACATCGTTTAAGACATCTGGGAATTGGTCTAGACGTCTGGTCAGACGTCTGGAAGCCTTCCCAGATGTCTAGAATTTAATTTTTTCCTCATATGGGTTCGCATCTGCGCACATGCGCGCGCAGACTAAACCGCCGCCCTCCTTCTTCTCTTTCCTTCCTCCCTACAGGCGCAGCCACCTTTTTTCTCTCTCTCTCCCCACGACAGCCTTCAAATACCCCCTCTCCTCTCTCTCACCCTCACTCCACCGCCCTCCTCTTCTTCTTCCTGTCAGCGAGAGAGTGAGCGGGCGAGGGCAGCAGCAGCTGTAACGACCCGATTCCCGAGTCCCTACAAGACACGAGAACCAGACCGACTCGACTAATCCGAAGACCTAGTCGTCCAACGAGGAAGTAACCAAAAGAGTAGTAAAATAAACCACATTCAGCATGAATATAACTAGTAGTAACAAAATACAGCAGTAAGAAAAGGAACTACTACAGTATATACCACTATAACAGTAGAACAACAATTATAACATAACATGAAGCTACAAGTAAAGAAGTACAGAGAGTAACAAGAACTACTCACTACAGTAGAACAAAAGGGGTACAAAAAGAACTGCGGTAACTCTACTGGACCCTACTTGGCCCAGCGTCCTCTGCAGCCGTCAACCCTTGCTGCTTAACACCTGGTCTTGAAAAGTAACGAGTGTAACACGTCAGCGAAACGCTGAGTAGAGTGGCAGCTAAAACTAAAGAAGCAGTAGAATGTACAGTTGCTGTTATATATTCTTTCTTCTTTTATTTACATCTTTCTATTATTTCACAATTTATCTATTTCTCAGATCCTTCACTTGATCTCGAATGTTCCTCGTGGGAACGATCTTGATTGCAGTCTTTTCCGAAAAGTAGAAGTAACACATGGTGCTCTCCTGGCCGGGAGAGTCCCCGTGGTGATCCTACCCTCAGTCAACCACCCCAGGGTCACAGACAGACGTAACAGTGACTACGGCACGCGCGATAAACGCACGAGTAGCTACTCCGCACTGGCACGCGGTCAGTCGTTTCCGTTAACGGGTGTGCCCAAAGCACAGCACAGGACCAGTATAGGGCAGAGCCCTCTCAGTAATAGGGTTCCAACCCCTCCACAGTCCGAGCACCCTCGCCTGACTACCCTGGTTTGCCCAGTGGGCCTAACAAGTCGGTGTAGGAGGCTAGCAGAACCCCGGGGCCCGTGGGGTAGCTAGTGCTCTCCCTACACTAGTAGCTCTCCTCGGTACTGTGTACGCGAGGGCCAGCAAGTCAGTGTACAGTGGCCAAACCCACCCCGGTCTCAGCCTGAGGGCGGCAAGCTCCCCTATACACTAAGAGGTAATGTGTGCTCTCGTTGGTACCACGTACCCCAGAGACAACACACTTCCATGTGTTTCTTTCTCAGTTCCATCCATTCTCTTTCCAGGAGTTATACTCCTAATTCCCCGTAGAGTTCCAGCTCTTTTAACTCAGCACATTTAGGTTTCACCGTTCCAGTTTTACGTTCATACAACCCATGTTCTCAATCATATTTATTCCTTTATAACAGGCAGCGGTTAAATCAATTTACAGGTAGCTATTATTTCCTTTCCACCTTTCCAAGACTGCAATATTTATATACATATCACTAGTTTTCCAGTCCTAGGATTCATGCCGTACCCTAGGATTTATCATTCAATCTAGTTTCCAGTCCTAGGTTTCATGCAATACCCTAAGATCTATCATTCAATTTAGTTTCTCAGTCCTAGGGTTCATGTAGTGCCCTAGACTCTATTAATTATTCCACAATTGTAACAAATTTGATTAAGTAAATTAAAAGCCACTCTACTAGCTACAACGGGAGTACTGGGGGCGTGGTCGGAAATCCCGCGTGCCTCCGCAATCCCCAAGACTGCAATGGAATAGGGTCCTAACACAAGGATCAAACACAAGGAGTTTCTCAGAACGGTATATAATTACTGTAAACGGGTAGAAGATTTTATTCTGGAAAGAACGCAACTCGAACGCGGAAAACAGACTCCGAACGGGCCCTAAACGGGTCGAAAACGACGAAATTGCCCAAAATCAGACGTCTGGAACCTCTTCTAGACGTCTTAAAATGTGGGTCAAAGCGTACCTTCGTTCTGTGTAGTCCCTCAGACGTCCAAAAGCCTACAGGGGCGTCTGGCTTAGTTCACAAACGTCCGATGGTCACCCCGGACGTCTGGAAGTCCTTCCTGTCGTCTGGCACTGCGGCCAGATGTCCGACTCACGTGGGATGGCGAGCCCTGCGCCCTCCCGAGCAGAACCTGCACGTACCCACACATGTTCTCAGTACGACGAGTCGCAGACGAAGGTGCGGCGGACGGCCGCATGGCCGTACACACGAAAAAGGAAGAGAAAGAAATATCTTACCGTCCAGACGTCTGGACGGTCCTCCAAAGGTCTTCACCGTCGTCTGGTTGGAAGCCCAGGCATCTGATTCTGGACAAACTTCCAGAATCAGAGCTCGACTCGTTCTCCGCCCGCGACGCACGGCCGCGCCGCGCCCCGTCCGCCTGCTGCTCGAGCTGCAGTAGCCCCTCCGCGACACTCCACGCTCGCTACTCCCCCGCCAACCGACTCTAGCTGCCCCGGCAAGCTCGAGCCCTCACGGTCGAGCGTCTCCTCCCTTGCGCAACACCTCCTCCCTCACACTTGCCGCGGCCGCTGCTGCCGCCGCTCGCTCGCCTGTGCTCTCGCACTGGCTGGGAGAAGAAGAAGAGGGACACGGAGGAGATGAGGGTGAGGGAGAGGGCGAGGGGCCTTTTAAGGCCGCGCAGGGAGAGAGAGAGAAGCGCCGCGCCCTATAGGAGGAGAGAGGGAACAAGAGGGAAGAGAGCGGCGGGATGCGCGCGCAGACGCAACCCCGTACGCCGCAAAAATCAAATATCAGACGTCCGGGCCACTTCCCAGACGTCTTAAAAACCGTCATGAGGCTGCGTTCGTAACAGCAGCAGCTGCTGTGAGTGCGTGAGGAGGAGGGGCTGCTGCGAGAGGGAGAGAGCTAGATCGCAAGGGTGCGAGCTCGCAGGAGCAGCCAGAGTCGGCCGGCGGGTGCGTAGCGGAAGCGTGGTGTTGGGAAGGAGCTGCTGCAGCTCAGGCAGCAGGCGAGCACGACACGGCACGGTCGTGCGCTGCAGGCGGAGGGCGAGGAGGTCCTAATTTTGGGAAAATTTCCTAGAATCAGACGTCTAGACATATGTCCAGACGACGCTGGAGACGTCTGGAGGAAGGTCCAGACGTCTGAAAGGTACGATATTTTTCCACCCTTTCTATTTTCGCGTGTACGGCCATGCAACCGTCTCGCCAAAGGAGTTCTGCCTCATTTCGTGTTGAGGACGATCGCGTGTGCGTGCAGGTCTCGTTCGGGAAGGCGCAAGGGCACGCCCTCCCACACAGATCAGACGTCTGAGCACATCACCAGACGACGGAGAGGGTCTCCAGACGTCCGGAGTGACAATCGGACGTCTGAAAACTAAGCCCAGACGGTTCAGCGGGATTCTGGACGTCTGAAGGATAGCGCAGGATCAAGGTATGACCTGAGCCATCGTTTAAGACGTCTGGAAGATGTTCCAGACGTCTAATTTTGGGTAGACTTGTCGTTTTTGACCCGTTTAGGATCCGTTCGAAGTCCGTTTTCCACGTTTCAAGTTTTGTTCTTCTCAGATTTAGTTCATCTACCTGTTTACAGTATTTGTATCCTATTCTGAGTAGCTCCTTGTAATTGATCCTTGTGTGAGGACCCCGTTCTGTTGCGGCTCTAGGGGTTGCGGAGGCACGCGGGCTTGCCGATCACACCCCCAATACTCCCGGTTTTGCAGGTAGAGTGGCTCCTTTAATTATTTATCAAAAATTATGCACTTGTGAAATAATAAATAGATTCTAGGGTATTGCATGAATCCTAGGACTGAAAAATTGGATTAAATGATAGATCCTAGGGTATTGCATGAATCTTAGAACTGAAAAACTAGATTGAATAATAGATCCTAGGATATGGCATGAATCTTAGGACTGGAAAACTAGATTGAATATATATTGCAGTATTGGAAAAGTAGAAAGGAAAACGATAACTGCCTGTAATTGGTTAACAGTTGCCTGTTTATGAATGGATAATTACTGTTGAGAATATGGGCTATATGAATATAAAGCTGAAATAATAAAACCTAAATTAGGTGAGTTAAAGAAAAAAATGATGATGAACCCTACGGGGAATTAGGAGTAGAGCTCCTGAGAAGTGAATGGAATAGAATTGGGGAAGTGAGCTGACCCTTGAGTACGGAGTACCAAGGAGAGCGACTGTCCCCCAGTTTAGTGAAGAGCGGAGCTAGCCACCCCAGGGACCCGGGGTTAGGTTTGGTCACTTTGTATCGACTTTTGGCCCTCGTGTACACAGTACCGAGGAGAGCTACTAATATAGGGAGAGCACTAGCTACCCCACGGGTCCCGGGGTTTTGCTAGCCCTCCTACACCGACTTATTAGGCCCATTGGGTAAACAAGGGTAGTCAGACGAGGGTGCGCGGACTGTGGAGGGGCAAGACCCCTGTTTGGTTACTGTGGAGGGGATGGACCCCTGTTACTGAGAGGGCTCTGCCCTATACTGGTTCCGTGATGTGCTTTGGGGCGGACCCGTTAACGGAAACGACTGACCGCGTGCCAGTGCGAGGTAGCTATCCGTGAGTTTATCGCGCGTGCCGTAGTCACTGTTACGTCTGTCAGTGACCTTGAGATGGTTGACTGAGGTAGGACCACCACGGGGGACTCTCCCGGCCAGGAGAGCACCACGTGTTACTTCTACTTTTAGGAAAAGACTGCAATTAAGATCGTTCCTACGAGGAACATTCGAGATTAAGAGAAAGATTTGAGGAATAACTCAATAACGAGTAAACGGAAAATAAAGAAAGAGATTAAAAATATAACAGCTAATGTCCACCTTACTGTTTTCTTAGCTTTTGGTTGCCACTCTACTCAGCGTTTCGCTGACGTGTCACCTTTTCAGGACCAGGTGTCGAGCAGCCAGAGCCGGCGGCTGCAGAGGGTGCTGGGCTTAGTAGAGCCCAGTAGTTTTTACTTGTGTAGTACCCACAGTACCTTCCCTTCTGTTGTAGTGAGTAGTTTCTGTTACCACTGTACTCTTTTATTGTAAGCATCATATTTATGTACCTGTTTATTTCTTTACTGTTGTGGTGGTATATACTGTAGTAGTTCTTTTCTTTACTGCTGTATTTTGTTACTGCTAGTTATATACATGGTGAATGTGATTTATTTTACTACTCTTTTGGTTACTTTTTCGCTGGACGACTGGGCCTTGGGATCAGTTGAGTCAGTCTAATTCTCGTGTCTTGTAAGAATTCGAGAATCGAGTCATAATATTAAATATTTGTAAAGAAAACACATATTGTGAAGTACATCTAACTTCTACATTTTTATATCTCTATCCTTATTTTAAATGAAAGCTTATGTTAAGTCTACTTCCATGATATTGATGTCCCGCAAGAAGATGTTATACTCAGTTGGTTCAAAGAGGAATGCTTCTTGGAGAAGCTGGGAACAATTGCACTCGTTCTTCTTGTAAAAATAATGGGTTCTCTTTGTTTTCATCTCCCAATTTGCTAGCACTACCAAGGATCTCGAGAAGCAAATGTCAAACATGTCCTCTCATTGAGCTTCCAGCTTTGTAGTTTGAGGGAGTTGGTGAAGTCATGTAGCAAATCATCTATAGATGTGGTCATATCCAATAGGAAATCTAAGGCCTCGGAATCACACTCATTGGTTTTTCTATTATTTTAATAATGTTGTACTATAGCATCTTATTTGACCCTTAGTATCTATGTTTCGTATCTACTAACTTTTGAATTTATATCAATAATCATAGGTTTTTTTTAATCTAGCGTACTCACCGGGATTCTTGGATCATTCATTCGCAATATACTAAGCTAGTAATTCTCAACTTTCGAGGAATGAATGTATTGGATTTGAATTTGATAAACAAGCTTACATATGAATGTCCCACTTAAATAAAGTTATAGAATTCTTATTGGTGCAACCAAGCTTACGATAAGATGCAATTTGCTTTCTTTAAGGTTAAGTGAGAAAGATAGTATAGGGATAAAAAAAAAGCACCATGGGATGAAAACTGACTTCCTATCTTTAAGTTTTGATATTTTCAAATGCCTTGAGACTTCGTTTGAATGTGTGGTAAGTAGATAGGACAATTGATATGTCATTATTAAGATAAATAGTGATGAGATTATATTTCTAATGTATTATAATATATATAAGGATAGTGTAAGTAACAACCACATAGAGATATGTATAATAAATGTTGTTGGCACGAATGACCAAATCAAATTGTATAAGGATTTATGTGTGTCGAATAAGTTTTCCCTATCTCACAAGTTATCATATTGACGTGGAATAAATTTTACCTCATATTCAAACGAAGCCTTAATAGGGTACTGTTACGACCTGGTTTCCGAATCTCTACAGGACACGAGATCGGACCAACTCGACTGATCCAAAAACCCAGTCGTCCAACGAGAAAGTAACCAAAAAGTAAGAAAATAAACCATATTCACAATGCTAAGCAACTAACAATAACAAAAGTACAACAGTAAAGAAGTAAGCTACTACAGTACACACCACCACAATAATAGAAAATTAAAAAAGGTATAGGAATATAAAGTGCAGAACGAAAGAGTACAGAATATAAAGGTATAAGGAGCTACTCACTACTACAAATGAGTACAAAGAACTACGACTACTGGTTCTACTGGGCCCAGCACTCTCTGCAGCCGTAGGCTTTGGCTGCTCAACACCTGTACCTGAAAAGGGTTATGAGTACACGAAATTAGTGAACGCTGAGTAGAGTGGCAACCAACTAACTAAAATAGTAAAGGTGGACAGGTAGTTGTTGTTTTTCAATTTTTTTCTTTCTTTAACTAATTATTCTTTCTTTCACTACTTGGTTTAATTATCAGGTCTCTTTCTTGATCTCGAATGTTCCTCGTGGGAACGATCTTGATTGCAGTCCTTTCCGAAGAGTAGAAGTAGTATGTGGTACTCTCCTGGTCGGGAGAGTCCCCCGTGGTGGTCCTACACCCAGTCAACCACCCCAAGGTCACTGACAGACATAATAGTGACTACGGCACGTGCGATAAATGCACGGTAGCTACTCCGTACTGGCACGCAGTCAGTCGTTTCAGTTAGCGGGTGCGCCCAAAGCACAGCATGGAACCAATATAGGGCATAGCCCTCTCAGTAACAGGGTCTAGCCCCTAAGAACCAAATAGGGGTCTCGCCCCTCCACGGTTCGCACACCCTCGCCTGACTACCTTGGTTTGCCCAGTGAGCCTAACAAGTTGGTGCAGGGCGGCTAACTGAACCCCGGGTCCCATGGGGTGGCTAGATCTCTCGCTACACTAGTAACTCTCCCCGGTACAGTGTACACGAGGGCAAAAAAGTCGGTATAGAGTGGTCAATCCTAACCTCGGGTCCCAACCTAAGGGCAGCTAGCTCCGCTCTACACTAAACAGGGGGGACAGTCACTCTCCTTGGTACTCCGTACTCAAGGATCAGCTCACTTCCCCACTCACATTTTCAGTTCCATTCCAATTATTTCCAGGAGCTCTACTCCTAATTTCCCGTAGGGTTCATGCTCATATTCCTCAGGCCATTCCATACCAGGTTTCATCATTTCTATTTCCATTTCTCAGGTTCTACACATGTAATATGTAACTCTATTGTTCACATTTCAGGTTTATTCGCAGGTAGCTTATGTTTCTAACATTCACCTTTCTATTTTCAAATTATATACATGCAGCTCATATTATGTCATTTCACGTGTGCGACAGGAAAATTTACATACAACAATTATTTAACACAAGCACTACATATTTCGCAAGCAACTGTATTTTCATTTACAGACAATTGTTATCATTCTATCTACTCATTCAAGACTGCAATTCATTCACTCAATACAGATAATCTAGTATTTTCACTCCTACGAATCATGCCATATCCTAGGTTCTAATCATTCATTACACTATGCAATTTGGTTGTATTTAAATTAAGGGGAAGCCACTCTACCAGTAAACCCAGGAGTAATGGGGGCTTGAACGGCAGGCTTACGTGCCTCAACAAGCCCCGAACCTGCAACGGAATAAGGTCTTATCACAAAGATCAATCACAAGAGAATACTCAGAATAATATAAAAGTATTCCAACAAGTAGAGGAAATCATGCGGGAAACATCGGTATCTTAATTACGGAAATCGGACCATAAACGGGTCAAACATGGATTCTGACTTAAATCAGACGTCTGTAACACCTCCCAGACGTCTTAAAAGAGTCCAGTAACATACCTAAGCCTCTGCGTCAATCCTCATATGTCCAGGAACTCCGCTGGACCGTCTAGACCCAGTTCTAGACGTCCGACCACCTCTTCGGACGTTTGGAAGCGCTTCCCGTCATCTGGTGCCTCACCCAGACATCTAAAATGCGTGGGAAGACGTGTCTCATGCCTTCCCGAAGCGAATCCTGCATGTGTCAATGAAAATCTTCTCAATAAGGCACGAAACAGTGCCTCGGTGGACCGACTTGCATGGCCGTATCCGCAAAGAAGATGTACGGCACGAAGCTTACCTCTCAGTTGTCTGGAACCTCCTCCAGACGTCGTCTACGTCGTTTGGATGTCGATCTCGACGTCTGATTCTGGGAAAAACCCAGAACCAGAACCTGCCTTCGCCTTCTCGCGCCGCGCATGGCCGCGCCGCGCCTGCTCGCCTGTTGCTCCGGCTGCAGCAGTGTTGGGGAGGACCTCCCTGACGTGCTCCTCCGCCTTGTGCACGCGCCAACTGGTCGTGAGCTCACTGGCGAGCTCCCACGCGAGCTCACAAGCCTACTCTCCTCTCCTCACGCTGCTCCTCTCCTCTCACGCCGCTCCTCTCCGTTGCTCGCTCGCTCTGCTGCTCTCGCTGGAGAAAGGAGGGAAGTGGCTGGAAGTGGGGTGAAACGAGGGAGAGGAGGGGGGTTTATATAAGGGTGTGGGGTTAGGATTTTTGTCGAGCGGAAAGAGAGAGAAGGAGAAGAAACGAGGGACGTATACTGTTTGTACGTAGATGTGAGCTCGTACACGAAAATTTCGATTTCCAGACGTCTGCAAAGGTGTCCAGATGTCTGATCCAAATTCCAGACGTCCTAAACGACTCAAACAGCATTGATCTTAACAAGTACCAATTAATAAGAAAAGATGATATTGCATTGTTTTCTGTTTGAAGCATTATCCAAGAGGGGAATTGTCCAAAATCCACCTTAAGTTGGAATTGGAAGAAGAAACCCTCTTGTTTATGGATCATTAGATTAGGGTTATTTCGTGATCATTGTTATCTGTTTGCTAAGGAGCATCTAAACTCTCTATGTCTGATATCTTTGGTTAAATGAATGGAATCTTTCGGACTTGCTTCAAAGAAAAAAAAAAGTGGAGATGATATTATGCTTGAACATCAGGGGTTTGAATTTTACAATAATTTTTGTTTGCTGTATTTATAAAAGAGATGTTATATAACTTGCATGAAATGGTTGCGATCATGTTTATGATTGCCAACTGCAATATCCCAGATCTTAACATTCTTAATTTTTTCCTTTTTTTTTCGTCAAAACACTAGATAACGACGTTCATTTATAAGAAATAGATGGTAATTAAGTATGCCTATGTAGCGTTGTTGCATTTCCCATCTAAATTTATCCCCCAAAGAGATCATAGGTAGGCAATCGGTTAAATGGCCATGGTATTATTCGAGGATATTTTTGGCATTGGTTGCCACGCAGATGGTGGGTATTTTGTCTTGGTACCTATGGCTTGATGATCTATACAGATCAGTGAAGTTTTGCTTGGGAAAGAACATGAGTGGAAAAGGTGGGGATGCATAGCAATTGAGTTTAGGTTTTACCTTTTCTTTGGAACGGCATAGTTCCTAATACCACATTCAAGAGAAGTCTCGGTTGATCTGAATGGAAGATGGGAGTCACGTGCATCCAAAAGCCATACATGCAAAATCAACGACATAAAAAATAATCTATGGTATAAGCCCAAAATAAGAGTCTTTCCACAGCTGTCACTCTCTTTGACCCTCTCCTTACATCTTCATGACTCTTTCTAACCGTCCCTCATCCCTCCCCCTCACATTTTCTGTCTACACTTACCTATCAAATAGAGTCACATTAATGAACTTCTGTTTGTCTTTTCTGTTTTTTTTTGTTTTCTAAATGTTCACATTTTAAAATTAAGAATTAAGGGGAACATGAGTTTAATTTCTATTGTTTCACATTAGGATAATGGATGGTTTGATAATGATTATTCTTTTAGGAACTTTTTTTTTTATTATTTTGGAATGTTTTAAAGGATTGTTTTTGAATAATTATCATTGTCCTTCGGTTTGGAAGACTCCAGAGCGGGCTCTTCCCTTTGTTAAAAAAAACCATGTTTCTCAGAAGATAATAACAAACCCAAAGGGTCAAACAATTTAGGTAAGTGTATAAAATCCAAAGTATAAATAACAGTATGAAGTGTAATTTCTTTGAAAATTGTGACTAAAATGACAATGAGGAAACTATCTAAATAGCATGACAATTATTACTTCCATTCTCTCTTTTTGCTGTTTCTATCCAGCTAGCCTTGTTTTATCTTTATCAAACATATTGATACCCTTGATTTTAAAGATAATAAAATTAACAAATATGTGGATTGTATAGCTGATGCTCCAGAATAGTGGCAATTTGCATAATCAAATATAAGTATAAAATATTGCGAGAAGTTTGAAATAACAAAACAAGAAAGGAGATACGATGGAATGAAGAAGATGAGACAGGCTTCAAAGATGTACTTAATGATTTATGTACTTTGTAAGTTTTGTGTTGAAATGTACAAAAAAACCTACTAAAGTTAAAATGGAACTTGATATGCTTTGAAAGTGTCATTTTTAATTCATTAGATGACTAAGAAGTTAATCAATGATCACCCTATCTTGATCGACCAATTTACTTCAAATTTAGTAATTCTAATTTTCATGCAAATCGGTCGAAATAATATTTTGATCACAAAATATAGATTAATTACCCATAACATTTCATTAATTTACCAAAGTAGGTAGAGTTTTTTTTCTTGGAAATGGCTATATGTTGATCAACGAAAATGTTTTTGATCAATCATTTTGTATAAAAAATCAATCTTTCCATTCTAATCATTTTGCTCGACCAAACATAATTATAGATTGACCAGATAACTCTTTTGATCAACTAAAAACTTTGTTGATTGACTAATTTATATAAAATTGGTATGGGTTATCTCACATAAATTGACTAATCGTTTATCTATTAATTGATTTATCAAGACATCATCCTTATAAACTAAAATAATACTCTAATGGATTAATTGAATGAATGAATTCTATAATCAAAATATTCACAAATTGATCATTGATTAACAAAATTGATTGACCAATGGCCATCATTGTGATTGACCAAAATGATTTTTTTGTCAATCAAATCATTTCACAATCAAGTTTTAAATGTTATTTTAACCTTTATTACTCATTAAATACCATCCAATTATGCCTCTAAATGATTCTCTATAAACAAATAGCATCCTAACCATTTAAAATATAAAGAAGAAACGTTCTCTACACTCAACGATAGATCTAATCTTCTCAGAAAGAAAGATCAGTTCATGTGCTCATTTCCTCTCAACAAATCTTCCACGTGAAAGTCTTTCACAATCTACCAGCACTTATACTACAATTTGATATACCTTTTAATAAATGCTATATTAAGATTGCATAACTTTCTTGAGTTATATTTTTTTCTTTCTATTATTTATTGAAGTTGGATGCTTGATGTGTCAAAATCCATTTTCCACCTAACAAGGGGAGATAAAATCCGCTAAGTTAAGGATCCACGGTAGTTGTACAAAAATAATGTTTAGCTATCCACAATTTAAGTAGCTAAGTGTCAATGAATTGATCAGTTGAAGCCGATTGTATAAATCCTAAGTTTGATATCTTGGGTAGTAATATTTATCTATAAAAATTTTTACCGTAAATCGTAGTACATTTCATTTGTGATTTTTTTACATTCGATTATTTTATATCAACCATGGGTAGTACGCTAATAACTCCCTTCCTTAGTGTACCTCGTGATCCTTGGGCTACTTTCAAATATTCTTGGCATATTCAACTCTTTTTACCATGTTTCTATTTTATGAAAATTGTTCTTAAATATAATATGATTTAGTGACAATTCAAAATGACCTAAGGAATTACCTACGGTAACATAGCCATTATTGTCTGTGTAACTACAATGAAATGGGATTTAAATTTATTGATTGTCAAGATCCTATTTATTTCCATTTCACGAATTTCCTTCCCTAAACTCATGTGCCTCACCTCTCACTCTCCACAAAAGAATCTATATTTATATGTATACACCTACCACACCATCTATAGTTTCATCTCTATATTTTTCTCGTGTTCCTTTTGTGCCACACCCATGTCTAATGTATTTCAAATATCAACCATCCACCATTTCCATTTGACATTTTTAATTTCCCTTCCTTTTATGTCATTTTCCCACTTGTCTTCATTTAACCACATGCTTCCAAATGCCCACCAAGTACATGGTGGGCATTTGGAAGCATGCCCACCATTTGGGTATGAGAAAGCATGTATTTCGTTCCTACTAACATTGCTTGCACTTCCCCATTTATCACCACTTTAAAAAGCACTCTTTCCTCATACCTATGTTAGGATTGTATGCCTTTGGTGGCCAATCTAAATAAAAATCAATTGATTAGTATTTGTATTCTAAATGTCAAATCGCATGGATACATTAGTGTGACTAGTTTGATCCTTCAATACAATTGAGAAAGTATTGTGGCCAAGTTGGATATGTCAACACTACAAGAAAAATGGGTATTGTTGTCGATTTATTTCCGTCGGTTAATAAACCCGATGGCAATATTATATTTGCCGTCGCTTATTACTATAACTGACGGTGAAGGTCTGCACTTGACCGACCATTGGTTGAACAAAAGTGATTGGGCGGGCAGTTGTCATTGATATTTGTTGTCACTGTTGTAAGCGACGGGAAATATATTTTTGCTGTCAGTTTATTTCATGAACAACGGTAAACTATTAATACTGTCAGTTTCTGTAATAAGCGACGGCAAGGATTGTCATAAATCCATTTCCACGGTGATTTATCTTTCCAGACGTCCGACATAATGTTAGACGTCCAACCTGTCATTTGGACAACTTATCTAAAACCCTGTTTCGATCTTGTGAAAACAGGAAAAAAATCATCTTAGCATTAGATGTCAGACACTTTTTCCATACATCTTATAATGGAAGATTTGCCGTCGGTTATATGAAAAAGTGACGGCGAATAGGTTAAATTTATCAGCCAAAATTTGGGCACGTTGGCAGAGTTGGTGAAGTAAGCATTTGCCGTCGATTATCTAAATAAGCAACACTGAAAAGACAGTTTAAATTTTTACTTAAATTTTGCATGGGATTCGTCACCTATACAGTCGATTAGTGTAAGAATCGACGATGAAAGATAGGTTATATTTAGCAGCTAAAATTTTAGGCGCGTACGAGAGTGAACTGAAATGATCCTTTGCCGTCGGTTTATAAGATAATTGACGGCATATATCAGTTCATCTATCGCCCACAACCGACCTCCCCATCACTGTTCATTGTCTTCCCTAAACCTAACGCATGCTGCCCCCTCCTCCTCCTCGTAAGGTAACCTCCCCAACACCCTCCTCTTGCTCCTCCTCCGACCTGCTACTCGTCGTCCTCCTCGCCATCTTCGACTACCTCCATCTCGTTTGTGATGCCCTCCTCCTTCGCCTTCTCTAACGAGGTAATCCTCCTCCCCAACACCCTCCTCCTCCTCCTCCCCCTCCTGTCGTCCTCCTCTTCCTCCTTGACACCTCGTGCTAGCCTCCTCCTCCACCCCGACCACCTCCGAGTGGTCTCCTCCTCCACCTTGCCCCCCACCTGCCATCCCCCTCCTGGCAGTCTCCTCCACCCTAACCCCTCCTGTCGGCCTCCTCCTCCACCCTGCCTCCCTCCCACCGCCCCCTCCTCCTCCTCCTCCCCATCCTACCATCCTCCTCCTCCCTGACCCCTCCTGTCGCCCTCCTCCTCCTTCCAAACCTCCTCTTGCTGCCCCCCTCATCCTCCCCGACTCCTCCACCCAGACCCCCTTCTCCTCCAACCAGAGCCCCCCCTGTCGGCCTTCACCTCCACCCTACCACCCTCCTGCCGCCTGATGAGAACCTCATCATGAGCCACAACTAGCTCATTTTGACCTAATACAGAGGATAAAAGCGCCTACATAACTCAAGGAAAGGCTTCACCCAGAGAATTCTGAGTCTAAGAAGAAAACAAGTCATAAGGGGTAAAAATGCAATTTTACCAGCACAATCTACAAACAGGGTAACTCAGGATCCAAACATAGGTCAAACTAACCTTATAAGAAGGAAAGTGGGATGATCTGATCTGATAAGGGCTACAGCAACTCCAAGGAATTAAATGACAATCTGTAACCCTAAAACAAATCCACTTCAATTCACGAGATTTGAGGCAAAGAAAAAATCTACTAAACCCTCTAAAATTCATAGAAAAATAATCTCTAGGGTTTAAAACCTTCAATTTGGCCTTAGGAACCCATTTTGACCTACATTGAGAAGCATGCCCAATTAATGATTTAATTTGGATTTTTACGTAAATTGGTCGATCAACCAATGTCTGACCTAGAAATAAAAGTCACCATTAGAATCCTTAGGTCCCATTTAGTCATGCATAAAAACTTGAGCCTAAGAAGAGACCTTCTTGACCGACTTTGCATTTTGGTCCTCATCCATTACTTTTTGACCCTCAACTTTTGAAACCATCGCATTTTGACCCATAATTCTTCATCGTTTTTGCAGTTGGGTCCTCCCTGCAAAACCCTGAGCAGCGCCATGCTCCGGCGAGGCATGGCGCCGCGCAGGGTGAGGGCGACCCTCTGCCAGTTGAACGGGGTGTTCCCTGCGACGTTTGCTGTCGCAGGGACACCTACACGATCTCTGCCATCGCCCACACCTTCCGTGCGAACGCGCGAAAGGTATGGGTGGCAATCCAGCCATCCTCCGGCGAGGGAGGCACGTCGTCTCCCTCCACCCTCCTCTCTGATTTCGCCTCTATAAAAATCGCCACCGTCTGCCGCATTCAGCAGCTCGGATCTGACGGAGAAACACCCCCCTCCTTCCTCTCTTCCCACTCCGGCAGAAGCTCTCCAGCTCTGGCGGTTCTTCCTCCTCCTCCTCGTCACTCTGCCGCAATATGAGCAGCAGAGCCACCTTCTCCCACTCTTCCTGCGTCGCGCCGTATCCAGCGCGCGCTCTTCCGCTCTCTCCTCGCCGCCGCTCCCTCTCTCTGGGCACCTTCTTCTCCGGCGACGGTCGATACAATTGTCGCCCCACTCCGGCCTCCTTCTCCCCTATAAGTAGGTAACAGTTACGTCTCTTTCTCCCCTCTTTCTTTTCCTTATTTTAATTTGTTCAATTAGACCCTCGACCGACCCGACCACCATCACCTTCCACGTCTCCGGCCCACCTCCGGCAAGTCGCTCCCATTATTCCGCCACTCCACACGACTCGCCGACCGACCCAAAACCTTTGCCTCATCCCACTGAACCGTTTCCGCCCCTTCACTGCCACTCCTCACCTCCACATCACTCCCCCGAACAAACCCACTCCCCCGGCCACAGTCCGACCTAGGGCAGCCCCTACACGCCGCCCCACGCCTCGCCACCACCCGCACGAGCTTCGCCGCACTCCGGCGAAGCTCCCTGCACATTCTGACTAGGCCGAGAGGCCGTATCTCTGTGATCAGGTTACCCGTCCTTCGCCGCCATTGTCGAACAGGTGAAGCTCCTTCGTTCTGCAGCTGCAGCTTCGCTTCCGCCCAGGCCTGCGCTCCAGGACGTGCGGATTGCAACCACGCAGCTGCCCAGGCCTTCAGCTGAAGAGAAGACCTCGCAACAACTGCGATTTCCTGCAGCTTTCTTAGCTGCAGGCGCCAAATTGGGGTGGGACATTTAGTCCCACCTCGGAAGATCCTGAAGCTGCACACCGGTTTAAATTGTAAAAGTGAAATAGTCTTATTGCCTCCGAACGCACCGGGGTGAGGTCCCGCGCCCACTCACCCGCCCGGTCCGCGAGCTCACCACACGGATCCGGCGGACCCAACCCGACACCCCACCTACGCACTCCTCGCATACCATTCACGCCGGTACGCCTGGTCACGGGTACGAAGCCCGACCCGATTACCCGGCGGCTCTGGGAGAGCTATCTTATGAGCGAAGTCTGAGAAAGAGAGACGTTTGGGTAGAGGGAAAGGGGTAGGTTTTGCGTTGGCTGTGGTGTGTGCAGGAACAGGCGAGGCAGAGAAGAAGAAGGCCGACGGAGAAGACTGAAGGAAGAAGAAGGAAGAGCACCAAGCAGCATTGTAGCAGTGGCGAATTAAGTCGTCTGATTGGAAAATCAGACGACGCTCTGCAGCTGAGGCAGAAAGAAGAAGGAAGAAAAGACAGAGAGAAGAAGAAGACGAGCGACAAAGCTGAAAGAAGAGAAGAAATAGAAAAAAAAAGCTCTGAAGAACAAAAGAAATAGAAGAAGCAGAAGAAGAGGAACTAAAGAACAGAAGAAAAACAAGAAGAAGAAAGAAGAAGTCGTGCAGCTGAGCAAGGCAAAGGACCGCAAGAAGAAAAGTTCTGCAGCTGAGGCAGAAAGAAGAGAAGATAAAGAGAAGAAGACGAGAAGCTCTGAAGAAGAAAAGAAATAAGAAGAAGCAGAAGAAGAAGATAAGCTAAGAAAGAGAAGAGAAGCCACAAGACTCAGATTTATTTCTCCCTCTCTCTCTCTCTTATTTTTGTAATAGAAACATTGTACTTCTAGAATACAACTTGCTCCCTGAGTTCGACCTCGGGAACTCTTTTTCCGAATAACAAATTGTATTAAACTGATAATCACTTCTCTATACTATACTACGACGAAATAATAAAAAACTGTAGGGGATTCGTGTGTAACCACCACCCCCCTCCTCCTCCTGCCATCCTCCTTTTCCTCCTTGCCACCCTCCTCATCTTGCAGGGAATGCCCCTACCCTCCCTCTTCCTCCTCTGCCTGCCATCCCCCTCCCCCTCCTCCTCCTCCTGCTACTGTGCCTTCCCCGATCCGCCTCTCATTCTTACTTCCACCCTCCTCTTCTTCCCCTTCTAATCTCACTTTCCTTATATCAAATTAATATGTTAAGTTATTAATAACATAATCATTTATTATTTAATTTATTATGCGTTATTGAATTTACAGATTATTGGTGACGGTCACTGTAATGACCCGTTACTTTTTAGCCGGATAAGACGTCTGGAGTTTCAGTCAAACGTCTGTCTAGACATTTGGACACGTTCCCGGACATCTGAAAGTGAGATATTTCGTACTGCGCTTTGTGCTTTGCGTGCGGGCGGCGCGCAAAGGTTTCTGTCTCCTCGCACTCTCACCCGCAAATCCTATCTCCCCTCCTATTTAAACCCCTCCTCTCCTACTAATCCCCTCACTACCAATAACCACCACCTTTAGCGTCTCCTATGCGGCTACGGTGAGTCCAGATGAGAGTGGTGAGAGGGAGGGTGAGCGAGGGAGAATGAGAGAGAGGGAGGAAGGGAGCGTGGAAGGTCAGAGGACCTTCGGGAGCTCGGCGGAGCTCGCACGATCGGCGGCAGGTGCATGCTCGAGTAACAAGGGCTCGAGGAGGCGGTCTCCCTGCCCTCTACAGCTGCTGGAGCTGCTGCGGTGCGTTGCGAGCGTCGGTGCGAGGTGAGAAGCGTAGCGGAGCAGGTTCTGATACTAGAAGTTTTCCAATATCAGACGTCTGGAGTGAAGTCCAAACGACTGGCGAGACACCTGGACGTCTAGAGCTGAGGCCGGACGTCTGAAAGCGCAATATCGTGAGGTACGTATCTTCCTACGCCACATTTCCTGCATAAAGATCATAGCGCAGGGGATGTCGGCTGACCGTTGTGTCTGCGTGCGCTCGTACGCAGGTGCATGATTTAGGAAGGTGCATGGTACGCTTTCCCAAGTACTATTGGACGTCTGATCACGTCGCCAGACATCCGAAGGTGCTTCAGGACTACCGGAGACCTTGTCCAACATCTGAAACTGTCCCCAGACGGCCGCAGAGGGAGTCTAGACGTCAGACTCAGCCGTAGGAAGCGTAAGGTGAGTTTTGATGTCTTTTAAGACGTTTGGGAAGAGACCTAGACATTTGATTTTGTTCAGTAACCACGTTTTTGGCCTGTTTAAGGCCCAAACGGAATCGGATTTACGCAAACAGCCACCGCGGGGACAGTTTGTCGGAGCTCGGTGGAAGCTTGTCGGAGCTCGCATGGCCACTGCGGGCGTGTGTGGGAGGAGGAGGGAGTTTGGAGCGACATCCTCGACCACCTGCAGTTGTTGGAGCTGCGGCGGAGCGAAGAGAAACGCGACGGAGCGCGACGAGGAGCACTGGGAGAGCGTTCTGATACTGGAATTTTTCCAGTATCAGACGTCTGGAGTGTAGTTCGGGCAACTGCTGAGCATCTGGACGTCCGGAGTCAACACAAAACATCTGAAAGCACTTGTATTGCAAAGGTACGTTCTTTCCGCGGTTATGACCATGCAGGCCGCACCGCGAAGATATGCTGGCCTGATTGTTTCCAGACGTACGGGAGTCCTGGACGTCTAAGGGCACCGCAAGAGCTTGAGGTGAGATTCTATAACTTCTAAGACATCTGGAATTGTTTCCAGACGTCTGATTTTGGTCAGTAGACACGTTTTTGACCCATTTGGGGTTCGATCGGGATTCGTTTTACGCAAGCGAAGTATCTGTAGTTTCCTTGTGAGTTTCTCTATGTACTAGGAACCATTATACATTGTTCTGAATCTTCCTTTGTGATGTATTCTTTGGTATAGGATGTTACGAACACGTGCTCAGATGTCTTTTAAGACGTCTGGGAGGTGTCCTAGACGTCATACCATACGTCTGGGATCACATACAGACGTCTGAGAAGACGTCTGGGATCGTTTCCAGACATCTGGAAAATAGTTATTTTTCTCACGAGAGATTCGTCTGCGCGCCTGTGCGCGCAGTCCCGCGATTCCTCTCTCTCTCTCTTTTTCCCTCTCTCCCTGCGGCTGCAGACCTGCCGCACACCCTCTCCCTCCTCCTCGCGTCCCCTCCTGTCGTCTCCACCGTCCCCTTCCTCTTCTCCTTCCTGTGCGCGAGGGCGAGCGAGCGCGAGGGCAGTAGCGGCGGCCGCAGTGAGCGCGGAGGAGGTGCGGCGTGCGAGGGCGGAGCTCTGCCGTGAGGGCTAGCTCGCCGGAGCAGCTTGGCCGGCCGGCGGAGGGCGTAGGGGGCGCGGAACGACGCGGAGAGGGACCTGCTGTGGTTTGAGCAGCAGGCACGCGAGGTGCGACGCGGGCGGCATCGCGAGCGGAAGCCGGGTGGAGCCCTGTTCTGGAAAAATTTCCAGAATCGGACGTCTGGGTTGATAGCCAGACGGCGAGGACGACGTCTGGTAGATCGTACAGACGTCTGAAAGGTTAGTATTCCGCTTTCTTCTTCCTTCCTGTCGACTGACCGTACTGAGGGAGGGAGTTGGCTGTGCGTAGGCTCGCTGATTCGCCATCCTTTGCGAATCAGACGTCTGTAAGTTGTAATAGACGGCGGGAGTGACCTCCAGACGTCCGGGGTGACCATCGGACGTCTGGGAGATAGGCCAGACGTCCCCACAGACTTCTGGACGTCTGGGAAACCACGTTGAACAGGTAATTCTCTGATCAACTTTTTAAGACGTCTGGAATAAGTTCCAGACGTCTGATTTTGCACAGTATCGTTTTTTTCGACCCGTTTAGGGCCCGTTCGGGCTCCGTTTTCCGTGATTTGAGTTGCGTTCTTTTCAGAATTAATTCCTCTACCCGTCTACAGTAGCTATACACTATTTTGAGACACTCCTTGTGTTTGATCCTTGTGATAGGACCTCGTTCAGTTGCAGTCTTGAGAGTCGCGGAGGCACGCGAGATTCCCGATCACGCCCCCATTACTCCCTTTGTACCTGGTAGAGTGGCTTAATTTTATTTTTAAAATCTGTTAAAGTATGGAACCATAACTAGAATCTAGGACATTGCATGAATCCTAGGAATGAGACATGTATGGAATGATAGCTCCTAGGTGATGCATGAATCCTAGGACTGGAAAACTAGTTGTATGCTAGATCCTAGGATGTGGCATGAATCTTAGGATGGAAAAACTAGTGGAATGTATAATACTGCAGTCTTGGAAAAATGGAAAGGAATATAAAGCTGCCTCTAAATTGAATTAACAGCTGCCTGTTATGAATAAAGAAACATGATTGAGATCATGGATTGTGAGAACGTGAAACTGGAAAGTGAAACATATGATGTTCTGAGATAAAGAGCTGGAACCCTACGGGGAATTAGGAGTGGAACTCCTGGAAAGAAAAAGGAATGGAACTGAGATGTAGTTTGTACTGTCTCTTGGGTACACAGTACCAAGGGAAGTACCTGTACCTGTTTAGTGCAGAGTGGGGCCAGCCGCCCCAGGGACCCGGGATTAGGATTGGCCGCTCTGTACCGACTTGTTGGCCCTCGTGTACGTAGTACCGAGGAGAGCTACTAGTGTTAGGAGAGTACTAGCTACCCCACGGGCCCCGGGGTTCTGCTAGCCTCCTTCACCTACTTGTTAGGCCCACTAGGGCAAACCAGGGTAGTCAGGCGACGGTGCGCGGACTGTGGAGGGGCAAGGCCCCGGTTTGGTTACTGTGGAGGGGTTGGACCCCTGTTACTGAGAGGGCTCTGCCCTGGTTCCGTGCTGTGCTTTGGGCGCACCCGTTAACAGAAACGACTGACCGCGTGCCAGTGGGGGCTAGCTACCTGTGCATTTATCGCGTGTGCCGTAGTCACCGTTACGTCTGTCAGTGACCTTGGGGTGGTTGACTGAGGGTAGGATCACCACGGCGGACTCTCCCGGCCAGGAGAGCCCCACGTGCTACTTCTACTTTTGGAAAAGACTGTAATCAAGATCGTTCCCACGAGGACATTCGAGATCAAGTAAAGGATCTGAGAAATAAATGAAATAGTGAGAAAATTGAAAGATGTGAATAAAGGAAGCAATAGAACATAACAGCTACTGTACACTCTATTGTTGTCCTTAGTTAGTTTGCCACTCTACTCAGCGTTTTGCTGACGTGTTACACTCGTTACCTTTTTCAGGATCAGGTTTTGAGCAGCCAGGGTCAGCGGCTGCAGAGGACGCTGGGCCGAGTAGGGTCCAGTAGAGTTACCACAGTCTTTTGTACATCTTTTGTTTCTGTTATAGTGAGTAGTTCTTGTTTCCGCTGTACTTTCTTTACCTGCAGCTCTTGTTATATGATAAATGTTGTTCTACTGTTGTGGTGGTATCTACTGTAGTAGTTTCTTTCTTTACTGCTGTACTTCCTTACTGTTAGTTATATTCATGCTGAATGTGGTTTATTTTACTGCTCTTTTGGTTACTTCCTCGTTGGACGATTAGGTCTTGGGATTAGTCGAGTCGGTCCGGTTCTCGTGTCTCGTAGGGACTCGGGAACCGGGTCGTTACATAGGATTTCGACCTGCTGCGTGCTTGGGGCTCACAGAGACGCCTGGGTCTACGGTTCAGGCCCCATTACTTTCAGATTGTCTGGTAGAGTGGTCTACCCCTATTAATCTTATTAAATAAGAATGTATTTGTGGAATTAGCCAACTAGGAACCTAGGATGTGGCATGAACCCTAGGACAGAGAAATGAATAAACCAATTGTATTGCATGATTGTATTTGTATACATGAATAAGTTAAACTGCTAGCCATTGCCTGTAATAAAGTTATGAGATGCTTGTTAGAATATGAGTTACCTGAGATAAATGAGTAGTTATTGTGAAATCATCAGTTGCATGTATTAAATTGTGGAAACACGAGCTGCTTGTATATAAACGAGAACTAAATTGTGAATGATGGAATCTGGATCGGAATAATGTGGTGAACATGAGCATGAACCCTACGGAGAGTAAGGAGTAGAGCTCCTTTGGTTAGATGGAAATTTTGGAATGTAAACGGGAAGTGTGCTGGCCCTTGAGTACATGGTACCAAGGACCGATTGTCCCCTTTTTGTGTAGAACGGAGCTAGTCGCCCTTGGGTTGGGACCCGGGGTAAGGATTGGCTACTCTACACCAACTTCTGTTAACCCTCGTGTACACGGTACCGAGGTGAGCTACTAGTGTAGGGAAAAAGCTTGCCACCCCACGAGGCCCAGGGTTCAGTTAGCCACCCTGCACCAACTTGTCAGGCCCTCTAGGCAAACCGGGGTAGTCAGACGAGGGTGAGCGGACTGTGGAGAGGCGAGACCCCTGTTTAGTTCTGAGGTGCTAGACCCCTGTTTCTGAGAGGGCTAGACCCTATACTGTTTCGTGCTATACTTTGGGCGTACTCGCTGACGAAAACGACTGACCGCGTGTCAGTGCAGGGTAGCTACCCGTGCACTTATCACGCGTGCTGTAGTCACCGCTACGTCTTGACAGTGACCTCGGGGTGGTTGACTGGGTGTAGGACTACCACGAGGGACTCTCTCAGTCAGGAGGGCATCACGTGTACCTCCTACTCTTCGGAAAAGACTACAATCAAGATCGTTCCCACGAGGAACATGCAAGATCAAGAAAATTTGAAAGTTTGAGGAAAAAAGGGGTGAAAAGGAAATGCATGTAAAATAAAATAGCTAGAAAAGTTAATTAAACATGTTACTTTACTACTTTAGATATTATAGTTACCACTCTACTCAGCAATTGCTGACTCTGTCTCTTTCATAACACTGTTCAGGTCCAGGAGTTGAGCAGCCTGAGCTTCTGGCTGCGGAGGGTGCTGGGCCCAGTCGAGCCTAGCCATACTTTTTCTGCTCTTCTTTTTGTACACCCTTACTGTTGTAGTGAGTTTTGACTTTTAGTTACTGTTGCTTTGTTTCCGTTGTTCCTGTTGTTGTGGTGGTATGTATTGGAATAGTAGCTTTTACTTTCCTTTACTTCTTTGCTCGTTTTACTGCTTAGTTATATTGCATATGTGAATGTGGTTTACTTTCCTGCTTGTTGGTTGTTTTTTGTTGGACTACTGGGTCTTGGGATTAGTCGAGGCAAGTCAATCTTGGGTCTTGTAGGGATCCGGGAACCGGGTCGTAACATCTAATGTACATTAGTCGCTGGTACATGTTACCAGCCGATAGCATGTTCAGGGCCTGCGGAGACGACGAGATCCGCGGCACAGGCTCCCATTCCTCCCGTGACACTCAGTAGAGTGGTTTAACTCAGCTGTTAATATTTAAATAAGAATGTACTTGGTTGGAATAATCCGATTGAACTCTAGGATGTGGAATGATTCCTAGGGTAGAAATGAATGAGCCTGTTTGAGCTGTACTGGTTACTTGAATGCATGGTTAAGATGAATTGCTAGCAAATGCCTTTAATATAATTACGAGATGCATGTTAAAATATGAGCTGCCTGTATGTAATGAGAAATTTAATTGTGAAACCACAAGTTGCATGTTATGATTGAGAACTGAATTATGAAAACACGAGCTGCCTGTATATGGATAAGGAACGAGTGATGAAACATGAGATCTGGATATGGATAAATGAGATAAATATGAGCATGAACCCTACGGGGACTTAGGAGGAAAACTCCTGGATATGAAAAGGAATTCCGTGTGTAGACGGAGGTGAGTTGGCCCTTGCGTACGTGGTACCAAGGAGCATTGTGATTCTTCTAGTGTAGAGCGGAGCTAGCCTCCCTTGGGTTGAGACTCGAGGGTAGGATTGGCCACTCTACACCGACTCTTGTAGGCCCTCGCATACGTGGTACTGAGGCGTAGTACTAGTGTAGGGAAGGAGCTAGCCACCCCACGGGGACCGATGTCAAGCTAGCCACCCTGCATCCACTTTGTTAGGCCTATGGGGCAAACCAAGGTAGTCGGACGAGAGTATGTGGATTGTGGAGGGGCAAAACCCCTGTTTGGTACTGAGGGGTGAGACCCCTATTATGAGAGCGTAAGGTCCTATGCTGTTCCATGTTGTACTTTAGGCGTACCCACTAGCAGAAACGACTGACTGCGTGCCAGTGCAGGGTAGCTACCCGTGCGCTTATCACGCATGCCATAGTCACCGCTACCTCTCGCAGTGATCTTGGGGTGGTTGACTAGGTGTGTGACTACCACGGGGGACTCTCCCGGCCAAGAGAGCACCACGTGTACCTTCCACTCTACGGAAAAGACTACAATCAAGATAGTTTCCATGAGGAACATGCAAGATCAAGAAATACCTGGATATGTGAGAAATAAATGAAACAGAAACACATAAATGAGATAAATAGAAATGCGAAATAAACATGTTGTTGTTTTTACTGTACTTGCACTTAAATAATGTAAACACCACTCTACTCTGCATTCGTTGACTCTGTCTTTTCGTAACCCTGTTCAGGACCACGAGTTGAGCAGCCCGAGTTTTCTGCTGCAGAGGGTGCTGGGCCTAGCTGAGCCCAGCCGTAGTCGTTTTTCAGCTCTTTCACTTTTCTACTGTGGTAGTGAGTAATGGACACATGGTTTACTATTCCTGTTACTTTCTGTTTCATTTCCGCTGCTGTAGTTGCTATTGTAGGGGCATGTACTATGTTTTGAGACAGTTGCTTTACTTTCTTTACTGTTTCGTTCTTTTCTTCTACTTAGTTATACTGCATGTGTGAATGTTGGTTATTTTTCATGCCTTTGGTATTTCTTGTTGGATGGCTAGGTCTTGGGATTAGTCGAGGCGAGTCGATCTCGGGTCCTACAGGGATTCGGAAATCGGGTCGTAACAAGATGGTATCAGAGAAAGGTCGTCCCGAGAAATGAACCATAACATGCAACTTTTTATGGTTTACTAAGTATAGAAGACATGTTAGGCCTATATTGCTTGTTCTTTTCTTTTCTTCCTCTTTAGAATTTAGGGGTTGAGAGGATAGAAAATTACCTATCCTCGGAGTGGTTGTCGTGCGGTTGCTTGTCTTCTGGATTTCCTGTAGCTGCACAAAAAAGGAGATATTATTAGAAATTTAAAAACAGGAATTTAATTACCTCTAGAATAGCCGTTGCTCCCCGGCAACGGCGCCAAAGTGATGGTGGCGTCGTGACTAGCTTTTGTTATAGAAATAGCGTTGTAGTACAGCTAGTTATTGCCATCATTACATATATAATCTTTTTACTCGGAAATAAAAGAGTTCCCGAGGTCGAACTCAGGGAGCAAGTCGTATTCTAGAAGTACAAATTCTTATTACAAAAATAAAGAGAGAGAGAGAGAGGGGAAAATTTTGCTTCTTCTTCTTCTCTTCTTTCTTCTTCTTGTCTTTTTGGTTGTTCTTCACCTGTGCTTTCTTCTCTTCTCTTTCTTTTTCTTCTTTGTCCTCATGTTCTTCTTTTCTTCTTGCTTCTCTGCTTCTTGTCTTCTCTTCCTGTTCTGCAGCTGCTAAGTGCTCGCTGCTTTCCTCTTTTTTTTTTTCTTCTTGGTTGCGGTTCTGTCCTTCTTTTCTTCTTCTTCTTTGTCTTCAGGACGTCGTCTGATTTTTCAATCAGACGACTTAAACTGCTGCTGCTACAGTGTGTCTCCTTCTCCTTCTTCTTCACCTGTGCCTGCACACTCACGGTTTAAGTCAGAGGGCAAAACCTACTCTACCCTCCCCCCTCGTCTCTCTCTCTCAGAATTCACTCTTAGGAAAGCTCTCCCAGAGCAACCGGTTAATCGGGTACGCGGGTCGCGCCCGGGTCCAGGCCCACCGGCGTGCGGTGGTGGGTGAGGAGTGCAGGTCGGGCTAATCGGGTCGGGCCAGGTCCGCGGGGCGTGAGCACGGACGAGGCCGGGTAGTCGGGCGGGTGAGAGGGACCTCACCCCGTGATCAGGAGGCGAACAGCTTAAGGCACGTTTTGCCTTTAAGCGCCCGCGTGCCTCTCAAAGTTTCCATGGTGGGACTAAATGTCCCACCCTAATTGAGCGCCTGCAGCGGAGGAGGCAGCTGGCAATCGCGGCTTCACGTGAGGCCTTCGCCCCAGCTGCGAGCCTGGGACTCTTCGCGGAGATGCCCCGCGCAGCCTGGGAGTCGGACCTGGGCGAAACGCACCTGGAGCTGCAGGTTGAAGGTGCTTCTTCAGCGCAGCAATGGCGACGGCGGTCGAGATACCTGTCCACAGAGGAATGGCCTCTCGGCCTAATCAGATACGCGGAGAACCTTCGCCGTGGCACGGTGAAGGTGGTGGGGGGTCTAGCAGGCGGTGGGGCGGAGCATGAGGGCCGCCCTAGGTCAAACTGCAAGCAGAGAAGTGGGTGTGTTCGGTGGATCTGCAGAGGGCGTTTGGTGGGAAGTGGAAGGGCGGAAGAGGATCAGGGTTAGGAGGCAGAGGTTCTGCTGTGGTCGGCGAGCCGTGTGGGTTGCTGGAGTGATGGGAGCGGGTCACCGGAGTGTGGCCGGAGGTGGAGAAGGTGAGGGTGATTAGGCGCGGTCGAGGGGTAATTAGATAAAAATAGCAAGGGGAAAGAAAAAGGGGATAGAGAAGACCTATTTCTAACCTAGCTAAAGTGACGAAGGGGAAGAAGGGGCTGTCGGCTCGTACCTACCGGAGCTGGAGAAGAAATGCCCAGTGGGGGAGGACGGCGGTGACGACGGGGCAGAGGCAGCGCGCGCCGGTATTGCGCGACGCGGAGGAGAATCAGGAAGAAGTCTCTGCTCCTGGTATTGCGGCAGAGCTAAGAGGAGGAGGAGGAGAAGCCGCCGGAGCAAAGGGGCGTCTGTCGGAGTGGGAAGAGAGGAAAGTGAGGGGGTATCTCCGTCAGATCCGAGCTCCGAAGAACGGCGGAGCGACGGGGGTATTTATAGGAGCAGAATCAGAGAGGAGGGCGGAGGGAGACGACATGTCTCCCTCGCCGGAAGACGCCGGAGGAAGGAGACCCATACCGTCCGTGCGTTCGCACGGGCGGTATGGGCGGTCGCAGCACTCAGGGGGGTGCTCCTGCGGTGGCTGACGACGCAGGGCACCCCCATTTGACTTGGCAGGCTCCCTCCCTTACCCTACGTGGCGTCATGCTCCGCGCAAGGTCGCCGGAGCATGGTGCTGCTCAGGTTTTGCAGGAGGGACCTAAATGCAAAGAACGAAGGAGAGTTAGGGGCCAAAATGTGAGGGTTCAAAAGTTGAGGGCCAGAAAGTAAATGTATGAGGACCAAAGTGTAAAGTTGGTCAAGAAGGTTTCTTCTTAGGCTCGAGTTTTTATACATGACTAATTAGGACCTAAGGATTCTGATGGTGAATTTTATTTCTATATTAAACCTTGTTTGACCGGCCAATTTACGCAAAAACCCAAATTAAGTTGTTAATTGGGCATGGTTCTCAATGTAGGTCAAAATGGGTTCCTAAGGCCAAATTGAAGGTTCTAAACCCTAGAGATTATTTTTCTATGAATTTTAGAGTGTTTATTCTTTTTTTAATTTGCCTCGAACCTCGTGTATTTAAGTGGGTTTGTTTTTAGGGTTACAGGATGTCATTTAATTCTTCGGAGTTGCTGTAGCCCTTATTGAGTCATTTCATCCCACTTTTCTTCTTATTAGGTTGTTTTGACCTATGTTTGGATCCTGAGTTACCCTGTTTTCAGATTGGATTGGTGAAATTGCATTTTTACCCCTCAGTTTATATTTTCTTTGCAAACTCAGAATCTCTCTGAGCCAAGCCTTTCTAAGGTTATGTAGGAGCTTTTAGTCTCTGTATTAGTTCAAAATGAGCTAGTTATGGCTTATGATGAGGTTCTCATCATACCCCCATGCCTAGCTTTTGCTAGTCCCTTAGCAAAAACTTAAGGTTTCAACCCTTGTTCTAGACCATGAAGTTCTTAATAGCTTTAGATAAGTGCTTTTTCATTTAAATTTAGATTAGGTCAGAATGCTGACCATAGGCTTAAAAGGTACTCTAGTACCAATTAAGATCCAAATCTGTCTAGCCTCAGCCTCAGTCCTTAGCAAAGGTTTTTAAGGCCCACAAGAACTATCCTAAGGTCTATTGGACTTTGTGGTTAAAGCACCCGTTCTTGAAATGATTTTAGCCTCGGTTCAGTTCGCAGTGTGTTTTATAAGAGAGAGATAGAAAGTTTTTCTGTTTGGAGAGTTTTCTCTCTCTTTTTCTTTTTAGTTCTAGCCTAGGATTGGCTTTTCAACACGGTCTGTATCAGATTCATTGCTCCCATCATCAATCCTCAATTGTTCCTGGCGATCGATGCTTTGAGATAGCACCGCCCATGGCAACCCCCGGAACCCTGGCTATTGAGATTTCGAGATAATTCCATCCATGGTGTTCCGTGGCTGAATTCAGACCCTGGCAATTGACACTTCGAGATAATGCCATCCATGGAATCTGAACCAGCAGAGTGCTTACATGCCCCCAGTAGGATATGTAAATATCCTAAGAGACAAGCACCGAGGAGATGATATTTTGTTACGCATCTTCGAGGGGATTTTCCGCCTCTTTGCGCTGGAAACTTGTCCAAATCAACTTGTGTTGATCGGTCGCTCCTACTCTAGGTGTACTTTTCAGAATTTTGCAACGTTTCTGCGTGATTTTGATTTTTACGCTTACTGAACCAGGCTGTGTGTGAGGTTAGGGTGCTTAGGTTACTAAGTCTCGTAAACCAAAAATTAGTTAATGAGGCCCAATACTCCCTAAGCTTTAGACCTAATACTTCAGCTTTTCATTTTCCTCAACCTCTTGAGGAGTGTCCAGATCTTAATGGGTACTAAGAGTCTATTCAAGAATGCCTAAGGTTTGCGTTCTTACTAATCTCATTATGCACTTTTCAGTTATTTTCTTGAATGAGGTCTAGAACTTAGGTTAATTCCTTAGTTCCTTACTAATGACTATCAATTGTTTCTCATATTTTGTGCTCCTTTTTTCCTTTTTGTTTCTTTTTTTTCTTCTCCTTCACACAATTTCCTTTCTCCTCTTATTCTCTTATTCTTTTTCGAAAATTTTTTAATTTTTATGGTGTTTTTGGCATATGTGAATTTTTTGTTTGAAGCCTTTTCTTACACGTTTTGCACTTTCATACCCCCCCATGCCTAAGATTTGCAATGTCCTCATTGTAACTTAGGGGGTTTTTATTCAACTTAGTTCATACATTAGGACAGATGTTTTGATGAGTAAATGGGTCGGGGTGACTGTTGCGGACGATTTTTAATCTCAGATGCAAGCACCTGAGGTGGAGTCGGCTGTCCTAAAGTGTGAATTTCAAGTGCACAAAGTTTTTAGAAAAGGTTTCAGGTTTTTAAAGAGAATGACGGGCTGCCTCCCGTTGAGCGCTAAATTTGATGCCTTCAGCCAAGCGGGAAATGCGATGGAGAGGGGATGGTGAAATCAGCAGAGTTTTGTAATACAAGCACCTTGATTAAGAGCCTGGTTGGTCCAACCAGGTGCTTGTTCTGATTAACAGGCTGATGATGCAGCCCAAACCCAATCAATCTGGTGGGTTGATAGATGTGGATAAAAAGGTGTGGAACCCACCATATACTATGAAGCTCAGATGGATGTGGAAGTGAAAACGCAGAGTTTGGCTGAGTCGAATCAGCCTGGTCAGAGTAGGGACCCGTAGAATAATCAATGAATGACGCGGAAACCCTACAGGGGTGATCAGAGAATGATGGAGCATGATATGCAGTCTGATCAGTGTTCCAAACCCGATGTGGAAATGCAATCGGCTCGGTGAGAGGTGAATCTGAATAGAAATTGAGTCCGGTTGCAGGTCGGGGTTGGGAAGAGGTTTTGATTAGTTCTGTGTGTGCAGACGAGGTGGCAACTGTGTATGAGGGCTCTTCAAGAAAGGAATGACAGGTGATTTTCTGTAAAGAGTCCTCTGGGTAACTATCAAATGCCTGAAGAGTGTCTGTAGGATGAAAGAAATCTGAATTGAGAAAAGAGTTGAATTCTGGGTTGCAATCACTCTTGGCATTTTCTGTTTTTGGTTCCTGAGGATCGAAAAGGAATGATTCTGTGTTATTAGTGATCTCGGGAATCAGGACCTCAGAGTCGGAGTCAGAGTCATGTGAACTGAGGTCGTAGATGGGCCTGGCATGTTCAGGAAGGAGAATCTCTCCGCAATTATAGTCGGATCTGAAGTTGTCGGAGAGTTTGCGAAAATGAGATTCATGATTATGAATTCCACCGCAGCATAAATCATCAGATGTGGAATCAGCAGCTTGACTGCGGTCTAGTCTATATGTCAATTCTGGGCTCGAAAAGGTATTCTGTCTAGGCTTGAGCTCCAAGCTGGTAGGATAAACCCAATTAAAACCTTACTCATCCAACTCCTCAGTTTCTATATCATAAATTGGCATGACTTTCGAAAAATCGATCAAATTTCCTGAGGATGTTGGAGAGGGATATTCATCAAATAGAGGCCTGGAATCATATTCTGTAAAAATTTGATCTTTCTCATAAGGGGCCTCATAATCTTCCCAATAAGTTTCAGATCTAGGTTCTAGGCTTAGGATGTGGGTAGAATTATTAGAACCTAAGTCCGAATAACCTTCGAGGGCCACCTTATCAAAATAAGGGGCGGAATTTATACCCTCAAAAGGTTCAGTTCTGATCTCATTATTGCAGGAGTTCTGGAATTCTAGGCTTGGCAATTCATGGTCTAAGTTTGGCTCATCATTTTGTTCTCCTGCAATATCCCAACCTAATTCAACATTGTCTTCTATCTGGGTTGAGATTCCACAACCACTTTGTGCCTCAGTCCCGAGATCTGGGAAACTGGATTGTTCCTTACTACTGTTCCAAGATGGTTCATCCTCTGTTTCTGGTATATACGGGTATTTCTGGTTGATAATTTGTTCTACTGATTTCATCATTTTTACCCATTTTATAAGGGCATCTTGGTGTTGTTCCCAAAGTACAGGATTTGTCAAGCATTGAAGGTATTCAGATTGGTGTAATTTTTCTATCTCAATGTATCCTGTCATGAGCATATCTCGGGTTGATCCTTTTGTAACTTCTGTCAATAGAATTTGGGCACAGTTTATGATGAAAGCTGTGGTTGTTGGGACATCAACCTGAATGTTTTCTATTGGTGTTGAGGGTTTACATTTGATTTCATAGAATTCAAGGGCATCCTCAATCATCTTATCTTTCATGGATCTCAAATATTCAGGTTTTTTGAATGGTAGTGTTAATTGGTGTGGCTGCATCTTTGAATCAGGTGGTGGAATCAAGATATAGAATTGAAGTTTGAATCAAGATGGAAGAAAGGGATTTTGTTCAGAATCAGAGGAAAAAGGGGCTATGTGAATGATTTCTGCAAAAACAAGGGAGCCGAGGCTTAGCCTCGGGGAGAGTGAATTTCTATAGGAGGTTTCAAGGACCTCCTGCAAAATACTGAAGGACTGGATGAGATAAGCAGGTGCTGGACCCAATCAAGACACCCAAAAATTGTTGTGTGACTATAGAGGTGCGGGGCAGATGGACCCCTTGATCAGAAAGATCGTCCACCTGAGAATTACGTGGGCAGCTAGAGAGGGTGAGTCCCGCGAAGAACCCTACACGGTAGAGAGTCCCCACGGGTTACAGGGTTTCCCCCACTCGACCTCTCTTGTCACTGAGATTCCAGGTAGACTAGAATGGGGATCTTGACCTCTGAAGTCTACCAATTTTAGTTTAAGATCAGGGTGCTTAAAGTTACACTTGAACTCTTAGGTATTTTGAGTGAGAAAGTGACCTAATTTTAAGGTTGGTTGACCCAAGGGGTTAACTTTACCTCTTGTTCTTTTGAGAGCTTTTGGGTCATTTCTTTTTGGGTTCAAGTGTTTAGAGAGCCAATTGTTTAGGGTTTCTCTGAATAAGTATGTTCAATCAATGGTTTAGGCACACTTCTTTTGGATTTTCTCCATTCTTGATTTAAGTAGTGTGTCTCTAAAACCCTAATGTTGAATCTTATGTTGGCTCTATTTGGTCCAGTTAGTTCTTTGTTGGGTAATTAGGGCTCAAGCAAGAATGTGTTAGTCCTTAAATACCCTTAATAGTGTGCAGGAATAATGGGTTGAAAACATGCAACTTTTTATGGTTTACTAAGTATAGAAGACAGGTTAGGCCTATATTGCTTGTTCTTTTCTTTTCTTCCTTTTTAGAATTTAGGGGTTGAGAGGATAGAAAATTACCTGTCCTCGGAGTGGTTGTCGTGCGGTTGCTTGTCATCTGGATTTCCTGTAGCTGCACAAAAAAGGAGATATTATTAGAAATTTAAAAACAGGAATTTAATTACCTCTGGAATAGCCGTTGCTCCCCGGCAACGGCGCCAAAGTGATGGTGGCGTCGTGACTAGCTTTTGTTATAGAAATAGCGTTGTAGTACAGCTAGTTATTGCCATCATTACATATATAATCTTTTTACTCGGAAATAAAAGAGTTCCCGAGGTCGAACTCAGGGAGCAAGTCGTATTCTAGAAGTACAAATTCTTATTACAAAAATAAAGAGAGAGAGAGAGAGGGGAAAATTTTGCTTCTTCTTCTTCTCTTCTTTCTTCTTCTTGTCTTTTTGGTTGTTCTTCACCTGTGCTTTCTTCTCTTCTCTTTCTTTTTCTTCTTTGTCCTCATGTTCTTCTTTTCTTCTTGCTTCTCTGCTTCTTGTCTTCTCTTCCTGTTCTGCAGCTGCTAAGTGCTCGCTGCTTTCCTCTTTTTTTTTTTCTTCTTGGTTGCGGTTCTGTCCTTCTTTTCTTCTTCTTCTTTGTCTTCAGGACGTCGTCTGATTTTTCAATCAGACGACTTAAACTGCTGCTGCTACAGTGTGTCTCCTTCTCCTTCTTCTTCACCTGTGCCTGCACACTCACGGTTTAAGTCAGAGGGCAAAACCTACTCTACCCTCCCCCCGCGTCTCTCTCTCTCAGAATTCACTCTTAGGAAAGCTCTCCCAGAGCAACCGGTTAATCGGGTACGCGGGTCGCGCCCGGGTCCAGGCCCACCGACGTGCGGTGGTGGGTGAGGAGTGCAGGTCGGGCTAATCGGGTCGGGCCAGGTCCGCGGGGCGTGAGCGCGGACGAGGCCGGGTAGTCGGGCGGGTGAGAGGGACCTCACCCCGTGATCAGGAGGCGAACAGCTTAAGGCACGTTTTGCCTTTAAGCGCCCGCGTGCCTCTCAAAGTTTCCATGGTGGGACTAAATGTCCCACCCCAATTGAGCGCCTGCAGCGGAGGAGGCAGCTGGCAATCGCGGCTTCACGTGAGGCCTTCGCCCCAGCTGCGAGCCTGGGACTCTTCGCGGAGATGCCCCGCGCAGCCTGGGAGTCGGACCTGGGCGAAACGCACCTGGAGCTGCAGGTTGAAGGTGCTTCTTCAGCGCAGCAATGGCGACGGCGGTCGAGATACCTGTCCACAGAGGAATGGCCTCTCGGCCTAATCAGATACGCGGAGAACCTTCGCCATGGCACGGCGAAGGTGGTGGGGGGTCTAGCAGGCGGCGGGGCGGAGCATGAGGGCCACCCTAGGTTAAACTGCAAGCGGAGAAGTGGGTGTGTTCGATGGATCTGCAGAGGGCGTTTGGTGGGAAGTGGAAGGGCGGAAGAGGATCAGGGTGAGGAGGCGGAGGTTCTGCGGTGGTCGACGAGCCGTGTGTGTTGCTGGAGTGATGGGAACGGGTCGCCGGAGTGTGGCCGGAGGTGGAAAAGGTGAGGGTGATTAGGCGCGGTCGAGGGGTAATTAGATAAAAATAGCAGGGGGAAAGAAAAAGGGGATAGAGAAGACCTATTTCTAAACTAGCTAAAGTGACGAAGGGGACGAAGGGGCTGCCGGCTCGTACCTACCGGAGCTGGAGAAGAAATGCCCTGTGGGGGAGGACGGCGACGACGACGGGGAAGAGGCAGCGCGCGCCGGTATTGCGCGACGCGGAGGAGAATCAGGAAGAAGTCTCTGCTGCTGGTATTGCGGCAGAGCGAAGAGGAGGAGGAGGAGGAGAAGCCGCCGGAGCAAGGGGGCGTCTGTCGGAGTGGGAAGAGAGGAAAGTGAGGGGGTATCTCCGTCAGATCCGAGCTCCGAAGAATGGCGGAGCGACGGGGGTATTTATAGGGGCAGAATCAGAGAGGAGGGCGGAGACACGACCCTCGCCGGAGGACGTCGGAGGAAGGAGACCCATACCGTCCGTGCATTCGCACGGGTGGTATGGGCGGTCGCAGCACTCAGGGGGGTGCTCCTGCGGTGGCTGACGACGCAGGGCACCCCCATTTGACTTGGCAGACTCCCTCCCTTACCCTGCGTGGCGTCATGCTCCACGCAAGGTCGCCGGAGCATGGTGCTGCTCAGGTTTTGCAGGAGGGACCTAAATGCAAAGAACGAAGGAGAGTTAGGGCCAAAATGTGAGGGTTCAAAAGTTGAGGGCCAGAAAGTAAATGTATGAGGACCAAAGTGTAAAGTTGGTTAAGAAGGTTTCTTCTTAGGCTCGAGTTTTTATACATGACTAATTAGGACCTAAGGATTCTGATGGTGAATTTTATTTCTATATTAAACCTTGTTTGACCGGCCAATTTACGCAAAAACCCAAATTAAGTTGTTAATTGGGCATGGTTCTCAATGTAGGTCAAAATGGGTTCCTAAGGCCAAATTGAAGATTCTAAACCCTAGAGATTATTTTTCTATGAATTTTAGAGTGTTTATTCTATTTTTACTTTACCTGGAACCTCTTGTATTTAAGTGGGTTTCTTTTTAGGGTTACAGGATGTCATTTAATTCTTCGGAGTTGCTGTAGCCCTTGTTGAGTAATTTCATCCCATTTTTCTTCTTATTAGGTTGTTTTGACCTATGTTTGGACCCTGAGTTACCCTGTTTTCAGATTGGATTGGTGAAATTGCATTTTTACCCCTCAGTTTATGTTTTCTTTGCAAACTCAGAATCTCTCTGAGCCAAGCCTTTCTAAGGTTTTGTAGGAGCTTTTAGTCTCTGTATTAGGTCAAAATGAGCTAGTTATGGTTTATGATGAGGTTCTCATCAGGGTGCCCCTGTGCTGTTTGTGAATTACTCGCCCGTCGAGGCTTATGATCATGTTATATGGACAATGCAGGAAGTGTATATATACCTCACTTATATGCATTAGGTGTTGTTTTTGTAGCATGCCATAAGACTCAATCGACTTTAGTTCGGTGAAGTACCAAACTAAAGAAGGTCCTTACAGATTTGACCACAACTTAGTTTTTCTCATTACATGTAACCTTCTACGGTGAAATTTCGGTTGCTTCTTCCTACTCTTCTCTGGTATACCAACTAATCTTATCTAGTTTCCTGTTATGCCCTTAATTGGGTGTTAAAGGAAATCTAGCTAAGGTTAGTATTAGGGGATATACTGGAGAAGTGCGGGAGATGCTTGCGAAATTTCATCGCAATAAGGTTATATGTAACGAGCAAACCTAAATTGTGATCAAATCTTTAAGGATGGGCTATAAAGTGAAAATCTTAATCAAGATACACATCATTCGATCCTTTCCCTTCCTAATAAGTGATTTGTTTACATTAAATTTTAGGTTACAATGGATAAATCTTAGATTGGATTGCGAGGTTCAGATTACACCAGATATAAGGATGGAGTAATTTCATTCCTAGCTTGGGCCTTTAATGACGATAGGAAGATATTCAGGCGAGGTCAATTTGAGAATATATTCTGCCCATGCGGAAGATGTTTGAATGCTTCATTGCATGATCATAATACTGTGCTCGAGCACTGCATTTGTAATGGGTGGTGGCAGCATTACACTGCTTGGGTAGCTCATGGAGAGGAGTTGACCGAGAAAGTCATAAACAATAAGAACACTATTGACGAAGAGATCGACGAGGAAATTAGTGATAGCGGAGGTGAAGAAATACAACACTTGTTGAACGAGATGAGAACAGGAGAGGATATAAATATAGATGAGGAAAATCCATTCAGTTGTAACCCATTCTATGATGATGTTATGGCGACTGATGATCCTATTGCTCCCGGTGTTACGAAAAATTTTTAGTTGTCGTTTTTGTTGAAGATGTTTCAACTAAAAGTTATGAATAGAGCTAGTGCTAAATTCATGTTAGAAGTACTTCAGTTTATTACTGAGCTGTTGAATAACCCTAATGGCTTTCCGACTTCATGGTATGAGGCAAGGAAACAAATTCGTAAGCTCGGTTTGGACTATCAGAAGATCGTTGCATATCCGAATGACTGCATTATTTTTAAAAATGAATTCGCAAACTTGAGTAACAAGCCTGAATGTGGACTTCAGAGATATAAGGAAGGTCAAAATGAAAGCAAGAGCAAACAACCTTGGAAGGTTCTTCATTACTTCCCACCGACACCTAGGCTTCAACACCTTTTTATATCAACTAAAATTGCAAGGTGGATGACATGTCATCAGGATTGTAAATCTCGATATGGAAGAATACGTCATTCTACTGATTCAGTGGAGTGAAAGAGATTTGACGAAAGAAACAACTCATTCGCTTCAGAAGCAAGGAACATGCGGTTGGGTTATGCAAGCGATGGATTCAATCCATTTAAGAGTATGTACCCGTCGTACTCTTTATGGCCAGTGGTAATGGTCACTTATACCTTACCTCCCTGGTTGTGTATGAGATCATTATTCATGATGCTGTCCCTATTAATCCTTGGTCTAAAACAACCAGGAAATGCAATAGATGTTTATCTCCAGCCATTAATCGATGAACTAAAATAGTTGTGGTTCACCGGCCTGAAGACTTTTGATGCAGAAAAGAAAGAATTTTACAATATGCATACATCATTGTTGTGGACCATAAACGACTTTCTGGCGTATGTAAATTTGTCAGGTTAGAGCACTAAAAGAAAGCTTGCTTGCCTAATCTATATGGAAGACGCTCGTCACCTGTGACTACCGAAAAGTAAGAAATTTTGTTACTTAGGACATCGCAGATTTCTATCTATTGAACATAGATGGAGAAAGTCACAGTTCAGGAGTAAATTTGATGGCAGGACGTGTCTGTATTCGAAGGAAAATCCAAAAAATAAACTTAATACAAATTCTATTAGGTTGTTGGGTCAGGTTATAATGGAGAGATTACAAGAAATTGGTGAGATACGGTTGGGTCGACCATTCAACCAGCACTAGAGGGCCTCGAGGAATTCTGGATTTCGAAAGAAAAACATTTTCTTTTTAGAGCTGCCATACTGGAAAGATCTTAGAATACGTCATAATTTAAATGTTATGTACATCGAAAAGAATGTGATGGATAACATCTTAGACGTATTAAATTTGACCGATGATCTAATCGACACCGTGAAAACAAGAAAAGACATGAAAACTTTAGGGATACGTCCGGAGCTGCATATTAATGAGGATGATGGCTACTTCTCACTTGCTATTTATAGCTTGAATCAAGACCAGAAGAATAGACTGCTCTCCTTCTTAAAGGAAATTCAGGTGTCAGATGGATTTTCCTTGCAGCTTTCTTGTTGTGTGAATGAAACGTAAAAAAATATATCTGGCTTGAAAAGTCATTACTCACACGTTTATATGTAGGTATTGTTTCCATTGGCGATACAGGAAATACTGCCAGAGTTAGTTGATTCATTCACAGAGATGAGTAGGTTTTTCAAAGCTATTTGTTCAAAGACATTACAGAATGATACGTTGGAATACTGGGATAAACGAATAGTCATTACTATCTGTAAGATGGAACATATTCTTCTCCTGGCCTTCTTCGATGTAATGGTTCATCTCACGCTACATCTTGCAAATGAAGCGATAATAAGTGGACCTATACAATTAAGATGGATATATCCTGTGGAGAGGTTATTGAAAAAGCTTAAAGATTATGTTTTGAACAAGGCAAAGCTGGAAGGATCAATTGTAGAAGGCTATCTCGTGGAAGAGTGTATTGATTAATTCTACGTCCATGTTTATGAATGAAACAGACAACTGCTTTAATAAATTTTAAAGGAATTATAAGGGGGAATACAATGACAATGATGAAGAACGTTTGTTAATTTTTGAAATCAGAGGAAGGTTGATTCTTCATACAGAGTACAAGGTTATTTCAGAAAATGACAGACATTGCGCGCATTTATATATTTTAAAACAAATTCCTGAAATTGATCTATTTTACAAGAAATTCGAACAATTATCTCTTTCTAGCACAAACGAATTTGGCCTCCTAGATTAGTTTAAAGACCGAGTTCATCAATTGAAAGAGGATAAGGACCCACGTTGGGTACCATATTTTGATGTAATTATCGATTCACCATTACAGTATGCACATTACCACTCTAAGTATATAATAAATGGGTTTAGATTCAGAATAAAAGAAATTGATGACAAGAAGGTTACTGATGAGAACCTTATCATGAACCTTAACTAGCACATTTTGACCTAATAAATTGAACAAAAGCTCGTACAAAACCTAAGAGAAGGCCTAAATCAGGGAATTGCTAATCAGAGGATAAAAATTATACAAGGGGTAAAACTGTAATTTTACTGTTGCAGTACATGAATGGGATTTCTAAGGGTCTAGACATAGGCCAAGTGGACTTGATAAGAGAAAACGTGGAATGGTTTGGTCAGAAAAGGGATATGAAAAAAATCTGGGAATTAAATGACGTTATGTAACCCTAAAACAAATTCACTTTAATTCACGAAGTTCTAGTCAAGACAAAAATCAATTAAATCCTCTAAAATTTATGAAAAAATATCCCCTAGGGTTTAGAACCTTCAATTTGGCCGTTGGAACCTATCTTGACCTAGATTGAGAACCATACCTAATTTTTGACCTAATTTGGATTTTTAAGCAAAATATCTACTAAAACATGGTCAAACCTAAAATCCGACTACACCATTGGGTTTCTTAGGTCCAAATTAGGTTTATACCAAAATTTGGACCTAAGGAAAGGTCGTCTTGACCCACTTTACAAAATGGTCCTCAATAATTACTTTTTGACCTTTAGCTTTCTGAAACCTTGCAAAGACCCCCCTATCTTTCCCGTCATCTTCTTCAATTGGGTCCCTCTGCCAGCCGCATGCGCAGGCCATACCTCCGGCGACTTTGTACGGAGGATGGCACCACGCATGCATAAGGAGCCGGCTCCAGATTTGAAAGGGGAGCTCCATGTGAAGCCCCCTACCGCATGGGTCAGCTCCCATGCCCTGTCGGCCGCCTTACCTCTCGTGCGAACGTGCGAGAGGTATTTGTCTCTGTCTGCCCCCATCTCCGACGGGGTTTTTCCCGCCTCTTTTGCGCACTTCGCAGCCGGCTGATGGCTATTTAAGGAGCGGCACCCTCTGCCGCATCCTTCAAGCCTGTTTTGGCCAGAGATAACCCTCCAATTTCATCTCCCCCTCCGGCGACTCTCCTCCTCCTCTCTCGTCGCCCTGCCACCATACCAGTGGCAGGGTTGCCTTTGTCGTCCTCCGCCGCGCCGCTCCGTACCAGCGGGCGCCCTCCAGCCCCTCTTCCTCGTCATCGTCTCTTCCCCTGGGCACCTTTGTCTCCGGGGACGGCAGTACCAACCGCTCACCACCTCCGCCTCCTCCGTTCACTCCTAACCTACCAGCTAAGTCCCTTTTACTCTTCCCTTTAATTCCCCTCTATCAATTTGTTGTTTCGACCCCTCTACACCACTGTCCACCTTCACCATCTCCACCTTCGACCATTGACTTCTGCGAGGTCATTTCACCACCACAGACAGATCCACCCCTCGCCAACCGATTTTCGAGCATCACCTCCACCCATTGATCACCCTGCGACCCTTCATTCATTGCGCCAACCACTGTTGCCTCCCCCCGAACAAACCCATTCACACAGACTCAGACTAACTTGGGCACGCATGCCTAGGTCGCTCTGAGCCACACTGACCACTGCAATAACTTCGCCGTGCTCTGGCGAAGCCTGCCAAACGTTCTGACAGGGCCACGAGGCCGTTTTGTTGATTTCAGGTCTCCGCCTTCGCTGCCATTAAAGAGCAATCTTCGAGCTTGCTCGCAGGCTCGCTCCAGGCATCCGTGTCCTAGGTTGGAGTCCCAGGCTGCGCAGAAGAGCTTCGCGCATGGTCCCAGGTCCCCAATTGAAGCCACAAGCCTTGCGTCTTGCTGCAATTGGAAGGGCACCCCCTGTTGCGGGCACGCGAGAAGGGAGGGGCGCGGATAGTCCTACATCAGTAGTTGCTAACGCCTCGCGCCTACATAAATTGTAAAAGTGATTGAGGCTTATCGCCTCAGTCACACGGGGTGAGGTCCCTCTCACCCGACCTCATCCGCGACCACCCCCCGTGGACCTGGCCCGACCCGATTACCCAACCTGTGCACACTTCACCCACCACCGCACGCCGGTGGGCCTGGTCCCGGGCTCGTCACCCAACCCGCATACCCGATTAGGCTCTGGGAGAGCGAACCTTGGAGTGAAACAGAGAGAGAGAGATGCGGGGAGGGTAGGGGTAAGGTTTTGCCTAACCGTATGCCTATGCAGGGAATTGAAGGAGAAGAAGGAAGGAAGGAGCAGCTGAAGACTTAGCCGCGAAAGCAGCTGCGGGTAGAGAGAGGAGAAGAAGGCTTAGGAGCAGAAGGAGAAAAGGAAGAGAAGAAGACAGAAGCTGAAGCAGGAGAAGAGGAAGAGGAGAAGCAAGCTCAAGAGTGAAGAAGAAGTGAAGAAGAAGAGCAGGAAGCCAACTGAAGAAGGAGAAGGCAGAGACAGAGCGAAAGGGAGAAGAAGAGAAGGAAGCTGCCGCAAAGAGGAAGGCCAAGCAGCTGAAAGAAGAGAAAAAAAGAAGCCAAGAAGAAGAAGGATGGCACAAGTATTGTAGCAAGTGGCTACTTAAGGTGTCTGATCCATAGAGTCAGACGTCTGAAGACAGAGAGAAAGGAGGACAAAAGAAGAAAGAGAGAAGAAAAGAGAAGAGACAAATTTTTATTTCCTCTCTTTAATCTTTTTGTAAAACAGCATATTGTAAATTGTGATTTTCTACGCTTCTAGAATCAAGCTTGCTCCCTGAGTTCGACCTCAGAGAATTTTTTGTATTCGAGCAATAAATAAATCAAACGCAGTGACGATTCTAAAAAGATCGCCACCAGTTACATAACAAGCTGAAGTTGTTGATTCAGATATTTCCACCGATTCAGATGGATACTATGGTAAAATCAAAGAAATTGTAGAGATTAGCTTCAGATATGATCGTAGAGTTGTCCTATTTAAATGTCATTAGTTTGATTCTTTTAAAGAGGGAACCGGTTTAAAAATTGATAAGAAACACAATTTCTTGAGTTTAAATCTTAATCATCAAATTCTTCAGTCTGATGAATCATTTACATTGGCATGTCAAGCGGCACAAGTTTTTTATGTTCCCGGTAATTGCCAAAGGAGATGGGTTATACCCATAAGAACAGTACTGCGCGACCATTTTGACACACAATCTGAAGCATACCAAGAATTAACAGAAGAAAATCATTTATTTGCAATAGATGTTGACGTTTAAGGTTAATAACAATTTCTTTGCTTTGTTACATTTCTGTTTAAATGAAATTTTTTTACGTTTAGCAAACTTTTTTCATTAATGATTTATATATTAATGATTTTTAACTATATTAATTATTACATTTTTTACTTGTTACAGATGAAGTTGTTTAAGAAAAAACCTAGAAGAAAAGGTCCTCCTGAGACACAGCCCTCTACGCCACCCCCCCCCACAGCAGGCTCAACACCCCCCTCACGGCAGGTTCAGCCACCCCTCATTCACGTTTCATATGACATAGGGAGATGGCATGTTTACTACAGGCGAGGGAGAAGGGAAAGGGGAAAGAGATTGCTCAGACCTTCCCAGATCGACTAGAGGATGATCCAGATTATAGAGGATCAGATGACGTCGAGGGGGAGGAGGAGGGGGAGGAAGAGGGAGAGGAGGAGGGCGAGGAGACGCAGGATGAGAGGGTGGGGAGTACATCCCAAGTTCATGTCCACTACTCACTTGCGAACGTAGGTTTTGGTAAGAAATCATATCCCTTTAAGAAGTAAATTACATTCCTTCATAAATATATAATGAATATAATTAATATTTACGCAGGTAGATAAGAAGAGGGCGGGGGAAGACAATATCTAAACCTCTAGCGTATCTCCCAAGGCGTGAGATTAACAAATAGGCTCCAATCCACAGGGGAGGGAGAGGATTACCCGGGCTTTATCAGTCAATTTGGCACAATTGTTAAGTCTATTGTGCCCGTTTCCTATTTCGACTGGAGGAAGGTGCCCGCAGAACTAACGATGCAGCTCATCCTTCAGTTGGAGGTAATTTTATTTACAAAAGTTATTTATTTTATAATTTTATCTTAAATTTATTTTAAAGTAACATTGACATATATATTTTTAAAATTAATGTAGCAAAGTTATGATTGGGGTGATGGCCCCAATGCCTCTTAATATATCCTTAAACATGCTGCCAAAATCCATAGGGATTGGAGGACGGAGACCAAGAGGAATGTAAGAATTTTTAAATATTTTTATTTTTATTATATACATAATTTCTTATATTATTTCTAACAATTTATATTTGGTATTTAGTGGCTTTCGAACAAGAGTTCACTCAAAAAGGGAATGCGTGAAGCTCATCCTGATGTCATGCCTGACGATTGGAAGAAGGCATGCGAACATTGGATGAATCCAAAGACAGAGGTTTGTAAACGATTAGAAATTATTCTATTAATTTCATATTTTTTAAATTCATAAAAAATATTATTATGTATGTCTACAGGAGTAAGCATAAAGAAATGAAGCCAATAGGGCTAAAACTCCACCACAGACTCATTGTTTGGGTCAAAGGAGCATCAAGACAGTCAGGAGTCGTTATGTAAGTATTAAAATTATTTTTCAATTAAATATTACTTAATTTTTAATTTATTTGAACTTAGTTGTATGGTTTTTATTTTTTTAGTCTGCTGCACATAATATGATGGAAATGACGAGGATGGAAATCTACTAGGTTACCCATAGTAAACGAGCAGCTGAGAGTGCTCATAAGTGGATTTATGAGTCATACCAGGAGAAACACGTGAGGTTCCTAAACTCAAAAAATTTATAACTTTCTATATATATATTACAATAATATTTTTTAATAGATTTAGGATCAAGTGGTACAATTAGTACATCCCGTCGCTGACAAGACCTTTAACAGCGTCCAGCATCCTTTGGATCCAAAGGAGGCATTTAGGAGAGTGATGCCACTAGACCATTGTGGTTTCATTCGTAGTGTAAGGAGGGCATACTCGTTATCGACCTGGTTTGGGAGGAAATGTGTTGTCTCATCTAGTATTGTCGATCAGTTGCATCAAAAGATTGACACACTATAGAGACGAGATGAGGAGAGGGAGAAGAGAGAGTCAGAGATAAAGGACAAGATGAATGCAATGGATGAGAAACTTCAGCAGCTTATAACCCTTATTCAGAATAAGGGTCAGTCAGAGCATCCATCTTCTATGAATCCCAGCATCTATAGACAATACGACGACGACTCCATGGGTGGTGGAGGTGGCATTGGGGTAGCTACATTTTGATTTTTATTCATTTTCTTTTATTATGTAAATATTATCTTTTTAAACTTTTAATATACTACGTTTTATATTAATGAAATATAAATTTATGTTCATTTACATTACTTATTTTACTATAAAATCATGACTTTTAACTCCGATTAGTAGGTAATTTTCATCTACCGGTAATAAAAAAAGATACTTATACATTTGCCGTCGATTATTCAAATAGGCGATGGCAAAAATATTTTTACCATCACCTATATACCGTCGCTCACTTAAATATGCGACGATAATAAAAGTTTTGCTGTACCAAGGTAAATCAAAAAGTAGCTTTATGATGTTGGTGATAATTATAAGCATCGGTAATAATATTTTTACCGTCGGTTATATAACCGACGATAAACTGGCTTAAACAATGGGGTAAAGTCAAAAAATGTACGTAAATGCGCGAAGAAATGACTTACATATACCGTCGATTTGTATATAATCGACAGTAAAAATAATTACCGTCAATTATGAAACGACGTTGAAAATTTTCATTCATCCGATGGTCGTATATTATTTCAACGTCAGATTATCCTTATAACCAACAGTAAATCTAAACAGCGATGGAATTAATGGTGTCGCTTATTGTCAACGGTTACAATAGATTTAGTGTCAATTTTGAACCGACGTCAAAAATCATATATGTTGTAGTGTAATGAAATGAATCAAATATCTAAATGATTTAAATTAAGAATTTTGATAAATCATTAAGAATCATAATGATATCAAATTGATTATCTTTGATTTAAGAAGAGATAATAATCTTCTCGAAAAAATTATTATTTGATAGATTCCTTTTATGCATGTCCTTTGCATGAATATAGAGACTCAATACTACCAGAAAGTGTTACAATCCAACTTCCTACCCTAACACAAGTTCGACCCAATTCCTTAAACTCCTAAAATTTAATTGTAGAATTCTGAACCTACCTCTCAAAATTATTTTTTTAACACTAAACATGTCCAGACTAACTCGTTGACATTTACCGAACACAAATCAACTTTAGAGCAACTCCCAAAAATCACAACTAATTTACATCGAAATTTTGTACCATTAAATTTCCCCTGCCGAACGTCTTCCAATGAAAATAATTTCGTGTCAATCCCAAAGCATTTGCTATAGAGACGGTAGAATACGTAAACTCTAGTTTTGTCTAATTAATGGTTATATATATATATATATATATATATATATATATATATATATATATATATATATGTTGATTTATTTATATTTATATTCAACCGCATAGATTTATTATTTAGTTATTGTATTCCCCCTTACATTTAGCCACCGAATCCAATCCCCTTTTAAACCCGACAAACCTCCGCTGCAGACATCGGAATATACGTTTCCTCCTTTTTCTTTTCCTTTTCGTGTTTCTCATACCAAACTCAATCACCAACGAGCAGCAACAAAACCTTTCGTTACCGCCATCGAGGCTCTCTCGTCTCCATTGTATATATGGATCCCACCGAATCCACTGAGGGAAACCCCAACAGAGCCACCGTTGCCATCGCTGGAAGGAAATGAGAGAGACAGAGAGACACCAAAATAATAGGTAGAGAAAGGGTGAACCGAAGAGAAGAAGAGCTGTCTTCGTCGTCTTCTCCTCTCCGACTCTTCCACGCTGTGCAAGGGGATAGCGTTGGCTGCGGCGTCACGTGCTCGCGGAGGTAAAAGCAACCTTCCCCGCTATCTTTTCCTCCATGCATGGAAGCCATGGTAGGTAGTCGGAGAAGGAGGGGAAGGAGAGCGGGAAAGCCTGAGCGAGGGAATTCGTCGGAGTCCAATGAAAGCCTTGACCGAACTCACGAAGGTATCAACACGAGAACAGTCGGTTACCACGGATGTCGGACGTGCATGCATGAGTCCTCTCCATGCATGCATGTCAATGCCAATTGGTCTAAGCACGTCTGACCTCCAGTGACCGGTAACAACCGTCCACGGTCGACGTGACGTTGGCACGACGGAGGAGGGTTGGGTGAGGGTGTTGTGTAGAAGGGAGGGCGTAACCGAGGGGAGGATGTGGTTACAAGAGTGTTCGTGGATTGAGTGTCCGTCCTATTCTCACTTGATTAGATCTGATCCAATTTCAAGTGAGTTATGAACCAAACTGACTTATTTAAATGAAAATCCAATAGATATAATATTCAATTGTACTAAACTGGGTCATAAGTACCTGTCGGTTATCCGATCAATTAATTTAGCTAAAATATAAAAAATTTAAAGACATTAAATATAATTTAAAGAAAATTATAAACAAATAAAAATATATATGACAATATTAATTAAAATGATAAATTATTTTTACAAATATATAAAAATATTTAAAAATTATATAAAAATAAGTTTATATAAAATATAAATTAAAAAATAAAAATGTTATTAAATAAAAGTAAATTTAAAAATAAATAATAAATAAATAGGAATAATAATAATATTATTATTAATATTAAATTTAAAAATAAAACTTTTAATTTTAAAATTTTTTAAGTAAAAAATATAAATATAAATAAATAAAAATTTAAAATAAAGAGTACAAATAAATAAAAAAATAAAATAAAATAATAAAATAATAATAAAAGATAAAAATAAAAATAAAAATAGATCTCATATTAATAAATCTAGACGACAACTGTTAATAGTAGTAGTTATTTTTTTATTTTGAAAAAATGAAAACTTTAAGTATGTAATAATATTTTTAAGATGAGGTCAAGGGAAATGCGATGACTATCGAGCAATGTATGCACTAACGACGATGGGAAATAGTGCGCGGGCATCACGCGTAGTCGCAAAGGCGTGTGTGATTGAGAGCGACGAGAAAGAAGTTTATTGCATTGAAGGATCCAGGGAGGGAAGAAAGCACAGAAACACTGAAGCTATCGTAGTGAGACCCCCTCCGGTGGCCATATCATGTTCCACATCTTCGCCTATTTTCGGTACGAGCTCCGTGATCTCAAGTACCTCCTCGCCTTCAAGCTCGACCACGTCCGCACCTTTGCAAGCTGGATCGTGTCTAGATCCACTAACCCGGGAAGCCTCGACATTGCCCCCGTTGACTACAACGCGACCTCCTCCTCCACCTCTTGACCCTCACCCTTCGCTAGCAGCCCCCTTTCCCCGATCTACCTAAAGGGATAGGGGTTGTAATAGCCAATGGGTTGGGATTGAGCTGTGAGCACAATGAGAATTGAGGAAAGGGGGTTCGCAAGTTGGCTTAGTTGGGTTACGAGATTGACAATATGGATGGATCATGGACGGATCATATGACCGATGATAAGATGAGTCAGTTAACAGGTCATATGACGGGTCAGTTAACAGATACCCAGACAGGTACCCAAATGGAGATCCGATAAGTAACAGGTCATATTTAATGGATACCTGACCCATATTTTATAAATGGGTACTCGATCCAATAGGATCAAAATGATGGATTGGATGCCCAAGATTAACACAATTTTTGAACAACCCTGTGTGCTGGTCTGCGGGCACGTACAGCGGCATGGGAGAATGGAGAAGGAGGGGGGGACTTTATTGTTGAAAAAATTACGGGTTTAAATTTTAAGTTGCTAATATTGCGTTCGAGTCCCCGTTAATTGTCTGTTTATTCGATTAATTCAGAAAGCAATAGAAGTTCGTTTCCGGCGAATCGTACACCGTTAGAATCCTGCTGAAACCTACTTTGACTCGGTAAGTTCTGAATTTCCATTAGAAATGTCAATTTACAATTTTATCCTCAACTGACGGACATAAGAAGTATGCGCACAGTAGGAAAATCTCCGACATGTACCTTGGAGTTATTGTGAGATTTTCTATTTAATAATCAACCTTGTTTCATTCTTTTTATATAACGATTGGTTATGCACATTCCTTTCCCCCTGCTCGGTCTTAGAGCTGCTACAATTATTATGTTGGTTGTTATTCCCTATGGGTACTATAAATAATAGAATGAGATGTTGGAATAAACTTGAAGAGAATGGCTTAATTGGTAACTTGTGTCCTACTAATATATAATCTTGAATGATAATTAAGTCTGCTACGAAGATGTTAGATAGATCGAAGGAAAACATATCACTTCTTCTATTGGGTTAAAAACATCCCTTTATTTCATCATGAGACAAATTGTGAGATTGATGGTTAATAACTTATACATGGACCATAGCAATTCTTGTGTTAAATGAATGATTTAAATATGATATAATCAGAAATCAAATATGGATAACGAAATGCAGCATTTGGCTGAGATTGATCAAGGAATGAGCTAGTTCCCTATGACTCTTTGACCTGCCCATTAGCTAGCCGAGTGGCAAGGTAGGGATACACGAGGTATATAGATATGATAATGGATGAATACGTACTTAGGTCGTGGAAAGAACTATCTACGAGTCAGTATAGATCCTATCTACACACATAGCTTGTCATATGCAGTCACTATACTACCTATGCTAGGATCCTAAGACAACGGAACATGATGTAGGGTAAGTGCGGAATTTCTTCTTGGGCAAGAGGGCATCACGTACTTGTCACGCCTCTTCGAAAATTACGACAAGATCCCTTGCGCCCTCTGAGGAATCGATACAGATTGAATATGACTATGCCATTAAGGGACATACAAGTAATAAGAATCAACTAAGAGATAAAAGTAATAACGTAATAACATTAGTGTCAAACCCTCTCTTTTCCTTTCATTCTTTCTTTTATTTGTAGTTTTAGTTATACTACTTGACTTTACAATTATTACTCTACTTGGCGTGTGCTGGCGACTATCCTGGACTCCATACTTAGGTACGATTAAGTAATCGGGAGTAAGTGTACACGGAGTAATTGGTGCAGGACGAAGTTCAGCTCCCACAAATAGTCTGTGATGTCTGGGGATCTTTTGTAGTCTAGTTCTTTTCATATTTTCTTGGACATGTAGATAGTTTTTCTGTACCTTTCCCTTTCCGCTCTTAGATTCGAGCTTATGATTACTGTGGATTGTATCATTTATTCATTTTCTTGCTTTGTTTCATTACCATGATGCATTGTGATTAGTCTATTTGGCTATGTTTATATTTTATGATTATGTGTTGGGTGATTGCAATCCTATTTTGAGTTGATTTTCATCCTCGGTGATCCATTCTAAATTGTATGATGGGTTTGGGTTGTTACACTGGTTGTCCAACATATAAACATAAAACAACATTTACATGAATAACATATTACATTACATATACAGCAATAAAACAAGTAGGAAACTGAATTAAATGATACTAAAAAAATCAGTCATTGCCATCATCATCCACGAGTAAAGAACTAGAGAAAGCAGAACTAAAAGTATTAGTGAATAAAAAGAATTGAAGTTCTACTAAAGTTAAGTAGAACTAGAATATTATGACAATTACCATGACTATGGTGTTACACTTGGATCAACACTGTTAACTTATACAGTCGTGGAATTCGGCTATAGCTTGCTAAGACCTCCGTACAAAGTTCATGGGAAACATCAACAAAAGTTTAGTAGAGTAACATAAACAGTAGGAAAAAAGGGAAGTAGAACAACCGCAAAAAGTAAGGAAAGTGGGTATTTTTCTCAATTATTCTGATTTTCAAATTATTAATTCCATTTATCTATATCTTCCCATGTTTCAGTCGTTGATCTGTCCAAATCAATTCCCTCTGAAAGCTCAAGGAGATCTCGTTGCATATCCTAAACAACAAAGGTGATGCAATACACCCTCTTGACCGAGAGGATGGCCTACACCCTCTCTACTACGTAGTTAACCTCCCCGGGGTCCCAACTAAGGTGGCATAGTACTACGACTCATGTGATATGCATACGGGGAGCTACCCTGCATTGGCACACGACCAATCAACTCCACTACAAGATACATAAGCAAATAGCACCAACTCCACATAATAGTAACATGTATCCAGTGCACCTACTTACTTGGTTGGCCACATAGCCTAACCAAAAGTTGCAAGGACGTTAGGTTGCTCCATGAGTCAATCTCTACCTCTAAACAGGTATAACTGGTCATGCCATTGATACTGCATATAACTAGTTGTGTCATTGATACCAGGCACAAGAGTGACTTCTAAATTATTGCCATTCTCACAAAGTTTCACTAATCACCATTTCAATCATTTTCTATACTGTATGGTATAACATATAATTCCCATTTCCTTTCCTTCAATTCAATCTTGTGATGATTTCTTGATATACCTGAGCATCATTACGTGCCATAGAGTAATTATTGCATAATTGAGTTTAGCTAATTTTGAATGTTAACAAGCATTTGCATCTCTTAAGATATGGTTTCCCAGATCTTATCTCATTAATCCAAACATATTATCAATTTAATTATTCAAGTATGCAAGTTAAGCTCATATACTCAGCAAGAGAAAATGAATATGCAATAGAATAGGATAACTAACTTAAACGGATATTCTAGAAACAACACTCGATGACATAAGAAGAGATAGTTGACTACTCTACCTAGGGTAACTGAGGGGTCATGGAGACTTTGAGAGAATAGGTCGAAGACTTCTCAAACTCCGCACATGCTCTAGGCATCTAACTCTTTACAAGACTAGAGAGAAGCATGATCAAAACTCAATCTTAGAAGTATTTAAGAGTAAAAACATAATTTACAAGTTATGATGGGAGTTTGAGGCTTACTAAATTGAAGTTTGTGTCAATATGATTCCAACAACATGCATGTTGCTCGTTGAAATCCAACCTTAAATGACCCCTGAACCAATTAGAATAAGGCTGATGAGTCACTAAATGAACTTAGGTCGGGTTGGTTCATTTAAATTGGTCGCCTGTGAAATTACACTAAAGGAGGGTGAATAGTGTACTATATAATCGATAAAGAAATAAAAATAATCACACAAAATAATAGCCACATAATGCTCCAAAAATTTAAGGTGGAAACTCCACGAGTGAAAAATGACTTAAGATTTTCTTGATCAATCAAGTCGATTAAAAGTACTAACGTATCATTTCATATCGAGGGTGACACAACCTTAAGTACACAATGCACCATACATGGTCAATGCAAGTTTTGCCTCGAGAGAGGTGGGAATCCATAAATTAGATACTTGACTACAATAAAAGAAAATAAAACAAGATCCTATAGAACTCAAAAATATAATGAATTAAATTAGGAAGTAATAAAATCACCAGGCTTCCCTTAGGAAGTAGGAAGTTGCACCACACCGGGAGTGAAGCTCTTGGGATCAAAAGAAACAAGGGAGCTTGAGAGCTATGAGAGCTTGAGAGTAATTTGGCGATGATAGGAGGCCTCGCAATTAGTTTTCCTTATTTCGCTGTTGATTTCCAAATTTTTATTTGGGGTGAGGTGAGTCTTATCCAAACCTAGGCTGCCTAGTGTTGACAAAAGGGTATGAGTAGATAGCATTTAACAATTCAAGAACATTATATATCTCTTGTGGTATATGATTTTGATGGGATGTATTAATTAGGAGCACATTGAAATTGTAAATGTTGAATTGTTATGTGATTATTTGAAACCTTGTTTCATCTAGAGAAGATAAATGTTATCTTTTAATGCACATAATGGTAGTAGTTGCGATGTTACCTTAATTTATTACTACATAGTTAGTTGACTCTGTTAATTAAATAAATGTTTCATATCAAGTTAGTGTGCACTAGTAATGGGGGATGAGAACTTCAAAGTTTTTATGAAGCTTGAGTTAAAAGACCTTAGTAGTAGATTTAGCTATTTCTATTTAAATTGATGTAATTGAACTTCTCTTAGAATTATTGTTTTCCTAAGTGTGGATGGCATTGATAGAACCAACTATGGATCTTATAGAGAAATAATTACTTTATTTCTCCTCAGCCATTTTTAATTTTGAGTTACTTTGTGCTTGATTAATAGTATAGGTCATCACATTCTTGGTTCTTAGGAAAAAATGTTAGTTTTCTGGGCCCTTTTGTAAATTCTTGCACATTTGAAAACTAGGACTTGATAGTTTGGTATCAGAGCTAAGGTTAAGGAACAAATAAAGAAAGTTATTAAAGTTGATTTGAGTCCCTTGATGGTTCTTTTCTTAACTCTTGTAGATGTCGTTGTTCCTTATCCATCGCAAGAGGAGCCATTGTGTGCAGGAGTTGGAGGAGCAAAGTAGTTCTATTTTAAGAACCATAGGAGAGCTCTCCCAACTCATCTAGTGACAAGAGAAGAACCAATAATTAAGGGAGCAAGTTCAACAAAGTAAGGAAAAATAGGAGGGGAAAGAGAGGCGATCCCACGAGCAAAAGAGGGATGATGTGACTTTCAAGAGATTCCTAAAGGTGAACCCACCTACGTTGGAAGGGGCGATGGATGTTGAGGTCGTAGTTCAGTGCATAGAAGAGATCGAGAGATTATTTGAAGTTATTGGGTGCTTGGAGCATAAGCAAGTCAACCTTGTAAGCCATCAATTGAAGGGGCTAGCTCATGATTGGTGGATAAGCATAATTGTGGAAGTTTCAGAAGGTAGAGATAGTCCCTTGTGATGACTTTGTGAAGATTTTCCAGAAGTAGTACTATCTGACGTGTCGTGCGTGTGTGTTAAGAAGTGTCGTTATAGTCGTACTTGCAACGTCGATTTTAAAATAAGTAAACGGAGGTAAGTCCGAGTGTCGGTCTCAGGGAGGCGTGAAAATCGGATTTTTGCTTATCACTTGTTGTCACGGAAAGTGCGGAGTTTTGCTTGCGAAGGATGCGATTTTGAAAAGCAAGAGAGAGATAGAGAGAGAGGGTTTAGGGTTAGAAAGTTCTTTGTTTGATCACGCAACTTGAACGGAAAGTAAAATGATAATTGAACGGAAAATAACTTCATTAATCATGCACTTGTAGTTCATAACTTACAACATTAAATACATGCTTCAACAAAAGTAATAGAAAGCTTAAAAGAGAGAGAGAGTGTGTGTGTGTGTGGAGAGCGACGAGGCAGCCACGGCGGTGGAGGAGGCTCCGTCGGCGACTCGTCATCTCCGGCGATTACAAAAGGGCCTAAGGCTAGCTAAGAGAGGGGTGGAGAGTTGCAAGGGGAGTGAATGGCTTGAATGAGTGGTTGAAGGGGGTTTAAATAGGGTTAAGGGCTTCCTAAAAGAAGAAGGGGCTTTAGCAACGTCCAGAGCGTCACTAAAACCACTCCCAGAAGCGTCGGTGAAGCCCTCCAGTCGTTGGTCAGCCGCCCGCCCTGTTTCTTCTCCTCGTGAGATCTGCGGTTGCTGAACGAGAGCCTCCTCGGCTGCGCTGGGATCGCGCCTTGGGCGCGCATGTGCACGGGTGTCATCGCCCGTGTGCACGCGCGCGTAGGCGCCCGTGAGTTGCGATTGCGCCTCATGGCGAGATCTCGGCCGCTCGCTGCTGATCGGGCGGCCCAATTTCACCGCGTGCATCCTCCGTCTTCAATTTCAACTCTGCGCGGCTCGAACCCGCATCGCGTGCGTGGGCGGGCGCGCTAACCGTTGCGCCACGCTCGTGCTTTGTCGCGGTGACTGCTGGCGGGCGCGCGAGTCTCGGCCGTTCGATAGAAGATCAACGGCCAAGATTTGATCTCGGCTGGATGAAGGCACGACGCGCGGTGGAGCGGGGGCTGACGTGGCGCAATATGGGCTGTTGATCTCCAGATCAACGGTCAGAACTTCTTGGGCCCATTGTAGGAGCTCCGGATGTCAGATTTGGCCGATCTTGAGTCCGTTGGACTCCGTTCGTCGTTCTGAATCCATCTGTGCGGTCCAATTGCTCATTTGAGGCCTGCTTTGACAAGTGCTTACACAAATGGCCATTAATACAGTTTTATAAGCAATCTTGCTACATGATGCATGCAATGCTCTCATTCTACTTATGTTGTGCCTTTTATTCTTAAGATGGGTCATATTCAACATAATTACCACCCCCTTGTGATGACTTTGTGAAGATTTTCCAGAAGTAGTACTATCCTCCTTATCTATTGATTCAAAAGGAACAAGAGTTTTGCACCTTAGTTCAAGGAGAAATTATTGTACAATAGTATCATAACAAGTTTCATCAACTCCTCAAGTATGCACCACACCTGTGCCTAGATGACTATCGAATGATGCACAAGTTTGTTGAGGGACTCACCACTGCATTATGCTAAATAATCCTTATAGGGAATTTGTAAACAATGGAACAAGCGATTGCACTACCTACTACCATGGAGATGGACTACTTGTGAAAGAAGGATGAATAGCCCAGAGGTGATAGCAAGGGTGCTCAAGGAAAGCCTAAGGAGTTTCACCAACCCTAGAACTAGCAAAAGAATAACAATTCAAGTTAGCACCAACCCTTTCCTGAATGTTCCTGTTGTTATCACCACCACCTAGGGGAGTGCTATCTAAAGAATTAATGGGCAATGCCTAATTATGGTGAAAGGGCCACTTTGTGAGTAACCATCCAAATCCAAGAAAGCAGCATGGAAATCAGTCGGGCGATTAAGCATGGAAGATGACGAGTTGGGTTTATGCTCTTACTGAAGCCAATGCTCAGAAGAATGAGGACACTATGGTTTAAGCTACACTCTTAGTCCTTAGTATCCATGTAAAGGTTCCTTTTGACCCTAATGCCTCTCACAGTTTCATCTCATAAAACTTTGCAAATAAGTATTGAAAAGGATTGAGTGGATTTCACTTTAGAAGCATATAGACCGATTAGTGAGGTAGGCGAACTAAATAACTACTCACCTAAAGTTTCTACTTTTATTTAGAGGTACAAACTACCTACTAATCTAGTCATCATAGAGATGACTAACTATGATGTCATCCTTGAAATGAATTGGCTATCATACCATTGTTGCCTTATCGATTGCCTTAGGAAGAGGTTCATTGTCATGAGTGAAGGATTACCCCAGATTGTCACGGGGTTGTATCAGATTTTTTGCAAGTCTTGTCCAAGCAAAACCCCCATTAATTAGGTTGTCGGATATGAATGTCATTCAAGATTACTTTAATGTCTTTCTCTATGATCTCCCTAGTCCTTCGCCAAAGCATAAGGTATTTGGCAATTGCACTCATGCCACAAACTGCACTAATATTGAAGGCTCCCTGTCGTATGGCTCTTGCAGAATTGGCTGAGTTAAAAAAGCAATAATAAGAACTACTGGATTTAGGCTCTATACGACTTAGTGTGTCACCTTGGGGTGTGCTAGTTTTATTTGTTAGGAAGAATGATGAGTCCCTTTGTCTGTGCTTTGACCACATGATGCTAAACTAAGTGATGGTAAAGAATAAACATCCTCTATCGAGAATTGATGACTTTTTTATCAACTTCAAACAACTAAGGTTTCTTCTAAAATTGATCTATGATCTGGGTATTACTGATTGAGGATCAATGTTGAAGACATCTCGAAGACTGCCTTTCGAACACGTTATGGCCATTATGAGTTTTGCGTAATGACATTCGGATCAACAAATTCACCTATTGCCTTCATAGATCTCATGAATTGGGTTTTCAAGCATTGTTGGACCAGTTTGTCATTCTCTTTATTGATGATATTCTGGTATACTCTTAGACTCCATAGCAACATGAAGGACATCTTAGAATCGTACTTGTGACCCTAAGGAAGAATCATTTGTATGCCAAATTTTTTGAACGTGAATTTGGTTGGAGAAGGTCACATTCTTGGGTGCCAAGTGCCACAAAGTTGCTAAAGTCATGAGCGTTGGCTAGAGAAATATCTGGTTGTTGGTTATGAAAACAGAAAGGGAAAAATGCCATTTGTTACATAGCTCTCTGATGAGAACCTCATCATGAACCCTAACTAGCACATTTTGACCTAAATAAGTATACAAAAGCTCTTACAAAACCTAAAGGAAAGCATAAATCAGAGAACTATAAAATTGAGTATAAAGCAAATCACAAGGGGTAAAACTGTAATTTTACCAATGCAATACACAAATGGGACTTCTAAGGGTCTAAACACAGGTCAAATGGGCTTAATAAGAGAGAAAGTGGAATAATTTGATCTGAAAAGGGTTATAGTAGCTTCTAGGAATTAAATGACATTCTATAACCCTAAAACAAACCCGCTCTAATTCACGAAGTTTTAGGCAAGATAAAAATCAATTAAACCCTCTAAAATTCATGAAAAAATATCCCCTAGGATTTAGAAACTTCAATTTGGCCATTGGAACCTATCTTGACCTAGATTGAGAACCATATCCAATTTTTGACCTAATTTGGGCTTTTGTGCAAATTGATTAGTCAAACGTGGTCAAACATAAAATCTAACTTCACCATTGGATTCCTTAGCTCCAAATTAGGGTTATATCAAAATTTGGACCTAAGGAAAGTTTGCCTTGACCTACTTTAAAGATTGGTTCTCAAGAATTACTTTTTGACCCTTAACTTTTTGAACCCTTGCACTTAGTCCCTCAACTTTCCCTTCGTTCTTTGCAAGCTGGTCCCTCTGCCACCCGCAGCAGCTGCCCATGCCTCCGGTGACTTCGTGCGGAGGATGGCGCCACACAGGGTATGGGGACCGGCCCCAGAAACGAGAGGGGGTCCTCTGAGTAGTCTTCTTCTGCATGGACCCCCTCCCATGCCCTGCCGACGCCCATACCTCTCGTGCAAACGCTTCCTGCCCACGCTTCCTCCTCGAGTCTCCCTCCTCGCCAACACTAATTTAAGGAGAGGCAGGGGCTTCCAGTTGCTCCAGATTTGATTTGGCCAGAGATTTCTCTCAAAATTCTTCTCTTCTCCTCTGGCCAGGTGACCAGCAAGCTTCGGTGACTCTTCTTCCTCCTTCCAGTCGCTCTGCCACAATACCAGTGGCAGAGCTGTCTTCATCTCCTTCCTTCGCATCGTGCAACACCCTCAGGCGTGCCCCTAGCTCCGTTGTCGTCGCCACTCTCCCTCTACTGGTGCCTTCTTCTCCAGCGACAGCAGGTACTGCCTGCCGCCCTTTCTCCCCTTTCGTCCACTCAGTTTGGTTAGAACTACTCATCTCTTTCCCCTCTTCAATTCCCCTCAACCTATTTCACAAAACGCCCTTTGACAGCCACGGTCTGCCCGCATCTTCCCCATCTCCAGCCACCCTCCGGCGAGACGCCTCCGTCACTCCGCACCCCCACACGTCTCGCCACCCACCTCACAACCTCCGCCACACTCCACTAAACATCATCCACCCATTCACACACCGCCTGCACCACCACAAATGCCCCTCGACCTAACCCATAACTCCAGCCACAGCGCAACCTAGGCACGCACGCCTAGGCCTCCACGCGGCCAGCCAACATTCGCTTCACCTTCGCCGTGATACGGCGAAGGTTTTCCTCTGATTTGATAGGGCCGCAAGGCCATGTTTCCGCATTTTAGGTTTCGACCCTCTTCCGCCATTGACGCGGGCGTAAAGAAGCTTGCTCATGAGCTCCAGGTTGTGCGCTCCAGGCGTCAGAGTCCCAGGAGGAGCGGATTGGTGTCGCAAACTCACACAGCCGAGCAATTGGCTTGGCAGGCGACCGAGGTTGTGGCAATTGGAAGGAAGATCTCCTGCGGGCGTGCGAGCAACAGTGGGCGGGACATTAGTCCCATCTTGTAAACGGTTGGGTGCGGCGCTACAAATAAATCGAAAAAGTGTATAGGGCTTATCGCCTTCGATACATAGGGGTCAGGTCCCTCGCCTACGCACGCACCGCACCACGCGCTCGCACCCGCCCTCGCCTGCACTCACGCCTCACAAGCCTGGGTCCGAACCCAATTACCCTACCATGCACTCCTCGCCCACCACCGCACGCCGATGGGCTTGGTCCCGGGCACGTTACCTGACCCGTATACCTGCGGATGCTTTGGGAGCGAACCTTTGAGAGAGAAATAGAGAGAGAGAGAGATGTGGGGCGGGTAGGGGTTAGGTTTTGCCTAACCCTGTAATGTGCAGGGAAGTAGGAGAGGAAGAAAGGAGGAGGAGCGGAGCAGAAGAGAAGAAGAGCCGCAGCTGCTGAAGAAAGAAGAAGGAAAGGCAGAGGAGCAGCTGAGGACACTTAGCCGCACAGAGCAGCTAAAGAAAGAGGAAGAAGACAGGAAGGAGGAAGCTGTAGAGAAAGGAAGATGAATAAGAGAAACTAATGACAGAAGAAAGAAGACTCGCAGAAGGAAAAGAGAAGAAAAGACAAAGCAGAAGCTGAAGAGGAGAGGAGCCAACTGAAGAAGGAGAAGGAAGCCGAGCAGAGAAGAGAAGAAGAAGAAACCAAGGGAAAAACCTGCAAGGCACTGTAGCAAAGGGGTAGATAAGGCATCTGATTCAAAGAATCAGACGTCTGAAAAAGGAAAGGCAGAGAAAGAAGAGAAGGAAGAGAGAAGAAGAAAGAAAAGAAAAAAAAGAGAAAATGATTTTTGTTCACTCTCTCTCTTTAATTTTTGTACGGTAGTATATTATAGTTGATTGTGAATTTTTGTGCTTTTGGAATTCAGTTTGCTCCCTGAGTTCGACCTCGGAATATTCTTCATTTCGAGTTATAAATTTTTATTTGTTTTCGCGGAGAGTTCATCTATATTACAACGAGATATCTGTTAAAACACGATATAGTCGCGTAAACACTATCCCTCTTATATAGACGTGGGATATTTACAAGATGCACCACTTTAAACTATATACATTACAATAAGGACCAACACATTATGTGCTTACATCCCCCCTCAAATTGATGGTTGGTGCTGAAGCCACAACTTGGAATAGACGGTTGAAAACTTTGAGGTTGAAAGTGGCTTTGTGAAACTATCAGCCAGTTGATGTTCACTTGGAGCAAATCGGACAATAAGTTCATTGGAGGAAACTTTTTCTCTAACAAAGTGGAAATATATTTTCACATGTTTAGGTCGTTTGTGAAATATTGGATTAATTGTAAGGTAAGTGGCACCAACAAAATAGGAGCTTGGGTGAGAGGCAAACCCAATTCTTTTGACAAAGATGTAAGCCAGATAATTTCAGAAGTGCAATCTGCAATAGCTTGATATTCTTCTTTAGTACTTGAATGAGCAACCAAATGCTGTGTCTTTGAGTTCCAATTGATGGGAGTATGACCCAGAAAAATAACAAAGCCTGTCGTGGATTGGCAATCATCGGTCAAAGTTACCCAATCTACATTTGAATAGGCTAGAAGTGAAAGATGCTTTTGATTGCTAACAAAAATACCACAATCAAGAGTGCCTTTTAAGTAACATATTACTCGTTTAAGAGCATCAAAATGAATAGTTGTAGGTTGATGCATAAATTGAGATAATTTATTCACACAAAAATTAATATTAGGTCTAGTAAATGTTAGATATTGCAATGAATAGACCAACTGGCGATACAAAGTTGGCTTGGAAAGTGGTCTACCATCATTGGTAGCAAGAGCAGCAGAGATAGCTGGCGTAAGGGGAGTTTGAACAGGTTTGGAGTCATGCCTGCTTTCTTAAGCAATTCCAGAAGATAGCATATTTGAGAGAGATGAAGGCCTTCAAACAAAAATAACAATTCAATGCCTAAAAAATAAGAGAGGTGCCCAAGGCCACGTACTAGAAATTCACTCTGAAGTTTATTTAATAGTGTATCAATGGTCGTGGAGGATGTACTGATAACCAATATGTCATCAACGTTGATCAAGAAATATATTTTGTAATTAGTTCTCACATAATAGAAAAGTGAAGTATCAAAAAAATTGACTCATCGGGATCAACAAGGGCTTTTGGCTGGCTCTTATAAATGTCTTCCTCCAAATTGCCATGAAGAAAAGTGCTATGAATATCTAATTGGCGAAGACTCCAAGCATTCTGAATGGCAAGTATTAGCAACAGTCAAACAATGGTATGTGATGACTCCACTTTAGTTGACTATAATTAAGCCTAAATTAGCAATTAAGAGGGTGTTAGAACACAATCTGGGATAGGAGTGGAAGTTAAGATGAGTCGAGTAGTCTCTAACCCTTAAGGGATTTGGGATGAGTCTTGGGTTTAGATTCTTTGGACCTAAAATGGGCTTAAAAACTCAAGTACTTCCTAAGATTTAGACCGTTTTCTAAATCCATGAAGAAACCTTGAGGCCAATGTATTAAGTCAAAGGCTTTGGGAGTATCTGACTCCTTTATTTGCCCTTGGGTTTGCGGACTTTTGGTAACCTAAGCATTCACCACTCATACACTTCGGTCTAACTCAGTGTGCTTAATAAGACAAAATCATAAAATGCCTTCTTTTAAAAAATAAGTCCCTCTAAGTTTTGACTCAGCAGTGGCCTTAAAACATAATTTGATTGGAAGAGTTCTCGCCGCAAGAGATAAGGAGTTTATACATGTCTCGAGGACGCGATGATAACATGTCACCCCCTCGGTAATGTCTCCTAGGATTTTTAAATATCCTATCGAGGGCATGTAAGCGCATTATGCTATTCAGGTGCCATTGGTGATTGAGATGACCCTTTCCAAGGACCGTTCGGAGTTTTCTGGAAAGTTAGGAGCACAAATGAGATTTTTGACCCCTTGAGTTTGGATGTGTGGGCCTTGCGGGAACAAGGGAGGTTAGCGAAGAAATTTTCGAAAATTTTCCCTCTCTCTCTTTTCCCACTCACACACCCACTCACGCGCACACATGCACACCTCTCCTTCCCCCTCCCCTCCAGAAACCCTAACACCTTTCTTTTTAACCCCCCCCCCCCCCACACACACACACTCCTCTCCACCTTCGTACCAGCACCTCCATCGTCATCCTCACCTTGCTGCCGGCGAGCACCAACCACCTTCCCGCCTTCGCTTACAGCCGCATGTGGAGGAGAGGAGCTCATGAGAGGAGGAGGAGGAGAGGGAGAGAGTGTGAGCAAGGAAGTGGGAGGGTGTGGGAGAGAAGGAGAGAACCTCGAGGAAGCCCGAGCGTGCGTGGTAGACGAGCTCGAGCAGGAGAGCTCACGCCCGAGGAGTGCCTTGCTGTGGGTGCAGTAGCGAGCACTCGGAGTTGTGAGGGGAGGAGTCGCCGGAGCTCGGAGGAGCTCGTGCGGGAGGAGGCCAGCACACACATGAGGAGGAGGGGCTCGTGGAGAAGAGCCTCTTGACCCCCTGCAACTATTGGAGCTGTTGCTACCGCGCTGCAGGTGGAGGCCCGAGAGAAGACGAGCGTCGCGAAGAGTTCTGCGTACTGGATTTTTCTAGTATCAAAAGTCTGGAGCATCTGCCAGACGTCTGGAGTAGCAGCGGACATCCAGAGTTGAAGCTGGACGTCTAAAAACCTGTGGAGTGCCGAGGTAAACGTCCTGAACGCTCATGCATGCACGTACATGAAGTGCATGGAGTGTGTTGTCATGGTTTTGAACCTGCGACCGTATGCGCAGGTACAGGCCTTGGAAAGTTGCGCAAGAACGCTCTTCGAGGTGCTTTAGGACGTCTGGACATCTCTATTGACGTCTGATAGACCTATCGGATGTCCAGGCACATCGACAGACATTTGGAAAGACCCAGGACTGCTGTAAATGGGTTCCAGATGTCCGCCAGCAACGCAAGGAAGTAAGGTGAGGTTCTGAGATCGTTTAAGACATCTAGGTATAGTCCCAGACGTCTAATTTTAGATAGTATGCATGTTTTTGGCCCATTTAGGGCCCAAACGAAGTTGGATTTTCGCAAACGAAGTACCGTTATTTTCGGCTCAAGTTTCTCTACGTGTTAGTGTCAATTACATACTTTTTGAAACTTGTCTAATGTGACTTGGTCACTGGTATAGGTTTCCAGCCTGTAGCGTATTCGAGGCCTGCGTAGACAACGGGATTGGCATTTCAAGTCCCCATTCCACCCGTGAATCCCGGTAGAGTGGTCTACTTTAATATTAAGATTTAAATAAATAAAGTGCATGTTTAGAATAACTTAATTGAACCTTAGGATGTGAAATGAACCCTAGGGCAGAAGCAAATGAATATTGCTTGAGCTACACTATTTACTTTGAGATGAATGTTAAGAAATGGAATGAAAGGAATACAAGCATGAACCTTATGGAGAATTAGAAGAAGAACTCCTATATACGAAAAGAACCTTGTAAGTAAATGGGAAGTGAGCTGGCCCTTGTGTACACAGTACTAAGGAGAGAAATTGTCCCTTTAGAGTAGAGGGAAGCTTGTCGCCCCTTGCGTTGAGACCCAGGGTGGGTTTGGCCACTTTACGTCGACTCCTGTTTGGCCCTCGCATACATGATACCGAGGTGAGCTACTTAGTGTAGGGAGGGAGCTAGTCGCCCCATGGGACCCGGGGTTAGGACTAGCCACCCTACACCGACTCTTGTTAAGCCCACTAGGCAAACCGAGATAGTAGGACGAGGGTATGTGGGCTGCCCTGTTTTGTTTTGAGGGGCGAGACCCTGTCCTGAGAGGGCAACGTCCTGTGCTATTCCGTGCTGTACTTTTAGGCGTACCCGCTAGTAGAAACGACTGACCGCGTGCTAGTGTGGGGTAGCTATCCGGGTGCTTATCGTGCGTGCCGTAGTCTCCGCTACGTCGCAACCATGACCTCGGGGTGGTTGACTGGGTGTAGGACTACCACGGGGGACTCTCTCGGCCAGGAGAGCACCACGTGTACATCTTACATCACGGAAAAGACTACAATCAAGATCGTTTCCTTAAGGGACAGTCAAGATCAAGAAATGACAGGATTCTTAAGAGAATAAACAAATTAGAACTACTTAGTTGAGCTAAATGGAATTGAATAATTAATTAGTTGGTTGTCTTTTGTTAATTGCATGTAAATGACTTAACTACCACTCTACTCAGCATTAGCTGATCACGGATTTTATGACCTTGTTTAGGTCAGAGAGTTGAGTAGCCAACTCCACTGGCTGCAAAGGGAGTTGGGACCAGTCGAGTCCAGCCTTAGCAGTTGTCACGTTTTGTTCTGAGTTTTTTATTGTAGTAGTGAGTACTCGATATATGTATTACTGTTTCTGTTACTTCTCTGCTTTATTTTCTGTTGTTGTGGTTGTGATGGCATGTGATATCGTGAAGTATTTCATTCTATTTCCTTTATTGACTACTTATTTACTTTTGCCTAGTTACATTGCATATGTGGTTGCGGGATATTTTCTACTTTTGATTATTTCTCGTTAGACGACTAGGTCTTAGGATTAGTCGAGGCAAGGCAGTCTCGGGTCCTGTGAAATTAGCCTTCATTCTTCATGCCATCACCACTTCTTTCATACTTCCTAAATCTTGTGATGTCTTATAAATGACACTTCATAAACTCATTAGATTTAAAACAGTTTTGTTCACACCAAAACATAAAAGAGAAGTGGAACTAGGTTCCAACAATCTCTCCCTTTTTGGTGTTGACAAAATAATAGAAATACACATATTTAAAATAATAGAAACCTCATAAGAGAAGGAATACAAAAAAACTCCATTAGGAGTGAAACCTTTCCCTCAAACTAAGCTTCCCTATTTTAAATACAATGCATTGACCATTTCTCCCCCTTTTTATTAACCAAACAAAAAGAATATAGTCATATACATAGACAATGACCAGGAATGAGGAAAAATTGTAGAGACAAAATGATTAAAAGTCATAACAACCAGGGAAATATATTCAAATGTTTAATACAAGAAAATGTAGACTAAACTAATTGCGAGGTCATTTTCTAATATACTTTTGAGCATGTCTTCTGCTAATTCCACCACCACCACCACCAGCATCATCATCATCATCATCATCATCATTATTTTCTTCATCTTCATCATCTTCATCATCTTCTTCAGCTTCATCTTTATCTTCACTTTCAGCATAAGAAATCTCTTCTTCATCTTCATTGTCTTCTTCCTCTTCATCATCATGAAGAATAGGTTCTTCTTCCACCATTAGAGAGGAAACATGAGATGGGTCTTGAAAATGCTTCTGTTGTCACTCAATGTATTCTTTAGGTGCTTTTGGTTGAGTATGCTTCCTTTGCTTAGGATCTTAAGTGGAAGAACGAAAATGAGAAGACTCAACGAAAAGTGAAAGATCATGGAACTTGCGTTCCATGTGACGGAAAGCAAAGTTGAGGTTTGAAAGATTTTGACCAATATAATTAAAAGTGTTAATCATATTGGGGTCAGTTCTAGACACGAGACAAATTGACCCGAGGCATTTCAGCTTCTGGATATGAATAAGTTATGGGAACAAATGCTGAGGAAGAGTCAGGAGCTTGATGAGAAGAAGATTGAGCATTTGGATCATCTTGTTCTTCTTCTTCATCATCACTAGGCTAGTAGGTTTTACTCCCATTTTTCGGAAAGTGGACCACTTGAAATAGACCACTTTTCAAAACGGAGTAAAGTTAGGGAGATCAATTTTACTCTTGATAAGAATGTGAGATACAAGAATATGAAGAGGTAGAACGAAAGCACAGTAATGAGGTCTTAATAAATGGATAAATACCATGTTCCAATTAACAGGGAAACTTCTGATAATAGCATAGATTAAGGATAAAATATCTACAGGGATCTTATGGAATCTCAAGTATTTGGCCATTAGATTCTATGCTAAAATTATGAATAGAACTCTACCAAATAAGGTCATGTTTGGGGCAACCAAGGCTTTGCCGTGACAGTTAGGCAGTAAGAGTGTTTCATGAATTTTTGAAGTAGTGAATTTCTCCTTAAAAGTATTGAAAGCATGACCTTCATTAGGACATTGTGTTATGTGGACAGGAATTTTTGTGTAACAGATATTTTTTGGCCAAAAATGTTTGAAGTTAAGACAAGATGACCTCAATTGTCTTGTTCTTGAAGATTCGCAAAAAATAGACAATTAATGTCAAGATAAAATCGAGGAACATCCGCAAAAAATGACTCATCAAAGAAATGCATAAGGTTTGTTCAGATAGACGAGTAGTGAAGTTAAAGAGATGTAATGTAGAGTCTTTCCACTCAACAGGTCTACAATGATGAAGCTTAAGGCCCTTATACCGATCAAACTTTGACTTGTCATCCTCATTGATGCAAAATTTGTGAAATGCATCTTGAGGTGCCTTTCCCTTACTCTTAGATTTAGGTGCCATCTGAAAACATGCTGTTACGAACAGGGCATCAGGTGTCGTTTAAGACGTCTGGGAAGTGGCCTAGACGTCTGGCCAGATGTCTGGAAGCCTTCTCAGACGTTTGGTATTAAATTTTTTCGGCGTACGGGTTCGCGTCTGTGCGCATGCGCACGCAGACTGAACCCACCGCCCTCCTTCTTCTCTTTCCTCTCCCTCCTTGCAGATGCCTCTTTTCCTCCTTCTCTATCCCCGCGGCTGCCTTATAAAAATGCTTCCCCTCTCCCTCACCCTCACTCCACCGCCTTCTTCTTCTTCTCCCTGTCTGCGAGAGAGCGCGCGGGCGAGATCGGCAACAGCTTACCACCCCCAGACAGACGGACAGTCTGAGCACACGATACAGACACTTGAGGACCTTTTGCGTGCCTGTGTACTGGACTGGAGGGGCTCTTGGGAGGAGCACTTGCCCCTGGCGGAGTTTGCATATAATAACAGTTATCACTCGAGCATCGGCAGGGCACCCTACGAGGCTCTGTATGGACGAAGATGTACGGCACCCTTGAGTTGGGTTGACGTGGGGACCAAGTGGGAGGTTGGCCCCAGGCTGATCCGGCAGAGTCAGGAGGTAGTCGAGCAGATTCACAGGCGACTCCACACTGTCAGGAGCAGGCAGAAGAGCTACGCGGATCGGAAATGTAGAGAGGTGCAGTTCGAGATTGGGGACCACGTCTTCCTTCGTGTTTCGCCCATGAAGGGCCTGCAGCGGTTTGGGGTGAGAGGGAAGCTCGCACCGAGGTTCGTGGGGCCCTTTGAGGTCCTGGAGCGGGTTGGACCCGTTGCTTACAGTCTTGCCCTCCCTCCTCAGCTTTCTGGTGTGCACGACGTGTTCCACGTGTCCAACCTCAGGAAGTACGTCGCCAATCCTAGTCTTGTCCTGAGTCACGAGAGCGTCGAGGTAGACGACGACCTGACCTATCCCGAGCAACCAGTGTAGATTCTGGACAGACCCATCCGCAGTCTGAGACGAAAGCAAGTACCCCTGGTGAAGGTCTTGTGGAGGAGCCAGCGGTACGAGGAGGCTACCTGGGAGCCAGAGGCGGCGATGCGGGAGTGGTACCCGGAGCTCTTCGCAGGTACGTCTTTTCAGGCTGGCTTCGGTCCTCTTTGAGTTTGTTATGCATATATTGTTCTTTCCAGCACCCTAGTTAGCGCAAGTTTCGGGGATGAAACTTCCTTTGAGTTTGTTATATTGTTATGAACAGGACATCAGGCGTCGTTTAAGACGTCTGGGAAGTGTCCCAGATGTCTGGAAGCCTTCCCAGACGTCTGGTATTAAATTTTTTCGACGTACGGGTTCACGTCTGCGCGCATGCGCGCACAGGCTGAACCCGCCACCCTCCTCTTTCCTCTCCCTCCTTCCAGACGTCGTTTTTCCTCCTCTCTCCCCGCGGATGCCTTACAAAAACGCTTCCCCTCACCCTCACTCCACCGCCTTCTTCTTCTTCTTCTCCCTGTCTACGAGAGAGCGCGCGGGCGAGATCAGCAGTAGCGACTTCTGCGGGTGTGTGGAGAGGAGCCGTTGCGAGCGGAAGAAGGGGCTCGACTGCGAGGGGCGAGCTTGCCGGGGCAGCTAGAGCCGGTCGGCGGGAGAGAAGCGAGCGTGGGGTGCCACGGAGGAGCTGCAGCAGCTCAGGCAGCAGGCGGACGCGGCGCGGCACGGCCATGCGCTGCGGGCGGATAGTGAAAAGAGTCCTGATTCTGGGAAAATTTCCTAGAATCAGACGTCTGGACTTACATCCAGACGATGCATAAGACGTTTGGAGGAAGGACCAGACGTCTGACTGGTATAATGTTTGTTATCTTCTCCTTTCGCGTGTACGGCCATGTAGCCGTCCACCGAGTTCTTCTGCACCCCTTCGTGATGAGAGCGAGTGTGTGCGTGTGCAGGATTTGTTCGGGAGGGCGCGAGGGCTCGCCATCCCACACAGATCAGACGTCTAGGCACAGCACCAGACGATGGGCAGGGCCTCCAGACGTTCGGGGTGACAATCGGACATCTGGAAACTAAGTCCATACGGTCCAGCCGACTTCTGGACGTTTGAAGGGCTATGCAGACCAAGGTATGACCTGAGCGACCTTTTAAGACGTCTGGAGGAAGTTCCAGATGTTTGATTTTGGACAGACTCGTCGTTTTTGACCCATTTAGGGTCCGTTCGGAGTCCGTTTTCCGCGTTTGAAGTTTCGTTCTTCCCAGATTTATTTCCTCTACTTGTGTTACAGTAATTGTATACTGTTCTGAGTAGCTCCTTGTCTTTGATCCTTGTATTAGGACCCCGTTCCGTTGCGGCTCTGGGGTTGCGGAGGCGCGCAGGATTGCCGACCACGCCCCCAATACTTCCAGTTTTGCGGGTAGAGTGGCCTTTTAAATTATTTATAAATTATGGAATAACTAATAGAGTCTAGGGCATTGCATGAACCCTAGGGCGGAAAAATTAGATTGAATGATAGATCCTAGGGTATTGCATGAATCTTAGGACTGGAAAACTAGATTGAATGATAGATCCTAGGGTATGGCATGAATCCTAGGACTGGAAAACTAGTTGAATATATAAACATTGCAGTCTTGGAAAAGTAGAAAGGAAACGATAACTGCCTGTAGATTGGTTAACAGCTGCCTGTTATGAATGGATAATTACGATTGAGAACATGAATTATATGGATATAAAGCTGGAATGGTGAAACCTAAATTAGCTGAATTAAAAGAACATGAACCCTACGGGGAATTAGGAGTAGAACTCCTGGAAAGTGAATGGAATAGAATTGGGGAAGTGAGCTGGCCCTTGAGTACAGAGTACCAAGGAGAGCAACTATCCCCCTGTTTAGTGCAGAGCGGAGCTAGCCGCCCCAGGGACCCGGGGTTAGGTCTGGCTACTTTGTACCGACTGTTGGCCCTCGTGTACACAGTATCGAGGAGAGCTACTAGTGTAGGGAGAGCACTAGCTACCCCACGGGTCCCGGGGTTCTGCTAGCCCTCCTATACCGACTTGTTAGGCCCACTGGGGAAACCAGGGTAGTCAGGCGAGGGTGCGCGGACTGTGGAGGGGCAAGACCCCTGTTTGGTTACTGTGGAGGGGCTGGACCCCTGTTACTGAGAGGGCTCTACCCTATACTGGCTCCGTGCTGTGCTTTGGGTGCACCCGTTAACGGAAACGACTAACCGCGTGCCAGTGCAGGGTAGCTACCCGTGCGCTTATCGCGCATGCCGTAGTCACCATTACGTCTGTCAGCGACCTTGGGGTGGTTGACTGAGGGTAGGACCACCACGGGGGACTCTCCCGGTCAGGAGAGCACCACATGTTACTTCTACTTTTCGGAAAAGACTGCAATTAAGATCGTTCCTACGAGGAACATTCGAGATCAAGAGAAGGATCTGAGAAGTAATTCAATAGTGAATAAATGGAAAAAGATTAAAGCAAGAAATTATAAATATAACAACTACTGTCCACCTTACTGCTTCGTAGCTTTTAGTTGCCACTCTACTCAGCGTTTCGCTGACGTGTCACCTTTGTTACCTTTTCAGGACTAGGTGTTGAGGAGCTAGAGTCGGCGGCTGCAAAGGGCGCTGGGCCTAGTAGAGCCTAGTAGTGTCACTTGTAGTATGCACTGTACTTTTTTTTTGCTGTTGTTGTGAGTAGTTTCTATTACCCCTGTACTCTTTTCATTGCAAGCTTCAAGTTTATGTACATGTTTAATTCTCTACTGTTGTGGTGGTGTATACTATAGTATTTCTTTTCTTTACTGCTGTATTTTGTTACTGCTAGTTATATACATGGTGAATGTGGTTTATTTTACTGCTCTTTTGGTTACTTTCTAGTTGGACGACTAGGTCTTGGGATCAGTTGAGTCGGTCCGATTCTCGTGTCTCGTAGGGATTCGGGAATCGGGTCGTTACAAATTCCAACAAGAGAATCGAGCTAGTACGGGTGCTAATCATTAGTACCGGTACCTATTGTCAAAAGCAGGCTCTACTTCACCCAACAAGTACCGGTACTGATGATGGGTATCGGTACCATCTGGTACCCGACGTGAAATACAATGTAGCAGCAGGTGTGATTTAAGGAAAGGGAGAAACATGATGTAAAATGAACCATGATATCAAGATCTACTTAGGGAATGAGAGAATACCTAGAGTAGAGACTTGGAGGAGATCCTTCTTCTTCTCCTTGGCTAGGGTTTGGAGAGGATCTTGAAGAAAATGGGAACTAGGTTTTGGAAAGAATAAAATGAGGCAAGTGTTTGCACTTGACCTCTTTTATATGGGATTAGTCATGTGTTAGTCACATAACCACTTAAGTGGTTGAGAAAAATATCAATGAACAACTTAGGTATTGAAAAATAATGTAGTCAATATCCTAAGTTAAGCAACCATATTACAAACAACACCTTGACATTTCCAAAAATTTGGAAATATTACAGTATACCCCTTTTTGACAAAAGTAGGTAAATTACAGTTGAACCCTCAAGGATTTTTTTAATTACAAACAAGTTATAAAGTAATCAATCTTTTAATTTTGAATTTCTTTAATTATACAAAGTCCCAATTTTCTTTTTATAAAGCAGAATCTCTCTTCTACAAGAGGTTTTGTAAAAATGTCTGCCAATTGATTTTGTGTGTCTATAAATTCTAACTAAATGGCACTTTGAAGTACATTATCTCTAAAAAAATGATGTCATACATCTATGTGTTTGGTACGTGAATGATGTACTGGATTTTTAGATAAATTAATTACGCTTGTACTATCACATAGAATTTTAGATTAAGCAAAAGATAATCCAAGACAAGACAAAGTCTATCTCATCAAAATGACCTGAAAGCAAGCACATAAAACAGCAATATATTCTACTTCAGTCGCAGAAAGTGAAACACATGTCTGTTTTTTATAGAACCATGAAACTAGAGATTATCCAATAAAATGCCAAGTGTTGCTAGTGCTCTTTCGGTCTGTCCGACTTCTTGCATAATCTGCATCACTGTAGGATAATAAATCTAAGGTCTATGCTTTAGGATAAAAGAGACCAAGATCTCTTATGTTATTTAGCTATCTAAATATTCTTTTTACTGCATTTAAATGAGATTCCTTGGATTCGGATTGGAATCTCGCACATAAACATGTAGCAAAAATAATATCAGGTCCAGAGGATGTAAGGTATAGTAGTCTAGTGAACCTATCATATCCCGGTATTTCTTTTCATCTACCTTCTTGTCGGATAAATCTTCACCAAGAGAAGTAGATGGAGTAATTGGAGTCTCTTTTCCATTTACTTTTTCAAAGTCAAACTTCTTGAGAATTTCACGAACATATTTGTTTGACTAATGTAAATACCTGTGTCTAATTGTTGGATATGGAGGCCTAAAAAGAATATGAGTTCACCCATCATACTCATTTCAAACTCAGTCTTTATAGTCTCACAAAAATGCTGACACAGGGGCTCCTTGGTTGATCCAAATATAATATCGTCGATGTATATTTAAACCAACATGATGTCATTTCCTTCTTTTACAAAAAGAGTTAAATCAACAACTCCAATTCTATATCCATGCTGGAGAACGAAGGACCTAAGTCTATCATACCAGGCTCTAGGAGCTTGTTTAAGTCCATATAATGCCTTATTGAGCTTGAATACATACTCTGGGTGTGCTGGGTCCTCGAACCTGAGAGGCTGATGAACATAAACTTCTTCCTTGATATGTCTATTAAGAAAAGCGCTCTTGACATCCATTTGAAATAACTTGAAGCCCTTTGCACTTGCAAAGGCAAGTAGCATCCATATGGACTCCAAGCGAGCAACATGAGCAAATGTCTCATCAAAGTCAATTCCCTTCGGTTGGTTATAGCCTTTAGTTACAGGTCTGGTTTTATTCTTGATTACTGATCTAGATTCATCCAATTTATTTTGGAACACCCACTTGGTTCCAATAATGGAATTACCCTCAGGAGCGGGTATAAAGTCCCATACATTGTTTCTTGTAAATTGGAGTAGCTCCTCCTAAATAGCTACAACCCATGATTCATCCTTTAATGACTCATCAACTTTCTTAGGTTCAAGTTGAGAAACAAAAGCATTAAGGACAAATCAGGTATAAAATGAGATCAGATTTTTACACCTTGTTCAATATCACCTATAAATTGACCTTGAGGGTGATCCTTGTGGTGTACCCATTCTTTTGGAAGATCATGTGCATTTCGTGTATCTTCCATTTTTGATACATTGATGAAGGGGGTATCCTCATCATCAGACTCTAGATGATTTGGTTCTGGTTCTCCTAAAGTTGTTTCATCAAATGAAACATGTAGGGATTCTTCTACAACAAAAGTCCTTTTATTAAAGACTCGATAAGCTTTACTTTTTGCTGAATAGCCAATAAAAATGCCTTCATCACCTTTAGCATCAAACTTATCAAGTCGATCTCGGGTGTTTAATATATAACATCGACTTCCAAACACCCTAAAATATGAAATCCTAGGAGACTTCTCATAATAAAGCTCATATGGAGTTTTCTTAATAATAGGCCTTAAGAGAGTTTTATTAAGAACATAACATGCCGTATTAATGGCTTCAGCTCAGAAATATTTTTGAAGCCCAGACTCCAAGAACAAAGTTTAGGCGCATTCTTGTAGAGTGCAATTCTTGCACTCTACAACACCATTTTTAGATGGTGCCCGAGGAAATGAAAATTCATGGGATATGCCAGATTTGGCACAAAAACTTGAAAATTTTTCATTTTCAAATTCACCCCCCATGATCAATCCTAAGTCTAAGAATTGAAGATGAATTTTCCTTTTGAAGCCTTCGAGCAAGACTCAGGAAGGAGTCAAATGAGTCATCTTTATGTTTGAAGAAGATGACCTAAGTGAACCTTCACAAGTCATTAACAATAACTAGGCAAAATTTTGATCCATTTAAGATTCTCAAATTGTGTTGGCCCAAATAGATTAAGGTGTAACAATTCTAAAGAACGTATAGTTGAAACTAAGTTTTTTGGTTTAAAAGAAGCTTTTTGCATTTTTCTGAGTTCACAAGATTTACACAATGCATCATTTCTATAAGTCAGTTTGGGTAGGCCCTTTACTCATTTTTGGCTAACTTATTTAAATGTTTATGATTTATGTGACCTAGCCTACAGTGCCATAAATCCACCTCAACATGAGTGGCAAGCAGACATTTCACAAATTTCTCTTGTGAAAAATGAAGAGCATAGATATTTTCCTATCTAAAACCTTCAATTAGAATTATATTAGTTCCTTATTTTAGTATTTTAAATCCAATTTTTGTGAACAATACATCACAACCATTATCACATATTTGACTAACACTAAGCGGGTTATGTTGTAAATTCTCTACTAAAAGTACATTTTGTACCTACATAGATGAATTACCTATTGTATCTTCACCAATAATGCTACACCATTTGTTGTCACCTAATTTGACGTGTCCTCCATCTTGAATTCTCGTCTATTTGATAAAGAGGTCGGAGTGTCCCGTCATGTGCTTAGAGCACCTATTGTCTAGGATCCACCTATCTTTCTTGACTTGCAAAACAATTTAATACATCTGATTTTGGTACCCATTTTCTTTTAGGTTCTTGATGGTTAGTTCCCTTCAAATCCTTATATTTATAGATCACTTTTGTTTTGGATATATAATTCTTGGGATTCTTGACCTTTTGGTAAATCCATGCATGCCCAGCTGCATGTGATTTATTTTGTGTATTCTTTTTACCATGAAATTTTGCTTTCAATGCATTACAAAATTCAGTATTCAATCTAGTGGTTGTTTTAAGGTTGTTTAAAGTTCCCTCAAAATTTTAAAAAATATCCTCCGATTTTACTATTTTTGCATGCAATTGTGAATTAGTGTCTTTTGCTATATCTAACTCTATTTCTAAATATGATTTTTCTATTTCCAAAGTTTTGCAGTTATTATTTAAAACTTTATTTTCTTTTTTAATTAACCTAGCTTTGTAGTACAAGTCTTCATATTTTTGCAATAATTCAGTAAAAGTAACTTTAGAATTTACCTTATTTTCTGACTTTCGTCGTTTGCCATCAAACGTAGATGAGCAACTTCATTTTCCTCGAATTCTTCAGAGGAGGATTCCATGTTAGAATCGCTGTCATCCCAAGTGGCTTTGTACACTTTTCTTGAGATCTTCTTACGATTAACTTTATCTTTCTTCTTTTCTTCCTTTTTCTTTTTGATCATTGGACAATTTTTTCGTATGTGTCCCTTTTTCTTGCATTCAAAACAAATTATGTCATTCAAAAGTTTATTTACTCTTTTACCTTGCTTTCAGATGAATCATCGAAATCTTCTTCTTAGAAGAGCAAGCTTTTCTTCTTCATCGGAGTTGGTGTCTTCAAGATCTGAGTCTTCCTTTAGAGCTTAAAACACAAGCTCTTTCTTCTTGCTTACTGATCTCTCTTAGTTTTTCTTCATATTCTCCAGTTGGACCTCATAGGCCATGAGGCTTCCAATTAGATCATTAAGAGAAAGGACTGAATGGTCCTTTGCCTCTTGAATCGCCGTTGACTTCGAAGACCAGTCGCTTGTAAGAGATCTTAAGATCTTCCTTACAAGTTGTTCTTCAGTGAACTTCACTCCCAAATTCCTCATAGGGTTGGTGATGTCTCCAAACCTCGTGTACATCGCCTTGATTGTTTCACCTTTCACCATCCTGAAACACTCATAGATTTCTGTTAGAATTGATATGTGTGTATCTTTTACCTTGTTAGTACCTTCGTAGGTGACTTGCAGCGCGTTCTATATCTCGTATGCAGATTCGCAAGCCAAGATACGGTTAAACTCCTCCTTTGATAATGCATAATACAATGCGTTCATCGCCTTTACGTTGTTCACGATCTTTTTTTCTGATCTGCCATCCATGCTACTCCTTCTTGTGGCTCCGGATCAATGTACCTCTCTTGAATGAGGGCCCATGATTCCTCATCCATCACCTTGAGAAAGACTTGCATCCTCCTCTTTCAGTACCCATAGTCTGTCTCATCGAAATAGGGAGGACGTGTGGATGACTGGCCTTCGGGGCACTTAGTTGATGATGCCATTGTGAGTGAGATTTTTTACTTCTTCTAGCTACCTGCTCTGATACCACCTGTAGGATCTAAAGGGCATTGGCACACTAAAAGGGGGGGATGAGTAGTGTGGTAAACAAAAATTATGCAAATAAAGCAAACCACAAAATATAACACCAGATGTATAGTGGCTCCCTTCACTTGGATACTCCACTACCGAAGTCTCCCGATTTAGGATTTTTAACCCGATTCCTTCAACCCGTAGAGAATCAATTTATTATAAATAAAGGTAATTAACGGGTTACCTCAACCCAATTAGAAGATTAAATAAGAACAGAAAGATATAGGTGTAAGCAAGAGACAATATAGCCTACAACTAAGTTTCTAAGTCTCCAACAAGAATTTTCTTAATAGAAAGTTTATATACTAATCTAGCGAAAAATACTAAAGCAAAAAATAATGATTTTACGATGAAGGATGAGTTCGCCTGAAAAGACCTATTGCAAAGAGTGAATCGCCTTGAAGAGAATGCAACAAATCAACCACCCTTGCAGCTAGAATTGAGAAATATGGAATTATGAGTAAGGAGATTTTTTAAGCTTGTGTTATGTGCAAATGACACGCACAAGGTATTTATATAAGCCACTAAACACCTTTCCTACAATTACTAGCTGTTAGGGGCAAAATGGGAAGATTAGAGATAGATTTAATTGCAAAATAGCCGTTCAGATTAGACTCAGTGGTTAGTTGGTATTGATACTAAAGTTGTGGTACCGATACTGACTGCTCATAGTTAACTAGCAGACAACCCAACAGAGCCTGGGTACCAGTACTCAATGCTTACAGTTGAGTACCAACGTAGTCACTAGGTACCAGTACTCATGATAAGTACCGGTACTTGTGACTCATAGATTCGGGTCAAGATATAAACTGTGACCTACATGTACTGGTACTTGTAAGGTCCAGGCACTTCCCAAGTCTTCAAACTGTGAGCACCTAGTACCAATACTCACCATGAGTACTAGTATTTGTTGTTCACAGTTTGGGACTAACACCCAAACCTATGCCTAGCTGATATCGGTACTAGTGAACAGTACCGGTACTTGCAACAAGTACCTTTAATAAGTTTTGTTCATCAATCTAAGTGATATTTGAATGCAAATATACAATCAATATGATAACGAAATGATATTAGTTTTTCAAACGAATAATAGAATGAGAGTATGAATCCTAATTATCTCCATTTTGATTTTAACTCCTTGATCATTTTTCTTGTTAGGAGACGTACAAATTCTAGATTACAAGAACAATATAAAATCAGTCTTCATTCTTCATGCCATCACCACTTCTTTCATACTTCCTAGATCCTGTGATGTCCTGTAAACGACACTTCATAAACTCATTAGAATTAAAATAGTTTTGTTAACACCAAAACATAAAAGAGAAGTGAAACTAGGTTCCAACATTATCTTCTGGGGTCAACAAATCTTTGGGTAGGCTTGGGGTCTAAGAAACCTTTGTTGGTGACCCAAAACAACGGTTGACTAGAATCTGATAGGACGAAGAGGTCTTTATCTTAGTTGATACTAGAGAACCACTGTGTCTAAATCTTATGATTTGAGCTTATTCTCCGAGGGTTGATTAAATGAGGGTAGCTTGACTTCTGCATCGTCTAGAGGATTGTTCTCAGTATCACATTGTTTTACTCAGGACTAGTGAAACTTAGGCATTGGGGAATTTGATGAGTCCACTTTAGTGAACTATAATTAAGCCTAAATTAACTAATTCTCGTGTCTAGGATGCATTAGTATGTGCATTTACTTGTAGAATAGTTGCATGCATTAAAATTTAGGTTTGCATAAGTTTTCTTACATTACAAAATTTGTTATGCAATATAAATAATGTGTGTGTTTATTTTGGTTGTAGGAATAAATAGAGAAGATGAACCATGGCTCCATTCACATTTTTCCACATGAAGAGGAGGAGGATAACCCTAATCCTATCCCTAGAACCTTAGGACAACCTAATCCTAGAGCCAAAACCCAGGACAACACTATCCCTATCCCTATCCCTACCATCCACAAACCTTATCTACCTATTCATATCCCTATTCCACTAGCCCTAACCCAATTCTCGTTTCAATTCCCTAAGTAGGCTCATACAAACCTAATTAGACTCAACCCCACTTAATTAGACTTGAACCTAAACCAACCTAGGTTGACCCAACCCATTTGAACCTAGACCCACATCCGTTCCACCAAATAAAAAGCCAAAAACCCTAGCTGTCTCTTAATTCCTCATCATTCTCTTCCGCTTTACCACTCCACCAACAAAGAAAGAAGAGAGAAGAAAAGAGGGTGTGCCCTCTTCTTCTTCCTCTTCCCCATGACCATGGCGTAACCTCTCCACATACACTGTGCATCACCGCGTACATCATGCATCACCGTGAACTCACCGTGTCAACTACATTGTGGAGATTTCTTGCACACTCTCCACCTCCATCAGCTCGGTGGTGATAACGCCGAGCCCCCGCACTGCAACTGCGACCGAGTCTTCGACCATCACTGCGCTCCGCACCACCAAGGAGGGGCTGCCCTCATGTGTTTGGATCTCTTTTCATCTCTGTTTTTGCACTTTATTTTGTTATCTAGTGCGAATCTTGATTTAATGTGAGATTGAATAAAAACATTTTGGGGGCTTAGTAGCAACACACATCTTATGGAAATACATTGGTAGAGGATGAGCTGAAGTATGGTAGAGTGTCTTTCTTATAAATGGCACTCATTGATCTTGTATGCATTAAATGAGTGCCTTGTGGTAAGGCGGAAGGGGTCGGTTGGATTGAAGGCTTAACAGTAATAAATGGCATCAATGGATTAGAATGTAATGACGAGATAAAAGTTGAAACATTATCACTGCCAAAGGCAGTTTCCTACTGCGGCTGAAATGCACATTCAGAAGGGGATTACTACTACAATTATGGTTCAATGGTTGAAGTAGAGACTTAAGGAGAATTATCTGATAGAGTAAGAAGATCTTGGGGCAATGGTAATAGTTCTCGACTAGTGTTTCATCAGTTGGCATTGAAACATTTGTCGGAGCACTATTCAATAAATAAAACGTGTCTTGCAATGATGATTTTGTCAGTGACTAGGTTGTAATAGTAATAGGCCATATAGTTTGGTATATATCCAATAAAAATATGCAAAGTAGAGCGAGGTTGCAATTTGTGTTTATTGTATGGCCGTAGAAGTGGATAAGCCACGCAACCAAATATTTGTAAAAAAGAATAATCTAGTGTGGTTTGGAATAGCAGCTCAAAAGGTATATGCCCTTTGTTGATTGACGAAGGTATGATGTTAGTCAAATATGCAACTAAAACAATCGCATAAGACCATAAACATAAAGGAACTTTGGCCTGTGTAAGAAGAGCAAAGGCCATCTTTGTCATATGCATGTTCTCATGCTCTGCAACACCATTTTGTTGAGGTGTATATGGAGACGAAATACGATGAAAATGACTTGATTTTTTAGCCAAACATTTAACCACCAGTATTCGCCACCCCAATCAGTATCTAATGCCTTAATAGAAGTGTTAAACTGTGTCCTCACATAGTTATGAAATTGAGAAAATAAGGAAGTGGTACAATGCATTTTTTATTATTAGTTGGTGGTAAATGTGTACAATGCACTTTTGATTGCATGCATGTATCACATATAGAAGTAGGCTTTGAAGATGTTGCTATAGGAAGCTGAAAACCAAATAAAAGTGGCTGCAAAATCTGATTATTAACATCATTGAGGCGATTATGTCATGTAGAATGTGAAACCTTCTGAAGATAGTTTCTTTAAGGTGCTGCAAATTGACGTTGCTTGGGAAGCAGCAGCTTGTAGAGCCCACCTTTATTCTTGCCCTTGAGAAGTAAAGTGAAAATTAGTAGTCGTTATCCTTGGCAAAACATGGAATAGAAATTAAGTTCTTCTTAACATGAGGACCACGTAGAATATTTCTAAGATAGAGAGGTTGGGACGGAAGAGAATATGTAGAAGTACGAGTATGAGTAATGTTTGTTGTGTCACCATTAGCAAATTTGACAACATCATCTCCTTGATGTTTAGTATTGATATCAAGGTTTGCTAGCTTATCAGTGACATGGTGGGTGGCTTCGGAGTTAGCATACCATATTTCTTCAGGAGATGTAGAAGCCATTTGAACTTGTTATATAGATAAAAACTATTCCCTGTGTTGTACCCACTATTCACACATACTTGCATGTTGTTGTGCATTTAACCCTGCTTACCCCTATAGTTATCCTTATATCTCTAGACATACCATGACTTAATCTTGGTGCAATGGCATAGCCCACTAATTGTCACTACGTTGACCTTTCTGTCAACTTGAGAATCAATGCCTTCCTCATGGGAATTCAAGGTAGATTTCGGTAGCGTGCTACCTTTTTTGAGGTTTGGGATTTGAGCCACGTTGGATTTCGGTAGCTTACGCCCTTAGCCTTGATCGAGAAGCTGCCCGAGATATCCATGGTTAGTTATTATTTGTATCTAATATTGGTGGACGCCTAACTCCTCAACCATTGTGACCCCTGTGGAGCATTACCGGATGCCTTTGCTTGGGCTACCCAATTAGTCCTCATTCGAGCCACCAACTGAACACTATCATAGGCCCTAACTAGCAAATTTTAGTCTGATTTGATGGATAAATGTCCCTACATAATCATCGTAGGGTCGTAATTTCATGTCATTCTGTTTTGAGAGGAAAATAGGAAATCAATGTTAATTCTGCAATTTTAACTGCATATCATAAATACAGATTAATTATGGGGTTATCCAGGGGTTAATTAAAGGTCAAATGAGCATTAAAGTCCAATGACTGGGTCCAAATAGACAGAAACGAGGTTTCTCACATTTCGATAACCACAACATGCAAAACCCTAATTTCAGACCCACTTAAATTGAAGAGGATTTGGCCAGGATAAAATTCATCTCAACCACCTAAAATTCATAGAAAAATATTGTAATAGGTTTGGTACCCTTAGTTTGACCATCTAAACCCATTTTGACCTTGAATAGAGTCGTAGACGAAATTCTACTCTAGTTTGGGATTTTATACAAATTGCCTAGCCAGACGTGGTTAAATTTGAATCCGACTTCACCATTCGATTCCTTGGGTCAAAATTAGGTGTGTACCAAAATTTGGGCCCAATCAGAGTCCATTTTGACCTAGTTTTCATCTCAGTCCTTCAAATCTCTATTCCTTTCCCTTAAAACCCTAGCCTTCGAAAATCTTTGCAAAGAGGCCCCCAACTTATTATCGTTCTCTTCAAAGAGGTCCCTGCCTCCATTTCTGGTGGGAACCTGATGAGAACCTCATCATGAGCCATAACTAGCTCATTTTGACCCAATACAAAGGATAAAAGCTCCTACATAACTCAAGGAAAGGCTTAACTCAGAGAATTCTGAGTTTAAGGAGAAAACAAGTCATAAGGGGTAAAAATGCAATTTCACCAGTATAATCTGCATACAGGGTAATTCAGGGCCCAAACATAGGTCAAAGCAGCTTAATAAGAATAAAAGTGGGATGAAATGATCTAGCAAGGGCTACAGCAATTCCAAGAAACTAAATGATAAATCTGTAACCCTAAAATAACCCACTTCAATTCACAAGGTTCGAGGTAAAGTAAAAATAGAATAAACCCTCTAAAATTCATATAAAAATAATCTCTAGGGTTTAGAACCTTCAATTTGGCCTTTAGAACCCATTTTGACCTACATTGAGAACCATGCCCAATTAATAACTTAATTTGGGTTTTTGCGCAAATTGACCGGTCAAACAAGGTTTAATATGAAAATGAAATTCACCATCAGATTCCTTAGGTCCTAATTAGTCATGTATAAAAACTTGAGCCTAAGAAGAAACCTCCTTGACCGGCTTTACACTTTGGTCCTCATATATTTACTCTTTGGCCCTCAACTTTTGAACCCTCGCATTTTGGCCCCTAACTCTCCTTCGTTCTTTGCAATCAGGTCCCTCCTGCAAAACCTGCCAGCACCATGCTCCGGCGACCTTGCGCGGAGCATGGCGCCGCGCAGGGTGAGGTGGGGGACCTGGCAAGTAAACCGGGGGTGCCCTGCGTCGTCAGCCGTCGCAGGGACACCCCCTGGTCGTTGTAACCCACCATACCGGCCGTGCGAACGCACGGACGGTATGGGTTCTTGTTTCCGACCATCCTTCGGCGAGGGAGACACGTCGTCTCCCTCCGCCTTCCTCCCTGTTTGATCCCTATAAATACCCCACGTTGCTTCACCGACCGGGGCAGCCTGGATCTGACGGAGAAAATCCCCAACTTTCTTCTCTTCTTCCTCCGGCAGACGCTCACCAGCTCCGGCGGTTTCCTCCCCCTCCACCTCTTCGCTCTGCCGCAATACCAGCAGCAGAGACTTCCTCCCCTGCTCTTCCCGCGCCACGCCGCACCCAGCTGGCGCCTCTCTGGCTTTCTGCTCGCCGCCGCCCCTTTCCCTGAGCATCGTCTTCTCCGGCGACAGTCGATACGACTGTCGCCCTGTTCCTCCCCCTTCGTCCCTGCAAGTAAGCTAGAGCTACTCCCCTTCTTCTCCTCTTTCTCTCCCCACTTTCAATTTATTCAATTAAGCCCTCGACCGACCCTGACCACCTTCACCCCGTTCGCCTCCGACCACCCTCCGGCGAGCCGCTCCCATCACCTCAGCGACCCACACGACTCGCCGACCACCGCAGGACCTCCGCCTCCTCACCCTGATCAACCTCCGCCCTGCCACTCCCCCCACATCACCCTCTGCAACCCCACCGAACAGACCCATCCTCCGACCCACATTCCGACCTAGGGCAGCCCTCACACGCCGCCCCGCGCCTCGCCACCACCCACACGAGCTTCGCCGCACCCTGGCGAAGCTCCTGGCACTTTCTGATTAGGCCGAGAGGCCGTTTTCTTGTGGACAGGCCACCCGACCTCCGCCGCCATTGCCGCGCAGGAGGAACTGCTTCCGCCTGCAGCTACAGGCGCGCCACGCTCAGCGCCAAGCCCAGATTCAACTCCCAGGCCTTGCGAGGAGTTTTGGCAAAACACCAGGTTCGCAGAAAGCTTCGCGTGACGCCGCCATCTCCTGCTGAATTCCCCGCTGCGGGCGCGCAATTGAGGTGGGCCGTTTAGTCCCACCTCGGAAACGCCTGAAGAGCCGCAGCGACATAAGATGCAAAAGTGCTGAAGGCTTACTGCCTCAGCACACGGGGTGAGGTCCCCTTCACCCGCCCGGTTACCCGGTCAGGTCCGCGCCAAAATGAAGTCGGTTGGTTTGATGACCGGGTTTTGGTTTTATTATAACGTTGTAGTAAAGCCGGTTATTACCAACATTTCAAATATATAAATTTTTTACTCGGAAAATAAAAGAGTTCCCGAGGTCGAACTCAGGGAGTAAGTTGTATTCTAGAGATATACATGTTTCTTTTACAAAATAAAGAAAGAGAGAGGGAAAGAATTTGTTGTTCTCTTTGTTTTCTCCTCGTGATGTTCTTCTTTCTTTCTTTCTTCAGATCTCCTTCTTCTTCTTCTTCGTTCTGCAGTCTCTTCTGTGAAGGTTTCTTCTTCCTTGGCTCTGCTGCACTTCTTCTCTGCAGCCTTTCCTCTTCTTCTGCCTTGCTCAGCCTCTTCTTTCGAGTTTCTTCTTGTTTTTCCTCCCTGCGGTTAAGTGTCAGCTTCTTCTTTTCTTTTTCAGCCAGGGACGTCACGCGAAGCTTTCTTCCTTAGCTGCTTCAGGCCGTCGTCTGATTTCCAAATCAGACGACTTAACTACCTGTTGCTACAGTTAGCTTCCTTCTTCTTCCGCGGGTCTTCTTCTTCGCCTGTGCCTGCACACTTCAGAGTTTTTCGTCAGAGGCAAAACCTACTCTACCCTCCCCCCCCCCCCCGCGTCTCTCTTTCTCTCTGAAACCACTCTTCGGAAAGCTCTCCCAGAGCTACCGGGTAACCGGGTTCGGATCAGGCCCGGGTCCAGGCCCACCGGAACCCAAAGTAGCCAACCTTCAATTAGACATTCCTCTCTGATTTCTCAATTGTATCCCTCCAAATTTTGAGGGAATGTTCCTGAGGACCTTCCTAATCAATTGCACTGCCTCTCAAACCCTAATTCGAGCCTCATAGATCAGGCAAATGAGAGAAATTTTGACGATCTTCTCCCCTAAAATCTCAAGCTCTTCAAGCTTCTTCCCGAGCTTGGAGCTCCTCTTGAGGTCTTTAAAAGGATCCCCTTTGCAAGGTCGTGCTCTTCAGCAAATTTTAAGGCCAAAAACCTTTCTTGTCCTCCGACCTTCAGCATGCTCCACCTTGCTCCGGCGACCCTCCTCCGACTTCTTCGCCTTCTGGCACATACCATAAGCAGAGGGAAACTATTCCTCTCCGTCGTCCGCACCTTGCCACACCTACTAGGAGCCTCCTCCACCTTCAAACATCGGCATCCCCTTCCACGGAGCTCTCTTCGTCTTCGGCATCGACCAATCATAGTTGGCGTGACAGTCACTCTCCCTTCGTCCGTAAGCATCCTCCTTCGACACCTCTCCCTCCCCTGACTCTTCCTATTGTAACATCTCAAAATCCAGGTTTCGAGCCATTTCGAAGTGGTTCGGGTTAGTCTGAAGCTCGAAAACCCGATTAGGGGTGGTGCAGGTGTCAGAACCCCCTTAATTTGCCAAAAACATGTATTTCGAGTCAACCCTTGCTCTAACTTTGTCAAAAGGGTGCCATATGTGGTATCATTGGATTTCTCTCATCACAAGCTTTCCAACGATGCTTATTTAGCGCAATTCCGAGCTGTATAGCTCAAGTTATGGCCAAAAGAAGCCAGCAGGGACCTAAAAGTAAGGTAAACCCAACCCTAAGGGCAATTTGTGAATTTCACCTGAGTAAACCTATTCTAAACTGCCCCTAAGACCTATTTAAGAACCCTTTGGGTCGTCATTCATCTTCAACTCTCTCTAATCAAGAGAGAAAGGGAGAAGAAAAACTTTAATTTTTCTTCTTCAAAAATAAAAAAGCTATTTGCACGGACTCGGTTGCGATTCTGCAAAACTTAGGGTTCCCACCCCAAAAGTCACAGCGGCAGTGGCGGCGTGCAGCAAGCACGCGACGAGTGGTGGCGGCAGCGTGCGAGCTGGCAACGCGTGGCATCGGAGAGCGCGTGACTTCGCGCAGGCGCATGCGCACGTTCGTAATCGGGGACGCGCAGGATTGCGGCGTGTGGCGATTGAGCTGCAGCAGGCGAGCACTCATGGTGATCTGCGGTGCGAGGCAAGTGCAAATCCCGACGCGATGCATGGCGTGTGCGTCTAGGCGTGCGTGGCCGCGTCGGCCAAGGTGTGTGTGGGCGTTCTGGCCTGACTCTGGACCCCCTCGCGCTGTTTCATCTAATTCGAGGGCTTCTCGACCTCGGATTTCAACAAATAAGGTGTCGTTAGAATTGCATCGACGCATACTACACGTTGGTATCGTTTATTTTCACTTTTGAGTACGTTATATTTATTAATAAAATTAGAAACTTAATTAGGTGTCTTTGACCCCATCGTGGGTTCGATTGAACCAGGTCCTCTTCCCTATGCGCGCGCGAACCTTGAGGGAGTCATGGGACTGTTCCCATTCCCAATGTGCACGATTCGGAGTCACCATGACCCTCTGGTGACATTAGGTAGAGTAGTCTATTGACGTGCTACAGACGCGTTTGTTTAAAAGGGTCGTTGTAGCGTGCATTTGCTGTGTCGGTTTTAAATAAAGAAACGGACGTAAGTCCGAGTGTCGAACACAGGGAGGCATGAAAATCGAATTTTTTTCACTTATTGTCACGGAAATGGCAGGTTTTTGCTTGCAAGAAAATGCGGGAGAAAAGCGAGTAGGGAGAGAGAGAGAGTAGGGTTAGAGTTCTTTGAAGTCAAGGCATTCATGCAACTTTAAACTAAAAAAGAATTGATAACAAGAAAGCGATAATAGCTAAATAGGGAATGTCATCATTTAATCATGCAACTTTAAGTTTTGCAAATACAAACATAGATGAATGCTTAAGTGAGATAAAGCTAAGCTAGAGGGAGAGAAAGAGAAAGTGGAAGAGGAGTCGATTGTGGCTGAGAAGGAAGGGATCCATGTTGTTTATAATCCAACAGCTAGCTTAACTGTCCCTTCACTAAATCCATTTCCTCCTTGTGTTTTTGGTTCATTTCAGCCATCATTTTTATCAGGGTGTCCATTTGGTTTTGTGGGGGAGGAGCCGCCTTATTCGGATTAGAGGGGGGTCTAATTGGTGGACCTTGCTGATAGGAGGGCGGGTTTGGCTGCTGGTTTGGCTTGGGCTGGTTCTGAAATTAAGGCGGTTTCTGGTTTGTCCAAGTAAAGTTTGGGTGATTACACCAGCCGACATTGTAGGTGCTGGAGAAGGGGTCAAGTTTGGAATAACCTTGGATAGCCTGGACATCTTCAAAGATAGAAGGTGTCGAGGGGGAGGGAAGAGAATAATCAGGGGCTGAGGGAGCAAAGTGTTGGTGCTAGAGCACCACGATCGTTTATTTTGATGATAACAAAACACGTGTCTTTTAACATTTGCTTTTGAGTCCTGGTTTTCAGGTCAAATTGCAAATGGAGACAGGTGTTTAGATAGAGTTCGAACTCGCATCCATGGCAGATTGGAGGAGCTTGACAAAGGCGGAGGAGCTTCACGAGGAGCGAAAGCTTAAAGAAGGAAGGAGACGAAGAATATGATATATTTCATTTTATCCTGTTCTATGTAATTTTGTTTCTTTGTTTTGCTCTTTATTTCTATCTTAGATCTTATGTTAAAGAGTCTCAAAGAATCCTTAAAGTAGTCCTAGGAACACCTGCACTATCCTAGAATACTTAGGCTTTCTGTAAAGAACTTAGAAAACCAAAATAGGGTTTAGACAGCCTTATTAAACGTTTAATCTGGAAATCAGACATCTGATATTGACTTTTAAGACGTTTGACTGTTTGATCAGGCGTCCAAAAACATCTAGGCTGAACTTAGTAGGTTCTGTCTATTAGAATCAGTCATCCAAGCCTTAGTCTAGACGTCTTAGTAGACGTCTGATGCCTTTGCCAGACGTCCAATTAGTGGAACGTTGGCTATCTTAGTAAACGTTGAGGAAATGACCGTTAGCCTCGTATCAAACGTCTGGGGTCCATTTCCGCAGAACAATAGGTTTCCAGGCATCTAGACCTAGTGCCAAACGTCTTGTGTGTCGTCTGTTAGACATACACTAGAATCATGTTTAGGTCTGATTCAAATCAGGAAGGAAACCCGCCTAGAATCAGACGTCTGACTTAGTTCCCAGACGTCTTAAACGGATTTTCCAGACGTCTGATTCCAGGACTAGACGTCTAATGACCCTGTCAAAATCATGATTAATTCTGACTACGGCTTTATTTTCTTTGAATTTGTACCCAACGGCTATGAAAGCTTTCCAAGGCCTTCCAAAGCCTTCCTAGGCCCTTTCTAAATAAAGGAGGACCTCTTGGCTTGTAAAATACACCCAAGACACACCTTGTAAGAATATTTCGACTCTCTTGTGTCAAAAAGAAGTATATCAAACAGAATAAGCACTAGCTCTATAAGCACTCACTTCACACCTGGGAGCTTCATCCTGCTGTGCACCCTCTCTCCCGCCGACGTTATGAGAGCGTTGTCCTGCCAAAGCGTGGTTCACACATCTGCATCGTTACATCGATGCACTTCCACCAAAGGGAAGTTTCCTAACTCCTATAGATGCTATGCTTAAATATTTGTGGCTCTATAAGATTGTTGTACATTTTATTGTCTTTGGTTGGATATTCGCTTTGCGAATTCCCGTCTCCTTCGTGAGACAAAATCCTTCTCGTGAAGAGAAGGGGTTTTGAGGTACACTACCCTCGGTCTAAGTAGTGTGGTTATAATTGAGGTTCAGTCACCCTCGTTCAAGTGACTGGGTTTCGTGGATTTGATCGACTAGGTTGATCGGGAAATCCTAACCCGAGAGGGTTAGGTGGTGGTTTTTACTAGGTTTGGTTTCTACCTAAAAATACTTGTGCCTATTGTGTGATAGCTTATTTTTGTGTGATTGTCTATTTTAATTCCGCACTTTATATTACGTCATGCATATCTCACCCCCTCCAAGTAAGGAATTACACAAAGGTCCCCCCTGGAACATGGTCAGGGGTTGTTCCAGGTGCATCTGGCTTAGTGGCTGGACCAAGTCAACGTTGTAAGCTCCCTTTGCTAGGGAAAGGGTCTGTAGCGGGTTCCTGGTCTGGTTCAATAGTTCATCTATCTTTTTATCTACCAATTCCACTCGATCTAATTTCTTAGCAATGATATCCATGTCAACCGTTCCAGAATTTGTTTGTACCTCATAGATCTCACCACGGGGTTGACTGGATCAACTAAACTGGGTCATGGAGGCATTGTTGAGCGAATTTTCGCTCATAGACTTGACGAGCTCAAACGCACTCTCCTCGTCTTTGTTCAAGAAGTTTCCCCCGCATGAGGCATCGACGAAGTTCCGAAGGTTGCTGTACAGACCGTGGTAGAAGATCTGGGCCAATTGCCACCTTGGTACTTCATGATGTGGGCATTTCCTCAATAGTTTATTAAATCTCTCCCACGCCTCATGGAACTGTTCCTCGCCCTGGAGTGTAAAGGTGGTAATGACTCTTCTGAGGGCATTGGTCATTCCTATGGGGAAGAATTTCTTTAAGAATGCATGCCTCAATTCTTCCCAGGTGGCGATGGGTCTTCCTAAAGTCTTAAGCCAGCGAGACGCTTTGTCTCTCAATGAGAAGGGGAACATCTTGATCAAAACAATGTCTAGGCTAATGTTCCTGGCTTTTATAGTCCAAGCGATCTAATCAAGATCCTTTAGGTGCTGGAAGGGGTCCTCATTTGAGCTTCGATGGAAGTGGCTCTGAATCAGGCTCAGGACGTTTGGTTTCAGCTCAAATCATCTCCTCCCTCGGGGATCCTAGGGTGTGGCTCAATCTGAATCGTAGAAGGATTTTAGAAGTCATGGAGGGGCCTAGGTTGGTCTTGGAATGGTGGTGGATCAAGTGGTGGTTGCCCTTGCGAGTCTTGGAAAGGTGGTGGTGGTTGCCCTTGCGGGTTCTGCAACCAGTGTATGGCTTGCATGATAGCGTGGATCTGTTGCTGCTAAAGCTGGTCGTTTGCGTTGATCTGTGCCTGGATGATGGCCATATCTAGTGGAGGTTGGTCCTCAACCTCATCTACTCTAGGTTCGTCCATGTCTCTAGAAAGATCAAGTCTCCTGGATTCCCGTCCCAAAACAAATAACTCTGGATGAAGTGATCGTCTCCCGTGCATACACTAGAGAATAACAGGAGGGGATGCGGAGAGCGACAGATGCGAGAAGTGTGTGTGCACAACCAAGTAGGCAAGCCTAGTCCTTATAGTGTATTCCTTAGGGGGCCTAGAAATCTGCAAAGGAACGATCAAGTCCGTAAGCACGGGACCGCCCTTCCCAAAGCTAATCTGGCCAGGTTGATTACAAGGGGTTTGTGGGGAAGGTTCTTCCTTTGGCTTGCGTCGCCGGTTCCGTAGACCCCACAATTGCGGTCGTTTGACACTTCCCCCCAGGCTAGTCACCAGATTCTACTAAGGGAATAAAGGCCAAGTGCCTAGCAAGCAAAACCACGCCTCTTGAGACTTAACCCAGTCCTACCTAAGGCACGTCTACTCTGTTTTAATGGGGCTAGGATAGTGCTTGTGCTTAGGTTATGTGATGAGGCATTGATTGGGGTGGTGCCTCTTAGTTATCCAATTCAAGTGTGTGTGCTCTTATCAAAACATGGTTTTCAAGAAAGGATTTAAGATGTGGCGTCTTTTAATGTTTGTCCTTACTTTTGTGTCTTTTAAGGTTGACGTGTCTTAATGTTTTCAGGCAAGTTTCAAGTGAGCACGCCAAGTTTTGCACACAATCGGTTAGAGTAGATTTCCTTTAATGTGAAGAGGCTCTAAAACCCTAATGTGCTCATTCTAGTGTTCATGCAATTTCTACCAAATGAGTTGATTTTAGGGGTGAGTGGTGACGCCCAAGTCAAACCACGATGGCTTCGCAAACACCACTCAAAGAAAAAGAACACTCCAAAAGATTAGGTGTTTTAGAATGTTAGAATGTATATTTTTTTGTTGGGTGATGAGTTAAAGATGAGGATCGGGCAATCATTCACCACGGTAATTTTTTTCTGATTTTAAAATTTTTTTAGATTTTTTTAGGAAAGCAAACGACCACGGGTAGAAAACTACTCACAACCGGTCTTTTCTGCGGTTACTCCATCTCCACCATCACGAGTAGCGCTCCTTCCCTGTCCAAGTGCCAAGTTCCTGCAACCATCAAGTAGAAGGGAAAATGCGTTAGATGATGTGAGCATGGATGCAAAATGGAAGCGACAAAATAAATATGTTGTCTCCCCGGCAACGGCGCCAAAAACTGACGTGCTACGAATGCGTTTATTTAAAAGGGTCGTTGTAGCTTGCATTCGCTGCGTCGATTTTAAATAAAGAAATGAACGTGAGTTCGAGTGTCGAACACAGAGAGGCATGAAAATCGGATTTTTCTGTCACTTATTGTCACGGAAATGGCGAGTTTTTGCTTACAAGAAAACGTAGGAGAAAAGCGAGTAGGGAGCGAGAAAGAGAGAGAGAGAGAGTAGGGTTAGAGTTCTTTGAAGTCATGGCATTCGTGCAACTTTAAACTAAAGAAGACTTGATAACAAGAGAGAGATATAGCTAAATAGGGAAAGTCGTCATTTAATCATGCAACTTTGAGTTTTACAAATACAAACATAGATGAATGCTTAAGTGAGATAAAGCTAAGCTAGAGAGAGAAAGAGAAAGAGGAAGAGGAGTCAGCAAGGCGGCTACGGCGGTGGAGGTTGGCTCCATCGGAGGTTCGTCGACTTCGACGCTTGAAAAAGAGTACTAAGGTGGCTAGGACTGGGGTAGACCACTTCCAAAGGTATTGAATGCTTTACATGGGTGGTAGAAAGGGGTTTATATAGGGAGCAAGGCTTTCTAGATGAAGAAGGGGTTTTAGCGACGTCCGGGACGTCGCTAAAACCCATCCCAAAACGTCGGTGAAGACCCCTGCCCACCGGTCGCACGCATGCGCCGTCCTTCTCCTTCGCGATACGTGTGCGGCCGCTGAGGACCGTCCGATCAAAGATCGGACAGTTCAAATCGCTCACGGGTCACGCCTTCAGATTGCACCTGCTGAGCTTGTGCCCTGCGCGTCATCGGGGGTGTCTGGGCGCCTGATCTGCAGGCGCCACGTCTCGCAATCGTAGCCGTTCGCGTGCCGATCCACGGTCCAATTTCGCTCGCGCGCGCGCTCCTACGACCACCTTTCATCTTCCGCGATTAGAACGCTCGCCCCCTGCTCATGTAGCGAGGGCATGACTGCTGCGCAGTCCTCCACGAATGGTCGCGGGGAGGGGATCAGGTTTGGCTGCTACCGACCATTGGATGGAGATCCAACAGTCGAATCTTTGTGTGAAGGCGTGCTTGTGGATCGCCTGCTGAGGAGTGAAGGCGCGCGGGTGAGGATGGCTCTCAATCGTCCGATCGGAGGATCGGATGGCATAAGGTGATGCGCGGTGAGGAGCAGCGAGGGGCACGTCTGATGCTGCCAGGTCAGCGTGTGTTCTCCTTTTTGTTGAGTTTGGAACTTGTCCAGTATTTTCTTTGATTTATGGGCACTTAAATGAGAAATAATATGTTTTATGTAAATAATGTAGATTAATGATCACATGTACCCTTGTTATCGCATGCATGAAACGAACCCCGTTTGCTGTAAAACGAGTTCTGTTATTTTCAGTAACTTCTAAATAACATGAGATTGAAGCTACTTGTAAAAGGATAAGTTAAAAGATAATGTGAATAATAGCTTGGAATTAGCAATATGAAATTACTAAGGATTTTTTGAATTAACAAAATATGAGATACAATTATCTAGAAATTGATTATATAATATGACGAATATGTCGGGAAAATAAAAGGATTAGATATTTGGTTTCAGCCTTGCTACTTGCCGGGATTTCGGTCGTAGCTTTAGGTCTTTTCAGTCCTGATTTAGGGGCTTGTTTGGGGAGTTGTTGACCTCCATACGACTCTTTAGTAAGGCTTAACGGCCAACTGGGATAGCGGATTCGTAGGGCTCGAGGTTTGGAGTAGTTCTTTCGGTCGGTCGGTAGGACATTGGATGTCTGTAGTTCATCATACACGATGCTTGTACGTGTTCACGCTACATGATGTAGCCTGATGGGAACACCATCATGAGCCCTAACTAGCTCATTTTGACCTAATTGAAAAAATAAATGCTCCTGCATAACCAACTGAAGGTCATAATTCACTACATAACCTTTCTGAGAGTAAAACAAGAAACTATGGTTAAAATTACAATTTTACCAATGCAGTACAACCATGGGTTTTCTCAAGGGCTAAATAAAGGTCAAATGGTCTTAATAAGATTATAAGTGGGTTGAATTAGACAAAAAAAGAGTTTGTGTAAGTTCTGTGAATTAAATGACTTCTTGAAATCCTAAGATAGACCTACTTGATTAACCAAGGTTATGGTTTGGATAAAATTCACTTAAGACCTCTAAAAATCATAGAAAAATATTCTCTAGGGTTTAGAACCTTTAATGTGGCCATTAGAACCCATCTTGACCTAGATTGGGGTCTCAGACAGATATTTACCCTAAAATGGATTTTTACATAAATTTCCAAGTCAAACATGATCAAACCCAAAATCCAACTTCACCATTGAATTCCTTATGTCCAAATTAGGTTTGTACCAAAATTTGGACCTAAGGGGAACTCATCTTGACCTACTTTGCAAAAAGGTCCAGTCTGGTTACATTTTTACATTTAACTTTCAAAAATCCTTGCATTTAGCACCTCAACTTTTTCATCATGTTTGCAAATAGGTCCATCCACCATTATAGCGAAGGAATCCTACTCCGGCAAACTTTGAAAGGAGGTTTCTCCCTGATTGCTCAGAGAATCCCCTCCAAAATTGGAAGGGAGATTCTCTGAGAAAATCCCGTCAATCTAAACTTAATAATGATCCTTGATTGTTTCCCAATCTCTCATGCGAACGCATGAGAGATTTGGATCTCTTGAGAACTTCCATCTCTGGCAAGTTTGCCTTGCTTGGAAGCTCTGCTTCCAAGCGAAAAACCTCCTCAGAGACCTATTTAAAGACTCCCTAGATCCAACCAAGTCTTTCAGCTTGAAATTGGGCCGGATTCCCTCACATTCGTCTCTCCCTCACCGGCCACAACCCTCTGCAAGCTCCGACAGCTTCTCCCTCGCTCTCTCATCGCCCAACCACAATACCAGTGGTCGGGTTAACTCCACCATAGTCGTCCACATCGCGCAATACCGGCCGACGTCGCCTCTGCCCCGTCTTCGCCGCTGCCTCATCTACGAAGCTTCGTCTTCCCCATGTCCGGCAACCATACTGGCGTGGGAATCCCCTGTCCCTTTAGTCCATTAGAATAGCTTGTTAGGTTTAGCTAGACTCGTAGGTTAGTTGCCCACTCTCTAATTCTCAATTCAACCCCTCGACTATGCCGTTCACCTTCAGCTCCTCCACCTCCGGCGATACCTCCGGCGAGGTGCTCCCACCTCTACACACCTCCATCCACCTCGCCGACTACCCTACAACCTCCACCGCACCTTCCTGATCATTTCCCCTCACTCCATTCACTCCATCAACCACCCAAACACCTCACCGAACACACCTACACATACGCACACAGTTTGACCTAGATACGCCACCACAGCCACCTACACGCCACGCCACATCCCCCAACACATCCGTCGTGCTTCGGCAATGCTCCTTGAATGATCTGACATGGCCGAAAGGCCGTTCTCTTGATTTCAGGTATCAAGCCTCATCCGCCATTACAGCCAAGCTTGAAGCAAGCTCCAAGCCGCTCAGGCCTTGCCAATTCCAGGCCTCAGGCCCAGGCTGCATGGAATCACTTCACGCATGTACCCAGGACCTCAATTGCAGCTGAGAGCCTCAGCAGTTGAGGTAATTGGAAGCAACAACCTCAGCTGCAGGTGTGCGAGAAGAGGGGCGCAGATAGTCCCACCTCGGAAATGAAGGGGCATCTGCGCCCGCATAAGTTGATTTTGTTCTTGTAGCTATTCGCCTCAAATCCATGGGGTGAGGTCCCTCTCACCCGACCCGGTCTCGTCCGCGGCACTGCCCACGCAGACCTTCCTGACCCGACCCGACCCGCACTCCTCGCCCACCGCCGCATGCCGGTGGGCTTGGTCCCAGGTACGTACCCGACCCAATTACCCAAATACCTGTGGCTCTGGGAGAGCGGAACCTAAGAGAAAAAGAGAGGAGAGCTGCGTAGGGGAAGAGGGGGTTTTGCTCTGAGGAGTTTACCTTCGACACTTAGTTGAATTCAGAGAAAGCATAGAGCTGATGGAAGAAACAAAGAAGAAGAGAAGGCTAAGGTAGAAGAAAGGTAAAGTCAGGAAGAAGAGGAGGTCAGGCAGAAAAGAGAAGAAGGAAGAATCTGAAGAAAAGAAGGATCGCAAAGGCAGAAGGCAGAGAAGAAGAAGAAGAAGAAGAAGAAGAAGAAGAAAGGTAGAGAAAGCTAAGCAAAGGCAGAAAAGAAGAGAAGAAGATTCAAAGAAAGAGAAAACAGGCACTGTAGCACAAGACTTTTAAGGCATCTGATTACAAAATCAAACGTCCAATTTTCATAAGCTCTCCATTATTTTATCTACAATTATTTTTACTCTTCATATACTCGTGCTTTACACTCCTAATTAGATTTTGAGTAGTATTATGTGTTCAATTTGCATTTATTGTTGAGATTAGTATATGAATTCCATTTGCTCCCTATGTTCGACCTCGGAATATATTCGAGTAATTAAATTATATCTATTTTGAACGCTATTTTGGTTGTACTACAATGCAACACTCTTAAACAACCAATTCAGTGCCCATAACATTTTGGCGCCGTTGCTGGGAATTAGTGTCCTTAACATAGCCACCACCCTTTTCTGTGATGAGCCCAAGGTGACGAAGTGTGGCGACTCAGTGGATATAAGTAGCCCTCCTGACCAGGAGGGTGGATTATGTCGGTCTTGCACCACAGGAAGTTACATAAAATCGTCTCATGCCCGAGACATTGATTAACAATTTAAGAATAATAAGAATATGGGAAAATTGCATAAAAGGGACTGAATATAAAACAGGTTGTAAACAAATAAACTATCAAGATAGGGCCTTTTTTACTGTACTCTGTATTTGAGTTACCTGTTTAGTTGTACTACTCTACTCAGCTTTCAGTGATGTTGTCTCGGGTCCCATACTTAGGTGTTGCTGAGCAGTCGGGTGTTGCGGCTGCAGTTGGTCAGACCTCTACTGAACCATGTCCTACTTAAGGAAACGGTCTGTACTAAGCTAGTGGCTCATAGGAGTAGTTCTTTCTACTGTTAGATTTTTAATTTCTGTCTTCTTGGTAGATGTACGAGACTTTCATTTATTTCTGCTCTAGGTGAACGTTGCTTTTACGGTTAACACTTTTGTTTATTTTCATTTAATGTTTTATGAATGAATATTGCCTATTGATGTTTTATGACGTTATGTTGGGTGACTGTTGACAGAGCAAAATAGAGGTTTTAAATGTTGCATTGTAGTATATGTTGAAATCGTTTGAAAACAAATAATATTTATTACATGAATGAAAGTTCGAGGTCGAACATAAGGAGCAATTAACAAAATACTTCTCAGGATCGTAATTCAAATGCAATATAAGAATTTCAAACAAGAATGATATATAAATGAAATCGGATGTCAATAATGCAAAACGAAGATAGGGTAAAATAGTGATTTGAATCACCAAATTACCCTACAATGTTAAGCTTTCCAAGCTACTCAAAGTAATAGATCATATAAGCCAAGTACATCTCAATTTAATCAACAGAATCAAGGTATTAGCAGATATCAGACGACAAAATAGGCACTCAGATGACTTAACAGAGGCAAAGGCCTATCCTCTGTTCTTCTTCAAGCCTCAGGGAGAGGCGTAGACTTCTCTGTTCTTCTCTTTTCTTCTTCCTTCTCTTCTTCCCTCAGCTTCAGAGAAGGCACAGTGCAGGACTCAGCATGCTAGCAGTGGCAAAGGCTTTTCTTAGATCTCACAAGTGTTGAGAGAAGAGCGACAAAGAAAAACCCCCCCTCTCTCCTCTCCTTTTTCTCTTCTTCCACTCTCAAAACCAGCAAACCAGATCAAATCCGGGTAACCGGGTAAACGGACCAAGCCCAAACCCGCGAGACGTGATCGCGGGCGAGGGCGAGCGTATGCGCGTGTGTGTGGGGACCTCACCCCCTGTGCGTGCTGAGGCAACCAAGCAAATGCACGAAATCAACTTAAGCCATGCGTGCGGTTCAGCAACCCACGATGTGGACTAAAGTCCCACAGCTTCTTCGTGCGTCAACAGCAGCAGGTCGAGCTTGCAATTGCGGGCGAGGAAGGCACTGGCTGCTTCAATCAGGAGTCTGGAACTACAGCTGGAGGGATTCCGCACCACCTGGGCATGGAGGTGAGGAAGAATACTGCGAGAACAAGGTCGTCGAAGTCGGAGAAGGTGGAGGTGGCAGTAGCAGTCCGGTGAACATCTAAAACCAAAATACGGCCTTGCGGCCACATCAAAACAGTCTAGAGGGATCGCCTTTGGGATGGCGAATGTGGTGAGGGGTTTAGCATGGAGTAGGTGTAGCTGTGGTGGTCGGACGGAGTCAAGACCGGAAGTGAGGTGATGGGTTGTTCGGGAGGCCTATAGAGAGGCCAATCGAGTGAACAACCAGAGGGCTTTTGCTCTCTAAAAGGTGGCGATGCTAATTGGTGTGATAGCGGCGAGATTCGAGCATTGTGGCGGCGTGTAGGCATCACCGGAGTGGAGGAAGGTGACGACGTTGAGGAAGAATCAGTGGTCGTGCGTGTGTTGCGAGAGTGGGAGAATAATGTAGAGAGGAAAAGGGAGTGATAGAGGGACTTAGGGATGAGGTAGAGAGGCGGAGGGCTCCGATGTTGGTTGACCAGAGCAGGAGGAGGTAGAGGCGGCGAGGCGGCGACATCGATTAAGGCAAAGGCACGACCTCTCTTTGACCGGAGAGGTTCGCGAGGATAAGGGGAAGCTAGTTGGCCATCCAATTTGATGGTTGGACGGCCAGAGGAGGAGAGGGGAGAGGAGTCGTCGGAGCTAAGTTCGAAGGTAGCCGAAGATGGAGTAGAGGAGGATTTCTCAGGCTAAAACTTGCTGGGGAAAAGTGCAGGGCCACGGGGGGCCTTTTATAGGGCTCTAGACGATGTTTTGGGAAGCTTGAAAAGCTCATCGGAGAAAGAAATCCCAAGATGCCCTAATCTCTCATTCGTTCGCATGAGAGATTGGGAAGGTTTTGGGGCTTGGGAATTGTCTCAAAAGGAAGGGAATTCCTTGACGAACTTCCCTTTCAAATCTGAGAGGGATTTGTTAAGGAATCAAGGAGAACTTGCCATATTTAGGTCGCTGGAGTTTGTACGAATATGATTCATGGAAGTAGGAACCTCTTTGTGAAAATGATGACAAAGTTAGGGGCCTTTTTGTAAGGATTTTGAAATTTAAGGGCATATGTGTGATATAAAAGAATTAGACAGGACCAAATTGCAAACTAGGTTAAGATGATCTCAGATTAGGCCCAAATTTTGATACAAACATGATTTGGACCTAAGGAATTTAATGGTGAAGTCTGATTTTGGTTTTGAACTAATTTGACTGGGTAATTTATGCAAGAACCTAAATTAGGCCAAATGTCAGTCTGAGACTCTATTTTGGGTCAAGACGGGTTTTGATGGTTAAATTGAAGGTACAAAACCCTAGAGAATATTTTCTTATGAATTTTAGAGGGTTTAGGTGAATTTTATTTTAACTAGAACCCCAGTTAACTAAGCGAGTCTGTTTTTAGGGTTTCACAAGTCATTTAATTCTCAAAAACACGCGAAAACCCTTTTCTGTCTGTATTAACCCACTTATTGGACTTTTAAGACCATTTGACCCTTAATTACCCCTGGAAAAACCCGTGGTTGTTCTGCATTCAAGATATGATGGTAAAATTACAGCTTTAACACTGATTTCTTATCTTTCTCTTAGAATGATTATGCAAAGAACTATGGCTCTCTAGCAGTTTTATAGGAGCATTTATCCTTGATAATGACTAAATTGAGCTAGTTATGGCTCATGATGGTGTTCCCTTCAACGACTACGATTTTATGGGTTTTCGTGCTAATTGTTAGCACCAGGCGACTCAGGTCTCGTCAGTTGGTGGGACTCGGGTCGTCGCACCTACACCCTTAGAACTTAGGTTTGCACACAATATCACCCATTCCACATTTGCCTTCCTCAACGCCTGCATCCCTCCAGCGAGCTCGCATGCCCGCTCAATTGCACCAATCACCACACCACAATTTCCAGAAGCACTGTCGCATACTTGTGACCAAAAGCCCTTACACCACCGGGCTATTGACCACCAGAACACCCTACCGAACTCCACCACCTTCACGCACCTTCGTCGACTTCACCACGCACACATACACCTTCTTACCGCACGCAACCACCACCAGCACGTTCGCCACACTCAGGCAATCCTCCTAAGCAATTTTGACAGGGCTAAGAGGCTGTATTCTCCGTTTCAGGTCTACGCTAGAGCTCCGTCGCCGCCACCACCTTCTCCGACTCCATCTGCAGTTCCCTGACCAAATTCGTTCACGCTGCTACCTCCTGGCACTGCAAACCAATCCCAAGATCACCTCCAGGTCTTCAATTGCAACAACAGGCACCCCCTTCGACCTTAATAAGAGAGACCTTCATCTACGGCTGCACACGAAGAACAGTAGGGACAATAGTCACACATCGTGGATTTTGAAGCTCGCTGTAGTGAATAAAGGGAATTTGTCACAGAGGCTTATCGCCTTAGCACACGGGGTGAGGTCCCACTCACTGCACGCGCGCTCACTCCTCCCTCGCTACCTCGCATCAGTGAGCTTGGCCCTTTGGATTCGATTACCCTCCTGATTACTCGGTATTGTTCACCTGGGTCTAAGCTGAGAGAAAGGGAAGAGAATCAGAGAGAGAGAGGGGGGGGAGGGTTTTGCTCTGCCTTGGGATTCGTGCCCTCTCCTTCTCTCAACACTTAGCCTCTAAGGGCTTTGTGCAAGGCCCTTGTGCCTCTGTCTGCGCCTCCATTGGTGTGTTGTTGCTGTGCCTCTTTAGTGAGGCTTAAGGCAAGGTCTTGTGCCTTGTGAGGTGCTGCTGGTTAAGGCATCTGAGGCCTTCTGTTATTGTCTGATCTGGCATTTGATTGAGTACATTGGTCTGATAATTGATTGAGATTACTGTTGGTTTATTTAAGTGATTTGTGTGCTTAAACTTAAGGGTTAATTTGGTGATTCAAATCACCATTTTACCCCAATCTTTTTACACTGATCTTTATTGAAATACTATTTTGAGCATTTCATTGGTTCAATTGCATATTATTATTGCTGTTATGATTAGTGAATTGAAATTGTCATATTTGCTCCCTGCGAACAACCTCGGACTGCAAATTGATTTTGAGCTTTACAAATTTAAGTGTTTCATGCGATTTTTGTCCTATACTATAATGCATATTTCTAAACATCGATGATTTCACGTAAACACCAACCACCATCGAGGAGTTGGTTACGCCTAGTGCACTCTTCGCCCACCTTTCCCTGGCATCTGGGGTCCAACCCCTCAGTCTCTGACCCACGTTAATTTCTTGAGTAGTCCTGGTGTCACCCATTCTAAAAAAAATTTAATTAGTCAAAGATCTCGTGCATAAATTAGATGATTCCCCATATAGGTATCACCAGGTATCCCCATTGGACTACCATTTCGAGCGCTTACTTGAGTCCCTCGGTGATAACCCACCAGTTCCCGCACGATCAGAGTTGAGGTCAGAATCAACACCGTACTAATATAACTGAAATGACCTGTCGCTCTTTGGGTTGGATAAGAAGTCTGTAATATTCATCAGATGTCTGTCCAGACGTCTAGATAGACGGCCGACGTCTAAAAGTAGGGAAACCGTACGTTCTTTTGCTCTTCGCATGCATGCATTTTCTCTCCCCTTCGGCCTCCTCACCCAAAACCCTAAACACCTAGTATTTAAACCCCCATACCCTTCATCTTTCTCCCCATCACCACCAGCCACCACCCCCTCCATCTCCTTCCCCAGTCGGCGACCACCTTCGTTATCGCTCTTCCCCCCTTGCTGCAAGCGAGGGCATGAAGGAGAGAGGGAGAGAGCGTGAGCGAGTGCGTGAGAGGGAGAGGGTGTGAGCGAGGGCGGGAGCTCATTCGCGAGGGGCTTTGTTGCGGGTGCGGCGGCGCGAGCTCGGTGGAGCTCAAGGAGGAGGAACTTGGGAGCTCGAGAGGGAGCTTGCGAGTGCACGGCCAAGAGACCATGTGGGGATTGGAGTCATGCGAGAAGGAGGAGCTCGCGAAGGAGAGCTTCGCGACCTCCTGAAGCTGCTGGCGTAGCAGCTGCAAGCAACGCGGAGGAGTCCGCACGGAGAAGAAGGCTTGTGAGAGTTATGAGTACTAGATATTTTCCAGTATCAAACGTCTGTGGCATCTCCCAAACTTCTGGAGCTAAAGTCGGACGTCTGAAAGCACATTAGTGCCAAGGTACGTATTTCTCTGCACGATTTCCACTCATGCAGACCTTACGTAGGACTCTTAGCCGCTTTTGGCTCTGCGCGTGCATACGCAGGTGCAGAGCGTTGGAAAGGCACAGGGTGCGCCCTTCGAGGTGTTTTTCGATGTTTGGACACATTGCCAGACGTCTGACTGCACTCCCAAACGACCGGAAGGATCCGGACTTCTAGGAAAGCCGCAGGAAACCCAGGGTAAGTACTGACGTCTTTTAAGACGTCTGGGACTAATCCTAGACGTCTGATTGTGGACAGTATGCGTGTTTTTGGTCCATTTAGGGCCCAAACGGAATCAGATTTTCGCAAATGAAGTACCGTTGTTTTCCGTTTGAGTTTCTCTACGAGTTAGTGTCACTTGTATACAGTTTTGGACTCGTTTGATGTGATTGGTCAATTGTATAGGTCTCTAGCCAATTGAGTACACGAGACCCGCGGAGGCGACAGGATCTGCGATCCGAGCCCCCATTCCTCCCGTGTTTCCCAGTAGAGTGGTTTACATTAATATTAAGATTTAAACAAATAAACTTCATGTTTAGAATAACTTGAATTAACCCTAGGATGAAAAATGAAACATAGGGTAGGAGCAAATGAATATGGCTTGAGCTACACTGTTTACTTGAGATGCATGTTAAATCCTAAATGCTAGCAAATGTATTAATTTGTTGATGTGATATTTTCTCAGTTAGTAAAACACGAGCTGCATGTTATAAGAATGAAACCTGTAATGTGAATAATGAGATCAGAATATTGGAAAATGGAATGAAAGGAATATCAGCATGAACCCTACGGGGAATTAGGAGAAGAACTCTTGTACATGGAAAGAGATTAGTAAGTAGATGGGTAGTGAGCTGGCCCTTGTGTATGCGGTACCAAGGAGAGCAACTGTCCCTTTAGTGTAGAGGAGAACTAGCCACCCCTTTAGGTTGAGACCCGGGGTTAAGTATAGTCATTGTATACTGACTTCTGTTTTGGCCCTCATGTACGTGGTATTGAGGTGAGCTACTTAGTGTAGGGAGGGAGCTAGGCGCTCCACGGTGCCTGGGGTTAGGACTAGCCACCCTACACCGACTCTTGTTAGGCCCACTGGGCAAACCGGGATAGTCGGACGAGGGTACGTAGACTGTGGAGGGGCGAGACCCCTGTTTTATTCTGAGGGGCGAGACCCCTATTCTGAGATGGCAAAGTCCTGTGCTGTACCTTTAGGCGTACCCTCTAACAGAAATGACTGACCGCGTGCCAATGCGGGATAGCTACCCATGCGCTTATCATGCCTGTCGTAGTGACTGCTACGTCGCAACCGTGACCTTGGGGTGGTTGACCGGATGTAGGACTACCATGGGGGACTCTCCTGGCCAGGAGAGCATCACGTGTACATCCTACATCATGGGAAAGACTGCAATCAAGATCGTCCCCATAAGGGACCGTCAAGATCAAGAAATGACTAGTTTATAAGAGAATGAACGAATTAGAACAACTTAGTTGAGCTAAATGGAATTGAAAAATAATTAGTTGCCTGTCTTAACTTAAATTGCTTGTAAATGGTTTAGTTACCATTCTACTCAGAATTAGCTGACTACGAAATTTTATAACCTTATTCAGGTTAGGGAGTTGAGCAGCCAACACCACTGGCTGCAGAGGGAGCTGGGCCCAGTCGAGCCCAGCCTTAGCTTCGTTTCCTTTCTGTTTCCTAGCTTCTGTTGTAGTAGTGAGTATTTTTGTTATATGTAATACTGTTTCAGTTACTTTTCTGCTATACTTTCCGCTGTCGTAGTTGTGATGGCCTATAATATTATGAGACTGTTTCATTCTGTTTCCTTTACTGTCTCTTAATTATTTTCTGCGTAGTTACATTGCTTATGTGGTTGTGGAATATTTTCTGCTTTTGGTTATTTTTCGTTGGACGACTAGGTCTTGGGATTAGTCAAGGCAAGCTGGTCTCAGGTCCTGTAAGGATCTGGGATTGGGTCGTAACAATAACAATATCAAATGTCCGCACTTCTAGTTAGATATCTGATCATGGCTTATCAGACTTATGACATTAAAATTAGACGACAACCTGGTGTAATATTAGGTTTGCCCTCCTTAACTGTTGCCTTTAGACATCTTCACACTTTGTTAGATGCTCAATCTTATGATCAAACGTTGCATCCTACAAAATAAGGCATTCGCCTCATTTTCCAAACATCAGTTGGGTCATCTTGTAAAATGACCCAGATACCCTAGCAATCAGACATCCAAGCTCTTGTCTAGACGTCTAGAGTCCTCTCCAGACGTTTGACCACCATATTAGAACTTTTGATGACATGCACTTCGAGACCAGAAGTACACTCACTGCAGAGTTTGTCTGATTAAGTCATCAAACGTCCCCTCTTATAGTATCAAGCATTTGACCACCATGTCAGATGACCAGAATTGTATACTCACGACCTTGGAGGAAAAATCCCCTCTAGGGGCCATCTGATTTTAGGATCAAATGTCTGATGGCCTTCCATCATACGTTTGATTGCAAAGTCAAATGACACCTAATGGAGTTTATGCACACAATCCACCTACATTAACTCTATTTGACTTCCAATGCTTGGAAACTTTAGGAAAAGTATATGGATGCCATCCAGACCCATATTGGCATCCCTAATCACTCATTGAAGATGAAAACCACCGCTGATAGGCATCAAAATCACATTTCCTATGACATGCAAACTGACTTTTGGGTTAGGGGTGACTTCCTACACCACCACCACAAAACCCCTATGACTTCGGGGAGGATCCATGACTTTCCCCTAAATTTCATATCAAATGGGAATAGAAAAACCACAAAAAGAGGATAAAAAGTCCTACCTTGGTTTCTGAAGTGATTTATTGCGGTTAGGAACTCCTCTTCTCCTTTACAAGTTGCAACCACCTCTTTGTCGCAGACATATACTTGCAAAATAACATCCACCCCAGTAGAACCCCTAAATCAGTTTCCTTGTACGAATCTAAGGGTGAAATAACATGTTGATTTATGAGAACCACATCATAAACCCTAACTACCACAATCTAACCCTGATATGTGAGAAAAAGCTCCTACATGACCCAAAGAAATGCTTAACTTAGAGAATTCTGAGTTTAAGAATAAAATAAATCATAAGGGGTAAAACTACAATTTCACCAATGCAGTTTGCAAACATGGTAATTAAGGGTCCAAACACAGGTCAAACAAGCTTAGAAAGAAAGAAAGTGGGATGATCTGATCTAAATAAGGGTTATTGCAACTTCCAGGAATTAAATGACATTCTGTAACCATAAAACAAATCCACTTCAATTCATGAGGTTCGAGGCAGGATAAAAACCAACTAAATCCTTTAAAATTCATATAAAAATATTCTTTAGGGCTTAGAACCTTCAATTTGGCCTTAGAAACCTATTTTGACCTAAAAAGAGAACCATGCCCAATTAATAACTTAATTTGGGTTTCTGCACAAATTGGCCAGTCAAACATGGTTCAACCTAGAATTAAAATTCACCATTAAAATCCTTAGGTTCAAATTGGTCTTGTATAAAAACCTGAGCCTAAGAAGAGACCTCCTTGACCGACTTTACAATTTGGTCCTCGTCATTTACTTTTTGACCCTTATCTTTTGAAACCCTTGCATTTAGGCCCCCATCTTTTCATCATTCTTTGTATAACGGTCCTCCCTGCAAACTCTGCACAGCACCATGCTCCGGCGACCTTGCGCGGAGCATGGCGCCGCATAGAGAAGGGTTACCACCCTACAAAGCAGAAGCGGGGTTCCCTGCGACGTCCTCTGTCGCAGGGACCCGCCCATGCCCTCTGCCGACCACCATACCTTCCGTGCGAATGCGCGGAAGGTATGGGTGTCATCTCCAGCCTCACTCCGGCGAGGCTGGCACGTCGCCAACCTGCTCCTCTCTCTGCGCCAACCCCTTTATAAGGACCGACACCCCCTACCGGCTCCTGCAAGCTTTTCTTTGACGGAGAACTCCCACCCCTTCATCCCTTCCTCCTCCGTCACAAGGCCCGAAGCTTCCGGCGACTTCCCCCTCTTCCTCCTCATCGCTCTGCTGCCCTACCTGCAGCAAGGTTTGCCTTGCTCCATCGTCCGTGCTGGGTTGTACCTGCCGGCACCCTCTGCTTGCTTCCTCGTCACCGCACTCCTCCTCCAGGGCTCCTTCTTCTCCAGCTCGAGCAGATACGAGCCGGCAGCTCCGCCCTCCCCCTTCTTCTAATACTTAGGTAAATAGCTTCCTCTCCATTTCCCTTACATTTTCCCTCTCTTAATCTACCTTTTCACTCCACTGCACGCGACTTCCACCTCCACCTGCTCCATCTCCGACCACCTTCTCCAGCGAGTCCATCACACCTCCACAGACCTCTTCACCCCTCGCCGACTACCCTAGAAGCTTCCCCTCACTCCACTCAACCGATCCCACCTCTCCATTCACTGCCAACCACCACCAGAACAAACCCATCGTCTCGCACACAATTCGACCTAGGGCTACCTCGACACGCGCCCTCGCGCCTCGCCAACACCCGCACTGCATTCGCCGCACTCCGGCGAAGCTCCCTGCGTATTCTGACTGGGCCAAGAGGCCGTATTTCTGCTTTCAGGTGGAAGCCCCTTCGCCGCCATTACTGAGCTGCTGCAGCTCCTCCACCTGCAGCTGCAAGCGCTTTCCAGCCCAGGTGCACACCCCAGGTCGTGCGGTTTACCTCTGCGAAGGCACCCAGGCCTGCAGTTGGGGTGAAGGCATCGCGAGCTGCTGCAATTGCCTGCGGTTTCCTCAGCTGCAAGTGCTAATTTGGGAGGTGGGACTTTAGTCCCACCTCGTAAGTGCGTGGCCAAGAGCCCGCACTTAAATTGGAAAAGTGTTTAAGGCTATTCGCCTTCGAACACAGGGGTTAGGTCCCTCTCACGCATGCTGCGTGCAACGCGCTCGCTCGCCCTCACCCGCGCTCACGCCCCGCAGGTCTGGGCAGGATCCGATTACCCAAACCGTGCACTCCTCGCCCACCACCGCACGCGCGGTGGGCCTGGTCCTAGGTGTGATACCCACACCCGATTACCCGGCTCTGGGAGAGTGGTCCTAAGAGAGAAATCTGAGAAAGAGAGAGACGCGGGGAAGGGTAGGGGTAGGTTTTGCTCCAACCCTTGTGTGAGCGTGCAGGAACAGAAGGAGAAGAAGGAAGGAAGGAAAAGAAGAAGAAGGGGAGCGGCCGAAGCCTCGGCAGCTCAGGGCAGCTGAAGAAGAAGAAACGAAGGAGAGAAACAGAAGAAGAGAAGGAAGGCACTGTAGCAAACCTACAGTTAAGTCGTATGACCACTGCATCAGACGACGGAAGGGCAGCGGATAGAACAAAAAGAAGAGAAAAGAAGAGGAGCTGTAAGGGAAGAAAAGAAAGAAGGAAGCAGAGAAGAAAAAGAAGAAGAAAAGAGAAAGAAGAAAGAAGACTGAAGCCGCAAGCAAGGAAAGAAAGCTAAAGAAGAAGAAGAAGAAGTCAGAGAAGAAGAAGATTACCACAGCCGCATAAGAAGAAAAGAAAAGAAAGAAGAAAGGAAGACTGCAGGAAAAAGAAGAGAAGGAGATTAGCTGAAAGAAAAAGAAAGACAGAAAGAAAAGGAAGAGAGAAGAAGAAGAAGCCAAGAGAAACTCTAGCTCCCTCTCTCTCTCTTATTTTTGTAACCTAATTGAGAATTTTTATATTTCTAGAATTCTAGTTGCTCCCTGAGTTCGACCTCGGGAAAATTTGTTCCGAGTAAAAATGTGCAGTAATCTGGTAGTTGTTTTGTACTGCAACGATTGTAAATCATAATAACATAAACCCAACCGTTGCCAGATAGAGCTACCATTTCTTGGCGCCGTTGCCGGGGAGCAACGGCTATTCTAGAGGCTATAAAATCTCTATTTATGAGTTTCTAATAATCTCTTCTCTCTTTTGTGTGCAGGTACAGGAAAATCAAGAAGCAGCCGGACAACAACCACCACAAGGACAGGTAATAGTAGCAGTGCGACCGAAGCTAGGTCTTTTGTTTGTTATAGTAATGTCGTTGTGGTACAGATAAAATAGCTACAGTTTGTCGTCATTGCCACTATTATAATTTTACTCAGAAATATTTTTCTTCCGAGGTCAAACTCAGGGAGCTATTAAAATTCTAGAAGTACAATGCTTTTATTACAAAAATGAGAGAGAGAGAGGTAGATTTTGTTTCTTGACTTTTTCTTCTTCTCTTCTTTCTCTTTTTGCTTGTCTTCTTCTTCTCTTCTTTATCTTCTTTATCTTCTTTTCTTTTCTTCTTCTTCTTTCTTCCTTCTTTCTGCTTTCAGCTGTGGCACCTTTTCTTTTCTTTTTCTTCTTCTTTGCTTTGTCTGCAGAGCTTCATCCGTCGTCTGATTTCTCAATCAGACGGCTTAAGTGGTGTCTGCTATAGTGCTTCCTTTGTACTTCTTCTCCTTCTGCCTTCTTCTCTCAGTCTTCTTCTTCTTCTTCCTTCTTCTTTCTTTCTTCTCGCAGTCTTCTTCTTCTTTCTTCTTCTCTTACCCTGTCCCTGCACAAAGAGAAAAACCTACCCTGTCCCTATACCCGCACGTCTCTCTCTCTCTGTAAAGCACTCACAAGACGCTCTCCCACAGCCGCGGGTAATCGGGTCGGGTTTCGTGCCCGTGACCAGGCTCACCGGTGTGTAGGTGATGCGTGAGGTGTGCTCAGATTGGGTCAGGTAGGATCCGCCGGATCCGCGTGATGAGCTCGCGGACCGGGCGGGTGAGTGGGTGAGGGACCTCACCCCAGTGCTTTCGGAGGCGACCAGTAGAAAGCACAAAATCAATTTATACTACTGCGGGGTTTAGTAAACTCACGATGTGGGACTATCTTCAGCGCTCTTCTCGCGCGCGCCCGCAGCAGACCGCAGCTTCGCTTCCTCAGCTGCAGGCTCTATTCGCATCGATAGCTGGGTGAGTTGCCTTCGCACTACCCTCCCAACCTCGCAGCACCTGGAGCCCTGGAGTTTTGAAGCCTGGAGCGTGCGTGGAGCTGCTTCAATGCAGCGTCAATGGCAGCCGGGCGTCGAAACTGCCAGACACGAAAAGGGCCTCTCGGCCTAATCAGATCAGCGGGGGACCTTCGCCGTGGCACGGCGAAGGTGGTGCGAGGTGTAGCAGGTTGTGGGGCGGCCTAGGCGTGCATGCATAGGTCGCCCTGTGACCGGAGGTGTGGGTGTGTTTGGGGGAGCGATGAGTGGGTGTAGAGCGGTAGTGGGTGGGCGGAGGTTGTTCAGCGTGATGAGGCGGAGGTTATGCGAGGGTCGGCGAGGTGTGTGGGGGCGGCGGAGCGATGGGAGCGTCTCGCCAGAGGGTGGCCGGAGACGAAGAAGGTGACGGTGGACAGGAGCAGTCGAGGGTTTAATCGAATGGAAGACAGTAAGGAAAAGAAAGAGGGGAGATGGGGAGTAGTTCTGACCTAGTTACAGGGACGAAAGGGCCGGAGCAGGGCGGCAGTCGTATCGATTGTCGCCGGAGAAGAAGATACCCAGAGGGAGAGGGCGGCGGCGAGGAAGAGAGTGGGAGGGCGCGCGCTGGGTACAGCGCGACGTGGGAAGAGCGGGCAAAGGTGGCTCTGCTGCTGGTATTGCAGCAGAGCGACGAGACGGAGGAGGAGGAGCCGCAGGAGCTGGTGGGTTTCTGCCGGAGTGGGAAGATAGGAAAATTGGGGGTTTTTCTCCGTCAGGACCGAGCTACCCTCGTCGGCTGGCGACGGCGATCCTTATAAAGGCGAAGGTGGAGGGGTGGGTGTAGGGAGGTGACGTGCCTCCCTCGCCGGAGAATGGTCAGAGTTGCAACCCATACCTTCCGTGCGTTCGCACGGAAGGTGTGGGCGATGGTAGAGGTCATGGTGGTGTCCCTGCGACAGTAGACATCGCAGGGAACACCCAGTTCAACTGGCAGAGGGCCTCCCTCACCCTACGCGGCGCCATGCTCCGCGCGAAGTCGCCGGAGCATGGCGCTGCTCAGAGATTTGCAGGGGGGACCTAAGTGTAAAGAACGACGAAGAACCTAGGGGCCAAAATGCGAGGGTTTCGAAAGTTGAGGGTCAAAAAGTAATAGATGAGGACCAAAATGCAAAGTCAATCAAGAAGGTCTCTTCTTAGGCTCAAGTTTTTATGTGTGACTAAATGGGACCTAAGGATTCTAATGGTGAATTTTATTTCTTGGTCAGACCTTGTTTGACCGGCCAATTTACGTAAAAACTCAAATTAAATCATTAATTGGGCATGGTTCTCAATATAGGTCAAAATGGGTTCCCAAGGCCAAATTGAAGGTTTTAAACCCTAGAGATTATTTTTCTATGAATTTTAGAGGGTTTATACGATTTTTACTTTGCCTCGAACCTCGTGAATTGAAGTGGATTTGTTTTAAGATTACAGAATGTCATTTAATTCCGTGGAGTTGTTGTAGCCCTTGTTGGATCAAATCATCCCACTTTCCTTCTTATTAGGTTAGTTTGACATATGTTTGGACCCTGAGTTACCCTGTTTACTGATTGTGTTGGTGAAATTGCATTTTTACCCCTTATGACCTGTTTTCTTTACAAACTCAGAATTCTCTGAGTCAAGCCTTTCTATGAGTTATGTAGGAGCTTTTTCTCGCATATCTAGGTTAGATTCTGCTAGTTAGGGTTCATGATGTGGTTCTCATCATACCCCCATGCCTAGCTTTTGCTAGTCCCTTAGTAAAAACTTAAGGTTTAACCTTTGTTCTAGACCATGATGTTTTTAATAACTTCAGATAAGTGCTTTTTCATTTGAACTTAGATTAGGTTAGAATGCTGACCATAGGCCTAAAAGGTACTCTAGTACCAATCAAGATCTAGATCTATCTAGCCTCAGCCTCAGTCTTTGGTAAAGGTTTTTAAGGCCCACAAGAACTGACCTAAGGTCTATTGGACTTTGTGGTTAAAGCACCCGTGCTTGAAATGATTTTAGCCCTGGCTCAGTTCGCAGTGCATTTTGCAAGAGAGAGAGATAGAAATTTATTTTTGTTTGGAGAGTTTTCTCTCTCTTTTTCTTTTTTATTCTAGCTTAGGATTGGCTTTTCAACACGGTCTATATCGGATTCCTTACCCCCATCATCAATCCTCAAGGGTTTCTGGCAATCGATGCTTCGAGATAGCACCGCCCATGGAAGCTCCCGGAACCCTGGCTATTGAGATTTCGAGATAATCCCATCCATGGTGTTCCGTGGTCGAATCCAGACCCTGGCAATTGACACTTCGTGATAATGCCATCCATGGAATCTGAACCAGCAGAGTGCTTACATGCCCCCAGTAGGATATATAAATATCCTAAGAGATAAGCACCAAGGAGATGATATTTTGTTACGCATCTTCAAGGGGATTTCCCGCCTCTCCGCACTGGGAACTCGTCCAAATCAACTTATGTTGATCGGCCGCTCCTACTCTAGGTGTACTTTTTAGAATTTTTTGACGCTCTGCGTGATTTTGATTTTTACGCTTACTGAACCAGGCTGTGTGTGAGGTTAGGGTGCTTAGGTTATAGAGTCCCGTAGACCAAAAGTTAATTAATGAGGTCAAATACTCCCTAAGCCCTGGACCTAATACTTAAGCTTTTCATTTTCCTCAACCTCTTGAGGAATGTCTAGATCTTAATGGGTACTAAGAGTCTATCCAAGAATGCCTAAAGTTTGCGTTCTTACTAATCTCACCATGCACTTTTCATTTCTTTTCTTGAATAAGGTCTAGAACTTAGGTCAATTCCTTAGTTTCTTACTAATGACTCTTTTCTTTCATTTTTGCGCTCCTTTTTCATTTTGTTTCCTTCTCCCACAAAATTTCCTTTCTCCTCTTATTCTTCTTTTTTTGGCATATGTGATTTTTTTGTTTAAAACCTTTTCTTACAAGTTTTGCACTTTTATGCCCCCTACGCCTAAGGTTTGCAATGTCCTCATTGTGACTTAGGGGGTTTTTTTTTACTTAGTTCATTCCTTAAGACAGATGTTTTGATGAGTGAATGGGTCGGGATGAATTTTGTGGACGATTTCTAATCTCAGATGCAAGCATCTGAGGTGGAGTCGGCTGTCTATAAGGGCGAACCTTAAGTGCATAAAGGTGTGAAAAAGGTTTTATATTTTCAAGAAAATGACAGGCTGCCTCCCGTTAAGCATTGAGTTTTACGCCATCGGCTGGGCGCAATAAGCTTAAGGGGAATGGCGGAAATAAGATGATTCAGCCGAATCAGTAGAAGTCACATCAATGAATGGCTTGAGTCTCTGACCGTTCACGATGAAAGGTTCGGAATCATGGCTGAGCAGACTGATTTCGATGGCTCCTTTTCGAAAAACCTGTCGGACTAAATATGGTTCGACCCACTTGGATCACAGCTTTCCAGGGAAAAGTTTGAGTCGGGCATCAAAGAGTAGGACCTTCTGACCAGGATGAAAGATCTTTCTCGAGATATGCTTGTCATGGAAGGCTTTAACCCACTCCTTGTAGATTCGCGAGTTCTCATACGCGTCTAGGCGTAATTCATCGATCTCGCTGATTTGAAGTTTTCTGTGGGTTCCAACCTTCGAAAGATCAAGATTACAGTTCCGTACTACCCAATAGGCTTTATGCTCCAGTTCTACGGGAAGGTGACACGCCTTCCCATACACCAGTCTAAAGGGAGACATGCCTAATTGGGTTTTGTGGGCGGTCCTATAGGCCCACAATGCTTCCGGAAGTCGGGACGACCAGTCCTTCCTATCAGGCCGAACAGTGACCTGAGGATTTTCTTGATCTCCCGATTTGATAGCTCAACTAGACCATTAGTTTGGGGGTGGTAAGGAGTAGAGATTCGGTGAGACACCCCATATTTGGTCATCAGTGACCTAAACTGAGCGTTTGTGAAATGAGTCCCTCCATCAAAGATTATAGCACGAGGAATCTCGAACCTTGAGAAAATGTTTTGATGAATGAATTTAAGAGCGATTTTGTGATCAAAGGTTTAGGTCGGTATGGCTTCGATCCATTTGGACACGTAGTCCACAACAAGCAGAATGTATTCGAAACCATCCGAAGTTGGAAAGGGGCTCATAAAATCAATCCCCCAAACATCAAAGATTTCGCATACGAGAATCGGCTGCAAAGGCATCATGTCGCGACGGCTCATGTTGCCCAAAGTCTGGCAACGACTGCATGCCTTGCAATGACTGTATGCATCTTTGAACAGCGTGGGCCAGTAAAAGCCATATTGGAGGACTTTTGATGCGGTTTTATGCCCAGAGAAATGGCCACCGCATGCCTGGTCATGGCAGAAAGAGGATATTGTTGATTTCCTCTTCCGGGACACATCTCCAGATGACTTGATCAGCACCTACGCAGAAAAGGTACGGCTCTTCCCAGATGTAATACTTGGCATCCGAACGCAATTTGTCTTTCTTGGCCTTCGGCCAATTAGACGGGATCTGATGAGATGCCAAGTAGTTTACTACATCAGCAAACCATGGAAGTCTAGTACCGATAGTCAGCAGGTGCTCATCAGGAAAATGTTCCGTGATGGGTTCGGAAGGGTTGATAATCTCAGAAGGAAGACGGGACAGATGGTCGGCTACCACATTCTGCCTTCCCGCCTTGTTGCGAATTTCAAGATCAAATTCTTGCAACAGCAAGATCCAACGAATTAGTCGGGGCTTTGCGTCCTTCTTGGCAAGGAGAAGCCTTACAGCCGTATGATCCGAGTAGACGATGACATGGGAACCCAGGAGATACGATCGGAATTTTTCAAGGGCAAATACTACGGCTAGCAGCTCTTTCTCCGTAACCGTATAGTTACGCTGAGCCTCGTCAAGTGTCTTGCTAGCGCAGTAGATGACCACGGGTTTCCCGTCAGCTTTCTGCCCCAGGACCGCTCCTACAGCGAAATCAGACGCATCGCACATGATCTCAAAGGGTTGAGACCAGTCAGGGGATTGTAGGATAGGTGCCTGGGTGGCTCAGTCACGAAGGTTTTCAAAGGCTAGTGTGCATTCCTTGGAGATTTCAAAGGGTACATCCTTAGAGAGAAGAGAAGTCAAGGGGCGTGCGACTTTCGAGAAATCCGAAATGAAACGACGGTAAAAATCGACGTGCCCCAGAAAAGAACGAATGTCCCTGATCGAGCTAGGCATAGGAAGGCGAGAGATCAGATCAACCTTAGCTCGATCCACTTAGATGCCTTTTTTCGAAACTAAGTGTCTCAAGACAATTCCCTCTGGCACCATGAAATGGCTCTTTTCCCAGGAAAGAACCAAATTCACATCGATGCATCGCCTGAGTATCTGGACCAAGTGTTGGAGGCAATCGTCAAATGATGCTCCAAAAACTGAAAAGTCATCCATGAAGACCTCCAGACTGTCACCTACCATATCTGAGAATATGGCAAGCATGCACCGATAAAAAGTAGCGGGTGCATTGCAAAGACCAAAAGGCATCCTTCGGAAAGAGTATGTTCCGAAGGGGCAGGTGAACGTGGTCTTTTCTTGGTCCTCGGGATGGATTGCCACCTGGTTGTAACCGGAGTACCCGTCAAGAAAGTAGAAGAACATATTTCCCCCTAGTTTCTCGAGAATTTGATCTATGAAAGGTAGTGGGAAATGATCCTTCTTCGTGGAGGAATTGAGTCGACGGTAATCTATACAGACTCTCCATGCGTTGGCTAATCGGGTAGGAATGACTTCTCCGGTTTCATTCGTTATAGTGGTGAGTCCTGCCTTCTTAGGCATAACCTGTATTGGGCTCACCCAACGACTATCGGAGGTCGGGTAGATGATTCCGGCATCTAACCACTTGATGATCTCCTTTTTCACGACCTCCTGCAGATTGGGGTTCAAACGTCTCTGCATTTCACGAGAAGGTCGTGCACCCTCTTCTGAATAGATATGATGAGTACAATAAGAGGGACTTATTCCAGTCAAATCATCGAGAGTCCACCCGCTGGCTCTACGATGTTGCTGGAGGACAGCAATCAGGCGGGATTCCTGTTCGGGATTGAGGTTGGAATTGATAATCACAGGAAGGGTCTGATTAAAACCCAAAGAGATGTATTTCAAGTGAGCAGGAAGGGGCTTTAGTTCGAGGATGGGGTTATCAGCAGCGGCGAGTGGTTCAGAATAGACGTGAGGTTCAAGGGTAGGAGCTACTGGGTTGTTCAAATCTGAATTCGACTCCTCTGTTTGCGGGTCAAGATCTTTTTGCGGTTGATGAGGCATAATCAGGTCATTCTGGAAGTGTGTTTCATCAACCAAAGCCCTAATGTCACAAATTTGTTCGATGACACCGTAATTGATTCCTTGTTGGGCCTTAAATATATCGATTTTCAAGGTTTGATTCCCAAATTTGAGCTCTATTTGGCCCTCCTCATAGCTAATGTTGGCTCTAGCAGTAGCCAAGAAAGGTCTCCCTAAAATGATTGGTGTATCCCTAGGGTTCTCAGGTACGTCCATGTCTAAGACTATGAAGTCTACCGGAAAGTATAAATCCCGTACCCTCACAATAACATCCTCGAGAATCCCTTTTGGTGACTTTATAGATCGATTTGTTAGTTGTAATGTCACCTCAGTTGGTTTTAACTCAGATTCTTCTAGATGGTCAAGTAAGGATGTGGGTATCAGATTTATGGAAGCACCCAAGTCTAGCAAGGCTCTATCAAATTGAGTATCACCTATCTTGCAGGAAATCAGGGGAGTACCAGGATCTTTAGCCTTGGGTGGGAGTCTGCTTAGGATTACAGAGCTGGCTTGCTCTGACAGAACAATTGGACTCCCACTCTTGGTTCGCGGCTTACGCTGGGGTGTACACACATTCTTTAAGAATCGTGCGTAAGCTGGTACGTGGCGGATTGCATCCATCAAGGGGATGTTTATGTGGACCTGCTCAAAGAGCTTGACCAGTTCCTCCTCAGGTGCCACGGGCTTGGTAGTCTTCTTTCCCTTGGTCAAGGCCTCGGGAAACGGAACCTTGGTTGGTTCTTCTAGGATAGGTCCAGGTCTTGGATCTGGGACAGGGGTAGGAACATCCTGGATTACCGCCCTAAGCTTGGGATCACTACCAGGCTTGGAGTGGTTTGGATGAGGTGGATCTTGGGTTTCCTTACCACTACGGGTTGTCACGGAATTAAGTCCTGCCTGGTTTTGGTTGGGATTGGGTAAGATGGGTTGCTGCTGGTAGCCTGCAAAAGAAGTGGAGGCCTCCATCCCGTCGGGTGAAGGAACAGAGGGGGCCTGATAAATCATATGGGTTTGGCTCGGGTCTGGGTTCATAACGCGCCGCTGGGTTGGCACGTTATTCGGGTTAGGAAGAGGTAGGGAAAGAAGAGTGCCTGGCTGGCGAGAATTTGCCAACTGGGCCAGTTGATTTCGGACCTCTGTAAGCTTGTCCTTGTGTTGCTTTTGAATAGCCGCATTCATTCTTTGAATGTCAGCCAAAGTCTGAAGGATAAGGGACATTTGATCCTGATTTGGCCCTGATGGATAAGTGGGGTAGGGCCGAGGCTGAGGCGGCTGGTAAAGACGAGAGGGTTGTGGGCGGGGCTGAAAGGGTAGTCTTTGGGTTTGGGAATTTCCCGTCCACTGAAAGTTGGGATGGTTTCGCCACCCAGGGTTATAGGCTTTGGAGAACGGGTCGTTCTGGATGGCGATGAGGTCCTCGTAGGTCTGAGGAACCTCCAGAGAGTTAGAGAAAGGGGGAATGGAATTCCCCGGGCTGGCATAGAAAGGATCAGATGGCCCTCTGGTCCGAGAATCAGATGATGAAAAGGAGAACATCTTCATGAGAAGAATATCCCGATTTTGCGCATCTGACCCAAAAGTTTGGGCCAGATGCTTTAGCTGTTTGATGTGCTGGAAGGGATCTTTGGAATTAAGCCCATGGAATTTAGGTATAGCATGAATCATATTGGGCTTCAATTCGGAATCAGGTCCTCCAGTCGGGATTCTGACTCGAGGCTCAATGGCCACCGCAGTAGGATTATAATGGTCCTGCATCACAGGACGCTGCGGTGGGTGCACAAAGTTTTGGAAGAGGTCATTGAGTCGCTGGAGCTGATGCTCCAGATTGTTTTCTTCCTCAACTGGCTGAGCCATGATGGGGGAAGAAGAAGAGCTTGGTTCAAAATCAGATGAGAGAATGATGGGGTAGGGTTGCTGTGCAAACACGGGCGTCGAGGCTTGGCCTTGACGAGAGTGAATTCCTAAAGGAGATCTTAAGGGTGGTCTTAAGGATCTCCTACCGTTCATGCACTGTTGGAATAGATGAGTTTAGAAGGTGCTGGACCCAATCAAGACACCTAAAAATTGTTGGGTGACTACAGAGGTGCGGGGCAGATGGACCCCTTGATCAGAAAGATCGTCCACCTGGGAATTACCTAGGCAGCCAGAGAGGGTGAGTCCCGCGAAGACCCCTACACGGAAGAGCGTCCTCACGAGTTACAGGGTTTCCCCCACCCGACCTCTCTTGTCACTGCGGTTCTAGGTAGACTAGAATGGGGATCTTGACCTCTTAAGTCTACCTCTTTTACTTTAAGATCAAGGTGCTTAAGGTTTCACATGTACTCTTAGGTATTTTTGTGAACAAGGTGACTTAATTTGAAGGTTGGTTGACCCTAGGGGTCAACTTTACCTAGTGATTCCTTTGAGAATTTACTAGGTCTTGTTTTTTCTAGGGTTCAAGTGTTTAGAGAGCCAATTGTTTAGGGTTTCTCTGAATAGGTATTTTCAATCAATGGCTTAGGCACACTTCTTTTGGATTTTCTCAATTCTTGATTAAGGGGTGTGTCTCTGAAACCCTAACGTTTAATCTTATGTTGGATCTACTTGGTCCATTTAACTCCTTGTTGGGTAATTAGGGCTCAGGTAAGACGGTGTTAGCCCTTAATTACCTTTAATATTGTGTGCAGGAATAGTAGTTTTGAGAACATGCAACTATTACTACGTATGAAAGATAGGTTATACCTATTTTTTTCTTTCTTTTTCTTCCTATTTAAAATTTTAGGGTTTAATAGTGAGAGGATAGAAGTTACCTGTCCTTGGAGTGGTTGTGGTGCGGCTGCGTCCTAATTTTTTTCCTGTACCTGCACACAAAAGAGAGAAGAGATTATTAGAAACTCACAAATAGAAATTTTATAACTTCTAGGATAGCCGTTGCTCCCCGGCAACGGGGCCAAAAATAGTAGCAGTGCGATCGAAGCTAGGTCTTTTGTTTGTTATTGTAATGTCGTTGTGGTACATATAAAATAGCTACAGTTTGTCGTCGTTGCCACTATTACAATTTTACTCAGAAATATTTTTCTTCCGAGGTCGAACTCAGGGAGCTACTAGAATTCTAGAAGTACAATGCTTTTATTACAAAAATAAGAGAGAGAGAGAGAGGTAGATTTTGTTTCTTGGCTTTTTCTTCTTCTCTTCTTTCTCCCTTTGCTTGTCTTCTTCTCTTCTTTATCTTCTTTATCTTCTTTTCTTTTCTTCTTCTTTCTTCCTTCTTCTTTCTACTTTCAGCTGCGGCACTTTTTCTTTTCTGTTTCTTCTTCATTGCTTTGTCTGCAGAGCTTCATCCGTCGTCTGATTTCTCAATCAGACGGCTTAAGTGGTGTCTGCTACAGTGCTTCCTTTGTGCTTCTTCTTCTTCTTCCTTCTTCTCTCAGTCTTCTTCTTCTTCTTTCTTCTTCTCGCACCCTGTCCCTGCATAAAGAGCAAAACCTACCCTGTCCCTATACCCGCACGTCTCTCTCTCTCTGTAAAGCACTCACAGGACGCTCTCCTAGAGCCGCGGGTAATCGGGTTGGGTTTCGTGCCCGTAACTAGGCGCACTGGTGTGTGGGTGATGCGCGAGGTGTGCTCAGATTGGGTCGGGTCAGATCCTCCGGATCCGCGTGATGAGCTCGCGGACCGGGCAGGTGAGTGGGTGCGGGACCTCACCCCAGTGCTTTCGGAGGCGACAGTAGAAAGCACAAAATCAATTTATACTACTGCGGGGTTTAGTAAACTCACGATGTGGGACTATCTTCAGCGCTCTTCTCGCGCGCGCCCGCAGCAGACCGCAGCTTCGCTTCCTCAGCTGCAAGCTCTATTCGCGTCAATTGCTGGGTTAGCTGCCTTTGCACTACCCTCCCGACCTCGCAGCACCTGGAGCCCTGGAGTTCTGAAGCCTGGAGCGTGCGTGGAGCTGCTTCAATGCAGCGTCAATGGCGGCCGGGCGTCGAAACTACCAGACACGAAAAGGGCCTCTCGGCCTAATCAGATCAGCGGGGGACCTTCGCCGTGGCACGGCGAAGGTGGTGCGAGGTGCAGCAGGTCGTGGGGCGGCCTAGGCATGCGTGCATAGGTCGCCCTGTGACCGGAGGTGTGGGTGTGTTCGGGGGAGCGATGAGTGGGTGTAGAGTAGCAGTGGGTGGGCGGAGGTTATGCGAGGGTCGACGAGGGGTGTGGGGCGGCGGAGCGATGGGAGCGTCTCGCCGGAGGGTGGCCGGAGACGAAGAAGGTGATGGTGGACAAGAGCGGTCGAGGGTTTAATCGAATGAAAAATAGTGAGGAAAAGAAAGAGGGGGAGATGGGGAGTAGTTCTGACCTAGTTACAGGGACGAAAGGGCCGGAGCAGGGTGGCAGTCATATCGATTGTCGCCGGAGAAGAAGATACCCAGAGGGAGAGGGCGGCAGCGAGGAAGAGAGCGGGAGGGCGCGCTCTGGGTACGGGGCGACGCGGAAAGAGCAGGCGAAGGTGGCTCTGCTGCTGGTATTGCAGCAGAGCGACGAGACGGAGGAGGAGGAGCCGCCGGAGCTGGTGGGTTTCTGCCGGAGTGGGAAGGGAGGAAAAATGGGGGTTTTTCTCCGTCAGGACCGAGCTGCCCCCGTCAGCTAGCGACGGCGGTCCTTATAAAGGCGAAGGCAGAGGGGTGGGTGCAGGGAGGCGATATGCCTCCCTCGCCGGAGAATGGTCGGAGTTGCAACCCATACCTTCCGCGCATTCGCACGGAAGGTGTAGGCGATGGCAGAGGTCATGGTGGTGTCCCTGCAACAGCAGACGTAGCAGGGGACACCCGATTCAACTGGCAGAGCGCCTCCCTCACACTGCGCGGCGCCATGCTCCGCGCGAAGTCACCGGAGCATGGCGCTGCTCAGAGATTTGCAGGGGGGACCTAAGTGCAAAGAACGACGAAGAACCTAGGGGCCAAAATGCGAGGGTTTCGAAAGTTGAGGGTCAAAAAGTAATAGATGAGGATCAAAATGCAAAATCGGTCAAGAAGGTCTCTTCTTAGGCTCAAGTTTTTATGCATGACTAAATGGGACCTAAGGATTCTAATGGTGAATTTTATTTCTTGGTCAGACCTTGTTTGACCAGCCAATTTACGTAAAAACCTAAATTAAGTCATTAATTGGGCATGGTTCTCAATGTAGGTCAAAATGGGTTCCCGAGGCCAAATTGAAGGTTTTAAACCCTAGAGATTATTTTTCTATGAATTTTAGAGGGTTTATCTGATTTTTACTTTGCCTCGAACCTTGTGAATTGATGTGGGTTTGTTTTAAGATTACAGAATGTCATTTAATTCCGTGGAGTTGTTGTAACCCTTGTTGGATCAAATCATCCCACTTTCCTTCTTATTAGGTTAGTTTGACCTATGTTTGGACCCTGAGTTACCCTGTTTACTGATTGTGTTGGTGAAATTGCATTTTTACCCCTTATGACCTGTTTTCTTTACAAACTCAGAATTCTCTGAGTCAAGCCTTTCTATGAGTTATGTAGGAGCTTTTTCTCGCATATCTAGGTTAGATTGTGCTAGTTAGGGTTCATGATGAGGTTCTCATCAGGTAACATCTATCCTTTCACTATTAACCCCTAAATTCTAAAGAGGAAGAAAAAGAAAAGAATAAACAATATAGGTATAACCTGTCTTTCATACCTAGTAACAGCTGCATATTTCCAAATCATTTTTCCTGCACACACTATTAAGGGTATTAAGGGCTAACACCTTCTTGCCTGAGCCCTAATTACCCAACAAGGAGTTAACTGGACCGAGTAGAGCCAACATAGGAATTAACACTAGGGTTTTAGAAACACACTCCTTAATGAAGAATTGAGAAATCCCAAAAGAAGTGTGCCTAAGCCATTGATTGAAAATACCTATTCAGAAAAACCCTAAGCAATTGGCTCTCTAAAAACACTTGAACCCTAAAAGACAAGACCTAATAAGTTCTCAAAGGAATCAATAGGTGAAGTTGACCCCTTGGGTCAACCAACCTTCAACTTAGGTCACTCTTCGCACTTAAAAGGCTAAAAGTTCAAGTGAAAATCTAAGCACCCTGATCTTAAACTAAAAGTGGTAGACTTAAGAGGTCAAGATCCCCATTCTGGTCTACCTGGAATCTCAGTGACAAGAGAGGTCGGGTGGGGGAAACCCTGTAACCCGTGGGGACGCTCTACTGTGTAGGGGTCTTCGCGGGACTCACCCTCTCTGGCTGCTCAGGTAATTCTCAGGTGGTCAATCTTCTGATCAAGGGGTCCATCTGCCCTGCACCTCTATAGTCACCCAACATTTTAGGTATCTCGATTAGGTCTAGCACCTGCTAAACTCATCTCTTCCAACAGTGTATGTTTGGTAGGAGGTCCTTGAAACCTCCTTTAGAACTTCACTCTCCTCGAGGTCGAGCCTCAGTACCCTTGTTTGAGAAAACAACACCTCACATCGACCTCTCCTCCGACTCCGAACCCAACTCACCTTCTTCTTCCACAATGGCTCAGCCAGTTGAGGAAGAAAACAATCTGGAGCACCAGCTCCAGCGACTCAATGACCTCTTCCAGAACTTTGTGCACCCACCGCAGCGTCCTATGATGCGGGACCATTATAATCCTACTGCGGTGGCTATTGAGCCTCGAGTCAGAATCCCGACTGGAGGACCTGATTCTCAATTAAAGCCCAATATGATTCATGCCATACCTAAATTTCATGTGCTTAATTCTGAAGACCCCTTCCAGCACATCAAACAGTTAAAACATCTGGCCCAAACTTTTGGGTCAGATGAACAAAATCGGGACATTCTCCTCATGAAGATGTTCTCCTTCTCCCTTATGGACAAGGACGCTCATTGGTACCAAATGCAGACTCGGCCGATCAACAATTGGAAAGAACTTCAGTCCGAGTTCTTGAAGAAGTTCTTTCCCGTTGATCGGACCAATACCTTGCGCCATCAAATTACCCACTTCACTCAGCAAACGGGAGAACCTCTCCAAGAGGCATGAGATCGCTTTCAGGACCTCATGAGAAAGTGCCCCCATCACGGAGTTCCTAAATAGGAACAAGTCCAGTCTTTTTACTAGGGACTCCGTGAGAATATCAGGCTTTTCGTCAATGCAACTTGTGGAGGGAATATCATGGGTCAACATGAGGACACCGTGTGGGAGATTCTCGAAAACATGTGCGAGAACTCCATCAATAATGACTCCATGGGACTATTCGACAGGACGAATACCTGCGCATCGACAAACCTTAGGGGAGCACGTAAGACGCAGGGCCTGTCCGCATCAGTCAACCTGGAACTGATGGCCAGTCGATTGGACAATGTCTCCATCATTGAGAAGAAGGTGGACGAGCTGACTCAGCACTTGCAGCGAGCCACCTCTGCGCATAGTTCCTTCGCACAGCTTCCTTCCACACGGGAGACTGTGCAAAACATTCTCCACCGATCTTCTCCTGGGATGGATCCATATCCACCCCGATCTGATTCTCGGATCGAAGGGTCATCCGATCCTTTCTATACCAGCCAAGGGAATTCCATTCCCCCATTCTCTGATTCTTTGGAGGTTCCTCAGAACTGCGAGGACCTCAACGCCATCTAGAATGATCCATTCTCCAACACCTACAACCCTGGATGGCGAAACCATCCCAACTTCCAATGGACGGGAAATTCCCAAACTCAGAAACCACCCTTTCAGCCCCGTCCACAACCATCTCATCCTTACCAGCTGCCTCAGCCTAGGCCCAACCCGACTTTTTCATCAGGGCCAAACCAGGACCAAATGTCCCTCATCCTTCAAACTCTGGCTGACATTCAAAGAACGAATGCGGCTATTCAAAAACAACACAAGGACGAACTTACAGAGGTTCGAAATCAACTGGCCAAGTTGGCAAATTCTCGCCAACCAGGCACACTTCCTTCTCAACATCTTCCTAGCCCTGATAACGTGTCGACCCAGCAGCGCGTTATGAACCTAAACCCGGGCCAAGCACACATGATTTATCAGGCCCCTTCTATTCCTTCACCCGACGGGATGGAGGCTTCCACTTCTTATGCGGGCTATCAGCAGCAACCCATCTTATCCAACCCAAACCAAAACCAGGCAGGACTAAATTCTGTAACGACTTGTAGTGGTAAGGAAACCCAAGATCCACCTTATCCAAACCACTCCAAGCCTGGTAGTGATCCCAACCCTAGGACAGTAATCCAGGACGTTCCTATCCCTGTCCCAGATCAAAGACCAGGACCTATCCTAGAAGAACCAACCAAGGTTCCGTTTCCCGAGGCCTTGACCAAGGGAAAGAAGACAACCAAGCCCATGGCACCTGAGGAGGACCTGGTCAAGCTCTTTGAGTAGGTCCAAATAAACATCCCCTTGATGGATGCGATTCGCCACATATCGGCTTACGCACGATTCTTAAAGAATGTGTGTACACCTCAGCGTAAGCCGCGAACCAAGAGTGGGAGTCCAATTGTACTGTCAGAGCAAGCCAGCTCTGTAATCCTAAGCAGACTCCCACCCAAGGCTAAAGATCCTGGTACTCCCCTGATTTCTTGCAAAATAGGTGATACCCAATTCGACAGAGCATTGCTAGACTTGGGTGCTTCCATAAATTTGATACCCACATCCTTACTTAACCACCTAAAAGAATCTGAGCTAAAACTGACTGAGGTGACATTACAATTAGTAGATCGATCTATAAATTCACCTAAAGGGATTCTCGATGATGTTATCGTAAGAGTGCGGGATTTCTATTTCCCAGTAGACTTTATAGTCTTGGACATGGACGCCCCTGAAAACCCTAGGGATACACCGATTATTCTAGGGAGACCTTTCTTAGCTACTGCTAGAGCCAACATCAGTTGTGAGGATGGCCAAATAGAGCTCAAATTTGGAAATCAAACCCTAAAAATTGATATATTTAAGGCCCAACAAGGAATCAATTGCAGTGTCATCGAACAGATTTTTGATATTATGGCTTTGGTTGATGAAACACATTTTGAGAATAACCTGATTATACCTCATCAACCACAGAAAGATCTTGAACGGCAATTAGAGGAGTCAAATCCAGATTTAGACAGACCCATAACTCCTACCCTTGAACCTCACATTTACCCTAAACCACCCGCTGCTGCTGATAACCCCATCCTTGAACTGAAACCCCTTCCCCGATCATTTGAAATGCATCCTTTTAGGTTCTAATCAGACCCTTCCTGTGATTATAAATTCCAAGCTTACTCCTGAACAGGAATCCCGTCTGATTGATGTTCTCCAGCAACATCGCAAAGCCATTGGATGAACTCTCGATGATTTGATTGGAATAAGTCCCTCTTATTGCACACATCATATTTATTCAGAAGAGGGCGCACAACCTTCCCATGAAATGCAGAGACGTTTGAACCCCAATCTGCAGGAGGTCGTGAAAAAGGAGATCATCAAGTGGTTAGATGCAGGGATCATCTACCCGATCTCCGACAGTCGTTGGGTGAGCCCCATTCGGGTTGTGCCTAAAAAGGCAGGGCTCACCACCATTACGACTGAAATCGGAGAAGTCATACCTACCCGATTAGCCAACTCGTGGAGAGTCTGCATAGATTACCGACAACACAATTCCTCCACGAAGAAGGATCATTTCCCACTACCTTTCAATGATTAGATTCTCGAGAAATTAGCGGGAAATCGATTCTTCTGCTTCCTTGACGGGTACTCCGGTTATAACTAGGTAGCTATTCATCCTGAGGATCAAGAGAAGACCACGTTCACTTACCCCTTCAGAACATATGCATACCGAAGGATGCCGTTCGGTCTCTGCAATGCACCTGCAACTTTTCAGCTGTGCATGCTTGCCATATTCTCTGATATGGTAGGTGATTATCTAAAAGTCTTCATGGATGACTTTTCAGTTTTCGAGGCATCATTTGATGATTGCCTCCAGCACTAGGATCATATACTCAGGCACTGCATCGACGTTAATTTGGTTCTTTCCAGGGAAAAGAGCCATTTTATGGTGCTGAAGGGATCGTCCTAGGACTTCTGATTTCTGAGAAGGGCATCTAGGTGAATCGAGCCAAGGTTGATCTAATCTCTCGCCTTCCTATGCCTAGCTCAATCAGGGACATCCATTCTTTTTTGGGGCATGTCGATTTTTACCGTCATTTTATTCCTGATTTCTCTTAAATCGTGCGCCCCCTGACGACTCTTCTCTCTAAGGATGTACCCTTTGAAATCTCCAAGGAATGCACTCAAGCCTTTGAGAACCTCCGTGACCGAGTCACCCAGGCCCCGATCCTACAATCCCCTGATTGGTCTCAACCCTTTGAGATCATGTGCGATGCGTCTGATTTCGCTGTAGGAGCGGTTCTGGTGCAGAAAGTTGACGGGAAACCCGTGGTCATCTACTACGCTAGCAAGACACTTGACGAGGCTCAGCGTAACTATACAGTTACGGAGAAAGAGCTGCTAGCAGTAGTATTTGCCCTTGAAAAATTTTGATCTTATCTCCTGGGTTCCCGCGTCATCATCTACTTGGATCACACAGCTGTGAGGCACCTCCTTGCCAAGAAGGACACGAAGCCCCGACTAATCCGATGGATCTTGCTGTTACAAGAATTCGATTACGAGATTTGCGACAAGGCGGGAAGACAAAATGTGGTAGCTGACCACCTGTCCAGCCTTCCTTCTAAGATTATCAACCCTTCCGGACCCATCACGGAGCATTTCCCTAATGAGCACCTGTTGACTATTGGTACTAGGCTTCCATGGTTTGCTGATATAGTAAACTACTTGGAATCTCATTAGATCCCGTCTGATTGGCCGAAGGCCAAGAATGACAAATTGCGCTCTGATGCCAAGTATTACATTTGGGAAGATCTGTACCTCTTCCGCATAGGTGCTGACCAAATCATCCGGAGATGTGTCCCAGAAGGTGAAGTCAATCATATTCTTTCCTTCTGCCATGACCAGGCATGCGGTGGTCATTTCTCTGGGCACAAAATTGCATCGAAAATCCTCTAGCGTGGCTTTTATTGGCCCACTTTGTTCAAGGATGCATACAATCACTGTAAGGCATGCAGTCGTTGCCAAACTTTAGGCAACATGAGCCATCGCGACATGATGCCTTTGCAACCGATTCTCATATGCGAAATCTTTGATGTTTGGGGGATTGAATTTATGGGCCCCTTTCCTGTTTTGGATGGTTTCGAATACATCCTGTTGGCTGTGGACTACATGTCCAAATGGATTGAAGCCATACTGACCCGAACCTATGATCACAAAATCGTTCTCAAATTCATTCATCACAATATCTTCTCACGGTTCGGGATTCCTGGTGCTACATCTCAGACGGGGGGACCCATTTCACGAATGCTCAGTTCAGGTCACTAATGACCAAATACGGGGTGTCTCACCGAATCTCTACTCCTTATCACCCCCGGACTAATGGTCTAGCTGAGCTGTCAAATCGAGAGATCAAGAAAATCCTGCAGGTCACTGTTCGGCCTGACAGGAAGGACTGGTCGTCCCGACTTCCGGAAGCCTTGTGGGCCTATAGGACCGCTCACAAAATCCAATTAGGCATGTCTCCCTTTAGACTGGTGTACGGGAAGGCGTGTCACCTTCCCGTCGAACTGGAGCACAAAGCCTATTGGGCAATACGGAATTGTAATCTAGATCTTTCTAAGGCTGGAACCCACGGAAAGCTTCAAATCAGCGAGATCGATGAACTACATCTTGATGCGTACAAGAACTCGCGAATCTACAAGGAGCGGGTTAAAGCCTTCCATGACAAGCACATCTCTAGAAAGATCTTTCATCCTGGTCAGAAGGTTCTACTCTTCGATGCCCGACTCAAACTTTTCCCTGGGAAGCTGCGATCCAAGTGGGTCGGACCATACTTGGTCTGACAGGTTTTTGGAAATGGAGCCGTCGAGATCAGTCCACTCAGCCATGACTCTGAACCTTTCATCATGAACGGTTAGAGACTCAAACCGTTCATTGATGTAACCTCAACTGATTTGGCTGAATCATCTTTTATCCTCCATATTCCCTGAGGTTACTGTGCCCAGCCAACGGCGTAAAACTCAGTGCGCAACGAGAGGCAGCCCGTCATTCTCTTTGAAAACCTAAAACCCTTTCTAACACCTTTGCGCACTTAAGGTTCACCCTTTAGGACAGCTGACTCCACCTCAGGTGCTTGCATCTGAGATTAGGAATCGTCCACAACAATCACCCCGACCCATTCACTCATCAAAACATCTGTCCTAAGGAATGAACTAAATAAAAACCCCCTAAGTTACAATGAGGACATTGCAAATCTTAGGCATGGGGGGGTATAAAAGTGCAAAAACTTGTAAGAAAAGGTTTTAAACAAAAAAATTCATATATCCCAAAAACACCATAAAAATTTTTTTAAAAAAAAAATTGAAAACAAAAGAATAATAAAATGAGAGGAGGAAAGAAAATTTTGAGGACTCTACAAAGGAGGAGGAGAAAGGAACAAAATGGAAAGAAGGAGCACAAAATGAAAAAAAAAGTAATAGTCATTAGTAAGAAATTGAGGAATTAACCTAAGTTTTAGACCTCATTCAAGAAAAGAAATGGAAAGTGCACAGTGAGATTGGAAAGAAAGTGAACTTTAGGCATTGTTGGATAGACTCCTAGTACCCATTAAGATCTAGACATTCCTCAAGAGGTTGAGGAAAATGAAAAGCTTAAGTATTAGGTCGAAGACTTAGGGAGTATTTGGCCTCGTTAACTAACTTTTGGTTTATGGGACTCAATAACCTAAGCACCTTAACTTCACACACAACCTGGTTCAGTAAGCATAAAAATCAAAATCACGAAGAAGTGTCGCAAAAATTTTGAAAATGACAGCTAGAGTAGGAGCGGCCGATCAACACAAGTTTATTTGGACGAGTTCCCAGCGCGGAGAGGTGGGAAATTCCCCTTGAAGATGCGTAACAAAATATCATCTCCTCGGTGCTTGTCTCTTAGGATATTTACATATCCTACCTGGGGCATGTAAGCACTCTGCTGGTTCAGATTCCATGGATGGCATTATCACAAAATGTCAATTGCCACGGTCTGAATTCGGCCACGGAACACCTTGGATGGGATTATCTCGAAATCTCAATAGCCAGGTGCTGCTGGTATTGCGGAAGAGCGAAGAGGAGAAGGGGGAGGAAATCGCCGGAGCTGGTGAGCGTCTGCCGGAGGAAGAAGAGAAGAAAGTTGGGGATTTTCTCCGTCAGATCCAGGCTGCCCCGGTCGGTGGAGCAACGGGGGGTATTTATAGGGATCAAACAGGGAGGAAGGCGGAGGGAGACGACGTGTCTCCCTCGCCGGAGGATGGTCGGAAACAAGAACCCATACCGTCCGTGCGTTCGCACGGCCGGTATGGTGGGTTACAACGACCAGGGGGGTGTCCCTGCGACGGCTGACGACGCAGGGCACCCCCGGTTTACTTGCCAGGTCCCCCACCTCACCCTGCGCGGCGCCATGCTCCGCGCAAGGTCGCCGGAGCATGGTGCTGGCAGGTTTTGCAGGAGGGACCTGATTGCAAAGAACGAAGGAGAGTTAGGGGCCAAAATGCGAGGGTTCAAAAGTTGAGGGCCAAAGAGTAAATATATGAGGACCAAAGTGTAAAGTCGGTCAAGGAGGTTTCTTCTTAGGCTCAAGTTTTTATACATGACTAATTAGGACCTAAGGAATCTGATGGTGAATTTAATTTTCATATTAAACCTTGTTTGACCGGCCAATTTGCGCAAAAACCCAAATTAAGTTATTAATTGGGCATGGTTCTCAATGTAGGTCAAAATGGGTTCTAAAGGCCAAATTGAAGGTTCTAAACCCTAGAGATTATTTTTCTATGAATTTTAGAGGGTTTATTCTATTTTTACTTTGCCTCGAACCTTGTGAATTGAAGTGGGTTGTTTTAGGGTTACAGATTTATCATTTAGTTTCTTGGAATTGCTGTAGCCCTTGCTAGATCATTTCATCCCACTTTTATTCTTATTAAGCTGCTTTGACCTATGTTTGGGCCCTGAATTACCCTGTATGCAGATTATACTGGTGAAATTGCATTTTTACCCCTTATGACTTGTTTTCTCCTTAAACTCAGAATTCTCTGAGTTAAGCCTTTCCTTGAGATATGTAGGAGCTTTTATCCTTTGTATTAGGTCAAAATGAGCTAGTTATGGCTCATGATGAGGTTCTCATCATACCCCCATGCCTAGCTTTTGCTAGTCCCTTAGCAAAAACTTAAGGTTTCAACCCTTGTTCTAGACCATGAAGTTTTTAATAGTTTTAGATAAGTGCCTTTTTTTATTTGAGCATAGATTAGGTTAGAATGCTGACCATAGGCCTAAAAGGTACTCTAGTACCAATCAAGATCCAAATCTGTCTAGCCTTAGCCTCAGTCTTTTAGCAAAGGTTTTTAAGGCCCACAAGAACTAACCTAAGGTTTATTGGACTTCGTGGTTAAAGCACCCGTGCTTGAAATGATTTTAGCCCTGGCTCAGTTCGCAGTGCGTTTTGTAAGAGAGAGATAGAAAGTTTTTCTGTTTGGAGAGTTTTCTCTCTCTTTTTCTTTTTAGTTCTAGCCTAGGATTGGCTTTTCAACACGGTCTGTATCAGATTCCTTGCTCCCATCATCAATCCTCAAGGGTTCCTGGCGATCGATGCTTCGAGATAGCACCGCCCATGGCAACCCCCGGAACCCTGGCTATTGAGATTTCGAGATAATCCCATCCATGGTATTCCGTGGCTGAATCCAGACCCTGGCAATTGACACTTCGAGATAATGCCATCCATGGAATCTGAACCAGCAGAGTGCTTACATGCCCCCAGTAGGATATGTAAATATCCTAAGAGACAAGCACCGAGGAGATGATATTTTGTTACGCATCTTCGAGGGGATTTCTCGCCTCTCTGCGCTGGGAACTCGTCCAAATCAACTTGTGTTGATCGGCCGCTCCTATTCTAGGTGTTCTTTTCAGATTTTTGCGACGCTTCTGCGTGATTCTGATTTTTACGCTTACTGAACCAGGCTGTGTGTGAGATTAGGGTGCTTAGGTTACTGAGTCCCGTAAACCAAAAATTAGTTAACGAGGCCGAATACTCCCTAAGCCTTAGACCTAATACTTCAGCTTTTCATTTTCCTCAACCTCTTGAGGAGTGTCCAGATCTTAATGGGTACTAAGAGTCTATTCAAGAATGCCTAAGGTTTGCATTCTTACTAATCTCATTGTGCACTTCTCAGTTATTTTCTTGAATGAGGTCTAGAACTTAGGTTAATTCCTTAGTTCCCTACTAATGACTATCACTTTTTCTCATAATTTTGTGCTCCTGTTTCCTTTTGTTTCTTTTCTCCTCGCAAAATTTCCTTCTCCTCTTTTCCTCTTATTCTTTTTCGAAAATTTTTTTAATTTTTATGGTGTTTTTGGCATATGTGAATTTTTTTGTTTGAAACCTTTTCTTACAAGTTTTTGTACTTTCATACCCCCCCATGCCTAAGATTTGCAATGTCCTCATTGTAACCTAGGGGGTCTTAGTTCATTCCTTAAGACAGAAATTTGGGTGAGTGGATGGGTCGGGTTGAATTTTTGCGGACGATTTCAAATCTCAGATGCAAACATCTGAGTTGGGGTCGGCTGTCTACAAGGGTGAACTTCGAGTGCTGAAAGGTGTTAGAACAAGTTTCAGGTTTACAAAGAGAATGACGGGCTGCCTCCCGTTAAGCGCTGAGTTTTACGCCATCGGCTGGGCGCAATAAGCTCAAGGGGAAAGGAGGGTATAAGATGCCTCAGCCAAATTAGTAGAAGTTACATCAATGAACGGCTTGAGTCTCTGACCGTTCACGATGAAAGGTTCAGAATCGTGGCTGAGTGGACTGATTTCGATTGCTCCATTTCCAAAAACCTGTCGGACCAAATATGGTCCGACCCACTTAGATCTCAGTTTTCCTGGGAAGAGTTTGAGTCGGGCATCAAAGAGTAGGACCTTTTGACCAGGATGAAAGATCTTTCTCGAGATGTGTTTGTCGTGGAAGGCTTTAACCCGCTCCTTGTAGATTTGCGAGTTCTCGTACGCGTCTATGCGTAATTCATCAATCTCGCTGATTTGGAGTTTTCTGTGGGTCCCAGCCTTGGAAAGATCTAGATTACAGTTCCGTACTGCCCAATAGGCTTTATGCTCCAGTTCGACGGGAAGGTGACATGCCTTTCCATACACCAGTATAAAGGGAGACATGCCTAATTGGGTCTTGTGGGCGGTCCTATAGGCCCACAATGCTTCCGGAAGTCGGGACGACCAGTCCTTCCTGTCAGGTCGAACAGTGACTTGCAGGATTTTCTTGATCTCCCGATTAGACAGCTCAGCTAGACCATTAGTTTGGGGGTGGTAAGGAGTAGAGATTCGGTGAGACACCCCGTATTTGGTCATCAGTGACCTAAACTGAGCATTTGTGAAATGGGTCCCTCCATCAGAGATTATTGCACGAGGAATCCCGAACCTTGAGAAAATGTGTTGATGAATGAATTTGAGAACGATTTTGTGATCACAGGTTCGGGTCGGTATGGCTTCGATCCATTTGGACACGTAGTCCACAGCCAACAGAATGTATTCGAAACCATCCGAAACAGGAAAGGGGCTCATAAAATCAATCCCCCAAACATCAAAGATTTCGCATACTAGAATCGGTTGCATAGGCATCATGTCGCGATGGCTCATGTTGCCCAAAGTCTGGCAACGACTGCATGCCCTGCAATGACTGTATGCGTCTTTGAACAGTGTGGGCCAGTAAAAGCCGCACTGGAGGACTTTTGATGCGGTTTTATGCCCGGCAAAATGGCCACCGCATGCCTGGTCATGGCAGAAAGAGAGGATATCGTTGACTTCCCCTTCCGGGACACATCTCCGGATGATCTGATCGGCACCTATGCGGAAGAGGTACGGGTCTTCCCAAATGTAATACTTGGCATCGGAGCGTAATTTGTCTTTCTTGGCCTTCGGCCAATCAGACGGGGTCTGATGAGATGCCAAGTAATTTACAATATTAGCGAACCATGGAAGGCTAGTACCAATAGTCAGCAGGTGCTCATCGGGAAAATGCTCAGTGATGGGTCCGGAAGGGTCAATTATTTCAGAAGGAAGACGGGACAAGTGATCAGCTACCACGTTTTGTTTTCCCGCTTTGTCGCGAATCTCAAGGTCAAATTCTTGCAACAGCAAGATCCATCGGATTAATCGAGGTTTCGCGTCCTTCTTCGCAAGGAGATGCCTCACAGCTGTGTGATCCGAGTATATGATGACATGGGAACCCAGAAGGTACGATCTGAACTTCTCTAGGGCAAATACTACAGCTAGCAGCTCTTTCTCAGTAACTGTATAGTTACGCTGAGCCTCATCGAGTGTTTTGCTGGCGTAGTAAATGACCACAGGTTTCTTGTCATTTTTCTGCCCCAAAACCGCTCCTACAGCGAAGTCGGATGCATCACACATGATCTCAAAGGGTTGAGACCAATCAGGGGACTGTAGGATCGGGGCTTGGGTGACTCGGTCACGCAGGATTTCAAATGCTTGAGTGCATTCCTTGGAGATTTCGAAGGGAACATCCTTGGAGAGAAGAGTGGTCAGGGGGCGTGCGATTTTTGAAAAATCAGGGATAAATCGTCGATAAAAACCGACATGCCCTAAAAAGGATCGGATGTCCCTGATCGAGCTAGGCATAGGAAGGTGAGAAATCAGATTAACCTTAGCTCGATCCACTTGGATACCTTTTTCCGAAATTGAGTGTCCCAGGACAATTCCCTCAGGCACCATGAAATGGCTCTTTTCCCAGGAAAGAACCAAATTCACATCGATGCATCGCCTGAGTATCTGGACCAAGTGTTGGAGGCAATCGTCGAATGATGCTCCGAAAACTGAAAAGTCATCCATGAAGACTTCCAGATAATCACCTACCATATCTGAGAATATGGCAAGCATGCATCGCTGAAAAGTAGCGGGTGCATTGCAAAGACCGAAAGGCATCCTTCGGAAAGCGTATGTTCCGAAGGGGCAGGTGAACGTGGCCTTTTCTTGGTCCTCAGGATGGATTGCCACCTGGTTATAACCGGAGTACCCGTCAAGAAAGCAGAAGAACCTATTTCCCGCTAGTTTTTCGAGAATTTGATCAATGAAGGGTAGTGGGAAATGATCCTTCTTCGTGGAGGAATTGAGTCGACGGTAATCTATACAGACTCTCCACGAGTTGGCTAATCGGGTAGGAATGATTTCTCCGGTCTCAGTCGTTATAGTGGTGAGTCCTGCCTTCTTGGGCACGACCTGAATTGGGCTCACCCAACGACTATCGGAGATCGGGTAGATGATTCCGGCATCTAACCATTTGATGATCTCCTTTTTCACGACCTCCTGCAGATTGGGGTTTAAGCGTCTCTGCATTTCACGAGAAGGTCGTGTGCCCTCTTCTGAATAGATATGATGAGTACAATAAGAGGGACTTATTCCAGTCAAATCATCGAGAGTCCATCCGATGGCTCTGCGATGTTGCTGGAGGACAACAATCAGACGGGCTTCCTGTTCAGGACTGAGGTTGGAATTGATGATCACAGGAAGGGTCTGATTAGAACCCAAAAATACGTATTTCAAGTGAGCGGGAAGGGGTTTCAGTTCGAGGATGGGGTTTTCAGCAGCAGCGGGTGGTTCAGTATAGATGTGAGGTTCAAGGGTGGGAGTTACTGGGTTGTTCATATCTGGATTCAACTCCTCTGTTTGCGGGTCAAGATCCTTCTGTGGTTGATGAGGCACAATCGAGTCACTCTGGAGGTGTGATTCATCAACCAAAGTCTTGATGTCACAAATTTGCTCGATGACACCGCAATTAATTCCTTGTTGGGCCTTAAATATATCAATTTTCAGTGTTTGATCTCCAAACTTAAGCTCTATTTGGCCCTCCTCACAGCTGATGTTGGCTCTAGCAGTAGCCAAGAAAGGTCTCCCTAGAATGATTGGTGTATCCCTAGGGTTTTCAGGTGCATCCATATCTAAGACTATGAAGTCCACTGGAAAATAGAAATCCCGCACTCTCACGATAACATCCTCGAGAATCCCTTTTGGTGACTTTATAGATCGATCTGCTAATTGTAATGTCACCTCGGTTGGTTTCAGCTCAGATTCCTCTAGATGGTCAAGTAAGGATGTGGGTATCAGGTTTATGGATGCGCCCAAGTCTAACAATGCTCTATCAAATTGGGTACCACCTATCTTACAGGAAATCAGGGGAGTTCCAGGATCTTTTGCCTTGGGTGGGAGTCTACTAAGGATTACAGAGCTGGCTTGCTCTGACAGAACAATTGGGCTCCCTCCCTTGGTTCGCGGCTTACGCTGGGGTGTACATAAATTCTTTAGAAATCGTGCGTAAGTTGGTACGTGGCGGATTGCATCCATCAAGGGGATGTTTATGTGGACCTGCTCAAAGAGCTTGACCAGGTCCTCCTCAGGGGCCACGGGTTTGGTGGTCTTCTTTCCCTTGGTCAGGGCCTCGGGAAACGGGATCTTGGTTGGTTCTTCTAGGATAGGTTCAGGTTGTGGATCTGGAACAGCGGTACCTTGGATAACTATCCTAGGGTCATGGTTATCAGGCTGGGAGTGGTTTGGATAATGCGGGTCTTGAGTTGTCTTACCACTACGTGTTGTTACAGAATTTAATCCGGCCTGATTTTTGTTTGGGTTTGGTAGGAGGGGTGGCTGCTGCTGAAATCCTGCATAAGAAGTTGAGGCTTCCATCTCGTCTGGAGATGGAGCAGTAGGAGCCTGATAAATCCATTGGGCGTGGCCTAAATTTGGATTCATAACGCGCTTCTGGGTTGGCACGTTATTTGGGTTAGGAAGAGGTTGGGAAGGGAGTGTGCCTGGTTGGCGAGAATTTGCCAACTGGGCCAGTTGAGTTTTAACTTCAGTAAGCTCGTTCTTGTGCTGTTTTTGAATAGCCGCATTCGATTTTTGAATGTCAGCCAGAGTCTGAAGGATTAAGGACATTTGATCTTGATTTGGCCCTGATGGATAAGTAGGGTTGGGCCGAGGCTGAGGCGGCTGGTAGTGATGAGAGGGCTGTGGGCGGGACTGAAAAGGTGGTCTTTGGGTTTGGGAATTTCCCGCCCACTGAAAATTGGGATGGTTTCGCCATCCAGGGTTGTAAGTGTTGGAGAATGGGTCGTTCTGGATGGCGTTGAGGTCCTCGCAGGTCTGAGGAACCTCCTGAGAATCAGGGAAAGGAGAAATGGAGTTCCCCCGGCTGGTGTAGAAAGGATCGGATGATCTTCCAGTCCAAGAATCAGATGGGGATGGATATGGATCCATCCCAGGGGAGGATCGGTGGAGGATGTTTTGCACAGTCTCCTGTGTGGAAGGAGGTTGTGCAAAGGAGTTACGCGCAGAGGTGGCTCGCTGCAAGTGCTGAGTCAGCTCATCCACCTTCTTTTCAATGATTGAGACCTTGTCCAATCGACTGGCCATTAATTCCAGGTCGACTGATGCGGACAGGCCCTGCGTCTCACGTGCTCCCTTAAGATTCGTCGCTGCGCGGGTATTCGTCCTGTCGAATAATCCCATGGAGTCATTGTTGATGGAGTTCTCGCACATGTTTTCGAGAATCTCCCATACGGTGTCTTCATGTTGACCCATGATGTTTCCTCCGCAAGTTGCATTGACGAAAAGGCGGATGTCCTCACGGAGTCCCTGGTAAAAAGATTGGACTTGTTCCCATTTAGGAACTCCGTGATGGGGGCACTTTCTCATGAGATCCTGAAAACGATCCCATGCCTCATGGAGAGGTTCTCCTGATTGTTGAGTGAAGTGTGTAATCTGATGGCGCAAGGCGTTGGTCCGACCAACGGGAAAAAACTTTTTCAAAAATTCGGATTGAAGTTCTTCCCAAGTGTTGATCGGCCGGGTCTGAGTTTGATACCAATGGGCGGCCTTGTCCGTAAGAGAAAAGGAGAACATCTTCATGAGAAGAATATCCCGATTTTGCGCATCTGATCCAAAAGTGTGGGCCAGATGCTTTAGCTGTTTGATGTGCTGGAAGGGATCTTCAGAATTAAGCCCATGGAATTTAGGTATAGCATGAATCATGTTGGGCTTTAGTTCGGAATCAGGTCCTCCAGTCGGGATTCTGACTCGAGGCTCAATGGCCACCGCAGCAGGATTGTAGTGGTCCCGCATCATAGGACGCTGTGGTGGGTGCACGAAGTTTTGGAAGAGGTCATTGAGTCGCTGGAGCTGGTGTTCCAGATTATTTTCTTCCTCAACTGGCTGAGCCATGATGGGGGAAGAAGAAGGACTTGGTTCTGAATCAGAAGAGAGAATAATGTGAGGGTGTTGCTGCAAAAACACGAGCGTCGAGGCTTGGCCTTGACGAGAGCGAATTTCTAAAGGAGGTCTTAAGGGTGGTCTTAGAGACCTCCTTCCGTACATGCACAGTTGGGAGAGGTAAGTTAGAAGGTGCTGGACCCAATCAAGGCACCCAAAAAATGTGTTGGGTGACTATAGAGGTACGGGGCAGATGGACCCCTTGATCAGAAAGATCGTCCACCTGAGAATTACCTGGGCAGCCAGAGAGGGAGAGTCCCGCGAAGACCCCTACACGGTAGAGCGTCCCCACGGGTTACAGGGTTTCCCCCACCCGACCTCTCTTGTCACTGCGGTTCCAGGTAGACCAGAATGGGGATCTTGACCTCTTAAGTCTACCAATTTTAAGATCAGGGTGCTTAAGGTTTCACTTGAACTTTAGTCTTTTTAAGTGCAAAGAGTGACCTAATTTAAGGTTGGTTAACCCAAAGGGGTCAACTTTACCTCTTGTTTTCTTTGAGGGCTTTTTGGGTCCTTTCTTTTAGGGTCCAAGTGTTTAAAGAGAGAGCCAATTGTTTAGGATTTTTCTTGTTAATTATTTTCAATCAATGGCTTGGGCACACCTCTTTTGAATTTCTTCAATTCTTGATTAAGGGGTGTGTCTCTACTGAAATCCTAATGTTTGACCTTATGTTGGCTCTACTTGGTCCATTTAACTCTTTGTTGGGCAATTAGGGCTCAAGCAAGAATGTGTTAGCCCTTAAATACCCTTAATAGTGTGCAGGAGTGATGGGTTGAAAACATGCAACTCTTTATGGTTACTAAGTATGAAAAACAGGTTAGCCCTATATTGCTTGTTCTTTTCTTTTCTTCCTCTTTAGAGTTTAGGGGTTTATAGTGAGAGGAAAGATTTACCTGTCTTCGGAGTGGTTGTCGTGTGGTTGCTTGTCTTCTTGAGTTCCTGTAGCTGCACAAAAGAGAGGAGATTATCAGAAATTAAAAGAAACAGGAATGTTTACCTCTAGAATAGCCGTTGCTCCCCGGCAACGGCGCCAAAAATGGTGTCGGTTCGTTTGATGACCGGGTTTTGGTTTTGTTATAACGTTGTAGTAAAGCCGGTTATTACCAACATTTCAAATATATAAAATTTTTTTACTCGGAAAATAAAAGAGTTCCCGAGGTCGAACTCAGGGAGCAAGTTGTATTCTAGAGATATACATATTTCTTTTACAAAATAAAGAAAGAGAGAGGGAAAGAATTTGTTGTTCTCTTTGTTTTCTCCTCGTGATGTTCTTCTTTCTTTCTTTCTTCAGATCTCCTTCTTCTTCTTCTTCGTTTCTGTCTTGGCCTCTCTTCTTCTTCCTTGGTTTCTGTCTTGGCCTCTCTTCTTCTTTTTCTGCAGTCTCTTCTGTGAAGGTTTCTTCTTCCTTGGCTCTGCTGCACTTCTTTAGAGTTTCTTCTTGTTTTTCCTCCCTGCGGTTAAGTGTCAGCTTCTTCTTTTCTTTTTCAGCCAGGGACGTCACGCGAAGCTTTCTTCCTTAGCTGCTTCAAGCCGTCGTCTGATTTCCAAATCAGATGACTTAACTACCTGTTGCTACAGTTAGCTTCCTTCTTCTTCCGCGGGTCTTCTTCTTCGCCTGTGCCTGCACACTTCAGAGTTTTTCGTCAGAGGCAAAACCTACTCTACCCTCCCCCCCCCGCGTCTCTCTTTCTCTCTGAAACCACTCTTGGGAAAGCTCTCCCAGAGCTACCGGGTAACCGGGTTCGGATTAGGCCCGGGTCCAGGCCCACCGGCGTGCGTGGTGGGCGAGGAGTGCAGGTCAGTCTTAGGTCGGGTCGGGTCGGTTCGGGTCAGGTCCGCGGGGCGTGAGCGCGGACGAGACCGGGTAACCGGGCGGGTGAAGGGGACCTCACCCCGTGTGCTGAGGCAGTAAGCCTTCAGCACTTTTGCATCTTATGTCGCTGCGGCTCGTCAGGCGTTTCCGAGGTGGGACTAAATGGCCCACCTCAATTGCGCGCCCGCAGCGGGGAATTCAGCAGGAGATGGCGGCGTCGCGCGAAGCTTTCTTCCTTAGCTGCGAACCTGGTGTTTTGCCAAACTCCTCGCAAGGCCTGGGAGTGAATCTGGGCTTGGCGCTGAGCGTGGCGCGCCTGTAGCTGCAGGTGGAAGCAGTTCCTCCTGCGCGTCAATGGCGGCGGAGGTCGGGTGGCCTGTCCACAAGAAAACGGCCTCTCGGCCTAATCAAAGAGTGCCAGGAGCTTCGCCAGGGTGCGGCGAAGCTCGTGTGGGTGGTGGCGAGGCGCGGGGCGGCGTGCGAGGGCTGCCCTAGGTCGGACTGTGGGTCGGAGGAAGGGTCTGTTCGGTGGAGTTGCAGAGGGTGATGTGGGGGAAGTGGCAGGGCGGAGGTTGATCAGGGTGAGGAGGCGGAGGTCCTGCGGTGGTCGGCGAGCCGTGTGGGTTGCTGAGGTGATGGGAGCGGCTCGCCGGAGGGTGGTCGGAGGCGAAGGGGGTGAAGGTGGTCAGGGTCGGTCGAGGGCTTAATTGAATAAATTGAAAGCGGGGAAAGAAAGAGGAGAAGAAGGGGAGTAGCTCTAGCTTACTTGCAGGGACGAAGGGGGAGGAACAGGGCGACAGTCGTATCGACTGTCGCCGGAGAAGACGATGCTCAGGGGAAGGGGCGGCGGCGAGCAGAGAGCCGGAGAGGCGCCAGCTGGGTGCGGCGTGGCGCGGGAAGAGCAGGGGAGGAAGTCTCTGCTGCTGGTATTGCGGCAGAGCGAAGAGGTGGAGGGGGAGGAAATCGCCGGAGCTGGTGAGCGTCTGCCGGAGGAAGAAGAGAAGAAAGTTGGGGATTTTCTCCGTCAGATCCAGGCTGCCCCGGTCGGTGGAGCAACGGGGGGTATTTATAGGGATCAAACAGGGAGGAAGGCGGAGGGAGACGACGTGTCTCCCTCGCCGGAGGATGGTCGGAAACAAGAACCCATACCGTCCGTGCGTTCGCACGGCCGGTATGGTGGGTTACAACGACCAGGGGGTGTCCCTGCGACGGCTGACGACGCAGGGCACCCCCGGTTTACTTGCCAGGTCCCCCACCTCACCCTGCGCGGCGCCATGCTCCGCGCAAGGTCGCCGGAGCATGGTGCTGGCAGGTTTTGCAGGAGGGACCTGATTGCAAAGAACGAAGGAGAGTTAGGGGCCAAAATGCGAGGGTTCAAAAGTTGAGGGCCAAAGAGTAAATATATGAGGACCAAAGTGTAAAGTCGGTCAAGGAGGTTTCTTCTTAGGCTCAAGTTTTTATACATGACTAATTAGGACCTAAGGAATCTGATGGTGAATTTAATTTTCATATTAAACCTTGTTTGACCGGCCAATTTGCGCAAAAACCCAAATTAAGTTATTAATTGGGCATGGTTCTCAATGTAGGTCAAAATGGGTTCTAAAGGCCAAATTGAAGGTTCTAAACCCTAGAGATTATTTTTCTATGAATTTTAGAGGGTTTATTCTATTTTTACTTTGCCTCGAACCTTGTGAATTGAAGTGGGTTGTTTTAGGGTTACAGATTTATCATTTAGTTTCTTGGAATTGCTGTAGCCCTTGCTAGATCATTTCATCCCACTTTTATTCTTATTAAGCTGCTTTGACCTATGTTTGGGCCCTGAATTACCCTGTATGCAGATTATACTGGTGAAATTGCATTTTTACCCCTTATGACTTGTTTTCTCCTTAAACTCAGAATTCTCTGAGTTAAGCCTTTCCTTGAGATATGTAGGAGCTTTTATCCTTTGTATTAGGTCAAAATGAGCTAGTTATGGCTCATGATGAGGTTCTCATCACCAGGGTTCTTGGGGTTACCATGGGCGGTGCTATCTCGAAGCATCGACTGCTAGGAACCCTTGAGGACTGATGATGGGGACAAGGAATCTGATACAGACCATGTTGAAAAGCTAATCCTAAGCTAGAATTAAAAAAAAAGAGAGGGAAAACTCTCCAAACAGATAAATCTTCTATCTCTCTTTCTTGCAAAACGCACTGCGAACTGAGCAAGGGCTAAAATTATCTCAAGCACGGGTGCTTTAACCACAAAGTCCAATAAACCTTAGGTTAAGTTCTTGTAGGCCTTAAAAACCATTGTTAAGGACTGAGGCTGAGGCTAGACAGATTTGGATCTTGGTTGGTACTAGAGTACCTTTTACGCCTATGGTAGGCATTCTGACCTAATCTAGTTTGCAAAAGAAAAAGCACTTATCTAAAATCATTTAGAACTTCATGGTCTAGAACAAGGGTTGAAACCTTAATATTTTGCTAAGGGACTAGCAAAAGCTAGGCATGGGGTTATGATGAGAACCTCATCATAAACCCTAACTAGCACAATCTAACCCTGATATGTGAGAAAAAGCACCTACATGACCTAAAGAAACGCTTAACTCAGAGAATTCTGAGTTTAAGAATAAAACAAATCATAAGGGGTAAAACTACAATTTCACCAATGCAGTTTGCAAACAGGTTAATTAAAGGTCCAAACACAGGTCAAACAAGTTTAACAAGAAAGAAAGTGGGATGATCTGATCTAAATAAGGGTTATTGCAACTTCCAGGAATTAAATGACATTCTGAAATCCTAAAACAAACCCATTTCAATTCACGAGGTTCGAGGTAGGATAAAAACCAACTAAATCCTTTAAAATTCATATAAAAATATTCTCTAGGATTTAGAACCTTCAATTTGGCCTTAGAAACCTATTTTGACCTAAAAAGAGAACCATACCCAATTAATAACATAATTTGGGTTTTTGCCCAACTTGGCCAATCAAACATGGTCCAACCTACAATTAAAATTCACCACTAAAATCCTTAGGTTCAAATTGGTCTTTTATAAAAACTTGAGCCTAAGAAGAGACCTCCTTGACCGACTTTACAATTTGGTCCTCGTCATTTACTTTTTGACCCTTATCTTTTGAAACCCTTACATTTAGGCCCCCAACTTTTCATCATTCTTTGCAGAACGGTCCTCCCTGCAAACTCTGCGCAGCACCATGCTCCGGCGACCTTGCGCGGAGCATGGCGCCGCGTAGAGAAGGGTTACCGCCCTGCAAAGCAGAAGCGGGGTTCCCTACGACGTCCTCTGTCGCAGGGACCTGCCCATGCCCTCTGCCGACCACCATACCTTTCGTGCGAACGCGTGGAAGGTATGGGTGTCATCTCCAACCTCACTCCGGCGAGGCTGGCACGTCGCCAGCCCGCTCCTCTCTCTGCGCCAACCCCTTTATAAGGACCGGCACCCCCCGCCGGCTCCTACAAGCTTTTCTTTGATGGAGAACTCCCACCCCTTCATCCCTTCCTCCTCCGTCAGAAGGCCCGAAGCTTCCGGCGAATTCCCCCTCTTCCTCCTCGTCGCTCTGCTACCCTACCTGCAGCAAGGTTTGCCTTGCTCCATCATTCGTGCTGGGCTGAACCCGCCAGCACCCTCTGCCTGCTTCCTCGTCGTCGCACTCCTCCTCCAGGGCTCCTTCTTCTCCAGCTAGGGAAGATACGAGCCGGCTGCTCCGCCCTCCCCCTTCGTCTAATACTTAGGTAAATAGCTTCCTCTCCATTTCCCTTACATTTTCCCTCTCTTAATCTACCTTTTCACTCCACCGCACGCGACTTCCACCTCCACCTGCTCCATCTCTGACCACCTTCTCCAGCGAGTCCATCCCACCTCCACAGACCTCCTCACCCCTCGCCGACTACCCTAGAAGCTTCCCCTCACTCCACTCAACCGATCCCCCCTCTCCATTCACTGCCAACCACCGCTCGACCACCACCAGAACAAACCCATCGTCTCGCACACAATTCGACCTAGGGCTACCTCCACACGCGCCCTCGCGCCTCGCCAACACCCGCACTGCATTCGCCGCACTCCGGCGAAGCTCCCTGCATATTCTGACTGGGCAAAGAGGCTGTATTTCTGCTTTCAGGTGGAAGCCCCTTCGCCGCCATTACTGAGCTGCTGCAGCTCCTCCACCTGCAGCTGCAGGCGCTTTCCAGCCCAAGTGCACACCCCAGGTCATGCGGTTTACCTCTGCGAAGGCACCCAGGCCTGCAGTTGGGGTGAAGGCATCGCGAGCTGCTACAATTGCCTGCGGTTTCCTCAGCTGCAGGTGCTAATTTGGGAGGTGGGACTTTAGTCCCACCTCGTAAGTGCGTGGCCAAGCGCCTGCACTTAAATTGGAAAAGTGTTTAAGGCTATTCGCCTTCTAACACAGGGGTCAGGTCCCTCTCACGCATGCTGCGCGCAACGCGCTCGCTCGCCCTCGCCCACGCTCACGCCCCGCAGGTCTGGGCAGGATCCGATTACCCAAACCGTGCACTCCTCGCCCACCACCGCACGCGCGGTGGGCCTGGTCCCAGGTGCGATACCCACACCCGATTACCCGGCTCTGGGAGAGTGGTCCTAAGAGAGAAATTTGAGAAAGAGAGAGACGCGGGGAAGGGTAGGGGTAGGTTTTGCTCCAACCCTTGTGTGAGCGTGCAGGAACAGAAGGAGAAGAAGGAAGGAAGGAAAAGAAGAAGGGGAGCGGCTGAAGCCTCAGCAGCTCAAGGCAGCTGAAGAAGAAGAAACGAAGGAGAGAAACAGAAGAAGAGAAGGAAGGCACTGTAGCAAACCTACAGTTAAGTCGTCTGACCACTGCATCAGACGACGGAAGGGCAGCGGCCAGAACAAAAAGAAGAGAAAAGAAGAGGAGCTGTAAGGGAAGAAAAGAAAGAAGGAAGCAGAGAAGAAAAAGAAGAAGAAAAGAGAAAGAAGAAAGAAGACTGAATCCGCAAGCAAGGAAAGAAAGCTAAAGAAGAAGAAGAAGAAGAAGAAGAAGTCAGAGAAGAAGAAGATTACCACAGCCGCAGAAGAAGAAAAGAAAAGAAAGAAGAAAGGAAGACTGCAGGAAAAAGAAGAGAAGGAGATCAGCTGAAAGAAAAAGAAAGACAGAAAGAAAGAAAAGGAGGAGAGAAGAAGAAGCCAAGAGAAACTCTAGCTCCCTCTCTCTCTCTCTCTCTTATTTTTGTAACCTAATTGAGAATTTTTATATTTCTAGAATTCTAGTTGCTCCCTGAGTTCGACCTCGGGAAAATTTGTTCCGAGTAAAAATGTGTAGTAATCTGGTAGTTGTTTTGTACTGCAACGATTGTAAACCATAATAACATAAACCCAACCGTTCCCAGATAGAGCTACCATTGATCATCTCCTTCATAATAACCATGCATGCAACCCAGCCTTTCCTCAAATCTCAAAGGGGTGAGATCCTACATGGGAGAATAGAGGCTTACTTGAGCGATTGGGCCTTAGGAGGAGAAAATGGAGTCTAAGATCTTCTCTTCCTCTCTCTTGATTTGTCCCTTCAACTACTAATGGCTTCGTCTCTCTCCCACAACTCAGCCTTCTCCTCACACACGAATAGGTTTGAGGTAGAAGATGAAAGGAAGAAGGTTCTAGATTGGTTATGGTGGGGCAACTCATGGGATTCACTTATTTCTTTTTAGTGGGAGCATTTTGTTTAGGTACTCCCCACATTTTTGACTCTTTGAATTCCTCTGACCCGTACTTCATCCCTCTTGCTCCAATGTCCCTCATTTAAGCTGACCACTCATTGTACATAACCTTTGAATACTAACACCAATGCAATCCAAGACTTAGCTCCTAGGTTCTTTAATTGAGAGATTAAAGTCCCGAATCAAGTTTAGGTTAATAAATTACACTTACCCTTAATTAATTGTGAATTTATTCGTGGGCTTCACATGGACTCCTATACTTGGTAAGTGATATGAATGCACGTAGAATGAGGTATCAAAACAAACTGAAGTCAATAATAGTTTCACATGAGGAGATGGTTAGACTGCTCTACTTAACATCGTTGGGGGGTCACAACGACTCCGGAATATGTGTTTAAGGCCTAGGGAGGCATATTGAGCCTCCTCGCAATCCATGCATACTCCATGTCAAGTTCATAAGCCAAACACATTGAAAACCGAAGTCCCAAACACATTAGGAGACAAATATATGAATTAATGTATGAAACAATGGGCAAAAAGGGAATTAGGGCTGACCAACATGTATCGAATATTGGAAATCCTTGGAAACAAGTCCTAGATCATTACGATCAAACTCCGAAAATATCCGATCTGAACAAAATAATATACATTGTTGGATCAATATTATAATACATCCATGCGCAAGGACCTCTTAGTGGTATTTAGAAAGGGTGGATTTTCCATATGCAATTTGTATCATCTTGAAACAAATAAAATATTTAGAAATCAAATACTCCTTCATTTTCTCTCTTATCTTTAACAACCCAACAACCTTGCCCCTGTGGTCTCACTCCGATCTCCTCCATCGACCTTGTCATGGCATATCTGGACACTGACAACCATCCTTGATAGCCCAACAACATCTCTAGCATTTTTCGTCAATTATTCACCCTATTGTCAACATCTCTTGTAGACAAGGAGAACCCATCATTAATCTTTTCCATCACGATGAACCTCTGCCTTGTTGGCTGCTTGCCAACCACTACCTTCCTTGTCAACCCCTCACCAATATCGAGTTTGCACATTGGACCATTGCCTACTCTCTAATGACCCTTTTGTTGATGCATAAGCAATTAGGCACCACATTAGCCTTTAATGATGGTTTTGATGATAACAAGCATATCAAGTGATTAAAATTAAAATTATATGTTATGCATAGTTGTTGCAAGATTAATTTCAAGGTGAAACCCTCTTGAAGAATTATGAGGTCAAGAAGATGGAGGAGATCAAGTTTAGGTCTTTTTGTAATTTTAGGAATTGAGTTGTAATTTCATATTTCTTACAATGTAAGAAAAGCCCCAATAAGATTAACATTAATCTACACTATTAGGGAACCACTTGCATAAGTCTAATTTGGACAAAAATACGATAAAACATATCCTTAGAGGTTAATAGATCACCCTAGAACCACATAGGATTAGCAAATTTGGTCTGGACAGTTGGAGGACTTTTTACAGTCCATCGAATGTTAGGTATAAGTTATCTAACGTTAGGTAGTTGGTCTGAGCTCAACTTGAGAATTCCAGGAGATAGCGAAGTTTGCATTGAACTAAGCACTAACATTAGGTACTTTACCTAACGTTAGACAGAGTGTACTTAACGTTAGGTAGTGTACTTTAAGTCGTCCAAGAAAGTTCCAGGAGATACCAAACTTTGTACCTAATTGAGTACCTGACGTTAGATAGTTCATCTAATGTTATGTCACTTTTAACCATCGTTAGGTAAAGCACTTTTTGACCAACTCAATTAGCTGTTGACAAATCAAATTGAGAAATAATTGAGTCGTTGAATAAGGGTCTCTTGCACCCTAAATTGTCCAAATACCCCTCTATATATATGTGATGGTTTTCCACTCTTAGAGGGTTAGAAAACACTCAAAAATTCACTCTAAAGCTCTTCCAAGCCTACAATCAGCAAAAGCTTTCACTTGGTGTTAATTGGAGGTGTTTTAAACTCTTGTTCTTGAAGGCCACCTTCCTTGGAGCTCAACCACCTCAACTCTATGCCGTGTCACCTTCATACATGCACTAAGGGAGTTATTTTAGTTTCATAGATAGCTAGTTCATATAATTAATTGCATATCTTATTGGGGCTATCCATAGTAGCTAAATTGTGTTTTAATTTTGGTTTATTACTTTATTCTACTTGTAATCTGAGGGCCCGGATTGTGGGTCCCTCTCTACTTGAGTAAGAGGTGTTTGCTTTTGATTTGGATATCGAGAGAGTTTATAAAAGGGTTTGGTACCCCATAAGTATTGGTTAGTTTTCCGAGTTCAACTTGGGGCAAAATCCTCGATTGGGAGATCTAGGTGGTAGTTTTCACCTGAGGTTGGGTTTCCATTATAAATAGCTGTTGTTCGTGTGCCAAATCGGTGTTTTAAAATTGTCGTGTTGTAGTATAGACAAAATAGCGCTCAAAGAAATAAATTTTATTACTCGAAAAGGTTCCGAGGTCGAACGCAGGGAGCAAATAGGAATTTACACACTAATCTCAATAATGCAAATGAGCACAAGAATTTAAACCAAATAAACTACTCAAAAATGATAATCAGTGTAAAACATGAATATAACAACAATTCAACATGATAAAAATAAATCTATAACAAAATAATGGTGATTTAGATCACCAATTATTAAGTATAGTTATATGTAAACTAGAGTAATCAATAATGTCACATTAATCAAGACTAAATATTCGCACAGTAGCTTGAATGCTACATTAGTAATCAGACATCTCCCTTGGAGATCAGATGCCTTAAATGGCCCTCTGCTACAGTGCCTTCTTCTTTGTTTCTCCTTCTTTCTCTTCTCTTCTGCTTTCTTCTTCTCTGATTCTTCTTCTTCTCCTTCTCTGTTTCTTCTTCTTCCTCTTTCTTTCTTCCTCTTCTGTTGTGGGTCCTCTCCTTCTTCTTCTTCTGTTCAGCCTCTTCACATAGGGAAGGGAGCTTCTAGAATTGGCTAAGTATCGCCAATACTCTCTGCAACAAAACCCTCCCCCTTCCTCATGCAAGCTCTCTCATCTCTTTCTCTCCTTAGGTCACTCTCTCCCAGAGCCTTCAACAGTACTGGGTATACGGGTAATCGGACCTGGAGCGTACCCGAGACCAGAGCTGCGGGTGTGGATCGCAGCCAAGGAGTGCTTTAGGGTTGGCGGGTTATCAGGCGCACCAGGTCCGCGATGTCAGAGTCGCGGACAAGGCACGTAAGGCGTGCGTGAGGGGACCTCACCCCCTATGCGTGCTGAGGTGATAAGCCTATAGCAGAAATTCAATTTATGCGTTGGCGAGCGCTCTTCCATGAACAATGTGGGACTAAACGTCCCTGCTTCTTTGCGTGTGCCTGCAGCTGTGAGGATCTTCCAATTGGTGTTGCAACTCTCCTAGAAGTCCCCAATTGAGGACTTGGAGAGGGTCCTGGAGTGAAACTGTGCCTCTTGGAGCTAAGACCTGGACCTCACGAAGCTAGAACACCACGAACTCTGTCGGAGACGACAACGCAGCGGCGGATCTCCGGCCTAGAACCTAAAATAGAGAATAAGGCCTTCCGGCCGTGTGGAAACACCTCAGAAGGTTCGCCGGACATTGGCAAATGCAATGGCAGTGGTTTCATGTAGGATGAAGGTGCGTGGTGGTCGGACGGACTCGGAGAAGGTGGTCGGTGATGGGTTTGTTCGGGGGGTCGTTTGAGTGGAGGGAATGGGAAATAATGATGGGGGTTCAGTGCAGATGGATGAGGCGGAGCTCGTGGGAGTGTCGGCGAAGTGTATGGAGTGGTGTAGCGATGGGAATGCTTCGTCAGAAAAGTGGCCGGACGTGGAAGGGACGACGATGAACGGGCAGTAGCGTGATCGAAATTGAGTGCGGTTAAGATGAAAAATAAAGTAGAGGAGGTAAGGGGCTTATCTAGGTAATTGGTGGACGAAGGGGAGTCGAGGCGGCGGCGATTGCGGTATGGTCAGCGTCGGGGAAGAAACTGCTCCGATGAGAGGTGGACGGCGAGGATGGAGGTAGGAGCGCCGGCAGGTGCTTGCTCTACGTGGAAGAAAGCAAGGAGGAAGAGTCTGGGGTTGGTATTGTGGTCAAACGACGAGGGGAGGCAGGGAGAGTCGTTGGAGCTTGAAGAGCAAATCGGCCGGAGGTGGATAGAGGAATTTGAGGGTTTCTCTGGTTGAATTCAAGCTTGGAAGGATCAGGCAGGCCTTGGGAGTCTTTATATAGGTATCAGGGGGTCGATTAGAGCTTGTAGGCCAAGCTTTCAAACTTGGAAGGTCGTCGGAGTTGGAAACTCAAATTTCTCATGCGTTTGCATGAGAAATTGGGAAAGATTTGAAACACAAGAATCGATCTAATTGAAAGAGGATTTCAAGAGGAATCTTCGGTTCAATTTTGAGGAGGTTTCATCAATCAATCGAGGAGAAACCCTTGATTGATTGTCGCCAAAGTTGTAGGATTAGGAGTTCTGTGTGGTAGGGACCTTTTTGTGAGAACGAAGACAAAGTTAGGAGCCTTTTTTAAAAGTTTTTGAAAGTTAAGGGCAAAAATGTAATTAGATAGGACTAATTTGCAAACTAGGTCAAGACAAACTCATGTTGGGTCCAAATTTTGGTACAGACCTAATTTGGACCTAAAGAATCCAATGATGAAGTTGGATTTTGGTTTTGACCACGTTTGACCAGGTAATTTATGAAAAAATCCAAATTAGGGCAAATGTCTATCTGTGATTATATTTTTAGTCAAAATGGGTTTTGATGGCCAAATTGAAGGTTTCAAACCCTAGAGAATATTTTTATATGAATTTTAGAGGGTTTAAGTGAATTTTATCCTGATCAGAACCTCAGTTCATTAAGTGGATCTATTTTTAGGGTTTCAAAAGTCATTTAATTCTCAAAATATATGCAAACCTTTTTCTGATTGTTTTAACCCACTTGTTATCTTTTTAAGACCAATTGACCTTCATTCAACCCCTAAGAAAACTTATGGTTGCACTGCATACATGATAAGCTGGTAAAATTACAGTTTTAACCCTAGTTTCTTATTTTTCCCTTATAATGATTATGCAATAACTTGTGACTCTTTGGCGGTTATGTAAGATCATTTACTGACTTAATTGGGTCAAAATGAGCTAGTTATGGCTCATGATGGTGTTCACATCACTTGTGTTGTGGTTGTTGTTTTATTTGTGGATTATTTGAGCATATCTTAAATCTGTTGTAATTTGAATTAGTTTTTATTTACCGCCTTTAACACTAATCACCCCCTCTCTAGTATTTTCATTTGATATCAGAGCGTAGGTTGGTGTATTTTGGAGTAACTCTATGCACCAACGATAATGGCGGAATCAAGCAACATGAGAACCGAGGGATTGTCGACCCACCGATCTCCATACTTTGATGTAAATGGCTACACTCATTGGAAGAGGAAGATGGCGATCTATCTCAAATCAGCCACCGGAGATCTCTCATTGTGGAAAATGGTAGAGAAGGAATTTAAAGTGTCAAAAGTAGACTCCACCATCGAAGACTATAAGCCGGAAGATGAGAAGATATCAATCAATTGTAAGGCTATGAGCATACTATATTGTGTCCTCTCTATTGATGAGTTTAATAGAATTTCGCAACTAGAGACGGCACATAAAATTTAGAAATGTCTTTAAGTGACTCATGAAGGAACTTCAAGGGTGAAGTAGAGAAAAATTGGTCTCTTAACCTAAGAGTATTAGATGTTCACGATAAAGCCGGGTGAAAGCATAAAAGAACTAAGTACAAGATTCACCAACATCATCAACCATCTCAAGGTCTTGGGAAGAGTTATCCCTCAAATGAGATTGTGTCAAAATTCTTGAGAGCTTTAACCAAGGAATTGGAGCCAAAAGTCACTGCAATTGAGGAAGCAAAGGATTTGAAGAGCATTAGCATGGATGAGATACTTGGAAGTCTAATGGCGCATGAAGTGAAGCTTAAGCTATCCAAGAAGGAGGAAAATGAAGCTTCTTGCTCCAAGAAGAAGAGCTTGGCATCCAAAGCCAAAATTGAGAGTGATTCCGATCTCGACTACGAAGATAAAAATGAAGAGAATGAAGAGATGGCCATGTTCTCTAGAAGATTCGAGAGGTATGTGAGATTGAAGAAGCAATTCAAAAAGAAGAGAGATGATGAGACTTCCAATTCCTATGGATGCAAGAAGAAAGGCCATATAAGGAAGGATTGTCCTCTACTCAATGATGATAAGAAAGATAAGAAGGAAAGAAAGGAAAGGAAAGAAAAGAAGAATAGAAGGATGGATGAAAAATCAAGAAGGAAGTTCTCCAAGAAGAAGAAGAAGGCATTCACAGCAACTTGGGATGACTCAAATCAAAGTACAAGTGATAGCACCGACTCCAATTCCGACTCCGACTCAAGCAACGAAGAAGTTGCACACGTGTCTCACGGCAAATGAAACCGAGGTACAAGACTACTTTTGATGAGCTACTTATGCATATGATGAGCTTTTTCATGAATGTAAAAAAGTAAAAAGGGAAAATAGAGCCTTGAAAAAGCTTAAAGTAAAAGAAAACGACTTTCAAAATAAATATGATCTCTTGTAAATGAGAAACTGGATCTAGAAAATAAAAATGCAAACCTAAAACTTGAATGTTTGAAGTTAACTAGATCAAATGAAAATCTTATTGTTTCTAACACTAACTTGCTTATTGAAAAAGACATATTAATGGAAGAGACTATTGAATTAAAAAATAAAATTGCTTGGTTAAAGAAAGATGTGGATGAACTTAGAATAAACACAAAGAAGTTGATAAATGACTTGACTAAGTTTACTAATGGTAGTAAGAACCTACAAAAAATGCTTGCAAGTCAATTACCATCAACCTCTAGGCATGGTATTGGTTTTGTTGAATCTTCATCTACAACTAAGAAGCCAATGAATTTAGTGAAGCCCAAAGGCAAAAACACCTTTGTGCCACCTAACGCTCAAAAACCAATCCATCGTGCATACTTGTATAGCCATAAGACTCAAAAATAATTTTACAATACACATGCTTTCAGTCATAAGACTCAAAGACAACCTTATCATGCATATGTTTTCAACCAAAAGGCCAATAACAAATGGATTCCTAAAAGAAACTATTTTTGGGAAAGGTATTCTAATACTTAAGAACTCAAGAAGGCATGGGTACCTAAAAATATTCTCAACTCTTGTTTTATAGGCCTCAAAGAAGACGAACAAGTGAATTATGGACAGTGGATGTTCAAGACACATGATGGGAGACTCCACGCAATTCCTAAAGCTTAAGAAAGCCGAAGAAGGACACGTGGCTATGGGGAACAACCAAAAATCTTGTATTGGTATGGGTATTGTAGGTAATTCATTTAAGTTAGAAATGTCGCTTTAGTTGATGGCTTAAAACATAATCTGTTTAGTATTAGCCAAATATGTGATAAAGGATGCGAGGTTGTATTTTATAAGGATGGTTTTGAAATTATTAATAAAGAAACTTTAGAAGTTCTTTTGATAAGAAAAAGAGAAAAAGATATCTATGTTCTCGAATTTGATAAGGAAGACATAGTTGATTGCTTGCTTGTCTCTAATGAAGAAAACAATTTATGGCATAGAAGATTAGGCCATGTCAATATGAAACTCATTAATAAAATTGTTAGAAAAGAACTTGTTATTGGATTGCCTAAAGTTAGTTATAAAAAGAATCATATTTGTGATGCTTGTGAAAAAGGAAAACTAAGGCATCTTTTGAGAGTAAGGGAGTTATGTCAATTACTAAACCACTTGAATTGCTCCATTTAGACTTATTTGGACCAATTAGACATGAAAGTCTGGATGGTTGTCATTTTTGTTTTGTTATTGTCAATGATTCCTCGCGTTTTACGTGGGTGATTTTTCTTACGTCTAAGGATTATGCTTTTCTAGAATTCTCTAGGTTAGCCATGAGAATACAAATGGGCCAGAGTGTTTGTATCTGTCGAATTATGAGCGATCATGGTGGAGAATTTGAGAATGAGAGTTTTACTGAGTTTTACGAGTTTTTCAGGATCCACCACGAATTTGCATTTCCAAGAGCGGCTTAGCAAAATGGAGTTGTTGAGTGTAAAAATTGCACACTCCAAGAATGCGCTCGAACAATGTTGATAGAATAGGATCTTCCCAAATATTTCTAGACAGAAGTGGTTAACACGGCTTGCTATGTGTTAAGAAAAACTCTGTTTGAGTTGTTTTATGATTGTGTTCCTAGGATTTTGTATTTTAGAGTTTTTGGTTGTTGTTGCTTCATCCTTAACACTAAGGACAACTTAGATAAGTTCGATCCTAAGTGTGATGATGGAGTTTTTGTTGGGTATTCCTTACATAGCAAGGCATACCGAGTTTTCAATAAGAAGACATCAACCATAGAGGAGACATTATATATGTCTTTTGACGAATCATTCACATCAACTTCTTCATCCATAGTTGATGATGATGATGAGGCACCCTCTTCTATTGGTGTTTCAAACATTCCAGACACCCGAAATGTTCATGACTTGCCAAAGGATTGGACATTTTAAAGAGCATCCCAAAGATCTCATTTTAGGTGATGTATCAACAGGTGTTCAAACAAGATTGAATTTTAGGGGTTTGTTTGTTTTTGATGCCTTTGTTTCTCAATTAGAACTTAGGTCTATTAAATAGGCTTGTGGTGATGAGTCTTGGATTCTATCTATGCAAGAAGAACTCAACCAATTTGAGAGGAATGAGGTTTGAGATTTGGTTCCTAAGCCTAAAGACCACACCACTATTGGTACAAAATGGGTCTTTCGAAATAAATTGAATGAGTCTGGAAAGGTAGTTGGAAACAAAGCTAGATCCATTGCTCAAGGTTATAACCAAGAGGAGGGTATAGACTTTGATGAGATCTATGCTCCAGTTGCTAGGCTCGAACCAATTAGAATGCTTCTCGCTTTTGCCTCTTCTAGATTTTAGGCTCTTCCAAATGGATGTGAAGAGTGACTTCTTAAATGGGGTTCTTAAAGAAGAGGCGTTTGTGAGGCAACCACCCAGATTTGAGTGTCTAGAGCATCCGGACTTGTCTATAAACTCAAGAAGGCTCTTTATGGTCTTAAGCAAGCTCCTAGAGTTTGGCATGAGAAATTAAGAACCTTCTTATTGGATTCTAAGTTTGAGGTTGGTCCAATTGATCCCACTCTCTTTATTAAAAGGAAAAATTCAGACATACTTCTTGTGCAAATCCATGTACATGACATAATTTTTTGTTCTACTAAATAAGCTTTGTGCGAGAATTTTGTCAAGTCAATGCAGGAAAACTTTGAGATGAGCATGATGGGATAACTCAAATATTTCTTGGGTCTCCAAATTGCTCAATTGAATGAAGGAATTTTCTTGAGCCAGCACAAATACACAAGAGGAATGTTCAAAAAATTCAGGATGGAAGGATCAAAAGGGAAAAATATACCAATGCGTACCACTACTCAATTGGACGGAGATGAAGACGGTAAGAGTATCAATCAAAAGAAATGCCGAGGTATGATCGGCTCTCTTTTGTATTTAACGGCAAGTAGGTTGGATATTTTATTCTTCACGTGTCTTTGTGCTAGATTTCAATCATGTCCTAAAGAATCACATTTAAATGCTATTAAAAGAATCTTTAGATATTTGGTTGATACATGTGATGTTAGGTTATTTTACCCAAAATCCACAAGTTTGGATCTCACATCCTATAATGATGTGGATTATGCAGGCTCTAGAATGGATCGTAAGAATACTAGTAGCACTTGTCACTTCTTAGGTGATTCACTAGTCTCTTAGTTTTCCAAGAAACAAAATTGTGTAGCCCTATCAACTACCGAGGCGAAATATATGGCCGCCGCTTTGTCTTGTTCATAAATACTTTTGATGAAACAAACTCTTAAAGATTTTGATTTAAACTTAGATTGCATGACCATTAATAGTGATAATACAAGTGCAATAAACATTTCTAAGAATCCTATAAATCATTCTAGAACAAAGCACATTGATGTAAGGCACCATTTTCTTAGAGGTACTATGCTTAAAAATCAAATTAAATTAGAATTTATCTCTACGGAATATCAATTAGTGGATATATTCACTAAACCACTCATTTATTGAAGATTTGGTGAAATTAGAAGAAAATTGGGTCTATGCAAGATTAGTGACATCAAGACCTAATAGGATTGCATTCAACTTAGAAATATAATTTAAATAGGACTATTAGGCATAAGTTGGAGATATGGCACCTTTGTCTTGTTACAATTGATTTTGAGATTCCTTGAGCATGTGGTTGCAAATGTTTTAGTATATCATTTTTTATTCCCTCTTAACCTTTGCAACCCAATCTTCCCATCTCACTTTACCCTCATTTTTTCACCTTTCACCAAAGAGAGAACCCAAGAGCTCCTCCACGTTCTCCCTCTCCTCTCCATATTTGAAGGTGTAGATCTTGCTGTTGGAGGTGATCAAACGTTAGATCTCACTCCTCCAAGAAGGGATCTCAAGGTATAATCTCTATTTCCAACCTTCTTGTGAAATCTCTTATGAATTGATCAAGATATAGATAAAAAATTAGTGCTTTTTATGTGGATTGATGCTTAGATATATTTGGAATGGTGCTTGTGATGTTTCTTGCATGTTTGCATCTTCATTTCATCATTAATCTTTGATTTGGCCCTTAAAACCCTTGTTTTCCAGTCGTGACTTGCAATCTGCCCTTTAGCTAATGTTAGGTCTTGTCTACTTAACATTAGGTCATGCCTGTTCTGCCAGACCACAACAGTAATCAAAACTAATGTTAGTTCATCCTGACCTAATGTTAGTCAGTCTGTCTTGACCCTTTCATAGTATACTTCACTTACTTCTTGACCCAAGAGTGTTGCTATTCATTCCTATGGCACCCAACTCCTGAAAGGACAAGGGGAAGGGACTAACATCCTCTAGTGATGCGCCCGCCGACCCGTTCCAATCGAAGCTCCTCAGGTATGCCCATTCTGATGAGGCAAAGGAGCATCTCACTAAATTTGGCACTTTTACTTACTATCCAATTTGGTCCATTATCTGTGATGACTTTAGAAATTTTGATTTAAAAACATTGTTTGACGTGAATGGATTCTTAACCTACTTTGACTATAACCAAAATGGCATTCACTACCCCTTCTTGACAAAAATTTGGTATGCCAACATGACCTGGTCTAACCATCCCTCTATTGGAAAAATTCTTAAGACCAATCTTTTTGGCAAAAATATTATGCTTGACTCTATTAAGCTTTCAGGGATTTTTGGGGTCCCTCACTCTGGTTCTACCATTCAATTTATCTCTCATGAACTTGGTTACCATCGCATCCTAAGGGACTTAGGACCCTCAGAAAGTGCTATTGTAGGTAACTACCACTTGGCACCTAACACTATGTATCCTCTCCTAAAGTTGCTTGCTAGGATTCTTTACTTCAGTCTCTTTCCTAAAAGGCAATCAAGAGGGTTTAATCACATCTCCTCTGACTTAGTCTTTGTCACCTATGCTGCACTCACTGAAAAACCTCTTTACTAGGCTAAGATTGTCCTCGATAAGATGATCAAGGAACCGGTCAATTTCCTAACCTTTTCCAACATCATAACGTGTATCGCTTTACACTATGGTGTTCACCTTGAGCCCCTTAATGCATCAAGATCCAGAAGCATGGTTGCTTCAATGTTACCATGGCAAGGAAAATGCATATCATGGATGATAATGATGAGGAGGAGGAGGAGGATGACGACGAAGATGATGACATGGATGATGATGATCAAGGAGAGGCAGGTGGGAGCTATCATGAACCATCCTACCTATATGATTATTATCCGGAGGACATCCCATGTCCCTAACCTTGGGAGTGGGCTGAGACACATCCACACACACGCATAAACTGTGACAACTACACCGTGTGGGACATCGTCACCGGGATAAATTACTTGTCTAGTTCTATTGAGAGCATGTGCCTTCAGAATGAGGTGTACAACAACTACTTTGTGAATGTTCATCCCCAATTTCCTCATGATTTGTTTGAAGTACGTCATGACGTTTCCCAAATCAAGGAGGATATTCGCACCTTGTCCAAGGGAAAAGGCAAAGGGAAGCATCGTAACTAGCCTTGTGTCGCCATCTCCAACTTTAATTTTGATTAGTCATGTGTAGTGTTACGACCCAATTCCCGAATCCCTACGAGACACGAGAATCGGACTGACTCGACTGATCCCAAGATCCAGTCGTCCAACGAAAAAGTAACCAAAAGAGCAGTAAAATAAATTACATTCACCATGTATATAACTAGCAGTAACAAAATACAGCAGTAAAGAAAAGAACTACTACAGTATACACTACCACAACAGTAAGAAATAAACAGGTACATAAACATGATGCTTACAATAAAAGAGTATAGTGGTAACAAAAACTACTCACTACAACAGAAGGAAAGATACAGTGGGTACTACACAAGTAAAAACTACTGGGCTCTACTAGGCCCAGCACCCTCTGCAGCCGCCGGCTCTGGCTGCTCGACACTTGGTCCTAAAAAGGTGACAAAGGTGACACGTCAGCGAAACACTGAGTAGAGTGGCAACCAAAAGCTAATAAAAACAGTAAGGTGGACAGTAGCTGTTATATTTTTAATCTCTTTCTTTATTTTTCCATTTACTCAATTATTGAATTATTTCTCAGATCTTTATCTTGATCTTGAATGTTCCTCGTGGGAACGATTTTGATTGCAGTCTTTTCCGAAAAGTAGAAGTAACACATGGTGCTCTCCTGGCCTAGAGAGTCCCCCGTGGTGGTCCTACCCTCAGTCAACCACCCCAAGGTCACTGAAAGACGTAATGGTGACTACGGCATGTGCGATAAACGCACGGGTAGCTACCTCGCACTGGCACGTGGCCAGTCGTTTCCGTTAACGGGTGCGCCCCAAAGCATAGCACGGAACCAGTATAGGGTAAAGCCCTCTCAGTAACCAGGGTCCAACCCCTCCATAGTCCGCACACCCTTGCCTGACTACCCTTGTTTGCCCAGTGGGCCTAACAAGTCGGTGTAGGAGGGCTAGCAGAACCCCGGGGCCCGTGGGGTAGCTAGTGCCCTCCCTACACCAATAGCTCTCCTCGGTACTGTGTACACGAGGACCAAAAGTCGGTACAAAGTGGCCAGACCTAACCCCGGGTCCCTGGGGCGGCTAGCTCCGCTCTGCACTAAACAGGGGGACAGTCGCTCTCCTTGGTACTCCGTACTCAAGGGCCAGCTCACTTCCCCAATTCTATTCCATTCACTTCCCAGGAGTTCTACTCCTAATTCCCCATAGGGTTCATGCTCTTTTAACTCAGTCAATTTAGGTTTCATCATTTCAGCTTTATATTCATATAGCCCATGTTCTCAACAGTAATTATCCATTCATAAACAGGCAGCTGTTAACCAATTACAGGCAGTTATCGTTTCCTTTCTACTTTTCCAAGACTGCAATGTATATATATTCAATCTAGTTTTCCAGTCCTAGGATTCATGCCATATCCTAGGATCTATCATTCAATCTAGTTTTCCAATTCTAGGATTCATGCAATACCCTAGGATCTATCAGTCAATCTAGTTTTTCAGTCCTAGGATTCATGCAATACCCTAGACTCTATTAATTATTTCACAAGTGCATAATTTTCGATAAATAATTAAAAGGGCCACTCTACCCGCAAACTCGGGAGTCCTGGGGGCGTGATTGGCAAGCTCGCACGCCTCCGCAACCCCCAGAGTCGCAACGGAACGGGATCCTAACACAAGGATCAATTACAAGGAGCTACTCAGAACATGATACAAATACTGTAAACAGGTAGAGGAACTAAATCTGAGAAGAACGAAACTTGAAACGCGGAAAACGGACCCTAAACGGGTCAAAAACGACAAGTCTGCCCAAAATCAGACGTCTGGAACATCTTCCAGACGTCTTAAACGGTGGCTCAGGTCATACCTTGATTCTGCGCAGTCCTTCAGACGTCCAAACTCCCGCTGAATCGTCTGGACTTAGTTTCCAGACGTCCGATTGTCACTCCGGACGTCTGGAGACCCTCTCCGTCGTATGGTGCTGTGCCCAGATGCTCGATCTGCGTGGGAGGGCGTGCCCTTGTGCCTTCCCGAACGAAACTTGCACGCACATGCGATCGTCCTCAACATGAAATGAGGCAGAACTACTTGGCGAGACGGCTGCATGGCCGTACGCGAAAATAGAAGGGATCGAAAAATATCGTACCTTTCAGTCTAGATGTCTCCTGCGTCGTCTGGACGTATGTCCAGACGTCTGATTCTGAGAAATTTTCCCAGAATCAGGACCTCATCGCCCTTCGCTCGTAACGCACGGCCGTGCCGCGCCGCTCTCGCCTGCTGTCTGAGCTGCAGCAGCTCCTCCCCAACCCTACACTTCCGCTACGCACCCGCCGGTTGACCCTGGCTGCTCCGGCGAGCTCGCACCCTCACGGTCCAGCTCTCTCCCTCTCGCAGCAGCCCCTCCTCCCCACGCACTCACAGCAGTAGCTGCTGCTGCCCTCGCCCGCTTACTCGCTCGCTGACAGGAAGAAGAAGGCGGTGGAGTGAGGGTGAGGGAGAGGAGAGGGGGTATTTGAAGGCTGCTGTGGGGAGAGAGAGAGAAAAAGGTGTCTGCGCCTGCAAGGAGGAAGGAAAGAGAAGGAGGGCGGCGGTTCAGTCTGTGCGCGCATGCGCGCAGACGCGAACCCGTATGCCGAAAAAATTAATTTCCAGACGTCTAGGAAGGCTTCCAGATGTCTGGACCAACTCCCAGACGTCTTAAACGACGTTTGATATCGGGTCATAACTTGTAGTCTTATTAACAATTTCATCTCATGGACTGGTAGACCTTGGGCTACTCAAACATCGATCTTTAGTTAATTTCTATGGCTTGTAATAGCTAGTTTTCTTATTTCTTTAAAATAATTGCTTTTGCCATTTCTATGAATCTTGTTGAACTTATGATGTTTTGTTGAGTTATATGTGTGATCTTCATGTTTAATGGTAACACCATCATTAGCCATAACTAATTTGAATTAGTTAAAATCAAGTGACAAATGCTCCTACATGATCACCCGAGAGCCATGATTCCAGGCAAATCCATTTTGAGAAGAGAACATTAAAATAGGGTTAATTATGTAGTTTTAACATCACATCACAAATGCAGAGTAACCAAAGGGCTTATCAGGGGTTAATTGAAGATCAATTGAGCATTGAAGTCCCCTTGGTTACTAAGAGGTTTGATACCCTTGGTTTGAACATTTGAACCCATTTCGACCTTGAACAGAGTCTCAGACAGGATTTTACCCCGATTTGGGCTTCTGGGCAAATTACCCAATCAAATGTTGTCAAAAATCTAATCCGAATTCACCATTAGATTCCTTGGGTCCAAATTAGGCTAAGGCCAAAATTTGGGTCCAATCAGAGTCCATGTTGACCTAGTTTGCATTTCAGTCCCTAAAACCTCTGTTTCCTACACTCAGACGCCTAGCTTTCAAAATTCCTTTCAAGAGGGTCCCTAACTTCTTCACCTTCTTGTAAAAATGCCCCTTCCGCCATTGAAGGTGTGAAAGCACCTTCAACCGAGATTCGAGGGAGAGAGTCTCTCTAAAATCAGATCCAATTCCCTCCAAATTTGGAGGAAATGACCTCAAGAGATCCTCTATTGATTAAGCAAGGCCAAGAAGCCTGATCTGACGTCTACACCGTCGACGAACCCATGATTTCAGGGCAAGTTCCTTACGATTTTTGCGAGGAAATTGCATTGATCTCAAGGTCATAGATCCATGTACATAAAGCTCCTGGAGGTTCGACCATCCTCTTTAATCCGATCTAGGCCCAAAACACCTCTTCCTTTCTTCTTTCGGCCAGCTCCAACTGTGACTTCAGTGGACCTCCTTGACCTCCTTCTTCCGGCCACCCAATAACCAAATTAGGTGGCCCAGTGCCTTCACCACATTCGTCCGCTCCTCGCTTACCATCGCAGGGGTTCCTATCCCCTCTATCACCGCTATCCTCCCCCATCGGAGTCTTCATCGTCCATGACGCCGGCGAAGCAAGCCACCGTGGATTTCCTCCCCCATTCGTCTATTAAAGTAGTCCTATCTCTCCCTCTCAATCTCTAGGTTAGTTTTAGGTGTTTAGCTTCTAGGTTAGCCCTCAATCTCTCCCTCTCTGACTTCTTCCCCGTCTCCGACCACGCCTCTGGCATGGTCACTATGCTACCACCCACCACCAAACGCCCGACCGTCACTCCCATTAGCACCACCTCACCTCCACCTTCAAAATCCCTCTACAAATTTCGCCATTCACCCACTCCATAGCCCCACTAGACGACCCATCCCTCCACCATCTCCTCCGATGTCATCCGGTCACCACAAACCCCCAACCGCCTCGCCAACATCGCTATCACCTTCCTTGCATCACAGCAGCGCTTATGAACCATTTGACCAAGGCCAAGAGCCCATATTCTTGATTTCAGGAACTTCAACGGAGCTGTTGCCACCATCATCTTCTCTAGTCACATTCGCTCGCCTCCATTCACCTCAGGATCTGCTATCACTTCCTAGAGCTATGGACTCACACCACGCATCCACCTGCAACAACAATTCGATGCAACTCCTGTTGCTGGCATGTGAGAAGGAAAACAATGGGGATTTAGTCCCACATCGGATATCCAAAAGCTACCAACAGCATATAAAATGATTTTGTGTCCAAGGCTTATCGCCTCGACACGGAGGGGTGAGGTCCCTCACGCCTCACTCACATGACTTACTCACTCCTCACCCACCACACATGCCGGTGGGCTTGGACCTTGTTCGCGACCCGATTACCCGATTACTATGCATGCCCGTATACCCGATTAGAGTGATAAGAGAGAAATTCTGAGGGGGATAGGGGAGGAGTTTGCACTGTGCATCCTTGATGTGTGTGCTTATATGTTCCATACTTAGCATCTTTGAGGCATTGGCTTTGTGCTTGGTTTGAGGTGTTGGTGCTTTATGGTTAAGCCTTGGCGACTTAAGTCATCAGACCTTAGGGTCCGACATCTCTTGTGCCTTGTGTTGTGAGGATATTTGGCCTTGTGCTTATGCTCGGCATTGACTTTGGCTATTATGGAAACATTGATGTGGAATTTGAGGGTAAGTGGTTGAGGACACTGTTGGGAAATTTGAACTATGGAATATATGCTTAATTTGAAGGACTTAATTGATGATCTAAATCATAATTTTTAGAGCTTTGATTCTTCTTTTTATCCTATTGATTACTTGTGATAATATTGATTATTATTGAATACATTATTTGAGTCGATTAGTCATTGAATATCTTTAATTGTGATTCATTATTATGCTCATTATTTCTAATTGCGATTAGTACATGAATTCCATATTTGCTCCGTGCAAACGACTTTAGACTCTATTTTTTTATTTTGAGTTTTATAAATTTAAATATTGTAAAGAAATTTTGTCCACTATACTACGATGCGTATTTTTTAAAATGACGAATTCGCCCCACAACAATATTGAATCATGCAAGTGTATGATTTGAGCTGTAAATGTTTGGATTGTTACATGCTAAATCTCTCTTTATTTTTTTAATGTTGTCAAAAGGGGGAGAAATGAGGATGATATGAGGTTGAACTATGTGTATAGCATGTATCTTGCATTGCTTCTTTGATATGTCTTTCATTGTTATATCTCTAAAATGTTCGAAAGAGAGCACTTAGTGAAGGGGAGTTTTTCAACCTCTCCATTGAATGTTTGTTATCATAAAAAAGGGGGAGAATGTTGGTGCATAAGCAATTAGGCACCACATTAGCCTTCATGATGGTTTTGATGATAACAAGCATATCAACTGATTGGGATTAAAATAATATGTTATAGATAGTTGTTGCAAGATTAATTTCTAGTTGAAGCTCTTTTGATGAATTATGAAGCCAAGAAGATGGAGGAGATCAAGTTTAGGTCTCTTTTTAATTTTAGGAATTAAGTTGTAATTTCATATTTCTTAAAATGTAAGGAAAGCCCCAATAAGATTAACATTAATTTACACTATTAGGAGACCACTTGCATAAGTCTAATTTGCTAAAAAATATGATAAAATATATCCTTAGGGGTTAATAGATCACCCTAAAATCCCATAGGATCAACAAATTTGGTTTGGACAGTTGGAGGACTTTTTACGGTCCATCTAATGTTAGGTATAAGTTACCTAATGTTAAGTAGTTGGTCTGAGCTCAACTTGAGAATTCTAGGAGACGATGAATTTTGCATTGAATTGAGCTTCTAACGTTAGGTAGTTTACCTAACGTTAAACAAAGTGTAGCTAACGTTAGGTAGTGTACTTGACGTCGGAAAACGCCTAAGTGTAATTCATGCGTTGTAGCATGCATTACGCATCAATTTTATTGAGAAGATGATTAGGTGAGTCCAAGTGTCGAATATGATGAGGTATGAAATCAGATCAATTAGTCACTTAGTTGTCACAAAATATTTCGTTTGGTTTGCTTGCTAGAAGAGAATGAGAGAGAGAGGATAGGGTTAGAAATCCATAGGAGAATATGATTGCTAACTAGCTATGCATAAAAAGAAGGTAGAATAATATCGTTAATTAAAACATGGAATATTGGATCCTTGATTGGAACAACAAGACAATCCGACGTTGGATGGGCACGTGCATCCAGCGTGCGAAATCGTGCCACATCGCGCATTCAGATCCGTTTGATGGAGATCCGGTGACCGAATTTCGCCGCCGCTCGCGCTCAAGGAATTTTGAGCCTCGCGAGGGCTTGAACCCTCATATGCTAGTCTTGTGTTGAGGCGTGGACCAACACACTACCCCCGCACGTTGGTCGAGTTCTTGTGCATTCTCCTAAGTGCTCTCAGCCATCTGATGAAGGATCGACGGCTTAGATCGATTGATGAAAGAGCACCGGATGAGAGCGGTGGGTTGTGGGCACGTGATGTGTGACACGTGGCCGGTTGTGGGCCGTTAATCATCAGATCAATGGCCAGAATTTCCCGAACTTGTTGTAGGAGATACAGAGGTCGGATTAAAGTGATTTTGGGTTCGTTGGACTCTGTTTGTTGATCCGGATCCATCCGTGCGATCCAATTGCTCATCTGAGAACTATTTCAATATGCACTTGTACGACAAGTCATTAAACATTAATTCTAAGTAATGTTAACCTAATATGCATGCAATATTCCCAAGCCCACTATAATATGACATTAATGCACATGTGCCCTCGAAATTTGACTCTAAATGATATAATTAACAATAATAATTGTAGAGTCATTAGTACTTTAAGTCGTCCACGAAAGTTCCAGGAGATAGTGAACTTTATACCCAATTGAGTACCTAATGTTATGTCACTTTTAACTAACGTTAGGTAAAACACTTTTTGACCAACTCAACTACCCATTGGCAAATCAAATTAGGAAACAATTGAGTCATTGAATAGGAGTCTTTTGTACCCTAAAATAGTTCAAACACCCCTCTATATATGTGTGATGGTTTCCTACTCTTAGAGGGTTAGAGAACACTCAAAAATTCACTCTAAAGCTCTTCCAAGGCTACTTTCAGCAAAAGCTTACACTTGGTGTTCATTGGAGGTGTTTTGAGCTCTTGTTCTTGAAGGCCACCTTCCTTGGAGCTCAACCACCTAAACTCTATGTTGTGTCACCTTCATACATTCACTAAAGGAGTTATTTTAGTTTCATAGATAGCTAGTTCATATAATTAATTGCATATCTTATTGGGGCTATCTATAGTAGCTAAATTATGTTTTAATTCTGGTTTATTCCTTTATTCTACTTGTAATCTGCAGGCCCGGATTGTGGGTTCCTCTCTTCTTGAGTAAGAGTTGTTTGCTCTTAATTTGGATATCAAGAGGGTTTGGTACCCCATAAGTACCGATTAGTTTTCCATGTTCGACTCAGTGCAAAATCCTAGATTGGGAGATCTAGGTAGTGGTTTTTACCCGAAGTTGGGTTTCCACTATAAATACCTATGTTGTGGTTGTTTTATTTGTGGATTGTTTGAACATATCTTAAATCTACAGTAATTTGAATTAGTTGCTTATTTATCGCCTTTAGCATTAATCACCCCCCTCTAGTGCTTTCACCTTTGTATGCTCATGAGATCATATAACCTTCTCATTGTCGTGATCTGTTGCGTTGTTCACCATTACTAATGGTCATAAGCTTTGCCCTCCCCCATGCACAGTACACAATGTGTGCCTCCTTGTGTGTGCTATACTACTTTTGCTTGCAATATATGCTACTTGTTGTGACCTAAAATGTCTTGTTGTTATCGTAATACTCATGCTCTTCCTTTCCACCTCTCCTGGTTATTTTTTCTTTCTCGTGTGTGCATACAAAAGAAAGATGAGGGAGAGGCAGTAATGAGATGGTTGGTGGATAGGAATGATTTATGTAGGGTTTCACTTGGAAGGGAATGAGAATTGTTTTTGTGTGTGTGTGCATGTGTGTTTCCCACTCTTCTCTTATCTCATGCAACTCTCATAATGTAAGCAAATGAACCCCAATTTCTACAAGATAAGTGTCATTAAAATTGGTACAATGAAACCCAATGCAATTATCGACACTCAATTCTGAGATTTTATAGCTAGACAACATCTATTTTTGCGCATTAACATCCAAGAATTGAATTACAACAAGGACTACATGGACTCTGCCTATATTTGTGCATTAACATTCGAATGATTCCTTATTTGTACCCCATAAGTGCTGTTGGATTTATTTTGAGGCACTCAACTTCCAAATGACTCAAGAGCTTGGATTTGAGGGTTCTACAAACATAACAACTTTAAAGGAAGTTTCGCCGTCAAAACTCAAGTACAATTGAAGGTGTAGTGTGTGCAAAATACTATCAAGTCCAAAACAACATTAAAGAGACATAACAACCTTAAACAAAAACAAACTAAGGTGTTATGGACTCATTAATAAGAAACTCATGGTATTGCTCCTTTATTTTTGCCTTGGGCACCCAAGTAACTTCCTCGTATTTTTGCCTGCTACAACACCTTTATCAAAGGAATCTCTTTATTTTGTAGCTTCTAAACCATTTGGTTTAAGATGTGCATTGGTTGCTCTTGATATATTAGGTCCTCCTATGTCTTAATTGTTTGCTTTGACTACCCATCGCTTTGTAGGTGATGTGTCAAATAGAGGTTAGCTTGGGTCTCCAAGGCTTGCTGGAAGCTTCCCCAGAATTGGGGAGTAAATCGAATGTCCCTCTTTGAATTGTATGGGGAAATGGTTGGCACTCATTGTTAGACACTCGTGCATTTGAGTTAATCCCTACAAGCCTGAGTGTCGTTAGTTGTAATTGAAGGAAGAGAGAAGGCTCTGAATGGGTTCAAGCCTTTGATGGTAGAAAGTTAGGAGTGGATCCTTGGAGAACGCTACCTATATGAGTGTTACTGTGGACCTTTGTTAAGAGAAGAGAGTCTTTCCTGAAGACACTCATAAAATTGGATGGGGTGCATGGCCTTTGAGTGCATTAACCCTGAAGATTATCACCAAGAACGCTCACTTTGTTGTTATCATTGTATACCTCACATTAAAGGGCTAAAGTTCAAGACTAGTTTCATTTCATTCTTATGATGGTGAAAATGGATAACTTAGGTTAAGATTCAAATTGGAATGTTCTTTTAATGAAAGTAGAGTGTGGGTATTGAGTTTCAACATTAAACTTGTGGGGGGTGGGGGAGGGGTATTGAATTTGATGTGACTATATGAGATTTTGTTATAGGGAAAAATAATTTTGATTTTGCTTGGAGGCATTAGTCCAATTTGGGAGTTCAATGTTGCAACTCCACATTGAAATTGTTTTTAGTTCCACATAGTGGAATGACAGAAAGATGGAGTAGGATATTAAGGATATAGATACCTAAACCTATGGACAATGGTTCGAAGGGAAAGTATGTATTCACATTTCTGTTGATGGAATTGATGAAAACACATGCGCGTGCATGTGCCTTACTAGGTTGAGCTTGGGCTCAGGCCGAGGTTGGGGCTAGGTGCAATATTATTCCACTCGACACACGATAAATTTTATGCATTTATTTGCATGATTGGACTTCCAAAATTGGTCGCAGTAGTTACATGAAACTAACACTTACATTCTGTTCTTCTCCTATTTATATAAGTTGTTCTTTTGTGAGAATGACACAACCCTAGTTGTCATTTCCCTTCTCCCCTACTGTGTTGTTCGCATGCTGTAGCGATTGCGTGAAAGGAGGACCTTAGCTGTTCTCTAAGGTTGTGTTTAAGGACACCTGCAATTGCAATGCACTGATTGTGGGTGTAGATCATTGTATCCTGAGAGAAGATTGTCGGACCCTATCCACTTGTATTGTAGGGGCGGAAATTTCTCTAAGGAAAGTCCTAATGGGTACTTCAGTTGGAACAATTGCTAACCCCTGTCCTCTTATTTTGTTTTATTTGCTTGTGGTATTGCGTGTGTTTACGTTCTTGTTTATTTCTAATCTTACCATCACCATTTCATATACATGCATGGAATAATTTATGGTTTTATATTCTAGATCTACGTGCTTTTATTGTGACACATGATGATATATGCCTATTAATCAAAATACATGATACAGTTTATGATTCATCTGAATGCAATGAATTTTATTATGTCCCTTTGTTGGCTCATATTTATTATCTATATGGAATATAGGCATTTATTTCAACATGTTATGTATCATATATAAGTATGCACTTATTAATCATTCGTTGTCAACAAGAACTATAAGATTTTGTAATGCATAATATTTAAGAGAGGCTACTTGATTTGTAATGAAAGCATAAACAATAAACATTCAATTGGCATCTTAATGACGAGTGGAAATATGTGCTACGCCATGGTTGGGATCTGTCTCTAGAATCCAATTGTTAGGCCTTAAGGGTATTTGATCGAAATGAATCTTACTATTTTCTGATTTGCAAGAATCCATTTTATGGTTATTTGGAATTGATTGACCTAAAGAATATTATCATCTAGAGGTGTCAACAAGACTCTAAGGACTAGTTTACTTCGAGTGTTAAGGAAGTGGTGTTAAGAAATGTAAAACTGGTGTTAACCATTAATTGTGTTTACTTACAGAGTGGTGTTAACACTAATTTGTGTTTACTTAAATTGGTGTTAAGTTGGAGTGTTAACCTTTATGGTGTTTACTTGTTAGCAGTGTTAAGAATTTAAATCAGAGATCACGAGAGCACAACAAAATCGTGGGACTTAAACATGGGTTTGCCTAACACCAGTAGCAATTGGTGTTAGATAAACCAGTGTTAAGAGCTCTTAACTCGTGTTAACTAAAAGGGGGTTAACCCTTCAAGTAAACAAGGGTTAACTCCCAAAAAAGAGAGTTAACCCCTCAAGTAAACTAACCTTACAGAATCTGGTAATAAGATCATAAGTGACTCAAGCTGATACCATATCAAGTGATGTAGGTTTGTATATGAAATTCTTACAAAAGATGAAATACGTAAAATGATATGTTGGGTAAATGATATTACCTTTAAAATGGATTAAGCAAAAAGTAAAGAAATGTACATTGAAATGCATGCCCCTATTTATCAAAATACATCGGTGCATTTTGATTTTCAACTAATGTGTTTTGATTTTCCACCGGAATACACCAGTTAAAAATTAAAATACACTGGTTGAAAATTAAAACACATCGATAGAAGATGGGTTTTCACTTCGAAAGTGGAAAGTGATTTTCACTTATGGGTTTTGGATTTCAAATTCATGATTTATGATTTAGGGTTACACTTTCCGAGTGAAAAATCATTTTTCATAAGTGAAGAACCACTTTGCATAGATAAAAAATCAGTTGAAAATGAAAATACATTGGAGTATTTTCATTTTCAATTAGTGTATTTTGATTTTCAACTAATGGAAAATCAAAACACATAAGTTAAAATTTGAAACACATCGGTTGAAAAAAAAAAATACACCTATGTTTTTGTTGAGTGGGGGACGCGTGTTGTAAAACATATTGCAATGTGTGTTTCTCTACTTGCACGCAATTAAATAAGGGGTAAGGGTTGAACATATATTGACCGGAAGATTAGTCATACAATGTGGTGGGTTAAGATTATGTGTAATACTCCACGTCCTACAAAGCACATAGTATGAATGCTTTTGAAAAAAATCCGTGCTACACGTGTGATTACAAAAGTAAACGAGCTTTGAAATATTGTAGAAGATTTCATCATACATTAAGGAGAGGAAGTGTCTAAGGCGTACATATTTACTTATAATAATAGATATTTTAGGTTTTGAAAGAAATAGGCCTTTTTGATCATTGTTGATATCTGTCCTTGAAGCTATATTTTATTTAAATTAGATGCTTGCTCTTCTTATAAAAAGTTACAAAGATTGTTTTTTCCTAAGAATATATATTGATACTCGTTAAAAGATTTTTACTTTTATCCTAAAAAGTAAAAAACATTCATTTTAGATAAGTTAAGATTTGACTTCATGTTAATTAAAATACGAGTATCAAGATTCAATTACAAAATTTTTATCACTTTTATTAACATGGTAAGTAGTAATTGCATAATAAGGAATCATATATATATAGTTTACTAAATAACTAACGATCGTTTATTTAATGCTTAATTTTCTAACTTTTGATCATTTGAAATGACATAAGATAAAAAAAATTTATTTTATTTGTTTAATAAAAAATTTATCAAATATTGTTAATTATACAATTAAAATTTTAATTATATACTTAATTTTCAATGCAGAGAACAAAATAAAGAAAGAAAAAAGAAATTCTTGATGCTTCTCTTCATTTCCCGTCATTACCGTCATGTTGTCCTCCAGATATTTTATAAAACGTGTCCCGCCAGATTCCAATTTTTTTCGCACAATCGGAAAAAGCAACCAAGCGGAAATCCGCATCAGCTACCGCCCACACGCGGCTGCCCTTTGCCCCTCCCCGCGACCCGATGCTCCATTCGCCATCCCCTCAGCGCCATCTCTCCTCCTCTTCCTCCACCGGTATGCCGAAACCTTATATATAAGCAACGAACCAACCGCCAATCCGGCCCCCGTCCATCGGTTCCCCTCCTGGAAGGGTTTTGCCCCGATCCCATTCTCCCTCCCTTTTTCCCCAATTCCCTTCCGCCCGCCCGTCCGCCCGCCCGTCCGGGAAACCCTAGTTTTTCGCGCGTGCGCTAATCGATCGCGGCAATCGGGGGGACGGATCCGGTTTCTCGAAGATGAGCGCGCAGAGGAAGAGGAACTTCAAGATCGAGGCGTTCAAGCACCCGGTGGATCGTGACCCCAACTACGCCGAGAGGACGTGGAGGCTCCTCGAGAACGCCATCAAGGAGATCTACAACCACAACGCCAGCGGCCTCAGCTTCGAGGAGCTCTACAGGTTCGTACCCCATCCCCCTCCCCTTTCCTTCTCCATCACAATTCGCCCGTACGCGTTGTTTGATGTCGGTTTGATTATATATGTTGTTTGTTTGCTTGTTAAATGTTTGGTATGTGCTTTGCGTGGTGGGAATCTGCGGGGAAACTCGTTGTCTGATAGTTTGCCAAATTCATTGTGCGGAACGGACTTTGGACTCGTGTGAATCGTGCGGTTGTGTTTGCGTTTGTCAATTCTGAATGTACTCGTTGAGAATGGTTGTCACCGGGGATGCTCTATGATCGTGTCATGCATGTTGGTTTTCTCCGGCAATTATACGTGGAATCTCGGGAGGGTTGCTCTTGATTAGAGATGGTTCGAATAGGGAGAGTTTGTCTTGTTTAACTTTAGCGTTTGATTTGGTTATCAATAGATGATGTGTTTATAAACGAGTGCCGATGAAGAAACTGAAAACAGGCAAAGAGGACTTGCTAGGTGTTAAGGATCGGTCAAAGTTGGTTCTGATTTGCTTAAGGAGCCTAGTGATGACTCTTGAGGAGGAGGGAATCGGTAACCCCGCCAGTGGTGATCTGGGAGTGCTATAAATGGATTTCTGGTTAGGAGCTTAGGATATCTAAGATGTTTTGTTTAGCAAAATGTAAAACTTAAAAGCTTCTATGCTTCGTGGAGGCAGATTTTAAGGTTTTGCCATTGTACTTGTGTTGGTGGTGTTCAGTGATAGATGAGATGTCTATATGATGGACTAAACTCGAGGTTTTTTTTTTTTTTTTTTTTTTGATCAAAAAGGTTATTAGGTTCAGTTCATGGGTAGGAAATTTGTGAATATAATTTTGGGTCCGTAGACTCTGGTCAATATGCACAAAGAAGAAACATTTTTGCAAGGATTCTTGGAAGAAATTGAACATTCTATATTTTTAAATTTTTAATGTACAATGGTATGAAGAGTACCTATTGATATTCTCATAGTGAATGGTCTGCAGTAAGCATCTTTGGATTCATCTCATTCAAGTCTCTGTTGCCATAGTTTTAGATTTCCAATGAAATTTTGACGAGTACCCATGACATGCCATTTCTCAATATACAAGACATTGAAATTGTAGGAGTTTCCCCGCATTTTCATTTCATCTGTATATTGCAAAAGGCTGTATTTAAGTTACAGTCTCCCTCATTTCAACATTACGCTTGATGGACAAAGATCCTAATTTTTGGTTTAGAGTTCAATATGAATATACAAACTACACGACCCTTTCCACAAAAAAAGGCAACTTCACATTGTTCACAAAAGAGAGAAAAAAATTTAATGTTAAAGCCTAAATGGTCATTGGTACCAACACGTTTATATAACATGCAATGAGACCTTATGAAATATGTACACTTATTCTCATAATGCAGTTGATATAAATGTCCCGCATGCCCATTATTGCATCCTCTAGTTTGAAGCCAATGTTTTTTATGCATTTTCTTTGTTTTATTCTTCTCCAAGACTTTTCTGGAAAATCCTTCTGCTTGCCCTTGGTATGCCCTTATTTTGGATTGAGGTGTCACATGGAACTATGGCTGTGGCAGACTGTGTTTCTTATGCCAAACAGCAGCAGCAGCAGTTGCTTCCACAACGTTGTGACCCTTCTTTCATCCGATCTAAATTCTGCCCGCTGCAATATGCATTGCAGTTTGCCTGGAGTTCCATTAAGTCAAAAAAGGATGCTAAAACCCAAGTGACAGGCCTTCAAAAGAGACTGAGGTACACAAGTACACTGCTGCCAAAATCTAATTGAAGGTTTTCGAAATAGTGTACAAGTCATTATAAAAATTGGGATCCTGAGCCTATTGCTTGGAATAGAGCAGTTCCATTCTCAATGGCGAGACTCTTTGAAACATGGCTTGGTTGCCCAGAAATCTCTCAATCAATGCTTGATGTCTCATTAGAGCAAGAAGTGCATATATGGCTTGGATGGCCTTGAAATCTCTCGATCAATGCTTGTTGTCTCATTAGAGCAAAAAGGGGACGCTGATCTTATGCTTGTCAATATGGGTTAGGCCTGGTGATAAGACCTAGGATAATTGATGGCACTGTCATTATTTTAGCAATCTGGTTTATATACCATGCTGGTAAATCTTCTATTGAGCCTGGAATGTAATTAAGGATTTTTTCCAACAGCATATGCTCAACTTAGCTCGGTGAGGAAAAGCAGTCCTGTAAACATGTGCTGAAAATATGGACCATCACAAGATGATTATTTTATGTGGCATACAAGGTGTGTATGCTGGTGGTGTGGTTGTTGACTAACCTTACAGTACTAAATGAAGGAACACTTAACTAGTCATTGTTTGCGGGACAGTCTCCATCTTGGAGGCCCTTCTTGAGGATAAGGGCGAGGATGTAGAGCATGCTGTGCTGTTAGTGAAGAAAGTGGAGATGAAGAAATCTCGCCACGTCATTGCTCCAAGTACGGTCATTATATATTGAAGTAATGTGAATGATTGTTCAGATTAAGAATAAGATGAAAAATATAGATTTGTTCCAAGGGTTAAGACATCGTAAGATGGGAAGGCCTTTGAAGGCAGGATAATGAGATGCAATAATTAAGGCTTTGTTGCTGGAAGAAGATTCTTATATTTGGAGAAGATAAGTTCTCTGAATTGCAAGGAGCACACAGAATTATATTTCACGATAGTCAAAGGAATAAAAAAACCTGTTGATAATGGAATGGCAGTGATTATACAGAAGGTTTTTTGATTTCAGAACAAAGTGGGTAGATCTTGATTGTCATGAATTACTTGTCATAAAAATGATCCAAGATGCCCTGTTGGGCATGGAATAATGGTGAATGATTGCTCCTAGGCAGTGGAGGTTTTAGGTTTGAGCCTCCTTGATGGCAAAAAAAAGGTCCAAGTTTAGATGGTTTCACTGTGAAGCGTGATGATCTAATTTACTTAAAAAGGAGAGCGAAATTCATTTTAGGTCTAACCAATGTATTTCTATTTTGCTATACCATATGAAGGATTTCATGGATCGCATGTGCTGTGCTGATTAATTCCTTGTCATTATTGTGGCATTAAAATACAGCTATGGCATTGTTTACATTTCCAATTGTCTAGAACAGTAGGGATATGTTTGTGTTGGTGGTTACGGAGGAAATGTTATAATTAGATTGAGTTACCCCAAATTTGAGTTGCATTATTCAGGATGCCAGCTGCATTTGGATTGGATTTCCATTGTGATTCTTTTTCATTGATATTATTGTTTTAATAGGAAGTAATTTAACTCTCTGGAATTTATTTGAAGACATAAATGCAAGACTACTCAAGGTCAAGGGTGGTAACACGTTGACATTTTAATAAGAGGTCAACTATTGACTAATGATTGCAGTCTGCAGAAATGAAATCATCATTGAATTGCCAGCTTTCAGTTCAATTACCTGTTAGATCAACCATGAGATAATCCAGTGATTAAGTTTTAAACTTGGCTGCATTGCTTTAGTTGATAAGTTTGACCAATATATATATAAAGAGGAAAACATGGCTACTTGAGATGAATATACGCCATCATTCTTTCTTTTTGAAACAGTACTGTCAATATAATCAAATGAATGGATATGTAGTCATCCAGCAAGTCATGCGAGTGATATTACGACTGTGTTAAGGAATGATGGAACAATGACATTTGCAGGGAATTTGGTTGCAAAAATCTGGAAATAATGAGCATAAGAACAATAAAAATTTTCATGGTTTGTAATGGCATAGATCTAATCCACTCCTTTTTTGTAAAAAAGATCTAATCCACTCTGCAGGAGAACTAACCTGAAAGGATCAGATTTATTATGTCATTCTTCTCCAAGTAAAACATGAGGTGCACAGAGTACAGGCCCAATTAGTTGTACTTTGATCTTACATTATGGGACTTAAAGACCACATATTGATTGGATATTGGGATGGTTCAACAATCCATTTAATCTATATTCACAATTATGTATTTGCCATATTGATTGGTGCATGCAACTTTATCTACTGGGATGGTCTCGTTGGGGAAGTAGTTTTATCAGCATGAGTTAAATATTGCACTTGTGTATGTAAATGCACCAAGGACATTTCCCACTTTTCAAACAATTAAATGCTAATTATGCAACGAACACTATTTTTACCTTAAAAAAAACTGACTAGATTTTTTTCTCAGTGTGCTGCAGAAAGGTCAGATCGGGGCCTACAAGTAGCTAGAATTTACCTAAACAGGTTTGGCTTGTCTAGAATGGAACTGACTTACTATTTTTTTTTTTTTTTTGAGAAGAAAGGGCAGTTATCCGTCTGATAACTACCCAGAGGTATACTAACTAATTAAAAGAGAGTCCGGGCGCCAAATTACAAGTTAAAGCTCCACATAGCAATCAACGAAGAAATTGACTCAACGAAGTTCTCAACATAGGGTCGTTGCCCCCTGAAGACAACCACATTTCTCCCCAATCATATGCCCCACAACACCGCCAACGACCTCACCATTTCCTTCTTCTATCTGAAGACAATCTGACCCCCATCCCTCCTCCCACATCTGTATGTCCTCCAGAAGTCATGAAATGTGGAATGCATCTACCATCCCGCCTAAAAATGTCTCCAGATGTTCTGACAAGCAAAAGGGCAATGGAAAAAAAAAGATGATTCACATCCTCCTCTTCCCCAAGACAAAGGGGGCACCACACCTCGTCATTGGGAACCCATCTAGTTCTCCATTTCCTCGTCATGAGTCTGGACCTCTTCAGCAACCAGACAAAAATCTTTATTTTCAAGGGGCAAGCTGTCGACTAGATGTGGTTGCAATCCCGAATGAGATCAAGGTCATCCAAGGCACCTGCACTTCCTAACCTTCAATACGCACTCCAAACCAAGAAATCCCCTTCCTCCCAACAAAGGGCATCCTCCCCATCTTTCGATTGAAAGCCCTCCAACTCCACCAGCAGTCTTTGGAGATCCCCAATCCTCTGATTTGACAAATTACCTGCGAATGGGGAGCACCAACAGTCCTCCCAAACCTCCGCCACTTTGACTCTCCTATCCATGGCTAGTGGAGAAAGCCTGGGGAAGCAGTCACACAACCTTCCTTGCCCAATCCAGTCATCCAACCAAAACCTGAACAGTCTCCCAGAACCAAGCACCGGGGAGAAAAGGCTCCGCACCTTAGGGGCTACCGTTGAAAGGCTCCTAAGGAAGTGAGAAGCACCAAGCAGTGGAGATAGCAGCAAGCCCCAGCTCAAGGGGCCACGGTAGCAAGTCTGAAAGACTCTCCCCACCAGACTTCCCTCAGAGTTTGGAAAGGACTTATTCATCTGTTTCTGGAGCCAAATGTATCATGGTACCCAAGAATGGAACTGATCTATTCATCTGTTTCTGGAACATGCTGCTGTCATCCTTACACCAAGAATGGAATTGACTTATTCATCTGTTACATTTAGAAATATTGAGTTCGCAGAAGTCAATGGCACCAACAATATATCTTGGTACCCATGAGGTGAATGGATGTGGGTAATTGTTTGTTTGCTTTTTGGAGCACGTTGTAAAATTTTTGGGATGGATCATTGAGTGAGCATTCTTGGTGTAAGAAAGTAAGATGAGAATTTATCATGGGAATGCGATCAAAATTGGCTTGTCCTTTTTATCCTTGTTAGATTTTATATTCCTTGTTTATAAACAATGGCTATGCCATTTTTTTAGTAGCGTCAATGCCTAGAAAAAATGTTAATGCAATATTTGGTTGGATAGGTCACTACTTAGTGAGTACTCGATATGCAAATGGGTAAACAGTTGAGTGTGTAGTTTTTTTTTTGAAAGGGATGAGTATGCAGTCTTGAATTTTGAATAACTAAAAAAATGAAATAATTTTTAAATAAATATTTTGTTTTATCGATTAAAACTTACATTAACACAATTGTAGAAAGAATGCACCAAAAGAAAAAAAACATGCTAAATGCATGATTGATGAAGAGTAACTTCTCAAAGGAAAAATAACAATTTATTGATGGCAAAATGCTGCTACAGTTGTACTCATACTAAAACACATCTATTCTAAGATGGATGGACATGGCATAATTGATTGACATAATTGTATTAAAAATGCATACTGAGTTGACTTAATTAAAAATAAAATTTTCTAAAAATGATTGGTGAACAGTAGATAAGAACATGTAAAAATGAGCATGATTGATTGATCTTGGATCTTGGATCTTGGAGGGATCTTTTTTTTCTTTTCTTTTCTTTTTAACTTGTGAATAGGGGCTCTATTAAAGTAATGGGTGGGTAGGTGGGAGAGCATATGGAATACTCGGCCTAACTATGCGGACATACTGTGGCGTGCAATGGCCCGTTTGTATGTATGCACTTTGCTACTTTGGTGAGGGGGGTGCCTAGGATTACTTGATTGCCTAGTTGGCCCAAGTAGCTGCTTTCTGAACACTAAATAGAATGATGTGCATTGCCAATTTGTCTTGGAGTTCAAATTTGAATTTGATTCAATGTCAAAAAGGCACAATAGATAGTGGGTCTATGGTACGATAGCTTTAATTCCTAGGACAGTAGTGATTTCTGACGGTTATCCTTAAACCAGAACCCAACTTGTATATACTTAGGCATAGTCTGGGACTCTTTTATAGTCTGAACATGGATCCTGTCTAGATAAATTGGATTTACGACAATGAAGTTATCTGTGGTAGAATAATGTAATCTTTGAGTTGTATGTAAATATTGTACATTACAAAGAATGTATGGGTCATTATGTAAACTTCCCATTATTCAGGCCCTTTCTTAATATTATTGAGAGAACTAAACCCCAGGTTCAGACATAGGGTGGCTTTTAGCTGTCTCGAACTGTATCAGTAAATTCACGCCTCTCGTTTTCATGGTTTTGTCCTTCTACATGGTATTCGAGACTTGATCCTTTGTTTAGAAGGTTTTGTTCTTGAGTTTCCAGTTCTTTCTTTGTTATGTTTTTTTCTTTTTCTCTCCCCCTAACAAGAAAACCTTACATTGTTATTGTTATGAGTTTTGAACCCCACCGAAAAACAACTCTACGTCAACTTTAACCAAGATTGATGAGGGTCTAGACTGACTGCTGCCCCTCACCAGATCGCAGTGGCACTCTTGGTCGGTTCCAGTAGCTGATCAGGCATTGCCTTGTGCACCAAGTGCAATGCATGTCAGATCGGTGGCTAATCAGGCTTGACTCTATGTATCCTAGTCCCCTTAGCGTTGCCTGAGATCCTGTCATCGGGTTTCCAATTGACATTGCCTTAAGTTCCTTGGCATCACCCTGAACTCCCAAGCATCGCATTGAGTTCTTCATTGCCTATACCTCGTCGCCTTGGGTTCCTCAAGGCCCCTTTCGAACCCATCCATGTTCAAGTGCCACCCTTTCACCTCTGATCATATCATCTCCATGCTTCCTCTCTAGCAGTGACATTTGAGTGAGTTCAAGCAAGTCTTCCCTGCAAATTGCAAAGCTCTCTTTTGATGAGGATTTCTTGCTGTAAAGGCTTTCCATAAAGCCTTCAGCACTTTTAGGTAAGATCTCCTTCTTGTGAAGGCTCTTGAGATTTTTTCTGCCTTTTCTCTCTCTAGTAGAGACAAAAAAATCAAAAAACAAAAACAAAACAAAGGCTAAAGATAAAGTTTATTGCTTGATTTGGCTTTTGAAGTTATTCTTGGTTACGATTATGGCATCTGAAAAGGGAAATCGAAACTTCCTTTCTTTCCCTAACTTGGTGAACTGGATTGTTTTAGTTAATCTCAACAGTGGAAATTATTTACTTTGGAGGAGTTTTAATTCTTCCGTTCATTCATGTCCAATGGCTTACTCGACATATCCATGGGACTCACCTACATTGCGTAAATTCCTCCAAGAGAAGATCTAGGCTGAAGGCAAAGGGAAGGATGGCACCTGCCTCTCTCAAGAAATTCGTTTAAGCCCCAATACTGAGTATCATGAATGGTTTGCCCTGGATCAACAACTTATTGGTTGGATCAAATCTACCTTGCCGGAGGAAGTCGTTACTCTGTGTGGAGATAACTAAAGAGTTATGGGATGCTCTTGGCAGTAGATATTTTCAGCTGGTACAGCTGAAAATTATTGAGGTAAAGTTTAAATTGGCACGAGGTAGATAAGGCAATCCAAGAGTTATTGAATACTAACGGGATGCAGAATATTTTTTATGAACTTGACTTGGTTGGCCACTTTATACTGATGTCGACAAGGTCATGCCTTGGTCTTGCTGGCCTAAGAGAAGAATACAAATGTTTATCAACAATGTTACAGCTTGTCCACCTCTCATCATGTTTGGGGAGTTGAAGTTCTTACTTGCTTAGCATGACAATCTTGTACTGAAGATAAGTTGATGTCCACTAACCTGGATACTATCACTGAAGCAATGAATGTCAATACTTGCCCTTCTGATGGATGAGGTTGAGGGTGCAATTGTGATCGTAGTTGAGGACATTTGCAATAGTTTTTTCAACCCCAACGAGGTTGAGGGCAACCTCCTTTTCAAGGACAGAGCAATTATTCACAAGGAGGGAGAGGTATTAGGTACAAAAATCAAGCTAGAATCATATGCAACTTTGCGGCCATGCAAATCTTAATGCAATCAAGTACTGTGACCTTTGCAAGTCATCTACTAGAGCAACTTAGTCATGCAGAGGAGTACATGTTGCATGCTATGATTCCACACCAATGGCTTAGTGCTATGTCTACAACACTAGGCAACATGTAGATCAACATTGAGGACTGGGGAGTAGATATTGGGGCAGGAAATCATATCTCCAACAACCAAGGTAATTTCATTTTATTAATGCCTTATGTTGGTAAAGGATGGGTTATTACTGGAGATGGCATTAACTACCCTATCACTCATATTGGAGATATTATTATTTGCACACAATCTAGTTGTGTTCGTCTTACTGATGTTTCATGTCCCCATTATGAAATATCATCTTATTTATTGCCCATTTTTTGGATGATCGAAACAATTACAACTCATTTACCAAGGTTTATATTTCCTTCAAGAAACATGGATTCAATAAGACCCTTGTTGATGGGCGTAAGTGAGGATGCCTTTAGGTTCTTTGGGATCTTGGGTCGCACAACAAATTATTTTCTTTATCTCCTCGTTTTTATAGTTCTAGCACTAATAAAGTTTTTGTTTCTACTTTTCAGCAAAGGGATAGTCGTTTAGGTCATCGTAACATGAATCTTTAAAGAGAATAATCAATTCAGGCTTAATAAAGACATAAGAGTTCTTTAATAAGAATTTTGTTTGTTCTAGTTGTCACTTTTGAAAGCATACAAAATTGCCTCTCTTCATATGTTTCTACTACATCTCATGTGCGAGAACTAATTCATAATGATGTTTGGGGGTTGCTCCTGTTCTCGCTATCCTTTGACTTTTGTCAATAATTTTTCAAAGTACACTTGTTTCTACTTTTGAAAGAAACATGTCTTTGATAACTTCAAATTCTTTGATGGCTCAAAGAATTTTTTCATTTGATGGCAAGTTCTAGAAGGACAAACTTGATTAGCTCCTTGTGTGGGGGATCGGGTGGTTGAGAAAAGAGAGGACATTTACCAGGCTGTCCAGTCTCACCTTAAGGAGTTTACAAGAAGAAGGGGGTTGGGAGATTGGAGGCCTAGGACTTATGATATATCAATGTTGGATGCTCAGGGGAAAGCAGAGCTAATGGGTGATATCTTAGAGGTTGAGGTGCTGGCTGCGATGTGTGGCTTGAAAGTGGAAAGGTCTTTAGGTTAGATGGCCTCTAGCTCTTTTTTTATAAGGAGTTGTGGGAGGTGGTTGGCAAAGATTTTATTGGCTATGATACATGAGTTCTTTACCAGGTCTTCGAGAGGTTGAATAGATTTTATTTGTTTATGTTCCCAAAGAAGCCACGTGTTGAGACTATTGATGATTATGGACCTATTGCCTTGTCCAATGCATGTTAACTCATTGTTGCTAAGGTGTTGGCTAACAGGTTACGTGGTTTTTTTTCCTTTTTTTGAAAAAGAGGTTACGTGGTATTTTGCCTAGATTGATAAGCCCTGTCCACTTTGCTTTTATTGAAGGAAGATCGTTGTAGGAGCCTTTTGTTTTGGCAGAGGAGATGGTGGTGTCGTGGAAGAGGAGTTGGGTGCTTCCTTTTTTGTGGAAGGTTGATTTTTCCAAGGCGTATGATTCCATGGAGTGGAGTTACCTTTGGGAGATTTTGAGAAGGAGAGGATTCCCGAAGGTGTGGGTGCAACTCATGAAGAGATGTTTCATGATGTCTTTTTTATTTTTGGTCAATGGGAGGCGTTGTGGGTCTTGGATGCAACCTTAGCGGGGTGTCAGATAGGGTTGCCCCTTGCACTTTTCTTTTTAACATTGCGGTTAATATGCTTGCGAGTTTGGCTTTCAAGGCTTGTAATGGTCGGATTTTTTCTTGCTTTTCCCTGCAGGGGGATGGATCGTTGCTTACGCCGGTCTTGCGGTATGCAAACAATACTATTTTCTTCATAAAGGGCAGTACTTTACAAGCGAGTTGCTTGGCTTCGAAGATTAAGATTTTTGGGGACATTTCTGGCTTGTTCATTACTAGAATTAAGTCAGCATTTGTGTTGTTCAATGTGGATGGGAAGGTAGAATCCGATATTTCAGCTATAGAGATTATCTGGGTGGAGGGGAAGGCTTTTATTTAAGGGTGGGTGACTTCTTTTCGTGAAGTCTGCCCTTTCTGCTGTGCCTCTTTTCTTCTTATCTTTGTTTAACCACCCAAGAAGACCCTGTCAAGAATGGAGATGGCTCGGAAGAGGTTCTTTTGGAAAGGATCGAATCGTGATGGTAGATTCTTACAACTTGTGCCATGAAAGATATTTGCTAGCCAAAGAAGAAAAGGTCGCCTTGGGAATCATTTGTTAAGGGAGTTTAATATTGCATTGCTTCTGAAGTGGGTGGTCAAGTTTTTGAGTAATGGAGATACTCTCTTGGGAAAGTTATGTGATTCCTATTGCTCTTTTGGCAAGGGGCGTGGCTCCTGCAAGAGCCTTTCTACTTTTTGGAGATCCATAGGTCCTTTGCCACAAGGAGAGATTGATCAATATTTTATTCCTGTGCTCGGAAATGATTTCCTTTTCCTCTTTTGGTTGGATGGTTGGATGGGAAATGGTTCCTTGCAATCTCTTTTTCCTCGTCTTTTTGCCCTTGCGACTAATAAAGAGGTGTTGGTTGGTGAGGTATGGCACTCTTCACAATCTTGGTCTCCTACGTTTCTGCTAGCTAGGATTGTCTAAGGCCAGATTCATGGATTTTCAGAATATGATGGGGTGGTTCAGGATAGACTCAAATGTGACCGACAGATTGGGATGGAAGTATGGTACTTTTTCGGTTGGGAAGGTGTGCAAATTATTCAGTGCAGTGCAAGGTCCCCAATCTGATTTTTGGACTGATTGTTCAATCATTTGGAAATTGCCTATTCCGGAAAAATTTTAAATTTTTCTGTAGCTACTGAGATGGGAGAAGATTGTGACAATCTTCTAGAAGATGATGGTCAGATGACCTGGATATTTCTTGTCCTCTATGCAATTCAGTAGATGAAGATTTGTACCATTTGTTTTGTGTTTGTGGTACCGCAGAAGCTATTTTTAGGGAGTTCATGTTGACAGAAATTGATTGCTGCTCTATGGATCATCTTTGGGCTTCTTTTTGGAGGATTGTACACACCAACACAGTAGGGTGGGTGACAGCTTCTGCCATCTTGTGGTGTATATGGCTTTAGAGGAATGGTGTGGTCTTCAAGGGGAACGAGCTTGGGTCGATAAGTCGATAATATTGTAACGGAAGCTACATTTCTTTCTGAGTTTTGGCTCCAAAATCTGTAAGTCCGTTCTTTTTTTAAAATATATTTTTGAATGATTACCGACCTTTGGTAATCATCCTTTTTCTATCTCAAAAGAAAAACTTCAAATTCTTTGCTAAAAACTATTTTGAGTGCAAAACTAAAATCTTCGAAGTGACAGAGGGGTTGAATGTGTCTCAAGACTTCAAGGGGTTCTTAAATGGTGATGTGATTGTTAATCAAAGGAGTTGCTTTTGGACTCAACAAAATGGGGTAGTACAAAGGAAGTACTTACACAATTATGAAACTACACTCATTATGATACGAGGTAAGGGAGTCCCCAAATGCTTGTGAGTCTGTGACCAAAAGCTTTCCACACTGTTTTTTTCTAGATTAACAGAATCCATTCACAAATTTTGCAATGGAAAAACACCTAATGAGTTGTATTCTTGTTTGCCTGATTATTCCATGCTTTGTGTGTTTTGGAAATACTGTTTATCTTCACATGGCCAGGAACATGTTGGACAAAATTGAACCTGAGGGCTGTCAGAGACTCAGATATCTTTGTCAGATATGATGAGCACATCAAAGTTTATGGATGCCTTAATGTAGCCACTCAAAAGTTATATGTTTCGAGACATGTTACCTTTGATGAAGATGTTAACATTTGTGGAGGAGGAAGCATTCAAGACTCATCCAACAAACAAGATAATGCCGCAGTTCTCACACCTAATATTGGTTAACCTGATATTCACATTATGCACACTACCTGCTGGGGAAAACCTACCATGACATATCAGCAGCGACATCCATGAACAAAACATTCAGCTATCTAGTACTGAAGAGAATGTTATTTTGATACAATTATCAGCCTGTATCTGTCAAGAAATTGATACTCCCAACATATCCACCACTGATGCTTGAAGACATGTGCTCACACAGTCCTACAATTTAGGTCCCCAAAAGAACTCTTTCACATGATACCCCTTGCCAACTATATTGGCTATAGTGCTTTTATTACTGGATTTCAGAATTTTATTACAAATGCTCTTACCACCAGGGAACCATGCAGCTATAAAGATGCCATCAAAGATGAACTATGGGTACAAGTGATGCAAGAATAGATGAAAGACTCATCTTGTTACCAAGGGTTTTACACAACAATATGGTGAAGGTTTCAATGAAACCTTTAGCCCAATGGTTAAAATTGTCACGATGGGTATAGACGACTTTTGTCCCAGGCCACAAAATCTTAGATGGTTTTGTTATTGCACTTGAGATTCTTGCTTTCTGGAGGAAAGAGAGGAAGAAGGGGTTCCTTTGGAAGGTGGATTTTCAGAAGGCATATCACTCAGTGCAATGGTCGTTTATTTGGACATCCTTGGTAAAGAGAGGTTTCCCTTCTCGTTGGGTGGAGTGGATGAAGAGGTATGTGATGACTACCCCCTTTTCTATCTTTGTTAATGAAAATCAAGCAGGCTGTTTGATTCAGCCGAGAAGAGTTGTTAGACAGGGGTGTCCTTTGGTACCTATGTTGTTTGTGTTGGCAGCAGATGCATCAACGAGATCCACTGCTAGAGTATGTGCGAGAAATCTGATTAAGAGCTTCTTGATGGGGGAGGGGCAAGGGTCCTAATGTTTCAGTATACGGATGACACATTATTCTTTTTGGAGGGCTTCGACTTGGAGGGATGTAGATAAATTACTCAAAGTCAACTTTCATCCCTATGCAGATGACAATGGAGGAGGCTGGCAGGTGTGGTACGACTCTTTGCATAGAGGGTGGATCCTTGCCATTTCTTATCTTGGCCTCCCTTTGATGGACATGCGGGTCTCTGTGCAGGATTGGTTTCCTTTGATTGACATGTTGGTAAGGAGGTTGGCGGGTTGGGCATTCAAAGTTCTCTTTAGGGGGGAAAGGTTGGTGCTCTGAAGGCAGTGTTGTCCTCCATGCCTTTGTATTTTACTTATGCTTTGAAGTTCCTGCAGTAGATAGAGAAGAAAATTTTTAATCTGATGAGAGGTTTCTTTTGGATGAACTATGGGTCGATATGGATGGGTGCATGGATGGTGGTTTGGGAGGTGGTTTATAAGCCTGCGAAGGGTGAGGGTTTGGGGGTTTGAGATTTGGGAAAAATGAATGACAGTTTTCTAGCTAAGTGGATTAGTAGACTTTTGGAGTGTAGAGATGATTTCTTGGGAAACTTTGGGCTTTGCTATGGTAGTGTCATGAACTGGGATTTCCTATCTTCTCCAGTTAGAGGTCTATTGTTGGTGGTGCCCAAGATATGAAGTTTCTTTACTCCCCACATTGGCACGTGTGATTTTTTAAGTTTTTGGCTGTATGCCTAGATGGGTTAGAGGAACCTGAAAGATAGGCTCCCATGATTGTTTGCTACGGCCTCGTCTAGGGAGGTGAAGGTGGATGATTGCTGGGATGGTTCTTGATGCCCTTCCCTTATGGGAAACTTATTGGATTAGCGGATACAGGAGCTCCAAACTTTGTTGTAGGATTTGGATGTTATGAATTGAAAGATGGAATAGATTCTTTCTTTTGGGACGAAGGTGAGTTTTCTATTAGGGAGGCTTATAGAAGGTTGAGAGATGGTCGACTGATGATAGAAGTGGATTTCATCAAGGCTGTAGACAGATTTGGTTGGCCTCTTGTCCTTTGAAGGTAAAAATTTGTGTTTGGTTGTTAAGGAGATGAAGACTTATGGCAAGGATGTGGGGAGCTAGATGGATATCGGAGGCTGAGAAGACTTGTCCACTTTGCTGTGTGGCAGAGGAGGATGTGGACCACTTTTTCTTTAGATGCTCATTTTCTGCATGTGTGTGGAGACATTTTAGCTTTGAGTGGCTAGAGCATTTAAGCTTTGCTGATTTTTGGAGGTCCTTTAGGAGTGGCGTTCGAGGGGGGGGGGGGGGGGGGCAGAATGTGCTCAGAACAAAGAAGAACAAGGAAAGGGTGTTGGCGGTCCTATGGGGCATTTCGTTGGGAAGGAATGTGGTTATTTTCAACGGCTAACGTCCTTATCTTGAGAATTTTATTGCTTGTATCTCATCAATGTCAATTTTTTGGGCTTGTAACTTGTAATCTAGCCATATTTATGGGCCCTTAGGAATTTAATTTTTGGGTGGTTATCAACAAGGTAACCACCTTTTCTCTTTTCAAAAAATAATCAAAATTGTCATCATTCGTGTTATCATGAGTTGTACCCCCAATTATGGGTGGATGTTACATCTTGACCTTAAGAATGCCTTTTTTAATGGAGATTTACAGTTTACATGGAACAACTTGAAGTTTTGAAGTAATTGATAGAGTGAAATATGTTTTTAAGTTACGATGCTACATTTATGGTCTCAAACAAGCATCTCAAACATGGTTTTTCAGCTTTCACAAAGTTATGATTGACATGGGCTTTCGAAATCATTCTTTATTTATCTACAGGGGTAGGGGAGTTCTCTTGCTGTTGTGTGTTGATGATATATCCCTAACAGGCAGCCTTGTCACTCTTATTAATAAAGCAAAGAAAGAATTGGATCATCAATTCAGCATTAAAAATCTTGGCACTCTTCATTACTTTCTTGAATCGAGGTAGTCTTGAGGTAGACGGAACAAATGACTAACAATGACGAAACACAAGTATGCACTTGACTTTGCTATGACAATTCAATTTGTCTGATTACAAGTTGTTCTTTACTCCTGCCATTTCACAACATAGGTTATTTAAGGCTGATAGCTAGTTAATATTCAATCCCACTACTTATTGTAAAATGCTGGGAGCATTTTAGTATCTCACTATTACTCGTCTGGATATTACCTTTGCTGTTAACCAAGTCTCCCTTGACATGCATGCTCTATCAATCCTCTTGAGGCTGTAAAATGCATTTTTCGGTAGCTAAAGGGAACTAGACTTAATGCCCTTTGCTCTGTCAAGGACTTAAGTTTAGTGAACGGCAAAGATCACTTGCCTACTCAAATGCACATTGGATGGGAGATCTTGACAACTAGGGTTTCTGTTTCCATTCTGGAAGAATTTCAAGATCGTGGTCGATCTACAACTGCAAAAAGATCATTTATTACAATTGCACCCAAATAGAAAATGGAGTCAATAGATCTCAATCAAGGAATAAAAGAAGATTTACAGGGTACTGTGTTCTCCTCAGAAGAAAGCTATTGTGGAAAAGTAGAAAGCAAGTGTAGCAAGGTTTAGTACAGAGGTCGAATATTGTGCTCTTACCTCAACAGCTAGTGAAATAATCTTGATCCATTCAGTTCTGAACAATGTAGGAATTCACAACTATTGTGCCAACATCCTATGTGACAATTCCATTGCTTGTGCCCTAGCATTAGATCTCTTTTTTCATGATTGATCTAAACATATCCTGATTGATCACCACTTTGTTGGAAAGTACAAATTGGAGAAGTTGCAGTTCAACATATTTCTGTAAACAATCAAGTTGCTAATATGACGATGAAGCCTACAAAATTATTTGCCAAGATGAAGAACAAACTGAGCACTTATTAATTCCTTGCTTAGTTTGTAGGCGTAGGAGGCTAAAAGAATTATGTAGTCTTTGGGTGTTGTGTGTAAATATTGTACATTACAAAGAGTGCGTCAGTCATCATATAAGTTACCCATTCTTTTCAAAAAAATCATGTAAGTTACCCATTACTCAGGGAGCAAGTAATTTATTCTTAATAAATGGAATCCTAGGGCCTTCTCTTATCATCATTGAGAGAAGCAAACCCTAGACTCAAGCCATAGGGCAGCTTTTAACCCTCTCGAACAGTGTTAATAAATTCCGCTTTCTTGCTTTTTGTGGTTTGTTCCTTTTACAGAGAGTAATTGTAGATTCTGCTGCAGAAATATGTTCACTGCAATTTTTCCCATTTGCAGGGCATTTAATTTTTGATAACATTGTTGTAAATAGAGAATCACTGCATTAACCAACAATGTGTTTTCTCAAGTGTCAATCTCAGGGAAAATTGTTGTTTTCTTCTAACAAAAGGAAAAAAAAATGAAAAGCCTGTCTTGCGAACAATTATCTTGTATAACATATGCATAACGAGGTCATGTAGTGAATCAGACATGTCTAACATCCTATGTTATATGAGAAAAGCTACCATCTAACATCTTTCTGGTTAGACTGGTACAAATTTTGTTGGAATATCAACTTTATGGTCTTTCTCACAATAGCAGGCTGTGATGCATCTCAATTGATGGAATAAATGTTTTATCAATAGAGATGATGCATCAACGATAGGACTGTATACAATTTCTTTGAACTGCATCAGAGTCCCACTCAACATTTACATTCTTCAATTTCTTGTTCAAGACTAAACTATATGCATAAAGAAGATTAATGTTTTATCCTTTTTTCCATCTCTTTTTTCTTTTGTTTTTTTAGAGGGGAGTAAACATTATGTTCATTCTTTTTTTTTTTTTTTGGAGAAGGATTCTTTTGTTCATTCTGAGTATCCAATGTTGTGAGGACAATCTCAAGGATCCAATGTTGTGGTTGAAGATCCAATCTAAAGATCCAATGTAGCGTGGACAGCAGAGGTCTTCATTCTATGTTAAATGAACACACCATTTTCTGCTAGATGACTAGATGACTGAACTTGCAAGATGAGACTGGGCACTTCCTACATGTCAAGGTTTTTCTAGATCCAGGCTATCCTATAATGACAGCAATATTGGCTATATGATGATGATCGCTTATATGACAAAGCACACATATGTTGACATATTTTCCATGTAACTTTAGATGAGACTTGCAAGATGAGACTTATTGCTACCTATGTCTTGGTTAGGCTAACAGATGCTGTAATTGATGGCAATATTAGTAGTACTACGATGGCACATAAGAACAAACATGATATATTTTTCATATATCCCTTCCTTTAGGGCTTGCTTGGTATTAGGGTGTTAGCCCCTGTCAATAAGATTAACCCTATCTTCTTGGTGTGTGAACGGAGGTTTGACGTGCTGATTTTGATGCCATTTCAACAGTTATGAAAGTGTGCATTTCAGGGACTTGCCCGAGGCATGCTGAAGAAATGGATGTATACCGACACTGTTGTTTTGATGATTTCAAAGATTGAAAATGGAGTTAGGCCAGAGGCATGCTGAGAAAACTCTGAAAAAATGAAAAAGAAATTGATATGTTTGTGATTAAGCAAGTAATATAACAAACATTTACTTCCTATATCCTAAAAATAACCACAAGTTAATTGTTTGTAAGCTCATACATAGTACAAAGAACACATTGCTACTTCCTTAAACCAAGAACATACTATTTATTATATACTAATTAGTATTAAACTTGTTGGTAGTTCCTATAATACTAAGTATTTATTTAATTAGTGATACCATTCTTAAGAGTACTTAATTAATACTTAATACAAATTAGTACTAGTGATTAATGTCAGTAATTGATAATTACAATTGTGAAGTATGGGCAAGGATCAAAATATTCATGTTAAGGTCCCCTTAAAAATTAAAATTTTCTGGTGGCTACTGGGAAGGGGGTGATGAGTCACCAAGGTTAGGAGGTAGCTATGGAGCCACAATCAAGATGTTGCATGCATCTTATGTGGGACAAATGAGGAAGATTAAGAATATCTGTTCATCAATTGCAAGTTTGTGAAGGATGTCTTTACCTGACTAGATATTTCGTATCTGTCCAACCATTCTGGGGAGGAGTTCTAGAGAGCTTTCCACCCTGGAGTTTGGGCTGATGCATAAATGTGTAACAAAATTGCAGCTAGCCTTTGGACAATATGGATGTAAAGGAATGGGACCTTTTTTGAGAGACAAAGGGTGGGCATAAAATGTTGTAAGGATGCTTTATCGCTTTTTAATTTTTGGACACAATTTTTGTAATGCCTAGTTAATTTTGAAGGAATGAATGAATGGATGATTAACAACCTTCGTTGGTCATTCTTTTGCTTTTTTTTTTTAAAAATACAACTCACAACATTACTCCTTTACACCTATCACAGTCATTAGTGTTTACCCATAATATTTTTTTGAGGAGGTAAATGTGGTGGACGTGGGATTTGATCCCATGACCTCATGGATGCCAATGGAGTGCTCTACCATTGAGCCAGCCCCATGGTGTCACTTACAAATGATATTGAGTTGAGGTCGAAGAAAATTGGTTTCTCACATACCTTGATTCCAGTTAAATGGCACCTTCCAAGTTCCCCTATGCTCTGCTATTATGCAATGGAAATTAGTCACCTCCAGCCCTTTTTCTTGAATTTACCTCCAGCTCTCTGAGAAGCCCAAAAGTTGGGAAAACTACAAAAATATCCACACTGATACATAATGTCAACGTATGCCAACATTTGATCCATATTGGCTAACTTTCTTGGTAATACTACCTTTATTTCGATGGCTTTAACATCATGTTGAAATTCCGCCAATACGTAGTTGATTTCCTAGATTTTTGAAATGATCCACCTCTCAGACAATTTTGATATGACCCCTATGTACCACTGTGCAACTTTGTTGAAATTACAAATATTAAAGGCATGCAGAATGCGTGTGGTCAGTGTGACATTTCATGATCTGAACCTAGGTTTTGCAAAACCCGCGCATGAGATGGTTTTTCCTTTGTCAACACTTGTTTCAATATAGGTTTTAACCACTATGTTAAAACTCTCACATGATAAGCAAGAAAAGGGGTTAACACCAACCCATGTTTTGAAAAATCGGGTTTTCAGCACCTCAAGTAAATTGGGTATTTACAAATATTTGGACAGGCTTTGGGGAGAACTTCCACCCTCCTTTTTCGAAGCTCGTTAACTTCCTTTCAATACTGATGTAGGAACAACCGCAAGGCACCCAACTTAGAGGCCAATCTCCAAGCTGTTGGATCTGCAGGAGGTATCACCCGTCATTGCTTTTGGATAAGGTCTCTGAAACTTGGCTCTTATAACCAAGCCTTTTCAAATTTAAAATGTGTACCGTAATGTAGGTCATCCTTTGATCTCCAACTAATTGGGGTATGATCAGAGAAGGGATGATGCAAAGGTACAATATCGGAAAGAGGAAACATCTCCATGAAATCAACTGTAGCAAGGAATCGGTCAAGACAAGAGCAGGAATCACCTGTGGCTGAACTCCACCATGTGAATTGACAATTTGAAATACTGCAAGCTCTTGATCTGCAAGGAAGTCACTTAATTCTAATGCTGCATGAGCACGCTCCAAGCGATCCCCAAGTCTATCATCCACTTGAAGAGTGACGTTAAAATTAAACCCCTGCCCCAAAATAACCAAGGGAGATCAGAGAAAGAACCCCAGACCCATGCAAACTCATCCTACATCACAGATCCCTGTGCATCCATTTGAGGCCCACACACAGAAGAGAAGAGGAAGCGACGCCCATTAGCCTTCCTCTGGAGAAACACTGATATGACATAGGAAGCAACCACAGTATGCTCAAGAGTGAAGAAATCAGAGTCCCAAGCAATGAACTGACTTACAGACAAACCATTAAAATTTTGAATGGAATTGCAAAGTTGCACCATCTGAACTCCCCAGTAGGCCTCCAAAGTTGAGAATTCCTTGCATCTAATTTCATTTCCTATAGGCAAAGGATTGTCGCGCCCCCCTCAGCTAGATAATGGCCTAGGGCTCGCCATTGATTGAGAACATGTGGCCCATTAAACAGAGACAGCAGCCCTCGTATCTGGATCGGACTTCTGCATTGAAACCTGCCCCCCCACCCACCAAACCACCTGTATTGCACATACACATGGTCTGTCACCACTGCCTGCAGGCGGCACCATTGGAGGTGACATCAGCTCGCTTGCCACTCCTCCGAACCATGGAAGATGTGTCACCACCAGCCACAACCTGATCAGTGGATGAGGAAGCAGCAATATTAGCCCCAAGCCGCAAAGGTGGGTTCACAGACTTGATGTGAGTATCCTGTTAATGAGCAGCCACCTCAATCAATTGAAGAGGCAGAGTCTCAGACTGGATTGGCCACCTCAGACGTGATCAGGTCCCATGTCCTTTTTTGTCATAGGATGTAAAGGAAAGAGCAAGGCATCATAAGTTTGTCGGTGGGGATGAAATTCTTTGGAGGAAACGATATCATTAGCTATGTCTTTGGGAAGGGGGTGCTAATAAAAAGTTCCATGCTTCAGCTAATGGCAGAAGGCAACCAAATCAGATTAATTGTCTGATAAATCAGGTGAAGGAGCTGAATATGAGGGATCAGATTGGTGCACATTTGACCAATCATTTTTGCCAATTTTGTTGTCAGCAACACTCTGGCACTTGGAGATGGTGTGCTTCGGGATTCCAAAGTTATCTTAGGCTCATGAAGATCTACTTATTAGAGATGTTACTAGGACAAGTTCGTATGACTTTAGCAGGACTTATTGCAGAAGGTTCTGTGGGCCCTGATGGGTTTCTGGAATTTGCTTTTTGAGGATGTTATGCCAATGATTGGAGTTCCTGGCTGGTACATTGGGATTTAATTGGGTTAATAAATTTTATCTTTTCCTCTTGCCCAAAAAGAAAACTTTTGACACTGGATGATCTTCGACCAACTGCCTTGTTTAGTGCCATTTATTTGATTATGGTAAAGGTGTTGGAGAATAGGTTGCAGTAGGTCTTAGACTCTTTAATCTCTCTTGTTCAAGCTGCATTTATCAGGGGGAGATGTATTTCTGATTGTTTTATTACTATCTCTGAAATTCTGGTTGATTGGAAGAGATGGGGAATTGAGGGATTCCTTTGGAAGGTAGATTTTGCTTGGCATATGGCTTTATTTACTAGAGTTTTTATTTGGTTGCCTTTGGTTCAAAGAGGTTTTCCAGAGATTTGGAATCTCAGTGATCAAAATGACGCTGGCATGCCAGAGAAATAGAGGTTTTTGGTGGGGCATCACGTCAACACGGTATAATTGGTGAAATGCAGGGATGCCATCGACATGTTGACGGTATGTCGATCTGCGTGCAGTGTTGCCTGCTGGTCGCGTGCCACTGCTGTTGTTGCCTATTGTTGTTACATTGCATTGCTGCTACTGAACATGTTATGTATCACATATCACCAACACGGAAGATATTGATAGGGTTATATATCATATTTCTCATATATTGGCGATCTTTAATCATGATTTTGATCTATGGTCTAGGCATTTTTTTATAGTGTGACATTTTTAGCTATTTTAAGTCATTTTTAGTGATTTCTCCAAAATTTTCTAATATTAGCAATATATCGTTGATATATCCCCTTTTTAACTTGTCAATATAATATTGATATCGATAGTCAAAACCTTGGCTGCTCTTAAGATGTCTTCCCTTCCTCTTTATTGCGGCTATTGATTTTCCCATGTTCTCTGTTGCTACTACTACTCCCATTCTTATTTGTTATTGCTCTCGTTCTTCTCATAAAGTTTGATTCCACATTTATCCCTAATTATAGAATAGATCTACTCTACATCTAGATCTCCTCCCAACCCTTAAATCCTTTTTCCAAATTTCAATTTGTTGATCATTTTGGTGATTTTGGAAAGCAAAAATAGAAGTAAGGAAAGAAAGAAGGGGAAAACACAATTAATCTTATGTATTGTTAATAATTCATCTATTTAGGAGTTGGATTAAACATCATCTATTTGATCTTTTCTTAATTCAATTAAGATGGTAATCATATGACATTTGATTCTTGAACTTGAACATGGTATGATATAAATTATTATTCATGTATAAACTTGTTTAACTTTGTGATTTTATTGAAATTTTAATCATTTTGATTACTTTCATTTTTGTCAGCATGTCCTTGACGTGCCTTTGAAATGGATTGTTTTTGGGATATCGAAATTGTTGAAATTTGTCGCCAAAATATGAGCATTTTCATGGTGTGCCTTCGACGTGTCTTTGAAATACACACTTAGAAATTTATTGAAACAGTGTCGAAATTGGCATTTAAAACCTTGATTTGATTTAGTGGATGAAGCATTACATTACCACCACTTCTCCATTCTACTTAATTAGATATTTGACAGGTGGTTGGGTCTAGTCAAGGAGAGATGTTTGGCACGGGTGTCCTTTAGCTGCCTTATTCTTTATCTTGGCTATTGATGTCTTGGCAATTTGCACTTTTACTACATCTATTGCTGGTTCTCTAGTTTCTCCAATTGTGCCACACATGGTGGAATAATTCCTCTATTACAGACTCAGATGACACAATCTTCTATATTGAGGGCACTTCAAGGGAGGTTGAGAACTTTAGGGCCCTACTTTTGGTTTTGGTGAGCTTTAGCTTGTCAATAAATTTTATTAAGTCCACTGCAACTTTTGGAATGGATTATGAAGTTAGGGTTGCCTGTGCCTTGCTTTCTACGCCTTAAGTTTCTTTGCCTATCTCTTATCTTTGATTTCCTTTGACTTCGGGCTTGCCTTAAATAAGGGATTTTGGTGTTCTTTTGGAGAAGATTGAGAAGCTATTGACCTCTTGGTATGCTCGTCGCTTTCTAAGGGAGGCCAAATTATTCTACCGAAGCCTATCCTTTTGGCTTGTCCAGTTTTCTGTTTGTCTGTAATTTGGCTCCCTATGGAGGTTTTAATTAGATTGAGTGGGTTTGTAGGCAATTTTTATGGAAAGGCACTTTAGAAAATACCCATGGGGGGTTTTCTTGTTGCTTGGGAGAATGTTTGTCCTACCTCTTTTTGAGGGCGGATTGGGCACTCATCACTTGTGCACTATTAGTGATGCTTTATTGTCTAAATGGTGCTACCTTGTGATGGATGGGAATGATCATTTGTGTACTAAGTTGCTTGTCTCATTGTATGGCTGTCCTTGATTGGGATTGTCGAGGATTGACATCAGGATGGGAGTGCTCTCCTTGGAAAGTGTTAGAGATTATTTAGGAAAAAAATTCCCTTTCTATATTTGTTTATTTCTTATTTGTAGGGATATGTTTTAGAATTTGAGATTTGATTTATTTTCATTAGAATTGAAATGAGAATTGGCTCTCTATATTAAGGGACCAACTCCATGTATTCTTCTTTGAGATTCAATGATAAAAGTTCTCCGGTTTTAGTGATCTTCACATGATATTAGAGTGGGTCCTTGGGATCCCCATGTTCACTGATTCCTAGGGGTGTTGTCAGCCTCCTTTGTGCCTTGGGGTGCGTGTGAACCCCTTGGGTTGTGTTCTACAACACCTTGCGTTGCTTGTATCACAAGAATGATTGCTAAGCAGTATAGCTTGACCTTTCTTTAGTTCATCATCGATCAAAGGGGGCTTAGTCAGCCCCTACATCGCGTGGGCCCCTTCCCATGAGTAGCAACCATGTTGCGAGGTTGGGTGATGCCACGTTGACCCTAAACCAGATCGCTTAACCGATCCCAGTCCGATTTTTATGGTTTGGTCATCCCATGCCTGATCGATTCTCACTTTGTGCATGTGTAGCGAGACTATGGTTGGTACCATGGTTGATGGAGGTTCCTCGATGGTGACTTTTGAGGCCAAGAGCTTGGCCTCTATACTTGTTCAAGGAACCACAAAACTATCGGGTTCCACGAACTATGGTTGGCATCCATGCAACTTAATGATATGTTTAAGAAGCTCTTATTGCTACTTATCTGTAACTTGAAAATTGAAGGAAAAAAAGGCCTTCTGAAGGGTGAAGAACTCTTGTCTACGAATGCAGTTGTGACCATTATAAATGTTGCAAAAGTACTATCTACACAACTTACGTCTAGCTTGAAAGAAAGTTATAAAGCCTTGGGCCGTGCAATCAACACTGAAGACGTTGATGAGTGGTGGGGAAACCGAGCCACACACTCAACCACATTTGTAGTTGCTTAACTCCAGTTTTCATCTGCTCCTAGCATGAATAATTTTTTCCGGTGAAGGTTGACTATCCGTGCTTGGGAATGTCTCCTGCATAGCGGTATTCATATTAGTCTAGTATCTGTTTCAGTTCAGTATTAGTTTCAGTTGACATACGTTGCATCAGTGCTTGGGATCGACTCCCATATTAGTTTCAGTTTCGGTGCTTGGGATCATCTCCCCTATGGTACTTGGAATCAACTTCCAACTAAAGTCTCCAAGTTGATTTTTTTGGTTCAACTTCAAGGGTTTTGGATGTTTACTAATGAAGAGACATTGTCTGTATGCTTGAAGACCAAGTCCATATTCATGCCAAACTACTTATGTGACCAAGCTTGCACATGTGTTTGCCTCGAACTACATCATATGGGGGGAGCTCGCTCTTCTACCAGTGCACTACTCCTACAAGTTGGGTGTTGCACACTCCAACTTGGAGGGGAGTGTTAGAGATTATTTAGGAAATAGTTTTAGGAAAAAGAGTTCTCTCTTTCTATATTTGTTTATTTCCTATTTGTAGGGATGTGTTTTAGGTTGTTTGAGATTTGATTTGTTTCCACTAGGATTAGAATTAGGATTGGCCCTCTATATAAAGGGACCAACTCCATGTATTCTTATTTGAGATTCAATAATAAAAGTTCTCCGGTTCTAGTAATCTCCACAGAAAGTATTGGTGAGCTTATTCCCATGGCTGAAGGAGTTTTTTCCCCAAGAATAGGTAATGGCAATGGTTTCCTTCTTTGGTTGGATCCTTGGCATCCTCTTGGCATGCTTTTGGAGGAGTTCCCACAGCTCCATGGATTGGCCTATGCACTGGGAGCATCTTAGGCAGAGTGCTGGTCTGGACCATTGGGGCAAGATTCGGGAGGTACCTGGATTCCAATCTTCTGGGGTGGTTTGTCTGAAGCATGGGAACGTGATTTCCTTCAGCTATTGGATCCTATTCATCACTCCTACCTGATTCCCGGTGCTCATGATGGCTGGGAATGGGAGGGTGGCCTTGTTATCTGTGAAGAAGGTATTCAATGCTTTATGCCCTTCTTTGGATTGAAGCATTTGTGGGCAGCAAAATTACCGCTGAAAGTTTATTTTTTTGCATGGGAGTTGCGTGGGATGAGGCTTCTAACAAAGACACGAAGGCAAGTCTAGGTTCCAAGTGTGGTGGTGAATTGTTCTTTCTGCCCTGATGGGATTGAGGGCATATGACATCTTTTCTTCTCGTGTCCTTTCTCTCAAAAAGTTTGGGTGGGACTCTACTCATTCCTTTCAAGATTTCTGGACCTCTGTCAGACAAGGGAGACATTCTGCAGTGGCAGTGCAGTTTTGCTCTAACCATGAATGGACTGGCCCCATTAATGGTTCTTTGGGCTTTGTGGCGGGAATGAAATAGTGCTGTCTTTGAAGAGAGTATTCCATATTTTGGAACTGTTATATTCTGGGATGTTCTTTGTTGGCTGACTGCGGTAATCACCCTTGATTGGAGCCTTGCACAAAACTTATATTTACTGTTAATGAATTTGAAGAGTTACTGACCTCGAGCAACTCACCTTTTACCTTTAAAAAAAAAATCCTTGGGGAAAACTCCCAATATGCATGCTTCATGGAAGAATTTGAAAGAGTGTTTCGTTGTGTGCTATGCCAATAGATCTAAGTTGTCATAGGTTCTTCATAGCAGACATGCCTTTCAAATCAGTGTCTGGTCTTGATTTCATTGTATCTTCTCAGTATTACTCACTTCAAGTCTGCCAAAAGCTTTTCTGTTTCGAGGTCTACTGAAGCTCGATCTATTGTTTATGTGTTATGCTGGCAGAAGATAACTTGAGGTTTGTTTCTATAAATCAGAATCTAAATAAGTTAGGTTTGCTTGGGTTCAGTTTGTTGAAGGCTTATTCTCCGTCATATGAATATGCTAGATGTACTGCTTTTATGTTGATTGAAAGTGCTTTATTCGATATAACACATGTGCGGAGTTTTTTTCTTTAAAGAAAAAACAAAAGAAAATGACATTTCCCTTCATTATCACTCCAAAACCCCACCTGCACAGCAACCCCCTTGCCCCTAATTCAGTTACTCCCAAGGTCGTCCAAGATTTCCCATATCAGGTTCTTCATGGTCTATTTAGTTATTAGATATGGATTTAGTTTGAAAATAAGTGACTTGGACTTGAAATTTTGTATGTGTTCCCAGTATATGGACTGGACCTTGGCATAATCACTTGAACATGCAATTCTTAACAAATACTAAGTATTATGCTTGTGACCTTTTCAATTTAATTTCCTCACAATCTCGCGAAAATTATCAACTAATTTCTAAGTGCTGCAGCATCTCATTAATAATTTTCTTGGATGTCCTTCAAAAACTCTCCCTCAAATTCAAACCCCACTCAATCTAAAACTGATATTTTGTACCTCACTGTTTATATCAAGAATGGAGATACAAATCATCTTTATTCTTGCCTTGTGGGAGGTTTCCAAATTTTCCTTTTTTGATGTGTGCCGGTGTATGGATGCCCTTTTGGATGTCACTGCTGGGAGCTTATGGATTTATGCATCAGAGGACACCATTGATGGTGGCAAAGGAGGGGAATCAGGAGTGGCTGCACAAGGTGGGTAGTATACCTTGAAGGGAGGAAGGGCTTATTTAGCATTGCAGGTTTTATTTTTCTTATACCTCTCTGCATTCATGTGTGTATGGTGGGGAAGGCGGATTTCCTTTTATGACTATGATATTTGATGCAGTTATCTATCCTTGAATGGACAAATTACGAGGCTACATGGTGTCCCTGGAGTGTGGTGCCTCTTTCTTTCTTTCTTCCCCCTCTATAGCTTGTCTTGTTGATTCCTTGACTGAATCATAGTGTTTCCTTCCATTTTAAAGTAGCTTTAGTACATTTTATGTTAGGTATACTCTTATCTTCATGGATTTGTGATTATAATTTGTAGCAAAATTTATTCTGTTTTGGGCATGTCCTACAGCATATTGTTTGCAGAAATATTGGTTTTTAAACGTGATTTGCGTTGTGGAAGTTATACGGTTACTATGTGATTGGAGTCTTGAGTTTGAATTTCTGTGAAGTTGAAGGAAGGTGCCTTGCCTGTCTGTTCGTATTTTCCTGTGCTGGTGGTGATGGTCGAGCCTTTACTTTTTTTAATTGGCGCATATGGTTTGTGGGCCTGTTCTTTTAGAGGCATTTTCCTCTTATTTTATGAACCCATTACATGGATAGCAATTCAGTATGGATGGATTGACTACTGATCCAAAGAAGATCATAGGGGCTTAATTTTTGGGAAAAAAAAATAAGCTCTGAACTTTAATTTCATGTTTGTCATTTCTTTTGCGAAATTATATCCCCTTTTCCTTTTAATGCGCTGCCTTTCACCTGTCTACTTGTTTTAGATATGATTATTTTTACGAAAGGATTGGATTGTATTTCTGATGTCATTACTTCTTATAGAAATGCATACAACATGGTACTACACAAACATGGAGAAAAGCTGTACTCTGGACTTGTTCAAACCATGACATCCCATCTGAAGGATATTAGCAGGTCCATTGAGGCCTCACAGGGAGCACTATTTTTGGAGGAACTCAACAGAAAGTGGGAGGAGCACAACAAGGCACTACAGATGATCCGAGATATATTGATGTATATGGACAGGACTTTTGTTACAATAAATCACAAGACGCCAGTTCATGAGCTTGGACTGAACTTATGGAGGGACATTATCATCCACTCAAGCAATATCCAGAGTAGGCTATTAAACACGCTTCTTGAACATATTCTCAGGGAGCGCACTGGTGATGTTATAAACAGGGGACTTATGAGGAATATCACAAAGATGCTTTCTGATTTGGGTGCGTCTGTATATCAAGAAGATTTTGAGAAGCCTTTCCTGGAAGCCTCTGCAAGTTTCTATAGTGGAGAATCTCAGAAGTATATTGAATGTTGTGACTGTGGTGAATATTTAAAGAAAGCTGAAAGACGGCTAAATGAAGAAATTGAGAGGGTCAGTCATTATTTGTCTCCAAAGAGCGAACCTAAACTAACTCATGTTGTGGAGAAGGAAATGATTGCCAATCACATGCAACGACTGGTTCACATGGAAAATTCCGGTCTTGTGAATATGTTGATCAATGACAAATATGCAGATTTAGGAAGAATGTATAGCTTATTCCGTCGGGTTCCTGATGGTCTAGCTACCATTAGAGATGTAATGACATCTCACCTTAGAGAAACCGGAAAGCAGCTGGTTACTGACCCAGAGAGACTGAGGGACCCTGTGGACTTTGTTCAGCATCTTCTGGATGAGAGGGATAAGTATGATAAGATCATCACCCAGGCATTTAATAATGACAAGACTTTCCAGAATGCTTTGAATTCATCATTTGAATACTTCATAAACTTGAACAACAGATCCCCTGAGTTTATATCGCTATATGTGGATGATAAACTCCGCAAGGGACTGAAAGGGGTCAGTGAAGAGGATGTTGAGATTGTACTTGATAAAGTAATGATGCTGTTCCGTTACCTTCAAGAGAAGGATGTATTCGAGAAGTATTACAAGCAACATCTGGCGAAAAGACTTTTGTCTGGGAAGACAGTATCGGATGATGCAGAGAGGAGCCTCATTGTTAAACTCAAAACAGAATGTGGATATCAATTTACATCTAAACTTGAAGGCATGTTTACTGATATGAAAACCTCTCAAGACACAATGCAAGGGTTTAATGCTAGTTTGTCTTCCGAGTTTGCAGAAGGCCCTACACTATCTGTGCAGGTCCTAACAACAGGATCCTGGCCGACTCAACCCAGTCCTGCATGCAACCTTCCCGCTGAAATTGTTGGTATTTGTGAGAGATTCCGTGCTTATTATCTTGGTACCCATACTGGCCGGAGGCTGTCATGGCAAACAAATATGGGTACTGCTGACTTGAAAGCAACCTTTGGGAAGGGCCAGAAACATGAGCTTAACGTTTCGACTTATCAGATGTGCATCCTCATGCTGTTCAATTCAGCCGACCAGCTAACATACAAGGAAATTGAGCAGGCAACTGAAATACCTTCCTTGGATCTTAAAAGGTGCCTTCAATCACTAGCCTGTGTCAAGGGCAAGAATGTTCTTCGCAAGGAGCCCATGAGCAAGGATATAGCAGAGGATGATGCCTTCTATTTCAATGATAAGTTCAGTAGTAAGTTCTACAAGGTTAAGATAGGTACAGTTGCTGCACAGAAGGAGTCTGAGCCAGAGAAGCAGGAGACCCGTCAGCGGGTAGAAGAGGACAGGAAGCCTCAGATTGAGGCCGCTATTGTTAGGATTATGAAATCCCGCCGTGTTTTGGACCACAACAACATTGTTGCCGAAGTCACAAAGCAGTTACAATCCCGCTTCCTCCCAAACCCTGTAGTGATAAAGAAGCGCATCGAGTCCCTTATCGAGAGGGAGTTCTTGGAGAGGGACAAAGTGGATAGGAAGTTGTATCGATATCTTGCTTGAAATCATGTGTTATGTCTTCTGAAATTGCGGGTTCCTTGGCCCTCTTGTACGAGACAGATAAGCAGATGTGTCACTCTCGCAACTCCCTTAAATTCGTTTGATGCAATATCATTGTCTTCATCTGCCAGGTTTTCTGTAGGTCTGATTTTCCGCCTCTCATGACTCATTTCCTTTGACAGAACAAAACTAAATCCTGGACATGCCAATTGTGCGTCTGATACAAACTTTTGGGATAAGCTAGAGGTGGGATTTTCAGAATTATGCTTCATAGGTTGGATAATTGAATAAGTATAAGGTTGAAAATGATTGGCGAATCGACAAGCGTTGGAGTGCACTAATGTGGGGTTTGTTTAGCAAGATAAGGTTGGTTTATTTCATGTTTAGTTATCTTAATTTTGGAATTGGTTAATTGTAGAATTAAGTTCTTAATTCCAACGTAAATTAATTTTATCTTAAGAGTGGAATTAGTCTATACTTTACAACAATCCCCTTATCCTCAATTACTGGAAGTGACGTAAGATGACCCAAACATGAATACCTCAAATTCCCCTATTTTTATCCATTGTTTTGCTTATTCCACTTGGTTAGTTCCGCTAATCAAACACTACCTAAAGAGTAAACTCTCTACAAAGCTACAGTGTGCGCGAGTCCTCGAAGGTTGGCCTACTTAGCATGTGAATTGGAAGAACCATGAAGGTTGGATAACTCTTTCACTTATCTCGTGCATGTTGTTGCAAAAAATTGCTACGAATGGGATATCTGCACGCGAGCATGGTTCGAGGGGATGTTCACCGATGGAAACCAAAATGGTATTGGTAGGGGCTATGTGGGTTTGATAAGCAAGTAACAAATCTACGAAATGGAGGGAGACCACAACCAACACGAGGTCCCACCCATGGGGCGGTGGCAACCCTCTCTTGCCTTTTCCTCTTGTCTACCATTAGCACCGAAGCGGAAAACCCTAACCTTATTGCCGCCGTTGTGTAAAGGCCTTGGCCGACCTTTGTGTCAGCTGGGGCCCCGCGCCCTTTGGCCCCATGCTTGCCAACTCTATTTGTCATCCCTCCACCCCTACAGCCAGCTTTTCCCTTGTTGCGTCTGTGGCCTTGGGGGTTTAAGGATGGGTCCCCGCTTGGTCTCTTGGCTTCTTGCAGGTTGCCCTTCGCCTGAGGGCTTTCCTCCCGTCGGCATCGGTATCGACTAGGGGTTTCCCCCTCGCCCCCCTTGTTTATTCCTTGGATGGGGCTTGTGGATGCGGCTTGTTCCAATTCAGTTGCTGCTTGTGTGTCTCCGATCGGATGGCAGCGGTGTCCATGACGCCCTTCGAGTTGGTCGACTCGTGGTTCTTGACGCTCATGCCCTTCTTAATGCTAGATGTTCGTGATCCTAGGCTGACCCGCTCCGTCGTCATGCTCGCATCGGATTATGGTGTCCTAGACCATTTTTACGATTGCGTTTTTCTTTTTCCTTTTTCTCTATTTTCTTGTTAGTTTCTCCGTTATGAGTCACGATAGAAACCGGGCTAAACACGACCGGGCTCATTACTAGTTTTGTGTCTATTGTTTTATCCAGTCTCGAGTAAATCAACGTTGTTGTTGTTGTTGTTGTTTCGAAGGTGTGAATCATTATCCAAGTACGGAGAAGCATGTCTTAGAATCAGTTTGGATTGAGCGTTGACCAATCTACGAAATGGAGTCTGAGGTGGTAGGGAGTGGAGAGAGCACAACAATTACACAAAAATAGCAAATTTTTACTAGCTTCTACCTTGGAATGAGGAGAATGTGCTAGGAGGTTATCTAGCCTTCAAATTGCACTACGTTATGGAGTAAAGAGCGAATACATTAAAGGAATTTCTCTCATACTCCGCATAGATACAGATTACACCATGTTTCCGTGCTTTGATGTTGTTCGTAGCTGATCTTCATCTTTGTCAAATGAGCACACGAGGGATCTTCTGAAGGTCATTGAATGTTTCAGATTTGCGATGAGGATGGATTATCGTCAAGTGGGTGAAGATGTGACAAGCGAGGCTCATGATTTGAGGCCGATCTTGTCTCCTAAGTTGTTTGGTGTGCAATCCTGGCATTGACTGTTAGAAGGAGCAAGAAGGTCATTCAATAAATAAGTAGAAAGTGGCAGGAAAACATAACACAGAAGTCAGGTCAAGCCTCTTGGGATGAGGTCATCTGAACCTTACCTTCAGATATTGGGATAGAAAGGGGTTCCATCCAAATTTCGAGCCTTCTTGGCTTTCCCTTCTTCCAAGTAAGTGCCTCAAGTTAGGGACCAAGTAAGCATTCGGAAGCTTAGAATGGTGAGTTGTGATCATCCTCGAGGCTGGGAATCACGGGGGGGCTCCTCGATAGGGGACATTCCGTCCTAGTGTCAAGCCTCTTCTTCTAGCTTTTCCTTCCAAGTGCTTGAGACTGGATACATTGGGCCTTTGAATGGTCAATGGGGTGACTTGCAATCACCTTAGGGTTAGCTAGAAATGGGGAATTGTGCGGGATTTCAGAATAGGGATCAGTCCATCCCAATCCATCAGGACAGATGGGGTTGTTCAGAAGTCATCTTGTTTTCCTTAGTGCCTTGGGTCTTTAGCTGTACCCAAAGGTCACCTATAATCATGCATCAAACTACATTATGTTTTAGGGATTACTTAAAGAGAAATTGGAGATCTGGAATTTGGGGGGGCTTACGTTCCAAGCATCTATCCTCTTATTATTTGAAGGATTGCTACCCCTAGCTCTTTAGATAAACTGTCCTGCATCTATCACAATGCCATTTTGATTGGGAACCTTGGAGGAACCTTACCGGATCTGTGGTTCTCTCGTCATTGCCTTGTTTTTAGGGACGACCGAGCTGACAAAGAGGCCCCTTCAGCTTGGGAGCTCTGGGGCTCTCTCCCCTTCTTTGGCATGAACATGTGTTCTGGTATTTATTCCCCTCATTAGTCATTGAAAGTGAAAGGTAAGAAAATTAGAAGTTGTTTGCCTTTGGGCAATGACATAAAAAACCTGCTGAAGTTAAATCTAAAGCACAACAACGTTAAAGTAGTGATTCTACCAACTTGGTTTCCAAAGATTACGATGGGAGGATTTGAGATAGAAAGCCAGGTCTACTGACAGCAAGGCGGGAGATCAAATCAGGACTCTACCTGCCTTAAAAGGAAGCCTTTGCAAAGTTTAAACGCAAGTCGAGATGCATTTCCCTTTTCTTTGTCGTTTGAGAGCACCAATTGGGTAAGGTTGGAAAAGAACTTCTAACCTCGTTCCAAGCAAAGGAAGAGAGACACAAAAAGCATCCTTTTACTAAACGTACCACATAAAAATTTTCATGTCAACTCCAATAATAAAGTTAGCCCTTTTCGTTGAAGATGTTGCTTACAAGGTCCTGCATGTTGGTGGAGAATTCAAGGTTGTTGTGGTGCAAGAGTGCAAATGAGTGGAGGCAAGGCATAGCCATATCAGAAGGAATAAGCTTGATCCACCGATAGGAAAAGCAAGAGTCTTGGTTAGAGCAAGTCACTCAATCATTTATACTAATAAATAATATACTGTGCATATTAGCATTGATTACTGTTCATTTATTTTTTATATAATAAAGTTTTAATTCCAACATAGTAATCCTATAATTGCTATTGATTTTCCAATATTTTCACTCCTCAATGGTGCTCCTCACACTTGACTAACCCTTCTTTTTCCCTACATTTTACATCTATGTGACTTGATTCTAAATTATTTTACACATGTTATTTATTTTTGCATGGACCTAAAGTGATTTGACTCTTCCCCGAACCTGATGTATAGCGGGAGCTTTGTACACCAGGTTACCCTTTTTTATTCATGAAAGAGTGGGAGTATAAAAAATTTTATCCAATATATATATATATATATATATATATATATATATGTAATTTAATTTTACACTGATGTAAAATTATTTAAAATTAAATTATATAAGTGTAAAATAATTTAAAATAAAAATTCATCGATATATTTTAATTTAAAAGGAAAAATCACCTAAAAATCCATTAAAAAAAATTCATCGTCATAAAATAAAAAATTACCAATCATTTAAAATATACTTTAATGGCATTTAAAGTTCATTAAAATTTATATATTATAGTACTTTATTTTTTAAAAACTTCTAAGATAACATGTATTATATTAAGATGCTTGTTCACACGAAGTGCAAGTGAACGCATACTAATGCTATTAATAGGGTGCAGAGATGTTCGTCCTCCTCAAAGTACATTTTTATCCCCCTTCATTTCCTTCTCAAATGGGGGAGGAGTGAGCCTCCGTTTGGACAGAAAGATCAGAAGGGTAGAGAGAGGGGAGGGTGTGATTCAATTGGCCTTCGGATATGAAGGAGAGAAAAGTGCATGTTTGATGTTTGGATAAATGAGGGAAAGGAAAGGCAAGGAAAGGAAAGGGAGCAGTTTCTGCATGATTAACTTACGTGCCCTCCATTGGACCATCTCCGTGGTAAAATAAAAAATAAAATGAAGACATAAGTAAGGAAACAAATGTGATATCTTATTCTTACAATATTATAGATAAAAATAACAAAGCTTATCTTGGTGTTGTTTTGTAATTATCCATGGGTTTTGATATTATATTACCTTTTTAAGGTAATTATATTGAATTCGGAAACTATAGGTATCCAATAAAGATTTTCATATATCAGAAATAAAACACAATCTCTTCATATGCAAAACATGTTCGTTCAAATATCAAAATATGGATATTTGATAAAGAGGTTCGTTTGTATAAGAAAGGACAACACAGTCGGTTGCAGTTTAAAGAAAATAACGTAATTCGTTCATATAAAAAAGTATCTGATACGACACAAAGAAAAAATTATAAAAAGATGTTTGCTAATATATCCTAGCGGGTTTAAATTCTGCATTTGGTGCCTTTAATTTTACAATCGTGATGTCCTGGAATCAGGCGTATAATTTTAGAATTGTTGATTCTTGTGAATTTCGTACTTTTTTTTCTTTTAACTAATTTTCTTGTTATCCCACCAACTTATTTTACGAAATAAATACTTTAACAAGATAACAAAATTAATCAAATACTCAAGTGGAATAAAATTTTTTAATTTATCTATTTATCCTTTTTTTTAATTGTTAATTTTTTTAATAATTTTCCTTACCAAATATTATTTCAATGTCTCGCTGCATTTTTGGTAGAGGTCTACTCGCTGGAGTTGAGAGCTTGGGATTGCTTCTGAAAAGGGAAAGGATGTTAGGAGTTTTGATACGAATAATGATATTTATATATTATATTGTACATTATATTACGTACTGCTAACGTGAATTATGATATGTTACGTTGATGTGATATTTGTATGAAATTAAATGTTGTAACTGCCTATTTTGAAAGGAGCGATGATATGATATTTGATGTGATATGATGTGATGTTTACGTAGCTTGGTACATGGATGTGTACGTATACTTTGATGTACGATAACAATTTTCCTTTTGATACATAAAAGTAATGGCCAAATTTGCCTAATAAGTATTGAATTTTCCATCCCCTTCCTTTTCATCAAATTCCAACAGTCAAAATGGGGGCAAGGGGATTTTGTTTTTCCTTAATGACCTAGAACCCTTATAGGTAAACCAGAGAAATTGATGGTCTCACTGACTCCTACGTAATGTAAGATTGAAAGTCAAACTTGAATCCGTTATGTCGTAGTCGATCATTACCATAAGCTAAGTTGTATCTTAAATTAAGGTTTGAAATATCGATTTTGATGTTGTACCGATAAATTTAAAGTGTACATTTCATGGACATGCCGTGGAAATATCCATTTTTTGATGGGCATGCCAATAAGTTTGCCAAGGATATGCTGTGGGCATGCCGATGTCATACCGATGTATACCAACAAAAATAGCAAAAGTAATTAAAAAAATCAATAGCAACCTCGACATGGACACCAATTTCGCTAGCATGCCGACGACATGCCGACTGTGCCGAGGGCATGCCGATGAAATCCCTGTAAATCGACGTTTTCTTCATGTCGGCATAACCGTTACTCGGAAATGACCTTGCCGACAGCATGCCGTTGGCATTTAAATCATTGTCCAAAACACATAATTTTTAATCATTTTGTGATGTGCTTTAATTGAGTGCTATTCCCAAGACAAGATTTAGATTAATATGCTATTCAGACAAACACATTGTGTATTATCAAAGGAAGAAGTCCAAGAAACCTTCAAGGCTTAGGTATTACTTGCACAGGAATACCTTCAAGGCTTTCAAAAGGTGGGATTGGCATCAAGAATGTGTACCGAGGTTGCTATCTTGAAGGCATTTGATAGTATCTGGAGGGACTTTATAATCAGAATTATGTAGCTTCGTGGATTCAACGAAACTCGGATAAATTGGATTAGAATGCATATCTCTACCCCCTCCTACTTCCCCTTGGTTAATGGGGATCCGGCTGGATTCATTCATACAGGTCGTGAGCTGAGACAGGGGGACCCCCTTTATCCCCTTCTCTTCACTTTGGCGATGGATGTTTTATTGGTTATCATTCAATATCAAGTCAGTGAAGGTAGGATCCAGCTCTCCACAATTAAGGGTACTCACTTCCCCTCTCATCTCTTATTTGCTGATGACATCCTTATATGTCGTAAGGCCAATTGTGTTTCTACTCGGGCGGTCAAAAATGCTCTTGGAACTCTTGCCGAGTTTATATTTTCAGGCATTGCAGGCATAGAATGGTTATTTGCCTACTATTGGGAATGTTGGAGGGTGGTTTCCCTTGCCACTACCTTGGCATTCACTTGGGGATGGGACGGGATGAGAACCCCTCTGTAGGTCTTGAGGATCGAGTACGGGATCTTCTAGTTAGTTGGAGGAGGAGAAGCCTTATCTAGAATGTGGTGTGTGTAGTGGGTCAAATGAGTAATTAAAGGTCTACTCAGATTCTCACTTAGCTGCACTGTTATCAAGAAGTTCACTCTTGCTAGAATCAAAAGCTAGATTGCAAACTTTATTTGGGATGGTAAATCTCATCTCGTTGCCTAGGAGGAATTATGCAAGCCTTTTGAAGATGGGGAGTCTTAACATTTGCAACCTATACGAATTGCAACTCTATGTCTTCACCAAACTTGCCTATTGCCTGGCCACTATCCATGGATCCATGTGGAACTCTTGGATCCGTTGGAGGTACGGGGATTTGACTCCACCGCCCCTCACCCCTTGGACTCCCCTTGGTGGAAGGGGCTCCTATCCATTTGTGATACCATTCTTTGGCTCTTTCATAGAGCTTGGGGATGGGACTGGTTGACCCGACCTGATGGTTCCCTCTCTGCAAGGAAGGTAAGGGAAGCAATTCGAGAAAATGGCACTCTCTTAGACATATGGAAACACATTTGGCACATTAGTTCGACCCCCAAATGAAGCTGTTGTATTTGGCTGGTTGCTAAAGGAAGACTTCTAACCTTGCACAAGCTTACCCAATGGGGATTATTAGGGGACAAAACTTGTTGTCTCTGTGGTGTTGCGGAAGAATCTCATGAATACCTTTTCTTTGCCTATGGCTTCTCTCTCTCGATCTGAAGCCAAGTTCTCATCAACATTTTGATCCATTACTACACTAACCCTCTCCACCCCCTTCTTCCCATTACTCGACAAACGTTTGGAGGGCTATCACAATATTAATTTGAAGATTGTGGAAGAAAAGAATTGAGAGATGTCATGGAGAAAGAACTTCATTCGCTCACGCTATGGCAAACTTCAATATCAATTATTGCAACATTTAATTAAGTTCTTTCGATTGTATTCTTGCTTGAATGAGATTGTATCTTAACTTTTGTTGAATCTTCCTTGTAATCTCAACCGATTAACCTTTGAATAAATGCATTACCATTACCAAAAAAAAAAATTCCTAAAAACAAAAATGAAAGTTCAGCTCGGGGAAAGGAATCCGTCCACCGTCCTATTTCTTGACTTACCGGAATTGCTACGACCGAATATCGCTTTTCTTCGTCAATATCATATCCATCTCCCATCTCACATTACCATAAAACCAATTGCCTCACTTGATTGGTTGCCCATTTTGTCTCAATTTTATCCCTTCCCCGCGGACTCGAGAAGGTATAAAATATATATATATATATATATATATATATATATATATATATATATATATATATATATAGAAGATAAAGAAATTAATTGTTACTATTTGATTTTAGATTCCTATAGGATTCGAGATCGACCCATCTTAATTAATCTAAAGATCTAGTCGTCCAACGAGAAATAACAAAAAGTAGGAAATATTTCACAACCACACATGTAATGTAACTAAGTAGAAAAATAATCAAGAGACAGTAAAAGAAATAGAGCGAACAGTCTGACAATATTACAGGGCCATCACAACTACGACAGTGGAAAGTGTAGCGGAGAAGTAACTAAAATAGTATTGTATAGAACAAAATACTCACTATTACAACAGAAGCTGGGAAACAATAAGGAAACGTAGTTAAGGCTGGGCTCGACTGGATCCATTTCCCTCTACAGCCGGTGGTACTGTTTGCTCAATTCCCTAACCTGGACAAGGTTATAAAATTTCGTAGTCAGCTAACGCTGAATAGAGTGACAACTAACCATTTACATGCAATTTAACTTAAGGCAGGCAACTAATTATTTTTTAATTATATTTAGCTCAACCAAGTGATTCTAATTTGTTCATTCTCTTAGAAACTGGTTATTTCTGGATCTTGACTGTCCTTCACGGAGACGATATTGATTGCAGTCTTTCCTGTGATGTAGGATGTACATGTGGTGTTCTCCTGACTGGGAGAGTCTCCCGTAGTAGTCCTACACCCAGTTAACTACCCCGAAGTTATGGTCACGACGCAGCGGTGACTACGACACGGGTGATAAGCTCATGGGTAGCTATCTCGTACTAGCACACGGTCAGTCGTTTTTGCTAGCGGGTACGCCTAAAGCTACAGTACGAAACAGTATAGGGCCTTGTTCTCTCAGAACAGGGGTCTCGCCCCTCCACAGTCTACGTACCCTCGTCCGACTATCCCAGTTTGCCTGGTAGTCCTAAAAAGAGTCAGTGTAAGGTGGCTAGTCCTAACCTTGGGCCAGTAGGGCGACTAGCTCCCTCCCTACACTAAGTAACTTACCTCGGTACCATGTATACGAGGGCCAAAATAGAAGTTGGTGTAGAGTGACTAGACCTAACTTCGGATCTCAACCCAGAGGGGTGGCTGGTTCCCCTCTACACTAAAGGGACAGCTGCTCTCCTTGGTACTGCATACTCAAGGGCCAGCTCACTTCCCATACACAGGAGTTCTCCTAATTCCCCGTAGGATACATGCTGGTATTCCTTTCGTTCCATTTTCCAACATTCCGATCTCTATATTCACATTACAGGTTTCATTCTTATAACAAGCAGCTCGTGATTTACTAACTAAAAAAATATTATATCAATAAACTAATATATTTACTAGCATTTAGGGTTTTACATGCATCTCAAGTAAACAGTGCAGCTCAAACCATGCTCATTTGTTCCTGTCCTAAGGTTCGTTCAAGTTATTCTAAACATGTAGTTTATTTGTTTAAATCATAATATTAATGTAAACCACTCTACCAGGAAACATGGGAGGAATGGGGGCTTGGATCGCAGATCTCGTCGCCTCCGCGGGTCCCGTGTACTCAACTGGCTGGAGACCTATACAATTGACCAACTACATCAAACGAGTCCAAAACCGTATACAAGTGACACTAATTCGTAGAGAAACTCAAGTGAAAAACAACAGTACTTTGTTTACGGAAATATGATTCCGTTTGGGTCATAAACGGGCCAAAAACATGCATACTGTCTAAAATCAGACGTCTAGGACTAGGCCTAGACGTCTTAAAAGACGTCAATACTTACCATGGATTTTCCTGCGACTTCCTCGAACGTTCGGATCCTTCCACGATCATCTGAGGGGAGTTTCAGATGTCGGACTCTACTTCTGGTCATCTGGGAGTGTAGTCAGGCGTTTGGCGATGTGGCCAGACGTCCAAAAGTGCCTCGAAGGGCGCATCGTGCACTTTTCCAACGCTCTGCCCCTGCGTACACACGTACAGAGCTAAAAACGACTAACTGTCCTGCGGCAAGGTTTGCATGGGTGGAAACTATGTAGAGAAATACGTACCTTGGCACTAGCATGCTTTCAGACGTCCGACTTTAACTACGGACGTCCCCCTGCTAGTCCAAACATTTAGGATGTGCTCCAGACATTTGATACTGGAAAATATTCAGTACGTAGAACTCTCGCGAGCCTTCTTCTCCGCACGGATCCCTCCGCACCGCCTGCAGCTTCAGGAGGTCGCAAAGCTCACCTTTGCAAGCTCCTCCTCCTTGCATGACTCCTCCGACCGCGCAAGCTCCCCTCGCGCGAGCTCTCCCGCTGCGCACCCAAGCTCCACGAGCTTCCTCCTCTCTCCCACACCCTCACTCTCCCGCACACACACACTCTATCCCTCTCTCCTCCTCACGCAAGCACCTCTCTGCGCATGACTGCAAGTGGAGGAAATGAGGTCGTTGGTAGCTCGTCGGCAGATCGGGGAAGGAGGTGGAGGTAGTGGAAATGGTGTAGTGAAGATGGAGTAGGGTGGAGGGATTTAAATAGAGATGTGTTAAGGTTTGGGTGAGGAAAGGGTACTCGTGTTGCACACACATAGAAAAAGGAAAAAGGGATACGATTCTCCTTCACTTTCAGACGTCCGATCATCTATCTAGACATCTGATGAATAATCCAAACGTCCTGTCCAACCCAAATGATGACAAATAATTTCATTGATATATTTGGTAATAAGAAAAATTTCCAACATGTAAAACTCTAGAAAAGTATCTTCCATACTCAATATCTAACCAGTCAAGATGACAATCGTTGTTTACACCCTGTTAAATTGAATCAAATAAAAAGTTGTGCTGATATTTCCCTCCCTATTATTCACTCGTGCTACCCGGCCAGGGTAGCACTCAATCCACTCCTTGATGGGCCCTTAACTCATCTAAGGAATCTGGGGGGAAAACCCCCCATGCCCCCCTTCTTTTTCAAAGGAATCTGGGGGGAAAACCCCCCATGCCCCCCTTTGGAGGGTGAGGTCTATTTATTAAGGTAGAACCACTTCACCCCAAGGGGTTCACTCGTGGTAACCTGAAGGTCCACTCGTTCCACTTCACTTCACTTAACTCAACTCGTTCCGCTATCGCTTCACTTCGTACACTCGTGGGAGTCGGATGCTAAGGGTAACGGGATTTCCCCAAAGAACCGGGTCGGTATAATGGGGTGTGCATTGTTCCCGGGGTTAGACATCAATAAAGCGCAGTTATGCTGCCCGGCTTTATGAACTTAGCTTTGGTGAATTACCCGAGGTTTCGAGTGATACCAGGTTTCTTGGGGGTTTGAGCCGGGGGGGTTTGGAGCGGGCTTTGAGCAAAGGGTTCCGGGAATCAACAGCTAATCAGGTCAGGTAGGGAATCCACAGCAGGGGGAATGGGGAAGATTCGAAAGCAGGATGAAACCTATAGCTGAGTGAACACCCCGGGATGTTTATTAGCTAGCCGGGAATTTGTGAGATCTTATTGACTCATTGGATCTGGTTTTCTTACTGATTTCCGCCAGTTAGTTATTAATACTAATGAAACCCGTTGATCAACCCGGGGGAACTCCAACTCCCAGGTAAGCACTGAGGGCAATGTAAACTCAAACTCCCTCCCCATTTGCTGCTCTGAGTGATTCCCTTTGATTGAGAGTAACCCAATCCCCTGAACTTAGCTCAATGAACTCCTTACTAATCCATCAACTGCTAAATTAGGGACACCCCTCCTCCCCTTTATTAACCACCCGGAAATCTACACAAATAAAGATGAATGTGATTTGTACCTCCGGGGAGAAAGCCAGAGAGAGACAGACTCCCTCAATTACCCATAAGCAAGCGGTGCGTGAAAAGCGTTCGTTATTCACTCCGAGTCATAACTCCAGAGCAACAACGCCCGGGGAGCGGAGCTACTCAAAACGAAAAGCAGAGAGCCAAACCCAGTTAGCTTTTTGGATTGCAACAATTCCCCAGTGAACGAATCCCTTCTTTTCTCAAGAACTACCCCAGAGAGCAGGAATCCAATAAAGTGGCGTGGCGTGGCTTGGTTTTCCGACGAACTTCCCGCGCGCCCGGGGAATCCATGAATGATAGTCGTCTACATCATATATCTATGACTATGACTCGCTCGCTAGCAGGGCGACTTCAGAGGCCGGTTTGCCCGGGGGATTTCACTACAACATAAGACGACTCCCCAGATTCCGAGCCAGAGCCCGATGGAGCAGATTCTGAGGCAGAGTCAGAGTCCGAACTACCGATTACGAGTCTGAAGCAGCAGTTGCTTACTTCACTTTTAGGACCCGGCAGTTCAGAGGATGTTGTTGACTCCAGCTCTTCCCCTGCTATTTCATGAAAGGGAAGTAATCAATCAAAGAATGAAAACAGACCCGGCCAGGCAGGCATTACCAGAATCATTGTGTGACATCAGTGAATTGATCCAGTTGAGTCCCGTGGGAATAGAGTCTGAGCTATAATAGTACTGACTACCCCACTTCGTTTCTCGGAGTGGGAGAGGTCAAAGCGAGTCTACGGAGAACTGAAAGCCAAGTAATAGTGGGATCACCCAAGCGGAGATATCTATAGTTCAGCCGAGTCCTAGTCCGAGGAGGCAGCTGCAGCTAGGGTTTCGTTCGCAGGTTAGGATTCCGGGTAATATCCCGACTCAGACTAAGCAGCTGGGGGAAGCAATACGGAAATGCAGTTGATGGTAAACCCTCACCCCTGACTGAAAGCTGTTTACATAGGGGGCCCTCTCCTCATTCCCACCCTCGCTAAAATACATCCATTAGTACTACCCGGAGTCAGGCCGTAGTGGAGCCGGAGCTGCTGCCTTCGTACTATCTTTTCTAAGCTTTTCTAAGACGGCTTTGAACCTCTTGCTTGCAGGTGACGAAGGATTCCTGGTTCTCAATCTATCGCGAGGTACAGTCAGCCCGGTCCGCCTGTGTTAGCAGTTCCTTTTCTTGTAAGCAGAAGCGCGGAAGTGGTGGTCAAGTACAAACGATCTTTTTTCATACTTCACTTCTCGGGATGGTACTCTACCTCTGGATCTAAACCAGAATCAGGGAAGACGATCCACCGATGCTGAACTTCCCAACCACGGTGGGGTCTATTCCACCCTCGGGAGAAAGTCTAGTATAGTCAGGGCTCGCGCCTCTGGTGTCTGAGGTCATACGTTCAATCGAGAGAGGTACACGCTTTCGGCTTGGAAGGATAGCTCCGTTGGATTGTAAAGGAATCCAATCAAAAGCTACTGGCTAACAATCCACTGAGCAAGATAGCTGCAATCGAGCATACATTTCCACTCGACGAGTGAACGACCCTCCAATGGGAACTCCTAGTCTGAAGCTTGATCTATCTAGCTGAAATCGATATAGCATTTCACTAGGCAATCCAGTTGCCACTTCACTAGCAGCCACAAAGGGTAGTTCGAAGGAGATGAAACCCAATGGGCGCGCGCACGCTTTGAGTAGTAGGGACCAAGGCTATAAAGTAAAGAAAGTAGCGACGGAACTTCCGCATTCACTGATTTCGGTAATCTCCGGATCAATGCGATAAATAAGAAAGGCAAATTCTCGTACTTCCGAATAGGAGCTTTGAATGCTTACCCACCACTCTTCTTTTGAACTAGTCCGGTCCGGCAAAATCTCAATGGAAGGCAGGGCTTTTCTTTCTCGATGCTTTGAATAGCCTAGTTTCGTACCCAAGGGATGACTTGCTAAAGTTTAGTACCGAAGGTTCTTAGAACAAATCAATGTGAGGCCGGTATTCTCCGAACTACCATTGTAGCAACCCGGCAATCTTCGACAAAAGCATACCATTTCCCTACTTGAAATATAGCCTCTCTTATCGATTTCGTACCGTCACCGACTCCGCCATCAAAGAATCAAAGCTTTGACCTCTCGCTGCTTCTCAGCATCTGCCAGTTGCCACTTCTTGGAGCTTGGTGATCTGACTCTTGGTGTGAATCTTTACTGGAACAGAGTGGAGATTCTTCTCTATTTGCTCGCCTTTCTCCACTACTACTACTCAAATCAAAAGAAAGTGGAGTTTAGTCTGGGCAGACTTCTCATAAGGTATGGATCTGGGACTGAATCGCATTCTTGCTCTCAACAGCGCTGTAGTAAGGAACTGCCCCAATGCATACCATATGTACCTCTTTCTTCTTCGAAGGACTGCATCCTGGCTCTCTCTGCTGCAGATCACTTTGGCTCCTCTCCTAGGTACTACCCTTGACGATTCTAAGTAGACTATTCAAAGCATTCATGTTTTGGCTGGCTATCACAGGGCCGTCGAGCCATCTCTGATCCGCCTTCTCCAAGGTGTCCGGATTTCTGGTGGTCTAGTCGCTGTGTGATTGATAGATGAGCACTCAGTCCAGCTCTGACTATCTTTCATTTGAGATATGGAGCCCCTTTTTAGTCTTGGCTAGGAGCGAAGGAGACTAGGTGCGAGCCGGGCGGTAAAGTAGGTGCGAGAGATATCGAGCTAAAATCAAGTAGGTTCTGAACTACCCAATTGGAAGAGCAATGACACGATAGCCGTGATATGGCATATTGCCCCTGACACTCAGACCAGCAGAAAGGCACAAGTCCAGGCGAATACAGCGTGCGATTCGATAATCAAACAAACTGATCTTTGTCGAAGATGCCGAAGCCTAAGCTAGTTCATCCGCATCTGTTGTGGGGGCAGTAGGTCTTGGTCCTTGAGTAAGGGAGGGGTCAGCATGTGATTCGTTCGAGGCGCTAGCTGTACTAGTTTGAGTAGGAGTAGCAGTGGTGGTACTGACTTTCGTTCTTTTGTGGTCTATCTGATTTCAGTATCCCGTCTGCTTCTGCTTTTGTTGAAGTCAGGTGTATATAACGACAGCTATTGGACTGCTCTCCCTGGCTAGAGGGGATAACCTCACTCTGAACTCACAAGGCTAGCCTAGCGAAGTCACTTCTTGATTCACTGATTTGTTCGAGTTTGAGTTGAGTGCACACCCACGTAAATGGTCAAACCCTAGCGATTCCCGATCCTTCTGTTGTCACACGAATTGCTCCTTGTTGAATCAGAAGAAGCTCTGTGAACAAGAAAATGAATTGCTATAGAGGCGCGTATTTCCCTCCCTATTATTCCTCCACTACCAAGGCTTATTTGTTATGAAAGATACAATAACTTATCCTATATTTGACAAATTTTACCTTATCCCAGGAAAAAGTTTCAAAATCTGAAGTAAATTTATTCGAGGGAAGGTGAGATAAATTGATCCACCTTCTTATGAGACGTCTACCTCACCTATTTCCTCCAAATACCTAAACTCATATTTCCCTCGAATATCAAAATCAACTTATCTTAAATTTATCCCTTAATTTCATCTCCTCTAAAATTTATGCCTCAAATTTTGTCCAATGAAATAAACAGAGCCTAAAAGCCCGCAAGCCGGGACAGAACAAGGCACCGAAGGTTCAGCAATAAGGAGCAGCACAATGGGCATGTCACACTTCAACTACGACAAGGAAATTGCAAGACAACCATTACGGTATATATTACTTCCATTTGAGTTCAAAAACAAGATCCAAAGACAAGCTGCACTATGGTAAATAAAATAAGAAGGGTTCAAGAAAATCAAAACATGGGTCGAAAAGTCGCAAAAAAAAAGATCAATATCAGCTGCCGTCACCGAGATGTTTTCCCGCTTATATCTGGGAAGGATGTTGCCATTGTTTCACACGAAGTTTGATGTAAGAGCTTCGCAGGAAGCAGCAGTAAGGACAAGTCAGTTTTCCTCCTCTTCTTCATCCTCTTCCCCTTCACCGTCTTCTTCATCCTCCTCATCTGAACCCCCTTCCTGCACGTAAGTCAAATGAAACTAGGGGTTAGAATTAACCTTCATGAAAGTTCCACTTGCATGAATTATATTTAATCTTAGTGAATGCAATATTTGCCAATTGGTAAGGTTTATAACAAATTTTGAAAAAAGTTAATGTGATTGACATAAAAGATCTCCAATAATAGATCCGTTTCCAAAATAGGCCTGCAAAGGTGCATATATTGGGTATCATTTTATAACAAGTGCAGCAAATTGTCACACACCACAATGGAATTGTTAGAAAAAGTGATCAGATAATATATGTTCATCCACAAACGAGAAGGTTGATAAATCAATTTTCTTTTTCTGAAAATGGATAATTCAATATTGGTTTCTTCCAAAAACATTACATTGCTCAAATGCCTCTTTCAAGGAGTTGGATTTGCGTGCCCTACAAGACTTCATCTAAATCCAAGAAACATAATGTGCTCTTAGCTTCCACCATTACATTCAGATACAATTTGGGTGTAAAGTAGAACTTGTTCCTTATTTGGTTTAGCCGGAAACAGATTCCACCTCTTTGGGGGAAATAATTTAACCTGTGCATTATCCATTGAAGTGACTTTATTCAAGAAATAGGAAATTACAAGTCCACGGAAGGACTTTTTACGGATTGCAGGAATTGTTGGATGCAAAAGAAGCCCGAGTGTTCTAAAAAAAAAGGACCCTTTTAGAAAATAACTTTATAGTTGGAGACATTATCTGTAAATTACTCGAACTTTTTGAAATGACAAGAAAAATTAAATTGATAAAAAGAAAGGTGAAAAATACGTCTCCATCTCCTCCATCCTCGCCATCCCCATCAGTATCTTCCTCATCGCCTTCCTGCAGAACAAATCAAAATGTATGAACACTACCGTCCCTTGTAGAGAGACGTGCTAAAATTCAATCAAGACATAAAACAGTGGAAACAGCACAAAAGGAGTAGAAAATCCCTTACATTGTTGAAGTACTTCAGTGGATTGGGCCACAAATCATCCTTGATAATCTCTGCGATCTGAACTAAAGAAATTATTTAGGACTTACAAATAAAGCAAGAAAACAGATATATACGTGCATAATGCTGAATGATAAGCAAGCACATTTAGATTTTACTTGCTTCTCCTATCATCAGCTATGCATTGATTGCTGGTAACATCTACTGTCATTTTTTTGCAGTGACAGAACAAGTGTCATGCACAAGACATACGATAAAAAAAAAAGACAAAAAGAAAAAAAAAATCGGGTTACCTCATCACAATTGTCTTCAGATAGACTCTCCTGCTGGTTAGAATTAAACCACTTAAAAAAGCTGCACCCAGAATAAAATGACAACTAAGCTCCAACAAATTCAAGACAAAACCTGAGCAGACAAATCCATACAGCAGCTTCCTTGAATAGAATCAGTTGAACTTCCATAACAGGAAAACATTTAAAATATATGCCCACGTAAAATGCTGAATACTTGATTAATGACACTCAAAGGAACAGAGACACTTCAAAATATACCGAGTGGAACAAAAAACTAAGGATCCACATAACGAAAGTTCACTGCATTGAAAATTAATCACTTCAGAAGGACTTCAATCCTCCAATTACAATAATGCGAAGTTGAAAACATAAACAAGACATCTGCATGCAACCAACTTTTGCAATACTAAATCTACCATGATACTTAAAATAAATATAACTGGATTTTGCATGCATTAGATGTTACTAACTACAATGTGCTCAGTTATGATTAAGTAATGGTCCTTCAGCCTAAGTTGGGTCTGTTGAAGGTAATGTGATGCACTGCCATGTCTCACAAGGGAATGCAGTTACATTGCAGTTGCTGTCAGATGACCCAATTGGCAATTCAATTATCAAATCAAAATACATCACATATCACCAATATAAGCAATTTCCTCCACATCAAGTCCCAATCAAACAAGGCCTCGCCTGTGATTGTAAGGACAAAGAAAACACACCTTTCATTGGAAGCAGGCCTTTTCTTTCCTTTGTTCTCAGGATGGTTGCCATTTGCAATGTCCTACAGAAAGGGATGGATCAGTTGCATACTTATACTGGCAATGAATTCTCTGGCTAGGAAAAAAAATGGATGTCATCATACCTGACCCTCTTTCCACTTGATATTTGTGCACGTTATCTGTGTCGTTCCATCATCGGAGAAGGTGAACGACTTTGTAAGCTTCGTGTCTTCGAAGAACGGGTTAGGGTTGAAGTTCTACATTGTTGGGGTCAAAAAAGAAAAACCCAGCAACCATCAGAGATGGGGAAAACCAATCACACTTCGCTACGTCCAAATACAACAGGCGGTGAGACATGGAAACTCACAAAGGTCACGGAGAATCCCGACTTCACGTCTTTCAAGTCCTCCACATCTATGGAGTGCAAGTACTTGAAAACCTATAGCACCGCACAATTACACACGTAAATTTCCATCAATCACTCTAACAAGGGTCATCTTCCATCATGCACGATCAAGCGTACACAGGATTTACATCACCGCAAAACTCGAAACACGCAGAGAGAGAGGGAGAGAGAAAGAGAGAGCACGGGAGAGGATGCCAACTTTACCTTGTGATCGTCCTCATTTAAGAGCTCCCCAAGCATTGGGTGGCACAGGAACTACACACAGATACGTGAACAGACAATTAAGGAGCACCGATCGCAACCCATTACTTGGGATCATCGATAGAGTTCCACAAGGAAGAAAGATGACGCTCACCGCAGTCAACCAGAAGTCGGGGATGGACTGGATGACCTCGTTCCTCCTAACATACACGGGCCTCCTTATCTGGTTGAACTTCTGCTCCACCTCCAGCACCTTATCACTCTCCTCCTCATTGATCTACCAATGCCCAGAGCACGGACGCGTAAAACCCATCAGACACCGTCTAATTCAATAGGGATCAGAGGGAAAGGAGGGGCCTTTGTTACCTTCTCGAGCTCCTCCTGGACCTCCTGGAGCTTCTCGACGGCGAGGACGAGCTGGGAGGAGGACTCGTCGAGCTCGGCGTCGGCGCCGGGCTTCGGTTTCTTCCCCTTCTCGGCTACCATTCTCGGAGAAACCCTAACCCTAACCCTAATTGGGGAGTTGCAGCGCAGGAGAGAGAGTGAGAGTGAGAGAGACAGAGAGAGAGAGAGAAAGGAGGGGAAGGGGAGAGCGGCGCGCGGCGGAGGGCGAGAGAGAAGAGCAGAGGAGGCAGAGCTTGGGGCCTTTTTCCCTTTTTTGTCTCTCTCGCCGTCGTTCGGCGTGGAACAGTGGGTGGGGGTGGTGGTGGTGGTGGTGGAGGGCGCTGCTTCTGCTTTGGATTTTATACCCACTTGTGCCCTCAGGGGGGGAGTTACCCACTGTGCCCTCAACAGGGATCGCCCGCGTGATCCTCTCACTTGCGGTGAGGTTACCGTGGGGTTTATTGCCCGTGGGCGAAAGGGATGGGGAGGGTCTGGGCAGCGCTGGTTGGGCTGCGGCCGCTGAGTGGGGTCCGCTTTGTGGGCAGCGGGGGAGTGGGGAGATTTTCAAACCCTAACTTTGGGAGGACAAGCGCGCCGTGGGAGCTGGGGGGTGATCTCGGCCGTTGGATACGGGGCCGCGGTCTTCAGAGGGGAAGCTGGTTCGAGAGAGTGTCCTCGCGGACTGTTGGTTGGTTGGTTGAAACTTGAGATTAGGTTTTCTTTCCCTTTTTGCTTTTTTTTTTTTTTCTTTTTAGGCAGATTTTTGTTTTTTGGGATATGATGATGAACTTTATAATGGGAAAAAACATCAAGATAAGTTTATTTCATGGGAAAGGAGGTGGGATAAACTTATCTCCCTCTCTTGTGAAACATCTAAGGATGAAATTAGATTTGATTCGGTTCGGATATATTTTTATATTTATATTTATTTTTCACAAGTGAATTTAGATTAGAAAATTAAGTTAAATATGAATGTTTATTATTATATCCTAATAAAATTAGAAACGGATCGATTTTGAATATCGATCGAAAATTAATTGTATTTGAATCGGATATTGATCGAATATAATTATGAATCTAATATCGAATGGATTCGAATGTGAATATGAATTCATTATTTATTAGGTAAACTTCATCCAAAAAAATATTTATCATAGAAATATAAGTGAAAATAAATTAAAAGAAAATTTATAGGAGGATCAATATTTTATATATAAATGAAAATCAATATTGGTGTAAAAGGTGGAATGAAATTATATGACTTCGTTATCTAAAGATTAACAACTCTTGTAGAAGTGGTTGTTTCCAATAGGTATCAACCGTTGATGCGTATAGACTATTACCTTTTCTATAAATATAAGAAAAAAAAGATCATTAGTTAATTATATAAGAGTAATCAGATTAAAATACATCTTATGAAATAAAAAATGATAAAATAAAATAAAAATCAATAAAAATAAAATACATTCTATATAGTTATTTCTAAATTTTATACATGTATGATTAATATTAAACTAAGATTTTAAAAAATCATATTAATTTTGATTTATGGTGGTTCAATTAATAATTTTTAGTGCTTCTATTACTGATAATGTTAACTTGAAATATCAAGAAAGAGAACATATTATGAAACTATAATATCCGTAGATTAAGTGGTAGGTTAACTCTCTTAAAGTGTATTTATAACTATAATGCATACATGTTGAAGTGATAGGTGATGTTTAATTCGAATCCAAATTTGACTACGTATATAATCAAATATTCCAATATGAATTTTTTCCATTAAATCTGAATCCAAATATGAAAATTTGGAAGTTTCGAAAGTTGGATTCTAATTTAAAAATTATCTAAATTTAAATTAACAAACTTAACTCTATTTCAGATCTATTTTCATCCCTAGAGAAAATATCTCTCCATATTCCTCTAAATATCTCTACATATCCCATAATTTAACCCATATGTCTTCTAAATACTAAAAGCAACTTATCCCCTACTTATCTCTCAATTTCATCGTTATAAATTTTTTCCCGCAAAACAAACACTATCTCAAAGGATAGGTAGGGCTATGGTCGTCTTCGTCTACAATGCTCTTCTTCCCAAACATATATAATTGCAGAATTAACAATTCCAAAATTACACCTCGTTTCCTAAACAAGGAACAATGTCATGAAATCAACTTTTACACTGATATCAATTTTTGGCCCATCTTTATCCCCTCTTTTTTTTTCTTTTTCGGCCCATTGTCCTTTTTTTTTTTGAAACTTTCTTCGGCCCATTCTCAATTAGGCTGCTGCACGTAAGATGGGTGAAGAGGTACGACGTGCCAGGAGAGATCGATGGAGAGAGATAGAGGTGTGTGTGATTCACGGGTGAGAGATGTGGGCGCACCTGAGGTAGTGTTGGTATAGTAGGATTGGAATACCTATATCTTATTCAAGAGAGTTTTTCTTGAAATAGGATAATATTGGATCAAAGTTTATAATTTCAGTATTATCTAATTCAAGGGAGGGGTGGGATAATCTAATCTTACGCATAATCCCTCCTCTGCCTTGTCATTACTATTTTTCCACGTATGTTCTGATGGAGAATCAATATGTGGATTCTCATAATCTATGGCTGGAGTCTTCAAAATGCACATGTGGAGTTTTCAAATGTATATGTGAAGTCTTTAAATTCACCGGTAAATTTTGAGAATACATCGGTGGAGTCTCAATACCCAACTATGCCAAACATGAGATTATTCATTTTAATCTCAAGATTGCTAGCTACAAAAAACAAACACCAAAACCATGCAATCCCAGGGTTGAGGTACAATCCCGTGCCCTTGTCTTTCAATCCCCTCAATTCAATTCCCCTAAACAAATGACGGCTAAGGTACCATTTATTTAATGGTATTGTGACCGCAATCCTCTGTTTGGGTGAGTTTATCCTGGGAAAGGATAATCTCAGGTTAAAGCTCACAATCAAGGGGGTGGGATAATCTAATCTCGTGCACAATCCCTCCCCCGTCTCACTGCTGTTGTTGTTGCACATATGTTCCGATAGAGAATCCACGGGTGGAGTCTTCAAAATGTATAGGTGGAGTCTTTGAATGCATGTGTAGGGTCTTCTAATCCATCGGTGGATTATGAGAATACACAGAATACATTGGTGGTAGAGTCTCAACACCCAATTATGCCAAACACGAGATTACACATTCTAATCCTGAGATTGCGAGCCATAAAAAATAAATATCAAAATCATCAATCCCAAGATTGAGTTAGAATCCCATACAGGGGATTACTCGTTCAATATAATCATGCACGTGGGAGTGTTGTGTGTTGGGAGGTGCTAAGGAATGTGGAAGCATTGGAGAGAAGATGTGTGTGGGAAAAGGAGCAAAAAATCCTTGTTGACGTTATTCTTTATTTTTACTTTATTACTTTCATTGGTATTATTTTTAAATTTCATCTTTGTAATCAATCTCTTCATCTCATGCTCTTTTATTTGAGATCAATATTGGATATATTTTTCTTGTATTTTCTCTCTCTTACATTAAAAATTAAAGACATCATATTATTTAAAAGTGTAAAATAAAAATATGAAAAATGATCAAAAAAATAGAAAAACTAAGTGGAGAAATTGTGTAAAATTATGATGTGATTAAACAACATGATAGACATCCCGTCATGTGACATGGTAGAACTTTAGGATCACGGGAATGACCATGCAAATCAGGATCAGTCATTCCATTCCCATTTAAGAGGTGTCGGAATGCTTGAGGAGTTCTAAGAGGATACATCAGGCGAATGGGGCCAACGGCACCACGACACTGCAAAGCTTGACAAGTGGGGTGGTCGTCAGTCGGGTTGTTTGAATAGGGGTAACTAGGGCTGCTAGGAGGGTTGGGACGGCAAGCACCACCACGATGATAGAGCCAACTGCCAACAATAATAGTTGGGGAGAGAGGCATCCCAGGAGTACCCCCCCTCACTTGCAACTAGGTGAACATCCCAGTGAAGGTCTTGAACACCAACTAGGAAGGACTCCTCCCACCACCTCTATGCCACCCCTTACGAATGACCCTCACTGTCGCTACCACAGGGTGAAGGGCAATGCAATAGAGAACTGTCGGGACCTCCAAGACTAAATCTACTCCTAAATCAAAGATGGCAACCTCACGCAGTATGTTTGTCGAAATGAGGTTGACAAGGGGGAAAAGGCCACTTGAAGATTCGGAAGAGTTTTATCGGCACAACTACACAACTATTTAGGGGGACTAACATAGTGTTCATCAAGGACCCCCAGGAGAGTGAGGATACTTCTATAGCCCTGATGAAAGAAGGTTTTGCCCAGGACCTCCCACTTGAGGAATATCATCGTTGTGCCTTGGAGCTACTTGCCATTGACAAGGAAGGATGACCAACCTCGCCCCATGTGGACCACTAACACCACCTCATCCAATTACTAGGCCGGAGACTGCGATGGAGATGGTCTTTGGAGGAGGCACTGGATCTCCTCAAGTCGTGAGCCGGCAGGAGGACCTGATCCAAGCCACCTTGGTTGTCTCAAAGTGGGGGGTCGGGTCCCTTTATGAGGATGTCGAGAAGGTAGCTTCAATCATGTTTCAACACCTTCTAGACCCCAACTGGCATAATGACCCTCTTCTTGTTACTCTCATGGTAGCTGTTTGAGACTAGCCCCACTTCCTAGTCAATGAAGGAATCATCGTTGATGTCCTATTCTTAAGGACCCTGGTCCAACTCGACTTTGAGGAGAGGGACCACACCGCATCTTGTTACTTGGTAGTTGGGTTTGGCAACCATAAGGTCATGGCAAAAGGTGAAATTGACCTCTTATTGACCGTCTGGAATGGTAGCCGCTACCTAAATTAGATGGCAACATTCACTGTGGCGAAGTTGTCCACTACCTTCAATGGAATCATTGCGCGGCCTGCCACGCATGCCTTCGCGACAATGGCATCTTCTTACTCCTAGATGATACTCTTCTGTTCCCTGATAGGCATTGGCATCATCTATGGAGATCAGTCTATTGGTAGGGAGCTCCTCGCTTGGAGATGGAGCGCACAATCCAACGAGATGCCCTAAAAGTGGGTTAATGAACTCGATGTAGGAAAAGCCTCGATAGTGGACTCGCTAAAAACCTTTAGTTGGGATCTCCACTATGGTGATACAATTGTATCCCAATGATCTGACCAAGATGATATAGATAGCTGAGAACCTTGAGGAAGGTCAAATAGTGGACCTACTCTTCCTGTTGCAGAAAAATGCCGACGTTTTCACATGGTCCACTAAGTGTTGGTGCTAGAGCACCACGATCGTTTGTTTTGATGATAACAAAACATGTATCATTTAACATTTGCACTTGGAGTATTAGATTTCAGGTCAATTGCAAATGGAGATGTGATTAGACGGAGTTCGAGCTTGCATCCAGGACGGATTGGAGGAGCTTGGTGGAGAACGGAGGAGATTCGCGAGGAGCGATAGATTGAAGATGGAAGGACAAGAAGAATAGGATAGAATTCTGTTTATTTCTTTTATGTACTTTTATCTTTATTTCCTTGCTCTTTTTTGTTCCTTAGAACATCATGTTAAAGAGCCTTAAAGTATCCTAACAGTAGTCCTAGGAACACCTGCACAACCCTAAGATACTTAGGTTTTATGTAGAGAACTTAGAAAACCAATATAGAGTTCAAACAGCCTTTCCAAACGTCTAATTACAAAAACAGACGTCTGATAATGGGTTTTAAGATGTCTGACTGTTGATTCAGACGTCTGATAACATTTAGGCTGGACTTAGTTAGTTATGTCTGATGAAATCAGACGTCCAGACCTTATACCAGACGTCTTAGAAGACGTCTGATGTTTTTGCCAGACGTCCAATTAGTGGACCGTTGGCTGTTTTAGCAAACACTGAAGATATGACCGTTAGAGCCTTATCAGACGTCCTTAAGCCTTTCCAGACGTCTGATAAATGACTGTTTTACCTCGGATGACCTGAAAATCCCTTCTCAGAGATTTTCTAGCTGTTGCACACTCTTGGAAATCCATTCCCGCAGAAAAGTAGGTTTCCAGACGTCCAGACATAGTGCCAGACGTCCTGTACGTCGTCTAATGGACTTGCACTAGAACCCCGTTTAGATCTGATTCAAGTTAGGAAGAAACCCGCCTAAAAACAGACGTTTGACTTTGATCCCAGACATCTTAAACTGATCTTCCAGACGTCTGATGCCAGGATCAGACATCTGATTACCCTGTCAGTGCAATGATTATTCCTGATTTCGGCCTGATTCTCTTGGGCTTTGCACCCAACAGCTATGGAAGCTTTCCTAAGCCTTTCAAAGCCTTCCTAAGGCCTCTATAAAGAGAGGGGAACCTCTAGCACACCTAGACACACCTAATAATATACTTTCACACTATTTTGTATCTCTTGATCCTAAGAAGCAAGCTCTTGCTCTCCAAGCTCCAGTTCTTCATCTAGAGAGCATCAAGCATTTGCGCACCTGCTCTCCCGTCGTAGTTCACGAGAGCGACGTTGCGTCGTCGTGTTGTTCATGAAGTTTTCCTACCTGGAGGGGGTGAGATCAGCGTAACGTAAAAAATGCGGAATTGAAATATAAACAATCTCACAAGATGCAATCACACAAAGTACACAAAGTAATTTTAGGTGGAAACCCAAACCGGGTGAAAACCACCACCTAACCCTCTCGAGTTAGGATTTTTCGATCAACCGAGTTGATCAAAATCCGCTAAACGAATCACTTTAAACGAGGGTGATTCAACCTCAATTACAACCACGCTACAAGTGCGAGGGTAGTGTTCCTCAACCCCTTCTCTTCACGAGAAGGATTTTGTCCCTCGAAGGAGACGGGAATTCTCAAAGCGAATACCCAACCAAATAACAAAGATAAAATAAACAAGTAATCCTATAGAGCCAACAAAATAATTTTTAACCTAAGCTTCTATAGGAAATAGGATGCTTCCCTTTGAAAGGAGTGCGTCGACGACGCGGATGCGTGTACCACGCGACGGCGTAACGTCGCTCTCGTGAACAGCGGCGGGAGAGCGAGTGCGCAACAGCTTGATGCTCTCAAGAGAATGGAGCTTGAGCTTGGAGAGCAAGAGCTAGCTAGGACACAAGAGAGTGAAAAGTGTATTACAAAGTATTTCTTGTGTATCTTGGTGTTTCTAGGTGTTTCTTTGTGTTGCAAAGGTTCCCCTCTATTTATAGAGGCCTTAGGAAGGCTTTGGAAGGCTTAGAAGAGCTTCCATAGCCGTTGGGTGCAAAGCCCAAGTGAATCAGCCCGAAATCAGGAGCAATCATTGTTCTGACAGGCTTATCCGACGTCTAATTCTGGCATTAGACGTCTGGAAGTTCACTTTAAGACATCTGATTTCAAGGTCAGACGTCTGATTTTGGGCGGGTCTCTTCCTGACTTGAATCAGATCTAAACAGGGTTCTTGTGCAAGTCCATCAGACGACATATAGGACATCTGGCACTATGTCTAGACGTCTGAAAACCTACTCTTTCTGTGGGAATGGATTTCCAAACGTTGCAACGGCTAGAAAATCTCTGAGAAGAGATTTTGGGTCAGCCGAGGCAAAACGGTCAATTATCAGACGTCTGGAAAGTCCTATGGACGTCTGATAAGGCTCTAACGGTCACATTCTTGATTGTTCGCTAAGCCAGCCAACGGTCCACTAATTGGACGTCTGGCAAAGTCATCAGACGTCTCCTAAGACGTCTGGTCTAAGGTTTGGACGTCTGATTTCATCAGACAGAACTAACTATGTCCAGCCGAATAGTTATCAGACGTCTGAATCAACAGTCAGACGTCTTAAAACACTTTATCAGACATCTGATTTGGGAATTAGACGTCTGGAAACTCTGTTTGAACCCTATATTGGTTTTCTAAGTTCTCTACAGAAAACCTAAGTATCCTAGGGTTGTGCCGGTGTTCCTATGACTACTGTTAGGGTACTTTGAGGCTCTTTAACATAATGTTCTAAGGAAATAAAAAGAGTAAGCAAAAGAAACGAAAAATACAAAGAGTACAAGAGAAGGAAATCTATCCTATTCTTCATCTCCTTTCTTCAATCTATCACTCCTTGCGAATCTCCTCTGTTTTCCATCAAGCTCCTCCAATCCGTCCTAGATGCGAGCTCGAATTTCGCCTAATCACGTATCCATTTGCAATTGGCCTGAAATCTAAGACTCCAAGTGCAAATGTTAAATAACACGTGTTTTGTTATCATCAAAACAAATGATCGCGGTGCTCTAGCACCAACAATCTCCCCCTTTTTGATGATGACAAAATCGTAAATAATAATGCAAAAAAAATCCTCCCCCTTTTTGACATTATAAAAAAGATTTAATTGATTTCCTATAACTCCCCCTTAAAACATGCTCTTCTATAAATTTCTTTTAACAAAGGTAATGTCCTCCCCCTTTCTTATAACAAGATAGCTATTATTTTTCTCCCTCTTTTTAAAGGAAATTTAGCTACCTTATATCTCCCCCTTAAAAATTGACAAGTAGCTTATAATTTTTTGCTCCCCCTATCTAAATGCTTATGATAAAAGGATAGGGTAAAGGGTTTTACCTCACCTACCATGGCCAATAAAATGGCCCGAATGGTGGTGGTGGATGCCACATCGGATGGGGCTCCCATCCGTAGCTTGGAGGCCTGGGCATCGACGCCGGTCTCCAGTCTGGTGGTCGACGTGCGGCGGGTCCGTCGATTGTTCGCCATCTCGTCGGTCTTCTTGTTCTCCTCCTTGGTCTACTCCTTGGTTCTCCCAACTCGAGTTGACCAGCCTTGAGTTTGTAGGTCCAGTCCTTTGTGTTGTAGTTATCCCTAAAACCTACAAAACAAGATTCCAATTCTTTTTTCGGTATCCAAGTGGACTTGGATCCGGATCTGTTAGCGGGTCTCCTTGACGGAGATCCTTTCTCAACCTTAGGGATATATAGGTTATCTACCCTATTTATCAATTTATTTGATTTCTCCCTAAGACATGCAAGTTCATTTTCTATAATATTCATCTTAGTCTTTAAATCAGAAATTTCTATTTTTAGACTAACATTTTTCTTAATCAATTTATTATTTTCATTGATGAGGTTATGATTTTCTAATAATAGGTTATCATTTTTAGGACTAGCTTCTAGATCCTTGAGTTTTATTTCTAATCTTTCATTTTCACTTTTAAGAAAACTAAGATTTTTTTTTAAGTTTTTTTTTTTTTTATCTTAAGTGCTTTACTAACATCAAATAGTTCATTAAAAGCTTCTTGTAAATCGAGATTTACCTCGTTGTCGGAATCGTTGCTGTCATTGTCACTTTCTTCGATTGCCATGAAACCAAGGCACGCGGTTTCCTTCTCCTCAAGATCTTCTTCCGAGCTCGTCTCCTCATGAGTGTCTTCTAACTTCCTCTATATCTTATGGGCGATAGTGCACTCTTGGATTTGCTCAAACTCTTTCGGACTCAACGCGTAATACAAGGCATTCATTGCCTTTCAGTTGAGGTTGAGATTCCGAACCTGATTGGTGTAGAACCTTCCTTTATAGTTTTATTATTTCGTTGTAGTATAGTATAAAGAGAGGTGATTACCAGTTTAATACAATTTGTTACTCGGAAAATAAAAGAGTTCCCGAGGTCGAACTCAGGGAGCAAGTTGTATTCTAGGGGTATAAGTTTCTTTTACAAAAATAAAGAATGAGAGAGAGTGAATTTGTTGGCTTTTCTTCTTTTCTCTTTGCTTCTCCTCTTCTTCCTTCTCAGATCTTCTGCTCTCTTCCTTTGTTCTTCTTCTTTATCTGCAGTGGTGATGTTTTTCTTCTTCTTTCAGCTGTTTCTGCTCTTCCTTTTTCTTCTGCAGAGAGGTCCTGTTCTTCTTCTTTTTCTTTCTTTCTTCTTTTCCTTTCTTCAGATCTTCTTCTCGTGCCGTTCTTCTTTCAGTTCTTCCCTTGGCCTCTCTGTGTTCTCCTCTGCCTCGCCTTCCTTCTGCCGTCTTTGCCTTCAGGACGTCGTCTGATTTTCCAATTAGACGACTTAAACCGCCGCTGCTACAGTGCCGCTCGGTGATCCTCCTTCCTTCAGCCTTCGTCTTCTTCCACGGTTCTTTTTCACCTGTGCCTGCACACTTACACAGCTTGATCAGAGAGGGGCAAAACCTACCTCTACCCTCCCCCCGCGTCTCTCTCTCACAGAAACCGCTCTTAGGAAAGCTCTCCCAGAGCTGTCGGGTTGCCGGGTACGGGTCGCGCCCGGGTCCAGGCCCACCGGCGTGCGTGGTGGGCGAGGAGTGCAGGTCAGTCTAAGTCGGGTCGGGCCAGGTCCGCGGGGCGTGAGCGCGGACGAGACCGGGTAATCGGGCGGGTGAAGGGGACCTCACCCTGTGTGATGAGGCAATAAGCCTCCAGCACTTTTTCGCTTTATACCGCTACGCTCCTTCAGAGCCTTCCGAGGTGGGACTAAATGGCCCACCCCAATTTCGCGCCTGCGCGGAGGAAGCAGCTGGTAATCGCAGCTTTACGCGAGGCCTTCGCGCGGGGGATTCGCCTCAACTGCAGCCTAACGCTTGGCCGAAATGCCCCCGCACAGCCTGGGAGCGTGACCTGGGCGCGGCGCACCTGGGACAGCAGGTCGAAGCTGCTTCGCTTCAACAATGGCGGCGACGAGCGCAGGTACCTACCCACAGAGAAACGGCCTCTCGGCCCAATCAGAAACGCGGAGGACCTTCGCCGTGGCACGGCGAAGGTGGTCAGGGGGTGTGCAGGCGGCGGGGCGGAGCCTAAGAGCTGCCCTAGGTCGGACTGTGGGTCGGGAGATGGGTTTGTTCGGTGGAGTTGCAGAGGGTGATTTGGGGGAAGTGGAAGGGCGGAGGTTGATCAGGGTGAGGAGGCGGAGGTTCTGCGGTGGTCGGCGAGCCGTGTGGGTTGCTGGAGTGATGGGAGCGGCTCGCCGGAGGATGGCCGGAGGCGGAGAAGGTGAGGGTGATTGGTCGGAATCGAGGGCGACAGTAAATGTTTAAAGTGAGGAAAAGGAAGAGGGGAGGAAGAGGAGGAGTTCTACCTACTTAGCAGGACGAGGAGGGGCCGGAGCGGGCGACAGTCGTATCGACTGTCGCCGGAGAAGAAGATGCCCGGGGGAAGGGGCGGCGGCGAGCAGAGGGCCGGAGAGGCACCAGCTGGGTGCGGCGTGGCGCGGGAAGAGCGAGGGAGAGAAGTCTCTGCTGCTGGTATTGCGACAGAGCGAAGAGGAGGAGGAGGAAGAACCGCCGGAGCTGGTGGGCGTCTGCCGGAGTGAGAGGAGAGGAAAGTTGGGGGTTTTCTCCGTCAGATCCGAGCTACTCAGAACGGCGGAGCGACGGGGGTATTTATAGAGGCCGAATCAGAGAGGAAGGCGGAGGGAGACGACGTGTCTCCCTCGCCGGAGGACGCCGGAGATGGAAACCCATACCGTCCGTGCGTTCGCACGGCCGGTATGGTGTGTTGCAGCGACCTGGGGGGTGTTCCTGCGACAGCTGACGACGCAGGGCACCCCCGGTTGTCTTGCCAGACCCTCCCCCTTACCCTGCGCGGCGCCATGCTCCGCACAAGGTCGCCGGAGCATGGTGCTGGCAGGTTTTGGCAGGAGGGACCTGAATGCAAAGAACGAAGGAGAGTTAGGGGCAGAAATGTGAGGGTTCAAAAGTTGAGGGCCAAAAAGTAAATATATGAGGACCAAAGTGCAAAGTCGGTCAAGAAGATTTTTCTTCTTAGGCTCAAGTTTTTATACATGACTAATTAGGACCTAAGGAATTTGATGGTGAATTTTATTTCTAGATTAAACCTTGTTTGACCGGTCAATTTATGCAAAAATCCAAATTAAGTTATTAATTGGGCATGGTTCTGAATGTAGGTCAAAATGGGTTCTGAAGGCCAAATTGAAGGTTCTAAATCCTAGAGATTATTTTTCTATGAATTTTAGAGGGTTTATTCTATTTTTACTTTGCCTCGAACCTCGTGAATTGAAGTGGGTTTGTTTTAAGGTTACAAATTATCATTTAGTTCCTTGGAATTGCTGTAGCCCTTGTCAGATCATCCCACTTTCCTTCTTATTCGGTTTGCTTGACCTGTGTTTGGACCCTGAATTACCCTGTATGCAGATTATACTGGTAAAATTGCATTTTTACCCCTTATGACTTGTTTTCTCCTTAAACTCAGAATTCTCTGAGTTAAGCCTTTCCTTGAGTTATGTAGGAGCTTTTATCCTTTGTATTGGGTCAAAATGAGCTAGTTATGGCTCATGATGAGGTTCTCATCATACCCCCATGCCTAGCTTTTACTAGTCCCTTAGCAAAAACTTAAGGTTTCAACCCTTGTTCTAGACCATGAAGTTCTTAATAGCTTCAGATAAGTGCTTTTTCATTTGAGCTTAGATTAGGTTAGAATGCTGACCATAGGCCTAAAAGGTACTCTCGTACCAATCAAGATTCAAATCTGTCTAGCTTTAGCCTTAGTCTTTAGCATAGGTTTTTAAGGCCCACAAGAACTAACCTAAGGTTTATTGGACTTTGTGGTTAAAGCACCCGTGCTTGAAATGATTTTAGCCCTGGCTCAGTTCGCAGTGCGTTTTATGAGAGATAGAAAGTTTTTCTGTTTGGAGAGTTTTCTCTCTCTTTTTCTTTTTAGTTCTAGCCTAGGATTGGCTTTTCAACACGGTCTGTATCAGATTCCTTGCTCCCATCATCAATCCTCAAGGGTTCCTGGCGATCGATGCTTCGAGATAGCACCGCCCATGGCAACCCTCGGAACCCTGGCTATTGAGATTTCGAGATAATCCCATCCATGGTGTTCCGTGGCCGAATCCAGACCCTGGCAATTGAGATTTCGAGATAATCCCATCCATGGTGTCTGAACCAGCGGAGTGCTTACATGCCCCCAGTAGGATATGTGAATATCCTAAGAGACAAGCACCGAGGAGATGATATTTTGTTACGCATCTTCGAGGGGATTTCTCGCCCCTCCGCGCTGGGAACTCGTCTAAATCAACTTGTGTTGATCGGCCGCTCCTATTCTAGGTGTTCTTTTCAGAATTTTGCGACGCTTCTGCGTGATTTTGATTTTTACGCTTACTGAACCAGGCTGTGTGTGAGGTTAGGGTGCTTAGGTTACTGAGTCCCGTAAACCAAAAATTAGTTAACGAGGCCAAATACTTCCTAAGCCTTAGACCTAATACTTCAGCTTTTCATTTTCCTCAACCTCTTGAGGAGTGTCCAGATCTTAATGGGTACTAAGAGTCTATTCAAGAATGCCTAAGGTTTGCGTTCTTACTAATCTCATTATGCACTTTTCAGTTATTTTCTTGAATGAGGTCTAGAACTTAGGTTGATTCCTTAGTTCCTTACTAATGACTATCACCTTTTCTCATAATTTTGTGCTCCTTTTTCATTTTGTTTCTTTTCTCCTTCTCCTTCAGAAAATTTCCTTCTCCTCTTTTCCTTTTATTATTATTATTATTATTTTTTTTTTCAAAAAATTTTTAATTTTTATGGTGTTTTTGGCATATGTGAATTTTTTGTTTGAAACCTTTTCTTACAAGTTTTGCACTTTCATACCCCCCCCATGCCTAAGATTTGCAATGTCCTCATTGTAACCTAGGGGGTTTTTATTTAACTTAGTTCATTCCTTAAGACAGAAATTTGGATGAGTGAAGGGGTCGGGTTGAATTTTTGCGGACGATTTCTAATCCCAGATGCAAGCATCTGAGGTGGGGTCGGTTGTCTACAAGGGTGAACCTTAAGTGCAAAAAAGGTGTCAGAAAAAGTTTTGGATTTTTAGGAAAATGACGGGTTGCCTCCCGTTAAGCGCTGAGTTTTACGCCATCGGCTGGGCGCAATAAGCTCAAGGGGAATGGAGGATATAAGATGCTTCAGCCAAATCAGTAGAAGTTACATCAATGAACGGCTTGAGTCTCTGACCGTTCACGATGAAAGGTTCAGAATCGTGGCTGAGTGGACTGATTTCGATTGCTCCATTTCCAAAAACCTGTCGGACCAAATATGGTCCGACCCACTTGGATCTCAGTTTTCCTGGGAAGAGTTTTAGTCGGGCATCAAAGAGTAGGACCTTTTGACCAGGATGAAAGATCTTTCTCGAGATGTGTTTGTCGTGGAAGGCTTTAACCCGCTCCTTGTAGATTTGCGAGTTCTCGTACGCGTCTAGGCATAATTCATCGATCTCGCTGATTTGGAGTTTTCTATGGGTCCCAGCCTTGGAAAGATCTAGATTACAGTTCCGTACTGCCCAATAGGCTTTATGCTCCAGTTCTACGGGAAGGTGGCATGCCTTTCCGTACACCAGTCTAAAGGGAGACATGCCCAATTGGGTCTTGTGGGCGGTCCTATAGGTCCACAATGCTTCCGGAAGTCGGGACGACCAGTCCTTCCTGTCAGGTCGAACAGTGACTTGCAGGATTTTCTTGATCTCCCGATTAGACAGCTCAGCTAGACCATTAGTTTGGGGGTGGTAAGGAGTAGAGATTCGGTGAGACACCCCGTATTTGGTCATCAGTGACCTAAACTGAGCATTTGTGAAATGGGTCCCCCCATCAGAGATTATTGCACGAGGAATCCCGAACCTTGAGAAAATGTTTTGATGAATGAATTTGAGAACGATTTTGTGATCACAGGTTCGGGTCGGTACGGCTTCGATCCATTTGGACACGTAGTCCACAGCCAACAGAATGTATTCGAAACCGTCCGAAACAGGAAAGGGGCCCATAAAATCAATCCCCCAAACATCAAAGATTTCGCATACTAGAATCGGTTGCATAGGCATCATGTCGCGATGGTTCATGTTGCCCAAAGTCTGGCAACGACTGCATGCCTTGCAGTGACTGTATGCGTCTTTGAACAGTGTGGGCCAGTAAAAGCCGCACTGGAGGACTTTTGATGCGGTTTTATGCCCGACGAAATGGCCACCGCATGCCTGGTCATGGCAGAAGGAGAGGATATTGTTGAATTCCTCTTCCGGGACACATCTCCGGATGATCTGATCGGCACCTATGCGGAAGAGGTACGGGTCTTCCCAAATGTAATACTTGGCATCGGAGCGTAATTTGTCCTTCTTGGCCTTCGGCCAATCGGACGGGATCTGATGAGATGCCAAGTAATTTACTACATTAGCAAACCATGGAAGGCTAGTACCAATAGTCAGCAGGTGCTCATCGGGAAAATGCTCAGTGATGGGTCCGGAAGGGTCAATTATTTCAGAAGGAAGACGGGACAAGTGATCAGCTACCACATTTTGGTTTCCCGCTTTGTCGCGAATCTCAAGGTCAAATTCTTGCAACAGCAAGATCCATCGGATTAATCGAGGTTTCGCGTCCTTCTTTGCAAGGAGATGCCTCACAGCTGTGTGATCCGAGTATATGATGACACGGGAACCCAGAAGGTACGATCTGAATTTTTCTAGGGCAAATACTACAGCTAGTAGCTCTTTCTCAGTAACCGTATAGTTACGCTGAGCTTCATCGAGTGTTTTGCTGGCGTAGTAAATGACCACAGGTTTCCCGTCAATTTTCTGCCCCAAAACCGCTCCTACCGCGAAGTCGGATGCATCGCACATGATCTTAAAGGGTTGAGACCAATCAGGGGACTGTAGGATCGGGGCTTGGGTGACTCGGTCATGCAGGATTTCAAATGCTTGAGTGCATTCCTTGGAAATTTCGAAAGGAACATCCTTGGAGAGAAGAGTGGTCAGGGGGCGCGCGATTTTTGAAAAATCAGGGATAAATCGTCGATAAAAATCGACATGCCCTAAAAAGGAACGGATGTCCCTGATCGAGCTAGGCATAGGAAGGTGAGAAATCAAATTAACCTTAGCTCGATCCACTTGGATACCTTTTTCCGAAATTGAGTGTCCCAGGACAATTCCCTCAGGCACCATGAAATGGCTCTTTTCCCAGGAAAGAACCAAATTCACATCGATGCACCGCCTGAGTATCTGGACCAAGTGCTGGAGGCAATCGTCGAATGGTGCTCCGAAAACTGAAAAGTCATCCATGAAGACTTCCAGATAATCACCTACCATATCTGAGAATATGGCAAGCATGCATCGCTGAAAAGTAGCGGGTGCATTGCAAAGACCGAAAGGCATCCTTCGGAAAGTGTATGTTCCGAAGGGGCAGGTGAACGTGGTCTTTTCTTGGTCCTCAGGATGGATTGCCACCTGGTTATAACCGGAGTACCCGTCAAGAAAGCAGAAGAACCTATTTCCCGCAAGTTTTTCGAGAATTTGATCAATGAAGGGTAGTGGGAAATGATCCTTCTTCGTGGAGGAATTGAGTCGGCGGTAATCTATACAGACTCTCCACGAGTTGGCTAATCGGGTAGGAATGATTTCTCCGGTCTCAGTCGTTATAGTGGTGAGTCCTGCCTTCTTGGGCACGACCTGAATTGGGCTCACCCAACGACTATCGGAGATCGGGTAGATGATTCCGGCATCTAACCACTTTATGATCTCCTTTTTCACGACCTCCTGCAGATTGGGGTTTAAGCGTCTCTGCATTTCACGAGAAGGTCTTGTGCCCTCTTCTGAATAGATATGATGAGTACAATAAGAGGGACTTATTCCAGTCAAATCATCGAGAGTCCACCCGATGGCTCTGCGATGTTGCTGGAGGACAACAATCAGACGGGATTCCTGTTCAGGACTGAGGTTGGAATTGATAATCACAGGAAGGGTCTGATTAGAACCCAAAAAGATGTATTTCAAGTGAGCAGGAAGGGGTTTCAGTTCGAGGATGGGGTTATCAGCAGCAGCGGGTGGTTCAGTATAGATGTGAGGTTCAAGGGTGGGAGTTACTGGGTTGTTCATATCTGGATTCGACTCCTCTGTTTGCGGGTCAAGATCCTTCTGTGGTTGATGAGGCATAATCGAGTTATTCTGGACGTGTGATTCATCAACCAAAGTCCTGATGTCACAAATTTGTTCGATGACACCGCAATTAATTCCTTGTTGGGCCTTAAATATATCAATTTTCAGTGTTTGATCTCCAAACTTAAGCTCTATTTGGCCCTCCTCACAGCTGATGTTGGCTCTCGCAGTAGCCAAGAAAGGTCTCCTTAGAATGATTGGTGTATCCCTAGGGTTCTTAGGTGCGTCCATATCTAAGACTATAAAGTCCACTGGGAAATAGAAATCCCGCACTCTTACGATAACATCCTCGAGAATCCCTTTTGGTGACTTTATAGATCTATCTGCTAATTGTAATGTCACATCGGTTGGTTTTAGCTCAGATTCTTCTAGATGGTCAAGTAAGGATGTGGGTATCAGGTTTATGGACGCACCCAAGTCTAACAATGCTCTATCAAATTGGGTACCACCTATCTTGCAGGAAATCAAGGGAGTACCAGGATCTTTTGCCTTGGGTGGGAGTCTACTGAGGATTACAGAGCTGGCTTGCTCTGACAGAACAATTGGGCTCCCTCCCTTGGTTCGCGGCTTACGCTGGGGTGTACATATATTCTTTAGAAATCGTGCGTAAGCTGGTACGTGGCGGATTGCATCCATCAAGGGGATGTTTATGTGGACCTGCTCGAAGAGCTTGACCAGGTCCTCCTCAGGGGCCACGGGTTTGGTGGTCTTCTTTCCCTTGGTCAAGGCCTCGGGAAACGGGATCTTGGTTGGTTCTTCTAGGATAGGTCCAGGTTGTGGATCCGGGACAGTGGTATCTTGGATAACTATCCTAGGGTCATGGTTATCAGGCTTGGAGTGGTATGGATAATGCGGGTCTTGAGTTGTTTTACCACTACGTGTTGTTACAGAATTTAATCCGGCCTGATTTTGGTTTGGGTTTGGTAAGAGGGGTGGCTGCTGCTGAAATCCCACATAAGAAGTTGAAGCTTCCATCTCGTCTGGAGATGGAGCAGTAGGGGCCTGATAAATCCATTGTGCGTGGCCTAAATTTGGATTCATAACGCGCTTCTGGGTTGGCACATTATTTGGGTTAGGAAGAGGTTGAGAAGGGAGTGTGCCTGGCTGACGAGAATTTGCCAACTGGGCCAGTTGAGTTTTAACCTCTGTAAGTTCGTCCTTGTGCTGTTTTTGAATAGCCGCATTCGTTCTTTGAATGTCAGCCAGAGTCTGAAGGATTAGGGAATTTGATCCTGATTTGGCCCTGATGGATAAGTAGGGTTGGGCCGAGGCTGAGGCGGCTGGTAATGACGAGAGGGCTGTGGGCGGGACTGAAAAGGTGATCTTTGGGTTTGGGAATTTCCCGCCCACTGAAAATTGGGATGGTTTCGCCATCCAGGGTTGTAAGTGTTGGAGAATGGGTCGTTTTGGATGGCGTTGAGGTCCTCGCAGGTCTGAGGAACCTCCTGAGAATCAGGGAAAGGGGGAATGGAGTTCCCCGGGCTGGTGTAGAAAGGATCGGATGATCCTCCGATCCGAGAATCAGATGGGGATGGATATGGATCCATCCTAGGGGAAGATCGGTGGAGGATGTTTTGCACAGTCTCCTGTGTGGAAGGAGGTTGTGCAAAGGAGTTACGCGCGGAGGTGGCTCGCTGCAAGTGCTGAGTCAACTCATCCACCTTCTTCTCAATGATTGAGACCTTGTCCAATCGACTGGCCATTAATTCCAGGTCGACTGATGCGGACAGGCCCTGCGTCTCATGTGCTCCCTTAAGATTCGTCTCTGCACGGGTATTCGTCCTGTCGAATAATCCCATGGAGTCATTGTTGATGGAGTTCTCGTACATGTTTTCGAGAATCTCCCATACGGTGTCTTCATGTTGACCCATGATGTTTCCTCCGCAAGTTGCATTGACGAAAAGGCGGATGTCCTCACGGAGTCCCTGGTAAAAAGATTGGACTTGTTCCCATTTAGGAACTCCGTGATGGGGGCACTTTCTCATGAGATCCTGAAAACGATCCCATGCCTCATGGAGAGGTTCTCCTGATTGTTGAGTGAAGTGTGTAATCTGATGGCGCAAGGCGTTGGTCCGACCAACGGGAAAAAACTTTTTCAAAAACTCGGATTGAAGTTCTTCCCAAGTGTTGATCGGCCGGGTCTGAGTTTGATACCAATGGGCGGCCTTGTCCATAAGAGAAAAGGAGAACATCTTCATGAGAAGAATATCCCGATTTTGCGCATCTGATCCAAAAGTGTGGGCCAGATGCTTTAGCTGTTTGATGTGCTGGAAGGGATCTTCAGAATTAAGCCCATGGAATTTAGGTATAGCATGAATCATGTTGGGCTTTAATTCGGAATCAGGTCCTCCAGTCGGGATTCTGACTCGAGGCTCAATGGCCACCGCAGCAGGATTGTAGTGGTCCCGCATCATAGGACGCTGTGGTGGGTGCACGAAGTTTTGGAAGAGGTCATTGAGTCGCTGGAGCTGGTGCTCCAGATTATTTTCTTCCTCAACTGGCTGAGCCATGATGGGGGAAGAAGAAGAACTTGGTTCTGAATTAGAAGAGAGAATAATGTGAGGGTGTTGCTGCACAAACACGGGCGTCGAGGCTTGGCCTTGACGAGAGCGAATTTCTAAAGGAGGTCTTAAGGGTGGTCTTAAGGACCTCCTTCCGTACATGCACTGTTGGAAGAGGTAAGTTTAGAAGGTGCTGGACCCAATCAAGACACCCAAAAATGTGTTGGGTGACTATAGAGGTGCGGGGCAGATGGACCCCTTGATCAGAAAGATCGTCCACCTGAGAATTACCTGGGCAGCCAGAGAGGGAGAGTCCCGCGAAGACCCCTACACGGTAGAGCGTCCCCACGGGTTACAGGGTTTCCCCCACCCGACCTCTCTTGTCACTGCGGTTCCAGGTAGACCAGAATGGGGATCTTGACCTCTTAAGTCTACCAATTTTAAGATCAGGGTGCTTAAGGTTTCACTTGAACTTTAGTCTTTTAAGTGCAAAGAGTGACCTAATTTAAGGTTGGTTGACCCAAGGGGTCAACTTTACCTCTTATTTTCTTTGAGAGCTTTTAGGTCTTGTCTTTTAGGGTTCAAGTGTTTAGAGAGCCAATTGTTTTAGGTTTTCTTTGAATAGGTATTTTCAATCAATGGTTTAGGCACACTTCTTTTGGATTTTCTCCATTCTTGATTTAAGTAGTGTGTCTCTAAAACCCTAATGTTGAATCTTATGTTGGCTCTACTTGGTCCAGTTAGTTCTTTGTTGGGTAATTAGGGCTCAAGCAAGAATGTGTTAGCCCTTAAATACCCTTAATAGTGTGCAGGACTAATGAGTTGAAAACATGCAACTCTTTATGGTTACTAAGTATGGAAGACAGGTTAGCCCTATATTGCTTGTTCTTTTCTTTTCTTCCTCTTTAGAGTTTAGGGGTTAATAGCGAGAGGAAAAAAATTTTACCTGTCCTCGGAGTGGTTGTCGTGCGGTTGCTTGTCTTCTTGATTTCCTGTAGCTACACAAAAGAGAGGAGATTATCAGAAACTAAAAAGAAACAGGAATGTTTACCTCTAGAATAGCCGTTGCTCCCCGGCAACGGCGCCAAAAACTGGTGTAGAACCTTCCTTTATAGTTTTATTATTTCGTCGTAGTATAGTATAGAGAGAGGTGATTACCAGTTTAATACAATTTGTTACTCGGAAAATAAAAGAGTTCCCGAGGTCGAACTCAGGGAGCAAGTTGTATTCTAGGGGTACAAGTTTCTTTTACAAAAATAAAGAAAGAGAGAGAGAGAATTTGTTGGCTTTTCTTCTTTTCTCTTTGCTTCTCCTCTTCTTCCTTCTCAGATCTTCTGCTCTCTTCCTTTGTTCTTCTTCTTTATCTGCAGTGGTGATGTTCTTCTTCTTTCAGCTGTTTCTGCTCTTCCTTTTTCTTCTGCAGAGCGGTCCTGTTCTTCTTCTTTTTCTTTCTTTCTTCTTTTCCTTTCTTCAGATCTTCTTCTCGTGCTCTTCTTCTTTCAGTTCTTCCCTTGGCCTCTCTGTGTTCTCCTCTGCCTCGCCTTCCTTCTGCCGTCTTTGCCTTCAGGACGTCGTCTGATTTTCCAATCAGACGACTTAAACCGCCGCTGCTACAGTGCCACTCGGTGATCCTCCTTCCTTCAGCCTTCGTCTTCTTCCAAGGTTCTTCTTCACCTGTGCCTGCACACTTACACAGCTTGATCAGAGAGGGGCAAAACCTACCTCTACCCTCCCCCCGCGTCTCTCTCTCACAGAAACCGCTCTTAGGAAAGCTCTCCCAGAGCTGCCGGGTTGCCAGGTACGGGTCGCGCCCGGGTCCAGGCCCACCGGCGTGCGTGGTGGGCGAGGAGTGCAGGTCAGTCTAAGTCGGGTCGGGCCAGGTCCGCGGGGCGTGAGTGCGGACGAGACCGGGTAACCGGGCGGGTGAAGGGGACCTCACCCCGTGTGCTGAGGCAATAAGCCTCCAGCACTTTTTCGCTTTATACCGCTGCGCTCCTTCAGAGCCTTCCGAGGTGGGACTAAATGTCCCACCCCAATTTCGCGCCTGCGCGGAGGAAGCAGCTGGTAATCGCAGCTTTACGCGAGGCCTTCGCGCGAGGGATTCGCCTCAACTGCAGCCTAACGCTTGGTCGAAATGCCCCCGCACAGCCTGGGAGCGTGACCTGGGTGCGGCGCACCTGGGACAGCAGGTCGAAGCTGCTTCGCTTCAACAATGGCGGCGACGAGCGTAGGTACCTGCCCACAGAGAAACGGCCTCTCGGCCCAATCAGAAACGCGGAGGACCTTCGCCGTGGCACGACGAAGGTGGTCGGGGGGTGTGCAGGCGGCGGGGCGGAGCCTAAGAGCTGCCCTAGGTCGGACTGTGGGTCGGGAGATGGGTTTGTTCGGTGGAGTTGCAGAGGGTGATTTGGGGGAAGTGGAAGGGCGGAGGTTGATCAGGGTGAGGAGGCGGAGGTTCTGCGGTGGTCGGCGAGCCGTGTGGGTTGCTGGAGTGATGGGAGCGGCTCGCCGGAGGATGGCCGGAGGCGGAGAAGGTGAGGGTGATTAGTCGGAATCGAGGGCGACAGTAAATGTTTAAAGTGAGGAAAAGGAAGAGGGGAGGAAGAGGAGGAGTTCTACCTACTTAGCAGGACGAGGAGGGGCCGGAGCGGGCGACAGTCGTATCGACTGTCGCCGGAGAAGAAGATGCCCGGGGGAAGGGGCGGCGGCGAGCAGAGGGCCGGAGAGGCGCCAGCTGGGTGCGGCGTGGCGCGGGAAGAGCGAGGGAGAGAAGTCTCTGCTGCTGGTATTGCGACAGAGCGAAGAGGAGGAGGAGGAAGAACCGCCGGAGCTGGTGGGCGTCTGCCGGAGTGAGAGGAGAGGAAAGTTGGGGGTTTTCTCCGTCAGATCCGAGCTACTCAGAACGGCGGAGCGACGGGGGTATTTATAGAGGCCGAATCAGAGAGGAAGGCGGAGGGAGACGACGTGTCTCCCTCGCCGGAGGATGCCAGAGATGGAAACCCATACCGTCCGTGCGTTCGCACGGCCGGTATGGTGGGTTGCAGCGACCTAGGGGGTGTTCCTGCGACAGCTGACGACGCAGGGCACCCCCGGTTGTCTTGCCAGACCCTCCCCCTTACCCTGCGCGGCGCCATGCTCCGCACAAGGTCGCCGGAGCATGGTGCTGGCAGGTTTTGGCAGGAGGGACCTGAATGCAAAGAACGAAGGAGAGTTAGGGGCAGAAATGTGAGGGTTCAAAAGTTGAGGGCCAAAAAGTAAATATATGAGGACCAAAGTGCAAAGTCGGTCAAGAAGATTTTTCTTCTTAGGCTCAAGTTTTTATACATGACTAATTAGGACCTAAGGAATTTGATGGTGAATTTTATTTCTAGATTAAACCTTGTTTGACCGGTCAATTTATGCAAAAACCCAAATTAAGTTATTAATTGGGCATGGTTCTCAATGTAGGTCAAAATGGGTTCTGAAGGCCAAATTGAAGGTTCTAAACCCTAGAGATTATTTTTCTATGAATTTTAGAGGGTTTATTCTATTTTTACTTTGCCTAGAACCTCATGAATTGAAGTGGGTTTGTTTTAAGGTTACAGATTATCATTTAGTTCCTTGGAATTGCTGTAGCCCTTGTCAGATCATCCCACTTTCCTTCTTATTCGGTTTGCTTGACCTGTGTTTGGACCCTGAATTACCCTGTATGCAGATTATACTGGTAAAATTGCATTTTTACCCCTTATGACTTGTTTTCTCCTTAAACTCAGAATTCTCTGAGTTAAGCCTTTCCTTGAGTTATGTAGGAGCTTTTATCCTTTGTATTGGGTCAAAATGAGCTATTTATGGCTCATGATGAGGTTCCCATCACTGATCTTCTGAGTAACCTCTTGCGGGTTTCTTGGGAATCACAAATGCGGATTCGCATTTTTCCCACACCCGAAAGTCGTAGGCCTGCAACCACATAGTCATACGAATTTTCCAATAAACGAAATCTATACCTGCAAAGTATGGTGGTTGCGAGGTATCGTGTCCTTCGGTACACACGAACGCTTTTCCCTCCATATCTAGATCCTCGTCGGTTTGTAACGCCGATAACGCGAGACCTGCTCTGATACCAAATGAAATTTTCCTACCTGGAGGGGGTGAGATCAGCGTGACGTAAAAAAATGTGGAATTGAAATATAAACAATCTCACAAGATGCAATCACACAAAGTACATAAAGTATTTTTAGGTGGAAACCCAAATCGGGTGAAAACCACCACCTAATCCTCTCGAGTTAGGATTTTCCGATCAACCGAGTTGATCAAAATCCACTAAACGAATCACTTTAAACGAGGGTGATTCAACCTCAATTACAACCACGCTACAAGTGCGAGGGTAGTGTTCCTCAACCCCTTCTCTTCACGAGAAGGATTTAGTCCCACGAAGGAGACGGGAATTCGCAAAGCGAATACCCAACCAAATAACAAAGATAAAATAAACAAGTAATCCTATAGAGCAACAAAATAATTTTTAACCTAGGCTTCTATAGGAAATAGGATGCTTCCCTTTGAAAGGAGTGCGTCGACGACGCGGATGCGTGTACCACGCGACGGCGTAACGTCGCTCTCGTGAACAGCGGAGGGAGAGCGAGTGCGCAACAGCTTGATGCTCTCAAGAGAATGGAGCTTGAGCTTGGAGAGCAAGAGCTAGCTAGGACACAAGAGAGTGAAAAGTGTATTACAAAGTATTTCTTGTGTATCTTGGTGTTTCTAGGTGTTTCTTTGTGTTGCAAAGGTTCCCCTCTATTTATAGAGGCCTTAGGAAGGCTTTGGAAGGCTTAGAAGAGCTTCCATAGCCGTTGGGTGCAAAGCCCAAGTGAATCAGCCCGAAATCAGGAGCAATCATTGTTCTGACAGGCTTATCCGACGTCTAATTCTGGCATTAGACGTCTGGAAGTTCACTTTAAGACATCTGATTTCAAGGTCAGACGTCTGATTTTGGGCGGGTCTCTTCCTGACTTGAATCAGATCTAAACAGGGTTCTTGTGCAAGTCCATCAGACGACATATAGGACGTCTGGCACTATGTCTAGACGTCTGAAAACCTACTCTTTCTGTGGGAATGGATTTCCAAACATTGCAACGGCTAGAAAATCTCTGAGAAGAGATTTTGGGTCAGCCGAGGCAAAACGGTCAATTATCAGACGTCTGGAAAGTCCTATGGATGTCTGATAAGGCTCTAACGGTCACATTCTTGACTGTTCGCTAAGCCAGCCAACGGTCCACTAATTGGACGTCTGGCAAAGTCATCAGACGTCTCCTAAGACGTCTGGTCTAAGGTCTGGACGTCTGATTTCATCAGACAGAACTAACTATGTCAGCCGAATAGTTATCAGACGTCTGAATCAACAGTCAGACGTCTTAAAACACTTTATCAGATGTCTGATTTGGGAATTAGACATCTGGAAACTCTGTTTGAACCCTATATTGGTTTTCTAAGTTCTCTACAGAAAACCTAAGTATCCTAGGGTTGTGACGGTGTTCCTATGACTACTGTTAGGGTACTTTGAGGCTCTTTAACATAATGTTCTAAGGAAATAAAAAGAGCAAGCAAAAGAAACGAAAAATACAAAGAGTACAAGAGAAGGAAATCTATCCTATTCTTCATCTCCTTTCTTCAATCTATCACTCCTCGCGAATCTCCTCTGTTTTCCATCAAGCTCCTCCAATCCGTCCTAGATGCGAGCTCGAATTTCGCCTAATCACGTATCCATTTGCAATTGGCCTGAAATCTAAGACTCCAAGTGCAAATGTTAAATAACACGGGTTTGTTATCATCAAAACAAATGATCGTGGTGCTCTAGCACCAACAATCTCCCCCTTTTTGATGATGACAAAAACGTAAATAATAATGCAAAAAAAATCCTCCCCCTTTTTGACATTATAAAAAAGATTTAATTGATTTCCTATAACTCCCCCTTAAAACACGCTCTTCTATAAATTTCTTTTAACAAAGGTAATGTCCTCCCCCTTTCTTATAACAAGATAGCTATTATTTTTCTCCCCCTTTCTAAAGGAAATTTAGCTACCTTATATCTCCCCCTTAAAAATTGACAAGTAGCTTATAATTTCTTGCTCCCCCTATCTAAATGCTTATGATAAAAGGATAGGGTAAAGGGTTTTACCTCACCTACCATGGCCAATAAAATGGCCCGAATGGTGGTGGTGGATGCCACATCGGATGGGGCTCCCATCCGTAGCTTGGAGGCCTGGGCATCGACGCCGGTCTCCAGTCTGGTGGTCGACGTGCGGCGGGTCCGTCGATTGTTCGCCATCTCGTCGGTCTTCTTGTTCTCCTCCTTGGTCTACTCCTTAGTTCTCCCAACTCGAGTTGACCAGCCTTGAGTTTGTAGGTCCAATCCTTTGTGTTGTAGTTATCCCTAAAACCTACAAAACAAGATTCCAATTCTTTTTTCGGTATCCAAGTGGACTTGGATCCGGATCTGTTAGCGGGTCTCCTTGACGGAGATCCTTTCTCAACCTTAGGGATATATAGGTTATCTACCCTATTTATCAATTTATTTGATTTCTCCCTAAGACATGCAAGTTCATTTTCTATAATATTCATCTTAGTCTTTAAATCAGAAATTTCTATTTTTAGACTAACATTTTCCTTAATCAATTTATTATTTTCATTGATGAGGTTATGATTTTCTAATAATAGGTTATCATTTTTAGGACTAGCTTTTAGATCCTTGAGTTTTATTTCTAATCTTTCATTTTCACTTTTAAGAAAACTAAGGTTTTTTTTTAAGTTTTTTTTTTTTTATCTTAAGTGCTTTACTAACATCAAATAGTTCATTAAAAGCTTCTTGTAAATCGAGATTTACCTCGTTGTCGGAGTCGTTGCTGTCATTGTCACTTTCTTCGATTGCCATGAAACCAAGGCACGCGGTTTCCTTCTCCTCAAGATCTTCTTCCGAGCTCGTCTCCTCATGAGTGTCTTCTAACTTCCTCTATATCTTATGGGCGATAGTGCACTCTTGGATTTGCTCAAACTCTTTCGGACTCAACGCGCAATACAAGGCATTCATTGCCTTTGCATTGAGGTTGAGATTCCGAACCTGATCTTCTGAGTAACCTCTTGCGGGTTTCTTGGGAATCACAAATGCGGATTCGCATTTTTCCCACACCCGAAAGTCGTAGGCCTGCAACCACATAGTCATACGAATTTTCCAATAAACGAAATCTGTACCTACAAAGTATGGTGGTCGCGAGGTATCGTGTCCTTCGATACACACGAACGCTTTTCCCTCCATATCTAGATCCTCGTCGGTTTGTAATCCGATAACGCGAGACCTGCTCTGATACCAAATGAAATTTTCCTACCTGGAGGGGGTGAGATCAGCGTGACGTAAAAAATGCGGAATTGAAATATAAACAATCTCACAAGATGCAATCACACAAAGTACATAAAGTATTTTTAGGTGGAAACCCAAACCGGGTGAAAACCACCACCTAATCCTCTCGAGTTAAGATTTTCCGATCAACCGAGTTGATCAAAATCCACTAAACGAATTACTTTAAACGAGGGTGATTCAACCTCAACTACAACCACGCTACAAGTGCGAGGGTAGTGTTCCTCAACCCCTTCTCTTCACGAGAAGGATTTTGTCCCAAAAAGGAGACGGGAATTCGCAAAGCGAATACCCAACCAAATAACAAAGATAAAATAAACAAGTAATCCTATAGAGCCAACAAAATAATTTTTAACCTAAGCTTCTATAGGAAATAGGATGCTTCCCTTTGAAAGGAGTGCGTCGACGACGCGGATGCGTGTACCACGCGACGACGTAACGTCGCTCTCGTGAACAGCGGCGGGAGAGCGAGTGCGCAACAGCTTGATGCTCTCAAGAGAATGGAGCTTGAGCTTGGAGAGCAAGAGCTAGCTAGGACACAAGAGAGTGAAAAGTGTATTACAAAGTATTTCTTGTGTATCTTGGTGTTTCTAGGTGTTTCTTTGTGTTGCAAAGGTTCCCCTCTATTTATAGAGGCCTTAGGAAGGCTTTGGAAGGCTTAGAAGAGCTTCCATAGCCGTTGGGTGCAAAGCCCAAGTGACTCAGCCCGAAATCAGGAGCAATCATTGTTCTGACAGGCTTATCTGACGTCTAATTCTGGCATTAGACGTCTGGAAGTTCACTTTAAGACGTCTGATTTCAAGGTCAGACGTCTGATTTTGGGCGGGTCTCTTCCTGACTTGAATCAGATCTAAACAGGGTTCTTGTGCAAGTCCATCAGACGACATATAGGACGTCTGGCACTATGTCTGGACGTCTGAAAACCTACTCTTTCTGTGGGAATGGATTTCCAAACGTTGCAACGGCTAGAAAATCTCTGAGAAGAGATTTTGGGTCAGCCGAGGCAAAACGGTCAATTATCAGACGTCTGGAAAGTCCTATGGACGTCTGATAAGGCTCTAACGGTCACATTCTTGACTGTTCGCTAAACCAGCCAACGGTCCACTAATTGGACGTCTGGCAAAGTCATCAGACGTCTCCTAAGACGTCTGGTCTAAGGTCTGGACGTCTGATTTCATCAGACAGAACTAACTATGTCAGCCGAATAGTTATCAGACGTCTGAATCAACAGTCAGACGTCTTAAAACACTTTATCAGACGTCTGATTTGGGAATTAGACGTCTGGAAACTCTGTTTGAACCCTATATTGGTTTTCTAAGTTCTCTACAGAAAACCTAAGTATCCTAGGGTTGTGCCGGTGTTCCTAGGACTACTGTTAGGGTACTTTGAGGATCTTTAACATAATGTTCTAAGGAAATAAAAAGAGCAAGCAAAAGAAACGAAAAATACAAAGAGTACAAGTGAAGGAAATCTATCCGATTCTTCATCTCCTTTCTTCAATCTATCGCTCCTCGCGAATCTCCTCTGTTGTCCATCAAGCTCCTCCAATCCGTCCTGGATGCGAGCTCGAATTTCGCCTAATCACGTATCCATTTGAAATTGGACTGAAATCTAAGACTCTAAGTGCAAATGTTAAATAACACGTGTTTTGTTGTCATCAAAACAAATTATCGTGGTGCTCTAGCACCAACAATCTCCCCCTTTTTGATGATGACAAAACCGTAAATAATAATGCAAAAAAAATCCTCCCCCTTTTTGACATTATCAAAAAGATTTAATTGATTTCCTATAACTCCCCCTTAAAACATGCTCTTCTATAAATTTCTTTTAACAAAGGTAATGTCCTCCCCCTTTCTTATAACAAGATAGCTATTATTTTTCTCCCCCTTTCTAAAGGAAATTTAGCTACCTTATATCTCCCCCTTAAAAATTGACAAGTAGCTTATAATTTTTTTCTCCCCCTATCTAAATGCTTATGATAAAAGGATAGGGTAAATGGTTTTACCTCACCTACCATGGCCAATAAAATGGCCCGAATGGTGGTGGTGGATGCCACATCGGATGGGGCTCCCATCCGTAGCTTGGAGGCCTGGGCATCGACGCCGGTCTCCAGTCTGGTGGTCGACGTGCGGCGGGTCCGTCGATTGTTCGCCGTCTCGTCGGTCTTCTTGTTCTCCTCCTTGGTCTATTCCTTGGTTCTCCCAACTCGAGTTGACCAGCCTTGAGCTTGTAGGTCCAGTCCTTTGTGTTGTAGTTATCCCTAAAACCTACAAAACAAGATTCCAATTCTTTTTTCGGTATCCAAGTGGACTTGGATCCGGATCTGTTAGCGGGTCTCCTTGACGGAGATCCTTTCTCAACCTTAGGGATATATAGGTTATCTACCCTATTTATCAATTTATTTGATTTCTCCCTAAGACATGCAAGTTCATTTTCTATAATATTCATCTTAGTCTTTAAATCAGAAATTTCTATTTTTAGACTAACATTTTCCTTAATCAATTTATTATTTTCATTGATGAGGTTATGATTTTCTAATAATAGGTTATCATTTTTAGGACTAGCTTCTAGATCCTTGAGTTTTATTTCTAATCTTTCATTTTCACTTTTAAGAAAACTAAGGTTTTTTTTTAAGTTTTTTTTTTTTTATCTTAAGTGCTTTACTAACATCAAATAATTCATTAAAAGCTTCTTGTAAATCGAGATTTACCTCGTTGTCGGAGTCGTTGCTGTCATTGTCACTTTCTCCGATTGCGATGAAACCAAGGCACGCGGTTTCCTTCTCCTCAAGATCTTCTTCCGAGCTCGTCTCCTCATGAGTGTTTTCTAACTTCCTCTATATCTTATGGCCGGTAGTGCACTCTTGGATTTGCTCAAACTCTTTCGGACTCAACGCGCAATACAAGGCATTCATTGCCTTTGCGTTGAGGTTGAGATTCCGAACCTGATCTTCTGAGTAACCTCTTGCGGGTTTCTTGGGAATCACAAATGCGGAATCGCATTTTTCCCACACCCGGAAGTCGTAGGCCTGCAACCACATAGTCATATGATTTTTTCAATAAACGAAGTCTATACCTGCAAAGTATGGTGGTCGCGAGGTATCGTGTCCTTCAGTACCCACGAATGCTTTTCCCTCCATATCTAGATCCTCGCCGGTTTGTAACTCCGATAACGCGAGACCTGCTCTGATACCAAATGAAATTTTCCTACCTGGAGGGGGTGAGATCAGCGTGACGTAAAAAATGCGGAATTGAAATATAAACAATCTCACAAGATGCAATCACACAAAGTACATAAAGTATTTTTAGGTGGAAACCCAAACCGGGTGAAAACCACCACCTAATCCTCTCGAGTTAGGATTTTCCGATCAACCGAGTTGATCAAAATCCCCTAAACGAATCACTTTGAACGAGGGTGATTCAACCTCAATTACAACCACGCTACAAGTGCGAGGGTAGCCACGAAGGAGACGGGAATTCGCAAAGCGAATACCCAACCAAATAACAAAGATAAAATAAACAAGTAATCCTATAGAGCCAACAAAATAATTTTTAACCTAAGCTTCTATAGGAAATAGGATGCTTCCCTTTGAAAGGAGTGCGTCGACGACGCGGATGCGTGTACCACGCGACGGCGCAACGTCGCTCTCGTGAACAGCGACGGGAGAGCGAGTGCGCAACAGCTTGATGCTCTCAAGAGAATGGAGCTTGAGCTTGGAGAGCAAGAGCTAGCTAGGACACAAGAGAGTGAAAAGTGTATTACAAAGTATTTCTTGTGTATCTTGGTGTTTCTTTGTGTTGCAAAGGTTCCCCTCTATTTATAGAGGCCTTAGGAAGACTTTGGAAGGCTTAGAAAAGCTTCCATAGACGTTGGGCGCAAAGCCCAAGTGAATCAGCCCGAAATCAGGAACAATCATTGTTCTGACAGGCTTATCAGTCGTCTAATTCTGGCATTAGATGTCTGGAAGTTCACTTTAAGACGTCTGATTTCAAGGTCAGACGTCTGATTTTGGGCGGGACTCTTCCTGACTTGAATCAGATCTAAACAGGGTTCTTGTGCAAGTACATCAGACGACATATAAGACGTCTGGCACTATGCCCGGACGTCTGAAAACATACTTTTTCTGTGGGAATGGATTTCCAAACGTTGCAACGGCTAGAAAATCTCTGAGAAGAGATTTTGGGTCAGCCGAGGCAAAACAGTCAATTATCAGACGTCTGGAAAGTCCTATGGACGTCTGATAAGGCTCTAACGGTCACATTCTTGATTGTTCGCTATGCCAGCCAACGATCCACTAATTGGACATCTGGCAAAGTCAACAGACGTCTCCTAAGACGTCTGGTCTGAGGTCTGGACATCTGATTTCATCAGACAGAACTAACTATGTCCAGTCGAATAGTCATCAGACGTCTGAATCAATAGTCAGACGTCTTAAAACACTTTATCAGACGTCTGATTTGGGAATTAGACGTCTGGAAACTCTGTTTGAACCCTATATTGATTTTCTAAGTTCTCTACAGAAAACCTAAGTATCCTAGGGTTGTGCCGGTGTTCCTAGGACTACTGTTAGGGTACTTTGAGGCCCTTTAATATAATGTTCTAAGGAAATAAAAAGAGCAAGCAAAAGAAACGAAAAATACAAAGAGTACAAGAGAAGGAAATCTATCCTATTCTTCATCTCCTTTCTTCAATCTATCGCTCCTCGCGAATTTCCTCATGAGTGTCTTCCAGATATTCGTCTCCTCATGAGTGTCTTCTAACTTCCTTTATATCTTATGAGCGGTAGCGCACTCTTGGATTGGCTCAAACTCTTTCGGACTCAACGCGCAATACAAGGCATTCATTGCCTTTGCGTTGAGGTTGAGATTCCGAACCTGATCTTCTGAGTAACCTCTTGCAAAGGTTCCCCTCTATTTATAGAGGCCTTAGGAAGGCTTTGGAAGGCTGAGAAAAGCTTCCATAGCCGTTGGGTGCAAAGCCTAAGAGAATCAGCCCGAAATCAGGAACAATCATTGTTTTGACAGGCTTATCAGATGTCTAATTCTGGCATCAGACGTCTGGAAGTTCACTTTAAGACGTATGATTTTGGGCGGGTCTCTTCCTGACTTGAATCAGATCTAAACAGGGTTCTTGTGCAAGTCCATCAGACTACATATAGGACGTCTAGCACTATGTCTGGACGTCTGAAAATCAACTTTTTCTGCGGGAATGGATTTCCAAATGTTGCAACGGCTAGAAAATCTCTGAGAAGAGATTTTGGGTCAGCCGAGGCAAAACGGTCAATTATCAGACGTCTGGAAAGTCCTATGGATGTCTGATAAGGCTCTAACGGTCACATTCTTGACTGTTCGCTAAGCCAGCCAACGGTCCACTAATTGGACGTCTGGCAAAGCCATCAGACATCTCCTAAGACGTCTGGTCTAAGGTCTGGACGTCTGATTTCATCAGACAGAACTAACTATGTCCAGCCGAATAGTTATCAGACGTCTGAATCAACAGTCAGACGTCTTAAAACACTTTATCAGACGTCTGATTTGGGAATGAGACGTCTGGAAACTCTGTTTGAACCCTATATTGGTTTTCTAAGTTCTCTACAGAAAACCTAAGTATCCTAGGGTTGTGCCGGTGTTCCTAGGACTACTGTTAGGGTACTTTGAGGCTCTTTAACATAATGTTCTAAGGAAATAAAAAGAGCAAGCAAAAGAAACGAAAAATACAAAGAGTACAAGAGAAGGAAATCTATCCTATTCTTCATCTCCTTTCTTCAATCTATCGCTCCTCGCGAATCTCCTCTGTTTTCCATCAAGCTCCACCAATCCGTCCTGGATGCGAGCTCGAATTTCGCCTAATCACGTATCCATTTGCAATTGACCTGAAATCTAAGACTCCAAGTGCAAATGATAAATAACACGTGTTTTGTTATCATCAAAACAAATGATCGTGGTGCTCTAGCACAAACAATCTCCCCCTTTTTGATGATGACAAAACCGTAAATAATAATGCGAAAAAATCCTCCCCCTTTTTGACATTATAAAAAAGATTTAATTGATTTCCTATAACTCCCCCTTAAAACATGCTCTTCTATAAATTTCTTTTAACAAAGGTAATGTCCTCCCCCTTTCTTATAACAAGATAGCTATTATTTTTCTCCCCCTTTCTAAAGGAAATTTAGCTACCTTATATCTCCCCCTTAAAAATTGACAAGTAGCTTATAATTTTTTGCTCCCCCTATCTAAATGCTTATGATAAAAGGATAGGGTAAAGGGTTTTACCTCACCTACCATGGCCAATAAAATGGCCCGAATGGTGGTGGTGGATGCCACATCGCATGGGGCTCCCATCCGTAGCTTGGAGGCCTGGGCATCGACGCCGATCACCAGTCTGGTGGTCGACGTGCGGCGGGTCCGTCGCTTGTTAGCCGTCTCGTCGGTCTTCTTGTTCTCCTCCTTGGTCTACTCCTTGGTTCTCCCAACTCGAGTTGACCAGCCTTGAGTTTGTAGGTCCAGTCCTTTGTGTTGTAGTTATCCCTAAAACCTACAAAACAAGATTCCAATTCTTTTTTCGGTATCTAAGTGGACTTGGATTCGGATCTGTTAGCGGGTGTCCTTGACGGAGATCCTTTCTCAACCTTAGGGCTATATAGGTTATCTACCCTATTTATCAATTTATTTGATTTCTCCCTAAGACATGCAAGTTCATTTTCTATAATATTCATCTTAGTCTTTAAATCAGAAATTTCTATTTTTAGACTAACATTTTCCTCAATCAATTTATTATTTTAATTGATGAGGTTATGATTTTCTAATAATAGGTTATCATTTTTAGGACTAGCTTCTAGATCCTTGAGTTTTATTTCTAATCTTTCATTTTAACTTTTAAGAAAACTAAGGTTTTTTTTTAATTTTTTTTTTTTGAATCTTAAGTGCTTTACTAACATCAAATAGTTCATTAAAAGCTTCTTGTAAATCGAGATTTACCTCGTTGTCGGAGTCGTTGCTGTCATTGTCACTTTCTCCGATTGCCATGAAACCAAGGTACGCGGTTTCCTTCTCCTCAAGATCTTCTTCCGAGCTCGTCTCCTCATGAGTGTCTTCTAACTTCCCCATATCTCATGGGCGGTAGTGCACTCTTGGATTTGCTCAAACTCTTTCGGACTCAACGCGCAATACAAGTTATTCATTGCCTTTACGTTGAGGTTGAGATTCCGAACCTGATCTTCTGAGTAACCTCTTGCGGGTTTCTTGGGAATCACAAATGCTGATTCGCATTTTTCCCACACTCGGAAGTCGTACGCCTGCAACCACATAGTCATATGATTTTTTCAATAAACAAAATCTATACCTGCAAAGTATGGTGGTCGCGAGGTATTGTGTCCTTCGGTACACACGAATGCTTTTCCCTCTATATCTAGATCCTCGCCGGTTTGTAACGCCGATAACGCGAGACCTGCTCTGATACCAAATGAAATTTTCCTACCTGGAGGGGGTGAGATCAGCGTGACGTAAAAAATGCGGAATTGGAATATAAACAATCTCACAAGATGCAATCACACAAAGTACATAAAGTATTTTTAGGTGGAAACCCAAACCGGGTGAAAACCACCACCTAACCCTCTCGAGTTAGGATTTTCCGATCAACCGAGTTGATCAAAATCCACTAAACGAATCACTTTAAACGAGGGTGATTCAACCTCAATTACAACCACGCTACAAGTGCGAGGGTAGTGTTCCTCAACCCCTTCTCTTCACGAGAAGGATTTAGTCCCACGAAGGAGACGGGAATTCGCAAAGCGAATACCCAACCAAATAACAAAGATAAAATAAACAAGTAATCCTATAGAGCCAACAAAATAATTTTTAACCTAAGCTTCTATAGGAAATAGGATGCTTCCCTTTGAAAGGAGTGCGTCGACGACGCGGATGCGTGTACCACGCGACGGCGCAACGTCGCTCTCGTGAACAACGGTGGGAGAGCGGGTGCGCAACAGCTTGATGCTCTGAAGAGAATGGAGCTTGAGCTTGGAGAGCAAGAGCTAGCTAGGACACAAGAGAGTGGAAAGTGTATTACAAAGTATTTCTTGTGTATCTTGGTGTTTCTAGGTGTCTCTTTGTGTTGCAAAGGTTCCCCTCTATTTATAGAGGCCTTAGGAAGGATTTGGAAGGCTTAGAAAAGCTTCCATAGCCGTTGGGTGCAAAGCCTAAGTCAATCAGCCCGAAATCAGGAACAATCATTGTTTTGACAGGCTTATCAGACGTCTAATTCTAGCATCAGACGTCTGGAAGTTCACTTTAAGACGTATGATTTTGGGCGGGTCTCTTCCTGACTTGAATCAGATCTAAACAGGGTTCTTGTGCAAGTCCATCAGACGACATATAGGACGTCTGACACTATGTCTGGACGTCTGAAAACCTACTTTTTTTGTGGGAATGGATTTCCAAACGTTGCAACGGCTAGAAAATCTCTGAGAAGAGATTTTGGGTCAGCCGAGGCAAAACGGTCAATTATCAGACGTCTGGAAAGTCCTATGGACGTCTGATAAGGCTTTAACGGTCACATTCTTACTGTTCGCTAAGCCAGCCAATGGTCCACTAATTGGACGTCTGGCAAAGTCATCAGACGTCTCCTAAGACGTCTGGTCTAAGGTCTGGACGTCTGATTTCATCAGACAGAACTAACTATGTCCGCCGAATAGTTATCAGACGTCTGAATCAACAATCAGACGTCTTAAAACACTTTATCAGACGTCTGATTTGGGAATTAGACGTCTGGAAACTCTGTTTGAACCCTATATTGGTTTTCTAAGTTCTCTACAGAAAACCTAAGTATCCTAGGGTTGTGCCGGTGTTCCTAGGACTACTGTTAGGGTACTTTGAGGCTCTTTAACATAATGTTCTAAGGAAATAAAAAAAGCAAGCAAAAGAAACAAAAAATACAAAGAGTACAAGTGAAGGAAATCTATCCGATTCTTCATCTCCTTTCTTCAATCTATCGCTCCTCGCGAATCTCCTCTGTTGTCCATCAAGCTCCTCCAATCCGTCCTGGATGCGAGCTCGAATTTCGCCTAATCACGTATCCATTTGCAATTGGCCTGAAATCTAAGACTCCAAGTGCAAATGTTAAATAACACGTGTTTTGTTATCATCAAAACAAATGATCGTGATGCTCTAGCACAAACAATCTCCCCCTTTTTGATGATGACAAAACCGTAAATAATAATGCAAAAAAAATCCTCCCCCTTTTTGACATTATAAAAAAGATTTAATTGATTTCCTATAACTCCCCCTTAAAACATGCTCTTCTATAAATTTCTTTTAACAAAGGTAATGTCCTCCCCCTTTCTTATAACAAGATAGCTATTATTTTTCTCCCCCTTTCTAAAGGAAATTTAGCTACCTTATATCTCCCCCTTAAAAATTGACAAGTAGCTTATAATTTTTTGCTGCCCCTATCTAAATGCTTATGATAAAAGGATAGGGTAAAGGGTTTTACCTCACCTACCATGGCCAATAAAATGGCCCGAATGGTGGTGGTGGATGCCACATCGGATGGGGCTCCCATCCGTAGCTTGGAGGCCTGGGCATCGGCGCCGGTCTCCAATCTGGTGGTCGACGTGCGGCGGGTCCGTCGATTGTTCGCCGTCTCGTCGGTCTTCTTGTTCTCCTCCTTGGTCTACTCCTTGGTTCTCCCAACTCGAGTTGACCAGCCTTGAGTTTGTAGGTCCAGTCCTTTGTGTTGTAGTTATCCCTAAAACCTACAAAACAAGATTCCAATTCTTTTTTCGGTATCCAAGTGGACTTGGATCCGGATCTGTTAGCGGGTGTCCTTGACGGAGATCCTTTCTCAACCTTAGGGCTATATAGGTTATCTACCCTATTTATCAATTTATTTGATTTCTCCCTAAGACATGCAAGTTCATTTTCTATAATATTCATCTTAGTCTTTAAATCAGAAATTTCTATTTTTAGACTAACATTTTCTTTAATCAATTTATTATTTTCATTGATGAGGTTATGATTTTCGAATAATAGGTTATCATTTTTAGGACTAGCTTCTAGATCCTTGAGTTTTATTTCTAATCTTTCATTTTCACTTTTAAGAAAACTAAGGTTTTTTTTTAAGTTTTTTTTTTTTATCTTAAGTGCTTTACTAACATCAAATAGTTCATTAAAAGCTTCTTGTAAATCGAGATTTACCTCGTTGTCGGAGTCGTTGCTGTCATTGTCACTTTCTCCGATTGCCTTGAAACCAAGGCACGCGGTTTCCTTCTCCTCAAGATCTTCTTCTGAGCTTGTCTCCTCATGAGTGTCTTCTAACTTCCCCATATCTCATGGGCGGTAGTGCACTCTTGGATTTGCTCAAACTCTTTCGGACTCAACGCACAATACAAGGCATTCATTGCCTTTGCGTTGAGGTTGAGATTCCGAACCTGATCTTCTGAGTAACCTCTTGCGGGTTTCTTGGGAATCACAAATGCGGATTCGCATTTTTCCCACACCCGGAAGTCGTAGGCCTGCAACCACATAGTCATATGATTTTTTCAATAAACGAAATCTATACCTGCAAAGTATGGTGGTCGCGAGGTATTGTGTCCTTCGGTACACACGAATGCTTTTCCCTCTATATCTAGATCCTCGCCGGTTTGTAACGCTGATAACGCGAGACCTGCTCTGATACCAAATGAAATTTTCCTACCTGGAGGGGGTGAGATCAGCGTGACGTAAAAAATGCGGAATTGAAATATAAACAATCTCACAAGATGCAATCACACAAAGTACATAAAGTATTTTTAGGTGGAAACCCAAATCGGGTGAAAACCACCACCTAACCCTCTCGAGTTAGGATTTTCCGATCAGCCGAGTTGATCAAAATCCCCTAAACGAATCACTTTAAACGAGGGTGATTCAACCTCAATTACAACCACGCTACAAGTGCGAGGGTAGTGTTCCTCAACCCCTTCTCTTCACGAGAAGGATTTTGTCCCTCGAAGGAGACGGGAATTCGCAAAGCGAATACCCAACCAAATAACAAAGATAAAATAAACAAGTAATCCTATAGAGCCAACAAAATAATTTTTAACCTAAGCTTCTATAGGAAATAGGATGCTTCCCTTTGAAAGGAGTGCGTCGACGACGCGGATGCGTGTACCACGCGACGGCGCAACGTCGCTCTCGTGAACAACGGTGGGAGAGCGGGTGCGCAACAGCTTGATGCTCTGAAGAGAATGGAGCTTGAGCTTGGAGAGCAAGAGCTAGCTAGGACACAAGAGAGTGGAAAGTGTATTACAAAGTATTTCTTGTGTATCTTGGTGTTTCTAGGTGTTTTTTTGTGTTGCAAAGGTTCCCCTCTATTTATAGAGGCCTTAGGAAGGATTTGGAAGGCTTAGAAAAGCTTCCATAGCCGTTGGGTGCAAAGCCTAAGTGAATCAGCCCGAAATCAGGAACAATCATTGTTTTGACAGGCTTATCAGACGTCTAATTCTGGCATCAGACGTCTGGAAGTTCACTTTAAGACGTATGATTTTGGGCGGGTCTCTTCCTGACTTGAATCAGATCTAAACAGGGTTCTTGTGCAAGTCCATCAGACGACATATAGGACGTCTGACACTATGTCTGGACGTCTGAAACCCTACTTTTTCTGTGGGAATGGATTTCCAAACGTTGCAACGGCTAGAAAATCTCTGAGAAGAGATTTTGGGTCAGCCGAGGCAAAACGGTCAATTATCAGACGTCTGGAAAGTCCTATGGACGTCTGATAAGGCTTTAACGGTCACATTCTTACTGTTCGCTAAGCCAGCCAACGGTCCACTAATTGGACGTCTGGCAAAGTCATCAGACGTCTCCTAAGACGTCTGGTCTAAGGTCTGGACGTCTGATTTCATCAGACAGAACTAACTATGTCAGCCGAATAGTTATCAGACGTCTGAATCAACAGTCAGACGTCTTAAAACACTTTATCAGACGTCTGATTTGGGAATTAGACGTCTGGAAACTCTGTTTGAACCCTATATTGGTTTTCTAAGTTCTCTACAGAAAACCTAAGTATCCTAGGGTTGTGCCGGTGTTCCTAGGACTACTGTTAGGGTACTTTGAGGCTCTTTAACATAATGTTCTAAGGAAATAAAAAGAGCAAGCAAAAGAAACGAAAAATACAAAGAGTACAAGTGAAGGAAATCTATCCGATTCTTCATCTCCTTTCTTCAATCTATCGCTCCTCGCGAATCTCCTCGGTTGTCCATCAAGCTCCTCCAATCCGTCCTGGATGCGAGCTCGAATTTCGCCTAATCACGTATCCATTTGCAATTGGCCTGAAATCTAAGACTCCAAGTGCAAATGTTAAATAACACGTGTTTTGTTATCATCAAAACAAATGATCGTGATGCTCTAGCACAAACAATCTCCCCCTTTTTGATGATGACAAAACCGTAAATAATAATGCAAAAAAAATCCTCCCCCTTTTTGACATTATAAAAAAGATTTAATTGATTTCCTATAACTCCCCCTTAAAACATGCTCTTCTATAAATTTCTTTTAACAAAGGTAATGTCCTCCCCCTTTCTTATAACAAGATAGCTATTACTTTTCTCCCCCTTTCTAAAGGAAATTTAGCTACCTTATATCTCCCCCTTAAAAATTGACAAGTAGCTTATAATTTTTTGCTGCCCCTATCTAAATGCTTATGATAAAAGGATAGGGTAAAGGGTTTTACCTCACCTACCATGGCCAATAAAATGGCCCGAATGGTGGTGGTGGATGCCACATCGCATGGGGCTCCCATCCGTAGCTTGGAGGCCTGGGCATCGACGCCGATCACCAGTCTGGTGGTCGACGTGCGGCGGGTCCGTCGCTTGTTAGCCGTCTCGTCGGTCTTCTTGTTCTCCTCCTTGGTCTACTCCTTGGTTCTCCCAACTCGAGTTGACCAGCCTTGAGCTTGTAGGTCCAGTCCTTTGTGTTGTAGTTATCCCTAAAACCTACAAAACAAGATTCCAATTCTTTTTTCGGTATCCAAGTGGACTTGGATCCGGATCTGTTAGCGGGTCTCCTTGACGGAGATCCTTTCTCAACCTTAGGGATATATAGGTTATCTACCCTATTTATCAATTTATTTGATTTCTCCCTAAGACATGCAAGTTCATTTTCTATAATATTCATCTTAGTCTTTAAATCAGAAATTTCTATTTTTAGACTAACATTTTCCTTAATCAATTTATTATTTTCATTGATGAGGTTATGATTTTCTAATAATAGGTTATCATTTTTAGGACTAGCTTCTAGATCCTTGAGTTTTATTTCTAATCTTTCATTTTCACTTTTAAGAAAACTAAGGTTTTTTTTTAAGTTTTTTTTTTTTTATCTTAAGTGCTTTACTAACATCAAATAATTCATTAAAAGCTTCTTGTAAATCGAGATTTACCTCGTTGTCGGAGTCGTTGCTGTCATTGTCACTTTCTCCGATTGCGATGAAACCAAGGCACGCGGTTTCCTTCTCCTCAAGATCTTCTTCCGAGCTCGTCTCCTCATGAGTGTTTTCTAACTTCCTCTATATCTTATGGCCGGTAGTGCACTCTTGGATTTGCTCAAACTCTTTCGGACTCAACGCGCAATACAAGGCATTCATTGCCTTTGCGTTGAGGTTGAGATTCCGAACCTGATCTTCTGAGTAACCTCTTGCGGGTTTCTTGGGAATCACAAATGCGGAATCGCATTTTTCCCACACCCGGAAGTCGTAGGCCTGCAACCACATAGTCATATGATTTTTTCAATAAACGAAGTCTATACCTGCAAAGTATGGTGGTCGCGAGGTATCGTGTCCTTCAGTACCCACGAATGCTTTTCCCTCCATATCTAGATCCTCGCCGGTTTGTAACTCCGATAACGCGAGACCTGCTCTGATACCAAATGAAATTTTCCTACCTGGAGGGGGTGAGATCAGCGTGACGTAAAAAATGCGGAATTGAAATATAAACAATCTCACAAGATGCAATCACACAAAGTACATAAAGTATTTTTAGGTGGAAACCCAAACCGGGTGAAAACCACCACCTAATCCTCTCGAGTTAGGATTTTCCGATCAACCGAGTTGATCAAAATCCCCTAAACGAATCACTTTGAACGAGGGTGATTCAACCTCAATTACAACCACGCTACAAGTGCGAGGGTAGCCACGAAGGAGACGGGAATTCGCAAAGCGAATACCCAACCAAATAACAAAGATAAAATAAACAAGTAATCCTATAGAGCCAACAAAATAATTTTTAACCTAAGCTTCTATAGGAAATAGGATGCTTCCCTTTGAAAGGAGTGCGTCGACGACGCGGATGCGTGTACCACGCGACGGCGCAACGTCGCTCTCGTGAACAGCGACGGGAGAGCGAGTGCACAACAGCTTGATGCTCTCAAGAGAATGGAGCTTGAGCTTGGAGAGCAAGAGCTAGCTAGGACACAAGAGAGTGAAAAGTGTATTACAAAGTATTTCTTGTGTATCTTGGTGTTTCTTTGTGTTGCAAAGGTTCCCCTCTATTTATAGAGGCCTTAGGAAGACTTTGGAAGGCTTAGAAAAGCTTCCATAGACGTTGGGCGCAAAGCCCAAGTGAATCAGCCCGAAATCAGGAACAATCATTGTTCTGACAGGCTTATCAGTCGTCTAATTCTGGCATTAGATGTCTGGAAGTTCACTTTAAGACGTCTGATTTCAAGGTCAGACGTCTGATTTTGGGCGGGACTCTTCCTGACTTGAATCAGATCTAAACAGGGTTCTTGTGCAAGTACATCAGACGACATATAAGACGTCTGGCACTATGCCCGGACGTCTGAAAACATACTTTTTCTGTGGGAATGGATTTCCAAACGTTGCAACGGCTAGAAAATCTCTGAGAAGAGATTTTGGGTCAGCCGAGGCAAAACAGTCAATTATCAGACGTCTGGAAAGTCCTATGGACGTCTGATAAGGCTCTAACGGTCACATTCTTGATTGTTCGCTATGCCAGCCAACGATCCACTAATTGGACATCTGGCAAAGTCAACAGACGTCTCCTAAGACGTCTGGTCTGAGGTCTGGACATCTGATTTCATCAGACAGAACTAACTATGTCCAGTCGAATAGTCATCAGACGTCTGAATCAATAGTCAGACGTCTTAAAACACTTTATCAGACGTCTGATTTGGGAATTAGACGTCTGGAAACTCTGTTTGAACCCTATATTGATTTTCTAAGTTCTCTACAGAAAACCTAAGTATCCTAGGGTTGTGCCGGTGTTCCTAGGACTACTGTTAGGGTACTTTGAGGCCCTTTAATATAATGTTCTAAGGAAATAAAAAGAGCAAGCAAAAGAAACGAAAAATACAAAGAGTACAAGAGAAGGAAATCTATCCTATTCTTCATCTCCTTTCTTCAATCTATCGCTCCTCGCGAATTTCCTCATGAGTGTCTTCCAGATATTCGTCTCCTCATGAGTGTCTTCTAACTTCCTTTATATCTTATGAGCGGTAGCGCACTCTTGGATTGGCTCAAACTCTTTCGGACTCAACGCGCAATACAAGGCATTCATTGCCTTTGCGTTGAGGTTGAGATTCCGAACCTGATCTTCTGAGTAACCTCTTGCAAAGGTTCCCCTCTATTTATAGAGGCCTTAGGAAGGCTTTGGAAGGCTGAGAAAAGCTTCCATAGCCGTTGGGTGCAAAGCCTAAGAGAATCAGCCCGAAATCAGGAACAATCATTGTTTTGACAGGCTTATCAGATGTCTAATTCTGGCATCAGACGTCTGGAAGTTCACTTTAAGACGTATGATTTTGGGCGGGTCTCTTCCTGACTTGAATCAGATCTAAACAGGGTTCTTGTGCAAGTCCATCAGACTACATATAGGACGTCTAGCACTATGTCTGGACGTCTGAAAACCAACTTTTTCTGCGGGAATGGATTTCCAAATGTTGCAACGGCTAGAAAATCTCTGAGAAGAGATTTTGGGTCAGCCGAGGCAAAACGGTCAATTATCAGACGTCTGGAAAGTCCTATGGATGTCTGATAAGGCTCTAACGGTCACATTCTTGACTGTTCGCTAAGCCAGCCAACGGTCCACTAATTGGACGTCTGGCAAAGCCATCAGACATCTCCTAAGACGTCTGGTCTAAGGTCTGGACGTCTGATTTCATCAGACAGAACTAACTATGTCCAGCCGAATAGTTATCAGACGTCTGAATCAACAGTCAGACGTCTTAAAACACTTTATCAGACGTCTGATTTGGGAATGAGACGTCTGGAAACTCTGTTTGAACCCTATATTGGTTTTCTAAGTTCTCTACAGAAAACCTAAGTATCCTAGGGTTGTGCCGGTGTTCCTAGGACTACTGTTAGGGTACTTTGAGGCTCTTTAACATAATGTTCTAAGGAAATAAAAAGAGCAAGCAAAAGAAACGAAAAATACAAAGAGTACAAGAGAAGGAAATCTATCCTATTCTTCATCTCCTTTCTTCAATCTATCGCTCCTCGCGAATCTCCTCTGTTTTCCATCAAGCTCCACCAATCCGTCCTGGATGCGAGCTCGAATTTCGCCTAATCACGTATCCATTTGCAATTGACCTGAAATCTAAGACTCCAAGTGCAAATGATAAATAACACGTGTTTTGTTATCATCAAAACAAATGATCGTGGTGCTCTAGCACAAACAATCTCCCCCTTTTTGATGATGACAAAACCGTAAATAATAATGCGAAAAAATCCTCCCCCTTTTTGACATTATAAAAAAGATTTAATTGATTTCCTATAACTCCCCCTTAAAACATGCTCTTCTATAAATTTCTTTTAACAAAGGTAATGTCCTCCCCCTTTCTTATAACAAGATAGCTATTATTTTTCTCCCCCTTTCTAAAGGAAATTTAGCTACCTTATATCTCCCCCTTAAAAATTGACAAGTAGCTTATAATTTTTTGCTCCCCCTATCTAAATGCTTATGATAAAAGGATAGGGTAAAGGGTTTTACCTCACCTACCATGGCCAATAAAATGGCCCGAATGGTGGTGGTGGATGCCACATCGCATGGGGCTCCCATCCGTAGCTTGGAGGCCTGGGCATCGACGCCGATCACCAGTCTGGTGGTCGACGTGCGGCGGGTCCGTCGCTTGTTAGCCGTCTCGTCGGTCTTCTTGTTCTCCTCCTTGGTCTACTCCTTGGTTCTCCCAACTCGAGTTGACCAGCCTTGAGTTTGTAGGTCCAGTCCTTTGTGTTGTAGTTATCCCTAAAACCTACAAAACAAGATTCCAATTCTTTTTTCGGTATCTAAGTGGACTTGGATTCGGATCTGTTAGCGGGTGTCCTTGACGGAGATCCTTTCTCAACCTTAGGGCTATATAGGTTATCTACCCTATTTATCAATTTATTTGATTTCTCCCTAAGACATGCAAGTTCATTTTCTATAATATTCATTTTAGTCTTTAAATCAGAAATTTCTATTTTTAGACTAACATTTTCCTCAATCAATTTATTATTTTAATTGATGAGGTTATGATTTTCTAATAATAGGTTATCATTTTTAGGACTAGCTTCTAGATCCTTGAGTTTTATTTCTAATCTTTCATTTTAACTTTTAAGAAAACTAAGGTTTTTTTTTAATTTTTTTTTTTTGAATCTTAAGTGCTTTACTAACATCAAATAGTTCATTAAAAGCTTCTTGTAAATCGAGATTTACCTCGTTGTCGGAGTCGTTGCTGTCATTGTCACTTTCTCCGATTGCCATGAAACCAAGGTACGCGGTTTCCTTCTCCTCAAGATCTTCTTCCGAGCTCGTCTCCTCATGAGTGTCTTCTAACTTCCCCATATCTCATGGGCGGTAGTGCACTCTTGGATTTGCTCAAACTCTTTCGGACTCAACGCGCAATACAAGTTATTCATTGCCTTTACGTTGAGGTTGAGATTCCGAACCTGATCTTCTGAGTAACCTCTTGCGGGTTTCTTGGGAATCACAAATGCTGATTCGCATTTTTCCCACACTCGGAAGTCGTACGCCTGCAACCACATAGTCATATGATTTTTTCAATAAACAAAATCTATACCTGCAAAGTATGGTGGTCGCGAGGTATTGTGTCCTTCGGTACACACGAATGCTTTTCCCTCTATATCTAGATCCTCGCCGGTTTGTAACGCCGATAACGCGAGACCTGCTCTGATACCAAATGAAATTTTCCTACCTGGAGGGGGTGAGATCAGCGTGACGTAAAAAATGCGGAATTGGAATATAAACAATCTCACAAGATGCAATCACACAAAGTACATAAAGTATTTTTAGGTGGAAACCCAAACCGGGTGAAAACCACCACCTAACCCTCTCGAGTTAGGATTTTCCGATCAACCGAGTTGATCAAAATCCACTAAACGAATCACTTTAAACGAGGGTGATTCAACCTCAATTACAACCACGCTACAAGTGCGAGGGTAGTGTTCCTCAACCCCTTCTCTTCACGAGAAGGATTTAGTCCCACGAAGGAGACGGGAATTCGCAAAGCGAATACCCAACCAAATAACAAAGATAAAATAAACAAGTAATCCTATAGAGCCAACAAAATAATTTTTAACCTAAGCTTCTATAGGAAATAGGATGCTTCCCTTTGAAAGGAGTGCGTCGACGACGCGGATGCGTGTACCACGCGACGGCGCAACGTCGCTCTCGTGAACAACGGTGGGAGAGCGGGTGCGCAACAGCTTGATGCTCTGAAGAGAATGGAGCTTGAGCTTGGAGAGCAAGAGCTAGCTAGGACACAAGAGAGTGGAAAGTGTATTACAAAGTATTTCTTGTGTATCTTGGTGTTTCTAGGTGTCTCTTTGTGTTGCAAAGGTTCCCCTCTATTTATAGAGGCCTTAGGAAGGATTTGGAAGGCTTAGAAAAGCTTCCATAGCCGTTGGGTGCAAAGCCTAAGTCAATCAGCCCGAAATCAGGAACAATCATTGTTTTGACAGGCTTATCAGACGTCTAATTCTAGCATCAGACGTCTGGAAGTTCACTTTAAGACGTATGATTTTGGGCGGGTCTCTTCCTGACTTGAATCAGATCTAAACAGGGTTCTTGTGCAAGTCCATCAGACGACATATAGGACGTCTGACACTATGTCTGGACGTCTGAAAACCTACTTTTTTTGTGGGAATGGATTTCCAAACGTTGCAACGGCTAGAAAATCTCTGAGAAGAGATTTTGGGTCAGCCGAGGCAAAACGGTCAATTATCAGACGTCTGGAAAGTCCTATGGACGTCTGATAAGGCTTTAACGGTCACATTCTTACTGTTCGCTAAGCCAGCCAATGGTCCACTAATTGGACGTCTGGCAAAGTCATCAGACGTCTCCTAAGACGTCTGGTCTAAGGTCTGGACGTCTGATTTCATCAGACAGAACTAACTATGTCCGCCGAATAGTTATCAGACGTCTGAATCAACAATCAGACGTCTTAAAACACTTTATCAGACGTCTGATTTGGGAATTAGACGTCTGGAAACTCTGTTTGAACCCTATATTGGTTTTCTAAGTTCTCTACAGAAAACCTAAGTATCCTAGGGTTGTGCCGGTGTTCCTAGGACTACTGTTAGGGTACTTTGAGGCTCTTTAACATAATGTTCTAAGGAAATAAAAAAAGCAAGCAAAAGAAACAAAAAATACAAAGAGTACAAGTGAAGGAAATCTATCCGATTCTTCATCTCCTTTCTTCAATCTATCGCTCCTCGCGAATCTCCTCTGTTGTCCATCAAGCTCCTCCAATCCGTCCTGGATGCGAGCTCGAATTTCGCCTAATCACGTATCCATTTGCAATTGGCCTGAAATCTAAGACTCCAAGTGCAAATGTTAAATAACACGTGTTTTGTTATCATCAAAACAAATGATCGTGATGCTCTAGCACAAACAATCTCCCCCTTTTTGATGATGACAAAACCGTAAATAATAATGCAAAAAAAATCCTCCCCCTTTTTGACATTATAAAAAAGATTTAATTGATTTCCTATAACTCCCCCTTAAAACATGCTCTTCTATAAATTTCTTTTAACAAAGGTAATGTCCTCCCCCTTTCTTATAACAAGATAGCTATTATTTTTCTCCCCCTTTCTAAAGGAAATTTAGCTACCTTATATCTCCCCCTTAAAAATTGACAAGTAGCTTATAATTTTTTGCTGCCCCTATCTAAATGCTTATGATAAAAGGATAGGGTAAAGGGTTTTACCTCACCTACCATGGCCAATAAAATGGCCCGAATGGTGGTGGTGGATGCCACATCGGATGGGGCTCCCATCCGTAGCTTGGAGGCCTGGGCATCGGCGCCGGTCTCCAATCTGGTGGTCGACGTGCGGCGGGTCCGTCGATTGTTCGCCGTCTCGTCGGTCTTCTTGTTCTCCTCCTTGGTCTACTCCTTGGTTCTCCCAACTCGAGTTGACCAGCCTTGAGTTTGTAGGTCCAGTCCTTTGTGTTGTAGTTATCCCTAAAACCTACAAAACAAGATTCCAATTCTTTTTTCGGTATCCAAGTGGACTTGGATCCGGATCTGTTAGCGGGTGTCCTTGACGGAGATCCTTTCTCAACCTTAGGGCTATATAGGTTATCTACCCTATTTATCAATTTATTTGATTTCTCCCTAAGACATGCAAGTTCATTTTCTATAATATTCATCTTAGTCTTTAAATCAGAAATTTCTATTTTTAGACTAACATTTTCTTTAATCAATTTATTATTTTCATTGATGAGGTTATGATTTTCGAATAATAGGTTATCATTTTTAGGACTAGCTTCTAGATCCTTGAGTTTTATTTCTAATCTTTCATTTTCACTTTTAAGAAAACTAAGGTTTTTTTTTAAGTTTTTTTTTTTTATCTTAAGTGCTTTACTAACATCAAATAGTTCATTAAAAGCTTCTTGTAAATCGAGATTTACCTCGTTGTCGGAGTCGTTGCTGTCATTGTCACTTTCTCCGATTGCCTTGAAACCAAGGCACGCGGTTTCCTTCTCCTCAAGATCTTCTTCTGAGCTTGTCTCCTCATGAGTGTCTTCTAACTTCCCCATATCTCATGGGCGGTAGTGCACTCTTGGATTTGCTCAAACTCTTTCGGACTCAACGCACAATACAAGGCATTCATTGCCTTTGCGTTGAGGTTGAGATTCCGAACCTGATCTTCTGAGTAACCTCTTGCGGGTTTCTTGGGAATCACAAATGCGGATTCGCATTTTTCCCACACCCGGAAGTCGTAGGCCTGCAACCACATAGTCATATGATTTTTTCAATAAACGAAATCTATACCTGCAAAGTATGGTGGTCGCGAGGTATTGTGTCCTTCGGTACACACGAATGCTTTTCCCTCTATATCTAGATCCTCGCCGGTTTGTAACGCTGATAACGCGAGACCTGCTCTGATACCAAATGAAATTTTCCTACCTGGAGGGGGTGAGATCAGCGTGACGTAAAAAATGCGGAATTGAAATATAAACAATCTCACAAGATGCAATCACACAAAGTACATAAAGTATTTTTAGGTGGAAACCCAAATCGGGTGAAAACCACCACCTAACCCTCTCGAGTTAGGATTTTCCGATCAGCCGAGTTGATCAAAATCCCCTAAACGAATCACTTTAAACGAGGGTGATTCAACCTCAATTACAACCACGCTACAAGTGCGAGGGTAGTGTTCCTCAACCCCTTCTCTTCACGAGAAGGATTTTGTCCCTCGAAGGAGACGGGAATTCGCAAAGCGAATACCCAACCAAATAACAAAGATAAAATAAACAAGTAATCCTATAGAGCCAACAAAATAATTTTTAACCTAAGCTTCTATAGGAAATAGGATGCTTCCCTTTGAAAGGAGTGCGTCGACGACGCGGATGCGTGTACCACGCGACGGCGCAACGTCGCTCTCGTGAACAACGGTGGGAGAGCGGGTGCGCAACAGCTTGATGCTCTGAAGAGAATGGAGCTTGAGCTTGGAGAGCAAGAGCTAGCTAGGACACAAGAGAGTGGAAAGTGTATTACAAAGTATTTCTTGTGTATCTTGGTGTTTCTAGGTGTTTTTTTGTGTTGCAAAGGTTCCCCTCTATTTATAGAGGCCTTAGGAAGGATTTGGAAGGCTTAGAAAAGCTTCCATAGCCGTTGGGTGCAAAGCCTAAGTGAATCAGCCCGAAATCAGGAACAATCATTGTTTTGACAGGCTTATCAGACGTCTAATTCTGGCATCAGACGTCTGGAAGTTCACTTTAAGACGTATGATTTTGGGCGGGTCTCTTCCTGACTTGAATCAGATCTAAACAGGGTTCTTGTGCAAGTCCATCAGACGACATATAGGACGTCTGACACTATGTCTGGACGTCTGAAACCCTACTTTTTCTGTGGGAATGGATTTCCAAACGTTGCAACGGCTAGAAAATCTCTGAGAAGAGATTTTGGGTCAGCCGAGGCAAAACGGTCAATTATCAGACGTCTGGAAAGTCCTATGGACGTCTGATAAGGCTTTAACGGTCACATTCTTACTGTTCGCTAAGCCAGCCAACGGTCCACTAATTGGACGTCTGGCAAAGTCATCAGACGTCTCCTAAGACGTCTGGTCTAAGGTCTGGACGTCTGATTTCATCAGACAGAACTAACTATGTCAGCCGAATAGTTATCAGACGTCTGAATCAACAGTCAGACGTCTTAAAACACTTTATCAGACGTCTGATTTGGGAATTAGACGTCTGGAAACTCTGTTTGAACCCTATATTGGTTTTCTAAGTTCTCTACAGAAAACCTAAGTATCCTAGGGTTGTGCCGGTGTTCCTAGGACTACTGTTAGGGTACTTTGAGGCTCTTTAACATAATGTTCTAAGGAAATAAAAAGAGCAAGCAAAAGAAACGAAAAATACAAAGAGTACAAGTGAAGGAAATCTATCCGATTCTTCATCTCCTTTCTTCAATCTATCGCTCCTCGCGAATCTCCTCGGTTGTCCATCAAGCTCCTCCAATCCGTCCTGGATGCGAGCTCGAATTTCGCCTAATCACGTATCCATTTGCAATTGGCCTGAAATCTAAGACTCCAAGTGCAAATGTTAAATAACACGTGTTTTGTTATCATCAAAACAAATGATCGTGATGCTCTAGCACAAACAATCTCCCCCTTTTTGATGATGACAAAACCGTAAATAATAATGCAAAAAAAATCCTCCCCCTTTTTGACATTATAAAAAAGATTTAATTGATTTCCTATAACTCCCCCTTAAAACATGCTCTTCTATAAATTTCTTTTAACAAAGGTAATGTCCTCCCCCTTTCTTATAACAAGATAGCTATTACTTTTCTCCCCCTTTCTAAAGGAAATTTAGCTACCTTATATCTCCCCCTTAAAAATTGACAAGTAGCTTATAATTTTTTGCTGCCCCTATCTAAATGCTTATGATAAAAGGATAGGGTAAAGGGTTTTACCTCACCTACCATGGCCAATAAAATGGCCCGAATGGTGGTGGTGGATGCCACATCGGATGGGGCTCCCATCCGTAGCTTGGAGGCCTGGGCATCGGCGCCGGTCTCCAGTCTGGTGGTCGACGTGCGGCGGGTCCGTCGATTGTTCGCCGTCTCGTCAGTCTTCTTGTTCTCCTCCTTGGTCTACTCCTTGGTTCTCCCAACTCGAGTTGACCAGCCTTGAGTTTGTAGGTCCAGTCCTTTGTGTTGTAGTTATCCCTAAAACCTACAAAACAAGATTCCAATTCCTTTTTCGGTATCCAAGTGGACTTGGATCCGGATCTGTTAGCGGGTGTCCTTGACGGAGATCCTTTCTCAACCTTAGGGCTATATAGGTTATCTACCCTATTTATCAATTTATTTGATTTCTCCCTAAGACATGCAAGTTCATTTTCTATAATATTCATCTTAGTCTTTAAATCAGAAATTTATAGTTTTAGACTAACATTTTCTTTAATCAATTTATTATTTTCATTGATGAGGTTATGATTTTCTAATAATAGGTTATCATTTTTAGGACTAGCTTCTAGATCCTTGAGTTTTATTTCTAATCTTTCATTTTCACTTTTAAGAAAACTAAGGTTTTTTTTTAAGTTTTTTTTTTTTATCTTAAGTGCTTTACTAACATCAAATAGTTCATTAAAAGCTTCTTGTAAATCGAGATTTACCTCGTTGTCGGAGTCGTTGCTGTCATTGTCACTTTCTCCGATTGCCATGAAACCAAGGCACGCGGTTTCCTTCTCCTCAAGATCTTCTTCTGAGCTTGTCTCCTCATGAGTGTCTTCTAACTTCCCCATATCTCATGGGCTGTAGTGCACTCTTGGATTTGCTCAAACTCTTTCGGACTCAACGCGCAATACAAGGCATTCATTGCCTTTGCGTTGAGGTTGAGATTCCGAACCTGATCTTCTGAGTAACCTCTTGTGGGTTTCTTGGGAATCACAAATGCGGATTCGCATTTTTCCCGCACCCGGAAGTCGTAGGCCTGCAACCACATAGTCATATGATTTTTTCAATAAACGAAATCTATACCTGCAAAGTATGGTGGTCGCGAGGTATTGTGTCCTTCGGTACACACGAATGCTTTTCCCTCTATATCTAGATCCTCGCCGGTTTGTAACGCCGATAACGCGAGACCTGCTCTGATACCAAATGAAATTTTCCTACCTGGAGGGGGTGAGATCAGCGTGACGTAAAAAATGCGGAATTGAAATATAAATAATCTCACATGATGCAATCACACAAAGTACATAAAGTATTTTTAGGTGGAAACCTAAATCGGGTGAAAACCACCACCTAACCCTCTCGAGTTAGGATTTTCCGATCAACCGAGTTGATCAAAATCCCCTAAACGAATCACTTTAAACGAGGGTGATTCAACCTCAATTACAACCACGTTACAAGTGCGAGGGTAGTGTTCCTCAACCCCTTCTCTTCACGAGAAGGATTTTGTCCCTCGAAGGAGACGGGAATTCGCAAAGCGAATACCCAACCAAATAACAAAGATAAAATAAACAAGTAATCCTATAGAGCAACAAAATAATTTTTAACCTAAGCTTCTATAGGAAATAGGATGCTTCCCTTTGAAAGGAGTGCGTCGACGACGTGGATGCGTGTACCACGCGACGGCGCAACGTCGCTCTCGTGAACAACGGTGGGAGAGCGGGTGCGCAACAGCTTGATGCTCTGAAGAGAATGGAGCTTGAGCTTGGAGAGCAAGAGCTAGCTAGGACACAAGAGAGTGGAAAGTGTATTACAAAGTATTTCTTGTGTATCTTGGTGTTTCTAGGTGTTTTTTTGTGTTGCAAAGGTTCCCCTCTATTTATAGAGGCCTTAGGAAGGCTTTGGAAGGCTTAGAAAAGCTTCCATAGCCGTTGGGTGCAAAGCCTAAGTGAATCAGCCCGAAATCAGGAACAATCATTGTTTTGACAGGCTTATCAGACGTATAATTCTGGCATCAGACGTCTGGAAGTTCACTTTAAGACGTATGATTTTGGGCGGGTCTCTTCCTGACTTGAATCAGATCTAAACAGGGTTCTTGTGCAAGTCCATCAGACGACATATAGGACGTCTGACACTATGTCTGGACATCTGAAAACCTACTTTTTCTGTGGGAATGGATTTCAAACGTTGCAACGGCTAGAAAATCTCTGAGAAGAGATTTTGGGTCAGCCGAGGCAAAACGGTCAATTATCAGACGTCTGGAAAGTCCTATGGACGTCTGATAAGGCTCTAACGGTCACATTCTTGACTGTTCGCTAAGCCAGCCAACGGTCCACTAATTGGACGTCTGGCAAAGTCATCAGACGTCTCCTAAGACGTCTGGTCTAAGGTCTGGACGTCTGATTTCATCAGACAGAACTAACTATGTCCAGCCGAATAGTTATCAGACATCTGAATCAACAGTCAGACGTCTTAAAACACTTTATCAGACGTCTGATTTGGGAATTAGACGTCTGGAAACTCTGTTTGAACCCTATATTGGTTTTCTAAGTTCTCTACAGAAAACCTAAGTATCCTAGGGTTGTGCCGGTGTTCCTAGGACTACTGTTAGGGTACTTTGAGGCTCTTTAACATAATATTCTAAGGAAATAAAAAGAGCAAGCTAAAGAAACGAAAAATACAAAGAGTACAAGAGAAGGAAATCTATCCTATTCTTCATCTCGCGAATCTCCTCTGTTTTCCATCAAGCTCCACCAATCCATCCTGGATGCGAGCTCGAATTTCGCCTAATCACGTATCCATTTGCAATTGGCCTGAAATCTAAGACTCTAAGTGCAAATGTTAAATAACACGTGTTTTGTTATCATCAAAACAAATGATCGTGGTACTCTAGCACCAACTGTTCACACATTTGCAACGTTGACGCACTCCTTGTAAAGGGAAGCATCTTAATTCCTATAGAAGCTTAGGTTAAAAATTACTTTGTTGGCTCTATAGGATTGTTGTTATTTATCTTTGTTCTTTTGTTGGGTATTCGCTTTACGAATTCCCGTCTCCTTCGTGGGACAAAATCCTTCTCGTGAAGAGAAGGGGTTTGAGGTACGCTACCCTCGTATAAAGTAGCGTGGTTGTAATTGAGGTTGAACAACCCTCGTTTAAGTGATTCGTTTAGTGGATTTGATCAACTTGGTTGATCGGACAATCCTAACTTGAGAGGGTTAGGTGGTGGTTTTCACACGATTTGGGTTTTCACCTAAAAATAATTGTGTACCTTGTGTGATTGAATTGTGTGAGATTGTTTTATATTATATTTCCGTAATTTTTTACATCACCCCCTCCTAGTAGGGAATCCACACTAAGGACCTATCGGGCATCGACCCCTTGGTGATCAAACACCGCCTCAACATCACCCCTAACCCATGCCCTGTCAAGCAGGTACGATGGCAGAAGTTCACTGAGCAGTACTAGGTGGTAGTCAAGGAGGTGGATAAACTCCTCTAGGCCAGCTTCAGTGAGAAGGCCATCTACTCCAATTGGGTCACCAACATGGTAATGGTTAAGAAGGCAAATGGGAAGTGGCGGATGTGCATAGATTTCACCAACCTCAACACTGCTTGCCTTAAAGATGAGTTCCCTCTGTCCAAGATTGACACCTTGATAGATTCATGTGTTAGGCAGACACATGTTTTTCCTTAATGTTATAATAGCTACCATCTTATAAGCTTAGCCTGGGCGAATTGATGGGAACACCATCATGAGTCATAACTAGCTCAATTTGGTATTATAAAATCAATAAAAGCTCCTACATATTAGTCAGAAGGTCTCTTAAGCAGGATGAATTATTTTGAGAAGAAAGGATGAAAATAAGGTTATTTATGCAATTTTACCATCTTATCACAAATACAAAATAACCACGGGATATGCCAGGGGTTTATTAATGGTCATTTAGTCATTAATGCCTAATAAGTGGGTTCATGCAGACAGAAACAGGTTTTCACTCATTTCAAGAATTAATGAACATCTGAAATCTTAAAAATAGACCCGCTTAATTAACTAAGATTCTGGTCAAGATAAAATTCACATAAACCCTATAAAATTCGTAGAAAAATATTTTCTATGGTTTAGTATCTTTGAATTGATCATCAGAACTCGTTTTGACCTGAAATAGTCACAGACAGACTATTGCCCTAATTTGGGTTTCTGCATAAATTACCCAGTCAAAAATGTCAAAATCAAAATCCAACTTCACCATTGGATTCCTTGGGTTCAAATTAGGTTTGTATCAAAATTTTGACCTAGTTTGCATTTTAGTCTAGGTCTGACTCTTATTCTCTCAAATAACCCCTCAGCTTTTGAAATTATTACAAAAAGCCCCCTAACTTCTTTGTCTTCTTCACAGAAATACCCCTGCCACCATTACTGTGTGAACCCAAGAACCTCAAACCTTCAATCAAGAGATTCTCCCTTATTTCACGGCAAAATCCTTCCAAATTTGGAAGGAAGATTCTTGAGGAGTTGCTCTTCGATCTGAGATAGGTCTTACCTTCCAAATCTCGTCCAAGAGTTCATGTGAATTCTTGGAAATCCTAAACCTATTTTGTGAATTTCGAGCTTTCAAAGCTTGGTTTCCAAGCTTTGAGGCTCGCCCTTTGGCATATAAAAGACTGATGTGCACGTGCGCGTGTGTTTGGAAGTGTCGTTGTAGTTTGAACTTGCGACGTCGGTTTTAAAGTAAAGAACGGATGTGAGTCCGAGTGTCGGTCTTAGGGAGGCATAAAAATCGGATTCTTCTTGTCACTTATTGTCACGAAAATCGTGGGGTTTTGCTTGCAAAAAGGTGCGGGTGAAAAGCGAGAGAGAAAGAGAGAGAGGGAGAGAGCGAAGGAGAGAGATTATGGTTAGAATTGTTTCATTCGCAACATGCAACTTGAATAGAAAATAGAGCAAGCAATTGAATAGAAAATAACTTCATTAATCGTGCAACTTTAGTTCATAACTACAGTACTAGATAAATGCTTGAACATAAGTAAAGTAAAGCTTAAAAGAAGGGAAGAAAGAGAGAGAGAGAGGGAGGGCGGTGAGGCAGCCACGGTGGTGGAAAGGGCTCCGTCAGTGGCTCGTCGTCTCCGACGATTACAAAAGGACTTAAAGGTAGCTAGGAGGGGGGTAGAGTAGTTGCAAGTGGAGTGAATGCCTTGAATGGGTGGTTGGAAGTGGTTTAAATAGGGAGAAGGGCTTTCCAAATGAAGAAGGGGTTTTAGCGACATTCGGGACGTCGCTAAAACCCTTCCCAAAACATCGATGAAGACCCCTGCCCGCCGGTCGCTCGCCCGCAAATGTGCTTTCTCGCGCCCGATTCGTGTGCGTGCACGCCAAAAACCATTAGGATCTCGCGCGGGGTGCGCACCTGGGTCGTGCTGAGGCGCGCGCGTCTCCATGTTATCGCTGCGTTTGATCAGAGCGCATCTGCGAGTGCCACGTCTCGCGATTGCGTCCGTCCGATGCTGATTGGGTGGCCCAATTTCGTTCGCGCGTGTCCTTATCTTCACATTTCCGCTCTGTGAGACTCGAGCCTGTGTCGCGTGAGCGCGGGTGCGTGCTCCAACCACTACACTGCGCCCGTTGCTTTGTCGCGGTGTGGGCGGACGTGTGAGCGGTTCTCAGTCGTTCGATCGAAGATCGATGGCTGAGATTTGTCGTTCGGGTGAAGGTGGAAGCAGGTGGCGATCTGGATGCAGCGAGTGGGTGCCACGTGGCGCGTCGTGGGTCGTTGATCATCAGATCAATGGTTAGAACTTCTTGGGCCCATTGTAGGAGCTCCGAATGTTGGATTTGGCCGATTTCGAGTTCGTTGGACTCCGTTCGTCACTCTGAATCCATCCATGCGGTCCGATTGCTCATTTATGGCCTGCTTTGACAAGTGCTCATACAAATGGCCATTAATACTATTTTATAAGCAATCTTGACGTATGATGCTTGCAATGCTCCCATTCTACTTATGTTGTGTTATCTGTGCATTTTATTCTTAAGATGGGCCCTATTTAACAGAATTATCACCCCAAGATGCAGTGTTATCATGCCCCCATGCTTACTCCTTACTGGTCCCTAGCAAGGTTTATTCTAGCTTTTATTTTCTGTCAGAATTTAAAAAGTAACTACTTGGACACTTCATCACTTGTCAATAGGAGGAAATATACTAAGATCTTAATCTACAAAGACTAAGCAGTGCCCGGGTGTCTGCTAAAATACGAATCGCCTGAATCCGTGCTTTAATGTATGTAAAAATATATATATTTTTCTTATTTTTAGATTTTTTTGGAATTCAGAGTGGATTGGTAACTTTTTACGGCTACCCAACCCACCTAAAACTCAGACAAAACTCTAAGTGGTAAGCATCTTGGTGTGAAGATCGTGATAGACTCACTCAATGGTAATTTAGACAGACTCCGGATTTCTACGCCCCTAGGTGACCGGAAGAAGAAGTGTTTTTGCCTGAAGGTGTATTTGTTCGATTGGTAACTTTCTCCCTACGTTTGTTTTAATTGGGGTCAATACAATGATTTTTCTAGTGTATATCTTCCCGACTTGTACTACTTCCCCGCTCCTTCCTTAAGTGTTTTGGTTCTTTTTGTGCAATTACTGAGCTGGGCTCTGGACAACTGACCAATGGGCTGTTACCCACGATCACTTGCCAGCCATACTCGTGCGGTGAAGTGTGGTTTATTTTATTTTATTTTATTTTATTTTATTTTTTTGGTAGGTGGCTTCTCTGATGTCAAATGTACCTAGAGGAAATGAAGAAGAAGTGGTCCCAAGGTTGGGATCTGGACAACCTGCCAATGGGCTGTTACCCACGACAACTTGCCAGCCATACCACCCTAGATAGTTCATTAGCTGCCCAATTTCTGTCAAAATCTCTGAGGAGTGAGTCTGTGCAGAAATGTGTGCAGATACTTAGACTCAAAGTCTTTCTGAGTTAGAGGGTGAGTTGATAAGTCGTATACTTATCACCTTATTTAGTAGGTGGATTAGAGTAGCTTAAGGATGCAAGGATTTGAAGCTAAATCCATATTTTAACGGACACCAGGGCTGATTAAGCCTGAAGGCCTGAAAAGTCTAAGTGTTCAAGTTCCTTTTGTATTATTTTCCACTATTGACAAGTTTCTAATGCCTAAGTTTCTTCCTAAATTCAATTTTTTTTTTAATTTTATTTTATTCAGACTGATTAAATGAGCTCAGGATCATGCAATTTACCACCCCCCTATGCTTAAGTTGGACAATGTCCTCATTGGCAAATACATGGATGCAACAGGGGTTCAAAAAGATATTACCTGAGTGACATAAAATAACGGATCAGTTTGAATCCCCTGGGTTGCCTCCTAGGAAGTGCTGAGTTTAACTCCTCCAGCTGGGCGGTGCTTCGTGTCATCCATCAATGAGGGTGACACTCTCCTTTGAGGGAACCTGGGCTAGGAAGTATTTCAATCTTTGGCCATTAACTGTAAAAGTGTGCCCAGTGTTTGGATCAGCGACTTCAACCACCCCATTAGAGTGAGGCCTGACCACCCTAAATGATCCAGTCCACTTGAACCTGAGTTCCCTCGGAAAGAGTTTTAGGCGGGCATCGAAAAGCCAGACTTGCTGGTTAGGCTCAAAGGTCTTTCTATGGATGAGTCGATCGTGGACGGCTTTCATTTTCTCCTTATACAGTAGACTAGTCTCGAAGGTGTCTCAATGAATTTCTTCGAGCTCAGAGAGTTGGGGCGTCCTCTATGCACCGGTTAACTGGGAATCCATGTTACATTGCTTGACAGCCTAGTAAGCCCGGTGTTCCAATTAGACAGGAAGGTGGCAGGCTTTGCCAAAGACTAGGCGATAAGGTGACATGCCTATCAGGGTCTTGGAAGCGGTCCTGTATGCCCACAGGGCATCATCTAGTCGTGTGGACTAGTTTTTCCTGTCAGGTCTCACAATCTTTTGTAAAATGTTCTTGATTTGTCTATTTGAGACCTTGGTCTGCCCATTTGTTTACGGATGATACGGGGTAGCAATGCGGTGGTTAACCCCGTATTTTCTAAGTAGGGCATGGAATTGGGAGTGAATAAAATGACTTCCACCATCACTGATCATGGCCTTTGGTATTCCAAACCGGGAGAAGATGTTATATTTAACAAAGTCCATGACAATCCTATGATCGTATCGGCGGGTGGCGACGGCTTCAATCCATTTAGAAACATAGTCTACCGAGACTAGGATGTATTTAAAGTCGTTGGATGGTGGAAAGGGGCCCATAAAATCAATACCCTAAACGTCGAAGATTTCGACAATCAAAATGGGCTGGAGGGGCATCATATCTTTTCTGGTCATGGTCCCTAGCGTTTGGCAGCGTGAGCAAGTCTTGGCAAAGATGTGTGCATCCTTAAATAGGGAAGGCCAGTAAAATTCAGACTGCAGAACCTTCGCAACCGTTTTCTTTCCAGAGAAGTGGCCACCACAAGCTTGGTCATGACAGAAAGATGGCATACTCTGAACTTCGTTCTTGGGGATACACTTCCTGATGATTTGGTTGGCACAGAGGCGAAACAGCATGGGATCATCCCAGAAATAGTACTTGGCCTTGGCCAAGAACCTGTCCCGTTGCTGTCTGGACCAGCTGTGCGGGGTCTATCCTACAACTAGGTAGTTGATATAGTCAGCATCCCAAGGCAGTTTCTTGTCTTGCACAGCCATAATGTGTTCATCGGGGAAGGTGTCAGATAAAGGCAGGGAGGGTTCAATGTGGTCTGGGTGAAGTCTAGACAAGTGGTCAGCCACCACATTCTTTGATCCGACTTTGTCGTGGATTTCCAGGTCAAATTCCTGCAAGAGCAGGATCCATATGATGAGCCTGGGTTTCGCGTCCTTTTTAGCCAACAGGTGCCGGATGGTTGAATGGTTAGTATAGATGGTCGTGTGGGATCCCAACAGGTAAGGTCAGAACTTCTCAAGTCCGAAAACTACAGTGAGCAATTCTTTCTCTATGACCATATAATTTCGTTGAGCCTCGTCCAACGTTTTGCTCGCATAGTAGATCACCATAGGTTTCTTATCTTGTCTTTGTCCCAGGACAGCGCCTATGGCAAAATCTGATGCATCACACATAATCTCAAAGTTCTGGGACCAATCCGGGGGCTGAAGTACAGGTGCTGTGGAAACTAAGTCCCGGAGGGTGTGATAAGCCTGGATGCAATCAGAGGTCATGTGGAATATGGCGTCATTGGCCAGAAGGTCGGTTAAGGGTTTGGAAAGCTTGGAGAAGTCTTTGATGAACCTTCGGTAGAAGGCAACCTGTCCCAGGAATGAGCGGATCTACCGGACCGAGCTAGGCGGAGGAAGTTTGGAAATCAAATCAACCTTAGCCCGATCCACCTTAATGCCCCTATGCGATACGATGTGATTGAGGACAATTCCTTCTTGAACCATAAAATGGCTCTTTTCCTAACTTAACACTAGATTAACCTCAATACATCGTTTCAGGATTTTCTCCAAGTTGCTCAGACAGTGGTCGAATGAATTCCCAAATATAGAGAAATCATCCATAAAGACCTCTAAGTATTCACCGACCATTTCGGAAAAAATGGTTAGCATGCAACGCTGAAAGGTAGCAGGGGCGTTGTATAACCCGAACGGCATTCGACGGAATGCAAACGTGCCATACGGGCAAGTGAATGTGGTCTTTTCTTTATCTTTCAAAGCAATTGTGACTTGGTTATATCCTGAATATCCATCCAGGAAGTAAAAATACTTTTGCCTTGCCAATCTTTCAAGGATTTGGTCAATGAATGGCAAGGGGAAATGATCCTTCTTAGTGGCTTCATTGAGCTTCTTATAATCAATACACACTCGTCATGCGGTGGTGGTGCGGGTGGGGATGGATTCACCATGTTCATTGGTGACAACGGTGAGCTTGGCTTTCTTTGGAACCACTTTAGTGGGGCTCACCCAAGGGCTATCAGAGATAGGATAGATGATGCCGGCGTCAAGCCACTTGATAATTTCTTTCTTAACGACCTCCCGCATGTTTGGGTTTAATCATCTCTGCATCTAGTGGGAGGGTCATGCCCCGTCTTCCAGGTAAATCTTATGAGTGCAATAGGTGGGGCTAATTCCTCTCAAGTCCAAAATGGTCCATCCAATGGCGGCCCGATATTCTGAAAGGGTCACGGTCAACCTAAGTTCCTGATCCTTGGTTAGATGAGAGTTAATAATCACAGGGAGGGTCTGGTCAGGTCCCAGGAAGACATACTTGAGGTTCTTCGGTAGTGGCTTAAGTTCGGGTGAAGGTGGAACAATAGTTGACAGGAAAGGAAAAGGTGGGAGTTGATCAACATCGATTTCCTCAAATGGTGTTGTTTGATGGTAATCAACCTTACAGAGGTCCATGGGTAGCGATGGTGATGGGTCAGAATAGTTGTTACAGGATTGGTGGTCTGAGATAGAACTAAGGATGAGGCATTCCTCGACCAAAGTTTCCATTGGATCATGTTCCTCAACACAATCGCAATCAAAAGACTTTGTCGCACGGAAGATATTCAACTGCATTTTCTTGTCTCCGAAGGCGATTTCCATACATCCCATGTCACAATCAATGTTTGCTTTAGCAGTAGCTAAGAAAGGTCAGCCTAAGATTATGGGTGCATTCTGTAATTTTTCAGGGACTTCCATGTCGAGCACCAAGAAGTCGACTGGGAAATAGAAGTCCTTGACCCGCACAATCACGTCCTCAACAACCCCCTTCGGGGTCTTCACAGATCTATCAGCCAGCTGGATGGTGACAGGTGTGGGTGTCAACTCTCTGAAACCAAATTGGTGGTACAGGGTTGTTGGAATCATATTGATAGAAGCACCTAAGTCCAAGAGCGCTTTATCAAATGTCATGTCCTCGATATTACAGGAAATCAGGGGTGCTCCTAGGTCAGTTCGGTTGAGCGAAAGGTTGCTTGATATTACAGAACTTGCTTGCTCAGAGAGCACAACCTTCCTAGGTGCTTGAGGTCTTGGCTTACGTTTGGGTGTACAGGCATCCTTTAAAAACTTGGCATAAGCCGGGATGTGCTTAACGACTTCAAGGAGTAGAATATTAATCTAAACTTACTTAAAGATCCCCAAAAGCTCCTCAGTTTCCACAACATTTTTCTTCTTCTTGATTGTCTCCAAGGCCTCAGGGTAGGGTGTTTGAACATGGATTGGATCTATTTCTGGGTCCTTGGGTTTTTCCAGTGCCTCTTCTGAGTCAGGTGTTTCAGCTGGTGAAGTTTCAGGGAAAGTCGACCATTTGGGATCCTGGGTTTTGGTGTCGCTTCTCAAAGTTACCGCATTCGTAGAGGCATTGGGACCACGGGTTGGTCCTTGAGAAGACAAGGATGAAGAAGCACCAAACCCTGGGGGTATTTGTGGGGCTGGCTGGACCATGGCTGGACCATGTGAACCCTTGTGAATTAGGGCCTCTGTTAATTATGTTTCGCGGGTTCGGTTGTGGCTGGGAAGGTAGGGATCCTTGTTGTTTACAGTCCAAAAGTTGGCTTAACTGTCCCTTTACTAAGGCCATTTCCACTTGATGTTTCTGGTTCATTTCAGCTATTATCTTTATCAGGGTGTCCATTTGGTGATGTGGGTGTTATGAACTGTGCTTTCAAACGTCTTTTAAGACGTCTGGGAGGTGTCCCAGACGTCGTACTAGACGTCTGGTATCACTTCCAGACGTCTGGGATTCATTTTTCTGCGTGCACACCATTGCATCTGCTCGCCTGCACGCGCAGACTTGCTCCGCCTCTTCTTTTTCCCTCTCCCTCCTGTGCCCTCTGTCGCGCTCTCTCTCTCCTCCTCGCGCGGCCTTAAAAGGGCCACGCCTCTCCCTCACTCCCGTCACCTCCACCTCCTTCCTCTTCTCCTTCAGCCAGTGCGCGAGAGCGAGCGCGAGGGTGCAACGGCGGCGGCGACAGTCGCGGCGGGTGCGGGAGGAGGTGCTGCGCAGGGGAGGAGGCGTCGGCCGTGAGGGCTCGAGCCTGCCGGGGCAGCGGGAGCCAGCCGGCGGGGGCGCAGCGGGCGCGGAGTGGCGCGGGAGGCCTGTTGCAGCTCGATCAGCAGGCGGAGCACTCGCGGCGCGGCCGGGCGTCGCGAGCGGAGGGCGAGTGGCGCCCTTGTTCTGGAAAATTTTCCAGAATCAGACGTCTGTGCTTCTAGATAGACGACTGGAACGACGTCTGGAAAATTGTCCAGACGTTTGAAAGGTGAGTTTTTCTGTCTTCTTCCTTCCCTTCGATTGACCGTACTAAGAGAGAGAGGAAATGGGTACGTGCAAGGTCGGAGATTCGCATCCAACGCGAATCAGACGTCTGGCTGCAGTGCCAGACGGCGGGAACGACTTCCAGACGTCCTCGGTGACCATCGGACGTCTGGGAACTAGGCCAGACGCCCCCGCAGGCTTATGGACGTCTGAGAGCCCACGCAGAGTGAGGTAATTCCCTGATCCACTTTTTAAGACGTCTGGAAGAAGTTCCAGACGTCTGATTTTGCACTTTTTCGTCGTTTTCGACCCGTTTCGGGCCCGTTCGGGCTCTGTTTTCCGCGTTTCAAGTTTCGTTCTTTTCGGAATTACATCCTCTACCTGTCTACAGTAGCTGTATACTGTTTTGAGAAGTTCCTTGTGTTTGATCCTTGTGATAGGACCCCGTTCCGTTGCAGTCTCGGGGGGTTGCAGAGGCATGCGGGATTCCCGACCACGCCCCCAGTTCGCCTGTTGTAACCGGTAGAGTGGCTTTAAGTATAATCCGTTAAATTATGAAACCATAAATAGAACCTAGGACATTGCATGAATCCTAGGAATGAGAAATAGATTGAATGGTAGATTCCTAGGGTGTTGCATGAATCCTAGGGCTGGAAAACAAGATTGTATTATAGATCCTAGGATATGGCATGAATCCTAGGACGGGAAAACTAGTGGAATGTATGAATACTGCAGTCTTGGAAAATGTGGAAAGGAAATAATAGCTGCCTGTGAATTGAATTAACAGCTGCCTGTTATGAATAAATGAACATGATTAAGAATATGGGATGTATGAACGTGAAACTGGAATGGTGAAACTGGAATGTTCTGAGTTAAAGAGCTGGAACCCTACGGGGAATTAGGAGTAGAACTCCTGGAAAGTGAATGGAATAGAATTGGGGAAGTGAGCTGGCCCTTGAGTACGGAGTACCAAGGAGAGCGACTGTCCCCCCTGTTTAGGGCAGAGCGGAGCCAGCCGCCCCAGGGACCCGGGGTTAGGACTGGCCACTCTGTACCGACTTGCTGGCCCTTGTGTACGTAGTACCGAGGAGAGCTACTAGTGTAGGGAGGTACTAGCTACCCCACGGGCCCTGGGGTTCTGCTAGCCTCCCACACCGACTTGTTAGGCCCACTGGGGCAAACCAGGGTAGTCAGGCGAGGGTGCGCGGACTGTGGAGGGGCGAGGCCCCTGTTTGGTTACTGTGGAGGGGTTGGACCCCTGTTACTGAGAGGGCTCTGCCCTGTACTGGTTCTGTGCTGTGCTTTGGGCGCACCCGTTAACGGAAACGACTGACCGCGTGCCAGTGCGGGCTAGCTACCCGTGCGTTTACCGCGCGTGCCGTAGTCACTGTTACGTCTGTCAGTGACCTTGGGGTGGTTGACTGAGAGTAGGATCACCACGGGGGACTCTCCCGGCAAGGGGAGCACCACGTGCTACTTCTACTGTTCGGAAAAGACTGCAATCAAGATCGTTCCCACGAGGAACATTCGAGATCAAGTGAAGGATCTGAGAAATAGATAAATTGTGAAACAATAGAAAGACGTAAATAAAGGAAGAAAGAAAATTAAACAGCTACTATACACTTTACTGTTTCTTTAGTTTAGCTGCCACTCTACTCAGCGTTTTGCTGACGTGTTACACTCGTTACCTTTCAGGACCAGGTGTTGAGCAGCCAGGGTCAGCGGCTGCAGAGGACACTGGGCCGAGTAGGGTCCAGTAGAGTTACCACTGTTCTCTTGTACCTCTTTTTGTTCCATTATAGTGAGTAGTTCTTGTTTCCGCTGTACTTTTCTTTACCTGCAGTTCATATTATGTTATGAATGTTGTTCTACTGTTGTGGTGGTATATACTGTAGTGATTTTTTTCCTTACTGCTGTATTTCCTTACTGTTAGTTATATTCATGCTGAATGTGGTTTATTTTACTGCTCTTTTGGTTACTTCCTCGTTGGACGACTAGGTCTTGGGATTAGTCGAGACGGTCCGGTTCTCGTGTCTCGTAGGGACTTGGGAATCGGGTCGTTACAGTGGGGGAGGGGCAGCCCTATTAGGATTATATGGGAGTCTAATTGGTGGTCCTTGCTGATAGGGGGCAAGTTTGGCTGCTGGTTTGGCTTGGGCTGGTTCTGGAATTGAGCTGGTTTCTGGTTTGTCCAACCAAAGTTGGGGTGATTATGCCAGCCAGTGTTGTAAGTGTTGGAGAAAAGGTCAGGTTTAGCACAACCTTGGACAACCTGTACATCTTCAAGGATAGCAGATGTTGATGGGGAGGGAAGAGTGTAATCAAGGGTTGAGGGAGCAAAGGTCCCTCCCTAGAACGTGGTCAGGGGTTGTTCTAGGTTCAATTGGCTCAAGGGCTGGACCAGGTCAACTTTGTGAGCTCCCTTTGCTAGGGAGAAGGTTTGTAATGGGTTCCTGGTCTGGTTCAGTAGCTCATCAATCTTTTTATCCACCAATTCCACTCGATCTAATTTCTTGGCAATGATGTCCATGTCAACCATTCTAGAATTTGCCTGTACCTCATAAATCCCACCACGGGGTTGATTGGATCGGTTAAATTGGGTCATGGAGGCATAGTTGAGCGAATTTTCGCTCATAGACTCAAAGAGCTCAAACGCGCTCTCCTCATCCTTGTTCAGGAAGTTCCCCTCGCATGAGGCATCGACGAAGTTCCGTAGGTTACTGTCTAGACCATGGTAGAAAATCTAGGCCAATTGCCACCTTGGTACTTCGTGGTGTGGGCATTTCCTCAAGAGTTCATTAAATCTTTCCTACGTCTCATGGAACTGTTCCCCACCCTGGAGTGTAAAGGTAGTAATAGCTCTTTTGAGGGCATTGGTCTTTCCTATGGGGAAGAATTTCTTTAGAAATGCATGCCTCAGTTCTTCCCAGGTGGTGATGGGTCTACCTAGGGATCTAATTCAGTGAGAAGCCTTGTCTCTCAACGAGAAGGGGAATATCTTAATCAAAACAATATCAAGGCTAATGTTCCTGGGTTTCACAGTTCGGGCTATCCGGTCAAGATCCTCTAGGTGCTGGAAAGGGTCCTCATTTGAGCTTCCATGGAAGTGGCTCTGGATCAGACTTAAGACATTTGATTTTAGCTCAAAATTATCTCCCCCTTATCTCCCTCTCCTGTGAAACAACCAAGGATGAAATTAGATTTGATTTGGTTTGGATATAAGTATTTCCACATCTGTATTTATTTTTCACAAGTGAATTTAGATTCGAAAATTAAGTCGAATATGAATGTTTATTATTATATCCTAATAAAATAGAAATGAATCAATTTTGAATATCCATCAAAAATTAATTGAATTCAAATCTGATATTGGTCGAATACAATTATGAATCTAACATCGAATGGACTTGAATATGAATATGAATTCATTATTTATTAGGTAAAGTTCATAAAAAAAAATATTTATCATAGAAATATAAGTGAAAACAAATTAAAAGAAAATTTATAGGAGAACCAATATTTTGTATACAAATGAAAATCAATATTACTATAAAAGGTGGAATGAAATTATATGACTTCGTTATCTAAAGATTAATATCTCTTGTAAAATGATTGTTTCCAATAGGTATCAACCGTTGATGCGTAAAGACAATTATCTTTTCTACAAATATAAGAAAAGAATGATCATTAGCTAACTATATAAGAGTAATCATATTAAAATACATCCTATGAAATAAAAAATGATAAAATAAAATAAAACATCAATAAAAATAAAATACATTCTATATAATTATTTTTGAATTTCGTACATGTATGATTAATACTAAAGTAAGATTTTAAAAAATTATGCTAATTTTGATTTATGGTGGTTCAATTAATAATTTTTAATGCTTCTATTACTTATAATGTTAACCTAAAATCTCAAGAAAGATAATATATTATGAATGGATTAAGTGGTAAGTTAATTGCCTTAAAGTATATTTATAACTATAATGTGTACATGTTAGAAGTAAAAGGTGACGTTGAATTTAAATTTGAATTTAACTATGTATATAATCAAATATTCAAATATAATTTTTCTCCCTAAGATCTAAATCCAAATAAGAAAATTTGGAAGTTTTAAAAGTTGGATTCTAATTCAAAAATTATCTAAATTTAAATTATCAAATTCAACTAAAATTGAATATGATATTCGGATGATATATTTTCATCTCTAGAGAAAATATCTCTACATATCCCTTCAAATACCTTTATTTATCTCATGATTTTACCCATATATCTCCTAAATACTAAAACCAACTTATCCCCTTCCTATCTCTCAATTTCATCGTTTATAAATTTTATCTCGCAAAACAAACACTACCTCGATGGATAGGTAGGGCTATGGTCGTCTTCCTCTGCAATACTCTTCTTCCCAAACATATATAATTGTAGAATTAACAATTCCAAAATTATACCTCATTGCCTAAACAAGGAAAAATGTCATGAAATCAACTTTTACACTGATATCAATTTTGGGCCCATCTTTCTCCCCTCCTTTTTTTTTCTTTTTCGGCCCATTGTCCTTTTTTGTTTGAAATTTTCTTCGGCCCATTCACGTAAGATGGGCGCAAAGGTATGACGAGCCAGGAGAGATCGATGGAGAGAGATAAGAGGTAAGTGTGATTCGCGGGTGAGAGATGTGGGTGCCCTGAGGTAGTGTTTGTATAGTACGATTGGAATACCTATATCTCAGTCCAGAGAGTTTATCTTGGAATAGTATAATATTGGATTAAAGTTCATAATTTTAGTATTATCTAATTCAAAGGAGGGGTGGGATAATCTAATCATACGTACAATCCCTCTCCCGCCTCGTTGTTACTGTTGTTCCACGTATGTTCTGATGGAGAATCAACAGGTGGATTCTCATAATCTATGGGTGGAGTCTTCAAAATGCACATGTGGAGTTTTCAAATGTATATGTGGAGTCTTCAAATTCACCGGTGGATTTTGAGAATACATCGATGGAGTTTCAACACCCAACTATGCCAAACGTGAGATTACTCGTTTTAATCCTAGGATTGCTAGCTATAGAAAACAAACACCAAAACCATGCAATCTCAGGGTTGAGGTACAATCCCGTGCCCTTTTCTTTCAATCCCGTCAATTCAATTCCCCTAAACAAATGACACCTAAGGTACCATTTATTTGACGGTATTGTGATTGCAATCCTCCATTTGGGTGAGTTTATCCCTGGAAAGGATAATATCGGGTTAAAGCTCACAATCCAGGGGGTGGGATAATCTAATCTCATGCACAATCCCTCCCCCGTCTCACTGCTGCTGTTGTTGCACATATGCTCTGATAGAGAATCCACCGGTGGATTATGAGAATCTACGGGTGGAGTCTTCAAAATGTATAGGTGGAGTCTTCGAATGCATGTGTAGGGTCTTCGAATCCATCGATGGATTATGAGAATATACAGAATACACTGGTGGTAGAGTCTCAACATCCAACTATGCCAAACGCAAGATTACTCGTTCTAATCCTGAGATTGCAAGCCATAAAAATAAATATCAAAATCATGTAATCCCGAGATTGAGTCACATTCCCATGCTCTTTTTTTTCAATTCCTCTAATTCAATTCCCCAAAACAAACTGTGCCTAAGGAAGGCATTGGGCATTGGAGGTGCTAATGCACGTGGGAGTGTTGTGTGCAGGGAGGTGCTAAGGAATGTGGAAGCATTGGAGAGAAGATGTGTGTGGGAAAAGGAGCAAAAACTCCTTGTTGACGTTATTTTTTATTTTTGTTTCACTACTTTCCTTGGTATTATTTTCAAATTTCATCTTTGTAATCAATCTCTTCATCTCATGCTCTTTTATTTAAGATCAATATTGGATATATTTTTCTTATATTTTCTCTCTCTTACATTAAAAATTAAATACATCATATTATTTAAAAATGTAAAATAAAAATATGAAAAATGATCAAAAAATAGGAAAACTAAGTGGAGAAATTGTGCAAAATTATGATGTGATTGAACAACATGATAGACATCCTGTTATGTGACATGGTGGAACTTTGGGATCGTGCGAATGATCATGCAAATCAGGATAAGTCATTCCATTCCCATCTAAGAGGTGTCGGAATGCTTGAGGAGTTCCAAGAGGATACATCAGGCGAATGGGGCCAAGGGCACCACAACATTGCAGAGCTCGACAAGTGGGGCGGTCGTCAGTTGGGTTGTTTGAATAGGGATAACTGGGGCCGCTAGGAGGGTTGGGACAGCAAGCACCACCACGACGATAGAGCCAACTGCCAACAATAATAGTTGGGGAGAGAGGCGTACCAGGAGGACCCCCCCTCACATGCAACTAGGTGAACATCCTAATGAAGGTCTTGAACACCAACTAGGAAGGACTCCTCCCACCTCCACCTCTATGCCACCCCTTACGAATAACCCTCACTGTCGCTACCACAGGGTGAAGGGCCATGCAACAGAGAACTGTCGGGACCTCCAAGACTAAATCGACTCCTAAATCAAAGATGGCAACCTCACACAGTATGTTTGTCGAAATGAGGTTGACAAGGGGAAAAGGCCGCCTGAAGACCCAGAAGAGTTTTATCGGCACAACTACACAACTATTTAGGGGGACTAACATAGTGTTCGTCAAGGACCCCCAGGAGAGTGAGGATACTTCTATAGCCCTGACGAAAGAAGGTTTTGCCCAGGACCTCCCACTTGAGGAATATCATCGTTGTGCCTTGGAGCTACTTGCCCAATGACAAGGAAGGATGACCAACCTCGCCCCATGTGGACCACTAACACCACCTCATCCAATTATTAGGCCGGAGACTGCGATGGAGATGGTCTTTGGAGGAGGCACTGAATCTCCTCAAGTCGTGAGTTGACAGGAGGACCTGATCCAAGCCACCTTGGTTGTCTCAAAGTGGGGGGTCGGGTCCCTTTATGAGGATGTCAAGAAGGTAGCTTCAATCATGTTTCAACACCTTCTAGACCCCAACTGGCATAATGACCCTCTTCTTGTTACTCTCATGGTAGTTGTTTGAGACTAGCCCCACTTCCTAGTCAATGAAGGCATCATTGTTGATGTCCTATTCTTAAGGACCCTGGTTTCACGACGAAATCCTTTCAAATTTGGAAGGAAGATTCTTGAGGAGTTGCTCTTAGATCTAAGATAGGTCCTGCCTTCCAAATCTCATCCAAGAGTTCATGTGAACTCTTGGAAATCCTAAGCCCATTCTGTGAATTTCGAGCTTTCAAAGCTTGGTTTCCAAGCTTTGAAGCTCACCCTTTGGCCTATAAAAGACCTCCTTGGCATTCCCCTCTTCTTTAGCAAGTTTTTAAGCCAGAAATCATCTTCCTTCCTGTACCTCCAGCTCGCTCCGAGCTTGCTCTAGTGAACTCCTATCCCCAGCTCCTTTGCCAGCCGCAACATACCATAGGCAGTTGGTTCTTCTTCCCCGTCGTCTTCCGCGTCTCAACATACCCATACGACACTTCCTAACCCCATCTTCATCGCTGTCTACCTCAATGTAGTTTTTCATCTCCTCCGGCATCGGCCATACCGCAACTGGCGCCATCTCCGCTCCTCTTTGTCCATTAGCTAGCTTCATCGACTCCCTAGCGTCTACATATCATCACTTTGCCACTATGCTCCAACTCGACCACCGCTTTGCCCTCCGCGACTTCATCTTCCTCCGCTCCGGCCACTCCTTTGGTGAAGCTCTCTGCTCACTCCACTGCTCCAAACGCTTCGCCGACAAGCCTACGACCTTCACCCCATCCACGAGAACAAAACCCCTCAAGAAATTGAGGGGATTAATCACTCCTACCCTCTGCCGAACTCCATGCTCACTGCACTGTCTTGAGGTCATCCAACCTCCTTACTCACGCGCATCACCAAGACCACCGTCACGTTCGCCATCCTCAGGCGATCCTCCTGAGCATATTTGACGTGGTCGCGAGGCCATTTTCTGCTTTTCAGGTGACCGCTGGACCTCCGCCGTCACCCCTGAGTTCTCCGATGTTAACTGCAGTCCTCTGGCCGCAACCCCTCCAGATTCCACCTCCAGGTGTTGCAGTTGACTCTCAGGAAGCGCTCCAAGCTATCAATTGGACTTCACAGCCACATCCTTGACCCCAATAAGATGAGTCTTCAGCTGCTGTTGCATAGCGATGAAGCTGCATGGGAAAGTCCCACCTCGTAGAGCGAAGAAGCCCTGACCGCACTTAAATTGATTTTCTGATATTGGCTATCCGCCTCAGCACACACAGGGGGTGAGGTCCCCGCCCATGCACACGCATACACACACCCTCTCCTGCGGTTCACGCCATGCAGGTCTGGGCCTCGGCTCGTTTACCCGGTTACCCGGGTCTGGTCTGGTTTGCTCAATCTAAGAGAGAAGAGAAGAAAGAAAGAGAAATAGAGGAGGAGGTGGGGGGGTTTTGCTTCAGTGAACCCCTCTCAACACTTAGTCTCTACGAGGCAACCGTGCCTCTGTGCTGTGCCTTCCCTTGAGCCTGAGGAGAGAAAGGAAAGGAAGAAGAAGAGTGCACTCTTGGCACTGTAGCATCTGGACGGTTAAGTCGTCTAATTGAAAGCTCCATTGTCCGATCTGTCTGACACAGTCTACTGTGCACTTAGCTTGCATGGATTAAATTTGGTTGATACTGTTAAGATATTTGCTATTATTGTAATTAGGGTAATTGGTGATTCAAATCACCATTTTATCCTAATCTTTTTGCACTATTGACCCTTGCTATTATATATATTATTATTACTAGAATTTCTCATTAAATATTGTTATCTTGTGCTTAAATTGTGATCTTGAAATTAATTGCAACACTTGCTCCCTGTGTTCGACCTCGGACATAAATTCGAGTTATAAATATATTTGTTCACGTGCTATTTTCGGCTATATTGTAACGAAGTGATTTTAAAACTACGATTTAGCAAGCAAACATGAATTGACCCCATACTTCATTTGTAATAGATAAAGGGATTTTTTCAATATCATGTAATGTCCTTTGGGTTGAAAAATGGTAGAGCTACCTATTAACGACTTATAAGCTTCATTTTTGCTAAATTAGTTAGAAACTCTCTTAAAGTGTATATCAACAATATGTTAATTAAGGGCTCTAGCTACTCAAAACAGCTAGCCTACTTGGTGGAGGTCTTTTTCACCCTAAGGAAATTTTTCCTAATGTTGAACCTAGAGAAAAGCTCTTTTTTCCTTTTGTCAAGATTAGGAATTAAAGTTAATCTTGATAGGATCCAAGCGGTCATGGACCTTCGGTCGCTTGGAAATTTGTGAGCAATGAAATCATTGGTTAGGCAGATTGTCGCCTTGGGTTGCTTCCTCTTGAAGGTGTCCGACAAATGCCTCCTTTTGTTTGAGTGCCTAAAGATGGGCAAGGGATGTGTAGTCGGGCACCAGACTCCTTGATGCCAAGAGGCCCTTGAGCGAATTAAGGAACATCTCTAGTTCCCCCCACTCCTAGCGGCCCCAACTTGGGCAAGTTGTTTTTTCTCTATCTTGTTACCTTAGATTCAGTCGTCAGCACTACCTTAGTGAAAGAAGATGATGAGGTGCAAAAGGTAGTTTACTTTGTAAGCAAGATTTATCAAGGAGTCGAGGTTAAGTACTCTTCGATTGAGAAGCTCGGTCTAGTCCTTATCAACACTGCCAAAATGTGTGGCCGTACTTTTAAGCCCACATCATCATTGTTCTGACAGACCAGCCCTTGAGGAGGATGCTTTGTCGGCCATCTAGCTCCTCTTGACAAATGAGATGGGCGTTAGAGTTGGCAGAGTATGACATCAAATACCATTCCCGCTTAGTTATAAAAGGGCAAACCCTAGCTAATTTTGTAGTAGAGTTCACCCCCTTATGTCCCCTTAGCCAGGGACACCTAGCAACTTCACATGGACAACTCATCCAACAAAAGTGGCATTGACGTTGGATTTGTGCTCACCTCGCCCAATGACTTCATCGAGAAGCATGTCGTCCGCCTCATGTTCAACACGACAAACAACACAACAGAATATGAGGCCCTCTTGGAGGGACTTTGGCTTGCTCAAATGATGGGAGCAACCAATGTAGAGGTGTTTACAGGTTCCTAGCTGGTTGCTCAATAAGTACAAAGAGAGTTTCAAGCCAGGGATGAGATGATGGTTGTCTACACTGAGGTGGCCCAGCTAAGCCCAATGGATTTCCACCCAATTCACATCTGCTATGTCTCCTGGGTGGAGAACCTCCTAGCGGATGCTCTCACCAAGTTAGCCTTCGCCATCTAGCTGAGAGAAGATGACAATGTAAACTTGGAGGGATTAACGAACCCCTCTGTCTGCCTAAACCTGATGGTGGTGCTTAGTCCTAGGAAAGCTACTTAGATGGATCCCATCCTCAAATACCTGCGAGATAGATTCATCCTACTTGAGGTGAGTAATCACAAGGCATTTCGCCTAAAGGCTGCAAGCTACGTCATCTTGGACAACGTTCTATACAAGAGGACACATTCGACCCCATTGCTTAGATGCTTGAGTTTCATGAAGGGTCGACAAGTCCTTAGAGATATAGCAAATCGCAAAATGAACACAATGATTTAAAGAGGAAACCCTTCAACTGGGAACAACCTCTACCTTGTCTTCCAACAATGATTTTTCGCTTGCCACAAGCAAACAATTCCACTATATTATGTACCACCTTTTAATCAAGGGTGGTACGTAATATTCCACAAGAAATTTTATTTTCCCCAAGAAGAACGAGAATTCCACACCAAGAAGTTCAACAACAATAATAAAAAAATTAAAGTTTACAAAGTTCCTAGAGAGCAATAGTGTGATTGTGGCGTAAAAATATATGTTCAAAAATCTAATTCAAATTTACTTCACAATAAACTTTCCTTAAATATAAAATTTTGCATGTGAAAGTAAAGAGTAAGAAATTCTTATTTTTCAAATAATCTTGCATGCTTGAGAAAACTTATGAAGACACCTTGAAAAATGGCATGTGAGTATGAACTCAAAATTGATCAAGTATACTTTAAGAAGATTTTCGTTAAGAGCATAGAAAATATACATTTGAAAGTAAGGAGTATAGAGTTTTACATCTTTGAAGAACTTCCCTTTGAAGTGGAGCTTTGATGCGTGGAAGTAACAAGAATGCTTGTAGTCGATTGCACTTGTGAGAGCTTTCAATATAGTGACTTGCGTGAGAGAACTTTTTGTAATTGATGATCTCTTAAAGAATTTTTGAATAGAGAGCTTGTATATGATGTATATGATGTGATATATCTTGTATCTTTAGTGAAGAACCAAAAAGGTATTTATAAAAGTAACAAGAGTCTCCAAAAGGTCATGAATGTGGGGGTAAAAACCTTCAAGTAGTTATAGAAAATCATAAATGAAAAAAAAAATTGTAATAGCACATAATTAGGAAAATTAATCGATTAATAAAATATAGCTTAAAATAATTATGCGATTAAATTCTGTATTTCATTCAATAATTAATTTGTAGTTATTAATTTTGACTCAAATAAATGTTAGCGGTTACAACGTCCGTAACTTGAAGAGTTTCGAATAAATTTTAGGCATACGACAAAAATGACTTCTAAAACCTTTTGTAACATTCATGTAACCGTGTCTATAAAATATAAGTTAATAAAAGTCAACATAGAAATTTATGAACTAAAATTTTACCAATTATGCTCATAATAAAAAGAATTGTGACATCAGCTACAATTTATTAAGCGATTAATAAATCAAATTTTAATGTTAATGTGCAAGTGAATAATGATTCTTTGACAAAGTTTCTAAAATGAAATAAAGACAATCTTTATAAAACTTGAGAGCTTCTTGGAATGACATAAATGTTCAAGATTTCTATTCTTCTTGCATCTCATCAAGGATTGATTTGTAAATATAACATAAGATACAGATACAATAACAAATATAAATTTTGTTAAACATCAAACTAGAGTTATGTAATACTAATGTACTAACAATTGTTAGATGGTAATGTTTATAAGTCTCTCACTTTGTATCAGCATGACATTGGAGAAGTTACCACTTAGCTACCATGTTAGGAAGTTGAATAGTAACAAAAAATCTGATATGCTTACAATTTTTTGAAGTAAATGTGTCACATGGTGCTACCCCATACTTCCATGAAGTATCTAATTGTTTTGCATTTTCGTTTTTGGAAAGGTTCTTTTGCAATTGAGGATAGTCTAACATAACATTTTAATTAGATTAAAGATGACATTCCCATATGTTTAGATTAGACGTAGAGTATCCCCTTTGCAACTTGTTCAAGTTGTTTATGTGTGCTATTTGCCAAGTAGAGATGAAGCCTGAGGAGGGCATTATTAAATTAAACGCATAAAGGAAATAAGTAAATAAAAATATATGTATTTCCAACATTTTCGCATAGATGAAAAATATTAAATCAAGCAAGTTAAACATGATTTGGTAAGATTCAGAATAAAATAAAGAACAAATAGTATACAACAACATAAATAAATAAAACGAAGAAAAGTTAGAAATTACTATGATCAAAGCATCCATTAAGAACTTCCCTTAAAGAAGGTATCGCCCCCCACAATACTGGTGCGTAGGGGTCTAACGAACTCTTCTCAGGATACGATGATCTACCTCCAAGATTCGTTGCACTCTGATCTTGGATGTTCTCGAAAATCACTACAGAAGAACGAAGCCAAGGCAATTTGGTTTCCAACTAAATTCCTAATTGATCAACCAATTTAATGGTTTGATCAACCAAAAATTTCTCGTGGATCTCTCAATCTCCTTGTACAAAATTGAAAAAATTGATTGGAGATTTTTCGATCAATTTCACGTCGAATGAATGCACTAAGAAAGAGAGATAAGAACAAGAGAGAGGGGGAGAGAGTGGAGAGAACTTTTATAATCATGTTGTGTGTAAAATGAGAGCCCCTTCGTAACCCTTATATAGAGTCCACGACTAGACGTTTATGGAAATTCCCAATTTATGGAGATACAGCAATTGATCGACCAAAATAAATTGATTGATCAAACTTGACTTTTGGGTCGACCAAACCAATTGATCGACCAAACTTAACTCATTGATCGACCAAAACAATTGGTCGACCAATTTTACCTTTTGATCAACTAATCGAAGTCAAAATCGTGAGATTAAAGGTTCGTAGCAAAAGAGTTCAAGTTACAAGTTTCAAATTGATTCTCACTCGAGGCCAAGCCAAAGCCCGAGCTAGGCTGGGGTAGGGCGGGGCGTGCGCACGTGCGTACGTGGTCCTCAACCCCACCTCTCACTCTTTGCTAAATAAGCAATGGGAAGCAGAAGCCTTTTACACTCATCAATAGTTTGTCCACTTCCAATATCAGACTAAAAACCTCTCCCAAATCTCACTGATTTCAACATAAATTCCCATGCGACCATATAACAATTACATCCCGATTGATGTAATTAGACTCTCAAATCCAACAGAGATCTCTGTTCATGCTGTTTCTGAATAGAATGGTCGTTTACGCCCATGGTATTACCCATTTCTTTGCTCTAATTGTCAAGAGAAGAGAGAAGCCATGGAAGGGAAACAGAAGTGAAAAGTTATGCCATCCAAAGTAGATTTGTATAATCTAACTTAAAAAATGAGGCAAGTAACTATAGTTCAGTTCTGATTTTGTCTTAGGGCTTTGCAATTCCTGCACTTAATGCGTAAAAGAAAATGTTGCTCTCTCGTATTAGAGGGTTTAGGATGCAACAAACTTTGTGCCATTCTACCTTCAAAAGACGACGAAGAGACTCGACAACATCTCTTTGTTTGCTGATCAATCTAACTATTTGCTTTGATATAAAAGATCAAGCAATACTCGTTCCGTTTAAAGTAACAATTTGCATGAGATGGAACCTACTGCCGTCTAGGAACACTTGATGGTTAGTGACTTAAACAAGGTTTGAGATCATTCTTTCTCCTAACCTTGATGTATATAAATCATTGTGTAGAGTAAGATTGTGCCATGATCTCCGATGTATAAACGTGATAAAAGGCACTAAATCTTTTAGGTTTTCCATTGCACTTTAAAAGTTGAACCTTGTGCCTGGTTGGGAAATTGCTTCTAACCTAGTTTGTAACAATGTTAATGTTTACACATGAAATTGATAAATTTATAATTTGCCCATGGGATACTGCAATCTACTATTATCCGAAGCGATTGCCAATTTATTTATTTAAGTTTTTTATTAACATGATATCTATAACTATATACTAAAATAGGGTCTAAATTTGTCTACGTGTTGCTCCCTCCCCCTCTCTTTGTCCCCCACCCCTCCCACTCCCTACTCTCTCTATTGCTCCCTGTGCACTTCCCCTGATGAGAACCTCATCATGAATCCTAATTAGCACATTTTAACCTAAAAAGGTATGCAAAAGTTCCTACAAAACCTAAGGGAAAGCCTAAATCAGAGAATTACAAATTTAAGTATAAAATAATTCACAAGGGGTAAAATTGTAATTTTACCAATACAGCACATAAACGGGATTTTTAAGGGTCTAGACACAGGTCAGATGTGCTTAATAAGAGAGAAAGTGGGATGATTTGGTCTGAAAAGGGTTATAGCGACATCTAGGAATTAAATGACATTTTATAACCCTAAAACAAACCCACTTTAATTCATGAAGTTTCAGGTAAGATAAAAATCAATTAAACCCTCTAAAATTCATGAAGAAACATCCCCTACGGTTTAGAACCTTAAATTTGGCAATTGGAACCTATCTTGACCTAGATTGAGAATCATACCTAATTTCTGACCTAATTTGGGGTTTCTGTGCAAAATATCCAGTCAAACGTGGTCAAAAATAAAATCCAACTTCACCATTGTATTCCTTAGGTCCAAATTAGGGTTATACCAAAATTTGGACCTAAGAAAAGTTTTCCTTGACCCACTTTACAAATTGGTTCTCAATAATTACTTTCTGACCCTTAACTTTTTGAACTCTTGCAATTACCCCTCAACTTTCCCATCATTTTCTGCAAACCGGTCCCTCTACCACCGCAGTAGCAGGCCATACCTCTGGCGACTTCGCGCTGAGGATGGCGCTACGCAGGGCATGGGAGCTGGCCCCAGAAACGAGAGGAGGGTCCCCTACGTTGTCCTCTTCTGCATGGACCACCTCCTATGCCCTGCCGGCACCCATACTTCTCGTGCGAACGCGCGAGAGGTATGGGTCTCTTTTCCGACCAAGTCTCCTGCAACCAGCCCATGCCTCCTCCTCATGTTCCCCTCCCTGCCAGCACCTATTTAAGGAACGGCAGGGGCTGCTGCTTCCTTTAAGCTTGTCTTAGCCAGAGTTCCACCCCAAGTTCGTCTTCTTCTCCTCCGACCAAGTGATCCAGAAAGCTCCGATGAGACGCCCTCCTTCTTCTCGTCGCTCTGCCATAATACCAGTGGCAGAGCTGTCCTCACTCTCTTCCTCCGCTTCGCATAGCACCCGCGCGAGCACCTCTTGCCCCGTCGTCGCCGCCATCTCCCTCCACTGGACATCATCTTCTCTAGCGACAGCAGGTATTGCCAGTCGCCATCTCTCCCCCTTCGTCCACTTAATCAGGTTAGACTCACTTCTCTCTATCCCCTCTTCAATTCCCCTCAATTTATTTCACAAAATACCCCTTGATTCCACTGTCCACCATCGCCATCTCCACCTCCGGTCAGACCTCCGGCGAGGCGTCCTTGCCGCTCCACACCTCCATCCGCCTCGCCAACCGGTCCCTGAGCATCACCACCACCCACTGATCACCCTATGACCTTCCACTGACTGCACCAACCCTTGTCGCCTTCCCCTGAACAAACCCATCCTCACGACCACAGAGCGACATAGGCACGCACGCCTAGGCCACCCTGCGGCCAGCCAACCCCTGCTCACCTTCGCTGATGAGAGCCTCATCATGAACCCTAACTAACACAATTTGATCTAAATAAGTGTGAAGAAGCTCCTACAAAACCTAAAGAAAAGCCTAACTTAGAGAATTCTAAATTGAAGAATAAAATAAGTTATGAGGGGTAAAACTATAATTTTACCAATGCAATACACAAACAGGGTATCTAAGGGTCTAAACACAAGTCAAATGAGCTTAATAAGGAAGGAAGTGGGATGATCTGATCTGAAAAGGGTTATAGTAACTTCTAGGAATTAAATGACATTCTGTAACCATAAAAATAAATCTACTTTAATTCACGAGGTTCTAGGTAGAATAAAAATCAACTAAATCCTCTAAAAATCATGAAAAAATACTCTCTAGGGTTTAGAACCTTCAATTTGGCCTTTGCAACCTATTTTGACTTAATTTGAGAACCATGCCCAAATTTTAACCTAATTTGAATTTTTACGCAAATGGGTCGATCAAACGTGGTCAAATCTAAAATCAAATTACACCATTGAATTCCTTATGTTTAAATTAGGCTGGTACAAAAATTTGGGCCTAAGAGAAGATCACCTTGACCGACTTTACAAATTAGTCCTCTTGAATTACTTTTTGACCCTTATCTTTTCAAAACCTTGCATTTAGCCTCCTATCTTCCCCTTCGTTCTTTGCAGAACGGTCCCCCCTGCCACTCTATGCAGGCACCATACCTCCGACGACCTTGTGCGGAGGATGGTGCCACGTAGGGTATGGCAACCGCTCTTAGGAACGAACGGGGGTTCCCTATGTTGTCCTCTGTCGCAGGGATCCTCCCCTGTGGCCGGCAGCTGCCCATGCCTTTCGTGCGAATGCACAAAAGGCATGGGTCTCCATCTTCGGCCATCTCCGGCGAGTTCCCCACGTCGCTCCCTCGAAACCCTCTCCTCGCCAACACCTTTATAAGGAGTGGCAGGGGCTGCCGTCTCCTTCAAGCCTGATTTGGCCGAGGATCCCTCCATAATTTCGTCTCCTCCTCCCACGGTCAAAACGCTCGCAGTCTCCGGTGGCCCTTCCTCCTTTCGTCGCTCTGCTGCCATACCTGCAGCAGAGCCCACTCCACCTCGTCTTCCCATGCCAGGCCGCACCAGCTGGCGCCTTCCCGACCTCTTCCTCGCCGCCGTTACTCCCCTCTGGGCTCCTTCTTCTCTGGCGTCGACAGGTACGCACCAAGCGCCGCCTCTCTCCCTCTTCGTCAATTAGGTAAGTAAAATCTTTCCCCTATCTCTCTCTGTTGTTTCCTACTCCTTAATTCACTATTTCAACCCACCGACCGTCACTGTCCATCACCACCTTCTCCATCTCCGACCGCCCTCCGGCGAGGCATTCCCACCACCCCACGCCTCCATCTGCCTCGCCAATCACCCCTTAAGCACCGCGACACCTCACTGACACGGATTCCGCCCTTCATTCACCACCTTGCACCTCCTGACCACCCCCCGAACACACCCACTCCTACGCACGTAGGTTGCCCTAGGCACACGGCCACAGGCACTCTCACAGCACGCCACCCCTCGCACCGCCTTCGCCGCACTTTGGCGAACCTCCCTGAACCTTTTTGACATGGCCGTAAGGCCATTTGAGTGTTTCAGGTTTCGCCCTCCTCGCCGCCATTGACGAGCAGCAGGAGCTGCTTGGTAGGCAGCTCCAGGAGTGAGCCCCAGGTGACGCAGAAGGAATTCGCGCACACACCCAGGACTTCAATTGGGGTCGCAAGCCTTGGTTGCTGCCCCAATTGCTCGAAGCTTTCTCCCGCAGGCACCCGAGATCGGAGGTGGGACTTTAGTCCCACCTCGGAAGTGTGTGGGCGCACGCCCACACATAAATTGGAAAAGTGTTATCGGCTGGTTGCCTCTGATAACACTGGGGTGAGGTCCCTCACCTATTCATCGGGTCTCGTCCGCGACACGCCCACGCGGATCTGACCCGACCCGACTTCCCACTCCTGTGCACTCCTCACGCACCACCCACGCCGGTACGCCTGGACCCGGGCACGCGACCCGACCCGATTACCTGGCTCTGGGAGACCTTACCAAAGAGAGATTCAGAGAGAGAGAGAGACGCGGGGAAGGGGTAGGGTAGGTTTTGCGCTGACGTTTGTGTGTGTGCACAGGAAGGAAGAAAGGAGAAGAGGAGTAGCGGCCGAGACTTAGCAGCGCAGGGAAGAAGGAAGGAAGGAGAAGAGCAGAGGAAGCCAAGAGGAAAAGGAGAAGGAGAGGTTGATCAGATAAGGCGTTTGAGCTCTGAATCAGACGTCGGCGAAAAAGAAGAAGAGGCAGCAGCAAGAAAAAGAAAAGAAAGAGAAAAAGAAGAAGCCGCAGCAAGAAGAAGGAAGAAGAAGAAGGACGGAACTGCTGAAGACAGAAGACAGAGAAGAAAAGTGAAGAAGAAGGGCCAGAGCAGAAGAAAGAAGAAAAGAGAAAGAGGAACTGTAGCTGCTGAGAAAAAGAAAGGAAGAAGAAGCAGAGAAGCCCTTCAGAGAAGGAAGAAAGGAAAGGAAAAGAAAAGAAAAGAAGAGAAGAAGAACTTGCCGTAGAGAAGAAGAAAGAAGAGAAGGAAAAGGGAAAAAGAAAGAAAGGAGCAATTTTTACTCTCTTTCTCTCTCTCTCTCTCTTTTTCTTAATTTTTGTAAAACATTATCTATTGTGAATTTATATGCTTCTGGAATTATAATTTGCTCCCTGAGTTCGACCTCGGGAAACTTTTTATTTCCGAGTAGCAAATTGTATTAAACTGGTGACTGTTTCTTTGTACTATACTACGACGAAACCCTAGAGGCGCACCATTCGCCGTGATACGGCAAAGGTTTTCTGATGGTCTAACAGAGCCACGAGGTAGTATTCTTGCTTTCAGGTTCTGTGCCCTCGCAGCCATTGTTGCAGACCTTGGAGCAAGCGTGCTAGCAGCTCCAGGTTGGAGTCCCAAACCGCGCGGAAGAGATTCAAACACGATCCCAGGTCCCCAATTGAAGATGCAAGCCTCGCGTATCGCTGCGATTGCGAGGACTTCGGCTGCGGGTGAAGGCGCGGAAGCGGGTGGGACTTTTTGTCCTACCTCGGAAGTATGTGGGCAGACGCCTACACATAAATTGATCTTATATTTTAGGCTATTTGACAGAATTAGTGTGGACATACACCTATTATTTTACATTTTTCTTTTCCATACTCCAAAGATGTAGTTCATATTCACATACATACACTCCATTTCCTTCAAATTCCATCTTTAAACAAAAAAAAATTAGGTTCTTTTACTTTGACAAATATTGTGGGGAGTTTTAAAATATAATAAGTAAGGCAAAGATATCCAATATAGAAGACAAAGCTATGTAATAGAAGAATCCTATAAAAAATGAATATATATATATATATATATATATATATATATATATATATATATATTAGAAAGTAGAATGAGAAAGTAACAACATGAGATGTAAATCAACATGTATAGCCACAAAAGAATAACTTTTGTCCATGTGAATGAAAGAAGAAAGAGAAGCATAACTTTTGCCCATATTAATCAAAGAAGAAAGAGAAGTAGGTATCAATTGATTGAATCCTCAAAAGTAGGAATTGTACTACAATTTGGATTTGTAATGAAATCTTCTAAATCTATATTGAGTTGAAAAAAAGTCACCTCATCTTCAAACACATGTACGAGAAGTTATTGTTTATAAATAAATAATAGTAATAATAATAATAACGACACTAAAATGATTGATTCATGAAAGTCAAAATACTCTTGCTCTAGGGAGATTCTTTTTCCCATTTTAAGGCTAAGCTTGATTCAAAGAGCTATATAGCTGGGTGCTCTAATGATCGAATTCGTTGATTTTAACTTAAATACATTACCTTTACTCCTCATAAAAGTATCTTATTTATCGCTATTTTTCTCGGACAATGATTGGTGACTACCCTATGTATACAATGGTATACACAAGATCCCTCTGGAAATGAGACCTTTGTGTACATTGCTCTCCCGTCGCGAAGTGCGGGTTAGCCCATTAGTGTAATGAGAAAGAGTAGTATAAATTGAATATGACATATCGTTGTAATACTTTTAAAAAGGGATTGCTGAGAATATTTCAATCATTAGCCTGATTTGCATTCTTTGCCTTTTTCTTTCCGAAGGGCACGAGGATTGGGTGTTGGAGGATATTACTTTCTCAATCAGAAAATGGATGTACGAAAAGGGAAGACAAACATCAAAATTAGTAGTTGACAAACAGAACTCCAAAAATTCGAAGTCTCGTTGTCCTGATATTTAAGATTGCACATACTGAGACTTGGAGCGTAAGAAATTAACAAGTTGATATCTCCATGACAATGCTCTGAGCAAAATCCATCATGCGATCTCTTGCTATTTGACATTTATGTCACATCTATGGCTTGCTTTTTTTCTTTTTTTTTTAACTTCATTTGACCATTTTGTTAGACTAAGTTGTTCACATCTCCATTGGTTGTAAGTCCTGTTGCAACCAAGATTTATGGGCTTGCTTTTTTTCTCTTTTTTAACTTCATTTGACCATTTTGTTAGACTAAATTGTTCACATCTCCATTGGCTATGTAAGTCCTGTTGCAACCAAGAATGATGGGTAAAAAGTTGAACCCATTTCACATGATCTGATTAAAGTAACGAACTAATTAGGTGTTATGATTGAAACCTTCTAAATACGAGAAATCGAATGAGCAATAGAGATGAAGTGCTTAACACTGTAAGATTTAGGTGTTTGGAACAGCTTTATTCTGGCCTTGACATACACAGTCACAAAGTTTTACGAGGGTAAATTGTTGGATAACATATAAAAGCTTGCTCCTAGTACTTTGCCATTATCTCAAATCAAATCCTGTTTGTTACAAGATCATTTAAGAGGGATAAACACAAAAAAAATATTTTGAATAAATCAATGCTTCTAATATGGTCAATTGATCGGATGTCTCGCTTTAAAGGGGAAAATGACCTGGATTTTACTAGAGTTAAGTGTTTTTACGAGAGGAATCTCCAGGGGTGTTTAATTTCAGTGTTAGATGTTTGGTAGAACATCTAATTGGAAGGGTAGACATCTGATAGATTGATCATGGCTTGGATATATTTTCTTACACAGTTTTGCAATTTAAGATTCCAAGGTGCATAATCATTTTGGTCCAACATATAGGAGTTGGATGTTCGATGTAACTGTTAGATGTCTGGGAGGCCTCTTAGACTTCTAGGAAATTTGAATTTAAAGATAAGATTGTTTTTTTTTTTTAATTTGTAGCCATTAGGTAAGGATTCCTAACTAACTAGGGTTGTGATCCTTGAGCTTAAGATCCTATTTGGTAGGGGGAATAAGTTTATGGAATAAGTTGAAAAAGTAGAATAAATGGTAGAATAAGTGAGTTAACTCGATTGGACGTTTTGACGGGTTAAAGTTATTCCACAGAGAAGGTGGAATAACTTTACGTTGGATTAAGTCCACTTAATCCGACGTAAATAGGAGGTAGGTTAAGTGATAAGTTAAATACTTAATCCGTCAACCAAACACAACCTAAGTCTATTTATTGAATTCCCTTGGACTCTCTATAAGTTATCTAAAAGAAAGAAAAAAATACATCAACAAAATTACATCTCGATTAATTACAAAGACATTTTTCTTGATCTTGCATGAGCTTCTTGAATCATCTTTCTTGACCTTCTTTTCTACTTCCCTAATTTTAGGGCTTGAATTCCTTCACTTAGAACTTGGGACAAATGCATATACAACAAATATGTGTATCTTACTTATTGACTAATTTGTCCTTTTTGTAAATTATCAAATAATTAAAGGGTTGACATTAACGACCTTAAAGTAATATTTTAAAAACAATTGAGCCATAATAGAAGCATGGGTGACGTTTTTAGTATCTATCATCTTATGCAACATCCTACGCGAGTCTATTCGAACCACTTGTTACCCACAAAAGATGAATTTCAGGACAAGTCCCACCCTTAGCGCCTGTGCTCTTTTTTTTTTGGTTAGGGGACATAAGGGGCTGCACGAGAGGAGAAGCTCTTGTAACTAGTCAAGTGACACACTCCTTTCAAGGAAATCAAAAGTATGCCATAATTGGAATCGCTTATATAAAATTTATTTTATAATTTCTAACGATTTTAGGTTCTATTTTGTTTTGAAATAGAATCAAATATAATATGAAATAATTGATTCAATCTTTTTATTTAGATTATGATAGGAATGAAATTTTTAAAGAAAAGTTGTTTGATAGGATCAATTATTAAGATAAATGAAATAGAATTTTTTTTCATATTTGATCGAATATATTTTAAAAAATATGATAATTGTCAAATTTAACATAAAATTTAAGTTAAAAATCTACTTAATCCATTAATAAGAAATAAATATTATTAATTTAAAGAAACCCATAAATTTAAAAAAATATTTCAATTGAGTCTATTATTTTATATATATTACACTAATTCAAATTTAACAATCCTATCCAAATAAAATAGTAAACCAATAGATAAGGAAAACATTAAAGGCTAATTTATGAAATATAAATATCTTAATAATAAGAATTCAACTACATTATTCATTGTGAGAATTTAAAACTATAAACTCATAACAATTTTAATTTAAAAAATTTCTAGCAATGCCTTCTCTCTCATCATCTGAGAGAGTAAAGAAAAAATCCAATGTATTCGCACCACGAGCAATCTTCAGACCAATTGATGACGTTGACTTTAATTAAATGAAGTTATTTTTTATAACTCTCAGTTCAGCTTCAGTTTATTTTCAAAAGCATCAATCCCAATAGGTCTACTCAATTGGTTAGCTGCTTCTTTAATTTCTGAAGTAACCATAGTCGTGACGTCGATGAAAGATTTTCCTAAGCTATCTGTAAGAGACTTCTTTCTTTTATGCCCATGAATAAAACTCTCTTCAGATACTTTTTGATTTCTTGAGAGAAGAGGGGATTCAAGATAAATATCTTCTAAACCAACTGTATTAGCATTATTTTCATTTGCAGTTTCAACTTCTACTTCATCATCAATAACATCAGCAATAGCTTGAGAATTCCTTCCTGTGGCACGATTTTTCCCAAAAATAGTACAAAATTCATTATAATGTGGGAATTGCTTGTTTTTGAATTGAGTCACATCCTTGTGACTCTGCATGCAATCAAATAATAAATACATGTTTTAAGGAAATTTAAATTATAATAACTTAAAAAATCATATAAGTTGAAAATAAAATTACCTGCAAATAATTTTTCTATATCTCATTTTCAGCAACCACATACTTTAAATTTAGATTATATCTAAAACTACTTGTATTTCCATTTAATATATCCCACACAATGTGAAAGTAATTCTTAAATGTCTTGGTACGTGATTCAATATATGGCCTTCCTTTTATTCCATGACTTGATAATTTTTGTTTATGTGCCTTCTCTAATACTCCAAGATCTCCTTATTTGAATCCATTATCAATCTTGTAGATCTCATCATGAACCAAATCAAGTTGTGCTTTAATAAGATTTTGATCATCTTCATTTGATTGTTTTCGTTTAGTTTTTCCAAGGCTAAAACTGATTTCTATTACTTGGCTCATATCTTTTAAAAATAATTTATAAAATGGGATAAGCAAATATATATATTTATATATAATAAACTTCAGAAATTGCAAAAATATATAAAGCAACTTTATTTATTCAATTACATGATAATTTTAATTTTTTAAATAAGATTGTCAAGGAAATTAATATCAAAAAATATGTGCTCAATTAAATTCACGAATTAAACATTGCATTAGCTAAATTATCTTTCTATAACATCCATGCATCTGATGGTTCTATAGTTGTTATCAACTCTGATATGTCATCTTCATCAAATTCATCATTTGAGTATTGACCATTCATTTGCATATTTGGAACTTTTGGTATTTCATCTTCTATTGGATCTTTAATCATCTCACGTCTTACATAATTATGAAGAAGACAACAAGCTAAAATAATTCTATTTTGAGGTTGTATTGGATAAAATGAAGGACTCCTCAATATCCCCCAACATTTCTTTAGTAATCCAAAACAACGCTCATTCACATTCCTTGCTCTTCCATGTTTCAAATTAAAAACTTCCTTATGATTACTTGGTTGATAATTTGTTCTCCATATAGTCAAATGATATCATTGTCCTCTATATGGAGCGAGAAATCCTTCACCATTCATGTATCCATAGTCAATTAAATAATATTGCCTTATAAGTAAAAATTATGAGTTTAGGTTTCTAATATATTTATATTAATTGGTAAAGTATATTTACTGCGAGAAACAATCACTCCATTACTTCTTGAAAGTGCATCTCTTAATATACGACTATCAGTTGCATATCCTTTCCAACCTGATAATATGTAGATAAATTGCATATCTGGAGAACATGCACCTATAACATTAATTGCAATTGTTTGTTTTCTTGACCTATACTTTGATTTTTTTATTTCTCGTACAATCACTTCATTGTATGTTCCATCAAGGGCACCAATGCAGTCCTAATATATAAATCAATGGTTATTGAAATCAAAGAAGATGATTATGTAAAATTACGCGAGTATGTATGTACCTTAAACCATTTCCATCGATCAAAGGTTGAATTTTCAGGAATTGATTGTGGTTTCTTGTATAACTCATTATGTAGTCCTAGAACAACATTCAAAACATGGTGGAAATATCTACTGATTATCTCTCCATACTGTATGAAATGAAATTTGATAACTCTATTCTTTACATGATGTGCTATAATATATAAAAAGATAGCAACTTATTCGTCAACTTTCATATTTTCAAGAAGCTGATAATTTGCCAGTAGTTCTTAGCAAGTCACAAAGTTTCGAGAAGGCAAATCGATCCATTCTTGTCATCTCGTAACAACTTATGTCATTGTCGTATAATAACCTTTGAAGAGATACATTTTGTTGATAATCTAAGTTAATCATACTTCTCTTTGATAGATGTTTTATGTAATACCATCGGACAACGCCCTCCATAATAATGAGAAATAGGTGTACCAATTGTAATATATTTAACCAATGCACTAATGTTATGATCATTATCTATCGTTGCTTCTTCTTCCTTGATGAATTAGATGAATGTGCCATAAGTACACTACTCAAAAGAAAAAATAATTCAATTTTGCATTGTAATATAACTAATTTACAAAATATTAAACTTACAATAATTAACAATATAATTTACAATGTTTAACTTCTAAAAAAATTACAACATTTATTAAAAAGGATAATTTACAATATTTTTTAAGGAAAAGCATGGAGTTCTTGACATTTTTATTCACTTTTGAGTTCATTTTGGATCATAATTAAAGCTTCCAACAATGATATAGTGCTGATTTTCATGCCTCTATTCCTTTTGCATGGTAATGGAATTTAGCACTATTGCTTATGTCTCAACAAAAAAATGACTTGTTGGCTTGAAGAGCAAATGCACATAATGGGAATCACTCTTGGTCTGTTTGAGTTTGGAATCTAGTTTGTGGGTTGATGTGTTCAAACTACAGCTTCAATAAAAAAAGATACTGTTAGGTAGAAGCAACTTGATTTAGATGCAAAAAGTACAAATAGGAAATGAGAACAACTTGATTTAGATACATTCTTGTAGCACATCCCATTACAAGGTAAAATTCTCATCATAAAAGCACCCTTATAGAAATCCAACAACATAAAAAAGGGGGATAAGTTGGATGTGGAAAAGGTCATGTTTCGGAGTTAGGGCTTTATTGAACTTGTTGAATTCATTGGATGAATCCAGCAATTGAAAAAATGATTGATTTTGTAAGTTTGAATTCAGGGTTGTTGCTAATTAGTGGTGGCATTTAAAATCTTTATTACATGCTTTTCAATCTTTAATATAATTATTCCAAAACATGTACTTGTTCACTATGCCATTTTGATGATGCATATTCATATACCTCTCTTGTGCATCTCCTTTTAAACCTGATTGTAAACATCAATTGCTGTGCTTTTCTTCTATCTAATCTAGTTAGAGTCAATTGCCTTTTTTGCAGCTGGTACTCAACAAGGTTCTTATGCTTGGATCAGCAACTCAAACCATAATTGGTAGACCTATACTACCTGAAGCAGCTGTACATGCAGTTGTTGAAGAGCATGTAAGTCCACTACATCACTATATTTGATAGAGGATAACATTGTTTTGATTTTTGTTAGTGCATGTTTGCAAACACCTTAGCCATAACATCTCCTAACAAATAGCACAAGAGATCATTAAAGCTCTTTTGACATGCAGGTCGTGCAGCCAGTGCGTAGACATGTAGCAAAGTTAGCAGATTACATGTCTAGGAAATCTCAACATAGAGCAAATCATGGTTCATCAAGTGGGAAATTCCTTGTTGGAATGGATGATGTAAAAGCTGCTATGCAGGAAATGTTTCAGGCACCCCATATTCAAGTGATGAGATGTTGCTCAAAGTTGACTAGCAACTAAAAAGCTTCTAAGTGATGTTGTTCAGGAAGCCACAAAGCATAAACTTCAGAAAGTGCAACTAAACTTTCCAAGTGATGACGTGGCTTTTGCCTTGAAAAACTATGAGGATGTTCCATGGCTAACGAAGTACCTGTGAGCATATGCAGGTCAAGGTGGTTTTACAATGAAATCCCCATTAAATTTGATGAATGGCGTTTGTGGGTAGTGAGGTCCAAAAGATTTAGGCTATCACATCTTCAATTTAATGAAATCCCAAACTTACGAAGATCATTGCTCAATCCACTGTGGTTTAGAAAAGTTCCTTGTACAATAGCTCCGAAAAGAGCAATGGCAAAACCAAGAGTCGAGTCTCATGCTTTCCAGATTGCTGATGAAGCTGAGATGTATTCATTTGATCTAGATATATTTTTGCAACCTAACAGCTTTGGTGGCGCAAGATGTATAGGGTTAAGATGTATTCATTTAATGTGTCCTAGAGATTGAATATGTTGATTTATGAATGACTTAATTAATTGTTTTTCATGTTAGATCGAGATATGTTCTGATGTAAAAAAAAAGAAAAGCCTTGGCAACATCGAAACACTTTGCAGCTGCAGGCAGAATCACTCATCCTTCACCTTCCCAAGTTCCTAACACTTACCCCAACACAAGGCCCTTATATTCCATACATACACATAGCAAAAATAAAAAATATAATAACATATTACCTATGCATTGTAGGTGTGCGCGAGGGAAGAACCATCGGGTGAATAGGGAAGTGAAGATGATAGCAGTTGCCGGTGGTTGCGACAGAGGAAGGGGAAAGGGTGGTGTATCGACCCCGATGGGTAGGAGAGGAGATAGTAGGTGCTTGAACAAGGAAGCCAAGATGATGCAATGGAGGAATGGGAGAGGGTTGTGTGTTGCCGACATGGGAGAGAAGGTAGAGCAGGTGCATCCCTATGTAAGCTGGGGAGATCATTACAATGAAGGAGAGTTGGTTGTATCGCAAGTGCACAGGAGAGGGGGTGACAACTTAATTTTATGGGCATCGAGGATGTTTCCATGAAAAAGGATAGGAGTGATTACTTTAGAATTAATGGAGAAATCTGGGGAGCGGGGGGAGGTTGGGATTGAAAAAGTCAAATCTTTGAGGGAAATTAACGAACCCATTAATTTTTTAACATCCAAACTTAGGAAACGAATGGAGGAGAATTTTTGCATTCCATTCCCCCTCCCAAACAAACGCGGTTAAACGTCGCCTCGTTTGCCTCCTCAGCCTTTGCTCCACAGTTAGAGCGAGCGCTCTCCCACTCCATTTCCACCCTCCGCCTCCGCCACCTCTTCCTTCCCAACGGCTTCCAACCCCTACAAACGCTTCTCCGCAGAACAAGATGCCACAAAGCCCACACTCTCCTCCCCACTCGCCTCCTCTCCTCCTCCTCCCTCTCCTCCATCCCCTCCCCCTCAAACCCTCGCCTGGAACGCCAAGGTCATCTCCAGCGCCTTCGCCCTGCCCCCTCCCTCTCTCGCCGCCGCCCGCCTCTCCCCGCTCCGCGAATCCCTCACCCCACCTCGCCGCCTCCGAGGCCGTCCGCCGCCTGCGGGACCCACACCTCTCCCTCTCGCTCTTAGCCCTCACCACCTCAGCCTTCCACGTGCGCCACCGGCACATTGCCCACAAGGTGTTCGACAAAATGCTCCTGAACGAGTACCCCCCGGACGGTGCCATCTTAGAGCTCCTGATTGGTTCCTACGCCTGCGCCGGTGAATATGACGCTTCCCTGCAGTTGGTCGACAGGGCTTCCAAGTGCGGCAACGCCCTCTCGCCCTGCTGTTGCAACAATGTCATGGAGCAGCTGATGGCGAGGGGACGTATTCGCAACGGCATCCGGTTCTTCTTCCAGCGGTTGGGTTCTCCGGGTTTCACACCGGACACCTGCAGCTTCAACGTAGTTATCAAGGGCTTGTGTAGGTTAGGGGACATATGGCAGGCGTTTGGGCTCTACAACGATATGGGTAGATTCAATTGCCACCCCAATATTATCACGCATAACATTATGATTGATGGGTCGTGCAAGTTGGACATGGTTGAGGACGGTCACGAGTTGTTCGTGGGAATGCTTAGGAATGGACATTGCCCTCCAAGCTATCATCACATACACGTCGATAATTGGAGGGTACTGCAAGAAGGGGTTTGATGCATGAGGCATATGCACTTTTCAGAGGAATTGCAGCAAATTACGGGATAAGGCCCAATGTTGTCACCTACACTGTGATGATAGACGGATACAGTAAGGTCGAGGATTTGGCGTCAGCCGTTTCCATGTACTTGGTGATGATGGCCTGTGGGTGCTTGCCTGATAGAGTGACGTTCACCTCGTTGATTGATGCATGCTGCCGGAATGGGCAAGTGGATGATGCTTTCAAGTTTTGGCACGAGATGAAAGAGAGGAATATCTGGCCCGATGCATATGCTTTCACGATTCTTATTAATGCTCTTTGCAAGCAGAACTGGCTTAGTGAAGCTCAGTCATTTTTAACGGAAATGGCAGAGAGGAGGGGCATCTTGCCGAGGCCTTTTATGTTCACCCCTTTTATCTGTGCAAGACGGGAAATGTTGATGAGGCTAACTTGATTTTGGCACAGATGGAAAATAGTTGTTGTTTACCTGATAAAATCACTTACACAGTTATGATAATTGGGTATTGCAGGAAGGGAAGGACATCGGAAGCAATCGCTCTTTTTAATAAAATGATGGTTGACTGGTTGTACTTCTGATGATATTACAGTAAGATCATTGATATCTGCTCTTCTGATGGGAGGGGAGCCAGACGATGCTAACCATATTATGGCTACCCTTCGGAAAGAACAACAAATATGGGATCCATCAGATTCGACGACAGTTTCATCCACATCTTAGAAGAATGTAGATGCTTCAATTGTGGAATAAAGTAATTTGCTTATTTTCACCTAACAGAGCAACTGGTGTAGTGTAATGCTAAGGTAAATGTGCCATTTGTATTTCTTGTTAGCCAACGCAAGGGAGTTGACTACTGTAATAGGTGGATGCCTTCTTGACTCCATAAGTTCGGATGTGTAATTTAACAGGTGACTTACTGACATTGATTTGACCATTTCAATGCCTTAAATCTCTTTCCAAGAATTGTCGTCTTCTATATTATGTCGTTGATTCTGCTATTAGAGCTATTGTTTAATGTACATATCGAGTTGGAATTATTGGCTTAACAGTGACCATAACATTCCATAAACATGTTGCCCAGATGACACATAAGATACATCTGACGTTGTTCAAGCATTTTCTATAATCTTTAGAAGAGAGATTCTTTTTTTTTTTTTTTCTAAAAGTGCTATATTTTTTGTTTATGGTTGCCAAATCACATTTTTAGTATGCAAATGTAATCGTCTCACAGGATTTTATGGATATCTCTTCAAAAAAAGCTAGCATGCCACTTTCCCTGATTAAATCGTACAATGTTATAAGAGAAGTTTCAGCAATTTTTATTAACTAATGTTTAAATTTATGATAACTTGCTAATAAGGATTTCCATTGCTTGCAAAATTTTCAGAATAAAGCTCTGCAATTTTGTGATTTCTTAAGGGGCAATAAATCAACCACTGCATGACTTTTGTGGTGCAACTACCCTTTCTAGATGCAAACATTATCAGCTTAGTTATGGGCTTTCGTTCTGAATGTACGATGGCAAGTGTAGACCTTTAGCTTGACTAACACCTTACATGCTCATTCAGTTTTGTACCTCCACTTTTGTTAAATCCTTAGCACCCTGTTTCACTTTTGGTACCTTATAATATATTGTTAGAATTTACGTCTAATATGTACTTTGAATCTTTAATTGCTTAGGTAGTGGGGTCTTTTTGATGAAATTGTGGTCTGTATCTAAAGCTCAAGAATAAAAAAATTTTGGTTTTCACGGGGTTAGGTTCTTATTGATGAAACTGTACTCTACATCTAAAGTCCAAGAATAACATATATATTTCAGTTTTGCCATTTTATGCATTGTCAAGATCTTTCAGATGATAAGTGGCTGCTAAAATATGTGATGTTAAGCATTTATGCTTGAATAAGGTATGAGCATATCTTGCATCAATTGTGCCTTAAATCGCTGGGGCCTATAATGCCTTAACATGTGTGCGCTTGGCCTGGCGGATTCCCATTTTGGTTCTCGATTGTGGGTTCCAGGTGTTGATTGCCTTGGAATCCATGTACAAGAATTAAAGATAGATCTTCACATGTTTCTAAGATCAGAAATTTGGATTTTCAAATCTAAGGTTGTGTTGGTAGGGGCAGTTGATCGCTCTCTTTTCTTATATTCAAGGGTGTAGTGACGTTACGAAGGAGGGGATAATCTTCATTAGGATTTTCTAACATTCTGATGGTGATTGCTACATCAGTAATCATAGTTTTGGACTTCTGGAGAATCAAAATTTGATCTGAAAAGTTTTTTTTATATGGTGGATGATTTGATGGTCTAGTGTTTCTCCATGCATTCTTGATTACATGGTTGAAGTTAGTATGATGTCTGAATCTAAGGTGTGTGTGAGGCTCTTTCTTAATCTCAGGATGAAATCAGATGGGATGAACTATTCTTGATGGTCATGGATGTGTATAATGACCGTGGGAAGTCATGATTAGGATCATACTATTCTTCAATCAGAGGTTGAGAAGGTGATTCCAACCACTGATTATGCAGCATCTATGATGATAGGAAAGATATCTAACATTGTTACTGCCTCTTGGAGTGAATATGAGAAATTACTCCATGTGTATAGGCAGTATGGGACTTCAACTTATTTGTCTCAAGTAGGAGATGCAGATTGACTTGTTGATTTAGGAGCTTCTCAGCATATTTGCGGTGATGAAAGACAGCTCACTATTATTCATCCGGTTCCACTAGGCAAATTTGTACAAGTTGTTGATGGGAGACAGGAATTCATATCTGGTTAGGAGAAGGTTCATGTAGCCCCATATTTGAGGTTGGAGAATGTCCTTTTAGCCCCTACCTTTCCACTAAGTCTACTATCGATGAGCAAGATTACAAAGGAGCTGAACTGTAGGCCGATATTTGATGCTATGTCTCTTACTTTTGGGGATATTCTCATTGGATTCACTATTGGATGTGGTTGTGCGAAAGGTGGTACTTATTGTCTTCTGCAGTCAACTTATATAGGACATGCTTCTCTCTTGTCAAGAGATGCCACTAGCTACTTGTGGCATCTCAAGTTTGGTCATCTCCTCCCGCCGAAGCTTAGACGGATGCTGCAACAGATTTCTCCTACTGCTACTTTTGAGTGTAAGGCATGTCAACTTAGGAAGCATTACAGGAGTACCTTTCCTAAGAGTCAACAGTGGGGTTCCTGAGACTTATTTTAGTTGCTACATATGGATATTTGGGGGCCTAGTCGCACTCCAGATCGTCTGGGACACAGATACCATCTGACTATCATGGATGATTTTTCTCGTCTTACTTGGATATTTCTGTTGAAGGCCAAATATGAGACAAGGTGATATAATTCGTGCTTTTTTAGCTAAGATCAAAACTTAATATGAGGCAAAAGCGAAGACCATTAGATCAGACAATGCATGGGAGTTTTGCACCACTTCATTGTGCGCCTTTTATAGTGAGCATGGCATCATTCCTCAGACTACTTGTCTCCATACATCCTAGCAAAATGGTGTGGCAAAACAAAAGCATAGACACATTCTTGATGTTACACGGACACTTTTGATTCAAATTAGTGTGCCTAACTGATACTGAGGAGATGCAGTATTGATTGCCTGCTATCTTATTAAGTGGATGTCGTCCACTATTCTCGATGAGCAAGTTCCCTACTCCATCCTGTTTCCTAATAGTGATCTATTTGGAGTGCCTCAGGTTTTTGGATGCGTTGCATTTGTGCATGCCCATCGGCCCAATAGGGATAAACTTGCTCCTCATGCAGTCAAGTGTGTTTTTCTTGGGTATTCACGGACTCAGAAAGTATATTGATTCTATGATCCTGTTGGAGAACGTCACTATGTCAGTGCAAATGTCACATTTCATGAGTCTGTTATGTACTTTTCTACTATCGAGAGATGTCTTTTTCCTGAGCTTACTGAGGCTCCCATGCTTATTCCACCCGTACCACTAGGAGCGATTCCTATCACTGAGATTGGATCCTTACCGTCAAAGCCAGCACCCTCTGGACCTAAGCGATTTCATGAGCCTATAACCACTTACAGGCTTCTCGTTACATATCGGTAGGTATCCTCTTCCTTTGATCCTGCTCCACCCCAACTTCAGATGCCCACAGGAGATGACGCAAGGAGTTCCCAGGGTGATAGTGGAGGGCCTGTACCCAATACAGAGACAGAGTCAGAGCAATTATCGAATGAAGTACCAACTAATCTTGACCTTCCGATAGTCGTTGTGCTAAATACTCAGTTACTAGGCCTTGTCCACAGAGGGATTTGGGACTACCTTTCGACAGTTTTCTTGTGCATTATTAGTAGTGCAGATTCCTTCCACATATCATCAAGCCATGCTTGATCCAAAGTGACATAAGCCATGGAGGATGAGATGATTACTCTTTGTTCCCGTGGTACCTGCAAACTTATTACTTTACCTAAGGATGTAGCAGTGGTTGGATGCTAATGGGTGTTTGCAGTTAAATATAATTTAGATGGGTCAATTGCCAGATACAAGACCCACCTGGTTGCAAAGGGGTTCACACAGACATATGGCGTAGACTTCTTTGATACGTTCTCTCCAATTGCACGCCTATCTACTATGCGCATTCTAATTTCTATGGTAGTTCAGTGTGATTAGTGACTTTATCAGTTGGATGTCAAGAATGCATTTTTTTACGAGGATCTTCAGGAGGAGGTATATGTGCAAAAACTCCCAGGTTATGAGGTTTAGGGGGAATATGCCTGCAGGTTGAAGAAGTCTATCTATGGTCTTAAGCAGAGTCCGAGAGAATGGTTCTAGAAGCTCTTGAAGATTGTGGAGAAGATGGGTCTGAGGTGATCTTTGTCAGACCATTCCTTATTTGTCAGGATGACTGAGAGGGGCATGGTGGCTCTCTTGGTCTATGTTAATGATCTCATTATTACCGATGATAATGGGGCTAGAATAATTGAGGCCAAGTGATCTCTTACTAAACAGTTTATTATGAAGGATTTGAGACAACTATGATATTTTGTGGGGATTGAGGTGGCCACAAGCTAGTAGGGAATTGTTTTGTCTTAGCGTAATTATGCTCCAGATGTACTTCAAGAGACTGGCATACTGGGGTTCAAGTTAGCCAATATTTCCATGGACCCCAAGGTGCATCTCTATAATGAGGAGGTAGAGCCCGTGAATAGTTGAGCATACAGGCAGCTTGTAAAAAAACTATTGTATTTGATAATTACCCAACTAAATATTGCTTTAGCTATGGGCAAGTTAAGCTAATTTATAGACAAATCGATCAAGTAACATTGGCAAGTGGCTATGTAGGTGCTTAGATACCTAAAGAAAGTACCTGGGAATGTGATATTCTTCCAGAGAGGATCTCTCATGATGGTTATTGGGTATTTTGATGTCGATTATGTAGGGTACTTAGCGAATAGGAAATCTACTACTAGGTTTTGCACATTTGTGGCTAAAAATCTAGTTACCTAGAAAAGCAAGATATAAGAAATTGTTTCTAGATCCAACGCAGAGTTAAGGTATAAGGTCATGACCTAGACATCTGCAAAGATGATCTGGGTAAGATCACTATTGCAGTATTTATATGTCTACATTCAGAAGCCTATGGAGATGAGATGCAACAATCGAGCAGCTACATATATCACCAACAACCTCATGTTCCATGAGCATACTAAGCATGTTAAGGTGAATTGCCACTACATTAGAGACTTAATCCAACATAGGATGCTATGCATGCACCACCTTTGTCACATCTGGAGACCAAACAATAGATATATTCACGAAGCCTCTTCCACTCTTTGCTTTCGATGATTGTTGTTCTAAGCTAAACATAATTGACATTTATGCTCGAACTTAAGTGGGAGTGTTGGCATATCCCCTTCGATTTTTATCGGTTGTTGTTTGCTTTGCTTTATTTGTTTTTTCTATTTTCTATTTGGATAGGTTATGTGATAACGAAAATGCGTGATTTATAAAAATGGGTTTTAAGTCGTTGAGACGTGCAAATCCAATCAACTTTTAAATGTATAAACCTAGATAAGGAAACTATTTAAGGTCGTTTAAGGAGGCAATTCTAGTTATCTTAATGATTAAACTCTCTCTCACTCTCTCAAATCTTCTTTTTAGGGTTTTTGCGATTTTTAAGGTTTTTGGAAATCAAGGAAAATGAGAGAAAAATATGCCTATGTAATTGCAATAAAACTAAAGTAATAAATCCCAACCTTCCCAAACTCACCCTAGGCAAGTGTTGCCTAGGATAATTGGGAAGACACACAAAGATTGGAAAGCATAAATTGAAAAGCAAATTTTCTCCTTTTGTTTATAAAGAAGTATCCCAACACTAGAAATGTATGGAAAGCTCACTTGTGTGGAGGGATTCCACACAAGTAATTCCCAAGTAGAGGAAAGCTTCTCTACTACAAAAACAAAGGCAAAAAGTGAAAGTAGAAAATCTCCCAAAATACTTGAAGTTATCCTTGCTCCAAGTGTGTCTGCTCTCAACTTGAAGAAGACTCCTCCTTGCACCCTTGAGATAATCTCTTCCTAGCTCCTCTAAGGATGGTGGATGTCCACCCTTCTTCTAGCTGGTTGTCCTCCAATGGTGCTTGAACGGATTGAAACATGATTTAAAAAGATGTGATTTTTATGTCATTGTAACACATAACGAAAGTTCAGCTTTTACATATTTTTATCAGCTTGTGTAATGGCAAGTCGAGTCGATTCACGAGGAGGCGATGTGTTGATTTGAAAACCCAATGTTTAATGTCTTTTTTTTTTTTTTGATATTTTGGTTTTATGATTTTTTTGTCTTTTTCGATAAGAAAATAAAATGCAAATCACTTTTTGGTCACAAGAGATAATATCAACTACTTTCAACCAACTAACGAAGTTAAAGAATATGAAGATGGCTTGGCAATCGAACTCACAGACAGCATGGTAGGTGGCTTGTAATCAACTACCAAGCAAATTCACATGCCCAATAAAATCAAAGATGAAACAGAAATGTAACCTTCATTATCATAATGTTCCAAGTTTAACAAAAAAATGCTTACAAAAGTAAAAGACTACCAACTGTCAAAAACATGCAAGAAACTAAAGAAGAAGAAAGCTTATGAAAGGAGATGCTCAGATGATGATGTAGATGATAATGGTGCTCTTCTTCTCCTTGGCATAGAAGTGAGCTTCCTCCAAGAGGGTGACGTACTCTCTACTCCTCTTTGGTGTGAATGAAGAACTCTAGCCTAATTTCCTCCACGATGATGGCATGGGATGGTGGTGGTGGTGGAATGAAATGGCCATGGATTGGTAATTGAAGGGTGGTGGAGTGACTCCTTCTCAATGCTTAAATTTTAGACTTAGGTAGTTCTTAGGCCCTCCCTTTCTCCCTTGGTGCTCAAGAGATGAGATTGCTAAAGATGATTTGGAACGATGGAATGGATGACTTTATATAGAGGTGGAGAAGGGTAAAAAGGGAAGGAGGGAGGGGTGTGCCAATAATTATAGTTATGAGTAGATGTGTTATGATTAATGATGAAGTCTTGGAATTGGGTTGGGTGACTATTAATTGGTGGTGGGATCTAGGTGTGGTGAAATATGCATCCAAAATGAGGGTAGCTTTGTTGGAATTGGGGAGAGAGACTTAAATGTGCCATGGAGAATGTGCAAAGGTGGCTCTAGGTGGAGTGGAGCTGGAGCTTAATAAATAAAGTAGAGTTCATTTATTGTTGATGTAAGATAATTTTTTTACTTTGTGTTGAGTTAGAGCCTGGGGTTTATGAAACTTTTGAGTTCAAATTTCTAGCTTAATTTCTTCAATTCTTCTTTCTTCTCTCTTTTTCTTAGTTTTGAATCATGTGGTTATAAAATATCGTCAATTAGTGTATATCACATAAATTATGCAAAATTGGATGCATGCCTATCTAAAATACAAAACATGCTAAATGATTGTTGTATGATCATACTTTTAGCGTAATTGACTCAAAAACTTAGCAAAGTATATTAATGAGAAATAGAAAATGTGGTTTGATCAGTGCTCCTTGAGTTGGCTCCAAGGAAGAAGAAGATGGTGTGTAGAGACTAGAAGGAGGTGGTGTGGAGCTCTCCTAGTGTGCACACCCCCTTCTTCCAAGGCCTTGAGTAGGTATTTCTAGGTAGAAATAAATGAAGCCAAGGATGGTTTTTGAAGGTGGTTATATGGGTATTATATATGCATAGGGGGCTTGGTGGTTATGGCAAAAAATGGCATTAACCATGGTGGTTAAGCATCTTGAGTTGGCGCCAAAGATGAGGGAGAAGGGTTAAGGTTGGGTGGAGTATATGGAGGGCTAAGATGTGGTTTTGTGGAGGTGGTTATTGTAAGTTCCCTACTCGGAGGGGGTGACGTAATAATTGCGGAAATAAAATAAACAATCTCACAAAATAAACAAACACACCAGTACACAGGTATTTTTAGGTGGAAACCCAAACCGGGTGAAAACCACCACCTAACCCTCTCGAGTTAGGATTTTCCGATCAACCTAGTTGATCAAATCCACTAAACGAATCACTTTAAAACGAGGGTGATTCAACCTCAGTACAACCACGCTACAAGTACGAGGGTAGCGTTCCTCAACCCCTTCTCTCCACGAGAAGGATTTTGTCCCACGAAGGAGACGGAAATTCGCAAAGCGAATACCCAACCAAAAGACAAAGATAAAATAAAACAACAGGTCCTATAGAGCCAACAAAGTAATTAAGAACCTAGCTTCTATAGGAATAAGGAAACTCCCCTTTGCAAAGAGTGCGTCGAGGATGACGCGGGTGCGTGAGCCACGCAACGGCGCAATGTCGCTCTCGTGAACAACGGCGGGAGAGCGGGTGCGCGAAGACTTGATGCTCTCAAGAGAATGAAACTAGAGCTTGGAGAGCAAGGGCTTCTCTTAGACACAAAAGAGTGGAACTAAGTTGCTTAGGTGTGTCTCTTGTTTCTCTTAGTGTATATCTTGTGTGTTTTTGAGTTGCAAAGGCTCCCCTCTATTTATAGAGGCCTTAGGAAGGCTTTGGAAGGCTTAGGAAAGGTTCTATAGCCGTTGGGAACAAAACCCAAGAGAATCAGGCCGAAATCAGGACAATGATTACATTTGACAGGGTTATCAGACGTCTAACTATGGCATCAGACGTCTGGAAGGCCACTTTAAGACGTCTGATTTCAAGGTCAGACGTCTGATTCTATGCGGGTTTCTCCCTGATTTGAATCAGATCTAAACAGGGTTCTTGTGCAAGTCGATCAGACGACATACAGGACGTCTGGAACTAAGTATGGACGTCTGGAAACCTACTTTTACTGTGGGAATTGATTTCCAAACGTTGCAACGGCTAGAAAATCTCTGAGAAGAGATTTTGGGTCAGCCGAGGCAAAACGGTCATTTATCAGACGTCTGGAAAGGCCTAAGGACGTCTGATAAGGCTCTAACGGTCATATTCTTGACTGTTTGCTAAGCCAGCCAACGGTCCACTAATTGGACGTCTGGCAAAATCATCAGACGTCTTCTAAGACGTCTGGACTAAGGTATGGACGTCTGATTTCATCAGACAGAACTAGCTATGTCCAGCCTAACAGTTATCAGACGTCTGAAACAACAGTCAGACGTCTTAAAATGCTTTATCAGACGTCTGATTTGGGAATTAGACGTCTGGAAGTGCTGTTTGAACCCTATATTGGTTTTCTAAGTATTTTACAGAAAACCTAAGTATCCTAGGGTTGTGCCGGTGTTCCTAGGACTACTGTTAGGGTTCTTTGAGGCTCTTTAACATAATTTCTAAAGAGCAAGAAAAATAAAGATGAAAGTACATGAAAGGATTAAAAAGAATCTATCCTATTCTTCTTATCTTCTATCTTCAATCTGTCGCTCCACGCGAACCTCCTCTGTTTTCCGTCAAGCTCCTCCAATCCGTCCTGGATGCGAGCTCGAACTCCGTCTAAACACGTCCACATTTGCAATTGACCTGAAATCTAGGACTCAAATTGCAAATGTTAAATAACACGTGTTTTGTTATCATCAAAACAAATGATCGTGGTGCTTTAGCACCAACAATCTCCCCCTTTTTGATGATGACAAAACCGTAAATAATGCATAAAAATCCTCCCCCTTTTTGACATTATCAAAAAGGTTTAATTGATTTTATATTTCCTATAACTCCCCCTTAAAACATGCTCTTCTATGAGTTTATTTTAACAAAGGTGATATTCTCCCCCTTTTTGTAACAATAAGATAGCTATTATTTTTCTCCCCCTTACTAAAGGAAATTTAGCTAACTTGCATCTCCCCCTTAAAAATTGACAATTAGCTCATCATTTTTTAACTCCCCCTATCTAAATGCTTATAAAAAGATAGGGTTAAGAATTTTGCCTCACCTACCATGGCTAATAAAATGGCCCGAATGGTGGTGGTGGATGCCACATCGGATGGGGCTCCCATCCGTAGCTTGGAGGCCCGGGCATTGGCGCCGGTCTCCAATCTGGTGGTCGACGTGTGGCGGCTCCGTCGTTTGTTCGCCGTCTCGTCGGTCTTCTTGTTCTCCTCCTTGGTCTACTCCTTGGTTCTCCTAACTCGAGTTGACCAGCCTTGAGTTTGTAGGTCCAGTCCTTTGTATTGTAGTTATCCCTGAATCCTACAAAACAAGATTCTAATTTCTTTTTTGGTATCCAAGTGAGCTTGGATCCGGATCTGTTAGTGGGTCTCCTTGATGGAGATCCTTTCTCAACCTTAGGGCTATAAAAATTATCTACTTTATTGATTAATTTGTTGGAGTTTTCCCTAAGACATGCAATTTCTTTTTCTATAATACTCATCTTAGTCTTTAAATTAGAGATTTCTAACTTTAGACTATCATTTTCCTCAATCAATTTATTATTTTCATTGATGAGGTCTTGATTTTCTAATAATAGGTTATCATTTTTAGGACTAGCTTCTATGTCCTTAAGTTGTTTTTCTAACCTATCATTTTCATTTTTAAGAAAGCTAAGGTTCTTTTTAATGATTTTATTTTCTATCCTAAGTGATTTACTAATCTCAAAAAGTTCATTAAAAGCTTCTTGAAGATCGAGATTTACCTCGTTGTCTGAGTTGCTTTCGCTTTCGCTGTCGCTTCCTCTGGCCATGAAGCCGAAGCAAGCGGTTTCTTCTTCTATGGTATTTTCTTCTTCTTCCTCCGAGCTAGAATCGTCCCAAGTGGCTTGGAACGCCTTCTTCTTAGATTTCTTCTCTTTTTCCTTCTTCTTCTCCTTTTTGAGAAGAGGGCATTCTGGTCGCAGATGCCCTTTCCCGTTGCAGTGGTAGCAACGTCTCGGGCTTTCCTTCTTCTCCTTTTTCTCTTTCTTTAATTCCCTACAAAACTTGGAAAAATTTTTAAGTAAAATTCTAAAGTCTTCGTCGTCGGAACTTACCTCGCTATCCGACGCGGCTCTGAAGGCGAGAGTCTTCTTTAGTTTAGGCTCTGGTGTATCCTTCTTCTTCTGTTTCAACTTAGTCTCGTAGGCCATCAGATTGCCTAGGAGATCTTCCATGTTGAGCTCCTCCATTTCATTTGCCTCTTCGATGGCGGTGACTTTCTGTTCCCATTCCGGTCCAAGGGAACGAAGAAGCTTCCCTTGAAGCTCCCCCTTGATGAAAGTCTTCCCTAAAGCTTTCAAGTTATTTACTATGAGAGTGAACCTAGTGTTCATCTCACTTAAAGTTTCGTTAGTTTTCATAGAAAAAGCCTCAAATTCTTGTGAAAGTAAATTGAGTTTAGAAGTTTTTACCTTAGAGGTACCTTCATGAGTTACCTCGAGTGTGTGCCAGATCTCGTATGCGGTGGCGCATTGCGAGATTCTGTTGAACTCCTCCGGGCTGAGTGCGCAATACAACGCGTTCATTGTTTTCGCGTTGAGAGAGAGCTCCCGGATCTGTTGCTGCGAGTATCCTCTGGCGGGTTTCTCTTGGATGTCGAAGGGGGTCTCGCACCTGGCCCAGACTGTGAAGTCGGTGGCTTGAAGCCACGTCTTCATCCGCAACTTCCAGTAGGGGTAGTTGCTCCCGTCGAAGAACGGCGGATGGGTTGTGGACTGCCCCTCGGAAATCCTGCTTGTGGAACAGCTTCCCTCCATGTGATCTTTCCGCGGATGTTACTCCTGTCGGCGGAAAACCTGCTCTGATACCAATTGTAAGTTCCCTACTCGGAGGGGGTGACGTAATAATTGCGGAAATAAAATAAACAATCTCACAAAATAAACAAACACACCAGTACACAGGTATTTTTAGGTGGAAACCCAAACCGGGTGAAAACCACCACCTAACCCTCTCGAGTTAGGATTTTCCGATCAACCTAGTTGATGAAATCCACTAAACGAATCACTTTAAAACGAGGGTGATTCAACCTCAGTACAACCACGCTACAAGTACGAGGGTAGCGTTCCTCAACCCCTTCTCTCCACGAGAAGGATTTTGTCCCACGAAGGAGACGGGAATTCGCAAAGCGAATACCCAACCAAAAGACAAAGATAAAATAAAACAACAGGTCCTATAGAGCCAACAAAGTAATTAAGAACCTAGCTTCTATAGGAATAAGGAAACTCCCCTTTGCAAAGAGTGCGTCGAGGATGACGCGGGTGCGTGAGCCACGCAACGGCGCAATGTCGCTCTCGTGAACAACGGCGGGAGAGCGGGTGCGCGAAGACTTGATGCTCTCGAGAGAATGAAACTAGAGCTTGGAGAGCAAGGGCTTCTCTTAGACACAAAAGAGTGGAACTAAGTTGCTTAGGTGTGTCTCTTGTTTCTCTTAGTGTATATCTTGTGTGTTTTTGAGTTGCAAAGGCTCCCCTCTATTTATAGAGGCCTTAGGAAGGCTTTGGAAGGCTTAGGAAAGGTTCTATAGCCGTTGGGAACAAAACCCAAGAGAATCAGGCCGAAATCAGGACAATGATTACATTTGACAGGGTTATCAGACGTCTAACTATGGCATCAGACGTCTGGAAGGCCACTTTAAGACGTCTGATTTCAAGGTCAGACGTCTGATTCTATGTGGGTTTCTCCCTGACTTGAATCAGATCTAAACAGGGTTCTTGTGCAAGTCGATCAGACGACATACAGGACGTCTGGAACTAAGTATGGACGTCTGGAAACCTACTTTTACTGTGGGAATTGATTTCCAAACGTTGCAACGGCTAGAAAATCTCTGAGAAGAGATTTTGGGTCAGCCGAGGCAAAACGGTCATTTATCAGACGTCTGGAAAGGCCTAAGGACGTCTGATAAGGCTCTAACGGTCATATTCTTGACTGTTTGCTAAGCCAGCCAACGGTCCACTAATTGGACGTCTGGCAAAATCATCAGACGTCTTCTAAGACGTCTAGACTAAGGTATGGACGTCTGATTTCATCAGACAGAACTAACTATGTCCAGCCTAACAGTTATCAGACGTCTGAAACAACAGTCAGACGTCTTAAAATGCTTTATCAGACGTCTGATTTGGGAATTAGACGTCTGGAAGTGCTGTTTGAACCCTATATTGGTTTTCTAAGTATTTTACAGAAAACCTAAGTATCCTAGGGTTGTGCCGGTGTTCCTAGGACTACTGTTAGGGTTCTTTGAGGCTCTTTAACATAATTTCTAAAGAGCAAGAAAAATAAAGATGAAAGTACATGAAAGGATTAAAAAGAATCTATCCTATTCTTCTTGTCTTCTATCTTCAATCTGTCGCTCCATGCGAACCTCCTCTGTTTTCCGTCAAGCTCCTCCAATCCATCCTGGATGCGAGCTCGAACTCCGTCTAAACACGTCCACATTTGCAATTGACCTGAAATCTAGGACTCAAATTGCAAATGTTAAATAACACGTGTTTTGTTATCATCAAAACAAATGATCGTGGTGCTTTAGCACCAACAGTTATGATATGGATGGTGGTGGTGATTTGGCGCCATATGAAGGGATGTAGAGCTTAGGTAGAGTTGGCGCCAAAAATAATGTGGTTAAGGTGGTTGTTTTTGGCACCAAAAGATGGAGGGCTAGGATAGGGTTTCAAGGTGGATGGAGGGTGGATGTTGGCTTAGGTTTTGGCGCCAAGTGTGGAGGGATGTGAAGGTAGTGGTGGTTATAGGGTTGGCGCCATATAGGAGGTAGTTATAGGTTGTGGTTGTGGGTGAAAGGATGCATAAGGTGGCGCCACCCTTGAAAGGGTGCATTAGGTGGGTGGTGGTTATTGCTATGTTGGTGCCAAAAAAAGAGGTGGTTGCTTGGTGCTTTTTGGCACCAACCTTAGGTAAAGGAAGGGGTAGAGTAGGGAGCTAGGTGGAGGAGTAGGAAGAGAACTTAGCTTAGCTAGCTTAAGCTAAGTAGTAGCTAATGGGAGCTAGGTGGAGTCCTCTTGAGCTATCATGGGGCTGAGGAGAGTTGAAGTAGAGTTTCCTGTATAATCATTAGCTAGCTTAGCTAGCTAGCTTAGAGATAGTAGCCAAGCTAAATGGAATTCATTTGAAGGGAGTTGGGGAGAGCTGATTGAGTTGGAGATGAGCTGAATTATAGCTTAAGAGCTTCTGTCTTCTTCCTTCCGCTAGGGTTTGAGTCTTTCTTGTTAACTTGCCAGAGTTTAGGTGATTCCGCAGTCCCTAACAAGCAAGCAACATAAATAAGTAGCATAAGATACTCCAAAACCCTAATAATGCATGCAATGTTCTTAAGAATGCATGTATGTATAATGCATGACAAATAGTGTAATGTGTATGCAGAAAGCCTAAGAACTAAGTGTGATTTGTGCTTAAGAATGATGATAAACAGGAGTTTATCACACCCCCATTCTTAGCTTTTGCTAATCCATAGCAAAAATTGATTCGTACCACAAATTTTATTGAAAGAAAGAAATAAAGATTTTTTTTTTTTGTTTTGAGGAATAATAATTTCTTGTAGGACTTTGGTTGATTTTGACAAAGGAAGGTATGGGATTTGTTATAGATGAAACATTAAGGATACTTGGATCCAAGCCATCAAGGATACCAGTAGAGCTACAGTGTGGTCACAACACAGAAGAAAATGATTCGTTATTTGAGGATGTTACTCGATATTGCAGTACTGTTGATTGCTTGCTATATCTCATCATTACATGACCTGATATCAGTTTTGCTGCTAGTAGAGCCAGTCAGTTTATGTATAGTACAATCATTGGCGAGAGGTTTGTCTCATTCTGAGATACCTCAAGGGCACTCCAAGTAGAGGATTATACTATAAAGAGAGTGGGTCTCTTGATCTTCTAGCATATTCAGATGCTGACTATGTAAGATCTATAGAGGACAGATGATCTACATTAGGTTTTGCTATATATCTAGGAGGTAACCTAGTTTCTTAGAGGAGCAAGAAACAAAATGTAGTGGCTCGCTCCAATATAGAAGCAGAGTACAGATCGATGGCCTAGGAAGCTTGTAAGATTATGTAGATGGTCAGTTTTCTACAGGACTTAGGGAAAAAGGTTGACATGCTTGTCCTGCTCTATTATGACAATAAATCAGCTACCTACATTGCATCGAATCCAATCTTCCATGAGAAGACTAAACATATTGAGGTTAATTGTCATTTTATACAAGAGGCAATCGTAGAAGGAAAGATAAGTACCCTATACATATCTTCAGAGCTTCAATTAGCAAATATTTTCACTAAGCCATTGAAGAAGAAGCACCATAATTTTTTAATTAGCAAGTTGGGCCTTATAGACATATACGCCCCAACTTGAGGGGGATTGTTGAATTATAAGGGATGTGTTTGATATTTTTTGATTTCTTATGGCATATTTATGTAATTGGTCCAGTCCTCTTTTATATAAAAGAGGGGCTAGGGTTTCTTTTGAGGTTAATGCGTTCTCTTTAGTTCCACAGTTCCCATTATTTTCAAGTTTAAGTTGTGACACATTATTAAAAATCTATGATACTCAACAAGTCAGCATACATTCCGAATCACATTAACATACATTCCCAATCACAATATGATTAACTAATCAACATACATTTCCAAGTTTAGTTTATTTTTAATTTTTCACATTGAGGTGCCATGGAGGAGAGGAATGCAATGAGGAGGTTGCGGCTATGAGGGAGGACGTGAAGCAATGGAGGAAGAAGAATTTGACATTAAGAATAATTAAATTTTGACAAACTAATATGATAACAAAGAGTGTCTAGATTGTGGCTAGTTAACAGGGAGGAGGGAGGGGGTGGCTAGCTTGGGCTGTGATCGTTAATGTGGTGGTCATGATGCTTGGGTGGAGGGAGTTGTGGTGCTTCGGTGGAGGGGAGAAGAGAGGAGGTGGTTGGCTTGGGTGGTGATCCTTGGTATGGTGGTTGTGGTGCTTGGGTTGAGAGGAGGAGGGAGGAGGTGGTTGTTTGAGGGGGAGGAGGGAGTGAGGAGGATGGGTGGTGGAGGGGGAGGACCAAGGAGGACAGGTTACGAATGGGGAGGAGGGTAGGGATCAAGAAGGCTGGTAGAAGGAGAGGAGGAAGGGGTACCTAGAGGAGCGATGATGCAGCGGTGTTCCGACGATGGGAGGAGCAACAATTGATGGCCATCATCGGTGTTCCAGAGAGAGGTGGCGGTGAAGGAGGGTTAAGGTTTTGTCATTGACCTTAAGGAGGTTCATGTAGCCCTGCACTTGAAGTTAGATAATGTTCTTTTAGCCCCTAACTTAACATTGAGTCTGCTATCAGTGAGCAAGAATGCGAAGGAGTTGAACTGAAGGGTGATCGTTGATGTCATGTCTCTTACTTTTAAGGATATTGTCATTGGACGCACTATTGGATGTGGTTGTAAGGAAGGTGGTGTTTATCGTATTCTACAGTCACCCAATGCAGGACATGTTTCTCATCATGAGGTGCCACTAGCTACTTGTGGCATCTCAAGTTTGCTCATCTCCCCCTACCGATGCTTAGACGAATGTTGCTACAAATTTCTCTTACTGCTACTTTAAGTGTGAGGCATATCAACTTGGGAAGTATCATAGGAGTACCTTTCTCAGGAGTCAGCATAGGGGTTCCCAAGCTTCATTCTAGTTGCTCCATATGGATATTTGGGGGCCTCGTCAAACTCCACATCGTCTAGGACGTAGATACTATTTAACTATTGTGGATGATTTTTCTTGCCTTACTTGGATTATTTCTGTTGAAGGTCAAATCTGAGGCAGTCGACATGATTCGTGCTTTCTTAGTTGGGATTAGGACTCAATATGAGGCAAAGGTGATGACCATTAGATCAGACAATGCGTTGGAGTTCTACACCACCTTACTATGCACCTTTTATCGTGAATATGGCATCATTCATTAAACTACTTGTCCCCATATATCCCAGCAAAATGGTGTAGCGGAACAAAAGCATAGACACATTCTTGATGTTGTACGGACACTCTTGAGTCATAATAGTGTGCTTGATAAATATTAGGGAGATGCAGTATTGACTACGTATTATCTTATTAATCGATGCCGTCCACTGATAGTAATCTATTTTGAATGCCTTCTCAGGTTTTTAGATACATTGCATTTGTGCAGATTCATAGGCCTAACAGGGATAAACTTGCTTCTTACGCAATCAAATGTGTTTTTCTTAGGTGTTCAGGAACTCAGAAAAGATACCGGTGCTACATCTATTCCCAGGAGACAGGTATGTTAAGGTTCAAGCTAGCCAATATTCCCATAAACCTCAAGATGCATCTTTATGATGAGAAGGCAGAGCCCGTGGACGGTTGGGCATATAGCCAGCTTATGGGAAAACTGTTGTATTTAACGATTACTCGACTAGATTTTCCTTTAGCTATGGGCAAGCTGAGCCAGTTTATGGACAAACCGACCAAGCAACATTAACATGCAACTATGCAACTACTTAGATACCTCAATAAAGTACTTGGGCATAGGATACTCTTCTAGAGAGGATCTCTCATGATAGTTGTTTGGCATTCTAGTGTCTGTGCTTGACGGATAAAAACTCTACCATTGGATTTTACATATTTGTAGCTGAGAATTTGAAGGTTTTGAAGTATTTAATGACATCTATGTAATTAGTTAAGCCCTTAATTAAAATTAAGTGTTAGAATCATGGTAAAATGCAGTCCAAAGTATTTCAACAATAAATGGATATGATATAGATATAAATTTTATATATTCCTTTTTAAAAAAATATAAATTTTATAAATAGATATAACTATGAATTTAACCAAATATATCGTGTCATGCTTCTCTACCCACACGGTGCGGTGGGGGATGGTCCCACTGATACAGTGATACTTCCATCTACCCAACGAGCACCACCACCACCGCCATAGTTGCAACTGCAGCGACAGCAGCAGTAGTAGCAAAACGCCAGTCCCTTCCTGCCACGTTTTCACCACATCCCCCTCCACCACTTCTTCTCAAGAAGCAGCAAACCCACATTTCACCCCACTCGCCTCTTACCCCCACAGACTTCGTCTCTTCCCCCACCCACTACATGCAAACCCCCTTATATACCCACCACTACCTTTCCCTCCACCACTGACAAGAAACTACTCACATCACCACCACCCCTCCTCCCAATGCCCACCACCACCACTTTACTCTTCCTCCTCCTCTTCCTCGCCACCACCACAGCCATCCCACTTCTACCGACCTTCCCCCACCCCTCGTCGGCGGTAGCGACGGCCCCCTCGGCCTCGGCCATCGCCGCCGCCCCATCCTTCCTCCCGGACACCCCGAGGGTCCCTTCCGCCCCACCTCCGGCGATCTCGCCAGACGTCATGCCCCTCCTCCCCTCCCCGGGCTCCTCCGCCGCCCACGGCAACCCCACCATCCCCTCCAGCCGCAGCCCCCCCAACCCCGACCTCCTTCCCCACGACGCGTCCGCCCCTCCCAGCTCCTCCTCCGCCCCCCTCGCCGCATCCTCCGGTTGGGCTCCGGCGACGGGAGCCCTCCCCTTCTTCTCGTTAGGGTTCGCTCTCTTGTAAAGTTTCCTTTCGGTTGGGGCTTGTCGTGTAATTTCCCTCTTTGTTGGTTGGTAGAACCTCGTTTTGGTGATATTTGTTGTTTTTTCCCTTTAATTTTTTTTTTTCCGTTACATGATTCCTCGTTCAGGCTGCATATAGTTGGCTAATAAAATGTGGGGGCATTGGGTGGTGATCATTGTGTAATTATATTTTTGGTGAGCGCCGATTATTAATTATTATCCTCATCCTTGTTTTTCCGGTGCTTTGCGATTGTGGTGATTCCTTTTGCGAAAGCACTCGGTTCTTCCCACTTTAATGAGAGCACCTCTTTCCAAAAGGTTTGTGCTCTTTCAGAAAAGTGGCATGTTATCATTGTGAAATTAGTTCGATTATCTCGTAGCTCTCACCTTTTTTTTTTTCACTGTTTTTTCCTTTCCACCACGTAATGTACATTGTGTTTCTCCCCCTTTCTTTTTCTCTGCCTTACACGTGTGTCACTGTGAAGTCTTTCCTTGTTTGATTCCATCACTACCCCTTTGGTGGGATGGTCGCAATCTGTAGGATTGAAAGGACTCGTTGTGAATCTACTGTCGATAAGGTCATTTAGGTAATCGGCTCGGTTACTTTGGTTGAAGGTCATTTACCTTTCTTGTCCTTTTGAGGTGTGCTCCGGTATTGAGCCAATCCCTTCGAAGCTTTTACCTTTCGTTATTATTTGTATTTAATATAGGGGGTTACAATAATAAATGGCGTGACTCAGTTTCACGAAAGGCCACACTTACATGAAGGTCCATGTTGTGATTTTTGAATGGTGGTGAATTTGAAATGAGTGGGTACTCTGACGAGGCAAAGTGGCACCAACGACTCTGCTGTGACTGCTGTCATGTCAGGGATCGGTCGCTGGTGCTAATAGACCATGGCATCTGTTGTCTGAGGGGGACATGTGCGAGAGACGGGTCGGCTATATCCCTCTCCTCTCTCTCTCTCTCTCTCTTATCATCCCGATCAGTTATCGGAAATCGTGAGTGGGAAAGCTGAGCCTGAGCTCTCAGCTTCCACCACAGAAAAGTTCATCAACCGGGGGGGTTTTTGCAGAAGCCCCGTAAGACGAAAGGGAAGGGCACTTTGTATCTACTTTGTGAATGCAACCGTAGCTTCCAGACTTGGTATGGGAGGATGAAAAAGTTAAAACGATTTTGAATTTGCGATCAAGAAGGGTGATCTTGAGGGCTAATTTGGATTGAATGATAAATTTTACGAGATAATTTTTTTTGTAGTCAGATTATCTTTTATTTTTATTTTAAAATTATAAAGGTTATTTTGATAGGTTAATCTATGATTGTTTGGAAAGTTTACGGGTTAATCTGTAAAAATATATGAGATAACTTACAACAAAAAATTATCCCACTTCAATCTTAGAATAACTTATCTTAGGTTAAATCCTCTTAATCCAGGTCAAAACATTATTTCCACCAAACAAAGTTGACTCCTATTTTGATAGATTATCCTCCTTACCAAACTAAACCTGAGAGTTTAGGGTTGAAAAAAATAGACTTCAAGTGTTAAGAAAATTTAGGTTTTCAAATATAAAAGTGGTGTGATGCCCATTATTGTTTACCTTGTAGCATATATTAACACCTGTATATGCTTACTTATATGTTTAGTTGAACAAGTGTTAACTTGTGTTAAATGCATCAAAGGAAGAAGTGATGCACTTTAGATGAGTCCATAGCACCATGGAAGTCGTTGATGTGCAAAATTGGTTTTATCTTCTCAAAACTCATGTCTTCTAACAACAGATTAATTTATAAACAAAGGTTAACCCCTTAAAACAAAGGTTAAACCCCCATGGTAAATCAAGCCTAAGTGGTTGCGATTTCATGGCGTAAGTCAAGGTGAAGCTATAATGCTCTAAAATAGTCCTACATAGAAAATTCATAAAAATAAGTGGTAGGATATGAAGATTGAGAATTACTACTTGCAACTTAAATTTTAATATTTTAGATGGTTATTTGAGTTCATGGATTCGTGGCCAATAAATTGTTAAAGTTAATTTTTCTCATTGCACTTAGGTGTCGACCTGAGTCATTATAGAAATAACTATCTCTTTCTCCAATCATCATAAGCTTGAGAGTCTTTACTTTGAAAGATCGATGGCAAAATTTGATTAGCATTGAAATTGAATACCTAAACTTTATTTGGCAAAGGAAATTGAAGATGTGATTTATCATCATATTTGGAAAAACGACAAGAAAACTTAAATCATTTATGAAAACATTCCCCCATGGGTCCATAAAAAATATATGTCGAAGAAATTGAGAGTCTGATGTGCACTAATCTAAGCTATATGGGAGAAACAACAAGAGAAGAGTACTTCATCCCTATGCAATCAACATATATGATACCACTATAATTCACCTTGCAAGCTAGTCCAACGTTGGAAGGCACCTAGAACTGCACGTAGAAAGCAAACATGAGAACTTTGGAACTCTGCTATGGAGCAATAGCTCTCAATACCCATCCACTTCTACCCTACTGATATGCATGACAACCCATGCTTGCTTCAAGGAGAGCTCACAAGTTGTTTCATCCAACCATAGCTAGCTATTTTTCCCAACTAATGAGATCTACTAGCCATGTATCTTCCCAACCGTAAAATCCTCTACATGTAAGACTCCTAATCAGTAATTTGCTTGTCAAGCAATAACAAATTGGTCTTTGCACTTAGATGCTCTCCGGTAGGCTTGCTTACTTGGCAAAAGATGCTAAAGCTATAGTGATCACATCAATGGCATTGGAAGAAGATGTAACACTTGACTATGAATCCAACATTCTAAGTGATTGCAAGATGGCGATGAATATGGTTGCAAGGTGGAGTTACAAATTAATTTTAGAGGGGGCAAAATATGAGAAATTCTACTAAAATTAGAGGTTTTGGTAATAGAATTAAAAAAGTAAGGGGAGGCAACTTCCTTACTTGCCCCTCCCTAACTCCACCCCTAGTTATAGGAAGAGCCTTGCCACTATTGAAAGATGCAAGGAGCCCCTATTATTTCCATTTTTCATGTTCCTAGAATTGTAGTAACCTTATCCTGCCCATTATTTCCCTACCTTTTTGTTCTGAGAATGGGGCTTAGGAAAGGTGGTTATCGCTAAATATTCTACCCTCTCTAATCAAATGTCTAAACCATTGTGTTAGTCCTTAATAAATCAAAGTTCTTTACCCTTCACATAAAAAAGGGACTCCCAATCTCACATAAGTATGCTCCAAAATTGACATTCTTTAAGTAGTGCACACCCTTCTCATCCATGATGGCTGGAAGTTCTGCTCAACCATAAAACCTCAAACCCTCCTAACTCATTACAATTGGATCTTGTTGGCATTTAACCTACTAAACTCAACACTATTACTTGTATTCATGATATACAACCCGGTAAAGGAAAGTATAAGTGCAATTATAGCAGCTAGCTGTTAGACTATTCTAATACTAGTACAGATGTGGAAGCAAAATAAAATTACAAAACTTCCACGATCAACATGGGGACAAGGGAGATGGGTCTGTATTGGATCATTTCACGAGACTTGAGTGTTACCCTTATGCAGGGCGCAGGGATTGGACGACACGCTTATGTATTAAATCAAATGGTTTCTTTAAGGACACTAGTTGTCACCAATAGCAAAGAACAATTTCAGTAATATTTTGCTATATATTATATAATATAGTTTACTTCTAGTTCTTACGTATAGATTTAGAGGCATGAGACTTGCTTTTAGAAAAGCAGAAAATATTCCCATTTTATGATTGTTTGTAAGGATAAATGTACTGCCCGAGGCAACTACCCCAATTTCGCGAGCGTTTCGCACTAACCTTTCTTTATTGGAAATTATTTCCTCGTTACCTGATGGGCAAAAACAGCGGGCCTTAATCTCTCGAACTGAGCCTTTACTATTTTTGTAGGTAATTGTTAATATACCATCATCATTATCCAAAAACATCATCCCACCCACTTACATTAAGAGGGGGACCCATTTACCCGTTTAACCCTTCTTTTATCTAATCCGTAGTCCAAAATGTGATTTTGGAGGAAGATGGATGGGAATGGCGTTAGAAGAATCATTATTATCTACAAAATGTTCCATCTTTTCGATATTTTCGTGAAGAGATTGTCTTCTATATATATATATATATATATATATATATATATATATATATTAGTCCATGAATTTTTACTTTTTTAATTTAGCTATCCATAATTTCTACTTCATAAGGTTCAATAGTGAATATTAGTTTAAGCTGACAACAATCTACCTAGAAAATCATGAAAAAAAAAATATATATATATACGTTCGTATCCTTTTGCATGGGTACCATCATTGGCGGAGGGATGTTTTGCTTCTTTTTCCTTTTTTTTTTTTTCCTTCTATGCAGCATCGGCACATGCATACAGTCAGAGATCTAACATAAGATCTGAACATAGCTAATCAGAACATGCTTCCACCAATTGCGGGAGGTGGCTTGAATCCCCGGCCATCTGAACCCCTTTCTTCCACCCTACTCCTAAACCCTAGCGCCACCACCTCCGTTACAATCGAGATTGGGTCCCCAATCAACCTCGGGAAGCCAGTCAAGTAACGCCCCCACTTGTTCCACCATCATTTTCCTATCACCTCTCCCCCTATTCCTCGGTAGAGGAGTGTTGCCTTCACCTTCTTTGTCATGCCGTGTCTCCACCTGCCTCACCATGTAGCCGTTCCTTGCTTTGCTCTTGCCTTGGGTCTCATCTTCTTCCTCACGTCGAGGTTGTTTTGGCCTTCTAGATGGCCACTACATCGATTGGGCTTGCTACTAGATGGGTCACATGCATGGTTTGTCCTGGTCGTGGGTTGCACATGTTTGGATTGGCCGCAACCCACGATGCATCACTATCTTGCATGGTTGGCGGTCCCCCTTCCAACAAATGATGGAGTTTAGCTCTGTTGTTCGACAAGGGGGGCTCTCTTTTCCACTCACATTCTTTGCCTTGAGTTGGTGATTTCAAAGCATTACTACTATATCTTCTCTACATATGCTTCTTGTCTTTGCCTTGGCATAGCTTTGTTGGCCTTCTTTGAAAGTTCCTTCGCAAGTGGCTATGCAACCACAATCCTAGCCCTGTGCATCCGTGAGTAGGACATCACATAAAGCAATTATTGGCATCCTGAACGTTCTGTCTGCAAGTGATGTTTTAGTTCAATCTTTTCTGGTGCTTAACGTGTTGTAGTGGTCCATTTTGATTGTCAAGTTTGACTTGGAGTGGGGCCGTTGTGTCACGTGCTATAAGGTTGGGACTATTCGGCAAGAGGTTAAGATTTGATTCATGGTTACAGAAGGAATTGTTGATTATTTTAACTTAGGTTACCTTTTGATCTTATGTTATTTTTTTCGTTGTTTGGATCACGTAAGACGTCAGACCTTCACACGACCAAGATTAAGTCTGACTTGTTCTAACTTTTGATTTTTTTCAACCTCTCGTTTGCATGGAGCAGGTCAATCGCCAAAGATTTCTTCTGGTAGTGCAATCATCATCTTAAAACATGGAGCAATTTGCTAGAGCCTTTGGTGAAGCTCTCTCATAGGAATTGTCACTTTGGGGATATTTTTCTTTTCCTTTCTTATGTTTTTATTTTTTTGTTTTGATTTTTGGTTTAGAGTTTTACCTTCTCCTTCGGAGAGTTCCTTTCCCCGATGATATAGGGCATTCTTGTTCCCCCTCTTATAGTAGAGCGGTTGTCACTTCTCTTCCTTTTCCCTTCTCGAGGGTTTCATCCTATTGTCCATGATATGGGAGGAGAGTGTGCCCCCTCCTCCCACCTGTCTACACGCAAAGACTCTTCGAGAAGCTTGAGTTCCGATTGACCCATACGTGCTTGATCAAGGCCCCCCACCCCCAGCCTCCAGATGAGCCTTTCCCTCCTCCCAAAGCTCTCCCCTTCATCAAGCTGACCTCCTCCCCGACATGCGTAGACTCCTGTTGCTCATGGTGGCTAGATGCGTCAGTCGAGTAGCTGTGGCACCAAGGGATTCGTGCGGCATTCCAACGTGCTTCTGAGGTGCAGTGTGCCGTGAGCGGCGATCCGATTTGTTGCGTTGCTAAGGTGTGATGATTGGTGGCGGACCGAGGGAGAGCTTCAATGCTCATTCTGGCGAGCTGTGGCGTGGAGCGCTTCGGCGTTCGATCCGGCTAGCCAGGGCTACGACGATCTGATGTGTTGAGGCACGTTGGGTTGTGCCATGGTGGTAGTTGGTGGTTGTGGTGTGGCATTCTTGTTGCGGGGAGCTTGGTGCTGCTGTTGTTGGCTATTGTAGGATGGGTATTGGTCATTTTGTCGTTGTGGATGGTTTTGTTAGATAAAGTGGTTTGGTCTTCTTCTTTTTTTTTTTTTTAATGTAGTTCTATTTTAAATAGGAATCATGTTTAACTTTAAGATATTACGGTTGAGATTTATGACATAAGGGGTTGATTTTTTCAATCTCTCATTTTTGTTCTACGAATGTGGAATCATTCTCTCTAAAAGATTAACTGATTCTTGATTCACATGATACTATCTTTTTTTTTCCTTTATTTTTTATCTTTATATTTTATCATACCCATTTATACGGGACATAACCTCCCCATATTTAAGAGGGTCAGGCTACTCCATTCTTTCTCTGAGACACGTATCGAATACTTCCTTGTTAATAGAAATTTACTCTTTAAACAAAAAAACATAACGTTTAGTCTGCTAAAAAAAACAACATTGCGTCCACCACGGCACTTCATCCCCGATCTTCAAAAAGGGTCAGAGTATAAAAAAGAAAAGAAAAGCCATCTTCATATATTGCACAAAAAACCTCTACAGAGTTGCTATTTGCATATATGCCCCTTTGATTTCTATTCTTTACATTGACATTTTAGGCATCACGTGTAATTAAGAACATTTCCCCTCTTGGAAACCGGCAGAACAAGAAAAAAAAGGTTTATATCAACGGAAGAGCAATTTGCACTCTAAACGTTACAACCTCGTCAGTTAGTCGGTGCCCGCTTAGATGTTCTGTTGGTTTAATAAGTGGACTCCCATCTACAGGACCGAAGTCAAATCTTACCTTATTCAGGAAAATGGTACACGTGAAAACGGCACATTTTGTAAGCGAATCAAAACAAGTTTTAGAAGACGTTTACAGGCTTAAAATGCAAAAAAAACAAAAAGTGAACCATGGAGAATAGAACACAGTTCACGTGAAATGAAGTAATCTCGAGAAATTAATAATTAATTTATTTGGAGGGTTAACAACTATTTATTCAAGGGGCTAATCTGTAAAATTTTAATACCTATTTTAAAAAGTTAACATACATTTGATTTATATCAATTTTATAAATTGTTAGTAAAATAAGTATTAATTTCTTAATTTTTTCATACTTAAATTTTATTATCTGAAAATTAATATTAATATCCATTCAAGTAAATATCTTAAAGGTTAACATCATAATTGAACATTTATTTAAATAAATAAAAATTAATGTTAACACTACTCTCTACCATGCAAAATACAGAAATGAAGATTGACATCAACTTTACATTTTTTTAACATCAACTTCTTAAACTCTCAAGTAAATTAACTCTAAAAAATCACATTAAATAAAAAGAAGGAACAAATAAGGCTACCCGTTGAAAGTATCAAACAACGATATCATCACAATTCATGTCATAAGGATCAACACATGACATTAAGATTCGAACAAGTAGAGGTTATTTAAGATTAATTTACTTAGGAGGTTAGAAAATTAATATTAAAAAATTTAAAATTAATGTAAACTTTTATTTTTATTTACTTAATGTTAACATCAGTTTATATTTATTTGAATTAATGTTAAATTATAATGTTAATTTTTATGATATTTCCTTGAATCAAAGTTAACATCATTTTTAAATAAGTAAAATTTAGATATACAGGAACTATAAAATTAACATTTATTTTATTAATATCCCTCAAAATTAATATTAGTAAAATCAACATTAAAGATCCTTAACGTAAATTTTCACCGTATAGATCAACTTCTCAAGTATGTAAGGGTTAACCCATATTTCAAAGGGTTAACTGGTCCCCAAAGTATCTTTTGTCACTGTGCACAGGACCTCGTAGGTAAGGGTAGCATAGGGTTCGATTGGACGAGGGGTTCATTTGTTTCGGTAGACTTGAAAGGACGCACAGTTGTTGGTAAGAAGTTTCTACATTTATGGTTACCCTTCCGCTCAGAGTAATTTCAGATCACGGCAATAATTAAGAACTGCGGACATGTGGGTCCTGCCACGATGTATACATGGGTGAGACTTAACTTGTCATCGGAGGAGGACATTTATCGAGTGAGTGATAATTTCACGGTCAATTTCAGGTAACAGTAACACCCAAAAAAATAATTTTTCACGTAAAATTCATGAAAATAAATAATAATAAATAATTAATTAAAAATTAAGACATAAATTCAAATATATTTATTACGATATATTTTACAACGTACAATTAGAATTAACTAATTAAAAATTAGAATCATTCTATTAAAAATAAAAATCTACGGTCAAGTATCAACTCAAAATCAAAATATATTAGTTGAAAATAATTTTTAATTAGTTAAAAATTAAAATGCAACGTTTGAAAATAAAAAAATATCAATGCATTTTACCTTTCTATTAATAGTAAATGATTTAACGTGATTCTTTATCTATGAAAAATAATTTTTTACTTAGAAATTAATTTTTCAGCTAAAAAGATTATTTTCCACGGATAAAAAATTATAATACATAGATTAAAATCATCCCTCTCATTTTGTAAGTTACAAAATGTGATGTAACATATGTTTATTTTTTTTTTTGCTAAATATTATTAGTTGATAATTTAACTTTAAACATTTTAGATAATTATTTTAAATTCATTCGATTTATAGGCTATAAATTATCAAAATTAATTTTTCTTAATTAAATTTGAGTCTACGCCTGGATAGTTACGGTTCAGTTGGGATGATATGGAAACTGCATCGTTTAAGGGACTCGAATGCATATGCACTCGCTCATGGATCGATGGTATGCGCCTCGTGATGTAACATTTACGTAAGATGAATTTTAAAATCAACAGTGGCCTTAGCGACTACGAAACGAACAGAAAAGCCCTTAGGCGACTGCTCGGCTGCTGTCCCCTTTCTCCTCCCGCCAAAGTAAGTCCTAGCGATTTTTGTTGGGGTTTCGGCCGGTCATTGCTCCAGTCGGGGCTCCCTCCCCTCCCTCCCACCTGGCCCCTCTGACACGAGGCCTTATGAGGCGTCCTCGCTTTGCGGATCTTTCCATCGTCCTTCTCCTCGACTCTTCGGTTGCTCGCGGCGGCACATCGTCGGTCCTGCGTGTCGCAGCGGCAGTGTTTGGAGCGGCTTCGTCGGTGCTCGTTGGAGGGTGTTCCTGTGAGGCGGCGGCGGCATCATTCGGATTCGGCTGGGGTCTGCGGCTACAGCTTGGGTCTCAGGTCGACGGGGCGAGGTCTTGCGAGGCGGCGATGGTAGTATCCGACGAGGCGGTGTCGACAGTGTCCGATTCGGGCTGAAGGCGTTGAGCTTCGGTGAGGGCAATGTCCGGTTCGGCAGTGGCATTGGCTGATGGCACTGAGGAGCTGAAGCTGTTCTTGGTTGTTCTTCATCTTGCATCCTTCGAGTCGGAGGCGACATTCCATGAGATGTCGTTTTGTCATCTCCACTTCATCCCTGTATCATTCGACGTCACTTTTGTTATTAAAGATCACGTTAAAGTCAAACTCATTACAATTAGGTGAAAGGTCGGCATCAATCTGATCACTGGTCACCCATTAGTGTGATTTACCAACGACATTGGAGATATTTCGTCGTACCTGCATCGGATTTGATATTATTGGACGTTTCTTTTATGCTTCCTTTCTTTTTTATGTTTTTTTTCTGTGTGTTTGATTTTAATATTCCCCCCTCTTAAGGGGGAGTTATATTTCCTTCTCTAAAGAGTGTGGATATCTTCTTTCTTATTTTTTAGGATTGCATTCATATATCTTTTTCATTCCCGTTATGGAATGCATCCTTTAACTTAAAAGAAAAAAAAAAAAAACAGTGGCCTTAGCGAGATGGGAAAGTGAGACTTGACTGCACGTATACTTGTGTGGCTCAACTCATCTGCATTTTTCCTATCTGAGAAGGTGCTTGTTTTTATTAGGTGGTTAAAATGCCAAAAAGATTTTGTAGAAGATAGTTTGCATTTGAGGGTTATGATGGAGTTTCGTTTGGTAAAAACTATGAAATAGGCTCTGAATCACCTGTAAATTCACCTATTTCCATTTGACAAGTCACCAAGTGGGGGCGGAGTAAGTGTTGAGGCACGTACATTTGTAGCAACTTGTTCTCGACGTTCAACTATCATTCTAAATTTCTTTACATAATCGAATCATTGCATTGTTATCTCAATCATACATTTCAAAGAAGATACAACATACGCCCACGAAAATAATTATAGGAAAGCAGTTGACATTATCTACATTTACTCATCGTTACTGGTGATCTTTTTCAATGTTTAAACATATAGAAATTAGGAGAGTACATATGATTGATTAGGTCGACTAGGTTGAGTTGAATATGAGAATTATAATAAATTGAGTTGAGTTGAGATTTTTCCAAGTCGATAAAAATGTGATTAGATAGGATTTGAGATTTAACCAATCTAATTTAACCCACAGCTCCAACTCAATATATATGTGTGTGTGTAATTGTTACAAGAAAGTAGATGACATTATCTACATTTAAACATTGTTAGTGATAACCTTTTTCGATGTTTAAGCATATAGAGAGTAGGGGTTTACATGGGTTGGATTCAACTAAAGCCCTATTTGTACGGGTTTGAAATTTTAATGACACCCTTGTAACTAATCAAACCCTTATTATGAGCTCAATGTTGAAATATTGGCATATTTGAGCCCTAAACTCTTAAATCTTGCATAAAGTGGATAAATCACCTAAGCATTACTTGAATTGGTAGTCTCATTGGTAACTTGATATTGGTGGTAGGATGGGCTTGAGGTTTCACAATGTGTTTATTGAATAAATGATACGAGGAGGAGAGGCCACGTCTTCCCCAAGCCATTTCCTCTCTTCTTGCTCATGGAGAGAAAAATATCTCCATTTGCACCACCATGCTCTTCATCTCTCCCTCTCCACACCCTCATTCTCCACCTCCATCTGATTGGCTACAAGGAGGAAAAGAGAGGTTGAGGTTGCTACTACTTAGTAGTTGGAGGTGCTACTCCAAGCAAGAGGAGTGCTGCAAATTGAGGTAGGGATATCTACCTTCTTAAAGCTATTCTCTTGTTTGACTTAGATAGAGCATGGAATGGAAGCAAGATTTTGCAAGGGAGGTCACTGCATGTGGGTGTATTTGAATGCATGTTTCATATTTGGGTCTAATTGATGATGGAATGCACATGGGAATACATTTGGGAATTTTGGTTGTGAAGATGAAATCCATGATTTCCTCATAAAACATAGGTGTTTCCATGCTTACAATTTGGTTAGATGTGCATAATGATGGTCTATAAATGTTAGAAATGAACTAGTGCAAGTTGGCAAATCAGGGATCGCATTTCAAAACTAAGAAATGGTTCTCGAATGCTGATCAAATGTCTAAAAATGTTGTCAAACGTCTAATTAGTGGAATCTAAACGTCTGACACACATTCTAGGCGACCCCTGTAGCATTGTTCACACTCTAGGGATGAAGAAATAGGGTAGGTGGATGTCTGACCACTTGAACAGATGTTCAAGATGACCTTTGGACGACCAGACACAAGTCTAGACGTTTAATGCTTGGAAAAGGAAGGGAGTCCTTAAGGACGCCTCTCCAAGAGAGGTTTGAGGGTTGGCCATAAGTCTTATTTTGCCATTTAGGATGTCTGACACCAAGGCCATACATTTAATAAGATGCAAGCAGTCCCGCTTTACTCAAAAACTCCTTACAAGGATCGAAATTCGAATCTAATTGGATGAATCCAAGCCAAATGTCAAGAGAGGATGAATTTGACTCTATTAAGAATTTGGGATTAGATCTTAGGGTCCTAAATGGAACCCCATGTAATTCATGTAAATCCACAAGGATAGAGAAATATGAATAATTGAAACCTGAAACTAAAATAAATGAAATGATTAGGTCGTAATAAGTGGATTCATAAGGTTGGACACCTTGACCTCGTGAACCATGGGCTCATTGTTGTGAGTTGAATACCTAAGAATTTCAGGTAGTTGGCAGCTACCAACGATCAACCTTAGAACTCGAATAGTTCCTAGCTGCAGTGACGAGCTACGAATCGTCATCGAAATGAGGTGCTCGTACGTACTTGAATCCGACTCGTAATGAGATACTTGTAGTGAGAAACTCGGAAGGCACTCGCAAGAGTGGATGACGCAAGGGTACCTAGTACTCGTAGCATGAACTCGGAAGGCACCTGCAAGAGCAAATGACATCGGGGTATCATGGAGGATGGTGAGAACCTCATTTGATAGCAGATTGAGAGGGCACATTCTGAATGTAAGCTCCTAGCAGGAGCGATGATGTGACCTGACAACGTCTAGGGGATGGTGGGTATCTCATCCGGTGGTGGATTAAGAGGGTACATTCGAAGTGTGAGCTTCTAGCGAGAGCATTGATGTGACTCGACAACGTCTGATCATCCTCAAAACTAATGATCTGGAATGATCAAGAATCAGACTTCACAGGACTTGCGTTGAACTTGCTCTTCACATCCATGAGGCTTTTAGCCTGGGTAACTCCTAAGAGACTCGACACTCCTAATTAAAATCAGAAACATTCTTGTGTCATGAGGATAGGTACACCTTACTTGAGGATCATTAGTGCTGCTAGTTTCTCCCCTAATCAAAGAGGGACTACCAGGTTGTGATTCAAGAGAAGAATAAGTCCCCATCTCCTCTACTATAGAGGATTGATTTAAAAGAATTTGATCCACTGAGGTGAGTGAGAGAATGATAATAACAATAGTGTAATACATGGGACAATTGTTGGGAAGGGGTAGTTTGAGTCAGTTGTCCTGTAGTATAATAACCCATACACTACTCGTTGTTCTCTTATGGTACATGTAGTTTTCCTATTGAGTTGATTGGCTCACCCCTACTTTGTGACCTATATTCAGGACCCGATGCAGTGGGACAATGCTATAGCTATGAATAGGCTAGAGCAAGATTACTTGGACTAGTAAGGTGCCGTTTCTGCAAGGCACTTCGGGGGATAAGGACCCAGACAAAGGAGCCTCTACACCTGGTACAGCTGCTAGTCCCTCCCAGTAACGACTAACAAGAGGCATTGACAGAGCTCGTGGTTACGTCTTAATTGGTACTTTGTTGTTTTAGGTAGTTGTAGGCCCTTGTTGTCTTGTATATATCGCAGTTGGGCCCCACTTTTGTTGTTAACTTTAAACATACATGGCTCCTGTAATATTTTAATTGATGAACCATGGTATGTTTGGTTATTCATGCTTTCTGCCATGTACTTTGCTTTACTTTACTTTTCTTGCTACTCATCTAAATGTATATGCTATGTGGGAATGCTATGTTTGTGAAGGTTATTAGGCAAATAAGCTTAATAACTAATGAATAAACTACGTGTAACCCATACCACTCTAAGGGGAGATTGGGACCTATGAGTCTTCATACCCGTTAACCTCGCCTGACTTGTCGGAAGGTTAGCGGGGCATGATACTACCTAACCCAACCTGATTAGGTTAGGTTGAGATTTTTCCAAGCCAATAAAAAACGGGTTGGATTGAATTTGAGATTTAACCAACCCAATCCAACTTGTGTGTGTGTGTGTGTGACTCGGCAAAATCCTCATCTCATCGATTTCAACATCACTTCGCTCCTGCATTCCAAATTCTCGATTCTCAGCCTTTGCCAACCCCTCATATCTCCCATAGTTACCTTCATTGGCTCCAAGCGACGCCCTCTACCCTCACCTCACCTTCAAGCTCCACTCTAAGTAGTGCCTCTCCTCAGCTCCAAGCTCTAAGCAGTGCCTTCTCCTATTCTCGGTGTCAACCTCTTCTCGATGGCAACAACACTCTGCACTTTACAAGTAATACTCAATCTTCTCTCCTCCCTTAGCCCCCCACAACCCCCCGAATCTCCAATGGCCCACCTCTCCTCTCTTCTTCCCCGCAACACAGGGATCCTACCACCACCATTGAAGCATCCCCTCTCTTCTCCTGTAAGAACCACTCCTCACCCCACCACCACCACTAGATGACCCCTCTCTGGCCCGAGATATAGGAAGCATATAGTTGATAAATATAAGCTTTGACTAATCAACAACCTGCTCAACATGATCCGATTTTATGAGTTAGGTTCAATAGTGTGATGAGTTAGGTTAGGTTGGAAAAATCCCAATTCACAAGTTGTGGGTTTGGATTTAGGTTGAGTTTCAACTTGAAACGTGCATATCCTAATAGAGCTTGATGGCCTATTTCAACATTAAGCACACAAATCAAGAATATCTCCCTTTATTTGGTAAATACCGTTAGGTGGGGTTTCCTTTCATTTAGAAAATTTAGCCATATTTTGGACCTTTAGAAGTCCAACTAGAAACATGAAAAAAAATTGTAGCTTCCTTACAACAATCTCTTGGGCTTTGATGATGCTTTCCCTTTTTTATTAAAAAAATAGGAATATTGTTTTATGGTGGCATGAAGATATAAAAACAGAAAGAGAAGTGCAGCAAAATGGCATCGCTAGTTAGTTTTGCTGCATTTGGTCGTGCATCAACTGCAAGATTGTGATAGATGGTTGAAAGCTAAAGTCAAGATGGAATGTATACAAAATGTTTATTTACTGCAGTCACTAGAAGATAAATTTGAATTCAAATATGCTGATTTGAGAGCAACAAGAAGGGGTAGAAGGTCTTCTGAACAAATTCCTGCTGATGATATTCGTCACATGAATGAAAGATTGCTGGAATGTACTGCAGATGGTGAAGATGGGGAGGAAGGACTTCATTCCCCTTCTCTAGCGGTTCAGCCTACTGTTCAAGACATCCCATCTTCCCAGGTGTCAATACAACCCATGCTGCATTTAACTCCTCTGTTGTACTATCTGAGGCCCCCTCACCGCCCCTCCACTCACCCGTTCCTCCCCTTCCTATGCAAAAAAATTCTGACAAATTTCATAACATCTTGCACATCGATCATTACCACCAACAACCCCCTCCAAACTTACATTTGGATATCCCCTCATCGTCAGACAAGGAATATATTTCTAATGTTGCTTATATTCTTGGGCCAAATAATTCCTTACTGGACCCATTACAGCCCACTCGACAACCTTATACAACAAAATACAACCAACCTTCACTTTCACAAACCGGCCATTCCTTAGCAAACCCCTCTGAGATTACTTCCCCACGGGGTATGGACACTGATGTTAGAATGGAGTTAAAGGCTAGGAAAAAATTTAAAAAGGTTGCAAGGCATTTGTCTAAGAAGGACCTGATGGGCCAAGATGAGCAGTTAATCCTGCCAAACAAAAGACAACTATTGTCTGCTTCATTGGAGGATACTCCCAAAGTAACAAAAAAACTGAAGCAATTACCTCCCCCAGAGGATGATTTCTATTTTGGGCTTATGGTGGTTGTGCCTCAACAATCACCACCACAGACGTGAATGCTATATCATGAATTGTAGAGGGTTGGGGACTCCCTCTGTAATTCGTCATCTTAAAAGTCGCAAGTCGCATTCGAGCCACCTCTCCATCACTCTTCTTCATATTGGAAACCAATCTGCTGGACAAATCCTTGGTGTTAATTGAGTCTAAGCATGCAAATTTCGGTCATTTCAGTGTTGAAGCGCAAGGCAGGTCAAGGGGAATTTGCCTTCTCTATGACAAGGGTTACCATATCTCTCTTATTTCCTCGAAGCACCACTGTCTGCATGTACATATTAAGAATAATGGTGAAGACTGGTATCTCTTCTGTGTTTATGGGACTCCAAAACATGGAAGAAGAAAGAGATTTGGGCTAAGATGACACAATTGCTTTAGAACTATGCTGATAGGCTGGTTTGTATAGGAGATTTCAATGCTATTTTGCAGGCTAAGGATAAGAAGGGTGGTCGGCAAAATCCAGCAAAGGATTTTAGATATCTACGTAGTTTTGTTGATGGATTGAGACTCATGGATATGGGTTTTGCGGGTAATGCCTATACATGGTCCAACGGAAGAAAGCCAAAGCATCTGATAAGGGAAAGATTGGATAGGGTATTCGTCTCAGGTAGCTGGCGTCAACAACATATGTCTACTGGGGTGTTGCACCTTCCCCCTATGGGAAGTGATCATAGCCCAATCATGCTCAGAACTGCAAGAAAAGTGGCTGCAAAGAATTGCATATGGAGGTTGGAAGGTTCTTGGTTATATGAAGAACTCATTTACTGAAATGGTGCAAAATTCTTGGAGTAGGGTCAACAATCAAGATCAGCCTATTTGGGTGAAGAGCAGAACATTAACCTCAGATCTTCGGAAATGGAGTGAAAAGGATGCCAATAATTGGAGGGTCAAAAAAAAGGCCTTGTAAGAAACAATGATTAAGCTGCAATCTTTAGAATCTACTGCTCACAGTATCCAAGAAGAAAATGAAATCAGGGCTCTATATGATGAGATGCTTAAATAGGAAGAATTCTATTGGTTCCAAAGGTCTAGGCATAATTGGATTCAAAGTGGGGATCGCAAAACAAAATAATATCAATTGCATGCTTTGAATCGATAAAAAGAGAATGCAATCAATTGGCTGAGATTACCCTCGAGGGATAAGACAGGTGATGGGGAAAAAATCAAGTTATGTTTTTATAACTTCTACAAGTCACTTTACACATTTGAGCTCTAGCAAACTGATGTTCGACCTTTCGGAAGATAGAGTTACTGATCAAGAATTTAAATGGTGTGCCTCCATACTGGATGACAAAGAAATTAAAATGGCTTTATTCCATATGGAGCCTTCAAAAAGTCCAGGGCCTGATGGACTCCCTACATTGTACTTTCAAAAATCTTGGAATGTTGTTAGCACTGTTGTTCTCCATTTTGTCAAGTATATATTGTTTCAACTCATCCGATATGCCCAGTGAGATGAGCAGAAACTTTTTGGTGTTGGCTCCGAAGATTGAAGCCCCTATTCAGGCAAGAGATTATAGGTCAATTAGCCTCACTAATACCCTACAAAAATTGATAGCTAAACTTGCAGCTAGAAGAGTTAAAATTGTTCTGCTTATAATTATTTCTTCTAATCAATCAGGTTTTTTTGTCGGGCAGGCAAATTGTAGACAATGTGGTGCTGGCACGTGAAGTATTCCACTTCATGAAGACCCTCAAGCACAAAAACGTTATATGGCTATAAAATTAGATATGGAAAAGGCATTTGATAGATTAGAGTGGGATTTTGTTAAAACCTGTTTACATCATCTCAACTTTCCTGTTAGTATAGTTTCTTTAATAATGTCGTGTATTACTTCCATGTCTCTTAAGGTGATTGTCAATGGTAGCACAACTAGCACCATCTTCCCTAAACATGGTGTAAGATAGGACTTCCCTCTATCCCCTTACTTATTCCTTCTATGCTCAGAATATTTAACCCGTTCCTTACTTTTTTCACGTACTATGCAACATATTTCAGGATACCCATCGACAAAATATGTGTAACACATAACCCATCTCATGTATGCAAATTATACCATTGTTTTCTTAGAGGCATCTCTCAACGAACTATGACTTTGAACTCTATTTTGGGGGATTTTCAGAGAATATCTGGGCAGAAGGTGAATTTTTCCAAATCCAGAATATATTTTGGCAACGGGCTCTCTTCTCAGATGCAGCAAAATATTATTTCTGCTCTTGGAGTTGCTGAAATGAAGAAAGAAGAGCTATATCTGGGAACTCCTTTGCTAGATACAATGAGTCAAAGCAAACTAACTGACTTGCTGCTATCTAAGTGTCGTAAAAAATTATCAGGATGGAAGGGTAGAACCTTATCTCAAGCGGGAAGAAGTGTGCTCATACAACCGTCTCTCTTGGCAATACCAACTTAATGTTCACTAATCACTTCTCAAGGAAATTATGCTCTCAAATTGAACAATTGGTGCGGGATTTTTGGTGGGGATTCCATGATGATAGAGGGCATATGTATGTTAAAGCTTAGTCCACAATTGCTATTCCAAAACACTTGGGTGGAATGGGCTTCAAAGACACCTATTATAACAACTTAGCATTTCTCATAAAGATGGGATGGAGACTACTTACTGATGAGAATGGATTTTGACAGAGCTGTCTGAAGGCTAAATATTTTCCAAACACCTCCTTCTAGGATTTTTATCCATCGCAAAATACTTTACCATTCATCAAGGCATTGGTTCAGATCAAGGAGTATCTCTTCTGTCACACACATTGGCTGGTTGGAGATGGAGAAAAAGTCAATACCATCAGAGATAATTGGATTATGGATTGGAATGTCCCACTGTTGACATCTATAAGGAATTCTGCTATTAAGCCAACTTTATCCAAGTTCATTACTGATTCTTCATAGTGGGATTCATCTAAATTACACCTCCACTTTCAAGATTGGATGGTGCGAAAAATCATTGCCACGCCAATTTTGGAGGGGCAGTAGGACACTATAGTTTGGGCACCGCACAAGCAAGGAATATTTTCTATTAAATTGGCATATATATCAGGCTATTCTGTTTCAGCATGAAAAAGGACAGGTGAATGATCTATATAAAATCAAATGCTGCAAATATATATGGAATATCAGTTCATTAGCGCCACGCACTAAGGCATTTCTTTGGTGGGCAGTGCATGTAGCTCTGCCTACAAATTCCATCTTGGGATATAGACGTTGTCTGCCTCATCCAGGCTGCACGTTGTGTGGGGATGAGTTGGAAGACTTGCATCATATTTTCTTTGGATGTCAAGTTGCAAGAACTCTTTGGTTTTCCTTAGGGATAAGGGTGGATGCTCTCAGTGGGTCTTGGTTTGAAAAATGTAAGTTTATTGTGGATTTTTATGATAAGGAAGATCTAAATAGACTTCTGCCCTTCTACATTTTACATGTACTTTGGCTGCAGTGCAATGAGCATAAATTTTCTGACCGACCTATACGTCTGGAAGACTCTCTGAACAGGGCTACAAACATGGTTCAATTCTATTCAAAGCATAACGATTCATCAGTCACGACTACCCCAATGTAGGCAAAATCAATTTCTTATCAGGAGCATTTACGACAACAGAGATCCCATACTATTTTAGTTGACGTAGCAGTCAGATCACATTCCTCTTCCACAGCTGCTGTTATAAAAGATAAGGATGGAAACACTGTGGTTGCTGCTGCTAAGTCAATATCCTCTACTGACCCCTTCTTAGCAGAAGTTCACGCGATACTTCAAGGCATCCAACTCACCTTGACTGTGGAATCAGGTATCATTGCCAGTGACGCTGCTGGGCCCGTAAGCCAAATTCTTCATCTTTCGCAACGGAGATCAAAACATGCAATTCTTAATTGTTAGACTTTACTTGCTGCTACACCTACGTTATCCCTTTCCAAGGTACATAGAGATGTTCTGGGTCCTGCACATTCTCTTGCTAAATTTTGTATTGAGTCAGGCTTGTATGGTACTTGGAAGCATCCAGATCTCCCCTATAATTGCTATGGCTGCAATGAACTTCTTTCTCTTCAAAAAAAAAAATGCAAGGGTTGGTGATCTGAGGAGAGACAAGGCTACTCCTGCGCTCTTTGGATTTCTCCTCTCCAGATTCATACATGATTGATATTTCCTTCATCTGATCAATGCATCAAGAGATACCCTCGTAGCAGTTGAAGATTTTCCTCCACTTTTTGAGGGTTAGCTTTTTGTGAATCCTCAAGGCATAAGATTATTTTTCATAATATTTGATTTGGGTTAATCTTAATCCATTGATTTTTTTTTCTCATTTCTTTGATGATTTTTCACGTTAAATATTATCATGCATCTACGATTGGATATTGTTATTGTTTTTGCTCAAACATATTTTTAAAGCATATATATAGTGGATCACTGTGTGGATTGTTCAGTTTTGATGAATAATAATTTTTTTAAAGTCCTATCATTTCGTACGTATCAAAGTATCAAGATGGACGAGATGTATTTTAGTACAAGCTAAATGATTAGCTTAAATGAAATTAATTATAATTTATGAAAAAAAAAGATGAAATTTTTTTTATTTTCGAAACCTATGCATCTCTCTATTTTTAACATATAGAAGCCTGAATCTAAAAGTGACGAGCAATGGAAATCTGAACATGAGCATGTTTGTAGACTTATTAAATAGTTGATTAATGAATAATGCCTAGAATCACATTTAAAGTGAAAATCATACATAAACTTTGTAATCTAAGTTGGAGAATTTGTACGCCTCCAAAATTAGCAACAACAAGCTTGGGAAACCGATGGAGTTAAGATTGCAGTTTGGTGTTTGATTTTTTAAATGATTCCTAGTGGATCACTAGTTAGTTGTCTAGCGTGAGAATCAAATTTGAGGATGAGATCTTAGAACTGTAGTTGCTTGCTCTATTAAATACATGGGAGATTTTCAACCTCTCACTTACTAACTCTGCACTTATTGAGATTATTTTCTTGGACACTATCAAGTCAAGTATTCTGAATGAAAAATGAGAAAATCTCAAGGTTACTGTTCATGGTTAGAGATTCTTGTCACAGAGAATAGGGAAGATGCAAAAAGAGGGGTTGTTCGGTGAAAGAGCCTACAAGCAAGTTATAATACTGGGGGAGGTTCGATTGGCCATGCAATCTTAGTGCTCCTTCCGTTAAATGCATCAAAATTTTTCCTAATGGTGGAAACATATTTAGCGACCATCTCGATGGTGTTCTTGTTTGAAAGCTTTGATCAGGTTTCAAAATGTACGTCGTAGTATAAGTGATCAAGGTAATTTAACATTTAAATTTTTAATGCTTGAATTAAAAGAGAAATTCGAAGTCATCTCTAGGAACAAATATAGATGCACAAATATCACTATTTGTTATTTGCACATGATCTTGGTGAACTTGTATTAGAGATCAGCTTTTAAAATCAAATAAGTTCAATTTTTACACTTAGTTCTATACATAATGATATTAAATACAACTCAAGTGTAGGGAATAAATAATTACCTATTGCTCAATAAAATGGAATAATCAAGTCTTAATGAGATTAAGTAATAAATAATCATTAACAAAAATATTCGAGCAAGTTAAAATAATAAAAGTTTATTTCAACCAAATTATAAGCTAAATCACTAATTACTGCAAATCAGTCTTAGACTATTGTTATCAGGTCCCTATGATATTGCATTTAGGTCCCTGCAAACCTTTCTTCTCGTGGATGGGTCCTCTTCTTCTTTTCTTCTTCTTCTTGCCGTGCTTGCAATTAGGCTTTAGAGGAGCCACAGGGAAACGTCCACGGCGAGATCTAACCATTAGATCGCTCGCATAGGGGCTGAGGCAAATCATGAGGGGCTGGCCGATCATGCGGTGGTGCCCGATCTAAGATTTGCAAGGCGAGGCCGACGGATGACGTCGTCGAAGGGGTCAGCGGTGGCGTGAATCCGACAAGTTGGTTGGAGCTCGTTCATGCGCGAAACAATCCCGTGGAGGGGGCAAGATGTTCCTCATGCCGTGGGGACGCTTCTCGCGAAGTTTGGAAGCTCGTGGACGTCAGAGTGCCATGGTCGGGAACGAGGAGGAGGATGGCGGCGACGGAGGTTGTCTGTGCGTGGGAGAGGGCTTTGTGCTCAACCGAAGGGTTGAGGAGAATCGGCCCGCCTTGTTGAAGGTGATGGTGGTGGTGGATCGCTACAAGAACACCAGAGATGGGCCCCCAGATGCGTCGAGGCTGGCGGGGTTGGGTTGTGTTCGGTGGGGTTGATGAGCCAACGAAACCTTCGATTAAGAGAGGGATTTTGTTCCCCTCGTCGAGGCGAAGGTTGTGGGGGTGAACGACGATTAGCGAGGGTGGATGGAGCAGTGAGGGTGTGTCGCTGCAGTCTGGCCGGCGGGGTGGCCAAAGATGAGGAAAATGATGGCGTGGAGTGGGTATTTGGAGTCTACACCTGTATCTAAATGTCCTAATCTAATCTAGAAGAAGACGGGACGAAAGGGATCTACCTAGAAGATGACGAGGAGGACGAGGTGGCTGGCGTGACCACTGGTCATGAGGAAGAAGAAGAGCACGGCGAGGAGATTTTGGAGCCGAGGAAGAGGGTAGGAGAGCCAGTTCTTTGATGGGAAGCATAGCGGTGACGAGGGAAGAAAAAGCCCTCTATCAATTGCACAATAGAGTGGCAGACAAAGGAGATTGAGAAGCTTCAAGTTCGTCATTAATGGTGGAGTCGAAGAGGAAGAAGGGGGGATAATGGCGCACTAAAACATGACAACAAGAAGCGACGTGTGATGATGGAGGTTTAAAGCTTGTTGGCGCACGAGGAGAGGACTGAAGGTTGCGAGAACGACTCGCTGGAGTTGCATGGCCGGCAGAAGCGGAGGTGGAAGGTGGAGGCGGTGCTGACAGGGGCATAAATGTAAGAAATTCAAAAGTTAAGGGGGTATTTGTAAGAAAATTAGAAATTAAGGGTCAAATTGCAAAGGTGACAAAGATGAAGTCCAAATAAGTTCAAATTTTTATGGTAGCCTAATTTGGACATAAGAAAGTTGATGGTTACTTCAATTTTGGGATTTGATATCATTTGAGTGGTCAATTTTCGTTTAGATCCAAAATATACTAAATACCCGCCTACAATTCTATTTTATGTCGAAACGAGTTCCGATTGTTAAATCGATTGTGTCAAACCTTATAAAATATTTTTAATTAATTTTTAAAAGATTTATATTATATTTATTTCCATTATAACTATTTTAATTGAGGCAGAATTGAAATTAGATAGTTTAATTAAGAATTAACAATCAATTTGAATAAAAATCTTAAATTTCTCGGTATCAACCTACTTTTAGGAGATTTAAGCTCACTCGACATTTGATTAATCATAATTTTTTTCTCCAACTATTCTGCATTTATATTTATTCATGAAAATTATAAAATTAACCCTTATTTTTATCCAATCCTCTCTCTTCAGTCTTGATTGAGTTATACTCTTTTGATGTATTAATTAAATGAATTTAACCTTAGAACTTAGCCAAATTAGGTTAGATATAACGGATGATGGCGATGCCATCAGTTCTTTTAACTATTACTATTATATCTAGTGATTTGTACTCTATGAAGAGGGTTTGCTTTGTGTAACCTATCATGGGAAGAATGTTTATATGGTTATAACGATTGATTTTGGGTTGAGTTGGCTCTAAATTTTTCACCCTCATTCGTTTGAGTTTTTCATGTACATGCATCTAGGTTGAATTTTGTCGTTGTGTTTGATCGAATATTTTTTGGCATATTACAAAGTCATTATGTGAATTCTTTGATTTCAATTGGTAGGGTTTTTTATTTTAATCCCTTTAAATACTAGTATAGATTCTACCTTGTTAATCTATTTTGATCCACTTATATCAATGTTACTTTAAACATTGAGAAATAGATACCTTGTACTTGACCTTATGCCCAACCTTGTAACTCCAAGGGCATAAAAGTAGGGGGATTGGTCAATCTCATAGAATGGTAATGGACTACCATAGCTCTTCTTGTTTTATAAGTGGTAGGTCCTGTGATGGGTGAGGGGATGAAAATAGTTACCTTCACCCCCTATGAAATCCATATGTTCTCAAACAGATCATGATTGTTAAAATATAGTTATAAACAGTATGGATGGGGGACAAAAAACAAATAAGACAACACAAAATAGCCATGGGATTAATCATCAGGCACGAGACTTCACAATCACACCTACATGCAGAATCAAATCTAGTGGCTTTCTTGGTTGGATGACATTCACTCTAGAATGAAATTAGCATTTCAAGTCTAATCCATTCCAACATTTGGAAAATGAGAGAAAGGAATGGAGGTTTGACTAACAATTTTCTATCAAAATCCAAGTGTCTGTTGTCTTTCCATCACTTTCCTAAGGTTCCAAATTTTGTCTCAATGAAAAAGCTCCCTTTCCTAGAGGTTAAATGATTTTCACTTTTTCATATTTTCCATTGTAAACACAAATGCAAGAAAAATTGGTCAAATGGATTAGCTTATTTTCATTTCCCACGGTATCCTTTTGATTCCATAAGTGATTTTCCTTCCATTCCTAGGGCATCAATGTTGCACAAAAACTTCTGATTGTGTCCAAGGGAACTATATATAATTTTATCCTTGAAGGGATGGACTTCCACTTTGAGAATTCCCACGTTCCTCGAAAACATTACTTTGGTTAAAAATCACATAATTGCCACCACCTACGGTTGCTCCTTGCAATCTATGAATCATTTTAGGAGTTGCACTCTATTGTCTCCTCAATCTATAGAGTATATTATATTACTATCAAAGTTAGGAGTCTCATTGTTTGGCCATTCCATTGTGAGATGTGCTTTTAGATTTTAGCAAGGAATTCAGGTTGCATTGACTTGGTTTATGGGCCAACCCAACTCAAGCTCGAACAAAGGGTTTTACTTTTCACTGCCCGAGATATGAATCTCAATTAAAGAAGAAATGAACTAAACCATAGCTTTTATTGTTTTCATTACGTAGTTACACTCATTCAATATATAAGGTGAAAGGTTATGAATGCATGTGATGGTGCTTTTTGGAAATCCTATGTAATTTTATCTCCTCAAGGCATCCCTTTTGAACTTTAATTAAACACAAGATGGAAAATGGATTCCATTCTGTCACGACCCGATCTCAGATCCCTATAGGATCTAGAATTGACTCACCTCGATTAATCCCAAGACCCAGTCATCAAACAAAAAATAACCAAATAACATTCAACAAACCTTAACCACACAAGTACAGTAGCTAAGTAAAAATAAATTAACGACAGGGGGAAAGGAACAGTAATATTACATTTCATAATATAGCTATCACAACAAGAACAAGTACATATAGCAGAAACGAGGTTATAGAAACTCACTACACCAAACAGTAGAACTAAAGCTAGGCTCGACTAGGCCCAGTGTCCTCAGCAACCGGTAGCTCAGGCTGCTCAAATCCCTGACCAGTACAAAATTATTTAACTAGGGTCAGCTAATACTGAGTAGAGTGGTGGCTAAGAAGTAACATGCATTTAACAAGTAATTTAACATATAATTTCCATTTCCAATTATGTTATGCATGTTGGGGCGTAGAGATCTCTAATCGGAATTCATCACATTAATTAATCTTCTTGTTCTCAACAGGAATGATTTTGATTGTAGCTTCCCGTGATGTAGGATGCCCACGTGGCACTCTCTTGGTCGAGGTAGTCCCTTCGTGGTAGTCCTACACTCGATCTACCACCCCGAGGTCATGGTCGCAACATAGCGATGACTACAGCACACGTGATAAGCGTGCAGGTAGCTACCCCACACTGGCACGCGGTCAGTTGTTTCCACTAGCGAGTACGCCTCAACGTACAGTGCGGAATAGTATAGGGCCTTGCCCTCTCAAAATAGAACAGGGGTCTCGTCCCTTTTCAGTCCGTGTACCCTCGTCCGACTATCCCGGTTTGCCCAATCGGCTAACAAGAGTCAATATAGGGTGGCCATACCTAACCCCATGCCCCTTGAGGTGACTAGCTCCCCCCTACACTAGGTAGCTCACCTCGGTACCACGTACACGAGGGCCAGCAAGAGTCGACTTAGAGTGGCCAAACCCACCCCGGATCTCAACCCAAGGGCGACAAGCTCCCCTCTACACTACAAGGGATAGTTGCTCTCTTCGGTACCACATACACGAAGGTCAGCTCACTTCCCCTAATAGCTACCCATGGGTGGCAATTTCCAGAACCGTCTGGTTCTCTATATTACGATGTTCTTGTCTACATTCCCCATAGGGTTCGTACATGAGTTTCTCCACATCCGGGTTGGAATATACGGAACAAGCAGTTCAATTTCCATGTTTATCGCATTATGTAATCCATTCCAGATAATACAGGCAGCTTTTGATTACTCAATCATCCACATGTAATTTCCTCTAGCCCAAGTGTTCATGCCATAACCTAGGGTTCAAGAATTTACTCTAGAGTATGTGTTTATTCCTTCCTAGAGTTCATCTCAAGTCCTAGGATTACTTACTTGCATGTATTAATTTAGAGATTTATTGTTATAACCACTCTACCTGGGTAACTGGGTGGAATGGGAGCTCGTACAGTAGCTTCCGAAGTCTCCGCAGGTCCCGTACACCTGACGGACTGGAGACCTAAAACATGGATCGATAGGCTAAAAGGTTCAGAATGATACTAAATAAGGTATCATTACATAGAGAAACTCGTATGGAAAACAGAGACATTTTGTTTGCGGAAAACTCATAACATCAGGGCCTTGTAAGGGCCCAAAAATTCGCAGTTAGATAGAAGTCAGACGTATGGGAAAGGTCCCAGACGTCTTACAACAGTTCTCAGGGATACCTCTCTCGGTGTTCCTCTATCAGACGTCTGGACTCAGTGCCGACGTACAAGGGTTCCGTCAGACATCTGGAGGTGCTCTCGGATGTCTGAAACTGCCTTGGTCCGCCTTCCAACTTCTGACACATATACGTACACTGTCAAGACTTTGGCAGAGAGAAAATATGGAAAGTAGATCTCTACTAGAGGTCTTACTCTACCTTCGGACGTCCAGTAAGACGTCTGGGCGTCGCTCCGGACGTCTGATTCCACGAAAAAATGACTTCCGCGGAACCGCTCTGGCTTCCCTCACCTGCAAGCGCTGCAGCAGAGCAGCGCAGCACCCTCCGCTCTTGCGCTCAGACTCACTCTGGCTCCCCGTTCTCACTCGCTCTTGCCTTCTCTCTGCTCTCTGCTTTCTCGTCTTGCTACGGGGTGGGCAACGAAGAGGAGGAGAGGCTATAAAGGGAGAGGAGGTGAGGGGGGCGAGATAGCGAGGGATGGTGTGGAGTGGCGTCGCAGGAGAAGGTGCGGTAAGGCGCGGGCATGGCGTACGTACGGTACGTGCCAAAGATAAAAAGTGTTTTTAGACGTCCATTGATCTTTCCAGACGTCTGGTGAACAACCCAGATGTCTTAAATGACCAAAGGGTGACGGGCAGTTTCAATATAACAAACTTAAGAGAAGTTTCGTCCCCAAAACTTGAACTAACTAGGATGCGAAAAATAATGTACCGGCGTATAACAAACTTAAAGAAGACTGAAGTAGGTTCGAAGAGACATACCTTCGAAAAATTTCGGGTACTGCTCTCGCATTGTCGACTCAGGCTCCCAAGTCGTCTCCTCGTACCGCTGGCTTCCCCACAGGACTTTCACCAGGGGTACCTCCTTCCATCTCAAACTTCAAATGGCTCGGTCTAGTATCTGTACCAGCCTCTCAGGATAGGTCAGGTCATCTCCCACCTCGATGCTCTCATGGCTAAGGACATGGCTGGGGTCGGTGATGTATCTTCTAAGGTTGGACACGTGAAATGCGTCATACACTCCAGAGAGTTGGGGAGGAAGGGCAAGCCGGTAAGCAACGGGTCCTACCCGTTTTAAGACCTCAAAGGGTTCCACAAATCTCGGTGCAACCTTCCCTCTCACCCCAACCGCTGCAAGCCTTTCATCGGCGAAACACGGAGAAAAGCGTGATCTCCAACCTCAAATTGTACTTCCCTACGCTTCAGATCAGCGTAGCTATTTTGCCTGCTCTGGATAGTACGCAGTCGTTGATGGATCTACTCGATTACCTCTTAACTCTAGCGTATCAGACGGGGACCAACCTCCCACTTGGTTCCCGCCTCGACCCAACTCAAGAGAGCCTTACACTTCCTCCCGTACAAGGCTTCATATGGTGCCATGACGATGCTCGAGTGGTAACTGTTGTTGTATGCGAACTCTGCCAGGGGCAAATGCTCATCCCAGGAGCCTCTCCAGTCCTGTATGCAAGCACACAGAAGGTCTTCAAGGGTCAGAATGGTGCGCTCCGACTGTCCGTCTGTCTAGGGTTGATAGGCTGTACTAAACTTCAGACAAGTCCCCAAAGCTCGCTTAAATTCTGCCCAGAATTGGGAAGTGAAACGAGTGTCCTTGTTTGAAATAATCTCACAGGGGACCCCATGAAGGCCCACCACGTCTCTGATGTATCTCTCCGCCAACTGTGCTGGTCCAAAAGTGACTTTGATGGTAGAAACCGTGCCGTCTTTGTTAATCTATCTACAATCATCCAAACTGCATCGTGCCCTCTCTGTGTCACAGGTAACCCTACTCCCAGGTCCATAGTGACACTCTCCCACTTCCATTCTGGAATGGGAAGTGGCTACAATGGCTCTGCAGGCCTCTAGTGCTCGTCCTTCACTTGCTGGCATATTAGATATTGCTGAACCAAAAGGCCAACATCGTGCCTCATGCCTCTCCACCAAAAATCACGTCGTAGGTCATGATACATTTTCGTGTTCCCGAGATGTATGGTAAATCTGGATCCATGAGCCTCAGTCAGGAGCTCCCTCAACGACTCCTCATCTCTAGGAACGCACAAGTGTCCCCTCATACGTAAAACTCCGTCAGTGAATGAGAACTCTCCTGGGCTCCTTGTCAATACTCGGTCTCGCTGCGCCCATAGGTATGGGTCCATCATTTGTCCAAGTATGATGCAATCCATCAGCTCTGGTCATGTCTACCTCGCCACTGTCACTGTCCCGCAGTACCCCTATGACTCCTGGGGTCGCCAGCTGCTCAACTCTTCCATGAGCCTCCAACTCTGTGCTTGTAAGCAAGCCAAGTATGCGGGCGCCTTTCAGCTCAAGGCGTCAGCCACCACATTGGCCTTTCCTGGGTGGTAGGAGATGCTGTAATCGTAGTCCTTCAGGAGCTCCAACTAACGTCTCTGCCTCATGTTGTGCTCCTTCTGGTCAAACAGATATCTGAGGTTCTTATGGTCAGTGAAAATCTCGAACGTCTCTCTGTACCAGTAGTGCCTCTAGGTCTTCAATGCAAGGACGACTGCTGCCAACTCTAGGTCATAGGTAGGGTAGTTGTGCTCGTGGGGATTCAGTTACCGCGAAGCATAGGCGACAATGTGATCCCGCTGCATAAGCACACCCCCCAATCCCTGCAACGAGGTGTCTATGTAGACGACGAATCTGCTACTACTGTCAGGGATGGTGAGTACAGGAGTTGAGGTCAACCTCTCCTTCAGCTCCTAAAAGCAAGACTCACATTCGTCTGTCCAGGTGAAGGGTACGTCCTTCCGAGTCAACTGAGTCAGAGAACGTGCAATCTGTGAGAATCCTTAGATAAATCGTCTGTAGTAACTAGCCAGTCCCAAGAAACTGCAAATCTCTATTACCGAACGCGGCCTCTCCCTGAGTACTGTCTCTACCTTGGCTGGATCCACAACTAAACTGTCCTCTGTGATCACATGGCCCAGGAAGGTGACCTGTCTCAACCAGAATTCGCATTTGCTGTATTTGGCATACAACCTGTGCCGTCTCAAAGTATCCAAAACCATGTGAAGGTGCTGCTCATGTTGCGTCTAGTCTCGAGAGTAAATGAGTACGTCATCAATTGAAACAACCACGAACTGATACAGATACGGCCAAAAGATGCGGTTCATCAAGTCCATGAAAGCGGCAGGGGCATTGGTCAACCCAAACGGCATGACCAAGAACTCGTAGTGGCTATACCACGTACGAAAAGCTGTTTTGGAAACGTCAGTCTCCCTAATCCACAACTAATGGTAGCATGATCTCAGATCTATCTTTGAGAATACCGTAGCATCCCTTAGCTGGTCGAAGAGGTCATCTATGCATGGTAACGGGTACTTGTTCTTGACGGTGACCCAGTTCAGCTGTCTATAGTCGATGCACAGTCGAAGAGTACCATCCCTTCTTTTCACAAACAGGATGGGGGCTCCCCACGAGGAGGCACTGAGCCTTACGAATCCCTTCTCTAGCAAGTCCTGTAGGTGTGACTTGAGCTCTCGCAGCTCAAGTGGGGCCATCCGGTACGGTGCTGAAGAAATGGGGCTGGTCCCCGGTATCAATGAGATCTCGAACTCGATCTCACGCTCAGGTGGCAGCTCCTCTGGAAAGATGTCGGGGTACTCACAGACCACCGGAATACTCTATATATTGTCCACGGGGCCGGGCTCTGCTAGGACGCAAGCAAGGAAGCCCTCGCACCCCTGGCTCAGTAGCTTCGCTGCCCGAAGTGCAAAGATGCACCTGAATCCTCCGTCTACTGGCTGGCCGTGGAACTTGAAGGGAGGCAGTCGTGGTATAGAGAAAATAATCTTCCCCCCAAAATAGTCTACAAGGGTATGGTATGCGGCCAACCAGTCCATCCCCAAGATTACACCGAAGTCCTCCACCGGGATCATGATCAGGTCTATCGTGACCTTACAGTATGTGAAAACCTCCTCGGCAACAAACACCTACCCACCTGGTCCTCTAATCAGGAAGGGCTCTTCTAGAAGTACACAGCTCAACCCCGTGCAGACAGCAATACCCGTAAAAACAAACAAATGTGTGGCTCCGGAATCGAAAAGAGTGTAGACGAGTCTGCCGGAAATAGTAACCATACCTGCTACTACAGAGCCCGAAGCTCTAGTATCTCAGTGAGTCAGGGTTTAACATGCTGTTACGAACATGGCATCAGACGGGTTTTTAAGACGTCTGGGAAGTGGCCCAGACGTCTGTCCAAATGTCTGGAACCCTTTCCAGACGTCTGGTAATAAATTTTTTCGGCGTACGGGGTTGCGTCTGCGTGCGTGAGCGTGCAAACTGCACCCGTCGCTTTCGTTCCTCTTTTCCTCTCTCTCTTCCTGCAGGCACGCCGCTCTCTTCTCTCTCTCCCCGCGCGGCCTTATAAGACACCCTCTCCCTCACCCTCATCTCCTCCGCCTTCCTCTTCTCCTTCTCCTTGCCAGTGCGAGAGAGCGAGCGAGCGAGTGAGCGGCGGTAGCAGCGGCCGCGACGAGCGTGTGGGAAGGAGGGTTGCGAGCGGAAGGAAGAAGCTCGATCGCGAGGGTTTGAGCTTGCCAGGGCAGCTAGAGCCGGTCGGCGGGGGAGCGGCGGGCGTGGGGTGTCGCGGAGGAGCTGCTGCAGCTCGGGCAGCAGGCGGACGCGGCGCGGCGCGGCTGAGCTTTGCGGGGGAAGGATGAACCGGGTGCTGATTCTGGGAGAATTTCCCAGAATCATACGTCTGGACTTACGTCCAAACGACGCATAGGACATCTGGAGGAAGATCCAAACATCTGACAGGTACAATATCCTTCCTCTTCTTCCTTTTACGAGTTTACGGCCATGCAGCCGTCCGCCGCGTTCTCTGAGCCTTTCCGTGATGAGAGCGGTTGCATGTGTGCGCAGGGTTGTTCAGGAAGGCGCGAGGGCTCGCCATCCCACGCGGATCAGACGTCCGGTCGCAGTGCCAGACGACGGAGAGAACCTCCAGACGTCCGGGCTGACAATCGGACGTCTGGAAACCAAGGCCAAACGTTCCAGCGGGCTTCTGGACGTCTGAAGGACTGCGCAGAACTGAGGTACGATCGATCCACCTTTTAAGACGTCTGGAAGATGTTCCAGACGTCTGATTTTAGACAGTTTCGTCATTTTTGACCCGTTTAGGGCCCGTTCGGAGTCTGTTTTCTGTGTTTCGAGTTGCGTTCTTTCCATAATGAATTCCTCTATCCGTTTACAGTAATTGTATACCATTCTGAGAAATTCCTTGTGATTGACCCTTGTATTAGGACCCCATTCCATTGCAGTCTTGGGGGTTACGGAGGCGCGTGGGATTTCTGACCACGCCCCTAATATTCCCGGTTTCGCTGGTAGAGTGGCTTTTTAATTTACTTAACGAAATTTGTTACAATTGTGGAACAATTAATAAAGTCTAGGGCATTGCATGAACCCTAGGACTGAGAAACTAGATTGAATGATAGATCCTAGGGTATTGCATGAATCCTAGGACTGGAAAACTAGATTGAATGATAGATCCTAGGGTACGGCATGAATCCTAGGACTGGAAAACTAGTGGAACATATGAATATTGCAGTCTTGGTAAAGTGGAAAGGAAATAATAGCTGCCTGTAAATTGATTTAACAGCTGCCTGTTACGAATGAATAAATATGATCGAGAACATGGGTTGTAGGAACGTAAAACTGGAACGGTGAAACCTAAATGGGTTGAGTTAAAAGAGCTGGAACCCTACGGGGAATTAGGAGTAGAACTCCTGGAAAGAGAATGGGATGGAACCGAGAAAGAAAGACATGGAAGTGTGTTGTCTTTTGGGTACGTAGTACCAGGGAAAGCACCTGTTACCTGTTTAGTGCAGAGCGGAGCTAGCCACCCCAGGGACCCGGGGTTGGGCCTAGCCACTTTGTACCTACCTTTGGACCTCGTGTACACAGTACCGAGGAGAGATACTAGTGTAGGGAGAGTACTAGCTACCCCACGGGCCCCGGGGTTCTGCTAGCTCACCTACACCGACTTGTTAGCCCCACTGGGCAAACTAGGGTAGTCAGGCGAGGGTGCGCGGACTGTGGAGGGGTAGGACCCTGGTTTGGTTACTGTGGAGGGGCTGGACCCCTGTTACTGAGAGGGCTCTGCCCTATACTGGTTCCGTGCTGTGCTTTAAGCGCACCCGTTAACGGAAATGACTGACTACGTGCCAGTACGGGGTAGCTACCCGTGTGTTTATCGCGCGTGCCGTAGTCACCGTTACGTCTGTCAGCGACCTTGGGGTGGTTGACTGAGGATAGGACCACCACGGGGGACTCTCCCGGCCAGGAGTTCACCACGTGTTACTTCTACTTTTCGGAAAAGACTGCAATCAAGATCATTCCCACGAGGAACACTCGAGATCAAGAGAAGGATCTGAGAAATAAATCAATAGTGAAATAATAGAAAGACGTAAATAATGACGTAAAAATATAAGAGCTACTGTACACTCTACTGCTTCTTTAGCTTTTAGTTGCCACTCTACTCAGCGTTTCGCTGACATGTTACACTCGTTACTTTTCAGGACCAAGTGTTGAGCAGCCAGGGTTAGCGGCTGCAGAGGACGCTGGGCCTAGTAGGGTTTAGTAGGTTTACCTGTAATACTTTCTGTACTTTTCTTCCACTATAGTGAGTAGTTTTCTTTGTTACTCTCTATACTTTCTTTAGCGAAACCTTATGTTATGTACATGTTTATTTCCCTTCTGTTGTGGTGGTGTATACTGTAGTATTTCCTTTTCTTACTGTTATATTTTGTTACTACTAGTTATATTCATGCTGAATGTGGTTTATTTTACTGCTCTTTTGGCTACTTTCTCGTTGGACGACTAGGTCTTAGGATTAGTCGAGTCAGTCTGATTCTCGGTCCTCGTAGGGATTCAGGAATCGGGTCGTTACAAGATGGTATCACAGCAAGGTCGTCCCGAGAAGTGAACCAACTGACTGGAAAATAACCAATTCACATGCCTATTACTAGAGTAGCCACCACAACTTTTCTTTTGACATGAGCTCTTAGACTTTTTCGTTAGATATCGTTCCATATTGACGTGTTTCCGCTCTGTTTCGTGTCTCCTTGCAGGAGATGCCTTGTCGCGGGGCTAGCAAGGCAGGCCACGGGCACGGCTGAGGACGAGGACGACGAGGTGGGCATTCAGGCCTAGGACCTCACCCAGCTAATACGGGATATTGTGCGGGAGGAGCTCCACCCACCGCCTCGAGTGCCTCTCCCTGGGGCTGCGGAGGGGGAGTCCTCTGTGGGACCACACGACGGACACGGCGCTGGACACGGGGGAGGGGATGGGCCGCCACCGCCCCCACCTTCCTCTGACACTTCTGTGCACGAGGCTCCTTTACCTGGAGGTGCACCAGCATCTCCACTGCAGCGCCACTTCGAGTTTTTTGGACAATTCCGGAAGCTGAAGCCCCCCTCCTTCAAGGGGGATGAGGACCCGACCGAGGCAGAGGACTGGCTCGAGCAGCTCGAGAAGGTTTTCGACACCCTTCGCCCCCCGATGGAGTGTCGCGTGGCCTTTGCCACGTACCAGCTGGAGAGTGCGGCACATAGGTTGTGGAGGGCGGTCAGGGGACAGGAGAGGGACGAGCCAACCTGGGACCGGTTCGTTACCCCTTTCTGCGAGCAGTACTTTCCCCAGACGTGGCAGGACCAGAGGAGGCGGGAGTTCCACACTCTCCGCCAGGGGACGATGACCGTGAGCACGTACCGCATGCGTTTTCTAGAGCTGTCCCGCTTTGCAGAGACAGCGGTAGCCACTGAGGAGGAGCGCCTTTGGAGGTTCACCGAGGGGCTCCGGCCTGCGATTCGGGGGTATGTCCAACCCCTGAAGCTTCCTACGTTTTCGAGGGTGGTGGAGGCAGCTATGACGTACGAGGAGACCAACCCGTCCGCACGAGACACTGACGGCGGGCGGAAGAGGCCCTTCCAACCAGACTTTTCACAGCGCCGGCGAGAGAGGAGACACGTGGTGTCTACAGGAGAGCCATCACGTTTTGCAGGGCCATCAGTGGCCTTTGGGGGCCCTCGACAGGGGCCAGTCGCCAACACCGGACCCTCGCCCAGCCGACAGCAGGGACCCACTGAGGGCGGGAGTCGGGTTCCCCTCTGCTACCAGTGTGGCCAGCTGGGCCACATCATGAGAGACTTCCTGTCTAGGGCAGGAGGTCAGCAGATACTTCCCGCGTCGAGCACTGGAGGGCGCAGGAGGCCGCGGTTCCCAGGCGCGAGGAGGAGGACAGCAGTCACGGGGAGGGTACCGGCCAGCACCTACCCGTCCGACGCAGAGTGTGGCTGCTTCGTCCGCATCTAGAGCTAAGGGGCATATCAACGCCCTGACACACAAGGATGCCAGAGCTTCGGGATCGGTGGTGGCAGGTATGGCTTCAGTTTCCAGCAGACTCATTTACACACTTTTCGATTCCGGCGCTACGCACTTGTTTATCGCAGCCAGTTTCGCAGTTAGTTTGGGCCAGGAGTATATGCTGTTAGTGAATCCATTCGTAATCAGAGGTCCGAGTGGTCAACTGTTTGTAGTTGAGGAGGTGTACACCGGTTGCGAGGTCAATATCGGGGGACATAGTCTGCCAGCTGACCTGATTATGATACAGATGGTGGACTTTGGCGTAATTCTGGGGATGGGCTGGCTGTCCGCTTACCACTCTTTGGTGGACTGTTTTGAGAGGAAGATCGTCTTCTTCATACCGGGGTTGCCTTCTTTCGAGTTTCACGATCAGCCAGTGGACGGAGGCTTCAGGTGCATTTTAGCACTTCGGACGGTGAGACTTTTGGGCAAAGGGTGTGAGGGCTTCCTAGCTTGTGTGGTGGCAGAGCCCAGCTCTGTGACAGACTTCCAGAGCATCCCGGTGGTCAGAGAGTACCCTGACGTGTTCCCAGACGAGTTACCAGGACTACCTCCTAAGCGTGAGATCGAGTTTGAGATCTCACTAGTACTAGGGACCAGCCCCATGTCCATCGCACCATACAGGATGGCACCACTTGAGCTGCGAGAGCTCAAGTCTCGGTTGCAGGATCTCTTAGAGAAGGGCTTTGTGAGGCCCAGTGCGTCTCCCTGGGGAGCCCCAGTACTCTTTGTAAAGAAGAAGGATAATACCCTACGCCTTTGTGTGGACTACAGACAGCTAAATAGGGTCACCATAAAGAACAGATATCTGCTGCCGAGGATCGATGACTTGTTTGACCAGTTGCGAGGTGCCACGGTGTTCTCCAAGATCGACTTGAGGTCTGGATACACCAGTTGAGGATTAGGGAGGCAGACGTCTCCAAGATAGCTTTCCGCACCCGGTACGGACACTACGAGTTTTTGGTCATGCCGTTTGGGCTGACCAATGCCCCTGCTGCTTTCATGGACCTGATGAACCGGGTGTTTAGACCGTACTTGGACTAGTTCATGGTGGTATTTATTGATGATGTACTCATCTATTCTCGAGATCAGACGCAGCACGGACAGCACTTGCGGATGGTTCTGGACACACTGAGACGACGTAGGCTGTACGCCAAATACAGCAAGTGTGAGTTCTGGTTGAGGGAGGTGACCTTCTTAGGTCATGTGATTTCTAGAGATGACTTGGAGGTGGACCCAGCCAAGGTCGAGGCAGTGCTCAGGTGGGAGAGACCGCGTACAGTCACTCAGATTCGCAGTTTCCTGGGACTGGCAGGCTACTACAGACGGTTTATCAGGGGTTTTTCACAGATTGCGCGTCCTATGACACAGCTGACCCGGAAGGATGTGCCCTTCACTTGGATAGACGCCTGTAAGGCGTGTTTTCAGGAGCTGAAGGAGAGGCTGACTTTGGCTCCCGTGCTCACCATCCCTGACAGTAGTGGTGGGTTCGTTGTGTACACGGACGCCTCCTTGCAGGGGTTAGGGGGTGTGCTCATGCAGAGGGGTCACGTTGTCGCTTACGCTTCGCCGCAACTGAAGCCCCATGAGCATACCTACCCTACCCACGACTTGGAGCTGGCAGCTATTGTCTTCGCATTGAAGACCTGGAGGCACTACTTGTACGGTGAGACCTTCGAGATTTTCACAGATCACAAGAGCCTCAGATACCTTTTTGATCAGAAGGAGCTCAACACGAGACAGAGACGTTGGTTGGAGCTCCTGAAGGACTATGACTGCAGCATTTCCTATCACCCGGGAAGGGCCAATGTGGTGGCTGACGCCTTGAGCCGGAAGGCACCCGCATAGTTGGCCAGTTTACAGTTACAGAGTTGGAACCGTTTTGAGGAGATGGGCAGTTGGCGACCCCTAGAGTTACGGGGGCACTGTGGGGCAGTGACTGTGACATGACAGACTAGGCCAGAGCTGATAGATCGCATCATCACAAGACAGATGGTCGATCCGTACTTGCAGTCCTTACGCGACAGAGTACTATCAGGAGCCCAGGGGACTTCTCTTTCACAGACCAGGTGCTGCGCCTGAGGGGACGGTTGTACATTCCCAGAGACGAGGAGCTGTTGAGAGAGCTCCTGACTGAGGCACACGGTTCCAGATTCACCATAGATCCCGGAAACACGAAGATGTACCATGACTTGAGATGCGAGTTTTGGTGGAGGGGGATGAAGCGGGATGTGGGTGAATTCGTGCAGCAGTGTTTAGTGTGCCAGCAGGTGAAAGCCAAGCATCAGAGGCCTGCAGGGCCGTTACAGCCGCTTCCAGTGTCGGAGTGGAAGTGGGAGAGCATCACCATGGACTTGGTGGTGGGCTTACCTGTTACCTAGAGAGGACACAACGCAGTCTGGGTACTTGTGGATAGATTGACGAAGACGGCACGATTCCTGCCGATCCGAGTCACTTTGGGACCAGCATAGTTGGCAGAGAGGTATATCCGCGACGTGGTACGTCTACAAGGAGTTCCGCGGGAGATCGTTTCCGACCAGGATACCCGCTTTACGTCCCAGTTTTGGGTTGAGTTTCAGCAGGCCCTGGGGACGCGGTTGAGATTCAGTACAGCTTACCCCCCCAAACGGATGGACAGTCTGAGCGCACAATACAGACACTTAAGGACCTTTTTCGTGCCTGTGTACTGGACTGGAGGGGCTCCTGGGAGGAGCACTTGCCCCTGGCGGAGTTTGCATACAACAACAGTTATCACTCGAGCATCGGCATGGCTCCCTACGAGGCTCTGTACGGACGGAGGTGTACGGCACCCTTGAGTTGGGTTGAGGTGGGGACCAAGTGGGAGGTTGGCCCCAGGTTGATCCGGCAGAGTCAGGAGGTAGTCGAGCAGATCCACAGGCGACTCCGCACTGTCAGGAGCAGGCAGAAGAGCTACGCGGATCGGAGACGCAGAGAGGTGCAGTTTGAGGTTGGGGACCACGTCTTCCTTCGTGTTTCGCCCATGAAGGGCCTACTGCGGTTTGGGGTGAGAGGGAAGCTCGCGCCGAGGTTCGTGGGGCCCTTTGAGGTCTTGGAGCGGGTTGGACCCATTGCTTACAGACTTGCCCTCCCCCCTCAGCTTTTTGGTGTGCACGACGTGTTCCACGTGTCCAACCTCAGGAAGTACGTTGCCGATCCCAGTCACATCCTGAGTCACGAGAGCGTCGAAGTGGGCAACGACCTGACCTACCCCGAGCGGCCAGTACAGATTCTTGACAAAGCCGTCCGCAGTTTGAGACGAAAGCAAGTACCCCTGGTGAAGGTTTTGTGGAGGAGCCAGCGGTACGAGGAGGCTACCTGGGAGCCTGAGGCGGCAATGTGGGAGCGGTACCCGGAGCTCCTTGCGGGTGCGTCTTTTCAGACCGGCTTCGGTCCTCTTTGAGTTTGTTATGTTTATATATGTTGTTCTTTCCCGCACACTAGTTAGTGCAAGTTTTGGGGTCGAAACTTCCTTTGAGTTTGTTATATTCTTACGAACGTGGCATCAGACGGGTTTCTAAGACGTCTGGAATCCTTTCCAGATGTCTGGTAATAAATTTTATCGGCATACGGGGTTGCGTCTGCGCGCGTGCGCGCGCAGACTGCACCCGTCGCTTTCGTTCCTCTTTTCCTCTCTCTTCCTGCAGGCACGCCGCTCTCTTCTCTCTCTCCCCGCGCGGCCTTATAAGACACCCTCGCCCTCTCCCTCACCCTCATCTCCTCCGCCTTCCTCTTCTCCTTCTCCCTGCCAGTGTGAGAGCGCGAGCAAGCGAGTGAGCGGCGGCAGCAGCGGCCGCGGCGAGTGTGTGGGAAGGAGGGTTGCGAGCGGAAGGAAGAAGCTCGACCGCGAGGGTTCGAGCTTGCCGAGGCAACTAGAGCTGGCCGGCGGGGGTGCAACGGGCGTGGGGTGTCGCGGAGGTGCTGCTACAGCTCGGGCAGCAGGCGGACGCGGTGCGGCGCGGTTGAGCGTCACGGGCGAAGGACGAACCGGGTGCTGATTCTGGGAGAATTTCCCAGAATCAGACATCTGGACCTACGTCCAGACGATGCGTAGGACTTCTGGAGGAAGATCCAGACGTCTGATAGGTACAATATCCTTCCTCTTCTTCCTTTTACACGTGTACGGCCATGCAGCCGTCCGCCATGTTCTCTGAGCCTTTCCGTTATGAGAGCGGTTGCATGTGTGCGCAGGGTTGTTCGGGAAGGCGCGAGGGCTCGCCATCCCACGCGGATCAGACGTCCGGCCACAGTGCCAGACGACGGAGAGAACCTCCAGACGTCCGGGCTGACAATCGGACGTCTGGAAACCAAGGCTAGATGTTCCAGCGGGCTTCTGGATGTCTGAAGGACTGCGCAGAACTGAGGTACGACCGATCCACCTTTTAAGACGTCTGATTTTGGACAATTTCGTCGTTTTTGACCCGTTTAGGGCCCGTTCGGAGTCCGTTTTCCGTGTTTCGAGTTGCGTTCTTTCCAGAATAAATTCCTCTATCCGTTTACAGTAATTGTATACCGTTCCGAGAAATTCCTTGTGATTGACCCTTGTGTTAGGACCTCGTTCCATTGCAGTCTTGGGGGTTACGGAGGCGCGCGGGATTGCTAATCACGCCCCCAATACTCCCGGTTTCGCTGGTAGAGTGGCTTTTTAATTTACTTAACAAAATTTGTTACAATTGTAGAACAATTAATAGAGTCTAGGGCATTGCATGAACCCTAGGACTGAGAAACTAGATTGAATGATAGATCCTAGGGTATTGCATGAATCCTAGGACTGGAAAACTAGATTGAATGATAGATCCTAGGGTATGGCATGAATCCTTGGACTGGAAAACTAGTGGAACATATAAATATTGCAGTCTTGGTAAAGTGGAAAGGAAATAATAGCTGCCTGTAAATTGATTTAACAGTTGCCTGTTACGAATGAATAAGTATGATCGAGAACATGGGTTGTAGGAACGTAAAACTGGAACGGTGAAACCTAAATGGGTTGAGTTAAAAGAGCTGGAACCCTACGGGGGATTAGGAGTAGAACTCCTGGAAAGAGAATGGGATGGAACTGAGAAAGAAAGACGTGGAAGTGTGTTGTCTCTTAGGTACGTAGACCAGGGGAAGCACCTGTTACCTGTTTAGTGCAGAGCGGAGCTAGCCACCCCAGGGACCCGGGGTTGGGCCTGGCCACTTTGTACCGACCTTTGGCCCTCGTGTACACAGTACCGAGGAGAGCTACTAGTGTAGGGAGAGTACTAGCTACCCCACGGGCCCCGGGGTTCTGCTAGCTCACCTACACCGACTTGTTAGGCTCACTGGGCAAACCAGGGTAGTCAGGCGAGGGTGCGCGGACTGTGGAGGGGTAAGACCCCTATTTGGTTACTGTGGAGGGGCTGGACCCCTGTTACTGAGAGGGCTCTGCCCTATACTGGTTCCGTGCTGTGCTTTGGGCGCACCCGTTAACGGAAACGACTGACCGCGTGCCAGTTCGGGGTAGCTACCCATGCGTTTATCGCGCGTGCCGTAGTCACCGTTACGTCTGTCAGCAACCTTGGGGTGGTTGACTGAGGGTAGGACCACCACGGGGGACTCTCTCGGCCAGGAGAGCTCCACGTGTTACTTCTACTTTTCGGAAAAGACTGCAATCAAGATCGTTCCCACGAGGAACACTCGAGATCAAGAGAAGGATCTGAGAAATAAATCAATAGTGAAATAATAGAAAGACGTAAATAATGACGTAAAAATATAACAGCTACTGTACACTCTATTGCTTCTTTAGCTTTTAGTTGCCACTCTACTCAGCGTTTCGCTGACGTGTTACACTCGTTACTTTTCAGGACCAGGTGTTGAGCAGCCCGGGTCAGCGGTTGCAGAGGACGCTCGGCCTAGTAGGGTCCAGTAGGTTCACCTGTAGTACTTTCTGTACTTTTCTTCCACTGTAGTGAGTAGTTTTCTTTGTTACTCTCTGTACTTTCTTTAGCGAAACCTTATGTTATGTACATGTTTATTTCCCTTCTGTTGTGGTGGTGTATACTGTAGTATTTCCTTTTCTTACTGCTGTATTTTGTTACTACTAGTTATATTCATGCTGAATGTGGTTTATTTTACTGCTCTTTTGGTTACTTTCTCGTTAGATGACTAGGTCTTGGGATTAGTCGAGTCGATCCGATTCTCGTGTCTCGTAGAGATTCAAGAATCGAGTCGTTACACACGCCCTTCAGCCCCTGGTACAGAAGAAGCAGCCGTGCTTTGGGTCGGGCGGGAGGCAGCGGGCTGGTACCCTCCTCGCGACTGCTGTCCTCCTCCTCAGGCCTGGTATCCACGGTCATCAGATCGACCTCCAGTGCTCAGTGCTGGGAGCGTCGGCTGCGCTCCGATCTTTTATGGACAATTCCTCCGTATGTGGCCCAACTGGCTACACTGATAGCAAAGGGGTATGCGACCTCCCTCTGTCTGTTGTCCCTAGTGGTGACTGGGCAGGGGCCTACTGCAATTGACTGATCCCTGTCGGTGACCCCCAAAGGTCCCTGGTGGACCCACAGAATGGGGAAGCTCCCCTGCTGGTGGCTAGTGCCTCCTCTCCTGACGGCCCTGTGAGCGCTCCCACAGGTAGGGCCTCTTCCATCCTCCTCCATCAATATCTCGCACGGATGGGTTGGTCTCCTCGTAGGTCATGGCAGGCTCAACTCCTCGGGAGAAGGTAGGCAGCTTCAGGGGCTTTACATACCCCCGGATGGCGGGTCGGAGACCCTCGTTGAATCTCCACAGGCGCTCCTCCTTGGTGGATGCGGCTGTCGGGGCAAAGCGTGATAGCTCCAAAAAACACTTACCGTACGCACTAACTGTCATTGCCCCCTGGCGAAGAGTGTGGAACTCTCGCCTCCTCTGATCCTACCAAGTCTGTGGGAAGTACTACTCGCAGAAGAGCTCCATAAACCGGTCCCACGTCATCTCTCCCTCCTCCTATCCTCTAACTGCCCTCCACCACCTGTGAGCTGCACTCTCTAGCCAATACGTGGAGAAAGCCACCCGGCATCCTACAGGAGGACAGAGGGTGTCAATGATCTTCTCCATCTGCTCAAGCCAATCTTCTGCCTCAGACGGGCTTTCCTCCCCCTTGAAAGAGGGGGGCTTCAGCTTCCTGAACTGGCTGAAGACTTCATGGTGTAGCCTCAACAGAGGAAGGGGTGCACCTCCTGGCAAGGAAAACTCGTGCCCCGAAGTCTCTACCACCCCGAGGTCACGGTCGCGACGTAATGGTGACTACAGCACACGTGATAAGCTTGCGGGTAGCTACCTGATGAGAGCATCATCATGAGTCCTAACTAGCACATTTTAACCTAAATAAGTATACAAAAGCTCCTACAAAACCTAAGGGAAAGACTAAATCAAAGAACTATAAATCTGAATATAAAGCAACACACAAGGGGTAAAACTGTAATTTTACCAATGCAGTACACAAACGGGATGTCTAATGGTCTAAACATATGTCAAATGGGCTTAACAAGAAATAAAGTGGGATGATTTGATTTGAAAAGGGTTATAGCAATTTCTAGGAATAAAATGACATTCTGTAACCCTAAAACAAACCTGCTTTAATTCACGAAGTTTCAGGCAAGATAAAAGTCAATTAAACCCTCTAAAATTCATGTAAAAACATCCCCTAGGGTTTAGAGCCTTCAATTTGACCATTAGAACCTGTCTTGACCTAAATTGAGACCATACCCAATTTTTGACCTAATTTGGGTTTTTGCGTAAATTGACCGATCAAACGTGGTCAAAACTAAAATCAAACTTCACCATTAGATTCCTTAGGTCCAAATTAGATTTGTATCAAAATTTGGACCTAAGGGAAGGTCATTTTGACCTACTTTACAAATCGATCCTCATGAATTACTTTTTGACCCTTAACCTTTTGAACCCTTGCACTTTGCCCCCCATCTTTCCTTTCGTTCTTTACAGAACGGTCCTTCTGCCACCCTGCGCAGTTGCCCATACCTACGGCGACTTTGCGCGGAGGATGGCTCCGCGCAGGGTATGAGAGCCGCTCTCAGAAATGAAAAGGGGGTTCCCTATGTCGTCCTCTTTCGCATGGACCCCCTCTCATGTCCTGCCACTGCCCATGCCTCTCGTGCGAATGCACGAGAGGAATGGGTCTCTTCTCCGGCCATTCTCCGGCAAGCTACCCACGCTCTCTCCTCAAGATCTTCTCCTCGCTAGTGGCTATTTAAGGAACGACAGGAGCCACCGGTTGTCTTAAGCCTGTTTTGGACAAGGAAAATCCCCAACCTTCGTCTCCTCCTCCTCCGGCCATTCGCCCACAGGCTCCGGTGACTCTCCGCTCCTCTCTCGTCGCCCTGCCACCATACCAATGGCAAGGTTAGCTCCGCCATTATTCGTCATGACGCTGTACCTGCAGGCACCCTCCGGTCTATCTTCCTCGTCGTCGTCATCTTCCCCACAGGGTGTCGTCTCCGGTGACGGTAGAATTGAGCCGTCCACCTCCTGCCCCCCTTCGTCTGCTTAGCTAGGTAAAAGTTCCTCCATTTTATCCCCTCTTTATTTCCCCCTCAACAAATTGTAGTATAGGTCCCTCGACTGCCACTACCACCACCATCAGTTCCACCTCCGGCCACCAACTCCGGCGAGGCCGCTCCACCACCACAGGCCATTCCACCCCTCGCCGACAAGTTCATAAGCATCCCCTCGCATCACTCAACATTTCCCCTCACTCACACCACGACTCTACTCACCCAAACACACCCCCGAACACACCCACACATACGCACACAGTGCACCCTGGGCACACTTACGCAGACGTCCCCGCACCACGCTAACCACCTGTACACTTTCGCCACACTTTGGCGAAGCCCCTCAAGGTGTCTGACAGGGCCGGGAGGTCGTGTTCGTGTTTCAGGGACAGAGCAGCTCCAGCCGCCATTAGCGAGCAGGTTGAAGCTGCTTCGCGAGCTGCTCCAGGCTGCAACGCTCCAGGTCCCCAGGCCAGCAGGTGCGGAACACCCTCACACACACACTCAGGCTCTCAATTGGGGTCGAAGGCCTCAGCTGCTACCCCAATCGGTCGAGCCGTTCTCCTACAGACGCATGAAGACGTAGGTGGGACTTTAGTCCCACCTCGGAAGCTGACGCTCGCCCTCACCTGCATAAGAAGAAAAAGTGACTGAGGCTATTCGCCTCAAGTCACACAGGGGTGAGGTCCCTCGTCCTCACTCGGTCTCGTCAGCGGCACTGCCCACGCGGACCTGACTCGCGACCCAACTATCCTGCCTGTGCACTCCTCGCGCACCACCCACGTCAGTGCGCCTGGACCCGGGCATGCGACCCGACCCGATTACCTGGCTCTGAGAGAGCGTACCAAAGAGAGATTCAGAGAGAGAGACGCGAGGAAGGGTAGGGATAGGTTTTGCGTTTGCGTGTTTGCAGGGAGCAAGTGGAGAAGAAGAAGAAGAGAAGCAGCGAGGACTTAGCCGCAAAGCAACCGCAAAGAGAAGAAGAAAGAAGGCGGAGGAGATGCAGCAGCAAGAAGAAAAGAAGAAGAAGCAAGGAGGAGCTGCTGCAGAAGAAAAAGGAAAAAGCTGAAGCCAGGAAGGAGGAAAGCTAAAGAGAGAAGAAAGAGAAGGAGAAGCGCCGCAGCAACTGAAGGAGAAAGAAGAAGAAGAAGGGAAGACAACTGAAGAAAGAAGGAGGCACTGTAGCAACGGGGCCAATAAGGCATCTCATTCAGAGAATCTGACGTCCAAAAAAGGGAAAGGTAGAAAAAGAAGAGAAGGAAAAGAGAAGAAGAGACGGGAAAAGGAAGAAAAGAAGGGAAAGAGAAGAAAAGATTCTTTTGCCCCTTTCTCTTAAATTTTTGTATCTTGTAATTGTGAACTTGTAAGCTTCTGGAATCAAAGTGTGCTCCCTGAGTTCGACCTCAGGAAATTTTAAATTCCGAGTAATAAATTGTAATAAACTAGTGATCGCTTTTTCGTAATATACTGCAACGAACATAACACCGCGAAATAGCGAGCGGCCAGTTTTTGGCGCCGTTGCCGGGGAGCAACGGGCATTCTAGAAGCTACTAATTCACAATTTTTGCTTTATTGGATTAATCTCTTTCCTTTTGTTGTGCAGGCATAGGAAATCAAGAAGGAGCAAGCAGCCTCACAACAACCACACCAAGGGACAGGTAATTTTCTATCCTCTCTTTTGAACCCCTGAAATTCTTAAAGAGGAAGAAAAAGAAAAAGCAATTTAGGAATAACCTGTCTTTCATACATAGTAAATCGCAAAAGTTGCCTGTTTCTTAATTTCAAACACATTCTATCTATACGTCCACTAAAGGTATTTAGGGCTAAAACTTTCTTGCTTGAGCCCTAATTACCTAATCTTGAGGCAACTAACTGGACCAATTAGAGCCAACTTAAGACTCAAAGCTAGGGTTTTAGAGATACACTTTCTAATCAAGAATTGAGAATTCCCAAAAGAAGTGTGCCTAAGCCATTGCTTGAAAACATCTATTAAGAGAAACCCTAAGAAATTCGACTCTTAAGTCACTTGAACCTTAAAAGACAAGACCTAATAAGCTCTCATAAGAACTAATAGGTGAAGTTGATCCCTTGGATCAACCAACCTTTGAATTAGGTCACTCTTTGCACTCAAAAGGATAAAGTTCAAGTGAAACCCTAAGCACCTTGATCCTAATTAAAAGTGGTAGACTTACGAGGTCAAGGTCCCCATTCTGATCTACCTGGAATCTCAGTGACAAGAGAGGTTGGGTGGGGGAAACCCTGTAACCGGTGGGGGCACTCTACCGTGTAGGGGTCTTCGCGGGACTCACCCTCTCTTGTTGCCCAGGTAATTCTCAGGTGGATGACCTTCTGATTTAGGGGTATCATCCACCCCAAACCTCTATAGTCACCCAACATTTTGGGTGTCTTGATTGGGTCCAGCACCTACTAACCTCGTCTAATCCATCAGTGTATGTTTGGAAGGAGGTCCTTGAAACCTCCTCTAGAAATTCACTCTCCCCGAGGCCAAGCCTCGGTACCCTTGTTTAGGCAACAACCCCTTCACATAGACCTCTCTTCTGATTCTGAACCCACTTCACCTTCTTCTTCCACAATGGCTCAGCCTGTTGAGGAAGAGAATAATCTTGAGCACTAGCTCCAGCGACTCAACGACCTCTTCCAGAACTTCATGAACCCACCGCAGCGTCCCATGATGCAAGATCACTATAATCCCACTGCGGTGGCAATTGAGCCTCGAGTCAGAATCCTGACTGGAGGACCTGATTCCGAGTTAAAGCCCAACATGATCAACCCATACCTAAATTTTATGAGCTTAACTCTGAAGACCCTTTCCAGCACATCAAACAGCTTAAGCATCTGGCCCAGACCTTCGGGTCAGATGCGCAAAATCAGGATATCCTACTCATGAAGATGTTCTCTTTCTCCCTTATGGACAAGGCAGCCCATTGGTATCAAACACAGACCCGTCCGATCAACACTTGGGAGGAACTTCAGTCTAAGTTCTTGAAAAAGTTCTTCCCCGTTGGTCGGACCAATGCCTTGTGCCATCAGATTACTCACTTCATGCAACAAACGGGAGAACCTTTTCATGAGGCATGGGATCATTTTCAGGATCTCATGAGAAAGTTCCCCCATCACGGAATTCCTAAATGGAAACAAGTCCAGTTTTTTTACCAGGGACTCCGTAAGGATATTAGACTGTTCGTCAATGCAACTTGCGGAGGGAATATCATGGGTCAACATGAAGACACCGTGTGGGAGATTCTCGAGAATATCTGAGAGAACTCCATCAACAATGACTCCATGGGACTATTTGACAGGACAATTACCCACGCAGCAACGAACCTTAGGGGAGCATATGAGACACAGGGCCTGTCCACATCAATCGACATAGAATTAATGGTCAGTCGATTGGACAAGGTCTCTATTATTGAGAAGAAGGTGGATGAGCTGACTCAGCATTTGCAGCGAGCCACCTCTGCGCAGAACTCCTTCGCACAGCCCCCTCCCGCACGAGAGACTGTGTAGCACATTTTCCACCGACCTTCTCCAGGGATGGACTCGTATCCACCCCCATCTAACTCTAGGATCGGAGGAACCTCCGATCCTTTCTATTCTTGTCGGGGGAACTCTACTCCCCCATTCTCTGACTTTTCTGAGGTGCCTCAGACCTGCAAGGACCTCAATGCCATCCAGAATGACCCTTTTTCCAACACCTACAATCCTGGATGGCGGAACCATCCCAATTTCCAGTGGGAGGGAAATTCCCAGAATCCCAAGCCACCTTTTCAGCCCCGTCCACAAGCACCTCGTCCTTACCAGCAGCCTCAGTCTCGGCCCAACCCCACTTATCCACCCGAGCCTAACCAAGATCAAATGTCCCTTATCCTACAGACTTTGGTTGACATTCAGAGAACGAATGCGGCTATTCAAAAGCAACACAATGATGAAATCACAGAGGTCCGAAATCAACTTGCCCAGTTGGCAAATTCTCGCCAACAAGGCATGCTTCCTTCTCAGCCTCTACCTAACCCTAATAGCATACCGACCCAGCAGCGCGTATTAACCCAAACCCGGGCCAAGCACACATGGTCTATCAGGCTCCTTCTATTCCTTCACCTGACAGGATGGAAGCTTCAACTTCATATGTGGGTTATCAACAGCAGCAGCCCATTCTACCAACCCCTAACCAGAACCATGCATGACTTAATTCTGTAACAACCCGTAGTGGTAAGGTGACCCAAGATCCACCTTCCCCAGACCACTCTAAGCCTGGTAGTGACCTAAATCCTAGGGCAGTCATCCAGGATGTTCCTATCCCTGTCCTAGATCAAAAACCTGGACCTATCCTAGAAGAACTGACCAAGGTTCCATTTCCCAAGGCCTTGACCAAGGGAAAGAAGACAACCAAACCCGTGGCTCCTGAGGAGGACCTGGTCAAGCTCTTTGAGCAGGTCCAAATAAACATCCCCCTGATGGATGCGATCCGCCACGTATCGGCATATGCACGATTTTTGAAGAACGTATGTACACCTTAGCATAAGTCGAAAACCAAGAGTGGGAGTCCAATTGTACTGTCAGAGCAACCAGCTCTGTAATCCTGAGTAGACTCCCACCCAACGCAAAAGACCCTGGCACTCCCCTGATTTCATGTAAGATCGGTGAAACCCAGTTGGACAGAGCATTATTAGACTTAGGTGCCTCCATAAACTTGATACCCACATCCCTACTTAAGCATCTAGAAGAATCTGAGCTAAAATCGACTGAGGTGACATTACAGTTAGCAAATCGATCTATCAAGTTACTAAAAGGGATTCTTAAGGATGTTATTGTAAGGGTGCGGGATTTCTACTTCCCTGTAGATTTTATAGTTTTAGATATGGACGCACCCGAGAACCCAAGGGATACACCAATCATTCTAGGGAGACCTTTTCTGGCCACTGCAAGGGCCAATATAAGTTGTGAGGAGGGTCAAATAGAACTGAAATTTGGGAACCAGACTCTCAAAATTGATATCTTTAAGGCCCAACAAGGAATTAATTGCGGTGTCATTGAACAAATCTGTGATATTAAAGCCGTGGTTGATGAACCACAACTTGAGGACAACATGATCATTCCTCATCAACCACAAGAGGATCTTAAACCACAATTAGAGGAGTCAGACCTTGAGATAGACAAACCCATAACTCCTACCCTTGTACCTCACAATCACTTTGAACCACCTGCTGCTGCTAATAACCCCATTCTTGAACTCAAACCCCTTCCCGACCATTTAAAATATGTCTTTTTGGGTTCTAATCAGACCTTTCCTATGATTATAAACTCTAAACTCGCACCTGATCAGGAATCCCGTCTGATTACTGTTCTCCAGCAACATCGCAGAGCCATTGGTTGGACTCTCGATGATTTGACTGGAATAAGTCCCTCTTATTGCACACACCGTATCTACTGTGAAGAGGGCGCACGACCTTCTCGTGAAATGCAGAGACGCTTGAATCCCAATCTGCAGGAGGTCGTGAAAAAGGAAATCATTAAGTGGTTAGATGCAGGGATCATCTACCCGATCTCCGATAGTCGTTGGGTGAGCCCAATCCAGGTTGTGCCTAAGAAGGCAGGGCTCACCACTATCATGACTGAAACCGGAGAAGTCATACCTACCCGTATAGCCAACTCGTGGAGAGTCTGCAAAGATTACCGAAGACTCAATTCCTCCATGAAGAAGGATCATTTCCCACTACCATTCATTGATCAGATTCTCGAGAAATTAGCGGGAAATAGATTCTTATGCTTTCTTGACTGGTACTCCAGTTATAATCAAGTGGCGATTCATCCAAAGGACCAAGAGAAAACCACATTCACCTGCCCCTTCGGGACGTACGCATTCCGAAGGATGCCTTTCGGTCTCTGCAATGCACCTGCGACTTTTCAGCGGTGCATGCTTGCCATATTCTTTGATATAGTAGGTAATTATCTGGAAGTCTTCATGGATGACTTCTCAGTTTTCAGGACATCATTTGATGATTACCTCCAGCACTTGGTTCATATACTTAGGCGTTGCATTGACGTAAATCTGGTTCTTTCCTAGGAAAAGAGCCACTTTATGGTGCCTGAGGGGATCATCCTAGGACATTTAATTTCTGAGAAAGGCATCCAAGTGGATCGAGCCAAGGTTGATCTGATTTCTAGACTTTCTATGCCTAGCTCGATCAGGGACATCCGATCTTTTTTGGGGCACGTCGATTTTTACTGTCATTTCATCCCTGATTTCTCGAAATTCGTGTACCCCCTGACTACTCTTCTCTCCAAGGATGTACCCTTTGAGATTTCCAAGGAATGCACTCAAGCTTTTGAAAACCTTCGTGACCGAGTCACCTAAGCCCCGATCCTACAGTCCCCTGATTGGTCTCAACCCTTTGAGATCATGTGCGATGCATCTGACTTCGCTGTAGGAGCGATTTGGGGCAGAAGATTGATGGGAAACCCGTGGTCATCTACTATGCTAGCAAGACACTTGACGAGGCTTAGCGTAACTACACGGTTACGGAGAAAGAGCTGCTAGCCATAGTATTTGCCCTCGAAAAATTTCGATCTTATCTCCTGGGTTCCCACGTCATCATCTACTCGGATCACACTGCTGTGAGGCATCTCCTTGCTAAGAAGGACGCAAAGCCCCGATCAATCCAATGGATCTTGCTACTGCAAGAATTCGACCTCGAGATTCACGACAAGGCGGGAAGACAGAACGTGGTAGCTGACCACTTGTCTCGCCTTCCTTCTGAGATCATCAACCCTTCTGGACCCATCACGGAGCATTTTCCTGATGAGCACCTATTGACTATTGGTACTAGGCTTCCATGGTTTGCTGATATAGTAAACTACTTGGCATCTCATCAGATCCCGTCTGATTGGCCAAAGGCTAAGAAAGACAAGTTGCGCTCTGATGCCAAGTACTACATCTAAGAAGACCCGTACCTTTTCCGCATAGGTGCTGACCAAGTAGTCCAGCGATGTGTCCCGGAGGGCGAAATCAACAAAATTCTCTCCTTCTGCCATGACCAAGCATGCAGTGGCCACTTTTCTGGGCACAAAACCGCATCAAAAATCCTCCAGTGTGGCTTTTACTGGCCCACTATCTTCAAAGACACATACAAACACTGTAAGGCATGCAGTCGTTGCCAAACTTTAGGTAACATGAGCGACCGCGACATGATGCCTTTGCAGCCGATTCTCGTATGCGAGATCTTCGATATTTAGGGAATTGATTTTATGGGCCTTTTTCCTGTTTCAGAGGGCTTCGAGTATATTTTACTTGCAGTAGACTACGTGTCCAAATGGATCGAAGCTATTCCGACCTGAACCTGTGATCTTAAGATCGTCATCAAATTCATTCATCAGAATATCTTCTCACGGTTCAGAATTCCTCGTGCAATCATCTCTGATGGAGGGACCCATTTTACCAACGCTCAATTTAGGTCACTGATGACCAAATACAGGGTGTCTCACCGAATCTCTACTCCTTACCACCCCAGACTAATGGTCTAGCTGAGCTATCAAATCGGGAGATCAAGAAAATCCTACAGGTTACTGTTCGACCGGATAGGAAGGACTGGTCGTCCCGACTTCCGGAAGCTTTGTGGGCTTATAGGACCTCCCACAAGACCCAATTAGGCATGTCTCCTTTTAGACTGGTGTACGGGAAGGCATGTCACCTTCCCGTCGAATTGGAACACAAAGCCTATTGGGCAGTACGGAACTGCAACTTAGATCTTTCTAAGGGTGGAACCCACATAAAGCTTCAGATAAGCGAGATTGATGAACTACGCCTTGATGCTTATGAGAACTCGCGAATCTACAAAGAGCGGGCTAAAGCCTTTCATGACAAGCACATATCTAGAAAGATCTTCCACCCTGGTCAGAAGGTCCTACTCTTCGATGCCCGACTCAAACTCTTCCCTGGGAAATTGCGATCCAAGTGGGTCGGACCATATCTCATCCGACAGATTTTTGGAAATGGAGCCGTCGAAATCAGTCCTCTCAGCCACGATTCCGAACCTTTCATTGTGAACGGTCAGAGACTCAAACCGTTCATTGACGTAACCAATACAGATTCGGCTGAGTCATCATTTATCCTCCATTCTCCTTGAGCTTATTGCACACAGCCGATGGCGTAAAACTCAGCGCTTAACGGGAGGTAGCCCGTCATTCTTGAAAAACCCAAAACCTTTTCTGACATTTCTTTGCACTTTAGGTTCATCCCTTGTAACAGCCAACTTCACCTCAAGTACCCGTACCTGAGATTAGAAATCGTTCACAACAGTCACCTCGACCCATCCACTCACCAAATACCTGTCCTAATGCATGAACCAAACTAAATAAAAACCCACCTAATGTACAATGAGGACATTGCAAATCTTAGACATGGGGGAGTATGAAAGTGCAATTAAATAACAAGAAAATGGTTTCAACAAAAAAATTTGCATATACGATAAAAAAAGAGGAGAAAAAGAGCAGAATGATAAAAGGAGCACAAAATGAAGGAAAAAAAGGGATAGTCATTAGTAAGAAATTAAGGAATTTAACCTAAATTCTAGACCACATTAAGGAAAAGAATAAGGAAAGTGCACAACAGGATTAGTAAGAACGCAAATCTTAGGCATTCTTGGATAGACTCTTAGTACCCATTAAGATTTAGATATTCCTCAAGAGGTTAAGGAAAATGAAAAGCTTAAGGATTAGGTCCAAGGCTTAGGGAGTATTCGGCCTCGTTGACTGACTTTTGGTTTATGAGATTTAGTAACCTTAGCACCCAAATTCACACACACACAGTCTGGTTCAGTGAGCATAAGTATCGAAATCATGTAAAAGCATTTCAAATGTTTTGAAAAGTCACCTAGATTAGGAGCAGTCGATCAACACAAGTTGATTTGGACGAGTTCCCAGCGCGGAGAGGTGGGAAATTCCCCTCGAAGATGCCTAACAACATATCATCTCCTCGATGCTTGTCTCTTAGAATATTTACATATCCTAATGGGAGCATGTAAGCACTCCGCCGGTTCAAATTCCATGGATGGCATTATCACGAAGTATCAATTGCCAGGGTTTGAATTCGGCCACGGAACACTATGGACTACTAGGGTTACCATGGGCAGTGCTATCTCGAAGCATCGACTGCCAGGGACCCTTGAGGATTGATGATGGGGAGAAGGAATCCGATACAGATCATGTTGTGAAGCCAATCCTATCCTAGAATTAAAAAGAAAAGAGAGAGAAAACTCTCCAAACAAATAAATCTTCTGTCTCTCTCTCTTACAAAACGCACTGCAAACTGAACCAAGGCTAAAAATATCTCAGGCACGGGTGCTTTAACCACAGAGTCCAATAAACTTTGAGTTAGTTCCTATAGGCCTTAAAAACCTTTGTTAAAGGCTGAAACTAAAGCTAGACAGATCTGGATCTTGATTGGTCTTAGAGTACCTTTTAGGCCTATGATTGGCATTCTGACCTAACCAGGGATACAAGAGGAAAAGCACTTATCAAAACTTGATGGAAGAAGTTCATGGTCTAGAATAAAGGTTAATACCTTAAATTTTTTGCTAAGGGACTAACAAAAGCTAGGCATGGGGGTATGATGAGAGCCTCATCATGAGTTCTAACTAGCACAATTTGACCTAAATAAGTATACAAAAGCTCCTACAAAACATAAAGAAAAGCCTAAATAAAAGAACTGTAAATCTAAATACAAAGCAACACACAAGGGGTAAAACTATAATTTTACCAATGCAGTACACAAACGAGATGTCTAAGGGTCTAAACACAGGTCAAATGGCTTAACAAGAAAGAAAGTGGGATGATTTTATTTGAAAAGGGTTATAGCAATTTTTAGGAATAAAATGACATTCTGTAACCCTAAAACAAACCTGCTTTAATTCACGAAGTTTCAGGTAAGATAAAAGTCAATTAAACCCTCTAAAATTTATGGAAAAACAACCCCTAGGGTTTAGAACCTTCAATTTGGCTATTGGAACCTATCTTGACCTAAATTGAGAACCGTACCCAATTTTTGACCTAATTTAGGTTTTTATGCAAATTTACCAGTCAAACGTGGTCAAACCTAAAATCAAACTTCACCGTTAGGTTCCTTAGGTCCAAATTAGATTTGTATCAAAATTTGGACCTAAGGGAAGGCCATTTTGACCTATTTTACAAATTGGTCCTCATGAATTACTTTTTGACCCTTAACTTTTTGAACCCTTGCACTTTACCCCCCATCTTTCCTTTCGTTCTTTACAGAACGGTCCTTTTGCCACCCCGCGTAGCTGCCCATACCTCCGGCGGCTTTGCGCGGAGGATGGCACCGCGCAGGGTATGGGAGCCGCTCTCAGAAATGAAATGGGGGTTCCCTGCATCGTCCTCTTCCGTATGGACGCCCTCCCATGTCCTGCCACTGCGCATGCCTCTCGTGCGAATGCACGAGAGGAATGGATCTCTTCTTCGTCCATTCTCCGGCAAGCTACCCACGCTCTCTCCTCGAGATCTTCTCGCTAGTGGCTATTTAAGGAACGGCAGGAGCCGCCAGTTGTCTTAAGCCTATTTTGGCCAAGGAAAATCCCCAACCTTCGTCTCCTCCTCCGGCCATTCGCCCGCAGGATCCGGCGACTCTCCGCTCCGCTCTCGTCGCCCTACCACCATACCAGTGGCAGGGTTAGCTCCACCATTGTTCGTCGTGCCTCGCCGTACCAACAGGCACCCTCAGTCTATCTTCCTCGTCGTCGTCATCTTCCCCACAGGGCGTCGTCTCCGGCGACGGAAGAATTGAGCCATCCGCCTCCTGCCTCCCCTTCGTCTGCTTAGCTAGGTAAAAGTTCCTCCATTTTATCCCTTCTTCATTTCCCCCTCAACAAATTGTAGTATTGGTCCCTCGACTGCCACTACCACCACCATCAGTTCCACCTTCGGCCACCAACTCTGGCGAGGCCGCTCCACCTCCACAGGCCATTCTACCCCTCACCGACAAGTTCATAAGCATTTCCTCGCTTCACTCAGCATTTCCCCTCACTCACACCACCACTCTACTCACCCAAACACACCCCCGAACACACCCACACATACGCACACAATGCACCCTGGGCACACTCACGCAGACGCCCCCGCACCACGCTGACCACCTCTGCACTTTCGCCACACTTTGGCGAAGCCCCCCAAGGTGTCTGACAGGGCCGCGAGGCCGTGTTCGTGTTTCAGGGACAGAGCAGCTCCAGCCGCCATTAGCGAGCAGGTTGAAGCTGCTTCGTGAGCTGCTCCAGGCTGCAAAGCTCCAGGTCCCCAGGCCAGTAGGTGTGGAACACCCTCACGCACACACTCAGGCTCTCAATTGGGGTCTAAGGCCTCAGCCACTGCCCCAATCGGTCGAGCCGTTCTCCTGCAGACGCACGAAGACGCGGGTGGGACTTTAGTCCCACCTCGGAAGCTGACGCTCACTTGCACTTGCATAAGAAGAAAAAGTGACTGAGACTATTCGCCTCAAGTCACACAGGGGTGAGGTCCCTCGCCCTCACTCGGTCTCGTCCGCAGCACTGCCCATGTGGACCTGACCTGCGACCCGACTATCCTGCCTATGCACTCCTTGCGCACCACCCACGTTGATGCGCCTGGACCCGGGCACGCAACCCGATCTGATTACCCGGCTCTGGGAGAGCGTACCAAAGAGAGATTCAGAGAGAGAGAGATGCGGGGAAGGGTAGGGGTAGGTTTTGCGTTTGCATGTTTGCTAGGAGCAGGTAGAGAAGAAGAAGAGAAGAGGCGAGGACTTAGCCGCAAAGCGAAGGAGAAAGAAGAAGGCGGAGGAGACGCAGCAGCAAGAAGAAAAGAAGAAGAAGCCAAGGAGGAGCTACTGCAGAAGAAGGAAGAAGCTGAAGCTAGGAAGGAGGAAAACTAAAGAGAGAAGAAAGAGAAGGAGAAGCGCCGCAGCAGCTGAAGGAGAAAGAAGAAGAAGAAGGGAAGACAACTGAAGAAAGAAGAAGGAGGCACTGTAGCAACGGGACCGATAAATCAAACGTCCGAAAAAGGGAAAGGCAGAAAAAGAAGAGAAGGAAAAGAGAAGAAGAGACGGGAAAAAGAAGAAAATAAGGGAATGAGAAGAAAAGATTCTTTTGCCCCTTTCTCTTAAATTTTTGTATCTTGTAATTGTGAACTTGTAAGCTTCTGGAATTAAAGTGTACTCCCTTAATTCAACCTCGGGAAATTTTAAATTTTGAGTAATAAATTGTAATAAACTGGTGACCGCTTTTTCGCAATATACTGTGACGAACATAACACCGCGAAATGGCGAGTAGCCACTACCCCACACTGGCACGCGGTCAGTCGTTTCCGCTAGCGGGTGCGCCTCAACGTACAGTACGAAACAGTATAGGGCCTTACCCTCTCAAAACAGAACAAAGGTCTCTCCCCTCTTCAGTCCGTGTACTCTCGTCTAACTATTCCAGTTTACCCAATGGGCTAACAGGAGTCGGTGTAGGGTGGCCATACCTAACCCTGGGCCCCCTGGGGCGGCTAGCTCCCCCCTACACTAGGTATCTCACCTCGGTACCACGGACACGAAGGCCAGCAAGAGTCGATGTAGAGTGGCCAAACCCACCCCGGGTCTCAACCTAAGGGCGACAAGCTCTCCTCTACACTACAAGGGATAGTTGCTCTCTTCGATACCACGTACATGAAGGTCAGCTCACTTCCTCTAATAGCTGCCCGTGGGTGGCAATTTCCAGAACCATCCGGTTCTCCGTATTACGGTGTTCTTATCTACATTCCCCGTAGGGTTCGTACATAAGTTTCTCCACATCCGGGTTGGAATATATGGAACAAGCAGTTCAATTTCCATGTTTATCGCATTATGTAATCCATTCCAGACAATACAGGCAGCTTTTGATTTCTCAATCATCCACATGCAATTTCCTCTAGCCCTAGTGTTCATAACATAAGCTAGGGTTCAAGAATTTACTCTAGAGTATGCGTTTATTCCTTCCTAGGGTTCATCTCAAGTCCTAGGATTACTTGCTTGCATGTATTAATTTAGAGATTTATGGTTATAACCACTCTACCTGGGTGACCGATTGGAATGAGGGCTCGTACAGTAGCTCCTGAAGTCTCCGTAGGTCTCGTACACCCGACGGACTGGAGACCTAAAACATGGATTGATAGGCTAAAAAGTTCAGAATGATACAAACAAGGTATCATTACATAGAGAAACTCGTATAGAAAACAGAGACATTTTGTTTGCAGAAAACTGATAACATTAAGGCCTTGTAAGGGCCCAAAAGCTCACAATCAGACAGAAGTCGAACGTCTGGGAAAGGTCCCAGACGTCTTAAAACATTTCTCAGGGATACCTCTCTCAGTGTTCCTCTATCAGACGTCTGGACTCAGTGTCGACGTCCAAGGGTTCTGTCAGACGTCTGGAGGTGCTCCCGGACGTTTGAAACTACCTTGGTCCGCCTTCCAACTTCTGATACATATACGTGCACTGTCAGGACTTTGACAGAGAGAAAATACGGAAAGTAGATCTCTACCAGACGTCTTACTCTACCTTCGGACGTCCAGTAAGATGTCTAGGTGTCGCTCCAGACGTCTGATTCCACGGAAAAATGACTTCCGCGAAACCGCTCTAGCTTCCCTCGCCCGCAGGCGCTGCAGCAGAGCAGCGCAGCACCCTTCGCTCTGGCGCTCAGACTCACTCTGGCTCCCCACTCTCACTCACTCTCACCCTCGCTCTGCTCTCTGCTCTCTCGTCTTGCTACGGGGTGGGCAACGAAGAGGAGGAGAAGTTATAAAGGGAGACGAGGTGAGGGGGGCGAGATGGCGAGGGATGGCAAGGGATGGTGCGAAGTGGCATCGTAGGGAAGGTGCGGTGAGGCGCGGGCATGGTGTACATACGGTACATGCCGAAGAGAAAAGGTTTTTTCAGACATCCGTTAATCTTTCCAGACATCTGGACAAATATCTGGTGTACATCTCAAACGTCTTAAATAATCAAAGAGCGGCGAATCATTTCACATTCTATACCAAAATCATTTCTAATTCTTACACGAAACTTAATGCAGGTGCAAAAAGTAACTGTACTTTGGCAATAAGTGTTCCAGCCTCCAATCTAGAGTAGTATTGGAATTGGATTCTAGAGGACTAACTTAAAAATGTTAGATATGCATGAAAACATGGTTCTTGTTGTTGACGATATTAAAAACACGTAGTGGACCATAAATTGTACTTTAGAATGTAATTATCCACCAAATACTAATTAAAATCGATTGTTTTTTTTTATGACATCTCTACACTTTAATTATACGGAAGGCACACTAAGGGAAAGATAGAGACTCGTCATTCCATGTCAATTATGTTTCCATGTGCAATACGCATCAAGAACCAAAGCAAAGAGATCGAACCCACAAATTACGAGATACTACATAGAAAATGCCATATGATGGTACGAAGTTTGGTGTTGATGTCACGGTTGAAAATGTATTAGGCTTACTACTTAATCAATACTGCACTTCATTGCGAGGAAAAGAAAATTCCTGTTCTCAAATTAAGATAGAATAAAAGGTTATTTTATTAAGAAATAGTATCAAGAAGCCAATTTTCTTTTCTATTTTCTAAAACAAACTAAAAAGGGAATGTCAACTCTCATTTGGCCTGGGCCAAACATAAGACTTGTAGGATTTACAGCACCGGTAAAGTCCAGCTCGATCCACTACAGACCCACCGACTTGAAGACTTGGTTATTAATGGGTTAGGTCGTTAATGAAGATAATAGTTTGAGTCTCAGGTTTCATCACATGTAACCATTTATTTACCAGGTTAGGTTTGATCTGACCCAATATTTTCGGGTTTAGACCAAAATGGGTTGGGACCAATACACCCTGTTTGACACACCCTAACCAACACGCTTCAAGCATGAAAAACTGCCAGCTTAATCTTCGCATCATAACGCTCTCACCAACCAATTCGTTAGAATCCTCCTTGACACTGGAAATTTGCATTTAAAATACCACCTAGCAACAACCACTCGGTGACATTAAGAATATGTAGCAATGTTGTAAAAGCAACTCACATCTACAACCAAAATTTATTGTTCGGCACCACCTCCTCGTAATACCATAAAATATGGATGAAGCATGTAAATATACATATACTTCTCAGAGCAATGGATGGTAACAATACTAATATCCATATAAATATATTTAGAGGTACACACGCAACGCAATAGAAATGACGACAAAGTCAAAGCAATTAAAACATGTAAATTAATCTGCCACTAACAAAATCAATCGTCACCCTAAAGTATCGGAGGGCAATCAGGTATTGCAACAGAAATGGCGCCATAAGTGACAGAGATGTGGCCAAAAACAAACAGAAGAAGAAAAAGCTAGTGGGTATATCATGGTTTGCAGAAGGGAGAGGAAGTAAATGAGAGAATGGGAATGAAACATGTGTGGAAAGAAAATGAAGATCAAAAGAAAATCTTCATTTAAGTTTGATAAAGAAAGTCTCACAAAAGTCTAAGAAGAAGTTCGCAAATGCCTTTGCAATAAAATAAGATGAGATAAAAAGTCCATTACTATGAGATCCACCTAAGCTCAAAGAAGGATCAGATGGATATATGTTCGATTAAAGGGATCTAGATCGACAATCTAGCTAAAAGGATATATAGTTAGCTAGATAGTTTAAACAAGCGAACCATACAAGTTTGACATATTCAACTAAAGATATAGGTAGATAGACTTCCTAGCTGGCTACAAGACCATACAAGCAGGCAAACGAGTAAACCTATCCGACAAATGTTTACTAATAGCGATTATCACATTCATTACTCCATCATCACAACCCTTAAGGATCATGGATAACATGCATCCGAGCGTATGCAACATGGTATTAATTTGACTGACTATTTGTAAAGATCCGTTCTGATTTGAACCTTTTAAGACGTTTAAAGTGTCAGTCAGACATCTAACCAGACGTTTGAAAATTGAAAAATCTGTACGTATTTTTGGTTCTGCGCGCAGGCAGTGCATAGACCCTCTCTCTCTCTCCTTCCTTTTCCTTTTTCCCCCACCGAACCCTAACCCCGCAGCCTTTAAGAGAGACCCCCCCTTCCTCTCCTCTCCACTCCACCACTCCACCACACCTCCCCACTCCACTGCCGTGAGCTGAGGCACGTGAGAGAGAGAGAGCGAGAGCAAGGAGGAGGAGTGGGCATGAGGAGGAGAAGGCTGAGGTCGCGAGCTTTGTGGAAGCTCGCTGGAGGTTCGCACGACCACCGCGGCGCGTGCGGGAGGAGAACGTCGGGGCGTCGTCCCCGACCTTCTGCAGCAGTCGGAGCTGCAGCAGAGCAAAAGGAGCAACGGCGGAGCGCGACGAGAGGTGCAGGAGCACGGTCTGGTATTGGAGTTTTCCAGTATCAGACGTCCAGAGGGCCTTCTGGACGACTGGCTGGACGTCTAGCGATGACACCGGACATCTGAAAGCGGGTGTATCGTGAAGGTATGTCTTCCTTGCGATTACGGCCATACAGGACGCACCGCAGTTGTGATTTGCTTGGCTAAAAGTGGCGAGCTGCTCTGTCGTGTGCAGGAGCAGCTTTGGAAAGGTGCACGGCACATCCTTCCATGCCTTTCAGACTTCTGGACAGCTTACCAGACGACCGAAGACGTTCCCAGACAATCGGAGGACTGGTCAGACATCTGGAACTACTTCCAGACGGTTGCGGCAGAGTCCTGGACGTCTAAGATCATCGCAGGAGCTTGAGGTGAGTCTCTGATAACTTTTAAGACGTCTGGACTTGTTTCCAGATGTCTGATTTGGGTCTGCAGACACGTTTTTGACCCGTTTAGGGTCCGATCGGGATCCGTTTTATGCAAACGAAGTATCTGTGGTTTCCTTGTGAGTTATTGTACATATTAAAAACCTTTATATATTGTTCTGAACATTCTATTGTGATGTGTTCCTTGGTATAGGACATTGACATGTTGCATGTTAGGGGCTTGCAGAGGCACGTGGGTCTGCAGTTCGAGCCCTTAGTACTCCCGGATTGTCTGGTAGAGTGGTCCACCCCTGTTCCATTTATAAAATATGAATGCATTTATGAAAATTAGATAACTGGAAACCTAGGATGTGGCATAAACCCTAGGACGAGAAATGGTTGAACCGCTTGTTTGCGTGATTAAAATTGTAGTTATAAATGAATGAGCTAAATTGTTAGCAACTGCCTGTTAATAAATACGAGCTGCTGATGAGTGGCTACTCATCATGGCTAAAAGGCCGAAATTAAGCTAGACACTAAGCAAAACAATGTCAAATTAACATATAAAAAGGGTTAAGTGTGGGAATTAAAGAAAAGACCTAAAACTTTTAATGTGTGTTAAAACCTCCTAATTAGGTCACAAAAATGAGATATTCTGAAAACTAAAGAACAAATGATGATCCATGCATCAATTGAACACATAAACAAGTTTTAAAAGACAAATCAGAAGTAAAATCAATGTCTTAAATGTTCAATTAAGCACATGTAAAAATTTGAAAGCAATTGGACATCATTTAAGCTTAGAAATAAATAGATTACAATTAGGTCCTTCATGCATTACATTTATACCCTTCAAAACTCCTTCTTGGACCTTTTTGCAAGCCGCAAGGACCCTTCTGTATGACTGCAAGGCCCTTCCAGTTATAGTTCTTTTCACTTTTGGACCTGCACGCTATTCTTCTACCCCTTCGTTCAAGGGTCTTCCTGCAAGTTTTCCCTCATTTCAGAGAGAAGCCGGTGTTCTTCACGCGCACTGTAGCACGCGAAGAACACAGCCATTCTCGACCGTCCATCGCACTTTTGATCTCGATCTGCGGCTGGAATCAAATGGAACCTTCGCGCGATTCGGTGCGTGCGTTCACCTCTCTTCCCAGATCTCATCTGACGGTCAGATCTCTCTCTTGACTCGCCGCGCGCTCTACCCATCTCATCCTCACCGCCGGCTTAATTTTGATTAACCTCACCCTTGCGGTGATTCCAATCACTGAGCTGCTACTTAAGCACCTCAATGGTGTCGTGCGCAAAGGATCGCTCCCTCCTACATCTCTTAGCGATCAGTTCGTCCACTCCAGTCTCTCCTCCTCATCTAGACCCTGATTTCACAGCCACCGGCTGTGGAATCATCGCCTGCTCTCGACCCTCCTCGTCGCTAAGGACCTCGTAGCACCTGAGGATGACCCTGGAGTCTCACTGGCAGACTCTTCCCTCCGCTGGAGTCACCCTCCTCCTTTCTTCCTCCTTAGCCGCCGACTAAGGACCCATAGATCCCATTCTTCCTTTTAGTTTAGGTTTTTAATTCTGCACAAGTAGTGTTAGATTTAGTTTGCAGTAGTTTAGAATAGATTTAGTTTTAATTGTTAGTGTTTAATGTTAGCTGTAGTTAGATTAGTCTTAGGAGTAGAATTAGTATTAGATCCCCTCCCTCACCTCCTCTGATCAGTCCAGATCAGGGGGGAAGAATCATCTGTTCATTGTTCAATTTATCTCCCTCTTCATGTTTTGTTTTTCCACCATCCAATTCTGATTTATGTTTCTTTTAACGACGAATTTTTCATCAATCACCCACACATCCTGACCCAATTTCAGATCTGATGGTGTACTGCCTCAGATCTGAAAGTGGCGTCACAAGCACCATTTGGGGCTTCTCACTCACTCCAATTGTTTCACAAAAGCCCCTCTGTTTTAAATGGATTGCCTCAGTTTGTCAGAGCACTTTTGATTTGGATTTTAAAGGATTTTTACTCTCTGAAATGTTTTGACAGATCTGACAAATTGAAGGGATTTTTGGTTTTCATTGTGGGCAAGGACTCTAAGAAGTTCTCTGGTGACAGAGAACCAATCAGAAGAGCCTTTCATGATTCTGTTTATACTTTGTTTTGAATGCATTCGCCAGCTTCCATTAAATTTCCTTAATGCATTCTTAGTCTCTTTTTGCTATTTCAGAACTGCCATACACTATTTGTGTTGATGATCATTTCTGTATGGTGATTCTCTAACCTAAGGAGTTTTCCATACTCCTTAAGGTTGCAAGAAACTGGGATTGTATGTTTTTTGGTTTTAATTGATTGAGTTAAGTTCTCCTCCATGCTGTCTATAGCATTCGGAAGAGCTAACTCAATGCCATTTGTTGTTTTGATCTGAAAGGATGCTTCTGATAAGGTTTTTCCTAATGAGTATTTGAGCTGAATTTACATGAGATTTTCGTGAGATTTAAACCCTTATCAGATTTGGATTTCAACTCTCAAAATTTTTAGTTTGTTTTGAATTTTCTCTTATTCCCAGTTACACAGCAACATGCTGCATCTAGCAGCTACATTTCCCTCCATCTCTAAATTCTCCTCTTCTCTACAATTCCCCTCTCATCTGTGAATACATCCCTCTCTTCAAGTGGACTAACTGCAGCAGCAGTTAGCCCATTTGACAGTGGCTTAAGCCACTGCTGATGCTAAACAAAACACCCTGAACAGCACACCTTCTCATCCCTCTCCATCTTCTCTGACAGTAGCTTAGCTGCTGTTTAAATTGAAATCAAAACTTAATTAACCCTTCTTCCCTCATTTCCTAACTTCCTACTAAAACCTAATTATACATACTTATTTTAAAACTGTAAATATACCTATCTATATCATTCTAACTATAATATACAGACTAATTAAGTAAGTATAAATACATAGATATACTGTAATTACTGTACAAACTTATATATATATATATATATATATATATATATATATATATATATATGTGTGTGTGTGTGTACATATGTAATCTATGTAAATATATGTATAAATACTAAACTATTATGTATGTATTTACTTAATTATGTTTATATAAAGATACAGATTTCTATTTACATATTTAGTAGCTAGATTATAGATTAACTTAGCTAAATTAATAATTTAGAGCTATAATTAAATTAAATAAATCTATAAACTTAGGATAATATTTATAGTAAGTAATTTAAGCTAATTAAAGTGTATTTATACCTAGTATAGCTTACTGATTAGCTTAGTTTTAATTTAACAACCCAGAATAGCTATTTTAACCTAAATAAAACATAAATAAATTCGTAAAAATACAATAAAAATATGTATTAAATACTTAAGTATGTAAATTAAAACTGTTTAAGGTCAATTAGACCATTTACTAATTATTTTATAAGTAATTAACTATTTAATCAACCTGTATAATCAGCCTAGTTTAGCGAATTTATTTGTATAGTAAACATATTTAAAATTCAAAATTAATTAATCAATTATGTAGTATTATGTAAAATTTTATTTACCATATTTTATTTTATTTTATTTTAATAATTTATGACCCCCAAATCGAGGGCCAAAAACGTGCCCAAACGCAGCTGCGCCTGATTTCCAGCGCACGATGTGGCGCTGGAATAGCACCACATCGTGTGCTGTATGTCAAGCGCAGCCACATATAACTTAATTATGCTAAACGTTCATCAGTCGTCACGGCGCCGGGCGCCCGGAATAGCATCCTATTCTATTGGATCCGATTACCCGTCAGCCATGTACTGTCTGATTTGCGATGAATGTGTGTGTGGGGGCCGGGGCCCCGAGCGTGCGAGCATGTGGTGTTGGGCTGAGGCCTTGCGCTGATATGAAAACATAATTAAGCCACTTAATCCGAGATTAAGGCGCGCTTAGTAGAGGTCTGGTCCCGCCCTCTGGGTGCAGCGTATCCCTCGAAAAGTGCGCCCGCAAACTAAGCACGTTTTAAACTAATGACATTAGCCTAACCCCCTCCCCACTGCAGCCTCTGAAGTATCTTAAGACAGAAGAGTTAACACAGAAGAAAAGAACAGAGGAGTTAAGTTTAACACAAGAGATAACAAGAACAGAAAGATAGTAGAATAAGTAATATACATACGTATAAGTAAACCCACATAATTACTAACAGAATAAAATGACACTATAAACGTCGCTAAAGACCTCAGTTTGCTTCTTTAGGTTGTATATAGTGTTTTCTGAGATTTAGCGACGCTTATATCTGTCACTGAAACTACTGTATATGTTACTATAAATAACAAACTGATAAGTTAAGCCTCTACACCATTGCATCCTAAGGTATTATGTACTATTATGTTAGTACTAATAGGATAACTTGTAAATACATAGCTTAGAGTATAATAATAGATTGTTTGATGCTTGTTCATAGTTAGTATTTTTGCAAGCATTTCTTAGTAATTAGGTAAATAAAACACGCATTCATTCATTCTTTAATAAGATATAAAGTTTCTTTTTGGAATTAGAGGATAATTTTGAGATCAAAGAGTGACCGAATTAAATTCAATAAATTGCCTCCCAGTGAACGACCTGGAACAAAACCAGTAAAAATTAGATAAATAAGCAAATGATAATAATGGTTGTAATGACTGGTACTCATCCATACTCACCACTATACGACATTCTTAATGTTATATTATACACCCTATACTACAACGACATGATCATAACAATAATCATTCATCGTCATACAACCATTGTGTTATATACACATTATACAACATCATCAGCTGCCTATTAGAATATGAGTTGCCTAAGATAACTGAATAGTTACCTGTGATATCGTTTGTTGCATATGTTAAATTATAGAAATACGAGCTGCATGTGTATGAATGAGAATTAAATTGTGAATGATGAAACCTGGATTGGCATAATGTGGTAAACATGAGCATGAACCCTACAGGGAGTTAGGAGTAGAGCTCTTGTGGATAGATGAAAAAGCCTGGAATATGGATGGGAAGTGTGCTGGCCCTTGAGTACGTGGTACCAAGGAGAGCGACTGTCCCCTTTTTAGTGTAAAGCGGAGCTAGCCTCCCTTGGGTTGGGACCCGGGGTTAGGATTAGCCACTCTACACCGACTTCTGTTAGCCCTCGCGTACACGGTACCGAGGTGAGCTACTAGTGTAGGGAGGGAGCTAGCCACCCCACGGGGCCCAGGGTTCAGCTAGCCACCCTACACCGACTTGTTAGTCCCTCTGGGCAAACCGAGGTAGTCAGACGAGGGTGCGCGGACTGTGGAGGGGCGAGACCCGTGTTTAGTTCTGAAGGGCTAGACCCCTGTTTCTGAGAGGGCTAAGCCCTATATTGTTCCGTGCTGTACTGTGGGCGTACATGCTAGTGGAAATGACTGACCACGTTCCAGTGCGGGGTAGCTACTCATGCGTTTATCGCGCGTGCCATAGTCACCGCTACGTCTATCAGTGACCTCGGGGTGGTTGACTAGGTGTAGGACTACAACGAGAGACTCTCTCGACCAGGAGAGCACCACGTATACCTTCTACTCTTCGAAAAAGACTGCAATCAAGATCGTTCCCACAAGGAACATGCAAGATCAAGAAAGAAATCTGAAAGTAAACAAATGGGGTGAAAGGAAATTACCTGTAAAATAAATAACTGGAAAAGGATAAACATACTTGCTAGTTTTTACTTCTTTAGATAGTTTGGGTACCACTCTACTCAGTGTTTGCTGACTCTGTTTTCTCATAACCCTGTACAAGTCCAGGAGTTGAGCAGCCCGAGTTACCGGCTGCAGAGGGTGTTGAGCCCAGTTGAGCCCGACAGTAGTTTTCGTATTGTTGTTGTACTCTCTTTTCTGCTAATGAGTTCAGACTTTTGTTTACTGTTCTTGTTACTGTACTTTTGTTCTACTTTCCTATTGTTATGGTGGTATGTACTGAACTAGCTGCTTTACTTTCCTTTACTGCTTGTACGCTTTTACTGTTAGTGACATTGCATAGTTAATGTGGTTTATTTTCCTGCTTTTCGGTTATTTCTTGTTAGATGACTAGGTCTCAGGATTAGTCGAGTCGAACCGGTCTCGGGTCCTGTAGGGATTCGGGAACCGAGTCGTAACAAGATGGTATCAAAGTAAGGTCGTCCCGAGAAATGAACCAACTAGCTTGAGAATAACCATTTCACGTGCATGTAACTAGGGTAACCATCACAACGTACCCCCTGACATCTGTTCTGGGTCCCTTTTTGCAGAAGTTCGATAGAGTTGACCTCTTTTGTTCTGTCTTCTACGTCTCTTTATAGGAGATGCCTTGTCGAGGAGTTCTCGAGGAGGGCCGTGGACGAGGTTGGAGGAGTGAACGTGCCGGGCCTGAGGTACCAGTTGACCTGCCACTTCTCCCAGGCATTCAGGCCCAGGACCTCGCTCAGCTGATTAAAGACATTGTGCGAGAGGAGCTCCACCCGCCTCCACGGGCACCTCTCCCTTAGGACGTGGAGAGGGAGTCCTCTGTGGAACTGAGAGACCGCCGCAGCACTAGACGAGCAGGAGGGGGAGGGGGTGGTCCTCCACTGCCCCCACCGCACTCTGACACTTCTGAGCACGAGCCCTCCTTGCCTGGAGGCATGCCCGTTCCCCCACTGCACCTGCACCACGAGCTTTTCGGACAGTTCCGGAAGTTGAAGCCCCCTCCTTCAAGGGGGATGAGGACCCATTTGAGGCAGAGGACTGGCTAGAGCAAATAGAGAAGGTGTTTGACACCCTTTGTAACGAGCGCGTGCCCCAGACGCCTTTTAAGACGTCTGGGAGGTGGCCCAGACGTCGGACCAGACGTCTGGGATCACATCCAGACGTCTGACCAGATGTCCGGGATAGTTTACAGACGTCTGGCGAACAGTTATGCTCGCACGGGATATTCGTCTGCGCGCCTGTGCGCGCAGACCTGTGTTTCTGCCCTCTTTCTCTGCGGCTGCAGGCGGCTGCGACCGCCTTCTCTCTCCTCTCCGCGCGGCGTTAAAAAGGGGGGGCGCGCCTCCCCTCCCGTCTCCACCATCTTCCTCCTTCTTCTCCTGCCTGTACGCGAGAGACGGACGGACGCGAGGGCGCAGCGGCAGAGGCAGCCGCAGTGAGCGCGGAGGAGCTGCGGCGTGCGAAGGCGGGGCTCTGCCGTGAGGGCGAGCTCGCCAGGAGCGGCTTGGCCGGCCGGCGGAGGGCGCAGGGGGTGCAGAGCGTCGCGGAGAGGGACCTGCTGCGGGCGGAGCAGCGTACGCGCGAGGTGCGACGCGGGCGGCGTCGCGAGCGGAGGCCGAGCAGGGCTCTGATTCTGGAAAAATTTCCAGAATCAGACGTCTGGATTGATATCCAGACGGCAAGGTCGACGTCTGTGAGATCATACAGACGTCTGAAAGGTGAGTTTCCGCCTCCTTCTTCCTTTTTGTCGACTGACCGTACTAAGGGAGGGGGGTTGGCTATGCGCAGGGTTTCTGATTCGTCATCCTTTGCGAATCAGATGTCTGGAAGTTGTACCAGACGGCGGGAGTGACCTCCAGACGTCCGGAGTGACCATCGGACGTCTGGGATCTAGGAAAGACGTCCCTGCAGACTTCTGGACGTCTGGGAAACCACGCTGAACAGGTAATTCTCTGATCCACCATTTAAGACGTCTGGAGGGAGTTCCAGACGTCTGATTTTGCACAGTATCGTCTTTCTCGACCCGTTTAGGGCCCGTTTGGGCTCCGTTTTCCGCGATTCGAGTTGCGTTCGTTTCAGAATTAATTCCTCTACCCGCCTACAGTAGCTATACACTGTTTTGAGATACTCCTTGTGTTTGATCCTTGTGATAGGACCTCGTTCGGTTGCAGTCTTGAGAGTCGCGGAGGCGCGCGGGATTCCCGATCACGCCCCCATTACTCACGTTGTACCTGGTAGAGTGGTTTTAAGTATTAATAAAATCTGTTAAAGTATGGAACCATAACTAGAACCTAGGGCTTTGCATGAATCCTAGGAATGAGAAATATATGGAATGATAGCTCCTAGGTGTTGCATGAATCCTAGGGCCGGAAAACTAGATTGTATGATAGATCCTAGGATATGGCATGAATCTTAGGATGGAAAAACTAGTGGAATGTATATTACTGCAGTCTTGGAAAAATGGAAAGGAATATATAAAGCTTCCTGTAAATTTAATTAACAGCTGCCTGTTATGAATAAAGAAACATGTTTGAGATCATGGAATTTGAGAACGTGAATCTGGAAAGTGAAACATATGATGTTCTGAAATAAAGAGCTGGAACCCTACGGGGAGTTAGGAGTGGAACTCCTGGAAAGAAAAAGGAATGGAACTGAGATGTAGTTTGTACTGTCTCTTGGGTACGCAGTACCAAGGGAAGTACCTGTACCTGTTTAGTGAAGAGTGGGGCCAGCCGCCCCAGGGACCTGGGGTTAGGATTGGCCGCTCTGTACCGACTTGCTGGCCCTCGTGTACGTAGTACCGAGGAGAGCTAGTAGTGTTAGGAGAGTACTAGCTACCCCATGGGCCCCGGGGTTCTGCTAGCCTCCTTCACCGACTTGTTAGGCCCACTAGGGCAAACCAGGGTAGTCAGGCGAGGGTGCGCGGACTGTGGAGGGGCAAGGCCCCGGTTTGGTTACTGTGGAGGGGTTGGACCCCTGTTACTGAGAGGGCTCTGCCCTGGTTCCGTGCTGTACTTTGGGCGCACCCGTTAACGGAAACGACTGACCGCGTGCCAGTGCGGGCTAGCTACCTGTGCGTTTATCGCGCGTGCCGTAGTCACCGTTACGTCTGTCAGTGACCTTGGGGTGGTTGACTGAGGGTAGGATCACCACGGGGGACTCTCCCGGCCAGGAGAGCACCACGTGCTACTTCTACTTTTGGAAAAGACTGCAATCAAGATCGTCCCACGAGGACATTCGAGATCAAGTAAAGGATCTGAGAAATAAATGAAATAGTGAGAAAAATTGAAAGATGTAAATAAAGGAAGTAATAGAACATAATAGCTACTGTACACTCTACTGTTGCCTTTAGTTAGTTTGCCACTCTACTCAGCGTTTTGCTGACGTGTTACACTCGTTACTTTTTTCAGGACCAGGTGTTGAGCAGCCAGGGTCGGCGGCTGCAGAGGACGCTGGGCCGAGTAGGGTCCAGTAGAGTTACCCCAGCTTTGTACCCCTTTTTGTTTCTATTCTAGTGAGTAGTTTTGTTTCCGCTGTACCTTCTTTACCTGCAGTTTTTGTTATATGATAAATGTTGTTTTACTGTTGCGGTGGTGCCTATTGTAGTAGTTCTTTCCTTACTGTTGTACTTTCTTACTGTTAGTTATATTCATGCTGAATGTGGTTTATTTTACTGTCTTTTGGTTACTTCCTCGTTGGACGACTGGGTCTTGGGATTAGTCGAGTCGGTCCGGTTCTCGTGTCTCGTAGGGACTCGGGAACCGGGTCGTTACAAGATGGTATCAGAGCAAGGTCGTCCCGAGAAGTGAATCAACTGACTGGAAAATAACCAATTCACATGTTTATAGCTAGAGTAGCCACCACAACATATCTCTTGATATGAGCTCTTAGAAGTGTTGTTAGGTACCGTCTGTTTGACGTTTCCGTTTTGTTTCGCGTCTCCTTGCAGGAGATGCCTCGTCGTGGGACTGGCGAGACTGGCCGCGGGCGCGGCCGAGGGCGAGGTCGGCGAGGTGGACGTGCTGTCGTTGACGTCTCGGTGGACCAGCCACCACTCCCTGGCATCTAGGCCCAGGACCTCGCCAGACTGATACGGGATATTGTACGAGAGGAGCTCCACCCACCGCCCCGAGCACCTCCTCCTGGGGTTGCAGAGGGGGAGTCCTCTGTGGGACCACGCGACGGACGCGGCGCTGGACACGAGGGAGGGGATGGGCCCCTGCCGCCCCCACCTTCCTCCGACACTTCTATACACGAGGCACCTTCGCCTGGAGGTGCACCAGCACCTCCCCTACAGCACCACTTCGAGCTTTTCGGACAGTTCCGGAAGCTGAAGCCCCCCTCCTTCAAGGGGGATGAGGACCCGACCGAGGCAGAGGACTGGCTTGAGCAGCTGGAGAAGATCTTCGACACCCTTCGCCCCCCGGTGGAGTGCCGCGTGGCCTTTGCCACATACCAGCTGGAGAGTGCGGCACACCGGTGGTGGAGGGCGGTCCGGGGACAGGAGAGGGACGAGCCGACGTGGGACCAGTTCGTCACCCTCTTCTGCGAGCAGTACTTTCCCCAGACGTGGCAGGACCAGAGGAGGCGGGAGTTCCACACTCTCCGCCAAGGGACGATGACCGTGAGCGCGTACCGCACGCGTTTCTTGGAGCTGTCCCGCTTTGCAGCGACAACGGTAGCCACTGAGGAGGAGCACCTTTGGAGGTTCACCGAGGGGCTCCGGCCTGCGATCCGGGGGTATGTCAAACCCCTGAAGCTGCCGACATTTTCGAGGGTGGTAGAGGCAGCCATGACTTACGAGGAGACCAACCCGTCCGCGCGAGAGACCGACGGCGGGCGGAAGAGGCCCTTTCAGCCAGACTTCTCACAGGGCCGGCGAGAACGGAGACACGTGGCCTCCGCAGGAGAGCCGTCACGTTGTGCAGGGCCATCAGTGGCCTTTGGAGGCCCTCGACAGGGGCCAGTCGCCAGCACCGGACCCCCGCCTAGCCGACAGCAGGGACTCACTGAGGGCGGGAGTCGGGTTCCCCTCTGCTACCAGTGTGGCCAGCTGGGCCACGTCAGGAGGGACTGCCCATCTAGGACAGGAGGTCAGCAGATACTTCCCGCGCAGAGCACTGGAGGGCGCGCAGGAGGCCGCGGTTTCCAGGCGCGAGGAGGAGGATCGCAGTCGCGAGGAGGGTACCGGCCAGCACCTACCCGTCCGACGCAGAGTGTGGCTGCTTCGTCCGCACCTAGAGCTGAGGGGCGTATCAACGCCCTAACACACAGGGACGCCAGAGCTTCGGGATCCGTGGTAGCAGGTATGGTTTCAGTTTCTGGCAGACTCGTTTACACGCTTTTCGATTCCGGCGCTACGCACTCGTTTGTCGCAGACAGTTTCGCAGTTAGTTTGGACCAGGATTATACATTGTTAGAGAATCCGTTCGTAATCAGAGGTCCGAGTGGTCTGCTGTTTGTAGCTGAGGAGGTGTACACGGGTTGCGGGGTCAGCATCGGGGGACACAGCCTGCTAGCTGACCTGATTATGATACAGATGGAGGACTTTGGGGTGATTCTGGGGATGGATTGGCTGTCCGCTTACCACGCCTTGGTAGACTGCTTTGAGAGGAATATTGTCTTCTCCATTCCGGAGTTGCCTTCCTTCGAGTTTCACGGGCAGCCAGTGGACGGAGGTTTCAGGTGCATTTCGGCACTTCGGGCGGCGAGACTTTTGAGCCAGGGGTGTGAGGGCTTCTTAGCTTGTGTGGTGGCAGAGCACAGCCCCGTGGCAGACTTCCAGAGCATCCCGGTGGTCAGAGAGTACCCCGACGTGTTTCCAGACGAGTTACCAGGACTACCGCCCGAGCGTGAGATCGAGTTTGAGATCTCACTAGTACCAGGGACCAGCCCCATCTCCACCGCGCCATACAGAATGGCACCGCTTGAGCTGCGAGAGCTCAAGTCTCAGTTGCAGGACCTTTTGGAGAAGGGTTTCGTGAGGCCCAGTGCATCTCCCTGGGGAGCCCCGGTACTGTTTGTGAAGAAGAAGGATGGGACCCTACGCCTTTGTGTGGACTACCGACAGCTGAATAGGGTCACCATCAAGAACAGATATCCGCTGCCGAGGATCGACGATTTGTTTGACCAGTTGCGGGGTGCCACGGTGTTTTCCAAGATCGACTTGAGGTCTGGATACCACCAGTTGAGGATCAGGGAGACCGACGTCTCCAAGACAGCTTTCCGCACCCGGTACGGACACTACGAGTTTTTGGTCATGCCGTTTGGGCTGACCAATGCCCCCGCTGCTTTCATGGACCTGATGAACCGGGTGTTCAGACCGTACTTGGACCAGTTTGTGGTGGTTTTCATAGATGATGTACTCATCTATTCTAGAGATCGGACGCAGCACGGACAGCACTTGCGGATGGTTCTGGACACTCTGAGACGACGCAGGCTGTACGCCAAATACAGCAAGTGCGAGTTCTGGTTGAGGGAGGTGACCTTTTTGGGTCATGTGATCTCTGGAGACGGCCTGGCGGTGGATCCCGCCAAGGTCGAGGCAGTGCTCAGGTGGGAGAGACCGCGTTCAGTCACTGAGATTCGCAGTTTCCTGGGGCTGGCAGGTTACTACAGACGGTTCATCGGAGGGTTTTCGCAAATTGCACGTCCTATGACACAGTTGACTCGGAAGGATGTGCCTTTCGCTTGGACAGACGCCTGTGAGGCGTGTTTTCTGGAGCTGAAGGAGAGGTTGACCTCGGCTCCCGTGCTCACCATCCCTGACAGTAGTGGCGGGTTCGTTGTGTACACGGACGCTTCCTTGCAGGGGTTAGGAGGTGTGCTCATGCAGAGGGGTCACGTGGTCGCTTACGCCTAGCGGCAACTGAAGCCCCATGAGCATACCTACCCTACCCACGATCTAGAGTTGGCAGCTGTTGTCTTCGCGCTGAAGACATGGAGGCACTACTTGTACGGTGAGACCTTCGAGATTTTTACAGATCACAAGAGCCTCAGATATCTTTTTGACCAGAAGGAGCTCAACATGAGACAGAGACGTTGGTTGGAGCTCCTGAAGGACTACGACTGCAGCATCTCCTACCACCCGGGAAAGGCCAATGTGGTGGCTGACGCCTTGAGCCGTAAGGCGCCCGCACGCTTGGCCAGTCTACAGTTACAGAGTTGGAGCCTTTTGGAGGAGGTGGGCAGTTGGCGACCTCTAGAGTTACGAGGGTACTGTGGGGCAGTGACGGTGACACGGCAGACCAGACCAGAGTTGATAGACCGCATCATCACGGGACAGATGGCCGATCCGTACTTGCAGTCTTTGCGCGACAAAGTACTATCAGGGGACCCAGGGGACTTCTCTTTCACAGACCAGGTGTTACGCTTGGGGGGACGGTTGTGCGTCCCCAGAGACGAGGAGCTGTTGAGAGAACTCCTGACTGAGGCACACGGTTCCAGATTCACCATACATCCCGGAAACACGAAAATGTACCATGACTTGAGACGCGAGTTCTGGTGGAGAGGGATGAAGCGGGATGTGGGTGAGTTCGTGCAGCAGTGCTTAGTGTGCCAGCAGGTGAAAGCCGAGCATCAGAGGCCTGCAGGGCCGCTTCAGCCGCTTCCAGTGCCAGAGTGGAAGTGGGAGAGCATCACCATGGACTTGGTGGTGGGCTTACCTGTTACCCAGCGAGGGCACGACGCAGTCTGGGTAATAGTGGATAGATTGACGAAGACGGCACGATTCTTGCCGATCCGAGTCACTTTGGGACCAGCACAGTTGGCAGAGAGGTATATCCGTGACGTGGTGCGACTACACGGAGTTCCGCGGGAGATCGTATCCGACCGGGATACCCGCTTTACGTCCCAGTTTTGGGCTGAGTTTCAGCAGGCTTTGGGGACGAGGTTGAGGTTTAGCACGGCTTACCACCCCCAGACGGACGGACAGTCGGAACGCACGATACAGACACTTGAGGACCTTTTGCGTGCCTGTGTACTAGACTGGAGGGGCTCTTGGGAGGAGCACCTGCCCCTGGCAGAGTTTGCATACAACAACAGTTATCACTCGAGCATCGGCATGGCTCCCTACGAGGCTCTGTACGAACGGAAATGCACGGCACCCTTGAGTTGGGTTGAGGTGGGGACCAAGTGGGAGGTTGGCCCCAGGTTGATCCGGCAGAGTCAGGAGGTAGTTGAGCAGATCCACAGACGACTCCGCACTGTCAGGAGCAGACAGAAGAGCTACGCAGATCGCAGACGCAGAGAGGTGCAGTTCGAGGTTGGGGACCACGTCTTTCTTCGTGTTTCGCCCATGAAGGGCTTACAGCGGTTTGGGGTGAGAGGGAAGCTCGCGCCGAGGTTCGTGGGGCCCTTTGAGGTCCTGGAGCGGGTTGGACCCGTTGCTTACAGACTTGCCCTTCCCCCGCAGCTTTCTGGTGTGCACGACGTGTTCCACGTGTCCAACCTCAGGAAATACGTAGCTGATCCCAGCCACGTACTGAGTCACGAGAGCGTCGAGGTGAGCGACGACCTGACCTACCCCGAGCGGCCAGTGCAGATCCTAGACCGAGCCGTCCGCAGGTTGAGACGAAAGCAAGTACCCCTGGTAAAGGTTTTGTGGAGGAGCCAGCGGTACGAGGAGGCTACCTGGGAGCCTGAGGCGGCAATGCGGGAGCGGTACCCGGAGCTTTTTGCGGGTACGACTTTTCGGACCGGCTTCGATCCTCTTTGAGTTTGTTATGGTTATTTGGACATCTTTTTCCCGCACCCTAGTTGGCGCAAGTTTCGGGGACGAAACTTCCTTTGAGTTTGTTATATTGTAACGAGCGCGTGCCCCAGACGTCGGACCAGACGTCTGGGATCACATCCAGACGTCTGACCAGACGTCCGGGATAGTTTACAGACGTCTGGCGAACAGTTATGGTCGCACGGGATATTCGTCTGCGCGCCTGTGCGCGCAGACCTGCGTTTCTGCCCTCTTTCTCTGCGGCTGCAGGCGGCTGCGACTGCCTTCTCTCTCCTCTCCGCGCGGCGTTAAAAAGGGGGGGCGCGCCTCCCCTCCCGTCTCCACCATCTTCCTCCTTCTTCTCCTGCCTGTACGCGAGAGACGGACGGACGCGAGGGCGCAGCGGCAGCGGCAGCCGCAGTGAGCGCGGAGGAGCTGCGGCGTGCGAAGGCGGGGCTCTGCCGTGAGGGCGAGCTCGCCAGGAGCGGCTTGGCCGGCCGGCGGAGGGCGCAGGGGGCGCAGAGCGTCGCGGAGAGGGACCTGCTGCGGGCGGAGCAGCGTACGCGCGAGGTGCGACGCGGGCGGCGTCGCGAGCGGAGGCCGAGCAGGGCTCTGATTCTGGAAAAATTTCCAGAATCAGACGTCTGGATTGATATCCAGACGGCAAGGTCGACGTCTGTGAGATCATACAGACGTCTGAAAGGTGAGTTTCCGCCTCCTTCTTCCTTTTTATCGACTGACCGTACTGAGGGAGGGGGGTTGGCTGTGCGCAGGGTTTCTGATTCGTCATCCTTTGCGAATCAGACGTCTGGAAGTTGTACCAGACGGCGGGAGTGACCTCCAGACGTCCGGAGTGACCATCGGACGTCTGGGATCTAGGAAAGACGTCCCTGCAGACTTCTGGACGTCTGGGAAACCACGCTGAACAGGTAATTCTCTGATCCACCGTTTAAGACGTCTGGAGGGAGTTCCAGACGTCTGATTTTGCACAGTATCGTCTTTCTCGACCCGTTTAGGGCCCGTTTGGGCTCCGTTTTCCGCGATTCGAGTTGCGTTCGTTTCAGAATTAATTCCTCTACCCGCCTACAGTAGCTATACACTGTTTTGAGACACTCCTTGTGTTTGATCCTTGTGATAGGACCTCGTTCGGTTACAGTCTTGAGAGTCGCGGAGGCGCGCGGGATTCCCGATCACGCCCCCATTACTCCCGTTGTACCTGGTAGAGTGGTTTTAAGTATTAATAAAATCTGTTAAAGTATGGAACCATAACTAGAACCTAGGGCTTTGCATGAATCCTAGGAATGAGAAATATATGGAATGATAGCTCCTAGGTGTTGCATGAATCCTAGGGCCGGAAAACTAGATTGTATGATAGATCCTAGGATATGGCATGAATCTTAGGATGGAAAAACTAGTGGAATGTATATTACTGCAGTCTTGGAAAAATGGAAAGGAATATATAAAGCTGCCTGTAAATTTAATTAACAGCTGCCTGTTATGAATAAAGAAACATGTTTGAGATCATGGAATTTGAGAACGTGAATCTGGAAAGTGAAACATATGATGTTCTGAAATAAAGAGCTGGAACCCTACGGGGAGTTAGGAGTGGAACTCCTGGAAAGAAAAAGGAATGGAACTGAGATGTAGTTTGTACTGTCTCTTGGGTACGCAGTACCAAGGGAAGTACCTGTACCTGTTTAGTGCAGAGTGGGGCCAGCCGCCCCAGGGACCCGGGGTTAGGATTGGCCGCTCTGTACCGACTTGCTGGCCCTCGTGTACGTAGTACCGAGGAGAGCTAGTAGTGTTAGGAGAGTACTAGCTACCCCACGGGCCCCGGGGTTCTGCTAGCCTCCTTCACCGACTTGTTAGGCCCACTAGGGCAAACCAGGGTAGTCAGGCGAGGGTGCGCGGACTGTGGAGGGGCAAGGCCCCGGTTTGGTTACTGTGGAGGGGTTGGACCCCTGTTACTGAGAGGGCTCTGCCCTGGTTCCGTGCTGTGCTTTGGGCGCACCCGTTAACGGAAACGACTGACCGCGTGCCAGTGCGGGCTAGCTACCTGTGCGTTTATCGCGCGTGCCGTAGTCACCGTTACGTCTGTCAGTGACCTTGGGGTGGTTGACTGAGGGTAGGATCACCACGGGGGACTCTCCCGGCCAGGAGAGCACCACGTGCTACTTCTACTTTTGGAAAAGACTGCAATCAAGATCGTCCCACGAGGACATTCGAGATCAAGTAAAGGATCTGAGAAATAAATGAAATAGTGAGAAAAATTGAAAGATGTAAATAAAGGAAGTAATAGAACATAATAGCTACTGTACACTCTACTGTTGCCTTTAGTTAGTTTGCCACTCTACTCAGCGTTTTGCTGACGTGTTACACTCGTTACTTTTTTCAGGACCAGGTGTTGAGCAGCCAGGGTCGGCGGCTGCAGAGGACGCTGGGCCGAGTAGGGTCCAGTAGAGTTACCCCAGCTTTGTACCCCTTTTTGTTTCTGTTCTAGTGAGTAGTTTTGTTTCCGCTGTACCTTCTTCACCTGCAGTTTTTGTTATATGATAAATGTTGTTTTACTGTTGTGGTGGTGCCTATTGTAGTAGTTCTTTCCTTACTGCTGTACTTTCTTACTGTTAGTTATATTCATGCTGAATGTGGTTTATTTTACTGTCTTTTGGTTACTTCCTCGTTGGACGACTGGGTCTTGGGATTAGTCGTGTCGGTCCGGTTCTCGTGTCTCGTAGGGACTCGGGAACCGGGTCGTTACACCCTTCGACCCCCTGCGAAGTGCTGCGTGGCCTTTGCCATGTACCAGCTAGAAAGTGCGGCACACAGGTGGTAGAGGGCAGTCAGAGGCCAGGAGAGGGGAGAACCGACGTGGGACCAGTTCGTGACCCTCTTTTGCAAGCAGTACCAGCTAGAGAGTGTGCCACACAGGTGGTGGAGGGCAGTCAGAGGCTAGGAGAGGGGAGAACCGGCGTGGGACCAATTCGTGACCCTCTTCTGCGAGCAATACTATTCGAGGGTATGTCAAGCCCCTGACGCTGCCCACCTTCTCGAGAGTGGTGGAAGCAACCATGACGTATGAGAAGACCAACCTAGCTGCGTGAGACATCGACAGCGGATGGAAGAGGCCCTACCAGCCAGAGTACTCATAGGGTCGACGAGAGAGGAGGCACGCAGCACCCGCGGGAGAGCCGTCTCATTTTGCGAGGCCATCATTGGCCTATGGGGTCCCCCGACAAGGGCCAGCTGTCAGCACTGGACCCCCACCCAGCCGTTAGCAGGGACCTACCAAGGGAGGGAGTCGAGTTCCCCTCTGCTACCAGTGTGGCAGCCGGGCCACATCAGGAGGGACTACCCATCTAGGGCTGGAGCACAGCAGATGCTCCCCGCACCGAGCATTGGAGGCCGAGCAAGTGCTCGTGGTCCCCAGGCGCGTAGGGGAGGGCAGCAGTTACGGGGAGGGTACCTACTAGTGGCTACTCGCCCAACTCAGAGTGTGGCTGCTTCTTCTGCACAGAGGACTGAGGGGCGTATCAACGCCCTGACACATAGAGACGCCAGGGCATCCGGTTCAGTGGTGGCAGGTATGGTTACCGTTTCCAGCAGATTAGTTTACATGCTTTTTGATTCCGGCACCACACACTCTTTTGTCGCTGCGAGTTTTACCGTCAGTTTGGGACAGGACTGCGTGTTGTTAGAGGATCCGTTTGTGATCAGAGGCCCAGGTGGCCAGCTGTTTGTAGCTGAGGAGGTCCACACGAACTGTGAGGTTAGTATTGGGGGACACAGCCTCCCCGCTGACCTGATTGTGATACCGATGGAGGATTTTGGCGTGATTCTAGGGATGGATTGGCTGTCTGCCTACCACGCCTTGGTGGATTGTTTTGGGAGGAAGATCGTCTTCTCCATACCGATGCCTTCCTTTGAGTTTCACGAACAGCCGGTGGACGGAGGTTTCAGGTGCATATCTGTGCTTCGGGCAGCGAAACTTTTGAGCTAGGGGTGTGAGAGCTTTCTAGCCTGTGTGGTGGCAGAGCCCAGCCCCATGGCGGACTTTAAGAGCATTCTGATGGTTAGTGAGTACCCCGACGTGTTTCCAAAGGAGCTGCCAGAACTACCTCCCGAGCGTGAGATCGAGTTTGAGATCTCACTGGTACCGAGGACCTGCCCCATCTCTACTGCACCGTACCGGATGGCACCACTTGAGCAGAGAGAGCTTAAGTCACAGCTACAAGACCTGTTGGAGAAGGGCTTTGTGAGGCCCAGTGCGTCCCCGTTGGGAGCCCCTATGTTGTTTGTGAAGAAGGATGGTACCCTACGAATTTGTGTTAACAACAAACAGCTGAATAGGGTCACCATCAAAAACAAGTATCCGTTGCCGAGGGTTGATGATCTTTTTGACCAATTGCGAGGTGCCACGGTATTCTCCAAGATAGATTTGAGATCAGGCTACCACCAGTTGCGGATTAGGGAGGCCGACGTCTCCAAGACAGCTTTCCGCACCCGGTACGGACACTACGAGTTTTTGGTCATGCCGTTTGGGCTGACCAACGCCCCCGCTGCTTTTATGGATTTGATTAACCGGGTTTTCAGACTGTATCTGGATCAGTTTGTAGTGGTATTTATTGACGACGTGCTCGTTTACTCGCGGGATCAGGCACAACATGGATAGCACCTACGGATGATTCTGGATACTTTGAGGCGACGCAAGCTATATGCCAAGTACAGCAAGTGTGAGTTTTGGTTGAGGCAGGTGACTTTCTTAGGCCACGTGATCTCAGGGGATGGTTTGGCTGTGGATCCAGCCAAGGCTGTACTCAGGTGGGAGAGGCCACGTACAGTGACAGAGATACGCAGCTTCTTGGGACCGACAGGTTACTACCGGCGGTTTATCAGGGGATTCTCGCAAATTGTGCATCCTAAGACTCAGTTGACCCGGAAGGACGTGCCCTTTGCTTGGACAGACTCTTATGAGGCTTGTTTCCAAGAGTTGAAGGAGAGACTGACTTCAGCTCCTGTGCTTACCATCCCAGATAGCAGTGGTGGTTTTGTGGTCTACACAAATGCTTCGTTGCAGAGGTTAGCGGGTGTGCTCATGCAGCGGAGTCACGCTATCGCTTACGCTTCGCGGCAACTGAAGCCCCATGAGCATAGCTACCCTACCCATCACTTAGAGCTGGCAACTGTTGTCTTTGCGCTGAAGACATGGAGGCACTACCTTTACGGTAAGACCTTTGAGATTTTCACGGATCATAAGAGCCTCAAGTACTTATTTGATTAGAAAGATCTTAACATGAGATAGAGACGTTAGTTAGAGCTCCTGAAGGACTATGACTGCAGCATCTCCTACCATCCGGGGAAGGCCATTGTGGTGGCTAACGCCATAAGCCGAAAGGTGCCTGCCCACTTGGCCAGTTTACAGGCATAGAGTTGCAGAATTATGGAGGAGTTGGGCAGTTGGCGACCCTGAAAGTCACAGGGGTATTGTGGGGCAATGATGGTGACACGACAGACGAGACCAAAGCTAATAGACCACATCTTCACAGGACAGATGACAGATCCGTACCTACTGGCATTGCGAGACAGAGTGCTGTCAAGGGACCCAGGAGACTTGTTACGAACGCGTGCCCCAGACGTCTTTTAAGACGTCTGGGAGGTGGCCCAGACATCGGACCAGACGTCTGGGATCACATCTAGACGTCTGACCAGACATCTGGGATCGTTTCCAGACGTCTGGAAATCAGTTATTTTCGACACGTGCGGGTCGTCTGCGCACCTGAGCGCGCAGACCCGCATATTCGTTATTCCCTCTGCGACTGCAGATGCCCTGCCGCGATTCTCTCTCCTCCTCGCGCGGCCTTAAAAGGCCACGCGCTCCCTCCCGTCGCCTCCACCCCTTTCCTCTTCTCCTTCCAGTGCGCGAGAGCGAGCGCGAGAGCGGGCGCGGGGTTGCTGCGGCGGCGACGCGCGCGGGTCGTCTGCGCGCCTGAGCGCGCAGACCCGCATATTCGTTATTCCCTCTGCGACTGCAGATGCCCTGCCGCGATTCTCTCTCCTCCTCGCGCGGCCTTAAAAGGCCACGCGCTCCCTCCCGTCGCCTCCACCCCTTTCCTCTTCTCCTTCCAGTGCGCGAGAGCGAGCGCGAGAGCGGGCGCGGGGTTGCTGCGGCGGCGACGGCCGCAGTGAGCGCGGAGGGGGTGCTGCGTGCGAGAGCGGCGCTCAGCCGTGAGGGCGAGCTCGCTGGGGCTGCCAGGGCCGGCCGGTGGGAAGCGCAGCGGGCGCGGAACAACGTGGGAGGCCTGCTGCAGCTCAAGCAGCAGGCGCACGAGGTGCGACGAGGTGCGGCGTCGCGAGCGGAGGGCGAGTCGCACCCTGGTTCTGGAAAAATTTCCAGAATCAGACGTCTGTGCTGATAGCCAGACGGCGCGGTCGACGTCTGGAAGACTGTCCAGACGTCTGAAAGGTGAGTTTTCCGTCTTCTTCTTCCTTCCTGTCGACTGACCGTACTGAGGGAGAGAGATGGGTGTGCGCAGGCTCGGTGATTCGTCATCCAATGCGAATCAGACGTTTGGCTGTAGTACCAGACGGCGGGAGCGACCTCCAGACGTCCGGGGTGACCATCGGACGTCTGGGAGCTAGGCCAGACGTCCCCGCAGACTTCTGGACGTCTGGGAAAAAACGCTGAACAAGGTAATTCTCTGATCCACTTTTTAAGACGTCTGGAAGAAGTTCCAGACGTCTGATTTTCCACAGTTTTATCGTTTTCAACCCGTTTAGGGCTCGTTCGGGTTCCGTTTTCCGCGATTCGAGTTGCATTCTTTTCGGAATTAATTCCTCTACCCGTCTACAGTAGCTATACACTATTTTGAGACACTCCTTGTGTTTGATCCTTGTGATAGGACCCCGTTCCGTTGCAGTCTCGGGGGTCGTGGAGGCACGCGGGATTCCCGACCATGCCCCCACTACTCCCGTTGTACCTGGTAGAGTGGCTTTAAGTTATTAATAAAATCTGTTAAATTATGGAAGCATAAATAGAACCTAGGAAATTGCATGAATCCTAGGAATGAGAAATAGATGGAATGATAGCTCCTAGGTGTTGCATGAATCCTAGGGCTGGAAAACTAGATTGTATGATAGATCCTAGGATATGGCATGAATACTAGGATGGGAAAACTAGTGGAATGTATAATACTGCAGTCTTGGAAAATGGAAAGAGATATAAAGCTGCCTGTAATTTGAATTAACAGCTGCCTGTTGTGAATAAATAACGTGGTTGAGAACATGCATTGTAAGAATGTGAAACTGGAAAGTGAAACCTGGATGTTTGAGTAAAAAGGATGGAACCCTACGGGGGAATTAGGAGTGCAACTCCTGGAAAGAGAAAGGAATGGAACTGAGATGTAGTTGTCTACTGTCTCTTGGGTACGTAATACCAAGGGAAGTACCTGTACCTGTTTAGTGCAGAGTGGGGCCAGCCACCCCAGGGACCTGGGGTTAGGACCGGCCACTCTGTACCGACTTGCTGGCCCTCGTGTACGTAGTACCGAGGAGAGATACTAGTGTTAGGAGGGCACTAGCTACCCCACGGGCCCCGGGGTTCTGCCAGCCTCCTACACCGACTTGTTTAGGTCCACTAGGGCAAACCAGGGTAGTCAGGCGAGGGTGCGCGGACTGTGGAGGGGCAAGGCCCCGGTTTGGTTACTGTGGAGGGGTTGGACCCCTGTTACTGAGAGGGCTCTGCCCTGGACTGGTTCCGTGCTGTGCTTTGGGCGCACCCGTTAACGGAAACGACTGACCGCGTGCCAATACGGGTTAGCTACCTGTGCGTTTATCGCGCGTGCTGTAGTCACCGTTACGTCCGTCCGTGACCTTGGGGTGGTTGACTGAGGGTAGGATCACCACGGGGGACTCTCCCGGCCAGGAGAGCACCACGTGCTACTTCTACTTTTTGGAAAAGACTGCAATCGAGATCGTTCCCACGAGGAACATTCGAGATCAAGAAAAAGATCTGAGGAATAAATGAAATAGTGAGACAATTGAAAGATGTGAATAAAGAAAGTAATCGAACATAACAGCTACTGTACACTCTACTGTTGTCTTTAGTTTAGTTGCCACTCTACTCAGCGTTTTGCTGACGTGTTACACTCGTTACCTTTTTCAGGACCAGGTGTTGAGCAGCCAGGGTCAGCGGCTGCAGAGGACGCTGGGCCGGGTAGGGTCCAGTAGAGTTACCACTGTCTCTTGTACCTCTTTTTGTTACGTTGTAGTGAGTAGTTCTTGTTTCCGCTGTACTTTCTTTACCTGCAGTTCAAATTATATTATGAATGTTGTTCTACTGTTGTGGTGGTACATACTGTGGTAGTTTCTTTCCTTACTGCTGTACTTTCTTACTGTTAGTTATATTCATGCTGAATGTGGTTTATTTTACTGCTCTTTTGGTTACTTCCTCGTTGGACGACTTGGTCTTGGGATTAGTTGAGTCGGTCCAATTCTCGTGTCTCGTAGGGACTCAGGAACCGGGTCGTTACAAGATGGTATCAGAGGATTTTCGCAGATTGCGCGTCCTATGACACAGTTGACCCGGAAGAACGTGCCTTTCGCTTGGATAGACGCCTGTGAGGCGTGTTTTCTGGAGCTGAAGGAGAGGTTGACCTCGACTCCCGTGCTCACCATCCCTGACAGTAGTGGCGGGTTCGTTGTGTACACGGACGCTTCCTTGCAGGGGTTAGGAGGTGTGCTCATGCAGAGGGGTCATGTTGTCGCTTACGCTTCGCGGCAACTGAAGCCCCATGAGCATACCGGAGGCGGTGATGCAAGAGTGGTACCCGGAGCTTTTTGAGGGTACGTCTTTTCGGACTGGCTTCGTTCTTCTTTAAGTTTGTTATACATTTTATTCCTTTTTCCACACCCTAGCTAGCTCAAGTTTTAGGGATGCAACTTCCTTTAAGTTTGTTATGATGTAAGGACCCGTTCTGATTTGAGCCTTTTAAGATGTCTGGAGTGTCAGTCAGACGTCTGAAAATTGAAAAATTTGTACGTGCTTCTCTCTCTCTTCTTCCTTCTTTTTCCCTCGCCGAACCCTAACCCCGCAACCTATAAGAGAGACCCCACTTCCCTCTCCTCTCCACTCCACCACACCTCCCCACTCCACTGCCGTGAGCTGAGGCGCATGAGAGAGAGAGAGCGAGAGCGAGGAGGAGTGGGCGTGAGGAGGAGGAGAAGGCTGAGGTCGCGAGCTTTGTGGAATCTTTCCAGGAGGTTCGCACGACCACCGCGGCACGTGCAGGAGGAGGAGAATGTCGGGGCATCGTCCCCGACCTTCTGCAGTAGTCGAAGCTGCAGCGGAGCGGAAGGAGACGCGGCAAAGCGCGGTGAGAAGTGCAAGAGCGCGATCTGGTACTGGAGTTTTCCAGTATCGGACGTCCAGAGGGCCTTCCAGACGACTGGATGGACGTCTGGCGACGACACCAGACGTCTAAAAGCAGGTGTATCGCGAAGGTACGTCTTCCTCGCAGTTACGGCTATGCAGGCAACACCGCAGTTGTGATTTGCTTGGCTAAAAGTGGCAAGCTACTCTGTCGTGCGCAAGATCAGCTTTGGGAAGGTGAGCAGCATGCCCTTCCACACCTTTGGGACATCTGGACAGCCTACCAGACGACCGAAGACGTTCCCAGACGGCCGGAGGACTAGTCAAACGTCTGGAACTGCTTCCAAACGGTCGCAGCGGAGTCCTGGACGTCTAAGATCATCGCAGGAGCTTGAGGTGAGTCTCTGATGACTTTTGAGACATCTGGACTTGTTTCCAGACATCTGATTTGGGTCAACAGACACATTTTTGACCCGTTTAGGATCCGATCGAGATCCATTTTATGCAAATGAAGTACCTGTGGTTTCCTTGTGAGTTCCTCTACATATTAGAAACATTTATATATTGTTCTAAACATTTTGTTGTGATGTGTTCTGATGAGAACCTCATCATGAGGCATAACTAGCTCATTTTGACCTAATACAAAGGATAAAAGCTCCTATATAACTCAAGGAAAGGCTTAACTCAGAAAATTCTGAGTTTAAGGAGAAAACAAGTCATAAGGGGTAAAAATGCGATTTTACCAGTATAATCTGCATACAGGTCCAAACATAGGTCAAACAAACCAAATAAGAAGGAAAGTGGGATGATCTGATAAGGGCTACAGCAATTCCAAGGAACTAAATGATAATCTGTAACCCTAAAACAAATCCACTTAAATTCACGAGGTTCAAGGCAAAGCAAAAATGGAATAAACCCTCTAAAATTCATATAAAAATAATCTCTAGGGTTTAGAACCTTCAATTTGGCCTTAGGAACCCATTTTGACCTACACTGAGAACCATACCCAATTAATAACCTAATTTGGGTTTTTGCGTAAATTAACCGGTCAAACAAGGTTTAATCTAGAAATAAAATTCACCATCAGATTCCTTAGGTCCTAATTAGTCATGTATAAAAACTGGAGCCTAAAAAGAAACCTTCTTGACCAACTTTACATTTTGGTCCTCATCTATTTACTTTTTGGCCCTCAACTTTTGAACCCTCGCATTTCTACCCCTAACTCTCTTTCGTTCTTTGCATTCAGGTCCCTCCTGCCAAAACCTGACCAGCACCATGCTCAGGCGACCTTGCGCGGAGCATGGCGTCGCGCAGGGTAAGGGGGAGGGTCTGGCAAGTAAACCGGGGGTGCCCTGCGTCGTCAGCCGTCGCAGGGACACCCCCTGGTCGCTGCAACCCACCATACCGGCCGTGCGAACGCACGGACGGTATGGGTCTCCATCTCCGGCGTCCTCCGGCGAGAGAGACACGTTGTCTCCCTCCGCCCTCCTCTCTGATTCTACCCTATAAGTACCCCCCGTCGCTCCACCGTTCGAGGGAGCTCGGATCTGCCGGAGAAAACCCCCAACTTTCCTCTCTTCTCACTCCGGCAGACGCCCACCAGCTCCGGCGGTTCTTCCTCCTCCTCCTCTTCGCTCTGCCGCAATACCAGCAACAGAGACTTCTTCCCCTGCTCTTCCCGCGTCGCGCAATACCGGCGCGCGCTGCCTCTGCCCCGTCGTCACCGCCGTCCTCCCCCACTGGGCACCTTCTTCTCCGGCGACAGCAGGTACAGCCGTCCGCCTCCTCGTCCCCTTCGTCACTTTAGTTAGGTTAGAACTACTTCCCTCTATTCTCTCTCTCTTTTCCCCTAGCTATTTTTATCTAATTACCCCTCGACCGCGCCTAATCACCCTCACCTTCTCCGCCTTCGGCCATCCTCCGGCGAGCCGCTCCCATCACTCCAGCATCCCACACTGCTCGCCGACCTGCACATAATCTCCGCCTCCTCACCCTGATCCATTTCCGCCCTTCCAATTCCCGCCACCCGACCTCTGCAACTCCACCGAACACACCCACTTTCCGACCCACAGTCCGACCTAGGGCAGCCCTTGCACGCCGCCCCACGCCTCGCCACCACCCGCACGGGCTTCGCCGCACTCTGGCGAAGCTCCCGGCACCTTCTGATTAGGCCGAGAGGCCGTTTTGCTGTGAACAGGTCACCCGTCCTCCGCCGCCATTGCCGTGCAGAAGGAGCTGCTTCGACCTGCTGTTCCAGGTGCGCCGCGCCCAGGTCACGCTCCCAGGCTGTGCGGGGGCATTTCGGCAAAGCGTTAGGCTGCAGTTGAGGCGAAGCCCTCGAGCGAAGGCCTCGTGTAAAGCCGCGATTACCAGCTGCTTCCTCCACGCAGGCGCCAAATTGGGGTGGGACATTTAGTCCCACCTCGGAAGGCTCTGAAGGAGCGCAGCGGTATAAAGTGAAAAAGTGCTGGAGGCTTATTGCCTCAGCACACGGGGTGAGGTCCCCTTCACCCGCCCGGTTACCCGGTCTCGTCCGCGCTCACGCCCCACGGACCTGGCCCGACCCGACTTAGACTGACCTGCACTCCTCGCCCACCACGCACGCCGGTGGGCCTGGACCCGGGCGCGACCCGTACCCGACTACCCGGCAGCTCTGGGAGAGCTTTCCTAAGAGGGACTTCTGTGAGAGAGAAACGCGGGGGGGGGGATGGTAGAATAGGTTTTTGCCCGCTGACGAGAGCTTTGAAGTGTGCAGGCACAGGCGAAGAAGAAGAAGACGAGCGAGGCAGAGAAGGACGATGAAAGCTGAAGGAAGGAGGAGCACTGTAGCAGCGGCGGTTTAGGTCGTCTGATTGGAAAATCAGACGACGTCCTGAAGGCAAAGAAGGAGAAGGAAGGCGAGGCAGAGGAGAACACAGAGAGGCCAAGGGAAGAACTGAAAGAAGAAGAAGAGCACGAGAAGAAGATCTGAAGAAAGGAAAAGAAGAAAGAAAGAAGAAGAAGAAGAACAGGACCGCTCTGCAGAAGAAAAAGGAAGAGACGAGCAGAAACAACTGCAAGAAGAAGAAGAACATCACCACTGCAGATAAAGAAGAAGAACAAAGGAAGAGAGCAGAAGATCTGAGAAGGAAGAAGAGGAGAAGCAAAGAGAAAAGAAGAAAAGTCAACAAATTCTCTTTCTCTCTCTCTCTCTATTTTTGTAATAAGAATTTGTATCTCTAGAATACAGTTTGCTCCCTGAGTTCGACGTCGGGAACTCTTTATTTCCGAGTAACAAATTGTATTAAATAGGTAATCACCTCTCTATACTATACTACGACGAAATAATAGAACTATAGAGGAAGGTCGCCACCAGTTTTTGGCACCGTTGCCGGGGAGCAACGGCTATTCTAGAGATAATCAAATTCCTATTTTTACATTGCTAACAATCTCTCCTTTGTTGTGCAGAAAAAAATACAAGAAAATTGAGAAGACAAGCAACCGCACGTCAACCACTCCGAGGACAGGTAATTTTTCCTCTCGCTATTAACCCCTAAACTCTAAAGAGGAAGAAAAGAACAAGCAATATAGGGCTAACCTGTCTTCCATACTTAGTAACCATAAAAAGTTGCATGTTTTCAACCCATTATTCCTGCACACTATTAAGGGTATTTAAGGGCTAACACATTCTTGCTTGAGCCCTAATTACCCAACAAAGAACTAACTGGACCAAGTAGAGCCAACATAAGATTCAACATTAGGGTTTTAGAGACACACTACTTAAATCAAGAATGGAGAAAATCCAAAAGAAGTGTGCCTAAACCATTGATTGAACATACTTATTCAGAGAAACCCTAAACAATTGGCTCTCTAAACACTTGAACCCAAAAAGAAAGGACCCAAAAGCTCTCAAAGGAACAAGAGGTAAAGTTGACCCCTTGGGTCAACCAACCTTAAAATTAGGTCACTTTCTCACTCAAAATACCTAAGAGCTCAAGTGTAACTTTAAGCACCCTGATCTTAAGCTAAAATTGGTAGACTTAAGAGGTCAAGATCCCCGTTCTGGTCTACCTGGAACCGCAGTGACAAGAGAGGTCGGGTAGGGGAAACCCTGTAACCCGTGGGGACGCTCTACCGTGTAGGGGTCTTCGCGGGACTCTCCCTCTCTGGCTGCCCAGGTAATTCTCAGGTGGACGATCTTTCTGATCAAGGGGTCCATCTGCCCCGCACCTCTATAGTCACCCAACAATTTTTGGGTGTCTTGATTGGGTCCAGCACCTGCTTATCTCATCCAGTCCTTCAGTATTTTGCAGGAGGTCCTTGAAACCTCCTATAGAAATTCACTCTCCCCGAGGCTAAGCCTCGGCTCCCTTGTTTTTGCAGAAATCATTCACATAGTCCCTCTTTCCTCTGATTCTGAACAAAGTCCCCTTCTTCCATTAATTCGAACTTCTGATTCTATCTTGATTCCACCACCTGATTCGAAGATGCAGCCTAATTACCTAGCAAGACTACCATGTAAAAAACCTGAATATCTGAGATCCATGAAAGATAAGATGATTGAGGATGCCCTTGAATTCTATGAAATCAAATATAAACCCTCAACACCAATAAAAAACATTTAGGTTGATGTCCCAACAACCACAGCTTTCATCATAAACTGTGCCCAAATTCTATTGACTGAAATTACAAAAGGATCAACCCGAGATATGCTCATGACAGGATACATTGAGATAGAAAAATTACACCAATCGAATACCTTCAATGCTTGACAAATCCTGTACTTTGGGAACAACACCAAGATGCCCTTACGAAACGGGTAGAAATGATGAAATCAGTAGAACAAATTATCAACCAAAAATACCCGTATATACCAGAAACAGAGGATGAACCATCTTGGAACAGTATTAAGGAACAATCCAGTTTCCCAGATCTCGGGACTGGGGCACAAAGTGGTTGTGAAATCCCAACCCAGATAGAAGACAATGTTGAAATAGGTTGGGATATTGCAGGAGAACACAATGATGAGCCAAACTTCGACCATGAATTGCCAAGCCTAGAATTCCAAAACTCCTGCAATAATGAGATCAGAACTGAACCTTTTGAGGGTATAAATTCCGCCCCTTATCTTGATAAGGTGGCCCTCGAAGGTTATTCGGACTTAGGTTCTAATAATTCTACCCACATCCTAAGCCTAGAACCTAGAGCTGAAACATATTGGGAAGATTATGAGGCCCCTTGTGAGAAAGATCAAATTTTTGCAGAATATGATTCTGGGCCTCTATTTGATGAATATCCCTCTCCAACATCTTCAGAAAATCTGATCGATTTTTCGAAAGTCATGCCAATTTATGATACAAAGACTAAGGAGTTGGACGAGTTGAATTTCAATTGGGTCTATCCTACCAGCTTGGAGCTTGAGCCTAGACAGAATACCTTTTCGAGCCCAGAATTGACATATAGGCTAGACCCCAGTCAGGCTGCTGATTCCACATCTGATAATTTTTGCTGTGGTGGAATTCATGATCATGAATCTCATTTTCGCCAACTCTCCGACAATTTCAGATCTGACTATAATCACGGAGAAACTTTCCTTCCTGAACACGCCAGGCCCATCTACAACCTCAGTTCACATGACTCTGACTCCGACTCTGAGGTCCTGATTCCCGAGATCACTGATAACACAGAATCATTCCTTTTCGATCCTCAGGAACCAAAAACAGAAAATGCCAAGAGTGATTGCAACCAAGAATCCAAATTTTTTCTCGAATCCGATTTCTTTTATCCTACAGACACTCTTCCGGCATTTGATAGTTACCCAGAGGACTCTCTACAGAAAACCACCTATCATCTGTTTCTAGAAGAGCCCTCGTACACAATGGCCACCTCGTCCGCACACACAGAACGAATCAAAACCTCTTCCCAACCCCGACCCGCAACCGGACTCAATTTCTATTCAGATTCACCTCTCACCGAGCCGATTGCATTTCCACATCGGGTTTCGAACATTGATCAGACTACATACCATGCTCTATCATTCTCTGATCACCCCTGTAGGGTTCCTGCATCAATCACTGATTATTCTACGGGTCCCTACTCTGACCAGGCTGATTCGACTCAGCCAAACCCTACGTTTACACTTCCACATCTATCTGAGCTTCATAGTATATGGTGGGTTCCACACCTTTTTATCCACATCTATCAACCCACCAGATTGATTGGGTTTGGGCTGCATCATCAGCCTGTTGATCTGAACAAGCACCTGGTTGGACCAACCAGGCTCTTAATCAAGGTGCTTGTCTTACAAAACTCCGCTGATTTGACCATCCCCTCTCCATCGCATTTCCCGCTTGGCTGAAGGCATCAAATTTAGCGCTCAACGGGAGGCATCCCGTCATTCTCTTTGAAAACCTGAAACTTGTTCTGACACCTTTTTGCACTTGAAGTTCACACTTTAGGACAGCCGACTCCACCTCAGGTGCTTGCATCTGAGATTAGAAATCGTCCGCAACAATCACCCCGACCCATTCACTCATCAAAACAGCTATCCTAATGTATGAACTTAGTTGAATAAAAACCCCTAGGTTACAATGAGGACATTGCAAATCTTAGGCATGGGGGGGTATGAAAGTGCAAAAACTTGTAAGAAAAGGTTTCAAACAAAAAATTCACATATGCCAAAAACACCATAAAAATTAAAAAATTTTTCGAAAAAGAATAAGAGGAAAAGAGGAGAAGGAAATTTTGTGAAGGAGAAGGAGAAAAGAAACAAAATGAAAAAGGAGCACAAAATTATGAGAAAAGGTGATAGTCATTAGTAAGGAACTAAGGAATTAACCTAAGTTCTAGACCTCATTCAAGAAAATAACTGAAGAGTGCACAATGAGATTAGTAAGAACGCAAACCTTAGGCATTCTTGAATAGACTCTTAGTACCCATTAAGATCTGGACACTCCTCAAGAGGTTGAGGAAAATGAAAAGCTGAAGTATTAGGTCTAAGGCTTAGGAAGTATTTGGCCTCGTTAACTAATTTTTGGTTTACGGGACTTAGTAACCTAAGCACCCTAACCTCACACACAGCCTGGTTCAGTAAGCGTAAAAATCAAAATCACGCAGAAGCGTCGCAAAATTCTGAAAAGAACACCTAGAATAGGAGCGGCCGATCAGCACAAGTTGATTTGGACGAGTTCCCAGCGCGGAAATCCCCTCGAAGATGCGTAACAAAATATCATCTCCTCGGTGCTTGTCTCTTAGGATATTTACATATCCTACGGGGGGCATGTAAGCACTCTGCTGGTTCAGATCCCATGGATGGCATTATCTCGAAGTGTCAATTGCCAGGGTCTGGACTCGGCCACGGAACACCATGGATGGGATTATCTCGAAATCTCAATAGCCAGGGTTCCGGGGGTTGCCATGGGCGGTGCTATCTCGAAGCATCGATCGCCAGGAACCCTTGAGGATTGATGATGGGAGCAAGGAATCTGATACAGACCGTGTTGAAAAGCCAATCCTAGGCTAGAACTAAAAAGAAAAAGAGAGAGAAAACTCTCCAAACAGAATAACTTTCTATCTCTCTCTTACAAAACGCACTGCGAACTGAGCCAGGGCTAAAATCATTTCAAGCACGGGTGCTTTAACCACAAAGTCCAATAAACCTTAGGTTAGTTCTTGTGGGCCTTAAAAACCTTTGCTAAGGACTGAGGCTAAGGCTAGACAGATTTAGATCTTGATTGGTACTAGAGTACCTTTTAGGCCTATGGTCAGCATTCTAACCTAATCTGAGCTCAAATGAAAAAGCACTTATCTAAAGCTATTAAGAACTTCATGGCCTAGAACAAGGGTTGAAACCTTAAGTTTTTTTGCTAAGGGACTAGCAAAAGCTAGGCATGGGGGTATGATGAGAACCTCATCATGAGCCATAACTAGCTCATTTTGACCTAATACAAAGGATAAAAGCTCCTATATAACTCCAGGAAAGGCTTAACTCAGAGAATTCTGAGTTTAAGGAGAAAACAAGTCATAAGGGGTAAAAATGCGATTTTACCAGTATAATCTGCATACAGGTCCAAACATAGGTCAAACAAACCAAATAAGAAGGAAAGTGGGATGATCTGATAAGGGCTACAGCAATTCCAAGGAACTAAATGATAATCTGTAACCCTAAAACAAACCCACTTCAATTCACGAGGTTCAAGGCAAAGCAAAAATGGAATAAACCCTTTAAAATTCATAGAAAAATAATCTCTAGGGTTTAGAACCTTCATTTTGGCCTTAGGAACCCATTTTGACCTACATTGAGAACCATACCCAATTAATAACTTAATTTGGGTTTTTGCGTAAATTAACCGGTCAAACAAGGTTTAATATAGAAATAAAATTCACCATCAGATTCCTTAGGTCCTAATTAGTCATGTATAAAAACTGGAGCATAAGAAGAAACCTTCTTGACCAACTTTACATTTTGGTCCTCATCTATTTACTTTTTGGCCCTCAACTTTTGAACCCTCGCATTTCTGCCCCTAACTCTCCTTCGTTCTTTGCATTCAGGTCCCTCCTGCCAAAACCTGACCAGCACCATGCTCAGGCGACCTTGCGCGGAGCATGGCGCCGCGCAGGGTAAGGGGGAGGGTCTGGCAAGTAAACCGGGGGTGCCCTGCGTCGTCAGCCGTCGCAGGGACACCCCCCTGGTCGCTGCAACCCACCATACCGGCCGTGCGAACGCACGGGACGGTATGGGTCTCCATCTCCGGCGTCCTCCGGCGAGGGAGACACGTTGTCTCCCTCCGCCCTCCTCTCTGATTCTACCCTATAAGTACCCCCCGTCGCTCCACCGTTCGAGGGAGCTCGGATCTGACGGAGAAAACCCCCAACTTTCCTCTCTTCTCACTCCGGCAGACACCCACCAGCTCCGGCGGTTCTTCCTCCTCCTCTTCGCTCTGCCGCAATACCAGCAGCAGAGACTTCTTCCCCTGCTCTTCCCGCGTCACGCAATACCGGCGTGCGCTGCCTCTGCCCCGTCGTCACCGCTGTCCTCCCCCACTGGGCACCTTCTTCTCCGGCGACAGCAGGTACAACCGTCCGCCTCCTCGCCCCCTTCGTCACTTTAGTTAGGTTAGAACTACTTCCCTCTATTCTCTCTCTCTTTTCCCCCTGCTATTTTTATCTAATTACCCCTCGACCGCGCCTAATCACCCTCACCTTCTCCGCCTCCGGCCATCCTCCGGCGAGCCGCTCCCATCACTCCAGCATCCCACACGGCTCGCCGACCTGCACATAATCTCCGCCTCCTCACCCTGATCCATTTCCGCCCTTCCAATTCCCGCCACCCGACCTCTGCAACTCCACCGAACACACCCACTTTCCGACCCACAGTCCGACCTAGGGCAGCCCTTGCACGCCGCCCCACGCCTCGCCACCACCCGCACGGGCTTCGCCGCACTCTAGCGAAGCTCCCGGCACCTTCTGATTAGGCCGAGAGGCCGTTTTGCTGTGAACAGGTCACCCGTCCTCCGCCGCCATTGCCGTGCAGAAGGAGCTGCTTCGACCTGCTGTTCCAGGTGCGCCGCGCCCAGGTCACGCTCCCAGGCTGTGCGGGGGCATTTCGGCAAAGCGTTAGGCTGCAGTTGAGGCGAAGCCCTCGCGCGAAGGCCTCGTGTAAAGCCGCGATTACCAGCTGCTTCCTCCGCGCAGGCGCCAAATTGGGGTGGGACATTTAGTCCCACCTCGGAAGGCTCTGAAGGAGCGCAGCGGTATAAAGTGAAAAAGTGCTGGAGGCTTATTGCCTCAACACACGGGGTGAGGTCCCCTTCACCCGCCCGGTTACCCGGTCTCGTCCGCGCTCACGCCCCACGGACCTGGCCCGACCCGACTTAGACTGACCTGCACTCCTCGCCCACCACGCACGCCGGTGGGCCTGGACCCGGGCGCGACCCGTACCCGACTACCCGGCAGCTCTGGGAGAGCTTTCCTAAGAGGGACTTCTGTGAGAGAGAAACACGGGGGGGGGATGGTAGAATAGGTTTTTGCCCGCTGACGAGAGCTTTGAAGTGTGCAGGCACAGGCGAAGAAGAAGAAGACGAGTGAGGCAGAGAAGGACGATGAAAGCTGAAGGAAGGAGGAGCACTGTAGCAGCGGCGGTTTAAGTCGTCTGATTGGAAAATCAGACGACGTCCTGAAGGCAAAGAAGGATAAGGAAGGCGAGGCAGAGGAGAACACAGAGAGGCCAAGGGAAGAACTGAAAGAAGAAGAAGAGCACGAGAAGAAGATCTGAAGAAAGGAAAAGAAGAAAGAAAGAAGAAGAAGAAGAACAGGACCGCTCTGCAGAAGAAAAAGGAAGAGACGAGCAGAAACAGCTGAAAGAAGAAGAAGAACATCACCACTGCAGATAAAGAAGAAGAACAAAGGAAGAGAGCAGAGGATCTGAGAAGGAAGAAGAGGAGAAGCAAAGAGAAAAGAAGAAAAGCCAACAAATTCTCTCTCTCTCTCTCTATTTTTGTACTAAGAATTTGTATCTCTAGAATACAGTTTGCTCCTTGAGTTCGACCTCGGGAACTCTTTATTTCCGAGTAACAAATTGTATTAAACTGGTAATCACCTCTCTATACTATACTACGACGAAATAATAGAACTATAGAGGAAGGTCGCCACCATGTTTCTTGGTATAGGATTTCAACCTGTTGCGTGCCTGGGGCTTGCAGAGGCACATAGGTCTGCAGTTCGAGCCCCCAGTACTCCCGGATTGTCTGGTAAAGTGGTCCACCCTTGTTCCATTTATAAAATATGAATGCATCTATGAAAATTAGATAACTGGAAACCTAGGATGTGGCATAAACCCTAGGACGAGAAATTGTTGAACCGCTTGTTTGCATGATTGAAATTGTAGTTATAAATGAATGAGCTAAATTGTTAGCAACTACTTGTTAATAAATACGAGTTGCTTGCTAGAATATGAGCTGTCTGAGATAACTGAATAGTTACCTGTGATATCGTTTGTTGCATATGTTAAATTGTGGAAATACGAGCTGCATGTGTATAAACGAGAATCAAATTGTGAATGATGAAACCTAGATTGGAATAATGTGGTAAACATGAGCTTGAACCCTACAAGGAGTTAGGAGTAGAGCTCCTGTGGATAGATGAAAAAGCCTAGAATATGGATGGGAAGTGTGCTGGCCCTTGAGTACATGGTACCAAAGAGAGCGACTGTCCCCTTTTTAGTGTAGAGTTGAGCTAGGCACCCTTGGGTTGGGACCCGGGGTCAGGATTGGCCATTCTACACCTACTTCTGTTGGCCCTCGCGTACACGATACCGAGGCGAGCTACTAATGTAGGGAGGGAGCTAGCCACCCCACGGGGCCTGAGATTCAGCTAGCTACCCTACACCGACTTGTTAGGCCCTCTGGGCAAACCGGGGTAGTCAGACGAGGGTGCGCGGACTGTGGAGGGGCGAGACCCCTGTTTGGTTCTGAGGGGCTAGACCCTTGTTTCTGAGAGGGCTAGGCTTTATAATGTTCTGTGTTGTACTTTGAGCGTACCCACTAGCGAAAACGACTAACCACGTGCCATTGTGGGATAGCTATCCGTGCGCTTATCGCGCTTGCCATAGTCACCGCTACGTCTGTCAGTGACCTCGGGGTGGTTGACTGGGTGTAGGACTGCCATGGATGACTCTCTTGGCCAGGAGAGCACCATGTGTACCTTCTACTCTTAGGAAAAGACTGCAATCAAGATCGCTCCCACGAGGAACATGCAAGATCAAGAAAGAAATCTGAAAGTAAACCAATGGGGTGAAAAGAAATTACTTGTAAAATAAATAAATGGAAAAAGATAAACATACTTGCTAGTTTTTACTACTTTAGATAGTTTGGGTACCACTCTACTCAGTGTTCGCTGACTCCGTTTTCTCATAACCCTGTACAGGTCCAGGAGTTGAGTAGCCTGATTTACCGGCTGCCGAGGGTGTTGGGCCCAATCGAGCCCAGCAGTAGTTTTCGTACTGTTGTTGTACTCTCTTTTCTGCTAGTGAATTCAGACTTTTGTTTAATGTTCCTATTACTGTACTTTTGTTCTACTTTCCTGTTGTTGTAGTGGTATGTACTGAACTAGCAGCTTTACTTTCCTTTACTGCTTGTATGCTTTTACTGTTAGTTACATTGCATAGTGAATGTGGTTTATTTTCTTGCTTTTCGGTTATTTCTTGTTAGACGACTGGGTCTTGGGATTAGTCGAGTCAAGCCGGTCTCCGATCCTGTAGGGATTCGAGAACCGAGTCGTAACACTATTACGATCAAATCCTGAGGATTACACAAGGCATTCAATGCCCACATTATGAAAAAGTGTACCATATAAGTGAGTTGTTGCCCTCGCATAAAGGTAGGTGTACATGCATAAGGCAAAAGAGAGAAAAAAGTGTTCTTGTACTTTCTAAGAAAGAGAGTATCGATCAACCTTCCTTTATGTCATATAAACATTCTAGGAAAAAAAAATTAGAAGGGTAACTTGACTCAGTTAAATATATAGGTATGAAAATACTTAATAATATGCGTTAAAATCCCTTGATTATGGATTTCATTCTAAGTAGGTTCTCGAAAAGGATGATAGGGGTTATGCTTAGGAAGTAGGTTTTCCATTAGCGCCTAGCAATTGGTAAGCACCTTCATCTAAAGGTACATCCTTGAGTAATCTACACGTGATATTCTTGGAAATAATTACGAAACTCATTATTAACATTCTGAAACTTATATATACATTATGGTTTGGTTCTACCCAAATTTTGTGCAAGGGATTTGCAATGAAAAGTAAGTTTTAGATGAAAATTTTCATTTTAAACGTGGATAAAACCTTGAAGAAGAGCGACATCCCTCTTTTGCAAGGACATATGATGGCATTAGTTGGGACTCCTTAATGGTTACACTTTTACTTCGCTGCTGCCTAGTGATGTGGGCAAATTTGAGCCTTCAGTGGGCTTAGCCTGCAGCACGGAGAGATGTGTTGGGGGTGGGGTCTTGGATGGTACACGTGGAGATGAGGGGCATAGCACTTCATTCTTGTGTGTGTGTGTCTCTCTATATATATATATATATATGTTTTACAAAAATGGAATCAGTTTACAAACCTTAAACGATGTAATTGCGATTGCATCTATAAAAGTAATATCACAACTTGGAGAAAGAACAAACTTTCTCAATCTTAAAAGAATGTACTTCATCAGCAATGATGATTTGAACCGTGCATCTTTAGCATGCTATGTTTCACTGACTAATTTCATGGCGTCAGAGTTATATTCTTCCTTGATTTTGTTTAGAACTTAATTTTATTTGTTAATATGAAGGCAACAAAGAATCATCTTCACACTAAGTATATGACAATCAAATTAAGCAATTATATCTACCAAGAACGTATTAATTTTACGTGGAAGACCTCATAACTACTCCACCAATTATTTTTTATTACGACATGTCTCCTTTCTTTTTACGTTGTATGTATTTTTTTTTTTTTTGATGTCTTAATGATTATCCATGATCATGTCTAGGATAACATATACCTACATTACAACAAAATATATATATAACGTCGAAGAAATAATAACAATTAATAATATTTATTGTTATATTGTAAATATAACTATAATTTAAATTATTCGTCAATTGTTTATTTTAAAAATAATAATAATTTTATATATTCCTCATAAAATTTATTCATTGAGTGTGCTGAATAATCGTGGTTAGGATATCATTTATCAATAAAAAATATAAAACCTAATATACAAGTTTTCCAATAAAAATCATCCCGTTGCCCCCAGCATTCCCAAATCCTCAGAAGCTGCCCTCTCTCGATCGATCACCTCTCCACTTCCCGCTGCCCTCTCTACTAAGCCCTCTCGCGATCACCTCTGAGAAGCTCTCTCGTCATCATCGTCGCAACCATTGCCGATCCCTTGATCAACACCGATCGTGATCTCTTCCGATCGTTCCTCATTCACCATCACCCACTGGAGATCGACGCCAAGGTCGACGCACGGGTCTGCCTCCACCTCGAGGGCCTGCGGGCAACGCTGAAGGATCAGGGGAGGTGAGGCGGAGGCTTTGGGAGACCAACGCGGCGGCGCTGCAGCTCAAGCGGCGGTGGCTGGGGGAGAAGGATGTCGAGGCGGCAATGTCTTGGTGGTGTGATGGTTTTGATGGTGATGGGAGGGTTGTTGTGGTGGCAGCGGTGTCCTCGTGATAGTGGTGGCGGTGTTCTCGTGATGGTGGTGGCGGTGGTTATGGTGGGATGTTCAAACGTCGTGTGGTGCACCTAAAGTGTTTGATGAAATGCCACAGTAGGAATGTTGCTAGTTTAATCCCCAAACTCAAGCATTTCAACTCTTGGGTTTGCCACCTACCGTGCATAGTGATTTTGGAACTTGACTGGGAGAGTTTTCAAAAAAGGTTGAGAAAGAACATAATTACCTAACTATTAGATGTACACACAAGTGAACAGCATATTTCCATCGATAGACATTTGTTCCACAAGCAAAATTAAATCACCTATTTTTCTATAGATGAATGGAATCACTGATATTACGTAGAACTGCTTCCTTTTATGTCATGTCATATCACTGTCAAAGAAAAACAGGTCTAATTGAAGCTGCTCAGATAGCCATATATCATTTAAATCATATTACCATAGATAGCAGTTGGGTTTTCGTGTAGAGATTCCCTTGTAAATATCCATCCATTTTCTTGTAGAGATTCCCATAGATAGCAGTTGGGAACCTAGATCCGATTGTCTAGTCCATTCAAATATCCAATCTCATTTATCCCTATTTCCACCCCAAACAAACTCTTATCTTACCATTTAATCACCACTCCACCACTGAAATATAGAGTTAGATATTGGACTTTGCAGTGATAAGAAGTTAAATTAGCAGGTAACTTGTATACCAAAAGGACATGGGTTCAGCTATTAAAAAAAAAAAATGAAAGAACATGGATTCAAATAAAAGGGATCTGCTAATCTCTGACAATGAGGTTGAATAAACTTTTTTCCTTGTGATAAATTTAAACCCATCTCATTGATTCCTAATCTCTGTATTTTTGAGTTTCAGTACAATGCCAAGGATGCGTTAGTAAGACTTGTCTATAAGCCTCAGCCTTGTCCACGGGCAATCACTGCATTTTCTGCAAAAACTATAGTTAAAGTTGCTCGTGGGACAAATCATACGGGTGTCTCTAGATATATTATAATCATATCTGGCTAACTTCTCCTACTTCAATTGTATGTTCATTCATTGATTTTTCCCCTTCAGTTGCTGTGGATTCAAATGGATATGTTTAACACGTATGTGCCCTAAACTTTTTTTCTTTTACTTTCGGTTAGAGTTTCTCTGCTGTGAGCTACTCAAGATTTTTATTTACATCTATGGTTCTAGTTATCATGTATTCTTTGTAATTACTTACTAATTTAAGTTTGTCAACTGTTTGCCATGGCAACATTTTTGTAAAGTCTTGGTTTTAACAAAATTGGACAGTCGGGAGAATAAGGTAATGGTAAACAAATCCTCTGATAAACTTTTTTGAAATAAGGTCCTTTGACGATAAAAGAGTTCGTAGTTGCATTCTGTAGGGAAGAAATAATGGGAAACAACTCTTGCCACTTTCCGAGCCAAACATGTAGAATGGATGGATTTTGGCTACTCCACCAGAGCTGCTCATGAAAGATGAGGAGTCATATGACCATGCTACGTGATTTAAGAGTTCTGGCCTTCTGGTTTCCTGAACCATGATGGGGGATGGTCGAAGGGAGAGAGGCATGTCGTTCGGAGTGGTGGAGTCGGGGGAGAGGGAGGTGCACCGTCAGGAGTTGGGGAGTTAAAGGTGGAGGTGATGGGGGCAGGAGTGGTGTTTTTGGAGAGATGCACCTTTTATTTTTGCAAATCTCTTTTCGTGACGGTTTTAAAACCGTGACTGAAGCCTTTGGTCAAATTTTTGAGCACAATCATCATAGTTTTTAAAACTGTGATGAAAAGATAAAATGTAAAATAATTCTTATCCACCTTTTTGGTCATGGTTTTAGGTGAAATTGTAAAGTAAGGTGTACTTGCAATAGTTGTACTATTTCCTTTCTTTTGTGGTGGTCATGACCTAGTATAGCTTTATGACAGGATGTCTCGCGACACGCTCCCGGCTCTTTATAAGACTCGAGAACGGCTCGTCTCGATGAACCTTAAGATCCAGTCATCCAACGAAAAAGAACCAAATGCCATAATCATTCCTCAACCACACGAGTAATGTAACTAAGTAAAAAAAAAATGTGACTGAAAATAAAGGAAAGGAAATAGTAAATCACTAGTATCTCACATTATACAGAGGAAAGTATGTATACAAGTATAGTCATCACAACGGAAAATGATACAGATGTAACAAAATATAACTATGAGCTACAAGTACTCACTACTATAAAATACTCTGTAAAAGAAATTGAAGGAAGCTACAGCTGGGCTCGACTGGGCCCAGCGTCCTCAGCAACCGGTGGCTCTGGCTGCTCAAATCCCTGATTTGAATAAAGTTATAAAATCTATGGTCAGCTAATGTTGAGTAGAGTGGTGGTTAAATCATATAGTTTAAGCAGGTAGCTAACTAAACAAGCATTTAACAGTTTATTTATTATCATGCAATTCTAATTATCATTTTTCTGATTCGAGTATTTTAATCAGGTACCATAACATTTCTCAATCTTCTTGTTCCTAAGGGAATGATCTTGCTTGCAGTTTTCCTACGATGCAGGATGTACACGAGGCACTCTTTTGGTAGGAAGAGTCCTCCGTTGTAGTCTTACACCTGGTCTACTTCCCCGAGATCATGATTGCAACATAGCGATGACTACGGCACGCGTGATAAATGCATGGGTAGCTACCCCGCACTGGCACGTGGTCAGTGGTTTCCGCTACTGGGTACGTCCAAACGTACAGCACGGAACAGCACAGGACCTTGCCCTCTCAAAACAGGGGTCTCGCCCCTCACAGTTCGCGTACCCTCATCCGATTATCCTAGTTTGCCCAACGGGCTAGCAAGAGTCGGTGTAGGGTGGCTAGTTCTAACCCCAAGTTCCATGGGGCGGCTAGCTCTTTCCCTACACTAAATAGCTCACAACAGTACCACATACACAAGGGCTAAATAGGAGTCAACGTAAAGTGGCCAGACACATCCTAGATTTCAATCGAAGGGGCGGCAAGCTCCCATCTACTCAAAAGGGATAGTTGCTCTCCTCGATACTACGTACACGAGGGCCAGCTCACTTTCCTTAACCAAGTCCGAGCAGCCATCCGTAGGCGACATGTTCCAAAACCCGTAGGTTTCCCATACTACGGTATTCTTGATTTCTTTCTACATTCCCCGTAGGGTTCATACATGAGCTTTCTTGTTTCCATATCTGATTCGTTGTATATAGAACAGGCAACTTGAATTCCACCATCAATTATTTAGTACTAGCAGGTAAGATGTAGTTCATTACAGGAAGCTCATGATTTATTTCTTTCCAGGAAATAATAATTTAATCATTCACTAAATGTACATTCATTTCTTTCAGCCCTAGGGTTCATTTCACAATCCTAGGGTTCGATTCTATAGCAACATGCATTTATCTCTTTTCAGTCCTAGGGTTCATCTCACAACCTAGGTTCAATAATTCTACGCATGCAATTTAATTATTAATTTCGAGATTAATGTAAAACCACTTTACCAGGATAACCAGGAGATATGGGAGCACAGTCGACGGAGCTTGCAATCTCCGCAAGTTCCATGCACACCACTTATGAACAACCTATCACATTGACCCATATGTCAAAATGAGCTCAGAACTATATAGACATTATACCAATACGTAAAGAAACTCAAATGGAAACTAATGACATTTCATTTGTGGAAAATCGATTCCGTTTGGGCCCTGAACGGGCCCAAAAACACCAGCCCTGATCAAAATCAGATGTCTAGGAATAGTCCCAGACGTCTTAAACAAACTTAGGGACTCACCTTGCTCAGGGCACCTTTTCTGGACATCTAAAACTCCATGCAGATGTCTGAGGGTGTCTTCCGACGTCTAGAGACCCTTCCGAACGTCTGAATCTGCCTCGGTCTTCCCACCGACGTGCTTCCCAATCCTTTGACATATGCACGTGCATGGTCAGACTTTTGGTAGGAAAATAAACAAAATACATGCTATCAGACGTCTGAGAATCACCTACGGACATCCGACCCGACATCTAGAGGTCACTCCGGACGTCTGATTCTGCGAAAAAATGATTCCGCAGAATCGTTGCAAGCCCTTTTCTCGCTGCAGAAGCAACAAAAGCTGCAGCATCGCCTCACCCTCGCGAGTCCTTCGCTCTCGTCACCGAACTCCTCTGCTCTCCGCTTTCCCTCTCCTTCTCCTATCGCTCGGCTGCCGGTGTGGGGATGAAGGGAGGAGGAGGGGTATATAAAGATGAAGGAGGCGTGGGGGACGGTATGGGAAAGGTGAGGGTGTCGTAGGGGGGTGGTGCTGTATGCGTAGGGGTGAGGGAGGAGGAGAGGGTACGCGTGGGTAGGGGAGTGGTGGGGAAAATTGTGGGGATGCCCTTGCAAATTTTCCCTTCCCCCCTAAAAATCCCAAAACAAAACCTAAGGGGTTTAAAACTGTACAAAAACCCCTACGAGTCCCGGAAACGTCAAACGACCCTAAGAAAATGTCATTTCAGGATGTGCCTGTCTTAGTGTTCGTTCCATATTTTTTGTGTGGTTGAGATATAAAATGGGGTGTGGTTGTTATCATGTCTTTTCATGTTTAAGTGAAATGAGTGGGGTGTACCCACCTTGTTTTTACTTTGTATTTGTGCTCAGATACCTCTTGTAAGTAAAAAAAATTGGGAAAAGAAAAACATGGGAAATTTTGCTAAATTTTTTTCAGAATTTTACACCTTTTATAGGAAAAATTTTCCTCAAGTCCGAACCTAAGCGATTTCCATAGTGACCCTTAAGAATTGGGAGGTGATAGGCAATGGCCACATGGTATTCTGATTTCTCTAAAATATGCTTTTGTGCAACTCTGTATGGAGAATTTATGTAGCCAGATACATCTTATTTAAATTATAATCCAAGAAGTAATGTAGGTTTTTTATCATTAGTTCACGTAAATTTTATGAACTAAATGACAACCCTTTCAAGGTATAACATGGTCTATCAAGTTCACAGAACTTGTCTTTTCCTTTTGGCTTAATCGAAATGTTAAGGAAGATGAAGATGGTGAACTTGTATTTGGAGGAGTTAATATAAACCACTACAAGGGTGAGCATGTTTATGGGCCTGTGACTCAGAAAGGATACTGGCAGGTGGGCTTCAATCAGTTGTGTAAATTCCTTACTTAGAGGGGGTAAGATCAGCGTGACATAAAAATGTGGAATTAAAATATAACATTCTCACAAAAATACACAATCACACAAATGGCACAATTATTTTTAGGTGGAAACCCAAACCGGGTGAAAACCACCGCCTAATCCTCTCGAGTTAGGATTTTCTGATCAACCAAGTTGATCAAATCTACTAAACGAATCACTTAAACGAGAGTGATTCAACCTCAATTACAACCACGCTACAAGTGCGAGGGTAGCGTTCCTCAACCCCTTCTCTTCACGAGAAGGATTTTGTTTCTCGAAGGAGACAGGAATTCGCAAAGCGAATACCCAACATAAGCAAAGTAAAATACAAGAATAGTCCTATAGAGCCAACAAGGATATTCTTAACCTAAACTTCTATAGGAGTTAGGATGCTTCCCTTTGCAAGAAGTGCATCGACGATGCGGATGCGTGAACTGCGCGACGGCGTAACGGTGCTCTCGTGAACTACGGCGGGAAAGCAGGTACGCAAATGATCGATGCTCTCAAGATGTAGGACTTAAGCTTGGAGAGCTAGAGCTTCAACTATTTCTCTTGGACACCAAAGATGTAGAAAGTGGTTTGCTTAATGTGTCTAGGAGTGTGTTTGAGTGGCAAAGGTTCTCCTCTATTCATAGAGGCCCTACGAAGGCTTTGGAAGGCCTTGGAAGGCTTCCATAGCCATTGGGTGCAAGCTCCAAGAGAATCAGGCTGGAATCAGGGTTAATCATTACACTGACAGGGCTATCAGACGTCTGATCCAGGCATCGGACATCTAGAAAACTCATTTAAGACGTCTAGGAAAAAAAGTTAGACGTCTGATTTTAGGCGAGTTTCCTTCCTGACTTGAATCAGATCTAAATAGGGTTCTAGTGAAATGTCATCAGACGACATATAAGACGTCTGGAAACTGATGAGAACCTCATCATGAACCATAACTAGTACAATCTAACCTAAATATGCGAGAAAAAGCTCCTACATAACTCAAAGAAAGGCTTGACTTAGAGAATTCTGAGTTTAACAAGAAAACAAGTCATAAGGGGTAAAAATGTAATTTCACCAACACAATCAGTAAACAGGGTAACTCAGGGTCCAAACATATGTCAAACTAACCTAATAAGAAGGAAAGTGGGATGATCTGATCCAACAAGGGCTACAGCAACTCCAAGGAATTAAATGACATTCTATAACCCTAAAACAAACCCACTTCAATTCACAAGGTTCGAGGTAGGGTAAAAATCAACTAAACCCTCTAAAATTCATATAAAAATAATCTCTATGGTTTAGAACCTTCAATTTGGCCTTGGAAACCCATTTTGACCTATATTGAGAACCATGCCCAATTAATGATTTAATTTAGATTTTTACGTAAATTGGCTGGTCAAACAAGGTCTGACCTAGAAATAAAATTCACCATTAGAATCCTTAGGTCCCATTTAGTTATGCATAAAAACTTGAGCCTAAGAAGAGACCTTCTTTACCGACTTTGCAATTTGGTCCTCATCTATTACTTTTTGAGCCTCAACCTTCGAAACCCTTGCATTTTGACCCCTAAGTTCTTCGTCGTTCTTTGCATACAGGTCCCTCCTGCAAGTCTCTGAGCAGCGCCATGCTCCGACGACTTTGCGCGGAGCATGGTGCCGCACAGGGTGAGGGAGGCGACCTGCAATTTGAACCGGGTGTTCCCTGCGACGTTTGCTGTCGCAGGGACACCGCCATACCTCCTGTCCTCGCCCACACCTTCCATGCGAACGCGCAGAAGGTATGGGTCGCAATTATGACCATTCTCCGACGAGGGAGGCACGTCGCCTCCCTGCGCCCACCCCTCCACCACCGCCTTTATAAGGACCAACGTCGCCAGCCGACTCTGGTAGCTCGGTCCTGACGGAGAAAACCCCTACCATTCCTCTCTCCCCACTCTGGCAAAAACCCACCAGCTCCGGCGATTCCTCCTCCTCCGTCTCGTCGCTCTGCTGCAATACCAGCAACAGAGCCACCTTCGCCTGCTCTTCCCGCGTCGCGCCATACCCAGCGCGCGCCCTCCGGTTCTCTTCCTCGTCGCCGCCCTCCCTCTCTGGGTATTTCTTCTCCGGCGACAGTCGGCACAACTGCCACCCTGCTCCGGCCCCCCTCGTCCCTATAAGTAGGTAACAGTTGTCTCGCTTCCTCCCCTCTTTCTTTTCCCCAACTCAATTTGTTTAACTACCCCTCGACCGCGCCTGATCACCCTCACCTTCTCCATCTCCGGCCACACTCCGGCGAGATTGCCCCCGTCAATCCACCACTCCACACAACTCGCCACCTACCACAAAAGCTCCGCCTCACCTCACCCAACACCCCCCGCCCCTTCACTGCCACTCCTCACCCCCACAACACTCCCCCGATCAAACCCATTTTTCCAGTCGCTGTCCGACCTAGCCCTGCCGCCAGACACCGCCCCACAACCTTCACCGTGCCACGATGAAGGTCACCCTGTAGTCTGATTAGGCCTAGAGGCCGTGTTTCTGTCTGACAGGGTCGGAGCCCTGGCCGCCATTGACGACAACTGAAGGAGCTTCCATGCGAGCTCCAGGCCCTGCAGCAGCAGGATCCCAGCTGAGGCGAACTGCAGGGGCTTGGTGAAGGCAGCGAACAGGTCCGCGAAGAGAGGCGAGGACGTAGCTGCTGAGGCCAGGTCGTGACTCTCCTGCGGGTGCGCGCAAGCAAGGGGCAGAATTCAGTCCCACATCGTGGGATTTCGAAACGCCGCGCCGCGTTAAACTGATTTTGTGTTTTCTCTTAATCGCCTCAAGACACCTGGGGTGAGGTCCCGCACCCACTCACCCACCCGGTCCGCGAGCTCACCAAGGGGATCCGGCGAACCCGACCCGACACCACTTGCGCCTCCTCACGTACCATACACGCCGGCACGCTTGGTCCCGGGTGCGCTACCCGACCCGATAACCTAGCTCTGGGAGAGCTTCCTGTGAGCGATTTACAGAGAGAGAGAGAGAGAGACGTGCGGGTAGAGGGAAGGGTTAGGTTTTGCTGTGGTTTGTGCAGGGACAGGGTGCGCAGAAAGAAGGCCAAGGAAGAAGAAGAGGAAGAAGACCGCAGGAAGAAGACCAAAGAAGAAGACGAAGAAGAAGGAGAAGCAACAAAGGAAGAAAGGGGAAGCACTGTAGCAGACACCATTTAAGCCGTCTGATTGAGGAATCAGACGACGGATGAAGCTCTGCAGACAAAGCAAAGAAGAAGAAAAAGAAAAGAAAAGGTTCCGCAGCTGAAAGAAGAGAAGAAGAAGAACTGAAGAAGATCAAGAACTGTGAAGAAGAGAAGAGAAAGAAGAGAAAAAGAAGACAAGCAAAGAGAGAAAGAAGAGAAGAAAAAGCCAAGAAACAGAAATCTACTTCTCCCTCTCTCTCTCTTTTATTTTTGTAATAAAGAAACATTGTACTTCTAGAATTCCAGTGGCTCCCTGAATTCGACCTTGGGAAAAATATTTCTGAGTAAAATTGTAATAGTGGCGATGACGACAAACCGTAGCTATTTTATCTATACCACAACGACATTACTGTAATAAGCACTAAAACAAACAAAGACTAGCCACGGTTCGGTCAACAGAGCTCTGCCATTAGAAACTTACTTTTCTGCGGAAATAGATTCCTAAGAGAGTGCAACGGCTATAAAATCTCTGAGAAGAGATTTTGGGTCAGCCGAGGCAAAATGGTCATATATCAAACGTCTGGGGTCCTCTACGGACGTCTGATACGAGGCTAACGGTCATATTCTTCATTGTTTGCTAAGCCAGCCAACGGTCCACTAATTGGTCGTCTAGCAAAATCATCAGACATCTTCTAAGACATCTGGACTAAGGTCTAGACGTCTGATTTAATTAGACATAACTACCTAAGTCCAACCTAAATATAATCGGACGTCTGAGTCAACAGTCAGATGTCTTAAAAGTATTTATCAGACGTCTGATTTTCAGATTAGACGTCTGAAAAAGTTGTTTAAACCCTATATTGATTTTCTAAGTTCTCTACAGAAAGCCTAAGTATCCTAGGGTTGTGCAAGTATTCCTATGACTACTGTTAGGTACTTTGAGGCTCTTTAACATGAATCTAGGTAACAAAATAAAGAGCAACAAAAGAAACAAAAAATACATAGAGTATAAGAAAAGGAAATCTATCATATTCTTCATCTCCTTCCTTCTTCAAGCCATCGCTCCTCGCGAAGCTCCTCTGTTCTCCGTCAAGCTCCTCCAATCCGTCCTGTATGCGAGCTCAAACTCCGTCTAACCACGTCTCCATTTGCAATTAACCTGAAATCTAAAACTTTATGTGCAAATGTTAAATGACACGTGTTTTGTTATCATCAAAATAAACGATCGCGGTGCTCTAACACCAACAGCTTGTTCTACAATTTGAAGAAGAGTAACTACTTCTTACTCAATTTGTCTTGTATTGCAGTTTAATATGGGAGAGGTTCTAATTAGTGACCAGAGCAACGGTAATATATTACTGTATTTCTACTTTAATTACAAAATCTAAACAAAGATACCTACTAATACATTTATGCTTCTCTTAGCTGATGTTGCCATTATGCTTTCCAGGTTTCTATTTTGATGGTTGTACAGTAATTGTGGATTCTAAAAAATCCTTAATTGTTGGACCACTATGAGTATCAATGACATTTTGCTATGATATTAAATGTAGTTTTTTTTGTGTTGTATATGCTTACACATGAAGTATTAATTCTTGTAGGATGTTGCATGCATTACAAATATACTGTCACTTGAAATTTTAGTTTTTTGCCTTCATCATGGTTGACTTGTAAGTAACTACCATTACCTCTTCCTATAAAAATCGTAGCTAAGTCTGTTTCAAGTGAGATCATGGAATCTAATTTTGTTATAAATAGTTTTTTCCTTTGAAGTATTGCTAAAGCATCACATCCCTATTATCATCTGTTACTTTTCATGTTGGAGTTGACTTTTATAAATTTGTTAACCCAGCCTGCAAAAGTATGCTCACAATTAGGTCTTCGTACCTTTGATGACATTGGAGGTGTTAAATTGGCTCTCATCTCTTTTCTTGATTGCGATATATGAACTGATCTTATAATTTGTTCATTACGATATCTTACAATGAAGTAAATAATGAAGTCATTATTTTATATTTTTATCCCTAGTGAAGTATTTTTTACCAAGAGATTTTCTTGTTAATGATCTTAATTTTTTTTGTATGTTCTTGATTTGTCAAAGGAGCCATCAACCAACGAGACAAAAAAGCCACCAATGAGTTCTTGTCGAACATAATTTTGTTGGAGCATTTTGAATGTTAAACTTATATTAGAACTACTATATTTAAATTATTGAGTATTTTTGGTAGGTTACAATCTATGATTAATTAATTACATGAGCGTGAGATGATCGAAATTACGGTTAATTTTGAATGCACATTTTTTCATGACTCAACTTGGGATCATTACTTCGCCAATCATTTAATGAGTATTGCCTTTGGTGCTTCTATGGCAATTATCAATTCTTTCTTATCGCTGTGCTTCCATGGCAATTAGTAAGTGCTTGTATTTATTCCTTTATATTTCATGCTCCATTTTTTTATATTTTTTGGCTGACCATATGAAGGATTTGTTAATCAAGACTCATTTGATTGTAAGATTATTTTGATATTAATATCAATTTACATAGAGACAATGTTAGCTTTTAAACCCTTAATCTTCACCATAATTATGGATGACTTGATGGAAGAGTCATCGACAATGAGCCCCAACCATTTACACATTTTAAAGAAGGCTTTCTTTTTCAAAGTAAAAGGATGGGTTCTAATGAGATGGAATCCATAGAAAATTTGAACATCAGAAGAACAACTTTGAAGCAAAGGGCGCTAAGGTCAAGAAGCTCAATTCATTTGACTGACTAAAGCAAAGATGAAAATTTGAAATATAAACTTAATATGGGAAAAGATCGAAAGAGAATAGATAGGAATGTTTAATACTTTAGTGTTTTCATATATTTACAAACTTACTTGTTGATGACATGTCCTTGCTTCTTTCTTTTTAAGGCTTCTACGCAGGCAATTGTCAAACCCAATGGCAACCTATTACGGGATGAAACATGGATAGGTTGCAAGGATCATTTGTGGACAGGTTGTGATCTAACATCTAAGTGACGAGTGCAATTATGATCTAGCTTATGTTTTTCTTGAGTATGGACTATAGTTACCTTCATATTTTAGGCACCACTTTTTGTGCATCTCTTCCTGTAAAATTTTAACCAATTTTATATTTCGTACATACATTCTCAAAAAGTTTATAATGGTATTTTTTATTTGTCTTGTTTGTATATATAATAGACAAAGAAGACATGAACAATTAGTTTTTGTAAAATTCTAGCTATATTAGTTAAAAAGAACTTCTAGAGTTTATTTTAGAAACTATATATCTCAATAATTTTTTGGAAACTAATAAAGTTTTTGGTCCCTTCAAATATATGTTGCAGTGAAGTCTATTCATAATTTTTAAGGTGATTTCTATAAAGTTTTCATTTAAAAATTTTAATTTCTAAGAAATATTTTGGTGGATAATGTAAAATAAATATTCATTTTGTAGGTAATCAAAATAAATGATAAGTATAATATATTATGAGTGTTTTAAATGACAATTAATACATTTTCATATTATTTTTATATTGCGACAAATTAATTGTTGGCATATTCTTCACAAAAATAAAGACGAAAAAATCATTATTAAAATAAAGTAAAGACAATGAAACATTTATATCTAAATTTAAAGTATGTTACGATTTTAGTGATGATTTTATTCATTATTTGAATTTACTAACAAATATATTATTCGTTGTAGATTTAGTAACTCATGTAGCAACGAATATGACGACGAATAAATTATTTATTAATAGGTCATATATATACGATGGTTTATTCATTTTTCATCTTCATAAAATATTTGTTGCCTTTAATTATTTTTGTTGTAATGCTATTAAAATGGTTATATAATAATGATTAGCTTATTGTTATCGAAAAAAATATTGATGGCTTTAAGTTCATCATTGCTATTTCTTTCAAAAAATTTAACTGTTTATTGAATTTGTCATTGGATAATATAGTAGTAAATAAATTATTGGCTTAATTTTTGGATTGCAATAAATAATTATTGTCCCTTAATATTCTATAGTATATGATATTGTCATAACAATTTATTACTACTTACACATTCCACAACAAATAAATATTAGCAATCATTTTAATTAGAATTGATATGGCATCCACTATTATGATAAAATAATCATTTGTCACCATAAAAATCTCATGATGTATAAGTAAGCCATCATTAAATAGCAACAAATATTTATTCGTTAGCAAATACTTTAGAATAATGATGAAAAATAATTGTTCATCACAGTTAAAAAATGAGACCAACCATTTACTCATTATTATATTAATTAATGATTGAAAATAACTATCATAATTTTTAAAGGAAATAGCAACAGAGGATTTAAAGTCATTGTTGTAGTTCAAGATAACATTTTGTCTTTTTTTAAGAGCTAAATGTTAATTACATCAGGATTGAAACCTAAATTTAGCAATACTCGCAGATATGAGATACTACACTCACATGGGGGCACATAGAAAGGGAAATTGACAACTGTTACGACCTGATTCTTGGATCCCTACAGGATCCGAGATCGACTCACCTCAACTAATCCTAAGACCTAGTCGTCCAACAAGAAATAACCAAAAAGTAGGAAAGTAAACAACATTCACACATGCAATATAACTAAGCAGTAAAAACGTACAAGCAGTAAAGGAAAGTAAAGTTGTTATTCCATTACATACCACCACAACAACAGAACAACGGAAACGAAAGTAACAATAGAGACAACAGTAACTAAGAAAAAATCTGAATACTCACTACAACAGTAAGGGAGTACAACAAGGAAGTGTAGAAAACTACGACTAGGCTCGACTGGGTCCAGCACCCTCCACAGCCAGAAGCTCGGGCTGCTCAACTCCTGGTCCTGAACAGTGTTATGAAAAAGGTAGAATCAGCGAACGCTGAGTAGAATGGTATGTATACTATCTAAAGCAGTAAAAGGAACATGTTTAATTATCTTTTCTAGTTATTTTGTTTTATATGTATTTCCTTTTCACCCATTCTTCTCAATATCCAGATATTCTCGATCTCACATGTTCCTTGTAAGAACGATCTTGATTGCAGTCTTTTCTGAAGAATAGAAGGTACACGTGGTGCACTCCTAGCATGGAGAGTCCCTCGTGGTAGTCCTACACCCAATCAACCACCCCAAGGCTACTGACAAGACATAGTGGTGACTACGGCACGCGTGATAAGCGCACGGGTAGCTATCTCGCACTGACACGTAGTCAGTCGTTTCCGCTAACGGATATGCCTAAAGTACAGCACGGAACAGTATAGGGCCTTGCCCTCTCAGAACAAGGGTCTCGCCCCTTCACAGTCCGCGCACCCTCGTCTGACTATCCCGATTTGCCCAGAAGGCCTAACATGTCGGTGTAGGGTGGCTAGCTGAACCCCGGGTCCCATGGGATGACTAGCTCTCTCCCTACACTAGTAGCTCGCCTCGGTACCGTGTATATGAGGGCCAACAAGAGTCGGTGTAGAGTGGCCAATCATAACCCCAGGTCTCAACCCAAGGGCGGCTAGCTCCGCTGTACACGAAAAGGGGACAGTCGCTCTCCTTGGTACCACGTACTCAAGGGCCAACACACTTCCCGTCTACATTCCAAGTTTCCAACTAACCACAGAAGTTCTACTCCTAATTTCCCGTAGGGTTCATGCTCATATTCACCACATTTATTCTGATCCAGATTCCACCATTCACAATTCGATTCTCATTTATATGCAGGCAGCTCGTGTTTCCATAATTCAAAATATGCCACTGGTGATTTCACAGGAAATTGATTATAAAATACATGTAGCTCAAATTCTAACAAACAACCCACAATTATTTCACAGGAAACTGCTAGTAGCTTATCTCAATTTTGCATATAAGTACCAAACAGTGCATTCATTTCTCTACCGTAGGGTTTATGCCACATCCTAGGGTTCCAGTCAGTTAATTCTACAATACATGCTTATTTGAACATTATTAAAAGTATTAAACCACTCTACCAGACAATTCAGGAGTACTTGGGACTAGAATCGCAGACCCAAGTGTCTCTACGAACCCTAAACACGCTGTAGACTGAAACCTTATACCAGGTAATACATCACAAAAGGAAGGTTCATAACAGTGTATAAAGGTTTCTAGTACGTAGGGAAGCTTGCAAGGAAACTACAGATATTTCGTTTGCATAAATCGGATCTCGATAGGATCTCGAACGGGTCAAAAATGTGTCTACTGACCAAAATCAGACGTCTAGAAATAAGTCCAGACATCTTAAAAAGTATAAGAACCTCACCTTAAGTCCCTACGGTGTCCTCAGACGTCCAGGCCTCCTCTGCGATCGTCTGAAGGCAGTTCCAGACGTCGGACCACTCCTCCGGTCGTCTGGTGAGCTGATCAGACGTCCGAAAGTGTGTGGGAGAGCGTTCCCAGACGTAGGAGCTCCTCCGGTCGTCTGGTGAGCTCCTTCCCAAGGCTGCTGCTACTTATGACAGTTGCAACCACCCAAATCAGGCGCAACAATACTCTATGGTGAGGCCTGCATTGCCGTAACCGTAAAAAGAACGTACCTTCGCGATAAATGAGCTTTCAGATGTCTGGTCTTAACTCCAGACGTCCAGGTGCTCCGCCAGCTGTCTGGACTCTACTACAGATGTCTGATACTAGAAAATTTCCAGTACCAGAACCCGCTCCCAACTCCTTCCACGCACCTCCTCGCGTCGCCGCAGCTCTAGCCACTGCAGAAGGTCGAGGATGCCTCTCTGGACTCTCTCCTCCTCCCGCACGCGCCTACGGTGGCCGTGCGAGCTCCGCTGAGCTCCCACCAGAGCTCTCCAACCCCGAACTCCTCCTCCCACACTCTCCTCCTCGCCCTCTTGCTCTCCCTTGCTTGCTTCCTCTCGCCACTCCCGTAGCTCTGAAGGTGTAGGTGGTGGTGTGTGGAGTGGAGAGGAGAGGAGGGGAGGGGGGTTTTTTTATAGGTGGCTAGGGTTTAGGGTTCGGCAGAGATAGGAGGAGAAAGGAGAGAGAGAAAAGGTCCTGCGCGCCACGCACGCAGGGCGCAATATGCATATAGAAATTTCATTTTCAAACATCCAGGAAAGGGTCCAAACGTTTGACTGAGACTCCAAACGTCTTAAAAGGCTAAAAGTGGGACGGGTCTTTACAACAACTACTCATAGGGGGAGACACCAACTCTTGCATGCAGACAGAAATCACTAAAAATCATTTATAGATAGAAAAAGAAAGATGCATCCCGATACCACTGGTTAACCTCTCAAAGGAGGTCGACCTCATGCTCATAGGTATGGCAAGGCATCAACGAGACAAATCTCCAAGAACGCACCAACGAGTAAATCGAATAAGATAACCAACAGGTCCAAATCAAATAAGACACCAACTCTTTTTTTTCTTGTCTTCTTTCTAAGTTTTTATATTTCCCTCATTTCTAAGAGGAGTAACCTTCCCCTCATGGAGGGTGTTGGGATTTTATGTCATTCTTTCATCTCTGGGGCGCATCTTTTTGTATCAGGTTCTTCCCATTAATGAAATGGTGTACTTTTCAAAAAAAAAATCATTCATAAATGTAAGAGAAACAAATTCGACTTATTTTTAGACAATGTAGTATTGTCCAATATTTTTAATTTGCCCTGTGATTGCAACCCACCTCCTTGTTTTCCATTGAAAGTGCTTGTTGGTAGTGATCACATGATTTGCCCTAATTTTAGATCATCCTGAAAGTAACATAATTCTCCTTAATTCCACTTGCTCGTGGTGGAATTTGAAACCTAAACCTCTCCTTTGAAAGGAAGGGGTGATTAACAATTATGCAACAATTAGTTTACAATAAAATAAATGTTATTAATCATTATGATGTAATTGTCACCTTAAGTAAATTTTATCATAGTGATCATTCTAAGTGCAAGTGAGCCTTTGCCCAACAAAATGATAGTAGGTGACATGGTGTAACAACGTGACTACATGCTACGACACGTGTCCCATGCTTCACATGAAAATATATTACAAAAAATTCATGCTATATTTTTTATACAAAAAATAAATTTCAATAATGGGGAGTTATACATATTTAGTCTTATTTTAACTTTCAATTAACAATATGTCTAAAATATAAAGTAATTAAAAAATAGAAAAGCAAATATATAGCTTAGCTTCACTATGAGTAATATTTTAAAATGATATTTTATAGATTGAGATCACTTGATATAAACATATTGTACACAGAATTTCAAATCATCTAACACTGAGCTTCTACATCACGGGAAAAGCAACTTTAATAGGTTAAGTATCATGAAACTTGACGTTGTTTAATGAATGTGCTAAGGTCGTAAGTTCCATACTCTCCGGCCTCTTAAAGAAATATCTTTAATTCTAGGGATTTTTACATAAATATTATTAAAATATTTTGAAATTAATTAAATACCATTCACTTCACTATATTATCGATTACGTTATTAGAAAAGTCACGTCATTTTCGTATTTGTCATTTTGTTAGACATAACTGTTAAATTTAATCATTTTAAATTTAAATATAATAAAAAATCATTTTTAGTCCTCAAAATCTTTTTTTTTTTATTTTCACCTCCCACCCCCACCCCCTTTCTCCTCCCCACTTCACCTTCGACCACCCCTCCTCCTCAGACAACCTCTTCACCTCCACACTGATGGAGAAAGGGGACAGAGGAGGTGGTCGGAGGTGAGGAGTAGAAGGTTGGAGAGAGGGGGTGGAGGAGGTGGAGGAGGAAGGGAGGTGAAGTGGGAAGGAGGAAGAGAGGGGAGGGGTGAAAATAAAAAATAAATAAATTTTAAGGATTAAAAAGTAAATTTAAGGATTAAAATATAAAATTTTATTATATTTTAATCTAAAATCGTTAAATTTAACCGTTATGACTAATGGAGTAGTAAATATGAAAATGACGTGACTTTTTAATAGCATAATCGACAATATAGTAAAATAAATGGTATTTAGATAATTTTAAAAGATTTTAATAGCACTCACATAAAAATCCCTTAATTAAACTTAGTAAGTTTACGAAGAAGTTGCTGTGGATTAGTTTATATGTGCTTTTAAATATAAATGTGATTGTATTATTGTAATTTTTGCTTAGCATATATGATAAAAATCAAGAGGCAAACTTTAGAAGATTCACACATAAATCTCACTTATAGGGCATAACTTTAATTTCATAGCAAAGTGGTTCATTGACTATTTCGGTAAAGAAAATGCTTCATAAAGTAACCTTTATTGATGTTGAGCTAATGCAATAATTCTAGCAACTTGATATTTAATTAAGTACAAATGTTGAGAGTTCACATATGTTGATTAAGTTTTTAAATTCATATACCTTCATCAAATTTCTTGCTCACGTTGTCAATGGCAAATTATTGGTCCTTTAAGTTTTCCTTAGAACTTTTAGCCGAGAAAGTGGAAGATTGATTCAGAATAATATTTCACATATTAACATTTGTTTTATCCCTTAGAAATGAAAGAGACGATACGGTTATTATAGTGATATAGAATATTCAAGAAACTTCTTTTGATTGGGATTTCTTTTTTTGGAAAGTGCATTATAAAAGATTTCAATGACATTATTCTAAAAAGTTGTCACCAACATGAGTTTTTTTGTTAAGAGACTTATACAAGAAATCTCCTTGCAAATGTCTTACAAGGACGTTTTCTTAGACTTAGAGGTGGAAAGCTTATGCGTTTCAATTAAGTTTGTAGGAACATTTTTTAGGGTGAATATTTTAAATTTGAGCAACTCCAAATCAAAATTTAGATCATTTGGAACTCTTTTCCACAGGTCATATACATAAAAAGTGAATTTCTAAATTACCAATAGAAATATTTTATTTTTGGTGAGAAAATTAATTAATTAATCACAACAATTAATAAAAGTTAAAAAAAAACACAACATTACATATTCCAACGATGATAGATAATGAATGCCTAAGGAAAAGGTAGTGCCTTATTTTCAATAAATAATGTGGCCAAAAATGTGTAAGACCCAAAATTTATTACTTGTACTGCATTATGTTATAAGAATTTTTCTCATTGCCAAGGTCTACGAAAAGTGTTCGCATTACGAGAGTGGAGGCATTAATATGCATTAATATTGTAATGTAATTCACCCAAAAATTCAGATAAATACTATCCTTACAATAAAAGGCCAAGGGAATCTAGTTGGACTTGAAGTTAGTTTGTCGTTGAATTGACAACTAAAAGAAAAAAAGAGAAGACACTAGAAACGAAACAAATAAAAGCAACAATAACAAGAACTTGGAGAATTATCTCATCAAACCAATTGATAATGGGTATCTTAGTATTATCACCAAAAATAAAGTGGAATAATCATAAATTTAAATAATGATAGCAAGTTTTTTTTTAATATGGCAAAGTGAAAGCTGTTAATGAACCAAATGCTGTGGGGGAGGGGGGAAGGGGTGTGTTGGGGTTTGTTGGGAAGGAGGAAATTCAATTGAAGATATAATTATCCAATATAAAGTGAATAAGACTTCTCATCAATCCATAAAATTTCAAATTAACTATGTGCCACCCCAATTAATATATAAATAAATAAGATTTTCTTCCTTAGCTTTTCATAAACATATTTTCGTTGTAGTATTTCTTTTTATGGGAAACGATTTTGTTGAGTTTATTCAAGTATTTGTTGATTTGATTTTTATATTTGTATGTTGGACAAATTATAAATGTTTGTATTTTTTCAATGTGATTTGGCATAGCTACATGATAGGGTCGTTCAAAAATCAATTTGATTTAATTTTCACTAATTTAGTTTAATTAAACTATATTTGGTTCCTTAAGAAGCGTGAATCAAAAATTACAAATCAAATCTTTTAGCTTAATTTGTGTAATTTGATTCACGTTTAACTAGTTGAATAATATAAATTTCATTCCCCTCAACTTAGCCAATCCAATTTTTCATTAACTAAGGACACCCAATTATAAAAATTAAAAACAAAGTTGACTTGGAATAACAACTAAATAAATTTAAAGTCAAATCAATAGAAAAGAAGAACATAGAATAAAATGACAAAAGGGGATAGAATTGCTTGATATCAATGCTCATTATCTTGTTACATCTTAATATTATAAGCACGTTCAGTCGATCATCAATTTTATCAAAAAATGAAAGTAATAGTGAAATTTTTTATTTGCATAAATTATTGAATTGTCATTTGAATCAAACATTTTCAATTTGGTTAGATCCTCAAGTTCATCAAAATCAAAATTTTTAATTTGGTTAGATATGATTTTTAGTTTTATTTGGGCATCTCTACTGCATATTAGATCGTAAGGGCAATTATTTTGCTTACATCATCGGAACATACCTTTCATGCATGTAAAAATGTTTTAAGGTATAATGTTTTCTACATGAAAATGTACCCATCCTCCCTAAAAGAATTAGGCATTGATAATGTATTTTTTGTTTGGTTTTGACTCATCTAGCAATAAAGATAGATTTTATAAGACATTAGATAAAATTCCTAATATAACAAATAATTTCCTTTCACATGTTATCACAATTATGATGATTACTCGATAACTCCAGTTAAACATTACTTCTCATTTTTTTCCATTCATTGCATTTGGTGCTTTATCCTTATGGACATTTCTTGATATTTCCTACTGATCCTTATATGCCATGAACTTCTCATCATTAAACTTATCCTTATACCAATTGTCGGAGTCACAAAATAAATGAACATATATATCATACACAACTTGCCACACTATTGTTGGTAGTCAATTACCGCTTGCAACATTTAAAGAGGAAATTTTCTATTAAAAGGAAAGTGACACTTTCGCATCAATATAATTGAAAATCATCAAAATTGCACGTTTAGAATTGCCTTCGCAATCCTACTATTTAATCAAACGTCACCAAAGTTGCTCTATCCAGGGAAAGTGTCCTGTCCATGGTCAACACTATTAAAAATAAAGATTTTGAACAGAAAAATAAAGAAATTTTATTTCTCTAACCTTAAATTATCATTTTTTATCTGTAATGTATTTCCTTCCACCTTCCTCCTCCCTTCTTCCTCCACCCTCCCATCCCCACCCCCATCCGCCCTTCACCTCGTCGGCACCTATTCAATTGCACCTTATCGATCCCTCCCGACTCTCCTTCCAACAAGGTCAAACCCTCCACTTCCCTCTCCCTCATCACCCCCTCCCATCCCTCCTCACCTTCTTTTCTGCTCCTGTAGCCACCACCCACCAGGATCCACCACTCGTCTCCGACCGCCACCACTACCCCCAACCACCCTCTTCCCCTCCCTAAGCCGCCTACACCGCCCCATCCTGTCCTCCCTCACACACCCCTCCTTCCCCCAACCGCCCTGCAAGCCACCTACCACCACTAGATTGGCGCCATACCCCCCCTACTCCCCTCCCTAACACCCTTTTAGCCCCTGTGACACACACCCCACGGCGCCCCATCCCCACCGTCAACTCCCCTGCGGCAACCCCCTTCACCCTCCACACTACCACCACCACATGACCACCTCCTCTCCTTAATCACCCCACCGACCACGCACTTCACCCTGATACTGCCACGGTGAATGGCATCAAGAAAATCTAACTAAGAGTTTGATCCCCAATGGTAATGATTATACTCTTTGTGGGCCACATAAAAATGGCAAGTTCTCAGTCAAATCAGCGTATCATCATCTTCTTAATGTCAGCTATAGTTCTTCATGGCTACCTGCGTCTCAAAATACCACCAAGGGTTGAAATCTTTTTATTGAAATTGCTCTTAAATGCTCTTCCTACTTAGAATCATTGCAATAGAATGTGCTCTATGCGTATTCTATAGAGTCTTCTGAATCTATTAGTCATCTGTTCTAAGAGTGTCATTTTTCAAGAGCAACTTGGTTCTATATTGCTTGGAGATGCGACATGAATTTCAGCTCTTATGTCGATTACTTAATCAAGAACTAAGGGAGTAATATATTATGCAGCTTGGGAATCTTTTGACTTACAGCTATATGTTATGCTCCTTGTGATTTGGTCTTCAGTTATTCCACCTATGAAGTGAATCGGATTGTTGCTCATGCTAGCTAGGTACTTGCACCTTGATTACCATTCCACCTAAAACTCCATTTGTTTGTGTGGAGGTCATCGGTTACTCTTCAATTAACATATGCAGTGACTCTTGTTTTGGGTGATTTTCTCAAAATTCATCATTATCTTGTTTCCTTTGATACTACTGGTGGTGATTCTAATTGTTATGGAGCACTGATTTGCACGAAGAGAGAGGGTTCTATCATATGGATGCTTTCTTGTAGATTTCCTTTGATGCAACCAATTATGGCATAGGGTTGCATCTTGCTTAAGGTAATCAAGAAGACCCTACCCCTAATGGATGAAGGTGCCAACGAGTGGGATGATTCCCTAGTTTTCCTAGCCGACTCTTGCTCTATTATCAAGGGCATTAGGGGTGACCATCTTGATATCAGCTGGGATTTATTAAATGTAGTAGATAGGTGTACTTTTCTTTTAAATTGGTTTGGGGATGCCAAATGTTGTTTTATCCCCAGGACTTGTAATCAACTAACTCCCAAACTTGGACAAGTTGTAAGGTACAAGATGTAGTTGGCTTTTGGTTGGGCTTCGATTTTTCCGTGGGCACTGCTATTGTAGGATTGTAATCCGGTTTTGTTGAATGAACAAATTTTTCAATTTTTTTTATTAAATCACACCCCACACCCAAATGGTGCAGTGAAGGTGGAGAAGGGTCAAATCAAATACTGGGGCAATGCGGGGTTGGGCCCCTTCTTTTTTCCTAAAGCGAGGGTAGAAGTTAGGAGGTATACAATGACAGAAAAATGATAAATTCAGGGCATTTCGACAGTCTGATTCCAACTCCCCATCCCCCACTCCTTAGTAAAAATGGGATACATATCTCATCGTTGCAACTGATGAAGAGGTAGAGAATATCAAGATTTTCTAAGTAGAAGATCAAACTCAAGTCTTTTCTTTTATTATAGAAAAATTACTCCTCTCTGCCTCTAAACAAAGAGAAGGAGGAAACAACACAATTTTTTCCCATCTAATCTATGTACTGCCTGAAAAATCTATACGCTTTCTAGAAGCTGCGGAGACAACGTCCATTTCAAAGATGAAATCACATACGACCAAATGGCTAAGTCATCGCCCCAAAAGGGTACTTTATCGAGACAAAGCAGACGTGGCCCAATGATTAAAAAAGTGAAGGAAAAAAAAAAGATTCAACAAGTACCATAGAATAAAAAACGAACGAATTGTAAAATAATCACCTACGGCTATCCGTCACATTTGTAGGGGCATGTGAGCAACGCAACGATGTCCCCGCCCCCCTTCTAGAAACTTAGGTAGACCAAAGCCCGCACCTTGCAAAGAGAGCCAACGGTCGAGTACACACCGCTGTGTGCGCGTTCCACGGAGCCAATCACCAGCTGGCCATTTGGTTCTACCCGATCGACGTGGATCCAATCCACCAAAGGAACCAATGTATATAAATTCTCTTATTAGCGTAGCCACCGAGGAGAAGAGGAACAGAAAGAGTAGGAGGAGGAGGAGGAGGAGGAGGAGGAGGGAGACCAACGTTCTAATTAGCTACTCTGTCATGGCATCGCGATCCGTCGATGCACACGAGGAAGTGTGTGGTGACTCCGAATGGCCTTGTTGGGGAATTCAGCATGGCTACGTGGGCATGGAGGAAGATGATGGAGAGGAGTCTTCCATATGTGGAGATGCCCAATATGACTCCAGCATGGATGATAGGGCGAAGGAGGAGGAGGAAGGGGAGGAGGAGGAGGTGGTGGTGGTGGTCGATAGCAAAGAATTGTCAACGAAGACAGAGGTGAGCGTTAGAGGGTACGAGTGGTTCAAGGAAGACAAGGGGGAGGGGGAGGTGGATTCTAGCAGCGGCTTGGAGAAGAGGGAGAAGGATAGGCTGTTCTGGGAGCTTTGCTTGGCTTCAGGATATTGATATTTTTCCCTTATTTAAGGGTTATTTTATTTTATTTTTTCTTTTGTTAAAAGAATGAAAATATTGTTCCATGCAAGGGCGTGCCAGGCCCTCATTGTGTTGTGTAGCAAATTTGGCAGTTGGATGAGAGGGTTTTGGCGGTGGCCGGTTGTTAATTTGGGTTTGTGCTGGTTGTACTTTCGCCAACGAAAAATATTTTCGCGTTGCGGAAATTTAGAGAATTGCGGCGGAAATGTGCGCTTTGGGTTCAGAACTCGGCTACGTTCTTGGAACTTTGGCAGACGGAGGTGAAAAAATGTTTTTGTCCCCCCTTTTTCGCTAATTCTTTGAAGCGCAAATTTCTTTGACTCGTGCCATTGGATGGGAGGATGGGGATTGTTATTTTTATTTTTATTTTTCATTTGGTGTTTTCTTTTCTCCCCACTTTTCCGTAAATATGAACTGCCGGGGTGGATCTTGCTTTGTGCCCTTGCAAAATGGAGACTCTTTTGGCAAGTGAATGTTGTACCTGAGATAAAAAATGGTGCCATTTGGATGTCGGTAAAATAAGTTTATTCCTTGTTTGATTGAGTATGTAATTACTTGAGAGGAATAAGAAATTGAAAAATAAATGGAATTCTCATACCAATGTCCTTAAAAACACTTTTAATTACACATATACTCCTAAATATTTTATTATTATATCCATACCCATACAAGCTTGCACCGCTATACATATATGTTCGTGTCGTTACAGTTAAAGATAAATGATAACAGATGAGGAGCAAAAAATGTCTTCAAACTTGAAACCTCGTGATAGGTTCAAAAAAGAAAGATCTGGCCTGGAGAAACTTGGATACAGGCAGGTTTGAAGATCCAGCCCACCTACACCTAAGAGAACCTCCTACGTAGACGGATCTGACAGTCCAACCGACCTGCATACAAGTAGGCGAAACACAGCCGGACCCAGAAAGCCCTATCCGTTGGAGGTTCGATGAAAGTACAGTAGACCTGCGCCTTCAATAAATGATGATAATGGCAGCTGCCATTAATAACCTGGCAGCGTATCTGCCCAGAAAATCTTGCTAGAAGTACTATCCGCTCAAGAGATCCCACTAGGAGCCCGAGCCTGATCCACTCAGAAGATGTCGCTGAGAGCTTTATCCATGCACTATAAATAGGTGAGACTGCACTCAAGCCGTCCCACAAGCAATCTGAGAGAAATCGAGAGATTGTATACTCTGTAATCGTGCAAAATTCTAGTGCAAGTTGGGAGTCTCATCCTACCCCTAAATGTACACCCCCTATGGTGGAACTGGGTAATCAACACCTGCGTCATTTGTGAGATTGCTTTGACCCCTTGATCGGACCACCCACTTTAGGGAGTCTGATCACTTCTTGAGTCGGACACTCCGCATGTAATTCCCTACGGAGGGGGTGAGATCGAGCGAGATACGAAATAAAATGTCAATCACACAAAATAATGCAATCTCACAAGTACATAATGATTTTTAGGTGGAAACCCAAACCTAAGTAAAAACCATCACCTAAGCATCTTGATCTAGGATCTTTTGATCGACCTAGCCGATCCAATCCACTAACCAAGTCACTTAAATGATGGCGACTTAACCTCTTACAACCATGCTACTTAAACGAGGGTAGCATACTTCAAATCCATTCCTCTTCATGAGAGTATTTTGTCTCACAAAAGAGACGGGAATTCGCAAAGCGAATACCCAACAAAGACAATTACAAATATATCTTATAGAGCCACAAAATATGTATTAAATCTAGCTACTATGGGCAAAGAAAACTTCCCTTTAATGGAAGTGCCTTAGCTAGCAACGCGAGGTGCGTGAACCTCACAATGGCACGACAATGCTCTCATATTTGTAGTCCGGAGAGTGGGTGCACAACTAGGATGATACTTTCAAGATATAGACTAAGGCTTTGGAGAGGAAAAACTTCTTCTAGATGATTTTCTTCTTCACTTGGACGCAATATGATGTGGGAGTAGTATGTCTATGTGTGCATGTCTAACGAAGGGTCCTTCTCTATTTATAGATGGCTTAAGAACCCTTAGGAAGGCTTTGGAAGCCTTAGATAGCCATTGGAAACAAATCCAAGGCAAATCAGGTTAAAATCAAGGTCATTTATGATTTTAACAGGGTTATTAGATGACTGGACTTAAGGTTAGACGTCTGGGTCTTTATCTGATCTAAAGGTTAGCTGTCTGATCTAGAATGGTTGATGATCTAAACTGAGTTAGATCAAGACGAATGTCTAAGAATGCTTTTTAAGTCGTCTGATGTGGGAGTAGTATGTCTATGTGTGCATGTCAAATGAAGGGTCCTCCTCTATTTATAGATGGCTTAAGAAACCTTAGGAAGGCTTTGGAAGCCTTAGATAGCCGTTGGAAACAAATCCAAGGCAAATCAGACTAAAATCAAGGTTATTTATGATTTTGATAGGGTTATCAGACGATTGGACTTAAGGTCAGACGTCTGGGTCATTGTCTGATCTAAAGGTTGGTTGTCTGATCTAAAATGGTTGATGATCTGAATTGAGTTAGATCAAGACAGATGTCTAAGAATGCTTTTTAAGTCGTTTGGGACAAAAATCAAACATCTAATTCTAGATGGCCTCTTTCCTATTTTCACCAAACCTAAATAAGGTTCTAGGATCTAATTGCTTAGGCAACAAGTCGAACGTCTGGCAAAGGCTATAGACGTCTGGAAGTACAATCTTCTGCAGAAATTTATTTCCCGAGGCTTAAATGGCTATTAGGTATGATAAAAGGTGATTTGGGTCAAATCTTAGTGTAACGTCTATTTATCAAACGTCTAGTATGCTCTACGGACGTCTAAAAGTGAATGTCAATCTGATTTAGAGTTAATGTTCTAAGATTATGCGTATAAGCCAATGGTCCTCTAGTTGGATGTCTAGCAAGGTCTTCAGACGTCTTATAAGACGTCTAGACTATGGGCAAGTCGTCTGAAACTAATGGAAATAACGTATTAAGACTAGCCTAAGTATTTGGACATCTGGATAAAAGATCAGGCGTCTTAAAAATCAAGATCAAATGTCTGAGATCCAGATTAGACGTTTGATTGGGCTGTCTGATTATTCTTTTGGATTTCTAAGTGATTTCTAAGATTGTCTAAGTATCTTAGGGATAGTATAAGTGTTCTTAGGACTAATGTAAGAAACTTTATGCTCTTTACATGAATCTAAGAAAATAAAAGAGCAAAGTACAATAAGATAGACACAACATGCATGAAAGATAAATATCTATCATATTCTGCTTGTCTTCAAGCTTTCGCTCCACGTGAAGCTCCATCTCTTCTTTCTCCATCAAGCTCCTCCACTCCACCATGGACGCAAGCTTGAGCTCCTTCACACTTGTATCCATTTGCATTTATCCTGAAACTTGTAAACTCAAATGCAAATGTTAAATCACAACTATTTTGTTATCATCAAAATTAACGATCATGGTGCCCTTGCACCAACACCGCATCCTCAGGGTGCTGATCAACTGGCGCCATCTGTGGGAGTGGATTATTGATTGATAGCGTTTCCTACCTCTCGAGGCCTCCGTGATGGCTCCCAGACTTGCATCTCCTCCTGCGCTGACCCAGAAAAAGCGTCGGATCAAGTCGAGTCTAGCGTTTCAATGTCCAAGCGACACCCTCCGTCGACCGAGCCAAACAAGGAGAAGCAGGGAGCCCCCGCTCAACCGCCGGAAGACCACGAGCACAACTTCCTCACTGAGCTATAGGCAAGGGAAGAGCAATTTCAGGCCAAACTGGTGACTCTCAAGGATGAGAAAATCTCGGTCATGGAGAAACTTTTGGAGATCAGATATAATCGGGACCTCAATTTGCCCCCACAGGGGGAGACCCGCCAGCCCGGCCCCAACGACGAGCAGCTGAGGTGGCGTCGCGTGGTAGAGGACGAAAATGCCCGCCTGCGCGAACAGCTCGAGCAACTAAAATGCTAGCTTAGTATCTAGAAAGGCAAAGTCCCCCCTGACCCACCGAAGGCTCCTCGCCCACCTACCTCGGAGGAGATCTCGGGGGCCACAACCCCTTACAACCAGAAGTGGGGGATCGATCCCCGAGATCATCTGCTAGGTTACCCAGGCTATGAGGGGCACACGCCCCCGAGCCTACGTCACCACTTGCCCCCTCATTGAGGAGGTGATGACAACCCCCCTGCCCGAGAGATTCAAGCAGCTCATCATAGCTCCATATGACGAGATGGCGAACCTCAACAGCTTCATTGAGAGTTACCGCCAAATGATGCTGGTGCACGGCTGTCCCGACGGAGTACTCTGCAGAATATTCCCATCCTATCTATCCAGCATGGCTCATGAGTGGTTCAATGAACTACCAGCCGGGCAGATCACCTGCTTCCAAGAACTGGCCGACAAGTTCTGCTAGTATTTCATCGGACAGCAGAGGGTTAGAGATAACCCCAAGAGGCTGTCCGAAGTCTGACAACGGAGGAGCAAATCCTTTCAATCATACCTAGATCGGTTTAAGGCCCAGTACTCCAAGTGCAAGCGGCCTCACGATGCCATCACCATCCAATACTTCAAGTCAAGGCTCCTAACTCAGAGGTTTTGATATGACATTGACGACTTCCCGCCCAAAGACATAGTGGAACTCTAGGACTGGAGCACGAGGTTCACAGAGCAAGACAACTCTTTCCACCCCCGCAACCAGCTGGCTAAGGGATTTGAGGAAGACGCTAGCCCAGCCCCAGAGAGGCGGACCCCAAGTAGCTCCACTCCCGTCCCCATTCGCGGAAGTGGCCACTTCAGCAAGCGCAAGGCCAACTTCTTGGAGCAGAGGAATGACCAGCCCAGCAAAGGTCGGAACAATGGACTCCACCAATCTAGGCGGGAGTATTTTGAAGAATACACCCCTTGGCCGTGAACTAGGCGGACGTGTTGGTGGAAGTGTGGTCTACGAACAAGGACCTGCTTCCCCTACCTAAGCCGATGAAGAGGAAGGTAGACATCGGGCCTTACTGTAAGCATCAAAAAGCCCAGTGCCACGCCATCGATGACTGCCACGATCTGCGCAACCAGATAGAGTCCCAGATCCTGTATGGGAACCTGGCCCACTTCGTTAGGCAAAACGAGGGCTAGGATAAAGGCAAAGGGCCCATGGAAGGCCCGGAAGATTACCACAAGGAGAAGCTCCAGCACCTTCGTGGAATCAACGTGATACTCGCTGAGGCCCCTGAGCCTGACAATACCGCAACCCGCCGTCTTGAGCAAGCAGTATCCTCCCAGCTCCCACTAGCCGAGTACCACCGCTAAGTCCTAGTAGCCATACCTAAGGCACCTCAGTATGCTCACCACCCCCCTTCCTTGCAAGTGCAGAGGTCAAGGTCATTTTTGGCATCAACGCCAGCCCAAGCCGGCAATCCAGCCCCTCCAGGCGGCCAACCCTTAGTGCTTTCCCTACTCTTCAATGGGGCGAGAGAGGCCCCATCAGGTAGGTGGCGTCACAATTGTTCACCTCTCTCCCCGACCCGGCGGAACACATTGACCCACTGCTACTAACACTCTTCTTGGCCAAACGATGGTAGCCCTGGCTCCTCGTTGATGAGGGGAGCGCCATGGACGTCGTCTTCCTCAAAACCCTACGCCATATGGGTTTCACGAAAGAGCACCTAGCCCCTTCAGTTCATTCGATGGTCGACTTCAACAACCACAAAGTGATGTCGGAAGGAGAAATCAGCCTCCCCTTATCCATTTGTGATGGGGACAGGCACCTCAACCGCACAATCGCCTTTGTAGTGGTCGGGTTGACGACAACTTTTGACGGCATCCTTGGTCGTCTCGCTACCCACTACTTCCGACTAATCCCCTCCTCTTGTTCCAATTCATGCTTTTCCAGTCCCACGCAGGGTAAGAATAGTGCACGAGGATCAATCGACCGAGTAAGAACTCCTCCGAATCGAGTTGGAGTGGTCCTTGGAACCACATCCCCCAAAGTCACGAAAATGGGGGAAGAAGAGAAACCAAGTCTAGGCAATCTAGCAGGGAACATCCCTGGTGATCAGCCGTTGAATTCGAGGTTACAATCGGGCTTGTTAGCCATGGCTATACAGATGTATCTCGACGACGCTACCAAGCTCGTTCGAGTCGGAGCGGACCTTGTGCCCTCCGAAGTGCAAGAGTTGTTGCTCCTACTTCAGGTAAATGCAGACATCTTCGCTTAGTCCGCCAATGACCTACTCGGGGTAGACCCGTCCCTAATTTAGCACCACCTGAACATCCAGGCGGGCACCCACGCAGTCAAGTAGGCGCACCGACATAAGTCGGCCGAGCAGCGGCAGGCGGCTGAGGAAGAGGTGCAAAAGCTCCTGGACGCGGGATTCATAGAAGAATCCTTGTGCCCAGCATGGCTCTCGAATGTCGTAATGGTGAAGAAGGCCGACAACTTGTGGCACATGTGCATTGACTTCACCAACTTGAACGAAGCCTGCCCGAAGGACGAGTTCCCCCTGCCGAGGGTGGACTCCCTGGTGGACTTCTGTAGCGGACAATCCCATATGTCCTTCCTGAATGCTTACAGCGAATACCACTAGATTAGCCTCGCCCCAGCCGACAGGCCCCACACCTCCTTCATCACAGACAGGGACCTGTTCCAATGTAGAGTTATGTCCTTCAACTTAAAAAACGTTGGGGCCACATACCAGTGCCTTATAAACATGATTTTTGCAAAAATAATAGGAAAGTCATTTGAGGTGTATATCAATGATATGCTCCTAAAGGGATCGAACTTCCCACAACACCTAAAGTACCTGGTTGAGGCGTTTCAAATTCTAAGAAACAGCCACCTCTGCCTGAACCCTGACAAGCACCTCTAGGGTCTTGATTAGTAAGTTTCTAGGGTTCTTGGTCTCTAGCCAAGGAATCAAAGACAACCCAGAAAAGATTCAGGCGATCGAAGACCTACAGCCACTAGGGGTACTGAAAGGGTTGAAATCATTGGTCATCAAGATCGCCTCATCAAGATAATTCTTGTCCCGATCTTCCAACAAATGCCTATCCTTCTTCAAGTGCATAAAAAAGGGCAAAAGCTAGAACGCTGCCCACTGGACTCCCCACTGCCAGAAGACCCTAGAGGAAGTCAAGAGTGCACTCTGAAGTTCCCCCGTCCTGACGGTCCCCCAACCCAGGGAAGCTCTCTCCCTGTACTTAGCCACCTCCGCATCAGTATTCAGCGCCATCCTAGTCAGCGATTGGAGCAAAGTCCAGCGGCCCGTGTACTTCGTCAGCAAAACCTATCAAGGTGCGAAAGCTAGGTACACAGTCATTACGAAGTTGGGGCTAGCCCTTGTTACCGCCTCTAGGAAGCTATGCCTGTACTTCCAAGCCCACACAATAACAGTCCTGTCAGACTACCCCCTCCGGCAAATGCTACACAAGTCCACAGGGTCAACAAGATAGATTAGATAGGCCATGGAGCTAGCCAAATTCGACGTCAAATATCAATTACGAGGGCGATCAAGAGGCAAGTCCTAGCCAACTTTGTTGCCAAATTCACTAATCCTGATGCCTCCCTCTCACTCCCCTAGCGACTATATGTCGACGACTTATCCATGACAGTCGAGTCTAGGGCTAAGATAGCCTTGACCACCCCAGATGGCGTTACTCATAAGTACGCCATAAAATTGGACTTCCTTGCGTCCAATAACCAAGCGAAATACGAGGCCATCATGGTAGGCATCTAGGTAGCAAAATCCATGAGGATCTCCTCGCTCAAGATTCACATGGACTCCCAGCTAGTCGCCAACCAAATAAATGGCGAATACCAGGCTCGGGATCCGAACATGTTGCTATACGCAGACAAAGTGAAGGAGGAGTTGGCGGATTTCAAAACCGACTCCATCAAACGGGTACCCCGAGCAAACAACCCCTTGGCAGACGTGTTGGCTAAACTTGCCGCCGCCTTCCCTCAGGGGTAAGACAAGGACATCTGCCTTCAAACTCTGAAAGAGCCAACTGTCCTCGCTCCCAAAACACTCATGATAGAGCCGTCTACCTCCTGGATGACGCCTATCATCACTTACTTAGGCTCTAGCGAGCTGCCCCCAAGAGAACCCCAGCCTAGGGCCTTCTGCCTCAAGGACTCTAGGTACACCTTAATAGAAGGGTAGTGTTGGGGCGATCTAGAGAGGATTAAGATTAAGTTATCATCGTTGTAGTGCAAAATCCTCAATCGATCTCTCAACAAATACAATTTATAAACTCGAAATTCTAGAAATGAAGTCCGAGATCGAACACAGGGAGCAAATATGAATTCACACACTAATCTCAATTAAAATATAAATGAGCACAATAAATAAAGCATTATAAAGATATTCAATGAATATTAATTTATCACATTAAGTATTCAATGAAACTCAATATATTTCAAGACCAAAAAGATAACTAAGACAAAATAATGGTGATTTAGATTTAGATCACCAATTATTAGTCTAAGCATATATATTAATTATTCAAATGATGCTACAGTAGTTTCAACCGTGCAACTTAGGTACTTAAATATTCCAACAGTACCAACATTAAACCCAAATCAGATGTCTAGCAGGTGTATTAGATGACTTAACTGTCACCTGCTACAGTGCTCTTCTCTTCTGATCTTCTTCTTCTTCAGGAACGGCTCTCTTTCTTCTGCCTTGCTTCACCTCTTCCTGTTCTTCTCTTCCTTCAGGTCTTCTCCTTTTCTTTCCTTAGCCTCTTCTTCTTCTTAGCTTCTGCCTTCTGCTCATAGCGACTAAGTGTCACTCAAATCCTTCAGAAGCAAAACACACCCCTTCCCCCCCTCTCTCTCTCTTTCCTTCCTCCTCTCCTCTTTCTCTCAAATAGCCAGGTAATCGGGTACACGGGCTTGCGTAACCGGGTTCAGGCTCACCGGGGTGGTGATGAGCGAGGAGTGATAGGTTTAGGCAGTCAGGTCAGGTGTGCGGGTATGAGGGACCTCACCCCGTGTTTGGAGGCAATAAGCCCTAATCACAAAATCACTTTATGTGCCTGCCACCAAATCCCACGATGTGGGACTATATCCCACCGCCTTGTCGCGTGCAGCTGCAGGTGGATCCTTTGTTAATTGGAGCAACTACTGAGGATAGGGTCTTCAATTGAGGCCTTGGAGATGGTCCTGGAGAGATTCCGCATGACTAGGAGATGAATCCTACAGCTCTCGCGACCTAGAGCTCGAAGAACTAGCGGAGATGGGGGCAGCGATGGTAGTGCTCCGGTGAAGACTTGCAAGTCATAAACATGGCCTCTTGGCCAAAATAGTTCACGATCTTTGCTGGTGGATGAGGAGTGAGGTGGTGGTGGTTGGTGGTGTGAGAGGGCGTGAGGTGGCCGGACAGCCTCGGGGAAGGTGACGCAAAGGTGGGTTGTTCGGTGGAGCTTTGGAGTGGGCGATAAGGCGAAATAGAAGAGGGGTTTTGGTCAGAGGCAAATGACGGAAGTTTTGGGAATGTCAACGAGGGTTTTAGGGGTGTGAGGTGAACAGATCACCTCATCGGAGGTGTGGCCGGAGATGGAGATGACGGTGAATGTGGAGGTCGGGGGGTCTTTTTGGGTTTTAAATATTTGAAATGACCTAGAGACTAGAAGAGACCTAACTAACCTACTTTAAGTGGACGAAAGGGACGAAGAGGCGCCGACTTTGATTGGCTGGCGTCGTGGAAGGAGAACTCTCCAGAGGGGCGAACAGCAAGGAAAGAAGGGGTTTGAGGGCCTCCTACACGTATCGCGAGGAGAGAAAGAAGTTGGAGAAGACAAACTCACCAGCTATTCTCCGTGACGGAAAGCAAAGAGGCTAGACGGAGAAGCTCGCTAGAGTTGGTGGAGATAGAAGTTGGGGAGAAGGGAAGAAGGGGGAATTGGCCTCCAAACCAAGCTAAGTAAGGTTTGCAGTAAGCGTGCTTTTATAGGCATTAGGGCCAAGCTTCAAGCTTGGAAACAAGCTTGAAAGCTCGAAAATCAGGTTCTTAGGTTTAGAAATTTCCAAGAGTTTGCATGAACTCTTAGACGATTTAGGCAAGTCATGGAAGAGCTTAGATGGAAGGGAATCTCCTCAGGAGTCTCCCTTCCAATTTTGGAGGAAACCCTGATTGAAGGTCAGCTCTTGGTGGGTTTACACGACTATGGCGGCAGGGACCTTTTCGTGAAGAAGATGAAGAAGTTCGGGGGATCCTTGCAAAGAATTCAAAAGTTAGGGGCATGTGTGTGAGAGAAGAGTCAGACTGGATCAAACTGCAAGCTTGGTCAAGATGATCTCTGATTGGGCCTAAATTTTGGTACCAACTTAATTTGCACCCAAGGAATCTGATAGTGAAGGCAGATTTAGGTTTTGACCAAATTTGATTGGGTAAATTACACAGAAACCCAAATTAGGGCAACTGTGTATCTTAGACTCTATTTTAGGTCAAATTGGGTTCCAATGGACAAATCAAGCATACCAAATCTTAAATAATATTTTTATATGAGTTTTAGAAGGTTTAGGTGAATTTTATCCGAACCATAACCTCAGTTAATTAAGCGGGTCTATTTTTAGGATTTCAGATGTCATTTAATTCTCGAAACATGTGAAAACTCATTTCTGTCTGCATGAACCCACTTATTAGGTATTTATGACCATAAGACCTTCAAATAACCCCTAGGAAATCCTATGATTGCTCTGCATTTAGGATATTATGTTAAAACTATATATTTACCCATGTTTTCATGTTTATCCCTCAGAATGGATATACAGTGAATTAGGACTCTTTGGCGGTTATGTGGGAGCATTTAGCAATGGATTATGACTAATTAAAGTTAGATATGGCTGATGATGACGTTATCATCAGGTAGTTGTACAAGCAGGAGTATTCCACCCCCCTCCTACGCTGCCTAATTCAGGACGAGGCAACCCAAGCCCTGCAAGGAGCCCATGGAGGCGCTTGCGGGAACCACGAAAGATACAAGGCGCTCCTCGCCAGACTATTCTAGGAGGGATACTTCTAGCCCCAAATGAAGCAGCATTGCAAAGCCTTCATACGCAAGTGTGAAAAATGCCAATGATTCGCCACCCTACACCACTTGCGCCGGGAAAATTGGTACCCATCATGTCACCCATCCCCTTTGCAAAGTGGGGCATGGACTTCGTCAGTGCTTTTCTGTCAACACCGACTCAGAAGTGGTTCAACTTGGTAGCTGTCAACTACTTTTCCAAGTGGGTCAAAACTTAGGCCAGCCCCACGACCAATAGGGTCATGTCTTTCATCCGAAAGAGCATCATAGCTCAATATGGGATACCCCACTACATAGTCACGGACAACAGAACCCAGTTCGCCTGCAAAAAATTTGAAGAATTTTACACTAGCTAGGACATTCGTCTGTGCTTTACGTCAGTGGGTCATTCTCAAGCGAACAGACAAGAAGAAGTAACCAATCACACCATCATCTCAGCACTCAAACACCGACTAGATTCAGCCAAAGAGAGATGGGCGGAGAAACTTCGAAACGTTCTTTGAGGAAACAAAACCTGCTAGAGGACTTCCACAGGCCACACACCATTCAGCTTGGTATATGTCATGGAAGCTCGGCTACCCATCGAAACAGTCCTCCTTACCTACAAAACACATCTTTATGACCTGGCCACCAATAATGATCAAGTTCGCTTATCCCTAGCCTCTTAGACGAGCTAAGGGACAGCCTCCGAGATGGCCCTCAAGCATAGAGAAGCCATAGCTGCCTCATACAATAAATGCGACGAGACGCGAAAGTTCTCTTAAGGAGACCTGGTTCTACATAAGTGTGAAGTCTCCATGCCGACCTAGTCGAGCGGGAAACTAGACCCATCATGGGAAGGGCCTTATAAGATTCATAAAGATAGTCTGAGTGAATTCTTTGAATTACAAGCCCCACATGGTAGGGATATCCCCCGTACTTGACGTGCGAGCAACTTACGAATGTATCATATATAGATGCCCATGATTAATAAAGAGAAGGGGTTTTTTCTTTCATTCCAAACAACTTTGTTTGTTACTTCCTTCTCAAATAATAACAACAACAACAGCAACAACAAAAAGAAGAGGAGACAGTAAAGGAAACAAGGCAAACATTGCCAGGAGAATCTACTCCTACAACTCGAACATGTCCCGACCGGCCGTAGGCGAATGGCAGAGTGGACTAACAACCCCTGTAGTCGGGCCGACGACCTCTGTCGGGCTCACCCTTGAGATAACCGGCAACACTGCCTCCTTGGTAGTCGTCGAGGCCACCCCATTGACAGGCGACCGTTCCGCGGATGGTTCCACGTGCTTGTCCTTAGCAATAGACCAACCCCCTTGAGGCGGTCATATTCTGACACCAGTTGGTCGATCAACCAGCTACACAGCTACTCCATGGAGACTTACTTCCCCTCTATAAGGGCCTGGATGAAAGTTAGAGTCTTCTTCCCGATATCCCAATCAAGCTCCTCTTGGATTGGTCCCATAGATAAGTCCCTAGCAAAGAAGTCCATGACCACCTTGGCATTTAGCTTCAGCCCTTCTGCCTCCTAGGCGGGTTCCTCTTGAAATTGCACTAGAGGTGGGGTGAATAGTGAAATTATGGAATATTGTAATACAAAAAATTCAATCACACAATGTACTCAATTATTTTTAGGTGGAAACCCAAGATGGGTGAAAACCACCACCTAAGCTAATCTCTTGACTTAGGATTTTCGATCACAAGGTGATCAATCCACTAACCACACTACTTAAACGAGGGTAGTGTACCTCAATTATAAATCCCACCTCCGATCCCTAAACGGAGGTTTCTCCCTTCAAAATGAAGAGACGGGGACCCAACAGGCCGGATACCCAAAGTACAGAAATTAAGAAGTAAAATGACACCTATAGAGCACCCCAATAATTTAGTTGCTTTCTTATCTAATAAGCATGAAAAGAACTCCCTGATGATCTGCAGAACGGAGTGAGCCGGGAGTATGGATTTGCTCTTTGATAAGAGTATTAGCACAGCACAAGGGCAAGATGGAGCTTAGAGTAGTGAGCAAGAAATTTTTCTAATGGAATTGTATCTCAAGAGGTGTGTATTGCCTAAGAGGAGTTATAGTCTATTTATAGGCAAGTTTGGAACCTTCAAGAACACTTGGGAGAGCTCTTCTAGCCGTTGGAGACAAATCCCAAGAGTTTAGGACGAAATCCACACAAAATCAGGGTAATGATGAGTCTGACAGCAATATCAGACATCTAATTCTAGGATCAGACGTCTTATAGGACGTCTGATTATACCTATGGTCGTCTAATACTGTAGGACATCCTTAACTGACTCTATTGGAACAAAAGAAGGACATCTGATATTTTCTCATAAGACGTCTGATTATGTTATTGGAAGTCTAATGAAGGGTGGATTCGTTCCTGTTATTATCAGATCCAAACAGGGTTCTAGGTTTAGAGGATCAGACGTCGTTATGGACGTCTGAGGACATTACCAGACGTCTGAAAACCTAAATACTCTTCCCTACTTCTTCTGCCAAAAGATTATGTGGCCGTAAAGAGATGCGCACAGAAAATAATGGCCAACGGTTTAAAGGCAGACGTCTGGAAATTGATTTTTTCCTAAGCTAAGTCTAACGGTTAGTCTGAGGACATTTCGGCAAAGAATCAGACGTCTGTGTAAGGTTATCGACGTCTGAAAGTGAAGTGCTTCAACTGATGTTTATGAGGAGACAAACCGAAAGCAGAACTTTTGAAAATTAGACGTCTGTGATACTTGTCAGACGTCTTAAACTGGAAAATCAGACGTCTGATCATTGTTCTGGACGTCTGATAAAAGTATGAGTGTTGGGTTTTTGTTTCTAATTTATCCTAAGTGTAGAGAGCCTAAGTTAGATATATATAGGTTATGTTTGAGGGCTCTTTACAACATTTCTAGACTCAAATAAAATAAAAATTACAACCATTGAAAGTTTACATAAAAAAGCATAAGACCTAATACTTATGCTACTTGTCTTCACGCTTTTAATCTCCTGTCTTGGAAAGCTTTTTGAAATCCTGCAAATATGTTATTACAGGGAGAAAACAATATGCTACGCTTTATTTTTTATTTCATTTTCTTCATTTTGTAAAATCATCAAAATATTATATACAAGTGGTTGAACTAACACCTCCGCCCCCTCTAACTCTACCACCTGCAAGCCCCATTCAGACATAGGCTCCTAAGCTCCAACGAGGCTGGCCTTCAGCCTTTCCATGAACGCCTCTGCCATCTCTAGACTAGCTCACATGGAGGCAAGCCTATTGATTGACGTGCTTAGGTGAACGCGCTCCTCCTCGAGAGCCCTCTCATACCCCTCCATGGAGGAAGAGTTCTCGGCCTTGAGCACTTACACCTCCTCCCTCGAGGAGGCGACCTTAGCGCAGGCAGTCGAGAAGCACTCTAACAGGTCCCCGAGAGCCGCTAGATGGGTGTGGTGCCCCCTCATGAGCTCCTCCTCCAGCTCCTCACCAGTGGCAGAGGCCCTCTGCAGCCGGGAGCAGGCCTTCTTCAACTCCCCCTCTTACTGGCCCACTTAGCTAGCAACCTCTTGCTAGGAATGGAGCCTTCGCTCCGCCTCCTCCTCCGCCTTCTCTCATGCAGCAACGACCTTCGCCACTTACCGGAGCAATTGCCGATGCTCCGCTTTGGTCATCATGGCCCACTGAGCGGCCAAGTCTGCTGTGTTGCTCAGGTCAGTCAAGGCAAGAAGTTATAAGGGAGCACCACCACACGGAATGCAACGCAACCCAATCATCTCCGCTTGAAAACCACCAACGCGTCCAAATACAAGTAGCTCCGGCAAAGAAAAATCAGAATGAAATATAGGCCCAACAAGCTTACCACGCAGATGCAGTAGAACACGTGGTTCCAGTCCATGTAGCAAGGCCCAGAAGTGGTCCAAGACACGGCATGATCCAGGTGCCTTAGCACCTGCCTCTCCAAGTCGAGGGCCCTGCTAGATGTCCTCGGTCGAACAGGCACCCCAAGCCCGGGTTCGGATCCCCCAGAGGCACCCTCCAGTACGGTTCCAACGATGGACCTAACGATGCAGCTAATTATCCCCGAGCCCCCCCGCCCAGAGGGATTCTAAACACCCGTTCTGATCTGAGCCTTTTAAGACATCTGGGCTGTCGGTCAGACGTCTGAAACCCTTCCCAGACATCTGGAAATTGAATTTTTTGTGCAAGCCTTCGCATCTGTGCACGAACGGTGCGTAGACAGTACTCTCGTTTTCCTTCCCTTCTTCTCTTCTTTCCTCATACGAACCCTAACGCATCACCTTATAAACCCCCCTTCCTCCTCTCTCGTTCTCCCCACACCAACCACCTTCTTCTCTTCCTCTTCACCCCAGCGAGAGGAGCAAGCGTGAGTGAGAGAGCGCGAGAGCGACGACGAGGAGTGGCGTGTGGAGAAGAGGAGTTGAGCTCGCGAGCTCATGTGGGAGCTTGCCAGAGAGCGCACGACCAGAGCGGCGCATGCGGGAGGAGGAGAGCGTCGGGGGAGTCATCCCCGACATTGCTACAGCCGGAGCTGCAGGCGAGGAGGCGAGCTGCGGCTGCATACGGCGAGAGCAAGCAGGAGCAAGTTCTGGTTCTGGGTTTTTCCCAAAATCAAACATCTGGAGTGACGTCCAGACGACGGAGTGGATGTCTGGAGGCTACTCCAAATGTCTAAAGACAGATCTTCGCGAAGGTACGTTCCCTTTGCGAATACGACCGTGCAGGCCGCTCCGCAGCTATGCTTTGCATGGCTAATTTAAGAAGATTTTGCTGTTGCGTGCAGGATTTTCTTCGGGAAGGCGTAGGGCACGCCCTCCCACGCGTTTCAGACGTCTGGGCAGCTTACCAGATGGCTGGAAGCACTTCCAGACATCTGGAGAGGAGGACGGATGTCTGGAGCTGGGTCCAGACGATCCAGAAGAGGTCCTGGACGCCTGGGGTCGACACAGAGCCTGAGGTGCATTTCTGGACACTTTTAAGATGTATGGACGTTGTTCCAGATGTATGATTTGAGTCAGTAACCCTGTTTTAGAGCTGTTTAGGGTCCATTTGAGGTCCGTTTTATGCAAACAAGATACCGGTGTTTTCCTTGCAAGTTCCTCTACTTGTTAGAAGGCTTTTTATACTGTTCTGAATGTTCCTTTGTGATTGTTCCTTGTTATAGGACTTCGTTCCGTTGCGGGTTCGGAGCTTGCTAAGGCACATGAGCTTGCTGTTCGAGCCCCCAATACTCCTGGGTTGATTGGTAGAGTGGCTTCCCTTAATTTAATTATAAACATGAATGCATGTGTCGAATGAATGAGTAGAACCTAAGATATGGCATGAATCCTAAGACGAGAAGTACCTGAAATGTCTATATGCGTGATTGAATTGCAATCTTGAATGAGTAGACAGAAATGTTAACAACTGCCTGTAAATGAACAAAAGCTGCCTGTGAATTATGAATTACCTGTGCTAGTTAACAGTGACATGTGACCTTACCTATTGTATATGTTAAATGATATAATACAAGTTGCATGTGTATAACCTGCGAATGGAAATGTGAATGATAGAAATATGAGTTGCATGTGTATAACCTGAGAATGGAAATGTGAATGATGAAACCTGATATGGAATGGCATGAGAAATATGAGCATGAACCCTACGGGGAATTAGGAGTAGAGCTCTTGGAAATAAATGGAATGGATCTGGAAATGTGAGTGGGGAAGTGTGCTGGCCCTTGAGTACGGAGTACCAAGGAGAGCGACTATCCCCTGTTTAGTGTAGAGCGGAGCTAGTCGCCCTTGTGTTCGGACTCGGGGTTAGGATTGGCCACACTGCACCGACTTCTTGGCCCTTGTGTACACTGTACCGAGAAGAGCTACTAGTGTAGGGGGAGAGCTAGCCACCCCACGGGGCCCGGGGTTCAGCTAGCCACCCTACACCGACTTGTTAGGCCCACTGGGCAAACCAGGGTAGTTAGGCGAGAGTGCGCAGACTATGAAGGGGCGAGACCCCTATTTGGTTCTTAGGGGCTAAACCCCTATTACTGAGAGGGCTAAGCCTTATACTGTTCCGTGCTATACTTTGGGTGCACCCGTTAGCGGAAACGACTGACCGCATGCCAATATGGGGAAGCTACCTGTGCGCTTATCGCATGTGCCGTAGTCACCGTTACGTCTGTCCGTGACCTTGGGGTGGTTGACTGGGGGTAAGATCACCACAAGGGACTCTCCCGGCCAGAAGAGCACTACATGTGCCTTTTACTCTTCGGAAAAGACTGCAATCAAGATCGTTCCCACGAGGAACATTCGAGATCAAGAAAGAGATTTGGAAATATATAAACCAATGGGTTAAAAGGTATAACTTGTAAATTAAAGAATTGGAATAGCTAGTTTACCTGCTAGCTTTACTGCTTTAGTTAGTTAGTTGCCACTCTACTCAACGTTCGCTGACTCTGTGTTTGCTCATAACCCTTTTCAGGTCCAAGTGTTGAGCAGCTCGAGTCTACAGCTGCAAAGGGTGCTGGGCCCAGTAAAGCCTAGTAGTAGTAGCTTTTTGTTGTAGTACCTTTTTGTAGTAGAGAGTTCAGACTCTTGTACTTTTACATTCTGTATTTTACATTCTGTACCTTTACGTTTCTGTACTTTTATGCTCCTGTACCTTATTACTATTCTACTGTTGTGGTAGTGATATGTACTGTAGCAACTTTTACTCTCCTTATTGTTGTACTCTTTTACTGTTAGTTACTTAGCATAGTGAATGTGGTTTACTTTCCTGCTTTTTAGTTATTTCTTGTTGGACGACTGGGTCTCAGGATTAGTCGAGTCGAGCCGGTCTCGGGTCCTGTAGGGATTCGGGAATCGGTTCGTAACAAGATGATATCAGAGAAAGGTTGTCCTGAGAAATGAACCAACTAGCTTGAGAATAACCAATTCACGTACATGTAACTAGAGTAAGTACCACAACGTACCTTTTGACATCTGTTCTGAGGTTCTTTTGCCGAATGCCCGTTAGAACTGACATCTTTTTTTTCTGTTTCTCACGTCTCCTTGCAGGAGATGCCTCGATGTGAAGTCCTTGAGGCTGGCCGCAGACGCGGCCGTGGACGAGGTCGGACGGGCGGATGTGCTGGACCCGAGGTTTCAGTGGACCAGCCACTTCTTCCGGGCATTCAGGCCTAGGACCTCACCCAGTTGATACGGGAGATAGTATGAGAGGAGCTCCACCCGCCTCCACGAGCGCCTCTCCTTGGGGACATGGAGGGGGAGACCTCTATGGGACCATGAGACTAACGCAGCGCTGGACGTGGGGGAGGGGGTGGTCCTCCATCGCCCTCACCACACTCTGACACTTCCGAGCACGAGCCCTCCCTACCTGGAGGCATACCCGTTTCCCCACTACAGCGACATTACGAGCTTTTCTAACAGTTCCGGAAGCTGAAGCCCCCCTCCTTCAAGGGGGATGAGGACCCAACTGAGGCGGAGGGCTAGTTAGAGCAGATCGAGAAAGTGTTTAACACCCTTCGCCCCCCTGCAGAGTGCCGCGTGGCCTTTGCCACGTACCAGCTGAAGAGTGCAGCACACAAGTGGTGGTGGGTAGTCCGAGGTCAGGAGAGGGCAGAGCCGACGTGGGACCAGTTTGTGACCCTCTTCTATGAGCAGTACTTCCCGCAGTCGTGGCAGGATCAGAGGAGACAGGAGTTCCACACTCTCCTCCATGGAACGATGACTGTTAGCGCGTATCGTATGTGTTTTCTGGAGATGTCTCGTTTCACTATGATAGCTGTGGCTACTGAGGAGTGCCTGTGGAGGTTCACTGAGGGTCTCTGGCCTACCATTCGAGGGTATGTCAAACCCCTGAAGCTACCCACGTTTTCGAGAGTGGTGGAGGCGGCTATGACATATGAAAAAACCAACCCGGCCTCACGTGACACTGACAGCGGACGGAAGAGGCCCTACCAGCCAAAGTACTCACAGGGCCGACGAGAGAGGAGGCATGCGGTGCCCGCAGGAGTGCCGTCTCGCTTTGCCAGACCGTCAGTGGTCTTTGGAGGCCCCCGACAGGGGCAGCTACCAGCACTAGACCCCCGCCCAGCTGTTAGTAGGAACCTACCGAGGGCAGGAGTCGAGTTCCCCTCTATTACCAATGTGGCCAGCCGGGCCACATCAGGAGGGACTGCCCGTCTAGGGCTGGAGTACAGCATATGCTCCTCGCACCGAGCACTGGAGGGCGAGCAGGTGGTCGTGGTTCCCAGGCGTGTGGGGGAGGACAGCAGTCGCAGGGAGGGTACCGACCAGCGGCTACCCGTCCGACGCAAAGTGTGGCTGCTTCTTCTGCACCGAGAACTGAGGGGCGTATCAATGCCCTGACACACAGAGACGTCAGAGCATTAGGTTCAGTGGTGGCAAGTATGGTTACAGTTTCCGGTAGATTAGTTTATGTACTTTTTTATTCCGGCGTCACGCACTTGTTTGTTGTTGCGAGTTTTACTGTCAGTTTGGGACAGGACTGTGTGTTGTTAGAGGATCCTTTTGTGATCAGAGGTCCGAGTGGTCAGCTGTTTGTAGCTGAGGAGGTCTACACAGACTGTGAGGTCACTGTTGGGGGACACAGCCTCCCCGCTGACCTAATTGTGATACCGATAGAGGATTTTGGCGTGATTCTGGGGATGGATTGGTTGTCTGCTTACCATGCTTTGGTGGACTGTTTTGAGAGGAAGATCATCTTCTCCATACCGGAGATGCCTTCTTTCGTGTTTCAGGGATAGTCGGTGGACGGAGGCTTCAAGTGCATTTCTGCACTTCGGGCGGCGAGACTTTTGAGCCAAGGGTGTGAGAGCTTCTAGCTTGTGTAGTGGCAAAGCCTAGCCACATGGCAGACTTTCAGAGCATCCCAGTGGTCAGAGAGTACCCCAACGTGTTTCCAGAGGAGCTGCTAAGACTACCGCCTGAGCGTGAGATCGAGTTTGAGATCTCACTGGTACCGGGGACAAGCCCCATTTCTACAGCACCTTACAGGATGGCACCACTTGAGCTGCAAGAGCTCAAGTCCCAGTTGCAGGACCTATTGGAGAAGAGCTTTGTGAGGCACAGTGCGTCTCCGTGGGGAGCCCCGGTGTTATTCATGAAGAAGAAGGATGGTACCCTACGCCTTTGTGTGGACTACAGACAGCGGAATAGGGTCACCATCAAGAACAGGTATCTGCTATCGAGGATTGATGATTTGTTTGACCAGTTGCGAGGTGTCATGGTATTCTCCAAGATAGATTTGAGATCTGGCTACCACCAGTTGAGGATCAGGGAGACCGACATCTCCATGACAGCTTTCCGCACCCGATACGAACACTACGAGTTTTTGGTCATGCCATTCGGGCTGACCAACGCCCCCGCTGCTTTCATGGATTTGATGAACCAGGTGTTCAGATTGTATATGGATCAGTTTGTGGGGGTAGTTATTGATGATGTGCTCTTTTACTCTCGGGATCAGGTGCAGCACGGACAACACTTACGAATGGTTCTGGACACATTGAGACGACATAGGCTGTATGCCAAATACAGCAAGTGTGAGTTCTGGTTGCGGCAGGTGACCTTCTTAGGTCACGTGATTTCAGGGGATGGCTTGGCTGTGGATCCAGCCAAGGTAGAGGCAGTTCTCAGGTGGGAGAGGCCACATACAGAGACATAGATCCGCAGTTCCTTGGGACTGGCAGGTTACTACCGGCGGTTTATCTGGGGTTTCTCGTAGATTGCACGTCCTATGACTCATTTGACCCGGAAGGAAGTGCCCTTTGCTTGGACAGACGCTTGTGAGGCGTGTTTTCAGGAGTTGAAGGAGAGGCTGACTTCGACTCCTGTGCTTATCATCCCAGACAGCAGTGACGGGTTCGTTGTCTACACAAACGCTTCGTTGCAGGGGTTAGGGGATGTGCTCATGCAGCGGGGTCATGTTGTCGCTTACGCTTCGCGAAAACTAAAGCCTCATGAGCATAGCTACCCTACCCATGACTTAGAACTGGCAGCTATCGTCTTCGCACTAAAGACATGGAGGCACTACCTGTACGGTGAGACTTTTGAGATATTCACGGATCATAAGAGCCTCAGGTTTTTGTTTGATCAGAAGGAGCTCAACATGAGACAGAGACGTTGGTTAGAGCCCCTGAAGGACTATGACTGCAGCATCTCCTACCATCCGGGGAAGGCCAATGTGGTGGCTGATACCTTGAGCCGGAAGGCGCCCGCCCACTTGACCAGCTTACAGGCACAGAGTTGGAGACTTATGGAGGAGTTGGGCAGTTGGCGACCCCTAGAGTTATAGGGGCATTACGGGTCAGTGACAGTGACACGACAAACGAGACCAGAACTGATAGACCGCATCATTACATGACAGATGACAGATACATACCTGCAATCGTTGAGAGACAGAGTACTGTCAGGGGACCCAGGAGACTTCTCATTTACAGACGAGGTGTTGCATATGAGGGGACGTTTGTGCGTTCCCAGGGACAAGGAGTTGTTGAGAGCGCTCCTGACCGAGGCACACGGGTCCAGGTTCACCATACATCCCGAGGAACATAAAGATGTATCATGATCTGAGACGTGACTTTTGGTGGAAAGGGATGAAGTGGGATGTAGGTGAGTTCGTGCAACAGTGTTTAGCATGCCAGCAGGTGAAGGCCGAGCATCAGAGGCCTGCGGGGCCGTTGTAGCCACTTCCCGTGTCAGGGTGGAAGTGGGAGAGCATCACCATGGACTTAGTGGTGGGCTTGCTCGTTACCTAGTGAGGACACGACGCAGTCTGGGTGATTGTAAATAGATTGACAAAGACAGCACGTTTCTTGCCGATCCGAGTCACCTTGGGACTAGTGCAGTTGGCAGAGAGATATATTCATGATGTGGTATGTCTGCACGGAGTTCTGCGTAAGATTGTATCCAACCGAGATACCCATTTTACTTCCCAATTTTTGGCTGAGTTTTAGCAGGCTTTGGGGACACGGTTGAGGTTCAGTACGGCATACTACTCCCAGACGAACGGACAGTCAGAGTGCACGATACAGACACTTGAGGACCTTTTATGCACCTGTGTACTAGACTGGAGGGGTTCTTGGGAGGAGCACTTACCCCAGGCAGAGTTTGCATATAATAACAGCTATCACTCGAGTATCGGCATGGCACCCTACGAGACTCTGTACGGACGAAGGTGTACTGCATCCTTGAGTTAGGTTGAGGTAGGGACCAAGTGGGAGGTTGGCCCCCGGCTGATCCGACAGAGTCAAGAGGTGATCAAGCATATTCACAGACGACTTCGCACTGTCAGGAGCAGACAGAAGAGTTATACTGATTGGAAGCACAAAAAGGTGCAGTTCGAGGTTGAGGACCACATCTTCCTTCGTGTTTCTCCCATGAAGGGCCTGCAGCATTTTGGGGGGAAAGGGAAGCTCGCGTCGAGATTTATGGGGCCCTTTAAGATCCTAGAACGGGTAGAACCTGTTGCTTACAGGCTTGCCTTTCCTCCCCAGCTTTCTGGTGTGCATGACGTGTTCCACGTGTCTAACCTCAGGAAGTACGTCGCCGATTCCAGTCACGTTCTGAGCCATGAGAGTGTCGAGGTGGGTGACGACTTGACCTACCCCGAGCAACCAGTACAGATACTAGACAGAGCCGTCCGGAGTTTGAGACGGAAGCAGGTACCCCTGGTGAAGGTCTTGTGGAGGAGCCAGCTGTACGAGGAGGCTACCTGGGAGCCTAAGGTGACGATGCGAGAGCGGTACCCGGAGATTTTTGAGGGTACATCTTTTCGGACCGACTTCGGTCCTCTTTAAGTTTGTTATGCGTATATAGTTCTTTTTCCGCACCCTAGCTAGCTCAAGTTTCGGGGATGAAACTTCTTTTAAGTTTGTTATGATGTAAAGACCCATTCTATCCTGAGCCTTTTAAGACATCTGGACTGTCGGTCAGACATCTGGAACCCTTCCCAAACGTCTGGAAATTGAATTTTTTGTGCAAGCCTTCACGTCTGCGCGCGGACGGCGCAAAGACAGTACTCTCTTTTTCCTTCCCTTCTTCTCTTCCATCCTCATACGAACCCTAACGCATCACCTTATAAACCCCCCTTCCTCCTCTCTCATTCTTCCCACACCAGCCACCTTCTTCTCTTCCTCTCCACCCCAGCGAAAGGAGCTAGCGCGAGCGAGAGAGCGCGAGAGTAGCGACGAGGAGCGGCGTGAGGAGAAGAGGAGGAGTTGAGCTCGCGAGCTCGTGTGGGAGCTCACCGGAGAGCGCACGACCAGAGCAACACGTGCGGGAGGAGGAGAGCGTCGGGGGAATCGTCCCTGACACTGCTGTAGCTGGAGCTGCAGGCAAAGAGGCGTGCCACGGCTGCACACGATGAGAGCAAGCAAGAGCAGGTTCTGGTTCTGGGTTTTTCCCATAATCATACGTCTGGAGTGACGTCTAGACGATGGAGTGGACGTCTGAAGGCTACTCCAGACGTCTGAAGACAGATCCTCGTGAAGGTATGTTCCCTTTGCGAATACGGCCATGTAGGCTGCTTTGCAGCTACTCTTTGCGTGGCGAATTTGAGAATATTTTGCTGTCGCGTGCAGGATTTGCTTCGAGAAGGCGCGGGGCACTCCCTCCCACACGTTTCAGACGTTTGGGCAGCTTACTAGACGGCTGAAAGAACTTCCAAACGTCCAGAGAGGAGGACGGACGTCTGGAGCTGGGTCCAAACGGTCTAGAAGAGGTCCTGGACGTCTGGGGTCGACACAGATCCTGAGGTGCATTTCTAGACACTTTTAAGACATCTGGACGTTGTTTCAGACGTCTGATTTGAGTCAATAACCCTATTTTAGACCCGTTTAGGGTCCATTTGAGGTCCATTTTATGCAAACAAGATACCGGTGTTTTCCTTGCGAGTTCCTCTACTTGTTAGAAGGCTTTCTATATTGTTTTGAATGTTCCTTTGTGATTGTTCCTTGTTAGAGGACTTCGTTCCGTTGTGGGTTCGGGGCTTGCTGAAGCACGTGAGCCTGCCGTTCGAGCCCCCAATACTCCTGGGTTGATTGGTAGAGTGGCTTCCCTTAATTTAATTATAAACATGAATGCATGTGTCGAATGAATGAGTAGAACCTAAGATATGGCATGAATCCTAAGACGAGAAGTACCTGAAATGTCTATATGCGTGATTGAATTGCAATCTTGAATGAGTAGACAGAAATGTTAACAACTGCCTGTAAATGAACAAAAGCTGCCTGTGAATTATGAATTACCTGTGCTAGTTAACAGTTACATGTGACCTTACCTATTGTATACGTTAAATGATATAATACAAGCTGCATGTGTATAACCTGAGAATGGAAATGTGAATGATAGAAATAAGAGTTGCATGTGTATAACCTGAGAATGGAAATGTGAATGATGAAACCTGATATGGAATGACATGAGAAATATGAGCATGAACCCTACGGGGAATTAGGAGTAGAGCTCTTGGAAATAAATGGAATGGATCTGGAAATGTGAGTGGGGAAGTGTGCTGGCCCTTGAGTATGGAGTACCAAGGAGAGCGACTGTCCCCTGTTTAGTGTAAAGCGGAGCTAGCTGCCCTTGGGTTGGGACCCGGGGTTAAGATTGGCCACTCTGCACCGACTTCTTGGTCCTTGCGTACACTGTACCGAGGAGAGCTACTAGTGTAGTGGGAGAGCTAGCAACCCCACGGGGCCCGGGGTTCAGCTAGCCACCCTACACCAACTTGTTAAGCCCACTGGGCAAACCAGGGTAGTTAGGCGAAGGTGCACGGACTGCGAAGAGGCGAGACCCTTGTTTGGTTCTTAGGGGCTAAACCCCTGTTACTAAGAGGGCTAGGCCCTATACTGTTCTGTACTGTACTTTGAGCGCACCCGTTAGCAGAAACGACTGACCGCGTGCCAATGCGGGGTAGCTACCTATGCTCTTATCGCGCGTGCCGTAGTCACCGTTACGTCTGTTCGTGACCTTGGGGTGGTTGACTGGGTGTAGGATCACCACGGGGAACTCTCCTAGCCAGGAGAGCACCACGTGTGCCTTCTACTCTTTGGAAAAGACTACAATAAAGATCGTTCCCATGAATAACATTCGAGATCAAGAAAGAGATTTGGAAATATATAAACCAATGGGTGAAAAGGAATAAGTTGTAAATTAAAGAATTGTAATAGCTAGTTTACCTGTTAGCTTTACTGCTTTAGTTAGTTGGTTTCCACTCTACTCGGCATTCGCTGACTCTATGTTTGCTCATAACCCTTTTGAGGTCCACATGTTGAGAAACTCGAGTCTCCTGCTGCAGAGGGTGCTGGGCCTAGTAGAACCTTGTAGTAATAGCTTTCTATTGTAGCACCTTCTTATAGTAGAGTTCAGACTCTTGTACTTTTACGTTCTGTACTTTACGTTATGTACCTTTACATTTTTGTACTTTTATGCCCCTGTACCTTGTTACTGTTCCACTATTGTGGTGGTGATATGTACTATAGCAGCTTTTACTTTCCTTACTACTTTACTCTTTTACTGTTAATTGCTTAGCACAGTAAATGTGGTTTACTTTCCTACTTTTTGGTTATTTCTTGTTAGACGACTGGGTCTTGGGATTAGTCGAGTCAAGCCGATCTCAGGTCTTGTAGGGATTCGGGAACTGGGTCGTAACAGGGATCCACCAGAACCCAGGCACCTGTAGAACGTCACTAATAGTAGGTGGTGGCGTTAGCTCTTAGCGGAGTTATAAAAATTACGTTCGTTGCAGTATCTTGCGAAAAGCTATCACCAGTTTATTACAATTTATTACTCAGAATAAAAAGTTTCCCGAGGTCGAACTCAGGGAGCACACTATGATTCCAGAAGCATACAAATTCACAATTACAAAAAGTCAAGAGAGAGAGAGGATAAAATAAAGAAAATCCTTTTCTTCTTTCTTTCCCTTCTCTTCTTTCTCCCGGCTCTTCTTCTCTTTTCCTTCTCTTCTTCTTTCTGCCTTTCCCTATTCCGTACGTCTGATTCTCTGAATCAGACGCCTTATTGGCCCCGTTGCAACAATGCCTCCTTTCAGTTGTCTTCGCGGCCTTTCCTTATTCTTTTCTTTCTTTCTCTCGCTACGGCTCTTCTCCTTCTCTTTCTTCTCAGCTTCTTCTCCTTGCAGCAGCTCTTCTCCTTGGCTTCTTCTTCTTTTCTTCCTTGCTCTGCGGCTTCTCCTTCACCATCTTCTTTCTTCTTTGCTTTGCGGCTTCTTTCTTCCTTGCTTTGCGGCTAAGTCCTCGCCGCTTTGCTTCCTCTTCTTCTCACCTGCTCCCTGCACACACGCAAACGCAAAAACCTACCCCTACCCTTCCCCGCGTCTCTCTCTCTCTGAATCTCTCTTTGGTACGCTCTCCCAGAGCCGGGTAATCGGGTCGGGTCGCGTGCCCGGGTCCAGGCGCACCGGCGTGGGTGGTGCGCGAGCAGTGCCCAGGCAGGATAGTTGAGTCGGGTCACCAAGTCCGCGTGGGCAGTGCCGCGGACGAGGCGCGTGAATAGGTGAGGGACCTCACCCCTGTGTGACTTGAGGCGAATAGCCTCAGTCACTTTTTCCCTTTATACTGGTGCGGGCGCGCGTCAGCTTCCGAGGTGGGACTAAAGTCCCACCTGCATCTTCATGCATCTGCAGGAGGAAGGCTCAACCAATTGGGTCAGCGGCAGAGGCCTTCGATCCCAATTACGAACCTGAGTGTGTGTGTGTGAGGGAGTTCCGCAGCTGCTGGACCTGGCAACCTGGAGCGCTACAGCCTGGAGCAGCTCGCGAAGCAGCTTCAACCTGCTCGTCAGTGGCGGCTAGAGCTCGAACCTTGTCTAACACAAAAAGGGCCTTACAGCTCTATCAGACTACAAGAGGACCTTCGCCGTGTCACGGCGAAGACGAGGCAGTAGGTGGCAGGCTGCGGGGCAACCTAGGCGTGCGTGCCTAGGTCGCTCTGTGGCCGGAGTGATGGGTTTGTTCAAGGGTGTGTTTGGGTGAGTAGAGTGGTGGTGTGAGTGAGGGGAAATGCTGAGTGAAGCGAGGGGATGCTTATGGGCTTGTCGGCGAGGGGTGGAATGGACTGTGGAGGTGGAGCAGCCTCGCCAAAGTTGGTGGCCGGAGGTGGAACTGATGGTGTTGGTAGCGGCAGTCGAGAGATCAAAAATACAATTTGTTGAGGGGGAAATAAAGAGGGGATAAAATGGAGGAACTTCTACCTAGCTAAGCAGACGAAGGGGGGCAGGAGGCGGGCGACACAATTCTGCCGTCGCCGGAGACAACGCCCTGTGGGAAGATGACGACGACGAGGAAGATAGACTGGAGAGTGCCTACTGGTACGGCAAGGCACGACAAATGATGGCGGAGCTAACCCTGCCACTGGTATGGTGGTAGGGTGATGAGAGAGGGAGTGGAGAGTCGCCGAAGCCTGCGGGCGAATGGCTGGAAGAGGAGGAGACGAAGGTTGGGGAAATTCCTTGGCCAAAACAGGCTTGAGACGACCGGAGGGCCCTGCCGTCCCTTAAATAGCAGTTGGCGAGGAGAGGATCTCGAGGAGAGAGCGTGGAGAGCTTGCTGGAGAATGGTCGGAGAAGAGACAAACTCCTCTCGTGCATTCGCACGAGAGGCATGGGCAGTGGCAGGTCATGGGAGGGGGTCTACGCGATAGAGGACAACGCAGGGAACTCCCCCTTCATTTCTGAGAGTGCCTCCCATACCCTGTGCGGCGCCATCCTCCGCGCAAAGTCGCCGGAGTTATGGGCAGCTACGCAGGGTGGCAGAGGGACCGTTCTGCAAAGAACGAAAGGGAAGCTGGGGGGCAATGTGCAGGGGTTCAAAAAGTTAAGGGTCAAAAAGTAATTCATGAGGATCAATTTGTAAAGTAGGTCAAGATGGCCTTCCCTTAGGTCCAAATTTTGGTACAAACCAAATTTGGACCTAAGGAATCTAATGGTGAAGTTTGATTTTAGATTTGACCACGTTTGACCGGTCTATGTGCAAAAAAATCCAAATTAGGTAAAAAATTGGGTATGATTCTCAATTTAGGTCAAGACAGGTTCCAATAGCCAAATTGAAGGTTCTAAACACTAGGGAATGTTTTTCCATGAATTTTAAAGGGTTTAATTGAATTTTATCTTGCTTGGAACTTCATGAATTAAAGTAGGTTTGTTTAGGGTTACAGAATGTCATTTTATTCCTAGAAATTGCTATGACCATTTTCAGATCAAATCACCCCACTTTCTTTCTTGTTAATCCCATTTGACCTGTGTTTAGACCCTTAGACATCTCATTTGTGTACTGCACTGGTAAAATTACAATTTTACCCCTTGGGTGTTACTTTATATTCAGATTTATAGTTATTTTATTTAGGCTTTCCCTTAGGTTTTATAGGAGCTTTTATATACATATTTAGGTCAAGAAATGTGCTAGTTAGGATTCATGATGAGTCTCTCTTTATACCCCCATGCCTAGCTTTTGCTAGTCCCTTAGCAAAAATTTAAGGTTTTAACCTTTGTTCTAGACCATGAACTTCTTCCATCAAGTTTTGATAAGTGTTTTTCCTCTTGTATCCCTGATTAGGTCAGAATGTCAATCATAGGCCTAAAAGGTACTCTACTAACAATCAAGATCCAGATCTGTCTAGCTTTAGCTTCAGTCTTTAGCGAAGGTTTTTAAGGCCTACAGGAACTAACTCAAAGTTTATTGTATTCTGTAGTTAAAGCACCCGTGCCTGAGATATTTTTAGCCTTGGTTCAGTTTGCATTGCGTTTTGTAAGAGAGAGAGACAGAAGATTTATTTGTTTGGAGAGTTTTCTCTCTCTTTTATTTTTAATTCTAGGTTAGGATTGGCTTCACAACACGATCTATATCGGATTCCTTGTCCCCATCATCAATCCTCAAGGGTCCCTGCCAGTCGATGCTTCGAGATAGCACCACCCATGGCAACCCCTAGAACCCTAGCTTTCGAGACTTCAAGATAATCCCGCCCATGGCGTTCCGTGACCGAATTCAGACCCTGGCAATTGACACTTCGTGATAATGCCATCCATGGAATCTGAACCGGCGGAGTGCTTACATGCCCCCAGTAGGATATGTAAATATCCTAAGAGACAAGCACCGAGAAGATGATATGTTGTTACACATCTTCGAGGGGAATTTCCCACCTCTCTACGCCGAGAACTCGTCCAAATCAACTTGTGTTGATCGACTGATCCTAATCTAGGTGACTTTTCAGAACATTTGAAAGGCTTTTGCGTGATTTGATACTTATACTTACTAAACCAGACTGTGTGTGTGAATTTGGGTGCTTAGGTTACTAAGTCCCGTAAACCAAAAGTTAGTCAACGAGGCCGAATACTTCCTACGCCTTGGACCTAATCCTTAAGCTTTTCATTTTCCTCAACCTCTTGAGGAGTGTATAGATCTTAATGGGTACTAAGAGTCTATCCAAGAATGCCTAAGGTTTGCGTTCTTACTAATCTTGTTGTACACTTTCCTTTTTCTTTTCCTTAATGTGGTCTAGAACTTAGGTTAGATTCCTTAATTTCTTACTAATGACTATCCCTTTTTTTTCTTTCATTTTGTGCTCCTTTTATCATTTTGCTCTTTTTCTCCTCCTCTTTTTCTCCTTCAAAGTTTTTTTTTTTTGTATATGTGGATTTTTTTTGGTTAAAACCTTTTCCTTACTGTTTAATTGCACTTTTATACCCCCATATGCCTAAGATTTGCAATGTCCTCATTGTACATTAGGTGGATTTTTATTTAGCTTGGTTCATGCAATAGGACAGGTATTTGATGAGTGGATGAGTCCAATTGACTGTTGTGGACGATTTCTAATCTCAGGTACGAGTACCTGAGGTGAAGTTGGCTATCCTAAAGGATAAACCTAAAGTGCAAAGAAATGTCAGAAAAGGTTTTGGGTTTTTCAAGAATGACGGGCTGCCTCCCGTTAAGCGTTGAGTTTTACGCAATCGGTTGGGCGCAATAAGCTCAAGGAGAATGGAGGATAAATGATGACTCATCCAGATCTGTACTGGTTACATCAATGAATGGTTTGAGTCTCTGACCATTCACGACGAAAGGTTCGGAATCGTGGCTGAGAGGACTGATTTCGACGGGCTCCATTTCCAAAAATTTGTCGGACGAGATATGGTCCGACCCACTTGGATCGTAATTTCCCAGGGAAAAGTTTGAGTCGGGCATCGAAGAGTAGGACCTTCTGACCAAGGTGGAAGATCTTTCTAGAAATGTGTTTTTCATGAAAGGCTTTAACCCACTCTTTGTAGATTTACGAGTTCTCATACGCATCAAGGCGTAGTTCATCAATCTCGCTTATTTGAAGCTTTCTGTGGGTTCCAGCCTTAGAAAGATCTAAGTTGCAGTTCCGTACTGCCCAATAGGCTTTGTGCACTAGTTTGACGGGAAGGGGACATGCCTTCCCATACACTAGTGTAAAAGGAGACATGCCTAATTGGGTTTTGTGAGCGGTCCTATAGGCCCACAACGCTTCCGGAAGTCGGGACGACCAGTCCTTCCTATCAGGTCGAACAGTAACCTGTAGGATTTTCTTGATCTCCCGATTTGATAGCTTAGCTAGACCATTAGTCTGGGGGTGGTAAGGAGTAGAGATTCGGTGAGACACCCCGTATTTGGTCATCAGTGACCTGAACCGAGCATTGGAAAAATGGATCCCTCCATCAGAGATGATAGCACGAGAAATTCATAACTGTGAGAAGATATTCTGATGAATGAATTTGATGACGATATTGTAATCACAGGTTCGAGTCGGAATGGCTTCGATCCATTTGAACACGTAGTCTACTACGAGTAAAATGTACTCGAAGCCGTCCGAAATAAAAAAGGGGCCCATAAAATCAATCACCCAAATATCGAAGATCTCGCATACGAGAATCGGCTGTAAAGGCATCATGTCGCGGTGGCTCATGTTGCTCAAAGTTTGGCAACGACTGCATGCCTTACAGTATCTATATGCATCTTTGAAGATAGTGGGCCAGTAAAAGCCACACTGGAGGATTTTTGATGTGGTTTTGTGCCCAGAAAAGTAGCCACCGCATGCCTGGTCATGGCAGAAAGAAAGAATATTGTTGATTTCTTCCTCTGGGATGCATCGCAGGATTACTTGGTCAGCACCTATGCAGAAAAGGTATGGGTCTTCCCAGATGTAGTACTTGGCATCGGAGCGCAACTTGTCTTTCTTGGACTTTGGCCAATCAGACGGGATCTGATGAGATGCCAAGTAGTTTACTATATCAGCAAATCATGGAAGCTAGTACCAATAGTCAATAGGTGCTCATCAGGAAAATGCTCCGTGATGGGTCCAGAAGGGTTGATGATCTCAGAAGGAAGGCGAGACAAGCGGTCAGCTACCACGTTCTGTCTTCCCACTTTGTCGCGAATCTCGAGGTCGAATTCTTGCAGTAGCAAGATCCATCGGATTAATCGAGGCTTCACGTCCTTCTTAGCAAGGAGATGCCTCACAGTAGTGTGATCCGAGTAGATGATGACGTGGGAACCCAGGAGATAAGATCGAAATTTTTCAAGGGCAAATACTACGGCTAGCAGCTCTTTCTCCGTAACCGTGTAGTTATGCTAAGCCTCGTCAAGTTGAAAGTTTCGTCCTACCAGGAGGGGGTGACGTAATAATTGCGGAAATGAATAATAAACAATCTTCACAAAAATAGACAATCACACAAGTACACAAGTATTTTTAGGTGGAAACCCAAATTGGGTGAAAACCACCACCTAACCCTCTCGAGTTAGGATTTTCCGATCAACCAAGTTGATCAAAATCCACTAAACCGAATCACTTTAAACGAGGGTGATTCAACCTCAATACAACCACGTTACTTAAACGAGGGTAGCGTACCTCAACCCCTTCTCTCCACGAGAAGGATTTTGTCTCGCGAAGGAGACGGGAATTTGCAAAGCGAATACCCAACCAAATAACAAAGATAAAATAAACAAGTAATCCTATAGAGCCAAGAAAGTAATTTTAAACCTAGCTTCTATAGGAATTAGGAAACTCCCCTTTGCAAGGAGTGCGTCGAGTTGATGATGCGGTGAGTGAGCCACGCGACGGTGCAACTTCGCTCTCGTGAACTACGGCGGGAGAGCAGGTGCGCGAAGCTTGATGCTCTCAAGATGAATGGAACTTGAGCTTGGAGAGCAAGAGCTAGCTAGGACACAAGAGAGTGGAAAGTGTATTACAAAGTGCTTCTTGTGTATCTTGGTGTCTCTAGCTGTGTGTTGGTGTGTCAAAGGCTCCCCTCTATTTATAGAGGCCTTAGGAAGGCTTTGGAAGGCTTAGAAAAGCTTCCATAGCCGTTGGGTGCAAAGCCCAAGTGAATCAGCCCGAAATCAGGAACAATCATTGTTCTGACAGGCTTATCAGACGTCTAATTCTAGCATCAGATGTCTGGAAGATCACTTTAAGACGTCTGATTTTGGGCGGGTTGCTTCCTGACTTGAATCAGATCTAAACAGGGTTCTTGTGCAAGTCCATCAGACGACATATAGGACGTCTGGCACTATGTCTGGACGACTGGCACTATGTCTGGACGTCTGGAAACCTACTTTTTCTGTGGGAATGGATTTCCAAACGTTGCAACGGCTAGAAAATCTCTGAGAAGAGATTTTGGGTCAGCCGAGGCAAAACGGTCAATTATCAGACGTCTGGACAATCCTATGGACGTCTGATAAGGCTCTAACGGTCATATTCTACACTGTTTGCAAAGCCATCCAACGGTCCACTAATTGGACGTCTGGCAAATCCATCAGACGTCTAGTCTAGGGTCTGGACGTCTGATTTCATCAAACAGAGCACTAACTCTAGCCTAATAGTTATCAGACGTCTGAAACAACAGTCAGACGTCTTAAAATACTTTATCAGACGTCTGATTTGGGAATTAGACGTCTGGAAACTCTGTTTGAACCCTATATTGGTTTTCTAAGTTCTTTACAGAAAACCTAAGTATCCTAGGGTTGTGCGAGTGTTCCTAGGACTACTGTTAGGGTCTTTGAGGCTCTTTAACATAATTTTCTAAGGAAATAAAGAGTAAGAAAATAACGACAAAAGTACATGAAAGGAATAAAAAGAATTCTATCATATTCTTCTTGTCCTTCCATCTTCAATCTATCGCTCCTTGCGAATCTCCTCTGTTTTCAATTGAGCTCCTCCAATCCATCCTGGATGCGAGCTCGAACTCCATCTAATCACGTATCCATTTGCGATTGACCTGAAATCTAGGACTCAAAGTGCAAATGTTAAATGACACGTGTTTTGTTATCATCAAAACAAATGATCGTGGTGCTCTAGCACCAACACAAGTATCTTTCTAACGTAGTAGATGACCACGGGTTTCCCGTTAATCTTCTGCCCCAGAACCACTCCTACAGCAAAGTTAGATGCATCGCACATGATCTCAAAGGGTTGAGACCAATCAGGGGACTGTAGGATCGGAGCTTGGGTGCTCGGTCACGAAGGTTCTCAAAAGCTTGAGTGCATTCCTTGGAAATCTCAAAGGGTACATCCTTGGAGAGAAGAGTAGTCAGGGGGCGCACGATTTTTGGGAAATAAGGGATGAAACAACGGTAAAAATCGACGTGCCCCAGAAAAGATCGGATGTCCCTGATCGAGCTAGGCATAGGAAGTCTAGAAATCAGATCAACCTTGGCTCGATCCACTTGGATGCCTTTCTCAGAAATTAAATGACCTAAGACGATCCCCTCAGGCACCATAAAGTGGCTCTTTTCCCAAGAAAGAACCAGATTTACGTCAATGCAACACCTGAGTATATAAACCAAGTGCTGGAGGCAATCATCAAATGATGCCTCGAAAACTGAGAAGTCATCCATGAAAACTTCCAGATAATCACCTACCATATCAGAGAATATGGCAAGCATGCACAGCTGAAAAGTCGTGGGTGCATTGCAGAAACCGAAAGGCATCCTTCGGAATGCGTACGTTCTGAAGGGGCAGGTGAATGTGGTCTTCTCTTGATCCTCAGGATGAATGACCACTTTGTTATAACCGGAGTACCCATCAAGAAAGCAGAAGAATCTATTTCCTACTAATTTCTCTAGAATCTGATCAATGAATGGTAGTGGGAAATGATCCTTCTTCGTTGAGGAATTGAGTCTTCGGTAATCTATGTAGACTCTCCACGCGTTGGTTATACGGGTAGGTATGACTTCTCCGATTTCAGTCGTGATAGTAGTGAGCCCTGCCTTTTTAGGCACAACCTGGATTGGGCTCACCCAACGACTGTCGAAGATTGGGTAGATGATCCCTGCATCCAACCACTTAATGATCTCCTTTTTCACAACCACCTGTAGATTGGGATTCAAACGTCTTTACATTTCACGGGAAGGTCGTGCGCCCTCTTCATAATAGATACGGTGTGTACAATAAGAGGGACTTATTCTAGTCAAATCATCGAGAGTCCAACCAATGGCTCTGTGATGTTGCTGGATAACAGTAATCAGATGGGATTCCTGATCAGGTGTGAATCTGGAGTTTATAATCACAGGAAATGTCTAATTAGAACCCAAAAAGATATATTTTAAATGTTCGGGAAGGGGTTCGAGTTCAAGAATAGGGTTATCAGCAGCAGCGGGTGGTTCAAAGTGAGTGTGAGGTACAAGGGTAGGAGTTATGGGTTTGTCTATCTCAATGTATGCCTCCTCTAATTGCAGTTCAAGATCCTCTTGTGGTTGATGAGGAATGATCATGTTGTCCTCAAGTTGTGGTTCATCAACCACGGCCCTAATATCACAAATTTGTTCAATGACACCGCAATTAATTCCTTGTTGGGCCTTAAAGATATCAATTTTGAGAGTCTGGTTCCCAAATTTCAGTTCTATTTGGCCCTCATCACAACTTATGTTGGCCCTTGCAGTGGCAGAAAAGGTCTCCTTAGAATGATTGGTGTATCCCTTAGGTTCTCAGGTGCATCCATATCTAAGACTATGAAGTCTACAGGGAAGTAAAAATCTCGCACCCTTACAATAACATCCTCAAGAATCCCTTTTGGTGACTTGATAGATCGATCTGCTAACTATAGTGTCACCTCAGTCGATTTTAGATCAGATTCTTCTAGATGGTTAAGTAGGGATGTGGGTATCAAGTTTATGGAGGCACCTAAGTCCAATAATGCTCTGTCGAACTAGGTTTCACCGATCTTACATGAAATCAGGGGAGTGCCTGGGTCTTTTGCCTTGGGTGGGAGTCTACTCAGGATTACAGAGCTGGCTTGCTCTGATAGTACAATTGGACTCCCACTCTTGGTTCTCGGCTTACGCTGAGGTGTACACACATTCTTCAAAAATCGTGCGTAAGCCGGTATGTGGCAGATCGCATCCATCAAGGAGATGTTTATTTGGACTTGCTCAAAGAGCTTGACCAGGTCCTCCTCAGGAGCCACGGGTTTGGTTGTCTTCTTTCCCTTGGTTAAGGTCTTGGGAAATGGAACCTTGGTTGGTTCTTCTAGGATAGGTGCAGGTTTCTGATTTGGGACAAGGATAGGAACATCTTGGATGACTGCCCTAGGATTTGGGTCACTACCAGGCATGGAGTGGTCTGGATAAGGTGGATCTTGGGTTGCCTTACCACTACGGGTTGTTACAGAATTAAGTCTTGCCTGGTTCTGGTTAGGGGTTGGTAGGATAGGTTGCTGTTGTTGATAACCTGCATAAGAAGTTGAAGCTTCCATCCCGTCAGGTGAAGGAATAGAAGGGGCTTGATAGAGCATGTGTGCTTGGCCCGAGTTTGGGTTCATAACGCGCCACTGAGTTGGTACGCTATTAGGGTTAGGCAGAGGCTAAGAAGGAAGCGTGCCTGGTTGGAGAGAATTTGCCAACTGGGAAAGTTGATTTCGAACCTCTGTGATTTCGTCCTTGTGTTGCTTTTGAATAACTGCATTCGTTCTCTGAATGGCAGCCAATGTCTGGAGGATAAGGGACATTTGATCTTGGTTAGGCCCGAGTGGATAAGTGGGGTTGGGCCGAGGCTGAGGCGGCTGATAAGGACGAGGTGCTTGTGGACGGGGCTGAAAAGGTGGCCTGAGATTCAGGGAATTTCCTACCCACTGGAAATTGGGATGGTTTCGCCATCCAGGATTGTAGGTGTTAGAAAAAGGGTCATTCTGGATGGCGTTGAGGTCCTCGTAGGTCTGAGGAGCCTCAGAAAAGTCAGAAAATGGGGGAGTAGAGTTCCCCCGACAAGAATAGAAAGGATCGGAGGTTCCTTCGATCCTAGAGTTAGATGGGGGTGGATATGAGTCCATCCCTGGAGAAGGTCGGTGGAAAATATGCTGCACAGTTTCCTGTGCAGGAGGGGGCTGTGCGAAGGAGTTCTCGCCATCAATAATAGAGACCTTGTCCAATCGACTAGCCATTAATTCCAAGTCGACTGATGCGGACAGGCCCTACGTCTCATGTGCTCCCCTAAGGTTCGTCGCTGCGCGGGTATTCGTCCTGTCGAATAGTCCCATGGAGTCATTGTTGATGGAGTTCTCGCACATATTCTCGAGAATCTCCCACACGGTGTCTTCATGTTGACCCATGATATTCCCTCCGCAAGTTGCATTGACGAACAGTCTAATATCCTCACAGAGTCACTGGTAAAAAGACTGGACTTCTTCCCATTTAGGAACTCCGTGATGGGGGCACTTTCTCATGAGATCCTGAAAACGATCCCATGCCTCATGAAAAGGTTCTCCCGTCTGTTGCGTGAAGTGAGTAATCTGATGGCGAAAGGGATTGGTCCGACCAACGAGAAAGAACTTTTTTGAAAACTTGGACTGAAGTTCCTCCCAAGTGTTGATTGGACGGGTCTGAGTTTGATACCAATGGGCTGCCTTGTCCATAAGGGAGAAAGAGAACATCTTCATAAGTAAGATATCCCGATTTTGCGCATCTAACCCGAAGGTCTAGACCAGATGCTTAAGCTGTTTAATGTGCTGGAAGGAGTCTTCAGAGTTAAGCCCATAGAATTTAGGTATGGCATGGATCATGTTGGGCTTTAACTCGGAATCACGTCCTCCAGTCGGGATTCTGACTCGAGGCTCAATTGCCACCGCAGCAGGATTATAGTGATCTCGCATCATGGGACGCTGCGATGGGTTCATGAAGTTCTGGAAGAGGTCATTGAGTCGCTGGAGCTGGTGCTCAAGATTATTCTCTTCCTCAACAGGCTGAGCCATTGTGGAAGAAGAAGGTGAAGTGGGTTCAGAATCAGAAGAAAGGTCTATGTGAAGGGGTTGTTGCCCAAACAAGGGTACCGAGGCTTGGCCTTAGGAAGAGTGAATTTCTAGAGGAGGTTTCAAGGACCTCCTACCGAACATACACTGATGGATTGGATGACATGAGCAGGTGCTAGACCAAATCAAGACACCCAAAATGTAGGGGGACTATAGAGCTTCAAGGCGGATGATACCCCTAAATCAGAAGGCTGTCCACCTGAGAATTACCTGGGCAGCCAGAGAGGGTGAGTCCCGTGAAGACCCCTACATGGTAGAGCGCCCCCACGGGGTGCAAAAGTTTCCCCCATCCGACCTCTCTTGTCACTGAGATTCCAGGTAGACCAGAATGGGGACCTTGACCTCTTAAGTCTACCACTTTAATTAGGATCAAGGTGCTTAGGGTTTCACTTGAACTTTATCCTTTTGAGTGCAAAGAGTGACCTAATTTAAAGGTTGGTTGATCCAAGAGATCAACTTCACCTATTAGTTCCTTTGAGAGCTTATTAGGTCTTGTCTTTTAAAGTTCAAGTGTCTTAAAAGCCGGATTGCTTAGGGTTTCTCTTAATAAATGTTTTCAAGCAATGGCCGAGGCACACTTCCTTTGGGAATTCTCATTTCTTGGTTAGAAAGTATGTCTCTAAAACCCCAGCTTTGAGTCCTAAGTTAGCTCTAATTGGTCCAGTTAGTTGCCTCAAAATTAGGTAATTAGGGCTCAAGCAAGAAGGTTTTAGCCCTAAATACCTTTAGTGGATGAACAGATAAAATGTGTTTGAAATTGGAAAATAGGCAACTTTTGTGATTTGCTATGTATGAAAGACAGGTTACTCCTAAGTTCATGAAGTTGCTTTTTCTTTTTCTTCCTCTTTTAGAATTTTAGGGACTCAAAAGAGAGGATAGAAAATTACCTGTTCCTTGGCGTGGTTGTTGTGCGGCTGCTTGCTCCTTCTTTATTTCCTGTGCCTGCACAAAAAAAGAGAAGAGATTAAGCCAATAGTAAATCAGAAATTGTGAATTAATAGCTTCTAGAATGTCCGTTGCTCCCCGGCAACGGCGCCAAAAACTGGTGGCAGAAGCTCTTGGCGGAGTTATAAAAATTATGTTCGTTGCAGTATATTGCGAAAACTATCACCAGTTTATTACAATGTATTAATGGAATTAAAAGTTTCCCGAGGTCGAACTCAGGGAACACACTATGATTCCAGAAGCTTACAAATTCACAATTACAAAAAGTCAAGAGAGAGAGAGAGGATAAAATAAAGAAAATCATTTTCTTCTTTCTTTCCCTTCTCTTCTTTCTCCCGGCTCTTCTTCTCTTTTCCTTCTCTTCTTTCTGCCTTTCCCTGTTCCGGACATCTAATTCTCTGAATCAGATGCCTTATCACCCCCGTTGCTACAGTGCCTCCTTTCAGTTGTCTTCGCGGCCTTACCTTCTTCTTTTCTTTCTTTCTCACATTGTGGCTCTTCTCCTTCTCTTTCTTCTCAGCTTCTTCTCCTTACAGCAGCTCTTCTCCTTGGCTTCTTCTTCTTTTCTTCCTTGCTCTGCGCTTCTCCTTCACCTTCTTCTTTCTTCTTTGCTTTGCGGCTTCTTTCTTCTTTGCTTTGTGGCTAAGTCCTCGCCACTTCGCTTCCTCTTCTTCTCACCTGCTCCCTGCACACACGCAAACGCAAAAACCTACCCCTACCATTCCCCGTGTCTCTCTCTCTCTCTCTCTCTGAATCTCTCTTTGGTACGCTCTCCCAGAGCTGGGTCGCGTGCCCGGGTCCAGGCGCAACGGCGTGGGTGGTGCGCGAGGAGTGCCCAGGCAGGATAGTCAAGTCGGGTCACCAAGTCCGCGTGGGTAGTGCCGCGTACGAGGCGCGTGAATAGGTGAGGGACCTCACCCCTGTGTGACTTGAGGTGAATAGCCTCAGTCACGTTTTCCCTTTATATTGGTGCGGGCATGAGTCGGCTTCCGAGGTGGGACTAAAGTCCCACCTGCGTCTTCGTGAGTCTGCAGGAGGAAGGCTCGCCCAATTGGGGCAGTGGCAGAGGCCTTCGATCCCAATTGCAAACCTGAGTGTGTGTGTGAGGGAGTTCCGCAGCTGCTGAACCTGGCGACCTGGAGTGCTGCAGCCTAGAGCAACTCGCGAAGCAGCTTCAACCTGCTCGTCAATGGCAATTGGAGCTCGAACCTTGTCTGACACAAAAAGGGCCTTGCAGCTCTATCAGACTACAGGAGGACCTTCTCCGTGTCATGGCAAAGACGAGGCAGTAGGTGGCAGGCTGCGGGGCAACCTAGGCGTGCGTGCCTAGGTCGCTCTGTGGCCGGAGTGATGGGTTTGTTCGGGGGTGTGTTTGGGTGAGTAGAGTGGTGGTGTGAGTGTGGGGAAATGCTGAGTGAAGCAAGGAGATGCTTATGGGCTTTTCGGCGAGGGGTGGAATGGACACTGTAGAGGTGGAGCGGCCTCGCCGAAGTTGGTGGCCAGAGGTGGAACTGATGGTGGTGGTAGCGGCAGTTGAGGGATCAAAAATACAATCTGTTGAGGGGTAAATAAAGAAGGGATAAAATGGAGGAACTTCTACCTAGCTAAGAAAACGAAGGGGGGCAGGAGGCGGGTGGCGCAATTCTACGGTCGTCGGAGACGACGCCCTATGGGAAGATGATGACGACGAGGAAGATAGACCGGAGACTGCCTGCTGGTACAGCAAGGCACGACGAATGATGGCGGAGCTAACCCTGCCACTGGTATGGTGGCAGGGCGACGAGAGAGGGAGTGGAGAGTTGCCGGAGCTTGCAGGCGAATGGCCGGAGGAAGAGGAGACGAAGGTTGGGGAAATTCCTTGGCCAAAACAGGCTTGAGACGATCGGAGGGCCCTACCGTCCCTTAAATAGCAGTTGGCCAGGTGAGGATCTCGAGGAGAGAGCATCGAGAGCTTGCCGGAGAATGGCTGGAGAAGAGACCCATTCCTCTCGTGCGTTCGCACGAGAGGCATGGGTAGTGGCAGGTCATGGGAGGGGGTCTGCGCGAAAGAGGACGACGCAGGGAACTCCCCCTTCATTTCTGAGAGCGGCTCCCATACCCTGCGCGGCGCCATCCTCCGCGCAAAGTCGCCGGAGGTATGGGCAGCTACGCAGGGTGGCAGAGGGACCGTTCTGCAAAGAATGAAAGGGAAGCTGGGGGGCAATGTGCAGGGGCTCGAAAAGTTAAGGGTCAAAAAGTAATTCATGAGGATCAATTTGTAAAGTAGGTCAAGATGGCCTTCCCTTAGGTCCAAATTTTGGTACAAACCAAATTTGGACCTAAGGAATCTAATGGTGAAGTTTGATTTTAGATTTGACCACGATTGATCGGTCTATGTGCACAAAAATCCAAATTAGGTAAAAAATTGGGTATGGTTCTCAATTTAGGTCAAGACAGGCTCCAATGGCTAAATTGAAGGTTCTAAACCCTAAGGAATATTTTTCCATGAATTTTATAGGGTTTAATTGACTTTTATCTTGCCTGAAACTTCATGATGTAAAGCAGATTTGTTTTAGGGTTACAGAATGTCATTTTATTCCTAGAAATTGCTATGACCCTTTTTAGATCAAATCACCCAACTTTCTTTCTTATTAAGCCCATTTGACCTGTGTTTAGACCCTTCGACATCCCGTTTGGGTACTGCACAGGTAAAATTGCAATTTTACCCCTTGGGTTTTGCTTTATATTCAGATTTATAGTTCTTTTATTTAGGCTTTCCCTTAGCTTTTATAGGAGCTTTTATATACTTATTTAGGTCAAAAAATGTGCTAGTTAGGACTCATGATGAGGCTCTCATTAGTAGGACTGGCCAAAAACGTCACTCGCATTAGCGGCCTCCCGAGCTAGTAAAACAAAGGCCCCAGGCGAAGCTGACGAAACAGCAAAACCGAAGGTACCTTCCGGTCGAATCACTTCCAGCGATGCCTCCAAGGGAGATCACCTCAGGTGGCTCAGATGGAGGCAGAGGAGTGGGAGGCGCACCTTCCCCCTCGGTCTCATCAAGACTTTGCAATGAGGACATCATCGATTCCTCTCGCGAAGGCTCCACGCTGTGACCCTTCCTCACCCGCCTCAGGGGGACCTCGGGTTCCTCCGCAGCCCCTTCAAGGGCCTCCTCCTCCTTTCGCTTCAGCCCCTATTGATGAGCGGATTCACTCCCCTCCGCTCCGTAGGCCTTTCCTCGCCTTGCCACAACCCGAGGCAGGTGACGATTCCACCTCGATGCTTGGCGCTGCCTGGCCGAGCAAATCGCTTGAAAGCTGCAACCAGAGATATCGGATTAGTAATGGGCAGGTGAAAGGTGCTACGCAAGACAACGCCACCCATGACAATGCCTCCCCCCACTTACATGGCATTGGCAACTCGTTCGCCACCCACGACAATGCCTCCCAGACATCATTCCGCCTAAGCTCCGACCGAGCGATCAAACCAAACTTAACTAACTTCTCCGCGTCTAACCCCACGAACGGGTCAAGATCCTTGACTCCGGGCGACTAGTCCTTCACAGGTGGACCTTGTCAAGTGTAGAGGACTCCGAGGTCTTCAAGATTGGAGAGAAAAAAGAAATAGTGGTTCTACCCATTCAAACTATCAGGGAGGTCCACTATCCGGTATCTGGCTTGCCAACTATACAGCGTATACATGCCAGAGGGAGGCCTCCCCCTTTTCACTTTCAAGGGCATCAGCCCAAAAAGCAGGTAGAATAAAGCAAAATGAGGAACAATCCCCAAATGAAGGCAGAAGGTAGTAAAGTCGTTCAACACCAACCAACAATTAAAGCTGAGCTGCGAATGGACAAGGCGGTACAAGCAAAGGAAGGAGGACACAATGGGATTCAAGGGCACTTATAGACCATGCTCTATGGCATATTTGCATGTGATAAACATGTCCTTCGTCCCGTCTAAGCACAGACGAGTCTCGGACCCACAAGCCTCGAACGGCACCCTGCCAAGGCCATACTCTCGCAAAAACGACAAAGTAGTGGACCGACTACAAAAGTTAGATGAAAAACTGTACAAGGACCTATCTCGGCAAAGACTACAGAAGAAGAAAAAGCAACGAACTTACCCTTTCTTGCAAAACCCGACATGATGGCTTTCGCTTTTAAGAGGTCTTGACACGGTGGCGCTCTGACAAATGACGTCCCCTCACACCGCTCTACCGAGAGTAAAAGCTCTCAGCGCAAGCACTCTCCGAGATAGGTGGGTCATTAACCATGACCCACCACCCCTATATATAGCCCCCACGAAAGGCAGTTCCTGTAACAACCCAATTCCTAAGTCCCTACGAGACACGAGAACTGGACCGACTCGACTAATCCCAAGACCTAGTCGTCCAACGAGGAAGTAACCAAAAGAGCAGTAAAATAAATCACATTCAGCATGAATATAACTAGCAGTAACAAAAATACAGCAGTAAGAAAAAGAACTACTACAGCATGCACCACTACAACAGTAGAACAACATTTATAACATAACATGAACTATAAGTAAAGAAAAGTACAGAGAGTAACAAGAACTACTCACTACAGTGGAACAAAAGGGGTACAAAAGAACTGCGGTAACTCTACTGGACCCTACTCGGCCCAGCGTCCTCTGCAGCCGCTAACCCTAGCTGCTCAACACCTGGTCCTGAAAAGTAACGAGTGTAACACGTCAGTGAAACGCTAAGTAGAGTGGCAATTAAAACTAAAGAAGCAGTAAAGTGTACAGTAGCTGTTTTATTTTCTTTCTTCCTTTATTTACGTCTTTCTATTGTTTCACAATTTATCTATTTCTCAGATCCTTCACTTGATCTCGAATGTTCCTCGTGAGAACGATCTTGATTGCAGTCTTTTCCGAAAAGTAGAAGTAACACGTGGTGCTCTCTTGGCCGGGAGAGTCCCCCATGGTGATCCTACTCTCAGTCAACCACCCCAAGGTCGTTGACAGACGTAACGGTGACTACGGCACGCGCGATAAACACACGGGTAGCTACCCCGCACTGGCACGCGATCAGTCGTTTCCGTTAACGGGTGCGCCCAAAGCACAGCACGGAACCAGTATAGGGCAGAGCCCTCTCAGTAACAGGGGTCCAGCCCCTCCACAGTAACCAAACAGGGGTCTTGCCCCTCCACAGTCCGCGCACCCTCGCCTGACTACCCTGGTTCGCCCAGTGGGCCTAACAAGTCGGTGTAGGTGAGCTAGCAGCACCCTAGGGCCCGTGGAGTAGCTAGTACTCGCTCTACACTAGTATCTCTCCTCGGTACTGTGTACACGAGGGCCAAAAGTCAGTACAAAGTGGCCATACCTAACCCCGGGTCCCTGGGGCAGCTGGCTCCGCTCTGCACTAAACAGGTAACAGGTGCTTCCCCTGGCACTACGTACCCAAGAGACAACACACCTCCACATCTTTCCTTCTCAGTTCCATTTCATTCTCTTTCCAGGAGTTCTACTCCTAATTCCCCGTAGGGTTCCAGCTCTTTTAACTCAGCATATTCAAGTTTCACCCTTTCAGTTTCACGTTCATGCAACCCATATTCTCAATCGTGTTCATTTATTCATAACAGGCAGCTATTAAATCAATTTACAGGCAGCTATTGTAACGAGCGCGCGCTTCAGACGTCTTTTAAGACGTCTGGGAATCGGTTATTTTTGGCACGCGTGATTCGTCTGCGCGCCTGAGCGCGCAGACCTGCATACGCTCTCTCTCCCTCTCTTTTTCCCTCTCTCCTGCGGCCGCAGACCACCCTGTCCCACTCTCTCTCCTCCTCGCGCGGCCTTAAAAGGGCACGCCCCCTCCCTCACTCTCATCACCTCCGCCCCCTTCCTCTTCTCCTTCCAGCCGGTGCACGTGAGCGAGCGCGAGTGAGGCGGCGGTAGCGACAGCCGCGGTGAGCGTGGGAGGAGGTGCTGCGTGTAGGAAGAAGTGCTCGGCCGTGAGGGCGAGCTCGCCGGGGCTGCTAGGGTCGGTCGGCGAGGGGCGCAGCGGGCACGGAGCGACGCTGGAGGACTGCTGCTGCTCGAGCAGCAGGCGGACGAGGCGCGGCACGGCCGGGCGTCGCGAGCGGAGGGCGAGTCGCGCCCTGGTTCTGGAAACTTTTCCAGAATCAGACGTCTGGGATTCTAGCCAGACGACGGGAACGACGTCTGGAAGACTGTCCAGACGTCTGAAAGACTGTCCAGACGTCTGAAAGGTGAGTTATTCCGTCTTCTTCATTTTCTTCGATTGACCGTACTAAGAGAGAGAGGAAATGGGTACGCGCAGGGTCTGAGATTCGCATCCAACGCGAATCAGACGTCTGGCTGCAGTGCCAGACAACTGGAGCGACTTTCAAACGTCTGGGGTGACCATCGGACGTCTGGGAACTAGGCCAGACGCCCCCGCAGGCTTCTGGATGTCTGAGAGACCACGCAGAGCAAGGTAACCCCTGATCCACTTTTTAAGACGTCTGGAATAAGTTCCAGACGTCTGATTTTGCACTGTTTCGTCGTTTTCGACCCGTTTAGAGCCCATTCGGAATCTGTTTTCCGCGTTTCGAGTTGCGTTCCTTTCGGAATTAAATCCTCTACCTGTCTACAGTAGCTGTATACTGTTTTGAGAAATTCCTTGTGTTTGATCCTTGTGATAGGACCCCGTTCCGTTGCAGTCTTGGGGGTTGCGGAGACACGCGGGATTCCCGACCACGCCCCCAGTTCGCCCATTGTAACCGGTAGAGTGGCTTTAAGTATAATCTGTTAAATTATGAAACCATAAATAGAACCTAAGACAATGCATGAATCCTAGGAATGAGAAATAGATTGAATGGTAGATCCTAGGGTGTTGCATGAATCCTAGGGCTGGAAAACTAGATTGTATGATAGATCTTAGGATATGGCATGAATCCTAGGACGGGAAAACTAGTGGAATGTATGAATACTGCAGTCTTGGAAAATGTGGAAAGGAAACAATAGCTGCCTGTGAATTGAATTAACAGCTGCCTGTTATGAATAAATGAACATGATTAAGAATATGGGATGTATGAACGTGAAACTGGAAAGGTGAAACCGGAATGCGCTGAGTTAAAGAGCTGGAACCCTACGGGGAATTAGGAGTAGAACTCCTGGAAAGTGAATGGAATAGAATTGGGGAAGTGAGCTGGCCCTTGAGTACGGAGTACCAAGAAGAGCGACTGTCCCCCTATTTAGTGCAGAGCGGAGCCAGCCGCCCCAGGGACCTGGGGTTAGGACTGGCCACTCTGTACCGACTTGTTGGCCCTCGTGTACGTAGTATCGAGGAGAGCTACTAGTGTAGGGAGGTACTAGCTACCCCACGGGCCCCGGGGTTCTGCTAACCTCCTACACCGACTTGTTAGGCCCACTGGGGCAAACCAGGGTAGTCAGGCGAGGGTGCGCGGACTGTGGAGGGGCAAGGCCCCTGTTTGGTTACTGTGGAGGGGTTGGACCCCTGTTACTGAGAGGGCTCTGCCCTGTACTGGTTCCGTGCTGTGCTTTGGGCGCACCCGTTAACAGAAACGACTGACCGCGTGTCAGTGCGGGTTAGCTACCTGTGCGTTTATCGCGCGTGCCGTAGTCACCGTTACGCCTGTCCGTGACCTTGGGGTGGTTGACTGAGAGTAGGATCACCACGAGGGACTCTCCCGGCCAGGAGAGCACCACGTGCTACTTCTACTGTTCAGAAAAGACTGCAATCAAGATCGTTCCCACGAGGAACATTCGAGATCAAGTGAAGGATCTGAGAAATCGATAAATTTTGAGACAATAGAAAGACGTAACTAAAGGAAGAAAGAAAAATTAAAATAGCTACTGTACACTTTACTGTTTCTTTAGTTTAGCTGCCACTCTACTCAGCGTTTTGCTGACGTGTTACACTCGTTACCTTTCAGGACCAAGTGTTGAGCAGCCAGGGTCAGCGGCTGCAGAGGACGCTGGGCCGAGTAGGGTCCAGTAGAGTTACCACTGTTCTCTTGTACCTCTTTTTGGCTCCACTGTATTGAGTAGTTCTTGTTTCCGCTGTACTTTTCTTTACCTGCAGTTCATATTATGTTATGAATGTTGTTCTACTGTTGTGGTGGTACATACTGTAGTAGTTTCTTTCCTTACTGCTGTATTTTCTTACTGTTAGTTATATTCATGTTGAATGTGGTTTATTTTACTGCTCTTTTGGTTACTTCCTCGTTGGACGACTAGGTCTTGGGTTTAGTCGAGTCGGTCCGGTTCTCGTGTCTCGTAGGGACTCGGGAATCGGGTCGTTATTATTTCCTTTCCACATTTTCCAAGACTGCAATATCTATATTCATATCACTAGTTTTCTAGTCTTAGGATTCATGCCGTACCCTAGGATCTATCATTCAATCTAGTTTTCCAGCCCTAGGATTCATGCAATACCCTAGGATCTACCATTCAATCTGGTTTCTCATTCCTAGGATTCATGCAATGCCCTAAGTTCTATTAATTGTTCCATAATTGTAACAAATAATGTAATAATTTTTAAAGCCACTCTACCAGCTACAACGGGAGTACTGGGGGCGTGGTCGGAAATCTCGCGTGCCTCCGTGTAACGAATGTGTGCCCCAGACGTATTTTAAGACGTATGGGAGGTGGCTCAGACGTCGTATAAGACGTCTGGGATCACAACCAGACGTCTGATAAGACGTCTGGGATAGTTTCAAGACGTCTGGAAATCCGTTATTTTCGACACACGCGAGTCGCCTGCGTGCCTGAGCGCGTAGACCGCATATTCCCCCTTTTTTCTCTCTGCGGCTGCAGGCGGCCTGCCACCTCCTCCCTCCTCTCCGCGCGGCGTTAAAAGGGGCGCGCCTCCCCTACCGTCTCCACCGTCTCCTTCTTCTTCTCCTTCCTGTGCGCGAGAGCGAGCGGACGCGAGGGCGGCAGCGGCGGCCGCAGTGAGCGCGGAGGTGCGGCGTGCGAGGGCGGAGCTCTGCCATGAGGGCGAGCTCGCCAGAGCGGCTTGGCCGGCTGGCGGAGGGCGCAGGGGGCGCGGAGCGACGCGGAGAGGGACCTGCTGCGGTCTGAGCAGCAGACGCGCGAGGTTCGACGCGGGCGGCGTCACGAGCGGAGGCCGAGCAGGGCCCTGATTCTGGAAAAATTTCCAGAATCAGATGTCTGGATTGATAGCCAGACGGCAAGGTCGACGTCTGTAAGATCATACAGACGTCTGAAAGGTGAGTTTCTGCCTTCTTCTTCCTTCTTGTCGACTGATCGTACTGAGGGAGGGGGTTGGCTGTGCGCAGGTTCGCTGATTCGCCATCCTTTGCGAATCAGACGTCTGGAAGTTGTACCAGACGGCGGGAGTGACCTCCAGACGTCCGGAGTGACCATCGGACGTCTGGGATCTAGGAAAGACGTCCCCGCAGACTTCTGGACGTCTAGGAAACCACGCTGAACAGGTAATTCTCTGATCCACCGTTTAAGACGTCTGGAGGGAGTTCCAGACGTCTGATTTTGCACAGTATCGTCTTTTTCGACCCGTTTAGGGCCCGTTCGGGCTCCGTTTTCCGCGATTCGAGTTGCATTCTTTTCAGAAGAAATTCCTCTACCCGTCTACAGTAGCTATACACTGTTTTGAGACATTCCTTGTGTTTGATCCTTGTGATAGGACCTCGTTCGGTTGCAGTCTTGAGAGTCGCGGAGGCACGCGGGATTCCCGATCACGCCCCCATTACTCCCGTTGTACCTGGTAGAGAGGCTTTAAGTATTAATAAAATTTGTTAAATTATGGAACCATAACTAGAACCTAGGACATTGCATGAATCCTAGGAATGAGAAATATATGGAATGATAGTTCCTAGGTGTTGCATGAATCCTAGGGCCGGAAAACTAGATTGTATGGTAGACCCTAGGATATGGCATGAATCTTAGGATGGAAAAACTAGTGGAATGTATAATACTGCAGTCTTGGAAAAAATGGAAAGGAATATATGAAGCTGCATGTAAATTGAATTCACAGCTGCCTGTTATGAATAAAGAAACATGATTGGGATCATGGTTTGTAAGAACGTGAAACTGGAAAGTAAGACATGAGATGTTCTGGAACCCTACGGGGAAGTAGGAGTAGAACTCCTGGAAAGCGAATGGAATAGAATTGGGGAAGTGAGCTGGCCCTTGAGTACGGAGTACCAAGGAGAGCGACTGTCCCCCTGTTTAGTGCAGAGCTGAGCTAGCCACCCCAGGGACCCGGGGGTTAGGACTGGCCACTCTGTACCGACTTGTTGGCCCTCGTGTACGTAGTACCGAGGAGAGCTAGTAGTGTTAGGAGAGTACTAGCTACCCCACGGGCCCCGGGGTTCTGCTAGCCTCCTTCACCGACTTGTTAGGCCCACTAGGGCAAACCAGGGTAGTCAGGCGAGGGTGCGCGGACTGTGGAGGGGCAAGGCCCCGGTTTGGTTACTGTGGAGGGGTTGGACCCCTGTTACTGAGAGGGCTCTGCCCTGGTTCCGTGCTTTGCTTTGGGCGCACCCGTTAACGGAAACGACTGACCGCGTGCCAGTGCGGGCTAGCTACCTGTGCGTTTATCGCGCGTGCCGTAGTCACTGTTACGTCTGTCAGTGACCTTGGGGTGGTTGACTGAGGGTAGGATCACCACGGGGGACTCTCCCGGCCAGGAGAGCACCACGTGCTACTTCTACTTTTGGAAAAGACTGCAATCAAGATCGTTCCCACGAGGACATTCGAGATCAAGTAAAGGATCTGAGAAATAAATGAAATAGTGAGAAAAATTGAAAGATGTGAATAAAGGAAGTAATAGAACATAACAGCTACTGTACACTCTACCGTTGCCTTTAGTTAGTTTGCCACTCTACTCAGCGTTTTGCTGATGTGTTACACTCGTTACCTTTTTCAGGACCAGGTGTTGAGCAGCCAGGGTCGGCGGCTGCAGAGGACGCTGGGCCGAGTAGGGTCCAGTAGAGTTACCACAGCCTTTTGTACCCCTTTTGTTTCTGTTCTAGTGAGTAGTTTTTGTTTCCACTGTACCTTCTTTACCTGCAGTTCTTGTTATATGATAAATGCTGTTTTACTGTTGTGGTGGTACCTACTGTAGTAGTTTCTTTCCTTACTGCTGTACTTTCTTACTGTTAGTTATATTCATGCTGAATGTGGTTTATTTTACTGTCTTTTGGTTACTTCCTCGTTGGACGACTAGGTCTTGGGATTAGTCGAGTCGGTCCGGTTCTCGTGTCTCGTAGGGACTCGGGAACTGGGTCGTTACACTCCGCAACCCCCGAGATTGCAATGGAACGGGGTCCTAACGCAAGGATCAAACACAAGGAGTTTCTCAGAACAGTATATAATTACTGTAAACGGGTAGAGGATTTTATTCCGAAAAGAATGCAACTCGAAACGCGGAAAACAGACTCCAAACGGGCCCTAAACGGGTCGAAAACGACGAAACAGTCCAAAATCAGACGTCTGGAACCTCTTCCAGATGTCTTAAAATGTGGTTCAGAGGATACCTTCGCTTTGTGTAGTCCCTCAGACGTCCAGAAGCCTGCGGGGGCGTCTGGCTTAATTCCCAGACGTCCGATGGTCAACCAGGACGTCTGGAAGTCCTCTCAGTCGTCTGGCACTGCGGCTAGACGTCCGATTCACGTTGGATGGAGAGTCTCGCGCCCTCCCGAGCAGGACCTGCACGTATCCACTCCTCACTCTCAGTACGACAGGTTGCAGACGAAGGTGCGGCGGACGGCTGCATGGCCGTACGCGCGAAAAAGGAAGAAGGACGAAATAACTTACTTGCCAGACGTCTGGACTGTCCTCCAGACGTCTTCACCGTCGTCTGGTTGGAAGCCCAGACGTCTGATTCTGGAAAAACTTCCAGAATCAGAGCTCGACTCGCTCTCCGCCCGCGACGCACGGCCGCGCCACGCCCCGTTCGCCTGCTGCTCGAGCTGCAACAGCCCTCCCGCGACACTCCACTCCCGCTGCTCCCCCGCCGGCCGACTCTAGCTACCCTGGCAAGCTCAAGCCCTCACGGTCGAGCGTCTCCTCCCTCGCGCAACACCTCCTCCCACACACTCGCCGCGGCTGCCGCTGCCGCCGCTCGCTCGTGCTCCCGCACCAGCTGGGAGAAGAAGAAGAGGGAAGCAGAGGAGATGAGAGTGAGGGAGAGGGCGAGGACCTTATAAGGCCACGCGGGGAGAGAGAGAGAGAGAGGGAGCGCAGCACTGCGCCTGTAGGAGGAGAGAGGGATAAAGAGGAAAGCAGGTGGCGGTTGCAGGTCTACGGGCGCATGCGCGTAGACGCAACCCCGTACGCCGTAGAAATTGAATCCCAAACGTCTGGAATGGGTTCCAGACGTCTGGTCAGACATCTGGGCCACCTCATAGACGTCTTAAAAATCGTCTTGAAGCCGCGTTCGTAACAGTTCCCCTCTTGTGGGGTGCGACTTTCAAAAAAAATGAAATCCCGTCGTATCTAGCACGAATTCTAAATTAACTACCAAAGGCAAAGAAAACCTTAGCATCATTACGGCCATTTAACACCATGCACACATATCCACTGCCGCAGAAAAAGGGTGATCCCAACAATGGTGAGCACGTCGCTTGAGGTCTTCGCCTCATCATAACAGCAATAAATGTTCGTCTCTTCAGATAACAAGACACCATTTTGATCCCGTGGAAAAAGCAGGCGGGCACACCTCAAAATTTCCTCATAAGGCCGGTAACCAAGCAGGCGGACACGCAACAAAATTGCCTCCTGAGGCCAGTAACATACCGGGCGGACGTGCCTCAAAACCGCCTTCTAAGGTGGGTAGCATAGTGGGCGAATGCGCCTCAAAATCACCTCTTAAGGCCAGTTACAAAGCGGTCGAACATGCATCAAAATCACCTCCTAAGGCCAGTGGCATACCGAGCCGACACGCCCCATAACTGCCTCTTAAGGCCAATGTTATAACAAGCCCATGTGCCCCATACAACTATGGGCCTTCGCCCCAAAGAACCCCACTATATATCAAATGCTTCCCGGCTTGTATACACAACTGAGGCAACATTTAGGGGCATCATCTACTGCAGAGTTTCTACTCCAAGTGTTACTCTCTCAGCAAGTAGATGCTAGCTCGAGAGTAAGGGGCATATGATGAGGGGCGAAAAATGCCCTCGAACCCGAAACCTTGTGATAGGCCCAAAAAATAAGGATCCGACCCGGAGAAGCTTGGATGCAGGCAGATTTGGAGATCCAGCCCGCTTACACCCAAGAGAACCTCCTGCGTAGACGAATCTAGCAATCCAACCAGCCTGTATACAAGCAGGTGGGGCACAACCGGACCTAAGAGGCCCTATCTGTTGGAGGTTCAACGAAAGTATAGCAAGCCTACGCCTTCAATAAATGCTGACAATGGTAACCGCCATTAATAACCTGGCAGTGTATCTGCCTAGAAATTCTTGCTAGAAGCGCGATCCGCTCAGGAGATCCCTCTAGGAGCCCGAGCCCGAGCCCAATCCGCTCAGAAGATGTCACTGGGAGCTTTATCCCTAAACTATAAATAGGTGGGAAGGCACTCAAGTCCTCCCCCAAGTAATCCGAGAGAAATCAAGAGATTATATACTTTGTAATCTTGCAAAATTCTAGTGCATATTTGAGAATCTCATCCTTCCCCTAGACGTACACCTCCTGCAGTGGAACTAGGTAATCAACCCCTACGCCATTTGTGAGATTACTTTGATCCTTTATCGAACCACCCACTCTAGGGACTTCGATCACTTCTTGAGTCAGACATTCTGCATCCTTGGGGTGCTGATGAATAACTATGGTTAATACCTTAACTACCCACTATAGTTAACCCAAAAAAAGTGTGATTTTTACATCCATGCCCTCTAAAACTTTCTTAATTACATCAAAATCCTCCAAAAATAATTTTTTGTTATCCTAAAAAGGAGGATGTGGAGGAAGGAGGGGGTGATGATTGAGGAAGACAAAGGAAGTGGAGCAACTATGGTTAGGGAGGAGGAGCTATAACCAGAGAGGAGGGAAAAGGGGCGGTGGGTGGAGTGGAGGCAAGGTGGTGACAATGGCTAGGGTGAAGGGAGGAGGGGCGGTGGTGGCTGGGGAAGAGAGAGGAGGAGGGATAACAGCTAGAAAAGTGGAAGAAGGAAGGGTGTGGCCCTTGATGATGATCTCAACGTCGCCGTTGCTCTCTTGGCCTCTAGCTAGAGGTGCGATGCAAGTTTATTGAGGAGAGGAAGATGGGGAGGATAGGAGGAAGAAAAAAGAATAGAGAAAAAATTGATGTAATTTCAAAATGGTGATAAGAATACCAATGTTTACCCCCTTAACTTTAATAACCATTGGAGAATATGTGGAGGAATATTTTCTCAAATTTAATGGAGACTTAATCTAAGGATATAACCGTCGTAAAATATATATTTGTAAGTGTGTGTATATATAATTGGCAACATTTTTAGGAATATGACCATAAAAATCTCAAAATTAATTAATAATAGTGTGAAGAGAGATAGAATAACTTTAATTCTCTACCTCATCGGGTGGAATTAGTTGTTAGTATAAAATGGTAGCAACTCCGATGCAAAAATGGTGATTTTTCCGTTTTCAAAAAACGTAAGAAAAAATTGTGTTTTTAAAAGGAGGAATTAACAATTTTAGAATAAGTTCTAAGTGGACCTACGGGAGGTTCAAAGAAATATCGAAAGATATATTTGAGAATTTTAGGTAATTTTTCGAAACAAAAGGTGCCTAATTTATGCTTAAGTAAAATGGGACTTATCACCATAGGTTAGCCTTTCTTAGATCTTCTAAACGTGGGTACAATTTATATTTAAAAAATTGCTACGAACTCCCACAAGTACCCTCAACCAATGGGCAGCTCTGACCCCATGGTCAAAGGGGAATGAGACGAAGGAGTACTCCTTTGGCAGTTGGCAGGATTAGGGGAGAGGAGACTCGTGGGCGTGGCATGGGGTATGTGATTGTGGTACGTCCGCAAGTGTGTCAAACTTTGGAGAATAGAGTATTCTAGCAAAAGATAAGAATACGTAAAATTTCAACCCAACTCAATGTTATATTTCTACCCGCTTCCTTTAGGGTCGGTTTGTTTGAGGGAATAAGATAAGAATTTTTGTATTTAGGTTGAGAAAATTTCAAAAAAGGTTATATTAAAATAGAGTTATTTATGACAACATAAAGTTATTCAAAGAGTTCACGGAATAATTGTATTCCGCTACCATTTACTCTAAACGTGAAACATCAGCCATTTATTCCTCCCCATGGCTCCAAATATCAAAAGAAATTTATTCCTTTAGTTATTCCACAAAATACTAATTCTATGTGTAATTCCTCAAAATATCATTCCTCGAATGAAACATGCCATTAGGATCTGCTTAGAGGGATAAAAAATATTGTAGGGATAGATTAAAGTGAAATAGGTGTGATGAGTGTTTATTTGAATGGTGGAATAAGAGAAGGGTTAAATAGGGGATAAAATGATTGATGTAATGATGTAATATTAGTAAATATTTGTTTAATGATATAAGTAGAAGCGAAAAATGTTAATGAATATTTATTTAATATTAAAAGTGAGAGCGGAGGATGTAGTGAATATTTGTCTAATAGTAAACATAAAAATAAAAATTATTATGATTTAATCGAAATAATTAAAAATAATTATACAAGAATTTATGCTAAAATAATAAAAAAAACTTCAAAACAAATGCCATATTAAAATAAATTTCCTAAATCCCACCCCTAAATATAGATATAGCAAACAAAAATTATCCCTCGTGAAGAGGAGGCTAAGAGCCTCCAAATTAACAGAATTTTAAAAGAACCTTTTCTTTATATTAATTGGCGTAAACCCTCAAAAGTTTAGTGCCACCTGCTGCACACAAACTTAAAAAGTGAGTGCAACGGCCCCATTTTACCATATATGCGTATACATACATACGTACATATGTGTGTATCTATATTTTACATAGAATAAATAAATAAATATATATATATATATATATATATATATATATATATATATATATATATATATATGATGGAATGTTCTCATGAGAAATAACTTTCCTATGAAGTCACAACAAATTTCTTGTACAAATTGCATTTATGAAAAACAATCATATGGATAGGAAGACCATCATTTAAATAAGATGATAATGGAAAATAATGCAAATTGATTTCAGGAAGCAAATCAATTTGAGGGACAAGTGTTTATGAGTCAACTACAATATTTTATTGCTTGAGATAAACCCAAATCATGTTTGTTGCCTTCATAAATCCTTGTATGAGCTTAAGTAGGCACTGCGAGCATGGTTCTCTCACTTAGGTAATTTTCTTATGACCCTTGGTTTCTGTGGGTCCAAGATAGATACCCTTGGTTTCTACTGCATCTCTTCAAGACACCATTTGCAGTTTACAGCGTGAATTTTTAATCCATGATATGGGCTTTCCACGTTACTTTTTAGGCCTAGAGATTACAGCTCCCACTCATGGTCTTCGTCTCTCCCAATGCAAATGCGTCGCTGACATTTTATCTAAAGTTAATATGTATGCTTGTAAAGCTGTCTTGTAAAGATCCGTTCTGTTTAAATCTTTTAAGACATCTGAACTGGCAGTCAGACGTCAGACATCTGGAAATTGAAAAATCTGTACGCAGGGTCGGTTCTACGCACTGGTTGCGCCCAAACAGCTTTCATTCTCTCTCTTCTTCTTTTCTCCTCCCTCACCGAACCCTAACCCCACCGCCTATATAAGTGCCCCCTTCCTCCCCTCACCACTCCATCACCACCACCTTACTTCCGCTCCACTGCCGTGAGATAGACGAGCGAGAGAGAGGAGCGAGGAGGAGGAGTGACATGAAGAGAGGGAGGAGGTTGAGCTCGCGAGCTCGGACAAGCTCGCCAGAGTGTGCATGGCCGCCGCGGTGCATGCGGGAGGAGGAGCGCGTCGGGGGAACCATCCCCTACTTCCTGCAGCAGCAAGAGCTACAGCCGAGAGGGAGGAGCCGCGGCGGAGCGCAGCGAGAGGATGAGAGCTCGCTCTGATACTGGGATTTTTCTAGTATCAGACGTCTGGAGTACCTTCCAGACGACGGGTTGGACGTCTGGTAACGACATCGGACGTCTGAAAGCAAGGTTTCGCATAGGTACGCCCTTCTTGCGGTTACGGCCATGCAGGCCACACCACAGAGTCGAATTGTTTGGCTAAAAGGGGATTTGCTACTCCGTCGTGCGCAGGAGCAGCTTTGGGAAGGTGCACAGCACGCCCTCCCACACGTTTCGGACGTCTGGACAGCTTACCAGACGACCGAAGGTACTTCCAGACGATTGGAGGATAGGTCGGACGTCTGGAGCTGAGTCCAGACGGTTAAGTAGGGGTCCTGGACGTCTGAGGTCGACGCAAGGACTTAAGGTGAGACTCTAGTGACTTTTAAGACGTCTGGACTTTGTGCCAGACATCTGATTTGGTTCTGCAGTTCAATTTTTAACCCGTTTAGGGTTCATTTGAGGTATGTTTTACGCAAACAAGATATCTATGGGTTTCCTTGTGAGTTCCTCTACATGTTAAAAATTCTTATATAGTATTTTGAACATTCCATTGTGGTATATTCCTTGATATAGGACTTTGACCCGTTACGTGTCTAGGGCTTGCAGAGGCACATGAGTCTGCTGTTCGAGCCCCCAGTACTTCCGGATTGTCTGGTAAAGTGATTTCCCTATGTTCTTTTTATAAAACATGAATGCTGTCGTGATAATTAGATAACTAGAAACTTAGGATGTGGCATGAATCCTAAGATGAGAAACTGCTGCACTATTTGTATGCGTGTTTGAGATTGCAGTCATAAATGAATGAGCTAAATTGTAAACAACTGCCTGTTAATAAATAAGAGCTGCCTGTTCGAATATGAAATGCCTAAGATAACCAAACAGTTACCTGTGATATCATTTGTTGCATATGTTAATTGTGGAAATATGAACTGCATGTGTATAATACAATAATGGAATTGTGAATGATGAAACCTGGTATGGAATAATATAGTGAATATGAGCATAAACCTTACGAGGAGTTAGGAGTAGAGCTCTTATGAATGAATGGAAAGATCTGGAAATATGAGTGGGAAGTGTTCTGGCCCTTGAGTACGTGGTACTAAGGAGAGCGACTGTCCCATGCTTAGTATAGAGCAGAACTAGCTGCCCTTGGGTTGGGACCCGGGGTTAGGATTGACCACTCTACACCGACTTCTGTTGGCCCTCACGTATACTGTACCGGGGAGAGCTACTAGTGTAGGGGGAAAGCTAGCCACCCCACAGGATCCGGGGTTCAGCTAGTCGCCCTACACCGACTTGTTAGGCCCACTGGGCAAACCGGGGTAGTCAGTCAATGGTGCGCGGACTGTGGAGAGTGAGTCCCCTGTTTGGTTATGAGGGGCGAGACCCCTGTTACTAAGAAGGCTAAGGCCTATACTATTCTGTGTTGTACTTTGGGCGTACTCGCTAGCGGAAACGACTGACCGCGTGCTAGTGCGGGGTAGTTACCCATGCACTTATCGCACGTGCCGTAGTCACCGCTACATCTTTCTATGACCTCGGGGTGGTTGACTGAGTGTAGGATCACCACCAGAGACTCACCCAGCCAAGAGAGCATCACGTGTACCTTCTACTCTTCAGAAAAGATTGCAATCAAGATCATTCCCACGAGGAACATGCGAGATCAAGAAAGAAACCTGAAAGTAAACTAATGGATGAAAATGAATTATTTGTAAAATAAATAATTGGAAAAGATAAATTTACCTGTTAGTTCTTACTGTTTTAGATAGTCTGGTTACCACTCTACTCAGCGTTGACTGACTCCGTTTACTCATAACCCTTTACAGGTCTAGGAGTTGAGCAACCCGAGTCACTGGCTGCAGAGGGTGCTGGATCCAGTCGAGCCTAGCAGTAGTTTCCTGTTGTAGTTATACTCTCTTTTCTACTAGTGAGTTTTATACTGTTGTTACCGTTTCTGTTACTGTACTTTTGTTTCTACTTTTCTGTTGTTGTAGTGGTATGTACTGTTTAGCAGCTTTTACTTCCTTACTACTTGTATTCTTTTACTGTTAGTTACCTTACCTAGTGAATGTGGTTTATTTTCATACTTTTTTGTTATTCCTTGTCAGACGATTCGATCTTGAGATTAATCGAGTTAAGCCGATCTCGAATCCTATAGAGATTCAAGAATCGGATCGTAACAAGTTTTCATCCCCTTGTCCACTGATGCATATAACAATCTTGTTAAGGATCATGGCCACCCTATTGATGATCCATATCTCCTTAGACAACTGGTTGGATCCGTGCAATATTTAACATTCACGAGACCTAGCATCAGACAACTAGTTGGATCCGTGTAATATCTAACATTCACGCGACCTGACATCAGACAATTGGTTGGATCTGTGCAATATTTAATATTCACACAACCTAACATCAGCTTTACTGTCAACGCATTATCTCAATTGATACACACACCTACTGATGTGCACTTTGAAGCTCTGCAGCGGTTGCTACGCTATTTGCAAGGTACTTCGGATATTGGTTTATTCCTTAATTCTCGTAATGAACTTAAAGTTACTGCTTATACTGATGCTGACTAGGCAAGAAGCTTTGATAATCACCATTGATCAACTTCAAGATTTGTTGCTTTCTTGGGTTCAACACCAATTAGTTGGTCACCAAATAAAACAAAACATTGCCACCAAGTCTAGCACGAAGGCTAAATACTGTGCAATTGCCAGTTGCACTATTGAACTAACATGGATTACTTCTCTTCTTCATGAAGTACAACTTGATCTTTTTGATGTTCCTCAACTTTGTGACAACGTTGGGGCAACGTATTTGACAGCAAATCCAATCTTCCATGCCAAATTAAAACATGTTGAAATCGATTTCCAGCAAGAAGGCGATGAAGGTCCAATTTGTTTCTGATGAACATCAATTGGCGGATGGATTTACCAAGCCATTGTCTGCAACCAGATTCTCTGATTTTTGTGACAAATTGCATCTCTCCACAAGAGCTACAATTTGAGGGTGGGTGTGAGTGTGTGTAACATTTGTTAGCTTGTATACTTGGCATATATGTTGGGATTAGTAAGGGGTTAGTTTGTAATTGTTCAAGACCTATATAAGATTTGCTGTAACATAATGGAGGGCGTATGTGTGCATACTGTTTCAACCGTTGCTTCTTGTTCCGCCTTTCTTTCCCATTCGATTTTTCTGATATCTTTCGGTAATTATCTATCATCATTTTTGTTTGAATTATTTAATAGATCACCTTATACTATTTAATTCACATGAATTCTTATAGATACGCTATCTAAATGATGTTGTTCAGATCATACAATTGAATTCCATCAAGGCATTATGCATAAGAAGTTTCTTCACTTTTCATAGAAGTTGGTTTCTCATAGGAATGTAATTCATGTATGTATGTAAGGGTATACTAATATGAAGCAGCCATGGAACGAGAGAAGAGAGGCATTTGAGTGATTTATCATAAAAGAAAATTACAAGTCGACCTTATGGATAGAACTCATATATATAAGCTTGTGGGAAATGCACTTAAAAGGACATACTAAAGTTTGCCCCTTCACGGGAGATACAAAGCAAAGCCTACAGCTTCATTACTCTGCTACCTGATTCAATTGCTGGATGAGAGTGCTTTCTGAAGTGTCATTACCAGATCTCATTCTATATTTTGCCTGTTTTGTTTCTTCGAATTAAGCATGCAAATTAGGGACACGAATGTTAAGGGAGACTGTTCGTGCTACTTCCTCATATAAATGTCATGTCCCTACTTAAATAGAAGTCAAGAAAGGAACTAGTAACGGGAAGCAGGTAAATGAAATTAGCTAAAAAGTAGAGAAACGTAAGTTCTAACGTAAAAATTGATGTGAGTTGTTATTTTTTTATTTCACACAGCATTGAAAATATGGACCTACTTGATAATTGATATTTAATGTAAAAAAATAAAAGAACATAAGATTTGTTACATGTAATCCCCACCATATTCAAAAAAATCATCACACCACTTTAACCTAAAATGCACAAGTGATAAATAATTTTTACTGAAGATAAACTACTTTGCACCGATAATAAATTATTTTAAGGTATCTTTACACGGGTGCAATCTCATTTTGTACCTGTGATAAATTATTCCAATGATAGTTTTACTTGTCCAAAATGATTTTACACATGTGCAAAATAATTTTGATCTATGAGTTTAGGATTTAGAGCTTGCAGTTTAAGGTTTATAGAAAGTGATTTCACGTATGAAAAGTGATTTTCACTTGAAATGTGATTTTTCACATTACGATTTAGGGTTTAGTTTTTAGTATTTAAGGTCTAGCGAAGGTGAAAATTCATCTTTTAAATGTAAAATCATTTTTCATATGTGAAGAAACAATTTGAATTTAATTTTGTATCGGTGTAATCTTATTTTATACCCGTGGAAAATAAAATTGTACCGGTGTAAAATAGTTTAAAGCAAGATTGCATCGATACAATCTTACTTTACACACATGCAAAATTATTTTGAAGGTTTAAAGTAATTTTACACAAGTGTAAAATAAGATTGCACCCATGTAAAATGATTCTAAAAAAATTTAGGTAATTTATACCTATATCAAAATGATTTGTTAATTTTAATAATAATAAATCCTACCATATGTAACACTCTTTTTTTCATTAAAAATAAAAACATAAGTTGAGATCATATTTTCACTAATATACATCAACTTTCACATTTCACAATCGACATCTTAGAAATTAAAATACCTACCTTGTCTTTTATCAGAGGAACCAAAGGAGGAAAGGCAGCCGAACAATAATGAAACGAGGAAGTATGATTCCACTTGTCGCCTGCCACTTGCTTCGTTGGCTCTTCAGATACTTTATAGCCAGATTCAAAGCGTCTAACATAAATAAATGACGAAAGGGGAGGAAAGAGAAGGACAAATGCATTAGTTTGTCAAATTGTGAAGCCACCATTATTATCTTCTAGAAGAAGGCACTCACAACTTGCATAGAGAAGCAAAATAATTCACGTAGTTCTTAAATATCAACATCGCATTTCTTTTGCTTTTGACAAAAGGTACACGTCGATGTTTGATTGTAATTAAAGACTCTAGTGGATATTAGGATTCCATTTATTTCACTAGTGACAAGGGTATCTGAGATGGGTTATTATGATCTCAAAAGAATCCACTCTTGCCAAAGTCCAAGAGTCCCATCATTTGATTATATCTTATTGTTCGTTGAAGCAATATGGTCATTGACATATTAGGATGAAAATAAGCACGCCACATTAGTACGAACTCAAAATAGTTGCATGCTAGCAAATGACTTCTTATCTTAACTATTTTTCCATGTACCTATTCTTGGTGGCCTTTCCACAATCTGAATCTTTCTTTTTCTACGAAAGAATTGTTGTTTCTCTGAGCCTAGCTTGTGGAGGAGCATACCTGGGCCTTGAAAAGAAGGGAAAACGAAAAATCTTGTCTTGCATAGGGTACAATCAAAAATAACCTTTGGGTAAGCAAGAAATTTAGTTATATGTCCTTCAAGAGAAAGGGCATATAACAAAATAAATATGGCAAAGCCTTTAAGATCATTAATCTATGTCAAGTGTGGAGATAGTGAAAAGATACTAGTCTGCTTGGATTTTGGATTTAAAATTTAAAATTTAAGATTAAGTTTAGGATATGAAGTCGAAAGAGAGTGATAGAACTATCACAACTTACCTCTTCTATTTGATTGTATTTCAATTTTCTTATAAAATACAAATTCTAGCTTAAATTTATCTTTGAGATGGGAGTTGAATTACTGAATTTGAAGGTCAAATGACACAAATTAAAAGGAATTCAACCCCTCTAACGCAAATAATTAGAAATATTTTCTTTTTGATAAAATAAATATGTTCAACATGAAATTTGATTCTATAACCTTTTAGATGCTAATGAAAGTTTTATCGCTAAGTCACTTTTTAGTGTCAAATAAGCACATTCCCATCAACGTAGAAATAGTCAATTGTGACACACTTTAATGATCTCTTTCTTTCTTGTGAACTCTTGTAAAATCAAAATTCAAATCACATATAAAAAAAAGATGATGATGTACATTGTGGGTGGATGTATAAATAGCCTGTAAACTTATCCTCCTAAATAAGTTGAGATTTGTTACGATCTGGTTCTCAAATCTTTATAGGATTCGAGATCAGCTCGACTCGATTAATTGTAAAATCCAGTCATCCAACAAGAAATAACTGAAAAACAGGAAAATAAACCACATTCACTATGCAAGGTAACTAACAGTAAAAGCATACAAGCAGTAAATGAAGTAAAAACTGCTAATCAGTACATACCACCACAACAACAGGAAAGTATAACAAAGTACAGTAACTGAAACAGTAAACAATGTCTGAAACTCACTAACAGAAAAAGAGTACAACAGTAAGAAACTACTGCTGGGCTCGACGGGCCCAACATCCTCTGCAGCCGATGACTTAGGCTACTCAACACCTGGACTTGAAAAGAGTTATGAGTAAATGGAGTTAGCGAACACTGAGTAGAGTGGTAACTAGCTAACTAAAGTAGTAAAGGCTAACAGGTAAATTTATCTTTCCCATTTATTTCATTTTACAAGTCATTTCTTTTCACCCATTGGTTTACTTTCAGATCTCTTTCTTGATCTCGTATGTTCCTCGTGGGAATGATCTTGATTGCAGCATTTTGCGAAGAGTAGAAGGCACATGTGGTGCTCTCCTAGTCGGGAGAGTCCCCCGTGGTGATCCTACACCCAGTCAACCATCCCGATGTCACAGACAGACGTAACGGTGACTACAACACGCGCGATAAGCACACGGTTAACTACCCCACACTGGCACGCAGTCAGTCGTTTCCGCTAGCGGGTACGCCCAAAGTATAGCATGGAACAGTATAGGGGCTAGCCCTCTCAGAAACAGGGTTCTAGCCCCTCAGAACCAAACAGGGGTCTCGCCCCTCCATAGTCTACGCACCCTCATCTCACTACCCTGGTTTGCCCAGTGGGCCCAACAAGTCGGTGTAGGGTGACTAGTTGAACCTCGGGTCCCGTGGGGTGGCTAGCTCCCTCCTTACACTAGTAGCTTTCCCCGTGTTACGATCCGATTCTCGAATCTCTACAAGACCCGAGACCGGCTCGACTCGACTAATCCCAAGACCCAGTTGTCCAACAAGAAATAATCAAAAAGCAGGAAAATAAACCACATTCACTATGCAAAGTAACTAACAGTAAAAGAGTACAAGCAGTAAATGAAGTAAAAGTTGTTCACAATACATATCACCACCACAACAGTAAAGTAGAACAAAAGTACGGAACAATAATAGTAACAAAGTCTGAACTCACTAACAAAAAGGGAGTACAACAACATGAAACTACTACTGGGCTCGACTGGGCCAAGCACCCTCTGTAGCCGGTGACTCGAGCTGCTCAACTCCTGAACCTGTAAAAGGTTACGAGTAGAACGGAGTCAGCGAACGCTGAGTAGAGTGGTAACCATACTAACTAAGGCAGTAAAGGCTAACATGTAAATTTATCTTTTCCAACTATTTTATTTTACAAGTCATTTCTTTTCACCCATTGATGTACTTTCAGATTTCTTTCTTGATCTCGCATGTTCCTCGTGGGAACGATCTTGATTGCAGTCTTTTCCAAGAGTAGAAGGCACACGTGGTGCTCTCTTGGCCGGGAGAGTCCTCCGTGATAGTCCTACACCCAGTCAACCACCCCGATGTCACTGTCTAGGCGTAGCGATGACTACGGCACGCGCTATGAGCGCACGGGTGGCTACCCCGCACTGGCACGCGGTCAGCCGTTTCCACTAGTGGGTACGCCCAAAGTACAACACGGAACAGTATAGGGCTTAACCCTCTCAGCAATAGGGGTCTAGTCCCTCAGAACCAAACAGGTGTCTCGCCCCTCCATAATCCGCGCACCCTCGTCTTACTACCCCGGTTTGCCTAGTGGGTCTAATAAGTCGGTATAGGGTGGCTAGCTGAACCCCAGGCCCCGTGGGGTGGCTAGTTTCCTCCCTACAATAATAGCTCTCCCCAATACTGTGTACGCGAGGGCTAACAGAAGTCGGTGTAGAGTGGCCATTCCTACCCCGGGTCCCAACCCAAGGGTGGCTAGCTCTGCTCTACACTAAAAAGGGGATAGTTGCTCCCCCTCGGTACCAAGTATTCAAGGGCCAGCATACTTCCCACTCACAATTCCAGACCTTTCCATTCATTCATAGGAGCTCTACTCCTAACTCCCCGTAGAGTTCATGTTCATGTTCAGTGTACTATTCCATACCAGGTCTCATCATTCATGATTCCAGTCTCATATTATACACATGCAGCTCGTATTTCCGAAATTAACATTTGTAACAAGTGATATCACAGGTAACTGTTTAACTAGCACAATCATTTCATATTCCAACAAGTAGCTCGTATTTATTAACAAATAATTATTTACAATTATACTCATTCATTCATTACTGCAATCTCAAACACGCATATAAACAGTGCAACAGTTTCTCGTCCTAGGATTCATGCCACATCCAAGGTTTCTAGTTATCTAATTTCACATATACATTCATATTTATAACTAAAATAGGGGGAAACCACTCTACCAAACAATCTAGGAGTACTAGGGGCTCGAACGGCAGACTCACGTGCCTCTGCAAGCCCGAACACGCAATAGATCGAAGTCCTATACGAAGGAACATAACACAATGGAATATTCAAAATAGTATATAAGTATTTTTAACATGTAGAGGAACTCACAAGGAAATCATAGATATCTTGTTTGCGTAAAATGGACCCCAAATGGATCCTAAACAGGTCAAAAAAAGGATTGCAGAACCAAATCAGACATCTAGCACAAGGTCCAGACGTCTTAAAAGTCACCAGGGTCTCACCTCAAGTTCCTGTGTCGGCCTCAGACGTCTAGGACCCTCACTTGACTGTTTGGACTCAGCTCCAGATGTCCAACCTCTCCTCCAGTCGTCTAAGAGTGTTCCCGGTCGTCTGGTAAGCTGTCCAGACGTCTGAAATGTGTGGGAGGGCGTGCCCTGCACCTTCCCAAAGCTGTCCCTGCGCGCGACAAACAATATCTCCCACTTTTAGCCACACAAATCGACTCTGCAGTGCGGCCTGCATGGCCGTAACCGCAAAAGGAACGTACCTTCGTCAAACCTTGCTTTCAGACGTCTGAGGTCGTCACCAAACGTCCAACCCGTTGTCTGGATGACACTCCAGACATCTGATTTTGGGAAAATCCCAGAATCAGAGCAAGCTCCTACTCCTCTCGTCGCGCGCAGTCGCGGCTCCTCCTCGTCTGCAGCTCCCGCATGTCGAGGATGGCTCCCTCGACGACTCCTCCCGCACGCACTGCTCTGGCCGTGCGCCCTCCGGCGACCTCCCACGAACTCGCGAGCTCAACCTCCTCCTTTCTACACGACACCTCTCCTCCTCGCTCCTCGCTCTCGCACCCTCTCTCTCGCTGCAATGGAGAGGAAGGAAGGGGGTGGTGGAGTGGAGAAGAGAGGAAGGGGCAGAGGGGTCTTATATAGAGAGCAGCTAGGGTTTGGTGAAGGAGAAAAGAGGAGAGAGAGAGAAGAAAAGAAAGGTTGTCTGCGCACAGCCAGCGCGCAGACGCGACCCTGCGTACAAAATTTTCAATTTCCAGACGTCTGGGAAGGGGTCTAGACGTCTGACGAAAGTCCAGACGTCTTAAAAGGCATAGAACAGAACAGGTCTTTACACCCCAGTACCGTGTACGCGAGGGCCAACAGAAGTCGGTTAGAGTGGCTAATCCTAACCCCGGGTCCCAACCCAAGCGCAGCTAGCTCCGCTCTACACTAAACAGGGAACAATAGCTCTCTTTGGTACCACGTACTCAAGGGCCAGTAATTAGCCCATAGTTGTGGGCTATTTAAGTATTTAAGTGACTACACATTAGGTTAATTCTAACATTTATTTAGCATAAATTAGGATGTAAATAGATTAATTCATAGTTTTAATTTAATTACATAATCCATGCATTGCATTCATATCTTAAGTGCATTTAGAATTAGCTTAGAATGGCATTCATCTAATTAGATAACCAATTAGGAACATTGTTTTCATTAACATAGAAGTTGAGGGTCTGTATATAAATGACCCTGATATTTTAACATTATTTTCTTTATTCTTCTTCTTGCAGGAACGGCTGTCTGCCGCTCCAACGCCACCAGCTGCCGCAGTGAAGAACCCATTCAAGGAGGAGCGGATGTATTGGATTTGGTCGGGCAGCTGATTTCAAATTGGTGCAGGACACTACAAAAGGAGGAGGGAGGCAGCCGAGCTCGGGAGGCCTCCACCACCGACCCACCATTGTGCAGAGAGACCTTCTCTCTTCCATTCCATACTGCCGGCCTCTACCGTGGCGGCGAGTCTCCACCACCGTGGGCATGTGGTGTGACAGGCCACACCGCCATCCGGAGCTCGCCCGCATTACCGTGAGCACCTTAGCGTGCATCTCCCTCGCCGTCGTCACCAACCACCATCGCTGCATATACCATTCAACCACCCTTTCAGTCACTTAAGACGTCCGGAAAATTTCCCGGACGTCTGAAGCTACCCGCTCACCTGCGACCACCCGCCTGCATACCCGTCTCAAGTCTACCCGCACCCGCACAACCACATCCTCCCACTCCACCTTCCACGCACGCCCCCCCCAACCGCACCCGCACCCGCTCAGCTTGCAGCCGCACTCTTCCCGCGCCTGCAGAGCCACTCGCTCACCTCCAGCCGCTCCCGCGCCCTCTGCCAAGAGGTTGCCCACCCGCTCATCTAAAACCACGCACGCCCTCCTCAGCCTGCAGCGCCCTCTCCCTGCGCCTGCAGACCCGCACAACCACGCACACCTTCCCCGCGCCTGCAACCTCAACCGCGCCTGCCGAACCTCCTCCCGCGCCTGCAGAACCGCCAGCAGCACCCGCTCTCCACGCGCACCAGCTTGCGCACCCACCTGAAGCCACACGTGCGGCAGCACCGGCTAAAGCCACGCCAGCAGCAGCGCGCGGCAGTCCTCACCGCCAACAGGCCGCACGCGCTCACTGGCTGTAGCACCTCCGCCGGAGCTCGTCCGGCCGCCGCACGACACGCCGCCACCACCGCTTCGAAGCCCTCGGTCCAAGGGACTTCCTCCGAACTTCCCGCGCCCGGCCATCCACTTCTCGTCGCGCAAGACAAATGGGAAAAATTCCCCTATTTTGCTACAGTAACCTACCAATTAGAAATTACATTTTCTACCATTGTCACTTTTTAATCATATTTTATTGATTCTGCATTGCGGAAAATATCCTCTAGTTTCTCAGAATTGCTATTTCAGCATTGTTTCTTGCTTAAACCTTAATCTGAACGCAATCTTGGCTTGATTCTTGTCCAAACTGACTGTGAACAAACGTTTTTATCTAGTGCGAATTTTAATACGTCATTGCCTCCCTGTGGATATGACCCGCTCCTCTGCGAGTGGTTATTTCTTCTTAAATATTGATTAGTCGATTTTTCCACCACATTAAACTGCAAACGACTTTAAAGCGAACAATCGACCAGTCAAATGGCGCCATTGCCGGGGAGGCAACAGACGCAATAATTTCGGTTGATTTTATTTTGATTATTTGTCAATTGCACAGTGATTTGACCATTTATTATTTTCTTTTCTGTGCGAGAAAATTTGTGCAAGAATCAGCCACTGTGAGAGGCGATCTTGGACGTCGCCAGAGGAGAATTAGACGAGCAATTTTGAAAGGAGGAGAAGGATGAGGACGCAACGGACACCATTGTATTTAGTCGCTAGTTTAATTATAATAGAATTAAGACTTTAGATTCAATTTTACATTGCAGTTAGTTTGAAACCCTTGTTCTGGGGCATATTTTGAGGGGTTTGTTCCCCGATTTTATTTTGGGCTCGTGTTGGGTAATTTGTGGGAGCTTGTGCCCTTTTCTTTAGATTTAGGTTTTTAGTTTATTGATTACTTTTATTTGCTCGTGCATAAGTAGTTCTAAAAGAAAAAATAGAAAAAAAACGAGCTGCCTGCCTTAGGACGAACCATTTAAGTCTGTATGAGCAGCCTCTAGATTTACTTCTCTGCATTGCGTGCATTCTTGCATCGTAGATCGCTGGAGGCAAGGTACGCATTCTCTCACTTTGCATCCTATTCTTGATCATGCATTGCATTTGGGATTTAATTCAAAGACCACAAAGTTTGTCTTGAAGCGATCTAAGAAGTGGTCACATATATTCAAAAAAAAGGACTAATTAAAGGAGGGACATCTAAAAATCAAGGACTTGATTGTAAAACATGGTGTGCGATTCAAAATTCAAAATCATTTTGCGGTGAATGCACACTTATATCTATTGCACCACAGCACTCATTTAGACACTCCTAAGTCTTGAAACGACTAGGACTAGAACCCTCCTATCGTTGGATTCTGAAGTGTTCGGAACTTGCGATCAAAGGTTTTGTAAATCCAAAGAGGGGGATACCCTGTCACGGATTTTTGGGGACAGTTGAGAAGCACCGCGAAAGCACAGCTTCAAAGGAAGGCTTAGGCCTACTTGCATCCCTCGATCTTCCGTCTTTGGATTTATTTGACCATTTGAGATTTAGGGAAGAATACCTAAGTTCCAACTAGGTCTTTTTAGGCATTTCGAAGGTTGACAATAGGCGCGTAATTGATTGGGCAACTTGTTTTGTCACCTACAATTTGAACTAAAGTCAAAAGCCTAAATCTGTAAAGACCAAACAAGTCCTTTTGAATTGTGTTTGTAGTGCATGCTTGGTAGGCGTTCTCCTAGGAGACAACTTGTATTTGATCCTGAACCTGAAAGAATCCTACGAAGAGACCTTCCAAGGGTAGAAATGGCCGGTCAAAGGAGCCTTAAGGAATATTTCATCCCAACCAATCAAGCAGGCCCAGCACTACGTAGACCTGGAGGGGACAATCCGTATGAGATCAAAAGTAGTACCATATCCTTGCTACCCTCCTTTTATGGTACTACTAAGGAAGACCCTTACAAGCATATTGAGGAATTCATCGAGGTTTGTTCCACGGTGAAGCTGCAGGGCGTTACTGATGACGCTCAAATGCGGACCCTCTTTCCTTTCTCCCTAAAGGACAAAGCCAAGTATTGGTATCACACCCTTGATAATATAAAGACTTGAGATGCCCTGGAGAAGGAGTTTTTGAAGAAGTACTTCCCCATGAGCAAAACAAATCACTTTAGGAGGGAAATTATGAGTTTTGTTCAAAAGGATGGGGAAGCATTCCATGATGCGTGGGAGCGCTTTAACGATTTGCTGAGACTTTGCCCACATCACCAGGTGCCTAAATGGCAACTGGTTGAAGGGTTCTACACAGGACTTAATTATTCGCATAGGCAAACTGTGGATGGTGCCTGTGCAGGAACCTTTCTATCTAAGACTGAGGATGAAGCTTGGAACTTATTTGATACTTTGAGTGAGAATTCTATTCACTTGAATTCTGCCTACATGGATAGAAAGCCCACTCTCATGCAAAGAAAGTTGGAGGCGAATGAAACAAGGGACACCCAGAATTTAGCCTATCAAATTCAATTATTGAATCAAAACATGGAAAGGCTTATGTCGAACCCGAGTTCATTCGTACCTAACACCTCCACATCCCAAGCTTCCGAATGCGTAATTTGTCAAGGCAATACACATGCCACTGTGGATTGCTACTTGACCTCCCAATTCCCTGAGCTTGTACAAGCGGATTTGAATGCCACTCAAGGGTTCCGTCCAAGACCTCGTAATGATCCTTTCTCCAACACTTATAATGAGGGATGGAGGAACCACCCAAACTTTTCATGGAGACAAGGAAATGTCTCAAATTCAAGGAATTACAAACCACAATCCTTTCAAAACCATCAAATGAACCAACCTCAGACCTTTGCCCAACCTAAAACCTCTGAGATGGATGAATTGAAGGCGATGTTGAAAACTATGCAAGAAAGTTAAAGTGCCATCATCCAATCTCATGACAAGGCTATACATGAGATGAAATCACAAATTGGACACCTTGTTGAGGCCGTTAGACAGAGGGAGACTGGGAAGTTTCCCAGTGCTGCTAAGGAAAATCCTAAAAGAAAAGGGATTGTCTTTAGGGAGCATGCTCAGGCGGTCACTATTCTGAGGAGTGGGAAAGAAATTTCCAAACCCGATGCTCCTATAGTCTCACCCCCTAAAAAACCATCCACCCCGACTTTCACCCCCACCGGAGAAGATTTGCCCAAATCTTCTCCGCTTGAAATCACCTCACCGGAAGAAGTTGCCCCCGTTCCACCCCTTACTCGACATGACAACCCTTCCACCCAAAGATCGAGAGTGCCTTTTCCAGAGTGCTTATCCACCTCTGGGCAGACTTCTGCTGGCTCATCTGGAGCCAAAGATAAGATGGATGAGATTATGGAAACTTTCAAGCAACTGCAGATTAACCTGCCTTTGCTTGAAGCTATCAGGCAGATTCTGTCTTATGCCCGCTTCTTAAAGGACCTTTGCAAGAAAAAGCGGCAATCTAGAAAACAGGTCCAATCAAAAGTTGTCCTGCCTGATTCTATTAGCTCAATTGTTCAACACGGCACACCCCCGAAACTTAAGGACCCAGGAGCCCCATACATCTCTGTAGTTATTGGTGACTTACAAATTGATGAGGCTCTACTTGATCTGGGTGCGGGGGTGAACATCCTTCCGAGCTACGTGTATGAACAACTTGGGGGAGGCAATCTGAAGCCTAGCCCTGTAATCCTTCAAGTTGCTGATCGATCACTTAAGACACCACGGGGAATTTTGGAATATGTCCTCATAAGAGTGGAGGATTTCTTCTTTCTCGTTGACTTCTTAGTTTTGGACACTGACCCTACCAACAAGCCAACCAAACCCTCCATCATTTTGGGCCGCCCCTTTATTGCAACTTCTCATGCTTCAATTAATTGCAATATTGGGGCATTGAAAATGGGCTTTGGGAATAGGAAAATCCGGCTTAATGTGTTTGATGCTTACAAACAAGCCGGACTTGAGGATTGTTCTCAAGTTGAGGTGATAGATGACCTAATTGAAGAGGCAACTCCTGCAATGTTATGTGATGACCCCCTTCAGCATGTCATGCTAAATGAGCATTCCCATCTCTTGGAGGAATGTGAAGGGGATATACTAGAACTAGAGGAATTGCAAGGAGTTTCTGCTGAGTCTCTTCCCCCATCATTTTCGCCGAAGTTAGATTTGCTACCTGAGATGGGGACATTTATTATGAAACCCTCAACCATACAAGCCCCCAACCTTGAGTTGAAATCCCTCCCTGACACTCTCAAGTATATTTTCCTGGGTGCCAATGATACGCTCCCCGTTATCATTTCGGCTGTGCTGTCTGAGGCACAGGAGGGAGCCTTGATTGAATGCCTGTCTAGGCACAAGGAAGCTATTGCTTGGAGCATTGCTGACATTAAAGGAATAGACTCTACACTCTGCATGCACTACATTTATACTGATGATTCCATCAAGCCTTTTAGGGACATGCAGAGACGTCTGAACCTTAATATGAGGGAGGCTGTAAAAAAGGAGATCCTGAAGTGGTTCGACGCTGGGATCACATATCCCATTGCTAATAGTAAATGGGTCAGTCCCATTCATGTGGTGCCAAAGAAGGCAGGCTTTACTATGGAACTCAACGACCAAGGTGAACAAGTTGTCACTAGACCCTCAACTCGATGGAAAGTCTGTATTGATTACCGCAAGCTGAACACCGCTACCCAGAAGGATCACTTTCCTTTGCCTTTTATTGATCAAATTCTCAAAAAATTGGCAGGGAATAAGTATTATTGCTTTCTCGATGGATATTCTGGGTACAATCAGGTGGCAGTCTTTCCTGATGACCAGGAAAAGACGACATTCATGAGTCCTTACGGCACTTTTGCATTCACGCGTATGCCGTTTGGATTATGTAATGCCCCTGCAACTTTCCAGCGGTGTATGATGTCTATCTTTTCGGACATGATTGACGAGTGTGTCGAAGTATTTATGGATGACTTCTCTATTTATGGCTCGTCTTTCGACCAGTGTCTCCTGCAACTAGAGAATGTGTTGAAACGATGTAAGGAGACTAGTTTAGTCCTCAGCTGGGAGAAAAGTTACTTCATAGTACAGAAAGGAATTATACTTGGGCATGTTGTATCCGAGCAAGGTTTGGAAGTAGATAAAGCCAAGATTGATTCTATTTCCAAACTTCCATTGCCTACGAATGTCAAACAGATTAGATCCTTTCTAGGCCATGTTGGCTTTTACAGGAGCTTTATTAAAAATTTTAGTAAGATTTCTAGGCCACTTTGTGACTTGTTGGCGAAGGAATCTTCCTTCAGTTTTGATTCAAAGTGTGCCGAGGCCTTTCAAACTCTAAAGGAGGCCTTGATCTCTATGCCTGTTCTCCAAGCTCCTGATTGGACACTCCCATTTGAGCTTATGTGTGATGCTTCGGATTATGCAGTGGGAGTAGTCCTTGGACAAAGGGTTGAGGGAAGACCTCATGTGCTGCATTATGCAAGCAAGACTTCAACCGAACCTCAGCAAAACTACACCGCCACTGAAAAAGAATTACTTGCTGTAGTTTTTGCTCTGGAGAAGTTTAGGTCTTATTTACTTGGGTCTAAGGTGGTTATTTTTACTGATCATGCAGTAGTGAAACATCTCATTGCTAAGAAAGATTCCAAGCCACGTCTGATTAGGTGGATCCTATTCCTTCAAGACTTTGACTTGGAAATACGTGAAAAGAAAGGAGTAGAAAATGTTGTGGCTGACCACCTGTCTCGCCTTCCTCTTAATGACTATTTCTGAAGACATTTGCGAGACATTTCCCAATGAAACTCTGATGGCGGTAACACCAACTTTACCTTGGTATGCAGACATTGTAAATTACTTGGTCACTGGACAAACTCCTGGCTCTTGGGATGAGCAAAAAAGAAAGAGATTCATTTCACAAGCAAGATATTTTCATTGAGAAGAGCCAGAATTATTTAGAATTGGACAAGACCAAGTATTGAGACGTTGTGTGCCTGAAGAGGAACAATAAAGTGTGCTGAGTTTTTGCCATGAACTTCATTGTGGAGGACACTTTGGTGCTAAGAAAACTGCTTTTAAGGTTTTCTAGTCCGATTTTTGGTGGCCTTCCTTATTTAAGGATTCTCATAATTTTGTTAAGGCCTATATTAGATGTCAACGGACTGGAACGAGTGGGAAGAAGAATGAAATGCCTCAACATCCTATTCAACCTGTTGAAATTTTTGATGTGTGGGGAAGTGACTTTATGGGCCCCTTCCCGTTGTCCCATGGTTTTGAATATATCTTGGTGGCAGTTGATTATGTCTCTAAATGGATAGAGGCCATTCCTACGCGCACAAATGACCACTCTGTGGTTTTGAAATTTGTGAAGGCCAATATCAGATCTCGTTTCGGCTGCCCCAAGACTATTATAAGTGATGGGGGACCTCATTTCCGAAACCACCACTTCAATCAGTTAATCAAGAGTTTGGGAGTGACTCACAAGGTTGCTACCCCTTACCACCCTCAGACAAGTGGCCAGGTTGAAGTATCAAATAGGGAGATAAAAAATATTTTGGAAAAGACCGTTAGACCTGATAGGAAAGACTGGTGTTACGAACGCGGCTTCAAGATGTTTTTTTAAGACGTCTGGGAGGTTTCCCAGACGTCTGGGAGGTTTCCCAGACGTCTGGGATTTAATTTCTGCGGCGTACGGGGTTGCGTCTGTGCGCAGGAGCGCGCAGACCTGCAACCGCCGCTCCTTTCCCTCTCTCCTCCTGCAGGGCGCAGTGCTGCTGCTGCTGCTCTCTCTCTCTCTCTCTCTCTCTCTTTCTCTCTCCCCCCGAGCGGCCTTATAAGGCCCTCGCCCCCTCCCTCACTCTCATCTCCTCCGCTTCCTTCTTCTTCTTCCAGCCGGTGCGAGAGCGAGCAAGCTGCGGCAGCAGCGGCCGCGGCAAATGTGCGGGAGGAGGTTTGCGCGAGGGAGGAGACGCTCGACCGTGAGGGCTCGAGACGCACGGCTGGCGGGGGAGCAGTGGGCGTGGAGTGTCGCGGGAGGGCTGCTGCAGCTCGAGCACCAGGCGGACAGGGCGTGGCGCGGCCGTGCGTCGCGGGTGGAGAGCGAGTCGAGCTCTGATTCTGGAAGTTTTTCCAGAATCAGACGTCTGGGCTTCCAACCAGACGACGGTGAAGACGTCTGGAGGACTGTCCAGACGTCTGGCAAGTAAGTTATTTCGTTCTTCTTCCTTTTTCGCGCATACGGCCATGCAGCCATCCACCGCGCATTCATATGCAACCCGTCCTACTGAGAGCGAGGAGTGGATATGTGCAGGTTCTGCTCTGGAGGGCATGAGACTCGCCATCCAACACGAATCGGACGTCTGGCCGCAGTGCCAGACGACGGAGAGGACTTCCAGACGTCCGGGTTGACCATCGGACGTCTGGAAACTAAGCCAGACACCCCCGCAGGCTTCTGGACGTCTGAGGGACTACACAGAGCGAAGGTATCATCTGCACCACCTTTTAAGACGTCTGGAAGAGGTTCCAAACGTCTGATTTTGGACTGTTTCGTCGTTTTCGACCTGTTTAGGGCCCGTTCGGAGTCTGTTTTCCGTGTTTCGAGTTACATTCTTTTCGGAATAAAATCCTCTACCCGTTTACAGTAATTATATACTGTTCTTAGAAACTCCTTGTGTTTGATCCTTGTGTTAGGACTCTGTTCCATTGCAGTCTCGGGGTTGCGGAGGCACGCGGGATTTCCGACCACGCCCCCAGTACTCCCGTTGTAGCTGGTAGAGTGACTTGTAAGTTTATTAGTATAATTTGTTACAATTATGGAAAAATTAATAGAACCTAGTGCATTGCATGAATCCTAGGAATTAGAACTAGATTGAATGATAAATCCTAGGGCATTGCATGAATCCTAGGGCCGGAAAACAAGATTGTATGATAGATCCTAGGGTACGGCATGAATCCTAGAACTGGAAAACTAGTGGAATATATAAATATTGCAGTCTTGGAAAAGTGGAAAGGAAATAATAGCTGCCTGTAAATTGATTTAACAGCTGCCTATTATGAATAAATAAACATGATTGAGAACATGTGTTGTATGAACGTAAAACTGGAACGGTGAAACCTAAATATGCTGAGTTAAAAGAGCTGGAACCCTACGGGGAATTAGGAGTAGAATTCCTGGAAAGAGAATGAAATGGAACTGAGAAAGAAAGATGTGGAAGTGTGTTGTCTCTTGGGTATGTAGTGCCAGGGGAAGCACCTATTACCTGTTTAGTGCAGAGTGGAGCCAGCCGCCCCAGGGACACGGGGTTAGGTCTGGCCACTTTGTACCGACTTTTGGCGCTCGTGTACACAGTACCGAGGAGAGCTACTAATGTATAGCGAGTACTAGCTACCCCACGGGCCCCGGAGTGCTGCTAGCTCACCTACACCGACTTATTAGGCCCACTGAGTAAACCAGGGTAGTCAAGTGAGGGTGCGCGGACTGTGGAGGGGCAAGACCCCTGTTTGGTTACTGTGGAGGGGTTGGACCCCTGTTACTGAGAGGGCTCTGCCCTATACTAGTTCCGTGCTGTGCTTGGGCGCACCCGTTAACGGAAACGACTGACCGCGTGCCAGTGCGGGGTAGCTACCCGTGTGTTTATCGCGCGTGCCGTAGTCACCGTTACATCTGTCAGCGACCTTGGGGTGGTTGACTGAGAGTAGGATCACCACGGGGGACTCTTCCGGCCAGGAGAGCACCACGTGTTACTTCCACTTTTCGGAAAAGACTGCAATCAAGATCGTTCCCACGATGAACATTCGAGATCAAGTGAAGGATCTGAGAAATAGATAAATTGTGAAATAATAGAAAGACGTAAATAAAGGAAGAAAGAAAATAAAACAGCTACTGTACACTTTACTGCTTCTTTAGTTTTAGTTGCCACTCTACTCAGCGTTTCGCTGACGTGTTACACTCGTTACCTTTCAGGACCAGGTGTTGAGCAGCCAAGGTCAGCAGCTGCAGAGGACGTTGGGCCGAGTAGGGTCCAGCAAAGTTACCGTAGTTCTTTTGTACCCCTTTTTGTTCCACTGTAGTGAGTAGTTCTTGTTACTCTCTGTACTTTTCTTAACTTGTAGTTCATGTTATGTTATAAATGTTGTTCTACTGTTGTGGTGGTACATGCTGTAGTAGTTCCTTTTCTTACTGCTGTATTTTTGTTACTGCTAGTTATATTCATGCTGAATGTGGTTTATTTTACTGCTCTTTTGGTTACTTCCTCGTTGGACGACTAGGTCTTGGGATTAGTCGAGTCGGTCCGATTCTCGTGTCTCGTAGAGACTCGAGAATCGGGTCATTACAACTGGTCCCAAAAGCTCGATGATGCTTTGTGGGCTTATCGAACGGCCTATAAGACCCCTTTGGGTACTTCTCCCTTTCGGATTGTGTATGGAAAAGCGTGCCATTTACCTGTTGAGTTGGAACATAAAGCACTTTGGGCTATTCGAAGTGTTAACATGGATTTAGAGAAGGCAGGTAAGGCACGACTTCTAGAATTAAGTGAGCTTGAGGAGCTGAGGAATGATGCTTATGACACCTCTCAAGCTTATAAAGAAAGAACTAAGGTCTTGCATGATAAGTTTATTCTTCGAAAGACCTTTGAGCCCAACCAACAAGTCTGGCTTTTCAATTTCAGACTTAAGCTTTTTCTTGGGAAGTTAAAATCTCGTTGGGATGGGCCTTACATAATCACCAAAGTATTTCCGCATGGAACTGTGGAGATCAAAAATCCTTCCTCTTCAGCAACTCCCTTTACCGTCAACGGTCAACGATTAAAACCCTACAAAACTTTAGACGGCCATCTGGTTGACGAAGTTACTCTTGAGGAGCCTTAGCTCCTACCATTATCCGCCTCAGGTAATATCTTCCTTTAGCTATTTTTGTTTTCAATGAGGACATTGTTTGAACCAGGCATGGGGGAGTGGACCAGAGGCATTTTGTTTATAGCATGCATATATATATATATATAAGAGAGAGAGAGAAAGAGAGGAAAAAAAAAAGGGGTTTTGAGCTTAACTGACTAGATCTTGCAGTCTTAAACAAATCAGAACTCTAGGGTAGACTAAGTTAATTCTAGGGTCAAACTTTAGAAGCTAAATGAGCTACTAGCTTTAGACCTTTAGGGTCCTTTGTGGACTTAAAAACTTAAGTAGGAGTTAAGTTGCGGACCATTCCTCGAGAGGTTGAGGAAGGGAAGTTAGGGTTTGAGTTAAAAGGTGGGGTAGTACCTGGAGTCTTATTCTACTTTTTGGTTTACGGATCCTTGTAACCCAAGCATCCAAATTTCACACACATGGTCTGGTAATTAACTTAATTTCTGTCTGTCTGAAAGGAGATTTGGTTCTCCTAGTTTTGACTTAAGAGAGGCTTGAAAACACATTTTGATTGGAAGAGTTCCTGCCGCAGGAGAGGTGGAGTATATACTCACCTTGAGGATGCGATGATAACATATTACCTCCTAGGCGCTTGTCTCTTAGGATATCCATCCTACTGGGGGCATGTAAGCGCATTGCGCGGTTCAGGTACCATGGGCGGCCCTATCTCGAAGTGCCGATTGCCATAAGCCTGAATTCACTTAAGAAATCCATGGGCGATACTATCTCGAAGTGTCGATTGCCAGAAGTTCTTGGGGTCGTTATGGGCAGTGCTATCTCGAAGCATCGAAAGCCAGACACCCTTCGAGGTATGGTAATGGGGACAATGAATCCGACACAGACCGTGTTGATAGCTGATCTGAGGTTAGACTTAGAAGAATCAAATAAAAAAAAAAAATAGAGAGAGAGAAGTATATATATATATATAATCCTTTAACTCAAATAACTCAGACCAATGCACAAGCACGGATGCTTTAATCTTAGGGATTAATAAACTTTAGGATAGAGTCAGAAATCAGGAAAAGTTGTGCCTGCAACTCGTCTTTAGCCGACCTAGTCTGTAACTTTACAACTACTTAGGAACCTTGGGTATAGAGTCTGAACTTAATATGCTTTTGGAGGAAGACCAAGTGCGTTGACTAGTCTACTTGGAGTGCTAGGTTTCGCTTAATTTTGCTAGGGACTAGCAAAAACTAGGCATGGGGGTATTTGATTAGTCCATAGTTGTGGGCTATTTAAGTATTTAAGTACCTACACATTAGGTTAATTCTAACATTTATTTAGCATAAATTAGGATGTAAATAGATTAATTCATAGTTTTAATTTAATTACACAATCCATGCATTGCATTCATATCTTAAGTGCATTTAGAATTAGCTTAGAATGGCATTCATCTAATTAGATAACCAATTAGGTACATTGTTTTCATCAACATAGAAGTTGAGGGTCTGTATATAAATGACCCTGATATTTTAACATTATTTTCTTTATTCTTCTTCTTGCAGGAACGACTGTCTACCGCTCCAACGCCACCAGCTGCAGCAGTGAAGAACCCATTCAAGGAGGAGCGGATGTATTGGATCTGGTCGGGCAGCTGATTTCAAATTGGTGCAGGACACTACAAAAGGAGGTGGGAGGCAGCCGAGCTCGGGAGGCCTCCACCACCGACCCACCACTGTGTAGAGAGACCTTCTCTCTTCCATTCCATACTGTCGGCCTCTACCGTGGCGGTGAGTCTCCACCACCGTGGGCGTGTGGTGTGACAGGCCACACCGCCATCCGGAGCTCGCCCGCATTACCGTGAGCACCTTAGCGTGCATCTCCCTCGCCGTCGTCACCAACCACCATCGCCGCAGATACCATTCAACCACCCTTTCAGTCACTTAAGAAGTCCGGAAAATTTCCCGGACGTCTGAAGCTACCCGCTCACCTGCGACCACCCGCCTGCATACCCGTCTTAAGTCTACCCGCACCCGCACAACCACATCCTCCCACTCCACCTTCTGCACATGCCCCCCCCAACTGCACCCGCACCCGCTCAACCTGCAATCGCACTCTTCCCGCTCCTGCAGAGCCACCCACTCACCTCCAGCCGCTCCTGCGCCCTCTGCCAAGAGGCTGCCCACCCGCTCATCTAAAACCACGCACGCCCTCCTCAGCCTGCAGCGCCCTCTTCCCGCGCCTGCAGACCCGCACAACTGTGCACACCTTCCCCTCGCCTGCAACCTCAACCGCACCTGCAACCTCAACTGCGCCTGCTGAACCTCCTCTCGCGCCTGCAGAACCGCCAGCAACACCCGCTCTCCACGCGTACCAGCTTGCGCACCCGCCTGAAGCCACACGTGCGGCAGCATCGGCTGAAGCCACGCCAGCAGCAGCGCGCGGCAGTCCTCACCGTCAACAAGCCACGTGCGCTCACTGGCTGCAACACGTCCGCCGGAGCTCATCCGGCCGCCGCACGACACGCCGCCACCACCGCTTCAAAGCCCTCGGTCCAAGGGACTTCCTCCGAGCTTCCCGCGCCCGGCCATCCACTTCTCGTCGCGCAAGACAAAGGGGAAAAATTCCCCTGTTTTGCTACAGTAACCTACCAATTAGAAATTACATTTTCTGCCATTGTCACTTTTTAATCATATTTTATTGATTCTGCATTGCGGAAAATATCCTCTAGTTTCTCAGAATTGCTATTTCAGCATTGTTTCTTGCTTAAACCTTAATCTGAAGGCAATCTTGGCTTGATTCTTGTCCAAACTGACTGCGAACAAACGTTTTTATCTAGTGCAAATTTTAATGCGTCATTGCCTCCCTGTGGATACGACCCGCTCCTCTACGAGTGGTTATTTCTTCTTAAATATTGATTAGTCGATTTTTCCACCACATTAAACTGCAAACGACTTTAAAGCGAACAATCGACCAGTCAGCCAACACACCTCCCTCTCACATTTCCAAACCTTTTCATTCATCCATAAGAGCTCTACTCCTAACTCCCCGTAGGATTCATGCTCATATTCACCATATTATTCCATACCAGGTTTCATCATTCACAATTCCATTCTCGTATTATACACATGAACCTCGTATTTCCACAGTCTAGCATATGCAACAAGTGATATCATAGGTAACTGTTTAGTTATCTCAGACATTTCATATTCTAACAGGCAGCTCGTATTTATTAACAGGTAGTTGTTTACCATTCAGCTCATTTATTTACGACTGCAATCTCAATCACGCATACAAATAGTGCAACTATTTATCGTCTTATGATTCATAACACATCCTAGGTTTCTAGTTATCTAATTATCATATACGCATTCATATTTTATAAGTAGAACTTGGGGAAACCACTCTACCAGATAATCTGGGAGTACTAGGGCTCGAAGGACAGACTCACGTGCCTCTGCAAGCCCCAGACACGTAACAGATCGAAGTCCTATACCAAGGAACACATCATAGTGGAACGTTCAGAATAATATATAAGGATTTCTAACATGTAGAGGAACTCAAAAGGAAATCACAGATATTTCGTTTGTGTAAAACGAACCTCGATCGGACCCTAAACGGGTCAAAAAAAGTCTACAGACTCAAATCAGACGTCTGGAACCAAGTCTAGACGTCTTAAAAGTCACCAGAGTCTCACCTCATGTCCCTGCGTCAACCTCAGACGTCCAGGACTCCTGCTTGACCGTCTGGACCCAGCCCTAGACGTCCGACCTATCCGCTAGTCGTCTGGGAGTGCCTTCGATCGTTTGGTAAGCTGTCCAAAAGTCCGAAAAGCATGAGAGGGCATGGTGCGCGCCTTTCCAAAACTGCTCCTGCACACGACAGAGTAGCGCAACCCTTTTTAGCCCAACAAATCATCTCTGTGGTGCCGCCTGCATGGCTGTAACTGCGAGGACATACCTGTGAGAATACTCACTTTCAGACATCCGGTGTCATCACCAGACGTCCAGCCCGTCATCTAGAAGGCACTCCGGACGTCTGATACTGGAAAAACTCCAGTATCATAACGCGCTCTTGCTCCTCACATCGTGCTCCGCCGCGACTCCTTCTGCTCGGCGGCAGCTCCGATCACTGCAGGAATCCAAGGATGATGCCCCGACGCTCTCCTCCTCCCGCACGCGCTGCGGCGGCCGTGCAACCCTTTGGCGAGCCTCCATGAGCTTGCAACCTTGGCCTCCACCTCCTCCTTACGCTGCTCCTCTTCCTCGCTCTTACTCCCTTTCTCTCGCACGTCTCACTCACGGCAGTGGAGTGGGGAAGGAAGGTGGTGGTGGAGTGGAGTGGAGAGGAAGGGGGAGGCTCTTATATAGACAAAGTGTTAGGGTTTGGCGAGGGGGAGAAAAAAAAGAAGAGAGAGAAGGAGAAGGAACTGCATGCTGTCTGTGCACAGAAAGCAAATGTGTGTACAGGTTTTTAAATTTCCATACATCTGGGAAGGGGTCCAGACGTCTGACTGACAGTCCAGACGTCTTAAAAGGCTTAAATAGAACGGGTCTTTACATCATAACAAACTTAAGGGAAGTTTTGTCCCCAAAACTTGAGCTAGCTAGGGTGCGGAAAAGGAACATAAAACGCATAAGAAACTTAAAGAAGACCGAAGTCGGTCCGAAAAGACGTACCCTCAAAAAGCTCCGGGTATCGCTCTCGCATCACCACCTCAGGCTCCCAGGTAGCCTGATCTCAGATCTATCTTGGAGAATACCGTGGTACCTCGCAACTGGTAAAATAGATCATCAATCCTCGACAGCGGATACTTATTCTTGATGGTGACCCTATTCAGCTACCTGTAGTCAACACAAAGGTGTAGGGTACCATCCTTCTTCTTCATAAATAACACAGGGGCTCCCCACTGGGATGCACTGGGCCTCACAAAGCCCTTCTCCAACAGGTCCTGTAGCTGGGACTTGAGCTCTCGCAACTCAAGTGGTGCCATCCGGTACGGTGCAATAGAAATGGGGCTAGTCCTCGGTATCAGTGAGATCTCAAACTCAATCTCACGCTCAGGCGGTAGTCCTGGCAGCTCCTCTGGAAACACATCGGGGTACTCAATAGCCATTGGAATTCTCTGAAAGTCCGCCACGGGGCTAGGGTCCTCCACCACATAGGCTAGAAAACCCTCACATCCCTGGCTCAAAAGTCTTGCTGCCCGAAGCACAGATATGCACCTGAAACCTCCGTCCACCAGCCATCCGTGAAACTCAAAGGAAGGCATCTCCAGTATGGAGAAGGCGATCATCCTCCCAAAACAGTCCACCAAGGCGTGGTAAGCGGACAGCCAATCCATCCCCAGAATCATGTCAAAATCCTCCATCGGTATCATGATCAGGTCAGCGGGGAGGCTGTGCCCCCCAATACTGACCTCACAGTCTGTGTAGACCTCCTCAGCTACAAATAGCTGGCCACCTGGACCTCTGATCACAAACGGATCCTCTAACAACACGCAGTCCTGTCCCAAACTGATAGCAAAACTCGCAGTGGCAAAAGAGTGTGTGGCAACGGAATAAAAAAGCACGTAAACCAATCTACTGGAAACGGTAACCATACTTGCCACCACTGAACCGGATGCCTTGGCGTCTCTGTGTGTCAGGGCGTTGATACACCCTCAGCTCTCGGTGTAGAAGAAGCAGCTGCACTCTGAGTCTGGCGAGTAGCCGCTGGTCGGTACCCACCCAGTGATTGCTGCCCTCCCCCATGCGCCTGGGAACCACGACCACCTGCTCGGCCTCCACGCTCGGTGCGAGGAGCATTTGCTGCGCTCCAGCCCTAGACAGGCAGTCCCTCCTAATGTGGCTCAACTAGCCACACTGGTAGGAGAAGGGGACTCGACTCCCTCCCTCAATAGGTCCCTGCTGACAGCTGGGCAAGGGTTCAGTGCTGACAGCTGGCCCCTATCGGGGGCCCCTAAAGGCCACTGACTGCCCCGCAAAACGAGATGCCTCACTCGCGGGTGCCGCGTGCCTCCTCTCTCGTCGGCCCTATGAGTACTCTGGCTAGTAGGGCCTCTTCTGTCTGTTGTCGGTGTCTCGCGCGACCAGGTTGGTCTCCTCGTATGTCATGGCTGCCTCCACCACTCTCGAGAAGGTGGGCAGCTTCAAGGGCTTGACGTACCCCCGAATAGCAAGTCGGAGCCCTTCAGTGAACCTCCACAGGCGCTCCTCCTCCATAGCTACGGCTATCGTAGCAAAACGTGATAGCTTCAGGAAGTGCGTGCGATACGCGCTAACAGTCATCGTCCCCTCGCGGAGAGTGTGGAACTCCCGCCTCCTCTGGTGTAAAGACCCGTTCTGTTTTGAGCCTTTTAAGACATCTGGACTGTCAATCAGATGCCTGGCCAGACGTCTAGACCCCTTCCTAGACGTTTGGAAATTGAAAAACATGTACGCGCTGTTGCTTTCTGCACTCAGTTCATTTCTCTCTCCCCTCTTCTTTTCTCCCCCTCGCCGAACCCTAACTCACTACCTATATGAGTGCCCCCTCCATCTCCACTCCATCACCACCACCTTACTCCCCACTCCACAGCCATGAGAGAGGCGCGCGAGAGAGAGGGAGCAAGAGCGAGGAGGAGGAGTAGCGTAAGGAGGAGGTGGCTAAGGTCACGAGCTCGTGGAGGCTCGCTGAAGTGTTGTACGGCCACTGCAGCGCGTGCGGGAGGAGGAAAGCGTCGGGGTGTCATCCCCGACTTCCTGCAACGGCCGAAGCTGCAGCCGAGTAGGAGGAGCGGGTGCGGAACGCTGCGAGAGGAGCGGGAGAGCATTCTGATACTGGAGTTTTTCCAGTATCAAACGTCCCGAGTGCCTTCCAGACGACGGGCTGGACGTCTGGTGACGATACCAGACATCCGAAAGCGAGTATTCGCGCAGGTATGTCCTTCTCGCGGTTATGACCATGCAGGCCGCACCGTAGAGACGTTTTGTTGGGCTAAAAAGGATTGCGTTGTTCTGTCGTGCGCAGGAGCAGCTTTGGGAAGGCACGCGGCACGCCCTCCCACGATTTTCGGACGTTTAGACAGCTTACCAAAAGACCGGAGGCGCTCCTAGACGACTGGAGGATAGGTTGGACGTTTGGAGATGGGTTCAGACGGTCAAGCAGGAGTCCTGGACGTTTGAGGTCGACGCAAGGACATGAGGTGAGACTCTGGTGACTTTTAAGATGTCTGAACTTGGTTCCAAATGTCTGATTTGGGTCTGCAGACTTGTTTTTAACCTGTTTAGGGTCCGATCGGGGTCCGTTTTAGGCAAACAAAATATCTATGGTTTCCTTGTGAGTTCCTATACCTATTAGAAACCTTTATATACTGTTCTAAATGTTCCATTGTGATATGTTCCTTAGTATAGGACTTCGACCTGTTGCGTGTCTGGGGCTTGTAGAGGCACGTGAGTCTGCCGTTCAAGCCCCCAGTACTCCTGGATTGTCCGGTAGAGTGGTTTCCCCTTGTTCTAATTATAAAACATGAATGCATCTATGATAATTAGATAACTAGAAACCTAGGATGTGGCATGAATCCTAGGACGAGAATAGCTGCACTGTTTGTATGCGTAATTGAGATTGCAGTCATAAATGAATGAGCTGAATTGTAAACAACCGCCTGTTAATAAATACGAGCTATCTGTTAGAATATGAAATGCCTAAGATAACTAAACAGTTACATGTGATATCACTTGTTGCACATGTTAAATTGTGGAAATACGAGCTACATGTGTAAAATACGAAAACGGAATTGTGAATGATGAAACCTAGTATGGAATAATATGGTGAATATGAGCATGAACCCTACGGGGAGTTAGGAGTAGAGCTCCTATGGATGAATGGAAAGGCCTGGAAATATGGTAAACGGGAAGTGTGTGGGTCCTTGTGTACGTGGTACCAAGGAAAGCAACTGTCCCCTTTTTAGTGTAGAGTGGAGCTCTTAGGTTGTGACCCGAGGATAGGATTGGTCACTTTACACCGACTCCTGTCGGCCCTCGCGTACGCAGTACCGAGGTGAGATACTAGTGTAGGGAGGGAGATAGCCACCCCACGGGACCCAAGGTTAAGCTAGCCAATCTACACCGACTTCTTACGGCCCTCTGGGCAAACCGAGGTAGTAAGACAATGGTGCACGGACTGTAGAGGGACGAGATCCCTGTTTGGTTATGAGGGGCGAGACCCTTGTTTCTAAGAGGGCTTGGTCCTATACTGTTCCGTGCTGTACTTTGGGCATACTCGCTAGCGGAAATAGCTGACCGCATGCTAGTGTGGGGTAGATACCCGTGCGCTTATCACGCGTGCCGTAGTCACCGCTACGTCTAGACAGTGACCTCGGGATGGTTGACTGGGTGTAGAACTACCACAGAGGACTCTCCAGGCCGGAGAGCACCACGTGTGCCTCCTACTCTTCGGAAAAGACTGTAATCAAGATCGTTCCCACAAGGAACATGTGAGATCAAGAAAGAAATCTGAAAGTAAACCAATGGGGTGAAAGGAACTACTTGTAAAATAAAATAATTGAAAGAGATAAATTTACCCGCTAACTTTTACTGCTTTAGATAGTCTAGTTACCACTCTACTCAGCGTTCGTTGACTTCGTTTTTACATAACCCTTTACAGGTCCAGGAGTTGAGCAGCACAAGTTACCGGCTGTAGAGGGTGCTGGGCCCAGTCGAGCCCAGCAGTAGTTTCTTATTGTTGTTGTACTCTTTTTTTGCTAATGAGTTTCAGACGTTGTTTACTGTTTCGGTTACTGTACTTTGTTCTACTTTCCTGTTGTTGTGGTGGTATGTACTGGTTAGCAGCTTTTACTTCCTTTACTGCTTGTACGCTTTTACTGTTAGTTACCTTGCATAGTGAATGTGGTTTATTTTCCTGGTTTTTGGTTATTTCTTGTTGGACGACTGGGTTTTGGGATTAGTCGAGTTGAGCCGGTCTCGGGTCCTATGGGGATTCGAGAATCAGGTCGTAACATTTAGTCCTACCAAGTCTGCGGGAAGTACTGCTCACAGAAGAGGGTCACGAACTAGTCCTACGTCGGCTCTCCCCTCTCCTGGCCTCTGACTGCCCTCCACCACCTGTGTGCCACACTCTCTAGCTGGTAAATGGCAAAGGCCACATGGCACTCTGCAGGGGGCGAAGGGTGTCAAACAGCTTCTCTATCTGCTCCAGCCAGTCCTCTGCCTTAGACGGGTCCTCATCCCCCTTAAAGGACGGGGGCTTCAGCTTCCGAAACTATCCGAAAAGCTCGTAGTGTAGCTGCAGTGGGGGAATGGGCACGCCTCCAGGCAGGGAGGGCTCGTGCTCAGGAGTGTCAGAGTGCGGTGGGGGCGGCGGAGGATCGCCCCCTTCCCCTCCTACTCGTCCAGCGCTGCGTCGGTCTCTCAGTCCCACAGAGGACTCCCCCTCCACGTCCTCAAGAAGAGGCGCCCGTGGAGGCGGGTGGAGCTCCTCTCGTACTATATCCCTGATCAGCTGAGCGAGGTCCTGGGCCTGAACGTTCGGGAGAAGTGGCAGGTCAACTGGCACCTCAGGCCTGGCACGTCCACCCCTCCGACCTCGTCCACGGCCGCGTCCGCAGCCCACCTAAAGAATGCCACAACGAGGCATCTCCTGCAAGGAGACGCGGAAAACAGAACAAAAGAAGTCAACTCTAATGGACTTCAGTGGAAAGAACTCAGAACAGATGTTAAGTGGTATGTTGTGGTGGTTACTCTAGTTACATGTATGTGAATTGGTTATTCTCAAGTTAGTTGGTTCATTTCTCGGGATGACCTTCCTCTGATACCATCTTGTTACGACCCGGTTCCTGAATCCTTACAGGACCCAAGATCGACTCGACTCGACTAATTCCAAAACCCAGTCGTCCAACAAGAATTAACCGAAAAGCAGGAAAATAAACCACATTCACTATGCAAGGTAACTAACAGTAAAAGCGTACAAGTAGTAAAGGAAGTAAAAGCTGCTAACCAGTACATACCACCACAACAACAGAAAAGTAGAACAAAGTACAGTAACCGAAGGAGAAAACAACATCTGAAACTCATTAGCAAAAAAAGAGTACAACAACAATAAGAAACTACTACTGGGCTCGACTGGGCCCAGCACCCTCTGCAGCTGGTAACTCAGGCTGCTCAACTCCTGAACCTGTAAAGGGTTATGAGAAAACGGAGTCAGCGAACGCTAAGTAGAGTGGTAACCAGACTATCTAAAGTAGTAAAAGCTAACAGGTAAATTTATCTTTTCCAATTATTTTATTTTATAAGTAATTCCTTCTCACCCATTGGTTTACATTCAGATTTCTTTCTTGATCACGCATGTTCTTCGTGGGAACAATCTTCACTGCAGTCTTTTCCGAAGAGTAAAAGGCACACGTGGTGCTCTCCTAGCTGGGAGAGTCCCCTGTGGTAATCCTACACCCAGTCAACCACCCCAAGGTCACAAACAGACATAGTGGTGACTACGGCACGCACGATAAGCGCACGGGTAACTACCCCGCACTGGCACGCGGTCAGTCGTTTCCGCTAGCGGGTACGCCCAAAGTACAGCACAAAACAATATAGGGCCTAGCCCTCTTAGTAACAGGGGTCTAGCCCCTCAGAACCAAATAGGGGTCTCGCCCCTCCACAGTCCGCGCACCCTTGTCTGACTATCCCGGTTTGTCGAGTGGGCCTAACAAGTCAATGTAGGGTGGCTAGCTGAACCTCGGGTCCCATGGGGTGGCTAGCTCCCTCCCTACACTAGTAGCTCTCTCCGGTACCGTGTACGCGAGGGCTAAAAGAAGTCGGTGTAGAGTGGCCAATCCTAACCCCGGGTCCCAACCCAAGTGCGGCTAGCTCCGCTCTACACTAAATAGGGGACAGTCGCTCTCCTTGATACCACGAAATCAAGGGCCAGCACACTTCCCACTCACATTTTCAGACCTTTCCATTCATCCACAAGAGCTCTACTCCTAACTCCCCATAGGATTCATGCTCATATTCACCATATTATTCCATACCAGGTTTCATCATTCACAATTCCATTCTCGTATTATACACATGAACCTCGTATTTCCACAGTCTAGCATATGCAACAAGTGATATCATAGGTAACTGTTTAGTTATCTCAGACATTTCATATTCTAACAGGCAGCTCGTATTTATTAACAGGTAGTTGTTTACCATTCAGCTCATTCATTTATGACTGCAATCTCAATCACGCATACAAATAGTGCAACTATTTCTCGTCCTAGGATTCATGCAACATCCTAAGTTTCTATTTATCTAATTATCATATATGCATTCATATTTTATAAGTAGAACTTGGGGAAATCACTCTACCAGATAATCCGGGAGTACTGGGGGCTCGAACGACAGACTCACGTGCCTCTGCAAGCACCAGACACGCAACAGATCGAAATCCTATACCAAGGAACACATCACAGTGGAATGTTCAGAACAGTATATAAGGATTTCTAACATGTAGAGGAACTCACAAGGAAACCATAGATATTTCGTTTACGTAAAATAGACCACGATCAGACCCTAAACGGGTAAAACAAGTTTGCAGACTCAAATCAGACGTCTAGAACCAAGTCCGGACGTCTTAAAAGTCACCAGAGTCTCACCTCACGTCCCTGTGTCGACCTCAGATGTCCAGGACTCCTGCTTGACCGTCTGGACCCAGCTCCGGTCATCTGGTAAGCTGTCCAGACGTCCGAAAAGCATGGGAGGGTGTGCCGCGTGCCTTCCCAAAGCTGCTTCTGCGCACGACAGAGCAGCGTAACCCTTTTTAGCCCAACAAATCGTCTTTGCGGTGCGACTTTCATGGTCGTAACCGCGAGAAGGATATACATGCGCGAATACTCGCTTTCAGACGTCCGATGTCGTCACCAGACATCCAGTCTGTCATCTGGAATGCACTCTGGACGTCTGATACTGGAAAAACTCCAGTATCAGAATGCGCTCCCGCTCCTCTCGCCGCGCTCCATCGCGACTCCTCCCGCTCGGCTGCAGCTCCGACCGCTGCAAGAAGTAGGGGATGACGCCCCGATGCTTTCCTCCTCCCCCACGCGCCGCGACGGCTGTGCAACCCTCCGGCGAGCCTCCACGAGCTCACGACCTTGGCCTCATCCTCCTCCTCACGCCACTCCTCTTCCTCGCCCTTGCTCCCTCTCTCTCGCGCGTCTCACTCACGGCAGTGGAGTGGGGAAGGAAGGTGGTGTTGGAGTGGAGAGGAGAGGAAGGGGGAGGCTCTTATATAGACAAAGGGTTAGGGTTCGACGAGGGGGAGAAAAAGAAGAGAGAGAAGAATGAACTGCGCGTAGAAAGCAAATTTGCGTACAGGTTTTTAAATTTCCAAACGTCTGGAAAGGGGTCCAGACGTCTTAAAAGGCTCAAACAGAACGAGTCTTTACAGGATTCAAATTGAAAACTTGTTGTTTCTATTAAGATGGTATGAGTCTACTCACCAACTGAGTTATCCAACGAGTTGACCATAATTTTTCTTATTTTATTAGTGTCTCTTCAAATTCAATTCCTCAATTCGTCGACTTCATATACGATAGAGATTCAATATATTTCCAAATCCTTATTTTCTCTTAATTGTAAACCATGCTACAAAAATCTACCTACCTAGTGGTTCTCAACCGTCTTTACCAGTTGATTAATCTATTAACTTAGTAGCCTAGTCGATTAACTAATGTCAGCTTGATTTATGGAGTTCAACTTGAGCTCCAGCTCTCAACTCGATCGAGCTAGAAGTTTGTTCTCAATCATGTAAAATTCTTCCTACGCCTCCAATTTCTTGAGTTTGATCCCATGTTTTCTATTTAGGTGCAGGAAAAAAATGTAAAAGTTACTTATTTTGTAGCGTAAAGAGTTGGAGGTAATATAAAAATAAATTCAAAAGTAGATATTACATCACATATTTTCTCTTCACACAAAAAAATAATGTAATTAATATAGATTATCATCACTCAAAAAATCTATCATTACTTTTAAATAAAAATATATAAATGTAAAATAATTTTATATCAATATAAAATCAAAATTCACCAATACAAAGTTAAAATTTACAAATTCAAGAGTTTTTCATCGGTATGATCACTAAAATTATCTTTAAAATTATTTTAGATTGATATAAAATCATAAGATATACATCAAAATAATTTTATATCGATATATTTTAATTTAAAATCAAAAAAATCCTTATACCCATAACACACGAAATGATGATAACCTTTTTAAATATGATGAGAACCGTCATATAACATGACTTAGGTTATTTTTTAAATTTCTATACATTCAATTCTATTAATACGATAAAGATCACATCTATCACGTTTATGTACATTACCGATTACATCACATTTTATATTTTTATATATTTTGACTTCCTGTTTATAATTCGTATGTCACAACGGAAGAGACATTCTTTTGCCATAGTAGGCACTTTTCCACGTCTAATTACCAAAGTACATGCAAACCATTCACTTTACTTTCAAGAAGAAATTTATGTGATTATAATCATGAAGTGACCCCACGTTAAGGATAGGGCATATATTATCAGCTATAATAAAGGCATCAAATGACCCTTCTCACATGTGGTTTAATATAATATAATTAGTCGTTGCCTTCAAAAGTTAATATACAATATATTTCACTGATAGAAGTTTATTAAGGTAATTTATGAAATAAGTAAAAAAATAAAAAAATATAAAATAAATGGTGAACTAAATAAATTAACTTATTTAGATATTTTAATAGGTTAAAATTATTTTATAAAGAAAGTAAAATGACTTTAGCTTAGGTTAACATACTCTTAATCCGATGTAAGTGTTGAACAAGTTAAGTATTTAATATACTTGAATTTTGCAACCAAACACAGCCTAAATAACTAAATGGAGTAATCTTTCAAGAAAAATATGACTTTTCTATTAGCATAATTATTTGACTCCTTCATTTACTGGAGTTTGGGATCATTTTGAACTAAACGAAATACGTTGGAAATAAAATGTAATGTTCAATGATGTACTTTAATTAAATAAAAAAAAAACATTGAAACTTGCAACTTTTCATAAACAAAACAATATACTCTTTGCAAATATTGGAGATTATTTACTAACTTCATGTTTGTTTATGTGACTATAACGTTAATTAATCTATATTAATTAGGTCAAAGTATGAATTTAATATACCTGTCTTATCCCATTCAAAAAAAAAAGTATACCTGCCTTATCTTCAAGCTTGGCTAGTTTGACTTGACTTAATCAACTATCACAGCTCAACCTCCTTCGTCTCTGTCTCTTCCCTTATTCGCTCTTTTCGCTTTTCCTTGTACCCCCTTGCTGGAGAGTACGTACAAGTAGTTGTCAATCGAGTCCAAATCACCTTACAATCAACGAGAAATTATTTACGTGTGATCCCCGTACGAAAGCTTTCGAATTAGTCTGCGACATTTGGCAAGTCAATTAAAAACTCTATTAGGCAACCTGTTTACCATCTTAATACCTAATTCTCAAAGCCTCACGATCACTTGACTAAAAACCACACAGTCCTAATTAAGGATGCCAATATGATATTCCCCATTCAAAATTAATCTAACCCAATCCAATTGGGGCAGGAAAACCATTCCATTTTAGAAATGGATGGATTTGAGTTCACTAATTCATCCCAATTAGATTTGATTTGGATTTCGAAAAAGGCATCTCTTTCTCTAAATCCATATATTTGATTAGGTGTAGTATTTTAATTTTACTGGATTTTGTGTCATACCAAGATTTCCTTTCAAAAGTAATTTTCACTGATACCTTAAATTATCTCACAATGAAGCACTTTTATAATTTAAGAAATATGTCTCATTTGTAACATATAAGTATGTATCTATTTAGTTGCTTGTTAATATGTATTAACAATTCCTATGTAAACTTTGATTAAGATCTCTTAACTATGTGTGCATAGACATGTGAAACAATATGTTAATAGATATCAGTTGAATAAATGGATCCCCAATGAGTAATTGGATATGAGGTGAATTTTCTCTACTAAGTAAACGAGCAGTAGTGTGGAAAATGAGTTTCTAAATAAGGATGGATTTAGTGTTACCAAAGTCCAATCTAAAATCACCTCGTTGACGTCTCTAATCTTGATCAGTCATGCTTTTTTTGCACATTCGATGTTACACATTTAAGTTTCTTTATTGTGAAGTTGTTCCCTTCCTATTTTTCATTAGTAACTCCCATTACTACACAAAAGATTCACAACCAAGACACATGGGTACTAGATTGTTAAAATGAGCTCTTTTTGGATTCAATGAAACTTCTTGTTAAGTGCATCGCCATGGAAATATATTATCCCTTTCCACACGTCCTTAGAAGTTGGTATTTTTCAGGATGTACCCTTTTAGAACCCCCATCCCTCCACTTGATATTACATGCTTCCACAATGATCGATAAACGCCTAATTACGTTGTAATATTTATGTAGACTAAACTAAAGTGATAATTACTGTTACGACCCGATTACCGAATCCCTACAGGATCCGAGATCGGCTCGACTTAACTAATCCCAAGACCCAGTCATTCAACAAGAAATAACTACAAAGCAGGAAAGTAAACCGCATTCACTATACTAAGTAACTAACAGTAAAAAGTTACAAGCAGTAAAGGAAATAAAAGCAGCTAACAGTACATATCACTACCACAATAGTAAAGTAGAACAAAGTATAAAACAGAAATGGTAATAATAGTCTAAACTCACTAGCAAAAGGAAGTACAACAAAAACGGAAACTACTGCTGGGCTCGACTGAGCCTAGCACCCTCTGCAGTCAGTGACTCGGGCTGCTCAACTCCTGAACCTGAAAAGGGTTATGAGTAAACGGAGTCAGCGAACGCTTAGTAGAGTGGTAACCAACTAATTAAAGCAGTAAAAGGTAACCGGTAAATTTATCTTTTCCAATTATTTTATTTGCAAGTAATTTCCTTTCACACATTGGTTTACTTTCAGATCTCTTTCCTGATCTCAAATATTCCTCGTAGGAACGCTCTTGATTGTAGTCTTTTCCGAAGAGTAGAAGGCACATGTAGTGCTCTCTTGGCTGGGAGAGTCCCCCGTGGTGATCCTACACCTAGTCAACCACCCCGAGGTCACGAACAGACATAGCGGTGACTACGGCAGTCGCGCTAAGCGCACGGGTAGCTACCCCACACTGGCACGCGGTCAGTCGTTTCCGCTAGCGGTATGCCCAAAGTACAGCACGGAATAGTATAGGGCCTAGCCCTCTCAGTAACAGCGGTCTAGCCCCTCAGAACCAAACAGGGGTCTCGCCCCTCCGCAGTCTGCGCACCATCGTCTGACTACCCCGGTTTACCTAATGGGCCTAACAAGTCGGTGTAGGGTGGCTAGTTGAACCCCAGGTCCCGTGGGGTGGCTAGCTCTCTCCCTACACTAGTTGCTCTCCCTGGTACAGTGTACGCGAGGGCCAACAGAAGTTGGTGTAGAGTGGCCAATCCTAACCTTGGGTCTCAACCCAAGGGCGGCCAGCTCCTCTCTACACTAAACATGGGACAGTCGCTCTCCGGTATCACGTACTCAAGAGCTAGCACACTTCCTACTCACATTTCCAGATCCATTCCATTTATCCACAGGAGCTCTACTCCTAATTTCCCATAGGGTTCATGCTCGTATTCACCATGTTGTTCCATACTAGGTTTTATCATTCACATTTCCATTCTCATATTATATACATGCAGCTTGTATTTCCACAATTTAACATATATAACAAGTAATGTCACAGGTAACTGTTTAACTAGCACAGGCATTAGATATTTCACAGGCAGCTCATATTTATTAACAGGCAGTTGTTTACCTTTCTATTCATTCATTTATGACTGCACTCTCAAACACGCATACAAACAGTGCAAGTACTTCCTGTCCTAAGATTCATGCCAAATCATAGGTTTCTAGTTATCCAATTTTACATATGCATTCATGTTTATAATTAAAACAGGGGAAATCACTCTACCAGACAATCTGGGAGTACTGGAGGCTCGAATGGCAGACTCTCGTGCCTCTGCAAGCCCCGAACACGCAACAGGTCGAAGTCCTATACCAAGGAACATACCACAATGGAATATTCAGAACAGTATATAAGGCTTTCTAACATGTAAAGGAACTCACAAGGAAACCACAGGTATCTTGCTTGCGTAAAACGGGCCTCAAACGGACCCTAAACAGGTCAAAAATAGAACTGCAGACCTAAATCAGACGTCTGGCACAAGGTCCAGACATCTTAAAAGTCACCAGGGTCTACCTCAAGTTCCTGCGTCGGCTTTAGACATCCAAAACCCCTACTTGATCATCTAGACCCAGCTCCAGATGTCCGACCTCTCCTCCAATCGTCTGGGAGTGCTTCTGGTCGTCTGGTAAGCTGTCTAGACGTCCGAAATGCGTGGGAGGGTGTGCCTCGCGCCTTCCCGAAGCTATCCCTACACGCGACAGACCGAATCGCCTACTTTTAGCCATACAGATTGGCACTGCAGTGCGGCCTGCATGGCCATAACCGCAAGAGGAACGCACTTTCGCGAAACTCTGCTTTCAGGCGTTCGGTGTCATCACCAGACGTCCAACCTGTCACCTGGATGACACGCCAGACATTTGATTCTGGGAAAAACCCAGAACCAGACCAACCTCCCACTCCCCTCGCTCCGCGCAGCCGCGGCCTCTTCTCCTCGTCTGCAGCTCCGGCTGCAGCAGGGTGTCAGGGACGTCTCCCCCGACTTACTCCTCTTCCCGCACATGCCGTTCCAGCCGTGCGTTCTCCAGCGATCTCCCACAAGCTCGCGAGCTCAAACTCCTCTCTTCATGCCACTCCTCCTTGCTCCTCGCTCTCACGCCCTCTCTCTCGCTCGTCCCTCTCGCTGCAATGGAGAGGAAGGAAGGAAGGTGGTGGTGGTGGAGTGGAGAAGAGAGGAAGGGGGGAGAGGGGTTATATAGAGGGAGCGGGTAGGGTTCTGAGGAGAAGAAAGGAAGAGAGAGAAAAGGGAGGAAGACTGTTTGCGCGCAGACATGACGCTGCGTACAAAATTTTCAATTTTTAGACATCTGGGAAGGGGTCCAGATGTTTGACTGACAGTCCAGACATCTTAAAAGGTTTAGAACAGAACGGGTCTTTACAATTACCCTCGACAAGATTATGCTTGCTCACTCTCTATGTTCCACCTTTTCTTCTTTTATTCTTTATTCTTTAAGGTATTGCTTGTTTCCCAGAATAGTTTTGAAGGGATATGTTTTTCTTAAGAACTTTCATTTAGTATTTGATAGATGTATGGGTCAAATCATAAGATAACCTTGAGTTATTTCTTATTTGACGATGAAATATTATTTGTTAGGAGCAATGAAATCAGAGATAACTTGATGGTTAATGGATCAAATCAGGCTAAAAGTTAGTTGAGAATTTATCTTTAGACGATTTTAGGTCTTAATGAGATGGATAAAAGTTTTTATTTATAACACTTATGTTCTATACAACTATGCATCTCCATTTCTAGCTGCATCAAATTTATCCATTAGAATAGTCAAATTAGAAGCTTTGAGGGGAAACGTTATACTCAAAAGAAAGCATGAACGCGATAAATATTACCCCTTACTATGAGAAGATTTCACAAACATATATTGACATTATTATCAAACATATGGTCAAACATTATTATCATAACTGCAATTTGCATCCTATAAAAAAAAAGTAAACTTAACATTGCTACCTTCTCCTGCTAAGTTTGGGAATCATGCAATTGAGAACAACAAGATTGACTTGAGAAGTTAAGCATTCAGGCCTAGTTTACTTGGAGGGTTAACCTCTTAAAAGAGGGGTTAACCCCTGTTTACTTGACTACTTAACCCTTCATTTGCTAACCTGGATTTAACAACTTTAACACGGGTTTGTCTAACACCAATTTCAACTAGTATTAGCCAAACCCATATTAAAATTATGCACCACTTATGTCTCTGACATTCCTCATGTTTTATATACCTAACACCACTACCAAGTAAACATTATAACGGTTAACAACACAACTTAACACCAATTCAAGTAAACACAAATCGATGTTAACAACACACCGCAAGTAAACACAATTATGGGTTAACACTAGTTTCACATTTCTTAACACTACTTTCCTAACCCCTCAAGTAAACTAGCTCTCAGATTTCGTGTTCATATGCAAAAAGAGGTTTATATGTACATTAGTTGGGAAGGTCTCTACCTGCACTGCTGCATAGCTTTTCTCGTAGCAGTTAACTTTTACATGTACTGAATTTGTGATACACAATTGAGGATCATAAAGTGGAAAGAAGTTGCCGTATAGGTAAGAATATGAGGTTTTTACACACATCATATCTTAACGTAAGAAGTACATGATTACATATGCATCTAGCAGCTTTATTCCACCATCAAGATGAAATGCAACCAGTAGTTTCAATCAAGCATTCCGGTGAAGGTGAAGTGAAACCATGTTGATGTCTGCGTAGTTGCAAGTTCAAATTGACCCAAAGCAATATGTTGCAATCAAATTGACTGAAGTAGAAAATCCCTCAAAGGCAACTCTTTCCAAAGCTTAATGTCATCTTTGCGGAATGCCCAACTTTGGGGAAGACAAATGTCAAATTAGAATTACAAACATTGAATAAGAATACTAGAAATGTTATGTTGACAACCAAAGAAAATTTACAAAATGGCAATACCAGCACACATGCATGCTTTACAGTTCCAATATTAAGAGTACATGAAAACAGTTAAAATTCAAACAAAAGATGGTAGTTGAAAATAAAATTGAAAGCTATTTCATAAAGCTTGAAGTTGAAATTCACATTTGTAACAATTGCGATAACTTATCTTTTAAGATAATGTAGCATTGATAGAAGCTTAAGATACATTATAGCATTCCATTGTTACATGTCCCTTGGGCAGGAAAGGGAATAAAGTTATTAATACTCGATATTAGTAACAGAGAAGTATTTACATGTGGTATTAGAGTACTTGAGTATCTTCGTCCCACACGTCCTTCTATAAGGGGAACTAACTGCTTATGATAAGAAAGTGGGCTCAAATAGCTATATGTAACATAATCAAAGTTACTAGGATCACATGTTCCTCATGTGAATTGCTGCAATAGGGGTTACCCTACATTTGGTAAGTTATGTTAGTACATGAGGGTGGTGAATTTTGTAGCAACAATAGATAGAATCAATCACACAAAGGTAAGGAATTTAGAGAGGAAACCTTTATTGGAGAAAAACTCTACCTAAATATCTCAGTCTAGTATTTTGCACTAGATGGGAAAACCACTAACCACACTATAAATAACAATGAGATAGCATTCCTCTTTACAATAGCGACAACCACCAAGGAGAGTTGCCTCAAAAGAGAGAATGGGAAACCTACAACTTGAGTATCCAAATAAGAAATAAAAATACAAGAAGTGGCCCTAAGAACCTTGAAGGATTAACTAAGTATATTGAGACAGAGAGAATTCCCTTATCAAACCGACAAGGTACAAAGATAGACAAGAGGGAGGGTGTTTGCTCTTAGATGATTATTAGAACAAATGAGCACAAGAATACCAAATAGCTAAAATGAGAGAGTTTCAGCAAGAGATAGCATAAGAAGGTGTGTAGGCTTAGGTGACCCTAGGTATGTATTTATCAAGTATAAAAGGTCAAGTTTAAGTCTTACGGGCCATTAGAATTTGAATTAGAATGCAATTATTACAGCTAGAATGATTAGGAAATATAATTACACAATTATGCAAGAATGGATGCTTGAAGAGGATTAGTAGACGACTACAAAGGCTAATTAAGATGTATGAAATTATGTTAGGATGTTTGAATGTGTCTGAGAGGGCATCCTAAGTTAGAGATTAGACGTTCGAATAAAAGGTCCAACATTCAAAAATTTTTAGTTGTTAATCTCAAACATTAAGATTGAATGAGGATGTTTGAAATAAAGTAGACGTCTAAAAATGATAAGTCAAATGTATAGAAATAAGGGTAGACATTTGAAAAGAGGATAGGAAACAAATGAGCTACTGGAGTCAAAAATTGGATTTAGAGATGTCTAAGCTAGTAGAAGAGATGTCCAAAATAGAGTTTTTAGAAGCCTAAAAAGGTAGAGCTTCAACAAAAGGAGATCTAGGGATGTTTGAGATAGATGAACAAATGTTTGTAAATGATCAGTTAGACATATGGAAAGTATCTAGATGTCTCCCTTTTCAATAGGACATGTTCTCTTTGACCTCCTTTATATAAAGACATGAAATCTCCATTTTCAAGGAACTCCATGATAGATTCCTTGAAGCCCACCAAACCTCAGATGAAATAAAAGAACTGCATCAAATGCATGTGGAAGTGTAAAATTGTTAAATACGAGACAAAGAGGTCATTTCAAGGGTAAGTACAAATTACCAAAGTAGTTGTAACATCCATATCTGATGAGTGTGTTTTCGCGATGGAAAGTTAGTGTTTTGGAGAACCCGTTGTCGTAGTCGCAAAAATCACTATCAGATAAAATTTATACCGAAACTCAAAGTGAGTCCCAAGTTGAACAAAGGGAGGCGAACGTTTGGTTTGAAATCTGCGCTTCAACTTTATTTGTTTTTGGTGTTTTTATCTTTTATGAGTTTTTTGGTATTTATAAGGCAAGAGATCAGGTCGATAAAATCTAGCTAATCTACTTGCAAAATATGAAAAGGAGAGTGAGAGAGAGAGAGCATCAATATATTTATCTAACCAAAGTTTGCTATAGATAAACAATTACACTAGAAAGTAGTAAAACATAGATAGAGGTGAGAGGAATCCCCCTCGACGGTCGCTTGGAGGACGACTCACTCTGACGTCGCCCGGAAGACAATGGTAAGGAGCTGGACGAAGAAGAATTGTGTCGGAGGAAGGACTAGGCAGGATGGCGTCACAGCAAGGATCTTCTTCCTGAAGGTGTTGAGAGGACGTACACGGGATGCTCCACGAGGGGGATGAGAGGCGGGAAAAAAGTTTGATTTTGTACTCTAGAGGAGCATCCCAAGCTTGGGACAAGCTCTCTCTAGAGCCTTAGAGGTGGTGAGGGAGAGAAAGGAAGAGATGAAGAAGAATGGAAGGAGTAAGGGTCCTTTTATAGTTGAGGAGAGGAGGCATTTCGTGCATGGGACATTTAGTGATGTCCATAAATGTCACTGAAGACTTGCCTTAAATGTCACTATAGCCTCCAACTAACACTCGCTTACAGCTATGCTCGCGCACTCGCTTTCTCGCTGTCAGATGCTTGATCGACGATCAAGATTGCGCGAGGATCGCGCTCTCTGGATTATGTTAGGTGGCGTGTCAGATGGCGCATTATCGCGATTGCCTCCATCGGTTGTGCCACGTCATCGCCTCCGCTGCCATCTGACTGGAATTGTGCAATTGAATTTTGTCCACACCCTTTCGACGCGAATTGAATGTGCGCGTGAGATCTTGATCACGCATCCTCCCGTTGAGAGTGGCGGGTGAGACCATTGCGGCACGCTGGTGGATTGTTGAGCTAATGATTGAAGTGGCTGAGAATTAGAGTTGATGAGCTCCTCAGATGAAGCGGGCGACGTAGCGTACATATGGCTGTTGGATGGGCATCCAACGGCCCAGATTGAGTGGAACGTGTGCTTTAGAAGTTGTGTGGATATTTTGGCGGCTCAAATGGTGCCACGTGGCGCCATCTGGACTATCCAACTTCAGATGCTTGTAGGTGGTGCCACGAACATCGAATTGGGTAGATTTTCGTGTCGTTGGGCTACGATCGTCAATCCAGATCCATCCGTGCGGTTGGATTTATCATTTGAAACTCCGAATTGCATCACCTAGGCCCTTAGTCATTAATCTTTGTCAGACTGCATAAGGTGTTACAGGACTCCGATCAAGACGATTTCAGAGGCGTTGGACTCTATTCGTCATCCTGATCAGATCCATGCAGTCGGATCGTTAATCTGAGGCCCTGAAATAGATATCCTTCTCTCCTAGCCATAAAAGGACACGAATTAACCTAAATTTATACAAACTATTCTAAATGCAAAATGATGCATGCTATGTGATATTTATACTATGAAATGCATATCTAAGCTTAGGAACATGCATAAATAGCCATTTTAACCTAAATGGATGTGTCTACTGTTGGTGTAAGGGCACCGCGATTGTTAATTTTGATGATAACAAAATACTTGTTATTTAACATTTGCATTTGACTTCAAGATTTCAGGTCAATTGCAAATGGATACAAGTATGAAGAGCTCACGTTCATGGTGGATTGGAGAAGCTCATTGGAGGAGGAGTTTTGCTTAGAGCGAAAGCTTGAAGATAGACCAGAAGAATATGACAAATATCTTTTCCATCTTGTACTTTGTATCTTTTATTATTTGCTCTTTTATTTTCTTAGAGTATTTGTTAAAGAGCTCAAAGTTACATAATAGTAGTCTTATGAATACTTGCACAACGCTATGATACTTAGACATTTCGTAGAGAACTTACAAAACCAAAGTAGGCATCAGATAGCCTGATCAGACGTCTAATCTGGACTTCAGACGTCTGATTTTGACTTTTAAGACGTCTGACTGTTTGATCAGACGTCCAAAACACTTAGGCTGGAGAATCACTTACTGTCTACCAAATTTAGATGTCCAACCCTTAGTCCAGACGTCTTAGTAGACGTCTGATGACTTCTCCAGACGCTAATTAGTGGAATGTTGACTTAGAAATATAATTGTTGAAGATTGACCCTTAATCTTCTTTCAGACGTCCGTAGAGGACCTCAGACGTCTGATAAGTAGACGTTAGCCTTCGATATGTTAGCCTTCGATTAGGCCAAAATCACTTATCTTCAGAGGTATAGCCATTTATGCCTTGAGAAATCCATTCCCGCAGTAATTTAGGTTTCCAGACATCCATACCTAGTGTCAGACGTAAGACAAGTCATCTGACCAACTTACACAAGAACCCTGTTTAGGTCTGAACTAAGTCAGTAAGGAAACCCATTTAGGATTAGACGTCTTATTTAGTTTCCAGACGTGTTAAGAGTAGCTTACAAATGTCTGATACCTGACCCAGACGTTTGATAACACTGTCAAAATCATTAATGACTCTGATTCTAGCTTGTTTGCCTCGGGTTAATGCCCAACGGCTACTTAAGACTTCCATAGCCTTCCTAAGCTATCTATAAATAGGAGAGGCCCCTTCCTTTGTTAGACACACCAAGACACACTAAGAAACACTACTTTCCACCATATTTGTGTCTTAGAGAAGTAGAAGAAGTTTTAGCTCTCAAAAGCCATCGTCTTCATCTTGAAAGCTTCTTTCTTGCTGTGCACCCACTCTCCCACCTACGATAATGAGAGCGATGTCGTGCCATTGTGTGGTTCACGCATCCGTGTTACTAAGTCAACACACTTCAACCAAAGAGAAGATCATTTACCTATAGTAGCTAGATTTAATTATTCACTTTGTGGCTCTATAGGATTATTGTAGTTTTCATTGTCTTTGGTTGGGTATTCTCTTTGCGAATTCCCGTCTCCATCGAGAGACTAAATACTCATTGCGAAGATGAGGGGTTTAAGGCACGCTACCCTCGTTCAAAGTAGCGTCGGTTGTAAGATATTGAACTACCCTCGTTTAAGTAGTTCGGATAGTGGATTTGATCGACTCGATCCATCAGAAAATCCTAAGTCGAGAGACTTAGGTGGTTTTTACATGGGTTTGGGTTTCCACCTAAAAACCCTTGTGTATTTGTGTGATTGCTTTTTGTGAAATTGTTATATTTATTTCCACTTATACCTGCATCACGCATATCTCATTCTCTCCCGTAGAGAAATTACATCTACATCAATATCCATCGTATCCAAGAACGAGAAGAACAGTAAAAACATCAAACCTAGTTGACAGCAAAGCAATTGTGATGACGACTAGTTTGTAGTGGCTAATAAGAGCCTTGGTTGGTGGACAACAACCCATAGAAACGACCTTAGGGTTTCTCCACTCTCCCCCAACTCAAATCTCTCCCGCCATCTAGCAAGCCCTTGCAATAATGAAGTGGATCCTGAAGTGGATCCCACTATATTGACAACGAAGAGGGGTAGTGGGATATGTTGTATGATTGAAACTAATCCATGTTTAGGGACTCGATTGAGAGAATAATAAAGTAATCATATAAAAGGAGAGGACACTAGAGTTGTTAACTCAGTTTCACTTTAATGGTTTACATTTAGGGAGGGGATCTAACCCTCAATTGCTTACTATAAGAATCTCTTTCTTAGTTTCCTATGATACAATAAGGGTCACTACCCCCTTTTTGAGTACATAGATCCCTTTTAGAGGGGTTTTAGATTAATGTAATTAAGATTGGTAATTATTTGCTCATTGGGAAGCATAATCGACTCACATGTCACATGGCAAGAAGTCATCCATGCTATTCTAGAAGTTGTCATCCAAAAGGCTTTGCTTGAAGAGCTAAATATCTATTTGATCATGTGGCCTCCAATAGTAGAGTACTGGGGTGTTGTAATAGTTGAGGTAAGGCTAAAGATGAAATTGGATCAGATTCAATTCAGATGTAGGTATCTCCATATTCATATTTGTTTTTCGAAATCGAATTCAATTTCGAGTTCAGATATTAAAAGAAATAAGAATTTTTATTACCACATCTTAATAAATTCATATATGAATTTGAATACGAATAAGATATTAATCGAATTTGAATTCGAATTGGATATTCATCGAATAAAATTACGAATATGATAGTGATTATATTTGAATATGAATCTTAATCCATTATTTATTAGATAAGTTTTCTTAAAAGAAAATATTGGATAAATATAAATAGAAACAAAAATTGAAAGAAGATTTGTAGGATAAGCAATATTTTGTATATGAATGAAATCGATATTAAAAACTTTGTTATAAAGGGTGAAATGAAATTAAATAGCTTCGTTATCTAAAGATTGATTTCTTTTTGTATAAGTTGTTATTTCGTACAAGCATCAACAACTAATACATATATACTATTTGCTTTCCTATAAATATAAGAAAAGAATGAATCATTATTTAACTATATAAGAGTAATTAAATTAAAATATATTATATAAAATAAAGAATGACAAAATAAAAATAAAAAGATAATAAGAATAAAATGCATTCTATATATCTATTTTTGAATTTTATACACATATGATTAATATTAAAGAAAGATTTTAGGAAAGTATACTAATTTTGATTCATGGTGGTTCAACTAATAGTTTGTAGTGCTTCTACTAGTAATGATGGTAACCTGAAATCTTAAGAGAGATAACATATTAGGAAACCATAACATTTGTAGAATAAGTGATAGGTTAACTCCTTCAAGTAGATTTATATAGCTACAATGGGCATGTGTTGAAGTGGGACGTGATGTCGAAGTCAAATCTGAATCTGAATTCAAATGTATATAATTGGATATTCGATTCCAAATCCAGTTTTTTTCCATAAGATCCGAATCTGAATCCGAAAATTATTTGAATCCAAATTGCTAAGTCCAAACAGAATCACATACGGTATCCAGATATCCAATTCGGATTCAGATCTGTTTTCATCCTTAGGTAAGCCCTAAACGTCTCTCCCTTTTTTTGGCGGATCTTTGCTAGCTTCTTGGAGTTGTTTTGGGTCCTTTGCTACTCAAAGAAATACTGACAGAACTTCTCTATCAACTCATCAAAGGATCTGATCTGTCTCGTTGGTGAGTCACTGAACCATTCACAGGCATTTCTACAGCTAGTTAAAAGGGACAAGAATACCCAACACATGATAGCATCGGAGTAGCCATGGATTAGCATGTGTTGTCGATAATTTCCCACAAAAATAGTTGGGTCAATGCTTCCATTGCATTTTGACAGTGTAGGGTGTTTGAATTGTTGGGGGAGGGGTGTGCTCATGACCTCTTCCTTGAATGGAAATGCTGTGGAAAAAGGCTTTCTATGTATTCCTCTCATCGCTCAGGTCACTTGCCAAATAATGTCGGGCACTTAGTCATCTAAGTGAGGGCAGGATGGGTTGAGGGAAGTTTGGGAGCTTACCTTAGAAACCCTGGGTGACTCCTCAAGGTCTTGCCCAATCCTCGCAGTGGACTAGTTCCCATACTCCTCCAATTGTTGCCTAAGGTTAGCATTCTCTGCCTCAACTTGGTGGATGTGGATGTTGTTTGATTTCTCGAGTGAGGGTTCTTGGTTTATAGAGCTTTCCTTAGCCTTAAGAGCCGCTTCCTTCCAAGGTTGGGCATCCCGGAGTAACTCTGCTAGCTTGTGCACCTCTTTGGTGATGGCCTGGAGCTATGCCTTTTACTTCCTCTTGTCTTCTTCCGCCTGGCGAAGAGGGTCGAGGTCCTCTTGGCTTGGGGTCTTGAGTTTGGGGGACTCTACCTCATTTTCTTCTATCTCATGTACCTCTTCTCCCTCAAGGGATGAGGAGGACTCCTCGAAATGCTTTTTTATGTCTTCTAACGAGAGGCTCGATTCATCTTCAATCCTCCAATTTAGACTAGAGGCCTTGCTTTTCTTCATCTTCGAAGTTACATCCTAAGACTATGTATTTTAAGCCTTCCGAGCATTTGAAAAGATTTTCAGACAATTCAAATGATTTGTGTTAGGGACCGATTGAAGTAATACAAAAGTAATCGCATAGAAAAGAGAAGATACAAAAGTTGTTAACCCATGATAAAGGTACCTCATTCTTAATACAATGAGAGTCATTATCCTCTTTTGTAAGTACATGAATCTTCTTTTATAAGAATTGCAGATCGTAACTAAGATCACCCAACCCTGACCTCTCTCGGATCACTTCGCTGTCGCCGACCAACCATCTCCCCGCACAAGTACCACGTGATACGATCCTTGAGTTAACCCGCTCACTGCTAGAGCGGGAAAAAAGAAGTAAAATACCAAGCACCTCTCTTTCCCCCTACAGGCTATAGCAAACCCGTTTCCCCTCTCCTATTTACGACGCTCCCCCCCTTCTCCCGCCAAAACCCTCTACCCACCAACAGCAATGGAGCCCCCCGCGGCCACCGCCGTCGCCGTCGCCTCCGAGAACTCCGTCCGCCGACCGGTGAGTTCCCCTCCTCCACACCACCGATCCATCATCCTCTTCCTCCCTTCTCAGATCTCACGAACGACGACCTCTGCCGGTTGCCTCCGTGCGCAGAGGAAGCCTAGGGTTTTCCAGGACGAGGTGGATCCCGACGATTCCTTCGACGACGAGCACGACGACCCCTCCCCGAGGCCCAAGAGGAGGCGCGCCACCGCGGGGGTCGCCGCGTCCAGGCTGCTTGGGGAGCGCTACAGCTTGATGGGTGCGTATTTCTCGCGATCCTTTCGCTCGGTATTGCTCTTCGGAATAGCGGTTTCTTCACAAGAGTGTTGGAGCGAGGGGGTTTAGGGTTCTCTCGGAAGCGATTGACCTGTTGAGGCCTTGTTTGGTAATTGGGATAACCCGCAAAAGTTAGGGTTATCCATATCTAGAAGCTAGGTTAGTACAATTTGCGCGCTAAGGCCACTTAACTCGTGTTAACTCATTTCACAGTGAGGTAGGTTAAGTTAGAACGGGTTGAGAATATAACCCACATATTCTCTCCTGCAGCTTCATATCATAGGATAATCCGCCAGTTCAATAATTCTTCACACCAAGGCATCCCTCTGCTTACCAAACAGAAATGTAGGTTAACTCAGCTGCCAAAAAAGTACCTAGTTACGGAGCTAGAAATACAACAAAATATTCGTTGTGTTGGATGAAACTAATTTTCCTAGATTCTGGACTATTTCAAGAATTGGATGTTTGGATTTTTCCGTAACATTTTGGGTGATTTGGAGTGAGCTTTTTAACTGGATTATGGATTCCTTGATGGTAATTTCTCAATCTATTTTAATTGGATATGATTAAGTCCCAAATCCTGGAGGAAGTTGCGGAGTCTAAAATTCAGGTTTTGCTTTGGATCGTCCACTTTTTTCACCTTAGAATCTAGTTCCGACTTTCACCTGGAACCCCACCCTTAAAAGTTTTCTGGTGAAATTTATTGCTGGAAAAACTAGAAATTTTATTACTAATTGCAATCATTTTGTATGGTTGGAGGTGATTTTTAGCTATTTTTATGTTGGAAAGATTTATTTTCCTTTTAGGATCTATGAGATTGTTAGGATGTGTTTTTGGGGATTGGAGAGGTGGATTTTGTGGAAGGATTTCGATTTTGCATTTTGTTTCTCCGTAGGTTTTTTAGACCTGCAGACTGCAGATAAGAAAATTCAAATTCAAGGGTCAAATTTAAGGGGTCGGGTAGTGATTTTTTTGTGGTCCCCCAAAAACTAGTTGGCTAGCGAATTTATGATCATCATTTTTCTATCTTAAAATTGGAGTTCCTGAAAAGCTTCTAACACACAGTTCAAATCAAGATATTGCGTGTGTGATTTTTATGGTCAGACAGTATGAGTCAAACAATGTTTTATGTTCTGTACGCAAGTTCTTGACAGGTTCTTTTTGGGGATGACATTTTTCTGTCAATACAAAAATAAATTCTGAGATGTCTGGTGCAAATGTTGGATCCGTATACCCTTTTTGGCAGATGTGATCAAGTACAATGGAAAATTGATCCCCCTTGCTGTGAAGCTTTGGGTTGAGCGATATGAGAAAGACGGAAAGTCTGCAATGGCTGAGCTTCTAATGTCTCTCTTTGAGGTGATAGCTGCCAGATACTAGGATTGCTCCTAGCTATTTTCATCCTGCATTTTTTTATTTTGCTGTTAATCTTATTGTAAATAAACAGGCTTGTGGAACTAGGTATCAGCTTGATGCAAACTCAATTGATGAGATTGATGTGGATAGTGTTGTTCTTGATCTTGTCAACCTTGCCAGGAAGGTATGCTCTGCGATAAAACTATTTTTGATGTTCTTTTTAAAGCTATTAAATCTTTTCTCTTTAAATTTTCTCAAAGAAGAAAAACATTAGGATGCGAGATCTGAGATGGCTTCTTGACAGAGAAATCTCTTTTTCAATTATTTTGACAATAGGGTGAAGTGGAAGACTATTACTCTTCGAAACAGAAGGATCTCAAGCACTTTAAGGAGAACCTGGCAATACTCTGGGAAAGTTTAGTTCTTGAATGTCAGAATGGACCACTATTTGATAAAGTCCTCTTTGAGAAATGTTCAGACTACGTCATTGCATTATCATGGTATTATGATAGCCTAGTCTCTCTATATTGTGTTGGAAATGCATTTAGTGTTCTGTAACTGTTTCTTGCTATTGGCTTTTCTGATTTATTGTCTATCATGGAGGACTCCTTTAATTTATATTGCTGATTTTTGTCTTTCAGCACTCCTCCAAGAGTTTATCGTCAGGTGGCTTCGATGGTAGGTCTCCAACTTGTTTCGTCAACCATAACTGTTGCTAAAACTCTAGGTGGACAACGCGAAACTACTCAAAGACAGTTAAATGCTGAGATGAAAAAGAGGAATGATGGTCCTCGCGTGGAGTCCCTTAATAAAAGGCTCTCTTTGAGCCACGAAAAGATAACATCTGCTGAAGAGATGATGCGTAAGATTTTTACAGGGTAAGTGCTACATTGATCATGGCTGACATCATTTCATCCAATGTTTACTTTTGTTTAGGAATAGCATTAGCCTATTTCCATGAGTCTCTGACGGACGTATGGGAAGAAAGAAAATGGGACGGGGGCAGTGATTTCATGAGGTTGCCCCTCTCAGGAACTGGCTCCAGCTGGGGCCTGCAATTTTCTTTTAGGGAGGAAATTTCCTCCCCATCCCCCTCTTTGTATCCTTTGCAGAATTAGGGTTATATAGTAGAAAATATGGTAACTGACAATAAAATGTTAACATTTGAATCTATTTTGTAGCAATTTATCAATGTTCTGAGATTCTTGGAAGTCTTATACAGGTTATTCATGCACCGTTATCGAGATGTGGATCCTGACATTCGAATGTCTTGCATAAAAGCTCTTGGTGTGTGGATCACATCATACCCATCATTTTTCTTGAAGGATTCATACCTCAAGTACCTTGGCTGGACATTAAATGACAAGGTAAAATCCATCCTACAGTCATCATGTCCCCCCTATAACCTTGAATTGTCTCAAATTTTCAGGTCTTTTGTTTTGTGGCCTCGCTTTTCTTTTCTTTGATTCTCGTTCTCTTGATTGCATGTAGAGCCCTGCAGTGAGAAAAACTTCTATTTGGGCATTACAAAATCTTTATGAAGGGGAGGAAAATGTGCCATCCCTTGGTCTGTTCACTGAAAGATTTTCTAACAGAATGATTGAACTTGCCGATGATATTGATGTTTCAGTGGCCGTATCTGCCATAGGACTTCTGAAACAGCTGCTAAGGTGATGTTTCTATCCTTTTCCATTTCAACCACCACTTTCTCTAACATGGATTTATTTTGAGGTTTGGTAGCTCCCCCTGTTTTCTGTGCAGGCATCAACTTCTTACTGACGACGAGTTGGGCCCTTTGTACGATCTACTTATAGATGAACCCCCTATGATTAGGCGTGCTATTGGGGAACTAGTTTACGATCATCTGATAGCTCAAAATACTGGTAGCTTAAGATCAGACACCAAAGGTACTTATATATGTATCAACATGATCATTGTGCAGTTTATACATTATCTAACTTAAGATCCTTCTAGGTGATGATGTGTCCCCAGAGGTACATTTGGGAAGAATGTTGCAAATTTTAAGGGAGTTTCCCAATGATCCAATCCTGAGTTCGTATGTGATTGATGATGTCTGGGATGACATGAATGCAATGAAAGTATATTTGTTTACCTTCTTTTTTTCTTTTTCCCTTTCCTGAAAGAGGGTGAAAAAAAAGAAATTCCATGTTTTAAACACCTCATTCACTATTGTCCATTTTGTATCCGATCAAAGGTATATGCATTCTTCTATATTGTAGGATTGGAAGTGCATCATCTCAATGCTTTTAGATGAAAATCCATCAATTGAGCTCACGGATGTTGATGCGACAAACCTGATTAGACTACTGTATGCATCTGCCAAGAAGGCTGTTGGGGAGAAGATTGTTCCGGCCACAGATAACCGGAAGCATTACTATAACAAAGCCCAAAAGGTATCCTATGCTTGCTCTCCCCTATGAAGAAACTGCTAATATTATGAGATGGTTGCTTCTGGATCTTTTTTTCATCTGGCATATATATGATTTCCAGAGTGTTGTCTTTAGACATTTTCTTTAGGATGCATTTGAGCATATGAAAATGGTGTTATGTGAGATCGTCAGAGAAGTCCTACATCTGGAAGCAATGGGTCTGGCTACTGTAGGTGTCAATTAACTTTAAACAAATTACAAAGCTTAAGCAGTGACCTAATTCCTAAACGTGTTACTAGATGGTTGGTCAATGGGATTGATGATGTTCAGAATTGACACTGGTAGCACAATATGTACTTGGCTTCAATGATGGTAAACAATTTGAAGTTTGAGGTAAATGCAAATAAGTCATGTACTTAGGAGCTGGAAAACAAAATGCAATGACTACAAATTGCATACCGAGTGTTTTGTCATATAATTATTGTTCTTTTCCATTCTTTTTTTTTGAAAGTGAAAGGGGTGGCTGTTCTTGAGGCAACATCTCCCCATATTATTCATTTAAGAAGCTTCAGACTACATAAAAAAGAAAGTCCACCAAACACCCTGCCAAATACATGGCATATTGAGAGGCATTCTCCACATAAGGGCTCCCAACTTTGTTTCTTGGAGAAATAAAACCTCCAGGCCCCACATTTGAAAGTAACCCTTCAGTGCTACTCGCCTAGAGGGGTTGTTCAACCCCTTAACATTCCATGTTAGGACCTTTGTCATGGGGAAATAGCGGATCCCCCCTGACGTGCGCTGGAAACACACTGCCTCTGCCACTTGGTCAACCTTCTCCACCTCTCAATCGGCCTCCAAGCCTGTTTTCTCCGAACTCTGCTGCAGGACCTTCCCCCGTGCCATCTTGATAGCCATTCCATCCCCACCATTTGCAGCTGCAACTGCAGCAGGCTCCCCTTCAGCAGCCACACGATCCTCACTTAGGCTCACAGCCACATTACACCCAACATCAACGCCCACCTTCTAGGTGCCCCTCCACCCAAAACCGTCCCCACATCGCCCCATTGCCCTTGCCACAAGGCCACCACCACCTCCATCATCCCTAGGAAACACCGCCTTTGCCATTGCAACCATCGACCTATTGCTACCCTCACCATCGCCACCGTGTCCACCTTGGTTGCCCTCGAAATCGCCACTTCGTCTAGTATTGCAACCTCTGGCTTTGGAGCCTAGTCGGCCACCACTGCTTCAATTGCAGCCTCAGGTGATCGCCTCCTTTCACCACTACCTTGGCATCGATCATGGGCGCAAGAGGAGTCATGAAGCTTTCCGCTGCACCCATATTCGAAAGGCGATGGCGCTCCATGCTACTCATAAAGGGCGGAGGCCCTCATAGCTTACAAGTTGATGGGCTTGCAAGTGAGCCTTCATCAAAAGGCTTCGCACCCATGGGCAAAGGATCGTAACAACAACCCCTCTTATCGGATCCAGAAGCAGATCCGATTCTACATTCGGTTCGATGCTGCTCCAAGGTGACACCCATACAAATCCTCCCCACACCTCCATCCTATGCAACCCAATCTTCTTCCCCGCAATCAATGCCTGCGACATTCAAAACATCCCCATTTATGGCTCCTCTATCTTCAGGGATTGCAATCGATTGCACAGATTTTGCCTCTTCACTGTCACTGCAATCCCTACGCGGGACTTTTGCCATTCAAAAATCCTCACCATCAGCTTCACGGCGGTGCTGGCCCCCATCACCGCATTCAGAGTACCACCAGCCTCCTCATGTTGGTCCCTTCCAACAACCGCCTATGTGTAGGACCTCCCAACTTCTTCGGTGGGCTTTATCGCTACCACCCATGACAATCCTCCCAGGTGCAATGTCACCTTTGGGATGACTTTCATGGCCGGAGCGAGCTCCAGCATAGCCTTAATGGCTGTCATGTCACCATCGATGAGGCCAAGCCCAACGCAAGAAGTGACCCTTGTGAAGGGCTCCATGATATTTGGATCAGATATACTTATCTCCATCAAAATATTTCGATATTTGCAACCTTTAGACAATAAAAATTTGACACTTCTGATGGAGGGGATTGCAAGTGTTGAATTAAGTTGAACTTTTTATGTCTACCTTTTACTTTTCTTGGGATATTTGAATCTTCAAAGATGGTAGAAAAAAATACTCTCACATGTTGAACTGTTCGGGGTAACTAAGTGGCTACTTCTTGGAGGCAGCTCCATTTTACTCATATATGCCCTTTTAATTAAAAAAAAACTCATGTATATTTATGTATAAGATGTATCCTCAAGCATTTGCTCCACTTTGCATGGCTATTGATTTTTACCCTATAAAAAATGTGAATGTGGTGTTGCTTTTGCACGTCTGTTTTCAGTTGTATTGATGGTTGTTCTTCTATATTGCTACACTAACATTTCCAAGATGTGCTAAATTATATCAAGATATTAATATGGATAACTGTGCAGCCCTAGGTAAGGATTAGTATTTTCTATCATATAGTGTTTAAGATTTAAATAACTTGTTTGATGTACTTTTTGTGATATGTGAGTCTTGTTGTTACAATGCCATGTAATTGAACAGATGCCCCTTTTTATTTGCTCCCATTGTTGTTGTTGATATAGTGTTTTATATATGATTTACTTAGACATTCAGAGCCTATACATCTGTTGAGAATTTAAGATGTTTTCCTATATTCCTTGCAAAAAAAAAAAAAAGGATGATTTCATATCTTAGAACAGAAACAATGAAATCTGAATGAGTGCATGAATCAGTGTTTAAAAGACCTGACAAGTGTTATGCTGGCTGTTGGCTACGTTATGCTGCCATCTTTGATCTAGGCTTTGGACCAGTGATGGAAGGGCAAAAACGTTAGACAGTGTTAAAGAATAACACATACCAAATCCACTGGGGTTGAACTTAGAATCTCTTGTTCCTTGGACCAGCACCTTATCCATTGGGCCATGGAGTTGCATTTGCTGCAAAATTTCATGTTATGAGGTTGGGTTCTCTGGACTCAATTATGTATGAATGGATCGGCACAAGGATCCAAGCAACAGCTGGGGATTCAAGTCCATGGAAAAGCAATCTGGCCTAATAAAACCACTTGAGAAAGGATTGGATCACTAGAAAGTCGTTCAGGCCATTGAGGCAATCCAGATAGTTGGAAATGCCTCCTAAGGGGTCAGATACACCTCTTGGGGACTAGTCAGTATTGGCAGACAAACTACGTGAGAGAGGTCAAAGACCCTATAAAAGTGGTCAGATGCCTCTTTAGAGAACAATCCTACGGGGCCCTGTGACCCACCTTTATAGGGTCTAATCACGAATAGGGTGGGTCTTGAGGAAGTGTAGATGACTGCTGCTCATTTTTCTGTCTCTTCAGCCTTATGGTCTCTGTCGTTGCAGCAGAAATGTTCTCTTTTCAGTGTGGAGGGGGTGTGCCTTGAAAATATTGTAGGAGCAGCTCTTGTGCTTTTTACTTTTTGGTCCTGGAACTTGTAATTTCCAGCCCTGTGCTTTTAATGAATGCTTTGGATGTCTGCTGACCTTCAGTAGAGATCCCTTTTTTTGTCCCTTCAAAAAAATTAACGTCGGACTCTGAAATACAAAAGTCTCTCAGGTCTGTTTAGATTCAAATCTCAATCTGATCAGCATCTTTAGGATCTATCAGCTCTGCAAAATCACCAACACATGCTGTCTGTCAGAACTATGTAGCAAAGATCTCAATATAATAAAAAACTGGACCTATCTGCAATAGGCTTGTTGTGCCATGATTGAACAAAATGATAACCTAGAGGAATGATAGTTGGTCTCCATCATCTATGGCTAGAATTAATAACAAAATTGCAGAATTAGAATCTTCATGTTGGTTCTACATGTTTCAGGGCTTTTCATTCCCTAACAGAGAATATTGAGAGGAACCCAGCTGGATGGAGGGCCAGATTATTATCCAAGGGTGCAAGATTGGTGTTGCTGAAGTTTGTTCTCACTTCCATCTCAGTCTTTCACATGATAGCTTTTGTGATGCCTGCCAAGGTTTGTGTCCTACGTTGAAGCTATTGGTAGGAGATTCTTGTGGAGGGGAGCAGATGGAGAGGGCAAAGGTGCTTGCCTTGAAGCATGGAAAGTGTTTGGGTTTTTTTAGTGAAGGTGGCATGGTAATTCATCATCTGGTCACCATGGATGAAGCTTTTCTAGCCAAGTGGTGCTCGGCTTTCTCTTTTGGAGGGATGCCTGGTGGGACTGCCCTTGGATACTTACTAGGCTTTTTAGACTGGCTTAAGGATAAGGGGTCAGGCTGGTGATTTACTGGAATGGGCTGTGCTGCTCAATGCTCTGATAAAAAACAAACAAGTGGTGCCATGACGATCAGAATATGCATCTAAAAGGTAGTTGACTTGCTTATTTCCTATAATAAGGAAGCCCGGTACCCCCACTGGGCCAAACTTTGGAAATGCAGCCTTTGGTGGCCATTTTATTTTATTTCTTTTTGGGGGGGGGGGGGGGGGGGGGGGGGGGGTTGTGTGGGGCGCTGGTGGGCTACTTCCTTCTGGTTGGGTCTCTACGAGGCTCATGCTATGGAGTTGGTCCGAGTGCATGGGGCCATTGGTGGCTTGGCTCTCTGTGCACATCTAAAGGATAGATGGGAGTGGAAAGATGGGCCGCTCACTGTGAAGAAGGCTTATTATGCTTTCAGGCAACCCTTGGTGGGGATTGCAAGTTGATATAGGCAACAAAGGCTCCTTTGAAGCATGATTCTTTGCCTGGGAGCTGTGATAAAGGAGGATAGTTACAGAGGTGAGTTGGTAGAGATGGGATCATGGTATGAACTCCACTTGTTCTTTCTGTGAGGTGGCAGATGAAGATGCAGACCACCTAGTTTTTCTTGGTGCTTGACAGGGAGGGTGTGGAAGGGGCTTAGGGTTGAGTGGATTAGCCTTGTTTGCTTTGGAGATTTCTAGAGATCCTTCAGGTGTGAAGCAACTCACTTGGACTTGCTAAGTTTGGAAAGGAGGAGGATGCTCCTTTAATGATCCTTTGATCGATTTGGCGGGTGCAAAACGGAGTGGCTTTGAGTCTTGCTCGATTTTTATATTGAGAACATTAACTGAACAGCTACGTCCTATATTGCTGAATGGGGTGATTGTCCTCATTAACCCTTTTTTTTCTTGAAGAGTTCATAAGTACGACACGTACTTTATTTTTGAAGTTTAATAAAATTGGAGGGCTACCGGCTTGGAGCAGTCTTCCTTTAACTTCCTAAAAAAATTTTGAATTTATTTAGATCCACTCATCTAATGCCTAGTACAAATTTCAACCATGCATATTGTACACCAATATAACACTCTTCATTTGGGTCGAGCATGATGATAATATTACTGACCTATGCACTAAATTGGAGTGAATATGGATCTATTCTGCCCAATAATGTTAATTATTTTCATGAAGTGCACACTTAGAAGAATCTCTTGAAAGATCTATTTCATAACCTATATGAACTCTGTTCTAATCTTTCATGTCGTGAAATAAATGTGTTGGGATTAGTGGAGGGTCACGTGGCAGCCATCAAGCCATGTGGCACATGTTACGTGGCAGCTATCCAAGGGCCAATAGGGCCCACAGTTTGGAGTCCAAATTAAGTCAAGTAGGAATTGTTTTTCTTAGTTGGCAAATAAGTCTAATTTGGTTTATTTGTTTTAGGAGATGTTGTAAGATTTGGTTTTTACCAAATCTAGAAGATTTGATTAGATCTTTTAGTTGAGTCTATTCTTAGCAAATAGGAATATGTATTCTCTATTTAAAGAGAGCCTTTCCTATGATTTGAAGTTGAGTAATATAATTAATTCTTCCACAATCAAGTGCTCCTCTCTCTCTCTCTCTCTCTCTCTCTCTCTCTCTCTCTCTCGTCGGAGACCACCACCGGTGGTCACCTTCACCGTCGGCAACCACCAGCTGGTCGACCACCTCGCCGGCAACCACTAGTAGATCAACCACTCTACCGGCAACCCAGCTGGTCATCCCTGCCAGCCTACTAGGAGCACTTGCTCCTTTATCTCACTGCTGCCCTCTTCCCAAACTCTCTAATCACCCAGATCAGATGTCTGGTAGACATTCTAGACATCTTAATGCACAACTTAGTGTTGTGTGTGAGATTTCTGGATCTCTCTACGCACATGAGCCTCCACGCTCTGTTTGCGCCCACCTCAGAAATCTCTACATGGTATCAGAGCCTACGATCTAGGCTCTTGCATGCGTAGAAGATCTAACTACTCGCTGGAGGTTCGTGCATCTGAAGAAGTCCTCAAATCCAGCGACTTGCGTGGAAAAGAAGGAAGATCTAGAGATAGCAGAATTTACCATGACCGTCGGAGATGCTATGCTCGACCCTGGCGAGAGCAAGGTGGTTGTTTTCGGGACAACCATTAAATTGAGTGGTACTGCCAATTACATCTTGTGGGCTCGGGCCTTTAGGATCTTCATTGGCGGATAGGAGAAACTCAGTATTCTCTTGTAAGAGGCATCGGAGTTCAGGGACAAAAAGAAGCACAAGAAGGAGAACTATGTCGTCATGAATTGGCTCATAAACTTGATGGACCCAACCATCGCCTCGAATATGCTCTATAAAAAGAGCGCCTTTGAGATCTAGACGGCCCTCGAGAAGAGATATGCTTGCACCTCGAGCAACACTCGCATCACCGAGCTTTACACTCGTATCTAGACGGCTAAGCAAGGAGATCTCTCCTTGACAAAGTACTATGAGAAGATGGAGGCGTTGTTCGAGGAGTTGGAGATCTATGAGCCTCTCTACTGCGACAAACAGAGGGAGACACGTGCGGTGTGGCAATCTGCGAAGTTCTTGTCGGGATTAAATTCCCGCTATCAAGTCACACGTGATCAGATTCTTGCTTCAAAAGGGAAGATGGATTTGGAGACCATCTTCTGCCGTCTCCTCAAGATGGAGATCCTTAAGGAGGCAGACGAGCCAAAGAGCGAGAGTTCCGCGCTTGCTATATTAGAAGCGAGTGCAGGACAAGGACCAGTTCGTGAACGTGGATCTGGCTGCGTCTACCTGAAGTGTTAACATTGTGGACAAAATAATCATCCACAAGACAAGTGTTGGTTGAAGTATGGGAGACCACCACGTGGGGCTGCTAGCACATCGTGTATCGACTCCCCTCTGAAGATTTGGAGAAGCTTCCAGTTTTTCTACGGGAAGACAAGTCTATACTAGCCAACGCGACAACCACCCAGGTTGCCACAGAAGCGACGACTGCGGAAATCACAAAAGGACTTGCCATCGATTTGTCCAAGAAGAAGACTGAGATCTTCACTCTCGGAGAAGAAGATGAGTGGTGGGGCACCTAGCTTCACCAATAGAAGGCCAAGTCATCGGCCTCATGGCCTTTGACTTGAGGAGTGTGGGGATCAGTGAAGGGCCACGTGGCACTGTGCCACGTGGAAGCCATCGGGCCACATGGCAGCTATCCAAGGGCCAATAGGGCCCACGGTTTGGAGTCCAAATTAAGTCATGTAGGAATTGTTTTTCTTAGTTGGCAAGTAAGCCTAATTTGATTTATTTGTTTTAGGAGATTTTGTAAGATTTGATTTTTACCAAATCTAGAAGATTTGATTAGATCTTTTAGTTGAGTCCATTCTTAGCAAATGTGAATATATACTCTTTATTTAAAGAGAGCCTTTCCTATGATTTGAAGTTGAGCAATACAATTAATTCTTCCATGATCAAGTGCTTCTCTCCTCTCTCTCATGCCAGAGACCACCACCCCCAGTCACCTTCGTCACCGACAACCACCAGCCGGTCGGCCACCTCACTGGCAACCACCCTATCGGCAACCCAGCCGATCATCCCTGCTAGCCTACTAGGAGCACTTGCTCCCTCATCTCACCGCTGCCCTCTTCCTAGACTCTCTGATCACCTAGATCAGACGTCTGGTAGTCGTTCTAGATGTCTTAACGCACAACTCAGTGTTGTGCGTGAGATTTCTGGATCTCTCTACGTACAGGAGCTTCCACGCTCAGTCTGTGCCTACCTCAGAAATCTCTACAAAATGATTCAAAAATTAAAATGCCAAGCTTAATAAAATTTGAAATTGAATTAATTACAGAAATTCAATATAAGAATAAGAAAATACATATTTTTACGTATAAATTAAGATAATATGTAATTATACTCATTCCTTGCATCTTTTTCCATAAATTGGGTCAGAAAGGGATATATCCCTGCAGCAAACCGCCATCAGTGTTGAGAACAGGGATATCCCTTGATCAGTCATGGGTTTGCATATCCTGCTTTAAGGAGGCAAAATGATGTTACATTTAGGGCACTATCCCCATTACTAAAGGGGGTTGTTTCAGGGGATATGCCCTGAGGTAAACAGCTCCTAGGGTGAAGCTCCAAAAGAAATATGGTTTGCAATGAGGAAAGATAATGCAAAAATCCAAATACATAAATTACAAAATTGATATTCTGCAAGCATCTCAGGAACTCAAATTATTATCAAAGTCAAACAATAGAGGAATCTCTGGCTCCTGTGGACTCGCTTTTTGCAGCCTGATGGGGCTTAGGTGCTTCACCTTCCTCAGGCATGGGATCTCCTCAGGCAACACTGCCTTTAGGTGCACAACCTCCTCATAGGAACTTGATCTCTTTTCATTGCAAGGACTTCACCTTCTCGTTCTCCTTGAAAGACTTCACCTCCATGCCCTTTGATCCCCGCAGAATGCTCCATTTTAGCAGGTGCACGATCTCCCATTGGGTTTTGCTTCCTGAAGCAATGTTGACCTCCTCTCTACCACTGGCCCTATGGCATTCCCTATAACCATGCCATCTCTCTTGAGTCCCCTACGCACATGGCCACCTAGAGAGAGCATGGCGAGGGGATTGAGAGAGCGCATGAGAGGTGGGGAAGAAGCTTTTTTGAGAACTGCCCGCCAGGGCATGGCAGTTGTTGTGGAGTGGGTTTTCATGTGTCTTTTAGGCATGTGAAAGAGTTACAAATTACTGAAAATTTTAAAAAATGCATGTTGAATTAGGATAATCTTCAAAAATGCACTCCTTGGGCAATGCTGTCTGCTATGATATTTGGGGCCATGTAACTTTGGTTATTCGTGTGCTATATCTTGCCATTTGTACTATAGTTTCTTCTACAATAAATGTTCTGTTTTCCAGGAGCTATTTGACAATAATCGACGTGATTTGACGACTGCAATGCTAAAGAGTTATCCTCTACTTCTACGTCGCTATGCTGCTGATAGAGCAAAAATTTCACCTTTGGTGGAGTTGGCTACACTTCTTAAACTCGAGCTTTACTCTTTAAAGCGACAGGAACAGGTTAACAAGCATCAATATCTTGCTTTTGTTCCTTTCAAAGAAAAACTCTTGCTGTTGCATTTAATGCCTTATGCTTTGCTTTCTTTTTTCTGTTGTGATTCAGTAATATTTAGCTAAGTTCATTTCCTTTGGAGTGCTGGATCTCATAGAGATGATTTGATTTGTCTTTACATGGCTGAAGTGTGGCTTGGTTTTAACAGCCTCCTGTTTATAATAATTAAGGATGGATAGAGCTTAGGCCTAGTTGACTGGAACTTGAACTACTGTAGCTGTCACCCTTTCTAGTTAGCTTGCCTACCTCCTGCTAAGCCTGGCTAGTTATTGGCTCTGTAGTAAGTACGCCTCTGTCCTCTCATAGCACATATTCTCTGTTCCAGCTTTGTTCGGCTGACTTTACTCTCCCCATTCATGTTAGTAGAAAGCAAATTTGTTGGATTGTGTCGTCCTTGGCTGGATTGCATCTAGGAGGCTCTTGACACCTAGATGTGTGTAAATTAGTTGCATCATGAACATTCACATGCTCCTTGTTTCAGTCCTCTGTTTTCCTTGTATGAGAATCTAAAGCTTAATGTAAAAAGGGGTCAAATGATCTTGAAGTTCTTGAACTGCATCAGTGCACGTGTGTGCACATGTACATGGATTGTCATACTCAACAACAAAGAGTTAGAGGACCATCTAAGCAGAAGGGGAACTTGGATCTTCATACATTGGGAGCCTTGATTCTGACAGAAAACAAAAAAAAAAGACCTCTAAGATAGATTTCAACCTTAGATGATGTTAGTTCAACCGGAATCCCGAACCTTGTATGAAGGGTTTCAAATGCAATATTGCAACAAAACATGAATCGTGGTGAGATGCTGGACCTGTCATCTTCAAAATTGTCTGTCATGGAAAGGGATAGTCGCAGAGATAAAATGTGCTGAACGAAAGATTACTTTGCCGAGGACTGGAGCTACCTTGAGCTTTTCTCTTTCTTTTCCTGGCTGATTCAGATACCTGCCATTGACGACCGTATGCCTGTAACTCTTGTATTTATTGTATTACACTCACAAGTTGAGAGTAGACTACCTTAGAATTCTCTCTCATCGATGATCCATTGGAATATCCAATCAACTAACCACTTGACACCATCTGAGTTACCATACTATCTAAGCCTGTTCATGACCATAGTGAAAGTCCACTCCATAAATCCTTTTTCACTATGAGGTTCTTCATTTCCTTTTGATGCAGTACCTGATTCAATTTGCTGAACTAGTAGGATTTTTGCAATGTTTTTTTTTTAATCCAAAATATTAAAGAGGCTTGGACCCAACTTCTATGATATAAAGAGCCATAATTTTAACTATGATTACTCGAGTCACGACTCAAAAATCAAAGCATCATCATCAGCATACCTAAAAAACTGAATGGGTAACAACAAATCTTAGGAGACTTGTGGCCAAGGATCTGAAATAAGTAATGCCATGTCAATGCTATTGACTGCAACTTCAGCCGCTCCACTTCATTCAGCTAAAGCCCCAGATTGTTACATACACAATCTGTTAGAAAGGAAGCTATTGCTATGGTACCCTACCAAATCAAAGCATTATCTCTGCAGCCAAGTTCTTATTGTTGGGCCTTTGCTTCCTTTTATTTCTTTAATGTATTCTAATTTGCTGCCCTTTGCTCTTCTTGCTACTAACAACTTTAAACTTCCATGACAACTTCTTGAAATGCTCTTTCTTTATATCATCAGTCTCTTTGATTGTACTTCCCTCTTCTCCCTGGAATTGATTGCATAAATAGTGTCATAGCATTCATATTTAAGTTTTAAAAACCTACCTCATCACCTAGAAGTGACTCTTTGAACTCACATCCAATATCCAATTTGGACTATTAACAACCAAATGACCCTACAAATTTTCATCGCGTATAGCATCTTTCAATCACCTTATAATATCATTGATACCTTTCCTTTCAGAAAAAAAAAAAAACAAAATGTTATTGTTACCTTTCTCCTCATTCCTACACGTAGATTTACTGAGTTACCCCAAAAATACTAGAATTGAATCATCGGAGAGCTTCTACTCCATTCACAGTATGGTAATTAGTGGAATAACATGATTCAGAAAATCACAGATCAACTCTATTGGATAATGGACAGTATTTCACCAAAGGTTCTCATTTGGGTTGTTGCTATGCATTCTTTTACCTGAAAATGTGAAGGGAAGTATTGCTTGGTCATCTATATGAGCACCCTAATGGGTTGCCTGATGATGTTGGACCTGAAGGCCATCTAGTGTACCTGCCAGCTTTTGGATATTCCTAGCGAGATCAGAGTATGATAATTTGGCGCTTTATGCCATGGACATATGTGATCAAAGTATGACAATTAGGGTTCTTGATGATGATGCCCAATCCGTCGGGGGTGGAAAGATCGAATGGGAAAGATGGAGCAATAAGGTGAATGGTGGGGATTGAGATGCTTGGAGGCATTGGTCAGGGATGAGGTTCTCACTCTGGTCATGGCGGTAGTGGGGAGTTATAGGATAATTGATGGCAGCGTGGTGTATTTGCAAGTAAAGTGGCATCACATGGTATCGGATACCAAGTTTATGGACAGTAGGTTTCTCCCAACTTGCCTCAAGGATAGAACATCTTAGCTGAGGTTAATTCAAGATTTTCCATGTCGGTTTAATGCTCTTTCTAGACCAGTTTAGCCCACCTTGTTATCCGGTTGCAAAACTAGTCCTCAGGATTCTTGTGCAAAAAAAAAGAAACGAGTCCTTAGGATTACAATTCTATGAAGGCAGTCATCCTGGTCATCCTATCAGCTCAAAAGCCTTCATTACTCTCCAGTTTGTGAGTAAAGCATTGTAAGCTCTCTCCAACACTTGCTTTCTTGCCAGTTCTCTGAATAAAACATCAAGCTCCCCCCGGACATTGCTTGGAAAGGCAGATCATCACTGTGAACAAAGAGAATAAGAAACAGACATGATCTCCTTGGAATCAGAAACAATGATTGCCGCATTCTTTTGGCAGATGATCCTTCTTCCATTTGTCTATACGTCAGGGAAAGGAAGATCGATATGCAACCCTGAATCCATACCATTATTCTACTGAGTTAGGAACCCAAGTCTGTGTGAATCTTGTAATCACATCCATTTGCTTAGCGTTGTTGGAGGGTTATAGTGCTCCCCAGAATGCATACCCTTTTTGAGGACTTGGCCAAATTCTTCCTCTGTGGCAATCATTTCTTCTATCACTTCTCTTTCCTACTCTTACCCTAGTGGGGGATTTAGTCCATCAAACTGCTTGATTCCCAGGTCCTATACAATGGCAAACATGACAAGGTGAGCTTCTTTGGATTGTAGTTACTTATTCAATGGTCTTGATTTGAGACTTCTTTGCCTGTGCACATGCGAAAGTTCTTAACAGTACACCATTTCTTTTCTGCCCCCGAAAGTATATCCCTAGTGCATTATGCTGTTGAAGTTTGGTTTGATTATAGAAATATGGGATAAAAATGAGGAACCCACATCCATTGAGATCTACAGATTTCATTGCCAAGAGGAATATGATAATTTATGTTCGATATTGTGACTCATGTACATTGTAAAGCCACATGTCGATGTCCATTTGGCATACCCATGTAATCGCAAAGATGCTGATTCTTCCAACTTATGCACTTTTTTCCAGCTACATATATAAGAATAAATGTTCCATTTCAAGAACCTTCCTGATTTTCAAAATATAGAAGCATATTTGTGTGGCTATTTGAACATCAAGAACAGTGCCTCACGGATGTTGGTGATGTTCTTTACTTGTATAGGTTGGAGTGCTATCATGCAACTTAAAACATGGGGGTGATGCAAAATAACATAATATGCAGGAAAGAATAGAAAATGGGATGGGAAGATGGTTTTCTGGTCTTTTTATGGCACATGAAACACAGTACATGTATTGGAACTGGCTTTTCGGGAAGTGTCTGTGTAATTGGCTCCTTTTTTCCCTTTTCTGTTGGGGTGTGTGTGTGTTTCCCGGAGGGGGGGGACGTTATTGTCGTTGGTTGGTTGGTGTGACTGCTGCTGCACTGGGAGTTTGTTTATTAGAATCTTACCTTCCTTTTATCTATGATCTGTCACCACTTATAATGTTGGTCATTGGTGTTAATACATTTTGTTCTACATAATTTTGGTTTGTGACTTTGTGTATATTCCTGGTGACGCTTCTTTATGTTGTTATTTATCCCTCTTTTCAGAGTTTCAGAGATATTGTAGAACTTATTAGTGATTCTTTCTTCAAGCATAATGAGAAGGATGCCTTAAGATCTTGTTTGAAGGCCATCAACTTTTGCTTCACTGATAGTCAGGCTGATCTCCAAGATTTCGCATATAACAAATTGAAGGAACTCGAGGATGAGTTGTTGTTCAAGCTCAAGTCTGCAATGAAAGATGTAGCTGTATGCTTGTCTCTGCTCTGAAATGTGGATTATTGTGATGTTATAGTTACAGTGCAAGTAGATGTAACTATGAATTTGATGTTACAGATGGGTAATGATGAATATTCTTTATTAGTAAATCTGAAGCGTTTCTATGAACTACAACTTGTGAAGCATGTTGCTAATGACAGCATCTATGAAAACATGGTTAGCCTTCTCAAAGGCTTAAAAGACTTGGATACTGAGGTTGGTAGCATTTAATTCGTGTTTTGATAATTCTCAAAGAATACAGCTTTGTTTCCACAAGTCATTGTCTAAAATGCTTCTGTTCTTTTTGTATAGCAGGTTCTCTCTTTTCTTCTCTTGAACATGTATTTGCATGTATTGTGGTGCTTGCTGTCACTTCACAGTGACAATCCAAATGAAGCTTTTGTTGCTGCATTAATGTTCAAGCGGAATACTTTGTTTGAGCAACTTGAGCAGATATTGAACTCTCTTCAAGCGTATCAGGAGGGGAAAAAAGGAACTGCACTGGCATCTCGGGTTTGTCTTATAAGATAGCCCTTTGACCTGTATACTGTCAAGTAGGATTGTTTATCTAGTTCCGTAAGGAATTCCATCTTTGGATTTTTATTGTGTTTTAGGTGTGTATCATACTTGCAGAAATGTGGTGCATGTTCAAAAAAACAAGTAATTCTACCAGTAAGTTAGAAAGTTTAGGTTATGTTCCCAACATATCTACCATGCAAAAGTTTTGGAGGCTTTGTGAACTTCAGCTCAGCAAATCAGGTAATTTTCTGTTTTTTATGTTACCACATGAATATGAAGGCTTCGAATGTATGTGATGTTTTATTTGGGAATTCGTAGATGAAACTGAAGATGAAGATGCAAATGAAGACTACATTGAAGATACGAATAGGAATGCTGTCCTGATTGCTGCTATAAAACTGGTTACTAGTGAAGCAGTTCCCAAGGTACAGTTGCGGAGTAGTCTGCCAATGTATTTTCTGAATATATGAGTGGAGAATTCCATGCAATTAGTTTATTTTCAAATGTATCTTTTTGCTCATTGCGATAGCACTTGCAATTTTTCTTTTAAAATTCTGAAGTGAATATCTTTTTTTTTATGGCCGATAACGGTGTGAATATGTTCGAACTATAGTATGATGACTCATATATATGATTTTGGTCATTAGAAGATCTTTTTGGTGGCTTGGTATGTATGAGAAAGATAAGAACCATCATCAGACTAGTAGGGTGTGGCACCTATAAGCTAAAATGGGAATTGAATGAAGTCTGGAGAGAATAGAAGGCTTTTTTTTTTTTAAGTAATGGATGACCCTTTGATGGTCCAAGGTGGGAGAATATGGAATATGAACTCTTAAAATAGAGCTGGAAGAATGTCGAGATTTATGGGATGGAAATTACAACTGACAATCTATGTCTTTTGGATTGAGGACATCCTTCTATTTGGGCAAGATGGGGTGGTTCGGGCTTCTATTGACGGAGGCTGATGGTAGTATGGTACACCACAGGTAGGAGGGTCCTCACTGGTGAAAGATTGGAGACAGGAGTTGTTGTCGAGGTGAGGAGCTTGTCACGGGCCTCGTTGTTTCCATTGCTCTTGTCATGGGCATCGGGCTAGTCAGTGTCAAAATGCTGTCTGTTGTCTTCATTGTGGCACTTTGGGTCATTGGAGGATGCATGCTTGAGTGCGGTGTCTCATGGTGGTGCTAGGAGCGTAGACACCTTTCAGGTATTGATTTGATTTTCACAGGTTCCTTTGTACATTGGGTTAAGCAGGTTTTGGCACCATGATCAAAGTGTCAAAAGAGCAATGCAAGTGTTAACTGCATCAATTTTGGTTCATTGCTACCTTATCAATGGACATGTTGTCTAGATATAGATGGATTTGAAGCTGATTTCACAGTAAGGGACAGCCTAAAAATGCCTTTGTGGTGAAGGGATGGGGTTAGGTTACTTGTTGAGAGACTGCCAGTTCTTTTTGGTCAGTGAAGTAGCCTTTCGAGAGCCATTTCTTTTTTATTATTATTATTTTGAAGTAGATGCACCTCACCGAAATGTATCACTCCTATTGTCTCCTGGGAATTCATACATCTTTTGCTGTATGTGGAGCCTGGAAGATACTGATCACCAATTTTTTATATGCTCTATTAATAGAGAGGTTTGGGAGCAAATTTTTGTTGATTGAGTAGATCACTCTTCTGAGAATCAGTTTTGGGATTTTTCCATAAGACAAAAAGGTGTAGTTGTCATATTTCTTTGAGATCAAAGTTGGATGGGGCATGTATCTTAGGCAAGTGTTGTAGCTGGAGAGAAGCATGTTACTTTGATGGGCTTACAGGCTTATATTGAAGACTCTGTGATATCAGTAAAGGCACTCATGAAGGCTTTCCTTAGTAAACCATAAAAGGTTTGAAGTAATAGCATCATGGGTGGGCTTCCTGTCCAAAAAAAAATTATAAATGGACTACAGATATCGAGCAATTGTCCTTCCATTCAAAAGAACAAATAATCTAGCTGTTCTGGAGATTATTGTGGATGATAACCTAAGGCAACATTCAAGATCCATGTAGGCAATACACTTGGCATGTGGAAAGTTTTGGTTGATATTCTGTGGTAGTATTATTCATTTCTGATTACTCATATCTAGTCATCTTCAAATTCAAAGCTACATGCATGACCTGTACTGACTGTTCCCCTGTTTTTGATTGATGGGACAACTAGACAATAGTTTACCATTGAAAAATACCTCAATACTACATAATGTCTTTGAGTCTGACTTGAAGCACTGGCGCATATGTGATTTGGTGTAGGTAGGTATGCTCCGTAATGTTATTTGCTATCTTTTAGCTAGTTCTTGCATGAAATGGCTGTTTAGGGCTTTGAACATGCTTGTTAAATATTTTAAGAGTAAGGTGGCAAATGAACCTCCATGAGCCACTTAAATTCATCAAGGAAAGCTACTATTGCCTATGTGGTAGTTGTGGCTACACCCTTGCCACTTTGGGTTGTCAACTTTGCTAAACCACCAGGCACACCTTTATGTCCTCCAAATTATGTTGGTCAACTATACTAAACTTTATGAAGCCATATTAAATTGTTACTTGTTTCTTGAGTAATTACAACCCATCTTCTAGTCTTGCCATAGATATCAATCTGCAGGTAAGATGCAGCTGTTATTTTAAATTATTGTTGGCTTTCTGAGCAGTTAATACTGCTAGAAGCGCTACTGTTATTTTGGATATGTTGAGTATATATTAGCAGGAAATAACGACAAGACTGTTGCAGGTTTATCTTGGTCCAGAAATCATCTCTCATTTTGTAATGCATGGGCCAAGTGTTGCTGAGTTGATCAAGCATCTTATTACTTTCATAAAGAAGAATGCCGATGATGATATTCCTAGTATCTTTCTGGAGTCACTAAAAAGGGTGAGACTATATACTATTTTTGCTCTGACTGCATTGGAAATTAATCTCTGGTATTTTGTTCTTTTTGCCCCCTCAATTTCTTGGGTATTTTTTGGTTGGAGGGATGTGGATTGAGATAGGTGTGAAATCAATGAATAAGTTTAAGATGGTATTTTGTTTAAGAGATAACATGTAATTATGGTTTGACTGATTGTACTGTGTGTCTTGTCAAAGTGAAAAAAAAAAGGTATACTTAACTTGACATCAAGGAATAAATGCAGGGGCTAACTTGATTCCACCTTTGAGTTGGAATAGCTATAACCCAGAATAAAGATGCTTATTCCAGGTTGACTTTAATCTGGGATAAGTTTTCCCAAATGTGGAATGAATCAGTTTACTCCTGAATCCAAACAATCACATAGGCTTCTCTGAGGATGGAATTGGTTTAGCTGCCTCCTATTTTCTTGCACTTCCTGCGGTTGCTCTTTGTTGTGATTATTGGCCAGAACTCATATGCAATGCCCCAAGATCAGGGGTTCACTCAAGATCCTTTTTTTTGTTTTAAACTTGAGATTCTTTAAAAAAAAAATTCACTTGGGATGTAAAATATACAAGCGGCTAGTGGAAACATGGGCAGTGATCATTCATAGGTTTGTGAGGTGTAAAGCATATTTCAATCTACAACACACTAGGTAGTATTTTATAAGAGTATTGTTAAATAATATGAATACGTGGAAGTATAATAGCAAGATATCAAAACAATGCAATAAGAAATACTTGAGTTTACGTGAAAATCTCACTCACAAAGAGTAAGGAGAAAATCATGGGAGGTCCTGACAGGGCAAGATATTTCTATTTTTCTCAAAGATAAATGAGAGTATAATAGCTTATTTATAGGCTCCCATACATCATGCATTCCTTCGTTCCACTATATGGTACTAAATGTATCACTCTAATAAACATCTCTCAACACTCCCCCTTAAATTGGAGTATGAAATGCTCAACCTGCACAAGAGATATTTCCACTTTACAAAGTAAAAAATAGAACACAAATAAAATGATGTTGCTGGGTCACGACTTCCTTATGCTTCTTGTGTTATCGTCGCCTTTGCATCCTCAACTGGTGTTGTCGGATCACGGCTGTCTTGTGTTGCTAGCTTTTTGCATCTTCAACTGTCTTGTAGATGGGTGTAGGTAGGAGTCAAGAGATGAGTCGTAGACAATTGATTTGGTGTTGGTGCCATCCCATTCAAGAACTTTGAAGAGTTGCCCCCCTTCATGGGGACAAAGTGACTGGGTCCTTTCTACATGGAAACTCAAAGAAAGAGATCTCTCCTTTGGAGACTGAAAATAGTGGTCCTCTTCTCAAGGGACCATCAATGAGAGTTTCTCTTAGGTGAAGGCCTCAAAGAAAGAGTTTCTCCTGGAATTACAAATTAAGCTCTTATACTCCTCCTTTCTCCCATACTTGTATGGAAGAAGAAATAAACATAGAGAGAAAATAGAATATAGAGGATCTCCTCCCTTCATATCATCATCATTTTTTATTTATTTTTCCTTGTCTCTTCTTTTTTTCTGATTTTTTTTTAAAATATTTCTCCCCTTTTTCTCTTTCCCCCCCTTTTTGTTCTTTTCTCCATTTTTTTGTCATGTTTTTTTTTTTCTTTCTTGCCCCTTTTTCTTTGCAAAGCTAAGAAGAGGCCCAAAAATGAGCCTAAAAGGAAAGACATTGAAACTAAAGGGAAAATGATGTAAAACAAATACTAAAAAAAATATCTCTTGGGTTCAAAAGAACCTAAAAGACTCTTTGGTGGTGCTGCTTTGTCACTTTGACTTCATTATCGCCTTCTTCCTAAACGAGATCGACGCAACCGATCTTCACATGAGATTGTGATTGCGAGATTGACACCACGAATGGTGCGTGAGCCTACTGTAGAGATCGCACGTGCTCCTCCGATTTCTTCTCTTCTCCGGTTCTTATTTGGCCATTATTATTGGGGTGACTCACGATGATGATGTGGTTGCTGATGCCTTGCAACCAATGCCATCGTCATCACCATTGCTGCTCTTCATTGACCACTTCCTCCTCGCTCCAACGACCAGACTCGCCTTCTTTCCGATTTCACTCTTCAACCCTTGCTACCATTGAATGCCACTTACAGCGGCTCCGATCTCGAGCGTCACCAGCAGTCGATCAACGTAGAGCTGCTTAGTCAATCTCTTTTTCTGTCTTCTTCCTTGCACGTGACTCCTCCGACCAGGAGTGAACTGCTCTAAGCAGGGTGATGCCACCACCTAAGGTAGCAGCAGCATTGGCTCCTGCTTTGTCTTCTTTTTTTCTATGTACGCCACCTCACCTACGCCATCGAGCACGTTGTTTCATCAACAGTGGTTGGAGTCACCTCAAATCTTTCTCCTCATGGCATGCCTCATGATGACCTCTTCAAACTCGAATAGATCTTCACGAAAAAATATAATCTTTAGAAAAAGACAATTCAAAAAATAATCCAATAATGATTTGCCCTGATACAATGTTAAATAATATAAATATGTGGAAGCATAATAACAAGATATCAAAACAACACAATAAGAAACATTTGGGCTTATGTGGAAATCCCACTTACAAAGAGCAGAGAGAACCACGGGAGAAGGCCTTGACAAGGCGAGATATTTCTATTCTTCTCAAAGATAAATGAGATGGTAAATGGCCGATTTATAGGCTCCTACACATCACACATTCCTTTACTCCAACATGTGGTACTAAACGTACCATTCTAGTAAACACCTCTCAACAATTATGACATACGCACTTGCTAAAGATCATGAGATGGGTGTATTAGCTGGAAGACATTCCAACATGTATAGAAACTCTTGAGCAAAAATAAAAACATCCCATACCATCAGTTGGGAAAATAAAAAATAAGTTTTTGTTGCTCTTTCATGAACAAGCTGTAGCCATCTTCATATAGAGAGAGGGCCTTGGGATAAAAGAAAAGTAATAATACATTTACCAAAAAAAAGAGAGCTAAAAATAGCAAGACAACCAAACCTAATTAATTTGACCCTAAAATTATCTAATCTAATTTATTCTTTAACACACCCCTTACGTTGGAGCATGTAAAATCCAACTTGTTATAAGAAATAAAAATGATAGACATCTAGAGGAGCATGCAGTAAATTAGAGGAGTAGATGGTGGTTGTAGCAGAAGTAGCATCTGTAGTAGAACATGTAACAATCCCAAGCAAATATAGGAGATTCGGGAGTGGGTCTTTCCCACATGGAAACTTGAAGTGAGCCTCTCTTAGAGACCTCGAGTGAGCTTCTCTCATGTTAGGACCTCGAAGTGGGCCTTTCTTTTGGAGACACTCGAGTGAGCTTCTTGTATGGGGGCCTCAAAGAATGAGTCTCCTATAAATGAGCTCCATAATAGGCTCTCATACATACCCCTTCTTTTTTTTATTACATCAACCACCTTCCTTTTTTTCCTTCTTTTTCTTTTGTTTATTTTGTAAACCTAAGTAACAAATGACATAACAAAAACATAGCGGGCTAAAGATGCAAAAAGTCCAAAAGAATAGGGTTTCATAAAACCTAATAGATTTATTATGCACTGCCGTTAAAGCAAATCCAAGGGGTTTGGCATGCATGCGATCTTTCACGAAATCTTCATCGGATGAGATCATCACACATCAATCCCGGCGATGGGCCTCGGAAGGTCATCAAAAGATTTATATGGGTGGGAGGCATTATTTAGCCATTATCATCCGTTGCATAGGAGGGAAGATCGATAGTCGATCAAGCAGGCATAGAGGAAAGCAGGGATTTGGTGACCCAATTCCACCGCAGGGGGTGTACATTTGGGGGGAGGATGGTGCTCCTAACTATGCATTAGAATTTCTAGAGTCACAAGATTTGCTGTCCTGCTCTGGGGCCCCCCTTTCACTAGGGCCTTTTGCTCTATTTATAACATGGGGGGGGGGGGGACCCTCACTTGATGGTCTCTAATACCCCTATTGTCAAACTACTTGTTAGCTGTTAAGGTATAGGTGGTCAGGTTCATCTTATCGTATCTCCTGCCCTAGCTGCGCTGAATCTTGTGGTAGGTTGGGTAGGTTCTGGTTGGGATCTGGCTTGTCTTAGGCGGGACGGGTGGAACCAATTCTGCCTGTTTACCCTGTAGTCGGGTAGTCGGATCCTCTATTGGGTCATGTGTGGAGTTTTAGATCCAAGAGTAATTTTTGCCCCTCATCACTCGATAATTAGACACTCTTCCTCCATCATCTCATCGACATCTAGGTGCCATCACCTTCAGCTTTGATTGCTAAGACTATGGTGTGGTGGATCTCTATACAGCCGCCCATGGGCTCTTTCACCCTCGAGGAGAAGTGCCTCATCAACATTGAAAGAGGCTTCGGGGGGCTTGATAAGGCCGAACGGAGGTTTACCAGGGGTGCAACGATGCCAACAACATGAATCTGGCTAGTCGAAGGTTGGAGGAGCTAAATTGGGGAACCTTGAGGATGAGTAGGACATTGGCATTATAGCCATTGGGCGACGTCGTCGGGGCCTTTTGGTGGTAGCCTTGGTAGGGGGCTTACACCTATTGGTTGTTACCCCCTCTCCATGCGCATGCAAAGAGGTTATGCACTTGTGGAGAGGGGGTAAAGGTAGCAATCATGGTTTCTCTCTCTCTTTCTCATGGGATTTAGGGTTTCTTTCTTAACAGGATTAAATCGGCTTTAATATCATGTTGGTAAAATAAAAATAGACTTTGTTGTTCTTTCATAAGTCTTAGTCCTCTTTGTTGGGTGGTGAAAAATGTCTTTTTATTTTTTCATTAACTGTAAAGGTGTTATATTTTCCCTAGTGCTTCTCTATATAAAGGCACGTAGGGCCTTCAATAATAAAATAATTCACTTCGGTCTTAACATGGTATCAGAGTAGTGGCCCTAGACCGCTGCCCTATACTACCACTCAAAACCCTAGCCCCCAAAAGACACCACTAAAGCCATTTCTTCCCCTTCTACTTTCTGCTTTTCGGTGACTCGTTTCCCGTTGTTGCTGGTCGGCAACCTTGCTGCGGTGCCCCTTACTGCGACCATTTACCAAGGTTCGAAATGCCAATTTTGACACCGTGTCGATAAAATTCTAAGTATGCATTTCATGGGCATGCCGAGGGCATGTCATGGAAATGCCTGTTTTTCGATGGGCATGCCAAGGGCACGTCGTGGAAATGTCGACAAAAAATCACATAAATACTCAAAATAATATCAATTTCAGAAAATAATGATTTGTGTAACAATATCGAAGCCCAAAATCGTGTGTATGTGTTAGTAGCAAGGTGGGCACCACCATTGGCATACGGCAGCATGCCGCCCCTTTTGTCGGCTTGCCGTCGAAATCATTGGCATGTCGCCGGCATCCTTGTAAATCGATACTTTAACCGTGTCGACACAACCCCCTCCCCAAAATAGCCTTACCAATGGCATGCTGTCGGCATTTAAATCACTGCATTTGACCCCTGCAGTGCCTCTTTAGCGCTGTTGGGGTCGTCGATGGCCACGTAGAAGCTGCAGGACTTGATCTCCATCATTGTCACCGTTGCCTTGCCTAAGTGCCCCCCCGAGCATCCCCTCCCTCATCGTCTCTCGTCGGTGATCCTCAGTGTCGCCTACAACCAGCGACAACACCAACAACAAACAAAAAAAAATATGGTTTGCAGGGGGTTTAATGGTTTAACCCTCTTGCAAGTTGTTGGTTGATGATTTGATTTTTTCCAGATCTATGAAGGATTGATCTCTCTACTGATCTTCGTTATTGAACCTACAAATCGAGTTTTGTGGAACACTCGAAGATTGAGACTGTTGACCTGATGAGGCATGCGACTACCACAGGTGGACATTTTGGTATGCAAGGTACTTTGATCAAGTTAGATGGTACCAACTTTATGTTATGGTCAACATCTTCTACCCGATTTGTGGGTTCATATCGGAAGCGATATATATTGACTATGAATGTACCTGCGGTGAAGTTCGCAAACTGGGAGGCCGACTAAACAACATGAAAGAGAATATTGCAAAGCAAGTCGTCATATTCTCCAACAAAGATGTGGAAGGTCTTACATGAGATACATTCTCATGTAAGCAATACTGGATGCTTATATGAGGTCTTGGAGGATCTGCATACCTTTAAGAAGGGAACTATCATTGGCTAATTTTTATGGGTCTATGAAGAATCGCTGGGATGAATAGGATCTACCTCAGCTTGTTTCTTCTGATGTGGCTATTATGACTAAGCAACGTGAGAATATACGGTTTGGTCAGATGCTTGCTGCATTTAGGCTTGAGTATAAGGCTATTAAAGATCACTTTATGACTCTGGAGATTCTTTCTACCCCTGCATAGATTGATGCTAGGTTGTCTCATCTGGAGACGACTGAGCCTGTTTCACTCCTAAAGTCTTTCCATGGCTACTTTTGGTCGTGGCAGAGGTAACTCAGGTGGCAGGGGGAGAGTACGTGGAGCCTGAGGAGGTGGTCGTGGACATCTAGGATTGTTTTGTGAGCACCGTCACAAAACCTATCGCACCATTGATCAATGTTGGGTGAAGCATGGCTATCCTCCTAGCCGTCAGGTGAATCAGGTGTCTTATAATCAGGAAGCAAAAGATGATCAATAGAGCTCACAGGTTTTGATTTGTAAAGAGAAGTATGAGAGACTGGTGGCTCCTTTGCTTCACGTGCTACTAGAGCTTCTACTAGTCAGCCGGCAGGTATTGCTACTTTTGTTCATGGGGCTCGTGCTCTTGGTTAGCAGACTTAGGTGCTTCTCATATTATAGGAGATAATGCATTATTTTCGTCTCTTAGATCCCTTGATAATCTTGCGCATGTAGTAGCAAATGGTCCCTTGTCACTATTGATTGGGCTTGGTGATATTTCTCTTCCTCCCAATTTACCCTTATTAGATATTATGCATGTTCTTAAATTTGCATTGAATCTTATGTCAATTAGTCAGATTACAAAGGCATTGAAATGTCAGGCAGTTTTTCATGACTCATTCTTTTTGCAAGACCTCCAAATGAGGAAGCGGATTGGTGGAGGATTTGAGTAAGATGGTCTCTACCACCTTTACATCCCTTCTGATCATGCTGCTACTGCTGGTGCTACATCCTCTCTTCAGTGGCACCTTCGCCTTGGTTACCCTAGCATTCTCGCTCTTCATCGCTTATTTCCTGATTCCTTTCGATGTGAGGCTTGTCAACTGGGCAAGTATCATAGGGTTTCTTTTCCTAACTCAAATAAAAGATCTAAGTCTCCATTTGCTTTAGTACATGGGGAATTATGGGGCCCAGGTCAAGAGTGTTTTTTCGTTATTTTCTTATTCCGGTTGATGATTGTACTAGAGCATTTGGGTTTTCATGTTAAAAGAAAAATCAGGAACTTCTGTTGTAATAAAGAAGTTTGTTGCTGAAATAAAGACTCAATTTTCTCGCACCATATGTATGTTTAGAATTGATAATGGTCGTGAGTTTGTTAATGATGAGTTGTCTCGCTTTTTTGCTTCTCTTGGGATTGTTTATCAGACTTGTGTTCATACACCCTAACATGATGGGGTGCTGAATGCAAATTGGGACACTTGATGGATGTTGCTCGTACCTTGATGTTTCACATGCATGTTCCTTCTCAGTATTGGTATGATGTAGTGCTTATCTGATAAATACAGTTCCTTCTTATGCTCTAGATGGGAAGAGTCCCTATTCTTGTTTTCGGACTGTGAGCTTTTTTCTTTGCTGCTAAAACCATTTGGATGTGTCTACTTTATTCATTGTTTTAAGGTGGATAAGCTTGCTCCATGATCTGGTTAGTGTATTTTTCTTGGGTTATGCTACGACTCAAAAAGGGTACAGATGCTTATGATCTGAGGGCACATCAGTTTTATGTTAGTGTAGATGTTATGTTTTTTGAGGATAATGCTTACTTTACTTTTAATGGCAGTTCTCCTACTGTTGGTGTGCCTTTACCTGTCCCCTCTGCTCTGCCACCATAGCCCTTTGAGCCATCCCATGATACTACCTTTGATACACCATTTTTTATCCTTGTACTTATTAAAGTCCTCAACCTGAGTAGCCTTTGATGACCATCCCTACTCAATCTCGTGCTGATGCTACAGACTCTACTGGAGGCTCCTCCTTGCCTCCTACTTAGGTATTTGAGGTAACACAGTTGGATATTTTCATTGCTCATAGAAAGGGTCAACGGTCTTGTGCTAAGCATTCTATTTCCAACTTTATATCACTTGTTCACTTATTCCAGGGAAACATCTATCCTATGCTGTGGACAGTTATTCTATACCATGAAATCATACAGAGGCTTTTCAATATCCATCCTGGACCCTAGTTTTGGAGGAAATGGTGGCTCTTTAGTCGCGCAATACTTGAGAGCTTGTTGAACTACCCCCAGGTGCAACCATTGTGAGGTGTAGGTGGGTGTTCACCTGGAAATGTCGATCATATGGATCTGTTGAATGGTATAAGGTAAGGCTCGTAGCCAAAGGATATAGACTGACCCTTGGGGTGGACTATTTTGAAATATTCTCACCAGTGGCACGTTTGAACTCAGTCAAGATACTTCTTTCATTAGTTGTCAATAGTGGATGACGTACCCTAACTTGACATTAAAAATGCATTTCTATATGGTGATTTTCATGAAAAGATGTATATGCAGCAACCTCTAGGCTTTGTTACTCAGGGGGAGTGTCAGAAGGTGTATAGGCTGAGAAAAGCAATTTATGGGTTGAAACAAAATCCACGTGCTTGGTTTGAAAGGTTCAATGGGGCGGTTCAGGAGTGTGGTTTCCAAAGATCCATTGCCAATCATTCTATTTTTACTATGCATGGTGAGAATGGGTCATTCATTTTTATTATCTAAGTGGATGATATTTTGCAGGCATGAAGTACCATTAGAGCTATATAGAATGCTAAAGCCTTTCTCCATTCCCAGTCTGTAATTGAGGATTTGGGACTTATTAGCTATTTTTTGGATATTGAGGTGCAGCATGTTGATGGTGGGTTTGTGTTTTGTCGCAGAGAAAGCATGTGGTTAACCACATGCTTAAAGATATAGGGATGCTAAGTTGTAAGCCTGCTTCAGTCCCTATGGATCCTTCTTTGCCATTAGCTAATTCAGATAGTTCACCTTTATCTGATGTGACCAAGTATCGTGCTATGGTGGGAAAGCTACTCTACTTGACTGTGACAAGACCTGATATCACCTTTGTTGTAGGTCATTTGAGCCAATTTATGCAATCTCTAAGAGAGATACACTGGGATGGAGTTTGCCAGGTCTTGAGATACTTGAAGAAGGCACCTGGGAAAGGCTTAACTATTCATAGGTATGGACATCTTGACATCTGGGGATATTCTGATGCTGATTATGCTGGGGCACATGAGGATAGACGCTCCACCCCTGGATATTGTGTTTATGTTGGTGGCAACCTTGTTACTTGGCATAGCAAGAAACAGAATGTGGTCTTACAATCTTCTGTAGAGACTGAGTATAGAGCAATGACACATACTACATGTGAGTTGTCGTGAGTGTGCTCTATTATGCATAATTTTGGTGTTGATATTTTGGGTTCTATGCCTAGTAGCCTATGTATTGTGATAATAAAGTTGCTATCTTCATTGCCAATAATCTTACGTTTCATAAAAGGACAAGCATATTGAAGTGGATTGTGACTTCATCAAGGATGCTATATTGGAGGGGAAGATCTTGACACCCTACATTGTCACAGAGAGCATATTGGTGATATTTTTATCAAAGCACTCACCAAGAAATGCCTTGAGTTTTTGTGTACCAAGTTGAGCATGTTAGATGCTTATGCATCAGCTTGAAGGGGAGTGTTGAGTGGTGAAAAATAATTTCTTCTTTTTTCATTAACTGGAAGGGTGTTTGATATAGTTTCCCTAATGCCTCTATATAAAGATATGTAGGGCCTCCAATAATAAAATAATTCGCTTTGGTCCTAACACTCTTTATATAAACAAAGGACCTAGGGATTAAAGGAAATTAATAATACATTTACCAAAATAAAAGAAAACTAAAAATAGTTGACCTTAAAATGTATAATTAATTTATTCTCTAACACCATCAATAAAGAAAAAATAATCCAAAATGACATGTAGATGATGTTGCAGAAAGTATACAATAATGGTCATTAATTTGCAGATAAGTCTTTACAAGGAGAGGTTCGTTACAAATTACAAGCAGGGAACTGTAATAAGGTTGGATGGCTTCTGCAGTGTGTAGATGGTAAGGAATATTTCAGGTGGTGGATGGCTATCCTCATCAAGACAAAAGAAGCGTGTGGCTAGAAATGTAAGTGATGGGTGGAAGGTGCAAATTGGGTGGGAGTGGGTTGCTCGAAGGGCATCAACAAGGGGATGGAAGCCAGGCACATCTCCAATAATTTAGATAATGTTCACAGGGAATTTGAGCATGGGAGGTATGAGGTATCTCAGAGACACTTTTGATGATTTTTCCATATGTGCCTAATGTTGGGGAATCGGCCTTGCATCTTGCATGTTGATTTATTCTTTGTTTTTTCTGTTATTTCTATTTGGATTTTCTGCGATTTTATGTCCTTGGCCCTAGAAAGAGTATTGGCTTCACAACTACTATCAAACATGACCTTCCCTTTCAAAAAAAATTTTCTACCAAATAAAAAAGACAGTCTGGTGTGAACCTGTAAATGCTGCGTCAACAGAGAATTTGATCATTCTCAGGCATATCAGTGGCATATGGGAAATGAAGAATTCGTACCAAACAAGTTGTCAGATTGCAAGGAGTTGGCCAGTCGTCTCTCAGGTACCTTCTCTGGTACAGCTCGGAATAAGCACAGACCGCAAATTCTACAAATAGTAAGAGATGGCATATCATTTGCATTCCTAAATGCACCCAAGCAGCTGACCTTTTTGGAATATGCGGTCCTCCCATTTGTATCTAAGCTCCCTGCATCAGATGCACTAGAGATGTGAGTCATTTTAGATTAATTTTTTACAGAAACACGTCTTCTTAATAACCTTTATTAACATGTTTTAGGTCTTAATAAGGTATTGTATTTTGTCATAGTTTGAAGGATGTTCAGAAGCGAGCAGAAAATGTAAACACCAACGAGGATCCTAGTGGTTGGCGTCCATATCATACTTTTGTAGATCGTTTGCGAGAGAAGTGCACAAAGAATGATGGTAATAATGGAATTTACATTGGAATTACTTGTTTTGAGTGTGTTATATGTACCCTGTATCCTCTGCTTCCTTCATTTCCTTCTGTAGCTTTCTCCATTTGCTGTATGACCTAGTATACTTATTTAGCATTTCATTCATCTATGCATGCTTTTCTTACAAACTGGGTAGTAAAATTTAGCACTCTCCCTTTTCAAAAGGAAAAAAACATTAGCACTCTCACAAATAGAAAATTTGAGAGGGAATCTTCTGAGTTTATTCTCACCAATGATAAATCAAGGGACATGCAATCAAGTAGTTTTTTAGATTTGGGAGACATATAACAGAAATTCTCATTGCCGTTTTAGCAACTGCTGAGCTCATTCCATTGAAATGATGGATTAATTAAAACATCAAACTTCATGTTAGTTGAAATTCTTCGGTTTTGACCTTTATTAATAATTTGCTTCTCTTTTTCTTCTGAATCTCTTGTAAGAAAATAAAAAGGTATGGTATATCTACTCCCAAGAGTCATTTACCTAAATACAACTCGATACTCTCCCTCAAGTTAGGTATAATGATCTTTTTCAAGCAAAAAAAAGGTTGGGCATAAATATCAAATCCAACTTGTTTGTTCAATGATCTCAACTTGGGAGGATGGAAGACCTTTAAAAGATGTCTGCATTCCATGCAACTCACATATCTGATCTATGGTGAGATCTTTTAGTGTCAGCTTGGTACTGGTGTCGTCCCTGTGATATCTTAGCACCTTGTACCTTGGAAACAACAGCTACAAATGACTTCCTACTCTGAACATTCGACCTGTATTTTTCTGGCCGGAGTTTCCAGATCCCACCTTTTCTCTAGCTGAAGGTCCCAAAAGTAATTAATTTAATGGTGTATCCGGTCTTGAGGAATGGATAAATCCCCTGTTAGCCTTAGCATTGTTATGTGACCCGTTAACACCTGTTCTTTGGCTGACAAAGCAGAGTAATCCAGTTCCTTAGTGTTCTCTCCACTGTCAGGGTTCTTGGAGCTCAGCACCTGTTGTCACTTTTCCTTAGCCTTAATTTAAAGTACACTTATTTAATGCTCGGTATCTTGTCATTTTTTTTTTTTTCGAAAAGGGAAAGGGTGCTTACCCAGTAGATAGCCACCCAAAATAATTAATTAAAAGGGGTCAAAAAAGCGGTCAATTTAGATGGTATCTTTCCAAAATTTAAATAAAATGCTCAATGTTGCCCTTTAAAGATTGCCTCGTGTCTTCCAATCCATATGCTCCAAAGCACCACAAGAACTTATCCTTCTTAGTTATGAAATTATTTTGCCTCATGCGTTAGCTTCCACACCTAAATGATCTCCAGAAATCCCCCTAGTTGGCCCTTTCAAAAAAAAAAAATCTCCTTAGTTGGAATGTGCGATTCACTCCAAGCGGAAGTTCTTCCATATCTGCATAGAGAAGGAGCACTCAAAGAACAAATGATTTACATCCTTATTGGTTGCACAATAGAGCGGGCAACTCTTGTCCCCCATGGAACCCATCTAGCTCGAGCAACCACACAAAAATCTTAAGGGGTAGGAAGTCGTCCAAGTCTATCTATAGTCTTTAATGATTTTCTCCTACACTCAATCTATTGTAAGCCTCACGGACAAAAAAGCCCCCTCCATTCTAATAGAGGGCATCAACACCATCATCCGATTGAAATCCATCCAGCTCTCGTAACAGTCTGTAAATCCTAATAGAGGGCGTGGTGGGTTCATGACACAGAGAGGTCGTGTCCGCTTTGTGAGTAAGCAGAGGAGGATGTTGACCACTTGTTCTTTACTTGTTCGATGGTGAGGCAGGTTTGGGATAGGATTGAGGATCGATGGTGGGCTCATGATTCATTTACCAGCTTTTAGAGATCGTTTAGATGTGGAGTTGTCGATGTTGGGTGCAATGTATTTCGTTTGAAGGAGCGGACTCGCTCGATGGCGGTGGTTTGGGCTGTTTGGTTGGGTAGGAATAAGGTTGTTTTTAGTGGGCAGTGCCTGTATGTAGAGAATATTGTTACGTCCGCATTGTCTTTTATTTCAGGGTGGAGTTCATCTTTGTGATGCGAGCCTTGTATGTGTTGTGAGTGATTAATGCAATTAATACAATTTTGGGTGGTATCTAAAGGATAACCACCCTTTTCCTTTTCAAAAATCCTAGATCCTTTGATACAAAAGGTTCCTCGCAAATGAACACCAAGAACCATCCCAAGAGGCAACTATCGTCACCTCTCTATTAACAATCATCGTAAAAAGCCTCGGAAATCTATCTTTTAGCATTCCATGTCTCGTCCAATTATCCATCCAGAAGCAAAATGTGTCACTTGGACTAAGGCACGACAAGAAGAAGCCTTGTACCTTTGGTGCCATTGGAGATACACCCCAGCAGAAATGAGATGTTGTGCACTATGGGGATGCCAGCAACTCCCAATTTTCCGATTGCCCATAGCAACCATCCACTATCCTCCCCAGGAGGTCTTATTTATGCTCAAGGAGCCAATTAATCCACTTTACCAGGAAACTATCATTCATCCTCCCTAGTTTCCTAACTCCTAGGCCCCCGTCCTTTAGGGTTTGCAAACATCCTCTCAAGCCACCAATCTTGCTCCTTTCCCTGTTGAGAGATAATTTGTCGAAAAGAAATCCCTCATCAATCCAACTATCTTCTGTTTCACGTTTTGCAGCATCTTCAAAACAGAGAAAGTAAGATGGCATGGAAGCTAGCACTGCCTTCAAAAGAACCAATCTACCTCGTCTAGATAGTATCTTTGAGGCCCACCCCGCCAGCTTCCTCTCCAATCTTTCTATCAATGGAAGTTACTCCTGCATCGACATGTGTTTATCAGACAAAGGGAGACTAAGGTAGGAAATGGGCAGCGATCCATGCGCAATGTGTAAGGCCATGCTACCACTGCTTGCTTCCTCAGGCATTATATGGACAGGCACAAACATGGACTTGGAGAAATTAATTTGCACCTTAACTCTTCACAGATCCATTCTCTCTCTCTCCTAAAAGAGCTTCTTTTTTTCCACATGCAACCAGTTCTCATCTGGATGATAATCCAAGTCTTCTCATTTGGGTTTCAAGGCGCCATAGTAACCTGCCACTGTCATGGTACCTTGTTGCAAATTGCAGATCTCTTGCATAAGATGATAGATCCACACCTTCTGCTGACTGTACAGACTCTACAGCACCACCTGCATGTCCTTGGTTGTTTCCTTTATCAAAATTAGTGGCATGACTATGTCCACGTGAAATTAACTATCCATGTCTTCCTTAAAATCTCTCCTTTGGTGCGTCATTATCGCATCTTCTTACAGGTACATGAAAACCCTAGTGAGAAAATCACCCATATGTGCAAAAAAAGGGCCTTATAATTGAATATATATCATTTAAGAAAATGAGGTAACATTTTTTTTAATGGGTAGAGTTTAATATGAATATATGTAGTTGGTTGAAATGAGATAGATTGATTGTAACCCTAGGTCTCTTTTATATAGAGAAAGATCAAAAGAGTAAAAGTATACCTTTACCCCTGAGGAGCACACAAACCACAACTAGAAAAGAAATACACATTGTATGCTAACACTTCCCCCTCAAGTTGGAGCATATATATTTATCATGCTCAGCTTGGATATACATGAATCAAATGAAGATCTGGTCAAGGACTTGGTGAAAATATCTGCAGTATGCTCCTTAGATACAAGAGAAGTGGTATATAGCAACCCTTTCTGAATAATGTCCTTAGTATAATGACAGTCAACCTCAACATGCTTTGTTCTCTCGTGAAATGTTAGGTTATTAGCAATGAAGGTGGTTGCTCTATTATCACATCGCATCTCCATAGGACTAGAAAACTGTACCTGTAGGTCAATAAGCAAGGATCTGATCCACATCATCTCTGTAGTCGTTTGAGCCATAGCTTTGTACTCTGACTCGGCACTGGACCTCGCAACTGTGCCTTGTTTCTTACTCCTCCAGGTGATAAAATTTCCTGCTAAGAAGGTGCAGAACCCAGTAGTGGATTTACGATCCACATGGCATCTGACATAGTCGGCATTCGAGTTTCCAACCAACGTCATAGAGGACCCTTTGGAGAAGAAGACCCTTCCCAGGAGCTCTCTTGACATATCTAAGCACCATCAATGTTGCATCCCAATGCTATTGTGTCAGCTTTGTCATGAATTGACTCAATCTCTCGACAGCAAAGGAGATATCCGGTCTTGTGATAGTAAGGTACAATAGCTTGCCAACAAGCTGTCTGTACTTTCTATTGTCCACCACTTGTGCATCCTCATCATAGATTGGCATCTTGGGGTCCATAGGAATATTGGCCTCCTTGGCCCCAAGCATGCCAACCTCCTGCAAAATATCTAAAGCATACTTTCGCTGAGATAAGACCACGCCTTCCTTGCTGTGAGCAACCTCAATACTAAGGAAATATCGTAAAGCCTCAAGGTTTTTCATGACAAATTGCTCTGCTAGGATGTGCTTAACCTTAACAATACCCTTCATATCGTCTCTCGTGATGATCAAATCATCTACATAAACTAGAAATACCACAGTATCTCGTCTAATCCTCTTGACAAAAAGGGAAAAGTTAGTTGTCGATCTCTTGAATCTAGCTGCCTCTACAACCTATGACAATCTCTAAAATCAGGCTCGGGGATTCTGTTTGAGGCCATATATAACCTTCTATAATCGGCAGACACTTCCCGTCTCTCAAATCCAAGCAGCTGCTACATATAGACTTCGTCTTGGAGATCACCATAAAGGAATGCATTCTTCACATCTAATTGGTGCAAGGGCCAATCTAATTGAATTGCCACTGCAATCAACACTCGGACTGTGGGAAGTTTGGCAATTGGAGAGGTGTCAAAAAAGTCCACCTCATATATTTGGGTGAACCCTTTTGCCACAAAGCGGGCTTTAGCAATATCACCATCAGGATTGAACTTCACAGTAAATACCCATTGACAGTCGAGTGCAGCACCATTAGGAAGTGAAGTAAGCTCCCAAGTCCCACGGCCTCGAAGAGCAACCATCTCATCTTCTATGGTTACCCGCCATTTTGGATCAACCATGGCTTTAACGCCTGGGTGAATCCAACCAATCAAGGAGCAAGAGTATCAGTAGCAAGTGCCCTCGCCATGAGATAAGTAGTGCAAGTCCGTAGCCGCTTTCGAATAGCTATCGAAAGGTCAATATCATCACCTGGCACATCATCTGTCCTGTCCCTATGACCATCACATGGCAAGTATATGTTGTTGAGTTATGTTTTTTGTATAGGGGCATTTGTTCTTTTTTGATGTTGGACTCATTTTGTTATTTTTCCCTTGTCTCTCTATATAAAGAGACATAGGGATGGCTTGGTAAAATGATGGTTCTCTTTTCACTTCAACTTGGTATTAGAGCCAAGGTTGAGGTCTCTAACAAAAACAAAAGCCTAACCCTACCTAAGCCCTCTCACCAGAGCGACCATCGACGCCACCACCGATGGCCATGCCGGTGTAGGACCACCGCCGTAGCAGCAACAACATTGACTATTGTCGCCGCTGCAGCCGGCCTTTTGCGCCAGATTGCGGCGCAGCAATCTGACTGGGGTGCAACCGGCTCCTCGTGCTGCTAGCAGCCCTCCTTGCTGCAGCGCTTCCCCTCGTACTGCAGTACCCCCCGCTGCTGCTGCCACGACGCTGGTGCCGCCGCTAGAAGCCTGGTCAAGGCGCAACCTGCAACACCCTCTATTGCTGCTGCCAGCAGCCTTATCGAGGTGCAACCTGCCCCTCGCACTGCAGCACCCCCTCTGCTGCCGCCACTAGCAGATCTCCTTGCTGTAGTGACCCTCCTCGCGCCGCAGCACCTCATGATGGTGTTGCTGTTGCCCTATCGCAGCTGCAGGACCACTGGTGTCGGTTGCTCTTGATCTTTCTCCGAGGAGATGAGAGTTTGAAGCAAAAAAAAATTTCAACAGGATGGTATGAACTTGATCTTTTGACCTAATTTGGGGTGTGTATTCCCCGTAGTTGATGATTTTTGGGGTGTATTCCCCAGTGAAGTGCTGTTCTTTGGTTTGTGAGTTGTGGGGTGTGTATTCCCCAAGTTTGTTGGTGCTGTTTATCCAGGATTTCAGACTTGTTTCGACTTAATCTTGTGTGCTTGGAGTTACAATGTCTGCATCAGATGGTTCTGAGGTGTCTTCAGGATAGAATACAGAAAGTGGGGTGTCCAAGAGTCCCTTCTTTGCTCCAATTACGAAATTAGATGAGATCAATTACCCCTGCTGGTCTCAGACCTTTCTTGTTACCGTGGAAGGTCATGGGAAGAAGTATGTGCTTATGGAAGCACCACCGGAGCAGAAAATCGGAAAATATGCGACTTGGAACCAGGATGATGCTATGGGTAGAGCCTAGATCTTGAATAGCGTCATTCTAAAAATTGGTGATGAAGTTATGTACTACAGCACTACAAAAGAAATGTAGGATGGCTTGAAGATGGCGTATTGACATGAGTTGAATTCAACTCAAGTATTTTAGATCCTCTATGACTTATGCCATCTCAAGCAAGAAGGGATGAGTCTGTCTCAGTACTACTTTACTATGAAGGGATTATTGGAGAAATATAATGCGTGTAGACCGATGTGTACTTCTACATGCAGGGATTATAGGAAGGAGTTTGTAGGCCACATGTTCCTTGCAGGGCTGAGTGATCACTATTCTGCGGCTTGTTCACAAATTCTGACTCTCTCTGAGCTTCCTCCTATTGAAGAGATTTACAGGAGGCTGAGTAAGATGCAACTACAGCCTACTCATGATGCTGTTGTCGCCAATATGTCAGCTCATGCTGTTGTTAGCACTCGTAGTGGTCGTGGAGGCTTCTTTCGTGGCAAAGGCAGGGGCAGAACTGATGGTGGTCGGGGCAAGCCTATATGTTCATACTGTGGAAGGCTTGGCCAAGTTGAGTTTAAGTGTTGGAATAAACTTGGCCGTCCTACTGTTGCGAACCAGGCTTCTATTACATCATCTTCAGGTGTGAGTACTAGGGCAGTATCTCTTGCAGAGGTAGATTACGATGCAGTTGTGCAACGACTAGCCCAGTTGACTCATGAGTGGCCACAATCCTCCAGCACTGCAGCTTATGCATCTGCATCAGGTACGAAAGGGTCATGGTTGATTGATTCTGGTGCATCTGATCATTTGATAGGAAATTCCCAGTGTTTTGGGGAATTACAGAAGCTACCACAGGAACACTCAGTATAGCTGGCAAACAGTAGACATGCTCCCATGTGTGGTAAGGGAGGGTTACCTGTTACACCCTCCATGCATCTTGCTGATGTATATTATGTGCCGGACATGACAATGCAACTGTTATATGTTCTATTATTAAGCAGTTGAATTGTCGTGTTATTTTTTATGCTGTTGGATGCATCTTTCAGGATCGCATGACGTGGAGGACGATTGGTGGTAGCCATGAGGAGGGGGTGTGTATCGGCTACTTCAAAATCCAGTTGCTGCAGCCTGTCAGACGACTACTGCAGGGAGTGCCTTGCAGTGGCACATACGACTAGGCCATCCTTCACTGGACAAGCTACGCCGTGTCATCCCTCACTTGTCTCCTGCCATGAAGATTCAGTGCGATGCATGTCAGCTGGGAAAGCATCACCGTGCCAGTTTTCTAGCATCTATCCAGTTTACTAGTTCTGCGTGCTTTGACTTGCTGCATTGTGACGTCTGGGGGCCTAGTCGTGTGGCAGACCATCAGAATTGTAGATATTATTTGCTATTTGTGGATAATTTTTCACGTTTATCATGGACCTTTTTGATGAAAAATAAATCAGAAGTTGGTTCTTTGATTCAACAATTTATGGTGTTTGTGAAAAATCAATTTGTTGTATACATTAAGAAAATTCGAACAAATAATGCATTAGAATTATGCGCAAAGAAACTGGTTGACTTGTATGGATCACTGGGGATTGTGCATGAGACCTCATGTCATACATCGCAGCAGAATGAGATAGCTGAAAGAAAACATTGTCATATTCTGGATACAGTTAGAGTTCTTATTCAGAATGGCATTCTGCATAGTTACTAAGGAGATGCGGTTCTTACTTCCTTTTATCTAATCAATAGGCTTCCTTCTCTGGTTTACATGAGTAGATTCTTTGGAATATCTTATATCCTGATGCAGACTTATTTCTTGTGCCATCAAAAATATTTGGGTGTCATTTGTACACCTCCTTGGGCCTGGTCGTGACAAATTAGCACCAAGGGTAGTTAAGTGTGTATTTTTGGGATACTCACGCACGCAGAAGGGATACAGGTGTTTTGATCCCATACATCAGAAATACTATGTGAGTGCGGATCTGGCTTTTCATGAGTCTATCCCTTATTTTCTACCTCTGGTCATCAGTTGAGAGAGATAGAGGTGGTTGCTCCTATGCCTGTACCTCCTATAGCCTTGGAGGACTTCTCTCATAATAGTGGTGTATCCACTATAGAACATACTATGGGCGATTTCAGATCTGTACCACCTGATGAGAAGACATTTAAGGGCGCTACATATCAGCTGCCAGTTACATATAGAAAGGAAATACACCCCTCTTCTTCAGTATCCAATGAGCCACCATTGTCTTCTCCTCAGGTATGTATTGGAGGTACTGATGATTCTTCTGCTCATGTGTCTTCAGGGTCCCTCTCTCTGCCTACAGATGATGATATTCCCATTGCTATCAGGAAGGCTCCGAGGTCTTGTGCACAATATCGTGTCGCTGGTAGTGTTGTCTCTGCAGGATCTCTTGGCACCAAATTACAAGCCTTTACAGCTGCAATATCTAGTACAGAGATACCTGCCTCCTACCAACAGGCCCTTCTACACCCACATTGGAAGGCGGCTATGGAAGAGATGTCTGCACTTACTGATAGAGGGATTGGGGAGTTATCTGCTCTACCGTTTGGTGCGCACTTAATTGGGGTTAGATGGGTCTTTACCCTGAAATACAACCCTTATGGGTCTATTTCTAGGTATAAGGCTTGCTTTATAGCCAAAGGATTCACCTTGACTTATGGGGTAGATTTCTTTGACACTTTTCCCCTGTGGCACAACTCTCCACGGTCCGTATCCTTGTTTCTATTGCGGCTCATTATAGATGGTGTCTTCACCAACTGGATGTTTAAAATGCCGTTTTATATGGCGATTTGGAAGAGGAGATATACATGCAGTAGCCACTTGGTTTTGAGGTTCAGGGGGAGTGTGTATGTAAACTTCGTAAGGCTATTTATGGCCTTAAGCAGAGCCATCGAGTCTGGTTTCAACGTCTATCTGAAGCATTTTCTATGTTTGGGATGCAGAGATCCTCTTCTGATCATTCCTTGTTTGTTAGGAAGATCAGTACTGGTACTGTGGCTTTATTGGTAGATGTTGATGACCTCATTCTTACAAGTGATGATGCAGATGGTATTACTTAAGTAAAGGAGTATTTAGCTCGTCAATTTGTTATGAAAGATCTTGGTAAGATGAGATACTTTCTTGGCATTGAGATCGCCACGAGCAAGCAGGGCATTGTAATGTCTCAAAGAAAGTATGCGCTTGATATTCGTTAGGAGACAGGCATGCTTGGATCCAAGGAAGCCAACATTTCTATAGATCCTAAAGTTCATTTATTTGAGGATACAATGAGGATAAAAGACAAAAAGATCTATCGGCAGCTTGTTGGGAAGTTATTGTATCTAACCATCACCAGGCCAGACATCAACCTTGGAGTGGCTAAGCTAAGTCAGTTCTTAGACAAACCCACTGATGCTCATTGGCAGGGAGTTATGCAAGTGTTGAGATACATCAAGAGCTGTTCAGGTAGAGGCATTCTATTTCAGAAGACAAAGGGCCCTATGTCTGTAGTGACTTACTCTGATGCGGATTATGTAGATGTGGGAGACAGACGATCTACTACTGATTTTTGCACATTTGTGACTAGCAATCTAGTGACCTGGAGGAGCAAGAAACAAGGTGTTGTCTCACGCTCTAGTGTAGAGTCTGAGTATAGGGCTATGGCTCATACTGCTGCCAAGATGACATGGATTAGATCTCTGTTATGAGATCATGTTGAGATTCAGGAGCTTATGGAGATGTATTGCGATAACTGAGTTGCAACATACATTGCTAATAACCCCATGTTTCATGAGAGGACGAAACATGTGGAAGTAGACTGCCATTATACCAAGAGTCTGATTCAGCAGGGTCTACTTTGTATGACATATCTTGCCTTTACTAATCAGACTGCCGATATATTTACCAAGCCATTGCCTCGCCCCCAGTTTGAGAAGTGTAGAAGCAAGCTAAACATGGTAGATATATATGCTCCAGCTTGAGGGGGAGTGTTGAGTTATGTTTTTTGTATGGGGGCATTTGTTACTCTTTTTTGATGTTTGACTCATTTTGTTATTTTTCTCGTCACTCTTTATAAAGAGACATGGGGACGGCTTGGTAAAGTGATGGTTCTCTTTTCACTTCAACTTACGTCAGTGTCTAAAGGACTCACCTGAGAAGCCGATGGTAAGGGCGAGGATGGGGGTCCCTTAGAGGTAGCATGAGGGCGAACATATGTCTGTAGAGACCCAGTCAAGCGTGGAAAGGGATGCGTAGTAGGTGGTTGTAGTGGTGTGATAGGGACAGAAATTTAGGAAAGCTCCCAAAACGAATGAGAGAGTATGGCATAGGTGCCATATCACCCTCGAGAGGCATCTCAGCAGCCGTCACAGAAAAGAAAGGTACAGCCTCATGAAAGATAACATCCGTTGAAGCATAGTGTCGAGAAGTAAGCAGATCAAAACAGCGATACCCCTTTTGAGTTCGGGTATACCGAAGAAACACATTTAACTGCTCTCGGTGCTAGTTTATCCCAACCTGATCCTAACAAATGGACAAAGGCAACACAATCAAACGTCTGAGGGGTAACGTGAAATAGGGGACGATCAGGATACATGACCTGAATAGGAATTCGTTCATGTAACGCAGCATGAGGCATCCGGTTAATAATAAAACAAACAATCAAAACAGCGTCACCCTAATAGAGAGAAGGGATTGAGTGGTGAATCAACAAGGTGCGAGCAACTTCAAGAATATGGCGATGCTTCCTCTCAGCAACACTCTTTTGTTGAAAGGTATGGGGACATGTCTTATGGATAATGCCACAACCAGAAAAGAAATTATGCAAATGTAAAATATAAAATTCCAAGGCATTATCTGAGCGAAAGTACTTCACCAAACAAGCATGCTGAGTTTTTATTTCTTTGGCAAAGTTCTCAATAATTTGTCCCACATCAGACTTATTTTTCAAGAGAAACATCCAAGTCACATGGGAAAAATCAACTAAAACAAGATAATACATGTTCCTAAGTCGATCAGGAGTACGAATGGGATCCCACACATTCATATGGATAAAATAAAAAATAGCGACAGGTGAGACAGAAGTAGAACTGGAAAAACTAGCCCTATGGTGCTTGCCAAGTTGACAAGCATCACAGGTGAGAGTAGTAGTGGAGGGAATATGCGGTATAACGCGTCTGAGGTGATGAATGGGTAGATGGCCAAGACGGTGGTGCCATTAGAGAGGAGATCCAGCAAATGCAAAGCCATGGGTAGCAGAAGCAGCGAAAGTAGTACGGCTCAGATGATACACCCCATGTTTCTCACGTCCTTCACCAATTGTCTTCCCAGTGAATTTGTCCTACAAGATATAAGATGACGCATGAAAAATCGCCTAACAGTTCAGATCCCTAGTAATGTTGCTAACAGATAATAAACTCAAGGGAAAATCGGGTACATAATAAATATCTACAAGTCTCAAAGTAGGAGATAATGACGTATCTCCCTTGCCAACAAGTGGCGGGTGTCTCCCATCAGCCACTTGTACTGTCCTAGCAGGTGTAACAGTTGTTAACTGAGAGAAGGATCCACAGTTGTCACATAGGTGCTTGGATGCACCAGAATCAATCAACCACTCACCATAAGACAAAAGTGACGACATACCAGTCGCAGGTGTCTCTGATGAGGAGACCATGGCTGCAGTGTCAGGAATCTAAGAGGATGAAGCCTGTGTCAACTGCGCAATCTGCTGTCTCAGAGTCTCAATCTCGGTGCTCAAGGAACTCACATCAGGATCGGTAGGCACTCTGTCAAGAACCTCAGCTGCCTGATTGGCCATGGGTGGCCTACTGTGCTTTTGCCAGCATGTAGCTTCTGGATGACCAAGTCTGCCACAGAAAGTGCATGGTCTTGGTACGTACACCAAATGAGTGTCCATGTCCACGGCCACGTGCAGGGAAAGGAGTACCCCTGCCACGTCCAGGAGTCATTGCCAATGTAGACGTCTGGGTACCTGTCTTGGGTGGTAGTACGAGCTGCAACTCTGCTGAGTCTACTATAAGCCTCCTCCATGGTAGGAAGTTCAGGAGCTGTGAGAATCTGATCTCTGGCAGCTGTATACTCAGGTCTAAGGCCTGCCAAGAAGAGAGAGACGGCCAACTGTCTCCGAAAATTCTTCCAAGACTCACAGTCTCCCCGGCAGATAAGAGTGATGTCTCTCCAGCATTCCCTTTAAGAGGGAGTAGTACTGTGGCAGAGTGCATCCTTCCTGACACAAATAGAAAAGGTCGTAGAAGACCTGAAAAACTCGCACAGAGTTCTTGGCATGAGAATAGGTCTCGCGCAAGGACTCCCACATCTTCTTTGCAGTGTCTTAATACATGATTTCATCCCCTATACGGGGAATAACTGTCTGCATAAGCCACGCAGAGACTATGGCATTGTCTCTATCCCAAGTGGCATTGATGCCGGTCTTGCTCTCGGGCTCTAGATTTGTAAGGATGTGGCTCTTCCCATGACTCCTGACAGTCATGAGAAAAGTTTGAGACTACCGTGGGTAATTGGTCTCATCCAACTTGACGATAGGACCAAAAAATGGATTCTTCAACACCCTGGTGTCCAGAGAAGTGTCCGAATTCACCTCAGACTGATCATCTGAAGACATCCTTACAATCTTTGAGCCGCAATCAAACTTCTATATCCAAGAAGTCATCAATCAGGTCTGAGATCCAAAGATTTAGGCTGGCATCTTCACGTTGGACAAGCTTTAGCCTATCCCAGGTGCAGGGAGACCACTTGAGAAGGCCCCACCGACGCTGACGGAGACCAGGTGAGGCCTTAGGCGGAGCTAATGGTGCTGGCAGTCCCCTGGGCAGCGTCGGTGGCACCTTGGGCGGTGTCAGCGGCTCCCTAGGCGGTGCTGGTGGCACCCTAGGTGGCATTGGCAAGGTCTAGCGATGCTCGCAGCGCCTTAGGCAGCGCAGGCGGCGCCATAGACGAAGCCCTAAGGCCTGCAGGTGAAGCCCTAGGGTATCGGCGAGGCTAGAGGCAGAGGTAGCGGCGTGTAGTGATGCTGCACCGGTGGTTGGCGACGCTGACGGAGTCTCTCGGGGCAGCGCGTGTCAGTGGAGGTTAGTTCGCAGCCTTCCAAGGCAAGCCCTATCGGCATCAGAGGCCGATGAGGCTGGTTGGCGGTGGCACTAGCCCGAACAGCGACTGGCAGAGGCCGTTGGCCGGCGGTGGAGGCTCCTCAGGATACCTCCAATGGAGATTAGGGTTTTAGGTGGATAAGGTACGGAGGCTTTGTGAAGGTGGGATACCGAAGCGTCGATTAAGGATCACCGTTCTGATACCAAGTTAGTTGAAATGAGATAGATTGATTGTAACCCTAAGTCTCTCTTATATAGAGAGACCAAAAGAGTAAAAGTACACCTTTGCCCCTGAGGAGCGCACAAGCCACAACCACAAAAGAAATACACATGGTATGCTAACATATGTTGTCTTCCAAGGCAGATGTCATTCATGAGCATGTATGTCCATGTAAGACGATCTTCTTAATAATTCTGGGTGCATCATGGTTTAGTACCCTCAACCAAAACACTACAGAAAAGTCCTGGTCCTTTCTTTTTTCTTTGAAGAGAAGGTCCTTTTTATTGTCATCATAAAAAACAGAGCATTTAGATCAGGTCCTGTCCCCTCTCTGCAGGTCAACTGTTTTTTTTAATAATTTTGTGCCACCGAGTTTTATACCATCCAACCTCCACTAGGTTTTTTGCCTTGAGCAGTATCAGGGAGAGAACAACCATGACATGGTATTGGCAAATTTTGAACTTCTTTTTGGGTTTCCTAGTTTCTGGAACATTTTTTTTTTTGAAAGGAAAAAAGATGGTGATCCTTTAGATCCCACCTAGAAATTCATAGAGAAAATGCTAAAATTTACATCATTAAGCGGCACTCCAACTCAACACAAAAGCCTTTGCAGCCCCAACAAAATTATCTACATACGGGTGCTACCTTTAAAAATCACTACATTCCTCTCCAGCCAAAGCACCCAAAGAACCACCAATGTCCTGGCTCTTTCTCTCCTCGACCGGAACACCTGACGTTCCCCGTTGACCCCACCACATTTGAACGACTGCTAGAACTCCACATGGGAAGCAAGCACCCACCATCGGTCCCCCATTTGCTCCCATGTCCGCATCGCCAACGGGCAGGCGAAGAAAAGATGGTCAGTATCCTCCGCTTGGCTACAAAGCGGGCACGACCTATCAGCGCCCGGCATCTAGCAGGCTCTCCATTTCTGGTCACCAGCCGTCCTCTCTTGAGGAGGCAAGCGGAGATTCTGACCTTCAATGGGCAGGAGGCCTCCCAGAGTTGCCTGCAATTTCTAACTAAGTCGATGTTCCCAATTGTGGTTGGGCCGCCAAGCCTTCTATACGCATCCTGCACCGAGAAATCTCCCTCCCACCCAAATCTATCCATTCCATCTTTGGGCTGCCAACCCTGGAAATCTTGTAAGAGCACCTGCATCTCACAATATCTCTGATTTGACAGATTGCCCACAAAAGACGGGCACCACACGCCACTCCACACATCTGCCACTGGGGCTCCTTTGTCAGCCGCTAGTGCTGCAAGCCTAGGGAAACGCTCTGCCAGCGTCCTAGTACCTGTCTAGTCGTCTGTCTAAAATCTAAAATCCTCGCCTGATCCTAGCATCGGGGTGAAGAAAGATTGGACCTTCGGCACTACCAGCGACAAACCCCTCAGGAAATGAGAAGCTCCTCTTGGAGGCAAGGTGAGGAGCTCCCAACTCATCGGTCTGCCATATCAAGAACGTAGGATCCTTCCTACAGAGAGACCTCCCCCCCCAGCAATTTGTCAATCCACTTCGTCAGAAGGCTATCATTCATCCTCCCCACTTCCATAACTCCCAACCCCCCCTCCCTGAACAGCAGACAAACCTCGTTCTAAGCCACCAATCTCACCCCCTTCCCCCCTGCTCCATAGTTGATCCAAAAAAAATTCCTCAAACAGCTAGTAATCCTGTCCTCAACCTTCCGAGGCATTTTGATCACCGAGAAGCTGGTATAGCTGAGAGGATTGCCTTGAGAAGGATTAGCCACCCTCCTCTAAATATCTTGGACGCCCATCCCGAAAGCCGACCCTCAATCCTCTCCATCATCGGGATCCAGTCCTGTGCCGATATCCTCTCCATCATCAGGGGCAACCCTAGGTACCAGAGTGGAAGGGTCCCTTCTCCTGTCCCCAGCACTTCTGAGCATATCCCAGCCTCCCTAGCCTCCATGTTGAAGTGAACGAAAGAGGACTTAGAATAGTTTATTCGCATACTTGATGCTTCGCAGAACATCTCTAGAATGATGCGGCACCGTCTCGCCTCTGTCACCGACCCCTCAACAAAGAAGAGGGTATCATCTGCGTATTGCATGATCGAGATATCGTCCCCGCCCTCCAAGGGGAAACCCTGTAGCATCCCCTCTGTGCATGCTTTGTCGGTCGCCCTGGCCAGGGCATCTGCTCCCAGCATAAAGAGCAAAGGCACTAGGGGACAACCTTGCCTCATGCCTCTCCTTGGCTGAATCTGACCTCCTGCCGGGTTTCCGTTAATGAGAACCGAGAAAGATGCTGTGGTGATGCATTATTTCATCCATCTAATCCAGATCTGTGGAAAGCCCCTCTTAGCCATGGCTGCCCATAGGAAGGACTACTCCATCGAGTCATAGGCTTTCGCGAAGTCCACCTTCCACAGAAAAGCCTTTCTTCCACTTCTCCAATGCGCTAGGATTTTCGTTGCCGCCACATAGCCATCCAGAATGTACCTCCCTAGGATGAAAGCGGTCTGCACCTCCGATACTACCCTGCCAATCACCTTCCCGAGTCTGTTCGCTAGAATCTTCGCTATGATCTGGTATGCTGCATTTGACAACGTTATCGGTTTGTAGTCCTCAATCGCCTCTGCCTCCTCTCTCTTCAGCAGGAGGAACATGTAGAACCTGTTTAATCTGTCGAAGCCCCTATTGCCTTCACTGAATTTTGCCAAGACCTGCATGAGTTCTTCCTTCAACAGTGACCATAATTCTTTGAAGAGTACCGGGAATCTGTCCGGCCCCTGACACCCCTCGGCATTCAAACCCTAAACCACATCCCGGGCTTCGTCCTCCATGAAGGGTATTACCAATTGCTCCGCTCCTTAGCTCTTATAGTTGGAGCCCCCAGCCCCCTCCATCTCCATCTCCCTCCTCTCCTCTGCCCCATAAAGCCCCTAAAGTAACCCGCCACTGCTCTCCCCATAGACTCCTTGCCTGAGAACTCCGTCCCGCCTACCTGCAATTTCTCAATCCGGTTCCTCCGACGCTTGGCTGAAGCTGTCAAATGGAAAAACCTGGTGTTTGAGTCTCCCTATTTGACCTACTTCTGCCGAGATATGGTTTTCCATTCCACTTTGGCTTTCCTGTCCTCCTCCTGAATGACTTTCATGTAGTCCGCCCTGTCCTACCTCTCCGAGCCCGTCATCCGTCCCAGGTCTTCCACTCCATCTAATCTCTGAATCTCCACGAGTGCCTCATCCCGCAACTTGGTACATTCCTCTTTTAGCTGTTTCCTGTACTCCATAAACCTCTTCAGTTCCAGGAGCTTCGCCTCTAGCTTCGCGACCGTCGACCCATCCGGATGCATGTCCTTCCATTTGTTCTCCACCAGGCTCCTGAAACTCTCTTCCAACAGCCATGCCCTCTCAAATTTGATGTGTCACACCGGGTTCCTTCGCCATACTCTCACATTAGCGGGGTGTGATCCGAGAAAGGCCTCTCCATAGCACGGGTCACGACCATCGAAAATACCTCAGCCAGCTCCATCGAGCAAAAGAAGCGGTCTAGCCTCGACATTTGGCCCCTTGAATCTCTCCACGTGAAAGCACAAGAGGTAGGGGGTATGTCCTGCCACCCATACTCTGCAACAACGCCAGTGAGCTCTTCCGAGCCCCGATCCCTGCCCCCTGGCCCCCCAGCTTGTCTTCTGCCTACAGTGTGATGTTGAAGTCCCCACCAATGAGCCACAGACTCCCCTGAAAACTCCTCGTCGCCTGGCGAAGACTTTCCCACAATGAGCTCCTCCCCGCCTCATCCATAGGCCCATAAACCGAGAACGTCAGCACGAGCCCGTCGCTCCTCAGCTGCACCGTGACCATACCCATCCCCACCTCTGAGCCCACTACCAAGAACAGATCCTCCTTCCAGCCAACAATCACCCCACCAGATCTCCATACTGCATCAAGAGCCAAGAAACCCCGCATCATGTTTCCCTCAATCTCTACCTACCGTCTCTGGTCGTACTCCTGCAGCTTCGTCTCTTGAAGAAAAGCCACATCCGGGTTCCATCTAGATAGGTATGACCTCAATGTCTCCCTGCGGGTGGGGTCGCAAAGGCCCCTCACGTTCCATGTGAGGACCTTCACCATGGGGTCCCAACTGCATCGCCCCCTCTCACACGACCAAAACCAGCCCCCTTCGCCACTTGTTCCAACTCCCCTTCTTCAAAGGCATTAGCCCACCCTCCCTCCAGGACCTCAAACTTCCCGCTCCCATTCCCCGCCCCATCACCCACGCCCTCCTTCCCCACATCGCTGCCCTCCCTGTCTACGTCGTCCCCAGCCTCCTCCCCCAACATCGACAGACCCCCTCCCTCAGCCCTCACCACAACAACCTCCCTGGTGCACCCCCTTGACCTAGGTGGGTCCTCCCCCTCGTCCAGGACTTGTCGAGGACCTCCCACGTCAAGAGCGTCATTGCCACCGTCGGGCCCACGCTCCGTAGCCCCCTGCCCCCCTCCACCAGACAGAGGGTCCACCATTGTCAGGTGAGCCCCACTCGGGTACCCAAGCGGTTCACTGTTCTCATCGCTCCAGCAAGGGTCCCCATGCCCCGACCCACCTCTACTCTTAGAGGAGGAACATGCCTGTAATGGAGAGTCGAAAATCGCCTCCTGCCCTCGCCTTTGCACAGAAGCGGATCCTTCTTGGTCGTAGGTGCCTCCTTCGGTCCCTGTGCCTTGGGGGGTCCTTTAGCCGCTGCACATAGCCTCTCGATCCTTCAGTGGAGCTTCTTGGTCAGACCACTTGTGCCCTCGCTCCTGCCGAGGATCGACTCCACCCGATCGCTCTCCAGCTTCCCCTGCTCCCCAGGGCTCGAAGCGCTACACCCAATCTTCAACAGGACCCTCCGCGGGCCATTTAAGAAAGAGCCACGAATCGGTATCAGGTCCGGGTGTAGATTCGGACCTGGATCCGACTTTGCGCTTGCCTCAAAAGATCCGCTGCACAGCCTCTGGCCCTCCCTCACATCCCTTAGAGTCTTCAATGTGCTGCTCTTGTTTCTCGCTTCCTCCCTTTGGAAAATCGGGACCTTCAATGTGCTGCCAATAACCGATGTAGCCTCCTCCCGCCGCAGGCCCTTGGAATCTCCACCCAACGCTTTGCGCTCCCCTACCTACTCCTCGGGATCCGGTTCATCTCGTGTCGTTGCGATCCTCGAGAAATGTGCGTCGAAAGGTGCACCCTTCAGCACGACTGACTCTGCTCACGAGGCGACTCCCTTCCCGGCATCCCTCGACCTCCGCACGACCCTGCTCGCTAGAACCCTTCTCACCGCATCGCCACCGGTCGAGCAAGCCAATGCCTCCATGTAAGACCTCTAGCCTCCCTCCTTTGGTTGGACGAGGATCACCCAGGACGCACTCCCCAACCGCAACGTCACCTCCTTCAGCTCCTTGCCTGGCCGCATCTCCACCTCGGCTCACACCGCACCAAGGTTCTCACTGCTGAGGCCGAGCCCCCTGCACCTTCGCACTCGTGCAAAAGGAGCAACGATTGCTTCGATGACCTGTCGAGTCTGGAGGAAAAGTGGGATCCCCACCAGGCCCAGCGAAAGCTCTACCTTCCATGGAGGGCATTCCCTTCTCGTGCCATTTGATCTCACCACCCTTCGTCAGCGGGCCACTCCTCCCACGCAATAGGTCTCACTGAAGATAAGCTTCTTTGTCGCCACCGTCGAAGCTCCCATTAGCAGGAACTTTTCCTCTCCCACCGTCTGCAGCCTCAGAGGCTTGCCTCCGAGGACCCTGGTGACCTCCGCCTCCAGCTCCCGAACCCCCACCCGGCCCTCTGTCACCACGGCAACCAAAGCCGACGCGAGGGCCTTCTCGAACCTCCCAGAGTCTTCCGACCACGGGGCTTCGACTTCGACCAAAGGTGTCCCCTTCGACGGGGGTGGGAGCCTCGCCTCCTGCGTGCTTGCGACCGCTCTCAGCTCCGCGCAAGACGCCCTCTAATGGCCCAGCTTCCCACATCGGAGACACCGCATGGGGTCTCTACAATCCCGCGCTAGATGCCCCTGTCCCCTGCACTTGAAACAAATCACCTCTGACGCCACCCTCCTCTGCCTTGACCGCCCTTCGACCAACGTCCATCCCCTGCTCGTTGACCGTCCTTCCTCCCCCTTACACACACCCGCTCGCCCCCCTACGCTCGCACTCCCCTCACTCCCGCACACTTGCCTCCTCCCGCACCCTCGCTCACGGTCCCCTACTTCCATTATGCTCTTGTACTCAGTGTAGGAACATTACTTTGATTCAAATCACATGCCTTATTTACATTGGGTCTTCTTGACAAAATCACCCTCATTTTTCAATTATTAAAGTTGCATCTCCATCTAGTTTGCATTGTGTTGTTACACCCTGCTATACTGGGCTTCGCATTTGACCTCTTGTTGGGTACGTGCTGTGAACTAGTATATGTAGGTTATGCTGCATTCTAGTTGCACTCTCTTCTCCATGTGCCTAATGAATGGTTAGGTTTTACTCCTAGAGGAAACCATGAGAGAGAAAAATAAATCTGGAAGCAAGAAACTGGGAAAATAAACTCATTGCATGTTGAAAATGTGAATATTGAGATGGGTTCTTCAAGATTAAATAGCATTTATGTTGACTGCCTTGTTATAAATTTCTATTGCCAAAGAACACCAAGTACGTTCCACTTCGGTGTGTCTATAGGCTATTAATCTTCTCATGGAAGTAAAAATTGAGGTTCCTACTTAGGGTTAAGATTTGAGATGCGAAGACATAGTATGGTATATCTTTTGGATTGCTAAAGATTAATGTGTATAGTGTTGGTGCAATTTCCTTGCTTACAGAATCATTGTAAAAGTAGCCCATGAATAATTTTCAATTAATTCTATGGCAAATGATAACCTTACCCTCATATATATATATATATTGAGGTTTGAGTTAACTGGCAACCTGAGTGTCTTGTAAGCAGATGATAAAGAAGCAAATCCTGGGAGAAGGAGAGGTCGCCCTCGAAAAGACAGAAATATTGAGGGAAGAAAACTTTTTGATGAGCATGGTTCAACTGGAGAAGATTCCATTAGTGAATCGGAAAGGACTGGAGGTGATGAAGCTGAAGAGCAACAGCCACTGATTCATACGTTTAGGTCATCTGCTTCTAAGCTCCGTGCAATGAAAGTTCCTCATCCAGAAACAGAAAGGGCTGGCATGAGGGTCCCTCATCCAGGTAGAACTCCAAATTATATATTTAAATGCACTGCTTGCATTCCGATGATGTCTTCACGTGGACATTTGTATGCTGACTGCGATATCGTCAACCAGGTTTTACTTTTGGTTTAGATAACCCAGGGTAGCTTTTTCATAGAGGGGCTAATTTGTCTTTCTATTTATTCTGCAAGGGGTTAAACTGGGGGTTAACATGTGGTTTCAGTTACCAATCAGAGGATTAACCTCTGATCTGGCATTTATGTGTTTGCCAAGAAATTTAGATTAGATAGTGGGACAATTTGTAAAATGATATGAATGCCTAGTTAATTTAGTTATGTGGTTGTTGGTTAACGTAAACTAAATTAGCATTATTTTTCCATGTTTGACCATATATTATGGCTTGTTAGTAATACTTTTTATACCGTTCGTTTGTTACAGAAAATGGTAGTTAACTAGGTAAAGGGATACAAGCCAATTAAATGTTACTTACAATTTGTAAAGGTGATGGATATTATTTCAATCATAAAATTATTTAAATTAGTTTTGATTTATTTAGATTACAGTTGTTGAATTAATGAGGATTCCAAACAATCTCGTGACCTGCAAAAGAAACCCTGATCTGCCACAATGCAGAATAGGCAACCCCTTAAGGTGACCCCTACAGGCCCAGAATAGAAACACCCAATCAGCTTCATTGCACACATCAATTCCCACTTGCTTGGGACTCCAGCGGTCCAGCAAAGTAAGAAATGATGGGAGAGCCACTGCAAAGAGCATCTGCACTCTGCAGTGAAGCCAATGCTGGGATGGAATGAGGTGAAAAGCTGCATGTTGGAGGAGATGGGCAACAGGGAGAAGAGTTACCAGGGGAACATGACTTTATCTCGAGGGAGGGGTATGGGTGTTGTAGGACTGAAGACAAGTAGGGAATCAAAGCTATTTGATGTAAGAGGGTTAGTCCAATGCAGGCACTTGCATGGCTTACTTGGATCAGGGGTTAACCTCTTGCAATCCCACCTGGTAGAAGGTGTTAGCCCTTTTTGGGGGTTAACCTGCAATCAGACACAGCCTCAGTAAAACAAGGCTTTGTGTTTGATTGAAGAATTTTTACAGTAATTTAATATGTCCATCAAATGAAAGCATTGTGGAAGCACTTGGTCTTTTGGTCCCTTGGTTAGATCTAATGTTTCTTTCACTGATCTCACACTCGTGACCCCAAAAGCTGGGAGCAGATAAGTTTTGCAGATCCTTTATGCTTGTTTGAGAAAGTATTGTGTTGGTGCTTCCTTCACAATTTGATTTTTGCAACTTTATTGCTGTCCATTTGACTTGGGCTTTCATGTATTTTGTCCAATGTTCAGGGGGGTCGACTAGCTGAAGTGCCTACCATTTTGTAAAAAGGTCTTGTATATACTATCCAAGCCAGAAAGCGTCTATTGCATCTGTGGTTCGAGCACTCTTACACAAGGAAATTTGTATATGGTTTAAAGAGCCATCATGTTCCTGGAAGGTATCATGTCACCTGAATTTTACTTGACATTTTAGTTTTGGTTGTGTGTGTTTGCCTGCAGTCATCATTTCCCCATGCTACGTTCAATGAAGCATTTTGGTGTTTTCCTTTGAAGTGTGATTTTCAGAATCCTCAACTTTGCTTCTCCTTGGATGCTAACTCCCTAATCCCCATGCCGATACTCCTTGTACACAGTGGCAGGGACCTGCAAGTTTACATTTAAAAAGGACAAGGATAGGCGGTTATCTGAATAGCGAATTAAAGGGTCATGCATGAAATAAACCATCCAAGAAATATGCATGCAAGCTGTCAGGCCCAACACGACTAAAGATCAGTCGACAGCATCCGACTAAAAGAAATATTTGCATCTGCACCTTTCGTCATGATGCAGAGGTGATCATACCAGTTCTTATAAGTTCTCATTAGGTAAAAAGTAAATAAATATATGTTGTAATCTATTTTGCAACATACAAAGTGTGAGTGTTGATTTTAATTGATATATTTTAACTTTTTATCAGTAGAAATTATTTTTTATAAATGAAAAATCACTTTTGATAAGTGAAAAATAATATTTAAAAGTGATTATTTTCTATGGGAAGTTTATTGATTTTCAATATGTATATTTTGATTTTCAATCAGTTTATTTTAGTTGGGTTTTGATTTTTAACGGGTGGATTTTGATTTTTAGTTAGTATATTTTTATTTTCAGTTGGTTAATTTTGATTTCTAACCAGGGAGTTTCACTTTGAAACATGAGTGGAGATTAAAATACATTCTAATATGTATTTTCATACTCGTCATTAATGCCTTTTGCTAGCACGACTGCAGGTTCATGATCACATGATCCTTTAGATCTATATGTATGTTTGGGTATGTTTCGGATGATAACTTGCTTTATATTTGTAATATCAGTTCTTTCTTTTACCTCCTAATGTGATGGTTTGACATGCTTTTCTTGGATCGAAGCCTGGAGATGACCGAAGGTAAATATGAGGCAAAAAATTTCCCCACCCGATCCACCCAACGTGGGAAAAGCTTTAATTCTTGATGTGATGGTTTGCTTACAATCTATGGGCTTTGGTTATGATAGTTTTTGCAGATTGTGAATGCCATTCTAAGACCTACTTTAGCACTTATGACACTAGTTTATTATTGGTATAAAATTATCCTTTATAAAATAAGAGGTTCAAGAAGAGGTCAGGATGTATTGTGTTGTGTTCAAAAAAGCCAAGTGAGGCGTTACGGGTGCAATCGTTGCCAGATAATGAATTCACATAGAACGCTTTTCTCAAAATAATTCTTCAGCTTTTCTAGTAAAGTTTGTTCAAGCTTCGTTACATCGGATGATGTTCATTAATTTAATAAATTATATATTACTAAGTAGGTTCCATTTATTACTGCGTCATAAATTCACTGCAGTTCATAGGGTAGCCAAAACGGCAGGCTTAGGTTTATGGGCCTCAAGTGGTGTCACAAATCTGTTGCCGTTGTAGCATGTCTATCCATATGTAGGGCTGAGTATGGTTGGGTTGTCCTGACCTGGCCTTAGGCTTACTTGTAAGGTCCGGCCTAGGCCTAGGTCTAGGCCCGTAACTTGTTAGGTTTAGGTTAAAACTTTTGCCCATTAATTAAATGAGCTTAGGTTATAGGTTTAGGTTGATACAAATTCAGCCCAACTCAAGACCCGATGCATTTAAGGTGTGTATGTGTGTGTGTGTGTGTGTGTGTGTGTATATATATAAACTTAAAAATGAAAATAACAGAATTCTCTCCTCATACTAAACGTCTCCACCATTCTCAATCTTCACCCAACCTCGTAAGTTTGAGCAAGTTCACTGAATATTTGTTTTGAATTAGAATAAAATTGTATAAATTTTATTAATTATTTTAGAGAATTTTATTTAGTAAATTACACATTCTATATTTCTTTTTAAATAATAAATGGGTCCGATTTGGTCCGGACTTAACCTAATTTTGCTCCGCTAAGTTTGAACTTAGAATCAAGATTTTACAAATTAAACGATTTGAATCTAACTCATGAACCTACTTATTTAAATGGACTTGGGTTGAATCTAAATTAACATTGAATGATCAGATCTATTACTCAACCCTAATTAGGCGGATAGACCCTTGCAAGTATCACCCTTCACTCAAACAGATAACGATTATTGAAAAACTTAAAATCAAACGTCAATTACTATCGAATCTCGTTAAGGTCAACTTGCCATGGCATTAGGTATTAGGTGACTGTCTGGCACTGATGTTATTGGTCTTAGGCATGAGATATGCTACTCTGCATTGATGCTATTGCATCCGATATTAAGTGAGAATGCCTTACACAAATGCTATGGTACGGTGCTATATGTTAGGTAGTAGGAAACGGATCTTAGTGCTAACACTGGGCAGATTAGGTAAGAGGTGATAGTGTCTCGCATTAGCATTATGCCATGGTACATTACCGAGGTCCCCATGTCGTAGCCCCTTCCCAGTGGTGAGGTTGCTTCCTATGAATTATACACCACTACTTTATTGTGTATGCCAATCCCTATTTATGATAGTGAAAATGTACACATCTGCTCATGCACACTTTCCCAAAATTAAATATCATTCATCATTTTTAGTGTACTACTAAAAGGTACCAGTGAATTTTACTGCACTGCTAGATATCGCCGATGATGTTTGGTATAGCTAAATATTATTGGTCAGTGGGTGTGTAATGCCCTATCCCATGAGCACTACAAGCTTCTTGGTGGATTTTACAACTCATGGCTTTTATTTTACACGTGTGTAGTATAATATTAGAAGTTAATAGCTTCCAACCAATTTTCATAAGTCTTTTAAACACATTTATATTATAAGTATCATGTTTGTTATTCTTTTTAATATTTTTTCATTTTAATTATACTAACGAAATCAAATAATATTTGTTTAATTATTTTGTTTGATTGTATATCCATTTACAATAGGTTGTTGTGAGAGAGAGAGAGAGAGAGAGAGAGAGAGAGAGAGAGACTCACTTGCATATAATTATTTTAAGTATTTGCTAAATAGTTTCGATCCATTTTCATTTTGAAACATTGCTTTTCTATAGAAATATGCTTAAATTGTACGTAAGTTTGGTGTAGGAAAGCTGCACACTCCCTGCCCTTACACATATGTACATATATGGCGATTTGGAGCTCACACTCAAGCATAGAAAAACTTTCCTATGTCCATGATCATATCTTTATTTACATTTTATAATTTGAAATGAAAATTGTGGGAGTAAATTATTCACTAATAATAATATATATTTCAAATATCATCCAAAATGGATATTTCTAATCCTCTTATCAAGTGGATTAGATTTTAATAATGGTCAGACAATTGACATTTGTTAGAAAAAATATTAGAAGATATAAGTATGATGCGAAATCTCCAAAGTTCATTTCTAACTTGATGCATGGCATGTTCATTTAAGATGATCGACATCTCCAAAGTTTCATTTCAAAATATTATTCGTAGATAAAGATATAAGCATGGATGAAGGAAACTTTTCTTTATATATATATATATATATATATATATATATAAAGAAAAGTTTCCTTCATCCATGCTTATATCTTTATCTATGTATATATATATAGAGAGAGAGAGAGAGGATATTTAGTTTTCTTAGGGATGTGTGAATAATTGCATGAATGAAGGTGTTGATGAGAAATCTTTTTTTGTACAACATTAACATGTTTAATTTAAATGTTGATGGATTGCGTTAGCATTGGTACTATATGTTCGTCGTAAAATGCGAAAAAGATTATTTCTATCATTGTAATGCGAATCACGTCGAAATAAATAAATTTATAAATATTTCGGTAAGTACTGAGTCGTTCACATAGAGACAAAATATGATTTTTAAAGCTTTTCGTACTAACCTAACCTAATGAAAGCATGGAAATAGAGATAAGTTATTCAGAGAATTAGATTTTTATTACTACATGGAAATAATTTTCAAACTATGAATTAAAATAACAATGCTAAAGAATAAAGAGAGAGAAAAGTAGATGGACGATGCTGCTTGTGGGATGCTTGTGTAAAGTGCAGTAGCTCTTCAGATCCAGAGTGCTAGGAGGAAGACCGGAGAGATGTTGCAGAGAGAGAAAGAAGTTGGAGATGTGTTTGGTGGAACTTGTCTCTCAACTGGGAGCCCTGGGGTATTTTTTATAGCTATAATGAGGGGTAAAGTGGGTATTTAGGCTTCCCAATTCGTGCAACTTAAGGTACAATCAGATCCGTCGATCGGGAGATCAACGGCTCAGGTTGTGCCTAAAAATAGCCTCAATCACGCCTTGTACATGCGAAATGCGCTAGATGCTGACACGTGGCAGCTACTCGCCCACTAGATCCATCACCTCACGTCTTCACGTGCGCGCGCATGCTCATTCGAATTTCTTCAAAGAATCGCAGCACCGCCTTTCATCGAGCACCCACTTTGCGTCTGGCGAGGTGTTAGGTTTGGCGTCAGATCAGGCATCCATTAGGCATCGCCTCATCCGTCGTTCCTCGTGCCATGCAGCCACATTCACGCCGCTTGTTCTGATCCAATGGTCTAATCGTGCCTGTGCTCCACCGCCTCTTCGAATTTCTGCTTAGCGCGAGTTGAACGTGTGCCTCGCACTTGTGTGCAAGCACGCGAGCCGCTATGCTGCATCGCCTCTTTTGTCATGGTTTGGTTTTGTCGCACTCGTGTCCTCAACTGTTGGATGAAAATCCAATGGTTGAGGTGAACTCTCACTTGATGAAGGACGTGGCGGTGGATGGCATGGCTTGATCGTGGTCATTGAATGACAATTCAACGGCCTACATTTTTCCTTTAGTGGATGGGGGCATTGCTGTGGATCGTCGGGATGGTGCCACGTGACACCATCTTGACCGTTCATCTTCTCACCTTTGTTGTTGGTGTTATAGGACTTCATCGGGTTGATTTTTGCGCCGTTGAATTGCGATCATTAATATGGATCCATCCGTGAGATCGGATTTGACATTTGAGACTTAAATTTGTGCTATCTTGCTCCTTGGCCTTTGATTTTTTACGGGTTGTATGTAATGCTACAGAAGTCTGATCAAAATGATTCCGGAAGCGTTGAACTCTTGTCGTTGTCTTGATCAGATCTGTATAGTCTAATTTATCATTTGCGGCATCGAATCATCTGCAATTAATATTGTCTCTCTTTTACAACATAAAATAATATTATTATCTATAAAACTAATAAATTAACTATGATGTAAATAATAATGCTCATGCATGCATCGTTCAGAAGTTAAGCTAAAATATAACTTAATTCAGGTAGATTAAATCTTATGATTATTGTGTAATCACTATAGTGTTAACACAGAAGTTTTTTGTTAGTTCTACCATGCCATAATCTACAATTGAAGCTGTGCATTGTGGATGGATGCATGGCTCCACTAAGCTTTTACCAACCTAGAATATGCTTGTGGCATGGGTAGTTACAAATATGGGATAATGATTTTACACTTTTGTGTGAGGTTCAATGTTTACCCTTAGGTAGATCTTAGGATGGCCAAGTTATGGAGGTGATGGTATAAGTGGTAGATTGGTAGAGGGATAAATGCGATAGTTGAGTTTGATATATTATAAATTCTATATTAATGTGATTTAAATATATGAAAAAAATTATAATTTATTGATTTTATATTTGATATTTGACTATTTATTATTATTATTATTTTTTTATTTATTCAAAAGTGAAGTAAGTGGGTTAAATGTGTAGGTGAAATAATGTATTTTGTCCGGAGATCTTAAGTGCCCAATGATTTTCAGGTATTATTTCGTATAAACCATGCCTAATCATAGCACCATTCATCTTAACCTTACCGTGCCAACAAATCTATGATTTTAACTCACATCCAAGTGCAGCCTTAGAGATGGTATAATGGACACAGGCCGTGTTAAACAAGGACAAGTGGATCATTTCTTTCATACATATCATACGATTTGGAATTCATCTTTATCTTTAGCAGCAAACGCTATGGGATGCAACTTTGATTCAAATTAAAGCCATTATTTGGGAGACTTCTGATCCCTTCAGCAGCCGAAGAAATTACAAACAGATCACTAAATTAATAAAGTTCAATGAAGAGGGAGGTCTAAAATTTTGACAAATAGAATGATTCACAAGGAAATTTCCGTGGAAGCGTTTCCTCAAGCTCCATGTAAAAATAAGTGATGTTACAACCTTCTCGGTTTTTGTCCAGATTAGTTACAGAATCTAGTAGTTTTATGTAAAGAACAAAAAATCTAAACGAAGCACACCAAGTATTGCCATGTAAGAACTCATCTCTGATAAAGCTACACATTAGGACATACCTCGTGGACATACATGACAGATGTTGGGGGAAGAAAAGATCAAACTTGCAAACACTGATTGATTCGGTGCAGTAATGTCAATACAATTGTATTGCCACTGCTAACCAGAAAAAAAATGCGCACGTACATATTTAACAAAAAATGAGGGCCTTCAGAATTAAATTGTGCTTGGCTGGCATAAGATCAGTCAAAGCAGGAGTGAAGACCCCTTGGAGATAAGAGAGTCAACCTCTTTACCCTGGACAGGAAGAAGCTTGCAGGTCAGAAGTGTCAGACCTCCACGGAAAGACAGAGAGGGATCACAGAGCAAGAAGTCGGTTGCATCAAAGTATTGCAACTATTTTTAGTACAATGAAAGTATAATCATTACAGCTCATCATCTGATTTCTTTTCACCTAAGTAAAACTCGAGGACAAGAAAGAATAAAAGATGAAAGGGGCTAGCAAGAGTAGGATCGACGGCCCGATGCCTTCTTCTCAAACATATCCACGTTAAACGGCCCAAACCAGTAATTTACAACACGGCAATAATACACTTCTTTACATTATGTTACATCGGTCGGACTGAGGGAGCACGATACAAACTGATACATATAGCATGATGCATTGATAATTCACATTCCGAAGGGACAAATGATCTCCACAATGGCACTATCCTAATACCAACATGCTTGGCCACTTGGAGATATCGACTATTTTTTGGTTAGGTGGAAAAGAGTGAAGCTAAATAAGGACAACGGACAATAATGAGTGGCTACGTGTATCCATCATATGAATGCCAGAGAGCTCCTGTCGCTGGAAGGCTGGGGCCTGCCTCGGGTAGGAGTTGGTGGCCTCTGAATGTTGAGCTCCTGCAGGAGGGAAAGAAACACATTTTCAATAACCAGTGGCAAATAAATATTCTAAAAGTAGAAGCCAACATATATTCTAGAAAACAACAATGATACCTTTAACTCAATTAGCTAGATACTTCAATCAAGGAGTCTGAGATGCTAATAACTGACATCAGATTACCTCAAATAGGTCTCAAACTTGAATGTTTCTGATATATTTCACCTGTCAACTTCCCTCGGAAGTCATTATCCTTTTTTATCTGCAGAGGACCTCAATAGTTCCCCAACTTTGGGATTTCAAGGAAATGAAAATTAATAAAGTATGAGATGCAGCCTACATGCCCTTAGCCTGGTAAGGCAAGGCTCAGACTCAACCTAGCACAATTAGGAGGCAAACCCATGGTACTAACCATCCTGACATATACTGGTGGATGTTTCCAAGATCCCTCAACATCAGTAGAAGCTACACATCTATTTTTTGGTATGTGAAAGCTTATTGAGTTCTCAGACTTTTCCTTGAAAAGCAAAAACTAGCCCAGAATCCCCTACATCTAATCTAAAGTGGGTATGAAGCTCAGGGTTGTCAAATAGGTTGCTTTCGATCCAAACAACCAAATTCATTTCTGACCCATCCTTAAATGGGTCCGGTTAGACTCAACTAGTAACCAAATGGGTCAACATTCCTCACCCAAGACCTCACTGGGTCCAGATGGTTCCATGGGCCTGTAGGACCATGGCCCATTTCATACCTGAGATCTGACCCTTCGGTCACATGGATCCACAGTGCTCAACTGAAACCCAACCTGTTGACAAAATGAGTTGGAATCAGGTCCAGTCTACTGGGTCAAGTCGATTCTGGTATATTAGATCAAGTCAGGTCCAATCTACCGATTGAGCTAATTTTGACAGCCATAAGCCCCAACATATAAATATATTTAAATTTGAAGTGCAGCTTCCACGTTTTTATTCCTCTTCCTTGTCATAAATATTGATAATTTTGTCATACACAAAGAGATGGAGATCATCTAATCTATAACAGATCATATTATGTTCATACAACAGTTGACAAATTCAAGTAAATTAGGTCACCGGGGATTCATACAGAAGTAATTAGTTTATAATATCATTGGAGGAAGAGAGATTTACTATTTCTCATGATATGAAAATGTCTTAATCACAGAACAATTGAGGGTTTTAACTGAACATCTATGCATAGATGAAAAATATAGGACATTATATGGAGATTTTCCTAAGGGATGCCTAAGTTGAGCAGACAGATCCACTGAGTTCCAAACATTCCCATACAACAGAATATGTTTTAGTTTGCCAAGTCATAATACCTGCATCCAAGTCCCTTCCACTATGTGATCTGGGGACGCTTCAGGAGATTGAATGGGTGGTGGAAGAGGGTGAATCAATTTAGGAACCACAACTAATCCCCTACCAACCACAAGAATTGCGCCAGCATTGTTAGCAGTCCCTGAAAAGAAGACCATTCATTGCTCAGAAAAAACATGACTAAAAATACCATGAAGAAAAAATGTATTAAATAAGGTGGACCTTGAGATAAATTTAGATCTATACCACAGTAATTAGTTGCCGAAAACAAGGTGATCAACTGCCCTTGAGCAAACCGTTCAAAACCATCCATTACACACTCATGGGCCCTTATTATGAGTTGAAGTTTGTTCCTCTTGCAGAAATCTGTTACTCTATCAGGCTGCAAACGATAGCAAGTAAATGGACTTTTTAATCATGATAAAAATCTAGAAAAACTCACTAACAAAGTGTATAATACAAGGTCATCCAGAATGGCACAGCATATATTAACCCCCACCCCCTGACCCCAACACACACAAACACATAAAATTCATTAAAAATTTCAAAACGTCCAAGATATCAATTACTGCTGTTAGAAAATAAAATTAGTTAGATATTTTAGGAATAAATTAGTTACGATTAGGTGTCCTACTATTTTTAGTTATTATTTTTGGTATGTGAGTTACTGTTTTACAGTATTTCTTTGTATACCTAAGCCCTTTCTCTGTATGAAGACGGCTAAGGCTTTCTTTCCTAAATAACACAATGACTTTGGGGGCAGGGGGGACCCCCACCAAAAGCCCTAAACTAGGGCCACCAACGATGTCGCTGAGCCTCATGGCCACCAGCAAGCCTCCAGTGGCCCTCCTCTCCAAGAAACCCCTCCAAGGTCCCTCCTCTTTGCTCGATCAAGGTTGAGATCAACCCTATTCTCTCTCTCCTATGCTCTGGGCAACAACAAAAGAAGGCCATCGATGCTACCTACGACGCCTAGGGTTTTGACAAACCCCTTACATTGCGTCACAAGGCCCTATGGGGCACTCCGATGGCCACACAATCCCACCTCTCTGTTGCATTGCCTACAAGGTCATCTTCGATCTACAGCACCGCCACAAAGGTCAAATCCTCTTCTCGCTGCTGTTGTGTTGCCTATCGCCGGCGACCCTCTTAGCATGTCACCTGACCTTGTGGGACTCTCTGATGGCCATAAATTGCCACCTTCTCTGTTGTGTTGGCTAGAGTGCTTCAATTGTCACATCGCCATTCGAGTCAAGATTTGTTGGAGGCTTCTTACGTTGTTGCTAGCATCGCCTCTCACAGCTGATGTCTGACGATGCTTCGACGACCCTCCTTCAAACCATTGTGATGCTTTGGCGACGCGCACGCACACTCTCGCTCTCTCTTGGTCTCGTTTCAAAAGACATGATTGGGCTCAGCAAACGTTACCAAAAGAAAAAGAGGAAGGTAATTATCGACCCTTTCTTGCATTGTTAGCCCTCTACTTTTTGGTTTTTATTTGTTAACTTTACAAAGCAAAAAAAAGGGAGAAGAAAAAAAACAAAGCAAAGAAAAAGAAAAAAAGGGTAAAAAAAGAGGGAAGGATGAAGAAAGGAAGAAAAGAGGAGACTTGTTCTTTGATGTCCCCATATGAGAGAAGCTCGCTTGCGGTCTCCAAAGAAGAGGCACACTTAGAGTTTGCATGGGAGAGGCCCACTTGCAAGGTCCCCATATAAGAGAAGCTCATTCGAGGTCTCCAAAAAAGAGGCACACTTCGAGCTTCCGTGTAGGAAAGGCTCACTCTTAGGGTCCCCACATAAGGGAAACTCAAGATCTCCCAGGATGAGGCACACTTAGAGTTTTCATGTGGGAGAGACCCACTTCAGAGATCTCCCATTCTACTGTGATTGGTACTTCTGCCATAACCGCCTTCTACTCCTCTGACCTATTGCCTACTGCTGCTCCTTCGATCTACTGCCTATCCTTCGGATGTCTACATTGGGGGGAATTTACTTGTGTAACAAGTTTGACATTATATGCTCCAACTTAGGAGGGAGTATCAGGAAATAAATTAGTTAGATATTTTAGGGATAAATTAGCTAAGATTAATTGTCCTACTATTTTTAGTCGTAGTCATTTTTTGTGAGTTGTTATATTTTATGGTGTTTATTTGTATACCTAAGCCCTCTCTCCATATAAAAAGGGCTAAGGCTTTTTTTTTTTAAATAACACAATAACTAAGTTGATCTTGTTTAACAAGAGCTATGCGCAAGCAACAAAATCAAGAGTCATCACTTTACAGTACATTAGAATATGTTAAAGTAGATAATGCATTTTAAGTCTTCAAAGCTTCTGCAATTTTTAAGGCGTTGAATGTTCATATCATATGCAACAATATCTAAGAAGACACTAATATAAGGGTCCTGAATCAATTTTTCTAAAAATTTTATTCATGTACCCACCTCTGGCTTTTCAATTTCCATTGAAACTGGGATATTACAATTTCCATCAGAATAGCAGCTTCAAGTAAACAGCCTTAGGGCGTTGCTAAATATCCTTAAGATGTATGAATAAAATAAAGCATATCTATGGTCAAAATCCATGAGATTAAAACAAAAGCAGTTAACCATTTCTACATTAGAGAATCATTTCTCACTAGATTCACCTTCATCGATGATAACCAAATCTCTGAATTCCATATTGGAGCCAGGAGGAGCCAATTCCCCCCAAGTTACATTGTCTAAAAAATGAAAATCCTCTTTGTCAAGTTTGCCACTCCCCTTGAAGAGGATTTTTAGAGACAACAAAAGCAATATCCTAAGTGAAACTTCTTCCCATGGAAGTAAACACGTATAGCCCTTTTCATGAGTGGCCTAAGAACACCATCGTTACATGCTTTGGATGAAATTTTGACCTACCAGGGGCAAATTATGTAAATACACACATCCAAATACATTTATCAGGGAAAGCTGTTCCTTGTATGGGAACATGAGTGACATTGGGGTCATCCCACCAAGGATCTGGCTTGGCATCCTATTAATTTGATAGCAGCAGCCGAAATTGTTTCAGTCAATAAGTGCTTTAGAAACCTCCCTTGAAACAACAATCCATTTTGCATAGATGTATAATTATACAATGTCTTATGTGCAATGCCTTTGCCTTCAAGAGATTTCACCAGGTTGTCCAGATATTCTCTAGCATTATCAAATCAAATCACTTTAATTCTAGTTTGAAACTAGTTCTCAACTACATTATAGAAAGCCTGAACAATGCAACTTCCACCCTACTTACCATCAAACATGCAACAGTGCAATGAAATAAATCATCTATAAATATAACAAAACACCAATAGCCATCAATAGACAGGGTATTAATAGGTCCTGCACATTGGTATGCAGTGTGCACCAAGAAAAGAAGGCTATTAATTTTATTCTCAAAATTCTTGAAAAAAGAACGATAGTGCCTCGGTAGTTGACATTTCATGACTTAAGTCCCATGGATTTATTCTTAGATGCAAACGTGGAAATATCTTCTTCAAAGACAAAGCCAAGAAGAGCCGGCTAATGGTGCCATAGGATTGTTATCAATCTTTGTTTTATTCTCAAAGCTGTCTAAAGCATAAAAGCAACTTCCAATAAGCTTGTATAAACCATCGATTTCCAATCAACCCCTTCATCTCCAGATCTTGCAAAATACATTATCCACACAAAAGATGTAGGTGACAATTCAACTCCTTCGAAACTTGTTGACAAATAAAAGATTGAGGAAGATCAGGAACGTGCAGTGCATCAATAAGTAATAGCTTGTTCAGAGAGATACTCCTTTTCTGGGTCATTGTGACAGGCCCTATCTACCATTAGGCCCATTACAATGTGGTCCTGTCCTAGATTACGTAGTGTGGGAACCAGCAACGATTTCCTGTTAGTTTGGTCCATAGCCCCACAATCTACAATATAGTTGTGAGGATTGGTGCGCTACAGAGCGTGGAGACTCTTCCAAGTGGGAAGAGATGGCAGCATCAGGGTGCTGCCAACGGGGGCTGCACACATTGAACAGGAGAGAGAGAGATGGCAGCTGGCGGTGACGAAGAGAGGGAGAGAGGGGAGTTGTGTTGAAATAAGTATTGCATTAATTCAATCTCCAAACAATTACATAGGTTCTCTTTTATAAAGAGAATAAAACCCAATCTCTAAAAAAGAAACAAACTTGATCATATCTCCTAAAAATAGAAAAGACCAAATCCTCTTAACTACTTCCTAAAAGACAAAAGACAATGCTAAAAAGACCATAACTTGGCTTCCAAGCAAAACCAAAACACCCCTTAGGACCGGCACCCCTTAGGATGGACAAAAACTTGCCACATGGCCAAACTGACCTGCCATGTGGCACCACCTGATTCTCCACAATAGTCATCAGGAGTAGGAAAATAGTGTACTTCCATGAACAAGAGGAGCATGATTGAGGGAACTCATCTTCGATTTAGTTGTCAAACCTTTGAAGAAGAGACCCTGCAATTCCTCAATTTGACCTGTGGCAGATCTTGTAGAGTCAGTTTACTTCCACTGGCTTGTCATTTGAGAAAACATCAAAGGCCAAGAGATTTCCCTGTCCATGGGAGAGTACCATCTTGGTTGGTCTTCCCCCAAGGAATTCTCCTCAGGATGAAGATCCAAACAGAAATCATTGACAATGTGTAGACCTCCTATTATTCTTCCCATGGTCCATATGACTTTTGTTCCCAAGTGGAAGATAGCTCACGAAGGTGAAACGTTCAAAGGATTGTGATTAGACATTACATGCAGGCTTGCTTCTTTTGCTTCAATCATAGAATAGACTTCCACAATAAATAAAATTTCAGCTGAGCCCAAAAGTTGATACCGACCAGTCACAGACTCTGAATTTAAGCCATTTAAGAACATAAAAATGTGACTTGCATTGCCCAATCCAACATAACTTCTGAACAATTAGACGAGACCAATTCTCCATAACATATTAGCCCAAGTCTTCCTATTTGAACCTTGAGGCCTCCTGACCAACTCCCTTGTTGCATGGTACATATCTGCCAGGTCAGCTTATAAATATGCGCATTGTATTCTTTTGGCATACATGCTCTCCAGAAAGACCCACATGTCCCAGATTGTCTTGTTATCTGTTGTCGCAAACCAAAGAATATAATTGTCTTAGTTAAATTCATATTGCGATCTGAATGTTGGGGGCACCATTGGTGGTATTCAAGTCAATCTTGATTTCTTGAGAAACCATCATATAGAAGGAAGAGAACCAAATGGAGATCCCTGGATAGATCATGCAAAGTGGAATTCGGATTGAAACCCCAGATAGACCATGATTGTTCCTAGCACAAAAAAGTGCATTAATCTAGGAGTAACAATACCAACAAAATACACAATCTGATCTATCTGCCCATCAGGATAGGAGCTGACCACTCAAACAAAACATTGACCCGAATGAGAACTTGGCCTAATTGTGGTTGACTGGTTAGGTTGAAGTCTGACTATTCAAGTTGAAGCCTAACTGTTAGACAAAACCAGTCAAGAAGGTAGCAAAAAGCACACTTACATGTTGATTGGTCAGATGAAATTCTGACTAGTTAGAGGCAATCAACCTGTGCCTTAGAGCTTGCCATCATCAGGATCCAGGTCCAAAAGCTGCAACACAAACAATACTACCCACAACATCTACAAGTGAGATCTTCTCAAACATGCCTTCAATCAAGGTTCGAAATGCCGATTTCGACGCAGTGCCGATGAAATTGCAAGTGTGCATTTCGTGGGCATGTCGAGGGCATGCCGGAAAAATGCCCGTTTTTCGATGACAGATTTCGATGATTTCGATGGCTCGAAAAAATACCATTTCGGAGGCACGCCGAGGGCATGCCGACAAAAATGGTAGAAGTAGTCAAAATGATATCAGTTTCAAGAAAATCAAATGTTGATTATGTAACAATAAGAATGTTACATCATAATATTCATATACAACATGACCATACAATGTTAAAATTCAATAACGAGATGAAATATTCTTACCATGTTAAGAATACAGAAAATTTAATAATAGAAGAATACAAAGAATTTAAGAATTAAAGAATTTAAGAATGAAAGAATCAAAGTGTATAGTTTCAAAGTAAAAGTTAAAACTGTAATGTCTTGATGTATGATGTATCGAAAGTCAGGACTTGGAACTTGAAAGACAGATTTCACCAGAACCAAGAGTGTCTTGCTGGATGCATATCTTTATCATGGGTACTATCACCACTTGATTGATACCATTGTTGACTATTGTGTCGATGAATACTTTGAATGTATTTACAGTAATCCTTCCAAGACATATATGAATATATTGTCTGGTAATTCATTATGTGCTGTCTGTATTCATGTTCATTCATACTAACAAAAATCCCAAAACGGGAAAATCTACTATCTGTGTATGGTCTGTCACGCTGCCCATGTGCACGATTAGTTGCACGTGTTTGTGAGAATCCTGTTGTTCTAGAATCATCTTGTGATGATTCTGATCTTGGCATTTGAGGGAGAGCTTGGGGTTGGAACTGCTGAGGAAAGTAATTTTGGATCAAACCATACTCATATGGGTAAGAATACCACCACCAGATCCACCACACAGTGCACACACCTTAATTCCCACCCCACCCGATTCACATTAGCCATTGCATCATGCCACCAGCCAGTGCAGGCACTGGCACCGCACGACCTCCCGTTACCTTTGTCCCCTTTCTCCTTCCCTCCAAAAGAGTCATCATTGGAGGAAATCCTAAACGTGCGGCGGCCACCCTCTACAGGGAGATGCTCCCCCACCTTTCCAGCAGGCAACAAGTCTACCACCAAGAAGGTGAGAAGTTCCATAAGTAACAATGGAGGCTACAACCTGAAGCAGTGGCAGAGATGATAGTGACAGTGGCATTAGCGGAGCGGAAGAGATGGCAATGGCAGTCTACAGCAAGCACACAGCATCGGCATTTCTTAACAAGGTGGGCTGCATCGGCATTGGCACAAGCACACGCCCTTGGTGGGAGTCCCTATATGTTAAGCATCCTACGGCATCAGTAGTGCTTGCCGACCCTATGGATATTTGCACAAGCACACAACATCTCTTAACAAGGTGGGGCCCCCACTACACCCAAATCAAATAGCCCTCCCACCTTCCCCGCCCTCCCTCCCCACCCTCTATTTCCACGGGGCCCACCGACCCTGCGGCTCCACCACCACCACCACCTTCCTCCCCATGTCCTCCCCCTCCATCCCTCCTCCCTGCCCCCACCTCCAGCTCTTCCTCTCCTCCTCCCCCAACCCCTTCCGCTCCCTCCACCTTCTCCTCCGCCCCAAACCCCCCGCCCTTGGCCGCGCCGAGCTCCACCTCGACCTCCCCCACCGCTGTCCCCTTTGCCCCCCCTCCTCCCCACCCACCTCTACTTCTGCCTCTCTTGCCCCCTCCACGCCCCCGACCACCTCTACCAGTCCCCCTCCTCCCCTCCCCACGCCCTTGCCCTCGACGTCCACTGCGCCGAGCTCTTTTGCTTCGCCTGCCGCGACCAGGTCTACGACCCCGACTTCGACTCCGCCGTCCTCGCCTCCCAATACCGGAGTGCCTCCATCCCCCTTCCCCCCACACCCCCCAAGAGGAGGCAACTGGTCGAGTTCCGCCCCTGGACCCCCACCCCCAGGGAGCAGCGCCTCCTCGACTGCTGCTCCAGCCCACTGTGGTGCCCTGACACTGCTGCCGCCGAGTCGGGCCGCGGGGTCCCGTGGGGCCTCCGGGGGCTCAACAACCTCGGCAGCACCTGCTTCATGAACTCCGTACTGTAGGCGCTGCTCCACACCCCGCCCCTGAGGAACTACTTCCTCAGCGACCGCCACAACCCCTACGTCTACAGGCCGCAGCAGAGGAAGGCGGGCGGCGAGGGCGACGACAGGAAGGTCGTGTGCCTCGTGTGCGATCTCAACGCGATCTACTCCGTGGTGTTCTCCGGTAGCCGCACGCCCTACAGCCCTGCCAAGTTCCTGTACAGGTGAGGGGGACGAGGGAGAGTGAGCATTTTGATGGCGGCGGCACGGCAGCATGCCGCCCATACACCGGTCTTTCGACACTGAAATCATATCAGCATGGCTGTTCTTCAAAATCGGCCTTGCCGACGGCATGCCGTCGGCATTTAAATCAATGCCGTCAATCAAGATCTCCATCGCAGTGACATGAGCAAGCTTCCCCACACTTTTTCCACTATAATATCTCTACCTGCAACAACCATTAGGAAGTTGACAGAAACCAACTTCCCTGCACCTTCTGTACTTGGATTTAGATTCCACAAAGCCAAATCCATGGCTCTGATTTAGAAAACCAAACTACACTTGGAAGCAATCTCAAAGGCATGGTATAGATAAAAAACACACAACAATTGAAGGGAAAAAAACCTGGCACCCATTAACTGTCAGGCTCCTCACCAAGTTAGAGAAAAGGTAGGGTGTGAATACAATATCTAGTCATCTGACATTAAATGAATGCACATCCAAGATTCATTTACCAGTGTACAACTCAACAACCATCAGAATGTAAGAAGTTCAAATTCCAGCTAGGCAAAAGACCAAAGCTTAAGGCTCAAGTCTCAAGGCTCAACAGAGTCCTACCCTATCATCATGCATGCAATTGATAGACTGCAACCTTGAACACCTCTGCACCACGAGCAACACATAGATGCTCCATGCACTATAGTGCTAACTGCATGGAAGCACTGCACCTATGTTTGATTGCCCTCCTATTGCTACACTTGCACTTTGCTATCGTGTGCCTAAATCGCTTCCTCGTGTTTTTGGATGTAGTGCTTTATACATGTTGACTTGGCAGAATTCATATAACGTTGAAAAGTACTTTGGAATTGGAGACTTTTGACCAGGTAACATCTTCTGATAGTGCCAAAATAGGAAACGTGAAGCAAGGGAGGGTGAGGAGATATCTGCCAAGTTTGGGCAAAACCAGTAGCAGATAGGATATAGGCCATTGGACATCTAATTGTCATATGTCCACTACTTTGCCCGATCCAGATTCATATTTGCCATTTAGAAATCAAGATCCTCCTCTAGATGAATATGAACGAGGGTTGACCATTGAGTTACCTCTACCTCTTGTGTCCTCTACCAATAATTAGATTGTAGATGCAGGCATTGAAGAAGATCCATCTAATGCTCTTTAAGGAAGTTCAGGTATACATTACCCTGTTCAGACAGGTGGGATTCTCATGCATCAGCCAAATATTTTTCTCTTCCATGGTTTCTTCTCCCATATCCGAGCGTGAAGCTTGGGTTGACAGGATGGGCAAGCCATGCAATAGGAATTGAGAGCAGTGATAAAGAACCACACTTGTGATGTGATAGATGCTCCTAAGGACATCCATGTACACTCAGAAATAGGTGCACACCATTGAATGCAGAGCAGATGGGATTGCAAAGAGCTTTAGCCAGAAGTACAGGACAAACTAGACGTTTAAACAAATTGCAAATGTAATTTTTTTTGGAATTATTTTGGCACTTGTCATGCAATATTCATGATAGTTACATTAGTTGAAGTAAAGAATGCTTTTCTGAATAATGTCTGCGGGAAAAAAGAAATCTACATGCAGATCCAACCTAAATAGGAACCATTTCTGAAGTACTACAAACTCAAAAAATCTCTGTATAATCTGAACCAAACCACACCGCACCTAGCCTAGTTTGAAAAACTAGGAAAATAAGCAAAGCAATAGGGGGTCACACATTGGTCATGAATGTAACCACATTACAACTTTATTACTATATGTGCAACACCACCATACTTATTGATTTTTTATTGGTGAAAACATTATACGTTTTATGTGTTATGAATGGCATGGTCATCGTATCATTTGAATTTCGTTAGAAACTAGTGATGAATCATGTTATCATTTTTTTTTTCTTGTTTGACTTTATGTGGGCAAGATTTGGTTATGGGGTCCATTTATAAATGGATACCCCATGAGCAAATGGGTACCTGATAGGTAGATGGGTATATGTTTGAGTTTTTCTACCCGATGGATAAATAGGAAATGTATGGGTATAAATTTTATAAATGGATATGGATTTAATCAAACTCAAACCAAACCCGACCTATTTGCAACCCTGACCATGACTAATAGGCAAGGTTCAGAAAATCAGCATGTAGTATTCTGTCAATTGGGTTACTGCATAGAGTATGCTTGTATGTGAGTATGCAAATATTTTTTATTTAAAAATAAAAAATAATTAGTTAACTTGTTTAATTTCGTGATATATGTCACAAACATATGAAAAATCAAAATTATTAATGTTGAGTTATGAATGTATTTGATATTTCTTATTTTCTTGTAGGATACTTGTGTAATTTACCCAATCATCGCTCATATAAAAGAGGGGCTAGGATTTTTTTTTTTAGATTAATGCATTCATGTAGTCTCACATGGTATTAGAGCGGCGATCCTAGGCCAATGCTTCGATATCCCACCGGAAAACCACGCACAAGATGATTAAGTCACCAAGCCCCCAGAGGTGATTCAATGGAGATAGGACATGGCAACGATGGGGAGGATGTCCACAGCACTGCTGCCATCACCGATAGCATCAGTGACGCCACCAAGCCCCCAACGACGTTGCAGCCACCGCTGGACAGACCGGTAATGCTGTCTGCACCACTACTGGTCTGTCTGATAGCCTCAACGCCACCCTAGGGTCCCTATGCCGCCAATAGTGACCACCACTCTTGGTAGTCCCCAATTTCCAAGAGTTAGGGCCACGATTAGTGTGATAAGTCTTCTCTTACGTCTATTTTGGTTGGCGATGAGTCTTCTCTCGCCCTTGACCTGAAAAAAGAATCTATTTCAGATTCTTCTAGGCTTGCATGTGTAGCCCAAGAAGGTGTGGAAAAGAAGAGGGTCAGAAGCGCATGGGTGATCGACTTCGATGCCTCCATCCATCTTACAAGAGACAAAGATCGTTTGATAAACCTCGTAGTTCCACGAGCTATCAGAGATGTCAGGGTGGTCAATGGAGCTACTTCTCCGATCACTGCAGTTGGGCATCTAGATGCGATTCCCAAGATGAAGATTGAGAAGGTATATTACACTCCAGAGTTCCCCATAAATCTCATCTGAGTCGTATTTGCAGGGATATTGGATGCCTATTTTTTTATGAGAAGCGTTGTTACTTCCAAGATCGTTAGATAGGAGAGATTGCAAGGGGAGGCATAGAGAGAGATGAGTTGTACTATTTACACACGCACACGTTGTTTGCTTGAGTGGTGTCCATTACTCCTGATCCATTGCTATAGCATAGCTAACTCAGGCATCCCCGAATGAAGATGCAACAAATGTACCCAAAGTTGTCAGATTCCTTGACTCTAGAGTGCAAAGACTGTCAACTAGGGAAACACCACAGGTGCAGTTACCCTCAGAGAGATGGAGTCAATACAGTAACCTTTGCCTTGGTACATGGAGTCATTTGGGGGCCTTCCGGAGTTGCCACTCGAAGCAGGTACATACATTTTGCAGTGTTCATTGATGATCACAGTCGCCTTACTTGGGTCTTTTTGATGAAGGCCCACAACAAGATCCCCTCCATTGTGCAGCAGTTTCTTTCTGAGGTGCAGACCCAGTATGATACCACAGTTCAAGTTTTTCGCATCGATAATGCACGAGAGTTTATGCACAAGGATTTGCAGGAGATCTTCCGTTCCAAGGGAGTTATCCATTAGACGTCTTGTGCTCATACTTCCAAACAGAATGGGATTGCTGAGTGCAAGTTGCAACATCTCATTTATATTGCTAGAACCTTACTACCTTACATGAAAGTTCCTAGGCAATTTTAAGGTGATGCCATTCTTACAGTAGCATATTTGATCAATCGGGTGCCTTCTTTTGTGCTTCATGGTCAGATCCTATATCAGGTTATATATCCAGGCTGTAGCAGACCTTTCCCCCTAAACTTGAAAGTGTTTGGGTGCACATGCTTTATCCAGAATCATGGTAATCAAAATAAGTTTGCTCCTCGTGTGATGAAGTGTCTTCCTTGGTTACTCAATGACGCAGAAGGGCTATAGATGTTATGATGCAATTCATAGGAAATATGTTGTCACTGTCGATGTAAGCTTCTTTAAGAAGATTTCCTATTTCTCTGAAGAAGGGTCATCTATGGAGGTTGCCATACAGGAGACAGATCTATCACAGGAGACCACAGTCAGATAGCTCCCAAGGGGATAGACTTGCACAGCATCGTGCCTCTTCAAACAAGAGTGAGTCAGATAGGGATGAGGAGTCTATGTAGAGGTGATCTACTAGCTTATGTACTCTTCACCCCATGTCCCAATACTCTGCGATTTCCCACCTCGAGGAGGACAGACAATTTGCCTCAGCAATTATCACTGTCGTAGTTCCCAGAGATTTTACCCAGGCCTCTTAGGATCCCAGGTGGAGAGCTACTATAGATGAGGAGATGCAAGCTTTATAGTCTAGAGAGACATGGGACCTTGTGCCATGTCCTAAACGTACTACAGTTGTTGGTTGCAGGTGGGCGTATACCATAACGTATAAATCTGATGGCACAACTGATCGATACAAGGCCAGACCAAGTTGTAAGGGAGTTCACCCAAACATATGGGGTGGATTACCTTGAGACTTTTTCACCTGTTGCTCGTATTACCTCCATCAGGATTATTCTCCCTATAGTAGTAATTCAGAGGTGACCTTTATACCAGCTTGATATTAAGAATGCCTTTTTATATGGAGATCTAGCTGAGGAGGTGTAAGCCACCAGGATATGATGTTCAGGGGGAGCTTGTGTGCCGATTACGAAAGGCTATCTATGGCCTGAAACAGAGTCCACGAGCATAATTTGAGAGGCTTAATTCAAAGATCAGAAAGATAGGGTTTCAACGAACTACCACTGACCACTACTCTATTTTTATCAGGAGGACAGAGCATGTTGGTATCTAGAGAGTTGTTATTTTAGCAATTTATGTAGATGACATGATCTTGACTAGCAATGATGCAGATAGGATAGTGCAAGCAAAGGCATTTCTACAGTCCACTTTTGTCACCAAGGATTTAGGTGATCTTTGGAAATTCTTGGGGATTAAGGCCATCTAATATGGAACGAGCTTATCTTTATCTCAGAGACTGTATACTTTATAGATTCTTGAGGGAGCTGGATTACTTGGATTCAAACGATCCGAGATACTAGTAGAGCCACAGTCTAGTCACAACATAGAGGAGAGTAATCCATTGTTTGAGGATGTTACTCGATACCGTAGCACTATTGGTCACTTCCTATATCTAACCATTACAACACCTAATATCAGCTTTGTTGTTAGTAAAGCCAACCAATTTATACAGAATCCACGACACAATCATTAGCGTAAGGTTTGTCTCATTCTGAGACACCTCAAGGGCACTCAAAGTAGAGGTTTATACCATAGAGAGAGTGGATCTCTTGATGTTCTGGCTTATTCAGAGCTAACTATGCGGGTCCATAGAGGGCAAACGATCTACATCAAGTTTTGTTGTATATCTTGGGGGTAATTTAGTTTCTTGGAGTAAGAATCAGAATGTGGTAGCTCGTTCCAATATGGAAGTAGAGTACAAATTGATGGCCCAAGCAACCTGTGAGATTACGTGGGATGGTCAGTTTCCTGTAGGACTTAGGGATAAAGGTTGTCTTGCTTGTGCCACTTTACTGCGACAACAAATCAGCCACCTATATTGCATCAAATTTGGTCTTCCACGAGATGACCAAACATATTGAGGTTGACTCATTTTATACGGGATACAGTCTTGGATGGAAAAATAAGTATCCCATGCATATCTTCAGAGCTTTAGTTAGCAGATATTCTCACTAAACATCTAAAGAAGCACCATGATTTTCTCAGTTACAAGTTGGACCTCATCGACATATACACCCCAATTTGAGGGAGTGTTGAGTTATTGATGTATTTGATATTTCTTATTTTCTTGTGAGATACTTGTGTAATTTATCCAGACCTCTTTCATATAAAAGAGGCGCTAAGGTTTTTTTTGGAGGTTAATTTATTCATTTAGTCTCACAACTAACATACTCAAGTAATATGACACAAAAATCGTGTTACATTGGGTGGGGTTTATTGGGTGGAGTTTTTGGTGCTCAATTCTCTATTTTGAAAATTGACCATATACTTGCTGAGTATACACCTTTGCAATCGGAGTAGTCAGTTCAAACCAACTATCAAACTACTTTAGACCTTGCCAATTGGTATTTATGTTGTGAATGTCATGATTCAGTCAAAGGTCATGATTTTGACATTGAGAATTATATTGATGTAGAGTGGGGTTGGATCAAGCAAAGAGAGGTGTTTCACTTTTGGCTACAGTGAATACCTTGGACAAAATCCAACCATCTAGAGGACTAAGAAACAAATGGTGGTTGCAAGGTCAAGTGCTAAGGCCAAATATAAAGTGATTTTCTTTTTTGAAAACTATAGTGCAATAGGTTTTAGGAGCTACAAAGACATTGTGGATTACAATTCTTCTCTGACCTCAATATTTAACAAAGGACACCTGTGATGCCATATTGTGGCAATTGATCTACCAACAACCTTGCCAATAATCCAATCCTTCACAATTCCACAGAATACATGGGGTTAGACAAGCACTTTGATTGTGATATGATTGATATTGGGAGAATCAGGCATACACTGTATAAAAAGTCTAGTGATCAGGTTGCCATCTTAATTGAGGAGCTTATGTTCTCTCGATTTGAGATAAGTGGCAAGTTCAACCCATCTAATCTCTATGCCCAACTCGAGGTGGAGTGTTAATTTGTATCCATGTAAATGGATCTTAGCTATAGATCCATTTATCCATGTACCTATATATTGTACTCACACCCATAGTGAAAAAAATTCTTGCCAACCTTTGCCTCCAAGATATCATGCTCTCACATTTTTTCCCAAGTGTTGTGGAATGTTCCATTTCATCCCTATCCTCCTGGTACAAGGTGTGGGAAAAAGGGACCGAGATTAATGTAAATGAAAAGGCACAGGTAGGACCAAAAGTATCTTTTACCCTAAAGAATGCACTCTTAATTTAGTTTGATAGAATGTTGGGCTCCAACAGCTTATCTATAAGCTCAAATCCTACAAAGCATGATTCTCTTCTTGTGTGAGCCCAAAAAAAAAAAAAAAAAACCCTTCCAAGGCACCACTCTAGTTCGACTTTCTAGTCTGAACTATCCCATTCCAGTTTCAACTATGATGCCCTCTTAGTTGGCTCAATATTGCTGAACAATCTTTCTTCTAGAAACAGAAAATAAAACTCCCTAGCAAAGTGACAGAAGAAAAAGTGCAGCATTGTTTGCTCTCTTCAAGAACAACTACCCAAAAAACTCACTATGGAGGTTTTTTCATGTAAATCCTTGATATTTACGTAAAAAGAGTAAATATTGAAGAAATATGTCATCTCCATCCCCCATTGAGATTTTTTTTTTGAAAGGGACCCCTTGAGCATGTTTTATACTTGATCAAAATACTTTTGACCCAAGGCTTACAAGTTTTTTCCTAAGAAAACCACGAAGTTGCAAATTTGAAATATTCACTTCCAATCTCACATCTATGCCCCAGCCTCACACAAAACAAAGGGACTGCAGTTGCAGAGATCTTCATTACGTTACAAGATGAGTTACCATACTTGGTAAAAGGACAGGTAAATGGATAGCCAAACATTAAAACAGACTGAATAAGTTAAATTTGATGACATGTATCAGAGTGGTATTGAAAATGCCAAAGTTAAAACCAATTATACAGGCACAACTGAGCTGAAACCTGTAAAACACAAAAATTATGTACTATAAAATTTACAGCAATGATGCCTGTGCCACTAAGCCATAAAAAGGATGTACTTTAAGGTCTGCAGTTTTGCACTTAACCCACATTTAGATATCTCAAAGTTCTCAAACATCAACATACTAGCATAGCTACAATTCTTTACTTGAAAGTTCAAACATTGACCCTCAACACAGAGAGCAAGAAACCATTCAATGGTAACATAAAAGATAAAGAGTTGAAAATGCATGTCCTAGCATACCCCAAAAGTGACAAGACCAGGCCCTCGAGCATTTGGCCTTAGGCCCTCCACACTATCATTCTCCGTGGGATCTGACCTGAAAACAGAAGAACTTAAGTCCATGATGTCCATCTATTCTGATTAAAAAGTTATATGTATTTTCAAGATAGAGTTGGCAAAGAGAGAACCATAGAAGATCCATTAAAACGATGGATCCCGCATCCATTGTTATAGGTCGTTCAAGCTTTTCTATCTGTTCTACTGTGTTAATGGACCTGCCAATGCCACCATGCATGCAGATAATTTTCTTCTCAATGAGAGCACCCAATGGTAGGAAGTTAAAAAGCTGATTGAATCGAGTCCAAGCCCATATTCCATCACTCTCACCCTGCAGAAAACTCATGTTAATCTTCATCAATTTTACCAAGATGGACAGTGAATTTTCTCCATACCATTCGCTCAATGCACTCAAGTCGAAAACCAAAAAGAGCATTTATATCAGCTGCTTCATGGTTTCCTCGAATCAAGTGAACATTTTCAGGGTACTCTATCTGTGTTGAAACAATGAAAGATTGTAGGTCAAAGACAGATCAAGATAATCTATGAAGAGAAAAAAGTAGGAACTAGTTTCAGGTTCTCATCTAAGAGAAAAAAGAAGAGAAAATCAGAAATTCAGAATGCAACTTGCCTTCAGAGCAAGAAGCAGAGTTATGGTTTCCAGGCTGTGCTGTCCTCGATCCACATAATCTCCCAAGAATAAATAATCAATATATCTGAAATATGATAATTATATTAAAAAGTTTTCACAATATGAAGTACAATTACATTAACTTCAAAGGGTCAAAAATATGATGGTTCTTAACAAAGGCACCTTCCACAACTTCCTCACAAATTTTTGACATCAACAGATGATGCCAGAGGCTTAACATCCAGTGGACAGAGAATACTCCAAAGTCAATATGAAAGACAGCACAGCTATTAGGCCAAGCACATCTTCCTTCAGCATTCATTGTTGTTGCTGGTAAAACTTAAATGCAATGCTGCTAAAACTTATAGAACCTCTCTTAACCAACTAGACTCAAGTGTCTACTCCTTTTTTGAAGGGGAAAAAAAGGCTGAAAAGATTTCCAACTGACAGCCTCATTAAAAGCTGAATATTGATCTTCTTTAGGGAGTTATGAAGTCTCATTAAGTTTGAGGTCATGGCGGCTACAAATGTGTGTGGAGAATTACAGGGGTTTCAATGGGCTCAAAAGAGTTCTACTTCTTGTGGCCGAAGGAGGGCAGTGCAGATTGATGGTCTTAGGCCCATTGAATTGTCCAATGCAATGTAAATGAAAATGATTTTTCCTAGAGTGTTGGCAGATACACTGGGAAAGGTTCTAGGGATCTTATTAGTCTAGTTCAAACTGCTTTCACTTGGGAGTACATTTTAGATGAGTTTGTAATTGCCTCAGAAATTGCAAGTTGCTGGCATAGATGCCGTAAGAAAGGTTTTCTAAAAGGTGTACTTCTCCAAAGGATATTGTTAAAGACTGAAATGAGATAGGATTATTTCAGAGAGACCCTAGACCTTTATAGAAAGAGGCTCCAGAAAGAGGAGTTACAAGAATACCCCTTCACTACAGATAGAAATAAAAAACACCCAACACATACATAACTCAACACTTTCCCTCAAGCTGGAGTATAAACATCAGATATGCTCAGCTTGAAACAAATATAATGCAACCGCTTTTTAGGAAGTGTTTTAGTGAAGATATCCACCGGTCAGTCTTCAATACATATGTAAGGTGTAGAAATCTTCTTAGCTAAAATGGCCTCTCTGATGAAGTGGCAATCCACCTCAATATACTTAGTCCTCTCATAGAAAACAGGATTATTTGCAATAAAGGTGGCAACTTTGTTGTCATAGTGCACCAAAATAGGATCAGGTACCTGTATTCCAAAGTCTTCTAGGATGGAACGGACCCAGAGTAGTTCACAAGTAATATGAGACATGGCCCTGTATTTAGACTTAGCACTAGATCTAGATACCACTGTCTATTTCTTGCTCCTCCATATAATATAAGACATGGCCCTATATTCAGACTTAACACTAGATCTAGATACCACCATCTATTTCTTGCTCCTCCACATAACCAGATTACCCCAACAAATGTTCAGTATCCTAAATTAGATTTTCAATCCTCATGAGCACTTGCATAATCTGCATTAGAATATCCACAAACATCCAAGTGCCAATTATCTTTGAAAAGGAGTCATTTCCCAGGTGCACTTTTAGTACCTGAGAATCTGGCAAACACTATCCCAATGGACTTCTCTTGACAACTGCATGAACTAGCTCAATCTTCCAACTGCAAAGGCAATATCAAGACGAGTAACAGTCAAATACAATAGTTTATCAATTACTGTACGATATCTAGTGACATCTTGCAGTAGAGGGCTATCATCATCTTCAATAGGCAAGGAAACATCCATGGACACATATACTGATTTGCACCCCAGTATACCAGGTCTCTCAGCATGTCAAGAACGTACATGCCCTGGGATTGCACAAGTCCTCCAGTGTGTTGCACCTCAATACCAAAGAAATAGTTGATGGAGCCTAGATCCTTGGTAACAAACTATGGCTGTAGCATCTTCTTAGTTTCCTCTATGATTTGCCTGTCACTGTCAGTCAGAAGTATATCATCTATATACACATGTATGACTAAGGCTATCTTTTTATGCAATGTAAAGACAGAATGATCAGCAGAAGATCTGGTGAAGCCATAATCCTAAACCACCCTTTTAAACCTCTCAAACCAGGCTCTGGGACTTTGTTTCAGTCCATAGATAACTTTCTTTAGTCTACACACCTTCTGACACTCCCCCTAAGAAGGGAAACTTGGTGGCTAGTCCATGTAGACCTCCTCCAAATCGCCATACAGAAAGACATTTTTTACATCAAGCTAATGGGCAGTCCAATGTCTGTTGACAACAAGAGACAGCAGTATCCGAACGGAATTAAGACGAGCTATCAGGGAAAATGTCTCAAAGTAGTCAACCCTGAACGTTTGAGTGTATATCCTTTGGCAACCAATCGTGCCTTGTACCGTTCCACAGTGCCATCAGGATGACACTTGAGAGTAAACACTCATCTACACCTCACAATAGTAGCACCTGGGGGTAGATCAACAAGGTCTCACGTGCCACAAGACTGTAAAGCTACCATCTCTTCCACCATCGCCAAGGTCCAAGAAGAATCTCAAAAGGCCTTGTGATGGTTTCGTGGTACCTGCACACTGTCAATGGCTAGAGAAAACTGGCATCCAACTGTAAATAAGTTGTCAAGGGACATAAACTGAGATATAGGATATTTAACACAAGCACGGAGCCTTCCTTTGTGCAATAACAAGGTTCAGAGTAGAATCTTCAATGGTAGTGTGTACCTAGTCCTCAGACAAATCATCAGTAGCTGGTGGGGACTGAGCAGAAACAGTAGACAAAGGTTTTTCCACCTGAGGAACATCCTGGGTTCTGCACTGAAAATGCTTAGGAAATGTATCTGTATCAGAAATCTCAGGACGATACGGGAAATGATCTAGATCAAGCTAGACTGGCCCTAGATATAGGTGGCTCAGCAGGCATAAGAAGAAGAACCTCATGTGGTTGCTCAATAGGCATAGGTTACTCCCCCTACTTTTGGTAATATGGAATCTTTTCAAAAAACGTGACATCAACAGAAACATAAAATCTCTGTGAAACAGGGTCATAGCATCTATACCCATTTTGGGTCCTAAAGTAGCCCAGAAACATACACTTCACAGAGCAAGAAGAAATTTTATCCACTTTACATAAGTAGACAAAGTAGACATAACCAAAGACGGCCGGAGTGACAGAAAAGGGGTCCTTGCCAGGAAACAACATAGAGTACGGAGTTTTACCTCCTAAGACAAACGAACAAACACGGTTCACTAGGTACATAGCAGTAAGAACAGCATTGGCCCAAAAATGTGAGGGAACATTCATTTGAAACATAATAGAGCAGGCAGTCTATATCAAGCAAATGTCGAAGCCTACGTTCAACAACCCCATTTTATTGGGAAGTATGAATGCAAGTGGTCTGGTGAATAATACCAAATGACTTGAAAAAAGCAGTTGTCTTGGCACACAAATTCCAAACCATTATCACTCCGAAAAATTTTAATGACAGTAGAAAACTGAGTATTTATTTCCAAAGCAAATTTTTGACAATATCAAAGACTTTGGACTTTCTTTCATCATAAAAACCCAGGACATCCCGGTATGGTCATCCACAAAAATAAGCAAATACTGAAATACTCTAACACACCTAACCTACAAGGGCCCCAAACATCAGCATGAACTAAAGCAAAACAGGCTTAGATCTTTTATTCTTTGGCGGAAACAAAGACCTATGGTGTTTGCCCAACTGACAGGCTTCACACCTCAAAACATTAGGAAAAGACAACTCAAGAAATTGACAGCACAGAACATGCAAACTGGGATGACCAAGTCTCAAATGCCAATAGAGAGTAATAGTAGCACACAACATCAGCTCTGGAAGGTGGGACATGAAGATAGTAGAGACCATTCTACTCAAGTCCTCCACCAATCCACCTCATCGTCTTGAGGTCCTGCAAAAAGAAATATTGATCATGAAACACAGCCCAACATCTCAAATCTTTGGTAATCTAGCTAATAAACATTAAATCGAGAGCAAATTTAGGAGCATGCATAACATTTGAGAAAGGTAAAGTGCTAGAAATAGAGATATTTCCAAGTCTGGTGACTGGTGACAAATCCCCATCAGCCACTTTAACCTGAAAGGGCATAGCAAGGTCTCGTAGAGAAGAAAATAGGGTAGTGTCACCAATAATGTGGGAGGAGGCACCTAAATCAGCAAGCGAGAGGAGCTTGAGATTTAACCGGCACGGAAAAAGTACCTGTAGATTTTTCAATTGAAGCAGAAGTAGATGCCTAAGAGGCTATTAAACGCTCATAATTAGCCCTAGAAACAGTTATCTAACTATCATCCTCCTGCACCTGAGCATTATCCTCGGCAAATACTTGGGGAGCACGTGAATCCATACCCTTTGGATAATCGTGCTTGCCCAGCATCGATCCACAGTCTGTCCATTCCTGTGACATTACTCACAGAAGAAAGAATTCCGACCACAACCACGTGCACCATCACCACCACGAGCTCTACCATCTCTTCCACCCAAATTTGCTCTACCATGACCAACAACAACCATGGCAGAGGCGAGCATAATAGAAGGTAGTAAGCCTGAAGAGACAGGCATAGATCTGTTCTGGTGAAGGAATCTCATCCAAAGTCATGAACTGATCTTTAACTGCTTTGTACTTGGGGCCAAGTTCAGACAAAAGTTGAATGGAACGAATAGCTTCTCTCTACTTGGCTATAACAGAAGCATCTATAGAGATAGGCTGGTACACATTCTGCTCGTCCCAAAGATTCTTCATGATGCCATAATATTTGGATAAGACCATGGTATCTTTCCAAAGATTGTGAATATCCTCCAAAACTCTGTATAGCCTGGTGATATTACTCCTGTGGGAGTGTATCTCATGCAATACATCTCACATCTTCTTAGTTGAGGCATGAGCCATGACTTGCTTGGCAATAGTCTGAGTCATGCTATTGAGAAGACAGGTAGCCACCCAATCATTGTTCGCCTCCCAATCTGTAGACTTCACATCAGGCACAACATCGTTCAAGATGTATTTCTTCCTATGGGATTCGATAAGTCGGGAGAAAAAGGTAAACCAAAGTAAGAAGTTGGATCCATCCAACTTGATAGATGTCCCCTGCATGTGTGGGGGGACCCTTGTGGTAGATATGTTCCCCACGGAGTCACCAACTGAGTCCTTTTGGTCTCCCATAATATCCGAAGTCAAGATCCATGAAGAGCAAGACTTTTAAAGGCTGAAAATAAGAACATAAGGTCTGAAAAATCCAGTTAAGTTGTCGTCCAAATCAAGCATACGAGCCACAAAACATTCTGATTTCAGATCATATACTTTGTAGGACCAAGCAAAAGTATTTTTGCACACGCTAGGCTATACATCAGGCTCTAATGGTGCCTTCCAAAGAGTAGAACTCTTTGAAACCAGCCTCTAGAGGTAGATCGGGGAAGAGAACGCCCTCCTAGCCCTAATCTAGGCCACCAAGGCTCCTATGAGGCGAGAAACACCTCGCACAACCACCAGACCACCCCACAACCTCAAGCAATGTTGGCGATGGTCAGGCAGTGGTGCTGGTAATGGAGGAGTCCTGGGCGACGACGGCGCTCAGGTCCTCAAACCACCGCCAGATGGGAAGAAGAGGCCTGACAACGACATTGGGAGGCGAGGGACACCTCACAGGACTTCAAGTTGCTAGCGAATGGGAGGAGAAGGGTAAGCGGCGGCAGCAGCGGCAGCACTGAAAGCTGGATTGACCCTAAGCAGCGAGCTCAGGTGGTCACAGTGCCATTAGGGGCGAGGGAAGCACCTGTAGTAGCTGCCGAAGACAAAACACTACCGCTGCCGGTGGGAGGCCGCTGGAGACGAGTGGCGGCACCTGTTAGAGAGGTGAAAAAGGGTGGTAATCCTTTAGATACCATCCAAAATTGCATTAATTAGATAGAAAAGTAAAATGCTCCTATTACATGCCAGAGCTCCACCTTGAAATAAAAGGCATCGCAGACCCAACAAAATTCTCCACATATGAGCGTGACCCCTTCACTACAAATAGAAATAAAAAACACCTAACACATACATAACACAACAGATATGACTGTGATAATTGAACATACCTCCGGTCTACAATGTCCACTGCTACATTTGCTACCCTTAGTCCTTAGTGGGCTTTTAGCTGGTCATTCACATGATCGTCGAGAAGGGACTCTCATCCAAAAATTCTTGAATGTGCTGACTTAGGCAATTACTTTGGATTTTAAATTTTTACGAAGGCATCCATGACTGGGGAAGAAGTCGAGTTAGCTCCTATAATTTTTCAGAGTGGCATTTGGCCTAACCTTTCACTTTAGGAAGCCAGTCTTATTACCTCCTGGGGTGACTAAAGCCTTAGTTGTGCCCAGGTTTTGAGGATTGATCGCAGGATGTTGTCCATCACTTACTTGGGCCTCCCGTCATCGAATTGTCCTCTTGCTTCTTGAGAGTGGACACCACTGGTGGAGAAGATAACGAAGAGGATAACTATGTGGACTTCGACAATTGTTATCCATGGGTGGTAGGCCAATGTTTCTGAAGTAGGTACAACGTTTCATTCCCATTTAACTGTTTGTCAGTGTTCACAATGACTTCTAAGGTTGAGAAGAGGCCATAGGTATTGACGAAGAATTTCTATTTGATAATCAAAAATTAATGAAAAATAAAAAAGAGTGAAATAAAGGAGAAAGAGAAAAACCAAAATTGATAGCAAAGATCCGTGGGAATCAATGTATTCGAAACAGTCTCCACTCACTAACCCACTTGCACACTTTTTCCTTTTTTTGAGTAAGGTAACTGAATGGGAGTCCATCTACCCAACCATAATCCACTTGCACAATCATCACCCTGTCACCTAGTACTACTATTAACCTAGTCGAAGTAAAAGAGTTTTTTTTAATTCACCAATCCGTCCCTACACCTATATATTGGAGAGAGAAAAGTTATATCGTAAACCCACTACGAAAATAAAAATAACAAAATATCACTTACTACAAAACATAACTTAGCACTCCCCCTCAAACTAGAGCATATATATCCATTATACTCAACTTATTTCTACACTTCTCAAACTAGGGGCGAGACAACGGCTTAGTAAACATATTAGTAGTCTGATTTGAGAAGGTAAGGCAAGTAATACGAAGTAGACCCTGTTGAATCAAACTCCTTATATAATGACAATCCACTTCCATGTGTTTCTTTCTCTCATGGAACATAGGATTGTTCACAATATAAGTGGCAGCCCAGTTGTCACAGTGCATCTCCATAGGCTCCTGAACAGTAACATAAAGATCCCGTAACAGAGACCTGATCCATATCATCTCAGCTGCAATATGTGCCATGGCCCTCTACTCAAACTCAACACTAGAGCGTGAAACATCACTGTTTCTTGCTCCTCGAGATCACCAAGTTCCTAGCTACAAAGTACAAAAGCCAATAGTAGACCACATGTCTCCAACATCACCTGCATAATCTGCATCTAAGTAGGTAACAACAGACATAGGTGCCTTCTTCTAAAAAAGAATGCCTCTACCTGAACATCACTTGATGTACCTCAACACCTGCATCACATCTTGCCAATGAATATCAGTGGGCTTATCTAAGAATTAACTTAACTTACCCATGGTAAGGTTAATATCTGGCCTAGTAATGGTCAGACATAACAGCTTCCACAACAGTTGTCGATATGCCTTCTTGTCTTTTAGCTTTACTGCATCCTCAAAAAGGTAAATTTTAGGATCCATAAGAATATTAGCATCTTTGGATCCTAACATGCCTATCTCCTGAAGAATGTCAAGGGCATAATTCCTCTGAGACATAATTACCCCTTGCTAACTTATGACAAACTCAATGCCCAAAAAGTATTTCAGCTTCCTAAGATTTTTCATAATAAACTGACATGCCAAGTACTTCACCTGAGATATACCCTCTGCATCATTACCTATGAGAAGAAGGTCGTCCACATACACAAATAAAGTCATTGTACCACTACTAATCTTTCTCACAAATAGTGAATGGTCAGATGAGAATCCCTGCATCCCAATAACAAACAACACCTCAAACAAGCGCTGAAACCAGGCTCGGGAGCTCTGCTTGAGACCATAAATAGCCTTACAAAAGCTGCATATACACTCCCCATAAACCTTAAAGCCAAGAGATTGCTTCATATAGATCTCTTCCCCCAAGTCTCCATACAAGAATGCATTTTTTACATCCAACTAATGCAAATGACATCCATAATGAGCTGCAACAAAGATAAGTATACAAACAGTAGAGAGTCGTGCAACAGAGGAGAACGTTTCAAAAAAATCCACCCCATAGGTCTAAGTGACCTTTGGCCACAAGGCGGGACCTTATACCTTGAAATAGACCCATCTAAGTTGTATTTCAAGGCAAAGACCTATCTGACTCCAACAAGGTGCGCACTAGATGGTAGAGGTGACAGCTCCCAAGTAACTCTGCTAGTAAGTGCAAACATCTCCTTCATAGCTGCCTTCTAGTGTGGATGTAGTAGAACCTGCTGGTACGAGGTAGGTATCTCAGCACTGGATACTGCAGGTGTGAATGCATGAAACTTCGAACTAAGAGAATCAGCAGAAACAACACTCTCAGAAACACAATGCTATGCACAAGATCGTGGAGCCTTCCTGATAGCAATAAGGATATCCTCATCAGTACTCATGGAAACAGAGCCTAGAGAAACATCCACAGGTGGACTCTCAACCTCTACACCAACTGACATTGTATCTGAAGGATCCTCCTGAGTAGAAGTAGCTTCCAAGTTATCAACATTAATCTAAGGAGTCTATGGAATAGACGGAGGGGGCTTTGTCCTATAGACAACTAGCAACTAATAAGTGTGACCCTTGAAGGTCTTTTCATCTACTGGTACTGGCTTGAATGTGCTGGTAGATGTCTCAGTAGCTTGAGAAGGGCTACTACTATCTGTGAATACACCAAATGGTATAGGAGCAACTAGTATAGGAGCATACTCTAGCACACTCTGCACCTGCTTGGCAGCAACAGAGAAATACGGTACAGCTTCATGAAAGGTGACATCTGCACTGATGTAGTGTCTCTGATGTAAGGGATCAAAACACCGATACCCTTTCAAGTATGAGAGTAGCCAAGGAACACACGCTTGACTACTTTAAATGCCAATTTATCTCGCTCGAGTCTAAGAAGATGTACAAAAGCCATGCACCCAAATGTCTTGGCTGAAAGATCAAACAGCTCATCATCTGGATAGAGCACCTACCACTGTATCTGCTCGTGAATCACTGAGGAAGCAATCTATTAATAAGGTAGCAAGCTGTGAGAACTACACCTCCTCGATAGCTTTGTAGCACATTGTTATGGATAAGAAAGGCTCTGGCCATATCAAGGATGCGTCTGTGCTTCCTCTCTGCAACCCCATTATGTTGTGAGGTGTGAGGACATAAGGTCTGATGAATTATGCCATGTAAACTATAGAACTCCGCCAGTCGGCAAATACAAAATTCTAATGCATGATCAGATATGAGAGTCTTGATGCAGACATCAAATTGATTCTTTATCATCAATAGAAACTTCTCAATCAGTGAACCCACTTCAGACTTGTTCTTCATGAAAAATAGCCAGGACAATATGGAAAAATCATTAACCACAATCAAATAGTACCGATGTCCTCTATCAGGAGTCCTACTGGGACCCCAAACATCGACATGCACTAACTGAAAACCCGAAGAACATGGACCAGTAGCAGCTGGAAAGGAAGATCTATGATGCTTCCCAAGATGACACACATCGCAGGTGAGTTGTGCAGTTGTCGATACATGAGGAATAAGCCTACGTAATTTATCCGAAGCATGGCCCAACCGTCTATGCCACTGTAGAGCACTCCCTGACATGGTACTCATTCAACACGATGCAACCATGGGACCCTGCTGAAGTCGGTAAACACCTCCTTCATATTTATTACCAATAGTCTTCCATGTCATTCGATCCTGAAAAATACACTCATGCTCATCAAAGATGACACGACAATTCATCTGCTTAATGATTTCACTGATAGAAAGCAAATTCATAGACAAATCTGGAACAAACTGAACACGATTAAGCTGCATAGAAGGGGTAACATTAATTTCCTCCTAACCACTAATAGGAGCAAGTCACCCATCAGCCACCTGTACTGTGCGACCTTGAGAGATAGGTTGAATCTGTCCAAAACACTGCAGATTACCAGATAAATGATTGGAGGCACCTAAGTTAATTAACCACGTCACACTAGTAGTTGAAGTAACACCCACGGCGGTTCCTAACACAACCTCTAACTAGGATATTGTCATGTTCACAGAAACACACTGCCACAATCTGATTTCAATGCACCACAGAAAGGATACACGTAACACACCCCTAAACTTCTTCACGATCAGATCTGAAAACTAACAGAAAATGGGGAATATACACCCCAACAAATGCACCAAACAGGGAACACATCCCAAAAATCTTCGCTCACACGCGATCAATACTCAAAGGGAATACACACCCCAAAAACATGTATCAAAGGGGAACACACACTCAAAACAAATAGAAATGAAGATCTGATTTGATTATACCATCCAAGTAGATCTATCAAACTCCTTTCCAGAAGATCCTCGCTCTAAAACTCCATCACCAACACGTCGAGGATCTTCCTAGACCCCAAAAACACAAGATATCGGGGTCTACAACCCTCTCCTTATTATCGGAAGAGACCCAACAGCAAGAAGAGAGCTCCGGAATGCACCCCCTTACTACGCGGTGCCCTACTACAGTCTGACGATGGTCCTGCTACTACAACCAAGGAGCAACGCTCCTGTTGCTGCCCTACAGCAACGTCGCCCAGCGATGCAGCATTAGCAGCAGCACCGACGCACTACGACAGCTTCAGGCTAAAGCGCAGCACCCTGCGCGAGGGCGACGTACTACAGCAAGCGCGGCGATCTGCCGCTGCAATGCGGTAACAAGCTGTTGCAGCAACGGCAACGATCGGTGGTGGTGCTACTGCTACAGCGGCGATGCGACGTCGACGCTGCTACCGGTGGTGATGGTGGTGGCATCCAGCGATGAGGCTTAAGGTAAGGTTAGGGTTTGTTTGGTGGTATCCCCAACCTGGTGCTCTGATACCAAGTTGAAGTAAAAGAGTTTTCTTAATTCACCAAGCCGTCCCTACACCTATATATAGAAGAGGGAAAAGTTATACCATAAACCCACTACGAAAATAAAAGTAACAAAACATCCCTTACCACAAAACATAACTCAACAAACATCAAACTAATTAAATTTCTCCCTATTGCATACATTATTAAGACCCATGATCCCACGAGCCTAAATAAGATCATCTCCTCCTTTTCACCATTACCATCACTTCTTCAGTTTTTCTACAAGTCCTAGGAGAGAAAGAAAGGGCAATAGGAGGATAGGAGAATCTACCCTCCTTGGAGTTGTTAAATGTAATGAGAACACTCAAATCAAAGCTTCCTAAGGTAAAATCCCCACTTTTATCCCTTGAAGCCATTTGTGTTTCTGCAATTTTGTTTGACTTGCATTTAAGGTGGGTGAATCAAATAGTCACTTAGGTCATTTTAGCTTTGTTGAGGGTTACGTAATGAGCCATCGCCTATGTTTTTTTAGTTTCTATGGATCTGTACTTTAGCCACATCCTCTATATATTAGGGTGTAGGGTTTCATACTAAATGATTTGCTTCATTTTTCTCAACATGATATCATAGCAACAATTATGTCGCCTAATTAATACCCACCTTGATTCCCATCTCTTTTTTCTTCTCCACCAACAAAAACAACCCTTAACCTTAGATGCAATTGCAATCGAAAGCACTGGAACCCCGTCGAGGGGCAATGTCAGCGTCGCCACCAAGTCCCTCACCGACCAAAGAACATTGCCAGTCCCCAACAACTAGCAACCAGCCAAAGTTGGTCAGCAATCGACTTTAGCCGTTATTCGATCTTGTACTGCTTATAGGCCCCACCAGACCATCCTAGGGTCTAGTAGGGACTTCCAGCACCTGCCTTCGGCACTGCTAGAGGCTGCACTTGCTGCTAGCAATGGTTGAGTGCTACCAACAGCAAGGCTGCCACTACCCAAGACTTGGTGTTGGACTTTGGTGGCCTCCAGGTGGGTCCTATTGCCTTTAGCCCTAGTAGTCCCTCTTTACAGCGGTGGTTGGTGACCACCGAAGTGTCGCCTTGACTCGTTTTCATTGTTTCTCCTACTACTATTACTGTATCTTAAGCACTCGAGTTGTGTTATTGATTCCTTATTCGCCGTATCACCGTGATTTAAGTCACGTGTGACTCTAAGGTGTTGAGAAGTAGAGTTATTTACTAATTTGTACACATGAGACTTCGATTTTATGTAAGATGACCTCTATGACAGTTCATTCACCTAACCTGGAAGACGAGAATAAGGGGAGTGCCAGAAACCCCTAGTTGACCTAAGTATGGAGCACTATTCGTTGCAACCGTAAAGAAGGTGGCGTCTCGCTTGCTACAATCACCCTATGCAGACTATGCCTCTCTTCCATCAAGAGGGGCTTCTAGACACCTATGGCACCTCCGATTTGATCATCTTCCTCTGCATAACCTTCAAAGGATACTATGGCAAATTCCTTCAATAGCCACCTTCCAATGCGAAGCATGCCAACTCAAGCAATATCACAGGAGTGCATTCCCAAGGAGCCAACACCGAAGTTCAGAAGCTATGTTCCAGTTACTCCATTTGGACATGTGAGGACCTAGCCAGACCCCAGAGCGTATGGGGCACATTTTATTTGATAGCAGTAGACTATTTCTCTCATCTCACTTAGATATTCCTATTGAAATCCAAATATGAAGCCAATGATATGATCAAATCATAAATCAATTAGGGGCTGAAAATCAATCGATCACACAATGCCCTAGAGTTGTGTACCAACTCCCTTCATGCCTTCTATCATGAGCATGGAATCATCTACTAAACAAGTTGCCCGTACACGTCACAACAAAATGGTGTGGCACAAAGAAACCACTACATTTTAGATGTTGCAATTAGAACTATGTTTCACATTATCCTAAGTTTTGGCTTTAACAAGACACTTCTTTTTTAATAGTTGCAAATAAGCATTGTTACATAGTATAGATGCTAAGTGCAATTGAAGGATTCTGGAGGATGCACTGAAGAAAAGAAAAGGCAAAAGAGCTTGAAGACGAAATCAAACGAATTAGCTCACGTGAAGATGTTCGATTGTATTTCTTTTTGTTTATTAGTAGAGTGTGAACCTCCGAACAAATAAGATCAAATTAGATAGCATAACAATGATATTGAGATAATATAGGATTAACCTGATTAGATGGTTCAATTTATATTCAAAAATTATTTTTCAAAGCCGATGATTTCATAAAAGGAATGGATGCGTAAGAACAAGTTTTATTTAGATGGTTTCAATATATTAAACATTTAGTAAGATTTAATCAAGGTACTTGTTAAATAACCGACAAGTACCAGTACTAAAGCTTAGTATCGATACAGCTAAGTTATAGGTTTGGGCATCTTTTAAAGCTTGACAAAGAATCAAATTTGTACCCAACAAGTACCGATGGTAAAGATCAATACCGGTATGCATGGGTTACAAATTTAGGTTTGTGAACAAAAGACTATTTCTACTCATTTGGAATGAGAAACCCTAACCTCTTTTATGTGATTGAGACTTGGGCAACTTACAACTACATCCAATAAGAAAATGAAAATAACATGACAAGCCACTAAAACATAAATATGCGCTCACACTCTCCCTTAAGTTGAGGTGTAGATATGTTCTAACCCCATCTTGTCGCATAGGAACATGTCTCTTCTTCTTCAAGGCCTCAGTATGTCAGCAAGATGCATTTCTAAAGTAACATGAGAGGTACTAATCTTACCTTCCATGGTTGCATTACGCACAAAATGACAATTAACTTCAATATATTTAATTCTCTCATGGAACATCGGATTAGAGGCTATATATGTGACAAACTTGTTATCACAGTACAGATATTCCAATATCATTCAAGAAGTTCACTACCCACATAATCTCACATGTTGCATAAGCCATTGCATGATACCCTGCCTTTGCACTAGATCTGGCAACACATCTTACTTCTTGCTTCACCATGACACTAGATTCCTACCAAGAAAGACTGGATACTCAGAAGTAGATCTCCCATCATCAATGGCTCTGGCATAGTCGGCATCGAAGTAAGCAACCACATCAAGAGACCCATGGTCTCTATAGTGAAGTCCTTGTCCTAGACTCCCTTTTTTCAGAGAAAAAATAGATAAGGATAATTACAAAAAATGCAAGGACAAAAAGGCGACAAGGCAGTAAGAAACCATACACAAACAAGTCACACCCACTCCCCAAAAAAAAGTAATGATCGAGACAAGTCACAATACATTGAAAGAACCCAGAAGAACGCAGTCACACAACGATCAAAATGGACTTCTCACAAGAATAGTAAGCCCCCCACTCAGAAAAAGCAACATAAACATAAAAAAACAATCACTTAGAGGTGCGCTTTCCCCCTCCTTTGCTCGCATGCGTTGCTTCTTATTACGATAAATCAACCTGTGCGTTTAATACACCAGCTTCTAGACTCAGGTACCACACCGAGATTCTAAACTTGAACCAGATTCACTAGATGCTTCACACCAATCCCCTTTTCTGGAAAATCGGGATCACAAATTGCCCCCCTACGAACCCTAGCTTCTATCACCAGAGATGTTGTCGAAAGCACATCGAATGAGAACCCCATACATTCCTCCACAATTAGAGGAAACGAGAGGCGCTTTGGGTGAGTTTTCCGCAAAACGGTAGAAGGGGACACAGTTATCATCTAATCATAATGAGGCACACATCACACCAACAACTATACCGTGGCTACTCCATTTATTAACTGACTCAACTAACTGCAAAACTGATATTCAGGAGAGTCATAATCAAGTAAATAAGTTTTCCAACAATACTTCTATACCATGTAACATCCTCAAAAATGGATCATCCTCCAGTAACATAGTCTTCCTTTGCATCTCCATAGGTACCCCAAATGACTTGGCACCTAAGAGCCCAACCTCCTCAAAAATCTACAATGTCTACTTTCTTTGAGACAATGATAGATTAGATGCCTGTCTCGCAACCTCAATCCCAAGAAAGTATCTCAACTCTCCAAGGTCCTTCATCACAAATGTCGTATGCAAGAATTCTTTCGTATGTCGTATACCATCCTCATCATTACTAGTTAGTATCATATCATCCACATCAACTGCCAGAATGATCACCTTTTGTGCCTCTGTACCTTTGTCCTTCTTGATGAACATGGAGTGCTCAGAAGACGATTAACCAAACTCAATCTTTTGTACATTTGCACTCAATCTCTCAAACCATGCTTAGGGGTTCTACTTTAAGCCATATATAGCCTTCTTCAATTTACATACACACTCCCCTTAAATCACAAAACTTAGCGGTTGACACATATATACCTTCTCCATAAGATCACCATACAAGAATGCATTCTTGATATCTAACTAATAAAGAGGCCAGCTATTGTTTACTACTACAACAAAAGAATACAAATAGAAGAAACTCATGCCAGAAGAGAAAAAGACCCAAGATAATCAACACCATAAGCCTATGAAAATCCTATCACAACTAATCTCGTCGCCTTAAAGGCTATCTACTCACCCATCTACTAAGTATTTGCTATGTAAACCCATCTACAATCAACAAGTGTAACACCTAGCAAGCTTGGTGCTAACTCCCAAGTGCCATGTAAAGTCGGTGATCATCTCCTCATCCATGGCAACTCTCCAGCAAGAATCTTGGAAGGCCTCGACATAATCCTTGGGCAAAATGGTACTAGTAAGTGCTAAGGAAGTGATCAATAAGTGCGTAATTGGACATAGAATGTAGTGAACACAACTTACTGGGCTTCCGCAGAGCAATCAACTTGTCATCAACATCATCTTAGGCAACTGGAGGTGGTCCTTGCGCTGGACAATCCTTTGTAGGCTCTGGAAGAATAGGTAGTGGGGTATCTCCTGTGATACACTTGTGTCTCCCAAGGAGCAAGATCGATACCGACACCTTCTTCAGAGTTATATGGAACTTTATGAAAGAAGGTGGCACCTACAGTCATGATATATCTCTGTGCACAAGATCATAGCATCTATATCCTTTTTGAGTACGTAAATATCCCAGAAAGACACTTCACAACTCGAGGGGAGAACTTGTCTTATACTCCAAAGGCCTGAACAATGCATGTGCAGCCACATATACACAGCGATAAAGCAAATGATCTCTCTGATTCAGGGTGCAACAAGTGATAGGGTGTACCTCCATGAAGCACCAAAGATGGTGCTCGATTGCCAAGGTATGTGGCTGTCAAAATTGCATCTCCCCAAAACTACTTCGAAACCTTCATGTACACCATCAGTGTCCCCACAATATCTAACAAATGGAAAATTTTGAGTTTTGCAACACCATTCTGCTATAAGGTATAGGCACATGAGGTCTAATGTAGTTTTCCTCTGCTAATAAAGAAAGACTATAGATCCGACTACGTAAACTCTACGACATTACCACTATGAAACACCTATGTCAAGGTAGAGTGTCATGTATGAATCTCTGCAAAATGCCTTTGTACTATTTGGAAAATCTCAAGACAAGCCTTCATCAGAAAGACCCAAGTGGATCAATTATAATCATCCACAAAGACTATGAAGTACCAGTAGCCTCCAATACTAGTAACACGTGCACAACCCCAAATGTCACAATGCACAATGTTAAAAGGGGAAGCACCAATTCCTTCAGTACGCTGAGGAAACATACTTCGATGGTACTTCCTTAACTAACAAGCCTCGTAATCAAAGGAAGTGTTGGGTGGCAACTCAAGGAACATTTGGTGCATCTTCCCCGCTGATAGGTGACCAAGTCTCTAGTGCCATAACAATGGACCCACAGGGATGGAAATTGCTCATGCAAATAGTGTTGGGATATCAAGAAAGTGCAGGACATCCTTCTCAACTCCTTCACCAGTAATCTCGTTTATCTTCTTGTTCTGAAAATAGTATTGTTTATCATCAAAGATGACACTACAATCGATTCATCGAGAAATCAGGAGCACAGTGCACATAGGGAAGTCTAACGCAAAGGATATCTAGGCATTCCCTACGGTTGTAACTGGGGGGATAGACCTATTGGCCACCTTCATCGACTTGACCCTCCTAGGTTTGGTCGGTGTTTTCAACAAGGTGGAGTCTCCAGTTCGATGAATCGACGCTCCAGAGTCAATTATACACTACCTAGGTGGAAGTCTACCCCTAGGCACAGTTTTCCTTCTATCGACAGCCAGTGCTAGGTCATGTGCATCCACTATCCAACGCCATAGGCACATAAACCATATTCCTCCTTATACAATCAAAATTAGGTAGAACATGGAAACGAAGCAGGAGACGATCCCAAGCACAAAGGAGATACCAATCACTTCCATAGGTGGCACTCCTACAAGATCAGCAACACCAACAGCCAAAATTGGAAATAGATCACAATCACACGATCGCAGCCATACCATCCCAAGCACACAATCACAACAGCAATGGCACGTAGTAGTCTCATTTGTTGACTCTTGGGATCTAAGTGCAGCAACCAAACCACGCTCACGACACCAAATCTGGGAGCCAGACCAGTCCACCTCTCCCCACTAGATCTGGGCATTACACCATTCTACCTCCACTAGATCTAAGCACTGCACCAGTCCATGCTTACCACAAATCTGGGTGTTGCAGGGCGATGGAGATCAAGGCAAATCTGGTGGCAGATTTGAGAGTGGGCAATGATGGTGGCAGATCTGTCTTTGAAATCAAATCTGGCAATGTGATGATTACGCCATGATCATTGCATATGGAAGGATGAAATATTTGGTGGGATATCAAATCACTGATCTAAGGCTGCTACTCGATACCATGTGAACAAAAGAGTTATTTCTACTCATTTATGAGAAACCCTAGCCCCTTTTATATGAGAGAGACTTGGGCAAATTACAACTACATCTAACAAGAAAATAAAAATAACAAGACAACTGACTAAAACATAAATATGCACTCACAAGGTTACTTAGTCATTCAACCTAAAACCTCAAATCTAGAAGCAACGAACATCGGTACTCATGCTTAGTATTGGTACACACAATATACAGACTGTGGTTCTCTTTGATTAAAAACAAATCTGTAAGTAGCTAGTACCGGTACGAATCCTTTAAGTCGGTACGAACTATCCGTTGGGCCAAAATCGAACGCCTGAAATTGTGGATCTAAAGGATTAATTGATATTTATTAACTCACAATGTCTAGTATTTAATTCCTTAGGCTTCTTTCTCTATAAATAGACCTTTGGAACTGGTAGGAAATAAAATTAATAAGATATTATTGAATTCTTTTCTATTTAGGTCATTTCTAGTTTTAGTAAGTGTTTAGTTGGATTTCCATGTATACCAAGGCCCTTCCTCTATATAAAGAGAGTTAAGGTCTTTCTTTTTATATCAACAAAGTTTATTTTCTCCCAAAATTTTCACAAAGCCATCAATTTTTTGGGGTTGGTTACAAGAAACAGAAACCCTAAAGGGGGGAAGCCCTCCAGTGGTGACACCGACCTCCGGCAAGCCCCCGAAGAGGCTTTCTCCCCACCCAACTTCTCTCCTCTTCCGCTTCTTCTATTCTTCTCCTTCTGTTGTTGTTCTTCTCAATGCTGGTGAAGAAAAGACTGCCAACACTACCACTAGCCACACACCGACAAAGGACCACCACAGGAGTGGTCTCTGGTGCCCTAGCCTCCGCACCGCCCTACTCCAGTGGCCATCAGATTTGCCATGCACCGTCGGTGGACCTATCTGTGTCCGATGCCAGCCATGAAGGCAGTGACCAAATCTCTATTTTGGGCCCTAAACCTCGTTTGATCGAGGATTTGAGGGCACCAATCGACCCCCTGAAGGCCATGTTACCGGATCAAGGTAGTCCAATCCTCCCTCGACCTCGTCGAAGCGCTACTGCACTCCACTATAGCGCCATTCAAACAAGAAAAAACAAGGGAGCGGTGGTAGTGATCTTCTCTGGTGACGATGGCTCCTCCCCGGCTCCTCTCTGTTGCAGCAGCAACATCAGCGACAACTGCAACAATTGTTGCTGACATTACCCTTCCTCTCATGCATGAACAAGAGCACACTACAACAGGCCTTGTTGGTCGTGTAGGTGTTGCTGCGGGTTCTCTCTCCCTCGTGATCCTCCACGGTCCGACAACGAGGCTCCTCCGAACCTCCTCTCTCTAGCGGCATGCAACAAGGGCGATGCCCAGGATTACGGGCAGTGCTCTCATGTAACTCAAGAGAAATCAAGCAGGGACTGGCTCTGTGAGTGCGTACAAGTACACACCCAAGTTTGAAGGCAACTTGACGAAGAAGAAAGACACAAATCGACGTAGACATGTAGATGGGGTGAACTCTCACGCACCTAGAGCATTTCGGTTGGCTCTTGAAGTGTAGGAGTAATGGCAGCGAAGGAGACCTTACGCACTCCTAGAGAAACCAAGCATAGTACAATGGCTTGTGGGGGTGTAGGAGCAATGGCACCCATGTAACCTTACGCACTCAAAAAGACCACGCCTCGTCATCTTCAAACTCTTGGAGGTAGGAGTAGCAACACCCAAGTTTTAGTTATGATTTCTCATGTACCCAATGCCTTAATCGGGATGTACAAGTATAAACATGACAAGTTGATATGGATATTGAAGTTGATCTTTTTTCTACTATTATTAAGTATCATTGATCCAAGTCTTCATTGTCTCCTGCATCTTAACTTGCGAGGGAGTGTTAGGAAATAAAATCAAAGAGATATTATTAAGTTATTTTCTATTTAGGTCATTTCTATTTTTAGTAAGTGTTTAGTTGGATTTCCATGTATGCCAAGGTCCTCTCTTTATATAAAGAGGGTTGAGGTCTTTCTTTTTATATCAACAAAGTTTATTTTCTCCCAAAATTTCCACAGGAACCTTATTTTCATATATCAGAAAGAAAGAAACACCATTTGTGCTCAAAAGATAGTCTCTACCCTATTTCACTGCGACAAGAAGCTCACTGCTCTACATTTTCTACGCTATTTATTCTTCGTTGAGACAAGCTCGCAAACATGCTTGGATTCACTTCTTAATCGCTACATTTCTAGATCCTTAGGCTCTTAAATTGATCTCTTTATTTTTGTCTTACACCTACCTTGTAATCAGCTTATTACTTGTAATTGGATTTAAAGTAACCCGTTAATTACCTCGTTTAGTGAATTTGATTCCCTCGAAATAAGAAAATTAAGGTTAAAAATCCTAAACTGGAAAACTTATGTAGTGGAGTACCTGGGGTGAGGAACCGCTGTATATCTTGTGTACTCTTTTGTAGTTGGATTTTATTTTTTTTGTGCAATTGAATTTTATAGCACACTATTCAAATCCCCTTCTAGTGTATGGGCTTGCCCATTTAGATCCTATAGTTGCAAGGACCCTTGACACAAAATAGTGTACTGAATAGGTTTTGGGAGATGCAATATTGATTATTTGTTATCTCAATAATCTAAAGCCATCTACAGTTCTTAGTGAGCAAGCTCATTATTCCATCATATTTCTTGATCGTGAATTGTTTGTGGTGTCACCCAAAATCTTCGACTATGTGGCATTTGTGCATCTTAATGATCCCAACCGGAATAAGCTTGCCTTTCATGCAGTCAAGTGCATCTTCGTAAAATACTCAAAGATCCAAAAGGGGTACAGATGTTATTACCCAATCGGTAGACGCCAATATATCAATGTTGATGTTACATTTCATGAGTCAAACCCTTATTATTCTACGTCTAGCTCCCATATTAGCATTCCTACACCTAAGTGTAGCTATTGTCCAACTTCCTATACCCTCGGATGCACCACAGAGGCAATCACTCGAGGGTCCACCTCCTCCTAATGGTCGCCCTGACATCATGTTCGAGAGGGTCTATTCTCATCGTCCTAAACTGGATCCTCCTCCAATGCTAGAGTTATCATCTCTACTCATGTGGCTAACTCTCCACAACCAGAGCTACTTGAGACAGATGAGTCCATGAGTGAGTAGGGGATGTTGATATTAATCTACTGATTGCCTTAAAGAAGGGGACCAGGACATACACTATTTCACTCCATTTCTAAGCATCTCTATAGTCAGTCAGTCCCTTGAGTACAAAATGTCTGTCGTAGCACTCTCCCATGTACATATTCCCACCTTGCATCAGCAGGCTCTTCTAGATCTAAAGTGGTAGCAAGATATGGAGGATGAGATGTCTGCCCTTATCTCTTGTTGTACCTAAGAGCTTACAGAACTCCCTCCTGGAGCAACTGTAGTTGGCTACAAGTGGGTATTTCCAGTTAAGTACAATCAAAATGGTACTATTGCCAAATACAAGGCTCACCTAATTGCTAAAGATTTCACACAAACATATGGGGTTGACTTCTTTGGTATCTTCTCTCCAATGCTGTGCCTACCAACTGTCTGGATCCTTATCCTTGTTGTCGTTTAGCAAGACTGGCTATACATCAATTTGATGTTAAAAATACCTTTACAATGATCTATAGGAAATGATGTATATGTAACCAATGTTGTTAAAGGCGAGAGGTGCTAAAAGGTGATGGGGGTCCAAACGCCTAAGGCATTAAGCACTTGCTCGAGAGAAATAAGGCACTAAATGATATATAGATACATATCCATATATATGTGCAAGCCTGCAAATATACATAATATATACACAATAACCAAAATATGATTTGTTATGCATGCATATATATATTATACATGATATGTAAATGATTAGACAAATAGACGCAATACACATACAAATGCAAAATGACATATATGGTAGGTGAGTATAGAGTTTCGTACATTTACATATAAACATATGTAAATGTACACATTGTATTTATATACACAATAACCAAAATATGATTTGTTATGCATGCATATATATAATATACATGATATGTAAATGATTAGACAAATAGACGCAATACACATACAAATGCAAAATGACATATATGGTAGGTGTGTATAGAGTTTCGTACATTTACATATAAACATATGTAAATGTACACATTGTATTTATATGCTTTAATATTTATATGCTATACTTATGCACATATGTGTATGTACATATAAATTTATATGTATAAGTTGACATGTATTTATATGTACACAAACACAATATATATATATATATATATATATATATATATATATATATATATATATATATATATATATTGTGTGTGTGTAAGCACACGTATATGTATATGCATATGTGCCTATACATACGCATGTGTTTTACAAAGCGAGTACTTAATAATTGGGTAAAAAAAATTAAAACCTTTAAAAGTATTTTAAAAAATGAAAAACCAGTAAACTTGGTCAAAACGCTCGCCTAAATAGCATCTAAGGCAAAGCAAGTGAGGTGAGGCCTGTCAAGGCACTAAGGCCTTGCCTCACCTCAACCTAGAGCCTAGGCAAATGCCTTGACAACATTATATGCAACAACCACCACGTTATGAGTCTGAGGGGAAGGGTTCCAAGGTTTGTCACCTGTGCAAGGCAATTTATGGCCTAAAACAAAGCTTCAAGACCTGGTTCCAGAAATTATCTGAGGTTGTCGAGATATTAGGATTTCGCACATCCTCATCAGATCATTTTCTGTTTGTATAGAAGACTACGTGAGGATTGGTGGCCGTGCTAGTGTGCGTTGAAAATATTATTCTTACAAGTGATGATGAGCAAGGCATTACTAATTTGGAGAAGTGTCTTAAAGGAAATTTTATCATCAAATATTTGAGACCACTGCGCTATTTCCTTGGGATAGAGGTTGCTTGCAGGAAGCGAGGAATTGTTATATCTCAAAGTAAGTATGTCACAGATCTACTATAGGAGACTAGCATGTTGGGGGACAACCTAGCAAACGTCCCTATGGATCCGAAGGCACACCTGTACGATGAGAAGTTCAAGACAGTTGATAGCCATCAGTATGCAGGCTTGGTTGGGAAGCTCCTCTATCTAACAATCACGACTTGATATCTCCTTAGCAGTCGACAAGCTGAGTCAATTCATGGATAGGCCTACCAAGCAGCATTGGGATGTTGCTATAATAGTGTTGAGTTATCAAAAAAATCCCTAGGGAAGGAGATTCTGTTTACAAAAGGTACTTCCTTGGATACTATGGCATGTATAGTGCAGACTATGCAAGCTGCATTGCTGACAAAAAGCCTACTACAAGCTTTTGTACCTATGTGGCTGAAAACTTAGTAACGTGGAAAAGCAAGAAGCAAGCTTTGTCTCCAAGTCTAGTGCAGAATCAAAGTATCAGGCAATGGCCCAAACGACTGTAGAGATGATGTGAATACGATCACTCCTATCAGACTTGCATATCACTGTTGATTTTACAATAGAAATGAGATGTGACAAAAGAGTAGCCACCTACATAGCAAATAATCCCACGTTCCTTAAGTCGACCAAGCACGTAAAGGTTAATTGTCACTATACTTATGACTTAATCCAGCAAAGGCTTATTCGTACAATTGATGTGGCTTCCGAGGATCGGATAGTTGATATCTTCATTAAGACTCTTCCACCACGGACCCTCTTTGACAAATGTTCTAAGCTAAGCATAATTAATATCTATACTCCAGCTTAAGGGAAAATATTGAGGATTGTGTAATGAGTCCTTATTTATGTTTTCTTTATTTTCTATAGATTGCTCTATACTTTACCAACATCCTCTATATATTTGGGTATAGGGTTCTATAATAAACAATTTGCTTCATTTTCTAAATATGCTTTGAGCCAAATTGGTTGTTATCAGGCAAAATGAAAATTAAAAAATATATGTATCAATCTAGCCAATGAGTCGGACCTTCACTTGCTTAGTTCACTCATGGGTTAAGCTTGGGCTTAGGAAATAAGCTAGTGACCTAACCAAGCCTAAGCCTTAACCAGATTACCTATAGGCCAAGCTTTGGTTTTTTTTCTTTTTTTTTGACCTATCCTAGCCTAGGCTCAATCAAGGGTTAACTAGGCTTCAAAAAGCCTCTCCCAGATTTCCCAATTCCAAATATCTCTCTTATACTCTTTTCCGCCTAATAGGTTACCCTCTTAGTTGCATCTCTCCCTTTTCTATCTATTGAGATTCTTAAAATCTTTTATGATGCCTCCTATCAGATGCCACTTTTTTTTTTAAAGCAAAAGGGCAGTTATCTGCGTGATAACCACCCAAATTTATTCCAATACCTAAAAAATCGGAGCTACATCACAAATTACATAGCAGATTCCCAAAACACCACCTAGGAAAAAATGGAGGAAACAAAATTCTCTACATAACGTCTTTCACCCTTAAACAACACCCCATTCATCCCCAACCAAACACCCCACAACATCGCCAAAACCTTAACTCTATCCTTCTTAGATCTAAAGGTGATATCTCCATCGAGGGCATTTCCTCTACGGAAAGACCAGAAGTTGACCATGTCCCAAGAGGCGATCCAATCAATCCCCATCCTCCGCCAAACCTGCATCACAAAAGGGCACTGGAAAAAGAGGCATTGGATGTCCTCGTCTGCCCCTTCACAAAGAGGGCATCTCACATCATCTGTTTGGGCCCACCTTGCCCTCCACATCTTAGTCATGATTCTCCCCCTCATTAGCCAAGTAAAAATTTCCACTTTCAGCGAGCACTTCGCCAACCAAAGCAATTTACAATCTCAAGAAGTCGATATCCAAGTTCAGCGAGACATTTCCCAACCTACAAAATGCCTTCTCCATAGAGAACTCCCCCTTTTCCCAAAAGTACGCGTCACCTCCCTCCTCTAGCGCCCAACCCTCCAGCTCTTGGATCAACTGTTGGAACTCTACGCACCTTTGGTTCAAGAGGCCCCCCCGAAAAGTCGGACACCATGCTCCATCCTAACAGCTCCCCAATGTAGCTACCGGGTCCATAGCTCTCCCAAAGAGGCAGGGGAACCTACCACTGAGAGTAGATCCAACCCCCTGCCAATCGTCCAGCCATAAACGAAAGGCATCCCCCTCCCCCAGGATAGGAGAAAAGGACTGCACCTTTGGTGCCACCGCCGCCAAGCCCTAAGGAAGTAAGAAGCCCCGTGAGAAGGGGTCTCCAAAGGTCCCCACGAAAGAAATGACCCATAACACTACCGCAGGACGTCCCCAAGAAGACCCTATTCCTGCCTCACCAGTCTGATAATCCACTTCATGAGGAAGCTCAAGTTTACCTTATCCACATCCCTAACCCCCAACCCCCCCTCCTGCACCAGCCTACAGACCTCCTCTTAGGCCACCAACCTCGTCCCTTTTCCTGCCAAACCCACATTGGACCAGAAGAAGTCCCTCATCAGCCCCAAGATCTTCATCTCAATCTGACATGGTATCCTTAACACCGAAAGGAAGTATGCTAGTACGAACGACAGCACTGCCTTCACCAAAGTCAACCTCCCTCCCCTCGACATCAACTTGGAAGACCAGCTCGCCAACCTTCTCTCCATCCTCTCTAGCACAGGTAGCCAATCTTGCATCTTGAGACAACAATCAGACAAGGGCAGCCCCAAGTACATCAACGACAGTGTACCCACACCTATCCCAAGAGCACCACCAACCGCCTCCACCTCCTCAGCCGACAAGTTCATCGGGACGAAGGTTGATTTCTGATAGTTGATCTGCAGCCTCGAGGCCTCACCAAAAAGTTCCAACAGGATTCTCATTCTCCTAACCTCCAAGGTAGATCCCTCCACCAAGAACAAAGTGTCATCCCATACTGTAGTACTGGGGCCTCCCTGTCCTCACCAACCACAAAACCCCCGAGCAAACCCCTAGCACAGGCCCTGTGAGTCACCCTCACAAGGGTGTCTACCGCAAGCACGAACAACATAGGAGTGAGAGGGCAACCGTGCTTGACTCCCCTCCTAGGCTGCATCCAACCTCCCTCTAGGTTCCCATTAACCAGGACTGAGAAATATGTCACTATCACACACCTCTTCATCTAGTCAATCTAGGTCCTGGGAAAGCCCCACCTCACCAGGGAGGCCCAAAGAAACTCCAACTGCACAGAGTCGTACACCTTGCTGAAATCAACCTTCCACAAAAACGTTTTCCTCTTCCACCTCCTTTAAGCAGCCAACGCCTCCATGGTAACAACAAAACCATTTAGGATTCCTCTCCCAAGAACGAATGTTGTCCGAACGGGTGAAATCAAATCTCCCAGAAAGTTACGGAGTCTATTAGCCAAGACCTTCGCAACAATAAGGTACATAGCATTTGATAAGGCAATCAATCGGAAGTCCTGGATTGCCTCCGCACCCTCCTTCTTAGGCAACAAGAACAATTAGCACCTATTCAACTTATCAAATCCCCTATTCCCAGCCGCAAACTCCATCATATGCATCACATCAGCCACCACCAGAGACCAGAATTCCTTGAAAAAGAATACAGGGAATTCATTCAAGCCAGGGGACCCCTCCGCATTGAGGCCCCACACCACCTCCCTCACCTCATCCCCTGTGAAAGTAGCCGTGAGGCCCACCACCTGATCCGCAGTAACACTCCGCACATCCTCCCCCCTCCACCTCCAGCACCCTTACTACGCCTCCCTTTAAACTCCCTGAAGTAATCTATCGCCGCATGTCCAACTTCCTCCCTGCACGAGAAAGCCTCCCCTTGCACTAGCAACTTCTCAATCCAGTTCCTCCTCCTCCTGGCCAAGGCCACCTGGTGAAAGAACCTAGTATCGGAGTTGCCCTCTCTCAACCATTTTTGCGTCGATCTCGTCTTCCACTCCACCTTTGCCTTCCTATCCTCCTACACCACTCGTGTCATCCTCACCTTGTACTCTCTATCTTCTGCCGAAAGAGTCTTGATCCTCCTGCCCATCGATTCTGGAGATCACTACCAATGCCTCCTTGCAGCACCTAGATGCCCTAAGCTCCCTCCTATAAACCCTTAAGTGGTCCCACAAACCAGCCAACTTCTTTGCCAATCGAATCGCAATTGATCCCTCCACCTCCATAGAGTTCCACTTCTCCACCATGTTCTTGAATCCCTCCTCCATCAACCAGAATCTGTCAAATTTAAAGTATGTGCCAAAATAAATCCCCTCATTGGATCTCCATATAAGAGGTGTATGATCCAAGAAGGGTCTCTCCAAAGGAGAGACATCCACCAAAGGAAACATCTCTGCCATCTCCACGTTAGACAGGAACATGTCTATCCTGGACTTCTGATCATTGGTGTTCCTCCAGGTATATGTGCAGGACACCACAATCAAATCTATAAGGCCATGCAGGGCAACAAACTCCACAAAATGTTCTGACCCAAGGTCTTACCTCCCCTGTCCACCAGGCCAATCATCAATCTGCAGAGTGATGTTAAAGTTTCTCCAAGCAACCATGGTATTCCATGGCACTCCGTTGCCATAGACACCAATTCCTCCCACATAACCCCCCTCGCCTGGGTGTCTGAGGGACCGTAGATTCTTGTGACGACCATTCCGACCCCTCCCACTATCTTCACCAACCTTGCAGACATAACGTGAGCTCCTTTAAAGCAAATCCTCCATGATGAAGACATCTTTGCGCCACCCCAACAGCTGCCCTCCTACATAGCCAGCCACATCTAGAGCTCTAAGCCTTTCCATCCACGAACCCCCGATCTCCCTCCATAGCCTCCCATCACATGCAGACAGCTTCGTCTCTTGCAACAGCACCACATCTGCCCTCCACTGGTATATGTAGTTTCCCAACGCCGCCCTCCTTGATGGGTCGTTGAGACCCCTAATGTTCCAAGTAAGGATACCATTCATTGAGAACCGTCGGTGGCCTCCTTTACAATCGGACAAAAGCCTCCCACCTCCACAGTCTAAAGCTCCTCATCATTCTGATCGAACGCAAAGGACGCCTGGTGTGGAGGCTGCAGTGACCCTCTGCGGCCATCAACCACCACCCGGGATCACCAACCGATCCTTTAAAAACTCCACTTCCGGTACCCTATCAGGGCAACCTTAACCTGCTCACCAAACTGACCAACCACACTGAACGTCGTAGCCATGTCCTTCGATCGCTGCTGCGAAGAACCCCCATCAACTCAGACCTTCGGCGAGTTTGCATCTGGTCATGGAAGTCCAGCCACTGCCCCATCAGCCGTCAAGGCTCGATCGGTCGTCGCACCTCCTCCCGTCGAGTCCGCATCCACCTTTGCTGTTGCTAACCGGTTGTCGTCCTGCAAAGGCCATCACCTCTGCTGGGTCGCTCCTTTGGCCGGCATACGCCTGTCATGCAATCTCCGGAGCCGCCGTCGCGTACCCCCTTCTAAGAGGGTGTCGCGAGGTCACACCCGCAAACATCGTCGAAACAAATCAGTTCCGCAAAACCCCCTCGGTTGGCGACTGACTCAGATCCTTATCACAAATAGGATCCAAGTCGTGGAGAGAGAGGCGGATCCAGATCCCCAATCGCCACTACAGTTGTCCTTACGCAACAACACGTTCATTAAAGTCCCTAAGAAGCGGCCTTTCCGTTTCCCAAACTGTCGATTGTGCTGCTGCCTCCGTCATCACTATCGCGACATACGTGATTGGCGCTGATGTTTCAAGAGCCAAGTCCACATCAACGACCGTCCGCCTCGTCTCCAAATGGGTCCTCCGTTCCATCGCCAAGCGTTGCGTATCTTCCTCCCACACCAAAGCACCAACCATGTCTCCTTGTGGAGCTCCTCCTCAAGGTGTGCAAGCCACTATCCAAAAGGATCCCCCAAGACGTAGCAGAACCCTCTCCATCATAGGAACGCCAACCTTTGGCTCAATCACCGCCACCAAAGGGCATTCGGTGAGCCTCGTCGCCCTACATTCTCTGAGCCTAGCACAAGGGGACACCACCGCTTCTATCACCTCTACAGACCTCAACCACCAAGGAACCCCAAAGATGACCACCTCGAGCAAAGATCTCTCCGGTGGGTGCTTCGAGGATGACCCATCATGAAGACAAGGCCATCTCCACCTCCCCGACTCCGTCCAGACCTCCTTGAAACAAATCTCCTCCTTCAATGAGGAAAGACCAAGGACCAGGAACTTCTTGTCAAGAGCTAGAACCTCCACCCTCTCCATCAAGGAGTCGCAACCCAACTCCCTCTCTACCTCTTCCCGACTTATCCCACCCTCCAACACCTCCCCCACCAAGCCACCCTCTACCGCTGCCTGCAAGGCCATCACCCCCTCAGACCATGGTGCCTCAACCTTGATCTGTGGCAACCTTCTCACCGACGACGAGGGCAAGGTCGTAACTCCACCACCACAGCCATCACGGCAGCATATACTTTGATACACGAATCCACCGTACCTCTAGCATCTTTAGGGGTCGCGACATTCCCGAGCCCAGTGATCGTGACCAAGGCATTTAAAGCATCTCTCTTTCTCCCCTGCGCCACCTCTACGATTAACAGCACCCAGGCGACCGCCCAGGAACCAATGTTGCCTCTCCTCGCCACCACCGTCCAATCGTCCGCCTCCTTTACCTCCACTTCACCCCCCCTCCCCTAGGTGGCATCCCCTACCACTCTCTCCCAACGACCCACCTCACGATGGCTCCCTCCCCCCCCCCCTCCCTCCCTCCCTCTCTCTCTCTCTCTCTCTCTCTCGATGGCTCTCCTCACTCATATACAGTCGCTTTGATTCTTGTATCGCCACCTTGCCTTACAGAGATGCAATATGTATAAAACATAAATTTGATGATAACCATAAAATGAAGCCATGTATGCCTTTATTTGATTGAGAAAATCAATAAGATGAACATGCCATTAGATCAACATAATTTAATATATATAGCAAATGGGCAATGTGCTCATAAAAAGCCATATGCGCACAACTTCACCAACAAATCATGGTAACAAATAAAACAATCATTTTTAAAGAAAAGTAGTTTCTCAATGAAATATTCAATGTAAAAATACCAAAAGTAGGAATGACAATCAATCACGTGCGAAGTTTCCTTAAAAGAATGATGTTGCTAGCGATCGTAAATAAGAAATCGAAGCTAATCATGCATGAAAAATTAAGACATTCCTTAAAGATCACGTTGACACCACACATAATAGAATCGAAGTTGTAATACAATCGCATAAAGAGTTGTATTACAACTATATAGATGTTGTAATGTATCAATTGGATAAAATTTTAACCGTGATATTAGTAGTACAATTCTGATAATTGTAAGCAAATCGTAATACAATCGCATAAAGAGTTGTAATACAACTATCTAGAAGTTGATATAGTTGTATTACAACTATATATAAATTGTAATACATCGATTAGATAAATTTTTAATTGTCATGCTTGTAATACAACTCTGATAATTATAATACAACTTTGATAATTATAATACAACTTCATTATGGTTAAAAAAGAGAGTTGTAATACGACAAAGAATTAATACTAGTTACTTTCCAATAATAATATAATGATTCATTGATTGTATTCCAAATATGATTCATGGATTGAGTTGTAATGCAAATCGACATTATGTGAGCGATACTTTCTACAAATAATGTAATAATTAATCGAGTACATTCCAAATACAAAGGATAGTTTTCTAAACCAACCTTTTACATATACGATAGTTTCCATCAACGACAAATAATGATCCAATAGACATAATTATGTGCTCATTAAGTGCTAAAAAGATACTTTTCCTATCACATGCCACTTTCTGTGACCAAATCCAATATGTATAAAACATAAATCCGATGATTTTTTTATATGTTGGATGACCATAAAATGAAGCCATGTATGCCTTTATTTGATTGAGAAAATCAAAAAGATGTACGCATCACATATGTTCGATATATATATATATATATATATATATATATATTGCAAGATAAATATTGGCATGTGGGTCGATCGACCTAGCCCATGATGGACTGGGTGTGGGCCAAGCATTTCAACCATTGACCCAACTAGGCGCTAGGTCTTTTTTAAGGTTGGCCAAACCCATGGCCTGGCCTTGAATAGGTTTGATGTGTACATAAAGTTTTTGTGTGTGTATAGATAAATAGATACACACACACACATATATATATAGGAAAATTATCTAGTAAGTCTAAGGTTGTTAGGTATCTTACAAAATCTTTATGTATTTTATAAAATGTGACTTATAATTTACAAAAGATGACTTGTAAGTTACAAAGCTAACTTGTAACTTACATATTGATATTTTTACAACTTTTTCGTTAAGATGACTATCAACAATTTCTATTTTCGATGAAGATTCATATACAACCTATTCATTAATAAGTTTTCAATACTTATGGTTGGATTTGTTATTCGAAGATTCATGTTCAAATAAGTTTATCCCAAATAAGTTATTTGAGCACTAGGTTCATTGGATAACTCCACACACGTAGGTGCACACACAATGTGTAAGAAAGTGATATTTAAGGACATTGGCAAGTAAAATTTTAATGATATAAATGTATATGCTTATATATGGATGGTAATAGAAAGACTTGATAATATGTGATTATTGGGAAATATAAAGCTCAGAGGGAATCGGTTGACAAAATTAAGTAAAAATAAAGTAACATAAATTTTTCAACAAGAGAATGGAAAAGGAATCAAATAAATAAGAGAATTGGAGCATGAGAAATTAATTTAGATTAAGTCAATCGAACAGGTAAGGTATGTGGAGTGTTGGTGCATAAGTATCCTTGTCCTTGATTTTAATGATAATAAAATGTAAATATATTATGTTGTTTGGAGCACCAACATTTCACATTAAGAGGCAAGCTCCAAAGCAAGAGAGTATCCAAAAAGAAACTAATCAAATTAGGAAGAAGCTTAGTTTAAAGATTCGAGCTTGAAGGAAATGAAAATAAAGCCCAAGCTCTGGTGATGTCAAGAAAGACCTTGGAAGAAGAGTCTTGAAGAAGAAGCTTTAGAATTTAATCTATTGTAATAGTTGTAATCTCTCTGTATTTTATTTTTGTAGACCTATTGCTAAAGAGACCTAAAATCAATGCATCTAAGTCCCTAGCCATTAAAACACTTAGATATCCCCAACCAACCCTTAAAACATATCAAGATGACCAATTACAATAGTAATCAGCCAACCAATTTGATAATTAGTCATCCAAGTCCTTTATAGACAGTCAGCCAGTTACTTAGTCAGTTGTCAAGTCCTTAGGAGGGCCTCGACCAGGCGACATCCAAATTGTTGAGCGTCAATGTTTAACATGAAAAAACCTTGAAAATGACAAGAATTATTTACTCCAATTACCTCACCTTCACTAGGGCATCGACCAATGGTCAACCAATGCTTGAGCAGCCAACCACATAATACTATAAAATCGACGCCTAATAGCCAAGACCACAAAAACCAGACCCAAAAGCCTTTAGTAGCCAGTCAACCAATGGTCAACTTGACACTACAGTATTGGATGACCAACCACCAACCAAACAGTGAACACCATGTTTAGCCCTTTAACACCATACTAGCCAATCAACCAACAATAAATTTTGGTCAACCAGCTTTTCAGTGGTAAACCAACCAGGCATCAATTGGCTACTACTGACTGTAGAGTCTGCCTTTTGAACAAATTTTTACTCGACCCCTTTGCTTCCCTAATTTGTCCAAACCGCTATTACAAGTCTCTAAACTACTCTAGAGTATTCTTAAGTCATCTATAAATATCCTAAGGCACTCCACTTATTAGGCACTCCACTTGGTAGGCACATTATACTCAAACTAAAATACTTTCTACTTATATCTAAGGTTAAATTGTGCTTATTCAACTTAAGAGTACTCCACTTCTCTCTAGTTCCACGCATTCTCAACACCTAAGCAAGCTAATATATATTACATTCATACTTGGGCTCTGTAAGATTTTGTATTTTGTTTTTGTTTCAGTTGAATTATATATGTTTGGTTGTTTTATTTCTATTTATAATGGAGTATTCTTGTAACTCCTCTCTCTAAAATCTCTCTATATAAAGGCCTAGGGTCTCTTTGAAATAAAATTATCTCATTTCAACCCTAATATAGTATCAAAGCAGCAATCCTAGACCGGTGGTCTGATATCCTAACAACCATAACCTTCATACACCTTCACCAAAATCCTAACCCCAACACTCCGGCTGCCGCCACCATCTCCGGCGACCTCCCATCGATTGGGCCTGCAAAGGGTCTCCAGCGTGTCCTGCAAGGAGATCCGACCTCCTTAACACCGCTGTCGATGGAGATTTGTCACCGCGCCGGCGATAGGAGTTGAGGAGGTCCGGTGACCTTTGAGGTCCATCGCCCAGGCCTCCTCTTCTTTCAACTGATGATCTGAAGGTCGGGGTAGCACCGCTCAGGCCTCCAAAGTCCCCAACGACGTCGCCCTAGGCCTCCAAAGGCCACCAACCCAGCCGCCTGACCCCAGCAACGCCTTCCAAGGCCACGGAGGCATCTAGTGGTGGTGTTGTGCGCCTCCTCTCGCCCTATTCTGGAAATTCTAATCTAAATCAGGGGCTAGGAGGGCCTTTCTTGTTCCAGATCTACCTCTAAAAATCGTTCTAGAAGAGATAGACTCCGTGGAAGGCACCGCTAGCACCGAACTTATGCCCTATTGTGTGCAAGAACACTTTCTTGGTGTTCTACAATATATGATCTGAAATTAGATTTTTGTGTGCCTTGTATGCTTGTTTTGAAGCCAACTTAGGTCTGAAATTAGGATTTTCAAACCTTATGATCTAATTGTTGGCTTCTAAAATTCCTATTTCCAGTGGATCTTGACTCTGGACATCATGGGGGATCAGAAGGACTCTGTGAGCGACTTGGTGGGGAAGTCATCTACCACAAGCGCTCCCCTCACATGCAGGGAGCATCTATCAAGTTGGATGGATCCAACTTTTTGCTCTGGTCCACCTTTTCCCAGTTCATCAAATACCCTAGGAAGAAGTACATTCTGACTGATGATGTGCATGCTACGAAGTCTGCAGATTGGGAGGCAGACAATGATTGGGTGGCTATATGTCTCCTCAACAGCATGACTCAGACCATTGCCAAGCAGGTCATGGCATATGCCTCAGTAAAGAAGATGTGGGAGGTACTGCATGAGATACACTCCCACAAGAGTAATATCACCAGGCTATACAAAGTTGTGGATGATATTCACAATCTTCGGAAGGTACCATGGCCTTATTTGAATATTATGGCACCATGACGAATCTTTAGGACGAGTAGAATGTATACCAACCTATCTTTACAGATGCTTCCGTTATAGCCAAGCAGAAAGAAGTTATCCGTTCTATTCAGCTTTTGTTTGGGCTTAGCACCGAGTATAAGGCAACTAAAGATCAGTTCATGACTATGGATGAGATCCCTACAACTGAGCAGATTTATACTCGTCTCTCTAGGCTTGCCACCTCGGATCCCATACCTACTTCAGATGCCCCTACCATGGCTGTTGTTGGTTGTAGTAGAGGAAATTCAAGTGGAAGAGGTGGCAGGGCTCGTGCTAGTGGTGCAAGTGCACATGGTCGTGGTCAGAATTATTTTCTCTATGAGTACTGTCACAGGAATGGACACACTGTGGACCGATGTTGGGTCAAGCACGGTTACCAACAGGGTATGGACCCACGTACCCATCAAGTATTTACAAAGGATGCCACCCAGATACAAAGGGATGATAGCTAAATTGTTTTTAAGGCTAACTACAAACGTTTCATGGCTTCTCAGGCATCTACTTCTGCCTCTGTTCGAAGATCTGCAGGTACTTCAGCAATGTCGGTTAAATCCCAAGCCCCTGCCTGGCTTGCGAATTCAAGCGCCTCCTCCCACATTACTAGTGACACTACTCTTTTTTGTTCTCTGTGAGAGCTTACTACACCTTTTCAGGTTAAAATGGTAGATGGGGGTTTGTCACCAGTTACTGGTCTCAGGAATATTTCTATTTCTAGCACTTTACCTCTCTCAAATGTTATGCATCCTCCCAAATTTGCTCTCAATTTGATGTCTATTAGCCAAATTACAAAAAATTCGGGATGTCGGGTTGTGTTCCATGACCAGTATTTCTTCTTGCAAGATCTTCAGACGATGAGGTGAATTGGTGGACTTGAGCAGAATGATCTCTACTATCTTCATGTCCCTCCATCCTCCAATGTTGATGCTATGTGTGCTACTTCTGCTCTCCACTGGCATTTTCGTCTTCGTCATCCTAATTTGCATGTTACGTCATTAGTTCCCTAAGTTATCATTCCCTAATGTTTTAAGGTGTGAAGCCTGTCAGTTGAGCGAATACCATAGGTCTTCTTTTCCACCACAGAATAAAAGAGCTAAGTCTGTTTTAGCTTTATCCTTTAACTCATGCTGATGTTTAGGGCCCTTGTAGGGTCAAGAGTGTTAAAGGCTTTCGGTATCTTCTTACTCTTGCGGATGATTATGCCAAGATATCCTAACTTTTTATGATAAAAGAAAAATCTGAAATCTTTAATATTGTCAAAATTTTGTTATGGAAATAAAAACTCATTTTTCTATTGTTATTAAAATTTTCCAAAGTAATAATAGCTTAGAGTTTGTGAATACCAGGACTACTGCCTTTTTCAAGTCTTTAGATATTGTTCATCAGACTTCTTGTGTTCATACTTCCCAACAAAATGAGATAGCTGAACGTAAACTTCAACATTTGTTTGATGTAGCTCGTTCTATTATGTTGCAAATGAATGTTCATTTTTTTGGGCTGATGTTCATACTGCCACTTATCTGGTGAACCGTGTCTGTTCGTCTGTTTTAGGGGGTAAAACTCCTTACTCTATGTTGTTTCTTAGCAATGATATTTTTTATATTATTCCTATTGCCTTTGGCTGCGTATGCTTTGTTCATCTTCACCATGTTGATAAAATTTCTCATCGTTCCGTGAAGTGCACCTTTCTGGGTTATCCTAGAACTCAAAAAGGGCACCGTTTTTATGATCCTGTTTCATGGAAGTTTTATGTCTCTACTGATGTCACTCTCTTTGAGGAGATTCTGTACTACCAAAAACAGGAAGACCAGTTCATTACTCAACCTAGTGATGTTCCTCTTCCTATCATGTATGATACACTACAACCAAATGAGCCACCTATTACTAGGGCTGGTCACCCTAGTCCTGGTCCTTTCCCGTGTCATCCTAAGGTTCCTGTTACATATACATTTCCCAAGCAACTTCAGCGGAAGACTCGAGATGTTCCTCAGGTGGAAGAGCCTCTATCTACTGTTTCTGCTCAATCCCCACCAAGCGTTGATGATTTATCTGAGAACCAGGTACCTACTAGTATTGAGGATAGGACTCTGGACCTTCCTATCTCATAGAGGAAGGCTCCACGATCGTGTGGTAAATATTCTGTATCTCAGTTTGTCTCTTGACAGTTTACCTGCAGTTGAATGCCAATTTTTTGTGGCCATTGACAGTGTACAAGTATCACGAGATCATCATGAGGCCTTCCGAAATTCATCTTGGACATTGGCAATGGAAGAGGAAATGGCAGCTTTACAATCCCGTGACACGTGAAATCTTGTTGATCTACCCCCAGGAGCCATTGTTGTTGGGTGTAAATGAGTGTTTATCCTCAAGTGTCGTCCAAATGGCACTGTGGAACGACACAAGGCACGCTTGGTTGCCAAGGGCTACACTCAGACGTTCGAGGTTGACTATTTTGAGACATTCTTCCCAGTGGCTCACCTCAATTCTGTTCAAATCTAGCTTTCTCTTGTTGTCGATAAGCATTGGACCGTCCATCTGCTTGACATCAAAAATGCATTTCTGTATGACGATTTGGAGGAGAAAGTCTAAATGGGTTAGCCACTGGGTTTTCCTACTAAGGGGGAGTGTCAGAAGGTGTGTAGACTAAAGAAAATTATCTATGGACTGAAACAAAGTCCCAAAGCTTGGTTTGAGAGCTTCAACAAGGTGGTTCAGGAATATAGCTTCGCTAGATCTTCTACTGATCACTCTGTTTTTACATTGCATGGGAAGACAGGTTCAGTCATACTTGTTTATGTAGATGGCATACTTCTTACTGGTAGTGATAAGCAAGGCATAGAGGAAATAAAGAAGCTACTACAATCACAGTTTGTTATCAAGGATTTAGGTCCCATCAACTATTTCCTTGGTATCAAGGTCAGCACATTGGAGGGCTTGTGCTATCTCAACGCAAGTATGTTTTTGACATGTTGAGAGACATGGGTATGCTGGGGTGCAAACCAGCATATGTGTCCATGGATATGTCCTTGCCTATTGCAAATGATGACAGCCCTCTTCTTTAACATGTGACCAAATACTATGCAGTAATTGATAAGCTATTGTATCTGACTATTACTCAACCTAACATTGCCTTTGTAGTTGGAAAGTTGAGTCAGTTCATGCAGTCACCAAAGGAAGTCCATTGGGATTGTGTTTGTCAGATTCTCAAGTACTTGAAAAGTGCACCTAGGAAAGGACTTCTTTGAGAAACAATGGGCACTTGGATGTTTGTGGATATTCTAATGCAGACTATGTTGGCACACATGAGGACCGGAGATCCACGACTGAATACTGCACATTTGTTGGGAGTAATCTGATTACATGGAGGAGCAAGAAACAAGCAGTGGTCTCTAGATCTAGTGCTGAATCTGAATACAAGACCATGTCCTTCTGAACTACTCTAGGTCCAGTCTATTCTAAAAGACTTTGGAGTACAGGTTATCGATTCTATTCTTATGCATTGTGACAATAAGCCTGCTACCTTCATTGCAAACAATCATATCTTCCATGAGAGAACCAAGTATATTGAAGTAGATTGCCACTTCATCAAAGAGGCCATTTCAACTAAGAAGATTTCTACACACTACATATGTACTAAAGACCAACTGATAAATATCTTCACTAAAGTACTTCCTAAGAAGCGATTGCATTATATCTATTCCAAGCTGAGCATGTTTGATGCCTATGCTCCAGCTTGAAGGAGAGTGTTGAGTTATATATATGTTTGGGTGCTTTTATTTCTATTTGTAGTGAATGGATATTCTTGTAACTCCTCTCTCTAAGCCTCTCTAACAGCCAAGGGTGTGTTTGTTTCAAGGTAATGGAACTGCAGAAGAATGGAATCAAGTAAGAAATGGATTGAACTATGGAATGGAAAGGAATATACTTTTTCACTCAGTTATTTGGCTTGATGTTGGGATGGAATCGTAAAAGATGAACTTATTTCTTTTGAAGTGTTTGGTATGAATATATAGTGATAGGAATGAAATCATTTATTTTGAATATATTTATGTACATGCCCTGTACTTTTACATGTATATAGATATGGATACATAGTTACAAACATACAAATATAAATATATTTGCACCTACATGTGTATATGTATAACTTATACACATATATATGTGTACATATATACATACGTATATAAACATATATGTACACACACATGCATTTGTATACATAGAAATATATACATAGTATTCACACACACATACTTATATTTATATAGACTTATATCTATACTGATAAATTGATTACCAAAAAAGAAAATGTGAAACACACACACACATATATATATAATTGAGAAGGAAAAAAGATATGGAACCCCATGAACATGGGGTGGTTACAAACATGGTGGGGTTACAAACATGGGAGGGTTGTGAATGTGGGTGGGTGGGGCATTATCGTAGGATTGGATTCACTACTCCTAGGGGGGTTGTGTTAATGTGTAATACCATGAACATGGGGAATGAAACAAGACCAAGTATAGTTATTCCTACTATATTTTTACGATCCAAACATAGGAAAGGAATTAGAAGGAGATTTCTTATTCCATTCCTCCTCCCTTTCCCATGAAACAAACACACCCCAAAGGTCTCTCTGAAATAAAGTTATCTCATTTTAACCCTAACAGTTTCTTATAAGGGTATCCAGGTTGTGGATTCCCATCTTCCTTGGAGGCGAAATACTCTTTGATAAAGATTGAAGAGGGGTTGTATTTGAGATTATGCCACTCTTGGTTTAAAGTAGTATGTTAGTGAATTTGATTGCTCAGCGATCTGGAAAATCTTAAGTCGGGGAAGGCTTAGGTGGTGGTTTTTACCCTTGGAGTTCCCACCTAAAAATATTTGTGCATTGTGTGGTGATCTTATAAGATTGTTTTATGCACATATATTTTTATACCGTACCATTCAACCCCCCACCCCCCTCCAATGCAGTCCACATGGAGACACCCAATTAAGAATCCTAATTATTGTAATTGGCAACAACTCATAATTGTTTTAAAAAAAAGGACAATTGGAGGCCAGTAACCATCCAATTCATTTCACCACAAAAAGATAAACAATTACTAATGTTGCATCCAAACTCAAACAACCTAGTAGCCTCCCTTACTACATTCTCAACCCACCCTCTCCCCTTAGAAAAAATTACATTACGTTGAAGCAAAATAGCTCGCAAAATTGCCACCACCATTATCCAAGCATGGAGATTCATTTGGACACCATTCCTAAAGGCCCAAAACCCATCTTTAGAAGAGATATTGACTCCAGGGAAGCCCACATAATTGTTTGGGGTTTAGGGTTTACCATTTTTAGTTTAGGGCAAAGCCCAACAATATTGATTAACGATTCATGATTGTCTATTCCTTATTATCATATTATTACTATTTTTAAGTCGTGATATTGCCATTTATTTTTTAAAAAAAAGGAAAAAGGGGATTAACAACCCCACAATGTATTAAAAAGTAATGTACACCAGAGGTTACACAAAGCATTGAAGCAATGAAGAATCCCTTACATGAAGTATTTTTCCTCCCGAAAACAATGCAGCGATGCTCAGACCAAATAATCCAAAATAGCATAAAGGCTTTCCTTACAATATTGGCATCCGCAAGGGCAGTATGGATGACAGTCATGTTCTTACCGATAGTATAGTATTTCATCACCCATTGTCTAGTACTTTCATGTTTTGTGATATTTTTCCTATTTAATTCCAGTATAAAACTAGATCTTACTAGATAGAACTAAAACTATAGATTTGCATATACATATATGCAAACATATACAAATGTACACACATACATACATACACATATGTATGCACACGCACATGTACGTGTATTGTGTGTGCATTTGCCTAAGTATTTTATGAATCATATATAATTCATAATTTATCATAGTATGTTACCATGTATGTTCATGAAAGCTGCATACTAATTTTGGCGCAAGCTCTTGAGAGCGGTCTCCTCCATGCTAATCATTATGTGAAATAACTACGTGAAAGGCAAACATACGTTATATCACCAGCTGTAGATGGAAATCCATATTCATCAAAAAGCCGCATAAGGTCACCAAACTGTCCATGGAGATCACCAAATAGTTTAATTGGAGCCTTCAACTGCAAAACTGTTTGTTCCTTAATGAATATTTGCTCAGCAGCATAGCACAATTCACCAATTTCATAAGAGTTGAGGAAGAAATTTCTATTTGTAGGAGGTTTCCAGTCTCGGGGCCTCAGCAAGTAGGAAATGATCTGCGACAGCGAATAGGAATACACAAAAATCAATTCCTTCTTTTTTCAACTAAACCAAGGTATTGTGAGAGAACAGTTCCATGATATTTGCCTTTTTGTGAAGTCCCTGGGGAGATTTTTGCCTATTTAAAAACCTTCTTGCAGGCAATGTCTGGTCTCCACTTGAAGGATACATCCTTCTGCTCTCATTTTCGAAATGATCTAGAGAAAGCTGCCGAACAAGCCCACCTAGGTTCCCAATAGTTTCTTTTGCAACAACCACCTGCACATTTAGCGTGAATCAGAAAAAAACTTCTAATAAAGGGGGAGAACTTAACCCAAAAACGCAAATGATAACACATACTGCTCTAGGATGTAATCGAACTGGGTTTGCATCAACAAAGTTATCATCTCCAGATGTTTCAGGGGTCTGTTGATGGCCATTTTCTAGAGAAGCAGATTCATTTCCATCTGATGAACCTTCGGAGATGGAAGACGCTGCAATTGCAGCTTTTAAGACTGCACCAGCCTCTGCTTCAGCAGCGGAAGCTTCAACCAGTTTATCAAGGGAAGCCTTATGCACACTATGAGTTGAAACAAACGGCTGTTAGTCACTTTCCATGGAGTCCTATGACAAACAGCTTCTAAACAAGAGTGAAGCTATTTCTATAAAAACCTCGTGACAGTTGCAACAAATTCAGGTTGAGTGCAGGAGGATGATTGTTCCAGATCTTCAGAGCCTGTGAATTGTCGGACTTTCTGCGTACTTGTCATTGAGGGAACTCTTTCACCACTAAATGGAGAATTCACATCAGACTGAAATGATGAATTATCGGCAATGAGAAGATCGTCAAGCAGTGTCTCTGCAAAATATATCCATTTAAAAATAGTCCAAAAAGGAAAACCAGAAAACACCAGCATGCAGAATTGTCACTCTTGTAGATTTTCAAGCATGGGTGGCCATCTTTTGTTTTGTGAAAGCTCAGTGGAAGGGGACTATCAATTGCAAATCTTTTGTTTTTAATGTATTTCTTAGGTTAATAAAGAACTGCTTTTCACAATAAATTATGGATATGCGCATACTATAATTCATACAATCGGGCTTTAAAAAAATCCACGACTGGATTGGATGATACCAAATTGTTCAAATATTTGGATAAATCTTTAGGCTCAGTGATCCAATTGTGATACATATGAAAGTTGATTCCTTCTTCAATGAAAAAGAAAATTCGATTGATTCTAATATTTTCTGGACCATATTGCAGGGGATCCTTGAATCTTGATGATTTGAGATGCATAAGCTATTATTATTTCATATAGCTGACGTGGTGAAATTGGTAGACACACTCTTAGGAGATAGTGCTTGAGCATGTCAGTTCAAGTGGCTTCATGCTCTGATACCAAATAGAAAAAGGACATAAGAAATCCCATTTGGAGAATGGTAATGTCTTCATATTTTGGCCTGAGCCAGCTTTCCAAAGAAGGTCAAAGACAAGATCAATCAGGTAGCTAAGCTCTTTCTGGGTGGCCCTACTTCTAGGATTAGAAAACCTCTAAGAAAATCAAGAGGCTTTAGCCAAACAAGTCACTAAAATATGATGCAAAAGCACTTTCAGTCATTAGTCAAGATGAACCTAGTAATAGTCAAGCACTAGAGAGGGATGCCCTGGTGTCACCTTACTAGGATGGACTATTAGAGAGAGGACATGGAATGTGAGCTCAAATTTGTCAAATGCATGAGTTGAGGATCCGCATCTATTTTCATTCTTTGATTCTTTCCGAGCTAGGGAGTAGGGAAAACCTACTTGACGCTCTTACACAGTCCTGGGAAGCTTCGGTTGAAGAAAGCTTATGTGATATTGAGGGAGATGTTTCAGGGTTATGATAATCTTGGAGTTAATTGCAACTGAATTTGGTCCTTAATGTTCCATCACATGGCTACCTAAATTGGAGAGATTGGCGATAAAGATGTTTAGGAGGTAGATTCTAGATGCAGCTGCGATAAATCCCTTATGAGGAAGTCGAGCATTGTTTCTCGTGGTTTTTCAAGGAAGATTCGACGAGGACTTCAGTGTATACTCAATCTTTTTCAGATTTTTGGTGGCTTTTAGAAGGGAATGTAGGGCAAATATGGTCATTGGGAGAAGAGTCTTTTGGGTCTATGGTCTTTGTGTTGTGGTTGCATTGAAATAGGGTGGTCTCTGAATCGGAAAGGCCCGAATGAATAATGTTGGCTTTGATGCCTGAGTACTCTAGATCCCAACAACAACTTTTGTGATCTTTTTTAAGGTAATAATAAATGAATTGGCTGTCTACAGATCTCTGATGGTCATCCTTTTTACCTTTCAAAAGAGAACATCCAAGTTCCAGCTGCTAGCATTCCCCACCATGATATCTTTCCTGGTACCTTTGTTTTGGCCAGCAGATAATAACCTACAATTTAACACTAGGGTGTACTTTTGAGTATGTATATCACAAGCCATATCCACTACCATCTAGAGAAATTTGTGAAATAAAGCAAAACAAATTAATAGTGGTTGCCTATCATAACAGATGTTTCTGAAAGAACACTCCTGTTAAATGTGTTGGCAATACATAGTAATTTCATAAAGTGCAAACAAGCAGGAGCTTTGTACACCAAATGAAGCAACAAGAAAGTGTACATGGTAACCAAAAGCATTTATTTGAGGAATTATTCAATGGCATTTTAAAGAAATACCTCCTTTGAGGCCGCCATATATATAAATACGAACTCCAACAGATGCAGCTGCATGGCGACAACGATGTAAAAGATCCAATGAAGAATCATAGTCAGGTCCACAATGGCTTGAGCGGGTTGAGGTGACAACACCATTTCTATCCAGCCAAACACCAGCAGCAGTGTCCAGAACTTCAATAACACAATCAAGAAAAATAAGCAACTTTTTCACACATACTGAAGAGAGTGGAGGGTAGAGTTTAGGAAGTTACCTGCAATACACCCCTCACCTTCAACTACTCTTCCCCCCTTAAGAGCACCTCCGGTCACATGTAATCGGGCACCCACAAAGACCTGCTCTAAAGAAACAAAAAAACATGTAAAGTTTTATAAATACAAAAAAGAAAAGGATGAGATGGATTAGTAACCCAACCCAATCCAACCCCATAAAACTTGGTCAGGTTGGACCAACTTGTTGATTGTCAAATTATTGGACTTTTGATTTATATATTTCCTATTTGGTAACGAAAAATTTTTACTCATAACACAATCGTTCAAGTTATAACAAAGCAAACAAAAAAAAAAGAATTTTAAACAACAAAAAAAGAAATAATCTAAATCTTATAACAAAAGGAGTGTTGTGTTGGGCTACCAATAAGGAAATGGTAGATGAAATAGTAAAAGTTAATGAACTTTTAATTTTTAAATGAAATGTGGACCTAATCAGTATAATATCATTTAAATATAAGGGGGTAATAGAATATTTGGATTCTTAATGTAAATTATATTTACCAAAAAAATTAACAAATTTATACATGTTGTTAGTTGGGTTGGATCAGGTTGCTCGTTGAACCCAACCCAAACCAGATTTTAACAAGTTGGCCAAAATATAACCCGACCCAACCCATGGAAACCCTTAACCCAACCCGACCTAATAAGGCTTGGATGAGTTAGGTTGGGGGTCAAACCTAACCCACGTGTAGCCCTAGTATTGCTAATATGTAATAGCACAATCATGCTTCAAAATTGAGTGGAAACTGCTACTGTAGTCTCCATCAATCAAATGTAATTGTTCAACAAGCAAGCATGCATTTCCAAGCCATCCCTATTTTCTTCCTCTCCTATTTCCATAGTGTGATCAAGAGGCTAGTACTCTTGAAGTCAATCTTCTCTGTCGGCCCTATTTTCTTCCTACCCAGCTTTCAGGTGCCTGAGAAAGTAGCCTATGCCACTGATACCATGAGGTGCAAGTTTCTTTGGGAAGGGAGTGTTGAAGGGCAGGGTGGTATGGCAATGGTTGCATGCAACGAAGTTTGCCTTCCCGTGGATGCTGGGGGTCTAGGTATTCTGGATCTTAAAATCATTAATCAAGCCCTACTATGAAAATGGGTTGCAAAGATCAGGGGTGAAGGTCGGTACCTGCTTACCATGGTGATAGAAGTCCAATATGGTAGAAAAAGGCTTCGGCAGACAGAATGTTCCTTAAAAGAGGTGAATCCAATTTTTGTATGGGGCTAAGAAGGGTGGTGCAGGATGTCATGTCTTTTTTTTGCATGCTGAGTTGGTAGATTGGAGGAATTTTAATTTTTGGTTGGATGACTAGACTAGGCATGATCCACTTGCTGATTGACACCCCCACTTGTTCATTTTATTGTTGGATCCTCTTGCTTCAGTGTCTGAACGTTGGGATTGGAGAAATTCCATTTAGACACATTCCTTCAAAGGCTCTCTCTCCCAATGGAGTTTAGATGAATTTCTTGCCATGCAAAGTGAGATTCTACATTGGCAACCCAATGTGGGTGCTCAAGACTACTGGTGTTAGAAAAGTGGCTCTTATATGGTAGAAGGCCACTTAGCAATCATTGATGGAGCCACCCAATAGACTACAACTTAAATTGATAGTGCAGAATGATTTGGAAGTCTCCGATACCCCTAAAGGTCAAAGTTTTGCTTGGTTGCTAAGGAGCAAATGGCTTGTGACTAAGGTCTACAGGCTAAAGATTGCACCCCAAGCAGATGCCGCATGTTCTTTATACAACTCTACAACTGAAGATTGTGAGCATCTTTTCTTTAGCTGTTCTTCTGTGAAGATGGTTAGGGAAAAAACTCTCTGGAAGCTGGCCAGAAACTTCTTCAGAAAAAGGAGCCGGTGGCTCCTTTTGCAGTTTTATGGGTGATTTGGCTATGAAGGAATGCTATCATTTCCAGGGTAGAATATTTTTCTATAGATGATGCTTTATCTTGTGTCTCTTTTTTAAGGAGCTTTTTTCTGCTATTTGACCTTTTGTAATCTCCCCAGTTTTTTTAATGAAGCAAATGATCACTAATCCTACGATCATCCCTTTTGGTTTCAAAAAAAACGAAGAAGCAAGCAAGCATGCAGAGTAAGACCCAACTGTCCCTTGTGAGATAAAAAAAGATGCCTATGGATTACATAAGTACCACTTACACATCCACACCTAACACATATTTCTGTGTTCAAACCATCTAGAATTGAACCTCAAAGAATTTCAATAACCTAAACAACCTTGAGACCCTTGGATACAGTATCACTCCCAAAATAAGTCTCACAGTACAATTGTTGCCTATAGTTGGTTAATGTCTAGGTTTTGTTTCTTCTGCTTTTTTTTGGACAAGTGTAAATATGGTTGGCATGGGATTATCGCTAGATGCCAATGGGGCAGTACTACTACCCTATCGACCCCTTGGTTGTGGTTAAGGGCTAGAGCTATTTCCTCTAGTCCTCAAATTACTGCCTCTTTAAAGGTTTGATGTGAAACTCAAGGACCTTTTCAATAGGACAGATGGCTCATCCGTCTTGAGATAGTTGCCAGCTCCTTGTGGAAAACTGAAATAGCTTCTGATTGGAGGTTTGAATAGCAAAATATAAAGTGAAAACTATCTAATAAAGGTTTTGCCAAATGATTCGAGTTAAAAGAAACCAGCCACCCAGTTGGATGCAAGTACCCCTGTCATTAAAATTTCTTTAAAAAAAAAAAAAGCCTGTCATTAAAATTCCATCCATGATTTTAACCATTAACCATAACCACAATAAGTAAATAATATGTTCTTCCTTAATAAAAAAGTCCTACAAAAAACACCATAAGTGCATATTTTGTACAGCGGGGTAAGGGTGGGGATGTAATAAAAAACATACTGCACGTCCCACTTACAGATGCATGCTGATATCTTGGGGAAGGACATATTCCGGGAGCAAGGGTCCACTCCCACTGGCCATTTGTGTGCATCAGTAGTCCATAGGCATCCGCTAATGGCTGTAAGGTCAGTCAACAACAAAAAATGCCATTTTTTTAGAGTAAAATTCTTTGTATTAGATAAAACAAATTTCTTCTGGCCTTTGCAAATAGAATAAACATTCCAAAAAAATGCACATCAAAGGAAATATAGCTTTGCAGCCTGATGTTGGAAGATGAAGGTTTTATATACCAAACTGCCAAATCATTTTGAACTCAAGTTCTCTGAGAAAGAACTTCTTGTGATTCTGTGTTGTGGTGGGAAAGGAATGATGACTTGTTTAATATAAAGAGAGATTCATTAAAAACTGTCTATCGAGTACAGATGCAATCTTCCACTTTAGTGAAAGTGTCATCCAATTTTTTTACAAAAAGGAAAGATAACGGGCCATACATCCATTACTATTGCTTCTGAAAACAGTTTAGTATATGTTGGTGAAACTTCATGAATGATCTACTCCACACATGACCAGGATTTTCCATTAATGCACTTACTTCCAAGAACTTGAAAGATGGTTAAGACTTAGAAAACAATTTGCATTCTGGTTGACAAGAATGTTTTTTTTTTTTTTTTAACAAACAGATGATCCAGTTTGAATACCAATGGCAATCACTACGGCAGCTGTGGATCAATAAGTTAGCTGAACAATGTTCCACACAACTGGTTATATTTACAAGGTTCTAAGCATACCAGTTAGTTTTGTTTACACAAACACAGCATTCCAGCTTGCTTTTTGACAATAAGAGCATTTCCTTTTATTCACCATTCACATATGTGTGTGTGAGTTCTAATGAGTAGGTAGGTACATTTCCCTGTCGAAGATGTTCTCCTTATCTAGAAGGGATTATGATGTAAGACTGATACAGGCAAGATATTGCATAAAACATGTAAGCCAAAAATGTGTAACAATTTGTCATTTGGTTAACCTAATGCCAAGTAGACATCTGCATAGTGAGATAATGGAGGAATGATCCAATTGTATGCTAATATGGACAAATAAAGGAAGGGATGGTTATATATCTTTACTCCTCTATATTAAATGTACAATAAAACCCTAAAGATGCTACATATCCCTCTTCAGAAACATCCATGATAGACATGATCTCCTAGGAACCAAGCATTCTAAGACTGTCTTCTGGTGGTTTTTAATTGTTGCAATCATCTTCAGTTTATGTCACATGCAACACTTAAAATTTTCCTTCCCTTAGGCTTACATCACACCAACCTAGAGGTTTTTGTAATTGTTGAATAGTTGTAATTGAATAATAAGTGTCATTCTAAGACTGTCTTCTGGTGGCTTCTAATCGTTGCAACATCTTCGGTTTATGTCACAAACAACATTTAAAATCTTTCTTCCCTTACATCACACCAACCTAGAGGGTTTTGTAATTGTTGAATGGTTGTAATTGAATAATAAGTGCCAGAATGGCTAGTGCGCAAAGCCACAACAAAAGAAAAAACAAACAATAGGCACATCATCAAATATATAAATATGGCAATACAAAATATGAGTGAGAAGATCATACAACTCCAGACGAATCTCTTCCCCCACAAAGCAAAATCATACCATCTGAGCGTGCACTTGCAGTTGCATACCTACAATATAATTGGCAACATATTTAAACCATCTGGTAAATTAATTGCAAAAACAAAACTATCTTATCCTTCTTGAAAGGTTTATACCTTTTTTTTACTGGAACATTTATAACTATTTCTTCAAAAAAAACATCTATACCTATTTATCCACTATTTATCTGTATAACCATTGCCATAAAGAAGACATGGATTTTCTCACATACAGCTTGCACTTCCCAACAACAATGATTCATCTTTCAAAAAAAAGCTCACCATTCAGGATTTCACTCATGATCAAGGAATTCTATATGCGAAATCAAATTGCCTCCAAGATCGCATGAGAATCATTGCTTAAATTCACATGTATCAGCACAGCTCATGTTTTTATTCAAAAAGAATAAATACTGTTATTCTTCATGAAACGTGAAAGGCTTGAGGGATCCAAGCCATTGGCGGGTTATAGTGTGGTACCCTCTAGGCTATTAACCCCTCTGCTATTCTGATGCAGGCTGCAGGAGACTAAAATGGAGAGCTATCAAGACCAATATTGGAATCTAGTCAGTGGAAATTGGTGGAAGGAGTTTGTCGTGCTTAACTCAACAGGTCTTTCTGGTGGTCAGATCATCTCCTAGGAAGGGGAGACTTTTGTAAGGGAGAATGTGATGCAGGGTGCTCATGTTTTGCCAATGGTGCTAAATAAAAGGGCTAATGCGACTCAGTTTTTTATCTCTTTGGTGTATGACTGAAAAATGAGGCAAAAGGGGGCAAATATGGGAAGAGATTAGACAGGTCTGATCTACCTTTACGGACCTCCCTAGGATGATTTCTGAAGATTTTAATGCCATGCAGGGGTTTGACAAACAACCAAGGGTGAGAACAAGGGACATTAGCACTGAAAGATTTAGCAACCTGCTGACTAGTTGCCGAATCACATGGAGGAGCTCCACCCCTGGGGAGGTCTTCTCACAAATTGGCAGGTGCACTGCACCCTTTGAGTGTATGGAGTTGTTCCCACTTTCAGACATCATCCCATCGGAGAAGTCTTTTTCAGACCACATACCTCTCTGCTGAAGGTCTAATGTTGACTTAGGTGTGGAACATACTTTAAATTCAAGAATTCATGGGTGGAGGAACCTAGTTTTCAGGAGTTCATCATGGATCAATGGAAGGCAATTTTAGAATTAGATTTGGCAACCAAGACATTAGCTGCTAGTAGACACATTGCTTTGAGGGAGCATCTTCAGAGTTATGGGAAGCAGGCAAAGGAGGAATGTTTGAGCCAAAGTACTACAGCATTGGAAGCAGTCAATGCATTGGACAGGGTACAGGACTCACATAGTTTGAGAGAGGAGGAGGTCATGGGGGGAGCAACATCAGAAGGTGCTAATGGAGGAATGCAGGATGATTCAGGTCTAGCAGAAACAATGATCGCAGTGAAAGCAGTAGAGAGAGAGTGTTTGATGCAGGCCAACATTTAATTTACAAAACATTCAAGTGCTTGATCGAAGATTTTACATTATTTAATTTCTGGAAGGGTGTCTAGGTAATTTTTTTAGTGCCTCTTCACCAAGGGATGCCTTGGTTCAAATAGTTGCCATGAAGAGGTGTGTCTTTTAGACTTTTTTTTCTTTTTTGTGACCCCTTAAAAAGGGGCATGCATCATGATGTTGAAAGATTTGGATTGGAATTAATTGAAAATATTTTCTGTCAACCTCCTAATCTCCACTTCTCTTACCCACCTCTCACTACTCACCTCGTTTCCTTTGTTTGTACCTCTCATCCCCTTCACCCATGAATACCACCTCCTCCACCAACACCAACCCTACACAACCACCTCCACAAGCTCCCTGCAGCAGCACCTCCATGGTAGCTGAGGGAGATCACATACATCAATCAAATTCTAGAAATCACATTACATTTATTTTTAAAGATAAATATCCCGTATGCATCAGTGATGCTAAAACAAAGTTTCTCCACACTAAAACCAGAGGAATAAAAAAGTCAATTTGATGGATTGAGGGTGGATGGCACTGAAGTCCAAGGAGACAACAGGTTGGTAATTACATGCCTTCACACTTTAGACATTTCCATGCTAGGAGGAAGAGATGTGGCTCCGCTACCAGCAGATCAACAAGAGATGATTATCATGGAGACTGTGATGTCTGCATCAGTGGCCTCAATGCAGATGATTCACCCTGCCCAGATGGCATCACAATTTTCTTCTATAAGCCATTCTAGGAGATGGAGGATGTGCCAAAACTGATAGTGATTAGAGAGTTCATGTGGAGGAATTGTGGCTTTAAAAGGCTAAACAAATTATGTATGTTTTTCCTGTCCAAGAAGAAGGTCGTTGATAACAATTTCCAACCAATTGCCCTCTCCAATGCCATTTATTCAATTGTGTCTGGTTCCTCTGCGATCTCATTCTTCTAATTTTCATCCAAAGAAGCTCCAAGCCAAGATACTCCACATGGCAAAGTATTTCAATCACCAATTTGATCACACTAAGTAAATTACTGCCGCATCCATTTCTAAATCTCCAACCTCAGTGGATCCCATGATATACGTTGCGCCATGCTTCCATAGACTCCATCAACAGTACCTCAACATCGACAAGTATTTCCAAGGTGATTCTTACCCTTCAAATATCTGCATCAATTGTGGCAGTAGTTGCACCCCACTGAAATCAACTGGTAAATGCTCATTTACAAAGTAGGAATCTTAAAGTGCTGCTATAATCCATGAGGGAGAAGACAGCCAATGTGTGCAGTATTTGAACAATTAAAAGCAGAGGAAGCACAGATTTGGTTAGCTACACTCAGATATCAAAAGTTTAAAAAAAGATGATGATGCTCATCCTAAGCGGGGGGTGGATAAATAACCCACAAACCTATCCCCCCAAGTTAGCCAGGACTTGAACTGGGGACCTGCCGTTCCCACTTAAGTGGTATAAGCCTGCTCACCAGTTGAGCTACCCGACAGGCTAAAAGATATCAAAAGTTAATCGCAGGGATTTCACTTCAAAAAAGGCGAATAATAATGAGGAACAGGGTTTGAACAGATCTTACATTCTAGCAGAAGGGCGGTCACCACCTGGGTTCAGCTTCTGCCACCGATAAGGCTTTTTTGCTGTATCCAAAGCCCAGGCATCAGCCAATGCCTTTTTACCTGCAGCAAATTATGCCTGAAGATACATAGTTCCAAAGAGAGAGGTATTGTTTTACTTGTGAAAGCAGAATATTCTTTGCAAAGGCAAGCTTGCCACTCAGCAGCTGGCAACTGGATTTTAGGTCTAGATGAGCCATCTTGTAACTGGTAGCATAATTGTGGAAGCATGATTGATTTTTAAGGATGAAATTCTCCACTGTAAAGACCACATTGGGAAATGAATATTGTTGGTTTGAGAACTGAAATATATTTAATAGTATCAGTCAACAACCTATTATCAACTCCATCATAAGGATAAAAGAAACTAATCAAATGAACTTCCAGATACTTTTTCATTATTTTGTAATCCTGAATCTATGTATAACTTAAGTTGAGCCAATCTGACTCAGTTTTTCATTATCTAACATGAGTTTCTTTTAATGAAGCAAATGATCACTAATCTCATGTGATTGCCCTTTTCCCTTTCAAAAAAAAAAAAGCTGACATGATTCTCCACCCAGGACCTCCACTTTTATGTTGGAACAGATAAACTCACCTTGTCACCAATCTACCATGACTAGTCAGGGATCCAGAGCAAAGTTACCAACTCCAAGACAAGCGATACAATTCCTATCTCACCCTCATGCACTCTTGCCTACAAATGCACTCTCAAGTCAGGTCTCACTCCCTCCCAGATAGTCACAAGACATGATCCACTGCATGAGTACCACATGATTGGTAGCAGTAGATCAGGATTTTATGCTGCAGGCTGCTGTGATTGCAAGACCCATTTCAGGGCAAAGAGAAGGAAACTATGTCTTACCAACATCTGAGGATAAACAGAAAAATGTTTTGTTCATGTAAATTGGAGGGATTCTTTTATGGATGAAAACAGCAAGTGAATGTACTGTGACTTGTAAGAAGAAACGACAGTCAAGTCGAGCTTCAGCCCCTGCTCTGGGTAAAGGAGAAAAGGAAGAGAAAATACAACTTCCTCATGGACAAACCCAATGCAAAGGAATACAAGGACAAAGAGAACACTGCCATTCTCAATAAGATGGTGGAAGGCAAAACTGTTTAAATTCCTTTTATAGTTTAAAATCTGAATGGAAACGCTGAATGGAGATAAATCAGCTAGAAACTTATTTCACTTTACTAAACTTGGAGCATAAAAAATCTATCCAAGAAAGTCACATGGACAGCTACCAAATAATAATAGACAAATAGCATCAAGTTCCGAAAAGTGAAAACAAGGACTTCAGAAAAAAAGAAACTTGGGGGTTAGAACTACAGGTCTAGATTTGGGGAGTAAGACATGGGGAGCTCCAACATCGCTGTTTCATTTTCAAGCTTCATGTTTGCAATTTCTTAAAATGCTGAAAAGACATTAAGTCTTATGGGACCCAAAGAATTTCCCTTTTCTTTTACATTTTGAAGTTACTTCATCCAAAGAAAAATAGGAGATCAGAAGTCCCAGACTCAGACAGATGATTCAACCAAAACCCAGATTCCAAGCTGTCCATCCTTGATGTCTATTAAGTCCTTCCATTTTAATTTCATTCTAAGCTTATGTGCATAGCTCCTGCATTCGAGGCATGTGTTACAAAAGAAGAATCAACTTACCATCATGACCGCTGACTGTAACTAGATAACGTTGGGCGACCAAATCCATTGCATGGCCATACCGGGGCCCTGGACCAGGTCCTTGAACCACGACCCTACAATTTTATCAGGGAAATCACATTCACATCAGTACAACATTGCACAATAAGAAACCGAAATCTCTAGAACATGCTGACATATACAAGCCCAAGGAACTCCAGCTGCTAACCTATGCCACTTGTTCTTATCATTTGTTAAGTCTAGCACGTACAAATCATCAGTGGAATGCCCAAGCGGACCTATGCCACCCTGGCAAGAAAGCATAAACATATCGCTTTCGCATAAATAAGTAGGGCAATCCAGAAAGCTACACAGAGAAGCTCCAAATTTCCCCACCCGTACCTGGAAAACAACCATGGTGCCAACTGCAGCAGCCGCATGAGCCGCTCTCGGCGACGGCGGATCCCCTGAAGGATGCAGCCTGAACAATAAAGGCGTTAACTTTCCAACCAAAAAAGATCTTTTCCCTAACCAAAAAAAGAAAAAAAAAACAAAGAACGAAAGAGAGGATTTTTCATGGCATCAGCCAATCCCTAAACCCATCCCGAGTCCAGACCTGGTCCACTTCCTAGTGAGCACGTCGTACGAGTGCACCGCATTGGTCACCCCGGCCAGCCCTGGAAAATAGCACGGAAACCCAACCCAAGTCAGTCCAAGGTGGCACCTTTGCACCATCAAAAAACAAGCTTTATCGTAGAAAATTGAAAAGAAAGCAAAAGGGCCGTAGGAGGATAGAAGGGACAAACTGATGCCGGGGAGGTTGGAGGAGCCGCCGCCTTCGATGGCCGTGGCGCCGCCGAAGAGGATGAGGCGCGGGCCGTGGGTCTTGGTGGCGGCGACGGCGGTGAGGGTGTGGCTGCAGCGGGGGCCGGGCGCGTCCTCCTCGGAGTCCCAAGTGGTCGTCTCCACGGGCCAGTAGGTAGGCGCAGGTATCAACCACGGCTTCGAACCCCCCGCTGCCGAAGCCATTCCCCTCTTCCCCGTTAACGTTAGCGATCGGATTAGCGAATGATGAGGCCGACGGAGGCGTTGGGGTTCTTGGACCGCGAAACCCTGGAAAGGAGGAGAGTGGAAGAGGTGGTTGGTGGATGGGGGGTGGACCCACTGAGGAGGGGGAGGACGACGAGGATGGAAAGGGTTCCAGGTAAAGAGGAGATGGCGGAGGAGGTTGTTGGGGTTTTTAATTTGTGGGGAGTACGAAGAGGAGGACGAACGATGAGTTGGAGGATCTCAGCCAAGTAGATGACGGTGGTGTCTACGTACGGACGAGGTGAGCGACAAAGAGAGCGGGAAGAAAGTGGAGAGCGCAGTAGGGTTGTCAGGTGTGAGAGTGACGGGTTTAGTGGAGGAGAATTTTCCGCTTGTGGAATAACCAGAAGGAGCTCTCTCTGTCTCATTCTCTCTCTCTCGTCCGCATGCCTTTCGTCCTCTCCACGGTGGAGCCATTGAATTTCCTTTTCTCATCCATACGCCATCCCTCCCAATTTTTTAATATACATACATTAATAGAAAAAAAAAAGTCTAATCTTTTTATGCGAGTAATAATTTAGATTAAAATTTAAACATTAAGATCACTTTACATCAATATATTATATATTAAATTTAAATTTAACCTGTCACTCCTAAGATATATATCTAATAAAATTAAATTCCATGATATTTAGATCATAAAAAATAAATACACACAGATATAGAAAAAGGAGGAGCTGGGAGCATATGCATATAATATTTTTGATTGAAAATTTAAACATTAAAATCATTCTATATTGACATATTATGTATCAAATTTAAGCTTTAAAGATTGAATAATAAAGATATTTTTATTTATAAGTCATTTGATTTTATTTCTTTCCCAACAATAAACCTTTCACCTCTAGTCATCTTCATCTCCCTCTTTATTCACCTCTCCTTCCCATCTCCTCCTTCAATCCCCCTCTCCTTCATCCTTGCACCCTCAAGCGTGTCCAATGCATCCTCCGACCTCCTCTCCTTCAACCCTGCACTCTCAAGTGCATCCTACAACTCCTACATCTTCTTCAACCTTTATTACTACCCGGTTCCAGATCCCTACAGGACCTGAGATCGGCTCACCTCGATTAATCCCAAGACATAGTCGTCCAACGAGAAATAATCAAAAGCATGAACTAATACCACATCCACTCATGCATTATAACTAAGTAGAATGAAAAACGAAACGGTAAAGGAAAGTAGAGCAACTATCTCAAAAATAGTACATACCACCACAACAACAACAGCGAAAAGAAAACAGAAAGTAACAAAAACAGTAAAATAAATATCTATTACTCACTACAACAAAAAAAAAATGAAAGAGCTAGAAAGAAACGACTACGGCTGGGCTCGGCTAGGCCCAACACCCTCTGCAGCAAGAAACTCGGGCTGCTCAACTCCTAGTCATGGACAGGGTTACGAAAAGACAGAGTCAGTGAACATTAAATAGTGTGGTGTTTACATTATTTATGTGCAAGTAAAGTAAAACAAGCAACCAGATTTTTATTCTCATTTCTATTTATCTCATCCTTGTACTTCGGGTTCATTTATTTCACAGGATCCAAGTATTTCTTGATCTTGCTTGTTCCTCGTGAGAACGATCTTGATTGCAGTCTTTTCCGTGCTGTAGAAGATACACATGGTGCTCTCCTGGCCAAGAGAGTCCCCCGCGGTGGTCCTACACCCAGTCAACCACCCCGAGGTCACTGTTGCGATGAAGCGGTGAATACGGCACATGTGATAAGCGCACGGGTAGCTACCCCGCACTAACATGCAGTTAGTCATTTCCACTAGCGAGTATGCCTAAGGTACAGCACGTAATAATATAGGGCCTTGCCCTCTCAGAACAGGGGTCTCGCCCCTCCATAATTCACGTACCCTCGTCCGACTATCCCGATTTGCCTAGCGGCCCTAACAAAGTCGGTGTAGGGGTGGCTAGCTCCCTCCCTACACTAGTAGTACGCCTCAGTACCACGTACGCGAGGGCCGACAGGAGTCGGTGTAGAGTAGCCAATCCTAACCCCGGGTCTCAACCCAAGGGCGGCTAGCTCCGCTCTACACTAAAAGAACCACTGTGCTCCTTTGTACCACATACACAAGGGCCAACTCACTTCCCGTCTACACACGAAATTCCTTTCCATATCCAGGAGTTCTCCTAATTCCCCGTAGGGTCCACGCACCGTATTCGTTCCATTTATCAATATTCAAATCTAATGGTTTATAATTCGTTCCTCATTTATATACAGGCAGCTTGTGTTTTCACAATTCAATTCTCAATCACATACATGCAACTTGTAGTTTCACAGTTCAATTTTTCATTCACATACAGGCAACTCATATTTTAACATGCATCTCAAATAAATAGAGTATCTCAACCATTCTCATTTGTTCCTATCCTAGGGTTCATGCTTCATCCTAAGGTTTATTCAAGTAATCTAAACGTGCTCTTTCATTGTGTAAGTCTTAATGTTATAGTAAACCACTATATTGGGTATCACGGGAGGAATGGGGGCCTGCATCGTAGATCTCGCTGTTTCCGTAGGCCCCGACATGTCACCGGTTGGTAACCTGTACCAGCGACTATTTTACATTAAACGAGCTCAAAACAGTAGGTACTTAACACGAACACGTAGAGAAACTCGAGTGGAAAATAGCGATACTTCGTTTGCGGAAAATCGATTCCGTTTGGGCCCTGAACGGGCAAAAAACACTGTTACTGTCCAAAATCAAACGTCTGGGACTCTGGGACCAGAATCAGACGTCTGGGACTAGTCCCAGACGTCTGATTCTGGTCCCAGACATCTTAAAAGACGTCAGATCTTACCTTGTGTCTCCTGCGATATCTTCAGACGTCTAGATCCCTTCACGACCGTCTGGGGGCAGCTCCAGACCTCGGACAAAGCCTCCGATCATCTAGAAGTACTTCCGGACGTCTGGCAACGCGGTCAAACGTCCAGAATCACCTTGAAGTGCGCACCCCACTCCTTCCCAATGCTCTGCATCTACGCGTAGAGCACAGACCCATTTTAGCTCCTACATGAGTCTACATGGGCAGATCTCGTGCAGCACGACTTACCTTAGCGCCCAAAGTGCTTTCAAATGTCCAGCTCCAGTCTCGGACATCCTGCTGCCGCTGCGGATGTCTAGTCGATGCTCCAGACGTCTGATACTTGAACCTTTCCAGTACCAGAACCTCCTTCGCGACGCTGCTCGCCTTGCAGTGCACCGCAGCAGCTTCAGCAGCTGTAGAGGGTCAGGAGGCTGCCTCCCCGAGCCCCCCTTCCTCATGTGCATGCATGCCGCCGGCCGCGTGAGCTCCACCGAGCTCCCTCCAAGCTCCACGGATCTTCCGCCGAAGCTTCCTCGAGCTTCACGTGAGGCTCTCCGACTCCACACGAGCTCCCCAAAGGTCCACCGACCTTGGTCCTCCTCTCTCACGCTCTTCCTCTCTCTCCTCTTCATTTTCCCTCGCTTACCCTCTCTCTCTCTCTCTCTCTCTCTCTCTCTCTCTCTCTCTCTCTCTCTCTCTTCCTTGCCACGGCTGCATGGGGAGGACGGCTGGAGGTGGTGGTTGGTGGTGAGGAGAGGGGGTTTAAATAGAGAGGTTTTAGGGTTCAGGTGTTAGGGTTTAGGTGAGAGGCAATAGGAGAGAGAGAACGTCTGCGCGCCACACGCGCGGAGGGAAAATAAGTTTCGACTTTCCCCACTTTCATACATCCGAGCTTATGTCTAGACATCTGGACAGAAGTCTGACTGAAACTTCAAATATCTTATCCGACTAAAAAGGTAACGGGTGATTTCAACTTTCGATTCCTTCCCTTCTCCCCCTCTTGCCATTAGGCCCCTCATCCTCTCCTCCCAGTAGCAACCTTGAGAGCTTGGCCTCGTGTGGGAGGCTCATTAGTGGATCATGTTCCATCCCATCTCCCCCACATGCCTCTAATTTCTCCTCCTCTCCATCCTTAACCTCCACACAAATGAGTTGCACTTCAACAGATCGATAGATCGAGAGACCTCATGCAGGAGCCTCATTGTCAAATCAGGTGGTCATCGGGTTCCTCCCCTCTTCCCTTCCTACCTCTAGTTCCTCCCCTTCTCCATCCTCACTAACAATAGCCTCATCGATGATGGGTTGAGCCCCCCCAAGGGGGTTTTATTCTTCCCCTACGACAATGGGACAAGCTCCCCACTCTATGTGTGCACACGCGCACATGCATAAGGGGGAGGGGGGTTACTCCTCCCCTACAACGATGGGTTGAGCTCACCAAGCTCAAGTAATGGCCTTTGCACACAACACGTGAAGAGATGTGTAGCAGGAGGTAAAGAAAGGTGAAGATGTTTCGAAAAAAATAATAAAGAGGTCAAGGGTTTCTTTACAAACAAACCTTTAATTTTTACTCTCATCTTTTCATAAGGATATGCAACTTGGTAAATTGAAGTTTATAAGAGTATATATGTCAATACCAAGGGTATATACTACTAGTGCATAAGCACTAATATCGTTGATTTTGATAATAGCAAAACGTATAAATAATATGTACTTGAAAGAACTAACATTTCATGTATAAATAATGAGATGGCAAACCAATAAGCAAAAAGAAATAAAGATTAAAGAAGAAAGACGACCTTAGTTTCAGAAGATCTTTGCTTTTGGATTCTTATTTAAAAAGATGTAATTTGTATTTTTTTTTCTTGTCTTTAGACGTGATTTAAAAGATCCCATGTGTTATAAACTAGTCCTAAGTAACACTATAAACTCTTTAGAAAAACCTAAAATCAAAATCAAAAACAAAACAAAAGGTGTCCTATACAAACTGACATCTAACACTTTAGTCAGACAACCTAAAGCATTAAATAAGTCGACTGACATTTTGTTCAGGTATCTCCCATAATGAACGTTGGCAACCCAACGCTTACATTGATTTATCAAGCGGTCAATCTTTATGTTAGACGTCCTATGTGACCATTAGATATCCCATATGTTTATCAATCAACACACAAGTATTTGTTGGTCCTTGGAAACCTAAATCTAATGAGATCTTATGTTAGAACACAAATCGAGAATGGATTCTCACATCAAGCAACCAACTTGATGTTCATATGTCCTATCAAGCATCTAACTATTTAGCAAGACAACCTAATGATCTTCATTCTAATTCTAGTAAAATCAACTCTCACAAGGCACACATCTACTTTGATTTTCAGTTGATCTTTATCCTCAAATAAGTAATTTGATCAATTGATTAGATGCCCATTGGGCAAACTCTTCGCGACCACTTTTTGCAACCTTTTTCTTCAGACGATGCACACCTTCATCAGTCGCTTGACTAGATCATAGCAAACGTCTGATGATGTAATGATTATTGCCAATATTTTTGTAATCTTTTCTAATTTCGAGATATATTACTCTTAATCTCTTCCAATGGCCATAAGGACTTCCTCACCCTCTTTAGAGTCTTCCTAACACCTCCATGTATACTTTAGTGAGTTACCCTTGCCTAATACAGCATAAGATACAATACTTCCAACACTTCCTACTTAAATTGAACATCAAAGTGCAAGAGACTCAAGCACACTCATCAGCTCTCCAAGTTCTTTATTCACCATCTACAAGCTTTACTCCTTGTGGCAATACTTTGATCTATACACTCTAAAGGGAAGTGATCTTAAAACCTATAGAAGTTAGGTATCCATATTTACTTGTGGCACTATAAGATCTTAGTATTTTTGTTTGTTGTCCTCAGCTATCTGGCTTATCAGATTCCCTTCACTTCCACGTAGAAGGGCAAAACTCTACAGTTGGGATCAGAGAGGGATTTTATATATGAAGATACACCACTCTCTATTTTAAGTGGTGTGGTTAGTGGATTTTATCGATTAGATAAATCAAAAAATCTTAAGTTGAGAAAAACTTAAGTGGTAATTTTTATCTTTGAGGGTTTTCCATCTAAAAATCCCATGTCACTTATTGTGTGGTGATTTGACCCGACATTCTATTATTTCAATTTTGTTATATTTCATTGATTACATTAATCACCCTTTCTCTAGTAGTTACCTCAAGTATCCTCCATATCTCATATGCTGTTGGGCGTTGGCTAATCTGGTTGAACTCATCTGAACTCCAGGTATAACACAAGGCATTCATGGCCTTTGCGTTGAGGTTGAGCTATCGGATTTGATCTTCCGTGTATTAGTCACGAGCTTCTTTGGGATCACAAATTGACTTTCGCACTTTTCCCACACTGCGTAGTCATTTGTCTGCAACCACATATTCAATCTAAATTTCCAATAAGAGTAGTTCATATATTCAAAAAGTGGTGGTCGGGTGTGGATTGTCCTTTGGTGTAGTTTGCACAGCAAAAATGCACCAGTAAATATGCCATATTATGTTATTTCCTAGCACTGCCATTGCATTTTATGTAGCAATAATTGCATTTGTAAATATACACCTACATGCATTTATAAAGAAAGGAGGAGAGTGAGAATAATTGGTCATCCAATCCACTTCTATTAATTAACATTTTTCTTAAATGTGGCATTGCAATTTCACCATTTTTCATTTTTTTTTATTTTTGTATTTTCCTTTTTCTCGTGTGGCTGCAGGGCATGGTGTGCGTGCCTCTCTGCGCCTCTCCTCCTGCCAACAGCATGGCAAGGTGTGCACGCCTCTCCGCGCCTCTCTTCCTGCCAGCAGCATGGCATGCCCTCTCTCCTTTAAAACACCTTGCACTCGCCCTCGCTGGGGGAGGGACCTTCAGATCACTCTCACCCTCAGTCAGCCATTGGCCAACCTCCTCCCCTCTCCCTCTCCATATACAGTTCCTCTTCTCACAAGTTGAGAAGAGGCACACCGTGCGCAGGAGAGAGCTCACAGTGGTCTCAAACCACCACTGTGAGTTCCACCACCTCCTAGCGCTTTTGTGAGCAGGTGGGTGTGGTGGCTTCTCATTTTGTTTCGCTGTATTTCGTCTCCTCCGCCATTAGCCAGAGCTTCAAGCTCTGAAGCTCAAGCTCGCCGCGCACCTGCCTGCAGACCACGCACAACCTTTTCCCACGCGCGTAGGTGCTCCACAACGTGCTCGCGCACGCAAAACCTGCTCAGCTGGTCGTAGACCGCACACGCACTGTAGTGCACTGTAGCACGCGGTCTACGCGACACTGTAGCCACCGGCAAGTTTCTCACTTAGCCTGTGGCACGCTCTCTCTCCTCGCCCGTAACCCACGCCAGCCGGTCACTGCACCCTTGCCCGCAGCGCTGTGCGCTGCACTCCGTAGCACGCTGCGTCTCACCCGCCCGCGCAGCATGCGCTACGCTTCACTCGGCCATGCCTGCGCGCACGACTCCAGTGCCCACGCACCTCTGCGCCTTTAGACGTCGGGTCAACGCAGCAGACGACTTATCTGCTGCGCTCCCCTCCTCCTCCAGCGTACACACACACACCTTGACACTTACACACATACACTCACACACTCACGCATACACACACATATATACATACATATTCACATACTCCCACCCAAACGTATATATATATATATATATATATATATATATATATATATATATATATATATATATATATATATATATATATATCCACTTACCCATATCCATCTATACACCTCACAAACACCACCCATATTTCCATGCACTCGCCCCTCCACTGCGCATCATACCGCGGGAATATTTGCACCAGTTGCTGATATTCCCCGATATCCGCGTAAAGCAAGCGCCTCCACCCTCACTCCCACACATCCATTCCACACTTCACGTGACATTTAGTCATGTTAGTTGCGTCTTACTAGACGTGGACCAACTTGATACTATGTTACATTCCATTAACATTTCCATCTTCACCCCTAGCTATATAATATCTATATAAATTTACATATTCTATATCTACTATATATACATATATAGAGATATACTAAGCTAAGTATTCCTTCTCACTGCATTATATTTCAATTTGTCTTTTCTCCTTGCTACTAAAAAGACCATATATATATATATATAATAAAAAAGACAAATCTTGATTTGCAGGCACACGGTCTCGCGTGTGGCGATACAGGACTCATTATATTTTGGCATACAGCCAAGAATCTATTTGCGGGTGTGTCTCAAGAACAAGATTATCAGAAAAAAATCTAAAAATCAAGAAAACAAAAAAATAATAAGCGCAAGGAAGAGATACGTTTTAGAAAAGACATAGAAACTTCACAATTCTCCTAATCCCCGCCTCTCTGAGATCGACCTTAGGCCTAAAAGTAATCAAGCTAAAATCAAGTAGGCCAGGCTAAAAAAAAAAATTTGTGAAACTAGTGTAGACTCGATTTAGGTTAACTCAATATACTCACTTCAACATTAATATCATCATTTTAATAAAGCCTATTCGAGTACGCACCAATAGTTGATGGCAATGACCTTCTCTTCTATCGAATCTTCACTAGGAAGTTACTCCAACAAGCGTGAAAACTCACTTTGATGGCAATTGAAATTGCATTAGAGGGGGGTGAATAGAGCGGTATAAAAATTTAATATAAATAAAATTAATTACACAACATCAAGTCACAATTTGCACAAATAATTTTTAGATGAAAACCCCACAGGTTAAAACTATCACCTAAGTCTTTCGACTTAGGATTTCATGATCTACCTGGTAGATCCAGTTCAGTAGCATATCACTTAAAGGCGAGGGTAATACAATCTCAATACAATACATACCAATCAAGATCGATACTAGTTTTGCCTCAAGAGAGGTTGGGAATACACAAACCGGACACTCAACTACAAAGAACACAATAAAGATCCTTTAGAGCCCCTAAAATATAATGAATAGAAAAATGGGGAGTATAGAGATCACCATGGTTCCCTTAAGCAATATAGAGTTGTAGCACTTGGAAGTCAAGCTCATAGATTGAAAAGAACACCGGTGAGCAATTGGAGCCTGTAGGAATTCTTGAGTGATGTAGAGCTCTTGTGTGGTGTGGGAGTGTTCTAAGGTATATGTAGAGTGCTTAAGAACAATCTAGATATGCATTGGGACCTAAAATGGCTATTAGAGATCTTTATTGAATGAAATCTAATGTTCAAAAATAAAAAATAAATACAGGCCAGTCAATGCTCAATCAGTGCGCTATAGCATCACCAATCGACCAAAATTTATTTTCAATTGACATCTTGTAGCACTATATTTGTGTGAAGTGGGTCTTCTATGGCCAGATGGTTGATGGTTGACTGGTACTGTTATAGTAAGTCGACTTATGGTCGACGCCCTACTAAAGTGTTCTTAGAATGAAAGTTCTTGGATTTGGTCCTGACGAGCCACCGGTTGACACCCTAACAATATCAGGCAATATGTGGTTGGTCGACGCCTGATCAACCGAGGCTTAGGATTTTTGAAATGATTATGCTCATTAATTTCAACGAATCTCAAGGTTTAAAAAAGACATTGGAGGGTCAATGATCATGACTTTGGTTGATCAGTTGACTGGTTGGTTGATTTGCCATAATAAGGCAAGTCGAGTAGCTCCCTTGTTGGTTGAAAAGAGGTGTATTTTTAGTGACTTTTGAGGTTGGACTTGGTTTCCTAGGTAAGATGATGGCTATGAGATTTTTTGCATTATTTTCTAGGGACTCTTTAACACCTAATCTATGACAAAGTGTAAATAAAAAGATTGCATAATGATTACACAACTCTATAACAAATACAAGACAAAATAAAGAGTCTTCTTTGAATTCTTTATAGCTTTCTTCACGAGCTATATTTGAGTTCTTTAATGAGTCCCCTTCAATCTAGAGTTAAAACTTCCTTTTGCATTTAACTTGTTCCTTTCTAGGCTCCATTTCATGATGTAAATGTGTATGGGATGACCGATCAAAGTTTTGGAAATAACCTAACGAATACTTACACAAGTCCTAGATTAATATTATAAATCAGTTGCAATAACATGGTCTTGATAAGGGTAAGTGAAATGACCCGTGACCCATTTGGGTTGTTTAAAATGTCAGGATGAGCCGTCAGACATCTGTCCAGACGTCTGGATGGAGGGTCAGACGTCTGAAAGTAGAAGAACCGGACCTGCTATTCCTTTTTTGCATGTGCACTCACCCCCTCTCCTCACCCCAAACCCTAACCCTCTATCTATTTAAACCCCCCCTCTCCCACGCCACTCCATCCATCTTCACCAGCCACCACCTCTGTCCTTCCTTCTAACGTGGTGAGAGGAGAGGAAGCTGAGAGAGAGAGACGGGACGTGGAGGAGAGGAGTGCTCGAGAGGAGGAGCTCACGGAGGTGGGCTCGCGGCCTCCTGAAGCTGCCGACGTCGTAGCTGTGGGCGGCGCAGAGGACTTCCACGCGGAGAAGAAGGCTCGCGGTGGTTCTGCGTACAAGATATTTTCCAATATCAAATGTCTGGAGCACATCCCAGACTTCTGGAATAGCCAAAGGACGTCCGGAGCTAGAGCCAGACGTTTGAAAGAACGCTCTGTGCTAAGGTACCTGCTTTTGTGCGGTTATGGCCATGCAGGCCTCACCGCAGGATCTTGTCTGGCCTTTTCTAATGGTTTGCACGTATGTACGTAAGGAGTAAGCCATTGGAAAGGCGTGGGATGCGCCCTTCGAGGTGCTTTTGGACATCTGGACACGTCGCCAGACATCTGACCGTACCTCTCGACAACCGGAAGAAGAGTCCGACATCTGGAACTCACCTCAGATGATCGCGGAGGGGTTCGGACGTTCGAGGAAGCCGCAGGAAACCCAGGGTGACATTTGATGTCATTTAAGATGTTACGAACGTGGCATCATACGAATTTTAAGACGTCTGGAACCCTTCCTAGACGTTTGGTAATAAATTTTTTCGGCGTACCGGGTTGCGTCTGCGCACGTGCGCGCGCAGACTGCTCCTGCCGCCTTTGTCTTCTTTTTCCTCTCTCTTCCTGCAGGCGCGCCGTTTCTCTTCTCTCTCCCCCCGCACTGCCTTATATAAACCCTCTCCCTCACCTTCATCTTCTCCGCCTTTGTCTTCTCCTTCTCCCTGCCAGTGAGAGCGCGAGTGAGCGGCCGCGGCAGCAACGGCCGCGGCAAGCGTGCGGGAAGGAGGGTTGTGAGAGGAAGGAAGAAGCTCGATCGCGAGGGTGCGAGCTTGCCGGGGCAGCTAGAGTCGGCCGGCGGGGGAGCGACGGGCGTGGGGTGTCGCAGAGGGGCTGCTGCAGCTTGAGCAGCAGGCGGACGGGGCACGGCACGGCAGTACGTCGCAGGCGGAGAGCGAACCAAGTCCTGATTCTGGGAAAATTTCCTAGAATCAGATGTCTGGACTTACGTCCAGACGATGCCGAAGACATCTGGAGGACGGTCCAGACGTTTGATAGGTACGATATTTATTTTCTTCTCCCTTTTACGCGTGTACGGCCATGTAGCCGTCCGTCGCGTCTTTCTACGCTTCGTCGTGCTAAGAGCAGGTATGTGTGTGCGCACAGGTTCTGCTCGGGAGGGCACGATGGCTCCCCATTCCACGTGAATTAGACGTCTGGCTACAGTGCCAGACGACAGAGAGAACCTCCAGACGTCCGGGGTGACAATCGGACGTCTGGAAACCAAGGCCAGACGTTCCAGCGGGCTTTTGGACGTCTGAAGGATTGCGTAGACTGAGGTACGATTTGATCCACCTTTTAAGACGTCTGGAAGAGGTTCTAGACGTCTGATTTTGGACAGATTCATCGTTTTTGACCCGTTTAGGGCCTGTTCGGAGTCCGTTTTCCGCGTTTCGAGTTGCGTTCCTTCCAGAATTAATTCCTCTATCCGTTTACAGTAATTGTATACTGTTCTGAGAAACTCCTTGTGATTGATCCTTGTGTTAGGACCTCGTTCCATTACAGTCATGGGAGTTGCGGAGGCGCGCGGGATTGCCGACCACACCCCCAGTACTCCCGGTTTCGCTAGTAGAGTGGCTTTTTTAATTTATTTAACAAAAATTGTTACAATTATTAAACAATTAATAGAGTCTAGGGCATTGCATGAACCCTACGACTGAGAAATTAGATTGAATGATAGATCCTAGGGTATTGCATGAATCCTAGGATTGGAAAACTAGATTTGAATGATAGATCCTAGGGTACGGCATGAATCCTAGGACTGGAAAACTAGTTGAATATATAAATATTACAGTCTTGGAAAAGTAGAAAGGAAATGATAACTGCCTGTAAATTGATTAACAGCTGCCTGTTATGAATGAATAAATACGATTAAGAACCTGGGTTATATAAAGATAAAGCTGGAACGGTGAAACCCCAAATGGCCAAACAAAAAGAACATGAACCCTACGGGGAATTAGGAGTAGAACTCCTGGAAAGAGAATGGAATGAAACTGAGAAAGTAAAACGTGGAAGTGTGTTGTCTCTTGGGTATGTGAAACCAAAGAGAGCATGTATTACCTCTTAGTGTAGATGGGAGCTTGTCGCCCTCAGGTTGAGACCGGGGAGGGTTTGGCCACTTTACACTGACTTGCTGGCCCTCGCATACGCAGTACCGAGGAGAGCTACTAGTGTAGGGAGAGCGCTGGCTGCCCCACGGACCCCGGGGTTCTGCTAGCTCTCCTACACCGACTTGTTAGGCCCACTGGGTAAACCAGGGTAGTCAGGCGAGGGTACGCGGACTGTGGAGGGGTTGAACCCCTGTTACTGAGAGGGCTCTGACCTATACTGGTTCCGTGCTGTGCTTTGGGTGCACCCGTTAACGGAAACGACTGACCGCATGCCAGTGCGGGGTAGCTACCCGTGCGCTTATCGCGCGTGCCATAGCCACCGTTACGTCTGTCAGCGACCTTGGGGTGGTTGACTGAGGGTAGGACCACCACGGGGGACTCTCCCGGCCAGGAGAGCACCACGTGTTACTTCTACTTTTCAGAAAAGATTGTAATCAAGATCGTTTCCACGAGGAACATTCAAAATCAAGAGAAGGATCTGAGAAATAAATCAATAGTGAATAAATAGAAAGACATTAATAAAGAAAGTAAAATATAACAGCTACTGTACACTCCACTGCTTCTTTAGCTTTTAGTTGCCACTCTACTCAACGTTTCGCTGACGTGTCACCCTCTCTACTTTTCAGGACCAGGTGTTGAGCAGCCATAGTCAGCGGCTGCAGAGGATGCTGGGCCTAGTAGGGTCCAGTAGGGTTACCTGTAGTACTTTCTGTACTTTTCTTTCACTGTAGTGAGTAGTTTTTTTTTATGCTTCCTATACTTTCTCTATTGAAAACTTTATGTTATGTACATGTATATTTCCTGTAACGACCCGGTTCCCAAGTCCCTACGAGACATGAGAACCGAACCGACTCAACTAATCCCAAGACCTAGTCGTCCAGCGAGGAAGTAACCAAAAGAGCAGTAAAATAAACAACATTCAGCATGAATATAACTAACAGTAAGAAAGTACAGCAGTAAGGAAAGAAACTACCACAGTATGTACCACCACAACAGTAGAACAACATTCATAATATAATTTGAACTGCAGGTAAAGAAAGTACAGCGGAAACAAGAACTACTCACTACAACGTAACAAAAAGAGGTACAAGAGACAGTGGTAACTCTACTGGACCCTACTCGGCCCAGCGTCCTCTGCAGCCGCTGACCCTGGCTGCTCAACACCTGGTCCTGAAAAAGGTAACGAGTGTAACACGTCAGCAAAACGCTGAGTAGAGTAGCAACTAAACTAAAGACAACAGTAGAGTGTACAGTAGCTGTTATGTTCGATTACTTTCTTTATTCACATCTTTCAATTGTCTCACTATTTCATTTATTTCTCAGATCTTTTTCTTGATCTCGAATGTTCCTCATGGGAACGATCTTGATTGCAGTCTTTTCCAAAAAGTAGAAGTAGCACGTGGTGCTCTCCTGGCCGGGAGAGTCTCCCGTGGTGATCCTACCCTCAGTCAACCACCCTAAGGTCACTGACAGACGTAACGGTGACTACGACACGCGCGATAAACGCACAGGTAGCTAACCCGTACTAGCACGCGGTCAGTCGTTTCCGTTAACGGGTGCGCCCAAAGCACAGCACGGAACCAGTCCAGGGCAGAGCCCTCTCAGTAACAGGGGTCCAACCCCTCCACAGTAACCAAACCGGGGCCTTGCCCCTCCACAGTCCGCGCACCCTCGCCTGACTACCCTGGTTTGACCCAGTGGGCCTAAACAAGTCGGTGTAGGAGGCTAGTAGAACCCCGGGGCCCGTGGGGTAGCTAGTACCTCCCTACACTAGTAGCTCTCCTCGGTACTACGTACGCGAGGGCCAGCAAGTCGGTACAAAGTGGCCAGTCCTAACCCCGGGTCCCTGGGGCAGCTGGCTCCGCTCTGCACTAAACAGGTACAGGTACTTCCCTTGGTACTACGTACCCAAGAGACGGTACACACAACTACATCTCAGTTCCATTCCTTTCTCTTTCCAGGAGTTTCACTCCTAATTCCCCCGTAGGGTTCCATCCTTTTTACTCAAACATCCAGGTTTCACTTTCCAGATTCACATTCTTACAATCAATGTTCTCAACCACGTTATTTATTCACAACAGGCAGCTGTTAATTCAAATTACAAGCAGCTTTAATTGTTCTATCATACCCTCAGCTAAGTTAATGGAGTAAATGATACATGGCTTATTTGTTCACCCTCTGGTTTGTATGTCTCTGAAATTTGAGTATCTTATACTTTCATACGCTCTAAGTTGGCATGTGGACAACTATCTATTGAAAATTAGGTTTTCAACAAGGCTTAGATCTGAGGGTCAAAATTAATAATTGAACTAATCTTATATCTAATCTTGAGACCTTCACGAGTAAGGTTGTTATATATTGTAATAGGTTTGCTCTCAAGGTGTAGGGTATTTAGAGATCAACCTTACACCCCAATCTTTTCCAGCTTTTGTTTATGAGGCATTCATGAACCAGATTTTAAAGAATCACCTGCCTAGAAAAAATGAGAGGAAAATAAGAGAGATGTGAATAAAGTAGTTGAAGGAAGATTATAAAAAAAAAATCAAGAAAAGAAAAGAAGAAAAGAAAAAAAAAAAAGAGAAAGAATGATAGGTAGAAGAAAAATAAAAGATACCAAAAGATGCACCAGGGAAGATATACACTAAGTCTACTCTTGTGTTGACCTTGAGATAGAAAATGGCACAAAGAAAGCTATCAAACTATAGTAAGAAAAATTCAAAGATAGGGTTTGGGAAAGTAAAGGGCAGTCTATTAATTCAAAGAAAATAGAGTTTTTTACCTTATTGCTCACTAGTTGAATCAACACCATGATCATAGATACTTAGAATCTCATTCTCTTACAATTCTTGGGTAGACTTATGAGCCGTAGAGGCTACTCTAGAGGCTGATAACTGAAGTTTATGGAAGCCGAAAGGATTCAACAACTTGTATTTAAGCTAGTGCTCTAGTCCTGTGTATAATTTTTCGTACATATGTTTTATAGTTAGTGATGACTAATACCTCCTAATTTATAAAATCTTAACTAAAATTTTATTGCATTTGTTTTTCTTCTTGCATTTTGCTCAAGACTAGAAAAAATTAGGCATGGGATGTGATGAACACATAAATGTTTATATAAATCATGTTTAATTTGTGTTAGCTTTGTAGTATTAATTGCATACTACATTAAATGATAAATAACTTGAATGCTTTTGAAGGCACCGTTTGCTTTGTGGGAAGTCACTTGTTAACTAGTTCATAACTGTGATACATTTGTGATACTCAGGTTTAAACCAAGTCAAATTAACAAAAAAATTAAACTTAACAACTTATAAGATATAAGTTTAATGGACCAATGGCAACAATAAAAGATATTTAAGCATAAGTTATTAAGTATTAATTCTCAATATCTTATAATTCACTACTTATTTTTATGAGTTTATTATGACTCGTATGTGCTTTAAAGGAGATGTCTTGTGTTTGTATCTTCTAAACGAAGGAATAATTGGTGGAATCTCTTACGATATGTTCGCAGGTGTTAACATAGAAATGAAGGTTGAGTAGGAGAAATTGTAAATGATTTGAATATTCTTAAAGGCATCATTTAGTTCGAGGAAAGTCACTTTATCCTATATGCATGACACCTAAAAATCTTAACATAAAAAATTCTACCTTTTGCTCTTTAATCCTCGAATAAATGACGGTGGTGGTAAAAGGCAAGTTCTCCCTCTTCTTGTTAGGCACTTTTCACTGTAAACCACCATCAAGCACCTATTTACACGTTTTCCCATTTAATACCTTGTCCCCCCTTTTCCATGCTTATTTCTCCGTACTCTTCTAGCAAAATGATACAAAAAAATGATGGCTACATTCGTTGGTTATTATTTTTACACCTTAGTTGCACTGAGAATTCTAGGCTCTGGGAATGAGACGAGGTTGGAAACATGACTTTGGCTAATTCTATATTTGAGAAAGAGTTTTTGCATGGCACGTTGACTTATTTTCCCAATTTGAGGTTAGAATACCTTCCTCAATCAACCATGGCATAAGAAATAGGCAGGAGGAATAAATTTATTTCATTTCATAGGTAGATTATTTTTAATCCAAGATAAAATTGCCTATTCTAAATTAACCTTGACTTTCAGTGTTACGACCTGGTTCTCGAATCCCTATAGGACACGAGATCGGATCGACTCAACTGATCCCAAGATCCAGTCGTTCAATGAGAAAGTAATTAAAAAGTCGAAAAGTAAACCACATTCACTATGCTAAACAACTAATAGTAATAAAAGTATAGCAGTAAAAAAGTAAAACTACTATAGTACACACCACTACAACAGTAAAAAGTAAACAGGTACAAGAAATATAAAGTACAAAATGTAAGAGTACAAAGATGCAAAAGACTACTCATTACAATAGAAAAGAGTACAACAGAAGCTACAACTACTGGACTCTACTGGGCCCAGCACCCTCTGCAGTTGTAGGCTCTGGCTGCTCAGCACCTGAACCTGAAAAGGGTTATGAGTACACGGAATCAGCAAACGTTGAGTAGAGTGGCAACCAACTACTGAAACAGTAAAAGTGGACAGGTAGTTGTTGTTTTTCCATTTACTTTCTTTACTAATTATTCTTTTCCTTCACTTGGTTTATTTATAAGGTTTCTTTCTTGATCTCGAATGTTTCTCGGGGGAACGATCTTGATTGCAGTCTTTTCTGAGGAGTAGAAGGCACACGTGGTGCTCTCCTGGCCGGGAGTCCCCCGTGGTGATCCTACATCCAGTCAACCATCCCAAGGTCACGGACAGACGTAACGATGATTATGGCATGCGCGATAAGCGCACGGGTAATTACCCCGCACTGGCACGCGGTCAGTCATTTCCGTTAGCGGGTGCACCCAAAGCACAGCATGAAACCAGTATAGGGTCTAACCCTCTTAGTAACAGGGGTCTAGCCCCTCTCAGTAACCGAACAGGGGTCTCGCCCCTCCACAGTTCGCGCCCCCCTCGCCTGACTACCCTGGTTTGCCCAGTGGGCCTAACAAGTCGGTGTAGGGCGGCTAGCTGAATCCCGGGTCCCGTGGGGTGACTAGCTCTCTCCCTACACTAGTAGCTCTCCCCGGTATAGTGTACACGAGGGCCACATAGTCGGTGCAAAGTGGCCAAACCCATACCGGGTTTCAACCCGAAGCCAGCAAGCACCCCTCTACACTAAGAGGTAACATGCACTCCCCTTGGTATCGAGTACTCAAGAGGTAGCACATTTCCCGTCGCATTTCCATATCCATTCCATATATTTCCAGGAGCTCAACTCCTATTCCCCCGTGGGGTTCATACTTATATTCCTCAGGCCATGCCATATCAAGTTTCATCATTTCTGTTTCCATTCTCTTGTTATACATATGCAACTTGTATTTTTATCGTTCACATTTCCGTACACGGGTTATACATAGGTAGCTCGTATTTCCATCATTCATATTACCATTCTCAATTTATATACATGCAGCTCGTGTTATATCATTTAACGTATACAATAGGAATTTATATGCAACAGTTTGCTAACACAAATACTTTACATTTCACAGGCAGTTATTATTCATTTACAGGCAATTGTTATTATTCTAACTACTCATTCAAGATTGCAAATCAATCATCCATTCCAGACATTTCAAGTGTTTCTCGTCATAGGATTCATGCCATATCCTAGGTTCTAATCATCCATTCCACACATGCATTTAGGTTTTAATTAATTTAAGGGGAAGCCACTCTACCAGTAAACACAGGAGTAGTGGGGGCTTGAACAGCAGGTCCACATGGCTCAGCAAGTGTCGAACCTGCAACGGAATGAGGTCTTATCACAAGGATCAATCATAAGAGAATACTCAAAACAGTATAGAAAGTATTCCAACAAGTAGGGAAATTCATACGGAAAACATCGGTATCTTAATTGCGGAAAATGGACCTCGAACGGATCTTAAACGGGTCAAAAATAGTGTTCCTGACTCAAATTAGACGTTTAGAACAACTTCTAGACGTCTTAAAAGTGTCCAGTGCCATACCTCATGTCCTGCGTCACTCCTCAGATGTCCAGGAACTTCGCTGGACCGTCTGGATCCAATTCTAGACGTTCGACCACCTCTCTAGACGCTTGGAAGCGCTTCCCATCATCTGGTATGCCGCTCAGACGTCCGAAGTGCATGGGAGGGCGTGTCCTGCGTCTTCCCGAAGCGAAGCTTGCACGAAATCCACCAAATCTCCTCAAAAGGCATGCAACAGTGCCTCGACGGAGCGGTTTGCATGGTCGTATCCGCAACAAAGACGTATCTTTGCGAAGTCTACTCCTCAGTCGTCTGGAACCTCCTCTAGACGTCGCCTATGTCGTCTGGACGTCGCTCCAGACGTTTGATTCTGGGGAAAACCCAGAACCAGAACCTGCTTCTGCCTTCTCGTGCCGCGCGTGACCGTGCCGCGCCCTCTCGCCTGTTGCTCCGGCTATAGTAGTGTCGGGGAGGACCTCCTCGACTCACTCCTCCGCCTTGCGCATGTGTCGCTCTGACCATAAGCTCACCGGTGAGCTCCCACACGAGCTCGTAAGCTAAACTCCTCTCCCTCTCATGCTGCTCCTCCTCTCCTCATGCCACTCCCTCGCTCTCACTGCTCTGCTGTTCTCGCTAGGGGGAAAGGAGGAAGGTGGCTGGGAAGTGGGGTGGAACGAGGGAGAAGAGGGGGGCTTTATAAGGGTGAGGGCTTAGGATTTTGTTGGGGGCGGAAGGAGAGAGAAGAAGGAAAACGAGGGGAGTGTATTATCTACGCGCAGCACGCGCATAGATGCGAACTTGTACTAAAAAATTTTGATTTCCAGACGTCTGGGAAGGTGTCTAGACATCTGAACATCTGACCCACAGTCCAGACATTTTAAAAGACTCAAACAGCATGGATCTTAACACTCGGTAGGGTGGAGGCATTGGTCAGGCTCAAATTTGATCCAAAAAAATTTAATTTAAGTCAAGTTTAAATTTTAAAAATTTCATATTTTGATTTGATTGAACCTAAATTCAAAAAAGTTCTATAAAAGGTTCTTGGAGTTATTTGTATATACCTTTTACTCCACTACATAATACATTTTAAACTTTAGACTTTCCCCCCCCCTTCTGCCATTGGATCTTAATAGGTTTGATTAAACTTTATCCGCATATAATCAGAAATGGACTTTAACATACTTAATAGGTTTGATTAAAGCTTATCTACATATAATAAAAAATTAGCTTTAACATATTTCCGTAAATTCTATTTAAAAAGCAATTAAATGGACACAGATAACTTTTACCGACCTTAATGTACTTACTTGATCCAACGTGAAAATCAAACTCAACCTTCAAGGGCACGTTTGGTAATGAGGTTAAGAAAATATTTTTTTAACCTATAATTTTATTTCAACACAAATTTCTGCTTAATTATTTGTAATTATTATAAACAAATCATAATAATATTTACTCATATTTATATTATTAAAAAATATCTCACTTTTAATTAAATAAATATCTATTAATACTTTTTACTCCACTTATAGTATTAAATAAATATCAATTAATATCATATTATTACACCAATTATTTTAATCTTTTACTTAATTTTTTTTTTTATTCCACCATCTAAATAAATACTTATCCCTATATTATTTTATACACCCTCCATATGAAACCTAAAAGTTATCTTAGCTTGATCCAGCCAAAGGCTGGTAAACATGAGCCTTCAGCTGCACCTGAATTTTGACTTGGTAAAAATTTTGAGATTATACGAGCCTTTTTGAATTTGGCCAGGTCGGACTGGGCCCGCCCATTCCTCGATCCTAACCCTGCGGATGAGCGGGCTGAGTCCTGGAATAACAACCGGTGGCTAGAACGGTTTACCATTCTAAGCTAACTACCCTCCCGTTTCACGAACTCCGGCATTACCGTTTGCGTGGTCCGATCTCTCTCATCGCCACTCTTCTCGCGCCACTCCTCACTTCTCCCCTCCACCTCCGCTCCTCTCTCAATCTCTCTGCCCCCGTTCCCTCTCTGGCCTGGCCGTTCTCAACCGCCACGATCGCAACAGCGGCAATGGCGATGGATCCGAACCCCGGAAAGTTCCCGATCCTCTCCTTCGTCCTCTCCCGCCTCCACCCCAATACCAACACCAACCCTGACCTTAAGCCTACCCCCGACCTCGAGCAGCCACCTCTCCCCTCCACCACCCCATGCGACCTCGATCTCGTCACCCGTATGCCGCGCCTCAACCACCCGGAGGTCCTCGCCTCCATGGCCTCCGCCGTCGCCGACGTCGCCCAGACCCGCTTCGTCCTCCGCTCCCTCGGCGAGCGCCCCGACCACGAGGCCGTCGATGCCGCCCGCGCCCGCCTCGCCGAGCTCGAAGGCCTTGCAGACGCCGAGAGGGAACGGTGCGCGTACTGCGCGGTGGTGCGGCTGGACGAGATGCACGAGGCGTACGAGAAGCTTCTGACGGACGCGGAGGAGAGGCTGGAGAGGATCTACCGCGAAGGTGGTGGGGGAGAGGAGGAGCAGGAGGAGGAGGTTGTGGAGATGGACGAGGAGGTGGAGAGGATACTGAGGGAGATGCAGGACGGGAAGGGGAAGGCGTTGGAGTGCGTCGATCTTTCCGGGAGGCAGCTGAGGTTCCTCCCCGAAGCGTTTGGGAGGATGCGAGGGCTTATCGCCCTCGATCTCTCAAACAACCAGCTCAAGGTCTGTGCGTTTTAGATGATACATAGATGTTTTTTTTTCATAATTCTGGCCTCTGTCTTACTGATTGGAGGTTGAATTGTCACGTGAGGATATGTTCTAGACATTTATATGCAGTAAAGCTTTTTGGTTTCTGGTTGTTCTTGCACAGCGATACAATCCTTTGGGTTTGGGTGGTTGTTTATGTGTGTGTGTGTGTGTGGAAAATACCTTCATGCCCAAGGGGAGGCACAAGTTGACTGGAGTAGGCATAGGCTGCCCAGTGAGGAGGATGCGCCCTCCTTGGGTATAACGTCCCGGGGCTCAAGGGCCCGGTGCCTCACTTGTGAAACAAGTACTTTTAGGATGGGTGCGATAAGGTCAATCCCTTGAAGCTAGTTGCCCAGGCATAGTGCCAGCCACCCAGGGAAGTCGAGCGATCTTAGCTTCCCTGCAATACTGGAGACCCCTGTCCTCAGGGAAAGAAAATGACTCACTGACTAGAGCTTCTCTTGGGGGAGCCATGCTGACTAGAAACTTGGTACTTCAAGGCCGTGTGAAGGCTAGTATTTAAGAATAATTCCACCTCAACTTTTTCATTGGGCATCAAATAACTAAATATAAAATCATCCAAATGCCTCATGTGCCATCTTCAATTTCTGTAAATGCCTCGTACATTTTTTGCTCACTTTGCCTTGAGCATGCACGGTGGAGATGCACTACAATGGCCATTATCCCAGGACCAGACAAACATGGACTCTTGTGCCCTCTTATCATAACTGACAAGGGATAATAATGCATGGTCCTAAGGATGTCAGTAGCATAGGAGGTATGGCATCAAGCATAGGCATGGATAGTTGAGGCTTTTGGCTAATAGTAGCTAAAAAGTGACAACCATTAACTCTTGTTTGCATTGAGCAATTTCACTCATCATGGGATGACTGTCCCTTTCAAGTCCTCCTCATCCCCTTTGTGTGCCCATGTTCCCTTTCCCTTTTCTATTAAGGTTTCTTGCATTGATAGATCTAGGTCTCGTGTTGCCTAATAATAAGGTCCCACCTCCCCTACTCCCTGCCTTGTTTCTTGCTGGTCCATTGCAATCACCTTCGCCCTTCCAACTACTAATGGTTGTGTGGTTTTGTCCATGCACAAAAGCACTTCCTCACAATTGGGTGGTCACAGTTGGAGGAAATGAGATAGTTCTATTATTGAGCCCTGCCTTTCCTTATATAATGGAGATGTGGAAAAGTTGCGATACAACACCAGTATAAGAAATAAGATAGCGAAAGATCCCTCATGCAAAATAGATGCATATGCTAACACTTCTCCTCAAGTTGGAGCATAGATATCTATCATGCTCAGCTTAGATACACAAAAATCAAATAAAGACTTGCTAAAGGCTTGGTAAAAATATCTGCAATCTGCTCCTCAGACATAACTGGTGTTGTATATAGCAGCCCCTTCTGAATAATATTTCTGGTATAATGGCAATCAACCTCTACATGCTTCGATCTCTCATGAAATGTTGGGTTGTTGGCAATGATGGAAGCTGCTCTACTATCACACCGCATCTCCATCAGGTTAGAAAATTGTACCTCCAAATCAGTGAGTAGGGACTTGATCCAAATCATTTCTGCAGTCGTTTAAGCCATAGTCCTGTACTCAGACTCGACACTTGACCTAGCAACTGTACCTTGTTTCTTACTCCATGTGATTAGATTCCCTGCCAAAAAGGTGCAAAATCCCACAGTGGATTTTCGGTCCACGTGACATCTAACGTAATCTGCATCAGAGTAACCAACCAAAGTCATAGAAGACCCCTTGGAGAAGAGAAGTCATTTTCCAGAAGCCTTCTTGATGTATCTGAGCACCATCAGTGCTGCATCTCAATGCTGTCATGTGGGCTTGGCCATGAACTGACTCAATTTCCCCACCGCAAAGGAGATATTAGGCCTTGTGATAGTCAAGTATAGCAGCTTGCGAGCAAGTTGCCTGTACTGCCTGCTGTCCACCAATTGCTCCTCCTCATCATAAAGTGACATCTTGGGGTTCATAAGAATGCTGGCTGCCTTTGCCCCATGCATGCCCACCTCCTGCAGAACATTCAATGCATACCTCCTCTAGGACAGGACCATGCCCTTCCTACTCTAGGCAACCTCAATACCAACAAAATATCGTAGAGCCCTTAAATCTTTCATGACAAATTGCTCCGCTAGAATGTGCTTGATCTCAGTGACACCCTGCACATCATCCCCTGTAACAATCAAGTAATCAACGTATACAAGAATCACCACAGTACCTCGTCCAGTCCTCCTGACAAAAAGAGAGAAATCAATCATTGATCTCCTGAATCCAGTTACCTCCACAATCTGAGACAACATCTGGAACCATGTTCTGGGACTCTGCTTGAGACTGTAGATGGCCTTCCGTAGTCTGCATATAAGCTCCTCTTGAACCTCAAAGCTTGGTGACTGCTGCATGTAGACTTTTTCTTGGAGATCACCGTGGAGGAATGCATTCTTCACGTCCAGCTGATGCAAGGGCCAATCAGGCTGGACTGCCACTACTACCAACACCCATACTGTAGGAAGTTTGGCAACTGGTGAGAATGTGTTAAAGAAGTCCACCCCATGGGTTTGAGTGAACCCTTTTGCCATGAGGCGTGCTTTGTATCTGGTGATGCCTCCATCTGGGTTGAACTTTACTGTGAAAACCTATCAAAAGCCAATAACCGTAGCTTCGTCTGGAAGTGGAGTGAGCTCCCAGGTTCCACGGCCACGAAGAGCAACTATCTCGTCCTCCATGGCTGCCCGCCATCTCGGATCATGAATGGCCTCATGGTGAGTTGCTGGGATGTGAGTAGCAGCCAACGCTTGGGTGAAGCCTGTAAACCCTGGGCTTAGGCTGTCGGTAGCAAGTGTCCCGACTGTCGGGTAAGTAGCACCAGTTCGTGGCCTCTTCCGAACAACTATTGGGAGATCCATATCATCATTTGTCATATCATCTGTCTTGTCCCTGTGATGAACATGTGGCAAGCAAGTGTCAGTATCTAAGGGACTCACCTGAGAATCTGATGGTGGGGGTGAGGGAGGGGGCATATGAAAGGTAGTGTGAGGATGGATATATGTTTGAAGCGGTTCATTTAGACGTGGTAATGGTAGCGTAGTAGGTGGTGGTGGCAGTGGTGATGGTGGGAAGTAGGAACTGGAGTTGCAGGAAAACTTCCAAAGCGAATAGGTGTAAATGGCATAGGTGCTAAATTACCCTCAAAGGTAGCTCAGCTGTAGACATAGAAAAGAAGGGTATTACCTCATGAAAGGTAACATCTGTTGAAACAAAGTTTCGAGAAGTAATCGGATTAAAACATCGATACCCCTTTTGAGTCTGAATATATCAAAAAAAAACATACTTAACTACTCTTGGCGTTAATTTATCTCGGCCTGGTCTTAACAAATGGGCAAATGCAACACAACCAAAAGTCCGTGGGGTAATGTAAAATAGGGGTCTATCGGGATACATAACCTGTAAAGGAATTCCCTCGTGTGAAGTAGCGTTAGGTATCGGATTGATTATAAAACAAGCTGTCAAAACAACATCATCCTAGTAAAGAGAAGGGATCGAGTGGTGAATTAACAAAGTACAAGCAACATCAAGTAAGTAGCGGTGCTTCCTCCCAACAACGCCTTTCTGCTGAGAGGTGTGAGGACAAGTGGTCTCATGAATAATGCTACAACTAGAAAAGAAAGTATGCAACCGAGAAGTACAAAATTCTAAGGCATTATCATATCGAAAACGTTTCACAAAATATGAATGCTGAGTTTTTATTTCTTTGACAAAATTTTCAACAATGTGTCCCACATCAGACTTATTTTTTAAAAGCAACAACCAGGAAAGAAGGGAAAAATCATTCACTAATACCAAATAATATCTGTTTTCAAGTTGATCAGGAATACGACTGGGATCCCAAACATCCATATGAACCAGATCAAAGACAACATAGGCAACAGAAATGGACGTGGAAAAATTAGCCCTATGGTGCTTGCCCAGTTGACAGGCATCACAAGTGAGAGCAGTAGTGGAGGGTATGTGCGGCAGAATTTATCTAAGACAATCAATGGGTAGGTGACTAAGGCGGTGATGCCACTGGAGAAGGGACCCAGTAGAGCCAAGGCCCTGTGTAGCAGAAGTAGCAACAGCAATACGGCTTAGACGGTATACCCCCGGTTCATCACGCCCTCCATCAATCGTCTTCCTAGTGAGCTTGTCCTGCAAGACACAAGAAGATGCATCAAATATAGCTCGGTAGTTCAGATATTTGGTAATACTGCTAACAGACAAAAAGCTCAATAGAAAATCAGGAATGTAGAAAACATTTGTCAGTCGCAAGGTCGGAGATAAAGACATATCTCCCTGGCCAACCAGTGACGAATGTCTCCCATCTGCCACTTGTACAATCCTGGTTGGGGTAGCTGGTACTAACTGAGGAAAATATCTCTTGTCGCCACATAGGTGCCTGGACGCGTCGAAGTCAATAAACCAATCGCCAGGAGATAAAAGAGATGACATACCAGTTGTAGGTGCCTCAGAAGGAAGCAATTGCTACAGTGTCAGGAGGCTGAGAGGAGGATGTTTATGCTAACTGGGCGAGCTGCTGCCGTAGAGTCTCAATTTTTGTATTGAGGGATCTGACGTCTGGACTTGAGGAGACGCCATCAGTGACCTCGGTTGTCTAATTGGCCACAGGTGGCCTACCATGCTTCTGCCAGCATGTAGCCTCAGAGTGACCCATCCTGCCACAGTAGGTGCATGGAGGCCGAACACCTGCACTGGAAGAACGTCCATGTCCATAACTACGTGTAGGGAGGGGAGCACCCCTGCCACGTCGAGGGGTTGCGACCAGTGCGGATGTCCGAGCACTAGAGTCAGGAGCAGAAGTGTGCACAGCTACTCTACTAAGTCGATTGTAGGCTTCTTCCAAAGTCAGAAGCTTAGGAGTGGTGAGGATCTGATCTTTGGTTGCCGAGTACTCAGGTCTAAGTCCTGACAGGAAAAGGGAGACTGCTAACTGTCTCTGAAAGCTTCTCCGGGAGTCACAGGCACACCCCGGTAGGTACGAGTGATGCCTCTCCAGCATTCCCTTCATGAGGGAGTAATATTGCGACAGCGTACGTCCCTCCTGACGCAAGTGAAAGAGGTCGTGAAAGACCTAAAAAACGCGTGCGGAGTTCTTGGCGTGTGAGTACGACTCACGTAAAGACTCCCACATCTCCTTCGCTGTTGATAGTACGTGATCTCATCTTCTATCCGGGGAATGACAGTCTACATAAGCCATGCACAAACCATAGTATTGTTTTTATCCTAGTTGGCATGTATGCCACTCTTCGTTGTAGGTTCCGGATCCGTAAGAATGTGATTCTTCCCATGACCCCTTATGGTCATAAGAAAGGTTTGGGACCACTGCGGGTAGTTGGTCTCATCTAGTTTGATGATGTGACCGAAGAACTGATTTTTGAGTACCTCGACGTCCGAAAGAGAGCCCGATGTCACCTTGGACTGATATGAAGAATCTATATTCGCAATCCGCGAGCTTTAGTCAATCTTCTAACGTCAAAGAAACAATGGGAGATATGAAATTGTCTGGTTTGAGATCTTCATCTTCATCAAAAAGCCCCCTTGGATGGGCGTTGGCTTAACCCGACTGTAGGGGAAAGCACCCGAGACAGCCCCAAGGGGACCTACAGTTCTCTCCCTTCGACTACAAGGGACGCAACCCTATAATAGGGTTATAAGCTCCTTGCAGCCGTTGCTGTCGCTGCATGTGCTTGCTGAGGCCTAGGCCGGCATCGCTGTTTTGCGCATGCGTGCGTTGTTGCGTGCTATTAGCGCTACAGCACAACATTGTAGCGCGCTCGCCTCGCTGTTGCACCGTTGGACCATGCACTTGTAGCTGCTAGGCTGCGGGGAGACCCGTCGGAGGTGGTGCATCGACACAGAGAGAGTGGGGGGTTTGGTGGTTAGGGTTTGGAGGCCTTGGGGGTGGGATACTTAGAGCCTCGATCTGGGATTGGTGCTCTGATATCAAATTGGAGGAAATGAGATAATTCTGTTATTGAGCCCTGCCTCTCCTTATATAATGAAGATGTGGAAAAGTTGCGGTACAAAACTAGTATAAGAAATAAGATAGTGAAAGACCCCTCATACAAAATAAATGCATATGCCAACAGTCACCGCATTTGTTGATGGCTACAATTGAGGCCCAACCCCATCTCTTGTAACGAGTTTTTGATTCTTGAGTTTGTGGTTTGTTCTTGTTGTATCTCCATTTTTACCATGGAGCCCTACTAATGGAGATGCACATGTACCTTGGGCATTTCAGATGCCGTGGTCTTGTTCTTAGGTGACATCTCCAAGTTGAAGATTCTCCTCATCTCGGTGATATTTTACCTTGGTGGAGGTTTCTATTTGGCTCTTCCACGTGTGGTGGCTTTGTCGAGAACATTCGAGTATTCACAGCTTGTTGCTTCCTACTTATAGATACTGCTTCCTGTTGTTGCGGGTGTTTTGCTAGTGTTTCATCTTTGGATGTTTTTGTTGGAGTATGTAGTTGGTTTAGTCCCACGTATTAGAGTGAGACTTTGTTGAAGTGTGTGGTGGCCTATAAATAGGCTCGTACCCTCTCAGTTATTTTTTAAGAAGAAATAAGGAGAAACACATCCATAAAGGCACTTCTCTCGTTGTTTTCTCTCTGCTCTTCGTGAGTGGAGTTTCCATGTAAAACTCAAGTGTTCTTTTATGCTTTATTGCTTTGATATTTTGCTTCCGCATTATTTATATTATTTAACTTGGTATCAGAGTAAGTCTTTCTTGGGTTTTGATGAGGGGCAAAAAGCGCTCTCGGACTTAAAACTCCACGAGAAGGCCAATAAGGTAACTGCCTACCCGAATGTGAGGTAGGCAGGTAGGTCCGACCTGCCACCACCTGGGAAGATTCAAATATAGGCGAGTCCGGATAAACCCGACCCGCCAGAAAACCTAGTACCAACTGGTGATAGGGAGATGGCGGAACAATCCAACACGGCCATACTAACAATAAATGATGGCATGGTCGCTGTAATTAATAGCCTGGCAACATCATGCCCTGACAACGGATGTATCTGGTCAGAAGATCCTACGACAGGATAAACCCCTAGCACTATAAATAGCTATGAAGAGGCCCTCGAGGCCCTCTTTCGAGTAATCAGAGAGAAAAAGAGATATTGTATTATCACTTCTTACCAGTGAATAGTTGGGAGTATTGCTCTCCCCTTACACGTACACCCTTCGTGGTGGAATTAGGTTACCAACACTCTTGCCTCATTGTGATTGTTTGTTTCCGAATCATTGAGTCAGACCCTCTGATCACTTAGGAGGTCTGATAAGGTTCATTTCTTTTTTAGATTATCATTTTGTTTATTATCAACTTGTTATCTTGTTGGGTTCTTGGAGGTGGATTTGCCATGTTCATGGCATCCACTTCTTGATTGAAAGGAGGGGCGTTGTGGTGGTGCAATGGCAAAGAAGCAGGCGATCCGAGCGACGCCTAAGCCTCAGCCATCACAAGAGATGGCACTGGAGGGCTTCAACACAATGCAGAGAAGCCAATTGCAGCCATGCGAGGCTGTGCAGTGGCTAGCCAAGGGTGGCGTTGCCCTGTGGCAACTGCTGAGGCGACGTGCGAGGTCGAGAGGCCATTACTGTCATGGGGGTCATTGTTCTTACGAGCAAGAGAAGAGGCAAGGAGGAGTCGAAGGTGGGCAGATCTCCAGCGAGTCTACGACTTGCTATTCGACCACGATGGAATAGTGCGAGGAAGCTCCTCCTTCGTATAAGGAGATCATGGCCTTTGTGAAGCTAAGCGGCGGTGCGTGGGATCACTTGAGAAGTGCCCCTATGGGTGTGTTTCTCTTTATTTCTTCTCAAAGAATAACTGAGGCGGTACAAACCTATTTATAGGTCACCACAAACTCTAACAAAGTCCCACTCCATTATGTGGGACTAAACCAACTGCATACTCCAACAATTTTGTTTGTGTTATGTACCTCCCTTTTGCTGGGAGCTTGTATTTCTTTGTTCTTCTATCATTGCTACTTCGCATTCTTGAGCTAAGCCTAGTACGACCCACTTCAACTGAGATCTTGGAGAGTGTAATTGTGTTCCAAATATTCTATAGTGCTTTTGCAGGCATTGTCTAACCCCAGAACACATACGTTGCTAGGGTGGAACTTGGTCAAAAGATATTTTTGAGAGGGAAAAGAGCAATTAAGAAAGGATGTTAACCCTCCTCTAATTCATAAATAAGGAGAGCTAATAACGTCAGTAATATAGAGTGAGTTGCAGTGGTGTAAAACATCATCGATAGTGTCTCCTCTCGTAAAAGTGATGCCATTACACTCCACCCAAATGCTCCATAACAATATTAATGATTCCCTTATGGTCTTTCCGTCAGCAAGGGCTCTGTGAATGCTATGCCAAAGGTCAGACTTCAAGGAAAAGAGGATGGACCAATCTACCACCTTTGACTAGCAAGCCCATGTAAAGGATCTAGTGAATAAAAAGGTGCTTCGTGTCCATGACCCACTGCTACAGACTTTGAGGAACATGGTTAAAAATATCTTGGTTTTTTTGTTTGTTTCCCTTTTCTCCTACTGTTTGTCTACCACCACCTCTTGATAATTTCTAGTAGAGGAAGTATCTACAACTTGTTACCATTTGACTGTGTGATGCCTTTTCGATCTTGGTTAATTGAGACGATCCTGTTTAATGCGGAATTAGATTGAATGAAACAATAGAGTCGAAGTCTTAGTTTATGGAGAAATTTTACTCGTATACATTGAAAGTTTCTTGGTGGAAAATTTGGAGCATAGTCGTTGATAAGACACTATGCTAAAAATGTAGACATTCTTGAGAAGAGCACAATTGTCGATTAGACACTGTGCTAAATGTGTAGGTATGCTTGAGAAGATAAATATTTATGCATAGTTGGAAGGGTGCGATGTTGTTGTTGGTGGCGGTGGTGGTGGTTTGGGAGGAGGGGGGTTTATAGCCTGACATTGACACAACCTTACAACTTGTCATGGAGCATTACCAGGCCTTGGAGAGGAACTATAAGATAAATAGAACAAAAGCATGAGCATATGCACATTGGAGACAAAACAACTTGGCTATGCAAGGCATGAAGGTTAAAGACTCATAGGTTAAGTGGTTGTAGCCATGTCAATGAGACAGACGCTAGATTAGGCTGGGTGGTCCTTAGCTACATTGGCTTGGTGTTTGGGAGTCACATTGGCTAGGCAAAAGGCAGTCAAGACCACTTGATACTAGCATATGAAGTTGTGTTGGTGAATCGAGGTAGAACGGCCAAAGTCATGTTGGCATTGCCAGCCAGGTTGATGCAACTAAGTTGCAAAGATGGAAAAAGAAAATTCCTATCAAGAGCTAACTTGGCTACTGAAATGAAATATGACTCCTCTTAAAATCTACGGTTCCTAAGACTTGAAATTTGCAACGAGAATAAAATATGGGTACAAGCAAATTCTGGATCACTTCTGTGAATTGTCCATTAAGTCTAATGGCCAATTGATGAAAACAAAAGTGAAGGGGCAGGCGGTTAGGTATCTGCAGATGAATGTCTGTAACAAGAGATCAAACAATTGCAAAAAAAAAAATCACAAACAGTAATAAAGAAAAGAAATGAGAAGATTTTCTCACACCTAAAAAGGGTTCATGGAATTGTTGGGCGACCACATCAGAGCTGGGGATTGCTGTGATTGCAGGGGGGTTGATCAACTCGGAAGGTTGGTAGTTGATTTCAACCACAAGGAAGGGAACTGAAATAGGGGCAACTTGGCAGCAATGGTGTGGGGTAGCACTACAGTCAATAGAGGCAGTGGGTGCTGCTGTGGGTTGTCCAAGGTAGAGCATTGTGGGTGTTGGAGGTGGTGGTGATGGGAAGAGACATGCCTGGGGGGGGGGGGGGGGGGGGTGTTTGGGTAGGGCCAGTGATTTAAAGGGTGTTTTCAAAGTAGGGTCATGTCGACATAGATATGATGTCGGTTTACAGGTAAACCGTCGGTATGCCGAGGATTTCGCCGGCATGCCGACAGTTGCTGATGCATGCCGGGACACACACACGCCCATGAAATGCACACCTACAATTTCATTGGCATGGCGTCGAAATAGGTGGTGACGGAGAAAAGAGAGAGAGAAAGTAGAAGTTTATGGGTGAGGTGAGAAGAAAAAGTTTGGTAGAGAGAGAGAGAGAGAGAGAGAGAGAGAGAGAGGTGAGATTTGAAGGAAAAATTTTCAATGACATTCATACCCGATCTCAAATGTCATAACTGCTGCCCTTTATAAAAGGGTTACAGATGATAAAAAAATGAAATAAGAGATATTGCAACTTTTGGAACCAAGGCATCCCTTGGTGGAGAGACAAAAATAATTAAATGAAATAAAAGTGGAACGTTTTGCCCAAAAAAACAGTGAAATCTTTGTTAATTAATATTAGGCTATATTGCAGGTAGAATATGCATAGAGGACATGACCTGTTGAGCCCACCATAGACCTCTTGCAAGGGATGGACCACAGTTGGGGCCATGGACCTTCAACAAGGATCAAGCTCATGCAGTGCCATAGATATTTAACGGGGAATGATCCTCCATAGGATACCGAGTATCCTAGCATTGGAAGTTGTATTTTCTTTTGAAGGAAGCACCAATTCTAGTGGCAGAAACACAGTGGGGAATAGATTAATCCTTTTGAGCATTAAGGGGGAAAAGCCAATTGGATTCAAAGGCAATGAGCACCAACACAATAGAGACTCAGGTTTGTAAGTTGGAAGCTCAAAAGAGACATGGATGGGGGGCTGGGAGGTGGGTGGGGTCCTGTGAGAGTCCGGGGGTGTGTGCGTGTGTGTGTGCAGTGCCTAGGGCATGTGAAAAGGGGGTTGATGGGGGACTAGATGGAGGTGTGATTGTACGCAAGGATTGGAAGTGGTGGGAATGGGGCAAGGAAGGTGGTCGGAGTGGGATGGTGCTGTTGATGGGGAAGATGCTGGTGAGTGGGTTGAGGGAAGGTGTGGAGGGTGGGATGGGGTCCAACTGCTGATTGGAAGGCGTGCTAGGGAATTGATGGTGGCCCTCCTATTGGGTGTGGTGGCTTGGTTTTTGCGAGGGGTTGGGTGAGAGAGTGGAAGAGGGATAAATCTCTTATCTTCCAAGGGGCGATGGATATATACTGTAACACACACGTACACGCGCAAAACCACCAAAAAGAGGAAAAGCTTGATTTGATATTTTAGCATTTGGGATAGTTAGTCAACTCATTCTTGTGTTTTGGCTTTTAGGCTGCCTGAGAGTAGCCTGCGGGCAGTCCTTGGTGTAATTGTTAATTAGGGAAATTTGATTTGGAAAGTTGACATGTAACCAGTCTATCCATGATTTATTTGCTAAAAGCCAAACACTATATAATGATATGCACAAAGAAAAGCCTAAGAATCTGACGGGAGAATTTAATTTTCATTTTTTTTTTCGTAAATAATTAATTTTCATATTTGGTTAGCTTGAGACACTGCATATGAGTAGTTTAGATTCCTTGCGTGGCTTAAAATTTGATACTGGCATCCTTGTCAGTCTCTACATTTTGCTCATGCGTGGTCAAGGCACTGTCTTCAGTTTCTACCAGCCTGTGTCTTAATTAGGCTTTGATTTTAAGGAATGATGGATGAGGTCAAGGTGTACTCCATAAGAGTCTTATTAGATGTTCCAAATAATGTAGATTGCTTGGCGACCTATTCAAGTTGCAGGCTGGGATGGGCCATGGGCTGGGCCAACCGTAAAGAAGCTCCGATCCAAGCCCTACCCATGGGCTGAAATTCTTGACCTAAGCCCAGCCCAATAGAAGTCAGTCCAGGCTGATCTGGCCCATGGGCTGGTGTTTATTTTGTATCTATCCACTAAGTTAACCAATATTTTTTTTATTGGAGTGGCATCCATATTTTATAAATATAATCATATCACACATAAGTAAGATTGGGCCGTCTTGCATTATTTTTTGGGAGAATTCAAGTTGGAATTAACTAAAGTTGCAACTAAAAATGTAATTGGTGAATGGGGGAGGGAATTTTTTGGGCTTAGATAGCATATCATGTGGTAGAGACAAGGATGCAGATAAAGCACAAGATAGTGCCAGAATGCCACATTCAGTAGATGGAACTTGCGGGCAGGAAAATTTCAAGCCAAAAGAAGCAGAGTTTGCAGGTGATATGAAGTCATTGAAGATTTTTTTGACCTGGAGTTTCTGTAGAACTAACAGGGAGAGATTGAAGGGTAAAGATCTTTATCCGAAACAAAAGGGAGTAAAGCAATAAGCAACTGCCTGATACATAACAGATGGCAATGAACCAGAGTTTCAGGTTGTGTGAAAAGAATATTCCACTTGGGAAATGGTTAGATGCATGATCCTTCCAAATCACCAAAGGTCAATCTAGTTCTGTCCTTGTAGTAATAATACACCAGATAATGCTGTGCATGAAATGTTCAGAAAATATGCAGAATAAATAAATTTCTGTGTTCCTCTCTCTTTCAAAAAAAAAAAAAAATCCTATGTCATAGCAAGTATCATGTAACTTAAAGCAGTGAAATAAAAGTTCTACATGTCTGCAGTATGTATATTATGCAGATGTCAACTAGAATGGGCCAGGTCCAATGGGGCTCTGCCGAAACTATAGAAACCAAGCCTGGCCCATGAGTGATGGGCGAAACTTTAGATGGTCCGGGCTGACCCAAAGGCTTATTTCCTAAGCCCAAGCCCAGCCGATAAGTGGTCTGGGCAGGCCCCTGCTCTTCCATTGGCTGGGTCTACTTGGTGCACTCTGCAGCTGTCTTTTTCCATAAAAGCTGGTACATCCTTCATTTATTCATTTACTTGATGCATTTGAAAAATATGATAAATGGAAACAAATAATATATCAAAACGTAAGTAAGAAATAATATTTGGGTTTACGTGAAAATCTTACTCATCAGAAGCGGGGAAAAAATTACGAGAGACTGCTCCATATAGGGTGAGTATCTGTATTACTCTTCTTAAAGAATAAGCAGAGGGATATATGCCTATTTGTAGGCCGCCACACACAACCCAAAATTCCACTTCACTATGTGAGACTAAACCAACTACATATTTTAACACTCCTTAAGTTGAAGCATGTAATGCTCTACTTGTATAACACAAAAAATCTCGCTCTGTACCATTGATTTAAATGCCGATGGCAAGGCCATTTCCGAACAAGGGTCGTGCCGACATGAAGAAAACATCGATTTACAGGGATTTCGTCGGCATGACGTCGGCACGGTCGGCATGGTTGGCATGCTAGTGAAATTGGTGTCAATGTCGAGGTTGCTGTTGGTTTTTTTAATTATTTTTGCTATTTTTGTTGGTATGCACGGCATGCCCACGAAATGCACATTTGGAATTTCATCGGCACGGCATCGAAATTGGCATTTCAAACCTTGCTCTGTACAACAGAACACAACTCTTTAGTTCTTGCTTGTATGTGGGTGTGCCAACGATGCCAACGATGACAGGGTTAGAGTTGCTGGATGAACTGCTGCAGTTAGTTTTGACAAGGGCCTCTCCTCTAGAGACCTCAACTGGTACTGGTGATTCCTCATTCAGTATTCTTGTTATAGGCTTTTCTCATAAATCTGGATCTCCCACTTAGAAACTTGACATGGGTTTTTCCTCTGAGGACCTCCAAACTGGATTTCTTTCTTCTAGAGACCTTGAAACTCTGGACTTTCCAAAGTTGTTATTTCTCATGCGATAACTTCGAATAAAGAGATTCCCAAATAAAGAATGACTATAATAGGATTCACACTCTCCTTTTCTCCCATATTCTATGAGAGAATAAAATAACATAGAGAAAAAATAATAAGATTAGAGAAGAGCTTCTCTCCCTCTTCTGTTAAAATTCATCTTTTTTTTTTTACTTTCTTTTTTTTTTCTTTATTTTTTTTAATATTTTCCTCCTCCGCCTTCTTATTTTCTTTTTATTTTTCCTTCTCTCTCTCTCACTTTTTTTTTTCTTTTGTGGATATCTTCCTCTCCTTTCCACTCTTCCTCTCATCCTCACTATTTTTTCATTCCAACTAACCCCTTTTTTTTAAAAAAAGCCCAACAGAGAGAGACCGATACAAAAGGAAAATAAGGGTCAAAATAGATAAATGAGCCCAAAAGAAATCTGATACCCCCGAATCACGATGCTACTCCTTCATCGATACATCCGTTACTGCCTTCGTCATCGCCATCGTCGCGATCTCCACTTGAGATTGCGCACATCACCTCATCTCGCATGCATGATCTCCTGACAGGATCTGCCTCACGTCGGCCCTCTTCTTCCTTCGCTAGGCAACACAGTAGCAGCAACACCACCACTGTCGTTGCTAGTGGTGACTTGGAGCCCTCGTGCGCCGCCGCTGGGGTCCACCAAAGCCATAGCGACATCACCTACTGCTTCCAGGGGCTCCCACCAGCAATGAGACCCGGAGATCACCGCCTTCTCGGATTTAGGTAGGTCATCAGAGCGGGTAGCGCCGCCAGCGCTCACCCGAGTGCCGCCTGGGCTTCTCAAGCGCCACACGCGCTCTTCTTCTCCTCATCTTCCTCGTGCACCACTTCGCTTGCGCGCATCTGATCGGCGGTTGGTGCTATCGCCATCATTGAGTGCACCGCTACGCGAGAAGGCGCATCGTGCACTACTCCTTCGCCTTCTTCTTCGTCTCCTGCTACTTCATCCTCTTCTTTTTTTCTGCGTGCACCACCTTATCCACGCCCTCGACCGTGTTGCTGCTGCATCACCAGTGGCTGCAACACCTCCGATCCTTCTCCTCGTGGCGTGTCTCATGATCCTCTTCGAACAAAACTTGGAACAAAAATAGAGCTCCAAAAGATAAAGAAAATATAATATCTAGAATAAAAGATAATCCCCAAGATCGACTCGATCTCTGGGTGGTTATCATCTGGGTAACCACCCTTCTTCCTTTCGAAAAAAAAAGATCAACTTGCTCTGATACCAAGTTGAACCCTAAAAATATGATAAACGGAAGCAAATCAACGAAATATCAAAGCATCAACAAGAAATAACATGTGGATTTATATTGAAACTCTAATAACGAGGAGTGAGGAGAAAATCGTGGGAAAAAATACCTGTAGGGTGAGTATTTGTATTACTCTTCTTAAAGAATAAACATAGAGATACATGACTATTTATAGGTCACCGCATATAACATAAAGTCCTACTTCACTATGTGGGACTAAATCAACTGCATTATGTAACTCATGGAGCCTCTAATGAGTGCTGATGCTTAAGAATTTAGGTCTGATTGATAACATCTTTATGGGTACATCAACTTAATTTGTTGCAATGCAAACAGATTTGGTTGGTGCAATCTGTGGAATGGTTTTTTACAATAAATCACGATCTAAACACATGGCATCTTGATGAATGATTTGGAGCATTCATGCAAATATCTGGCATCATTTAACATTTGACTATCCTTCCAAACTTAGAATTGCTTGAAGTATTTGACATCTTTTCATCTAGGATTTGACTAAAAATCCGAGAGCACTAAAGTCTCTTTTAGGAGAATCCAATACGTCTTTGGCTTTTTTCCTTTTTTTTTTTTCAATCTTTTCTCTGAAAAGTGACCTTATATTGTTAGGAGTGCAATGAGTTTTATTTTTTTTTGAAAAGAATGCAATAAGTTTTATAGTGAAAGACAAGGCCTATTACTGTGGAATAACAACACATTTTAATTTAATTGAACCATATTTCCACTGGATTCTTCTAATTGAAATCTTTATACCACTGTCTCTTCATATGGGCAAGTACATGCCATGGGCATCTTGCATCTTAAAACAAATTGTAGGCTTGGGATCAACCACGTTAGAGTTCAAGTGTTCTGTTACTTTTAATTTCTCCACCATCTAAAAAGCATATTTCACTTGCCTAGGAGGCTGCATAGGCAATCTGTCCTGCTGACCCCTGGCTACAGTCTTATGCCAGGGCCTAAGGTGGTTGAGCACTGGTTAGTCAGGCACTTAGGCAGTCCCTTGAGCATGGAGCTCACCAGTTAGGGCCCTAGGGGAGGTGGAACTAGTGTAACTCTAAGAGCATCATTTCAACAAAAGAACTATATATAATCAATATTCAAGCATCCTTCATGATGAGGGACCTGTTGTTCTTCGTCTGGGCTGGTGATCTTTTACTGAAGTGAATGTCTTAGAGATAGTATTGCCATAATTCGAAAAATTATTTCATTTTGAAAGTTTCTTATCCAAAAAGGCATCCTTTTGAAGGTGTCTCTGCAAAGGCCTATGACTTTGGCCTTTGGTCAGCTGGTTGTTTCTAGTCTTCTAGAACTTGTTACATAAAAGGACTCTGTAGGCCACTAGATAGCTTGTATGAAGAGATGCATAATTTGTTTAGTAATGAACAAGGTGGTGGCTTGAACAACTTGGCAGGGAGGGGGGGTTGTTTGTCGGTTCCCGCTTACAGTAGAGGTACACTGATCCCTACTCTTCAATGTGTCTATGAAAATCTTTTCTTGACTTTAAGGTTCGTGAAAGAGACTCTAAGATTGTATCTTGATTCACTTTTTCGGAATCATTTTGGATCATGGGTGAATTATTTGAAGTGCTCTTCTATACTCAGTACATTTGAGGTAGAGGCTGAAAACTCTAAAATTGTGCTTGAAACATCCTAGTGCGATTAAATCACTTGATTGTGTTTATCTCAGGTGGATTCAGTGTCTAGTCTAAAGATTGGATGCCTATATTGTCCTGAACAAGAAGATGCTTGAGGGATTGGATGCATATAATGATTGGATATATTCATCAATGACTGCCTTCTTTTTGTGGCTGTTCCATGTTTTGATAAGGGTTGAAAACTGAGGTTGGAGAAGGAAGTTCATTTGAAGAATCTTCCCCTTTATTTCATGGGAGTGGGTAAAAGCACATAAGAACCATGAAGGATGCTTTGCTAGTCTAGTGAGTTATTCAAGTTATGGGAGTTGGTGGTGCAGTCGTTTCACTCGCATTTATAGAAGGATGTTAATTGGGAGACTAGGGTGGCAGGACTTTGTACTTAAGGTTGTGGGTGCATTCTTGCTCAAGATTGCTCCACTTTTTCATGGTAGGCTGGGGAACAATGAAAGCCTTATTTCTGAATGTTGTAGTGGAGTCCCTTAGGTTCGTTCGGTCACCATCTTTGGCTTTTGTTTTGAATGCATTGGTTGCATATCATTGGTCTCAGGTATGGTGTTGACAAATACCTAGATTCCTACCTTCTTTCAAGGTTATATGATTAATGAATGGTTAATCTCCTTTGGATTCGCAAGGTTTCTTGGTAGTGTCTGTTCCAATATCTTTATAAGATGGGTGGTTAAGGGATTTTGCGACTTTTTTTGTTTGATATGTCTAGGAGTGGATGGCCCTTCATTGTCGACGCTCGCCATTTCCATGATTGAGCCCCTTCGTTGCCAGAGGAAGTGGGTCAGGTTCCATCACCTCCACCGCCACCCCATCTCCCTCGTCATCGACGTCATCACCGCCTTGGTTGACGAGTGCAAGCACCTTTGACAAGGGCCCTATTGCCCCATGCGACATCGTATTAAGAGGATGGGTCCTAGCACTGACTTGGTTTCCTGTATAGCTTCGCCCTGTACGACATTGCCTAATACGACAACACCTTATGCAGCATCGTAGTGCATGGAATCCCTTCTTTGTGACTCTTCAAAGGATCCTGCACTGCTAGCACCTACTATGGTTGATGATGGCTGGGTTTGGGTGACCCATCGCCGCCACTGTGTTATCATGGCAGGTACAATAGTGTTTCTTGCTTTTGTTGCCTTCGCATCGGCCATTTAGCAAGCTCGTGCTCCTCAGGCATTGTCTACCGACGTTGCAAAGGTTTAGGTCACTGTGTAGACAAGCTCTTTCTCCCTGCTATGACTCCTAGGGTTTTTTTCGATCAGAAGAAGACTTTATAAGGTTCCCTTTATTAGCCACGATGCTTCTTTCGGCAGGGTGCTATGTTTCGCCAAGAGCTTTGCTAAGGGGTGACGCTCTCGCAGTTTGTGCAGGGCGGGTATCTTTTGCTTGTATTGGAAGATTTCTCTGCCTTTGAGCCTTTGATTGGCACAATTTCAAGGCATGAGGGAGGAGGAATGGTGGCTTGAGTGGAAGAGCCTCCCCTTATCGTCTCCGTGGGCATCTAATTGTCCTTGTCCTTGGCGACGGGAGAGAAGGTGAGGGTGCTCTAAGCGGGGACGGGTCATTGGCAACTTGGGAATTTCCAACCATGTTCAAAATTGGAGGGGTTTTGTTGCACGATCAACACCGTCATCAAGCAACACTACACTTGAAATTAAAACACTTGACAATTGATTCCTAGGTTGAATGCATTTCATCCTCAGCTTTCTTGGTTAAATTTGTCCCTCGCAGTCCTTATGCCACCTCGTCGAATATGGATCTGGTTGTTACTTGATCCCCAAGATGCTTGGTTGTGGCCCTTGCACTTCATCGATGGACTATGGTGACGATGGCAGACAAACCTTTCCTGAACACCCTTGCTTTTTTGACAAGGCAGCACTAGACGCCTTTAACACTTCTTATGCCTTCGTCCCTAGAGTTCCTATGGATGCACTTGTTGAGGTCTAGGAAGATATGAACCTTAAGACTGATCCTGATATTGTTTGTGACCCTCCTACATAGGAGGTTACCTCCTCTTTCCTGGTGGAGTTGGAGTTCGTCTGCACCAGAAGACTTGTTTCTTCCTCTCCCTTAGTGGTTGCTGGTCTAGGTGTGGGTTGTTGAGCACCCGCTGTCTTTGTCGCTCCATCTAGTACCTCCCCATTGTTGGTTGTGGATATAGACAAAACAAGCATTGCAAAGGTAATGAGCCTTTGGGCGGTGGAAAGATGTATTGCTTGTGATTGGCCATGTAGGGCCAAGGCTGGTGGAAGGGCGGTTTTTCAAGCCTGGTGAAGATCTTATCTTGAAACATTAGAGTGCCGAGGGACTGGGATAAAAGGGGGATTCTTAGGAGGTACATCATGAAATGAAAGGCAGACATTGCACTACTTTAGGAGGCTAAGTTGGAGCAGTGTGACACTCGTACTTGGATGAGGATTGGGGTTGGCAGGCTTGATGATTTCATTACGCTTGATGCCAACTGCAGATTAGGGGGTTTGCTGATTGGTTGGAGTGGACGCACTTTCACCCTTTCTGATCTCACGAAACAGTCTTTCTCCATGGTTGTTGACCTTTAGAGAAGTAATGGCTTCTCCTGCAGAATCATCAATGTTTAGGACCCTTGTGCTTTAGAGGAGAAGCCAACATTCTAGGAAGAGTTGCTAGATTTGGTCACCGATGATGCAAGGCTAGTTGGGGGGACTTTAATGCTACTCTCTCTGCTAAAGATAGACCTAATAGTGGCCAAGGTAGAGCCAGAGGAACTGATGCATTTGTGGACTGGATATCTGCAACTGGGGCTGTTGAGATGGAGGTCCCCAATTGTAGCCTTGCAGGTACTCCTGGAGAAGCTTTGATGAAAGTGGAAGATCCTAGTTGGATAGATTCTTTGGCTCGATCAGTTTCTGCGAGAGATTTCCACTTGGTCAAACCAAGGCCTTACCAAGGCCTTTCTCATATCATACCCCTTGGGGTGGGACTCTGGTGAGCACATCTGTTTCAAGTTTGAGAGATCTTGGTTGTTGGAGGATGGCTTTTAAAGCAAAGTGGAGGCTTAGTGGCGTGACTGTCAAGTTGTCGCATCACCACCCTTCACCTTTCACCAGAGGTTTATTTTCCTTAGGGATAAGCTTCGTGAATCCATGAAGGAGCTTAGAGAGGTAGGTCGTCGAGTCAAAAATGATGTGTTGACTGGTATATCCAGGCTGGATAGGGTTGAGGACTCTAGCAACCTTTCTGCCCAGGTGGTTGTGGAGAGAAAGGAATTCCATATTTAGCTCCATATGAAGGATAGGAAAGAGGAGCTTGAGTGGAGGCAGAGGTCAGAGCAGCTCTGGTTGAAGGAAGAGGACTCCAATACCAGATTCTTCCACTCCTTTGCAGACGAAAGGAGGAGAAGGAACTTGATCAACTCTATTTCATATTAGCATGAGCAACACACTGGCAGACAATGGTTGGCCAAAGCTTTAGTTGACTTCTACTATGATCTTTTCTGCTAGAGGGATTTGAGGCATTGACACCTTGGCGGCTATCAACCTCGGAGACTTGGTCAACTTGAGTTGGACATACTTTCCTCCCCCTTTACTGAGGATGAGGTGTGGTAGGCCCTTTGTTCCCTTAAGTAGGAGGGCTCTCCTACTGATGATTTCTTGATTTTTTTCCTTAAGGAGTTCTGGGAGCTTGTTTAGGGTGACATCATGGTGATTTTTGAACACTTGGCTTTTGGTGGGGATCTGGTTAAGATCAACCGCTTCTTCCTTTTCTTGATACTGAAGGGTGGAACACCTATGAGTGTTGGTGACTACAGACTAATTACACTCTCCAACTCCATATATTTGTTGGTATTGAAGACCTTGACACGTCGTCTTAGGAATGTACTTGATTAACTTATTTGACCTGTGTAATCGACTTTCATCCGGGGTTGGTCCATCATGGAGAACTACTTGATTGCCTTTGAGATCCGTTGGGTGTGAAAATGTGATAGGACCAAGGTTTTCTGTTGGAAGATTTATTTCTCTAAGGCCTATATCAATTTAGATTGGGGATTCCTATGGTACTCCTTGCAATTGCGTGGCTTCCCACAGGATTGGATAGGGTGGATGAAGGCTTGTGTTACCTCAGCTTCCTGTTTTGTTTTAATCAATGGAACGTTAGAGGGCGACTGGACAAGGTCGAGGAAAGGGGTGCAATAGGGTTGTCCCTTGACTCCTATGCGTTGTGTCTTTACAATGGACTTCCTTGCAGATGCGTTCTACACCCTTTGTGACACTAGGCTCTTAAGGAGCTTTGGCTTTAGCAAAGGGAGAATTGTTGTACCTTTCCTTCAGTATGCAGATGACACCATTTTCTTCATTAAGGGTACCGTGTTTAAGGCTAGGGCAATGAGGCTTCTTCTTAAGGCCTCTGGGGAGGCTTCGAGACTGTAGGTGAACTTGTGCAAGTCAAGTTTCCTCTCGTTTGGTATGTCTATTGATTCTATTTTGCAATGTCGTGATATCTTGGGGGTCGATCAGCTTTAGTGTCCAATCAAGTATCTAGGTTTCCATTTACGCTGTGATGGATCATCACCAGGGATTGGACTCTGATTGTTGAAAGATTGGAGCAACGATTGCAGTGCTTGGTAGCTAGACTTCTCTTTAAAGGAAGACACTTGTGCTACTCTCCTCAGTGTTGTTAGTTTGCCACTTTATTATCTTTCAATTTTCAAGACGCCAATGACTGTCTTAAGGAGGATTGATATGATTTGAAGGAGATTCTTGTGGTCTTCCTAACAAGCGACAGTTACATCCCTCTTGTGGCTTGGGATGAGGTGTGCACACCTCGTGGGATAGGTGGTCTGGGGGTCTTGGATCTATGATTGATGAATGATGCTCTACTTACTAAATGGATCCCTCAGCTTATGGGACCTCAACAACCGTTCTGGAAGATTATCCTTTACGAGTCTTATGGGGACACCATTGATTGGGATGAAAGGAGGAGCTCCAGCATAGGTGCTTCGTTCTTCTGGTTGAGCCTTCAAAAGACCCTGAGGAGGGTTCGGCCTCATTGTAGGGCAGTTCTTAGCGAGGGCTCTGGCTTCATATTTTAGCACTACTAGTGGTCCCCAGTAAGGGTTATTTCTGAGTCCCATCCTAACTTATGGCGCTTTCTACATCTCTCGTCTTTATTGCGAGCTGTTTCTCAAATGACTTGTGGTTGCCATTGCTGCTTGACTCACTCTCGAAGGCTCGACTAATGGACCTCACCATGTTGCTTCAAACTTTGCATAGCATACATCCTGGCATAGAATGCGATGGCTTGTTTGGAAGTATGGTTCCTTTTTAGTGAGAAAGGCATATTTATACTCCTTGGAGGAGATTTGCGTTCATGATCATGACCTTGCTTTTGACTAAGAGAAGATCTAGAGAAAGTGCCTGCCTATGAAGGTGAAGATCTTTGCTTGACTTCTGAGGAGACACCTTGGTGCTTGTTCCTACAGAAGTCACCAGGCTCCAAACTTTAACGACTCCTGCATCTTCTGCGGTAATAGATCAAAAGATATTGAGGACCTTTTCTTTATGTGTTCCTTTGCGAGAGAGGTTTGGTAGGCCTTGAGCTTTGCCCCCATCCAGCATGACTCTGAGCTATCTTTCTGGCAGAGTCTACATTCTCTACTCGCTGATTCGGGAACTATTGGGAGGGCCTTCACTCTCATTTGGTATCTTTGGATGGGGCGCATTGGTGCAATGTTTAAAAAGGAGCATTTCTCTATTGGTGGTGTTAGTCACTTGTACTCTTAGTTTTGTAATGCCTGGAGCTTATAGTCTCCCCTATTGATGATACTTTGGGGGTTAACATCCCTTGTTAAGCCCTCTTCCCTTTTTCAAAAAAAAAAAAAAAAGTTTACAAGTACTTGAGAACCTCCTGCTGGTTTCCATCTTTTAACAAGAGATTGCCATCTTCTTGGAGTGCCACAGCTTCATAAAGGTTGGTCTTTCTTGTGGTTATTTCATAGGAACATAATCGTTACCAAGAAATTGTGGTCATGTTAAGTGTGAGAGTGTTGTCTGTAATTTTTGTGGCTAGGAGGTAAAGAATGCCTTTTTTCGAAGATGCTTTACCATGCAGCTTTAGGAAGGGGGGTATTCTTCTATCTGTTTCGTCACTTTAAGAATCAAAATTGGACATGCTTCACACTGGCCTATATATAGCTCTTGTAGATTTGATGAAATTGTGTTATTTTGCTTAGCTAGATTAAATGTAGAAAATGTTATGGAGTGAAACCCCATGGATGGTTTTTCCTTGAATCTTTGTAATCCTTTCTTTCCTTGAGTTGATGATTGATTGAAGCTAGATGGTCATTGATCTCAAGCAATCATCTTTTTTTTTTTTTTTGTAAAGGGCAATCATCATTTTTACCTCGAAGGAGAAAATGTTTATTAGATAACTTACTAAAATAGTACTTAGGCTTATTTGTAATCCTTTGTTGGAACATTGAAGGTTGTGAAATTAATGATATTTTAAGTAAAATTCATGTATCACAGAGCACAACATTAAGGTCAAAATTTTGATGGTATTCGGTTCCTTTTGACTCAAACAGCTGTCTAAGCAGTGATTGAGCTTTTCAAAACCTCGAGTTTCACATGGCACTGATAAGCTATGGTGTGGCTAAACAGGCGCTCCCTGATGCAATAGCAGGATTGGAGCATCTGGAGGAACTTCGGCTTGCCTCAAATATTTTAACTCATCTTCCTGATTCTATTGGATTGCTTCTTAATCTGAAGATCCTGGATGTTTCTGGAAACAAGCTCAAGGCACTGCCAGACAGCATCTCAAATTGCAGGTTTGTTTTCTTTTCATACACAAGTTAGTTTTAACAACCGATTTTTCAAGGAGCTAAGAGGTTCAACCGTTATTGGAATTTGAAAGATGTCAACTTGTCTACTTAGGTTGCTAGTGGAGCTAGATGCTAGCTACAATTCAATCACTTATTTGCCAACAAACATTGGGTTTGGGTTGGGAAAACTTCAGAAGCTCATGATCCAGCTCAACAAACTAAGGTCGCTACCTACGTCAATCTGCGAGATGAGTTCTCTTCAATATCTCGATGCCCATTTCAATGAACTCCATGGTCTGCCATGTGCTTTCGGGAAATTAACCAATCTTGAAGTTCTCAATCTGAGTAGCAACTTCACTGAACTTACTGAACTTCCGTCCTCGTTTGGTGAGCTAGTGAACCTGAGGGAGCTTGATCTTAGCAACAACCAGATTCACGCCCTTCCGGATTTATTTGGTCTGCTAGAGAACCTAGTGAAGCTAAGCTTGGACCAGAACCCCATAGTCATTCCACCTCCTGAGGTTGTGAACAAAGGTGTCAAGGCTGTGTTGGGGTTCATGTCCAAGAGATGGCTACAGATTTTACAGGAGGAGGAGCAAAAGAGTTTACTCGAGGCAACAGCACAATCTCAAACTGGATGGCTAACCCGTAGCACCTCGATGTTGAGCAGCTGGGCTTCCAGTGTCTCTGAAAATGTTGCCGAATACCTAGGTGTTGGCTCCAAATCCTTCAAGGACCCCTACCTTGATCGGCAGCTATGAAATGCAATATTTTCAATAAAACAACACACATCTATCTCGTCTCGCTTCCGTGATTCTGGTGCAACAAATGGGAGAACCCTCACTCAAATGTCACTGGTTTCATGTTGTAGAAATGGCTCCTCTTTTTTGTTTTCATATCTTCGAAGTCAATGGATTAAAGTACTGCTTTTCCTGTGAATAAAGTAGGTTTTTCATGTAAAACATCTCCATACGATGATGTTTGTTCCACACAGATTTTATAGCGGTCACGAAAGATTGTGTTTGCTTGAGATAAAATTCCATTTTTTGTCATTTCTGGGAGGCTTGTTGTGCACTTGTGCTTTGAAATATTTGATGCCTCTTGTGGTATCTGACATGCGACCTTTTGACGCCTAAAGACATGAAGAAAATTGGTTTTAGTCCGAAGACGACATATCCTACTTACCATTTGGAGAGTGCTATGTGAGAGGGGAAGGCGATCTGAGAGAAAGAGCGAGAGATACTCTCATTTTGATAGGAATTAGGTTTTTTGCAAGTCTGTTATATTTTTGCAAGTCAATAGGAAGTAGTCAGTACATCCGCACTTCGCGGCGGAAGAGTAAAGTTGTAAATTTAATAGATAATTTGATTAAATATATTATATTATAATAATATAGTTCATGTCATGCAATTTGAAGTACCTAATCTTTAATAATAATAACTGGTTGTTGTCCGTTACTGTAGACATTTCTTTGTGCGTTGTTTATTTGTATTTTTTTTCATTTTCCTTTTGATTGCTACGGTGCTGCACCTCAATCCCCTCTCTTCTCCTCTGCGGCTGCTCCTTTGTCTCTTTTATTTTTTCTCTTATTTTATTTTATTTTATTATATTATTTAACATACATGTCCATTTTGAATTTTATTTTTACCATTGATTTTTTGATCTCATATTTTTTATTAGAGATTAATATTGAGTATATTTTTACAAAAATATAAAATAATACATATATAAAATGATACGGTATAAATATGATTTAAGATATCGATTTAAAATTAAAATACATTAGTAATGTATTTGATAACAAGTAATGTATTTTTATTTTCAATCGATACTTTTTTTTTTATCAATCGAAAATTAAGATACATCTAACAATGTTGTTATTTTTTTTTTCGATCAATAAAAACGAAGATATACCTTGCTACAGGGAAGATATACCTAGTAATGTATTTTGTTATGTTGTACTTCCCATGGGTAATACATTTTGCAACATACGAAATATTTTACTTTTCAATCTATATTTTTTTATCTTTTATCGATCGAAAATCAAAATGCATCGAATAATATATTTTTTTATTATATACTTTTCATTTCATATTATTTTTACTTTTAAAGGGGTAATGCAATTTTGAACGTGCAATGTATTTTGATTGGTGTATTTGTTGCAATGTATTTTTTAATAAGTGATATCAATGTATTTTTGTTTTACAAATTATGATATGAGAATTTTCTTTTAATAATAGATAATATATTTTGTAATGTCTGAAATATTTTGCAATCCGTTGTATTTTAATTTTTAATTGATGAAAATTTAAAACACATCATTGTATATTTTTATTTTTAATCATTATATTATATTTTTTAATTAATGAAAACCTAAAACATAATTCTCATAAAGACACGGTTAAAAACTAGTATAATATTATTAGACATCATTAAAATTGATTAGATAAAAAAATGACATGAATACGTGATAAGTAAAAGAATTACAAACCAGTCAAGATAAAAGAAAGATAATTCAAAAATATTAACTTTAAATATTAAGATTATAACCAAGAAATACCTTATTGGAGCTAAGGTACACCAGCAACAATTTAATAATTTTATTGAAACTCTAGTTATCAAAGATATGCCGTGTCTTCTAACCATCATCAAATGGAATGATAATGAGACCCTTCACGTTTTGCAATCAAGTCTCGTTCGATGCATTTTGAGGTTTTAGCTTGTAATTGGTGAATAAATCTTACTAATCATGGAAATCGAATGGGAAGAGTAATTCGTTTTTTTTTTTTTTTAAAAAGGTGCCTCCCCCTTAATTAGAAGGGTAGAGAGAGAAGTAAAAACTTATGGGTATAGAATTAAACATTAGGTGAACACGTGATAGAAGGAGGTACTTTGCGCCTTCTTTTACTATATAGAATAGATTTGCATTTCCAATTACATTTACCGAAGGTGATGCGTGGGAAAGAAAAGAGATATTTTCTGTTTCAGATAAAGATATTTCTTTCCAATTATATTGTCACTATACTTTGCAGTTGCACATTGGTTTGTCCTTTAACAGATACTTAAAATTTGAATGAAATGATATAAGAATGCGAGTATGAAAATGAATGTTACAATATATTTTACAACATATAACCAATGCTTAATAAAATATGTCGATATATTTTAATATTTTATCGATTTGTCATCTATGTAAAATAATTTATTACCTATGAAAATAATATTTTACCTCTAAATTTAATATTTTCATAATTTTTAAATCTTAAATTTAAAGATAAAAAATCACTTTTCATAAATCTTAAATTTAAAATCTAAAATCTTAAACTTAAAATCCATTGATGAAAAATTACTTCTCATTTTATAAGTGAAAATTTATTTGACATATGTGAAAAATTAAAATATATCGATATATTGTTATTTTTATTTTTAATCAATAAAAAAATAAAATATATCAATTAAAATTACACACATCATAAAATATATTGTATTGTACATTTATTTATGTTTTCACATGAAATAATGCGTCAGCAGCATCTCTTCTGAATAGGTTATGTAAAATGTTTGCAAAGCCAAAAGTGTCAGTGGCATTTGTTTTGTTTGGTAGGAATTATTGCCGGTGATACCTCCTTTAACCGTTCTTCCTGGTTTACATGGTTCTTGCTGCAAATGGGATGTCAGCTGACATCTCGCCGTTAGATCTATTATAATACACAAATTAAATAAAATGCTAACAATTGCTTGGCGGCCTTTCTTCAGAGGTTTATTTAGTTTGGGAAATCAGATTTAGTGAAATTACATAAAAAATTAGTATTATGTAGATAGATAGAGGAATAAGAAGTGTTAGTGTTTTGCACTTGGTGAAAGGGAGAAGTGGAACATAGTTATTTCAAAAGTCTCGTGTAATAATATTATAATAACATAAGTGGATCTAATTCGATGCAACTTATTTTCAAATTTTCTCAACGCAAATGCAAAAGGTTCTTCTTTATTCTCTTAAACAAACGACGTTGAAAAATTACCATTAGACTATACCACTCCTCTTTCACCATATTCTAGCATTGAACATCAACAATGAATTTGACCTATCAAATCAAGTTCTACCAGTGAACCTCATCAAAGAATTTGACCCACCAAAGCAAAGTAGGGGTGGGGGAGGTGATTGGGTATGAAGTTGAAGACATCATTTCACCGATTTAGATGATGCTTGTTCTGAGGTGTAGCATTCTTGGTGGTTTTGGTAGTGCATTGGAGATCTTGGCTTATTTAAGTAGGTTGAAAAGGAAAGTGTTCTTTTGGAAGGTGGAGTTTGGCAAGGACTATGTATCCATGCAGCGGTCCTTTCTATAGGCATCTCTGATAAAGAGGGGTTTCCCCCCTCATTGGATTGATTGGATGAAACATTACGTAATGACAACATCCTTCTCTCTCTTGATTAACGACAACCCAAATGAACGGTAGATTCAGGCTATGAGGGGGGTAAGACAACGGTGCCTACTTGCACCAATGCTATTTGTGCTAGTAGCAGATGCATTGGCAAGATCTACATATAGAGCATTCTCAGGGAACTTATTTAGAGGTTTCTCAGCCGGTAATGAGGTGATGATACAGGTGCTTTAATATGCAGATGACATGCTATTTTTTATTGAGCAGTTGGAGGTTGAGGCTAGAAGATTATGTCTCCTTCTGGAGATGTTTGGAGAGGCATTCGGTTTACAGATCAATTGTTCCATGTCCACCTTTGTCCCTATCTAGTTGTCCCCTGAGGAAGTCATTAGCTGTGGGACTGCCCTACATATGCTTGTGGGTTCTTTGCCTATCTCGTACCTTGGTCTCGCGCTAATTCATAAACGGATCTCTACACAAGAGTGGGCTCCCCTCATTGAAAGAATGGAAAGAAGGTTGGTAGGTTGGACATCTAAAGTGCTATCTAGAGGTGGCAGGTTGATCCTCCTAAAGGCGGTACTATCCTCTATACCATTATATTTTACCTCCATTTTCTAGCTACCTAAGAAGGTGGAGAAGAGAATCTCTGGATTGATAAGGGATTTTTTTGATCTACTTATGTCTCGAATGGGAAAGGTGCTAGGTTGGTGACTTAGGAAGAAGTTTGCAGACCTATGAAGTAGGGGGGGCTAGGTGTCAAATATTTGAGCACAATGAACGATAGTTTTTTGGCCAAGTGTATTACTAGGATTGTAATGCACAAACAAGACCTACTAGGGAGTGTTATTAAGGTGTGCCATGGGACCTCACTAAGTTGGGAATGATTAGCCTATCCTCCGATTGGGAGTTCTTTCTTCCTTACAGGCTTGACCTTGGTGACATCTAAGGTGCATCAATTCTTTTCACCTTATGTAGGCACCGGTGATGTATTCTATTTCTGGAGTGAAATGATCCGTTTCCTTTTTGGGTTGTTTAAGATGTCTGGATGCGCCGTCAGACGTCTGTCCAGACATCTGTATGGAGGGTCGGACGTCTGAAAGTAGAACCGTATATTGCTTTTTTTTCCACGCACGCGCTGCACGCGTATCCCCCTCTCTCCTCACCCTAAACCCTAACCCTTTAGCTATTTAAACCCCCACTCCCCCCCCCCCCCCCCCCCCACACACACACACACACGCCACTCTCTCCATCTCCACCGACCACCACCTTCATCCTTCCCTCCAACCAGTCGCCACCTTCCTTCCAGCCACCAGTGCGGCGTGTGGTAGGGAAGAAGAGAGAGAGAGGGATGAGATGCGGAGGAGGAGAGAGGAGCTTGGAGGAGGAGGAGAGGGGAGCTCGAAAGGAGGAGCTTGTGCGTGAGGAGGGGAGCTCGTGAAGGTCAGCTTCGCAGCCTCCTGAAGCTGCCGGCATAGCAGCTGCGGGCGATGCGGAGGGGTTCCGCGCGGAGAAGAAAGCTCGCGAAAGTTCTGAGTACTGGATATTTTTCAGTATCAGACGTCTGGAATAGCAGAAGGATGTCTGGAGTTGAAGCCGGACGTCTGAAAGCACTCACAGTGCTAAGGTACGTGCTTTTGTGCGATTTATGGCCATGCAGGCCTCACCGCAAAGATTTGTCCAGCCATTTTGAGGTCTGCACGGACGTACGTAGGGAGTAGGGTGTTGGAAAGGCACGGGGTGTGCCCTTTGAGGTGCTTTTAGACGTATGGACATGTCGCCAGACATCTGACCATACCTACACACGACCGGAAGGAGAGTTAGATGTCTGGGACTCACCTTAGACGATCGCGGAAGGGTCCGGACGTCCGAGGTAGCTGCAGGAAATCCAGGGTAAGTATTGACGTCTTTTAATACATCTGGGACTAGGCTCAGACGTCTAATTTTAGACAGTGTGAGTGTTTTTGGCCCGTTTAGGACCCAAACGGAATCGGATTTCCGCAAACGAACTACCGTTGTTTTTCTCTTGAGTTTTTGTACGAGTTAGTGTCACATGTATACGATTTTAGACTCGTCTGATGCGGTTGGTTAGTTGTATAGGTCTTCAGCTAGTCAAGTACGCGAGAACCGCGGAGATAACGGGATCTGCGATCCGAGTCCTCATTTCTCCTGTGTTTGTCGGTAGAGTGGTTTACATTAATATTAAGATTTGAATAAATGAACTGCATGTTTAAAATAACTTGAATGAACCCTAGGGCAGGAACAGATGAATGCGGTTTGAGCTATACTGTATACTTGAGATACATGTAGAACCCTAGGATGAGAATGAACCCTAGGGCAGGAACAAGTGAGTATGATTAAGCCACATTGTTTACTTGAGATGCGTGTACAACTTTAAATGCTAGCAAATGTATTGGTTATTTTAATGTAACGCCTTGTCAGTTGGAAAATCACGAGTTGCCTGTTTTAAAAATGGAACCGGTAATGTAAATAGAGAAATCTGAAAAATTGGAATATGAAACGAAAGAAATATTAGCATGAACCCTACGGAGAATTAGGAGAGTTCCTATAAATGGGAAGTGAGCTGGCCCTTGTGTACGCGGTACTAAGGAGAGCCACTGTCCGTTTTGTGTAGAGGGGTACTAGTCGCCCGTTGGATTGAGCCCCGAGGTCAGGCCTAGACACTCTACACTAACTTTGTTTGGCCCTCGTGTACGTGGTATCGAGGTGAGCTACTTAGTGTAGGGAAGGAGCTAGCCGCCCAAGGGGCTTGGGGTTAGGACTAGCCACCCTATACCGACTCTTGTTAGGCCCACTGGGTAAACCGGGATAGTCGAACGAGGGTACGCGGACTGTGGAGGGGCGAGACCCCTGTTCTGAAAGGGCAAGGCTTTGTATTGTTCCGTGTTGTACTTTTAGGCGTACCTGTTAGCGGAAACGATTGACCGCTTGTCAGTGCGGGATAGCTACCCATGCATTTATCACGTGTGCCGTAGTAACCACTACGTTGCGACCATGACCTCAAGGTGGTTGATTGGGTGTAGGCCTATCATGGGGGACTCTCCCGGCCAGGAGAACATCAGGTGTATCTCCTACATTATGGAAAAGACTGCAATCAAGATCGTTCCCGTGAGAAACATGCCAGATTGAGAAATGATTTAAGTGAATAAAGGAACAACAAATTAGAAGTACTTGGTTGAATTAAATGAAAATGGATAATTACTTAATTGCATTGCTTGTCTTAATTACATGTAATTGGCTAAATTACCACTCTACTCAGCGTTCGCTGACTCCGAAAATTTTATAACCTTGTTTAGGTCAGGGAGTTGAGCAGCAAGCACCACCGGCTGCAGAGGAAGCTGGGCCCAGTCGAGCCCAGCCTTAGCTACGTTTTCTTACTGTTATCCTAGCTTGTTGTAGTAGTGAGTATTTTGTTCTATGTAATACTATTTCAGTTACTTTTTCGCTGTACTTTTCTCTGTTGTAGTTGTGATGGCCTGCAATACTGATAAACTTTTCGCTCTATTTCTTTTACTATCTCTTGTTTTCTTACTGCTTAGTTATATTGCATGTGTGGATATGAATTATTTCCTGCTTTTGGTTATTTCTCGTTAGACAACTAGGTCTTAGGATTAGTTGAGGCAGGCCGATCTCAGGTCCTGTAAGGATCTGGGATTGGGTCGTAACAAGATGGTATCAGAGCAAGGTTATCCCGAAAAATGAACCAAATGGTTTGAGAACTGGCCACCCACATGCATGTAACTAGGATAGCTATCACAACGTATCGCTTTGATCTTCGCTTTGAGTCTTATCTATTTATGTAATCTATTACCATTGACGGTTCCTGCTCTTTTTCATATGTCTCATTGTAGGAGATGCCTCGTCGGAGAGTTCCCGAGGCAGGTCGTGGACGTCGTCGTGGGTAGGGTTGAAGGGGCTAATGTGCCGGACCTGAGGCACCAGCCGACCCACCTCTCCTTCTGGGCATTCAGGCCCAGGATCTCGCTCAGATGATCCGCGATATCGTATGGGAGGAGCTCTAGTAGCCTTGGCCACCCCTCCCTGAGGACGTGGTGGGAGAGTCCTCCTTGGGACAGGGGAACCATCGCAGCGTCGTACGAGCTGGAGGGAGAGGGGGTGATCCTCCACCACCCCCACCACCCTCAGACACTTCTGAGCACGAGCCCTCCTTACCTAAAGGCGTACCTGTTCCCTCGTTGCAGCTCCACCACGAACATTTCGGCTAGTTCCGGAAGCTGAAGACCCCCTTTTTCAAGGAGAATAAGAGCCCGTCTGAGGCAGAGGACTGGCTGGAGGAGATAGAGAAGGTGTTTGACACCCTCTGCCCTCCTGCAGAGTACCGCGTGGCCTGTGCCACGTACCAACTGGAGAGCGCAGCCCATAGGTGGTGGAGGGCAGTCAGAGGCCAGGAAGGGAGAAAGCCGACGTGGGATCAGTTCGTGGCTCTCTTCTGCGATCAGTACTTCCTACAGACTTGGCAGGACCAGAGGAGGCGGGAGTTCCACACTCCCTGTCAGGGGGCGATGACAGTTAGCGCATACCGCACGCGTTTCTTGGAGCTGTCACGCTTCGCCCCGACAGTTGCATTTACTGAGGAGGAGCACATGTGGAGGTTTATTGAGGGGCTTCGACTTGCGATTTGGGGGTATGTGAAACCCCTGAGGTTACCCACTTTCTCTCGTGTGGTTGAGGCGGCCATGACTTATGAGGAGACCAACCCGGCCGTGCGAGACACTGACGGCGGACGGAAGAGGCCCTACCAGCCAGAGTACTCACAGGGCCATTGGGAGAGGAGGCACACGGTGGTCGCAGGAGAGCAGTCTCGTTCTGTGGAGCCACTAGTGGCCTTTAGGAGCCCCAGATAGGGACTAGCTGCTAGCACCAGACCCCCGCCCAGTCATTAGTAGAGACCGACTGAGGGAGGAGGCCGTGTTCCTCTCTGGTACCTGTGTTACGACCCGGTTCCCGAATCCCTACAGGACCCGAGACCGGCTCGACATGACTAATCCCAAGATCCAGTCGTCCAACAAGAAAGTAACCAAAAAGCAAGAAAGTAAACCACATTCACTATGCTAAGCAACTAACAGTAAAAAGGTACAGCAGTAAAGAAGTAAAAACTATTACAGTACATATCACCACCACAATAGTAGAAAAGTAACAAGATACAGGAACATAAAGTACAGAACGTAAAAGTACAGAACATAAAGGTACAAGAGTCTAACTCACAACTACAAAAGGAGTACAACAAAAGAAGCTACTGCTATTGGGCTCTACTGGGCCTAGCACCCTCTGCAGCCGTAAATTTAGGCTGCTCAACACTTGGACCTGAAAATGGTTATGAGTACAAAAAGTCAGCAAATGTTTAGTAGAGTGGCAACCAACTAACTAAAGCAGTAAGCTAAAAGGTAAACTAGCTATTCCAATTTCTTTAATTTACAGGTTATTCCTTTTTCACCCATTGGTTTATATATTTCCAAATCTCTTTCTTGATCTCGAATGCTCCTCGTGGGAACGATCTTGATTGCAAGATTTTCCGAAGAGTAGAAGGCGCACGTGGTGCTCTCCTGGCTGGGTGTTACGACCCGGTTCCTGAATCCCTACAGGACACAAGATCGGACCAACTTGACTGATCCCAAGACTCAGTCGTCCAACGAGGAAGTAACCAAAAAGCAATAAAATAAATCACATTTACCATGCAAGCAACTAACAGTAACAAAGGTACAGCAGTAACGAAGTAAATTACTACAGTACACACCACCACAACAGTAGAAAAATTTAAACAGGTACAAGAATACAAAGTTTACAATGAACGAGTACAGAAGTGTAACAACTACTTACTACAACAAGAACGGAGTACAACAGAAAACTACCACTACTGAACTCTACTGGGCCCAACACCCTTTGCAGCCGTAGGCTCTAGCTGCTCAACACCTGGACCTGAAAAAGGTTACGCGTACAAAACGTCAACGAACGTTGAGTAGAGTGGCTACCAGCTAACTAAACAGTAAAGGTGGATATGTTGCTGTTGTTTTTCAATTTCTTTCTTTAATTAGTTATTCTTTCTTTCATCACTTGGTTTATTTATCAGGTCCTTTTCTCGATCTTGAATGTTCCTCATGGGAAGCAGTCTTTTCCGAAGAGTAGAAGTAGCACGTGGTGCTCTCCTGGTAGGAAGAGTTCCCTGTGGTGGTCCTACACTCAGTCAACCACCCCAAGGTCACTGACAGACGTAACGGTGACTACAGCACGCGCGATAAACGTATGGGTAGCTACCCTGCACTAGCACGCGATTAGTCGTTTCCGTTAACGGGTGCGCCCAAAGCACAGCACAGAACCAATATAGGGCATAGCCCTTTCAGTAACAGGGGCCTAGCCCCTAAGAACCAAACAGGGGTCTCGCCTCTCCACAGTCCGCGCATGCTCGCTTGACTACCCTGGTTTGCCCAGTGGGCCTAACAAGTCGGTGTAAGGCGGCTAGCTGAACCCCGGGCCCCGTGAGGTGGCTAACTCTCTCCCTACACTAGTAGCTCTCCTCGGTACTGTGTACGCAAGGGCTAGAAAGTCGGTACAAAGTGGCCAATCCTAACCCTGGGTCCCAACGCTAGGGCGGCTAGCTTCGCTCTACACTAAGCAGGGGGACAGTCGCTCTCCTTGGTACTCCGTACTCAAGGGCCAGCTCACTTCCCCATTCACATTTCCAGTTCCATTCCATTTATTTCCAAGAGCTCTACTCCTAATTCCCCGTAGGGTTCCTGCTTGTGTTTCTCAGGCCAAGCCATACTAGATTTCATCATTTCAATTTCCATTTCTCAGGTTCTACACATGTAGCATGCAACTTTACTATCCACATTCCAGGTTTATTCGCAGGTAGCTCGTGTTTCCAACATTCAATCTTCCATTTCCAATTCATATACAGGCAGCTCGTATTTAATTGTAAACAATAGGAATTTACATGCAACAGTTGCTAACAACAGTACTTTACATTTCACAGGCAGCTGTTATTTATATACAGGCAGTTGTTATTATTCCATTTACTCATCCAAGACTGCAATTCATACATTCTGTACAGCTATTCCAGTGTTTCTAGTCCTAGGATTCATGCAATACCCCAAGATCTAACATTCATTCCAAATATGCATTCATGTTGGTAATTAAACTAGGGGAAGCCACTCTACCAGTAAACCCAGAAGTAATGGGGGCTTGATCGGCAGTCCACGTGCCTCAGCAAACCCCAAATCTGCAACGGAATGAGGTCTTATCACAAGGATCAATCACAAGAAACCACTCAGAACAGGATAAAAAGTATTCCAACAAGTAGAGGAACTTAAACAGAGAACAACGGAATCTTAATTGAGAAAATCAAACCTTAAATGGACCCTAAACAGGTCAAAACAGTAACTCTGATTCATATCAGACGTCTGGAACACCTTCCAGACGTCTTAAAAAGTCCAGAACCATACCTCAACTCTGCGCTACTCCTCAGACGTCCAGGGACTCTGCTGAACCGTCTGGACCTATTCCAGATGTCCGACCACCTCTCCGGACATTTGGTGACGCTTCTCTCCATTGGGTGCCTCGCCCAGACATCTGAACTGCGTGGGAGGGCGTGTCCCACGCCTTCCCGAAGCAAATCATGCACGCGCGATGCAAATCTCCTCAATATGGCACGGAACATTGCCTCGGCGGAATGGCCTGCATGGCCGTATCCGCAATGGGAGGTGTAGGTCGCGGGATTTACCTCTCAGTCGTCTGGAGCCTCTTCTAGACGTCGTCTACATTGTTTGGATGTAGATCCAGACGTCTGATTCTGGGAAAATCCCAGAACCAGATACTGCCTTCGCCTTTTCGCGCCCGTTCGACCGCTGCTCTGGCTGCAGCAGGGTCGGGGAGGACCTCCCTGATGCACCCCTTCGCCTTGTACACGCCTGACTGGTCGTGAGCTCTCCGGCGAACTCCTTTACGAGCTCGCGCGCTCTCATCTCTTCCCCTCGCTGCTCCTCTCCTCCCATGCTGCTCACGCTAGCTCCTCGCTGCTCGCTGCCTGCTGCTCTCGCTCTCGCTGGGGAAGAAGAAGGGTGGCTGAAAGTGAGGTGAATGAGGGAGAGGAGGGGGTTTAAGTAGGCGTGGGGTTAGGGTTTCATTGGCGAGAGGAGAGAGAAGAAAATGCAGCTGTGTATTGTCTGCGCGCAGCATGTGCGCATACGTAGGGATGTACACAAAAGGAATTTGATTTCTAGACGTCTAGGAAGGTGCCCAGACGTCTGACTCAAGTCCCAGACGTCTTAAAGTGTTTTAACAGCACAGGTTTAAATAACATAATAAACTGAAAGGAAGTTTCATCCCCGAAACTTGCGCTAGCTAGGGTGTGGAAAAAAAGCAATATACGCATAACGAACTCAAAGATGACCGAAGCCGATCTGAAAAGACGTACCCTTAAAGAGCTCGGGGAACCGCTCTCTCATCGCCGCCTCAGGCTCCCTGGTAGCCTCCTCGTACCGCTGGCTCCTTCACAAAACCTTCACCAGGGGTACCTACTTCCATCTCAAACTCCAGACGGCTCTATCTAGTATTTTGCACTGGCCGCTCGGGGTAGGTTAGGTTGTCACCCACCTTGACGCTCTCGTGGCTCAAAACGTGACTGGGTTCGGCGACGTACTTCCTGAAGTTGGACATGTGGAACACGCCGTGCACTCTAGAAAGCTGGGGAGGAAGGGCAAGCCTGTAAGCAACGGGTCCAACCCGCTCCAAGACCTGAAAGGGTCCTACAGACCTCGATGCAAGCTTCCCTTTCACCCTAAAATGCTGCAGGCCCTTCATGGGCGAAATGCGAAGGAAAACGTGATCCCTAACCTCAAACTGCACCTCTCTGCGTTTCCGATCTGCATAGCTCTTCTGCCTACTCATGATAGTGCGGAGTCGCCTATGAATCTGCTCGATCACTTCCTGACTCTACCGGATCAGCCTAGGGCCAAGCTCTCACTTGGTCCCCACCTCAACCCAACTCAAGGGTGCAGTACACCTCTGTCCATACAGAGCCTCGTAGGGTGTCATGCTGATGTTCGAGTGATAGCTGTTATTATATGCAAACTCCACCAGGGGCAAGTGCTCCTCCCAAGAGCCCCTCGAGTCCAGTACATAGGCACGTAAAAGGTCCTCAAGCGTCTGTATCGTGCGCTCTGACTGTCCGTCCGTCTGAGGGTGGTATGATGTACTGAACCTCAACTGTGTCCCCAAGGCCTGCTGAAACTCAGCCCAAAATTGGGACGTAAAGCGGGTATCCCAATTGAATACAGTCTCCTACGGAACACCGTGCAGACGTACCACGTCGCGGATATACCTCTCTGCCAACTGTGCTGATCCCAAAGTGACTCGGATCGGCAAGAAACGTGCTGTCTTCGTCAATCTGTCTACGATCACCCAGACTGCGTCATGTCCTTGCTGGGTGACAGGCAAGCCAACCACCAAGTCCATGGTGATGCTCTCCCACTTTCACTCTGGCAGTGGAAGTGGTTTTAACGGCCCTGCAGGCCTCTGATGCTCGGCCTTCACCTGCTGGCACACTAAACATTGCTGTACGAATTCACCTACATCCCGCTTCATTCCCCTCCACCAAAATTCGCATCTCAAATCATGATACATCTTTGTGTTCCCGGGATGCATGGTGAACCTGGAACTGTGTGCCTCAGTCAGGAGCTCTCTCAACAGCTCCTCGTCCCTGGGAACGCACAAACGCCCCCTCATGCGCAGCATCTCGTCTGTAAAGGAGAAGTCTCCAGGGTCCCCTGACAGTACTTTGTCACGTAACGACTGCAGGTACAGATCAGCCATCTGTCGTATGATGATGCGGTCTATCAGCTCTGGCCTCGTCTGTCGTATCAGATTCACTGCCCCACAACGCCCCTGTAACTTTTGGGGTCGCCAACTGCCCATCTCCTCCATGAGTCTCCAACACTGTGCCTGTAAATTGGCCAAGTGGGCAGGCACCTTCCGGCCCAAGGAGTCAGCCACCACGTTGGCCTTCCCCGGATGGTAGGAAATGCTGTAGTCATAGTCCTTCAGGAGCTCTAACCAACGTCTCTGTCTCATGTTGAGCTCTTTCTGATCAAACAAGTATCTGAGGCTCTTATGATCTGTGAAAATATCAAAAGTCTCACCATACAAGTAGTGCCTCCAAGTCTTTAGTGCGAAGACGATAGCTACCAGTTCTAGGTCGTGGGTAGGGTAGCTATGCTCATGGGGCTTCAGTTGCCGCGAAGCGTAAGCGACAACGTGACCCCTCTGCATGAGCACCCCCCTAACCCTTGCAAAGAGGCGTTCGTGTACACAACGAACCCGCCACTACTGTCTGGGATGGTGAGCATGGGTGTCGAAGTTAGCCTCTCCTTTAGCTCCTGAAAACACGCCTCACAAGCGTCTGTCCAAGAAAAGGGTACGTCCTTTCGGGTCAGCTGTGTCATAGGATGTGCAATCTACGAGAAACCTCTGATAAACCGCCTGTAGTAGCTTGCCTGTCCCAAGAAACTGCGGATCTCTATCACTGTACGCGGTCTCTCCCACCTGAGCACTGCCTCAACCTTGGCTGGGTCCACAGCCAAGCCATCCCTGGAGATCACGTGACCCAAGAAGGTCACCTCCCTCAACCAAAACTCGCACTTGCTGTATTTGGTGTACAGCCTACGTCGTCTCAATGTATCCAAAACCATCCGTAAGTGCTGTCCGTGCCGCGCCTAATCTCGTGAGTAGATGAGCACATCATCAATAAATATCACCACGAACTGATCCAGATATGGTCTGAACACCCGGTTCATCAAATCCATGAAGGCAGCGGGAGCGTTGGTCAGCCCAAATGGCATGACCAAAAACTCGCAGTGTCCGTACCGGGTGCGGAAAGCTATCTTGGAGACATCGGTCTCCTTGATCCTCAACTGGTGGTAGACAGACCTCAAGTCTATCTTGGAGAATACCGTGGCACCTCGCAACTGGTTAAACAAGTCGTCAATCATTGGCAGCGGATACCTGTTCTTGATGGTGACCCTATTCAGTTGTCTGTAGTCTACACAAAGGCATAGGGTACCATCCTTCGTCTTCACAAATAATACTAAGGCTCCCCACGGAGACGCACTGGGCCTCACAAAGCCCTTCTCCAGAAGGTCCTGCAACTGGGACTTGAGCTCTCGTAGCTCAAGTGGTGCCATCCTGTAAGGCGCTGTAGAAATGGGGTTGGTCCCCGGTACCAGTGAGATCTCAAACTCGATCTCACGCTTGGACGGTAGTCCTGGCAATTCATCTGGGAACACGTCAGGGTACTCTCTGATCACCGGGATACTCTGAAAGTCTGCCACATGGCTGGGCTCCGTCACCACACAAGCCGGGAAACCCTTACACCCCTGGCCAAAAAGTCTCGCCGCCTGAAGTGAAGAAATGCACCTGAAGCCTCCGTCCACTGGCTGTCCGTGAAACTTGAAAGAAGGCAACTCCGATATGGAGAAGACGATCTTCCTCTCAAAATAGTCCACCAAGGTGTGGTAAGCGGACAACCAGTCCATCCCCAGAATCACGCCAAAGTCCTCCATCTGTATCACAATCAGATCAGCGGGAAGGCTGTGTCCCCCAACACTGACCTCACAACCCGTGTAAACCTCCTCAGTTACAAACAGTTGACCACCTGGACATCTGATTACAAACGAATCCTCTAACAACACACAGTCCTGTCCCAAACTAACAGCAAAACTGGCAGCGACAAACGAGTGCGTGGAGCCGGAATCGAAAAGCGTGTAAACTAGTCTGCCGGAAACTGAAACCATACCTGCCACCATTGAACATGAAGCTCTGGCGTCTCTGTGTGTCAAGGCGTTGATACGCCCCTTAGCCCTAGGTGCGGACGAAGCTGCCACACTCTGCATTGGATAGGTAGCCACTGGCCGGTACCCTCCTCGCGATTGCTGTCCTCCCCCACGCGCTTGGGAACCTTGACGTCCTGCTCGTCCTCCAGTGCTCGACGTGGGGAGCATCTGCTGACCTCCAACCCTAGACGGGTAGTCCCTCCTGATGTGGCTCTGCTGGCCACACTGGTAGCAAAGGGAAACTCGACTCCCGCCCTCAGTAGGTCTCTGTTGACGGTTGGGCGGGGGTCTGGTGCTGGCAGCTGGCCCCTGTCGAGGGCCCCCAAAGGCCACTGATGGCCCTGCAAAGCGTGACGGCTCTCCTGCGGGCGTCACGTGCCTCCTCTCCCGCCAGCCCTGTGAGTAGTCTGGCTGGTAGGGCCTCTTCCGTCTGCTGTAAGTGTCACGTGCGGATGAGTTGGTCTCCTCATATGTCATAGCCGCCTCCACCACCCTCGAGAACGTAGGCAGCATCAGGGGTTTGACATACCCCTGAATAGCAAGTCGGAGCCCCTTGGTGAACCTCCAAAGGCGCTCCTCCTCGGGACAACTCCGGGAAACGCGTGCGGTACGCGCTCACGGTCATCGTCCCCTGGCGGAGAGTGTGGAACTCCTGCCTCCTCTGGTCCTGCCACGTCTGGGGAAAGTACTGCTCGCAGAAGAGGGTGACAAACTGGTCCCAAGTTGGCTTGGCCCTCTCCTGACCCCTGACTGCCCTCCACCACCTGTGTGCGGCACTCTCTAACTGGTACGTGAAAAAGGTCACGTGGCACCCCGTAGGGGGCGAAGGGTGTCAAACACCTTTTCGATCTACTCGAGCCAGTCCTTCACCTCGGTCGGGTCCTCATCCCCCTTGAAGGAGGGGGGCTTCAGCTTTCGAAACTGTTCGAAAAGCTCGTAATGGCGCTGAAGTGGGGAAACTGGTACGCCTCCAGTCAAGGAGGGCTCGTGCTCGGAAGTGTTACAGGAAGGTTGGGGCGGTAGAGGGCCACCCACTCCCCCACGTCCAGCGCTGTGCCTGTCTCGTGGTCCTACAGAGAACTCCCCCTCCACAGCCCCAGGAAGAGGCACCCGTGGGGGCAGGTGGAGCTCCTCTCGTACGATCTCCCGAATCAGCTGGGCGAGGTCCTGGGCCTAAATGCCCGGAAGTAGTGGCTGGTCCACTGAGGCATTGGGCTCAACGCGTCCGTCCCTCCGACCTCGTCCTCTGCCGCGTCCGTGGCTCGCCTCGCTGACCCCACGTCGAGGCATCTCTTATAAGGAGACGCAAACACAGAACAGAAAAGACGTCAATTCCATAGACATTCAACAAAGGACACTCAGGACGGTGTCAAAAGGTACGTTGTGGTGGTTACTCTAGTCACAAGCACGTGAATCGGTTATTTTCCGGTTAGTTGGTTCACTTCTCGGGACGACTTTGCTCTGATACCATCTTGTTACGACCCGGTTCCCAAATCCCTACAAGACACGAGACTGGACCGACTCGACTGATCCCAAGACCCAGTTGACCAACGAGGAAGTAACCAAAAAGTAGTAAAATAAACCACATTCACCATGCAAGCAAATAACAGTAACAAAAGTACAGCAGTAAAGAAGTAAACTACTACAGTACACACCACCACAACAGTAGAAAAGTTTAAAGAGGTACAGGAATACAAAGTTTACAATAAACGAGTACAGAAGTGTAATAACTACTTACTACAACAAGAATAGAGTACAACAGAAAACTACCACTACTGGACTCTACTGGGCCCAGCACCCTCTGCAGCCGTAGGCTCTGGCTGCTCAACACCTGGACTTGAAAAAGGTTACAAGTACAAAACGTCAACGAACGTTGAGTAGAGTGGCTACCAACTAACTAAACAGTAAAGGTGGATAAGTAGCTGTTGTTTTTCAATTTCTTTCTTTAATTGATTATTCTTTCTTTCATCACTTGGTTTATTTATCAGGTCCTTTTCTCAATCTCGAATGTTCCTCATGGGAAGCAGTCTTTTCCGAAGAGTAGAAGTAGCACGTGGTGCTCTCCTGGTAGGAAGAGTTCCCCGTGGTGGTCCTACACTCAGTCAACCACCCCAAGGTCACTGACAGACGTAACGGTGACTACAGCACGCGCGATAAACGTATGGGTAGCTACCCTGCACTAGCACGCGATTAGTCGTTTCCGTTAACGGGTGCGCCCAAAGCACAGCACGGAACCAATATAGGGCATAGCCCTTTCAGTAACAGGGGTCTAGCCCCTAAGAACCAAACAAGGGTCTCGCTTCTCCATAGTCCGCGCATCCTCGCCTGACTACCCTGGTTTGCCCAGTGGGCCTAACAAGTCGGTGTAAGGCGGCTAGCTGAACCCCGGGCCCCGTGGGGTGGCTAACTCTCTCCCTACACTAGTAGCTCACCTCGGTACTGTGTACGCGAGGGCCAGAAAGTCGGTATAAAGTGGCCAATACCCCAGGATCTAACATTTATTCCAAATATGCATTCATGTTGGTAATTAAACTAGGGGAAGCCACTCTACCAGTAAACCCAGGAGTAATGGGGGCATGATCGGTAGGTCCACGTGCCTCAGCAAACCCCAAATCTGTAACGGAATGAGGTCCTATCACAAGGATCAATCACAAGAAACCACTCAGAACAGGATAAAAAGTATTCCAACAAGTAGAGGAACTTAAACGGAGAACACCGGAATCTTAATTGCGGAAATCGGACATTAAATGGACCCTAAATGGGTCAAAACAGTAACTCTGATTAATATCAGACGTTTGGAACACCTTCCAGACGTCTTAAAAAGTCTAGAACCATACCTCAACTCTGCGCTACTCCTCAAATGTCCAGGGACTCTGCTGAACCGTCTGGACCTATTCTAGATGTCCGACCACCTCTCCGGACATCTGGAGGCACTTCTCGCTGTCGGGTGCCTGGCCCAGACATCTGAACTGCATGGGATGGCGTGTCCCGCGCTTTCCCGAAGCGAATCATGCATGCGCGACACAAATCTCCTCAATATGGCACGGAACAGTGCCTCGGCGGAACGGCCTACATAGCCAAACCTGCAAAGGGAGGTGTAGGTCGTGGGATTTACCTCTCAGTCGTCTGGGGCCTCCTCCAGACGTCGTCTATGTCATCTGGATGTAGATCCAGACATCTAATTTTGGGAAAATCCCAGAACCAGAGATTGCCTTCGCCTTCTCACGCCCGCTCGACCGCTGCTCTGGCTGCAGCAGTGTCGGGGAGGACCTCCCCGACGCACCCCTTCGCCTTGCGCACGCTTGATCGGCCGTGAGCTCTCCAGCGAACTCCCTCACGAGCTCGCGTGCTCTCCTCTCTTCCCCTCGCTGCTCCTCTCCCCCCACGCCGCTCATGCTCGCTGCTCGCTGCCTGTTGATCTTGCTCTCGCTGGGGAAGAAGAAGGGTGGCTGAAGGTGAGGTGAACAAGGGAGAGGAGGGGGGTTTAAGTAGGCACGGGGTTAGGGTTTCATCGGTGAGAGGAGAGAGAAGAAAATGCGGCTGCATACTATCTGCGTGCAGCACGCGCGCAGACGAGGGGACTTACACGAAAAAAATTTGATTTCCAGACATCTGGGAAGGCGCCCAGACGTTTGACCCAAGTCCCAGATGTCTTAAAGTGCTTTAACAGCACAAGTCTTAATACCGGGAGAGTCCCCCGTGGTGATCCTACACCCAATCAACCACCTCAAGGTCACGGACAGACGTAACGGTGACTACGGCATGCATGATAAGTGCACGGGTAGCTACCCCGCACTGGCACGCGGTCAGTCGTTTCCGCTAACGGGTGTGCCCAAGTACAGCACGGAACAGTATAGGGCCTAGTTCTCTCAGTAACAGGGGTCTAGCCCCTAAGAACCAAACAGGGATCTCGCCCCTCCACAGTCTGCGCACCCTCGCCTGACTACCTAGTTTGCCTAGTGGGCCGAACAAGTCGGTGTAGGGTGGCTAGCTGAACCCCGGGCCCCGTGGGGTGGCTAACTCTCCCCCTACATTAGTAGCTCTCCCTGGTACCGTGTACGCGAGGGCCAAGAAGTCGGTATTGAGTGGCCAATCCTAACCCCGGGTCTCAACCCAAGGGCGGCTAGCTTCACTCTGCACTAAACACGGGACAGTTGCTCTCCTTGGTACTAGGTACTCAAGGGCCAGCTCACTTCCCCACTCACATTTCCAGATCCATTCCATTTATTTCCACGAGCTCTACTCCTAATTCCTCGTAGGGTTCATGCTCATGTTCCTCATGCCATTCCATACCAGGTTTCATCATTTCTATTTCCATTATAAGATTATACACATGAAGCTTGTATCTCTATCGTTCACATTTCCATACTTAGGTTATGCACATGTAGCTCGTATTTCTATCATTCACATTACCATTTTCAGATTATACACTTGCAACTTGTATTATATCATTTAAAGTATACAACAGGAAATTCACATGCAATTGTTAACTAGCACAGGTATCTCATATTTCACAGGCAGCTTTTGTTCATTTACAGGTAGTGGTTTACATTTCTATTTACTCATTCAAGACTGCAATTCAATCACACATACAGACATTTCAAGTATTTCTCGTCCTAGGATTCATACCACATCCTAGGGTCTAATCATTCATTCCACACATGCATTCAGGATTATAATTTAATTAGGGGAAGCCACTCTACCAGTCAACCCAAGAGTATTGGGGGCTTGAACGGCAGGCTCACGTGCCTCAGCAAGCCCTGAACCCACAATGGAACGATATCCTATAATAAGGAACAATCACAATGGAACATCCAGAACAGTATAGAAAGCCTTCTAACAAGTAGAGGAACTCGCAAGGAAAACACCGGTATCTTGTTTGCGTAAAATGGACATCAAACGAACCCTAAACGGGTCAAAAATAGGTTTACTGACTCAAATCAGACGTCTGGAACAACTTCCAGACGTCTTAAAAGTGTCCAGAAATGTACCTCAAGCTCTGCGCCGTCCTCAGACGTCCAGGAACTCTTATGGACCCAGTTCCAGACGTCCGACCTCCTCTCCGGATGTTTGGAAGTACTTCCAGTCGTCTGGTAAGCTTCCTAGACGTCTGAAATGAGTGGGCGGGCGTGCCCTGCGCCTTCCCAAAGTAAATCCTGCAACGCCACCACACAATCTCCTCAAAATAGGCACGCAAAAGGATACCTGCAGAGCGGCCTGCACGGCCGTATTCGCAAAGAGAATGTATTCCTTCACAAAAGAAACTCTCCTCAGACGTCTGGAACTGCCTTTAGACGTCCGCTCCGTCGCCTGGACGTCACTCCAGACGTCCGATTCTGGGAAAAACTCAGAACCAAAACGTTCTCCCACTCGCTCTCACCGCGTGTTGCCGCACCTCGCCCCCTCGCCTGCAGCTCCGGCTGCAGCAATATCGAGGACGACTCCCCCTCCTTGCACTCCTCTACGCGCATGCGCTGCTCCGGCCATGCACTCTCCGGTGAGCTCCTACTTGAGCTTGGGAGCACAACCCTCCTCCTCTCCTCACGCCGCTCCTCCTTGTCGCCGCTCTCGTGCTCTCTCGCTTGCGCTAGCTCTTGCGCTGGGGTAAAGAGGAAGGGAAGAAGCGGCTGGAGTGGGGAGAATGAGAGAGGAGCAAGGGGGTTTTATAAGGGCGAGGGTTAAGGTTCGCTAGAAGGGGAAAAATAAAGAGGAGGAAAAAGTGAGAGAGTACTGTCTGAACGCAGCCCGCGCACAAACGCGAGCTCGTACTTAAAATTTCTTATTTCCAAACGTCTGACTAGACGTCTGACCGACAGTCCAGATGTCTTAAAAGGCTAAAACAACACAGATCTTAACATCATAACAAGCTTAAAGGAAGCTTCGTCCCCGAAACTTGAGCTAGCTAGGGTGTGGAAAAAGAACTATATACGTATAACAAACTTAAAGAGGACCGAAGCCGGTCCGAAAAGACGTATCCTCAAAAAACTCTGGGTACCGCTCTTGCATCTCATCCTCAGGCTCCTAAGTAGCCTCATCGTACCTCTGTCTCCTTCACAAGACCTTCACCAGGGGTACCTGCTTCCGTCTCAAACTCCGGACGGCTCTATCTAGTATCTGCACTGGTCGCTCGAGGTAGGTTAGGTCGTCACCCACCTCGACACTCTCGTGTCTCAGAACGTGGCTGGGATCAATGACGTACTTCTTGAGGTTGGACACGTGGAACATGTCGTGCATACCAGAAAGCTGGGGAGGAAGGGCAAGCCTGTAAGCAATGGGTCCTACCCGCTCCAGGACCTCAAAAGGCCCCACAAATCTCGGCGCGAGCTTCCCTTTCACCCCAAAACGCTGCAAGCCCTTCATGGGTGAAACGCGAATGAAGACGTGATCCCCAACCTCGAACTGCACCTCTCTGTGCTTCCAATTGGCATAACTCTTCTCTCTGCTACTGACAGTACAAAGTCGTCTGTGAATCTGCTCTACCACCTCCTACTCTGGCCGGATCAGCCGGGGGCCAACATCCCACTTGGTCCCCACCTCAACCCAACTCAAGGGCACAGTACACCTCCATCCGTATAGAGCCTCGTATGGTGCCATGCCAATACTCAAGTGATAGCTGTTATTATATGCAAACTCTTCTAGGGGTAAGTGCTCCTCCCAAGAACCCCTCCAGTCTAGTATGCAGGCGCGCAAAAGGCGCAAACTCTTCTAGGGGTAGTGTCTGTAACTTTCTCCACACCCTACTTGGCTCAAGTTTCGGGGACGAAACTTCTCTTAAGTTTGTTATGTTAAAATGACCCGTTGCCTTTTTGGGTTGTTTAAGACGTCTGGATGAACCGTCAGACGTCTGTCTAGACGTCTGGATGGAGGGTCGGACGTCTGAAAGTAGAAGCATCGTACCTTGCTTTCTTTTTCGTGCGCGCGCTGCACGCATATCCCCCTCTCTCCTCACCCTAAACCCTAACCCTTTACCTATTTAAACCCCCACTCCCCCCACGCCACTCTCTTCATCTCCACCGACCACCACCTTCATCCTTCCCTCCAGCCGGTCGCCACCTTCCTTCCAGCCACTAGCGAGGCCTGTGGAGAGGAAGAAGAGAGAGAGAGAGGGACAGGACGCGGAGGATGAGAGAGGAGCTCGAAAGGAGGAGCTCGGAGGAGGAGGAGGAGAGGGGAGCTCGAAAGGAGGAGCTCAAAGGAGCTTGTGTGTGAGGAGGGGAGCTCGCGAAGGTAGGCTTCGTGGCCTCCTAAAACTGCCGGCGTAGCAGCTGTGGGCAACGCGGAGGGGTTTTGCGCAGAGAAGAAAGCTCGTGGAAGTTCTGAGTACTGGATATTTTCCAGTATCAGACGTCTGGAGCACACCCCAGATGTCTGGAATGGCAGAAGGACGTCCGGAGTTGAGGCCGGACGTCTGAAAGCACGCACAATGCTAAGGTACATGCTTTTGTGAGGTTTACGGCCATGTAGGCCTCACCGCAGAGATTTGTCTAGCCCTTTTGAGGTCCGCACGGACGTACACAGGGAGCAGGGCGTTGGAAAGGCGCGGGGTGCGCCCTTCAAGGTGCTTTTAGATGTCTAGACACGTCGTCAGACGTCTGACCGTACCTCCAGACGACCGAAAGGAGATTTGGACGTCTGAAACTCATCTCAGACGGTCGTGGAAGGGTACGGACGTATGAGGTAGCTGCAGGAAACCAAGGGTAAGTATTGACGTCTTTTAAGATGTTTAGGACTAGACCCAGACATCTAATTTTGGACAGTGTGAGTGTTTTTGGCCCGTTTTGGACTCGTCTGATGGTCCCAAACGGAATCGAATTTTTGCAAACAAACCACCATTGTTTTTCGTTTGAGTCTCTATACGAGTTAATGTCACTTGTATACAGTTTTGGACTCGTCTGATGTGGTTGGTTAATTGAATAGGTCTCCAGCTAGTCGAGTATGCGGGAGCTGCAGAGGCGACGGGATCTGTGTAGCTGCAGAAAACCCAGGGTAAGTATTGACGTCTTTTAAGACGTTTAGGACTAGACCCAGACGTCTAATTTTGGACAGTGTGAGTGTTTTTGGCCCATTTTGGACTCATCTGATGGGCCCAAACGAAATCAAATTTTTGCAAACGAACCACCATTGTTTTTCGTTTGAGTCTCTCTACGAATTAATGTCACTTGTATACAGTTTTGGGCTCATCTGATGCAGTTGGTTAATTGTATAGGTCTCCAGTTAGTCGAGTATGCGGGAGCCGCAGAGGTGACGGGATCTGTGATCCGAGCCCCCATTCCTCCCATGTTTGCCGGTAGAATGGTTTACATTAATATTAAGATTTGAATAAATGAACTGCATGTTTAGAATAACTTGAATGAACCCTAGGGCAGGAACGGATGAGTGTGGTTTGAACTATACTGTATACTTGAGATACATGCAGAACCCTAGGGCAAGAACAAGTGAGTATGATTGAGCTACACTGTTTACTTAAAATGCGTGTACAACTTTAAATACTAGCAAATGTATTGGTTATTTTAATGTGATGCCTTGTCAGTTGAAAAATCATGAGTTGCCTATTTTAAGAATGGAACCGGTAATGTAAATAGAAAAATCTGAAAAACTGGAATATGAAACGAAAGAAATATCAGCATGAACCCTACAGGGAATTAGGAGGAGAGCTCCTGTTGACGAGAAGTGAGTTGGCCCTTGTGTACGTAGTACCAAGGAGAGCCACTATCCCTTTGGTGTAGAGGGGTACTAGCCACCCGTTGGGTTGAGCCCCGAGGTTAGGCCTAGATACTCTACACCGACTCTGTTTGGCCCTCGTGTACATGGTACCGAGGTAAGCTACTTAGTGTAGGGAGGGAGCTAGCCACCCAAGGGGGCCCAAAGTTAGGATTAGCCGCTTTACACCGACTCTTGCTAGGCCCATTGGGCAAACCGAGATAGTCGGCTGAGGGTACGCGGACTGTGGAGAGGCGAGACCCCTGTTCTAAGAGGGCAAGGCCTTGTACTATTCCGTGTTGTACCTTTAGGCGTACCTGTTAGCGGAAACGACTGACCGCGTGCCAATACGGGATAGCTACCCGCACGCTTATCTCACGTGCCGTAGTCATCGCTACGTCATGACCGTGACCTCGGGGTGGTTGACTGGATGTAGGACTACCGCGGGGGACTCTCCCATCCAGGAGAGCACCACGAGTACCTCCTACATTATGGAAAAGACTGCAATCAAGATCGTTCTCGTGTGGAACAGGCTAGATCGAGAAATGATTTAAGTGAATAAATGAACAACAAATTAGAAGTACTTGGTTAAACTAAATGAAAATGGATAATTACTTAATTGCATTACTTGTCTTAATTACATGTAATTAGCTAAATTACTACTCTACTCAGTGTTCGCTGACTCCGGAAATTTTATAACCTTATTCAGGTCAAGGAGTTGAGCAGCTAGCACCATCGGTTGCAAAGGAAGCTGGGCCCAGTCGAGCCCAGCCTTAGCTACGTTTTCTTACTGCTATCCTAGCTTCTGTTGTAGTAGTGAGTATTTTGTTCCATGCAATACTGTTTCAGTTACTTTTTCGCTGTACTTTTCTCTGTCATAGTTGTGATGGCGTGTAATATTGATAGACTTTTCCCTTTGTTTCTTTTACTGTCTCTTGTTTCTTATTGTTTAGTTACATTACATATGTGGATGTAAATTATTTACTGCTTTTGGTTATTTCTCGTTGGATAACTAGGTCTTGGAATTAGTTGAGGCGAGCCAATCTCGGGTCCTGTAGGAATCTGGGATCAGGTCATAACATGGAGGGATGATTGGATGGTTCAAGGAAACCTCAGTGTTCGGTTCCCGAGGCTCTTTACGATGGCTACAAACAGAGATGTGAAGGTGGCAAATTGCTAGGATGGCAATTAATGCCTAACTTTTTTGGGAAACCTTTGGGATCAACGAATCTAGGATTTATAATTGTTACTTCAGGAGCTGGATGGATTTCATTCGGAGGGGGGTCAAGATGCTTCCCTTTGGGATGGTGGTGATTTCTCCATTAAACTGGCACACACAAGGCTGAGGATGAGGGAAACTTTGTTAAACATTGATTTCATTAGATATTGTAGACGAATTTGGGCAGTAAAGTATCCTCTGAAAATAAAAATTTGTGCACGTTTACTTAGAAGAGGGTGACTGATTACAAGGGTGTGGAGAGCTACATGGACACCAAATGCAGAGAAGCAATGCTTACTTTGCAATATGGCTGATGAGGATATAAATAATTTGTTTTTTGGTTGCTCCCTCTCCTCAAAGGTATAAAGACAATTACAATTTAGGTGGATGTTGCATGCCAACAAAGAAGAATTTTGGGAGTCTTTCAGGAGAGGAAGCCAAAGCATGAGACAAAATGCATTCAAATCAAAAAGGGAGAAAGCCAAGGTCTTGGCCGTGCTCCGAGTCATTTGGCTAGAAATAAACACAGCAATAGTTAAGAGTAGCATCCTTGTTTTGAAAATTTTATTGTTAACATTTCACCTTTAATTCGTTTTTAGGAAACATACTTGTAATTTAGCTACTTTTTTTGGCTCCTTGATTAATAAATTTAGATGATTATCACCTAAATAACCATCTTTACACCTTTCAAAAAAAATCAAAGACGTCGTAATAAAAACTTCCCTTTCACCTACTGCCCTAAAATGCACAATCCTCTGCTATACTTCCTCTGCTATAGAACTGCATGGTGTTGCAACTTGAATCCAACAAGAAGGGCAAGGGAGGATTAGTTTCCGTTTCGCTTTCCTGGAAATGCATATCCTCTTATATGTTCATAAAAAAAAAAGAACTTGTTTTATACTCCCATTCATCGCTACATCCAAAATGTAATCCTCACCCGTCCTCCCAGTTTTTAACAGGAAAGAGACAAAGATTCCGCTCTTGCCTATCCAGTAAATATAGATGTCGCATGGTGCCCCCACCACCCCCCCCCTCCCCCGGCCAATCGACAAATATTCCCGAAGTCCCTACATGGCAACAAGCGATCCCTTGTCGATACGATCACAATAGAGCCAAATGGCTAGAGAGCTCTTTGCTTACTTTCCCTTACATCATGAAAAAGACAACATAACATCTCAACAAGATTCACCACCAAATCTATCTAATACAGACAATGGTACATTAATCTATGTGATCTTTCCTTTTTTTAGTGAAGGAGACCCAAAAGCAGCATGGGCCGCCGCTGTCCTTGTCAAAATGAGCTTTGGTTAGAGCTCATGTACCCAAAATGAGCTGTGGGTCCATATCACTTGCAAATCAATATGCAGCTCAAGAAATCAGAATCAAACCACTGTGAATCAACTGAGCTAATATGTTTCTTGTGTTCTTTTGCTTGTGACCCACTCTAGGACTGATCTGATCTGGAAATTGATAAAAATAAAGGCTCAAATTGATTCCACTATTGAAAAGTGATTCCGGGTTTCTCAATTACAAGGTTTCCCAGTTCTCTCTCTCCTCACCTCAGAGTGATTGGCATCGGTTTTAGAACCATCACTTCTCTCTCTCTCAAAAAAAAAAAAAAAGAACCATCACATGTAATCCAACTTAACCAGCACCCAGAGTCAATCTATGTATAATCCAACTTCCCATCCTCTTCATCCTACCATGATCTGCCTCCAAGCTAAAAACTGTCCGAATTGAGAATATGAATCTCCAGGAAACCAAATCCCCAATTTACATCAGATCTGCACACCCAATAACTCTACACATCGCGCAATCACAGATGCAATACTGACCGACAATGCAATCCTCATGGATCTACGATCAAGCACTTCACAACTAGATTAGCCAGATAAATCTACAACCAAAATCCAACCAGCATTGTTCCCAATACCATAACTTCCTGACGCACCTCCTTCCATCCAACCCACCACCCAAAACGCACCAAGACCAGATCTTGACGATGACCCAACTCCTCCTATCCCACCATAAGCACACCAAAACAAAAGGTTATTAAGGTACCCAAACTCCCAGATACAACTAATTTATCAAACAAATGACGATAAATTAAAGAATAACTACCAAATCACACAATCAACTCCTAAGTGTTACTCCAAAAATTAGGAGAGGAAGCTACGGAGGATGCTACACAAAACCTTGGGAAGAAAACGAGAGAAAGTGAGTAGAATGCAAACAAACAACCCAGTATTCAACGTACAACCAAGATTGGTGAACCAAAATCAGTACATTAAGATATAGGTCACCACATAGTGGGTACCTGAGGGCTGGATACCAATACTAAATTGCAAATGCAACTGTAGACAGCCATCGACTCCTCGAAATCTTCTCTCAGTAGCAAGACTTTCAAGAAGATGGGCAACAGTTGAGGACGAGGAATCAGGATTATACAACTGAACCCTACATCTTGTACATGGAGTTGAAATAGCTGAAAGAACAGCGAGAATTCCATGCACAAGTGAAAAACTGTATTTCAGCTTCGTGTTCATCCTTTGGGGCAAATAACGTAGCAATAACTCCTCTGTCCAATAGGTATGCCACCATTCCATTGAGTTGACGAGCTGTATTATCCTCTGGGTATTGCAGAGTCGTCCAAGCTGCCATCAAGGAAAATATGAAATTAGTTAATAACACCAACTACGTGTATGTAACCCTTTCCTACTAGCCAAGCCTTGAGACAATCGAGAACACAATCGAGTAGGTGATGTACAATGGATAGCCATTTAGAAGCAAAACAATGTCTGCATCTGTAAGATTGATAGCAAGGCTGAAAAGGACCAAAACACTTTCAAATGGATGGGAAGCGAGAAAAAATGATAGCAAAAGAATGTTGAATACTTTGAACCGCACTGTCAATTTCAAGGTCATTATGAAAATTGTGAGCGCAACAAAAAGCAGAGGATGAAGATACAGACATTATACATACATAGACGATTTCCTACCTAGACAAAGAAGGCATCAAGAAGAAGAGTGGAGTTGGAGGTCACACAGAAATCAAAGAAACTGCAGCAGTACTCCTTGACGATATGTACTTGTAGGAATTCCATCTGTGGTAATGGTGATGATCGATAGAAAAGTATAGGGAACGTGGGCGATGACTTCTTCTCCGGCAGATGGCAGGAGACATCGGCACCTCTGTTAACATGAGGAACATAATAATCTTCTCTGAAGGAGATATCAAATATGGATATAGCAAGGAAGCCCGGAGTTCCGTACAGGATGGCGCACATTCTGCCGCACCCGACTTCCAAAAGCTTGAAAGTGCACGATCTACCACTACCAGCCGGGTTCTCACGGGCATAACAAAAATATGTCACGCAGAACCTGCACCGCAGAGACATGGAGGCTATCATCGACAAGGTAGGCGCAAAGATAGGAGGTCCGATATTCGACAAAGAGGGCAACACGTGAGCCATCTTTCCTGCAGAAGCCTGGAAAGTCGCAAGGGACGCACTTGCCCATGGAAGGAAAGCGAACGTGGATGCTCTTCTCAAGGTTGGAAGCACATAGTGCCAGTGGGTCACCATTCGAGGTAATGGATGACCATCCTGTGGCCTATGATACAGTGAAAAAACCAATGAGGTTGGAGTGGACAGTGCTTAAACCACGGATGGAGATCGGACCCCTCCGAGACGGAATAATGGAAGGGTGGTGGGGGAGGAGGAGGAGGAGGAGGAAGGCGATTCCTCCCCCGACTCGTGCAACTCCAAGACCTCGAAGCTTGGCTCCTTGAGCTCCTTGCCTCGTTGAAATAACACACAGGTGTTGAGCACGTAGACCTTATTCCCATAAGTCTCGACGACAGGTCCGGCCTTGGGGCCGCACATGAGGGGCGGCATGCTCCCGAGGGGAGGAATCTTGAACTGGGGATCGTCAAAGGGGTCGAACTCGTAGACGAGGTCACTTACCCACCCGAAGTCGAAGTGTACACACACCACACCCGGTTCCCGGAGTTTCTCGCCGCGAACCATGAACATCTTCTTCTTCTTCTTCTTCTTCTTCTTCTTAATCAAGGATGATGATCATGATGATGGTGATGATTCGAGACGGAAGAAGCCCATGCCGACGGGGACGCAGCACTTACCCAAGTCGATCACGAAGGCGAACTTCGGTTTAGGTAGAGGTGCATCCTCCTCGTCCGACCTCGGGGAATCCTCCTTCTCCTCATCTGGTATCACTAGTTCGTCTGCATTGAGGTCGAGCCTGATGCCTATGAGATGATTATTCAAGTAGAGGCACAAGATTGGGGCGCCTCCTCCGTCCGACGTCATGTTGCAAAAAGCTCCTCCTCCTGTTATTGTTGTTGTTGTTCTTCTTCTTCTTGTTCTTCTTATACAACTGTGATCACCCTTGGGAGGAGGAGGAAGTGAAAGCATGTGTATCGTCGAAGGGCGAGGGGAGAACAAGGTGGAGGAGGGATGATAGCTGCTGTTGTCGTCGAGATCGAGCCGAATGCCGTTGAGGCGTCCATCCAACCGCAAACAGAAGTTTCTGCCGCCTTAGGCGTTCTCCTCCCTCCGCCGCCTGACATTGGCTTTTCTCGATAATCGCCATAGGTATCGAGAGGATGGGCGGGGGAGGCTTGGCACGGGACTTAGGCTTTTCTCGATAATGCCCCACTTTCCGCTGCTCGGCTGCTCCCCCGCTCGCTCTTCCTCCCTCCCTCTCTCTCTCTCTCTCTCTCTCTCAGCCGTCTTTCCCCACTCTCTTTCTCTCTCTCTCTCTCCCCTTCACTTGATCAGTTGCCTTTTGTGTTTTTTTTTTTTCATTATATTTATTGTATTTATCAATAAAAATGGATTGTAGTATATGTCAATTGAACACGTAGTATTAAATTTTTAATTTGAAATATCCATTGAGATTTTTTTTTTAATCAATATATTTTAATATAGTATCTTCCAATTCCATGAGAAAGAGGGAGAAATGGGTGGTAATATTTATTATAATGTGATGATAGAATATACGATCAACTTACAAATTCCTCCTCTATATCTTGATACTGAAATTTTTTTTCCCTCATCAATCACGCAGTAAAGTACAAGATCAAACACACTAGTCTATTCTTATATACTAAAGTTAGGTTTTAACCTTGTCATATGCCAAGTCTCCCATGCTCCCTCCCCTTCCCACCCCTCCGACCTTCTTTTTCTCTCGGTTACCTTTTATTTATTTTTTATTTATCTATTGGAAAGCCCTCCTGCCTTGATCATTTACCTTTTTTTATTACATTTATCTATTGAAAAGTTATTATGCTTATTAATAAAGATGGGTAATCACGTAGTATTTAGATTTATATCCTTTTTTCATCAATATATTTTAATATATTATCTTCCAATTGAATGAAGAGGGAGGGAGAAATGGGAGAAAGTATTCATTATAACGTGGATGATAGAATACATGATCAACTTACAAAATCTTCCTTTGTATTTTGATGTTAAGAGTATTAATTACAATGATACCATTTAATGAGGTATATCTTTTTTCCCCTCATTCGCCTCGCAGCGAAGCGTGGAGCCAAACATACTAGTACTAACTAGAGCAGGGTTTTTATTCCTGCCGTGTGTCAACTCTCCACCCCCTCTTCCCCTGCCTCTCACTCACTCCATGTGCTACCCCCTCCCCATCTCCTCTCTCTCCCCCCCTCACTCAGTCACATGTTTGCAGTTAAGTTTTGTTTATCTTTTTTCTCTTGTTAAATTAAAGGTGAATGAAAAAATATAATTGATTTTTATTTTTTTCTCTCTCATCAAATTAAGGGTGAAGACAAAAAAATCATTTGCATGTATCACCTAATTCTAATAACTATTTCTCCTTTAATCATAATATAAATATATGAGTTGTGTATTTTTGTGTGACTTTTATTTTTACAAGTAATTTTAATATGTCCAAAAGGTAGATTTAATTGTGTCGTTCCATATGTGTGATAGATCCTATTTATTTATATATTTATCTTATAGGCAAGAAATTACCTTTTTTTTTAATAATTTACTTTGTATGAAGTATTGTCATTATATATTAATGGCATCAGATATAAGGATGTAAATAGGGTTAGATTTGTTTGAATTTGCATATTTATTTTTAAATTTAATACCCATATGTACATGTCCTACCGACTCTACGTGAATTTTGATATCTTTCTTTCTCTATTATTTTTTCCTCATCAATCCCACAACAAAGTTCAGGATCAAACATACTAGTATGGTTGTAAAATAGAATTTAATTGAAGACTTTACCCTATTGAATATTATAGGTAAAACTCAACCAACTCATTTACAAATGAGATGTGTTCGAGTTTTATTTCCAATGTCCTAACAAAATGAATTCTTTTGTCTGACTGGCTTACCATATATGTATATATATACTCAAATATTCTTAACTATTAAGTGAATCTTATACTAGAATCTTTATAATTCTTTATTTAATTTATTTAATTTACTAAAGCATGATCTTGACGCATGGTAGTCCTCCACCCCCTCCCTCACTCCCCGCTCTCTCTCTCTCTCCCCTTTACTCGATCACATGTTTTGCGATTGAGTTTTACTTTTCTTTAATCATAATTTGTTCCATCAAAAAGAGGAAATCTCATTGTCAATTATCCTTTAGCATAAATTTTTGCCGTGACAAGGATGAGAGTTCTTCTTAGCAAGAATTCAAGAGATATTGATCGGATCTTATAAGTAATCAGATAGGCAATCACAAGAAAGATAGGAGAATTGGTGACTCAGTTTCACGGTAAGGGGTGTACATCTAAAGGGAGGACAATGTTGCTAGCGGAAAACTATGCGATCGAAGTTGGATTTGAAAAATTCGTCGTTGTAGTTCGATTTGTGAAGAAATTCGTCAATAGATAAATTTATACTGAAACTCTAAGAATTTCGGGTCGAACACAGGGAGGCAGACATTTGATTCAATACCGCGTTTGTTTAATTGTCACGAAGCAGATTAGCTAGTTAAATTGAATCTAAACTAACTATCTACTTAAAGAATAAAGAATAGAAGACAGAGAGAGAATATTACAAATAAAGACAAAAGAGAGGTAGAATAAACATGGATTTCACTATCACAAGTTGATGTTTATTACAATTACAACTACCCACTATACTAGAAGCGGGAAATCTACGCTAAAAAGTGGTAAAAGAGAAGGTAGAGAGAAGCTATCCTCCTCGATGACTGCTTAGAGGACGAGCCGGACGGGACGACACCTAGAAGACGGAGGACGGAGTGAGAAGAAGGAGGACGAAGTAGGAAGAAGCGGGAACGAGGCAGCACATCGTCGTCGTCGCGGGATCCACATTTGGAACGAGGGTGAGAAAATTGGATTTGGCTTTAGAGTAGCATCCTGGGTGTGTGACAAGCTTCTCTTGAGCTTTAGAGAGGGAGAGAGGTGAAGGAAGGGATGAGAATTTCGTAGAGTAGGGGTCTCCTTTTATAGTTGCAAGGATAGGGGACAATTTAGTCATTATATGTTAAGACCCAAGACATCAAACGCTTTGTAAGACGTCTGGGAGTTGGTCTAGATGTCTGGAATTAAATTTTTGCAACGTACGATTGCAAGTCTGCATGCATGTGCGCACAGACTACGCCCGCCGACCTACAGGCATCCCTCCTTCCATTTTTCTCTCTCCTCGACGCCTTCAAATACTCTCTTCCTTCCCTCTCCCTCACCACCACTTCACCGTCTCCTCCTTCTTCTCCAGTGTTGGCGTGAGAGCGAGAGAGCGAGGGCAGCAGCTGCTACCGGGTGCGCGCGGGGAGGAGGAGGTGTAGCGAGAGGGAGAAGAGGCTGAGCGCGTGAGGAAGAGAGAGCGAACTCGCTAGAGCTGCCCAGGGCCGGCCGACGAGCGCGTGCAGCGGGAGCGTAGTGCTGGGGGGGTGTTGCTGCATCTCAAGTAGCAGGCGAGCGTGGCGCGGTGCGGCAGTGCGCACCAAGCGGAAGGCGAGGAGGTCCTAGTTCTGGGAAAATTTCCCAGAATCAGACGTCTGGACCTACGTCCAGACAGCGTAGGGGTCGTCTGGAGTGAGGTCCAGACGTTTGAAAGGTACGATATTCTCATCCTCCTCTTTCTTGCAGACGTGGCCATGCAGGCCGTTCCGCCGAAGGTTCTGAGATGTGTCGCGTTGAGAGTGGTTGCATACGCGTGCGGGTTCCGTTCGGGAAGGCGCGAGGACATGCCCTCCCACACAGATCAGACGTTTGGGCACAGCACCAGACGGCGGAGAGAGTCTCCAGACATCCGGAGTGACAGTCGAACGTCTGGAACTAGGTCCAGATGGTTCAGCGGGATCCTGGACGTCTGAAGAACAGCGCAAAAGTGAGGTATGATCTGAACCATCGTTTAAGACGTCTAGAAGGTGTTCCAGACGTCTGATTTGGGACAGAGTTGTCGTTTTTGACTCGTTTAGGGTCCGTTCGAAGTCTGATTTCCGCGTTTAAAATTTCGTTCTTCTCAGAATTAGTTCCTCTACTTGTTTAAAGTACTTGTATCCTGATTTTAGTAGTTCCTTGTTGTAACGACCCGGTTCCCGAGTCCCTACGAGACACGAGAATCGGACCGACTCGACTAATCCCAAGACCTAGTCGTCCAACGAGGAAGTAACCAAAAGACAGTAAAATAAACCACATTCAGCATGAATATAACTAACGGTAAGAAAGTACAGCAGTAAGGAAAGAAACTACTACAGTAGGTACCACCACAACAGTAAAACATCATTTATCATATAACAAGAACTGTAGGTAAAGAAGGTACAGCGGAAACAAAAACTACTCACTAGAACAGAAACAAAAGGGGTACAAAAGGCTGTGGTAACTCTACTGGACCCTACTCGGCCCAGCGTCCTCTGCAGCCGCCGACCCTGGCTGCTCAACACCTGGTCCTGAAAAAGGTAACGAGTGTAACACGTCAGCAAAACGTTGAGTAGAGTGGCAAACTAACTAAAGGCAACAGTAGAGTGTACAGTAGCTGTTATGTTCTATTACTTCCTTTATTCACATCTTTCAATTTTTTTCTCACTATTTCATTTATTTCTCAGGTCCTTTACTTGATCTCGAATGTCCTCGTGAGAACGATCTTGATTTCAGTCTTTTCCAAAAGTAGAAGTAGCACGTGGTGCTCTCCTGGCCGGGAGAGTCCCCCGTGGTGATCCTACCCTCAGTCAACCACCCCAAGGTCACTGACAGACGTAACGGTGACTACGGCACGCGCGATAAACGCACAGGTAGTTAGCCCGCACTGGCACGCGGTCAGTCGTTTCCGTTAACGGGTGCGCCCAAAGCACAGCACGGAACCAGGGCAGAGCCCTCTCAGTAACAGGGGTCCAACCCCTCCACAGTAACCAAACCGGGGCCTTGCCCCTCCACAGTCCGCGCACCCTCGCCTGACTACCCTGGTTTGCCCTAGTGGGCCTAACAAGTCGGTGAAGGAGGCTAGCAGAACCCCGGGACCCGTGGGGTAGCTAGTACTCTCCTAACACTACTAGCTCTCCTCGGTACTACGTACACGAGGGCCAACAAGTCGGTACAGAGCGGCCAATCCTAACCCCGGGTCCCTGGGGCGGCTGGCCCCACTCTGCACTAAACAGGTACAGGTACTTCCCTTGGTACTGCGTACCCAAGAGACAGTACAAACTACATCTCAGTTCCATTCCTTTTTCTTTCCAGGAGTTCCACTCCTAATTCCCCGTAGGGTTCCAGCTCTTTATCTCAGAACATCATATGTTTCACTTTCCAGATTCACGTTCTCAAAATCCATGATCTCAAACATGTTTCTTTATTCATAACAGGCAGCTGTTAATTCAAATTACAGGCAGCTTTATATTCCTTTCCATTTTTCCAAGACTGCAATATTATACATTCCACTAGTTTTTCCATCCTAAGATTCATGCCACATCCTAGGATCTAGCATACAACTAGTTTTCCAGCCCTAGGATTCATGCATCACCTAGGAGCTATCATTCCATACATTTCTCATTCCTAGGATTCATGCAATGTCCTAGATTTTAGTTATGGTTTCATACTTTAACAGATTTTATTGATAACTTAAGCCACTCTACCAGGTACAACGGGAGTAATGGGGGCGTGATCGGGAATCCCGCGTGCCTCCGCGACTCTCAAGACTGCAACTGAACGAGATCCTGTCACAAGGATGAAACACAAGGAGTGTCTCAAAATAGTGTATAGCTACTGTAGATGAGTAGAGGAATTAATTCTGAAGAGAACGCAACTCGAATCACGGAAAACGGAGCCCGAACGGGCCCTAAACGGGTCGAAAAAGACGATACTGTGCAAAATCATACGTCTGGAACTCCTTCCAGACGTCTTAAAAAGTGGATCAGAGAATTACCTGTTCAGCGTGGTTTCCCAGACGTCCAGAAGTCTGCGGGGACGTCTGCCTAGATCCCATACGTCCGATGGTCACTCCGGACGTCTGGAGGTCACTCCCGCCGTCTGGTACAACTCCCAGACGTCCGATTCGCAAAAGATGGCGAATCAGCGAACCTGCGCACAGCCAACCCCCCCTCCTCAGTACGGTCAGTCGTCAAGAAGGAAGAAGAAGGCGGAAACTCACCTTTCAGACGTCTGTATGATCTTACAGACGTCGACCTTACCGTCTGGCTATCGACCCAGACGTCTGATTCTGGAAATTTTTCCAGAATCAGGGCCCTGCTCGGCCTCCGCTCGCGACGCCGCCCGCGTCGAACCTCGCGCGTCTGCTGCTCAGCCCGCAGCAGGTCCCTCTCCGCGTCGCTCCGCGCCCCCTGCGCCCTCCGTCGGCCGGCCAAGCCGCTCCGGCGAGCTCGCCCTCACGGCAGAGCTCCGCCCTCGCACGCCGCACCTCCGCGCTCACTGCGGCCGCCGCTTGCTGCCCTCCCGTCCGCTCGCTCTCGCGCACAGGAAGGAGAAGAAGGAGGAGACGGTGGAGACGGGAGGGGAGGCGCGCCCCTTTTAACGCCGCACGGAGAGGAGAGAGAGAAGGCGCCGCAGGCGTCTGCAGCCGCAGAAGAAAAAGAGAGAATATGCGGTCTGCGCGCTCAGGCGCGCAGGCGACTCGCGTGTGTCGAAAATAACGGATTTCCAGACGTCTTGAAACTATCCCAGACGTCTTATCAGACGTCTGGTTGTGATCCCAGACGTCTTGTCCGACGTCTGAGCCACCTCCCAGACGTCTTAAAATACGTCTGGGGCGCACATTCGTTACACTTGTGCTTGATCCTTATGTTAGGACCTCGTTCTGTTGTGGATCTGGGGGTTGCGGAGGCACGTGGACCTGCTAATCACGCCCCCATCACTCCCGATTTTGCAGGTAGAGTGGCTTCCCTTGGTTGTTTACCAACATTAATGCATCTTTGAGATAATTAATAGATTCTAGAGTATGGCATGAATCCTAGGATCTGAAAACTAGATTGACTGATAGATCCTAGGGTATGGCATGAATCCTAGGACTGGAAAACTAGATTGAATGATAGATCCTAGGGTATGGCATGAATCCTAGGACTGGAAAACTAGATTGAATGATAGATCCTAGGGTGTGGCATGAATCCTAGGGACAGAAACACTGAAACGAATGTCGTGAATGCATGAATTGTAGTCTTGGAAAAGTAGATAGAGTAATGATAATTGCCTGTAATTGGATAACAATTGCTTGTATATGAATGGATATTAACTGTTGGGAACATGGGCTATATGAAAATAAAGTTGAAATGATGAAACTTAAATTGGCTTGGTTAAAGAAATATGAGCATGAACCCTACGGGAAATTAGGAGTAGAACTCCTGAGAGGTAAATGGAATGGAATTGGGGAAGTGAGCTAGCCCTTGAGTACGAAGTACCAAGGAGAGCGACTGTCTCCCCTGTTTAGTGCATAGCGGAGCTAGCTGCCCCATGGACCCGGGGTTAGGTCTGTCCACTTTGTACCGACTTTTGGCCCTCGAGTACATAGTACCGAGGAGAGCTACTAGTGTAGGGAGAGTGCTAACCACCCCACGGGCCCCGGGGTTCTGCTAGCCGTCCTACACCGACTTGTTAGGCCCACTGGGCAAACCAGGGTAGTCAGGCGAGGGTGTGCGGACTGTGGAGAGGCAAGACCCCTGTTTGGTTACTGTGGAGGGGCTGGACCCTTGTTACTGAGAGGGCTCTGCCCTATACTGGTTCCGTGCTGTGCTTTGGGGTGCACCCGTTAACAGAAACGATTGACTGCATGCCAATGCGGGGTAGCTACCCATGCGTTTATCGTGCATGCCGTAGTCACCGTTACATCTGTCAGTGACCTTGGGGTGGTTGACTGAAGGTAGGACCACCATGGGGGACTCTCCTGGCCATAAGAGCACTACGTGCTACTTCTACTTTTTGGAAAATACTACAATCAAGATCGTTCCCATGAGGAACATTCGAGATCAAGAGAAAGATCTGAGGAATAATTCAAGAATGAGTAAATAGAAAATAAAGAAAGAAATTAAAAATAACAGCTACTTGTCTGCCTTAATGTTTTTCTTAGCTAGTTGGTTGCCACTCTACTCAGCATTTCGCTGACGTGTCACCTTTGTCACCTTTTCAGGACCAGGTTTTGAGCAGCCAGAGCCTGCGGCTACAGAGGGTGCTGGCCTAGTAGAGCCCAGTAGTTTTACTTGTGTTGTACCTATTGTATCGTTTCTTTTGTTGTAGTGAGTATTTTTTGTTACAATTGTACTCTTTTATTGTAAGCATCATGTTTATGTACCTGTTCAATTCTCTACTGTTGTGGTAGTGTGTACTGTAGTAGTTCTTTTCTTTACTGCTGTACTTTTGTTACTGTTAGTTATATGCATGATGAGTGTGGTTTATTTTACTGCTCTTTTGGTTACTTTCTCATTGGACGACTAGGTCTTGGGATCAGTCGAGTCGGTCCGATTCTTGTGTCTCGTAGGGATTCGGGAATCGGGTCGTAACATTATATATTCAAAAGCATTAAAATCAAGTCTTTAGTGACAGATTTATCTATCACGAAAGGTCTGATCGTGGGCGACGTGCGCGCGCCTCCTCCTCTCTCGCGCCTTAACCCCAAGCACACGTTCAATGGATCTCAGTCGTTCGATCGCGAGATCGGATGGCTCAGATCGCTTCTTGCCCGCTTAAGCTGTGTGCGCTTACGCGTGCGATCGGGCGTGTGGTAATGTGTTTGATCGCGCGTGCGCCCGATTCGGCGATCTGGGCCGTCCGCAGTTGATCGCACAGTTGAGATTAAATGCGCGTGCGCTCGTGGCCGTTGGATCTTGATCCAACGGCCCAGATCTTTCCCTGCCCGCACCTTCAGAGGATGAGAAGCGGTTCTACGGCGATTTTGGTGGCTGTGATGGCATCACGTGGCGCCATGATGGCCGTCCATCTTCTGTGACATATAGAAGGTGTCACAGATGTTGGATTGAGCCGATTTTCACGCCGTTAGGCTGCGATCATCGATCTGAACCCATCTGTGCGATCGGATTTGTCATCGGAAGTGTGGTTTGGCACCATCTTGGCCCTTGATCTCTAGGCTTCCTCGGACTATGTTTGGTGCTACGGATGTCTGATCAGGGCGATCTTGGAGTCGTTGAACTCCAATTGTCGCCCTGATCAGATCCATACGGTTGGATCTTTAATCCAAGGCCCTATTAAAAGTTGCCCTATCCCTGTCATAAAAGGAGATAATTACTATACAATTTGACCTAATATGTTATGCAATATTTACAATGCATGATGCTAATATGACACTAAGAACATGCATTAATAGACATTTTTGGCTATTTAGATGTATGCACATCAGACAGTGCTCCCAAAAATCCACTAGAAGTGCGGTAGTACAATATTTGCTAATTTCTATCTCTCGGACTGCATGAAGAGCCACCTCGAGAGCCTCCCTTCACTATTTATAGTAAGATCCTTTTCAATGGTCCTCGCAGATTCTTCGGCACATCTGTGGTCTGGCTAGTAATAGCAGTGGTAACGACACTGTTACTGCCAACGTGGTCATAGTGGACGTTACCACTGCCTCTCTGACTTTGGTCAAACTACATCCTTTGGCGGGTCGGGCTTATCTAGATCCGCCTGAACATAGGCGAGTTAGGCAGAGCTGGATCACCTGTTTACTTAGTATCTGGGTAGTCAAGTCCATTTTGGGCTTCGTGCGAAGTTTTTAGTCCAATGACGCTTTTTGCCCCTCATTAGATATCAAATGAAAATGCAAGCAAATCTGGATGTCTACAGTAGAGGTAGGCGAATAGTGTAGAATAAAATAAACAAAACCACAATAAAATAATATCATAAAGACACTATGTTTATAGTGGAAACCCTTTTGGTAAAAATCACAACTTAGGTTTCCTCAACCTAGGATTTTCTCAATTAGGCTAAGCTAGTCAATTCACTAAAGTATCACTTGAATAAGAGTGGTATAATCTCTTACAACCACTTCTCTTTACCTACTTAAAGAAGTTATAACCTCAGAAATCCCAACACAATGGGTCGCAATCAAATGAAATAATAGAAATAAAATAATAACAAAATTAATCCTGTGGAACCTCATAAATAAATTTTCAAAATAATTTTTCGTAATGTAAGAAAGTCATGCTCGAGGATGAAGAATGTGGAAGCGAATGAAGAATAAGCACTTTTAAGTGTGAGATAGAGAGAGAACTCTTTTTCTTATTTTTTGTCTTTAAAATAGCCAACTTTGAGTCTTATTTATAGGTAAAGCATGGTTAATTATGAAGACATCGTAAATAATTATGATCGATTAAATTTATTAATTGATCGATCAATTTGTATTTTGATCAATCATGAATAACAAATTTTTATTATTATATATTGATTAATTAAATTTTTATTTTGGTCCATCATTTTACATGAAAAATGAAGTTATTTTAGCAAATGGGTCGATCAATTAAGATATTGGTTGACAAATATGTGGATGCCTATTAGAGTTAGGAGTGGCTAAACTTGACGAAAATATCCCTTGGTGCAAGTTTAATCATGTCGTAACCTTGTTTGCTTTATTTTTGACGTAACTTGAGCTATACATATCAAACCCGTGCAAAACAAGTATTTGTTAGAAAGATTGTGATAAGAGGAATCAAATGATACCATACATGACCCCTTTTGAAAATGTTTGACAAAGTGTTGATAAAAAAAACATATGTTTTTCACGTTTTATGAGGTGTTTGATCGATCTAACTCTAACAGGCATCGATGGGTCCAAAATGATGCAATCAACTCAAAAATGACTCGTAGCGTGGATTTTGACAAAAATAATATCCCCAACCCCTAGTTTTGGTTCACATGCATACACTCTCGTTAAACATGTTTTGTGCATAACTTTTGCTACACAACTTGGATTTCTACGAAACAGAAAACGTTGGAAAGCTTACAATGAGAGGAATCCAATGATATCATATATGACACATTTTAAGCAAAATTTACTTGAAAGTTGACAAGTTTGATGGAAATCTACATTTCATTTTTAGGCTACACTAACCAATTTGCACCCGACAAGTGCTAACGGATTCGTCTTAGCATGCTTAATTTAGAACTAGGTTTGGAATCGGGTCATAACAACCTAGGTAGTCGTTTTTCCGTTATAAATTCTAATATTGTGGATGGATTTACATATTGTTGCTATCGTATTTTTACTAGGATTGCTTGTAAGCTTATTTAAGTTTTTAATTACTTTATTTTACTATCATTAGCAGTATTCACCCCCCTCTAGTACTTTCCTACAGATGTCATAATATCCCTAATTTGCATGTTATAACTTGCCCATTTTTTCAATAAAGCATGCAAAGAGGAGCAATCTCCATGTTGGTGTAATTAAGTGTAGATTTTTTTCATTTTCATCAATCATCTATTAGATAATTTGTAAAGTGTCCATTCCACCATGTCCACACCTTTCACTAAAGTGGTCAAACCTCATTTTGAGGATTTGGTGGTCAATGCTATAGAATCGAATTTGACCATTTTTGTTTTTCATTTTAATCTATATGATATCATGTGTCCCTTGTCGCAATGTACAATTCGATTGAAGCAAATAAACATGAAGCACACTCATCATTTTCATCTAGGAGATCTAAATCGATTTTGTGAGAAATCACTTATAAGACTTTGTTGGAGCTCAAATGACTAGGTGTAAGAATGCCAAAAGAGTTGAATCCAAAATAGTTTCAGCTCGTCCCATCAGACAATTGAGTCACAGTAATGACTTAACTTCTAAATCAAATAGGTTTGAACATGCTCATAGGTTCATATTACTATACCCAAATCAACCCATGAATCAAATGGTTGGGGTAATTAGGTTCCATCTATCTGATCATATCTTTTGATCCATGGAACTCGATTATTTTTTATTCATCTTGTTAGACATGCAACATTAATCCCCAAATAATTGAATTAAAGTCGATGAATCCAACCATAATTGGATCATAATTCATGGAATATCTTGCAAATTTTACAATAACTTCTCTCCATCCTTTCCTAGTGAGGGTGTTGTTTGTCCACTCTCCACGAAGCTGTTGATGTTTCATGTTATTAAGTAACATGATATCCACGTAGGGAGACCAAGTGAATGGAATGGTCATCCTAATATTGAAGATATGAAGGTATTTCATAAGCATAAGTGTAAAGAAAGCCGAAATTATTAGAAGCATCATTACAACTACGCTACATATAACATGCCATGGCATTGAAATGAAAGAGGATGATAATTAAATTGAAGTACCGCATCGAGAAGGCATTATGAAATGTCCTAATGAAAAGAGAAAACAACAAACATAATTACGGAAGGCAAGTTACGATATAACCATGGATTCTAACTGGACAAATCCCTAAGCTTGTCAACTATTCCTGCATGTTGGGCTTGTAATTCAACTTCCCATACAACATAATCAATTTCAATGTCATCTAGTCTCTCTCGCATCCTTTCAAGATCCCCTTGATAGGATAAAATTTTAGCCTCCATATGATGAACTTTACTGTCCCTAAGTTCTAAATCCCCTTCCAAATTGTTGACCTTGTTGAGGAGTGATTATAACGTCATCATCAGCCATATTTATCTTTAATTAGTCATAATCCAGATAAATGCTCCTATATAACCGGCAGAAGACCGTAATTCACTGTATATCCATTTTGAAAGATAAATATGAAACTAGGGTTAAATCTGCAGTTTTAACAGAATATCCTAAATGCAGAGTAATCACGGGATCTCTCAGGGGTTAATTAAAGGTTAAATGGTTATAAATGTCTAATAAGTGGGTCCATGAAGAAAGAAACATGTTTTCACGCATTTTGAGAATTAATAAACATTTGAAACCCTAAAAATAGACCCGCTTAATTAACTGATGTTTTGGTCAAGATAAAATTCATCTAAACCTTCCAAAAATCATATAAAAATATTTTCTAAGGTTTGGTATACTTGATTTGATCATTGGAACCTAATTTAACCTAAAATAGAGTCTCAGTTGGACAGTTGACCTAATTTGGGTTTCTGTCTAAATTATCCTGTCAAACTTGGTCAAAACCTAAATTTGACTTCACCATCGGATTCCTTGGGTCCAAATTAGGTTTATACCAAAATTTGAGTCCAATAAGAGATCATCTTGACCTAGTTTACATTTTGATTCAATTAGATTCTTCTTCTCTCACTTAAACCTCTAGCTTTCAAAATATATTGCAAATACCTCCTAACTTCATCATCTTTTACACAAATAGGTCCCTGCCGCCTTCAAACTCCTAAACCCATCACCGGTGGCCTTCAATCAAGGAGTTCTCCTTGATTTCTCGACCAATCTCTTCCAAAATTGGAAGGGAGACTCCTGAGAGATTTCTCTACAATCTGAGCCGAATTTTAGGCTCTAATTCCTACCCAAAACCTAATGTGAATCGTTTGAAGTATTGGGTCTCTTATTTCATGAAGCTTCGAAGCTTCCAAGCTTGGAAAGCTCCCTTGAGGTCTACATAAGGACCCCTAAGGACAAACCGTCCTCCTTAGCTTGTTTTGGACGGAAAACCTCCTTCTTCCCTCCTCTCCGGCTGAATGCTCCACGAGATCTGGCAACCTTCTTCCACGACCTTCCTTGTCCGCTCTCATAGACCATCGTGAGTGGATTCCTCTTCCTTGACTTCTTCCGCACGTCGCAATACCAGCGGCCATTGCCTACGCCTCTTCGTCGTCACCACTTCTCCCATAGGAGATTTCACTTCCTCCAAGTCCAGCGTACCACCGGCAAGGAATCCCTCCCTTTCGTCCATTAGATTTAGGTTAGTTAGATCCTTAGGTTAATTTCCACTACTCAAAACCCAAAAATTAGCCCTTGACGCCGTTGCTAACCACCTTCTTCCTCCGCTCCGGCCACCTCTCCAGCGAGGTTTTCTGCTCACCACACACGTCCAACCACCTCGCCACCTACTCCACAACCTCCGCCACATCACCACGAACAAAAACCCCTCTCCTATTTCATCCTCTCGACCACCCAAATCACCCGTCGACCAACCCACCTACACACCTTCATTTCCATCACCATCCGCCCTCATCCACGCACAGAACACCCCACGGATGCTGCCATCACATTCCACGGCCTACAACGATCCTCCTGAGCCTTTTAGCCCATAGTTTGTGTTTTAGGTATCACGTCGAAGCTTCGCCGCTGCGTCATCCCTTTGACATTGTTCTTTGTGTTCAAGACCACGATAGCCCCAGGTCTTCATTCCAGGCCGTGCAGAAGAGCCCTAGGCCCACTTCTAGGTGGTTAGTTGAAGTCCCTTCCCTTAGCAGCTACGCCAATTGGAGAAGATTTCCTTGTTGCAGGCGCATGTGAAGAAGGTGGGCAAGATAGTCCCACATCGTGGGATTAGGAGCCGTAGCTGTGACATAAGTTGTTTTTGTGCATAGGCTTTATCGCCCAAGCACACGAAGGTCGAGTCCCCATACATCTCATGACCCGTTTAACCCACCTAAGCCTTTCACTCCTTGGCTGCAACACTCACGCACGCAGCCCTGGACCCGATGTTGCTCTGATCCGATTACCCGGTTATGACCTGTACCTAAGGGGAGGAAGGAAGGAAGAAAACGGCAGAGAGAGAGCGGGATAGGGGAGGGTTTTTCTCTTCTGTGCATTGTGCAACACTTAGTCGTTGGGAAGGAAAGAAGAGAAGAGGAAGAAGCTTTGAAGAAGGGCAGAAGGAAAGACAAGGCTGAAGACTCAAGCAGAAGAAGCTAAGAAGAAGAAGAGCAGTAGAGAAAGCTTTGAAGGCACTATAGTAGGCGACAGTTAAGTCGTCTGATACCAAATCAGACATCTGATCACTGTTCATTTATTTGATTCATTTGAGTAATTGATATGTACTTAATTAAGGCTAATAATCGGTGATCTAAATCACCATTATTTTGGCTTTTCTATTCATTTGTCTTGAAATATATTAAGCATCATTGAATATTTAATGTGACAAATTAGTATTCATTGAAATATCTTTATTGTGCTTCATTCATTGTGCTCATTTATATTTTAATTAAAGATTAGCTCGTGAATGCAATACTTGCTCCCTGTGTTCGACCTCGGACTTCATTTAGATTTTGAGTTATAAATTATATTTGTTGAGAGATCTATTTAGGAGACTTTACTACAATGAGACACACTTAAAACTCCTACCTAGATCGCATCCAACAAGGAGCCATTCAATGTACTCCTCATTTTCCTGTCCATCATCAGATAGACGAATGTAGTTTACCTCTAGGAATCAGATCGCACACTTAGAAAGTAAGACTCTGCTGTTGCAGAGTCAATGGTTGGTTCTAGTGTAGTAGAATAGACCCTGTAGTTGCAATCCTAGTGATAACATATTCCCATTAATTTCCTAATTGAAATGAACAAATTAGGACTTGTTGGGTAGGAATACTTACTTCATTCCCTCTATGACAAATGTAGAAAAGTCGATCCATTGTCAAGAACTAGGTTCCATCATATGCCTCCAAGGTCAACTTAGCAGGAAGCCCACAATAACATTTTCGACCATGGATCATGGTCATGAATTCATCGACCATACCTACACTTCTGTACAGTTACTAAGAAACCATCTCGCAATTGAACCATTCATATTCTACTTAAATATGGATAAGTCATTTCACTCTTACAGTAAAATTGAACCTATTTAGGTAACATTAGGTTTACTCAAAGTACATAAGACTACCAAATATCATAGTAGAAGTTCATCACATTTAGTTCAATTGATAGCAAGACGGCAATTAGAGAAGTCATGAAGTTCCTTAAAGGCATGTCGACTCCATCAAATCGTTTCAAAAATCGAATCTAAAAACTACTTCATCGGGAAGTGGTAGTTCTGAAGCCACCTTAATCGAGGATGAACCTGGAACGAGATTAAGAAATGTAATCGAGAGGTTATCTATGATCATCACCAAATTCTCCATGACAAACGCTCCCCCACTTAAACAAACAGTCGGGGCAACATTTGGGGGCATTACCAATTGCAAAGTTTTTACCACAAACGTTACTCTCTCAAAAGTATTCAGTAGCTTGAGAGTAAGGGGGATATAATGAGTGACAGAAAATGCCCTCGAACCCAAAAATTTCACAAGAGAATCGAGAAAAAGGGTCCGACCCAGAAAGACCCGGATACAAGCGGGTTTGAGGATTTGACCCACTTGCATCCGAAAAAGGTATTGTGTACAGGGGGTATGGGAACCTAGCCCACCTACACCTAGAAGGGCTTAGATATGCTCAGATCTAGAGAACCCGACCCACTAAAACAGACGATGGAAAAAGTATAGCACGACTGTACTTCCAATAAATGGTGACATGACCACCAAAATCAAGAACCTGACAACATACATACCCTGACAATGGGCGTATCCAATCAGAAGATCTCGCAATGGAACCAACACCAGCATAATAAATAGCAGAGAGAGGCCCCTGAGGTCCGCAACTAGGCAACACAAGAGAGAAAAAGAGATTGTAATCTTGTTCTTTACTAGTGCATATTTGGGAGCATTATCCTCCCCCAAGACGTACTTCCATTGCGGTGGAACTGGGTTACCAACTTCTTTACCTCTCATGCGATTGGTTAAGTTGTTGAGTTGGACCCTCCGATTACTCGAGAGCCCAATCACTGCCCATATTTCTAGCCTCGTACCATCGTTGTCCTTATGGATCAGTGATAATTCCACATTTATTGACATAATTTATGTCTAATTAATGCTAGTTTGAGGGTAAATTAGGTTAAGATGCATTTGTATATGCTAGATTAGACATTTAGTGCATTTTGTAAATAATGCATAATTTTGAGTTTTTCTGTAATATTTCTTTTAGCTATCTCTTTTGCCTTGATGTTCTTATTTATATGTGTGTAGGTGCCTGGTACCAAGCTGACCGGACCTTAGTAGGAGGAAGATTGGCGATTGAGCTCACTTAGGCAGATGATTGAGGAAAGTTGGTGAACCCAATTACCTAATCCAATTAGCCCTTAGACCTAACCTAATTCCCCTGACATAATGTTTACCCAACCTAGCCTAATTTTCTGATATAATAACCAACCACCACACCTCAATTTCTAAACTTATTGGCTAGCCATTATTAATGGAACCAACCTTAATTTTCTACCTAACTTAGTCCTAAATCCTAACCTAACAAACCTTATTTGGTTATCCCTTTTATCCTCCAATAAAAACTATTTTCTATGGTCAAAATACACCATATTTATCCATTACTATATTAATAAACACCAGTTTATCATCATTCTTATGACTTTAAACAAATCTAGCTTTTAGGTTTTTAACTCCATAAACGGGTTTTTTGCATTGCATTTAGGCATAACCTAGGTCAGGCATGCATTGCATTTTTTTTGTATTTTTAACATCTTTACTTAGGTGTTAAGGTTAAGTAGATGTTCAAAACCTTAAAACCCTAGCACTCAAGAAGGAAGAAAGTGAAGAAGAAGTTCATTTCAGCTGAATGCTAGTTGGATCCAACTCATCTCAACTGAATATCAGCTCACATGGGATAAGTTTAGCTCCTTCCAGCTCCATTTAGCTCATCTTAGCTGGATGGTAGCTCAGGGTAGCTCATCTTAGCTCAACCCACCTCAACTCAGCTCAGATCTAGCTCAACTTAGTTGAGTCTAGCTCATCCTAGCTCCGGTCAGTTCACTGGGAGCTCTAGCTAGCTCAGCTTAGTTGACAGGAGTTCATTCCAGCTCCAACTCATTCCAAGTCCAACTCTACCTAGCTCCATTTAGCTCACAACAGCTGAACTCCCTCCAGCTTAGCTACTACTTGACTACTTAATATCTAAGCTAGCTCAGGAGTTCTCATTAGAGGCAGTTCCAGCTCAACCTAGCTTCAGCTAGGTTAAAAACAACTCAACTTAGCTCAACTACTCAAGCTTAGCTACTAGCATAAGAACTATCTAGCTAAGCTAAGTAGTTGAGCTCCTCATGAAGACCTCCTCAGCAGATTCAGCTCCAGTCAGCTCTTCCTTAGCTCCTCTTCTCAAAACCCTAACTCCTCGACTACTACTCTACTAGTTAAGCTAGCTTAGCTAAGCTCAAAACCAGCTCCACCTCCATGGTCATCCATCATCCACCACAACTCTAACCTAAACCCTAACCTAACTCCACTCCAAGTCCACCACCTAAGCAAGCTACCTACTCCACTCTTAGTTGGCACCACCAACCCCCATGTCCCTTCACACCACCACCTCCAAAAGCCACCTAGTTTTCCCTCCAAAACCACCTAATAACTACCCTTTTGTTGGTGGCATAACCAACCTCCATCCTAGCCCTACATCTCACCAGATGTGCCATCTCCACCCTCCGTATATGGCGCCAACTACACCCCCTTCTAGAAGCCTTTTTGGCACCAACACAAGAGGCACCAAAAGGGAGTAACCACCACTTAACTACTCCCTTGAGTTGGTGCCAAAATAATCTAACCACACCCTCCATTTTGGCGCCAACTCCACCTTATATCTCTACCATAAACACCACCCTACAACCATCATCCAACCCATCCTCACCTTTCAAAAGGTGCGCCAACCCTTAACCCTCAACCTCACCAAAAAATGGCACCAACCCAACCATAACCACCACTCAACACACCCCTACATGTGGCACCAACCTAATCTAACACTCCATCCATTAACCACCCTCCTAAGCCTTCATCCTAACCCTACAACACACCACACAACCCCTTAACCCTAGTCTCCACCTAGGGTTGGCGCCAACTCCTAAGAAACCTCTTCATTTTGGCACCATTAACCCTAGCCCTAGGATCCCATAACCATCCCCTATAAGCCATCCTAGCCATCCATCCTTTAATCATACCTATACCCCTACCAATCATATAAAGTGACCATTAACTACCCATTTCAAATCATCCTTGGTGACAATATTTCTACCCATATTCCACCCATAGCCAACGTCCAAGGAGGGAAGGAGAGGAGGAAGAAGATCAAGGAGACACCCTATCTCCTGTTGGTGCTAGAGCACCACAATCGTTTATTTTGATGATAACAAAACACGTGTCTTTTAACATTTGCTTTTGAGTCCTAGTTTTCAGGCCAAATTGCAAATGGAGACAAGTGTTTCAAAGGAGATCGAGCTCGCATCCATGGCAGATTGGAGGAGCTGGACAGAGGCGGAGGAGCTTCGCGAGGAGTGAAAGCTTGAAGAAGGAAGGAGATGAAGAATATGATAGATTTCCTTTTATCTTGTTCTATATAATTTTGTTTCTTTGTTTTGCTCTTTATTTCTATCTTAGATCTTATGTTAAAGAGTCTCAAAGAACCCTTAAAGTAGTCCTAGGAACACCTTTATTACCCTAGAATACTTAGGTTTTCTATAAAGAACTTAGAAACCAAAATAGGGTTTAGACAGCCTTATCAGACATCTAATCTGGAAATCAGATGTCTGATATTGAATTTTAAGACGTCTGACTTTTTGATCAGATGTCCAATACATCTAGACTAGACTTAGTAGGTTCTGTCTGTTAGAATCAGTCGTCCAGACCTTAGTCTAGATGTCTTAGGAGACGTCTGATGCCTTTGCCAGACGTCCAATTACTGGAACGTTGGCTGCCTTCATAAACATTAAGGAAATGACCGTTAGCCTTGTATCAGACATTCGTAGAGAACCTCATACGTCTGATATATGACCGTTTTGTCTCGGCTGACCCAAAATCTCTTTTCAGAGATTTTCTAGCCATTGTACTTTCTTGGGAATCCATTTCCGCAAAACAATAGATTTTTAGACGTCCAAACCTAGTGCCAGACGTCCTGTATGTCGTCTGATGGCCATACACTAGAACCCTGTTTAGGTCTGATTCAAGTCAGGAAGGAAACCTGCCTAGAATCAGACGCCTGACTTAATTCCCAGACATCTTAAACAGGTTTCCCAGACGTCTGATGCCATGACCAGATGTCTGATGACCCTGTTAGAGTCATGATTAATTCTGACTATGACCTGATTTGCCTTGGATTTGCACCCAATAGCTATGGAAGCCTTCCAAGGCCTTCTTAGGCCCTCTATAAATAGAGGAGAACCCTTGCCACTCTAATACACAACTTGTAAGATATTTCCACTCATTTTGTGTCAAATTGAAGTAGAAGAAGCACTTTTTCTCAAAGGCTTGTTCCACACCCAAGTGCCTCATCCAATTTGAGCACCCGCTCTCCCTCTACGATTACAAGAGCGACAAAGCGCAGCCGCGTGGTTCACGCACCCGCGTCGTCACATCGACGCACTTCCACCAAAGGGAAGCTTCCTAACTCCTATAGAAGCTAGGTTTAAATATTTATGGCTCTATAGGATTGTTGTACATTTTATTGTCTTTGGTTGGGTATCCGCTTTGCGAATTCCCGTCTCCTTCGCGAGACAAAATCCTTCTTGTGAAGAGAAGGGGTTTTGAGGTACACTACCCTCGGTCTAAGTAGTGTGGTTGTAATTGAGGTTCAGTCACCCTCGTTCAAGTGACTAGGTTTAGTGGATTTGATCGACTAGGTCGATTAAGAAATCCTAACTCGAGAAGGTTAGGTGGTGGTTTCCACCCGGTTTGGGTTTCCACCTAAAGATACTTGTGCCTATTGTGTGATTGCTTATTTTTGTGAGATTGTCTATTTTAATTCCGTACTTTATATTACGTCACGCATATATCACCCCGTCCAAGTAGGGAATTACATCTCCTTGGTGGCTTCAACTTCTTCTTCCTTGTGTCACCACCAAGCCAAGGAGGAAGGTTAGTTAAAGAGGACATCAAGAGGAGGAGATACTGAGGGTGGTCCACGCTACCCTAGGGAGAAGCTCTTGGAGTGGAAATCTTCTACTCAAGGAGAAGGAGGCACACCCACCTAGGGTTTACCACAAGGAGGATGTTTAAGAGAGTAGATTTCCTTTTGGTCCTGGGGCAACCAAGACTGGAGTAGGAATTCCAGGCAGCAACATCATCATCAACATTATCTTCCTAAGCTTTCTTCTATATTCTTGTTATTTCTTTTGCATGGTAGTGTAGTGTTTTTGTTGGAGATTACAAGTGAGAACCCCTCTCACTTGTGAGTTCTTTAACCCTTTGTAAAATAAATTTTCAAATAAACAAAACCATTCCTCTATTTTTTTTTGACAGCTTGTGATTGTGTTGTGACTTACTTCTTCATTACACTAGGCCTTTCGTGCATAGAGTGAGTTGGAGAAGCAAGGCACTTGTTGCTTTGCATTTCCCGTAGTTTCAATTTCCGTCTCTCTCTCCACATTTGTTTTGCCATATTCAAAACCCTAAAAAAAAATTGCATATTTCAAAACCTAAAAAAGAAGTTGATTTTCAAGATTCAAGGGAGGGATTTTGGTAAAAGCATTCCTACCTCTCTTGGACGACCCGAATACTTTCCCAAGTACTCAGAGTTTAGAAATTTAAAAGCGATTCAAATTGCATGTTACAACTACTTAAAACCCATTTTTATAAATCATGTATTTTAGTGATCACTTTTTGACGCCGTTGCTGGGAAATTTTTTTTACTTATCAAAATTTTGTGAAAATTAGCTTTCAGAATCCTTGTGAAATTTTACACAACATATAAAATCACAAAAAATTTTATTGGCCAGTGGTGGTACTAAAAGGTCCAAAATACCCATAGTTATCATTTTTGGACTTGATACAAACACAGAAAAATCTTAAAAAATGTCAAACGAATTCCTAAAATCACAAAAAAAATATTTTCTAGAATCCTTGTTTGATTTGCCTCCCAGTAGTGGTGTTTTTTTCTTTGTTTGGACCACTACTTAACAAGAAAAGCCTAAAGCAATTCACTAATAATTAAAATTTCTACTTAGGTTCAAATCAATTAGGGTTTCTTTTCATTTTTTAGACTCACATTTTAAAAGGAAATCTACCTTCACCCATGCAACTTGATTTCTTTTTGTTTGTGGATCTCAAACTTGTTTGAAAACTTAAAAAGAAAACCCTAAAAGATACTAAGCTAAATCAAATCCTAAAAGTAGAAAAATAACAAAAATTGGGTGACAACTTGATTGACATTGGAATCACTCTTTCCAATTTTTACACACACTAAAAAAATTTGAAATAACAGGGCATTACCCCGGTCAACGCCCTCCACATTCCCGTGCACATTTAGATACCTAAGCCTAATTAAAAAAGGTAGTCATTTGACCACTTAATAACTTCACCAAAGATTTGGCTTGATATTCAATTTCTAAGAGTTATTAAACGTTCCTAATTCCTCTTGAAAACGCGGTGACAAACTTAAAGGGAAGTCAAATAACGGGTACGAGTTTACACAAGCTCCTGGTGATTTTCCCAAGACAAGCTTGGGCCCAATCCAGCTCTTTAGTCTACCTGGGTAATCATTAGGAAGCAGGTTTATTTATTAATTGCTTATTTATTGGGTTCTCAAGTCTTAAGTTTTTAAGGAGTTTACCTTAAGTCAGATTGAGGCTTGGTTGTCTGTTTTACACACTTTCTCTCATCTATCTCTTCTCCTCCCCTCCCATCCTCCAGTTAGTGTATGCACGACCAATGGTCCCAAAATCCGCACTTGGAGGGACCAACTGATTTTTCGACCTTCCGCACCGCCCGTACTTGCTTGTTTGATTCATCTTCTTCCTCTACTGAAAATCAAGAAAAAATGGAAAAAGCCCAAAACCATAAAAAAGGCACTAACCCATCGTCTTCTAACCATCAAAACGGGAACCCCAATTTGAACCTGATGTTAAGGTTCTCGAACCACAATTTGAATGTCGCAATTTGAAATCCCGTCTTAGAAGAAGCCGATGAAAAATTTTCAAAATTTCGACTCATTTCTCATGGTTGTAAACCAACTCCAACAACTCTAAGCAAATAAAAAACAATTGACTATGACCATTACAAACCTAGCCAATAATAGACCACCTAATGCTGAACCTACTATTCTGTTGAGGGAATTCTATGATCCCTCAAACTTTGAAGAAAGACTAGGGGTGATCATCTCTGATGGAGAATTTGAAATTAAACCTGCAGTCCATCTCATTAAGCACGTTCATGGACTTCCTCGAGAAGACCCGTTTAGTGATTTAGAGGAGCTCATGGTCCTCACCCAAACCACCAAATCCCGAAACATTTCGGAAGATTTATGGCTAATGCGGCTTTTCCTTCTATCTCTTAAAGATAAGGCTGCTTACTGGGTTAGGACCGTAGGAAAACCAATTACTACCTGGACACAATTAAAAAGCTCATTTCTAAGAAAATATTTCCAAATTGGTTGAACTAATGCTTTACATCGCGTTATAACGACCTTCCAACAAAAATCTAGTGAGCCTATGCATGAAGTATGTGAAAGATTTCAAGACTTATTAAGAAGCTGCACCCACCATGAGGTGCCACTTTGGTAACTAGTGCAGATATTTTAGCATGATCTTGATGACCAATTGAGACGATTTGTTGATGATTCATGTGGGGGCAACTTTTTAAATAAAGATGCCAAAAATGTCTACGAACTTTTCGACGAAATGAGAGAAAGTTCTTTCAGTCACTCGTCCATGGACACCTTTGGCAGAAATGCCAATTCCCATGTAAATGTCGATGAAGCAGGCTCACAACAACAATCTCTCTTGGTTACACAAAATGATTTGCAACTTTTTGCATAAGGACTCGATCAGATGCAAATCAATCAAAAGAAAATGGAAGAAAATTTTAATGCGTGACCGCAAAACTCATTATCGACCAACCCTAACTCTCGCCTTTCTAACTTCGACACTAGCCCGACTCTCCTCCGCCGGGAAAATTTGCAACAAATCGATACAAGTGAATTTCAAAATCTTGACTTTGCACCTGAAATTGTTGGGACTTTGATAATTATTCCATATATGTCCCAATAAATGAAAATATTTTCACTCTCTAGGATAATTTTAGAAATAATTCTTCTAATATTTATAATCCTACTTGGAAAAATAACCCTAATTTTTCCTGGAAGAATACTAATCAAATTCCGCATTTTCAAAATCAAATGGAGAATTTTGGCCGAAATTAACATTTGTAGGTTGATATTAATGAAAACCCTGCAAGGAATGCAAACAACAAATGAACGATGTTACCCGTGCCGTTTCTAATTTACAAAATCAAATCGCAGTAACGCTTGATCAAAGGCCAATAGGAAATCTGCCCTCCCAACCTGTCCTAAACCCCAGAAATTAGTGGAATCAATTTCAAAGCAGAAATAATCAAGGTCAACAACTAATAAATCTCACACCTCAATTTCCACCTGATTTTCAAAACCTGCAACAAAATCAACGTTTTCCACAGTGAAATAACCACACTGTCAATGCAGTAACATTAGGAAGTGGAAAAACTACACACAATGCGGAACCCTCATGAGAAAATAAACCGGATCAAGAGCATTTTTTTCCCACCTCCGTTCGCTCTCAAGAAAAGGAAGCCAGCACAAACACGACACCTTTCCTACAGACATTGAACTCTAAGAAGAAGAAACCCAAAAAAACTGAGCCAATTGAAGAACAATTGCATGAATTATTTGGCTAAGTGGAAATTAACATCCCTCACCTAGACTAAGTTAAATACTTACCTACCTATGCAAAATTTTTAAAAGAAATTTGTACACCAAAAAGGTAGCCTAAAAATCTAGGAAAGGTTGTCCTTTCTGAGACAGTTAGCTTTGTTATTCAGAGCAAGTTGCCTCACAAAAGAAAGGACCTAGGTGGTCCATTAATATCTGTTGTCATTAATGACACAACTTTTGATTGTGCCCTCTTAGACCTAGGTGCATTAATAAACCTCATCCCTACTATCTTTTTGGATGAATTTCAGTTTGGTGAACTCAAACCGGTGAAGGTCACCCTTCAACTTGTTGACCAATCTGTTATTCACCCAAAAGGGATCGTAGAAGATGTCATTGTTTGGGTACAGAATTGTCTCTTCGCTGTGGACTTTTTAGTCCTCAACATTGATGTACCCGAAGCTTTAAAGAATGCACCTATTATTCTTGGAAGACCCTTCCTCGCCACCGCCAAAGCCAACATAAATTGCGATTCCGGTAAAATGGACATCTCTTGCTGTGGTGACACACTCACTTTAGATATTTTTAAGGCCTCTAAAAGATTCCACGAGCCAGATTTCTTCGATGACTTTGATTCTGAAACCTCAAATCTTCTTGAGGAAATGCTTTGTATGGATACGTGTTTTGCAATAAACCCTTTTCCTGAGCAGCAACAATAGTCTAACCCACCCTCACCCACCACATCGAATTTCACGTTAACCTCTAACCCCATTCCGGAACTCAACATGCAATTAGATTTGAAACCTTTGCCGAATCCCTTAAAATATGTATTTTTGGGCCCCAACCATATAAAACCCCTTAGTATTAATGCCCAACTATCGGAGTTACAAGAGGAAAAACTACTCAAAATTCTGAATAAATATCAAAAAGCAATCGGTTGGACTTTAAATGATTTAAAAAGCATTGACGCGTCCTATTGCGCTCACTGTATTTATCTTGAGGACGATTCTAGACCCTCCCGCCAACCTCAACGTCACTTAAACCTAAATATGCAGGAGGTCGTAAAATGGGAAATAATGAAATGGCTTGATGCGGGAATTATTTACCCTATCTCTGATAGCCAGTGGATTAGCCCTACACAGGTTGTACCCAAGAAACTTGGCCTCACTATTATTACTAATGATAAGGGTGAAGAAATTCCCACTTAGACTGCTTCTTCATGGCTTGTCTATATTGATTATAGAAAATTAAATACCGCCACAAAGAAGGATCACTTTCCACTCCCATTTATTGATCAAATTTTGGAGCGGTTAGTCGGGCAAGAATATTATTGTTTTCTTGATGGATATTTCGGCTACAATCAAGTCGCAGTCCACCATGAAGACCACGAAAAGACCACTTTCACCTTCCCCTTCGTAAACTTTGCTTTTCAAAGAATGCCATTTGGATTGTGTAATGCACCCGCGACTTTTCAATAGTGTATGTTAGCAATCTTTTTTGATTTGGTAGGCGATTGCCTGGAGGTCTTTATAGATGATTTTTCTATTTTTGGAGATTCTTTTAATCAATGTCTTTGGAATTTGGAAAGAACTCTCCAAAAATGTATTGAGGTTAATCTGGTTCTCAGTTGGGAGAATAGCCATTTTATGGTTTAGGAAGGCATTGTCCTGGGCCATGTTATTTATGGGAAGGGAATCTCGGTAGACAAAGCTAAAGTTGATATAATCTCCAAACTTCCCCTGCCCAGTTCGGTGAAACAAATAATATCCTTTTTGGGGCATGTGGAATTCTATCGACGATTCATCAAAGATTTCTCCAAAAATTCCCAACCTTTAAGCCACCTTTTAACTAAAGACCAACCTTTTGATTTGGATCAAGATTGCTTGGAGAGTTTTAATATTTTAAAACAAGCGATTACTGAGGCACCCATTCTGCAAGCACCCGACTGGGCTCATCCTTTTGAGCTTATGACAGATGCCTCAGATTTTGTAGTAGGAGTTGTCCTAGGGCAACAAATCAACAAGAAACTCATTGTGATTTATTACGCAAGTAAAACACTTGATGAAACACAACAAAATTATACTGTAAAAAGAACTTCTTGCGATCATTTTTGCCTTAGAAAAATTTCATTCATATCTTTAGGGTCACACATCACCATATACACTGATCACTTGGCCTTGAAATATTTGCTGAATAAGAAGGATGCAAAACCCTGCCTAATTCGATGTATTTTATTGTTACAAGAATTTGACTTAGAAATCAAAGATAAAGCGGGTTCGCAAAATGTCGTGGCTAATCACCTTTCAAGACTTAACACTGGTGATGTTTTGACCCAACCAGCCATTTTTCCAGATGAAACGGTCCTAACATTAAAACCCCTCCCTTAGTATGCTGATTATGAAAATTATCTCGCCACTGTACGATTCCCTTCTGACTGGCCTAAACACAAGAGGGATAAGTTCTTTGTTGAGATTAAATATTACTTTTGGAAGGACCCCGATCTGTTCCGTATTTGTGCTGACCAAGTCATTAGGTGGTGCGTTCTCGATTCAAAAACATATGATATTCTGAACCACTGTCACTCAACGGCTTGCAGTGGACATTTTCGGGGAAGAAAATGACGGCCAAGGTGCTAAATGCTAGATTTTATTGGCCTATAATACATAAAGATGCTCATGAATTTTCTCGGTCCTGTGTGTGTTGCCAGAGCATCGGCAACATGAATTCTAAGGATATGATGCCCCTCAACCCGATTTTGGAAGTTGAAAATTTTGATGTGTGGGGCATTGAATTCATGGGACGATTTATCACCTCTTTTGAGTACCAGTGCATTTTAGTCACAGTCGACTATGTTTCAAAATGGATTAAAGCCGTACCCACACGCACCAATGACCATCGAGTCGTCGTGGATTTTATAAAGAAAAATATTGTTTCGCGTTTTGGTGTTCCTAAGGCCATTATTAGTGATGAAGGCTCACATTTCACGCATTCTCAATTTCATCAACTTCTTGCTAAATATGGGGTGAACCATAAAATCTCCACACCATATCACCCTCAAACTAATGTCCAAGCTAAAGTCTCCAATCGAGAGATTAAAAATATTTTGCAAAAGACGGTTAAGCCTGACCGAAAAGATTGGTTGTTAATGTAATTGCCTACGAGAGGGGGTGAGATATGCGTGACGTAATATAAAATGTGGAATTAAAATAGACAATCTCACAAAAATAAGCAATCACATAATTAAACAAGTATTTTTAGGTGGAAACCCAAACCAGGTGAAAACCACCACCTAACCCTCTCGAGTTAGGATTTTTCGATCGACAAAATCGATCAAATCCACTAAAGTACTACTTTAACGAGGGTAGTACAACCTCAATTACAACCACGCTACGAGTACGAGGGTAGTGTTTCTCAACCCCTCCTCTTCACAAGGAGGATTTTGTCTCACGAAGGAGACGGGAATTCGCAACGTGAATACCCAACCAATAACAAAGAAAGATTACAAAACAACCTATAGAGCCAACAAAGATTAACCTAGCTACTATAGGTAAAGATACTTCCCTTTGCTTGGAAGTGCATCGGCTTGATGAGGATGCGTGAACCACGCGGCGGCGATTGGTCGCTCTGATAATCTCGGAGGGAGAGCGGGTGTGAAACGAAGATGAAGCTCTCAGGTGTGGACATGGGCTTTGGAGAGCTTAGAACTTCTTCTTAGTATCAATGTGACACAATAAGAGTGGAAAGTAGTCTTGCTAGGTGTATCTCTACAAGGCAAGGGTCCTCTATTTATAGAGGGCCTAGGAAGGCTTTGGAAGCCCTTAGAAAGCTTCCAAAGCTATTGGGGTTGAACCCAAGGCAAAATAGGCCGTAATCAGAATCAATGATGATTTTGACATGGTCATCAAACGTCTGGTCTAGGTATCAGACGTTTGGAAAACCTGTTTAAGACTTCTGGGAATTAAGTCAGACGTCTGATTCTAGACGGGATTCCTTCCTAACTTAGTTCAGACCTAAATAGGGTTTTAGTGCATGGCCATCAGACGATATACGGGATGTTTGGCCCTAGGTCTAGACATCTGAAAACCTATTGTACTATGGAAATGGATTCCTAAGATAGGTTAACGGCTAGGAAATCTAACAAAGGAGATTTTGGATCAACTAAGGCTAAACGGTCACATATCAGACGTCTGGGGTCCTCTACGGACGTCTGATATAAGCCTAACAGTCATAATCCTCAATGTTTACTTGGTAGCCAACGTTCTACTGATTGGATGTCTGGCACAAACATCAGACGTCTTCTAAGACATCTGAACTAAGGTCTAGACATCTGATGTCATCAGACAGAAGCTACAAAGTCTAGTCTAAGTTATTGGACGTCTGAGTCAACAGTCAGACGTCTTAAAAGTCACTATCAGATGTCTGATTTACAAATTAGACGTCTGATTAGGTTGTCAGAACCCTATTTTAGTTTTCTAAGTTCTCTACGGAAAACCTAAGTATCCTAAGGTTCTATAGGTGTTCCTAGGACTATTTTAAGGGTTCTTTGAGGCTCTTTAACATAAGATATAAGAAAGAAATAAAGAACAAAATAGAGAAACATAATTACATAGAACAAAATAAAAGGAAATCTATTCTATTCTTATCTTCACGCTTCTTCAGGCTATCGCTTCTCTCGAAGCTCCTCTGTAATGACCCAATTCCCGAGTCCCTACGAGACACGAGAATCGGACCGACTCGACTAATCCCAAGACCTAGTCGTCCAACGAGGAAGTAACCAAAAGAGCAGTAAAATAAACCACATTCAGCATGAATATAACTAGCAATAACAAAAATACAGCAGTAAGAAAAGGAACTACTACAGTATGTACCACCACAACAGTAGAACAACATTTATAACATAACATGAACTACAAGTAAAGAAAAGTACAGAGAGTAACAAGAACTACTCACTACAGTGGAACAAAAAGGGGTACAAAAGAACTACGGTAACTCTATTGGACCCTACTCGGCCCAGCGTCCTCTGCAGCGGCTGACCCTGGCTGCTCAACACTTGGTCCTGAAAAGTAACGAGTGTAACACGTCAGCGAAACGCTGAGTAGAGTGGCAACTAAAACTGAAGAAGCAGTAGAGTGTACAGTAGCTGTTATATTTTGTTACTTTCTTTATTTACGTCTTTCTATTATTTCACGATTTATTTATTTCTCAGATCCTTCACTTGATCTCGAATGTTCCTCGTGGGAACGATCTTGATTGCAGTCTTTTCCAAAAAGTAGAAGTAACACGTGGTGCTCTCCTGGCCGGGAGAGTCCCCCGTGGTGATCCTACCCTCAGTCAACCACCCCAAGGTCGCTGACAGACGTAGCTGTGACTACGGCACGCGCGATAAACGCACGGGTAGCTACCCCGCACTGGCACGCGGTCAGTCGTTTCCGTTAACGGGTGCTCCCCAAAGCACAGCACGGAACCAGTATAGGGCAGAGCCCTCTCAGTAATAGGGGTCCAACCCCTCCACAGTCCACGCACCCTCGCCTGACTACCCTGATTTGCCCAGTGGGCCTAACAAGTCGGTGTAGGAGGCTAGAAGAACCCCAGGGCCCGTGGGGTAGCTAGTGCTCTCCCTACACTAGTAGCTCTCCTCGTTACTGCGTACGCGAGGGCCAGCAAGTCGGTGTACAGTGGCCAAACCCACCCCGGTCTCAACCTGAGGGCGGCAAGCTCCCCTCTACACTAAGAGGTAATGTGTGCTCTCTTTGGTACCACATACCCAAGAGACAACACACTTCCACATTTCATTTCCTCAGTTCCATTCATTCTCTTTCCAGGAGTTCTACTCCTAATTCCCCGTAAAGTTCCAGCTCCTTTAACTCAGCTCATTTAGGTTTCACCGTTCCAGTTTTACGTTCATACAACCCATGTTTTCCATCATGTTTATTTATTCACAACAGGCAGCGGTTAAACCAATTTACAGGCACCTATTATTTCCTTTCCACTTTTCAGAGACTGCAATATTTATATATTCCACTAGTTCTCCAGTCCTAGGATTCATGCCGTACCCTAGAATCTATCATACAATCTAGTTTTCCAGCCCTATGATTCATGCAATACCCTAGGATGTATCATTCAATCTAGTTTCTCATTCCTAGGATTCATGCAATGCCCTAGGTTCTATTAATTGTTCCATAATTGTAATAAATTATACTAACGAATTTAAAATCCACTCTACCAGCTACAACGGGAGTACTGGGGCGTGGTCGGAAATCCCGCGCGCCTCCGCAACCCCCGAGACTGCAATGGAATGGGATCCTAACACAAGGATCAAACACAAGGAGTTTCTCAGAACAGTATATAATTACTGTAACCGGGTAGAGGATTTTATTCTGAAAAGAACGCAACTCGAAACGCGGAAAACGGACTCCGAACGGGCCCTAAATGGGTCGAAAACGACGAAACAGTCCAAAATCAGACATCTGGAACCTCTTCCAGACGTCTTAAAATGTGGGTCAGATGGTACCTTCGTTCTGTGTAGTCCCTCAGACGTCCAGAAGCCTGCGGGGGCGTCTGGCCTAGTTTCCAGACATCCGATGGTCAACCCGGACGTCTGGAAGTCCTCTCCATCGTCTGGCACTGCGGCTAGACGTACGATTCGCGTTGGATGGCGAGTCTCGCGCCCTCCCGAGTAGAACCTACACGTATCCACTCCTCGCTCTCAGTACGACGGGTTGCAGACGAAGGCACGGTGGATGGCTGCATGGCCGTACGTGCGAAAAAGGAAGAATGACGAAATAACTTACTTTGAAGACGTCTGGACAGTCCTCCAGACGTCTTCACCGTCGTCTGGTTGGAAGGCCAGACGTCTGATTTTGGAAAAACTTCCAGAATCAGAGCTCGACTTGCTCTCCGCCCGCGACACACGGCCGCGCCGCGCCCCGTCCGCCTGCTACTCGAGTTGCAGCAGCCCTCTCGGGACACTCCAAGCCCGCTGCTCCACCGCCGGCCGGCTCTAGCTGCCCCGGCAAGCTCGAGCCCTCACGATCGAGCGTCTCCTCCCTCGCACAACACCTCCTCTCGCACACTTGCTGCGCCCGCTGCTGCCGCCGCTCGCTCTCGCATCGGTTGGAAGAAGAAGAAGGAAGCGGAGGAGATGAGAGTGAGGGAGAGGGCCTTATAAGGCCGCGCGGGGAGAGAGAGAGAGAGAGAGCGCAGCACTGCGCCCTGCAGGAGGAGAGAGGGAAAAAGAGGGAAAGGAGTGGCGGTTGCAGGTCTGCGCGCGCCTGCGCGCAGACGCAACCCAGTACGCCGCAGAAATTAAATCCCAGACGTCTGGAAGGGGTTCCAGGCGTCTGGTCAGACATCTGGGCCACCTCCCAGACGTCTGGAAGGGGTTCCAGACGTCTGGTCAGACATCTGGGCCACCTCCCAGATGTCTTAAAAAATGTCTTGAAGCCGCGTTCGTAACAATATAACAAACTCAAAGGAAGTTTCGTCCCCGAAACTTGCGCTAACTAGGGTGCGGGAGAAAAAAACGTCATATAAAAACATAACAAACTCAAAGAGGACCGAAGCCGGTCTGAAAAGACGTACCCGCGAAGAGCTCCGGGTACCGCTCCCGCATTGCCGCCTCAGGCTCCCAGGTAGCCTCCTCGTACCGCTGGCTCCTCCACAAAACCTTCACCAGGGGTACCTGCTTTCGTCACAAACTGCGGACGGCTCGGTCAAGAATCTGCACTGGCCGCTCGGGGTAGGTCAGGTCGTCGCCCACCCCGACGCTCTCGTGACTAAGTACGTGACTGGGATCGGCTACGTACTTCCTGAGGTTGGACACGTGGAACACATCGTGCACACCAGAAAGCTGAGGAGGGAGGGCAAGTCTGTATCGTGCGCTCAGACTGTCCGTCCATCTGGGGGTGGTAAGCTGTACTAAACCTCAACCGCGTCCCCAGGGCCTGCTGAAACTCAGCCCAAAACTGGGACGTAAAGCGGGTATCCCGGTCGGATACGATCTCCCACGGAACTCCGTGTAGTCGTACCATGTCGCGGATATACCTCTCTGCCAACTGTGCTGGTCCCAAAGTGACTCGGATCGGCAAGAATCGTGCTGTCTTCGTCAGTCTATCCACAATTACCCAGACTGCGTCGTGTCCTCGCTGGGTAACAGGTAAGCCCACCACCAAGTCCATGGTGATGCTCTCCCACTTCCACTCTGGCACTGGAAGCGGTTGTAGCGGCCCTGCAGGCCTCTGATGCTCGACTTTCACCTGCTGGCACACTAAGCACTACTGCACGAATTCACCCACATCCCGCTTCATCCCCCTCCACCAAAACTCGCGTCTCAAGTCGTGGTACATCTTCGTGTTTCCGGGATGTATGGTGAATCTGGAACCGTGTGCCTCAGTCAGGAGCTCTCTCAACAGCTCCTCGTCCCTGGGAACGCACAACCGTCTGCTCAGGCGTAGCACCTGGCCTGTGAAAGAGAAGTCCCCTGGGTCTCCTGACAGTATTCTGTCGCGCAAGGACTGCAAGTACGGATCGGCCATTTGTCCTATGATGGTGCGGTCTATCAGCTCTGGCCTAGTCTGTCGTGTCAAAGTCACTACCCCACAGTGCCCCTGTAACTCTAGGAGTCGCCAACTGCCTACCTCCTCCAAAAGGCTCCAACTCTGTAACTGTAAACTGGCCAAGTGTGTGGGCACCTTCCGGCTCAAGGCGTCAGCCACCACATTGGCCTTGCCCGGGTGATAGGAAATGCTGCAGTAATAGTCCTTCAGGAGCTCCAACCAACGTCTCTGTCTCATGTTGAGCTCCTTCTGATAAAAAAGGTATCTGAGGCTCTTGTGATCTGTGAAAATCGCGAAGTTCTCACCGTACAAGTAGTACCTCCAGGTCTTCAGCGCGAAGACGACAGCTGCCAACTCCAAGTCGTGGATAGGGTAGGTATGCTCATGGGGCTTTAGTTGCCGCGAAGCGTAAGCGACAACGTGACCCCTCTGCATGAGCACACCTCCTAACCCCTGCAAGGAGGCATCCGTGTACACAACGAACCCGCCACTACTGTTAGGGATGGTGAGCACGGGAGCCGAGGTCAACCTCTCCTTCAGCTCCTAAAAACATGCCTCATAGGCGTCTGTCCAAGTGAAGGGCATGCTCTTCCGGGTCAACTGTGTCATGGGACGCGCAATCTGTGAAAAACCTCTGATGAATCGTCTGTAGTAGCCTACCAGTCCTAGGAAACTGCGAATCTCGGTGACTGAACGAGGTCTCTCCCACCTGAGCACTGCCTCGACCTTAGTTGGGTCCACCGCCAAGCCGTCCCCAGAGATCACATGACCTAAGAAGGTCACCTCCCTCAACCAGAACTCGCACTTGCTGTATTTGGCGTACAGCCTACGTCGTCTCAGTGTGTCCAGAACCATCCGCAAGTGCTGTCCGTGCTGTGTCTGATCTCGAGAATAGATGAGTACATCATCAATGAATACCACCACGAACTGGTCCAAGTATGATCTAAACACCCGGTTCATCAGGTCCATGAAAGCAGTGGGGGCATTGGTCAGCCCAAACGGCATGACCAAAAACTCGTAGTGTCTGTACCGGGTGCGGAAAGCTGTCTTGGAGACTTCTGCCTCCCTGATCCTCAACTGGTGGTATCCAGAACTCAAGTCGATCTTGGAGAACCCCGTGGCACCTCGCAACTGGTCAAACAAGTCGTCGATCCTCGGCAGCGGATATCTGTTCTTGATGGTGACCCTATTAAGCTGTCGATAGTCCACACAAAGGCGTAGGGTACCATCCTTCTTCTTCACAAACAGTACCGGGGCTCCCCAGGGAGACGCACTGAGCCTCACAAAGCCCTTCTCCAAAAGATCCTGCAACTGAGACTTGAGCTCTCGTAGCTCAAGCGGTGCCATCCTGTATGGCGCGGTGGAGATGAGGCTGGTCCCTGGTACTAGTGAGATCTCAAACTCGATCTCACGCTTGGGCGGTAGTCCTGGTAACTCATCTAGGAACACGTCAGGGTACTCTCTGACCACCGGGATGCTCTGGAAGTCTGCCACAGGGCTGGGCTCTGCCACCACACAAGCTAGGAAGCCCTCACACCCCTGGCTCAAAAGTCTCACCGCCCGAAGTGCCGAAGTGCACCTGAAGCCTCCGTCCACTGGCTGTCCGTGAAACTCGAAAGTAGGCAACTCCGGCATGGAGAAGACAATCTTCTTCTCAAAACAGTCCACCAAGGCGTGGTAAGCGGACAGCCAGTCCATCCCCAGAATTACGCCAAAGTCCTCCATCTGTATCATAATCAGGTCAGCTGGCAGGCTATGTCCCCCGACGCTGACCTCGCAATCCGTGTACACCTCCTCAGCTACAAACAGCTGACCACTCGGACCTCTGATTACGAACGGATTCTCTAACAGCGTATAGTCCTGGCCCAAATTAACTGTGAAACTGGCTGTGACAAACGAGTGCGTAGCACCGGAATCGAAAAGTGTGTAAACGAGTCTGCCAGAAACTGAAACCATACTTGCCACCACCGATCCCGAAGCTCTGGCATCCCTGTGTGTTAGGGCGTTGATACGCCCCTCAGCTCTAGGTGCGGATGAAGCAGCCACACTCTGCGTCGGACGGGTAGGTGCTGGCCAGTACCCTCCTTGTGACTGCTGTCCTCCTCCTCACGCCTGGGAACCGCGGCCTCCTGCGCGCCCTCCAGTGCTTTGCGCGGGAAGTATCTGCTGACCTCCTGCCCTAGACGGGCAGTCCCTCCTGATGTGGCCCGGCTGGCCACACTGGTAACAGAGGAGAACCCGACTCCCACCCTCAGTGGGTCCCTGCTGTCGGCTGGGTGGGGGTCCGGTGCTGGCGACTGGCCCCTGTCGAGGGCCCCCAAAGGCCACTGATGGCCCTGCAAAACGTGACGGCTCTCCTGCGGACGCCACGTGTCTCCTCTCTCGCCGGCCCTGTGAAAAGTCTGGCTGAAAGGGCCTCTTCCGCCCGCCGTCGGTGTCTCGCGCGGACGGGTTGGTCTCGTCGTAAGTCATGGCTGCCTCCACCACCCTCATAAACGTAGGCAGCTTCAGGGGTTTGACATACCCCCGAATCGCAGGCCAGAGCCCCTCGGTGAACCTCCAAAGGCGCTCCTCTTCAGTGACTACCGCTGTCGCTGCAAAGCGGGACAGCTCCAGGAAACGCGTGCGGTACGCGCTCACGGTCATCGTCCCTTGGCGGAGAGTGTGGAACTCCCGCCTCCTTTGGTCTTGCCACGTCTGGGGAAAGTACTGCTCGCAGAAGAGGGTGAGGAACCGGTCCCAGGTCGACTCGTCCCTCTCCTGTCCCCGGACCGCCCTCCACCACCTGTGTGCCGCACTCTCCAGCTGGTACGTGGCAAAGGCCACGCGACACTCCGCTGGGGGGCGAAGGGTGTCGAAAATCTTTTCCAGCTGCTTGAGCCAGTCCTCTGCCTCGGTCGGGTCCTCATCCCCCTTGAAGGAGGGGGGCTTCAGCTTCCGGAACTGCCCGAAGTGCTCGAAGTGGGGCTGCAGTGAAGATGCTGGTGCACCTCCAGGAAAAGGTGCCTCGTGCACAGAAGTGTCGGAGGAAGGTGGGGGTGGCGGCGGCCCATCCCCTCCCCTGTGTCCAGCGCCGCGTCCGTCGTGTGGTCCCACAGAGGACTCCCCATCCGCAGCCCCAGGGTGAGGGGCTCGGGGCGGTGGGTGGAGCTCCTCTCGCACAGTGTCCCGTATCAGCTGGGCGAGGTCCTAGGCCTGGATGCCCGGGAGTAGCGACTGGTCCACTGAGGCGTCGGCAACGGCACGCCCACCTCGCCGACCTTGTCCTCGGTCGCTCCCGCGACCTGTCTCGCCAGTCCCGCGACGAGGCATTTCCTGCAAGGACACGCAAAACAAAACGAAACACGTCAATATGGAACGATACCTAACAAAAACGTCTAAGAGCTCATGTCAAAAGATATGTTGTGGTGGCCACTCTAGTTATAGACATGTGAATTGGTTATTTTCCAGTCAGTTGATTCACTTCTCGGGACGACCTTGCTCTGATACCATCTTGTAACGACCCAATTCCTGAGTCCCTACGAGACACGAGAACCGGACCGACTCGACTAATCTCAAGACCTAGTCGCCCAATGACGAAGTAACCAAAAGAGCAGTAAAATAAACAACATTCAGCATGAATATAACTAGCAGTAACAAAAATACAGCAGTAAGAAAAGAAACTACTACAGCATGTACCACCACACGAACTACAAGTAAAGAAAAGTATAGAGAGTAACAAGAACTACTCACTACAGTGGAACAAAAAGGGCTACAAAAGAACTGCGGTAACTCTACTGGACCCTACTCGGCCCAGCATCCTCTGCAGCTGCTGACCCTGGCTGCTCAACACCTGGTTCTAAAAAGTAACAAGTGTAACATGTCAGCGAAACGCTGAGTAGAGCGGCAACTAAAACTGAAGAAGCAGTAGAGTGTACAGTAGCTGTTATATTTTGTTACTTTCTTTATTTACGTCTTTCTATTATTTCACGATTTATTTATTTCTCAGATCCTTCACTTGATCTCGAATGTTCCTCGTGGGAACGATCTTGATTGCAGTCTTTTCCAAAAAGTAGAAGTAACACGTGGTGCTCTCCTGGCCGGGAGAGTCCCCCGTGGTGATCCTACCCTCAGTCAACCACCCCAAGGTCGCTGACAGACGTAGCTGTGACTACGGCACGCGCGATAAACGCACGGGTAGCTACCCCGCACTGGCACGCGGTCAGTCGTTTCCGTTAACGGGTGCTCCCCAAAGCACAGCACGGAACCAGTATAGGGCAGAGCCCTCTCAGTAACAGGGGTCCAACCCCTCCACAGTCCACGCACCCTCGCCTGACTACCCTGATTTGCCCAGTGGGCCTAACAAGTCGGTGTAGGAGGCTAGAAGAACCCCAGGGCCCGTGGGGTAGCTAGTGCTCTCCCTACACTAGTAGCTCTCCTCGTTACTGCGTACGCGAGGGCCAGCAAGTCGGTGTACAGTGGCCAAACCCACCCCGGTCTCAACCTGAGGGCGGCAAGCTCCCCTCTACACTAAGAGGTAATGTGTGCTCTCTTTGGTACCACATACCCAAGAGACAACACACTTCCACATTTCATTTCCTCAGTTCCATTCATTCTCTTTCCAGGAGTTCTACTCCTAATTCCCCGTAAAGTTCCAGCTCCTTTAACTCAGCTCATTTAGGTTTCACCGTTCCAGTTTTACGTTCATACAACCCATGTTTTCCATCATGTTTATTTATTCACAACAGGCAGTGGTTAAACCAATTTACAGGCACCTATTATTTCCTTTCCACTTTTCAGAGACTGCAATATTTATATATTCCACTAGTTCTCCAGTCCTAGGATTCATGCCGTACCCTAGGATCTATCATACAATCTAGTTTTCCAGCCCTAGGATTCATGCAATACCCTAGGATTTATCATTCAATCTAGTTTCTCATTCCTAGGATTCATGCAATGCCCTAGGTTCTATTAATTGTTCCATAATTGTAACAAATTATACTAACGAATTTGAAAGCCACTCTACCAGCTACAACGGGAGTACTGGGGGCGTGGTCGGAAATCCCGCGCGCCTCCGCAACCCCCGAGACTGTAATGGAATGGGGTCCTAACACAAGGATCAAACATAAGGAGTTTCTTATAACAGTATATAATTACTGTAACCGGGTAGAGGATTTTATTCCGAAGAGAACGTAACTTGAAACACGGAAAACGGACTCCGAACGGGCCCTAAACAGGTCGAAAACGACGAAACAGTCCAAAATCAGACGTCTGGAACCTCTTCCAGACGTCTTAAAATGTGGGTCAGATGGTACCTTCGTTCTATGTAGTCCCTCAGACGTTCAGAAGCCTACGAGGGCATCTGGCCTAGTTTCCAGACGTCCGATGGTCAACCCGGACGTCTGGAAGTCCTCTCCGTCGTCTGGCACTGCGGCCAGACGTTCGATTCGCGTTGGATGGCGAGTCTCGCGCCCTCCCGAGCAGAACCTGCACGTATCCACTCCTCGCTCTCAGTACGACGGGTTGCAGACGAAGGCGCGGCGGACGGCTGCATGGCCGTACGCGCGAAAAAGGAAGAAGGACGAAATAACTTACTTGCCAGACGTCTGGACAGTCCTCCAGACGTCTTCACCGTCGTCTGGTTGGAAGCCCAGACTTCTGATTCTGGAAAAACTTCCAGAATCAGAGCTCGACTCGCTCTTCGCCCGCGACGCACGGCCGCACCGCGCCCCATCCACCTGCTGCTCGAGCTGCAGCAGCCCTCCCGCGACACTCCACGCCCACTGCTCCCCCGCCGGCCGGCTCTAGCTGCCCCGACAAGCTCAAGCCCTCACGGTCAAGCATCTCCTCCCTCGCGCAACACCTCCTCCCGCACACTTGCCGCGGCTGCTGCTGCCACCGCTCGCTCGCTCTCGCACCGGCTGGAAGAAGAAGAAGGAAGCGGAGGAGATGAGAGTGAGGGAGAGGGCGAGGGCCTTATAAGGCCGCGCGGGGAGAGAGAGAGAGAGAGCGCAGCACTGCGCCCTGCAGGAGGAGAGAGGGAAAAAGAGGGAAAGGAGCGGCGGTTGCAGGTCTGCGCGCGCCTGCGCGCAGACACAATCCCGTACACCGCAGAAATTAAATCCCAGATGTCTGGAAGGGGTTCCAGACGTCTGGTCAGACGTCTGGGCCACCTCCCAGACGTCTTAGAAAACGTCTTGAAGCCGTGTTCGTAACATCCTCTGTTCTCTGTCAAGCTCCTCCAATCCACCATGGATGCGAGCTCGAACTCTGTCTAAACACGTCTCCATTTGCAATTAACCTGAAATCTAAGACTTCAAGTACAAATGTTAAATAACACGTGTTTTGTTATCATCAAAATAAACGATCGTGGTGCTCTAGCACCAACAGTTAAAACTTGACAATGCATTATGGGCTTACAGTATGGCTTTCAAAACCCCAATTAGCATGTCACCTTTTTGCCTTATTTTTGGCAAGGCATGCCACCTCCTGGTTGAACTAGAACATAGAGCTTATTGGGCGATAAAAGACTTTAATTACAATTACTATAAAAAACCCTAGCTACCCCCCCTCTCTTATTATCTTTTCCACTTCCAAAACACCAACTACAACACAACCTTCTCCTACTCTACACGCCTTCCCCTTGGAGATTCTCAGGTGCATGTTCGCATCTACTTCGTCGTCACCGTCTACGCTCGCCTTCAAGGCTTTAGATAATTCTTGTTTACTTTTTCATTGTTCTAGTTGTAATAGAAATTATTTCTAATATGGTTCTACTTGTAAACATTCTCTTATTTTGTATTCGAACTCTTATTTGCAATAAAAGTTATAGTTATTTCATTTCATTCTCTTCTTGTCTTCAAGTACTTAGTTTATTTCTATTATTTGTTCTAGTTGCTAGTTCTAGTTATTACTTACTATTAGTTCTAGTTTTAGTTTTAGTTCCAATCGCTCTAGTTCAACTTGATATTATAGTCTTTATCTATTTGCCTACTCCGTAGATCTTAGGACAGTGATCTAGTTTCTTAGCCTCCATGCAAACGACTCGGACTCCAACTTTGAAAACCTCAATTTCCATATTTACAAGTTCAACTTGAAAGAAATATTAAAAGATTCTACGCACATTTACTACGATGAACGTGCATTTTCGCGCTTATGTTCGCGAATAGAATATTTTTGGCATCATTGTCGGGAAGGTACGACAATTATTTGCCTTTCATTAGCTACTTCTAGTTTGCATTTTTGAGTTTTAACTTGCTTTCATCTTCTTGTTGCTTTGTATGCAAGAATCTCCTGGTTACACGAGATCAAATTGTGAAGTAACGGAAAAAGTTTATAGGTGAAGATCTATAGGTAGGTCTCTCCATCTTAGATTTAGGTTTATTATTCTTGACTCCCAGGACTACTTGCATCTAGATTATTTTCATAAAAAAAATCTCTTATTCCTTTGGATTTGTGCCTAAAGATCTTATCCTTGCAAAACTAAATTTGGATTGGATTTCAATTCAAATTTCAACATTTTATTTCGAATAATTAGTGTGTCCAAAAATTCTAAAACTTTTACTGTTTGATCCCCTTGAAATCGAAACCAATCCACCAATTTTCATGCAAAAATTTGTTGTCGATTTTTATATAAAATTCATTTACCGTTAATGGATTTTTCTGAAAATTAACTGCAAGAAATCCAGCTTCCCATATTTTTCCTAATTTTTATAAAACTCCAAATTGGATGAAATTTACTACATTGGTTTGGAAATTGGTAATTTTTTTTGAAACTCGCACCATATCTGTTTATGAAAAAAACTAGATAGGGTCTGTTTTGCCTGATTTGTTATTTTAATTTGAAAAATCTTTATAAAATATTTTTGGGCCCCTAAACATTCTGAAAAAAAATATTATGTGTGCCTAATTAAGTGGTGTTTGTGAAGCCATAGTGGTGCTATTTGGACCGAACCACTTGATCTAATTTAAAATTAAATCATCTAGAAGTTGCATACTTAGGGTGCCACATTAGGGTTGTCAGAATCACTTTCTATTTCTAAAGGAAAAATACCAAGGTCCCATGCTTACAAAATAATTATTTGTCCACTCAAAACTTGTTTGAAAAGTCCTTATAAGTGCAACCCTAAAATTAGACTTATATATGTTTGAATCATAAAAGTCACATCATAAATTAGATATTGTTTGTGGACCCTTGTATTAGCATGCACACACATTTGAATTGATTTAATTGGGTACCCACCCCCCTAACGCCTATCTTTTAATCCCGTGCACTTTAGATCCCAAGCACTAATTAACTTGATAGACACGCCAACTAGGTTGAATTTTATTTCTAAATTGAGCTAGACTTAGATGATTTAAATAGAAACCTTGTCTATTTGGACCAACCGGTGATAAAAAAGGTCAGTGCAGTAATCGTGTTAACCCTCAGTGGCATCTCTCCGTGCGAGGCGTTTTAGGGGGTCTCACCTTTCTAGCCAGCCAACTAATTCAAGGGTAAAAGAAGTTTGCTAAGGCTAGTAAAATTTGGACTAGGTCTGATAGGTGCAACATTTTAAGGCTAGATCTGATTGATTGGTTGTGTAAACACTTCTCTCTCATTTTCTCTTCGCATCTCTGAAATTCTTACAAGTGTATGCACGGAAGTAAATCACAAAAGCACACTTTGTACCACCTCTACAAATAAAACCAAGGAGACTGATTATTGGTGGGTCTAGTTCTACATCTGACTTGGAATCTGACATTGATTTGATGGTTGACCAAGCTAACCAAAATTAACCCTCGAACTAGATGGATCAACAAGCTCATATCCAAAATCTCCAACTTCAACTGAATCAATTTTGATAGAATCATCAAACCTGGATGTAAAGTTGCTTGAGATTCTCCAAATCCCAAATCTGTAGGCTAAACCCTCGAGGGAATTTTACAACCCTTCCTTATATAGACATAAGCCTTATTTTAGGGTCCCACCTGTTGATGCACATTTTGAAATCAAGCACTTCACTATACAACTCTTACCTCACTTTATGGGCAATAATAATGAGGATCCTTTTCAACTTTTAGAATAGTTCATAGGTATTTAGGTATTAGGAATATGTAAGGGAGGTGTAGTGCCATAAATCTTGATTCCTAAACCCTTCATTGTTAGCATGATGAAAGTAATAACGATTTTGATGGATTTTTAATTGAATAGAAGTCAAATATTATTTAAAGAGTTAAATTAGTATTTGATTTGATATTTAATTAAGCCAAATATTATTTGATATTAATTCGAAGGATTTGGATGCAAATAAAATGCCTTTAGGTACTTAATATTAATTGCCCAAATTAATTAGAGGGCAAGTCATGCAAAATTTAGTTAGGATCAATCTCTAGCCATTGGATCTGATCAATGGTTACCATCATATTAGAAATAAATGAATCTCTATAAATATCTCGCAATGGTGATGGAATATAGAAGAGTTCAATGATAACAAGAGATAGGGAATGTTGTGTTGGTGCAAGTACACCGTGGTCTTTGCTTTTGATGATAATAAAATATTTGATATTTAATAATTGTATTTAAGTTGTGAGATTTCAGGTTATTACAATTAATTAAAGATATTGGAAGAAGCTCAAGCCATTGATCCATGGAGGTTTGAGGAGCTTGATATGGACAAAAGCATCAAGGAGCATAAGGAAGAAGCTTTGTCAAGGAGCATGGAGGTATGTAGTTTAAAGCTTGAAGATGAGAAGAATAGGACTTAGAATCTCTTGTAGTATTTCATTATTGTTATTTTGATTTATTAGAATCTTGTAGAAGAGCCCTAAAATAAGGTTAAACACCTTAGTTAGCCGTTAGAACACCTAAGAAACCCATGCCAACCTTTAAGAGCCTCAAAACAACACAAGTCAGCTTTAGGGCGACGACCAAATTTGCTGTGTATTGACTGGCTATGTTATAGCCAGTTGACTTGCTAGCCAACCTGTCGATTGACTCCTTAGTAGAGTGTTGGCCAGCTGTTGACTAGTTGCCTAAACGTTAGTTGTACAATGGCTAAAATCCTTGGAAATTACACACATTTAATTTCCTATTAATTTGACCCAATTTCCGAATACCCTTCACTGGAGAGTCAATCATTAGTCGACTAGTCCTTTAGTAGGGCGTCATTTGATACTGTAGAAGCCATCGACTAGATGCCAAGAAATCCCAAGTTTAGGAACTTAGAGCTTAGAATCCTTTAGTAGCCAGCCGACTGTCAGTCAACCTACTATACTAGCCTAAACCAACCCCCAATCGACTAACCAGTATAGGTCACTTATGGTTATCTTAACTCGTTATAGGGCATCGACTTATTTTTGTTGTTGGCTGACTAAGCCTACACAAGCCAAGCAACTAGGCACCGACTAACTTGTACTATCTGCTGGATCTGATTGATTTTCTAGAAATTTGTTCCAACAACTTTGAGCATTAATTGCTCCAATGGCTATAACTTGTCTCAAAGCCTATCTAGAGTGTTCCAAATATCTCTATAAATAGTAGTAAACACTCCCAAGTCTACATACACATATTAAAAGAGAAATTCAAATGTGCAACACTATTGAGTGCCGTTACTTATTTCACACAATTAGTGAGAGATCAAATTAAGGAATTGTCAAACTACCCTTCGAGCAACCAAATCCCAATTTGAGAGCATTGAATCGCAGTGCTTCCACGCCTATCTACTTCCACTTTAGGAAAGTTTCCTTACACCTATAGGAGCTACATTTAGACTTTATTTCGGGGCTCTATAGGTTATTCTATTTTCATTTTTCTTTCGGTATTCACGTTGTAAATTCTTGCCTCATTTGGAGAAGAAATACTCATTGTGGAGGAGAGTGGTCTTTGAAGTACACCATCCTAGTTGTATTGAGGTTACACTACTCTTATTTAAGTAGTGTGTTAGTGGATTTTTTTGACTCAGTTGATTGAGAAATCTTAAGTTGCGAGACTTCGGTAGTGGTTTTTAGCTGGGTTAGATTTTCATCTAAATATCTATCTCATTATGGTGAATATTTATATGATCAATTTATATTTTATTTGATTTTCATTTTTATTTATTTTATACTATTTACCCCCCTCTAGTGCAAACATGCATATTGGGAAGCCAAGGATCAGTAAAGTTCAAGAAATGTAGAGCTTTTTCTTACTTAACACCTCACCTTTTGAAGAGGAATCTAAAGACGGTTGATGTAACGATGACCTGCAAAATGTGGGCTAATCACAACTTACATTACTAATCTAATATGCTTGTTGGGATTTTGTAAAAATCACATGAGTATGCCAACATCTCCTATCGAGGAGCATTTTTAATGTAAGAAGCAAATATTAGCATATGAAGTTGTCGAAATTTCTTTCCAGGTGGAGAAGCCTGATGAGAAAATGGATTTTACAAGGCAACGATGGGGCATGTGAGCTACTTTCTTTGTCCAAGCATTTTCCCATTATGCAGAATTAAAAGGGGAAGGATACGAAACCCCATCCCATGCTCCAAAGTCTTGATCCGGAATTAAGCATTCGATTGAGCCTTGACGCACATTAAGCATATTGGCAATAAGGAAAAGGTAAGAACCAGGTACCTACTAATTCCTTGTAGCAAGTGGGCACAAGAGAAGAGGAAGCATGCTTAAACTTCTAAACTTTATCTTCATGCATTAGGAGCATTAAATCAATCCTTGAAGCCCTTATCTTAGAGCCTTGAAAACCTTTGAGGTGGGGCTTAAAAGCATAAGCCTTAATCCATCGAACAATAAGGCTTTAGTATCTTCTAAGTGGATTGGATTTAGTGGAACATTAACAAGGCTGCTTATCTCAACCTTCTCTCTCCCATGTCTCATCTGTTAAACTTATATTTATCATGCATCCTATCTCCCTCCCATTTATTCACTACATCCATTCTCTACACTAAAATCAAATAAAATAATATTACAACTTTCCCTCCATATCTATTCCCTCCTCTCAAATTAAATAAAGTAACACATATCTTACAACACATCAAATCACCGATCAAATCCATTTTGCGTTACTCTATCCAATTAAACCCTCCCATAATAAATCTTAAACAAAATTTTTCCTTAATAATCATCCAAATGAGCCTATATTTTTACCTTCTAATGCCGTTGGTATTGACTTTGTTTTCATCATAGTTGACATCCTTCCAACGAATGAACACAACACTATCCGCGTGCAGTCCAAGCCCCAAAGTCCTTTTCCCACTATCTATTTGGAAAAAAATTGTATGTATGGCATTAAGAAATAACTAATCGTTAATGATGGTTTGGGAAAATTTAATTACCTGGGAGCTGTAACAAAGTTGACTTTAGTTGGGAAACCTACAACCCTTGCAGGCCACCTTTAACATCTCACCCACACTTAGAAGCTTCACTACTACTTAGCTCACAAGCTTCCTCCTCCCTTCGCCCGCTACTGCTGCTTCCCTCTACTGTGCCTCCTCGTCACCTTAGCTCCTTTCCTCCATCGTGTGTTCGCCGCTGCCACACTGGAGAAGTCATCCTAGATCGTGTGTCGAGGGCTTAGTCAGAGGTGCTCGCGACCCACTGCCCACTTGTGTTGTCGTGAGAAGGTTCCTCCTCTTCATTAACTTCTTATCTGTGTGTAAATTTAAGCAGTTGCCTCTGTTAGGGTTGGAAATATATTGTTTGCAGTCCAATATATTTGCAGATTCAAAAAGGCATTAAAGTAGCCGGAGGTTAAGTTTTCGTATAGCAAGAAAATCGATAGTTTCCTTTCTTGCTTTATAGAATGTCAAGTACACTTTTAGATCAACGTTCCAGACATCCAAGATTTCATTTTCATCACACTTCCAAGTTGCTACAGAAAGTTCCCTAATTCCAATCCGAAATTATGAACTTTCCATCCCCATACATCTAGTCTACCATATCTACAGTTGCCTCCAAAACTAGTAACTTTCTCCTTGTTCAAGTTCATTTTAGTTTTTAATCCACATTAAACATTATCTGCCATCATTTTAGTCACGTTTGGTTGACAAAAAGAATAAATTAGTTAATTCAGACATTTGAGATATGCTTTTAGGAAGTTTTTCTTTTGTTAGCTGTCACTTTTAGGAAGATTCTCAGATTCCTAAACTTTACATTTGATATTTGAGATATCTCAATAGTTCCTTAACTTTTAATAAGTGCAGAAGACCCACTAACTAATATGATGGTAAAAGGATTGGATTTGAGAAGCACCATTATTTTGTAATATATTATGTACATGCATGATGTTTGATGTGGCTTATTTCAGGTTGGGTAGAATGGGAAGGAGTATGCTATATTTGTTGTATGCGTATGGGAATGTATAAGATGGAGAAGATGGTTTTTAATATGATAGGAAGTTCATCAAGAATTTCAGAATTTTAAGTGATGAGTTAGAATTTGAAAAGCTTAAGGAGAAGATTATTAAAAGGCTTCATCTTGATCCTTTGACTCAGGACATTGAGATAGAGCACAGGTTTCCCATGGTCACGGATTGTGCTCCAAATGTGAAGATCACATACACTCCTTCACCTATTGTTGATGACAGTGATGTCGAGGGAATTCTTGGTGTCGTTGAGAACATGTGTCAAACTTATCTGCTAGAGTTGTACATCGAGGTTATTAAGTTAATCATATTGAAAGGCTTGAGAAGCATGGAGTAGCCAAAACCTCTACTTAAATCGTGAAGACTGTAGTGGGCTCTACAGCTAATATCCATGGTTGTCACAGTCCTGATCCAACCTTGAATCCCTTCATGGAAATTGAAGTGCAGCATAGTTCTATTCTTATCACAAAGGTTGCGATCACTACTGAGGTGGAGCATACACTTACTACTGATGTGGAGAATAACTCAATTAAGGGGGGTGATCATCGAGTTCGGCGGGACTCGCATCTACCATCAAGTATGGTGTTCCATTCTCATGTCCTTCAGGCGGAAGACTTGGAGATCGAGAGAGAAGAAAATGGTCACCTGCTTGATTCTGATGAAGAAACAGATGATGGTGTAGATGACAAATCTGATGATGACAAAGTGCATGTTTCGCCAGACAGTCATGCCACTATTAGGCCTGAAAGGAATGCAGTTGAAGTACCAGATGTTTATGACGTTCCCATTAGTTTCGATTGATCAAATATGAGGATAGTATCGATGATATGCACATTGGAGGAGCGCTTTGTCGTGGGAAGACTTTCAAGGGCAAGGAAGATTTGATTTTTGTGGTGAAAACCTACCACGTGGAGAATTGTTACAACTTCGTATGTGAGTTCGATAAGAAATGTTGGTTAATTGAATGTAGTCAGAAGGCGAAAGGTTGTAAATGGAGACTTTAAGCACATTTGAGAAAATATGATGGGAAATTTGTAGTGGGTATCATCAAGGGACCACATACATGTGATGCTATAAAAGGCCTAGACCACCAGGAACTTGATTGCAATTTCGATGCAAAACACATGGTTGAGTATGTAAATGATCGAGAGGAGTTTAGGGTCAACCACTTGAAAGTTGTCTTGGACAAGAAGTAGAATTGTAAAATAAGCAAGACAAAACTGTAGGATATGAGGCGAAAAGTCGTGGAGATTGTACACGGTAATTGGGATGACTTTTACTATGAAATGATTTGTCTATTGCATGCAATTATGGAGACAACACCTAAAACTAAGATTGATTTTGAGTGGGATATGAGACTATCAAGAAATGGACATGTCATCCTACAGAAGGCATTTTGGGCATTCGAACCTTGCATTGATGGTTTTGTCTACTGTAGGCCTATAATTAGTATTGATGATACTCATCTTTATAGAAAGTACATGCACAAGCTGTTGGTTGCATGTAGTATGGATGAAGACAATCACATAGTTCATGTTGCCTTTGCATTGGTCGATGAAGAAAGGAAAGAAACTTGGTCCTGGTTTCTTAAATGACTTAGAGATTTGGTCATTCATGGTAGGGATGGGCCTAAATGCATTATTTCAGACAAACATGGTGGGATCCAGGTTGCAATTACAAATCCAAATGTTGGAATGCTCCCTCCATTAGTCATCCACAGGTATTGTATGCGTCACGTGGCAAGCAACTTCAATGATGTGTTCAAGAAGAATGCTCTAAAGAAGCTTATGCCAACTACTGCGCTTCAAACCTATGGCCTTAAGTGCCAACGTTTCTTGAAGAAACTTCATGAATTAGATGATACTGCTCTTGGCTGATTTGAAAAGCAATCATTATCACCTGGTCTGTGGACTCGGGCTTGTGATAGAGGATATAGATATGGTTACATGACGACCAACATGAGCGAAAGTTATAATGTTGTTTTGAAAGGTGTAAGGTCATTACTTGTTGCTGCATTACTGAAGAAGACTCTTTATAACTGTGTTAAGTACTTTAGAGAGCGACTAGCTGAGGCTGAATGCAGGATAAATAGAGGGAAAATTTACACCACATGGGCCAAGAAGAAACTTGAGATGTGGTGAGAAGTTGCCCGAAGGCATCGGGCTGAGGTCTTTCAATGGCACCTTGAGATGATATTTGAGGTTGTGATAGGTGAACAACCCACTGAGTCCAGCATGAAGGGTTGGAAGACATCGAAAGTGAATCTAGACTTGAGAATTGGTTCATGTAATTAGTGACTGACTTGGAGGATTCCATACTCCTATGCATGCATAGTGATGGCCCACAGAAATCTAAACGTCGATTATTATATGTCACATTTCTATACATGGGAGCAACAACTCTATTGTTATGAGGGGGGTTTCTACCTGGAGTAGATAGGAAGTTGTGGGCATGGCAACCTTTAGAATTTTCAGAGATTATTCCAAGGAAACGTAAAAAAGGTCGTTCAAAATCAACTCGAATACACAATGAAATGAACTTACGGGACACGTCATGATGAAATAATTGTAGCAAGTATGGTGGACTTGACCACACTAAACTCAATTGCAAGAGTACAGCTTGCACTGGGTCGACAAATGCAGAAAATTAGGCGAATCCATCTACACATGTTGACAATCTTGGTCCATCATGATTCCCAAGCAAAAGATAACGTAAAGATTCAAAGGCAGCCAAAAATCTTAATAAATGTGGATTGTATGGAGAAGTCGGTCATAATAGGAGACATTGTCGTAATCCACTTGGTATATAAGATTTTGAGTGATGTTTGCTTCGTAAATTATTTATAATGATTAATCAATTTAAATTGATTTTTGATAGTGTCTATGTTTCTTGATTAATCAATGATATGTGTCTATTAAATGATTAATCAATTTAATAAATGGGCAACAGTAACTTGTCGCTTGCTGGTAATAGGAATAGGAACTAAAATGGTTTTAGAATTAATGTGGGTAGTTCACATTTTAGTAACAAAGCTAAGAAAAGTAGATGACAAGTTCTAAAATTGGTGCAATTAAAAGTAGCTCTCTATGTAAGTTTCTGGAATTGGTGAAATTAATTGGGTACTAAAATTTGCATTTATAGCCACGACTTGCTACCTGCTTGTAGCTCAGCAGCAACAGCAGCTTGGAGGTGGTTGCAGCTCAGCAGCAGCTTGCAAATTAACCCTCCTACAAATTAAACAAAAAATTACCCTATTGCTACAAGAATTTCAAAGGTGAACAAAACTTGTGACCTACTTTGAAGATAACTAATAGTCCATCTATTTACTTATGTGCAACTTGTGCTTCATAAAGTCATGTTTGAATTATGTAAATGTGCTTTATAAAACAGAGTGGGTGTTATATTTAGACTAATTATGTAGCTATATTTTTAGATAATAGTCCTATTCTACTATCTGATTTTCCATTACATTTTTGTAGATGGATCTGGGACCAATAGATCATAGTGTCTTGTCGGATCAGGATGGATAACGGTCACATTTTGTTTGGGAGGGCCTTAAGAGTTAATATTGCTATTATTGTAATTATTCATTTATGGGTAACAAATATACTAATTATTTGTAGTGTTGTTTCTTTCGGGGTAATAACTTGGCTTAAGTGCCGCAAACGTGAGGCTGTTCTACGTCACAACCAGCCCATGAGAGGATACAACCATATATTGAGAGGGTCGGGTTAAGGTCTATCCTACTCCTTCCTTTTGTTTCTTTGGATCAGCACCTGATCACATCTTTGGTGGAGAGATGGCGATCGAACACACATACCTTCCCTATTTGACATGGGGAGATGACGATCACATTGAAAGACGTCGCTATCTTCATAGGTTTACCTATTGATGGAGATGTTGTCATAGGTAGACTACCTATTCTTGATGAGGACGAAATTTGTATTTGTGGCATTAAGAAAAAGAACGTCTTTCTTTACTTTATTTTTTCTTCACTTAGATGATTGTAAAAGAGTATTGTATTAGAGTAAGGAATATCTGTTTATAATCCCTTGTCACATGGTAAAAGCAGGTTCTATGAGACAAAATTGGCTACATTTGTGCCGACAGTTGCTGGGATGACAACCATCAAACCTACAAGGATCCTGAGTCAAGTTACGTTGGTTGCAGCAGAATTTTTGAGAGCTACTAGATGAAGCAAACGAGGAGATAGTGTAGTACGCACGAGTGTACATCTTGCTGATGCTAGGAGGAATCCTCTTCCACGACAAATCTGGTACATTGATTTCATTTACCTACTTGCCACTGCTTCAAGATTTTGATGCCGCTGGACTGCTCAATTGAGGATCTGCATGCTTGGCGGTCCTATATAGGTTTCGTAATTTTATTTCTTCCTTTCAAACTCACTATTTACATCTTCAGATTGACTTATTATATATCATTGAAAAGTAGAAATCTGTGTAAAGTCGCCCGTAACATCACCGAACAAATCTGTGGTTGCCTTATCCTTCTATAGGTGCGGACATGGAAGTGGTTCCCCCATATTGCTCCTATGGTTCAATAGCAACGAAAATGGGACAGGAGGCCACTGGTGTGTCGCTGGGGTGCTCCATTCGAGGTCACATATCATCCAATGATGTTGTGCGTCCCCTTGATGGAGGCGATCCGCCATGTACCGACTTACGCACGATTTCTGAAGGATTTGTGTACACCAAAGCATAAGCCGCGAAACAAAGACGAGAGTCTGATTATATTGCCTGAGCAAGTCAGCTCAATTATCCTGAGCAAATCCTCACAGAAAGCAAAAGATCTTGGCACCCCTTTGATCTCCTGTAAGATCGGTGATTTAGAATTTGATCGAGCATTATTGGATTTAGGCGCCTCCATAAACCTAATCCCTACATCCCTACTAGACCACTTCAAGGAAACTAAGCTCAATCCGACTACGGTGACCTTGCAGTTAGCAGGCAGATCAATCGAGTCACCTAGAGTTCTCGAGGATGTTCTAGTTAGGATCAGAGATTTCTATTCCCAGTGGACTTCATTGTATTAGATATGGATACTCCTGAAAATCTGAGGAACACACCAATCATCTTAGGTAGACCATTCCTAGCACAGCTAGAGCAAACATCAACTGTGCAGAGGGCCAGATCGAGTTGAAATTCGGAAATAAGTCATTACGGATTGATATCTTTAAGGCCTAGAAAGGAATAAACTGTGGGGAAATCGAAGCAGTATGCGAATCGGTTCTATGGTTGAGGACCCCAAGAAGATCTTAACCTACAGATAGAGGAGCCCAGAGCTAACCAAATTCACCCATAGCTCCCTTTTTATCTTCTGAGGCCCATCCCGAGCCCCCACCTGTTGCTGATAACCCGGTAATGGAACTGAAGTCCCTCCCAGATCATCTGAAATACGTCTTCTTGGGTTCTAATCAACCGTTTCCTATGATCATCAATTCTCGACTCACACCTAATCAAGAAACAAAGCTGATTTATGTTCTCCAGCAGCATTGAAGAGCCATTGGATGGACTCTCGATGATCTGACTGGGATAAGTCCCTCGTACTGCACATACCGTATCTACACTGAAGAGGGCTCACGACCATCTCGAGAGATGCAAAGAAGACTCAATTTGAATCTGTAGGAGGTTGTGAAGAAAGAGATCATTAAATGGTTAGATGCTAGTATCATTTACCCGATTTCTAATAACCGTTGGGTGTGCTCAATCCAAGTTGTACCCAAGAAGGCAGGGCTCACCGTGATTACTACTGAATCTTGAGAGACCATCCCAATCCGCAGTGCGAATTTGTGGAGAGTCTGCATATACTACCGGAAACTGAATGTCTCCACAAAGAAAGATCATTTCTCACTTCCGTTCATTCATCAGATTTTCAAGAAACTGGTGGGAAATCGATTTTTCTATTTCCTGAATGGATACTTCGGATATAATCAGGTGGCAATTCATCCCGAAGATTAGGAAAAGACCACCTTTACCTGCCCCTACAGTACGTATGCATTCCGCAAGATGCCTTTTGGGCTATGCAACGCATCCACCACCTTTTAGCGATGCGCGCTAGCCATATTCTCAGATATGGTAGGTAATTACCTTGAGGTCTTCATGGACGACTTCTCGATATTCAGTGAATCTTTCGATGACTGCCTCCTGCATTTGGTCTAGATCCTTAAGAGATGCATCGAAGTGAACCTGGTTCTCTCATGGGAAAAGAGCCACTTCACGGTTCCTGAGGGCATCATTCTTGGATATCTTGTCTCTGAGAGAGGTATCTAGGTCGATTGGGCTAAGGTAAACCTGATTTCCAAATTACCTGTGCCTAACTCGGTCAAAGATATTAAATCGTTCTTGGGGCACGTCGATTTTTATTGCCGATTCATATATGATTTTTCCAATATGCACGTCCCTTGACGAATCTCCTCTCAAAGGACACACCTTTCGAGATGACGAGTGAGTGCATTCATGCGTTTGAGATCTTGCGTGATCAAGTCACCCAAGCACCAATTCTGCAATCCTATGACTGGTCTCATCCCTTCGAGATCATGTGCGATGCATCTGACTACGAGTAGGAGCGGTGCTGGGTCAGAAAATCGACAGGAAACTAGTGGTCATATGTTACGCTAGCAAGACACTGAATGAGGCTTAACGTAATTACACAATTACAGAGAAAGAGCTGTTGGCCATAGTATTTGGTCTGGAGAAATTTAGATCATACCTCCTAGGTTCCCACGTCATCATATACTCGGATCACACTGCAGTGAGGCACTTACTCATGAAGAAGGATGCAAAGCCTAGATTAATCCGCTAGATCTTGCTGTTGCAAGAATTCGATCTTGAAATTAGCAATAAGGCAGGAAAGCAAAACATGGTAGCTGACCATTTGTCTTGCCTTCCTTCTTCAGTTATTGACCCGTCCGAACCTATTACTAAGCACTTTCTGGATGAGCATCTCTTGACCATTAATGGACTTCCCTGGTTCGTCGACATCGTGAACTACTTGGTTACGGGGAAAGTCCCGTTAAATTGGGCAATTTCTAGGTGGGACAAGCTGATTTTCGATGCCAAGTATTATGTTTGGGAAGATCCGTATCTATTCCACATCGATAATGACCAAGTGATCTGGAGATGCATTCCCGATGACGAGGTCAACAATGTCATCATGTTTTGTAATGACCAGGCCTACGGTGGCCACTACTCTAGGCATAAAATCGTAGAAAAAATCCTCCAATGTGGGTTCTTTTAGGCCACCATGTTCAAAGACGCACACTCCTATTGCAGGGCATGTGCCCATTGTCAGACCCTCGGCAACATGGGCCCGCGCGATATGATGCCCTTGAATCCGATCATTGTGTGTGAAATCTTTGTCATCTGGGGAATTGATTTCATGGGACCCTTTCTAGGATCTAATGTCTTCGAGTACATCTTACTCGCTGTTGATTACATCTCAAAGTGGAAGTTGTCCCCACCAGAACAAATGATCATAAAGTTGTTCTTCGGTTCATTAAGGAGAATATCTTTTCTAGATTTGGGGTTCTAAAAGCCAACATCAGCATGGCGGGTCTCATTTCACAAATGTGCACTTCCAATCCTTGATGAAAAAGTATGGGGTGTCGCATCATATCTCGACTCCTTATCACCCCTAGACTAATGGATTGACTGAGCTATCAAATTGGGAGATCAAGAAGATCCTTCAGGTCACTATTCGGCCTGACAGGAAGGATTTGACTACCTGACTTCTAGAAGCCTTATGGGCCTATAGGATCGCCCATAAGACTTAGTTAGGAATGTCTCCCTTTAGACTCGTGTACGGGAAGGCATGTCACCTCCTCATCGAAATGGAATACAAAGCCTACTGTGTAGTACGAAGGTGCAATTTGGATCTTATGAAGGCTGGAATCCATCGCCAGTTGCAAATGAGTGAGATCGAGGAACTACGCAATGACGCGTACAAGAACTCGTGAATCTAAAAAGAGCAGGTCAAAGCCTTCCATGACAGGTACATTTCACAAAAAACTTTCCATCCTGGTTAGAAAGTGTTACTCTTCGATGCCAAACTCAAGTTCTTCCCAGGAAAACTCATATCAAAGTAGATTGGACCATTCCTTATGAGACGAGTGTTTGGAAATGGAGCCGTTGAAATTAGCGAACTCAACCATGAATCAGAACCATTTGCCTTGAATGGTCAAAGACTCAAACCGTTCTTCGAACTCACTGACTCGAATATGGCTGCAGTATCTTTTGATCTCCAATTTCCCTGAGCTTCAATTGCGCTCAGCTGATGGAGTTAAACTTAGTGCTTAACGGGAAGCAACCCATCATTTTTGAAAAAAATTGAGACCCTTCTAACCTATCTTTTGCTGAAATCATATTGCACTTTAGGATTCGTCCATTAAAACAATCGAATCCACCTTTGATACTTGTGTCAGAGCTAGAAATAGTCCGCAGCAGTCATCCCGACCCGTTCGCCACCCACTAAACCTATTCTAATGTACGATTTGAACTGAACTCGAACCCACTTAATTTACAATGAGGACATTGCAAGTCTTAGGCATAGGGGCATTAAAGTGCAAGATACTGTGAGAATCAATTCATGGAGGGGTTTCATTAAAAAAAGAGGAGAAAAGAGGAAAGGAGAGATCAAAGTGAGCTAAATTGAAAACAATTGAGGGAAAAGAAAAGAAGAAAAAAAAGGAGTGGTCAAAAAGAAAGAAATGAGATACTCCCTTGTAATTGAGTATAGAATTTACCTAACTTCTAGGCTTTATTGAATGATGAATTAAGCCTGGAAGGCTAAAACTTAAGAGATTAGTAACGAGTACCGATCTTAGGCCTCTTGGACCTATTTTCAGGGTTTAAAAACTCATGTATTCTTTAAGATCTAGATTAGTCTTCAAGAGGTTGAGGAAAGTGCGAAGCTGCTGTAGTAGGTCTAAGGCTTAGGGACTATTCGGCCCCGTTGCCTGCTTTTTAGTTTGCAGGATTTGGTAACCTAAGTATCCAAAATCACACACTAGTCTTGTTCAGTGCGCTTAATAAAGAAATCATTTCAAATGTGTTCTATTCTGAAAAGCTATCTCAAAGATCTAGCTTAGGAGCAGCTCGATAACACAAGTTGATTGGACGAGTTTCGACGTTAAGTGGCAAATTCTCCTCGAAGATGCGTATTAACATATCGTCACCTCAGTGTTTGTCTCCTAGGATATCTAAATATTCTATCGGGGGCATGTAAGCACCTCATGCTGGGTCAGGTGCCATGGGCGGGATTATCTCAAAATGTTGATTGCCAGGGCCTGAATTTAGTTATAGAATGCCATGGGCGGTACTATCCCAAAGAGTCGAAAGCCAAGGTTTTGGGGATTGTCATGGGCGATGCTATCCCGAACCATCGAAATCTAGGGACCCTTTGAGGATTGATGGTGGGGATAAGGAATCTAATACAGACCGTGTTTAGGGCCAATTCGAGGCTGGATCTAGGGAAATATAAAAGGAAAAGAGAGAAAACTCTCAAAATGAAAAATCCTTCTTTATCTCTCCCTTATCAAAACACACTGGCAAATTGAACCTAGACACGATACGTCTATGCACGAATGCTTTAACCGTTGGGGTCAACAAACCTCTGGGCAGTTTTTGCGGGCTTTAGAAACCTTCGAAGTAGACCCAGGCTAAAGCTGGTTAGGTCTGGATCTTGGCTGGTACTTGAGTACCTCTAGGCCTATTGTTAGTAATTTGATCTGATCTCTAGAGATGCGGCTTAGTAGGGCATCCTGACAGTTACATCCAGCTTAGAGATCTAGTTTAATCCATAGGATTTTTGAAACACCCTTCCAAGGACCGTTGGGAGTTTTTCGAAAAGTTAGGGACGTAAATGCGAAAATTTTGACTCTTTGAGTTGAGTGTGTGGGTTCTTCGAGAAGAAGAGAGTTTGGCAGGGGGAAACACTGCAACTTTCCCTCTCTCTCTCCTCCCACACCATACACACACACACACACGCACGCTCCATCCTCCTCACTCCAAACCCTAACCCATTTCTATTTAAACCCTCCACCCTCTTCATCTCCACCCTACCACTTCCACCATCACCACCTCCATCTCCTTGTTGCCAGCGAGCCACCACCCTGCTTCCCGTCCCTTCGCCGCCACAAAAGGGAGAAGGGTGGAGCGCGGGAGAGAGGAGGGTGCTCGGGGAGCTTGAGTGCGCGGCCGGAGGAGCACGAGCGAGAGAGCTCGCACGGGTGGGGCACCCTTGCTGCGGGTGCAGCAACGAGTGCCGGGGTTTGCAAGGGGAGGAGCCGCAATCGTGGAAGTCGCGGGAGCCATGAGAGCTCGGAGGATCTCGTGCGGGAGGAGATGAGAGAACTCGCGGGAGCTCAAGGAGGAGCTTGTGGGAGAGAGGAGGATGTCGGAGGAGAGCTTCTCGACCTCTTGCAGCCGTCGGAGCAATTGTTGCAGGCGTTGTGGGCGGAGGTCCGCAAGAAGACGAGCTCGAGAAGAGTTTTGCGTACTGGATTTTTCCAGTATCAAATGTCTGGAACATTTGCCAAATATCTGGAGTAGCAACAAATGTCTAGAGTTGAAGCTGGACGTCTGAAAACTCGTGGAGTGCCGAGGTAAGTGTCCTGAACGCGCATGCATGCGCGTAAGTTGCATACGTAACGTTGCGCTGTTGAGGTTTTTAACCTGCGAGCGTGTATGCAGGTACAAGCCTTGGAAAGGCATGCAAGCACGCTCTTCGAGGTGCTTTAGGATGTCTGGACATCTCCACAGACATTTGACAGACACATTGGACGTTCGGGCACACCGACAGATGTCTGGAAAGACCTAGGATGACTGTAAAAGGGTTCCAGACATCCTCCAGCAACGCAGGGAAGCCAGGTGAGGTTTTGAGATCGTTTAAGACGTTTGGATATAGTCCCAGACGTCTAATTTTAGATAGTATGCACGTTTTTGGCCTGTTTAGGGCCCAAATGAAGTCGAATTTATGCAAACAAAGTACCATTGTTTTTTGCTCGAGTTTCCCTACGTGTTAGTATCAATTATATACTATTTTGAACTCGTCTGATGTGACTTATTCATTTGTATAGGTCTCCATCCTGTGGCATGTTTAGGGCCCGCGGAGACGATGGGACCTGCAGTTCTAGCCCCCATTCGTCCCGTGTTTCCTGGTAGAGTGGTTTACTTTAATATCAAGATTTAAATAAGTAAAGTGCTTATTTAGAATAACTTGATTAGACCCTAGGATGTGAAATGAACCCTAGGGCAGAAATGAATGAATATTGCTTGAGCTAAACTGTTTACTTGAGATGCATGTTAAACCCTAATTGCTAGTAAGTGTATTAATTACTTGATGTGATGCTTTCTCAGTTAGTAAAACATGAGCTAACTGTTATAAAAATGAAACTCGGGATGTGAATAGTGAAATCTGAATGTTGAGAAATGGAATGAAAGGAATACAAGCATGAACCCTACGGGGAATTAGGAGAACTCTTGTAAACGGAAAGAATCTTGTAAGTAGACGGGAAGTGAGCTGGCCCTTGTGTACACAGTACCAAGGAGAGCAACTGTTACGACCGCAGTTTCAAAACGTCTTTTAAGATGTCTGGGAGGTGACCCAGACATCTGGAACCCCTTCGAGACGTCTGGGATTTGATTTTCTGTGGTAGGATGGATTTCGTCTGCGCGCCTGCGCGCGCAGACCTGCAGATACCTCTTTTTCCCTCTCACCTCCGCAGGCGTTGCTCTCTCTCTCTCTCTCCCCACGCGGCTTTAAAAAGCCACGCCCTCTCCCTCACTCGCATCACCTCCGCTCCCTTCCTCTTCTCCTTTTAGCCGGTGCGCGAGTGCGAGCGTGAGCGAGCGGCGGCAGCGACAGCCGCGGTGGGTGCGGGAGGAGGTGCAGCGCGAGGGAGGAGGTGTCGGCCATGAGGGCTCAAGCCTGCCGGGGTAGCGAGAGCCGACCGGCGGGGGCGCAGCGGGCACGGAGTGACGCGGGAGGCCTGCTGCAGCTCAAGCAGCAGGTGGACGAGACGCGGCGCGGCCGTGCGTCGCGGGCGGAGGGCGAGTCGCGCTCTGATTCTGGAAGTTTTTCCAGAATCAGACGTCTATGTTTCCAACTAGATGACGAGGAAGACGTCTGGAGGACTGTTCAGACGTCTGAAAGGTAAGTTATTTCCGTACCTTCTTCCTTTCCTTCGACCGTCCGTACTGAGCACGAGGATGGGTACGCGCAGGTTCTGAGATTCGCATCCAACGCGAATCAGACGTTTGGCAGCGGTGCTAAACGATTGGAGGGACTTCCAGACATCCGGGGTGACCATCGGACATTTGGGAACTATGCCAGACGCCCCCGCAGGCTTCTAGACGTTTGAGAGACTACGCAGGACAAGGTACCATCTGATCTCCATTTTTAAGACGTCTGGAAAAAGTTCCAGACGTCTGATTTTGCACTGTTTCGTCGTTTTCGACCCGTTTAGGGCCCATTTAGAGTCCGTTTTCCGCGTTTCGAGTTGCGTTCTTTTCGGAATTAAATCCCTTACCCGTCTACAGTGATTAGATACTGTTTTGAGAAACTCCTTGTGTTTGATCCTTGTGATAGGACCCTGTTCCATTGCAGTCTCGGGGGTTGCGGAGGCACGCGGGATTCCCGACCACGCCCCCAGTACTCCTGTTGTAACTGGTAGAGTGGCTTTTAAGTTTATTAGTATAATCTGCTAAATTATGGAACCGTAAATAGAACCTAGGACATTGCATGAATCCTAGGAATGAGAAACTAGAATGAATGGTAGATCCTAGGGTGTTGCATGAATCCTAGGGCTGGAAAACTAGATTGTATGATAGATCCTAGGGTATGGCATGAATCCTAGGATGGGAAAACTAGTGGAATATACGAATACTGCAGTCTTGGAAAAATGGAAAGGAACACATAGCTTCCTGTAAATTGGTTTAACAGCTGCCTGTTATGAATAAATGAACATGATTGAGAATATGGGATGTATGAACATGAAACTAGAAAGGTGGAACCTGAATGTGCTGAGTTAAAAGAGCTGGAACCCTACGGGGAATTAGGAGTAGAACTCCTGGAAAGTGAATGGAATAGAATTGGGGAAGTGAGCTGACCCTTGAGTACGGAGTACCAAGGAGAGCGACTGTCCCCCTGTTTAGTGCAGAGCGGAGCCAGCCGCCCCAGGGACCCGGGGTTAGGTCTGGCCACTTTGTACCGACTTGCTGGCCCTCGTGTACGTAGTACCGAGGAGAGCTACTAGTGTAGGAGAGCACTAGCTATCCCAAGGGCCCCGGGGTTCTGCTAGCCTCCTACACCGACTTGTTAGGCCCACTGGGGCAAACCAGGGTAGTCAGGCGAGGGTGCGCGGACTGTGGAGGGGCAAGGCCCCTGTTTGGTTCCTGTGGAGGGGTTGGACCCCTGTTACTGAGAGGGCTCTGCCCTGTACTGGTTCCGTGCTGTGCTTTGGGAGCACCCGTTAACGGAAACGACTGACCGCGTGCCGGTGCGGGTTAGCTACCTGTGCGTTTATCGCGCGTGCCGTAGTCACCGTTACGTTTATCCATGACCTTGGGGTGGTTGACTGAGAGTAGGATCACCACTGGGGACTCTCCCGGCCAGGAGAGCACCACGTGCTACTTCTACTGTTCGGAAAAGACTGCAATCAAGATCGTTCCCACGAGGAACATTCGAGATCAAGTGAAGGATCTAAGAAATAGATAAATTGTGAAACAATAGAAAGACGTAAATAAAGGAAGAAAGAAAATAAAACAGCTACTGTACACTTTACTGTTTCTTTAGTTTAGCTGCCACTCTACTCAGCTTTTCGCTGACGTGTTACACTCCTTACTTTTTAGGATCAGGTGTTGAGCAGCCAGGGTCAGCGGCTGCAGAGGACGCTGGGCCGAGTAGGGTCCAGTAGAGTTACCACTGTTCTTTTGTACCCCTTTTGTTTCCACTGTAGTGAGTAGTTTTTGTTACTCTTTGTACTTTTCTTTACCCGCAGTTCTTGTTATGTTAAATGCTGTTCTACTGTTGTGGTGGTACATGCTGTAGTAGTTTCTTTTTCTTACTGCTGTATTTTGTTACTGCTAGTTATATTTCATGTTGAATGTGGTTTATTTTACTGCTCTTTTGGTTACTTCCTCGTTGGACGACTAAGTCTTGGGATTAGTCGAGTCGGTCCGGTTCTCGTGTCTCGTAGGGGCTCGGGATCGGGTCGTTACAGCAACCGTCCCTTTAGAGTAGAGGGGAGCTTGCCGCCCCTTGAGTTGAGACCCAGGGTGGGTTTGGCCACTCTACGTTGACTCCTGTTTGGCCCTCGCGTACGTGGTACCGAGGTGAGCTACTTAGTGTATGGAGGGAGCTAGCTGCCCTACGGGGCCCGGGGTTATGACTAGCCACCCTACACCGACTCTTGTTAGGCCCACTAGGCAAACTGAGATAGTCGAACGAGGGTATGCGGACTGTTGAGGGGCGAGACCCCTGTTTTGTTCTGAGAGGGCAAGGTCCTGTGCTGTTCTGTGCTATACTTTTAGGTGTACCCGCTAGCGGAAACGACTGACCGCGTGCCAGTATGGGGTAGCTACCCGTGCGCTTATCGTGCGTGCCGTAATTACCGTTACGTTGCGACCGTGACCTCGGGGTGGTTGACTGAGTGTAGGACTTCCACAGGGGACTCTCCCAGCCAGGACAGCACCACGTGTGCATCCTACATCACGAAAAAGTCTGCAATCAAGATCGTCTTTTTGAGGGACAGTCAAGATCAAGAGATGACCAGATTTCTAATAAGAATAAACAAAACAGAATTACTTAGTTGAGCTAAATGGAATTGAATAATAAATTAGTTGCTTGTCTTATGTTAATTGCATATAAATGGATTACTACCATTGTACTCAGCATTAGCTTACTACAGATTTTATAACTTTGTTCAGGTCAAGGAGTTGAGCAGTAGTGGCGGTGCGACCAAAGCTAGGTCTTTTGTTTGTTATAGTAATGTCGTTGTGGTACAGATAAAATAACTACGGTTTGTCGTCATTGCCACTATTACAATTTTACTCAGAAATATTTTTCTTCCGAGGTCGAACTCAGGGAGCTACTAGCATTCTAGAAGTACAATGCTTTTATTACAAAAATAAGAGAGAGAGAGAGAGGTAGATTTTGTTTCTTAACTTTTTCTTCTTCTCTTCTTTCTCTCTTTGCTTGTCTTCTTCTTCTCTTCTTTATCTTCTTTGTCTTCTTTTCTTTTCTTCTTCTTCTTTCTTCCTTCTTTCTGCTTTCAGCTGCGGCACCTTTTCTTTTCTTTTTCTTCTTTGCTTTGTCTGCAGAGCTTCATCCGTCGTCTGATTTCTCAATCAGACGGCTTAAGTGGTGTCTGCTACAGTGCTTCCTTTGTGCTTCTTCTTCTTCTTCTTCCTTCTTCTCTCAGTTTTCTTCTTCTTCTTCCTGCGGTCTTCTTCTTCCTTCTTCCTTGGCCTTCTCCTTCTTCCTTCTTCCTTGGTCTTCTCCTTCTCGCATCCTGTCCCTACACAAAGAGAAAAACCTACCCTGTCCCTCTACCCGCACGTCTCTCTCTCTATAAAGCACTCACAGGACGCTCTCACAGAGCCGCGGGTAATCGGGTCGGGTTTCGTGCCCGTGACCAGGTGCACCGGTGTGTGGGTGATGCGCGAGGTGTGCTCAGGTTGGGTCAGATACGCCGGATTCGCGTGATGAGCTCGCGGACCGGGCGGGTGAGTGGGTGCAGGACCTCACCCCAGTGCTTTCGGGGGCGACCAGTAGAAAGCACAAAATCAATTTATACTACTGCGGGGTTTAGTAAACTCACGATGTGGGACTATCTTCAGCGCTCTTCTCGCGTGCGCCCGCAACAGACCGCAGCTTCGCTTCCTCAGCTGCAGGCTCTATTCGCGTCGATTGCTGGGTTAGCTGCCTTTGCACTATCCTCCCGACCTCGCAGCACCTGGAGCCCTGGAGTTCTGAAGCCTGGAGCGTGCGTGGAGCTGCTTCAATGTAGCGTCAATGGTGGCATGGCGTCGAAACTGTCAGACATGAAAAGGGCCTCTCGGCCTAATCAGGTCAGCGGGGGACCTTCGCCGTGGCACGGCGAAGGTGGTGCGAGGTGCAGCAGGTCATGGGGAGGCCTAGGCGTGCGTGCATAGGTCACCCTGTGACTGGAGGTGTGGGTGTGTTCGGGGGAGCGATGAGTGGGTGTAGAGTGGCAGTAGGTGGGCGAAGGTTGTTCAGCGTGATGAGGCGGAGGTTATGCGAGGGTCGGTGAGGCGTGTGGGGCGGCAGAGCGATGGGAGCGTCTCGCCGGAGGGTGGCCGGAGACGAAGAAGGTGACGGTGGACAGGAGCGGTCGAGGGTTTAATCAAATGAAAGACAGTGAGGAAAAGAAAGAGGGGGAGATGGGGAGTAGTTTTGACCTAGTTACAGGGACGAAAGGGCCGGAGCAGGGCGGCAGTCGTATCGACTGTCGCCGGAGAAGAAGATACCCAGAGGGAGAGGGTGGCGGTGAGGAAGAGAGCGGGAGGGCGCGCGTTGGGTACGGCGCGACGTGGGAAGAGCGGGCAAAGGTGGCTCTACTGCTGGTATTGCATCAGAGCGATGAAACGGAGGAGGAGGAGCCGCTGGAGCTGGTGGGTTTTTGCCGGAGTGGGAAGAGAGGAAAAATGGAGGTTTTTCTCCGTCAGGACCGAGCTATCCCCGTCGGCTGGCGACGGCGGTCCTTATAAAGGCGAAGGCGGAGGGGTGGGCGCAGGGAGGCGACGTGTCTCCCTTGCCGGAGAATGGTCAGAGTTGCAACCCATACCTTCCGCGCGTTGGCACGGAAGGTGTGGGCGATGGCAGAGGTCATGGTGGTGTCCTTGCGACAGCAGACATCGCAGGGAACACCCGGTTCAACTGGCAGAGGGCCTCCCTCACCTTGCGTGGCGCCATGCTCCGCGTGAAGTCGCCGGAGCATGGCGCTGCTCAGAGATTTGCAGGGGGACCTAAGTGCAAAGAACTACGAAGAACCTAGGGGCCAAAATGTGAGGGTTTCGAAAGTTGAGGGTCAAAAAGTAATAGATGAGGACCAAAATGCAAAGTCGGTCAAGAAGGTCTCTTGTTAGGCTCAAGTTTTTATGCATGACTAAATGGGACCTAAGGATTCTAATGGTGAATTTTATTTCTAGGTCAGACCTTGTTTGACTGGCCAATTTACGTAAAAACCCAAATTAAATCATTAATTGGGCATGGTTCTTAATGTAGGTCAAAATCGGTTCGCAAGGCCAAATTGAAGGTTATAAACCCTATAGATTATTTTTATATGAATTTTAGAGGTTTTATTCAATTTTTACTTTGCCTCGAACCTCGTGAATTGAAGTGGATTTGTTTTAGGGTTACAGAATGTCATTTAATTCCGTGGAGTTGTTGTAGCCCTTGTTGGATCAAATCATCCCACTTTCTTTCTTATTAGGTTAGTTTGACCTATGTTTGGACCCTGAGTTACCCTGTTTACTGATTGTGTTGGTGAAATTGCATTTTTACCCCTTATGACATGTTTTCTTTACAAACTCAGAATTCTCTAAGTCAAGCCTTTCTATGAGTTATGTAGGAGTTTTTTCTCGCATATCTAGGTTAGATTGTGCTAGTTAGGGTTCATGATAAGGTTTTCAGCAAGCAGCCAGCACCACCGGCTATAAAGGGAGCTGGCCCAGTCGAGCCCAGCCTTAGTTGTGTTTCCTTTTCGTTTCAGAGCTTCCTTTGTTGTAGTGAGTATTGGTATCTGTAATGCTATTTCTGTTACATTTCTGTCACTTTCCGCTGTTGTAGTTGTGATAGCATGTAATATTGCGAGACATTTCGTTCTATTTCCTTTACTGCCTTTTGAGTTATTTCTGCTTAACTACATTGCATGTGTGGATGTGGAATAGTTTCTGCTTTTCATTATTTCTCATTGGACGACTGAGTCTTAGGATTAGTCGAGGCGAGCCGGTCTCAGGTCCGATAGGGATTTGGGATCGGCTTGTAACAATTTTACTAAGGACTAACAAAAGTTAGGCATAGGGGTATGATGGGAACACCATCATAGGCCCTAAATAGCTACTCTTAGTAAGGTATAATTGATAAAAACTCCTACATAATTATCTGAGGGTCGTAATTTCATAATATTCTGATTTGAGAAGGGAATAGGAATTTAGGGTTAATTTTATAATTTTAAGAGTACATCATAAACATAGATTAACCACGGGATTTTTTAAGGGTTAAATGAAGGTTAAATGAGCACTAAAGTCTAATGAGTGGGTCCATACAGACAGAAATGGGATTTGACGCTTTTCGAGGACCACAATAATACACAAAACCCTAATTTCAAACCCACTTAAATTAAAGAGGTTCTGGTCAGGATAAAATTCATATAAACCTCCTAAAATTCATAGAAAAATATTCTAAGAGATTTGGTATACTTGATTTGACCATCTGAACCCATTGTAATTTTGAACAGAGTCTTAGATGGGATTTGGCCTTAATTTGGGCTTCTGTGCAAGTTGCTCAGTCAAACGTGGTCAAAAATAAAATCCAACTTCACCATTATATTACTTGAGTCTAAATTAGGTTGATACCAAAATTTGGGCACAATCAGAGTCCATCTTGACCTAGTTTGCATTTTAGCCCTTAAAAACTCTATTTCTTACCTTTAGCCCCTCAGGTTTCGAATTCTTGGCAAAAGGGTCCCTAACTTTTCATCTTTTTCTTCATTCCAATCCCTGCCGCCATTGATGTGAACGCATCTCTTGATCGAGATTTAAGGGAGAATTCCTCCTTTAAATCAAATCCGAATCCCTCTAAGATTGAAGGAATTGTCTTTCTCAAAAAAAAAAATTGAAGGAATTGTTTGTAAGAACCTTCCCAATCATTTGGACCAGTTAGGAAACCCTACAAAGATCTCTAGAGCCCATGCAAGCTCTAGATTTCAGGGGATATTTTTTCTGAAATCTCGAGAATTTCAAGCCTCTTTCCTGATTAAGAGCTTGATCTGAGGCTCTATAAAGGACCCTCTGACCATAGCCGTTCTCCTTTGCTAAGTTTTGAGTCGAATCCCCTCTTCTTTTCTCTCCTCTGGCCAACCCTACTTGAGCTTTGGTAACGCTCTCCAATCCCATTCATTCAGCCTCCCAACAATCAAATTGGGAGGTTCATCTTTGTCTCTATCCTCTGCTTCTCGCCAACCACCGCAGGAGTCGTCTTCCTCTTCATCGTCGCTGTCCCACCTCGCCGCTTTCTTCATCTTCTTCGGTGCCGACCAACGTTAGTGCCTCCCCCCTATTCTTCCTCTTCCTTCCCTCTATTCTCTTCCTCTAACCCTCTATTTCACTTTTATCCACTCAAACTTCACTTTTGATCGCTAAACGCCCCTCAACCTCGTCGTCTTCCTCACATCCGGCATGAGCTCGTGTCGGTGCCACACACACGCAACCACCCTTCTACCACTGCCACAACCATCCACGAGTCCCATCAACCCAAAGCCTCAAGTTATTGGGGGATTTGGCCAATGGAACTCCTCCCCGAACTCACCCACCACAGTCTACCTTCTTCGATGTTGCAACACCGCCACACACATCCTCACACACCATCGCGGCCACCATTGCATTCGCCTCTTGACGATGAAGCACTTGAACGTCTCAGACGAAGCCACAAGGCCGTATTTCCTTTTTCAGGTACCTTGTCGGAGATCTATCTTCGTCGCACCTTTTCCAACTTCGGCAGCAGTTCTCCGACCTACTTCGACCACGTAGAAATCTCCAGGGCTTGTGGAAGACCATCACAACCCGCTCCATATCCTCAATTGAGTCGCTTCCAACTGTTGCAGTGTGTAATCAAGGGAACTCCTCGACGCTGCTACACGAAGAAAGATGACACAAGATAGTCCTACATCGTGGGGAGTAAAACCAGAGAAGTGCATAAAAGGAATTCTTGCTAGTGCCTCATTGCCTCAGCATGCACGGGGTGAGGTCCCCTTCCACGCCCCATTGCACACACTATACATGCACTCACGAGCCCTCGCCTATGATTCACGCCATGTGGGTCTGGGAATTGGGTCCATTTACCCGGATCTGACTTGATCTGAAGGGAAGAGAATATGAAGGATGGAGGGGGAGGATTTTGCACCTCGGGATTCGTGCCCTCTCCTCTCTTAACACTTAGTCGCTGCTGAAGACTTAATGAGGCCTTGTGCCTTACTCTTGTTGGAGCCTTGTGCTCCTTTGTTGCTGCTGTGCCTTGGGTTCTCTGAGGCTTTGAGGTTAAGGCAACCGTGCCTTGACTCTCTGACTTGGTGCCTCATTGATTGGTTATTGTTGATTCATTTGAGTTGATTGTTGAGCTTAAACATTATGCCTAATTTGGTGATTCAAATCACTATGTTAACCTCATCTTTTTGCACTCTTATTCTTAGTTTTATTGAAATATTATTCTGATTACATTGAGCATTATTTTCGCATATCTTCGTTGATAATTGTGATTAGTGATTGAAATTTTCCATCTTGCTCCTTGCGAATGACCTCAAACTCACATCGATTTCGAGTTTTATAAATTTAAATGTTGCGTTTTCGTTGACTATAGTACGATACATATATTTCTTAACACTCGACGATTACGCTTCAACATCAGTGGTCGCCAAGGTGCCCTACCAGACTGTAACACTGATAAAACTCTGCATGCCATTGACCTTAGAGGGAAAAATGGCATTGATTGGAGATTGGAGCATGCAGTTCACATTGGTAGTTGGAATGTGAGATGACATCGGCTCTGTTAGATTGTTCCACTAAATGCCAATGGAGCCATGGTGATTGACGACTACGATGTATGGTATTGTCAGATAACATAGAGATGCATAGGACATCATGGCAAGCTGATTTGGAGTGAGGTATGCCAATTAGTAAACCTTCTATTCATTTCAATTCATGTGGTTCTTTAATATTCTAAAGTTAACTTTTTTTTTTAGCTTGACAGGTGGGATGAAGTTATAGCCATCTGTAGGGACAGGGTCGAGATGAACACCATCCAATCTATAGCACAACATGTGAGGTAGATTTTACAGTTTGAGATATTGCGACAATTTGTGGAGCTGCCATCAATCGACCATTTAGATGAGGAGGACGAGGAGGATGAGTATGCTGCTTTAGATGAGGTGCCTGTCATGGCCCTGACCATGGACGTTGTCGAGGGTAAGGATGAGGACAAGGTTGAGGTCGAGGGAGGTGTGGAGCTAGTAGATGCGGAGATTGAGGTCAACATCTTCATGACAACCAACCACACCACGGCCTAAACCATCCAGAGAATGATTCAGACCAGCCACACCACGATTTAGACCATTCACAGTAGGATCCAGGCCAGCCACAGCAGATCCAGCCCATCTAGAGCACGATTTAGACCAGTCACACTAGGATCTAGACCATCCAGAGCATGATCCAGGCCAGGCACAACATGGTCCACCCCATCCAGAGCAATTGCAGCATCCTTATGTGGAGCAGGAGCATGCACTACATCTTCGTGGAGACTTGTTACAGTATGATGCAGAGCACCTACAGGATCTTGATGTGGAGTAGTAGGACAATACTGACCTCGTTACTCCCCTAGGATTGATAGTTGACCCTTCTCCGACCACTCCATCGACGCCATAGAAGATACGAGGTAGAGATTTTGGAGATGTTACCCAAGCCTCCTCCCTTCCAGCACGGGCACCAACTCGACCTCCATTATTTGCGAGTCTTGAAGGCTCACAAAATGACGACATAGATGACATATGCAGATCGAGTTTAATCCACCTCCATTGAAGATGTATCATAAGAAGAAGAGGAAGAAGCTAGAGTAGCTCTTTTCATAAATCTTGTACTTATGTATTGTATCATATTCACCACTTGTGATATATAATATATACATCTTTTATTTTGCAAACTTATATAACTCTCTATATTGAAATGAGTCAACTTTATTTCATATTTATCACATGAGTTCTTATTCATTTGTGCTATTACTTTTGTATATGACCTGAATTTTCGTAACTGTGTATAATTTTTTGTGATTGTCGTGACATAAATATTTTCTTTATAATTTTTTTTTTTGGAATATAGATGATAGCTACAACCATCAAATGATAGTAAAAGTTACAATCTACATAAAAATTAATTTTTTAATTTTATTATTTTAAAGTTAGTTTTAAAAATATTTACTTTATTACGAAAAAAATCAACTTTTAAGAAATTACCTTTGACCAATTCGCTCCACCCCTAACTTACGATGTTGCCGTAACTTAAACTAAAATCAAACTTTGATGTCCCGCCCCTTACCTTTCCTGTAACCGTAAATAACGACAATTTTTTTCTTTTGCCCGTCCGTATAAATTTTTTCCTTATCTATTTGTCCCCACCATGCCCTCCACACCACAGCAAGCGGCGGAAATCCACCAACGGAGCTCACCTCGCACTCCCCGATGAGCCTCCGGTTCCTCACCCGCTCGTCCCTCTACCGCCGCGGGGGCGCGGTGGCCGCGTCGCTCGGCCTCCGCTCTCTCCCCCTCGCCCACCACCTTAACCACTCCAGAACGAGCAGGAGGTGGCACGGGGACCACCACCACCATCACCACCTACGCGAGGCCGGCAAGGCCGGCGAGCGCGTTTTCAGGCTAGGATTCACCGCGGACATCTCCCTCGCTGTGGGTAAGGCCCTCACGGGGTACCTCTCCAGCAGCACCGCCATCATCGCCGACGCTGCCCACTCCGTATCCGACGTGGTGAGCATCGGTAATCCCTACAGATGCACTCGATCTTATGATACCGATGTGCCCTTGTCGTAGTCGAGGTAAAAAGGGTGTTTGTTTGTGGAATTAGACGAGAACAAGGGAGAACTAACTTGAAGTAATTAAGCTACCTCGATTTGGAACGCGGGTCATTTGCTGTTGAGTATAAAGGATTCCTTGAATTGCGGATCGAATGGCGAGTGCATGATGGCATGGGCTGATGTTCAAATTACCCGTTTACAACATGGGGATGAAGTTTTAAATGCGGTTGGCAGGCCTTGAGTTGAATGAATTTGATTTGTATTTATTCTTTCGAATCATTGCCATGCAGACCTAATAATAGCCATAGACATGAAGGTCATTTGACAATGTTGCATCTAGTTGGTCTCCTGAAATGTTTGATCGATGGATGGTGATGACGATCAGGAGATGCATCGGTGGTGAGATAATGCAGTGGAGGGCATGATGGTGTTGGAGTGAGAGATGAAGGGTGCCCTTAGTAACATGTATAGGGGAACTAGGATTTGAGATATCATAGCAACAAGAAGTTGAGGACTTGTATAGCTTCATATTGCATGGCATCTTGGTTGGTTGGGTGGTGGTGTTGACTTTGGAGGAAGGAGATAGTAGCTGTTGATGGAGGCCAACATAGACACAAGGGGGGATGTGGTGGTTTTCCTTCTTCTTTCCTCTCTCTCTCTCTCTCTCTCTCTCTTTTTGGTGGGGGAGGGGGGGGGGGGGGGGGGGGGGTTGTAGATGGTCAATCCCAATAGATATGAGTCGGTCATACTTTAGAGAACAACACAATTGAATATGTGTGTACCTCAATCTAATGCATTTCTTTTACATGGTTAATGTACCTCTAAGTTTTAGCCATTCTCCGGGTCATACAGATTTTCATGAACATATACTTCATATGTTTGTTATCCTAGGATATTGATTCTTGGGTCATGTGAGATTTATGAATGTGCGTAGTTGGACCATGAACATGATGATCAAGACTATCAAATTAAGGTGCTCTTGCATAATGGACAGAATCCAAACCCTCCTAACCTAGCATAGGATGATATAGTAAGATTGCTAGACAGATAAACTTAGTTGTATGATTGCAATGCCAGGCTTTAGTCTAAATCTCAGTTTAATTGAGAAAATCAACTTTGGCAAATTGTTGGATTTAGGTGTAATGGACCCATATTAACCGTTAAAAATGCTTAAGTCTTAGTTAATATGCAGTAAAACTCAAGTCAAAATCCATGCCTCACTTTTGTGAATTTTTATAGTGACACTACTTATTTGAGTGTTACAACGTCCCTAATTATATTCTCAGCTTCTCTATGTAACCAAACCCAGTCTCATACTCATAGAAGTAGTGGTGGCTCCACTTTGTGACACTTGTGGACTCTCTAATGAATAAATCGTTCCTCCTTTTAAAGGGAATTTGATTCTAAAAACACCAATCGGAAGATCCCAGCCTACTTTTTCGAAAAAAAACCAGCCTAAATAAGGGTCTAACTTAAAAATACTAACCTTCCCAGTTTGTTGGATTGGAGCCAAATAGAACCAAATCAACCAACAAATGCTTAAGCCCTAGCTGGTTAGTAGTAGTTCTCAAGCATTCATAACCCACATCTCATCTTACTGTTGCAAATTTCTAGTGTGGAACTATTCTTGGATCACTCATTCTCAGAAAAAGAAACTATTTTTTGGAGTGTTACAAGGGCAGTCTTGGCTTTACAACCTTTTTGGCTTGGTCATTTCTAGTTAGACAAGTAAAGTAAATGAACTCAGCGAAGACTGCATGACTAGTTGGCATGTTACTTGTTTTGTGCTATTTTTTGATTCCCAGCATTGACATGGATGTGTATTTTGGTTTGCAGGTTTCTTCATTACACTGCTTAGTTCATTCAGATTTTCCATTGGCATTGATCAGGTTCTTTTGTTTACTTGACAGGTCTTTAGTGGAGTAGCTTTGTGGTCGTTTAAAGCTTCTCGTGGCCCAGCAAGCAAAGAGCATCCATATGGTCATCTCAATGCATTCTTGCTTATTTCCAACCTCAATCAGATAATTCTTCTTTTTGATGTTTCTCTTTCATTGTCTTTTGATTCTAGTTCATGTCTATATCAGACCATTCTTGAACTTCTGAGCATGCATTTCTCTGATAATACAACATGTTATATCTTATTTTATTTATATATCAAGACAGCTGTAGAGAACGCAACTAGATTTTGATATGATCTTGCTTTTTGAGATGATGATCTAGGTGGAGACATCCTCTCTTTGATGAATGAAAGATTTTTTGCGTTAATGTTGAAAACCCTTTGGTTATAAATCCATCATGTAGGTTTTGGTGCGAGGAAGGAGATGTGAATAATGCAAAAACATCTAGCTTCAGTTACATCAAATACAAATATGACTGCAAAGCCTTTAGTCTCTCTTTTAAGCTATGGTAGTTCTCAGTTGCTTGAGCTAGACACTGGGGATTTGTCTCTAGGATGTAAAAGTTACCTGCACCTAGAACATGATTGTGGGATGATTGCCTATGACGGCCACATGTACATCCCAATTGAAAATTCTGCCATATAATCTTCAAAAAGCACTGACATATTTTTATTGTAATCATCTTCCATGCTTGGTTTCTGCTTTTGCTAGTTCAATTTAGGTTCCTGCTCTTCTAGATTTACTTTACATTTAAGGATATTGTCGATCTGGATATGCGCTTCAGTGAAGTGTTACCAATGCTCCACCATATGATGTATAATAAAATCTCAGAGCTATATGGCTCAGATCTTTCCCCCTTTTTAACAGGTGCTAATGGCTCGAGTCTCTTTGTCGATGGAAATTGGCTTCAAGTAGATGAGAAAGAATGTTTACTTTCAGAATCCCGAATTCGTTGTTACAATTATGGCTTGCCTTAATTGATATAATCTCAATTTCAAGTGCTTATGCTGTAATTTGTCCCGAAGTTTATCTGATGCTCTTGCATGTCTCTTTAATTGATGCAATCTTACTTTCAAATACTCATGCTGTAATTTGTACTGAGTTTTATCGGATGCTTTTCAATGTATCAATAATTGCTTCAACTAAATTGTATTACTTGTCCTTTTGTACAAACGTATGGCAAACATTATTATGGAGATTTAATGAACTTGGAAACTTTTAGTATGAAATCTCAAAAACAATTATATGGAGTTGGTCCCTTGATATAGAGAGGGATCCAATCCTAATTCAACTAGAAAGAAAACAAATCATATCCCATCATAACTCTAACTACTTAAAACATATCTCTATAATTTAGACATTGTTGAGTTATACTTATAACTGGGTAATTGGGTATTGGAGGTGGATCCATTTAACCTGGTGTCTATAAATACTGTATTACCCTCCACCTTTGTTGGAAGTTGAGAAAGAAAAGAAAACCCTAGCCGCCAGTAAGCATTAGGTATTCGTTCTCGTGGTTTTTCCCTTCCGTTGAGAATGGTTTTCCATGCACATTGTTGTGATCATTAGATTGGCTTTATTTTCATTTTCAACATGGTATCAGAGCGGTATGATCCCGTTGTTTCTTCTTCGTGGAGGTCTTCTGCGTATGTAGTACCTGTTGAAGGTCTCTACACATTTCTTGTGCGCGGTGAGGGTCTCTAAGTTTCATTGAGGCTCTCCCGTCATGCGTGGGCCTTTTCGTTGGCCTTTTATCTCGGCATTTGGTGTTCTACGACATCTCTAGCAATCGAATTTAGGGTCTCAGCAATGGCAATTGTGCTCCAATTAGGCACGACGGTACTTCAACGACCCTATTTGGCGCAGTGACACTCTGGCAACCTTGGGAGGACCCCTTTCTCTCTTGACTTGGTGGGATCTGGCCCCTTCTTTCTAGATTTGACGTAGATCTGTTGTGTTGCAGCTTGGGCGATGTCGCCTAATGTGATTTTAGTGTCGATGGAACTTTAGTGACTCTAGCAGTCGGCCTAGTAATTCCTTTACAGGGGAGTTGCTAACTTCATTTGCAGGGTTTGGTGTTCCAACATTATTTGAGGCCTCGTTTCTCCATTTTTGTTGCTGTCCAACACCTTGGTTTTTGATTTTTTGACTTTTGGTGGTTCATGTGATCTGATTGCTTGGAGTTTTGTGTACAGATCCTTTTGCTATGATTGAGACAAAAACAGAAGGGAAAGAAGGTTGAGTTGGGGTCCATGAATTCCAAGAGAGCCTTATGGTGAAGCTTACTACCACAAAACTTAACAGGTCGAATTATCTTTTATGGTTTGTAGTAGTAAGGATGGATGTTGCTGGCCGTGGTCGCATTGGCTATATACGAGGTACCAAAGTTGAGCTTGTGGAGGATGACCTTGCTTGGGAAATGTGGTTTCTTGAAGATAACCAAGTTCAATCTTGGATTGTGAATTTTGTTTTAGTAGAACTTCAACCTCTTATTCTGAGGAAGAACAATGCTCGAGAGATGTAGACTACCTTGGGGAGCATGTTTAGCCAAAAGACGGACATTTGTATTTACTAGCTAACAAGGTAGATCTATAATCTTCGACAAGGAACAATGTCTATTACTGAATATTATGTGCTTTTTAAATTCAAGCGGAAAGACTTGGATTTTTACGTAAATGAGACTTGGAAGGATCCATCTGATCAGAAATTTCACTGGGATAGAGAATGGAAGACTCATTCATTCATGTTTCTTGGTGGTTTGAACCGGGAGTCTGAAAATGTTAGGAGTTAGATTCTCAATGGTTTTTCCATTCCAAGTATTGAGGATGCTTACTTCCAGGTTGAGGCAGAGGAGACCAGACTACGTGTTATGGGGGGTAGATCTGGAGATGCTATTGATGAATTGAGAATTGATTTAGAGCATTCGAGAGTTGAAACTAGTCTGGACCTAAGTTTGTTGCTTTAGATTGTGGTAAAGGAATTTTGAAGTGCATACATTGTTAAAAAATTGGGCACATTATAGACTTGTGTTGGGATCTTCGCCCAGAGGAGCGCGAGAAGAGAGGAAAGGCTAGTCATGATACAAATTGACCTCAAATTAAAAGATAAATGGTTGTTGTGGCATCTGATAAAGGGGGTGAGTCACTCTTTGTGACTTAACGATGGACCAAATTAGAGAATTGCAAGGATAGTTCTTAAAAGCACTTGGCAACAAGGATGGATCTTCTTAATTGGATACTCTTACCCATTCTTTGTCTATTCAAGGTAGTAGAGGCATGGGGAACCCTTTTAAATCTGATGATTGGATTATTAATAGTAGGGCCTCTGATCACATGACCAGGGATGCAAAATGGTTTTCAAAATACAAACTTGGATCTAATCGAGGATAGGTCCTTATGGCATTATGTTTAAATGCTAATGTTGCAGGGAAATGTTGCATCTTGTTACTACAATCTCATTCTTTCTAGTGCTCATGTTCTTGATCTTCCTTTGAACTTATTATCTGTTAGTAAAATAAAAAAGGAGTTGAATTACCAACTGGTTTTGATTCAGATTAGTGTGTTTTGCAGGATTTGGTGACGGGGAAGAAGATTGGAATTGGTTTCGAGTTTAATGACCTCTGTAAGTTGCTTGGGAAGGTTAGTGTGCACTTCATGTTATTTTGTACTTGAGAAAATAGAATAAAGTCAGCATGGAGCTTGTTCATGTTTGGCAATAATATCTTGGTCATTTGAGTTTTTTTATCCTTAAAGTTGTTTCCAACCATATTTTCTAAGATAGATGTTCAGTCTCTATAGTGTCTAGTTTGTGAACTGTCAAAATATCTTTGTGCTTTATTTTATGAATCAAGTAATAAAAGTTCTTATTTGTTTGGTTTGATTCATTTTGAAGTTTGGGGCCCTGCCCCTGTAATTGTTGTCGGTGTATATAAGTATTTTGTGAGTTTCATTGATGATTGCTTCAGATGCACCTTTATATATCTACTGAAAAGTAGTTCTGAGATACCCAGAACTATACAAGCCTTTGTGAATATGATTGAAACTCAATATGATTAAAAAATGAAAGTTCTCCGTTCTGACAATGCTAGAGAATATATGGATGGAAGTATCATGTGATTTTTTGAATTTAAAGGAATTTTTCACGAATCATTTTGTAACTATACATCACGACAGAATGGGGTAGCAAAAAGGATAAATCAACATCTACTAGAGGTTGCTCGTGCCCTATTGTTTCAATGAAATGTCCCCCAACATTTTTGGGGAGAGGTGGTCTTGATTGTTGTGTATCTGATAAATAGAATGCCTAGTAGAAGTTTGAAAGGGAAAATGCTTATTTTTATCTTGACACCTACTAAGACACCTTTCAACCTGCTACTCAAGGTGTTTGGTTTTCTTTGTTTTGTTCATGCTTTACAACTAGGAGGATCATAGCTTGATTCGCGTTTCATTTGTGTAGGTTTTTTTGGGTTACTCGTCCAAGCAAAAAGGCTACAAATGCTATGACCCTATTATAACAGGAAAAAAAAATGTAACTAGAGATGTGATCTGTATATCCAAAGTTTCTTGTCAAGGAGAGACTTATGAATGAAGTGAAGAGAACTTCGGGATAGTAATAGAGAAGCTAATTTTTTAATCTCGACAGAAGAAGCTAAGAAACAAGTGGAGAATAGAGAGGATACAAAAGAAAGAGATAGATATGGTCTAATATATAAAAAAGTGTTTGAGAAAGGATGACCTAGGAATCCTATTAGTCCACGCCTATTGACTCCACTGCTAGTCCTAATCCCAACAATTCCTTTAAACTAGGTCTAGAGTTTGTACCTCTAGAGGAGGAGGTTTTGAATTCTGAACTCTCTTCATCTGATGAAAATATTATGACTTTGGATGGTGTTGAAAGTGGAGAAGCATGTTCCTTTATTGATAATCATCCTATTGCTTTTTGAAAAGTTCGTGAATGTACTAGACACCCTATTAAGAGATATGCGACTTTCTCTTCTCTCAACACACAACATAAATCTTTCTTATCATCACTTGCCATGACTTATATTCCAAGGTCGGTTGCTGAAGTTTAATTGGATCCCAAGTGGACTCAGGCAATGTAAGAAGAAATGATGGCCCTTGTGAAGAACCATACTTGGGAGGTGGTTGGTATTCCTAAAGATGCACATGTTATTGGGTCAAAATGGGTCTATGCAATTAAGTATAAGGTAGATGATATAATGGATGGATACAAAGCAAGATTGGTTGCAAGGAGATTCACTCAAAAGTATGGGATAAATTATTTGGAGACTTTTTCTCGTTAGAATTATTCTTGCACTTGCTGTTCAATTCTCGTGGAAGCTTCATTAGTTGGATGTAAAAAATGCATTTTTGGATTTAGATCTAAAAGAAGTTTACTTGGTTATGAATAAGGAAAATGCTACAAATTGAACAAGGCCTTGTATGGTCTCAAGCAATCTCTTCGAGCCTATTTGAGAAGCTGAGAGTTGCTATGAAGAAGCTTGAGTTTACTCAAGCTAATAGTGATTACACACTATTTGTGAAAAGGACTAATAGAGGTATAATACTTATGTTGGTTTATGTGTACGATATGATAGTTAATGGGGATAATGAGCTTGAGATCTGCCAACTGAAAGCTAAACTTGTAAATGAGTTTGAGATTAATGATCTTGGCAAACTCAAATATTTTTTGGGAATTGAGGTAGCACGATCTAAGAATGGACTTGTAATGTGTCAATGAAAAAAGGCCCAGAAAATAGGGTGCAAACTGGTTGGAACACATATTGAAGCAAATCACATATTAAACCTCAAAGATGGAGTCATCTTGTGGGATGATTAGAAGAATAGATATTGAAAATTGGTTGGAAAACTCATGTATCTTACACTTACCAGGTCTGGTATCACTTATGCTGTCAACATATTGAGTCAATTTATGCATGCAGCTACAAATGCTCACATGAAAGCTATGCATTAGAGATTAGCTTACTTAAAGAAAAGTCTAGGAAAGGGAATTCTTTATACCAGAAGTGATGAGTTAAAGATTGAAGCTTACATTGATGTGGATTGAGCTAGTTCCATTAATGATAGGAGGTTTACCTCAGGATGTTGTTGTATCTTGGTGGAAATCCAATAATTTGGAGAAGTAAAAAACAATATATGGTTGTTAGATCTGGCGCAGAAGCTAAGTACATAGTTGTTGCCTCGAGTGCTATTGAAATGCTATGATCATAATTATTTTGTTTAACATTGGATTGTAGCCAAAGAACTCCATGATGCTTTACTGTGACAACAAATCTGCCATCAATTTTGCAAGCAACCCCTTGCTTCACGATTTCACCAAACATGGTGAGTTGGGCAGACACTTTATTAGAGGGAAGATTCATGCAGGGTTGTTATGTCTTCTTTATGTAAAGACAAATGATTAGGTTGTAGATGTCTTTACGAAAGGAGTGTTTGCATCTTGCTCTGAAGAATGCATGGCCAAGTTGGGCATGTTTGATCTCTATGCCCAACTTGTGGGGGAGTGTTGAGTTGTACTTGTAACTAGGTAATTGGGTATTGGGGGTGGATCCATTTAGCCTGATGTCTATAAATACTATAAACCCTTCAACTTTGTTGGAAGTTTAGAAAGAAAAGAAAACCCTATCCACTAGTAAGTGCTAGGTATTTTTTCTCGTGGTTTTTCCCTTCCGTTGAGAAGGGTTTTCCACTTACATCGTTGTGTTTGTGAGATTGGTTTTTTTTTTTTCATTTTCAACATAAAGAAACAAACTACGAAAGAGATAAAATGGAAATAGATAATTCTAGTTTTTAATTTTAGTTTCTCCAACACTCCCATTCAAGCTTGAGGATATACGTGCCCAACTTGTAGGAGTAGTGCACTAGTAGATGTTGCCCCTCATATGATGTAGTTCGAGGTTGGTGCATGCATGCAAACTTGATCATGCACATACTTTGACATTTAATGAGGCGTCGATCTTAAGCACTGACATGAAATACTTCAACTAAACTTGTAGATTGGTTAATTGATTCTGGCACTAAACTAAAACTAAAATCGATACTCTAATACTAAAATTAAACTAATCCAGATACTTTTACTTGTACAGGGTACATTTCCAAGTACTGATAGTTGCTTGCACTAAAGAAAAACTCTTCATGCTAGGAGAAGATGAAAATGGACTCTGAGCTTCGACGTCGATCACACGTCCCCAGACTTCAGAACTTTCTTTTACGCCAGGCACAAGTTGCATAGGTAGTACTTTTGCAACTTCTGTATTGGTTGCAACTGCAATAGTTCTAGCAGATGGTTCTTAAACAAGTATAGAAGTGGAGATTTTGGCCTCAGATGTCATCGATGAAGAATCTCCTATCATGATTCCAACCACATACGAAGTGAGAGCCGCTGATTGAACCATGAAATTGGGTTGAAATCAGTTCTATGATTTGGTCAGGCAATCAACATGGTATCACCTAGCCACGCCACATGGTTAGGGGTCCTACGTGATGAAGAAGGCCAACATGGCCCCATGGGATCGACGATGGAGAGGAGATAGGCCAAGGTACATGCCTTGCCAATCATCAAATGGTACTTAGTGATGCATGGTGTCGCCTACACTTTTTGAGGGATTAGACATGCTTCCCAAGGCATAGAGGAGGTCGGCGGTGGTTCTCTAGGGTATGGTGGAGGACGTTAGGGTCCCAAGGACTTGCTTTGATACCATGTGCAGATTTAATGAACTTGGAAACTTTTATTATGAAATCTCAAAAACAATTACATGAAGTTAGTCGCTTTATATAGAGAGGGATTCAATCCTAATTCAACTAGAAAGGAAACAAATTATATCCATCATATCTCTAACTACCTAAAACATATCTCTATAATTTAGAAAGAAACAAACTAGAAGAGAGATAAAAAGGAAATAGATACTTTTAATTCCTCATTCTAATTTTCTCCAACAATTATAGTATTAAACGATGATATCTTATGGTAAATATTGTAAGCTTGGACTTGGCTTTGTTATTAGCACATTGTATTTTAATTCATGTGGCTATGAGCTCACCTTTTTCATCCTTGTAGAAGTTTTTCTATATTACCATAGAAACCTTAGGCCTTTATTTATAAGGAGAGCCTGGGGGTGGGGGGGGGGGGACTTCATACATGTCCATATAAGAAAGAAAAATAATATAAATGGACGAAAGATAAAAGAGCGTCAAGGGTGACTTCTCTACACTCTCCCTTAAGCCAAAGCCAAGGTTCGAAGTGTCGATATCAATGTCGTGTTGATAAATTTCCTAGTGTGTGTATCATGAGTATGCAGAGGGTATGCCGTGGAAATGCCTGTGTATCGATGTCAGGTTATTAAGGTTATTGATGGCCTAAATTTATCTGTATCGAGGGCACGTTGACGGGGTGCCAACAAATGCCGACTAAATTCACTTAAAATGATTAAATTGGTAAGTTTTTTTTTAGAAGGAAAAAGGAAGATTACCTGAGATCTGAAATCATCCAAAAAATTATATTAAGTAAAAGGAATAGACTTATAGATTTTGGAGCAAAAAATAAGACAAATAATTAACCTCCCTCACTACATTTTCCACCCAGCAACGCTTCTCTCTAAAAATCTTGCCATTCCATTGTTAGCCATGAGCATAAAATTGTCGTAAATCCTTTCACCTAGCCAGCAGCAACATCCAAATCGTAATGTTCCTGGAAAGATTTCCAGAAGGCTGAGAAATTTGAGGTATCTATCGTCCGAAGCTGCAAAATCTGCCATATATCCTTGGAGAAGGGGCAGTCAAAGAAAAGATGATCCAGATCTTCCGCATTAGCTTGACAAAAAGCACATGCGACATCCATATCATCCCTTCACCTTCGCATGAAACATTTAGTTACCAGCTGCTTTCTCCTAAACAACCACAAAAAGATTTTTATCTTCAACCGCAACAAACATTTCCAAATCTTTCGTGAATCTTTCTTGGTATCATTATTTTCTCCATCCAGCTGTAGCAATCTTGCATAGGCTTTCTTCACTGTGAATACCTCATTTCTCCAACTGAAGGCATCCTTACTATTTTGATCCAGCGTCAAATATGAAATAGTGTACAGGAGTTGCTGAAAGCCTAGGAGGCAATATAAACTCCCAACTGTTGTGTTCATCCCACACTTCAGCAACAGCTGCTCCTTTATTGCTAATCAGTTGAAACACTCTTGTAAACAGATCTAAAAATCTCTCCAATCCACTCCAATCGTTTAGCCATAATTTGAAGTCCTCACCATCACCCAAGATTGACATGAAGTCACTAATGGAAAAATGTAGCACTGGTCTAATGGAATGCCAGAAAATGGAAGACCCCCTTTTAGGCAAAACTCGCTCCATCAAATCCATATCCACCCTATAGGAGTCTCTTAAAATCGTATTGACCATGGGGATCTCCAGATAGAAATTTCACCACCAATTTAAGCAATAAGGCCTTGTTAAACTCATCTAATTGCCTTACCCCCAATCCACCTTCACTCTTAGGTAGACATTTCATTTCAACGAACGAGTTGGGCAAATCTCCCTACATGATCTATACCCTTCCAAAAAAACCTTTTCCGAATTGCATCCATAGCTCTGAATATTTTCTTTGGTAGCCTAAAAATAGATGAGAAGAAGACCGGTATGGAAGATAAAACTGACTACAGAAGCACCAAACGGCTTCCTTTCGATAGAAGCCTCCCACTCCATGATGACAATCTTTTTGTCAACCTCTCCATCACACCATCCTAGTTTGCAGCCGCCAATCTACTTTTAATGGCAAACCAAGGTATCTAATCGGCAATCTCCTCAAAACCTCCCTTCAGAATGGAAAATGGCACTAATAAAGGCTTCCTTCTATTAATCTTCATCCTTGTTATATCAGCAAAAATCCTTACCAAAGAAGCGACATGGGATGCCTCCAACTTACCACCCTTCACAAAGAACATAGTATCGTCTGCATATTGTAATAAAGGGGTGATTAAAGTGCCTTCTCCTTGAGTCGTGAATCCACTAAACAATTGACCTTCACAAGCCTTGAATGCCAAAGATGCAAACGTGTCCACTACTATATTAAAAAGTATTGGAGCTAAAGGACATCCTTGCCTAACTCCACACTGTGGTTGGATCCACGATCTATCGAAACACCCATTAACTAAAACAGAGAAGGATAATGTGGTCACACATCTTTTCATCATCTGAATCCATTTCAATGGGAAGCCTCGCCTCCTCAAAATATCCCACAAATAAGCCCACGAAATCAAATTGTAAGCCTTTGAAAAGTCTACTTTCCATAAGAAAGATGACTTCATGCTTCTTTTCCACGCTGCCACCATCTCCTCTGCCAGAACAAAGGACTCCTGCAATGATTTGCCCTTGATAAAGGTCGATTGGACTGAGGAAATCAGATCGGGCAAAATGTGTCTCAATCTATTTGCTAAAATCTTGGCCATTGGCACATAAACTGAATTGGATAGAGCTATCGGCCTGAAGTCATCAACCAACTTTGCACTTGTCCTCTTCAGCAAAAGCAATAAATAAAAGTGTTTTATCCTTTCAAAGCCTTGATTACCTTCAAAGAATTCCTGAATCATGGCTACCATATCACGCCCCACAATATCCCACATTTCCTTATAAAAAAGAATTTTCAAGCCATCTGGTCCTGGAGATGCCTTCGCTTTTAGCCCATTAAGTGCAACAATAATTTCCTCCTCTCTCACCTTATGTACAAGGTCTGCCTTCGCATCTTCCCTAAGCTGTATTAGCTTTGAAGCGCCTATGTGCCAATCACCACCCTGTTGCCTTCTTGTGAACTCTTGAAAATGATTACGAAAAGCATCACAAATCTGGCTCTGATCACGTACCATATGATTATGAATCTTTAAAACATTGATCATGTTTACCCTCCTTTTGCTAGCGGCCATGTGAAAAAAATTTGTATTGGAGCCTCCCTGCTTTAACAAAAGCTGTCTTGATTTCTGCCTCCAGTCATCTCCACCTTATGATCTTCCTCTAAAACCACCGTTTACATCTTCATACATTCTTGACACTTATCAATTGTCAAACTTGCCTCCTCTTCCTGTCTATCCAGCACTGAAATCCTCGACAACGCGTCCTTCCTTCTTGCCTCTCTACCTAGGCACAAACCATGCCTAAATTCCATCATCACCTCCTGAATAGATGAAATTCTATTCGCTAAAGTACATGCAGCTGATGAACACTCCAATGTAGCCGTCCACTTGTCACGTATCAGCTCCTTGAAACCTGGCTCCTTCAACCATGATTTCCAGAATTTGAAGTATGTAGCAAAGTTTGCATTTTCATTACTTCTCCATAGCAACGACATATGATTCGAGAACGGTTTGTCACAGGCCACCACTTTCGCGCCATGAAACACCTCGGCTGTTCCAATACTGTAAAGAAATCTATCTATGCACGTTGCAGCCCATGCCCATTCCTCTAAGTAAATCGCGACCCTAATAATGGAAGGTCACCAACTCAAGCTCCTGAATCGTCTGCTGAAAATCAGGCGTTGCTCTATCACATCTTCCATCTGGTCTATCTTCCATATGGAGGGTTACATTAAAATCACTACCCATTAGCCATGGCCTACCGTCCACAAAATTTGAAGCCCGTGAAATCTCCTCCCAGAAAACTTGTTTGGCCGTATCCTCACAAGGCTCGAACACACATGAGATAACAAATGAGAATTCATCTGCTTTTCTAGTCAAAGCTACTGATAGCATTGTTCAATCAAGGATGAATCAAATTGAAAATGTTCCCCATGCCACAAGACAAGAATGCCTCCTAATCTCCCTTCTGCCTTTATTTCAAGGTACTCTGAATATCTGTTGCCACAAATGCTGTTCTTCAACTACACTGATAAGACAACTAAATGTATTTCCTGTAACATCACAATATCTATCTTCCAATCAGCCAGATAGCTTCTTAGAATAGATCTTTGCTCCTTATCTCGTAGTGCCCTAACGTTCCAAGAAAGCACCCTAAGCATTAATAGATTTGTTAGACACCCCTTTGTGTACCTTTTTCACCCCAACAACCCTTGCCACACGGGCATCAACCACCTTCGGATCGTCCTCCCCACACCCCTCTTCCTTCTTGTTCCTCAAAAACTTCTTTCGCTTATAGCAAGCACTCAACGTCAATTTATGCTTCTGAGGGATAGTTTGAGCTGAATTTGACGAACGGCTAGATGAGGACTGCACTGCCACTCCTTTTCCTTTCCTGTCAAATCTGACCTAACTACGGACATGAGCCACTTTTATGGGGCCACCATTCCCATGGCCCCTCGATTGAGCATTGAAAATGTACCCGAAAGCTGTTGGAATCCCAACCACCTGCACCATATCAGAAAAACCAATAGGACCACCTACTCTTGCCCCAAAACATCAAGCGATGTCGCCAACGGTACAACATTAGAGGAAAACTCACCACGATCGGACCCAACATTGGGTCCGGCATCCACCTGCAGAGAGCTCCACGAGAAATCAAAAAGCCAATCCATAGCCTTCATCCTTGAGCCATGGAAATCTCGGGCATTTCCAATCAATCGGCTTGCAGCCTATTGATCCAACATATTCCTCACCTGCAGCATGTCCCCAACAGCAAGAGAGGGGCCCCAACCCATAATATACGAAGAGAATAAATGTAAATCTTTTGGGAATATAGACTCACCATGTCCAGATCCCTCAAAGGATCCAGATGCCACCTGGTTTTCGCTGGAAAATAACTCCATCGGATTATGGTCAAGTGCTACCTCAGCATATCGTGCTCTTTTCTTCATCAGTTGATGGGCCAGCTTCCCCTTCACAGATTGTGATGGCTCCCTCGCTACCTTAGCAGCATGTGTTGGTTCCAATGATTCACTTGCCACATCAACAGCTTTGCTAGCCTGCTTGTCTAAGTATGGAAACCCAGCCTGACCAACAATCTGCCCATTAAACTTGATATATGATTTGCTAGTTGGATTGGTGATTTTGGATATTTCGAAATCATCCAGTTGTCGCCTTTTGGCCTTCCAAATGTGCCATTGCCTGACATGGCCTCCAACAGCGATCGTCGCACCACCGCTTGGACCTCCTTTGGTCACTGGAGCAGCCTTCCTCGCTTGCCCATCTACTGCAGCATCTATTATGCACCTATTCAAGCCATTAGCAACCAACTGTGCATAAGAAACTCCATTATTTAGTTTTGTTGTCACCTCTTCAAATCGAATTACATACGCACAAACCCTAAATTGAAATTTCTCCTTGATAGGCAGCTTTTGACCAATCAAAATCTTTATCTCAACCATCACTGCAATAGCATCACCTTCATGAAGGCCAATACCAAGACACCTCCTTACTAGCGCGAAAGGAGAGCATAAAGCATTCACTGTTCCAATCGTTCTCCACCTCAGCGATATTCCAATAATGCGAAACAATGTGGCAGTGCGCAAAGGAACACATTCATCATTAACACCCTCATAAAGACTAGAACTCCAACGAATTGAAAATTCGTTAAACTTGAAACATGAAGCCTCAATCAAGCAATGTCGGAATTATGCAAACCAAACAACAATACCTTCGTCTTTGCAATAACAGCCACCTTCCACATCACTGACGTCAACTTAAGCTCAGAGATTGCTAGTCTGATCTGATCTAGCCCTGGCAAGCCCCGAACAAAAGTTCCCACCAACGAAGAATGCAGAATGCCATCTACCTCCACCTCTTGCCACCAAACAGAATCAGCCTCCTTGGTAGGAGTTAAAGGTGGCGGAGGCAGCTTTTGCTCCGCACGATCAACTTCCCCATGTTTGCAAGACCTCCATCGATGCCTAATACCTTCACAACGCAGACAGATCATCGGGTCTCTGCACTCCCTCGCCTAATGACCCACTTCGCGACACTTGAAGCAAACCACCTCGCGGAGAGAACCAGAGCCACCTCCCCCATCGCCCTCTCCTCTCCTGCAACTTGCCACCCTCATCTCTTTTCCTCCAGGTGTGCTCTATCTATCCTAAGAGATAGGGATTAAGAGATACGAAATAAAATCAAGTAAACAAGGGTTATAAAAATAATAAAAGCATGTAAAGATCCCTTTTAAAAAAAAAGTATGTAAAGATCGATTTTTTAGGCTAACCGTTGAAAAAATTAACATATTCTATTGAAGGCCCTTGTTTGCATGCTTTTATTTCTATATTTTTCTCTCTATGTGAGGATATACCTGTACTTTTGCTAGATACTTTATATATTACAATTTCGTGAAATAATACATTACTCATTTCTTCTAACTTCATCATCTCCTTAATGCATATTTAAATTATTCCTTAACCGTTATCCAATGGATCATTCACAAACTTGATCTTAAGGTGTACATTTTATATCAAAGGTTTAATGGCGAGATCAATACTTCAAAATGTCTAGAGTAAGTGCATGGTTGTTGATGCTTCATGGACGATGAGACTATGACTATAATCTCTTCGGATACGAATATAGGAGGCACCATATCATAATCTTTTATGAAACGAAGACCGATACTTAAATGGACTTTATGCAAATACAAAAATTAAAGAACCATGTCCTTAAAATACACATATAAATACAAAATGGACAGTCATGATCCTGATACAAATTTTTGAAAACTGTATTCAATTATCCTACAAACATTACACATATGTTGATTATTTTGTGGTTAAAAAGCTAGCTTCTAAACAAACAATAAAGCACATGGAAACTTCAATAATTAACTTAAAAGGCAACTAAATAATAAAAGAAAACATATCTAGCCTATTTGTCACTAGGGAAAGGAGATCTAATTGCTCATCTATGTACATATTGCAATTATTTAATTATTAATTGTGGGTTGGAAAGAAGGTGTGTAGTTGGTGGAAGAGTGCTGAGGGGGCTCAAGGATGATGTTATTACAATGACCAGAGAATTCATGGCTGGGAATTTGGGTTTTGATCGATTGAATAAGATTTTCCTTTTACTTGTAGCAAAGAAGGAAACTATGGAGACTGGATGATCTATGACCGATTGTGTTGTCTAACACAATTTACTTGATTGTAGCCAAGGTTTTAGCAAACCGTCTGTGTCAGGTGATGAACTCTTTGATCTCCCCAGTACATGCACCTTTTGTTAAGGGGCAAAGCCTTTTAGATTGCTTTGTGTCAACTCTAGAAATCTTGGCTGTTTGTAAAAAGAGGCGGACAAAGGGTTTTCCATGGAAAGTTGACTTTGTGCCTACGATTCAGTTGATTGGCACTTTCTTTGTCTTTCTCTTGTTCACAGAGGCTTTCCTAACCTTTGAATTCAATGGATGAACTGGTGTATTACAACTACTTCTTTCTCTGTTTTGCTTAATGATAATCCAGCTGTGTTGAGTTCAGCTAAGGAGGGGTGTGCATCAGGGTTTTCCTTTCGCACCCTTGTTTTTTGTTCTGGTTGTGGATGCCTTGGTAGTTTCTTCATTTGTTGCTTGCTCTGCTAGTCCATTTTCTGATTTTTCTGGTTGTAGGGTGCCTGTTGGGATGATACCACTTTTGCAACATGCTAACGATATAGTCTTCTTCATTAAAGGATCAATGTTTAAGGCTGAGAATGTGGCAGGTTTAGTATGGGTTTTCGGGGAAGCTTCTAGCCTTTTAGGTAATTTGCATAAGCCCTCCTATGCTACCTTTGGTGTGAAGGATGCTAAGACTGAGGCTATTTGTGGTATGCTTTCCATGCCAAGAGTCACCTTGCCAATTTATCATCTTAGGTTGCCTTTATTGGCTAGGGTAATACGTATTCGTGATTTTGATATTTTGTTGGAGAAAATTGAGAAGAGGTTGGCTTCATGGTGTGCTTGGCTACTTTACAAGGGTGGATGCTTTCGTTTTATGGAAGTCATTGTTGGGAAGGTTTGAAATGTCGATTTCGACGTCGTGTCGATGAAATTATAGGTATGCATTTCGTGGGCATGGCTAAGGCATGCCGTGGAATGCCCATTTTTCGATGGCAGATTTCGACGATTTTGACGGCTCGAAAAAATGACATTTCGAGGCACGTCGAGGGCATGCCAATAGAAATGATTAAAATTTGAAAGACAACTAAATCAAGATGTTAGAAACATATTTATATGAACAAAAAATAATTGTTATTTAAGCCTATATGACAAAAAATCAACGTGTGTGTGCGCGTGCGTGTGCATGTGCGTGCGTGTGTGTGTCCCCTGGACTCTTCCCGAATTTTAAAAAAGTGTGTGACCTGAACTCTTCCCAAAAAAATTTCCCTCCAATTCCTTTTCAGATTCCCGCCGCTCCAATTCCCTCCAATTCCTTTCCAGATTCCCACTGCTCTAATTCCCAGCGCAGGTCTTCCCCGCTCAACGGATGGTCGGCATGCCACCGGTTTCGTTGGCAACTTTCGGCATGCTGAAGAAACCCTTGGCATGCCGACGGTTTGCCTGTAAACCGACACTATCTTTGTGTCGGCATGGCCTTCCTCCAAAAACCCCCTTACCGACGGCATGTCGATAGCATGCCGTCGGCATTTAAATCACTGATTGTTGGTTGCCATTCCTATATTCTATGTCTATGTTCTGGCTCCCTATGGAGGTGGTGTCCAAGATTGAAGGCATTTGTTTCCAATTTTATGGAAGGGTGGTCCTGAACAAGGTTGAGGTGCATCTTTGGTTGCATGAAAGGATGGTTATAGGCCTTTTCACGAAGGAGGCTTGGTTGTTCATCATTTCTGTACAATGAATAAGGCCTTACTTTCCAAGTGGTGTGCTTATACTACGGGGAGTGATGAGCACTTGAGTTCTAGACTGCTTTAGGCACTTTATAGTGATGTTCTAGATTGGGATCAATGTGGGACTCTTTTAGGTGGAGAGTCAACTTTTTGGAAAGGTTTGGACCGTGTGTCTCTACGCATTAAGGTGTTATTCAGGCCAAGAGTGGGGTCTGGTGAAGGCTTCTGCCTTTGGACCGATCCTTATCATTCAATTGGGCCCTATAGCTAAGTCATATCCTCACTTATATGGGTTGGCTCATGCTCCTCATACATCCTTGGTGGAGTGTTGGTTCGATCCTTTAGATGATAATCATGGTGGTTGGACGACAACTTTTTTGGGGTGGGCTGTCTGCAGCACAGGGGTAGAGTTATTACAACTATTGGTGGATATCCGAAACATTCTTTACAAAGGGGTGTGAAGGATGGATGGGAATGGGCCAATGGAGACTTCTCAGTCCATAGAGCTTATGGCGCCTTATGTGGCCCTTTGGAGGTTTAGGAGTGTTGAAGAATTTTGTAACTAGAATTTTATTAAAAATAAGAAATGTTGAAAAGATAAAACCCTAACCCCTCTTTATATTGAGAGGAGATTACAAGCAATCCCAAGCCTAATCCTATGAACTAAATATAGAAACAAACTCAATCCTAATCAAATCTCTAAGAATAGAAAGAGATAAAACACAACTTTTAACTAATCCTAAATTGCTCTTTCCTAAATTTCCTAACACTTTCCCCTAAGTTGGAGAATATAACATCCAACTTGAAGGAGGCACGCAAGACGAGAACTCTCCCTTAATGTTAACAGTTAGGGGAGCACGAAACAATGCAGGCTGTAGCAAAAGTAGCAATAAGTTTTTAAATGTCTATATCGATGTCGTATTGACAAGTAAAAAATGAGATATGTCAAGGATATATCGGGGATATATCGCTGATATTAGTGAATTTTGGGGAAATCACGTAAAAAGGCCCAAAATGACAAAATGTTACAAATTTGATGACAATTAACATTTTAATAAGTAATACATGCACGAAGAAATGCCTAAAAGACAAAAATCATAAATTTTGAATGAAAATATAATATAAATGTACTAAATCGTAGTGATTTAGGCCACAAATCATCATCAAATTGGGGATTAATTAGGAATCTTACCTAAATAATGTGTAGACCACATCAATTTATGTGATAATCAATTGTAACACAAGATTTAACCTCGGTATGAATAATAACCGAGGTTAAATCAAGGTGATTTAAGCCTAATGATGCAAAAAATGGTAAGATTAAGGTGATTACCTTGTTGAGAGATGAACAAGGACTCCAATCACCTAATAATTGAGGCGAATGGATTGATGAGCGCTCACAGCGGGTAGCAACAAAGAACGAAGGAGAGGAGAGGAAGAAAGCAAAAAAAGAGGAGACTATAGAGTAGCTGCAGATGCATCATTTGATGTCATCAAAGATTAGCAATATTTAGGAAAAATTACACATATGTGCTTTACTTTGGACGATATATTGCTGACACACATCGACATAGGCAATATTTCTCCTGACATTCTGGAAAAAAGACATTTTAGCAATGTCGACACCGGTATTGTTGGTGACATGTTGATATGTTGTGACATCTCTTTCGTTGCTTAGTTGTTTTTATGAGATCTCTAACAACCACATCGATATCCCCCAATTTTTAGGGATATCGAGTAAAACCCATTAATATGGGTCAGATATTGCTGATATCCTATAAAAAAAGATATTCTCGTGATGTCGATATGAGTCATGTTGGAGATATGGGTATATCGTCGATATATCGCTGATATATCGAGATATTTGTTTCCATGAGTATCAGCTATTGTAGAGTACTTATTGCTATAGAAAAGTAGTGGCAAGACAAAGACCATAGTAGGAGTAGCAACCAGAGACAATAGAAGTAAGGTTGTACCAGAAATAGCAACAAGAACAAATGGTAGAAGTAGCAGTCATAGGCAACAATGGTATGATGGTAGCAGATGTAGTAGCCCTAGTAGACAGTAGTAGGCTATAGTAGCAGTAGTAGTTGATGAGGAAACGTTCCCAAACAGTAATAGTTGATAAGTAGGTAGGTAGTCGGGAGATGAGCACCCTTGCTCAGATCCCTTACTAGTCATCGCCATCACCATGATGAGCAATAATAGGATCAAATGCTCTATACATAGTGATCCAATGAGAAGTAGTAGCAATGGTATTGGCCATGAGACTTATGGCAACAATAGCAGTAGAAGTGACCTCGCTCCTCAGTAGAGATTGTAGACATTGTAATTCTCATGGAAAAAAAAATCCAATTTTTAACATAGGAGCAGGGGATTTTGAACATAGTATTAAGGCACCTAGATCCCAAGTTGTGTGTTGAACCTACAGCTTGGGCCTATGGTGGGCGTATCCAAACTCGTTTAGGGGCACAATCGGTTGCAAGTCCAATTGAAGCTCTGAGTCCCTAATTTCATCCAGGGAAGTTGGATCAAGTCCACGAGGAAGAGCAGGAGGATGATTGTCACGAGAAAGTGCGAGCACCATGGACCTGCAGGGCGTAGATAAGTGACGTTAATCATGCAACCTTGACACGTGCATATGAAATGCGTATGACACTTGATGCACACAGAAATTACAAAAGCACACACTCGAGTACGCGTCTGGCACACTAGATCAGTGTGCGATGCACACGTATGCATTGGTGCGCATAAGAGTGCATTGCTTGAGTGCGAATAGATAGCCCACACATAGAGGTGTGGTAGGCAAGGAGGTCCTTACGTGAATGCGCTGTAGGCAGGAAGAAGAAACGTGCAATGTGCATAGGACGAAGTAGTGCACATGTGTGTGTGCAATAAACAGAGGCATGTGAAGAAGGTTCGATGCATAGGAAAGGGGGCCAGTTGTAAGGGATCCCCTAGGTCCATTCCAGCTCTAATACCATGTTGAAGAATTTTGAAACTAGAATTTTATTTTTTATTTTTTGAAAAGCTGGAATTTTATTAAAAATGAGCATTATTAAAAAGATATGACCCTTACCCCTCTTTACATAAAGAAGATATTACAAGCAATCCCAGTCATAATCCTACTAACTAAATATAGGAACAAACTCAATTCTAATCAAATCAAATCAAATCTCTAAAAATAGAAAGAGATAAAATACAACTTTTAACTAATCCTAAATTACTCCTTCCTAATTCTTTAACAAGGAGGAGGATTTTCTTCATGATCGCAAGCTATGGTTGGCAAGTCTTTAGGCTCTTAAGGATGAAGGGAATGGGCTAGTTTTCGAGGGGCTTGACCCTATAATGACAATGAAATTCTATGAGCTAAATATTTGTTGTTTGAGCGGGGTCAACTTGCCGGTTAATGGCATTGTAATTTTTATGTTACTCATTTGATGAAGTTGGATGGTTACTATTCTTGAGTAACCCTCCTACCTTTCAAGAGAGATAGAGAGCCTCCAAGATTCCTTTTCCCAAATAGGTTGCCTAAATCAAGAAAATAAGTTTCATTTATCTCAATATTTCTATCTTTACCAAAACTTCTCAACCTCCAAATATCAATTCTTGTTTTCCAAGATTATTGATGGGGAGAAATATGATTACGTTATCTCCATCAATATTGGAGATTTCAATTGCTATCATATTTCCCTTTTGACAATGTCCACAGTTTTTTATCATACTGTTTATTAATTTATCTTGTAATCATGAAATGACAGAAGAGATTGCCCTGATACTAACTTATCTGAAAGGAGCATAGTTTCAGCACAAGCCAGCTACAAGAGAGAGGAGATGTCGCACAAATCCAAGTGCCTATGTTCCAGCGTACCGCAAAGGAGAGGTTGTTGAAGGGGAGGACGATTTTAAATTTGACAGGGATTTCTAGAATATACTAGATGAAGGAGCCTTTGGAGCAATTAGGTTTGACTAACATGAATATAATACAATTGGGTTTCATTTGATTGCTTGAAAATGAGCTCACATGGTTTTCCCCTGATCTTAGTTGACTGTGTTGAAATGGTCAAAGTTTCTCTTACATTTATTTTTCAATGTGAATATTAAAAAAATTTACATGATTACCCAGTCAAGAATCAATCAAGTGAAGTCAATCTGATCCTAATCAACCCATAACAACTAAAAAAGCAACTATCAGAAAGCCAAAGTAGGAGATGCAATAGGACAGTTCTAGCATAAATTAAGATGACAAGGGCGACTTGTGGTTTGGATACATAATAAGTCTAACAAGAAAAGGATCAATGCATAAAAGACAAAGTGATCTTTCACCAAAAAGAAAAGATGAAGAGACAAAGCACAGTTAAGGTGGTTCCAGCATTAGAGAGAAGACAAGTGCTTCACCAGTGGGAAGGTATGAATGATAAGATGATTGATTGTGAAAAAGAGGCCAGGGAGGTGAAAAAGCGTAAGACATGTTAACCAAGCTCTTTTGGAGTCAAGTACAGGTATGACTGAGACAATTCAGGAATGGTAACTGTAGGAGAAAATAAAGTTTCTTATACCAAAAGCAAATGCTACCCTCTCTTACATATAACGAGGAAATACAAAAATTGCATAAATATCCATGAAAAAATAGAAAATATCAAAGAACCATAAATATCACTATGCTAAAACTTCCCTTAAAGTGATAGCAGAATCTACCTTTCATAAGAAAGCCTTTCTTCCCAGGGTACGGGGAGGAGGGAAAATGAGTGAGAAAGCGTTGGGAGCAACTCGGGGGGGGGGGGGGGGGGGGGGGGGGGCAATGGTGGTTGGGTGGCCATTGCTCCCCAGAGGAAGGTGTGAAGATGGTGGGAGAGGCCTTAGTGCTTCAAGTGCCTTGGTTGGGGACATTTCATAGGGATTGTAGAGACCCTGTGCGATGCTTGAGTTGTGGGGCTCTCGACCATCATAGAGTGACTTGTCGAAGGAGAAAGGTCTCGATGGAAATGAGGAAGATTGAAGGTCTACCCCCTCTCCAGTGAGGGCACCCATGGTGGAGGTCATAACGCCTTGGTTGTCATAGGTGCAACCATTGGAGGAGGCTCTCACGAGGGCCTTGATTGGAGAGGAGGTTAGAATGGTGAAGGTGATGGAGGCAGTGTTGCAATTTTTGGGCCTAAAGGTGAACATCAAGATGGTGGTGGTGGATCCTAAGAAACTCCTTATTTTTTATCTAAGACCAAAGGAGGTGAAATAGATGGTGTTTAATGTTGTCCAAATTGGTGATGATCTTGTGTGTTGGCAATGGTCATCGATGTACGATGGTGCGAGCTCTAGGAAGCCACCACAAAAAGTAGAGATAAAGGTGGCCATTTCAAGGATTCCTTTGCACTTGAGAACACTGGAAGTGGTGGAGGTAGTGCTTTGCACCATTTGCATTGATTAAGTCATGCTTTGGTCTTGTCCTTGTTGAAGGAGACATGTCATAGCTCAGCACCACCGTCCAGCTCATCGCCGGCATGGAAGTCCTCAATAAGGTTACACTTTGCCTTTGACAGGGGTGTCGTGGGTGGTAAGCATCGAGCAAGTTGCAAGGGAAAGGAGGACCTATACCCAGGGCCTTATCGAAGGAGATAGAAGGCTGATGATTGGAAGGGTCACTAGGAAGTTAAGGGATGGCAGCGACACCTTGGTGTTGCTGAAGCAAATTTGGAAGATCAAGCAACCTAGCGGTGAACCCGAGGATGGGGCAAAGTCTGCACTGAAGATTGCAGTGCTCGGAAATGAGGGAGGCGACAATGAATGCATCATGGAAGTCGGAGAGGTTCGCGAGGACTCCACTCTTCTTACCAACAACTTTGTAAGGGATTCGAATGAAGATAATATTTTGGGTCACTTGAGTCATGACCTTAAAGGGCTCTTATAGGGGTTGCTGGATCCACACTCAGATGCGATTACGGTATGTACATCCAGATCCGAACGCTTCTAAAACCCCCTGCCTTTTTTCTCCACTTCTCGTGTGTCGGGTTCGTCACAAAACCCAATCTATTGCTTGCGGAACATGGTCGAGGAAGGCTTCGGAGGAGAGGGAGCGACGAAAGGAAATGTAGTGCTTCGTGAGGAAGGAAGCCCATTGCCTGTAAGTCTCATGCGGTAAAGGCCATCTCGCCGCCCTCGACCTCACTACTCTATCGCCCCCAGTGATCCTTTAGAGGGAATCTAGGAAGGAAACCACAATCTCCGTGGGGGTCTCCAACTCGAGGAACGAGGGCAGAGAAAGTACAACTCAAAAGGAGGGGTTTATTAAAGAAGTGGTTCAAGTGGATTGATTTGATGGAGTGGAGCATAGGGGACTACTAGATCAAGATCACAATTTGGTTGGCGGCAAGCAAGTCGTCGATCCGAGGAAGGGTGGCAATGATCAAGACATGGCAGAATGTGTGCGAGTTGCTGAAGCGGTTGGGTTTAAACAAACATCTGGAGGAGTTTACTTAATTGCCCAATGATGAAGGTCCTGCCTTGACATGTGAAGGGTTTAAATGACCCTTCTAAATAGGCAACACTTAAAGGTTACCTACGATCTCGATGAGTAGGGGTGGTCATACTCTAAAAAACCAAACTGGAGCAAATTTCCAACTAGCTCTATAGGGAGATTGGTGGCGGCTTTCTAGAAGGGTACTACGCCATCGACGCAATTGGTAGATCTGAATGGATAATTGTGGGATGGGTAGAGGATGAGTTTAGCCTAGAAGACTCTGTACTGGGAACTCATGTGGTGACATTGCAATTGATGCAGCAATGGGATAGCCTGAAGATCGTTGTGTCAACAGTATATAGCCCTAATAACTTGGGAGCGCACCCCATAATGTGGGAGGATTTGACTCAGGTGGCTGAGAAGTTTTAGGGTTGCCCATTCCTTATAGGAGGTGACTTAAATGCCACCTTGCTTGCGAATGACAAACTGGATGGTAGGGGTGGAGAGATCAAAGATCAGAAGCGTTTACAGATTTTGTATTGGTGCATGGGCTAATAGATCTATTGCCAAGCTCGTGTAACTTTTTAAGTAAATCACAAATTACTAAATAAAAACTTTAAAATGTTATGTAAGAAGGGCATACATGTGAAAACACAAGTCTTGAATCAATACATACTCAAATCAAATAAAGCATGGTGTCTCCCATTTCTTCATCTTTTTCCCTCTCCTCACCTCATCTTGTTCCCTGTCGTAAGACTTGCACGTAACCTACCTTATCTCCTCACTATCTCCTTACCTCATCTATTCATCTTTCTCACACCAACAGACCCTACCTTCTTCCCTCTCCTCCGTGTGTATGTGAGGTGAGCAACAGATCCCACCTCTCTCTTAAAGGGGGTGGCTGATGGAGGAAGGAGAGGATGGGTGGATGGGGAAGAGGGAGGAGGGAGAAAAATCAAACTACTTTACATGTGAAATTATAGAAAATCATTATTTTTTGATCTGAATATGCTAACATTCATGGAAAAATTGATGTGTCACATGGTGAAATTTTAGGAAGGCATATGTGCAATTACTGAATTTGGTAGGGGCATACATTTAATTGCAAACATTTTGCTAGGAAATTATGTAAAGTCCCAAAAGTACTTGCTTTGCACATTGAAATATCTTAACTTTTCAATAAATAAAATGTGTTTGAATGGTATGCATTATTTTTAATCTTTCACTTGAAGTGAATTATGTATATTGAAACTCTCCATGTTTCTCTCCCGACTCCATTTGTTTCATAATCACTTATACAGTTATACTTGAATAGCGCCAATAATAATGTAGGCTTTAAGTCTCCTCCCCAGCTGCAAGCTACAGTGCCACTGCCACACCGCCATCAAGACTCAAACGCATCACCACCGTCACACACCACCATTGGCCACTGCTAGCAGCTACAGGAGCAACAACATATATTACAGGAGCAGCATCAGCCATAAGGGATTGGCAGTCAGCATACCGTCGACATGTTGTCGGCTACGCCGATATGCCGACGATATAGTTGCATATTGAAATCATTTGTGTCAATATGGCTAGCCTAAAAAAAATGCCGTATCGACGACATGCTGTCGACATTTAGAACAATGGCTAAAGCATAGATATCTGCCATGCTTAGCTTGTAACAACACCTCTCAAATGATGCATGAGAAAGTGCCTTGGTGAATATGCTTGTGATTTGATCTCCAGAAGCTACATGCAAGGTGCAAATGAACCCTTTCTGAATCATATTAGAGGTGTAGTGGCAATCCACTTCCATGTGCATTATTTTCTTTTGAAAGATTGGATTGTTGGCAACGAAATGAGCTGATTTATTGTCGCATCTCATTTGTATGGGATTGAGTAGAATGATGTCTAAGTCGTTAAGAACAGAATGGATGCACATGAGCTTACAAGTGGCTTGGGCCATAGCCTTGATTTAGTGTTGGATCTGGTCATCGCTATTCACTTCTTGCTTTGCCAGGTAATCAGATTTCCTCCTATAAAAGTATGTTGAGAGAATTGAGTGGTTGTTTAGTGTCACATTGGAAAATGTGGGCTTTGTGTGTTAGTGGTGGTCTACAAATAGGCGTATACTCCCATTTTACTTTGAGAAGAAATATAGAGAAAACACTCCTATAGAGCGCTTCTCCCATGGTTTTCTCCTCGCTCCTCGTGAGAAGGGTTTTCATGTAAACCTAAGCATTCCATGATTATTTATTACTTTGATTTATGCTTCCGTATTATTTAAATATTTTAACTTGGTATCAGAGCATGTTCTATCCTTGGGTTCGTTTTGTCATGTTTATCATTAGTTTGTTGAAGTTCCAATCTTTCGATTCATTTAGAGACTGGAGGCCTCATGGAGGATCTCGTGGAGGACCTTGAGCAACAACATCTGTCACTGCATGTAGCAATGCCAGGCTCTCCAGATTTGATCACACCGTTACTAGATCGCACATCGGAGATGTCGCTAGCGGAGACCATGGCTCGACATTGCATATGGCGACACCCTCAGGGATGGACCGGAGGGGGAGGATGCTCCCGACCATGAGGTACCCATTCCTCTCCCCAGAGTCCAATATCTCTCCCTCGGCAACAGGGATCGGTCGATCACTGGCCTTACGCAGAGGACCTTGAGGAGCACGACACCGAAGGAGTACTGTTGAGGACCTCGCGCAGATACTCGAAGGTGCCCTTGACGGCAGTGTTGACGTGGGTCTTGTTGAGCTCGGGGTTGATCTTACAGAGGCCAAGTCAGAGACCTTCACATGGAGGATGTTGGCAGACTTGACGTCGCGGTGGACGATCGCCTTTGGCTGGCCAGTGTGGAGGTAATGTAACTTGCGAGCAGCACCGATGCAAATCTCTCCAGCCTTTGCTTCCAGGTGAGCGCCGATGCCCTCTCCGTTGGCTTCGATGAGAAGCACCTTCAGGACTTTGTGGGGGGATTTCACAAGAGGACAAGAAGAGGCGGCACGTGTGGTTGAGAGGCATTAATCAAGTGCTGTTGTTGGAGGAAGGAGCGAATTTCGGTGAAGAGTGCGACAAAGTTTTTGCGTAATCAGATCTGGTGGCTTGCGGGATGGAGGTGGAGGTCTCGACTAATATCCTGCCTTTGGTTGTGAGAGCAGTAGGCAGTGATGGAGATGGCTTATTTGGAGGTCTTTCTTATCTCTTTATTATGTTATGTTTGTGTTAGGTTACGTATAAACAAAGATGTCAAAAAGAAAAGGAGAGAAAAAGAATAAAAAAAGGGAAAAAGAAAGGAAGAAAGAAAAAAAAAGAAAAAGCGAAAAAAGGTAGAGAGAAAAGTTAGAGAAAAAAAATCATCAAAAAAAAAGAGATGAACTTTATGTGTGGAGAAGGCTTCTCTAGTTTTTCAGGTTTTATTTTCTTCTTGTTATTGTTTTCTCCTATACAAGTATGGGAGAAAGGAGAGTGTGGGAGCTTGTTGTAGTCACCCCCGTTTGGGAGTCCCTTTCGTTCATGGATTCCACATGAGAAGCCCAATTCTGGGAGGTCCAGAGTTTCAAGATCCTCAGAGGAAGGACTCATTTCAAATTTTTATGTGGGAGATCTAGTTTCGTGGACTCCAGAGAGGGAGATCCACCTTCGAGATCTTCAGAGGATGACCTAATTTCAGGGATATTGAACGGGGAGCCATCAGCACCAGATCTTTAGAGACAGCCACAGTTCCTTCATCAGCTACAGCCTATGCTCTCACCTGTGTAGAGTGGGTTTCTTTGTGTTACAAGCTGAGCATTCCATACTTCAGCTTGAGGGGGAGTGTTGAGAGAATTGAGTGGTTGTTTAGTGCCACATTGGAAAATGTGGGCTTTGTGTGTGAGTGGTGGCCTATAAATAGGTGTGTACTCCCGTTTTACTTTGAGAAGAAATATAGAGAACACCCCCATAGGGTGCTTCTCTCGTGGTTTTCTCCCCGCTTCTCGTAAGTGGGATTTCCACCTAAACCCAAGCGTTCCATAATTATTTATTATTTTGATTTATGCTTCCGTATTATTTAAATATTTCAACTAAGTATAAAACCTAGTGGTGGTTTTTTTATCACTTGGACACCTTACATAATCCGCATTTATATAGGTCACCTTGTTTTAGGACTTGCCATGAGTGAATACTAGGCCCTTTCTCGGTGCAGACTTTTAAGTACCTGCAGTTATCATGGTTGCATCCCAATTTACTTCCCTTAGCTTGTCTATAAATTAACTCACCTTGCTTATCGTAAGGGCAATGTCAGGATGTAATGGTAAGTTGGTAACATACAATAATTTCCTAACAAGACACTTGTGTTGTTTTGCATCTACCTATCATGAGCCATCATATAAATGTATATTTGGATCCATAGGAATAGACCAGGCTTTGTACCCAACATGCCAGTTTCCTGAAGAAGGTTAACTGCATACTTCCTCTGAGAAAGTACAGCTCCTTGCGCATTCCGAGCTACCTTAATACTAAGGAAATATTGCAGTGGCCCGAATAAAGTGCTTGGTAAGGAATTCCTTGGTAGATTCAATCCTACCTATATCATCTCCGGTTTGTAGAATATAATTGACATATACTAACAAGGTAATTATTCCTTGTTTTCTTTACAAATAGAGAATGGTTTGCGGACGATCTCTTGAAGTTAACCTCCTCAATGACATCGAATAGCTTCTAGAACCATGGACGTGGACTCTATTTGAGCTCATAGATTGCTCTGTGTAGTTTGCAAACCTTACTACACTCAGTTTCAAATCTCGAGGGTTGCTGCATGTAGACTTCCTTTTAGAGGTCACCATAAATGAGTGCATTCTTCACATCTAATTGGTAAAGTGCTTAGTCTAAGTGAATGGCAACTAATATAAGGATCTTAACAATAGGTAGTTGTGCAACTAGGGAAAAGGTATTGAAATAGTCTACTCCATTGGCTTGTGTGTTACCTTTTGCTACTAACCAAGCCCTGTATTGTTCTACAGAACCATCTGGCCTGTATTTGACTGTGTATACGCATTTACAGTCTACAATAGTAACATCTGTTGGGGGATCAACCAAACTCCGAATTCCCTGTGAGATTAATGCAACCATCTCATCCTCCATAGCTTGTTGCCACTTCAGATCAAGAAGCGCTTCTCGATGAGTAGTGGGTACGTGCACAATCGAGAGAGCCAACATGAACTACTTGCATTGAGGAGATAGACTTGCCATGTACGTGTGCTTGGAAATGAGATGCAATGTGCATGATCGGGTGCCCTTTCTCAAGGCAATAGGAAGGTTCATACCATCATTTATAGGGTCATCTACAACCTCTACTACCACATCAATTTAGGTTGTTGGGAATCTTCCTGATTCATCAGAGTACTATTTGCACCTAGAATATTAGAGCTCAAAGGTGTATTAGTGCTGTTATATATAGGAATTACTGTAGGCACAAATGATGATGCTAGCTCTAGAAGGGGTCCTTTTGTAGCAAATGATGGCTACTTTGAACCTGCCATCATGCCCATTATCTGGAATAGGTGTGGGAACAATAGTTTCATCAGCAATTGATATGGGAATCATAGCATCACTACCAATAATAGGAGAAATAATGTGGGATCCAGTAGAAGAGTAATATGGGACGAACTCAAAGAAAGAGACATCAACACTGATATAGTGATGTGTACCAATAGGGTCATAACACCAGTACCCTTTCTAAGTTCTAGAATATCCCATAAATATGCACTTGATAGCCTCGGAAGAGAGCTTGTCCCTATTAAGACCACAAAGGTGAACAAATGAAACACACTTGAATATCTTAGGTGGTACCCCAAATAATTCCTTCTCAGGAAACAAAAGAAAATAAGGAACTTCTTCGACTAATAAACAAGGTTGTGCTGAGACTTGGAGGATCATCCTGGGTGGTGGAGTGCTCGCTTCATGGAGGGTGGCGACATGCCTCTACAGTGGTTGGAGTTGCGAGCCCAACGCAGGGGAAGGCGAAGCGGTGAGCAACGACGACATGGAGAAGATGATCGGCCGATGACATGGACTCGATCTCCAAGAGATCCGTGCAGATCTTGCGGGGTGATGTAAACACATTTACACTACTTAAAATGTCTATTTATGCATGTTCTTAAGCATAGGATTGCATTTCATGATATAAATATTACATTACATGCATCATCTTGCATTTAGAGTAGTTTGAATAAAATGGAGGTTAATTGTCTCCTTTTATGTGCTTGGACAGGGCAAATATTTTATCGGGGCCTCGGATCAAAGATCCAACCGTATGGATATGATCAGGGCGACGATTGGAGTTCAACGACTCCAAGATCGCCCTAATCAGGCATCCGTAGCATCAGATAGAGACCGGGGAACCCTAGAAGATCAAGGGCCAGGATGGTGTAAATCCGCACTTCAGATGGAAAATTCGACCACACGGATGAATTCGGATCGACGATTGCAGCCGAACGACACAAAAATCGAGTCAATCCGACATCCGTGGCACCATCTACAACTTCCAGAAGATGGACGGCCAAGATAGCGCCACGTGGCGCCATCCCAGCCGCCCAATCGGCCGCAGGAGTCCTGTGAAGACCGCGCACCGTCTCCTCTCCGCCGTTGGATCTCGATCCAACGGCTGCGGTCGCTCGCGTTTAAAAACATCCGCGCGACCATTTCGCCCGCGTAGCGCAGCGGCGACGCAGCTGCGGGCGAAGCGGAGGTCGCGGGTTCGAGCCGCGGTGAGGGGGTCGAAGGCGCGGGCGAGCGGGCGCGCACGAGCGTCGGATGAAGATCCAACGGCCGCGCGCGCCCGATAGCGCCGACGCGCAATTGGACGCTCTGGTGGACGCTCGATCGCACGCGGGCGGGCACGCTACGCAGCGGGCGCGGACGCGATCTAAGCCGTCCGATCTCGCGATCGGACGGCTGAGACGACGCGGACGTGCGTATGCGTTACGCGCGCAGGCCAGCCGAGCGGGCGCGCGTGGGCGCGGCAGCGACGGCGACGGCGGGGCTTTAGCGACGGTTTTATCCGTCACTAAAGACCCCTTATTTATTATTTTGAAGATGTAATGTCCATTTTGCCCACACTCCTTGCAACTATAAAAGGAGACCCCCTCCATACGAAATTTGCATCCCTTCCTTCTCCTCTCTACCTCTCCAAAGCTCAAGAGAAGCTTGTCCCACACCCGGGATGCTTCTCGCGAGATAAAGTCCAAATTTTCGTCCCCCTTCGGAAGTGGATCCCGCGACGACGACGACGTGCTGCTTCGTTCCCGTTCTTCTGCTTCGTCCTCCTTCGTCCCGCTTCGTTCTCCTTCGTCCAGGCGTCGTCCCGTCCGGCTCGTCCTCCAAGCGACCGTCGAGGAAGATTTCTCTCTCCCTATTCTTTTTACTACTTTCTAGTATAGATTTACTGCTTTCTAGAGTAGTCTATTCGTCCTCCGAGCGATCGTCGAGGAGGACATTTCTCCCTCCATTCTTTTAATGCTTTCTAGAGTAATTGTTTTATGTTTTCTAGTTGTAACGAAAGAACTCTTTTATGATAAATTCCTTGTCTATTCTACATCTCATTTTGATTTCCATGTATAGTATTCTTTCTCTCTCTCTTACTCCCTCTGTCTCTTTTATTTGTTGTAGATACTTAGATAGTTTAAATTGAATTTCTTTGTGACAAAATAAAAAGAAACGCGAAGTTTTTAAATCAAACGTTCGCCTCCCTGTGTTCGACCCGGAATTCTTATTTCGGTATAAATTTTATTTGTTGAACACGAATCCTTCGCTTTCGAACTACAACGACGGGTTTTCCAAAATCAAACACGTTAGCGTAGATTCTCGCTCAACATTTTGGCGCCGTTGCCGGGGAGGCAACGCTCTTTGATTTCTCTTCGCGTTTTGTAACTTACAAATCATTTACCTCACTTTTCTCCTTTCTTATTGTAATTGCAGGTACTCTTTCGAGACAGGCAAAAGCGGTAGATTGGAGTAAAGTGCTGTGAAAGGTTTTGTAAGTTATCACCCATTCTTTCCCCCTCCATAGATTTCATTCGCCACATTGAATCCAAATTCCAATTAACCTAGGTGTTTGCATAAATCCTAGGAATAGTTTGGTTGTTTGGATTCTCACTCACATTCATTCCACCTTCATTTATATAAAAAAAAAAGTAAAAAGATAATTTTGTGGGGTAATTTTCAACAAATACACAATGTACACCCACATTTAAAGGCACTTAACCAAATTGATTTGTTTCTACTCAACTGGGTTCTGATCTGTGGGACCAGTACACATAAAGCAACACATAAAAGAGTAGAAATCATTCTAAGTTAACCATCTTTGTGTGCCTAACTTAGTGGTGCATTTGAGGCCAATTGTTTGAGTTGATTGGGCCGCACCACTTCAAATAAAATCAACTCATCAAGTAGCTGCCAATTAGGTTCAACTCTTAGGGATCTACCAGGCACTCCACATTCTTTTTAAACTTTAAAGGAAAATATCTTCACCTGTGCTTGCAAAACCTGGTGTGCCAATGAAACTTGATTGAAAACACCTAAAGATGAATCCTAAAAGCTACTAAGCAAGATTTGAGCCTTAAAATTCATCACATCAAAAATAATCTTGCTTGAAAACCACTGGTTGTGCACGCACACACAAAGCAATCAATCATTAAGGGCACAACCCATTTAAAGGGCCCATCACATTCCAAAGCACATTCAAACCTAGCCCTAAATAAAACAGAGTAGACGTTGGCCTTAAGGATTGGACTCGCTCTTCAGAACTCAGAACGAGATTATTTTCGATTAGTCTGTTTCTACTGTTCAATCTGATGTCTAGCTAGGGGAGCAGAGTCAAACGATCGCGGCTGGGGGGTACACTAGGAACCGGAGGCGCAAGCCGAAGGAAGAACCTTCTCCCCAGTCCCTCCTTCTAACTGGTTGGATTGAACAGACAGAAGTAGATCAAATCGTTCCTTTATCTCAAGACGGGTTTTGAGAGTCTGTAGGTCTGTAGGCTAACCCATTTAAGGACAGGTTTGATTGTTTGTATTGCAGGGCACCTTTCTTCCTCCCGTGTCTCATGAATCCTTCCACATATTTCACGCATTCCCGCTCTTTCCCTCCTGTTGTAAATTATCCTCAACATGACGATTATCCCAACTCGTATTGTAATCGACCATCAGTTAGTTGGGATAATTCAGATTGGGGATACAATTCCGGACCCCCGTGTTTAGGGTCTAACCCTGAACACTTTGATTCTCAATTCTATCCTTCTCAGAGTTGCATCGATTATAGATCGTCCTCCTTTCATGAACAACCTAATGCGATCTACAATCAAGAAGGATACACTGATCCTTACCCATCCTCTGATTTCACTGCCTTTAGGTCATCTCCATCTTTTGAACAATCTGAAATGACCTATTATCAGGATGGGTATAACGAATCTCAATTCGTTAATTCCTCTACATTGATGTCAAACCCGCCCAACCCTGAACCAACTCATTTGGTTCAGGTTAATCAGGTTCAAGATAAGGTTCTGGCTAACTTGAGGAATATCATTCAATCTTTAGAAGTTCAGCCAATACCTTGCATTGAGAGATTGGAGCCCCTGATTGAAATGATTGATGATTTAAACAAGTCTTTGTTGAATTGGCTCCAGGATGTTAAGGATAAGAACCCGGGTGAGTTTCTACTTGGGAAATTAGCGAAATTGAGGATGAGATTCGTGGTTGCTTTGATTCAATCTTGGAATAATTCCCAGGATGAACTCTCTTCAGGAAAGCCAATGACAGAACCCGCTCAGGCACCTGTTGGGGGGGACACGTGTTACGAAGCTGACCAGATTGAATTAAAGCAACCAATTAAGGATGATCTGATTTCTTCACCTGAGATCCCTGAGCCGGGTTACGAGAAAACATATGTCTCCTGGGAACACAAAGTGACAACTGATTTTGGGACATACATTGATACGGATCCTGATTTCTTTGATGGTGAAGATTCAAGTTGCGAAGTCTCACACGAGTTTTCAAATCACGATTTTTGTGAGACGATTGGGCCTGAGGAATCTGATAGATCATTTGATAGCCCAATAACTAAGGAAACTGATCTTATTAGGGCACACGATACAGATCCAGAATCGCATTTTCTGGAGGAATCAATTCAATGCCCTGATTATCAGTTACACCCTGTTGAGCTTATTGATGATTTTAATTCTGAGATAATTAGACCCAAGTCAATTTTGATTCTGCCACATCATTTACACTTGGAGATTCCAGACGGGGTGATGAATATACAAGATGTCCTGGAATTTGATACACTTAATGAGGAGGATAGGAGCGGGGAAGTTCTAATTTGGGAAGTTAATTTTGGAGGAAATGGAAGATTGAGTCGAAGGGTTCCTTTTAAGCTGAAACCATCAAATCAGAACCCTTACGACATTTGTTTCGAGGATGTCAAACTCAAGCACACATTTAACGATTATCCTTTTGAGCTTCAATTCTCTGTAACCCGACATTTTGGCCTTGGGTTGCATCCTCACAAATCGCAGGCCCGACCCCGCTTGCATTCTGATTTTAGGTTTTGGGTAATTTTTATCCAGAACCTAAGATATTCTCGATTATGGGGTGTGGGTCTGCACCACAATCTGGTCCACATCTGTGGACCTCTGCTGACAGGTCAGAGGATTCTTCTGTTCATTCTAATTCTGACCTGCACATGTGAATTCTTCATTTCTTTTCTTTGTATAGTGTGCCTAGCTGAAGGCACTAAACTCAGCACATATACAGTTCTTTTTCATTTTCATCTCGGAGCGGACCCGATATCCACGCAATTCAGGTGCTTTCTACGCTTTTCCACTCTGTTTTATGTCTTTTTAATACAATGAGGACATTGCATTAGATAGGCATGGGGGGTGGATATTTATCTTTGAATTCATTCGTCAGCTCCGTAGATTTGTTTTATTATTAAAAAAAAAATCGAAATTAGGAAAGAGAATTTGGGTTTAAGAAAATTTTCGATCTTAAGAAATACTATATTATGTTCTGAACACAAAGACCCTTCAGGCCTTTGGACTTAATCAGCCCGTATATCCACTAAAATGTGGATTTGTTTTTCGAGTTCTCGCCAACTTGAATTTTATTTTAATTGGAGTAAATAAGTTTGGGTGATAAGTACACGACTTATCAACCCGCCCTCTGATGTGAGGGAATTTTGAGTCTTAAGCATCTACACACTTTCTTTGCACAGACTCGTTGTTTGGCGATTTTAACGGAAATTGGGTAGCTAATGAACCTTCTAGGGTGATATGGCTGGCAAGTTATCGTGGGTAACAGCCCATAGGTAGGTTGTCCAGAGCCCAGTCACTGACCTTTCTCTTTTTGCTGCCTTTAGGTAAATCTTAGACTAGGGAAGCCACCTACTTAAAAAAAAAAAAAAAAAATCAAAAAGGAGAAAAGAACAAAAAGAAATAAGCCACACTTCGCCGCACGAGTATGGCTGGCAAGTTGTCGGTGGTAACAGCTCATCGACCGGTTGTCCAGAACCCAGCTCAGAAAATGCACTAAAAATTCCCAAAACACTTAGGAAGAAGCGGAGAAGTAGAATAAACCGGGGAGATGTACATTGGATTCACCCTTGTGTTGACCCCGTTAAAAAATAAAAATAAAAGTAGGGAGAAAGCTACCGGTTGTAAAGATACACCTTTAGGCAGAATTCTTTTTGAGGTCACCTAGAGGCGTAGAAATCCGAAGTCCGTTTTAATTGCCGGTCAACGAGTCTATCACAATCACAATAAGATGCTTGAAACTTAGGGTTCTCATCAAATCTTGGGTGAGTTGAATGGCCGTAGAAAGCCACTCTTAAACCCTAAAATTTGAAAATCCAAAAAAAAAAAAAGAGTAAAAACAGAAAAAGAAATTTTTCTTTGAATAAGGCGAGGCTTGAGGCGGTCTGCATTTTGGCTGATACCCGGGCACTTGTGTCTTTGAAAGTTCAGTTCTTAAGTAGACAATTCCTTAATGATTGAAAATAACTCAGGTCCAAATAATCTAACCTAATTCTTTTATAAATAGCATATAGTTTTTGCTAGGGACTAGCAAAAGATAGGCATGGGGGTATGATGTAAACACATTTACACTACTTAAAATGTCTATTTATGCATGTTCTTAAGCATAGGATTGCATTTCATGATATAAATATTGCATTACATGCATCATCTTGCATTTAGAGTAGTTTGAATAAAATGGAGGTTAACTGTCTCCTTTTATGTGCTTGGACAGGGCAAATATTTTATCGGGGCCTCGGATCAAAGATCCAACCGTATGGATATGATCAGGGCGACGATTGGAGTTCAACGACTCCAAGATCGCCCTAATCAGGCATCCGTAGCATCAGATAGAGACCGGGGAACCCTAGAAGATCAAGGGCCAGGATGGTGTAAATCCGCACTTCAGATGGAAAATCCGACCACGCGGATGAATTCGGATCGACGATCGCAGCCGAACGACACAAAAATCGAGTCAATCCGACATCCGTGGCACCATCTACAACTTCCAGAAGATGGACGGCCAAGATAGCGCCACGTGGCGCCATCCCAGCCGCCCAATCGGCCGCAGGAGTCCTGTGAAGACCGCGCACCGTCTCCTCTCCGCCGTTGGATCTCGATCCAACGGCTGCGGTCGCTCGCGTTTAAAAACATCCGCGCGACCATTTCGCCCGCGTAGCGCAGCGGCGACGCAGCTGCGGGCGAAGCGGAGGTCGCGGGTTCGAGCCGCGGTGAGGGGGTCGAAGGCGCGGGCGAGCGGGCGCGCACGAGCGTCGGATGAAGATCCAACGGCCGCGCGCGCCCGATAGCGCCGACGCGTAATTGGACGCTCTGGTGGACGCTCGATCGCACGCGGGCGGGCGCGCTACGCAGCGGGCGCGGACGCGATCTAAGCCGTCCGATCTCGCGATCGGACGGCTGAGACGACGCGGACGTGCGTATGCGTTACGCGCGCAGGCCAGCCGAGCGGGCGCGCGTGGGCGCGGCGGCGACGGTGACGGTGACGGCGGGGCTTTAGCGACGGTTTTATCCGTCACTAAAGACCCCTTATTTATTATTTTGAAGATGTAATGTCCATTTTGCCCACACTCCTTGCAACTATAAAAGGAGACCCCCTCCATACGAAATTTGCATCCCTTCCTTCTCCTCTCTACCTCTCCAAAGCTCAAGAGAAGCTTGTCCCACACCCGGGATGCTTCTCGCGAGATAAAGTCCAAATTTTCGTCCCCCTTCGGAAGTGGATCCCGCGACGACGACGACGTGCTGCTTCGTTCCCGTTCTTCTGCTTCGTCCTCCTTCGTCCCGCTTCGTTCTCCTTCGTCCAGGCGTCGTCCCGTCCGGCTCGTCCTCCAAGCGACCGTCGAGGAGGATTTCTCTCCCTATTCTTTTTACTACTTTCTAGTATAGATTTACTGCTTTCTAGAGTAGTCTATTCGTCCTCCGAGCGATCGTCGAGGAGGACATTTCTCCCTCCATTCTTTTAATGCTCTCTAGAGTAATTGTTTTATGTTTTCTAGTTGTAACGAAAGAACTCTTTTATGATAAATTCATTGTCTATTCTACATCTCATTTTGATTTCCATGTATAGTATTCTTTCTCTCTCTCTTACTCCCTCTGTCTCTTTTATTTGTTGTAGATACTTAGATAGTTTAAATTGAATTTCTTTGTGACAAAATAAAAAGAAACGCGAAGTTTTTAAATCAAACGTTCGCCTCCCTGTGTTCGACCCGGAATTCTTATTTCGGTATAAATTTTATTTGTTGAACACGAATCCTTCGCTTTCGAACTACAACGACGGGTTTTCCAAAACCAAACACGTTAGCGTAGATTCTCGCTCAACACGGGGGGTGTCTGAGGATTGCGCAGTTGCGGGCGTCTCGGAAGCGGAAGAGGCAAGAGGCGCATCTTTAGGAGTGTGGCGCTTCGAGATTGGAGGAGAAGGGCTTTTAAACCCTTGCGCATGCGTAGTATGTGACTTGGTGCGTGGCAAGGAGGGTGGAGCGGACCCAAACTCGGATACGCACTGGGGGTTCGAAGTGCAAGTCTTGAAGTGGCTGAGTTCTGAGGCTCCCTTCAAGGGCAGAAGTCCCTCCACCTACTCGGTGCTGCCCTTGAGTTCGACAGAGGAGGAGCTGGCTGCTGGGAAGGAGGAAGGTGGTCGATTTTCGACATTGCGTGGCGAGGATGGTGAGACCTTACCTTGCCGGGGGAAGCTCTTCCAGTGGTGGCGACAGGGGAAGGCGCCGCCTCGGCTGCAGCAGATGAGGAGGTCCACCAACGAGGAGGGCTCCTAGACCGACAGGCGACGTCCCCACAGCAACAGCAGTCAGCTGGGACCTCTTCGCTAAAGGGTGATTGGGTGGAGATTTCTTTGGCATGATGGACGCCGCATTTGGTGCTTGGGGGGCGTGGTGGCGGTCTCCGCTATAGAAGGTGGACTTTCCGTGGCAGTCAAAGAGTGGTGGTGGATGGCCGAGGGAAATCTCCACAGAAGCCGCAGTTGAAAGAGGTGCTTGATGGTGATGATGAAGAGGTGCGTAGGACGGTGAAAGCTGGTGGTTTCAGATAGGCCACGAAGGAGACCCCCACATTGTGTAGATGGATGGGGTGATTACCTGGAATGTGCAAGGCCTCCATGACCCGTCGAGGAGAGCTACTTTGGGGAGGTACGTTAGGAGCTGGAGAGCAGACGTCGTGCTGTTGCAGAAGACAGATATCTGATTGCGAGGGTTGAGTCTGGAGAGAGATTGGAGGTTCTTGGATGGAGGGTTTTGATCTCTTGTCGCGAATGGTAGGTCAGGAGGGTAGATCCTTGGATGGAGGGAGGATGTCTTCTCTCTGGAGGACTTCCAATATGGAGAACATATCATTTCGGCGAGATTAGTCAGGAAGATAGGCGGCTCCAGAATGACGGTTACAGGGGCGTATGGCCCTTTAGACACCTAGGCGAGAAGGGTCATGTGGGAGGAGCTTACAGCTGTGGCGGCGGAGTACAATGGGAGTCCCTGGTTGCTTGGAGGGGACTTCAATGTCACCTTGAAGGTGGAGGACAGACTAGGTGGACAGGGGAGGCAAGATCCCGTATCAGAACTTTTTGTGGATTTTGTTGCAACCCATGGGCTCGTGGACTAGTCCCCTGCTTCCTGCGCATACACTTGGAGGAATAACAATGGCCAGATGTCCAAGATTGACAAGTTTCTCTCCAATGTGGAGTTGGTTGAGGCATTCCTTGTGGCAGATGTCTGTGCATTGGAGAGGCCTTTCTTGGATCATACACCCTTGATGTGGCGGCCAAATGAGGTGGCGCAGTTTGGCACGTATTTCAAATTTGACAGATCGTGGCTGTTGGAGAAGGGTTTCAAGTCTATGGTGGAGGAAAAGTGGAACTCGATGGAGGTGGAGTGTTCAACAGCTTTTTGTTTGGTGAAGAAACTCTGAAGATTGCTAGAAGGGAGATCAAGGCATCCAGCAGGGGCAGGAAGGAGGAGGCTCTGGCAGAGATTAGTAGGATTGACAGGTAGGAGGATCAAGCCCCTATCTCCTCGGAGGATAAGGAGATTAGGGCGAGGGTGTCAAGGGTGGTCCAGGAGGAGGACAGGAAGACAGAGATAGAATGGATGGTGAAATCGAGACAGAGGTGGTTGAAGGAAAGTGACTCCAATACCAAATTCTTCCACCAAATGACTTCTGCTAGGAGGAGAAGAAATTGAATAGAAAAGATGGTGATTGGCAGGGAGTCTTTCTCGGGCAGGGAGGAGGTGGGCAGGCAGCGGCGGATTATTTTAGAGAGTTCATTGGGAGACCTCGGTAGTAGGACTCATCAAGACCTCTCTGAATATTCTGACAAAATTACTAGCCACAAGACTGGCAAACCAACTATGAGTATTCAACCCTTCCCCCCACTCAATGTGCTTTCCTCTCGAAAATAGGCCAAATTGACTGCTACAGGATCACCCATGAGATCCTCCACTTTATGGGACAAGGAAAACACCAAAGTACTACCTTACTCCGATTTGACAAAGGCTTTCGATTGCATCAAATGGGACCTTGGATTACGAATTGGTGGAATACCCGGCAATCCGAAACCTTCTTGAATGATATTAAAGAGAAGAAGGTTTTAGAAAGATTCGTAGAATTCGAAGAACTCTTTGTGTTGGACGAAATAAAGGAGTCCCTGGGGATACATATACAAAAGCTTCCTATAGGAATTCACAAAGAAACGATGCAATTGGTGAAAACACACAATGAATATTATCTACATATTCTCTTGCATTTCTCGAGTGATATATGGAATATATGACAAAGGTGGAGTGTTGGAATATTTCGATTGATCGTCGATTGGTCACATAGGCACGAGTCAGACATCCAATTGCTTCGATTGGAATGATCTAGAGGATGCCTTAGATATATAAAAAATCTATCAATCAAAAAGATCTACTATCCAATCTTGCTAGATCTACGCTAATATCACATGTGCAATTGGAATTTGGTGTTCTATAATTGAGGCACACAAGATTGGGTGTTCCACCTCAAAACTACCCTCTATGCAACTTCCCCACAGGCAGCAACTTGCACATCTTTTCCACATGCCTAGTAACGGACCAAGAGAACCATTTTTCGAGAAGCGTTGCCCTCATGGGAGGATTTATGGGCATGCTTCAGAACTTCAACCAAGCCACATACATTGATAGCTGGAGTCCTGTGGTGTGTTTGGTGTGCTTGCAACAAGAAGTCTCCGGTACACATTCCTTGAGTGTGCTTTTTTCTTCTACGTAGTTCTTTTGCGAAGAAAGGCCTTGCTCTACCACCCTTCACTTTTTGCTACCTCTATCCATAGATATAGATGCGGGAGGCAATCTCCCATACCAACTCAAGGCTAGACCAACCAAGGAGGCCGAGAACTGGTGGAGTCAGAGAGGTGAGTCCTGAGAAAGACCCTAAAAGCTGGTCTCTAAATGAGGTATGTTCTCTATCTCGTCAGAAGATTCAAAGTCATTGTGGAGCTTATTCTTTGAAACAAGGCCTTCCTGTCTCATTCTCGAAAGGCGTGAGGTGCGGTGCCCGGAAGTATCATTCATTAGTAATCCCACGAGAATCAAACATGACTAAAGAGTTGCTTCTACCACAAAGTCGGAGGGAAAGTAGGCTGATTATAGGATATCGGGGCGAGGAGAGTGAATTGAATTAGGAATCTAATCGATGACCTGGATAATTCATCAGTAATCCCAGGGGAAGTGAAGTAAAGAACCGGGCTTGAAAGCGGCGTGGGTTATCAATTCGGGGTTGATCTTTCCGGGGTTGGGTTTCAATGGAATGAATAAGTCGAGCAAAGAATTGGGAGAAAGGGAAATGAGGAAGACAAGTGAACTGGCAGCAAAGGGTGCCTTAAAGTGAGAATGCTAACTAGGGGATGAGGAAAGGGTTGGACCAATGCATACAGCCTGGGGAGAACAAGTCCCCAAATCCCCGATAAATAGGGCTCAAGCATGGATTCTCGGGCCGGGTAAAAGGGGGAAGAGGTGGCAGAGCTCGCGGTGGTGGTGCATGTGGACGTGGTCGTGGTCGGAGTTCCCTTTTCTGTGAGTCCCGTCACAGGAATGGACACACTGTGGACCAGTGCTGGGTGAAGCACGACTACCCACAAGGTATGGATCCACGTGCCCATCAGGTATCTGCAGAGGAGCCTCCCAAATATAGGAGGATGATAGCCAGATCATGGTTTCCAGGGCTGATTACGAGCGGTTCATAGCGTCTCAGGGATCTACTTCTGCTTCTATTCAGAAGTCTACAGGTACTTTCGCCATGTCAGTGAAATCCCAAGCTCCTGTTTGGCTTGCAGATTCCGACGCCTCCTCTCACATTACTGGTGATAGTACCCTCTTTTCGTCTCTTCGTGACCTAGTTACACCATTTCAGGTCAAAGTGACTGATGGGGGTTTGTCTCCTATTACTGGGCTCAGGAATATTTCTATCTCTAGCACCTTGCCTCTTTCTAACGTCATGCATGCTCCTGGAGTTGCACTGAATTTGATATCTATCAGTCAAATTACTAGAGATTTGAGATGTCGGGCTATTTTTTATGACCAATATTTCGTCTTGCAAGACCTCCAAATGATGAGGCGGATTGGTGGACTTGAGTAGAATGGGCTTTACTACCTACATATCCCTCCTCCTTCCAGTACCGATGCTGTGTATGCCACTACTGCTCTTCAGTGGCAGTTGAGACTTGGTCATCCTAGCATTCAAGTTTTGCGTCGTCAGTTTCTTGCTTTGTTTTTTTCTTGATGTTTTGAGGTGTGAAGCATGTCAGTTAGGCAAACACCATAGGTCTTCTTTTCTACCAAATAATAGAAGAGCTGAGTCTACTTTTCCTCTTGTGCATGCTAATGTTTGGGGAGGGTCAAGAGTGTGATTTGGAAAGAATTTCATTTTTTTTTTTTATTCTTGTGGATGATCATACGAGGATGTCTAGGTTTTTATGATGAAAGACAAATCCGAAGTCTTTGATATTGTTCCAAATTGTATTTTGGAAATTAAGACACAGTTTTCTACTATTGTTCAAATTGTTCGGAGTGACAATGGTTTGGAATTTATAAATGCCAGGATTGATGTCTTTTTTAAATCCTTCGGTATTGTTCACCAGACTACTTGCGTTCACACCTCCCAACAAAATAGGGTTGCTGAACATAAGCTCCGTCACTTACTTGATGTTGCCCGTTCTATCATGTTTCACATGAATGTTCCCTCATAGTTTTGGGTTGATGCTGTTCTTACTGCTACTTATCTGGTGAACAAAGTTTGCTCCTCTATCTTAGGGGGTCAAACTCCGTATTCTGTGTTGTTTCTTGGCAGTGATATGTTTTCTCTTACTCCTGTCATCTTTGGCTGTGTGTGTTTTGTCCATTTACATAAAGTAGATCCAATTTCTCCTCAATTTGGCTATTAAGCATAACAAAGAGTTTTTGCAAATCATTTTTGTATGGAGTGATTGATATAAGGAAAGGAGAAAGTGAAGAAAGAAGGGAAGACAAAAAACACTTCTTTTTCTTTCCATTCCCTCCAATCCAAAATCCTTCCATTTGAAAAGGAAAATACAAGGAATTCGACTTTCATACAATATTTGAATAGAATTTGATGTAATGATCAATGAATTTATTTGGATTCTAGATCTATTCTATATCTACATGTGTCTAATCCCAACAACAAAAATCAGAATCATAATACATAACCTATATCAATAATCAAAGACGGAAGAATGCCACAATTCTAACGGTGATTAGCCAATTTGCATTTAGGAAAGGAATGAGAATGAATTCTAATTTCGATCCAATTCTATCCATTCTATATATTCCATGTGATTTACGAATGTTATTCATGTCTATTCTATATAGAGACTAGATTGACATATAGACTCTATGGATGAGTATCAATATAGAAGAATTCATTTCGAATTCTAGTTCGAATTCTAGAAAGTGATATAGAAATTCCAATTCGTAGTATATACTATAGAATTTATTAATAAACATCTATGATGAATAGATATCTAATAAGAAGTGATTTCTTATGTTATGAAATAGTTTCTTCGAATTGAAGTAGTCTTATTTCATTGGAAATTGATTTCTATGGGAGCGAGTCGTATGTTAAGAAGACGAGCCTCTACTTCATTCACAGTCGACGAGCCTTGTTCTACTACAAAAAGCTACACTTCATACACTTACTCGCAGGGACAGGGAGACAACCCAATTGTCTGATCTCAGATCTACAGTGTCTCAACTGATTAGTCAGAGCACTCCATCAGGTAGTCTTTAGAGGATTAATCAAGCTTTGACATTACTGCTGCAGAGTTCCTCGGTCGGGTCAGAGTGGTTGTGTCCCTAATTAAGCAATGGCTTTTCAGGTAGGGTCATCGGGCTAGAGGGTCAGTGAATAGCGTTCGTTGGATTAATGCTTAAATCAGATATCCCTTGAGTCGGATGCTCAGGGAATATAAACAAATAACCGGGGCTTGCATCAAATGCATTACCTACCGCGCCGGGCTTGATGATGACAACGTTCAATCAGGGAGAAAGAGTGCAACTTAGTAGCATTCTTTCAATGCCGAGGGGTCCAAACCAAAGATGGAGATTTAGCTTTACGGTCGGTCCGAGGATTCATTCAGGGAGGATTGAAAGAAGGTAGCCTATATTATAAGTGGGTGTCTTTCCAGGGTGTGAAGAAAGGGGAATTGATGAATTCAGGTAAATGCCTTTGAGCGAGCCAGATATAGGGCGGAGCGAGTCGGATGTCAAGTAGGTAGACTAGGTGGATCTTCTTTCATCGAGCCTTGGGGATTTCAAATCAGTGAATTAGAAGAATCACAGCTAAATACCTCTATTCCAGCTTCTCCCTAAACTCAATCCATCCATGCGTAGAACTCCTCAATCCCCCCATGAACCCGATCTTCCGACGTAGACTCGCACCTACGAGTGTACGAAGATATCAAATGGGATACATTCAACTCGCACGTCCAAAGACTCGTGTGGTATTTGAAACGTTTTCCTAGTAGTCTTCCTAGTTATATCGTAAATTTGTGAGATCCATCCCTTGAGGAGTTAGAGGGCCTAGTATACCACGATGTGTGATTTTATCGAAATTGTCATTTTACAGATTAATGCTGATAAACTGTCATCCCATTCCATCTGATTGGGGTGCCCTCGGCCCTGACATGTATCTTCAGAGGAGTCACATGAAGCTCAGAATTCTGGGTGTATTTCATACTTCCAAATCCAAAAAGGGGGAATGGATCCATGGTCGATTCCATTATAGAGAAATAGGAATTGCTAGATATACCTCGTTCAAACAAGGACTTTTTTCTGGAATTCACTTTTTTTTAGAGGGGGATTCCATTCAAGTAAGCAAATCGAATATGGCATGGTTACAGGAGTATATCCATCGTATATATGCTTCAAGGAACATCATGGTAGAACCAGCGAGGTGAGTGGAGTAGGGGCCTAAAAGATCGAATGGAACAATATAGAAACAAGGGAATAGAGACAAGTCAATCCCTTACGAGTTCCAAAGTCTTCCTTGAATGGAAGAGGATTCCTGATTTGAGGGGGAATAGACTACTCAAGAATTTCAGTAACCTAACTCCCAGCTCAATCACACACTACTATTGGCTGCTTTTACGTGGAGGGGATGAACTACCCAGGATAAGTGAATTCCCTTCCCCGATCGAGCACCTTGTAGTAAGGTATTACTGTACCAAACTGGATATATGCATTAGGTTTCGAAACAAACCTCTTACTCTTTTTACTACTACGAAAAATCGGTTCACCAGGTTCTACCACTTCATTCAGGGAAATACCCAAGGGTCCAAATCTGAGTTTGATCCTGGCTCAGAAGGAACGCCTGCTAAATGCTTCACGCATGCAAGTCGAACGTTGTTTTCGGGGAGAGAGATCGTCTCTCCTAGCGGAGCTGCAGGGTAGTGCGTGGGCGTCCTCCCGGGGCGCTTTTTGGCCTTTGTTTGTTGTCCATAGTTGAGAACAAAGTGGCGAACGGGTGCGTAAGGCGTGGGAATCTGCTGAACAATTCAGGCCAAATCCTGAAGAAAACTGACAAAGCGTTGTTTGATGAGCCCACGTAGTATTAGGTAGTTGGTTAGGTAAAGGCTGACCAAGCCAATGATGCTTAGCTGGTTTTTTCAGATGATCAGCCACATTGGGACTGAGACACGGCCCGGACTCCCTCGGGGGGCAGCAGTGGGGAATCTTGGACAATGGGCGCAAGCCCGATCCAGCAATCTTGCGTGAGTGAAGAAGGGCAATGCCACTTGTCAAGGCAGAAAATGGGCCCCTAGGGGAAGGGAAGAGGTAGATGAACAACGTGAGACTTCGTATATTACATTACTCATTCTCCGCTTCACACACTTCAAAGCTCGTGGAGAAATACCATGAAAAATGAATTAGCTAGCTTCGTAGCTCAAGGTAGTGCCTGAGTCGGTGTGTGATCGAGGGGATAGTTGAAGCTACTATTGACTCTGGTGACGGAGCATCGAGGGACCTGATCAAAGAGAGGTGTATGTAGATTGGTATAATTAGCAAGCAGTATCGTAGTAGTCGGGGATTTTGAGAGATACCATACTCCTTTTTCCATTTCTCTTGATCAATGAAATGGAATAGAGTACTCATATTTCCACCACTATTACATGTCATCTATGTATTTTGTTATTGTACAATGCACAATGAGCATTGAATATAATTCGCTCTACTAAAGACTTTCGAAAGCACCCCCTATGATAAAGATTCTCAACTACAAATTGGAAACAATCGAATCAAAAATTCTGTCTCATTTTCATTCCAATTGCACACAGAATTTTGGATGTATACACGTTAGTACCAATCCAAGGATTGAAGATCCTGAGAAAATCCAAATCCAAGAATGCTCCCTTTTCGTAAATTGGTTTCAATAGGATATCCTTTCTACCGGAATCCAGATTTATTAGACTTTGATGTATTCCAAATGAAATCATCACAAAAAAATTGAGTTTCGAAGGAACTTCACACTTTTGTCTATTTCACCTTTCTTGATAGTTTGGATCCGGAGGCAATAGAATACTGATCCTATGATATCTCATCAGATAGTGAATAGGATAATTTTATATATTATTGACTAAGTAGTATAAGTGACGGTATAAGTGACTAAGTAATATAAGATGTAAATAGTATTCTAATTCTAAGGTGGAAATCAATAATAGAATCCTATTAGGTGGAAGGAAGGAAATAGTAGAATCCTATTCCAATGGAATTCTATCCAATGTGAATTGGATTATCGAAAATCTAGAGCAGAAAAGGATGAGAAATTCAATGGGATTCTGGATTGGATCGGGAATGCATTTTTGGTATGGATCAAGGATCTTTCGATTCTTCCATTCTCGACGATGAATTGATTGGATAGATAAGATATTGTTATTCATAATATGGATTTCTTCGATTCTGTATCATTAGGATGTCATTCATTCCATGGAATTTCTAAGAGTCCAATTGATCATCTCTATGGGATTAGATCCTGAGTGATTACGAAGCAAAAAAATAAAAAAGGAACAATGAGATTATGGAAGTCAATATTCTCGCATATATTGCTACTGCACTCTTTATTCTAGTTCCTACTACCTTTTTACTTATCATCTATGTAAGTCAGTCAAAATGATGAATTGGACTGAAACTGATTAGTTCTTATCAATGATGGAAGAAATGAAAGGGTCTCAGTCTTAATGAAAGAAAGAATTGGATCGGAATTCAGACTATCTAAGCTAAGATGGTATGATAAAAAGAACTAATAGAAAATTCTATTTTTGAATTCTCCTATTCTCATTATTTTTTATAATAGTCAAATTCTTATATTCTATGGAATGATTACATAAGAATTCCATATAATAGAATCCGGAAGTCTAAATGAAAGAGTATAAATTCTATGTCAATCTTTCTACCATACTATCCAGGTATATAGTTGTATACGGATCTAGGCTTGCCATAGATTCATTTACAGTATGTAGATAGATACTATCTATTTTGTATATGGAAACAATACTTTAATTGTATTTCTCGCTACATCCATTTGTATGAATTTTGACCAATCTCCAAAATCATTGAAGATTCACTGATCTATTCGAATCTAATTCCTAAGTGTCTTATAATTTTCAGAAAGAAATAGGGATCCTGGGATCCATCGAAAGCATGAATATAGATATATATTAAGATCGATTTGAAAATCGTACCGTGAAAATGAAAAAGAGATGAAACCCAAATATCAATAAGAGATTATGAAAAGAAAAGGAAGAAAACAAAATCGAAGAATAATTCGATTCGAATTCCAATGAAGTGTTAGTAGTAGACCCACTGTTGCATCATGCTGAAACGTGATATCAAATGAATGGATGAAGCATAAATCACATTTCTAGGAGTCTAAAACGTTAGTGAAATGTGCGATATACAGATCACTCAACGTAAGCAAAATCGGATTGGATTTGATTTGATTTGGATTATGTATGTGTGGGGGGGACCTCTTTGGATAACTAAGCCATTCTACCGAGTTAGTAGTTTCTAGTAGAAAGTATATATTGCCATAGAATAGTAGAACCTCTTTTTCTTAGAACAATCCAAATAAAGAAAGAGAGAATCCAACCTAAGAAAGAAATGGGGACTTACTGGTTCTCACTGGAATATCCATAATTCTAAGCACAATTGATACAACTCGATTACTCCATTAGTAGTATCCTTAAAGTCCACTCCTCCCCCATACTACGAGTGAAAGGGAAAATGTAAAGACTACCATGAAAGCAGCCCAAGCGAGACTGACTATATCCATGTCAATGATGTCCCCTATCCTCTTGACTTTAGGAAAGAAAGGAATTCTTTGATGATTGATCACCAATCATAGTGGAATCAATGAAACGGAGTCCAAATAAATAGGATTTGGATTGAAGGTGATTCTTAATGAAGCAATCCTACGAAACCGCCTGTATCAAATTCCTATATTTATAGTATCCATATCTATAGTATAATCACTCTAATAGAATTGGAAAGCATGAAACACAAATACGATACACATACAAAATAGGAAAGATCAATGGAATACCCCTACTTAATGAAAGTATCTTCCGTCCCTGCTAGGAAATGGATTGTTTATCAACCTAGACTGAGTCTTCAGTAGACACTAAGTAGTGTAGGGTAAGAGAATTAGGAAGACTTAAGATTTGAGAACCCCTTCTGGAACGTTAACGACTCTAATTAGGAATCTTGTAGGAATCGAGATTTCTTATCTAAATAGAACTTCATGAATTCTTGGCTTGACCAACAGGAGATAAAGGGCTAATCAATCTTGTCGATACTTGAGAAACCCATGGGTTCCATAAACCTTACAAAAATGGGATTTCGGGTGTAGCCAAAATTGATACTGGTAGGAAGAACCCTTTTTCAGTTCAAGGTTGGTTTGAACCATTTATTGGATTTCTCGATTCCATCCAATGCATAGTCACAGTTGGCTAGAAGAGTCGAAAAGGAAAAACCCCGAGTCTTTGATTGATCTGATTAGGCGACACCCAGATTTGAACTGGGGATAAAGGATTTGCAGTCCCCTGCCTTACCACTTGGCCATGTTGCCAAAACGATACGAAATGGATATCAATATCCTACATCCTTTACCTACTCCTCATTTTGTAGGAGAGATGGCTGGACTCTTTGTTTTTTGTTTATTGGATTGATATCTTGAATCTTGCTCTCTTCTCAATTCCAATCCAAAAGGGAATCCCGCTTTTTTTCTGGGATATGCTTGAGTCTCTTCAATTCCATGTATCTCAATATAGATACGAATTCCAAACATTGATTTTCCATGGAAAAGAGAACATTTCTTTGACTAACACAAATGTATGGCAAATTCGAAACCATTTCCTTATATCCATAATTCAAATCCGCTTCCTTGCTCTTCTCCGCGGAGCTCCGATTCGCTCCTCCCATTCCTCTGACTTGCTTCCCAACTTTCATCCTAAACTTCTGTCAAAACCCGGTCCCATTTTGTGATGTGATTAGTATATCAGTGTTCATTTCACTTACCAATTCAAACTCCAGATTCCAACTCTGAACTCCCCCTTGCGAATGCCCCTCGTGAAACCCTCGACTCCCTCCTGTTCATGAACACCAATAGAACTGGCTTCAAAGATAGCTGTATTTGAAGGAGGATGGAGATGGAGGGGGAAGGATGTGCAGCGTATCACGGAGTCCCAGGTAGAGGATCTTACGACTGGCTTCTCAAAGGATGAGGTGAGACAGGCGGTTTGGGGGTTGAATGCGGAGGGATGCCTCAGCCCAGACGGTTTCCCTGTTTTCTTTTTCAAAGAGTTTTGGCCCATGGTGGGGGCGGATGTGATGCGGATGATGGAGTTCGCGGCCAGTAACAGAGGGTTTGATAAGCTTAATAGATACTATCTGTTTTTGTTGCATAAGATGGAAGGGGCGGAGGCGATTTAGGATTTTAGACCGATTGCTCTTTCTAATGCGGCTTACCTTATTGTAGCTAAGGTCCTGGCTAACAAACTGAGGGGCCTTCTGGGAGAGTTGGTCTCCCCTGTTCAGACAGCTTTTGTTCTTGGGAGAGGAATTTTGGATGGTTTTGTGATTGCGCTGGAAGCCTTGGCTGCGTGGAGGAGGGAGAAGCAGGCCTTTTTGTGGAAAGTTGATTTTAGCAAGGCATATGACTTGGTTCAGTGGGATTTCCTGTAGGCTTCCTTGCCGAGGAGAGGTTTCCTTGCTGTCTGGATTGATTGGATGAAGAGATGTGTGACGACATCTTTCTCAGTCCTTATCAATGAAAATCTGGCGGGAGGTTGGGTCCAACCTAGAAGAGGGATCAAACAAGGCTGCCCTCTTATGCCCATGCTTTTTGTTCTTGCACCAGATGCTCTTACACGGGTGGCGCACAGGGCATGTAGTAGGGGCCTACCTGTTCAAGGGCTTTGAGTCTGGTGGTGGCAGGGAGGTAGTGGTCCTGCAGTGTGCTGATGATATGCTTTTCCTGGTCGAGGGAACGAAGTTGGAGGCGAGGAGGATGAGGGTTCTTCTAGAGCTCTTTGGTGAGGTTTCCGGTTTGCAGATTAATGATCAAAAGTTGACTTTTGTCCCTTTCAATTTTTCCGCCACGGAGACAGAGAGGGTTGGTGCTGCTTTGGAGACAGAGGTGGGTTCTTTGCCGTTGGTGTATTTGGGCCTCCCTTTGTCCGATCATTGCCTTAGAGTACAGGATTGGTTCCCGCTAATGGAAATGATGGAGGGAAGGCTGGCAGGGTGGTCTTCCAAGCTCTTATCTAGAGGTGGGCAATTGACCTTGGGGAAGGCGATTTTGTCTTCCATTGCTGTCGTACTTCCTTTCGGTCTTCAGGTTGCCGCGTCAGATTGAGAAGATCTCGGGGTTGATAAGGGACTTCTTTTGGTCTACTACAAGGTCGTTAGGCAGGGGGCAAGATTGGTGGCCTGGGAGGAGGTGTGCAGGCCTACCCAGGAGGGGGACCTTGGGGTTAAAGACGTGGATAGAATGAACACTAGTCTTCTCACGAAGTGGATTGTGAGGTTGGTGAGGCAGGAGCAGGGGCTTCTTGGTGATGTTATGCGGCGATGCTACGGTGACTTCTTATCGTGGGGACTGTTTTTCTCCCTTCCTCCTGGAGCGTCACACTTCCTCAGGGGCTTGGCAGCGGTGGTAGTGAAAGTACGAGGCTTCTTTAACCCGGTGCTTGGTAAGGGGGACTCGTTTTGCTTCTGGCAGGATGACTGGCAGGGGGTTGGATCTACTTTGAGAGGTTTCCCCGCCTCTTGGGAAGTGTGGTGGATCCATTGGCCAAGGTTTGGGAATGCTAGGATGGATCTTGGTGCCCCATTTTCAGGGGGGTCTCTCCAATAAGAGATGTGAGGACCTTCAACGGCTGTTGCAGGAGTTGGTGGGTTGGGCGCCGAACGAAGGCCTTAATGATTTTTATTAGGAAGGAGATTTCTCGGTGGCAAAGGTATACTGCAAGTTGGGGAGTGGAGCGGTGGTTTGGATGTTGATCTGTTACAGGATTGTAGACTAATATGGATGGCGAAATGCCTGTTAAAGGTGAAGATTTTTGCCTGGTTGGTGAGAAGAGGAAGGATTATGACAAAACAGTGGAGAGCGAGATGGGCCCAGACGGACGACCTGGCGTGTTCCCTATGTGGGGGGGCTGATGAGGATATATAGCACCTTCTTCTCCAGTGCCTGTTCGTAGCGCAGGTTTGCCAGGAGGTGGGGATCGATTGGATCTCCCACAGGGATGTAGCTAGCTTTTGGTCCTCCTTTCACAGGGGAAGTGCTAGTGGTGGAGTCTTTACCTTTTGCTCCAAATATGATCGGGCAAAGGTCTTGACTGTTTTGTGGGGGGTTTGACTAGGGAGGAATGGGGTGCTGTTTAGGGGAGAGAGACCCTATGTGGAGAACTTTGTATCCTCCATCTCCTCCCAGATTGGTTTCTGGAGATATATTTTGTAACTTCTGACGTGATTCTGTTTTGAGATTGAATGAATGTGGGTGGTTATCTCTTGGATAATCGTCCTTTTGCCTTTCAAAAAGAAAAGCAATATAAGGCATCCGATTCATCAAATAACATACAGTAAGAGTATCGCCCTAATAAGACAGTGGGACACTATTCTGGATGGGGGTCTTAGCAACATCCCGAATACGATGGTGTTTTCTCTTAGCTACCCTATTTTGATGTAATGTATAAAGGCAACTGGTTTAGTGGATGATTCCATACCCTTGAAATATAGAGTGAAGAGATGGGTGCAATATTCTAAAGCATTATCAATTTGAATGATTTTCACATAGGCATTGGATCGATTCTTTATTTCTATGAGAAAGTTCTTGATTATATCACCCACCTCCGACTTTGACTTCAATAGGAAAACCTAGGACATATAAGAAGAATCATCAACAATAACTAGATGAAATCTATGTCCCATATGTTTGGGAGGACAACTTGGACCCTAAACATGAAGTAATTGAAATAGACTCTGCACTATGACTCTGTTGACTATGGAATGAACTCCTATGGTGTTTGCCCAATTGACATTCATTACACTGAAAGGTAGTAGTAGATGAAATATGAGGTATCAGATGTTGAACCTTAGGCAATGGTAAGTGACCAAATTTCAGGTGCCAAAGATAGCCCGATGACTAGCCAAAAGGAATAGAGAAATGTCTAGTGTGAAGGAATAAATGCCATGTGGCACAGTTGCCACATAGACAGTCCACGTGGCGTTGAGTCAGCAAGTTAGTGGCCATGTGGCCTTTAGGATTTTAGGAGTTGAGCTTGGCTTGCATGCCAAGTTTTGTGCCACATGTAGCAAGTTATTTCTTTAATTAATTGTTAGAGTTCAAATTAGGATTGGGTCAAAATAGGAATAGTTAATTGATTGGGATTGATTTTATTTAGGATATGTAATTCTTAAATTAGTTAGGATTACAATTAGGTTTGATTGGATTTGGTTCTCTTTAAATAGAGACCAAAATCTACATGTTTTCTTGAGTTGCAATAAACAATTTCTCATCTTTATCAATTCCCCTTATACTTCTTCCCTATTGACTTTCTCTCTCTCTCTCTCTACACTCCATGCATGGACTTCCCATGCACCTAGACTCACCACATTTCCACGAATCCTCACATCCAGCATATGGTGACTACAACATGTGATAAACACCCCTTGCTCACAATGTCAGTGTGTTTGGGATAAGTAAAACATTCTGCAACCTTTTATGAGAGGATATTTGAACCTTACCCTGACGCGTGAAGGGAATGCCCCCATCAGCCACGAGAATTGCCTTTCCATATGAATTAGGCTACAATCGAGAAAATTGCTATGCCTTCCCATATTTATGTTGTGAGGCTCCTAAATCCACAAGCCAATCAATGCCCTTTGTACTGCCATAGCAAGCGAGACATATACTTGAAGGACCAACAAATGCAGCGGTGTCTGCATTCCCTTAAGTGGAGCTCAAAGTGGCTGTGGAGGGAGTAGTTGATATCCCATGGCGATTGAATCTTTAAATCAACTCATTATATTCGACTTTGGTGATCGGACCAGACTTTTGTTTTGCATCTGAAGCTATGGCTACCTGATGAGTACTAATAGGTTCCTTATGTTTAGCCCAACACCATCCTCAGTGTGCCTCAGTTTCCCACAAAATGAGTACCGAGGCCTATCACATCCTTGGTCTCCTCGACCTTGATCGTGATCGTGAGTGGATGGTTTTGCACCTTTGCCTCTCCCTTGAGAAGCAACCATGGCAAAGGTATTTTGAAGAATTGAGTTGCGTGGAGGAGCCCTTCCTTCTTCAAGTTGGCGCCTGTGGAGAAAGGAGGAAGAGATAAAGAGAGAGAAGTCGATGTAGAAGAGAGAGATAGGAGGGAGTTCTTAAATGTGGAAAATAGTTTATTGGAACTCAAAGGAAAATAAGGAGATTTGGTCTCTATTTAAAGAGAATCAATCTTAATTACAAACACAATCACAATCCTAACTAATTTAGGAATTGCAAATCTTATTTCCTAAACAAATTCAATTAACTATTCCTAAAATTACTCAATCCTGATTTGGACTTTAATCAATCAATTACAAAATAATTTGCCACAATTGGCATAAAGCAAACTTGGGAAACACACCAAACCCTAACACATGCACACACATTACGTGCCCAAGTTGGGCCCACCGACTCTGCTATTGCCACATGGCTTTATTCTACGTTAACAGGTATGTTCTACATGGGTAGTAGGTGACAGGGAAAGTACAAGACTACTTGGTTGTATGCTTCTTTAATTGTTGGTATCTTAGACAATGTCAACATTTAGGAGTGAACTGCATCATCAGATGCATCAAATCCAACAAAAAAGTGTCCCATCATGGTTTGTGCCCTATATGTTTTTCGAGACTTATATGAACATACATGGGTGTAGGCATTGAGCCTCTTAATGGGTAACTTGAGAGTGGAGTAGTGTTGCAGCAATGGCTTGTCTCCCTGTCTTATGTGTGCAATCTCATGATGTCGTTGAAGAATGCGTGTTGCATTCTTGTCTTAAGAATAAGTTTGGCAGAGATTCTCTTACATCTCCTTCACCGTTTTGTTAGTACATAATTTCAGTAGCAATATGTTGGATAGTAGTATTCATGATTCATGTCCTAACCATAGCATTATCCTTCTTCTAGGAAGCGTATTTCCTGGTCTTTTGAGTTGGCTCTACCTCAAGGAGTATGTGCCCCTTGTCATGACCTTCAACCACATTCAGGATCAACTATGACCACAATGCATAGTTGGTCTCGTCGAACTTCACGATTGGGCCAAAGATTTTGAACTCCCCTTAGGTTCCATCCAATTGTGCACGTGCATCAACAACTTTCGAGGTCATTCTTCTCAACAAGGTTGGAGCCATATACTAAAACAATAACCAACAACCACAAGAATACTAAAGGAGCATCCAAATACCACTATCCATGGAAGTGGCATTCCTCCAAAACACCTTTTTAGCGAGAAATCTTCACATATCGGATTTGAATGAGTAAAATATGTCCCAAAATAAATTCCAACTACCCCAAATTGAAGTTATAGTGCTCCGGTGACCACTGGTAGCCTTTAGAAGATAACTAGCGGCACCTTCCTAACTTCCAATGGGGCTCTTCGGTGACCAGCGAGACCTTTGACCTCCTATGATGATGGTATGACTTTGGGCAACCACTCTGGTGTCGGCCCCAAGACACGGTTGCTCAAGGTGTTCCCTTGGCCTCCTTGATTAGTCGTGTTGGGGTAGTCCAATGTTAGAGTAGTTATATGCCCTTAGGCTGGGCCCCTTGCAACTAATTGGACAGCTCTTTCCCCTTTCTTGGAGTTTGCACAAGCCCCAAAAAGAGAAGAAACCCTAAATTATTTAGTAAAGAAGAAAAATAGGATGAGACAAGTAGATATCGAGCTTCAACTTAGGATCGTCGCTTTGATACCATGTAGAGAAAATGAAGTTTTTCTTTATTACTATAGAAACCCTCTGCCTTTATTTATAGAGAGAGGCTAGGGGGGAAAGCTACATACATGTCCATGTAAGAAAGAAAAATAACAGAAATGGACAAGATAAAAGAGCATCACAGGTGACTTCTCTACAATCCTTTTTGTTGCAAAATGGCTGTTGTAAATATTGCTGATGTATTTTGTGTGGCTACCCCAGTTGAAGATATGTTATTTTGCATAAATTGTTTCCAAGAGAAAAAATCTTTTCTCCTTCCCAATCCTGTACTACTACTTGATTGCCTCTTTAAACTGTATTTTTTTAATGAGATTAAACTGCAATTTATTATATTAGTTAAGAACTTGCACTAGAAGTGCTTAAATGGCTTGTTCCAGTGAAGTAGCTCCCTGATGCCTCTAAAGATTTGATATCATTTTGAAGTCATTTTGGAATCAAAGCTTGACATTACAAGAGAGTAGAAAGAATTTTGAAATCACTTTGCATGCAATCATTTCATAACTGTGTTCATATTTTGTCAGTAACCAAACATTTTCGTTTGGGTTACTATTCATTGTTTAGGAAGTTTATTCAAAGAAATCTGCAACATGCAAGCATCCACTTCTTGCATACAATTTCTTGGTGGAATTTTCTGGCACTAAAGATCCTAGTCTTCTGACAGGTCGTGGAAAATTTGAGAGTCTAGGAGCCCTTGGAATTTCATGTATGCTTTTGGTTTCTGCTGGAGGCATTGCCTGGCATGCAGTAGATATTTTATATGTACGAAATCCATTATCTTTTTGCATGTTAAAAACTTGTCAATGCACAAATGGTCTGATCTCATTGTTACCTTCATGGATTTGGTGAAGTTCTGCCAGAAGCAATGGCTATGGTTGCGAAATTTGCCTTCCTAAATTTATAATTTTAAAACTGGTTTTTGCTTACAGCCTTCCTCTATGTGATAATTGTCCCGGTCTGTTTCAGGGGCTTCTAACATCATCTTCACATGTGTTTGGCCATCCACTCATACATGAACGAGATAACAGTCAGATCCATGGTGGTCATCATCATGCAATTGATCTTGATCACCCTCTATTGGCTTTGAGCATGATGGTCGCATCAATTTCTGTGAAGGAATGGTATGATTGGTATTCTTGTGACTAGACCTTTATGAAAAAATATATTCATGTGACTTGCCCTTTTGGAAATGTTGTGAGAAGTCTAAATGTGAAGGTTTAATTATACTAGATAAAAGATGCATGAATTTTAGGATTGAATATTATTTTATTCCGATTTGTGTTTCGATGATGAGCGCTATGGGTGATGTTGCGTTTGCATGTGGGTCACTTGAGCCTGGCGTTGGGGCTCCATTTGTTGGCACGGTCTAGGTTGCCCTCGTGTGGTCCTCTTCTGTGATGGATAAGGGGAGGCTTCCTATTAAGGGAGGTATTGATTGTAGAATCCTGGAGAGGTAGTTCTTCGAGCAGAGTGTCTAGGCCCGTTAAATTGGTGCATTCGAGGCAGAGGTTGGTCTACAACTCTGTTTACAAGAGGTGGTGATCAAGTTGGCAACGACATGTTGGCAACATGTCGTCGATCACAGGGGTTTCAGGGGAATGGCCGTATCAACACACAATGGTTGTCGATTTATAGGTGTGTTGTTAATAATGTGGATGATAACCTTAATAACCTCGATGTTTTGCCAGTACATATTTTGTCTATGTCTTGCTGTTGCTGCTCAAGGGTGTGTCGGAGGAGGTTGACGATAGTAGAAGATGATAGCAGAGGGTCGCGAGTGGTCGAGTGATACTAGAGGCAGAGGTGGTCAGTGTTGCACGGGGAGTAGGTTGAATAAGGAGTGCAGATGGTGGCCGGCATTGGTTTGGACACATTCAATGACTTATATGAGTTACAATGGTCTTATATTTTAACTTTTTGAATGTTCTAATTAGGTAGTTTCCTAATATCATAAGTCTATTGATAATATATCACTATCACCTACTTCAGACTTCAAACTGGTAGAGACTACTTTATTTGATTATGTATTAATTTAACACTTGTATTTTTACATGTTTACCCTTCTTGCATAACCTTTTAAGGTTTTAAGTTAGTAATTTATGATTTATTTGCAATTTTAATCATTTAATCAGGGTACCCTCGATACGCATAATTTTCAGGTCATTAATAACCTCAATAACCTAACGTCGAAACACGAGCATTTCCTTGGCATGCCTTTGATGCACACATTTGGAAATTTATTAGCATGTCATTGATATCGACACTTAAAAACCTTGACAAGAGGAAGGCTTTTAAGAAGAAAAAAAGTGAGGTGTTGGTTCCAATTATTGATGAATGGAACATAGAGGTGGTGGATTTGAGGGTAGCCGAGGTGAATGCAAAGAGAATTGCACATGCTGCCGTACTGAGGGGTGATGGCCAGTCCCATGGTTAGAATCATTTCCTAGAATGTTTGGGGCCTTCGTGATTGGTTGCGTAGGTTTGACCAACGGAGGTACCCAATCGAAGAAGGGGTGGACGTTGCTTTCTTCTAAGAGTCACATCTTGAGACACTAGAAGATTCGATCAAGAGGGAGATTTATCAGGAGCGCTTCTCCGATGCTATGGTGATAAACGTTATGGGGAGGTATGGAGGACTTCTGTTATTGAGGAGAGAAGATATGTTCAAGTTAAACGCTTTTGTTATGGGAAGACTTATGGCCATGGGGTTGCCCACTCGTGGATTTGATGGATCTGTTTTGGTTCTCTCCTCTATTTATGGTTTGTGTGATGACATGGCTAGGTCGTCTTTGTGGGAATACCTGTGCTAGGTGGCGAAGTTTGCTGATGGTAGGTTGCGGCTAGTGGGGGGTGATTTCAATGTTGCGCTGTCCATTGATGACATGCTTGATGGTAGGATAGATGGAGCTACGACAAACTTTGTAGGTCTAGTGGAGTAGTCAAAACTTTATGATTTGCCTATATACGAGGCATTATACACGTGGAGGAATGGTAGGGGGTTGATCCATGATTGACAGGTTCCTGTGTTCCGTGGAGTTGGCGGAATGTTACCAGATGACTGATGTGATTGTTAGACATAGACCCTTCTCCAATCATACCCCTTTGGTTTGGGACAGTAATGAGGGTACTCGCTTTTCCTCTTATTTTGAATTCCAGAAGTCCTGGTTGTTGGAATGGGGGTTCATGATTTTGCGAGATCAAAGTGGAATGAGGTGTACCCAACCTTGTCGATTATGTGCATGCCTACAGCTAAGATACAGGCCATTAGAACCACCTTGATTCAGTATTGGAAGGAGGTTAAGGAAAGGAGGGGGTGGATGAGGGTTGACACCTTGGAGGGGATTTCCATGCTTAACAAGAAAGAGGATGAGGGGCTGCTACAGGAAAAAGAGTATGGAGAGAGGAGATGCCTACATCAGCAGGAGGATCGTAAGTAGGAGATGGGGAGGCAGAAGTTGCGCCAATTATGGTTGGAGGGGGATTCCAATACTCACTTCTTTCACCTCTCTACAAGCGCAAGGAGGAGGGACAACCTAATTACTTCTCTCCAAGTCAGCGATGAGGTCCTCTTTGGTAGGGATCAAATTGACGATGCTATGTGGACCTACTTCTGTGATTTTACTAGGAGGGCTTAGGGGCAATGGAGGTTGGCCTCTTCGGACATGACAATTTGGATGAGGAAACACGGATTGGGTTTGCTGGGGGAAGTGATAGAGGACGAGGTCTTGGCTGCATTGAAGGGCTTGAAAGTTGAGGGCATGTCGGGTCCGGATGGTTTGCAAATGCTCTTCTATAAGGAGTTGTGGTAGATTTGGGGGGGAGTTGACATTGGCCATGATTCATGAGCTGTTGCAGGGGGACGAGGGTTTTGAGAGCTTGAATTAGTTCTACTTTTTCCTTTTGCCGAAAAAGGTTGGAGTTGAGTCCATTGATGATTATAGGTACCTTATTGTGGCAAAGGTTCTAGCTAATAGATTATGGGAGGTGTTACTTATCATTATTAGTCTATTTAGTCAGCTTTCATCAAGGGTTGGTTTCTCCAAGAGTCCATTTTAGTTGAGGAGATGGTGGCGGCGTGGGGAAGGTCTTGCATGCAGGTTTTTTTTATGGAAGGTGGATTTCTTGAAGGCTTATGACTCCATCGTGTGGTCGTACTTGTGGAAGATATTGAGGAAGTGGGGATTCCCAGATATCTGGGTGCAGCGGATGAAGAGATGTATTACTACCACATCCTTTTTGGTACTAATGAATGGAAGACTGCATGGTTCTTGGATGCAACCCCAGTGTAGGGTAAGGCAAAAGTATCCGCTTGCGCCTTTGTTTTTCAATGTGGTAGTGGATACTTTGGCTGCTATGGCTTTCAAGGGGTGTGTTGGTGGCCTATTCTCTAGGTTTAGGTTGAGGTTGGGAGGAGCTTTACTTATGCTGATGATACACCATTTTTATAGAGGGGGGAAGTAGGGAAGCCGAGCACTTAGCCTCCTTGGTGCAGATTTTTGGTGATATCTCAGGTTTATGTATTAACCACAGAAAGTCCACTTTTGTTACTTTCGGTATGGACGCATATGAGAAGACAACTATGTTGCACTTTCTGGTCGCTTTTATTGTGAAGCTACCTTTCTCTTACTTGGGACTCCCCTTAAAGGAGGAGTGGTTGTCTTCTAGTGGCTAGACCCTTTTGGTGGAAAGGATGAGTGAGAGGCTCGGATCCTAGAGTGGGAGATTGCTATCCAGAGGGGGAAGATTTGTGCTTTTGAAGGTTGTTTTGTTAGTTGTGCCTACTTTTTATTTTTCAATTTTTAGACCTCCAATGAAGGTTTCCCATAAGCTGGAGATGATGTGGAAGTGCTTTTTTTGGAAAGGTTCAAATCATGAAGGGAGGTTCTTGTAGCTTGTACCACAGGTTGATGTATGCAAGCCAAAGAAGGCTGGAGGCCTTAGGGTCCTATCCCTTTCCAATTTTTGTGATGCCTTGCTTTTGAAATGGCTTGTCAAGCTTTTCAGCAGGGGGAATGGACTATGGGATACTTTGTTGCATGACTCATACGGCACAACCATGTCCATTGAGGAGAGGACGATCATGCATTGGGGAGATTTTGCCTTCCAAAGATCGTTGGTGCTTATCATGCGACGCTTGCCACCTTCTTCACTCTTGAGTTAGGTAATGGTGACTGCTTTCAGTTTTGGGAGGATGATTGGTCGAAGAAAGAGAAGCTGACCAACCTGCTTCCTTGCCTGTCTAGTTTGGTGATCGAGAAGCACGTTCGTGTTAGTAGGGTATGGAACCCGTTTTTGTCCTCATGGGCCCGAGTCTTGGAGGCGGGCTTGTCGGAAGCTAAGCTTGTGGATTTTCAAATGCTCTTAGAGCTGTTGTCTAAGTTCCAGCTGATGATGTTGAGACCTGACCATTTGGTTTGGGGAGAAGGGCGCTTCTCCATGGACAAAGCGTATAAGTTGTTATAGGACCCCATTTACATGAGTAACGAGCTCACGATTGATTGTGGCCTTATCTGGAAGCTAAAGATACCTCCAAAGATTAGGATTTTTATGTGGCTGCTGAGAAGAGAGAAGGTGGTTGCGAAGGTCTACAAGAGGAGGTGGTTGAGTGACCTAGATCTTTCTTGCCCCTTGTGTGGCCAGGAGGATGAAACTATTCACCACCTCTTATGTTCTTGTGGCTTCTCGGCTGAGGTTTGGTTATCTAGCCAAATCGCATGTGTTTACCTCTCCTCCTCCAATGGTTTTTGGAGAAGTTTCAGAAGTGGAATTCAAATGGGGATGGCTGAGTGGGTGAAGGTGGCTTCAATGGTTTGGTCTATTTGGTTGCAATGTTACAGTGTTGTCTTTAAGGGGAAAGGGCCTGGGTGGAAAATGTTGTGAGGGAGGCGAATTGTTTTTCAAACTGTTGGCTGCTTGCTCTAAGTTTGTTCCTTTAAATTAATGATTTGATTTGGATGGTCATCGACCTCCAATAGCCATCTTTGTTTCTTTCAAAAAAAACAAAAAGATCTATAGCTTGCTGTCATACATCTCCAAATTTTTCCTTGCTGAAAACAAACTAAGCCTTCTCCCAAATTAAGATGGTGTGCAACATCAATTCTCTGTAGCTTTTTGATTTGTCTTTTGTCAGATTGCACTCAACTTAAAATAACAAAGCTCATTCCAAACGGCTTTTTCCTGACACTTCTTCAGTTATCCTTGATCTCTCTTGTATAAAGCACATTATTCGACTTACCACTCCTTATTGCTGCATTATGCTTCTCCTTGGATATGGAGACTATAACTTTGCCTAACGGCATGTTTATTATGTGGTACTGCAACAATACTAGACTGGAATCAACTATGGAATGGAGCAAAGCAAGGAACAGAAACTACTCAACCTTTCCATACCAGCATTCAGTTCAGTTGAATGGAATTATAAAGAGGATCTTGAGTCCTTTGAAGTCTTTGGAATCAGCCTTTTGCTATGAGCATGGAATTCGATATTTTGAATTTTGACCTATACTTTTGATAAGATTTGGTCCGTACTTTTGATGATTCAATAGGCTTCCTTCATTCAAACATAATAACAAGTATTGAATTTATTAGCAACATTTGTCATTTTCCAACTGATAAGAAGATCATGCATCCAAAAACTTATGAAGAATAGCAATGCTACACTTGATTAAATAATAATATGTAAACATTAATCTAATTAAGTATGAAGGTGCTATGTTCAAACAATTAAGTAATTAGTATATTTTATTGTTACAAAACTCATAAATGTGAAACCTTCTTGATGACCAACTCCGCCCACTACAATAATTACCAATGCCTCCACCACCATCTTCCCCAAAAGAACCTCCTTGTCCAGCCTCATCTCCTCATTTGCTACTAACTCATTTAACCCCATAGGCACCTATCCATTGCCTACATGCCATTCTTGCAAATCACTACTATCACCATAAAGCTCCTCCACTCTCATCTTTACTACCTCGTCTTCAACCCTGAGCTGACACCCCTCCATCACCTTTGCCCCATCAGGCTTCACCTCCATTGACTTCACTCCATTGCCATGAATCTGAATGTTAGAGTCTCATCCGCTTGTCCCCACTTCTCACCCTTCTCCCCTCTATTACTATTTCCTCCACCACCAGTGCTCTATCTACTTTCATTTTCAACTTGCCCCTCCACCATCTTTGCCTCATTTTTTCTCCCTCCCTGTTTCTGACCACTGTGAGGTGGCCAAAGGAGCCTGTGGAAGGGTATTGAGCAAATGGAGGGGAGGGTAGAGTAGCAAAAGAGGAGTCTCAGAACGGAGAGAAGCAGGACAGAAGGTTGGGTGACAGCTAGTGGAATTGTGGAATTGTGGAATTGGGGCTGGAGGGGGTTTTGGAAGATAATTACGGGGTGGATTGGGGCATTTATGCAATGGGAATGAAGTGACCAGTCAAGGTTGGGGGGTGTCTATCTCTAGGAAAATCCACATGCTTGGGCGTGGACCGTGCCTGGTAGCAATTCATGCCTACTATGTTTTGGCAAGTTGAACATGGGAAATGAAAAGATAAGGAAATAAGGATATTATTGAACAGATAAGGAAATAATGATGCTAGCTAATTTTGGCTTATTGGCACAAGGCAATCTTGATATTATTTTACTTATAAAGATGACTTTTTCGTGTGATGACTCATTCACCTCGATATTGATTTCGCCACAATTCATCCTGTGATGAGTCATTCACCTCAACAGTTATTTTGCCACAATCATTCTTTACACATCCGTCATTCAACTTTGCATTCCCCTTTTACTGTTGCTTTCTAATCTTCTTGTCACATAGAATGCTTGAAGCACCTTTTGGTTTCAGCCAATCTGCATTGACTCTGATTTTTTATGTTAATTTCCGTGTCTTCTCTAAATTGAATCTGAGTATTTTAGAACATCTCTTTTAGTCGATAATGATATTTTTTTCCCCATAATAAGAATAATCACAAAGACGCTCACTACATTATATACTTTGATGGAATCTGAGTATTGGCTCTTGTACTGTTAGAAAAGGCAGTGACAAATCCATGAAAGTGCTTAGTTGCTAGTACATGAGGGCATCTAATTAGTGGCCAGGCTCAATGTTTAATGTTAAACACATCTTGGATAGGACATCCTTAGACATGGGATCATTCTCTTACAGACACCCACACTTGGGGACTTCTTTGGCAACATGTCAAGAAACCAATGAATTATGTGGATTTTACACCTCAGTCATTAGACCACTATTCCACATCTAACTGGAGCCAATTTCCTTCTGTGGAGAGGACCAACATTTGACCTTGCAACATCTCAGATTCCACAGTTTAGAATATGAGACTATTTTCTTCAAATAAGCCAGGTTGAGTATTTAGCAATTTGTTTCATTTTTTGTAAAAGGTTGGACATATCTTTTTACGTACAAACATTAGCTGAAGATGTAATGAGCTAGAGGGAGTTTTTTTCCCCCCCTTTATTGAGGTTCTAGATATTCTCCTCTATGTTGGAGGAATACTGTAAGTCTGGTAGATAATTGGCCATTTTGATGGCAGGCTCTATCAAATCACAAAAAGAGCAGGTGACAAGGATGGAAGTGGGTTAATGAAAGCAAATGCTTGGCACCACCGTGCAGATGCAGTATCATCCTTAGTTGCACTCATAGGTGTTGGTGAGTAGAATTTTCCATCTCAAAGTTTAGTACTTTTTCTGTTTAAGTTCCAGTTCTAAAGCTCATTGAAAATATATGTAAAATTTACTTATGGTGAAATACTTTTGGCAAGGCAGCAGGCTTATTTGCTGCTTGTTGACTGAATAGGACTTTGTTGAACTTGTATTTTTTTGGTTGATATATAAGGTTCAATGCTATGTTTCTAATGGCACACTATTTTCAGAAACAATACAACCGTTTACATTTTCAGAATCAATCTCACTTGGTGTGAAATGTTTTATGATATTTTACTTGTTGAAGCTTGAAACTTTCAAAAAAAAAACTTTTTGAAGCATGTACATTAATTGACAGTATTGAAAAAACCAACTAACATTTCACCAGTGTCTGTCTTAGCTTTATGATACAAGCCTATGATGATATTTTGACACTTGACCTTGATGAGATTTGAAGGTCCAGAGCTGTAACTAGTTCTGGTAAATTGTGCTATTTTCTTTTTTCCTATCATAACATTTCCTCACCTGCCTGTACTACTGTCTCCGTTGTATTTCTGAAAAAAATTGCTTGTATATAAGAAAAAAGGTTTTGAATGAGATTTTTGGAAACTTTGGATCTTATTTAGTAAGTGCTTCTGAAGGTTGTGATCTTGCAATATGCTATTGTTGATTCTTTCAGGATGCACTTGCTTATACTATTATTTTAATGTCCTATTTGGCATATACTTATTTAGGTTCTCAAAAGCTACTAAAGCACACTTGGCTTTTTATTGCAGCATACTTATGCTATTGCATGTGAAACTCCAAAGAGCTAAATTATTGTTTGTCTTTGTTCAAAGTTTTGTTCTTTTATTCTTGGCACAGTTTGTAAGTAAACAGTTTTCTGGTAGAACTAGCAATGCTCTTGATAATAGTTAGGTGGATGTTAATTTTGAATAATCTTTTTGGAAGATTAATTTGAAAAATCTAACAATAGGTGGTGCAATTGTTGGAGTACCATTTCTGGATCCTCTAGCTGGCCTTTTGGTTTCTGGCATGATCCTGAGAGCAGGGGTTGAAAGTGGCTATCAAAGGTGGATAACTCTCATAAATTTTACTTCTAAAAAAAAGCATATTAGGTTTTAGAAAAGAAAAAATATATTATCGTATCATTTTGCAAACATGGAAATTTTGTTTTTATGTTAATGAACCTTGAAGTATTCATCTTATGTGAGATTTATCATCTAGGATCCATTCAAATTTCTTAATGCATGACTTCCATGGAAGTGAAATCGTTTTGATAATTTTAGAAACATGTGACACTTTTGTGAATATTGTAAACATCTCCGGCAAATTGATCAAATAAATTGGACTAGCATGAGAAGCAACCATGGACACAAGGATGTGCATGGCAAACACTCTACAATGAGAGGGAGGAATCATGGAAACATGTACCCTAAAGTCTAAAGCCATTTGGGATTTTCTTCACTAAGATAAGATTGGAAAGGTGAAGTGAGTATAATAATACATATACAAGGAGAAAGACAGATTGACACTCAAGATTCGTTTACCCAAATACAACTCAACACTGTCCTTCAAGTTGGGCATCTATCCTTGCTAATCATATCCTCAACTTGGGATTAAGACCCTTAAAATGTCTATAATTTTATAACCCAACTTGATATAAGGAAAACAAAGTATTCAAATATCTATCTTTTCATGGATGTGTCAGTCTAACCATACATGCTTCCTCCAATCATGAAGGATTGGATTGTTGACAAGGTTGTTAGCATATTTCTTATTGCAATAGAGCATTGTAGGTTCTTGGTTGAAGGTCACCTATAGCATTTTTACAAGTCCTTAGACTACTGAAATGTCTAGCTTTAGCACTTGACTTGGCAATATCCATTTATTTCTTACTCCTTTCAATGATGAGATTTTCTTTAAGGTTAAAACCTTTGAAGAATGAAGAAACCACGTGGATTGCCACTAGCACAGTGGCCACGTGGATAGTCCACATGGCTGTCAGTCTAGGTGTTAAGGCCATGTGACCTATTTAGGAAAATAAGTTGGTGGCTTACATGCTAAGTTTTGTGTCATATGTGACAATTTCTTTTAATTAATAGGAGTCTAATTTAGGAATGAGATGATTTAGGATTAGTTAATTAATTGGTGGTTAGGATTTGAATTGATTTGATTGAGAGTTGTTTTAGGAGTAGATCTTTTTATACAGAGATCAACAATTACTTGTTTGAGTGGAGTTGCAATAAACATCTTTTATCATAAACAAGTCCCTCCTCTCTCCTTTTTCTTCATTGCCAACTCTCCCTCTCTCTCCATCGATCTCCATGCATGGTCCATCCACATGCCTAGGCTTATCTTGCTTCCACAAAACCTCACATAGTATCAAAGCCACCAGTCTAGGCCTCTCCATTCATCCACACGTGGAACAAGGAGCAGCGAGGAGAAGAGGTCACGTACAAGAAAGCCTAGTCTTGTGTGTGAGTCTCCACGTGCATTAGAGCCTCAACTTTCAAGGCATCTTCATCAATGTGGGAGTTCTCTCAAGAACTCCTTGAAGGTTCTTGATGCCTTACGCAAGACCCAAGGAGATGAAAAGGGGACCTCGGCGAGTCTCTTTTCTCACTCACCCAACACCTTATGCAGAGCGTAGTAGAGGGAGATTTGTTCTTCGAAGACAACGATGGAGGAAGCAGAGGCTCAAGGCACCACGGAGACACAAGTTGGAGCCAAGGCCTAGAAAAAGGGAGAGATTTATAGAGTTATGATGCAGTTGGTGATCTTTATGCTTTGCCAATGGACACTTCATATTCGATTTTTACTCCTTCAAAAGAGGAGATTTTTTGGGAGACAAGGAGTCAAATATCATGCATGGGATCTCTCATGTTTCTATCACTTCAAGAAAACCAGACTACGTCGAAGTAAAAAGAAACACCGTAGTCATTGCAACAACTTTCGAGATTGCTAAAAGGAGTAATGACTTTCCAGGTTGCAAAATGACTAGCAGTTGATCCGAGAAGTTTAGTTATTAAAGATTCGGGCAAGATGGAACATCTAGCCTCACAAAGTTGAAGAACAAGTCATCGTTCTCTCGACCTCGACTTGAGGGGGAGTGTGAAGCATGAAGAAGCCACGTGGACTGTCACATGGCACAGTGCCATGTGGACAGTCTACGTGGTAGTTAGTATGGGTGTTAAGGCCAGGTAACCTGTTTAGGGAAATAAGTTGGTGGCTTGCATGCCAAGTTTGGTGTCATATGTGGTAATTTCTTTTAATTAATAGGAATCCAATTTAGGACTAAGATAATTTAGGATTAATTAACTGATTGGTTGTTGGGATTGGATTTGATTTGATTAAGAGTTGATCTCTTTATATAGAGATCAACAATTACTTGTTTGAGTGGAATTGCAATAAACATCTTTTATCATAAACAACTCCCTCCTCTCTCCATTGCTGACTCTCCCTCTCTGTCTCTCCATCGATCTCCACGCTTCATGCGTGGACCATCCAAGCACTTAGGCCTATCTCACTTCCACAAGTCCTCACAAAACCATAGCAAAAGGATTTTTTGCACTAGAATTTGTAATATGTTATATTTTTTGGCAGCAATGGAGAGGATGACTGCTGACCTCCATGGGTCAGGCTAGGTAATGGAGAGTGGGGTGTTGGAGCTAGGAGGGGTGGCATGGTAGGGTTGATAGAGATGACATATGTTGAACGTGCGAATTGCTGCGCTAACGTGTTTGGTTTTTAAAACCTTCTTGTTGTAGCTTGAAAGCGAAGAACTCGTGTTCAACAAATAAAATTTATACCGAAATTGAAATTCTGGGTCGAACATAGGGAGGCTACGTCGATCTATATTCGCAATTATATTTTTTTAGAATTTTTCTTGAAAAGCGAGGTGATGTAATTACAATGAAGCTATAACAACAATCAGACTAAAAAAAAGGGAGAGAGAGAGAGAACATGCATTCAATAATTCAAAATGTTTATACAATAAAATCAAATAAGAATTACACTAGAAAGCGGGAAATCAGCTACACTAGAAAACAAGAAAATTCTATACTAGAAAGCTGTAAAGAAGAACCGAGAGAGAAGTTATCCTCCTCGACGATCGCTTGGAGGATGAGCCGGACGGGACGACGCCTGGATGAAGGACGGAGCAGGACGAAGCAGAAGAATGGGAACGGGGCAACACGTCGTCGTCGTCGCGGGATCCACTTATGAACGGGGGACGAAAATTTGTTTTTATCTCGCGAGGAGCATCTCGGGTGTGGGACAAGCTTCTTTTGAGCTTTGTAGAGGTAGAGAAGAGAAGGAAGGGATGAGAATTTCGTGTGGAGGGAGTCTCCTTTTATAGTTGTAAGGAGTGGGGGCAATTTGGTCATTACATCTTTAAAAACATTAATTTAGGACCTTTAGTGACGGATAAAACCATCGCTAAAGGTCTGAACGTGGGCGTAGTGGGCGGCGCGTGCGCGCCCGCTCGCTTGCCCGCACGCACACGTTCAGCCATCCTCAACCGTCCGATCGCGAGATTGGATGGCTTAGATCGCGCCTTCGCCCGCCTCGCTGCGCATTCGCCCGTGTGCAATGCCGCATCCTCGTCGCGCGTGCAATAGTGCATGGGCACTATCAGGTGATTTAGGCCGCCCACAGTCGATCGGGCGGTCGCCTTTAATCGCGTGCGCCCGTAGATCGCGAGTCGAACTTGCATCCTGTGAACGCGCAACGCCTCGCGACCGCTGTGCTGCGCGGTGGAAAGGTCGCGCAGACGATTTAAGGCGCACATGTCCACAGCCGTTGGATCAAGATCCAACGACGGAGAAGCGGCGCTCTAATTAAAGAAGATAAGGTGCGGCGGTGCTTGAGGGCCGGTTGGACGGCTGAGATGGCGCCACGTGATGCTATCTTAGCCGTCCATCTTCTGGATGGTGTAGATGGTGTCACGGTTGTCGGATTGAGTCGATTTTCGCGTCATTAGGATGCGATCGTTGATCCGTATCCATCCGTGTAGTCGGATTTGTCGTTTGAAGTGCGGATTCACACCATCTTGGCCCTTGATCTTCGAGGGTTCCCTGGTCACTATTTAATGCTACAGATGCCTGATTAGGGCGATGTTGGAGTCGTTGAACTCCAATCGTCGCCCTGATCACATCTGTATGGTTGGATCTTCAATCTGAGCCCCTAATAAAAAGTTTACCCTGTCCTAGCACATAAAAGGAGACAATTAACCTTCATTTTATTCAAACTACTCTAAATGCAAGATGATGTATGTTATGCAATATTTGTAGCATGTAATGCAATTATATGCTTAAGAACATGTATAAATAGACATCTTAAGTAGTGTAAACGTGTTTACATCACCCCCATGCCTATCTTTTGCTAGTCCCTAGCAAAAATTACATGCTATTTATAAAAGAATTAGGTTGGATTATTTGTACATGAGTTATTTTCAATCATTAAGTAAATGTCTACTTAGGAACTGAACTTTCAAAGACACAACAGTGCCCGAGTATCTGCCAAAATGCAGACCGCCTCAAGCCCTCGCTTAATTCAAAGAAAAATTTCTTTTTCTTTTTTTCCCTTTTTCTAATTTTTTGGATTTTCAAGTTTTAGGGTTAAAGAGTGGCTTTCTACGGTCATTCAACTCACCCAAGATTTGATGAGAACCCTAAGTTCTAAGTATCTTATTGTGAATGTGATAGACTCGTTGACCGGTAATTAAAATGGACTTCGGGTTTCTACGTCTCTAGGTGACCTAAAAAGAATTCTGCCTAAAGGTGTATCTTTACAACCGGTAGCTTTCTCCCTACTTTTATTTTTTTAACGGGGTCAACATAAGGGTGAATCCAGTGTATATCTCCCCGGTTTATTCTACTTCTCTGCTTCTTCCTAAGTGTTTTGGGAATTTTCAGTGCGTTTATTGAGCTGGGTTCTGGACAATCGGTCGATGAGCTGTTACCACCGACAACTTGCCAACCATACTTGTGCGCGAAGTCTGGTTTATTTTTTTCTTTTCTTTTCTCCTTTTCTTTTTGATTTTTTTTTTTAAGTAGGTGGCTTTCCTGGTCTAAGATTTACCTAAAGGCAGCAAAAAGAGAAAGGTCCAGTGACTGGGTTCTGAACAACCTACCTATAGGCTGTTACCCACGATAACTTGCCAGCCATATCACCCTATAAGGTTCATTAGCTACCCAATTTCTGTTAGAATCGCCGAACAACGAGTCAGTGCAAAGAAAGTGTGTAGATGCTTAAAACTCAAAAATTTCCTCAAATCAGAGGGTGGGTTGATAAGTTGTGTACTTATCACCTAAACTTATTTACTCCAATTACGATAGAATTAAGATGGCAAGGACTCGAAAAATAAATCCACATTTTAGTGTATACACGAGCTAATTAAGTCCAAAGACCTGAAGGGTCTTTGTATTCAGATCCTAATGTAAAATTTCCTAAGATTGAAAAGTCCTAATGTCCAACTAATCCTTCCTAATTTTGATTTTTTTATGTATAAATAAGAAGAGAAAAATAATTTACATTAATTTCACAAAGCTGACCAAATGATTCAAAAATGAACCCACCCCCCATACCTAGCTGATGCAATGTCCTCATTGAAAAAGAGACATGAAAGAAAGGGTAGAATATGAAAGATGTTACCTGAATATGAAACTCGTATCAGCCTTGTGTCATGTACAACTGCTGAGTTTAATGCCGTCAGCTAGGCAAAGTCCAGCTAAAGAAGTCACAGAATGGCTAGAACAACTATGTCTGAGACGGGTTCTGGAAGAATACGGTCAATAATAGGCTTCAGACGTTGACCGTTGACTTTAAATGTGTTACCCGTCTTTGGGTCAGAAATCTGAATGGCTTCATTTGGAAAAATCTGGTCAATTATGAATGGGCCATTCCATTTAGATCTAAGTTTGCTAAGAAAAAGCTTAAGTTTAGAATCGAATAACCAGACCTTCTGGTTTGGCTCAAAGCTCTTGCGGGAAATCAGTTGATCATGTAGAGCTTTGGTCCGAGCCTTGTAGATCTTGGCATTCTCATAAGCATCATTTCTAAGCTCCTCCAACTCAGAAATTAGAGTTTCCTAATCTTCCCAGCTAAATTCAGATCTAAATTGCATTGTTTGATAGCCCAGAATGCCCTATGTTCAATCTCTACGGGTAGATGGCATGCCTTTCCATACACAAAACGGAATGGAGACATGCCGATGGGCGTTTTATACGTCGTACGATAGGCCCAAGGAGCGTCCTCAAGCTTTTGAGTCCAGTCCTTGCGATCAGGCCTAACCGTTTTCTGCAGAATGTTCTTCGTCTGGGGATGGTAAGGTGTGGAAATTCGGTGATTAACCCCGTATTTGGCCAATAAATTCTGGAATTGGGCATTAGTAAAATGAGTGCCACCATCACTAATGATAGCCCTCGGAATCCCGAACCTACTGAAGATATTTTTCTTGACAAAATCGATGACCACCTTGTGGTCATTGGTTCGGGTGGGAATCGCCTCAATCCATTTGGACACATAATCAACAGCAACAAGAATGTACTGGTGTCCAAATGAATGGATAAAGGGTCCCATGAAATCGATGCCCCAAACATCGAAAATTTCAACAGGAAGAATTGGGTTTAGGGGCATCATATCTCTCTTAGTTATGCTCCCGAGTGCTTGACATCGAGAACATGACCTTGAGAAACCTGGGCATCTTGAATAAAGACAGCCAATAGAAACCAGCTTGCAAGATTTTTGCAGTCGTCTTTTTCCCAAAGAAATGTCCACCACACCCAGATGCATGGCAAAACTCGAGTATACTGTTGAATTCATTCTCCGGTATACATCGACGAATAATCTGATCAGAGCTGATGCGGTACAGCTCAGGGTCCTCCCAGAAGTAGTATTTGGCCTCAAATTTGAGTATATCCCGTTGTTACTTGGTCCAATCCTAGGGGATTTGACCAACGGCCAAATAGTTAACAATGCCAACAAACCATGGGGTGTGGACACCTAAAACTGTAAGAATAGTTTCGTCCGGAAAAGTGTCAGCAATCGGAATGTCCAGACGAGAAGAATCACCTAGGAGTCTCGACAAATGATCCGCTACCACATTTTGTACCCCGGTTTTATCCTTGATTTCAAGATCAAATTCTTGAAGCAGAAGAATCCAACGAATAAGTCGGGGTTTAGCATCCTTTTTGACCAAGAGATGTCTCAAGTCTGAGTGGTCGGTATAGATGATAATATGAGACTCTAAGAGATAAGCCCTGAATTTTTCCAAAGCGAACACTACAGCTAGTAATTCCTTTTCAGTAACAGTGTAATTTCTCTGGACTTTATCCAAAGTTTTACTAGCGTAGTAGATGACAGAGGGCTTTCTATCAATTTTCTGACCCAGGACAGCCTCGACTACATAATTAGAAGCGTCGGTCATGATCTCAAAAGGGGCTGTCCAAATTGGTGGTTGCAAAACTAGAGCACATGTGACTGCCGTTTTTAGGAAAAATCAAATGCCTTTCGGCATGATTCGTCAAAAACAAATAGCGTTTCTTTGGCAAGAAGATTGCTCAAGGGACGAGCAACCTTCGAGAAATCCTTGATGAATCTTCGATAGAATCCCACATGGCCAAGAAATGATCGGATTTGTTTAATAGATGTGGGAGGAGGAAGTTTAGCGATAGCATCAACTTTAGCTTTATCCACTTTAATTCCCCGTTCAGAGATTACATGACCCAAAACGATGCCTTCTTGGGTCATGAAATGACTCTTTTCCCAGTTAAGGACCAATCGTGGTTTGATACATCGCTTAAGAATCATTTCCAGATTAGCCAAGCAAGAGTCAAATGATTCTCCGAAAACAGAGAAATCATCCATTAAGACTTCCATAAACTCTCCCACCATGTCAAAAAATATGGCTAGCATACACCTTTGAAAAGTCGCAGGTTCATTGCATAACCCGAAAGGCATCCTACGAAAAGCAAAGGTTCCGTAGGGACGGGTGAAAGTAATTTTTTCTAATCCTCGGGATGGATAGGAATTTGGTTGTATCCCGAGTAGCCATCAAGAAAATAGAAGTACTTCTACCCGGTTAATCTTTCCAAGATTTGATTGATGAAGGGCAAGGGAAAATGATCCTTTTTAGTGGCAGTGTTTAGCTTCCTATAATCAATAGAAACCCTCCAAGAGGAAGCTGAACGAGTTGTGACAGATTCTCCTCTCTCGTTAGTCACAATGGTAATCCCGGCTTTCTTCGGAACAATCTGTACGGGACTTACCCAGGGACTATCAGAGATTTGATAAATAATTCCTGCATCGAGCCACTTTATGATTTCCTTTTTGACCACTTTTCGCATATTTGGATTCAATCTCCTCTACATCTAGTGAGAAGGGCGGGATCCATCTTCCAAGAATATTCTATGATTACAGTAAGATGGCTCGATCCCCCTGAGGTCATGAATGGTCCAACCAATTGCCTCCTTATGTTCCCTCAGGACCTTGATCAATTTAATCTCTTGCTCATTTGTCAATTTAGCATTGATAATCACAGGGAGCATCTTCTGAGGTCCTAAAAATTGATATTTCAAATTCTCAGGCAATGGTTTCAATTCAAGCTGGGGCGGGTTGATGATTGATGGTAAGGTAGATGCTGAAGATTCAACAAGAGGAAGAGGTTGTGAGTGAACAAAATCAAGAACCTCTTCCGAAGATGGCAGGTCAGCCATAGAGGGTTGCGGGTGAAATTCGTCATCTAAGGAGGAACTTTCGATGGAAGAAACAATCAAATAAATTTCAATGTTTTCATTATCCTCATCAAGTTCCTAAATAAATCCACAATCCTCAAATTTGTTGATCGCCTTAAAAATATCAAATTTCATTCGTTGGTTCCCAAAGGCGATTTTCATGCTGCCGCTTTCATAATTAATGTTGGCCATAGCGGTAGCCAGGAACGGACGCCCCAGAATGATGGCCGTGTTCCTCAGATTATCAGGTGCATCCATGTCAAGGGCAAGGAAATCTACAGGAAAATAGAAATCCTTGACCTTAACTATAACATCTTTAATAACGCCTCGTGGGTTTGTGACCGAGCGGTCCGCTAACTATAGCGTTACTGAAGTTGGCCGAAGTTCACCTAACCCAAACTTCTCGTAAAGAGAAGTCGGAATTAGGTTGATGGATGCACCCAGATTCAAAAGTGCTCTATCAAATGTGTAATCTCCGATGACGCAAGAAATCAACGGAGCACCAGGATCTCTTTTTCTGAGGGAGGTAGTGCAGGATAACAGAACTAGCCTACTCAGAGAGTACCACCTTCCTTGGAACAGATTCTTTCGACTTACGCTTTTGTGTACATAACTCTTTTAAAAATCTTGCGTAAGTCGGTATGTGCTTAATAGCATCAAGGAGCGGGATATTGATCTCAACATTCTTAAATAGATTCAGAAGCTCCTCATTGCTATCAACTGACTTCTTTGATTTGGTTAAGGTTTCAGGAAAAGGAACATGAGTCAGATCTTTGGAATCAGGTTTCTGAGCCTTGATTTCTCCTCTAGAATTCTCCTCCCAGGCTCTTTAGGATTCTAAAGATCATAATAGTGTGATTGTGAATCCTGAGTCTGCTTACCGCTTCTCAAAGTGACAGAATTTGCAGATGCATAAAAATTTGGGTTTTGGGGAGGGTTAAGAAAGATTAGAGGGGCTTGATTAGCCATGAATTGTTGATTTGCAGAAAAAGAGGACAAGGAATCATGCTCAACCACTTGAGCATGTGCGTGTGGGTCCCTCTGATTTCCGTACCCATGGGTTTGGTTGCCCGAATTCATAATATTTCGCGGGTTGGGTACGGGTTGGGATGGTAGAGATCCGGGTTGACGAGAGTTAGCAATGAGCCCGGACTGCAAGTTGTCCAGCGAGGTTTTCATTTGCTGCATGAGCTGGAGCATGGATCCTTGCATCTCTATCATTTGTCGGTTCAAATCAGCCTACCCTGCGGGTTGACGGACATTCCAAGTTGACTGATTGACCTGATTCGGAGCAACTAAGTATATACATGACCCTGACCCATTGGTTGTTGTGGAGCATAGTTACTGGGTCGGAATTGGGTATGTTGCCCCGTGTTTTTCCAAGAGAAGTTAGGGTGGTTTCTCCAACCTGGATTATAGGCATTAGAGTGGGGGTTGGATCTAACATTCTCTTGTACAGCACAGACATCCTCATAGGGTAAGGATGGAGAGAAAGAAACAGAAGGATCAGAAAAACTGGGATCAAAGGCCCCAGTTTGGAACCCGTGGGGTTCCGAAAAATGCTGACTCACAGGTTGAGCCGCATCGAGTTGATTCACGAACTCCCGTCCAGAAGGAGCTTGTGAAGAATGGAATCCCAAATTTTGGGATTGAGTGGATCGAGAGTTCATAGAATTGCCAACAATCCACTCTTCCATTCTCTTAGCAACCAAGTCCACCTTATCAAGTTACAAATTAATTCTATATCAAATGAATGAGAGTCATGGACTTCATTGACATTTGATCTGGACTGCTGGGACCGGTTAAATATATCCATGGAGGCATAATTGATTGAATTCTCACTCATTTCCTCAAATAAATCATGTGCACTATCTGCATCTTTATTGAGGAAATTGCCTCCACAAGAAGCATCCACATGATTTCTGAGTTGCTCGGTCAACCCATGATAGAAGATCTGCACGAGTTGCCATTTCGGCACCTCGTGGTGTGGACACCTCCGCAATAAGTCCTGGAATCGCTCCTAGGCCACATGAAACTACTACCCCGGCTGTTGGGTAAAGGTAGTGATTGCCCGTCTCAAAGCATTGGTACGCCCGACTGGGAAGAATTTCTTCAGAAAGGCCAATTTCAACTCATTCCAAGTTGAAATTGGTCTTCCTATTGTCCTATACCAATGTGCGGCCTTATCCCTAAGAGAGTGGGGGAAGAGCCTCATGATCATTTGCTCCTCGTTTATGTTTCGCGCCTTGGTGGTCTGGACCAAAGTGGTCAAGTCTCCAAGTGCTGAAATGGATCTTCGGAGCCATGCCCATAATAATGTTTAATCAGGATTAACACCTGGGGCTTGATTTCTACGTCACCGGTTGGAATCTGGATACCGAGACGTTCCTCGTAATTTGAAGGATCATAAAAATCCTTCAAGGGTCGAGTGCCCTGCATTCTCTGCATTTGTTCCAGCTGCCTTCGAAATTCTTCCTGTGGATTTCCAAGCAGAGGAGGCTATTGGTCGGCCATGGGATCAATTTGGCCAAAATCCAACTTGCGCCTCCTAGAATACTCTAATGGTCCTTCTAATCGGGGATTCAATGATCGTCTTCCCAGCATAAACTAGGAGAAGGTCGAAAGGACTGGGGATAGGGATCCTGCAGCACAATAAAACAAGGCTGTCCTTAAGTGGGGTAGCCTAAGGATTTACTGACTCCCAAAATCCACCTTAAGACTGTAAATGATTTACTCTACTTGCGTCTATTCAATCCAACCAGTTAGAAGGAGGGACTGGGGAGAAGGTTCTTCTTTCGGCTTTCGCCTCCGATTCCTAGTGTACCTCCCAGCCGCGGTCGTTTGACGCTACTCCCCTAGCTAGACATCAGATTAATCAGTACAAGTAGGTTAATCAAAGACAATCTCAGACTAGGCCCTGAAGAGCAAATCAGACCTTAAGGTCAACGTCTGCTCAATTTTATTAAGGCCTGGGATTGTGGTGCTTATGGAATGTAATGGACCCTTAGAATGGGTTGTGCCCTTAATAATTGATTGAGATTTGTGTCAGTGCGTGCACAACCAGGGTTTTCAAGTAAGATTATTTGTGATGCGTAGATTTTAATGTTCAAATCTTGCTTAAGTAGCTTTTAGGGTTTCAAATTAGGTGAATTGCAATCAAGTTTCTAGGCAAATTAAGTTGTCAAACACGGGTGAAGATTGTTTTCCTTTAAAACCAAAAAGAAAGTGGAGTGCCTGGAATAGACCTAGATTGAAAACCCTAAGGAGGAGCTACTTGATGAGTTGATTTTAAGTATAGTGGTGCGGTCCAAACAACTCAAAAAATTGGCCACAAATGCACCACTAAGTTAGGCACTCAAAGATAGTTAACCTAGAATGATTTCTACTCTTTTATGTGTTGCTTTGTATGTACCGGTTCCACAGATCAGAACCCAGTTGAGTAGAAACAAATCAATTTGATTTAGTGCTTTGAATGTGGGTGTATGTTGTGTTTGTTGAGAATTGCCCCAAAAGATTATCTTTTTGTTGTTTTTTTTATATAAATGAGGGTGGAATGAATGTGAGTGAGAATCCAAACAACCAAACTATTCCTAGGATTTATGCAAACACCTAGGTTAATTGGAATTTGGATTTAATGTGGTGAATGAAATCTATGGAGGGGGAAAGAATGGGAAGCACTTACAATTGTCTTCAACTGCACTTTACTCCAGTCTACCGCTTGATGATTCCCTGATGGAGGTCTCTGCAAAATAATAGACACAAGAGAAAGCAAGTTAGAAAACAATAAAGTGTAAAAATTGCGAAAAGAAGATCAGAATTCGTTGCCTCCCTGGCAACGGCGCCAAAATGTTGAACGTGCGAATTGCTATGCTAACATGTTTGGTTTTTAAAACCTTGTCGTTGTAGCTTGAAAGCGAAGAACTCGTGTTCAACAAATAAAATTTATACCGAAATTGAAATTCTAGATCGAACACAGGGAGGCTACGTCGATCTATATTCGCAATTATATTTTTTTAGAATTTTTCTTGAAAAGCGAGGCGATGTAATTACAATGAAGCTATAACAATAATCAGACTAAAAAAAGGGAGAGAGAGAGAGAATATGCATTTAATAATTAAAAATGTTTATACAATAAAATCAAATAAGAATTACACTAGAAAGCGGGAAATTAGCTACACCAGAAAGCAGGAAAATTTTACACTAGAAAGCTGTAAAGAAGAACGGGAGAGAGAAGTTATCCTCCTCGACGATCGCTTGGAGAACGAGTCGGACGGGATGACGCCTGGACGAAGGGGGACGGAGCAGGACGAAGGAGGACGAAGCAAAAGAACGGGAATGGGGCAGCACGTTGTTGTCGTCGTGGGATCCACTTCCAAACGGGGGATGAAAATTTGACTTTATCCCGCGAGGAGAATCCCAGGTGTGGGACAAGCTTCTCTTGAGCTTTGGAGTGGTAGAGAAGAGAAGGAAGGGATGAGAATTTCGTGTGGAGGGGGTCTCCTTTTATAGTTGCAATGAGTAGGGGCAATTTGGTCATTACATCTTTAAAAACGTTAATTCAGGACCTTTAGTGACAGATAAAACCATCGCTAAAGGTCTGAACATGGGCGTAGTGGGCGGCGCGCACGTGCCCGCTCGCTTGCCCACGCGCGCAACGCACGCGCACGTTCAGCCATCCTCAACTGTCCGATCGCGAGATCGGACGGCTTAGATCGCGCCTTCGCCCACCTCGCTGCGCGCCCGCCTGCGTGCAATGCTGCGTCCTCGTCACGCGTGCAATAGCGCGTGGGCTCTATTGGATGATTTGGGCCGCCCACAGCCGATCAGGCGGTCGCCTTTAATCGAGCGCGCCCGCAGATTGCGAGTCGAACTCGCGTCCTGTGAACATGCAACGCCTCGCGACGCTGTGTTGCGCGGTGGAAAGGTCGCGCGAGCGTCCACAGCCTTGAATCAAGATCCAACGGCAGAGAAGCAGCGCTCTGATTGAAGATAAGGTGCGGCGGTGCTTGAGGGCCGGTTGGACGGCTGAGATGGCGCCACATGGTGCCATCTTGGCCGTCCATCTTCTGGATGATGTAGATGGTGCCACGATTGTTGGATTGAGTCGATTTTCGCGCCGTTAGGCTACGATCGTCGATCCGAATCCATCTGTCCGGTCGGATTTGTCATTTAAAGTGCGGATTCACACCATCTTGGCCCTTGATCTTCTAGGGTTCCCCAGTCACTATCTGATGCTACATATATGCCTGATTAAGGCGATCTTGGAGTCGTTGAACTCCAATCGTCGCCCTGATTACATCTGTACGGTTGGATCTTCGATCCAAGGCCCCGATAAAAAGTTTTCCCTATCCAAGCACATAAAAGGAGACAATTAACCTTCATTTTATTCAAACTACTCTAAATGTAAGATGATGTATATTATGTAATATTTATTGTACGCAATGCAATCCTATGCTTAAGAACATACATAAATAGACATCTTAAGTAGTGTAAACGTGTTTACATCAACATACTAGGACTGAGAGGGGTGGCAACAAGGTAGGAATGAGAGGTACGATCAGGTAATGGTTGAAAGGGATGAGAGGGTTGGTGCATTAGGGTTATAGTGAGACTAGGAGAAAAGGTGGGATTAGGTATTGGTATAATGGGTTACTGTTGGGGGGAAAAAAAGAAGTGACGGGGGAGGGACAAAATTTGGTGGTAGGGGGGGAAGGGTGCAATGTGGTATTGGGATTTTTGCTGAAAAAAAAAACTAGGGGGAGGGAAAAATTGGAAAAGAGAGTTAGGGGTGGGGAAATTCATGGGAAACAAAATGTGTTAATGGGATTTAGGTTTTAAATGTAGTGGGCCTAATTAGTTTAATTAAATGATTGCAATGTTATTTAAGTTTAAGGAATATAGGAATTTAATTTGGATTTTCAATCTATAATATTGGTATAAAAAGTAAGCATCGAAAAATTAAATACAGGTTGCGGGTTAGGTTGGATCACTTTGCTCCACCACCCTAAACCAAGCCAACCTACCCAACCAGTGTTTTGATGGGTTTTCCATAATGTAATGAAGCACAATTATTGAAACTTTTAACCCAACCCAATCAAGTTGAGTTGCAGGATGAACTTGACCCATGTGCAACCTTAGTTTCTTAACCTTGTAGAACACAATAGTCAACATAAAATAAGGCCTACAATTTTTCTTCTTCTGACTAATGTTAGAATTACTAGAGTTTGAGGTTTATTTCTATTAGGCTAAGTCCTAGTTTACTTTCTATTTTCTATTTTCTTTAAGATTACAATGCAATTTTTCTAATCTAACTCTATATAAAGAACTCAAGTGACTATTTTTCAATAAGACAACGGTTAATTTCTTCCACATTATTGAGTGGTGTGAAATACTTGTAAATGGGTATATGGATCTTGGGTATGGATCCATATATCTTGTCCTCCTATAAATAGTGTAGCACACCCCTCGTCTTTTTAGTGTGTTTCTAGTAAAGAGAACCCTTAGTGCTAGTGGGCACCAGGGCCATGTGGAGGATGAGCTCCAGTGGTTTTTCCATGCGAGGGGTTTTCTACATAATCTTGAATCTCTCATAGGTGTGTATACATCTTTTTCTATATGGTATCAAAGCCCATGAGAGTTTGATATGAAGGATTTCTCATGGTGGGCTGCTCGAGTAGTGTTACTCGAGCCCCTATAGTGCTTTTGCTTTCTTCTAGCGATCATCCCCAATAATGCTCCAGCATGCTCCAATGACAATACTGAAACCCTCGCTTGCGACAATACTGGAACCTTAGCTTGCTCCGATGACCCCAACAGGCTTCGGCAGCGTCGCCTCTTTTCTCATACAACTGCTAAGGGTTCACAAGCTGAAACCTCGACCAAGCTACCTCTTTGCTACTCCATCCTCCTCCGATCTACTGCTCCTACGATCCTTTAGGAGCTTCAGCAACATTTATGAGCTCTAGCAACCCCTCTTGGAGGTTTGGCGAACCTCTAACATGTTTAACGGTGCCCTTTCCTTTCGGCAAGGCCTTTTCCTGCCTGGGCAGCGTCACCAATGGTTGTAGTGCTGACGACTACACTACAGTGACCTCCAACTTCAAATTACACTAGAGGGGATGTGAATAGGGTGGGAGAAAAAATTTAATACTGTTGAGAGAATTAAGTGGTTATTTAGTGCCACATTGGAAAGTGTGCACTTTGTGTGTGAGTGGTGGCCTATAAATAGGTGTGTACTCCCATTTATCTTTAAGAAGAAATACAAATCTGAGCCGTATCGGGTCCTTCTCCCGTAGTTTTCTCCCCACTCTTCGTGAGTGGGGTTTCCACATAAATCTAAGCGTTATGCATTTCTTTTATTGCTTTGATATTATTGCTTCCACGTTATTTAAATATTTCAACTTGGTATCAAAGCAGTTCTTTCTTGGGGTTATTTGATTTTTAAATCGTTATTATTATTTTGTTCTTTGAGTCACCTCTTGTTCATCCGAGAGAGGAGGATTGGAGCGGCCAAAATGGTAGCAAGGAGGAAGAAGAGGAGAGCAGCAATGTACCCACCGCAGAGGTGGAGCAGTGGCACATCGAAGGTCGTAGAGGCGACGCGACAGCGATTTGCTAGGCTGCATCAGGTGGTGCAAGTCCAGGGGTCTACGGTGGTGAAGAAGGCTTCCCCTCTCGGCGGCGACTGTAGGGGGGTGATGCGAGGTGGTGACGCCATCACTTCTTTGGCGCGTCTCCATCGTCGCAGAAGGCAGTGCTTCTCAAGCAGAAGGTGCAAGTCCTGCTGAAGTTGGGCAAAGTGTGGGGCGCAGTCAAGGCAGCCTCTGCGCTCTCATCGCTACCTTCGTCTTCCACTGCTCGAGGCGGTGCTCACGGTCTCGTAGGCAGTCCTCGAGGAGGAAGACACAGTCGCAGAGGCAGTGGCAGGACTCCTCGGAGGCGAGGAGATGGTGGTGTTAGGGCTTACGCGTGGTTGAAGTGATGGAGGAGATCGCGATGTAAAGGTTACGTCAGCAACGAAGATCACGGTGATGAAGATGGCGAGGGCGATCCTGACGAAGTCGCAGCGGAGATCTCGCGACGAGATTGCGTGAGCAACAGCAAGCATCAGCGAGGAGACTTACGCGAAGATCTCGCGTCCGAGAGTAGCACTAGTGGCTGTAGCGCATGAGATCTCGTGAGATCTAAATCGACGAGGAAGTTTGACGGTGATCGCGGCGTGAGATCAGCAACGTTGAGGACTGGCAATATGGTGATGGTGACCGAGATCAGCGCGACCTTGACCTCCTCGCGACTTTGATGGGTTCTTTTCGAACCTTCTAAAGAGGTGCGATGGGCGCTTGCTCTTTCTTGTGTGTGTGTGTACTTTTTTTTTCCTTATGACATAAGCCCATGAGGAAATAAAGAAAGAGACAAAAAAAAGGAAAAGAGAAAAAAAGAAAGAAAAAAAAGAAAAAGAAAAGAGAAGGGAAGAAGGAAAAAAATAAATGAGAAAAGAAAAAAAATGGCGTGAAAAAAAAGGTAAAAAATGATGATGAGGTTTATGGTTGATAAAAGATGTGGAGAAGTCTTCTCCAGTCTTTATTGTTTTATTTTCTTCTCGTCATTATTATTTTTTATCCTATACGAGTATGGGAAAAAGGGGGAGTGTGGGAGCTTGTTGTAGTTACCCTTGTTTGGTAGTCTCTTTGTTGCAATCCTAAGGCACGATAGCATTCTCCAACAGTTGAGGTGCTATCGGATACCGCTACAGACTTATTTAGTAGCTGATCGTCACATGAGAAACCAAACTCTAGGAGGTCTAGAGTTTCGAGGTCCTTAGAGGAAGGACCCAGTTAGTTTCTATGTGGAAGATGCAACTTCGATGTCTTTAGAGGAAGACCCTATTTCAGGGATACTGAATGGAGAGCCATCAACACCAGATCTTCAGAGACAGCTACAGATCTTTCAGCAGCTCCAACCTTTGTTCCCACCTGTGTAGAGTGGGTTTCTTTGTGTTACAAGCTGAGCATTTTATGCTCCAACTTGAGGAGTGTTGAGAGAATTGAGTGGTTATTTAGTACCACATTGGAAAGTGTGCACTTTTTCTAAGTGGTGGCTTATAAATAGGTGTGTACTCCTCCTATTTATCTTTGAGAAGAAGAAATACAAATCTAAGCCCTATCGGGGCCTTCTCTTATGGTTTTCTCCCACTCTTCGTGAGTGGAGTTTTTATGTAAATCCAAGCGTTATGCATTTCTTTTATTGCTTTGATATTATTTTTTCCTCATTATTTAAACATTTCAACTAATACAAATAAAAATAATTGCACAATATTCAGCCACAATGCACAAGAAATTTTAGGTGGAAATCTCACAGGTAAAAACTACCACCTAAGCCCCTCTCGACTTAGGATTACCAATCTACCTAGTAGATCAAATCCGCTAACATATCACTTGAAATTGAGGGTGATACAACCTCAATACACAACATAATGGTTAAAATCGGTGCAAGCTTTGCCTCTAAGAGAGGTAAGAATCCACAAACCAGACGCCTAACTACAATAAAATGAAAGTAAAAAGATCCTATAGAGCCCTAAAAATATAATGAAGTGAAAATGGGGAGTATAGAGACCATTGTGATTCCCTAAGGTAGTAACGAGTTGCAGCATAGGGAAGCTTGGCTCAGAGAATGGAGTAGCACTTGAGAGCAATGAGAGCCAAAATGAGAGCAAATGAGATCAAGAGTGTATTCTTAGGTAGCATTGAGCTCTTGTGTGTTATGCCAAGTGTGGTAGTGTCCTAGGGTATTTATAGAGGGCTTAAGAACACTCTAGATGAGCCTTAAGATCTAAAATAGCCATTGGTGGTCTTAATTAAATGGAAGGCAATGTTCAGAAACCAGAATAAAAACAAACTAATCAGATAGTTTTGATTAGTCGGTGCCTGGTCGAGTCTACCGCTCTGTTTCAGTTGTGTCATGTCGATGTATAGGGGCCTAGTCGTCTTCCTGACAAGCTAGGCCATCGATATTACTTGGTCTTTGTTGATGATTGTTCCCATCTTTCTTGGTTATTTTTGTTAAAGAATAAATTTGATGTGCGGGGTGTATTAGAACATTTTGTTTTAGAAATAAAAAATTAGTTTGGCATTTTGTTAAAGTTTTTTGCTCTGACAATGTGCTTGAACTTTCCACCCATCGTTTGTCCACCTTTTACAAAGTTTATGGCATTATCCATTAGGCCACCTGTCCTCACACGTCCCAACAGAATGGGATTGTTGACCGAAAGCACAGACATTCGTGATGTTGCCCGTACATTGCTTATACACCATGTATTCCTCCTTTATATTGGGGCAATGCTATGCTTATCGCATGTTATTTGATTAATAGAATACTATCTTCTATTCATGAACAAATTCCTTTACAGCTGCTTTATCTGGAAGGGAATTTGTTTCTTGTACCTCCCAAGGTTTTTGGGTGTGTGGCCTTTGTTCACATAACTACTCCTGGTCAGGATAAGCTTGCACCCTGGGTGGTTAAGTGTGTTTTCTCGGGATATTCTAGATCTCAAAAAGGATATTATTGCTATAATCCTCTCACTAGTCGACATTATGTGAGTTTGGATGTCACCTTTCATGAGACGGTCCCTTCTCCACTGCTAGGAGAAGTCTTGTTCCTGAGGTTGAGGTTCCTATGCTGGTAACCTCTCGTCCTCTTGAGGCTATCCTGATCATTGAGTCATTCTCTTCTGACGTTTTCGCTTCTATGCCTGGTAACTTTCATGATCCTCTAGTTACCTACAGGATTCTTATTACCTATAGGCAACGGTAGACCCCCCCTCCTCCAACGCCAGATCCTCTCCAGACTTAAGTGAGCACGAAGGTTTTTCAGATTGATGAGGTTGTGCGTAGTGATGATGTAGGGCAATTACCTGATGATCTTAACATTTCGATTGCCATTTGAAAGGCACTAGGAGTTGTGTCAGGTATCCTGTCTCCCATGCAGTTACTACGAAGTTCCTTGGAGGAGCATACAAGCGTTTTTGCCAAGCACTTTCTACTACTCAAATACCCACCAGTCATCAGGAGATCATGCTTGATCTAAAGTAGTATCAGGCCATGGAGGAGGAGATGCAAGCTCTACAATCTCGTGGCACTCGGTACCTTGTTGCGTGGCCATCTAAGGCTTTAGCTGTGGGTTGTCGCTAGGTGTTTACCCTGCAATACAATCCTGATGGAACGATAACGGGACACAAAGCCCGTCTGGTGGCAAAGGGGTTCACACAGACATGATGTGGACTTCTTTGATACCTTCTCTCCTGTTGCACAGCTGGCCACAATACAATCCTGATGGAACGATAACGGGACACAAAGCCCGTCTGGTGGCAAAGGGGTTCACACAGACATATGATGTGGACTTCTTTGATACCTTCTCTCCTGTTGCACAGCTGCCCACAGTTTGCATTTTGATCTATGTTACAGCATATAGAGGTTGGCCACTTCATCAGCTAGATATCAAAAATGTCTTCTTATATGGAGACTTACAAGAAAAGGTCTATATGCAGCAGCCGTCAAGTTAGGAGGTTTAGGGGGAGTGTTCCAAAGTTTGCAGATTGCGGAAGGCTATTTGTGCCCTTAAGCAAAGTCCCCAAGTGTGGTTCCACAAGCTTTCAAAGGTGGCGAAGGTCGTTGGCTTCAAGCGATCCTCATCTAATCATTCTTTGTTCGTTAGGAAGATAAGGGGCACTGTTGCACTCCTAGTCTATGTTAATGACATGATTATTACTGGTGATGACTGTAATTTTTGACGGAGGGGGTGAGATCGAACGTAATACAAAAATAGTGCAGAAATATAAATGAACAATCACACAAAAAGCAATCTCACAAGCACACAAGGATTTTTAGGTGGAAACCTAAACCCAGGTAAAAACCACCACCTAAACCTCTCAGTTTAGCATTTCCCGATCTACCTAGTAGATCAAATCCACTAACTGAGTCACTTAAACGAGGGTAACTCAACCTCTTACAATCACGCAACTTTACAATTGAGGGTAGTGTAACCTCAAACCCCTCATCTTCATAAGGTGTATTTTGTCTCGCAATGGAGATGTGAATCCACAAACAAAATTACAACAGTCCTATAGAGCCCAAATAAGTATATATAAAATCTAGCTTCTATAGGTAAAAGGAACTTCTCTTGGATGGAAGCACGTTGGCTAGCAATGCGGTGTGTGATCCACGCAAGGCATAAGGATGCTCTCGAATATGCGAAGGTGGGAGAGTGAGTGTGCAGCAAAGACGATGCTCTTGGATTTGTAGTGAAGATCTTGGAGAGCAACAACTTCTTTTAGGTGATTTCTCTCTTCTTGGACACTATGAGTGGAAGTAGTATGTCAAGGTGCATTTAGCCTAAGAAGGGTCCTATCCTATTTATAGAGGCCCTAAGAAGGGTTTAGAAGGCTTTGGAAGGCTTTCATAGCTACTGGGAATAAATCAGAAGAGACCAAGCCAAAATTCCGACGAAATCAGGGTCATTTATGATTCTAACAGGGTCATCAGGCGTATGGTTTTAAGGTTAGACATTTGGCACTTCATTTGATCTAAAGGTTGATCATTTGATTTAAAAGGGTTGATCATCTGGGCAGTGTTGGATCAAGATGGATATCTAAGAAGGTGTTTTAAGTCGTCTGGGAATTTAATCAGGCGTCTAATTCTAAAATGGGTTAGTTCTTGTTTTGATAAGATCGAAACAAAGTTTTAGGTAATTTAGGTCAGACGACAGAATGGTCGTCTGGCAAAGTGTTTGGATGTCTGGAATGAGATTCTTCGTGGGAATTGATTTCTCGAGGCTCAAACAGCTATAAGGTCTGACAAATCTTGATTGAGGTCAGATCTAGCCTAACGTCTATTTATCAGACATTTGGATGGCTCTATGGACGTCTGGAAATAATATTAATAAAATCATAAGAGAATCCTTGAAGATATTCATCTAACAGCTCAATGGTCCTATTGTTGGACATCTGTCAAGTTCATCCGATGTCTTCTAAGACATGGACTATGGGTTAGGCGATTGGAAGTAAAAGGACAAAGAGTTTGATTCCAGCCTAAGTGATGTGTGTACATCTAAGTAGCCTAAAATGTCTATTTATGCATGTTCTTAATGTCGTAGAAGCATCATGCATTGTAAATATTGCATAATATGCATCATCATGCATTTAAGTTAATTTGTATAAATTGTATAGTAATTCGCCTCTTTCTTTGGCCAGAGACAAGGCAATATTTATCAGGGCCTCGAATTGAAGATTCAACCGTACGGATCTGATCAAGGCGACGATCGGAGTTCAGCGACTCTGAGATCGCCCTGATCGGATTTCCGTAACATCAGATACAGTCCAAGGAAGATCAAAGGTCAAGGGGCAAGATGATGTAAAATCCGAACTTTAGATGACAAATCCAACCGCACGGATAGGTTTGGATCGATGATCGCAGCCCAACGGTGCGAAAATTGGTCCAATCCGACAACTGTGGTACCTCCTACAAACAAAAGATGGATGGCCCAGATGGCGCCATGTGGCGCCATCCAAGCCGCTTGAAGGCACCAGTGCTCTTCCTCTTCATCAAAGGTCGCGCGATCTCAACCGTTGTATCGAGATCCAATGGTTGTGAGCACGCGACCCTTAAATCAGAAACAACCAAAGAGCGCATATAGTGCAGCAGTTAAGGCACTGCGCCACAACAAATTGCCCGTTCAAGCCGCCTCTCCACGCTTCCTCCTCTCGCGTGAGAGCGAAATCCAGCCCTCCGATCAGGAAGTGCGGCTCAAATCAGCAAATTGGATGGACACGCGATTAGACGCCCAATCTCACGCGAGATCACACGTGCAGGAGGCACGATTGGTAAAGGTGTGCAGGCGCGCGTTCTGAGCCGTTGATTGCTCATCCAATGGCGATGAAGTGGCCACGTCACCTCTTAACGAGCGAATAAGGAAGCCGCGTGCGTGGATCTAAGTTATCGGATGTGCGATCGGACGGCTGTGATTGCATGGACGTGGGCGCACACGCTCAACGCTTGAAGAAGAGGCGACAACGTGGCGTGTTGTGAGGCGTTGGATCAGGAGTGGGCGGTGGGGATGAGGTGCGTGACTATAGTAACATGCGTCTATAGTGACGCGCGTATTCGTCACTAAAGGCAGCAAAGTTTAATGTTGAAAGTTAAAATGCCTCTTTTGCCCCTATGTATTGAACTATATAAAGGCTCTATGCCCTCCACATTTTCTTCATCCCTTCCATCATCTCTCTCCCTTTCTAAGAGCTAAGAACTCAAGTTTTAAAACTCATTCTAGTACTCCCAAGCTATGGGAAGCTCCGCTAGAGTAAACGTACAAATTTTTTCACCTCTCATCCCCTTCGCGGAGCTCTCACCAGCCGTCTTCTCACCCCCATTCTAGAAGTGGATTTCACAACATTAATGCCCTACCTCACCCCCGATTCTTCCCGATCTGTCCTTCGTCTTCGCTTTCCTTTTTCCAAGCGACATCTGTTCGACTCGTCCTCTAAGCAGCCATCGAGGAGGATAACTTCTCACCCCTTTCTCTTTATCGCTTTCTAGATTAGATTTCCCGCTTTTTAATTGTAGTTGTAATGTCATATTTTTATTATAAAAGTTGTTTCTCTCTCTCTTTCTAGTTTTAGTGTTTATATTGCAAGTAGAATAGTGATCATTGTGAATGTCTTGTTTATAAACAAAAATTATAAAAAAAATATAACTGCGGATCTCAAATCGACGTAGCCTCCCCGTATTCGACCAGATTCAATTTGAGTTTCGGTAAAAATCATCTGATTGACGGATTTTCTCGCGAATTGTACTACGATGACAGGGTTTTCTAAACTCAAATCGTTTCGCTACAAATTTCCACTATATCACTAAGTGTTTGGACGTCTGGACAAAAGGTCAGACGTCTTAAAGTTCAAGATTAGACTTCTGAAGTCCAGATTGGACGTCTGATCAGGCTACCTAAGTACTGTTTGGTTTTCTAAGTGATTTCTAAGATTGTCTAGGTATCTTAGGGTAGTGTAAATGTTCCTAGGACTGCATGTATGTTACTTTGGGCTCTTTAACATTTAATCTATGAAAATAAAGACCAAAGAACATGAACAACAAGTACAAAGTATAAGATAAAAAGACATCTATTCTATTTTTCTTATCTTCAAGCTCTCGCTTTATGCAAAGCTCTATCTCTGCTTCCATCAAGCTCCTTCAATCCACCATGTTGCAAGCTTGAGCTCTTTTACACTGAATTCCATTTGCATTTATTCTAAAATTTTAAACTCAATGCAAATGTTAAATACCAAGTATTTTGTTATCATCAAAATTAACGATCATGATGCTTTTGTATCAACAATCTCCCCCTTTTTGATGATGACAAAACCACATATAATAATAATAAATTTCTCTCCTTTTTTGACATTATAAAAAATGTTTAATTATTTTTAATTATTTACCCTATACTCCCCCTTAATACATGCTCTTCTAATTTGGGTTAATTTTCCTTTTTGACAAATTAAAGCATGAATAACACTCTCCCCCTTTTGTCATAACAAGATAGTTATTCATTTTATCTATTAACTCCCCATTTCTAATGGAAATGTAATTATATATATCTTTTAAGATCCCCCCTTTCTAATTGAAGGAAGTCTTTTTCCCCCTTATTAAAAGAGTCTAAACATAAAAGAAATGTATATCTATCTCCTCCTTAATGATGGACAAATAGCATATAAACTTTTAAAACTCCCCCAATCTAAATGCTATTAAAAAGAATAGGGTTAAGGGTTTACGTCACCTACCATGGCCAATAAAATAGCCCTTGAGGTGGATGCCAAAATTAATGGGGTTCCCATTCAAAGCTTGGAGGTCTAGTCATCGGTGTCGGTCTGCAACCGAACGGTTGACGCATGGTGGTTCGATTACTCGTTCGTCGTCTCGTCGATCTTCTTGTCTTTGGTGTACTCTTTGGTCCTCCCAATTTGAGTAGTCCATTCTCCAACTTGTAGGTCCAATCTTTCACATTAACATCTCCCTTGCAACCTACAAAATAAGATTCTAATTGATTTTTTGGTATCCAAGTTAGCTTGGATCTGGGCTTGTTTGTTGGTCTCCTTGATGGAGATCCTTTCTTAACCTTTTAGCTAGTGCTAACTCCATTTAACAACCTATCTAATTTTTTTTAAGACAAATAAGATCATTTTAAATAAAACTCATCTTGCTCTTTAAGATAGAGATCTCGGATTTAAGCAATGTATTTTCTTCAATCAATTTAGTGTTATTCAAAATAAAGTCATGAGAGTATTCTTTTCATATTTAATGGAATCAATAGAAGCATTTACATCTTGATTCTTAACAAAAAGATTATCTACTTCACTTTTTAAGACACTAGTTTCCCTTTTCAAATTTTTATTCTCTAACTTTAATGATTTACTAAGTTCATACAGTTCTTCAAATGCTTCTTGCAACTTATTAAAAGAATTTACCTCCTTGTTGTCATCTTCATCCTCGCTATCACACGCAATGTCCATGAAACCCATGCAAGCGACTTCGTTATTGTTCTCGTGACCCTCCTCTTCTTCCTTTTCCGAGGTCGAGTCATCCCAAGTGGCTTGGAATGCCTTCTTCTTGTATCTCTTCTCCTTCCCTTTATTCTTCTCCTTCTTGAGAAGAGAGCATTCGGGTCGAAGATGTCCCTTTTCGTTGCAATGATAGCAACGTACCAGACTATCTCGCTCTTTCTTCTCCTTTTTCTCCTTCTTTGAGTCCCTACAGAACTTAGAGAATTTTTTAAACAAAATCGTAAGGTCTTCGTCGTTGGAACTTACCTCCCTGTCTGACACGGTTTTGAAAGCAAGGGTCTTCCTTGGCTTTGGCTTTGGTGTCTCCTTCCTTTGCTTCAATTTCGTCTCATAGGCCATAAGGTTGCCTAAGAGGTCTTCCATGTTGAGGTCCTCTACTTGGTTTGCCTCCTCAATGGCGATGACATTTTGTTTCCACTCTGGTTCAAGGGAACGACAAAGCTTCACTTGAAGCTCCCCCTTAATAAAGATCTTCCTTAAAGGCTTTAAGTTGTTCAGTATAAGAGTGAACCTTGTATACATCTCACTCAACGATTCATTAGATTTCATAACAAAATATTCAAATTCTTGAGATAAAACATTAATCTTAGAAGCTTTTACCTTGGAGGTACCTTCGTGAGTTACTTCAAGCGTGTGTCATGTCTCGTATGCGGTGACACATTGCGAGATCCAGTTAAACTCCTCTGGACTTAATGCACAGTACGAGTTCATCGCTTTCGCATTGAGAGAAAGCTCGTGGGTCTGCTGTTGTGAGTAGTTTCCTTCGGGTCTCGCCAGGACTTCGTATGAGGTTTCACATTGTCTCCATAATACGAAGTCGATGGCTTGAGGCCACATCCTCATCCTCAACTTCCAATAGCCATAGTTGCTCCCATCAAAATAGGGCGGTTAAACGGTAGACTGCCCCTCCGCGTGTCTTATGGAGAAGTTGCCCCCCTCCATGATCTTGCCAAGTGTGGCTCCATGAATGTGAGTACCTGCTCTGATACCAATTGTAATTTCTGACATAGGGGGTAAGATCGAGCATGATACAAAAATAGTGTGGAAATATAAATGAACAATCACATAAAAAACAAGCTCACAAGCACACACAAGGATTTTATGTGGAAACCTAAACCTGGGTAAAAATCACCACATAAACCTCTCGATTTAGGATTTTTTAATCTACCTAGTATATCAAATCCACTAATTGAATCACTTAAACGAGGGTGACTCAACCTCTTACAACCAAACTACTTTACAATCGAGGGTAGCGTAACCTCAAACCCCTCCTCTTCACGAGGAGTATTTTGTTTCGCGATAGAGATGGAAATTTACAAAGCAAATACCCAACCAAAAACAAAATTACAACAATCCTATAGAGCCCAAATAAGTATATATAAAATCTAGCTTCTATAGGTAAAAGGAACTTCTCTTGAATGGAAGCATGTTGGTTAGCAACGCGGTGTGTGATTGATGTAAGGCACAAGGATGCTCTCGAATATGCAAAGGTAGGAGAACGAGTGTGCAGCAAAAACGATGCTCTTGGATGTGTAGTGAAGATCTTGGAGAGTAATAACTTCTTTTAGGTGATTTCTCTTTTCTTGGACATAATATGAGTGGAAGTGGTATGTCAAGGTGCGTTTAGCCTAGAAAGGGTCCTCTCCTATTTATAGAGGCCCTAAGAAGGGTTTAGAAGGCTTTGGAAGGCTTTCATAGCCGTTGGGAATAAATTAGAAGAGATCAAGCCAAAATTCCAACGAAATAAGGGTCATTTATGATTCTGACAGGGTTATCAGATGTATGATTTTAAGGTCAGATGTTTGGCACTTCGTCTGATTTAAAGGTCGATCGTCTGATTTAGAAGGGTTGATCATCTGGACGGTGTTGGACCAAGACGGACGTCTAAGAAGGTGTTTTAAGTCGTCTGGGAATTTAATCAAACGTCTAATTCTAAGATGGGTTAGTTCCTGCTTTGACAAGATCGAAACGGGGTTCTAGGCAATTTAGGTCAAACAACAGGTCGATCGTCTGGCAAAGTGTCTGTACATCTGGAATGAGATTCTCTGTAGGAATTGATTTTTCGAGGCTCAAACGGCTATAAGGTCTGACAAATTTCGATTTGGATTAGATATAGCCTAACGTCTATGTTAGCATACTATGTGTATTTCTTTTCATATTTCTTTTCTAGTTGTGGCTTGTGTGCTCCTCAAGGGCAAAGGTGTACTTTTGCGCTTTTGGTCTCTCTCTATATAAGGGAGACCTAAGGTTATAATTAATTTATCTCATTTCAACCAACTTAGTATCAGAGCGGCGATCCTAAATCGGCGCTCCGGTATCCCATCTTCACAAAGCCTCTGTACCTTGTTAACCTAAAACTCTAATCTCCATTAGAGATACCCGAAGGAGCCTCCATCGCCGGTCGGCGGCCTCTGTCGGTCACCGTTCGGCCCCTCGTCGTCGCCAACCAACCTCATCGACCTCTGATGTCGATTGGGCTGCCTTGGAAGGAACCAAACTGACCTCCACCGACGCTTGCTTGCTCGGGAGACTCCGTCAGGGCCGCCAACCACTGGTGCAATGCCACTACGCACTGCTACCTTCGCCTCTAGCCTCACCAATCCCCTAGGGCTTCACCTGTGGGCCTTAGGGCTTCATCTAATGCGTCGCCCGTGCTGCCTAAGGTGCTGCGAGCATCGCTAGACCTTGTCAGCGCCACCTAGGGCGTCGCCAGCGTCGCTTAGGGCACCACCAACACCATTAGCATTGCCTAGGGCCTCGCCTGGTCTCCATCTGCGTCGGTGGGGCCTTCTCGGGTGGTCTCCCCGCACCCGGGATAGGCCAAAGCGTGTCCAACGTGAAGATGCCGACCTAAATCTTTGGATATCAAACCTGATTGATGACTTCTTGGATAAGAAGTTTGATTGCAGCTCCAAGATTGTAATGATGGCTTTAAATGATCAGTTCGAGGTGAATTCGGGCACTTCTCTGGACACCAGGGTGTTGAATCTGTTTTTTGGTCCTATCGTCAAGTTGGATGAGATCAATTATCTACGATGGTCTTAGACTTTCCTAGGAAGAGCCACATCCTTACAGACCCAGAGCCTGAGAGCCACTTGGGATAGAGACAAGGCCATGGTCTTTGTGTGGCTTATGCAGACAGTTATTCCCTGTATAGGGGATGCAATCATGTATTACGACACTGTGAAGATGTGGGAGTCCTTGCGCGAAACCTATTCTCATGCCAAGAACTCTGCACGAGTTTTTTAGGTCTTCTACGACCTTTTCTATTTACGTCAGGAAGGACGCACTCTGCCACAGTACTACTCCCTCTTGAAGGAAATGCTGGAGAGACATCACTCTTATCTGCTGGGATGTGCTTGTGAGTCTTGGAGGAATTTTCGGAGACAGTTGGTCGTCTCTCTTCTTGGTAAGTCTTGGACTTGAGTATACAGCTGCCAGAGATCATATTCTCACAGCTCCTGAGCTTCCTACCCTGGAGGAGGCTTACAGTAGACTTAGCAGAGTTGCAGTTCGTATTACCGCCCCAGACACAAGTACCCAGACGTCTGCACTGGCAGCAACTCCTGGACGTGGCAGGGGTACTCCTTTCCCTGCACGTGGTCGTGGACGTGGATGCTCTTCTAGTGCACGTACCAAGACACCATGCACTTTCTATGGTAGACTTGGTCATCCATAGCCTACATGCTGGCAGAAGCACGGTAGGCCACTCATGGCCAATCAGGCAACTGAGGTTCTTGATGGAGTGCCTACCGATCCTGATGTGAGTTCCTTGAGTACCGAGATTAAGACTCTGAGACAGCAGTTGTGCAGTTGACACACGCTTCATCCTCCTCTCAGATTCCCGACACTGCAGCCATGGTCTCCTCATCAGACACCTGCGACTGGTATGTCATCACTTTTATCTTCCGATGAGTGGTTGATTGATTCTGGTGTATCCAAGCACCTATGTGGCAATCGTAGATCCTTTTCTCAATTTGCATCTATTACACTTGCCAGGACAATACAGGTGGCTGATGGGAGACTCGCCACTTGTTGGCAAGGGAGATGTCATTATCTCCTACTTTGGGACTTGCATATGTTTATTGTGCCTGATTTTTCCTTGAGTTTATTGTCTGTTAGCGGCATTACTAGGGATCTGAATTGCCGGGCGATTTTCGCTGCATCTTCTTGTGTCCTGCAGGACAAATTCATTGGGAAGACGATTGGTGGAGGACGTAAGGAACATGGGGTGTATCATCTGAGTCGTATTACTTTCGCTGCTTCTGCTACCCAGGGCTTTTCTTCTACTAGATCTCTCTAGTGGCACTACCGTCTTGGCCATCTACCCATTCATCACCTTAGACGCGTTATACCGCATATTCCCTCTACTACTGCTTTCACCTGTGATGCTTGTCAACTTGGCAAGCACCATAGGGCTAATTTTTCCAGTTTTACTTCTGTTTCGTCTGTCATTTTTTATTTGATCCCTATGGATGTGTAGGGTCCCAGTCGTACTCCCGATCAACTTGGGAACAAGTATTATCTTGTTTTAGTTAATAATTTTTCATGTATGACTTGGATGTTTCTCTTGAAAAATAAGACTGATGTGGGACAAATTATTAAGAACTTTGTCAAAGAAATAAAAGCTTAGCATGCTTATTTAATGAAATGCTTTCGCTCGGATAATACCTTGAAATTTTGTACTTTACGTTTGTGCAATTTCTTTTCTAGTTGTGGCGTTATCCATGAGACATATCCTCATACCTCTCAGCAAAATGGTGTTGGTAAGAGGAAGCATCGTCATATTCTCGATGTTGGTCGCATCTTGTTGATTCATCACTCAGTCCCTTCTCTCTATTGGGGTGACGTTGTTTTGACTGCTTGTTTTTTTATTAACTGGATGCCTAATGTTGCGTTACATGAACAGATTCCTATTCAGGTCATGTATCTTGATTGTCCCCTGTTTCATGTCACCCCTCGGACGTTTGGTTGTATTTCCTTTGTCCATTTGTTGGGACCAAGTTGGGATAAACTAGCACCGAGAGTAGTTAAGTGTGTTTTTCTTGGGTATACCCAAACACAAAAGGGGTATCGTTGTTTTGATCTGCTTACTTCTCAACACTATGTATCAGCGGATGTTACCTTTCATGAGACTGTACCTTTCTTTTCTGTGATGGCTGTTGAGATGCCTCTCGAGGGTAATATAGCGCCTATGCCATATTCTCCCATTCGTTTTGGGAGCTTTCCTGAGATTTCTATCCCTACCACACTACCACCATCACTACCACCATCTGCTACGCATCCCTTTACATGCCTGACTGGGCCTCTACAGACATATGTTCTCCCTCATGCTACCTATAAGGGACCCCATCATCGTCCTCACCATTGGCTTTTCAGGTGAGTCCCTTAGACACCGACGTATACTTGCCATGTGATGGTCACAGGGACAGGACAGGTGATGTGCCAGGTGATGATATTGACCTTCCGATAACTATTCGGAAGAGGCCACGGACTTGCACTACTTATCCCACAGTAGGGGCACTTGCTACTGATACTCTTGCTCCTGGATTTGCTGGATTCACTCAAGCGTTAGCTACTACACATATTCCAATTACACACCATGAGGCCATGCTTAATCCAAAATGGTGGGCAGCCATGGAGGATGAGATGGTTGCTTTTCAAGGCCGTGGGGCTTGGGAGCTTACTTCACTTCCTGACGGTGTTGCACTCGTTGGCTGTCGATGGGTATTTACTGTGAAGTTCAATCCTGATGGTGGTATTGCAAGGTACAAAGCCTACCTTGTGGTAAAAGGGTTCACCCAAACCTATGGGGTGGACTTTTTTGACACCTCTCCAGTTGCCAAACTTCCCACAGTCCGGTTGTTGATTACAGTGGCAGTTCAATTAGATTGACCCTTGCACCAATTAGATGCGAAGAATGCCTTCCTTTATGGTGATCTCCAAGAGTAAGTCTATATGCAGCAGCCGCCTGGATTTGAGAGACAGGGGGAGTCTGTATGCCGATTACGAAAGGCTATATATGGCCTCAAACAGAATCCCCGAGCCTGGTTTTAGAGATTGTCACAGCTTGTAGAGGCAGCTGGATTCAGGAGATCGATAGCTGACTTTTCCCTCTTTGTCAGGACTAGACGAGGTACTGTAGTACTTCTAGTTTATGTAAATGATTTGATCATCACGGGGGACGATATAAAGGATATTGCTGAGGTTAAGCACATCCTAGTGGAGTAGTTTGTCATGAAGGACCTTGGGGCTTTACGGTATTTCCTTAGTATTGAGCTTGCTCGCAGCAAGGAAGGTGTGGTCTTATCTCAGCAAAAGTATGCTTTAGATATTTTGCAGGAGGTTGGTATGCTTAGGGCCAAGGAGGCTAATATTCCTATGGACCCCAAGATGCCAATCTATGATGAGGATGCACAGGTGGTGGACAACAGAAAGTGCAGACAGCTGTTGGCAAGCTGTTGTACCTTACTATCACGAGATCGGATATCTCCTTTGCTGTCGAGAGACTGAGTCAATTCATGACAAAGCCGACGCAGCAGCATTGGGATGCAGCATTGATGGTGCTTAGATATGTCAAGAGGGCTCCTGGGAAGGGTCTTTTCTTCTCCAAAGGGTCCTTTATGATGTTTGTTGGATACTCGGATGCCGACTATGCCGGATGCCATGTGGATCGTATATCCACTACTGGATTCTGCACCTTCTTAGTGGGAAATTTGATCACCTGAAGGAGCAAGAAACAAGGTACAGTTGCAAGGTCCAGTGCTGAGTCTGAGTACAGAGCTATGGCTCAGACGACTGCAGAGATGATGTAAATTAGATCCTTGCTTATTGACCTACAGGTACAGTTTTCTAACCCTATGGAGATACGATGTGATAATAGAACAGCCACCTTCATTGCCAACAACCCAGCATTTCACGAGAGAATAAATCATGTTGATGTTGATTGTCACTATACCAAGGAAATTATTTAGAAAGGGTTACTATATACCACTTCTGTTGCATCTAAGGAGCAAACTGCAGATATTTTCACCAAGTCCTTGACCAGATCTTCATTTGATTCATGTATATCCAAGCTGACATGATAGATATATATGCTCCAGCTTGAGAGAGAGTATTAGCATACTATGTGTATTTCTTTTCTCTATTTCTTTTCTAGTTGTGGCTTGTGCGCTCCTTAGGGGAAGATGTGTACTTTTGCTCTTTTGGTCTTTCTTTATATAAGAGAGATCTAGGGTTACAATTAATCTATCTCATTTCAACCAACTATCTATTTATCAGACATCTAGATAGCTCTATGGACGTCTAGAAATAATATTAATAAAATCATAAGATAATCCTTGAAGATATTCATCTGACAGTCCAACAGTCCTATTGTTGGATGTCTATCAAGGTCATCAGACGTCTAGATTATGAGTTGGGCGACTGGAAGTAAAAAGACAGAGAGTTTGATTCCAACCTAAGTGTTTGGATGTCTAGACAAAATGGCGGACGTCGTAAAGTTCAAGATCAAACATTTAAAGTTCAGATTGGACGTCTGATCGGGCTGTCTAAGTATTGTTTTGGTTTTCTAAGTGATTTCTAAGATTGTCTAAGTATTTTAAGGTAGTGTAAGTGTTCCTAGGACTGTAGGTATGTTACTTTGAGCTCTTTAACATTTCATCTAAGAAAATAAAGAGCAAATAACATAAACAACAAGTACAAAGTATAAGACAAAAAGACATCTATCATATTCCTTTTGTCTATAAGCTCTCGTTTCACACGAAGCTTCGTCTCTATTTCTCCCATCAAGCTCCTCCAATCTGCCACAGATGTAAGCTTGAGCTCTTTTACACTTGATTCCATTTGCATTTATCCTGAAATTGTAATCTCAATGCAAATGTTAAATATCAAGTGTTTTGTTATTATCAAAATTAACAATCGTGGTGCCCTTGTATCAACAATGACAATGCAAGCACTACAAAGGTCAAGAAATGCTTGTCAGGGAATTTTGTGATGGACCTTGGGCCATTGAGATATTTTCTTGGGATAGGAATTATGCGTAGCAAGAAGGGCATAGTTCTTTCTTAAAGGAAGTATGCTCTTGGCTTACTTCAAGAGACTGGCATTTTAGGAGACAAGCCGGTCAACATTCTCATGAACCCAAGACTCATATGTACGATGAGGAGTTAAAGGCAGTTGACAGTAGGCAGTATAGGAGGCTCGTTGGCAAGCTCTTGTACCTCACCATCACCAGGCTTGACATTTCCCTTCTAGTTGGGAAACTCAGCCAATTCTTAGACAGACCTACTAAGTAGCACAAGGATGCTGGTAATATGTTGCAGAGATACTTGAAAAAGCACTAGGAAGAGGCCTTCTTTTTACCAAGGGGACTTTCCTGAGCGTTGTTGCCTATTCTGATGCTGATTATGTAGGGTGTTTAGCGTAATGAATAATGATATATAAAAGAATTTAATAGAAAGAGGAATCATAACGAATCTTACTCGTGGATTGCACATCATATGTTTCCTCTCCATGTATTTTATATGTAATTCTGTCAAGTTAATCAATTTGTGTTTTGGCCAAAGAAAATAACCGAAAACATAAAAGAATGCACTTATTCTTCTATGCTATAATAAATCCTTCTATTTAAGCTAATTAGATTGCTTAATATAATAAAACTACCAAGAAAAATATTTTCCGTTTGTTCTTTATTAGATAAGTATTGTCAAATTTAAACAGGTTTTCTTACTTTCTTGGTATATATCTAATATATCGTACCTTCTGTATGGATTGAATTGGAACCAATGCATCGTTTTACTTGAGATTTTTTCACTTCAATTTTGTGGAAGATAGGATGCTTTTACTTATTAGGGTTTTTAATAGTTCTTGATTGCACTAAAATTAATGTGGACACATTCCTATTTTTCTCTAAGTTTGCACTTACCTTCTATATAGCTCCCTTTTCAATTCCATCGGATTAGGGTGGGCATGTGCCTGTTCTTATTACAATGTGGCTTGAAATACACCAAGAATCTGGATGCAAGTGAAACATGGTGAGAGGTTGCTTTTAAACTAGTGAGGCCAAGAGCCTCAATTCAACCATGTCACTCCATTATTTTTCTGCTAGTTTAGTCCTGATTGATCATAAAATTAAAAGCTCTAGGTAAATCAATATTTCTGACTGTGATTTGTAGATAATATAGCAATTCTCTCCTTTATGTCATCTGCAATTGCACTCAGTGCACCACTTCTAGTGCCCCATCTTGCCCCTACGACCCATTCTTTCTCCCTCCCTGCGCCTTCAATCTCTCATATAAACCCGTCCTTGTTCCCCCTTGTACCTACATTTTCTTTGTTTCCCACTTGCTGCTCCTGCCACATTCTAATTGATGAGTTGTCACTATTCTGTCATCACTTCCTTCCTCTGCTAGATATATCATCACCGACCTATTGTGGCCAAATGCCGAGTAAGGATCTAATGTTAAATTGCTGTCATCATTTGATGTAGTCATTTCTTTGTTTCTGTTGAATTTAGAATTAAAAAATATTAGCTAATTCTACACTATTTTCTTGGAACCTTTTTCTGATGATGTTGGTTTATTTAGTGTCATGGAACTGGTTGATGCTGGTGTGCCTTTAACTTTATTAGCACCAATAAAGCGAACAGTACTTCAAGTTGAAGGTGTAAAGGTAATATGTAACAGAGCCTAGCTGGTTTAGTTTTCATTTGAAAAAAACTTGAAATGTTTTGTTTATTACCCTATTATTTTTTTGACAAATTGTATTGATTTTCTACCGCATACATTGCTATCTTGCAAAATTAGCAGGAAACTTGCTTCAAGAGCATGATTCTGATGTGGTTTTTCATTTGCTTATGTTTATACGATGTTGCAAATCAGCTAATTTATCTTGTCATTCATTGTATGATTTTTTAAAGGAAATTATTGTATGATTTTTGGTGAATTGGTTGAGCATTTCAGTTCATTTTCCTTTCTAGTCAGGTGCTAATCTTGCAGTCATTTATCAGCTACAAGTTTCCTGTTGTTTATTAATTTTGTGTGGTTTGATACATGCTGTAAAAGTTCCCTTTTGACGTACTTTATGGATTCATTTGTTCACACATTTACCTTTCAGGGGTGTCACCGCTTGAGAGGAAGAAAAGCTGGCTCGTCGCTCTATCTTGACATACACATTGAGGTAGACTGACATGCATTTAATATCATTGTAGCGAATGCCAAATGGCACATATTTACTCCTTTTTTCCTTCATTTGCTTCTATAACATGCTTGAAAAGCTCCATATCCAACTCAAATAGCTTCAGCAGAGTTCCTGGATCATGTGTAGACCAACTTTCTGTAGTAATTAGATACAGGATAAGAGATGAATAACAATTTTTTTGAAACAAAAATGGCTAGAGAGATTGTAGAGTGCCAATGATAATTGGTGAATTCAGTCGTTTCATTTGTTGCAGTTCCATTACGTTGATTTTCTTCTATATTTAGCTTCTTTTGAACTGTGATGGGTTTGACACTTTGGCGGTGTTATTGTATTTGATTTACATTGGGGTCTCATTTTTTTTTAATCCACTTTCAGAACCCCTATTTACTCCAAAACATATTTGTTCCAGAAAGTATTCTTCACCGGTTCCTTTGCGAGCCCCTTCTAGCCTTCCTTTTCCCTGTTTTCCTTTTTTTTTTTTTTTTTTTTTTTAACCTTTTCTGAGTTACTGGAGCCCTACCAGTGCCAAGGATTGGCAGGAATCACTTTGTGATGAGCACGTATACAAGCTAAGTAGCAAATATGAAGTGACAAATCCAACTTAGAGATTTGTATTTCCGTTGCAATCGAATATTTTAGGGACTTACCGAATGGATGGGTGGTACTTTTGGAACATATGAGTGAAAGTGTAAGTTGGAAAAGGGAGTGGGGTTGAGTGTAAGCAAGATTAGAACATGTTGAATCGGATTTGGTTATGTGGTTCTTGGGTATATCCATTTAAACCATGTGCCCATATCCTGTAGTTGTACCCCACTTTCTCCTTTGACTTGGTGAAGAATAACTCCAGTAGTCTGGAGTTTAATGTGCACATGGTATTCGTGTTGGAAGGTTTTCTATATAAACTCGTGTTTAGGTGATTGTTTCTTGCAGATGACTTTTTCAACATGTTATCAGACCCATAGAATCATCCCCAGGGAAACTGGATCAAGACGTACTTGTTCATGTCCATGCAGTGGATACTAATTGAAGTAAAAAGAGAATTTGGGGTGAGAAAGGGAGATGGGAAGCCACTGAGATAGAACCCCAAAGGGAATGGAATTCTCTCATTCCTTCTACATGTATTTTCCTCATCCACAATACCTCTTTAAAGGATGGTAAAAGAAGTGCATAGTTAAAAGGAAAATCAAATCAAACCATTGCTTATTCTTTGAACCTTGATTTTTTGTGTACCTTTTCAAACAGAGGTGATTACATAGCTAAAAAGGAAAGTTAAATCAAATCAATTTTTTAAGGGTAAAAGAGTGGTCGGTCGAGGTCCTTAGCACCCCAAGTTTATTAGAACAGTCAGTGGAACACATTTTCAACATGACATGTGGCCCTGGGCCCTTGGACACCATCCAGTTACCCTCCAACTAAATGAACCATACAATAGTCAACACCTTGGCCTTTCATTCTTGGACTTGAAGATGTTTCCTCTACCTTCATGCCTACCATGTTAGAAAGATGATCTGAATGTTGAACAACCCGAAATTAATAGTGCTTGCACAATCAATTCATTAGATCCTAGAATAACTTCATAAATAGTTTGTAAAACTGGACTTGGAAAACAAATGCAAAATGGTCTGACAATCAATTCCACATAATGTGCAGCAGTATTAACATCCGGCAGCAATTGTGACTATGATATTGCCACACCATAGTAACAGTGCAAGTATGTGAACCTGGGCACCTGGAAGACAAAAATCGATTTGCAAGCATGGAGAAGAGCAACGTGGTTTTAGGATGGAGAAGATGTCCTCAATCTCCAATACATCTGTCAACTGAGAAGTCTCTTCCCAAATCATATGATTTTTATGCTCCTATAAAGCTTGCCAAGAAGCTCCAACATCTTCGATAAATCTGTCCCCATCTGATATGATAATGATGCGAAGGAGGAGGGAATCCAGCTTCCTGAAGAGACATCTAATGGGCTCATTCAGCAATCAATAACAATGGCTTACTTATTTGCAGCTCACGTCGAATGATGGGAAAGTGAACTGGATGGATCCTGTCAACAACTAACCATCCCAAAAAGAGGGTGAGGTTTAAACTAAGGAATGATGCAAAGAATGGTGCCATATTGTGACACAAATCAACATTCTTCTATAATCTTGAAGCACTACTGGGAACAGTGCATCTCCTACCCCAACTCAGACAATGGCCATAACATACAAACAAAACATCCATTCATAAGCCTCATCTCTGTCCAAAGTGCACCACCACTTGGAAAGCAAAGACTCTTCATGGTCCTCAGGCATAACACATTAAAACCCTCCTTCTGAATGGTTTGCAAATTGTATCCCACACAATTATAGGGACACCTCTGTGTGTGTGTGTGTGTGTGTGTGTGTGTGGTGGGGGGGGTGGTGTTGATGAGAGTCTTCCGTGGAGTGAGGGCTCATTTCACTCAGGATTGCCGTGATCCTGTTATATGTCTTCTCTGTCATAGGTGCGGGCAGCAATGGAGATCGTGTCCCAAGAGGAAAGACTCCAAGCTGGAAGCTGTCCAACCAAGGTCACCTCCACCATTTAATCCTCCATCTTTGGAAGTGGAGATTCCTTGGTCGACGGGAGCAGAGGAGATTGATTCATTGTTGAAGTCTTCTTTAGTCAATGTTCTTGGAATCGCGAATGCCGGAGAGGTACGATCTATTCTATCTAATGTTGGTTTTTTGTCGACCGATTACAAGGTTGCAGCTTTGTAAGAGAAGAAGGTGATTATTTTTAGTTTGAGGGAGTGTGATATTGATTTGCTTAAATTTAGAGAGACGTGCTTTGGTGAAGCTTGTAGTAGACGATGCCTTCCAGGTCTTTATGAAGGTGCAGGTGATGAGAGGATTCTGTTGCATCCTTTAATCAAATTTCACATTCATGGGATTCCTATCAGATTGAGGACGGTGGGTATTGTAGGGTCAATTTGTTAGTCTTTTGCTCAAGTTAGAAGGTGTTGCAGTGTTGGTCTTGTTGAAGGCAATGCTTCTATTATTGTAGAAGGTGAATTTCTTGTGGGTAAATCACTGCCGGATAAAATGGTTCTACGCTTTGGGGGTTGTTCTTGTGTTATTTGCTTTAAGGAGATTGATCAGGACCTTGTGCAAAGATCCGCCTACGCCAAGGTGGTGGCAACAAGCGGAGTGAGACCATCTTCTTCGATGCAGGAAAGGGTGTGACAGGTCTGGATGCCAATTTCCAAACCAGTCAACCAGCTTGGCTTTATTCAAATTTCAAATGTTGGGGCTGCAATTGTCTTGCCAAATGCTCTCCCTAATTTTGGGGTTGACGGTTTTCCATTTTTGGAAGCAGTCCCCAATTGAATGCGCTGAGTTGGCAGTGAATATGCAATTAAACAAGGGCGTTGTCTTCTTCTCTACACAGGTGGTACCTGGATCCATAATCAGATCCAGGTGTGGTGAGTTTAAACCTGAAAACTTTAGTCAGTTTGGTTTGTTGGGCCTTTCTTGTGAAAATGTTGGACTTGCTACTGCTCCTTTCACTCTATTATTGCAGGATGAACCTGACTTGATTGCTTTTGGGTCCTTTTTCCAAAGATCTGGGGAAGAAGATGCATTGCTCTCCTCTCGGATGTTGCCTAATTTGATCGAGCTGATGGGGATTGCTCCTAAAAATATTTCCGTGCAGCACCATGTGAGGTCAGTTGGTGATCTTGTCTGCGATGCAACTTCAGATGTGGGTGACATTGGGCTCCGCGGTGCCAATAAGGATTGGCAGGCAACAGCAATGATCGGAATCGATGTACATAAGGACAGTGAGTACGGGGCTGAAAGGGTGCAGTTGAGGAAGGGAAAGAGCATTCTACATCAATCTTCTTCTTCAAGCAGATCCTCGGTGTTTAGGAAGGTGTTATCACAAAAAAGGAAATTACTTTTCAATGCTTGTTACAAACGTAAGGTGGTTGCAAAGAAGAGGCCAAACGATGAGAATGCTAATAGTGGTGGTTCGGAGGAGGCTGATTGATGGGTTGCAGATATGCTTGATGTTAAGAAGGTTCACAAGGGACAAATTCAGCTTCTAATGGTTAGAATACTTTCTTAGAATGTTCGTGGTCTCCATGACGAGGCGTAGAGAGCTACCTTGAGGCAGTATCTAGCTGAATGGAGAATCGACGTTGCCTTGTTGTAGGAAATGTATTTGGATACATTGAGTCCTCAATTGAGGAGAAGCATATGTGGTGATTGTTTTACAAACTTGCTTGAGGTGAAGGCAAAGGGAAGTTCAAGTGGTCTTCTTTTGATGTGGAATAAAGAGTTGATTGATTTGAACTATCCTTGCTTGCCAAATGTGCGATTACCAGAGCTTTCACTAGGAAATATGTTGTCCATGTCTTTGTCATGTGTTTACAATCCTTATGACAATGCATCCAGCCTCAGTTTTGGAAGAAGATCAATCATCACTGATGGTTGATCATATGTCGTGGTTGATTGGTAATGAATTTAATGTACATTGTCCTCTCTTGATAGACCAAATGGAAGATGTGACAAATCTACAGCAGATTTCCAGCAATTATTACATGAGCTGGAGTTGTTAGATTTGCCTATTTCTGGGGCTCAGTACATTTGGAGGAGTGGCAATGGTGTTGTGTCTTGTATTGATAGATTCATTTGCAACTTGGATTTAGCAGGAATGATTCAGGGGTCTAAGGGGGGGTGCAGGGGTGCAGGATAGGTCTTTTTCTGACCATACCCATTTGCTTTGGTGTAGTAATGATGAATTAAGTTACTCTACTTATTTTAAGTTTCATAAATCTTAGTTGAAGGAACCTGATTTTAGAGATATTGTCCGTGAGAAGTGGACGGCGATTCCTGTGCCCACTTCGGCCACATGCACATTAGCATGTAAGATCCATGGTATCCAGATGGCCTTGATTGAGTTCAAGCATGACCTTATGGTTCGCGAGAGAATAAAAGAAATGAGGCTCTACAAAAGATCACTTCTCTTAATAGAAAGGAGATGGCATGTTTATCTGTTGGTGAGTGTCATGCAACTGATAGTTCTGGGGGAGGATCAGAAGAAAGAGATGGATTGGAGGTAGAAATCTAGATAGCTCTAGCTCAAAGTGGGTGATTCAAACACAAGGTTGTCGGCTAGTTCCAAGAGGAGATCAAATTTGATTAATGTGTTTAAAGTTGGGGATTCTTCGCTTGACTAGAGAGATCGGGTATGCGAAGCTTTTTGGGACCACTATCGTGTTCTGACCAAGAGACAACCTACTAGGGAGTGGCGATTGGGAAAGGTTGGATATGTTAGTTTTGGATAAGGAGGTGAAAGGAGATCTACTTGGGGGAATCTGTGAGGTCATGAGAGCCCTGCATGATTTGAAGGCAAAGGGGTTCCCGCGTCTAGATGGTTTACAGGTTATTTTTTATGGGGAGATGTGGGAGATTGTTGGTCTTGATGTCATGGCAATGATTCGTGAGTTCTTTTTTGGTAATAGAGGTTTTGATAGGCTAAATAGATACTATTTATTTCTTTTGTCAAAGTGGCCTAGAGCATATTCAATTGATGGGTTTAGGCTAATTACTTTATCCAACTCAATCTATTTGGTTGTAGCAAAGGTGTTGACTAATAGACTTCGTACGATCCTGCCCAAGATTATTTTCCCTGTTCAATTGGCCTTCATGAGAGGCAGATCTTTGTAGGATTCTTTTGTGCTTGAGAAGGAGATGCTTACATCATGGAAGAGAAGAGCTGTTGGTGCTTTCATGTGGAAGGTGGATCTTTCAAAGGCTTACGATTTTGTGGCTTGGATGTACCTTTGGGAGATCCTTAGGAGGGGTTTTCCAGAGATGTGGGTTCAGTTGCTGAAGAGATGTGTTACTACCTCTTCTTTTTCAGTGTTGGTTAATGGTCGTTCTAATGGTTCATGGACACAGCCGCAACGTAGGGTACGACAAGGATGTCCTTTGGCACCTCACCTATTTCTTTTTTTTTTTATGAAAAAAAGATTACCTAGTGTAAATATATTAAGTCTAAACAGGAACATACTTACAGATTTTGAAGCTAAGAATCAGAAAAATAACAAGCCTCTCTCACCACATTCTCTACCCACACCCGCTCGTTATTGAACACCTTACAATTCCTTTGTAACTATAAAGCCCAAAGAACAGCAAAAGCTTTGCACCACCTAGCCATATCAAGGTAAAGATGGTCTCTAAAAGTCGTCCAAAAGGCCTCACAATCTGTATGATTGACCGTGTGAATTCCGCATTGTTCCCAGAACTATGTAGAGAAGCTACATTCAAAAAACAAATGTCAAAAATCTCCTTCCGACTAGCCACAAAGCGGATGTGTTGTATCACCGGTAGGACAGCACTTAGCTTTGTACACTTTAGTTACCAGCTTCTTCCTTCTAAAAAATCAAAGGAAAATCTTGATTTTGAGCGGGATCTTGTAGCCCTACATCATCTTAGAATCGCCCTCTATAGGGGTTAACTGTGCGTCATTAGAAATCAATAGCTTGTAGGCACTTTTAACAGAGAACCTTCCATGCTTCCAGTGCATACTATCAGGTTTTGGAGATGGTGAAAACTCCTCCAAAGTGGCCAGCAGTTGCTGAAATTTAGCACATGCTGCATCGGAAAGACCTTCCGGCAGCCTCACATCCCATGCATTGTGATCTCCATCCCACACATCTACCACCCGTGCCTCCTTTTCCATAATATGCTGAAAAAGACACTGAAACATATCTGAAAAACACCCATTTTAAGACCAATCATCAGTCCAAAATTTGAATAAAGTTCCATCACCTAAACACGGGCAGAAGTGGTCTGAAAATTCAAACAAGATAGGCCTCAAAGACTGCCAGAATGCCGATGAACCAATAAAAAGAGGAGCCCGTCAATTCAAATTCATATCTTCCCCATAGGAATCTTTCAAAGTGATTGTAAGCATATCTTGCTCGATAGAAAACAACCTAGAAACCCATTTCAATAACAAAGCTTTATTAAAATGGTCCAATCTACCTACTCCAAGGCCCCCTTCTTTTTTAGGCTTGCAAATTTCATCCCACAGAATCAATTGTGCAAATTTTCCCTCACAATCTGCCCCTTTCCAAAAAAATTTCTAAACAAATCAATCTGCTTCAAAATTTTCTTTGGCAGAGCAAACATTGACACGAAGAAAACCAGAATAGAAGAAAGAACTGACTTAAGCAAGGCTAAATGTCCCCCTTTAGAAAGGAGTCTGCCACTCCAAGAAGATAATCTCTTTGATAACCTCTCAACAAGCGGCTTCCAATCTACCGAAGTCAATTTCTTTCCCTTTAACGGCAGTCCAAGATATCGAATAGGGAGTCTAACCATAGGGGTCTCCGGGATATCTAATTTCACATTCTCCTCCAAACTTTCCATGCCAAAAGAGACCAAAGAGGACTTCTATTAATTTTCAAACCTGAAATTTCTGCAAAAATTCTAAGCGGTGAAACATTAGACGCCTCTCCGCTACCCCCTTCAATAAAAAAGGTTATATCATCAGCATATTGCAAAAGCGATGTTATGAGGCCACCATCCTTCTTTGCAATAAACCCAGATATCAAGCCACCTTCACAAGCTTTAAAAGCCATGGTTGCCAATGTATCCACTGCAATGTTAAACAACATTGGTGCCAACGGGCATCCTTGTCTCACACCCCTCTACAGCTGAGTCCAAGAACCACTTGCCCTTCCATTAACCAACATCAAGAAAGAAGACGTAGTCACGCATCTTCTCATAAAACTAATCCATCGATCCAGGAATCCCTTTCTTTTGAGAATAATTCCATGAGACGGAATCATAGGCCTTGGAAAAGTCCACTTTCCATAGAAAAGCCTTCGATTTACACCTCTTCCAGGAAGCCAGGAATTCCTCCACCAACACATAGGAGTCCTGCAGAGACCTCCCTTAATAAAAGCTGACTGAACAAGAGAGATGACGTCAGAAAGCACTTGCCGCAGTCGGTTGGCCAAAATCTTAGTAACCAAAAGGTAAATGGAATTTGATAATGCAATAGGCCTGAAGTCTCCCACCTCCTCCGGATCTTGTTTCTTTGGTAGGAGAAAAAGATAAAATTTGTTAAGCCTTTCAATACCTGCATTTCCATCAAAGAACTCCCTAATCGTAGCCAATATATCAGGCCCAACTACCTCCCACATTTCCTTATAGAATATAATTTGCAAGCCATCCAGGCCAGGAGAACCTTCTACCTTCATACCGCATAAAGCATGCATGACCTCATCTTCATCCACGTCCTTAGCAAGCGCGGTCTTCACCTTATCACTAATATGGTCCAACTGCAAATTTACCAATCGCCATTCGCCACATGGCTATCTTTCGGTAAACTCCTGAAAAAAATTAGTAAAAGCAAAACATATCTGTTCTCTTCTTCTCACAACATTATTACCAACTCTCAGGCTATTAATCATATTCTTCATCCTTCTGGTGTTGGCCGACAAATTCAAAAATGTGGTGTTAGCATCCCCTTTCTTGAGCCACAATTGTCTCAACTTCTGCCTCCAGTCCATCTCCATTTTGTGATCTTCTGACACTATCGACTAGAATCTCTTTCTCTTTTAGCAATACTCCTCTAAAAGTGCCACCTCTTCCTCCTTTCGGTCCAAAGCAGCCACCTCCTGAAGCACCACATTCCTTCTCTCATCCCTTCGGGCTTTAAGATCCCGTCTAAACTCCATCATCGCCGTACTAACTGCCACAATCTTGGCCACCAAAGTACGCGTAGCTGATGTAGAAGGTGGGGTTGTGAACCACTTCTCACTAATCAACTCCTTGAAGACAGGTTCCTTTAGCCAAGACTTGTGAAACTTAAAATAAGTTGAGAAGTTCCCTTCCTCATTACTATGCCAAATAAGGGGAGTATGATCTAAAAATGATATGTCACATGTCAACACATCTGCTCTCTGAAAATGCTCAGCAAAAGGAATGTTGCATAAGAAGCTGTCTATACAAGACATCTCTCCCCTACCATTTCTCCAAGTAAAGCGATACCCAAAAGTAGGTAGATCAATCAAATCCAACTCTTGTAGCAGTTGTTGGAACTACATAGCAGTTGCATCAAACCTACCATCAGGCATGTCCGCATACAAAGTCACATTAAAATTTCCACAAATCAACCATGGCATCCCCTCCACCAGAGACCCGACCTGCTACAACTCCCAAAAAAGCAGCCGCGGCCCATCTTCACACGGACCATAAACATTCGAGATGGCCAAGGACATGTCATCATGTTTTCTGGTGAAAAATCAGTCGTCACTCTACTAGTCAGGTGCGAAGAACTGAGCTCAAGCAAATCATCATGCCATAACATTAGCAAACCCCCTTATCTACCCATGGCCTCCACCTCCATACTGCAAGTATAAACAGCCCCACATAGCTGTGACTTCACACGAGGAGTTAGAGCTTCCAAATGAGATTCCTGAATACACGCCACATCAACCTTCCAATCAGCCAGGTAGCTCCTCAGGAAAGCTCTCTTTTTATCATCCCGAAGACCACGTACATTCCATGAAAGGACATTAACCATTGATACATCCTTTGGCACTCCCCTTACGAACCCTTCTGGCCCCAATGACCTTGGCAACTCTATCATCAACGTGAATGGCCTCTTCAATCCCCTCTACCTTCTTCCCCACCTTTTTCCTCTTGTAACAAGCACTTGAAAGCAACTTGTGTCTATGCGGAATGGACCCCAAGTGACCTGACATTCTGCTATTAGAAGATCGTCAAGAGGCCGACTTGATTTTCTCTACCGATTTGGAAGAGGAAACTCCATTTTTGTTAACATCCGAAGCCACATCTTCAGGAGCATGATTCACCTTACATAGTTGTCTTGAATAATCGACACTCTAGTGGCCTTCACCATGCATCTGATCGGCCCCATTGAAAATAGATCCAAATGCCAAAGGTTCCTACAACAATAAAGGTGCAACAGCAGGCCCCGATGACAAAGAAGAGCCAAAACCGAAAGGATCAGGAAAAACATGTGACAAGCAAGTAGGCTCACCAAGATCGGACCCATGCTTGGGTCCGGTATCCACCTGTTGAAGGTTGGGCACATGCAATTCAGACTTCATCACCATGAAGCCCACATCAGTGTTCACCACCTCAGCCGTAGCAACATTAGTTAGGCGTTGTTGGTCAGAAAAAATAACGCTACTTCCACCAATGAAAGGCGCCTCCTTGGAGATATTGAAAATTGATCCGAATGCCGCAGGTAAATGACTCTCCTGCAACACAGAGGAAGTAACAACAGGTACTCGAAGTGACGGAGATCCGACAACAAAAGGTATAGTAGATGCATGATCCAAGCAAGTAGGCTCACCAAGATCGAACCCTTGGCTAGGTTCGGTATCCACCTGCTGAAAGCCAGGCTCATGCATATCGAATACCGTAGTGACACCATCAAACAGCCCACACTCCGCAGCAACATCATGTCTTGAAGAGCAGCAAGTCTGCAAAGTAAAATCCATGCCAACAATAGGACCCGCATTTGCTTCACAATGCACAATACGGAAAGGTTTCTTTATAAGGTCAAATGACTTACCACATCCGGATCCGTAAATGGATCTGGATGCCACCTGTCGTGGGCAAAGAAAATTCTCATCGTCAGCCACCGCACCAACAAGAAAAGCCACATCAACACCATCATTCTCCAACCGATGCCCAGCCTTTTGCGCAGCTAGATCATCACCAAACCTGCCAAAAATCCCTTGCACCAAATCTGGAAACTTCTTTGCAGCCAAATCGCCAGCTAGTACCACCACATCAGCATATATATTTGGCAACTGCTGCACCTTCCAATCCAGAGCACAGTTATCGCCCAAAATAGAAACCCCTTCAGCCACCAACTCTGGGATAACTCCAGCTGTAGCCCGATCTGCCAATTGAGCATTGTTTCCAATTGGAGAATTCAGATTCAAAATTTGAATCCTCTCCACAGGGTAGCATTTCAATCGAGACCCCAACTTGGCCCTGACAAGCCTCGCCGGAGCAGACCCACTCTCCTAAGAGTTGCCAGAAGGAGCTATCTGCCGCCTACCAACCTCCCTCACTGGTCTTACGAGGTCAGCAGATCGCTACGCATCTGCAAAAGCAACTTTCTTCGAATCTGCTACATCTGTAGCCACCATCTGCACATACGAAACATCTCTTCCCAACACCACTCCCAAATCCACAAAAGAGACGACACAAGCACTCCCACCCAATCGAAGAATCTCCTTCGAAGGAATAGTCTTCCCCACCTTCAATTCCCCATCAACCACCACCAAAGAAGCATCACCCTCATGTAAACTAGTGTTAAAACATCTCTTAAATCGTGCAAAAGAAGATCAAATCATCATAACATTATCAATCGTCCTAAAACGAAGTGGAATTCCCAAAATACGAAAGCGACAAATAGGACAAATAGGAATGCGCTCCTCCAAAGCACCTTCATAAACGCTCAAAAGGGACTATCGAACCAACGAATCACCAACCAAAAGCTCTTGAAACTTAAGATGATCCACATCTGAAAGTTCCAAACCAAAAAGCAAGACCTTCTCCGATAATAAAGATAACTTCCAAACTACGGAATTCAAATCTAAATGAGAGGGGAAAGATTTAACCTCATCAAGCACCAGATTACCCCGACAAAGCGATCCAATCAAAAAATACCTCAGCAGAGCATCCAACTTCCTTGTCTTAGAGGACCACTCAACTTCAACCCCATCTCTAGGTGCTTCCTCGGAGGAGGAGGTGGGAGAGCTCGACCCATCAGAGAAGAACCAACCTGCAGTCGCACCGAGCAAGAACTCTTGTGTCCCCAACCACGACAACAAAGACACACCAATGGATCCCTACAAACCTTCGCCAAGTGCCTAACCTGACGACACTTGAAGCAAACATCCCTACGAGAAACATCACGAGCTCTCGTCACCCTCCTCCCTCCCATACGTCTCCACCCAGACTCTCTCATCCTCCCTATCCTCGTTAGATCATCTCCTATTTCATATTGCAGTTGATACTCTTGTTAGCTTGGCTTTTAAGGCCTGTAGAGGGAATCTATTTTCTGGTTTCAAGCTTCATGAGGATCACTCCTTGCTTAATCCTCTCTTACAATATGCAGATGATACCACCTTTTTTGTAGAAGGGGGAAGTGTTGAGGCGGTGCATGTGTCCTCCTTGGTGAGGATTTTTGTAGAGATTTCAGGATTGAAGATTAATAAGAGGAAATCTTTGTTTGTTTCTCTCAATGTTCCAAGTGAATTTGTGGAAGAAATTGCCTCTATGTTGGAGACACCGGTTGCACATTTACCAATCAGGTATTTGGGTCTTCTATTGAGGGGTAAGCAGCTCTTGGCTTCTGACTAGAATGTGTTTGGTGGAACATGTCACAAATATATTGTCTTCTTGGAGTGGGAGATTGTTATCTAGAGGTGGTTGTTTAGTGCTACTTAAATTTGTTTTATTCTCCATACCGATGTTTTATTTTTCAGTATTTAGGCCACCCAAAAAGGTTATTAAGAACTTGGAAGTAAATCAGAAAAGATTTTTTTGGACAAGTCCAGATTCGGAGGGGAGATTCCTACAAGTGGTGTCTTGGAAAGAACTTTGTAGGTCAAAGAAGGATGATGGTTTGGGGATACACCATCTTGTTGCTTTTAATAAAGCTCTCATACTAAAATTGGTGGTTAAACTGTTATCCATAGGGAATTCTATGACTGTAGTGCTCTTAACTGACTCCTATGGTATAAATATGAATCTTTTGGAGAGTGTTGTTCTAAGGCGGTGTGCCTCTTCCTTTTGGGGAGCCATTCAGCCGATTATGCAGGAATTTGCAGCAAACTTTAGTCCTGCCTTGGCTAATGGTGATTGTTTCAGATTTTGGCTGAATGATTAGAGTGGTCTTGGCCGATTTTTGGATCTATTCCCACATATTTTTTGGCTGGTCACTGATAGAAATGCTTATGTTTTAAATATGTGGGACATCCATTCAAGATCTTAGAACATAATTCTGCCCCCAGGTTTATCAGATGCCACCTTTGCAGAATTTCGGCAACTTCTTCAAGCTGTTTATGAATTCAGTCTAGTTGCAAATGAGGTTGATAAATTCATGCGGAGAGAGGGGACATTTTCAAGCAGCAGAGCATACAAAAAAATCAATTATTCAAAGCCTGAGTCGAATGAAATCAGATCTGATCTGATTGTGGGAAATTTTGGTCCTTGAAACTGCCATTGAAGATTAAGTTGTTTTTGTGGCTTTTTCGAAGGGAAAAGATTGTTACAAAGTGTTGTAGAAGGAAATGGATTGAGGATGGTGATCTTAGTTGTCCACTTTGTCTTGAAGCCGATGAAGACATTCCACATTTATTCTTTTCCTGCAAATTTGCTAAGGCGGTCTGGCAATATTTCAGTCTTCAAACAGTGGTTCATTCATTTGTTGATAATTTTTGGACATCTTTTAGAAGTGTTGAGTTCTGTAGGTCCTTTCTATTTTATTTATGATGTAAGGGTATTCTTGTTACTCCACTTTGGAGCCTCTCTATATAAAGGCTTAGGGTCTCTCATAAATAAAATTACGTCTTTTCAGTCCTAACATGGTATCAAAGTAGCAATCCTATATCGGCCCACCAACCCTAGCCTCCCTACACCCACACAAAAACCCTAACCTCTGGTCCTGTTCTCTGGCACACACGTCTAGATCGCAGACGTGGGGCCTTCCCCACCGTTGATTGGATCCTACACATGATTCAACGTGTGGACAACCCCTATCCCCTCGTGTGCGTCGCGCACAAGATTGTCCCTCTTATGTGTGCTCACAGCTTCAACTCTCCACGCGTGCCGCTCTTCGCACGCAAGTGTTCCTCGCCTCCGCCCCATGCCTACTGTGCACCACACGCGTAGCCGCTACATGCTGCACTTGCTTTCTCTCTCTCCTCTTTTCTCTTCTCTCTCCTCTTCTTTCTTATCTCTCTCTTGTGATTTGTGTGGATTGGGGATGGAATTAATGACCTAAAACCCTAATTTGGACTTTATATAGGTCACTAATTAGTGTTTGGACAAAGTGGGGCCCCCAAATGACAAAAATACCCTTAAGAAATTTGTTTAGTCTCATCATAATCTTGTTCATCTTTTCTTTGATGCAACTTGAGCTACGCACATCCAATTCAAGTGAAACAAGTACTGTTGGAAAGCTTACGATTAAAGAAATCTAACGGTACCACATATGAACCCCCTTTTGAGAAGGTTTGGCCAAGGGTTGACCAAAAACACAGTTTATGAGGCATTCTAACCTACCGTATCCCTGACAAGTACCAATAAATTTGAAATGAATCAAATGATGCAATCGCTTCAAGAACAACTTAAAACCTGTATTTCGACAAATATGAGCCTTGGGATTCCTGCTTTCAATTTACATGCATCTTTGTCTTCGTTAAGCGTGTTTCGTGCATAACTTTTGCTACACAACTTGGAATTCTAGGAAATAAGAATCGTTGAAAAATTTACAACAAGAGGAATCCAGTTGTACCTTACATGACACCTTTCGAGCAAATTTTACCAATGAGTTGACCAAGTTTGACCAAAACCTGTGTTTCTTCATTTTCAGGCTATGCTAACTCGATTTGCATTTAACAAGTGTCGACGGGTTCATCTTGGCACACTTAAGCTAGGTTTAGGCTCAGATTCGGATATTGGGTCATAACACTTCTCCCTCAATGCGGAGGAACTATTCCATTTTTTAATATAAAGGTATAGTGAAATTGCTGCCACCACATCCTCCCATCTTTTTCTAGAAAATCGTGTGAAGGCCATCAAACTCAAAGTTGAGCCTTCAAGATGAAGAGTTCGGTTGCAATTAGCTATCAGTGATGATGGTCCAACCATTAAGTACATATTTTCCTGCATAAATAATACAATACGTGTATATGCATGTTTCTATCTATAATTGTACGTGTTAGCGTAAATAAGAGGAGGCCACGTGGACAGTCCATGTGGCACCTTGGCGACTTGGCATTGTCCACATGTCACCGTGGGTCATAGGTGTCAGCCAATGTGGCCTTAGGATTTTTAGGTGATGGCTTTGGCTTGCATGCCAAGTTTTTGTTGTCACATGTGGCAATTTTATCCTTGAGATAATTAGGATTTGATTTGGGTTTTCCATGTTTAGTTGATTGGATTTGTTTTTTGGCTTCTATTTTTAAAAATAGGATTAGGATTGCTTCTCTTTAAAAGGAGAGCAATAACTACATGATTAATTGAGTTTACAATAATATTTTCTATTCCAAGTACTCCTCTCCTCTCTCTCTCATGCCGCCAACTCTCTCCCTCCTCTCCTCTCCACACATGTGCATTCAAGGTGGAAGAATAAGGGCTCCTACACGTTCCAAACTCTTGCAGTACGTATGTACGTTTATGATTCTATGTGTATATGCATGCATGAATGTGTTTATATGGGTACTTATATATAGAAATCTGTCCCAGCATTACATAACTCGATAGGTTTAGCAAGTTCAAAATTTGGCTTGAGCTTCACTTGGTTTGTTAGCTCAATGAGCTGGGCATGCAAGCCCTTATCAAGTTGAGTCTAAGTTGAACTCATTGAGGTTGAGGTTTTGCGATAGCATTGTGCTTTATAAGATAAGCAGTGTTTATGCTATTTTTATAAAGATATTTAATTTTGGAGAATCCAATGTGATTCATATTGGCATCTGTTTTCTTGCCCAGTGACTAGAGCAGAATTTTAGATATTTTCTACTTTTCTATTGGATTCTACTGATTTGATGCATGCACAGACAGAGCATGCTGGGAGGGATGATTAATATATATAACCTTTTTCCTTATACATTTTATCTTTACCGTTGGATGCTCTCTTAGATCTTATATGTGTGCATCACTTTGATTTTAGAAATACATGTGTATATCTTTATTTCCAAATTAATATTGAGGTTGGCATTAATTCTAATTTCCGATACATCTCTAAAACCTTTTGTGGAACTACGTCATCTATTTCCCCACTCCATTGAATTTGTCATTGAATGTTCCTGCACCAGATTAGATTTATGAATAGCAGGGCAGGTCTAATTCTTTTCTAATACCCTTGCCTCCTTTTAGAATAGCATTTTCCAGTCATTGTCTTGCAGAAGAATAATAAGCTGTTATCCATTTTCAAAGATATTAAATAAGTATTACTTTGAATCTCCCATTGTGGAGCTTCTGTCACATCTTTCTCTATAATTTTGTTTGTCCTGCGTCTGTTCCAATAATGGAGCCTATCAACTATATTCCGCCCATATACCTTCACCTCTGTTTTTTTGCCTATCATGATTTTAATGGAGACTCATAAATTGTACTTGTTCAGGTGGAACCTTTTTTGAGTGTCAGTGCTGCACATGATATTAGTGAAAGCATTCGGCAGCAGATTCACAAATCCCATGGTAATGTTGCCGAAGCTTATATAAACTTTGGTAAGCATGTGCTGCTTTTCTAGTGCTTTACATGGCATCATTGTTAATATTAATCTGGTTATTAGTGAAAAACAATGTGACGATCACTTGCTGTCAAGCAGCCATACATGATTCACCTTTTTTTTTAATGAAGCATGTTTGCAGTTATTACTACTGTCATATCTTCAGCATACTTCACTACAGTCTCCATATAGTAATAACGCCATATATAATTCACCTTTTTTTTTTATGAAGCATGTTTGCAGTTATTACTACTGTCATATCTTCATATTACTTCACCACAGTCTCCATACAGTAATAACGCCCATGTGATGAGTATGAATTTTCCATCTAAAAATTGAAGGATTGATCGAATATGAGAAAATATCATTTGAACATTTGGAATTCATAAAGAAATCAAAATAACTCCAGAAAAGCAACCTCTGGAACAGGGAGTGATGGAAGCTAAAAAATGCATTGCCTCCTGAGGATCAACATGAAAGAACTGACATTGTTGATCAGAAATATTCTTTTTGTTTCTCAAACATCCCTCTGAGTTACATTTTTTGTCTGATTTTTTGTGTAAGTCCATTCCTTTTTCATGATTAATACAATTGCTGGATAATTACCGACCTCCGGTAATCCTCCTTTTCCCTTCACAAAAAAAAACCCTCTGAGTTACATCAACCACAAGTTCAGAAAAAAAAACATCCCTTGGAGTCAGAGTGGTACATGTGACTATACCAACTAAGCTTCTCTTGCATCTTTGGGGAAATATTTTGAATGAACTAACTTTTCTAGAAGGTTTCCCATGAAATGGAAAACTGTTACTCATAAAGAACAGTCTTGCAGTAATCCTTGTTTGTAAGCTCAGTCTAGACCTCGACCAGGTAGTGATTCCATAGATTACGACTAACCAATTGAACAACAGCCCTCTCTTTTCATTTCTTCCTTTCTTCCGTTTTTTTCCCTTTTGAAGATCACACTAACCCTCTTTTATTTGACAACTTCGATGCAAATGGCCCATCTTGCAACTTTTAATGCAATATTTTGTATAAATGATCTTACTATTCTTTTTATTGACTCATTTTTCTTCATCTGATTGTCTCGTGATTTTTTATGTAGATCCTCTGGTATCAGACACCTTGACAAGCAAAGAGAAGACTTCAGGGGGAGAACAAAGTCGAGAGATTGAGAATATTTATTTGAAGAAATGCAATATTGAAAAGGTTGTTTCAGATGTTTTTTCTGCGAAATTTCAAGAGGTATGCCTCTTCTTCATTTATAGTGGACTGACATCTAAGTCCCAATACATTTAATGCTAATTTTATGTGTTGCTTATAAAATATAAGAAAGTCCCTGTTGTTGTAGAACTTGCACAATAGTAACATGCCCTCAAAGGTTACAAAAATGGCTGGTGACAGCAAGATATAAGCTTAGGAAAGCAGCAACTAAATGGTAAGATTCGTTTGCTTGGATGTGTGCTTCATGTGCCCATCTTGGTTAAACAAGGCTAACTATGGGTACAAAGGTGGCTTGGACTAGGTGCTCCAATTTAACCTTTTTATTTTTTCTTCATTGATTATCCTTGCTAGGAGAGAAGCTAGACCATTAGCACTTTGGAAAGTCTTTCCATAGTGTTATTGAAGCCCTAATCCATCCCGAGCATACAAGGTTGGTGTGGAAACTTATAGCAAACATTGCATAACTCAAAAGTGTTCAGGGTGATTAATCAAGTGGTCAATAGAGTTGAATGAATTGGATATTGAGTTTTTCCTAAACCATTTTTCAAGGGATAAGAAGCCAAAGTGAGAGTTTGATACAAGGTTTTAAGTACCAATTTCAATGTCATTTCAACAATTTTAAAAATATTTTGGAGGCATGGCAAGGAAATACTAGAATTTTGATGACTTCAAAAGCCCTAAAAATAGGCATTTCGAAGGCACGTTGAAGACATGCTAAGGAAATCTCGAAATTCCATCCAAATTATTATAATTGCATTGAATCATATAATTGTGCTACCGAAACTTGATAAATATTTAAATGTTAATCCCATAAAAAAAAGCATTAAATTCTAAGGTTTAACAATCTAACTCTATAAAAGCATATAGAGAAACAATCATGGAACTAGTTAACCTACAATGAACTCATGAACCTATAGATGTAATAATTCTTTAAATCCATAATAGAATCAATCAATTTAGATATTGTACCTTAAATCTGGCTTAGAGAATAAGAAATAAATATTATTTGACTTTGGAAAAGCTAAAATACCTTAAAGATCTAACTACTAAGGAGAGGAAAGTCTTGCAAGAGCTCCTTCTTACTCAAAAACAGTCATGCAACCACAGTAACAAGCAAAGTGATTATCGGGTCGCCATATTGATTTTAAAATATGGAAACAATTTTAAAAATTGCACCTGATGCTCACCCACCCCCCCCCCCCCCCCCCCCACCACCATTTCACTAAAATTATCGATATACTATAGAAATTTTTGCAACATACCATGGGAAATTGGTAAACTATCGTTGGCCTTTCTACACTTTGATATTGCATGTGTTGATATGGCCTCGAATAAGAAAAAAGCCCATTTCACCCTCATGCCATGGGCATGCATGATATTGGTTTGAGAGCTGCAAACGAAGGTGGTGATTGCCAAAGGAAGTAAAATGGAAATAGTGAGGGACTAGGAAAGCACATGAGGAAGTTAACGGTAAGCATAAATATATATTGATCTCTTAATAGTTAATACTCTCCCTTAAGCTAAAGCATATGTGTCTACCATGTTCAACTCAGATGTGTTGACTAAACTTAAGACATGTCAACGCTTAGTAAACAAATAACTTAGGGCATGGTCATCGTTTGGTAAACAAATCCACTACAATGTCTACGTGGTAAATAAGTAGCCCTTCTAAATCATATATGTAGTGTAGTGGTGATTTACCCTCGTATATTTCATCCTTGTGAAAAATTAGGTTAGTATGCTCTCATAATCCATTGTATTTTTCTCAATCACCTTTGGGTGGCATTGGGAAATGGGAGAGCTATGAGTGGAGGGGGTGATGGGGGGATAAGGGGAGGGGTTGGACATTGGTTGAATTGTGAAAATCCTTTACCTTGTGTTGGTGTAGGAACGAGGCTGGCAGCATTAGGACCTTCTCAACAAAGGAGATTAGGTGCTATGGGTGTTTGGGACATAACGACTTCACTTGGGAATGTAGGGAGTTGATCAAGTGGTTAGGTTTTGGAGGTTTAAGCCATCAATGATTCTCTTGTCAAAGGGAGTAGCCAAGTTTGATGGAAAGGTTGTTAAGCAAGAACGAGGAATAAGATGGAGGATAGCAAGAGCCAGTCATCATTTGGGGGGAGGTACAAACAATGTTATTAAAGGTGAAAGGCACCAAAAGGCAAAGGGGGTCCAGAATGCCCAAGGTGCCAGGCACTTCCGTAGGTGTTCACCCAAGAAAAACGATGTGCTAAACAATTTATAGATACATACATACATACAAGTAGGAAAATAGAATATGTCAATTTCATTATGGGAGCCTTAGACCTCTTTATAAAGAGATGTGTGGGAAAATAACACCATGGTTCATAAGAAATAAAGAAACATAAAATAAACATAACACCATCATCTCTAACACTCCCCCTCAAATTGGAACATGAATATCTATCATGCTCAGCTTGGAACAACACGCCTCAAAGGTAGATCTCACCAAGGGCTTTGTGAAGACATTTGCAACCTGATCCTCAGAAGTGACACTCTTGGTATGTAACGTCTTACGTTGAATGAGATCCCAAGTGTAGTACCAGTCAATCTTTACATGCTTTGTCCTCTCATGGAACATAGGGTTATTGGCAATGTAAGTCGCTGCTCTGTTGTCACACTGCATCTCCACAGAGCTATCCAGAGGAATATGAAGATCTAACAGAACTGAGTTGACCCAGACCATCTCAGCGGTTGTCTGGGCCATGGCCCTATACTCTGACTCGGCATTAGATCTAAATACAATCGCTTGCTTCTTACTCCTCCATGTAACCAGATTGTCTGCAACAAAGGTGCAAAAACCTATGGTAGATTTTCTGCCCCTAAAACAACCAGCATAATCAGTATCAGAGTATGCTACAATCCCTATGGGCATTTCCTTTCGAAATAATAATCCTCATCCTGGTGCTTTCTTCACGTACCTAAGCACCTACATTGCAACCTCCTAATATTGCCTAGTTGGCTTATCCATAAAATGGCTAAGCCTACCAACATATAAAGACAAGTTTAGACGAGTGATGATGAGGTAAAGAAGCTTACCCATCAACTGTCTATAGGCTCTATTGTCAACCACCTCAGATCTCTCATCATATAAATGGATCTTGGGATCCATGGGAATATTTGCAGCCTTAGCTGCTAACATGCCAATCTCCTGAAGATCAAAAGCATATTTCCTCTGCGAGAGTACCACGCCATCCCTACCACATGTAACCTCAATTCCCAAGAAATACCTTAACTATCCTAGATCCTTCATGACAAACTGCTCCGATAGGTGTCTCTTGACTTCATCTATCCCATCTCTATCATCCCTAGTGATGATAAGATCAACATATACCAGGAGTGCCATAGTCCCCTTATCAGTCTTCCTAATAAATAAGGAGTGATCTGAAGTAGAGTGCCTCAGACCAATCTGATGGAGCGCCACTGATAACTTTTGGAACCAGGCCCTTGGACTCTACTTCAATCCGTAGATCGCCTTCCTTCATCTGCACACGCTCCCCCTAAACCTCAAAACCCAGGGGCTGCTGCATGTAAACCTCCTCCTAAAGATCACTGTAGAGAGGCGTTTTTCATATCAAGTTGGTGTAACGACCAGTCTCTGTGAACAGCAATAAAAATAAGTATCTGAATAGTGGCAAGCTGCGCAACAAGAGAGAAAGTATCAAAGAAGTCAACGCCATATGTTTGGGTGAATCCCATTGCTATTAGCCCGGCCTTATACCTCAAAATAAACCCATCAAGGTTGTATTTCAAGGCAAAGACCCATTTGGAGCCAACTAGTCGTACGCCAATGGAAAGTGAGGTGAGATCCCAAGCCTATCTATTCCGAATTGCTGCCATCTCATCCTCCATGGCTTGACGTCACTTTGGATCAAGCATGGCCTGCTGATATGTAGACGAAATGTGTGATGCTGTAAGTGCCTAACAAAAACTGCTGAACAGAGGGGCAAGACCATCGGTAACCAAACTACCTACAACACGATATCTGGACTCACAAGTACGTGGCGGCTTCCTAATGGTAATAGGAATGTCAGAATCATCTGGTATCTCTAACTGAATCATTGCAGAAGGGATCTCACTACTGTAGTGATCTGCACTGTCAGGGGAATCAGGTTTAATCAAACTGTCACTGGCATCAGGTACACTCTCAACTACCTAAACCATCAATTGCTAGTGGAGATCTCTGAAATGTAGTGTGATGCCTGTGATAAGTACACAATGACCCGTGTGACCTCTCAAAGTCATCCAGGGAGGAGCTCATCTGTCCATCAGCTGGAGGTCTAGACTGAGAAGCAGACATCTTAGTCTCTACACATGGAACAAGCAAGGGAAGAAAGGCAACATCATCACAAGAGCTCCTCTGTCCAGTAACTGAGAACTATGGTGTGTCCTCATGGAAAGTCACATCAGTGCTAACATAATGTATGTTCTGCAGAGGATCATAGCAACGGTATCCCTTCTGTATCCTAGAGTACCCCAAGAATACACACTTGATAGCACGAGAAGCTAGCTTGTTACGACTAAGTGACGGCCCATGAACAAATGCAATGCATCCAAAGGTCCTGGGAAACACATGGAATAACTCAGCATCTGGATGCAGAAGAGCCGATATCTACTCGTGAAAAATTGAGCTGGGCACAGCAATTTAAATGCCGCCGACGTTGGCAAGGCCTATTTTGGAAAATCCCCATGCCGAGATGACTATGTTGTCGAAATATCGGGATTTCGTCGGCATGCCGATGATATCAGCGCCGATGCCGATGGCTGCTACTGGTTTATGATCAATGGGCTTAGAGGTAGATTGGGGGCAAAGGCTCCATGGTTGGTTTATGGGTTTATCTCATTGAGCAATGATTTATTTAATCTGGAAGGCCATTGGAGAGATCAACATGTGGTAGTTGTGCTCTTGAAGAGGAGTGATGGCTTCTTATTTGGGATCATGTATGTGTATGACCCATTTGTTATTGATTCTTTTTGCAAGGTTGCATTGTTGGTTGACAATGGCTTTGATATAGGTCTTTTTTTTATGATTTACCTGACAATGGAGGTGGTACTAATGTTGGATCGATGGACTTTTTGTACGTTATGGTAGCATTTAACTTGGAGGAGATTGGTCAAGCTTATTGCTGGTATACTTGGAGGAGTGCAATGATGTATGGATATGTTTCTTGATTCCATAGAGATTTTGGAGACATTTCCTTTGTGTAATTGAGGCTGGCTTGGACCTTTCCTATTTCCAGTTTGAGCATGCTTAGTTGCTGGAGGCAAACATCAAATGAATAGTGAGAGATTGGTAGTGGGTAGTGCGATCCTTTGGTTTATCTAATCTGACCCAAGCAAGAGAACTGTAGACCCACATGTTATTGCATAATAAAAGGTAAATGAAGAAATGGTTGAAATGCAAGATGACTAAGGCTTTGAGAAAGATCACTAAGTTTGACAGACTTGAGGATAATACTATATCGATGATTTTGGAGGTGTTGGAGAGGAAGCATGCCCAACAAATTATTTCTCTAGAAGATAAGAAGGAAGAGGTGGGGTGGAGAAAGTGATCATAACCTCTTTGGTTGAAAGAAGGGGGTGCAAGCATGTTTCTTTCACATGGAAGCTAATGAAAAGAGAAAGTTCATTGGTAAGATCCAAAGTTGATGAAATGGAGTATAATGATAGAGAGGACATTGGGAGATTAGTGGGAAAACATTTTAGAGCATTCAAGGAGAGGTAATCAAGATAGTGGGAGATGGAGTAAAAGGGGAGCTCTTCCCTTTTATCTGTACCCAGAATTGCTGGTGCAATCTTTTTTTGAATTTGAGGTGAAAGCAGATGTGGCTGGACTCAATGTGAAGGGGGCTTTGGAACTTGATGGATTTCCAATTTTATTGTTTAAGGCGTTTTGGTCAGTTGATGGGTGGTGTCTTAGGTAAGTTATAAAAGAGTTATCATTATCAAAGGAGGTTGGGAAGCCTCCCTTTTACCTCACCTAAAAAAAAGAGGTGGTTGAAAGAACAAAATATTATAGGCCCATTGTGCTCTCGGATGCCATCTATTTGTTACTCGAATTCTTAACATGATAAGAATATTTGATATTTCATTATTGAACTTTAACATAGTATGGTCATAATGAAACACTCTTATTGTTACATAATTAACATTTGATTTTCTTGAAATTGATATCATTTTAATTACTTTTGTCATTTCTGTCGGTACGCATCGGCATACCCTCAACATTTCCACGACGTGCCCTCGGCACGCCCACAAAATGCACATTTAGAATTTCATCAACACAGCATCGAAATCGACATTTCGAACCTTAGCTGGGCATCCTATTGATGAGATAGGTCGCTGTCAGAACTGCGTCCCCCCAGTATCTCTACGACACATTGTGATGAATCAACAGTGTATAGGCAACATCCAACAAGTGCCTATGCCTCCGCTCTGCAACTCCATTCTACTGCGAAGTGTGAGGACAGGTGGTCTAGTGGACAATCCCACTGGTCCTGTCGAACACCTTAAGTCTGGCAGTGCAGAACTCAATGGCATTATCAGTTCGCACCATCTTCACTGTGGCTAAATACTGTGTCAATCTCCAGAAGAAGTCTCTATGCATCCTCCAACCTCTGCCTTACTCTTCAACAAGAACACCCAAGTGGCCCTAAAGAAATCATTCATGACAATCAAGTAGTACCTATGTCACATCCGGTCTGGGACTATGCTCAGTCCTCATATGTCCATATGAAGCAACTAAAATAATGTCTAGGATTCGGGAGAGGTGCTAGCTGAAAAAGATAACTGATGGTGCTTACCCAATTGGCAAGCATCACATTGTACGGTACCAGTTGGGAAAATATTTGATATCACCCTCCTGAGACAATCCAAAGACAAGTGGCCACGACGAACATGTCACTGTAGAACACTCCCGCTACCATATCGAGTAACTCCTGCAAACGGCTCTTGTCCTAGACGGTAAACGCCATTCTCCTCTATTCCTCTAACAACAATCCACCTGGTAATCTTGTCCTAAACAATGCATCCGACATCATCGAAGATTACTCTACAGTTGAGATCCTTCTTGATTTTGCTCATAGACAATAGATTAAGTGGGAATTCTGACATGTGCAACACGTTAAACAGTTGCAAACTGGGGGTCACAAACACCTCCCCCTTACCCTTAACTAGGGTGTATTTGCCATCAACTACCTATACAGTCCTCCCTAGAGGAACAGACTATAGCAAGCGGAAATAGGTCTGATCACCGCACAGATGTTGTGATGCACCAAAGTCGATCATCCACCATGCTCCGTGGTGGCTCCTATACTGCTCCTGGTGACCAGACTCACACTCTGCCATTGATTTCAAGCAGACCACATCCAAAGAAACAAGCGTACAAATCTAAATTCCTGCATCAAACATCAATGTTTGGGGAATACACACCCCAACCATTCATCAACAAGGGGAATACACACCCCCAAAATCAGACCATAGATCTAGGAAAAAGCCATACCACAGATATGAAGGTTCTCGATCTAAAACTTCATCACCAAGGACTCAAGAACCTTCTTACAGACTCCTGAAGGCAGCACAACCCCCTCTCCAACGGCTTAAGCGGCAGCGCAGAGAGGAGGGGACCCTACTACAGCACGCGGCGGCAGGTCTTGGAGGTGTCGCTACTGCAGCGCAAGTCGTTGGCGACCAGAGGGGCTGCTACAACAGCGTGCAACGACGCAGATGAGGCGATGGCCTTACTGTAGCATGCGACGAGAAAGCTGCTACAACAGTGGCGTCGCCCACTGGTGGCTCTGCTGCGGGCGATGGCCCTACTGCAGTGCGTGATGAGGAAGCTGCTGCAGCAATGGCATTGCTCGATGATGGCTTTGCTGCTACTGCTGCACCGACACTGCCGCCAGTGATGGCGATGGCATCCAGCCAAGGCGGGTTTGAGGTAGGGTGGATTAGGGTTTCGGAGGCCTTGGAGGTGAGATACCTAGAGCCACAGTCTATGATCGGTACTCTGATACCAAGTAGGAAAATAAAATCCATCAATTTTATTATGGGAGCCCTACACCTCTTTATAAAAAGAAGAGGTGTGGGAAAATAATACCATGGTCCATAAGAAATAAACATAAAATAAACATAACACCGCCATCACTATTATATATGTGTTTATGTGTGTGTGTGCGCACACATGCATATACCTACATGTGTGTTTAATGAACTAAGAGAGCACTCAATAATTAGGCAAAAAAAATTACAATCCTTAAAAATGTACTTAAAAAAATGAAAAACCTCCCAATTTGGTTTAGGCACTTGCCTTGGGTGCCTAGTGCCTTGGCCCAAGTGCTCGCATAGGCAACACCTCAGGCAAACCAAGCAAGGTGAGACCTGGCGAGGAGCTAGGGCCTCACCTTGTCCTGGCACCTAGGCACGCCTAAGCAAGCGCCTTGACAGCACTGGGAGCAGACACTATGGTCTCCCACCATTGGTTTGTTGGATAAATTGCTTGAGGCATGTTCAGTTGGGGAAGTCATCTAAGAAACTATTAACACATGAGGTGGAGTTGGTAAGGCGATAGTTGTAAGATGAAGATTGCATTAATTTGGGGTGGGGGTGTTAAGTTCCTTATGAGCAGGTGCATGGAGAGAAAAGCTTGACTTTCGTGTCCAATTGCTGAAATGAAGGGTAGTGCATTCAAGGAAGTTTGGGTGGGTGATTGCAAATCAATCACCTAAGGCTCCAATGTATATGTTGGAGCTAGTGGCCATTCCCATGAGGTTATGCTATCTCAAGGTTGCAGAGGCAATAGTTGCCATGTTTGAGCAATTTACAAGGTGGACCATGACCATCCCACTCTTGGATGTTGAAGACATCAATCATGTCATTGCTTGGGTTGAGATTCCTACATAAGGGAAACCACCTCCGTTGTTGGTACTGAGATGGAAGGGGATGTAAGCTCTAGTTCATGTGAGGCCTCGACTCAAGGAAGCAGCATGGGATCAATGGAAAGATAAAGTGATGTTGGAGAAGATGGTGACCTATGTCGTTGACGAGCGTGGTGTTCAAAATGGCAACTTTTTGCATTTGTAGGATTTTTGGAGAGTGGAGAAGGCAGATTGCTGTGAGGCGTTGGTGCTGAAGATTCTAGGTCTCATGGTGGTTTGTTGAAGAGGGAATGCATGAGCCAGGTTTTGTGAGAGCCTTTTTTGGCCTCCTCCACACATTTCACACTCGGCGAGAAGACACCCTTAGACATGAGCATGGTTCTTGGATCTGGATGGAGGGCAATTCAGTTTCCTATGCTTTGACCTTCCTATTGTTGGGGACAAAAATATTGGGGCAATGCAAGAGATGGAATTGGAACTCGATGTAGCATCTCTGAAGATCTATCAACAAAGGCGACAAGATACTCCACGCCAGGGAAACAATTTGGTAGTGGAGTTGATACCAGGTCACGACCCCCATTGTGTGGAAGGGGGTTGCAAGGAAGTGAGAGCTGTGATGATTTCCCATGTGTGTCAGTGCATGTCAGAGGCACTTATCTCAGGCTCCTCGTTTTCTTGTTCTGTGGATGTGGACAGCAAGGTAGAATGCTTGGCTAGGGTGGTGGGTGGTAGGCTAACTGCCACTATACAGAGAGGGAGCAGCATGGATAAACCTTGAAGGTTTTATCTTGGATTGTCCGAGTTTCCTGCAACCAATCAAGGTAGAGGATTTTGGGGAGTTATTTGGCTAGTTGAGTAGTAGATGTGGCACTCTTATAGGAAACAAAGATGGAAGCAAGCCCATCGAATGACTGGGGGCTTTAAGAGGAAAGCATTTTTGCCAACTGTGTGATGGTGCCAGCAGTAGGAAGGGCTGGTGGTCTTCTTTTGACTTGGAAGCATGATCTATTTGATAAAAAAGGGATTGGCAGGGGATGCATGTTGTAGGAGTATGTCTGAATGGAAGAAAGGATGGTTTGAGATTTTAGCTGCTTGTGTCGCACTTCAATAGTTGTGAACAGGGAGGTGCTTTGAGAGGAGCTCGGGTAAATCTCTTCTAGTATGGAGACACTTCCACTTTGGGGTTGTTTTTAATGTGACACTAGATATTGATGATAGACCACAATGTGCAAGTGGGAATAATAAAGGTTCAAAAGAATTTTGGCGGTTTGTTGCAAAGTACGACTTGCCAGAAATGAGGGCCACGAATTGTCACTATATTTGGTGAAGTGTAGCTTCAGAAAACTTGAAATCCTGATTGGATTGTTTCCATTGCTCAGTGGGTCTGATTGAAGCATTTCCATTGTCGATGGTTGAGGAGCAAGCTAGTCCATTTTCAAATTATATACCTCTGTTGTGGTTTTCAATAGAAGGTTTAAGAGCGTCCACCTACTTTAAACCTTGAATGGTCTTGGATGATGGAAGTAGGCTTTAACCAGATGGTGGAAAGATGGTGTGCCTCTTCTTAAATGTGTGGGCTAGCAGCTATGACCTTGGCAAAGTGATTGCATATATTGAAAGGGGCTCTAATAGACTACAAGACTACAAAAAGAAACTGCAACAGGAATGAGAAAGGAAGTGTCAAGAGGCCTTGGAGGCTCTCTAGAATATTGATTGACTTGAGGATTCACGGCGTTGAGGAAATGGTGGAAAGAAGGCAACAGAAGGGTGTTGTCAGAGAGGAGGATAGGAAATCAGAGGTGGAATAAAGATAGAGATCTACACAGTTTGTGGGTGAAGGAAGATGGCTCCAACAGTCACTTATTTCATATGACTACAAGTGAACATCAACTTGGGAATTTCATCTAGAAGGTGATCATTGATGGCAAGAGCAGGTTGGCAGGCAGGAGATTGGGTTCCCAGTAGTCAATTACTTTTACAAATTTATTAAAAAGGAGGAAATTACAAATTTTGCATCCAAAAATCAAATTTATTAGCAAACATAATGGATATGATCTGCAGATTTCAAGACCCTTTCTCCTCAAAAAAATCAAATTTATTAGAAAGAAACATAGAGGAAAGTGGAGGTGGAGCAATAGGGGGCCAAGACCCTTTCTACAGAACAGGTATCTTGGTTGGATAGGCAGGTTATAGTGGAGGAGATCAAGGAAGCATTATGAGGCCTTAATAGGGAGGAAGCGCAGGATCTAAACAATTTTCTTGTTCTATTTTTCAAGGAGTTTTGGCATGTAGTGGGGAAGGACATAATGGATATGATCTGCAGATTTCAAGAAAGAAATGCAGGATTTGAATGATTGAACAAGTTCCTGTTGTTCTTAACTCCCAACAAGGAGGCAACCAAGCATGTTGAAGATTACATGTTGATTTTTCTATTCTATGCGGTGTTAGAGTTCTTTCCATATTTACTTCTTGTTTCTTTTATTAGTTTCTTATTTCTTAAGGGACTCTTCATGTAATTTTTCTATCCCTCCTTTCGATAGAGAGGCTAGGGTTTCGATTATTGAATAAGACATTTTATTCCATCAACATAGTATCAGAGTGGCAATCGTAGATTAGCATTCCAATATCCCACCAAATATCACCCAAAATACTTGTTTTCCCTCAATCCTCAATCTAGAGGATTCTTCTCATCCCAGTCAGATTCACCGACCATCCGTGGCATTTCCAAGGCCCTTGCAACAACTTCCCTAGCACTGCCAGGGGCTGCACAGTGTCACCAGCTTTGCCAGTGAAGCACAGCTGCACCCCAGCGTCGTCTAGAGCCCCTGCAGTGCCTCCCTACTGTACGGATCTGGCCAGTGCAGGAGGTTCTTCCACTGACCAGATCTGACCATTGGCTTTGATTGGGACTTGCTCGATTCCCCTGTCCTGATTAGAACTTCAATTTCTGCCTCTTCTTGCTGTCTGTACACATCTTTGTGTGTGACCTCCATCTGCAGTGATATGTGCTAGGCACACAGTGGCTATCTGCATGCTGGATGCATGCCTATTGTGCACATTTCTATGCACCTTTATGATTGGTGACTTGTTCGTGTGATTCTCGCCTCTGCTATTCCCCATGGCTGACTGAGACACTTAGAGCTTTAGCTCAAAGACCAAGAACTCTACTTTTGCCCTTGTTTAGGGGACCACCATTAAGTTGACAGGTCCCAAAACTATGTTTTGTGGTTGAGAGCATTTCGTATATTTGCAGGGGAACACGAGTGACTGCACGCATTAACAAATGTGGCCCTTGATCCCAAAGATGATAGATTCAAGAAGTGGGAAAAGGACAATTACCTTGTTATGAACGAACTCATGAACAGTATTGATCCCAAGATTACAGCGAACATATTGTATAAGAAGATGACTAAGAATATCTGGGAAGCACTAAAGCACAGATATTCTATGCAGACGAGTAGCTCACGTCAAGCTGATATCTACAAATGGATATGGAATACAAATCAGGGTGATATGCCCTTAGTTGAGTACTTTATTACCCTTAAGGGATTGCTTGAGGAGCTTGCAATTTTCCAACCTGCTTACTGTAATAAGCAGGTTACTGAGCGGGCTGAGTGGCAACTATACCAATTTCTTAGTGGTCTATGTTCTAGTTATTAGTCAGCCTGAGATCAAATACTGTCCACCAATTCTATTCTTGATCTTGAGATTGTTTATGGATGCCTCCAAAAACTTGATGCTAATGCACCACCACCTTTACCTCCTACTATTCCTGAGACTACTACTTTTGCAGCATCAGGAGGGAGAGGTAGTCATGGACGTGGGCATAACGAGGGTCATGGTCGTTGTATTTACCCCCCATGCACCTACTACAAGAAGACTGATCATCCCTCTGAAAAATGTTGGGAGAAGTTTGGTAAGCCAACCTGGGCTAACCAAATTTCTATGACACCAGTCCCTCCTGCTCTTAAGGCTACTACAAATCAATCCAGTTTTCCCTTTACTGCTAATGAGTTAAACCGTCTATGACATCTCTTAAGGAGTGAGCTTTCCTCATCCACTGCTACACTCACTATAGGTATGGCAACAAATGCTACCCCTGCAAATACTTATGGTTGAATCATTGATTCCGAAGCTTCTACTCATCTTATGAATAGGGCTTCTAGTTTATCCTCTTCCAGGAGATCTGCTACTATCACTTCGGTTCGTTGAGCCAATAGGAGTAAATCTCCTGTTATCTCAGTTGGCAACGTGGAGTTTTTCCCTAGATTGCAGCTTACTGATGTTTATTGTGCTCCAGAATTCCCTCTTAGTTTATCATTTGTTAGTCAAATTTGCAAATAGTTAAAGTGTCGCATCATTTTTAACAAGGGTCATCGTTATTTTCAGGACATACGGACAAAACAAATGATTGGTGTACCCTACTACCTCGATGTACCTTTCGTTTTTATTGGAGCTACATCTAAATCCTTGGATCCTCTTCTGTAGCACGTTAGGCTTGGACACCCTTTTGAGTCCAAACTGAGGCAGATGCTCCCTAATCTTCCTTCTTCTACAACCTTTGACTGTAAGGCCTGCCAACTGGAAAAACATCATTGTCGTTCCTTCTCTTCTTATCTAGAGAAACAAAGTTAGGGTGTCCTTCATTTAGTTCATTGTGATATTTTGGGTCCTTATCCTATTCGTATTGGGTCTAGTCATTAATATTTTGTTGTTCTTGTTGATAACTTCAATCATGCTTCTTGGGTTTTTTTACTGAAAGGGATGTCTAAATTATTTTCAATAATAAAGTTCTTTTTGGAGGTGCAAAATGTTTATTCTACAAAAATAAGATTTTTCAGATCTGATAATGTCCTTGAATTGTCTTAGCAACCCCTTAGTAATTTTTTCAGGATAATGGGATCATTCACCAGACATGTTGCCAGTACACCTCTCAGTAAAATGGAGTTGTGGAGAGGAAGCTTTGCTATATCCTTGATATTGCTTGAGCACTCATATCCATGAGTACTCCAAAGAAATTTTGGCGAGATGTTGTCATTGTTATTTATCTTATAAATCGGGTCGTCATCTTCTGTCCTTCAAGGTGATACCTTTTCACTTGTTGCACCCTGACAAGGACCTGTTTTCTGTCTCTTTGGACTTTTGGGTGTGTGCTTTGTGCATAACTTCAATTGCCTTGATAAAGTCTCTTCTCGGGCTATGAAGCGTGTGTTCTTGGAATATTCTCACACTCAAAAGGAGTACAGATCCCATGACCAAGTCAATCGCCATTATCATTTTGTTAGTGCTTATGTTACCTTCTTTAGGAAGGTTTCATACTTTTCTGTTGAGGGGCATACTACTGAGTTCCATTCTCAGGTCTACTCAAGGAGGGAGACACCACCAAGCATGCTTGTACTCATTCCTGTTTCCTGATTGACCTATAGGTGCTAGCCCACCAAGCAAAATGCCTTTTGCTATTGAAAACGATCAACTTAGTTTTCATATTTAGAAAAGAATCCTTATCCCGCTTTCTATATAGAGAGGGCTTACATATTTATCAAAACACAATAAACCATAATAACACACCTACCAAAAAATAATAAAGACTAAAAATAGTAGGACACCCAAACCTAATTAATTTATCTTGAAAATATCTAACTAATTTATTTCCTTACACTTTCCCCTAAGTTGGAGCATTCAACACCCAACTTGTTACACAAGTAAACTCTCCCTAAATGTAGACGTCCGGAGGAACAGGCAATAGATCGGAGGAGCAAAAGCAAGTAATAGGTTGGTAGTGGGAGACGATCCCAAGTAGGTGAGACGATCTCAAGCAAGCGTCTATAGTAGTGTAAGAGTCGCACTAGAATGAGAGACGATCTGAAGCAAGCATCTGTAGTAGTGTAAGAGTCGCACTAGAATGAGAGACGATCCCAAGCAGGGAGATGATCCCAAGCAATAGACTGTCGTAGCAAAAGTAGCAGTAGTAGGGTGTGGCTTGTGCACAAAGACAGCAAGAAGGCACACGATGGGTCACAAAGACAGAGAGAACCACGTGCGGTGGCACACTGGCAAGGCAAGCACCGCACATAGCATAGTAGAAACCCTGCGTGATGGCACACAAAGGCAAGAGGACCCACACATGTGCACTACAGGCAGGAAGAGGGTGCCAGTGGTGGCGCACATGTAGAGGAAGGCACACAAATGAGACTGCACATAGGAGGTTGGTGTAGCAGTGCACTGTTGCGTGCAAGAAGTGGCAATACACGTGTGTAGAGTGTAAGGAGAGGAAAAGGGGCTAGCGGAGGTTGATCGGTGGCCATGAGGCTTGGTGGCCCTATTTTAGGATTTTCAATGATGTTTTCTCTTTTTTTTTCAAGTAGAATCAATCCTACTCTAATACCATGTTGAAAAAGATCAACTTGGTTTTCATATTTAGAAAATAAGCCTTAGCCCGCTTTATATAGAAAGATAGCTTAGGTATACATGGAAGCATAATAAATCATAATAACACACTTACCAAAAAATAACAAAAACTAAAAATAGTAAGACTCCTAAACCTAATTAATTTATCCCTAAAATATCTAACTAATTTATCTCCTAACAGCATATGCGTCGAATGCTCCCCCCAGACTTGCAGTGTTCACCCAAACTTACAGTGTTGACTACTTCAAAACCCCCCCCCCCTATGGCTAGAGTTAGTCCTATTGCAATTAACAAAGATTGGCTTCTTTTCCAGCTGGACATTAAAAATGTCTTTCTTTATGTTGATTTGCTTGAGGAATTATATATACGACAACCTCATGGTTATGAGGTTGAGAGGGAATATGTATGTAAATTGAAGAAAGCGATTTATGGCCTTAAATGAAGCCCTTGTGCATGGTTTAACAAATTGAGCACAGAGGTGATGAAAATTGATTTTAAATGATCTACTACTGATCATTCTATTTTTATCAAAAGGATGGTTGCACGTACAGTGGTGTTGGTCGTGTATGTTGATGACATGGTCTTGACAGGAGTTGATATTGTAGGGATCAAAGAGGCCAAGACCTTTCTATAGAAGGTCTTTGTTACGAAAGGTCTTGGGGAATTGCGTTGTTTCTTAGGCATAGAGGCAACCAGAGATAAGAATGGCATGGCTCTTTCTCAAAGAAAATATACACTAAAGATATTGGAAGATGCAGAGCTTCTCAACACTAAGCCTTCTGCTATTCCTATTGAGTAGAAAGGCAAATATTGTTGGTGCAAGAGCACCACAATCGTTAATTTTGATGATAACAAAATACTTGTGATTTAACATTTGCATTTGAGTTTATAAGTTTCAGGATAATGCAAATGGATACAAGTATGAAGAAGCTCAAGCTCACATCCATGCAGATTGGAGGAGCTTGATGGAGGAGAAGAAACTTTGCTTGCAACGAGAGCTTAAAAAAGGAATGAGATGAAGAATAGGATAAAAACATTATTTCTTGTATTTTTGCATTATTGTATTTATTTGTCTTGTACTTTGTTCATTTTATTTCTTTAGATTCTTGTAAAGAGCCCAAGGTACCCTACCTTAGTCTTAAGAAACCTTACACCTTACTAGAACACATAGACAAACACTTAGATAAATTAGAAAATCAAAATAGGCTTCAGACAGTCCGATCAGACGTCTTAAAATTGAGTTTTAGACGTCCGTCTTGATCCAACCCTGATAAGATCATCCACCCTTCTAGATCAGACGATCGAACCTTAGATCAGACATTATCCCAAACATCTAACCATAAAATCAGATGTCTGATAACTCTGTCAAAATGATAAATGACCCTGATTTCGTTGGGATTTTGGCATGATTTATTCCAAATGGCTATAGAAGTCTTCCAAGGCCTTCTAAACCCTTCTTAGGACCTCTATAAATAGAGGACCCTTCCTTTATTAAGAACACCAAGTAATACTACTTTTCACCACATATGTGTCAAAGAAGAGATTAAGTAAAGAACTGTTGTTGCTTTCCAAGATCTTCTAGCATACACTAAAGAGTACCATCTTCGTTGTGCGCCCGCTCTCCCACTGTTGCATACGAGAGTGCCGTCGTGCCTTGCGTAGATCACGCTTATCACGTTGCTAACCAACACACTTCCATCAAAGGGAAGTTTCTTTTTCCTATAGTAGCTAGATTAACAATAGTACTTTGTGGCTTTATAGGACTGTTGTAATAGTGTTTGTTGGGTATTCGCTTTGCGAATTCCCGTCTCCCTTGCGAGACAAAATACTCATGAAGAGGAGGAGATTGAGGTACACTAACCTCGTACAAAATAGTGTCAGTTTAAGGTACGCTACCCTCGTGTAAGTAGCGTCGGTTGTAAGAGGTTGAACTACCCTCATTTGACGTAGTTCGTTAGTAGATTTAATCTACTAGGTAGATCGGGAAATCCTAAACCAAGAGGTTTAGGTGATGGTTTTTACCTGGGTTTAGATTTCTACCTAAAAATCCTTTGTGTGCTGTGTGATTGCATTTTCTGAGATTGTCCATATTGTTTCCTCATTATTGTTTATCACATTCGATCTCTCCCCCCTCCCCCAGGGAATTACAAACATGTTCATGTTGAGGATCCTATCTTTGAAGATGTACACAGATACAGAAGCATTGTTGGCAAATTGTTATATCTAACCATTACTCGCCTTAATATCAGTTTTGTGGTTACCAAGGCCAACCAATATATGGAGAAACCGTATTGTAGTCATTGGCATAATGTATGCCTTATCTTGAAGTACTTGAAGGAATCTCCTGGCAAAGAATTGTACTATAGAGAGAATGGCCACTTGGAGTTGTGTTCCTATTTTGATACTAATTATGGTAGGTCGATTGAGGATAGAAAGTATACTACTAGATTTGTTGTCTTCCTTGGAGGCAACCTAATGTCTTGGTGTAGCAAGAAGCCAACGGTGGTTGCCTAGTCTAGTGCAAAAGTAGAGTATAGAGCATTGGCTCACACTACTTGTGAATTAATGTGGATCGCCTCCTTCTTGGCTAATCCTAGAATTCCCATGAAGAGTCCTACTATGTTCCGTGGCAAGTCTTCCACCTAAATTGCTTCTAATCTTGTTTTCCATGAGTGGACAAAGCACATTGAAGTAGATTGTCATTTTATACGCAATGCTATGATGAAAGGAGAAATTGCTATGCCACATATATCCTCTGAGCTTCAACTAGCAAATATCTTTACAAAGGTGCTTTCAAGAAAGCATCATTCCTTCCTGTGTAATGAGTTAGGCTTGAATGACATCTATACTCCAATTTAAGGGAGAGTATTAGAGTTCTTGCCATATTTACTTCTTGTTTCTTTTAGTAGTTTCTTATTTCTCGAGGGGCTCTTCATGTAATTTTTCTTTCCCTCCTCTTTATATAAGAGAGGATAGGATTACGATTATTGAATAAGACATTCTATTCCATGAATATGCAGTTTATCTTATTGTTGCAAAGGTTATTGGCTAATAGATCGGTGGAGGTGGTAGGTGGCTTAATTAATGAGGTATGATCAGCCTTCATTCGGGAGACACACGATGGACAACATAATTTTGGCAAATGCTTTTCAGTCATTGGAAAAGAACAAGTATGAGCAGATTTTTTATGCAAAGTGGGCCAAGGCATATAATTCACTAGACTCGTTGGAACTCCTTGCATGAGCATGGATTCTTGGTATATGCATCTGGTGGTTGAAATGAAGCATTGCAACCAACTCCTTTTCAGTGTTAATGGAAGACCAGAAGGAGGCTGGATTTAGCCTCAAATGGGAATTGGATATGGTGTTCACTGCGCCGCTCCTCTTCATCTTGCCTGTTGGCATGCGGCAGTTTGTACTTCACAACTGGGGACAATGGTTTTGTCAGAGGTGGCTCTGCCTACGGACCAGTGAGACCAAGATTCTGCATCTTTAGTATGCAGATGATATTATCTTTTTTGTGGAAGGATTAGTGGAGGAAGACAAGAATCTCTCTACTCTAATTGAGCTTTTTAGTGTCTTGTCAAGGCTCAAAGTACAAAGGAATTAATCGGCTTTTATTCCGTTGGAAATGTAGGAGGATGAGGTGGTAAGTTGCATGGAGATATTCCAGCCCCCAATGTGTTCAGTGCCTGTTAAGTACTTGGGAATACCTTTGACTGAGAAAGCATGGGGGTGTGCCCTCTATGTATAAATAGGCACTCAACCATAATAGGACTAGGGAGGAAGCACATAAAAGAAAGTAAATAAAAAGAATGTCCACAAGGATTAAATAGATCATAATCTCAAACGTATCTCTTACAGTCACAAATACAGGTTGGCTTGGATCACTTAATATCGCATGTGGAGAACTGGCATGCTTCGGGATGTGGGGATATTCATTTCAATGGCAAAAATCTAAAGGTCATGTCCAACAGCATTTGTCTCGTTGAAAGCTTTGATATTTTTCAAGAAACAGGACCTGGCCATTGAATCTGCCTACACAGTCAACTTGGTCTATTAATACCATGGCAGATACTCGGGGCAGGGGAATTCATTGGCGACATGGACAGTGTGCTTGCAAGGCATGCGGTTGGCCGACATCTGGCCGGAGCGTGCTCAGCCGGCAACTGGCTGGACTGCACCTTTGAGCTGTGGTCATGGTTCAGATGCGGTTGCGGGGGATGGGCATCTCGTTCGACATGCTGGTTGTTTCTTGTTGTGGTGGCTTGTTTGTCTCGTTGATTGTTGTATCCATTCTTTTTCTTTTTCAATGTAGTTTTTTTTTTTTTAATATTGAGGACCACGTGTGACCTTCGGCTTCTACTGCTGAGGTTTTTGACTCTTGTCAAAGGTCGATTTCAACCTTTTGATCGCTTCTATCAACTTACTCGCTGCACGATTTTCAAGATTTTTCTTGTTGGCACTTGCCATATCTATGAGTGTAGAGTCACCCTCTTTCAAAAGGTCATCCAATTCTCAATCTTCATTTTTTTCTTTCTTTTTTCCTTTATTTTTTGTCTTACTTCTATGTTTTGGCTTCCGCTGTTTCTACAGGACGCAACCTCCCCCTCTTCGCGAGAGCATCAGGCTTTTCTTTTCTCTCCCTACCCCCACCTGGGTGTACTCCTTTGTATCGGATTCTTCCGTTATTAATGAATTATCCTTTTCAAAAAAAAATACCATGGCAGATACTAAGGTCGTGTATGTTGAAATTTAGCAAGCCAAGCCAATGCCAATATTCATGCTAACCTTGTGTTAAAGTTGTTTAGAATACGTAAGGATATTTTTAACATTTAATATGTTACAGATGAACACACTTATGCCCCTAAGTAATTTAGCTGCAAATTTATTTTTGATAATTTTTTTGTAATGATATATGTCATTTATATACATCCACTTAGTATGGGGGCAAAGAACCATGTAGCTGACCATACTTAGTGTGGAAAACGAGTTTGTTGTTATTGATATATGTCATTTATGTAAGGAAACTATGCTCAGTTTTGACGAGGAACCATGATATATTTGTTGTAGATGTCCATGGAGCAAGTAACTCCCCATTTGCTGCAAGGAAAGGTACTTCTGGAAATTCAAGTGTCCATGCCCCCCAGTTTAGTCCTCCAGTAAGTTCTCCAATCAAGATCTCGTTTATTGTCGAGATGTTGAGTTCTATCCTTTCAGCCAAATATGTCTTAGTATCTTACCACTATCAATATTCACTGTACATACAAAGGGATGCCATGCGCATGGCGAAAGAAGCCGAAGTGGAGATTTTGAAGGCAGATCCAAGCATAAGCCAAGCAAATATTCTTCTAAGACTGGGGAACAGAATCCCCCAGATCCAAACAGTTGTAAAAGAAGGATTGCAAGATTGTTAAATTCTTTGGGACACACTTTTATTTGAAAATTTTGATATGTCTATTTATTCGATTGCACATGATATTTAGGAAGTAATTTTGATAAATATGTCCAGTAATGCTGCTTAAACATCTAAGTTGAAGAAAATCGTCACTGCATTTCTCAATAAATGGTAATTTAAAAGAACATATGGTGACTTTAACTTGATTCCATGATTCTATTTTTGGCTTATGTTTATTCCTTTTTTTTGAAGAAATTATGTTTATTCCTTTTATTCAGAAAAAGACCTATTTCTTTCATAGACTGTGTCGTGCCGCCATTGATTTCTATGTTGCACATTTTGCATATGTGTCCTGGTAATTTGTGGTTAAAATCAAGGAAAATCTTAATCTATGCATAGTTTGAATCTTAAAGCATGTTAATAACCTTTATTCCATCAAGCAAAAAAGTGCCCTCCCTACTTCCCTTTTTCACGTTCTCCCTTCCCACCTTCATACTTTCCATTAGGCCCTTCCTCCTCCGTTCCACCATTTATCCTCATCCCATCCAGCCCTTCCTACAAGCACCTCAAGCTCTACCCGTCCTCCCCAAAGCCCCCCATCTCTCTTCATTGCTCAAGGATGCCTCTACTACCACCAGTTCGTTGATGCCATCACTCCAGCATTAAACAAAACTTGCACAATCCCCAAGCCATAGAAGGGTGCTGCTAATGCTGATTTGGCCCATAGTATTGAAGGTAAAGTCATTGGAGAATAACCATGCACTCTCAGTGGAGGATGACTGGTCTTAAGGCATGCAAGAAGGTTGGGAGGAAGCTGCCCGTGTTTGTTCTATAGAAGAAACAGGAAGGAAGGTCTGCCAGAAGCTCCAATGGTTGGTGGAGTAGTAATGCTGGAGATAGGGTGTAGGAGGGCATCCATTTAGACCTTTGTTGAAGATAGTAAGTGTGAGGTGTTGGAGGTGCAGGAGAGAGCCATGCAAGCACTAACAACCAGGGCAATATCTGCAAAGAAAGAAGAAAGTAGTTGATGGTTGTCTACAATCATTATATTCTATTATGCAACTTGTAGAGGTTTTTGCCTACATGTGCCAACGATCTTTTGTAAGTACAGAAACACATGCAAAACTTGCAACTGCATATACGCTCGCCCCATAAAGGTGCATTGGTAATCAGAATCCACGAAAGTGTTTTTTAACTTGAACAAAAAGAAAATTTTAGAAGTGTATATATTTTACCATTATTTTTCTATCTAATTTTTAAAATAGGAGTTAGGAAGGCAATAAGAGTTAATTTAGTGGAGAGGACGGAGGGGGATGGGTGGAGGGTTGAAGGAGGAGCTGCGATGAAGTGAGGGAGGAGGAGGACAGAGGATGTGGTTGTGAGAGGTGGAAGGGGGTGAGGTTGGAGGAGGGAAGGAGGCTGGAAGAAGTTGCTAACATGGAAGTGGAGGATAAACGAGATGATGAATGGGAGGAGAGCAGTTGGAGGATTAGGTTGAGGGGAGGAGGATAGTTGGAGGAGGTCCTCAACAAAGGAGAATGTTTGTGATGTCAAGTTAAGGGGAAGATAGTTTGAGGAGGAGGTCCTTAATGGAGGATGGTTGTGATTTGATGAAATCTAGAGGTGGAGAATGACTAGAGGAGAGGAGGTTGAGGGATGAGATGGAGGGTTGAACAAGCATGTCAATGGAGGAGGTAGGGTGGAGGAAAAAGATTTTTCCCAGTTTTTTTTTTTACTTTAATTTTGATTATTTCTAGACCCTACATGTGTCCAAGGCTCAAACTTCACTTACTTGGGTTGTGATTAGCCCAATATTTAACTTCAATCTAATGGAAGAGGAATGTCTTTATAATGAACAAAGTTTTTAGGGCATGTGTACAATTTTAGAATCTACAGGGGCAAACAAGTAATTTCAATAGATCGTAGGGGTAATCATATAAAAGTGGCAACAATATTTGCTTATTTTTTATTTATAATTTTTACATAAATACCTCTAATCTTTTAAAATTAGACACGTATGCCTATCTATTCCATATTTACATAAACATCACCAAAAAAAACATCAGTTAATTTACATATCGCACCTGTTTGTTAGCAAATCCTTTTAACTTTAATGGATCTAGATTAAAATATATATATATAAATAAAGAGATCCTTGCCAGTTTTTAATTCTTTTTTTTCCTTCCTCCTTCCTTCTCCAATCCGACTCCTTCCTCCCTCTTCAACAGCCTTTCTGCACCACCCATGCCCTCCACAGCCCTTGGGACCTACCTCCCGTAGATAGTTGGACCTATGCCTTCCTCTATAGCTCCACCTACGTCAAGGGGTCGAATCCCTTGATTGCATTAACTCCATCTGGCTAGGTGAGGTTGAACTCTGCATGGCATGGAGGGCAACGCTAGGGATGGAGAAGGACGTTGAAAAGGGAGAAAGGAGGTGAGTTAGAGAAGGAAGAAAGGAAGTAAATAAGAAAAATTAAGTAAATAAAAATGTAAGGTTCTCTTTATAAAAAAATATTTATATTTTAATTTAAATCTATTAAAGTTAATAGATTTATTGATAAAGGGATACAATGTGTAAATTATATAATATTTGTTGAAATGTAACGTAAACATGGAAAATAAGAATTTGTATAATTTCATAAGATTATAAGGGTATTTATATAAAAGTATCTTTTCATTTTTTTTAGGGAATGGACTTGGTGATTGTTTTATGAGCAAGTTAATTTTTTATTTTTTGATGTTTAAAATCTTGAGGAGATTCTTTTATTTGGATGGAAGGGAGATTTGGTTGGTTGCATGTGAAGAAAGCCAAGGAAAGGAAGACGTTTTACAAGTAAATAAACCAACAAAGGGTAAAGTGCTCATTTTTTTAATGGTTTTAGTTAAAAATAATAGGACAAGGGCATTAAAATGCACTTTGAGCACATCATGTGTCCCTCTCACGTGGCACTTCCTTCACCTAGGTAGGATCCACCAATGATATGTATCGATAATATTTCAAATATCACCAATTATATTTTAATTTAAAATTAAAATTATCCATAATATTTGATTCAATAGAAAATCACTAATAATATTTAATTTGCATACAAAAATCATCCGTGATATCCGATTCTACTATCTATGAGTAACAACCTATGACCACCAAGTCCATAATTGAGGGAAAATAGGTGGTCATGTATCTTTTTTGCAACATTCATTGCATTTTGTGATACAAAAAATGTTTCTTTCTATTTTGCCCAAAAAATAATGGTCCCTCATTATGAATCCCACCGAGAAGCAATAGAATCATAGTATGGCCCAAATTTGGTCAAATTTTAGTAGAGGATCCACTTCATACCTGAAGGTCAATGCAACTCGAGGAGGGTTTAGGTAGTTCTAGTAATGCTCAAGTCATCTTCGCAAGGGTTTAAATCAACAAGAAAGAGTATGAGTGCTAAAAGAATATTCAAGATCTTCCTATAAGTTGGATGACCCTCAAAAGACAAGCAACTTATAAGATGTTCTAGGACATCTTCTCAGGGGTCACGAGCAACTTCTATAGGAACCCAAAGCAAGCATCTTCTATAGGAACCCAAAGCACCCCTTGAGGTATTACTTGATGGGAGGAATTGTTTTTAAGGAATAAGTTTTGTTAGTGATGGAATTGAGGGATAACACAATTGTGGTGTTTAGAAGAGGTATGAATCTAATCATTGATTAAGTTGCATTTATTCTCTAATTGGGAGTAAAATTAAGGGGAAATAAGTAGGCAATTAAAAGGTTGTATCAAAGTGAAGTTTGAAAATATGTTTTTGGACAAATGCAAAATGCTATTAGTAGTATTGGATTCAAATGTAAAACTCCTCAGTGATATTTAATTTAAATATAAAAATCATTGATAATATTTTAAAAATCATTAATAATATTTTATTTAAATATAAAAATCATCCATGCAGATTTGATTCAAAATAACATGCATGGAGATTATATTTCAACTGGCATGTCACATCAAGTGATGGGGGCAGCAAGATAAGTGGACAAATAATTTTAATTCCAACCCCCTCCCCCCAAATGCATTTAATCCTTAAGATTCCAATGCCTAACTTGAAATACATTTAACCTAGAATGTAGAACTGCGGGGATAATTCTACAAAACAAACCATACCTAAGAAAAAGGGAAAAGAGACCACTTCATTGTAGGACAATCAGGACAAGTTACGACATGAGTATTCATGAGTCAAGCATCCACCTCGTTTCCACATGACCTGATCCAACCCAATATAAACCAAGTCGTGACCATTAAAATGGATATCCATGGATAGGGTACCCAACTTTGCTAAATCACAACATCAATATTTGTTGGGTATGCTGCCTATCAATTTAACTAAAATATAAAATTTAAAGACAATATAAATTTTTGAAATGTATTAAAAATAAATATATGAAAATATTCATTAAAATAACAAAATATTTTTATAAATATATAAAAGGAATTTTACATATATATCCCTATAAATTTTTGATAAGACGTACCCCATGTATTTAGTATTTATGTACATATCTTTATAAAGTTATTCCATTAAGATCGTATGCCTCAACTTCGTTAAACATAATGTAAAATGTTGTATAAAATTTAAAAGAATAAAAAAAATTATATTTGCCACCCTATATTTATCTTCTTATTTATTTCACCTCCTCTTCCCCCTTCCTCCCTCCCTGAACTCCTTGTCCTCCATAACCAAAGAAGGTGCACGGGTGTTTCGCTCAATCGTGGATTTAGCCACGACACCTAATGAATTCAATCTCCTTCCGAATATGCTGGCATGATCCTTAGGCTTCCAAATTTGGTGTATCATCAGCCACTGCGATATCACCAATGTCGATGCTCCACTAGCGGCCACCTAGGCGAAGGTGTGTCACATAAAAGCCGATCTTACTATCTTCAAGGCAAGAACCCATGAATGTCCCCCATATCAAAGAGTCATCTTCTCTAGAACGAGACACCCAACCAGCATATCAACCCCAACATTGATGAAAGACAAATCCATTTGTGGATGCAAGGTTGACACATGACCTCAATCTTGCAAAGGGTGAGCAGATAGACTCCAAAACCTCCACAGTTCTCAAACAAAGAGGGATGCCACCAATAGAGATGGAAGCAACCTCCCTTTCTAAGGGCCTCTCACCTCGAGCCCCATCATGCGGTGATGGAAGCCTCCAATGGACTTGTGCACCTCCAACAAACATCTCCTCAAAGCACAAGGTGTCATGATCTGAGGACAAGCCCAAAAATGAGGAAACGATTGGAAGCAAAAGCCACAATCTTATAGTCCCCCATCACATGTTCCTCTCATGAAAGGCTTTCCTCACCTCTACCAACTTCGAGTTACCACTCAAACCTCTCCTACCAGCACAAAATCCAAGATGGATCTGAGTAGGTCCATCAACAGTGACCATAGAGCCACCACCTCTACTATAGGAGCACAAGGAGGCAATGGCTAGAGCTCAACTTCGGGATCCCCTTTGTACAAAAGGAGCGGTGATGGCCCAAACCTTGACATCACATGAGATCACAACAATCCCCTATAAAGTGTCCCTAGCCACGACATTTGAAGGAGATAGAAGCATAATCAACCCTCCTCTTGGTCCTCCTGCTTAAGACCTACAACCATCCCTCCTCATCGCAGAAGCCTCCACGAATATCCTCCAAGGAATGCCTCTTTTGACCCTCGCTCGCTCCCCCTCTCACACCTATGCACCTTCCCTCTCTAATGCTAGTAGTTCAGGAGGTCAATGATGGAGGACAAGGAGTTCAAGGAGGAGGATGAAGAGAGAAGAGAAGTTGAAATAAATAAGATAAATATAAGGAGGTAAATATAAATTTTCTTATTTTTAAAAATTTTATACAACATTTTTCATTGAATTTAACGGAGTAGAATTATACAATTTTAACGAAATAACTTTATAACAATATGTACGCAAATATCAAATACATGAAAGTATATACATCTTATCAAAAATTTACAAAGATAGATGTGTGTGTGTAAAAACCCTTATATAAAAAAAGTAAAAAATGTAAACCATTTTATAAATTATTTTAAAATATAAAAATACAAAATATAAAATATAGAAAACAACTATAATATATAACTACTTTTATAAAAATTTAATACATTTATAAAAATTATAATAAAAATTAAAAATCAACAAAAAAAAAGGAATAAATTGCAAACAAATTTAAAATTAAAAATAATAATTTAAATAACATGGTAAAAATAAATAACATCCCCTCTTCCTTTAAAAAAAAAACTAATACTTTCACCAAATTCAACAATGATATTTATCTACATCAATAATATTCTATGAAATGTACATTAATTCAATTACTTTAACTTTCACCACTTTCACCCACAAAAATATTTTGTCACAATTAATAATCCAAAGTCCACCGAAAAAAAAGGTAAGATTTCTTATACCATCTTATATAACTAATATATCAATTTAACCCAACAAAAAACTAATATTTTAAAACCTTATAATTTTTTTTAGAAACTTAAGGTAAAGAATACAACCTTTAGGCTCTGTTTGATAAATTAAATAAGTTTGTGAAATAATTAAAAGAATAGAAATAGAGTAAAATAAATAGTAAAATAAACAAATTAACCCATTTAATTGGATGTTTTGACGGATTAAAATTATTCCATGAAGATAGCAAAATAACTTGATCCCGTATTAAATCTACTTTAACTTGATGCAAATGAGGGGCAAATTAAGTGATAAGTTAAATAATTAACATAACGCAAACGCACTTAACTCACCAACCAAACACTCCCTAAGAATATAAGTCAAAAACAAATCAAACCACAAAAATGTCAAAACCACTCCTACAAGTAGAATGCCTTCACAAAAAGATGTGATCAACCACCAATATTAAACCACGTCTACAAAAAGTGATTGATAAGATATATCTTCTAAAATATTCTATCGGTTCTTTCATCGTCATCTTTTCATAAACTTTGTGCATCCTCTCTACACTATTACCTTCACTTATCTCTGCAACACAAAATAAGAAGCAGATGTTATTAATTATTTAGACCATAGTTTCCATACCATCATTAAACTCTTTTCATAGCCTCCAAAATGAATGATATCAAAATCAACACAAAGATAATATGAAAAACTCAAAAAAAAAATACAAATTGAAACGCAACTACTAGGATAAAAAAAAAGGTGAGTGAATGGATACACATCCTTGCTCCCTTCTCTCTATTCCCAAGGAAAATTTTAAGGTTGCTAGATATTGCATTTATATTTGTAAAATTTTCATATAAAATCTTTCCAAGAAAAATGAATCTTTATATAATATGCCACATGAGCCTTAAGAAGGATATGTGAGAAGTAAAAAATAAATGTTCATATAACAAGGATTATTTGACCAAGTCTTTAACAGTCTACATTAGGATCACTAAGGCCATATTTCTAACAAAACTCTAACATAACTTTCCCTATTTTATCCAATTTTTCAAAAACTTGCACGTGTGAAAAAATATTTTTACATAGACGGTGGTTACATCCCACAATACCATCAATAATTTATCATTCAGTTAATCATCCACAACGAAATATGCAACTTCCATATTATTCAAGGAAAGTGGTTGTTTTTATCTCTCACAAATTATGGCTTGGCAAGAACATAGGAAGGAACCAAGTTCATTTGATTTAATTCGTTATCCCCAATTTCATCGAAAATAAAACTAATTCCAAATGTGAACGATAAGCCACAATCTATGTCAATACCACTCCTTTGAAATTAAAAAGAACAAACAAAGCGGGAATAGCGAATTCATTTAAACCTTAATTGGCATGATTTTTCCTTAATTGGCACTCAAATTGGGTCACCTAAAAGATGCCCCAATGGGTATCCAAACAAGCTCCCGAGAAATCACAGATCGCACTCAACAAATACCCAACCCAATAAGGTCAACAGCCATGTGTCAGGTCGAGCACCCAAAATTATCGAGTCAAATAAACCTTGGGTCCACTTCCAACCCAACCCACCCAAATAACCTGAAATAAAACCTTCCGATAACCCAAATATTTGAAATCTAACATGTGACATTTGATTTAAAACAAAATATTAGTGAAGACAAATCATGCAACATTGTAATCTATTTCTCACATATTCTACCATAACATTGATACGTAAACAAGGGTAACTTTGGTGCTATTAAAAATATTATACCAACTATATTCTGTATAAGTGATCAATTTTTATACCAAAAATTTTTAAATATTTCTTGAAGAATCATGTACAATTTCTTCAAGATGTTATTGATAGGTTATTCAATTTCATGTATTGTTTCAGATGTAACAAATGCATTGCATCCATCCTCAAGCATGTCATGATCCATTTTCTTCTTTTGTCTCCAACTAGAACGAATACATGTACAAGCATTAACTTATATTTATACTTTTTTTATAAGTAAACAATAAAAATGTCAATGTAAAATAACAATTGTTGTTAATCCACACACATCTACTTAGCTTTTAGAGTTTGGCCCCATTCCAACATTGGGTTATTAAGACTATCAATATGAAAAAAAAATTGCTAGTGACATGTCCTTTTATATCACATAGTTAAGTATAGATAAATTAAAGAAGTCAAATATGCAATCCCTTTTCATTCTTAGATCATAGCTGTTCTGATAGGCTAAGCAATGACTCGAAGATGTTTTGTATTCTTTAACATATGACAATAGTTGATAGGTATAAATAGTTGAACTTTACACATTCCTTAATACTTGCAAATAATTTGCCTGGTACAGAAAGAAACATGCTTAATCTTAAATTACTTATGTTTAGTCTTATTCTAATAAATTATTATTTACGTACGTCAGTGACCTTTATAAGTATGCAAATGAGAACTAAAAAATTGCATGTGCTCGAATGTAAGTTTTCCCAACTCAATAAAAGTACCAATTTTATTTTAAAATCTTATAAGTCAAACTAATATTGAATATTGATCTATTTATATATGCATTACCTGAATAATTATGAACATGTCCCTTAGGATGTGTGATCATGATCTGTAGCTACACTAGCATGTTATTATTATTGCTTCATGAGCCGTCGATTAAGCCATCAAAGCTACCTAATGATATGTAAACTAAAGCAAACGTCTATGCAAAAAATGATTTAATAAAGTAAACCATTGCAATGAAATTATTATGAAATGGGATGCAATAAATTATTGTAAATGAATATTGTCATTGAAAAGCCCATGAAATGCGTTATTGGATGATTTCCCTATGGATATGATTGTGAAAAATGAACATGAATAAGGTTATAGAATATATTTATACATGCAACATGGTCAACGAAGCATTGTTGTGTAAAAAAAATGAAATTATGCAATTACTAAAATTTCCATGAGGGAGGTTGGAAATTTACAAGTTATGAATTTCTTATATTTAAGTAAGCTTTTAAAGAGTATAAGTTTATAATGTTAAATAATTAAATGATTATAAGAATTATGACAATAATGGTGACTGATTGCTAAATTATTTATGAAATGATATCCTTTACATGATGTGTTATCTTTTGCTTCATGGAAGCTTTAAGACAACAATCCAATATAATAGAAAGGGAAATATAATTAGTGTAAAGCATCATTACGAGTCACATCTTTTGAGTAATAGAAATTAAGTTCTCATAAGATATGATTATATACTTAATAATGTATAATTAGATACACCAAGATATCTATTGAAATTATAAGCTCCTATTATTTATGTTAAATGTTTTGAATCATTAATTGTTTCTCTTAAATTCAATCCCTATAATTACCATTCTTTTGAAATCCTACGGAATCAAGAACCATAGACTCCTTACATGAGATTGGATTATTCTAAGGTGTACCAAATCAATGACGTGAAAATAGGTATGCGAACCTTGTCTACATTTGTACTTGCTAGAACTTTATTTTAACTATTGTTAAATCATTATATGTAACATTCCATTTCGCATGAATCAATAAATATAGATGCTTTTGACGGAAGAAATCTATGCAAACATGGGTCGTTACAACTTACAAGTGGTATTAGAACCAAACTCCCTTTAGTAAAAAAAAAAGAATGTCCTTGAGTTGACCAAAAAATGTCCCGTGAGGTGAAGCAACCACTACTACAAAGAATATATTGATTGATTGAACACCAAAAAAGACGTCAAGATTTTAAATGAGGGAGATCGAAATGCCCCCAAAAAGTCTCACATAATAAACTCGTGAAAATATGTAATAAGATATAAAGAATTGAGAATTACTTAACTTGGACTTAAGCATTATAAGTATTTATGTTTATGAAGCATATACACAATAAGTTGTTAAGAATCATTTTTCTCAATTAAACTCGGATTTAGACCCGAGTTGTTATTACTTAACAACTTAGACTTAAACATTTTAGGTGATTGTTTGAGTTTATAGAATCCATACCCAACAAACTATCAAAGATAATTTTTCTCAATTAGACTTAGGTTTAAGCACAGGTCATTACAATTGAGGTGCAATATGCATTTTTTAAATGGTATGTAAGTGTGATATGATTTGTTGTATTTTTTTCAGGACTATTGCAAAATGAGTTTGCATTAATAAGTTATGTTATTGATGTGTGCGATTAATTTTTAGGCTTGTTTCCAACCAACAATTTAAAAAGTTGTGAACATAGCATGTTAATCTTGTTAACATATGCAAAAAATTTGAGCTTCACCCAACCCAATCGTACAAAACCAATGACCCAAATAGCATCACCGGATTCAATTCGATCAAGTCATAGGTGGTCATTTTCTCAACAAAATCAAATAACTCAAACCCACTCAAACACCCACCCCTAATTTCAATCCACAACGATATCCCCTTGGGAATTTCTCCTCGAATGCTTACATGCTATCTTCAAAGTCATCAACAAATGCTTTGGTGATGTATTAACTGGGATAGCCATACAAGGGTGTAGGGATGGTGCAATTAGGCCTTTGATCTCGATGTTCTCTACTACTTTGATTGTAGCTTTCGTAAACTCCTTGAATGGGAATTCAACTCTCTTGTCTTCATATAACAATGACCACTCCACCACCCCGACCACATTCACGATCAGTGCCAACATCTTCACCTGCATGAACACCACCAAGTTCAACCTAAACACGCACACACAATTCGACCTACACACTGCCACGTTTAGCCTCCCGAATAGCATTGAAGGAATGGCTAGTGATAGCCTTCTCGTGGTCAATCACAAAAGACATCGTCATAATGGTGAACCTCATCATGTACAAGGTGGCATTCCTCGAGGTTGCATATAATAACCAGATGAAGCTACAAGGGCTCAAGGCAAAGGTGGCCTCTGCTTGCAATCTATGGGGAAGGTGATGATCGCAATGCCTACCATAGCCTTCGCTATCATGTTGCCTCTACCACTCATGCAACACACTACCAACAAAAGTTTTTCCCCTCTGTCGATCTCATAATAGGCCTACTCAATGTCAAATAACATGATCCCTCAGTGGGGTTTGGCATTGGAGTGAGGGATTCCTCTCTGTCCACTTTGATCATTGCAAATGTGGAAGTAGCACGTCCCATCCAAACCAAAATCTCATCGAGAATAAAATCAACAATGATATCAATACTCAAGATTGAAGGCACAAAGAGAAACCTTAATTACAGAAGGAATCAAACATAAATAATGATGAAACCCTAAATTGGATTACTTTGATACAATGTAGAAATAAATAATCAAAATAAAACAACAAAAATATCAAAGTGTCACATAATTGAAATGACCCAATTCAAACAAAAAAATTGATCTTCAAGGGTCATTGTACAACTTTTCTAAACTATAGGATGTTTTTCATAATTTCTATGCACTTGAGAATGCATTTGGTCACCTAACACACATTTTCTCCCCACTTTGAAGGGTCCTATGCAATTTTTGCACCTTAAATTGAAAAGAATTGGGTCTTCATTCAAAGAACCTAAAAAAATAGGGCCAAAACCACAAAATCTCCCCCAACCACACCTAAAAACCCTAACCCTAACTCTATAAAGCCCCCCTCCCCCTCAAGATACGTGCCCCATATCCTTCATTCTTTCCCTCTGCGATGCGAGAAAGAGAGAGATCCAAAGAGGAAGCGAGAGCGAAAGGAGTCATAGCCATTGGATCCTCATATAATGGTGCTAGACGCACCACATCACGTACACAAGGAGAGGAGTGCAGGCGAGGAAGAATAGAGACGCAGGGGGAGGAAATCTCAGTTGTTGATCCCATCCAACGACCATCGACGCGGCACACATCTGTAAGCAGAGAAGAACGCGGGAGGAAGAAAAAGAGGTGTGATCAAGAAGGATCTCAACCGCTCGATCGCCATCGAAGGGCTACAACCATGCACAGTGCACAATAGTGCACGACATGCATTAATTGAACAAAAACAAATGCCCACTCACGATACGAGTGCGCAGGCATGTGCCTATCCACACGCAACACATGGTAGCAACCGATTGAGCAAGAAGGCAATAGTTGGTTCACTTGGATCGACTCAGGCCGATTCAAATGACCTCCTTGCACTATTTGGGCTGATTAAGAGCCCTATTGACCTCGAATTCTCACAAACAAGATACCATTAGATTCCTTGCTCAATTTCCTATGTTTTAGAGTCAATTAACTTACGTTTTAGGCACTGTGTCACCTCTAGAAAATCCATTTAACCTCTAAATGAGGATTTTAACCCTAATTTCACCTCTCTTGATCTAGGAGCTACACCCGAAGTTGACATGGAGTTTAGGGAACCTCAAGCAGCATCAAGAGTCCCTGATGGAGCCTCATCGCATCACCATGACCCCTCAGTGACTAGAGGTAAAGTGATCCAACCCTTCCATCCCCCTTTTGAGTGCATGTTTTATGCAAACCGATAGCCTGTACGCCCCCACTCCTCTTACTGGGTATGTAGACCCTCTTGCTCGTATCAATTAAGGTGCTTGAACCTGAAATTGTCGTGATTGATACATGAATGCTAATTCACCTAATAACAGTGGTTGATCACTTAAGATGCAAATTGTTTTGAATAAATGACATTCAATCCTTGGATTATCGAATGGAGAATGAATTCACCAAACTACGAAACTACTTGCTCTATAAAGTGTATTAGACACTAAGGGAAATTTTTGAACCCTAAGAACAACTAGATTGAGAGAAATAAACAAGCTAAGATAACTTTGGAACCCTAAGGAAAGCAAGGGACATGCAAATCAAAACTAGGAACACTAGTGAAACTCAAGACACATGTTTGGATCAAAAACAAGTTGTACTTAATAAAATGAGAAATCAGGTTAGGAGATCAACTTGGGGATGCCGATGTGGGAGATAAGTTGGCCCTCAAGTACACGAGTACCGAGGAGAGCTGAGCACCCCTATGGATGCAAAGAGAAAGCTAACCTCCCCATGACCTAGGTCCAAGAGAGCGTTGACCTCTCTACGCGAGCTCCTAACTAGCCCATGTTGAGCCGAGGTACGCATTATTGAGAAGTGGTTGGTTCTGGTTGTATATACCTATTAATGGAAACGACTGATTGCGTACTAACATAGCGTAACTCCCCACGTACTTATCGTATGTACTGTAGTCACCACTACACTTCGACTATGACCCCAAGTCAAGGGGTAGTCGACTTAATAGAATAGATACAAGGCACCCTTTCAATCAGGAGAGTGTCCTATGGTCACCCTACGACTCATAAAATAACAAGAAGATCATCTCAAGTCTCCGAGAGAAAGATTAAAGAAAATTTGACCAAACTACGAGGGGTTGAAATGAGTTAAACAAAACCAACATAAAATTACCAAGTATCAATAAAAATAACCTCTATGGGTCTTACTATTCTTTACTCCACTATAGCCCATTCTTCACACGTGTTTTCTCGCACCACTCTACTCAACTTTGCTAATGTCTACCCTAACACTATAGTTGTAGTAGACACCAATTCTAGTAACTATAGTGTAGTTTTCACTTCCCTGTTGTAGTTTTCCTTTTCAATGCAACCGTTATAAAACTTTGTTTCCTTCCTACACTCTTATTATGTGTGATGATAGCTTTGTGTTGCACTCAATTTTCAATTAGTATCTTTCATGCTTTCCTTAATTTTCTACTTTATTATGATTGCACGTGTGGCATGTAGAAATGCCTTATATATTATGTGTTGGATGACTAGATCTTGGATAGTGAACGCAATCCAACCCAACCCATATCCGAGTCTGGGTCATAACAAGAATGGATGTTTGGTTTATGTGAAAGCTCCTCTCACGAGGAGGGGAGAAAACCATGAGAGAACCCTAACATAAAGATATTTTGTGAAACAAACGGGGATATAAGAACCTTTATAAAGGCTGCCACCCACCTCACAAATCTCACTCACTCTATGGGACTAAATCCAACCACATACACATCTTTCCTCCAACAAAAGGGGAAAAAAAAAGAACTTGACTTTTCTTCCTATTTATTTCCTTTTTATGAGTTGTTTTCCACTCTAACCCCTCCTATCACACATTTCCCATCAACTTCTCACCACCCAACCTCATCACACTAAAGATTGTACCACTATTGTTCTCCTCCCCATTATAAGGTTCATTCACACTATCATGCCCCTTCCATTCCTCGATGGTCCAAAGGTCATTCACGTTGTAGCTACCATGCCCCTCTCCTTCCCTGATAGTATCACCTGAAACCTGCCTTGTTACTATTGCCACTACAATGCCAGGTTGTCGCTTTATCTACCATCTAGGCCATGGTTGCCCCTCCAACCTCCTTGTCGCTATTGTTCAACCAGCCCCTCCCTAACTAAATCCTTGCTTGAACCACCTGACATAGCTTGTTGCGATGACATGACATGCTTAATGGATGGATAAGAGTTTGCTGAGAATATATGGGGTAAAGTTTTACTGCCAATTAATGGGAAAGTTGCAATATAAGCATGGTATAAAGGATGTTCTATAAGTGATGTGCAACAGGAATCCTTGGGACAATAACCATCTTACCTACCATCTGGCTGCTCAAACAGAAAGATAGGGTGTGGCAGGAGTAACAAAAAGAAAACATAGTTACCTGTAAATCATCTTCAGAGTCCAAAGATGGATCATCAGAGATGTCACCATCATCCTCAAGCCTTCATTAGCCAGCCAACACATCCAAAAGCTCTGTTTATGGTTTATGGGTATTGAATTCAGTGGTCATAACACTACAAATTACAAATGCAAATACAACTCTTGACAACAAAAAATATTGAGATGCAATTACAAGTAAATCATATGGGTGTAAAATTGGTGTTTGAAAATGGAAAAATTCTAATTTCTAATTCATAAATTTTCCTAATAAAGCATGGTAAGAAAAAGTAAAGATATTGAAGATATAGTGTTCCTAAAGATCCATTAAAACAGCAATAAATTAGGCTGCAAAATTTGTTGGATAAATTGATCATGCCAATATCCATATAGAATTCAGTCCCACCTTGTGTGAGAGCTTGAGAGATTTGTAGTGGCCTAAATATAAAGGCTCTTGTACCTGTTTTGTTTTTTTGAAAGGAATGAATATGGTATCCAGCACATACGGTGTCCTCCCATAACATGTAAATCCTTGGTCTTCTAATATCATGTTGTGCCTACCATTTTTATTATTTCAACACACTTATGGGCATGCTTTGTGAAGCAAAGTAGCTTCCTTCATTCTAAGCAACTCACTCTTCCATGACCAAACTTAACACATCGAAGTCTAAAATCATTTCGTTGGAAATGAAGCCAAAGAGGGAAACATTATACTCCATTTTAACCAAAGCTATTCCTTGGTGTTGCCTTACTTTTTTGTGCAGTAAGCTGTGCTTGTTTAATATCCACACTCTAGCACGAGTAGTGTTATATGTACTAGTTTGTGATGGTGTTTTTTATATTTCTGTCATTTACTTGTTGAATAAGTGGGATGTATTTGTAATCCATCATATGTTAGTCCCCTGTATAAAGAGGACTTGGATTTCTAATTACATTATGTCATTCCTCCACAATATCCACATCATTGGCAGATAAAGTGGCACTCTTGTGCAATTGTATTCCCCGGTATTTGAAAAGGACCAATAATATCCTTGCAAACAGATTTAACAATTTCAGTCATTCTCAATGTGAACGACTGCTTCTTACTCCTCGAAGTTTATAAGATTCTTGCCTATGAACGTGCAATAACCAGCCGTAGAGTTCCTACCCTCCAGTGAACCTGTTTTATCAACAAAGCCCACTTCCTCTGGATACCTATGCTTGACAATGACCATATTTCTCTGTTCATGAAGTGATTCTACCAACTACACAACTAATATCTGGTCAAATCCCAGTAACATATAGAATCTTCCCAATTAATCTTCTATCTCACTTTAAATCATTAAAATCAACATTGTTGCATTGAGAAACACAACCCTTAGGATCCTTGAGTAATTCCCATACACAGAGCACTGGCAAATAAAAGGTTCAATGGAAGATCAATTGCTAACAATTACATCCTTGAATAATATAAAGCCTGGTTAGACATCACCAATAGTAGTAATAGCAGAAAATGAACTATTTGCAAGATTAAATGAAGCATCATGAGCAAGCAAAGAAATAGAGATCAATAAAGTAAGCCTACTAAACAAGTGATGTCAAATGCTTGAATCACCTATCTACAAGTTCTACATTTATGGACAAAATAAGCACCATCACCTTTAGCCTCGACAAATGTAGTGGAATGTCAAAAACTAGTCTACTTAGACAATGAAATTGATGTGGAGGCATTGATCATGCTCTATAGTCATCTCCAATTATCACCACAAAATCATTATACAAAGGAACATGATTGGTTGTTTCTACAACTGATTGTGACAACATGGACTTCTACCAAATCCAAGTGAGTGAGAAAAACTGACCCTGGTAACTAATTGAGTATGCCTAATTTACTCTAGTCGCAGTAGATATGACAACACCTCTTCAGTGATCCTTTCTACTGAGTTTCTTTCATTAGTGATGACCCCACCACTCATGTAGCCATTTTTCCTTATACCAATGGAAATTGTCTTTCATACCATTTGTAGACTGAATAGACCCACATCGATCACCCAAATGTTAAAGTCCAAGTTATCAAGTAACAATCATTAATACTAATAACCCACTACTCAGTTCGCTAGATTTCCAATGCAGTACATCTTTTGGGGTCCTATAGCATTCTTCGCAACACCTTTCTGCAGCATGATTAGTCCTCCCCCACAATGAGTGCATGAAAGACAGCCAAGTTCCCAACCACTGCCTTCAATACCAACTCAGCCACGAAGGCTATATGGCCATAGCCACCCACACTACATCCATGTAAGAAAAAAGATAGCAAGGAAAGATGTATCAGTATCTCATGCCTCCAAGGAACTTCAGCAACAAAATCAAATATATGCAGAAAAAGAAACGTCTCCATTGGAATAATCATTCCAGCAAAAATATGCTTTTCATTCATAAAGTACCTGGAAGTAATCCCGAGAGAGATCTGAAAACTAGTAGATTTTTATGATTGTTTCCTCATAATGTCAAAGATAGGGTAATAAAAGCCTAACTCTTTTTAAGAGATATTACAACAGAGAGACATAATTGATAAAAAAGAGGCCCCTAACCCCAAAAGAAGATTTTCTCATTAATCTCATGGTATATCCAGCTAAAATAGTTATGTTAGAGATCCCATGAATCTCCATGTTGGAGATCAGGAGATCCCACGTGGAGTAGAGGGCAAGGAAGTCCTTGACAAAGTTATTTCGTTTCCTTAATTTGATTTCTAATTTTAGAATTATCCTTGGAAAGTTTGTTATATTATAAATTTATTATGATTAGAGATATGATTTTCCTATTTTAGAATATTATAGTAGGATTGGAAAGTAGGATTGATTTCTCTATAAAACAGGTCGAATCTCACTGTTTCTACTTGAATTTCAATAATATAAACTCCACATCTGTTCACAAGTTCCATATCTGCTTGGCTAATTTTTTTTCCAGTCTTGCTACAATCTTCCAGAAACACTACCAGCAAGCCAATTCATAACAAAATTACTATAACCCACTCATTGTGAGTAGTAATCCACTAAAATCAATTTTCTTGGCATCAACTTTACACTCAGGCTTCAAGAGGACATGCAGCTTCTCCTAACATCCAAAAAAGGAAATGCCTGAGCTTGAAGAAGATAAGTGGAAAATAATGATTGATCTTATTTATGAGAAAAACCCCAATACCTTTTTATATAGAGAGAGATTTGGGTAAATAATAATGCATGTTCGGACCAAAATAAGAAATGACAAAAACACAACCAAAAATTGGTAAAATAGCCAAGGATAATAGGAGTCTCAACACTTCCCCTCAAGTTAAAGAATAGATGTCAATCATACTCGACTTGGAACAACAATAATCAAATGCCGATCAAGGTAAAGGCTTCGTGAACACATCAGCAGTCCGATCCTCGAATGCAACATAAGTAGTACGCAGCAAACCACGCTGTATAAGATCTCTGGTGTAGTGGCAGTCAACACCAACGTGTTTGATGCGCTCATGCAACATCGGGTTAGCTATGTATGCAGCTGCTCGATTGTGACATCGCATCTCCATAGGTTCCTCAATCTGGACATGCAGATCATGCAGTAGAGACCGTATCCAAACCACCTCTGCAACAGTTTGAGCCATCGCCCTATACTCTGACTCTACACTGGAGCTAGAAAATGTCCCATGTTTCTTGCTCCTCCAGGTAACCAGATTACCAGCCATATAAGTACAGAAATCAATAGTGGATTTCCTATCAAGCACACATCACGCATAATCAGCGTCAAAATATCCTACCGTTGTCATAGGAGAGCCTCTCTAAAAGAGAATACCACAACCTGATGCTTTCTTCGAGTATCTGAGCACCCGCATAGCTGCCTACCAGTGCAGCTTCGTCAATCTCTTCATAAATTGGCTGAGTCTGCCTACTGCCAAGGAAATATCAGATCTGGTAATAGTCAGGTATAACTTGCCCACAAGCTATTTGTATGCTTTGCTATCAGCTGCCTTTGCCTCCTCATCATGAAGATATACCTTAGGATCCATAGGAATATTAGTTAACTTGGACCCCAGCATACCTGTGTCCTAAAGAACATCCAACACATACTTGCATTGAGAAAAAAAACAATCTCATCTCTGCTCCTAGGGACCTTGATCTCCAAGAAGTATCTGAGCTAACCCAGATCTTTCATAACAAACTGCTGTGCAAGACTCCTTGACCTATCTTATCCCAACCTCATCTTCGTCAGTGATAATCAGGTCATCTACATAAATCAGTAATGCTACCACACCATTCTCTGTTTTCTTGACAAATAATGATCTGAAGATCTCTGTGTCTCCATCCTCTGCAATACATATGCGAGCTTCTGAAACCAAGCTCTCGAGCTCTACTTCAAGTCGTAGATGGCATTCCTGAGTCTGCACATACACTCCCCCTAAACCTCAAAACCCAGGGGCTACTGCATGTAAACCTCCTACAAATCATCGTATAAAAAAGTGTTCTTCGCATCAAGCTGGTGTCACCACCAATCTCTATAACAACAGAGATAAGTACCCAAACAATGACAAGTCGTGCAAAGGGAGAAAAGATATCAAAGAAGTCCACCCCATGTCTGGGTGAATCCCTTCGCCACCAACCTGACATTATACCTTGAAATAGACCCATCAGGGTTGTACTTTAAGGCAAAGATCCATTTGGAGCCAATCGATCGCGCACCTGTAGGAAGCGAGGTAAGCTCCCAAATCTATCTGCACCGAAATGCAGCCATCTCATCCTCTATGGCTTGACACCACTTTGGATCAAGCATAGCCTGCTGGCAGGTAGATGAAATGTGTGAAGTTGTAAGTGCCTGACAAAAACTGTCAAACTGAAAACCAAGACCATCTATAGCCAAACTACCTGCAACACGATATCTGGACTTACACATGTGTGGCGCCTTCCTAATGGTAATAGGAAGGTCATAATCATATAGTATCTCTGACTGAGTCTCTATAAAAGGAACCTCACTACTATTGTGATCTGCACAGTAAGGGGGATCAGGTTGAACTACTATCATCAGAACCCATCTCAACTGCCTGTGAAATATTAGTCATTAGTGCAAGCGGTGGCCTTTGTAGTGTCGTATGAGGTCTACTATACATGCTCAGCAGACCATGTAATCTCTAGTAGTCATCCAAAGAGGTAGTGGAGCCCAAAGAAGTCGGCAAAGATGTGGCAATTGGAATCACCTCAAGTAAAACAGGAGGAATAGGCATGGAAAACACATCATCATGAACACCCGTCTATCCAGCAACCAAAAAATATAGTGTCGTCTCATGAAAAGTTACATCAACGCTAACATAATGCTTATGGTGGATGAAATCATAACATCGGTACCCCTTCTGACTCCTGGAGTACCCTAAGAAGACGCATTTAGCAGTGCGAGGACCAAGCTTGTCATGGCTTGGTGATGGCACATGAACAAAAACAACACGCCCAACAGTCCTAGGAGACACGTGGAAAAGCTCACCATCTGAATGTAACAGAAGAATCGGTATCTGCTCGCGACAGATTGAACTCGACATTCTGTTAATAAGGTAGCACGTCGTCAAGACAGCATCCCCCCAGTATTTTTGTGGAACACTGTTGTGGATAAGAAGAGTGCAGGCAACCTCTAACAAGTGTCTATACTTCCACTCTGCAACCCTATTATACTGTGAGGTATGGGGACATGTGGTCTGGTGGATAATCCCACGAGTCATGTAAAACTTTGCAAGTCTAGCAATGCAGAACTCGAAGGCATTATTTGTACGTACAATCTTCACTGTAGCAGAATACTGAGTCCTGATCTCCAAGAGAAGAGTCTCTATAATACCTCCAACATCTACCTTATTCTTCATAAGAAATACCCAGGACACTAGTAAAATTATCAATGACAAAAAGATAATAACAATGTCACATCCTGTTTAGAACTCTACTCGGTCTCCAAACATCCATATGAAGTAACTCAAAAGGCAGCCGCTGATCCAGGAGAGGTACTGGCAGGAAAAGAAGACCGACAATGCTTACCTAACTTACAAGCATCACACCAAATAGTGATGGCAGGTGAAATATGTGTAATCACCCTCCCAAGGTGGTCTAAAGACAGGTGACCTAAACGAATGTGCCACTGTAAGACTCCCATCATCATACCTACTGGCTCCTGCAAATGATTCTTGGCCAAGGTGATAAAGACAATTCTCCTCTATACCTATGGCTATGGTCTTCCAGTGAACTTATCATGGATGATAAATCCAACCTCATCAAAATAACCCTACAATGAACGTCCTTCATGATCCTGCTCACGAACAACAGGCTCATGGGAAACTCTGATACATGTAGTGCTCTCAGCGGTCGCAGCGTAGGGGTTGTAGACACTTCCCCTTGCCCGACAATAGGGGAGTGCCTACCATCAGCAACCTGCACTATTCTCCCTGGTGCAACAAAACTAAGCGACCGGAACAAGCCCTGATCCCCACAAAGATGCCGTGAAGCACTAGAGTCAATCAGCCATCCTATACCATGGTGACACCTGTCATGCTCCTATAGCATCAAACCTACACACTCTACCATCCTTGCCACAGTGGTAGTATCGAATGCCATCTCAGCTCCTCTTGAACCTGGCATTGTGCCTAGCAAGAATCAAGGGAATCACCAAAAAGATGCCACAAGAGAGATCTGAAAATTCTAAAATCAGAGAGAAAGTGGCCTCTTGAACATGAAGTTTACGATCTAAAGACCTTAGATATCATTCCAAGGATCACAAGTGCCCCTTAGATCAAGGTTTAGCACATGTTAGGGCACGAGGAAACCCCCCTAACAACGCCTCTAAGCGACGCCACACTCCCTCGCTGGTGAAGAAGCCTCCACCAATCACCACCACCCCACCACCAATCGACAGAGGAGTACACAGACCGATCTGCAATGGAGGCGAATACAGATCGACGGTAATTAGACCACCCCCGTCAAACTGGGCAGAGCCCTAACCAAAGTCTGGGCGGCATTATGTTGCTGCTGCTGCCACAACTATCCCAACACCAGTGGTGTTCTAGTGAGCGCTAGGCAAGAAAGAGAGAGAAATCATGGGTTAGGTGTGTGTATAAAGGCTTGTGACGGTGGGATACCGAAGCCCCGATCTAGAATCGTTACTCTAATACCAAGTGAGAAAATAATAATTGATCTTATTTCTCAGAAAAAGCCCAATACCTCTTTATATAGAGTGATTTGAGTAAATAACAATGCATATCCAGAACAAAATAAGAAATGACAAAAAACATAATCAAAAAATGGTAAAATAGCCAAGGATAAATAGAAGTCTTGCCGTAACGGCCATTAAATTTGACCTAAATCCCTTTGTATAATTTGTCCACAATTAAAAAAGGTCATTTATCTGATCCAGAAAGAACCAACATTTGAAATGCTCGACCTTCAAAATCAGAAACGAGAGAAAACAAGAGCATATTTGAAATTCTCATCATTCTAAATCAGGAACAAGAGAAAACAAGACTATATTGAGTACAATTTTCACTTGTTTCTAGCTTAGAATGTCAAGTCCCCAATCATAACTTAAAAGGAAGCAAGAAAACAAATAACATCAAGATACTGTATAGATATTACCGAGCAGCAAATAACCATGTTAAAAGTAAATCAAGTCATCCTGAAACCATCTCCACTTATTACACAAGCTTAACCTATCCTTCTCAAATCAACAAAGTTATTTGAAATTCTTTAAAATTTCACTATGATAATATCTATGGTGTCGTCTACGTAATGAATAATACTCATGGTTACTATTCATGCAATGAAAAGTACTTGAGTTACCATTCACAAACAACACCCACATTGCATGTGATCAGTACACACAGTATTGTTCATACAATGGCAATAACTACATTGCCACTGCATGCTTCCAAAGCAGCACTACTGATGCCATTAAGAGAGGAAGGAAAGGAAGAGAAGGGATTTGGCAGAGCATCAGGTAAAATCCTTGGCAGGAACGCACTCTGTTTCCATGTAGAGAAATCAACATTATAAGAAATCCTAATCCTCACTATATAAAAAACGAGAAAGATCACAAATCCATCTTATTTGTTCCACAAGTAAACAAGAAAAACACATATATCTAAAATACTAATGTATCTAAAATATATTGTTTCCATACAGGTATACAATATAAATATCAAATGATGTCCATATTGCCAAGTTATTGGTGTTCACCATGGCAATGTAAATTACCAATGCAGATATAGGTGTACGTAAACATGTTTTGCAATGGCTTCAAAAGAAATGTGACAGCACCAACACAATAGCGTTTCTGGTGGCTTATTAGTAGCTGATTTCTTTTTTGTTTGGCTCTCATAACCATCACTACTGTAATTCACTACTAGCCATGAGCTAACATGTAGTAGAATCACAATGTCCAGTCACGTACACACTCAGAACTTCTTGTGTTCATATTGATGAGTACCCCAATCTATAGGGAAATATCTAATATTTTTGAAATAGAAATGCATGTAATGGTATGGCTATTTAGTTTGGTAATAAGACTCTGAAAGATATATGGAAAATATTGGAAAATATAACCTCGTATTTTAAATTATTCTCGCATTCGATTTCAAGGCACCTAATTGAGAGAGTGGGGATATTTGTGTGGTTAAGGATTTACATGTAACACCACTCTTATTGGATGTTTTAGTTTTTAGCATTCTTTTGAATAGTACTACTTTTGTCAAATCTTGGCATGCTATCTGATGCACTATCACTCCATTGTAGTTGACTATAACAAGAAACCATGCCACTTATCCCTTTTATCTTTTTCTCCTCTTGAAGTGCTTTCATGCTGAAAACATCCATATAAGTAAATCTAATTTTACAACTTTTAATTATCTCTTAATCATAGAGAAGGCAAAACAAGTTTCTAAAATGCAGAAGAATTTCTAAAATATAATATAGAAACTTTTACTAAAGCATTGACTCTTATATCAGGCTATCCTTAAATTGAAAGTCTGAACTTTTGATCAAAACTGAAACTACGAGCAGCCACAAATTGCCATGTGCCATCCCTTCAGAAAAGGACTAGGAGAATGGATCCTACCTGCCTAGTTAAGGCCCTATCAGCACTAAAATGGCTTTCTTTCTATTGAGACTAAAGACATACTTGTCATTTTTTGTCTTTCTGGGGTGACTGCAATTTACCCAAACCTCTCTATTATAAAAGAGAGGCCAAGGTTTCTTTGGTTAATAGGAAATCTATTTCTCATCTCACATGGTATCATAACAGCGGCCCTAGACCCGTGTCCCAATATCCCACCGAATATCCACCCTAAAACATGATTGAGTCACCAAATAGACGGTAAGTCAATGATGGATCGACGAGGCAACTACAGCGACGTGGGAGAGAGTTCTCGCAGCGCCACCACCGCCTTTGGTCTACCCACCATCACCGTTGCAACCACTCGTCGCCTGCCTCCCATCGTCGTCACCTATGATCAGCTGACCTCTCGTCCAGTCAATCGACAGATCTAGCACACATGTCAGTCATATGTTGGTCTTCTGAGAAACGTGATGAGTCTTCTCTTACGCCCAATATGGATGGTGATAAGTCCTCTCGCCATGGTTGATGGAGGTCTTTACCTCAAGCACGATAAGTCTCTTCTCATGCAAGATGTATGTTCGTGGACTAATTGCGAGCCCTATTCCAGTCCAACAAGGGTATGCATGTGCAGCCCAGACAGTGTATAGAAAGAAAACCAGGGCTAGAGGAGCTTGGGTTGTAGACTTCAGTGCCTCTGTACATCTCACAAAAGTTATGAACAGATTGGAAATCTCGTTAGTCTACACAGGATCCATGATGTGAGAGTGGCCAATGGAGCCACATCCCCAATTACAGCAGTTGGAAGTGTGCGCACTTCCCAAAAGATGGTGATCAGAGAGGTTCATTGTGCACCAGAGTTTCCAATGAACCTCCTATCAGTGAGTCGTATCATGTCATGCAGTGTTTGATGAGGATCACTGCTACTCTCAGGATCAACAGACGGGTGAGATTATTGCTGGGGGTATAAAGCGAGATGATCTCTATTACCTAGACACACCTACTTTGTTTGCCGGGGCTATGTCCATAGCCTCTGACCTTTAGCTGTGACACAAGAGACTTTGACATCCATCATTAAAGAAGATGCGACAGATATATCCTAAGTTGCCAAACTCCTTGACCCTACAGTGTGAGGACTGCCAACTTGGGAAGCACCACAGGAGTGCATACCCACAGAGAGTTGATGGGGTGAGTGTTGTTCATTTTTCTTTAATGCACCGTGATGTTTAGGGATCATTTAGAGTTTCTACTCCTAGAGGACATCGATACTACACTATCCTTGTCGATGATCATAGTTGCCTGACTTGGGTCTTTTTTATGAAGACACGCTTAAAAATACCACAGGTTATTCATCAGTTCATATCTAAGGTTCAGATTCAATATTCCAGCACAGTTAGAATTTTTTGCAGTGAAAATGCTCTAAAGTTTACGCAAAGAGACGTTCAGAGTCTCTTTTCCTCCAGGGGCATTATTCATCAAACTTCGTGTCCCCACACATCCTAGCAAAATGGAGTGGCAGAGCGCAAGCTTGGACATCTTCTGGACAATACTAGGACCTTGATGATCCATATGAAAGTTACTAAGCAATTTTGGGAGGAAGCCATACTTGCAACCTACTTGATCAATAGAGTGTCTTCTTCAATTCTTAAAGGACAGATTCCTTTCCAGGTCATTCATCCAAACTGTCGTTTTCTCTTCCGTTGAGAGTTTTTCAGTGCACTTGCTTTGTTCAGACATCGATAATCAAGATAAGTTTTCTCCTCGAGCATCTAAGTGTGTTTTTCTTGGATACTTTAGGGCACATAAGGGTTACCACTGCTATGATCCTATTCGTAGGAGGTATGTAGTCACTACAAATGTTACATTATTTGAGAAAGCTCCTTATTTCTCAAAAGAAGGAACTTCTATCCAACCTGTCTTACAGGAGACTCAGATTTATCATCGGCAGTCACAGACTTCACCTGATGCAATGCTGGGCCCTATTGTGACAGACGAAAGCAATTCAAACACAGAAGAGCAGTCAACTTCAAGGAGACCTAGTAGAGCATGCACTCTTCATCTTATCACACAGTATATCGGGGTGGCACATCTTAAGGATGGTGTTAATCAGTTTACCTCCACTATTACCACTGCTATTATCCCTGAAGATTTTACCCAGGCTTCTTAGGACTCCAGGTGGTGTGCAACGATGGATGAGAAGATGCAGGCCTTGCAGTCACGGGGAACATGAGATCTTGTATCACACCCTCTGGATGCTACATTAGTTGATTGTAAATGGGTCTATACCATTAAGTATAGAGCCAATGGGACTATGGACATATATAAGGCCAGGTTAGTGGCCAAAAGCTTCACCCAAACTTATGGGATAGATTATCTTGAAACTTTTTCTCTTGTCGCCCGCATCACCTCCATCAGGATTATTCTATCTGTGGCTGTTGCCAGAGGATGGACCTTATCTCAAGTTGATATCAAAAATGCATTTTTATATGGTGACTTATCTAAGGAAATGTACATGAGACAACCTCTACGTTACAGTAGCTAGGAAGAGCTTATCTGTCAACTGAAGAAGGCCATATATGGCCTAAAGCAGAGTCCCCATGCCTAGTTTGAGCGGCTTAGCTCCGTGGTTGAGAAAATTAAGTTCCAACACTCTACTTCTAATCACTGTGTCTTCATCAGGAAAACTGATGATAACATCATCATGAGCCATAACTAGCTTTAATTAATCAGGATTAATTAACAAATGCTCCTACATAATTGCCTGAGAGCCATAACTCACTGAATATCCATTTTGAAAAAAGAACAGAAAACTAAGGTTAATTCTAAAATTTTAACAGCATATCATGAACACAAAATAACCTAGTGCTTTCCCAGAGGTTAATCTAAGATCTAATGAGCATTAAAGTCTAATAAGAATGTCCACATAGATTGAAACAAGATTTCACGTATTTTAAGAACAATTCATAACCTACAACCCTAATTTCATACCCACTTAAATAATAAAGGTTCTGATCAGGATAAAATTCATCTAAACCCTCTAAATTCATAGAAAAATATTCCTTAAGATTTGGCATCCTTGATTTAACCTTTGAAACTCATTTTGACCTCAAACAGAGTCACAAACACAATTCTGTCCTAATTTGGATTTCTATGTAAATTACCCAATTAAACTTAATCAAAACTCAAATCCAACGTCACCAATTAGATTCATTGGATCCAAATTAGATTTGTACCAAAATTTAAGTTCAATCAGAATCCATTTTAACTTAGTTTGCATTTTAGTCCAGTCAGACTCTTTCTCTCTCAATTAACCCCTCAACTTTCAAAATCCTTTCAAATAACCCCCTAGGTTTGTTGTCTTCTTTGCAAGCAGGTCCCTGCCGCCATTAAGGTCAACCCAACCTCCAAGCAAAGTTTAACCTCCACTAAACCTACTCGAATCTTCATCAAATCCCACCAAATTCGGTGGGATTGATGTTCACACCATGGAGAATCGATTGGGACTAGTTTTGGATCCCAAATCGCATCTCATTGGCCATGCAAACCTACGAGATCAGTGGGTGCTTCTTGATTCCTAAGCAAGCCAATTAGGCTTGTTTCCTGATCTAGAGCATGCCTTGGAGCTCTATAAAATTTCCTCGTGCACAACCACTCCAAACTAGCTTGGTTTGGCCGCACTTCCTCACCAAAACCTCTCCCTCAGGCCTCCTCCGACCAACTCCGGCAACGTCTTCTTCCTCGACTTTCTTGCCCGCTGCCACATACCATAGGCAACGGGATTGCCTTCCTCACCTTCCTCCGCTTCTTACGACACCAGCAGAAGCCCTCTAGACCCAGACCCCCTTCTTCCTCGCCGTTCCACCACCGGAGAATCCTCTTCCATGGCACCGGTCAATCACAGTCAGCGCCATCTTTCCGCTTTCAACCGGTAAATTAGGTCTCTCTCTCTCTCTTCCTCTAGTTTAGAATTAACCCATTACTCTCTTGTTTCAACTGTCGTTCACCTCTCTTCCCCTCCGTCTTCCTTCGCTCCGGCCGAGCTCCAACGACGCCTCCACAACGACACAGACCACCAAACGCGTCCGCTCCACCACCATAAGCTCTGCCTCGTCCACTCACCCAAAACCCCTCACTCAATTTCACCAAAAACCCACTGAATCACTCCACCGAACAAACCCACATCCGTTCACCCCTTATGCCTCCGTCCGACCATCACACACCCTAATTCACCACGAAACTACCACCACCACTTTCACCATCACTTGGTGATCCGCTTGAGATATTCTAGCGTGGTTGTGAGGCCTTATTTCGTCTTTCAGGTGATCGTCGTCCTCCACCATCGCCTTCGTCATCTCACACGTCGTCCGCCCCTCTCCGGCTACCACATACCCTGCCACCTCTTCTAATAGCTACAGACGAAGATTGTGAAGCCCTCCAGTACCTCAATCGAAGACTTCAGCAACTACAGCACCTCCAATTGGCGAAGCATCATCTCAGCTGCGTTGCGCGAAGGAGTGGCAACTTAGTGCCACATCGTAGAGCAAAGGGCGCCTGCAAGCACATACAAGGAATTTGTGATATCATCTTTCAGCCCAAGACACGAGGGTCAAGTCCCCACGCACACCCACCTACCTGCTTACTCGACTGCTCACACCTCGCCTGCGATACACGCCCGCAAGCCTGGTCCTTGTACACGCCTGAATACCCAACCGGTTACCCAACTAAGCCCGGGTCTTTGAGAGAGAGAGGAGAAAGAGGATTTGTGAGAGAGCGGGGGAGAGTTTTGCTCTACCCACCTTAGACTCTGTGTTGAAGAAGAAACTCTCAACACTTAGCCTCTATAGAGAACGTCGTGCTTTGTGCTTGAGGAAGGTTTGAAAGAAGGCTTGAAGAGAGAGAGAGAGAGAGAGAGAGAGAGAGAGAGAGAGAGAGAGAGAGGCATGAAAGAAGAAAGGCTCTTAGATAGCCTTAACCTTGTGCCTTCTGTGAGGTACTGTGGTTTGTGACACTTAAGTTGTCTGATGCTATATACCTATCGGCTGATCTGAGTTGATGATAGCACTGTTGAATTATTTAAGTACTATAGTTTACATTGATTGAGTATGAGATATATGCTTTATCTAAATGAATAATTGGTGATCTAAATCACCATTATTTTATCTTTCTATTCTTTTTATCTCATCATTATTTAAATTACAATCTGACAAGTTGTATTCATTGAATATCTATTTTAGTGATCAATTTATTGTGCTCATTGATTCTGAACAAAGATTAACGTGTGAGTTCCATATTTGCTCCATATGATCTATCTCGGACTCTTTTTTGATTCTAAGTTATAAATTTAATTATTTTCGAACTGAAGCTTTGCTACGACGATTACTTCTTAAAACTCCTCGATAACCCGTTAACAAATACTAAGTATGGTGATTCTCTTCATGTAGTGATTTTGGTTTATGTAGATTATATGATTCTCACATGTGATGATGAGGAAGAGATTGCTCAAACGGTCCTTCTTGCACTCTACCTTCATCACCAAGGACCTAGGTGATCTTAGATATTTTCTGGGGATTGAAGTCAGTGGACAAGGATCATGTCTTTCCTTGTCATGGAAACAGTATACTTTGCAAATTCTTGAAGAGGCTGGTCTGCTTAGGACCAAGCCATCTGCTATCCCTGTTGAACACGTGTCTACAGGTCCTTTTGATGTAGATGATCCACCATTTGAGGATGTTACCCCGTACCGGAGCACAATGGAACATCTTTTATGTCTTATTATCACAAGGCTTGACATTAGCTTTACAATGAGTAAAGCCAGCCAGTATATGCAGGCACCACAATACAATCATTGGCATGAGGTATATCTTATTATTAAGTACCTAAAAGGGTCACTAGGTAGAGGACCATATTACAAAGACAATGATAGTCTAAACATTTTAGCCTACTCAAATGCAGGACTATGCTGGATTTGTAGACGACAGACGCTCTACTACAAGTTTTGCAGCCTATATTGGCAGGAATCTTATCTCCAGGAGGAGCAAGAAGCAGAGGGTGGTAGCTCATTCCAATGCAGAGGCCAAATACCGAGCAATGGCCCAAGCTGCTTGAAAGATTATGTGAATTGTTGGGTTCCTACATGACTTAGGCGTTCAAGCGACTATGCCAGTTCCACTACTATGTGACAATAAGTCAGTCACCTACATTGCCTCGAATCCAGTTTTTCACGAGAGAACCAAGTATATCGAGGTAGATTGTCATTTTATTCGTGATGCAATTCTTGCTAGGAAAATTAGCACTCCAAATGTTTCCTTTGAGTTTCAGCTAGCAGATCTATTCACCAAAGCCCTAAAGAAAAGGCGGTTTGATTTTCTAGGGGACAAGTTGGGTCTTGTTGATATTTATGCCCCAACTTGATGGGAAGTGCTGAGACTAGGGACATATTTGTCATTTTTTATGTCTTCCTAGATGACTGTGTAATTTACCAAAACCTCTCTATTATAGAAGAGAGGCTAGGATTTCTTTGTTGAATGGGAAATGTATATCTCATCTCACACTTTCAAAGCTTGCGTATGGTCAAAAAAATTCCTTGGGAAGAAGAAAGCATGGTGAAATTTCTCCCAGAGCTGATTTGCATACTGAGCCATAATAAAACCAAATGCTAATAGAGAGAAACAGAGAATAAAATTTCTTAGAGTGCCTGCAATTTGTCATAGATCCTATCCATATTTACCTCTATGACCTTTAACTTCTTGTGAATCTTTCTTTTCCTTTGAAAGCCCAAATACATCAAAGCAGAGATCTTTCATTGAAGTTGAAACCTGCAAAAGAACCCAAAAAATGAAAAAAGAAAAGGGGAAAATCAAACAAGATGGAAAAAACTACGGACATACACTTGCAAATTCAGATTCTGACGTTCCACAGAGCTCAATCAGTTTCAATTTGTCCACCTTAAGCTGCAAGACAGGAACAATTAAAATGATAACATGCATGACATAATAATGAAGATCGAGAGAGAAGCACAATGAAGATGAATGACAACCTTGTGTCTTTTCGCACACAGGTAAAAAGCAGCTGCCGTGAAAACTGGCCTGTTGAAATCTGCACTTGCCCTCCGAGAAGGTGGCAATGCCTCAAGAAAGCGACCCTTGTAGCTGCCAATTCGATCCAGAGAAAGTAAGCATAAAAGGCTAAGATATTACAAGAGATCAAATCCATTGAAAATAATAATAGATGCATTGTCATATTACAAGAATTGTGACCTTGTTTGGATCCGGGGGACATATCCCACAAAATCCATTTGAACATGTCATTTTCCAGGTTAAAGTTCCAAGAGACAACTCCAATTGCCTAATGTAGTTACTCACAACAAGCCTGTTTTCAGCAGAGTCCATTCAAGCATCGCAAATGATTACAACAACATCTAATGTCAAGTAATGACTTTCGCCACACCGTCAATATTGATATTGACCTATATATTTTACCAGCTTCTTGGGCATCCATTGAGACAAGAAATAGCAACCATTTCCTCAATTTAATTACACCCATTGCCAAACTTGCTTCTCGCTTTGGAGGCCAATGTTATTCTTAAGAATGAAGCTTCTCCAAGTAATCGATGAAGTAGACTATATTCATGCAGTAGTTTAACCCACTTATATGCAACCTCAAAAATGCCAAGAAAAAACTATTCCTCTCATCACGAGTAGAGATCTTACAGTGACAGACCCTTCTGAACGAACGGGATCAGACGGACACAGCCAAACTGTACGGCCAATTCTCGAACATCTAATTTCGCCCTGCAAAAGAAATTGCCATCACCCATTAATTGACATTTCGCACCGTTAAAGGAAAAAAAAAATCTCGAGCGAGGAATGCAAAAAAAGAGAAAAAGAAATTCGAAGTCTTGGAACCCACTTGACGCCGAGGCTGTTCTGTATCCCATTGAAGGACCTGATGTAAGCCTTCTCGGACATGCCGCTCAACTTCACGGCCATCTGCCTGTCGAACAGCACCTGGAACCTGCAAAAGATCCAATCTTTCCCATCTAAGTGAAAAGATCCACCAAAACACACAATTGGGTAACCCCCGGAACGCGCAAAGATCGAATTTTTAACCTCGTCGCGGCGATCTCCAGGCATATGACGGCCTTGCAGACCTCCCCCTATGACGGCACACCCAGAAACCCTTCAGATCAAGATAGAGGGGAGGAGAGGGAAGCGGATTGGAAGAAAAAGGAGGGGACCCACAATGCCGATGATGGAGGAGTTGAACTGGACGTCGGATTGGCGGCGGAGCTCCTCGGCCTTGCGGAGGAGGGGCATGTTAGAGTCGAGCCCGAGCTTCCTCGCGATGCCGGTGATGTCCATGGTCGATGAGATGGGGTCGGGGGAGATGAGAGGGAAAGCACGTGGATGGATGGGGAGGAAATGGAATGGGGGGAATGGCGGGAGATTGGGGAAAGGGTGGGAATGGGGAGCGGATTTTGGAGGGAAATGTGTGGAAGGACGAGATTTTGGTTGGGATCGGTGGGAGGAGAGAGCGTGGAGAGATGATGACAATGAAAAGTTGCCTTCGATCCCTATTATGGCATTGGATCGGTTTCCCGAGACCTTTTCCATTTGTGTCGTGTGATAGGATCGTAGAATGGGAGTTTTGATGGACATGATTGTTTTTTGATATAATTTTTTAAAGATTGTCACAATTTTAATTTATAATCTAATTTGAACTAAGTTTGTTGATTGATATTTTTTATTTTATTAGACTTAATTTTATTATGATATATCTTTACGAGTTTGTTGTGATACTAGGTATATTTGTTCTTTTTAATGACCTAAGATAACTTTTTGACAAATTGAAGAGAAGTTTAACATTTTCAACGTATAAATTTCTTAGGTAATACAAGCATTAGAATTTCAACTTAGATTTCTTATAATAAAATCAAGAGTTGTTATTGTTTGATGATGTCATGATAGGCAAGTTTATTTCTTGTACTCCTCGTAAGTCAATGCATGGTTAGAATTATGAAAAGATTCACATCCTAAAGAAAGATGGATTCTTTATGTTTAGAAGAATAAATCATGTCAAGATTTAAACTAATAAATCAATCAAGACCACTAAATAAATATGAATTTAGTGGAGAATTTACCCCTCACAACTCTACTTAAATAAAAGTAGTTGTTATCAAATGGGTCCAAACAAAAGGATTTTACTTTCATACTTATGAGATTTGGATATTTTGTTAGATAATCGAGGTATGGAAGCAAAAGAGAGAGAGAGACGTCACAAGGAGGCACACATCATAAATTATGTTGATTCATTATATTTGATAGAAACCCTTCCTTATAGTTTTGCCCAAGTATGATATGTATAAAGCCCTTAAAAATGTCTGGACAAGATATATAACTATAAGAACCTATGATTGACTTCATAATTAATTGAGGATAGTAATGTAATTTATTTCCTTGATTGTGAATTGGGGTCTTAACCACCTAATTAGCGAACTTGGTGTTGGATTGAAAATTCAACTTATGGACTTATATATGTAAATATATATAAATATAATCAAATAGCAATAAGTATTATGACTATCATCTACATGCTCATTATTTAAAGTGATTAACTAAGGTTATTATGTGGATATGGGCATAAATGCAAAAGGGTTAGCGTGGTTTTCTAAAGCTAATGCGCAGAGACTCTATTTGTGAATTGTGCTTCTTTAATGGCTATAAACATAATTCACCCTTAGCAATTAGTGTGCCTATTGCTAATTACGGCCAGTCATGGTCCCTAATAGGCCTTGTTAGTTTTCTCTGGGTCATTACCATCGTGACACCAGTGAGAGAGGATTTTAGAGAGACTCCAAGAAGGCTGTGCAGCAGGGAGAAGAAGAGGCTATCTTCTTCTAGGTGCTGTCAGAGGAGTCAACATCAAGGTATGGGGAATTATTTGAAGACCTCCACTGCAGCCCCTTTCATCTCTATACAAAGATGAATACGGGTAAGTCTTATATATAAATATACTTATATACGTTTATAGTCAATCATATTATTTTATTCATGATCCTGTGCTTAATAATATTCATATTTACCTATTAGCTATACTTAGGATCAGCATAAACTAGGATAGATGATTCATCTTCTCAGAAAACCCAAAACACTTCTTGTAATTATAGATAGTACCGGTATCTCTCCATGAGTACCGTTACACATGCATTATTATTGGTGAGTGTAGCTTGCCAATATCGATATTTAGCACAAGTATCAGTACCTGTAAACTACAGATGAGGTTTAAGGACTCCAGATCTATGAATTGTAGCCAAAGGAGTATCGATACATGTAAACCACAGATAAAGTTTTAAGTTCTTGAGGTCCAAAATCTATGACTTGTGTATACCCGTACTCATCACAAGTATCGATACACATAAGTCATAGATCAGGTTGTGGATTTATAATGACCAAAATCTATAAGTCACTAGTACCGATACTGAGCTTCAGTACCGATATATGTTGGTTATAGGTTTAGGCACCAGTACTCAACAAGTATTGGTGCTCGTCATGGGTACCAATACTTGTTGAGATAAGTGTTGGTTCAACCCCTCATAAATAATATTGTAATAATTTTACAAGATAAAGTAAAAGAAATAAAAATCGAAAATAGCGTATTTTTTTCTCTGTCATAACATCATTGTAGGTCTTGAAATTTCCAAGTCAGATTATCAAGAGTGTGAAGACGTACTATGTCGTAGGTCTTAGGCTATTATTTTATATTTTAAAAGGTTGTAATCTTCTTTTTATTTGAATCTAGAAATGTTGTAAAGAGCCCAAAAAATATAACATATACATAGTTTTTTTTTAAAACTGTAACATATACATAGTTAACTTAGACTCTAAATACTTAAGAAAAATTAGAAACAAAAATCAAGTCAGAAAACACTTATCAGACGTCCAACACATTCATCAAACATTTGATACCCAACTTTAAGGCGTCTGATCATGACATCAGACGTTCAGTTGCCTATAGACTTACCTTAATAATTTGAACACTTAGGTCCCTGATGAGGGGCAAACATGGCCCTCGGATCCAAAACTCTGTACATGTAATGACTCGTCACACTTTTAGCCTTTTAAGACGTCTGGACCTGTTCCCGGACATCTGAAAATGAAATTTTTGTACTGCACACTGCACTCTGGGCGCGGGCGTCGCGCAGAACCATCCTCTTCTCTCCCTTCCTCTTTCTTCCCCAAAACCTAAACCCCACATCTATTTAAACCCCCCTCCTATCTCTTATCCACTCCACACACCAACCACCAGCACTTTCAGTGCTGTGCAGGAGTAGCGAGAGGGGGCGAGCGAGGGAGAGCAAGAGGGAGGAAGGAGGAGAGCGCAGGAGGAAGAGGAGGCCGAGGTCAGAGGAGCTTCAGTGGAAGCTCGGTAGAGCTCGCACGGCCATCGCAGGCGCATGCAGGAGGAGAGGGCTCGGGGAGGCGACCTCCCGGCCCTCTGCAGCGGCTGGAGTTGCTGCAGTGCGAGGCAGAGCGAGCAGAGAAAGCTGCGAGGAGTTCTTGGCACCGAAAGTTTTCCAGTTTTAGACGTCTGGAGTGGAGTCCAAACAATTGACGGGGTACCTGGACGTCTGGAGCTAAGGCCAGATGTCTGAAAGCACATTTATCGTAAGGTACGTATCTCCCTGCTCCATGCATATCGCAGCGTAGGGGTAAATGTTGGCTAACCGTGCCTACAATGTCGTACGCAGGTGCAGCTTTGGGAAGGAGCGTGGAACGCTTTCCCACACGATTTTGGACGTCTAAACACATCTCCGAACGTCCGGAGGTGCGTCTAAACGATCGGAGGCATTGTCTGACGTCTGGAACTGCCTTTAGACGATCGCAGAGAAGGTCTAGACATCTGAGGATACCGCAGGGACTTAAGGTAAAGATTTGACACCTCTTAAGACGTCTGGGATTATTCTCAGACATCTGATTTTGAACAGTAGGCACGTTTTTGACCAGTTTAGGGTCCGATCAGGGTCCGTTTTACACAAACGAAATACTTGTACTTTCCTCACGAGTTCCTCTACGTACTATAGTCTTTTATACACTATTCTGAACTCTCCTTTTGTGATGCATTCCCTGGTATAGGGTTTCAGCCTGCTGCGTATTTAGGACTCGCAGAGACGCCTGGGTCTGCGATTCGAGCCCCCATTACTCCCGTGTTGCCTAGTAGAGTGGTTTAATTCCGTTAATGATATTTAAATAAGAATGTGCTTGTGGAAATAGCCGAATGGAACCCTAGGATGTGGCATGAGCCCTAGGGTAAAGAAATGAATGAACCGTTTGTGCTGTATGATGTACTTGCATGCATGATTGAGATAAACTGCTAGCAATTGCCTGTATTATAATTGTGACTTGCCTATTAGAATATGAGCTGCCTGTAATTAATGAACAATTACCTGTGAAATCACCAGTTGCATGTATCGAATTATGGAAACACGAGATGCCTGTATATGGATGAGAAATGAATTGTGAAAGGTGAAATCTAGATCGGAATAAATGAGGTGAACATGAGCATGAACCATATAGGGAATTACGAGTAGAACTCCTGTGGATAGACGGAAACCTGGAATGAAGACAGGAAGTGTACTGGCCCTTGACTATGTGGTACAAAGGAGAGTAACTGTCCCCTTTTTGTGTAAAGCGGAGCTAGCCTCCATTGGGTTAAGACCCAGGGTTAGAATTGGCCACTCTACACCTACTCCTGTTGGCCCTCGTGTACGTGGTACCGAGGCGAGCTACTAGTGTAGGGAGGGAGCTAGCCACCCCACGGGGCCCGGGGTTCAGCTAGCCACCCTACACCAATTTATTAGGCCCTCTGGGCAAACGGAGGTAGTCAGACGAGGGTGTGCGGACTGTGGAAGGGCGAGACCCCTGTTCTAAGAGGGTAAGGCCCTATACTGTTCCGTGATGTACTTTGGGCGTATTGATAAGAAGTTCATCATGATCTCTAATTACCCCTAATTAACTCGTCTTCCTAGTTAATTAGCTAAGAATATGTGAATATATGGGTTAATTATAAAATAAGGGATATATAGTAAAGGACTTTAAAATAAGTTTAAAATGCTATTTTAACATCCAGTTAATATTATTAATAATCTAATTAATAATTAGACTCGAGATATTAACAATCATTCATCTAATTAATAAGTTAACTAACTTAAGCATAATGTATACATAAGTATGTAATAACTTAAGTAACATTAGTTAATTAAATAAATTAATCTAAGAAGGTCAAAAATGTAAATTCAAGGTCTAAATATAATAATTACCTTATTTACAATCATATATAAAAAGTTGAAAAAGATCTAAATTAAAATAAACCCTGAAAACCTGAGTTTACATTTTGGTCCTTACAATTCATTCCAATCGGGTCCTTATTTTCCATATAGGTCCTTAAGTTTTATCAACACCATGTCCCTGACTTCTTCTTCTTCTTCTCTTCAATAGGTTGAACGGCTGACGATCGAGGGTACTTCCACCGCACAATCACCGCCCATCCGACGTCATTTCTCCTTCTTCAAGCTTTTGGAGCTTGCGCTCACCATCCCATCTTCATCCATCGGTCTGGATGACACTTTTATCCTAATTTAGGGTAGGAGATAACTTCACCATTGTCGGAGAAGACGCCGGTGGTTAACCTCCTCCTAGCCTCATACGCATCCAGATTCCTCCTCCTTCATCGCCGTCGACTATAAATACCCCCCTGACCCCCTTGATTTTCTTCAAGTTGGCTCCCTTCCCTCTTCTTCACTGCAGCCAACCCAATAGGCTATTCCCTCCACAACTCCGGCAACTTCCCACCTCATCTTCTGACTTCCTTTGTCCACCTTAATCAGCTCAGGAACTTCGCCGAGGTCAGCCGTGTCTCTGGACAAGGCGCTAACCAAGGAGTACCTCTACTTCATCTCACAACCGTCGTCGGAGATCTTCCAAATACCCACTGATTTCACTCCTCCATCATGAGCCTTCGATGAAGTTCCTTTGTCCCCTTCGTCCAGGTAACAGTAGGATAGGAGTAGGAGTAGGAGTGGAATAATTTAGTTTAGATAGTTAGTTAAGTAGTTAGTTGTAATTTCGAATTTCAGGCTTCATCTTCTTCGACTCCGACGAGCTCCTTAAGCTTGCCAGAGCTTTAATTTTATCTTTTGAATCAACTGTCCACCTTCTTCTATCATTCACGATCATTTCTATCACATTTAATCTCTAATTTGATCACTGATTCGCCTAATCCAAATCCACCTTCATCACCTACTTCTGCTGTCCATGGCAGCAATAGTTGACTTAATTCCACCTCCATCAGATCCTCCATCACTCACTCATCATTAAAGGATCCTAATTATCATCTTAATTTGATTAAATACTATATATAACTTAAATGCCTAATTTTATCTAAGCTCCTGAGCTCGCTGTCAATGGCGGCTCAAGAGTAGTTAAAACCTTAAATTAACTAAGTATTTATGATTGCAATTCTTTTATGACTTGTCTTGACCACTCATTTGAGTGGGAAATCAAGTCCTATGCCTCAACTAATTCAAATCTTATTCAAACTGAATTCATTGTCTAATCTTACATCTAATGAGTAAAAGAAGAAATTAATGCGATCCTGAGGTTCCTTGTGACCTCAAGGACCTTTTTAAGTCAAAAATGACATAAATTTTCTTTCTGTACATGAAATTCATCTTTTTGGGCTCACTAGAGCTCCGGCAAGTCAAATTTGATCTTCAGCTTGTAGAAGTTGATGGGAAGCTCCAGAATGACATAATTTTGATCACTGATTTGTTTGAGGTTGTTTATTTGGAATTTTAATGCCTGGAGCTAAGATTACTTATTCATCTTCTCCAACTCCGGCGGAGTTGGAGAAGTTTGTTAGGAAGTTTAAAAGTCACGTTTGATGGATCTAGAAGCTTCAGTGCAATGCACTAAAGTTGATTTTGCCCTTAAATCTTTGTAACAAACCCTTAACTCCTCTGACGAACAAACCACATTTTTAGTTCAGGCGACGAGCCTGAAACCCTAGATTCTTAGGTTCAATCATTTGTTTAAGGGGTTGAGCGAGTTCCTGAGGTTGAAAGGATCTTATCTTAGGCTTTAATTTCCTGTGAAGAGGTTTAGAGTAGAATGTCAAAATTTTAAGCCTTATAGTCAAACCCAAGCTTGAGACTTTAATTCTAAACTCAATCTGTTGAATTAAGGAGTCTGAAGTGTTTCTGAGATTCAAATGAACGATTTTACAGTGAATTAGAAGAGCTCTGTGAAGTAATTTGGTTAGAATTCATTAACTGCCAGTTTGGGTTGTTTTTGAACCCAAACTATTGGCGATGGTTTTTGGATGAGTTTGAATGCGATTTCTGCCCAAACAAGTTTGTAACAACCTTTAGAATATGTTCTAATCAATTGAAATTGATCTTAGTTGTCTGTTACAACTTTTTCTTGTTTAAATTCAGTCTCCGAAGCTTTCAGAGAAGCTTCAAGCTTCTCTACGTTACCTGAAGCTTTGAGAGCTCAGAACCCATTCCTGAAGCTATAGAAATACTTGTAGAACCTATTCAGAACCTTAGTTAAGAGAGAAGTCCAGCCTATTGGACTCTGTAAGCCTTAATTTCATTTCCAGGCATAAATATACCATATAAAACCCATAACTCCACCCTTCAAATCAAAGAGGAAATCTTCCCCTTAGCATTAAATTGACCCTGTAATCTTATAGAGCTACTCAAGAGCTTTCCAACAAGCTTTGATTCGCTTGATTTGGAGCTCTGAGCTAGGAGATATTCCCACTTGAAGTCAGCTCTAGAAGGGGAAACTTTAGTCCCATATCGGAGATTCTTGAGTGCCCGCCTTGGTATAAAAGTGTTTTGTTAAAGGCGTTATTCAGTTGTCAGCACTCGGCGCACGGTTACCGAATGAATGAGCATGCGTGTGTGTGCCTGCGAGTGTGCGCCTGTGTGGGCGTGCGATGTGTGTGGCCTTGGGAGGGCAAGGCCTCGGAGGCGGTCGGGCTGGTTTGGGTTGAGAAAATAAATCGGAAATAAATCAAAATTAAATCAAATCAGGCGAGGACCTAGTAGGGTTTGGTCCCACCCTATATAGGGTGCTGCGTATCCCCGAAAAGTCTGAGCCGCAAATCAAAAACTAATTTTTGGTTAAGAAAAACCGGTTCGGTTCAGCTGAAGCTAAGGATCAGAAGGCTGAAGGGAAAATCACTAAGGCGAAGGAAGAAGAAAGCTAAGGGAATAAGGAAAAAAAGGCTAAGGAAGAAGAAAGGAGCAGAAGAACTCGTAAAGAGGAAGAAAGAGAAGGAATAGGAACTAAGGAAGAAAGCTAAAGACTAAGGAAATCACAAAGGCAGAGTAGAAGAGAAGCTTAAGGAAAGAGAGAATAAGAGAGAAATAAAAGAGAAAGAGAAAGATAAAGGATAAATAAATAAAGAAAGAGAGAGAAAGAAGAAGAAGAAAAGAGAGAGAGAGGCTGACGAATAAAAAGAATAGAATTCATTTTTCTTGCTATTTGTTAAATTTATTTTTTTTCAATTGTTGTAATAAGGCATACTTTGACTAGATGAACTCTTATTTGCCTTAATTCTTTTGAAATAAGTTAAAAATTGACATGTTTACTTGCTAATAAAGTAGATCATTTGAGTAGATGTATTCTCTTATGGAATTTTGCATATTTCTAAAATTTAAATTATTTTGCAAAATTCATGTTATTAAAATTAACTTAATTATACCCCCTATACCTATAAGATGTTTAGAATTAATTGGTGAATTTAAAATAATGTATAACTCCCAGTGAATAACCTGGACTCAACAGTTAAAAAAGATCTAAAATGTTAGATTAACTTGACCCTATACTACTAAATCGACACAATTTCAAGTTAATCTAAGTTACTTTCTTCTACTCTTAATTAAACAAAATTAACTTAATTAACTGTGTTGAGGAGTAACGTGGGTATTAACGGAAACGACTGACCGCGTGTCAGTGCGGGGTAGCTACCCGTGCGCTTATCACGCGTGCTGTAGTCACCGCTATGTCTTGACAGTGACCTCAGGGTAGTTGACAGGATGTAGGACTACCACGGGGGACTCTCCCGACTAGGAGAGCACCACGTGTACCTTCTACTCTATGGAAAAGACTGCAATCAAGATCGTTCCCACGAGGAACATGCAAGATCGAGAATATCTGGACGCTTAAGAGAAATGGGTGAAACGGAAATATATATATATAAAACAGATAAATAGAAATGAGAAGTAAACATGTTGCTTTTACTGTTTTTAGATAATATAGATACCACTCTACTCAGCGTTTGCTGACTCTGTCTTTTCATAATACTGTTCAGGACCAGGAGTTGAGCAGCCCAACCTTCCAACTGCGGAGGGTGTTGGGCCCAGTCGAGCCCAACTGGAGTTTTCTTCAGCACTTCCTTTTCTTTTCTCTACTGTTGTAGTAAGTAATGGACTTTTAGTTACTGTTTTACTTCTATTGTTTACTTCCGCTTTCCGTTGTTATTGTTGTTGTGGTGGTATGTACTGAAATAGCAAATTTATTTTCCTTTACTGCTTTGTACTTTTCTTATGCTTAGTTATATTGCATATGTGAATGTGGTTTACTTTCCTGCTTTTGGTTATTTCTTGTTGGACGACTAGGTCTTGGGATTAGTCGAGACAAGCTAGTCTCGAGTCCTGTAGGGATCCTGGAATCGGGTCGTAACAGTACATGACTCAATAGAGGATCCGGTTGCCTGATTACAGGCGAACAAACGAAACCGGGTCAGCTCACCCCGCCTCAGACCAACCGGATCCCAACCAAAACCCTCCCGGCCTGCCAAAAGATTTAGCTCAGCGTGGGCAGAAGATACGGTAAGATAGGCTTGATCACCTACACCCTGATAGCTATCATGTAGCTTAAAAACTAGGGGTACCAGACTCCATCTGTTACGACCCAATCCCAGATCCTTACAGGACCCGTGATCAGCTCGCCTCGACTAATCCCAAGACCCAGTCGTTCAACAAGAAATAACCCAAAAGCAGAAAATATACTATAACCACACATGCAATGTAACTAAGCAGAATTAATAAAAAGGCAGTAATGGGAAAATAGAACGAGAAGTCTCAAAATTATTACATGCCATAAGCGGAAGAGTAGTACAACAAACATAGCCATCACAATTACAACAGACGAAAATATAAGATGAACAGAAATATCTAATACATACTAAAGTACTCACTACTATAAAAGGCTCTGGAACATAAAAGAGGAAAAACACTACGACTAGGCTCGGCTGGGCCCAGCACCCTCGGTAGCCGGTGGTGCTGGCTACTCAACTCCCTGACCTGAACATGGTTATATAATCTGTAGTCAACTAACGCTAAGTAGAGTGGTGGTTAAGCCATTTACATGCAATTTAACTCAAAGAAACAGGCAAGTAACTAATTTATTTATTTCCATTTATCTCAACTAGGTGTTTCTATTTTGGTTATTCTAATAAGGATCCACAACATTTCTTAATCTTCTTGTTATTTAAGGGAACGATCTTGATTGCAGTTTATTTCACGATGTAGGATGTACATGTGGTACTCTCCTGGCCGGGAAAGCCCCCGTGGTAATCCTACACCCGGTCTACCACCCCGAGGTCACAGTCGCCACGTAGCGGTGATTACAGCACGTGTGATAAGTGCACAGGTAGTTACCCTGCACTGGTACGTGGTCAGCTATTTTCGCTAGCAGGTACGCCCAACATACAGCACATAATAGAACATGGGTCTTGCCCCTCAAAACAGGGGTCTCGCCCCTCAACAATCTGTGCACCATCGCCCGACTATCCTGGTTTACCTAGAGGGCCTAACAAGAGTCAGTGTAGGGTGGTCAGTCCTAACCCCGGGTCCCATGGGGCGGCTGGCTCCCTCCCTACACTAAAGTAACCAAAGTCGATGTAGAGGGCCATTCCTAACCCTAGGTCTCCACCCAAGGGCGGCTAGCTTCCCCCTACACTAAAGTGACAATAGCTCTCCTCGGTACCACGTACACGAGAGCCAGCTCACTTTCCATGCAAAAGGGACAGTTGCTCTCCTCGATACCGTGCACTCGAGGGCCAGCTCACTTCCCTCCTACATACGATATCCGTTCCATACACACGAGTTCCTTTCTAGTTCCCCGTAGGGTTTGTACATAGACTTTTCATTTCCACACCCAATTCATTAAATGCATTTCAGTACATAGTAGATATTTTCATTCATGTCATGACTCATTAAAATGTGGTACAGGAAGCTCATGGTTTACTACTTTCAGTAAGCATTACAGCAATTTAATCATTTAATACATGCACATTGATCTTTTTTATCCTTAGTGTTCATTTCACAACCTAGGATCAAGTGAATATTTCTAAAGTAGCATGCATTCATCTTTTTCACCCATAGGGTTTATTTCATAACCTAAGGTTTAATCAAATATTTCTAAAGCATGTAATTTAATTATTAATTCTAGAATTAGAGAGAGGACCACTCTACCGGGGTACACAGGTTGAATGGGGGTTCGGATCGCAGATCCCGTCGTCTCTGCGGGCCTCGTTACTCAACTAGTTGGAGACCTATACAATTGACCAGCCACATCAAATGAGTTCAAAACTATATACAAGTGACATTAACACGTATAGAAACTTGAACGGAAACCAACGATACTTCGTTCGCGCAAAACCGACTCCGTTTGGGCCCTAAACAGGCCAAAAACGTGCATACTATCTAAAATCAAACGTCTGGGACAAAACCCAAACGTCTTAAACGATCTCAGAACCTCACCTTGCTTCTCTGCGGCTTCCTCAAATGTCTGAACCCCTCTGCAACCGTCTGAGGGTGATCCCAGACATTTGACACTCCCTCCAATTGTCTGGGAATGCAGTTAGACATCTGATGCCGTCTCCAGACGTCCTAAAGTACCTCGAAGGGCTTGCCACTCGCCTCTCCCACGTCTCGTACCTGCGCATGAGTGCGATTTTGAAAACACGACACGTAAAAGGTTAAGTACGTGCATGCGGTGCATACACAAGACATACATTGACACTCTGCATGCTATGAAACGTCTGGCGCCAGCTCCAGACGTCCCGAGGATCCTCCATACGTCTAGATGGAGTTCCAAACATCTGATACTGCGGAAAATGGTTCCGCAGTATCGTCCTGCGAGCTTCTCCTCTACCCGCAGACGCCGCAGCAGCACCTCCCGCGGCTGCAAGAGGTCGCACCTCCTCTCCCAAGCTCCTTCGACCGCACCTACGCTCTCCCTCTCCCTTGTCCATGCTCTCCCTCCCCTTCACGTCCTCGCTCGCCCTCTCTTCCGTGCTCCTCCGTCTCGAGCTCCCCTCCTTCCTCGCTACTCGGGGCGGCAAGGGGGACGAGGAAGGAGTGTCGCCGGCAGGGTGGTGGAGGACGAGGGTGGAGGTGGTGGTGGGGATGGTGAGGGAATGGAGAGGGTGGAGGGGTTTTTCAAGAGAGGAGGGTGTAGGTTATGTGCGTGGGTGGGTGTGCTGTGTGGGTGGAGAGAGAGAGAGAAAAATTGCAAGGTTTCCGCCTGCGAAATCTTTCTTTTCCCGCAAAGCCCACACACCTAAACCCAGGGGGTTTAAAATTACGCTTACGTCCCCATCCTTCCATAAAAACTACGAACGACCCTTGGGAAGGGTCATTTCACCATCGATGGGAGAGCCTCCTCCCCTATATTATAAATAGAGAAGGAGCCCCTCAAAAGTGGGGGGGGGGCCCTCCTCGAGAGAGAGGGAGAAAAATTATGTAATACCATGTAATCCCCATGGATTCTAGTGCATAGTTGAGAGCTTCATCCTCTCCCCAAATGTACACCCTTTGTAGTGGAACTGGGTCACCAAACCTTTATTCTCCTCTGTGTATGCATGATTGTCTGTCTACCTTCTTACGCAATGGATGATTAATGGCTAAGTAGCATCTCCTACACTAACAAATATGTTGGTGACCTTTCGAGGCCCATTAGTCCCAAATGACAGAATCTATATACAAACGTTCATAAGCTTATTCAGACATCCAATACATGATTCAGACGTCCTGAAAGCCTACCGTTGTTCATTCATTTCGAATTTCCTTTTAGATTTTCAAATCCAACGGTTAACAAATTTTTAGATGTCTGGGCATGTCTCCAGATGTCCAATAATGGACCGTTAGCCCAAATCTTTTCGAAGATTTGTTAGATACGAATTTTGCTTTTCAGATTCACAAACCATCACAAGATAAAGCTATAATTACTTTTCAAACGTCCATAACATTGGCTAGATGTCCAATATGTTGTCTAATCCTTAAATCTAAAATCCTGTTTATATCTAGTCAAAACATGAACAAATCCGCCTATAATTAGATGCCTAATTTTATACCCAGACGTCTTAAAATTTTTTCCCGGATGTCTAATAGAGAACTTATCTCCGTCCAACAGAATCAGGAACTCTGATCTTCAATATTAGATGACCAAACCTAAAGTCAGACGTCTTACATGATGTCTGACCAAAAAATAAGACATCTGATTCTACTATCAAATTCATTATGAGCCTGATTCGAGTTCGTTTTCACCCTAATCTCTTGGGACGTAACTCCAACGGCTAGCAGCCTCCTCCCAAGCCTTCTTGAAAGTTCCAAACTTGCCTATAAATAGACCTTAACCCCCCTTAGGCAAAGTACACCTTTAAGAGAGAATTCATATAAAAAATCACTTGCTCACTTACTCTGTTACTTCATTGCCTTAGTGCTACTCAATCATTCTATTTGGGGCAAACCAATTGTAACGACCCGATTCCCGAGTCCCTACGAGACACGAGAATCGGACCGACTCGACTAATCCCAAGACCTAGTCGTCCAACGAGGAAGTAACCAAAAGAGCAGTAAAATAAATCACATTCAACATGAAATATAACTAGTAGTAACAAAATACAACAGTAAGAAAAATAACTACTACAGCATGTACCACCACAACAGTAGAACAACATTTAACATAACATGAACTACAAGTAAAGAAAAGTACAGAGAGTAACACGAACTACTCACTACAGTGGAACAAAAAGGGCACAAAAGAACAGTGGTAACTCTACTGGACCCTACTCGGCCCAGCGTCCTCTGCAGCCGCTGACCTTGGCTGCTCAACACCTGGTCCTGAAAAGTAACGAGTGTAACACGTCAGCGAAACGCTGAGTAGAGTGACAGCTAAACTAAAGAAGCAGTAAAGTGTACAGTAGCTGTTTTATTTTCTTTCTTCCTTTATTTACGTCTTTCTATTGTTTCACAATTTATCTATTTCTCAGATCCTTCACTTGATTTCGAATGTTCCTCGTGGGAACGATCTTGATTGCAGTCTTTTCCGAACAGTAGAAGTAACACGTGGTGCTCTCCTGGCCGGGAGAGTCCCCCGTGGTGATCCTACTCTCAATCAACCACCCCAAGGTCACTGACAGACGTAACGGTGACTACGGCACGCGCGGTAAACGCACGGGTAGCTAACCCACACTGGCATGCGGTCAGTCGTTTCCGTTAACGGGTGTGCCCAAAGCACAGCACGGAACCAGTATAGGGCAGAGCCCTCTCAATAACAGGGGTCCAACCCCTCCACAGTAACTAAACAGGGGCCTTGCCCCTCCACAGTCCGCGCACCCTCGCCTGACACCCTGGTTTGCCCAGTGGGCCTAACAAGTCGGTGTAGGTGAGCTAGCAGAACCCCGGGGCCCGTGGGGTAACTAGTACACGCCCTACACTAGCAGCTCTCCTCGGTACTGTGTACACGAGGGCCAACAAGTCGGTACAAAATGGCCAGACCTAACCCCGGGTCCCTGGGGCGGTTGGCTCCGCTCTGCACTAAGCAGGTAACAGGTGCTTCCCCTGGCACTACGTACCCAAGAGACAACGCACCTCCACATCTTTCCTTCTCAGTTCCATTTCATTTTCTTTCCAGGAGTTCTACTTCTAACTCCCCGTAAGGTTCCAGCTCTTTTAACTCAGCACATTCAGGTTTCACCCTTTCAGTTTCACATTCATACAACCCATATTCTCAAACATGTTCATTTATTCATAACAGGCAGCTGTTAAAATCAATTTACATGCAGCTATTATTTCCTTTCCACAGTTTCCAAGATTGCAATATCTATATTCATTTCACTAGTTTTCCAGTCCTAGGATTCATACCGTACCCTAGGATCTATCATTCAATCTAGTTTTCCAGCCCTAGGATTCATGCAATACCCTAGGGTCTATCATTCAATCTGGTTTCTCATTCCTAGGATTCATGCAATGCCCTAGGTTCTATTAATTGTTCCATAATTGTAACAAATTATATTAATAATTTCTAATGCCACTCTACCAGCCACAACGGAAGTATTGGGGGCGTGGTCGGAAATCCCGCGCGCCTCCGCAACCCCCGAAACTGCAATGGAACGGGGTCCTAACACAAGGATCAAACACAAGGAGTTTCTCATAACAGTATATAATTACTGTAGATGGGTAGAGGATTTTATTCCGAAAAGAACGCAACTTGAAACGCGGAAAATGGATTCCGAGCGGGCCCTAAACGGGTCGAAAACGACGAAACAGTCCAAAATCAGACGTCTGGAACATCTTCCAGACGTCTTAAAAAGTGGGTCAGATGGTACCTTTGTTCTGCGTAGTCTCTCAGATGTCCAGAAGCCTGCGGGGGTGTCTGGCCTAGTTCCCAGACGTCCGATGGTCACCCCGGACGTTTGGAAGTTGTTCCCGTCGTCTGGTTGGAAGCCCAAACGTCCGATTCTAGAAAAACTTCCAGAATCAGAGCTCCACATGCTCTCCGCCCGCGACGCACGGCCGCGCTGCGCCTCGTCCGCCTGCTGCTCGAGCTGCAGCAGCCCTCCCGCGTCACTCCGTGCCCGCTGCTCCCCCGCCGGCCGGCTTCAGCTGCCCTGGCAAGCTCGAGCCCTCACGGCTAAGCATCTCCTCCCTCGCGCGACACCTCCTCCCGCAACTCGCCGCGGCTGCCGCTGCCGCCGCTCGCTTGCACTCGCACTCCAGCTGGAAGAAGAAGAAGAAGGGAGCGGAGGAGATGAGAGTGAGGGAGAGGGCGAAGGCCCTTTTAAAGCCGCGCGGGGAGAGAGAGAGAGAGAGAGAGAGAGAGAAGAAAAGAGGCGTCGCAGGTCTGCGCGTGCAAGTGCGCAGACGAAATCGCGCGTGCCGCAGAAATCAAATCCCAGACGTCTAGAAGGGGTTCCAAACGTCTGGTCAGACGTCTGGGCCACCTCCCAGGCGTCTTAAAAAACGTCGTGAAGCCGCGTTCGTAACACCAATACTCCTATTGTGCTTCAAATCCTCGCAATCAGGGAGTCTCACTCACCCTTAGTATTTAAACTTAATTACATATATCTTAGGGTGCTCTGTAGGTGTATTTCATTTTTTGTTTCATATACTTGTTGTAGTTGGGTGTTTAGCCTGTCAGATCCCCGTCTCTTCATAGTGAAGGGAGAAATCTTCGTTTAGGAATCGGAGGTGGGATTTGTACTTGAGGTACACTACCTTTGTTTAAGTAGTGTGAATGGTGGATTGATCACATTTGTGATCGCAAATCCTAAGTCAAGGGATTGGCTTAGGTGGTGGCTTTCACTTGGTTTAAGTTTCCACCTAAAACTCTTGTGCCCCCATATTTGTGATTGAACTTTTAATTTCGCAATTATTTTCCATTTTCACTATTCACCCCCCTCTGGTGCAATTTCAATAAGTTGATTAAGGAGTAATACCATTATTAGTCTCCAGTGCCGGTACATCATGAGTACTAGACAAGAGTATGACTGAACTCAAATCCTAAATTGTAAGCCATGAGTACCAATGCTTGGCATCAATACTGATACTCCTTTGAATATGGGGTCTGATCCTATGTGTCATGGATACCGGTGCACCAGTACTAGTACACAGTATATGGGTTACCGATACTAGTTCACCAGTACCGATACCCATTGAGTATGAAGTTCAATTATGCCTAGTTATGGTTCAAGTCCATCATAAGTTAGAAGTGAGTCATTTATGAAATAACCCCATTGATCGTCAATGGCCGGTTCGCACTAAAAAGGGGTTTTAAAATGTCGTTGTTATAGTATATGTCACAAATACAAACCGATATCACATCAATTTTATTTATTTATTTAATTTTTACTGGTTTATTCCAAGTCGTTCACTAAGAGGCAGTTATTGATATAAATCACTTTTTAAGTCCAAAAATAATCTTTTATTCCAAAAATATTGATTTTATTTACAAAAATAAATGAAAGAATCAAATAATTACATGAATTGATTAATTATGTACAAAAGAATGATTTAAAATACTTTACAATGCTTGAAAAAAGTGTACACAAATAAGCATCAAAGATTATGTATAACTATTCTATGTTAATTATTTACAACTAATATAGTTAATACCTAAGTATAGGTACAAAAATAGTTAATAATATTTACTATACTAAGTTATTATAACATACTAATATCTATAGTAATGTATATAAGTGTCGCTAAAACCTTAGTAAAATTATATACGTAGCATAAGGCAAAAAACTATTATCTATACTAACACATATAGCTATCTACAGTGATGGATGAGTCTGTCACTAAAGCTCTAGTTTTATTTATATACATATTAAAGCTCAAACATTCTACTCTATGTACATTTATATACATACTATACTATATTATTTACAATATACATTATTTATTTACATTATAATACATTATTTACATACATATACATTATATACTATATACTTTACATATATATGCACATGCACACTTACGCATACAACTCACGCATGCATACACACAGGGAGACACACAAGGCATAGGGGAAATCTCTAAAACTTAGTCGATTTCAACATTTCTTCTCCTCTTCTAGACCGGCTCAGTTCAAAAATTGGCTTAGTGAGCGGGCAACCTTTTCGAGGGATACACAGTACCCATTTCTAGGTAGGACTTGACCTCTACTAAGGCTACCCTAGTTTAGTTATTAAGTGTATTATGTCTAGTTTCATGCTCGTTAATGAGCCCACACAGGTCCACGCACAGTGCACGGCCCCTGGCCTAATGCACTGCACACTTTCATGTCATATGCTCATGTCAGATTGAGAAAGAGAGGAGAGATATGTGTAAGACGGCGCCCAACGCCTGACGACAGGGAAGGCAAGAGTAGAAAATCCTAATAAGGCGCTACAGCTGCGCTGGATGTGTGTTTGATTTGTGATTTTTTGCCCTCGATTTTAGGGCCATAATTTATTTAAAATTAAAAATAAATTATAGGGTTTCAAAGCCCTTACATAGGGCTACATAATTATGTAATTACTTTACAAAATTAAATTAGTTTATTATATAATTAAATTAGCTAAAGTTTACTAATTATACACATTAAATTAGAGTTTAATTTGTTAATTATTGTATAAATTAGTTATTAATAGTATAATTGACTTAATATAGTATTAATATACATAATAAATAATTTACAATAGATTTTTATTATATTTTATTAGCTTTATTTTAATTTATATAGATTTAAATACATGTTTTAGTTAGTTATGCATATAAATAAACTATAAATACTAGAATATAGTATAAATATGGTTTAAATAAGTTGGAAATACCTAGTATAATGTATTATAAGTAGACACTATAAATTATCTCAGTATTAACTTAATTTTCCAATTTATTTTATTTTAACTTAATAAATTACCACATTAACTTAATAACTTAATTATTTACTGTATATATATAATTAAATTAAATTATAGACATAATATTATTCATAATACATCTATAAATACATATGTACAGTATTAGGTATAAATATGTACATTTAAATAAATTTATAAGATTACTTAGTTATTATACATTTAGGTTATATAAATTAATATAAAATAATATAATACAGTCATATATACAATAAGTTATTCTAAATACTTAATTTACTACATAGAATACATATATAAGTTATTTATATATATTTTATATATATTATGCAATATTTACATATAGCTTATGTTTAATTACTATATACAAGTATATACATAGTATACATGATATTTTTGGGAGTTTTTGGGTATTTCTGATTTTGTTGGGTTTTATATCTATACAGAGATGGGGAATGAGAGAGAAGAATTATTTTTGATGTTTTTGAAGTTAAGTACTTTTATTAAGATTTAAGGTATACTAAATCGTCGGCTGGTATATTTTACCAAGCAGGGGGTTCAGAATGTCTTGAAACTTGACACACACCTAAAAATATACTTAATCTTGATCGATACACATTTATTTTATTTTTTTAGAATTTTCTTATGATTTTTATTTATTTATAAAGTTCACCAATTTTAAGCCTTGAAGGGTATTTCTAAAAGGAACCTAAGGCACTAAAAGAGGTTTGGGTAGCTGGAAATGCAGTATAGGCATTCAACAGTGTCCAGCACAACACATGAAAAGTGTATGGGCAGTTAACCAAATTGTCACTTCATATTTCATTAATATTCTCCTTTGGACAGTTTTACGCATGCAAAAGTAGTTGACAAAGAATTCAAAACTAAATGACAAGCAATTCTAATTGAATCCACATACACTTTCAGAACATGAAAGCTTGTAAAAATTAAGTTCTACACTAAATACATGTCAATTCACATAAACACTCACAACCCAGCTCAATTCCACTTTGATCAGATCAGCCAAACAATGGCTGATCTGCTGCACATGACGGCAGCTGATTGCTGCTCAAGTTATTACCGCTATTGTTTGTAGCAAACACTTAGATAGCTACTCAATGCAACTGCCGATCAATCACCAACAAATACAACAACTTATATAGCTACTGCCCATGAAACCCAGCAGCAGCTACCCAATTGGCTCAAATCAGACAATTTAGACCAGCCTAGATGGATTCAATCAGATCTTCTTAGGTTTGACTTGAATTCATCATAGCTAATCTAAGTTGAGAAAATCAAATCCTTGTAAAACTACTTAGAGATCAACTCCAATGCTCTTTTAAATATCTGCAAGCATAAAAATCCATTCGTATATTTTGAAATCTCAAAAGTCCCTAACATAATCTTTTCCCTACATTATAGACAATGTAGAGGAAATAGATCATATTAGGTGCTTGAAGTCATTTCCAAACAACTCCAAACCTCCATTAAAATCTCATAAAACCACTGATGAACATTATTGTCCAAATTGAATTTTGTATAGATCAAAAACCTATGTTGCCCTGATTTGGGCTTTTAATGTGATTTGATATCTAAATAAATCATCTTATCTGCTTAAACACCATTGATTAGTGTTCAAGATGATCTAGTGATTAACTCAGAATCAACTGGGTCCTTGTTTGACCTCAAATCAGTATCACTGATTATCTTTGGTTGTACTACCCAAAATAAGGCTTAAATTAAGTGCATGCTCATCCACAAATAAAACCAAATCCAAAACCTTGGATTTATTGCATTACACCTAATTTAGCGATTAAAACCTTGAATCGCTCGATTAAACTCGAATAAAACCAAATTAACTCCAAATCAAAAGATTGGACGTGAAACCAAATTTGAGAGAATCGAGCAATTCAAGACGATAAAACCAGATCGGGGGGGTCTTTGTGAACTTATGGAATGAATGGGAGAGCCCCCAAGTAGATTTTTAGGCACAAATTCAGATCTAGAAGCCAAGGCTTCATATCTGAATCAGATCTGAATTTGACCTTGATGGATGGGTGGATGATGAAAAGATTGTGAGGGAAAATCAGAAGCGATTCGTGAAGCGTAGAGAAAGCTGTATGCGTCGAAATGGAGGTGGAAAAACACCTCTCTGATATGAATTGATCAGAGAGGGTGGAGTGGATCTAAGCTAATCTACTCCTAAGCTAAACTAAACCATCAACTAGTGAATTCTAACATCTAATATACTCCTAAATTACTCTAGCTAACACTATAATTAATCTAGAAAGCATGAACTCTATCTAATAAAGCGAGAAATCTATATAAGGGAAGAAGTTGTCCAAGGTCACCAACCGGCGGCTGATGACGATGAAAGGGGAGGAGACCTTTAAGCTGACGAAGATGTCCAAAAGCCAATGGCCGGTCGACAGGAGGCGATTGACGGAGGAAAATGGTCTCTGTTACTGACCATCGAGGAAGGAGGTAGGGAGCTGAGGGAGTAGACGAAGGGAACCACTCAAGGGGGAGGGAGTTGGTTAGTGTGCATGCAGCTTAGGGGAGTTGCTTAAGTAAGTAGAGGAGTGAATGTGCTCACGGCAGAGGTGCGATTAAGCACTTAGGGCTTGGGCGGTGGGGATAAGAAGAGAGGCACGCGCGAAGTCCAAATCAAGTCGCAGCTGTTAGATGAGATCTGGGCAAGGTAGTGAACACACGCGCCGAAGCGCACGAATCTTCAATTGGAGCTGGGCCATCATATCGTGGATCAAGGAAGTGACAGCTGCGATCTCATGTGTTCATGCGGCTACAGTAGACCCAACGACGTAGCAAATCTATTAGAAGAATTGCGGGGAAACCCTTATGGGTGAAGGGGTGGAAGTTTAGCACAGAAGCCCATGAGTGGCAATAAAGGTATTAAAGCCATCCTCAGGTCTTGCAAATAGGCCCCCGTGGCTTTCAAACAAGTCCCTAGAAGGTTTTTTAATGTGAATAAATGTATGTGAATAAAGAACCTAAATGTAAAACTACTAATGCAAGGTCCTAGTGATGTCCAAATGCAACCAAGTTTTTATTGAAGCATAATTGAACATTTAGGAAGTTGATTTCACTTTTGATTTAAACTTTTGGACTCAAATGTTTGTTCAATTTACAATTGGATCATCATTTTACATTAATGAATAGAATATCTCATTTAATGACCTAATTTGGCATTTTTAACACAAAATTGGTGTTTTAGGTCTTTTTCACTATTTTCCACACTTAACACATTTCATGTGTTAATTCAGTAGTATTTAACCTAGTTTCTAGTTTAACGTAAGCATTTTAGCTATGATGAGACACACCTAATCACCCATCACATAGGACCTAATTTCTGAATCTTAACCACAGGGTGACTAGCATTTGAACCAAAGAGTGATTTTGACCAATAGAGGGGCATTGGTGTAGTGGAAAGCAAGTAGTGGTAAGGGGGACTAAAAGAAGGGAAAAGGAGAGGAGCACCTAAGCAAATAATCCAAGCCATAAAAGAAATAAGGGAGGAGCCCACCAATTCCTCTCGTCCTCGTGGAATTTACTCTTTGTCCTCCCCTTCCTAGCATGAGCGATGTGTGAGCTGAGGGAGAGAGCACCATCAACAGTAGGGCAAGGAGGAGCTCAGGTGGGGTGCAACCACTGTTGGAGGTCTTATTTGAGGAGAACACTCCCATTTGCTCACTATTACACATCATCAAGCAGTAAGCCCTCCTCCTCTCCCTATTAGTTTGGGTCCTTGAGGGGTTGAGGCTCCTCAACCTCTACATGTTGAGGATCTGAGGAGGGAAGTGTCTAAGACCCATTTTCTCTACATAGTTAGACTTCAAATCCAATGTTCTTACACTCATTTCAATTTGTTATTGCTACAAGTTTGAGGTGCTGCATCAAGAGGAGTTGCAGCTTAAGGTGAAGAAAGGAGGAGCATTACAGCAGCAAACTGAAACGACCTGTCACCTTTTGGTCCTTTAAGACGTTTGAGATGTTCACCAGACATCTGGAGAGAGAGCCAGATGTCTGAAAATGCTTTTCTTTTCGGCGCGTACTGTGCGCACACCACTCCCTCGCCCATGCCTCATGCCTCACCTTACGACGGCCATCCTCGCACCACTCCCTGTGATGCCACACCTCTCCCCTCACCTCCTCTCCCTTTATAAACCCCCTCCTCCTCCTCTCCGTCTCACACCACCACAGCCGAGCGAGAGGGAGAGAGTAGGGAGCCAGAGAGAGAGAGCGAGCGGAGAGTGGAGAGCTAATTGCGAGTCTGAACGCGAGAGCAGAGGGCACTGTGTTGCTCTGCTATAGCGTCTGCGGCGAGGAAAGCCAGAGCGGTTCCGCGGAAGTCATTTTTTCGCAGAATCAGACGTCTGGAGTGACATCCAAACGTCTTACCGAACGTCCAAAGGTAGAGTGAGATGTCTGGTAGAGATCTATTGACTGTATTTCTTCTTTGCCAAAGTCCTAACAGTGCACATATATGTGTCAGAAGTTGGAAGGCAGACCGAGGCAGTTTCAGACGTCTGGAAGCAACTCCAGACGTCTGACGGAACCCTCCGACGTCGGCACTGTGTTCTAGACGTTTGATAAAGGCGCTCGAGAGAGGTATGCTTGCGAGTTGATTTAAGGCATTTGGGATCTCTCCTAAACGTCTGATTTCTGTCGGAACTTGTGTTTTAGGCCAGTTCAAGGCCCAAACGATGTCGATTTTTCATAAATGAAACATCGTTGTTTTTCGTACGAATTTCTTCACGTAATGGTAGCTTGTTTGTATCTTTTGGAATCCTTTTGACCTGTCCATCCACGTCTTAGGTCTCCAGTTCGTCAGGTGTACGGAACCTGCAGAGACGTCGGGAGCTGCTGTACGAGCCCCCATTCCACCCAAATATCCTAGTAGAGGGTTCTAACTAATTCTCCAAGTTAAATAAAATGCATGCAATTAGTTAAAACCTAAGATGTGAGATGAATCCTAGGAAGAAAGAAACGTATGCTCTAGAATACAGCTATTCAATTGAACCCTAGGTTATGGCATGAACACTAGGGATAGAAAGATGCATGTGTAGAGGGATGGATGATTAAATAAATCATAAGCTTCCTGTACTACTCGAAATGAACTACATTATGGATAAGAAAAAATGAACTTGTACTATGAAAACTGAGATGCCTGTTCTGTATGTAACAAACCAGATATGGAATAAAGAAAAGTTCATGTATGAACCCTATAGGGAATGTAAAACGAGATAAGAACACTGCAGTACCAAGAATCAGATGGTTCTGGAATTTTTGCCGCCCACAAGCGGCCATTAAGGGAAGTGAGATGACCTTCATGTACATGGTACCGAAGAGAGCAACTATCTCTTGTAATGTAGAGGGGAGCTTGCCGCCCTTCGGTTGAGACTTGGGATGGGTTTGGCCATTCTACGTCGACTCTTGCTGTCCTTCATGTACGTGGTACCGAGGTGAGCTACTTAGTGTAGGGGGGAGTTAGCCACCCTGAGGGGCCCGGGGTCAGGCATGGCCACCTTACACCGACTCTTGTTAGCCCGTTGGGCAAATCAGGATAGTAGGACGAAGGTACGTAGACTGAGGAGGGGCGAGACCCCTGTTCTGTTCTGAGAGGGCAAGGCCCTATATTGTTCCGCACTATATGTTGAGGCGTACCCGCTAGCGGAAATGACTGACCATGTGCTAGTGTAGGGTAGCTACCCACGTGCTTATCACGTGCGCCGTAGTCATCGCTACGTCATGATTGTGACCTCAGGGTGGTAGACCAGGTGTAGGACTACCACGGAGGGACTCTCTCGGCCAAGAGAGTGCCACATGTGCATCTTTCATCACGGGAAAACTGCAAGAAAAATCGTTCTTTTAGGGAACAAGAAGATTAAGTAATGAGATGGACCCTGATTAGAGATATCTACACAAAAAACCATTGTAAGATAATTTGGATCGAAAGTAATATGTTAAACTACCTGTTAAATGTATTTTATGTTTAACCACCACTTTACCCAACGTTAACTGACTCCAGTTATATAACTTTGTACAGGTCAGGGATTTGAACAGCCCAAGCTACCGGCTATTGAGGACGCTGGGCCTAGCCAAGCCCAGCTATAGTTTCTACTACTTGTTGTAGTGAGTTCCTGTAGTTATATTTTCAGCACTTTCTGTTATGTTCTCTATCTATACTAGTTCTGTTGTGATGGCAGTATTCCTATTCTTGAAGGCATGTAATACTCTAGAATTACTGTTCTATTTCTCCTTTTGTTGCCAATTTCTTTCTGCTTAGCTACTGCACTTGTGTGGTTGTGGATTGATGCATGTTATTTGGTTATTTTTCATTGGACGACTGGATCTTGGGATTAGTCGAGGCGAGCCAATCTCGGGTCCTGTAGGGATTTGGGTTCGGGTCGTGACATAAACCAACTTACAAGCTTAGGTAGGGCACTTAATCTTTTGTTGTGAACGTTAGGTCAACATTTCAATGAGAAATCATGGATATCCCCTAATTAGAGTGGGTTTTGGAGTGGTGGTGTTAATAAGTCACCCCTCAATCTAAAAACTTGATATCATGTCACAAAAATGGGGATTTTTGTGTGTATCCATGGTGATCAATGGGTGTTTGGGAAGGTAGAAGATAATGCATATCATGTTTTGGAGTCATTTCCCAACCTCCCTAGTAATTGGAGTCGAGTTATGTGCGGTGTAGCTTGAGTAGAGAGCACTAATATGCATTAGGAGTCATCTAATCAATCGATCAGACGTCTAATGCGATAGCGCCAAACGTCTGATCAATTGATCAAATGACCGTTGAGGAGATATTTCCTTCTGGGCCACAGTAGGTTACAATATTGAACATCTAAAGGCACTGGCAGACATTTGATACTGTATAAAGGGACATCTGACGGTCAAGTCAGACGACCCCTATAGCAGGTGCACTTTTGGTCTCGAAGTGCGAACCATCAAAAGTCTAACGTGATGGTCAAACATTAGGAGAGGGTTCCAGAGGTCCTGACAAGTACCTAGACGTCTGATGGTTGGGGTATTTGAGTCATTTCAATAGAAGGCCCAAGAGACATCTGGCAAATATTCAGGAAGCAACGTCTAATATGACATTCAAACGTCTGATAGGCATGCTCCAGACATTTGACATCGAAGTAGATGTATAGCAAGCAAGGGACAAGAAGGATAACCCTGGTACTACACCAGGTGGCATCTGATTTGGACATCAGACGTCTGGTGAGGTATGATCATACATTTGACAAGGAGTACAGATGTCTAATATTGTTATATCAGTATGGTGCTAATTCTAACCTTAGGTTTGGTCATGTGGGAATTCATGGATTACCACTAAGGGGCTTATGAGCAAGTGCCTAAAAAGGCGATCCAATGATAATGTCTCTACAGGGAATCATCTGATATACACGTGAAATCACCAACCAAAAGAATTCCCCCTCAAGGAAGGGAAACACTAGGACTAATCATGAGATCAATATTAGCCAGTTGACAAGGGGTTGACCCCGAGTATCAGGGCAAGGTGGATGATAAGTGCATTAGACACAACCAACTCCTTGGAGGTAAAAGGCAAACTCAGTACAACATCAATTAGGCAACCCAAATAGGGCTGTCTGATGATGCTCCATAGGGTTACTAGGGGTTGAGGAGTTAGGCGTTCACCAAAGCCAGATGCGAATAGTTGTTAGTGCAAAGCACCAATTAACTAAGTTTTGATATTAACAAAATAAGTTATTTTGGTCTAACTTTGTATTTCAGAGTTATACTTAGATATGAAAGATGCATGAAATAAAATTTAAGATGAAGATGATTGAACATCTTAGATGGATATTTTGATGAAGCTCAAGAAAGCAAGAAAAAGCATTACATATGTTGAATAGCTCAAGGAAGTCTCAAAGAACAAGCAACATTTCTGTAAGACTTCATCAAGCCAAAGGAAGCTCTATATGTTCTTTTTATGTTTTCTAGAAGCTATGTATGAGCCAATGCACCACACATGGACACATGGAATTCTTCTAGAAAATCACTTAGAAATTCAAAATAAATTCAAAAATTATCAAAATTAATTGATTAAGAACATTTGAAGGTCATCTAGAAGGTTGATTATAAGTTTGAGATACCACCTTTTCAAAAAGACATTTCTTTCAAATCTTCCAACTTTCAAAATGGGCAATTAATCAATTAAGAAAAATGGTTAATCTATTAATGTCAGACCTAAACATAAGCTATTTGAAAAATTAATCAATTGAATTTGAAAATTAATCGAATAGAAACCCAATAGGGTTAATTGACTAAAGAAATCAATTAATCGATCAATTTTGGATTTCATATTCTAGACTGAACCAAGTTGTGCATAAATTAATTGATTAATTATTTCTTCATTAATCGATTAACTACAATGCATTAATCGACTAATATTAGTGTTAATCGATTAATTTTAGGATTTTTTGAACTGAATTGTTTCTTTTTAAAATTGCATATTTTCATTTGAAATCTAAATTTTTAATCTCGAACCTAAGGTGGTTATTAAACCTCTAATCACTTTCAATAAATATCTTATGATGGTTTAAAAGTTTTATGCAAAACATACTCTCTCTCTCTCTCAAGATTTCCATCATTCTAGAGATTCCAATGTGATTTCAAAGCGCTCCATTGTCATCTTTCAATAACGAAAAATTTCTACTCTGCTTTCTTGGTACCTTACTCTACAGTTTTGAAAATGGGAAGTTTGAGAAAGTATTTTTCAAGTTCTATTTTGAGCACACTTTCCCTTACACGTAACGTTGGCTCTATAAGACTTATTGTACTTTTAATATTCAGATTTTGGTATTGTTGGGTGCCTAAGTTATAAGTTTCATGTTATTCTTTATTTTAAGAGAACAAAAGACTTCTTGGAGTTGTCCACTAAATTGTTTTGTACAAGAGGTACACTACCCTCGGATTTATGGTGTGGTTAGTGTTTTCTTGTGATTACAAGGGCAAAATCCTAGTTAGGGATAACTAAGTAGAGGTTTTTCCCAATTTTGGTTTCCTTTCTAAATCATTGTGTCTATTTGTGGTTTGATTTCTATGGTGTGATTTTAATTGTTTAAAATTTTATTTTTAGCACAAATCACCCCCTTCTTGTGTCAATTTCAATGGTGATTGATTGTGCCCTTCTTAGGTGACTTCTAGGCTAAGTCTATGGGTGTAAGCTACTGAAGGCTAAGGTAGCTTAAACCTTGAACCTCATAGAAGGGAGTATGCAATCAAAATCTACCTCTACGTCCCTGTAATGAAGGCTTGATTATCAAATCGACCAAATGGTCAATGCATTGACAAATCAACAAGTCATTAGGATTGGGAGTTGTGGTAGCCTATAGATGTAGAGATATTTATAGGTATGCACATGTGTATATGCTTGAGAATGTGCGAGCACACAAGGGTAGTAAATATTACACTGGTAGATAGTGAGAATCTATTATGTACTTATATACATACGTAAATAGTTAGCTAGAGCCCTACTAAGACACTTGGCTCACACTCATGTCATGTTCTACTAAGGACAAAATGCTGAGAGCACAAGTCCATCACCATCTATGTATTCGACCTGTCCAAGGGCATACCCAACTCCTACAGGAGAGGCTACAATTGGCCAAGATCCTTCTTCTAGTGCCCTGGGAGGAGAAGGCCTTTTTTATAAGTAGGGGCTAAGAAGAGCTGTTACGGATGTGCATCCGAGAGTTGATTGGAGCCATGCTAGACCCAGTGGATTTTCTGGAGCATCGTGGCATCGCTTGACAAAAGACATGGAGACAATGACTGACTGTTATCTTTTTTGGGTGTTTTTAGCTAGCGAGGAGGCTAACTTTCTTTTTTGTTACTCTTTGACTATTGTTGGACCACCTTTTGTTTATACCCATGTATTGTGGTCCCAAGGCCTATAATTATTAAACTTTGGTTATGATGTTACTGCTACAAACGATATGTATGATATGTGACTCTAATCCAATGATATGATATGATGATGGTGAATGACATTATGTTTCATCGTGGATGTAATTGGTTTATTTATAGTTTTCCTTCCTTTGATCTTGCTTCTACATGTTTTTGTTTGTGGATGCATCATGCGAATACGTGTATGTGTACAAGTGTAGGTACATTACAGGTGCAGGTAAATTGCAGGTTTATTGGGTGCCATAGGTCATCGAATCCAGGGCACCACAACAACCAAGGCATTATCATTAACTTGCATATGCTAGGTTATGAGAGAAGACGAGTGATTCACGCTCTCCAACCCGTGGATGAACGATTCACCCTTGGCATTACAAAAGCATAACTAGGCATTTTAAAAAAAATCTTGATTCGACAAATTGTTCGATGCTTGAAAATCAAATTGATAAAGAATCAAAACACCTAAATAGAAACCACACAAGAAGAAACTAGTTTCTTCTCATTCTGGGATCCCCCACAAGTATCACAATTACCTCTGAAGTGACCTAGCACAACATCCAATGTGTTGTGCCTCCTACATTAAGTCCTGGTGTAGCCTCAGAACCTGTTCCTTGGCAAGCAGATGAGACCCTTGATGCCAAGAACAATCAATTCCGTCCTCAATCCAAAACAATGTTTGCCTAAGATACTCTGTACACGACTAGAGACTTGCCAATATGGCCTTGATCTCACAACCCTTCATACACTGGTAGACCAACCAAGTTGTTGGTTGACCAATGCTAAGTATGGACTCCTCCCCACAATGCAACTATTGTGTTTTAGTCGATCGACTTGATAATCGATCAACCAACAACTTAAGTGTTGATCTGCCAACTCCGATGTTGGTCAACCTACATGAGAAGCTCATCAAGGGCTCCTTGCCTCTTCTTCTCTTCTCTCTAGCGATAATGGATCTCTCTCTCCTGAGGGTTGGACAGTTGATTGGAATCAATTAGGTCATGAGGATTTGCTTTTGGGAAATATTTTTAGGGAATTCCATTAATCCGAATATGGTGGGAGCCATTAGATAAAATCCAGTGGTTAGAATTGGTTTCTATTTGAGATTTGCATATCTGGTCTTTCAACTGTTTTAGCCAATTAGGTTTTAGTACCTAAAATGTATTTAATTTGTATCCAAAATCTTTTAGATCAAGATCAAACATATTTAGCCCAATTAAATATCAAATCAAATATCATTTAACTCCTTAAATAATCTTTGATTTATTTACAATTAGGAACCCACCAAAATTACCATTGCTTTCATTGAGACAATAATGAAATGTTTAGGATTTGAGATTTACAACGATATGCCACCCTTAGGTATTCTAAATACTCATGAATCCTTCACATTGAAAAACTTGTATAACCTTGATGATTAATTTCTAAATCCATCGTCATTCTTATCCCATGCTCTCCTTATATCATTGGGATGAGAATGAGGACTAGCTCTTTTCCAAAAGGCTTATCCTCTTCCTTTTCATGTATGGGTGTGATTAAGACTCATACAGTCATGCATGGAATTTTATACATCTTAATATATGTAAGGTGAGCTCTTGTCTTTCGATCCACTATGTATGCCTACAATAATATATTTGTGTGATCCCTTTGAGAGATCATGTGTCTTCTATGCTCTCACGTATACAACAACTTTTCAATCTCAACACCAAGGTGAGTGCATTGACTATCAATCCACCAAATATGCATATTCAAACACAGAGACACATATCTGTCTTAGGTCAAAGGATAAAGCCTTCTCTGTGATAGTGATAAGAGAAGACTTCCGCATTTTTGTTTCGCTAAGTTAATTCCTTGACTCCACCTGCGTAGCAACCCTGAATTTCTATTCCCATGCAAAAGATGTGTATTAAGGGCATCAATCAAGCAATAGCTTCTTGAGAAGATTGAAATCTCTTCTCAGCCTGAAGACAAGTGTTAGATATCATGATGGTTCTTGATGACTTATCGAAATCTTTAATCCAAACTGTTTGATTCTTCGACACCTGTCATCATTTATATCCAACATGATTATAGTATATTCTCCCAATTGTAGTGGGAAGCCCAACTAACCACATTAGTTTGCCCACATGATTTAACACTTAGATTCAAATCACCAATCAAGTGATTTCACTCAGGTTGGCTCACCAATGGCACATAATTCCAACAGTATACTACTCTGTTCAATCCTTTTAGAGTGCATTATTTCTACGTGAACTTGGTTACATATCTCTCAGCCCACGATCATTTGTTAACTCTATTTTCTTTCCATTGCAACCAAAGCTTGACATCTTCCTAGTAGCAATTCTTCTAGTGGTGTACACATTTAAGGAATCATTGGCCTATGATGTTATAGATATGTTTATATGTTTAATGGCTATGGATTATAAGATTGAGAAAATCTTCCCTAGTCAACTTATTAAGGCAATTAATAAGACTGAAAGAACCATTCCAAATGCTTTAGTTTATCATGGTCCAATATTGTGAGTGAAACAACTAAACATTCTAGATCTCCATTATCTTTTCATTCCTTTCCAATTCCTCTACCAATCCCATGTGACTACACAAGGAACCTTGTTCAATAGTATCGGGACTTGTTCTCTTATATTGTGTAGAGAAATGATGTTATCATGGTGGCACAAGTAGTCATCTATGCATGAGCATATACCTTAATAAATTACTTCATTAGACACCTTCCTTCTATTTTGTTGTTAGGTCATCTTTTTGAGTTCCACTTACTAGGAGCATCAAGTTCTCTCATTCAAGGCCCTAAATTTCCCCTTATTTTTGGGGGGTGGGGGTGTGGAGTAACCCTTGTTTTTTCCCACCCAATCCTAATTTGATCTATCTTTTTTCTTTTGAGTAAAAAGTAATATACTACTCAAATAGGCCAACCAGACAAATAAACGAGAGGAGAACCTCCAAGTATAGCATGGTAGCTTTACAAATCCTTGATAGAAAAGTTAAAACGGTCCACCTCAACCTCATTTAAATATTTTACAATACATGAATAAATATCTAGAGCCCTCTTCTATTCCCCCCTTCCCCGTTCTGCAACCAATTCCTCCTTTCTCACTAGAGGAACCATATGCAAGTTGAGAGCACACATCCAAAATTTGAGTTATTGATCTCCCTTCTTAGTGCAACAAACCAACCTTTTAGAGCTTGGATGGAGGATTAATAATTAGGGGTCATAGCTTCCCACGTCAAGGTCCAGACTACACATGAATAGTCATAGGCAAAGAATAAGAGCAATCAAGAGTCATTTTGACGAAATCCCCAACCCTTGGGCATCTCTCTCACGAGGAGACAATTTTTTTGCCACCAACTAAGCACACGCCAACCATTTGGGAACCACGCCGTTGCTTCAAATGATTTGCCAAAGAGCACTTTTCTTGATTTCATTTCTTAATCGATTCTAAAGCACATCCCACTTAAGGGAACCATCTAAATTAAATGGCTAAGGCCATGATCCATCGACAAGAACATTTCTTGAACTTGCCCCCTTTCTCGGAGCATAGATTTCCAATGGTGGCAATCTAGGTAAGAAGTAGCAACAGGCCCAAAATTCCCATACCACCTAACCCACACACTTCGAATGGAGTTATTGCATGCCACAAAGCCTTGAAATTCTTTTGAGTTATTAACTCTAAAAAAGGTCACCGTTTCTAAGTAGAAATGCATTCCCAAGCCCCATTAAAGGAAGGGCCACAAACTACATCCCATGCCACTAAGCGGATGCCCTCATCCTGAAGAAATATGCCACCTTTTTTGTCGCACTTTGGTTGGAAGCATGTTGTCGAAGGCTAACAAGAGAGGAGCTCCTCAAAAGCCAATTTAATCTACCTTGTTGTTCTCATTTTTCCTCGTAATGAAGTGAACATCTCTCAGCATTTCTCTTCAAGGGCTGGAAAAGTATTGCTTCTCGCCAAACCCATGAAAAGAGGCATCCCTAAATACATTTGGATAGATTACTTTGAATAGAGATGCAAACAAGTCCAATTTAATTAAATTCATATCTATATTAATTTATAAAATTTATACCTATATGCTATCCATCTACCAATTGAATGGAAAATTTTAAACTTATATCTATACTCATTTACTTAGCAGATGCTCGTTTATAAATGATATTTATAATGAAATCATTTGAATGGATGCATTTTGTTCTTCGATGTGTGATTTGATATCATTTGATGTGGGTCACATATCATTAAAATTTAAAAAATATATATGTATATTAATTATAATTTGATATTATAAATTATACATTAAATGTTGAATATCCTGTATTTATATACATTTAACTATATTTGATATTTTATTTGATTATGTTTAAATTTTTTTATAGGATGAAACCTTTCATTAGATGTAAAATACAACTTATGTTATTTGTATATTCATATCCTTATCAAATTTGTGTTTAAAAATACTTTATATTTAACTTATTCCTACTTGACCCTTGAAAACAGAAATTGAGCCATGTCTTTGACATGAGTCTACTAGTCTACTCCGTGAGAGATCGGATCAAAATTTTCAAAGGTCCGACCCAATCCACCTGATCGATGATCCATCTAACCCTACCCATGGTCAAGTCTATCAAAACTAAAAAGTAGACAGGGATCCGGAAAGAAGAGCCAGAACAGCTCCCGCCTTCTCCCTCCCCTCCTGATGGCCACTGCCCTTCTCGTCCGCAGCGCCCGAACACTCGCACGCCCCTTCTCCGCCGCGACGCCATCCTCCTCCTCCTCCCCCTCCCAAGTGTTCTCTGTGGACGACCCATCGTCCCTCTACCGCTCCCTCCTCTCCACCCCACAGGCGACAACAGCCTCAAACCACGGCACCAACTCCACGGGGGGGCTCCTTCTCCAGCGCGTGCTCGAGTCCTTCTCCAAGTCCAGTTGGGCCTCCACCCAATCCCTCGCCCTCTACCTCCCCCGCTCCTTCTTCCCCACAGCCGCCTCCCGCTTCCGCTCGTTCCTCCTCTCCCGCCCCCTGTCCCCGGACCTCCTCCGCCTCCTCTCCTCCTCCCCCGACCCCCACCGCCTCCTCTTCCCACTCTTCGCTGAGTTCTGCCTCCACCGCCTCCCCCGCGACCTCCTCCTCTCCTTCCGCTCCCTCGTCCTCTCCGGCAACCTCACCACCTCCCCGCACGTCTGGTTCCCCTTCGCCCGCGCCATGCGCCGCCGCATCGTCTACCACTGCGGTCCCACCAACAGCGGCAAGACCTTCAACGCCCTCCAACGCTTCATGTCCGCCCCCTCCGCCCTCTACTGCGGGCCCCTCCGCCTCCTCGCCATGGAGGTCTTCGATAAGGTCAACTCCCTTGGCGTCTACTGCTCCCTCGTCACCGGTCAGGAGAAGAAGCTCGTCCCCTTCGCCAGCCACGTCGCCTGCACCGTCGAGATGGCCTCCGTCGACGACTCTTACGACGTGGCCGTTCTCGACGAGATCCAGATGGCCGCCGACCCCGCCCGCGGCCACGCCTGGACCCGCGCCCTCCTCGGCCTCCGCGCCGACGAGATCCACCTCTGCGGCGATCCCAGCGTCCTCCCCGTCATCCGCCGCGTCTGCCGCAGCATGGGCGACGACCTCGTCGAGCGCCGCTACGCCCGCTTCAAGCCCCTCGTTGTCGAGTCCCGCACCCTCCTTGGCGACCTCCGCAACGTCCAATCCGGCGACTGCGTCGTCGCCTTCTCCCGCCTCGAGATCTTCGAGGTCAAGCTCGCTGTCGAGCGGTCCACCTCCCACCGCTGCTGCGTCATCTACGGGGCCCTCCCCCCCGAGACCCGCCGCCAGCAGGCCAACCTCTTCAACGCCGAGGGCAACGGCTACGACGTCCTCGTTGCCAGCGATGCCATCGGCATGGGCCTCAACCTAAACATCAGAAGAGTGGTGTTTTTCACCCTCTCCAAGTACAACGGGAACCGCGTCGCCCCAATCCCCGCCTCGCAGGTGAAGCAGATCGCTGGGCGGGCCGGCAGGAGGAGCTGCAGGTACCACCGGGCAGTTACCTTTTAAGAATCTTGTACCAAAACCTTTAATTCCTTTAGTCAATTATCTTACGTTTTGTCCCCTGTAACCATTAGGTTTTTCTTTCTTTGTTTGGATAAATGCAACCTTTTTTGATTAATGTAAATTCCTGGCTCCGTTCCCGGTGTTAGGTATCCCGATGGCCTTGTGACCACCCTACACAAGGAGGACCTGGATTACCTCATAGAGTGCCTCAAGCGCCCCACCGAGGAGGTGAGGCAGATTGGTCTGTTCCCATACTTCGAGCACCTCGAGCTTTTCGCAGCCCAGTACCCGAACCTCAGCTTCCCGCAGCTTCTCGATAAGCTCTTCGAGAGCTGTAATTTGGACAGTGATTACTTCCTCTGCCAGGTGCAACATGTACGGAAGGTCGCACAGATGCTGGAAAAGGTGCTGGACCTTTCCCTGGAGGACAGGTTCAATTTTTGCTTTGCGCCTGTGAATGTCAGGGATCCCAAGGCGATGTATCACCTCCTGAGGTTTGCGTCGCGGTATAGTCAGAAACTTCCTGTGAACATTGCCTTGGGCGTGCCACGGGGGTCCGCGAGGAATGACTTTGAACTGTTGGATCTTGAGACCAAGCATCAGATTGTTTCCATGTACTTGTGGCTGTCGCAACAGTTTGGCGAGGATATGTTCCCGTTCAAGAATCTCGCAGAGGTGATGTCTACGAACATCGTTAAACTTCTCGGCGAGTCTTTGGCAAATGTTTTCTGGAAGCCTGAGTCGCGGAATCAGGGGAACAAGAAATCGGACCAAAGGCATCAACAAGATGAGCATAACACAGAAGAGGAGATCAATAATCCTGATATCAAGAAAGGTTATGATGGTTTGCGACCACAGACCGTCAAGAGTAACGCTGGAATGGTGCCTTCACTTTCTGAATTGTTCCAAAAGTAAGTTGTTCCATGATTAACATTTCCAGTCAATAAGAATTTCATTCTTTGATATGTTCGATGCATTAGATATGTTTCTGTATTTGATGTTATGCATACTTTTTGGTACTTCTATTCAAGTAGAAATACTCAACTCTAGTAATTATTTTTAGTCCAATTTTACAAGGAAAACAAACTTCTTTGAACTTTGAGCCAATTTGTTGTTTGGAGGTTTTTGATTGAAAAATTCCAACAAGGAATTCACTAGCTGTTTATGTATGTACCCTTGCAAGTAAATTTCAGGAAAATGTCTCTTGATACTTCTTTGATCACTGTTTGAGAGTATGCATGAACGTTCCATATTACATGTACATTTCCTATGTCAAAGAAATTGGCTTACCAAATTAATCTGTTGGGGGGTTGTACTTTGAATGAGTTGAGGGTATGCCAACATCATAGCTTGCTGATTAAATATTTGGCCACTAGCTCGGCAAATGTCCTCTGATTGATGGAATCCAAAAGCCATTTAACATAAGTAGGAGAAAAAGATTTTTCTTATTCTCAAATGAAATCCTACATCTCTTTATATAGAGAGAGGTGTTGAGAAAAGTACAACATAAGTCCAATAGGACAAAAAATAATAACAAATGACACCAAAGTACAAACAACACATAACTAGAGTGCTCTACCAACACTCCCCCTCAAGTTGGAGCATATATATTAATAATGCTCAGCTTGGAACAACACTTATCAAACGCGATCCTTGGAAAAGGCTTGGTGAAGATATGATTCACTGATCTTCAGAAGAAACATATGAAGTGTAAATGATTCATCGTTGTATCAGGTCTCTAGTGTAGTGGCAATCAACGTTAACATGTTTTGTCTGCTCATGAAACATTGGGTTGTTTGCAATATATGTAGTAGTATGATTATCACACCTCATCTCCATCGGTCCCTCTCTCTGAACATGAAGTTCATGTAGCACTGATTTGACCCAGACCATCTCTGTAGCAGTCTGAGTCATAGCCTTGCATTCTGACTCTGCACTGGATCTGGATACCACCTGCTGTTTCTTGCTTCTCCAAGTCACTAAGTTTCCTGCTATATAAGTGCAGAATCCAGTTTTTTACTTCCTATCTATCATGCACCCTGCATAGTTAGCAGTAGAGAAACCAACAACACTTATAGCAGAGCCCTTCTGAAATAAGACACCTCTGCCCGGTGCTTTCTTCACATATCTAATCACCTGTATGGTAGCATCCCAATGCTGCCTGGTCGGCTTGTCCATAAATCGACTGAGTTTTCCAACAAGGGAAATATTTGGGCGAGTAATAGTAAGATACAACAGTTTACCAACCAATTGCCTATAAGATCTGTTATCTACAGGCGGAGACTCAGCATCATAAAGATGTCCTTGGGATCCATAGGTATATTAGTAGATTTAGATCCCATCATTCCTGTTTCCTGCAAGATATCAAGGGTATATTTGCGTTGACCAAGAACAATACCCTCTCTGCTACGTGCCACTTCAATCCCAAGAAAGTATCTGAGTTCTCCCAGGTCCTTCATCACAAAGGCATTAACTAGCTTCTTTTTTACCTCAGCTATCCCAGCAACATCATTTCCAGTAAGAATCAGATTACCCACATAGACAAGGAGTACAATTACTCCCCTCTTTCCTTTCTTGACAAACAGAGAGTGATCAGCAAAAGATCGTATAAGCCTCATGACCTGTACCTCCTCTGAAAGTCTCTGGAAGCATGCTCTTGGGCTCTGTTTTAAGCCATAGATAGCTTTCTTCAATTTGCATACACACTCTCCTTGAGTCTCAAACTCAGGAGGCTGTTGCATATAAACTTCATCTTGAAGATCTCCATATAAAAACGCACATCCAACTGATGAAGAGGCCTGTTGTAGTGGGCAGCTACGGACATCAAAATCCGAATAATAGACAGTCGAGCAACATGGGAGAAGATATCAAAGAAATCTATCCCATATGTTTGGGTAAATCCCTTTGCTACCAATCTCACCTTATAGTGAGAAATTGTGTCATCTGGGTTGTATTTGACAGCAAAGGCCCATCGGCACCCAATTGTTTCTGGCGTGAGGAGGTAAAGTGGTCAAGTCCCACGTCCCTCTAGAGCACAGAGCAACCATTTCATCCTCCATGGCCTGACGCCATTTTGGATCCAGCATGGCCTGTTGATGGGAGGTAGGAACGTGCGTTGCAGAGAGAATTTCTGTAAAAGTAGCAAAGGATATGCCAAGATTGGCAGTGGAGGCTATCTGTACGGTATGATACCGAGCACAACTCTGTGGCGCCTTCTAATAGCAATTAGAAGATCAAGGTCCTCTTCCATATGCTCAGTAGTAGCAGAAGGAGAAGACTCATCAGAAGAACCTGCACAAACACCACTGGGATAACTCATGTCAGTATCAATCCATACTTGACAAGGGGAGGAGACAGTTGGCTGAGGAGGTGGGGGATTGTGTTCTTCTTGCCATGCATGCTGTCTGTATGTCACAGGTAACCTATAGACCTGAGTGATCTCAGCCTCTTCCTCATGGGAGTCTCCTCATTGTGTAACAGGAATTTGTTCCAAGGGAACTGGTGGGACATCCACTGCTTGGATTTCCGTTCACTAAGATGGAGAAAGAGGTAATTGTAATATACCTCTTCATCCAATTGATCCAGATTGTGGGGAAACCCCTCTTCGCAAGCGAAGCTCAGAGGAAAGATCATTGCACGGAGTTGTAAGCCTTACTGAAATCAACTTTCCACATGAACCTTTCGTTTGTTTCTATGCAAAAAAGGCAAGGATTTCTGAAGCTGCCATGAAACCATTTGAAATGTAATTCCCTAGAATAAAGGTGGATTAGACTGGGGAGATGGTATCATGGAGTAACCTGCGTAATTTACTTTCCAACACCTTAGCCATAATAAGGTAGATGGCATTAGAGCGAGAGCTATTGGTCTAAAATCCTCAATCACAGCCTCACCTTTCTTGGGGAGTAGAAACATGAAGAATTTATTGAGTCTATTAAATTTCATGTTTCTAGCCGCAAATTCATGCACAATTGCTATGATGTCCTCCTCTAACAGTGTCCAAACTTCTTTATTGGAAATCTATCTAATCTTGGGGATTGTCAACATTTAGGCCCTATAAGGCCTTGCAGACCCTGTCTTCTAAGAACTAAGCTATAAGACCTGACTTCTAATCATCTAATATAGATTATAAATTAGTGCATGCTTATCTCCATCCCCTCATCTGTTTTTTAGAAGTAAACTCCTTAAAGTAGCTTGATAAGGCATTACCAACGTATGTTCTACCTTCTATCTCATTGTTGGCCACAATCACTATCAATTTAATTTCTTCATCTTTTACTTATAGTAGCTAGATGAAAAAAATCTCGTATTGGAGTCCTCATCTTTTAACCATTTTTTTCTTGATCTCTGCCTCCACTCAACCTCTTGCATCTCATCTTCTTTGTGGACAAATATCAAAAGCCTAGTTTGAGTTTGTTGCCCTTCAACTGTGATGTTTCTTGAATCTTCCACTCGGTCCAATCTCATAATTTTTGCCAAGGCCATAGGCTTCTTTTTGTTTCATTGTTCCCAAACTTGCTTCCTATAATTTTTTAAAAATGTTAGGAGCTTGGAGAGCTTAGAGACCAATCTTGCTACTTCCTATCTTCTTTGTGGACAACTTCTTCTCAAATTTGCTTCCTATAATTTTTTAAAAAATGTTTGGAGGTTGGAGAGCTCAGAGATCAAGCTTGCTGCAGGTGACTCAATGGGGTTGTATGATCTCCATTCTTCCTCCACCAGTTCTCTAAAGCCTTCCTCAAGTAGCCAGGTTTGCTCAAACTTGAAATTGGTGTCGAATCGTTTGTCCTCATTAGATCTTTGCATTAGTGGTGCGTGGTCGGAGAATGGTCTATCTGTAGGACTACCATCTGCTGAAGGGAAAGCTTCCGTAAAGTCAATGTTGAATAAGAACCTATTGATCCTATATTTCATATTTGGGCCCGCCAGACTCTTCCCAAGTGAATTTGCACAAATTGATAGGTAAGTCAATCAAGCCATGAAGAGCGACAAAATCTGTAATTGCTTTTGAGCCAAAATATCTCCTACTTCTATCATTCGGTCTATCATCTGATGATAATGTAACATTGAAGTCCCTTGCAACCATCCAAGGAATGTTTTGGAATTGATTTGCCACTTCCATCAACTTTTCCTACATATGGCATCTATTTGCATTGTTAATTGGGCCATAAACTGTAGATATCAAAAAATGTAATTATCCCTATGCCTCACCAATTTCACAGTTAGGACAAATCAAACTTTCTTGGAGTCCTTAATTGAGAATAAATCTTCCTTGTAGCCTAGTAAGATTCCACCTCATCTTCCTTGTGCACCCGCTGCGCAAAAACCCTTCAACATCATTCCTCCTATTTCTCTCTAAATGGAGTGGGTACATGTCTCCAACTTAGTCTCTTGAAGTAGCATAATATCGGCATCTCATGAGTAGACAATTCTTCAAAGTGGATCTGCGAGATGGGTCATTTAGACCTCTAATATTCCACGATAGTATTGAGGTCATTAACCAGAAGACTTTAACCCCCTTTGAATTCATTAGAACTTGTTGCCATAGCCACCTCCAATCTCTCCTCATTGAGCTTGTCACCCTCTTCCTTACAACGAGCATCACAATCATGGAGGCGATGTCCCTAACCCATAGGAATCAATAGATGGCACTTAGCATTAATCGCACCCATCTCCTCCTCCCCTTTAGTTGAGGCCTCAGCATCAGCGCAAAGCCGAGTCACAATCGTAGACTTCGTTTTGGGGTGAAAGCTCCATCGAGGACGAAAGAGAAGACAACAATTTAGAGGGTTAGAAGGTTTCCTCCTTGCCAGCGGACCCCTGTTGCTACTAGGTTCTTGATCGTCAGTCCCTACTATTGCATCATGTAAGAAAGCATCCTTTGGTGGACAAGGCTCCCAGGCATCTCAGGGCCAATTGGAACTATTGTTGCCTTGCAATTAGGAGAAGGCACCGTGAAACCCGAGGGCTCCACTGCAGAGTCAAATGGGAGGTGATTGGCCCCAACATCGAGGTCAGTGCAACTTGTTGCACCCATGCTTCCAGCATCCAGTTGAAGGTTCGTCCTTTCGTTGTTCCTGCACAGTGGTTAATGGGTATGACCTTTGATTGAAGGTAATGGCTGGAGTTTGGCCTAAAAAACAAAAGGAGAGTAGAGGGTGGGTTCAGGTACGTACATGATTTAGATTTGTTTTTGGATCCAAGACCACTTGTGGAAGGTGTCGCTTGACTGGGCATAATTAAATCCTCTTCACCCTCAATTGTCGAAGACCTATCCAAGCCACGACAAAAAGAAAGGCCATGCAAATTTCAGGCGGTGCCCCTTAGGAGATGGGGGAAGGTTGCGAGGATGTCGGGGTTCGACATTGTCCTTTATGCAATCTAGGGAGACCTTTCGCTTTTATTGCCATACTTTCCAAGCCCTCGACGCGAAGATCAGGAATGACAACTCATAGGTTGTGATGAACCAACAGAGAAGGGATATCATCCTTCCTTTCTACATTCAAAGCAACGAAATTAGAGAAAAGTGCTTTGACCACCTCCAAGTATCTCAAAAATAGGGGAATACCAAAGAGGGACGCCCTAAATGTAGTCCTCCTCGGGGGTCTACCCTTCGATGCTCTGTCCATGGTAGATGTTTCTCACCATTTGACCTCCCCATCTCTTGTGTTAAGGGGTTGAAAAGTCAAGGCATGACATAAATCCTCCCTGAGCCCATAGAGAAGGAACTTACGTTTGTCCATCGTAGCAACGTGCCACACTGATGGCGGAGCCATAGTCTTTAGAGCACTTCGAATCGAGGCGAGTGTTGGCTTTCTGCGAACAATATTGCCGACCAATGCCTACCTCAAGGCTTTATTAATATCCGACATGGCCTCCGACCAAGGCACGGAGATGGATTGAAGGCAATGCAAAAGGTACCCATCGCTGCCTCGAGTTGGGACCAAAGAAGAAATGGCCCCAATTGTTTGACTCCCCTTCAATGGACAATGAAAACACCGATGACCTCCTTGGTAGAGGAGACATAGGGGCAGGTCTTGGCGAACCTCTGCTAAGTGGCCCCTTGATCAACATTGAAAGTAGAGAACCTTAGCTTTGCTACGATGAGTCGAGAGTATCAGTTGCCTGAGGCCCTCACCATCCCTAGCCTCATCACGATGCCCTCTCCACACCCTCCTTCGATGGCACATGACCACACTCCAACCTCGCCCTCCTCTCCCTCTTGCTCTCCCTTTCGCGCACTCATTCTTTCCTCCTACTGTGGTTTGACCTATAAAATAATATATTTCTTTATCTTGGAAAGGTAACATATTCGCTTTTGTTGTTGTTGGGAATAAAGCTAGCCATGTGACACTGCCACGTGGCAGCCAGCGGGCCATGTGGCACTTGCCACATGGCAGAATCTCAAGGCCCACAGGGGCTGGCTGTTTTGGTGGTCCAAGGGACCAAAATTGGAGTCTTTGCTTAATTATTAAGTCTAGCTACTTTTAGTAAAAATGTTTTAGGAAAATATATTTGGGATTTGTTTTGATTAGAGATAAGATCTTTTCTAATGAGATAAGATCTTTTCTGATTAGGGATATAATCTTTTCTCTAATCAAAACAAATCCCAAACATATTTTTCTAAAATACTTTTACTAAAAATAGCTAGACTTAACAATTAAGCAAAAACTTCAATTTTGGTACCTTGGACCACCAAAACAGTTGGCCCCTGTGGGCCCTAAGATGCTGCCACGTGGCACTTGCCACGTGGCTGGCTTTATTCTCAATAGTTGTAATCATGATAATATACACATGTACACTAGCATATGCACAAACATGCATTTAACTTGATATTTTCATAAGTTTGATCTAACTTAATTTCGCCTAGTCATTCCTTTCCAACCTTAGCCTAGCCAAAATATTGGAAAAGTAAGTTCATTTGTTTTACACCCTCCATTCTATTTTTGGCCTACAAAATTTGTCACTACGAGCTCTTTTCAGAAAAATAAAGTCATTACAATTGAGCATCCAATCTTGATTGTGTTGCCTAGTTTATACAACTTTTTGATCAAGATGTATTTTGTTTCAAAGTATAAGAGATTGTTGGTTGGCATATCTCTGTCATTAAGGATATTCTTAATCTTAGAAGGTTGGATTCTTGTTTTTGTGTTAAAGGTAACATTGTAAGGCCCAAACAACTGAATAAAAAATGGGCTGCACTATAAGAAGAGGCCCCTCTTGTTGGGATGTGCTGTGGATTATAGGCATACTAGATTTCATTACGAGTTCATCCTTATTAGGAGGTTTAGAATCGCATTGGAATTGTTAGTTTACAAACAAATCATCACTCAGGTGATTTGGTGGCAGGGATGTTTGGGTAGGAGGTATGAGAGGGAGAGAGCGTGAGGAGCAATGGGGGGGCGTGTGGGAGGCGAGACTTGTAGACTTGAGGGAGGCAATGGCCTCACGCAAGTGGGCTCGATGGCGAGAGGAGGGTTGGATGCCAGATTGGTGACAAGGTAAGTAGGTGATGGTGTGCTTTTGTTGTCGAGAGAAGGGGTGTAGGGTCGGGGATTGTTGTCTCGATCTTGTGCCTGCTTTGCAAAAGGGTGGGACATAGGAGGCCCTCCTACCCTTTTGGGTGAGGATGATCTCCGCCATGTCTTCTCTCTCGTTGACACCTTTAGGTGCCTTAGTGGAAGTGGAGGTACCTTGGAGTTCAACCATCACCTACAATGAAGAGTATCTATGGAAGGCGTTGGTTGGGGATGTGATCGATGGTAGACCAAAGCTTCTTGACGTTGAACATATGCTGTCTTGATCCTTTAAGGATGGTAGAGTACCTTGGTTAGCCATGATTGAAGATAGGTGTTAACATGTATCTTGAGGGGTTTATGATATTTATCTTTTTGTTGGATGCTTATGTAATTTGCCTAGCTTTACTCTTCAATAAAAAGAGAGGCTAGGGTTTCTTTGTTGAATAAGAAGTTTTCTTTCCGCTTCACATGGTACTAGAGCAACGATCCTAAATCGATGGTTTGGTATCTCACCAAATATTTACCAAATATGATGATTCGATCACCAATGACTTGGTGATCTAGGAAGATGATTGGCAAGGAGAGGGTCACTAGTAGTAGCGACACCACGGAGGGTCCTAGCGGTGCTGCCACTGTTTCCTACCGTGTGACCTACAACGCCACCGCTGCTTCTTGCTTTTGGTTATGCGGTTTGCAGCATTGCTAGTGATGCTACTAGGGGTCACCAGATGGCATCTTGCACAACATTGGTGACTCTGTTGCAGTGGTTGATGTAGCATTGTGTGGTTGTGGGAGGTCTGAAGTTGGTGCTTGTTTTTCGTTTGGGATGGTGATGAGCCTTATGTCATCGCTTATGATGAAATCTTTCTTGATTGGCATGATGAGTCCTCTCATGTAAGTTGAGTAACTTTTGCCATAGAATATGGCAAAATTAGATTGACATGGGATTTGCTTGTTTGGCTCATAAGGGGCTGAGGAGGAGTGATAGGAGGCCCGAACTTTGGATCATTGATTCGGGTGCTTCGATCCATCTCACTGGGGTGTAGAGAAGTTGACGAACCCTTCCAGGCTATGTGGAATCCAAGAGGTTAGAGTTGTTAATGGTGCAACCTCTCCGGTTACTACAACCAAGTATCTCCTACTTTGAGGATAGGAGGCGTGCACTATGCTCCAGAGTTTCTCATGAGCTTACCGTTGATTAGTAAAATATGCAAGGATCTCCAGTGTCGAGTTGTGTTTGATGACAAACATTGTTACTTCCAAGACAGATGCACCAATGAGATTATTGGTGGCGGGATAGAGAGAGATGGCCTCTATTATCTAGATGCATTAACATCTTTTGCTGGGGTAGTGTCCATCTCTAGTAACCCTTGGCTTTGGCACTAATTTGATGATACAAGTACAGTTACTTTTCATAGCATGGCGAATGTTTACTAACTTGATTAGGCAGGGGACTTAGTTGGCAAACTAAATATTATTTATTAAAGAATTATAGGAAAATTTGAAAAGAAGCCTGTCATTGTTGACCATTGAGCTATTGAATTACAAGAGCAAGTAACATCGCAATTATGACAATAATATGCACTTGTTTGGTTAATGACAATCGTTGGATTTTTTCAGAAATCCTTACCCTTGATCTAAACATGGCTCCCAGCACAAACCATGCAGCATGCCTTGTATTAGATAAAGTGAAGTTTGATTATAAATTACAATCTGTTTGGAAAGGGGTAATCAATTATATTTATGTATGGGATAATAGGAGTAATTAGTTGCTCCTCCAAAGCCCTATTTTTAGTTTTTCTTGAAAGGATAACAGATGACTACTAGAGGTCAAGTAGTCATCTGCTCTATTATCCTCTAAAGAGGGAAGAAGAAAATTACAGGTCCTACTATGAAAAAGAAAAAATCAACATGGCTTTCCTTACAATAGTTTCAACGTAAGCTCTTTCCACCACTACAGACCACCCTGGTTCTTTGAAGCCAAAGAGACCAAAGCCTGCAAGGATCCTTTCCCAAGCAGCTGGTTCAATCCTCACACCTTGGAAAGTATCTCGCAAAAGTCGAATTGAAGAGACCTAAAATCTGAAGTTGCAGCTGCCACAGAGGACAATGGAGAAAAAGATGCTCCAGGCTATCATGATCCGAGCCATACAGGGAACACACAGTAGACTCTCCAAGTCCAGGATTCATATGCTGCAAAGAGTCATTGTAACTACTTTTCCCCTCAGTAGTTAAGCAAAAATTTTAATATTCAACGATATTCTCATCCCCAATGGCCTTGTAGTCGAGGCCAAAAAATGCATCATCACTTGCAAATTCACCATGGAGCAACTTATAAACATTCCTAATTGAGAAAGAGCTCCTATTCCAAAAGTAGCATCTGCCACAGCTTCCTTTGGGACAAAGCCGTCTATCTCTGCCTAGAGACTAGAGATCCTTGTATGGTGCTTCCGACAAATTTTACCCAACCTTAGAACTCTAGACCCCAACATTTCTTTGCATTGGGCCCTCCTAGTAATTAACCACCATGCCTATACTGTTTATAGACAAAGCAAACAATCTGGGAAAAAGCATTGCTAGGCTTTCAGTCTGTCGAAATATCAAACCAAAATATGAAGGTTTTGCTATCATCTAGGATTGGTCCAAAAAACTATTGCACCCTCCCAAGGACGGAGCATGCACCTCTCTAGAAGGTTGAAGCACCACAAGGTATCTGAAACATTGGCCCCAATTCAAAACAGAACGACAGTGAGTTAGAAAGGAGCTTGCGCCACAAGGAGTTATCATTAGCCATCAGCTTTACCCACCTACTTTGTCAGCAAAGAGTCATTGAACTCACAAAGATGAAGAATCCAAGCTTGCCCTGACTAACTGGTTGACAGACCTTGCCCCACCCTAAATCACCAACTGAGGAACCTCTTTCCAATGCTGTCTACCTTCTTCAATACCTTCATCGGTGGCTTAGAGAGAAATAAAACATGGGAATAACAAAATGGACCAACTTTAAAAGAAGCAATTGTCTTGCCCTAGAAAGTGGCTACCCTTTTCAAGTTCCTGACCAACTCTCAAGTCTCTCCATCAATGGCAACCGGTCACCCACTGTAGACTATTTTGGTAGTTCCCTTTCAGTGGTAGCCCCAACTCCAAGTATGTAAACAATTAGGACGTAGATGTGGTGGAAAGAACTCCAGTGCAATCTTTAACCTCTCCATCATCCATTGCGAAGAAACACCTACTTGGACTGATTGCCACCCAAATTGGAGATGTTCCCAAAAATTTGCCAGGTTAATTTTGCCTCTAGCGCATTTCCCTCTGCAAAGGAAAGGGTGTCATCTGCACATTGTAATATAAGGGTCAACAAGGAAGCATCATTGTCGAAAGTGAAACCTTAAAGTAGACCACCTTCATGAGCTTGAAAGGCCATAGAGGCCAAAATGTCAATGGCTATGAAAAGCAGAGGGGCCAACGGGCACTCCTATTTCACTCCTTGTTGCAGTTGTACCTAATCTCCCATTGGTTTTCCATTGACTTAAATGGAGAGAGATGTCATAAGGAGGTGACAGTGGAGGTTTGTTAGGGTGGATCATGGTGCCCTACGTTTGTAGGGAGTTTATTGAATTATAGGGTGGATGATCTACAGATAGGGATGAGCATTGGGTGGGCCCTTGCGGGCTGGGCTTGCCCATCTAATAAATGGGCTGAAAAGGTGACCTAAGGCCCAACTCAGAATAAAATTTTTGGACCCAAGCCCGGCCTGGCCCGACCCAAAAAAAAGGGTTGGGTCGGGTTAGGCCATTTATTCATGATCTCATTGTTGATTTCACTTGTGCATGCTTGCAAAACAATATGTAAGTGTGAGTTTCTCATCAATAATTATTTTAAAAGAACATGAAGCAATATGATTTGATATAAGTAAAAAAATGACTTGTAAAGGATAATTACCATTTTCATTTATGTCAATGACAATGTTATTGTTGAGTTATGTTTTTTGTATGGGGGCATTTGTTATTCTTTTTTGATGTTGGACTTATTTTGTTATTTTTCCCTTGTTTCTCTCTATATAAAGAGACATAGGGACGGCTTGGTAAAGATATGGTTCTTTTTTCACTTCAACTTGGTATCAGAGCCAAGGTTGAGGTCTCCACAAAAAACAAAACCCTAACCCTACCTAAGCCCTCTCGCCGGAGTGACCGCCGCCACCATCGGGGGCCACGTCGGTGTCGGACCACCGTCGCAGCAGCAACAACATCGACTGCTGCCGCTGCTGCAGTTGGGCTTTCGCACCAGACTGCGGCGCAGCAACATGATCGAGGCGCAACCTACCCCTCGCAATGCAGCACCCTCCGCTGCTGCCGCCACGACGCTGCTATCGCCGCCAGAAGCCTGATCGAGGCACAACTTGCAGCACCCCCCGCTGCTGTCGCCACGACGTTGCTGTCGTCGTCGACAGCCTGATTGAGGTGCAACCTGCCCCTCTCATTGTAGCACCCCCTTTGCTGCCGCCACCAACAGATCTCCTTGCTACAGCGACCCTCCTCACACCGTAGCACCTTGTGACGGTGCTGTTGCCGCCCTGTCGTAGCTGCCGGACCACTGGTGCTGGTTGCTCTTGATCTCTCTTCGAGGAGATGAGGGTTTGAAGCCAAAAAACTTTCAACAGGATGGTATGAACTTCTCGATCTTTTGACTTAATTTGGGCTGTGTATTCCCCGTAGTTGATTTTTGGGGTGTGTATTCCCCAGTGAAGTGCTGTTCTTTGGTTTGTGAGTTGTGGGGTGTGTATTCCCCAAGTTTGTTGGTGCTATTTATCCAGGATTTCAGACTTGTTGTTTGGGCTTAATCTTGTGTTCTTGGAGTTACAATGTCTGCATCAGACGGTTCGGAGGTGTCTTAAGGACAGAATACAGAAAGTGAGGTGTCTAAGAGCCCCTTCTTTGGTCTAATTATGAAATTAGATGAGACCAATTACCCTCGTTGGTCTCAGACCTTTCTTGTTACTGTGGAAGGTCATGAGAAGAAGCATGTGCTTATGGAAGCACCATTGGAGCAGAAAATCAGAAAATATGCGACTTGGAACCGGGATGATGCTATGGTGAGAGCCTGGATCTTGAATAGTGTCATTCCAAGAATTGGTGATGAAGTTATGTACTACAGCACTGCCAAAGAAATGTGGGATGGCTTGAAGATGGCGTATTCACATGAGTTGAATTCAACTCAAGTATTTCAGATCCTCTATGACTTATGCCATCTCAAGTAAGAAGAGATGAGTCTGTCTTAGTACTACTCTACTATAAAGGGTTTATTGGAGAAATATAATGCGTGTAGACCGATGTGTACTTCTACATGTAGGGATTGCAGGAAAGAGTTTTCAGCCCACATGTTCCTTGCAGGGCTGAGTGATCACTATTTTGTGGCTCGTTCACAAACTCTGACTCTTTCTGAGCTTCCTCTTATTGAGGAGATTTACAGGAGGCTGAGTAGGATGCAAGTACAGCTTACTCATGATGTTGTCGCTAATACGTCCTTAGCTCATGCTGTTAGCACTCGTTGTGGTCGTGGAGGCTTCTTTCATGGCAAAGGCAGGGGCAGGACTGATGGTGGTCGGGGCAAGCCTACATGTTCGTACTGTAGAAGGCTTGGCCATGTTGAGGCTAAGTGTTGGAATAAACTTGGCTGTCCTATTGCCAACCAATCTTCTGTTACAGCATCCTTAGGTGTGAGTACTGGGGCAGTATCTCTTGTAGAGGCAGACTACGATGCAGTTGTGCAGCGACTAGCACAGTTGACTCATGAGCAGCCATAATCCTCCAGCATTGCAGCTTATGCATCTGCATCAGGTACGAAAGGGTCATGGTTGATTGATTCTGGTGCATCTGATCATTTGCTAGGAAATTCCCAGTGTTTTGGAGAATTACAGAAGCTACCATGGGAACACTCAATACAGCTAGCAGACGGTAGACATGCTCCCATTCGTGGTAAGGGAGGGGTACCTGTTACACCCTCCATACATCTTGCTGATGTATATTATGTGCCAGACATGACAATGCAACTGTTATCTATTAGCTCTATTACCAAGCAGCTGAATTGTTGTGTTATTTTTGACACTGTTGGGTGCATCTTTCAGGATCGCATGTTGGGGAGGATGATTGGTGGTGGCTATGAGGAGGGGGTGTGTATCGGCTACTTCAAAATCCAGTTGCTGCAGCCTGTCAGAAGACTATTGCAGGGAGTGCCTTGCAGTGCCACAGACGACTAGGCCATCCTTCATTGGACAAGCTACGTCGTGTCATCTCTCACTTGTCTCCTGCCATGAAGATTCAGTGTGATGCATGTCAGTTGGGAAAGAATCACCGTGCCAGTTTTCCAGCATCTATCCAGTCTACTAGTTCTGTGTGCTTTGATTTGCTGCATTGTGATGTTTGGGGGCCTAGTCGTGTGGCAGACCGTCAGAATTATAGATATTTTTTGCTATTTGTGGATGATTTTTTACGTTTATCATGGACCTTTTTGATGAAAAATAAATCAAAAGTTGGTTCTTTGGTTCAACTGTTTGTGGTTTTTGTGAAAAATCAATTTGGTGTATGCATTAAGAAAATTCGAACAGATAATGTATTAGAATTCTGCACAAAGAAACTGGCTGACTTGTATAGATCATTGGGTATTGTGCATTAGACCTCATGTCCTCATACATCGTAGCAGAATGGGATAACTGAAAGAAAACATCGTTATATTCTGGATACAGCTAGAGTTCTACTTATTCAGAATAGTGTTCCGCATAGTTACTAGGGAGATGCGGTTCTTCCTGTTATCTGATCAACAGGCTTCCTTCGTCTGTTTTACATGAGCAGATTCCATGGAATATTTTATATCTTGATGCAGACTTACTTTTTTGTGTCACCAAAAACATTTGGGTGTGTGGCATTTGTACACCTCTTTGGGCCTGGTCACGACAAATTAGCACCAAGTGTAGTTAAGTGTGTATTTTTGGGATACACACGTAGAAGGGATACATGTGTTTTGATCCCATACATCAGAAACACTATGTGAGTGCGGATGTGACTTTTCATGAGTCTATCCCTTATTTTTCTACCTTTGGTCATTAGTTGAGAGAGATAGAGGTGGCTGCTTCTATGCCTGTACCTCCTATAGCCTTGGAGGACTTCTCTCATAATAGTTGTGTATCCACTATAGAACATACCATGGGTGATTTCAGACCTGTACCACCTGATGAGAAGACATTTAAGGGTGCTACATATCAGCTGCCAGTTACATACAGAAAGAAAACACACCCCTCATCTTCTTCAGTACCCAATGAGCCACCATTGTCCTCTCCTCAGGTATGTATTGGAGATATTGATGATTCTTCTGCTTGTGTCTTCACAGTCCCTCTCTCTGCCTACAGATGATGATATTCCCATTACTATCAGGAAGGCTCTGAGGTCTTGTGCACAATATCGTGTCGCTGGTAGTGTTGTCTCTGCAGGATCTCTTGCCACCAAATTTCAGGTCTTTACAACTGCAATATCTAGTACAGAGATACCTACCTCCTACCAGCAGGGTCTTCTACACCCACATTAGAAGGCGGTTATGGAAGAGATGTTTACACTTACTGATAGAGGGACCCGGGAGTTATCTGCCCTACCGTCTGGTGCGCACTTAGTTGGGGCTAGATGGGTCTTTACCCTGAAATACAACCCTGATGGATCTATTTCTAGGTATAAGGCTCGCCTTGTAGCTAAAGGATTCACCCAGACTTATGGATAGATTTCTTTGACACCTTTCCCTCTGTGGCACGACTCTCCATGGTCTGTATCCTTGTTTTTGTTGCGACTCATTATGGATGGTGTCTTAACCAGCTGGATGTTAAAAATGCCTTTTTATATGGTGATTTGGAAGAAGAGATATACATGCAGCAGCCACCTGATTTTGAGGTTCAGGGGGAGTGTGTATGTAAACTTCGTAAGGCTAGTTATGGCCTTAAGTAGAGCCCTCGAGCCTAGTTTCAGTGTCTATCTGAAGCACTTTCTATGTTTGGGATGCAGAGATCCTCTTCTGATCATTCCTTGTTTGTTAGGAAGACCAGTACTGGTACTGTGGTTTTATTGGTATATGTTGATGACCTCATTTTTACAGGTGATGATGCAGATGGTATTACTCAGGTAAAGGAGTATTTAGCTTGCCAGTTTGTTATGAAAGATCTTGGTAAGTTGAGATATTTTCTTGGTATTGAGATTGCCACGAGTAAGCAGGGCATTGTAATGTCTCAAAGAAAGTATGCACTTGATGTTCATCAGGAGACAGGCATGCTTGGATCCAAGGAAGCCAACATTCCTATGGATCCTAAAGTTCATCTATTTGAGGATACAATGAGGATAAAGGACAAAAAGATCTATCGGCAACTTATTGGGAAGTTATTGTATCTAACCATCACTAGGCCAGATATCAGCTTTGTAGTGGGTAAGCTAAGTTAGTTCTTAGACAAACCCACTGATGCTCACTGGCAGGCAGTTATGCAAGTGTTGAGATACATCAAGAGCTGTCCAGGCAGAGGCATTCTATTTCAGAAGACAAAGGGCCCTATGTCTGTAGTGGCTTACTCTGATGCGGATTATGCAGGATATGTGGGAGACAGACGATCTACTACTGGTTTTTGCACATTTGTTGCTGGAAATCTGGTGACTTGGAGGAGCAAGAAATAAGGTGTTGCCTCACGCTCTAGTGCAGAGTCCGAGTATAGGGCTATGGCTCATACTGCTGCCAAGACGATATGGATTTGATCTCTGTTACGAGATCTTCATGTTGAGATTCAGGAGCTTATGGAGATGTATTGCGATAATTGGGCTGCAACATATGTTGCTAATAACCCCATGTTTCATGAGAGGACGAAACGTGTGAAAGTAGACTGCCACTATACCAGGAGCCTGATTCAGCAGGGTCTACTTCGTATGACATGTTTTGCCTCTACTGATCAGACTGATGATATACTTACCAAGCCATTACCTTGCCCCCAGTTTGAAAAGTGTAAAAGCAAGCTGAGCATGGTAGATATATATGCTCCAGCTTGAGGGGGAGTGTTGAGTTGTGTTTTTTGTATGGACGCATTTGTTATTCTTTTTTGATGGACTCATTTTGTTATTTTTCCTTTGTCTCTCTCTATATAAAGAGACATAGGGACAACTTGGTAAAGATATGGTTCTCTTTTCACTTCGGCTGTTATTATATTTGCCTTTTCTGTAGATTAAAAGATCTTTAAGCCCTCATAGGTACATGTGCAACCAAAATGATCTAGCTACTTGCATTGTAAATATTTGGGTTGAATATTCTACATATATAGCATATGACAAGCCAACCAAATGTAATCAAGTAAGGGAAAATTATAATAAAAAATAAAAATACTCATCTTATGTGTTCATATTTAGTTAGAATTTGGATGTCTATACTTCTTTATGGCAAGAAGTCAATGATTCATATTTAGTTCGAATATGATTGTAGGATTGCATTGCACAACTTGCAGTTACAGGGAGCACCAAGGTTAATGTTTTGTTGGTGGAAAAATAGCAAGAGTAGTCCATGTTTATTTTGTATTTAATGTATGATACATATATGATATATATTTTGATAAACAGTATTGTTGGGAATAAAGTGCCACGTGGCAGTCAATCAGAGGGCCTAAGTGGGCACTAGTTTTGGGTCCTGTTTTTTAGGTTTGCTTTGAGTGCAAGTTTTCTATTTTTAGAAAGTCTTAGACGTCAATTAGTTTGGTAAATTAGGATTTGATTTGTGATTGATTGGGATATATTTTGTTTCCTGTTTTAGGAGATATGTTTTAGCTAATTGGGGATATGTTCTCTCTATAAAAGAGAACACATGTACCGTTTTCTAATTTGAGTTAAAGCAATACTTCCAACAATACTGACTCCCACTCCTCTCTTCTCCAACGTGGACTGTTGCCCTCTCTCTCTGTTCTTCCTGTGTGAACAGGACCAATTGCAGCACCTATCTGCTACACATTTCTCCTCACGTGGGAGACCTCCATGCTCCTCATCGCTCCAAACTCAATAAGTTATCAGAGCTTTCGATCTAGCCTCTTCTTGGGGGATTATCTATACGCATAAGAAAGAGAAGAAAAGAAAAGGCCACGTTGTGCATGATTTTTCTTAGAGGGCCATCGACTTCACCTTTTGGTGACCTTACACACGCTTGGAGAAACCGAGCGCCTTACGCTAGCTCATGGGGTGTAGGAGCAACGACACCGACTCGGATTGAGGGCGCATGTGGAACCCTCTAGCACGTTGGGGAATGCCAAGTTCAAGTGTGGTTCTCGGGTGTAGAAAAAGAGGCACAAAGACTCCTCTCAACCTTTTAGAATGAAGTGATGGCAGATTCAGAGATTCATGCTACTTGAGAGAGTGCCTGAGACAAAAGATGCATCCAGGAAGAAGAAATTGGAGAAGAGAGCCTATCAAGTTATCCAAAGAAGAGACGACTACTCTGATAACCATGACTACAAAGGTTGCTAGAAATGCAACGACTACGAAGGAAGCAAGATGATTCATAATTACATCAAAAGAAGATGGTGGAGCATTTGGCTGCACCATCAATGAGACAAATAAAGTAAGTCATCGTTCTCTCGGCCTTAACTTGAAGGGGAGTGTTCGGAATAAAGTGCCACGTGGTAGTCAGTTAGAGGGCCTAAGTGGGCACCAGTTTCGGGTCTTGTTCTTTAGGTTTGCTTTGAGTGGAAGTTTTCTATTTTAAAAAGTCTTAGGTGTCAATTAGTTTGGTAAATTAGGATTTGATTTGTGATTAATTGGGATATGTTTTGTTTCCTGTTTTAAGAGATATGTTTTAGTTAATTGGGGATAAGTTCTCTCTATAAAAGAGAATACATGTATCACTTTCTAGTTTGAGTTGAAGCAATACTCCTTCCAACAATACTAACTCCTCTCTCTTTTTTTTTCCAATGTGGATTGCTGCCCTCTCTTTGTTCTTCTTGTGTGTGAATAGGACCAACTGCAACACCTATCTGTTGCACATTTCTCCTCACGTAGGAGAGCCTCCACGCTCCGCATCGCTCCAAACTCAACAAGTATGAATATATATAGATATATGATAGATATTGATGTAATTAGGCCAACAGGCTAGGCCTTAGGTTAAGATCATAAATGGGCCACATGAACCGGGTTGGGTTGGGAACCTAAGGCCCAACTCATTTAATAAATGGGTCATATTTACAATTCAAGCGATTCAGAGGGGAGATGGAGAGAGAGCGAGAGAGTGAGAAGGAGGGCGATAGAGAGAGGGTGAGAGAGGTGAGAGAGTGCCTGGGGCAGGAGAAGGGTGAGAAGTCGCGTTCGGCGGAGGAGGATCTGGGGTGGTTAGTCATGGCGAACCGGAGGGGGATTTCTCGGCCGACGGCTATGCCTAGGAGGTCTACTCGCAGAGGAAGCGGCGAGGAAGGGAGGGCGAGATGCTTCAAGTGTCTTGGTCGAGACCACTGGGTGTGGGATTGCCGTGAACCTTGGCGCTGCTGGAGGTGTGGGGGTCTCGGGCACAAGAGTGGACGTTGTCGTGGTGGATGCTTTGGTGGTAGCCAGCTCCTTTCGCCGCCATTGATGAAGGGGGTGCCTTAGGCGGAGGTGGAGGTACTGTGGTTGGAGGGGGTCTACAGCTTGCGAAGGGAGGTTGAGAGCGGTTTGGTGGTTGAGGTTCTGGAGGGGTGGGTGACGCGGGCAATGGTGGAGAAGGCGCTGGGTGGGGATGTGTCGAATGAGGGAGTTAGGGTTCTGTGGCTGGACGGAGGGAGGTTTCTCGTCCTTGGCCTCCCCACCTCGAGGAGGAACTCCTCTCGGAGGTCGGCGTTGAGGACAGCAGGTGGAGATGGTGTTGTCCTTCCCCGCACGATGGAGCTTCCTCGGAGCGCCCACCAGAGCGACCGTTGTTCAGGGGGACCATCGCGGGGATCCCGTGGTGGTTGAGGTCGGTGGAGGTTGTCGCGGAGGTTGTGTCCCCGTTTGCTCGTCTCAAGAGCAGTGAGGTCATTGGCTTGTTTGAAGGTCCTGTGGTGGCGGTGCTCGAGATGGTCGGTGTGGCGATGATGGACATGGCCCTGTTATGGCTCCGTGGCTCCTCATGGGTAGTGTCTTGTTCGCTTAGTGGAGCAGACTGTCGTGCCTTGGCGTTGGTCGGAGCGACCGGTCTGGCGTGGTGGAAGGTGAAGCGATGGCCGACAAGGGTGTGGTGGAGTCGATCAGATGCTAACGTGGCCTGAAACTCCTGTAGATCCGCGTGGATCTTGCATAGTGAGCCAAAATCGTCACTAGAAATGGGAACGCCCTCGATGGTCTCGGAAGCGGATTTGGAAGGCGATGCATTTACTGGGATGCGTTATCTCGAGGAGGTGATGGTGCTTTTAAACCCACCCACGTGCGAGGCACATGCAACTGTTGGCTGCGGTGGAGCGGATGCGGACCAGGACTCGAACCCGGATGCGAGGCCTGAACTTCCTCTTCAAGTAGACTCAGGCAGAGCGTGCCCTGAGACCGATCTCCTTCTTGGCGCTTTGCCTAAGAAGAAGGGATCCCCTGCTTTTTTGGCTTCACCTTCGAGGGTGGCAGAAGGAAGATCTGAGCTTGGTGGAGTCTTGGAAGATGATTGACCCTTGGTTTCCCTCGATGTAGCTGCCATGTAGACCTCTACGGTGTCTCCCATATTGGGTGGAGGGTGGGAGAGAGATGGTGACGGAGTTGAATGCGGCTATGGCAACTCCGGGGGGGGGGGGGGTTTATTTGGTGGCCCTATGGCCGGCGAGTTAGGGGTAATGCCCCCACGTGTTGAGACCGAGATCCCCGAGGATCAACCTGATGTTTCCTTGCAGCGGCAGCGGTTGAATGGAGCCACCTCGTCTTTTGATGCTCGGGTAGAGGTCCCTTTGACCGGGTGGAGGCCACATGTGGTGCGCAATGGCCGGGGAGGCACTCTCTGGTATAGGATGAAGTGGAGTTTTCGTGGGGGATAGAGACCGAGGCTGGTGGTGGATGCTTGTGGAAGGGAACCTTAGGCTTCGCATCAGAATATGGTGTTGGGATCATTTTGATGAGGTACGTAGGACGGCAGAGGCTTGTGGCTTCCGATAGGCAATGAAGGAGGCTCCTAATGTTTGTAAATGAATGGTGTACTTACATGGAATGTGCGGGGTCTCAATGACCCTTTGAGAAGGGCATCTTTAGGGCAGTCTATTAAGGGGTGGAGCGTGGATGTCGTGCTGTTGCAGGAGACGAAGCTGACCGACTATGACGCTTGGCTATGGAAGGGGATTGGGGGTTCTTGGATGGAAGGATTTCGTTCCCTTAGTGCGTCTGGCCGATTAGGGGGACAAATCCTTGGATGGCGAGAGGATGTTTTCTCCGTAGAGGATTGCTTTTGTGGAGAACATGTGATCTCTGTGAGGTTGGTTATGAAGGTGGGAGGAGCCAAGATGATTGTCACAGGGGTATATGGGCCGTAGATGCATAGGCGAGAGGAGTCATGTGGGAGGAGCTCACGTTTGTGGCTGTAGCTTGCCATGGGAGTCCTTGGTTGATTGGAGGGGACTTCAACATCACCTTACAGATGGAGGACATGCCTGGTGGGTGGGGGAGGCAGGATTCGAGTCGAATCTTTTTGTGGACTTTGTTGCTACACATGGTCTCGTAGATTGGGCTTTGACATCATGTGCATACACTTGGAGGAATAACAATGGCCAGATGTTTAGGATTGACAGATTCCTCTTCAATGTGGAGTTGGCAGAGGCTTTCCTTGTGGCAGATGTCTACTTTGGAGAGACCTTTCTTGGATCACACGCCTCTTATCTGGAGACCAAATGTGGGGGTACAATTTGGCACTTATTTCAAATTTGACATACCCTGGTTGATGGAGGAGGGGTTCAGGAGTATGGTGGAGGAGAAATAGACGTCCATAGAGGTGGAGGGGTCGGCAACATGTCGACTAGCGAAGAAACTGAGTACGTTGCGAGACCATTTGAAGGTGTACAGGAGAGAGATCAAGGTGTCCAAGAGGGGTAGGAAGGAGGAAGCTTTGAAAAAGATTACCAGGATTGATAGGCAAGAGGAGCAAGCCCCTATCTCGCCCAGAGGATAGGGAGATCCAGGGAAGAATGACACGGGTGGTGCAGGACAGAAAGGCAGAAGTGGAATGAAAGACGAAGTTGAGGTAGAGATGGTTGAAGGAAAGAGACTCTAATACCAAATTCTTCCACCAAATGATTTCTGCTAGGAGGAGAAACTGGATAGAGAAGATGCTGGTACATGGGGAGACCTTTTCAGGTAGGGAGGAGATGGGTCGGGTAGTAGTAGATTACTTTAGAGATTTCACTGGGAGGCATGTCAGGGGGTGTTGGAAGTGGAGAGGGGAGGATGTACAGTGTGTCACAGAGACTCAGGTGGAGAGACTCATTGCTACCTTTCGGAGGATGAGGTGAGACAGGCAGTTTGGAGCTTGAATGTGGAAGGATGTCCTGGCCCAGATGGTTTCCCAGTGTTCTTTTTCAGGGAATTTTGGCCCTTAGTGGAGGCGGATGTGATGCAGATGATGGAGTTCGTGGTTGGGAACAGGGGATTCGATAAACTAAATAAATATTATTTGTTTTTGTTGCCTAAAAAGAAAGGGCGGAAGCGATCTAGGAGTTTAGACCGATTGCGTTATCAAACGTTGTTTACTTTATTGTGGCCAAGGTGTTGGCCAACATGCTAAAGGATCTTCTTGGTGACATGATTTCCCTGGTATTGACGGCTTTCATTCCAGGGAGAGGAACTTTGGATGGTTTTGTGGTTGCTTTGGAGGCGTTGGCCTCTTGGAGGAGGGAGAAGAAATAGGCCTTTTGGTGGAAGGTGGACTTTAGCAAGACTTACGACTTGGTGCAATGGGATTTTCTATGGGCTTGTTGAGGAGAGGTTTTTCCACAATCTGGATTGATTGGATGAAGATGTGTGTGACGACATCTCTCTCACTCCTGATTAATGGGAACCCGGTGGAAGGATGGATACAACCTAGGAGGGGAGTTAGATAGGGTTGCCCCCTGACACCTATGTTGTTTGTATTGGTGGCAGATGCTCTAGTGCGGACAACACATAGGGCTTGTGCTAGGGATCTAATCAGGGGATTTATGGCTAGTGAGGGTAGGGAGACAGCGGTCCTGCAGTATGCTGATGATACATTATTTTTGGTCGAGGGTACAGGTTTGGAGGCTAGAAGGATGAGAATCCTCTTAGAGCTTTTTGGCGAGGCGTTGGGTTTGCAGGTGAACTATCATATGTCAATTTTTGTCCCTTTTAACTTATTGGTGGCAAAGGCAGAGAGGGTGGGCGATGCTTTGGGGATAGAGTTAGTCTCCTTGCCGTTGTATTTGGGACTTCCTTTATTAGATCGACGTCTTAGGCTGGCGAGGTGGTCCTCCAGGCTCCTTTATAGAGGTGGTAGACTGACATTGGTGAAAGCGGTTCTGGCGTCCATTCTGTCGTATTTCCTCTCGATCTTTAGATTACCGCACCAGATTGAGAAGATATCGGGATTAATGAGGGATTTTTTTCTGGGCTAATGTGAGGTTGGCAGGTAGGGGAGCGATGTTGGTGGCTTGGGTAGAGGTGTATAGGCCGGTGCAGGAAGGGGGTCTGGGGGTTAGGGATGTGGGCAAGGTGAACATTAGCCTCCTCACAAAGTGGATTGCCAGGTTAATGGGATAGGAGCGGGGGCTTTTCGGTGATGTTATGCGACGGTGTTACAGTCCCTTCCTGTCATGGGGCCCGTTGGTTTCCCCTCCTTGAGGATCCTCTCACTTTCTTGGAGGTTTGGCGAAGGTGGCAGGGAAGGTGCATGATTTCTTCTCCCTTACGTTGGGGGAGGGGGATGGTTTTCGTTTCTGGCAGGACGACTAGCAAGGGGCTAGCTGTACCCTTGGTGACAGGTTCCCTCGCCTTCTTGGGAGTGTTGTGGACCCATCGGTCACGGTGGGAGATTGTTGGGATGGAGCTTGGTGTCCAGCTTTTCGAGGGGGCCTTTCAGACTAGAGGTGTGGGGAATTTTAGCGATTGTTGCAGGAGCTGGAAGGTTGGGCACCGGAGGATGGCCATGATGCTTTCTCCTGGGAGGAAGGAGAATTTTCGGGGGCAAAGGTCTTCTGCAGGTTGGGGAGTGATACGGTTAGCTTGGATATCGATTTCTTGTAGGACTGCATATTGTTATGGACGACGGAGTGCCCTTTGAAGGTGAAAATCTTTGCCTGGTTGGTGAGAAGGGGGAGAATCATGACGAAACGATGGAGAGCGAGATGGAGCCGTATGGAAGACCTCAATTGTCCTCTTTGTGCTAGAGTTGATGAGGACATCCAGCACCTCTTTTTTCTATATCCTTTTGTGGTACAGGTTTGGTTGAGGATGGGGATTGACTGGATCACTCATCGAGATGTGGTTGCCTTCTAGTCCTCGTTCTACAAAGGTAACGCCTGTGATGGGGCGATCACCTTTAGATCCAAGAGGGATAGAGCAAAGGTTCTGGCGATCCTGTAGGGGGTGTGGCTGGGGATGAATGGGGTGCTTTTTAGGGGAAAGAGGCCTTATGTTGAGAATTTTGTTTCTTTAATTTTCTCTCCGGTGGAGTTCTGGAGATCGATTTTGTAATATCTGATGTAACCCAAATTTTTGGAATGGAATGTTTTAGGTGGTTATCACTCGGATAACCGCCCTTTGATTTAAAAAAAAAAAAAATTACAACCCAAGCCTGGCTCAAGTTAATCTCGGGCTTGGACTTGGGCCGACCTAATCAGGCTAGGCCTCGGGTTGGGTCGGGCTGGCTCAGTTCAATGCTTATCCCTATCTACATATGATGCTGTAGGGGTTGCATGGGTATGAGCTTGAAGGGGGGGTTGACTCCCTCCTTTGGGATGAAGGAGATTTCATCGTTTGGGAGACTTATTATAGACTAATGGGGATAGGTGACGGAGGACCAGAGGTTGATCTTTGGAGAGATACAAAGTGCCGTTTGAAGATTAAAATCTTTGTTTGGTTGTTGCAGAGGGGTAGATTGTTGACTAAAGTTTGGAGATCTAGATGGGTGCTGGAAGCATAGGAGTGCCCTTTATGCTATACGAGTGAGGACGACATTGATCACTTGTTCTTTTGTTGTACCTTCACGTGGATTTGGGGGCACTTTGATTTTGGGTGGTATGAGTCAGAGCCAATCTTGGAGTTCTTTAAGGAAACATATATATGGGCCAACATACTTTTAGATCTAAGAAGGAGAATGCCAAGGTGATGCGAGTGCTTTAGGGCATATGGTTGGGGAGAAATACGGCTATCTTTAAGGGGAAGTATCCTTACTTTGAAAATTTTGTTAGCATTTTTGGTTTTTCCCACTTATGGGACAACTTTTTGTAATTCCTTATGCCTAATGGCTTTTATTGATTGAATTTGGGTGGTTATCATGCTGATAACTACCCTTTCACTTTTCAAAAAAAAGAAATCTGTTTATCCAGGCTATACACAACTCAGGAAACCTTCTTCTCAGAGACTGCCGCTGCAGGAATGACTAGCTAACAGAGTCTTATGCCTTTGAAAATTCCCCATAAAAGGTGACTTTTTTCCCTTCTCCATGCTGCCACCTTCTCATCAGCCATATTAAAGAACTCCTGCAAGAAATGGCCATTCCTAAAAGCTGACTGGACCGGTTCAATCAAATGAGGCAAGACCCTTCTTAATTGATTCACCAAGACCTTGGCAACAATGAGTTATGCAGCATTGGACAAGGCAAGAGGATGATAATTGTGAATAGACTAAGCACATGGCTTCTTTTGGCAGTGGGAAAAGATAGGGCTTGCCCAGTCTTAAAACCCATTAGTAGAGGCAAAAAATACACACACCATCACCATGAAATCCTCTATCACATCCTAAAACTCCCTATAGAGTAATACTGGAAAACCATATGGTCCTGGAGACCCCTCTACCTTCAAACCGTGCATAGCTTACCAAAACCTTAGCCTCATTAACCTCCATGACAATAGAAGCATGCATATCCTTCGATGGAGGTGATGCAATCCCAGACCACTCCTGGTGGCCCAGACCTCTCAATCTGGTGAAGTCACAAAAGTGCGAGCAAAGAGTTTCTTCCACCTACTATCCACCTAAAGCCACCTCCTTACTGAACATGAAACTGATCAATCAAGTTAGCCCTCCTTCGAAAGCTTACCGATAGATGGAAAAAATGTGAATTGATGTCATCCTCCCTATGCCACAGCCTTATGGACTTTTGCCTCCAATCCACTTCTTGTTTTAGTTCCTCTTGTCTAACAATTGCCCGCAACCTCTTCCTATCCTCAATCTCTTCCTGCATAAGCTCTCTGCTATCTTTGACCATGTTCAAGGAGAAAATCCCCTCCAAGGCAGTTGTTATAGTTTGGCTTTTGAGTTCTCTGATCTCCTTTTTACAAGAGATTAAGAAAGTCCTCAAGTGTTGCAGCCTTGACGCCAATGTGCAAGTAGCCAAAGTCCTGGGTTCCACTTCATTTCATTTCTGCCCAATCAACTCCCTTAAGCTAGGATCTGATAGCCAAGACCGGGTAAATTTGAAATGGAAAAAAAGACCCCTCATTTGAGTTCCCCACTAGTGGTGTATGATTGGAGAAGGGCCTGCCCATGGTGGTCACCCATACCAACTTTTTCTTTGCAACGCATTTTAGATCTGATCCTTGTGTTTTTCCACACATCCATTCCAACACACTTGTTTTTGCCTCAGGTATCTTCTGCACATGCCTAGTGTTAAAGTATTAGGAAGTTGTTAGAGTCTTTAGGATTATGATTAAGATTGAGTCTATTATTAGTTTTAAAAGTCCTAGCTAATTTTATATTCTTGTTAATAAGTGTTATACTCATGTTGGGTCTTTTATGTAAATTTTCTAACCCTATACTTTATATAAGAGGTGTTAGGGTTCTTGATTTCAATAAGAGACATTATTATTTTCTCCTACACCTACAGTAAACATTCTAACTTTCAAATCCTTATGCATCGTGGTATATCTTAATGCTTCAGGCACCAAATGCTGTCTGCCCTTAAGTTCTCAAAAGGGTCTTCTTGTTTCTTTTTGAAATAAGTACCACAGGAAAATCGTTACTATATACTATATAGGCATTAGGTAATATGAAAGAATGTGATTGCTATCCATTATACATAGGATGAATTATAAAATAACTGAAATGTATCTACTACTTGGGTTGTCTATAGGGATAGTGGACAGCCTGCAAGGTTCACATTTTTTTAGTTCCACATGAACAATTTAGAAGAGATTTGACTCAAAAGATCCTGGCCATTACCAACACCACCAACACGACACAGAAAAACAGCTATTGTGGGTAGTTGTGAACTGCTGTTATTTGTGTCAATATACTTTACTATGAGGAGATTAGATGCTTGAATGTGCCATATCTGGTAAAGAATAAACCATTTTTTTTTAAGAGATAAAACATATTGGAGAGTATAGATTCCGTGTAACATTACAGGGCAGATGTTCCACAGATCCGGAAACCTCATATACGTACATATGAAGATCCATCCAGCTTACAATAAGGTAGTAATGTTTTTGAAGTAAAAAAAGAGATAAATGTGGCTCTGATGAAGTATCTCACGCACCATCATTACAAAGCTACACCTTAACACGGCATGGTGCCCTTATGCTCAGACTTGAGTTTCCTTTACTTGAGGAGAGGGCTTACATGGTACATTTATTATGGCGAGGGACGCCTTTTGGAGCCTGATTTTCAATCTGGAATATAGTATGCAATTCTCCCACCTGAAAAAAAAGAATATAGTATGCCACAATGTAGCAAACAGCACTACTCCCAGGTCACCATCAATTTTCCTTTGTGATGCTCTGCTTTATTAATAACACATCCTAATCTTGATACTATCTCATAATGAAGTTGTATACCAAGAAGTGAAAACCTTTCACATGGTTGTTGCAACCAAGGTTTAACTCTTTTTTTTTTTTGTATATGAACTTTACGAAAAACATTTTTCTTTACCTACCTTACCAATATAGTGTGGTTCCTGATGCTCATAAAAATATAAGCCTTGAAGCCCATGGCAAGTGCCACTAGGACAAAGCAAGCTTCATGGTTCATAAAATGGATTTTACTGGCAGTAGCTATTTCTCTGGTACTCTTGTTATCTGTGTAGAAATTGGGATTAGAAGAATATCTATCCAAACACCAGTTGAGAGAATGATTATTGACTAATACTTGCATGCTGTGGATTTGTCTGCCAGGAGACAAGTCTCTGATCATACAACACATAGTCCAATGGGTGTTGCAGCTTGATGTGTCCCATCTGGGAGATTAACAAGCACTACCGGAAACACTCCACAGACAAGTGTATTTTTTTATAGACTTATCTCGAGACACTGGTTTGGCGAAAATAGTTTTCTATTTCACCCCAGCCACTGTACAAGCAAAAATTGCTATCATGAATTCATCAGAGCAATTTGAGTTTTGGTAAAGTCAATCGAGTCAGCTCCTTGCACTCTTACTGGTCCAGCCAATTCTGAAATATGGGCAATTGAACAATATTCCTGGGATTTTCAAGAAACAAGCAAATTCAGCTGGTTAGTTTACTGTCTATGCTCATTTCAATCTGGGATAAGCATTTTATACACTGGTAAGGTGGTGTGGCTGATGTTCTGCAACTGTGTACAAGCTTCTGGAAAATCAGAATGCTTCCCATCTAAGATACCTCAAACAGCTGGCCTCATGCATTGAAGTTGTTCACACACTGCTAATGGTATTTCGGAGCCCTTATGGGGAAAATGATTTATGCCCTTCTGAGTTCTGAGCATATATAGCAATGAAAACAATATTTGAATGTTGCTTCTATTAAGGCATTCAATTCAGGTGAATCTTCAAATCTATAGAACATACCCTGAAGTTAATACTATATGTTGTGATATGTAGAATTCCCAAATGGCTTTTCCCTGATCTGATTTGCCTACATGCTGATGCGAGGGACAGATTTCTGAACTGAACGAGAAAAATGCATTATTATTTCTGTACACTCCTTTATCTTATGTTCTCTGCTTGTCTCCAATCCTGTTGCCGTTAATTCTATCCTATCTTCTCAAAACTTGTACTCCATGAGGAAGCAGATCTGTACTTCTGTGATTAGTTGCATCAGATTTCGTGGAAGGCACCTTTTTTGATATGCGTCATCTGAATGTAATTCCCATCTAGCTAGTGCGAAGAACAACACCTATTAAATTTGAATTTGTTGTGTATGTTCTGTTTTGAGAGCAGGCAAATGAAAGTATCAAAAAGATGTTAAAGCTTGAGGTGAGATGTAGGTCACTTAACTACAATCTAGCTTGGCCAACCTGGATGGAACTAGGTTTGTTGACTTCAGCCTTAATCGGCTGGTCTACCTTATCTCTTGTAAATGATCCTTCCGTGAAAAGAAAGATAAATCAGCCAGCTTTTGACTAGAACAGTTTGGATGCGCGTTGACTTGAATTGTTTTAAGTTGCATTTGCCGTTTGATTTGTTTATGTACATGTATGCATGCACATTTCGTTAGACACACCATTTGTTAGAGATATGGTACAGGGGATTGGCATTTAATGTTTAGTCTGTGTTCATCTGTGATTGACAGATTAGAAGAGGGGTTATTCTCAGATAATTTAGCTTGTGAATCTTTGAAAAGGATACTTCTTCTGCCACTTTTCCTTCATTAGCTTCAACAACTTATTCTTATGCACAAATTTGTATCGTTTGTCTCGCAGCCATCAGTCAATTTGAAAGGACGATATACCATTATTTGGTGTGAAGCTCCTTGTACGAAGAGTCTTGTCATCCGAAACTTTCTATTAGATAGGCAGCTTGGAAGAAAAAAAAGTAAGTAATTAGATAAAATCCTTTATTGATAAGATTCTACCACAACAAGAGATATATAGGGAATTGGTACCTCAATACCTGTACATGACGTTAGACCAAACTCAATTCCTTAGAAATCCACGGCAACATGACAGACAAGATGTTTAATCGCATCGAGACAGGGACAAAGGATATCCAAGACCTCAATTCTCCCAAACAAGAGTTATCCTTTTGATTCCTACAGTAGTAGTTGACATTTTCTCTTTATTTATATTTTCATTTGACCCGTAAATAAACAAAGGGAGAACATGTAGAAGCGCGGAATAATTTTGAGGGCCTTCACAAAAGGCCCATTGTTAGTAAGCTTAGAATGCTCTTGCTCAAGGTCGTGCGTCAAAATGGTGGTGCACTAGTTAACATGTAGCAATTGATGTCACGTATGATACTGGTGCAATTTCTGATCATTACATGTCGGAAAATTAAGAGGATTGCAATTAAATTTTATAGATATCAAGTAAGATGTTTTTCTGTCCAAATTCTAGTTGTGGTTGGGTGCCCTTTGTAGTCTATCCTAATTCCCTCGTGGTCCATCTACCGGTTTCTCGTCATTCTTTTATCTTTTATAACAACAGATTGGCATCTGGTGTATTTATTGTTTCAATGACCAAGACACATTGTACCCGACCCATTGCAACAAATGTAATGATCACAAGACACTTGTGATGTGAATCGAAAGCATCCCCTCTTGATCCGTTTCCAATCTGCTGCAAGGTTGTAAGATCTTACGAAACAACATGCTAATTGTGAAACTATATCTTCCACCATGCTAACCCAATAACGAGCTCATCTCATCTAATCATTGTGATCTACAGCCAGCTGAGTTCTATTCAATCTTCTCTCTCTGTACAACGGTGAAGAAGCGGAAGCAATCTTACGCGCGATCGCTTCCCAAATCATTTGAACCGCATCGCCTGGTCGCGATGGATACTGGTACTCGAAGTGGTGAGTAATCTGCCTCAGCCTCTCCCACATTCCAGTCCATTCCTCCCTTCGAATCCCCCTCAGAAACTTAACGAGGAATCCTTTCTTGACGGCATCCACCGAGCGAACGAAGACGCAGAATTCCGTATAGTCCAGCACATCCTCGAACGGGAGCTCTATGTCATCGCTGATGATCACCGGCACGCAATGGCTCGTGATGGCGTCGAAGAGGCGGTTCGAGGAGGGGGTGTCGCCCGCTATGTTCAGGCAGAATTTCGAAGAAGCCATCCCCTCGCTTGCGCTTTTCCTCCCTACCCGTCCAGCCACCCCGAAGGTGAAGTGAATGTCCTTCTCGTCCTTGAGAAGATGGTAGAGCTTCCGGCGGATTAAACCGCCCTGAGACAAATTTGCTAGCAACGGTATTGGTAAATATACATAATCAAATATCAAAACCGCACGTCTTCCAAGTATTCGTTAATAATTAGCTAGAAGTTGGTGACTCTCCATAATTATTTGAAGCTGATGCAGGTTTCTACTGATCCAACATTACTTACCCACTAACTAACGACTTTGGTCTATGGTGACATTTTTAGACGTCGAGATATATAGACCTTATCTGTTGTAGGGTGATCACCTCATAATTTTATGGTGACTGCGTGCATGAAGTTCTGTCAGCTGCTAAATTGCAAGCTAATTAAGTGGAAATTAAGAAGCCTAGCAATTTAGGCAGATCAATTCAGGTAGTTTAACTTAACACGAATCGAAATGTGAAATAGATATGTGGAGAGGATCGGGTTGGAATTGGAGCAAGATCGAGCTGTCGAACACGCGAATTAAAGTCGAGAACTCACATCCTTCCTGCGGATCGCTCCCCGGAAATAGGCCAAGGTTGGGCGAACGTCGAATGGGGCCGACACGTTCCCGGCGCCCACCACGACATGCCTGTAAGGAGCAACTATGTCCTTCCCAACATTAGCAACGTCGGGAGGATACCTCCCGAAATCAGCGAGCACAAACATCGCCTGCTTGAGCCTCTTCCTCGCATCCCACATGCTGTTCGGGTGATGCGCCACGATCACATGGTCCTTACCCCCCGATCTCCTCCACTCCTCCCGGCCCATCAGGAAATCCACAAGCTCCATCTGCAAGAGCTCGTTCATTCCGGTCCTCGAGTGCCGGTTGTAGCTCAGGGACGAGAAGAATGGCACGAAGACCACGTCCGCCGACCTCGGATCGTCCACTCTAACCGCGAAGCACGGGGAATTCGACGACGACGACGACGACGACGACGACAAGAGGTCGAGCGTCAACCAATATTCCACGCTGTGCTGCAAGTTCAAGCCGCCGGGGTAGCGAGGGACGGCGTCGTCGGCGCCGACCCGAGTAACGTCCGGCCACGTCTGGCCCTCGTAGTTTCCTTCCCATCCCAGTAACCCGAAGTGGAATGCTGGTGGCATGCCATACATGTAGACCTTGAGCTTTGCCTGATCCGCGCTGCAGCCTCCTAATACGTGGGCATCTTTTGGATCAATTGGATTAATTGGAGAAGAAGGGGGCTCATTAGCCAACAATATCATTGGCAGTGGAAGAACGGAGCTAATTGGGAACAAGGAAGAGCTGCTGTGCAATGTTAACAGGTGCAAGAAGCACCATGATACGAGCAAGAGGGCAACTGCCGCCAACCAGCTGATGGGTGTTGTCCTCGCTCCTTGCATGGAGGATCTTATTCTGCATGCTGATAATCTGGCTCTAATTACCCCTGATCGATGCCGAAACATCGCGAATATTACTCCCGGGATCCTGATCGATCATGGGTTGCCCTGATGAACCACCTGATTCAATTCGGATTAGGAGAGGGTGTGCCATTCATGCAGAAGTGATGGTCAATGGCCTCAAGAACAAATGGTGTATGCCTATATATATATATATATATATATAATTACGTACTGAAGAATTAATTTTGGTAGTAATTAAATGGATGGAATATTGATTTGGATTCTTGAAACGATCACGCATGCATGCCGAGTTGGAATGGGCCTTAATTAATTTGGTGCAGATGCGATATGTGTAGTATTTGCTTTTGGTCTTTGTCGACGCACACGTAAAGTAATTGATAGAGGAGGTCAATGATTAACATTCGTGAATGGCACGTCGGGTTGATGTTAGCTGGAGGCACGTACGTAGGTTCGGGGAGAAGGTGTGGATTAGTTTGGAGGGGAAATTTACGTGGATCGAAGATGGTCTGAGGCAGAGGAAATGTGATCTTACGCCTAATCTTTTTATTATTATTATATAATAGTCGTCGTCGTCGTTATTATTATTATTATTATTATTATTATTATGAAACATGAAATATTTTATTAAAAAAAATAAAAGTAATATAAGAAGATGAGAAACTAAAATAGCCATACAAAAGTGGGGGGAGGTATCGTGGTAAAAAATAAATTTGTAGAAAGAAATGAAAAAAAGATAAATAAATATAATAGTAAAAAGAAAATGAAAGGAACATTTTCAAGCAAATCATCTCTTAACAACATAGTTCTATGTCAAAAGATGATGGTTATATCACTAAAAATGAGGTTCTGATAACCTATAGATCATGCAAACGAGAGTAAAAAAGTTAAAATAAGTTGAAAAGATCTCTGACGTGCTGAACGTGATCTCTAACTTTTTTATTTAATCAGCCATCTTTGAAAATTTCTGACTTGGGCATGGTTGAAATCAATCATCTTTGATATATTTAGGTATAAATGATATTAGATATGCTAGAGTCTAAAAGAGAGAAGATGCTCGGATAAATTAAGGTATCATGGACTACTACATTAATTCTTTTTTCATGATTTTAATTATCTAGATATGGATATTAGCAGTTTGGGAAGAGCTTGTTAACTGTAGATATATGTAGCTTGTTCCCATATTCTTAATTAAATAAGGACAACAGAGAGCTTTATGGTTATTAGCGTGGATGACTTACGGGTGGTTAAATATATTACAGATTCTACTGGAAAGTATATATTATTTGAATCATAAGGTGTTCTCAAGTTCTGCTGCATTTCTACCCGGATATAATTCAAATGATCACGGGCTGTCACATGAGAGACACATGTGAGTAAAGATATTAGTTACTGCTACGTTGCCCGGATGAAATCTGAAATGAGCAGGGTTCTTGCATGTTGGTAAAGAAGTTACTTTCACCGCTATCAAAGTGTAGTAAAAAAAAATTGAGGTTTGATACTTTCAGGGTTGGCAATAGTCAAATTTATTGCCTTCAAGAGATAAAGTTCACTGTAGGAGAGAGCCAATAAACTTCAAATTATCGTACCCTGGAAAGGAGAAAGCTATAAATGGATCTAGAATTATTGGATGTAGGGATTTGAAGGAGATTATAGTTAAGGTCAAGAGAATGTTAGTTGAATTATTTTGATAAAATTAGTTTTACAATAAGAGATCTTTAATGTCATTTTAATTTGTACACCTTAATTTAGTTTGGGCGAAAGGATAAAGAAAGAATTTTAAGAAAAACTTGATATGATAATTTAGAAAATCCTACAAGGAGTAATGATTTGTTAGAATGGAGATGTACAAGTAATGAAATGACCCTTTCCAAGGGTTGTTTGAAATTTAAGGATGTTAACGTAATTTCAAACCCCCTTGGACCTATTTGTGGACTCTGTAGGAACGGGGGCGATTCTGCGGGACCAAGGTCGCAATTGACCCAGCCCCACCCCTCACACCCACACAACCCACGCACACACACACCCCTTAAAACCCTAAGCCCTTCCCTATAAAAACCCCCCACTCCTCCACCCTCTCAACTCACGCCACCACACCTCCACTCCACCCTTTGCAGCCGGCGGTCATCTTCTTCCCGCCATCCCCTTGCAGCCGTGAGTGGGGGAGAAGGAGAGGAGGGGAGTAGGAGGAGCACGGATGAGAGGAAGAGAGAGCGTAGGAGAGGGAGGGCAGTAGGAGGAGCTGGGAGAGGAAGAGAGAGCGTGGGGAGAGGGGGCGGTGCGCGCGAGAGGAGCTCGTGAGGGAGAGCCTCGAGGTCTCCACGAGTAGCTGTGGTAGTCGCTGCAGCTCCACAGGCGAGGAGGAGGTGTTTGCGATGAGGCTCTGTGCCTGGATATTTCCCTATTATCAGATGTCTGCGACACTCGCCAGACGTCTGGAGGGGTCGTTGGATGTCTGGAGAGAGCTTAGGACGTCTGATAGCATGCAGAGTGCCAAGGTACGTCCTCTGTACGAGCTCTGAGCCATGCATGCGTTATATGAAGGGTTGAGTTGTATTTTTGCTGCGCTTGTGTGCACAGGTACGAGGACATTGGAAAGTTGCATGGCGCGACATTCGAGGTACTTTAGGACGTCTGGAAGCCGTGTCAGACGTCTGACTGCTCTTTCAAACGACCGGGGGCAGTGTCAGACATCTGAAGACCCCCTTAGATGGTTGTGAGGGGTAGCAGACGACAGGTACGGATGCAGGAAAGTAAGGTGAACTCATGCGCTCGTTTAAGATGTCTGAGACTCACCCCAGATGTTTGATTTTGGTCAGAATGCGTGTGTTTAGGTCGGTTTAGGGCTCAAACGAAGTCAATTTTGTGAAAACAAAGTACCACTATTTTTTTTTCGAAATTTCCTATGTGTTAGGGTCGTGTCTATACTATTTTGAGCTTGTTTGACATAGTAGTCAACGTTATAGGTCTCCAGTCTGTAGTGCACACGGGATCTATGGAGACGTTGCGATCCACCGTTCGAGCCCCCACACCACCTGTACACCCTGGTAGAGTGGTCCTTTCTACTCCTATAGTTTGAATTAGTAAAGTGCATGTTAAATTAGAAATATCTGCTTGAAACTTAGGTTATGAGATGAACTCGAGGACTGAGAATGTGAATGTTTATATTCGATGCATGAACCTTGCTCGTTATAGAACCTGAGAATGCATGTTGTTAATTTTCCTACAGTGAGAACTGGAATATTTAAAAGATGATTTATCCTATTAATTTATGAGCTATCTGTTGCATGAATTAGAAATCGGTATGTGATAGAGATGCATGCCCTGAAATAAAATGAGATGAGTATTATGTATGAACCCTACAGGGGATTAGGAGAGGAATTAAAGTATACTAATATGGATATCTGGTATATGATGGAATATGTTGCTTGCGGGCATGTTGGTTGGCTGTTCAGACTTGGGTATGGAAAGTAAGCTGGCCCTTGTATACATGGTACTGAGGAGAGCTACTGTCACTTTTATGTAGGGAGAGTGCTAGCCACCCTTGGGTTGGTACTCGTGGTTGGATTGACCTCTCTACACTGACTCCTGTTAGGCTCACTGGGCAAACCGAGATAGCCGGACGAGGGTACGTAGATTATTGAGGGGTGTGGCCCTTGTTCTATTCTGTGCTATATGTTTGAGTGTACCGGCTAGTGGAAATGACTGACCGTGTGCCAGTGCGGAATAGTTACTTGTGCACTTATCACACGTGCTGTAGTCATCGCTATGTCGCAGCCATGACCTCGGGGTGGTAGACCGGGTGTAGGACTAGCACATGATACTCTCCCAGCCAGGAGAGTGTCACGTGTACATCCTGCATCGCGGGAAAACTGCATCAAGATCGTTCCCTTAGGGAACAAGTGGATTAGGAAATATTGTGGACCCTTATTAGTATAACCAAATTATAAATACATAGATGATATAAACGGAAACATATGGTAAGGAATAACTGGAAAAATGTATGATTAGTTTACTGCTTTCCTTTCATGTTTAAATGCATTAAATATCCATATGTACCACTTTACTCAATATTAGCTGACCACAGATATATGTAACCGTGTTTAGGTCAGGGAGTTGAGTAGCCAGTGCCACCGGCTGTAGAGGGTGCTGGGCCCAGTCAAACCCAACTGTAGTTGTACTTTTCCCTCTTCTGTTTCAGTGGCCCCTTTTTGCTGTTAGTGAGCATCTTTAGCATATTAATGCATGTTTCTGTTATACCTCGAGTTGTGATGGCCATGTCAGTAAACGTACTTTTCTGCTTGTGGCATGTAATACCTTTGAGATTTCTGTTCTATTTTCCATTACTGCCTATTATCTATTTTTGCTTAGTTACATTGCATGTGCGGTTGTGAAATGATTTGTGCATTTGGTTATTTCTTGTTGGACGATTGGGTCTTGGGATTTAGTCGAGGCGGGCCGTTCTCGGGTTCCGTAAGGAGCTGGGATCAGGTTGTAACAAAAAAAGTATTCTCTGGAGTACATAGAAGTCCATGGAAATTATGACTTTGGTGATAGAAAAGAAGCGAAGAAAGAATCTTGTTAAGAGCCTGGTATGACAATTTTAGGGATCCTGCAAAGAGAAATGATTTGCTTGGGTGAAAATTTATGGGAAAGGATGTTCTAGAGTATGCAAAGTGCATAAGAATTATGACTTTGGTGATAAGAATGAAGAAGGCAAGAAAGAATTTTTGGAGGAGGTTGATTTCATAATTTAGTGAATTGCTCAAAGATAAGTGATTTGCTTGGATGGAGATTGATGGAAAAGGATCGTCTAGAGTATGAAAGTGTGTGTGGCAATTAAGGCTTTGATCATAGGAAAGAAGAAATGAGGATTTTTTTTGATTTTGTGATGGCTCATGACCTTTTTATTGTAAATGTTTTTTTAAAAGAATGAAAAAAGCATTTGGTCACCTACACAAATGATCTAGTAAAAACATCGTTTGATGATTTTACTTTGAGACGAAGAGATTGATTGGTCCCCAGTACATCAAGATTATCCTAAGGGAGAGTTTAGTTGTTCATGATCATCCATTGGTAATGGATGTGCATGTAAAGAAGTCTGAAATGACCCTTCTTAAGGGTCGTTCAAGAATTTCCCGAAAGGGTAAGGGTGTGAGCATAATTTTAAACCCCCTTGGTTTAAGTTGTGGGCTATGTGGGGAAGAAGAAATCCTTGTGGGGGCAACCCCGCAATTTCCCCTCTCATTTTTCCACCACCAACGCATGCACACACCCACCTAAATCCTAACCCTTCCCTTTATAACCCCCTCACCCCTCCACCCTCTCCACACCACCACCTCCAACCCCCCCTTGCAGCCAACACCATTCCCATTCTGCACTCTCGCCACCTCCACTTCTCCACCCACCTTGCAGCCGCCCATCCACTTTTCCCCCATCCCCTTGCCACCGTGAGTGGGGGAGAAGGAGGAAAACAACAAGTGCACAGAGGAGGAGAGGGGTGCTCGGGAGAGAAAGAGGGAGAGTGGGGACAAAGGGAGTAGGAGGTGCGAGGAGATGGGGGAGCTCGGAGGAGCTTGGGAGAGGGGCGGTGTGCACGAGGAGAGGAGCTCGAGAGGGAGGAAAAGCTATGCAGGGGGGAGACCTGTGCGAGGAGGATGCCACTACTACAGTTGCAGTAGTTGGAGCTCGTGAGGAGGTGCTTCGCGAGGCATACTGCGGAGTCATTTTTCCGCAATATTAGATGCCTGTGACGCCGTCCAGATGTCTGGAGGAGCCGCAGGACATCAGGAGTTGACACCAGACGTCTAACAGCACGTAGAGTGACGAGGTATGTACCCTGCATGAACTTGCATGCACATATGTCAGTTGTTATGTGTCACATTTTTAACTTGCGCGTGCATACGCAGGTACGAGGCTTTGGAAAGGCGTGTGCCTGCCCTTCAAGGCACTATAGGACGTTTGGAGACCATGTCAGATGTTTGACAGCTCTTCTAGACTACCGGGAGCAGTGTCAGACGTCTGGAGACCCCCTCAGATGGATGTGGGGGGTAGCAGACAACAGATATAGGTGCAGGAGAGCAAGGTGAGCTATCGCGTTCGTTTAAGACATTTGGGACTCGCCCCAGATGTCTAATTTGGTCAGTACGCGTGTTTTTGGGTCGGTTCAGTGCCCAAGCGGAGTTGATTTTACGTAAACGAAGTATCGTTAGTTTTTGTTCAGAATTTTCTACGTGTTAGTGTTACACCTATGCGATTTTGAACTCATTGTACATGATTGGTCAATGGTATAGGTCTTCAGTCCGTCGTGTATACAGGACTTGCGGAGACGATAGGATCTATCATTCGAGCCCCCATTCCTCTCGCATAACCTGGTAGAGTGGTCTTCTTTAGTACTGTGATTTAAATGATGAAAGTGCATGATATATTAGAATGATCTGATTGAACCTTAGGATATGAAATGAACCCTAGGGCTGAAAAGAATGAATGCACATTACTTGAGCCACGTTGTGGTACTCTGAAATGAATGTTTAGGTCTTTACTATTAGTAATTGAAAAGTTAAGTGTTGTGGTGCTTGCCTCATTTATTAAATTACAAGCTGCCTGTTATACGATTGAGAATTGGAATGTGAATGGAAACATATGATGTATCATGAAAAAGACGAATACTAATGCACAAACCCTATGGGGGACTAGAAGAGGAATCAAATACTGTGATATGAAAATCCAGTGTGTGTGGAACATGTTGCTTATGAGCTGGTTGGTTGTACGATTTTGGGTATGGAAAGTGAGTTGGCCCTCGTGTACGTGGTACCTAGGAGAGCTATTGTCACTTTAGTGTAGGAGGGAACTAGCCGCCCCTTAGGTGGGGACCTGGGGTTAGGAATGGCCCCCTACTCTGACTCTTGTTAGGTCCACTGGGCAAACTGGGATAACTGGGCGAGGGTACATAAGCTGTTGAGGGGTGTGACCCATGTTCGGCTTTGTGTTGTACGTTTGGGTGTACCCGTTAGCGGAAATGACTGACCGCGTGTCAGTGCGGGATAGCTAGTTATGCGCTTATCGCGCGTGCCATAATTACTTCTATGTCGCATTCATGACCCCGAGGTGGTAGACTGGGTATAGGACTACCACGGGGTGTTCTCCCAGTCAGGAAAGTGCTAGGTGCACATCCTGCATCGTGGGACAAATTACATCAAGATCGTTCCCTTAGGGAACAAGTGGATTTGAGAAATGTTGTGGACCCTAACCAAAAACTGAATCAGAAATGCATGGATGTTTAAACGGAAACAAATAATAATACATAATTGGAAATTTGATGGTTAATTAGCTGCTTATTTTCTTTATATTTAATTGCATGTAAATGACTTAACCACTACTCTACTCAGCGTTAGCTGAATACAAATATACATATACCCATGTTCAGGTCAGGGAGTTGAGTAGCCAGCGCTACCGGCTGCAAAGGGTGCTGGGCCCAGTCGTAGTTGTTCTTTCACTTCCTGTTGTAGAGACTTTTGTTGTAGTGAGTATCATTAGCATGTAGTAACTGTTTCTATTATATTTCTGTTATATTTCTCTCTGTTCTAGTTGTGATGGCTATGTCTGTAATAGTACTTTTTTTCGCTTGTGGCATGGTGGAGCGTGCTTTCATCTTTATGTTATTATGGTTTACAATCGTTTCAGTACATGACAAAACAGCTACCAGATTACAACAAATTTTTTTACTCGGAAAAAAGTTTTCCCGAGGTCGAACTTAGGGAGCAACTAGAATTTTAGAAGTATAAAAGTTCTCAATTAGGTTACAAAAATAAGAGAGAGAGAGAAAGCTAGAGTTCTCTTGGCTTCTTCTTCTTCTCTCTTCCTCTTCGTTCTATCCTTCTTTTTCTTCCAGTTGATCTCCTTCTCTTCTTTTTCCTGCAGAGTCTTCCTTTCTTCTTCTTTCTTTTCTTTTCTTCTTCTTCTGCAGCTGTGGTGATCTTCTTCTTCTCTGGCTTCTTCTTCTTCTTCTTCAGCCTTCTTCTTCTTTCTGCTTCTCTTCTTTTTTCTTCTTTCTCTTCTCTGCTTCCTTCTTTCTTTTCTTCTCTTACAGTTCCTCTTCTTTCTTCTTCTTTCTTTCTTGCCGCTGTCCTTCCGTCGTCTGACTTGATGCTCAGACGACTTAACTGTGGGTTTGCTACAATGCGGCTTCTTCTCTTCTTCTTCAGCTCCTCTCCTTCCTTTCTTCTTCAGCTCCTCTATGCGGCTAAGGCTTCGGCCGCTCCTCTCTTCTTCTTCCTTAGCATGCTTCTTCTTCTTCTTCTTTCTTTCTTCCTTGCATGCGCACACAGTGGTCAGTGTAAAACCTATCCCTACCCTTCCCCGCATCTCTCTCTTTCTCAGAATCTCTCTTAGGACTGCTCTCCCAGAGCCGGGTAATCGGGTTCGGGTAGCGCGCCCGGGACCAGGCCCACCGACGTTCGATGGTGGGCGAGGAGTGCATGGTCGGGTAGTCGGATCCGGCCCAGACCCGCGGGGCGTGAGAACCGGAGAGGGTGAGCGAGCGCATGGCGCGCTGTGTGCGGGTGAGAGGGACCTGACCCCTGTGTGTCGAAGGCAGTAAGCCCGATACACTTTTTCAATTTAAGTGTGGGCGCTTGGCCGCACACTTACGAGGTGGGACTAAAGTCCCACCTCCAAATCTCGCGTCCGCAGGTGAGGGAACTGCAGCCAATTGGTGCAGCTGTGAGGCTTGCGACCCAATTTGCAAGCCTGGGCTCCTTTGCAGCAGCAATCCACGCTGCTTGGGACTCGCGCCTGGGCTGGAGAATGCCTGGAGCTGCGAGTGAAGGAGCTGCAGCAGCTCAGCAATGGCGGCGAGGGGGCTTCGACCTGAAAGCAGAAAAACGACCTCTCAGCCACATCAGAAAATGGGGGAAGCTTCGCAGGAGTGCAGCAAAGACAGTGCGGGGGTCGGCGAGGCGCGAGGGCGCATGTGGAGGTGGCCCTAGGTCAGATTGTGTGCGGGAAGATGGGTTTATTCGGGGGGTGATTGGGTGGTGATTGGTAGTGAATGGAGAGGGGGGATCGGTTGAGTTGAGTGAGGGGAAGCTTCTGGGGTAGTCGGCGAGGGGTGAGGAGGTCTGTGGAAGTGGGATGGACTCGCCGGAGAAGGTGATCGGAGACAGAGCAGGTGGAGGTGGAAGTTGCGTGCGGTGGAGTAAAAAGGTAAATTAAGAGAGGGAAAATGTAAGGGAGAGAGAGAGGAAACTCTGTACCTGTTTACTCGACGAAGGGGAAGAGAACAGCGCCCGGCTCGTGCCTACTAGAGCTGGGGACGAAGATGCCCTAAAGGAGGGTATCGGCGACGAGGAGGCAGACGGAGGGCGCCAGCTGGTACGGCCTAGCGCGGACGACAGGGCAGAGTAAACCCTACTGCAGGTAAGGTATCAGAGCGAGGAGGAGGAGATCGTCGGAGGCTTCGGGCGCTCTGACCGGAGGAGGAAGAGACGAAAGGTAGGGTATTTCTCCGCTAGAGGAAGCTTGAAGGAGTCGGCAGACCTTGCCGCTCCTTATAAAGACCTTTGCGCAGAGAGGGAAACGAGGTGGTGACGTGCCAGCGTTGCCGGAGAATGGCCGGAGAGGATACCCATGCCTGTCGTGTGTTCGCAAGAGAGGTATGGTTGATGGCAGAGGGCATGGGCAGGTCCCTGCGGTAGAGGACATCGCAGGGAACCCCCCGTCTGTTCTAGAGGATGGCCGCCCTGCCCTGCGCGGCACCATCCTCCGCGGAAGGTCGTCGGAGGGATGGCGCTGTGCAGAAGCGGCAGGGAGGGCCGTTCTGCAAAGAATGACGAGAAGTTGGGGGCCTAAACATAAGGGTTTCAAAAGATAAGCGTTAAAAAGTAAATAGAGAGGACAAATTTGTAAAGTCAGTCAAGATGGTCTTTTCTTAGGCTCAAGTTTTTATACCAGACTAATTTGAACCTAAGCATTTTAATGGTGAATTTTTATTTTTGGTTGGACCATGTTTGACCGATCAATTTGTGCAAAAATCCAAATTAAGTCATTAATTGGGCATGGTTCTCATTTTAGGTCAAAATAGGTTTCAATGGCCAAATTGAAGGTTCTAAACCCTAGGGGATATTTTTCTTTGAATTTTAGAGGGTTTAGTTAATTTTTATCCTACCTCGAACCTCGTGAATTAAAGTAGGTTTGTTTTAGGGTTATAGATTGTCATTTAATTCCTAGAAGTTGCTATTACCCTTTTCAGATCAGATCATCAAACTTTCCTTCTTATTAAGCTTGTTTGACCTATGTTTGGATCCTTAATTATCCTGTTTGCATACTGCATTGGTGAAATTGCAGTTTTACCCCTGATGATTTGTTTTATCCTTTAACTCAGAATTCTCTGAGTTAAGCTTCTCTTTGGATTTTGTAGGAGTTTTTTCACACATATTTGGATTAGATTGTACTAGTTAGGGCTCATGATGAGGTTCTCATCATACCCCCATGCTTAGCTTTTGCTAGTCCCTTAGCAAAATTTTAGGGTTTCAACCCTTGTTCTAGACCATGAAGTTCTTAATGATTCTAGATAAGTGCTTTTTCTTTTGAAACCTAGATTAGGTCAGAGTGCCAACCATAGGCCTAAAAGGTACTCTAGTACCAACCAAGATCCAGATCTGTCTAGCCTTAGCCTCAGTCCTTAACAAAGGTTTTTAAGGCCTACAAGAACTAATCTAAGGCTTATTGGACTTTGTGGTTAAAGTACCCGTGCTTGAGATAATTTTAGCCCTGGCTCAGTTTGCAGTGCGTTTTGTAAGAAAGAGAGGTAGAAGATTTATATGTTTGGAGAGTTTTCTCTCTCCTTTTCTTTTTAATTCTAGCTTAGGCTTGGCTTTTCAACACGGTCTGTATCAGATTCCTTGTCCCCATCATCAATCCTCAAGGGTTCTTGGCAATTGATGCTTTGAGATAGCATCGCCCATGGTAACCCTCAGAACCCTGGCTGTTGAGATTTCGAGATAATCCCATCCATGTTGTTCCGTGGCCGAATTCAAACCCTGGCTATTGACATTTCGTGATAATGCCATCCATGCAATCTGAACTAGCAGCGTGCTTTCATGCCCTCAGTAGGATATGTAAATATCCTAAGAGACCAGCACCGAGGAGATGATATTTTGTTACGCATCCTCGAGAGGAATTTCCCATCTCTCCGCGCTGGGAACTCGTCCAAATCAACTTGTGTTGATTGGCTGCTCCTACTCTAAGTGTCATTTTCAGAATTTTTGTAACGCTTCTGCGTGATTTTGATTTTTATGCTTACTGAACCAGGTTGTGTGTGAAGTTAGGGTGCTTAGGTTACTGAGTCCCGTAAACCAAAAGTTAGTTAACGTGGCCAAATACTCCCTAAGCCTTGGGCCTAATACTTAAGCTTTTCATTTTTCTCAACCTCTTGAGGGGTGTCTAGATCTTAATAGGTACTAAGAGTCTATCCAAGAATGCCTAAAGTTCACGTTCTTACTAATCTCACTGTGCACTTTCCATTTCTTTTCCTGAATGAGATCTAGAACTTAGGTTAACTCCTTAATTTCTTACTAATGACTATCACTTTTCTTTCATTTTGTGCTCCTTTTTATTTTGTTCTTTTTTCTCTTCCTCCTTTGTAGAGTCCACAAAATTTTCTTTCCTCCTCTCATTTTATTATTCTTTTTCAATTTTTTTTTTAAATTTTTATGGTGTTTTTGGCATATGTGAATTTTTTTGTTTAAAACCTTTTCTTACAAGATTTGCACTTTCACACCCCCCTGCCTAAGATTTGCAATGTCCTCATTGTTACTTAGGGGATTTTTTATTCAACTTAGTTCATACATTAGGATAGATGTTTTGATGAGTGAATGGGTCGGGGTGACTGTTGCGGACGATTTCTAATCTCAGGTGCAAGCACCTAAGGTGGAGTCGGCTATCCTAAAGGGTGAACCTTAAGTGCGAAAAAGGTGTTAGAAAAGGTTTCAGGTTTTCAAAAAGAATGACGGGCTGCCTCCCTTTGAGCGCTGAGTTTTACGCCATCGACTGGGCGTAATATGCTCAGGGAAAATGGAGGATAAATGATGATTCAGCCAAATCAGTAGAGGTTACATCAATGAACGGTTTGAGTCTCTGACCGTTCATGATGAAAGGTTCGGAATCATGGCTGAGCGGACTGATTTCGACGGCTCCATTTCCAAAAATCTGTCGGATATGGTATGGTCCGACCCACTTGGATCGCAGCTTCCCAGGGAGGAGTTTGAATCGGGCATCAAAGAGTAGGACCTTCTGACCAGGATGAAAGACCTTTTTAGAGATATGCTTGTCGTGGAAGGCTTTAACCCGCTCCTTGTAGATTCGCGAGTTCTCATACGCATCAAGGCGTAATTCATCGATCTCGTTGATTTGAAGCTTTCTGTGGGTTCCAGCCTTAGAAAGATTTAGATTACAGCTCCGTACTGCCCAATAGGCTTTGTGCTCCAGTTCGACGGGAAGGTGACACGCCTTCCCGTACACCAGTTTAATGGGAGACATGCCTAATTGGGTTTTGTCGGCGGTCCTATAGGCCCACAAGGCTTCCAGAAGTTGGGACGACTAGTCCTTCCTGTTAAGCCAAACAGTGACCTGTAGGATTTTCTTGATCTCCCGATTTGATAGCTCAGCTAGACCATTAGTCTGGGGGTGATAAGGTGTGGAGATTCGGTGAGACACCCTGTATTTGGTCATCAGTGACCTGAACTGAGCATTCGTGAAATGGGTCCCCCCGTCAGAGATGATAGCACGAGGAATCCCGAACCGTGAGAAGATATTGTGATGGATGATTTTGAGAACAATTTTATGAGCACAGGTTCGGGTCGGATGGCTTCGATCCGTTTGGACACGTAGTCCACAGCCAGCAGAATGTATTCGAAACCATCCGAATCAGGAAAGGGGCCCATAAAATCAAACCCTCAAATATCAAAGATTTCGCATACGAGAATCGACTGCAAAGGCATTATGTCGCGACAGCTCATGTTGCCCAAGGTTTGGCAATGACTACATGTCTTGTAGTGATTGTATGCATCCTTGAACAGAGTGGGCCAATAAAAGCCACACTGGAGGATTTTCGATGTGAGTTTGTGCCCAGAGAAATGGCCTCCGCATGCTTGGTCATGGCAGAAGGAGAGAATATCATTAATTTCACCTTCCGGGACACATTTCCGGATGATTTGGTCAGCACCTATGCGGAAGAGGTACGGATCTTCCCAAATGTAGTACTTGGCATCAGAGCGCAATTTGTCTTTCTTGGCCTTCGGCCAATCAGACGGGATCTGATGAAATGCCAAGTAGTTTACTATATTAGCAAACCATGGAAGTCTAGTACCAATAGTCAGTAAGTGCTCATCAGGGAAATGCTCCGTGATGGGTCCAGAAGGGTTGATGATCTCAGAAGGAAGGCGGGACAAATGGTCAGCTACCACATTTTGTCTTCCCGCCTTGTCGCGATCTCGCGGTCGAATTTTTGCAACAGCAAGATCCATCGGATTAGTCGGGGCTTCGCATCCTTCTTGGCAAGGAGATGCCTCACAGCCGTGTGATCCGAGTAGATGATAACATGGGAACCCAGGAGATAAGATCGAAAATTTTCAAGGGTAAATACTATGGCTAGTAGCTCTTTCTCCGTAACTATGTAGTTACGCTGAGCCTCGTCAAGTGTCTTGCTAGCGTAGTAGATGACCACGGCTTTCCTGTCAACTTTCTGCCCCAGAACCGCTCCTACAGTGAAATCAGATGCATCGCACATGATCTCAAAGGGTTGAGACCAATCAGGGGATTGTAGGATCTGGGCCAGGGTGACTCGGTCATGGAGGTTCTCAAAGGCTTGAGTGCATTCCTTGGAGATCTCAAAGGGTACATCCTTAGAGAGAAGAGTAGTCAGGAGGCGCGCGATTTTCGAAAAATCAGGAATGAAACGACGGTAAAAATCGATGTGCCCCAGAAAAGAACGGATGTCCCTGATCGAGCTAGGCATAGGAAGATGAGAAATTAGATCAACCTTGGCTCGATCCACTTGGATGCCCTTCTCAGAAATTAGATGTCCTAGGACTATCCCCTCAAGCACCATAAAATGGCTCTTTTCCCAGGAAAGAACCAAATTAACATCGATGCAACGCCTGAGTATATGAACCAAGTGCTGGAAGCAATCATCAAATGATGCCCCAAAGACTGAGAAGTCATCTATGAAGACTTCCAGATAATCACCTACCATATTAGAGAATATGGCAAGCATGCACCGCTAAAAAGTCGCGGGTGCATTGCAGAGATCGAAAGGCATCCTTCGGAATGCATATGTTCCGAAGGGGCAAGTGAACGTGGTCTTCTCTTGGTCCTCAGGATGAATATCTACTTGGTTATAACCGGAGTACCCGTCAAGAAAGCAGAAGAATCGATTTCCTTCTAATTTCTCGAGAATCTGATCAATGAAAGGTAGTGGGAAATGATCATTCTTGGTGGAGGAATTGAGTCGTCGGTAATCTATGCAGACTCTCCACGAGTTAGCTAATCAGGTAGGTATGACTTCTCCGGTTTCAGTCGTAATGGTGATGAGCCCTGCCTTTTTAGGCACAACTCGAATCGGGCTCACCCAACGACTGTCGGAGATCGGGTAGATGATCCTTGCATCTAACCACTTGATCTCCTTTTTCATGACCTCCTGCAGATTGGGGTTTAAACGTGTCTGCATCTCACGGGAAGGTCGTGCGCCCTCTTCTGAATAAATATGGTGTGTGCAATAAGAGGGACTTATTCCAGTTAAGTCATCGAGAGTCCAACTAATGGCTCTACGATGTTGCTGGAGAACAACAATTAGACGGGATTCCTGATCAGGAGTGAGCTTGGAATTTACAATCACAGGAAGAGTCTGATTAGAACCCAAAAAGATGTATTTCAAATGATCGGGAAGGGGTTTTAGTTCAAGGACGGGGTTGTAAGCTGTGGCGGGTGGGTCAGGGTAAGTGTGAGGTTCAAGGATAGGAGTTATGGGTTTGTCTAAATCAGGGTCTGACTCCTCTAATTGTGGTTCAAAATCTTTTTGTGGTTGATGAGGTATAAGCAGGTTATCATCAAAATGTGTTTCATCAGCCAGAGCCCTAATATCACAGATTTGTTTGATGACACCGCAATTGATTCTTGTTGGGCCTTGAAGATATAAATTTTGAGGGTTTGATTTTCAAATTTCAGCTCTATCTGGCCCTCCTCACAACTGATGTTGGCTCTAGCAGTAGCCAGGAAAGGTCTCCTTAGAATGATCGGTGTGTCCCTAGGGTTCTCAGGTGCGTCCATTTCCAAGACTATAAAGTCTACAGGAAAATAGAAATCCCGTACTCTTACAATAACATCCTCAAGAATCCCTTTAGGTGACTTAATAGATCGATCTGCTAATTGTAGTGTCACCTCAGTTGGTTTTAGGTCAGATTCTTCTAGGTGTTTAAGTAAGGATGTGGGTATCAGATTTATGGAAACACCTAAGTCTAGCAATGCTCTGTCGAATTGGGTATCACCTATTTTGCAGGAAATTAGGGGAGTACCTGGATCTTTTGCCTTGGGTGGGAGTCTGCTTAGGATTACAGAGTTGGCTTGCTCTGATAGTACAATTGGACTCTCACTCTTGGTTTGCGGCTTACGCTGAGGTGTACACACATTCTTTGAGAATCGTGTGTAAGCTGGTACGTGGCGAATCTCATCCATCAAGGGGATGTTTATTTGGACCTGCTCAAAGAGCTTGACCAGGTTCTCCTCAGGAGCCACGGGTTTTGTTGTCTTCTTTCCCTTGGTCAAGGCCTCGGCAAATGGAACCTTGGTTGGTTCTTCTAGGATGGGTCCAGGTCTTTGATCTGGGACAGGGATAGGAACGTCCTGGATTACTGTCCTAGGGTTTGGATTGCTACCAGGCTTGGAGTGGTCTGGATAGGGTGGATCTTGGGTCTCCTTACCACTACGGGTCGTTACAAAATTCAGTCATGCCTGGTTTTGGTTAGGGTTGGATAGGATGGGTTGTTGCTGATAGCCTGCATAAGAAGTGGAAGCCTCCATCCCATCAGGTGAAGGAACAGAGGGGGCCTGATAAATCATGTGTGCTTGGCCTGGGTTTGGGTTCATAACGCGCCGCTGGGTCGGCACGTTATTAGGGTTAGGAAGAGGTTGGGAAGGAAGTGTGCCTAGTTGGCGAGAATTTGCCAACTGGGCCAGTTGGTTTCGAACCTCTGTAAGTTCGTCCTTGTGTTGTTTTTGAATAGCCGCATTCGTTCTTTGAATGTCAGCCAAAGTTTGAAGGATGAGGGACATTTGGTCTTGGTTTGGCCCTAATGAATAAGTAGGGTTGGGCCGAGGTTGAGGTGGCTGGTAAGGACGAGGTGGTTGTGGACGAGGCTGAAAGGGTGGTATTTGAGTTTGGGAATTTCCTGCCCACTGGAAGTTAGGATGGTTTCGCCATCCAGGATTGTAGGTATTGGAAAATGGATCATTTTGGATGGCGTTGAGGTCCTCGCTGGTCTGAGGATCCTCCAAAGAGTCAGAGAATTGGGGAATGGAATTCCCTTGTCTAGTATAGAAAGGATCAGAGGATCCTCTGACCCGAGAATCAGATGGGGGTGGATACGGATCCATCCCAGGAGAAGGTCGGTGGAGAATGTTTTGCACAGTGTCTTGCGTGGAAGGAGGCTGTGTAAAGGAATTATGCGCAAAGGTGGCTTGCTGCAAGTGCTGAGTCAGCTCATCCACCTTCTTCTCGATGATAGAGACATTGTCCAATCGACTGGCCATCAGTTCCAGGTCGACTGATGCGGACAGGCCCTGCATCTCATGTGCTCCCCTAAGGTTCGTCGATGCATGGGTATTCGTCCTGTTGAATAATCCCATGGAGTCATTATTGATGGAGTTCTCGCACATGTTTTTGAGAATCTCCCACACGGTGTCCTCATGTTGACCCATGATATTCCCTCTGCAAGTTGCATTGACAAAAAGACTAATATCCTCACGGAGTCCCTAGTAAAAAGACTGGACTTGTTCCCATTTAGGAACTCCGTGATGGAGGCACTTTCTCATGAGATCCTGAAAGCGATCCCATGCCTCATGGAGAGGTTCTCCCGTTTGCTGAGTGAAGTGGGTAATCTGATGGCGCAAGGCATTGGTCCGACCAACGGGAAAGAACTTCTTCAAAAATTCGGACTGAAGTTCTTCCCAATTGTTGATCGGCCGGGTTTGTGTTTGATACCAATGAGCGGCCTTGTCCATAGGGGAGAAGGAGAACATCTTGTAATGAGCGCGTGCCCCAGACGTCTTTTAAGACGTCTGGGAGGTGGGCCAGACGTCTGACCAGACGTCTGGGATCGTTTCCAGACGTCTGGAAATCAGTTATTCTGGCACGAGTCTTCGTCTGCGCGCCGTAGCGCGCAGGCCCGCGAATATCCGATATTCTCTGCGGCTGCAGACGCTCTGCCGCATCTCTCCCTCCTCCTCGCGTGGCCTTAAAAGGGCACGCCTCCCCTCACTCCGTCACCACCGTCTCCTTTCCCTTCTCCTTCAGCCAGAGCGTGAGCGCGAGCGCGAGGGCGGCAGCGGCGGCCGCAGTGAGCGCGGAGGAGGTGCGGCGTGCGAGAGCGGAGCTCTGCCGTGAGGGCGAGCTCGCCGGAGCGGCTTGGACGGCCGGCGGAGGGCGCAGGGGGCGCGGAACGACGCGGAGAGGGACCTGCTGCAGTCTGAGCAGTAGGCGCGCGAGGTGCGACGCGGGCGGCGTCGCGAGCGGAGGCCGAGTAGCGCCCTGATTCTGGAAAAATTTCCAGAATCAGACGTTTGGGTTGATAGGTAGACGGCGAGGACGACGTCTGGTAGCTCATACAGACGTCTGAAAGGTGAGTATTCCGCTTTCTTCTTCCTTCCTATCGACCGACCGTACTGAGGGAGGCAGTTGGCTGTGCGCAGGTTCGCTGATTCGCCATCCTTTGCGAATCAGACGTCTGGAAGTTGTACCAGACGGCGAGAGTGACCTCCAGACGTCCGGGGTGACCATCGGACGTCTGGGAGATAGGACAGACGTCCCCGCATACTTCTGGACGTCTGGGAAACCACGCTGGACAGGTAATTCTCTGATCCACTGTTTAAGACGTCTGGAATAAGTTCCAGACGTCTGATTTTGCACAGTATCGTCTTTTTCAACCCGTTTAGGGCCCGTTCGGGCTCCGTTTTCCGCGATTCGAGTTGCGTTCTTTTCAGAATTAATTCCTCTACCCGTCTACAGTAGCTATACACTGTTTTGAGACACTCCTTGTGTTTGATCCTTGTGATAGGACCTCGTTCAGTTGCAGTCTTGAGAGTCGCGGAGGCACGCGGGATTCCCGATCACGCCCCCATTAGTCCCGTTGTACCTGGTAGAGTGGCTTAAGTTTATTATTAAAATCTGTTAAAGTATGGAACCATAACTAGAATCTAGGACATTGCATGAATCCTAGGAATGAGAAATGTATGGAATGATAGCTCCTAGGTGATGCATGAATCCTAGGGCTGGAAAACTAGTTGTATGCTAGATCCTAGGATGTGACATGAACCCTAGGATGGAAAAACTAGTGGAATGTATAATACTGCAGTCTTGGAAAAATGGAAAGGAATATAAAGCTGCCTGTAAATTGAATTAACGGCTGCCTGTTATGAATAAAGAAACATGATTGAGATCCTGGATTGTGAGAACGTGAAACTGGAAAGTGAAACATATGATGTTCTGAGATAAAGAGCTGGAACCCTACGGGGAATTAGGAGTGGAACTCCTGGAAAGAAAAAGGAATGGAACTGAGATGTAGTTTGTACTGTCTCTTGGGTACGCAGTACCAAGGGAAGTACCTGTACCTGTTTAGTGCAGAGTGGGGCCAGCCACCCTAGGGACCCGGGGTTAGGATTGGCCGCTCTGTACCGACTTGTTGGCCCTCGTGTACGTAGTACCGAGGAGAGCTACTAGTGTTAGGAGAGTACTAGCTACCCCACGGGCCCCGGGGTTCTGCTAGCCTCCTTCACCGACTTATTAGGCCCACTAGGGCAAACCAGGGTAGTCAGGCGAGGGTGCGCGGACTGTGGAGGGGAAAGGCCCCGGTTTGGTTACTGTGGAGGGGTTGGACCCCTATTACTGAGAGGGCTCTGCCCTGGTTCCGTGCTGTGCTTTGGGCGCACCCGTTAACGAAAACGACTGACCGCGTGCCAGTGCGGGCTAGCTACCTGTGCGTTTATCGCGCATGCCGTAGTCACCGTTACGTCTGTCAGTGACCTTGGGGTGGTTGACTGAGGGTAGGATCACCACGGGGGACTCTCCCGGCCAGGAGAGCACCACGTGCTACTTCTACTTTTGGAAAAGACTGCAATCAAGATCGTTCCCACGAGGACATTCGAGATCAAGTAAAGGATCTGAGAAACAAATGAAATAGTGAGAAAAATTGAAAGATGTGAATAAAGGAAGTAATAGAACATAACAGCTACTGTACACTCTACTGTTGCCTTTAGTTAGTTTGCCACTCTACTCAGCGTTTTGCTGACGTGTTACACTCGTTCTCTTTTTCAGGACCAGGTGTTGAGCAGCCAGGGTCGGCGGCTGCAGAGGACGCTGGGCCGAGTAGGGTCCAGTAGAGTTTATCACAGTCTTTTGTACCTCTTTTGTTTCTGTTCTAGTGAGTAGTTTTTGTTTCCGCTGTACTTTCTTTACCTGCAGTTCTTGTTATATGATAAATGTTGTTCTACTGTTGTGGTGGTACCTACTGTAGTAGTTTCTTTCCTTACTGCTGTACTTTCTTACTGTTAGTTATATTCATGCTGAATGTGGTTTATTTTACTGTCTTTTGGTTACTTCCTCGTTGGACGACTAGGTCTTGGGATTAGTCGAGTCGGTCCGGTTCTCGTGTCTCGTAGGGACTCGGGAACCGGGTCGTTACAAGATGGTATCAGAGCAAGGTCGTCCCGAGAAGTGAATCAACTGACTGGAAAATAACCAATTCACATGTTTATAGCTAGAGTAGCCACCACAACATATCTCTTGACATGAGCTCTTAGAAGTTTTGTTAGGTACCGTCTGTTTTGACGTTTCCGTTTTGTTTCGCATCTCCTTGCAGGAGATGTCTCGTCGCGGGACTGGCGAGACTGGCCGCGGGCGCGGCCGAGGGCGAGGTCGGCGAGGTGGACGTGCTGTCGTTGACGTCTCGGTGGACCAGCCACCACTCCCTGGCATCCAGGCCCAGGACCTCGCTAGACTGATACGGGATATTGTACGAGAAGAGCTCCACCCACCGCCCCGAGCACCTCCCCCTGGGGCTGCAGAGGGGGAGTCCTCTGTGGGACCACGCGACGGACGCGGCGCTGGACACGAGGGAGGGGATGGGCCCCTGCCGCCCCCACCTTCCTCCGACACTTCTGTACACAAGGCACCTTCGCCTGGAGGTGCACCAGCACCTCCCCTACAGCGCCACTTCGAGCTTTTCGGATAGTTCCGGAAGCTGAAGCCCCCTCCTTCAAGGGGGATGAGGACCCGACCGAGGCAGAGGACTGGCTTGAGCAGCTGGAGAAGATCTTCGACACCCTTCGCCCCCCGGTGGAGTGCCGCGTGGCCTTTGCCACGTACCAGCTGGAGAGTGCGGCACACCGGTGGTGGAGGGCGGTCCGGGGACAGGAGAGGGACGAGCTGACGTGGGACCAGTTCGTCACCCTCTTCTGCGAGCAGTACTTTCCCCAGACGTGGCAGGACCAGAGGAGGCGGGAGTTCCACACTCTCCGCCAAGGGACGATGACTGTGAGCGCGTACCGCACGCGTTTCTTGGAGCTGTCCCGCTTTGCAGCGACAGCGGTAGCCACTGAGGAGGAGCGCCTTTGGAGGTTCACCGAGGGGCTCCGGCCTGCGATCCGGGGGTATGTCAAACCCCTGAAGCTGCCTACGTTTTCGAGGGTGGTAGAGGCAGCTATGACTTCCGAGGAGACCAACCCGTCCACGCGAGAGACCGACGGCGGGCGGAAGAGGCCCTTTCAGCTAGACTTCTCACAGGGCCGGCGAGAACGGAGACACGTGGCGTCCGCAGGAGAGCCGTCACGTTGTGCAGGGCCATCAGTGGCCTTTGGGGGCTCTCGACAGGGGCCAGTCGCCAGCACCGGACCCCCGCCTAGCCGACAGCAGGGACTCACTGAGGGTGGGAGTCGGGTTCCCCTCTGCTACCAGTGTGGCCAGCCGGGCCACGTCAGGAGGGACTGCCCATCTAGGGCAGGAGGTCAGCAGATACTTCCCGTGCAGAGCATTGGAGGGCGCGCAGGAGGCCGCGTTTCCCAGGCACGAGGAGGAGGACAGCAGTCGCGAGGAGGGTACCGGCCAGCACCTACCCGTACGACGCAGAGTGTGGCTGCTTCGTCCGCACCTAGAGCTGAGGGGCGTATCAACTCCCTAACACACAGGGTTGCCAGAGCATTGGGATCCGTGGTAGCAGGTATGGTTTCAGTTTCTGGCAGACTCGTTTACACGCTTTTCGATTCCGGCGCTACGCACTCGTTTGTCGCATCCAGTTTCGCAGTTAGTTTGGACCAGGATTATACACTATTAGAGAATCCGTTCGTAATCAGAGGTCCGAGTGGTCAGCTGTTTGTAGCTGAGGAGGTGTAGACAAGTTGTGAGGTCAGCATCGGGGGACATAGCCTGCCAGCTGACCTGATTATGATACAGATGGAGGACTTTGGAGTGATTCTGGGGATGGATTGGCTGTCCGCTTACCACGCCTTGGTAGACTGTTTTGAGAGGAAGATTGTCTTCTCCATTCCGGAGTTGCCTTCTTTCGAGTTTCACGGGCAGCCAGTGGACGGGGGTTTCAGGTGCATTTCGGCACTTCGGGCGGCGAGACTTTTGAGCCAGGGGTGTGAGGGCTTCCTAGCCTGTGTGGTGGCAGAGCCCAGCCCTGTGGCAGACTTCCAGAGCATCCCGGTGGTCAGAGAGTTCCCCGACGTGTTTCCAGACGAGTTACCAGGACTACCGCCCGAGCGTGAGATCGAGTTTGAGATCTCACTAGTACCAGGGACTAGCCCCATCTCCACCGCGCCATACAGGATGGCACCTCTTGAGCTGCGAGAGCTCAAGTCCCAGTTGCAGGACCTTTTGGAGAAAGGTTTCGTGAGGCCCAGTGCGTCTCCCTGGGGAGCCCCGGTACTGTTTGTGAAGAAGAAGGATGGGACCCTACGCCTTTGTGTGGACTACCGACAGCTGAATAGGGTCACCATCAAGAACAGATATCCGCTGCCAAGGATCGACGATTTGTTTGACCAGTTGCGGGGTGCCACGGTGTTTTCCAAGATAGACTTGAGGTCTGGATACCACCAGTTGAGGATCAGGGAGACCGACGTCTCCAAGACAGCTTTCCACACCCGGTACGGACACTACGAGTTTTTGGTCATGCCGTTTGGGCTGACCAATGCCCTGCTGCTTCCATGGACCTGATGAACAGGGTGTTTAGACCGTACTTGGATCAGTTCGTGGTGGTTTTCATAGATGATGTGCTCATCTATTCTAGAGATCGGACGCAGCACGGACATCACTTGCGGATGGTTCTGGACACTCTGAGACGACGCAGGTTGTACGCCAAATACAGCAAGTGCGAGTTCTGGTTGAGGGAGGTGACCTTCTTGGGTCATGTGATCTCTGGTGACGGCCTGGCGGTGGACCCCGCCAAGGTCGAGGCAGTGCTCAGGTGGGAGAGACCGCATTCAGTCACTGAGATTCGCAGTTTCCTGGGACTGGCAGGTTACTACAGACGGTTCATCAGAGGATTTTCGCAGATTGCGCGTCCTATGACACAGTTGACCCGGAAGGACGTGCCTTTCGCTTGGACAGACGCCTGTGAGGCGTGTTTTCTGGAGCTGAAGGAGAGGTTGACCTTGGCTCCCGTGCTCACCATCCCTGACAGTAGTGGCGGGTTCGTTGTGTACACGGACGCTTCCTTGCAGGGGTTAGGAGGTGTGCTCATGCAGAGGGGTCATGTTGTCGCTTACGCTTCGCGGCAACTGAAGCCTCATGAGCATACCTACCCTACCCACGACCTAGAGTTGGCAGCTGTTGTCTTCGCGCTGAAGACCTGGAGGCACGACTTGTACGGTGAGACCTTCGAGATTTTTACAGATCACAAGAGCCTCAGATATCTTTTTGACCAGAAGGAGCTCAACATGAGACAGAGACGTTGGTTGGAGCTCCTGAAGGACTACGATTGCAGCATCTCCTACCACCCGGGAAAGGCCAATGTGGTGGCTGACGCCTTGAGCCGTAAGGCGCCCGCACGCTTGGCCAGTCTACAGTTACAGAGTTGGAGCCTTTTGGAGGAGGTGGGCAGTTGGCGACCTCTAGAGTTACGAGGATACTGTGGGGCAGTGACGGTGACATGGCAGACCAGGCCAGAGCTGATAGACCGTATCATGACAGGACAGATGGCTGATCCGTACTTGCAGTCTTAGCGCGACAGAGTACTATCAGGGGACCCAGGGGACTTCTCTTTCACAGACCAGGTGTTACGCTTGAGGGGACGGTTGTGCGTTCCCAGAGACGAGGAGCTGTTGAGAGAGCTCCTGACTGAGGCACACGGTTCCAGATTCACCATACATCCCGGAAACACGAAAATGTACCATGTGAGGGTAGGATCACCACGGGGGACTCTCCCGGCCAGGAGAGCACCACGTGCTACTTCTACTTTTGGAAAAGACTGCAATCAAGATCGTTCCCACGAGGACATTCGAGATCAAGTAAAGGATCTGAGAAATAAATGAAATAGTGAGAAAATTGAAAGATAACAGCTACTGTACACTCTACTGTTTCCTTTAGTTAGTTTGCCACTCTACTCAGCGTTTTGCTGACGTGTTACACTCGTTACCTTTTTCAGGACCAGGTGTTGAGCAGCCAGGGTCGGCGGCTGCCGAGGACGCTGGGCCGAGTAGGGTCCAGTAGAGTTTACCACAGTCTTTTGTACCTCTTTTGTTTCTGTTCTAGTGAGTAGTTTTTGTTTCCGCTGTACTTTCTTTACCTGCAGTTCTTTTTATATGATAAATGTTGTTCTACTGTTGTGGTGGTACCTACTGTAGTAGTTTCTTTCCTTACTGCTGTACTTTCTTACTGTTAGTTATATTCATGCTGAATGTGGTTTATTTTACTGTCTTTTGGTTACTTCCTCATTGGACGACTAGGTCTTGGGATTAGTCGAGTCGGTCCGGTTCTCGTGTCTCGTAAGGACTCGGGAACCGGGTCGTTACACATCTTCATGAGGAGAATATCCTGATTTTGTACATCTGACCCAAAAGTTTGGGTCAGATGCTTCAGCTGTTTGATGTGCTGGAAGGGGTCTTCATAATTAAGCCCATGAAATTTAGGTATGGCATGAATCTTATTGGGCTTTAATTCATAATTAGGTCCTCCTGTCGGGATTCTGACTTGAGGCTCAATAGCCACCGCAGCAGGATTATAATGGTCCCGCATCATAGGACGCTACGGTGGGTGCACAAAGTTCTGGAAGAGGTCATTGAGTTGCTGGAGCTGGTGCTCCAGATTGTTCTCTTCCTCAACTGGCTGAGCCATTGTGGAAGAAGAAGGTGAGTTGGGTTCGGAGTTGGAGGAGAGGTCGATGTGAAGTGTTGTTTACTCAAACAAGGGCACTGAGGTTCGGCCTCGAGGGGAGTGAAGTTCTAAAGGTGGTTTCAAGGACCTCCTACCAAGCATACACTGATGGAGAAGATGAGTTTAGCAGGTGCTGAACCCAATCAGGACACCCAAAATGTTGGGTGACTATAGAGGTGCGGGGCAGATGGACCCCTTGATCAAAAGATCGACCACCTGAGAATTACCTGGGCAGCCAGAGAGGGTGAGTCTCGCGAAGACCCTTACATGGTAGAGTGTCCCCACGGGTTACAGGGTTTCCGCCACCCGACCTCTCTTGTCACTGAGATTCCAGGTAGACCAGAATGGGGATCTTGACCTCTTAAGTCTACCACTTTTAGTTTAAGATCAAGGTGATTAGATTTTCACTTGAACTTTTAGCCTTTTGAGTGCAAAGAGTGACCTAAGTTGAAAGTTGGTTGACCCAATGGGTCAACTTCACCTGCTAGTTCCTTTGAGAGCTTGTTAGGTCTTGTCTTTTAGGGTTCAAGTGTCTTTAAAGAGCCAAATTGCTTAGGGTTTCTTTGAATAAGTATTTTCAATCAATGGCTTAGGTACACTTCTTTTGGGATTTCTCAATTCTTGCTTAAGGAGTGTGTCTCTAAAACCCTAATGTTGAATCTTATGTTGGCTCTACTTGGTCCAGTTAGCTCCTTGTCGGGTAATTAGGGCTCAAGCAAGAAGGCGTTAGCCCTTAAATACCCTTAGTAGTGTGTGCAGAAATAGTGGGATGAAATTGAAAACATGCAGCTTTTGATGATTTACTAGGTATAGAAGACAGGTTACACCTATATTGCTTATTCTTTTCTTTTTCTTCCTCTTTAGAATTTAGGGGTTAATAGTGAGAGGATAGAAAATTACCTTTCCTCGGAGTGATTGTTGTACGGCTGCTTGTCTTCTTGATTTCCTGTGCCTGCACACAAAAAGAGAAGAGATTAATAGAAACTCAATAGAGAATTTATGGTGTTACGAACGCGCGCTTCAGACGTCTGGGAGGTGGCCCATACGTTTGACCAGACGTCTGGAACTACTTCCAGACGTCTGGTGAAATGCTTGGCTCGGGACAACCGGGTTTTATTGTTATAACGTTGTAGTATAGCCAGTTATTACCAACATTTCAAATATATAAATTTTTTACTCGGAAAATAAAAGAGTTCCCGAGGTCGAACTCAGGGAGCAAGTTGTATTCTAGAGATATACATGTTTCTTTTACAAAATAAAGAAAGAGAGAGGGAAAGAATTTGTTGTTCTCTTTGTTTTCTCCTCGTGATGTTCTTCTTTCTTTCTTTCTTCAGATCTCCTACTTCTTCTTTGTTCTGCAGAGGTGATGCTCCTCTTTCTTTCTTCAGATCTCCTTCTTCTTCTTCCTTGGTTTCTGTCTTGGTCTCTCTTCTTCTTTTTCTGCAGTCTCTTCTGTGAAGGTTTCTTCTTGTTTCTCCTCCCTGCGGCTAAGTGTCAGCTTCTTCTTTTCTTTTTCAGCCAGGGACGTCACCCCTCCTTTCTTCTTTTCCCTTCAGGCCGTCGTCTGATTTCCAAATCAGACGACTTAACTACCTGTTGCTACAGTCAGCTTCCTTCTTCTTCCGCGGGTCTTCTTCTTCGCCTGTGCCTGCACACTTCAGAGTTTTTCGTCAGAGGCAAAACCTACTCTACCCTCCCCCCCCCGCGTCTCTCTCTCTCTCTGAAACCACTCTTGGGAAAGCTCTCCCAGAGCTGCCGGGTAACCGGGTTCGGGTCAGGCCCGGGTCCAGGCCCACCGGCGTGCGTGGTGGGCGAGGAGTGCAGGTCAGTCTTAAGTCGGGTCGGGTCGGGTCAAGTCAGGTCCGCGGGGCGTGAGCGCGGACGAGACCGGGTAACCGGGCGGGTGAAGGGGACCTCACCCCGTGTGCTGAGGCAGTAAGCCTCCAGCACTTTTGCATCTTATGTCGCTGCGACTCTTTAGGCTTTTCCGAGGTGGGACTAAATGTCCCACCTCAATTGCGCGCCCGCAGCGGGGAAATCAGCGGGAGATTGCGGCGTCACGCGAAGCTTTCTGCCTTAGCTGCGAGCCTGGTGTTTTGCCAAAACGCCTCGCAAGGCCTGGGAGTTGAATCTGGGCGTGGCGCTGAGCGTGGCGCGCCTGTAGCTGCAGGCGGAAGCAGTTCCTCCTGCGCGGCAATGGCGGCGGAGGTCGGGTGGTCTGTTCACAAGAAAACGGCCTCTCGGCCTAATCAGAAAGTGCCAGGAGCTTCGCCATGGTGCGGCGAAGCTCGTGTGGGTGGTGGCGAGGCGCGGGGCGGCGTGCGAGGGCTGCCCTAGGTCGGACTGTGGGTCGGAGGATGGGTCTGTTCGGTGGGGTTGCAGAGGGTGATGTGGGGGAAGTGGCAGGGCGGGGGTTGATCAGGGTGAGGAGGCGGAGGTCCTGCGGTGGTCGGCGAGCCGTGTGGGTCGCTGAGGTGATGGGAGCGGCTCGCCGGAGGGTGGTCGGAGACGAAGGGGGTGACGATGGTCAGGGTCGGTCGAGGGCTTAATTGAATAAATTGAAAGCGGGGAAAGAAAGAGGAGAAGAAGGGGAGTAGCTCTAGCTTACTTGCAGGGACGAAGGGGGAGGAACAGGGCGACAGTCGTATCGACTGTCGCCGGAGAAGACGATGCTCAGGGAAAGGGGCGGCGGCGAGCAGAGAGCCGAAGAGGCGCCAGCTGGGTGCGGCGTGGCGCGGGAAGAGCAGGGGAGGAAGTCTCTGCTGCTGGTATTGCGGCAGAGCGAAGAGGTGGAGGGGGAGGAAACCGCCGGAGCTGGTGAGCGTCTGCCGGAGGAAGAAGAGAGGAAAGTTGGGGATTTTCTCCGTCAGATCCAGGCTGCCCCGGTCGGTGGAGCAACGGGGGGTATTTATAGGGATCAAACAGGGAGGAAGGCGGAGGGAGACGACGTGTCTCCCTCGCCGGAGGATGGCCGGAAACAAGAACCCATACCGTCCGTGCGTTCGCACGGCCGGTATGGTGGGTTACAACGACCAGGGGGGTGTCCCTGCGACGGCTGACGACGCAGGGCACCCCCGGTTTACTTGCCAGGTCCCCCACCTCACCCTGCGCGGCGCCATGCTCCGCGCAAGGTCGCCGGAGCATGGTGCTGGCAGGTTTTGCAGGGGGGACCTGATCGCAAAGAACGAAGGAGAGTTAGGGGCCAAAATGCGAGGGTTCAAAAGTTGAGGGCCAAAGAGTAAATATATGAGGACCAAAGTGTAAAGTCGGTCAAGGAGGTTACTTCTTAGGCTCCAGTTTTTATACATGACTAATTAGGACCTAAGGAATCTGATGGTGAATTTCATTTCTATATTAAACCTTGTTTGACCGGTCAATTTACGCAAAAACCCAAATTAAGTTATTAATTGGGCATGGTTCTCAATGTAGGTCAAAATGGGTTCTGAAGGCCAAATTGAAGGTTCTAAACCCTAGATATTATTTTTCTATGAATTTTAGAGGGTTTATTCTATTTTTACTTTGCCTCGAACCTTGTGAATTGAAGTGGGTTGTTTTAGGGTTACAGATTATCATTTAGTTTCTTGGAATTGCTGTAGCCCTTGCTAGATCATTTCATCCCACTCTTATTCTTATTAAGCTGCTTTGACCTATGTTTGGGCCCTGAATTACCCTGTATGCAGATTATACTGGTAAAATTGCATTTTTACCCCTTATGACTTGTTTTCTTCTCAAACTCAGGATTCTCTGAGTTAAGCCTTTCCTTGAGATATGTAGGAGCTTTTATCCTTTGTATTAGGTCAAAATGAGCTAGTTATGGCTCATGATGAGGTTCTCATCATCTGGGAATCGGTTATCTTTGGCACGCGTGTTTCGTCTGCGCGCCTGAGTGCGCAGACCTGTGTACGCTCTCTCTCCCTGTCTTTTTCCCTCTCTCCTGCAGCCGCAGACCCACCCTGTCCGCTCTCTCTCTCCTCCTCGCGCGGCCTTAAAAGGCCACGCCCTCTCCCTCACTCCCGTCACCTCCGCCCCCTTCCTCTTCTCCTTCCAGCCAGTGCGCGAGAGCGGGCGCGAGTGAGCGGTGGCAGCGACAGCCGCGGTGAGAGTGGGAGGAGGTGCTGCGCGTGGAAGAGGCGCTCGGCCGTGAGGGCGAGCTCGCCGGGGCTGCTAGGGCCTGCCGGCGGGGGGAGCAGCGGGCGCGGAGCGACGCGGGGGGGATTGCTGCAGTTTGAGCAGCAGGCGGACAAGACGCAGCGCGGCCGGGCGTCGCAAGCGGAGGGCGAGTTGCGCCCTGGTTCTAGAAACTTTTCCAGAATCAGACGTCTTGGCTTATAGCCAGACGATGGGAACGACGTCTGGAAGACTGTCCAGACGTCTGAAAGGTGAGTTATTTTCGTCTTCTTCGTTTTCTTCGACTGACCGTACTGAGAGAGAGATGGGTACGCGCAGGTTCGGTGATTCGCCATCCAACGCGAATCAGACGTCTGGCTGTAGCACCACGCGACTGGAGCGACATCCAGACGTCCGGGGTGACCATCGGACGTCTGGGAACTAGGCCAGACGCCCCCGCAGGCTTCTGGACGTCTGAGAGCCCACGCAGAGCAAGGTAACCCCTGATCCACTTTTTAAGACGTCTGGAATAAGTTCCGGACGTCTGATTTTGCTCTGTTTTGTCGTTTTCGACCTGTTTAGGGCCCGTTCGGGTTCCGTTTTCCGCGTTTCGAGTTGCGTTCTTTTCGGAATTAAATCCTCTACCCATCTACTGTAGCTATATACTATTTTGAGAAACTCCTTGTGTTGATCCTTGTGATAGGACCCTGTTCCGTTGCAGTCTCGGGGGTGCGGAGGCACGCGGGATTCCCGACCACGCCCCTAGTTCGCCTGTTGTAACCGGTAGAGTGGCTTTTAAGTTTATTGGTATAATCTGTTAAATTATGGAACCATAAATAGCACCTAGGACATTGCATGAATTCTAGGAATGAGAAACTAGAATGGATGGTTGATCCTAGGGTGTTGCATGAATCCTAGGGCTGGAAAACTAGATTGTATGACAGATCCTAGGGTATGGCATGAATCCTAGGATGGGAAGAACTAGTGGAATATATGAATACTGCAGTCTTGGAAAATGTGGAAAGGAAATAATAGCTGCCTGTGAATTGAATTAACAGCTGCCTGCTATGAATAAATAAACGTGATTGAGAATATGGATTGTAAGAACGTGAAATTGGAAAGTGAAACCTGGATGTTCTAAGTTAAAGGAGCTGGAACCCTACGGGGAATTAGGAGTGGAACTCCTGGAAAGAGAAAGGAATGAAACTGAGAAAGAAAGACGTGGTAGTGTGCTGTCTCTTGGGTACGTAGTACCAAGGGAAGTACCTGTACCTGTTTAGTGCAGAGCGGAGCCAGCCGCCCCAGGGACCCGGGGTTAGGACTGGCCACTTTGTACCGACTTGTTGGCCCTCGCGTACGTAGTACCGAGGAGAGCTACTAGTGTAGGGAGGGCACTAGCTACCCCACGGGCCCCGGGGTTCTGCTAGCCTCCTACACCGACTTGTTAGTCCCACTGGGAAAACCGGGGTAGTCAGGCGAGGGTGCGCGGACTGTGGAGGGGCAAGGCCCCTGTTTGGTTACTGTGGAGGGGTTGGACCCCTGTTACTGAGAGGGCTCTGCCCTGTACTGGTTCCGTGCTGTGCTTTGGGCGCACCCGTTAATGGAAATGACTGACCGCGTGCCAGTGCGGGTTAGCTACCTGTGCGCTTATCGCGCGTGCCGTAGTCACCGTTACGCCTGTCCGTGACCTTGGGGTGGTTGACTGAGAGTAGGATCACCACAGGGGACTCTCCCGGCCAGGAGAGCACCACGTGCTACTTCTACTGTTCGGAAAAGACTGCAATCAAGATCGTTCCCACGAGGAACATTCGAGATCAAGTGAAGGATCTGAGAAATAGATAAATTGTGGGAAAATAGAAAGACGTAATTAAAGAAAGTAACAGAACATAACAGCCACTGCACACTCTACTGTTTCTTTTGTTCTAGTTGCCACTCTACTCAGCGTTTTGCTGACGTGTTACACTCGTTACCTTTCAGGACCAGGTGTTGAGCAGCCAGGGTCAGCGGCTGCAGAGGACGCTGGGCCGAGTAGGGTCCAGTAGATGTAACGACCCGGTTCCCGAGTCCCTATGAGACACGAGAACAGGACCGACTCGACTAATCCCAAGACCTAGTCGTCCAACGAGGAAGTAACCAAAAGACAGTAAAATAAACCACATTCAGCATGAATATAACTAACAGTAAGAAAGTACAGCAGTAAGGAAAGAAACTACTACAGTAGGTACCACCACAACAGTAGAACAACATTTATCATATAACAAGAACTGCAGGTAAAGAAGGTACAGCGGAAATAAAAACTACTCACTAGAACAGAAACAAAAGAGGTACAAAATGCTGTGGTAACTCTACTGGACCCTACTCGGCCCAGCGTCCTTTGCAGCCGCCGACCATGGCTGCTCAACACCTGGTCCTGAAAAAGAGAACGAGTGTAACACGTCAGCAAAACGCTGAGTAGAGTGGCAAACTAACTAAAGGCAACAGTAGAGTGTACAGTAGCTGTTATGTTCTATTACTTCCTTTATTCACATCTTTCAATTTTTCTCACTATTTCATTTGTTTCTCAGATCCTTTACTTGATCTCGAATGTCCTCGTGGGAACGATCTTGATTGCAGTCTTTTCCAAAAGTAGAAGTAGCACGTGGTGCTCTCCAGGCCGGGAGAGTCCCCCGTGGTGATCCTGTTGGTGCTAGAGCACCACGATCATTTGTTTTGATGATAACAAAACACGTGTTATTTAACATTTGCAATTTGAGTCCTAGATTTCAGGTCAATTGCAAATGAAGACGTGTTTAGACGGAACTCGAGCTCGCATCCAGGACGGATTGGAGGAGCTTGAAGGAAAATAGAGGAGGTTCGCGTGGAGCGAAAGATTGGAGATGGAAGACAAGAAGAATAGGATAGATTCTTTTTTATCCTTTCATGTATCTCTTGTATTTATTTTCTTGCTCTTTATTTTCCTTAGACATTATGTTAAAGAGCCTCAAAGAACCCTAACAGTAGTCCTAGGAACACCTGCACAACCCTAGGATACGTAGGTTTTCTGTAGAACACTTAGAAAACCAATATAGGGTTAAAACTGACTTTCCAGACGTCTAATTCACGAATCAGACGTCTGATAAAGGATTTTAAGACGTCTGACTGTTGTTTCAGACGTCTGATAACTGTTAGGCTGGACATAGTTAGTTCTGTCTGATGAATTCAGACGTCCAGACCTTATACCAGACGTCTTAGGAGACGTCTGATGACTTTGCCAGACGTCCAGTTAGTGGACCGTTGGCTGGCTTAGAAGACACTCAAGAATATGACCGTTAGAGCCTTATCAGACGTCCATAGGACTTCACAGACGTCTGATAAATGACCGTTTTGCCTCGGCTGACCCAAAATCTCTTCTCAGAGATTTTCTAGCCGTTGCAACGTTTGGAAATCAATTCCCACGGTAAAAGTAGGTTTCCAGACGTCCAGACTTAGTGCCAGACGTCCTCTATGTCGTCTGATGGACTTGTACAAAAACCCTGTTTAGATCTGATTCAAGTCAGGGAGAAACCCGCATAGAATCAGACGTCTGACCTTGGAATCAGACGTCTTAAAGTGGCCTTCCAGACGTCTGATGCCAGAGTTAGACGTCTGATAACCCTGTGAAGTGTAATCATTGTCCTGATTTCGGCCTGATTCTCTTGGGCTTTGCACCCAACGGCTATGGAAGCTTTTCCAAGCCTTCCAAAGCCTTCCTAAGGCCTCTATAAATAGAGGGGAACCTTTGTAACACAAAAACACCTAGAGAGACATATACACACTAAGACAAACACTTTGCAATACACTAAGATCAAGTATTTCCACTCTCTTGTGTCCAAGAAGCACTTGCTCTCCAAGCTCAAGCTCTACATCTTGAGAGCATCAAACAGTTTGCGCGCCCGCTCTCCCGCCGTAGATAACGAGAGCGACGTAGCGCCATCGCGTGGCACACGCACCGCGTCATCGTCGACGCACTCCTTGCAAAGGGGAGTTTCCTATTTCCTATAGAAGCTAGGTTCAATTTTGTTGGCTCTATAGGACTGTTGTTTATTTTTGTATTTTGGTTGGGTATTCGCTTTGCGAATTCCCGTCTCCTTCGTGGGACAAAATCCTTCTCGTGGAGAGAAGGGGTTGAGGAACGCTACCCTCGTACTTGTAGCGTGGTTGTATTGAGGTTGAATCACCCTCGTTCAAAGTGATTCGGTTAGTGGATTTGATCAACTTGGTTGATCGGAAAATCCTAACTCGAGAGGGTTAGGTGGTGGTTTTTACCCGGTTTGGGTTTCCACCTAAAAATCTTTGTGCACATTTTGTGATTGCTTATTTTGTGAGATTGCTTTATATATTTTCAATTCCGCATTTTTTTTACGTCACCCCTCCTAGAAGGCAACCTTCAATTGGTATCAGAGCAGGTTTTCCGCCGACAGGAGTAACATCTGCGGAAAGATCACATGGAGGGAAGCTGTTCCACAAGCAGGATTTCCGAGGGGCAGTCCACAACCCGTCCGCCCTACTTTGATGGGAACAACTACACCTACTGGAAGTTGCGGATGAAGACGTGGCTTCAAGCCACCGACTTCACAGTCTGGGCCAGGTGCGAGACCCCCTTCGACATCCCAGAGAAACCCGCCGGAGGATACTCGCAGCAGCAGATCCGGGAGCTCTCTCTCAACGCGAAAACAATGAACGCGTTGTATTGCGCGCTCAGCCCGGAGGAGTTCAACAGAATCTCGCAATGCGCCACCGCATACGAGATCTGGCACACACTCGAGGTAACTCATGAAGGTACCTCTAAGGTAAAAACTTCTAAACTCAATTTACTTTCACAAGAATTTGAGGCTTTTTCTATGAAATCTAACGAAACTTTAAGTGAGATGAACACTAGGTTCACTCTCATAGTAAATAACTTGAAAGCTTTAGGGAAGACTTTCATCAACGGGGAGCTTCAAGGGAAGCTTCTTCGTTCCCTTGGACCGGAATGGGAACAGAAAGTCACCGCCATCGAAGAGGCGAACGAAATGGAGGAGCTCAACATGGAAGATCTCCTAGGCAATCTGATGGCCTACGAGACTAAGTTGAAGCAGAAGAAGAAGGATACACCGGAGCCTAAACTAAAGAAGACTCTCGCCTTTAGAGCCACGTCGGATAGCGAGGTAAGTTCCGACGACGAAGACTTTAGAATTTTACTTAAAAATTTTTCCAAGTTTTGTAGGGAATTAAAGAAAGAGAAAAAGGAGAAGAAGGAAAGCCCGAGACGTTGCTACCACTGCAACGGGAAAGGGCATCTGCGACCAGAATGCCCTCTTCTCAAAAAGGAGAAGAAGAAGGAAAAGGAGAAGAAATCTAAGAAGAAGGCGTTCCAAGCCACTTGGGACGATTCTAGCTCGGAGGAAGAAGAAGAAGAAAAGACCATAGAAGAAGAAACCGCTTGCTTCGGTTTCATGGCCAGAGGAAGCGACAGCGAAAGCGAAAGCGACTCAGACAACGAGGTAAATCTCGATCTTCAAGAAGCATTTAATGAACTTTTTGAGATTAGTAAATCACTTAGGGTAGAAAATAAAGGCATTAAAAAGAACCTTAGTTTTCTTAGAAATGAAAATGATAGGTTAGAAAAACAACTCAAGGACATAGAAACTAGTCCTAAGGATAATAACCTATTATTAGAAAATCAAGACCTCATCAATGAAAATAATAAATTGATTGAGGAAAATGATAGTCTAAAAATAAAAATTTCTGATTTAAAGACTAAGATGAATACTATAGAAAGAGAAATTGCATGTCTTAGGGAAAGCTCTAACAAACTAATCAACAAAGTAGATGATTTTTATAGCCCTAAGGTTGAGAAAGGATCTCCATCAAGGAGACCCGCTAACAAATCCGGATCCAAGCCCACTTGGATACCAAAGAAAAAATTAGAATCTTTTTTTGTAGGGTTCAGGGATGACTACAACATAAAGGACTGGACCTACAAGCTCAAGGCTGGTCAACTTAAGTTGGGAGAACCAATGAGTAGACCAAGGAGGAGAAGAAGAAGACCGACGAGACGGCGAACAAACGACGGACCCGCCGCACGTCGACCACCAGATTGGAGACCGGCGCCGATGCCCGGGCCTCCAAGCTACGGATGGGAGCCCCATCCGATGTGGCATCCACCACCACCATTCGGGCCATTTTATTGGCCATGGTAGGTGAGGTAAAATTCTTAACCCTATCCTTTTTATAAGCATTTAGATAGGGGGAGTTAAAAATGATGAGCTTATTGTCAATTTTTAAGGGGGAGATACAAGTTAGCTAAATTTCCTTTAGTAAGGGGGAGAAAAATAATAGCTATCTTGTTGTTATAAAAAGGGGGAGGACATTACCTTTGTTAGAAATAAATAGAAGAGCATGTTTTAAGGGGGAGTAATAGGAAATATAAAATCAATCAAACCTTTTTGATAATGTCAAAAAGGGGGAGGATTTTTATGCATTATTATTTACGGTTTTGTCATCATCAAAAAGGGGGAGATTGTTGGTGCTAGAGCACCACGATCATTTGTTTTGATGATAACAAAACACGTGTTATTTAACATTTGCAATTTGAGTCCTAGATTTCAGGTCAATTGCAAATGAAGACGTGTTTAGACGGAACTCGAGCTCGCATCCAGGACGGATTGGAGGAGCTTGAAGGAAAATAGAGGAGGTTCGCGTGGAGCGAAAGATTGGAGATGGAAGACAAGAAGAATAGGATAGATTCTTTTTTATCCTTTCATGTATCTCTTGTATTTATTTTCTTGCTCTTTATTTTCCTTAGACATTATGTTAAAGAGCCTCAAAGAACCCTAACAGTAGTCTTAGGAACACCTGCACAACCCTAGGATACGTAGGTTTTCTGTAGAACACTTAGAAAACCAATATAGGGTTAAAACTGACTTTCCAGACGTCTAATTCACGAATCAGACGTCTGATAAAGGATTTTAAGACGTCTGACTGTTGTTTCAGACGTCTGATAACTGTTAGGCTGGACATAGTTAGTTCTGTCTGATGAATTCAGACGTCCAGACCTTATACCAGACGTCTTAGGAGACGTCTGATGACTTTGCCAGACGTCCAGTTAGTGGACCGTTGGCTGGCTTAGAAGACACTCAAGAATATGACCGTTAGAGCCTTATCAGACGTCCATAGGACTTCACAGACGTCTGATAAATGACCGTTTTGCCTCGGCTGACCCAAAATCTCTTCTCAGAGATTTTCTAGCCGTTGCAACGTTTGGAAATCAATTCCCACGGTAAAAGTAGGTTTCCAGACGTCCAGACTTAGTGCCAGACGTCCTCTATGTCGTCTGATGGACTTGTACAAAAACCCTGTTTAGATCTGATTCAAGTCAGGGAGAAACCCGCATAGAATCAGACGTCTGACCTTGGAATCAGACGTCTTAAAGTGGCCTTCCAGACGTCTGATGCCAGAGTTAGACGTCTGATAACCCTGTGAAGTGTAATCATTGTCCTGATTTCGGCCTGATTCTCTTGGGCTTTGCACCCAACGGCTATGGAAGCTTTTCCAAGCCTTCCAAAGCCTTCCTAAGGCCTCTATAAATAGAGGGGAACCTTTGTAACACAAAAACACCTAGAGAGACATATACACACTAAGACAAACACTTTGCAATACACTAAGATCAAGTATTTCCACTCTCTTGTGTCCAAGAAGCACTTGCTCTCCAAGCTCAAGCTCTACATCTTGAGAGCATCAAACAGTTTGCGCGCCCGCTCTCCCGCCGTAGATAACGAGAGCGACGTAGCGCCATCGCGTGGCACACGCACCGCGTCATCGTCGACGCACTCCTTGCAAAGGGGAGTTTCCTATTTCCTATAGAAGCTAGGTTCAATTTTGTTGGCTCTATAGGACTGTTGTTTATTTTTGTATTTTGGTTGGGTATTCGCTTTGCGAATTCCCGTCTCCTTCGTGGGACAAAATCCTTCTCGTGGAGAGAAGGGGTTGAGGAACGCTACCCTCGTACTTGTAGCGTGGTTGTATTGAGGTTGAATCACCCTCGTTCAAAGTGATTCGGTTAGTGGATTTGATCAACTTGGTTGATCGGAAAATCCTAACTCGAGAGGGTTAGGTGGTGGTTTTTACCCGGTTTGGGTTTCCACCTAAAAATCTTTGTGCACATTTTGTGATTGCTTATTTTGTGAGATTGCTTTATATATTTTCAATTCCGCATTTTTTTTACGTCACCCCTCCTAGAAGGGAACCTTCAGATCCTACCCTCAGTCAACCACCCCAAGGTCACTGACAGACGTAACGGTGACTACGGCACGCGCGATAAACGCACAGGTAGCTAGCCCGCACTGGCACGCGGTCAGTCGTTTCCGTTAACGGGTGCGCCCAAAGCACAGCACGGAACCAGGGTAGAGCCCTCTCAGTAACAGGGGTCCAACCCCTCCACAGTAACCAAACCGGGGCCTTGCCCCTCCACAGTCCCCGCACCCTCGCCTGACTACCCTAGTTTGCCCTAGTGGGTCTAACAAGTCGGTGAAGGAGGCTAGCAGAACCCCGGGGCCCGTGGGGTAGCTAGTACTCTCCTAACACTACTAGCTCTCCTCGGTACTACATACACGAGGGCCAACAAGTCGGTACAGAGTGGCCAGTCCTAACCCTCGGGTCCCTGGGGTGGCTAGCTCAGCTCTGCACTAAACAGGGGGACAGTCGCTCTCCTTGGTACTCCGTACTCAAGGGCCAGCTCACTTCCCCAATTCTATTCCATTCGCTTTCCAGGAGTTCTACTCCTACTTCCCCGTAGGGTTCCAGAACATCTTATGTCTTACTTTCCAGTTTCACGTTCGATCCCAATCATGTTTCTTTATTCATAACAAGCAGCTGTGAATTCAATTTACAGGCAGCTTCATATATTCCTTTCCATATTTCCAAGACTGCATTATTATATATTCCACTAGTTTTTCCATCCTAGGATTCATGCCATATCCTAGGGTCTATCATACAATCTAGTTTTCCGGTCCTAGGATTCATGCAACACCTAGGAACTATCATTCCATATATTTCTCATTCCTAGGATTCATGCAATGTCCTAGGTTCTAGTTATGGTTCCATACTTTAACAAATTTTTATTAATACTTAAAGCCACTCTACCAGGTACAACGGGAGTAATGGGGGCGTGATCGGGAATCCCGCGTGCCTCCGCGACTCTCAAGACTGCAACCGAACGAGGTCCTATCACAAGGATCAAACACAAGGAGTGTCTCAAAACAGTGTATAGCTACTGTAGACGGGTAGAGGAATTAATTCTGAAACGAACGCAACTCGAATCGCGGAAAACGGAGCCCGAACGGGCCCTAAACGGGTCGAAAAAGACGATACTGTGCAAAATCAGACGTCTTGAACTCCTTCCAGACGTCTTAAACGGTGGATCAGAGAATTACCTGTTCAGCGTGGTTTCCCAGACGTCCAGAAGTCTGCGGGGACGTCTGTCCTATACCCCAGACGTCCGGTGGTCCACACGGACGTCTGTAGGTCACTCTCGCCGTCTGGTACAACTTCTAGACGTCTGATTCGCAAAGGATGGCGAATCAGCGAACCTGCGCACAGCCAACCCCCCTCCCTCAGTACGGTCAATCGACAAGAAGGAAGAAGAAGGCGGAAAACTCACCTTTCAGACGTCTGTATGATCTTACAGACGTCGACCTTGCCGTCTGTCTATCAATCCAGACGTCTGATTCTGAAAATTTTTCCAGAATCAGAACCCTGCTCGGCCTCCGCTCGCGACGCCGCCCGCGTCGCACCTCGCGCTCCTGCTGCTCAGACCGCAGCAGGTCCCTCTCCGCGTCGCTCCGCGCCCCCTGCGCCCTCCGCCAGCCGGCCAAGCCGCTCCGGCGAGCTCGCCCTCACGGCAGAGCTCCGCCCTCGCACGCCGCACCTCCGCGCTCACTGCGGCCGTCGCTGCCGCCCTCGCGTCCGCTCGCTCTCACGCACAGGAAGGAGAAGAAGGAGGAGACTGTGGAGACGGGAGGGGAGGCGTGGCCCTTTTAAGGCCGCGCGAGGAGGAGAGAGGAGGTGGCAGGCCGCCTGCAGCCGCAGGGAGAAAAAAAAGAGGGAATATGCGGTCTGCGCGCTCAGGCGTGCAGGCGACTCGCGTGTGTCGAAAATAACGGATTTCCAGACGTCTGTAAACGATCCCAGACGTCTTATCAGACGTCTGGTTGTGATCCAAGACGTCTTGTCTGACTTCTGGGCCACCTCCCAGACGTCTTAAAAGACGTCTGGGGCACACATTCGTTACAGTAGAGTTACCACTGTTCTCTTGTACCTCTTTTTGGTTCCACTGTAGTGAGTAGTTCTTGTTACCGCTGTACTTTTCTTTACCTGCAGTTCCATATTTTGTTATGAATGTTGTTCTACTGTTGTGGTGGTATATACCGTAGTGGTTTCTTTCCTTACTGTTGTATTTTCTTACTGTTAGTTATATTCATGCTGAATGTGGTTTACTTTACTGCTCTTTTGGTTACTTTCTCGTTGGACGACTAGGTCTTGGGATTAGTCGAGTCGGTCTGGTTCTCGTATCTCGTAGGGACTCGGGAATCGGGTCGTTACATATGGCTTCTAGAATAGCTATTGCTCCCCGGCAATGGTGCCAAAAACTGGTGGAGTGTGTTTTCGTCTTTATGTTATTATGGTTTACAATTGTTGCAGTACATGACAAAACAGCTACTAGATTACTACAAATTTTTTTACTCGAAAAAAAGTTTTCCCGAGGTCGAACTCAAGGAGCAACTAGAATTCTAGAAGTATAAAAGCTTTCAATTAGGTTACAAAAATAAGAGAGAGAGAGAGGGAGAGAGAGAGAGAGGGAGCTAGAGTTCTCTTGGCTTCTTCTTCTTCTCTCTTCCTCTTCGTTTTGTCCTTCTTTTTCTTCCAGCTGATCTCCTTCTCTTCTTTTTCCTGCAGGGTCTTCCTTTCTTCTTCTTCTGCGGCTGTGGTGATCTTCTTCGTCTTCTCTGGCTTCTTCTTCTTCTTCAGCCTTCTTCTTTCTACTTCTCTTCTTTTTTCTTCTTTTTCCTCTTTCTCTTCTCTGCTTCCTTCTTTCTCTTCTTCTCTTACAGTTCCTCTTCTTTCCTCTTCTTTCTTTCTTGCCGCCGCCCTTCTGTCGTCTGACTTGATGCTTAGACGACTTAACTGTGGGTTTGCTACAGTGCGGCTTCTTCTCTTCTTCTTCAGCTCCTCTCCTTCCTTTCTTCTTCAGCTCCTCTGTGCGGCTAAGGCTTCGGCCGCTCCTCCTCTCTTATTCTTCCTTAGCTTGCTTCTTCTTCTTCTTCTTCTTCTTTCTTTCTTCCCTGCATGCGCACACAGTGGTCAGTACAAAACCTACCCCTACCCTTCCCGGCATCTCTCTCTTTCTCAGAATCTCTCTTAGGACTGCTCTCTCAGAGCCGGGTAATCGAGTTCGGATAGCGCACCCGGGACCAGGCCCACCGGCGTGCGGTGGTGGGCGAGGAGTGCGTGGTCGGGTAGTCGGATCTGGCCCAGTCCCACGGGGCGTGAGCGCGGGCGAGCGAGCGCGTGGCGCGCTGCGTGCGGGTGAGAGGGACCTGAACCCTGTGTATCGAAGGCAGTAAGCCCGATACACTTTTTCAATTTAAGTGTGGGCGCTTGGCCGCACACTTACGAGGTGGGACTAAAGGCCCACCTCCAAATCTTGCGCCTGCAGGCGAGGGAACTACAGCCATTTGGGGCAGCTGTGAGGCTTGCGACCCAATTTGCAAGCCTGGGCTCCTTCGTAGCAGCAATCTTCGCTGCCTGGGACTCGCGCCTAGGCTGGAGAACGCCTGGAGCTGCAGCAGCTCAGCAATGGCGGCAAGGGGGCTCTGACCTGAAAGCAGAAAAATGGCCTCTTGGCCGCATCAGAAAACGGGGAAGCTTCGCCGAAGTGAGGCGAAGACAGTGCAGGGGTCGGCGAGGCGCGAGGGCACGTGTGGAGGTAGCCCTAGGTTAGGCTGTGTGCGGGAAGATGGGTTTGTTCGGGGGATGATTGGGAGGTGATTGGCAGTGAATGGCGAGGGGGGATCGGTTGAGTTGAGTGAGGGGAAGCTTCTGGGGTAGTCGGCGAGGGGTGAGGAGATCTGTGGAAGTGGGATGGACTCGCCGGAGAAGGTGATCGGAGACGGAGCAGGTGGAGGTGGAGGTCGCGTGCGGTGGAGTAAAAAGGTAAATTAAGAGAGGGAAAATGTAAGGGAGAGAAAGAGAGGAAACTCTGTACCTGTTTACTCGACGATGGGGAAGAGAGCAGCGCCCGGCTCGTGCCTACCGGAGCTGGGGAGGAAGATGCCCTAGAGGAGGGTATCGGCGATGAGGAGGCAGATGGAGGGTGCCGGCTGGTACGGCCTTGCGCGGACGACAGGGCAGAGTAAACTCTGCTGCAGGTAAGGCAGCAGAGCGACGAGGAGGAGGAGATCACCGGAGGCTTCGGGCACTCTGACCGGAGGAGGAAGAGAAGAAAGGTAGGGTATTTCTCCGCCAGAGGAATCTTGATGGAGTCGACAAACCTTGCTGCTCCTTATAAAGACCTTGGCGCGGAGAGGGAAACGAGGTGGCGACGTGCCAGCCTCGCCGGAGAATGGCCGGAGAGGATACCCATGCCTTTCGTGCATTCTCACGAGAGGCATGGTTGATAGCAGAGGGCATGGGCGGGTCCTTGCGATAGAGGACGTCGCAGGGAACCCCCCGTCTATTCTAGAGGACGGCCGCCCTACCCTGCGCGGCGCCATCTTCCGCGGAAGGTTGTCGGAGGCTTGGCCCTGTGCAGAAGTGGCAGGGAGGACCGTTATGTAAAGAACGACGAGAAGTTGGGGGCCTAAACGTAAGGGTATCAAAAGATAAGGGTCAAAAAGTGAATAGAGAGGACCAATTTGTAAAGTCGGTCAAGATGGTCTTTTCTTAGGCTCATGTTTTTATACCAGACTAATTTGAACTTAAGGATTTAAGACCCCTCTTTTATTATTTTGAAGTTATAATGTCCATTTTGCCCCCACTCCTTGCAACTATAAAAGGTGACCCCCTCCATACGAAATTCTCATCCCTTCTTTCTCCTCTCTACCCCTCCAAAGCTCAAAAGAAGCTTGTCCCACACTCGGGATGCTTCTTGCAAGATAAAGTCCAATTTTCGTTCCCCTTCGGAAGTGGATCCCGCGAAGACGACGGCGTGCTGCTCCATTCCCGTTCTTCTGCTTCGTCCTCCTTCGTCCTGCTTCGTTCTCCTTCATCCAGGCGTCGTCCGTCCGGCTCATCCTCCAAGCAATCGTCGAGGAGGATAACTTCTCTCTCCCATTCTTATTTACAGCTTTTCTAGTGTAGAATTTTCCTACTTTATAGTGTAATTGATTTTCCGCTTTCTAGTGTAACTTTTATAAACAATTGAAATATTGAATGCATGTTCTCTTTCTCTCTCTCTCTCATAGTTTGATAGCTCCATTGTAATTATATCGCCTTGCTTAACAAAAATCTTAAAAAAATATAATCGCGAATATAGATCAACGTAGCCTCTCTGTGTTCGACCCAGAATTCTTTTCGGTATAAATTTTATTTGTTGAACACGAATTCTTCGCTTTTTGAACTACAACGACAGGTTTTCCAAAACCAATCTCGTAAGCGTAGTGATTCGAAAAATACCGTTCAACATTTTGGCGCCGTTGCCGGGGAGGCAACAATTCCTGATCTTTTCTTCGCATTTCTTGCACTTTATTTGTTTTCTAACTAGCTTTCTCTTGTGTCTATTATTTTGCAGAGACCTCCATCAAGGAATCAACAAGCGGTAGACTGGAGTAAAGTGCAGTTGAAGACAACTGTAAGTGCTCCCCCATTCTTTCCCCCTCCATAGATTTCATTCGCCACATTAAATCCAAATCCCAATTAACCTAGGTGTTTGCATAAATCCTAGGAATAGTTTGGTTGTTTGGATTTTCACTCACATTCATTCCACCCTCATCCATAAAAAAAATAAAAATAAAAAGATAATCTTGTGGGGTAATTTTCAACAAACACACAACACACACCCACATTTAAGGCACTTGATCAACTTGATTTGTTTTCTACTCAACCGGGTTCTGATCTGTGGAACCGGTACACACAAAGCAACACATAACAGAGTAGAAATCATTCTAGGATAATCATCTTTGAGTGCCTATCTTAGTGGTGCATTTGTGGCCAGTTGTTTGAGTTGTTTGGGCTGCACCACTTTATTTAAAACCAACTCATCAAGTAGCTCCTCCTTAGGGTTTTCAATCCAGGTATATTCCAGGCACTCCACTTTATTTCTGATTTTAAAGGAAAATAATCTTCACCCGTGTTTTACAACTTGGTTTTCCTAGAAACTTGATTGCAATTCACCTAATTTAAAACCCTAAAAGCTACTTAAGCAAGATTTGAACACTAAAATTCACACATTATCAATAATCTTGCTTGAAAACCCTGGTTGTGCACGCACTTACACGAATCTTAATCAATCATTAAGGGCACAACCCATTGTAAGGGCCCATCACATTCCATAAGCATCGCAATCCCAGGCCTTAATAAAATTGAGTAGACGTTGGCCTTAAGGTTTGATTCGCTCTTCAGGGCCTAGTTTGAGATTATTTTTGATTAACCTACTTGTACTGATTAATCTGATGTCTAGCTAGGGGAGTAGGGTCAAATGATCGCGGCTGGGGTGTACACTAGGAACCGGAGGCGAAAGCCAAAGGAAGAACCTTCTCCCCAGTCCCTCCTTCTAACTAGTTGGATTAAACAGACGCAAGTAGAGTAAATCACTTACAGTCTTAAGGCTGGTTTTGGGAGTCAGTAGATCCTTAGGCTACCCCACTTAAGGACAGCCTTATTTTGTTGTGTTGCAGGGTCCCTATCCCCAGTCTTTCCGACCTTCTCCTAGTTTATGCTGGGAAGACGGTCATTGAATCCCCGATTGGAAGGACCATTAGAACATTCTAGGAGGCGCAAGTTAGATTTTGGTCAATTTGATCCCATGGCCGAACAACAGCCTCCTCTGCTTGAAAATCCACAGGAAGAATCTCGAAGGCAGCTGGAACAAATGCAGAGAATGCAGGAATGGTTCCAGAGAATGCAGGGCACTCAGCCCTTGAAGGATTTTTATGATCCTTTAAATTACGGGGAACGTCCCGACGTCCAGATTCCAGCCGGTGACGTGGAAATAAAGCCCCAGGTGTTAAGCCTGATTAAACATTATCATGGGCTTGGCTCCGAAGATCCGTTTCAGCACTTGGAGGATTTGACCACTTTGGTCTAGACCACCAGGGCTCGAAATGTTAACGAGGAGCAAATGATCATGAGGCTCTTCCCCCTCTCTCTTAGGGATAAAGCCGCGCATTGGTATAGGACAATAGGAAGACCAATTATAACTTGAAGTGAGTTGAAATCGGCCTTTCTGAAGAAATTCTTCCCAGTCGGTCGTACCAATGCTTTGAGATGGGCAATCACTACCTTTACCCAGCGGCCGGGGGAGCAGTTTCATGTGGCCTGGGAGCGATTCTAGGACTTATTGCGGAGGTGTCCACACCTCGAGGTGCCGAAATGGCAACTCGTGCAGATATTCTATCATGGGTTGAATGAGCAACTCAGAAACCATGTGGATGCTTCTTTCGAAGGCAATTTCCTCAATAAAGATGCAGACAGTGCACATGATTTATTTGAGGAAATGAGTGAGAATTCAATTAATCACGCCTCCATGGATACTTTTAACCGGTCCCAGCAACCCAGATCAAATGTCAATGAAGTCCATGACTCTCATTCATTTGATATGGAATTGATTTGTAATAAACTTGATAAGGTGGACTTGGTTGCTAAAAGAATGGAACAGTGGATGGTTGGAAATTCTATGAACAACTCTCAATCCAGTCAATCCCAAAATTCGGGATTCCATTCCTCACGAGGTCCTTCTGGATGGGAGTTCGTGAATCAACTCGATGCGACTCAATCTATGAGTCAGCTTTTCTCGGAACCCCATGGGTTCCCAACTAGGACCTTTGATCCCGGTTTTTCTGATCCTTCCCTTTCTTTCTCTCATCCTCACCCTATGAGGATGTCTGTGCTGTACAAGAGAATGTTAGATCCAACCCCTACTCGAATGCCTATAATCCAGGTTGGAGAAACCACCCTAACTTCTCTTGGAAAAATCCGGGGCAACAGACCCAATTCCGACCCAGCAACTATGCTCCGCAACGACTAATGGGTCAGGGTCAAGTATATACTCAGTTGCCTCCGAATCAGGTCAATCAGCCAACTTGGAATGCCCGTCAACCCGCAGGGCAGGCTGATTGGAATCGTCAAATGGTAGAGATGCAAGGATCTATGCTCCAGCTTATGCAGCAAATGAAAAACTCGATGGACAACTTACAATCCGAGCTTATTGCTAACTCTCGTCAACCCGGATCTCTACCAGCCCAATCCGTACCCAACCCACGAAACATTATAAATTCGGGCAATCAAGCCCAAGGGTACGGAAATCAGAGGGACTCGCACGCACATGCTCAGGTGGTTGAGCAGGGTTCCTTGTCTTCTTCTTCTGTTAATCAACAATTCATGGTCAATCAAGCCCCTCCAATCTTTCCTAACCCTCCCTAAGACCCAAATTCTTACGCTTCTGCAAATTCTGTCACTTTGAGGAGTGGTAAGAAGACTCAGGATCCACAACCACACTATTCTGATCTTTTGAGTCCTGAAGAATCTGAGGAGAGAGAGGAAAATTCTAGAGGAGAAATCAAGGCTCAGGAACCTGATTCCAAAGATCTGACTCATGTTCCTTTTCCTGAAGCCTTAGCCAAAGCAAAGAAGAAGAAATCTGTTGATAGCAATGAGGAGCTTCTGAATTTATTTAAGAATGTTGAGATCAATATTCCGCTCCTTGATGCTATCAAGCACATACCGGCTTACGCAAAATTTTTAAAGGAATTATGTACACAAAAGCGTAAGTCGAGAGAATCTGTTCCGAGGAAGGTGGTACTCTCCGAGCAGGCTAGCTCTGTTATCCTGCACTACCTCCCTCAGAAAAAGAGAGATCTTGGTGCTCCTTTGATTTCTTGCGTTATCGGAGATTACACATTTGATAGAGCACTTTTGGATCTCGGTGCATCCATCAACCTAATTCCGACTTCTCTCTACGAGAAGTTTAGGTTAGGTGAACTTCGGCCAACTTCAGTAACGCTACAGTTAGCGGACCGTTCGGTCACAAACCCGCGAGGCATTATTGAAGATGTTATAGTTAAGGTCAAGGATTTCTATTTTCCTGTAGATTTCTTTGTCCTCTACATGGATGTACCAGATAATCTGAGGAACACGCCCATCATTCTGGGGCGTCCATTCCTGGCGACGGCAAAGGCCAGCATTAATTGTGAAAGCGGTAGCATGGAAATCGCCTTTGGGGACTAACGAATGAAATTGGATATTTTTAAGGCGATAAACAAATTTGAGGATTGTGGATTTATTGAGGAACTTGATGAGGATAATGTTAATATTGAAACTTGTTTGACAGTTTCTTTAATTGAAAGTTCCTCTTTGGTTGATGAATTTGACCCGCAACCCTCTGACCTGACATCTTCGGAAGAGGTTACTGATTTTGTTCACTCAAAACCTCTTCCTCTTGTTGAATCTTCAGCATCTACCCTACCATCAATCACTACCCCACCCCAGCTTGAATTGAAACTATTGCCTGAGAATTTAAAATATCAATTTTTAGGATCGCAGAATATGCTTGCTGTGATTATTAGTGCTAAATTGACAAAGGAGCAAGAGATTAAATTGATTAAGGTCCTAAAGGATCATAAGGAGGCAATTGGTTGGACCATTCATGACCTTAGGGGGATCGAGCCATCTTACTGTAATTATAGAATATTTTTGGAAGATGGATCCCGCCCTTCTCGCCAGATGCAGAGGAGATTGAATCCAAATATGCGAGAAGTGGTCGAAAAGGAAATCATCAAGTGGCTTGATGCAGGAATTATTTATCCAATCTCTGACAGTCCCTAGGTAAGTCCCATTCAGATTGTTCCAAAGAAAGTCGGGATTACTGTTGTGACCAATGAGAGAGGTGAATTTGTCACAACTCGTTCAGCTTCCTCTTGGAGAGTTTGTATTGATTACAGGAAGCTAAACACAGCCACTAAAAAGGATCATTTTCCCCTGCCCTTCATTGATCAAATCTTGGAAAAATTAGCTGGGCAGAAGTACTTCTGTTTTCTTGATGGCTACTCGGGATATAACCAAGTTCCTATCCATCCCGAGGATTAGGAAAAAACTACTTTCACCTGTCCCTACGGAACCTTTGCTTTTCGTAGGATGCCTTTTGGGTTATGCAATGCACCTGCGACTTTTCAAAGGTGTATGCTAGCCATATTTTCCGACATGGTGGGAGAGTTTATGGAAGTCTTCATTGATGATTTCTCTGTTTTCAGAGAATCATTTGACTCATGTTTGGCTAATTTGGAAATGATTCTTAAGCGATGTATCAAGACACGACTGGTCCTTAGCTGGGAAAAGAGTCATTTCATGACCCAAGAAGGCATCGTTTTGGGTCATGTAATCTCTGAACGGGGAATTGAAGTGAACAAAGCTAAGGTTGATGCTATCGCTAAACTTCCTCATCCCACATCTGTTAAACAAATCAGATCATTTCTTGGCCATGTGGGATTTTATTGAAGATTCATCAAGGATTTCTCGAAGGTTGCTCGTCCTTTGAGCAATCTTCTTGCCAAAGAAACGCCGTTTGTTTTTGACGAATCATGCCGAAAGAAATTTGATTTTCTGAAAACAGCAGCCACCTGTGCTCCAATTTTGCAAGCACCAATTTGGACAGCCCCATTTGAGATCATGACAGACGCTTTTGATTACGTGGTCGGGGCTGTCCTGGGTCAGAAAATTGACCGAAAGCCCTCTGTCATTTACTACGCTAGTAAAACTCTGGATGAAGCCTAGAGGAATTACACTGTTACTGAGAAGGAACTATTAGCTGTAGTATTTGCTTTGGAAAAATTCAGGGCTTATCTCTTGGGGTCTCATGTTATTGTTTATACCGACCACTCAGCCTTGAGACATCTCTTGGCTAAAAAGGATGCTAAACCTCGGCTTATTCGTTGGATTCTTCTTCTTCAAGAATTTGATCTTGAAATCAAGGATAAAGCCGGGGTGCAAAATGTGGTAGCAGATCATTTGTCGAGACTCCTAGGTGATTCTTCTTGTCCGGACATTCCGATTGCTGGCACTTTTCCGGACGAAACCATTCTTACAGTTTTAGGTGTTCACTCCCCATGGTTTACTGATATTGTTAACTATTTGGCCATTGGTCAAATCCCTTAGGATTGGACCAAGCAACAACGAGATAGACTCAAATCTGAGGCCAAATACTACTTTTGGGAGGACCCTGAACTGTATCGTATCGACTCTGATCAGATTATTCGCCGATGCATATCGGAGAATGAATTCAACAGTATACTCGAGTTCTGCCATGCATCTGGGTGTGGTGGACATTTCTCTGGAAGAAAGACGGCTGCAAAAATCTTGCAATCTGGCTTCTATTGGCCGTCTTTATTCAAGGATGCCCAGGACTTCTCAAGGTCATGTTCTTGATGTCAGTCACTCGGGAACATAACTAAGAGAGATATGATGCCCCTAAACCCTATTCTTCCTATAGAAATTTTTGATGTTTGGGGCATCGATTTCATGGGACCCTTTGTCCCTTCATTTGGACGCCAGTACATTCTTGTTGCTGCTGATTATGTGTCCAAATGGATTGAGGCAATTCCCACCCGAACCAATGACCACAAGGTGGTCATCAATTTTGTCAAGAAAAATATCTTCAAGGTTCGGGATTCCGAGGGCTACCATCAGTGATGGTGGCACTCATTTTACTAATGCCCAATTCTGAAATTTATTGGCCAAATACAGGGTTAATCATCGAATTTCCACACCTTACCATCTCCAAACGAATGGACAAGCCGAGATCTCCAATCGAGAGATCAAGAACATTCTGCAAAAAATGGTTAGGCCTGATCGTAAGGATTGGACTTAAAAGCTTGAGGATGCTCTTTGGGCCTACCGTACGGCATATAAAACGCCCATTGGCATGTCTCCATTCCGTTTGGTGTATGGAAAGGCATGCCATCTACCCGTAGAGATTGAACACAGGGCATTCTGGGCAATCAAACAATGTAATTTAGATCTGAATCTAGCTGGAAAGACCAGGAAACTCCAACTATATGAGTTGGAGGAGCTTAGAAATGATGCTTATGAGAATGCCAAGATCTACAAGGCTTGGACCAAAGCTCTACATGATCAATTGATTTCCCGCAAGAGCTTTGAGCCAAACCAGAAGGTCTGGTTATTTGATTCTAAACTTAAGCTCTTTCCTGGTAAACTTAGATCTAAATGGAATGGCCCATTCATAATTGATCAGATTTTTCCTAATGGTGCTGTTCAGATTTCTGACCCAAAGACGGGTAACACCTTTAAAGTCAACGGTCAATGCTTGAAGCCTGTTATTGACCGTAATCTTCCAGAACCTGTCTCAGACTCTGTTGCTCTAGCCATTCTGTGACTACTTTGGCTGGACTTCGCCTAGCTGATGGCATTAAACTCAGCAATTGTACATATGACACAAGGCTGATACGAGCTTCATATCCAGGTGACATCTTTCATATTCTACCCTTTCTTTCATGTCTCTTTTTCAATGAGGACATTGCATCAGCTAGGCATGGGGGGGTGGATTCATTCTTGAATTATTTGGTCAGCCTTGTGAAATCCATGTAAATTGTCTATCTTCTTATTTAAAAAAAAAAATTAGGAAGGATTAGTTGGACATTAGGACTTTTCAATCCTAAGAAATTTTACATTAGGATCTGAACACAAAGACCCCTCAGGTCTTTGGACTTAATTAGCTTGTGTATCCACTAAAATGTGGATTTGTTTTTGAGTCCTCGCCATCTTAATTCTTTCGTAATTGGAGTAACTAAGTTTGGGTGATAAGTACACGACTTATCAACTCGCCCTCTGATTTGAGGGAATTTTAAGTCTTAAGCTTCTACACACTTTCTTTGCACTGACTCGTTGTTCGGCGATTTTAACGGAAATTGGGTAGCTAATGAACCTTCTAGGGTGATATGGCTGGCAAGTTATCGTGGGTAATAGCCCATAGGTGGGTTGTCCAGAGCCCAGTCACTGGACCTTTCTTAGTTTGCTGCCTTTAGGTAAATCTTAGACTAGGGAAGCCACCTACTTAAAAAAAAAAAAAGGGAGAAAAGAACAAAAAGAAATAAGCGACACTTCGCCGCACGAGTATGGTTGGCAAGTTGTCAGTGGTAACAGCTCATCGACTGGTTGTCCAGAACCTAGCTCAGAAATGCACCAAAAATTCCCAAAACACTTAGGAAGAAGCGGAGAAGTAGAATAAACTGGGGAGATATACACTGGATTCACCCTTCTGTTGACCCCGTAAAAAAAATAAAAAAATAAAAAAAATAAAAGTAGGGAGAAAGCTACCGGTTGTAAAGATACACTTTTAGGTAGAATTCTGGTTAGGTCACCTAGAGGCGTAGAAATCCGAAGTCCGTTCTAATTGCCGGTCAACGAGTCTATCACAATCACAATAAGATGCTTAAAGCTTAGGGTTCTCATCAAATTTTGGGTGAGTTGAATGGCCGTAGAAAGTCACTCTTAAACCCAAAAATTTGAAAATAAAAAAAAAATTAGAAAAGAGAAAAAGAAATTTTTCTTTTAATAAGGCGAGGGCTTGAGGCGGTCTGCATTTTGGCTGATACCCGAGCACTGTTGTGTCTTTGAAAGTTCAGCTCCTAAGTAGACAATTTCTTAATGATTGAAAAATTACTCAAGTCCAAATAATCTAACCTAATTCTTTTATAAATAGCATATAGTTTTTGTTAGGGACTAGCAAAAGATAGGCATGGGGGTATGATGTAAACACATTTACACTACTTAAGATGTCTATTTATGCATGTTCTTAAGCATAGGATTGCATTTCATGATATAAATATTGCATTACATGCATCATCTTGCATTTAGAATACTGTGAATAAAATGGAGGTTAATTGTCTCCTTTTATGTGCTTGGACAGGGCAAATATTTTATCATGGCCTCGGATCAAAGATCCAACCGTATGGATGTGATTAGGGCGACGATTGGAGTTCAATGCCTCCAAGATCGCCCTAATCAGGCATTCGTAGCATCAGATAGTGACCCTGGAACCCTAGAAGATCAAGGGCCAGGATGGTGTAAATCTGCACTTCATATGATAAATACGACCGCACGGATGAATTCAGATCGACGATCGCAGCCCAACGACACAAAAATCGAGTCAATCCGACATCCGTGGCACCATCTACAACTTCCAGAAGATGGACGGCCAAGATAGCGCCACGTGGTGCCATCTCAGCCGCCCAAACGGCCGCTTGCGTCTTGTGAAAGCCCCGCGCCCGATCGCTCTCCACCGTTGGATCTTAATCCAACGACTGTGGGCGCTCGCAATTAAAAGCGCCCGCTCGACCATCCGCGCCCCATAGCGCGGTGGTCGAGCGCGCTATCGCGAGCGCGGGGCGCGGGTTTGATCTGCGGCGAGGCGCTGGAGGGTGCGAGCGATTGGGCGCGGGTGGAGCGTCGGATGGAGATCGGACGGCCGCGCGCGCTCGATAGCATCGACGCGCAATTGGACGCGCAATCGAACGCGCAATCAGACGCGTAGGGGGCGCGCAACGCAGCGGGCGCGGAGGAGCTTGCGATCGGACGCGATCTAAGCCGTTCGATCTTGCGATCGGACGGCTGAAAAGCGCTGGACATGCGCGAGCATTGAGGAGCAGGCATTTGAGGAGGCGCAGGTGGGCGCGGAGGCGACGCCCACGTCAGGGCTTTAGTGACGGATTTATCCGTCATTAAAGACCCCTCTTTTATTATTTTGAAGTTATAATGTCCATTTTGCCCCCACTCCTTGCAACTATAAAAGGAGACCCCCTCCATACGAAATTCTCATCCCTTCTTTCTCCTCTCTACCCCTCCAAAGCTTAAAAGAAGCTTGTCCCACACCCGGGATGCTTCTTGCGAGATAAAGTCCAATTTTCATTCCCCTTCGGAAGTGGATCCCGCGACGACGACGGCGTGCTGTTCCGTTCCCGTTCTTCTGCTTCGTCCTCCTTCGTCCTGCTTCGTTCTCCTTCATCCAGGCGTCGTCCCGTCCGGCTCGTCCTCCAAGCAATCGTCGAGGAGGATAACTTCTCTCTCCCATTCTTATTTACAGCTTTTCTAGTGTAGAATTTTCCTACTTTATAGTGTAATTGATTTTCTGCTTTCTAGTGTAACTTTTATAAACAATTGAAATATTGAATGCATGTTCTCTTTCTCTCTCTCTCTCATAGTTTAATAGCTTCATTGTAATTATATTGCCTTAACAAAAATCTTAAAAAAATATAATTGCGAATATAGATCAACGTAGCCTCCCTGTGTTTGACCCGGAATTCTTTTCGGTATAAATTTTATTTGTTGAACACGAATTCTTCGCTTTTTGAACTACAACGACAGGTTTTCCAAAACCAATCTCGTAAGCGTGGTGATTCGAAAAACATGTTCAACACCCCGTCTGTTCTAGAGGACGGCCGCCCTGCCTTGCGCGGCGCCATCCTCCGCGGAAGGTCACCGGAGGCATGGTGCTGTGCAGAAGTGGTAGGGAGGACCGTTCTGTAAATAACGACGAGAAGTTGGGGGCCTAAACGTAAGGGTTTCAAAAGATAAGGGTTAAAAAGTAAATAGAGAGGACCAATTTGTAAAGTCGGTCAAGATGGTCTTTTTTTAGGCTCAAGATTTTATACCAGACTAATTTGAAATTAAGGATTTTATCGGTGAATTTTGATTTTTGGTTGGACCATGTTTGACCGATAAATTTACGCAAAAATTCAAATTAAGTCATTAATTGGGCATGGTTCTTATTTTAGGTCAAAATAGGTTTCAAAGGTCAAATTGAAGGTTCTAAACCTTAGGGGATATTTTTATAATGAATTTTAGAGGATTTAGTTGAATTTTATCTTGCCTCGAACCTCGTAAATTAAAGTGGGTTTGTTTTAGGGTTACAGAATATCATTTAATTCCTAGAAGTTGCTATTACCCTTTTCAGATCAGATCATCCCACTTCCCTTCTTATTAAGCTTGTTTGACCTATGTTTGGACCCTTAATTACCCTTTTTGCATACTGCATTGGTGAAATTGCAGTTTTACCCCTGATGATTTGTTTTATCCTTTAACTCAGAATTCTCTGAGTTAAGCTTCTCTTTGGGTTTTGTAGGAGCTTTTTCACACATATTTGGATTAGATTGTACTAATTAAGGTTCATAATGAGGTTCTCATCGTAGCATGTAATATCTTTGAGATATTCTATTCTAGTTCCATTCCTATCTATTATTTATTTTTACTTAGTTACATTGCATGTGTGGTTGTGGAATATTTCTACATTTGGTTATTTCTTGTTGGATGACTGGGCTTTGGGATTTAGTCGAGGCAAGTCGATCTTAGGTTCTATAGGGAGCCATGATCGGGTTGTAATAAAGTCAAAGAGGAGAAAAATGATATTCAAGAATATAGCAAAAAAATGGTGAAGTTTTTCAAAAAGAGCATGAGAGTTTCAAGGAGAGGACGTTGCAACAAGGGACATAGGAATTTGATGGAAGTGTTGATGGCATGTGGGTGATTGCAACAACTTGTATCCAAAGAGTGACTAAGGAGGTATTGGGTGTGTTTAAAGGAGGAGCACCAGGCAAAGGGAAGCTCGATGGTGACGTAGAGAAGTGCAAGAGAATCTTATAGTTAAAAGAGTGTAGTTTAAAGCTTTATATGGAGACAAGATGGAAAAAAATTTTACAAATCTTAAAAAAAAAAAAAAGAAAGAAGCAAAGAAGGTAGTTAGTGAAGTAAAAACAAAAGCTTGGAAGTATTCGAGAAGAGACTTAGTTTTAAAGATGGTGAGTAGAATATTTTCAAGCCAACTAAAATAAGGGAGTTAAAGATGAAGGACCTTACACAGTAAGGTGTATCAAGGATGCAAAAAAGGTGCTTATAATTAGTGAAGGTACGGAAAGGTAGAAAAAATATTTTCATAAGTTTTTTAATGGAGGTAACATGGATGATTTCACCTTAGGGATATTGAGACACCGATTTTAATGAAACAAAATTATGCTTTATTATGAATTAATCTTTCAGGATTGTGCTTGTGTGGATCAATCATTTTATCATTCACTTGGATCAAGATGAAGTTTTGTAGAAAGTTGTAATTTTTTTCTTTTCATATTTCTTGAGTCTAGAAATTATGTAAGGAACCTTAGGATTTTCTTCACGCTTTTCTAGGTCAATGACATTTTACGTCTAAGTATCATTTTCAAAGTGATTGACCAAAATAATAAGTTTGATTAATCAAATCAATTGATCAATCAAAGTATAAGTATGGATCGATTAAATGAACCTAAATTTCAAATCAATTTCTCACGTAATTATATCGATCAACTAGTGATCAATCAACATCGTTAATTGATTGATCAATTTCAAATGTCAAATTAATCGATCAAAATAACTCGAAAGATATTTCTAGATATTCTTGAATTGGCCAATTTCACCAATAAATAGGATATATTGGCAACCTTTTCATAGCATAACTTTCAACGTTATTCTACAAGAAAAGCACTCTAACTCTCTCTCTCTCTCTCTCTTTTGATTCAAAAGCTTTAGTGCTTTTGTGCTGATTTCCAACGCTCTTCTAAAGCACGTCTTCTTGTGCTTCCAGAAAAAGCATGGTTTGCATATTTTTATTTCTTGAGGTTTCATAGAATTTTACTTGTAATCTTTTATTTCTTCTTTGATTAGGATCCAATTGGTTGGGTATCTCGAGTTGTCTTTACTTTTCTTAGTAGGTATTATAAAAGTAATTTTTGTAAGAGGTTGTATCACTATCGTTCAATTAGTGCGAATAGTGGATTGACTAATAGATGCTTAGTCGATAAAATCTTAAGCTGGAAAGGTTTAAGTAGTGATTTTGACCCATAAAGGTTTTTACCGTAGATTAAGGTGCAATTATTTGTTGCTTGTGGATTGAATTTTTAATTTAACATTATTCTTTATCATGCACTATTCAACCCTGTCTAGGGTAGATGATTAGATCTTTTAATCAATTTTAAGAGTCAACCAATTCAAAAAATTACATGAAGCATGCAAAGCTATTGATGAATATAAAAGAAAGAAATAGTAGATACTTTAAAGATGATGAAATCAAGAAAAGTCGTTGAACTTATAATATTCCAATAAATATTTGAAAAGTGATAAAAATAAAGGTGTAATTTATCTCATAAAATTATTTAATGATGTTAATTGAGGTAAGGGGATGTCAGAGAAAAGGTGGACAAGCATTGTGATATCTTCGTAAAGAAATAAAGAAAATATACATAATTATTCCAACTTGGGAAATTGATAAGCCATATAAGCTTTGGAAAAAGAGTAATCGAAGGCCGTCCTAATCCTTCATGAAATATTCAAAATCCATAAATGCTGGGAGGCCGTTCAAAAAGGATTTAGAAAGAAAAAAAAAGAAAAGGGAACCTACTCGACCAAGAAATGGTGATTTTTATTCTCAAAGAGAAAAATTGTGTTTCCAGGTAGTTACGTAGTCAAGACACATCCATCTGTTTGATCAGGCTTTAATATTCTTTGGAGGTTGGCGTTTGGATTCACCCCTTTGAACATGGTGCAGGACATCTTTTGAACGATCGAAGGTGGGTAGGCACTGGAATTTAATTAGATGAGTAAAAAAAGTTCAATTCTCGAGCCTATAACTACACCATTTTAATTTGATTCTTTTCCCCCACATCAACATTTTGACAGGCTTTCTTTTTGGATTTGCCTCTGTTCTCCGCATAAAATCACAATTAGTTGCCCATCTTGAACCTCTTGTCAGCGCCATACATATCGCCTTTGCTCGATCCCTCACACCAACTCGCTATACTCCATAAACATTTTCTCGTTGCAGCACAAAAGTATACAACCCAAAAATATATATTACTTAATTTTGTGCTGAAGCTTGAAAATATTATGCCATCTGACATTTTTTTTTTTTTTTAATGTTTTATGAACCCAAATATGAAATTAACCATTTTGAATAGAAAATGAAACAAAGGATGGCAAGGGAATGTGCGGTTTTTATGCTACAATTTGATATTTGTGTCAATGACCCCCACCACTTCCATCTCTTCTTTTAACGGCACACCACCACACCCTCGGACACTGTTTGTTTGCATAGGTTGATTTAGAGGAGTTGTAAATTATATAGGTGACATTGCGAGATAATTTTAGGATGGTAGTTGTTTTGTATTTATTTATATTTTTAAGTTAAATCAAAAATTTTAAGGAATTAATTTTTTATTTTAATTAATTAAAATATTTATGAATAGGATTCTGCGGAGAAGATTCAATCTTAAAAGCGATGAAAATAAAAAAATTACACAATCCCACCCTTCTCCCTTAAATTATATAATCCGAAAATTAATAGAGTCAATCCGAAAATTAAACATGAGATAGGGAGTCTAATCCCAAACAGGACTTCATTGTGTCTCCGTACCACCACAGTCACATCATTATATGAGTCCTAACCCTAATCATAGCCATAGCCGCCACGACTACCCATCACATCATCATTATACAATCACCGTCACTCACCACCATTATCATAGCCACTGCATCATTATAGCTGTCACTGTCACTGGGCCACGAAAGGATAAAGAGATATGCAGATGACGTAACAAGGATGATGTGAACAGTATCATAAATAAATTTCAAATAATTTTTTAAATTTTTATAAATAATATATTAATTTACATGTCACATAGATGCCGATTATCTCTGTAGATTAAAAAATTAATGTTAATTTTTATTTTTGTTAACTTATAAGACGTTCTTAATATCAATTTCTATTTAATTAGATAATTATTAAGTTGTAGTATTAATTTTTGTTATGTTTACTTAAATTGTTATTAACATAAATTTTTATAAAATAAAAATTGAATGTTAAGAAATTACGACGGTAAAATCTCTTTTACTAATATCTTTTACCATTGGTATTAATAAAATAAACATTAATCTTTTAAAATATGTACTAAGATTACATAGGTTGATCTCTCGAGTAAATAAATTAATCCTTAACTTTTACTTACTTTACTTTTTTAATAAAATAATAATAATAAAATATTAATATTGAATAAAAATAAATATACTATAACTTTCCCTTTTATATTTAAATTATATCGACTCATAATTTATAACATTTCAATTTACTTATCCCATCCGAATTCCTGTACCATCACTTATATCAATATCATAAAGCTTATCGTTTCCTAAATTTTATTTACAGGTAAACTTTATCCGCAATCCAAACTATCACATGTTCCTGAGCAACGTAGGACGATGTTTGGGAGATACTACCGTAATTGGATGTGCGGAAAAGAGGGTATGGGGTTGGCAAAACGTCAACATGTAAGCAAGCGTCCAAGGAGACTTCGGTTCAAGGAGACATGTTTAAACTTTGGGTTGAGCTGGATCACCTTCAAAAACGTCTCAATGCAAAAGCCTGATTTAATCCAATTCATGAGTCAAAATGCTTCATCCAAGCCTTAACTTAGTATGATCAGGTTGGGTAACATCTATGCTAATCCATTGACTAATATTTTTCTTTATTATAATTACATCTATTCAGTAAGTATAATTGTATTAGAAATAAGATAAGTTAGACGGTACCGGTCAAGTTAGCGAAAATTCAAAGTGAAAGGGATTTCTGTGGAACGAGGGATGGGTTTTTTTTCAAGGCTTAATTGACCATGGATCGAGTGGGGTTAGGTTAAAAGAATAAAAATCAAGTCTGACCCGTAGGTAATCGGGTTGAAGCTTGGACGAGGATGGTGGGGTTGTAGATGGATTATTTTCAAAGTTTGAGTTCGTCCCATGAGCGAATTAAGCGACCAATAGCTTGACCCATTGACCGAGTCTAGGTTCAAAGTTCACTATCATAAAGCCTAATTGCCGAGCAAAAAAATTACCCTAGGAACTGGTTGGATGTGTCATTGCCACGGACTTGAAGGGAGGTGGAACGACGGTTGGGATACTACGTTAGATCGAGTAATTGGAAGCGCGGAGGCGCCGGTAAGGTAGGGGGGGGGGGGGATTCGAGAGTCTACTGTGGTAATGATTTACATCTAATTCAAGTTTAATCGAACACCTTTTTCGAATAATTTAAAATATTTAAACCTAAGGAATAGTACATCTCATGAGTTAAAAAATTATATCAAGAAAAATGAAATTGATATTAATTTTTATTTTTATTTATTTATATAATGATATTAACCTCAAATTTTTTTATTTGAATTGATATTAACATGTGATGTTAGCTCGATGTCTACGTGAATTGATGTTAATATTAGAAATTAATTTTAAGTTGTGGTGTTAAGTTGTTAATCTTACAGCGTTTACTCGAATTGATGTTATCATTGATTCTGAAGAGTAAAATTTAGGGAAGTTAACATTTATTTTTTTAATATCACTTCAAATTAATGCTAGCAAAACATGTATTAAGATTTTGAGGGTCAACTCCTTAGGTAAATATGGATTAACTCTCCAAAAAATGAGTTAACTCCTAGGAAAGTGTGTTAAGAAATATAAAATTAGTGTTAACGTGCAATCGTATTTACTTACAGAGTGATGTTAACATCAGTTTATATTTATTTGAATTGGTGTTGAATTGTCGTGTTAACCATTGTGGCATTTACTTGTAGCGATATTAGGAATATAGAACATAATGGGTGTTACAGGCACGAGTGGTGTACAAGTTAAAATTAGTGTTAGATAAATCTGTGTTTAAAGTGGTCAAACTTGAGTTACTAGATGGGGAGTTAAGTGGTTCAGTAAATAAAGGTTAATCCTCCAAGTAAACTAGACCTAAATAATTAAATGGAAACTTTTAATCTTTTAGGACTAATTTACTTGAAGGATTATGAAAGTAGTGTTAAGAAATATGAAACTAGTGTTAAAACTTTCAATTATGTTTACTTGAAGAGTAGTGTTAAAATTAGTTTGTATTTACTTAAATTGATGTTAAGTTGTAGTATTAATAGGTATGACAGTTATTTGGTAGTAATGCTAAAAATATAAAATATGATAGATATCAAAGACACAAATGATGTATGATTTTAAATTGATTTAACTAATATCAATTAAAATTGATGTTAAGTAAATCTATATTAAAGTAATCAAACTTATATTATCAGATAAAAAATTAAATAATCAAATAAACAAAAATTAACATATTTCACCACTTAACTTTATAAGTTTTAAACGTGAGATTATTTTTGAAATATTATGACATTGATCGGCTACTTTAAATCTTAACGTTTTTATTCAATTGATCAAGTAAACAGTTATTGAGCGGGTGAGTTTCTGGAGTGGATCGTCACGATTATCCATTCCCCCGAGCCATCACTTTCCAAACATTTCGGTCACACGTTTAGCTGATTAAGTTTACAACCTTGTCATGACCATTTGCGCCTATTCAACAACGATGGTAACTTTTGGTCAACGATTAGCTCACAAGATGGGTTTTCCGAAGATCCTAATTTGAGCTCTTTTTTTTAAACGAGAAAGTGATCACGAAAAATGTGAAAATCTTATGAAAGAGCATGTCGTTCTCAGATGACAAATTTAGGGTATTAATAATTTAATTGTGAATAATCATCAAGAAGGCTACGCACATATATAATTAGATCCAGAGGATCTATGACACTGTAGGATCGACGTGTGTCTTCGTAGTTGTTGTTATTTATTTGTTTATTTTTTTTATAAAGGTTGAAAAATATAAAAATTGATATATATATATAATATTGTTAATGTAATCCTCATTTGATATTTGGATGTAAATTACTGTTGAAAATTAATGTAATCTTCATTTGATATATGTATAGATTCATCACTGATGAAATAAATAATAAATTATTTTTGTACGAATGTAAATTACTTAAATTATTTTTAAAATCACTTTATATTGGTATAAAATTATTTCGAAATAACTTTACATTGATGCAGAGTAAGATTATACTGGTGTAAAGTTAAATGTAATTATTTATTCACCTATGATAAATGATTTTATATTTAAAAATTTATTTTTCACTTTAGAACTTAAGTTTTAATCTTTATTATTTACCAAAATCCTAAATTGTAAGTTTGAAAAAATCACATTTTAAATAAAAAATTATTTTTCATACATAAAATTATATTTATTTATTTTTCTCTCTTTCATCACTTCTTATCTCTCGCCCTAACACTCTCTATTTTTCTTCTGTATTTTAATCTTATTTCACTTTTTCTACATACTATTTAATATATATATCAATTTTAAATTTTATTCTTATCATTAACTTCCTCATCTTATATTTTTTTATCAGATATTAATATTAAATATGTTTATACATAAATATAAGATAATATGCATATAAAATTAAGTTATACAAATTTAAACTAAATCTCGGATGGGAAATCAAAATCTATCGGATAATAATTTTTTGAATGCATTACGCATTGAATTATTATTAATAAAAATTTAAGATATAAAAATTATATAAAATTTTCATATAATTACCTTTTTACACGCTGATTGGATTTTACACGCTCAACGTACGAATCAAAAACTAATTTATATTTACGGATCATCGGTGAAGAAACAACTAGCAGTAACATTATGCGCAATCTATGACCATCATCGAACATCTTTCGGGGTTTCCAAGCGGACGTGAGTATGATCCGACAACTATGGAGGTCTTTTCTTTGTTTTTTTTTGTTAAACTGGACGCGTTTCAGAGATCACATCGGAGTAGGCCTCGGGGTGAAAGTTCATTACCCCCTGAGGTGAAATGAAATGGGCCTTTAACGTCGCGTGCAATTACCTTCCGTGACGATCACAGTACGTTTACTGACAGGAGGAAGTCGGTCGGCCTATCATAGGGAGCCCCCCTTATCTTTCTTCGTAAGCAGAAGTGTGGCCCAAGGACCATTAGTTCTATGTTTCTTGTTTGATAGTAATGGAAGTACATGTGTACAAGTGAATCGCCGATTACTTTCGAATGCTAGCTAGTAAATGGATGGATGTACAGCCGGGACAATAATCATTAACATTAATTGTGGGTCGACATTTAGCTGAAGGGTCAGTGGTGTGGAAGGTGAAGCGTGAAAGCCAAGAGGGTAGTGGAAGAGGATGAGACGACATTGATGTCGGCAAGGTGTAGAGGATCTATGGCCTTTTTCTTCTTTTTTTTTTTTTTTAAGTAAGAGGTAATGTATTAATTTAAGGGGAAAAAAAAAAAGGCCAATCAGCCGATATATAAGAGAGGGTGGTATAAACAGAGTTACAAGAGTCATGAGGCCTAAAATGGGGGAAGAAAAATCAACTACATACAATTATTAGTGGTGAGGATAGCTAGGGTGTCAGACATCATGGCATCTTGACCACGTCACCTCGCATTTCTCTTTTTTCGGAGACTTCAAATTGTGGCATTGATTGTCATCCACAGATCATCATTAGCCAAGGCGAGAGATTGAAATAGGTTGATAGGAAGTGTATCAGCAAATCCCATAGAGGAGTGAACCTGTCTCTAAACAGCAGTGGAAAAGCTACAGGAAAAAAATAGATGTGTATGAATCTCTCCACAGGTGTTGTAGAGTTGGTAGGAAGTGTCAATGGGAAGTCCCGAATGTGCAAGTCTATCAAAAGTAACTAACCTACCCTTGGTTGCAAGTCTATCAAAAGTAGTCCCCAATGTACTTGGAACGAGAGTTGTATTAGATTGGGTGATCTATAACCTTTCATCCGACTCTTGGCAAGGTTGAGCATTTGGGTATATAATGACAATTATTCCCTTTTTTTTGTTTTATTTTGAGTTAGTGAGCAAAATAAAGAAGTGGATAACCCTGATTGTTTTGGGATGAAATAAGAAAATATGACCTACGAAGTTTCAATTCAAAACGTATATGTTCGATTCTTAGACTTCATGGACTTAGGATTCATTTATTCGAGGTGTTAAAATAATGTAAAATTGATGTTAATTTTTATTTTTATTTATTTATAAAGTAATGTTAATATCAATTTTTATTTATTTAAATTAATATTAAAATGTGAAGTTAATCTTTTATAATATTTACTTAAATTAATATTAATATCAACTTTTAGAAAGTAAAGTTTAAGTTTACCTGGGAGTTACGGAGTTAATAATTATTTTAATAATATTTTTATATTAATTCTTTAAAATAGACGTTGAGACTATACAAGTTAAACTCTTAGATAAATAAAGATTAACCTCCTAAAAGGAAGGTAAAACCCCCTAAAAAAATTAACCCTCCGGAGAATTGATTCTTTTGGATGCGCTTTGTGTAAATAAAGGCTATGAAGATTGGTTTTCACGTGAGAAATAACCTGCCACCGTTTCTAAACACTCTCTTTGGTATGATGAAAAACACAAAACCTGTCAGTCCACTTCATTTCTAAGCACTCTCTAGGCTTTAAGCGTTTGAAGGAAAAAAACACAACTAAAGAATTAACTCAAAACTTTATCTGCTGTCAGTCCACTTCATGGAATTCGGATTTAGGCGCGTAAACATTTTTCTTTCGAAGTATGAGGAAAGAACAAAAACCTTAGCATTAAAATAAATAAGGTTCCGTAAATTTAACCATTCACATAACCGTGACATCTATGATGGAGAATTGGCCAGGCCTCTATGCCCAATAATTTATATGGATTTATGGATGAGATAATCTGCGTCAATTACTTTTTTGCATTCAAGTCTTATTCTGATCCAAAAGGAGAAACATTAGTTCACTGGAAAATTTTCATAAGAGCGTTTGAGTTTTTAAGTTAGAAAAAATGCATCTTAAAAATTTCCTTCTTTTGAGAACGTAAATATGATGGGTACAGTATTTTATCCCATTGCCTTTTAGATGTCAATGTAAGACATTATCATTGTCCTAACCCCCTGTCCCAATTCCTAATAATTTCATGACAAACAAAAAAACATATGTATATGTTATGATGAGAGAAAAGCCTCAAATATCAAGTAATTAATAAGTGTGTATACTTAATTAGAAGAAAGGAAGTTCGGAAATTCATCCAGAGGCACGAATGAACCTTCAAGACATATTGTTTGGCGTAATTGTAAAGGCAGTGTCACTAGTTGACAAATCTTCTAAGTATGGCTATAGCTTAATAAACATTAGCCTCACTATAATTTATGTGATTCATTTAATAAGATAGAAGAAATTAGACATGATAAATTTAGAATTGGATTAGATGCAATCCAGCTTGATTATAGATGCAGAAATCAGATCAAACACATTAGTATAATATAGAAATTGGACTCGATAGAGGTATTTGGTCTAATTTATCTGGCTTGATGTGTCTAACCTAATCTTTATATTTTAGTTTTTCCTACCATTTCTTCGTACTGGTTCTCTAGGTTTTCGACGTGCATTTCAATGATTTTGTCATGTTATTAATTGTGAGATGCTCTCTTTAACAAACTAACATGTGAAATCAACGTTGCACTACGTAGTATGATTGTTGGATGAGAATCAAATTTTGAAAATACAATTGTCAAATGCTGCAACTAAGAAACTATAATAGCGCACAAGTTCAACATACTAGGGTATTGAAAACCATTGTGACTCAAGTCATTGCATTGAGAGAGAATTGTACCTGTTTCCTATGATCACCTACCTTATAGTATAACGAGGGTTAGATTATCTTCTTGTATATTGATGATATTGCTATCATTCGTTATATCTAACTTAATTTATCTAAGTTCTAAGATTAAATTCACCTAATTAACACATTAAAATGGTATAACTTAATCAGGGTTGAAGAAAGAAAAATTTATAAAAGTAGGGGTTAATTATGTAATTTTCACGAATAATTATAAATACAGAATAGATAGTGGGAAATCTTATGGCTAATTAAAATTTAATTGAGCTTAAATTTCCTAAAAGTGAGTTAATACTGAGTAATTTAGGATGTATATTCAAATTGAGTGTTAATCCTTAATTAAATTGGTTAATTTTGACTTCGCTTCAATTAAAATATTTTTGATGCAAATAAATATAATCTAAACCTCCTAAAAATTATTTAAAAATATTTTATAAGATTTGATACAGTCGATTTGACAATCGAAACTCGTTTTCACCGAAAACAAAATTGTAGGTAGGTATTTGGTACATTTAGGTCAAATTATAAATTAAGCATGCAAATGACATCAAAACCCAAAATTGAAGTCAATATTAAATTTTTCATATCCAAATTAGTTTATTATAAAAATTTAGGTTTATTTGGACTTCATCTTCCCTTAGTTTTCAATTTGTCCCTTAATTCTTGATTTTATTACAATTACCCCCTTATCTTTTGATTTTATTGCAAAGAGGTCCCCACCAGCATTGCCTCCACCTTACACCTTTGCATCCTCCAATCACGAACTTCGGCAGTTGTGCACAATGACCGACCCTCTTCTTGCACGCCAAGGAGCAATAAAGCTCCCTCATCTCGAGCTAATTCTCTTCGTCGGGTTTTGGGCACGTCTCCACTCCTCTCTTCTTTGAAGTCGACCTTGGAGTTCCTCCGTTCTTCCTTGTCGTCGATCCTCGCCATCACACGAGGGCATGGTTGCCCTCTCCTCTTCGTCGCTGTGCTTTCTGCCAACGAAAGCGGTTCTCCTACGCTCCTCGTCTCTCCAACTCCAATGCCGCCCTCTTCTTCTTCTTCAAGTTCGGCGAGCTACACCGATGATCTCCCTCATGCTCTGGTGTCCTCTCCTCCTCTTAGGTAGTCCTCTTTTTTCTCCTCCCCCTGTAGAGTAGTTTAAACCTCCTTAGAGTTAAATTTGACCCCAACTCCTCCCTCCTTCCCCATTATCTTCTCCGCGGCTGGCTACGGTCGATGTCAACTCCAGTGATCTCCACCATGCTGCTCTGGCCACTCTCATCGCTCGTTAACCATCTCACAGGCTCTGCCTCGATGAGAGGAGCAAAACCCCTCTCCCAATCGAAGATTTCGCTGCCTTGAGGACCCCACCAGACACATGCCACCGCTGCCCCCTTCCCCGACGTTGTAGGGTTATCACCATCCTCCTCACAAAAAATCGTCATTGTCACCACGTTCTCCGCCCTCTAACGAAGGTCGCTGGCCCTTTGGCTTGAAGTTTTGAGCTCTCCCTCTCTCCACCAAACAACCCACCGCCGCCGTCGTTGACCTCCATGCTCTTCGGTTGCTTCGACGTTCATGAGGTACCAAGCTTCGCGAGAAGCTCCGCAGAGAGACGAGGAATGTTTTGCCCTTGTCGAGGGGTTGTTTTGTGCACGGACGAGGTCCAACGAGCTCCGCCAGATTTGTCACCTTCATCCACCCTTCGTCGGAGATCCTTGCCTTAGATCACCAATCTGTTGCCACCACGACTCCAGCCGTTCTCCGACGACCATATTCCGCTGTACGTTGGCAACGTTCAACGGCTGTAGGCCTAATCCGGTAGTTCTTTGGCGAGGATCGCCGATGACCAAGAAGGAGAAGAAGAAGCCCCCTCCCTCTGCTGCCAAGGGTTGGATTGAGAAGAAAAGAAGTTTAAAGGGACCAAATCGCAGGCATCTAGGGACTTAAGTGTGAGGAAATCAAGTTTTCAGGGACTAATTTGTGACTTCGCTATATTTACTGAGAATTATTCCAATTTTTGGATATTTGGCACATTTGATGGAAGATTATTAATGCCCGATATATTTAGTGCTTAATTACTACGTTGCATCATTATCTTTAATTAAGCACAGATTAAAATATAATTTTCTTACTTGCGATATTAACATTGCTTAATTAAGTATTTTTGAACTAGATTCATGGTAAAAGGAATTTTATCTTGGACTTAGAATTCTAAATAGTGGTAAGTTGCACAATTACTTGCTCCCAGAGATGACCTCAGGATACTCTGTTTTTCGAGTTATAAATTTTAAGTGTTTATCATGCTTCTATCGTCTATACTACAACACGAAACGATTTTTAAAACATGGTAGGAGAACTTAAACATATATATACCTTCCATTGTGGAATCTGGAAAAAATCCTTTGTGTTGTATAATTGCATGTTAATTGTCTCTTTTCTCCATCAAATACATCTTTGTTGTGATTGGGTCCTCCTTAAATTCGAACCCTCGAGGTGTTGATGGTAACCCCATCATTCACTATAATTAGCTTGGATTAGTCATAATCAAGAGATAAATACTCCTGAATAATTGCTTGAGGACCGTAATTCCACGTAGATCTATTTTGAGGAGAGAACAATAAAAAGGGTTAATTTTGCAGTTTTAACATCACATCACAAATGTAGAGTAACCACAGGGTCACCTAGGGGTTAATTAAAGGTTAAATAAGCACTAAAGTCCAAAGAGTGAGTTCACACAAACAGAAACGGGGTTTCACGTGTTTCAAGAACAGAATTAGAACACAAAATCCTAATTTCAGACCCACTTAAATTGAAGAGGTTTCGATCATGATAAAATTCACACAAATCTCTTAAAATTCATAGAAAAATATTCTAAGAGGATTAGTATCCTTGGTTTAACTATCTGAACCTATTTTGACCTTGAATAATGTTTTAAATGGGATTTTATCTTAATTTGATTTTTTGTTCAAATTACCAAGTCAAACATGGTAAAAACTAAAATCAAAGTTCATTATTATATTCCTTAGATCCAAATTAGGTTATCACCAAAATTTTGGCCCAATTAGAGTTTATCTTGACCTATTTTGCAATTTAGTCCCTCAGATCTATTTTCTCTCACTAAAACCCCTAACTTTTGATTTTATTGCAAACGGGTCCCCAACTTTGTCATCTCCATGATCTGGTCTCTGCCGCCATTGTTAGGTCAATCGATCTAAATACCACCTTTGATTGACTTAAAACTTCATCAAACATACATCAAATCCCACCAAATTTGGTGGGATTGATGTTCACACGACAGGGAATCATATGAACATGATTTGGGGCTAAAATCTCGCACGAAAAGCCCCCAGTGCATCTGAAGAAAATGTGGGAATTTTTTGTTCTGAAAACCAACTCAAGTGCACCTCATTTCCTATTTGAAGCTCAGAACCAAGCTCTATAAAGAGCCACAATGATCCTAGCGTCCTCCTGAGCAAGGTTTTTAGGCCAAAACTCCTCTTTCTCTACTTCCTCCAGCTTGCTTCGACCAGGCTTCGGCGAGCTCCTCGATCTCCCTTCGTTGCCCTCTGCCTCGAAGTTTCTTCGGCGAACCAAGCTCTATAATAGGCAGAGGGAACATCTTCCTCGAAGTTTTCTGCTCCTTGCTGTACCAAGTAGGAGTCGCCTCAACCTTTCCTCCTTGCTGTCCTCATCACCGGAATGTTTGTCTTCTCCGACGTCAGCCCCTCACAGCCTGTGCGGAGCTTCCTCCCCTTCGTCCATAGTTAAGCCATTCTTCTTCTTCTCCTTCTTTAGATTAGATTTAACCCCTTTAACCATCAATTCAACCGCCGAATCCACTCTCTCCCGTTCCATCTCCTCCGGCTATGGCCACGACTTCGGTGTGGCCATTCGCACACTACACACTACTAAACTCACAACTGCCACCACCACCATCTTTGCTATGACCTACAAAGCAAAAACCCCAACAAAATTGGGAGCCTTGGCCTCGTACTCACCTCACCGAACGACCCACCTCCCATAGCTCATCTTTGTCATCGTCCATCCTCTACACACTACAATACACCTCGAGAGCATCACCAACATATTTGCTGCCCTCCAGTGACCCTATTGAGCACTCTAATTTGGGCTATTAGCTGGTATTCTTTTTTTTAGGTTGTCATCGGACCTTCGCCTGCGCCATCGTCTTCTCCGATGTTGCTCGCCTCGCTCTGACTACCATCCACCTAGCTGTAGTGTGCAATCAACCACTCTATGTGCTAGGGCTTCCTAGGCTCTCAATCAAAGAGAGCAGCAGCAGCAACAACCTCAATTGCTCGATGACTTCAGTAGCTGCTACGGGAAGGAGAAGAGGGCACCGATTGGTGACACATCGTGGAAACAAAGCTCGAAACAACGTATAGAGTGTTTTTGTGGTATCTGCTTATCACCTCAGACACGGGGTGAGGTCCCTCCTCACTCACACACTTCTCGCTCACCTCACATGCCCAGTGAGCCTATACCCCTTACCTAGATCTGATTACCCGATTACGTGCCTAATTAGAGAAATAGAGGAATTTCTGAGGAGGGTAGGGGAAGGTTTTGCACTGTGCGCATGCCTTGAGATGCATGCCATACGCCTAACACTTAGCATTTGAGGCAGACTTCTTCTCTGTTAGTACTCTGGTGCCTTATGCTACTTTGAAACTTAAGGCATTTGAGGTTCACCTCCGATGTCTAATATTGGTTGAGGTACTGTAGAGTTATTTGAGATGCTTATCTAATGTGGTTATTGGAGACATTAGTGGTTCTAACCACTATAGAGAAATTTGAGATTGTGATTAAATTGGGATAAGTGCTTGATTGGTGAATATAATTGGTGATTTAAATCACTATTTTTACAGTTTGTTATATTCTTTTTATCCCATCAAATTTTGAGATACAATTGTTATAATTGAATATATTTCGAGTATATTATTATTTATTGAATATCCTTGTGATAATTAATCATTGTGCTCATTATTATTAATTGTGCTTAGTGCGTGAATTCCACATTTGCTTCCTGCGAACGACCTTGGACTCATTTCTTTGTTTTCGAGCACTCTATAAATTTTAAATGTTGTGAAGTGATTTTCGTCGACTATACTACGACGCGATACATATATTAAATGACGACTCTCTCTCTTTCAACAGGTATACTTTATTTGAGAAACTCATCTCTCAATGTTTCTTTTTAAGCAAACATAAAAAGGATTTAAAAGATAAGAAGCACTTTTGTAGATCTACTAGAAAACATATACTAGATCGCTTTACTAATTAGGCTTTCAAAGCAAGATGTTAGATTTCTCTATAGGTTGAGTTCTTAGCTAGGTTCAAGCCTCTCTTTGTATAAGTCAGGCTTCAATATGAAAAATTGAATGGATAACATATTGAAGGCCAACGGAAGCCATTACAAGCTTAGCTAGCATCATACTTGTGGTAGGTTAATATCATACTTAGGTTGAGTACTTAAGCTATTTGAGCTGGGTGGTGGTTTGGAATGGTCCAACCCAATGTGTCAGTCTAGTGACATCCCTTTGAACTATCATTTTCTATTACTCTACCAATTTTGTCCACATTGATGGTAACGCCATCATTTGCCATAGCTATCTTAAATTATTTGGAATGAAGAGATAAATGCTCCTAAATGATCGCTTGAGGATAGCAATTCCACTCAGATTTGTTTTGAGGAGAAAATAATAAAATATGGCTAGATCTGCTATTTTAACATCACTTCATTAATGCAGAGTAACCATGAAGTCACCAAGGGGTTAATTAAAGGTTAATTTAGTAGTAAAGAACAAGTGGCTCCACACTAACAGAACTGGATTTCATGCATTTCGAGAGCCAAAATAGTACCAAAACCCTAATTATCAGCTTCGCTTGAATTGAAGAGGTTCTGGTCAGGATAAAATTTATTTAAACCTTTTAAAATTCATATAAAAATATTCTAAGAGGTTTGGTACCTTTGGTTTGATCATCTAAACCCATTTTAACCTAAAATGGAGTTTCAGATGAGAATTTGCCTTAATTTGAGCTTCTTTGCAATTTACCTAGTCAAACGTGGTCAAAACTCAAATCCAAGTGCACCATTAGATTTCTTGGGTCCAGATTAGGCTAAGACCAAAATTTGGGCTCAATCTTTGTCCATCTTGACCTAGTTTGCAATTTGATCCCTAAAATCTCTACTTCTTACATTTAGCCCCCCAGGTTTCGAGTGTCTTGCATATAACCTCCTAACATTATATTATTCCTTGCATTTAGGTCCCTACCACCATGAATAGCATGAACATACCTCAAACCCGTATAGACGAGGTTCAATAAAGGATTTCTCCTTGATTTGTCAATAAATTCCCTCCAAAATTGGAGGGAATGATCTTTAGGAGATTTCCTAGCGATTAAACTTGGCCTTGAATCCTAAGATGGATCCTAGAGCTCTGACGAAGATAAGAAAAATTAGGAGTTTAGGTTTCGAAATTCGCAAGCAAACGTGTGAATTTCGCACGTTTGAGGGCCTGATCTTCCTCTATTTAAACTCCCCGAAGTTCCTACGTGAAATCGAGCCCGGTTCTAGGCCAAAACCACCTACTTCCTCTCTTCTCTGACCACCTCCACCGCGGCTCCAGCGACCTCCTTTGTTCGTCATCCTTTGGTTGCCAAATGGTCAAATTGATCGGGAAATTGATTGGCCTACGACCTTGCTATCCTTCTTTCGCCACTCGCTGGCCAAAGCAGAGGCCGTCTCCCCCTCTCCTCGTTGCCCTCTCACTCGTTGGAGGATTCATCTTCCTCACGATTGATAAGACACGTCGATGTGAGACTCTCATCCCTTCATCCAATAGATAAGACCTCTCACTCTCTCTCTTCCGCTAGATTTAATTCAACACCCTTTCTTCTCAATTCAATTGCTGTATGCCTCCTTCCCCCTCCGTCTTTCCCAAGTTCGGTGAAAGCTCCGACGTGCTCGTGTCGTAAACCTACTGATGGCATCGCCATTATTCTCTATAACTAAACTAATTTAGCTATGTTCTAAGGTTAAATTCACCTAATTAACACATTGAAGGGTGTAAATCAAGGCAGAAGAAAGAGAAATTGATAAAAATTAGGATTAATTATGTAATTTTCACTAACAATTATAAATGCATAATAGATGGAGGGTAAGTGTATGCTTAATTAAAGGTCAATTGAGCTTAAATATTTTAAAAGTGGGTTGGTATTGAGTAATTTAGGATTAATATTCAAATTGAATGTTTAATTCTAATAAAAAATCCTAATTTCAACCCCACTTCAATTAAAATAGCTCTGATGGAAATAAATGTAATCTAAACATTCTAAAAATCAATTAAAAATATTCTATAGGGTATGGCACAGTCAATTTAATGATCGGAACCTGTTTTGACCTAAAATAGAATCACAGATGAGAATTTGGTATATTTTGAGTCTAACCGTAAATTGACCATGCAAATGACATCAAAACCTAAAATTAAAGTCACCATTAAATTTTTCATATCCAAATTAGGTTACCATAAAAATTTGGGCTCATTTTGACTTCATCTTGGCCAAGTTTGTAATTTGGTCCTTAATTCCTAAATTCCCTTACAAATGAGCCCCTAACTTTTAATTTCCTTGCATTTACCCCCCCAACTTCATCATCGTCTTCACGATTTAGTCCCTACCAGCAGCAAGCCATGACCGTTCTACTCATCAAGCTTCGAGCTAGGATTTTGACCTCATATGACTCAGATGCGCTTGAAGCCTTCAGAAGATTTGTTCCTTCTCCTCTGCATCATTGGCCGCGGTTTCGCTCCGCTTTCATCGAACAACGTTGGAGAGGAGGATGTGACTTTTGTTGAGCAATTCTCGCAATCACTGACCCTCAATAGCACGGAGGCTGCTCTATTAATATCCAGCTACCTCCTCCGATGTGAGGTGTCTGGAAATAGCGGGTGCAACACCCTTCTTCCATCTCCCTTGCACGCCTCCATTGAAGGACCTTGGGACCTTCGACCCCTCGATCCACCGAACCTCGCCATCAAACGAGGATGCGACCACCTTCCTCTCTTCTTCGCCGTGCTCCCATCAAAGGACATGGCTCTTTTGTCCCTTCCTCGGCCCCAAACCCCTTCGTCGGCCCTCGTCTCCTCCTCCAATTCTGACGAGCACGCCGACCTCCTCCCCGACCTTCATTCCTCCTCTTACGTATCCCTCTTCCTTCCCCTCTTCCTATAGATCACCCTGGACCCCTTCCTTGCAAATTTCAACCAAGGTCTCTACTTTCTCATGGTCGTCTTCTTCATGGGCGGTGGATTCTCCAACCAAACTCCGGCGAGCACCCCTTGCCCCTCCATGCCACCTACCACTTTGTCGACCACCCCACTAGCACCACCTCGATGAAAGGAGCAAAATCCCTCTCCCAATTTGGGCTTTCGACGCCTCCAACCCTTCACCGGAAGCACCCACTGATCACCATCTTCCTCTACGTCGTCCGACCTCCTCTGCCCTCGCCATGATCAATCAATGCCTCCACCATCTTTAGTGGGGCATGGCGAAGCTTCCCAACCTTTTGGTCATGAGCTCTCACACCTCCAAGTGCCCACCACCATTCACGTCGTTGCCTTCCTCGTTGATAATGCCGGTGCTACGCTGACCATCCTCATGCCTTCAAACTCAGCAGGAAGCTCCGCGAGGACACACTCTAGGCATTGCAAACCCATGCCTTGAGTGCCAAGCCATAGAAGCTCGCTGTCGACGAGCCATTCCAAGTGCTTCACACATGAGGAAGAAGAGAAGGTAGGGGCATGGATGCAAATTAGAGAGTTTCGTAGGGATCAACTTGTAAAGAGGCAAGGACTTAAATGCAACCTTTTAGGGGTTGAAACGTAAGATCTACTTGCAAGGCCTAATTCAGAAATCAGATTTAATTGATTCAATATTTTATGGTTGTAGCATATTATTTTGTTCAAACAATATTATTATGAAATAGATAGCATTTGGTTTATTAAATATTGACTATTAAATGATTAAGATACAATTATATTTTGGCTTGAAAAACACTATCAATTTCCATATTCGATTAAGCACTACTATAATATTTTCTAAAGCTTTGAAGCGCATCGATTTATGCAAACATTATTGTCAATATTACCTTAATGTTTAATCAAACAAATTCATGATTACTTTCTCGAATTGAGCATTAAACGACTGAGTTTCTTCACACTTGATTTGAACTTGAATATTAAAATTGCAATTGAAAACTTGCAAAATTTCGAGAAGCCTATGAAATAGTGGTAATCACGCGTTAAGCTTGCTTCTAGAGACAACCTCGGATTTCTTCTCTAATTCAAATTATAAATTTAATTGTTTGATTCACCTTAATCAACTATACTACGACGCGAGTTTTTAAAATACGATCGAGGCGACCCAACACCTACGCCACTAACCTTCGCTCCATCAGGTCCACATGCTTGCCTACGTTCAGGTGAGCAAAAGCCCTCAAGAAATTGAGGGCTTCACTTACCCAAACCCTCGGCCGAAGAACCCATCCATGCCACCATCACCCCTTGACCCTCCGACCACCACGACACTCAAACACCACGCTGATGCCACCGATGCACTCCTCGACTCACGACGATCGTCCTAAGTTGGTTTAATTCGGGCTTAAGGACCGTGTTCATGATTTCTGGTGTCGCCGCCACCGATCGTCTTCTTTGTCATCGTCATCCTTCCTCCGTCCTTCATCGCTACTGATTCTACGTTCAATGCACGCGGGCGACCTCCGGTAGTAGAGCCACATCTTTAATTGAGAAGGAAAGCAGCAGCAGCAGCTCCAATTCGAGCTTCGACCCTCTACAGTTGCGCACGAGGAAGAGTGGGACATTTAGTCCCACATTGTATGTGGGAAAGTGACAAGTAGCATATAAATTGCTTTTGGTGCTATAGTTGGTTGCCTTAAGTCACATGGGGTGAGGTCCCTTCACACGAGCTGCGCACCCTCGCCCGTGCCACATGCATGCAGGCCTGGACTTGATCCGTTTTCCCCATTACCCGATTATCCTATACCTGGATTTGAGAAAGCAGAAAGGGGAAATTTTGCGGAGGGAGGGGGGATGTTTTGCATTGGGATACGTGCATGTGCCTCGAAGTGTGTGCCTTATGTGCCAACACTTAGGCATTTCAGAGGTTGTGCTTTGTGGGTGCTGTGGTCACTCAAGGCATCTGAACGTAGGGTTCGACGTCTGATTTGGGTACTGTTGATATATTTGAGGCTTGAATCTGACATTTGGTTGATGTGGAAATTGAGAGTAAGTGGTTGAGAAACTACTGTAGCAAAATTGATTTCATTGGGATATGTTTAAATGAGGGATTTAATTGGTGATTCAAATCGTCATTTTTAAGATTTGTAATATTCTTTTTATCCCGTTGTTTCTTGAGATACATTTGCTATTATCGAACATCATTTTGAATAAATTTCTATTATTCAATGAAGATCTTATTGTGCTCATTGTTATTAATTACGATTAATATTGTGGATTCTAAATTTGCTTCCTGCGAACGACCTCGGATTCACTATGGTTTTCGAGATTATAAATTTAAATGTTACAATTTTCGACATTATACTCAGACGCTATACTTCAACGATGATTCTCGTGATCAACACACATCCATGTGATGAAAGTCAACAACCAAATTAATTGAAATTTTTTTGAAGTTTATATTTGGATTATTCACTTAACTCTTATAATTCTCGTTTATATTATCTTATTCCATTTTATGTGACTTACATCAAATAAATAGGTGATTAATTTTCCTCTTAATGACTATCATCAACAATATTTAACCCAACATTGCATAGTCAAGGAGAAAGGCGATCATGTGAGAGAAAGTTATGGTGAGGGGAGAGATCAAAGGTCTTTACACGAAATGTTTTTGGGAAATCCAATCGTAAAGATTGAAAGAGTATCCCTCAGATAGAATGCCTATAAAAAACCATGCATGTAAGTCAAACACTTGTGAGTCATCTTTATAAGTAATTCAAATTATAAAACATATAGGCATATTATATAAAACTCACTAAAAAGATTTTGCATGATCTTTTATAAATATTCATCCTATCTAACTAGCTAGTAGATTTGTGTCAAAAGTGTTTCGCATAAAGACCATCCTTGAATCTATTTTCCTTTAATCTACCAAGGTCCCTTAATCTCTTTTTCTCCTCAAAAGTAAAAAAAAAATTAGATTTCCCAAAAATTCCGTTTTCCAAAAAAATTAATGTTTTGCTAAGAGACTAGCAAAAGATAAGCATGGGGGTGTGATAAACGCCAGTTTATCATCATTTTTATGCTTTAAAACTAACCTAGCTCTTAGGATTTTACTCTGCAAACAGGTTTTTGGGCTGCATTTAGGCATAAATTAGGATAGGCATGCATTGCATTTTTTTATTGTCATTTTAATGAGTTTTTGTGAGTGTTAGGGATGTACAGATGCACAGATCCCTAAAACCCTAGCACTCAAGAAGGCAAATGGTGAAGGAGAAGCCCAGACTAGCTGGAACTCAGCCTAATCCAGCTCACCTCAGCTTGATCCAGCTCACCTCAGCTTGATCTAGCTCACCGCAGCTGGAACCTAGCTTACTTGAACTAGGGTTAGCTCATCCCAGCTCCATTCAGCTAATCTCAGCTGGATGGCAGCTCAAGAGAGTTCACCTTAGCTCACCCTAGCTCAAGTCAGCTCAGATCCAGCTCAACTTAGCTGAGTCTAGCTCATCTCAGCTCCCACTAGTTCATAGGGAGCTCTAGTTAGCTCGGCTAAGTTGACAGGAGTTCACCCCAGCTCAGATCCAGCTACATCCAGCTCCACTCAGCTCCAACCAGCTGAAGAAGAATTCATCCCAGCTCAGGAAGCTCAAGTCCAGCTCACAGGGACTCAGCTTAGCTCAACTCAGTTGAGCTAAGCTACCTTAGCTGCCTCAACCAGCTTGATTCTCCCCGGGAGCACCAGACCCAGCTCACCTTAGCTCATTTTGGTAGAAGCTAGCTCACTTTAGCTTGGCTTAGCAACTAGCAAAGAACTAGCAAGCTAAGCCAGCTAGAGTAGCCCCATGCCAGCCTCTTCAGCAGCAGCCAGCTCCAGCTCCAGCTCCAGACTTCTTCTCCTCAGCTCCCTCCTCCAAACCCTAGCTCCAACACCTTCTCCTCTACTCCTCCATTAGCTAAGCTAGCTTAGCTATGCTCCAACTTCCTTGGCTTGTACTACCCCAAAAACCCACCTACCAACTCTACCCAACTAGCTCCACCTAAGCTCCACATGAGCTAACCTACTTGGCACCAACCTAACCTACCCACCACCTCCAAAAGACACCTAAAAGTGGCGCCAAAAACTACCCATAACCACCCCTTAGTGGCGCCACTTTTCCCTCCAAAATCCCCCCTCATCTCCACCACACAATCTCCCTTGAACCCATCTCCACCATCCACCTAACCCCCCTTCTAGAAGACCCCATGTTGGCGCCAACATGGGGGTGTCTCTCCACCACCAAAAGACACCAACACCACCATAACCACCCCCTTTAACACCCCTTGGGTTGGCGCCAACTCACCCTAGCCATAGGATCACCAACCACCCTCATCCTTCCATCCTAGCCCTCCATTTCAAGGGGCACCTTAACCCCCCATCCTATTCTATAAAAAGCCACCACCCACCACCATTTTGGAGGATCCTCCTTTAGTGTATTTTCTACCTACATCCACCTATACCTACGCCCAAGGAGAAGGAGTAGAGAAGGAGATTAAAGGGGCACATCACCAGCCCTTTTGGTGCCTTCTTCTCCCCACTCTCTTCAACTTGAGCCACGCCAAGGAGGAGGACTCTTCCACTTCAAGGAGGACGGCCAGGCAAAGGAGAAAAGCTTAGGGTGGACGTCCACCCTTGGAGAGAAACTTAGGGCACGCCCCCTTAGGACTTGCCTTGGAGGTCATCACTTTGGCGGAGTACTGCAAGGAAGGAGTTGAAGGATTCTTTTCAAGCTTGGGAGCCACCAACCTTGGAGCAAGAAGCCCTCTTCTTCACCATCTATTTAGAGGATTTGTGTTTTCTTTCTTTATTTCAATTATCTAGTAGTAGAAGCATTCCTCTACTAGGCATTTTTGTTAAACACTTTATCAATTATCTAGTTGCCTTCTTCGCATATCTTGTTTGCATTTCTATTTGCTTATTTTCAGCATTCTTCACTTCCTCTCCCTAATTATTCTAGGCCTCCACTTGCTTAGAGTTAGCTTAGGGAGAGGCTCTACTTGCCACTTTAGAGTAGTTTATTTAATTAGAAGTGTAAACACTTTTCCCGCCATCAGTTCGCATGTTGCCTTAGTTTAAAAATAAAAAAAAAATGATATATTGAAAAATACCAAAAAGAAAGTTGAGATTTATATTCCTAGCAAGAGAATCACTATTGCAAACAATTGGCCTCCTTGGACGACCCTAGATACTCCCCTATCTAGGATTATAAATTTAAGAGCGAAAGCGGATTTACGCGTTACAACGACGTATTTTAACAAACTGCGTATTTTCGCTATCAATGGGTAGCTTATGTTGTGACACATACACACTTGTGGAACGACTTCTAGCTTCTTCATATAAAGATGAGAAAGTGTGAATGAGGTATGAAACATCAGCAATATGAGCACCAACTTGAAACACATCATCAGATATTTTTTCAATGGATAAAGCATCATTAAGATCGATTGCAAAAGATGGATCAATGGTGAAATTACAAACATCCTTGAAGTCTCTACTCCTCTCAAACTTTGTAATAGGTATCTTCCAAGGAATCTCAAGCAAACATGAAAGTGATTTAGGTGAGAAGCCTAAATTAGATATTTATTATTGAAAAAAAGGTAGTTATTCGTGTTTCAATTTCTCCTCCATGACCTAGAATTTTGATCACATGTGCCTTTGGAAGAAGACAATCTTATGTCCAGTTCTCAATCTGCATAGCAACGAGGTCCATTTCAACAGCCATATCACACCTTGTCACCCTTTCTCTTATACTAGTTGGAAGGTTAGCAATAGAAACAAACATATCAAGAAGCCTTGGATCATTAGGCCTAAGTATGACACTATCATTAGCAGAACAGAAAAAAAAGTTTTGGTTTCTCTTTGCCATTTTCCCACATACTTGTTTTTCATTAGCTTCAAGAATGGAATGACTTTGCTGAATAGAGATGAAGCTAATAACTGCATCATGCTGATGAGATTGCTTGTTAATCGAAATGACATTGCTCGTGGGTCTCTTGGAAGGACGACAATCTATGATAACACACCATCTATCTAGGGATTCCAAATTTTAACTCCCCTTAGAAGAGCCTCCATTTTGACTTATAGACTCCAAATAAGAACTTTCCATCCTCTTTGGCATTTTAATTTGATTAGCTTCATTTAAACCAACATTATCATTAATAATGTTTCCATGTTCAACGGGATGCGATATCTTGAGGTGGTCTAGATCACCTAAATCAACACACAACTTATCTTTGCAAACATCATTAATCCTTTCCCCTTCTCCCTCAGTAGCATTTGCCTTACCCACAAGGCTTGTGTTGTTAAAATGAACAACATAGCCTTTCAATTTTGTCCAAAATGATGTGAGATTCGACATAACAGCAACTACATCACCTTCTACCTAAAGGAAAAAAAAAACTTAATCTATCAAACATAAGTTGGTTATTTGAATGACTTGTGATCCATGGTGTTACTATTGGAAGGACCAGATTTTTACCAAAGTTGTCATTTCTTAAATTAAAGAACGCATGCCCTTGCTTTGATTCAGTTGGTTTAAGTTAATTAACTACATATAGTTGTTTCCAAAAGTGATGGACCATCATTGTTTACTAAAGTGATGCATCCACATCATCCAACCTGTTCAGACTATTCTTGATAGAAGAATTGTGGTTCCAATAGTAAACTTAGTTGTGTTGGATATATATGCCATCTTAAAATTTCATAGTAAAAATGGCTTGGAAATCATGAATAAACAAAATGGATTGTCGAAATCCACCTTTTAGAAAGTTTCCCATCTAATTGGTTATGAGAATATCAGAACCTCAACGATTCCTCTCAAAGGTCTAGATTCAAAAATTAGAAGCTTAAGATCCAAATTCATCATGTAAACCAACTCCAAAACAAAGTTTTAGGTTATTCAATGATGTGATGCTTATCTGACATAAACTTTAGATTTCATAGGTAATAGCTAATTGTCATCCAAACTAGAATCAAGGATTGGATAAAAAGAATCCATAACCCCAAGAGGCTAGATTCTTGAACATCCTCACAGCTATATCTAAGATAAATACCACATAACAATGAAATTTTGATAATAGTTAGCCTATGCCTATTCACTGCCCACTTGCTCATTTCTTATGAAAATTTCAACAAGGACCTTGATGAAACCACTCTATTTTCTCCCTTCATTCTAGCCTTACTAAAACTATACTCACTTTTGATGTTAGTGTTTCTTCACCTGTTCCTTAGCAAACTCCATTAAGGTGAATCAATATATTATTAAACACATCATTGTAATCTATAGTTCACGAATCCAACATCTTATGGATAGAATCAATGTTCTCCTAGAAATATGTTGTTGAACAAAAAAACTTGAAGCAAATATTCAGGCATTGTAATTATATTTGAGACAAACATGAAAATTAATTGCAAAATCAAATAGAAAGAGAAAGTGATCGAATCATATCGAGAAAAGGAACAAACATTGATAGAGAGAGAGAGAGAAGATGCTTGAATGAGAGAAATCGAGTAGGAGAGGTCTAATTGATCGTAGATCTGATTGAAGGATGTTACGACCTGATTCTCGGATCCCTACAGGACCCGAGACTGGCTCGCCTTGACTAATCCCAAGACTCAGTCATCTAGCAAGAAATAACCAAAAGTAGGAAAGTAAACCACATTCAAATATGCAATATAAATAAGTAGAAGAAATGTACAAAGCAGTAAAGGAAAGTAAATCTGCTACTTCAGTACATACTACCACAATAACAAAAACAACGGAAAGCAGAGGTAAACAGTAGAGATAAATAGTAACTAAAAGTCCATTACTTACTACAATAGTAAAGAAATGAAAAGGAAGTGCTGAAAAACTACAGTTGGGCTCGATTGGGCCCAGCACCCTCCGCAGTCGGAAACTTGGGCTACTCAACTCCTGGTCCTGAACAGTATTATGAAAAGACAGAGTCAGCAAATGCTGAGTAGAGTGGTATCTATATTATCTAAAAAGCGTAAAAGAAATAGTTTTAATTCTCATTTCTATTTATCTGTTTTATATATATATTTCTGTTTCACCCATTTCACTTAAGCATCCAGATATTCTTGATCTTGCATGTTCCTCGTGGGAACGATGTTGATTGCAGTCTTTTCCGTAGAGTAGAAGGTACACGTGGTGCTCTCCTGGCCTGGAGAGTCCCCGTAGTAGTCCTACACCCAGTCAACCACCCCGAGGTCACTGTCAAGACGTAGAGGTGACTACAGCACGTGTGATAAGCGCAAGGGTAGCTACCTCGACTGACACGCGGTCAGTTGTTTCCGCTAGTAGGTATGCCCAAAGTACAACATGGAACAGTATAAGGCCTTGCCCTCTCAGAACAGGGTCTCGCCCCTCCATAGTCCACGCACCCTCGTCTGACTACCCTGGTTTTCCCAGAGGGCTTAACAAGTTGGTGTAGGGTGGCTAGCTGAACCCCGGGTCCCGTGGGGTGGCTAGCTCCTTCCCTACACTAGTAGCTCGCCTCGGTACCACGCACACGAGGGCCAATAGGAGTTGGTGTAGAGTGGCCAATCCTAACCCCGGGTGTCAACCCAAGGGAGGCTAGCTCCGCTCTACACAAAAAGGGGATAGTTGCTCTCCTTGGTACCACGTACTCAAAGGTCAGCACACTTTTTATTTACATTTTAGGATTCCGTCTATCCACAGGAGTTCTACTCCTACTCCCCGTAAGGTTTATGCTCATGTTCACCTCATTTGTTCCAATCCAGATTTCACCATTCACAATTTATTTCTCATCCATATACAGGCAGCTCGTGTTTCCATAATTCGATACATGTAACTGGTGATTTCACAAGTAATTGTTTATTAATTACAGGCAGCTCATATTCTAACAGGCAACTCACAATTATAATATAAGCAATTGCTAGCAGTTTATCTCAATCATGCATGCAAGTGCATTATACAACACAAACGGTTCATTTATTTCTCTATCGTAGGGTTCATGCCACATCCTAGGGTTCCATTCGGCTATTTCCACAAGCACATTCTTATTCAAATATTATTAACAGAATAAACACTCTACCAGGCAACACGGGAGTAATGGGGGCTCGAACCGCAGACCCAAGCGTCTCTGCGAGCCCCAAACACGCAGCAGGCTGAAACCCTATACCAGGGAATACATCACAAAAGGAGAGTTCGGAACAGTGTACAAAGGACTCTAGTATGTAGAGGAACTCGTGAGGAAAGTACAGGTATTTCGTTTGCGTAAAACGGACCCCGATTAGATCCTAAATAGGTCAAAAACATGCCTACTGTTCAAAATCAGACGTCTGGGAATAATCCCAGACGTCTTAAAAGATGCCAGATCTTTACCTTAAGTCCCTGCAGTATCCTCAGACGTCTAGACCTTTTCTGCGATCATCTGAAGGCAGTTCTAGACGTCGGGTAATGCTTTCGGTTGTTTGGACGCACCTCCGGAAGTCTGGTGATGTGATTAGACGTCCAAAAGTGCATGGGAAAGCGTTCCACGCTCCTTCCCAAAGCTGCACCTACGTACGACATCGTAGGCTCGGTCAGCCGACATATACTCCTGTGTTGTGATATGCATGGCGCAGGGAGATACGTACCTTGTGATAAATGAGCTTTCGGACGTCTAGCCTTAGCTCCAGACGTGTAGGTACCCCGTCAGTCGTCTGGACTACACTCCAGACGTCTGATACTAGAAAAATTTCAATACCAGGAACTCCTCGCAGCAGCTTCAATAGTTACAGAGAGCCAGGAGGTCACCTCCTCAAGCCCTCTCCTCCTCCTGCACGTGCCCGCGGTGGCCGTGCGAGCTTCGCTGAGCTTCCACCGAAGCTCCTCTAACCTCGGCCTCCTCCTCCCCCCTACGCTCTCCTCCTTCCTCCCTCTTGATGAGAACCTCATCATAAACCCTAACTAGCACAATCTAACCCAGATATGTGAGAAAAAGCTCCTACATGACCCAAAGAAAGGCTTAACTTAGAGAATTCTGAGTTTAAGAATAAAACAAATCATAAGGGGTAAAACTGTAATTTCACCAATGCAGTTTGCAAACAGGGTAATTAAGGGTCCAAATACAAGTCAAACAAGCTTAACAAGAAGGAAAGTGGGATGATCTGATCTAAAAAGGGTTGTAGCAACTTCCAGGAATTAAATGACATTCTGTAACCCTAAAACAAATTCACTTCAATTTATGAGGTTCCAGGCAGGATAAAAATCAACTAAACCCTCTAAAAATCATAGAAAAATAATCTCTAGGATTTTGAACCTTCAATTTGACCTTAGAAACCTATTTTGACCTAAAAAGAGAACCATGCCCAATTAATAACTTAATTTGGGTTTTTACGCAAATTGGCCAGTCAAACAAGGTCCAACCCAGAATTAAAATTCACCATTAAAATCCTTAGGTTCAAATTGGTCTTGTATAAAAACTTGAGCCTAAGAAGAGACCTCCTTGTTCGACTTTCTAATTTGGTCCTCTTCATTTACTTTTTGACCCTTATCTTTTGAAACCTTTACATTTAGGCCCCCAACTTTTCATCGTTATTTGCAGAACGATCCTCCCTGCAACTTCTGTGCAGCGTCATACTCTGGCGACCTTGCACGGAGCATGGCGCCGCGTAGGGCAGGGCTGCCGTCCTACAAAGCAAAAGTGGGGTTCCCTGCGGCGTCCTCCGTCGTAGGGACCCGCCCATGCCCTCTGCCGTCCACCATACCTTCCGTGCGAATGCAAAGAAGGTATGGGTGTCCCTTCCGGCCATACTCCGGCGAGGCGACCCCCTCTGCACCTCGCCCCTCTCTGCGCGCCGAACCCTTTATAAGGACCAGCAGACCTTGCCGGCTCCTTCAAGCTTCCTCTGGCGAAGAAATACCCCATCGTTCGTCTCTTCCTCCTCCGGTCAGAGTGCCCGAAGCCTTCGGCGACCTCCTCCTCCTCATCGCTTTGCTGCCTTACCTGCAGCAGAGTTTGCTTTGCCCTGTCATCCGCGCTAGGCCGTACCAGCTAGCGCCCTCCGTCTGCCTCCTCGTCACCAATACCCTCCTCTAGGGCACCTTCGTCCCCAGCTCCGGCAGGCACGAGCCGGGCACTGCTCTCTCCCCCTTCATCGAGTAAACAGGTACAGAGTTTCCTCTCTCTCTCCCTTACATTTTCCCTTTCTTAATTTACCTTTTTACTCCACAGCACGCGACTTTCACCTCCACCTGCTTCATCTCCGATCACCTTCTCCGGTGAGTCCACCCCACTTCCATAGACCTCCTCACCCCTCGCCGACTACCCCAGAAGCTTCCCCTCACTCCACTCGACCATTCCCCCCACTCCATTCACTGCCAATCATCGCCCAACTACCCCCTGAACAAACCCATCTACTCGCACACAGTCTGACCTAGGGCTATCTCCACACGCGCCCTCGCGCCTCGCTGACCCCCGCATTGTCTTCGCTGCACTCCGGCGAAGCTCCCCCTGTTTTCTGATGTGGCCAAGAGGCCGTCTTTCTGCTTTCAGGTCAGTAGCCCCTTGCCGCCATTGCTGAACTGCTGCAGCACCTTCACCTGCTGCTCCAGGCTTCCTCCAGCCTATGCGCGAGTCCCAGGTGGTGCGGATTGCGTCTGCGAACTCGCCCAGGCCTGCAATTGGGTTGCAAGCCTTTCAGCTGCCCCAATTGGCAGCAGTTCCCTCACCTGCGGGTGCGAGATTTGGGAGGTGGGACTTTAGTCCCACCTCGTAAGTGTGCAGCGGCACGCCCACACTTAAATTGAAAAAGTGTCTAAGGCTGATCGCCTTCGAACACAGGGGTCAGGTCCCTCCCCCGCACGCTGCGCGCCACGCGCTCGCTCGCCCACGCCCGCATTCACGCCCTGTGGGTCTGGCAGGATTCGATTACCCAAACCGCGCACTCCTCGCCCACCACCGCACGCCGGTGGGCCTAGTCCCGGGCGCGATACCCGCACCCGATTACCCGAATCTGGGAGAGCGATTCTAAGAGAGTAATCTGAGAAAGAGAGAGACGCGGGGAAGGGTAGGGGTAGGTTTTGCACTGACCACTGTGCGTGCATGCAAGGAAGAAAGAAAGAAGAAGAAGAAGCAAGCTGAGGAAGGAGAAGAGAGGAAGAGCGGCCGAAGTCTTAGCCGCACAGGGGAGCTGAAGAAGAAGAGAAGAAGCCACACTGTAGCAAACCCACAGTTAAGTCGTCTGAGCATCAAGTCAGACGATGGAAGGGCAGCGGCCAGAGCAGAAAGAAAAGAAAAAGAAAAGGAGCAGAAGAAGATAAAGAAGAAGGAAGATACGGTCGCAAGCAAGGAAAGAAAGAAGGAAAGGAAGAAAAAGAAGAACAGGAAGAAGAAGCAGAAAAGAAGAAGAAGAAAAGAAGATTCTACAGCTAAAAGAAAGAAAGAAAAGAAGAAAGAAGAAGAGGAACGGCCAAGAAGAAAAGAGGAAAGAAAGAAGAGAGAAGAAGAAGCCAATGAAAAGACTTTTGCTCCCTCTCTCTCTCTCTATCTCTTAACTTTTGTAAAACTTTATATTGTGAATTTATGTTTCTAGAGTTATAGTTGCTCCCTGAGTTCGACCTCGGAAAACTTGCTATTCCGAGTAAAAAAATTTGTATTAAACTGGTAACTGTTCTGTCGTATACTACAATGAATATAAATAAAGACAGAAGTCACGCCACCAGTTTTTGGCGCCGTTGCCGGGGAACAATGGCTATTCTAGAAGCCATAAATTCTCTATTTTTGAGTTTCTACTAATCTCTTCTCTTTTGTGTGCAGCACAGGAAATCAAGAGAACAACAAGCAGCCGCACAACAACCACTCTGAGGACAGGTAATTTTCTATCCTCTCATTTTAACCCCTAAATTCTAAAGAGGAAGAAAAAGAAAAGAATAAACAATACAGGTATAACCTGTCTTTCATACCTAGTAACAGCTGCATATTTTCAAACCACTATTCCTGCACACACTACTAAGGGTATTGAAGGGCTAACACCTTCTTGCTTGAGCCCTAATTACCCAACAAGGAGTTAACTGGACCAAGTAGAGCCAACATAGGAATTAACACTAGGGTTTTAGAGACACACTCCTTAATCAAGAATTGAGAAATCGCAAAAGAAGTGTGCCTAAGCCATTGATTGAAAATACCTATTCAGAAAAACCCTAAGCAATTGGCTCTCTAAAAACACTTGAATCCTAAAAAAATAAGACCTAATAAGCTCTCAAAAGAACTAGCAGGTGAAGTTGACCTTTTGGGTCAATCAGCCTTCAACTTAGGTCACTCTTTGCACTCAAAAAGCCTAAAGTTCAAGTGAAAATCTAAGCACCCCGATCTTAAACTAAAAGTGGTAGACTTAAGAGGTCAAGATCCCCATTCTGGTCTACCTGGAATCTCAGTGACAAGAGAGGACGGGTGGGGGAAACCTTGTAACCCGTGGGGACACTTTACCGTGTAGGGGTCTTTACGGGACTCACCCTCTCTGGCTGCCCAGGTAATTCTCAGGTGGTCGATCTTCTGATTAAAGGGTCCATCTACCCCGAGCCTCTATGGTCACCCAACATCTTGGGTGTCTTGATTGGGTCCAGCATCTGCTAAACTCATCTCTTCCAACAGTGTATGTTTAGTAGGAGGTCCTTGAAACCTCTTTTAGAGCTCCACTCTTCTCGATGCCGAGACTCAGTACCCTTGTTTGAGAAAACAACACTTCACATCGACCTCTCCTCCGACTCCGAACCCAACTCACCTTCTTCTTCCACAATGGCTCAGCCAGTTGAGGAAGAGAACAATCTGGAGCACCAACTCCAGCGACTCAATGACCTCTTCCAGAACTTTTTGCACTCACCACAACGTCCTATGATGCGGGACCATTATAATCCTGCTGCGGTGGCTATTGAGCCTTGAGTCAGAATCCCGACTGGAGGTCCTGATTCTGAATTAAAGCTCAATATGATTCATGCCATACCCAAATTCCATGGGCTTAATTCTGAAGACCCCTTCCAACACATCAAACAACTAAAGCATCTGGCCCAGACTTTTGGGTCAGATGCACAAAATCGGGACATTCTCCTCATGAAGATGTTCTCCTTCTCCCTTATGGACAAGGCCGCTCATTGGTATCAAACACAGACCCGACCGATCAACAATTGAGAAGAACTTCAGTTCGAATTTTTGAAGAAGTTCTTTCCCGTTGGTCGGACCAATGCCTTGCGCCATCAGATTAACCACTTCACTCAGCAAACAAGAGAACCTCTCCATGAGGCATGGGATCGCTTTCAGGATCTCATGAGAAAGTGCCCCCATCACAGAGTTCCTAAATGGGAACAAGTCCAGTCTTTTTACCAGGGACTCCGTGAGGATATTAGGCTTTTCGTCAATGCAACTTGCAGAGGGAATATCATGGGTCAACATGAGGGCACCGTATGGGAGATTCTCGAAAACATGTGCGAGAACTCCATCAATAATGACTCCATGGGATTATTCGACAGGACGAATACCCGCACATCGACGAACCTTAGGGGAGCACATGAGACGCAGGGCCTGTCCGCATCAGTCGACCTGGAACTGATGGCCAGTCGATTGGACAAGGTTTCTATCATCGAGAAGAAGGTGGACGAGCTGACTCAGCACTTGCAGCGAGCCACCTCTGTGCATAGTTCCTTTGCGCAACCTCCTTCCACACGGGAGACTGTGTAAAACATTCTCCACCGACCTTCTCCTAGGATGGATCCGTATCCACCCCCATCTGATTCTCAGATCGGAGGATCCTTAGATCCTTTCTATACCAGCCCAGGGAATTCCACTTCCCCATTCTCTGATTCTTTGGAGGTTCCTCAGACCTGCGAGGACCTCAACGCCATCCAGAATGATCCATTCTCCAACACCTACAATCCTGGATGGCGCAACCATCCCAACTTCTAGTGGGCTGGAAATTCCCAAACTTAAAGACCACCCTTTTAGTCCCGTCCACAACCACCTCAGCCTCGGCCCGACTCTACTTATTCATCAGGGCCAAACCAGGACCAAATGTCCCTCATCCTTTAGACTCTGGCTGACATTCAAAGAACGAATGCGGCTATTCAGAAACAACACAAGGACGAACTTACAGAGGTTCGAAATCAACTGGCCCAGTTGGCAAATTCTCGCCAACCAGGCACACTTCCTTCCCAACCTCTTCCTAACCCAAATAACGTGCCGACCCAGCGGCGTGTTATGAACCTGATGAGAACCTCATCATGAGCCATAACTAGCTCATTTTGACCTAATACAAAGGATAAAAGCTCCTACATAACTCAAGGAAAGGCTTAACTCAGAGAATTCTGAGTTTAAGGAGAAAACGAGTCATAAGGGGTAAAAATGTAATTTTACCAGTATAATTTGCATACAGGGTAATTCAGGGTCCAAACATAGGTCAAAGCAACCTAATAAGAATAAAAGTGGGATGAGATGATCTGACAGGGGCTACAGTAATTCCAAGGAACTAAATGATAATCTGTAACCTTAAAACAAACCCACTTCAATTCACGAGGTTCGAGGCAAAGTAAAAATAGAATAAACCCTCTAAAATTCATAGAAAAATAATCTCTAGGGTTTAGAACCTTCAATTTGGCCTTCAGAACCCATTTTAACTTACATTGAGAACCATGCCCAATTAATAACTTAATTCAGGTTTTTGCATAAATTGACTGGTCAAACAAGGTTTAATCTAGAAATAAAATTCACCATCAAATTCCTTAGGTCCTAATTAGTCATGTATAAAAACTTGAGCCTAAGAAGAAACCTTCTTGACCAAATTTGCACTTTGGTCCTCATATATTTACTTTTTGGCCCTCAACTTTTGAACCCTCACATTTCTGCCCCTAACTCTCCTTCGTTCTTTGCATTCAGGTCCCTCCTGCCAAAACCTGACCAGCACCATGCTCCGGCGACCTTGCGCGGAGCATGGCGCCGTGCAGGGTAAGGGGGAGGGTCTGGCAAGTAAACCGGGGGTGCCCTGCGTCGTCAGCCGTCGCAGGGACACCCCCCTGGTCGCTGCAACCCACCATACCGGCCGTGCGAACGCACGGACGGTATGGGTCTCCATCTCTGGCGTCCTTCGGCGAGGGAGACACGTCGTCTCCCTCCGCCCTCCTCTTCGATTCTACCCTATAAGTACCCCCCGTCGCTCCACCGTTCGAGGGAGCTCGGTCCTGACGGAGAAAGACCCCCACTTCCTCTCTTCCCACTCCGACAGGAAGCCCTCCAGCTCCGGTGGCCTCCCCTCTTCCTCCTCGTCGCTCTGCCGCACTACCAGCTGCAGGGTTGCTCTCCCTCGCTCTTCCCGCGCCACGCCGCACCCAGCTGGCGCCTCTCCGGCCCTCTGCTCGTCGCCGCCCCTTCCCCCGGGCATCTTCTCCTCCGGCGACAGTCGATACGACTGTCGCCCGCTCCGGCCCCTCCTCGTCCTGCTAAGTAGGTAGAACTCCTCTTTCTCCCCTCTTCCTTTTCCTCATTTTACATCTTTACTGTTACCCCGATCCGACCAATCGCCCTCACCTTCTCCACCTCCGGCCCCTGCTCCGGCGACCCGCTCCCATCACTCCAGCAACCCACACGGCTCGCCGACTACCGCAGAACCTCCGCCTCCTCACCCTGATCAACCTCCGCCCTTCCACTTCCCCCAAATCACCCTCTGCAACTCCACCGAACAAACCCATCTCCCGACCCACAGTCCGACCTAGGGCAGCCCTTAGGCTCCGCCCCGTCGCCTACACACCCCCCGACCACCTTCGCCGTGCCACGGCGAAGGTCCTCCGCGTTTCTGATTAGGCCGAGAGGCCGTTTCTCTATGGGCAGGTACCTGCGCTCGCCGCCGCCATTGTTGAAGCGAAGCAGCTTCTTCACCTGCTGCCCCAGGTGCGCCACGCCCAGGTCACGCTGCCAGACAGTGCGAGGCGTCTTCGCGAAGTACCAGGCTGCAGTCGAGTCGAAGCTCTCGTGCGAAGCCGCCGCGCTTCGCCTCGACTGCCGCTGCTTCCTCCGCGCAGGCACCCAAATTGGGGTGGGACATTTAGTCCCACCTCGTAACCTTTCAGAGGGGCGCGCCCGCATAAAGGCAAAAAGTGCCTTATGCTTGTTGCCTCCTGAGCACGGGGTGAGGTCCCTCTCACTCACTCGCTCGACCCGGCCTCGTCTGCGACCACGCTCCGCGGACCTGGCCCGACCCGACTTAGACTGACCTGTACTCCTCGCCCACCACGCACGCCGGTGGGCCTGGTCCCGGGCGTGACCCGTACCCGACTACCCGGCAGCTCTGGGAGAGCTTTCCTAAGAGCGACTTCTGTGAGAGAGAAACGCGAGGGGGGAAGGGTAGAATAGGTTTTTGCCCGCTGACGAGAGCTTTGAAGTGTGCAGGCACATGCGAAAGAGAAGAAGGACGACGAAAGCTGAAGGAAGGAGGTGCACTGTAGCAGCGGCGGTTTAAGTCGTCTGATTGGAAAATCAGACGACGTCCTGAAGGTAAAGAAGGAGAAGGAAGGCGAGGCAGAGGAGAACATAGAGAGGCCAAGGGAAGAACTGAAAGAAGAAGAAGAGCACGAGAAGATCTGAAGAAAGGAAAAGAAGAAAGAAAGAAGAAGAAGAACAGGACGCTCTGCAGAAGAAAAAGGAAGAGACGAGCAGAAACAACTGAAAGAAGAAGAAGAACATCACCACTGCAGATAAAGAAGAAGAACAAAGGAAGAGAGCAGAAGATCTGAGAAGGAAGAAGAGGAGAAGCAAAGAGAAAAGAAGAAAAGCCAACAAATTCTCTCTCTCTCTTTATTTTTGTAATAAGAATTTGTATCTGTAGAATACAGTTTGCTCCCTGAGTTTGACCTCGGGAACTCTTTATTTTCGAGTAACAAATTGTATTAAACTGGTAATCACCTCTCTATACTATACTACGACGAAATAATAAAACTATAGAGGAAGGTCGCCACCAGAACCCAAACCTGGGCCAAACACACATGATTTATCAGGCCCCCTCTGTTCCTTCACCTGACGGGATGGAGGCTTCCACTTCTTATGCTCCCTATCAGCAGCAACCCCATCTTATCCAACCCTAACCAAAACCAGGCAGGACTAAATTTTGTAACAACCCGTAGTGGTAAGGAGACCCAAGATCCACCTCATCCAAACCACTCCAAGCCTGGACAACGATCCCAACCCTAGGACAGTAATCCAGGACGTCCCTATCCCTGTCCCAGATCAACGACCTGGACCTATCCTAGACGAACCAACCAAGGTTCCATTTCCCGAGGCCTTGACCAAGGGAAAGAAGACAACAAAACCCGTGGCACCTGAGGAGGACCTGGTCAAGCTCTTTGAGTAGGTCCAAATAAACATCCCCTTGATGGATGCAATTCGCCACGTATCGGCTTACGCATGATTCTTAAAGAATGTGTGTACACCTCAGCGTAAGCCGTGAACCAAGAGTGGGAGTCCAATTGTACTGTCAGAGCAAGCCAACTCTGTAATCCTAAGCATACTCCCACCCAAGGCAAAAGATCCTGGTACTCCCCTGATTTCCTGCAAAATAGGAGATACCCAATTCGACAGAGCATTGCTAGACTTGGGTGCCTCCATAAATCTGATACCCACATCCTTACTTAAACACCTAGAAGAATCTGACCTAAAACCAACTGAGGTGACACTACAATTAGCAGATCGATCTATAAAGTCACCTAAAGGGATTCTCGAGGATGTTATTGTAAGATCGCGGGACTTCTATTTCCCTGTAGACTTTATAGTCTTAGACATGGACGCACCTGAGAACCCTAGGGATACATCGATCATTCTAGGGAGACCTTTCTTGGCTATTGCTAGAGCCAACATCAGTTGTGAGGAGGGCTAGATAGAGCTGAAATTTGGAAATCAAACCCTCAAAATTGATATCTTTAAGGCCCAACAAGGAATCAATTGCGGTGTCATCGAATAGATTTGTGATATTAGGGCTTTGGTTGATGAAACACATTTTGAGAATGACCTGATCATACCTCATCAACCATAGAAAGATCTTGAACTGCAATTAGAGGAGTTAGATCCTAGTTTAGACAGACCCATAACTCCTACCCTTGAACCTCACATTTACCCTGAACCACCCGCCGCTGCTGATAACCCCATCCTTGAACTGAAACCCCTTCCCGACCATCTAAAATACATCCTTTTGGGTTCTAATCAGACTCTTCCTGTGATTATAAATTCCAAACTTTCTCTTGATCAGGAAGCCTGTCTGATTACTGTTCTCCAGCAACACTGCAGAGCCATTGGTTGGACTCTCGATGACTTGACTGGAATAAGTCCCTCTTATTGCACACATCATATTTATCCAGAAGAGGGCGCACGACCTTCTCGTGAGATGTAGAGACGTTTAAACCCCAATTTCCAGGACGTCATGAAAAAGGAGATCATCAAGTGGTTAGATGCAGGGATCATCTACCCGATCTCCGACAGTTGGTGGGTGAGCCCCATTCAAGTTGTGCCTAAAAAGGTAGGACTCACCACCATTATGACTGAAATCGGAGAAGTCATACCTACCTGATTAGCCAACTTGTGGAGAGTCTGCATAGATTACTGACGACTCAATTCCTCCACGAAGAAGGATCATTTCCCACTACCTTTCATTGATCATATTCTCGAGAAATTAGTGGGAAATCGATTCTTCTGCTTTCTTGACAGGTACTCCGGTTATAACCAAGTTGCTATTCATCCTGAGGACCAAGAGAAGACCACGTTCACCTGCCCCATCGGAACATATGCATTCCGAAGGATGCCGTTCGGTCTCTGCAATGCACCCGCGACTTTTCAGCGGTGCATGCTTGCCATATTCTCTGATATGGTAGGTGATTGTCTGGAAGTCTTCATGGATGATGATGAGAACCTCGTCATAAATCCTAAACTAGCACCATCTAACCCAGATTTGCAAGAAAAAGCTCCTACATAACTCTAGAAAGGCTTGGCTCAGAGAAATTCTGAGTTTGTAAAGAAAATAGAAACTAAGGGGTAAAAATGCAATTTCACCAATTCAATTTGAAAACAGGGTAACTCAGGGTCCAAACATAGGTCAAAATAACCTAATAGGAAGAAAAGTGGGATGAGATGATCCAATAAGGGCTACAGCAACTACAAGGAATTAAATGACATCCTGTAACCCTAAAAACAAATCTACTTCAATTCACGAGGTTCGAGGCAAAGAAAAAAATCGACTAAACCCTCTAAAATTCATAGAAAAATAATCTCTAGGGTTTAGAACCTCCAATTTGGCCTTAGGAACCCATTTTGACCTACATTGAGAACCATGCCCAATTAATAACTTAATTTGGGTTTTTACGTAAATTGGCCAGTCAAACAAGGTTTGATCTAGAAATAAAATTCACCATCAGAATCCTTAGGTCCTAATTAGTCATGTATAAAAACTTGAGGCTAAGGAGGGACCTTCTTGACCAACTTTACATTTTGGTCCTCATCTATTACTTTTTGGCCCTCAACTTTTGAAACCCTCGCATTTTAGCCCCTAACTCTTCTTCGTTCTTTGCATTTGGGTCCTCCCTGCAAAACCCTGAGCAGCGCCATTCTTTAGCGACTTTGCGCGGAGCATGGCGCCACGCAGGGTAAGGGAGACCCTCTACCAAGACAACCGGGGGTGCCCTGCGACGTCTACCGTCGCAGGGACACCTCCCTGGTCGCTGCAACTGCACATACCACCCGTGCGAACGCATGGAAGGTATGGGTCTCCATCTCCGGCGTTCTCCGGCGAGGGAGGCACGTCGTCTCCCTCCGCCCTCCTCTCTGATTTCGCGTCTATAAAAGCCCTCGTCGCTCTGCCACACTCTCCAGCTCGATTCTGACGGAGAACCACCCACAACTTTCTTCTCTTCCCACTCCGGCAGACACCCAGCGAGCTCCGACAAGCTCCCTTTCCTTTCCTCTTCGCTCTGCCATAAAACCAATGGCAGAGACTTCTTCCTGATTCTCCTCCGCGTCGTGCAATACCCACGCGCGCTACTTCAGCCCCGTCGTCGCCGCCGTCCGCCCCCACTGGGTACCTTCTTCTCCGGCGACAGTCGACACGACTGCCGCCCTGCTCCTCCCCCTTCGTCCGTGCAAGTAGGTAACAGTTACTTCTCTTCTTCCCCTCTTTCTTTTCCCTATTTTAATTTGCTCAATCAAACCCTCGACCAACCCGACCACCATCATCTTCCACGCCTCCGGCCCACCTCCGGCGAGTCGCTCCCATCATTCCGCCACTCCATATGACTCGCCGACCGACCCAAAACTTCCGCCTCGTCCCACAAAACCGTTTCCGCCCCTTCACTGCCACTCCTCACCTCCACCATACTCCACCGAACAAACCCATTCTCGTGGCTACAGTCCGACCTAGCCCCACCACCAGACGTCGACCCACGACTTGCCACACCCTGCACCACCTTCTCCTTACCACGGCGAAGGTCCCCCGCGTGTTTGATTAGGCCGAAGGGCCGTATTCCTATCCAACAGGTTCGCTGCTCCAGCCGCCATTAGCGACGACTGAAGCAGCTTCGAGGCGATCTCCAGGCCCTGCAGCCCCAGATTCCCAGGTGCTGCAGGTTGGGGCGAAGTCCGCAAAGGCTTCTGCCTCTTCAGTTGGCCCAGACATCGGCTGCAGCTGATCAGAGGGTGCGGTGGATTCGTCCTGCGGGCGCACGCGAAGACAACAGAAGATAGTCCCACATCGTGGGATTTCGAGGCCGCACGCCCGCATAAAGGCAAAAAGTGCCTTAGTCTCTTCGCCTCCTGACCACGGGGTGAGGTCCCTCTCACCCGCTCGACCCGGCCTCGTTCGCGACCACCCCTCGCGGACCTGGCCCAACCCGTTTACCCGACCTGCACTCCTCGCCCACCATCGCACGCCGGTGGGCCTGGATTCGGGCGCGACCCGTACCCGAATACCCGGCAGCTCTGGGAGAGCTATCCTACGAGTGAATTCTGAGAGAGAGAGACACGGGGGAGGGTAGAGTAGGTTTTTGCCCTCTGACTAAATTGCGAGTGTGCAGGCACAGGAGAAGAAGAAGAAGAGAACCACAGAGAGAAGGAAAGAAGATGCACTGTAGCAAAAGCTACTTAAGTCGTCTGATTGAAAAATCAGACGACGGCCTGCAGGAAGAAAAGAAGAAGCTTGGAAGAAGAAACGAAAGAGAGAAGGCATAACCTCAAGCAAGGAAAGAAAAGAAAGAAAGAAAAAAGAAAAGGAGGATCACCACTGCCGCAGAGAAGAAAAAGAGAAAGAGAAGAAGAAGCTCTGAAGAAGAAAGAAAGAAGAAGAACATAAGAGGAATAAGAAGAACAGAAGGAAGAAGACTGAAGAACCCAAAAGAAGAGAAGAGAAGAAGACAACGACGAGAAAGAAGAGAGAAGAAGAAAAACCAACAAAATAAATCTCTCTCTCTCTTTCTCTTTTCACTTTTGTAATAGAAACTTTGTATCTCTAGAATACAGTTTGCTCCCTGAGTTCGACCTCGGGAGATCTTTTATTTCCGAGTAAAAATTGTAATAGTGGCAATGACTATCTGTATTACAACGCCATTTCTATAACAAAACAACAAAACCTAGTCATACCGCCATTAGATGACTTCTCAGTTCTTGGGGCATCATTTGATGATTGCCTCCAGCACTTGGTTCATATACTCAGGCGTTGCATCGACGTTAATTTGATTCTTTCTTGGGAAAAGACCCATTTTATGGTGCCTGAGGGGATCGTCCTAGGACATCTGATTTCTGAGAAGGGCATCCAAGTGGATCGAGCCAAGGTTGATCTAATTTCTCGTCTTCCTATGCCTAGCTCGATCAGGGACATCCGTTCTTTTCTGGGGCACGTCGGTTTTTACCATCGTTTCATTCCTGATTTTTCAAGAATCGCACGCCCCCTGACTACTCTTCTCTCTAAGGATGTACCCTTTGAAATCTCCAAGGAATGCACTCAAGCCTTTGAGAACCTCCGTGACCGAGTCACCCAGGCCCCGATCCTACAATCCACTGATTGGTCTCAACCCTTTGAGATCATGTGCGATGCATCTGATTTCACTGTAGGAGCGGTTCTTGGGCAGAAATCTGACGGGAAACCTGTAGTCATCTACTACGCTAGCAAGACACTTGATGAGGCTTAGCGTAACTATACAGTTATGGAGAAAGAGCTGCCAGCCGTAGTATTTGCACTTGAAAAATTTCTATCTTATCTCCTGGGTTCCCACGTCATCATCTACTCAAATCACACAGCTGTGAGGCATCTCCTTGCCAAGAAGGACGCGAGGCCCCGACTAATCCGTTGGATCTTGCTGTTGCAAGAATTCGATCTCGAGATTCGCGACAAAGCGGGAAGACAAAATGTGGTAGCTGACCATTTATCCCGCCTTCCTTCTGAGATTATCAACCCTTCCGGACCCATCACGGAGCATTTCCCTGATGAGCACCTGCTGACTATTGGTACTAGACTTCCATGGTTTGCTGATATAGTAAACTACTTGGCATCTCATCAGATCCCGTCTGATTGGCTGAAGGTCAAGAAAGACAAATTGCGCGCTGATGCCAAGTACTACATTTGGAAAGATCCGTACCTCTTCAGCATAGGTGCTGACCAAATCATCCGGAGATGTGTCCCGGAAGGTGAAGTCAATGATATTCTTTCCTTCTGCTATGACCAGGCATGCGGTGGCCATTTCTCTGGGCATAAAATCGCAATGAAAATCCTCCAGTGTGGCTTTTATTGGCCCACTCTGTTCAAGGAAGCATACAATCACTGTAAGGCATGCAGTCGTTGCCAAACTTTGGGCAACATGAGCCATCGCAACATGATGCCTTTGCAGCCAATTCTAGTATGCGAAATCTTTGATGTTTGGGGGATTGATTTTATGGACCCATTTCCTGTTTCGGATGGTTTCGAATGCATTCTGCTAGCTGTGGACTACGTGTCCAAATGGATCGAAGCCATACCGACCCGAACCTGTGATCACAAAATCGTTCTCAAATTCATTCATCACAATATATTCTCACGGTTCGGGATTCCTCGTGCTATCATCTCAAACGGGGGGACCCATTTCACAAATTCTCAGTTCAGGTCACTGATGACCAAATACGGGGTGTCTCACCGAATCTCTACTCCTTATCACCCCCAGACTAATGGTCTAGCTGAGCTGTCAAATCGGGAGATCAAGAAAATCCTGCAGGTCACTGTTCGCCCTGACAGGAAGGACTGGTCGTCCCGACTTCCGGAAGCCTTGTGGGCCTATAGGACCGCCCACAAAACCCAATTAGGTATGTCTCCCTTTAGATTGGTGTACGGGAAGGTGTGTCACCTTCCTGTCGAGCTGGAGCACAAAGCCTATTGGGCAGTACGGAATTGTAATCTAGATCTTTCTAAGGCTGGGACCCATAGAAAGCTTCAAATCAGCGAGATTGATGAACTACGTCTTGATGCGTACGAGAACTCGCGAATCTACAAGGAGCGGGTTAAAGCCTTCCATGACAAGCACATCTCTAGAAAGATCTTTCATCCTGGTTAGAAGGTCTTACTCTTTGATGCCTGACTCAAACTTTTCCCTGGGAAGCTGCAATCTTAGTGGGTCGGACCATACTTGGGCCGACAGGTTTTCAGAAATGGAGCTGTCGAAATCAGTCCACTCAGCCATGATTCCAAACCTTTCATCGTGAATGGTCAGAGACTCAAATCGTTCATTGATGTAACCTCTACTGATTTAGCTGAATCATCATTTATCCTCAATTTTCCCTGAGCATATTGTGCCCAGCCGATTGCGTAAAACTCAACGCTCAACGGGAGGCAGCCCGTCATTCTCCTTGAAAACCTAAAACCTTTTCTAACACCTTTGTGCACTTAAGGTTCACCCTTTAGGATAGCCGACTCCACCTCAGGTGCTTGCATTTGAGTTTAGAAATCGTTCGCAACAGTCACCCCGACCCATTCACTCATCAAAACATCTGTCCTAATGTATGAACTAAGTTGAATAAAAACCCCCTAAGTTACAATGAGGACATTGCAAATCTTAGGCATGGGGGGGTAAGAAAAGGTTTTTAAAAAAAAAAATTTTTGGAAAAAGAATAATAAAATGAAAGGAGGAAAGAAAATTTTGAAAACTCTACAAAGGAGGAGGAGAAGAAAAAGGAACAAAATGAAAAGAGGGAGCACAAAATGAAAGAAAAGTGCTAGTCATTAGTAAGAAATTAAGGAATTAACCTAAGTTCTAGACCTCATTCAAGAAAAGAAATGAAAAGTACACAAGTGAGATTAGTAAGAATGCGAACCTTAGGCATTCTTGGATAAACTCTTAGTACCCATTAAGATCTAGACATTCCTCAAGAGGTTGAGGAAAATGAAAAGCTTGAGTATTAGGTCTAAGGCTTAGGGAGTATTTGGCCTCGTTAACTAACTTTTCGTTTACGGGACTCAGTAACCTAAGCACCCTAACTTCACACACAGCCTGGTTCAGTAAGCATAAAAATCAAAATCACACAGAAGCGTTGCAAAAATTCTGAAAATGACACCTAGAGTAGGAGCGACCGATCAACACAAGTTGATTTGGACGAGTTCCCAGCGCGGAGAGGTGGGAAATTCCCCTCGAAGATGTGTAACAAAATATCATCTCCTCGGTGCTTGTCTCTTAGGATATTTACATATCCTACTGGGGGCATGTAAGCACTCTGCTGGTTCAGATTCCATGGATGGTATTATCACGAAATGTCAATTGCCAGGGTCTGAATGCGGCCACGGAACACCATGGATGGGATTATCTCGAAATCTCAATAGCCAGGGTTCTGGAGGTTACCATGGGCGATGCTATCTCGAAGCATCGACTGCCAGGAACCCTTGAGGATTGATGATGGGGACAAGGAATCTGATACAGACCGTGTTGAAAAGCCAATCCTAAGCTAGAATTAAAAAGAAAAAGAGAGAGAAAACTCTCCAAACAGATAAATCTTCTACCTCTCTTACAAAACGCACTGCGAACTGAGCCAGGGCTAAAAATTATCTCAAGCACGGGTGCTTTAACCACAAAGTCCAATAAACCTTAGGTTAGTTCTTGTAGGCCTTAAAAACCTTTGTTAAGGATTGAGGCTGAGGCTAGAAAGATCCGGATCTTGGTTGGTACTAGAGTACCTTTTAGGCCTATGGTTGGTATTTTGACCTAATCTAGTTTGCAAAAGAAAAAGCACTTATCTGAAATCATTAAGAACTTCATGGTCTAGAACAAGGGTTAAAGCCTTAATATTTTGCTAAGGGACTAACAAAAGCTAGGCATGGGGGTATGATGAGAACCTCATCATAAACCCTAACTAGCACAATCTAACCCAGATATGTGATAAAAAGCTCCTACATGACCCAAAGAAAGGCTTAACTCAGAGAATTCTGAGTTTAAGAATTGTAACGACCCGATTCCCAAGTCCCTACGAGACACGAGAACCGGACCGACTCGACTAATCCCAAGACCTAGTCGTCCAACGAGGAAGTAACCAAAAGAGCAGTAAAATAGACCACATTCAACATGAAATATAACTAGCAGTAACAAAATACAGCAGTAAGAAAAAGAACTACTACAGCATGTACCACCACAACAGTAGAACAACATTTATAACATAACATGAACTACAAGAAAAGAAAAGTACAGAGAGTAACAAGAACTACTCACTACAGTGGAACAAAAAGGGCACAAAAGAAGAGTGGTAACTCAACTGGACCCTACTCGGCCCAGCGTCCTCTGCAGCTGCTGACCCTGGCTGCTCAACACCTGGTCCTGAAAAGTAACGAGTGTAACACGTCAGCGAAATGCTGAGTAGAGTGGCAGCTAAACTAAAGAAGCAGTAAAGCGTACAATAGCTATTTTATTTTCTTTCTTCCTTTATTTACGTCTTTCTATTGTTTCACAATTTATCTATTTCTCAGATCCTTCACTTGATCTCGAATGTTCCTCGTGGGAACGATCTTGATTGTAGTCTTTTCCGAAGAGTAGAAGTAACACGTGGTGCTCTCCTAGCCGGGAGAGTCCCCCGTGGTGATCCTACTCTTAGTCAACCACCCCAAGGTCACTGACAGACGTAACGGTGACTACGGCACGTGCGGTAAACGCACGGGTAGCTACCCCGCACTGGCACGCAATCAGTCATTTCCGTTAACGGGTGCGCCCAAAGCACAGCACGGAACCAGTATAGGGTAGAGCCCTCTCAGTAACAGGGGTCCAACCCCTCCACAGTAACCAAACAGGGGTCTTGCCCTCCACAGTCCACACACCCTCGCCTGACTACCCTGGTTCGCCCAGTCTGCCTAACAAGTCGGTGTAGGTGAGCTAGCAGAACCCCAGGGCCCGTGGGGTAGCTAGTACTCGCTCTATACTAGTAGCTCTCCTCGGTACTGTTTACACGAGGGCCAAAAAGTCGGTACAAAGTGGCCAGACCTAATCCCGGGTCCCTGGGGCGGCTGGCTCCGCTCTGCACTAAGCAGGTAACAGGTGCTTCCCCTGGTACTATGTACCCAAGAGACAACACACTTACACATCTTTTCTTCTTAGTTCCATTTCATTCTCTTTCCAGGAGTTCTACTCCTAATTCCCCGTAGGATTCCAACTCTTTTAACTCAGCAGATTCAGGTTTCACCCTTTTAGTTTCACGTTCATACAACCCATATTCTCAATCATGTTCATTTATTCATAACAGGCAGCTGTTGAAACAATTTACAGGCAGCTATTATTTCCTTTCCACATTTTCCAAGACTGCAATATCTATATTCATATCACTAGTTTTCCAGTCCTAGGATTCATGCCGTACCCTAGGATCTATCATTCAATCTAGTTTTCCAGCCCTAGGATTCATGCAATACCCTAGGATCTATCATTCAATCTGGTTTCTCACTCCTAGGATTCATGCAATGCCCTAGGTTCTATTAATTGTTCCATAATTGTAACAAATTATGTTAATAATTCTTAAAGCCACTCTACCAGCTACAACAGAGTACTGGGGGCGTGGTCGGAAATCCCGCGCACCTCCGCAACCCCTGAGACTGAATGGAACGGGGTCTTAACACAAGGATCAAACACAAGAAGTTTCTCAGAACAGTATATAATTACTGTAAATGGGTAGAGGATTTTATTCCGAAAAGAACGCAACTAGAAACGCGGAAAACGGACTCCGAACGGGCCCTAAACGGGTCGAAAATGACGAAATAGTCCAAAATAAGACGTCTGGAACCTCTTCCAGACGTCTTAAAATGTGGGTCAGTTGGTACCTTTGTTCTGCGTAGTCTCTCAGACGTTCAGAAGTCTGCGGGGGCGTCTGGCCTAGTTCCCAGACGTCCGATGGTCACCTCGGACGTCTGGAAGTCCTTCCCGTCGTCTGGCACTGCGGCCAGATGTCTGATTCGCGTTGGATGCGAATCTCAGAGCCTGCACGTACCCACTCCTCGCTCTCAGTATGAACGGTCGCAGAAAAGGAAGAAGGACGAAAATAACTTACTTGCCAGACGTTTGGACAGTCCTCCAGACGTCTTCACCGTCGTCTGGTTGGAAGCCCAGACGTCTGATTATGGAAAAATTTCCCGAATCAGAGCTCGACTCGCTCTCCGCCCGCGACGCACGGCCGCGCCGCGCCTCGTCTGCCTGCTGCTCGAGCTGCAGCAGCCCTCTCGCGACGCTCCACGCCCGCGGCTCCCCCGCCGGCCGGCTCTAGCTGCCCCGGCAAGCTCGAGCCCTCACGGTCGGGCGTCTCCTCCCTCTCGCAACACCTCATCCCGCAACTCGCCGCGGCTGCCGCTGCCGCCGCTCGCACTCTCGCATCGGCTGGAAGAAGAAGAAGGAAGCGGAGGAGATGAGAGTGAGGGAGAGGGCGAGGGCCTTATAAGGCCGCGCGGGGAGAGAGAGAGAGAGAGCGAGAGAGAGAGTCTACGCCTGCAGGAGGAGAGAGGGAAAAAAAGGCGTTCGTAGGTCTGCGCGCGCAGGCGCGCAGACGCAAAAGTGCGTGGCGCAGAAATTAAATCCCAGACGTCTGGAAGGGGTTCCAGACGTCTGGTCAGACATCTGGGCCACCTCCCAGACGTCTTAAAAAGGCGTCTTGAAAGCGCGTTTGTAAGAAGAATAAAACAAATCATAAGGGGTAACTCTGCAATTTCACCAATGCAGTTTGGAAATAGGATAATTACGGGTCCAAATATAGGTCAAATAAGCTTAACAAGAAGGAAAGTGAGATGATCTGATCTAAAAAGGGTTGTAGCAACTTCCAGGAATTAAATGACATTCTATAACCCTAAAACAAATCCACTTCAATTCACGAGGTTCCAGGCAGGATAAAAATCAACTAAACCCTCTAAAAATCATAGAAAAATAATCTCTAGGATTTAGGACCTTCAATTTGGCCTTAGAAACCTATTTTGACCTAAAAAGAGAACCATGCCCAATTAATAACTTAATTTAGGTTTTTACACAAATTGGTCTGTCAAACATGGTCCAACCCAGAATTAAAATTCACCATTAAAATACTTAGGTTCAAATTGGTCTTGTATAAAAACTTGAGTCTAAGAAGAAACATCCTTGACCGACTTTACAATTTGGTCCTCTTCATTTACTTTTTGACCCTTATCTTTTGAAACCCTTGCATTTAGGCACCCAACTTTTCATCGTTCTTTGCAGAACGGTCCTCCCTGCAACTTCTGTGCAGCGCCATACTCTAGCGACCTTGCACGGAGCATGGCGCCGCGTAGGGCAGGTCTGCCGTCCTGCAAAGCAGAAGTGGGGTTCCCTGTGACGTCCTCCGTCGCAAGGACCCGCCCATGCCCTCTGCCGTCCACCATACCTTCCGTGCAAACGCGTGGAAGGTATGGGTGTCCCTTCCGGCCATACTCTGGCGAGGCGGCCCCCTCCGCACCTCGCCCCTCTCTGCGCGCCGAACACTTTATAAGGACCGGCAGACCTTGCCGGCTCCTTCAAGCTTCCTCTGGCAGAGAAATACCCCACTGTTCGTCTCTTCCTCCTCCGGTCAGAGTGCTCGAAGCCTTCGGCGACCTGCTCCTCCTCGTCGCTCTGCTGCCTTACCTGCAGCAGAGTTTGCTCTGCCCTGTCGTCCGCGCTAGGCCGTTCCAGCTGGCTCCCTCCGTCTGCCTCCTCGTCGTCGATTTCCTCCTCTAGGGCACCTTCGTCCCCAGCTCCGGCAGGTACGAGCCAGGCGCTGCTCTCTCCCCCTTCGTCGAGTAAACAGGTACAGAGTTTCCTCTCTCTCCCTTACATTTTCCCTCTCTTAATTTACCATTTTACTCCACCGCACGCGACTTCCACCTCCACCTGCTCCGTCTCCGATCACCTTCTCCGGCGAGTCCACCCCACTTCCACAGACCTCCTCACCCCTCGTCGACTACCCCAGAAGCTTCCCCTCACTCCACTCAACCATTCCCCCCACTCCATTCACTTCCAATCACCTCCCGACCGCCCCCCAAACAAACCCATCTACCCGCGCACAGTCTGACCTAGGGCTATATCCACATGCACCCTCGCACCTCGCCGACCCCCGCACTGTCTTCGCCGCACTCCAGCGAAGCTCCCCCTGTTTTCTGATGTGGCTGAGAGGCCGTCTTTCTGTTTTCAGGTCAGTAGCCCCTTGCCACCATTGCTGAGCTGCTGCAGCACCTTCACCTGCTGCTCCAGGCTTCCTCCAGCCCAGGCGCGAGTCCCAGGTGGTGCAGATTGCGTCCGTGAACTCGCCTAGGCCGGCAATTGGGTTGCAAGCCTTGCAGCTGCCCCAATTGGCAGCAGTTCCCTCACCTGCGGGTGCAAGATTTGGGAGGTGGGACTTTAGTCCCACCTCGTAAGTGTGTGGCAGCGCGCCCACACTTATATTGAAAAGGTGTCTAAGGCTGATCGCCTTCGAACACAGGGGTCAGGCCCTCCCCTGCACACTGCGCGCCACGTGCTCGCTCGCCCTCGCCTGCGTTCACGTCCCACGGGTCTGGGCAGGATCCAATTACCCAAACCGCGCACTCCTCGCCCACCACCGCACGCCGGTGGGCCTGGTCCCGGGCACGATACCCGCACCCGATTACCCGACTCTGGGAGAGCGGTCCTAAGAGAGAAATCTAAGAAAGAGAGAGATGCGGGGAAGGGTAGGGGTAGGTTTTGCACTGACCACTGTGCGTGCATGCAGGGAAGAAAGAAAGAAGAAGAAGCAAGCTGAGGAAGGAGAAGAGAGGAAGAGCGGCCGAAGTCTTAGCCGCACAGAGGAGCTGAAGAAGAAGAGAAGAAGCCACACTGTAGCAAACCCACAGTTAAGTCATCTGAGCATCAAGTCAGACGACGGAAGGGCAGCGACTAGAGAAGAAAGAAAAGAAAAAGAAAAGGAGCAGAAGAAGATAAAGAAGAAGGAAGATACAGTCGCAAGCTAGGAAAGAAAGAAGGAAAGGAAGAAAAAGAAGAATTGGAAGAAGAAGCAGAAAAGAAGAAGAAAAGAGGATTCTGCAGCTAAAAGAAAGAAAGAAAAGAAGAAAGAAGAAGAAGAGGAATGGCCAAGAAGAAAAGAGGAAAGAAAGAAGAGAGAAGAAGAAGAAGCCAACAAAAAGACTTTTGCTCCCTCTCTCTCTCTATCTCTTAATTTTTGTAAAACTTTATATTGTGAATTTATGTTTCTAGAGTTATAGTTGCTCCCTGAGTTTGACTTCGGGAAACTTGCTATTCTGAGTAAAAAAATTTATATTAAACTGGTAATTATTCTGTCATATACTACAACGAATATAAATAAAGACAGAAGTCACGCCACCACCTCTCGCTCTCCCTCGCTCGCCTCCTCTCGCCACTCCCGCACAGCTCTGAAGGTGGTGGTGGCTGGTGTGTGGAGTGGAGAGGAGATAGGAGGGGGGGGGTTTATATAGAAGGCATGGGGTTTAGGGTTTGGGGAAGCAAGAGGAAGGGAGAGAGAAGGGGAGGGTTCTACGCGCCGCTCGCGCAGAGCGCAATGTGTAGTACAAAAATTTCATTTTCAGACTTCCAGGAACAGGTCCAGACGTTTGGATAGACATCTGACTGAGACTCCAGACATCTTAAAAGGCTAAAAGCGTGACGGGTCATCACAAAGGATCAGTGAGAGAGATTGATAGAGAGAAATTAAGTGAAAGTGGTCTAATCGAGTGGGAGAGATCATCTGATCGAGTAGAATCCAATCAATCGAATAGTGAGAAAGATCAAGAAAGAGAGTGATCAATTTGAAAAGGGAAAATATGAGTGTGAGATCAAATTTGAGTGCAGATTTGAGTGAGAGATCAATCCAAAACCCTAAAAGAGACATCTGCCTTCAATAATCTCTGACAAGGACATGCTATAACGTGAGAGATCGAGAGCTTTAACTAACCTGAGTCGATGAGAATGCATAGCTTGATCAAGGGCGGCGATTTTGAGGTTCAAGAATGTCACAATGGTGTGGCCTCTGAGCTCAATCGGGAAGAAGAAACTAGCATTGACTCTATCGAGTGGCATTGCTCTGAGATTTGGCGTCACTTTGAGGTTGGCATCAAGGATAAGATATGAGGTTCAGTGGCATCGGTCTTAGGTCAATGTTCAGGATAAGAGTGGTGTCGATTTGCAGTCGGGATAAGAGGGGCATCGTCGGGTAGAAGCAACGTCACTGGGGAGAAGAGAAACAAAGAGACACATTTGCCCTCGTGGCTTCGTTTTTCCCTAAAGTCGTCTGTCGATGAAGCATGGAACAATAGTAACTTATGAAAGAACCTACAACGACATATATTACATATTGGTGTAGGTAGACTGATAGTGTATGATAATTTTTTTGTTGTGTTATACTTGATTCTATCCAAATGGGTATAGTTTTGTAGGAGCAATTAATCATAAAAGCTAGGTTTGATGCTAGTTAGCAAACTTGCCCCCTTATGCAAGGGTGACGCACGCACGACAGTGGTGACTATATCTGAATAGGGGTAATTGAAAAGTAGAATATGCTAAGTTTAGATATAATACCATCAAAATTACATTTTTCGGTTGGAATCAAGATCCTGGCCAAAAATAATGTAACATCATAGGTAATTAACCATATATAACATGGGGAATGATCTCTTTTAGTGTCTGTACGTGTACGTGTTGAAGGACGTGGGGAGAGTGGAACTTGTAGTTATTATAGGATTTTCAATCGGGTGGAACAATTTATTTCATAACATTTGCGAAAAAAAATTACTTCGATGAAGCATCATAAATCAAATAACATAGACAGTGTCATGGAAAAAGTGTTCACGTAGATTTATATTTGGGAGTGAGATCATAAAAGCTTTTTTTTGCCTCAGCCAATACATTAGGGTGTTGCAGCATTATTGAGATTCTTAAACTTGTACTCTACATGATAACTTTTACTATTAGATGTTAATGGTAAAAAAATGAACTTGAGATATATCTATTCCTTTATAATTATTCTATCATCTGATTAATCGAAGACAATCACGAATATGATCCGGCAAATAAGACATCAATTGTCCCCAAATATTGATTAATATGCATGTTAAGAAGACATATTTCCCCAAAAAATTTCTTTTACAATTTTTTTTTGAGTAAAAGATAATATACTATTTAAAATAGGTCACCCGTCAGAACATACATGGTATGATACAATCTTAGAGAGATAATGAGCATTATAAAACAATCATCCCAACAAGTGGGTGGGTAGAAACAACTCACAAAGTAAAGAAAATACATGCTATCACTGTAGATGGTTGATTAGGGTTTCGTCGTACCTCTTCTAATTTTTTTCTTTTCAAATATTTCAAATCACATCACCAAGAGTTTTCCAATAAAAGAGATGAAAATGTAAGTTGAAGATGCCATTCTAATATGGTAATATAACAGGTGGTAGAGTGACGAATTTGAGTTTATATCAAATCTCATTGCAAACATTCAGTGTGTAGAAGCATAGATAAAAAAGGTGATCTATCGTGCCTGTTGTAATTATACACAAATTACAGGTGATGTCAATATTAATTTTCTAAACTCTGAATCTCGAAGTGGTGAGGATGCAACCTTTGAAAAAAAAGCCACACGCATAGAGAGATAAAATTTAACCAAATAAAATTCTATATGGATTGCTTTTCCCCCCGTTGTCGCGGATTGAATTCCATGGGATCCTATCGCCGCTGGCTTCGAGAACAACAATAATTAACGTAGTTGGAGTTGATGTATACTCTGGTTGGAGAAGTGTCATGGAAGTTTGAGAGGACTTTGACCATTCTTGCTCCACCTCCTTCTTCTCCAACCAAACGTTGTCGGATCTTTTCTTCTACGTCATATCCAATTGCTCGGATACGTCTTTGTGTATACCGACAGAGAAGTCTGTCGGTATTATCACATGGTCTGCCCGTAGTCTTTGTCAAAGATCATTTATAGTCCAATGGGCAGTCCTACCATGCCCCCACAGTGGCCAATATTTTCCAAAGACAATGACTTTATTATAGTTTGATTTGATTTGAATTTAATTTCTTCTTTAAAATATGCTTCTGCACCATATGCAATGAATTGAACTGTGAATGTCAGATACGACGCATTAGACAAAACATTGGGACTCGGGAGGAAGATTACACACGTACAGTACGGACGTGTTTAATAGATAGGTTAAGTTGATTCAAATTTATTTGTCACTTAATTTATCTTTCACTTGTATCCGATTAAAGAAAATTAATTTAATATAAAATTAATTCATCCCTTTCTATGAAACAAAGTTAACCTATGTAATCATTTAAACATTTAAATTTATTTCCTCTACTTGTACCGCCAGCTTAACCTCTATATCAAATAAAACCCAACACGTGCAGACATTGCCGTGCTCCACCTGAGAAGCGTTTGGTCCGGATGGGTTTCACACGGCACTCATCGTTTTAATATGCACATATTTCCTTGAGAGAAATATAAAAAATGTGGTTGTCGCCAAAGGTGTCGTCCCAACGATAGCCGAAGGGGCGCGTACGTTTTTGGACCTTGCTAGAGAAGACATCCCAGGGCGACCGCGTTGCTCGAGAATTTAATTACATGAGGGTAAGATATCATGGGGGGGGGGGGGTTGGGCGCGAGCGTTATATATCTGGATCAACTTAAATAATTAATTTCAATTATGAAAAATGGATCATTTAAGTTAATTATTTAGATTATGGGTTAAATCATGATCTAAATTATAAAATTTATGTAAATTTTGAGTGTATTGATGGTTTAGTATATGAAACTTAATTCACAAAAATAATCTAAATTAATGAATTGAATGACATGTGAGTAACACTTACTCATTCGATTTGAATTTGAGTGTAAGATTTGTAAATAATATTGATATAATTTTTAAATTTTTTTAAATAATTATAGATAATATTTAATTTTTTTATAAGATGGATATAAAATATTTACTCATTAACATGTCACAGAGTATTTTACAAAATGCAAAATCCATCCTTAGTTAATAAATATGTATAAAATTTGGATAAGCATCTAATTTAATCTGATTAAGTAATGGATGATTATTTTATCGATTCAAATTGAATATGACCCACGTTGAATAATCTGCATCCACCCAAATCGATTCTATGCCCACCCTCTGCATTCAAGTGATGGACATGATTATTTTATTGAAGTTGGTCGAACAATCAGGAGACTTGTTTGGGTCGATGACTTGAGCCGCTGGTGTAACCTAATTAAACACCTTAAGAAGATGCCAATCCGGTCATATTGATGGACTTCTGGTTGGACATGTTTGAGAAATCATGCTAATCGGATATCTATAACCCTTTGATGGTAAGTGGTGAAAATCGATTCTTCTCGCCCTTCTCGAGGCGTTTTTCTGAACATAAAAATAACATTTATCCCTTGTGGATTTAACATGAAGGATAAGCATATCACCGTTACTCAGATTTTTTCAAAACACTACAGTGAAAGGGAAGCGTGCAATCTGTCCTTAAGGTAGGGTATATTGTCCTCAAGATCAAGATTCTGAGGTGCATTACACACTTTTGATGATTTGGGCGCATCGCAAAGGATCGATCCTGTAGTACCCCTTTTTACATATATAGTGAAGCCGTATGAATAATGTGCTATCTTTATGCTGGACATTCTCCCACCATTTTTGTTCTTTTTGCATTCCTAATGAAATTTCCAAGGCTAAGTTTTCCAACGCAAGCATTGAGTAGCAGTAACACTAGGGAAACAAGCGTCACTAAGTCATAGAAATATAATTCGAGGATTCAAACTTTTATCTTTAATTTAAAATCCCTTTTCAAAGGATAGTCCTGACTTATAACCATCGTAAATAGTAACTTGACTGATAATATAAGCCTAAAATATTCCTACTCACAACTCTTAGAAGATTATTTGTCAAAGGTGCACTCGTAAATGCTCAGCCTTATAAATGTTATTAATATATAGATACGCATAGAGAGAGAACAGAGGAACATTCTTTTTTGTTTTTGTATGAAATGGAACATCTTTTTGATGTATACTCTTTTTTTTTTTTTTTTTCTTCTGATAATATAAAAGCAAGCTTTGATTGCTCAGGAGGTTGTTTTTTTTTTTTTTTTTTTTATTGTTTGCCAACAAAAGGCGGAAGGCTTAATTTTTATTCCATCAAAGAGAGAGTACAAGAGGGCAAGTTGGCAGGCAATCTATACCATTTATTCATCACCATCAGGCTTGGAGAAGCGCAGACGACTCAATTTTTTTTTAAGAGAGACAGCTTTGTAGTTGGATTAAATGGCATTGCGTACTATAATGGATCGCATGACATATTTCCTTAGAAAATAATATTTGATCCTCCAAAGAATCGGTGAATATTTACACAACTACAAAGTAGTCGGGAAATTATATATATACTTTATACACAATTAATATGACCTTTGGTAATTAAAGTAGAATTGCCACTTCTTCCCATGCATATTCGTTGTGGTATATGAGTATTTACGTGTATGCATGTGCTCTTTCTGTATATATCTTTCTTGTTTTACAGATGCAGAGGTTATTCGATTCCTTGGAATTCTTGTGTACGAGACAAATGAGCCAAGATTTAACTAGCTAGGCCAAGTATATACGATTGCATGTGAAATCAGATGGGCGTTGCCGACTAGATCTATCGTACCGCATATGCTGTAGCTTTCAATCCCAGGAGGGGTCTCTACCATTTGGAAACTTACATTGATGTCTCTTACCATGCAGGTAAAAATTATAAAGAGGGTTTTGACAAGTATGTCTCTCGTAATATATATATAAAAATAATTTGTATTTACAAATATATACTCCTACTAACTAAGTATTGTCACATTAATACCTTTTCGTAGTTGTTCTTTTCACCTAGAAATTTAAAACAGGTTAACCTTTATCGATCATAATTAGTGGAGATATTTACGGAAAGGAATGATGTGTTCATGGAGGTCCTTCCTCCCAAACCTTACATTCTCTTCCTCCAATGGTGTGCCTCGCCCTCTCCCCCCAACTGGCCAACGGCCTCGTCCTCCTCCTCTAGATGCATGAGTGGCCCCCCCCACCTTCCCCCCCCCCCTCCCCCCTCCTGTCGCCAGCGATGGCCTCAAGACTACGAACTCCTCCTCCATTGACCCTTCCTTTGCCCTTGCCTTGTCACCACCCTCTCCACCTTCATTGCCGTCGTCGCTACCAAATCCACCTTCATCAATGTCAAGGGCTTTGAGGGCGACCACGGTGGCATCGAGTACGACAACGAGAGCATCTTTCCTTTTGAGACGTTCGAGAGCTCCTATTTTCTAGTAGTATTTTTTATTTTTTAATTTTACACTAACGACTGCTACAACCAATAAGTGACGATGATTAGTTGATGGGTATGACCTACTTTGATCTCATAATTAATGGGAACATATACATAAATATAAATTAAATAAAAATACATATATATTTACAAATATTAGCAGAGACATACCCGCCAAACCCCCCCTCCCCCCCCCCCCCCATATAACATACATGGATCACTCCTTTGAATGTGGAGTTGCTCAAAAAGTGACCTCGATCATATAATGATAGTCCATCTTAGCGTGCATTTTTCTTGAACTCCAGAGACGTGAGGGAAGTATGCCCCCACGTACGTCACCCCCTAACTGACATGAGGGAAAAATGAGTAAAAAGAAAACGAACACGATTGAGGGATCTTCTTTGGCCATCTTCTGAAGTGGATCTACCAAGCTCAACCTTGAGAAAAGTAAGAGACAGAATAATAATAATATATATTAAATAAGGTATATGTGGGGTTCGATAGAAATCAGGTAAGTCTACGATAGTTTTCAGGTTGGAGGGAGACGTTGGACCATGTACACCACAGGAAGCAATAGTGGCAAATTAAAGCCCGTAGACGAGTGCAATTGGGAATTAATTAAGCTTAACGTCAACCCCATGTGGCTAAATTAATTAATGGTTAGTAGGAAAGGAACAAAAGGAAAGTTACAACAGCACAATCAGTGCAACTATATATATATATATATATATATAGGAAGGAGAAAAACAAAGCACTACTAATAAACTTAACACTAATGACAAAGACAAGTCAAGTATATATTCAAATGAGCTTTGATCCAATGCCGCTCTAAATTAAGTTGCCCATGCATGTTTAGTGGGCTACCATTATATATGGAGATGCATCCTCTTTTGAACAGCCAGGTTTCGGGTAAAAGAAGCCTCAAAGCACAAACCCAACGAGGGATATGCGTGGAGCCATTTATCCTCCATTTACAAGTGAACTTCAAGCTGCATTTGCTTGGAGGTTTGGATAATTTCGGGCTAAGATTAAAGTGAGATAAGTTGATAAAGATATTTATTTGGTGAATTTGTGATAATTGATGATTTGTAATAATTAGTATGGTGATGTGATATTAGTAGATAATATTTTAATATTAATGAATATATTATGTTAGGGTAGTTATATTTTAATGTATATTGATGTTGATGTGATATACAATATAGTTATAATTAATATAAAATCTTTTGAAGAAAATTTGAAATCCATCTCTAACCCTCCTTTAAACCCTTATCCCATCTTCAAATCTACCGCCAAACTCAACCTCTAAACATAAGACCATGATGAGGCACCAAAAAAGAAAGGAACTTCCTTTAAACATCCAAAATAAACCATGACATACAGGCCAAATAACTCATGACAATGTGGATCTATATTCCACATTCGCCTATCTTTTCATTGATTTTTCCTTTGTTGTACACGAATAAACACCATGCTTGATTCTTTTTCCCAATATATATATTGGATTGTTTTTCGTTTGAATGTGGGATAAATAGGTGGAATGGTTGATGTAACATGAGTAAGATAAATAGTAATGACATTATGCTTCTAGTGGGTTATGATGTATGTAAAGTTAAGGCAAGTGACGGTTGCATGAAGGTGGGTGTAGTGAACATTCCCAACATGAGTAGTCAAATCAAAGTGCATGGGAATCTACGTGTGTGTGATAAATCTCCCATATTTCATAAGTTATCTTATTCACACGAGGTAAAATTTACCCCACATCTAAATGAAAGCAATGATGGCTCATAAGAAGATAGGCTTTCTACAATTGATTATTGCACCTATGTTAGGAGTAACCTTGTCACTTGGTAGAGTGGTGAGGGGCAAAAATCACCATCGGATCCAAAACTTCGCCTACAACCCAACAGAGGATTCAATTATCCGAATACAGGGTAAGTAGGCGGGACTGGTACCACCCGTATTGCCTACGACTAGTCAGACCCAAACTGAGATCTGCTCAACTTACCAAAAGATTCGATACGACAAGATGGAAGTGACCACCTATATCCTAACAGCAGGAGAGAAGTCTGACAGAAAGGATACTAAAAGCCACTAAGCTAAAGACCTTTCCATGTTATAAATAGAGAGAGAGGCCTCCAAGTAAAGAGGGTCAAGAGAGAGAGAAAATTTTTTAACTTCACAAGTTCTAGTGCATAGTTGGGAGTATCATCCTCCCTCCAAACATACACCCCTTGTAGTGGAACTGAGACATTAAATTTCTTGTGCCTCTCTTGTGATTGCTCGAGATTTGTTGGGTTGAGACCTCCTATCACGAAGAAGGCTCGGCCATATCTTCCCCAACGATGGTTGTCTTATGACTACGTGACGTTCCCTCCATTTACAAATCCTTCGATGGCTGAAGGAGGTCTCCAGAGGTCCATCATAGAGTAAAAAGTAAAATGTAGTTTCTCAGCCAAGTGCAAAATTCCAAGTATTGTGATGGTGCACATTGCTTGCAAACTGACATGGATTTCTTCTCCGTTAAAGGATATTGCACAAGTCTAGTTTTGCATACTTATGTATTGTGATAACAAGGTTGAGACTTTTATTACTAATGATCTAGGCTTTATGAGCATATTAAACATACAGAAGTTGATTGTTACTTCATTCGTAAAATTGTGCTACGTACTACGATAGATTGTAGATCATTCCATCTTCATGACAACTCGCTAATATTACAAAAGTCCTATCGAAGGCACAACTCATGGAGCATTTGTCAAATTATGCTAGGCATGAGGTATGTATGCTTCAACTTAAGAGAGAGCATCAAATATGCACTCCTTTATTATGATTTTCTTTCCTATTTAGTAGAGTTTTAATCATATATAGCAGCTCTGCATAATCCTAACTTTTTATGGAGTCTTTGGTCCTTGTTACTCCTCTATGTAAAGGAGTCATGTACTTGGTGATGCATCAATGAACATAAACTTATTTCTATAATTCACAACACACTCAGTGAGGAGACTCCCCTCCACTTAGAGACATTTAGAAGATTCTAGTCATCGTATTGCTATTAGGCCAATTGGAAATTTAAGACTACTCAAATTAGGAATAATGTCTATACTTACCATTGCCACGCATGAGCCTTTTAAACACGTTCATTTAGTGGGATGCGTGTGCATTTATGGTTTGAAGGTACGGACCTTCATAGATTGATCAATTAATTAGAGGCTGTGAGAATTCAGAAAAGACCAAAGACGAGAAGAAGCGAACTCTTTTTTAACACTTGAGTATATGGAGCCTAAGAACGTCCATCTGCTTATTCCCAAAGAAATCTCAACTTAATTATTAGCTCTGTGAGTCCCTTTTCCTTGTCTAATCTCTTAGGATGCAATTGCATGCTTAGATCCAAAGAACGTATATTTCACTGAGAGCTACATGTATGTGGAAGGTGATCAAATGAAATGATATAGCTTGTCTCACGCCATTAATTAGTGTCAGAGTCTATTAATAGCAAAGGTTAGCTTGGTTTCTTACTTACCATTCTCACTAATTGCTCTCCTTATGTTGACATGATAACTTAATTGGTTCATGCCATTAATTAGTTGTCGAGCAGGGCTCGGTTTCTTTCCTGCTATTAATTCTCAATTAATATATAGTTGCACGGATCTGTATTGGATGTACAACCTTACTATTTTTGTTTTTCTTGCCCCACTTATTAACCATTGTTGTCGCTGCATGGGGTGGATGCTAACCTGCCGATTGCCACTTATTAACCTGCATGGGGTTGATGTTAACCTGCCAATTGATCTAATTAAGGTCCCTTTGTGATCACTTTGTCATTTCCTGTATCAGGAAGGGTCTCTCTACCCCGTCAATCTTTCTTGGGGCTATCTTACCTCCTTTTTCGTGTTGCCCTCCAATCCCGATATAACTCCTTATATGTGATTACTGAATTGAGCTACGCTCGTAAAAAATAAAAAAAGGGAAACGATTGTACTTGGTTCATCATCTAATTCACGTATTTATTGATGCATCTCTTAAAATTTAGTAAGTATCCCGGATAATGTTTAAATATCATCTATAATATTTAGCTACAAGACTAAATATCAACCGTGCTACATTAAAAAAGATCAGCTTACAAATGTTTAGTTGCTTGAGAAAAGTGAGTTACCTTACATCAGTGCACAAAAAAAATACCAAACTTGAGTGCTCACGTGTAGTATTACAAAGGATAGTGATAGGTGTATATAAAAATATACATATTTTTTATATACTATGAGAACGAGACACATGATAAGTTTGGTCACATGATATGACGTGGGTTATGCTATCCCTCTCTAATAGGGGGAGGGTATACAAAAGTTTGTATACTTTTATCTACACCAACTATTTTTCTATCACAAAACCATGTGAGGTTGAAATTTGCCCTAGTTAACGTGGGAGATTAGAATATTGATGTTAAATCCATCATTAAGTTACCACTTTGACTGCAACTTACAAGTAATGGGTCTTACTCAAGTTTGGAAGTAGAAGGAAGTTCACTTACTCAATTAATCAATTGCACCTAAAGGAGATAAGATAATTAGTTTTCTAGTTTCACCGAGAATGGTGTACACATAAGGAGAGTAGCTCGATTCTTAAATTTTACTAAGTACTCAATATCGTAGATCGAGTACCCTTCTTTTCAACGACCCTAGTATTTATGGGTTACGCACACGTGGCATATCACAAGACCTTCTAGAAGTGGAAATCGTGGTTATGTAAGTGGACGATTTTGAATAATCACCCCATGTTTCCACGATTCCTAGAAGTTGAAGCCCATGGGTATGAAGATAACTGCCACTATGCTGGAAAACATCTTGAAGAAGAAATCACTTGATCTTCGAGGCATGTGGGATTAAACTTTTACTAGTTAACCTTGTCAAGCAGTGTTAAGCTCACTAGCTGGTAGGTTGACTTTGTTGGTCAGACTAAGCTTGCTAGATAGGCTTGTCCTGCAGGATCAGTTGAGCTTTGTTGGGTAAGCTTGTCTTGACCGACTGACTGAGGCTGTTAGGTAGGCTTGTATTGTCGAACTAATTGAGTTTGTCGAATAGGCTTATTTTGTTGGTCTGGCCATGATTAATTAAAGGTGGGACTTACTTGAATTAATCAATCTTGTCAGTTAAGCTTATTTCTTAACCTACCTAATTTTAGATGAGTCAAACGTTCTACTCATTTACCTATTGCGTCTTGAGAGGCCTCAAATGTTATTCATTAATTGTTGGACCTACTAATCTATGATTAATAAAAAATTTTTCATCACTCATCACTCTTTTGTTCAAGTAAGTGATAATATGTTAACTTAGAAAAAAATCAACCAACCATACTGCAAAAGGGGGACCCAAAAAGAAAAATAATTACATCTTCCTCGATACGAATGCGAGAAACTCGAGAGCATCCAATCCCTCGTCACTCGTAACAACATCAGACATAGAATATATTATCATAGATTGCATGACTTGTGTCGGATCCACACACACACACACCCTAGTCATTTGTATTTCTCATCCCAATATTAATGTTAACCTCGGTACATCCACTTCAAAAGATGACAAAACAAGGCTCATTTTCATCTTCCTTTTAGTTAACATAAATATGACATGCATGTAGAGAGAGTTGGTCAATCTGCTTGTTCCCGAAGACACAAGATATCCTTCCATTTTTTAAATCATGTGTGGGGGAGATCCAGTTTCACTTTCGGTGGCAGAGGAGGAAGGGGATTAATTAATTTGTAGTAATTGTATTGCCTTCGTGTAACTTTCTCGAGAATATGTTTATTACTCATTATACAAGGTGTTAACTAAATTAATTCTTTAAAAATAAAATCACGATGAATTCCTTTCCAATTTCCCATCTAATCCTTTTGGAAGATGTGAGACACCATCTAAATATTACCTTCTCCAATATCCTCTCACCCTTTCTCTCTTGATCTTCCCTTCCAACAATTTGTTAGCTCATTCATGCATGCATGCACTTGACATCACCGATGCAAAGACTCCATTTTAATTCCAAATTGTACTTACATATTCTGTTAGGATGCAATTGCTTAGTTCAAATGAATATATCTTGCAGAAAGACGTGATCTTACGATAAGATAACTTGGGTGATCAGAGGAAGAAATCCAATTTGTATTTATAGATACATAAGATCGTACCCACATCATATTTTCTGAATCCGTCCAAAAAGTTTTTATTTTTTTATTTTTAACCCTAATAGGCACTGTGCTTTGGACTTCTTCGATGGATTTGATGGATTTATTTTATGATATTCCGCAACTCGCTCATACGAGGGAAAAACAAAAAAAATAAATAAAAAATCTCCATTCGACGTGCCACAGCAATTTTCCGTGCATATCCAACTTCAACTTAATCTGAAATGTTCTTATTTCGCATTGAAGTTCTTTTCGATCTCTCTCCTTTCACATATTTGCAAATACGGTCCTTTCCATGCTCAGGTTAAATATTGATCAGAAAAGAATTGAAGGTAAAATCCTCTTGCATCTATAATTGAAGATGTTGAGATGGATCGATGGGACATATATATTAAATGGAGGATACTTGGAGAGGGGCCTCCATGATGTAGAGCAAACATCGTTTAACTTATAGGTTTGGGAAGTAGGAAACATTGTGATGTATAGGACTGATCGGTTGAGGGCTCCACTTCATTTACTCAGAAGTCCAATGGGCTTATAGATAAGAACCAACACTTGCACGTAGATTTTTCTTTTTTTATTTTGAGTGGATGGTGACGTATTAACATGGAAATAGCCAACCAACCAGAATACATGGAGGATCCACACAAATGTTGAATTACAAGAGTCATGAGGTAAAAACAACAACAGAAGAGTAAGAGTATTGTTTATAAATAATCATTAATGATAAGAGTGGTCAAGATAGATACACTTAATGCTGCTTCCTCATGCGACCTAGCATTTCTTTCTTTTCAGGATCTTCAAATTATGGCATTAATGACTAACAAAAAATTATCACAGGTCATTAGGAAGGGGGGATCAAGGGGATGGTAGGGGGCATGCCAACAAGTCCCAAAGATGAGTGAACCTGTATCCAAACAACCCCACAGAAACAACATGAAAAGAATACTTGTTTATGCGATTCCTCACAATCACCACATGATTTGCAAGTGGTGTCAATATAAATTCCTCATCTAGTAAGTCTGTCGAGAGTAAGTAATCTTCTTTTAACTGCCAGCCAAGCACAAGAACTTCACTTGGGGGGAGATTTTTTACTCCAGATAGCCTTCCATATATCAAAGATGGTTCCGTTAACACGAATAGTCTCTGTAATCTTTTTGGCAGAGAGAGTCCCATCAGGAAGAACTGGCCAAAGCCATCCATTAGAGTTATGAAAATGATCAAGTAAAGTGCCTCAGAAGGAAAGAAGGCATTTCCACCAGGGTGAGTCAGAAAGAGAGGGGGAGATAGTAACCTAATCCTCATATCTTTGATTCGTCCAGCAGCATCAAATGGAGTCATTTGAAGAGGCCAGGCAATGGGCCAGCTTAGCAAAATCACAAACCTAGAGCTCCTTAAGGTCTCATAGGTGTAGACCCCCCTCTTGGAGGGACTTGCAAATATCTTCTTAAACAACAAGATAAGGTTTTCAACCTACATAAAATCAGCAATTCAGCTCTTGATTCTGCCAAGTGAGGTCATTTTAATTACCGTGCACGAAAGCCAGAAACATAAAAAGATCCTTTACTTCTCATTTCACCCATGTCACACAACTGATTCTAGAGAGGAATTTTCTCCAATAACCGACGAGAAGTTTCCTTACTTCATCCATAAGAGCACAAGAGACATGTATACAACTTTAATTCAACATACTTGCATTTGTTTAATGAAACATTCGATTCTAGGCTACGTGAAAAAAAATTTCCATGTAATTGCAAGAATAATAATAATAATAATAATAATAATAATAATAAACTCTAATTAATAACATGATTTTTTTTACTTGTCCTTAAGAAAAGAATTTCAATGGCTATTGTAACTCATCTTGTAGCCCATTACATCAGAGACGATGGTAAGGAAATGCATAGTGTAACTTATCTTGTAAAAGTGATACATGGCTATTCGCAACTTTTAAATCACGGACTTGGGTGGGCCTCGTGTTATCTGTCACCTTTCAAAATTAAATATCATCATTAATTTTTTTTATTTAAATAAAATATTATCTATAGTGGTTGGTATTTCAATCAAGCAACGCCGACGATGCTTAAAATATTATCGGTAATTTTTAAATTATAAATTAAATATTATCAGTGATATTTTCAAATTAAATATTATTGATAATTTTTAATTTTGAGTGAAAAATTTATTGATTTTTGATGTATCATGAGTCTATCATAAGAAAAATATGATCTTTGCATGGTAACGATGAATGTCGGTGGTGATATTTTGAATGCACCGATATATTATATCAGTGGATCTACTTGGGTAAAGCGAGATGTAATCGTACACATATGAGGGATATATGTGATGTGATGCCTACTTTAACGTCACAAAACACATTTCTTTTCATGTTGACTATATTATTAAAAATCCAAGAAGTTTAACAAGTGTGGCTGTAAGTCTACACTGGTAGTAGATGTATATTACTCTATCCTTGCAATGTACTCTTAAGCCAAAAGTGATACAGACTTAGAGTTGTTAATCATCAACCAAAAACGATTACTGAAGTAAGAGTTAGAAAAATATGCACAGAAGTATGAGGGTTTAACTAAGCCAAAGTAATAATTAATTAAGGTAAAAAATGGAAAATGTGACTTAAATGCTTGGATTTTGCACTTCTCGAAATGTAGTGGTTAAAATATAACTAAAGAGAGGAATGTATAAAAAAGGAATGTGGTCAATTCAAATATGAAAGGTATGTCTAAAATAAATTATGTGATGCGTGTAAAGGAAAAGAGCACAGCTAGCTACGGAATTTAGTATAGCTGGCTTAATGGCGAGGATAGTCATTTAATTAAAAATTAAATTACGACAGCTAGTTACGAAAAATGATAGTTGTCTATCTTGGTCAGCAATCCACGTGAAGCGATAGGAATTTGCAAGAAACTGCGTACCATTACTTCTATAGGTTGTGTATGAATCTATATCTCATTTCGGTGGTTAAAAAATAAAATCCCTAATAAATACGGGTTGAATAGCAGCTCAAATCTAGACTTTCGAGTCATTTTGGAGTTAAATACGTCAAAATGAACTTATTAGTATCCGTTGGGTAAACGTTAGCTTACCGTACCTAGTGAAGTATGAGAACTCATAAAAGGTCTTGATCTCAAGAGGATGAATACACTTAAATTGGAGGATGTATTTATAGGATTGTTTGTAGTGATTTCTTGACCTTGAGATCTCTCGTATTTGTTACAAGAATTGAGTTTATCTCAGTTTTGTTATACAATTTTCAACTTCGAATCTCTATCTTGTTACAAGGATTTTGGTGTTTGCGAATTCGAGATTTTAGAGTTGAAATTGTTGTGGTTGTTTTTGTTGTTGATGTTTCAATATCCTCCCTCAATCCAAGGAGCTATGTGACTCTAGATTGTTGAATGTTAAGATGTTATCGATTGTGTTGAAAGGCATTTTTGGTGAGAGGCTTTGTTAAAATGTCTATGAGTTGATCTTTGGATGAGATGAATTTGACTTGGAGATGCTTTCGAGCAACATGTTCTTGAACAAAATAAAACCAACTTCAATGTGCTTCATCCAAGTGTGAAAAACGAAATTGGTCGACAGATATGTAGTGCTATGTTGTCACACTAGAGAATAGGTGTGTTGCTTGTTTGAATATGAAGTTCTTGTAGCAGTGAGCAAAGCCAAATGAGTTTGACTATAGCATTGGCAATGGCTTTGTGTTCAGCTTTTGTTGAAGGCCTTGGCATTGTTTACTGCTTTCGCGAAGATCGGCTGATAAAATTTTACCAAGAAAGGTAAGATAGCCACTCGAGGAGTGTCGGTTGTTGGTGCAACCTACCCAATCAGTATTAGAGTAGGCTAGAGAGTGAATGTGGAGGATGGCCGAAAAAGAAGTCATAAGGAAAGTATGCCTTCAAGATAACGAAGAATGCGTTTAGTATGATCCCAATGTTCAATTGTTGGAGCATGAATCTACTGACATGCTTTGTTAATTGAGAAGGTGATATTTGGCCGAGCGAAAAGTAAGTATTAATTGAAGAGTCCCCACACTTTCTATGTTTAAGGTGGGATCATTAAATGGCTTCTCATCACTAGTTAGTTTCCTGGAGGTAGTCATGAAGCTTGAACCGGTTTGCATGTCACCATACTGGTTTTGCATAGAAGACCAAGAATCTATTTGTGTTCAGAAAAAGCAATCCTTGATCTGTGCCATGTACTTGGATGTCAAGAAAATAATTTAGGGGACCAAGATCTCTTTTTTGAAATTCTTCTTTAAGGTGATGAAGAAGCCAATCTGTGTTGGAGGAAGAGTTGCTTGTGATGATTATATCATCAACATATATAGACTAGAACATAGAGAAGTTTGTTCATTGAAGCCAAATTAATAACAAGGTGTTGGTTTTGGACAGATGGAATCCTAATTTTTCCAGGAAGTTGCTAAGGCAACTATACTAGCACGCTGAGCTTACTTTAGACCATACAAGGAATGTTATAATTTGCAAACGTATTATGGCCTATCTGAGTCACAGAACCTTAGAGGTTGTGTCATAAAGACTGTTTCATCAAGATGACCATGTAAGAAAATATTGCTGACGTCAATTTGATGGAGAGGCTAGTTACATGAGATGGTAATAGATAAAATAGTACGGATTGTTGTGAGCTTGATAACTGGATTAAATGTATCGTTATAATCAATTCCTTCTCGTTGGCTATATCTTTTCGCAATAAGTCTAGCCTTGTGTAGCTCAATGTTCCCATTATGCTTCAATTTCAGATGGAATACTCATTTGCAGCCAATGATATATTCATTTCAGGTGTACAGGGGATCCCTTGCGACGACAAGGATCCCCTGTGGCGTGCATGGGAGGGATGTGAACGGTGCCCCTTTGAAGAGAATGGAGTGTGCGAGGAAGATTTGATTATTGAAAAAATTGTAGTATTGAAATTATAGGTTTTCAATAATGTAGATAAGTCCCTGATGGTTGTTCCCTTGTTTGTTTAATTCAAGAAGCATTCAAAGTTAGATTTTGGCAAGCCACCAGTTGTTGGACTCATGTTGAGGCGTACTTTGATCATACTCTTGAGATCAAAATTCCAGTCTGAAGTCGTAAATTGTGATTATACTTTTGGTCATCTTATTATTTACGGTTTGACATGTTCTTATCTTGATTAGAGATGGATGTTCAAAGTGTGAACAGAGCCCAAGGAGTCTCTAACGTGTTTTTCGAAGTCACCGTGACACCCCAATGACTTTAGGTAGAGTGCCCTTGATTTCCACTTGTAAAATATTTAAGTCATTATATATCCATGTTGACTTTTGCTTATGCCGTAATACATCCCTTGTTGAGTATAGAGTTTTGTGATCCTCCTATTTTGCTGATTCTTAGCTACTTGAATTACGTATTGTTAATTGAAATTACATGCTTAATTAAGTTTACTTTTATCAAATGATAGTTATGATTGGTAAATTAAATAGCTATGCATGTTCAATCAATGAATTAAAATACATGAGCTCCCTATATAATTCACTGAGAATGATGATCTTGGATGTGAATAAAGATCTGTGAATAATGTTACATGTGGAAAATATGTCGGAATCAAAGAAATAGAATCAATCAAACAAATGTGAAATACGATAATGCTTCTTGTGAAATGTGATGGAAAGAGTGGATGATGATTAATTGAATCTGGAAATCTATGATGTTTATTGAATGTCAATACTCGTGTACAGTATTAACAGCGAAATTGGTTATACCTGTCAAGTCCAGAGACCGGCTTAGGGAGTGAGCTAGCCTCCCTGCGACTTGTTGATAGGTCATTTTGGCCAACCAGGTAGTGACGTGTTGGGTACGCTTTGATGTTACGAGAGGTTGGGTTGTTTTGTTCTCGTATTCTATAGTGGAAAGGATTGGCTATGTGTTAGTGCGAGGTAGCTCCTCATATGTTTATCAGATGGACCGTCGTCATAAGCTCACCTTGTTAGCTAGGACCCTGGGGCAGCTAACTGAGCGATTAAGCAGATGCAGGTTGTTCCCTATTTTTATGCAAATCTACTGATTAGGATATTGCAACAAGATCTCCTCGCGTCTTTGGAGGAAATTAATTTGTATAGATAAATGACTAGAAATGTGACAAGGTATAGATAATGGAATTAATAAAAGATAAATTAAAATAATTAAGAATAATGCCTGCTCTTCCTATTTTTTTGTATTTGTTTAGCTTTACTCTCTTTTCTTCTATTTTTGATCGTTTGCTGAGCGTTGGCAAACATTTTCTGTGGACCTTATACTCAGATCGTGGAGAGATACATCTGGACTCTGTGGGTTTAGGAGCCGACAGTGTTGGCTCTAGAACATCACCTTAGTTGGTAAATGCATTTGTAGTCTTCAGCTTATGTTTTCTTTCCTATTCAATTCCACAGTAATTTGTTAGTTTTTTCAGTACTTGTTTCGTTTTCCTTAATTTTGTACCTGTATTTGTGATGGCTATGAATATTTGAATAAATGTTTTATGTCTCGCCTTCTTTTTGTTTCATATTTTATGTGATGGGATGTTGATGCTACGACTACCAGTTTGTACAAAAAGGGTCGTTGTTGTAGTATATGTCAAAAATACAAATCGTTGACGCGTCAATTTTATTTAAATACTTAATTTTTATTAGTTTATTCTAGGTCGTTCACTGGGAGATAGTTATTGATATACATCACTCTCTAAGTCCAATAAAAAATATTCTTTAATTCCAAAAAAGATTAATTTTATGTACAATAATGAATGAATCAATCAAAGAATTAAAGAATGAAATAATTATATACAAAAGAATGAATTACAAATAATTAAAATGCTTGAAAATAGTTATATACAAACAAGAATAAAAAGCTATAATTAAATACTTTATATTGTTTATTTACAACTTATATTAATAATACTTATACTTTAATACCATAATAAGTAATAATATATACTATACTTAACTTAATGTACTAACATATATAGTAACAACTTATTCAAAAAAAACATATATAGTAACATATCATGTATGTACAGCGACATATAGAAGTGTCACTAAAACCTTAGAAAAATTATACACATAGGCTAAGTTAAAAATAAGATCTATATTGATGTATATTCTATCTACAGTGATGTATACATATCTACAGTGATAGATACATATGTTGCTAAACCCTTAACAATACTACATACACTTATGTATTTACATATCTTACATATATACTATATACATCATTAGTATACATATATACATATATACTATCTGTACATATATATACACACACACACACACATTACCGACGCACAGCACACAACACTTATCCAATTTCGCACACTCTTCTCTTTTGTTTACACTTAGTCCCAGCACACGCCTCTCTTCTCTTGTTAAGCACCTTAATTAATCCTCCTTAATAGCACAATTATGTTAATTAATTGGCGGGCGGCCTTTTCAAGGGATACACAGCACCCTAACGGGTGGGACAAGACCTCTACTAAGAGCCACCCTAATTTCTTAATTAGGCACCTTAATTCCGATTTAAGCTCGTTAATGGTCTCAATTAGACCCACGCACAGTGCACGACTCCCAGCTTGCACCGCACCCAATGTCTCATGCCATAGCTAATTCATCGTTCATATGCTCAGAGAGGGGACAAAAACAATTTATGCGGCGTCGGGCATTTTCATGCCACAGATGTGGCACCTTTGTAGCACCCTTTAGGCGCTACCATCCAGTGTGCCAGCGTTGTGATTTAGTAGATTTGGCCCTCGATTTGAGGACCCAAATTAAGTTCAATTTCAAAATAAAGTATATGTTTGGAAAACCTTTATATATGGATATATAATTATATAGTTTATTTACAAAAACAATTATATTTACTATATAAATAAATTAGTTAAAGATTGTGATTTATACACACTGATCTTTGAGTTTATTTCTTAATTACAATATAAATTAGTTAATGGCCTAATTGACCTTGTATAGAGTTAGTATACATAATAAAATGTTTAACACATTTTATTTTAATTTATATACATTTAAATATGTGATTTCAGGCTATTATACATATAAATTATGTATAAATAGTATAATACAATATAAATATGGTTAACTTACTTCAAAATACTTAAAATAATATAATAAAATTATAAAATATAACTTAGTCTAGAAATAACTTAATTTACTAATTTATTCTATTTTAATTTAATAACTTTCTTGATAAATTAATAAATAAATTAATTATTGTATATATATAGTTAAATTAAGTTACAGGTGCATTAATGTACATTATACATAGATATATACATATGTACAGTATCAATAGTAAATAATGTTATTTATAGGAGTTTATTAATTTACATAGTTTATAGTACATATAAGTTAATATAATTAATAGTTAAATATATAAATAGGGTATATACAATTTAAGTTATCTTAAATACTTAATTTATGTTATAGCATACATACATAAGTTATATATACATATTATACATTATGTACATAGATAGCTTAGCATATAGCTTATATATACTTGTATATACATAGTATACATAGTATTTTTAGGTATTTTTCTAATTTTTCTGATTTTTATGGGTTTTGGGAGTTTTATAGAGGTAGGGGGTGAGAGAGAAAGAGAGAGATGAGAAAAATAGAAATATTTTTGGTGTTTTTGTAGTTGCGTTCTCTTATTAAGTTTCAAGGGATATTGAATCGTCGACTACTATGTTCTACCAAGCCGAGGGTTCAGATGACCATGAAACCTGGTATACACTTAAAAATAAAGCTAATCCTACACTCTACGCATTTATTTTATTTTTTTGGATTTTTTTATAACTTTTTTATTTATTATTAAGGGAAGACATTTTAGGCCTAAAAAGGGCTTTGTAATGTGAACCTATAGCCTTGAATCCTAATATATGGCCTAAACATCCAACACAACACATCAAACATGTTTGAATCATGTTTACCCTTTAATTTCATCAAATATGGCATGTTGAACAATCATATACATGAATATAGCTGACAAAAGACTTACACTGAAATTACATGCACTTCTAATCAAAATTTTGTCAACTAAGTGTACATGAATGCTTGTTTGTGAAGATCTAATACTATAAAACATGCCAGCTCACTTGAATTCCAAAATTTATCCCAGAATTCCTCATCAGATCAACCAATTCAGTCCATATCCCACCAAAACAGTAACTGACATCCACAGCAGTAACTGCTGCTGCTATTGCTATAGATCAGCAGCTCAAATCAGGAGATAAACTAGCTGCTCATACATCTTAAAACAATTGTGGCTGCTATCCTAGCATCTACTTAGCTATGAAGCCAACAGCTGGTAGTTGCTAGGACTTATGCAGCGAAATTGCTGTTGCAGTGTCTGCATCTCAATTCCAGCAACTAAGATAGGGTTCAACAATTGAATACCCGAGATCAGACTTGGTGAAGTCTGATCTGGGATGTTTAACATACTGAATCCTGTCTCATTTCTCATCTTAAACCAATTTTGAATCAAAAAAGAAGATCCGAAAATCATATGTATAAAATAGAATTTCAATCCCCTTTTGCAAAACATTTCAAATATTCTTTCAAAAACCCTTTCAAATCTCAATCCAAAACCTTCAACATTAGATCATGAAAGTGGTTACATGGAGGGTGAAATGTCACCCCAATTGGGCGTTTACTATGGGTCTTATGATGATTTCTCCACTTAATCTCCTTGAACGCCATTGACGGGTGTTCAAGGTGATTACGTGGTTAGATCAAGACCCGTTGGGTCCTTGTCCTATCTCAAATAAGGGAGATTGATTCTCCTTGATAGAACTCTCCAACATAGAGCTTAATTCAGGTGTATGCTGATGAAAACCTCATCATGAGCCCTAACTAGCTTATTTTGACCTAAAAAAGTGAACAAAAGCTCCTGCATAACCTAAAGGAAGGCCTAACTCAAGAAATTACTGATCTAGAAAGAAAACATGAAACAAAGGGTAAAACTATAATTTTACCATTCCAGTACATCAACGGGATTTCTCAGGGTTTAGACATAGGTCAATTGGACTTAATAAGAGAAAAAATGGGATGGTTCAATAAGAAAATGGTTATTAGGAAATTTAAGAATTAAATGACATTCTATAACCCTAAAACAAACACACTTAATTTCACAAGGTTTCAGTTAGGATAAAAATCAACTAAACCTTCTAAAATTCATGGAAAAATATCCCCTAGGGTTTAAAACCTTAAATTTGACCTTTGGAACCTATTTTGACCTAGATTGGGGTCCGAGCTCAATATTTGACTTAATTTAGATTTTTGTGCAAAATATATAGCTAAATGTGGTCAAACCTAAAATCCAACTTCACCATTGGATTCCTTAGGTCTGAATTAGGTTTGTACCAAAATTTGGACCTAAGGGAAGGTCATCTTGACCTACTTTGCAAAATAGTCCACCCAATTACATTCAGGCCCCTAACTTTTGAAAATCCTTGCGAAAACCCCCTCAACTTCTTCGTCACTTTTTTCATTCTGATCCCTCTGCCATTGCGGCAGAAGACCCATACCTCGGGTGAAGTTTCGAGAAGGACTTCTCTTCGCTTCTCTTCGCTTCCCCAAGGAGCTGCTCTCAGATTTGAAAGGGGGGTTCTTTGAGAAGTTCCCTACCGCCTGAGCAGCTCCCCATGCCCTGATTCGCACCATACCTCTCGTGCGAATGCTCGAGAGGTATGGGTATCATTTTCGAGCCATACCTTCGGCGAGAGTCTTATGCTTGGAAGCTTGCCTTCCAAGCACAAAGCCCTCTGCCTGTGCCATTAAAAGTAGCCTCAGGTCCAGCCGCATCTTCCAAGCTTGTTTTGGCTTGAGAATTCCCCTAAATTCCGTCCTCCCTCGTCTTCGTCCATCTGCCTGCAAGCTCCGGCGACCTCCTCTCCCTCCTCTTGTCACTCTACCACCATACCAGTGGCAGGGTTTGCTTTGCCTCTTTCCTCCGCGTTGCGTCGCACCAGCGCACGCCTCTCTGACCTCCTCCTTGTCGCTATTGTCTCCACCTCAGGGTCATCTTCTCCGACAAAGGCACATATGCGCCGTTCGTCTCCTCTGCCTCATCTTCACTCCAATCACCACAGATAAGTTTCTCCTCTCCTACTCTTTCTTTTCCCCCCTTTTAGTCTATAAACCTCCCCTCGACTGCCACTGTCCACCCTCATCCTCCTCATCTCTAGCTGACCTCAGACGAGACGCATCCATCACTCCGCACCTCCACACGTCTCGCCACCAACCTCTTCACCTCCTCCATCACCCACTGCTCACTTTCTGCCCCTCCACAGACCGCCACACACGCCCCACACTTCCACCGAACAAACCCACACACACGGTCACAGTACGACCTAGGCATGCACGCCTAGGTCGTTCTGAGCCACGCCGACCCCCACCTCACCTTCGCCATGATACGGAAAAGGTTTTCCTGTTGTTTGACAGAGTCGCAAGGCCATATTTGTGTGTTTCAGGTCAGACCCCCTTTCCGCCATTGAAGCTCGAGCGAGCTTGCTTCCAAGCTTCGCTCCAGGCTACTGCACTCCAGGCGAACGAGTCCAGGCGGTGCGGGATGGTCTCGTGCATGCATCTAGACAAGTGAGAGGACTGGAGAGGGATCACTGCAGCAGCAATTAGGCAAAGTTATCCCTGCGGGCGCGGTCCCACTTCGGTAGTTTTCAACGCAGGTGAGCGGTTTAAATTATTTTTGTGTTTCTCCTTCGTTGCCTCCAAACACGGGGTGAGGTCCCCTCGCCCACTCACTCGCCTCGTCCGCGCTCACTCCTCCGTGGACCTGGTTGACCTGACCTGATAACTCTTCACTCCTCGTGCATCAACCACGTCGGTGCACCTAGACCCAGGTGCGCTTGACCTGACCCGAATACCCAATGGGCTCTGGGAGAGCGAATTGAAGAGAGAAAAGAGAGAGAGAGTACACGGGGGAGGGTAGGGGTAGGTTTTGCCCTGTGCTGTGCAGGGGAAGAAGAAGGAGGAGGAAGGAGCTGCGGGAAAGAGAAGAAGAAGCCAAGGAAGGAGCTGAAGGACTTAGCAAGGAAGCCTGAAGCCGCAAAAGAAAGAAGAAGATGAGGAGCAGCTGAAGACAGAAGAAAGAAGGTGAAGAAGAAACAATGTAGCAGAGGAGCGGCAGAGGAAGAGAAGAAAAAGAAGGTAGCTGGTGAAGAAAGAGAGGAGCAGAGACTTAGCAGAGAAAGAAGAAAGAAGTCAAGGGCAGAAGAAAGAGAGAAGCAGGAGCGGCCAAGCAGAAGAAGAAGACAAGGAATAACAAAGAAGAACATAAGAAGAAGGAGCCGCAGAAGAAGAAGATAGAAAGAAAGGAAGAGGAAAGAGAAGGAAGAGAGTAGAAGAAGGCACTGTAGCAACCGTAAGATAAGGCGTTTGATTCACAGAATCAGGCATCTAGAAAAGGGAAAGTCAGAGAAAGAAAGAAAGAAGGAGAAGGTGCAGCCGAGCAGAGGAAAGCAAAAGGAAAATAAAGAGAGAAGAAAAAGAAGGAAGAAGAAGTTATAGAGAGAAAAAAAAAGAAGAAAAGAGAAGAAGTAAGACAATCTATCTCCTTTTGCATTTTCTCTCTCTAATTCTCATATACATTGGATTGCATTGATATTATCTTTTGAGTAATTTGAGATTGTGATTTTAGTTTCTAAAATACTAATTTGCTCCCTGAGTTTGACCTCGGATACTTATGCCTTCGAGTAATAAAATTCTTATTTGTTTATACGACGATTCCATTTATACTGAAACGAACGTCTTTTTAAAACCACGATCTCGTTGTGTAAACATATGCTCATCCACATATTAGGATTCAAATCCAAAGCTCGCAAATCATTGGAATCCTTACATACATCCAATTCAAGCTCATAAAATCCTCAAACAACTCGATTAAATCCAATGAAGCTCAAAATTGATTTCAAATCACTGATTTGAACAATTTAAACTGTTCTCAAGCAAAATCGAGCCGATTGAGTTTATGAACAAGATTGGGGGGTCTTTGTGAATTTGTGAAATGAGTAGGAGACCCCCTGTTATGACCCCGGCATCAAACATCATTTAAGACGTCTGGAAATAAATTTTTTCGGCGTACGGTTTCGCGTCTGCACGCAGGCGCGCGCAGATTGAATCGCCACCCTCCTTTCCTCTCTTTCTTCCCTGCAGGCACAGCCTTCTTTCTCTCTCCCTCCCCACTGTACCTTCAAATACTCCCCCTCTCCTCTCCCTCACCCTCACTCCACTGCCTTCTTCTTCTTCTTCCTGTTAGCGTGAGGGTGAGTGGGCGTGGGTAGCAGCTGCTGCCGTGAGTGTGTGGGGAGGAGGGGTTGCAGCGAGAGGGAGGGAGCTAGAACGCGAGGGTGTGAGCTCGCCGGAGCAACCAGGGCCAGCTGGCGGGCGCGCAGCGGGGGCGTGGCGCTGGGGAGGTGCTGTTGCAGCTCAGGCAACAGGCGAGCGCGGCACGGTACGGCCGTGCGCAGCAGATGGAGGGTGAGGAGGTCCTGATTCTGGGAAAATTTCCCAAAATCAGACGTCTGGACCTACGTCCAGACGACGTGGGAGACGTCTGGAGGAAGGTCCAGATGTCTGAAAGGTATGATATTTTCCTTCCCTTCTTCTTTCGCGTGTACGGCCGAAGGGTTTTGCCTCGTCTTCGTGTTGAAGGACGGTCGTGTATGCATGCAGGTCTCGTTCAGGAAGACGCAAGGGCATGCCCTCCCACTCAGATCGGACGTCTGGGCACAGCACCAGACGACGGAGAGGGTCTCCAGACGTCCGGAGTGACAGTCGGACATCTGGAAACTAAGTCCAGACGGTTCAGCGGGATTCTGGACGTCTGAAGGACTGCACAGGAACAAGGTATGACCTGATCCATCATTTAAGACGTCTGGAAGATGTTCTAGACGTCTGATTTTGGGCAGACTTATCATTTTTGACCCGTTTAGGGTCCATTCGAAGTTCGTTTTCTGCGTTTCAGGTTTCGTTCTTCTCAGATTTAGTTCCTCTACTTATTTACAGTAATTGCATCTTGTTATGAGTAGTTCTTGTGTTTGATCCTTGTGTTAGGACCCCATTTTATTGCAGCTTTGGGGGTTGCGGTGGCGCGCGGGCTTGCCGATCATGCCCCCAGTACTCCCGATTTTGCAGGTAGAGTGGCTCCCTTTAGTTATTTACCAACATTTTTGCACTTGTGAGATAGTTAATAGATTCTAAGGTGTGGCATGAACCCTAGGATTGGAAAACTAGATTGAATGATAGATCCTAGGGTATGGCATGAATCCTAGGATTGGAAAACTAGATTGAATGATAGATCCTAGGGTGTGGCATGAATCCTAGGAACAGGAACACCAAAACGAATGTCGTGAATATATAAATTGCAGTCTTGGAAAAGTAGAAAGAAAAATGATAATTTCCTGTAATTGGATAACAGTTGCTTGTTATGAATGGCTATTAACTGTTGAGAACATGGGCTATATAAAGATAAAGTTGAAATGATGAACCTAAATTGGCTTAGTGAAAGAAATATGAGCATGAACCCTACGGGGAATTAGGAGTAGAGCTCCTGAGAGGTGAATGGAATAGAATTGGGGAAGTGAGCTGGCCCTTGAGTACGGAGTACCAAGAAGAGCGACTGTCCTCCTGTTTAGTGCAGAGTGGAGCTAGCCACCCCAGGGACCCGAGGTTTGGTCTGGCTACTTTGTATCGACTTTTGGCCCTCGCGTACACAGTACCGGGGAGAGCTACTAGTGTAGGGAGAGAACTAGCCACCCCACGGGCCCCGGGGTTCTGCTAGCCTCCTTACACCGACTTGTTAGGCCCACTGGGCAAACTAGGGTAGTCAGGTGAGGGTGCGCGGACTGTGAAGGGGCAAGACCCCTGTTTGGTTACTGTGGAGGGGCTGGACCCCTGTTACTGAGAGGGCTCTGCCCTATACTGGTTCCGTGCTGTGCTTTGAGGCGCACCCGTTAACGGAAATGACTAACCACGTGCCAGTGCGGGGTAGCTACTCGTGCGTTTATCGCGCGTGCCGTAGCCACCGTTACGTCTGTCAGTGACCTTGGGGTGGTTGACTGAGGGTAGGACCACCACGGGGGACTCTCTCGGCCAGGAGAGCACCACGTGCTACTTCTACTCTTCGGAAAAGACTGCAATCAAGATCGTTCCCACGAGGAACATTCGAGATCAAGAGAAAGATCTGAGGAATAATTCAAGAATGAGTAAATGGAAAAATAAAGAGAGAGATTAAAAATAACAGCTACTGTCCACCTTACCATTTTTCTTAGCTTTTGGGTTGCCACTCTACTTAGCGTTTCGCTAACGTGTCCCCTTTGTCACCTTCTCAGGATCAGGTGTTGAGCAGCCAGAGCTGGCGGCTGTAGAGGGAGCTGGGCCTAGTAGAGCCCAGTAGTCTTACTTGTGTAGTACCTACTGTACCGTTTCTTTTGTGTAGTGAGTATTTTTTTGTTATCACTGTACTCTTTTATTGTAAGCATCATGTTTATGTACCTGTTTATTTCTCTACTGTTGTGGTGGTGTGTACTGTAGTAGTTCTTTTCTTTACTGCTGTATTTTGTTACTGTTAGTTATATACATGGTGAATGTGGTTTATTTTACTGCTCTTTTGGTTACTTTCTCGTTGGACGCCTGGGTCTTGGGATCAGTCGAGTCGGTCCAATTCTTGTGTCTCGTAGGGATTCGGGAATCGGGTCGTAACACCCCCCCAAGAGGTTTTTGGTGCTGTTTTCAGATCTAAGAGCGAAGGTTCTTAGGTAAGAAATTAGACCTTGATGAAGGGGTGATCGGTGAATTTAAAATCGAGGGAAGAAGAAAGCGATAAAATGGAATGCAAGGGAAGAGTCATGATCAAGTGAATGTGAGTGGATTCTTCTCCTCTGATCTGAATTGATTAGAAGAGGTGTGGGATCTACTCTATTTACTCCTGAACTAAACTACACATTCATCAAACAAGTCACTAATTAATCTTACTCTTAGAAAGCAATAAATCTAGGCTATGAAAGCATTAAATATCCTAATCTAATTGGGACGAAGATGTCTAAGGTCACCCGCTGTTCGGTTAGTGACGATGAAAGGGGAGAAGACCAATAGCTGAAGAAGATGTCTCAGGTCCACTACTCGGTTGGCTGGTGGTGAATGAAAGGAGGAAACCAAGTTGGCGTTGTCACCACAGACTGAGGAAATGTGGTGAGGAAGCTACAGGTATGGACGAAAGGACCGCTCAAGTGGAGGGAGCGACAGTGTGCACGCGATCAGGGAAGGTGCTTAAGTAGAGTGAGAGAGTGATTCCCGTCACCGCATGGTGGGACAAGTAAATAGGGCTTGGGTAGCAAGGATGAGAGGAGAGGGCGCGCGAAGTTTTCAACTCAAATCGCGGCCACAAGATCAGATCTTGGTGTAGAGGTGACCACACGTGATGATTCACACGAAGGTTCGAATGAAGGGCAGCCACAGATCAATAGGCTCACAAGATGGATGACTGGGATGGCTCCTGTTCTTCGCGTGAACGGTGCTTACGCGAAGAACAGGTGTTCTGTATTCTTTTGGTGAATTTGCATGAAATGCCCCTCAATGAAGGGATAGAAGAATTACAAGAAGGCCCATTAGTGATAAGAATGCCTACAGAGCAGTCCCTGTAGCGTAACAAATTGGTCCCTACGGCCTTCAAGTAGGTCCTTGGAGGTTTCTAATGCATGAATGTTATGTATTAAGGACCTAAGTGAGAATCTTTAAATGCAAGGCCCTAATGATGTCCAAATGTAACCAGATTTTTATTGAGGTTTAATTGAACATTTAGGAAGTTAATTACACTTTTGATTTGAACTTTTGAACTCAATTGTGTGTTTAATTTGCAATTGAATCACCATTTTACATTATTTAATATAATATCTCAATAAGTGACCTAATTATGAATTTTTAGCACAAAATTGATGTTTTAGGCCTTTTTCTCTATTTCCCACACTTAACCCTTTTCATGTGTTAATTTGATAGTGCTTACAACTCATCAGATGTGTTGTGAATTCTTTTATTATTTCGTGTGTATATGATGGATGGCCAAATTTTGGATATTTGACGAATCAACTTGAGTCCTTACTAAGGTAAGGGTTTGGTCGTAACAGGTCGACGCCTAGTCATCTGGCTATAACTTGGTTGGTTGACCAATCGATCAAATAAGTCAATGCCATACAATAGGTGGAAAATTACATAGGTGGTCTTTACTAGTAAGTCGACTGATGGTCAACTTGGACTATAGTGACCACTCGACTGATGTTCGGTTGGCTACTAAAGGGTTCTAAGTTTTGAGTTCTTGGACATTGGAATTCTTGGTGTCGATTGACGCCTGCTACAGTACAATATCACCTGGAGCCTTTCTAAAGTGCACATTGACAGGTGGTTGTCTCCCTATTGAACAGTGTTGGGAATCTAGGCCAATTGAATAGGGAATTTAATAGGTTCAATTTCTAAGAATTCTAGTCGTTGCTGGGCCAACATTTACACTATTGGATGACAGTCGGTTGGTGCCCTATTCAGGATCTGGTTAGCGAGTTGGATTTCCTATCAATTGGCTATTGAAGAGCCAGTTGGTGTATGTTTTGGTTGACACCCTAGAGTTGTCTTGAGTTGTTTTGATGGCTTTAAGGGTTAGGTTTGGTTGCTTACGTTGCCTTAATGGCCAACTAAGGTTCTTAACTCTATTTTGGGCTCTTTTACAAGTATTCTAAAAAAATAAAAGAGCAACAAAATAATATAATAAATACATTAAATAAAAACTAAGTCATATTCTTCATTCTCTTTATCTTCAAGCCTTTAGCTCCAAGCTTTGAGTTAAAAGCTCCTTCTTTCTTCAAAGCTCCTTGATGCTTCCTTTCTAGCCATCAAGCTCCTCCAATCCACCGCGAACTTGAGCTTGAGCTCGTCCCAAAAGCCTTTAACTAATTACATTAATCTTATAAACTAAACACTCAAATGAAATTGTTAAAATACAATTTATTTTGTTATCATCAAAATCACGGATCAAGGTGCACTTGCACCAACACAAGCAACCTTGCCTAATACATTAATCGATGCTGGTAAGCGGTTCATATATAAAAAATGTTGTTGTTGTTGTAGTATGTGTTACAAATACAAACCGTTATCACGTTAATTTTATTTAATTACATAATTTTTACTGGTTTATTTCAACTCGTTCACTGGGAGGCAGTTATTGATATATATCACTCTCTAAATCCAAGATTATTCTTTAATTCCAAAAATGATTAATTTTATATACAATCAATAATGCATAAATGAATCAATTCATAAAGATTGAATTAAGGTTTCATTATGTACAAAAAGAGTCAATGAAAATGCTTGCAAAAATCTACTTACAAACAAGGATCAAACATTACATAGATATATTCTATACTATGTATTTATAAGTTATATTACTAATACTTATATAAATATACACTACTAACTAATATTACATATCATACTAACTTAACTTAATATATTAACATATACAGTAACATATATAGAAGCTACAGCGACAGATACAAATGTCGGTGGACCCAAAAAAAACTATATACAAACTCTAAAGCAAAAACTAGGGTCTATAGCGACAGTTATTTTACCTTTAGTGATGTTTTATTCTATCAGTAATGATATGTAGTTATTTATATACATATATATAGCTATACTACTTATACGTATGCTTATTATTTACCTTATACTTATTTATTTATATTCACATATACGCTATCCATTATACACATACATTTCCTCTTCTTCTATTACTTCTTAAGTCTCTTCTGCGTTCTTCTTCTTCTTCCTTATCTACACACTTAGTCGTTCATTCTTCTGTGCTTAATGGTTCATTAAGGCCTTTTATTACTTAACAAAAAATTGTTAATTAGTGGGCATGCCTTTCGAGGGATACATAACACCCGAGGACCGAGTGGGACCAGACCTCTACTAAGCATGCCTTAATTTCTAATTAGGCCGCTTAATTATGTCTTTAGCTTAGATTTGGGCTTAACCAAGCCCTCACACAGTAACCGGCCCCCGGCCACACACACAGCTCAGAATGCTCAAGTATGCTCAGATGAATGGGTATGTTCGGTTGTTTCGGGCGCCCGACGCCCATGACGATTGAACTACCCATGCAACAAAAACAATTTAAAGTGCTGAGAGCGCTCGCACGCCCACGATGTGGGACTAATCAACCACCTGCACAGCGTTGGAAATCAGGCGGCTATTGCTGATTTTATGATTTTGGCCCTCAATTCGAGGGCCATAATTTATTAGATATTAAAAATAAATTATGTGAAAATAAGGTATTTACATAGTACTATACAATTGTACAATTAATTTGAAATTTTAATTATATTTACTATATAAATTAATTAGGTAAAGTATACAGTTTATACATAACTGATTTTAGGTTTTATTCTTTAATTACGTATAAATAAGTTATTATATGATTTAATTGACCTTATACAGAGTTAGTAAATATGTTAAAGTATTTAATAGATATTTTTATTGTATTTTACAAACTTTATTTCTATTTTATTTATATTTAATTAGTATAATTTTAGATTGTTTTAGTTGTACATTAAGTTTAAATAGTATATACAATATCAATATACTTAAATTAGCTTAAATTACTTAAAATACATTAGTACAAATATACAGTTTAGGTTAGTTGAATTATAACTTAAATTACTAATTTATTTTAATTTAATCTAATAACTTAACTAGTAACTTAATAAATTAATTATTTATTCTGTATATATAATTAAATTAAGATACCGGGTTTAATATGTTTATAATATGCATATAAATACATATATACAGTATTGTAACTTAATATGGTTATTTATAGTGTTTACTACTTTATATAGCTTATTAATACATATAAATTAGTTTAATTAATAATTAGTTATATAAGAAAGATATATACAGTATAATCTAACTTAGATATTTAATTTACATACTACAATGTATACATAAGTTATTTATATTATAAATATGTATAATTCACATTATAGGTTAATAAGCTTACTATATAGCTTATATATATACACTTATATACATAGTATACAAAGGATTTTTAATATTTTTAGGGTTTTTTCACTTTTTATGGTTTTTATATTTGTTATGGAGGTAGGAGAAGAGAGGGAAAGAAATAGATGAGGAGAAAGAGATGTTTTTGGTATTTTTAAGTGTAGTTTCTTTTATTAAGCTTCATGGTATACAGAATTGTCGATTGGTAAATTCTACAAAGTCGGGGGTTCAGATTACCATGAAACTTGGTATGAGTTTAAAGAAATACCTAACCTTCAATTAGAAAGGTTTATTTTACTTTTTTAGATTTTTTTTATATGATTTTTATTTAATTTCAAAGTTCACACATTCTAAGCCTTTCAAGGGTTTTCTAATGTGTGTTAAGGTCTAGAATGGGTCTCACATAGTTTTAAAGGTAGTAAACTGCCTCTAACAGACTCAATGAAATAAATAGCAAAGATATAGCCATAAAAGCATGCGATTCTACATGGATTTCAATTAATTATACAGTTAGGCTTAAAGTATAGCTGACAAAAAAGATTTAAAACGGATTACAAGCATTCACTGAATGTAAAAATGCATTGAAATCACATGACAGCTTGTTTACAATCAATACACCTTTAATACAAGTCAGCTACCTAACACTTAAGATCTAAACCTGCCATCCACCGAGCTATCCAGATAGAAATCTTCTGCTGAAACAGCAGAAGCACAGCAGCAGCAAGGTTCATCCAATGCAGCATAGTAGCTACTGGAATCCAGCAATCCAATAGCTACTAACATCAACAGCTGCTATAGACCAAGCTCAATTCCAGACGACTTAACTGCTGCTGCAGTTAGTCCATCTGAAAAAAAATAGGTCTGCAGCAAAGAAGAATGCCAAATTCAGCAACTTAACAGCTTAAATCAGCCAATTAAATCCCAGATTAGACTCAAGACAACCTGATTAGGGATTTAAAATGACTGTTTCAGTCTATTACTTAGTTGGGATTTGTGGGAATGTAGCTGCAATGGTTGCAATTTACTATAATTGCTGAGATAAAAAAAAAACACAAAGACAAAAATCACTAAATCAACTTCCGACAAGGATTTAAATTCACATAAAAGCCATGCTCAGATGTTCAGCATCTTATATCCAAGTTCCTTGTCACAAAAATCACAACCATTCAGTTCATAAAAACTGTTGATCTAACTCTTTCTAATGTTATAGACAACATGTAGAAAGGGTTAGGATCAAAACAGTAAATCTAAATACTAAATCCCAGGATGTTACACATCTTAAGGGATATTGAGAATCCCTTAAGTGAAAATCAAATTCTTAGAAAAACAATTAAGACTAGAATCCCTAATACAGCCTCAATCAACATGGTTGATCTTCCTTGGCTCTACAAGGCATTCAACACATTGAAATCATCAAAATTAACAGATCAGATTATGTCTCTTTTAAGGTGAATTCTGACTTTAGAATCACCTCAGATTCCCTGCCAATCAGTGAATCAAAATCAAAACACTTTAGTTTGTAAGATAAAAGCATTCAAAGCCCAAATGAATAAAAATCTTTGAAATCTGAATTCATAGAAAATTCAGCAAACTAATTCACTTTTTAGCTTAGATCAGAGGCTTTTGTGATAAACATGGGATGAATGGAAAGTCTCAAATGTGATTTTTGATGCTAATTTCAGATATGAGGTTAGAAACCAATCAGATCTGAAATTAGGTCTGATGAGTGGGTGGATTGCGAAATACAAATCAAGGGAATCAGAAATGAGGTGAAAACATGTAGAGGAAGAATAAAATGAACAATGATTGGATGAATTTCTTCCCCTCTGATCTGGGATGATCAGAGGAGGTGAGGAGGGGAAATTCTATTCTAAACCTACTAATGCTAAACTAATTAGAATAGCAAATTGATTACTAATTCTACATCTAATTCTACTCTAATCTACCTATCTAATGCTACAACTAATCTAGAAAACATTAAAACTTCTCTAACAGTAAGAATGGGACTTGTGGGTCCTTAGCCGGTGGCTAAGGAGGAAGAATGGAGGGAGAAGAGCTCCAGCGGAGTGAAAAGCCTGCTAGTGAGACTTCTGGGTCTTCCTCAGGTTCTACGTGGTCCTTAGAGACGAGGAGAGTCAGAGAGAAGTCGAAGATTACACAGCCAGTGGTTGTGAAATCAGGGAATTGGTGAGGAGGAGAGGCTGGAGTGGAAGAATGATCTCTAAGAATGTAGGGGGAGCGATCCCTTGTGCTCGCGACCACTGAGGTGCTTAAGTAGCAATCTCAGTGGCTCAGATCACTGCGTAGGTGAAAATAGGCGACGAGGGCATCGGTGGCAAGGATGAGAAGAGAGAAGCGCACGGGCTGCGAAGTTGAAAACTGATCGTAGGATGGGATCTAGGGGTTGGGGTGAGCACACACGCCACTTTGCGCGAAGCTTGGACTGAGATCGAGTCGCAGATCAGGATCAAGAAAGAGCGAATGGTCGAGATCATGCGAGATCTACGCACGAACAGTATACATGCGGAGGCTCCAGGTGCCAGGTTCTAATTGGGTAATTTACAGGGAGGCCCTTCTACGATGGGGTAGAACATTTATAGGCAGGCCCATAAGTGGTAGGAAACAATAACTGAATGGTCCGTAAGGGCTTTCAAAGAAGTCCTTGCAGGTTACAAATAGGTCCGGGAAGGTTTTCTAAAGAAGGAAATGTGATGTATAAAGGACCTAAATGTAAATTTTAAGTTTATGATGTCCAAATGCTTTCAAGTTTTTATATGTGCTTAATTGAACTTTTAAGAAGTTAATTATACTTTTGATTTGGACATTTAAAGTTGTTTGTGAGTTCAATTTGCACTTGGATCATCATTTGACCTTTTTCTCAAAGATATCTCAATTTATGACCTAATTATGCAATCTTAACACAGAATTAATGTTTTAGGTATTTTTCTTTGATTCCCACACTAAACCCTTTTTATGTGTCAATTTGGTATTATTTAACTCAGTTTCTGGCTTAACTTTTGCTTTTTAGCTATGATGAGTAGCCACTCATCATACCCCCATGCTTAATTTTTGCTAGTCCCTCAGCAAATAATTCATTAAAGTGCAAAGCAATTTAAGTATCAGTGAGGTAAGTGTGATGAGATATCAGTGAGGTAAGTGTGATGAGGTAAGTGTTTGAAGATGATCTTTAAGCTGAAAAAATTTTCCTAAAAAAACAACTGTGTTTATGTCTGGACATTGTGAGAACCTTATTACCGAGGAAGACTGACCAGAACTCAAGACTTAAATGACGTAGACCATCTCTCGACTAACAAGGACTCTTGACATTTAAACCATAAGTTGAATTCTAGGACTCAGGGGCTTTTACAGAGACTCAGAATGCTACGAGGTTATGGCTGTGCTTTGTGATAAGTCAGGACTAACCAGGTGAATTCTAAAACTCAATCCCAGGGTTTCACTTCTTTTTAAGTCCAGGTTGGTCCTAGGTTCAGCTCGTGTTTTCTGATTGACTCTCAATAAATGAGGAATTACTAAAGCCTAACTCTTATTGTGTTTTGTGGCTCAAAAAAATTTTGGTGGAACAACAGGGTATTTGTATTGAACCATGAAAACATTTTTGGTGGAATTTTCATATTTACAAACTTGGAGAACATACTTTACTTATTCTAAAGAACCTTCTTTTTGAATTTTTTTTTTCTATCAGTATGTCTCCGACAACTTTATTTGCTAGAGTGCACCTAATTTGGTGGGTGAGTTCTTTGGTGGAAAGCGCTTCTCCTAGACATAAAACTAAAGACTAGGACGAAGAGTCTACCTGCATGCACAGGTAAGGACTCTGCCTTCCCTAATGAACACTAGGGTTGAATTTCAGATTCACAAGGTCTTTCCTGACACTGTGTTATGTAAGCCAAGGTTACTTAGACTCTTAACTCAAAGCAAACTAGCGAATCCTGTATTGGTGACTCAGGTACAAGAATACATCCTAAAGTTAGGAGAGATTGTGGTCTATCTTGTCAAAGCTCAAAGTGTATTAAGCCAAAGCTTGAATGAGTCAAGCTACAGTGGCCCAGAAAGTAAAGTAGCAAAGGTTGAATGTCCATAAACACTTATTCTATTTTTGTTTTTAGCTAGAAGATCATAGTTAAACACTTATTTTTTCTTTTCAGATTCTTTTCTCTCCTTAGAAATTTCTTTTGAGTTCTCCCTTAACAATAAAGTGCATGTCCTTTATTGTATTTTTGGGGTTTTTGTGTTTTGTCATTTTTTTGTATTTTTGGCTTTATAATTTTTTTCAAAATTTTTCAGAATTTTTCAAATTTTTTGGTATTTCTGATAATACTATACTATATATACTATAGGTGTGTCTACAATTGCATTTCAGTAAATGATTCACCATTTACACCCTCCCATGCTTAAATAATGCAATGTCCTCAATGAATGAATAGGGTGGATGCAAATGTATGCTCTGCTTTTCACTATCTTAGACTAGGTGACGGAAGGAAGTCGGAATGAGGAGATAAAATCTCTGTGCAGACGATTTCAAGTCTGATACAACATCGGAGTGGAAAGTCGAGCTAGGAAGTGAAATGCATGACATATGTGACAATGAATGTATGCTAAAAATGCAAAGGTAGACATCTAATGCAAATCATGGTGGAAACAAGAAAGGTGAAAACAACTATATACAAGGATAGGTTTTGCTAAGTTTAACGCCTTCAACTAGGTGTAAACCCAGTTGATAATTCAAAATGTAGGAGCGAAATGGTGGAATTAACAAGTCTGAGATCATGTGGCTCAATAAAAGATTTTAGTCTTTGTCCATTGATGGTAAAAGGTTCAGATTTGTCAATCTTAGTGATCTCGACGGCTCCATTATCAAAGATTCTCATGATTTTGAAGGGTCCAGTCCATTTGGATCTTAGTTTCCCTGGGAAGAGTTTCAGTTTGGAGTTGAAAAGGACTTTTTGACCAGGGTGAAATGATTTCCTATGAATGTGATGGTCATGGAAAGCCTTAAGTTTATCCTTTATAAATCCTCGAGCTCTCATAAGATTCATTCCTTAACTCATCTATCTCGGAAATTTGTAATCTTCTGTGATCACCGGCCTTCTCTAGGTCCAAATTACACTTTCTGATGGCCCAATAGGCTTTGTGCCCAAGTTCTACGGGAAAATGACAGTGTTTCCTGTACACAAGTCTAAAAGGAGACATGCCTAATGGGGTTTTGTGATCTGTCCTATATGCCCACAACGCATCAGAAAGGCGAGAAGACCAATCCTTTCTATCAGGTCGAATGGTAGTTTGTAAAATCTTCTTGATCTCTCGGTTGGACAATTCAACTAGTCCATTGGTTTAAGGGTGATATGGTGTAGCAATCCTATGTGACACCCCATACTTTTGAAGTAGGGACTGAAAATGTGTGTTTCTAAAGTGAGACCCTCCATCACTAAAGATGGCTTTTGGTACACCAAATCTAGAGAAGATAAAATCTTGAACAAATTGTGTCATAACTCTATGATAGTTAGTCCTTGAGGGGATGGTTTCTATCCAATTGGAAACATACTCAACTGCTAACAAGATATACTCAAAATCATATGATTTTGGAAAAGGTCCCATGAAGTCAATGCTCCATATGTCAAAGATTTCGCACACTACAATCGGATTCAAGGTCATCATGTCTCGGCAGCCAATACTGCCGAGAGACTGACAACGTGAACATGCCCTACTATATTCGTGTGCATCTTTGAAGATCGTGGGACAATAAAAACCACTCTGCAAAATCTTTACAACAGTCTTTTTGCCAGAGAAATGACTCCCACACGCCTAGTCATGGCAAAACGACAGCATGCTCTCTATCTCCTTATCAGGGACACACTTCCTAAGAATATGGTCTTTGCAGTGCTTGAAAAGCCAGTGTTCTTCCCAGTAATAGTGCTTGGCCTCGGATCTAAGTTTGTCTTTTTGATGTCGGACCCAATTAGAAGGAATGATTCCAGAAGCCAGGTAGTTGACAATGTCAGCATACCAGGGAAGATCAAAATGAATGACCAGCAATTGCTCGTCAGGAAAGTGGTCAAAAATAGGTAATGAAGGAGAAATCGCTTCAGAAGGAAGGCGGGATAAGTGGTCAGCTACCACATTCTTCTTTCCAGCCTTATCACGAATCTCTAAATCAAATTCCTACAAAAGTAGGATCCATCTAATCAGATGAGATTTCGCATCCTTCTTGGCGAGAAGATGTCGAATTGCAGTGTGGTCAGTGTAGACTATAATGTGGGAACCTAAAAGGTAAGGTCTGAATTTTTTTAGTGCAAATACTACAGCTAACAATTCATTTTCTGTGATGGTGTAATTCCTCTGAGCTTCATCTAAGGTCTTGCTAGTGTAATAGATGACTGTGGGTTTCCTATCCAGTTTTTGACCAAGGACATCCCCTACTGCAAAATCAGGGGCATCACACATGATCTCAAAAGGGTGAGACTAATATGGAGGTTGTAGAATTAGTGGCTTGGTAACCATATCACGAAGTGTCGTATAGGCACGAACACAATCGTCAGAGATTTGGAAGTCTACATCCTTAGAGAGGAGATTGGTGAGAGGTCGGGCTATTTTCGAGAAATTCGCTATAAAGTGGCGATAAAAACCAACATGCCCGAGAAAAGATCTAATTTGTTTAACCGACGAAGGTAATGGTAGTTCAGAAATCAATTTTACCTTCGCACGGTCAACCTCTATTCCTCTCTCAGAGATAAGATGACCTAAAATTAGTCCCTCTGGTACCATGAAATGTGATTTCTCCCAAGAAAGTACCAGATTCACATTTATGCATCTTTGCAGGACCTTAGTCAGGTGGTCTAAGCATGCATTAAATGTGCTCTCGAAGACCTAGAAGTCATCCATGAAGACTTCTAAGCAATCACCTACTAAATCGGAAAAGATTGCAGACATACACCGCTAAAATGTAGCAGGTGTGTTGCACAATCCAAAAGGCATCCTACGGAATGAAAAGGTTCTGTAGGGGCAGGTGAATGTCATTTTTTCCTGATCATCGGGGTGAATCGCCACCTGATTGTATCCTGAATAGCCATCCAAAAAGCAAAAAAATCTATTTCCCACCAGTCTTTCCAGTATTTGATCAATGAAGGGCAATGGAAAATGATCTTTCTTCGTGGCTTGGTTGAGTTTTCGGTAGTCAATACATACTCGCCACGAAACTAGCGATCCTTGTAGAGATAACTTCTCCATAATCAGTGGTTATGACGGTAAGTCCGGCCTTCTTAAGCACAACCTTAACAGGACTTACCCATTGGCTGTCAGAAATGGGGAAGATAATTCCATTGTCTAACCACTTAATCATCTCATTTTCACCACCTCTTGAAGTGTAGGGTTCAATCTACACTAGGCTACCTAGTAGGTCTAGATCCTTCTTCAGTGAAAATCTTATGTGATGGGAACACCATCATGAGCCCTAACTAGCTCATTTTGACCCATAAAAGAGAATAAAAGCTCCAACATAACCAACTGGAGGTCTTAATTCACTGAATAACCTTTCTGAGATAAAAGCAAGAAACAAGGGGTAAAGCGACAATTTTATCATTACAGTGCAATAACAGATTTTCTCATGAGCTAAACACAAGTCAAATGGTTTTAACAGGATAATAAGTGGGTTGAATCAGACAGAAAAGGGTTCATGTGAATACTAGGAATTAAATGACTTCTTGTAACCCTAAAGCAGATCCGCTTGATTTAACAAGTTCTGGTCAGGATAAAATTCACTTAAACCCTCTAAAAATCATATAAAAATATTCTCTAGGGTTTAGAACCTTCAATTTGTCCATTGAAACCTATTTTGACCTAAAATGAGGTCTCAGACAAATATTTTCCTTAAATTAGGTTTTTATGTAAATTGCCTAATAAAACGTGGCTAAACCCAAAATCCAACTTCACCATTGGATTCCTTAGGTCAAAATTAGGTTTGTTCCAAAATTTGGACCTAAGAGGAATTTAGCTTGACCCACTTTGCATATAGGTCTAGCCCAATTACATTTCTATCCCTAGATTTCAAAAACCTTTACAATTGACCCCCTATCTTCTTCTTCGTTCTTTGCAATTAGGACCCTCTACCATTATAGCGGAGGGAATCCTACTTCGACGAGATTGAAAGGGCGATTACTCCCTGATCTCTCAGAGAATCCCCTTCAAAAGTGAAAGGGAGATTCTCTGAGAAATCTCCTCCAATGTGAACCTAATTTGAGGCCCTACTTGGTACCCATTCTCTCTTGCGAACACATGAGAGATTCGGGTCTCTTTCGAGTTACCATCGTCGGTGAACATACCTTGCTTGGAAGCTTGGCTTCCAAGCACGAATCCATCCTCAGAAGCCTATTTAAGAGACCCTAAATCGCCCCGCATCTCCTAAGCTTGAATTGAACCAGAGAAACCCCTCCATTTCATCTCTCCTCCTCCCGCCGAACTACTCATCAAGCTCCGGCGAATTCTCCCACTCTCCCTCATTGCGTAGCCACAATATCGGTGGTAGGATCCTCTTCCTCCCGCTCGTCCGCATTGCGCCGCACCCGCCAATGCTACTGCATCCCCTTCGTCCTCGTTGACCTCCCTCACTGAGCGCTTTCGTCTTTAGCATCGGCGATACGAGCTGGTCGCCATCCCTGCCTCCCTCTTTGTCTCTTCACTCTCAGATAAGTCCTCTCACCCTCAATCTATTTTTCCCTCTTTATTTCCCTCGAATGACCACTGCCGCACTCCACCACCATCATTCCCTTCACCTCCGGCCACCACTCCGGTGGGTGCGCCCCACCTCCACAGACCATCTCACTCCTCGCCGACCAGTCCATAAGCTCTGCCCCGACTCACTGAACGTAACCCCTTACTCCATACACTCCTCCACTCACCCACAAGCGCCCTCGAACACACCCACTTACACGGCCGCAATGTGCCCTTGGCACACCCCCACAGGCAGTCCCACGCCACGCCGACCACCGTAGCACACTCGCCGTGCCTCAGTGAAGCCTCTTGAACATTCTGACGTGGCTGCGAGGCCGTTTGCTTGGTTTCAGGTACAGGGGCACGCCGCCATTGAAGCGAAGCTCGAAGCAAGCTTGCAGCTGCTCTAGGCTTCGCCCGCTCCAGGCTCATAGTCCCAGGTTGCACGGGATACACTCATGCACAATTCCAGGCATCTAATTGGTGTCAAAGGCTGAAGCTGTAGCAGCAATCGAACGAAGCATCTCTGCCACAGACGCGCGCGAGGAAGCTGGGTAGATAGTCCCACCTCGGAACTGGACGAAGTGTTGTGCCTGCATAAATTGTTTTTCTGCCAGTGGGTTATCACCTCCTACTCACGGGGTGAGGTCCCCTCTCACTCGACCCGATGCCTGTCAGCGACCACCCCCGCGGACCTGGTTATCCGACCCGACCCAGCACACCTCGCCCACCACCGCACGCCGGTGGGCTTGGTCCCGTGCGTGTACTTGACCCGATTACCCGAGAAAGTGGTTCTGGGAGAGCGAACCTAAGAGAGAAAGAAGAGAAGAGATCTCGCACGGGTAGGGGTAGGTTTTGCTCTGCAAGGGAAGGAGAAGACAAGGTCGAAAAGGAAGCTAAAGGTTGAAGCCAAGGAAGAAGAAGGAGGAAGCTGAAGTCAGAAGCTGAGATGAAGAGCTGAAGAAGAGAGAGGAAGGAAAAGGCTGAAGGCAGAAGAAGAAGGTTTTGAAGGCAGCCGAGATCGAGAAGCAGAAAGAGGAAGAGAAAGGCTATGGCAAGAAATTAGAAGAGGAGAAAGAAAGGAGGAGATTGAAAGCAGCCGCCAAAGAAAAGAAGAAGGAGAAGAACTGTAGCATCAATATTTAAGGTGTCTGATTCACAAATCAGACGTCCAATTTTGTGCTTATTCACATACATTGATTTCTTTAATATTCTGTGCTTACATTTATCTTTTTACACTATAACATTGATTTTATTGCATATTATATTCTTTCAAATTCTCAAGTTGTGATCTTGATTACTAAAGCCTAATTTGCTCCCTGTGTTCGACCTCGGACTTTAAAATTCGAGTAATAAATTGTATTTGTTTTGAACGCTTTTTCGATTGTACTACAACGTGACTTTTTAAAACCCGATCAAGCATTCCTAACACTATGTGTGCAGTAAGAAGGACTAATGCTAGTCAGGTCAGAAAGGCACGCGGTGGATATTCGTGTGATTGTGGAGGTGGTGCTCGAATCGGGTTGTGCTGTGGTGGTGTAGAAGGTTGTTGCAAAGGAGGTCTCTGTGAATTTCTCGACCACGAGAAATTTGGATGATTACGCCATCCAGGGTTATTGGTCTATGTAAATGGGTCATTGTGAATGGCGTGGAGCTCCTTCGAAGCTCTGGAAGGTGCAGGGAAGTTAGTGTAGGGAGGAACAAAGGTTCCTCCAACTGATGAAGGATATGGAAATGGAAAGTCCGGTAGTGCAGATTGTGTCACGGAAAGGTTACTCATAGTTTTCCTCCCTGTGGGAAATTGGGAAGAAGTGTGTTGTGCAGGTGACTGAGAAGAAGGAGATGATGAAGGTTTAGAGAGAAATTTCCATACTTCATCTACTTTCTTCTCGATTAAGCCTCCCTTATCCAACTGACTAGCCACTATCTCTAAGTCTCTGCTATAGGATTGGGCTTCGTGTACCCCCATATGTGAGTGGGAATGTGAGGACTTTCTATTAAACGTGCTCATCGAAGTATTGTTAATAGAGTTCTCAGCCATATCTTCGAAGAGCTCAAAGGTTGAGTCCTTGTCCCGACACAGGAAATTGCCTCCACAAGCGGCATCTACAAAATTCCGTGTGTCATCATGGAGCCCATGGTAGAAGATTTGGACCTGTTGCTAGCGTGGGACACCATGGTTGGGCTATATGCCACTTTGGAAGACCATGGTGTGGGCACTTCCTTAGGAGGTCATTATACCTCTCCTAAGCCTCATGAAATTGCTCACTGTTTTGTTGCACAAATGAAGTTATGGCCCAGCGAAGTGCATTGGTCTGCCCGATTGGGAAGAATTTCTTGAGAAATGCTGTGCACATCTCTTCCTAAGAGTGGATGGGTCTCCTAAGGGTGTGCAACCATGGCGACGTTTTGTCCCACAATGAAAATGGGAACATTTTCATGAGGACTATTAATAACCCGATGTTTCTTGGTTTAACAGTTTTAGCTAATCAAGTTAAGTCTTCCAAATGAAGAAAGGGATCTTCACTTGTGAGACCATCGAAGTGGAAGTTAATTAGGGCAATGACATTAGGTTTTAAATCAAAATTGTCCTCGCCCATGGGGATCCGAATTTGCCTAATGGTCTTTGTAGCAGCAGGATTTTGATAGGAACTAAGAGACCTGGGTTCCTCCCTTTTAGGGGGAGGGAGATTTATTTCCTCCAATGTTTCCCTTATGGCTTCGATTTGTTCATTATACAGTGCCATTTGGCTTGGAGGCGGGTTATGGGGTCTACGGCTCCACTACCACCTGGTGGGATTGGAGGGGGGTGATTTCCTCCCTTGGGATTTGGGGGTGGGCGTGCAACCATGTTTGTGGAGGAGGATGATAATTCACCCGTTTCTACTCTTCTAGAATTATCAGACAAGTCAAATAATTTAGGATTTTGTGACCTCCTCCCAAACATGCACTACCGCAGGAAGAATTGGGGCGATGAGAAGGGAAAGGGGATGAGAGAAACAACGCCGTAAGGGTACACTTGATGACAAATCAAAGCAATCAATTTCCTAACCTCTACAATGTGCCCTTAGACCTAAAGATCTAACTTACCTACTATCACATCGTATGGAACCAAATGAGAGCATCGCGGAACCACTGGGCTAGATTGAAAGGCCATCTGCCCCAGTCTTAGGCACCCAATAGCACGCGGGAACCTACACGAACACGTATGCATTACACATAGGTAGTTAGACCTCCAATCCTTAAGAGGGGTCAAGTTGCTACCAGTTTTAATTTAGAGGCTTAGGATCAAGTGCTCAAGGAATGTGAAGGGCATTGTATACGGGTAATGCCCAAGTGCGTCAATTTTAAGAATGTGTAAATCAAGCATGTAACGAGGAAATCTCCCCGAATTGAAGTTTTAGATGGTGAATGGCTTTTAGAATTTCAATCTCAAGTAGTATGGATTTTATGATTCCACTGAATTACCAATTCAACCAATCTCCAGGTTTTCAGAAAATATAAGTTCTTAATGCCCAACAAACCATTCTTCAATTTGAATTAGTTAATGCATGCTAAAAATGCAATGGGCTTCCCTAGATGGAAATTTCTAGGTGTGAATGCATGAGTCTATTTTAATTCAATGTGAAAGGGAGCCAAAACACTTCAATTCAAGTGCTCCCAATCACCAAAATGATAATCCACACAAGGCTTAACCACCAAATGATGTAAGAAACAATGAAAATGTTGGGGTTGAAATATTTGGGATCGAATCTAAGGCAAATGTAAAGTCATGATTGGGTTGGAATCAACTTAATTCCAAGGCTGCCCACCAAATATGTGATCCCGAAATGCTAATAAATGAGGGAAGGAAGGATGGCAATCAATCAATTTTTATCTTGCCTCTAAGAAGACTTCACACAACGAAAAAGGCAAGAATCAAGATTCTTTGATTTTAGCTATGCAAAGTTTGCGGGAAATCAAGGGGCTGTGGGGGTGATAGCAAACAAGCAACAAGTGGGTTTTAGTCAGCTTGTCTTAAGAAATTCCCAAGAAGTGTTTTTAGGTTTCTGAAATTTCTAGATACTTTTTTTTCTTCTTTTTTTTTTCTTTTTTTTAAGGTGACCGGATGACCTAAGTTACTAAGAGGAAGACAACTACCTCCTCAGCAACGTAGGCGAACCTCCATTGCGGCACCAACGACTTCATGCTCTCACACCCGCCTTGGATTTGCTCACGTCTCAGATCTCCTCTACGTGTCTCCTCCTTGCAATAGGTACACCTGTACACAAACAAACAAAACACCCGTAAAGAGAAGGGTGGGAGAAGAGAAAATCAAAGGAAGAGAGTAGAAACTTACTTCAAATAGCACCTCCCCGGCAACGGTGCCAAAAAATTGTGATGCGAACTCGAATAAGACTTATTAATATGGTGATATTATCATTGAAATTAGTATAGTGAGTTAACCTAAATCGAGTTTACACCAGTTTCACAAAATTTTTAACCTGACCTACTTGATTTTATCTTGATTACTTTTAGGCCTAGGGTTGATCTCAGGGAGGTGGGGATTAGGAGATCAAGGAGTTTCTACGCCTTTCTTAAAATGTATCTCTTCCTTACGTTTATTATATTTTTGGTTTTTCTACTTTTAAGATTTTTTTGTGGTAATGTTGTTCTTGAGGCACATCCTAAAAAATGAAGTCCTTGACCTTGATTCAAATGGTCCTTGGTTTGAAGCCAACTTAAGATTCCAAAATCGATCTTGTTACTCACAAGATCAAGTACTTGCAAGACAAGAATTATCTTTACTCTTTTATACTTTTTTTTTGGATCTTTTTTAATAGCAAGAAATAACAGACAAATGAAAGCAGACTAAATTGCAAGGAAAGAAATGAAAAGAAATACTTAGCTTAATATATATATGTGTGTGTATATATGTAGTAGATATAAAATAGATATATATAGTTATATATTATATAGATAGGGGTGGAGGTGGAAATGGAGATGGAATGTAGCACAGTGTCAAGTTGGTCCATGTCTAGCAAGACGCAACCAACAAGACTAAGTGCCGCGTGGAGTGTGGAGCGGGTGTGTGTGTGGGTGGGTGGAAGCGCTTGCTTTGTGTAGGTATAGGAAAATATTGGCAACTGGTGTAAATATTCTCGTAATACGATGTGCGGTGAAGGGGTGAGTGCACGGGTATGTTGGTAGTAGATGTGAGGTGAATGTGTGTATGGGAGAATGTGGATATATAAGTATATATGTATATATATGTATCTATAACTATATATATATGTATATGTATATATATTTATGTTTATATAGATATATGTGAGGATGAGAGTGCGTGAATAGATATATGTTTATATAGATATATGTGTATGCGTGTGAGTGTGTAAGTGTCTGTGAGTGTGAGTGTAAGTGTGCGTTTGTTTAGGTGTGAGCGGGTGTGTGTGTGAGTGTGGGTAGCCATTTAAGACATCTGCGGCGCGGTGGAGTCATCTGGAGAGAGAGAGAGAGCTGTGTGCTGGAGAGTGTATGCTCGCAAGCACGAGGAAACATGCAGCGCATAATAGTTGCGTGCCGGATGACACGCATGCGCTGCAGGGGTGAAGCGCACAGCGCTGAGAGCGGGAGCATGGGAGAGTGCAGCAGTGACCGAGAGTAGCAGGTCACGGAGGGGAGAGAGTGCGACTTGCCACCGGATAAGAGAGAAACTTTTCGGTGGCTACAGTGTCACGCAGATCACGCGTGAATAGTGCACTCAGTTGAGGGTAATCAACTGAGGTGATTTCGACCAGCGGGGGTGTGAAAATGGGCGAGGATGCACGCAAAGCACGCAGAAGGGAGATCCTGAGGTGCGCGGAGGCACGTAGAGGGCCATGGCGAGTGCACGGTGGCTGAAGGTGAGCTTCAGAACTTAAAGCTCAACAATGGCAAAGGAGAAGAAACTGAAAACAAAAACGAAGCAGAAAAGAAAAATATGCAAATAAAAAAAACTAGGCAAGAATCCACCACACCCACCTGCTCACGAAGGAGCTTGTGGTGGTGGGGGGTCTGAGACCATTGTGAACTCTCTCCTACACACAGTGTACCTCTTCTCAACTTGTGAGAAGAGGTGCTGTGTATGGAGAGGGAGAGGGAAGGAGAGTGCCTGGCGGGTGCACATGGTGTTGTGTGTGTTGTGTGAGTTGTCTGAGGGTGGAGATGGTGCATCTAAGGGTGGAGATCGGCCGTTGGGCATGGGAGGGTGCATGCTTTTTTATAGAAGGGCTGCACGCCTCTCCCCATACTGCTGGTATGAGGAGAGGCGAGGAGACGTGCACAGCACCATGCCCTATCGCATGGAAAATAAAAAATGTGAATGGTGAAATTGCAATGCAACACACAATAAAGATGTTAATTATAGAAGTGTATATTTACAAATGCAAGTATGGCTACATAAGATGCATGGGTAATGCTAGGAAATAACATAAGATGGGTAATACAAAAAATTTTGCCTGATTCCATGTTGAACGTACGAGTTGCTACGCTAACGTGTTTGGTTTTGAAAACCTTGTCGTTGCAGTTTGAAAGCGAAGAACTCGTGTTCAAAAAATAAAATTTATACCGAAATGAAAATTCTGGGTTGAACACAGGGAGGTTACGTCGATCTATATTCGCAATTATATATATATATATATTTTAGAATTTTTCTTGAAAAAAGCGAGGCGATGTAATTACAATGAAGCCATAACAACAATCAGACTAAAAAGGGGGGGGGAGAGAGAGAAAGCATGCATTCAATAATTCAAAATGTTTATACAATAAAACCAAATAAGAATTACACTAGGAAGTGGGAAATCAGCTACACTAGAAAGCAGGAAAATTCTACACTAGAAAGCTGTAAAGAAGAATGGGAGAGAGAAGTTATCCTCCTCGATGACCGCTTGGAGGACGAGCCGGACGGGATGATGGCTGGACGAAGGAGGACGAAGCAGGACGAAGGAGGTCGAAGCAGAAGAATGGGAAAGAAGCAACACGTCGTCATCGTCGCGGGATCCACTTCCGAACGGGGGACGAAAATTTGACTTTATCTCGTGAGGAGCATCCCGGGTGTGGGACAAGCTTCTCTTGAGCTTTGGAGAGGTAGAGAAGAGAAGGGATGAGAATTTCGTGCGGAGGGGTCTCCTTTTATAGTTGCAAGGAGTGGGGGCAATTTGGTCATTACATCTTTAAAAACATTAATTTAGGACCTTTAGTGACGGATAAAACTGTCGATAAAGGTCTGAACGTGGGCGTAGTGGGTGGCCCGCGCACGCCCACTTGCTTGCCTGCGCGCGCAATGCACGTGCACGTCTGGCCATTCTCAGCTGTCTGATCGCGTGCGATGCCGCGTTACCGCTATGCGTGCAATAGCACGTCATCTTGAATGAGCGCACGCGGCCGTTGGATCGTGATCGTGCGGTCGATAGAAGGCATGCTTGCACTCCAATTTCAACGTGGCAAGGCTCAAACACGTGCTATCGCTTCGCGTTAGAGAGCTCAACCAACGCGCTGGGGGCGCATTTGTGTCGAGCGCCTGACTTTAGCGCGGGTGCGTCGCAACGGGGAAGGGTGGATGGGGAAGCCTTCAGCGGGTGTGTGCGGGCAATTGGGCGGCCGAGATGGCGTCGTGTGGCGCCATCTTGGCCGTCCATCTTTTGGATAATGTAGATGGTGTCACAAGTGTCAGATTGACTTGATTTTTACATCGTTAGGCTGCAATCATCGATCTGAATCCATCCGTGCGATCGGATTTGTCGTTTGAAGTGCAGATTCACACCATCTTGGCCCTTGATCTTCTAGGGTTCCCCGATCACTATCTGATGCTACAGATGTCTGATTAGGGAGATCTTGGAGTCGTTGAACTCCAATCGTCGCCCTGATCACATCTGTACGGTTGGATCTTGGATCCGAGGCCCTGATAAAAAGTTTGCCCCGTCCAAGAACATAGATGGAGACAATTAACCTCCATTTTATTCAAACTACTCTAAATGCAATATAATGCATGTTATGCAATATTTATAGCTTGCAATGCAATCCTATGCTTAAGAACATGCATAAATAGACATCTTAAGCAGTGTAAATGTGTTTACATCATACCCCCATGCCTATCTTTTGCTTGTCCATAGCAAAAACTAAATGCTATTTATACAAGAATTAGATTGGATTATTTAGGCATGAGTTATTTTCAATCATTAAGAATCTGTCTACTTAGGATCTGAACTTTCAAGGACGCAACAGTGCTCGAGTATCTGCAAAAATGCAGACTGCCTCAAGCCCTCTCCTTATTCAAAGAAAAATTTCTTTTTCTCTTTTTCCTCTTTTCTAATTTTTTTGGATTTTCAAGTTTTAGGGTTTAAGAGTGGCTTTCTACGACCATTCAACTCACCCAAGATTTGATGAGAACCCTAAGTTCTAAGCATCTTATTATGAATGTGGTAGACTCGTTGACTGATAGTTAAAACGGACTTCGGATTTCTACACCTCTAGGTGACCTAAAAAGAATTCTGCCTAAAGGTGTATCTTCACAACCGGTAGCTTTCTCCCTACTCTTATTTTTTTACGGGGTCAACACAAGGGTGAATCTAATGTATATCTCCCCGATTTATTCTACTTCTCCGCTTCTTCCTAAGTATTTTGGGAATTTTCAGTGCATTTATTGAGTTGGATTCTGGACAACCGATTGATGAGCTGTTACCACCGACAACTTGCTAGCTGTACTCATGAGGCGAAGTGTGGTTTATTTGTTTTTTTCTTTTCTTTTCTCCTTTTTGTTTTGATTTTTTTTTTTAAGTTGGTGGCTTCCCTTGTCTAAGATTTACCTAAAGGCAGCAAAAAGAGAAAGATCCAGTGACTAGGCTCTGGATAACCTACCTATGGGTTGTTACCCACGATAACTTGCCAGCCATATCACCCTAGAAGGTTCATTAGCTACCCAATTTCCATTGGAATCGTCGAACAACGAGTCAGTGCAAAGAAAGTGTGTAGATGCTTAAAACTCAAAAATTCCCTCAAATCAGAGGGTGGGTTGATAAGTCGTGTACTTATCACCCAAAATTATTTGCTCCAATTACGATAGAATTAAGATGGCAAGGACTCAAAAGACAAATCCATATTTTAGTGGATACACGGGCTGATTAAGTCCAAAGACCTGAAAGGTCTTCAGGTCTTTGTGTTCAGATCCTAATGTAAAATTTCCTAAGATTGAAAAGTCCTAATGTCCAACTAATCCTTCCTAATTTTGATTTTTTTTTTATGTATAAATAAGAAGAGAAAAATAATTTACATGAATTTCACAAGCTGACCAAATGATTCAAAAATGAATTCACCCCCCCATGCCTAGCTGATGCAATGTTCTCATTAAAAAAGAGACATGAAAGAAAGGGTAGAATATGAAAGATGTCACCTGAATATGAAGCTCGTATCAGCCTTGTGTCCTATGTACAACTGCTCAGTTTAATGACGTCAGCTAGGCGAAGTCCAGCCAAAGAAGTCACAGAATGGCTGGAGCAACTATGTCTGAGACGGGTTCTGGAAGAATACGGTCAATAACAGGCTTCAGACGTTGACCGTTGACTTTAAATGTGTTACTCGTCTTTGGGTCAGAAATTTGAACGGCTCCATTTGGAAAAATCTGGTCAATTATGAATGGGCCATTCCATTTAGATCTATGTTTGCCAGGAAAGAGCTTAAGTTTAGAATCGAATAACTAGACCTTCTGGTTCGGCTCAATGCTCTTGCAGGAAATCAGTTGATCATGTAGAGCTTTGGTCCGAGCCTTGTAGATCTTGGCATTCTCATATGCATCATTTCTAAGCTCCTCCAACTCAGATAGTTGGAGTTTCCTGGTCTTCCCAGCTAAATTCAGATCTAAATTACATTGTTTGACTGCCCAGAATGCCTTGTGTTCAATCTTTACGGGTAGATGGCATGCCTTTCCATACACCAAACGGAATGGAGACATGCTGATGGGCGTTTTATACGCCGTACGGCTGGCCCAAAGAGCATCCTCAAGCTTTTGAGTCCAATCCTTGCAATCAGGCCTAACTGTTTTCTGCAAAATGTTCTTAATCTCTCTATTGGAGATCTTGGCTTGTCCATTCGTCTGGGGATGGTAAGGTGTGGAAATTCGGTGATTAACCCTGTATTTGGCCAATAAATTCTGAAATTGGGCATTAGTAAAATGAGTGCCACCATCACTGATGATAGCCCTCAGAATCCCGAACCTACTAAAGATATTTTTCTTGACAAAATCGATGACCACCTTGTGGTCATTGGTTTGGGTGGGAATCGCCTCAATCCATTTGGACACATAATCAACAGCAACAAGAATGTACTGATGTCCAAATGAAGGGAGAAAGGGTCCTATGAATTCAATGCCCCAAACATCAAAAATTTCGACAGGAAGAATTGGGTTTAGGGGCATCATATCTCTCTTAGTTATGCTCCTGAGTGCCTGACATCGAGAACATGACCTTGAGATATCCTGGCCATTCTTGAATAAGGATGGCCAATAGAAGCCAGATTGTAAGATTTTTGCAGCCATCTTTTTCTTGGAGAAATGTCCACCACACCTAGATGCATGGCAGAACTCGAGTATACTGTTGAATTAATTCTCTGGTATACATCGGCGAATAATTTGATCAGAGTCGATGCGGTACAGCTCAGGGTCCTCCCAGAAGTAGTATTTGGCCTCAGATTTGAGTCTATCCCGTTGTTGTTTGGTCCAATCCTGGGGGATTTGACTAACGGCCAAATAGTTAACAATGTCAGCAAACCATGGGGTGTGAATACCTAAAACTGTAAGAATAGTTTCGTTCGAAAAAGTGTCAGTAATCGGAATGTCCGGACGAGAGGAATCACCTAGGAGTCTCGACAAATGATCCGCTACCACATTTTGTACCCCAGTTTAACCCTTGATTTCAAGATCAAATTCTTGAAGCAGAAGAATTTAACGAATAAGTCGGGGTTTAGCATCCTTTTTGGCCAAGAGATGTCTCAAGGCCGAGTGGTCAGTATAGATGATAACATGAGACCCTAAGAGATTAGCCTTGAATTTTTCCAAAGCGAACACTACAGCTAGTAATTGCTTTTCAGTAATAGTGTAATTCCTCTGGGCTTCATCCAGAGTTTTACTAGCGTAGTAGATGACAGAAGGCTTTCTATCAATTTTCTAACATAGGACAGCCCCGACCGCGTAATCAGAAGCGTCGGTCATGATCTCAAAAGGGACTGTCCAAATTGGTGGTTACAAAACTGGAGCGCAAGTGACTGCCATTTTCAGGAAATCAAATGCCTTTCGGCTTGATTCGTCAAAAACAAACGGTGTTTCTTTGACAAGAAGATTGCTTAAGGGACGAGCAACCTTCGAGAAATCCTTGATGAATCTTCGATAGAATCCCACATGGCCAAGAAATGATCGGATTTGTTTAATAGATGTGGGAGGAGGAAGTTTAGCGATAGCATCAACCTTAGCTTTATCCACTTCAATTCCTTGTTTAGAGATTACATGACCCAAAATGATGCCTTCTTGGGTCATGAAATGACTCTTTTCCCAGTTAAGGACCAATCGTGTTTTGATACATCGCTTAAGAATCATTTCCAGATTAGACAAACAAGAGTCAAATGATTCTCCGAAAATAGAGAAATCATCCATGAAGACTTCCATAAACTCTCCCACCATGTCAGAAAATATGGCTAGCATACACCTTTGAAAGTCGCAGGTGCATTGCATAACCCGAAAGGCATCCTACGAAAAGCCAAGGTTCCGTAGGGACAGGTGAAAGTAGTTTTTTCTTGATCCTCGGGATGGATAGGAACTTGGTTGTATCCCGAGTAGCCATCAAGAAAACAGAAGTACTTCTACTCGACTAATCTTTCCAAGATTTGATCGATGAAGGGCAGGGGAAAATGGTCATTTTTAGTGTCTATGTTCAGCTTCCTATAATCAATACAAACCCTCCAAGAGGAAGCTGAACGAGTTGTGACAAATTCTCCTCTCTCGTTAGTCACAACAGTAATCCCAGCTTTCTTCAGAACAATCTGTACGGGACTTACCCAGGGACTATCAGAGATTGGATAAAAAATTCCTACATCAAGTCACTTGATGATTTCCTTTTTGACCACTTCTCGTATATTTGGATTCAATCTCCTCTGCATCTGGCGAGAAGGGAGGGATCCATCTTCCAAGAATATTCTATGATTACAGTAAGATGGCTCGATCCCCCTGAGGTCATAAATGGTCCAACCAATTGCCTCCTTATGTTCCTTTAGGACCTTGATCAATTTAATCTCTTTCTCCTTTGTCAATTTTGCACTGATAATCACAGGGAGCATCTTCTGAGGTCCTAAAAATTGATATTTCAAATTCTCAGGCAATGATTTCAATTCAAGCTGGGGCGGGTTGATGATTGATGGTAGGGTAGATGCTGAAGATTCAACAAGAGGAAGAGGTTGTGAGTGAACAAAATCAATAACCTCTTCATAAGATAGCAGGTCAGCCATAGAGGGTTGCGGGTCAAATTCGTCATCCAAGGAGGAACTTTCGATTGAAGAAACCATCAAACAAGTTTCAATGTTTTCATTATCCTCATCAAGTTCCTTAATAAATCCACAATCCTCAAATTTGTTGATCGCCTTAAAAATATCCAATTTCATTCGTTGATCCCCAAAGGCGATTTCCATGCTACCGCTTTCACAATTAATGTTGGCCTTAGCGGTAGCCAGGAACGGATGCCCCAGAATGATGGGCGTGTTCCTCAGATTCTCAGGTACATCCATGTCAAGGACAAGGAAATCTTCAATAATGCCTCACGGATTTGTGACCGAGCGGTCCACTAACTGTAGCGTTACTGAAGTTGGCCGAAGTTCACCTAATCCAAACTTCTCGTAAAGAGAAGTCGGAATTAGGTTGATGGATGCACCCAGATCCAAAACTGGTCTGTCAAATGTGTAATCTCCGATGACGCAAGAAATCAACGGAGCACCAGGACCTCTCTTTTTCTGAGGGAGGTAGTCCAGGATAACAGAATTAGCCTGCTCGGAGAGTACCACCTTCCTCGGAACAGATTCTCTCGACTTACGCTTTTGTGTACATAAATCCTTTAAAAATATTGTGTAAGCCGGTATATGCTTGATAGCATCAAGGAACGGGATATTAATCTCAACATTCTTAAATAGATTCAGAAAGTCCTCATTGCTATCAACAGACTTCTTTTTCTTTGATTTGGTTAAGGATTCAGGAAAAGGAACATGAGTCAGATCTTTGGAATCAGGTTCCTGAGCCTTGATTTCTCCTCTAGAATTCCCCTCTCTCTCCTCAGGTTCTCCAGGATTCAAAAGATCAGAATAGTGTGGTTGTGGATCCTGAGTCTGCTTACCACTCCTCAAAGTGACAGAATTTGTAGATGCATAAGAATTCGGGTCAGGAAAGATTGGAGGGGCTTGATTAGCCATGAATTGTTGATTTGCAGAAAAAGAAGAAGAGGACGAGGAACCCTGCTCAACCACCTGAGCATGTGCGTGTGGGTCCCTCTGATTTCCGTACCCATGGGCTTGGTTGCCCGAATTAATAATATTTCGTGGGTTGGGTACGGGTTGGGATGGTAGAGATCAGGGTTGACGAGAGTTAGCAATGAGCTCGAATTGCAAGTTGTCCAACGAGGTTTTCATTTGCTGCATGAGCTGGAGCATGGATCTTTGCATCTCTACCATTTATCGGTTCAAATCAGCTTGCCCTGTGGGTTGACGAGCATTCCAAGCTGGCTGATTGACCAGATTCGGAGGCAACTGAGTATATACATGACCTTGACCCATTGGTCGTTGTGGAGCATAGTTGACGGGTCGGATTTGGTTATGTTGCCCCGGGTTTTTCCAAGAGAAGTTAGGGTGGTTTCTCCAACCCAGATTATAAGCATTAGAGTAGGGGTTGGATCTAACATTCTCTTGTATAGCACAGACATCCTCAGAAGGTGAGGATGGAGAGAAAGAAAGGGAAGGATAAGAAAAACTAGGATCAAAGGCCCCAGTTTGGAACCTGTGGGGTTTCGAAAAATGCTGACTCACAGGTTGAGCCGCATCGAGTTGATTCACGAACTCCCGTCCAGAAGGAGCTCGTGAAGAATGGAATCCTGAATTTTGGGATTGAGTGGATCGAGAGTTGTTCATAGAATTGCCAGCCATCCACTCTTCCATTCTCTTAGCAACCAAGTCCACCTTATCAAGTTTGTTACAAATCAATTCCATATCAAATGAATGAGAGTCATAGACTTCATTGACATTTGATCTGGGCTGTTGGGACCGGTTAAATGTATCCATGGAGACATGTTTGATTGAATTCTCACACATTTTTTCAAATAAATCATGTTCACTGTCTGCATCTTTATTGAGGAAATTGCCTCCGCAAGAAGCATCCACATGATTTCTGAGTTGCTCAGTCAACCCATGATAGAAGATCTACACGAGTTGCGATTTCGGCACCTCGTGGTGTGGACACCTCCGCAATAAGTCTTAGAATTGCTCCCAGGCCACATGAAACTGCTCCCCCGACCGCTGGGTAAAGGTAGTGATTGCCCATCTCAAAGCATTGGTACGTTTGACTGGGAGGAATTTCTTCAGAAAGGTCGATTTCAACTCATTCCAAGTTGTAATTGGTCTTTCTATTGTCCTATACCAATGCGCGGCCTTATCCCTAGGAGAGTGGGGGAAGAGCCTCATGATCATTTGCTCCTCGTTTACGTTTCGTGCCTTGGTGGTTTGGACCAAAGTGGTCAAATCCTCCAAGTGCTGAAACGGATCTTCAGAGCCAAGCTCATGATAATGTTTAATCAGGCTTAACATCTGGGGCTTGATTTCTATGTCACCGGCTGGAATCTGGACACCGGGACGTTCCCCGTAATTTGAAGGATCATAAAAATCCTTTAAGGGCTGAGCGCCCTATATTCTCTGGAACCATTCCTGCATTCTTTGCATTTGTTTCAGCTGCCTTCGAAATTCTTCCTGTGGATTACCAAGCAGAGGAGGCTGTTGGTCGGCCATGGGATCAATTTGACCAAAATCCAATTTGCGCCTCCTAGAATGTTCTAATGGTCCTTTCAATCGGGGATTCAATGACCGTCTTCCCAGCATAAACTAGGAGAAGGTCGGAAGGACTGGGGATAGGGACCCTGCAGCACAACAAAACAAGGCTGTCCTTAAGTGTGGTAGCCCAAGGATCTACTGACTCCCAAAACCTGCCTTAAGATTGTAAATGATTTACTTTACTTGTGTCTGTTCAATCCAACCGGTTAGAACGAGGGACTGGGGAGAAGGTTCTTCCTTCGGCTTTCGCCTCCGGTTCCTAGTGTACCCCCCAGTCGCGGTCGTTTGACGCTACTCTACTAGCTAGACATCAGATTAATCAGTACAGGTAGGTTAATCAAAGACAATCTCAGACTAGGCCCTGAAGAGCGAATCAGACCTTAAGGCCAACGTCTACTTAATTTTATTAACGCCTGGGATTGTGGTGCTTATGGAATGTGATGGGCCCTTAAAATGGGTTGTGCCCTTAATGATTGATTGATATTTGTGTAAGTGCGTGCACAACAAGGGTTTTCAAGCAAGATTATTTGTAATGCGTGGATTTTAATGTTCAAATCTTGCTTAAGTAGCTTTTAGGGTTTCAAATTAGGTGGATTGCAATCAAGTTTCTAGGCAAACCAAGTTGTCAAACACGGGTGAAGATTGTTTTCCTTTAAAACCAAAAAAAAGTGGAGTGCCTGGAATAGACCTAGATTGAAAACCCTAAGGGGGAGCTACTTGATGAGTTGATTTTAAGTAGAGTGGTGCGGCCCAAACAACTCAAACAATTGGCCACAAATGCACCACTAAGTTAGGCACTCAAAGATAATTAACCTAAAATGATTTCTACTCTTTTATGTGTTGCTTTGTGTGTACCGGTTCCACAGATCAGAACTCGGTTGAGTAGAAACAAATCAATCCAGTTAAGTGCCTTGAATGTGGGTGTATGTTGTGTGTTTGTTGAAAATTGCCCCACAAGATTATCTTTTTATTTTATTTTCATATAAATGAGGGTGGACTGAATGTGAGTGAGAATCCAAACAATCAAACTATTCCTAGGATTTATGCAAACACGTAGGTTAATTGGAATTTGAATTTAATGTGGAGAATGAAATCTATGGAGGGGGGAAAAATGGGGAGCACCTACAGTTGTCTTCAACTGCACTTTACTCCAGTCTACCGCTTGATGATTCCCTGATGGAGGTCTCTGCAAAACAATAGACACAAGAGAGAGCAAGTTAGAAAATAATAAAGTGCAAGAAATGCAAAAAGAAGATCAGAAATCGTTGCCTCCTCGGCAACGGTGCCAAAATGTTGAACGTACGAGTTGTTACGCTAACGTGTTTGGTTTTGAAAACCTGGTCGTTGCAGTTTGAAAGCGAAGAACTCGTGTTCAACAAATAAAATTTATACCGAAATGGAAATTCCAGGTCGAACATAGGGAGGCTACGTCGATCTATATTTGTAATTATATATATATTTTAGAATTTTTCTTGAAAAAAGCGAGGCGATGTAATTATAACGAAGCCATAACAATAATCAGACTAAAAAGGGAGAGAGAGAGAGAGAGAAAACATGCATTCAATAATTCAAACTGTTTATATAATAAAACCAAATAAGAATTACACTAGGAAGCGGGAAATCAGCTACACTAGAAAGCAAGAAAATTCTACACTAGAAAGCTGTAAAGAAGAATGGGAGAGAGAAGTTATCCTCCTCGACGATCGCTTGAAGGATGAGCCGGACGGAACGACGCCTGGACGAAGGAGGACGGAGCAAGACGAAGGAGGTCGAAGCAGAAGAACGGAAACGAAGCAGCACGTCATCATCATTGAGGGATCCACTTCCAAACGGGGGACGAAAATTTGACTTTATCTCGCGAGGAGCATCCCGGGTGTGGGACAAGCTTCTCTTGAGCTTTGGAGAGGTAGAGAAGAGAAGGAAGGGATGAGAATTTTGTGTGGAGGGGGTCTCCTTTTATAGTTGCAAGGAGTGGGGGCAATTTGGTCATTACATCTTTAAAAACATTAATTTAGGACCTTTAGTGACGGATAAAACCGTCAATAAAGGTCTGAACGTGGGCGTAGTGGGCAGCTCACGCGCGCCCGCTTGCTTGCCCACGCGCACAACGCACGCGCACGTTTGGCCATTCTCAGCCGTCCGATCGCGTGCGATGCCGCGTTACCGCCGCGCGTGCAATAGCGCGTCATCTTGATTGAGAGCGTGCGGCTATTGGATCGCGATTGTGCGGTCGATAAAAGGTGCGCCTCCACTCCAATTTCAGCGTGGCGAGGCTCGAACGCGCACACTCCCTACGCGTTAGAGCGCTCAACCAACACGCTGGGGGTGCATTTGTGTCAAGCGCCTGACTTTAGCATGGGCGTGTCGCAGCTGTTGGATCTTGATCCAAGGGCGGGGAAGGGCGGATGCGGAAGCCTTCAGCGGCTGCATGCGGGCAATTGGACGGCCAAGATGGCACCACGTGGCGCCATCTTGACCGTCCATCTTCTCGATGATGTAGATGGTGCCACGGGTGTCAGATTAACTTGATTTTTGCGTCGTTAGGCTGCAATCGTTGATCTGAATCCATCCATGCAGTCGGATTTGTCGTTTGAAGTGTGGATTCACACCATCCTGGCCCTTGATCTTCTAGGGTTCCCGGTCTCTATCTGATGCTACAGATGTCTGATTAGGGCGATCTTGGAGTCGTTGAACTCCAATCGTCGCGCTGATCACATCTGTATGGTTGGATCTTCGATCCGAGGCCTTGATAAAAAGTTTGCCCTGTCCAAGAACAAAAAAGGAGATAATTAACCTCCATTTTATTCAAACTATTCTAAATGTAAGATGATGCATTTTATGCAATATTTATAGCATGCAATGCAATCCTATGCTTAAGAACATGCATAAATAGACATCTTAAGTAGTGTAAATGTGTTTACATCATTCCATAACTGAATGTTTAGGGGCTTCGACAAACTAAAACTGTCTACTGAATTTTTTTTTATTATTCCTCTCTCCATTTTTCTCTATTTTTTTTTATCTCCTTCCCTATTTTTTTATTCTTTTATTATATATATATATTTTGTGAGAATCTATGTGTATTTTTGTGAGAACCTTTCAATCATGAATTTCAAATAATTGCACTTTAATTCCCCCCTATGCCTAAGGTTTACAATGCCCTCATTGCAAACAGGATGGGTTCATATTTAGTTTAGTTCATAATTTTAGAACAAGTTTAAGGGTCGGTGGGTGGTTCAGAAATGACTGTTCTTAAATTAGGAACTCTAAAGTGTAGTAGGAGTGATTTGCACAAAGAAGATAAGAAAGGTCTCAGGTTTTTTAGCTGACAAGTTGCCTCCCGTTAAGCGCTAAGTTTACCGCCATTAGTTGGGCATAATGCGGCTCAAGTGGAATGGAGGTCAAGAGATTCCTCGATCTGACTCAAATCATGAAGTTCAAGAAAAGGTTTAAGACGTTGACCATTAACAACAAATGGTATAGAGTCACGATCGGGAGGTGAGATTTCCACAACTCCATTACCAAAAATCCTCCTAACAAGAGAAAGTCTGATCCATTTAGATCTGAGCTTACCCGGGAACAGCTTAAGACATGCATCAAATAGAAGTACGCTTTGACCAGGACTGAATGATTTATGTGAAATGTGCTTATCATGCAAGGTTTTAATTCGATCCTTGTAAATTTATGAGTTCTCGTGCGAGTCATTGCATAGCTCATCGAGCTCGCTTATTTGCAGGCGATGGTGAATACCAGCCTTTCCGAGGTCCAGGTTGCACTTTCGTACTGCCCGATAAGCTTTATGCTCCATTTATACAAGAAGGTGACATGCCTTCTCGTAAACAGTCCTAAAGGGAGACATTCCTAATTGGGTCTTATGGGCGGTCCTATAAGCTCATAATGCTTCCGGAAGTCGGGTTGACCAATCACTTCTATCAGGTCGAACAGTGACTTGCAGAATCTTTTTGATTTCCTGGTTTGATAGCTCGGTAAGTCCATTTGTTTGCGAATGATACAGGGTAGAAATATGGCGAGACACCCCATCTTTTCTAAGTACGGACTGGGAATACACATTCACGAAATGGGTCCTACCATCAGAGATAGTTGCTTTAGGAACATTGAACCAGGAGAAGATGTTATCATGAATAAATTGGATAACAACCTTATGATTATTGGCTCGAGTTGGAATAGCTTCAATCCATTTGGACACATAGTCCACAGCAAGAAGAATATATTCGAAGCTGTTTGAATTTGGAAATGGGCCCATAAAATCAATCCCTCAAATATCAAAAATTTCGCACACGATGATCAAATTTAAGGGCATCATAGCGCGATGGCCCATGTTGCCTAAGATTTGGCAACGAGCACATGCCCTACAGTATTTGTGTGCGTCTTTAAACAAAGTCGACCAATAGAAGCCGCTGATGAGAACCTCATCATGAGCCATAACTAGCTCATTTTGACCTAATACAAAGGATAAAAGCTCCTACATAACTTAGCAAAGGGCTTAATTGAGGAATAAGTGTTCTGAGAAGAAAACATGAAATAAAGGTTAAAAACTGCAATTTCACCATTGCAGTACATAAACAGAATTTCTCAGAGACCGAACATAGGTCAAATGATCTAAATAAGATAAAAAGTGGGTTGAATCAATCAGAAATGGGTTCATGAGTAATTTAAGAATTAAATGACATTCTGTAATCCTAAAACAAACCCACTTCAATTCACGAGGTTTGAGGTAAAGTAAAAATGGAATAAACCCTCTAAAATTCATAGAAAAATAATCTTTAGGGTTTAGAACCTTCAATTTGGCCTTGGGAACTCATTTTGACCTACGTTGAGAACCACGCCCAATTAACAACTTAATTTGGGCTTTTGCATAAATTGACCGATCAAACAAGGTTTAATCTAGAAATAAAATTCACCATCAGAATCCTTAGGTCCTAATTAGTCATGTATAAAAACTTGAGCCTAAGAAGAAACCTTCTTGACCAACTTTACACTTTGGTCCTCATATATTCACTTTTTGACCCTCAACTTTTGAACCCTCATGATAACGATGGCTTCGAGAGATAACCGGGTTTTATTGTTATATCGTTGTAATATAGCCGGTTATTACCATCATTTCAAATATATAATTTTTTACTCGGAAAATAAAAGAGTTCCCGAGGTCGAACTCAGGGAGCAAACTATATTCTAGAGATATACATGTTTCTTTTACAAAAATAAACAACAAAGAGAGAGAAAGAATTTGGTGTCTTTTGTTTCTCCTCGTCTCCGATCTTCTTCTTTCTTCTTTGCAGAGGTGATGTTCTTCTTCTTGTTCCAGCAGTTCTTCCTTTTTCTTCTGTCTTCCTTCAGATCTTCTTTCTTCTTTTCTTTTTCCAGTCCGGACGTCGCCCCTCCTTCTTTCTTCTTTTCCCTTCAGGACGTCGTCTGATTTCCAAATCAGACGACTTAAACTGCCTGTTGCTACAGTGACTCCCTCAGCTTCCTTCTTCTTCCGCGGTCCTTCTTCTTCACCTGTGCCTGTACACTTCAGAGTTTTGCGTCAGAGGAAAAACCTACTCTACCCTCTCCCCCCGCGTCTCTCTCTCTCTGAAACCACTCTTGGGAAAGCTCTCCCAGAGCTGCCGGGTAATCGGGTACGGGTCGTGCCCGGGTCCAGGCCCACCGGCGTGCGTGGTGGGCGAGGAGTGCAGGTCAGTCTAAGTCGGGTCGGGTCAGGTCCGCGGGGCGTGAGCGCGGACGAGACCGGGTAACCGGGCGGGTGTAAGGGGACCTCACCCCGTGTGCTGAGGCAGTAAGGCTAGTGCACAAAATCAATTTAAACAGTGGAAAGTGTGTGAGGCTTACCGATGTGGGACTAAACGCAGACCTTTCCTTGCGTGCGCCTGCTGGGAGACCGCGGCCTGGCTTCTGCAGCTGCGGCTTTGATTTGCGTAGGTTGCTGGCTGGCTGCCTTCTCAAGACTCCCCGTAATCCGCAGCAGCTGGAGACATGGAGTCCTCAAGCCTGGAGCGCGGGAGAAGCTGCTTCAATGTGCGTTAATGGCGGTCGAACCTCAAAACCTGTCGGACACGAATATGGCCTCTCGGCCTGATCAAACCACTGGGGAACCTTCGCCGTGGCACGGCGAAGGTGAGGAGCTGCGCGGCAGGCCTCAAGGTGGTGTCTGGCGGCAGCCCTAGGTTGGACTGCAACCGGAGGAATGGGTTTGTTCGGGGGAGTGTTACGGAGGTGTGGAGTGGCAGTGGAGGGGTGGGGGGTGCTCAGTGTGATGAGGCGGAGGTTCGGTGAGGGTCGGCGAGGTGTGTGAAGCTGTGGAGCGATGGGAACGTCTCGCCGCAGGGTGGCCGGAGTCGAAGGGGGTGACGATGGTCAGGGTCGGTCGAGGGTGTAATTGAACAAATTGGAACCGGGGAAAGAAAGAGGAGAAGAAGGGAAATAGTTCTAACTTACTTGCAGGGACGAAGGGGGAGGAACAGGGCGACAGTCGTATCGACTGTCGCCGGAGAAGACGATGCTCAGGGAAAGGGGCGGCGGCGAGTGGAGAGCCGGAGAGGCGCCAGCTGGGTACGGCGTGGCGCGGGAAGAGCAGGGGAGGAAGTCTCTGCTGCTGGTATTGCGGCAGAGCGAAGAGGAGAAGGGGGAGGAACCGCCGGAGCTGGTGAGCATCTGCCGGAGAGAGAAGAGAGGAAAGTTGGGGGTTTTCTCCGTCAGATCCGAGCTGCCCCAGTCGGTGGAGCAGCGGGGGGTATTTATAGGGATCAAACAGGGAGGAAGGAGGAGGGAGACGACGTGTCTCCCTCGCCGGAGGATGGCCGGAAACAAGAACCCATACTGTCCGTGCGTTCGCACGGCCGGTATGGTGGGTTATAACGACCAGGGGGGTGTCCCTGCGACGGCTGACGACGCAGGGCACCCCCGGTTTACTTGCCAGGTCCCCCCCCTCACCCTGCGCGGCGCCATGCTCCGCGCAAGGTCGCCGGAGCATGGTGCTGGCAGGTTTTGCAGGAGGGACCTGATCGCAAAGAACGAAGGAGAGTTAGGGGCCAAAATGCGAGGGTTCAAAAGTTGAGGGCCAAAGAGTAAATATATGATGACCAAAGTGTAAAGTCGGTCAAGGAGGTTTCTTCTTAGGCTCAAGTTTTTATACATGACTAATTAGGACCTAAGGAATCTGATGGTGAATTTCATTTCTATATTAAACCTTGTTTGACCGGTCAATTTACGCAAAAACCTGAATTAAGTTATTAATTGGGCATGGTTCTCAATGTAGGTCAAAATGGGTTTTGAAGGCCAAATTGAAGGTTCTAAACCCTAGAGATTATTTTTCTATGAATTTTAGAGGGTTTATTCTATTTTTACTTTGCCTCGAACCTTGTGAATTGAAGTGGGTTTTTTTTAGGGTTACAGATTATCATTTAGTTTCTTGGAAGTGCTGTAGCCCTTGCTAGATCATCTCATCCCACTTTTATTCTTATTAAGCTGCTTTGACCTATGTTTGGGACCTGAATTACCCTGTATGCAGATTATACTGGTAAAATTGCATTTTTACCCCTTATGACTTGTTTTCTTCTCAAACTCAGAATTCTCTGAGTTAAGCCTTTCCTTGAGATATGTAGGAGCTTTTATCCTTTGTATTAGGTCAAAATGAGCTAGTTATGGCTCATGATGAGGTTCTCATCATACCCCCATGCCTAGCTTTTGCTAGTCCCTTAGCAAAAACTTAAGGTTTCAACCCTTGTTCTAGACCATGAAGTTTTTAATAGTTTTAGATAAGTGCCCTTTTTTTTTTATTTTTTTTATTTTTTTTTTATTTGAGCATAGATTAGGTTAGAATGCTGACCATAGGCCTAAAAGGTACTCTAGTACCAATCAAGATCCAAATCTGTCTAGCCTTAGCCTCAGTCTTTTAGCAAAGGTTTTTAAGGTCCACAAGAACTAACCTAAGGTTTATTGGACTTCGTGGTTAAAGCACCCGTGCTTGAAATGATTTTAGCCCTGGCTCAGTTCGCAGTGCGTTTTGTAAGAGAGAGATAGAAAGTTTTTCTGTTTGGAGAGTTTTCTCTCTCTTTTTCTTTTTAGTTCTAGCCTAGGATTGGCTTTTCAACACGGTCTGTATCAGATTCCTTGCTCCCATCATCAATCCTCAAGGGTTCCTGGCGATCGATGTTTCGAGATAGCACCGCCCATGGCAACCCCCGGAACCCTGGCTATTGAGATTTCGAGATAATCCCATCCATGGTGTTCCGTGGCCGAATCCAGACCCTGGCAATTGACATTTCGAGATAATGCCATCCATGGAATCTGAATCAGCAGAGTGCTTACACGCCCCCAGTAGGATATGTAAATATCCTAAGAGACAAGCACCGAGGAGATGATATTTTGTTACGCATCTTCGAGGGGATTTCCCGCCTCTCCGCGCTGGGAACTCGTCCAAATCAACTTGTGTTGATCGGCCGCTCCTATTCTAGGTGTTCTTTTCAGAATTTTGCGACGCTTCTGCGTGATTCTGATTTTTACGCTTACTGAACCAGGCTGTGTGTGAGGTTAGGGTGCTTAGGTTACTGAGTCCCGTAAACCAAAAATTAGTTAACGAGGCCGAATACTCCCTAAGCCTTAGACCTAATACTTCAGCTTTTCATTTTCCTCAACCTCTTCAGGAGTGTCCAGATCTTAATGGGTACTAAGAGTCTATTCAAGAATGCCTAAGGTTTGCATTCTTTACTAATCTCCTTGTGCACTTTTCTTGAATGAGGTCTAGAACTTAGGTTAATTCCTTAGTTCCTTACTAATGACTATCACTTTTTCTCATAATTTTGTGCTCCTTTTTCATTTTGTTTCTTTTCTCCTTCACAAAATTTTCCTTCTCCTCTTTTCCTCTTATTCCTTTTCGAAAATTTTTTAATTTTTATGGTATTTTTGGCATATGTGAATTTTTTGTTTGAAACCTTTTCTTACAAGTTTTTGCACTTTCATACCCCCCCATGCCTAAGATTTGCAATGTCCTCATTGTAACCTAGGGGTTTTTATTCAACTAAGTTCATACATTAGGATAGCTGTTTTGATGAGTGAATGGGTCGGGGTGACTGTTGCGGACGATTTCTAATCTCAGATGCAAGCACCTGAGGTGGAGTCGGCTGTCCTAAAGTGTGAACTTCAAGTGCAAAAAGCTGTCAGAACAAGTTTCAGGTTTTCAAAGAGAATGACGGGCTGCCTCCCGTTGAGCGCTAAATTTGATGCCTTCAGCCAAGCGGGAAATGCGATGGAGAGGGGATGGTCAAATCAGCAGAGTTTTGTAAGACAAGCACCTTGATTAAGAGCCTGGTTGGTCCAACCAGGTGCTTGTTCAGATCAACAGGCTGATGATGCAGCCCAAACCCAATCAATCTGGTGGGTTGATAGATGTGGATAAAAAGGTGTGGAACCCACCATAAACTATGAAGCTCAGATGGATGTGGAAGTGTAAACGCAGGGTTTGGCTGAGTCGAATCAGCCTGGTCAGAGTAGGGACCCGTAGAATAATCAATGAATGACGCGGAAACCCTACAGGGGTGATCAGAGAATGATAGAGCATGGTATGTAGTCTGATCAATGTTCGAAACCCGATGTGGAAATGCAATCGGCTCGGTGAGAGGTGAATCTGAATAGAAATTGAGTCCGGTTGCGGGTCGGGGTTTGGGAGAGGTTTTGATCCGTTCTGTGTGTGCGGACGAGGTGGCCATTGTGTACGAGGGTTCTTCTAGAAACAGATGATAGGTGGTTTTCTGTAGAGAGTCCTCTGGGTAACTATCAAATGCCGGAAGAGTGTTTGTAGGATGAAAGGAATCGGATTCGAGAAAAAATTTGGATTCTTGGTTGCAATCACTCTTGGCATTTTCTGTTTTTGGTTCCTGAGGATCGAAAAGGAATGATTCTATGTTATCGGTGATCTCGGGAGTCAGGACCTCAGAGTCGGAGTTAGAGTCATGAGAACTGAGGTCGTAGATAGGCCTGGCGTGTTCAGGAAGGGGAATCTCTCCGCAATTATAGTCAGATTTGAAATTGTCGGAGAGTTGGCGAAAATGAGATTCATGATCATGAATTCCACCACAGCAAAAATCATCAGACGTGGAATCAGCAGCCTGACTGGGTTCTAGCCTATATGTCAATTCTGGGCTCAAAAAGATGTTCTGTTCAAGATCTAAGCTGGTAGGATAGACCCCATTAAAACCTTGCTCATCCAACTCCTCAGTTTCTGTATCATAAATTGGCATGTTTTCTGAAAAATCGATCAGATTTCCTGAGGATGTTGGAGAGGGATATTTATCAAATAGAGGCCCAGAATTATATTCTGTAAAAATTTGATCTTTCTCATAAGGGGCCTCATAATCTTCCCAATAAGTTTCAGATCTAGGTTCTAGGCTTAGGATGTGGGTAGAATTATTAGAACCTAAGTCCGAATAACCTTCGAGGGTCACCTTATCAAAATAAGGGGCGGAATTTATACCCTCAGAAGGTTCAGTTCTGATCTCATTATTGCAGGAGTTTTGAAATTCTAGGCTTGGCAATTCATGGTCTAAGTTTGGCTCATCATTGTGTTCTCCTGCAATATCCCAACCTAATTCAACATTGTCTTCTATTTGGGTTGGGATTTCACAACCACTTTGTGCCTCAATCCCGAGATCTGGGAAACTGAATTGTTCCTTAATACTGTTCCAAGATGGTTCATCCTCTGTTTCTGGTATATACGGGTATTTATGGTTGATAATTTGTTCTACTGATTTCATCATTTCTACCCGTTTTATAAGGGCATCTTGGTGTTGTTCCCAAAGTACAGGATTTGTCAAGCATTGAAGGTATTCAGATTGGTGTAATTTTTCCATCTCAATGTATCCTGTCATGAGCATATCTCGGGTTGATCCTTTTGAAATTTCAGTCAATAGAATTTGGGCACAGTTTATGATGAGCTCACGCCTCGTCTGCGCTCACGCCTCGCGGACCTGGCCCCGACCCGATTAGCCCGACCTGCACTCCTCGCCCACCACCGCACACCGGTGGGCCTGGACCCGGGCGCGACCCGCTTACCAGATTACTCGGTTGCTCTGGGAGATCTTTCCTTAAGAGCGAATTCTGAGAGAGAGACGCGGGGGGAGGGTAGAGTAGGTTTTATCCTCTGACTCTGAACTCTTGAGCGTGCAGGCACAGGTGAAGAAGAAGAAGGACTGCGGAAGGACTGAAGAAGAAGAAGGAAGCTAAAGGAGATACTGTAGCAACAAGTGGTTTAAGTCGTCTGATTAGAAAATCAGACGACATCCTGAAGGCAAAGAAGAAAAAGGAAGGCGAGGCAGAGGAAGGAGAGGAACACAGAGAGGCCAAGTGAAGAACTTTGCAAAAATCTGAAGAAAGAAGAGAAGCAAGAAAAGAAGAAGAAGAGCACGAGAAGAAAATCTGAAGAACAGAAGGTAGAAGAGAAGACCACGAGGAGATAGACAAAGAAGAAGAAACCAAGAGCCAAAGAGGAAGAAAGAAGAGAAGAAGAAGCCAAAATTTTCATCTCTCTCTCTCTACTTTTGTAATAAGAATTTGTACCCCTAGAATACGACTTGCTCCCTGAGTTCGACCTCTGGAGAACTTTATTTTCCGAGTAAAAAATATATCTGTAATGATGGCAATAACTAGCTGTACTACAACGCTACTGTTATAACAAAACCTAGTCATAAGTTGTCGCCACTAGCCGCTTTAAAGGATTTTGGCTGCGGTTTTATGTCCAGAAAAATGACCACCACAGGCTTAGTCATGACAAAATGAGATAATATCATTGACCTCTATGTTAGGAATACATCTCCGGATGATTTGGTCAGCACCGATGCGAAAAAGATATGGATCTTCCCCGAAATAATACTTGACGTCTAATATCAATTTGTCCTTTTTGGCTTTGGGCCAATCAAATGGAATCTAGTTTGATGCCAAGTAGTTGACAATGTCTGCATACTAGGGAAGCCCAGCATCTATGCTCAAAAGATGCTCATATGGAAAATACTCAGTAATAGGTACTGATGGATCAATGATAGATGAGGGAAGGCAGGACAGATGATCTGGAACTACATTCTATTTTCTCGCTTTGTCACAAATCTCTAAATCAAATTCTTACAAAAGCAAGATCTAACGAATCAGACGAGGCTTCGCATCCCTCTTGGTGAGCAAGTGTCACATCGCCATGTGGTCCGAGTATATGATTATGCAGGACCCAAGAAGGTACGACTGAAAATTTTCCAAGGCAAAGACAATAGCTAGAAGTTCCTTCTCAGTGATCGTATAATTCCGTTGGGCGTCATCCAACATTTTTCTTGCATAATAGATCACTACGGGTTTCTCGTCAACTTTTTGGCCAAGGACTGCCCCCACAGCAAAATCTGACATGTCACACATGATCTCAAATGGACGAGACCAGTCAGGGGGTTGCAACACTGGTGCCTTGGTGACTGGACCCTTAAGGAATTTGAAGGCTTCGGCACAATCATCAAAGAAATCGAAGGGAATATCCTTCGATAATAAGTTAGTCAGGGACCTGGCGATTTTTGAGAAGTCAAGAATAAAACGTCGATAGAATACATGTCCCAAGAAGGATTTGATTTCTTTGACCATGGAAGGGGGAGGGAGTTTGGATCTTAAATTTATCTTTACTCGGTCAACCTGGATACCTTGCTCAGACACAAGGTGTCCAAGAACGATGCCTTGAGGAACCATGAAATGGCTCTTTTCCCAGCTCAAGATTAGATTTACGTTGATGCATTGTTGGAGGATTTTAGTCAAGTGGCTCAAGCATTGATCGAATGCTTTTCCAAAGACAGGAAAATCATCCATGAAGACCTCTAAATATTCACCCACCATGTCCAGGAATATTTCCAACGTGCACCGTTGGAAGGTAGCAGGTGCATTGTAGAGTCCGAAAGGCATTCTACGGTACGTAAATGTCCCGTAGGGACAGGTGAATGTGGTTTTCTCCTGGTCTTTAGGATGAATGGCCACTTGATTATAGCCTGAGTATCCATCCAAGAAACAGAAGTACTGATTTCTCGCTAATTTTTTGAGAATTTGATCAATAAAAGGTAGTGGGAAATGGTCCTTCTTCGTGGAGGTATTCAATTTCCTGTAGTCTATGCAGATTCTCCATTAATTTGCAATTCTGGTGGGGATGGATTCTCCGGACTCTGATTTGATAATGGTTAGCCTAGCATTTTTAGGTACCACATGAATTGAGCTAACCCAATGGCTATTAGAGATGGGATAGATAATATTTTCATCAAGCCATTTAATTATCTCTTTTTTCAAGACCATTTGAAGATTTGGATTGAGTCGGCGCTGTCCTTCATGCGTAGGTCGTGAGCCTTCTTCTATAAAAATGCGGTGGGTACAGTAAGGACTTATGCCGGTGAGATCATCTAAGGTCCAACCAATGGCCTTGCGATGCTCTCGAAGGATGGAAATTAAACGCGTTTCCTGATCTGTGGATAGAGAGGAGTTGATAATCACAGGAAACGTGTTGTTTGAACCCAAAAAGACGTACTTGAGATTGTCGGGAAGCGATTTTAGTTCAAGTACCTGGTTCTCAATAGCAGTAGGAAGGTCGGGACTAGCCTGAGGGGGAACTAGAGGTGGACTAGGTTCCTTAAGGTGTAATCGAGATTGGGCTTCTAAGGGTTCTTGCTCAGGAATATCTATATCCACATCAGTAATAGGATCCTCGAGAAGTGAATCGACTCTATTTATTTCCTGTATTACACCACAATTGATTCCTCTATGGGCCTCAAAAATATCAATTTTTATCGTCTTATCTCCGAATTCTATTTCCATTTAGCCCTCCTCATAGTTAATGTTTGCCCTGGCTGTTGCTAAGAATGGTCTCCCCAAGATAGGTGTATCTTTTAGGTTTTCTTGTGTATCCATGTCTAATACAATAAAATCTACCGGGAAATAGAAATCCCGGACTCTTACAACTATATCCTCCAAAATTCCACGAGGTGACTTAATAGATCGATCAGTTAACTGTAATGTCACTTCCGAGGATTTAAGTTCAGAATCCTCAAAATATTTTAGGAGGGATGTGGGAATGAGGTTAATGGATGCACCTAAATCTAAAAGAGCTTGGTTAAATTCTAAATCCCCGATCTTGTAGGAGATCAGAGGGGTGCCAGGGTCATTCAATTTCTACGGAAGCTTGCTCAAAATAATGGAGTTAACCTGCTCCGGTAGCAAAATAGGACTTCCGTCAGAATTCTTTAGCTTTCACTTAGGAGTGCATATGTTCTTTAAAAATCGCACGTAAGCCGGTACATGACTTATAGCATCCATCAAGGGAATGCGAATCTGGACTTGCTCAAAGAGCTTGATCAAGTCCTCGTCAACTTGAGGTGGTTTCCTACCCTTATTTCCTGTGGTCAAGGCCTCAGGAAAAGGTGTGGTCTTAGGCTCCTCTAGAGTGGGTTCTGTAGTGCCTGAGTTATCCTTAATAATCACTCTAGATTGAGGTGTACTAGGTTTAGGTTTAATATATCTCTTAGGCTCAGGATCCTTAGTACACTTACCACTACAGGTTGTGACAGGATGTAATCCTTCAAGATATGGAGGAGTGGGTAGGATAGGCGGCTACTGCTGCTGAGATGAGTCAAGTACAGAAGTTGATGCTTTTGACCCATTTTGATATATAGGTGTAGAAGGTCCTTGTTGCACATAATGAATTTGGCCCTGCTTTGGGTTCACAACGTACCTTTGATTTGGCATGTTGTTAGGGTTTGGCAGAGGTTGTGAGGGTAATGTGCCTGGCTAGCGAGTCCCAGCCATTTGCGCAATCTGGTTACGCATATCTGCCATATCCGCAGTATGCTGCCTCTGAATAGCAGCATTAGTCTTCTGCATATCAGCCAGGGTCTGAAGAATCATGCTCATTTGATCATCTTTACTAGGCCCATGTGGAAAATTCGAATTGGGCCTAGGTTGAGCAGGCTGATATGAGTGCGGATTTTATGGTCGGGGTGAATATTGAGGTCTATAATTTTGAGGATAGGAATTCCCCAACCAGGAGAAGTTAGGATGATTACACCGCCTAGGATTATAGGAGTTGGAATAGGGGTTATTTTGGATGGTGTGGAGTTCCTCACAGGGTTGAGGAGCTCTGGAAAAATCAGGATAATAGGGTTCAGAGGACCCCCAACTAGGATAAGTAGGTTCAGAGTTTCCCCGAACCCAGAGTCAGAAGGGCACGGATTCATATCCATCCTAGCGTAGTGAATATTATGCACGGCCTCCCTCATTGTGGGTGGTTGTGCATTCGTGTTCTGTTGAGAAGTGACCTTCTACAGCTGACGAGTCAAATCGTCAAGCTTTTTCTCAATTATTGAGACTTTATCCAATTGATTGGCCACAACCTCCATGTCGATTGAAGAGGATAAGTCTTGTGCTTCATTTGTCCCGCGTGTGTTCGTCGATGCACAGGTAGTCGTCCTGTCGAACATACCCATGGATGCATTGTTTATTGAATTCTCAGCCATATTTTCGAGAACTTCCCAAATAGCATTCTCATGCTTGCCCATGAAATTACCTCCACAAGTTGCATCGACGAAAAATCGAATATCTTCACGGAGTCCCCGGTAAAAAGATTGGACTTGTTCCTATTTAGGAACTCCGTGATGCGGGCATTTCTACATGAGATCGAGAAAGCGATCCCATGCCTCATGAAGTGGTTCCCCCACATTTTGTTGAAAATGCGTAATTTGATGCCTTAGGGCGTTAGTACGCCCTACTAGGAAGTATTTCCTTAGAAATTCAGTTTGCAATTCATCCCAGGTATTGATCGGTCGATTCAGAGACCGATACCAGTGGGTAGTTTTCTCTTTAAGTGTGAAAGGGAACATCTACATGAGTAGAGTTTTTCGATTTTGAACAGTTAGTTCGAGAGTTTGGGCCAAATGTTTCGACTCTTGAATGTGTTGGGATGGGTCTTCAAAACCTATCTCGTGGAAATGGGGGATCAAGCTGATAATGTTCGGCTTGAGTTCGGTCTCAGGTCCCCCAACTGGAATACACACTTTGGGCTCGATAGCCACTTCTATGGGATTATAATGATCCTGCATTTGTGGCCCTGCTTTAGGGTTTGCGAACCCATTGATGAGATTTGTGAGAGTTTGGAGCTGGTTTTGCAGTTGCTGGATGTCGTCTCCTCCTTTTGGACCAGGGTTCTCCATTGAGTCAGAGTTAGAAAGCGGAGAACCTGGGTTGGATGTAGATGGGTTAGAGAAGATAGGGATCAAATCATAAGAAGACCCAAACAAGTTAGTCGGGTTCTGTCCCCGACGTGAATGAACTACTAGAGGTCTTAAGACTGGTCTTAAGGACCTCCTACCGTGCATGCACTATAGAAAAGATGAGGGACTATATTTCAATCAGACCCAATCGAGACACCCAAAAATATATTTGGATGGCTTAGGCTTATTAGAGACAACAACCTCTAGATCACAAATCCACCCACCTGAGAATTACTTGGGTAGCCAGAGAGGGAGAGTCCCGTAAAGACCCCTACACGGTAGAGCACCCCCACGGGTTATAGGGTTTCCCCCACCCGACCTCTCTTGTCACTGCGGTTCCAAGTAGACCTGATACGTGTGGATTGAAGTCCTAGGTCTATCAAATTTTAACCCTATTTGTGCCTCAAATTATCACTTGATTAAGAGTTTATTTCAATTGCAGCCTAATTTTTAGGTTTATTGGGTCACCAAGTGAACCAATTCCACCTGACTTATCGTAATGTTGATGATGCAATCTGGGTTAACTCACCCAAATCACCTTGTTTTGGTTCAGCAAATAGGTTATTAAGTCATTTCTTTTAGGGTTCAAGTGGTCTTAGGGCTTGTATTTTAGGGTTAAGCGGTAAATCGATTCAACCAAGGCTTAGGTAGCACACAATGCGAATGATATTTTCCCTTATAATTGTAAATGTGTACTAGATAGCCCCTAGAATGTTAACCTTAATTTGGCTATAAAGTGGAGTCCAATTTGAAATTTAATGATCCCGTTGGACCTAATCAAGAATGTTCTAGTCCACAGGTTAAATTAACTAGACCCTTTATGTTTAGAAATTGCTGGGTTGTGTTGTCTAGGCCGATCCTAGCACAGAAATTATAATTTCTTGCTACAAATGAAACTTCTAAGAAAATATGGCAAGATTGAGTCCTATATTTCTTTTACCCCTTTTTGTTTTATTGAAATTAAGAAAAAGGGGATCAAGAAAATAGGAGAGAGTTACCTGCCGAGGAGAGGTTGTCCTCAGGTTTCGGAAGTTAGGCACATCAGTTTAGTTCATGCAAAACAATCAATCAAGGCAGATATGTCAGAAATCAAGAATAATGGTGATAAATGTACGTTGCTCCCTGACAACGATGCCAAAATGCTCAGCTCGTTTCGATCGTATTGTAAAAAGTTGCGTCGTAGTATAGTGATCAAAATGAATCAAGCATTTAAATTTATAATACTCGAATAAAAAGAAATCTAAGGTCGTCTCTGGGAGTAGTTATTTGCACAATTTATCACTATCAAAAAGGTAATATATGCTGAGTAAATAAAGTTCTTCTTTATAGATATAACAAAATAGAGCAAAAGTGGTGGTTTAAAACACCAAGTTCAACACAACTATCAATTATCAACATTTATAACTCAACTCAGCACTTTACCCTCAGATGATAGAGAACAAGCACAGACGCCTTAAGTCTTGAGGGCGAGGATGTAGTGGTATTGTTCCACGCTGCAAAACCCTCCCTTGCCTTGCTCTCTCTCTCTCTCTTTCCCTTCTCTTCCTCAATGTCCGGTCAGGTGCTCAGATAATCGGGTATCAAGGATCCACATACTCGGGACCAGGGCTACCGACGTGGGTAGTACCCGAGATGTGGGCTTATGCGGGTTATCGGACTAGGCCCACGTGTAGCAGTGTCATGGGCAAGGCGCGTAGGGTGTGTGGGGACCTCACCCCTGGTGTTACTTGTGGCACTAAGGCCCAATCACTTTTTCAATTTATTCGCCTCCCACACTTCAGTGATTTTCGAGGTGGGACTAAAGTCCCACCTTCTTCGTGTACTACTGGCAGATGTAATTTCCTTCAATTAGAGTAGCTATTTAGGAGAAGGCTTCCAATTGAAGCCCTGTCTTGCAACGTGGAGCCCTTACGCACGACCTGGGGCTGAAGCTTGGGATGAACAAGACCTGGAGAATGCAGGATGTGTCGGAGAACTCAAGGGCGACGACAGAGCTCTGGTTGGACCTGAAATAAAGGAATATGGCCTCTCGACCACATTAAAATTGTTTAATAGCTTCACTGGAGGATGTGGAGTGAGATGGTGGTAGTTTCGTGGTGTGTAAAGCTGTGTGGTGGTCGGATGGTGACGGGGATGGACACCGGTGGGGTGGTTTGGCAGGTCGAGAGGATGGAATAGGAGAGGGGCTTGGTTCGGGGAGTCGAGGTGGAGGTTATGGGCGTGTCGGCGAGGAAGATGGAGGTGTGTAGCCAGCGGAAGCCCTCGCTGGAGAGGTCGCCGGAGGTGGAGTCGAAGGTAGCTTTGGTGGGTACCTATGCACAGCAAAACAAACCTTTCCCTCCTAGATTAGTCCTGGCACTTCAGGGAAGATCCCCGAAGCTTTTCCCTATTTCTACGTGCTGTATGAAAGGGCCCGGTGATGTGGCAAAGACGCTCGCCGGAGCCCTTAATGATGATAGTCAATGACGGCTCAAACGGGGTTGGAATTTAAAATTGGAGAGATGAAAAGGTAGAAGGAAGAAAGGGGAAGAAAAACCTTAACCTAATTTGGATGAAGGATAGGTGGAGACTGATGGCAATGGTAGGCTATCGGCGAAGAATCGGAGAAGGAATTGAGGCTGATGAAGAAGGTAGAGAATCGGCTACTGGGCTGAGAAGCTCGGCGAGAGAGAGAAAGGCTGTTGCACCCTCGTTTGATGGCGAGTGGCAGCAGAGCGAAGGGGCGGAGAAAACCTTAAGGTCTAGCAATGGTGGTGCACAGAGGAAGAAGAGAAGGCAGTGGTTGCACCCGGATTCCAGACGACTCGACTCGGAGGAGCATCGCGAGGCTTTATAGAGCCTCGGCCGTGCGTGAATTCGTTGCAGGAGGTAGTGAGAAGACCTTCCAACAACTCGTATCTCCGCATTTATTTTTGACCAGAGATCGTGGATTGTTGTAACAACGACAGCCGGCGAGATGTGTCTCACTGGACGTGAAACGGAACGGCAAACAACAACTTCGCCTCAGAGGTCGACCTCGAAGTAGCTGCAAATGGTGCTGGAAAGTCGTCGGATAATTCGGTCAACGGTTCTGCGGCTATTGAAGGAGGAAGATCATGTCGGGGATTGGTTTGCAAGAAGGGAAGGACCTAAGAGTAATGAAATTGGACCTACTTGCAAGGATTTAAGGAACTTAGGGGCCTAAATGCAAAGTCGGTACGAACATTATCAAATCAGGCCCAACTTTTTATGGAAGCTCAATTAGGATCTTGGGAATCTGGTGGTTATGTCAATTTTGAGTTTTCAAGTTGTTTGACTGGTAAATCCTCCATTTAAACTCATTTGACATTAATTATTCACTTAAGTTTTTGTTTTAGGTTTAATTGACTTCTTTGACGTATTTAATCAAATTAAACCTTGTGGGATATTTATTTATAATTTTTAAAAGGTTTAATTCATAATATTTTTATCAGAATCCTATCAAACTAGGTCAGATCAAACATGGGGTTTAATTGTTCTATTTAATAGCATAATTTCAAAGGAAACCCTAAATTGGTTATTCTGACCTGTTTTGTAGTCTCTTGGGATTATTCTAATGAATCTTCCTTCACACGATATTGTACCCTTTTTATGTATTATTTAGGTCAATTTACCTTAGGACTTAGCTAAATTAAGTGAGTTTAGAGCATGATGGCAATGCCATCACTAGTGTACATCATCAGCTAAATGGGCGAACTCAATGGGGGCCTAGAGGTAGAGCTGCCCCAGAACCTAACCATAGGATCTTCTACCATGATGGTCTAGCATTACCAGGATGATTACTCCAACCAGGCACAAGTTAGCTTCGAGCTTACTGATGTATTGGTTTAGGACTTGCTCAACGTCTTAAGGAGCAATGCTAATGTCTTGTTTCGGACTGCCAAAGACTTGATAGGTGTAGACTTGTAATGAGCGCGTGCCCCAGACGCCTTTTAAGACGTCTGGGAGGTGGCCCAGACGTCGGACCAGACGTCTGGGATCACATCCAGACGTCTGACCAGACGTCCGGGATAGTTTACAGACGTCTGGCGAACAGTTATGCTCGCACGGGATATTCGTCTGCACGCCTGTGCGCGCAGACCTGCGATTCTGCCCTCTTTCTCTGCGGCTGCAGGCGGCTGCGACCGCCTTCTCTCTCCTCTCCGCGCGGCGTTAAAAGGGGGGGCGCGCCTCCCCTCTCGTCTCCACCATCTTCCTCCTTATCCTGCCTGTACGCGAGAGCGAGCGGACGCGAGGGCGCAGCGGCAGCGGCAGCCGCAGTGAGCGCGGAGGAGCTGCGGCGTGCGAAGGCGGGGCTCTGCCGTGAGGGCGAGCTCGCCAGGAGCGGCTTGGCCGGCCGGCGGAGGGCGCAGGGGGCGCAGAGCGTCGCGGAGAGGGACCTTCTGCGGGCGGAGCAGCGTACGCGCGAGGTGCGACGCGGGCGGCGTCGCGAGCGGAGGCCGAGCAGGGCTCTGATTCTGGAAAAATTTCCAGAATCAGACGTCTGGATTGATATCCAGACGGCAAGGTCGACGTCTGTGAGATCATACAGACGTCTGAAAGGTGAGTTTCCACTTTCTTCTTCCTTTTTGTCGACTGACCGTACTGAGGGAGGGGGGTTGGCTGTGCGCAGGTTTTCAGATTCGTCATCCTTTGCGAATCAGAGGTCTGGAAGTTGTACCAGACGGCGGGAGTGACCTCCAGACGTTCGGAGTGACCATCGGATGTCTGGGATCTAGGAAAGACGTCCCTGCAGACTTCTGGACGTCTGGGAAACCACGCTGAACAGGTAATTCTCTGATCCACCGTTTAAGACGTCTGGAGGGAGTTCCAGACGTCTGATTTTGCACAGTATCGTCTTTCTCGACCCGTTTAGGGCCCGTTTGGGCTCCGTTTTCCGCGATTCGAGTTGCGGTCGTTTCAGAATTAATTCCTCTACCCGCCTACAGTAGCTATACACTGTTTTGAGACACTCCTTGTGTTTGATCCTTGTGATAGGACCTCATTCGGTTGCAGTCTTGAGAGTCGCGGAGGCGCGCAGGATTCCCGATCACGCCCCCATTACTCCCGTTGTACCTGGTAGAGTGGTTTTAAGTATTAATAAAATCTGTTAAAGTATGGAACCATAACTAGAACCTAGGGCTTTGCATGAATCCTAGGAATGAGGAATATATGGAATGATAGCTCCTAGGTGTTGCATGAATCCTAGGGCCGGAAAACTAGATTGTATGATAGATCCTAGGATATGGCATGAATCCTAGGATGGAAAAACTAGTGGAATGTATATTACTGCAGTCTTGGAAAAATGGAAAGGAATATATAAAGCTGCCTGTAAATTTAATTAACAGCTGCCTGTTATGAATAAAGAAACATGTTTGAGATCATGGAATTTGAGAACGTGAATCTGGAAAGTGAAACATATGATGTTCTGAAATAAAGAGCTGGAACCCTACGGGGAGTTAGGAGTGGAACTCCTGGAAAGAAAAAGGAATGGAACTGAGATGTAGTTTGTACTGTCTCTTGGGTACGCAGTACCAAGGGAAGTACCTGTACCTGTTTAGTGCAGAGTGGGGCCAGCCGCCCCAGGGACCCGGGGTTAGGATTGGCCGCTCTGTACCGACTTGCTGGCCCTCGTGTACGTAGTACCGAGGAGAGCTAGTAGTGTTAGGATAGTACTAGCTACCCCACAGGCCCCGGGGTTCTGCTAGCCTCCTTCACCGACTTGTTAGGCCCACTAGGGCAAACCAGGGTAGTCAGGCGAGGGTGCGCGGACTGTGGAGGGGCAAGGCCCCGGTTTGGTTACTGTGGAGGGGTTGGACCCCTGTTACTGAGAGGGCTCTGCCCTGGTTCCGTGCTGTGCTTTGGGCGCACCCGTTAACGGAAACGACTGACCGCGTGCCAGTGCGGGCTAGCTACCTGTGCGTTTATCGTGCGTGCCGTAGTCACCGTTACGTCTGTCAGTGACCTTGGGGTGGTTGACTGAGGGTAGGATCACCACGGGGGACTCTCCCGGCCAGGAGAGCACCACGTGCTACTTCTACTTTTGGAAAAGACTGCAATCAAGATCGTCCCACGAGGACATTCGAGATCAAGTAAAGGATCTGAGAAATAAATGAAATAGTGAGAAAAATTGAAAGATGTAAATAAAGGAAGTAATAGAACATAATAGCTACTGTACACTCTACTGTTGCCTTTAGTTAGTTTTCCACTCTACTCAGCGTTTTGCTGACGTGTTACACTCGTTACCTTTTTCAGGACCAGGTGTTGAGCAGCCAGGGTCGGCGGCTGCAGAGGACGCTGGGCCGAGTAGGGTCCAGTAGAGTTACCCCAGCTTTGTACCCCTTTTTGTTTCTGTTCTAGTGAGTAGTTTTGTTTCCGCTGTACCTTCTTTACCTGCAGTTTTTGTTATATGATAAATGTTGTTTTACTGTTGTGGTGGTGCCTACTGTAGTAGTTCTTTCCTTACTGCTGTACTTTCTTATTGTTAGTTATATTCATGCTGAATGTGGTTTATTTTACTGTCTTTTGGTTACTTCCTCGTTGGACGACTGGGTCTTGGGATTAGTCGAGTCGGTCCGGTTCTCGTGTCTCGTAGGGACTCGGGAACCGGGTCGTTACAAGACTCGACTGTCATCGAGCATTGGATGGACATCTCTCTAGGTGCTGGAATGATCATATAGGTTTGGCACCATAAATTTGTGGAGTAGTGGCCAATGGTGGTGAAAGAGGCCAACAAGCTACCGAAGGTAAGATTCATCGAAAAGTTTCTTTACCTTGACTAGCTATCTAACATAGTAAGGTAAAAAAGAACAATGATAAGTGGAATGAGGCCTAAAGATTCTAAAGTGGAACAAGTCATGTGCATTGACTTCACCAACTTGAATAAGGCCTGCCCGAAGGATGAATTCCCACTCTTAAAGATCGATGCCTTGCTGGATTTATACTTCAGACAAATGCATATGTCTTTCTTAGACACTTATAGTAGATACCATCAGGTTAGCCTGGCCCAGGCAGATAGACTGCATACCTCCTCCATCATCGACAAGGGATTATTCTAGTGACGTATAATGCCAGAAAAATGTTGTAGGTACATTTTAACAACTTGTAAGCTTTATTGCGCTAAATTAATAGCAAAAATCTTTGAAGTCTACGTCACTGATATGTTAATCAAAGGTACAAATTTTTCTAAGCACCTACAAAATTTGAACGATGTTTTTGCAATTTTGTGAGAATATAGCCTAATTTTAAACTTGGAGAAGTATGCCTTTGAAGTGTCCTCAGGAAAGTTCTTGGGATTTTTAGTCTTATGTCGGGGAATTGAAGCTAACCTGGATAAGATTTAGGTGCTCATGGATCTGTGACCCCCAAGCAGCCTTTAGGTGGTCTAATCTTTAGTTAGGAGGATTGATGCTCTTCAAAGATTCCTTTTTAAAGCACTCGAATGATGCCTCCTGCCAGCAGCATGGCTGTGGCATGCCCTCTCCTCTTTATAATGCCTTGCTCTCTCCTTATGCAGGGAGACACTTTCATACACCTGCAGACGCCTTCAGATCCACCGTTCACCCTGGGCCAACCTCCTCCCCTCTCCTTCTCCATACACAGTATCTCTTCTCACTGAGAAGAGACACACCGTGGGCAGGAGAAAACCCACAGTGGTCTCACACCACCATTGCGAGTTCCAACACCGCCCAACTCTTTTGTGAGTAGGTGGGCGTGGTGGATTCACCTTTTGTTTTTACTACTGTCATCTTCTCCGCCATTACCAGAGCATCAAGCTCTCAAAGCTCAGAAGCTCAAGAAGCCATGCGCTTGCCTGCAAGCCACTATTGGTCGTCGCGCACTCACCAGAAGGTCGAGCGCAGCTTCTTCCCAGGTGCGCAGGCGCTCCACAGCATGCCCGCACACGGAGAACCGGCCGCTACCGGTCGTCCGCTCCGCGCGGCACTGTAGCTACTGTTCACGCCTGTCAGTGCGACACTGTAGCCACTGGCTCAATTCTCACTTAGCCGATGGCATCGCGCTCTCTCTCGTCGCCCGCTACCTGTGCCAGCCGGTCGCCCGCACCCGTCCGCACCTCACCGCACCCGCCCGCAGCGCTGCGCGCTGCACTCACCCGCACCTATCAGGGCACGAAGAGAGCGCAAGCGCTCCCCAGCGCACCATGTGCGCTCTCCCTCCTGCGGCATTGCATCGGTGCACACCAGACGACGAGGTAGAGCAACAGACGGCTTATCTGCTGCGCACCTCTCCTCCGCCAGTACACACACACACCCACTTGTACACACACACTCGTACACTCACGCACACATTGGTACACACTCACACACACCCTTATGCACTCACACATACACACACACACACATATATATATATCCACTCACATATATACAAATATATATATGTTTGCATATACATCCACCTACTCATATCCATATATACACTTCACCACCCATACTCCCGTGCACTAATCCCTCCACCGCGCAACATATCGTAGGAATATCTGCACCAGTTGCTGATATTCCCCGATATCCGCACAAAGCAAGCGCTTCCACACACACTCCCACACATCCGCTCACACTCCACACGGCACTCCGTCTTGTTGGTTACGTCTTGCTAGACGTGGACCAACTTGACACCGTGCTACATTTCATTTCCACTTCCACCTCCACCCCTATATATAATATATAACTATAGACATATATATGTATTCTGTATTTACTATATATCTATACATATACTAAGCTAAGTATTTCTTTCTTTTCTAGCAACCTACCTTGTTTTCATTTATCTTTTATTTCTTGCTATTAAAAAGATAAAAAAAAGATTAAAAGAGAAAAGATAATTCTTGTCTTGCAGGTACTCGATCTTGCGAATAACAGGATCAATTTTTGAAGACCCCAAGTTGGCTACAAGCCAAGAACCATTTGGCTCAAGGCCAAGGACTTGATTTTGAGGGTGTACCTTAAGGACAACATTATCACCAACAAAAATCTCAAAAAATAGAAAAAACCAAAAACATAATAAATGCAAGGAAGAGATACGTTTTAGGAAAGACGTAGAAACTCCTTGACCTTCAAATTCTCGCTTCCCTGAGATCGACCCTGGGCCTAAAAGCGACCAAGATAAAATCAAGTAGGCCAGATTAAAAATTTTGTAAAGCTAGTTAAACTCGATTTAGGTTAACTTACTACAATAACTTCAACGATAATATCACCATACTAACAAAACCTATTCGAGTCCCACCACGCTTTTCTTGCTGTTGGCAGGAGGTGAGGCGCGAAGAGGTGTGCATGCCCCATGCCCTGCAGCCGCGCGAGAGAGAAGAATTCAAAGCAAATAAAAAAATGAAAATGGTGAAATTGCAATGCTGCACTTGAGGAAGATGTTAATTAATAGATGGTTAATTATTCACACTCTCCTCCCCTCTTTAGAAATGCATGCAGTCATCTATTTACAAATGCAATTACAACTACATAAGATGCAATGGAAGTGCTAGGAAATAACACAAGATAGCATATTTACTGGTGTATTTTTGCTGTGCAATCATACCCCCATGCCTATCTTTTGCTAGTCCCTAGCAAAACATTTTGTATTGTATTTAGAAATGATCTTGAGCTGAAGATTTTTTTCTGAAGCGACAAGGGTGTGTTTATTTGTTGGATATCGTGAGAACCAATTCCAGAGAAGACTACCAGTACTTTAAGTCTTACATGACATAGACCATCTCTCAACTAACCTGGACTCTTGATATTTAAACCTTAAGTATGATTTCCAGGACTCAGAAGGTTTTGCCGTACTTGAGAGCTCAAGAGATTATGGTTTATGCATAGTGAAGGATAAAGACTGACCAGATAAACATTAAGGCTCAAGCCCAGGGTTTCACAAATTTTTAAGTGCAAATTGGTCCCAATTTTAGCTCATGTCTTCGGATTGACCCTTAAAAAGATGATGGAAAACTCAACCCCCATTTTATTGCTTTTGTGGCTCAATGAATATATGGTAGAAATAGGGTATTTGTAACGTACCTTGAAAAACCTTTTTGGGGAGAAGAATTTACAGACATTTGAAAGATATACTGAGTTATTTGTAAGATTTTCTTTCTGTTTTTTTTTTTTTTGAAACAAGTGTCAGTATATCTCTTACAACTTTATTTGGTGGAGAGTACCTGTAACGAACGCGTGCCCCAGACGTCTTTTAAGACGTCTGGGTGGTGGCCCAGACGTCTGACCAGACGTCTGGGATCACATCCAGACATCTGTCAAGACGTCTGGGATCGTTTCAAGACGTCTGAAAAACCGTTATCTTCCACACGCGCGGGTCGTCTGCCCGCCTGAGCGCGCAGACAGGATATTCGTTATTCCCTCTCTCTCTGCGGCTGCAGACACCCTGCCGCGCTCCTTCTCTCTCCTCCTCGCGTGGCCTTAAAAAGGCCACGCCTCCCCTCCCGTCGTCTCCGTCCCTTCCTCTTCTCCTTCCTGTGCGCGAGAGCGAGCGAGCGCGAGGGCAGCAGCGGCGGCCGTAGTGAGCGCGGAGGACTTGCTGCGTGCGAGAGCGGAGCTCTGCTGTGAGGGCGAGCTCGCCGGGGCTGCTAGGGCCAGCCGGCGGAGGGAGCAGGGGGCGCGGATCGGCGCGGGAGGGACTGCTGCGGTCTGAGCAGTAAGCGAGCGAGGTGCGACGCGGGCGGCGTCGCGAGCGGAGGCCGAGTGGCTCCCTGATTCTGGAAAAATTTCCAAATCAGACGTCTGGGTTGATAGCCAGACGGCGAGGGCGACGTCTGGAAGACCATCCAGACATCTGAAAGGTGAGTTTTCCGTCTTCTTCCTTCCTGTCGGCTGACCGTACTGAGGGAGGGAGTTGGGTGTGCGCAGGCTCGGTGTTTCGCCATCCTTTGCGAATCAGACGTCTGGCTGTTGTACCAGACGGCAGGAGCGACCTCCAGACGTCCTGGGTGACCATCGGACGTCTGGGAGGTAGGCCAGACGTCCCTGCAGACTTCTGGACGTCTGGGAAATCATGCTGAACAGGTAATTCTCTGATCCACTTTTTAAGACGTTTGGAAGTAGTTCCAGACGTCTGATTTTGCACAGTGTCATCGTTTTTGACCCGTTTAGGGCCCGTTCGGGTTCCGTTTTCCGCGATTCGAGTTGCGTCCTTTTCAGAATTAATTCCTCTACCCGTCTACAGTAGCTATACACTATTTTGAGACACTCCTTGTGTTTGATCCTTGTGATAGGACCTCCTTCAGTTGCAGTCTTGGGAATCGCGGAGGCACGCGGGATTCCCGATCACGCCCCCATTACTCCCGTTGTACCTGGTAGAGTGGCTTTAAGTATTAATAAAACCTGTTAAAGTATGGAACCATAACTAGAACCTAGGACATTGCATGAATCCTAGGAATGAGAAATATATGATAGCTCCTAGGTGTTGCATGAATTCTAGGGCTGGAAAACTAGATTATATGATAGATCCTAGGATATGGCATGAATCCTAGGATGGAAAAACTAGTGGAATGTATAATACTGCAGTCTTGGAAAAATGGAAAGGAATATAAAGCTGCCTGTAAATTGAATTAACAGCTGCCTGTTGTGAATAAAGAAACATGATTGAGATCATGGATTGTGAGAACGTGAAACTGGAAAGTGAAACATAAGATGTTCCGAGATTAAAGAGCTGGAACCCTACGGGGAATTAGGAGTGGAACTCCTGGAAAGAAAAAGGAATGGAACTGAGATGTAGTTTTGTACTGTCTCTTGGGTACGTAGTACCAAGGGAAGTACCTGTACCTGTTTTGTGCAGAGTGGGGCCAGCCACCCCAGGGACCCGGGGTTAGGACCGGCCGCTCTGTACCGACTTGCTAGCCCTCGTGTACGTAGTAACGAGGAGAGCTACTAGTGTTAGGAGAGCACTAGCTACCCCACGGGCCCCGGGGTTCTGCTAGCCTCCTTCACAGACTTGTTAGGCCCATTGGGGCAAACCAGGGTAGTCAGGCGAGGGTTCGCGGACTGTGGAGGGGCAAGGCCCCGGTTTGGTTACTGTGGAGGGGTTGGACCCCTGTTACTGAGAGGGCTCTGCCCTGGTTCCGTGCTGTGCTTTGGGCGCACCCGTTAACGGAAACGACTGACCGCGTGCCAGTGCGGGTTAGCTACCTGTGTGTTTATCGCGCGTGCCGTAGTCACCGTTACGTCTGTCTGTGACCTTGGGGTGGTTGACTGAGGGTAGGATCACCACGGTGGACTCTCCCAGCCAGGAGAGCACCACGTGCTACTTCTACTTTTTGGAAAAGACTGCAATCAAGATCGTTCCCACGAGGAACATTCGAGATCAAGTAAAGGATCTGAGAAATAAATGAAATAGTGAGAAAATTGAAAGATGTGAATAAAGGAAGTAATAGAACATAACAGCTACTGTACACTCTACTGTTGTCTTTAGTTTAGTTTGCCACTATACTCAGCGTTTTGCTGACGTGTTACACTCGCTACCTTTTTCAGGACCAGGTGTTGAGCAGCCAGGGTCAGCGGTTGCAGAGGACGCTGGGCCGAGTAGGGTCCAGTAGAGTTACCACTGTCTTTTGTACCCCTTTTGTTTCCGTTGTAGTGAGTAGTTCTTGTTTCCGCTGTACTTTTCTTTACCTGCAGTTCATGTTATAAGATAAATGTTGTTCTACTGTTGTGGTGGTACATATTGTGGTAGTTTCTTTCCTTACTGCTGTACTTTCTTACTGTTAGTTATATTCATGCTGGATGTGGTTTATTTTACTGCTCTTTTGGTTACTTCCTCGTTGGACGACTAGGTCTTGGGATTAGTCCAGTCGGTCCGGTTCTCGTGTCTCATAGGGACTCGGGAATCGGGTCGTTACAGTACCTTTTTGGTGAAAAGAGTTTCTCCTAGACATAAGGCTAAAGTCTAGGATAAAAAGTCTACCTGCGCACACAGGTAAGGACTCCACCTTCCTTAATGAACACTAGGGTTGGATCTTATGTTCACCTGGTCTTTCTTGATATGTGTAGTGTGAACCAAGATTACTTAGGCTCTCGAGTAGAAGCAAATCAACAAATCCTGTACTGGTGACTCAGGTACAAGAATACGTCCTTAGTTTGGAGAGATTCCGATCTATCTTATCAATGCTCAAGTAAATTAAGCCAAGCCTAAGTGAATTAAGCTTCTGTGGCCTGGATGGTCTTCAAAACAGCGGTTGAATATCCATAAACACTTATTGTATTTTTGTTTCAACCTTCAGATCGTTGCTAAATGGTTTTTTTTTTTTCTGAAACAAGCTTGGTATATATTTATAGATGGATATGTATAATGGAAACTGCATGATACCATATAATACCCAGATCCTATGAGCCTATCCACCCCCCCATGCCAAATGATGCTATGTCCTCATATGCTTGCAGGGTAAAGCAAGGTCCAAGGATTAGGGAACGAGAGCTGATGTGCAAGGTATAAAGTAGGGTGGTAGGGCAGGTGGTGAAGTGAAAAGTGAAGAAGTGCGAAGTGAATGGAATTGTGTAAGTGATAGTAGAGGAGTGTTGCTGGGGTGCCTCCCAAAGAGCGCTGAGTTTAATGTCCCCAGCTGGACTCAGAGTGAGGCACGAAGTTAGTTAACCTCCAGCAGGGCAACAGTTTCACCAACGGGGGCAGGTTCATGAGTAAGATAGGGTTTTAACCGCTTCCCATTGACCGTAAATTTATGCCCAGATTTGGGATCTTCAATTTCAACGGCCCCGTTGGGAAATGGTCTTGAGACCAAGAAGGGACCAGTCCATTTGGACTTTAATTTCCCTGGAAAGAATTTGAGTTGGGTATTATAAAGCCAAACTTGCTAAGATGGCTCAAATTCCTTCCGCTGAATTCGGTTGTCATGAAAGGCTTTAGTACGTTGCTTGAAAGTTAAGGCAGAATCATAGGCTTCAGGACGGAGCTCTTCCAGCTCTTGGAGTTGGAGTTTCCTTTCTCGACCACACAGGTCAGGGTCGGGGTTACATTGGCGAACCACCCAATAAGCACGGTGCTCCAGCTCCACGGGCAAATGACAAGGCTTCCAATAAATGATTCTATAAGGAGACATACCAAGGGGAGCCTTGAAGGCAGTCCGATACGCCCAAAGTGTGTTAATCAGCTTGTCGGACCAATCCTTATGGTCAGGCCGAACCATTTTCTGGACAATTTGCTTGATTTACCGGTTCGACACCTCAGCCTGGCCATTCGTCTAAGGATGATACGGAGATGCGATACGATGGTGGACTCCATATTTCCTCAGAAGTGCCCGAAAAGAAGCATGGGTAAAATGATTTCCTCCATCAGAGATAATGGCTCGAGGGATCCCAAAGCATGCAAAAATGTGGTCTCTGACAAATCAAGTAGATATGACATGGTCAACATGGCGTGTGGGAATTGCCTCGATCCATTTCAAAACATAATCAACAGCAACGAGGATGTACTCAAAGCCGTTGGATGGAGGAAAGAGACCCATGAAATCGATTCCCCAAATGTCAAAGATTTCAGCAGCTAGGATGGGTTGCAAGGGCTTCATGTCACGACGTGACATTGACCCTAACGACTGGCACCTAGTGCAATGTTTAGCATAATTGTGTGCATCCTGGTGAATGGAGGGCCAAAAGAAACCGCATTGCAACACCTTGGCTGCATTTTTCCTCCCAGAGAAATGGCCTTCACAGGCCTGATCATGGCAGAAGGATAGCACACAGGGGAATTTTCTATCAGGAATACAACAACGAATGATCTGGTCAGCACCTATTCGAAAAAGTAGTGGATTATCCCATAAATAATACTTTGCTTCTACGATGAGATGCTCGCGTTGGTTTTTAAGCCAACCACATGGAAGGGAATCGGACGGTCGCATTGGCCCACCTGCGGGATTTTGGCGTTGTGGGTTACTGGACCATGCGAAGTTAGGGTGGTTTTGCCACCCTGGGTTATAAGTAGCAGAGAACGTGTTGTTCCCCAGGATGTAAGCGTCTTTTAAGCCAGAAGATGAGTCTGCATGTATATATGCATCCGAGCACACAGAGGCTTGGTCCTCCGTGTCAAAATACTGGCTTGCAGAAGCCAGGTCCACATGACTTACCGAATCGCTCAGTGCGACACTTGGTAAGGACGCTCCTATAGGGTTTTTTGGAATAAGCCTGGTATTGGAAGGATTAGGGTTGTGATGGAATGATGAGGTGGAGGTGTTTGCCAAAGAGCAGGCGGAATTGGCTAAAAGCTCGTCCTGCTTCTTGTGCACGACGGAGACTTCATCCATTTTTTTGTGCAATAAGGTTAAGATATGTGGATGAATGGGAGGGTCCCGTGTCAACTTCGTGAACATTGCAGGGCAGGCTGGTACGATTAAAGGTGATAATGGAGGCATTGTTCATTGAATTTTCATTCATGTTCTCAAATAATTCAAATGCTCCATTCTAGTCTTTATTCATGAAATTCCCTCCGCAGGAAGCGTCAGCAATCTGCTTCAAAGTTTCATTTAGCCCATAATAGAAGATCTGGGCTATATGCCACTTAGGCAAACCATGGTGCAGACATTTCCGTTGGAGGTCATTATACCTTTCCCAAGCCTCATGAAATTGCTCGCCGTTTTGTTGCGTGAAAGAAGTTATAGCCCGGCGAAGCGCATTGGTTCGCCTGATTGGGAAGAATTTCTTGAGAAATGCTATTCGCATCTCTTCCTAAGAATGGATGGTTCTCCCAAGGGTGCGCAACCATTGCGACGCTTTATCCCGCAATGAAAAACGGGAACATTTTCATGATGACAATTGATAACCCGATGTTTCTTGGTTTAACAGTTTCAGCTAATCAGGTTATGTCTTCCAAATGGAGAAAGGGATCTTCACTTGCAAGACCATGGAAGTGAAAGTTAATCAGGTCAATGATATTAGGTTTTAGTTCAAAATCATCCCCGCCCATGGGGACCTGAATTTTCCCTATGGTCTCTGCAGTAGTGGGATTTTGATAAGAGCAAAGAGACCTAGGCTCCTCCCGTTCGGGAGGGTTCTGCATTTCCTCCAAGGTTTCCCTAATGGCTTCAATCTACTCATTATACATTTCCATTTGGGCTTGGAGGCGGGTTATGGGGTCTACGGCTCCACCACCACCTGGTGGGATTTGAGGGGGGCGATTTCCTCCCTCGGGATTTGGGGGTGGGCGTGCAGCCATATTTGTGGAGGAGGATGACGAATCAGTTTCTTTCCTTCTAGAATTATCAGACAATTTAAATAATTCAGAGTTTTGTGACCTCCCAAACATGCACTACCACAGGAAGAATTGTGGAGATAAGAAGGGAAAAGGGGATGAGAGAAACGACGCCATAAGGGTACACTTGATGTCAAATCAAAGCAATCAATTTCCTAACCTCTACAATGTGCCCGTAGACCTAAAGATCTAAGTTACCTACTATCACAACCTACGAAATCAAATAAGAGCACCGCGGAACCACCGTGCCAGATTTAAAGGTCGTTTGCCCCAGTCTTAGACACCCGATAGCATGCGAGAACCCACACCAGCATGTAGGCACTACACGTAAGTAGTTAGACCTCCAATCCTTAATAGGGGTCAAGTTGCTGCGAGTTTTAGTTTAGAGGCTTAGGATTAAGTGCTCCAGGAATGTGAACGGCGTTGTATACGAGTAATGCCCAAGTGCGTTGATTTTAAGAGTGTGTAAATCAAGCATGCAACAGGGAAATCTCCCCGAATTGAAGTTTTAGATGGTGAATGGCTTTTAGAATTTCAGCCTTAAGTAGTATGGATTTTAGGATTCCACTGAGTTACCAATTCAACCAATCTCCAAGTTTTGAGAAAACACAAGTTATTTTATGCCCAACAAACCCTTCTTCAATGTGAATTAGTTAATGCATGCTAAAAATGCAATGGGCTTCCCTAGATGGAAATTTCAATGTGTGGATGCATGAGTCTATTTTAGGTCAATGTGAAAGGGAGCCAAAGCACTTTAATTCAAATGCTTCCAATCACCAAAATGATGTTCCACACAGGGCTCAACCACAAGATGATGTAAAGAAAATTAAAATGTTGGGGTTGAAATATTTAGGATCAAATCTAAGGCACTTGAAAGTGAGGGTTCGTCCCTACCAGGAGGGGTGACGTAATAATTGCGGAAGTAAAATAAAGCAATCTCACAAAAATCAATCACACAATGTACACAGGAATTTTTTAGGTGGAAACCCAAACCGGGTGAAAACCACCACCTAACCCTCTCGAGTTAGGATTTTCCGATCAACCTAGTTGATCAAATCCACTAACCGAATCACTTTGAACGAGGGTGATTCAACCTCAATACAACCACGCTACAAGTACGAGGGTAGCGTTCCTCAACCCCTTCTCTCCACGAGAAGGATTTTGTCCCACGAAGGAGACGGGAATTCGCAAAGCGAATACCCAACCAAAAGACAAAGATAAAATAAAACAACAGTCCTATAGAGCCAACAAAATTAAACCTAGCTTCTATAGGAAATAGGAAACTCCCCTTTGCAAGGAGTGCGTCGACGATGACGCGGTGCGTGTGCCACGCGACGGCGCTACGTCGCTCTCGTTATCAACAGCGGGAGAGCGGGCGTGCGAAGGCTTGATGCTCTCAAGAGAATGACACTAGAGCTTGGAGAGCAAGGGCCTCAATTGGACACAAAAGAGTGGAACTAAGTTGCTTAGGTGTGTCTCTTGTTTCTCTTAGTGTATCGCAAGGTGTGTGTCTTAGTGTGTATATGTGTTTTTCTAAGTGTCTCTTATTGTATTTGTGTTACAAAGGTTCCCCTCTATTTATAGAGGCCTTAGGAAGGCTTTGGAAGGCTTGGAAAAGCTTCCATAGCCGTTGGGTGCAAAGCCCAAGAGAATCAGGCCGAAATCAGGACAATGATTGCACTTCACAGGGTTATCAGACGTCTAACTCTGGCATCAGACGTCTGGAAGGCCACTTTAAGACGTCTGATTCCAAGGTCAGACGTCTGATTCTATGCGGGTTTCTCCCTGACTTGAATCAGATCTAAACAGGGTTTTTGTGCAAGTCCATCAGACGACATACAGGACGTCTGGTACTATGTCTGGACGTCTGGAAACCTACTTTTACTGTGGGAATTGATTTCCAAACGTTGCAACGGCTAGAAAATCTCTGAGAAGAGATTTTGGGTCAGCCGAGGCAAAACGGTCATTTATCAGACGTCTGGTAAGTCCTATGGACGTCTGATAAGGCTCTAACGGTCATAATCTTCAGTGTTTTCTAAGCCAGCCAACGGTCCACTAACTGGACGTCTGGCAAAGTCATCAGACGTCTCCTAAGACGTCTGGTCTAAGGTCTGGACGTCTGATTTCATCAGACAGAACTACCTATGTCCAGCCTAACAGTTATCAGACGTCTGAAACAACAGTCAGACGTCTTAAAATACTTTATCAGACGTCTGATTTTGGGATTAGACGTCTGGAAATGCTGTTTGAGCCCTATATTGGTTTTCTAAGTATTCTACAGAAAACCTAAGTATCCTAGGGTTGTGCAGGTGTTCCTAGGACTACTTTTAGGGTACTTTGAGGCTCTTTAACATAATGTTCTAAGGAATCAAAAAGAGCAAGAAAATAAATACAAGAGATACATGAAAGGATAAAAAAGAATCTATCCTATTCTTCTTTTCTTCCATCTCCAATCTTTCGCTCCACGCGAACCTCCTTTGTTTTCCGTCAAGCTCCTCCAATCCGTCCTGGATGCGAGCTCGAACTCCGTCTAAACACGTCCTCATTTGCAATTGACCTGAAATCTAGGACTCAAATTGCAAATGTTAAATAACACGTGTTTTGTTATCATCAAAACAAATGATCGTGGTGCTCTAGCACCAACAATCTCCCCCTTTTTGATGATGACAAAACCGTAAATAATAATCCATAAAAATCCTCCCCCTTTTTGGCATTATCAAAAAGGTTTAATTGATTTTACATTTCCTATAACTCCCCCTTAAAACATGCTCTTCTATGAGTTTCTTTTAACAAAGGTAATATCCTCCCCCGTTTGTAACTACAAGATAGCTATTATTTTTCTCCCCCTTTCTAAAGGAAATTTAGCTACCTTACATCTCCCCTTTAAAAATTTACAATTAGCTCATCATCATTTTTTTTTTTAACTCCCCCTATCTAAATGCTACTGATAAAAAGATAGGGTAAAGGGTTTTACCTCACCTACCATGGCCAATAAAATGGCCCGAATGGTGGTGGTGGATGCCACATCGGATGGGGCTCCCATCCGTAGCTTGGAGGCCCGGGCATCGGCGCCGGTCTCCAATCTGGTGGTCGACGTGCGGCGGGTCCGTTGTTTGCTCGCCGTCTCGTCGGTCTTCTTGTTCTCCTCCTTGGTCTACTCCTTGGTTCTCCCAACTTGAGTTGACCAGCCTTGAGCTTGTAGGTCCAGTACTTTATGTTGTAGTCATCCCTGAACCCTACAAAACAAGATTCTAATTTTTTCTTCGGTATCCAAGTGAGCTTGGATCCGGATTTGTTAGAAGGTCTCCTTGATGGAGATCCTTTCTCAACCTTAGGGCTATAAAACTTATCTACTTTGTTGATTAATTTGTTAGAATTTTCCCTAAGACATGCAATTTCTCTTTCTATAATTTGCATCTTAGTCTTTAAGTCAAAAATTTCTAACTTTAGACTATTATTTTCCTCAATCAATTTATTATTTTCATTGATGAGGTCTTGATTTTCTAATAACAGGTTATTATCCTTAGGACTAGTCTCTATATCCTTGAGTTGTTTTTCTAACCTATCATTTTCATTTCTAAGAAAACTAAGGTTCTTTTTAATGCTTTTATTTTCTACCCTAAGTGATTTACTAATCTCAAAAAGTTCATTAAAAGCATCTTGTAAATCCAGGTTTACCTCATTGTCGGAGTCGCTTTCGCTGTCGATGTCGCTTTCTCCGATTGCCATGAAACCAAGGCACGTGGTTTCCTTCTCTCCGAGATCTTCTTCCGAACTTGTCTCCTCATGAGTGCCTTCCAACCTCCTCCATATCTCGTGAGCGGTGGTGCACTCTTGGATTCGTTCGAATTCTTTCGGACTCAACGCGCAATACAAGGCATTCATTGCCTTTGCGTTGAGTGAGAGATCTTGAATCTGTAGCTGCGAGTAGCCTGCATCCGGTCGCTTCGGGATCTCGTATGAGGCTTCGCAACATTCCCATAGAGCGAAGTCCGTGGCTTGAAGCCACGTCTTCATCCTCAACTTCCAATATCCGAAGTCCCTCCCGTCGAAATAGGGTGGTCGGACGGTGGATTGCCCTTCGGAGATTCTGACTGCGGCTATGCTTCCCTCCATGATCTAGATCCTCGCCGGTTTGTAACGCCGATTTCGCGAGACCTGCTCTGATACCAATTGAGGGTTCGTCCCTACCAGGAGGGGTGACGTAATAATTGCGGAAGTAAAATAAAGCAATCTCACAAAAATCAATCACACAATGTACACAGGAATTTTTTAGGTGGAAACCCAAACCGGGTGAAAACCACCACCTAACCCTCTCGAGTTAGGATTTTCCGATCAACCTAGTTGATCAAATCCACTAACCGAATCACTTTGAACGAGGGTGATTCAACCTCAATACAACCACGCTACAAGTACGAGGGTAGCGTTCCTCAACCCCTTCTCTCCACGAGAAGGATTTTGTCCCACGAAGGAGACGGGAATTCGCAAAGCGAATACCCAACCAAAAGACAAAGATAAAATAAAACAACAGTCCTATAGAGCCAACAAAATTAAACCTAGCTTCTATAGGAAATAGGAAACTCCCCTTTGCAAGGAGTGCGTCGACGATGACGCGGTGCGTGTGCCACGCGACGGCGCTACGTCGCTCTCGTTATCAACAGCGGGAGAGCGGGCGCGTGAAGGCTTGATGCTCTCAAGAGAATGACACTAGAGCTTGGAGAGCAAGGGCCTCAATTGGACACAAAAGAGTGGAACTAAGTTGCTTAGGTGTGTCTCTTGTTTCTCTTAGTGTATCGCAAGGTGTGTGTCTTAGTGTGTATATGTGTTTTTCTAAGTGTCTCTTATTGTATTTGTGTTACAAAGGTTCCCCTCTATTTATAGAGGCCTTAGGAAGGCTTTGGAAGGCTTGGAAAAGCTTCCATAGCCGTTGGGTGCAAAGCCCAAGAGAATCAGGCCGAAATCAGGACAATGATTGCACTTCACAGGGTTATCAGACGTCTAACTCTGGCATCAGACGTCTGGAAGGCCACTTTAAGACGTCTGATTCCAAGGTCAGACGTCTGATTCTATGCGGGTTTCTCCCTGACTTGAATCAGATCTAAACAGGGTTTTTGTGCAAGTCCATCAGACGACATACAGGACGTCTGGTACTATGTCTGGACGTCTGGAAACCTACTTTTACTGTGGGAATTGATTTCCAAACGTTGCAACGGCTAGAAAATCTCTGAGAAGAGATTTTGGGTCAGCCGAGGCAAAACGGTCATTTATCAGACGTCTGGTAAGTCCTATGGACGTCTGATAAGGCTCTAACGGTCATAATCTTCAGTGTTTTCTAAGCCAGCCAACGGTCCACTAACTGGACGTCTGGCAAAGTCATCAGACGTCTCCTAAGACGTCTGGTCTAAGGTCTGGACGTCTGATTTCATCAGACAGAACTACCTATGTCCAGCCTAACAGTTATCAGACGTCTGAAACAACAGTCAGACGTCTTAAAATACTTTATCAGACGTCTGATTTTGGGATTAGACGTCTGGAAATGCTGTTTGAGCCCTATATTGGTTTTCTAAGTATTCTACAGAAAACCTAAGTATCCTAGGGTTGTGCAGGTGTTCCTAGGACTACTTTTAGGGTACTTTGAGGCTCTTTAACATAATGTTCTAAGGAATCAAAAAGAGCAAGAAAATAAATACAAGAGATACATGAAAGGATAAAAAAGAATCTATCCTATTCTTCTTTTCTTCCATCTCCAATCTTTCGCTCCACGCGAACCTCCTTTGTTTTCCGTCAAGCTCCTCCAATCCGTCCTGGATGCGAGCTCGAACTCCGTCTAAACATGTCCTCATTTGCAATTGACCTGAAATCTAGGACTCAAATTGCAAATGTTAAATAACACGTGTTTTGTTATCATCAAAACAAATGATCGTGGTGCTCTAGCACCAACAGAAAGGTCATGGTGGGGTTGGAATCAACTCAATTCCAAGTCTCCCCACCAAAAATGTGATCCCGAAATGTGAACGAATGAGGCAAGGAGGGATGGCAATCAATCAATTTTAACTTGCCTCAAAGAAAACTTCACACAATGAAGGATCCAAGAATCAAGATTCTTGGATTTTCGCTATGCGAAGTTTTGCGGGAAATCAAGGGCCAGTGGGGGTGATAGCAAACAATCAACAAGTGATTTTTAATCCACTTGCCCCAAGGAATTCCTAAGAAGTGCTTTTAGGTTTTTTTTTTCTTAGGTGACAAGTTAACTTAAGTTACTAAGAGAGAGACACCTACCCCTTCAGCAGCGTGGGCAAATCTCCAATGCCGCACTGGCGACTTCACGCTCTCGCTCCCACATTGGATTTGCTTACATCTCCGACTTCCTCTGCTTGTCTCCTCCTTGCAATCGATTTACCTACACACAAGCAAACAAAACACCCGTGAAGAGAAGGGTGTGAGAAGAGAAAATCAAAGGAACAAGAGTAGAAACTTAACTCAATTTGCGCCTCCCGGCAACAGCGCTAGAAAAGCATTGTGGGACTCGAATAGGTTTTGTTAATATGGTGATATTATCGTTGAAGTTATTGTGGTGAGTTAACCTAAATCGAGTCTAACCAGCTTTACAAGATTTTTAACCTAACCTACTTGATTTTATCTTGGTCGCTTTTAGGCATAGGGTCGATCTCAGGGAGGCTGGAATTTGAAGGTCAAGGAGTTTCTACGCCTTTCCTAAAACATATCTCTTCCTTGCGTTTCTTATGTTTTTGATTTTTTCTTTTTTTTAAGATTTTTGTTGGTGATAATGTTGTCCTTGAGGTACACCCTCAAAATCAAGTCCTTGGCCTTGAGCCAAATGGTTCTTGGCTTGTAGCCAACTTGGGGTTTTCAAAAATTGATCCTGTTATTCGCAAGACCGAGTACCTGCAAGACAATAATTATCTTTTCTCTTTTACTCTTTTCATCTTTTTAATAGCAAGAAATAAAAGATAAATGAAAACAAGGTAGGTTGCTAGAAAAGAAAGAAATACTTAGCTTAGTATATGGATAGATATATAGTAAATACAGAATACATATATATGTATATAGTTATATATTATATATACGGGTGGAGGTGGAAGTGGAAATGGAATGTAGCACAGTGTCAAGTTGGTCCACGTATAGCAAGACGCAACCAACAAGACGGAGTGCCACGTGGAGTGTGAGCGGATGTGTGGGAGTGTGTGTGGAAGGGCTTGCTTTGCGCAGATATCGGGGAATATCAGCAACCGGGGAAGATATTCCCGCGATATGTTGTGCAGTGGAGGGATTAGTGCACGGGAGTATAGGTGGTCAAGTGTATATATGGATATGGGTAGGTGGATATATATATATATATAGTTGTATATGTATATAGATATGTATATGTATATATGTATATATATGTATTTGTGTATATATGTGTGTGTGTGTGTATGTGTGAGTGTATAAGGGTGTGTGTGAATGTGTACCAATGTGTGTGTGAGTGTACGAGTGTGTGTGTACAAGTGGGTGTGTGTGTGTACTAGCGGAGGAGGGGAGCGCAGCAGATAAGCTGTTTGCTGCGCTACCCCGTCATCTGGTGCGCACCGATGCAATGGCACAGGAGGGAGAGCTCGCACGGTGCACTGGGGAGCGCTTGCGCTCTCTTCGTTCCTGGACGGGTGCGGGCGGGCGCAGCGCTGCGGGCGAGCGCGTTGAGGCTCTGACGGGTGCGGGCGACCTGCTAGCGCGAGTAGCGGCCGAGGAGAGAGGGCACGATGCCACCGGCTAATTGAGAAGCGAGCTGGTGGCTACAGTGTCGCACTGAGAGGGGTGAACAGTAGCTACAGTGCCGCGCGGAGCAGGCGACCGGTAGCGGCCAGTTCTACATGCGCGGGCGCACTGTGGAGCGCCTGTGCACGCGGGAAGAAGCTGCACATGGCTTGCTAGTGAGTGCGCGACGACCGGTAGTGGCTTGCAGGCAGGTGCATGGCTTCTTGAGCTTCTGAGCTTAGAGAGCTTGATGCTTTGGCAATGGCGGAGAAGACGATAGCAGTAGAAACAAAAGGTTAATCCACCACGCCCACCTGCTCACGAAAGAGCTGGGCAGTGGTGGAACTCACAATGGTGGTGTGAGACCACTGTGGATTTTCTCCTGCCCACGGTGTGTCTCTTCTCAATGAGAAGAGATACTGTGTATGGGGAGGGAGAGGGGAGGAGGTTGGTCCAGGGTGAACGGTGGATCTGAAGGTGTCTGTAGGTGTATGAAAGTGTCTCCCCGCACAAGGAGAGAGCAAGGCATTATAAAGAGGAGAGGGCATGCCACAGCCATGCTGCTGGCAGTGCATCTCCTACCATGCTGTTGGTAGGAGGTGAGGCACGAAGAGGCGCGCATGCCCCATGCCCTGCAGCTGCGCGAGATAGAAGAATTCAAAGCAAATAAAAAAATGAAAATGGTGAAATTGCAATGTTGCACTTGAGGAAGATCTTAATTAATAGATGGCCAACTATTCACACTCTCCTCCCCTCTTTAGAAATGCATGCAGGCATCTATTTACAAATGCAATTACAACTACATAAGATGTAATGGTAGTGCTAGGAAATAACACAAGATGGCATATTTACTGGTGTATTTTTGCTATGCAATCACCTCCCCTTCTTTGACTACCTGAAGATGGGCAAGGGGTTTATGGCTAACCATTGAATGGTAAAATGCCAAGTGGCTTTGGATAAAATCAACTAATACCTTCAGAACCCACCTGCTCTGGTGGCTCTGACGTCCGGTGAACCCTTGTACCGATAATTGGCCACCTTGGCCTCTACCTCAACCATTATTGTGGCCCTTGTAAAAGAAGTGGTCGATGATCAGAAGGTTGTTTACTTTGTTGGCAACACATACTGAATGCGGGAGGCCAAATACCCCCTCATTAAGAAATTAGGCTTGGCATTGTTGACAGTCACCAGAAAATTGAAGCCCTACTTCCAAGCCTACACCATCACTGTCTTCATCGATCAACCACTCTGGAGGATGCTACACAAGCCCATAGGGTTTACTCGAGTGTGCCTAATGAAGATAATAGTTCCTTTTATTATGATGTGCTGTACTGCAAAGGGCGAGGATCGAGGTGGCGAGGAGGTGAAGAGGTGAGGTTAGAAAGGTGGTAGTGTACTGTGCTCTTTGTGGTGGAAAATGGCGGTGAAGATGGAGATGTTGTGTACACTTTAAGATTGTTAGAGTGTGCTGCGCAGGTAGTTGGTGCTTGACGGAGATGCTCACCCTTGTAGGCGGTGTGATGGTAGTTGGTGTTGTGTGGCATGTTTAGGGACAATGGTTGGGAGATGGGTCTCAAGGAAGGAGTTGTGGTGGGTGGTGGGAGATGGTGGCTAGAGGTAAGAAGGGGAGGAGGATGGACAAGGTGTTGTGCTAGTCCAATGTGGGTGATGGTGGTGGTGAGGGGTTACTCATGCTGATAGTGGTGGTGCTGCCTCGGTGAGGGTTGTGCGAGAAGGTTTGCAATAGAGCCCTGATGTTGGTGGTGGTGTTTATGTGCAAGAAGACTTAGCAATGGTTTTGCGGGAAGCTCTGCGGCGGAGCCTCAATGATGTGTTGCCGCAGAGGGTGGTGTGCCGACAGGGTGCTGCGAGAGGCAGTGATTAGGGGTGTACACGGGTCGAGTTCAACCTGAACCCAATCCGATTAGGTTATGTTGTGACTTAGATTGGGTTGGGTTGGGTTTAAGGTCTAATAAACCCAACCCAACCCGCAACCCGATTCAACCTGATACACACACACGAGAGTATCTATTAAAATTTTAAAAGAAAAAAGCGACCCTGTTTAAACTTGAAAGGAGACAAAAAAACCCCCGTAAATAATGCACACCACTCCATCAATTTCACTTTTCTCTCTCCCTATATGCTAGTCATTGTGCGCTTCTTTTCAGTTTCCCTCTTTCTCATAAGCCCTAAACCGAGCTTCCTCTTTCGTCATCGCCACCAACCTCTCTCGTAGCTTCCTTATTGTTGGTGCCATTGTTCTCATCATATCTACTTGAGGTTAGCATCTTCTGTTGGTGCTAGAGCACCACGATCATTTATTTTGATGATAACAAAACACGTGTCATTTAACATTTGCACTTGAAGTCTTAGATTTCAGGCAAATTACAAATGGAGGCGTGATTAGACGGAGTTCAAGCTCACATCCAAGATGGATTGGAGGAGCTTGATGGAAAACAGAGGAGATTCGCGAGGAGCGATAGATTGAAGATGGAAGAATAAGAAGAATATGATAGAATTCTGTTTATTTCCTTCTTGTATTTTTGTCTTTATTTCCTTGGTCTTTTTGTTTCTTAGAAAATCATGTTAAAGAGCCTCAAAGTACCCGAATAGTAGTCCTAAGAACACCGGCACAACCCTAGGATACTTAGGTTTTCTGTAGAGAACTTAGAAAATGAATATAGGGTTCAAACAGCTTTTTCAGACGTCTAATTCCAAAATCAGACGTCTGATAATATGTTTTAAGACGTCTAACTATTGATTCAGACGTCTGATAACATTTAGGCTGCACATAGTTAGCTCTGTCTGACGAAATCAGACGTCCATACCTTAGTCTAGACGTCTTAGAAGACGTTTGATGATTTTTCCAGACGTCAATTAGTGGACCGTTAGGCTGGCTTAGCAAACACTGAAGATCTGACCGTTAGAGCCTTATCAGACGTCCTTAAGCCTTTCCAGACGTCTGATAAATGACTGTTTTGCCTCGGCTGACCTAAAATCTCTTCTCAGAGATTTTCTAGCCATTGCACTCTCTTGAAAATCCATTCCCACGAAAAAGTAGGTTTCCAGACGTCTAGACATTGTGTTAGACGTCTTGTATGTCGTCTGATGGACTTGCACTAGAACCCTGTTTAGATCTGATCCAAGTCAGGAAGAAACCCGCCTAAAATCAGACGTCTGATGTTGTTCCCAGACATCTTAAAGTGATCTTCCAGACATCTGATGCCAGGATTAGACGTCTGATAACCCTGTCAGTGCAATCATTGTTCCTGATTTCGACCTGATTGTCTTGGGCTTTGCTCCTAACGGCTATGGAAACTTTCCAAAGCCTTCCTAAGGCCTCTATAAATAGAGAGGAACCTCTTGCACATTAAGACACACCAAGACACACCTAGATACACCTAGACACATCAAGAACAAGCATTTCCACTCTCTTGTGTCCAAAAAGAATCTCTTGCTCTCTGAGCTCAAGCTCTACATCTTGAGAGCATCAAGCCTTTGCGCACCCGCTCTCCCGCCGTAGTTCACGAGAGCGACGTTGCGTGGCTCACGCACCCGCGTCATCGATTCGACGCACTCCTTGCAAAGGGGAGTTTCCTAATTCCTATAGTAGCTAGGTTTAAATCTTTATTGGCTCTATAGAACTATATTTGTTATTTTACTTTGTTATTTGGTTGGGTATTCGCTTTGCGAGTTCCCGTCTCCTTCGTGGGACAAAATCCTTCTCGTGAAGAGAAGGGGTTGAGGAACGCTACCCTCGCACTTGTAGCGTGGTTGTAATTGAGGTTGAATCACCCTCGTTTAAGTGATTCGTTTAGTGGATTTGATCAACTTGGTTGATCGGAAAATCCTAACTTGAGAGGATTAGGTGGTGGTTTTCACCCGGTTTGGGTTTCCACCTAAAAATAATTGTGCACATTGTGTGATTGAATTTTTTGTGAGATTGTTTATATTCTATTCCGCATTTTATTACGTCACCCCCTCCTCGTAGGGCGAAATCAACAATTGGTATCAGAGTAGGTTCTTGCGAGATCGGAGTAACACCCGGCAAGAAGATCATGGAGGGGAGCATATCCGCAATCAAAATCTCCGAAGGGCAGTCCACCGTCCGACCACTCTATTTCGACGGGAGGGACTTCGGATATTGGAAGTTGAGGATGAAGACGTGGCTCCAAGCCACTGAGTTAAAGATATGGGGATGTTGCGAAACCCCATACGAGATCCTGCAGCGACCCCAAGGAAGCTACTCGCAGCTGCAGATTCGAGAGCTTTCACTCAACGTAAAGGCAATGAATGCCCTGTATTGTGCGTTGAGTCCGAAAGAGTTCAAGCAAATCCAAGAGTGCACTACCACCCACGAGATATGGAGGAAGTTAGAAGACACTCATGAAGAGATGAGCTCGGAGGAAGAAGAAGAATCAGAGAAAAAGAATGAAACCGCTTGCATGGGTTTCATGGCAATCGGATAAAGCGACATCGACAGCGAAAGCGATTCCGACAATGAGGTAAACTCGGATTTACAAGATGCTTTTAATGAGATTTTTGAAGTTAGTAAATCACTAAAAATAGAAAACAATAGCATAAAAAAGAATCTTTGTTTTCTTAGAAGTGAAAATGAAAGATTAGAAATAAAACTCAAGGATCTATTAGCTAGTCCTAAAAATGATAACCTGTTATTAGAAAATAAATATTTAATCAATGAAAATACTAAATTGATTAAGGAAAATGCTAGTCTAAAATTAAAAATTTCTGATTTAAAGACTAAGATGAATATTATAGAAAATGAACTTGCATGTCTTAGGGAGAAATCAAATAAATTGATAAATAGGATAGATAACTTATATAGCTCCAAGGTTGAGAAAGGATTTCTGTCAAGGAGACCAAGGAGGAGAACAAGAAGACCGACGAGACGGCGAACAAACGATGGACCCGCCGCACGTCGACTACCAAATTGGAGACCGGCATCAATGCCCGGGCCTCCAAGCTACGGATGGGAGCCCCATCCGATGTGGCATCCACCACCATCATTTGGGCCATTTTATTGGTCATGGTAGGTGAGGTAAAAATTCTTTACCCTATCTTTTTATCATTAGCATTTAGATAGGGGGAGTTAAAAAATTATGAGCTAATTGTCAATTTTTAAGGGGGAGATGCAAGTTAGCTAAATTTCCTTTAGTAAGGGGGAGAAAAATAACAGCTATCTTGTTGTTACAAAAAGGAGAGGACATTACACTTGTTAAAAGAAATTCATAGAAGAGCATATTTTAAGGGGGAGTTATAGGAAATTTAAAATCAATCAAACCTTTTTGATAATGTCAAAAAGGGGGAGGATTTTTTGTTGCATTATTATTTATGGTTTTTTCATCATCAAAAAGGGTGAGATTATTGGTGCTAGAGCACTACGATCATTTATTTTGATGATAACAAAACACGTGTCATTTAACATTTGCACTTGAAGTCTTAGATTTCAGGAAAATTACAAATGGAGACGTGATTAGACGGAGTTCAAGCTCGCATCCAAGATGGATTGGAGGAGCTTGATGGAAAACAGAGGAGATTCGCGATGAGCGATAGATTGAAGATGGAAGGACAAGAAGAATATGATAAAATTCTGTTTATTTCCTTCTTGTATTTTTGTCTTTATTTCCTTGCTCTTTTTGTTCCTTAGAAAATCATGTTAAAGAGCCTCAAAGTACCCTAACAGTAGTCCTAGGAACACCGGCACAACCCTAGGGAACTTATGTTTTCTGTAGCGAACTTTGAAAACCAATATAGGGTTCAAATAACTTTTTCAGATGTCTAATTCCAAAATCAGACGTCTGATAATATGTTTTGAGACGTCTGATAACATTTAGGCTGGACATAGATAGCTCTGTCTGATGAAATCAGACGTCCAGACCTTAGTCTAGACGTCTTAGAAGACGTCTGATGATTTTTCCAGACGTCCAATTAGTGGACCGTTAGGCTGGCTTAGCAAACACTGAAGATCTGACCGTTAGAGCCTTATCAGACGTCCTTAAGCCTTTCCAGACGTCTGATAAATGACCGTTTTGCCTCGGCTGACCCAAAATCTCTTCTCAGGGATTTTCTAGCCGTTGCACTCTCTTGGAAATCCATTCCCACGAAAAAGTAGGTTTCCAGACGTCCAGACATAGTGCTAGAAGTCTTGTATGTCATCTGATGGACTTGCACTAGAATCTTGTTTAGATCTGATCCAGGTCAGGAAGAAACCCGCCTAAAATCAGACGTCTGATGTTGTTCCCAGACATCTTAAAGTGATCTTCCAGACGTCTGATGCCAGGATCAGACGTCTGATAACCCTGTCAGTGCAATCATTGTTCCTGATTTCGGCCTGATTCTCTTGGGCTTTGCTCCTAACGGCTATGGAAACTTTCCAAAGCCTTCCAAAGCCTTCTTAAGGCCTCTATAAATAGAGAGGAACCTCTTGCACATTAAGACACACCAAAACACACCTAGATACACCTAGACACATCAAGAACAAGCATTTCCACTCTCTTGTGTCCAAAAAGAATCTCTTGCTCTCTAAGCTCAAGCTCTACATCTTGAGAGCATCAAGCCTTTGCGCACTCGCTCTCCCGCCGTAGTTCACGAGAGCGACGTTGCGCCGTCGCGTGGCTCACGCACCCACATCATCGATTCGACGCACTCCTTGCAAAGGGGAGTTTCCTAATTCCTATAGAAGCTAGATTTAAATCTTTGTTGGCTCTATAGAACTATATTTGTTATTTTATTTTGTTATTTGGTTGGGTATTCGCTTTGCGAATTCCCGTCTCCTTCGTGGGACAAAATCCTTCTCGTGAAGAGAAGGGGTTGAGGAACGCTACCCTCGCACTTGTAGCGTGGTTGTAATTGAGGTTGAATCACCCTCGTTTAAGTGATTCGTTTAGTGGATTTGATCAACTTGGTTGATCGGAAAATCCTAACTCGAGAGGGTTAGGTGGTAGTTTTCACCCGATTTGGATTTCCACCTAAAAATAATTGTGCACATTGTGTGATTGAATTTTTTGTGAGATTGTTTATATTCTATTCCGTATTTTATTACGTCACCCCCTCCTCGTAGGGCGAAATCAACATCTTCCTCCCTCCTTTCTTCCACCTCTACATTAGTGCTAGCCACCACCTCCCTTCACTAAATCCACTGCCACCGCCACCACCACCATCACCACACAGCCCACCACCCCCTCATCGACTATCCATCGTTGTCACTACCTTCCCTCTGTCCAGCCTAAGCCTACTACCAGAGCCGCTGGCCCACTACCATCGATCCACCACCACCACACAGTTCACCACCCCTCATCGGCCATCCATCATTCTCTTTACCTTCCCCTTTTGCCCAGTCTATCACTAGAGTCACTGCCATCATCACACAACCTACAACCCTCTCACCGGCCATCCTCCTTCACTATAGCCAATAGCCACCACCCCCTTTCTCGGCCATTCTCCTCCACCTCTGCCTTCCCTTAACTTACCCTAAGTTATTTGAAACTTTGGCGTATGCATTCAAACTTTGATGCTTAAATTAAACATTATTATTTAAGTTCTCATCTAATTCTTTGTTTAGACAGAATTAAAAGTCATCCACATGTATATCTTAAATTTTTCCCTTACTAGTAAAAAATTATTTTAATTCTTGTCTAATTCTTTGTTTTGAATGGCTACATTTATGAAAAAAATTACATGTCTTTCAATATGTGTTTACTTTTCTACATGAAAGAGACAATTGCTATTATACAACTATCAAGTTTTTTTTTTTACCTATTTTATTTATATTTTTAGAAGATATAAGTTATTTATAAGTTTAAAATGTTTTGTTATTAAGTATGAAAGTCGTAGAAAATGTGCAGGAGATAAACATAAGTTTTGAGTCCTTTGATCAGTCAACAACCCGCTCAACCTGACCCAACTCAACCCGATTTTTATGGGTTGGATTGGAAACTCCCAACTTGAAAACTATGAGTTGGGTTTGGGTTGAGTCCTAACCTGACCCAACCCAACTCGTGTACACTCCTAGAGGTGATGTGTTGTCGGTGAGAGGAGCTACGAGTTGCACGTGATTGTGGGTGTAGGTTTGCATGTGCCAGGGTAGGGCGGATTTATTAGGCCGGTTTGCGTGTGAAGCAGTGTGGAATTTCCCCTATATAAACTGGCCCAAATGTATAAAAATGTATAATGTGATGTATTTTGCAACACAATGACATGGTGAACATGGTCCTCACGATAAAGTTGATATTTATTGTAAAGAAATTCAAAAAGTAACACGTGTTCTGTTACTTCTTATGCAGTGGATCCACCCGACTAAAAAAGGTCACCACCACTTTGTAAGTTAGTGGACATTAGTGATTTTTTATTTTGAATTAAAATACATCGGTGTAAAATAATTTTGAAGATAATTTTACATCAATATAAAATAATTTTATTTTAATTTTAGAAGTGATGACTTTTTTAATTGATAATAAACAATAATCACCTTTATCATTTTTATACCCGATTCCTATAAACTATTACTCTTCTTAATAAGTCAGTTGACTTCTGTTCTTTTGTAAAACCCACCTTGTAAAAATATTCTACAAACTTATCCGATAAGTCAGTAGGCATGTTCCTTGCCTCGTCGAACTTAATAAATGTTAATAAGACGACGCTACCTCTAGTTGATTTTTGATTTGGTCATGAAACGCCGTTCTTGGCCAAATATGGATCCATTACGGTGACACTTTTTTTTTTTTTTTTAAAGTAATGGTTAATATATTATTGGAAAACGAATCATCGACCCAACTAATTACAAAGGATACAGTGCAGTTAATCTGTAAAAAAGTTGAAAGAGAAAATTACAATAAGGATATTCTTTAGAAGTAAGAGTCAGACCTATGGAGAGATATCACATGCAAGGGTCTTTGTCGTGTGGAGAGGTTGCTCATGATGTCTAAGGTTTCTCTTTCCAAATATGTTAAATATTTCTTGTCAACACTTTCCAAAAGAGAGGGGAAGTCACACGCAAAAGATCTTCAAAAGATGATGGTATAGCTTCCAACGATGGGAGTTAATTCGATAGAAGGATCCAAGCATCGGTGGAGAAGGAACATGGCATCAAGTTGTGGGGGGTTTGACACCATATGACAATAACATAGTAGGCATATGGAATCATAAGTAAGTCCCCATTTAATTAATCTATCAGTTGTTAGTAATCAGTCCGTAGCGGTAAGCCAAAGGTAACAACTCCACTTGGGAGGAGTGATACTACTCCAAATAACCTTTCAAAGGTCTTTCTGCATCAATTTTTCCTGCAACTGATTCCATACGTCTATGGAATTAAGTGCTCCATTAGGGAAGTAAGGCCAAGGCCAACACCGTTGACGGTAGAAGAGATATATAATATGCTCTTTGATATTTATTAAAGCACACCGTGTTTTGGAATCCTAAGATCTCTTTCTTGTAGCTACGAAATCCTCATATTTATCCCTCATCCACGGTGTCCAAATGAATTGGCCAACTAAAAAGTCATCTTTATAAAGGCAAGGACTTTGAAGTTGGTCAGAAAGCCCAAATCTACCCTTGGCTTTAGATTTGCACATATCTTCCAAGCCTCCAAAGTGTCACTTATCTTTTGCAAATCCATTATCCGTAATCTCCCGAAAAACCATATTTTAATGCCCATGGGATCCGGAACGCCACCGGTATGTATTAAATGGAACGGCACATCCCATTCGAGGGACCTCACCCCCAAGGACCGCGAATTTAATATAAATCGATTAGTGGTACCGTGTTCCTCGCTGACCCCGTTTCACACGATTCCCCCTTGACCACAAACATATGAAAGATCGGATTTGCGCAGACCAGAGGGCATGGTAAGGGGATCATGGCACCGTGCTGTAATTTATGGGTGAGTACGTCACCTATCATGACGATGGTAGGACATATAATTGGCATTGCCCCCGAACAAGATAAATTCAATTAAGAATTAATTGCAAATACATGTGTGTGCATCCTCTGGAAAGTAGATTTAGTGGGTTGAGCCACGATGCATGCGGATGAATATAGTTCGAATCTGCACTTGCATCGATCACAAATTCTACCGACATGGAAAAGAGATGGAAAAAAAAGGACGGTGTAACTGCTCGTTCGTACTTAGTAAGGCCGCACATGCATCCACAAATAAAAGCATATGTATTTGGCACCTCCAGAGATCCCTACGTAACAATTACGAGTATTAGTACGTGACCGGATTCCACGATGCGATCGCCTCGATCTTTTGAGGAACTATTGTTCGAGTGATCATGGAAACGCGTCAAATTGGAACTGATCCACTGCTACGAATAGAGTACGACCCCCTATTAATATCTGAGCATTGACTTCGATTCAGAACTTTCAGCTTGGAAAAAAAAGAAAGGAAAAAGAATAAAAAGAGAGAGTAAAAACCAGAAGCCACGAATATTCAAACAAATATCACAGATTTTCCAAGAATGTTTACTTGGGGTTGGATTGGGAACGTTGGGATCCTTTCTCCCGTCAAGATCGAAGTATGGACTATCGTCAAAGCATAGACGAATTATTTGGTTTCACCAGGGTTAGAGAAAAGCAAAGCAGCCGGTAGCTCCTGTTTAACAAGTATTCCGCGGACCATTTCCAGCCCATTGCAGCTTGTTTTTAACAGCCTAAGCTACAGAGCAACGATAAAACCTTTAATTTTTCTCTTGACAACTTGGAGAAAGAGTGACATCCAGATAGGTAGCAGATTCCAGACCATGAAGATAAACAGGGACCTGCCTCTCCTAATTAAAAAAGCTTAGATAGTGTCCAGCAAATTAATTATCACCAGAAAAATCACAAAGAACACGCGCAGAAGCGAAGGAGACTTGACTATAACAAATTTACATGTTCTTCACATACATCAACCAAAGACCCAACTCTTCTTCACCCCCTCCCTCCACTTTCAGAACAATCCACCCAGACCCTGCAACGCATCCACGAGGTCACCACCACCACCGGCCCAACAACTCTCCTCATACAGCAACCTATCAAGCATCATGATGGACATGTGCGTCTCATCCCCTTCGTCGACATCCTCCCCCTCCTCCCTCTTGCACTCCCTGGACTCGGGCGTCGAGGCCGACTCGAGCCCTGCGGGTGAGATCGACTCCACCTGCGTGCAGCTCGAGTTGTCGAGCTTGTGGGCCGACTCGGACCCGGCTGGTCTAATGGGAGGGTTCTTGGTCCAATTCTGCAGGAGGCGGGATATGTTCTCGGCGCTCGAGGCGTAGGTGGCGGTGGTCGGCGGCCGCAGCCACGGGGTTGCCAAGGACGAAGGTGCTCTCTCTATGGAGAGGGCGTCGCTGAGGGCCTTCTTCGCCGTGTGTATGTCGGCTTGGAGGCACCGCTCCCACTGCCCCCTCGACAGGGACTGCTGATCCTCATTCGCGTGGATCTTCCTGAGCTTCTTCTTCAGGTGCGTGTTCCAGAAGTTCTTGATGTCGTTGTCGGTCCTCTCCGGGAGGTAGGAGGCGATGGCCGCCCATCTGCTTTGGGGGAGACAGGCGGGGAATTTAGTCACGTGATCCGCACGCAAAGGTAAGGCGGCGCAAGTGGCAGAAAACTTGCGTGGAAGAGAAAGTGACGTGCTTGGCGGATGTACCTGTTGCCGAGAAGGGCTTGGAGGTGGATGATGAGCTTCTCCTCTTGATCGGTGAAGTTACCTCTCTTGATCCCCGGACGGAGGTAGTTGGTCCATCTCAGCCTGCAGCTCTTGCTGCATCGGAGGAGACCTGAAATTTTGCAACATGATACCACTTTATATATATTCATAAAAGATGAGATGGAAGTTCTTTCTTTTTCCCCCGAAGTAAAGAAAATCATAATACTGGAGTCCAGGGAAGTAACTTCCAGTTTTCAGCATTTTTTGCCGTACTGGTTTAGGCGATAACAATAAGTTTAATGTTTTCGTCCCTTCTTGGCTTCTGATCATAACTGCAAGATCAAAAATGTACTTGATCCAAACGAAATTAAGGCAAGAACGCCATATGAGATTCTGTGTGAGTTTAGTCTCGGTGTGATCTACGAAAAAGGAAACACTATATGTGGGATGAAGACGAAGAAAACCCTATCTCCTTTATGACCCCGAGATTCGGAGACAAAAATGGAAAGTTGAAGAAGGATAACCCTAACCACCTGAAGTTTCACACAAAGAAAGGAATGACCGGAAATGGAAATTAACGTTCTGCTCACCAGTGTTAGTAGGAACTGCCCTCCAATTTCCGGGGCCATGTTCTTGGATGTAAGTGACCAAGATGATGTCCTCCTCAGGGGTCCATGGTCCTTTCTTCACCTCTGTCTTCTCACAGCAAGGGGGCCTTCCCATGTCTCTTCTTACCCAACTACTTCTTCTTCTCAGGCTTCTGGATCCCTCTCTGCGGAAGAAGGATGGCGAGCGGTTCCCTTCTTTTTCTCACCGAAGACAAGTGCCTGTTCGGGGAGTGGCTTCCACTCCTATATATACACAAGCAACCTGAGGAAGGAGGAAGGAGAGAGGAGGGTGGTTCCAAAGAGAGGACCCCCCGCTGACCCGTGAGCTGTGCATTGGGAAAAGGAGAGACCTATCGTGTGATGTGCGCAAGAAAGCAAAATTGCAATAAAAACGAGCGGGGTAGAGGATGTACGTTAAAAAAGGGATACTTATATTTATGCTCCCATAATCAGAGTTAATATCATCTGTACTCGTGTACGTTTTATATATACGCCTATATCTCTACAAATTTACTAATCAGGCATTGTTATACCTCCCAAATTAAACCTTCGAAAATATTCCTAAAATAATCCTATAGTACTATCAAAGTTAACAACTCAAATTATAGAAATTATATTTATATTCTTAGACTAATTTTTCTCTTTTTTTTTCTCTCTTTTTGTGTTCTTCCTCTTCAGGGGACAACTTTGTCAATGTTGACAGTGTTGACTGTGATTATGATGGTGGTGGCAACGTTAATGTTGTATGTAGACTTTGACCACTCCTCCCACCCCTACGCTCACAACCTTGGCACCCCTCCTCTCCCATAGCACCTCCTCCTCCTCTCCAGTAACCCCCCTCCCCTCCTCATCCTCTTCTTTGGGAACTCCCTTACTCTCCTCCCCCTTGTGCTGCAACCCCCCAACCCCTCCTCCTCCACCATGATGTTTCTTTCGCTCCTCTACTCCTACACATTGCCATCACCCCCAAGCTCCTCCTCCTCCTCCTCCTCCTCCTCCTCGCCCAACCTTAATCTCTCTATTTTTTTTTTCTTCTGAATTTTCTTTAAGTGAATAACTATAGTGTATATTTGAGATGTAATCGTGGTTAGTTTAAAACCTACACTAATTGAAGGACATATCTGTCAAATAATGTAAGTTTATAGGAGGATAAACGTAAGAATAAAAAATATATAAGAATAGATACGTAATTAAAATAGATAGTAAGGATATGAATGTAAAATTTCAATTAAAATGATATTGTGGGGGTTGGGGGTCAAAGCGTGACAGGCGGGTGCATTTAGTGGTGTGGCTACGGTGAAGTGAAAACGGCATGGGTGTAGTAGTGGGAAAAAAAAAGAAGCAAAAAAAACAGTCCTCGACAACAACTGCCTCTTTTTTGTACATACCAAACAAAGGAAAGAAAGTGGTGGTGGAGTGAAACCGCCTTTTTAAAAAAAAAACAAATTAAATGGAAATTCGATTGTTTCTGTTAAAAATCAACTGTAATATCTTGTTGCAAATTGTACTTCATTCATACGTGCAGTTCTCGTGAACCAAAACACCGACTTGCATAATCTAATTCCAACGGGCTGACATGTCAAGATCTTACGGTGGAAGTATTTTGGTTTCGCTTGGAATATGCAACAAGTAGGTGTCGGCGATTCATACATGTATATATGGAACCGTACCGTCTCTCTCGGCGGCAGGATCATGGCTTACCCGGTGGTGTTCGCTCATCGGAATAAAACCGTTTCCTCTCCATTTTTTTAACTTAATTCCTGCATAGATTCTAGAATTGGGTTAAGTTCAGAATAAATTAATTCCATCCCCTCACAGCAAATTCTTTATTCCTCAATTCCTTGAAGTGATATATGATGACCCAAGTATAGAAATATCAAATTTCCTTATTTATTACATTTGTTTTTTTTATCGATTCCTCCTCTCATTCCTTTTAACTGATTCCATTAAGCGAACACCTCCCATCCCGTAATCCTGCCAACGGAAAGTTCTCAAAATGTGGCGGGTATGGGCACCTTGGATTTTTCCCTAATCACCACCGCAGCCCTTGAGCAAAAAGAGAAGGAAAAAAAGCATACGCAAAAGAAAAAAAAAAAAAGAAAAAAGAAAAGGTAGAGGTAATACCCCTCAGTCCCTGCACTCCCCTAGAAATTAAACCGCGTGCATTGAATGCGGTTGCACCGGGAAGAAGTAAGAAAGAGCGACGCCACGACCCTCCTTTTGTGGTTTGGTGTGCGCCCTCGTCTTGCAGGGGGATGCTGCTGCAGCGGCTGCTGCTGCTGCTGCTGCTGCTGCTGCTGCTGGAGCCCACGATTTCGAATTGAAGGCAAAGGCAGTAAATACGGCCTCTTTATTAATTACTTCTTGCCACGTAAATTTATATTTATTTACGCTGTTCAGTTCTTTGTTTCCTTTCCTTTTCACTGTTGCTGTTTATACGTTGCATATATAACCATACAAACCAATCACAGAGGGTTTGAGTTTAACCTTTCAGCTAAATATCACAAGTCAAAGTTGTCTATTTGGGTATCCATGGAAGGATCTCCTCACGTGATCATAGCTCTATGATCAGCTGGACATGCTTATATATCTGGAAGGAAGGAACCGATGTGGGAGAGGGTAACCAAAACGGGCTCGTTTCTGGAGTAGGGAGGAGTTCTTAGGGTTGCCAAATCAATACACTAACGAGTATTTTCAGTTGATCGGATTCGTCAGAAAGAAGAGAGGAGTGCATTACTAGCAATTACTTGCATGCAAATCTTCAAGCATTTCATTGCAAATATATCTCAAGAATTTTCTTCTCTTTTCTTGCACGTAAATTATACATGAGGAGCGAAATGAAGACGGAGCGTCGCACTCCCGCCGTAGCATCTGGTTTAAGTTCAAAATTTACAGGTCCTTGTCAACAACACGAGATCCCAGATGCATAAAAGTGTGACGCTGCAATCAACTTCTGGAAGCAATATACTACATCGAATTCCCTTGTTTACAACTGATCTGAATCGGACATTGATAAGGGTATTTATATATATATGATTGAGTCCAGAGAGCTCAATGGAAAGAGAGAAAATGGGGATGCTGTGTGAATGTACGAATAAAGGAAAAGAACTTAGTTTTGTGACCCAGTTTCATCGTATGGTATGTATCGGAAGAGAAGACTTAACTCTTAATTATCTACTAGTCATTTTTTGAGTATAGCACAAGGATTGTGTCTTTTTTTTGGGCACATGATTCCCACTTTTTGAGGGATTTTTTTTATCGTAATCAAGGCCGATAATCATTTACTCATTGTAGAGTGCAATTGACTTGTGGGTTGCTTCGCCTTCTAAATTGTCGCGTCTGTTCTTGTGTTGCTGCCTTGACTCTCACACTATTGCCTCGATCTTCATGTTGTTGGTGCCTTTTGGCACCCGATGTCATCAAACTTGGTGCAGTGGCAGGTTAGGCTAGCTTAGTCTTCCAGCCAATCTCCTGCTATCTCAGTATCAGGTGGACATGTGATCATGTCGCTCTAGGTGCTTTTGGTAGTGAATCAGTCGGTTGGTTTTAGTCGGTCCACTTGAGATGCTACCTCCCCATCTCTTTGATTGACAGCTCCTTGTGTTTCTAAACTTTGGGTATCTTTGTACAAGATGGCCCCTCGACATGGAGCTCATGGTGGTTGAGGCAGCTACTAGGCTCAGGTTGTGGAGGAGTAAGGTCAGGGTGCTCAGGCCCAACAGGTTACGCACATAGATGTTGATTGCCTTTTTAAGGCAACATCTTCCGCAACTATAGGGTGGACGAGGCTTCCACGACATACCGAGCGAGGAGGCCTTTGTGGGCCAAAGTAGCCACTGTGGTGGTGGTCATGTTGGAGGTTGAGCCAAAGGATAGGTTGGTGGTAGAGCAGGAGGTGTGGGATGTGGAGGATCGAGAGGTGGGCCTCCACCATCTTCCTCGCCCCAAGAGAATAGCACCGATCAGGAGTCGCCATCACGCAGAAACAAGCAAGTGAACTTGCCACGGGACCACCACAAGTTGTTCGCAGTTTTCAAAAAGCTAAAGCCTCTCATCTTCAAGGGAGACAAGGGCTTGAATGAAGCAAATGACTAGTTGGAGCAGATAGAGAAGACTTTTGACACACTACATCCACGAGAGGACAGTCATGTCCCATTTGCAGCATTCCAGCTGACTAGTGCTGCAAATTGATGGTGGTGAGCCGTTCGAGAGCAAGAGGGTGGTGAGATCAATTGGGAGAGGTTCGTGGGATTCTTTTGACCAAGGGTCTATGACTGTTAGTGCCTATTGCACCCAATTTTTGGAGCTCTCTCATTTTGCATAGTCTACTGTGGCTATTGAGGAGGAAAAGTTGTGGAAGTTCTTGGAGAGTTTGAGGTCACTGATTCAGGGGCATGTGAAGTCCCTGAAGTTGCCTATGTTCTCCTAAGCTGTTGAGGCAATGATGACTCGTGAGGAGATGAACTGACCCCCGAGAGATACGGATTGAGGGTCTAGGAGGAGAGTTTTCTATCATGACCATGCCTAAGGATGCCAGGAGAGGAGATACCATGTAGTACAGCATGCCTCACCAATTCAAGAGGCATCTTAGTTGGTGGGAAAGTCTGTTCCCATTGGGATCTCACAACAGAAGCCAACCTCCAATGCTTAGTAGTAGAGCAATTCTAGTAGAGCACAATCAAACGTGAGAGGATCTCGTATCCGCAATTGATACCAATTTGAGCAACTTGGACATTTGAGGAGGAATTTCCTAATGAGGATCGGAGTTGCATCAAGGATGAAGAACACGTAAAGTGCAGGAGGTAGACTTAGACAGTGGGTACTACTGGCTATACTTATCAAACCAAGGGGGATTCCAACAGTTTTGAGGAGGGTACAGGACACCTACACCTTGACCTAATCATAGTGTGGCATCATCCAGTGCACTTAGATTTGAGGGTCGTGTTAATGCCCTATCACTCGGAGATGCTAGAACCTCTACTTCCATGGTGGACAGTATGGTCACCATTATTGATTGTTTGGTTTATGTTTAGTTTGACTTCGGTGCCTCACATTCTTCTGTTTTCACTGAGTTTGCTTCCAGTTTGAGTCAACCAAGCATTATGTTAGATGATCCATTTCTTATCAAAGGCCTAAGAGGGCAGCTCTTAATGGCAAAGTTAGTCTATTAGGGGTGCACTATTGTAGTAGGAGGTTATGAACTTCCTCCAAATCTAATAGTTCTTAAGATGGAGGACTTTGGTGTTATCCTGGGCATGGACTGCTTGTCCATATATCACGCAATGGTTGACTGATTCGAGAAGCGTGTGATTTTCTCTATTCCAGGAGTCCCATAGTTTGAGTTGTTGGGCAGAATAGAGGGTGGATCCTTCAGGTGCATTTCTGCATTGCAGGCGATGAGGCTACTTGACAGAGAATGTACTCGGTACCTTACTTTTGTGATAGCCACGCTTGAGGAGAAGCTCAGAGTACAAAGTGCACCCATTATACGAGAGTATTTGGATGTGTTCTTGGATAACCTTCCTGGGCTTCCTATCGAGTGCGAGATCGAGTTTGACATCTTGTTGATTCTCAACACTTGTCTAATATCTATCATGGCATATCAGATAGGAATCATAGATTCAAATGTTCCTAATTAAGACTACTTTCAAGACACACTATAAGCATTATGAGTTTTTGGTTATGCTTTTCAGCCCGACAAATGCCCTTGCTAGCTTTATGTAGTTAATGAACAGAGTTTTCTGCCCCTACATGGACCAGTTTGTAGTGGTAATTATAAACGATGTTCTCATCTACTTCCAAGACTAGCTTAGAATGAGTAGCATCTTTACATGGTTCTAAATTCTTTCAGACAACATCAATTGTATGCGAAGTTCAGCAAAGGTGAGTTTTTGTTGGATTAGGTCACCTTTCCAAGACATGTGGTATCCTGAGCAGGTGTCTTAGTGGGTCCCACCAAGATGGAGGCAATATTGAAGTGGGAGCAATTAAATTTAGTATCTGAGATACGCAGTTCTTTAGGATTTATTGGTTACTATAGACATTTTATCCCGGGATTCTCGTAGTTAGCCCTGCCAATGACACGGATGACCCGTAAGGACAAAGCTTTCCCCTAGACAAAGTAGTGCGAGGATAGTTTCCATGTACTAAACGAGAAATTGACCACGACACCCATGCTTACTATCCCTGATAGTGATGGTGGGTACGTGGTATACATAAACGTCTTACATTAGGATTTGGGTTGCGTGTTGATGCAGCGTGGACACGTAATTGCTTATGCCTCCAAGAAACTTAAGTCACACGAGCACAACTACCCTACTGATGATTTGGAGTTCGTAACGATCGTCTTTGCCTTGAAAATCTAGCAGCACTACTTATATGGAGAGACATTCAAGATTCATACCAATTATAAGAGTTTAAAGTATCTGTTTGATCAAAAGGAGTTAAACCTGAGGCAACAACGTTGGATGGAATTCTTGAAGGACTAATACTGTACCATTATGTACCATCTAAGGGAGGCGAATGTGGTGGTTGATGCACTTGTAAATTCCCTTACTAGGAGGGGGTGAGATCAGCGTGACGTAAAAAATACGGAATTAAAATATAACAATCTCACAAAAATAGCAATAAATCACATAATGTACACAATTATTTTTAGGTGGAAACCCAAACCAAGTGAAAACCATCACCTAACCTTCTCGAGTTAAGATTTTTCGATCAACCAAGTTGATCAAATCCACTAAACGAATCACTTAAACGAGGGTGATTCGACCTCAATTACAACCACGCTACAAGTGCGAGGGTAGAGTTCCTCAACCCCTTCTCTTCACGAGAAGGATTTTGTCCCTCGATGGAGACGGGAATTCGCAACATGAATACCCAACCAAATAACAAAGTAAAATACAAAGAGTAATCCTATAGAGCCACCAAGATATTCTATTAAGACCCGTGCTGTTAAAACACTTTAAGACGTCTGGGACTTGGGTCAGAAGACTGGAAATCAATTTTTTTTTGTACGTCCTCGCGTCTGCATGCGTGCTGCGCGCAGACAGTACGTAGCCGCATTTTCTTCTCTCTCCTCTTTCCGATGAAACCCTAAACCTCACCCTTATAAACCCCCTCCTCTCCCTCACGCCACCCCACCTCCATCCACCCATCTCCTTCCTCCAGCGAGAGCAGCAGGCAACGAGCAGCGAGTGTGAGCGGCGTGGGAGGAGAGGAGCAGCGAGGGGAAGAGAGGAGAGTGCGCGAGCTCGTGAAGGAGTTCGCTGGAAAGGTCACAGCCGGTCGGGCGTGCGCAAGGTGGAGAGGTGCGTCGGGGAGGTTCTCCCCGACACTGCTGCAGCTAGAGCAGCGATCGAGCGAGCACGGCACAGCCGCGCACAGCGTGAGAAGGCGAGGCAGTCTCTGGTTCTGGGATTTTCCCAGAATCAGACGTTTGGATCTACATCTAAACGACGTAGACGATGTCTGGAGGAGGCTCCAGGCGACTGAGAGATAAATCCCGCGACGTACACCTCCCTTTGCGGATATGGCCATGCAGGCCATTCCGTCAAGGCACTGTTCCGTGCCATGTTTAGGAGATTTTTTGTTGCACGTGTAGGATTCGCTTCGGAAAGGCACGGGACACGCCCTCCCACGCAGTTTAGACGTCTGGGCGAGGCACCAAACGGCGGGAAGCGTCTCCAAACGTCCGGAGAAGTGGTTGGACGTCTGGAACTAGGTCCAGACAGTTCAGTAGAGTCCCTGGACGTCTGAGGAGTAGCGTAGAGTTGAGGTAAGGTTCTGGACTTTTTTTAAGACGTCTGGAAGGTGTTCCAGATATCTGATATGAATCAGAATTTCTGTTTTGACCCGTTTAGGATCCGTTTGAGGTCTGATTTCCGCAATTAAGATTTTGTTGCTCTCCGTATAAGTTTCTCTACTTGTTGGAATACTTTTTATCCTATTATGATTGGGTTCTTATGATTGATCATTGTGATAGGACCTCGTTCCGTTGCAGATTTGAGGTTAGCTGAGGCACTTGGGCCTGCCGATTAAGCCCTCATTACTCCTGAGTTTACTGGTAGAGTGGCTTCCCCTAGTTTAATTACAAACATGAATGCATATTTGGAATAAATGTTAGATCCTAGGGTATGACATAAATCCTAGGACTAGAGACACTGGAATAGTTGTATGGAATGTATGAATTACAGTCTTGGATGAGTAAATAGAATAATAATAATTGCCTGTAAATGGATAAGAACTGCTTGTGAAATGTAAAGTATTGTTGTTAGCAACTGTTGCATGTAAATTCCTATTGTTTACAATTAAATACGAGCTACCTGTATATGAATTGGAAATGGAAGATTGAATGTTGGAAACACGAGCTACTTGAGAATAAACCTGGAATGTGAATAGTAAAGTTACATGCTACATGTGTAGCACCTGAGAAATAGAAATAAAAATGACGAAACCTAGTATGGCTTGGCCTGAGAAACATGAGCATGAACCCCACGGAGAATTAGGAGTAGAGCTCCTGGAAATAAATGGAATGGAACTGGAAATGTGAATGGGGAAGTGAGCTAGCCCTTGAGTATGGAGTACCAAGGAGAGAGACTGTCCCCCTGCTTAATGCAGAGCGGAGCTAGCCGCCCTAAGGTTAGGACCCAAGGTTAGGATTGGCCATTCTATACCGACTTTTTGGCCCTCGCGTACTCAGTACCGGAGAGAGCTACTAGTGTAGGGAGAGAGCTAGCCACCCCACGAGACCCGATGTTCAGCTAGCCGACCTACACCGACTTGTTAGGCCCACTGGGCAAACCAGGGTAGTCAGGCGAGGGTGCGTGGATTGTGGAGGGGCGAGACCCCTGTTTGGTTCTTAGGGCTAGACCCTTGCTATTGAGAGGGTTATGCCCTATACTGGTTCCGTGTTGTGCTTTGGACGTACCCGTTAACGGAAACGACTGACCGCGTGCTAGTGCGGGGTAGCTACCCGTGCATTTATCGCACGTGCCGTAGTTATCGTTACGTCTGTCAGTGACCTTGGGGTGGTTGAATGAGTGTAGGACCACCACAGGGGACTCTCCCGGCCAGGAGAGTACCACGTGCTACTTCTACTCTTCGGAAAAGACTGCAATCAAGATCGTTCCCACGAGGAACATTCGAGATCAAGAAAGAGACCTGATAAATAAACCAAGTGATAAAAGAAAGAATAATTAGTTAAAGATAGAAAGAAATTGAAAGCAACAGTTACCTATCCACTTTTACTATTTTAGTTAACTGGTTGCCACTCTACTCAGCGTTTGCTGATGTTTTGTACTCATAACCTTTTTCAGGTCCAGGTGTTGAGCAGCTAGAGCCTACGGTTGCAGAGGGTGCTGGGCCCAGTAGAGCCCAGTAGTGGTAGTTTCTGTTGTACTTCGTGAAGGTTCCCTACTAGGAGGGGGTGACGTAATAATTGCGGAAATAAAATATATAAAGCAATATCACAAAATAAGCAATCACAAAATGTACACAAGTAATTTTTAGGTGGAAACCCAAACCGGGTGAAAACCACCACCTAACCCTCTCGAGTTAGGATTTTCCGATCAACCTAGTTGATCAAATCCACTAACCGAATCACTTTAAAACGAGGGTGATTCAACCTCAGTACAACCACGCTACAAGTACGAGGGTAGCGTTCCTCAACCCCTTCTCTCCACGAGAAGGATTTTGTCCCACGAAGGAGACGGGAATTCGCAAAGCGAATACCCAACCAAAAGACAAAGATAAAATAAACAATAGTCCTATAGAGCCAACAAAGTAATAAACCTAAGCTTCTATAGGAAATAGGAAACTCCCCTTTGCAAGGAGTGCGTCGACGATGACGCGGGTGCGTGAGCCACGCAACGGCGCAATGTCGCTCTCGTAGACAACGGCGGGAGAGCGGGTGCGCGAAGGGAATGATGCTCTCAAGATGATGGAGCTTGAGCTTAGAGAGCAAGTGCTTCTTGGACACAAGAGAGTGGAAATACTTGATCTTAGTGTATCTTGGTCTCTCTAGGTGTATATCTTGTGTGTCTAAGTGTATCCAAGTGTATTTGTGTTGCAAAGGTTCCCCTCTATTTATAGAGGCCTTAGGAAGGCTTTGGAAGGCTTAGAAAGGGTTCTATAGCCGTTGGGAACAAAGTCCAAGAGAATCAGGCCGAAATCAGGACAATGATTACATTTGACAGGGTTATCAGACGTCTAACTCTGGCATCAGACGTCTGGAAGGCCACTTTAAGACGTCTGATTCCAAGGTCAGACGTCTGATTCTATGCGGGTTTCTCCCTGACTTGAATCAGATCTAAACAGGGTTTTTGTTCAAGTCCATCAGACGACATACAGGACGTCTGGCACTATGTCTGGACGTCTGGAAACCTACTTTTACTGTGGGAATTGATTTCCAAACGTTGCAACGGCTAGAAAATCTCTGAGAAGAGATTTTGGGTCAGCCGAGGCAAAACGGTCAATTATCAGACGTCTGGGAAGACCTATGGACGTCTGATAAGGCTCTAACGGTCATATACTGCCGTGCTTGCTAAGTTAGCCAACGGTCCACTATCTGGACGTCTGGCAAGTCCATCAGACGTCCTCTAAGACGTCTGGACTAAGGTCTGGACGTCTGATTTCATCAGACAGAAAACTAAGTCCAGCCTAAAAGGTTATCAGACGTCTGAAACAACAGTCAGACGTCTTAAAATACTTTATCAGACGTCTGATTTTGGGATTAGACGTCTGGAAATGCTGTTTGAGCCCTATATTGGTTTTCTAAGTATTCTACAGAAAACCTAAGTATCCTAGGGTTGTGCAGGTGTTCCTAGGACTACTTTTAGGGTACTTTGAGGCTCTTTAACATAATGTTCTAAGGAATCAAAAAGAGCAAGAAAATAAAGACAAGAGATACATGAAAGGATAAAAAAGAATCTATCCTATTCTTCTTGTCTTCCATCTCCAATCTTTCGCTCCACGCGAACCTCCTCTGTTTTCCGTCAAGCTCCTCCAATCCGTCCTGGATGCGAGCTCGAACTCCGTCTAAACACGTCCACATTTGCAATTGACCTGAAATCTAGGACTCAAATTGCAAATGTTAAATAACACGTGTTTTTTTATCATCAAAACAAATGATCGTGGTGCTCTAGCACCAACACTTCGTTCCTGTTGTAGTAAGTAGTTGTCACACTTCTGTACTCGTTTATTGTAAACTTTATATTCCTGTACCAGTTTAATTTTCTACTGTTGTGGTAGTGTGTACTATAGTAGTTTACTTCTTTACTACTGTACTTTTGTTACTGTTAGTTGCTTGCATGGTGAATGTGGTTTATTTTACTTTTTTTTGGTTACTCTCTCGTTGGACGACTGAGTCTTGGGATCAGTTGAGTCGGTCCGGTCTCGTGTCCTGTAGGGATTCGGGAACTGGGTCGTAACATATTCTTAAACTAAGCTTCTATAGGAGTTAGGATGCTTCCCTTTGCAAAAAGTCGTCGAATCGGTGTCGCGGGTGCGTGAACCACGCAAAGGCACAATGGTGCTCTCGTGAACTATGGCAGGAGAGTGGGTGCGCAAATTGATCGATGCTCTCTAAATGTAGAAGTAGACCCGGAGTGTAAGAGCTTTCTTCTATTTGATTTTCTTCTTCTTGACACAAAAGAGTGGAAAGTATGTTGCTTGGTGTATCTTGGTGTGTAAGGGGTCCTCCTCTATTTATAGAGGCTCTAGGAAGGCTTTGGAAGACCTTGGAAGGCTTCCATGGCTGTTGGGTACAACCTCCAAGAGAATCAAGTTGAAATCAGGATTAACCATGACTCTGACAGGGTTATCAGATGTTTGGTCCTAGCATCAAACGTTTGGAAAACTTGTTTAAGACATCTGGGAACAAAGTCAAACGTCTGATTTTAGGCGGGTTTCCTTCCTGACTTGAATCAGATCGAAACAGGGTTCTAGTGAAAGTCCATCAGACGACACACAGGACGTCTGACATGATGTCTGGACGTCTGGAACATAAATGGATTCCCAAGGGAGTGCAATGGCTAGAAAATCTCTGAGAAGAGATTTTGGATCAGCCGAAGCAAAACGATCATGTATTAGACCTCTGGGGTCCTCTACAGACGTCGGATACGAAGCTAATGGTTATTTTCTCAATGGTCACCAAGAAAGCCAACGGTCCACTAATTAGACGTCTGGCAAAGGCATCAGACGTCTGGACTAAGGTCTGGACATCTGATTTCATTAAACAGAACTAACTAAGTCCAGCGTAAATATTATCAGACGTCTGAGCAAACAGTCAGACGTCTTAAAAGTCATTATCAGACATCTGATTTTCATATTAGACGTCTGATAAGGCTGTCTGAACCCTATTTTGATTTTCTAAGTTCTCTACAGAAAACCTAAGTATCCTAGGGTTGTGCAGGTGTTCCTAGGACTACTGTTAGGGTTCTTTGAGGCTCTTTAGCATGAATCTAAGAAACAAAAATAAATAGCAACAAACGAAACAAAAATACAAAGTACAAAGGAAAGGAAATCTATCATATTCTTCATCTCCTTTCTTTAAGCTATCGCTCCTCGCGAATCTCCTTTGTTCTCCATCAAGCTCCTCCAATCCGTCCTAGATGCGAGCTCGAACTTCATCTAACCACGTCTCCATTTGCAATTAATCTGAAATCTATGACTTCAAGTGGAAATGTTAAATGACACGTGTTTTGTTATCATCAAAATAAACGATCGCGGTGCTCTAGCACCAACAGCACTAAGTAGGAAGCCACTAGTTAGATTGGCTAACTTATAAGCTTAGAGATGGAGCCAAATGCTAGGGGTCAACACTTGGAGACCTCAGGGAGCAGGTGGACACTTAAAGGCTGTCACATTGATGAGGTAGTTATGCCTACAGCTTATTGATTGAGTTTTGGAGGGATAGAGGATAGACTCAGAGTTATAGGGTATCTGTGATCAGGTCATGGCCAAAGATCTAGGGGACTTTACCCTAGTGGATGGGGTGTTGGAGGTTGTGTGGATGTCTTTATGTTCCTCAAGATGACACACTTCAAAGAGATTTACAAGCAAAAGCCTACAGTTTGTGGTTGACCATCTATCCCGAGAATAACAAGATGTATCATGACCTGCGAAGAGATTTCTGGTGATGCATGATGAGGTGTGGCTCATCATAACTTAAATGCCCAAGTTAAGCTAGAAAGTAGGTTAAACACAACCGAATTAACACATGAAAAGGGTTAAGTGTTGGAAATAGTGAAAGACCTAAAACATCAAATTTGTGTTAAAAATGCGAAATTAGGTCATTAAATGAGATATTCTATTCATAAATGAAAGATGATGATTCAATTGCAAATTGAACACATAATTGAGTTCAAAACTTAAAATCAAAAGTGAAATCAACTTCTTAAATATTCAATTAAGCTTCAATAAAAACTTAGTAGCATTTGGACATCATTAGGACCTCCCATCATTGACATTACATCTAGGTCCTTAGTACATAACATTTATTTACATTTCTAGCATCTAGGGACTTATTTGTAAGCCGCTGAGGACCTCTTTGTAAGATTTAGGGACTACTCTAATATCGTTCCTCACCACTTATGGGTTTGCTTGCAACCTTTCTACCATTTTGACCTCAGAGGGCCTCTCTGTAAATGCACCATTAGAGCTGCAGCTGCACTTGCACTGTAGTTGCAAGAACATAGAGCATCATAGCCATTGATTCCTTGCACTCATGATCTGAAGACCCAGCTCCAATCGAAGCTTCGTGTGCTTCGACTTGTGTGATCACCCTTTACCGCAGATCTTATCCTACGGTCACAATTTGGATTGGAGCTTCACATGCTCCCTTCTCTTCATCCTCATCATTGGTGACCTAGGTGTTTGATCTCACCTTCGCAGTGATCTGACTCATTCCCCTGCCTACTTAAGCACCTGATTAGCTCGTGCGCACACCATCAACTCCGCACTACACCTCTTGAGTCGATCCTTTCCTCCCTCTCCAGCTCTCATAACCCCTTCACTCGCCACGCCTGTGATAGGGGCGTGGTTTTTCACCTCCAATTCCTCCTTGCCGTTAGGGATGACATACGCCTGAGGATGACCCTGGAACTCCTTTTGTGGGATCTTCACTCACTGGAAAGCTCCCCCCATTCTTCCTCCTTAGCTACCGGCTTTGGATCCAGGAAACCCCATTCCTCCTGTTATATAGGATTTCCTACTTTCTAGAGTATCTTAGATTAGTAGTTAGTGTAATTTAGATCAGTAGGAGTAGATTAGAGATCAAATTTGATGACGGTCTAGTGTAGCTTAGGAGTAGATTAGCTTAGATCCACTTTGCCCACTCTGATCAATTCAGATCAAAGTGGTGTTTTTCCACCTCCATCTAGACACACACAGCTTTCCCTACGCATCGCAATTCGTTTTTGATTTTCCCTCGCAATCTTTTCATCATCCACCCATCCATCAAGGTCAAACTCAGATCTAAAGCCTTGGCTTCTAGATCTGAATTTGCGCTTGAAATCCACTTAGGGGTTCTCTCATTCACTCCATAAATCCACAACGACCCCCTGATCTAGTTTATCGTCTCAAATTGCTCAATTCTCTCAAATTTGGCTTTCATGCCTGATCTCACAATTTAGAGTCAAATTGGTTTTAAATGAATTTAATCGAGTGATTTGAGTTCAAATTTGCTCAATTGGGTGTATTACGATGAATTTGAATATGTTTTGATATAGATATTTTCTCAAAGGAGCATATACCCAATGAGAGAATTGTATTGGGTAGCCATGGTCAAGGAGTCTCAGATTCACTGAGATAAGGCCTTAGAAATGACCCGTTTGGTTATCTAGATTCACCCTGAGCTACTAAACACTGATTGTTAAGGTTTAGAAACTCTAGGTGATCAGATCACCCCGGTGGATCAAAAGTAAAAGCCCTATCTGGGCATCATTTGTTTCTTAATGCAAAAATGATTCTAATTTGATAATGGAGGTTTGACTGAAATTTAAAGGATCTTAATGAGGATTTGGGACTGTTTTCACAAGGATTTGAAGTTTTAATTTGATTTTCATGTTCACACTGTCCATAGTGTGAAGTGGGAATCAAATCAGAGTACTATAGTTTGTAATTTTAAATTGGGCATAAATGGATTTTCAGATCTTCATATATGATTGTAAAAGGATGTTTGTGTTGGTGCTAGAGCATCACGATCGTTTATTTTGATGATAACAAAACATGTGTCATTTAACATTTGCTTTTGAGTCCTAATTTTTAGTTCAAGTTGCAAATGGAGACAGGTGTTTAGATAGATTCAAGCTCGCATCCATGGCGGATTAGAGGAGCTTGACAAAGGCGGAGGAGCTTTGTGAGAAGCGAAAGCTTGAAGAAGGAAGGAGATGAAGAATATGATAGATTTCATTTTATCATGTTCTATGTAATTTTGTTTCTTTGTTTTGCTCTTTATTTCTTCTTAGATCTTATGTTAAAGAGCCTCAAAGGATCCTTAATGTAGTCCTAGGAACACCTGCACTACCCTATGGTACTTAGGTTTTCTATAGAAAACTTAGAAAACCAAAATAGGGATCAAACAGCCTTTCCAGACGTCTAATCTGAATTTCATACGTCAGATAAAAACTTTTAAGACGTTTGACTGTTGATTCAGACGTCCGATTATTTAGGCTGAACTTAGTTAGTTCTGTCTGATGAAATCAGACATCCAGACCTTAGTCCAGACGTCTTAGGAGACGTCTGATGCCTTTGCCAGACGTCCAATTAGTGGACTATTGACTTCCATAGCAAACGTCAAGGAAATGACCGTTAGCCTCGTATCAAACACCCGTAGAGGACCCCAGACGTCTGATACATGACCGTTTTGCCTCGACTAACCCAAAATCTTCCTTCAGAGATTTTATAGCCATTAGAATCATTGGGAATCCATTTCCAGAGAACAAATAGGTTTCCAGACGTCCAGAACTTGTGTCAGACGTCCTGTGTGTCGTCTGATAGACTTTCACTAGAACCCTGTTTAGGTCTGATTCAAATCAGGAAGGAAACCCGTCTAAAATCAGACGTCTAACTTAGTTCCTAGACGTTTTAAACGGGTTTTCCAGACGTCTGATGCCAGGATCAGACATCTGATGACCCTGTCAGAATCATGATTAATTCTGACTATGGCCTGATTTGCCTTGGATTTGTACCCAACGGCTATGGAAGCCTTACAAGGCCTTCTAAAGCCTTCCTAGGCCCTCTATAAATAGAGGAGGACCCCTTGGCTTGTGACATACACAGAGACACACTAAGCAAACCACTTTCTACATCTTTTGTGTTTAAGAGAAGTAGTTGAAGCTCTAGTTCTCCAAGCATAGTTCTACATCTAGAGAGCTTGATTCCTGTGCACCTGCTCTCCCGCCAACATTACGAGAGCGTTGCTGTGTCAAAGCGTGGTTCACGCACTCGCGTCCATCGGACGCACTTCCACCAAAGGGAAGTTTCCTAACTCCTATAAAAGCTAGGTTTAAATATTTGAAGCTCTATAGGATTGTTGTACATTTTATTGTCTTTGGTTGGGTATTCGCTTTGCGAATTTCCATCTCCTTCGTGAGACAAATTCCTTCTTATGAAGAGAAGGGGTGTTGAGGAACACTACCCTCGGTCCAAGTAGTGTGATTGTAATTGAGGTTCAGTCACCCTCGTTTAAGTGACTGGGTTTAGTGGATTTGATCGACTAGGTCGATCGGGAAATCCTAACTCGAGAGGGTTAGGTGGTGGTTTTCACCTGGTTTGGGTTTCTACCTAAAAATACATGTGCCTATTGTGTGATTGCTTAATTTTGTGAGATTATCTATTTTAATTCCACACTTTATATTACGTCACGCAAATCTCACCCCCTCCAACCAGGAAATTACACTTTGGATGAATATGACCTGCTAATTTGGACATTCATGAGCCAAGATTAGACTTTCTTAGGTCTGATCTTGTATGATTTTTAATCTGAATTGAACAGCACAACAACACCAAGGGCTATAGCAGTAGCTGCAGCATTCTTTTAAGATGTCTGATTCATCATGAAAGTAGCCACTAGCTGCTAAATCTGAGCAGCATTTGAGCTGCTGATCTTTAGCAACAGCAGCAGTAGCTGTTGTCATGTGCAGCAAATCAGCCATTGGTTGGAGGGGCCTGAACTAGGATTTCACTTGGTTCTTTGAGTGTTTGAGGATGACATGATTTGTAGAGCTGCGTATATCATGTATCAGGCATTCATATACTGAAGTGGATTTTAATCTAACTTATTTGCTTATATTCTTCATTTTAAATCTCATTGTCAGCCATTTACATGAATTAACTATCCAATGATGGAAATTAATGAAATCTGAAGTGGAAGTCATGTTTAACAGTTTCTATACCTTTTATATGATATGCTGGACACTACTGAATGTTTAAGCATCCTCTCTAGCACTTAGAACTCTTTTTAGGCTTTAAGTTGCTTAGCTTCAAATCCATTTAGGCCTAAGTTGTGCTTCACTTGTAAATAAATAAAAATCATAAAAAAAATTTGAAAAAGATAAAATAAATCTGTCTTGAGTAAGATTAGGTGTATTTCTAAGTGTATGCAAAGTTTCAAGGCATTCTGAACCCCCGACTTGGTAGAACATACTAATCGACGATTTAGTCTACCTTAAAACTTAATAAAAGAACCAAACATCAAAACACTAAAAAGATCTCTATCTCACTCTTTATTTTTCATCCCCTAATTCCTCTAAACCTATAAAACTCATAAAAATCAGAAAAATCCCAAAAATATCCAAAAATATCTTGTATACTATATATATATACTTGTATATATTAATTAAGCCTAAGCTATATGTAAATGTTGTATAATATGTATAAAATATCTATAAATAACTTATATATGTATTCTATATAGTAAATTAAGTATTTAGAATAACTTATTGCATATATAACTTTATTGTATTATTAGTTATTAATTTATATAACTTAAATGCATAATAAATAAGTAATTATATAAATCTATTTAAATGTACATATTTATATTTAATACTATACATACATATTTATATATGTATTATGTACCATATAATACCTTTAATTTAATTTAATTATATATTTACAGTAAATAATTAGGTTATTAAGTTAACTAGGTAATTTATTAACTTAAAATAAAATAAATTAGTAATTTAATGTAATACCGAAGTAAGTCATATTGTATATTTGTATAATGATATATTAAATATTTTAAATGTATTTATGTTGTATTTATACTGTATTATAGTATTTATAGTTTATTTATATGAAAAATCATCCTAAACAGTATTTAATTGTATATAAATTAAAATAAAGCTTCTAAAATATACTAAAAGTATGTAATAAATAATTTATGGTGTATATTAATACTGTATTAAGTCAATTGTGTAATTAATTAACTAATTTATATTTTAATTAACGAATTAAAGTCTAATTTAATGTGTATAAACTATAAACTTTACCTAATTTTATTATATAATAAACTAACTTATTTTTGTGAAGTAATTACATAATTATGTAGCCCTATGTAAGGTATTTATAACTCTATAATTTATTTATAATTTAAAGTAAATTATGACCCTCAAATCGAAGGCCAAAGTTGTGAAATCAGACACGCAGACGTGCGCATGGCAGCGCCAAATCAAGCGCTGAATTGTCCCACATTGTGGGCGTAGAATTGCTCAATGCGGTATATAAGGAATTTGTGTTTCAGGTCCCTCGGTCATCAGGCACCGGGTGCCTTTATACACACTCTCCTCTCGATACTCTTGAGCATTGATATGGCATATGACTGTGCACAGTGATTGGCCGGGGGCCATACATTGTGCGAGGGCCTAATTTGTCCTATTAAGGAGCATAAATTTGGATGTAATGCACCTAAATAAATAAACTAAGGTGGCCCTAATAGAGGTCTAGTCCCACCCTACCCAGGGTGCTGTGTATCCTTCGAAAAAGTCGCCCGCCAATTAATAAACCTAATTTTTATATAAGTGAACAGTGAACGTGCATTTATGTGAGAGGGTGAGCCCAAAAAACAATTGGCTAAGTGTTTGAGGAACTGGAACTTTGCCGCTTTGTTCGTCTTTATAGTTATTATAGTCGTTGTGGTATATAACAAAACGGTTACCAGTCTAATACAATTTATTACTCGGAATGAAGAATTTCTCGAGGTCAAACTTAGGGAGCAAATTATAATTCTAGAAGCATATAAATTCACAATATATAAGGTTTTACAAAAATTAAGAGAGAGAGAGAAAAAGAAGGGGTGATTGGCTTCTTCTCTTTCTTCAGCCGACTCTCTTCTTTCTTCTTCTTTCTTCTTTTCTTCTTCTCTGCTTCTGTGGTTCCTCTTTCCCTTTTCTTCTCTCTGATTTTCTTTTTTTTTTTTTCTTTTGGGTCTTCTTCTTCCTTGCGGCTGCAAAGGTTTCTGCCTTCTCTTTTTTTCTTCAGCTGCTAAGTCTTTCTCCTTTCTTCCTCTCTGATTTTCTTCTCTCCTTTCTTCTTCTTTTTCCTTCTTTTCTTCTGCTCTGGCCCTTCCTCTTCTTTCTTTCTCTTCTTCCTGTCCTCTTCTCTGCGTCTTCTTTCTTCTTCTTCAGCCTACCTTCTTCTTTCTTCTTCAGCAGTTGCGGTTCTTCTCTGCTCTGGCTGCTGACCCTCCGGCGTCTGATTCAGCACTCAGACAGCTTAACTGTATGGTTGCTACAGTGCGGCTCCTCTTCTTTTCCTTCAGCTCCTTTCCTTCCTTTCTTCTTCCTTCACCTGCTTCTTCCTTCTTCTTCCTTCTATCCTGCGCACACACGCAAACATCAGCGCAAAACCTACCCCTACCCCTTCCTCGCATCTCTCTCTCTCTCTCTGGATTTCTCTTTGGAAAGCTCTCACGCGTGTTGGTGCTATAGCACCACGATCATTTGTTTTGATGATAACAAAACACGTGTCATTTAATATTTGCGCTTTGAGTCCTAGATTTCAGGTCAATCGCAAATAGATACGTGATTAGACGGAGTTCGAGCTCGCATCCAGGATGGATTGGACGAGCTTAATGGAAAACAGAAGAGATTCGCGAGGAGCGATATATTGAAGATGGAAGGAAATGAAGAATAGGATAGATTTCCTTCTTTTATACTTGTTGTATTTTTCGTTTCTTTTGTTGCTCTTTATTTCCTTAGATAATTCATGTTAAAGAGCCTCAAAGTACCCTAACAGTAGTCCTAGGAATACCTGCACAACCCTAGGATACTTAGGTTTTCTGTAGAACACTTAGAAAACCAATATAGGGTTCAAACAGCATTTCCAGACGTCTAATTCCCAAATCAGACGTCTGATAAAGTATTTTAAGACGTCTGACTGTTGTTTCAGACGTCTGATAACTATTAGGCTGGACGTAGTTAGTTCTGTCTGATGAAATCAGACGTCCAGACCTTAGTCCAGACGTCTTAGAAGACGTCTGATGGACTTGCCAGACGTCCAGATAGTGGACCGTTGGCTAGCTTAGCAGGCACTGCAGATTATGACCGTTAGAGTCTTATCAGACGTCCTTAGGCCTTTCCAGACGTTTGATAAATGACCGTTTTTCCTCGGCTGACGCAAAATCTCTTCTGAGAGATTTTCTAGCCGTTGCAACGTTTGGAAAATCCATTCCCACAGTAAAAGTAGGTTTCCAGACGTCCAGACATAGTGCCAGACGTCCTGTATGTCGTCTGATAGACTTGAACAAGAACCCTGTTTAGATCTGATTCAAGTCAGGAGGAAACCCACATGAAATCAGACGTCTGACCTTGAAATCAGACGTCTTAAAGTGGCCTTCCAGACATCTGATGCCAGAGTTAGATGTCTGATTACCCTGCCAAGCGCAATCATTGTCCTGATTTCGGCCTGATTCTCTTGGGCTTTGTTCCCAACGGCTATAGAACCTTTCCTGAGCCTTCCAAAGCCTTCCTAAGGCCTCTATAAATAGAGGGGAACCTTTACACACCAAAAGAGACACTTGGATACACTAAGACACACCTAGAGACACCCAACCAACATAGTTCCACTCTCTTGTGTCCTAGCTAGCTCTTGCTCTCCAAGCTCAAGCTCCATTCTCTTGAAAGCATCAAGCTTCGCGCACCCGCTCTCCCGCCGTAGTTCACGAGAGCGAAGTTGCGCCGTCGCGTGGCTCACACACCGCGTCATCAACTCGACGCACTCCTTGCAAAGGGGACTTTCCTATTTCCTATAGAAGCTAGGTTTAAATTCCTTTGTTGGCTCTATAGGATTACTTGTTTTATTTTATCTTTGTCTTTTGGTCGGGTATTCGCTTTGCGAATTCCCGTCTCCTTCGTGGGACAAAATCCTTCTCGTGGAGAGAAGGGGTTGAGGAACGCTACCCTCGTACTTGTAGCGTGGTTGTATTGAGGTTGAATCACCCTCGTTTTAAGTGATTCGGTTTAGTGGATTTTGATCAACTTAGTTGATCGGAAAATCCTAACTCGAGAGGGTTAGGTGGTGGTTTTCACCCGGTTTGGGTTTCCACCTAAAAACAATTGTGTACATTGTGTGATTGGTTTTCTTTGGTGAGATTGCTTTATATTTTATTTCCGCATTTATTACATCACCCCTCTTTGAAGGGAAAACTACAGCGCGCCCGGGTCCTGGCGCACCGGCGTGGGTGGTGCACGAGGAGTGCACAGGAGTGTCGAGTCAGGTCGCGCCTAATCCGTGTGGTGAGCTCATGAACGAGGGCGGTGATAGGTGAGGGACCTCACCCAGTGTGTATCGGAGGCAATCGGCTCATATCACAAAATCAATTTAAGTGTGGGCGTGAGGCCACACACTTACGAGGTGGGACTAAAGTCCCACCTCCGATCTCGGGCAACCGCGGGAGAAGGCTTCGCGTAATTGGGGCAGCAGCGAAGGCTCGCGACCCCAATTGAGAACCTGGGCGTCTCTGCGGAAGTGCCCCGCGCTGCCTGGGGCCAAAGAAGTCTGGAGCTGCCTGCGAAGCAGCTCCTGCTGCTCGTCAATGGCGGCGAGGAGGGTGAACCCTGAAATCACGAAGACAGCCTCACGGCCACATCAGACAACGCAGGAAGCTTCGCCAAAGGACGGCAAAGGTGGTGCAGGGGTCTGTGAGGTGCGAGAGTGCCTGTGGCCGTGCGCCTAGGGCACTCTGTGTGCGTGAGAGTGGGTGTGTTCGGGGGGTGGGCTGGAGGTGCTAGGAAGTGAATGGAGGGCGGATTCAGTGTCAGTGAGGTGGTGCGGAGCTTAAGGGGTAGCTGGCGAGGTGGATGGAGGCATGGAGTGGCGAGAACGCCTCGCCGGAGGGCGGCTGGAGATGGGGAAGGTGGTGATGGACAGTGGCGATCAATGGGTTAAAATGGTAAATTAAGAAGGGGGAAATAACAGGGAGAGAGAATGGAAGGTTTCTACCTACCTAATTGACGAAGAGGGAGGGAGGTGGTGCTCGGCACGTACCTGCCGACGCTGGGGACGAAGGTGACCAGGAGGGGGTTATTGGTGACGAGGAGGAGATCTGAGGACGCCAGCTGGTGCGGCCTGGTGTGGGTCGAAGAGGCAGAGTGGGCTCTGTTGCAGGTATGGCAGCAGAGCGACGAGGAGGAGGAGAGTTCGCTGGAAGCTAGGGCACTCTGAAGGGAGAGAGGGGAGACGAAATAGAGGGTTTTTCTCCGCCAGAAGTAGCTTGCCTTGGACGGTAGCCCCTGTCGCTCCTTATAAAGGCATTGGGAGGACGCCGGAGATGGCCGGAGAAGGAGACCCATGCCTTTCATGCGTTCGCACGAGAGGCATGGGCGGTTGCAGGACATAGGGGAGGGTCCCTACGACAGAGGACGATGTAGGGAACCTCCTGTTCATTCCTGAGAACGGGCGCCATGCCCTGCGCGGCGCCATCCTCCGCGCAAGGTCGTCGGAGGTATGGCGCTGCTCAGAATGGCAGGGAGGACAGTTCTGCAAGGAACGATGAGAAAGATAGGGGGCAATGTGTAAGGGTTTCGAAAGATAATTGTCAGAAAGTAATTCAAGAGGACCAATTTATAAAGTCGGTCAAGGTGGTCTTTTCTTAGGCCCAAATTTTTACACCAACCTAATTTGAACCTAAGGATTTTAATGGTGGAATTTGATTTTAGGTTTGACCATGCTTGACCGGTCAATTTGCGTAAAAATCCAAATTAGGTCATAAATTGGGCATGGTTCTCATTTTAGGTCAAAATAGGTTGCAAAGGCCAAATTGAAGGTTCTAAACCCTAGATGTTACGAATGTGGCATCAGAAGGGTTTTTAATACGTCTGGGAAGTGGCCCAGACGTCTGTCCAGACGTCTGGAACCCTTTCCAAACGTCTGGTAATAAATTTTTTCGGCGTACTGGGTTGCGTCTCCGCACGTGTGCGCGCAGACTGCACCCGCTACTTTCGTTCCTCTTTTCCTCTCTCTCTTCCTGCAGGCGCGTCGCTCCCTCCTCTCTCTCCCCGCACGGCCTTATAAGACACCCTCGCCCTCTCCCTCACCCTCATCTCCTTCGCCTTCCTCTTCTCCTTCTCCCTGCCAGTGCGAGAGCGCGAGCGAGCGAGTGAGCGGCAGCAGCAGCGGTCGCGGCGAGCGTGCGGGAAGGAGGGTTGCGAGCGGAAGGAAGAAGCTCGATCGCGAGGGTTCGAGCTTGCCGGGGTAGCTAGAGCCGGCCGGTGGGGGAGCGGCGGGCGTGGGGTGTCGCAGAGGGGCTGCTGCAGCTTGGGCAGCAGGCGGACGGGGCGTGGCGCGGTCGTGCATCGCGGGCGGAGTGCGAATCGGGCTCTGGTTCTGGAAAATTTTCCAGAATCAGACGTCTGGACTTACGACCAGACGACGCGGAAGACGTCTGACAGGTAAGATATTTCTATCTTCTCCCTTTTTCGCGTGTACGGCCATGCAGTCGTCCGCCGTGACTTCGTCTGCGTTTTGTCGTTCTGAGACCAGGTGTGTGTGTGCGCAGGTTCTGCTCGGTAGGGCGCGAGGGCACGCCATCCCATGTAAATTAGACGTCTGGCTGCAGTGCCAGACGACGGAGAGGACCTCCAGACGTCCGGGGTGACAATCGGATGTCTGAAAACCAAGGCCAGACGTTCCAGAGGGCTTCTGGACATCTGAAGGACTACGCAGAACTGAGGTACGACCAATCCGCCTTTTTAAGACGTCTAGAAGATGTTCCAGACGTCTGATTTTAGACAGTTTCGTCGTTTTTGACCCGTTTAGGGCCCGTTTGGAGTCTGTTTTCCGCGTTTCGAGTTGCGTTCTTTCCAGAATAAATTCCCCTATCCGTTTACAGTAATTGTATACCGTTCTGAGAAATTCCTTGTGTTTGATCCTTGTGTTACCCCGTTCCGTTGTAGTCTTGGGGGTTACGGAGGCACGCGGGATTGCTGACCACGCCCCCAGTACTCCCGGTTTCGCTGGTAGAGTGGCTTTTTAATTTACTTAACAAAATTTGATACAATTGTGGAATAATTAATAGAGCCTAGGGCATGGCATGAACCCTAGGACTGAGAAACTAGATTGAATGATAGATCCTAGGGTATTTCATGAATCCTAGGACTGGAAAACTAGATTGAATGATAGATCCTAGGGTACGGCATGAATCCTAGGACTGGAAAACTAGTGGAATATATATAAATATTGCAGTCTTGGAAAAGTGTAAAGGAAACAATAACTGTCTGTAAATTGATTTGACAGCTGCCTATTATGAATGAAGAAATATGATGGAGAACATGGGTTGTATGAACGTAAAACTGGAACGGTGAAACTTAAAATGGCCAAACCAAAAGGACATGAACCCTACGGGGAATTAGGAGTAGAACTCCTGGAAAGAGAATAGAATGGAACTAAGAAAGTGAAACGTGGAAGTATGTTGTCTCTTGGGTACGTGGTACCAAAGAGAGCACACATTACCTCTTAGTGTAGAGGGGAGCTTGCCGCCCTCAGGATGAGACCGGGGTGAGTTTGGCCACTGTACACCGACTTGTTGGCCCTCGCGTACGCAGTACTGAGGAGATCTACTAGTGTAGGGAGAGCACTAGCTGCCCCACGGGTCCTGGGGTTCTGCTAGCCCTCCTACACCGACTTGTTAAGCCCACTAGGCAAACCAGGGTAGTCAGGCGAGGGTGCGCGGACTGTGGAGGGGTAGGACCCCTGTTACTGAGAGGGCTCTGCCCTATACTGGTTCCGTGCTGTGCTTTAGGCGCATTCGTTAACGGAAACGACTGACTGTGTGCCAGTGCGGGTTAGCTACCCGTGCGTTTATTGCGCGTGCCGTAGTCACCGTTACGTCTGTCAGTGACCTTGGGGTGGTTGACTGAGGGTAGGACCACCATAGGGGACTCTCCTAGCCAGGGGAGCACCACGTGTTACTTCTACTTTTCGGAAAAGACTGCAATCAAGATCGTTCCCACGAGGAACATTCGAGATCAAGAGAAGGATCTGAAAAATAAATCAATAGTGAATTAATAGAAAGACGTAAATAACGAAAGTAAAAATATAACAGCTACTGTGCACTCTTCTGCTTCTTTAGCTTTTAGTTGCCACTCTACTCAGTGTTTCGCTGACGTGTTACACTCGTTAGTTTTCAGGACCAGGTGTTGAGCAGCCAGGGTCAGCGGCTGCAGAGGACGCTGGGCCTATTAGGGTCCAGTAGAGTTACCTGTAGTACTTTTTGTACTTTTCTTCCACTGTAGTGAGTAGTTTTCTTTGTTACTCCCTGTACTTTCTTTATCGAAATTTTATGTTTTGTACATGTTTATTTCCCTTCTGTTGTGGTGGTGTATACTGTAGTAGTTCTTTTCTTACTGCTATATTTTGTTACTGATAGTTATATTCATGCTGAATGTGGTTTATTTTACTGCTCTTTTGGTTACTTTCCCGTTGGACGACTAGGTCTTAGGATTAGTCGAGTCAGTCCGATTCTCATGTCTCGTAGGGATTCGGGAATCGGGTCGTTACACTAGAGAATATTTTTCCATGAATTTTAGAGTATTTACTTAATTTTTATCATGCCTCAAACCTCGTGAATTAAAGTGGATTTGTTTTAGAGTTATAGAATGTCATTTAATTCCTAGAAGTTGCTATAACCCTTTTCAGATCAGATCATTCCACTTCCCTCCTTATTAAGCTTATTTGACTTGTGTTTAGACCCTTAATTACCCTGTTTGCGTACTGCATTGGTAAAATTGTAGTTTTACCCCTTATGATTTATCTTATTTTTTAATTCAGAATTCTCTGAGTTAAGCTTCTCTTTAGGTTTTGTAGGAGCTTCTTCACACTTATTTAGATTAAATTGTGCTAGTTAGGGTTCATGATGAGTCTCTCATTAGGAACCCCCCTGTGCCTTAGTGTGTGTTGTGTATATATATGTATACATATATATATAATGTGTATAATAAGTATATATATAAATAATATAATATAATGTAAATAAATAAGTATACGTATACAGTAAGTATGTATATATATATATAAGTAGAATAGGTACTTGTTTGAGGTCTCAGATATGTATATAAATAACCTAAGACCTTTAGTGACGATTACATCCATCACTGTATAAGTATATGTATGTTAGTTTAAGTAATTTTTGCCTTAAGTAGTGTAAATATGTTACTAAGGCTACATTGACGTTTAGATGTGTCATTGTATATAGCTATATATATTAGTATAAGTAGTAACTATTTTGCCTTATGATATGTAAATATTTTACTAAGGCTTTAATGACGCTTATTTATGTTACTATATATATAATATATGTTACTATAGATATTTCTATGTTAATACAATTTAATATTGTAAATATTATTAACTATTTTTGTACCTATACTTAAGTATTATCTATATTAGTTGAAAATAATTAATATAGAGTAGTTATACATAGTTTTTGATCCTTGTTTATGCACATATGTTTTCAAGCATTGTAATGTGTTTTGATTAATTCTTTTGTACATAATTGACCAAATTCTTTTATTCATTGATTCATTCATTCATTCTATAAATAAAATCAAAATTTTTGGAATAAAAGAATATTTTTGAACCTAGAGAGTGATGTATATTGCTCCTCTCGCTCTGATCATATTCTAAAATCATCGCGTCGTAGTATAATGATCAGATCGAATCAAGCATTTGAATTTATAATACTCAAATTAGAAAGAAATCCGATGTCGTATTTGGGAGTAAGTTTGCAAATAGCACTATTGAATTGAGGCTCGGGAACTGGTTATAATTAATTTGCTTTTCTATGCATGCAATTCTATTTTAACTAGTGTTTAATTAAAAATAATCAAGATATGATGCAATCAAGCACTAATATATCGAATAACTAATAATTAGGCATGAAATATCAATATTACTCATCAACAATTAACAATCAAGTTAATTAATTAATCATTCAAACACATATTCAATTTAGTCCCTAGAAACTCGATTATCTTACACTCAGATCCCTGGAGATTTGCATTTAGGTCCCTATGAGAATTTCCTACTTTCAACAAGGTCCCTGCCTCTCTTCTCCTTCCTTCTTGCCTAGCCGGACCTCGTTGGAGATGCAGCGGCGCCTCGCCGGAGGTGAGCTCCGATCATGGAATCTTGCTGACGTGTGGCGGAGGAGAGTCACCGAGGTGTCGTCGACCTGATGGCGATGTTGGCTGGTCGATCAGAGCAGCAAAGGCGACGAATGACGGTTGAGGACGCAGCGGATCCAGTGGTGGTCGACGGAGGTCCTCAGGTCACGGAAACCCTCATTGGTGGTCGCGAAAGATTCCTCGCGTCGTCCGGTAGCTTCCCGCGAAGCTTAGGGGTTTGCGGATGCCTGAACCATGAGGGGCATTGTCAAGGATGATGGGTTCAACAGTGGCGGACATCTTGGCGATGGGGGCGTCGAAACTCTTGACCAAGAGGGTAGGGACGTTCCCCTTGGAGCACTGGAGGTGTTGGCGATGATGATTCATTGCGAGGAGGTCGAGGATGGGTCAGCGACCTCAACGAAGATGGCGGTGGCTAGGTGAGTCCAGTGAGGGGCCTCGACGAGCAATCGACCCAATAAACTTTAGGCTTTTGCTCGTGGAGGCGTGGTGGTGCTTCTACGATAGTTGGTGATGCGAGAGGTAGCGTGGAGAGTCGTGGCGAGTTCGTCGAAGGCATGCCGGAGCGTGGCCGACGTGGTCACCGTGAGTGGAGAAGAAGTAGAGGGGGAGGATGCGGGAGTTGAAACCTAGTCTAAGGTGCCTAACCTAATCTAAAAGAAGAGGAGGAGAAGAAGAGTTACCTAGGAGGAAGAGAGAGGACGGGGAATAGGCCAGCGTGGCCACCGAAGTTGTAGAAGAAGACGGTGAGGTGACTGGCGGCGAGGAAAAGGGAGGAGGTCGTGCTTTGATTGATGACAACCGGAGGAAGGTAAGGAAGGTGGTGCGCGGAGGAAGAGAACGGAGGGGCCGCCGGGGTTGGAGATGAAGAGGTGGTCGCAGCTAAGGAGAAGGGCAGGAAACGCAGCTGAATCTCGACGACGAGAAGCGTCATGCTATGGCGAAGGTTTATAGCTCATATGCGCGCGAGAAAATGGGCGGTAGGTGCACGAACAACCTCGTCGGAGATGACGGCCGGAGGTTGTTTCTGGTAGGGGTATTTTTGCAATGAAATTCAAAAGTTAGGGGGTCCTTTGCAATGAAATCAAGTATTAAGGACTAAAATGCAAAGTTGACCAAGATGAAGTCCAAATTTACCCAAATTTTTATAGTAACCTAATTTGGATATGAGGAATTTAATGGTGACTTCAATTTTGGTTTTTGATGTTATGGTTAGACCCAAAATGTATCAAATTCCCATATGTGATTCTATTTTAGATCAAAATATGTTCGATCATCAAATTGATTGTGTCAAACCTTATAAAATAATTTTAAATGATTTTTAGAATGCTTAGATCACATTTATTTCCATTAGAACTGTTTTAATTGAAGTGGAGTTGAAATTAGGGTTTTAATTAGAATTAAACATTCAATTTGAATGTAAATCCTAAATTACTCAATACCAACCCACTTTTAAGATGTTGGAGCTCAATTGACCTTTTATTAATCATAGGTTCACCCTCCAACTATTCTGCATTCATAATTGTTCCTGAAAACTGTAGAATTAACCCCATTTTATAATAATTCCTTTCTCTACAGCCCTGATTGTGTAATACCCTTTTAATATGTTAATTAAATGAATTTAACTTTAGAACTTAGCTAAATTAGGTTAGTTATAGAGGATGATGGCGATGCCATCATATATCAATAACTGCCTCCCAGTGAACAACCTAGAATAAACCAATAAAAATTATGTAAATAAATAAAATTGACACATCGATTTGCATCTGTGACATATACCACAACAACGACATTCAAAACATCATTTTTAGTGTGAACTGATCGTCGACGGTCAATGCAATATGGGGAGGGGCATTGGTGAGTATGTAAAATAGTGTTTGGTATGTCAACAAGTAAAGGTCAAGCATTAGAGGCCTACAAGTCCACTCCAACACCTTCCTGTGCCTAAATGGAAGTGGGAGAGCATTACTATAGATCTGGTGGTTGGGCTACCACTTACTCAGAGGGGTCACGACACCATCTAAGTGATCGTTGATCAGCTGACAAAGACCACATGGTTCTTACTGATCTGAGTTACTTATGGTCCTACGCAGTTGACAAAGTTATATGTTCGGGAGATTGTGCGTCTTCATGAAGTTCCCAAAGAGATCATTTTAGACAGAGATTCTAGATTTACCTCCACATTATGGGGAGAGTTACAACAAGTGTTGGGGACTCAATTAAGGTTTACCACAGCCTGCCACCCTCAAATGGGTGGGCAATCAGAGCGTACGATTCATACTTTCGAGGATTTGCTATGGGCGTGTGTTCTAGAGTTGAGAGGCTCATGGGAGGACCACCTATCTTTGGTAGAATTCACATACAATAACAGCTGCCACTCCAATATAGATATGGATCCTACGAGGCACTTTACAAACAAAAGTGTATGTCTTCTTTGTGTTGGGTGGAGGTTGGAGCAAAGTAGGAGGTGGGTTTAGGGATGATTTGTTAGATCCAAGAGGTGATAGAGCAGATCCATAAGAAAGTCCTTGTAGTGAAAAGCTGTCAAAAAAGTTATGTAGATCATAGATGCAGAGAGTTACAATTTGAGGTTGGTGATTACGTCTTCCTTAGGGTTTCACTCACAAAGGGCATCCATCCGTTCAAGGTGAAAGGCAAGCTAGCATTGAGATTCGTGGGCCCATTTGAGATCTTGGAGTGGGTTGGACCTGTTGCATATCAGCTGGCCCGACCAATACAGTTGGTTGGTGTCCATGTCGTTTTCTGCATCTCCAACATGAGGAAGTACATCTTAGATTCGAGTCGTATTTTGAGCTACGATAATGTGGGGTTGGAGGAGAACCTGACTTATCAAGAGCATCCAGTACTGACCTTGGATGTGAAGAGGTTGAGGAAGAAGGAAGTCCTTTTGGTCAAGGTCCTCTGAAGGAGTCAGAGATATGAAGAGGCAACTTGGGAACCTATGGCGGACATGCGTGAACAATATCCAGAGTTGTTTGCTGGTGAGTTCTAGAACCTTAATCTTGTTCTCTTTAACGTTGCTATATCGTTTTTAAGGTTGTTATGGTCTCTGTTTCAAAAAAAGGTTGTTTTGGGCTTCTTGTTATTACTCTTCTACACGAATAACCTTACTCGAGTTTTCAGGACGGAAACTCCCTTTAAGGTTATTATATTCCTTATGTCTGAAAATTCAAATCCAATCCAGAATTTAGATTAAGAGTGTCAAGACCAACCTATTGATGCTTATGGAGAACGAATCAGGTTCGTGTAGCCCGAAAATGAATAATTTCGAGTTTTGGTCAACTTTGGTCAATCCTTGGGAAATTTTTCTCGAATGGGGCCATAATTGGTATCGTTGGGTTTCCCTCGTCGCAAGCTTTCTAGTGAGACCAATTTCCTGGAAATCCAAGTTGTGTGGCAAAATCTACGTGAAAAACAAATTTAGCGGAAATGTGGGTTACATAGACCTAGCCCAAGGGCGTACCTATCTTTTTTGCAAATTCTAAACTTAGTGTGGCTGCATATAGCCTATTTGAACTTCAGAAACCCTAAGCCAAGCCCCCATTGCCATCATTGGAGAAAATTGCAAAGAGAAAGAGATAGAGAGAGAGATGGGAGATCGGAGAGGAGGGTAGCCTCCTTCCTCTCTTCCTCTTCTCTTCTACGCCGTGCAAAGAAAGGCCACGACGACGACGTTGACAGTAGTGCATGCGAGCGGAGGTGAAATCATGTTCCTTCTTCTGTTTATTCTTTTCTTTTCTCTGTATTGGATTTGTGTGAGACCAAAGAAGGAATAGAGGGGGAAGAGAGAGGAGTCTTAAGTGCCTAATCGAGCTAATGGAGTCGATGACGGCACTTGTAAAGAGTCCAATTAGAGTTCTGACCAAACTTGAGAGGGAATCAATGCAAGAACGTCTGGATGCCATGGTCAGTGGGACGTGCATGCACATCAACACAGCTAATGGAGGAAGGAGAAAGGAGACATCGGCAACAGCTGGCCATAGCCGAAGCTGGTGACGATGGAGGGGTCTACATGCATGCAAGCATGCGAGGAATAAGGTTTGCGTGAACAGTAGCATGCACACGTGCGGAGAAAAAGAGAAGAGAAGAGAAGAGAAGATTGAAGTGTTGGAAAAATTGTAAAAAAAAAATTTAGGATTTTGATATTTGCATTTAAGTCCCTAACATGCTCTCTTTAATTTTTTGATTCGCAGCTCATTCAAAGTCCAATCTCAGCTGGTGACCCATCGCTGAAATCACGTTGAGACGTACTTTGACATGGTAAGATTTGATTTCCCATCAGAGGTGGTAAATTGTGATTTTACCCTTAAGTTTCACTTTATTTATGTTTTGACGTGTCATTCTCGTCTTGATTAGAGAGAGACACCTAGAGCGTACTCCAAGTCCAAGGAATCTCTGATGCATTTCTCGAAGTTACCATGATCCCCCCCCCGTGACCCTAGGTAGAGTAGCCCTCGATTTCCACTTGTCAAATCAATATGTTACGATAGCCCCATGTCAATTTATTGCCTGTATCGGAATATATCGTCTCCTTACTTAGTATTGAGTCCTATTATTATATTTCACGAATTTCTTTTGGGTACTTGAGTTACATATTGTTAAATGGAATTAAATACTTAATGGTACTTGCTTAGTCAAATGGTCGCTAAGGAATTAATTAAGTGCATGAATCCTCCTATTTAACCATCTTGTAATCATGATCTCAACTACTAATTAGAATCTGAATAAGAGATGGGTGATTGATATTACATGTGAAAATAATGTGGGAATCTAGGGGAAAAAGAATTGATTAATTGAATGCTTCATTATTCTACGTTCATGAGATGAATGACTAGATCTTGGGTATTTAATGTATTGACTCGAGTCCTTACTAGGGTGAGGGTTCAAATTATAACACCAAGCAACTCTGGCATTACATTGTTTGCGATGTTAAAAGATTAGGAGGTAAATTCGCACCACTTCCCCTCCCTTTAAGGGCATAAATATGGGTAGTCAGGGTTAGTAAATGTTTTTTATCATGTGGTAAACATTTTCCTAAGCACTTTTTGTCTTTCCCGAGCTTCCAGATCATGCTTTGAGTGTTACTTTTCCACTTGATCGAGAACCTTCTAGCCAGAAAGCTCTATAGTGGTGCACAGCTTTGCTGAAAGATCTTAAGCACTTTAAGTCGACGTAGGATTCCTTCCTCTTTGATCAAATCACATTTTCTTTTGCTCATGAATATACTTTGCTAGGTTTATGAGCTAATTAGGTTAGAAGCATGATCATATAGCATACATTTAGTATGTTTTGTATTTTAGATAGGCATACATCCAATTTTGCATAATTTTTGTGATCTACACTGATTAATGATATTTTGTGACCACAGGATTGAAGGCTGATGAAGAGAGAGAAGAAAGAAGAACTAAAGAACTTAAGCTAGAGATTTGAACTTAAATTGAAAATTCACTTTCATCATAGTAAAATTGTGTTTGAAACTCTTAAATTTATATTCAAGATGTTTTCAAAACAGAGTCCGAGTTGTTCACAAAGAGGCTACTAGACTAATTTGCTTTCCTAAATACTAAGAAACAAGAAAACATACTTGAATATGATATTGTTACTACTAAAATGCAAATAAAATTGACTATAACTAAAAACATGAAACTACTATAATTAGAAGGAAGCGATCAACTTGAAGACAAGTTGAAACGAACTTTATTACTACAGAAAGTTAGAACAAGTAGAACTCATATTACAACTAGAAGAATATTTCTGAAAGCAAATCTATTACAACTAGAATTAGAAAAATAAAATCAAAACTATGGGCTTTGAAGGCAAATTTTGGAGCGTCGGTGTAGATGCTGATGCGACGATGCACTCACCAGAACCACAAAAGATGGCGTGGAAGAAGATTAGTTCTAGTAGGTGGAGACTACGTTGAAGTAGGAAATTCTAAGTGGAAGATTATTGAATGTTGAAGGGGGGATGGCTAGGGGTTTTTATAGGAAGCTTGGAGGCTTCCTATTGGTTGGTTTACGTTGGCTAGGATCACTAAGGTGTAGGGCTAGGATCAATTGGGTTAGGTATCAAGGGTTAAAATTAAAGGCTAGGTGATAAAATATCTTAGGTTTTTGTTGGAAATAATGGAGGGCTAGGATGGCTTTGAGAGGATGATAGAGTGGTATGATTCTCTCGAATTTTCGATCTCTTTATGTTCTAAATTTCAAGTTGCATATAAAAGAAAAGTTGTAGCCCTTAAAATCAGCTTTCCAACTCAACTTGAATCACTCAATTGGATTTAAAATGAGAAGGTTATGGCGAAAATACTAAATTTAGGTCATGCTGTTACGAATTTTGAGTTTAAGTTTATGATTAAGAATATGACTTGGTTTATGGTTTTAAGATAGGGACTTAGGTAGGCAATTTAGGACCTTAGGATTTAGATCTAGTGATGGATAAGTTATGGTGTATTTTGACCATCTAAAATAATATTTATTAGAGAATAAAAGAGATGACCAAATAAGCTTTGTTGCATCAGGATATGTTCTAGGTTTTCATAGGTTTTGTTGGGATTTTTGGGTGGATGTGTAATGACCTGTTATATTTTTAGCTGGATAAGACGTCTGGGGTTTCAGTCAGACGTCTGGACGCGTGCCCGAATGTCCGAAAGTGAAATTTTCATACTGCGCTTTGCGCTCTACGTGTGGGCGACGCGCAGAGGCCGCTCCCTCTCTCTCCTTCACCCCCCACCGAACCCTAACACCCCTCCATATAAACCCCCCTCCCTTCTCTTCTGCTCTCCTCCTCACACCACTCCAACCATCGCCACCTCCACCTTCTCCTGCAATGGCCGCACCCTCCAGCCACCCATCCCTGTTGTTGCAGCCGCGACAAGGAAGAGAGAAGCCGGCGAGGGAGAAAGGGAAAGAGCGAGAGTGAGAGAGTGCGAGGGAGTGAGAGCGGGGGGAGGAGGGAGACAACCACGGGATTTCGGTGGAGCTCGAGGGAGATAGGAGGAGCCAGTGAGGAGCTGCTCAAGCTCCTGCAGGTGCCGCTGCGGGCAGAGGGCGAGTGGGGTAAGCAACGTGAAGAAGTTCTGATTCTGGAAGTTTCCAGTATCAGACGTCTAGAGTGAAGTTCATACGACTGGCAAGGCACCAGGGCGTTCGGAGTTGAGGTCGGACGTCTGAAAGCACGTATCGCGCGAGGTACGTACATTCCTACGCTGATTTCCACCATGCAGAAGATCTCAGCGCAGGAGTTGTTTGGCTAAAACCGTGCCTACATTTTTGTATGTAGGGCAGGCTTTGGGAAGGCATGGGGTGCGCTTTCTCAGGTACTTTTGGATGTCTAATCACTTCGCCAAACATCCGGAGGTGCTTCCAAATGACCGGAGACCTTGTCAAACATCTAGAGCTGCCCCCAGATGGTCGCAGAGGGAGTATGGACATTTGATCAACCGCAGGGAACACAAGGTGAGTTCTCACATCTTTTAAGACGTCTGGGATTAGTCACAGACGTTTGATTTTGATCAGTAACAGTGTTTTTGGCATGTTTAAGGCCCAAATGGAATCAAATTTCCGCAAACAAAGTATTGCTGTTTTCCACTTGTGTTCCTCTACGTATTTGTGTTGAGTATCCACTGTTTTGAGCTCGTTTAATGTATATTGGTTGCTGGTACTGGTTACCAGCCAGTGGTGTGTTCGGGGCCCGCAGAGACGACGAGATCTGCAGCACAGGCCCCCATTCCTCCCGTGATACCCGGTAGAGTGGTTTAACTTAGTTGATAACATTTAAATAAGAATGTACTTGGTTGGAATAGTCGAATTGAACTCTAGGATGTGGAATGAATCCTTGGGTAGAAATGAATGAGCCTGTTTGAGCTGTGCTGTTTACTTGAATGCATGTTAAAATACGAGATGCCTGTATGTAAATGAGAATTGAACTGTGAAACCACAAGTTGCATGTTATGATTGAGAACTGAATTATGAAAACACAAGCTGCCTGTATAAGAATGAGGAACGAGTTATGAAACATGAGATCTGGGCCGGGATAGATGAGATGAATATGAGCATGAATCTTACGGGGAATTAGGAGTAGAACTCCTGTGGATAAACGGAATCTGGAATGTAGATGGGAAGTGTGATGGCCCTTGTGAACGCGGTACCAAAGAGAGCAACTGTCCCTTTTTCGTGTAGAGCGGAGCTAGCCTCCCTTGGGTTGAGACCCGAGGTTAGAATTAGCCACTCTACACCAACTCCTATTGCCCCTCGCATACGTGGTACCGAGGCATGCTACTAGTGTAGGGAGGAAGCTAGCCACCCCACTGGGCGTAGGGTTCAGCTAGCCACCCTACACCAACTTTGTTAGGCCTTTTTGGCAAACCAAGGTAGTCAGATGAGGGTACGCGGACTGTGGAGGGGTGAGACCCATGTTTGGTTCTGAAAGGTGAGACCCCTATTCTGAGAGGGCAAGGTCTTATAATGTTCCGTGCTGTACTTTGGGTGTACCCGCTAGCGGAAACGACTGACCGCATGTCAGTGAGGGCTAGTTACCCGTGAACTTATCACGCGTGCCGTAGTCACCACTACGTCTCGACAGTGACCTCGAGGTGGTTGACTGGGTGTAGGACTACCACGGGGGACTCTCTCGGCCAGGAGAGCACCACGTGTACTTTCTACTCTACGGAAAAGGCTGTAATCAAGATCGTTCCCACGAGGAACATGCAAGATCAAGAAATACCTGGATACTTTGAGAAATAGATGAAACAGAAACACATAAATGAGATAAATAGAAATGAGAAATAAACATGTTGTTATTTTTACTATACTTGCACTTAAATAATATAAACACCACTCTACTCAGCGTTCGCTGACTCTGTCTTTGCATAACACTATTCAGGACCAGGAGTTGAGTAGCCCGAGTTTCCGGCTGCAGAGGGTGCTGAGCCCAGCTGAGCCTAGCCGTAGTCATTTTTCAGCTCTTTCACTTTCCTACTGTTGTAGTGAGTAATGGACACATAGTTTACTGTTCCTGTTACTTTCTGTTTCCTTTACATTTTCTGTTGTTATTGTGGCTGCATGTACTATATTTTAAGACAATTGTTCTACTTTCTTTACTGCTTCGCTTTTTTCTTCTGCTTAGTTATATTGCATGTGTGAATGTGGTTTATTTTCCTACTTTTGATTATTTCTTGTTGGACGACTAGGTCTTGGGATTAGTCAAGGCGAGCCGGACTCGAGTCCTATAGAGATCCGGGAACTGGGTCGTAACAGGATGTAGTTAGGTATCCTAAGTGGTTAACCACTATAGGTTTTAGGACAAGGATTTGGTTGGTCGTATGGGGTTTCAAGGCTAGGTAATTAGGTTCCTAATTTGACTTTGGGTCTCCAAATAGATCCACTAACTAGGCTAGTTCTCTTCCAAATGAGTTCGATTCAGAAAGTCTAATCAAACTTGCTCTGATCAGCCTCAAATTTTATATCTTCTCATATAAAAATAAAGACATCAAGTTATCAGATACAATTGTGGTAAAATATTGCATAAAAGCCCAAGAGCATACATTATTTACAAAATGACCTAAAATGCCTAATTTGACCTAACTAAATGCAATCTAATCCAAATTACCCTTAGACTAACATTAATTAGGCATTAATTAACATAAATAAATATGAAGATATCATGAGCTTCACAAACCCCAAGCTTTAGCTCAACAAATCAAAAAAACCATCCTACATCAATAATAAATGAGCTCCTCCACTTCATTTATTAAGCTCAAGTTCCACTCCACCTAAAGCAAGCTTTGCACATTCTTCAAGGCACATTTAAGCCCGTCTCCCCGATTCTAACAAAGCCACCCTCATTATGGATGCGCATTTGATTCAAAAAATATGCGGTTTGTTAAATGATGTAATTAGTGTCGTTGCAACGCGTAAATCTGCAATCAGCTCTTAAATTTATAATACCTAGATAATGGAATATCTAGGGTTGTCCAAGGAGGCCAATTTGTTAATAAATGAATGGTTCTCTCTCTCGCCTCTCAAATCCGCACTTTCGTTTTGTGATTTTTTATTATGTTGTTTTTATATTTTTCAAAAATAATCGGGTTTGAGGCAACAGAATGCGAAGACTTAATTATACTACAACTAACCCTACGTGACAAGACTTCTCTCTTCTAAACTCATCCTAGGAAAATGCACCTAAGGTAATTAGAAGAGGAGAGTGTGTGCACTACAACTACAAAAACAACATGGAAAAACACACTAACTACAAGATGAAAATTGGAAGGCGAATAACTTCTGTATTATTAGTAAAGTCAAATACAGGTAGAGGAATGCTTCTACAAGAACATTAAACTATTAGCTAACACAAAAAGTAGAGTGGAAGATAAAGAAGAAAGGGGGATCCTCTAGTTGAAGTTGGGATGGCCCTTGCTCCAAGTGAAGTTGCCCCGCACTTGAAAAGGGTCTTTCTTCCTCCTTGATGTAGTCCTCCTCCAAGCTATCCTCCAAGGTGGGCGTCAACCACCTTGCTCCTCCTCTTGCCTGGCCATCCCCTTGATGTTGAAGATGATCTCCTCCTTGGCGTGGCCATGGGAGAAGAAGAGAGAGGAAGAAGGCACCAATGGGGCGGGTAGATTGCCCTCTTGATCTTTTTCCCTTCTTCTTCTTCCTTGGCATGGAGATGGGGTGGAAGGATGGTGAACCTAACTAATGGAGAAGATGGGTTTTTGGTGGTGATTGTGGTGGGTATATATAGAGGTGGAGAGGGGGGCTAATTGGCGTGGACATGTGGAGGGCTAGGATTAGGTTTGGTAGATGGTTAGTGGTGCTTGTGGGGATCCTAGGGTGGAAGATGGTTGGCGCCAAGTAGGGGGGTGTGTAGGTGGTGGTTATGGCCATGGAGGGACACCTAAAGGTGGTGCCAACCATGGAGATATGCCTAGATTTTAGTGCCACCATGGGGGTTTCTAGAAGGGGGTTTAGGTGGACGGTGGAGATGGGTTTAAGGGGAGATGTGTGGTGGAGATGAAGGGGGTTTTGGAGGGAAAAAGTGGCACCAACTATGGGGTAGTTATAGGTGGTTTTGGAACCACTTTGTGGTGTCTTTTGGAGGTGGAGGTTAGGTGAAGGGATGGCTAGGGTTGGTGCCAAGTTGGAGTAGGACTAGGTAGCTTAGGTGGAGTTAGGGTTAGGGTTATTTGGTGGAGCTATTTAGGTAGGGTTTTAGGGTTAGGTGTTGGTGCCAAGGAGGTGACTAGCTAAGCTAAGCTAGCTTAGCTAGTGTAACGACCCGATTCCCGAGTCCCTACGAGACACGAGAACCGAACCGACTCGACTAATCCCAAGACCTAGTCGTCCAACGAGGAAGTAACCAAAAGAGCAGTAAAATAAACCACATTCAGTATGAATATAACTAACAGTAAGAAAATACAGCAGTAAGGAAAGAAACCACTACAGTATATACCACCACAACAGTAGAACAACATTCATAACATAATATGAACTGCAGGTAAAGAAAAGTACAGCGGAAACAAGAACTACTCACAACAATGGAACAAAAAGAGGTACAAGAGAATAGTGGTAACTTTGCTGGACCCTACTCGGCCCAGCGTCCTCTGCAGCCGCTGACCCTGGCTGCTCAACACCTGGTCCTGAAAGGTAACGAGTGTAACACGTCAGCAAAACGCTGAGTAGAGTGGCAACGAAAACAAAAGAAACAGTAGAGTGTACAGTAGCTATTATGTTCTGTTACTTTCTTTATTTAAGTCTTTCAATTGCCTCACGATTTCATTTATTTCCTAGATCCTTCACTTGATCTCGAATGTTCCTCGTGGGAACGATCTTGATTGTAGTCTTTTCCAAAAAGTAGAAGTAGCACGTGGTGCTCTCCTGGCCGGGAGAGTCCCCCATGGTGATCCTACTCTCAGTCAACCACCCCAAGGTCACGGACAGGCGTAACGGTGACTACGGCACGCACGATAAACGCACAGGTAGCTAACCCGCACTGGCACGCGGTCAGTCGTTTCCGTTAACGGGTGCGCCCAAATCACAGCACGGAACCAGTACAGGGCAGAGCCCTCTCAGTAATAGGGGGGTCCAACCCCTCCATAGTAACCAAACAGGGGCCTTACCCCTCCACAGTCAGCACACCCTCGCCTGACTACCCTGATTTGCCCCAGTGGGCCTAACAAGTCGGTGTAGGAGGCTAGCAGAACCCCGGGGCCCATGGGGTAGCTAGTACCTCCCTACACTAGTAGCTTTCCTCGGTACCACGTACACGAGGGCCAGCAAGTCGGTACAAAGTGGCCAGTCCTAACCCCGGGTCCTTGGGGCGGCTGGCTCCGCTCTTCACTAAACAGGTACAGGTACTTCCCTTGGTACTACATACCCAAGAGACAGCACACTACCACGTCTTTCTTTCTCAGTTCCATTCCTTTCTCTTTCCAGGAGTTCCACTCCTAATTCCCCGTAGGGTTCCAGCTCTTTTAACTCAGAACATCTAGGTTTCACTTTCCAGTTTCATGTTCTTACAATCCATGTTCTCAGTCACGTTTATTTATTCATAACAGGCAGCTGTTAATTCAATTTACAGGCAGCTATTTGTTCCTTTTCATTTTTCCAAGACTGCAGTATTCATATATTCCACTAGTTTTCCCCGTCCTAGGATTCATGCCATATCCTAGGAACTATCATACAATCTAGTTTTCCAGCCCTAGGATTCATGCAACACCTAGGATCTATCATTCAATCTATTTCTCATTCCTAGGATTCATGCAATGTCCTAGGTTCTATTTATGGTTCCATAATTTAACAGATTATACTAATAAACTTAAAAGCCGCTCTACCGGTTACAACAGGCGTACTGGGGGCGTGGTCGGGAATCCCGCGTACCTCTGCAACCCCCGAGACTGCAACGGAACGGGGTCCTATCACAAGGATCAAACACAAGGAGTTTCTCAAAACAGTATACAACTACTGTAGACGGGTAGAGGATTTAATTCCGAAAAGCACGCAACTCGAAACACAGAAAGCGGACTCCGAACGGGCCCTAAACGGGTCGAAAACGACGAAACAGTGCAAAATCAGACGTCTGGAACCTCTTCCAGACGTCTTAAAGTGAGGGTCAGATGGTACCTTTGCTCTGTATAGTCTCTCAGACGTCCAGAAGCCTGCGGGGGCGTCTGGCCTAGTTCCCAGACGTCCGATGGTCACCCCGGACGTCTGGAAGTCGTTCCCGTCATCTGGCACTGCAGCCAGACGTCTGATTCGCGTTGGATGGCGAATCCAAAACCTGCGCGTACCCATTTCTCTCTCTCAGTACGGACGGCCGAAGAAAAGGAAGAAGGACGAAAATAACTCACCTTTCAGACATCTAAACAGTCCCCCAGACGTCCTCCCCGTCGTCTGGTTGGAAGCCCAGACGTCTGATTCTGGAAAAGTTTCCAGAATCAGGGCGCGACTCGCCCCCCGCTCGCGATGCACAGCCGCGCCGTGTCTCGTCCGCCTGCTGCTCGAGCTGCAGCAGGCCTCCCGCGTCACCCCACGTCTGCTGCTCCCCCCACCGGTCGGCCCTAGCAGCCCCTGCAAGCTCGCCCTCACGGCCGAGCGCCTCCTCCCTCGCGCAGCACCTCCTCCCACCTCACCGCGGCTGTTGCTGCCGCCGCTCACTCGCGCTCGCACTCGCGCACCGGCTGGAAGGAGAAGAGGAAGGGGGCGGAGGTGATGAGAGTGAGGGAGAGGCGTGGCGTTTTAAAGCCGCGCGGGGGGAGAGAGAGAGAGAGCGAGACAGAGGGCAGCCTGCGCCCGCAAGAGAGAGGGAAAAAGCGACCGCATGCCTGCGCGCGCAGGCGCGCAGACGCAACCGCGCGTGCCGCCGAAACCAAATCCCAGACGTCTGGAAGTGATTCCAGACGTCTGGTACGACGTCTGGGCCACCTCCCAGACATCTTAAAAGACGTCTAAAGCCGCACGTTCGTAACAGCTAGCTTAGCTAGCAGGAGTAGGGTTGGAGGCATTTGGAGCTAGGGTTTTGAGGGAGAAGAGCTGGAGGTAGTCATCTTGAGCTGCATTGGAGCTGGAGGCTACTGAAGAGAGCTGCAAGGAGCTACCTTAACTGGCTTAACTTGCTAGTTCTTTGCTAGCTGCTAAGCCAAGTGTTACGACCCGGTTCCCGAATCCCTACAGGACACGAGACCGGACCAACTCGATTGATCTCAAGACCCAATTGTCCAACGAGAAAGTAACCAAAAAGCAAGAAAGTAAACCACATTCACTATGCTAAGCAACTAACAGTAACAAAAGTACAGCAGTAAAGAAGTAAAACTACTACAGTACACACCACCACAACAATAGAAAAATAACCATGTACAAGAATATAAAGTACAGAATGTACGAGTACAAACGTAAAGGTGCAAGAGTCTACTCACTACAACAGAAAGAAGTACAACAAAGAAGCTACAACTAGTGGGCTCTACTGGGCCCAGCACCCTCTGCAGCCGTAGGCTCAGGCTGCTCAACACCTGGACCTGAAAAGGGTTATGAGTACACAAAATTAATGAACGCTGAGTAGAGTGTCAACCAACTAAATAAGGCAGTAAAAATGGACAGGTGGTGTAGACTCGGATAGGTTGTGTTAATATGGTGATTTAATCGTTGAAATGAGTATGTTATATCCACTTGATTTGTCAAAGACCACATTTTTGCGTACTTTGGGATCCCTCGAGCCATTATCTCAGATGGAGGAAGCCACTTTACCCATGCGTCTTTTCGGGCACTTCTGAGGAAATACGGAGTCCACCATCGTATCTCATCCCCATATCATCCTCAGACGAATGGCCAGGCAGAGGTGTCGAACCGGCAAATCAAACAAATTCTCCAGAAAATGGTTCGGTCTGACCGTAAGGATTGGTCCAACAAGCTGATTGATGCACTTTGGGCGTATCGGACCGCCTTCAAGGCTCCCCTTGGTATATCTCCTTATAGAATCGTTTACAGGAAGCCTTGTCATTTGCCCGTGGAGTTGGAGCATCACGCTTATTGGGCGATTCGCCAATGTAACCTCGACCCAGACCTGTGTGGTCGAGAAAGGAAACTCCAACTCCAAGAGTTGGAAGAGCTCCATCATGAAGCCTATGATTTTGCCTTAACTTTCAAGCAACGCACTAAGGCTTTTCACGACAGCCGTATTCGGCAGAAGGAATTTGAGCCATCTCAGCAAGTTTGGCTCTACAATGCCCGACTCAAATTCTTTCCTGGGAAATTGAAGTCCAAATGGATTGGTCCTTTTCTGGTCTCGAGACCATTTCCCAACAGGGCCGTCGAGATTGAAGATCCCAAATCTGAGCATAAATTTACGGTCAATGGGCAACGTTTGAAACCTTATCTTACTCATGAACCTGCCCCCGTTGGAGAAACTATTGCCCTGCTGGAGGGTAACTAATGTTGTGCCTCATTATGAGTCCAGCTGGGGACGTTAAATTCAGCGCTCGTTGGGAGGCACCCCAACAACACTCCGCCACTGTCATGCTCACTTCACTTTTCACTTCACCACCCACCATCCACCCACCCTACCACCCTGCTGTATACCCTGCACCTCAGCTCTCGTTACCCGATCTTTGGTCCTTCCTCTACCCTACCCTGCATGCATATGAGGACATAGCGTCATTTGGCATGGGGGGGTGGATAGGCATCTATAGGATCTGGGTATGTTAGGGTATCATGCAGTTTCCATCTATCTATAAATATGTAAAAAAAAAAAAGGTATTTAGTAATGATCTGAAGGCTAAAACAAAAATACAATAAGTGTTTATGGATATTCAACCACTGTTTTGAAGACTTTCCAGGCCACAGAAGCTTGATTCGCTCAGGCTCGACTTAATTCACTTGAGCATTGACAAGATAGATCAGAATCTCTCCTAACTAAGGACTTATTCGTGTACCTGAGACACCAGTACAGGATTCGCTGGTTTGCTTCTACTCGAGAGCCTAAGTAGTCTTGGTTCACACTACACATATCAAGAAAGACCAGGTGAACAATAGATCCAACCCTAGTGTTCATTAGGGAAGGTGGAGTCCTTACCTGTGCGCATAGGTAGACTTTTTATCCCAGGCTTTACTCTTGTGTTTAGGAGAGACTCTTTCCACCAAAAGAAAAGTGTGCTCCTCCAAATAATGTTGTAAGAGATATACTGACACGTGTTTCAAAAAAAAAAAAGTTGCAAATAAGTCAGTATATCTCGCAAATGTCTGTAAAGTCTTCTCCCTACAAAAGTTCTTGAGGGAAAGTTACAAATACCATGTTTTCTTTGAGCCACAAAAGTAATGGGAGTTGAGTTTTTCGTCATCTTTTTAAGGGTCAATCCAAAGACACGAGCTGAAACTGGGACCAACCTGCACTTAAAAATTCGTGAAACCCTGGGCTTGAGTCTTAATGTGCATCTGGTCAGTCTTGATCCTTCACTAAGCACAAGCCATAATCTCTTGAGCTCTCGAGTACGGCAAAAACCTCCTTGGTCTTGGAAATTGTACTTAAGGTTTAAATATCAAGAGTCCTGGTTAGTCGAGAGATGGTCTATGCCACATAAGACTTAAAGTACTGGTAGTCTTCTCTGCAATTGGTTACTGGTAGTCTTCTCTGCAATTGGTTCTCACAATATCTAACAAATAAACACACCTATGTCGCCTCAGAAGAAGATCTTCAGCTTAAGATCATTTCTAAGTACAATACAAAAATGTTTTGCTAGGGACAAGCAAAAGATAGGCATAGGGGTATGATTACACAGCAAAAATACACCAACAATTGTGCCATCTTGAGCTATTTCCTAGCATTGTCAGTGCATATTAGGTAGCCATAGTTGCATTTGTAAAAATAAACGCATGCATGCATTTATTTGAGAGGGGAGGAAAGTGAATAATTGGCCTTGAAATTAACGTATTCCTCAAGTGCTGCCTCGCAAATTCATCATCTTTATTTTTATTTGGCTTTGAATTTCTTCTTCTCCGCGTGGCTACAGGGCATGGTTGCTTCTTCTTCGCGCCTCTCTCTGCCACAGCATGCCCTACCAGCCGCATGCTCAGCCATGCACAACCCAGGGCATGGCTGAGCTTGCCTCCATCTTCTTTAAAAAGCCCTCCTCACTTCCTTACGCAAGGGAGCCTGGTCCAATAAACAGACAGCGACCTTCTTCCTCCAGGCCATCTCCTCCCCTCTCCCCTCCATACGCAGCATCTCTTCCTCCTAAAGAGATACGCTGCGGGCAGGAGCAGCTCACAGTGGTCAACAACCACCACTGTGAGTCCCACCACCGCCCAGCTCGTCCAAGAGCCAGTGGGCGTGGTGGTTCACTTCGTTGTTTCACCCGCTCAAAGTTCTTCCGCCATTACCACAGAGTCGAGCTTTGAAGCTCAACTGCAGCAGCAGCAAGGCACCGACAGCCCCATGCAGCGCGCAAGCCTCCGCGCACACGCTAGCAGTCGGCGCCATCACCTTCCGAGCGCGCAGGCTCACTCCGCAGCGCCCACGCATGCAGAACCGGCCACAGCCGGTCGTTCGAGCCGAGCGCGCACTGTAGCTACTGTTCACGCTAGAGAGCGTGACATTGTAGCTACAGTGCGGTGACCGGAAAGTTTCTCACTTATCCGGTCACCGCGCGCTCTCTCTTCGCGCCGCAACCACCTCCAGCCTGCACCCGCATCTCTCCCTGTGCCCGCTTCAGCGCAAGCGCTCGCGTATGCACCCGCCCGCTCCCGCATCCGCATCTTCGCCCACGTTCACCTCAACGCGCAGCGCGGTGAGCTGCGCTACGCAGTGCGCTGCACCCTCACACCGCTCCCTCCAGTGCACCCCTGCGCTTGTGCGCGCCTGTGCCTGCCCGTGCATGCTCCTGCGCGCACCACCAGATGTCGGCTAAAGCCTCCGGACGACTTAACTAGCAGTGCCATCTCTCACAGCCACTCTCTCACTCCCTCCTGCAGACACGTACACACACACTCTCTCTATCGTACACACACACACTCACTTGTACACGCCTATATACATACTTATATAGATAATACATATATATATATATATATTTATATATATATATATATATACACACATATTAGTACCTATACAATTATATATAAGTATATATATATACATACATATATATATATATATATATCTATATATTGATATATATATATTTATACACATATATATACATATATACATACATATATACATATATATATCTATATACATGTATTACTATATATATCTACATCTATATAGTTATATATACATACATATATATCTAATTATAAATACATACATACATACATACATATATATATATATATATATATATATAACTACATATACACCTATATAATTATAACCCTATCTATATATATACATATAAATATATACTTACTTTCATATCACCTACCACACATTATATCGCGGGAATATCTGCACCAGTTGCTGATACTCCCCGATACCCACGTACAGAAAGCGTCTCCACACACACCTTCCACCCATCCATCCTACACTCCACGCGGCACTTCGTCCTGTTGGTTGCGTCTTCCTAGACGACGATCAACTCGACACCGTGCTACACGCCATTTCCACCTCTACCCCCACCCCTATATATATATATATATATATATATATATATATATATATCTTATTTCTATTTCTCTCTCTTGCTATTAAAAAGATAAAAAAATATATACAAAAGAGAAAAGATAATCCTTGTCTTGCAGGTACTCGGTCTTGCGGATAGCAAGACCAGTTTTGGAACCCTAATTTGGCTCAAAGCCAAGAACAATTTGGCTCTAAGCCAAGGACCTGATTTTGAGGTTGTACCTCAAGGACAAAATTATCAGAAAAAAAAAACCTTAAATAGAAAAACACCAAAAACGTAATAAACGAACGAAAGAGATTCGTTGTAAGAAAGGTGTAGAAACTTATTCACCTCTAATCCCGCTTCCCTGAGTTCGACCCTGGGCCTAAAAGTGACCAAGATAAAATCAAGTAGGCCAGGTTAAAAATTTTGTAAAAAGATGATTAGGCTCGATTTAGGTTAACCACTATACTCATTTCAACGATTAAATCACCATATTAACACAACCTATCTGAGTCTACACCATACTTTTTCTGGTGCCGTTGCCGAGGATCGAACCCGGGTCGCCTGTGTGACAGGCGGGAATACTCACCACAATACTACAACGACTTTTCACGTGCCTAAGATTCAATCCCGAATACTTCAACTCCAACAATTTGATTTTCTTTATCTTATGGTTGAGCCTTGTGTATGGAACATCATTCTGGTGATTGGGAGCACTTGAATTGAAGTGCTTTGGCTCTCTTTCACACTAATCTAAAATTGACTCATGCATCCACACATAGAAATCTCCATCTATGGAAGCCCATGGCATTTTAGCATGCATTAACCAACTGACATTGAAGAAGGGTTTGTTAGGCTTAGAAAAAAACTTATATTCTCTCAAAACCTAGAGATTGGTTGAATTGGTAATTCAGCGAGATCCGAAAATCCATAGTACTTAAGGCTGAAACTCTAAAAACCATTCACCAATTAAAACTTCAATTCGGGGAGATTTCCCCGTTACATGCTTGGTTTACACACTTTATAAAATCAATCACTTGGGCATTACCCGTAAATAACGCCCTTCACATTCCATAAGCACTTGATCCTAAGCCTCTAAGTAAAACTGGTAGCAACTTGACCCTTATTAAGGATTGGAGGTCTAACTACCTACGTGTAGCGCCTACGTGCTGGTGAGGGTTCCCGTGTGCTATCGGGTGTCTAAGACTGGGGCAAACGGCCTTTCAATCTGGCCTGGTGGTTCCGCGGTGCTCGCATTCGGTTTCGTAGGTCGTGATAGTAGGTAACTTAGATCTTTACGTCTAAGGGCACATTATAGAGGTTAGGGCTTTGATTATCTTGATTTGTCATTAAGTGTACCTTTGCGGCGTCATTTCTCTCATCTCCTGTTCCCTTCTTATCTCCCCAATTCTTCCTACGGTAGTGCATGTTTGGGAGGAGGTCACAAAACCCTGAACTGTTTGAATTGTTTGATAATTTTAGGAAAGAAGCCGAATCGTCCTCCTCCTCCACAAACATGGCTGCGCGCCCACCCCCAAATCCCGAGGGAGGAAACTGCCCTCAAAACCCACCAGGTAGTGGAGCCTTGGATCCCATAACTTGCCTCCAAGCCCAAATGGAAATGTATAATGAACAAATTGAAGCCATTAGGGAAACATTGGAGGAAATGCAGGACCCTCCCGAACGGGAGGAGCCTAGGTCTCTTAGCTCCTATCAGAATCCCGCTTCCCTGAGTTCGACCGTGGGCCTAAAAGTGACCAAGATAAAATCAAGTAAGCCAGGTTAAAAAGTTTGTAAAAAGATGGTTAGGCTCGATTTAGGTTAACTACTATACTCATTTCAACGATTAAATCACCATATTAACACAACTTATCCGAGTCTACACCATACTTTTTCTAGCGCCGTTGCCGGGGAAGTGCGCATTCAGGTAAGTTTCTGCTCCATTCTTTTAATTTTTCTCTTCTCACACCCTTCTCTTCACGGGTGTTTCTGTTTGTTGGTGTGCAGGTGAACCAGTTGCAAGGAGAAGGCAGGCAGACGAAGTCGGAGACGTGAGTAGATCTAAGGCGGGAACGAGAACGTGAAGTCGCCGACACCGCACTGGAGCTTCGCCCACGTTGCTGAACAGGTAGGTCTCTCTTCCTTAGCAACTTAGGTCAACTTGTCACCTTAATAAAAAAAAAACTAAAGAAAAAAAAAACACTTCTTGGGATCTCTTGTGGCAAGTGGATTAAAAATCACTTGTTTGATTATTTGCCATCACTCCCACCGCCCCGGGATTTCCCGTCAATCTTCGCATAGCGAAGATCCAAGAATCTTGATTCTTAAATCTTTCGCCGTGTGAAGTATTCTTTGAGGCAAAAATAAATAGATTGATTACCATCCCTCTTTGCCTCATTTTTCTGCAATTCGGGATCACATTTTTGGTGGGGAGACTTGGAATTGAGTTGATTCCAACCCCACCACGACTTTTCACGTGCCTAAGATTCGATCCCGAATACTTCAACCCCAACAATTTGATTTTCTTTATCTTATGGTTGAGCCTTGTTTGTGGAACATCATTCTGGTGATTGGGAGCACTTGAATTGAAGTGTTTTAGCTCCCTTTCACACTAATCTAAAATTGACTCATGCATCCACACATAGAAATCTCCATCTAGGGAAGCCCATGGCATTTTAGCATGCATTAACCAACTGACTTTGAAGAAGGGTTTGTTAGGCTTAGAAAAGAACTTGTATTCTCTCAAAACCCGGAGATTGGTTGAATTGGTAATTCAACGAGATCCGAAAATCCATACTACTTAAGGCTGAAACTCTAAAAACCATTCACCAATTAAAACTTCAATTCGGGGAGATTTCCCCGTTGCATGCTTGGTTTACACACTTTATAAAATCAATCACTTGGGCATTACCCGTAAATAACGCCCTTCACATTCCATAAGCACTTGATCCTAAGCCTCTAACTAAAACTGGTAGCAACTTGACCCTTATTAAGGATTGGAGGTCTAACTACCTACATGTAGCGCCTACGTGCTGGTGAGGGTTCCTGCATGCTATCGGGTGTCTAAGATTGGGGCAAATGACCTTTCAATCTGGCCCGGTGGTTCCGCGGTGCTCGCATTCGGTTCCGTAGGTCGTGATAGTAGGTAACTTAGATCTTTAGGTCTAAGGGCAGACTATAGAGGTTAGGGCTTTGATTGTCTTGATTTATCATCAAGTGTACCTTTGCAGCGTCATTTCTCTCATCTCCTGTTCCCTTCTTATCTCCCCAATTCTTCCTGCGATAGTGCATGTTTGGGAGGAGGTCACAAAACCCTGAACTGTTTGAATTGTCTGATAATTTTAGGAAAGAAGCCGAATTGTCCTCCTCCTCCACAAACATGGCTGCACGCCCACCCCCAAATCCCGAGGGAGGAAACCGCCCTCAAAACCCACCAAGTGGTGGAGCCTTGGATCCCATAACTCGCCTCCAAGCCCAAATGGAAATGTATAATGAATAAATTGAAGCCATTAGGGAAACATTGGAGGAAATGCAGAACCCTTCCGAACGGGAGGAGCCTAGGTCTCTTATCTCCTATCAGAATCCTGCTTCCTTGAGTTCGACCCTAGGCCTAAAAGTGACCAAGATAAAATCAAGTAAGCAAGGTTAAAAATTTTGTAAAATGATGGTTAGGTTCGATTTAGGTTAACCACTAGCCACGAGGATAAATTCGAAACCGTTGGAAGGAGGAAAGGGACCCATGAAATCAATTCCCCAAATGTCGAAGATTTCTGTAGCTAGGATGGGTTGTAAGGGGATCATGTCACGACGTGACATTGATCCTAACGACTGGCACCTAGTGCAATGTTTGACATAATTGTGTGCATCCTGGTGAAGGGAGGGCAAAAACAAACCACACTACAACACCTTGGCTGCAGTTTTCCTCCCAGAGAAATGGCCTCCGCAGGCCTGATCGTGGCAGAAGGATAGCACACTGGAGAATTCGCTGTCAAGAATACAGCGACGGATGATTTGATCTGCACCTATTCGAAAAAGAAGTGGATTATCCCAGAAATAATACTTTGCTTCTGCCATAAGACGCTCATGCTGGTTTTAGGCCAGCCACGTGGAAGGGATCTAGAAGCAAGGTAATTGGCAATGTCGGCATACCAAGGTCCACTTGCCATATTAATTGTCAATAGGTGCTCATCGGGAAAAATCTCATTAATCGGCAGAGTAAGTCCAATATGGTCAGGGTCCAGTCTAGAAAAATGATTAGCCACAACATTCTGGGCTCCGGCCTTATCGCGGATCTCAATGTCAAATTCTTGGAGCAGAAGGATCCAACGAATCAATCTAGGCTTGGCATCCTTCTTGTGCATGAGATGGAGAATGGCCTCGTGATCATTGAAAACAATAACATGTGAGCCCAGAATGTAAGAGCGGAATTTTCCAGCCCAAAGACGACCGCCAATAGTTCTTTCTCAGTGGTAGTATAATTACGCTGGGCCTCGTCCAACGTCTTACTGGCGTAGTACACCACGAAGGGGTGTCTATCGAGTCTTTGTCCCAGGATGGCTCCGACTACAAGGTCGGAAGCGTCACACATGACTTCAAAGTCGAGGGACCAATCAGGTGGCTGGAGAATAAGGGCCTTGGTGACAACATTACGCACCTGCGTGAATGCTCGTATGCAGTCAAGGTCCATATCGAAGGGTACGTCGGTCGATAGGAGATGAGTTAAAGGTCGAGAAATCCTGGAGAAATCTTTGATGAATCTCCTATAGAAACCGACGTGTCCCAGGAAGGAGCGGATTTGTTTGATAGAGCCAGGCACAGGTAAATCAGCAATTGCATCAAGCTTAGCTCTGTCAACCTTGATACCCCTATCGGAGATGATATGTCCGAGAACAATTCCCTCGTGTACCCAAAATGACTTTTTTCCCAGGAAAGCACGAGGTTTACATCAATACATCTCCTAAGGATATGGGTCAGGTTGGCAAGACAGTCATCAAAAGATGGTCCAAAGACCGAAAAATCATCCATGAAGACCTCGAGAAAGTCACCCACCATGTCATGAAATATTGCCAACATACATCTCTGGAAAGTTGCTGGCGCGTTACAAAGTCAGAACGGCATCCTTCTAAATGCAAAGGTGCCGAAGGGGTAGGTAAAGGTGATTTTCTCTTGGTCTCGGGGGTCAATTGCCACCTGGTTATATCCTGAGAATCCATCCAGGAAACAGAAAAATTTATTTCCCGCTAACTGCTCCAGGATTTGGTCAATGAAAGGTAGCGGAAAGCGATCTTTCCTAGTTGTAGCATTGAGTTTCCTATAATCTACACACACTCTCCAAGATGTAGGAGTGAGTGTAGGGATGGATTCGCCCCTGTCATTGACACAGATGGTGAGTCTCACCTTTTTGGGTACGACGTGAATTGGACTCACCCAGGGGCTATCGCTGATCGGGTAGATTATACCCGCATCCAGCCACTTAATAATTTCCTTCTTAACGACCTCCTGCATGTTAGGGTTGAGACATCGCTGCATCTCGGTGAGTGCAGTAGGAGGGGCTAATGCTAGTTAAGTCTGATAAAGACCATCCAATGGCTGCCTTGTGTTCCATAAGGACCTTTGTTAGTTTGCACTCTTGCTCCCTGGTCAATTTTGAACCGATGATTACGGGGAGCGTTTCATTTGGTCCCAAGAAAACATACTTAAGTGTACTGGACAGCTCTTTCAGCTCGGGAGTGGATGGTGAAAGATCTGGCATTTCTTGGGACGAGAGTGTCCCAGGCGGATCGGAAAACAAGTCAGGAGGAAGAAGTTGGCCCTCAGATTGGCCAAGAGGAGGGGCTTCTTGGATAGATGGATCCAAAATGGAATAACCCCAGTGAGTAGTATATGGGCTCAAGGTCCCAGTGTGGAGTTGCAATTCCGCCTGATTTGGCAGGAAAGAAAGGGCAATCCGGTCTTCAAGAGTGTGGGCCGGTGGTGAGTAGCTCGGATATGACTCAGACCACGAGGTATGGGAAGCAGAGAAAACCTCGTCAGAAGTCTGGTCAGGAGAAGGTACGAGAATAGGGAGGGATGGGGGAATGTCACAATATGTGTCGGTCAGGCAAGCGTCGGTGTTTAAAGGCAGTCTGCAGCAGTCAGAATAGGTCCCAATTAGTCCGATACACGCGCTGACGGCCATGTCCTCGTCAAATGTGTCATCCTCGATGCAATCGCAATCAAAGTTCTTGGCTGCTTTGAAGATGTTAATCTTAAGCTTCTCAGATCTAACGGCAATCTCAATACAGCCCGACTTGCAGTCGATATGGGCGTGGGCTGTGGCCAAGAAAGGTCGACCAAGGATGATCGGACAATCAGAAAGTGAGCTAGGAACTTCCATATCTAAAACAAGAAAGTCAACAGGAAAACAGAGACTGTTGACCCTAACCACCACGTCTTCCACCACACCCTTTGGAATTTTGACAGAACGATCTGCCAACTGTAACATGATAGGGGTGGGTTTCATTTTTCCCAAGGAAAATTTTTCGAGCATGATGGTTGGTATAAGATTGATGGAAGATCCTAGATCAAGCAGGGCACGATTAAAATTGCAGCCTTGGATGCTACAGGAAATAAGCGGTGTTCCCGGATCTTTTTGCTTCGGTGGTAGATTTGACAGTATAGCACAACTCTCATGAGGCGAGAGCACCACCGGATTCTTAGTTTTCTTTGACTGACGCCTGGGTATTGTGTAGTCTTTGAAAAATCAGGCGACAGTAGGTTTGTGGTCGATAGCCTCTAGCAGGGATACCTTGATTTCAACATCCCTGAATAAATTACGCAGGTTATCAAAGGCCTGCGTATCCTTCTTCTTGCCTTTTGGCTCCCTCAGTAGAGCCTCAGGGAATGGGACTGATTCTGGCACCAATTTGGGTGTATCGTCCTCTCGCGAATGCGGCGCACATCCCGAATGAGAGGGCAATGAAGAAGACGAACCAGGATCAAGTCGAGGCAGATCGACAATCTGCTTACCGCTCCTCGTAGTGATTGCATTGGACGATGCGGGTCCAATGGGATCATAAGGCGGAGGAGGGTTTGCAATAGGGACATAAGAGTGAGGTGCTGCAACGGGATTAGCCTAAAATCCTGGTGGAATGCTCGGAGCTTGCAGAATCTAATGAACCTGCCCCTGAGAAGGTCATACCTGTGGTTGAGGACCACGGGGTATGAAGTTTCATGGGTTGGGAATAGGTTGGGCTGGGAGAGAGCCCTGAGATCGAGTCGCCATGCGTAGTTGACTGATCTCAGTATTCTGCTGCTCCAATTGGTGCTGAAGAGGGGTCATGTTCTCTTCATGGTACTTTGACATTTCCGTCATCATTCGCATCAATTTATCAAGAGGACTTGATGCGTGTTCTGTTTGCGGTATGCAAGGACCTGATGGCGGATTCGCCATAGGATTAGACTGAACCCTTGAGATGGGTGCGGACGGTCGCATTGGTCCACCCGCGGGGTTTTGGTGCTGTGGGTTGCTAGACCATGCGAAGTTCGGATGATTTCGTCACCCTGGGTTATAAGTGGCAGAGAACGGGTTGTTCCCCAGGGCGCAAGCGTCTTCTATGCCAGAAGATGCGTCCGCATGTAAATATGCTTCCGAGCTTACGGAGGCTTGGTCCTCCGTGTCAAAATACCGGCTCGCAAAAGCCAGATCCACATGACTTACCAAATCGCTCGGCACGACACTCGGTAAGGAAGGTCTTACGGGGTTTCTTGGGATAAGCCTGGTGTTGGAAGAATTGGGATTGTGACGAAGTGGTGAGGTGGGGGTGTTTGCCATTGAACGGGCGGGGTTGGCCAGAAGCTCGTCCAGCTTCTTGTGCACGACGGAGACTTCATCCAATTTCTGTGCGATAAGGCTGAGATCTGTGGATGAATGGGAGGGTCCCATGTCAACTTTGTGGACATTACGGAGCAGGCTGGTATGATTAAAGGCGACAATGGAGGCATTGTTCATTGAGTTTTCGCTCATATTTTCAAATAATTTGAATGCTCCATTCTCGGCTTCATTCATGAAATTCCCTCCGCAGGAAGCATCTGCAATCTGCTTCAAAGTCTCATTTAGCCCATAGTAGAAAATCTGGGCTATATGCCACTTAGGCAGACCGTGGTGCGGATACTTCCTAAGGAGATCATTATATCTCTCCCATGCCTCATGAAATGGTTCGCTGTTTTGTTGCGTAAAGGAGGTGATAGCACGACGAAGCACATTGGTTCACCGGATTGGGAAGAACTTCTTGAGAAATGTTGTTCGCATCTCTTCCCAAGAGTGGATGGTTCTCCCAAGGGTGCGTAACCACTGCAATGCTTTATCCCGCAATGAAAACGGGAACATTTTCATTAGGACTATTGGTAACCCGATATTTCTTTGTTTAACTATTTCAGCCAATCGGGTTAGGTCTTCCAAGTGGAGAAAAGGATCTTCACTTGCAAGACTATGGAAGTGAAAATTTATCAGGCCAATTACATTAGGTTTCAATTCAAAGTATCCCCGCCCATGGGGACCCGAATTTGTCCTATGGTCTCTGTAGCAGTGGGCGACTTGGTCACGTGACAGGCGAGAATACTCCCCGGCAACGGCGCCAAAAAAAGTATGGTGTAGACTCGGATAGGTTGAGTTAATATGGTGATTTAATCATTGAAATGAGTATAGTGGTTAACCCAAATCGAGCCTAACTATCTTTTTACAAAATTTTTAACCTAGCCTACTTGATTTTATCTTGGTCACTTTTAGGCCCAGGGTTGAACTCAGGGAAGCGGGATTAGAGGTGAATAAGTTTCTATGCCTTTCCTACAACGAATCTCTTCCGTTCGTTTATTATGTTTTTGGTGTTTTTCTATTTAAGGTTTTTTTTTTCTGATAATTTTGTCCTTGAGGTACAACCTCAAAATCAGGTCCTTGGCTTAGAGCCAAATTGTTCTTAGCTTTGAGCCAAATTAGGGTTCCAAAACTGGTCTTGCTATCCACAAGACCGAGTACCTGCAAGACTAGGATTATCTTTTCTCTTTTGTATATTTTTTTTATCTTTTTAATAGCAGGAAAGAGAAATAGAAATAAGATAAATATACTATATATATATTATATATATATATATGGGGGTGGGGGTGGAGGTGGAAATGGTGTGTAGCACGGTGTCGAGTTGATCGTCATCTAAGAAGACGCAACCAACAAGACGAAGTACCGCATGGAGTGTAGAATGGATGGGTGGAAGGTGTGTGCGGAAATGCTTTCTGTACGCAGGTATCGGGGAATATCAGCAATGGGTGCAGATATTCCCACGATATAACGTGTGGTAGGTGATATGAAAGTAAGTATATATTTATATGTATATATATAGATAGGGTTATAATTATATAGGTGTATATATATATATATATATATGTATATGTATATATATATGTATATGTATATGTATATGTATATGTAGATATATATATGTATATGTATATATATATATATATGTATATGTATATGTATATGTATATATATATATATATATATATATATATATATATATATATATATATATATATATGTATATGTATATATATATATAAAGATATGTAAATATATATATAGATAGATGTATGTGTGTATATATATATATATATATATATATATATATATATATATATGTATGTATGTATGTATTTATAATTAGATATATATGTATGTATATATAACTATATAGATGTAGATATATATATAGTAATATATGTATATATGTATGTATATATGTATATATATGTGTATAAATATATAGATATATATATGTATGTATGTATGTATGTATATATACTTATATATAATTGTATAGGTACTAATACGTATATCTATATATATATATGTATATATATATAAATATATATATGTATTATATATATAAGTAGGTATATAGGCTTGTACAAGTGAGTGTGTGTGTACGAGAGAGAGAGAGTGTGTGTGTGTACGTGTCTGCGGGAGGGAGTAAGAGAGTGGCTGTGAGAGAGGGCACTGCTAGTTAAGTCGTCCGGAGGATTCAGCCAACGTCAGGTGGTGCGCGTAGGAGCATGCACGCGCAGGTGCAGGCGCGCACCGGAGGGAGCGGGTGTGAGGGCGTAGCGCAGCGCACTGCGCTGCGCGCTGAGGTGAACGTGGGCGAAGACGCGGATGCGGGAGCGGGCTGGTGCAACGCGAGCGCAGGCGCTGGAGTGGACGCAGGCTGGAGGCGGTTGCGGCGCGGAGAGAGAGCACGTGGTGACCGGATAAGTGAGAAACTTTCCGGTCACCGCACTGTTGCTACAGTGTCGCTCTCTCTAGCGTGAACAGTAGCTACATTGCACCCTCAGCTCGGACGACCGGCTATGGCCGGTTTTGCGTGCGCGGGCGCTGTGGAGTGAGCCTGCGCGCGCGGAAGGTGATGGCGCCGACTGCTGGCGTGCACGCGGAGGCTTGCGCGCTGCGTGGGGCTACCAGTGCCTTGCTGCTGTTGCGGTTGAGCTTCAAAGCTCGACTCTGTGGCAATGGCGGAAGAACTTTGAGCGGGTGAAACAGCGAAGTGAACCACCACGCCCACCGGCTCTTGGATGAGCTGGGCGGTGGTGGGACTCACAGTGGTGGTTGTCGACCACTGTGAGCTGCTCCTGCCCGCAGCGTATCTCTTCAGGAGGAAGAGATGCTGCGTATGAAGGGGAGAGGGGAGGAGATGGCCTGGAGGAAGAAGGTCGCTGTCTGTATGTTGGACCAGGCTCCCTTGCGCAAGGAAGAGAGGAGGGCTTTTTAAAGAATATGGAGGCAAGCTCAGCCATGCCCTAGGCTATGCATGGCTGAGCATGCAGCTGGCAAGGCATGCTGTGGCAGAGAGGCGCGAAGAAGAAGCAGCCATGCCCTGTAGCCGCGTGTAGAAGAAGAAATTCAAAGCCAAATAAAAATAAAGATGGTGAATTTGCGAGGCAATACTTGAGGAATACGTTAATTTCAAGGCCAATTATTCTCTTTCCTCCCCTCTCAAATAAATGCATGCATGCATTTAATTTTACAAATGCAACTATGGCTACCTAATATGCACTGGCAATGCGAGGAAATAGCACAAGATGGCACAATTGTTGGTGTATTTTTGCTGTGTAATCAATAGGTAGTTATTATTTTCCAATTTCATTCTTTCACAAGTTATTTCCTTTTTACTCATTGGTTTATTTATCAGATCTCTTTCTTGATTTCGAATGTTCCTCATGGGAACGATCTTGATTGCAGTCTTTTCCGTAAAGTAGAAGGCACATGTGGTGCTCTCCTGGCCGGAAGAGTCCCCCGTGGTGATCCTACATCCAGTCAACCACCCCAAGGTCGCGGACAAACGTAACGGTAACTACAGCACACGCGATAAGTGCACCGGTAGCTACCCTACACTGGCATGTGGTCAGTCGCTTCCGTTAGCGAGTGCGCCCAAAGTACAACACGGAACCAATATAGGGCCTAGCCCTCTCAGTAACAGGGGTCTCATCCCTCCACAGTCAGCTCACCCTCGCCTGACTACCCTGGTTTGCCCAGTGGGCCTAACAAGTCGGTGTAGGGCGACTAGCTGAACCTCGGGCCCCATGGGATGGCTAGCTCTCTCCGGTATTGTGTACGCAAGGGCTAAGAAGTCGACACAGAGTGGCCAATCCTAACCTCGGATCCCAACCCAAGGGCGGCTAGCTCCGTTCTGCACTAAACAGGGGGACAGTCGCTCTCTTTAGTACTCCGTACTCAAGGGCCATCTCACTTCCCCACTCACATTTCCAGATCCATTCCATTTATTTCCAGGAGCTCTACTCCTAATTTCCCGTAAGGTTCATGCTCATATTCCTCAGGCCAAGCCATACCATGTTTCATTATTTCTATTCCCATTCTCATGTTATACATATGCAACTTGTATTTCTATCGTTCACATTCCCATACACAGGTTATACACAGGTAGCTCGTATTTCCATCATTCACGTTACCATTCTCAATTTATATATACATGCTACTCGTATTATGTCATTTAACGTATACAACAGAAATTTACATGCAACAGTTTGCTAGCACAAGTACTTTACATTTCACAGGCAGCTGTTGTTTATTTACAGGCAATTATTATCATTCTATCTACTCATTAAAGACTATAATTTAATCATCCATTACAGATATTTTAAGTGTTTCTCATCCTAGGATTCATGCCATATCCTAGGTTCTAAACATTCATTCCACACATGCATTTGAGTTTTAATTAAATTAAGGGGAAGCCACTCTACCAATAAATCCAGGAGTAGTGGGGGCTTCAACGGCAGGCTCACGTGCCTCAGCAAGCCCCGAACCTGCAACGGAACGAAGTCCTATCACAAGTATCAATCACAAGAGAATATTCAAAACATCATAGAAAGTCTTCTAACAAGTAGAGGAATTCATACGGGAAACGTCGAAATCTTATTTGCGGAAAACGGACCTCAAATGGACCCTAAACAAGTCAAAAATAGCATTTCTGACTCAAATCAGATGTCTGGAACAACTTTCAGACATCTTAAAAGTGTTCAGTGTCATACCTCAAGCCCTACGCCAATCCTCAGACGTCCAAGAACTCTTCTGGACTGTCTAGACCCAGCTCCAAACGTCTAACTACCTCTCCGGACTTCTGGAAGTGCTTCCCATCTTTTGGTATGTCACCCATACGTTTGAAATGCGTGGGAGGGCATGTCCCGTGCCTTCTCGAAGCGAATCTTGCATGCAGATACCCGATCTTCTCAAAACGGGCATGGAAAAGGGGTATCGGTGAAGCGACCTGCATGGCCATATCCGCAAAGGGACGTACCTTTGCGAAGCCTTCTCCTCAGACGTCTAGAACCGCCTCCAGACATCCACTTCGTCATCTAGACGTCGCTCCATACTTCTGATTCTAGGAAAAACCCAGAACCAGAACTTGCCTCAGCCTTCTCGCGCTGCACGTGGCCGCACCATGCCCCCTCTCCTGCAGCTCCAGCTGCAGCATTGTCGGGGAGGACCTCCAGAACACACTCCTCAGCCTCGCCCACGCGCCGCTCCGACCGTGCGCTCACGGGTGAGCTTCCTCGCGAGCTCTCAAGCTCAACTCCTCCTCACCTTCTCACGCTGCTCCTCCCCTCCGCCGCTCTCGTGCTCTCGCTTGCGCTACCTCTCTCGCTGGAGGGAAGAAGGAAGGTGGCTAGTGGCTAAGAAGTGGGGGAAACGAGAGAGGAGGAGGGGGTTATATAAGGTTGGTGTTTAGGGTTCTGCTGGGAACGAAAGAGAGAGAAGAAGAAGGGGAGGAAAAACGAGAGTACTGTTTATGCGAAGCACGCGCGTAGACACAAGCTCGTACTCAAATTTTTCTATTTTCAGATGTCTAGGAATGCGTCCAGACGTCTGACCCACAGTCCAGACGTCTTAAAAGGCTCAAACAACACGGGTCTTAACACCAAGCTACGATGAGCTAGCTTTTGCTGATGTGAGCTGAGGTGAGTTGGGTCTGATATTCCCGAGGAGAGACCAGGAGAGGGGAGAGCTAACATGGGACTACTTCGTGACTCTCTTCTACGAGCAATACATTCCAAAGACCTGGCAGGACCAGAGGAGGCGGGAGTTCCACACTCTCCGCAAGGGAACGATGACTGTTAGCGCGTATCGCACGCGTTTCCTGGAGCTGTCACGTTTTGCCTCGACAGCCGTGGCTACGAAGGAGGAGCGCCTGTGGAGGTTTACTGAGGGGCTCCGACCTGCTATTCGGTGGTATATCAAACCCCCTAAAGCTGCCCACCTTCTCACAAGTGGTTGAGGCAGCCATGACTTACGAGGAGACCAACCCGACCGCACGAGACACCAACAGTGGACGAAAGAGGCCCTACCAGCCAGAGTACTCTCAGGGCCGTCGGGAGAATTTGCACGTGGCACCTGCAGGAGAGCCATCTCATTTTACAGGGCCATCAGTGGCCTTTGGGGGCCCCAGACAAGGGCCAGCTGCCAACTGCCAGCACAGGACCCCCGCCCAACCGTCAGCAGGGACCTACTGAGGGAGGAGGTCGTGTTCCCCTCTGCTACCAGTGTGGCCAGCCAGGCCACATCAGGAGGGACTACCCATCTAGGGCTAGAGCATAGCAGATGCTCCTCGCACCGAGCACTGGAAGCCGAGCTGGTGGTCGTGGTCCCCAGGTGCGTGGGGGAGAACACCAGTCACGAGGAGGGTACCGACCAGCGGCTGCTCGCCCGACCAAGAGGATAGCTACTTCGTCTGCACCAGCAACTGAGGGGTGTATTAACGCCCTGACACACAGAGACGCCAAGGCTTCCAGTTCAATGGTGGAAAGTATGGTTACCATTTCTGGCAAATTAGTGTATGTGCTTTTTGATTCCTGCACCACACACTCTTTTGTTGCTGCGAGTTTTGCCGTCTGTTTGGGGCAAGGCAGTGTACTATTAGAGGATCCGTTTGTGATCAGAGGCCCAGGTGGCCAGTTGTTTGTAGCTGAGGAGGTCTACACGGACTGCGAGGTCAGTATAGGGAGAACAGCCTCTCCACTGACCTGATTATGATACCGATGGAGGAGTTTAGCGTGATTCTAGGGATGGACTGGCTGTCCGCCTACCATGCCCTGGTGGACTATTTCGGGAGGAAGATCGTCTTCTCCATACCGGAGTTTCCTCCCTTTGAGTTTCACGGACAGCCGGTGGACGGAGGTTTCAGATGCATCTCTACGCTTCAGGCAGCGAGGCTTTTGAGCCAGGGGTGTGAGGGCTTTCTAGCCTGTGTAGTGGCAGAGCCTAGCCTCGTGGCTAACTTTCAGAGTATTCCAATGGTTTGTGAGTACCACAACGTGTTTCCAAAGGAGCTGCCAGGACTACCGCACGAGAGTGAAATCGAGTTTGAGATCTCACTTGTACTGGGAACCAGCCCCATTTCTACTGCATCTTACCGGATGGCACCACTTGAGCTGCGAGAGCTTAAGTCACAGCTATAGGACCTGTTGGAGAAGAGCTTTGTGAGGCCCAGTGCATCCCCGTAGGGAGCCCCTGTGTTATTTGTGAAGAAGAAGGATAGTACCCTATGACTTTGTGTCGACTACCAACAGCTGAATAGGGTCACCATCAAGAACAAGTATCCGCTGCCGAGGATTGACAACCTTTTTGACCAGTTGCGAGATGCCACGGTGATCTCCAAGATAGATCTAAGGTCAGGCTACCACCAGTTGAGGATCAAGGAGACCGACGTCTCCAAGATAGCTTTCCGTACCCGGTACAGGCACTACGAGTTCTTGATCATGTCGTTTGGGTTGACCAACGCCCCCGCTGCTTTTATGGATTTGATTAACCGGGTTTTCAAACCGTACTTGGACCAGTTTGTGGTAGTGTTCATCGATGACGTACTCGTTTAGTCGCGGGATCAGGCGCAGCACGGACAACATCTACGAATGATTCTGGATACTTTGAGGCGACCCAGGCTGTATGTCAAGTACAGCAAGTGCGAGTTTTGGTTGAGGTAGGTGACTTTCTTGGGCCACATGATCTCAGGGGATGGTATGACTATGGACCCAACCAAGGTTGAGGCCGTACTCAGGTGGGAGAGGCCACATACAATTACAGAGAAACGCAGCTTTTTGGGACTAGCAGGTTACTATCGGCGATTTATCAAAGGATTCTCTCAGATTGCGCATCCTATGACCTAGCTGACTCGGAAGGACGTGTCCTTTGCCTGGACAGATGAGTGTGAGGCATGTTTTCAGGAGTTGAAGGAGAGACTGACTTCAGCTCCTGTGCTTACCATCCCGGACAGTAGTGGCGATTTTGCGGTTTACACAGACGCTTCATTCCAGGGGTTAGGGGGTGTGCTCATGCAGCATGGTCATGTTGTCGCTTATGCTTCGTGGCAACTGAAACCCCATGATCATAGCTACCCTACCCATGACTTAGAGCTGGCAACTGTTGTCTTCGTGCTGAAGACATGGAGGCACTACCTTTACGGTGAGACTTTTGAGATTTTCACAGATCATAAGAGCCTCAGGTACTTGTTTGACCAGAAGGAGCTCAACATGAGACAGAGGCATTGGTTAGAGCTCCTGAAGGACTACGACTGCAGCATCTCCTAACACCCAAGGAAGCCCAATGTGGTGGCTAACGCCTTGAGTCGGAAGGCATCCGCCCACTTGGCCAGTCTACAGGCATAGAGTTGGAAACTTATGGAGGAGTTGGGCAGTTGGCAACCCCGGGAGTCATAGGAGTATTGTGAGACAGTGACAGTGACGCGGCAGACGTGACCAGAGTTGATAGACCGCATTATCGCAGGGCAGATGACAGATCCATACTTACAGACGCTGCGGGACAGGGTGCTAGCAAGAGACCTAGGAGACTTTTCCTTTACAGACGAGGTGCTGCGCATTGGGGGACGCTTGTACGTACCTAGGGATGAGGAGTTATTGAGAGAGCTCCTAGCTGAGGCGCACGAGTCTAGGTTCACCATACATCCCGGGAACACAAAGATGTATCATAATCTGAGACGCGACTTTTGGTGAAGGATGAAGTAGGATGTTAGTGAGTTTGTGCAGCAATGTTTAGTGTGCCAGCAGGTGAAGTTCGAGCACCAGAGGCCTACAAGGCCGTTGCAGCCACTTCCTGTGCCAGAGTGGAAGTGGGAGAGCATCACCATGGACTTGGTGGTGGGTCTATGTTACGATCATGGGCGTCAAAAGCAGTTTAAGATGTTTGGGAAGTGTCCCAGACGTCTGGAACCCTTCCCAGACGTCTGATAATAAATTTTTTCGGCGTACGGGTTCGCGTCTACGCGCCTGCGCGCGCAGACTGAACCCGCAGCCTTCATTTTCTCTCCCTGCAGGCGTCGCTTTCCTTCTCTCTCTTCCCGCGGCTGCCCTATAAGAACGCTCCCCCTCTCCCTCACCCCCACTCCACCATCTTCCCTTCTCCTTCTCCCTACGAGCGATCGAGGGCGTAGTAGCGGCTGCAGCGGGCGTGTGGGAGGAGTGTTGCGAGAGGAAGAAGAAGCTCAACCGTGGAGGTGCGAGCTTGCCGGGGCAGCTAGAGCCAGTCGGCAGGAGAGCGATAGGCGTGGGGTGTCGTGGAGGGGCTGCTGCAGCTCGGACAGCAGGAGGACGGGGCACGGAGTGGCCGTGCGTCGCTGGCGAAGAGCGAATCGGGCTCTGGTTCTGGAAAATTTTGCAGAATCAGACGTCTGGACTTACGTCCAGACGACGTCGAAGACGTCTGGAGGACTGTCCAGACGTCTGACAGCTAAGATATTTCATATCTTCTCCTTTCTGCGCGTGTATGACCATGCAGCCGTCCGCCGCGACTTCTTCTGCGTTTCGTCGTGCTGAGAGTCGGTGTTTGTGTGCGCAGGTCCTGCTCGGGAGGGCGCGAGGGTCGCCATCCCACGTGAATCAGACGTCTGGCCGCAGTGCCAGACGACGGAGAGAACCTCCAGACGTCCGGAGTGACAATCAGACATCTGGAAACCAAGGCCAGACGTTCCAGCGGGCTTCTGGACGTCTGAAGGACTGCGCAGAATTGAGGTACGACATGATCAACCTTTTAAGATGTCTGGAAGAGGTTCCAGACGTCTGATTTTGGACAGTTTCGTCGTTTTTGACCCGTTGAGGGCCCGTTCGAAGCCCGTTTTCCGCTTTTCGAGTTGCGTTCTTTCCAGAATAAATTCCTCTACCCATTTACTGTAATTGTATACCATTCTGAGAAACTCCTTGTGATTGATCTTGTGTTAGGATCCCATTCCGTTGCAGTCTTGGGGGTTGTGGTGGAGCGCGGGATTGCTGACCACGCCCCCAATACTCTCGGTTTCGCTGGTAGAGTGGCTTTTAATTTATTTAACAAAAATTGTTACAATTGGGGAACAATTAATAGAGTCTAGGGCATTACATGAACCCTAGGACTGAGAAACTAGATTGAAGGATAGATCTTAGGGTATTGCATGAATCCTAGGACTGGAAAACTAGATTGAATGATAGATCCTAGGGTACGGCATGAATCCTAGGACTGGAAAACTAGTGAAATATATAAATATTGCAATCTTGGAAAGTAGAAAGGAAATAATAGTTGCCAGTAAATTGATTAACAGCTGCCTGTTATGAATGAATAAATATGATTGAGAACATGGGTTGTATGAACGTAAAACTGGAACGGTGAAACCTAAATGGCCAAACGAAAAGAACATGAACCCTACGGGGAATTAGGAGTAGAACTCCTGGAAAGAGAATAGAATGGAACTGAGAAAGTGAAACAGGGAAGTGTGCTGTCTCTTGGGTACGTGGTACCAAAGAGAGCACACCTTACCTCTTAGTGTAGAGGGGAGCTTGCCGCCCTCGGGTTGAGACTGGGGTGGGTTTGGCCACTGCACACCGACTTGCTGGCCCTCGCGTACGCAGTATCGAGGAGAGCTGCTAGTGTAGAGAGAGCACTAGCTACCCCACAGGCCCCGGGGTTCTGCTAGCCTCCTACACCGACTTGTTAGGCCCACTGGGCAAACCAGGGTAGTCAGGCGAGGGTGCGCGGACTGTGGAGGGGTTGGACCCCTGTTACTGAGAGGGCTCTACCCTATACTGGTTCCGTGCTGTGTTTTGAGCTCACCCGTTAACGGAAACGACTGACCGCGTGCCAGTGCGGGGTAGCTACCCGTGCGCTTATCGCGCGTGCCGTAGTCACCGTTACGTCTGTCAGCGACCTTGGGGTGGTTGACTGAGGGTAGGACCACCACGGGGGACTCTCCCGGCCAGGAGAGCACCACGTGTTACTTCTACTTTTCAGAAAAGACTGCAATCAAGATCGTTCCCACGAGGAACATTCGAGATCAAGTGAAGGATCTGAGAAATAAATCAATCGTGAAATAATAGAAAGACGTAAATAAAGAAAGTAAAAATATAACAGCTACTTTACATTCTACTGCTTCCTTAGCTTTTTGTTGCCACTCTACTCAGCGTTTCGCTGACGTATTACCCTCGTTACTTTTCAAGACCAGGTGTTGAGCAGCCAGGGTCAGCGACTGCAGACGACGCTGGGCCTAGTAGGGTCCAGTAGAGTTACTTGTAGTACTTTCTGTACTTTTCTTCCACTGTAGTGAGTAGTTTTCTTGTTTACCCCCTATACTTCTTTATTGTAAGCTTCATGTTATGTACATATTTGCTGCTCTACTATGTGGTGGTGTATACTGTAGTATTTCCTTTTCTTACTGCTGTATTTTGTTACTGCTAGTTATATTCATGCTGAATGTCGTTCATTTTACTGCTCCTTTGGTTACTTTCTCGTTGGACGACTACATCTTGGGATTAGTCAAGTCGGTCCGATTCTCGTGTCTCGTAGGGATTCGGGAATCGGGTCGTTACAGTCTACCTGTTACGCAGCGAGGACACGACGCAATTTGGGTGATAGTAGACAGGTTGACGAAGACATCGTGTTTCCTGCCGATCCGAGTCACCTTGGGACTAGCACAGTTGGCAGAGAGGTACATTCGCAATGTGGTGTGCCTGCACGGAGTTCCAAGCGAAATTGTATCTGACAGGGAGACCCGTTTTACTTCCAAGTTCTGGGCTGAGTTTCAGTAGACTTTGGAGACACGGTTGAGGTTTAATACCACGTACCACCCCTAGACGAACGGATAGTCAGAGCGCACCATATAGACACTTGAGGACCTTTTACGCGCCTGTGTACTAGACTGGAGAGGCTCCTAGGAGGAGCATTTACCCCTGGCAGAGTTTGCATATAATAATAGTTACCACTTGAGCATCAACATGACAGCTTATGAGGCTCTGTACGAATGGAGGTGTATTGCACCCTTGAGTTGGGTCGAGGTGGGGACCAAGTGGGAGGTTGGCCCCAGGCTGATCCGGCAAAGAGAGGAGGTGATAGAGCAGATTCACAGACGACTCCGCATTGTCAGGAGCAGGTAGAAGAGTTATGCTGACCAGAAATGCGGAGAGGAGCAGTTCGAGGTTGGGGACCACGTCTTTCTCCGCGTTTCGTCCATGAAGGGCTTGCAGCATTTTGGGGTGAAAGGGAATCTTGCGCCGAGGTTTGGTGGGCCCTTTGAGGTCCTGTAGCGAGTAGGACCTGTTGCTTACCGGCTTGCCCCTCCTCCCCAGCTTTCTGGAGTGCACGACGTGTTCCACGTGTCCAACTTTAGGAAGTACGTCGTTGATCCCAGTCACGTTCTGAGCCATGAGAGTGTAGAGGTGGGTGACAACCTGACCTACCTCTGAGACTAGTGCAAATACTAGACAAAGCCGTCCGGAGTCTTAGATGGAAGCAGGTACCACTGGTGAAGGTCCTATGGAGAAGCTAGCAGTACGAGGAGGCTAGCTGGGAGCTTGAGGCGGCGATGCGAGAGAGATACTCGGAGCTTTTTGAGGGTACTTCCTTTCGGACCTACTTCGGTCCTCTTTAAATTTCTTATACATTTTATGTTCCTTTTTCTGCACCCTAGCTAGCTAAAGTTTGAAGGACGAAACTTCCTTTAAGTTTGTTATGATGTAAAGACCCCGAAACTTCCTTTAAGTTTGTTATGATGTAAAGACCCGTTACACTTTTAGCCTTTTAAGATGTCTGGAGTTTCAGTCAGACGTCTACCCAGACGTCTAGACCCTTTCCCGAACATCTGAAAATGAAATTCTTGTACGCACACTGCGCCCTACGTGCGGGCGGCACGCAGGACCTTCTTCCTCTCTCTTCTTTCCCTTCTTTCCCCCGAACCCTAAAACCCCCCATGCCATCTATTTAAGCCCCACCCATCCTCCCCTCTCCACTCCACACACCACCACCATCACCTTTAGAGCTTGCGAGAGTGGCGAGAGGAGGCGAGCGAGGGAGAATGAGAGGGAGAAGGAGGAGAGTGTGGGAGGAGGAGGAGGAGACCGAGGTCGGAGAGCTTCGGTGGAAGCTCGCACGGCCACTGTGAGCGCGTATGGGAGGAGGAGAGACTTGGGGAGGCAGCCTCCCGACCATCTACAGTGGCTGGACCTGCGGCGGTGCTAGGCGGAGCGCAGCGGAGAGCGCTGGGAGGAGGTTCTGGCACTAGAAGTTTTCCAATATCAGACATCTGAACTAGAGTCCAAACGGTTGACGGAGCACCTGGACGTATGGAGTTAAGGCCAGACGTCTGAAAGCTCATTTATCGTGAAGGTACGTTCTTTTTCGTGGTTACGGCCATGCAAGCCTCACCGCAGACTCATGTTTGGTCTGATTTGGGGGCTGCAGTTGTTGTACGCAGGAGTAGCCTTGGGAAGGAGCATGGAACGCTTTCCCACGCACTTTTGGATGTCTGATCAAATCACCAGACGTCCGGAGGTGCTTCCAGACGACCAAAGGTGTTGTCTGACGTCTGGAACTGCCTTCGGACGATCGTAGAGGAGGTCTGGACGTCTGAGGACACCACAAGGACTTAAGGTAAGGTTCTGGTACCTTTTAAGACATCTGGACTTGTTCCCAGACGTCTGATTTTGAATAGTAGGCACGTTTTTGACCTGTTTGGGGTCCGATCGGGGTCCGTTTTACGCAAACGAAGTACCTGTAGTTTCCTTGCGAGTTTCTCTATGTATTAGAGACATTTGTACACTGTTTTGAACCCTCCTTTTGTGATGTATTCCCTGGTATAGGGTTTCAGCCTGCTGTGTGTTTGGAGCTCGCAGAGACGCCTAGGTATGCGGTTCGAGCCCCCATTACTCCCGAATTGTCTGATAGAGTAGTTAATTCTGTTAATGATATTTAAATAAGAATGCACTTGTGGAAATAGCCAATGGAACCCTAGGATGTGACATGAACCCAAGGATAGAGAAATGAACGAACCGTTTGTGCTATATAATGTACTTGCATGCATGATTGAGCTAAACTGTTAGCAATTGCCTGTATTATAATTATGAGCTGCCTGTAAATTATGAACAATTACTTGTGAAATCACCAGTTGCATGTATCGAATTATGGAAACACAAGCTGCCTGTTTATGGACGAGAAATGAATTGTGAATGGTGAAATCTGGATCGGAATAAATGGGGTGAACATGAGCATGAACCCTATGGGGAATTAGGAGTAGAACTCCTGTCGTTAGATGGAAACCTAGAATGTAGACAGGAAGTGTGCTGGCCTTTGAGTACGTGGTACCAAGGAGAGCGACTATCCCCTTTTTGTGTAGAGCGGAGCTAGCTGCCCTTAGGTTGAGACCTGGGATTAGGATTGGCCACTCTACACCGTCTCCTGTTAGCCCTCGTGTACACGGTACCGAGGCGAGCTACTAGTGTAGAGAGAGAGCTAGCCACCCCACGGGGCCCGAGGTTCAACTAACCACCCTACACCGACTTGTTAGGCCCTCTAGGCAAACCGGGGTAGTCAAACGAAGGTGCATGGACTGTGGAGGGGCGTGACCCCTATTTGGTTCTGAGGAGCGAGACCCCTGTTCTGAGAAGGGTAAGGTCCTATACTGTTCTATGCTGTACTTTGGGCATACCTGCTAGCGGAAACGGCTGACCGCGTGTCAGTGCGTGGTAGCTACCCGTGCGCCTATCACGTGTGCCGTAATAACCGCTACGTCTGGACACTGACCTCGAGGTGGTTGACTGGGTGTAGGACTACCACGGGGGACTCTCCCGGCTAGGAGAGCACCACGTGTACCTTGTACACTATGGAAAAGACTACAATCAAGATCGTTCCCACGAGGAACTTGCAAGATCAAGAATATCTAGATGTTTGAGTAAAATGGATGAAAAGGAAATACACATAAAATAGATAAATAGAAAAGAGAATTAAACATGTTGCTTTTACTGTTTTAGATAGTACAGATACCACTCTACTCAACGTTCGCTGACTCTGTCTTTTCATAATACTGTACAAGATCAGGAGTTGAGTAGCCTGAGCTTCCGGCTGCGAAGGGTGCTGGGCCCAGTCGAGCCCAACCGTAGTTTTCAGCACTTTCTTGTTGTTCCTTTACTGTTGTAGTAAGTATTAGACTTCTAGTTACTGTTTGTCTCTGTTGTTTACTTCCTTTTCCGCTGTTTTGTTGTTGTGGTGGTATATAATGGAACAACAGATTTACTTTCCTTTACTACTTTGTATGTTTCTTCTGCTCAGTTATATTTCATATGTGAATGTGATTTACTTTCCTACTTTTTGGTTATTCCTTGTTGGACGACTGGGTCTTAGGATTAGTCGAGGCGAGCCAGTCTGAAGTCCTGTAGGGATCCAGGAATCGGGTCGTAATAGGTCGTAACACTGCACATTGCAAAATACTTTGTCCGATGTATTTTTACTTCCGATCAATGTCTTAGATTATCCTTAACTGGCGGAAACTAAAAAATATTGATTGAAAATCAAAACACACTGTACATTGCAAAATACATTATCTAGTGTCTTTTTTCCAATTGGTGTCTTAGGTTGGCATAATTTTGTATTGACTAAATACCAATCTAATTATGTATTGCTTCATACTCTTGTAAAAACATACTCAATATTTATCTCTAGTGGAAGAGCATAAGAGAAGGAGGTCGATAACAAAAACAGAATCCAAAACGGATATACGTGCTCAACAATGTGCAAGAAAAATGAAATATGTAAAATATAAAAAGAAAAGATAAGAGAGAAAAGAGGAGAGAGAGTAAAAAAATAAAAAAAAACAAATATCAGATGATTCGATGTGAACAATGCACGCAACAACGCCTTTATCCACGGCTGATGGAAAATTAAAAATACTGATTGAAAATTAAAATATACTTTACATTGCAAAATACATTATCTACTGTATTTTTATTTTCAATCGATATCTTAGATTTTTCTTAACTGGTGGAAATAAAAAACACCAATTAAAAATCAAAATACATTATGTGCTATAATATATATTATCCATTGTATTTTTAGTTTCAATCGATCTCTTAAATTAGTCTAAATTTATATTAACTAAATGTTAATCTAATTTTATATTATTTAATATTTTCACAAAAACATATTTAATATTTATTTCTAATAAAATAATAAAAAATAAAATGATCAATAACAAAAATTAAATCTAAAGCAAGCGTACGTGCTCAACAATACACTCGAAAAATGAAGTAAAGTACAGAAAGAAAAGATAGGAGAGAAAAGATGAGAGTGGGTAAAAAATTTAAAGAAAAACAAAAAATAAAATAAATGAGGGACCATTCGGCGTGAACATGCAACAGTACCGATGTCCATGTGGAATATATAGTATTATAAATTGTGTGGTGTGTATTGAATTTCTCTCGATGATTATTGTGATTAATTGAATGATTTAATGCATTAATGATAATTAGATTATTTTGATAAATTAGATATTCTTAAATGTTAATTTTTTAATTAAAATATCTTTATTGAATCATTTGATTGATGATTCATTATTTAACCTTCTAATTAGATTTGAAAGATTTGAAGTAGACTTAAGCGGGGGAGTCTCATTTTTTGGCTAGTTCAGCTACAATGGATCAAGCTTCCATTTTTTACGGGGCTTTTATCAAAATTAGTCTCCAATTAGTTTCTTTTCCTTTCGATCTTTGGTCCGGTGACAAGGTCCATTCCAAGTTGCACGGATTTTTATTGTCGCATTTTCCTTTTCGTTTTCAAATTATTTATTAACTACTTATTTATTTACTTGAAATTATATATTATATTTGATAGGTGGATGTATTTGTAGTTGTGCAATAAATGATTACGTAATTAGACGATCAACGTCTTGTTCTCTCGTGGGTTTAGGGTGTCACACGAGGTCTAGCTCAAATTCTAAGTCCCTATCTGGAAGATGGAAAATCTGCAAACTCATCTGCCATTAGTACCTCTCCGATCCTTCTTCCTTCCTTTGGCATCTTACTTACATGATTTATGTACCCTTGAAACCCTTGATTTAGCAATTCGACTGCCCTTAGGGTGGATTTTATTCCTACTGGATTACAATCCCCCTTACCTAACCATTTGAAGGTAGGGATTCTTAGTATTGAAATAGTGCAAGTCTAAGGAATTATATGTAATGGTTTGCCAACCAATCCACTCCACGATTGCATTAAAGTCCGGTCATCTTGTCAATATTAGATCCACTTCTAATCTTATTCTTCCTTACCACACAATTCTTATGAGCATTGCCCTCTTAGCCCTTCTATTATCAAAGTGTTGTCTAATCTTAATACCCATTTATTTGAGAGATTAACCCACATAATCCAACATCCATTTTACTAACATCATTTCCAAGTGATGTTTGTAAAATAGATGTTAACTTCATAACTCCCTCACACCCAAATTCCACTCTTCAGAAACTGGTGTCAACACCAGTTCAAGTAAACATCACAACAGTTAATACCACAACTTAACATCATGTCACGGTCCGATCCCGATTTCCTACAGAACCCGAGGATGGGTCGCCTCGACGAACCCCAAGACCTAGTCATCCAGCGAGAAATAACCGAATACGCATTCATTCCACAACCACACAAGTATTGTAAGTAAATAGTAAATATAAAACTGATAGTAAAGCAAGAGAACGGTAATCACCATAATATTACAGGCTATCGCAACAGAACTAGTACAGAACACAGCCATCGCAACAAAAACTAGTACACATATTACTGGAAAAACAGGAACTCACTACAATAACTAACAAGAGGAAACTACAGCAGGGCTCGACTGGTACTTTAATCGGGTTCCATGACATTGCTCAATCTTCCTGTTCCCTAAGGAAACTATCTTGCTTGTAGTTTTCCTGCGATGCAGGATGTACACGTGTCACTCTCTTGGCCAGAAGAGTCCCCCGTGGTAGTCCTACACCCGATCTACTACCCCGAGGTCACGATCGTGACGTAGCAGTGACTACGACACACGTGATAAGCACACGGGTAACTAGCCGCATTGGCACGTGATCAGTCGTTTCTGTTAGCGGGTACGCCCAAACGTACAGTACGAGACAGCACAGGGCCTTTCCCTCTCAGAATAGGATCTCACCCCTCACAGTCTGCGTACCCTCGTCCGACTATCTCGGTTTGCCTAATGAGCCCAACAAGAGTCGGTGTAGGGTGACCAGACCTAACCTCGAGTCCCCTAGTGCGGCTAGCTCCCCCTACGCTAAGTAGCTCTCCTCGGTAACACGTATGCGAGGGCCAACAGGAGTCAACATAGAGTGACCAAACTGACCCCCAGGTCTCTACCAAAGGGGCGGCAAGCTCCCCTCTACTCTAAAAGGGATAGTTGCTCTCTTCGGTACTACGTACACGAAGGTCAGTTCACCTCCCTAAGCCAAGTTCGAACTGCCGTCCGTGGCGACGTGTTCTAGAACCATCCGGTTCTTCGTATTACAGTATTCTTGTCTCGTTCTACATTCCCCGTAGGGTTTGTACATAAACTTTTCTTATTCCATATCCGATTTGTTACATACAGAACAGGCATCTCAGTTTCCACAGTACGAGTTCATTTTTCTACTCATAACATAGTTCATTTCAGTTAGTACAGGCAGTGATGAGAACCTCATCATAAATCCTAACTAGCACAATCTAACCCAGATATGTAAGAAAAAGCTCCTACATAACCCAAAGAAAGGCTTAACTCAGAGAATTCTGAGTTTAAAAAGAAAATAAATCATAAGGGGTAAAACTGTAATTTCACCAACGCAGTTTGCAAACAAGGTAATTAAGGATCCAAACACAGGTCAAACAAGCCTAATAAGAAGGAAAGTGGGATGGTCTGATCTAAAAAGGGTTATAGTAACTTCAAGATATTAAATGACCTACAAAGAGAACATTGCCCAATTAATGACTTAATCTAGGTTTTTACGTAAATTTTCCTGTCAAACATGGTCTAACCTAGAAATAAAATTCATCATTAAAATCCTTAGGTTCAAATTAGTCTTGTATAAAATCTTGAGCCTAAGAGGAGACCTCCTTGACAGACTTTGCAATTTGGTCCTCTTCATTTACTTTTTAACCCTTATCTTTCGAAACCCTTGCATTTTGGCCCCCAACTTTTTCATCATTCTTTTCAGAACGGTCCCTCCTGCAAAAATCTGGCAGCACCATGCTCCGGCGACTTTGCGCTAAGCATGGCGTCGCGCAGAGAGGGGTGACCGCCCTGCAAAACAGACGCGGGGTTCCCTGCGACGTCCTCTGTCGCAGGGACCCAGCCATGCTCTCTGCCGGCCCCCATACCTTCCGTGCAAAAGCGCGGAAGGTATGGGTCCCCTTTCCGGCCACACTCCGGCAAGGCTGGCATGTCGCCAACCCGCGCCTCCCTCTGTGCCAGCCCCTTTATAAGGACCGGCACTCCCTGCCGGGTCCTTCAAGCTCTCTTTGACGGAGAACACCCCCCCACTTCATCCCCTCCTCCTCCGTCAGATGGCTCACAGCTTCCAGCGACTCCCTCCTCTTCCTCCTCGTCACTCTGCCACCTTACCTGCAGCAGGGTTCTCCTAGCCCTCTCGTCTGTGCCGTGCTGTACCCGCCGGCGCCCTCCTCCTGCTTCCTCGTCGCTGCACTCCTCCTCCAGGGCCCTTTCTTCCCCAGCTCCGGCAGGTACGAGCCGGTGGCTCCGCCCTCCCCCTTTGTCCAAAACCTAGGTAAATAGCTTCCTCTCCTCCTCCCTTACATTTTCCCTCTCTCAATTTATCTTTTCGCCTCACCGCACACGACTTCCACCTCCGCTTGCTCCATCTCCGACCACCCTCTCCGGCGAGCTCATCCCACCTCCACAGACCTTCTCACCCCTCGCCAACTACCCTAAAAGCTTCCCCTCACTCCACTCAACAAATCCCCCCTTCCCATCCACTGCCAAACGCCACCCGACGACCCCCTGAACAAACCCACCTCTCCGACCACAGTCCGACCTAGGGCTACCACCATACGCCGCCTCTCGCCTCGCCACTACCCGCACTGCCTTCACCGCACTCCGGCGAAGCTCCCTGCATCCTCTGATTGGGCTGAGAGGCCGTATTCTTGTTTTCAGGTCGACGCCCCTTCACCGCCATTATCGAGCTTCTGAAGCTCCTTCACCTGCAGCGGTAGGTGCTCTCTCGCCTAGGCTCACGCCCCAGGATGCGCAACTTGCCTCCGCGAAGAATCCTAGGCCTGCAACTAGTGCGAAGGCCTCGCACGCTGCTGAAATTGCCTGCAGCTTCCTCAGCTGCGGGCGCCAATCTGGGAGGTGGGACTTTAGTCCCACCTCGAAAGTGCGTGGCTAAGTGCCCGCACATAAATTTGAAAAGTGTTCAAGGCTATTTGCCTTCGAACACAAGGGTCAGGTCCCTCACGCACGCCGCGCGCCACGCGCTCGCCCATGCTCACGCCCCGTGGGTCTGGGTCGGATCCGATTACCCAAAACCGCACACTCCTCACCCACCACCGCACGCCGATGGGCCTGGTCCCGGGCGCGATACCCATACCTGAATACCCGGCTCTGGGAGAGCGATCCTATGAGAGAAATCTGAGAAAGTGAGAGACGCAGGGAAGGGTAGGGGTAGGTTTTGCTTTCTAATCCTTGTGTGAGCATGCAGGAGCAGAAGGAGAAGAAGGAAGGAAGGTGGCCGAAGCCTTAGCCGCTCAGGGCAGAGAGGAAGAAGAAGAAGCAGAGAAGAAGAAAGAGAAGCAAGAGAGAAGAAACAGAAGAAGAAGAGAAGCACTGTAGCAAACCTACAGTTAAGTCGTCTGACCACTGCATCAGACGACGGTTGAGCAGCGGCCAGAAGAGAGAAAGCAAGAAAAGAAAGAAAGAAGAAGGCTGAAGAAAAAGAAGAAGAAGAAGAAGAAGAAAAAGAGGGAAGAAGACATAGCCGCCAGAGCAAAAGAAAGAGAAGAACAAAGAAAAAAAAAAGAACAGAAGAAAAGAAGAAGAAGAAGAACTCTGCGGAAGAAAAGAAGAGAGAAGACACAGCTGTAAGCAGAAAAGAAGAGAAAGAAGAAGAAAAGGAGAGCAGCTGAAAGAAGAAAAAAGACTCTCTCTCTCTCTTATTTTTGTAATCTAATAGAGAACCTTTGTATTTCTAGAATTCCAGTAACTCCCTGAGTTCGACCTCGCGAAAATCATTTCCGAGTAAAAAATTTTGTAATGATAACCTGGTAGCTGTCTTATTACTACAATGATTGTAACTTAACATATAACAAATGCAAACAAGCTCTACCAACCAGACCGTTATCAGGCAGCTTATGATTTATTCAATCATTCATATCTCTACAAATGCATCTTCTCTAGCCCTAGTGTTCATGTCACAACCTAGGGTTCAATCGAATAGATGTATTCTAAAGTATGCGTTTACTTCTTCCTAAGGTTTATCTCACATCCTAGGTTCAACTAATTTTATGCATGTACGTTATGAATTTCGAGATTAGGGTAAAAACCACTCTACCAGGGTAACTGGGTGTAATGGGGGCTCGTACAGTAGCTCCCGACATCTCCGTAGGTCCCGTATACTCAACGGACTGGTGACCTATGACATGGGTCGACAGGTCAAAAGTGTTCAGAATGACATGGGCAAACTACCATTACATAAAGAAACTCGCACGGAAAACAAAGAGGTTTCATTTGCAGAAAATCGACACCGTTTGGGCCCTGAATAAGCCCAAAAACACCAATCCCAACTGAAATCAAGCGTCTGGGAAAAGTCCCAGATGTCTTAAATGAACTCACAGGCATACCTTGCTTGAGTGCCTTCCTCTGACATCTAGGGCCCAATGCAAATGTCTAAGGGTGTCTTCAGATGTCTGGAAACACATCCGAACGTCTGAAACTGCCTCTGTCCTCACACTAGTGCACTTCCCAACCTCTGACACACACGCATGCACAGTCAGAACTTTGCAGGAAAAAATAAATCGAAAATATGCTTATCAAATGTCTGGAAATACCTCAGGATGTCTGACAAGACATCGATGCACTCCGCAGACGTCTGATTCTGCGGAAAAATGATTCTGCAGAACCGTTGGCGAATTCTTCTTCTCGTGACACCTTCCTCTCCATGTGCTACTGCAACTGCAGCAGAACTCGCTACAACAGCAGCTCTCCTCTCCCGTACACGCTCCTCTGGCCCCCTACTCTCCTTCTTCTCCTCTCGACTACGGTGTACAAAGAATGGAGGAGGGACGAGGGGGTTAAATGGAAGAGGAGGTATGGGGGAGGGAATGGTCGAGAGAGGGAGGTAAGGGTAAAGCAAGGGGGGGGGGGGGAATGGCGCGACGTGCGGGGTGAGGGGGAGGGAATGGGGTGTGTACGGTGAGGAGAGGTGGTGGGGAAATTGCAAGGACGTCCCTACAATTTCCCTCTCCCCCTCACAAACCCTCAAAACAAAAGATAAGGGGTTTAAAACTACAGGAAAACCCCTACGAATTCTGAAAATGCCAAACGACTCCAAGAAATGGTCATTTCACACCAGTTCATGTAAATAGAAATCGATGTTAACACTACTATGTAACTAAACATAAATAAAGATTAATATCAGTTTTACATTTTTTAACACCAATTTCTTTACCCCTGAAATAAACTAACCCTTAAGCCTAGTTTATTGGGGGGTTAACCCCTCAAAAAGGGAGTTAATCCCTGTTTACTTGACTAACACCCCATCTATTGACCTGGATTTAGCTACTTTAATACAGATTTGTCTAACGCTAGTTTCAACTGTTGTTAGTTAAATCCGTGTTAAAATTGTACACCACTCGCCCCTCCGACACCCCTTATGTTTTATATATCTAACATCATTACCAACTAAACGCCACAAGGGTTAACACTACAACTTAACACAAATCCAAGTGAACACATGCTGTTGTTAACACCACTATGCAAATAAACACAATTGCAGGTTAACACTAATTTCAAATTTATTAACATCACTTTCCAATCTCAAGTAAACTAACCCTTAAGATGGCATATAGCACTTCCCACCACTTGTATTCCTAGTAGCACTCTTAAAGGAATGCTTCATAGGTGTTAAACTTAGTTATTCATTTAAATCTAATATAGTCACACCCCCCCCCCCCCCCCCCCGGTCACCCCTTCATTCATTAGGATTCCAACATCTTTGATTAGTCAGATTGCCTCCCTCAGATAGACACTAAGCAATGCGCCTCTCTTAGGCTCCATGATGGCATCACCATCATTCACTATATCTAACCTAATTTGGCTATGTTCTAAGTTTAAATTCATCTAATTAACATATTAAAAAGGTATAACTCAATCAGGACTGAAGAAAGATGAATTAATGAAAAAATGGGTTAATTCTGCAGTTTTCACAAATAATTATGAATGCAGAATAGCTGGAGGGTGAAATTATGATTAATTAAAGGTTAATTAAGCTTAAATATCACAAAAGTGGGTTGGTATTGAGTAATGCAGGATTTACATTCAAATCGAATGTTTAATTCTAATTAAAACCCTGATTTCAACCCTACATCAATCAAAATAGTTTTGATGGAAATAAATGTAATATAAACCTTCTAAAAATTAATTAAAAATATTTTATAAGGTTTGGTATAGTCAATTTCACAAACGGAACTTGTTTTAACCTAAAACAGAATCAGAGACAGTTATTTGGTATAATTTGGGTCTAAGCGTAAATAGACCATGCAAACAACATCAAAATCCAAAATTGAAGTCACCATCAACTTTCTTATGTCCAAATTAGGTTACCATAAAAATTTGTGCTCATTTGGACTTCATCTTGGTCAACTTTGCATTTTGATCCTTAATTCCTAATTTCCTTACATGTTATGACTCGGTTCCCGGATCCCTACAGGACCCGAGACCAGCTCGCCTCGACTAATCCGAAGACCTATTCGTCCAACGAGAAATAACCAAAAGCAAGAAATAAATCACATTCACACATGCAATATAACTAAGCAGAAGGAAAAACGAAACAGTAAAGGAAAGTAGAGCAACTGTCTCAAAATAGTACATGCCACCACAACAAAAGCAGTGGAAAGAAAACAGAAAGTAACAGGAACAGTAATTTAAGAGTCCAATACTCACAACTACAGCAGAAACAAAAGAGCTGGAAAGAAACTACTACGGTTGGGATCGGCTGGGCCCAGCTCTCTTTGCAGCCGGAAACTCAGGTTGCTCAACTCCTAGTCCTGAACAGGGTTACGAAAAGACAGAGTCAACGAACGCTGAGTAGAGTGGTGCTTACATTATTTATGTGCAAGTAAAGTAAAAACAAACAGGTAGGTTTTATTCTCATTTTTATTTATCTCATCTATGCATTTCTGGTTCATCTATTTCACAAAGTATCTAAGTATTTCTTGATCTTGCTTGTTCCTCGTGGGAACGATCTTGACTACAATCTTTTCCGTGGAGTAGAAGGTACACCTGGTGCTCTCATAGCCGGGAGAGTCCCCCGCAGTAGTCCTACACCCAATCAACCACCCCAAGGTCATTATCGCGACGTAGCGGTGACTACGGCACACGTGATAAGCACACACGTAGCTACCTCGCACTGGCACGCGGTCAGTCGTTTCTGCTAGCGGGTACGCCTAAGGTACAACACGGAACAGTATAGGGCCTTGCCCTCTCAGAACAGGGGTCTCGCCCCTCAGAACCAAATAGGGATCTCGCCCCTTCACAGTCCTCGTACCCTCGTCCGACTTCCCCGGATTGCCCAGTGGGCCTAACAAAGTTGGTATAGGGTGGCTAGCTTAACCCTGGGTCCCGTGGGGTGGCTAGCTCCCTCCCTACACTAGTAGCACGTCTTGGTACCATGTATGCAAGGGCCAACAGGAGTCGATGTAGAGTGGCCAATTCTAACCCTGGGTCTCAACCCAAGGGTGGCTAGCACCGCTCTACACTAAAAAGGACAGTTGCTCTCCTTGGTACCGTGAACACAAGGGTCAGCTCACTTCCCATCTACATTCCAAATTCCTTCATACACAGGAGTTCTACTCTTAATTCCCCGTAGGGCTCATGCTCATATTCATCTCATTTATCCAAATTTATATCTCTTGTTTCATAACTCATTCCTCATCCATATACAGGCAGCTCATGTTTTCACAATTCAATTCTCAATCATATACAGGCAACTTATGGTTTCACAGTTCAATTTCTCATTCACATACAGACAGTTCGTATTTTTAACATACATCTCAAGTAAATAGAGTAGCTCAGCATCAGGCTCATACATTTCTACCTTAGGGTTCATTCCACATCCTAGAGTGTCAATCAATTTAATCTAAGAAAGATATTCTTTATTCACATCTTAACAAATGAATTAAACCACTCTACCGGGTATCAAGGGAGGAATGGGGGCCTGCACCGTAGATCTCGTCGTCTCCACAGGCCCCGAACATGCCACCGGCTGGTAACCTGTACCAATGACTAATTTACATTAGACGAGGTCAAAATAGTAGGTACTCAACACGAACACATAGAGAAACTCGAGTGGAAAACAGCGGTACTTCGTTTGCGGAAATCCGATTCCGTTTGGGCCCTAAACGGGCCAAAAACACAGTTACTATCCAAAATCAAACGTCTAGAACTAGTCCCAGACGTCTTAAAAGACATCAAATCTCACCTTATGTCTCCTGCGGTATCCTCAGACATCTAGAACCATCCGCGACCGTCTGGGTCCAGCTCCAGACGTCGGACAAAGCCTCTGGTCGTCTAGAAGTACCTTCGGACATCTGGCGACGTGATTAGACGTCCAAAATTGCCTTGAAAAGGGCACTGCGCGCCTTTCCAATGCCCTTCACTTGCATACGAAAAGCGCAGGCCCATTCTTAGCCCAACATGTCCTGTGCTACGATCTGCAAGGCGGAAAGAAGCGTAGGAAACACATACCTCACTCAATATTATGCTTTCAGACATCCGGCTTCAGCTCCAGACGTCCTGGTGCCTCTCCAAACATCTGGTCGATGCTCCAGATGTCTGATACTGGAAAACTTCCAGTACCAGAATCTTCTCCGTGACGCTATTCTCCTCGTAGCGCCGCCCGCAGCGCACAGCAATAGCTTTAGCAACTGTAGAGGGCCAGGAGGCCGCCTTCCCGAGCCCCTCCTCGTGCACGTGCCCACTGCCGGTCACGCAAGCTCCGCCGAGCTCCCAAAGGTCCTCTGACCTTAGTCCTCTCTCACGCTCTTCCTTCCTCTCTCCCCCCCTCTCCCTCTCATTCTCCCTCGTTCGCCCTCTCTCTCGTCATTCTCGTTCTCCCTCGCCACGGCCGCACAGGGAGGACGCTAGAGGTGGTGGTGGCTGGTGGTGAGGGGGTGAGGGTGGTGAGAAGGGGGGTTTAAATAGAAGGGGGTGTTAGGGTTTAGGGTTGAGGGGTGTGGAGAGAGAAGCGTTGTGCGCCGCCCGCGTGCTGAGCACAAAGGAACATACAAAAATTCCCACTTTCAAACGTCCGGGCCTGTGTCCAGACGTCTGACTGAAACTCCAGATGTCTTATCTGACTAAAAAGGCAACGGGTCATTTCATTACAAATGCCCCCTCAACTTTCAATTTCTTTGCAAAAATGCCCCCTCCAGCAACAACCTCACCTTCTATCTCCGTGACCGCCGGCCATGCAACTTCGACGAGCCGTTTCTGCAACCTCCGGCCCTCTCCTCACACGCCAGCATGCTATAAACCTTTCTCGCCTCACATTTCGTTTCGTCGCGTTTTGGCGAGCATAACTCCCCTCCTTCCTCCTCGAGCGTCGCCATTAACGTCGACCTTAAAGCTTCTCAACTTCCTTTGTCGACCACTCTACTGTGCAATCAATAGAGGGTTTCTTCTTCCCTTGTCGTCGCCGTGCTTCCCATCAAAGAACCGGCTCTCCTACTCTCTTCCTCGGCTCCAACTCACCTCACCGTCTCCTCCTTCTCCAAGTCCGACGACCCACACCGGCCTCTTCTCTGACCTCCTCCCTGTTGGTGCTAGAGCACCACGATCATTTGTTTTGATGATAACAAAACACGTGTTATTTAACATTTGCAATTTGAGTCCTAGATTTCAGGTCAATTGCAAATGAAGACGTGTTTAGACGGAAATCGAGCTCGCATCCAGGACGGATTGGAGGAGCTTGACGGAAAATAGAGGAGGTTCGCGTGGAGCGAAAGATTGGAGATGGAAGACAAGAAGAATAGGATAGATTCTTTTTTATCCTTTCATGTATCTCTTGTATTTATTTTCTTGCTCTTCATTTTCCTTAGACATTATGTTAAAGAGCCTCAAAGAACCCTAACAGTAGTCCTAGGAACACCTGCACAACCCTAGGATACGTAGGTTTTCTGTAAAACACTTAGAAAACCAATATAGGGTTAAAACTGAATTTCCAGACGTCTAATCCCAAAATCAGACGTCTGATAAAGTATTTTAAGACGTCTGACTGTTGTTTCAGACGTCTGATAACTGTTAGGCTGGACTTAGTTTTCTGTCTGATGAAATCAGACGTCCAGACCTTAGACCAGACGTCTTAGAAGACGTCTGATGGATTTGCCAGACGTCCAGTTAGTGGACCGTTGGCTGGCTTAGAAGACACTCAAGAATATGACCGTTAGATCCTTATCAGACGTCCATAGGACTTCACAGACGTCTGATAAATGACCGTTTTGCCTCGGCTGACCCAAAATCTCTTCTCAGAGATTTTCTAGCCGTTGCAACGTTTGGAAATCAATTCCCACGGTAAAAGTAGGTTTCCAGACGTCCAGACTTAGTGCCAGACGTCCTCTATGTCGTCTGATGGACTTGTACAAAAACCCTGTTTAGATCTGATTCAAGTCAGGGAGAAACCCGCATAGAATCAGACGTCTGACCTTGGAATCAGACGTCTTAAAGTGGACTTCCAGACGTCTGATGCCATAATTAGACGTCTGATAACCCTGTGAAGTGTAATCATTGTCCTGATTTCGGCCTGATTCTCTTGGGCTTTGCACCCAACGGCTATGGAAGCTTTTCCAAGCCTTCCAAAGCCTTCCTAAGGCCTCTATAAATAGAGGGGAACCTTTGTAACTTAAAAATACACCTAGAAACACAAGATACACACTAAGAGAAACAAGAGACACACCTAAGCAACTTAGTTCCACTCTTTTGTGTCCAATTGAGGCCCTTGCTCTCCAAGCTCTAGCTTCATTCTCTTAAGAGCATCAAGCCTTCGCGCGCCCGCTCTCCCGCTGTTGATAACGAGAGCGACGTAGCGCCATCGCGTGGCACACGCACCGCGTCATCGTCGACGCACTCCTTGCAAAGGGGAGTTTCCTATTTCCTATAGAAGCTAGGTTTAATTTTGTTGGCTCTATAGGACTGTTGTTTATTTTATCTTTGTATTTTGGTTGGGTATTCGCTTTGCGAATTCCCGTCTCCTTCGTGGGACAAAATCCTTCTCGTGAAGAGAAGGGGTTGAGGAACGCTACCCTCGTACTTGTAGCGTGGTTGTATTGAGGTTGAATCACCCTCGTTCAAAGTGATTCGGTTAGTGGATTTGATCAACTAGGTTGATCGGAAAATCCTAACTCGAGAGGGTTAGGTGGTGGTTTTTACCCGGTTTGGGTTTCCACCTAAAAATACCTGTGTACATTTTGTGATTGCCTATTTTGTGATATTGTTTATATTTATTTCCGCATTTTATTACGTCACCCCCTCCTAGTAGGGACTTTCACTCCCTTCCTCTTAGGTAACTTCTTTTCTCCCTCTCTTCTTCTAAGTTGGGTTAGGCCCTTTAGACTTAGGTTTTAACCTCAACAACTCCTCCCTCTCCATCTCCTTCCCCGTGATCGGCCACACTCCGGCCACATGCCAGCGAACATCCTGTGACCACGCCTCACCGCCTCTTATTTCGTCAACCACCCCACTAGCATTACCATGCCACGACGAGCAAAAGCTCTATCGTTATTGGGTGTTTTTCAGCTTGGAGGAGCCCACCAGATGCACTCCCCATCCGCCATCGTTGCTGCCTTCGCCGGTCACCTCCAAGCCTCCTCGAGCCAATCAAACGCCCCCTCAACCTTTAATGAAGGACGTCGGAGCTTCCCGACTCCTTGGATTGGAGTTCCGAAGCCTTTCCACCTCGACCAACCAACCCATGTCGTTGGCGACCATGCCTCATCGCAGCACCACCTTCTGACGTCTGCAAGCCTCCAAGCTTCACGAGAAGCATTGTGAAGATGCGAGGAACATTTTGCAACTTGCGACGGGAAGATCCGTGCCCCAAGGAGCTCCGTCAACCACTACCAGCCCCACGACTCGTCGTCATCATCGCCACCTTCTCCCTGCCTCATATCAACTATCCACTGCCGCCATCAAGTCGGCACTGCCCTGACGAAGTCCCTCCGCTGCATGACGGTGAAGATCTCTTGCCAAACCTCATCTTCGGCGATGCACGGCCGCACTCTGGCGAGCTCTACAGAAGCTCATCCACGGCAGCATGAAAAGAAGAGGAAGAAGAGGGAGAAGGAAGATAGGGGTAGATTTGCAAAAGAAGAAAATTTCCAGAGATCAGATTGCCAGATCATATGGACCTAAGTGTAAGAAAAGTAAATATCTAGGGACTAAATTGATAATTTTGATTCATTTATTACATTTCTCATAATTTCGTCACGTTACTTTGATCAAACAATAGTCATATTAATTATTTAATACTTAGTTCAGTAATAAATGATTATTCTTGATCAAATTAAATATTAATTGATTAGGATTCAATTTCTTTTGATATTAAAATGATTAGAATGATATTTTCAAATTAGATTGAGAATTTAGAAAATCAAAACATATCATATCAATTTCCTAAGTTTTAACATTGTAATAATGGTAATTATACATTAATTACATCCGCATATGACCTCTAAATTCATTATTTTTTAAGTTATAAATTTAAATATTTGATACACTTCTACCCACTATATTACAACACGGACAAAGTTTAAAATACGGTGGAAGCTCGCGTTAGCACTCCACATCTAGACGTGCTTGTTAGTTTCAACACTCAACCCCATTTGAGTACTCTTTGGATGATGTCCCTTTGAGCTTCCCATTTCCAGCCCTCTGATTTCTAATAACTAGTGGATCATTTATTTTTGGGATCCATTAATTTATATGCAACCTAATTGTAAACCTCTTCTTTTACTTTTCGTGACAAAGTCGGTAGTCTCATCGGAGTCTCGGAACCATCCAACTCAATATACACCCCTACATGGGACAACCTTTAAGAATGGGTGGGGTTGCTATCTCTTGTAAAGGGGTACCCAACTATGTTTGCTAGATTGTTAACTGTCGTATTTATCCTCATATATACTCCCAACTCTATGAAGAAAGCCCATACGAAGGACCACACTACGGTTGTTTGTTATATAGTCTCAATGTCAAGAGACAATTGTCACACAACTTAATTATAACCATGATCCCTTGCTTGAACCAAGGGCCTTTATCCACAATGCTTTTACGGTCCTCTTCCAGCCTGTAACCAAAATGTAAAGATCCATCCCAAGGAATATATATATATATCCTACCCATGTTTCTTTCCAGGCATTCCTCACGAAACCTTTATAGGTGACCATAATATATAAGGCCTCCTGACCGGAGGGTAAGCATAGAAATGGCCACTACCATCCTTTAATATTGGAAGAACTCAAGATCATGTAAGATTTAAATTTTCCTGTCGTTCCCCTTACGCCTATGTTCTTCTTGCTCAAAGTAACCCTAGTTCCTAGGGCCCTAGGTGGTGGACGTGTGTAGGTTGGGGACTCCCTTCTGCCCTTCTCGTCCAATTTTTGTTTGTCACCCTCACCATCGATCGTCTTGCTTTGGGGTTTGTTGGCCAGGTGTTGTAGGGAAGCAGCTTAACGACGACGATGTTTGTTGCGACATGCTACGTCATTGTGGTTTAGGCATCGAATGGCAATGCTGCATCAAGTGTTGTGCTGCGTTTAGGTGTGTGGTGTTGGGCGACAGTGCTGCGTAGGCAACAATACTGTCGAGGGGCTGCAAACCTTATGGTCCCAGGCTTAGGTACTCCTCGACCCTGATGGTCGATGGTCTCATTGGTCGCACTATGTTCGTCGTCATCTCACCTCAGTATTTGGTTCGACCAATTTTGATTTATATTTTCTTTTATGTTATTAGCTTTTGTGACTATTTAAGGATCATGTGCGATACTGTATTTTTCACAATTGGGAGTTACCTGGATTTTTTTCGGTACTCAACTTTGATGGATTTCTTGTTAACGCTGGTGACTAAAAATTTCTCTCAATAGCAATGTCGTAATTTTGAAAATAATGCAATGGTTGACCTTTCGATTGTTGTTTGAATCCATATTTATAATATTTATTTTTTACTTTTTCTTTAACTTAATTTAATATTTTATGTTGATTTAACTTCACCTTTTGGGGATAACGATGTATCTATTTGCTATGTATCTTGCGTCACTTATATAATTTTGAACCCTCTAAATGAAAACTTTTGTTTAAAAAATAAAGAAAAGGTCTAAGTAGAAGTCGAGATCGTTCGACGTCGATCACATTTCTCTTACTTTCTTTCTTTGTTTTTTCTGGTCTGTTTTTTATTTGCCACTTGCGATTTTGGGTGTCGTATACAACTTTTTAGCTGGCCCTCTACTGTGGGTCGAAGCCATTGTGATCCACTCTTTTTATTATTTTCTTTTTCTACAATGTAAGGGAGTTTTCATTCAAATGATTAAAAATCATGCATGTGACGTGAGACACAAGGAAAAGGAATCACAAAACTTTAGCTTAAGTCTACAAATAAATAAAAGGAAACACTGTAAATGTGAAATTTAAGCAACGGATAATCAATTATCATAATATGTTTATAGATATAACAGTGCAACTAAGGAAGATCTTAGTCATTAACGTTAACGAGAATAGCAACTAACGTTGAAGATCGGAATCTATCTGAACATTCTCCGTCGTAATATACATGAATTCTTGTATGATTCTCATAAATTAGTTCCTTAAAGGAAACATCTACATCCCCCTGAGGGGGAAAAACAAAATTAACAACGGAACTAAAAATGTACACAAAAATAGTCGAACCAACATATAAATCAAACAATGATAATTAGGATTCCACCTAAGCGTCGACTAACCTACCACTGGGATCAAAAGAGACCATCCTAGCATTAGCCGACCACCACACACCAACCAGACCATCGATGTATCCTTGACAACGACGACACGTCGTCGTACTAACCGATCAGCCACGGTCCTAGCCACACACCACGAACAGCCAACAAGACCTCAACGAAGGAAGCACCCACGGTTGGAGCCTCGAACGAGGAGAATCGGCCACCAAAACTTACGTCGCTCATGGTCGGACATCGATTGCCATAGACAATGTCGTCGTGCCCCGGATCGACCACCTCACGCTATATATGTCACTGCCGACAACGAGGTTAGTCCTAGGGAAGAGGGAGAAACTTTTGGCAGGAGGGGGGGCTCCAATCAGACTCAAGAGGCCGATCGAGCCCCAACTGTATTCGTCAAGGATGATGACGTTGTCATGGTGCAAGTATAATCAATTGCTTTTGCGCATTTTTGTACCTATAAATTATTATTAACATTGAACAAATCATATCTCTATTCGATTAACACCTTCCTATTGTCCTCCGTGCGACAAAAGCCCTAGCCATCTCGGGGGCCTCGATCGATCATCCTCGGCTGATTGGGCCCCCCCTCTCTCCAAGATATCCTTCCTCCCTTCGGACTGCATCTTCAACAATCGAGAGCCACCGATCGACATCCAGTCACTTGTCATCATCGTTGACGCCGTTCGCGAGGGAGGTGTCGCGGGTCAACTGAAGCTTCGGTTGTGGGCGATAGCTGCGGCCGTTCGTCGTGGCGACCATTCGTCGGTAATTTGTCACGATCGTTTGTCAAGGTGGTCATTGGGGCATGGCGGTTAGCAACTTCATCGGTTGGCGGCCGATCGTTGTGGTCGGAGCGTGGAATGAGGTCGACCATTCGTCGTGATCGCATGTATGGGCAATGCCTTGGGTGGAGCTGCTGTCGACATCCCGGTCGTTGCGACGGTGCTCGTAGCAGACGGAGCTGCAGTTAGCTTGGCGAGCTCGACGTCAAGGATCGCAGACGTGCGGTGGTGCTCTGATGCCAAGACGTGGTTGGCAACGATTGCAGGCAGTTTTGCATGTTGCGGCGGCTTTTTGGTCATTGGAGGAGTTGTCATTTCTTTTCTTTATTTTTTTTTAGTGTAGTCTTGTAGGGGACCACATGTGACCCCGTGCAATTTGCGGTGGATATTCCTGACGAGAGTAAAGGTCCGATTCATTCAGTCTCTTACCGTTCTACAAGTGTGGGATCATTCTTCTTTGAGAGATCATCCGGTTCTCGATCTCGGGACGTTTCTTTTTCTTTATCATTTATTTCTTATCTTATCGTTTTGTGTTTTGACATTTTCCCGTTCTACGAGATATTTTGACGTTCCTCCATTCTACGAGATATTTTTCTTCCTCTTTTGAGGAATAGATATTTCTATGTTTACCTCACACCTCTTGTATCGGATTCTTCTTCTTGTTCAAAGAAAAATAAATATTATTAACATTGCAACCGTTGTAGTCAGGAAGTATTAAAAGCAGGATGTGGATATGCTAGAAACCACAGTTAGATCATGACAAGCTTATTACGACCCTTCCGTGGGTCTTGGTTGCAAACTCTCTTAAAAATAGACTCCTCGACTTGCAAATGAGCTGTGTTGCCTTTGCAATCCACTGGACCACTTTGTGTGCTTCTGTTTTTATTAGAATGTTCAAATCCAAAATTGACGTGATACATATATAATTGCTTAGAAATTTCAACTACGTTATAAGGAACATTTCCTGACAGACATCTACAGCTAACGAAACACCACGGCCAGTCGAGGTGTCCGCCATCAGATGTAAACCTTTCGCTCTTCTTATCTATATAATATGACGTAAGATATACTTCGTTTCAGGAAAAAACGCCCTCCAGTTCTCTTTAAAATATCTCTGGGTAGTTATAAATAAACAATAATTTACGATTCCATTATCTGGTACCCGATTGAGCGAAGACGAAATCATCCGTCATTTTAATTCTCGTTACTAACTTGAGGTCGTTAACTTAACGTCATCATCGTCATTTTAAAGAGTTTCCTCATTTTTTACGGCCCCGTTTGGTGTACGTTTAGGGTGAGTTTGCGTGTCGGGGGAGTTTAAGTGGACCTACCTTTCATTTGATTTCATTTAAGTTCAGGTAGATTTAATTTTGGATAAAATTATTTTATCTTTTATTTAAAATAATTTTAATCTATTAAATCTCGTAAACATGTTAACTCATTTATTTCTATCATTTTATTCTACTTTTTTATATTTCTCTCCTTAATTTACAAATGTATTCTCCTAACTAAACAACACATAACATTTAAGATTGGGTAAGTTAAAGAAGTCTTAGGCCTAATTTAGAGAGAAAAATAATCCTTATTTTGAAGGTTATCATGTGTTTACAGTGGAGAATAATCCGACTCTTATTTACCTTCACTGTTAGAAAATATGCATTTTGGTAATAATTATTTAACGATCATTTTATAACCATCGGTAAGTAGTTGTTTCAGGGATAGTTATACAAATAACAATTAATGAGAAGCCTTCTCTCTCTCCAGCAACCAAGTATAATATTAGGCGATAGTTATTCTTGAAACTGTTGCCAATTGTCCATCAAAAGCAACACCCGTCTAAAGTTGATGCCCTCCAGTGGAGGCGGTTGTGTGAGATAGCCGTCGCTAAGAGTGCCCAAACACTTCTTTTGACAACGGTTATATAAAAAATCATTGTTAATTGATAACTGAGGAGGGTGGGTTTTTACGTGCCCAATGAAATAATTTGATGTTTAGGCTACGGTTTTTCTTGAAATTGTTGCCAATTGTCCATCGAAAGTAGCATCCGTCTAAAAGTTGATACCTTCCACTGGAGGGGGTTGTGTGAGATAATCGTCGCTAAGAGCATCCAATCACTTCTTGTGATGATGATTCATATAAAAATTGTCGTAAAAGGTCAAGATATTTTCAGAACCGACCTTCTCCTCCTCTCCCTCTTTTCCTCTCCAATCCTCCTCGCGCGAGCTCGCCGATGCACATCCAGCGCCTCCAGACCTTTACTCCTCCACACCTTGAGCTCCCCCGTGACGTTGAGCTTGTTCACGACCTTGAGCTCCTCCGCACCCTCTCCTCCGATTGAAGCTCGCTGCCACCGACCTTCCGCAAGGTGGAGCTTTCTCCTCTTCGTGATGGGACCGCCGTGGTGTCGCTTGCCCCCTTGTGCTTGCCCCGTCCATGCCCGCCCCTGTGCGAGCACCCCCCCCTCCACCTGCCGGCGATCTCCCCCCCCCCCCCTCCCCCACACACAACCCCCCTTCCACAGACTTTATTTTTTACATTTTTATTAGATTTTTTATTTATTACGTTTATTTTTTATGAAATGAATTAAATTGTATGTAATGAAATTAGTTTGATAATTTACTTATAGGTTAATTAATCGAAATTGATGTTTAATTAATTTGTTGGCATGAAAATTAGTTGACATGAAATATTTTAAATTTTCCATGTAATATAATTTTTTAATGAAATTTACATGCATTTAATTAAATTTTATTATTTATTACGAATTATTGCATGTAATTATATTATTTTTAAAATTAAATTTGCATGTTAGATTAGGTAATTAGTTGACATGAAATGTTTTAAATTTTTCATTTAATATGATTTAAATTTTTCATTTAATATGATTCTTTTAATGAAATTTGCATGCAATTAATTAAAATTTGTTACTTGTTAGAAATTATTGCATGTAATTATGTTATTCCTAAAATTAAATTTATTTAAATTAGGTTATTAGTTGACATGAAATTTTTAAATTTTCCATCTAATATAATTTTTTTAATGAAATTTGTATGCAATTAATTAAAACTTATTACTTATTACAAATTATTACATATAATTATGTTATTCTTAAAATTAAATTTACCTATTAGATTAGGCTATTTTTGTTGCTTAATTTGAAAGTTAAATGTTTGACCGTCAACTCTTAATATCACATACACTTACATAAATTTAGAAGCACTGAATGACAAATAATAGGAATTTTAACCTCTAAGTATCAAATTATATGAGGGATATAATTGTATTAAAATACTAGTCCATCGAAACTTATGCTAATATTATATGAACAATGTAGAGTGAGTGTATATCTCACTTACATGTACTATGCATTGTCTTTATAACATAACATAAGTATCGTCATCCTTAGTTCAAAGAAGTTCTAAGCGAAGGAGAGTTCTTGAAGATTTGATCACAATTTAGGGTTACTTGTTACATGTAGCTAGTGTGTAGAGAAATTTGAGATACATTTTCTCGCTCTTCTCTGATATACCAACTAATTTTAGCTTCGTTCCTGAAGTGTCCTTTAGTGGGAGCTTAGTTAAGATTAATCTTAAAGGGTATCTTGAAGAAGTGTAAGAAGACGCTGTCGAAATTTCTTTACACACTAGTTGCATGCCGCCACTCACAGGAAAAAATGCCAGGAGAAGTTGTTAAAGCGGCATAACAAGTAATGGGAGAAGGTCTTATCCTATCTCCGAGTGGGGTGGTGGTGGTGGTGGACCTAATTATTCGTCATTCCACATTCCGAGGCGTGGCAATGACGATAATGTTGGTTCTGAGGCTAGTGGCATAAGTGTCCGAGCGTAGTGCATATGTATTTATATTCTTTCTGTTTTTATTATTGTTGTAATATTTAAATCTCGTTTATATATATATAAATTAGTTCCATTGTATAATTTCTTTCGATCGAATATTTTGAAAATTTTAGGTTGTTTGCGGGACTTTCTTATTTCTTATATGTAAATATGAAATTAATTATTTTTTTAAATTAAAATATTATTAACGATGGTTATAATGTAAATTGTTATAAATTGCATTCGACGAGTGTTTTCTAACCATTGCCATAAGTGCACTCTATTTTGGCGTGAGATATCCATCTCTTTCGACGACTGTTATTTACAATTGGTCACGATTTTTTAAATCGTCGCTAATAAGAATAAAGCACAATTTTAACAGAAAACCTTCCTTAAAAGTATGTAATTTTTTTGGCGCGTAATCTGGATTCTTGCCAGAAAAATTGACGACGATTTAATAGATAACCATTTTTAATTTATTTTCGCGATGGCTTTATAACCGTCGCCAAAATAAACTTCTATGTTCGCCCGCGCACACTAAGAAGGTAACAATAGAAGATTGTAACCATCACCAAATTAAAACAACGGCGCGACATATCGCAACGATGTGTGGCGATGATTTCTAGGCTATTGGCAATGGTTTATAACTGTCGTAAAACCCGCATAATGTTGTAGTGCTTACTAACTCGTGTCATCCAACCTGTGTTGGGGCAAGGGTTGGGGTAACTTGTAAGTTAACCCCCATTTTATCTCTCCTAGTGATTTCTCGCATATGATTTTTCCCAACATGTTCTTCATTCTAATATAACCAAAAAAAATGCCAACAAACTTACCGACTATTCCATTGGTAAACACATCTTTTCCAACCTTATCTTCTATTCTAACCCTCATATCCAAGTAAACATCATCCTTTCACATCATAGGTTAACCTACATTCCTAAATTCTATTTAGTAAATATAAAGAGAGGTTAACTCCTGACTTATTTTTAAATAAATACAAGCAGAGATTATCCTATGATGTAAAGAAGCTAACTTAGGTTAGCTAATCTTTATCGTAGATAAACATTAAGGAGAGATAAGTAGGTAGATAAGTGGATTGAGCCTGAAATTTTGACCAAATAATGCCTTCTTGATAGCAATATTTCTTGACAATATTTTCCATCTTTGCAAAGTTGAAATGTCCTGTTGGTTTTATGTTCTAATGTTTGAAAGAGAATATACCATGTAATACATTGTATAATTTAGTTGGTCCTTTTATTAGAAATGTAAAATTCCGAGCATGCGCAAGGCAAAATAGATGTCATTCTAATGGATTTTCTTTCGTAATACGTTAGATTTATAGATGAGGGAGATCAGTTTTCCTCGTCAAACGTTGACAAACTATTTAATGCCACAAGTTCGACAAATGTGTTCACACAGGGAGTTCCTCAGAGGTAAATGGGAGAGCATATCCATCATTAATTCTTCTACCTATTTACGAAATACGCTTCAAAACTCTTCCAATTGCCCATATTCGCGGCATTTTCTCCACAATTCCGTATGCCCATGGCATTCCTCGTATACGTATCAATCCTTGATATAATTGGGAGCTCGTGTTGGATACGATCACATTGTTCATTGTTCTATTTACTTTCTTTTTTTTGTAATTACGGTTAGGCATATATGACATTATCATCTGCTAGCACAGTAGGTTATTGATGTTATTCAGGTTCCTTGATATCATGGGGGAGGGATGCAGGTTAGAGATGAATATTAAATATGTTTTCTATGTGAATATGAAATAATATATATATATAAAATTAGATAGTATAAATTTAATTTAAGATAAAATATTATTTAAAAATTAAAATATATCAAATAATATATTTTGTAATATGCAGTATGTTGATTTTCATCAATCAAAAATAAAGATACATCAATTACTTATACGATTGACTTTTATATTCTTACGCATGTAACACATTCTATCTTGTTATGCAGTCACAATAGCACGATGTAATTGAAGAACTCGTCTATACGATGGAACAAAAGTGTGCAATAAGTGTTAAAATTTTTTCTTTTTGTACTCTTGAGTTAAGGATAAAATTTACTAAAGACCAAATGACCAAGGCAAAGAACAAAAACTTGCAAATTACAAGTTAGTGAAAAGAAAATCAAATCTCATACATTAATAGCAATAACATTCTTAAAAATAAATTTAGCTCAAACATAACCTTCCAAATGAAAGTGCTAAGAATCTTGGAGAACTCTTCTAAGCCAAGGTGGGATGCAAATAAAAATGTTACTCGATTCCTCTTTTTACTTGAGAATTGACCCAGTAAAAATTCACAATACACAATCAAATGGATTTCTCTTCTTCTTCTTTTACTAACATAACCAAATGGGTTTCTAGTAAAGTTTGTTTGATACCTCAATTGATGAGTAAATTTATATCACTTAAATGAAAATAATAAATTCCTAATTTAAATCTCAATTAACCTAAAAAGATAAATTTACATACTACTTATCCCTTCACCAAAGATTAACGTCTATCATCTTTTATCAAATGAATTTCTTGTGGTAAAAAAGGAATCATCACATGATTTTGTCCGAAAGAATGGAGTAATATTTTGACTTGGATAGCTGTGCATTATTCATCACGTAGTTTAATGGAGAAATGACTTTTATGGTAATTTGACACTTCGACATCCTTAGTCAAGAAAAAATATGGCTTTCGATTTCTTCGGGACGATTTTAAAGGAAAAATATTTTAGGTATATCAAATTGTATATAAAAATGAACTGATGTAACCCACTTCCTCTCCTTAAAAGTTGGGACTCGTCCTCGAATCCACTTTCGCTGTTTTATTCTACCCATTTAACGATTATTATGGATTGGTGTCCATTTCAATATCCATTTCACTGTCCTCTGGAAACACCGTCACTTTTAGGTAGTCTGAGATAGACGTGTCCAATTGAAGTAGGCTGTCATATCATGCTTTACTGGACAGCAAAGCGAAACTGATTACCCTGCAAAATTTGGTGAACTGCAAAGTATGCCCATAAGAAAGATGGTATTGTGAATTAGGTTCGCATCATTGATAAGCTTCATGTCCTGGGACGATTATGTTGCTATGGAATACGGCATGCAAAAGGGTCCATGCTTGTTTATAACTTTGCGGGGTTCCTAAACTAATAGTTAGCAATTTGTTAAGGTTTAGTTTTTTCTCATTAAATTTAAAGTTAATATTTTTCTGGTTACAAATGTTGCTAAAGTTTAATTCTCTTTAGTGGTAAGAGGAAAATGCTAGTGACAAAGGAAGAAAAATTCTTTCCATCGATAAATAAACTCTACGACTTATGTCTGTTTATCCAGTAACACAACTAAATTTGGATATCGGTGTTTTGACAGATTCGATTGTCCTATTTTGGATCCAATGGGTTTTTACCCACGTACCTAGCATCTTGATGGCTTCGGTTACCCGATGTCGAATCCGTCAAACCTATTCCCATCTATCTGGCAACTTGGTGAATCCAGCTACCTGATAGCGGATCTGGTTGCCTGGAGATGAACTGCTGAGCCATTCCACTTTCAGTATGTTAATGGGCGTGGCGATTGTGGAGCACGTCTTCCCTATTGATTAGATAACGGGATCATAGGCTGCTATACCCACGATCGATGATCACTTAGCCAATAAATACCTAGGTCACCCTAGGAAAAAGGGTTACGCAATCATAAAGAAGCAGAGAGGAATAGAGTTTTCTTTGTATTCTACATTCAAATAGTGAAAGTTGATAGCTAACACCTCTCTCCAAACATATACCTTTTAAGGTAAAATTGGGTCAACAATTTCTGTTATTTTTGTGTGATTACATTTGAGTCAAACACTCTACTCTAAGAAGGTCGATCAACTAGCTTAGAGATGAAATTACCATTAATAAAGTGACTACAAACTTTTATTAGCGGAAATAAACCAACTAGGTCAAGTTGAAAGATGGTAATACACATTTGAGGGATGTTATATCACCCAAATGATATCATATCAAGAATAAATAAATAAATTATTGCAATGTAAGAATCAAGTTTAGAGTCTTTATGCCCATTAGAACCATGTCAGCAATAAATTAATTTTCTTTTATCAAGAATTCACTGTAGATGTAATAATGGAACTCCATGGGACTCATGAATGCTACTAATTAAGTTTTAGTTTTTTTTTATTGTTTGGTGAGATAAATGTGTTGGTAGCACCTCAATTTATAGGAATTTTTCGTATGTTTTTCCGCTACCCATATGGTTGAGGTCATTATAGCATTGTATCAGAGCAAAACTCCCTCTAATCATAGGGAAAGACTAGTTTTGGGATAACTAAAGAGTGCGTCATGAGGTGGAGCTGACATTACTACTACAAGTAGATTGATTGAAACCTTGGGAAAACATTAGAATTTCAATCAAGGAAGGTCGTAACACCTGAAAAATTAATCCAACATAGTAAACTAATGAAAATGAGTAGTTGGTTATTAACGATTGAGAATTACTACTTAACAACTTAAGTTTAAACATTTTAGGTAGTTGTTATGTTTATAGAGCTTATATTCAACAAGTTTTCAAAGATAATTTTTCTCAATTAGATTCGAGTTTAAGTCCAAACCTTGAGATCCAAACCTAGCTTTATATGGTTTAAGATGTTGGTAGACAAGCACCTCAGCTGTTACGAACACACTCCAAGACGTTTTTTTAAGACGTCTGGGAGGTGTCCCAAACGTCTGGCCAGACGTCTGAAACCACTTCCAGACGTCTGGGATCTATTTTCGGTGGCACGCGGGACTGCATCTGCGCGCAGGCGCGCGCAGACCCGCAACCGCCTTCCTCTCTCTTTTTCCCTCTCTCCTCCTGCGACCGCAGTCTGCGTTCTCTCTCTCTTCCTCTCCCCACGCGGCTTCAAAAAGCCTCGCCCTCTCCCTCACTCTCTTCACCTCCGCTCCTTCTTCTCCTTCCAGCCGGTGCGCGAGTGCGAGCGCGAGTGAGCGGCGGCAGCGACAGCCGCGGTGAGCGTGGGAGGAGGTGCTACGCGAGGGAGGAGGCGCTCGGCCGTGAGGGCGAGCTTGCCGGAGCTGCTAGGGCCGGCCGGCGGGGGGAGCAGCAGACGCGGGGTGACGCGGGAGGTCTGCTGCAGCTCGAGCAGCAGGCGGACGAGACGCGGCGCGGCCATGCGTCGCGAGCGAAGGGCGAGTCGCGCCCTGATTCTGGAATTTTTTCCAGAATCAGACGTCTGGGATTCCAACCAGACGACGGAGAGGACGTCTGGAGGACTGTCCAGACGTCTGAAAGGTGAGTTATTTTCGCCATTCTTCCTTTTCTTCGGTCGTCCGTACTGAGAGAGAGAAATGGGTACGCGCAGGTTCTGGATTCGCCATCCAACGCGAATCAGACGTATGGCAGCGGTGCCAGACGACTGGAGGGACTTCCAGACGTCCGGGGTGACCGTCAGACGTCTGGGAACTAGGCCAAATGCCCCCGCAGGCTTCTGGACGTCTGAGAGACCACGTAGGACAAGGTACCATCTGATCCCCATTTTTAAGACGTCTGGAAGAAGTTCCACTATTCCAGACGTCTGATTTTGCACTGTTTCGTCGTTTTCGACCCGTTTAGGGTCCGTTCGGAGTCCGTTTTCCACGTTTTGAGTTGCGTGCTTTTCGGAATTAAATCCTCTACCCGTCTACAGTAGTTGTATACTGTTTTGAGAAACTCCTTGTGTTTGATCCTTGTGATAGGATCCCGTTCCGTTGCAGTCTCGGGGGTTGCGGAGGTACGCGGGATTCCCGACCACGCCCCCAGTACACCTGTTGTAACCGGTAGAGTGGCTTTTAAGTTTATTAGTATAATCTGTTAAATTATGGAACCATAAATAGAACCTAGAACATTGCATGAATCCTAAGAATGAGAAATAGATTGAATGATAGATGCTAGGTGTTGCATGAATCCTAGGGCTAGAAAACTAGATTGTATGGTAGATCCTAAGATATGGCATGAATCCTAGGAGGGGGAAAACTAGTGGAATATATGAATACTGCAGTCTTGGAAAAATGGAAAGGAACGAATAGCTGCATGTAATTTGATTTAACAGCTGCCTGTTATGAATAAATAAACATGATTGAGAACATGGATTGTAAGAACGTGAAACTGGAAAGTGAAACCTAGATGTTCTGAGTTAAAAGAGTTGGAAACCTACGGGGAATTAGGAGTGGAACTCTTGGAAAGAGAAAGGAATGGAACTGAGAAAGAAAGACATGGTAGTGTGCTGTCTCTTGGGTACGTAGTACCAAGGAAAGTACCTGTACCTGTTTAGTGCAGAGCGGAGCCAGCCGCCCCAGGGACCCGGGGTTAGGTCTGGCCACTTTGTACCGACTTGCTGGCCCTCGTGTACGTAGTACCGAGGAGAGCTACTAGTGTAGGGAGAGCACTAGCTACCCCACGGGCCCCGGGGTTCTGCTAGCCTCCTACACCAACTTGTTAGGCCCACTGAGCAAACCAGGGTAGTCAGGCGAGGGTGCGCGGACTGTGGAGGGGCAAGGCCCCTGTTTGGTTACTGTGGAGGGGTTGGACCCCTGAGAGGGCTCTGCCATGTACTAGTTCCGTGCTGTGTTTTGGGTGCACCCGTTAACAGAAACGACTGACCGCGTGCCAGTGCGGGTTAGTTACCTGTGCGTTTATCGCGCGTGCCGTAGTCACCGTTACGTCTGTCCGTGACCTTGGGGGTGGTTGACTGAGAGTAGGATCACCACGGGGGACTCTCCCGGCCAAGAGAGCACCACGTGCTACTTCTACTGTTCGGAAAAGACTGCAATCAAGATCGTTCCCACGAGCAACATTCGAGATCAAGTGAAGGATCTGAGAAATAAATGAAATCGTGAGACAATCAAAAGACGTAAATAAAGAAAGTAACAGAACATAACAGCTACTGTACACTCTACTGTTTCTTTTGTTTTAGTTGCCACTCTACTCAGCGTTTTGCTGACGTGTTACACTCGTTACCTTTCAGGACCAGGTGTTGAGCAGCCAGGGTCAGCGGCTGCAGAGGACGCTGGGCCAAGTAGGGTCCAGTAGAATTACCACTGTTCTCTTGTACCTCTTTTTGTTCCACTGTAATGAGTAGTTCTTGTTACCGCTGTACTTTTCTTTACCTGCAGTTCATATTATGTTATGAATGTGTTCTACTATTGTGGTGGTATATACTGTAGTGGTTTCTTTCCTTACTACTGTATTTTCTTACTGTTAGTTATATTCATGCTGAATGTGGTTTATTTTACTGCTCTTTTGGTTACTTCCTCGTTGGACGACTAGGTCTTGAGATTAGTCGAGTTGATCCGGTTCTCGTGTCTCGTAGGGACTCGGGAATCGGGTCGTTACATCAGCATATGTGCCACTAGTTGGTGCCAATTTTTGAAGGTGAAAATGTGCAAAGACTGAGAAAGCAATGCCTTTTACAAGAATGTGGTTCCTACCAAACACATATACATTTAATGTGTGAATTTATCAAGTGAGCTTCACACATGAAAAGCAATGCAGGTGCTATCATGTGGTGAGATCCATCATCACTCATACAATCACCATCACTTGTGAGTGAAGAAATCACCGATGACTTTTTATTTTAAAAGGAAGCGTACAAGTGATTTGTTGCTTTGAATGAAAATGCGTGTGTAATTTTCGTTCTAAATCAAAATGTACCATTGACTTTTTATTTTATACCAATGTAATTTGTACGAAGCTTAAACACATCGATGATTTTTTCTTTTTACGTCGATATAATTTGATTTTGAGCTAAAATACATAGATTCAGTTGATAATTGTGTCATCCGTTAAGATCCACCACCGATCAAAAAGTCACCCATATCACTCTTAAATTAAAATGTAGTGATACATAATCAAAATACATTAGTATTTTTTTACTTTTCATCGGTGTAATTCTATTTTGAACTAAATGTACTAATAATTTTTTATTGTACTTTGTTGTAATTTGATTTTAAATTAAAATGTATTGATAATTTTTTATTTTATATCAATATAATTTAATTTTAAATTAAAATGCAATGATATTTTTTATTTTATCTCCATACAATTTAATTTTAAATCATTTTCTATTTTGCGTCGGTGAGTGTTAAACTTTACACCGATGCATTGCGGTGAGTCACATCATTCACGTAGATACATTGATTTTTGCATCATACTTTTAAATTTGTGTACTTTTATCTAAAATTAAATTATTTAAATTAGCTACATCTGCCATGATGGATACCACGTTTATTATTTATCATTAATAACTGTCACGACCGGTTGAGCGCAGCTGTAGCTGCTATTGTTATGGTACCTAACTAATCATCTTCCTTTCACTCCAAACAGTTGTCGAGGTGATTATTAAAATTCCTTTGATCGGGTCTCGGGGTTCCTTCCTGGTATGTTCTCATTCACGAAATCGACAAAATTGTAAAACCTCTCTTTTTCTATTATTATGCATATAGGTGAATTTCAAGTATATCGATTAAAGTTTTAGATTATATGAATAGCGACGCATGCATTCCGAATAATTAGGTTCAAAAATTTTCATTTCCCTTTTTCCTATCCTTTTACATTTTTTGGTTTTTTTGCATCTTTTTTCTTTTAATTCATCTTTCTTTTTTTTGAATGAGAGGCTGGTATCCTTTTGCTTTTCATAGGTAGATCCATTGTATATGATAATAAGCCACACGATATTTAGTTTTGTGCCTTACTTCTTTGATTTAATACGTAGAAAGATTGATTATTATAGCACCAATTTTAGAATAAGATTTAATTTACAAAATTTATAAGACCTCTCCCTTAGTTTTGCACAATTATAAGTGTAGGTTAATTTCAAGTATATTCACTAAATATTTAGATTGAAATGGACCGTAGCACATGTATTTTTCTAAAATAATTACTTTTATATACACATATGGTCATTATGTTTTTCACAAAAATAGCTTTTTGCCTGTCTGAGGAGCTATTGTTTTGCTTTTTGACATGCAAGTCAAATGTGTGCTATTAAGGCCTATAGCATTTGTTTTCATGACTTGATTTTTAAAAAAAAGTTGCTAAATTGCATTGTTATCTTGTTAGAGATAAAATAATAGGAATTTATTAGTTATATTTACTCAAAATATATTATTATTTATTTTTTTATAGGCCTTTTTCTTGAAATTAGAATTCATTTTGACTTTTACTCGCTAGACATTCATGCAATCCACTCTCATCTAAAAGGTATAATATAATTAGCTTTGTCATATATCTATATATACTTTTATAGATGGTCATTATATAAAATAATTATGTGTCATTATAAATAAATTAGTTTTGGTGCCCGCCCTTCTCACGGGATGATTATCTTAGTTTTTTCATTCTCAATATCTTTCGCAATGATCGAGGACTCGTTTGCCAATAGAATAAGAGATGACATAAGAATCGGTTGTCTCAATCAACATCTCCATATAATATTACATCACGTTAATATTAACATATATTAAAATTTAATCATTTTAATATAATATATCTATTAAAATATATTTATAATATCACATATAAAATGATCATTTTTTGAAGTCATTTGATATTTTTGGAATTTGTAGGAATTTTTCTACAATTTTAGACCCATTATCTTTTAATTTGAGGGTTTGCGAGAAGGAGAGGGAAATTACAGGGACATCTCCACAATTTTTCCACCATCTCTCCTCACCGTACGCACCTCATTCCTTCCCCCTCACCCCGCACGCCGCACCTTTCCCCCCTGCGGCACCCTCACCTCTGCCTCTCGACCATTCCCTCCCCCATACCTCCTCATCCATTTAACCCCTCGTCCCTCCTCCATCCTCCGCACACCGCAGCCAAGAGGAGAAGGAGAAGGAGGGCAGGGAGCCAGAGAAGCGTGTGCGGGAAAGGAGGAGAGCTGCTACTGTAGCGAGTTCTGCTGCAGTTGCAGCAGCACGCGGAGGGGAAGGCGTCACGAGAAGAACCCGCCAACGGTTCTACGGAATCATTTTTCTGTAGAATCAGACGTCTGCGGAGCGCGTCAGACGTCTTGTCAGATGTTTTGAGGTATTTCCAGACGTCTGATAGCGCATATTTTTTATTTATTTTTCCTGGAAAGTTTTGACCGTGTATGCGCATGTGTCAGAGGCAAGGAGGCGCGTCGGCGCGAGGACCGAGGCAATTTCAGACGTCCGGGATCATCTCCAAATGTCTGAAGGCACCCTCAGACATCTGCACTAATCCCCAGACGTCCGAGGAAGGTGCTTCTAGCAAGGTATGCCTGTGAGTTCATTTAAGACGTCTGAGACCTTTCACAGACGTCTGATTTCAGTCAGGATTTGTGTTTTTTGGGCCCATTTAGAGCCCAAACGGTGTCGATTTTCTGCAAACGAAACGTCTTTGGTTTCCGTGCGAGTTTCTTTATGTAATGGTACTTTATCCGTGTCATTTTAAACATTTTTGATCTGCCGACCCATGCCACAGCTCTTTAGTTCGTCGAGTATACAAGACCTGTGGAGACATCGGGAGCTACTGCACGAGCCTCCATTCCACCCGGTTACCCTAGTAGAGTGGTTCTTACCCTAATCTCAAAATTAATAAAATGCATGCATAAAATTAGTTGAACCTAGGATGTGAGATGAACCCTAGGAAGAAGTCAACGCATGCTTTAAAATACATTTATTCGATTGAACCCTAGGTTGTGACATGAACACTAGACCTAGAGAAAATGCATGTGTAGAGAGATTAATGATTGAATAAATCATAAGTTGCCTGAAATGAACTGCGTTATAAATAGAAAAATAAACTCATACTGTGATAAATATGGAAACTGAGATGCTTCTTCTGTATGTAACAAACCGGATATGGAATAAGAAAAGTTCATGTATGAACCCTACGGGAATATAGAACGAGACAAGAATATTGTAGTATTGAGAACCGGAAGGTTCTGGAACACGTTGCTGCGAGCGGCTATTCGGACTTAGTTTAAGGAGATGAGCTGACCTTCGTGTACGTAGTACCGAAGAGAGCAACTATCCCTTTAAGAGTAGAGGGGAGCTTGCCGCCCCTTCGGTGGAGACCCGAGGGTGGGTTTGGCCACTCTACGTCGACTCCTGTTAACCCTCGCGTACATGGTATCGAGGAAAGCTACTTAGTGTAGGGGGAGCTAGCCGCCCCAAGGGACCCGTGGTAACAGGAAAGATCGTTACCTTAGGGAACAAGAAGATTGAGCAATGTCATGGAGCCCGATTAAAGTATTCAGATCAGCAACACGTAATAAGATAATTAGAATCGGAAGATAATATTTTAAGCCGTTTGTTTAAATTACATTACATATTTTAACCACCACTCTACTCAGCATTAGCTGACTCCAGATGTTATAACTTTGTACAAGTCAGGGATTCGAGCAGCCAGAGCCACCAGCTGCTGAAAGCACTGGGCCTAGTCGAGCCCAACCGTAGTTTCCTCCTGTTAGTTGTTGTAGTGAGTTCTTATAGTTCTTGCTTTTCTAGCTATATGTGTACTAGTTTTTGTTGTGATGGTTGTGTTCTGTACTAGTTCTGTTATGATGGCCTGCAAAATTATGGTGATTACCGTTCTCTTACTTTACTGTCTGTTTTACATTTGCTGCTTAGTTACAATACTTATGTGGTTGTGGAATGAATGTGTATTCAGTTATTTCTCGCTGAACGACTGGATCTTGGGATTCATCAAGGCAACCCATCCTCGGGTTCTGAAGGAGTCGGGAAAAAGTTGTGACCACATCAACTCACATACATATCTTAATATTAAATAAATACATTCAAACATCACATTAATATCACCAATCATTTCATCCATACAGTATTTTATCCTAGAATAACTCTTATCTCACTGCTAAACATAGATTTAACCAAGCTATAACCAATCCTTTTTTAAGCTTGTCAATTATTTTCCTTGAACAAAGAGCTAAAATGGCAAATTTCTCACAACTACTACTATCAAAACACAAACAAACATGTCTGTAGAAACTACAATACATTAGTTAGTGGAATTTTTAGATGAAAGGAACAAAGTCTCCTCTTTGATCTACAACCAAATCAACCACTTCCACAATAGAACGCCCTTGCCTGATGCCTCATACTTTCAACAACAACAAATTTCGATTCTTCTGGAATCATCTATACAATCACAAGAAATAACTCTGAAAATGATGAGGTGATGAATTGAATGAGATCCCCCATGTGCCTGCAGTGTTTTAGATGCCAATCTCATATGGACAACCAAAATAAACTGTCCTACACATTGAAAAGCCTTTTAGTATCATATAGTTCCAAACAAGTCAAGTTGCACATTAATCTACCAACTTTTATAGTGGATCTTATAGATGACATTATACCATCATTCCATTACCATCCATAGAATTAAGTATGGGTTGATTAACTCTAAAAACAACGTCATGTTTGGAGAATCGACGAGTAAAGGCTTGAAATTAATTTCATAACATTTTCTCAATATTCCATGCCCATTTCTTGCTTCATTAGGATAAATACAGATTTTAATATACATGCATCATCCACTCTATACTTTATCAGCAGCTTCTTTTTGTTTTCCACCATCTTTATCCCGAAACAAAATGTTGTAGGATTTTAGGGCAAATAAAATCTAAAAGAACAATTTGAAGCTAATTAGGGGCATGATTGACATGTTGGCACTCTACCATAAGGTGGGATTGTTGAAAAGCATAGAAAACTTTATATTTGCACTCTAAAGGATAAAATCATACATATTTTGAATGGTCATCAATAAAGAGCACAAAACAACGGTAGCTAGAAATGGAGGAAAGAGGAGATGATCCCCATACATCATTGAACACAAGATGTAAAGGCTGACGGCTTCTTATCCTTATTTCAGGTAAATTCAGTCTGGTACTCTTACCCAATAAACAAGAAGAACATTTATTTAGAGAACTAAAACAACAAGAAAAACCAAGATGCATGATCGAGAATCTTATTGAGGGTTACTAGTAGGGGGTACCCCAATTGTTGATGCCAGATGTCAGATGAAAGACTAGAAGAGGCAACCAGAATGGGAGGGGATGAATGTGGAAGACGATAGAGATCATTCTCAGGTATCCTCTGTAGAAGAATTCAACTCATACGACAATCCTTAATAGCAAGAAACTCATTAGTAAACTCAATGGGGTAGTTATTATCATGGCAAAATTTGTAAACAAAGATAGGGGATTTGGAGGAAGATGGAGAGCAAAGTATATTATTTAGGTGGAAGCAGGTGGATTGATACTGAAGGCTATGCTTATCGACATGAGTGATTGGCGTATTTTGACCATTGCCCACCTAAATGCAATTTGGCCCTTTATAATTATTCGCCAGCTTTGAGCTATATCATTTGTGATGTAATGAGAGGCCCCTGAGTTCACAAACCAATCACTAGTTGAGGGAGGTGTTGGTGGCAAGTAATTTGCTTGAGGAGATACATTGATTGGAGCAGTGCGATGAAAATGGTAGCGATAAGGACATGACAAGGAATGCCACAAATGGGGCAAGGGGATTGATGAGTGAGAATTCATCGCGAAAAATTTACGTTTGGAAAACCTGAGTCATTGTACAATTTGCAAGAAAATCCACTACCAAATATATTTTACTGAAACTCTAGTGAGTCCCAACTCAAACACGGGGAGGTGAACGTTTAATTAAAAATCGTGTTTAAAATTATTCTCACAAAGCAGAATAGCTGGTTGAAATTAATCTATGCAACCTAAACTACTTAAAGAATAAATAATTGTTACGACTCGATCCTTGCTCCCTACAGAAATCGAGAACGGCTCGCCTCGACTAAATCCCAAGACCCAGTCGTCCAACTAGAAATAACTAGATGCATAAATCATTCCACAACCACACATACAATGTAACTAAACAAGAATAGAAAATAGACAGCAATGGAAAATAGAACAAAAAATCACAAAGATATCACATGCAACAAGCAGAAAGTACTATTATAAACATAGCCATCACAACTAAAGATCTAACAAAAACAGTTACTACAGGCTAAAGATACTACCAACAAAAGGGCTCTGAAACAGAAAGCAGAGAAAATACAACTATGGCTGGGCTCGACTGGACCCAGCACCCTCTGCAGCCGGTGACGCTGGCTGCTCAACTCCCTGACCTGAACATGGTTATATAAATCTGTGATCAGCTAACGCTAGGTAGAGTGATGGATAAGTCATTTACATGCAATTAAACATAAAGGAACAAGCAACTAACTAATCATACCTTTGTCAGTTATTTATTATTATCCATTTCCGTTTATCTCATCTATGTGTTTTTTATTCGATTATTCTAATAAGAATCCACAACATTTCTTAATCCACTTGTTTTCTAAGGGAACGATCTTGATTGTAGTTTTCCTGTGATGCATGTACACATGGCGCTCTCCTTGCTGAGAGAGCACCCTGTGGTAGTCCTACACCTGGTTTACCACCCCGGGGTCATGGTCGCGACGTAGCGGTGACTACAGCACACGCAATAAGCGCACGGGTAGCTACCCTACACTAACATGCGGTCAGTCGTTTCCGCTAGCAGGTACGCTCAAATGTACAACACAGAACCGAACAGGGGCCACACCCCTCAACAGCTTGCATACCCTCGCCCGGCTATCCCGGTTTGCCCAGTGGGCCTAACAAGAGTCAGTGTAGGGTAACCAATTCTAACCCCGGGTCCCAACCTAAGGGGAGGCTAGCTCCCCTGAAACGACCCGTCACCTTTCGATCCTTTAAGATGTCTGGGATGTTCACTAGACATATGTCCAGATGTTTGGACAGAGAGCCAGACGTCTGAAAACTCTTTTTCTTTTCGGCACGTACCATGGGCACGCCACTCTCTCGCCCACGCCTCATGCCTCACCCTGCAACGACCTCACCCGCACCTTGTACCACTCCCTGCGACAGCCATCCCTCTCCCCTCACCTTCCCTCCCTTTATAATCCCCCTCCTCCTCTCTGTCTCATACCACCACAGCCAAGCGGGAGAGAGAGAGAGAGCAGGGAGCCAGAGTGAGAGCGAGCGGAGAGCGGAGAGCTGATCGCATCTGAGCGCGAGAGCGGAGGGCGTTGTGCTGTTTTGCTACAGCGCCTGCGGCGAGGAAAGACAGAGAGGTTCCGCGGAAGTCATTTTTCTGCGGAATCAGACGTCCGGGGCGACATCCAGATGTTTTACCGAACGTCCAAAGGTAGAATGAGACGTCTGATAGAGATCTATTTTCCGTATTTCTCCTCTGCCAAAGTCCTGACAGTGTACGTATATGTGTCAGGAGTTGGAAGGCGGATCGAGGTAGTTTCAGACGTCCGGAAGCACCTCCAAACGTCTGACGAAACCCTTAGACATTGGCACTGTGTTCCAGACATCCGATAGAGGCGCCCTGAGAGAGGTATGCCTGAGAGTTGATTTAAGACATCTAGGATCTCTTCCAGACGACTGATTTCTGTCAGAACCCTTATTTTTGGCCTCGTTCAAGGCCCAAACGATGTCGATTTTATGTAAATGAAACATCATTGTTTTTCGTACGAATTTCTTCACATAATGGTATCTTGTCTATATCTTTTGGAATCCTTTTGACCTGTCCATCCACGTCTTAGGTCTCTAGTCCGTCGAGCGTACGGGACCTACGGAGACGTTGGGAGCTGTTATACGAGCCCCCATTCCCCCCAGTTATCCTAGTAGAGTGGTTCTAACAAATTCTTCAAGTTAATAAAATGCATACAATTAGTTAAAACCTAGGATGTGAGATGAATCCTAGGAAGAAATAAATGCATGCTCTAAAATACAGCTATTCAAGTAATCCCGAAGTTATGACATGAACACTAGGGATAGAGAAGACACATGTGTAGAAAGATGGATGATTAAATAAATCATAAGCTTCCTATAATGAACTACATTAATGATAGAAAGAAAAAGAACTCGTACTGTGAAACAGAGATGCCTATTCTGTATGTAACAAACTAGATATGGAACAAAGAAAAGTTCATGTACGAACCCTACGGGGAATGTAGAATGAGATAAGAACACTGCCATACCAGAGAACCTGATGGTTCTGGAATTGCCGCCCACGGGTGACCGTTAAGGGAAGTGAGCTGACCTTTGTATACATGGTACCAAAGAGAGCAACTATCCCTTGTAGTGTAGAGGGGAGCTTGCCGCCCTTGGGTTGAGACCCGCGGTGGATTTGGCCACTCTACATCGACTCTTGCTAGCCCTCGTGTACGTGGTACCGAGGTGAGCTACTTTGTGTAGGGGGGAGCTAGCCGCCCCATGGGGCTCGGGGTTAGGTATGGCCACCCTATACCGACTCTTATTAGCTCATTGGGCAAACCAGGATAGTCGGATGAGGGTACGCGGACTGAGAAGGGGCGAGACCCCTATTCTGTTCTGTTTTGAGAGGGCAAGGCCCTATACTGTTCCGCGTTGTACGTTGAGGCGTACTCGCTAGCGGAAACGACTGATTGCGTGCCAGTGCGGGGTAGCTACCCGCGTGCTAATCACGTGTGTCGTAGTCACCGCTACGTCTCGACCGTGACCTCAGGGTGGTAGACCGGGTGTAGAACTACCACGGAGAGACTCTCCTGGCCAGGAGAGTGCCACATGTTCATCCTACATCACGGAAAACTGCAAGCAAAATTGTTCCTTTAAGGAATAAGAAGATTAATGAGATGAACCCTGATTAGAGATCTCTACACAGAAAATCGTTATATGATAATTTTAATCGGAAAGTAATATGTTAATCTACCTGTTAAATGTATTTTTATGTTAGCCATCACTCTACTCAGCATTAGCTGACTCCAGTTATATAATTTTGTACAGGTCAAGGATTTGAGTAGCCCGAGCTATCGACTGCTGAGGACGCTGGGCCTAGTCAAGCCCAGCTGTAGTTTCTACTACTTGTTGTAGTGAGTTCCTGTAGTTACATTTTTTCATCACTTTCCGTTATGTTCTCTATCTGTACTAGTTCTATTGTGATGGCAGTATTCCTGTTCTTGAAGGCATGTAATATTCTAGAATTACTGTTCTTCATTGCCATTTTCTTTCTGCTTAGCTACTGTACTTGTGTGGATGTGGATTGATGCATGTTATTTGGTTATCTCTCGTTGGACGACTGGGTCTTGGGATTAGTTCAGGCGAGCCGGTCTCGGGTCCTGTAGGGATCTGGGTTCAGGTCGTGACATCCCCCCTACACTAAAGTAAAGTAGCTCTCTTCGGTACCGTGTACTCGAGGGCCAGGTCACATTCCATACCCAAGTCCATACAACCAACTAGCCTGTAGATAACACATTCCATCACACATCAGATTTCCATATCACCACATTTTGATTCCTTTCTTAGTTCCCCGTTGTAATGACCCGGTTCCCGAGTCCCTACGAGACACGAGAACCGGACCGACTCGACTAATCCCAAGACCTAGTCGTCCAACGAGGAAGTAACCAAAAGACAGTAAAATAAACCACATTCAGCATGAATATAACTAACAGTAAGAAAGTACAGCAGTAAGGAAAGAAACTACTACAGTAGGTACCGCCACAACAGTAAAACAGCATTTATCATATAACAAGAACTGCAGGTAAAGAAGGTACAGCGGAAACAAAAACTACTCACTAGAACAGAAACAAAAGGGGTACAAAAGGCTGTGGTACTCTACTGGACCCTACTCGGCCCAGCGTCCTCTGCAGCCGCCGACCCTGGCTGCTCAACACCTGGTCCTAAAAAAGGTAACGAGTGTAACACGTCAGCAAAACGCTGAGTAGAGTGGCAAACTAACTAAAGGCAACAGTAGAGTGTACAGTAGCTGTTATGTTTTATTACTTCCTTTATTCACATCTTTCAATTTTTCTCACTATTTCATTTATTTCTCAGATCCTTTACTTGATCTCGAATGTCCTCGTGGGAACGATCTTGATTGCAGTCTTTTCCAAAAGTAGAAGTAGCACGTGGTGCTCTCCTGGCCGGGAGAGTCCCCCGTGGTGATCCTACCCTCAGTCAACCACCCCAAGGTCACTGACAGACGTAACGGTGACTACGGCACGCGCGATAAACGCACAGGTAGCTAGCCCGCACTGGCACGCGGTCAGTCGTTTCCGTTAACGGGTGCGCCCAAAGCACAGCACGGAACCAGGGTAGAGCCCTCTCAGTAACAGGGGTCCAACCCCTCCACAGTAACCAAACCGGGGCCTTGCCCCTCCACAGTCCGCGCACCCTCGCCTGACTACCCTGGTTTGCCCTAGTGGGCCTAACAAGTCGGTGAAGGAGGCTAGCAGAACCCCGGGGCCCGTGGGGTAGCTAGTACTCTCCTAACACTACTAGCTCTCCTCGGTACTACGTACACGAGGGCCAACAAGTCGGTACAGAGCGGCCAATCCTAACCCCGGGTCCCTGGGGCGGCTGGCCCCACTCTGCACTAAACAAGTACAGGTACTTCCCTTGGTACTGCGTACCCAAGAGACAGTACAAACTACATCTCAGTTTCCATTCCTTTTTCTTTCCAGGAGTTCCACTCCTAATTCCCCGTAGGGTTCCAGCTATTTATCTCAGAACATCATATGTTTCACTTTCCAGATTCACGTTCTCAAAAATCCATGATCTCAATCATGTTTCTTTATTCATAACAGACAGCTATTAATTCAAATTACAGGCAGCTTTATATTCCTTTCCATTTTTTTCCAAGACTGCAGTATTATACATTCCACTAGTTCTTCCATCCTAGGGTTCATGTCACATCCTAGGATCTAGCATACAACTAGTTTTCCAGCCCTAGGATTCATGCATCACCTAGGAGCTATCATTCCATACATTTCTCATTCCTAGGATTCATGCAATGTCCTAGCTTCTAGTTATGGTTCCATACTTTAACAGATTTTATTAATAAACTTAAGCCACTCTACCAGGTACAACGGGAGTAATGGGGGCGTGATCGGGAATCCCGCGTGCCTCCGCGACTCTCAAGACTGCAACCGAACGAGGTCCTATCACAAGGATCAAACACAAGGAGTGTCTCAAAACAGTGTATAGCTACTGTAGACGAGTAGAGGAATTAATTCTGAAGAGAACGCAACTCGAATCGCGGAAAACGGAGCCCGAACGGGCCCTAAACGGGTCGAAAAAGACGATACTGTGCAAAATCAGACGTCTGGAACTCCCTCCAGACGTCTTAAACGGTGGATCAGAGAATTACCTGTTCAGCGTGGTTTCCCAGACGTCCAGAAGTCTGCAGGGATGTCTTTCCTAGATCCCAGACGTCCGATGGTCCCTCAGGACGTCTGGAGGTCACTCCCGCCGTCTGGTACAACTTCCAGACGTCTGATTCGCAAAAGATGGCGAATCAGCAAACCTGCGCACAGCCAACCCCCTCCCTCAGTACGATCAGTCGACAAGAAGGAAGAAGAAGGCGGAAACTCACCTTTCAGACGTCTGTATGATCTTACAGACGTCGACCTTGCCGTCTGGCTATCAATCCAGACGTCTGATTCTGGAAATTTTTCCAGAATCAGGACCCTGCTCGGCCTCCGCTCGCGACGCCGCCCGCGTCGTACCTCGCGCTCCTGCTGCTCAGACCGCAGCAGGTCCCTCTCCGCGTCGCTCCGCGCCCCCTGCGCCCTCCGCCAGCCGGCCAAGCCGCTCCGGCGAGCTCGCCCCCACGGCAGAGCTCCGCCCTCGCACGCCGCACCTCCGCGCTCACTGCGGCCGCCGCTGCCGCCCTCGCGTCCGCTCGCTCTCGCGCACAGGAAGGAGAAGAAGAAGGAGGCGGTGGAGATGGGAGGGGAGGCGCGCCCCTTTTAACGCCGCGCGGAGAGGAGAGAGGAGGTGGCAGGCCGCCTGCAGCCGCAGAGAGAAAAAGGGGGAAAAAGCGGTCTGCGCGCTCAAGCGCGCAGGCGACTTGCGTGTGTCGAAAATAACGGATTTCCAGACGTCTTGAAACTATCCCAGACGTCTTATCAGACGTCTGGTTGTTATCCCAGACGTCTTGTCCGACGTCTGAGCCAGACGTCTGGGGCACACATTCGTTACAATATGACAAACTCAAAGGAAGTTTCGTCCCCGAAACTTGCGCCAACTAGGGTGCGGGAAAAGATGTCCAAAAAAAATCATAACAAACTCAAAGAGGACCGAAGCCGGTCCGAAAAGACGTACCCGCGAAAAGCTCCGGGTACCGCTCCCGCATTGCCGCCTCAGGCTCCCAGGTAGCCTCCTCGTACCGCTGGCTCCTCCACAAAACCTTTACCAGGGGTACTTGCTTTCGTCTCAACCTGCGGACGGCTCGGTCTAGGATCTGCACTGGCCGCTCGGGGTAGGTCAGGTCGTCGCTCACCTCGACGCTCTCGTGACTCAGTACGTGACTGGGATCGGCTACGTACTTCCTGAGGTTGGACACGTGGAACACGTCGTGCACACCAGAAAGCTGCGGGGGAAGGGCAAGTCTGTAAGCAACGGGTCCAACCCGCTCCAAGACCTCAAAGGGCCCCACGAACCTCGGCGCGAGCTTCCCTCTCACCCCAAACCGCTGTAAGCCCTTCATGGGCGAAACACGAAGGAAGACGTGGTCCCCAACCTCGAACTGCACCTCTCTGCGTCTGCGATCTGCGTAGCTCTTTTGTCTGCTCCTGACAGTGCGGAGTCGTCTGTGGATCTGCTCAACTACCTCCTGACTCTGCCGGATCAACCTGGGGCCAACCTCCCACTTGGTCCCCACCTCAACCCAACTCAAGGGTGCCGTGCATTTCCGTCCGTACAGAGCCTCGTAGGGAGCCATGCCGATGCTCGAGTGATAACTGTTGTTGTATGCAAACTCCGCCAGGGGCAGGTGCTCCTCCCAAGAGCCCCTCCAGTCTAGTATACAGGCACGCAAAAGGTCCTCAAGTGTCTGTATCGTGCGTTCCGACTGTCCGTCCGTCTGGGGGTGGTAAGCCGTGCTAAACCTCAACCTCGTCCCCAAGGCCTGCTGAAACTCAGCCCAAAACTGGGACGTAAAGCGGGTATCCCGGTCGGATACGATCTCCCGCGGAACTCCGTGTAGTCGCACCACATCACGGATATACCTCTCTGCCAACTGTGCTCGTCCCAAAGTGACTCGGATCGGCAAGAATCGTGCCGTCTTCGTCAATCTATCCACTATTACCCAGACTGCGTCGTGTCCTCGCTGGGTAACAGGTAAGCCCACCACCAAGTCCATGGTGATGCTCTCCCACTTCCACTCTGGCACTGGAAGCAGCTGAAGCGGCCCTGCAGGCCTCTGATGCTCGGCTTTCACCTGCTGGCACACTAAGCACTACTGCACGAACTCACCCACATCCCGTTTCATCCCTCTCCACCAGAACTCGCGTCTCAAGTCATGGTACATTTTCGTGTTTCCGGGATGTATGGTGAATCTGGAACCGTGTGCCTCAGTCAGGAGCTCTCTCAACAGCTCCTCGTCTCTGGGGACGCACAACCGTCCCCTCAAGCGTAACACCTGGTCTGTGAAAGAGAAGTCCCCTGGGTCCCCTGATAGTACTCTGTCGCGCAAAGACTGCAAGTACGGATAGGCCATCTGTCCCGTGATGATGCGGTCTATCAACTCTGGCCTGGTCTGCCGTGTCACCGTCACTGCCCCACAGTACCCTCGTAACTCTAGAGGTCGCCAACTGCCCACCTCCTCCAAAAGGCTCCAACTCTGTAACTGTAGACTGGCCAAGTGTGCGGGCGCCTTACGGCTCAAGGCGTCAGCCACCACATTGGCCTTTCCCGGGTGGTAGGAGATGCTGCAGTCGTAGTCCTTCAGGAGCTCCAACCAACGTCTCTGTCTCATGTTGAGCTCCTTCTGGTCAAAAAGATATCTGAGGCTCTTGTGATTTGTAAAAATCTCGAAGGTCTCACCGTACAAGTAGTGCCTCCATGTCTTCAGCGCGAAGACAACAGCTGCCAACTCTAGATCGTGGGTAGGGTAGGTATGCTCATGGGGCTTCAGTTGCCGCGAAGCGTAAGCGACCACGTGACCCCTCTGCATGAGCACACCTCCTAACCCCTGCAAGGAAGAGTCCGTGTACACAACGAACCCGCCACTACTATCAGGGATGGTGAGCACGGGAGCCGAGGTCAACCTCTCCTTCAGCTCCAGAAAACACGCCTCACAGGCGTCTGTCCAAGCGAAAGGCACATCCTTCCGGGTCAACTGTGTCATAGGACGCGTGTTCAAGGACGTTTCGTGCGGATTTAAAGCGTATTATGTTGTAGTATAACCGACAAAACGTTCGAACAAATACAAAGTTTTTATTACTCGAAGACCGGAGTATCCGAGGTCGAACACAGGGAGCAAATGGAACTTACCACTAAATCAAAATGTAATTGAACACTCTAATTTACTCAAAATATCAATTCAGGTATGAATGTATGCGATTAAAAGGAGTTAGGGCAAGAAAATATGAAATTGGACGTCTGATCACAAGATCAGACGTCTTAAAAGCATTTCTCCTTTTCTTCTTGATTATTCTTCTTCTTCTGCTGCAGTTTTTGCTCTTTCTTTTCTTCTTCTAATCTCTGCAAAGTCTTCACTTGGCTTCTCTGTGCCTTTGCTTCTGGCTTGCTCTTTCCTTTCTTCTCCTGCGAAGGCTTCTTTCTTGCTTCTTCTTCTCTGCTGCAGTTTTTGCTCTTCTATTCTTCTCTGCCGTTCCTTCTTCTTTCCTTCTTTTCCTTCTCGCGGCCAAGTCCTTCTCCTGCGATCAGCTTGCCTGCACAGGAGCAAAACCTAACCCTTCTCCCTCTACCCGCGCGTCTCTCTCTCTCAAGCAATTCACTCAGACCGCTCTACCAGAGCCACAGTCTTAATCGGGTCGGATCGTACCCGGGACCAGGCGCACCTGCAGGTGTGTGATGCGCGAGGAGTGCGTAGGTCTAGGTCGGGTCGGATCCGCCAGGTCCGCGTGGTCAGGCCGCGGACGAGGCGGGTGGGGTCAGTGAGGGACCTCACCCCTGTGCTTTCGAGGCAGTAAACCTATATCACAAAAACTCTTTATACCATACCTGTGCCTTGAGATTCCACGATGTGGGACTAAACGTTCCGCCCTTCCTTTGCGTGCGCCCGCAGACTCTCGTGTGCAATTGCCCACGCTGAAGGCCCTGCTGGTGCTCCTTGCTGAACTCAGTCACCTCGCAACACTTGCGAGAGTCTGCTGCACCTGCCGCCTGGGAAGCCTGACGCCTGCTGCTGCTCCAAGCTTCCTGCTGCTTCGGCTGTTAATGGCGGCCAGGGCGTTCACCTGAACTTCCTCAGAACGGCCTATTGGCCCAATTAGAATAGCTGGAAACCTTCGTCGTAGCACGGCGAAGGCGGTGGGTGATGCTGCAGGTTGCCGGTCGGCCTAGGCGTGCATGCCTAGGTCAACCTGTGGCCGGAGATGGTGGGTTGTTCGGGGGGTGGTTATGGAGGTCTGGAGTGGCAGTTGTGGGGTGGAGCGAGTTCCTGGTGGTGAGGCGGAGCTCACGAGGTGGTTGGCGAGCCGTGTGGAGTGGCGGAGTGGTGTGGGCGGCTCGCCGGAGTTCGGTCGGTGATGTGGAAGATGAGGGTGGTCAGCGTCGGTCGAGGGGTAATCAGATGAGATAACAGGGGGAAAAGAGAGAGGATAGGATGGAGAGGAGTTCTAACCTAATTGTAAGGACGAAAGGGGACAGAAGGCGGACAGCAGTACTTGCTGTCGCCGGAGAAGATGACGCCCAGTGGGGGAGAACGGCGGCGACGACGGGGCTGAGGCGGCGTGCGCTGGTACTGCGCGACGCGGAGGGAGGTCAGGAAGCTAACTCTGCCACTGGTTTTGTGGCAGAGCGAAGAGGGAGGGGAGGGGGGCTCGCCGGAGCTAGCTGGGGCATTTGGCTGAGCAGGAGGAGAGGAATTGAAGGGGGAAACTCGGCCAAATCAAGCTCAGCCTCTTCGGCCGGAGTTGTGGGTTCTTATATAGGCGCTGGACTTGGTGTGCAGGGCGTGAAGGGCACGTAATTGCCTGAGGTTGGTCGCCGGAGATGGAAAGGAGTTAGGATACCCAAATCTCTCGTGCGTTCGCACGAGAGATTGGGTTCACACCAACGATTGTAATTGACTTTATAAGGAAGGGAATTCCTCAGAGAATCCTCCTTCCATTTCTGGGAGGGAATCTCTGAGGGATTAGAGAGCAATCCCTCTCCGAACCTCGCCGGAGCTCGGTTCTGCCCTAGCAATGGCGGCAGGACCGGTTTGCAAAGGAGGCGAAGAACCTAGGGGGTTCTCTGCAACGGTATTCAAAAGATAGGGACCAATTTGTGATTTGGGTGTACTAAATTGCAAAGTAGGTCAAGATGATCCCTCCTTAGGTCCAAATTTTGGTACAAACCTAATTTGGACCTAAGGAATCCAATGGAGAAGTTATATTTCAGGTTTGACCTCGTTTGACTGGATATTTTGCGTAAAAACCCAAATTAGGTTAATTGAAGAGCTAGGACCCTAATCTAGGTCAAACTAGGTTCCAAAGGCCAAATTAAGTGTTCTAAACCCTAGAGTATGTTTTTCCATGATTTGTAGAGGGTTTACTTGCTTTTTGTTCTGACCGAAACCTTGTTAATTTAAGCGGGTCTGTTTTAGGGTTACCAAGTGTCTTTTAGTTCTTAGATTGCACATGAACCCATTTCTGATTGACTCAACCCACTTTTTATCTCATTTAGACCATTTGACCTATGTTTTGCCTCTAAGAAATCCTGTTTATCTACTGCAATGGTAAAATTGCAGTTTTAACCTTTATTTCATGTTTTCTTCTCAGAGCACTTGTTCCTTCAGTTAGGCCTTCTTCTAGGTTATGTAGGAGCTTTTATCTTCTTTATTGGGTCAAAATGAGCTAGTTATGGCTCATGATGAGGCTCTCATCAACGCGCAATCTGTGAAAATCCTCTGATGAACCGTCTGTAGTAACCTGCCAGTCCCAGGAAACTGCGAATCTCAGTGACTGAACGCTGTCTCTCCCACCTGAGCACTGCCTCGACCTTGGCGGGATCCACCGCCAGGCCGTCTCCAGAGATCACATGACCCAAAAAGGTCACCTCCCTCAACCAGAACTCGCACTTGCTGTATTTGGCGTACAGCCTGCGTCGTCTCAGAGTGTCCAGAACCATCCGCAAGTGTTGTCCGTGCTGCGTCCGATCTCTAGAATAGATGAGTACATCATCTATGAAAACCACCACAAACTGATCCAAGTACGGTCTAAACACCCGGTTCATCAGGTCCATGAAAGCAGCGGGGGCATTGGTCAGCCCAAACGGCATGACCAAAAACTCGTAGTGTCCGTACCGGGTGCGGAAAGCTGTCTTGGAGACGTCGGTCTCCCTGATCCTCAACTGGTGGTATCCAGACCTCAAGTCGATCTTGGAAAACACCGTGGCACCCCGCAACTGGTCAAACAAATCGTCGATCCTCGGCAGCGGATATCTGTTCTTGATGGTGACCCTATTCAGCTGTCGGTAGTCCACACAAAGGCGTAGGGTCCCATCCTTCTTCTTCACAAACAGCACCGGGGCTCCCCAGGGAGACGCACTGGGCCTCACGAAACCTTTCTCCAAAAGGTCCTGCAACTGAGACTTGAGCTCTCGCAACTCAAGCGGTGCCATCCTGTATGGCGCAGTGGAGATGGGGCTGGTCCCTGGTACTAGTGAGATCTCAAACTCGATCTCACGCTCGGGCGGTAGTCCTGGTAACTCGTCTGGAAACACGTCGGGGTACTCTCTGACCACCGGGATGCTCTGGAAGTCTGCCACGGGGCTGTGCTCTGCCACCACACAAGCTAGGAAGCCCTCACACCCCTGGCTCAAAAGTCTCGCCGCCCGAAGTGCCGAAATGCACCTAAAACCTCCGTCCACTGGCTGCCCGTGAAACTCGAAAGAAGGCAACTCCGGAATGGAGAAGACAATCTTCCTCTCAAAACAGTCTACCAAGGCGTGGTAAGCGGACAGCCAATCCATCCCCAGAATCACTCCAAAGTCCTCCATCTGTATCATGATCAGGTCAGCTGGCAGGCTATGTCCCCCGATGCTGACCCCGCAACCCGTGTACACCTCCTCAGCTACGAACAGCTGACCACTCGGACCTCTGATTACGAACGGATTCTCTAACAGTGTATAATCCTGGTCCAAACTAACTGCAAAACTGGCTGCGACAAACGAGTGCGTAGCGCCGGAATCGAAAAGCGTGTAAACGAGTCTGCCAGAAACTGAAACCATACCTGCTACCACGGATCCCGATGCTCTGGCGTCCCTGTGTGTTAGGGCGTTGATACGCCCCTCAGCTCTAGGTGCGGACGAAGCAGCCACACTCTGCGTCGGACGGGTAGGTGCTGGCCGGTACCCTCCTCGCGACTGCTGTCCTCCTCCTCGTGCCTGGGAACCGCGGCCTCCTGCGCGCCCTCCAGTGCTCTGCGCGGGAAGTATCTGCTGACCTCCTGCCCTAGATGGGCAGTCCCTCCTGACGTGGCCCGGCTGGCCACACTGGTAGCAGAGGGGAACCCGACTCCCGCCCTCAGTGAGTCCCTATTGTCGGCTAGGCGGGGGTCCGGTGCTGGCGACTGGCCCCTGTCGAGGGCCCCCAAAGGCCATTGATGGCCCTGCACAACGTGACGGCTCTCCTGCGGACGCCACGTGTCTCCGTTCTCGCCGGCCCTGTGAGAAGTCTGGCTGAAAGGGCCTCTTCCGCCCGCCGTCGGTCTCTCGCGCGGACGGGTTGGTCTCCTCGTAAGTCATAGCTGCCTCTACCACCCTCGAAAACGTCGGCAGCTTCAGGGGTTTGACATACCCCCGGATCGCAGGCCGGAGCCAATCGGTGAACCTCCAAAGGCGCTCCTCCTCAGTGGCTACCGCTGTCGCTGCAAAGCGGAACAGCTCCAAGAAACGCGTGCGGTACGCACTCACGGTCATCGTCCCTTGGCGGAGAGTGTGGAACTCCCGCCTCCTCTGGTCCTGCCACGTCTGGGGAAAGTACTGCTCGCAGAAGAGGGTGACGAACTGGTCCCACGTCGGCTCGTCCCTCTCCTGACCCCGGACCGCCCTCCACCACCGGTGTGCCGCACTCTCCAGCTGGTACGTGGCAAAGGCCACGCGGCACTCCACCGGGGGGCGAAGGGTGTCGAAGATCTTCTCCAGCTGCTCAAGCCAGTCCTCTGCCTCGGTCGGGTCCTCATCCCCCTTGAAGGAGGGGGGCTTCAGCTTCCGGAACTGTCCGAAAAGCTCGAAGTGGCGCTGTAGGGGAGGTGCTGGTGCACCTCCAGGCGAAGGTGCCTCGTGTATAGAAGTGTCGGAGGAAGGTGGGGGTGGCAGGGGCCCATCCCCTCCCTCGTGTCCAGCGCCGCGTCCGTCGCGTGGTCCCACAGAGGACTCCCCCTCTGCAACCCCAGGAGGAGGTGCTCGGGGTGGTGGGTGGAGCTCCTCTCGTACAATATCCCGTATCAGTATGGCGAGGTCCTGGGCCTGGATGCCAGGGAGTGGTGGCTGGTCCACCGAGACGTCAACGACAGCACGTCCACCTCGCCGACCTCGCCCTCGGCCACGCCCGCGGCCAGTCTCGCCAGTCCCGCGACGAGGCATCTTCTGCAAGGAGACGCGAAACAAAACGGAAACGTCAAAACAAACGGTACCTAATAAAACCTCTAAGAGCTCATGTCAAGAGACATGTTGTGGTGGCTACTCTAGCTATAAACATGTGAATTGGTTATTTTCCAGTCAGTTGATTCACTTCTCGGGACGACCTTGCTCTGATACCATCTTGTAACCACCCGGTTCCCGAGTCCCTACGAGACACGAGAACCGGACCGACTCGACTAATCCCAAGACCTAGTCGTCCAACGAGGAAGTAACCAAACGACAGTAAAATAAACCACATTCAGCATGAATATAACTAACAGTAAGAAAGTACAGCAGTAAGGAAAGAAACTACTACAGTAGGTACCACCACAACAGTAAAACAGCATTTATCATATAACAAGAACTGCAGGTAAAGAAGGTACAGCGGAAACAAAAACTACTCACTAGAACAGAAACAAAAGGGGTACAAAAGGCTGTGGTACTCTACTGGACCCTACTCGGCCCAGCGTCCTCTGCAGCCGCCGACCCTGGCTGCTCAACACCTGGTCCTGAAAAAGGTAACGAGTGTAACACGTCAGCAAAACGCTGAGTAGAGTGGCAAACTAACTAAAGGCAACAGTAGAGTGTACAGTAGCTGTTATGTTTTATTACTTCCTTTATTCACATCTTTCAATTTTTCTCACTATTTCATTTATTTCTCAGATCCTTTACTTGATCTCGAATGTCCTCGTGGGAACGATCTTGATTGCAGTCTTTTCCAAAAGTAGAAGTAGCACGTGGTGCTCTCCTGGCCGGGAGAGTCCCCCGTGGTGATCCTACCCTCAGTCAACCACCCCAAGGTCACTGACAGACGTAACGGTGACTACGGCACGCGCGATAAACGCACAGGTAGCTAGCCCGCACTGGCACGCGGTCAGTCGTTTCCGTTAACGGGTGCGCCCAAAGCACAGCACGGAACCAGGGTAGAGCCCTCTCAGTAACAGGGGTCCAACCCCTCCACAGTAACCAAACCGGGGCCTTGCCCCTCCACAGTCCGCGCACCCTCGCCTGACTACCCTGGTTTGCCCTAGTGGGCCTAACAAGTCGGTGAAGGAGGCTAGCAGAACCCCGGGGCCCGTGGGGTAGCTAGTACTCTCCTAACACTACTAGCTCTCCTCGGTACTACGTACACGAGGGCCAACAAGTCGGTACAGAGCGGCCAATCCTAACCCCGGGTCCCTGGGGCGGCTGGCCCCACTCTGCACTAAACAAGTACAGGTACTTCCCTTGGTACTGCGTACCCAAGAGACAGTACAAACTACATCTCAGTTTCCATTCCTTTTTCTTTCCAGGAGTTCCACTCCTAATTCCCCGTAGGGTTCCAGCTATTTATCTCAGAACATCATATGTTTCACTTTCCAGATTCACGTTCTCAAAAATCCATGATCTCAATCATGTTTCTTTATTCATAACAGACAGCTATTAATTCAAATTACAGGCAGCTTTATATTCCTTTCCATTTTTTTCCAAGACTGCAGTATTATACATTCCACTAGTTCTTCCATCCTAGGGTTCATGTCACATCCTAGGATCTATCATACAACTAGTTTTCCAGCCCTAGGATTCATGCATCACCTAGGAGCTATCATTCCACACATTTCTCATTCCTAGGATTCATGCAATGTCCTAGCTTCTAGTTATGGTTCCATACTTTAACAGATTTTATTAATAAACTTAAGCCACTCTACCAGGTACAACGGGAGTAATGGGGGCGTGATCGGGAATCCCGCGCGCCTCCGCGACTCTCAAGACTGCAACCGAACGAGGTCCTATTACAAGGATCAAACACAAGGAGTGTCTCAAAACAGTGTATAGCTACTGTAGACGAGTAGAGGAATTAATTCTGAAGAGAACGCAACTCGAATCGCGGAAAACGGAGCCCGAACGGGCCCTAAATGGGTCGAAAAAGACGATACTGTGCAAAATCAGACGTCTGGAACTCCCTCGAGACGTCTTAAACGGTGGATCAGAGAATTACCTGTTCAGCGTGGTTTCCCAGACGTCCAGAAGTCTGCAGGGACGTCTTTCCTAGATCCCAGACGTCCGATGGTCCCTCAGGACGTCTGGAGGTCACTCCCGCCGTCTGGTACAACTTCCAGACGTCTGATTCGCAAAAGATGGCGAATCAGCAAACCTGCGCACAGCCAACCCCCTCCCTCAGTACGGTCAGTCGATGTTCACGGCCGTTTCGTGCGGATTTAAAGCGTATTATGTTGTAGTATAACCGACAAAACGTTCGAACAAATACAAAGTTTTTATTACTCGAAGACCGGAGTATCCGAGGTCGAACACAGGGAGCAAATGGAACTTACCACTAAATCAAAATGTAATTGAACACTCTAATTTACTCAAAATATCAATTCAGGTATGAATGTATGCGATTAAAAGGAGTTAGGGCAAAAAAAAATATGAAATTGGACGTCTGATCTTGTGATCAGACGTCTTAAAAGCATTTCTCCTTTTCTTCTTGATTATTCTTCTTCTTCTTCTTCTGCTGCAGTCTTTGCTCTTTCTTTTCTTCTTCTGATCTCTGCAAAGTCTTCACTTAGCTTCTCTGTGCCTTTGCTTCTGGCTTGCTCTTTTCTTTCTTCTCCTGCAAAGGCTTCTTTCTTGCTTCTTCTTCTCTTGCCTTGTTTCTTCCTCTTCTATTCTTCTCTGCCGTTCCTTCTTCTTTCTTTCTTTTCCTTCTCGCGGCCAAGTCCTTCTCCTCCTGCGTTCAGCCTGCCTGCACAGGAGCAAAACCTAACCCTTCTCCCTCTACCCGCGCAACTCTCTCTCTCAAGCAATTCACTCAAACCGCTCTCCCAGAGCCACAGCCATAATCGGGTCGGATCGTACCCGGGACCAGGCGCACCTGCAGGTGTGTGATGCGCGAGGAGTGCGTAGGTCTAGGTCGGGTCGGATCCGCCAGGTCCGCGTGGTCAGGCCGCGGACGAGGCGGGTGTGGGGTCAGTGAGGGACCTCACCCCTGTGCTTACTGAGGCGATAAGAGTAAAACACAAAAACAACTTATATGGTACCTGAGGGTTGAATTCCCACGATGTGGGACTATCTGGTCTCGCCTTCACGCACGCCTGCAGAAGCCTCGTCGTGCGATTGCCCCGCAGCTGCTGGCTCTGCTAGCGCTCCTTGGCTGGACTCGTGCACCTCGCGACACTCGCGCTAGTATGCAGCACCTGTAGCCTGGAAGACTGGGTGCCTGGAGCTTCGTGGGAGCTTCATCAGAGGTCGTCCATGGCGGCAGCGGCTCGAACCCTGTCATACACAAAACGCGCCTCTCGGCCAAATCAGAATAGCTAGAGACCTTCGCCGTGGCACGGCGAAGGCGGTGGGCAGTGCTGCAGGCCGCAGGTCGGCCTAGGCGTGTGTGCCTAGGTCAACCTGTGGCCGGAGATGGTGGGTTGGTCGGGGGGTGATTGTGGAGGGCTGGAGTGGCAGTGGTAGGGTGGAGTGTGTTCCTGGAGGTGAGGCGGAGCTTTCGAGGTGGTTGGCGAGCAGTGTGGAGGGCTGGAGTGGTGTGGGCGGCTCGCCGGAGTGCGGTCGGAGGCGAAGACGATGGAGGTGGTTAGCGTCTGTCGAGGGTCGATCAAGGGAGATAACAGGGGGAAACGATAGAGGAGAGGATGGAGAGGAGTTCTAACCTAACTGTAAGGACGAAAGGGGACAGAAGGCGGACAACAGTACTTGCTGTCGCCGGAGAAGATGACGCCCAGTGGGGGAGAACGGCGGCGACGACGGGGTTGAGGCGGCGTGCGCTGGTACTGCGCGACGCGGAGGGAGGTCAGGAAGCTAACTCTGCCACTGGTTTTGTGGCAGAGCGAAGAGGGAGGGGAGGGGGGCTCGCCGGAGCTAGCTGGGGCATTTGGCCGAGCAGGAGGAGAGGAATTGAAGGGGGAAACTCGGCCAAATCAAGCTCAGCCTCTTCGGCCGGAGTTGTGGGTTCTTATATAGGCGCTGGACTTGGTGTGCAGGGCGTGAAGGGCACGTAATTGCCTGAGGTTGGTCGCCGGAGATGGAAAGGAGTTAGGATACCCAAATCTCTCGTGCGTTCGTACGAGAGATTGGGTTCACACCAACGATTGTAATTGACTTTATAAGGAAGGGAATTCCTCAGAGAATCCTCCTTCCATTTCTGGAAGGGAATCTCTGAGGGATTAGAGAGCAATCCCTCTCCGAATCTCGCCGGAGCTCGGTTCTGCCCTAGCAATGGCGGCAGGACCGGTTTGCAAAGGAGGCGAAAAACCTAGGGGGTTCTCTGCAACGGTATTCAAAAGATAGGGACCAATTTGTGATTTGGGTGTACTAAATTGCAAAGTAGGTCAAGATGACCCCTCCTTAGGTCCAAATTTTGGTACAAACCTAATTTGGACCTAAGGAATCCAATGGAGACGTTAGATTTCAGGTTTGACCTCGTTTGACTGGATATTTTGCGTAAAAACCCAAATTAGGTTAATTGAAGAGCTAGGACCCTAATCTAGGTCAAACTAGGTTCCAAAGGCCAAATTAAGTGTTCTAAACCCTAGAGTATGTTTTTCCATGATTTGTAGAGGGTTTACTTGCTTTTTGTTCTGACCGAAACCTTGTTAATTTAAGCGGGTCTGTTTTAGGGTTACCAAGTGTCTTTTAGTTCTTTAGATTGCACATGAACCCATTTCTGATTGACTCAACCCACTTTTTATCTCATTTAGACCATTTGACCTATGTTTTGCCTCTAAGAAATCCTGTTTATCTACTGCAATGGTAAAATTGCAGTTTTAACCTTTATTTCATGTTTTCTTCTCAGAGCACTTGTTCCTTCAGTTAGGCCTTCTTCTAGGTTATGTAGGAGCTTTTATCTTCTTTATTGGGTCAAAATGAGCTAGTTATGGCTCATGATGAGGCTCTCATCAGTCGACAAGAAGGAAGAAGAAGGCGGAAACTCACCTTTCAGACGTCTGTATGATCTTACAGACGTCGACCTTGCCGTCTGGCTATCAATCCAGACGTCTGATTCTGGAAATTTTTCCAGAATCAGGACCCTGCTCGGCCTCCGCTCGCGACGCCGCCCGCGTCGCACCTCGCGCTCCTGCTGCTCAGACCGCAGCAGGTCCCTCTCCGCGTCGCTCCGCGCCCCCTGCGCCCTCCGCCAGCCGGCCAAGCCGCTCCGGCGAGCTCGCCCCCACGGCAGAGCTCCACCCTCGCACGCCGCACCTCCGCGCTCACTGCGGCCGCCGCTGCCGCCCTCGCGTCCGCTCGCTCTCGCGCACAGGAAGGAGAAGAAGAAGGAGGCGATGGAGACGGGAGGGGAGGCGCGCCCCTTTTAACGCCGCGCGGAGAGGAGAGAGGAGGTGGCAGGCCGCCTGCAGCCGCAGAGAGAAAAAGGGGGAAAAAGCGATCTACACGCTCAGGCGCGCAGGCGACCTGCGTGTGTCGAAAATAAGGGATTTCCAGACATCTTGAAACTATCCCAGACGTCTTATCAGACATCTGGTTGTTATCCCAGACGTCTTGTCCGACGTCTGAGCCACCTCCCAGACGTCTTAAAAGACGTCTGGGGCACACATTCGTTACACCCGTATGGTTCATGCATAGCATTCATCTCATTTCATCATACTAATCACAATATGATTTCTTAAACACATAACAGGCAGCTCGTGATTCAACAGAATAAGAACTCATCACAGCAATTAAACATTCAAGTTCTCACAGTAGGGCTTTAACCACATGCATTATCAATTTATAACCAGCTAGGTTCATGCGACAAATATTAACATTCACATTCTATGTCCTAGGGTTCATCTCACGTCCTAGGTTTCAAGTAGACAATTCTAATTTAGCATGCACCTTAAGAAATTTAAACCACAGGAGTAGAGAGGACCACTCTACTTAGGTAAACGGGAGATGTGGGGGCACGAACAGTAGACCTCATAGCCCCCGCAGATCTTGTGCGCACCATGGATGGATGCCCTATCCAACATGGTTGGTCAAACTAGACATTAATACTTTGACAAATGTTTCATCAAGTCAAAACTAGCTCAAACAATGGGTAAACGATCTCAGCACATAGGAAAATCTGACAGAAGGCCAACGGTACTTCATTTGGGCCCTAAACCAACCCAAACACCCTTCCCGGTTCACTTGAACCGGACCAGGCCGGTGGTCCAGTTGGACCGGCCTCCTGATGCCTAAAATAGGGAAATCAGACTAATATTAGACACTGGGGTGAGTCCCAGACGTCATAAAAGTGAGCAAAATCCTCACCTTGCTCTTTGTGTCAGTTTCCAACATCTGAAACCCTTCACAGCCGTCTGAGGGTGTCTTCAGATGTCCGGAACTGCTCCTGGTCATCTGGGAGGAAGGTCAGTCGTCTAACGATACTTCCAGATGTTCTAAAGTGCCTTTATCGCAGTGCCAACGCATCTTCCCAACCTTTGACACTTGTGCAGGCACGCGCAGCAGTAGGTTAATGTCTACGGTTGCTACAGTAGGGTGTACAGACATCAAAAGCTCGGGTAAGGAAATTACCTTTGAAATCCACGTGCTTTTAAACGTCCTGAGCTCCCTCCGAACATCCAACAACCCCTCCAGATGTCTAGTAAACAACGTAGATGTTTGGAATTGTGGAAAAATGCCTCCGTAGAACCCTTCGCGAAGCCTCCCTCTCACACCAGGAACTGCAGCAGCTCCTACAATGGCACGAAGCACCCTCAACCTCCTCTACGCAAGCTCTCCCCACTCACGGTCTCGTCCTCTCCTTCGTGCTCTCTAGAAACTCCTCCTCGCGAGCTTACGCTCCAACAGCTTATCCTCCTTGCGCAGGTAGGGATGCAACGGTGAAGGAAGGGAGAGGTGTGTGGGTGCATCGTTCGAGGTTGGAGGGGGTGGGGTAGGTGTTGTAGACTCGAGTAGGTGATGAGCACCTCATCATGAACCCTAACTAGCACTTTTTGACCTAAATAATTGAACAAAAGCTCCTACAAAATCAAAGGGTAGACCTAAATCTGGGAATTACAAATCTAAGAATAAAACAATTCATAAGGGGTAAAACTGTAATTTTACCATTACATTGCATAAACGAGATTTCTAAGGGTCTAAGCATAGGTCAAATGAGCTTAATAAGAGAAAAACTGGGATGATTTGATCAGGAAAGGGTTATGACAAAATCTGGGAATTAAATGACATTCTGTAGCCCTAAAACAAAAGCACTTTAATTCACAAAGTTTCAGGTAAGATAAAAATCAATTAAATCCTCTAAAATTCATAAAAAAATATTCCATAGGGTTTAGAACCTTCAATTTGGCCATTGGAACCTATCTTGACCTAAATTGAGAACCATACCCAATTTTTGACCTAATTTGGATTTTTATGCAAAATATTTGGTCAAACTTGTTCAAACCTAAAATCCAACCTCACCATTGGATTCCTTAGGTCAAAATTAGGTTTATACCAAAATTTGGACCTAAGGGTTGGTCACTTTGACCCACTTTACAAAATGATCCTCAACAATTACTTTTTGACCCTTAGCTTTTTAACTTTTGCAGAGACCCCCCTACCTTTCTCATCTCTTTCTTCAAAAGGGTCCCTCTACCCCCGCACTGTGCAGGCCCTACCTCCGGTGACTTTTCGCGGAGGATGGCGCTGCACAGACCTGGGGAGCCGACCCCATATTTGAAAGGACTCCTCGCGTTGTCCTCTTCTACATGGGTCGGCTCCCATGCCCTGCCGACCACCATACCTCTCGTACGAACGCACGAGAAGTATGGGTCTTTCTCCGACCATGCCTCTGGCAAGGAGCCCATGTCACCTCCTCGAGTTTCCCTCCCAGCCAGCACCTATTTAAGGAACGGCAGCCCCTACCGCTTCCTTCGAGCTTGTTTTGGCCAAGGAAATACTTCAATCTTTGTCTCCTCCTCCGGCCATTCGCCCGCAGGCTCCGGCAACCCTCCTCCGCTCTCGTCGCCCTGCCACCATACCAGTGGCAGGGTTACCTTCGCCGTCGTCCACGATGCCTGGCCATACTAGCAGGCACCCTCCAACACCTCTTCCTCTTCGCCATCTTCTTCCCTGGGCACTGTATTCTCCGGCAACGGCAGCACAGCCGCTCGTCGCCTCCTCCCCCTCCTTCGTTTGCTAAGTAGGTAACAACTATTCCCCTTTTTCCTTTCTTCATTTCCCCCTTATCTATATCATAAATCACTCACTGCCACACGACGACCACCATCACCTTCTCCACCTCTGGTAGACCACCGGCGAGGTGCAGCCACCGCGTCACACCTCTACACGCCTCGCCAGACACCCCACGAGCTCCGCCACAACTCACTAATCACAACCCCCTTCTCCATTCACTGCCACACACTCCTGACACACCCCCCAAACAAACCCACCTGCACAGCCACAGGGCGACCTGGGCACGCACGCCTAGGTCACCCCGTGGCCAGCTGTCCCCTTCTTCACCTTCGTCGTGATACGGCGAAGGTTTTCCTGTAGTCTGACAGGGCCGTTTTCATGTCTTGCAGATCCTAACCTCGGCAGCCATTGACAACTGCAAGCAGCTTGCTTGCTTCAGCACTCCAGGCCACGACCATCCCAGGTCTCTGCCTCAGGTTGTGCAGAAGATACTCGCACATGCTTCGGGGCTATCAATTGGCATCAAACGCAGCAACAGCTGCTACGATCAGGGAAGCCTACTGCTGCAGGCGCAAGCGCGGAAGCAGGTGGGACTTTAGTCCCACCTCAGAAGCTTGCGAGCAAGCACCCCCGCTTAAATTGAATTTGTGTTTCAAGCTTATCGCCTCAAAACACACTGGGGTGAGGTCCCTCGCCCCCCCTGCCAAGTCTCGTCCGCAACACTTCCCCCGCGGACCTGGCACTCGGATCCGACTAACCCTACCTGTGCACACCTCGCGCACCACCTACGTCGGTGTGCCTGGTCCCGGGCGCGTCACCCTACTCGCATACCCGGTTAAGGCTCTGGGAGAGCGAACCCTGGAGTGAATTTGAGAGAAAGGGACGTGGGGAGGATAGGGGTTAGGTTTTGCCTAACCGTGCACTATGCAGGAAAGCAGGAGAAGAAGGAGGAGGAAGGAGTGCAGCAGTGAGAAGAAGAAGAGAAGGAGAAAGAAGGAAGAAGAAGAAGAAATCAGGAAAGGACTTACACAGCAAAGGAGGAAGATGAAGGCGGCACTATAGCCGCAGAGAAGATGAGGCAAAGAAAGAAAGAAAAAGAAGGACTAGGCACACAGCAGAGAAGAAGAGAAGAAGAAGAAGAAGCCAAGAGGAAGAAGAATCAGCAGCAACGGCAGCTGAAAGGAAAAGGCAAAACACTGTAGCAAGTGGAGTTTAAGTCGTCTGACCCTTAGAGTCAGACATCTGAAAAGAGAAAGAGAGAGGCAGACAAAAGGAGAAAGAGAGTGAAGAACAGAAGAATCAATTTTCCTTTCTTTAATCTTTTTTTTTGTAAAATAGTATATATATTGTAAATTGTGATTTTGTATGCTTCTAAAATCAAGTGTTGCTCCCTGAATTCGACCTCGGAGATTTTCTATTTTCGAGTAATAAAATACAAACAAACCGATCGGTCCAAAGCCGCTACCAATTTTTGGCGCCGTTGCCGGGGAGTAACGAGCATTTTAGAAGCTATTAAATCACAATTTCTGATTGACTACTGACTTGATCTTTCTTTTGTTGTGCAGGCATAGGAAGACAAGAAGAAACAAGCAGCCTCACAACAACTACACCAATGGACAGGTAATCTTCTATCCTCTCTCTTAAGCCCCTTAAATTCTAAAGAGAAAAAAAAAAGAAAAAGAAAAAGAAAAATCAATCTAGGGTTAACTGTCTTCTATACATAGTAATTCACAAAGTTGCCTGCTCTTAAATTTCAACACATTTTATCTGCATATCCACTTAAGGTAATTAGGGCTAAAACCTTCTTACTTGAGCTCTAGTTACCCAATCCTGAGGCAACTAATTGGACAAATTAGAGCCAACCTACGATTCTAAGCTAGGATTTTAGAGATACCTTCTAATCAAGAACTGAAAATTTCAAAAAGAGGTGTGCCTAAACCATTGTTTGAAAAGACCTATTAAGTGAAACCTTAAGCAATCCGGCTCTTAATTCACTTGAACCATAAAAGAAAGGACCTAATAAACTCTCTCAAGAACTAATAAGTGAAGTTGATCTCTTGGATCAACCAACCTTTAAATTAGGTCACTTTTTGCACACAAAAAGTTTAAAGTTCAAGTGAAATCCTAAGCACCTTGATCTTAATTAAAACTGGTAGACTTAAGAGGTCAAGATCCCCATTCTAGTCTACCTAGAATCTCAGTGACAAGAGAGGTCAGGTGGGGGAAACCTTGTAACCCGTGGGGGTGCTCTACCGTGTAGGGGTCTTCGCGGGACTCACCCTCTCTGGCTGCCCAGGTAATTCTCAGGTGGACGATCTTCTAATTAAAGGGTATCATCCGCCCCAAACCTCTATAATCACCCAACATTTTGGGTGTCTTGATTGGGTCCAACACCTTCTAATCTCGTCCAATCCATTAATGCATGTTCGATAGGAGGTCCTTGAAACCTCCTCTAGAAATCCACTCTCCCCGAGGCCAAGCCTCGATACCTTTGTTTGTGCGACAACCACTTCACATAGACCTCTCTTCTGACTCTGAACCTACTTCCCCTTCTTCTTCCACAATGGCTCAGCCTGTTGAAGAAGAGAATAATCTTGAGCACCAGCTCTAGCGATTCAATGATCTCTTCCAAAACTTCATGAACCCACCGCAGTGCCCCATGATGCGAGATCACTATAATCCTACTGCGGTGGCAATTAAGCCTCGAGTCAGAATCCCGACTGGAGGACCTGATTCCGAATTGAAGCCCAACATGATTCATGTTATACCTAAATTCTATGAGATTAACTCTGAAGACCCCTTCCAGCATATCAAACAGCTTAAGCATCTGGCCCAGACTTTCGGGTCAGATGCACAGAATCGGGATATCTTGCTCATGAAGATGTTCTCTTTCTCCCTTATGGACAAGGTAGCTCATTAGTATTAGACATAGACCCGCCCGATCAACACTTGGGAAGAACTTCAATCCGAGTTTTTGAAGAAGTTCTTCCCCGTTGGTCGGACAAACGCCTTGCGCCATCAGATTACCCACTTTACGCAATAGACAGGAGAACTTCTTCATGAGACATGGGATCGATTCCAGGATCTCATGAGAAAGTGCCTCCATCACGGAGTTCCTAAATGGAAACAGGTCCGGTCTTTTTACAAGGGACTCCGTAAAGATATTAGACTGTTCGTCAATGCAACTTGCGGAGGGAATATCATGGGTCAACATGAAGACACCGTGTGGGAGATTCTCGAGAATATGTGAGAGAACTCCATCAACAATGACTTCATGAGATTATTCGACTGGACGAATACCCATGCAGCAACGAACCTTAGGGGAGCAAATGAGACGCAGGGCCTGTCCGCATCAGTCGACCTGGAATTAATGGCTAGTCGATTGGACAAGGTCTAAATTATTGAGAAGAAGGTGGATGAGCTGACTCAACACCTACAGCGAGCCACCTTTGCACAAAACTCCTTCGCACAACCACCTCCCGTACGGGAAACTGTGCAGAACATTTTTCACCGACTTTCTCCTGGGATGGACATGTATCCACCCCCATCCAACTCCAGGACCGGAGGGACCTCCGATCCTTTCTATTCTTTCCAAGGGAACCCCACTCCCCCATTCTCCGACTTTCCTGAGGCTCCTCAGACCTGCGAGGACCTCAACGCCATCCAGAATGACCCATTTTCCACCACCTACAACCTTGGATGGCGAAACCATCCCAATTTCCAATGGGCGGGAAATTCTCAGAACCCAAGACCACCCTTTCAGCCCCGTCCATAAGCCCCTCGTCCTTACCAGCCGCCTCAGCCTCAGCCCAACACCACTTATCCATCTGGGCCCAACCAGAATCAAATGTCCCTTATCCTCCAGACTTTGGCTGACATTCAAAGAACGAATGTGGCTATCCAGAAGCAACATAAGGATGAAATCACAGAGGTCCGCAACCAACTCGCCCAGTTGGCAAATTCTCGCCAACTTGGCACACTTCCTTCTCAGCCTCTTCCGAAGCCAAATAGCGTGCCGGCCCAGCGGCGCGTTATGAACCCAAACCCGAGCCAAGAACACATGATCTAACAGGCCCCTTCTATTCATCACCCGACGGGATGGAAGCTTCAACCACCTATGCGGGTTACCAACAGCAGCAGCCCATCCTACCAACCCCCAACAAAACCAGGCAAGACTAAATTCGGTAACAACCCGTAGTGGTAAGGCAACCCAAGATCCACCTTATCTAGACCACTACAAGCCTGGTAGTGACCCAAACCCTAGGACAGTTATCCAGGATGTTCCTATCCCTGTCCCAGATCAAAAACCCAGACCTATCATAGAGGAACCAACCAAGATTCCATTTTCCGAGGCCTTGACCAAGGGAAAGAGGACAGCTAAACCCGTGGCTCCCGAGGAGGACCTGATCAAGCTCTTTGAGCAGGTCCAAATAAACATCCCCTTGATGGATGCAATCCGTCACGTACCGGCTTACGCACGATTCTTGAAGAACGTGTATACTCCTCAGCGTAAGCCGCGAACCAAGAGTGGGAGTCTCATTGTACTATCAGAGTAAGCCAGCTCTGTAATCCTGAGTAAACTCCTACCCAAGGCAAAAGACCCAGGCACTCCCCTGATTTCATGCAAGATTGGTGAAACCCAGTTTGATAAAGCACTATTAGACCTAGGTGCCTCCATAAACTTGATACCCACATCCCTACTTAACCACCTAGAAGAATCCGAACTGAAACCAACTGAGGTGACATTGCAGTTAGCCGATCGATCTATCAAGTCACCTAAGGGAATTCTTGAGGATGTTATTGTTAGGGTACGGGATTTCTACTTCCTTGTAGATTTTATAGTTCTGGACATGGACGCACCTGAAAATCCAAGGGATACACCAATCATATTAGGGAGACCTTTTCTGGCCACTGCAAGGGCCAATATAAGTTGTGAAGAGGGCCAAATAGAGCTGAAATTTGGAAATCAGACTCTTAAGATTGATATCTTTAAGGCCCAACAAGGGATTAATTGTAGTGTCGTTGAACAAATTTGTAACATCAGAAACGTGGTTGATGAACCACAAATTAAGGACAACATGATTATCCCCCATCAACCACAAGAAGATCTTAAACCGCAATTAGAGGAGTCAGAACTTGATCCAGACAGACCTATAACTCCTACCCTTGTACCCCACACTCACTCTGAACTACCCACTGCTGCTGATAATCCCATTCTTGAACTCAAACCCCTTCCCGATCATTTGAAATATGTCTTTTTGGGTTCCAATCAGACACTTCCGGTGATTATAAACTTCAAACTCACACTTGACCAGGAATCCCATCTGATTGTTGTTCTCCAGCAACATCGTAGAGCCATTGGTTGGACTCTTGATGATTTGACTGGAATAAGTCCCTCTTATTGCACACACTGCATTTATTCTGAAGAGGGTGCACAACCTTCACGTGAGATGTAGAGACATCTGAATCCTAATCTGCAAGAGGTCCTGAAAAAGGAGATCATTAAGTGCTAGAAGCAGGGATCATTAGTAACTGGCGGTAGGGCGTATCCTGTCTTTATGATTATTTATGGTTTACAATCGTTGTAGTATATGACAAAACAGCTACCAGATTACTACAGAAATTTTTTACTTGGAATAATAAGTTTTCCCAAGGTCGAACTCAGGGAGCAACTAGAATTTTAGAAGTATAAAAGTTCTCAATTATGTTACAAAAATAAGAAGAGAGAGAGAGAGATAGATAGAGAGAGTTTTGTTGGCTTCTTCTTCTCTCTTCTTTCTTCTCTCTTTTCTTCTTCTTGGTCGTTCCTCTTCTTCTTCTTTCTTCTTTCTTCTTTTCTTCCTGCCTTCTTTTTTCTTTAACCTGCGGCTGTGGTGATCTGTTTCTTCTTTCTCCTCTCTTTTTCTTTCTTTCTTTCAGCTGCAGAGTCTTCCTTTCTTCTCAGCCTACCTTGTTCTTTTCTTCTTTCTCTTCTCTGCTTCCCTCTTTCTTCTCTTTTCTTACGGCTATGTCATCTTTCTTCTTTATCTTCCTTCTTCTTGCTCCGGCCGCTGCCCTTCCGTCAACTGACTTAATGCTCAGACAACTTAACTGTGGGTTTGCTACAGTGCGGCTTCTTCTCTTCTTCAGCTCCTCCCCTTCCTTTCTTCTTCAGCTGCTCAATGCGGCTAAAGCTTCGGTCGCTCCTCCTCTCTTCTTCTTCCTTAGATTGCTTCTTCTTCTTCTTTCTTTCTTTCTTTCCTGCGCGCACACACAATGGTCAGTGCAAAACCTACCCTACCCTTCCCCGCATCTCTCTCTTTCTTAGAATCTCTCTTAGGAATGCTCTCCCAGAGCCGGGTAATCAGGTTCGGGTAGCGCGCCCGGGACCAGGCCCACCGGCGTGCGGTGGTGGGCGAGGAGTGCGTGGTCGGGTAATCGGATCCGGCCCAGACCCGCGGGGCATGAGCGCGGGCGAGGGCGAGCGAGCGCGTGGCACGCTGAGTGCGGGTGAAAAGGACCTGACCCCTATGTATCAAAGGCAACAAGCCTGATACACTTTTCCAATTTAAGTGTGGGCGCTCGGCTGAACACTTATGAGGTGGGACTAAAATCCCACCTCCAAATCACGTGCTCGCAGGCGAGGGAGCTACTGCCAATTGGGGCAGCTGCGAAGCTCACGACCCAATTGTAGGCCTGGGTGCCTTCGCAGCAGCTGTCCGCGCTGCCTGGGATGTGCGCCTGGGCTGGAGAAAGCCTGGAGCTACGAGCGAAGGAGCTGCAGCAGCTCAGCAATGGCGGCGAGGGGGCTCTGACCTGAAAACACAATGACGGCCTCTCGGCCACATCAGAAAACGTAGGAAGCTTCGCTGGAGTGTGGTGAAGACGGTGCGGGGGTCGGCGAGGTGCGAGAGCTCGTGTGGAGGTAGACCTAGGTCAGACTGTGCGCAGGAAGATGGGCTTGTTCGGGGGGTGGTCGGGCGGTGATTGGCAATGAATGGAGAGGGGGGATCGGTTGAGTGGAGTGAGGGGGAGCCTCTGGGCTGGTCAGCGAGGGGTGAGGAAGTCTGTGGAAGTGGGATGGCCTCGCCGGAGAAGGTGACTGGAGATGAGGAAGATGGAGTTGGACAGTGGCGATCGGGTGGTTGAAATGGCAAATTAATAGGGGAAAATTACAAGGAAGAGAGAGAGGAAACTTTGTACCAATTTACTCGATGAAGGGGGAGAGAGCATCATCCAGCTCGTGCCTGCCGGAGCTGAGGGCAAAGATGCCCGGGAGGAGAGTATCAGCGACAAGGAGGCGATCGGAGGGCGCCAGCTGGTACGACCTATCGCGAACGACAGGACAGAGTAAACTCTGCTGCAAGTAGGGCAGCAGAGCGACGAGGAGGAGGAGGAGAAGATCGTCGGAAGCTTCGGGCGTTCTGACCGGAGGAGGAAGAGATGAAGTGCGAGGTATTTCTCCGCCAGAGGAAGCTTGAAGGAGACGGCAGACCTTGCCGCTCCTTATAAAGGCCCTGGCGCGGAGAGGGAATCGAGGTGGCGACGTGCCAGCCTCGCCGGAGAGTGGCCGGAGAGGATATCCATGCCTTCGTGCGTTCGCACGAGAGGCATGGTTGATGGCAGAGGGCAGGAGAGGGTCCCTAACATAGAGGACGTCGCAGGGAACCCTCCGTCTGTTCTAGAGGACGGCCGCCCTGCCTTGCGCGGTGCCATCCTCCGCACAAGGTCGCCGGAGGCATGGCGCTGCGCAGAAGTGACAGGGAGGACCGTTCTGCAAAGAATGACGTGAATTTGGGGCCTAAATGTAAGGGTTTCAAAAGATAAGGGTCAAAAAGTAAATTAAGAGGACCAATTTGTAAAGTCGGTCAAGATAGTCTTTTCTTAGTCCCAAGTTTTTATACTATATGAATTTGAATCTAAGGATTTTAATGGTAAATTTTGATTTTAGGTTGGACCATGTTCGACCGGTCAATTTACGTAAAAATCTAAATTAAGTTATTAATTGGGCATGGTTCTCATTTTAGGTCAAAATAGGTTTTAAAGGCCAAATTGAAGGTTATAAACCCTAGGGGATATTTTTCTATGAATTTTAGAGGGTTTAGTTGATTTTTATCCTACCTCAAACCTCGTGAATTAAAGTGGGTTTGTTTTAGGGTTACATAATGTCATTTAATTCCTAGAAGTTGCTATAACCCTTTTCAGATCATATCATCCCACTTCCCTTCTCATTAAGCTTGTTTGACTTATGTTTGGACCCTTAATTACCCTATTTGCATACTGCATTTGTGAAATTATAGTTTTACCCCTGATGATTTGTTTTATTCTTTAACTCAGAATTCACTGAGTTAAACCTCTCTTTGGGATTTGTAGGAGCTTTTTCACACATATTTAGATTAGATTGTGCTAGTTAGGGTTCATGATGAGGTTCTCATCAATCATCTACCCAATCTCCGATAGTCATTGGGTAAGCCCAATCCAGGTTTTGCCTAAGAAGGCAGGGCTCACCACCATCACGATTGAAACCGGAGAGGTCATACCTACCCATATAGCCAACTCGTGGATAGTCTGCATAGATTACCGAAGACTCAATTCCTCCATGAAGAAGGATCATTTTCCACTACCGTTTATTTATCAGATTCTCGAGAAGTTAGCGGGAAATAGATTCTTCTACTTTCTTGACGGGTACTCCGGTTACAACTAAGTGGCAATTCATCCAGAGGACCAAAAGAAGACCACGTTCACCTGCCCCTTCGGGACTTACACGTTCCAAAGGATGCCTTTCGATCTCTGCAATGCACCCGCGACTTTTCAGCGGTGCATGCTTGCCATATTCTCTGATATGGTAGGTGATTATCTGGAAGTCGTCATGGATGACTTCTCAGTTTTTTGGGCATCATTTGACGATTGCCTCCAGCACTTGGTTCACATACTCAGGCATTATATTGACGTAAATCTGGTTCTTTCCTAGGAAAAGAGCCACTTTATGGTGCCTGAAGGGATCGTCCTGGGACACTTAATTTCTGAGAGAGACATCCAAGTGGATCGAGCCAAGGTTAGCCTGATTTCTAAACTTCCTATGCCTAGCTCGATCAGGTACATCTGATATTTTCTATGGCACATCAGCTTTTACTGTCGTTTCATCCCTGATTTCTCAAAAATTGCGTGCCCCCTGACCAGTCTTCTCTCCAAGGATGTACCCTTTGAGATTTCCAAGGAATGTACTCAAGCTTTTGAGATCCTTCGTGACCGAGTCACCCAAGCCCCGATCCTACAGTCCCCTGATTGGTCTCAACCCTTTGAGATCATGTGCGATGCATCTGACTTCGCTGTAGGAGCGATTTTGGGGTAGAAGATTGACGGGAAACCCGTGGTCATCTACTATGCTAGCAAGACACTTGACGAGGCTCAACGTAACTACACGATTACAGAGAAAGAGTTGCTAGCTATAGTATTTGCCCTCAAAAAATTCAGATCTTATCTCCTGGGTTCCCATGTCATAATCTACTCGGATCACACAGCTGTGAGGCATCTCCTTGCAAAGAAGGACGCGAAGCCTCGATTAATCCGATGGATCTTGTTGTTGCAAGAATTCGACCTTGAGATTCACGACAAGGCGGGAAGACAGAATGTGGTAGCTGACCACTTGTCTCGCCTTCCTTCTGAGATCATCGGCACTTCTGGATCCATTACGGAGCATTTTCCTGATGAGCACCTCTTGGCTATTGGTACAGGCTTCCATGGTTTGCTGATATAGTAAACTACTTGGCATCACACCAGATCCCGTCTGATTGGCCGAAGGCCAAGAAAGACAAGTTGCACTCCGATGCCAAGTACTACATCTAGGAAGACCCGTACTTACTCCGCATAGGTGCTGACCAAATTATCCGACAATGTGTCCCGGAAGTCGAAATCAATGATATTCTCCCTTTCTGCCATGACCAGGCATGCGATGGCCACTTTTCTGGGCACAAAACCGCATCAAAAATCCTCCAATGTGGCTTTTACTGGCCCACTATCTTTAAGGATGCATATAGTCACTATAAGGCATGCAGTCATTGCCAAACTTTGGGCAACATAAGCCATCACGACATGATGCCATTACAGCCGATTCTCGTATGAGAGATTTTTGATATTTGGGGGATTGATTTTATGGGCCCCTTCCCTATCGCGGACGGTTTCGAGTACATGTCGCTGTGGACTACGTGTCAAAATGGATTGAAGCCATTCTAACCTGAGCCTGTGATCACAAGATCGTCATCAAATTCGTTCATCAGAATATCTTCTCACGGTTCGGGATTCCTCATGCGATCAACTCTGATGGAGGGACCCATTTTACCAATGCTCAGTTTAGGTCACTGATGACCAAATACGGGGTGTCTCACTGAATCTCTACTCCTTACCACCCCCAGACTAATGGTCTAGCTGAGCTATCAAATCGGGAGATCAAGAAAATCCTGCAGGTTACTATTTGACCTGACAGGAAGGATTGGTCATCCTGACTTCCGGAAGCTTTGTGGACTTATAGGACCGCCCACAAGATCCAATTAAGCATGTCTCCTTTTAGACTGGTGTACGGGAGGCATGTCACCTTCCCGTCGAACTGGAGCACAAAGCCTATTGGGCAGTACGGAGCTGCAACTTAGGTCTTTCTAAGGCTGGAACCCACAGAAAGCTTCAAATAAGCAAGATTGATGAATTATGCCTTGATGCGTATGAGAACTCGCGAATCTACAAAGACCCCCACAGACCTTCTCACCGCACGCCACCACTGCTAACGCCTTTGCAGCATCCACGCGATCCTCCTGAGGTGATTTAATGTGGTCGTGAGGCTGTTCTTTTGCATTTCAGGTATACGCTGTCCGTCGCTGTTGCCGCCATCATCTCTGACATTATCCACCCGCCTCCAGCCACTTTAGGTTCTAATAACACTCCCAGGTGTTGCGGAAGGAGATCACAAAGTAGCCTAAGCACTTGATTGAGCAAGGGAAGACCAGCGTAGTGCCAATTGGAGAAGGTTCCATCAGCAATCGCATGCGAAGAGAAGCGGTGGGATTTAGTCCCATATCGTGGGATTTGGAGGTGCAGCTATGACATAAAGTGATTTTGTGATATCGGTTGTTTGCCTCAGACACTTGGGGGTGAGGTCCCCGCTCACCCTTCACTCCTCGGCAGCAATCTCACGCCCGCAACCCTGGACCCGGTTATGCATACTCGTATACCCGATTATCCGGCTATCTGAGAGAAGAGGAGAGGAGGAAAGGAAAGAAAAGAGAGAGCGGGGGAGGGGAGGGTTTTGCTCTCTGAAGTACCCAGTGTAACAATTAGCCGTGAGTCTCCTTGTGTGCTGGGAAAGAAAGAAGAGAAGGACTACAGAGAGGGAAGGTTTGAAAAGAAGGCCCTGAGAAGAAGAAGCTAAGGCAGAGAAGAAAAGAAGAAGGGTCGTGCCAGGAGAAAGGAAGAAAAGAAAAGAAGAGCCAAGGAAGAAGAAAAGAGAAGGCTTGCTGAAGAGGAAATGAAGAAGAAGAGAAGAGGAGAGTTAAAGGTAGAAGAAGAAGGAGAAGACTTGAGAAAAAAAGAAGAGGGTAAGGCAGAAAGATAAGGCTGAAGGACTGTGCCTGAGACTCTGAGAAGAAGCTAAGAAGAATAGAAGCTTGAAAGTGCTGTGATGATAATGTCATCATCATCCATATCTAGCTTTAATTAGTCACATTCCATTGATAAATGCTCCTACATAACCGTTAGAAGATCGTAATTAATTGCAAATCCATTCTGAAAGATAAATAGTAAAACATGGGTAAAACTATAGTTTTAACAAAATATCCTAATTGCAAAACAATCATGGGGTTTCCTAGGGGTTTATTAAAGGTCAAATGGTCATAAATGTCTAATAAGTGAGTTCATGCAAACAACAATGGGTTTTCATATGTTTCAAGGATTAAATGACATCTGAAACCCTAAAAACAAACCCGCTTAATTCACTGAAGTTTTGGCCAGGATAAAATTCACCTAAACCTTCTACAAATCATAGAAAAATAATTCTTAAGGTTTGGTATCTTTGATTTGACCATTGGAACCCAATTTGATCTAAAACATAATCTCAGACAAATAATTGCCTTAATTTTGATTTCTACGTAATTTACCCAATTAAAATTAGTCAAATCCTAAATCCGACTTCACCATCATATTCCTTAGATTCAAATTAGGTTTATACCAAAATTTGGACCCAATCAGAGATCATCTTGACCTAGTTTGCATTTCAGTCCAAATAAACTCTTTTTATCACACAATGACCCCTAACTTTTGAAATCCTTACAAAGACCCCCCCAACTTCTTCATCTTCTTCACGAAAAAGCCCCTGCTGCCATTGGGGTCAAACCCGACCTCCAAGCATCATTGACCGACCCAAATCCTACTCTAATGGCTATTAAATCCACCAAAATTGATGGGATTGATGTTCACACCTAGGCAAACAATCTAAGATCAATTTGAAATCCCAAGTCTCCATGGATTGCTCGTACGAACGCACGAGATTCATGGGTTCCTTTCCTTCAAGCCCAATTCATGGAATCCCTCTTTCCTGATCCAAAGCTTCTCCTGAACCTCTATAAAGAGCCAACGTCACAACCTTGCTTCCTTAGCTAGGTTTGGGGCCAAAATCTCTTCTTATTCCCTACCTCCGGCCCCTCCCCTACCAAGCTCCTGTGAGTCCCTCCATCCACCTTTCTCGTCCACCCACATAGATAATAGCGGGTGGATCCTTCTTCCCCACGATTGTCCACGTCTTGTGGTACCTGCTGATGCCCTCTCCCGCCTTTCCTCACCGCTCCTATCTCCGGAGAACTTCACCTTCCATGACGTCAACCTGCCAACACCAGTGCCAATCCTTAGCCCTTCGTCCCATTAGACTAGGTAGTTAGGTTTAGTTAGATCCTTAGTTTATTTTTCCTCACTCAAAACCCAAAAACACCCCTCGACGCCTCCAATCACCTTCATCTTCATCCGCTCTAGCCACCTCTCCGGCGAGGCGTTTCCTCCACCTCACACTTCCAACAACCTTGCCATCTACTCCACAACCTCTGCCACATCACCACGAACAAAAGCCCTCTCTTTATTTCATCGTTCATACTCTCACGACCACCACCGGACAAACCCATCACCGGCCTTCGTCCCTGACTCCATCCAACCACCTCACGACCTATCACGGCACGCCACCGCCACCAACATTTTTGCCGCATTCACGCAAAGCTCTTGAGCACTTTTTGTTGGTGCTAGAGCACCACGATCATTTGTTTTGATGATAACAAAAAACGTGTCATTTAACATTTGTACTTGGAGTCTTAGATTTCAGGATAATTGCAAATGGAGACGTGATTAGACAAAGTTCGAGCTCGCATCCAGGACGGATTGGAGGAGCTTGATGGAGAACAGAAGAGATTCGCGAGGAGCGATATATTAAAGAAGGAAGGAGATGAAGAATAGGATAGATTTTCTTCTCTTGTACTCGTATTTTTCGTTTCTTTTGTTGCTCTTTATTTTTGTTACTTAGATTCATGTTAAAGAGCCTCAAAGTACCCTAACAGTAGTCCGAGGAACACCGGCACAACCCTAGGATACTTAGGTTTTCTGTAGAGAACTTAGAAAACCAATATAGGGTTCAAACATCATTTCTAGACGTCTAATTCAAAAATCAGACGTCTGATACTGTGTTTTAAGATAACAATTAGGCTGGACATAGTTATTCTGTTTGATGAAATCAGACGTCCAGACCATAGTCCAGACGTCTTAGAAGACGTCTGATGACTTTGCCAGACGTCCAATTAGTGGACCGTTGGCTCTCTTAGCATGCACTCAAGGATATGACAGTTAGAGCCTTACCAGACGTCCTTAAGCCTTTCCAGATGTCTGATAATTGACCGTTTTGCCTCGACTGACCCGAAAATCTCTTCTCAGAGATTTTCTAGCCGTTGCAAATCCATTCCCACGAAAAAGTAGGTTTCCAGACGTCCAGACATAGTGCTAGACGTCCTGTATGTCGTTTGATGGATTTGCGCTAGAACCCTGTTTAGATCTGATTCAAGTCAGGAAGAGACCCGCCCAAAATCAGACGTCTGACCTTATTTTCAGACGTCTTAAAGTGGTCTTCCAGACGTCTGATACCAGAATTAGACGTCTGATTACCCTGTCAATGCAATCATTGTCCCTGATTTCGGCTTGATTCTCTTGGGCTTTGCACCCAACGGCTATGGAAGCTTTCCTAAGCCTTCCAAAGCCTTCCTAAGACCTCTATAAATAGAGGGGAGCCTTTGCACACTAAGATACACCCAAGCAACATACTTTCCACTCTTTTGTGTCCAAAAAGAAGCCCTTGCTCTCCAAGCTCAAGTTCTACATTTAGAGAGCATCAAGCTATTTTGCGCACCCACTCTCCCGCCATAGTTCACGAGAGCGACGTTGCGCCGTCGGGTGGCTCATGCACCCGCGTCATCAATTCGACGCACTCCTTGCAAATGGGAGTTTCCTAATTCCTATAGAAGCTAGGTTTAAATTACTTTGTTGGCTCTATAGGATTATTTGTTATTTTATCTTTGTTATTTCGTTGGGTATTCGCTTTGCGAATTCCCATCTCCTTCGTGGGACAAAATCCTTCTCGTGAAGAGAAGGGGTTGAGGAACGCTACCCTCGCACTTGTAGCGTGGTTGTAATTGAGGTTGAATCACCCTCGTTTAAATGATTCGGTTAGTGGATTTGATCAACTTGGTTGATCGGAAAATCCTAACTCGAGAGTGTTAGGTGGTGGTTTTCACCAGGTTTGGGTTTCCACCTAAAAATTATTGTGTACATTGTCTGTTTGTTTATTTTGTGAGATTAGTATTTTTTCAATTCCGCATTTTTTACATCACGCTGATCTCACCCCCTTCGAGTAGGGAAATCACACTTTTAACGTGGCCTCTAGGCTGTCTTCATTGTTTCAGGTGTTCGCCCTTCGCCACCATTAACGCAGAAGCTTCAAGCAAGCTTGGAGTTGTGTTCTTGCCACGGCAACTCTAGGTGAGACCTCCAGGCAACGCGGAAGCATCCCAGGAAGGTGTTCAGGTCTTCAATTGAGGACCCTATCCTTTGCAGTTACTCCAATCACAAAGCGTCTTCAAAGCAGGCGCACATAAGGAACAAGAGAGATGTTTAGTTCCACATCGGGCGTGGATAAGCAGTTGGCTACGCATAAAGTGTTTTTCTCAATAGGCCTTATCGCCTCAAAACAGTTGGGGGTGAGGTCCCATTCACCCTACACTGACTCGACCTGCCTATCACTCCTCGGCTGCGACCCCATGCACGCAGCCCTGGACCTGGTTATCGTTCGACCCGAATACCCGATTAAGCCTAGGTCTAAGAGAAGAGGAAAGGAGAGAGAGAGAGAGAGAGAGAGAGAGAGAGAGAGAGCGGGGGAGGGGAGGGTTTTACTCTTCAGGGTAATCTCCCAACACTTAGTTGCAGAGAAGGGTCGTGCCTCTGATGAAGAGAAGCTGAAGAGGAGAAATTAAGAAGAAGAGAAAGAGAAGCAGAGAAGTGAAGAAAAAGAAGCACTGTAGCAACGACAATTAAGTCGTCTGATACACAGACCCGACGTCTGATCACTATAGCATTCAAGTTACTGTTGGGTTATTTGGAATAATTGGGATATTTGTGATGCATGCTTAGAGGGCTTATATAGTGATCTTAATCACCATTTTTTGTGCTTCTCTTTACTTTTTATCTCTAGATACATTATCTTCATTGAATATTTAATGTAACAGATTAATATTCATTGAAATATCTTTACAGTACCTCGTTTATTGTGCTCATTTGTATTTTAATTAAAGATTAGCATGTGAATTCTTATTTGCTCCCTGTGTTTGACCTCGGATTTTCTTGACGACCTTTCAAGTTATAAATTGTATTTGTCTGAATGCATTTGACCTATACTACAACTCATATCTTAAATAAAGACGAATTCGCGCAATAAACATATTGTAGCAAGCGATAGTTAAGTCGTCTGATTCTCAAATCAAATGTCTGATCACTGTTCATTTATTTAACATAATTTAGTTGATATATATGTGTTTAGACTAATAATTGGTGATTCAAATCACCATTATTTTATCTTAGATATCTTTTTGTCCTCTTTAACTCTTGAAATACATTGAGCATCATTGAATATTTAATGTAACAGGTTAATATTCATTGAATATCATTATTGTACTTATTTCTGCGCTCATTTATATAAAGATTAGTTTGTGAATTTTTATTTGCTTCCTATGTTCGACAACGGACTTCATTTAGATATTCGAGTTATAAATTGTATTTGTTGAAGAACTATTTGTCAATTGTACTACCACACATTTCTCTAATGTTGATGAAAAGCCCTGTCAACTAGCCTTCGCAGCGAATTGAGAGGGCTCCACGTGATTCGAATTGGAATCATCCCTTCATAAACGCAGCGCAAAACCATTGAGCCACGTCATCGAGTGTGTCACACTTTTGAATTAAGGCTCGCACGCTCTCAGCCGTTAGATGGACATCCAATGGTAGAGATCACACAGACCTTAGCATTCAGCGAGTGTGCAGCACTGGCAAAGGATGACATGGAGCATTCACAGTCATTGGATCAAGATCCAACAGCTGAGAACAAGGCTTCTTTGATGAGTAGGAGGAGCATCGATGGCTTTGGGTGGCTTGGATGGCACCACTTGATGCTATCTGGATCGTCCGTCTTCAAATGCTCATAAATAGTGCCATGGACATCGGATTGAATCGATTTTCACGCCGTTGGGCTGCAATCGTCAATTCAAACCCATCCATGCAGTTGGATTTATTGTTTGAAGTCAGGATTTTCACCACCTTGCCCATTTGCCTCTGATTTTTCTCGAACTACATCTGATGTTACAGAGGTCTGATCAGGGCAATCTCAGAGGTATTGGAATCCAATCATTGCCCTAATCAGATCCGTATGGTTGGATCTTCAATCCGAGGCCCAGATAAATATCATCCCGTCCCTTGACCACAATAAGAGGCGAATTACTATAAAATTTGTACAAATTAATCTAAATGCATGATGATGCATGTTATGTAATATTTATAATGCATGATACCTCTATAATACAAGGAACATGCATAAATATACATTTTAAGCCAATTAGATGTATGCACATTGAAAGTTCCCTACTTGGAGGGGTGACGTAATAATATGCGGAAATAAAATATAAAGCAATCTCACAAAAATAAATCACAAAATGTACACAGGTATTTTTAGGTGGAAACCCAAACCGGGTGAAAACCACCACCTAACCCTCTCGAGTTAGGATTTTCCGATCAACCAAGTTGATCAAAATCCACTAAACGAATCACTTTAAACGAGGGTGATTCAACCTCAGTACAACCACGCTACAAGTACGAGGGTAGCGTTCCTCAACCCCTTCTCTCCACGAGAAGGATTTTGTCCCACGAAGGAGACGGGAATTCGCAAAGCGAATACCCAACCAAAATACAAAGATAAAATAAAACAACAGTCCTATAGAGCCAACAAAATTAAACCTAGCTTCTATAGGAAATAGGAAACTCCCCTTTGCAAGGAGTGCGTCGACGATGACGCGGTGCGTGTGCCACGCGATGGCGCTACGTCGCTCTCGTTATCAACGCCGGGAGAGCGGGTGCGCAACGGTTGAATGCTCTCAAGAAAATGGAGCTTGAGCTTTGAGAGCAAGAGAGTCTTTTCTTTAGACACAAAAGGTTTGAAAGTGTATTGCAAGGTGTGTGTCTTAGTGTGTATATGTCTCTCTAGGTGTGTATGTCTTGTCTATTTGTGTTACAAAGGTTCCCCTCTATTTATAGAGGCCTTAGGAAGGTTTTGGAAGGCTTGGAAAAGCTTCCATAGCCGTTGGGTGCAAAGCCCAAGAGAATCAGGCCGAAATCAGGACAATGATTACTTTTGACAGGGTTATCAGACGTCTAACTCTGGCATCAGACGTCTGGAAGGCCACTTTAAGACGTCTGATTCCAAGGTCAGACGTCTGATTCTATGCGGGTTTCTCCCTGACTTGAATCAGATCTAAACAGGGTTTTTGTGCAAGTCCATCAGACGACATACAGGACGTCTGGCACTAAGTATGGACGTCTGGAAACCTACTTTTACTGTGGGAATTGATTTCCAAACGTTGCAACGGCTAGAAAATCTCTGAGAAGAGATTTTGGGTCAGCCGAGGCAAAAACGGTCATTTATCAGACGTCTGTAAAGTCCTATGGACGTCTGATAAGGCTCTAACGGTCATATTCTTGAGTGTCTTCTAAGCCAGCCAACGGTCCACTAATTGGACGTCTGGCAAAGTCATCAGACGTCTCCTAAGACGTCTGGTCTAAGGTCTGGACGTCTGAATTCATCAGACAGAACTAACTATGTCCAGCCTAACAGTTATCAGACGTCTGAAACAACAGTCAGACGTCTTAAAATACTTTATCAGACGTCTGGAAATGCTGTTTGAGCCCTATATTGGTTTTCTAAGTATTCTACAGAAAACCTAAGTATCCTGGGGTTGTGCAGGTGTTCCTAGGACTACTTTTAGGGTACTTTGAGGCTCTTTAACATAATGTTCTAAGGAATCAAAAAGAGCAAGAAAATAAATACAAGAGATACATGAAAGGATAAAAAAGAATCTATCCTATTCTTCTTGTCTTCCATCTCCAATCTTTCGCTCCACGCGAACCTCCTTTGTTTTCCGTCAAGCTCCTCCAATCCGTCCTGGATGCGAGCTCGAACTCCGTCTAAACACGTCCTCATTTGCAATTGACCTGAAATCTAGGACTCAAATTGCAAATGTTAAATAACACGTGTTTTGTTATCATCAAAACAAATGATCATGGTGCTCTAGCACCAACACACATCGGGGATTGGCATTGATGAGGTGTGGCTCATCATAGCTAAAATGACCAAGTTAAGCAAGAAACTAGGTTAAACACTATCTAATTAACACAATAAATGGGTTAAGTGAGGAGTTTAAGGAAAATGACCTAAAATATCAAATTCAGGTTAAAAACGCATAATTAGTTCAAATTAATGAGATACTCTATTTACAAATACAAATTGATGATCAAATTGCTAATTGAATACATTTCTGATCTCAAAAGTATAAATCAAGGGTTGAATTAACTTCTAATATGCTTAATTAAGCTATCATAAAAATACCATTGCATTTGTACATCAACAGGACCTTAGATTTAGCTATTTACATTTAGGTCCTCATTCATATACATTTTCTTAAGCTAAAACTTTCAAGGACCTATTTGAAAATCTACAAGGGCCTTTCTGTAAGGAATTTTGTATTGCTCTGATTCACTTTTAGCCACTTATAGGTTTTTGTGCAAATTGTGTACCGTTTCGCTTAAAGGGCTCATTTGTAATTTTTCAAATACGCCTGCGGCCTGCGTGTGCACTGTAGCTGCGAAGAACACGGTGCACAGCTGCCCTTGATTTCATAGACCACTCATCCAACAACTGATCCTTGTCCACTATCCGCACGCTCTCGCGTAAAGCACCATTGCAGCCCCCAGATCTGATCCAACGGTGTGTTTTTTATTTAAAAACTCCCGCACACCCATCTTCTTCCCAACCTTGATTCACTCGTGTGCCTACTTAAACACACCCCAGGTCTCGCGCGTAGAGGATCGACCCCCTCCTACATCTCTTGAGTCGGTCATTCTTCTTCTCTAGTGCTTCTTCCATTTCACTCGTGTCATTGGTGACAGCAATGGCATTTCTACTTCCTCGATCATCCTTGTTGCTAGGGATGACATATGCCTAAGGGCGACCGTGGAGCTTCACTAGAAGGCTCTTCACTCACTGGAGATCTCCCCCATTTCGTCCTCTTCAGCCACCGGCTATTTATCCAAGAGAGTCCCATTCTTCCACTTAGACTAGGATTGAATGTTTTCTAGGGTAGTTATTAGTGTAGTATAGATCAAGTAGATTAGAATTGTCTAGTTTAATCATAGAATTGGTAGGTGTAGTTTAGCGTAATGCCCTCACACCTCCTCTGATCAATTCAGATCAGAGGAGATGATTACACCCCTTCATATTGTTCATACAGCTTCCTCACCATTTCATTTTCATGTTCACTTACTTTCCTCGTGATTTTGATCATTATACATCTCCATCCATCAGAACCACTATGGACCTAAAGCTCCATAGCTTCTAGATCCATAGAGCATTCAATCCTACTTGACCGCGACCATGTCCTTGAGAAGTTGACAATTTCAACGTAGAAGGAGAAGAACGGCTGGCGATGTTGACAAACAAAGAGTCAGTGGAATTGTGTTGCAGTTGGATCTCATGACTCTGCAAAATATTGTGAAGTTCGGAGTAGGGAACAGTGATACTTCAAGCTGATAGGGCTGCAACAATGTCAATATATTCGGGTCCAAGGTTGAAGAAGATGATTGCATTGAAGTCATCCAGAGTGACTATCTGTCCAAACGTAGAAAGTTCATCTCAGATGTATTTTGTCTTTTGGAGAAAGTTAGTGATGGCTTTTGTGCCTTTGCAAAGATTATGTAGTTGCATTCGAAGTTGCAAGAGGCATGTATAAGATGGAGCTTTGTAAGTGGCTTGTAGGGTAGTCCAGACATCATAAGCATGCTCAAGGCCAACAACAGTTGGAAGTACCTCTTCAGAGAGAGAGGATAACAACTAGTTAAGGACTACTTGGTCACCCTTGACCCAGTCTTGCAGAGTAGAGCCATTTGCAGCGACCGTGGAGGACTCCATAGAGGCTAATGTAAAGGAGTCTAAAGCAAGCGAACATGGCTCGAAGCCATCCACAATGCCTAGTAGGCCATACGAGTGTAGTAATGGCACAATCTGCGGTTTTCATAGTAAATAATTTGTGGACTTAAGCTTAATGGAGAGAAAGTGATGAATACTCATTGGTGGGAGCGCAAGTGGAGTTAAAGATGGGGTTATCATTGTCGAAGCGAAGCGTAGTAATGCCTAAACTCACATGTGAGCTAATTCCTTTGAACTAGTATAGCAGGATAAGAGTTCATGGAGCGAGAAGAGCTTGGAGTGGGAGTAGCTGGAGTGTATTCACTGAAGATGAAGCCAGCACGAACTGAGGGAAATCGGGGGCCTGTTGGTGTAAATTGTCCTGATGATTTAAATTAGGGAAGGAAAGGGAATAGGGTTGCCCGACAAAAGCAAGGTCAACAAAACACTAGGAAGGTCCGACCGATGCTCGAGCGTCATAGACGAGGAACGCGCAGCAATCTCGTGAGAGGAGCGAAGGTGTTGTCGAGGACGGGCAGTCCACAATGAGTCACACGGCAACGATGTCTGGTTGGAGCTCGAGGAAGAAGGGAATCACGTAGTGGGATGTGGTGGACTCGATAATCACCTCGCGATGGGAGTGAAAGGATCAGTGATAACGGTTGACGAAGACAAGCAAGGTCATCGTGAGTAGAGGATGCTGCTGGGGACTCATCACTCGGCAAACTAACGTTGGAGGTGAGTCGTTGGTAGGAGAGGACCACCGGAGGATGTGATGATCACAATAGCTAGACGCAAATAGCGATCAAGAATGGAGTCATATCGTTGTTTATGGTCATGTTGCGCGGCCACAACGAGACAAGGTGGCAGCAAGAGAAGGAACTCATTCGGCAAGATGGCATGGAGAAGTGGTGTGTAAGAGAGATCACCACCATCATGTGCTCGGGGATGCCAAGAAGAGGTAGCAGCAGAATGTCGGGTAGGTAGCCAGAAACCCCCTTGGCTTGATACCATATCAGAAGTCTTGAGAAGGTTTTATTGCTCTCACACTACCCAACCTCAGATTGGTGTTGTTACATGTATTTACAAGTTACAAGGGAAGAAGATACACTAGATTTTGTTCATAGAAAAAGGAGTTTGTTGTGCTTTCATAACAACTCTGATGACCAAGTTTCTTGAACGGCTTTGACATTTTCCTTGGCTTGTGACCTCGTCTTCTAGGTTTGTAGGTTTGATTGATAGTTCAATGCCCACTGGTACTTGGTTGATTCAACCTGAATCAATACACCAAGAACCCGTCCATGCTCAGATAATAGAAAAGTGAGTATGTATGTTTCCAACCAACAAATTTTTCCTAACACATGTTGCATGATTTTAAGGACTTCTTAGAATTAATTGCCAACAACTTGAAAAAAAAAAACATATAAATCCAAAGTGCAAAATGATTGAAGGCCTTATTTCTAATCTATTCTTAAATGCATTTAAATAAGACAGTTCAGAAAACGCTCAATTCTTACAATTCCCTAAGTGCCTCGAAAAGCCAAATGGTCCCTGAGACCTGAAAATGTCTCCACTCACCGTCCTCAGAAGATAAATTTTCTCTGCAAGTGTAATGTGATGATTAAAAACAATGTTGAATTCAAGAGAATGAATGGGTAAATACCAATTTACCTATCTGATCAATGCGCCACACACATTGCCTCCTGTTAACAACATCGTGATTAGTGACATGGCAATATCCCACTGGTTGAGATGTTCACGTTTCAAATGGTTTCTCTCATGGAGTTTAACATTCTCTCATATGTTGCTACATGTTCAGGATCAACAACTTAGATAAAGAATAAAGTCATTACACCTATGCACCTGCACTCTTAACAAATCCTTCTGTGCACATATATATGAACAAATATTCTAATTGGCCATGCAGAACTTCAATTAAGTCAAGACTACCTCCTTTTATAATTTTTGCAACATAGTCAATCTATAAAAGTTACATTATAGTACCTCAAACTTTTCAGGATGTGGTAAGCAACTAAATCATCTTCTAATGTTTTGTTAACATCAAAAATCACTATCTTATAATTAATTATTCATCTTTCAACATTTTATACCTCAATATTCTCCCAATTATATTCTTTATCCTCAACATATTAGGCATATCACTACTGTGCATAAATTTCTCACTACATTGGGATGACAAAAAAGGAATTCTATGACCAATGGCAAGGTTACGTGCCTAGGTTATAACGGATGAATATCAAATAATGGTTCAGGTTGTGAATATGGATGAAATGAGTGAGACCTAGATTAGCTAGTGAAGTATATGCAATACACTTGATAAGTAACCTAGTGATCTACGTGATAACAACACATTGATGACACCTTGGGACTAGAGAAGTGAGGTAGGAAACATGTCCACGTAAACTACTTGGTGCCTAACGAATACAAGAGGAATGATACTATTATAAAAAAAAAGATGCTAGAATGCAATAATGATATGAGTGGTTGGCTTAGTAAGGGTGCAACGAAAGCTTGATAGGCATGTAACATGAATACAACTAGGTTAAAAGTTGAGCAAGTTCCTAGTTACATTATCTACCCTTGGTTAGTTTGTTTATTTCTTCCTAAGCTTTTAAGTTCGCACTTTTTCCCTTTGTGTATGCATTTAAACATCCATGTAGGTTTTAGCGAGAGATTGAAAGATATACACTAAAGTTAGGTGATGACATAGTCATCATCCTCTATTTTTAGCTTAATTTGACTATATTCCAGAGCTTAATTCACCTAATTTATACATTAAGAGAGCATAATTCAATCAGTAAGGATTAGAGAAAAATTAATGACCAATTAATTTAAAAGGTAGCTAAACAAGCCTAAGCCGGTCAATCTAGGATTTTTTTGAAAATCAGGCTAAATAATGAATAGTTAAACCCTAATTTCGGCTTAACTAAAATTAAGAAGGTTCCAATGAAAATAAAGGTAACCTAACCCTGATATAAATCATCTAAAAATATTCTATAGGGGTTAGGGTAGTCGATTAGGTCAAAGGAACCCATTCTGAGCACAATTAAAAACCTAGGTCATTAATTAACATATTTTAGGTCAGAATATAAATTAACTAGTTAAATGACATCAAAATCCAAAATTGAGGTTATAAATAGATTCCCTAGGTTCTAATTAAGCTACCATAAAAAAGTTGGGCCTAATTTGACCTTAATTGCACCTACTTTGCATTTCAGTCCTTAACTTTCAAAACCCTTTCAAATAGGTCCAAAATCATTACTTCCAGGTCCTTTCTATCTTGCATCCAGGTCCCCATCCGACGTCATTCGTCTTCCTCCTCGCCTAGCTTTGACAAAGCAGCTAGTTGAGATTCAAGCTTGAATCTCGACCACGTCTAACCTTAGATGCGTTCGAGGCCTTTAAAAGACTTGATCCACTCCTCAATCCGCGTTGAACAGCGGTCACATCGTAGTGTTTGGTCACAACTATGCTCCGTTTTCGTTTGTCAAAGCAAGCTCTACAATTACGAGCTTGTCCAAGCTTATCTCGCAACTACAGGCCCTCAGAAGCTCCATATTAGGTCTATAAAGACTCGCGAACGTCCTCTAAGGCTCATTGTTTGGAAGTCATATGCCCTAACCACCTCTTCCCCTTCCTCTGTGTGTCACCTTTTCCAGACCTTGGGGTCTTCTTCAACTCGTTGCTCTGCCAGCTCTCGTCACCAAATGAGAGTGTGGCTGCCCTCTCCCATTCCACGCCGTGCTCCCCAACAAAGGAGGCAATTCTCCGACCCCTTCTTCAACCTCAATTCCATCCTCGTTTCTTCGTCGGAGGCTTACCACTGTCACCAGTCTCATCGCCTCTTTCTCCCCAATTTCTTTAGGGTTTCTCTTCGCCACACTCTCCTTTATCTTCTCCACAAGCTCATTTGTTTATCCAAGCATACAGCACCTCCACCGACTACCTCCTTCAAGAGCTTCGGCGAGCTCCTTCGCCACACCACCTCGCACATCCCCATAGCACTTAGACTTAGGGATGAGCTTTGGAGCTTACCCCAACTGATTTGGGGCTGAAAGGCCTTATCTTCTGTCCGCAGGTCCTCGTCGAAGTTTGTCTTCATCTCCATCTCTGACGTGCTCACCAATAGCAATTCCAGCCACCTTCGATGAAGCACACCACGCCATCTAGAGCCCTGATCAAGGAAGGAGCATGCTAATCAGGAGCGAACAACCACCTTAACCGATCCATGGCCGCATCAGGCAGATCCGCCGACCGAGGCACGAGAATCGCACCTAAGCAGTAGATCAAGCAAGTGCGAGGAACATGTGAGACCTTTAGTCCCATCTCGGTAGCAGATAGAGCACCCACGCGCTATTTCAGCAATTGCGCTCCATACCCGATCACCCGAGCATCACGGGATCGAGACCCCAGCGCACGACCACACACAAGCCCACGCACAAGCCTACAATGACCGATTCTAAGCTGAGAAGAAAGAAGGCCCACTATGGGCGTGGGCTCAACTGGATTGAGCCAAGTTTTGCAGCGTAGAGAAAAAAAAAGAACAAATACTTAGTTGTTGAACGTGGAAGTTTCCTAAGAAGGAAACCATTTTTTATATATTCTCTTTTCTTTTTTGCTTTCAATAACTGCGAATATACATCGAGTTTGCATAACTATATATTATATCTCATTTATCAAACTCTTGAGTCTCAGACTTTTGTGCATAACCAAATAGTGATATTTGTGTTTACCTTGCTCCTAGTGAACGATCTCGAGATATTTTATTTCGAGCAATAGAAATTTTAAGTATTAATTAGCTTAGTCAATAGTACTACAACAATATTTAAACACAACTTAAGCTAGTTAACATTAGGACTTTATCTTAATATCAGGTACTTACCTCCCAACTTTAAATAATTTAAGCTATCGTAATTTATTTTATTTGTATTTCTGTATTTGTGAATGTTAATGATAATTTTTATGTTTAATAAAAGCCATTAAGGAAAAGATTTTGGGACATGTTAAGTGATTACCACTCATTCTCCTAATAGGGAATATTAGGGGGTTGGGTTGTGACCATGAAGAGGTAGTATGGTGGTGTGATGCAACCTAAATATGTACAAGGGCTAAATTAACCTAAAAGACAACTAAACCTATAGTAACTAATCCAAGAGAGCTTAAGAATGGAGATTAGAGCATCATCCCCAATCCAATGGATAACCCTTGCTTTACATTGTTTCACTCTACTGTGCTTCGTATGAGCTTAACTCTAGAATGGAGATGATAGCATCATCTTGAATCAAATGACTCAAAAACCTTCTTCCATTGCAAGAAAAAAGATCTTTTTCGGTATTTGTCTCCTAAATGTCCAAATACCTTGAGTATTATCTTGACATTTAACCAAAATAAATGTCAAGTTAGGTCTATTATGACATATTCTTTCAAGACGTTTGGACTCAAACGTCAAGATGTTAAGACCAAGTGTCTCGAAATATTATGTGACAATAGATCTAACTTGACATTTATTTGGTTAAATGTCTAGATAGCACCATAGTTATTTAGACATTTAGGGAAACAAACCTAAAGAAAAGTCTTTGTTTTATAGTGTTCTTTCGCTCCAACCCTAAGTTCCATCCTCTCATTCCCTCTCTTTGTCTCCTATACACACTCACCTCATGGCAGAACACTCACAAATATTGTAGCCTACCATTCATAGTCTCTCCTTCCCACCAATTGCCAACCTAAGCTGTAGTCCCTCCTCTCCTCCAGTGTTGACGTGCTCCTACCGTGTTTTAAAATTCGTTTATATCATAGTCGATAGAAGCACATTTACATTTAAATTTATAACTCGAATTAAAAGAGAAATCCGAAGTTGTCTCTGAGAGCAATTAATGCGCAATTACCACTATTTAACTGCCACAGAATTAAACTCAGAAACTAGATGCAGAAAGTTTAGCTTTCAATTACGGGCATTCTAGTTTAATAAAGTTAAAAGAACAAGCACTAGGACCATTGAATTTCAAATAACAAAGATGCAATCCACCAATATGTAATTAAGTATGTAAATAATTCGTTGAGAAATTAATTTTGCACTCTAATTTCAATAATTGTAGATTGCTTGATTAAGTAAAATAAAGTTATTACGATATAGCACTAAATAATTCAATAATGTCTAACTGATGAGATAATGTAGAGAAAACTCTAAATGCTCAATAATCAAGACAAATCAGATAATATTCTAAAGAGACTACACAGTAGTCCCTGGAAATTAAAAAAAAAATTGAATATCTTGATGTTTGGTCCCTGTAAATTTACAATTGGGTCCCTGTACCTTGAGAGTAGGTCCCTAGGATTTCCTTTTCTTTCAGATAGGTCCCTGCTCTCCTTCACCTTCTTCCTCTTCCTCTTCTTCCTCCTTGCGTTGATAGCAGAAGGCATGGAGGAGGTTGCCGGCGAAGTTTAGTTGAGCTCCTCAAGGCAAGGTGCGACCCATTGGAGGTTGCAAGAGGTTCCTCGTGCCTTTCGGTAGCTTCCCGCAAAGCTTGGGAGCTTACGGATGGCTGAACCGTGAGGGGCGTTGTCGACGATGATGGGTTCAACGGTGGCAAACGTCTTAGCGATGGAGGCGTCGAAACTCTCAACCAAGAGGGCAGGGACGTTCGCCGTGGAGCACTGGAGGTGTTGGTGGTGACGATTCGTTGTGAGGAGGTCAAGGATGGGCTAGCGACCTCAACGAAGACGGCGATAGCGAGGTGAGTCCGATGAGGGTCCTCAGCGAGCAATCGACCCAATAAACTTGGGGCTTTTGCTCGCGGAGGCATGGTAGTGCTTCTACGGTAGTTGGTGATGTGGGAGATAGCAAGGAGAGTCGTGGCGAGTTCGCCGGAGACACACCGAAGTGTGGCCAGTGTGGTCACCGTGAGTAGAGAAGTAAAGGGGGAGGATGCGGGAGTTGAAACCTAGTTCTAAGGTGCCAAACCTAATCTAGAAGAAGAGGGGGAGAAGAAGAGTTACCTAGGAGGAAGAGAGGAGGACAGGGAAGAGGCTGGCATGGCCGCCAGAGTTGGAGAAGAAGAAGAAGACGGCAAGGATATTGGAGTGATGAGGGGGTAGATGAACCACCTCCTGTGATGGAGAGAACGGCGACGACGAGATGAGATGAAGTCCTCAACCAATTTCTTCGGAGGAGTAGTGGTGGACAAAGATTGAGAAGATCCAAGGTCGGTGTTAATGGCAGCGCTCGTGGAGGAAGGAGGGAGTTACACTTGCCAAAACTTGACGACGTGCAACAACGTGAGGTGGGGAAGGTTTATAGCTTGTTGGTGCACGAGGAGAGGGCCGGAGGTTGCGCGAACAACCTTGCCGGAGTTGCGTGGCTGGTGGGGTCGGAGGTGGAAGGTGGAGAAGATGCTGGAGGGGGCCTAAATGCAAATAAATTAAAAGTTGAGGGGCATTTGTAAGGAAATCAGGAATTAAGGACCAAAATGCAAAGTTGACCGACATGAAGTCAAAATTAACCCAAATTTTTATGGTAACATAATTTTGACATAAGGAAGTTGATGATGACTTCAATTTTTGATTTTGATGTCATTTTCATGGTCAATTTACGTTTAGACCCAAATTATACCAAATACCCGTTTATGATTCTGTTTTATGTCAAAATAAGTTTCGATCATCAAATTGACTATGTCAAACCTTATAAAATATTTTTAATTTATTTTATAAGGTTTAGATTATATTTACTTCCATCAGAACTATTTTAATTGAAGTGGGGTTGAAATTAGGGTTTTTAATTAGAATTAAACATTCAATTTGAATGTAAATCCTAAATTACTCAATACCAACCCATTTTTGGGACATTTAAGTTTAATTGAACTTTAATTAATCATAATTTCACCCTCCAACTCTTCTGCATTCATAAATATTCGTGAAAATTACAGAATTAACCCATTTTTCTATTAATTTCTCTTTCTTTAGCCTGATTGAGTTATACCCTTTTAATATGTTAATTAAATGAATTTAACTTTAGAACTTAGCCAAATTAAGTTAGTTATACAGAATGATGGTGATGCCATCACCCAACTACTAATTGCTAGCCATGACCTTAACTTTACCTCATGGTTTCCTACTCTTAGAATGCAATTGCCATTGCCAACCATACTCCTTCCTCCCGTACAACACATATATGGATTTCTCATATTTATCTTTTTCTATCATGCATTGAACCAATATTATTTAGTCCTAAATATTAAGTGATATTGTGTTGTTTTAAATGAACAAGTAGTTAGGTTGTAAAGAAAGTCACGGTGGTAAAGTTATAATAAATTTTGTGAATACATAAGAGGGTGTTCTTTGTTGAAAAAAACAATAGCAAACATGTTTAAAGCCTATGATGTGCCAAGGCTTAGGCTTGTTCCTAAAAAAGAGAAGAAAATGGGTTTTGGCTCAAGCAAAATTTTGAAAAGATTTTTGGTCTTAGGCTCAATCTACCTTATCCCACATGGGCTCAACCTAATACTCCACCCTAAAGGGATATGACCTGAGGACATTTGAATAAGCATATCATAAGGCCTAAGGTAAAGAAGGTTGGATGGGGTTGAAGGGGATGAAATGTGGCCTCTTTTGGACATTTAGAAAGGTGCCCATATGAATTTAATTTAGATATTTGAGGTTAGCTTCAATGAAGGAGAATACACCCTCAAAAAAGGAATCTCATGACAAGTGAAAATTCACATTGCTTGAGCCCATGCTACACATAAGCCCCGTTGTCGATGAAGTTGTTATTGTAGGTATTGGCTCCTAAAGTGGTTTCTCATCCTCTTTTTCATGTTTAGTAATTACATTTGATTATTCTTTTACATTGTTATTTGTTGATGTTGTCATTACTGCCATTCTTGATGTTGTTGGTGTTGTTGTCATTATTGTTTTACTTCTTGCCATTCTAATTGTTTATGTTTTAGGTTTTGCTATTATTTTGATTATGTTTGTCAATGAGGAGTTTTAATCATGTCAATATACGTCCATTCAAGAGTTACTTATGTCAAATCTGGATATATATTATAAACCGCAGGGAGCGTGTAGCTCACCAGCACCTAAGTTACATGTAGCTTAGGCACATTTCTATACAAGATCAATGTTTCAAAATAAAAACTTAGGACTTGAAATCATTTAGCAAAAACATAAAGTACCTAAAATTTCATTAAAATTGGATGACCCTAGCACTTCTATTAAGTAGAGCTAAATTTCATACTACTAAGGCCATCGAACTTGAGCCTCCTTTGATATTAGGAATAAGAGCATCGGATCAACTTGAAATTTTGTACATAATATATTCATATAGAGTGATATGGGTCCCCAAATTTTTCCTCCAAATCATTACTCAAAATGAAAGATATTAGTTAAATTTCACCTAAATTATGTGAAGATAAGCTTCATTCTCCCTTTTCTCTATATTATATATCTATATATATGTTCATGTATTGTCATCTAAGTCTTAAAATATTTGAAATCTACGTACAATTTTAGAAGATTTGATTGGAATATTGTTTGCTACATTAAATTAGGATTCTTAAAGATTCTTATATCATTTCCTCGATCTTCCTAAATAAATAGTATTAATTTTACATGATTTTTTTTTTGCTTTCCATAAGCAACTAGCTTAGAAAATAATTAAAATCTCTAAACATGGTGGTATATTAGGGAAATATGGATAGTGTATCAAACTTTTTTTAAGAAATTGCAACTTACATGTAACAAACTTATGGGAATATCATCATGAGACATAACTAGCTCAATTTGATCTGATTAAGTCATTAAATCTCCTACATAACCGCTAGAGAGACGTAATTCACTGTAAATCCATTTTGAGGGAAATACAGTAAAACATGGGTAAAACTGCAATTTTACCGATCATATCTCAATTGCAGAACAATCATAGGTTTTCTCAGGGGTTAATTAAGGGTCAAATGGTCTTAAGAGTCTAACAAGTGGGTTAATACAGATAGAAAGAGTTTTCGCATGTTTTGAAAACTAAATGACATTTGAAATCCTAAAAACAAACCCGCTTAATCTAATGAGGTTATGGTCAAGATAAAATTCACATAAACCCTCTAAAAATCATAGAAAAATATTCTCTAGGGTTTGGTATGCATGATTTAACCATCAGAATCCAGTTTGACCCAAAATAGAGTCTCAAACAGACTTTTACCCTAATTAGATTTTTTCATAAATTATCCAATCAAACTAGGCCAAAACCAAAATCTAACTTCACCATTGGATTCCTTGGATCTAAATTAGGTTTGTACCAAAATTTGGACCCAATCTGAGATTATCTTAACCTAGTTTGCAATTTAGTCCTGTCTGACTTTTTTATCTCACACATATGCCCCTAACTTTTGAATCCTTTGCATTTAGGTCCCTATCTTTATCATCATTTTCATAAATAGGTCCTCGCCACCATGAAATCCTAATCCTACAAACTCCAGCGACCTTAAGATGGCAAGATCTTTGTGATTTCTTGACGAATCCCTGTCAAAATTAAAAGGGAAACTCGTCAAGTAATTATCTTCCAAATGAGCCCATCCATGGATCCTAAATCTCTCTAGAATCCTCATGCAAACATTTTGATTGAACGGGTATCCTACGCTGGCGAAGAGCTCGGAGTTTCTAAACTTGTTTCCAAGCTTGGAACTCTATCTAGAGCCCTATAAAAGGACCCCCGTAGCCTTGTGCATCTCCTCAGCAAGGTTTGGTGAGTCAACCACTTCTCATTCTCCTCCTCCGACCACCAAAACCCTTGCTCCGGCGACCCTCTTAGATCCTCCTCCAGTCGTCTCTCTCGACTCCTCTCTTCGTCGCAACCCTCCCCAGCCAAAGGGAGAGCGTATCTCCGCCTACTTCATCATCGCCGTCTCGCCATCTTCTCCTCCTTCTTCAGGGCCGATCTACCACAACCGGCCGTCTCCACCTCCCAACATCTCCTTAAGTTCCCTAAACTCTCTCTCCCTCTCCCTCTCCCTCAATCATTTCTACACCTTCAGGACCTCATTTCAACCACCAATACGCCCCTGACCCCATCGTCGTCCTCCACTCCGGCCACATCTCCAGCAAAGCGTAACCACAGCTCCACACCTCCATCCGCTTTGCCACGACTCACCCTCCAAAATCCCTAAAGAAATTTAGGGTTTAACACTCTCTACCTCCCAGTCGAACACACCCACCTTTCACCCTCATTCTCATCACTATCAGCCCTCCACACACTCGTACACACCAAACCACGGCCATCGTTGACTCGCCGTGGTACGACAAACCTTCTAAGCTCCTTCGATGTGGCCATCAAGCCATATTCTTTGTTTCAGGTCTCTTGCCGATCGCTGCCACCGTTGCCATCTTCGTCGCCCTGTTCATCGTGTTCCAGCCACACACCTTCCAGGTGCTACGCCCAAGTCACGCGGAGAAGATCCAGGCCAGTCCCAGGCCTTCAATTGGCATCAACACACGCTCTGTTGCTTCAATTTGGCGAGGGAAGTCCATTGCAGCTATGCGAAGAACAGGGGGACAACTTAGTCCCACATCGGAAACAGATGAAGACCCCACAAAGGATAATTGAATTCGTGCTAGTGGCTTATCGCCTCAGCACGCACAGGGGGTGAGGTCCCCACAAGCATGAGCCTCACGCACGCCCTCACCCGTGCTCACGCCTCGTGGGTCTGGGTCTCAGTCCATTTACCCGGATACCCAGGTCTGTTTTGGTTTGCCTGGTTCTGAGAGAGGAAGAAGAGAAAGCGAGAGGGGAGGAGGTGAGTTTTGCTCTGTCGCCCTCCTCTCAATACTTGTGATCTCTTAGGGAGGCTTTTGCCTCTATTAGCATTGCTGAGCCCTGCTTTGTGCCTTCTCTGAAACTTAAGGAGGCAGAAGAAGAGAGAAAGGCAAGGAAGAGGAAAGGTGCACTGAGAGTTCCAGCTGATCTCTGAAGGGAGTGCATTGTGCACTTATCCGACGTGGAATTAAATTGATTGTTATTACTGTTGAGATATTTGATGTCATTGTTAGGGGTTATTGGTGATTCAAATCACCATTTTACCACATTCTTTTTACATTATTGACATTTGCTCTCATTTATATATCATTCTTGTTTGGAGTTCTATTATACATTGCTTATATTACGCTTAAATTGCAATCTTGAGAACTATTTTGCTAATTGCTCCCTATGTTCGACCTTGGACTTCCATTCGAGTTATAAATTTTATTTATTTTTCATGCTGATTCAATCTATACTGCAACGCATTGATTTTAAAATCCGATTCAGAGTGATTAACACAAACAGCATATATATATACTAAGTCCTAAAAAATGAGTGATAAAGTTATAATTATAAGCAACACAATCATTTTTCTTCTTTTTGGTTAACATGTTTCGATCTCATTTCTACTTATTATAGAAGTTCATTTATGAAGATACTCAACCAAATGGGAAAATATGATTATATGGATGAATTACACTCTATTAACACTTAAGAGACTAGGTTTTGTGAATTCATAAACCACGTATAGGAAAGTTTGATTAGGATACAATGATGTCCATGCAAGAATTTTCTTACTTGGCATTATGAGTATGAACGGGTGATTAAAACCTCACATGATTGTTGATCATATATACAAATGAAACGACCCCTAGTCTTTATATAGAGAGGATCTTGTTTCTGTATCATTGATTATTTGTAGTGCGGATTAGTTTAACCTATCAACACTTTATCAACTAATGATGCCTCAAACTTTGATATTGATGCTTGTTGACATTCTAGATGGCTTTTGATGTTTGAATGATGGTATACCCACTAGTCTTAGGGGGTGGTATGATGTTTTTAAGTGATTGGTTAGAGTCTTTGAAAAATGACTCATAGGAGTATTATTTCTTAAATGTATTTAATAGGATGTTATCCTTTCTTGTTAAGCACCTATATTTGAAATCATATAGGAAGTTCAACAGGAAGACCGTGGATGAGATTCTACCGTTGCTACTAAATTTAGTCTTGAGTTTCTAAGTCTTGCCGGAGGATTCATTGGAAGTATTTTGATGAAATAGGAATAAGACAACCAAAACAATCGATGTCTAGTATGATTGGATATTATTTGGAAAGGAGAATGAAAAGGTTTTGATATGTTCAATTGTATAACTTCAAGATACAAGATGAGTCCTTTACCCTCACTTTTCAAAATGATAAATATTCCATCCTGAAAGCTATAGGCATTACGAATTCTCTAACTCTCAACTGGGACTTTCTAGGATCTCATCGATTTTAGGTGTAGGTTGTGATGTGCCAGCCTATACTACACAATGCCTTGCAATGATTCCTAGTATAATGTTAGCCGTAATGCCTATTCTTATCATTCGAGATAACTTCACTCATCATTGGATACAAAAGCACATAATTGTCCTCTGACAAATGGATCTTGTCTTACAAGCACTTGGAGGTAGGAAAGATCTTTAACACTAATTTCTTGTGGTTTACAACATAAGGCAAAAATTGTTACCATGCAATTGCAGATGAGGTTTTTGCCACTTTCTAAAAACACAAGCCAATAATATAGTACATGGCTTATATTCCTAAGAATATATAATTTGCCACCATAATGAAATCAAACCAATATATGATGATTATGTTTATTCCAAACCTTAATTTTCGAGATATAAAGATAGGTTTTTTTCATATTGCATGTTGATTAACTTCATGATTTGTGAGAGTATCGATTGTGTGCTAATGATGCTACTATATAGACTTAGTTCAAGATGCATGTTGTTGCATTGTGAATAATCAACATTTTGTTGCTTATATGATTATGTTCCTTGCAATTCTTCATCTTTTTTTTTAATTGACGAAGAGATAGAAAATTTAATGAAATTTTGAAATAGAACCTCCACTTATAGAGATAATAACTTTTAAAATAAGTTGAAGGACCATTGAACACTTAGTATAGTGAACATTCGTCCTAAAAGGAGTATCACCATAATAACAAAGATTACAACAAAAAAAAAAAATCAAACTTAATTACAACTTTTATAATAGAAAACATAATTTTCAACCTATAACTTAAATGTGATGCACCTCAAGAAAAAATACCTTAAATAGCATTATGGGAGACATTTCTAAACATGGATGGTAAAAACTAAGGATACATTGAAGTAAAATTAAATTAACGAGAAAAATCCAAAATGAATTGTGATCATTCATATAATTTGGAGTATGTCAGGATACCATCCACCTCTATAATGCATCGAAGGAAAGGTGAAAAAAAAAATTCTAAATCATATTTAATTATTTGTAATTAAATCATTGCAAGTTGAATGTGACTACTAACTTATCCCCGTACTAGGTAAAATTCCATTGGCTTAGAGACCAATCTGTTTCCATAGGCAACCAAACCACCAAAACAAATTAGAGTTCGACCCATTTGAGTGATCTATCTAGTGGTTGGATAAGTGGAATCCAGCCAAAAACGAAAATTCAAATGTTGCCTTACTTCAGAAAGGAAAAAGAAAAAAGAAAAAAGAAAAAAGAGCAGCAAGATCGAGTAACGACAGCCATCGGATCTAGGTCAAAAAGCACCTGTTCATCCGTCGTCCGTTTGCAGGACGAGCCCAATCCTTCCGCCATCTCCACTGCACATTTGATCCGTAGGCGCCGAACACGCGCACGCACACCTACACGAAGCAGCAGGCGAAGCCGAAGGAGAAGGGGAAGATGGTGCAGCGTCTCACCTACCGGAGGCAGCACAGCTACGCCACCAAGTCCAACCAAACCAGGGTGGTCAAGACCCCCGCTACCACCACCAAAGCTCCCGTCTTTCCTTGCTATTTTGCCTCGTTTGCCTATTCCAACGATCCATTTCGCCGTGTTGATCCGTCAATCGGGTGAAAGGTTGGATCTTTGGTGGTGGGTAAAGTTGCTTTTCGAGATTAGAGTTCTTGAGGTCTTGGCTTTTGGGATGGACTTGCAGGTGGGAAGCTTGTGTACCAGTACACCAAGAAGAGGGCAAGTGGACCCAAGTGCCCTGTCACCGGTAAGAGGATCCAAGGGGTATGTATGTGCGTGCTTTTCAGGGGCCTCTTGTTGGTTTGGGTTCGTTAGAGATCTTCTTGTTGTGTTTGCTTGCTGAGGTTTTCCATCTTTTGCTTCAGCAAGAGATGAGCAGGAAAGGAAAATTCAATGCCCTGAATTTACTTCTGGATTTCTGGTCTGGAAGATGGAAATGCTTTTGGCAGAATACTGATTGTTTTGCGTTTTTCTTGCACGTGCTTTGCGGTCAAACCGTGATTTGTTAGGAAAGATTTGATCTCCTCTTCTCTGTTTTAGTTTTGTAATAGGAGATGACGACATCTTCCCGTTTCTTGTTTTGCCCCCTTTGCATTGTTATGGCATCCGTCGTCGTATATTAGCTAGACAATGTTCGTGTTTTTACTAGGGGTCTTGAGCAGAAGGCAACCTTTCCATCTGTCCCTCTGATGACTTCAACTAGTTTACCTGATTCAGGTTGGATTATGTGAGATTGCGAACTCAATGCTCATAAGTAGCTTCCACGCCGTGTGTCACCATTTACTTTTGAACAATAGTCCAGTACCTCCCTTCACACACACCCCAATTGCACCCATGCATTATTAATTGCAAGTTCTGCACATGAATTTGCAGTTGGGTCACTGACTCTTACATCTTGGGATTTGTATCTCTTAATGATAGGAGAACAGGGAATAGGATTGTGATTATGTTGGAGAATTGAAGAATAGTTTTCCTCTATTTAGAAGACTTTTAGCCAACGTCACTCAAACTTGGAAAGGCTTTGTTTTGGTTTTTTTTTTTTATGATGATATGAACTTCACAATAAGGTAGAATAAACATTAAATTTAATTAAAATGTTTAGCTTGTAATTCATAAATAGTTGATGAATGATGCCTAATCATACATGCTTTTCCTTGCTCAGTCATTGACCAGATGTCAAAAAAAGTTGCAAACTTGAGTTGGAAATGGTGATAATGGAGAGCAGTGATAGTGAGCACTGGTGTACTACATTATAACACCAGGATGATGCTCTTGAAAACAAAGAATGAAGGGGACATGATGCTTAGGATATGTTAATAATACAGACTCCAAGCTTCTTCAAACATGGGTTAAGATCATTCAAGCTCATTTTTAAGGGCTTCATATCTTATCCTTTGGGAATTTTTTGTTATGATGCATATGTTCATTTAGTCTCCTCTTACATTAATTGGTCATTGGCTAAAGTTGTGATAACCATCCAGAAGTTAGGCAAGAATACTTGTTGCAAAGAGGAGATAATTTGTAATGTGTATATGCATTGGAACTTGCAACCTTCTTGTACTTTGCAAGGTTTTGAATTTCTACCAGAGCTAACTAGAAAATCCAGCTGTATGGACTAATCCTTTACTTGTCTGCTATAAACTATAGGACACCTTCCTAGTGTTTGCTTCTTTCATGTCTACATCCTATGCTAGCTAATGGTCTGCACTTGCTATCAAAACCCAATAGTTAATGGGGGAGAAAGGATGTGCATAATTCAACAATGCTTGATTCATAGAATGGGCACCATTATATTTGCATATCTGTATCCATTAGTTAATGACACGACTGAGAACTATGGCATAGTTGATTTAAGCCCACTACCTACCACCTTGGAAATTCCATTCTAATGTATCAAAATTTATTATTAGAGATTGAAACTGGTTGAAGCACAAAAGAAATAGCTGACTGCATGATGTTGATTACTAGATGTTGTGAAGTGAGATAGTTGAATCTTCTTCTTTTTTTTTTTGGAAAAGGAAAAGGGTGGTTAAGGGATGTTAACCCCCTAACTTCAATTAAGACAAAAATTAGTTGTTAAAAAGCATGCTATGGACCTATGGTGGTGCAAAACTCCATCAATGGACACCCTTTCCCTCCTAAATACCACCCCATTACACTGCAGCCAAATACACCATAAGAGAAGAAAAGCCAGGGACTCATCTACTACTCTCCTGAGTGACCAGCCTTCTCCTCCTTAACAGCTAGAGGAAGAGTTTAACCTTGAATGGAATTCTGCTTTCCCAAATGTTCTTGCATTCCATTTCCAATTGTCGGCAACCTGGGCCACAATTTCCATGTACACAAGATACACCTTCCTTATGGAGAAGGCCTCATGTCTCCAAAGCCATCCATTATTTGCTTGACCCGGTTGAATATCAAACAGAGTATGTAAAAGCAGAATCAACTCCTCCGCGAAAGCAAAGGAAAGTTGAGTCTATTTCTCACATTTAAAAAAAAAAATTATGTGAAACTGATGCTCCATCATATCTTTTTGAGATAGTAGCTGTTTTGTATGATATTTATGTCATTAACCTTAGCAAATATATAGAAGTTTGTTGCTTTTTTCCTGAAAGAGATTTTGTTGCATATTTTGTATGCTAAATTCTCTTTGGAAATGGAGAGTTCTATTAAAAAATATAAGTTTTTTTCCTGAAGATCCAAGTCCATCATCCTGACATTAAGTGAGCAGTCCTTGTTGGAAGGTACAGGGTGTAAGGGAAAGAGAAACTTCAGTCCAGTAGTTGAATACTAGAGAGAATAGAGTGCACCAGCATAGGACCAAGCCAACCTGTCTGGCAAGTTGGACCAAGAGCTAACCTTGTACCAGTTGGTTGGAGAAATTTAATGGTTTCGAAAGAGCGCTGGTGAAATATTTTACTATTTATTTTGGGATTGACAAAGATTTCTGCCTAGAGTCTCTTGGTTTCTAGAGGTAGTTGTCAGCCTTTGCAGCAAGGTGGCTAACTACTTTGTGCCTATACTTCACTCAGGAGAGGACTTTCTTTTTTAGAAGGATAGGTGGTGCTCAGCTGGTCATTCACAGATGATTTTCCTTGCCTTTTTGGCGTCAACAGCAAATTAGGATGCTTGAGTTGCTGATTGCTGGAGTCCTCCCAATGATGATGGCATGCTGAAAGGATATGATACCCCATTTTTCTACTGGCACTCTATCTGATAGCTAGACTGATGATCTCCTCCGGTGGCTGGATTCGCTGAGGAATGTGTAGTCAGGGAGTGGGATAGGCTCCTTGGTTTGGGAAGATGGGGATTTATCCGTGAAGAAGGCTTATAATAAACTAAGATCTCCAGCTCAGTTGAGAGTGGTGATCCTCTCCAGTGGATGGATTAGCTGAGGAATGGAAGGCGCTCCCGCTCAGTTGAATCCTCCATCATCCATATTGCAGGTTGATCTGCCAAGTCAAATGCCCCTCAAAAGTCAGAATTTGTGCTTGGCTCCTATGGAGAGGTCTGACCGTCACAAAGGAATTCAAATTAGCATAGCCTGCAGTGAAGGACATTTCTTGTGTCACTTGCACACATATCTTCCCTTTTCAAAAAAAAAAAAAAAAAAACACTGCACTATCTTTTCTGAATGCAACTTTACAAGGCAGAATCAACTGGCTTTAGATGGGTCAATGTCACAGCTTTGGAAGCTTTTTGGCCCTCCTCTCACCTTGGTAGATGTGAAAATTGAACTGTACTCTTTCAATCTAGGTTGGAGAGGGCAAGGGCTTTGGCTGTGTTGTGGTCCATCTGGCTAGAGAGGAATGGTATACTGTTTAGGAGGATGAGGCCATAGGTAGAAAATGTTCTGCATTATGTGTCACTTTTAGCTTCTGTGAGGGGATGCCTGCAAGACTTGCCCATGCAATATCTTTCTTTGATGTTTAATAAATTAAGAAGCAACTAAATTAGAGTAGCCACCCTTCCACTTTTCAGGGAAAAAGTGCTAGCGTTAACCTGATGGACTGATGTTCAGACTGCTTTGACCAGTCTGGTCCTGTCTAACAAAACCATTTTGGGACTTTTATTTAAGTCACATGTACGAGAGAACCCCTACCTCAGGCCCTCCCCAAAAGTACAGGTTCAAATATTTTTGTATTAGATCTAGGTTTTTGGATGTTCTTTGTTATAATATTTTTCTAAACTTTTTCTTGTTGTTTGTGCTTGTACATTGGTTATCTTACTTGCATATTTGTTGGTGGGATTTGTATTTTAATGAATATGTTATACATGTATTTAATGTTATAGAGGTTTCAGAAATCCAATCCTAACAGTCTGATTGCTTGAAAGAAGGCAGCCTAGTTTCATCTTGTTTTATGGATGCACACATCATGACAATGTCATAACCATTTGACCAATCAGAAACACTCATTAGACTATGTTGAACCTGAATTGTAGCTTTTCCAATTCAACATCAGGTTCCATTTTTTAAACCTTCTTCTGGTGTTTCTTACTATTACAAATGCCAATTGGTGACATCAATGCCTTGTCCAAGTGTAACCTTGGGTGAACAATGTGCCTTAACTTTTCAAAGAAGAAAAAAAAAATGAACCAAAGAAAGTGCCTTCGCGTAAAGGACAAAGCTGCAAGATCATGCTCAGTCATGTGTTGGAACCTTTCGCATAGAACTAGTACCTGGATCTGCAAGGACTGAGGGCATTTGGAGAACAAAGGGAAGGAACAGTCTACCCGTCTTTACATAGAAAACAAATAATGTTGCATGAGAACTGCCAACTAGGCAGCAAGTGAGCATAATGCAGCAGGCCCAAGCTGCATTATGGATCTTCCTCTTTTAGTCGCCTGACTCAACCAAGATAAAAGAAGGCTTAGCCCCAAGCTAGGTAGTCTCTTTGCAGAGTTCCATGACACATTTCCTTTGTAAAAGAACCATGCCACAAGAGTTTTTGGCAACTTTAATGCCCACAAAATATCTCGAATTGCCCGAAGCCTTTGTAACAAAGGTAGCCTACAAGAAGTCTCCAATTTCTGAATTCCTGTGCCATCATCACCAGTAAGAATCATGTCATCCATCTAACCTGCCAAAATCACAGCACCTACTTCCTGCATCTTGCAAAATAGAATGATCGAAGGTGGGTCTCAGAAAATCAATCTTCTAAATTTTCCCATTAACCCTCTCAAACCATGCTCTTAGGCTTTGTTTCACGCCATATATAGCCTTCCTCATACGTTAGATCTTCTCTCCCTTAACCACATAACCCGGTGGTTGATTCATGTAAACTTATGTAAGTTGCCATATAGAAAAACATTCTTGACATCAAATTGATACAACGACCATTATTTTAACTCGAATAGAATTATGCCGAGCAACATGGGAGAAAGTATCAAAATAATCTACTCCATAAGTTTAGGCATAACCCTTCGCTACCAGCCTTGCCTTCAAGTGCTCAACAGTGCCATTCGATTTGTACTTAATTGTATAAACACATATGTCGTCAACTACGATGTCCCCAACAAGCGGATCTGTCAACTCCCAGGTGCACCTTGCGGTGAGGGCGACCATCTCCTTATCCATAGCCATTCTCCTAAGGTCTTGCATAGCTTCATGACAATTCTTGGAAACTAACATTGCAAATAAAATCATAGAAAAAATTTGCAAAGCAGGACTAAGTTGATCAACAACAATATAGTGTGACATAGGATGGAGAGTATAACTTACAACCTTTCTCAAAGCAATAGGCAAATCTTTTGGTTGCTATGGTAGAGGAACATTCGGATCAGATGTAGATAGGGAGGAGTCAAATGGACTCTTCTCAGGAACTTCCACCTGCATAGAAGGCAAAGGTATTGACACATGATCCTTAGGGTGACACTCATAGGTAGGGTAAGCGACTTCAGAGAAGAGCCTTCATTAAAGAAATAAGGTACTCTTTCAAAGGACACATTAACAAAAACATAGTATATATGTCCTATAGGATTAAAACAGCGATACCCTTTCTGGGTATGAGAGTATCTTAGAAACACACACTTGATAGACCTCAGTGAGAGTTTATCAGCAACTTTAAAAAGATGAACAAAACATGTTTAATCAAAAATCCGTAGTGGTAAGCTAAAGAGTTCAACATCAGCCTATAAAATGTGTAAGGGAATGGCACCATTAATTACGAAGAGGGAACCGTGTTAACGAGACATGTGGCAACGAAAATAGCATCACCAGGAAGTGTTTAGGAACTTTCATGGTAATAAAAAAAATATTTATGATGAAGCTTTCTCTTAGTTATGTCCTACTGGGAGGTATAAGCATAAGATATCTATTGGATAGTGTCATTCTGAGGAATAAAATCCTAAATACCCTTTTTCATAAACTCAAGAGGGTGAAGGTTTTAATAAAACTAAAACTTTGTTTTATTGAAAAAACTCAAGGAGAAACAAAGGGATTTGGTATCTTTATATAGAGAGACCAATCCTATTTCAACTCCTGATCCTATTCACTAAATGAGGAAATCAAATGTCAAACAAATCTCTCCATATCTCTCAAATCCTAAATAATAAAACCAAATCCTAATCATCTTTCTAAATACTAAAAATAGAAAAAATCAAAAATAGGAAAATAGGAAAAACAAAATTTGGAAACTGGATTTTTCCTTCACTTAACATCGGGCTTTTCTTTGATGTGGAGATTGTAACATTTCCCCCCAAGTTGGATGTGCATGATCCAACCTGAGAAAGCACTACTTGCATGTGTGTAGGTCGTCTACGCACGGACTTTGTCTTCAACGGGAATCAATCCCAAGCACAAACTTAAACTAAAACTTGAGTACAAAAAATACTTGAACTTCAATTGAACTGAAGTAAACACGAATTTGATTACTTCAACTGCACTTCAACTAACTAGCAAGTCCAACTAGGATAGGTTCCCAAGCACTAATATTCATTGATCTCTAGGAAAAAAATCTCCACACTAAGAGGAGTAAAGCTGGGTCTAGGCATTAATCAAGGTTTTAAATGTCGATTTCGATGCCGTTTATATAAATATTTAAATGCACATTTTGGAGATGTCATGGAAACATTCGTATTTCGATGTCAAACTTCGACGATTTTGATACCTCGAAAATAGTTCATTTCAAAGGCACATCGAGAGCATGCCGACAAAAATGGCAAAAATATTCAAAATGATTAAAATTTTAAAAATATCTCAAACTTAAATAACTTTTATGTAAGAATAAGAATGTTACACCTTAATATTTATTTATGTGCAACATTTAGTCTACAATATCATGTTCAAGTTCAATAATCAAATATCAAATAATTACCAACTAAATTAAATTAAAAAAAGAAAAAATATATGACATTTATTCAAACTCGTAAATAGATCAATCACCATTGGATATAATAGATTCTAAATGAATTATTAATGATACATAAGATTTGTTGTGTTTTCCCTTCTTTTTTTTATTTTGTACTTCTATTTTTTACTTTTCCTATGCCTCAAAACTATACATTTTCCAAATCATCAAATAGGCATCAAATTAGAATTTGAAATATAGTTGTAGAATAGATTTAGTCTATAATCAGGGATAGATGTAGAATCAAACCTAAAAAAAAGAACGAAAGTAGCAGCAACAGCAACGAAGAAGAGTAGCAACAACAACAATGGAGGAGAAGAACGAGAGCAGTAGGTAGAAGCGAAGGAGAAGAATGGGGGAAGTGCAGCAGCTACCAGCCACAATGAAGAGGAATGGGAGAAGTCAGAAGAGCAGCCAAGGTTTTAAATATCGAGATTGTATCGACAAGTCAAAAAGAGGATATATCGTGTGATACATTGATGATATCGGGAAATTATGGTAAAATCATTTAAAATGACCTTATATGGCTCAAAATGACGCAAATTTAATGAAATTAACATTTTTAATGATTAATAAATGCATAAAGAAATGTGTAGAAGATCAAAATCATAAATTTTGAATGAAAATATAATGTAAATGCGTTACTAGTGGTGTTTACTTGGTTACGAGAAACGATTCTAAATAGTTGTAGTTGCCTTACGTCGGTGAAAATTTCTTCTCTTAAGGAGAATATAATATTCAAATTGGGAATTCAAGTAGGTAAAGGAGAAGGGAAGAGTGTTATGTTTAGTTTTTCATTAGTTATTAGAGTTAGTATCAACTAAGCATGAATTGAAGCTTTAATAGAATCTTTTCTTAGTTAAGCGTAAAAAAAATTTCAATTTTCATTGGGTACGAATATTTAATTCATTGAGAGCAGTAGCAAGTTCTAGGCTTGAACATTCTCTTCTCCCTTCTCCTCCTGCCCTTTATCACTGTGTGATGCTGCGAGCCACAATGCATAGTAGCAGTAGCAAGAGCCCTTTATGCAGTAACTAGCAGCAGTCTAATAGTAGTGTCGCGCAATGTACGCAACCCAACAGGCAACAACATGTAGACTAACATGCCATCAATATGTCACTGGAATTGTCGGCATGCTGCCGGCATCCCTGTGTTTTGATAACTTTTTCATATCAACATGGTACCCCATTCAAAAACTCCATTTCATCGGCATATTGGCTTCATGTAGACAACATTTTGATCATTAGCATTCGCAGATGGGGTTGAGCTTGTGGCTCAATTTCCCCACCACTCAACATCTTTTACATTGATGACACAACCCAAACCTCCAAAGCTTTCTTTTAGGCAAGGCACAACCTATATGGACATAACTTTGGCAACCTCTATAGTGGTCGCAATGGTAGTAGAAGACAAAGACAATAACAGTAGTGCCCACATATCGGAAATGTTCCCAAGTAGTAGTAAAGGAGGCCTCGCTTCTAAATCAATAGCAACATGAGTACTCTCTAGTCCCTTGAATTAATACAAAGGCCAAAATATTGATCTCACAAGTCACCATAGTCGAATCCCGTTCAACCATGATGTTGGCCACATATGTACTTTACATGCACGAAGCACAATAAGTTGGATCAAACTGAGAAAGAACTCTGCAATCCGGTTTAGAGGCATAGCGTGGAATCACTAATCCACACAACAAAGATGCTACTTGTTGGAGAGGCCCTACGTGATAAGGAAGAAGGCCAACAACACCTTCATGGATCGGCGATGGAGAGTGATAGGGCCAAGGGACATGCCTTGGCCTTCTTCAGTGGCTACTGGCGAAGCATAGTGTTGCCAACACAGGCCCAGTGATCAATTATGCTTCTCAAACCATGGAGGAGGCTAGCTACACTCCTCTAGTATATGGTAGAGCATATGACCTTCCCAATAAAGACCTACTCTGATATCATGTGGAGTCTTTAATAAAACTAGAACAATTATTTCATTGAAAGGAACTCAAGAAGAAACAAGGGGACTCGATCTCTTTACATAAAAGACCAATACTATTCCAACTCCTAATCCTATTCACTATATAAGGAAATCAAATCTCAAACAAATCTCTCCATATCTCTCAAATCCTAAACAATAAAATCAAATCCTAATCATTTTTCTAAATACTAAAAATGAAAAAAAAAAAAATGAAAATAAGAAGAATAGAATTTGGAATGTGGAGTTTTCCTCCACTTAACTTGGGGCTTTTCTTCAGCGTGGAGACTCCAACAAAGAGCATTATCACCGCAAAAAAAATTGATGCCGGTAGAATAAATATTTTGAACTTCATTAAAAAATTTTGGAATTACAAAATTAATCTTTGATTGATCCTTCATTAAAAAAGTCCAAGACAAACAACTAAAATCATCCATAAAAATGACAAATATCGAAACTCAAAACAATTGTTTGCATGACATGAACCCCATGCATCACAATAAATCAAATGAAATGGGACTCCAAGTATTTTCTTGGGGTGGAAAAGACACACAATGATGTTGCCAAAGCTAATAACACAATCTAAGGAGAGTGGTATAGAAGAATCTAGAAACATCTGTCAAAGTCTTGTAGCAGAGGGGTGACATGGACAGTAGTGCCAAAGATGATAATCGTCAGAGATTCATGCAGCACTAGCAAAAACTTAAGGGATGTCAAGGTAACATAGCACATCTTTCTCAATCCCCCAACCGGTCATCGTCCTTATCTGAATGTCCTTGAAGAAAATAAAATGTTCATCAAATATCACCTAAGTGAAGTTCTTTACATAATCTATAGACGAACAAGCTTAAGGGAAATTCTGGAGTACAATGTAATGTAGAAGTAAATTGAACATCTCCAACAATAGTAGCAACCAAATATGACCCAGATAGTGGTAATACCAAAGGACCATTGTAATGATGTAAGAGCATCCTTCTTACTAGTAAGGTGATTGGATGCACCAGAGTTGACCACCCAAGAGGTGGGAGATGTCATAGTCAGATTGGCTGTAGTATTTGCAAAGTCTACAAAGGAAGTAGAAGCAAATGGTGTATCTGCAGAAAGAGTGGCATGTCGAAGTAGTTGTAGCAAATGGGCATAATCATATGAGGAGAGAGATGGAAGTCCACCGGGAGAGAACTCCTGAGTCACAGTAGAGTTGGCACGATTTGGTTGTCCAAACTTGGCCCAACACTAGTCTGATGAGTGATTAGTCCACTTGCAGTGAATGCAAGGCTCATAAGTACACTCGCTGCCTCTACGCCTTCCACGACCTACTCCAACCCCCCTACGCCCACCATGAATAGCAAAGGAAGACGTCTCAGTAGGAGTCATAGACTGTGCAGGAATCGATGCCACCATGCTCACATCTAGGGAGATCTTCTAGAGCTTCCATAGATTGACTCCATCAGGGATATCCTCCATAGCAAGAATCTAATCACAAGTAGGTTGATATCTAGAACTCAGGCCATCTGGGAATCTGTAGACCTACCATAGTTGTTGTTGTTCGATCTGTGTATCACAGCATGAGGGTTGAAACACATTCAACTCCCTAAATAAGGCTTCCACCTCAATATAGTAATCAACTAGATAGTGTTCTCCTTAAGTGGACCAAATCCGACGATATGTCTACAAGGTGGGCATGGTTGGGTTTCTAAGAAAATTTCTTAACTAAGCTATCCCATATCTCCTTAGTTGTCTTCTTCTATAACAAATTGGTTGCAATCTAAGGCTCAATACTATTCATCATTCAATTCATCACTAAATAGTTGTCTTGTATCCATCTTTCAAAATCTAATGACTAAGCTTAAAGGTGTCTTAGTCAAAATATAGAGCCTCTTTTGTCTTTCAACAAAAATCTAGAATGCTTGAGACCAAAAAAGATAGTTTTGGACACCGTTACGCTTCATAGAGGTGCCTTAAATCACTACCAACGTAAAGGAAGCCATGGGTTGGACTTCGAGAGAAGAGGGTCTAGACGTTGTCATGTGGAGTTAGAAGTCAATGAAGAAATTAGAAGTCAGATCAAATCAGAAGCAAGAGGATGCAAGTGAGCACGTCTTGAGTCACATCAAGAGGTGCACGCAACCTAAAATACAGGAAGAGGCCTTGAGGACCACCAATCGGGTCCTTAAAGACCCAACAAACCAGCTCCAGCAGCCCTTGGCAATGCTACTGGGTGGCATGGGTGCTACAGCAGCCCCTAGTGGTGTTGTCTGCACTGCTGCTGGGCTGACAATGCTGCTATGGGCAGCAGCACGGCAGGCGACGCTGCTATGGGTAGTAACAGTAGTGGCAGCGCTGCTGCTTGGAGAAGGCAGAATCTGAGGAAGAGAGAGAGAGAAGATCTTCTCTCATTCCCTAGGATTTTGGTGGGAAGGTATCAGGGCACGAAGAGCTCAGGACCTACCCTGTTTTGATACCATGTTAGAAGAGAAAAGAATGCTGTAATTTCTCAAAAGAAACCCTAACTCTTTTTTTATAGTGAAAAGCTATGGATAAAGAACAAGGAAGATCCACAATAAAATAACAATTAAGGAAAATACCCCTGGACATAACATACTCAAGCACATTTTATCTGTATCCTTCCTCTGTGAGTTATTGCTATTCATCCCTTCAAAGAGTCACCCAAAGTTTGAAATAGTTGGTGGAAGGGATCTCTTGCTGGGACCACCTGCTTAGCACGTGGCAATCCTGGGACAGAGGGTGTCATGTACAAGCCCAAAACAGTCAGCTTTGCCTTGGAGCATTTGAGCTCTGGACACTAATTAAGAGGGGGTGTTTTTCTACTTTGAAGGACCAAGCTTGCTTCACCAAATTTTTGTAATCGATGACTACCCATCCAGGGTCTAAAGAAGCAGAATGCCTCTGCATTTGCCCTAACTGGCTTCATGAGCATGTGGTCACTTATTCCAGATTTACATTCTCAGTTCTCACCATCACAAATTGTTAGAAGCCCTTTGAATTAGCAAAGGTCATATCAAGGTGGCAAGAAATTCAGCCTTTTCTGATGGAGAGATCTGACCATTACAGGGCATTGTCATTCATAGAGATATAGGATCTCCTAGCATCTATAGCAGGCAGCAGTGATTCCTGCATGCTTCTTGAGCATATGCTCAATGTCCTCTTTTTTTTTTTTTTATTTCATCATCCTCTGCAACATAATGAAGTCACCTAGCATAAGCCACAGCCCTATACGGTTAGCTACGAATATGGGATAGTGGTTTTGGTGCATTAAATTTGTTCTGTGGAATGATACATTAATATGTGATATAGTGATGACTGATTGCAAGATTGCAGTTACATGGGTGTTACTTTAGTTTGAACCAATTCTTAGGGCTTTAAATTGCATGAATCATATGCAAATTCTTTTTATCTATAAAATTGAGGACCCAGTAGATGATGCTTTTTTCTGTGAACATTGTTTGTCCATTGTAGGCTTTCTAAGTAAGGTTTCATTTCATCTTTAGATTCCACATCTGAGGCCTGCTGAATACAAGCGAACTAGACTGTCTAGAAATTGCTGTACCGTCAACCGTGCATATGGTGGTGTGCTGTCTGGAAGTGCTGTTAGGGAAAGGTAAATCACTTGTTATATTGAAAAGTGAAAATGGTGACGAATTTGCATCCTGCATTAACCAATTCGTTTTAACTCTCCAGGATCATCCGTGCCTTTTTGGTTGAGGAACAAAAGATTGTGAAGAAGGTTTTGAAGATTCAGAAGGCCAAGGAAAAGCAGTCTTCAAGGAGCTGAGCAACTACCCAGTGGAAACTTGAAAGGCTTTCCATAATTCATTCCCTTGGAAAAATCTTGTGAAGCTTCTGTGTTTTGATGGCAACTTCCATGGTTTTTGTTGTTGGAGCGATTCAGTTTTCCAAGTCCTTTTGGCCCTGGAGATTGTACTGTAGTTTAATCATCTTCATGCTATTATCAATGAATATCATTCCTTTTTCTAGATTGCATTATCACATGCCTTGTGCCTCTTTAAATTTTGGTTATTTGGTCTTGAATAAACTATATTGATAATCCCACTTGGAAGATTGCCATCACTCTCTCTCTCTCTCTCTCTCATGATCTAAAATCTCATTTAAGTAAATTGGAGGGATTGGTCATCACTCACACACCAATTTTTTGAATAATGTAGGGATGGAGATTAAATTTAGGTCTCCTATAAAAGTTAGGAATCCTCACCGTTTGATCATAATCTAATGGGTAGATTACCATCATTCTGTAACTCTACTTGGATTACAGATAGAGTTTCATCAATCATTGGTGTCGGTTATCCTCTGCTGCAGCTAACTCATAACTCTGGTTTCTGCGGAAGAACAAAGACAAAACTTGGTGACCATCCAATAGGGTTTCTCACATTCAAACATGAACCAAGAAGATTGGAGCCCCACAGATATGAAGCAACCTTTGAGGAATTTCACTTTCTAATTATCTCGCTTCTATGCTGTGAAAGTTGAAGGAATGTGGGTGACACCAAGGATGAGTTGCTTCTAAAGAAATAACTAATAGGATTGTAATTTCTTAAGCACTATTTCTAAGTTTCTTGATGTGGTCCTTGCAATTTGTCGTACTTTCATTGCTGGAAGATGATGAACTTTGCTAGAAAATTACTTGGATGAAACTGTGTTTCTTCTATTGTAGGAGATAATCAATTAGGATTGTCTATGTAACCCAATAAGTCAAGTTTGACTTGGTTCAAGCTCAGTTCATTAAGCTTTTAAGCTTTCAATATTTAGTGGTATCTATGTTATACCGACCTTTGAATGGGTTGTCGTACTAGGGTATCTATGTGATGCCCACCTAAAAGGCTTGGGCTTTGTATGGGCCTGTTAGGCTATCAAGCCTGAATTTTACGGTTGGGCTTGACTCATTTATCTCTTAAGCTGAGCTGACTAGCCTGAGTAAGAGGTTTGTCTAAATACCAGCAATGTAATGGGAATGAGAAATTTCTTGATCAAATTTAGTTAAACTGAAAGTGTCCAAGGTTGAAATCCTTGCTAGCCTTATCTTGCTACTCTTGGAATTGGATTGGTTTGTCGTATCGTTTCACCCATGCTTATCTGATTATTTGGCTCGGTTTGGACGAGGCCATAGTTTAAAACCTGTTTATGCTTGCCTAGGCGTCTGTTCACATGTTGGTGTGCTTAATTTTCACTACTCCCAAAGGACAAATGCTTCGTGTCCTCTCTTTTAGCCTCCCTTTGCCATTCGTTCCGGTTCCTCTTCTTGGGCAACACCTCTCTACACGACCTTCCCCAAAAAGCAACTCGTTTGGATTGGTCGGAGACAACACGGGGGGGTGTTACGGAGATGAGCAACATTGTGAAAGTCTAGATTAGACTCTCGTGGATACACAAGCCTTTACATAGTTATTAGCTTTATTTTAGTTCTCAAACTCCTTTTAGCTCGCCTACCAAACACCTTCCTAGAGATCAAGTTGACATGAGAATAGGGCTATACTTGTGGGAGTGCTGGAGCAAAGATTGCCAACAGAGGAATCAAAATTGACTGCATAAATTGAGCATTCACGATATTTGATCCAACAACCAATAGGATGTCAACAAGAGGGCTTAACAGCTAAACCCTCTTTGCCACCAAGAATCAAAGGGGCCAAGAGCAGCCAAAGCTGTTAGAAAAGTAAAAGTGCATTAGTGGAAAACAAGATGGTCGTGGAGTTTGATCCAGCAATCAATGGGATGCCAAAGGAAGTGCTTACCAATTAACACTATACTGCCTCTTTGGTTGGTGGTGGGCTTTCGTTTGATTGCAAATTGCACCATAAATTGCATGTGGAAGTTCACTCTTACCAGATTTGCTCCCATGGAAGTTGACATGGCATCACTTAGGCATTTGAGGAGATTCTCAAAATTTAGCTGGGGTCATCTTTGGTTTTAATTTGATTAAGAGTACGACACCATAACCTGTAGTTGTTTGCACTCAACTTTGATGTTCCGCTTGCCATGAATTTTATGTTCATTATTGGTGACCATGACCATGACTTTGCTTATATTCATGGTTCATTGCAATATTGATACAAAAGTTGGTAGAGATTACTCAAAAGGACAAAAATGTTGGTGGAGAGAGGCGTGTAAAGAAGATTCAAGATTAAAATTAAAATCCCGCAAACGATATCTGCTGCATAAGAAAATACATAACGCTCGGTAGAGGATTCATGTTAGGAAATACGCATATCGCTGTCCGAATCGAGGAAATAGCCCGACGAGGTCTTAGTAATTCTCACTTTTTCAGGCGCACGATTTGAGGGGAAAAATAAGAAAAGGAAAAACCTACTGTCAAGAATGGGATTCGAACCCATGCCCTTTCGGACCAGTACCTGAAACTGGCGCCTTAGACCAACTCGGCCATCTTGACCTGATGAATTATGAGATTCTTAAATTATAATAGTTCTTAAATGAAACCTTTATACAAAAGATTTAGATCAAAAGCCTGATAGCCATGGTGTTATTTCGAACACTTTTTTTTTCTGCCATCTATGTCTTGCTTCTTGCCCTCCCATATATGGTGCAATGGCGCAATGTCATGGGTTAAGCACAAGCTTTGTTAGGATTTCTATATAGGTGTCCTTGAAATTATTTGCAATAATGCCTAGACCCTTGACTTTGTACTACCATTTACATAGATACCACCAAATACTACTCCTGTTAACATTAATAGGACAAGTATGGAATTAAGCTCAGAAATATATATATATATTTTTTTATACATTAAAGATCCCCTGAATTATTTTCCTCCTCCTCTTCATCCGTTTTTACCGTTTTTTTTTTGTTTCTCTCTCTCTCTCTCTCTCTTCCTTCTCTACGTGCACTATTTGTTTTATTCCACCTCTGCAACAATGCCTCCCAGCGAGTCCAGCGTTTCGTATGTTAGAATGAAGTCATTATTTGGGGGTCCTCGAACACGTGGAAGCTGGAAGCATGATATCTTGAATGGAAAAATCTTCATTTAGCCCTTCTATCCCAACATCAATTTCATCAAATTTAGAGCACCTGAGCAAGAGCGTGTTGAAGTATGCACGGCATGTTTTCTTAGCATTGTCGGTGTAAATAGTAAGAAGTCGGCGATGGAGTGCGTTTTGCAAAAAGTTTTGTGGACACCCGTGTGAAAGGTCCCTTCTAACATAAAAGAGAGGGATTCCACGGTTTAGATTTCAGAAAAGTTGGAAGATTAATTCCAATGAATTCAATTCATTCGTCCAAGGATGCACAAAACCATGTTTACTTACGAGTACTCATTATTCGTTCGATTTCTAAATAATACTTATATTAGGCCAGAAAGATAGCCAAGTGATTTGAGCTGTAACATTAGAATTGCTACGTAGGTAGGCTTCTGTTTACCGGAGGGTTTGAAATCCAATCCATTCATTTACGTATCCTCATCTATCTAATTCGTCAACGTAACCTTTATGATGTATCAAATCCAATAATAATAGATACCATTATTCTAATTTCAATCGTCACTTTTTACTTGATAAAAACCTAACCTTCAACCCATTTGGAATATGCAAAAAATGTGGATCGAGGCCTTTACTTTTATCTACTTACTTCGATGTAGATCTTACATGTAAAGGTCCTCAATGACTAAAAATCTCCTTTCGTTGAATATTGATATCTATGTGAATATTGAAGGCACGGGAGGGATATATAAGATAAATTAAAGAAAGAAAAGATTGAAACCATGATTTATGCACATCGTCACTTGTATCTCCTCACCTCATTCTCTCGCATTAATCCCATCCTCTGAATAGGAATTGCCGAATACTCATTCCCTATTTTCTTTAGTTGAATGGCCCCCTATGACTCCATACGTCTCCTTTCCCGTCCCCAACCCTCCACCATTACATCCTCGCTCAGTGCATCGCAACCTAAGCGCCTCCATTACCTTCCATCTCCGCAACCCCCCGTGTTTACTCGACCAATTTCAGCAACCAAAAATTTACAAATGGGAGGAGGATGGGTCCTAATTTTACCAAAAAAAAATGATAAGTCATGCTATCTCGTTTCAAGGGAAGACCATTTACGAATTTGAAAATCCAGACTTGATTTCGAAAGGACAAATTTACGTAAAGGTACTTTTCAACGTATAAGTTGAGACAACATCATGTATCCCCCTCACACGAGTACTCTTGTTATTTAAGTGAGATCCATTAGCGGAATATATTGATATGTTCAAAATATCACCTATGTTGTTTGTTATTATCATACAAATGACCACTTATCCACTGTAATACACATGATTAGTTTTACAACCGACTAAAGATTAAAAAATCATATGAGATTTTCAACTACAACTGAAAATCAACAGTGATATTTAGTTAAAAGGTATTTAGTTGACAATTTAAGTAGATTTACATCAAATTAAGTATTTAACCTATCACTTAACCTACCCCTTATTTATGTTAGATTAAGTAAAGTTATTACACCCTTTGTGAAATAACTTTAACCTGTCAAAACATCCAAACAGATTAACTCACTTATCCTACTATTTATTCCACCCATTCTCTATTTCTTTACTTATTATACAAATTTATTTTCCTTACCAAATAAAATTTTAGTAATTAAAAATCATCGATAATATTTGATTTCGAACAAATATAAAAACACAAACTAAAATAGACTTTCATAAAATTAAATTACATTAGTAATATTTTTTACATTGCATTGGTATAATTAAAAAATTACCGATATATTTTAATTCAAAATAAAAAAATCATGTGTTTCACTCACAAATGATGGTGACTATTTAAGTGGTCATGGGTCCCATTACATGACACCAACTGTATTGATTTTCACATATAAAATTCACCAAAAATCAAGAAATCATCATTAATTTCTACTTATAATTAAAAATCATCGATGTGATTATCATCAATGATATTTAATTTTAAAAAAATATAAAAACACAAATGACATACACCTTTGTAAAATTAAATTATAGCAATGATATAATTCCAAAAATCATCCATACATCTTGATTTAAAATAAAAAATCTTTATTTTTCACTCATAAGTGACTATGATTGTTTAAATAGTAATAAATCCAACAATGTGATGATACTTATATTACTTTTCGCGTGTAAGATCCATTCAATAAATTTACACATTAAATATTAACATATACCATAAGATCCATATTCATTATCTCCATGCATTAACCAATTTACCACTTTTTAAACTTTTATACCTTTCTATAATTAATAATGAAGTTCAAATATCAGCTTTCGATATTCTACATCTAATTCAATTAGAGGCTGCGAGGGAAGAAAGTCCTCTCTTTTTACTTGAAATAAACGGTGGTGGAAAGGTTTGAAATTTGAAGCACTTCGAAAACAGAAAGTGGGAATTTGAAGCAATTTGGAAGAACAAAAAGGGGAGTAACGGAACATGTGATGAAGTGTAGTGTCTTCCGTTCCCTTATGTATGGTTAAAGTTGAGTTAGTTAATATTATATTATCATTTTACTTTTGAAGTAGAGGTGCTTTTTAAAAAGGACGACTATCAGATACATAAATACACATGAATATGTGCATATAAAGGATTTTGTTTAAGCAATATATATGTATCATTAAAACAAATACCTCCAAATCGAGTTCAAGATAAATAATACTTAGCTTGCTACACTATTTAATTCATATATGAGATCCATATTCAACTCAGTTTCTTTGAATCAAATGTTAATCGAATCAGAGATAAATCCAATTTGAATAGTTTGACTCACAGGGAACGAAGACTATCAGATGCAATGATGCAGTTGGGACGTGGGATTAGAAGTGGGTGATCCAACATTCTGATACTAACTTCAAGCCCTTCTAGAAAAAAGTTTAGTAGAAAAAAGATTCTGATACTAAGCGGCTTGACATTCTCACAACCTAATCTCAATTAGTAAGGATGTGGCAGAATCTTTTTCTAAGCATAGATCCAAACACCAACTGCTCATGATAAAAAATGATCAGAATCAGCTCCACGAACAAAGGAAGGGGCGGTGCGCGTTTTACAAGAACATTATTGTTTTCTAAATGTACAATAACAACTTGCAAGATCAAAATTTACAGAGTTTGTTAAATGTACAAAAACGTGGATTCAATACACCATGCATGAATAAGAATATAAGGTTGTCTATGGCAAACATTCCAATGCACTGTTCCTGCTATAATGAGAAGGGGGAGAGTCAATGTACCTCCACCATCAACAATTTTTGGAGGTGCCGAGTTGCTTCTTATGTTGAGAGCTGTGTTGAGCAATTCAGGATGATGCTTGTAACAATTCCCTGATATCATATCCTTGAAGCTGGTGGAAAATCAAAAAGCGCCATTCGATATTGAGGATAAAAAAAATAGTTGCTAGCTGACAAAACAAACTAAATGAAAACCAAATCAAAGCCTGAAATGATATCACGGAGAAGAAATTAGCTGCTAGTCAACAAAATCAACTAAATGGAAGCCAAATCAAAGACTGAGTTCGAAAACCAAGCCAGGTTCTCACATTATGCAGGGTAATGAATTAAAAGAAAAGAAGTGGAGTAAATAGGAAGGAAAAAAGGCCAGATGTGAAGACAAACCAATTACCTGAAGAAATGTAAGCAGGATGATCACCCCCGAGTTCCATAAAGCATGTACGGTTATAGGTGTAAGCAGATTGCGGGTTTGTGCATATGAGAGCCCTAACATAATTCCTGTTAGATGCATGCACCAAAGAAGATCATTATCAAGTAAATACATCAAAGTGAGAGACTTGAAGAAACAAGAAAAACTGGCATTCTGAAGCATAGCATCAGGACATAAATGGAGCCTATCAATGATGGGAAATTAAGAAAGAAACCCTGATTTAGCCTAGAGCAACATAACAATCTCCAAACCATGTGATAAAATTCATTTCACTTCGAAGCCAAATGTCCAAACTATACACACAAGATTCAACTGAAGCACATGCTTCCATCAAAAGGAAATCTTTATTTTATGTATAACAAATGCCAAATCTAAATGGAATAATACTTCCTTATATAAGAACATAGAAACTACATGTATGGCAGTCTCTTAGATGATTATGCAAATGTTCAATTTCCGTTATTTTTTTCTTCTGGCACAATTAGACAGCCACATGTCAAGTAGAATAATTTAAATTTGGTTCTCAATGTTATCACAAATTTTATAAGTTACTCCAAAATGTAGTGAATATGGCAAAAGCTAGAAGTCTAAATGCATGAATGTGGCATTATTATACTTTAATTTTTGAAAGTGACCTTTTGGTTTTTACATTGTATTAGTATTGTCACACTTCACCTTTTGAAAGTGAACATTTAAGTAATTAGATTCCTGATGTCTTGTCAATATTTCCCCAATTATATGTGCCTTTTCTCAAATCTTGAATTACTGATTATTATGATGCACATACCAGGTCTCAATCGAGAATGTCTAGAAGACAAGATTTCATTTTCAAGAACTCACACTCTAAAGAATTCCTACAATCAGATCAATCACACTCATGTACATGGACCAGTTACTTCATGAAGCTTAACTGCATCCAAAATACAGTATTCACAGGGCACTTCCATGAACTAGAACTGACAAATCCTGATAAACTTTCTTAAGAACATAGCTAATTGAGGGGAAAAAAGTGCTGTTAACCATCAGTCATGCATATAAATTTAGATCTTTCAATCAACCTAGAGCAATAACATCAGATTCAACAAATTTGAATCATCGAAGGTAGAGGTCAAATTAATGTCAAAAATTAAGATAGGTACCTAACACAAAAAGTTGGGGAAATTCTCCAGGAGTAAGATGTGCAAGAGCGAATGCTGCAGCACTTAGTACAACAGAAACTGGAGTTGGAACCCTACAGCAAACAACATAAGACTAAGCTGGTCATCCATCTTCCATCTTGAAAAGAAAAAAGAACTGAGTTTCCTATTTAAGATTAATCAAATAGTAAAGTCACTATAGGTGTTAAAACTTAACAACAACAACAAAGCCTTCTCCCAAATCAAGTGGGACGAGCTAAGTTAGGTGTTAAAACTTAACACACTAAATATCAAACGAAACCAATATGTCCAGTCATTTCTCCCTCAACCAACAAAAGCTGATTCACTAAGAGCTCCAGTTACTTTTTTAATTTAAATACCAAAAGCATATCATTTCCCTATGGAAAGCTAAGCTACATTTCAATGACTTTTATGGTAACAAGGACAAGTGATGTCCACTAACTAAGAAGGGATAAGTCAGTTTATATGCTGATGTAAGAAAGCCATGTTGTTTAGCAATTCCCATCCCTAGAAACAAATAGTTCAGTCAATGGATCTTCTTCTCCTTTTCCACCCAATTGGCTTCCAAGAAATTATAACCTCAGGATCATCATGGATCCTATTTTTATCAGTATTCACTGAAAAACATAGGAAAAAATAAAAAATGCATAATATTTGAATAACAAAGAAATCAATGTCCAAGCGAGTTTCCCTGGGATGATAGTAAGGGTGATGGACCACCCAGCAACAGGTGCTAACACCTACCAAAGAAAAATGTACACTTGGAATGCAACATACTTTTTTCTTGAATGCAGACTGCAATATACGAAATAAATCCTGATGCTTCTTTACAGCTAAAAAAAGGTGGTGATTCCCATACAATCCCACAACCCAGGTGTCCAAAGATTTCAAACCAATGATCATACCATATACTTTTATGAAGCCAAAATATGACAGCTTTTAGATCTAACTCCAAGTTGATCGTGAAATTTCAGTCTATTTAGAAGGTACCATACCATTTTGTTAATGACACCATGAGAAACCCCCGAAACACAGTCTCTTCAAGAAGAGGTGCCAAGACACCAGTGATACCCAGCAGGTATGCAGTTCTGTCCAGAAGATATCATGTAGCATATATAATATTAATCATTTTTCTCTTACCTGATAAAGCAATATAATAACAGAAGAGAAGGATCATACCTAACACTTGATGATCCAAGTAACGGCAATAGGCGAATAAGAGCATCAGTCTGTAAAAGCCCATACTTCAAATTTAATTACAAAGAAGAAAAACACTCTATCTTCTAAAACAACAATAAGCAGCTAAAAGACAAATGATTTCTAATGTCTCAGTACAGAACAAGGAAAGAATGCACTGCACCTCTAGCCTTTCTTTGGGTTATATGGCTGAAGATAAATGGTATGTGTTAGAGAATAAATTAGTTAGATATTTTAGGGTCAAATTAGTTAAGATCGTGTGTCCTACTATGTTTAATCTTTCTTATTTTTGAAAAGTGAGTTATTACGTTTTATGATATTTCCTTGTATACCTAAATCCTCCCTCTATATAAAGAGGGCTATGGCTTTCTCAATAGAATAACTAGAACCAAGTTAATCTTTTTCAACATATCAAAGCGGATTTGATCTCATTTGAAAAAGAGAAAAACACCATGGAAAATCCTAAAAGAGGGCCATCAACAGCTCTGCCAGGCCTCGTGGCCACTGGCAACTCTGGTGGCCCTCCTCTCCAAGCAACCCCTCCAAGGCCCCTCTTCTCCTCTCACCTCTTAATTAAGGTCGAGATTGACCTCTCTCTCTCCCTCGCTATTACGCTTTGGGCGACAACCTAGAAGCCTCACTAGTGCCACCTCCGGTGACTAGGGTTCCAACCAACCCCCTACGATGCATCACTAAGCCTTATGGGGCACTCCAATGGCCACACAACACCACCTCTCTTTCTCTATTACGTCGCCTACAACATCCTTTTCGATCTGCAACATCCCTTGAGGGAGGATCCAACCTCCTTGGCTATACTGCAGATCGAAGAGGATGTTGTAGGTGACACAACAAAGAGTGAGGTGGCATTGTGTGGCCATCGAAGTGCCTTATAAGACTTGGCAATGCATCGCAAGGGGTTCGCTAGAACCCTAGTCACCAGGGGCGACGTCGGCCATCGGTGAGGTTTCTAGGTCGCCGCCCAAAGTGCAATAATAAGAGAGAGGTCGATCTCAACCTCAATCGAGAGATGAGAGAGGAGGGGCCTTAGAGGGATCAACTGGAAAGGAGGGCCATCGGAGTCTTGTTGGTGGCCACCAGGCCCAACGACACCAACAGCGGCCCTCTATTAGGGTTTTTGGTGGTGTTTCTCTCTTTTTCAAATGGGATCAAACCCACTATGATACCATGTTGAAAAAGATCAAGTTGGTTCCAGTTATTCTATTAAGAAAGCGTTATCCCTTTTATGTAGAGAATGGGCTTCGGTATAGAAGGAAACATCATAAAACACAATAACTCATTAAAAATAAAAAAGACTAAACATAGTAAGACACCTAATCCTAACTAATTTGACCCTAAAGTATCTAACTAATTTGTTCTCCAACAGTATGGTTTTTTAAAACAAGGCCTAGGTAGATAGCGTTGTTCTCTCTGCTAAAGGTTTTGTTGGTGAATGGGATCATTGTATCCATCGATATGAAGGTCTTTTTCATATTAATGAAACAAGAAGGCTATTGACCCCGAATAGCCTTCCTTGCACCTCTCAAAAGCAAAAAGGCAAATGATCTATCTATAAGTGCCTACAGGACACTAAATTTAAACTTACACGGAAGAAACAGGAAATTTCTTTCCATTTTTTCTTTTTTTGAAAAGGAGCTCTTTCCACATTTTCTGCAAAGTTATCACATAATGTGTTTCTACAGGCAGTCATTCAACAAGGCCAACATGTTTAAGAATGATAATCATGCATTGCACTAATTACGAGGTGTGAAAGAATCAAAGATGTCCAAGAAATTCACTGAAGGTGTTTGATTGAAGTTAGAAGTACTACATAAACCCAAAGAGATGAGGAGTACCCAGCTTCCATGCTGTGTCTAAGCTGTAAAACAAGTACTTGATCTGAGTATGCTACAACAGCAACCAAATGAAAAGTAATATTTAAGCGAAACATGATGTTGACTATCTTATCAATGAAAAACTTTAATTTAGAAAAATGGACTCAACATGTAATCTGCAATAGATGCTCTGGGGTGATCCAGGTTATTTGAAGTAAAAGGACAAAATATGCAAAAGCAAAGGCAAAGTAATGAAAACACAAAGGGTGTACATGGGTCAGGCTCAACCCGAAGACAACACGATTGGGTTGGATTAGGTTAAGAGTTATAACAGGTTGGGTTGGGTTGGGATTTTCTCAACCCAATAAAAAATAGCTTGGGTTGGGTTTGAGGTTTAACCAACCCAACCCTCACCCCGATACAATTCAATATATATATATATATATATATATATAAAGGACGCCAAGCTACAGATCAAAATTTGAAACCTCATCTCAAGTCTCGACATCTCCTCACTCCTACATCTCAAATTCCCAATTTCCAGCCCTCATCGACCCCTTATCTTTCTTATAGTTACCTCCACCAGCTCTAGGTAGCACCCTTTGCCCTCACCTCACCTCACCTCACCTCCAAGGTAACCCTCAACCTTCTCTCCTCCCTTAGCCTCCTACCTCCGCCTGAGTCCCCAACAACCCACCTCTCCTCTCTTCATCCTCGTAGGGAACCCCCTACCACCACCGGACAATCAACCTCTCCTCTATTCTTCCCTGCAAGGACCCCACTACCATCGTCAAACAACCCATCTCTCATCTCTTCTTCCCCACAGGGATCCCACCACCACCACAAGAGCAACCCCTTTACATTTTTTGTCAATTTTTAGTATAGACTTGAGCTTTTAGATGCACCTATCAAGTTTATTATTAGGTATGTCATTATCTTTTCTTGTTACTTTTAGATAATATCTTTATTTTTTATTTTTAACTATTTTATTTGCTTTTTCATAAGATACAAGTTCTTTATGAGTTTAAATTTTTTTGTTATTAAGTATAAGTGTGTAGGAGATAAACATAAGTTTTGACTAGTCAACAACCCGCTCAACCTGACCCGACCCAATCCGATTTTATGGGTTTGGTAATGTAATGGATTGGGTTGAGTCCCAACCTAACCCATTTACACCCCTAGAAAACGCAATGTGATCTCTTCCCCTCTTCTTTCGCCACCTTTCCCCCAACTCTCAGGTTTCTTCTTCATTCATTCTCATCTATTTGTGCATCTTGAGGCATTCTCAATCCAAAATCTGATTGACTTGACAATCATTCCTTTTTTCTTCCAAAATATAGCTGCCTCTACTTATTGTGCCATTACAAATTCATTGATCCTTATTAATTGGTAAAGTCATGGATGAGAAATCAATTGAAGCTGCACTGCCTTATTGTTAGATAGTTATTAATTAGGGGAAAAAACTCTTTAAGTCAAAGCTCTTCAATTTTTGTGGATACTGTTAGTAATAAGGAAGCCACGTGGCAGCCAGCTAGGCCACGTGGTACTGCCATGGCAGTCGGTCAAGCAGTCGATCAGGAGGTCCACAGGGCCAGCGGTCAAGGTCCAAGGGACCTAATTTTGTGTTTGCTTAAGTTGCAAGTTTGGTTATTTTGTTAAATTGCTTTTAAGGAGGTTGTTTAGTGATTTGATCTTTCCTATTTTTAGAGATATGATTTGTTTCTTATTTTGTTGGGATACATTCTCTCTATATAAAGAATCTTCTTATTGTAATTGGTTCTTGAGTCAAGCAATAATATTTCCAATTTCAAGATTCCTCTCCTCTCTCTTCTCTCCAAGCAGCCGGCCATCACCACCATCGCCAACCACCTTCACCGGCCACCACGAGCAGCCACCGGCTGCTGCTCCTCCTCTCTCTGATTTCCACGTGGGCAGTCCCCTTGTGGACTGTTTTCCCATGCCCAAGGGAAGCTCCATGCTCCACGCACACGATTCGTAACAGATACAATCTGCAGTAAGTTCCACACTTTTGTTGATATGAACTGGAGTGAGTCCGGAACATCATAGACTTACTATGCAAACATCATAGGCTTTTTTTTTTTAGAAAAGTGTAAAGGATGAGGTAGCCATTTGCTTCATTACTCAAGCAACAGACTGCCAAAGCCAATTACATATTCTGCCGTCTGGAACCAAAAAAGAAACAAAGCCTAGGTCTTTCTTACAACATTCCCCACCCAAGGTCTTTCCCCTTTAAGCACCACTCTATTTCATTGCAAACATAACAACGCAACACATGCCCTGATCCACACCAGAGAATCAGCCTGAATTCCACCAATAAAAACCCATCAACCACCACTCCACAGTAGTAGCCTGCATGCATCCCAGGAATAACCAAACAGTCCCAGACGTCGGTTGCAAGATCGCAGGTGAGAAACAGATGGGTAGCATCTTCTGTGGAAGCACACAAAGCACAATCAGGGTCTTTGTCCAAACCCAACCTTCTTTGCCTCTCCGTCGTAGGCTTATTATGCAAATGTGTATGTGATACACCACAGTTTAAACACTATGATAATCAACATTCAGGCAATCACGGTTAATGATCCCTTTACTTCCCCCTTTCTCTAAACGGAGTATACTCATGCAATTACATTGAAAATAGACCATTATTTGCATGAATTGTGATTACTGATAAGCCTGAGACATTCAGACATGTACACATGTTGCACGAGCATGTGATCATGATTGAAAAACAATTCTAATCCAATGGTCGTTGCATAGATGGTCAATTATCTTGTGTTCCTCCTTTTCCTTCCTAACAACCCTTTCTAGAATCTCTGACACCAACTCATTCCAAGGTAATGGCATCCAACAATCTTCTTATAACGAAGAAATAATATAAGCTCAGTATAGACTATAGAGGATCTGCAGACAGTAAGTGCCCTAAAACCCGCAGCTGCCACAATATTTCACTTGCATCAACTCAAACCAAAGTTAACCTGTTGAAGCAATCAGCATTATTCCGGTGCCAACTTGATGATGTGACTGCCTCTAGCGAACACCTAATGTACCCAATCTCTACACCCTCCTAATGTGCACCTGCCCACTCCTCTATGAGCATCGTCCTTGCCAAGTTTACTTATGCTGCATAGATGTTTGTTGCCTCTCTTACAACTATTGTTAAAAAAAGATCAACTTGGTTCTAATTATTCTACTAAGAAAGCCTTAACCTTCTTTATACAGAGAAAGGGCTTAGATATACAAGGAAACATCACGAAACACAATAACTCACTTATCAAAAATAAGAAAGACTAGACATAGGACACCCAATCCTAACTAATTTGACCCTAAAATATCTACCTAATTAATTCTTTAACACTCCCCCTTAAGTTGAAGCATGCAATGCCCAATTTGTTACACAAGTGAACTACCCGCAATGGAGACATCCAAAGGAGCAAGCAGTAAACTAGAGGAGCAAGTGCAGGTAGTAGGTTGGAAGAGTAGAAGGCAACTGTAGTAGAAGTAGCAACTATAGTAGAATGGGAGATCTCTAAAGTGGGCCTCTCCCACACGGAAACTCGAAGTGTGCCTCTTACTTGGAGACCTCAAGTGAGTTTCTCTTATGTGGGGATCTCGACAATAGGCCTCTCCCACGCAAAAGCTCGAAGTGTGCCTCTTCTCTAGAGATCACAAGTGAGCTTCACTCGTTTGGGGACCTCAAGAGTGGGTCTCTCCACGAAAACTCAAAGTATGCCTCTTCTCTAGAGACCGCGAGTAAGCTTCTCTCATATAAGGACCTCAAAGAATGAATCTCCTTTTTTCCTCTTCCTCCCCTTAATTTAATCATTTTTCTCTTTTTTTATATGCTTCTAAAATAATCAACTCAATAACATATAACAAGAACTAAAAGGTAAAAGCAAAAACATCTAAATAAGACACTATTGGAACCCAACAAACATCTAGCGAGAGCAAAAGAGAGTGTATGCACATGCTTGTTGCACTATAGTGGCTAGGCGACGTCAAACAAGGTGGTCGCCAATGAGAGGCGACGTTGTAGCAACCCTTGAGGAAGGATCCGACGTCCATGGCGGCACTACAGATCAAAGAGGATGTTGTAGGCGACGCAGCAAAGAGTAAGGCAATGTTGCATGGCCATCTAAGTGCCCCATAGGGCGTGGAGACGCATTATAGGAGGTTCATTGGAACCCTAGTCACTAGAGGCGGTGACCGTAAAGCTTCTAGGTCGCTACCTAGAGCACAACAGTGAGAGAAAGAGGTCAACCTCAACCCCGATCAAGAGATGGGAGGAGAAGAGGGGGCCCTAAAGGGGTTGCCGGAGAGGAGGGCCACCGAAGTCTTGTTAGTGACCACAAGGCAACAACTCCGTCAGTGGCCCTCTTTTAGGGTTGTCGTTGGTGTCTCTCTTTTTCAAACTGGATCAAACTCTCTTTAACACCATGTTGAAAAATATCAACTTAGTTCTGGTTATTCTATTAAGAAAGCCTTAGCTCTCTTTATATAAAGAGAGGGCTTAGGTATATAAGAAAGCATCATAAAACACAAAAACTCACTTATCAAAAATAAGAAAGACTTAAAACACAGTAGGACACCTAATTCTAACTAATTTGACCCTAAAATATCTAACTAATTTATTCTCTAACAACTATAAATCCCAAGCATAAGTTTGAAGTAAAAAAAAAATCCTTAATTCTCTTCATATGAAGGCTAAGTTATCTGATTAGATAAAATATTATGTTGTAGAAAGTGTTAGGTTTAGTGGTGAAATAACTAGTGAACTTGATACGATGGATGAGTTGATGCAATTTAAGTAAAGGGTTGTAATGAACTTATTTTATATTTGATATTGTGTTTTTTTTTTTTTTTTGAAAAGCTAAGTGGTGGTTGGATGCAGTGATTTAAATGCCGACAACATACCGGCAAAATGACAGTTTCTGCAATAGGATCATATCGACATGCATTATATGTTGACATGCAAGTGTTTCACCGTCATGCCAACAAAATCATCAGCATGCCGCCAGTAAGGTAAGCATGCCACTGGCATGCTGTTGCTACTGGTCCTATTACTGGTCTGTTGTTGCTGCTACACAGGTTATGTATTGGCATTTCGTATATGAAGTAAAAGATAGGATTTAGGACTTAAATGACAATAATTATCCATTGAAATAGTTATTTTTAAAATTCTAATAATTTTGACTACTACCATTTTTTTCGGCATGCCAACCCTCGACATGCCGATGAAATGTACATTTGAAAATTTATCCAAACGACGTCGAAATCGGTGTTTCAAACCTTAGTTGGATGTGATAAGTGAGTTAGTGCACTATAAGCCTGGTATAAGATGACACACCCTCATAAAGCCCACCATCAAGACTTTATAGTTCACCTTACGCTGCCCAATGCCCTTTAGGCCACATAATAATACCATCCAAATGTAACCTCATGGTCATAAATTTTACCATGAGCTTAGCATAAAGAGTGCACAAGCATTCTTGGATTTGTCCTACCTATTTGTGGGTTCAAAGGAGACTCCTTTTCTACCTTTCTTCAACAACTAATGAAGGTTCTCCATAAGTGAAGTCCATTTAGGCGAAAGTTCCCAAGGACCATCTATTGGAACCATGTTCCACATTATCCTAAGTTTTGACGTTAACAAAACAATTCCTTTTATAATAATTGCAAATGAGCATTGTTGTGGAGTATAGATGTTGAACTCAATTAAAGAATGATGGGAAATGGAAAGAAGAAAGGAAAAAGCAAAAGATGATGACAAGGATGAAAGTTTCTGAAGATGAAATCAGTTGAACCAGCTTGCATGGAGAAGATTATTGATTGCAGTTCTTTTAATTTATTAGCAAAGTGTAAGCCTCCTAATCAACAAAATAGGGGTTTTTACATATATACCCTTATAAACTTTCAATAAGACACACATACCCCTATATACTTAGTATTGGGATCAGTGAAGAGCCACATGACACATGCCACGTGGCAGTTATCCAAGGGCCAATAGGGCCACCAGTTTTGGAGTCTAATTAAGTCAAGTAGGAATTATTTTTCTTAGTTGGCAAGTCTAATTTGATTTATTTGTTTTAGGAGATTTTGTAAGATTTGGCTTTTATCAAATCTAGAAGATTTGATTAGATCTTGTGAGTTGAATCTATTTTTAGCAAGTAGAAATATGTACTCTCTATTTAAAGAGAGCCTTTCGTATGATTTGGGATTTGAGCAAGACAATTAATGCTTCCAAACATTGTGCTCCTCTCCTCTCTCTCTCTCTTCCTTCCACAAGCACAGCTAGCCACAAGGGAGAACCCCTGCAGCCTGCACGTGTTCCAGCAGGCCAATTCAAGTATGAACCGACCATTCTCAAGCCTCTGCAGGTGCTCCAACAACCCAACCGACCTACAATCAGGCCTGTACATCAGGCCGGTGGTTCCCCTGGTCCACAGGACCTATTCCCAAGGTTCAGGAGGACCGGCTGCAAGGCTCCCAGATTGGTCCATATCAAGACCGACCGATCCATTAAAGTAGCCACAGGGCTGCTCTCCCTCTCTGTGTGTTGACAGCCCCTTCATTGGGTTGTTTTTCCCACGCACAAGAGCCTCCACGCTCCGTCTACGCCCACCTCAGAAATTTTTACACTTAGTATTTACGTATATACCCCTATATAGTTACCCCATTAAGGTCGTATGCCCCTGCTCCGTTAAACCCAACTAAAAACATCAAAAAAAAGAAGAAAATTTATATATACCTCTCTATATTTTTTTTTTTTTATTCCAAATCCTCTTCCTCTTCCTCCTCATTGTACTCTTCATCACCGACTCCGTTGTGGGAGAAGGCGATACTCCCATCACGACTCCATGAATCCTTCATACATCATCGTGCAGAATGGCCTCGACAGTGCCGTGATCCGCTCCCGAAGGCATGGGACCTCCTCGTCCTCGATGCAAAACATGTCGCCTCCCTCTTCCTCTTCCTCCTCATCAGCCTCAATTTCATCTTCCTTGGCAATGAGTTAGGCATCTAATGGAGGGGATCGACGTCAGGGGCAAGGCGTAAGGGCGATCTCAGGGTTGTAGCTACCAGGGAGCAACACAATGCGGGGAAGCTCGATGGAGGGGCCACCGCAAGTGACGAGGGCGAAGGAGGAGGTGGGGTGCTCGAGCTCGTCCTCGCCACACTCGTAGCGAAGCCAAGCGCAGAAGACAACCCTATGGTGGAGGTCAGGAGTGTGGAGCCTGGCGAAGCGAAGGGAGAGGCAGAGGAGCTTGGGGTCGTCAACGAAGCAGGGGAGGGAGCACTGCTTGAGGTGGAAGGAGCAACAATCGAAGTCGTGGGAGGAGGAGAGGCAGCAGTAGGTGGAGGAGAGGTTGAGGACGGGCTCGACGGAGCATAGGAAGGGGTCGATGGGCAGGTCGATGGGGTTGGGGAGGGAAGACCGTACAGGAGGAGGTAGTTGGGCAAGATAGGTGTTTGGGATCGGAGGCGATGCTGGAAGGAGGTGGAGAACAAGGAGAGGCTGTAGAAGAGTTCATCTCTGAGCAAGAACGGATCTTTCTCGTGGAGGAAGAGGTCAATGATGGAGGAAGAGGAGTACAGGGAGAAGAGGAATTGAAATAAATAAAAAGATAAATATAGGGAGGTATATATAAATTTTCTTATTTTTTTAAATTTTTTGACATTTTCCGTTAGGTTTAACGGAGTAGGGGCGTACGGCCAGAGTAACTTTATAGGGGTATATACGTAAATACCAAGTACATAGGGGTATATGCATCTTATCGAAAGTTTACAAGGATATATGTGTAAAAACCCCAACAAAATATAATCTCACATGAAAAAGACCTAGAGATAATCTAGGATTATTTTGATTTAATGATTCGATAAAAGATCACTTTTCCAAGTTCAAATCATTTTCAAAAGAGGACTAATAATTCAACAAAATCTATATTTTATTAAGTACTTGTTAAATAACCCACAAGTACTGGTATTAAAGCTTAGTATTGGTACAAGTGAGTTACAAGTTTAGGCACTTCGTTAATTCTTGACAAAGAACCAAACATGTACCCAACAAGTATCAAACTAAAGCTCGGTAACGGTACCCATGCATTACAAATGTAGGTTATTTAGTCAAACCTCAAATTTGAAAGCAACAAGTAGCGGTACTCATGCTTAGTACCGATACCCTGAATGTACTATTTATGACTCTTGTTTAAATAATAATATAAGTCACTAGTACTGATACCAGTCCTTTAATACCGATACCAACTATCCGTTGGGTCAGATCTAAACGATTAAATAAGTGGATTTAAGTTCATAAACATTGGTATTTAAATCCAGCATTCAAATTCCCTTGGTTCTAATTCTATAAATAGACCTTTGGAACCTTAGTTTACATACAATCAAAATAAGAACATCAATTCCTCTACAAAAAAAAGCTTGTTGCTCTACGTTTTTCTACGCCACTCATTTACCACTTAAACGAGCTCGTGATTGTGCTTGGAATCACATCCAATTCGCTGCACACATAAATTCTTAGGCTCTCAATTTAGTAACATCCATTTAATTGCTGCCATGTTGGGAGGCCAAAGTTATTGTTGTAAGACTTCTTTTTTTATCTTACACCAATGTTATCTTGTAATTAGTTTGTTACTTGTAATTGGGTTTAGGTAACCCATTAATTACCTCGTGTTTAGTGAATTTGATTCCCTCAAGGTGAGGGAATCAAGATTTAAAATCCTAAGTTGGGCGGCTTAAGTAGTGGAGTACCCTAAGTGGGGAGCCACTATACATCCTGTGCAATCTCTTGTGATTAGAGTTTTGTGCAATCTCTTGTGATTAGAGTTTTGTGCAATTTTATTTTATCCCACATTACTCAAATGCCTTTTTCTAGTGTGTGCTTACAGATCATAGATCCTACACCAGCTGCATCCTTGAGTCCTTTATGAAGAGGAGCCTGTTGGTCAAAACCACATAGAATGGTTCCCGCTAATCTACAAGCTCGTGCATAGAAATGGCTTAGATCTTTAAATATGCACAAATTGATACCTAATTCTATTATCTGTGAGTTTTAGTCTTCATGCCAGTAAGTTGTTAAGAAACCACCATTGCATGACATTACGTGGCAACTTTTATGCCAAAGTTACCCTCAGTTCTCTACCCCTTCAATTTAGGTAGGAACCCTAAGTGGGTTCCTCCAATCATAACCAACTTGATTCCACTCCTCCCACTTTAATGATCTTCAAAATGCTCCTACCCTCTATAGCTCTCACAGTTATCATGGAAGGTTGCTCCTTGAAGTCTGAAGTTAGTCCTTGTTAGCACCATTCTAAAGTGCAATATTGTCTATGAGGAAATTGCTTCTCTTAGATGCACGAGAACCTTCCGCTATCTTCACGGGCTATGTTACAATCCCTTCTCAACACCACCACTTGTGCAATCTTATTCTCCTGTCATTATAGCCCATATATCTGACTCCAATTGCCTTCTCCACTAGGAATGTGACCAATTTGTTCTCTCTTTAGAGGGTTTCATCTCTTGGTGAGACCTTGCCCTTTTCCTTGCTTGTCCTTAAGCCCTGAATCGTGAATATCACTATGCTCCTCATCCTCAACATTTGCATCTCTAGGAGATTGAATGATGAATTATAGTGTAAACTTCCTACCTGAGCTTGACCAACCTAGGAAAGCCATGATCGGCCACCTTGTTTTCAACCAAAATAGCAACCTCCACTTGATAATGGTGGTGCAGGATTTTCTCCTTTATAGCACCATTACAATCAATGCTGACATCTTGAGAATTGCAATCAAGAAGTTCCACTATGTATAAGGATTTAGTATATGAAGATTATTATAGTATGGAGAAGGGGGAACGGTGGTATTTAAGGGTGGAGGTGAGGTTGATAGAAAATGAGGAGAGATCAATGTGGTGTTTTGGATGGTTGGAAAAGGATTGGAGGTGACATTGGGGAGTACAAGAAGGAAAATAGAGTGGTGTTCTAGCTTTGATAAACCTAGTGAAGGTGAGCAGGAACGTGGTGTTACAAAGAGGAGGATGTGACCGGGTGGGGACAAGGTTAGGGTAGAGGTGGATGGAGCCAAGTGTGTGGATGGGAGGATAGGGATGTGCAAAGACAAGAATGTGATTACTACTCACAAAACTGTGTGAATCATATATTCCAACATGGTAGATATGGTACAAATATTCTAGATTACTTGGACATTGATGCCAGAGAAGATATGGGGGGGGGGGGGGGGGGGGGGGGGGGGGTTTCGAAGGGAACGGATAGGCAAATCTAGAAAGATGGCAACCTTCCAAATAATGGCGAAACCGTTGATCAATGGAAAAAGTTAACACCAGTAAAAAAATGGCATAGATCTTGGAAGTCTGGGAACCTTTTTGCTACAAAAAGTAAATTAGGATCTTTTTGTGCATGGGACTACAGTTGGGAGTCTTAGGAGCTTCTTGTAAATTATTCTCTTTCATTGTAATTTCTTGCTGGTACATAAGTCGACAAGGGGGACCGAGGGATGAAGTGCAACAAAGTGAGGTGCGAAGCACAATGGATCTTCATTTTGTCAGTCCAGTTCCATACTATACGTGTTGTAGGATTGCACATTTCATCTTCCTTCTATTCCATCCACCTTTCTCTAAAAGGTCTGTTAGGATTTAAAAATAGGATAGAATTTGTTAGAGATTCCTTTTTTCTCTTTTCTATTATTAGCAAAGTTTGTTTTGGTTGTTGGGTTGGCCATCTCTTTAAAGGATCCAAACTCATTTGTTTTCTTAGAAGATTCAGAAATAATACTTTCTATTCCTTTTTAAAATCTTAACATGATATCAAAACAGGCCCTTCTGGGAATACATATGCTCTCTACCAAACCCTAGCCACCTTTCTTCCGTTATTCTCATCGCTGCTGCTACCTTGGGCGACTGTTGGCCCTTCTCTCTCACTTCCAGAACTGTTGCTGCTGCTGCAAGGGACGTATCTCGCTTCCAGAACTACTGCTGCCACTACAAGGGACGTCTCTTGCTTCTAGAACTGCTGCTAGTGATCTGAAAGGGGCATCGCCAGCCCTGTTCCTTGGCCTCCAGCACATTGTAGGCCCTATTCTGTAGCCCAGTTGTCTTCTCTACCTATTGCCAGATCTTCCTCCTCTATTCCAAGTCAAATCCTTTCTTTTGGGGGTGGGCATCATGGCAGATGAACCGATTGTTACTTCTAAAACAAAAATTTCAGCATCTATTCTTGTTCAAGGAACTACTATTAAAATTTCAGGATCTTCTAATTATGTTCTTTGGTCCCGTGCCTTTCAAATATTTATGGGAGGTCAAGAAAAACTTCATGTCTAGACTGATCTTCCTCCAGAATCCAAAGATAATGCCAAGTGTGGGAAGTGGGAAAAGGATAATTATCAAGTTATGAATTTATTAATGAACAGTATTGATCCAACTATTGCTTCAAACATGTTGTATAAAAAGATGGCTAAGGATATATGGGATGCTCTAGAAAAGAGATATTCTATGAAGACGAGTAGTTCCCGACAGGCAGACATCTATAGGAGAATATGGAATACCAATCAGGGTGATATGTCCCTGATTATGTATTTTTCGACGACGGAGAGTCCATTTGAAGAACTTGATATCTTTCAGCCTGCCTGCTATCATAAGCAAATTAATCAAAGGGTGGAATGGCAGACATACCAATTTCTTATTGGTTTGGCACTGAGGTTTCAACACAGTCGTGACTAGATTCTTTCCTCCAATGCAGTGCCTGATCTTGAGACTGCATACACTTGCCTCCTGAAAATTGACTGATTCTATATCTTCTACTCCTGCTGTTATGACAGTTGCCTTTGCAAATACTGCTCTTAGTGGGAACGGAGGATGAGGGCGAGCACGACTGACCTATCCTCCATGCACTCATTGCAACAGAACTAATCATTCCTCAGATCGTTGGGAAAAGTTTGGGAAGCCAGCTTGGGCGTCCCAACCTCCTTCCACTGAGTCTTCTAGTACTCTGATTGCACCAGAACAGTTGCCTTTACCATTTACTGCTGAGGAGATTGATCGTCTGAGATGCCAGCTGAAGCAAGATTCTACTGCTGCTGCTGCTGTTGCCACCACTACTGTGGCAAAACCTACTACTACTACTCTCGATTCGTCTACTTCTAGCGCTTCTGCTACTACTGCTACTGCTGTCCTCCTTGGAGAGGAGGATGATTGGTGGGGGAACTGACTTACCCTCACAATCTCCACCAACTACTACTATTCCTGACGTTACTACTTCTGCTACAGCATCCTGTCTACTGCCTTCTACTACCGTTGCTGCCGTCTTGACTGCTACTACTGCTATTGTTCCAGACCAGTTTTTTTTTCTCTACTGTTTTTTCTACTACGGTTGCTACTTCTACTACGACTGTCTCTACTGCCTACTGCTGCTGCTATGCAATTACTGCTTTGATCTATTGCCTCCATTTGGGGGGGGAGTCTTCTTTGCTGTTGCTTCAAGTTGGACATTACACGCTCCAACTTAGGGGAGAGTGTTAAGATTTACAAATAGGATAGAATTTGTTAAAGATCCCTTTTATCTATTTTCTATTATTAGCAAAGTTTGTTTTGGTTGTTGGGTTGGCCCTCTCTATAAAGGGACCAAACTCATTTGTTTTCTTAGAAGATTCAAAAATAATACTTTCTTTTCCTGTCTAAAATCTTAACAAGGTCAAATCATGATTGTATATATCAATCAACAAAATGACAAGTAGAAATGATCGTTTTTTTTTTTGTTAAAACTTGTACAAGAGAAAAAGAACATAGAATGCGCTGAGACAGTATTGAAGTTCAGTTAAGGATTTTCTACACACCATTAAATATGTAATATAGCCAACTTCAATACCCAACTGGATAAGGAACAAGAGCAAAACTGAACTAAAGAAGATTTCAGTAGAGTTTTCATTATTGTTATAAAATTTGCCATGTTTATCATCGTGAATTAACCGAATTCAGGCATGATGGGAGAATACACTGTTCCTTAGGAGGCTACACTCTCCATTCAATTGTGCATGGGCATCTTAGTAAAAACTACGTTACTCTTCTCATGATCCAGAGTCTTAGATGGTGGTATCATGTCTCTTATTTATTTTACATTTCCTTATTTCTTATGGATCATGGTGTTATTTTCCCACACTTCTTCTCTTTAGAAAAAGGTGTAGGGCTTCTATAATGAAAACTAATGAATTCCACTCTCCTTCTTGGTATCAGAACGCCGATCCTAGACAATGGCTCTAGGTATCCCAACCCCACTGCCTCTAAAACCCTAGCATTAAACCCGTTCTCCTCTCTCCCTAATCTGCGCCAGATCTCCTCCTTCGCCGACCGCACGCGTGCGCTGCAGCACGTCTAAGGGCAACGCACGCCCTGATCTGAGCATAGCAGCGCCATATACGACGGCGTGCAGCCATTAAAGCACGGTGAGCGTCGACGCAGCACCATCTGCGGCAACGTGCAATGGCTAGAGGCAGCGTGCAGTGGCTGTTCTGTACCCGTTAGGGGTTGGTAGTCCCTCTCGAGGGCTACTTCCCTTCAGATCGTAGAAAGAGAGACACCTAGGTCCCCTTGGGGCCGTCTCAAGTGTTCTCCCCGCACTCGGGCTAGGCCAACACCCGTCCAAGGGGGCTTTCCGAAAAATTGTAGGTCCGAACGCATCTGGTTTCAAATCTATTGATGATTCCTAACAGTGGTATGTTTTCTGTCTAGATCTATGGTTTGAACTTGGGGTGTGTATTCCCCTTGTTAATGAATGGTTGGGGTGTGTATTCCCCTTATTGGATGACTCTTAGAGTGTGTATTCCCTCATGGTATTGTGTGCAGATTACAGGGTATGTATTCCCCGAACATTGATGGTTGATGTAGGAAGTTAGATCTATGTCCTTGTTTCTCTGGATGTGGTTTACTTGACATCAATGGCAGAGTATTTGAGTCTGGTGCACCAAGAGCAAGATAGGAGCCACCACGGAGCAAGGTCGCTAATCAACTCTAGTGCATCACAGCATCTATGTGGTGATCAGACCTATTTCCACTCACTACAGTTCATTCCTCCAGGGAGGACTGTATAGGTAACTGATGGCAGATACACCCTAGTTAAGGGTAAGGGGAGGTGTCTGTGACCCCCAGTTTGCAGTTATCCTGCTTAACCTATTGTTCGTAAGCAGAATCACGAAGGATCTCAACTGCAGAGTGATCTTCGATGATGTCGAATGCGTTGTTCAGGATAAGCTGACTGGGAGGATTGTTGTCAGTGATACAAAGGCGAATAGCGTTTACCGTCTAGGACAAGAGCTGTTTGCAGGAGTTACTTGATATGGTAATGAGAGTGTTCTATAGTGGCATATTCGTCTTGGCTTCTTGTCTTTGGATTGCCTTAGGAGGGTGATACCACATATTTCCCCAGCTGCTACCATACAATGCGATGCTTGCCAATTGGGTAAGCACCATCGGTCCTCTTTTCTAGCTAGCAACTCTCCTAGATCCTTGACATTATTTCAGTTGCTTCATATGGACGTATGGGGACTGAGCAGAGTCCCAATCTGGATGGGACACCGATATTACCTGGTTGTCATAGATAATTTCTCTAGAGCCACTCAGGTGTTCTTGTTGAAGAGCAAGGTAGAGATTGGAGGATGCATAGAGACTTCTTCTAGAGATCAGTACACAGTATTCAACCATAGTGAAGATCGTGCGGACTGATAACGCCCATGAGTTCTGCATTGCTAGACTTAAGAAGTCCTATACGACCCGTGGGATCGTCCACCTGACCACCTATCCTTACACTTCGCAGCAGAACGGAGTCGCAGAACGGAAGCACAGGCACTTGTTAGATGTTGCTCATACACTGTTGATTTGTCACAATGTGCCGCAAAGATACTGGGGGGACGCAGTTCTGATAGCGACCTATCTCATCAACAGGACGCCCAGCTTAATTCTTCACGAGCAGATACCGACTCTTCTTCTACATCCAGATGGTGAGTTATTCCATGTGTCTCCCAAGACCTTTGAATGCGTTGCATTCGTTCATGTGCCGTCACTTGGTCGTGAGAAGCTGGCTTCTCGTGCTATTAAGTGCGATTTCTTGGGGTACTCTAGGACACAGAAAGGGTACCGTTGCTCTGATCCTCTGCAGAACAAACATTATGTTAGCGTCGATGTAACTTTTCATGAGGACACACCATATTTCTCAGTCACTGGATAGAGGAGCTCTTGTGATGATGTTGCCTTTCTTCCCTTGCCTATTCCATGTGCAGAGACTCAAGTGTCTGCTTCTCAGTCCAAACCTCCAACTACTGGACAGATGAGCTCCTCCTCCCTGGATGACTTTAAGAGATTACACGGGTCATTGCGTACCTATCACAGGCATCACACTACATTTCAGTGACCTCCCTTACCAGCAGCTGATGGTTCACAGGTAGATGAGAGCATACCTGATGACAGTTTGGTTAGACCTGATTCCCCTGACAGTATAGATCACCACAGTAGTGAGGCCCCTTCTGCAGCGACCTAGTCAGAGATACCAGATGATTCTGACCTTCCTACGCACCACGCACCTGTGAGTCCAGATATCAGGTTGCAGGCAGTTTGGCTACCAATGGTCTTGCTCCTCAGTTCAGTAGCTTCTGTCAGGCACTTACAGCGTCACACATTCTATCTACCCATCAACAGGCCATGCTTGATCCAAAGTGACGTCAAGCCATGGAGGATGAGATGGAAGCACTTCGGAGTAGACAAACTTGGGATCTCACCTCACTTCCTACTGGCGCACGACTAGTTGGTTCCAAATGGGTCTTTACCTTGAAATACAACCCTTACGGGTCTATTTTGAGGTACAAGACTAGGCTAGTAGCAAAGGCGTTCACCCAAACATATGGGGTGCACTTCTTTGATACTTTCTCCCCCATTACACGACTTGCTACTGTTCGGATACTCATTTCTATTGCTACTCACTGAGACTAGCCGTTACACCAGCTTGATGTGAAGAATGTCTTTCCCTACAGTGATCTTCAGGAGGAGGTTTACATGCAACACCCCTCGGGTTGATCAAACCTCCAGCTTGAGGGGGAGTGTTAGATGGTGGTGTCATGTCCCTTGTTTATTTTATGTTTCCTTATTTCTTATGGACATGGTGTTATTTTCCCACACCTCCTCTTTATAAAGAGGTGTAGGGCTCCTATAATGAAAACTAACGGATTCTATTCTCCTCAGAGCCTTCATGGAAATGTCTATGCAGAACTAGAAAATTACTATCACAAGTTTTCACTTGGAAAAGTGCTTCTATTCATTCAACCAAGATGGTTACTTTTGCAATTAGTTTTGCTACATATTGACCTATCTTCTGTCTCGCATGCACAACAAAGAAAACCCCTACGTGCACTTCTTTTAACCACGAACTTTTTTTAATATTCTTAATACCTTATTCTATATAAGTATAGAATATGACATGGAAGAAATGTGCTAATGGCATCATTTTGCTTTCATATTTGAGGGAATAACTTGTCAGCATCCTCAATTATGGAGCACAATCACAAGATCCATGCATCCGCAAACAGACTGATATAATTTTTTCTTTTTGAAAGGGGAGGCTGATATAACATTGTCCATATGATGGTTTTCTATTTTTTCTTTTCTTTTTTTAACGAACTGACGGCTTTCTAGTCTATGAGAATCTTTGTAAATGACCTTAAAAGACTCCATGCATCAGGTAATCAATGTGCTTCACCTTGAGCATGTAAGAAGACGTAAATAAGGTCTGAGCTTGAAGAAGATTGCTTGGTCAACTCAAATCAAGAGGTACAACCCCCAAGATTAACAGGAAGATTCAAGAAATAGGAGGAAGGGAAGATACATACTGAATCATGGGAAAAGAGATGAGTTTGGCCATGACAAGAAGGCTCGAAAGCAACATTTACTCTTTCTTGACCATATGGTCTTGTTAGTTGAGGGCTTTATTGCTGAGGCCAGGAACACCAGTCTCCTGGTAGAGGTATTTGAAGAGGCATCCAATCTTCAGATCAATTTGCAAAAATCCAGCTTCTTGGCATTTGGTATGTCTGATGAGAGGCAACACAGTGTGGTGCGGCTTTGAGTGTGCAGCTGCCACGGACACCGTTCAAGAATCTTGAATTCCCTCTTACCCCAGGCCACAACACAACTAGGGATTGGACCCCTATTATGGAAAGATTGGAGAAGCAACCACAAGGATAGGCATCTTGCCCTCTTTCTACAGGAGGTAGTTTGTCCTAGCTTTGGTCCTCTCAACAATCCCAATGTACTATCTCTTTGTTTTGAGGATTTTGGCTGCGATCCTGAAGCATATTAACTCCGTCAGGAGAAAATTTTTTAGGGCCACCACCTTTAGTGATCATTCTCTTCCTCTAATGGCCTGGGAAGATGTCCAACAATGATAGTCTTGGCATTCTGAATCTCTTTGTAATAAATGAAGCAATGCTCTCCGTGGAGATTTTTCTAGGATAATAATAATAATGAAGGGTCCACATGGCAGTGCCACGTGGCAATCCAGTCAACCTAGGTGTCAACCACTATTGGCCTAAATTGTTGGCTTGCATGCCAATTTATCTTCATACCTTGTGTGACAAGTTTTGTTTAGGTATTATGTGATTTTTTATATTTAGTCATTAGAGTTGTTTAGGAGATAATAGTGGGATTAGGATTCAATTTAGGATTTGCAATCTCACTAATTGTGGAGTCTAGTTGGCGTCAATCTTGAGGGCTCTCTCTTTAAATAGAGAAGCACCTCTCGTTATTTTGAGAGCATCAATCAATAAAATCAAGTTTCATATTTTGAGATCTCTCCTCTCCTCTCTCCCTCTCTACATTCACTGTGAACAGTGCACAATTTCTGTTCATTATGAACAGTAGTTACTGTTCACGTGAATAGTAACAGTGCCATACCGGAGCCTCCCTCTCGTGTTATCTCCCACGCACAACTCTTCTCCCACACGTGAAGAAGAGCAACTCTGCTGCACTCCAAATTCTGCACATGGTATCAGAGCCACTGGTCTAGGCCGATTTCATCTCTCACGAATGGGACACGAGGGGCAAAAAGGAGGTCCACGCATGCTTCTTGTGTGACTCTCCCTTGCATCACCAGAGCCACATAGCTTGTGGCATCTTCGTCCGAAGTAGAGAGTTCTCTCAAGAACTCCTTGAAGGTACTTGGCACCTTACGCAAGATCCAAGTCGACAAGAAGAGGACCCCACGAGTCATCTCTCTCACGTATCCAACACCTTACGTGGAGAGTAGAAGTAGAAAGAGGTTCGTTTCTCGAAGATAGAGATGGCAAAGCAAAAGACTCAAATAAACATAGGAGAAGGCACCGAAGGTGCAAGAAGAAGCCAAAGTCAAGAAATGGGAGAAGGAGATCTATTAAAAGAAGCTTGAAGGCAAGTCTGCACCCCTTTCGAAGTTCAACTTGGGGAGGAGTGTGAAGATTTTTCTAGGATGATAATAATAATAATGAAGGGCCCACGTGACACATTAGCCACGTGGCAGTCCAATCAACCTAAGGTGTCAACCACTATTGACCTAGGTTGTTCGCTTGCATGCCAAGATATCTTCATGCCTTGTGTGACAAGTTTTGTTTAGATATTATGTGACTTTTTATATTTAGTTAATTAGAGTTGTTTAGGAGATAATAGTGGGATCAAGATTTAATTTAGGATTTGCAATCCCACTAATTGTGGAGTCTAGTTGGCGTCAGTCTTGAGAGCTCTCTCTTTAGATAGAGAGGCACCTCTCCCTTGTTATTTTGAGACCATCAATCAATAAAATCAAGCTTCATATTTTGAGATCTCTCCTTTCCTCTCTCCCTCTCTACAAACACTATAAACAATGCATAAGTTATTGTTCATCAGGAATAGTAGTTACTATTCACGTGAACAGTGCCATACCAAAGCCTCCCTCCTGTGCTATCTCGCCCGCATTACTCTTCTCCCACGTCTGAAGAAGAAGAGCAACTCCACTGTGCTCTGAATTCTCCACTCTCAAAGTAGATCCTCCAATGGGAGAGGTAACATCTTCAGGTCAAGGTAATGCCAATGGAGGAGGTAACATCTTCAGGTCGAGGAAGAAGAGGGCAAAGGTGCTAGCGGTACTGTAGGGGGTTCAACTGGGGAGGAATAGGGTTGTCTTTAGGGGAGAAATGCTGTATGTGGAGAATGTTGTTTGCTCCATTTCCTCCCAGGTGATGTTTTGGGAGTCAGCTATGTAATTATGGCATTGCCCTTGTGATTCCTTCTTTTAAGTAATGAATCTAGGTGGTTATCATGCAGATAACCACCCTTCAATTTTTCAAAAAAAAAAAAACTTATAGGCCAAGCATGCCTTATTGGAAGTCCACTTTGTTTGACTCCTAACTCCATCGATTGAGATAAAAGGTGGATTCCCATGAGGGGATCTTCTTACTTTTGGAAGGGCCCTCAAAAGATTTTGAAAAAATTCAAACCTCATTGCTAGACTCTCTTGGATGGTTCCAAGTTAGTGTCTTGGACGCGTGAATGGTTGTCTCTAGCTAGCATTATTGCATATTTATTCCTTAGAATTATGGCTCCAGCATCTAACTCTTTGGCCTTTGTAGCAAATTGTGTTGACCATTCTTGGGTCCCTTCCCTACAAGTGTCCCTTTCAAAGGCTAGGCTGGAGGAGCTCACCCTCCTCTTGCAAGCCATATAGGAGCTCAAATCGGGCTCTAGAAGAGATGGTTGGATTTAGAGACATGGAAGCTTCTCAATTAGAAAAGTTTATTTACGCTTCATGGAAGACCTTAACCAAGTGGATTAAGCTTTGGCTTCAAATTGCAGGAAATTTTGATAGACAAAATACCCCTAAAGGGGCAAGGTTTTTCTACGACTTCTGAGAAGGAAGAGGGTTGTAACCCATGGTTCTAGCCTCCAGGAGAAGATAGGCGCTGGAGGTTAATGCTAGTTGTGTTTTCTTTGGAGAAGAGTGAAGGTATAGATCATTTGTTCTTCACTTGCTTGTTCACGTAGCAGTGCTAGCCCGCTACAACGAATTGCCACCGCCATTACTCCTCCAAATTTTGGTCTAGCATCCACGATGCTCTTATCGATAGGGATGCAGTAAGGAGAGCCCTTATTTTGATGTAGTGCCTTTGGCTCAAACATAATGGCACCATCTTTAGTAAGGAGAGATCTTTTGTTGATAATGTTTTGCATGTTTATTACTCCTTTTGTGATTTCTGATGTTCTTTGAGGCTAATAGCTTTTGCTAACCCTTTTTTTCCTCTTCAAATAAATAAATAAACAAACAAAAGATTAGGGTTTTTTTATGAATCTTTAGGTCCTTTTACGTTCTTTTTGGTTCTTGATCAATTCTTAGCTCTAACATCGCTATCTTCTTGATTTTCTAAACTTAAAGAGACTTCTTGGGGGAAAGAAGCATGTGGTGTGGTGGAGAGTGGGAGATTGGAGCATGGATGGGCTATGTATAGAGAGGATGGAGGGGCAAGATTTCAGATGCTGATGTCACACCAAATCGACGAGTAAAAGGAGCATATTGGAGATATATCACTGATATCTTGGATTAGTTCAAAACAACTAAAAATGCCATAAATTTTACAAATTTACGATTTTATTGATAGTGTATAAATTAATAATAAAAAATATCTATAAAGATCGGAAGTAAATTTTAAATGATACAATAGAAGTACACTACATTCATAGCATTCAAACGGAACAATAAAAAACATGGTAATAATCTCATAACTAGTATGATCACTACAAAATGAAGATAGCCAAAAGTTGATAATCACACATGTAATGATCATAGAAAATAAGAAATATTAATAGTCCACTAGTAAGAAAGAATAAAACAGATCATGAGCCAAGCTAGATTTGGAGTGTATCATTTATGAGATCATCAATGAGAAATAAATAAAGATAACATGACAATACTGGCATACAAGATTAAATATGAGCTAAGTATTAGCATAATTTTCATGTATGGTATGAGTTGATTGGTGATGGCAACGGGCAAGCTAATAAAAAATGTAAGCATGGAGTAGTTACACATATGACTAATTAGGATGACCAATATAAGCATAAACATGAGGTAAGCATTATTCCAATGTATGGTATGGGTTAATTAGTCACCGTGAACAAAAAAAAAATCACATAAAAAGAATAGAGATGGAGGGAGGGAAAATAAAACCTTAAATCATTGCGAAAGTGGAGAATTGGAAGAGATTAAAGATGGGAAAGGGCTACATACTTGAGAAGAGTCTCAAAAGCTGCAAACCAAACTAATAAAACTTCGAACTTAAGAGCAACTCAATGGGCACAACAATATCGAGAACATATTGCTTGTTTTATGGGATATTCATTTCGATAGAAAGCACTTTCATCCAATTGAGTTCCTTAATGTAATGTCTTTAATCATCTCGTCTTGATAGACCATCTAAGTCTTTGGGTTTCTATCCAAAGTTTGAAGGTGGCTTATAAAGATCACCGAGAGTCAATGCACTAGTAGCTATGTTTGGTTTCTTATGTATCATTCTTTGATCCCAAAGCCTAACACACCTTGACTTGGAAGACGGTTTTATGGGATCCGTATCAACGACATCGACATCCCCTAATATTTAGGGATATCAATCAAGACCCACTAATATGACTAATATATAGTCAATATCCTGGAAAAAGGATATTCCTATGATATTCATATGAGTCATGTTAGGGATATAAATATGTCGTTGATATATTAAGATATCTATTTCCATGTGGAGGGGTTGAAGGGGATATGATTAAGTGGATGGTTGGTTGGTTATGAGCATAGTTACATTAGAGTTGTTAGGTTAGACAATCCCTATGATATCAATTCTAGCACAATGAACCATCTAAAGTAATTCTTCTGTTGTTACCTTATGAAATAATCACTTCACATTTCTTATGCACGAAGTCGAAAAAATCATGCAACAAATACATTTCAAACAAGTTTAATGTACCATTGCAGTGGCAGATCATTTAGTTTTCCTGAGTTGTCCAGGCAAATTCCCTTGGCATCATATGAAATTTTGCTCCCAGAAAATTTGAAAAAAAAAATAACAATTTGGTGTAGGTACAAAAATAACTACAGCATGCATATGCTCAAGCAACAAGGATGATATTCTGGCATTGCATTCATGAATTTGTATCCAACCTCTCTTTTAGGATCTTCACCATTAACAACCGTCAAAACAGCACCTGTCAAATATATAGCAAGCACAGCACACAGTAGACCAACCATTGCCCACAGTAGCCAACCATTCTTAAGATCAAATGGCCTTTTCAAATCTGAAGCACATCAAATGCAATATCAATCAATGCTCCCAACTTTTATTGTGAGAGTGCATTTTTAATTTTATTGCAATTAAAAACACATAGGTTAAAAATTCCATCTTGCTATAATGGAAAAGTAAAGTTTTGAAAGACTAGAAATTATTTTGAAAGGGAAAAACAATAGGAATTATAGAAGACACGGCAAAAAATTATATAACTGACCATAACATAGGATATCATCTGGAAGAGGTTGGAAGTTGTTAGTGATACTAAACAAGATCCCCAAAACAACAACCGTAGTAGACCTGGAAAACAAACTAATTTAGAAATTTCTCTCAGAGCTATTGTATTAAAGAGGAATAGATATAGACACCAGGAGTTATTCTCTATTCAACAATTCAGAAAAGGATGGGTTTATTTTGCATACAATTGACCTGCAAACAACAATTCTGCCTTTCCATCTAAAGTCAGATCTCCACCCTGAAGCCCAAGAAACGGCAAAAGAGCAACTTCAGCCAGACCTGTCAAAGTGAAACTGCCTGAAAAAACTTAGTTCAGTGCTACCTAAGCCGATCCCCCGGTAACAAACAGAAGAAAGGAGATGATAATGAAAGAAAAACTGTTAGTACCAAAATGAATTAGTTTATTCAGAGAACCCTTGGACCTTTATATAGAGAGGCACCAAAAAGAGAATTACAAGTATACTCTTTTACTACACAAAATAATAAAAACACCGACTGTACATAACTCAACACTCTCCCTCAAGCTGGAGCATAAACATCAAACATGCTCAGCTTGAAACATATATAGTGTAATCTCTTCTTGGGAAGTACTTTAGTAAAGATATCTACCAGTTGGTCTTCAGTGCATATGTAGGGTGTAAAAATTTTCTTAGCTAAAATAGCCTCTCTAGTGAAGTGACAATCCACTTCAATATATTTGGCGACCTTATTGTCACATTGCATCTTAATAGAATCATGTACCTGCACTCCAAATTCTTCTAGAATGGAATGGACCCAGAGTAACTCATAAGTAGTCTGAGACATGACCCTGTATTCAGATTCAACACTAGATCTAGATACTACTGTCTATTTCTTACTCCTCTATATAACCAGATTGCCCTCAACAAATGTACAGTGTCCTGTAGTGGATTTCCGATCCTCACGAGCACCTACATAGTCTGCATCAGAGTATCCACAAACATCCAAGTACCCATTTCTTTCAAAAGGAGTCCTTTCCCAGGTGCACTTTTCAAGTACCTGAGAATCTGGCAAACACTATCTCAGTGGACTTCTCTTGGCAACTGCATAAACTGGCTCAACCTTCCAACTGCAAAGGCAATGTCAGGACGAGTAACAGTTAGATACAATAGCTTACCAATCACTGCACGGTATTTAGTAAGATCTTGCAGTAGGTGGTTGTCATCATCTGCAATAGGCAAATATACATTCATGGGCACATATGCTGGTTTGCACCCCAGCATACCCATGTCACTCAGCATGTCAAGAACGTACTTGCGTTGGGATTGCACAAGTCCTCTAGTGTACTGCACCTCAATACGAAGGAAATAGTTGATGGGGCCTAAATCCTTGGTAACAAATTGTAACTGTAGCATCTTCATTTCCTCTATGCATTGCTTGTCACTGCCAATCAAAAGTATGTCATCCACATAAACAACCAGTATGACTGAGCTTGTCTTTTTATGCAATGTAAAGATAGAATAATCAGCAAAAGATCTAAAGAAGCCATAATCATGAACCACCCTGCTAAACCTCTCAAACCAAGCTCTAGGACTTTGTTTCAGTCCATAAATAATTTTCTTCAATCTACACACCTTCTGACACTCCCCCTGAGTAGGGAAGCCTAGTGGCTGCTCCATGTAGAATTCCTCCTCCAAATCGCCATACAGAAAGGCATTTTTGATATCAAGATGATGGACAGTTCAATGCCTATTGGCAACAAAAGATAACAGTATCCGAACAGAATTAAGATGAGCTACTGGGGAAAAATTCTCAAAGTAATCAACCCTGAACATCTGAGTGCATCCTTTGGCCCCCAAGCGTGCTTTGTACCGTTCCACAGCACCATCAGGACGACATTTAAGAGTAAACACCCATCTACACCCTACAATAGTAGCGCCTAGGGGTAGATCAACAAGGTCCAACATGCCACGGGATTGTAAAACTTCCATCTCCTCCTCCATTGCCAAGGTCCGGGATGGATCTCGGAAGGCTCATGATTATCCCGTGGTACTTGCACACTGTCAATGGCCAAGGAAAACTGCCGTCCAACTGTAGACAAACTATCAAGGGACATAAACTAAGATACAGAATATTTAGCACAAGAACGTGGAGCCTTCTTTTGTGCAATAGGAAGGTCCAGAGTAGTGTCCTCAGTGGTAGGAAGTACCTGGTCCTCGAACAAATCATTAGCAACTAGTGGGGACTGAGCAGAAATAGTAGAAAGTGGTTCATCCACCTAAGAAACACCCTAGGTCCTGCGCTGAAAATGCTTAGGAAAAGTATCCGTATCAGGAATCTTAGGATAATACAGGAAAGGACCCGGAACAGGCTGACTAGCCCTAGATATAGGTGGCTTAGTAGGTTGTGGTCGCTCAATGGGCATAGGAAGCGGAACCTCATGTGATGGCTCAGTAAGTTACTCCCCCTATTTTTGGTAATATGGAATCTCCTGAAAAAACATGACATCACTGGAACATAAAATTTACATGAAATAGGATCATAGCATCTATACCCTTTCTGAGTCCTAGAGAAGCCCAGAAACGTGCGCTTCACAGAGCGAGGAGAAATCTTATCCATTTTATGCAAATGAACAAAACACAGCCAAAAACAACAGGAGTAACAGAAAAAGGTCCTTGCTAGGAAACAACATAGAGTATGGAGTTTTACCCTCAGACAGAAGAGCAAACTTGGTTCACCAAATAAGTAGCAGTAAGAACAGCATCATCCCAAAAATGTGATGGAACATTCATTTGAAACATAATAAATCGGGCCACATCAAGTGTCAAAGCTTACGTTCAGCAACCCCATTTTGTTGGGAAGTATGAATGCAACTGGTCTAGTGAATGATACCTAAAGATTTGAAGAAAGCATTTATCCTGGCATTCATAAACTCCAATCCATTGTCACTTCGAAAAACCCTAATAACAGTAGAAAACTGAGTCTTTATTTCCACAATAAAATTTTTGACAGTATCAAAGACTTCGGATTTTTCTTTCATCATAAAAACCCAAGACACTCTAGTATGATCATCCACAAGAATAAGAAAATACCGAAATCCTCTAACACTCCTGACCCTACAAGGGCCCCAAACAACAGCATGAACGAGAGCAAAGACAAACCTAGCTCTTTTCTTATTTGGTGGAAAAGATCTATGGTGCTTGCCCAACTGATAGGCTTCACACCTTAAAACATCAGGAAAAGACAATGCAAGAAACTAACAGCACAAAACATGCAAACTAGGATGACCAAGTCTCAAATGCCACTGGAGAGCAGTAGTGGCACAAACAGCATCAGCACTAGAAGGAGGTGGAATATGTAGGTAGTAGAGACCATTCTACTCAAATCCACCAATCCACCTCTTCGTTTGGAGGTCATGCAAGAAGAAATATTGGTCATGAAACACAACTTGACATCTCAAATCTCTAGTAATTTAGCTAATAGACATTAAATTAAGTGCAAATTTGGGAGCATGCATGACATTTGAAAGAGGCAAAGTGCTAAAAATAGAAATATTTCTGAAACCAATGACTGATGACAAGCCCTCGTCAGCCACTTTAACCTAAAATGGCGTAGAAAGGTTTTGTAGAAAAGAAAAAATGATAGTGTCACCAGTAATGTAAGAGGCACCAGAATCCGCAAGCCAGACAGGAGCTTGGGATTATATGACATGGCAGAAGTACCTGCAGACCTCTGAATAGAGGCAGAAATAGATCCCTGAGAAGCTACAAGACGCTCATAATCAGCCCTAGAAACAATAATCTGACTATCATCCTCCTGCACCTAAAAGTTATCTTATGTAGATACTTGGTGGGCACATGGATCCATACCTTGTGCATAACCGTGCTTGACCTAACATCGGTCCACGATGTGTCCATTCCTGTAAAAGAACTCGCAAAAAAAGGAATTCCGACCACGTCCACATATACCACCACCACCACGAGCTCTACCACCTCTTCCACCCAAATTTGCTCTACCACGACCAACAACAGCCATGACAGAGGCATCAGAAGTAGGGATGGAATCTGAGGTAGTCAGCCTGGAGAGACGAGCATAAATCTGTTCTGGTGAAGGAATCTCACCCAGAGTCATGAATTGATCTTTCACTGCTTATACTTGGGGCCAAGTCCAAACAGAAACTAAATCGAACGAATGGCTTCTCTCTGCTTGGCAATAACAGATGCATCTGTAGAGATAAGTTGATACACATCTTGCTCATCCCAAAGATTTTTCATAGTACCACAATACTCGGATAAGGTCGTGGTGCCTTTCCGAAGGTTGTGGATTTCTCCATGACTTTATATAGCCTTATAATATTACTCCTATGGGAGTGTATCTCATGCAGTACCTCCCACATCTTCTTGGCTGAGGCATGGGCCATGACCTGCTTGGCAATGGTCTGTGTCGTACTATTAAGAAGGCAAGTGGCCACCGAGCCATTGTCTGCCTCCCAATCTGCAAACTTCACATCAGGCACAACATCAGTCAAAATGTACTTTCGATGGGATCTAACAAACCGGGAAAAAAAAGTGAACCAAAGCGGAAAGTTGAATCCATCCAACTTGATAGATGTTCGCTACATGTGAGGGGAAGAGCTCGTGGTAGAAATCTTTCCCACCGAGTTGCTCACGGCTTCCTTTGATCCCCTATGATATCCGGAGTTGAGATCCACAAAAAACAATATCTTTAAGGTCTGAAAATCATATCATAAGGTCTGAAAACTCTGATTTCTGACTGAAAATGCTTCCAAAAACCACATCCAAGTTGCACAAAGGTGATTTTCATATCATGTACCATGTTGGTACTACAAAGAAATTTGTTTGTACATGCTAAGGCCTATGAATGGCCCTAGCAGTGCCTTCCAATCAGCAAAAACTCCTCTCCTAAGTTGTATGAAGCCCGTGCATTCCTGATCTAGGCCAACACAGCCTCTAGAGGTGACCTAAAGGTCGTATGGACCTAGAGCAAGGATGATGGTGCACGGAGGAAGGCCCTGCAATGGCAACGACGACCTTGTGAGGGCTAGCGCAGTAGCGTAGGAGAGAAGAGAAGGCCCTGCGGCGGCGGCGGCACCCCTGTGAGAGCTAGTGTAGCAACACAGGAGAGAGGAGGAGTCCCTACGGTGATGGGAATGGCCCTGTGTGGCCTAGCACGACAATGCAAGAGAGGGGAAGACGACCGGCATCGCCTCAGGTGATGGCGGCGTAGGGAAAACAACCCACGGTGACACGGGGAAAGGTCGATGGACAGACAGTAAAGGCCTTGGTGACCAGTAGGGGGCAATGCTGCTAGACTGGGAGGCCGACGGCGTCGCTAAGGAGAGAGGGTAGAGGCTAGGGTTTCGATCGGGGGCAGGAGGCTAGGGTTTGGTGGGATACCAGAGCCTCGATCTAGGACAGCTACTCTGATACCATGTTAGGACCGAAATGAATTAGTTTATTCAGAGAGACCCTGGGCCTTTATATGGAGAGACAACAAAGAGAGAATTACAAGCATACCCCTTCACTACACAAAACAATAAAAACACTCACCGTACATAATTCAACAAAAACAACACTTTTGAAAAGCACAAACTCTCAAGTCTTCATCTATATGATATTTTTTAGCCAAAGAAGGGACCATTCTCAAATGTTCTCTTAAGAAACATACGATTTTACTGTCATTTCCCATGTTATATGCATATAAAAGTTCCTCTTTGCACCCACTGCAAGTCATCATGTTTGTAGCTAAGTAGGGATGGTTGACAAACAGTCCCTTATCCCTGCAAAAATAGATTTGAAAGTCTCCAAAGGCCCTTTATGGGATTGACAGCAAAAAACATGGCTGGAAAAAATTAATAAAATTTGACTTGTTGTATTTAAAGCTGTATCTAGCTTTCACTCATATATACTATTAGAGTTCCTGCTATTTCCTTTGTTTAGTATGCCTACTTTTCAATTTTATGTTTCTTTAGGGACTCTTCATGTAATTGTCCCTTTTCATCTTCTCTATATAAGAGAGGCTAAGGTTTCTTTTCAAGAATAAGACTTTTTATTCCATCAACATGGTATCAAAGTGGCCATCCTAGGTTAGTGTTCCAATATCCCACCCAATACCACCAAAATTCTTCTCCGATCTAATCGATCCTCAACTTTGAGGACCTCTCTTCGATCTCAATCCCCTCGTCAGGGATCCCAATGCCGCCAGCCACCCCACGTTAGGGTTCCAGCACTGCCGATGGTCTGCCCAACACTCCCAATGCCACCGGTGGCTCTCCTGACCACCAGCTCCGCCCCAACGCCCCCCTGTGTTGTGGTCCCGATCCTGCAGCACCACTTCCAGATCTAATTCGAGTTGTGCAGTCCTTGTTTACACTATTAAAATCTTATCTGGGGTCCTAATTGAGGTCTGTGGGATCCTTTTGATCTGATCCAAGGCCCGTGCCAACCTCTTCATCCACACACATCTATGTGTGTGACCCCTTACTACGCCAAAATGTTTTAAGCACCCCATGCCTTCTTGCATGTGTGTAGCACACCTCCCTATGCACATCTTAGTGCACCTGCCACATGATCAGCATTTATTGTTGTGTGATTCTTGCATAGCTCTCCCCCATGGCTGAAGACAACACCTTGATCTTTACCTCTGCTTCTGCTCTTGTTTTTATGAAAGGGTGCTTCTGCACTTGTTCAAGGGATCAAATATCAAGTTGACAAGATCCCAGAACCACGTGTTCTGGTTATGGGCGTTTTGCATATTCATAGGGAGGCATGAACATCTATACATACTGACATATGTGGCCCCTGATCCCAAGGATGAAAAGTTAAAGAAGAGGGAGGACAACTATTTAGTCATGAATTAGCTTATAAATAGTATTGATACTAAGATTGCGGCCAACATGCCCACCAAGAAAACTGCCAAGGAGATATAGGATACTTTAGAGCAGAGATACTTTATGCAAATGAGTAGAGCTCACCGTGCTAATATCTACAGGCAAATATGGAACACTAACCTAGGAGACATTCCTTAGTTGATTACTTTACTGCTTTTATTCTTGAAGAACTATTTGAGGAGCTCGCAATTTTTCATCTAAGTGGGGTAAGTGACAAAGATACAGATTTCTTGATGGTTTTTCATCTTGATATCAGTCAACACGTGATTAGATTCTTTCTACCGAAACAGTTCCTAATCTAGAGATGGTCTATGGACAACTACAGAAGCTTGATGCCGATGCTCCATCTCCTCCACTCACTACTATTCCTAAGCCCACTACTCTAGCAGCATCTGGAGGGAGAGATTGTCACCCTAGTGGACATGGCCATAGGCGTGATGGGGGTCATGACAGACGTATTTACCCCCCATGCAGCCACTGCCAAAAGACTAATTATCTGTCAGACAAGTGTTAGGAGAGTTCAATAGGCCAGCATAGGCCAACCAGACTTCTATGGTTGTTTCTTCTGCTACTGATTCCGAGGTTGTTCCTGATCAGTCTACATTGCCCCAGTGCTGCGACAATTCTTAAGGAGTGAACCTTCCTCCTCTACTGCTGCACTTGGCACAAGTATTGCAGTGAATGCTTCATATGTAGGCACTACTAACTAGATCGTCAACTCTGGAGCCTCTACTCATCTTACTAGTAGAGCTGCCAATTTATCCTCATCTAGGGACTCTATCACTATTACTTCTATTCGTCTTGCTAGTGGAAGCAACTCCCTTGTTACTTTAATTGGCACTATGAAATTTTCCCCCAGCTTACCATGTTTATTGTGCCCATGAATTTCACTTAATCTCATATCTGACCATTTGTAAATACTGGAAGCGTCGCATTGTTTTTTTACGAAGATCATTGTTACTTTCAGGACATCCAAACGAAGCAAATGATTGGTGGGAGCTTTGAGTTCGATGGGTTGTACTACCTTGATCTACCCTCCATTTTTGCTAACACCACATCCATCTCCTCTAATCCACTTCTATGTCACTCTAGACTTGGTCATCCATCTTTGTCCAAGCTGAGACAAATGTTTTTTGATCTACCCTCCTCTACTATCTTCAACTATGAGGCTTCTAACTTGGGAAACATCACTGACGATCATTCTTGTCTCGTGTGAAGCGACAAAGTCAAAGTGTTCTAGATTTGATTCATTGTGATTGTAGGGTCCATGTCCTATTAGTACTAGTTCTAGTCATATGTATTTTGTTATTTTTGTTAATAACTTTAGCCGTGCCTCCTGGATCTTTCTATTACCAAACAGATCTGAATTATTCTCTATAATAAAAAAGTTTTTTCTTTAAGTGCAAAATTCTTTTTCTACAAAAATAAAATGTTTTAGATCGAATAATGCACTTGAGTTTCTTTGATTGCCCTTTTAGGTCTTTCTTGAGGACAATGGGAGTATTCATTAAACCTTCTGCCCCTACACATCTTAGCAAAATGGAATTGCAGAGAGGAATTTACGTCACATTCTTGATATTGCTAAGGCACTCCTTATCTCTATGAGCGTGACTAAAAACTTTTACAGGGTGCAGTCCTTACTATTGTTTACCTTATAAACTATGTACCCTTTTCTGTCCTTGAAGGTGATACACCGTCTCAGTTACTTTATCTAGATAAGGACCTATTCCCTTTGCTACTTCACACCTTTGGGTGTATCTATTTTGTTCATAACTTTAGTCATCCAGGTAAACTTTCACCTTAGGCTACTAAGTCTCTTCTTGAGATACTCCTATACTCGAAGGGGGTATCAATGTTATGACCAACTTAGCTGACGTTACCACATTAGTGTCGATGTTACCTTCTTTAAGAAGGTCTCCTACTTTTCTAATAAGGGACGGGCTACCAAGTTCCAGTCACATGTATATCGAAGGTAGAAGACACCACCAAATATACTTTTACCTCTACTTATGCATGTCTCCCCTATTACTGATGCAAGTACCAGACCACCCAGTGGCATGCCGCACGTCGTCTCTGCTTCGAATGCTCTACCCCTATGATAGAGAGACAATGGGGATGATGACAATCCCATTGCACTGAGAAAATCAGTTCAATCGTGTACTATACATTTCATATTTCATTATACATCTACTACCTATTTAGATTCTTTTGTGAAACAATTTTCATAGTCTTTTTGTACTACTATTGTACGACGTAACTATCAAAAGCCTTCCCAAGGCCCCAAGTGGGGTGGCAGCTATAGATGCAGAGATGAAGACACTTACCACTCGTGACACATGAGACATTGTGCTAACTCCCCATGATGCAAAGATTGTTGACTATAAATGGGTATACATTGTGAAATATCATGCAGATAGTGGCATTGATAGGTTTAAGGCAAGGTTGGTAGCTAAGAACTTTACACAAACGTACAGGGTGGACTTCTTTAAAACATTTTCACCAATTTCCAGGGTCAACTCCATACGCACAATTATTTCTGAAGCCATCAATATAGATTGGCCTCTCTTCCAATTGGATATTAAAAATGCATTTTGGTGAACTCCTAGAGGAAGTTTACATGTGCCAACCTCCTAATTATGAGGTTAAGGGGGAGCATGCATGCAAGTCGAAGAAGGCGATTTATAGCCTTTAATAGAGCCCTCAAGCGTGGTTCAGTAGGATGAGCACAGAAGTAATGAAGATTGGCTTGAAGAGGTATAATTCAGATCCCTCCATTTTTATCAAAAGGATGATTACTAACATTGTTATATTGGCAGTATATGTAGATGGCATGAAGACACTTCAAAAAAAGAATCTTACAAAGTTACATTATTTCTTGGGCATAGAGGTCGTTAAAGATAGGCATAGGATGCAACTCTCCCAGAGGAAGTACACCCTCAAGATTTTGGAGGATGCAAGGCTCCACGACGTGGAGCAGAAAAGTAAACTTATTTATACTGAGGATTCAATTTTTGAGGATGTACACAGGTATAGGAGTGGTTGGAAAATTGCTCTATTTGACTACTACTCGTCCAAGTATCGATTTTGTAGTAAGCAAAGCCAGCCAATACATGGAGAAGCCATACTATAGTCATTGACATGATGTATGCCTTATCTTGAAATACCTACAAGGGCCCCATGGTAGAGGCCTATTTTACAGGAAGAGTGGACACTTGAAGTTGTTATCTTATTCTGACACTGATTATGTTGGATCAGTTGAAAATAGAAAATCCACTACAGGGTTTCCTGTCTTCCTTAGAGGCAACCTGGTGTCCTGATGCAGCAAAAAGCAAACAATGGTTTTTCGATCTAGTGTAAAAGCATAGTACAAAGCCATGGCCCACGCTACATGTGCAATCATGTGGATCAACTCATACTTGACTAATCTAGGCATTCCTATGACGAGTCCTACTCCTATGTACTGTAATAACAAATCTACCACCTACATTGCTTCTCATCCTGCTTTCCATGAGAGGGCTAAGCATATTGAGGTGGATTGTCATTTTATATGCAATGCAATGAAGTAAGGAAATTTTGACTCCATATATATCTTCTGAGCTTCGGGTAGCAAATATCTTTACGAAGGCACTTCCAAGAAAGCAACATTCCTTCCTTGGTGACAAGTTGGACCTGAAGGACAACTACACTCTAACTTAAAGGAGAGTGTTAGAGTTCCTACTTATTAGGAAATAAGGATGGGCCACGTGGCAATGCCATGTGGCATGTAGTAGAAGGCCCACAGGGGCCAACGGTCATGGTCCAAGGGATCAATTTTGGTGTCTTAAATTACAAGTTTAGTTATTTTTAGTAAAGTTGTTTTAGGAAAATATGTTGGGATTTATTTTTTATTAGAGATAAGACCTTTCCTTAAGAGATGAAATCTTTTCTTATTAGGGATAAGATCTTTTGTTTCCAATTGTAGGGATATGTTCTCTCTATAAAAAGAGTCTTCCCTTGTATTCTATTTTAAACAATACAAATATTTCCAATCCAAGGCTTTTCTCCTCTCTCTCTCTCTCTCTCTCTTCTTCCAACAGCTAGCCACTACCTTAGCCGACCGTCAACCGCCACTGGCCACCTAGCCAGCCGGTGGAGCTCCTCCACACCTCTAGTCACCACATCTGGATAGCCACACGACTATTTTCCCACGTCCAAGTAGAGCCTCCACGCTCCACATTCTTATCAATCTTGACACTACTATTTTCTTTATTTAGTATGTCTATTTTTCAATTTTATGTTTCTTTGAAGACTTCATATAATTTTCCCTTTGCTTCTTCTCTATATAAGAGAAGTTAGAGTTTCTTTTTGAAAATAAGACCTTTTTATTCCATCAACATATACTAACACCTCTACTCAATCTTTCTTAATTTTGCATATCAACCACTATCATTATGTATCTTATTTATTCTTAGCAAATCTGTCAAGGCATTGGGCAACTGCAATGCATGTTGCAACAAGCTCCTTAATTGTGCAAGGCAAGAACCGACATAAAGGCGATTGCTTGATTCAATCAAGGCAACAGGTCTTTTTTCTTTTTAAAATAGTGAATACGCCAAAATAAATCATACGATAGCATCAACTTTTACAAGAAGCATGTCATAACACTATTTAAGTAATAGAAAAAATAACAATCTTGTTATATTTAAGTGACAATGAGGCACATATATTTATATTAGTGTATAATGTATATGCAAATATATTATATGTATAATTACATTAGATGAACAAAACATACATTATATGCATCTACTGAAATAAGAAAATGGCATATTACATGTACTATATGTACAAATTTAATATCATAACTAATACATATATTATTACACATCATTAGATGCAGACAACAATATATATATATATATAAGCTAACAATATATCATAATTATCATTACAAATTTACAATAATGTGTATAATTTATACATATATGTCGTAACAAATAAACAGTGGTCTAAGTAAGATATATCGAAACGAAAGGCAAACCTAAGAGTACATCAAAGCTATCAATAACACACATACATGTATTTATCTACCTATGTATGTACCACAATATAACACTAACATATAGATAACATATATAACTTGAGACTAAAGAAGAGTCCTGTGGTCTTAAAGTGATTAGGAGTAGGATGATGAAGCATAAGGCTACCCAAGCAATGGAAAAGGCAATCGAGCTGTAGCCCAGATGAAGCCCCATGCCTGGGACAGCACTAAGGCAACATCTGGCTCCAATAGCCCAATAACCTAAGGTGACAGCCTTGACAGCATTGATTCTAAGACATTTTGGTGCATGTGACAACAACAACAACCAAATCCTTTCCCATACTCGGCTATATGGATTCTTTGCTTCCACACAGATCGATTTTGAGTCATTTCATAACTTAAATTAAAGCAATTAAGGTCATACTTAATAGTTTCCTTCCAACACTTGTTTGATCTTCCTCGCCCCCTCTTAGCAGAATCAACCTCCAACTTCTCGCATCTCCTGACTAGAGCATCTAATGGCCTTCTTTGTAAATGTCCAAACCATCTTAGGTACATCTCTCTCATTTTATCCTCTATCGATGCCACACTAACTTTTTCTCGAATAATCTCATTTGAAATATGGTCCTTTCCTGTATGATCACACATCCATCTTAATATCTTCATTTCTATCACAGACATCTTCTGCACATGCCTATAGCTAATAGCCCAACATTCAGAACCATACAACATGGTTGGTCTTACCACAGCTCGATAGTACTTTCCTTTAACTTTTAAAGGAACCCTCTTATCACAGAGAACACCAAATACACCCCTCCATTTCAACCACCCTGCATTAATTCTATGTGAAGCATCTTCATCAATTCCACCATCTTGTTGGAAAATGGATTCCAAGTACTTAAAAGCATCTTTCATTGGAATGCCCTATTATCCAATTTTTACATCCATCTCTTCATTGTTTCCTCTACTACTAAACTTGCATTCCATATGCTCAATCTTTATCCTGCTTAGGCGTAGTCCTTTTGCTTCCAGGGTTTCCCTCCAAAACTCAAGTTTTCTATTCACTGCATCTCTTGTCTCACCAACCAACACAATGTCATTAGCAAAAAACATACACCATAGCACCCCAACTTGAATATGCTTCGTCAACTCATCCATGACCAAAGCAAAGCAATAAGGGCTTAAAGTCGATCCTTGATGCAGACCAATGGTGATATCAAAGTAATCCATTAAATCATCCTTAGTCCTTACACAAGCTACAACTTTATAGTACATATCCTTTATAAGGTTGATATATATAAAACCGGTACCTGTCTATTCTCCAAAATTGTCCACAAGATATCCCTTAGGACAGAATCATAAGTCTTCTCCGAATCAATAAAAACCATGTGTAAATCTTTTTTCTTGACTTTGTAGGTCTCCATCATACGTCTCAAGAGATGTATTGCATCAATAGTAGACCGACCTGGCATAAAGCCAAACTGATTTTCAATTACTACAGACTTGTCTCATCCTTCTTTCAATTATTCTCTCCCAAAGTTTCATCGTATGGCTCATCAATTTAATACCTCTATAGTTGAAACAATTTTGTATATCTCCCTTGTTCTTGTATAGAGGTATTACAAAAATTTTCCTCCATTCCTTTGGCATCATCTTGCCTCTCCAAATAGTATTAAATAATTTTGTGAGTCAAGTTATACCACTTTCTCCCATCACTCTCCAAACATCTATAGGAATATTATCAAGCCCAAAAACCCTCCTACTTTTGTTGCATGTGACATTTCATAAAAAAGAAAATAAGTGAACCCATTTGTTTCCCTTAATTATAAAAAGTCAAGATCCATTGGAGCATATAATTGCATTTCAAGCAATCAATTAATCCCTCGACTCTTCCTTATCATTTTCAACATCAAAAAAGACAAATAACCTCTTCGGATCAAGAGGTACAATGAAAAATAAGCTTAAACTATTTCTTATTCTCCATTGGGTTCAAGATTCATATGTAACTTCATTTTTCTTGGAACAAGAAAAGGATGACCAGTCAAAAGTAACCAACCAAATTTTATTGCATCGAGTCAAAGCCTCAACTTTGCAAAACAAGAGTCTGCATCCAATCCTCATACCCCATACAACATTACCAAAAAAAATGTTTTCTGCCCCCACCCTCCCCCACAAAAAATAAAGAAAAAAAAATCAGCAACCCCATTAAGAAAAAGTAAAAAAAAGCCCAAACTTTGAAAATGAAAGCCTATTTTTTTCTTCCTCTTCTTCCAATTTGCTTTTGGCATCTAAAAAAACCTGTTGCAGCATTCATACATAACTTCTTACAGGCTAGACCAAAGATAGTACTATAGTAAAAGATCCATGCATATTGAACTTTCTCAGTTGGTCTAAACAGTGAAGTTATACTGAAAAGAGTCCTTGCAATTATGGTATAACTTTATTTTTAGGGAATCTTTGTAGCAATTCCCATTTTAGTGACCTGAAGATGTCTTCTTAGGGTTACTGCATAGGTAAATGTTGTACTATGTGCACATTTCTTCCTCAGTCCCTTGTCACAAACAACAACTAGAAAGCAAATTTTACCCCCCAGCAAAAGCTGTTCATACTCTCAGAACCAATAGTTAGAGAAGCCTGGCTCCTTCCCTTTCTACCACTGCCCAGTTTTTTGGGAGGAATCCATGTTGTACATGGTTACCAGGTACACTGGTAAGTTCTTGAGTTCTGATGTCACAGCTCAATGCCAAGCAACAGCAGACAGAGCTGATGTATGTGTGTTGAAGTAGATATCACATGCAGCTACCAAGTACCAACGCATTATCAGATCTGATGCATGGGTGAGTCTTTTCAAAAGCTACATTTTTTCTCTTCCTATATTTTTTCTCTTGCTTTTTCTTTTTTACAAGAAGGTTGTGTATGAGTTAGTAGCAATTTTTTGACATCAATATGTGACATGTAGTTAGAGATTGTTCCAATTTGCCATTGAGATCATATTTGCACAAAGATTGGGAAAAAGGAGAAGACTAATATTGAACAAAATAATAGTCGCCAAATATCCATGAGCATAACTGGAATATCTTCATATTTTTCAAAAAAAAAAAAAATCTTCATATTACAATATGAAGCTTTACTAAACTGATTTATCACTGACTCCAAGTGATCATCCTCTTGCTATTTAAAGACAAAAGAGAAAACAGAAAACCATTTGACACAAAATTCCACTTGCAGGTCAGGAAATGTCCTCACATCAATATTATGTTGGATGGGAATATTCCCCTCTCTAGCTGGTATTAACGAAAAATCACTTGAAATCTTAGATGACCATCCGAGTACCGACGTCAGTAATCATCCTATTTTACATGGAATAAATACTACAAAATCCTAGGGCGACGAAATCACAATCTACAAGCATGATATCATTAAATATTTTGTAAATTACAAAAGAAACACTACTGCAAGCTCATGCATTGTCTCTATTATTGTATCTTGCAGTAGTTCAAACAAAATTCTGTCTTGTCAGCTGCAGTCCTTTCTACGTTCTCCTTTTTCCGTGATTCGAAGGCATTGGCGGTCCCAATTTCAAATTGACATCCTTATCATAAGCTCAACAGAAACACCCACATGCAATTCCCACTTATTTAACTTGAAGACAACCACCATGCGAAAGGATTTCTCCCGCTTAAAATTGCTACAGCACCCAAAGAGGTATCTGTACCCTTGAAATAGCACCCACATATATCTCTAGCCTGGAGCGAAACCAACTTAACGAAATACTCGTCGGATTCCTTATCAAGAATAAGCACAAAAGTTCACCCATTTCACCCGGGACCAATTGAAGAGACAGGAGTAAAAAAATGTTAATAAAAATTATTGGAAGCAGAAAATGGAGCAGAGGTGACAACACACACCTCAACCCACACGCGAGCATGGTCAGGAGAACAGTCTGCCACTCCCACGGCACTTCCCAACGCCCGAGCACCGGCCAACCACCCGCGGAAACCTGCACGGAAACCCCAACCGAATTAGAACGCACTGGTGGCCGAAACCCCAGCAGAAGCAACAGGAGGGAAATCCCCCACAAAGATGTGAACTTCTGGGGATTTGATTTGAGATCACCTGATCGTCATCGGACTTGTAAAAGCACACCAAAGGTGGGGTCTTGGGCTTCTCCTTGAAGAGGAAGCCGTTTCTACCTAAAGGAGCCCCATTTCCGAGAGGGATGGATAGATTGGAGCTCAATGGAGCTCGAATCCTCGGACTTGCGAGGGATCTAGAGAGATGGGAAGCAGAAGAAGGACATGCCCTTAGGGCAAGAAGGACCGCAGATCCCATTTTCTTCTCCCTCTCTCTCGTTAGGCGCTCGTTGGGCGCGAAGCAGCAGATGGATTTCTGGGAAAAGCCTCACCTTATCTGCTGGGAAGGTAAAATTTGCAAGATATTCCATGAATTATGATCCAATTATGGTTCGATTCGTCGACTTTAATTAAATTATTCGGGGATTAATGTTGCATGTCTAGCAAGATGCATGAAAAATAATCGAGTTCTATGAATCAAAAGATATGATCTGATAGATGGAATTTGGGTATAGCAATATGAACCTATGAGTATGTTCAAACCTATTTGATTTAGAAATCAAGTCATTAATGAGACTCAATTGCCTGATGGAATAAGCTGAAACTATTTTGGATTTAACTCTTTTGGCATTCTTATACCTAATCGTTTGAGCTCCAACAAAATCTTATAAGTGATTTGTCACAAAATCGATTTAGATCTCCTAGGTGAAAATGATGAGTATGCTTCGTGTTTATTTGCTTCAATCGATTTGTACATTAAGACAGGGAACACATGATATCATCTAGATCAAAATGAAAAACAAAAATGGTCAAATTCAATTCTATAGCACCCACTACCAAATCCTCAAAATGAGGTTTGACCACTTTAGTGAAAGGTGTGGATGGGTTGGAATAGACACTTTACAAATTATCTAATAGATAATTGATGTAAATGAAAAAATTCTACACTTAATTACACCAGCATGGAGATAACTCCTCTCTGCATGCTTTATTGAAAAAATGAGCAAATTATAACATGCAAATTAGGGATATTATGACATCTATACGAAAATACTAGGGGGGTGAATATTGCTAATGATAGTAAAATAAAGTAATAAAAAACTTAAATAGGCTTACAAGCAATCATTGTAAAAATACAATAGCAACAATATATAAATCCATCCATAATACTAGACTTTACAATGGAAAAATCACTACCTAGGTTGTTATGACCCGATTTCAAACCTAGTTCTAAATTAAGCATACAAAAACAAACCCGTTAGCACTTATAAGGTCCAAATTTGTTAGTATAGCCTAAAAACAAAGAAACGTAGATTTCCGTCAAACTTATCAACTCTCGAGTAAATTTTGCTTAAAATGTGTTATATATGATATCATTGGATTTCTCTCATTGTAAGCTTTCCAACGTTTTTTGTTTTGTAGAAATCTAAGTTGTGTAGCAAAAGTTATGCACAAAACACGTTTAATGAGAGCATACGCATGTGAACCAAAACTAGGGGTTTGGGATATTATTTTTGTCAAAATCCACATTACGAGTCATTTTTTAGTTGATTGCATCATTTTGGACCCATCAATGCCAGTTAAAGTTAGGTTGATCAAATGCCTCGTAAAATGTGAAAAATGTATTTTTTTTATTAGCACTTTGTCAAACATTTTAAAAATGAAGTCATGTATGGTATCATTTGATTCATCTTATCACAATCTTTTGAACAATACTTATTTTGCACGGATTTGATATGTATAGCTCAAGTTACGTCAAAAATAAAGCAAACAAGATTAAGGCATGATTAAACCCGTACCAAGGGATATTTTCGTCAAGTTTAGCCACTCCTAACCCCAAATTGCATCCACATATTTGTCAACCAATATCTTGATTGATTAACCCATTTGCTAAAATAAAAACTTCATTTTTCATGTAAAATGATAGATCAAAATAAAAATTTAATTAATTAATATATAATAATAAAAATTTGTTATTCATGATTGATCAAAATACAAATTAATTAATCAATTAATAAAACGATATCTTTGTAATTAACCATGCTTTACCTATAAATAAGTTATTTTAAAGATAAAAAATAAGAAAAAGAGTTCTCTCTCTACGTAACACTTAAAAGTGCTTATGCTTCATTCGCTTCCACATTCTTCATCTTCAAGCATGGCTTTCTTACATTACAAAAACTCATTTTGATAATTTATTTGAGGTTCCACAGGATTAATTTTGTTATTATTTTATTTCTATTATTTCATTTGATTGCGACCCATTATGTTGGGATTCCTGAGATTGTTATAACTTTTTTAGGTAGGTAAAGAGAAGCGGTTGTAAAAGATTATGCCACTCTCATTCAAGTGATATCTTAGTGAATTGACTAGCTTAGAGTAATTGAAAAAATCTTAGGTTGAAGAAACCTAGGTAGTGATTTTTATCAAAAGGGCTTTCACTATAAATACAGTATCTTTATGGTATTATTTTGTTGTGGTTTGGTTTATTTTATTCTACACTATTCACCCTCCCTCTAGTGTAGACATCCAAATTTGCTTGCATTTTCATTTGATATCTGATGAGGGGCAAAAAGCGTCATTAGACTAAAAACTTTGCATGAAGCCCAAAAATAGATTTGACTACCCAGATACTAAGTAAACAGGTAGATTTGGCTCTGCCTTACTCTCTTATGTTTAGCCGGATCTAGATAAGCCCGAACCACCAGAGGACCTAGTTTGACCGAAGTCAGAAAGGCGATGGTAATGGCCACTATGCCTACGTTGGCAGTAACGGTGCCGTTACTAAGTAAATAGGTGGATTTGGCTCTGCCTTACTCTCTTATGTTCAGCCAGATCTAGATAAGCCCGAACCGCCAGAGGACCTAGTTTGACCGAAGTCAAAGAGGCGATGGTAATGGCCACTATGCCTACGTTAGCAGTAACAGTGCCGTTACCAATGCTATTAATAGCTAGACCACAAACGTGTCGAATAATTCGTGAGGACCATTGAAAATGATCTTACTATAAATAGTGAAGGGAGGCCCTCGAGGTAGCTCTTTATGCAGTCCGAGAGATAGAAATTAAGAGATACTGTACTGCCGCACTTCTAGTGGATTTTTGGGAGCACTGCCCTCCCCTCAGATATACATCCCTTACCGTGAAACTAGGTCACCAATTCTCCTATCTTTCTTATAATTACTTGCTCGTAACTTGTTGAGTCGGATCCTCTGAATACTTATGTGATCCAATCAATATCAGAGCTCAAATTCTTGTTAAGAAGAACTCTCATCCTCGTCATGGCAAAAGTTTATGCTAAAAGATAATCGGCAATAAGACCTCCTTTTTATGGAACAAATTATGGTTAAAGAAAAGCAAAATCAACCGTAAAATATGTGATTGCGTAAAGGGGAGAGAGAGAGAGAAAGCAAGAGCAAGGAGTGAGGGAGGTGGTGAGGGGAGGGGGTGGAGGACTATCATGGGTAAAGATCGTGCTTTAGTAAATTAAATAAAGAACTATAAAGATTCTAGTATAAGATTCACTTTATAGTAAAGAATATTTGAGTGTGTGTATGTACATATATATATATATATATATATATATATATATGTGGTGAGCGATTCAGATAAAAGAATTCATTTTGTTAGGACTTTGGAACTAAAATTCGAATGCATCTCATTTGTAAATGAGTTGGTTGAATTTTACCCATAATATTCAACAAGGTAAAGTCTTCAATTAAACCTTAATTTACAACCATAATAGTATATTTGACCTTGTACTTTACTGTGGGATTGATGAGGATGAAAAAAAAATAGAGAAAAAGAAAGACATGGAAATCCACGTAGAGTCAGTAGGGCATGCACATATGCGTATTAAATTTAAAAATAAATATGCAAATTCAAATAAATCTAACCCTATTTACATCCTTATATCTGATGCCATTAATATATAATGACAATACTTCATACAAAGTAAATTATTCAAAAAAAAAAGTAGTTCTTGCCTATAAAATAAATATATAAATAAATAAATGAAGAAGGTCTATCACACATATGGAATAACACAATTAAATGTACCTTTTGGATGTATTAAAAGTACTTGTAAAAATAAAAGTAAAAAAAAATGCACAACTCATATATTTATGATTATGATTAAATGAAAAATAGTTATTAGAATTAGGTGATACATGTAAATAATCTTTTTGTCTTCACCCTTTATTTGATGAGAGAGAAAAAAATAAAAATCAATTGTATTTTTTTCATTCACCTTTAATTTAACGAGAAAAAGATAAACAAAACTCGACTGCAAACATGAAACTGAGTGAGGGGGGAGAGAGAGGAGGTGGGGAGGGGGTAGTGTGTGAAGTGAGTGAGAGGCGAGGGAAGAGGGGGTGGAGAGCTGACACGTGGCAGGAATAAAAATCCTACTCTAGTTAGTACTAGCGTATTTGGCCCTATGCTTCGCTGCGTGGCGAATGAGGGGGAAAAATATACCTCATTAGATGGTGTCATTGTAATTAATACTCTCAACATTAAGATACAGAGGAAGATTTTATAAGTTGATCATGTATTCTATCATCTACATTATAGTGAATACTACCTCCCATTTCTCCCTCCCTCCTCAGTGAATTGGAAGATAATATATTAAAATATATTGATGAGAAAATGGTATATCACAATGAGGATCTCAAATTAAAAATTGAATACTACGTGATTACCCATCTTTATCAATAAGCATAATAACTTTTCAATATATAAATGTAATACAAAAAAGTCAAATGAGGTAGGGGGCTTTCCAATAGATAAAAAAAAAAAAAGGTAACTGAGAGAGAAAGAAGGCGGGAGGGGTGGGAAGGGGAGGGAGCATGGAGACTTGGCATATGACTAGGTTAAAATCCAACTTTAGTATATAAGAACAGACTAGTGTATTTGATCTTGCACTTTGCTGCGTGATTGATGAGAGAAAAAAACTTCAGTAGATAATATCATTGTAATTAATACTCTCAGTATCAAGATATAGAGGAGGATTTTGTAAGTTGATTGTATATTCTATCATCCACGTTATAATGAATATTACCACCAATTTCTCCTTCCTTTCTCATTAAATTTGAAGATATTATATTAAAATATATTGATGAAAAAAAGATATATGTCGATGGAGATTTCAAATTAAAAATTTAATGCTACGTGTCCAATTTACATATAGTACAACCCATTTTTATCGATAAATATAATAACTTTTCAATAGATCAAGTGAAGGGGAGAGATAGAGAAAGAAAGAGAGTGGGGAAAGACGGCTGAGAGAGAGAGAGAGAGAGAGAGAGGAAGAGCGAGCGGGGGAGCAGCCGAACAGGGGAAAGTGGAGGATGGGCGGGGGAGGCTTGACACGGGACTTCGGTAAAAAATTTAAATCCAGCTTTAGTATATGAATGAGAATAGATAGATTATAGATATATACCACCGTCAACCTTTCTTTTCTTCCCAACGACGACGCCGACGAGGATACCGATGGTGATTATCTAGAAAGGCTAACGTCAGGCGGCGGAGAACGCCAAAGGCGCCAGAAACTTCTGTTTGCGGTTGGACGGATGCCTCAACGGCATTCGGCTCGATCTCGACGGCAACAGCAGCTATCATCCCTCCTCCACCTTGTTCTCCCCTCGCCCTCCGGCGAGACACATGCTTTCACTTCCTCCTCCTCCTCCCAAGGGTGATCACAGTTGTATAAGAAGAAGAAGAAGAAGAAGAAGAACAACAACAACAGGAGGAGGAGCTTTCTGCAACATGACGTCGGATGGAGGAGGCGCCCCAATCTTGTTCCTCTACTTGAATAATCATCTCATAGGCATCAGGCTCGACCTCAATGCAGACGAACTAGTGATACCAGATGATGAGGAGGAGGATTCCCCGAGGTCGGACGAGGAGGATGCACCTCTACCTAAACCGAAGTTCGCCTTCGTGATCGACTTGGGTAAGTGTTACGTCCCCGTCGGCATGGGCTACTTCCGTCTCGAATCATCACCATCATCATGACCATCATCCTTGATTAAGAAGAAGAAGAAGAAGAAGAAGAAGAAGAAGAAGAAGAAGAAGAAGACGTTCATGGTTGGCGGCGAGAAACTCCGGGAACCAGGGGTGGTGCGTGTACACTTCGACTTCGGGTGAGTAAGTGACCTCGTCTACGAGTTCGACCCCTTCGACGATCCCAGTTCAAGACTCCTTCCCCCAAGAGCATGCCGCCCCTCATGTGCGGCCCCAAGGCCGGACCTGTCGTCGAGATTATGGGAATAAGGTCTACGTGCTCAACACGTGTGTGTTATTTCAACGAGGCAAGGAGCTCAAGGAGCCAAGCTGCGAGGTCTTGGAGTTGCACGAGTCGGGGGAGGAATCGCCTTCCTCCTCGTCCTCCTCCTCCTCCTCCTCCTGGAGGTGGAGACCTCTTCCCCCACCACCCTTCCATTATTCCGTCCCGGAGGGGTCCGATCTCATCCGTGGTTTAAGCACTGTCCACTCCAACCTCATTGGTTTTTTCACTGTATCATAGGCCACAGGCTGGCCATCCATTACCTCGATTTACTAGCTACTACTCGTCTTCGACTTCGGAAAGGAGAGCTGGGTTGCGAATGGTGACCCACTGGCACTATGTGCTTCCAACCTTGAGAAGAGCATCCACGTTCGCTTTCCTTCCATGGGCAAGTGCGTCCCTTGCGACTTTCCAGGCTTCCGCAGGGAAGATGGCTCACGTGTTGCCCTCTTCGTCGAATGTCGGACCTCCTATCTTTGCGCCTACCTTGTGGATGATAGCCTCCATTTCTCCACGGTGCAGGTTCTGGGTGACATATTTTCGTTATGCCCGTGAGAACCCGGCTGGTAGTGGTAGATCATGCACTTTCAAGCTTTCGGAAGTAGGGTGCGGCAGAATGTGCGCCATCCTGTACGGAACTCCCGGCTTCCTTGCTATATCCATATTTGATATCTCCTTCAGAGAAGATTATTATGTTCCTCATGTTAACAGAGGTGCCGATGTCTCCTGCCATCTGCCGGAGAAGAAGTCGTCGCCCGCATTCCCTATACTCTTCTATCGATCATCACCATTACCACAGACGGAATTCCTACAAGTACATATCATCAAGGAGTACTGCTGCAGTTTCTTTGATTTCTGTGTGACCTCCAACTCCACTCTTCTTCTTGATGCCTTCTTTGTCTAGGTAGGAAATCGTCTATGTATGTATAATGTTTGTATCTTCATCCTCTGCTTTTTGTTGCGCTCACAATTGTCATAATGATCTTGAAATTCACAGTGCGGTTCAAAGTATTCAACATTCTTATGCTATCATTTTTTCTCGCCTCCCATCCATTAGAAATTGTTTTGGTCCTTTTCAGCCTTGCTATCGATCTTACAGATGCAGACATTGTTTTGCTTCTAAATGGCTATCCATTGTATAACACCTACTCGATTGTGTTATTGATTATCTCAAGGCTTGGCTAGTAGGAAAGGGTTACATATGCGTAGTTGGTGTTGTTAACTAATTTCAGATTTTCCTTGATGGCAGCTTGGACGACTCTGCAATACCCAGAGGATAATACAGCTTGTCAACTCAATGGAATGGTGGCATACCTATTGGACAGAGGCGTTATTGCTACGTTATTTGCCCCAAAGGATGAACACGAAGCTCAAATATAGTTTTTCACTTGAGCATGGAATTCTCGCTGTTCCTTCAGCTATTTCAACTCAATGTGCAAGATGTAGGGTTCAGTTGTATAATCCTGATTCCTTGTCCTCAACTGTTGCCCGTCTTCTTGAAAGTATTGCTACTGAGAGAAGATTTCGAGGAGTCGATGGCTGTCTACAGTTGCATTTGCAATTTAGTATTGGCATCCAGTCCTCAGGTACCCACTATGTGGTGACCTATATCTTAATGTACTGGTTTTGGTTCACCAATCTTGGTTGTTCGTTGAATACTGGGTTGTTTTTTTGCATTCTACTCACTTTTCTCTTGTTTTCTTCCCAAGGTTTTGTGTAGCATCCTCCGTAGCTTCCTCTCCCAATTTTTGGAGTAATACTTAGGAGCTGATTGTGTGGTTTGGTAGTTATTTCTTTAATTATTCTTTATTTTATTGTCATTTGTTTGATAAATTAGTTGCTGTATCTGGGAGTTCGGGTGCCTTAATAATCTTTTGGTTTGTTGTTCCGCGCAGAGGTTTTGCTCCCCTTCTCATTGTGATCATGGTCTTGTTTGCTTCTATATTGTTAATGCATATTGTTACTCTTTTTCACCATAGCCCAAAGAAGATGAGATCTCTTTGGTGCTTATGCTTAGTTCTGTCTAGAATTATCAAAAGAGAACCACTTTAATTTACATTTTATGTAATGCCTTTTAGCTTCTTAAAGTTCGACATCCACGTTTACATGATGAGGCAAACTGACAAAGCTGGATAAATCATAACGTTAAGATATAAGAACAATAATTCCTGACTCACGTTGGCAGATTAGCATTGGTAAACTCTGAATGCAGTTCCTGTTTGTCGATGCAGTGTCAGCAATTTATGCTTTTGCATTAGCTTGATGGTAATTTGAAAACTCTCATATGTCATATATAACAGATTACATATGACAAGCGTTCAAGTGATCACTTGCACATGGCAATGGAAAGGGATTCCTTGGCCAATTCCTGGGGGAATTATAGTTGTCCATTATTTTACAAAAGCACTGTGGGAACGTAGAAGATTTGCCACTTCTCCTTTGTACTCGTTATGGTTTGTTGTGTTATCTATTGCGAATCTTGCCATGCCCTAATTTATTGAAACTTAGTCTTACTTTTCTTTCTTTCTTTTATTAAAAGATGTCTCATTCCAACAAGTTAATGATATTTTTTTCCTGAATAATTAGTCAATTGGCCCTTCTATTACAATTAAACAGCTACATTACTTTTTTTCCCGGTTAGAAATTCATGTTTAATTTGGAGTATGCCACTGTTTTTTCCACAATCTGGTGATTAAATGCCACTTATGGTGCTTGTAATTCTCGCCAAAGCTTTTATCGAGGATGACACATATGGGATTGTGCACTTCTACACCGCTTGCCATGTGGTGATTTCAGGTCAAACAAAGGATAGCTTTTTAGACAATACTCTTTCAAAATGGCTTTCCTGTGTTCTTGTTGGGTATGTTATGCTGAAATTTTCATGCAATGAGGCACTTTTTTAATGTCAAGCGCATAGCTGATATTCCTTAATGACAGGTCTCAACATCAGGCTATGACATTCAAGTAGTGGTTGATCACACAAATGACCTTACATCGAAGATACAGAACAACTTGACCAACTCAATACATGCATATTTGGTTTCTTTGTTTTTTTTGTGGTCAGTGGTGGGAATCATCGAATTCGAAATGTGCATTGTATTTTACGTTGCAATGAGCATCTCTCTACCGACGTTTGATGTGAAATTGCATTCTTTCTAAAGCATGCTCATTCCACCTACTGATCTAGAACCTAAACCTATCAACTCATTATAAATCCCACCCAATAACTTTCATCTATAAAGAGGGCACCGCAACATATTGTCAAGGCACACCAAAGTACATCTACATAGAATTGGAAACATGGCAAAGTATTCTACCTTATAAACTAGTAGATCCACATGGTTGGAAATTAGAGCAGCATTTGACTTGAATAGTTGTTACCATGCCAAAAATGTATGAAGCATAAAAGGCACAATAGTGTAACAATCCGTTAAGTGGAAAGTTTAATACCTATAATAATAAGCCGTTGAACTCCGTAGTCTTATTCCTTATTTTCTATTATTTCTTTTTTCTGTATGGTCTTGCACTATTATTTCCCCACCTCTTTATATTGGGAGGTAGGGTTTCTAGAATAAACAAGTTTCTCATTTCCTTCGACTTGGTATTAGAGCTAAGCACCTTTACTACATAGAGATCGGTAGGTGATACAGTGACCATTGCATAGAGTGAGTATGAGTGGCTACTCCGAGATCTTTTCCATCATGATGATTTTAGCAGAAGCACCGATTTGGTTTCTATTGCACATGACAAGATTTACGGTAGCATAGAGTGGCTAATTGATTTAGAAGCTTCACGACATCTTAGTGGAGATCAGAGTTGTTTCAGTCATCTCAGGTTTGTACCCGTAGGTAGGATTCTTCAAGTTGCAGATGGCAAGCACTCTAGAATATAAGATCAGGGGGAGGTACTAATGACTTCATTGAGATTGCATGATGTTCAGTTTGTGCCAAACTTTTCTATTAGCTTACTTTCTGTCAATACGATTATTAAAGAACTTAATTGTTGTGCCATTTTTGATGATGTAGGGTGCATATTTGAAGATAAGCTGACAGGAAGGACGATTGGTAGTGGTCCTGTAGAGCGTGGTATTTATCATCTGGTTTAGTCTTCACTTGCTGCTACATGTCAAGGAGAGGTTTCTTTTGCTGTTGGGAGTACATTTCAGTGGCACCTTTGACTTGGACACCTCCTTCTGGACAGCCTCTGACGAGTCATTCCCCACATATCTCTTACAACCACGATAAGTTGTGATGGTTGCAGATGGGCAAGCATCACCATGCCTCGTATCCCAGTACTCATCTGAGGTTGACAACTTTATTTGAGTTATATATGAATGTGTGGGGTCCAAGTCAGATTCCAGATAGGCATGGCCATCATTACTACTTAGTTGTTGATGATTTTTCATGTATATTGTGGGTATTCCTTTTGAAGAATAAGTTAGACATTGGATCTATTATTGAGCATTTTTTGTTGGAGATCAAGAGTCAATATTCAGTTGTTTTTAAAGTGGTGAGATCTGATAATACACTTGAGTTATGCACGATTAGGTTGTCTGCTTTCTACAAGTCTCATGGGATTATACATCAGAACACCTGTGCTCATACCTCTTAGCAGAATGGGATGGCTAAGAGGAAACATTGACACCTTCTAAATGTGACCTATACTTGATTCACCATAGTGTGCCTTTGTTATACTGGGGAGATGCAGTTCTTACAGCCTATTACTTGATCAATAGAATGTCCAATTTAGTACTCCATGAGCAGATTCCTTGGCACATTTTGCATCTTGAGCGAGAGCTTTTGCACGTGCCACCACATGTGTTTGGCTATGTTGCCTTTGTTTACCTTCTTTCCTTGGCTCGAGGCAAGCTTGCACCACAGGCAGTTTAGTGTGTGTTTTTAGGATATTTACGGACTTAGAAGGGATATAGGTGCCTGGATCCCATTACTGGTAGGCATTATGTAAGTGTCGACGTTACCTGTGATGAGTGTATTCCATATTTTTCCACTGCTGCCTGAAATATCTCTTGTGGTTACGAAAGTGCCTATGTCTATACCTTCTGCTCCCTTGGAGGAGATACCTATTTCTGCTCCCTTGACTACTATTACTGGGCCTGTGAGGTTTTTTTAGCTTACTATTACCTACACATGTCGTCATGATACTCTGCAAATACCATCTTCTCCCTCGGCTACACACTCTTCCTCATCGACATCATCCTTTCCAATTCAGATGACCACAGATAGTTTGCATACTGATGATACAATGCCTACTGGTGATGCTACAGGTCCAAGTGTGGATATGTCTGCCTCAAAGCCAGTATAGAAGGATCTGCCAAATGATCTTGACCTTTCGATCGCCATTCGGAAGGCACCTCGGCACTATCCCAGATACCCTTATATAGGAGTAGTTCCTAAAGACTATCCGAGGACTGCATTTGACCAGTTTTGTTAGTCTCTTTTTACTGCAGAGATTCCCTCCAATCATCAGCAGACCATGCTTGATCCAAAGTGATGCTAGGCCATGGAGGATGAGATGGCTGCCCTTCATTCATGTGGTGCCTAGGAGCTTACACAGTTGTTAGCAGGTGCCACAATTGTTGGTTGTAGATAGGTGTTTACACTCAAATATAACCTCAACAGGTCCATTTCGAAATACAAGGCCCACTTAGTTGCCAAAGGGTTCACCTAGACATATGGGGTGATTTCTTTGACATCTTCTTACCCGTTGCTCGCCTATTCACCGTTTGAATATTGGTTTCAGTGGCAGTGTAGCATGATTGACAGCTTTATCAGCTTGACATGAAGAATGCCTTCTTATACGGAGACTTGTAGGGGGAGCTTTACATGTAGCGGTCCCCAGGTTGATGTTCACGAGGAGTGTGTGTGTGTAGGTTGTAGAAGGTAACCTATCACCTTAAGTAGAGCCTGAGAGCCTCGTTCCAGAAGCTCTCTCAGGTTGTGGAGTTTGTTGGGTTCCATAAGTCATCACCTTATCATTCCCTTATTAAGAAAATAGGGAAAGGGGTAGTGGCACTTCTGGTCTATGTTGATGATTTGATAGCCACAGGGGACGACACTATAGGTGTTTTAGAGATAAAGCAACGCTTGGCAAAGTATTTTGTTATGAGGGATCTTGGATTTTTGAGATACTTCATTGGGATAGAGGTTGCATGTAGCAGGATGGACATTATTTTATCCCAGAGGAAGTATGCACTGGATGTACTAAGAGAGGCTGATATGCTGGGTACCAAATTAATCAATATTCCCATGGATCCCAAGGCACAATTATATGGTAGAGATGCGGAGCTAGTAGATAGCAAGCAGTACCAATAGCTAGTGGGAGAGTTGTCTTGGACAATTACTAGACTTAACATCTCCTTTGCAGTTGGAAAACTGAGCTAGTTTATGGAGAAGCCAACTAGGCAGTATTGAGATGTTTCCATGATGGTGGTCAGGTACCTGAAGAGAGCGAGAGCACCAGGATAGGGTGTTCTCTTCACCAGAGGAGCTTCTATGACAGTGGTAGGGTACTCTGATGCAGATTATGCTGACAATCACGCTGATAGGAAGTCTACCACGGACTTTTGCTGGGAATTTAGTGACTTGGAGAAGCAAAAAATAAATTGTTGTTTCCAGGTCGAGTGCAGAACCCAAGTAGAGAGCAATGGTTTAGACATCTATAGAGTTGATGTGGGTGAAATCCCTCTTAATAAACCTACATGTTCAGATTGATGGACCTATGGAATTATGGTGTGATAATTGAGCTGCCACACATATTACTAACAATCCAAGTTACATGAGTGCACCAAACATGTAGAAGTTTGATTGTCACTACACCTGAGATTTAATCCAGCATGGGCTCCTTTACATCACGTTAGTTACATCAGAAGATTAACCTGTTAATATTTTTACCAAGCCCTTAACTTGTTTTGCATTTGAGGTTTGCTAAGCTGAGCATGATTGACATCTATACTCCAACTTGAGGGGGAGTATTGAGCTCCTTAGTATTATTTTATATCTTCTATTATTTCTTATTTTTTTATGGGCTTATACTATTATTTTCCCACCTCTTCCCTAATATCTATTAACATCCGTTGAAGCAGCACTGTTCACTGCACTGTTTGCATATTTCACCCCTGCCAAAGTTTCGTCCTTGCATCCGCACTGTTTACTACCGGTTGTTGCCTCCAATGGCAAATCATATAATTAACACAAAGATCGTGCCCTCTTTCCTCGCTCTCCACGTCTCCTCTCCTCTACCTCCATGAGATCCATCTCTTGCTACTCGAGATCTGTCCACGAGTCAAGGCATAAGCAGAGGCCCAAGGGAGACGGCGAGCATTGCCCTCCTCCGAAAAATTTTCCTAAGTATGGTAATTAGGGAATGATATTCCTTAATTGATTTCCAATGTATGATGAATTAGACAATTGAGTCATGGAGAGGGAAGATATTTACTGAACTTTACATTGATGTTGAAGGTGAGGGTATTCGTACACCTCAATCACTGAATGTGGAACGATCACCTCAACGACTTCCACAAGAACCACATGACGCACTTCATGGGCAGATATCTATTCCAGGACTTTCCCTCGAGCTACTTGATGTTCAAAATGAAAATGATATGAGTGATATACCCCTTGACATGCAAATGAAGTAGAACATACAGTTGTCGAAAATGAATGTGGGGTAAGGCACATTTCTCAAGTTGTTGATGACCATTGTGGCTCATCACATGAGAATGATGCAGACGAAGAACACAAGTTGAATGAGGGAGAGAATGTTCAGGTAAATGCACAATCTCATGTCCCAACCTATAACAGGAGGGTGCGTCAGTTTGGTTCTGGTAGCAGGCATGACAACAATTAGTTAGCCGAGGATCGAGATGTTTTGTTTTATGGCAATTTGTCACGTTCTTTTGAAACAGATGACTTTAATGAATGCTTTCATACTAGAATGAGTCATCCAAACACACAACTGATCAAGGGGATGACATTTAAAACCAAGCAGGATTTGGTGTTTGCAATTAAGAAATTTCACATTGAGAGTCATGTGAATTTTGAAGTTTGAGAGTCGGCTAGAAATGTCTGGTCATTGATATGTGTAGGTAAATTTGAAGGTTGCACATGGAGATTGCGCGGTTATTTCAGAACTTTTGATCAACAGTGGGTATTGAGTACTTTGCATGGTCAACACACTTGTAGCCATATCCAAGACAATGAAGATCACCCTTAACTCGATTGTAATTTCATGGGGCGGTACCTAATGGGTTATGTGAAATGATCACCTTTGGTTAAGGTGAATTTCTTACTTGAGGTAATTGATGAGAATTTCAAGTATACAATCACAAGGAGAAGGGTTTGAGATGCAAAGCGAAAAGTCATTGAATTGGTGTATGGTGAGTGTGACAAGTCCTATAAAACCTGCCATATCTTCTATATGCCATTAGAGATTCAAATTCCGGGACATTCAAAGATTTAGAATCAGTTGATATCAATGACACAAACGACGTGGTCTTGATGAAAGCTTTTTGGGCATATGGACCATACATCGAAGCGTTTAATCATTATCGGCCAGTTATTTCTATTGATGGCACACTTTACGGTAAATACATGCATAAGCTGCTGGCTGCATATGGTGTAGATGCTGATCAACATATTATGCTTCTTGCTTTCGCTATTGTCTATGAGGAGTCCACAGACATATGGTCTTGGTTTCTTAAAAGAGTAAAATATTATCTAATTCGTGATCAGGAAGATTCAATTTGTATTATTTCTGATCACCATGGGGGAATACTTGTTGCAACTGCTAGTGATGATGTTAGGTTACGTCATGTACATTGGAGGTTTTTTGCACGTCACATTGCAAGCAATTTTAACTTGTCTCAAAAGAATGTGCATATGAAGAAGTTAGTAATGATGGCTACATTGTAATCTTCACCGATAAAATGAGAATTTTGCATGAATACATTGGGATTATTAGCGAAGACGTTTCTAAATGGCTCGACGAACGTGAGATCGATAAGCAATAATGGACGATGGCTTTTGATGGTGGTTATAAATTTAGGAACATGATAAATTTGAGTGAGAGTTATAATGCGAATCTCAAAGAAGCTAGGGCATTGCCTATATGTGCTTTAGTTAGAAAAATATTTTACAATTGTGTTGCGTATTTTAACAAACTCATAGCCAAACACTTGTCACACAACCAAACACTTGACGTAGTAGAAACATTAATAAATGCAGTGTTTGTAGAAATACTTGTCATAATATGAAGAATTGTCTATATAGAAGTAAATGCAATATTTCTAATGAATTTCCTTCTCTCAAGAATTGTGACAAATTTCTTATTGTTGTTACAATGTATATTTACAAGTTTGTTTTCCTTATATGCAGATGGGGGAATGACTGATTGATCCTTCTGTTCTACATGGCCTGGATGTGCACCGATCTACTAGTGTATGGGACGGTGACATACGTATCCTTAGAATTTTCACATTATATATACTAAGGCATTTTTAGCATTTATGAATATATCTTCTAGTAACATGTTACATGGTACGCTAACATAGGTTTACTCAGCGTTGAGGTGCTGTCGTTGGGATGCAGTTATGCGTTCCATCCCAGTGCATCCAAGTAGCACAGCTTGTTCAGCAAGTAGGCTTTGAAGGAATTCTGGACTTGGGGTTCATATCACTCAATTAGCATCTTATTACAGCTTTAGTGGATCGGTGGAGGCCAGAGACCCATACATTTCACATGCCTGCTGGTGAGATGACTGTCATCTTAGAGGATGTTGCTATAATCACCGGATTACTTGTCGATGGGTTAGTAGTCACAGGCGTCACCATTGTTTCTAGCTGGACCAGGTTGTGCCAACGTTTACTTGGAGCAGTGCTCGGTAAAAACCAAATTATTGGTTCAAGGGGACAACTGAGTTGGTTGCAGGGGACCTTTGCAGACATGGCAGATGATGCAGATGATGAGACATGTCGTCGTTACACACGAGCTTATATTTTACAATGCATGGGAGGCATTCTTTTTCCGGACAAGTCTGGAAACTACATCTCCTTGATGTACTTGCCCTTGTTAAAGGACTTAGAGATTTGTTGAATTTATATTTAACCAAATATAATATTTATTGCTTAAGCTTTAATGACCGCTTACATCTTCCACTTGCCATTATTAAATTTATATCATAGGCTGTAGGACAGTATAGCTGGGGAGCAGCTTGTTTGACATTTCTCTACTGCCAGCTTTACTTAGCTGCATGTGCGTGGACTGACGAGATTGGTGGAGTATTGATCGTCCTACAACTTTGAGTGTGGGAGAGGTTTCCTCACATAGCACCTATAGTGCACCATCGTCCAGAGTGGTAGGGACGATTGTTGGGCGCCCGTTGAGTGGTTGCTTATGATGTTCGGAAGTAGTCAACCAACGTTATTCCTTACAGGGATGCATTTGACCTCCAGAGTACAGACCGGGTATTACATTTACAAATTCATTCTGAATTCTTACATTCACAAACATGTTCTAATAAATTAAATTGTGTGATTACACAGGTTCTATGGTAGCGTTACACATAAGGAATACAACAAAACCTACCTGCGTATTGCCTAGCTGGGAGGGACATCTGGCATGCATGAGTGCCTTTGATATGCTTCTATATAATGGAGCATCATTTTCCAGATCGCGTCGTTAGGCAATTTAGAGGTCCTCAGGATGTCCATATGCAGTGAAATTCAGATGCCAGCCTCCATGATATAAATTTGAGAGGAAAATTTGAGATCGATTGACGTCAACATCATACATCGTACATACAGGATTGGGAGGCTATGACACAACATATTGTTCCAGTGATACAGACAGATGGCCTTACCACTACACCTGAGTACGTCACTTGGTATAATAGGACAACCAGGGAGTTTATAGCTTGACTTGGAGTGTTACTGGATTACAATGTAAGCTCTTATATATCTTTTTGTAATTATAATTGAGTTTTACAATTCTAGTTGGTAATAATGCGTTCAAGTTTGTGAGATGGCGCGTGATTACCCAGAGTTAGCGGAGATCCATAACATAGCTACTTAAGCAATCCAGATAAACACTAAGACAACTTCAGATCAGTTTAAAGCTCCTGAGCCTTAAGTAGTAGGCGGTGACGATGACGCACCTGCAGGAAGACGTCGGCAGGGACAGGGACGAGGTTGAGGACATTGCAGATGACAAAGGCAAGGAAGGGGGCATGAGAGAGGATGTGGGAGGGTATAGGGACATCACCCTACACCCGAGGCCCCAGAACCTACACTGGAGGCCCTAGATCCTACACCCAAGGTTGCAGGCCCTGCACTGGAAGCCCCATACCCTGCTCCTGAGGTAGCAGATCCTACGCTAGAGGCCCCACATCCTGCACTGGAGGCTCCAGAACTACCACAAGATCCATATGACCTCCCACAAGTGAAATCTTTTTGTTAAGTATAATATATACACTGATATCAGTATATTGACATCAATGATTTCAATGCAGCAACCTCCACAAGAAGAACCCTTTCAATCCTCACCTGATCAAATGGAGGTGGAACACCATCAGGATCCATAGGTCTCATCCGAGGTAAATATTGTAAATTAATTTCTTACATTTCTCATTAAATTATTGACACTTAATTTTCATTGAAGGAACATCTAACAACAGAACCCTCGCTGGCCTCGGAAATTGTAACTGATGATCAATTCATGACTCCACCCATCGAGTTACATAACATCTCTGATATTACACTAGGAGCCCCTGTTAAGAGAAAGGCTAGAGATATAGACATTGGAGAGGGGGCGTCGGAGGGTGTTCTTCGTGGGCCACCATCACCTCCAAATCTTCCGAATTTCAACTCCTCAGGAGATGCCTCAGGGAGTCATATTGCTGAAATTGATCAATATGGTTGGTTGCAACATTTTGGACACCTTAGAATGATGTACACCAGAAGGAGAAGATGAAGAAACTAATTGTTGACAATATTAGTTATATGCTTTTGTATTTGATAGTCAGGTTTAATTGTAACCCTTAGTATTTTTTTGTAAGGCACAATATTTCCTTTTTTGTGGTAAAAAAGTTTCATATTAATCTCATTGTGTTGGATGTCAAATTTGTTGGTTGTGATTGATTGCTTCTTTGCGTGGTTGTTAATGATTTATTGCTTGATTCAGGTAATATGATTATTGGTGTCATATTGCATGGACTGTCAGATTCTTTGTATAGTTGTCAAAAAGTTCCTCTTTACTTCCACATTTGTTATTGTCGTAGTTCATTCTGAAACAATTAATCGATAGCATAAGGCGGTGATGGCAGCAGCAGCAATCAGCAGCAGCAACAATCTTTAGCAATAGCAGCAGCAGTCAGCAGTAGCAGCATGTAAAAAAAAAGAAGAAAGAAACTCTCCTCTTCAAAATGCAAGTTCCAACAAGAGGCGAGTTATATACAAACTTACTAAACTCTAAAAACAGAATCGGATGTCTAATGATACTGTCGGACGTATTTTTAGACGTCCGATTAAAACATTGGACATCTGATTTCCTATTATAAGATGTCTGGCCATAAAATTAGACGTCTAATAATAGGTGCTTGTGTTCCTGTTTTCCTATTTTGGACCAGATCATTCTAGTGTGTAAGAGTCAGATGATAGAGAAAACGTCTAACATAATATATGGACGTTTGGAGAGTATAAAGTTGAACTTGCCTATTGAAGAGGCGGGTTTCTCAAAGGCTAGCGTCGGGAAGACGCGACTGGGGGTGGGATGGGAAGTGAGAAACTCGCCTCTTCAAGAGGCGAGCTACGTTTAAAGCTATAGTTCGTGAAACTTGCCTTTACAAGAGACAAGTTTTCTATCATAATTAGCTAATTATCTTTTTCTGTATAATTAAGGAATATTATTTCCTAATTACCGTCTTTAGGAAAATTCTTGGGAGAGTGGGACATGAAGGGTTTGATGGGCTTTGAGTTCAACATCATGATCTGGGGGAGCTTCATTTGGGTTTTGGGAAGGGGAGAGAAGGCCACCACCCCCAACCCCCTCACAGCTGCCGCCACCACCTCACGACCACCGCCACCCTGACCCACGGCTATCACCACCACCTGACGGCCACCCCCACCCCACGGCCACCGTTAGCATCAGCCGATGGCAACTGCTAGCAACACCAGCCCTTTGGGAAAATCTGACGTGTGCGGCTAGAGATTGTGGATCGAATTTGTTTTGAGTGGGGTTGATGTCACTTGCAGTGCAGGAAGCTGCAGCAGCAGCAATTGCTCAGGGGTCATAGGTGTGATTTTTCTAGGTGTTCGAGTCCTACTGGGTTCAATTGCAGAGACCCTTATGACCTCCAGCGGCTTGGTGAGCTTTGATCTTACCACCTATAATTTAGTTTTGTGTTAATTTTTTTGTTTTGTTTCTTTATTCACATGCCTAATTAATTTCTTGTGGTGCTTAGGAGCAAAAATGCTACTCAACGACAAGGGACTGTTAATAAGGAGGAAGGTTAATTAATTTGGAGGAGGAAGGAGGAAGAACAACAGGCTGCATTGGATCTGCAACAGGCCATTGAGCTCAAGGGGACGCAATTTACTGAGTAATCTTTCTTATGATGGTGATGTTGATTATATGGTTTGGAGAGTCAAGATATGAGCTTTGTGGCTGTTTGGGTTGGTTTTGTGGTTTATAAATCTGATTTGGTTTGTATCTATGGAGGATTTGATATCTTGGGACAGGATTCATGTTTGAAAACATGTTGTATTTTAATTTCTCTCTTTATTTCAGGCCATGCCCAAGTGGAGGTCTCTAAGAGTAAGATCATGAGTATCAGAGTGCTCAAGTTTTTTAATTAATGAACCTTATCTTTAACTTAATTGTAGGATAGAGCACCTGAAGAAGAATTTGATCCTAAATCAACAAAAGAGGCTGAAATGGACAGGATTTTGAAGTCAATGGAGGTTCATTTAGACTTCATTATAACTGTATATGCAATGAATTCCCTGCACAATCAGTGTATCCTTACATTGCTTTATTTCAGGGCATGCTAGGGGCACCGGACATGAAAATGTACTCTAGAGAAGATTTGATGAACATGAATGCCTTTGGTGGAGAAGATGATGGTGATGAAGATGAAGATGGCAATGACAGGTTTCCATCCCGATTGGTATGATAACCTTTTGGCATCAATCCTGCCCCCTTTCGAAGGCACTTTCAACTTAGCTAAATCAACTCAATTAGATGGTGATGTGGCCATTGATAGTAATGCCTGCATTAGAAACGGAAAATGGGATGTAGTTGGTTGTGTTTGTGATCTGTCATATGTGAGTTTGCCATCTACGAATATAAGTTCAAATTATGAGAGCATAGGGAATCTTGCAGGTTTATAGATCTCACATGTAGAATTGTCAGATTTGAGAACACGATAGAGTTTGCAAATTCTATAGACAAAAGTATTATCTAGCATACAGTTTAAAAAAGAAGGTATTATCTGGCATGAAAAGGTTTTCGAGTTCTTTTCTCTGAAAGGGTAGCTTTTCAGTTTCAATGGAAGAATGATAAAATGCTGCAAGAGTGCAAGAAGTATAGGATAATCATATACATGAATAAAAGAAAAGGACAATTATACTTACAAGAAGCTTTTGAAGATTATATAAGCCACAGATAGAAGCTTTAGAAGTGTAATGCAAGAGGCTGACACAAGGTTCTAGCATGATGCTATTGCTATTAGTATCATCCTTGAGTGGTGTAACATTGTGTGGATAATAATAGTGATAGATGGAAGTGTTGAAGTGGTCAAGGACTAGAATTGGACAGGCGGCTGGCTGGAATCCACTAACAATAAGGTTATATTGTCAATACAAGAAAGATCTCTTCATGCTTGGTATAGAAAAGTTATCCCTTTGAGCAGCCTCAAGATAGAATTCTCTATTGTGATTACTTTAATGAGGTCAAAGAGGCTTTTCCAATTTACTTTTGAGCAAAATGGTACAAAAAATACCAATTTGATATTTTTCATTTGTAGAGTGGTTATCCTTTATACCTATTTATTTATATTTAATTTTAATATTCCCTCCCTCTCCCAACCAAGTCATGCCACCTCACCCCTCGCTACCATCCCACCTCCTCCACAATATGGGGGAACACCCCATATTCCCAAGCTAAAAAGATCATTGCTTGGTTTTACCAGTATATCTCAGAGTTGCTGCCTCTAAGAACTTTAAGCTTTTTATACATATCTCATAGTTTCTCCACAGGAATGACAAGTCTGCATGCCTTTTAACCACTTACTGTAGAGAGACTATACGTGCATCTACGTTATTCTGATGGATGCTTGCCATATAGAATGTTAAAGATACTAAACATCCTTCAAGACTAGGAGGCAATATCCATCAAGGTCATACTTGGCAGTATATGGAAGCATAGGAAGCCTTGTGCTTCTTTGAAAACCAAATCTTGACAGGATTTCAAAATCTGAAATTGAACAAGGGAACCATTTCAGAAGTCGAAAGAAAAGAAAGAAAGAAAGAAGGAAAGATCATTGACAAAACAAAGCAAGGATACCTCTTCTAACAAAATTTTATTGGCCGAATTAGGCAGATATGTCAAGGTTGTGCCGCTGTCAATAATTGCCCCAGTTTTGTCGGTAGCAGCAAACAAATCAGTAGGTAATCTAAGCGGTGTCCCACCAACATTGATCCCTTTCAGGTTAACATTGTAGCGTGGTCTGCTTCCCAAAATGCCATTCATAAGATGAACAATAAAGGCAAACCAATGGATGATAGAAAAGAAAAGAGCCAAACATCATGCAAAAAATGTCAATAAGAAAGATGTTGCAAGAACAAAAATATGAATGGATCAAATCATATCAAACAAAATATCTCAAAGGAAACTCCAGATGATGTTAAATGGGAGAAAATGATAGAAAGAATTGAATTGCAAAAGATGAGAAAATTACTCGTTCCAGGAGCAAAGAGTAAGATTTGCCATTAGCTAAAAAGGCCTCTAGGGAGGCCAAACTGAGGGATTATGTGCTCCTGTTGAAAGAGCTACTTCTCAAGCCAGTGAGTGCACTGTGGAGCAAACACTTGCTGAAAAAGCTACTCAAGAAGTGAGACCGTGCAGAAATATTAAGTGCCAACTCAAAAGACCGACGGAGAAAGGAGAATGGATCGGATAATGTTGGAATGAGGAAGAAAACGAGTTTTTAATCTTTTCTATTGCTTGCATAGGTAATCTGTAATTTTTTGACTAATTTAAAATGTGAAATCGAGATCTGCGGAATTCATGATAGCTGGAGATAGTTTTTTCTGTTGTGCTAGAATATGATTTCTGAAATGAGTTGATATCCTTTAGATGTTCTTTCTGACTCTAATTTCTCTATATTTTTCATGGAGAAATAGACACTTTGTGGATTGGCAATGATGGATCAGTTAATTAATACCTACCACTTTGTGGATTGGCAGTGGTTGGTCAATTAATTAATATCTACAGAGATTAATCAATGGATGAAACCCAACAGCTCATTACAACTACATGCCATGGTTTGCAGGTGCCAACTATGGTTGTTTTCGAGTTCTTTGGTGACGTTGGGAGATCGAAGTCAAAATTGATCAACTCTTTATTTGATGACAACAAAAGGTCACTTTAAATGGAAGGATTCGAATTTTTAATGTGCTTAATTAGCTAATTAAAACCTTAATTAGTGGCTTAATAATGGATTAAGAGTTTTGGGAACCTAATCTTGGTCATGGAGACCTTGGGAATAAATAATCTCTTGAGATAATTAACAAAAGGGTAAGAAATAAGAAAGTTGAGGGACTTTTTACATGAAAATAGTGTTTAGAGGCTTTCTTGGAAGGCAAGAAAGAAGGTGGAGGGTTTGGGTATAACGTTTCCCACTCAATTTAAATGATGTTTGGCTTGTAAGGCAAGTCAATTTCTCCTCTCCTTGGCATTTGATGGGTGAGAGGGAGAGCTCCAGCCCCACCATTGACCATCCAGCCTCCCATCAGCCACCCTCGTCGGCCGTTGCCGACTCCGCTGCCGCTGTTGTGGACGCTGCGGTCGCCATTGTTGCTGCTGAAGCTGCTGCAGGTGTTGCTGCTGCGAGAAGAAGAAGAAGAGGAGGAGAGCTGCTGCTGCTGCGTGCGAGACAAAGAGAAGAAGAAGGAAAGAGGAGCACGCCCAATTTGAGGTAGGGTTTTCCCCTCTTGACATCTCTCTCTTTTTCCTATGACTAGAGATAGTAAAGAGGATGTTTGTCTTCAAATCCCTGTTTGCATATGAGGATTTGGGGTTAAATGTTATGTTGACTTGCCTTGGTGGGTGATGTTTGTGGAAAGGGGGTTTTTTTAGTTAGGGATTGCCCTAAGGTTGGATGGGGGATTTAATTGTTTCAAAATGCCCCTTGCATGTGTGATAGCTTGTAATCAATGTTTCATGATGCTTGGATGAGTAAAGTATGGGTTTTGGAACAAGAAAACCCATGTTTTATGGTTTGGCTACAGTCTGTAGCAGTACCTAACGTTAAGTACTTGTGACCTAGCGTTAGGTAGCTGTAGACAGGTTACTTAACGTTAGGTCATAAATGCCTAACGTTAGATGCCCTGTTTGGGCACTATGTTGGATGGATGCATAGGTTGCTGACCCTATAAACCCTATGGGGTGACCTAAACTAACCCTAAACCTAGTTAGGGACCTAATGGACACCCTCATCAAGAATGAAATGGACAAATTACATGAACACCCTAGAGGGGTGTAAAGTGCCTTATTTGAGCTTGTAGCTCTTTAAGCAGACTAAAAGTGATATGAAACGGCTAATAACAGGATTAAACCTTTCATGATGACATTGATGACTTGGTCTGAGTCTAAGAAAGGAGATGTTTGGATCCTAAGGTCTGGGATAAGACCCTAGGTGATCTAGTAGGTGATTAGGGTTGTCTGATCTAGTTCGGATCAAGGGGAAAAAGGATTGAGTTTTGGTTAGGTCATTTAGGTGGGCTTGTAGGGTTGCACCTTTAGATTGGGTGAACCATGCTTGGGCAGGGACCTGAGGTGTTGCAGCAGCTAGAGGCTTCCAAAGGAATCTGTCGCGGAACTTGGATGGGTTCCTGGGTTTAGTGACAGGCCTAGGGGCTGTCGTCGAGCTTTGGTACCAGGGGTACTCGAATCTGATTAAGTCTCATGACATGTGTGGGGTTCTGGTCATAGCCTCAGTATCGAAGTTGGACTGAGAGGGCGCACCCAGAAGATCGTGTTCCACGAAGGAACCATGGTGTGGTCCGTTAAACATCTGGCCTACCTTGCTTGTGATAGGTAAGAGTTGTAGCCTCAGTCAGACAGCTGGCTGAGAGGGCACACCCGGAGTACGTGCTCCTAGCGGGAGACACTGGTGTGGCCCGTTAAACTTCCAACTTATCCCACTGCAATGAAATACGAATGATCATGACTGTACCTCGATGGATTTGAGGCAAGTTGCTCATTATAATCCTGAGGATTTGGCTTGGGTAGCTCCCACGAGGTTCGACTCTTCTGACTGAGGTCAGCAACGTTCTTGATACGTCGAGAACGGGCACAACTTTTTCAAGGGTTAACAAACTTGCTAGCCTCTCCCCTTGCCATTGCGAGACTGTCACGCTGGAAATCCAAGGAAATGATGCATGTCAATCTCCTCTGGTAGAGAGGGATAATTCTCAAAATTTGATCACCGAGGTGAGTGAGAGAATGAATTACCTATTGCTAAATCAATACGAAAATGGACGACTTGATTAATGGGATTAGACCATGGTGATTGGTTAGGTTCAACCAGGTTTGGGAGTTAGGACCTGGGGTGTTGGGTTTAGGCTAGGGATCTAGCTGGTTAGTGAGGCTGTATACTATCCTGTGTTCTTTTGTGATACAGTAGAAGTTTGTTCCATACTGGGCCGATTGGCTCATCCCTATTATGTAACCTAATTTCAGGTTGTTGCCGTCGCGGGGTTTGTCACTGCACGAATTTTTGCCGGAATTTTTGGTAGGTAATCTTTTATGCTTTGGTTTTAAAGTAAATTTCTGTTTAACACATGTTTGGTTACTGCTTTACATTATCATTTATATGTCATTCTCCCGATATTTTCTTTCATTTTTTTGATAAATGAAATTCTTTGATAGCTCAACTTTACTAGGTATAACATGAATTAAATACACCAACATCTCTTCTGTTTCCATTCCTCATAACTTGGACCCTTATGGGCCTAAGTTTTGGGGCATGACATTAAAAACACGGTATGGCCAACCAAAATGTGAAAAAGATATTTTCCTTTGTGACCAACTACATTCTTAAACCAACTTACAATAACTGAAGTATATTCAATACTGCATTTATGATTGTTATGTAAAGTTCAAGAGTTCCGACTTTCATTTCTCATGTACCCATCTTTTTTTGCCTTTTGATTTTTCATCGTTCTTTTTCTTGATATTTATTTTTTTTCTTAACAGCAGCAATTGCAAGAAAAGGAGCTGCATGTGCATGAGCTTGAAATGAAATTGGAGGACGAAGGGGAAACTGCAAGCATTGCAACTTGATAAGGAAGCAGTTTGTGCTGCATTTCTATCTGAATTTTACATACACATTCTTTTTGTTGACCTTTTTATCGTCATTCTCTTTCTGCTGCTTAGCTTGGGCCAAGGAGGATCTTTTGAGGGAACAAAACAAAGAGCTGGCGACATTCCGACATGTTTCATCCTCTGAGTTCACTTTTGGTTGATGATACTTGATTTTTATTTCTAATAATGCATATTTTTTTAGTAACTAGGACTGTCTATGATTCTAATAGAGAATTATGTCTCTTAGAAAGAATTAACGTTCTAAGAATTCTACATCTACCATATCCATATGAAAGGTCCTTCTCTAGTGTAAGGAACTTACTTAGTCCATTGGATATTCTTCAATGGCAAGTATGGTGTCTATTCTATTATCTTTCTGATTCATTTCCACGAACACTAGCATGCATAAATTGATGGCTTTGTTTTGGTGATATACTCATAATAGTTCAAGTTGGATGCTTCATCATTTCTGTTTTTACCAACTGGCATGGACTTTGCCATCAGAGATATTTCGGTTGGAGAATGATCATTTTTTTTCGATCTGTAAGCAATTTATGTTTTGCCTGCAGAAGAGAGCAGGATAACTCGGAAGTTGAGAGAGCTCATTATCAAAAGCAAATCCATGACCTCAGCTCCTTATCTAAAGCAAATCTATGACCTTAAGCAACATATCCAATAAAAAGAATCATAGATTTTGGATTTCAATACTTACTTTCCCTAGAATATGTTTCTCATAGTTGTTTAACTAAACAGTACCTTATGTTATGGCCAATCATTTTGTCAAAAGTGCAATTAACTATTTATTTCGTCATTTGTATTATTTAGCTTTTTGGTAATGCCATAAGGTGGTGAGCTAGAAAATTATCATACACTGTCATATTGTCTGCCTAAAGCAATTGTATAAAAAGAAGAAAAAAGGAAGAGGTGAAAATGAGAAGAACTTAGAGGAAAAACATAGGCTCTTAGAGCGAGGGGATCGAGTAGCAATGTTGTTTGTTCCTTTTAGTTTTTGATGATGAGTAAATCACACAAGGCCCATGTATTGGGGCACGAGACTTAACATAATCAAGCATTGGTAATGTTATTATAGTTCTATTAGAAACATCTACACACATATTTTCTTACAAGAATTCATAAAATAACATTTCTTGTGAAGTTGAAGATAAATTTGATCCCACAAGTAATAACGTGATAAGAGGGTGAGAATATGGATTAATATTTGTTGCTAGATAATGTTATCTTAATTTTACTTGTATTGATTCAACCTTAATATATAATCCTTTGATCTATCTTTTGCAAGTTTATATTGATTTACTTACTAAAAAAGGAACAACATCAAGATTATCATTTTCTCCTATTAATTGTTTGTTTTCTGCTGGGTAATTTTGGCATCTTCATACTCAACACGAATTATAAAAGTTATGTTTGCAGTTAAGTGGAGTTTACTTTTAGAAGAAGAGCTATGTTTGTTTTTAGAAGTAACTTTAATGAAGTTTATAGGCTTTATGTGAATTACATGACACTTGAATGATGTTATCTTTTTCACGTGGTAAACATTTGAATGTTACCATCTAACTATATTTTCTACTAGCACATGTTGAAGTGTATTATACTTGCACTTGTGATCATTTTTCGATGCATATGCTTTGTTGGACTTAAATGTAAGGAAATATTAGATATGATTTAACAAACAATAATCGATTTGTATGATTTAGTTAAAATGCTTTTGAAGAGCATGGAATGTGATGTTGAAAAAAATTTTTACCCTTCTGAGTGTTTATGAGTTCTTCACTTGCTAAAAGTATACATTAAATTAACATGATCATTATTACATTATATCATTTATATTTAATAGATTTCTCAAATTTATATTTTACAATTTTCCAAAAATTATGTCGATAAAACTTAAACAAAGTAAGAGATATTTTACCAAATTTTCTTCTAATGATTATCTTAATGATTTCATTATTATTCCTAATGTGTATGCATTACATCCTCTTCTTTTGACATTTCAACTTCTCTTTTCACTCCCACGGCAAGGTGCAGGTTTAAAATTAGTTATATTGAGAGGTAAGATTTCTAGAATAAATAAGTTTTCTATTTCCTTTTAAGTTAATTATGTGTCTACAAGCTCACCTCAAAGGCACGGCATGAAGTGAAATTTCCTTGTTGACTCCGCCATCCATTTAAATGTCTTTCCCATGTTGTAACCACCCCTACCCCCAACCCTCTCCTTCCTCCACAAAGGAAAAAATTATAAACATAGAAAGGGAGAAAGCAAGATGAAGAATCCAATGCTATGGTGTTAGCTAGCATTAGGATCAATTTTCAGAAGTTGGACCACCGCTTAAAATGGAGATGCCAACCGTACCTTGCTGTATCTCCCTGCATGTGCACAACAAATTCAAAAATATCATTGACTTGTATAATAGTAATTAGAGATTATATATATATATATATATAAAAGACATTTATACTTTCATTTACTTGGTATTTATGTATATATCCTAAATATTTATATATATATCTTTGAAAATATTGGCATATTGATATATATACCCTTTGTGAAATATGAAACTAAAAAGTACAGTTTTAGAAAGAAGCTCTTAATAATTTTTCATTCTTCTCTAAAACCCCATCCTTCACCAACTCTCATCCTTCTCCCCTTCCCTTGGTGAGACCACCTTCATGACAATGGCCCCGAGCACTAGCGAGGGAGGGGGTTAGAGGAGGAGGAGTTGGAGGCGAATGGTGGAGGGAAAGGAGCAAGGTAGAAGGGAAGGAGTAGAAGTGGAGGGGAGGAGGTGGAGGCAAAGGATGAGCTAAAGGCGAGGGGAGGAGTTGCTGTTGCGGCGGTTGTAAGGAAAATGGTGAGGTTGTGAAAGTAGAAAGGGGGGGTTGGGGGCGTGTTGTAAAAGAAAAGGAAAATGTGGGTTAAATATAGAAAGTCATTTATTATTTACTCGCAATAGTTCAAATAGACATTTATGAGGGTATATATGTAAATACTAAGTACATGAAAATATATATGTATTATAAAAAAATTATAAGAGTGTGTAGAGAAAAGAGAGTGTATAGATTTGCATGTAAGTTACATACAAGTGTGACAATATATCCAATTACGAATAATATTTTGGACTGAAAATTTGAAGATTGAGATCACTTTATATGAACATGTAATGCATCAAATTTGAAGTCCATCCAACATATCTAACACCTACATCATAGTCAAATTTCATAATACTGAAGTCGTTAAAAATTTACTTTCCTTGATGTGTTCTAGGAGTGTCAGATTGACTTTAAATTCAATACATAACATATTTATATGAAGTGATCTAAATTCTTAAATTTTCAATCTAAAATATTATTCGTAATAGAAGAAATTATCGCACCTGTATATGACTCATGCACAAAAATCCTACACACCCAATCTCGATATGTACATATACATATAAACCCTTAGTTTTTGTATTAAATACAAAGACTATTCAGATTAAACAATTACACTAAGAAAAATTAAAAACTAATAATAATTAATATTTTGGTGGTGAAGTTGAGCATTTAGGTAGGTAAGACTTGATCCAATAAACAACAAATTGGATGATTAAGAAACATTATTCCTTCAATAATAAAGTAACTTTTCATTACTGAGAATTCAAATCAAATGAAACCGTTAGATTGGATCAAAGAGAAATTTTATAACCAGACGATTAACAATTATGAGAAGTCAAAATAGGATCACCATGGGACTTGAGAATTAATATAGTCACAAAACCTTTCTATTTATTGATATCTCGATGTCATGAAATCGAACATTAATGGCATCATCATTTTCAAAAGTTTGTGCGAAAGCCTTTCTACGATATTTTGAGGTCACAGAATCAAATCATATGTCCATCATATTTAACCTTCCCTGCAAAAGAAACAAAAAAGATCACAAGCAACTTAACAACATCCGATGTTGATGCCGAGAATCAGAAAATATCCGATCTTCATTTGGACTCCTAATATGCATGTCCCTTTACGCGAAGTTCTGGGATTTGTTTTGGGGCAAAAGCTCTGCCTAAATGGATTGGATCTTTCCTCGTAGGCATTATGTAGTAAAGTATCATCCCTCAGTGCACGAGTAACCAGTCATGCAAGGTAAATCTGACATTAACAATAGTTCGAAGTACAACGTCCGGTTTTTTTTTATTTACACCTGTTTGAAGGTAATTAAATGAGACAACAAAGTATTTCCACTCCAGCCATACGATGTCTATACATATAATCAATCAGATTCAACCAAAAAATATCATAAACCAAGCCCCCCACCAACAAAAGAGCAAAGGAAGCCCCAATGGCACCCAATACGTGGATGAACGGACGTCTTCTATTGTGAAAAATTTTCATGGGCTAAGGCGAGTGATGATATACCGTCCCCTCTCAAGATCATAAACAGTTTTGAACTGCGGTTTGCTCCATTTTGAGGCAGACCATGCTGCTATAACCAGAACCGAGAGGAAACCCAAAATAGCCAGCGATGTCAGAGCATCGTTGTTGGTGATGTCGGTTATCCAGTCTGAGCTGGGTTTAGCCTCGGAGTCGGCTGACATTCTCTGCATGAGGAAAGCCCCCAAGGCCCAGTCAAGCGAGATGCTTCCTACATGACTCGCAAACTTGATCCTGCACATGTAAACGAATACAAAAAATTTACTCATACACTGATTAATGCCTTTAAACCACTACTCATTTTAGTGGGAAAAGAGGAATACAAAACTGAATACTGATAATGTAGCAAACCAAAAGAGAAAACAAGCCCTGTTTTGTTCATATAAGTAGCGACCAACCTTTTCTCATCCAGAGCAATTCCAAGGCCATCATGCAGCAACGCAACAATATATGCCGAAGAGAAACAATACTGCAGCAAATTTTCCTCTCGCACAGCAGGATACCTCTCTCTCAACTTTGCCCAGTCGGTTGCACAGTACTGCTCACCAACATTCACCATGTCAGAAAGGCGAGCTGTAGAACTGAGCCCAAGGAACTGCCCAAAAAGGAACACAACACTGTGGTTAGAAAATACAGCTCCTATTCATATTAGAGTTGAAAAATATGATTGGAGACTTCTAGAATTGTGGAGTACATAAGCTACCTAGACTATACCACCGAACATAAACATATTGTACCTTCGAAGTACAATAATAACTATGCCTTTCCCACGTTAAGATTGTACCTTTGAGGTATAAAAGAAATTTTCAGTAGCTAAAAAATTTCCTTGCAACTTGGGGACATATACTGATCCTATGTTGCAGTGCTTAAACGAACATTTATCTGCATAAATATGGAGAAAAGATGTTAGTCAAGCAACAATGGTTGTGTATCACTCCACAGTGATATTGCAGTTCAACAATATTTAGTAGTTGATGCTCCTGGGGATCTGCAAGCAATATTCCTTTTTTTTGTGGGAAGTCCGATGAAAACCTAGGAAAGCCAAGCACACAGATTCATAGAAAGCTTCTGGTGAGCTGTTTTTATTACTTGGTTTTCCTTTACCCACCACCCTCCCTTGAGTAAAAGTACACATCAAATGAGTTTCTCAAGCAGCAAAGGAAAATGCAGCCATGAAGCTGAGATTTCTCTTTTACCTAAGCAAAAGAAATAATAAACATAAATACAAACATTTTAAAACTATTGCTGAGCAACTGTTGTTTACCATAACCACTGTTATTTACCAACTGGTACCGGTCGAAATTCAATATCACAGAAAATATGAAATATAAAATGAGTAGAAAAGAAGTATGGCATTTATAGAGAAATTATCATTTATTGAGAAGTGGTACTTTAGATTTAACTTGATCTACAATTGTTGCCATAACTTTGCCATGATAAAAAAGTAAGTGGAAAACACCACGTGAACCATGTATTGCTTCCCGATACCTTCATGAAATGGGACTGTACCACCATTTTGGCAGAGCAACATTCAGCTTCTTGACACTCCGCAGAGTGTTTTTCCTCTTTCCTTGAAAAGTGCCTTGACAACGAAAATGACGTCAACAACAGACCTTTTACCACATTAAGTGGTGTCAGCTACATAAAATTCTCTGCTCTATTTTTTTTGAGAAGTAATTCTTTGCACTATTCAAATATATTTTAGGCCATTCAAAGACCTTAACAATACCAAGGTTGAGAGCTTCAAGATTTGTGCATGTGGAGCGTGAAGGCTCTCTTGGGTGGAAAAACAGTCCACAAAGAAACTGCCCACGTGGAGGTCACAAGGCTCTCTTGTGCCGGTGGCTGCTGGTTAGTTGGCCAGCAAATGTGGTGACCGATGGCCCAAGGATGGTGATTGGCGGTGATGAAGAGAGAGAGAGAGAGAGAGAGAGAGAGAGAGGAGTCTTGGAAAAATATGAAATATTATTATTGACTTAAAAATCAATTACAATGGGAAAATTCTTTATATAGAAAGAATATATCCCAACAAAATAAGAAGTAAATCTTATCTCTAAAATAATAAAAATTAAATCACTAAAACAACTTCTTAAAACAACTTTTCCTAAAAATCAAACTTAACAAAATAGCAAACTTGTCATCTAAACAAATCAAACTTGAACCTTGGTTCCTCCAAACCGCTGGCCCTGAGAGCCCCTCTGATGATGCCACATGGCAGTGTCTGGCTACCATGTGACAGTCCCACGTGACCTCCTTATTCTTAACACTTTTAACATTTTTCTTATCCTCCCCAACCCCACTTTTGTCAAGCACAAAATCTAACTTCTTTACACTGATAAATCGAACGGCTTCTATTCAGATGCTCAAACCACCTAAAATAAGTCATTTTCATTGCATCTTCTTTTGGTGCCACACAAACCTTTTCTTTGTTAACCTCATTCCAAATCTAATCATTCCTTTTATAGCCACATATCCACCCAACAGACAGACACCTTTGCTAACGCCTACGGTTAACCATCCAACATTCAGATCCCTATACCATCACAGGTCTCATAGCTACTCTATGGAATGTATCCTTTTTGTCACAAAGAAACATGAAACTCCTCTTGATTTCAACAAATTTGCATTAGTTTTACGTGTAATGTCCCTAAAAACTTCTTCCTTGGTAATAGGGCAACAACAATTATGTCCTTTCACTAAAAATATAATGAAATCTATTGGGATTTGGAGTTGGTCACGTGGCACTACCACGTGGCAACCAGCATCTGAGGCCCACATCATGGCCAACGGTAATGGTTCAATTTGACTAATTTGGCTACACCAAGTTTGGTTGTTTTCTATTTTTAGTTAAGTTATTTTTAGGAATATGTTTAGGATTTGTTTTAATTAGGAGATAAGATCTTTCCAAGTGAGAAGATCTTTTCTCAATAGGGATAGAACCTTTTGTTACTATTTTTATGGATATGTTCTCTCTATAAATAGAGAGCCTTCCCAACAATTCTAATTTGAACAATACAATTATTTTCAAATAACTCAAAGCTCCTCTCCTCTCTCTCTCTCAATCGATGACCACCAAGGGCCACTGTTGGCCTCCATCCAGCCGGCCATCAACCCTCACGTGAATAGTCCCACACGTGGACTATTTTTCCCACGCACTTGGAGTCTCTACGCTTCAATATTTTGTCAATTCTTAACATGGTATCAGAGTTTTTAATCTAGGCTCCTTATGCGTGTGGGTATCCAGACCACACGGTGGTTCTCGCATCCAAGAAGTCCTCGACAAATCCAACGCCTTACGCAGAGGAGACTAGAAGAAGACGACGGAGGCTGCCACGACGGTCGGAGATGCCACACTTGGCCCCGGAGAAAGCAAAGTGGTTGTCTCCAGGACAACCATCAAGCTTAGTGGCGCTTCCAATTACGTCTTGTGGGCTCGTGCCTTCAAGATCTTCATTGGAGGCTAGGAGAAACTAAGTATTCTCTTGGAGGAGGCACCAAAGTTCAAAGATGACAAGAAGAAAAAGAACAAGAAGAGCTACGTTGTCATGAACTGACTTATGAATTCGATGGATCCGTCCATAGCCTTGAATATGCTCTACAAAAATAGCGTGTTCGAGATTTGGATGACCCCCGAGAAGAGGTATGCTTGAACCTCAAATAATACCTGCATCACCGAACTCTACACCTGTATTTGGACGGCTGGTTAAGGAGATCTTTCCTTAACAAAATACTACGAGAATATGGAGGCGTCGTTCAAGGAGTTGGAGATCTACGAGCCTCTCTGTTGCAACAAGCAGGGGAAGAATCGTGCGGTTTGGCAATCTGCCAAATTTTTATCGGGATTGAATTCTCGTTATCGAGTTACACATGATTAGATTCTTGCTTCAGAAGGGAAGATGAATTTGGAGACCATCTTTTGCCATCTCCTCAAGATGGAGATCTCTGAGGAGGAAGACACACCAAGAGGTGAGAACTCTGCACTTATTCCAGAAGTAGGTGCGGGGCAAGGACGAGGGCGTGGACGTGGATCTGGTCACGTCTACCCAAAGTGCCAACACTGTGGACACAACAAGCATCCATAAGATAAGTATTGGGAGAAGTTTCGGAGGCCACCACGTAGGGCTACTAGCACCTTACGTGTGGACTCCTTTACTCAAGAAGATCTTGAAAAGATGCATGCTCTTCTGAGAGAGACAAGTCCACAGCAGTCGTCGCGACGATTGCTTAAGTTGCCACAGAAGCAATGACTCCGGAGGTCATGAGAGGATTCACCATCAACTTGTCCAAAGAGAAGACTGAGAGATTTCCCTTGAAGAAGATGAATGATAAGGCATCTAGCCTCACAAGTTGAAGACTAAGTCGTCAGCCTTGCGGCTTTCGACTTGAGGGGGAGTGTTGGGATTTGGTGTTGGCCACGTGGCAACATCTAAGGCCTACATCGGAACTAGCAGTAATGGTCCAATTGGACCAATTTTGGTGCACCAAATTTGGTTGTTTTCTATTTTTAGTAAAGTTGTTTTAGGAATATGTTTGGGATTTGTTTTTAATTAGGAGATAAGATCTTTCCAAATGAGATAAGATATTTTCTCAATAGGGATAGAATCTTTTATTACTATTTTTAGGGATATGTTCACTCTATAAATAGAGAGCCTTCCTAACAATTCTTATTTGAGTAACACAATTATTTCCAAACAACGGCTCAAAGCTCCTCACCTCTCTCTTTCTTCTCTTAACCAACGACCACCAAGGGCCACTGTTGGCCTCCATCCAGCCAGCCATCAACCCTTACGGTGGGGCCTCTCCATGCCTCCAGGTCCTCACGTGAAGAGTTCCACACGTGAACTATTTTTCCCACACACTTGGAGTCTCCACACTCTAATATTGTCAATTCTTAACAAAATCAAATGCAAAAATTAAAAACTCAACTTCTTTTATGAAGAGGACAACGGGTGGTTATCCTTGTGATAACCCCCCAACATATATATTAAAAAAGTGGCCTTGGGACCAACGGGTTACAAGAGATTACATATCAAGCACTAGCCTCCTAGAAATGCACCGACGCTAAGATAGACGATGTAAAAATCTCCACGTAGGGGATTTGGCCCCTAAGCACCGTAGCATTCCTCTCTAGCCACATACCCCACAATGCAGCCAACGCCCTCACAATCTCCTTTTTAGACCTGAGCACGCACTGCTCCGAGGTCGGATTGCCCCTAAGTGATGCCTAAAAGAGTTCCTGGCTTAAGCAATCCATACATCCGAGGTCTAAGTGCCTCTAAACATTGGTGAAGGGGCAGAAGAAGAGGTGCTCTACGTCTTCATCCCCTCCCCGACATAGAGGGCACATAGTGTCTACATCATGCACCCACCTGGGCCACCACACCTTGGTCATTATCCTTCCCTTCGTCGACAGCCAAGCGAAGATTTTGATCTTCAAGGGGCAATCCACCTTCCAAATGACCCTGCAGTCATAGAGGAAGTCCACATCCATTACTGCAATCTTGCTACACAGCCTATCATAAGCCTTCCTCACAAAGAAGTGGTTGTCATCACAGGCCCAACAATCTTGCCCTCCAACCCTAAGTGCTCCAACTCCTACTGTAAGGCTAGAAATTCCTCCAATCTGTGGTCTGACAAGTTCCCCATCAGCGTGAGGCACCACATTCCTTCCCAGCATGCTCCAATCGAGGCTTCATTGTCTAATGCCAAGGCAAATAGCCTTAGAAAGCGGGAAGCAATAGTGCCGTCTCCAGTCCAGTCATCCATCCAGAATCTAAATCTATCACCTGTACCCACTAGTGGAAGAAAGAAATCTCAAATCTTGGAAGCTACTGACACCAGCCTCCTAAAGAAAGGGGAGGAACCCTGTCCTAGCTCCACCAACCTCCCTAGTCCAACAACCCTCCATAGCATGCCTCCAGCACCTCATTAAGCAAACCCGATTCGCGGTCCATCATACCTTCAATTCACTTGGTAAGTAGGCTATCATTCATAGACTCCAAGTCACGCACTCTGAGGCCACCCTCCTTCACCGGCCTGCAAACATCATTAAAATTTTTTTTCTTGGGAATGGATTGCCATTATTCCCAATCTTTTTATGTCCACCAATACCGAACTTGCACTCCATTGTTCAGTATTTGTCCAACTACTTAAACGAAAGCCTCCTTAGATTCAAGGGCCTCTCTCCAATTCTAAAGTTTTCCATTTACCCCATTTCTGAAATGTCATCAGCAAAAAAACATGCATTCTGGTAGAAATGCAGGCACCCAGTCTAAATATTAAACTTCTTTACATTGCCAAGAATTTCAATCACTCAACAACTGATATTTCAACATCTTGACAGAAGCTTGAATGGAGATCTTGGACTAGGTCTTTCATCTTACGTGGGTAAAATCCATAAAAATTAGTAATTTCAGGATATGAGAAAACTATTGGTCAACAATTTGCCAAAATGGCAAGCAGCCTTGTCAATTTTCAGTCATACAAAGATGCTAAAATTTCAGGAATTTTCTTGTCAAAGAGTGCATTACGGTTCCAACAAAAGTAGGAAAAGTATCTACTGAATCAGCAGGTTATTGAAAATTCCGGTGGATACATTGATCAAACTTTTGATTGACAAGATGTAACGTCAGCAGAAATCTGGAAGAAATTCCTTTTTGGTTCCATTTAAGATTCAAAAGACAAATACATGCCAAATAAACAAGCACCTTTTGGCAAATTGCAGTATAATACGTCTATAAAATAACTCATGAATGAATGAGCATTACCTTTTTCTTTTTGTAGCAGCATCAGAGCAACAGTTCTACACTGTGAGAAGTTGCCTGCTGTATGCATGATTAGGTCATATCCCTTATTCTGATCAGCAATATCAACAGAGATCCTTTCTGGATGAACAGAATGGACATATCCCTTTGGAGAGCAAGGGTCTAGGACAACACCCTCCTGGGTTAACTCGCCAGCTGCAATAAAAAGGCTGTCCATCAGCACTTTTTCTGGCTAAAAAACCATCGTAGCAAGCAATGCCCAACAAACTGAATAATTTCTTTGGCACAAGGTACCCGTGAGGTGCAGCCTTTTCTTTTTCAAAGGCAACAAAATACAAGCAAATAAGAAGCTGGTCATAAATATTTCCCATGACCACTATCAGCCACTACAACCTAACCAGATTATTTAACATTCTGCTGTTATCCAGCATAGCTCACACTATCTTTTCATCTTCTTGAGAAGTTCCTGTTTGAATGATCAGTGGTTATTGGTGTGAAAAGTTACTAAATAGAGTATAGATGAAAGCATAAAGGGTGCCACCTATTGGTACAAGTGCGCCATGATCCTTGATTTTGATGATAACCAAACATTTGATATTTAACAATTGCATTTTAGTTCTTAGAGAGCATTGGAGAAAGAAGCATTGAAGGAAGAAACTTTGGACTCAAAGCTTGAAGATGAAGAGAGTTGAAGAATATGATAGTTTCTTTTGATGTAATTCAATGTATTTATTTGTTGCTCTTTTATTTGCTTAAATCGTACTAAGCATTATACAGGAATAATTTATCTCAAAGTCCATTTAGAATATTCCAAGCACCTCTATCAATGGTAGTAAACAATCCAAAGTCTACATACACATATTAGAAGAGAAATACAAGCGTGCTACTATTTCCCAATTACACATACCTTGAGTAAGATCCAATTGTGAGATTATAAAGTTGCTCTTCAAGCAACTTAAGTCACATCTGAGAGCACCAAATCGTTGTGCTTTCATGCCAATCAACTTTCATCCCAAGGAAGTAATTCATCTATAGGAGCTAAGTTTAGACTTTATTTTGGGCACCATGGGTTATTGTATTTTCATTTTAATTTGGGTATTTGCGTTACGAATTTCTGTCTCCGTTGGGAGACAACATACTCTTCATGGAGAAGAGTGTCTTTGAGGTACACTACCCTCAAATAAAGAAGTGTTGTTGTATTTGCCCTCGTTTAAGTAGTATGTTAGTAGATTTGATCAACTCGATAGATCAGGAAATTCTAAGTCGGGAGACTTAGGTGATGATTTTTACCCAGGTTAAGTTTCCACCTAAATATTTGTCTCTTGTGGTGAATGCTTGTGTGATTGATTCTTATATTTCATTTGATTATCATTTTCTTTATCTCACACTATTCACCCCCCCTAGTGCAAACCTACACCAACAAGGGGTTGGCTCAGTGGTAGACCACCCCACTGCTACGCCAGAGGTTATGAGATTAAATCCCATGCCCAATATATTTACCTCAAAAAAATAAAAGGAAAGAATAAATGGAAACAAACATAACTATCACGTAGTCACTTGGTTATAAAATAAAATGAACTTTTAGGCTATGTTTGATTGCAAGTTAACTTTTGGATTACTTTAGGAAAAGCTAACCGGAAGGAAGACTTCCATTTAGTGCTAGAGTTTTTGGACTAGATGTGATAGGGAGTTAATACATAAGAGTATAGAATTGAGGGTTGAAGCTTATTTCTTTTATAATTGATGTTGGGGTGACTTCATTTTCTTAGGTGATAGTAGGGTAAATAATGGATTGCATATGATAGGTGAATTGATGTAATGCAAGTAGAAAGGCAAGAGTTGTACTTTGTTTCTTTTACATTTACTGTTGGTAGATTTTTTATTAAGAGTTGTAATGCATTGAAAATGAAAAAACTTGGCCACCACTCAACTCATTTTAACCCATGTACAATGTAGCTATAGACCCACTTAAGGATAACCCACCACCGAAAACAACCTTGGATTTTCTAGCTTGGTTAAACCATGCAGTCATGAACAGAAGGACGAGAATAAAAGCTTTTGAATTCATAAGATAAGTATGGTATCCCAAGTTTTGGCCTATTGTAACAGACCCGCATAATATGACTTTGTCAACATGTCTCACCAATTTTATCAAGCAGTTTCATGCCCAACATCAGCATGTTACATCAAAAGGCTTGTTTTAATCTCTTACTTTAACACCAGTACATGTCCTTCCACCTAAAACCAGTCCACCACCCCCCCCCCCCCCCCCCCATTTCTCATGCAGCTATTAATTCTCAACCAATTATTTTCTCAGAAGAGCCAATATCCAAATAAGGTCTGTTAAATTGACACCATTTGGCACAGCATTAATTTCTAGCCATCAAACCAACAGGAAATTTAGTAACTGAAGCAGAACACATATTCAAATATATTCAAACACACAAACATGAGCGGAATGTGGATATTTATCAATATTTTAGACTATACTAAAGCATCCAGAGAGCTGACAAACCAGTCATCATCAACCCACAACCGGATTAGCATGGACCAAACTAATGAATCTAGTTTCATTTTCAGGCAAATAATAGTACATAGCTGGTCATTAAAAAATAAAAAATATATCTACTAAATTTACTGAGTGATAGTTCATCAATTGAATGCCCTATGATTCATGAAAAAGACAAGGATTTCATGACATACATGAGCTCATCGAGAAATAGAAGACACTTGGCCATTGAGAATGATGCAAAAGGACTAACTATAGGAAGTCACAAACAAGAGATACACTAATAATAATACTTTGGGGGAAACAAACAATCTAGACTCAGTACTTGTTGAAAGAAAGTGTGTTTAAAACAGACATACATGATCTTAGATCCCCAGAGCCCAGCAACATGCGAGTTGACTTGTAAGCAAAATTCTGCAAGATGATACGATGGTTAGATTGCCATCTTAATTAAGAACTATAAACATTATTTATCATCAATGGAATCTTCAGAAAAATAACTAATGTGGATTAGCTTTTAAAAGATGAATTTAAAAAATAATGAACATTAAAAAAAACGTCCACCAATATTCATAACAAGGAAAGAAATACAACATCAGAGTGTAACGAATCATTTACTATCTTGCAATAATGAAGATATACGACATCATAATGTGATGAATCATTTACTATCTTGCAATAATAATTGCAAAGAAACATGCACCAGGCTATTTGTAACAGTAAGTAGACTTTTTTTCCTCCAAAGGAAAGGATGACCAAATAGTGTAACTAGCGCTATCCAATATCCATTAATCATTGTTCATACAATAGCAATGCCAAAGTTGATCTCTCCTTATCCGCATCAATGTTATTGCAGTTACCATGACATCTTGGAACCTCCAAAGAACGGTATTATTTCTTTCAAGCCAAAGTGCACAAGAAAAGATGTGGGCTACTCTTGCTCAGTTTTCATGCAAAAAATGGAAGCTGCCTGGAGACAGACAGCTACAGCAAATTTCTATCATGGAATCATGATAAGTCCATTCTTCACAGAAAATTTCTTCTAACCAGAACATTACCGTGGAATCATGATAAGTTCATTCTCCTTGCCACAAAAAAAAAAGATAATTCCATCCACAGCAAATTTCTTCTAAACATCCCTACCCCACAGGGAGCTAAAGAGAGGATGACCGATATCCTCGCATGGCCCATTGTACAAAGAAATGACAGACCAGGGTTTTGCACCCATCAAAATTATAAGTTTTCACAATAAGATGGTCCTTGCAGAAAAACATCAAAAAACACCCACCTTAGAAGGTGGTTTTGTGAACAAAATGATTCTATGGTCCTAGAGAAAGCTAGGGACAACACTATCTGGGATACCCTTCAATATTCCACAAGTCTTCCTGACTGGAAAAGCCCCAGCATTCCAACTCCATCCATTCCTTTCCCCTAGCCACTTGGCAACAACATAAGGGGCTATCCAAAATATATACGAGTTTGTCTCCCTCGCCATCAGATAAATAAGTGACCAACATCGATCCCCAGAGACCAATGCCTACCACGAAGAACCAATCTAATATGCAAGAGTCTTCCAAACTGAGTGACAAAGTAAACTTCAACTTGGACACTGACATGCAAAGGCTCATAATGGTTTAATGGTCCAAAAGGATATGACAGAAGCATAACCACAAAAGCTCCCAATTAGAGACCATCATAGACATTTGAAGTACATCGGTATAAGAAGCTACAAAGGATATAAGGAGGCATTGGTACACCTATCTACTCTTCAGTACATAATAAATATCCATTGTACAAAGAAAATGTAATATTTAGCAACCAAAAGTAGCTAAATTAATCCTCAAACTACAAAAAAAAAATATCTCATATTATGCTAATATTCAAATAATGCAAACAAAATACAAAATCATTCCCAAAATTCTATAAGATTGGACTATCATCCTACAACAAATAATGATTATGTCAAATATCTCTTAAGTTTAAGATTGTGTGCAAAATCATCTTAAATCAAAGGTATAAGAGCAAGCCTCAACTAGCCAACTTGACACAGCTAATGTGCCTGATAACCAAGTAGCTATCAGGCTTACTTCATATACAAAAATAGTTTTCATAAAGTTACCCATTTCATCTTTTGGGCATGTACATGCAACTTAATATTAAAAAATACATCTGCCTAATAATGATCATGAAAATCTAAACATGTTGTATGCAGCATATGTTCATTGTCGTCAAACAAGGAAGAAAATATGGGCACCTAACCTAGCAACATTTTACCCCATAGCCAACAATTGTTGCCACTCACTAGACAGAAAAGTTGAAGAATTATTGTTAACATCTCCTTTTGTGCATGTCAATGTAAAGAGCACGATCCTTGAGTAAGTGTCTTATCAACATACACAAAACATAGTGAGAATTTTGGGATAATGTGTAATCGGCATACATACATAATGAATAAAGCAAATCTTACTAGAAATGAATGAATGAAACTGAGAAGTAGAATAAGAAGTATCAGTATACAGTACCTGAAGATACTGAGGTCAATTAACATGAAACCATAAGAAAAGTCTAATGGCAAATATGAGCTACTAATTACCAAATTAGTCAATAAAATGAAATTCTTCGTAGAGAATTAGTTACTGATGATAGATTTCATACTTGTCAATGAAAATGCTAGTAACTATCAAGAGAAACATATATGTAACCAACCATTTCAACTGTCTATTTGAATTACACATTGTTTTTGCAACAAGAAATTGATAACAACTTATTATGTATCAATACTCCATGAAGAAATGAGGTAGCTTATAAACTTTTAGCTAATAAGGAACTGACATTTGAGTTATTCACCTGTCCAAAATGAAGAAAGCTGTGGCTATAGAGGTTGTATGTAACTTTCCCGAATTTAAGCTCATGAGAATACTCAAGAGGTACTGGTTCACTTGAAACAAAAGTTACCTGAAATGAAAGATGGCACCATAAAAAATACAATAAAGCAATGATGATGAACCTGAGCTACATGCAGTCAGTGAGCTTTCAAAGATAGCAACTTAAAATGTATCTATTCCTAACCTATAAACAGTTTAACAAAATCTTCCAGTAGATTATCTGCAATAAAACACACTTCTATTGAGAAAAGATTTTTCTTAACTGGTCAGACATAAATTGATAACTTCTGTAATGCCCACATCCTATGGTTTAAAAGTGGATTACAGTTAGATAAAACTTACAAGAACAGGGAAATGTTCCAGACCATGAAAAAAGGGATGGTGAAAATGGAACAGGTGTGCATTGGAATTTGAGAGCAATTAAAATCAGTTGTTGATACAAAGGTTGTGTGAAAAATAGGATCTATCTAGATAACATAGAGGGCCTAATTTATTTAGAAACAACCAAACAAAATAAAGGTATGGACGGATGACAGGATCATATTAAAAACCAAAAAAAAAAACCTTTTAATATTTTTGGAACGAGGATATGAAAAATTGGCCTAATTGATATCTACACATTTTAAACTCACTAGCACATACAGCTACCTATAATTGAGAATGTCAAATCAAAACATTGGATGAATCACCATAAAGCTGAATGGACTATAATTTCGGTATGAAACAAAACCTGTGCAGAAGCCCCACCGAGTTCAATTACCCCAGTGGTATCCTGACGATCACTTCCTAGGGTACCAAGAGCATAATTTGCAGTGACCCAAGCATATATCCCCTCATCAGAACCTGTCAAGATGATAACCACATAATATGGTAAAGAAAACCCCAAGGATTCCGCAAGTCCGTCAGGCAGAAGAAGCATGTGTAACTGCAATTACTTACACTATCTCATTTGAACTACTGAACTTCACAATTGTGGAATTTTCACGCCCATTATACCTGAATCTTCCATTTCGGGAACTTACCATTAACCCAAACATCTACATTTTAGCAATTCTTGGTTCCTTACTTAAGAATAGCAGCAAGGGCTTTCATGCCCACTTCACACAAACTACCTCCAAAAGAAAACCACTTCCAGACATCTTAGGAAACTCCAACGATTACAGGTTTTCTTTCCTATGTTACCTAGACACCTACGTTTAGAAATTTCGGGCTTTTTACTAGTAGGACACCAAAAGCTCTGACGGCCATTTTGTTTCAACTCCGTACATGGACACCCGGGACCCTAAAACGGGCCGCAGTACATAAAAGAGAATTATACTAACCAGACGCATAGAATTAATTTCAAACTGTAAAAAGCCTATCAAGAAGGGGCACGGAGACCTGCCTGTGATCACCTTCACCCACTCATCCCGGAACGAGAACCCGGAATTCCTCAGCACCCTCCTGCAGGATTCTAAGATCCTCTCTTGCAAGCCAACGTCCAACAGCCTCAACCCGGCGGTCGCCATAAGCCGCACCTCTGTCGCCTCCCACATCTCCCTCGGGACGCGCCTCCTCGCGAACTCCAGCAGCTCCGCCAGGGACCCCCCAGCCACCTCGGGCCTCCCGGCGTAGGACGAGAGCCCGGGGCCCACCTTCATCGTCGCCGTCGACCCGAGGTCGACCACCGGCACCACCCCTCTCCGGGGCACGTAGGCAAACACGTGGATCCTCGTGCCGGTGCTCCCGCCGTCGATGACGATGCCGAAGCCCTTCCCACCGTGGGACCGGAGGCCGACGAAAATCCAGGCGGCGGCGAAGAGGCCGGCAATCGAGATCCAGATGCCGCCGCCGGCGCGTTTGGGGTTGGAGGGTGAGGCTGTGATGCGGGATAGGAGGGAGAAGCGCGGCGGCGGAGGGATCTTGGAGGGATCCATCGCGATGGCGCCGGAGGGGTATTCACGCGGCAAAGATCGGGCGGCAGCGCGGCGCATCAGGGTCGCAGTGGAAGCGGGGGTGGGTCCGCTAGGGTTTCTACCTCCGCCGCGCAGCAGCCGCCATGGCCGAGCGACGGAGAGATTCAGGTGAGGAGAAGGCGGGGTAGATTCAGGTGTGGAGAGGTGAAATGCGGGGAAGCGGGGGTATATATACGCGGGGTTGAGGGGTGAGGAGGGGGTTGGACCTGGAAACTTTGCGGTCCGATTGGCCGTGCGGGATTGGGCGATTTGGGCTCGGGGGTTGGACTGAGAGGTCCGGTTTCAGATTGGTGGCGTGGTGTGGTCCTCGGAGGTCGTCCACGGACGGGGTGTTTTTTGTTTTTATTTTTGTATAACGGAATTTTTTGTCTTAGGCCCTTTAGTGTTGTGTAAATTGTATCGTAGAGAGGTGGATCGTTGAACTTTTTTTTTAATGGGGAGATTGTTTCCGAACCCTACAGCCTCACAACAAACTCAGTGGATAGGTTAAGGGGGGTTGCAACAATACGTGACAAACATAAGCTAGAGAAGGGTTTGGCTTAGTTTACTCGAGGAGTTTGACACTTTTTTGAAAATGACAATTCCATTATGGGGAAGTACATGATACTCGGGATGTGATTGAGAGGGGAAGAGAGAGATGGAGAATCTTCACCCACGAAAGGGGGAAATATGTCTTGTAGAACGAAGGAACACAAAATATAAAAAAATAAGACAAAAATAAAGGAAAAAGAAAAAAAAAGTGTCCCGAGATTGAGAACTGAACGACCACCCAGAAGGAGAGCGATCTCATGCTTGTAGATACGGCAAAGTGCCAACGAGATAAATCTTGAAGATTACGCTAACGAGAAGTCGAATACAAAAATCGAATACAACGATCCAAAGGCTGAATTCGACCACTGACTCATGTTAGTAACTTGACCGTAAAAAACCTAAGGTCACAAGTGGTCTCCAACAAAACAACACTAAACTAAAAAAGAGAGAAAGAATTGGACCAATCACCCACAGCAACAGAAACTTTCCACTGACTGCTAACCAACAACCTGGCAAGAGCTCACACCGGCCAACTGGAGCAAAACGCCCTGAGGAGCCACTGCACGTCGTCGACAATCACAAGGGGCGTTGACCACCACACGTCAAGGCCGAACACCAGCTGCTCAACCCTAGCCCTGCACCGCACGCTGCGACCAAACATCGACAACAAGAATAACACCGAGGTCGAGGCAGAGGCCAAACGTGGAGCACTGCACTCCACATGCCGAGGTCAAATGCCATCGTCGACGCTCACACCACACGCCGCATAGCTCGTTCCTTGACCACGCCGCAACGCTACCACTGTAAACGACCCTACAAGCAGTCTGAAGCCATGCATGTCAGCAAGAAGGTCCTATCGATCGAGAAGAGAGGTCCAGTAAGGGGGGAAGGGCGATTTGATGATTGGGAATGAAATTCTCTACTAGAAGGGGGTGACGTAATAATTGCGGAAATAAATATAAACAATCTCACAAAATAGACAATCACACAAGTACACAAGTATTTTTAGGTGGAAACCCAAACCGGGTGAAAACCACCAACTAACCCTCTCGAGTTAAGATTTTTCGATCAACCAAGTTGATCAAAATCCACTAAACGAATCACTTTAAACGAGGGTGATTCAACCTCAATTACAACCACGCTACAAGTGCGAGGGTAGCGTTCCTTAACCCCTTCTCTTCACGAGAAGGATTTTGTCCCTCGAAGGAGACGGGAATTCGCAAAGCGAATACCCAACCAAATAACAAAGATAAAAGAATAATAATCCTATAGAGCCAAACAAAGTAATTTTAAACCTAGCTTCTATAGGAATTAGGAAACTCTCCTTTGAAAGGAGTGCGTCGGTGACGCGGATGCGTGAACAACACGACGGCGCTACGTCGCTTTCGTGAATTACGGCGGGAGAGCAGGTGCGCAAAGCTTGATTCTCTCAAGATGAAGAATTAGAGCTTGGAGAGCAAGAGAGTCTTTTTGGACACAAGAGTGTGAAAGTGTGTAGCTAGGTGTGTCTTGTGTTTCTTGGTGTGTGTTAGTGTGCAAGAGGTTCCCCTCTATTTATAAAGGCCTTAGGAAGGCTTTGGAAGGCTTAGGAAAGGTTCCATAGCCGTTGGGTGCAAAGCCCAAGTGAATCAACCCGAAATCAGGAACAATCATTGCACTGACAGGGTTATCAGACATCTGATTCTGGCATCAGACGTCTGGAAGACCACTTTAAGACGTCTGAAAATAAGGTCAGACGTCTGATTTTGGGCGGGTCTCTTCCTGACTTGAATCGGATCTAAACAGGGTTCTAGCGCAAGTCCATTAGACGGCATACAGGACGTCTGGCACTATGTCTGGACGTCTGGAAACCTACTTTTTCGTGGGAATGGATTTGCAATGGCTAGAAAATCTTTGAGAAGAGAATTTTGGGTCAGTCGAGGCTAAACGGTCAATTATCAGATGTCTGGAAGGGCTTAAGGACATCTGATAAGGCTCTAACGGTCATATTCTACACTGTTTGCAAAGCCAGCCAACGGTCCACTAATGGGACGTCTGGCAAGTCCATCAGACGTCCTATAAGACGTCTGGACTAAGGTCTGGACGTCTAATTTCATCAGACAGAATACTAAGTCCAGCCTAATAGTTATTTGACGTCTGAATCAACAGTCAGACGTCTTAAAACACATTATCAGACGTCTGATTTGGGAATTAGACGTCTGGAAACTCTATTTGAACCCTATATTGGTTTTCTAAGTATTCTACAGAAAACCTAAGTATTCTAGGGTTGTGCGGGTGTTCCTAGGACTACTGTTAGGGTACTTTGAGCCTCTTTAACATGAATCTAAGTAACAAAAATAAAGAGCAACAAAAGAAACGAAAAATACAACGAGTACAAGAGAAGGAAATCTATCCTATTCTTCATCTCCTTCCTTCTTCAATATATCGCTTCTCGCGAATCTCTTCTGTTCTCCATCAAGCTCCTCTAATCCGTCCTGGATGCGAGCTCGAATTCCATCTAAACACGTCTACATTTGCAATTGACCTGAAATCTAAGACTCCAAGTGCAAATGTTAAATAACACGTGTTTTGTTATCATCAAAACAAATGATCGTGGTGCTTTAGCACCAACAGGGAAGGCCCCTATCGGCCATATGATCGACCTCATACGACCGATCAGGGCTCCATTGGTGAGAAAAGCTATTTCTTTGAAGGAGAGAACAAGTTAGGTGGGAGTAGTAGGAGTTTGACTCTTTTTTACTTGACAGGTTACCATCACCTTTAAAAGCCTGTATTTTGGAGGAAAAAATGTGGATTTTGCAAAGTTGTGTTCCTACTAGTGTTAAGTTGAAAGTAGTGTTGACCCCCATTTTTTTACCTTTTCCCCCCTCAATACCATGAGTTAACACGTAATTGAAGTAAACAAGGACAAGTGCTAACATGTAAGCTAATGCTCCTGTAAAATAAGTAAGAACAATGTGAACACCATCTACACATCGTAAAACGCTTGTTTTATAACACCGGCCAAACAAGGGGTAGAAACCACCTTAGAGAGGGAGTCATAGGTCAAATTGGAGAGCATGCAGGAAACCAAGCTTAGCCTAGTTATATGCTTGTCTTTGGCAGCAGAGTAAAGATATATTATTCCATGCTAATGCCATTATGGATGTGTCAATTGGCCATCGATTGATCACTTGGTCTCACAAGAAGGTGCATGTAGATTCTTTTGGTAAAGTTAGAAAAAGGTTAATGATTATGGTTATAGTTGTCTAAATAGATGGTATGGAAACCTAGTAATTGCTTATTTTGTGGAAGGAGATGTGCCTTTTAGCTTAAATACAGTATGAAATTGTGCATAAATCACATAGAAAGTTACTAAGTTTAAATTTTCTTTAAGGCTATCCTGAAAAATAAGATGAATATCTTTATTATTTAGCAATTAAACCACTCCATTCAAAGTCTTCTTATTTTGAGATAGCTATACACTACAGGAAAAGGGTCATTAGTGGTGAATTAGTTAGTGGCATATAATACATTTGCCACTAATTACTTAGATTTAGTAGCAAATTTTATGTATTTGCCACTATAATATTTTGTCAAGTAACAATTAGTATCAGTGGCAATTATATTTGCCATTATTTATTTTGATTTAGTGGAAATTGTTATTTATATCACTATAATATTTTTGTCAAATGATAATTAGCATTAGTGGCAAATATATTTACCACTATAATTGTTAATTTAGTGGCAATTGTTACTTATTCTACTATAATATTTTTGTAAAATGACAATTAGCATTAGTGGCAAATTTATTTGCCACTACAGTCTTTGGTTTAATAGAAAATTTTACTTATGCCACTATAATATCTTTTTCAAAGGATAAATTGGTGTAGATAAAATAAGGTCACTGTTTCATCTTTAACATTTTTTAATAACATAGGGGAAAAGGTAAATTGAAACTTATTCCTTCAAATAGAAAAAAAACTTTTGATTTCATTTATTTAAGATACATGGTAGGAATCAGAGCAATGTGTCACGTATACATATTATATTTTTTACATATTATTATTATTATTTCCAAACATAATTAGAGGTAAAAAATAAAAAATTTAAAAGTAAATATGTGTTAAGTAAACAATAAAAATATTTATTTTATAAGGTAAAAAAAAACCTTGATTAATTTAAGGGGGGAAAAAATCAAGGGCTTTTTTTTTTCAATCATAACTAAGCACGCGAATTCCCCCACGCCTCTCCTCTCCAACCCTTGTCGAAGAGCACTTGCAAGTCGTCTTCAGCCCTCGCCTCTTCGATCCTCCAGTTCAGCCATCGCCTTTAACCGCGCGATCCTTCAGTTTGCTCTCTTGTTCCGATCACTGCCATCATCTCCGATCGCATCCTCTACTCTGCCATCGTCTCTCGCATCCTCTGCTCCACCATCTTCCTATGGTATCAATCTTTGTCTATCTCTCTCGCTTTCTTCCGTTCTTTATCTTGCCTCCTTCCTAGTGATCTCACTCAATCTTGTCGTCTCCCTATTGATGTCGTTTCCAACCGCGATCTTGAACCACCTCATCCCCTCCTCCCCCTTCCCTCTTCCCCTGCCAGCCCACCTCCTCCTGTTGCCGCATCCTCTGCTCCTATCCCTGCCTCCTCTCCCATCCCTGCTGCCCTGGTCATCCCCCTCTTCTCCTTGACCCATCCTCCCTTTCTCTTGCTGGCCCCTCCCCCCTCCCTGCCCTCCCCTCACAGAACCCCCCTCTCTATTTTTTTTTCGAAATTAAATGTGTATTTTAGTGCTAATATACTTGCCTTTTATCTATTAGATTTAATTTACGTGTTAAATTAAATGCTCATGTAATATAAATTTACATATTAGATTAAATTAAAGTTGCATGTTAGATGAAATTAATGGTCGCAAGCCGTTTCACGGTGTTATAAAATTATATTCGTTGCAGTATATTGCAAAAAGCGATCATCAGTTTATTACAATTTATTACTCGGAATTTAAAATTTCCGGAGGTCGAACTCAGGGAGCACACTATGATTCTAGAAGCTTACAAATTCACAATTATAAGATACAAAAATTTAAGAGAGAGGGACGAAAGAATCTTTTCTTCTCTTGTCTTCTTTCTTTCTTCTCTTTCCCTTCTCTTCTTTTTCCCGTCTCTTCTTTTCTTTTTCTGCCTTTCCCTTTTACGGACGTCTGATTCTCTGAATCAGATGCCTTATCGGCCCCGTTGCTACAGTGCCTCCTTCTTCTTTCTTCAGTTGTCTTCCCTGTAATTTTCCCTACTTGGAGGGGTGAGATCAGCGTGACAAAAAAAATGCGTAATCGAAATATATAAAGCAATCTCACAAAAAATCAATCATAAAATGTACACAGGTATTTTTAGGTGGAAACCCAAACCGGGTGAAAACCACCACCTAACCCTCTCGAGTTAGGATTTTCCGATCAACCTAGTTGATCAAATCCACTAACCGAATCACTTTAAAACGAGGGTGATTCAACCTCAGTTACAACCACGCTACAAGTACGAGGGTAGCGTTCCTCAACCCCTTCTCTCCACGAGAAGGATTTTGTCCCACGAAGGAGACGGGAATTCGCAAAGCGAATACCCAACCAAAAGACAAAGGTAAAATAAACAACAAACCTATAGAGCCAACAAAGTAATAAACCTAAGCTTCTATAGGATTTAGGAAACTCCCCTTTGCTAGGAGTGCGTCGACGATGACGCGGTGCGTGAGCCACGCAACGGCGCAATGTCGCTCTCGTAGACAACGGCGGGAGAGCGGGTGCGCGAAGGTTTGATGCTCTCAAGATGTAGAACTTGAGCTTAGAGAGCAAGAGCTTCTTGGACACAAGAGAGTGGAAGTATGTTGCTTAAGTGTGTCTTGTGTTTTTCTAAGTGTGTATTTGTGTTGCAAGGGTTCCCCTCTATTTATAGAGGCCTTAGGAAGGCTTTGGAAGGCTTAGGAAGGGTTCTATAGCCGTTGGGAACAAAGTCCAAGTGAATCAGCCCGAAATCAGGAACAATCATTGTTCTGATAGGCTTATCAGACGTCTAATTCTAGCATCAGACGTCTGGAAGTTCACTATAAGACGTCTGATTCAAAGGTCAGACATCTGATTTTGGGCGGGTCTCTCCCTGACTTGGATCAGATCTAAATAGGGTTTTTACGCAAGTCCATCAGACGACATACAGGACGTCTGGCACTATGTCTGGACGTCTGGAAACCTACTTTTACTGTGGGAATTGATTTCCAAACGTTGCAACGGCTTGAAAATCTCTGAGAAGAGATTTTGGGTCAGCCGAGGCAAAACGGTCATTTATCAGACGTCTGGAAAGGCCTAAGGACGTCTGATAAGGCTCTAACGGTCATATTCTTGAGTGTCTGCTAAGCCAGCCAACAGTCCACTAATTGGATGTCTGGCAAATCCATCAGACGTCTTCTAAGACGTCTGGTATAAGGTCTGGACATCTGATTTCATCAGACAGAACTAACTATGTCCAGCCTAACAGTTATCAGACGTCTGAAACAACAGTCAGACGTCTTAAAATACATTATCAGACGTCTGATTTGGGAATTAGACGTCTGGAAAGTCTGTTTGAACCCTATATTGGTTTTCTAAGTATTCTACAGAAAACCTAAGTATCCTAGGGTTGTGCCGGTGTTCCTAGGACTACTGTTAGGGTTCTTTGAGGCTCTTTAACATAAAATATCTAAGGAAATAAAGAGCAACAAAAGAAACAAAAAATACAACAAGTACAAAAGAAGGAAACTATCCTATTCTTCATTTCCTTCCAACTTCAATCAGTCGCTCCACGCGAACCTCCTCTGTTTTCCGTCAAGCTCCTCCAATCCGTCCTGGATGCGAGCTCGAACTCCATCTAAACACGTCCACATTTGCAATTGACCTGAAATCTAGGACTCAAATTGCAAATGTTAAATAACACGTGTTTTGTTATCATCAAAACAAATGATCGTGGTGCTCTAGCACCAACATTCCCTTCTTCTTCTTTCTCCTTCGGCTGCTGCGACTCTTCTCCTCTTTCTTCTCTCTTTAGCTTTCCTCCTTCTTGGCTTTAGCTCCTTCTGCAGCAGCTCCTCCTTCGCTTCTTCTTCTTTTCTTCTTGATGCTGCGTCTACTCCACCTTCTTCTTCCTTCTTCTCTTTGCGGATGAGTCCTTACAGCTTCCCTTCCTCTTCTTCTCCACCTGTTCCCTGCACACACCAACGCAAAACCTACCCCTACCCTTCCCTGCGTGTCTCTCTCTCTGAATCTCTCTTTGGTACGCTCTCCCAGAGCTGGGTAATCGGGTCGGGTCGCACGCCCGGGTCCAGGCGCACCGTCGTGGGTGGTGCGCGAGGAGTGCACAGGTAGGATATTCGGGTCATGGGTCAGGTCCGCGTGGGCAGTGCCGCGGATGAGACCGAGTGAGGGCGAGGGACCTCACCCCTTTGTGACTTGAGGCGAATAGCCTCAATCACTTTTTCATCTTATACTGGTGCGGGCGCGCGTCAGCTTCCGAGGTGGGACTAAAGTCCCACCTGCGTCTGCAGGAGGAAGGCTCGACCAATTGGGGCAGCGGCAGAGGCCTTCGACCCCAATTGCGATCCTGAGTGTGTGAGAGAGGGTGTTCCTCTCCTGCTGGCCTGAGGACCTGGAGCGCTGCAGCCTGGAGCAGCCTGTGAAGCTTCAACCTGCTCACCAATGGCGGCTGGAGCTCGGACCCTGCCTGACACAAAAAGGGCCTTGCGGCTCTATCAGACTACAGGAGGACCTTCGCCGTGTCACGACGAAGTGAGGCGGTAGGCGGCAGGTTGCGGGGCGGCCTAGACGTGCATGCCTAGGTCGCTCTGTGGCCGGAGTGATGGGTTAGGTTGAGGGGCAGTTGTGGTGGTGTAGGTGGTCTGTGGACAAGTGGACGGTGTTCAGTGGAGTGTGGCAGAGGTTGTGCGGTGGGTGGCGAGACGTGTGGGGTAGCAGAGTGATGGAGGCATCTCGCCGGAGGGTGGCCGGATGGTGGAACTGATGGTGGTGGTAGTGCCAGTCGGCTGATTGAAACCAAAAATTGTTGAGGGGAAAATAAAGAGGGGAGAAAACTGAAGAGCTTTTGCCTAACTAAGCGGAAGAAGGGGGGCAGGAGGCGGACGGCGCAGTTCCGCCGTCGCCGGAGATGACGCCCTATGGGGAAGATGACGACGACGAGGAAGATAGACCGGAGGGTGACTGCTGGTACGGCGAGGCACGACGAACGATGGCAGAGCTAACCCTGCCACTGGTATGGTGGCAGGGCGACGAGAGAGGGAGCGGAGAGTTGCCGGAGCTTGCAGGCGAATGGCCGGAGGAGGAGGAGATGAAGTTTGGGGATTTTCCTTAGCCAAAACAGGCTTAAGACAATCGGTGGCTCCTGCCGTTCCTTAAATAGCCACTGGCTAGGAGAAGATCTCGAGGAGAGAGCGTGGGTAGCTTGTCGGAGAATGGCCGGAGAAGAGACCCATTCCTCTCGTGCATTCGCACGAGAGGCATGGGCAGTGGCAGGACATGGGAGGGGGTCCGTGCGAAAGAGGATGACGCAGGGAACCCCCCCTTCATTTCTGAGAGCGGCTCCCATACCCTGCGCGATGCCATCCTCCGCGCAAAGTCGCCGGAGGTATGGGCAGCTACGCGGGGTGGCAGAGGGATCGTTCTGTAAAGAACGAAAGGAAAGCTGGGGGGTAAAGTGCAAGGGTTCAAAAAGTTAAGGGTAAAAAAGTAATTCATGAGGACCAATTTGTAAAGTAGGTCAAAATGGCCTTCCCTTAGATCCAAATTTTGATACAAGCCTAATTTGGACCTAAGGAATCTAATGGCGAAGTTTGATTTTAGGTTTGACCACGTTTGACTGGTCAATTTGCATAAAAACCTAAATTAGGTCAAAAATTGGGTATGGTTCTCAATTTAGGTCAAGACAGGTTCCAATGGCCAAATTGAAGGTTCTAAACCCTAGGGGATGTTTTTCCATGAATTTTAGAGGATTTAATTGACTTTTATCTTGCCTGAAACTTCGTGAATTAAAGCAGGTTTGTTTTAGGGTTATAGAATGTCATTTTATTCCTAGAAATTGCTATAACCCATTTCAGATCAAATCATCCCACTTTCTTTCCTGTTAAGCCCATTTGACCTGTGTTTAAATCCTTAGACATCCCGTTTGTGTACTGCATTGGTAAAATTACAGTTTTACCCCTTGTGTGTTGCTTTAAATTCGGATTTATAGTTCTTTTATTTAGGCTTTCCCTTAGGTTTTGTAGGAGCTTTTGTATACTTATTTAGGTCAAAATGTGCTAGTTAGGACTTCTGATGAGGCTCTCATCATACCTCCATGCCTAGCTTTTGCTAGTCTCTTAGCAAAAAATTTAAGTTATTAACCTTTGTTCTAGACCATGAACTTCTTCCATCAAGTTTTGATAAGTGCTTTTCCTTTTGTATCCCTGATTAGGTCAGAATGCTAATCATAGGCCTAAAAGGTACTCTAGTACCAATCAAGATCTAGATCTGTCTAGCTTTAGCTTCAGCCTTTAGCAAAGGTTTTTAAGGCCTACAGGAACTAACTCAAAGTTTATTGGACTCTGTGGTTAAAGCACCCGTGCCTGAGATATTTTTAGCCTTGGTTCAGTTTGCAGTGCTTTTTGTAAGAGAGAGAGATAGAAGATTTATTTGTTTGGAGAGTTTTCTCTCTCTTTTCTTTTTAATTCTAGGTTAGGATTGGCATCACAACATGATCTGTATCAGATTCCTTGTCCCAATCATCAATCCTCAAGGGTCCCTGGCAGTCGATGCTTCGCGATAGCACCGCCCATGGCAACTCCCAGAACCTTGGCTTTCGAGATTTCGAGATAACCCCATCCATGGTGTTCCGTGGTCGAATTCAGACCCTGTCAATTGACACTTTGTGATAATGCCATCCATGGAATCTGAACCGGCGGAGTGCTTACATGCCCTTAGTAGGATATGTAAATATCCTAAGAGACAAGCACCGAGGAAATATGTTGTTACGCATCTTCGAGGGGAATTTCCCACCTCTCCGCGTCGGGAACTCGTCCAAATCAACTTGTGTTGATCGACTGCTCCTAATTTAGGTGACTTTTCAGAACATTTGAAACACTTTTGCGTGATTTCGATACTTTTGCTCACTGAACCAGACTGTTTGTGTGAATTTGGGTGCTTAAGTTACTGAGTCCCGTAAACCAAAAGTCAGTCAACAAGGCCGAATACTCCCTAAGCCTTGGACCTAATCCTTAAGCTTTTCATTTTCCTCAACCTCTTGAAGAATATCTAGATCTTAATGGGTACTAAGAGTTTATCCAAGAATGCCTAAGGTTTGCGTTCTTACTAATCTTTTCGTGCATTTTCCTTTTTCTTTTCCTTAATGTGGTCTAGAATTTAGGTTAAATTCCTTAATTTCTTACTAATGACTATCCCTTTTTTCCTTCATTTTGTACTCCTTTTATCATTCTGCTCTTTTTTTTTTATCATATATGCGGATTTTTTGTTGAAACCTTTTTCTTGTTATTAATTGCACTTTTATACCCCCCATGCCTAAGATTTGCAATGTACTCATTGTACATTAGGTGGGTTTTTTTTTTTTTAGTTTGGTTCATGCATTAGGACAGGTATTTGGTGAGTGGATGAGTCGAGGTGACTGTTGTAGACAATTTCTAATCTCAGGTACGGATACCTAAGGTGAAGTTGGTTGTCCTAAGGGATGAACCTAAAGTGCAAAGAAATGTCAGAAAAGGTTTCGGGTTTTTCAAGAATGACGGGCTGCCTCCCATTCATCGCTGAGTTTTACGCCATCGACTGGGCGCAATAAGCTCAAGGAGAATGGAGGATAAATGATGACTCAATCAAATCTATGCTGGTTACGTCAATGAACGGTTTGAGTCTCTAACCATTCATGACGAAAGGTTCGGAATCGTGGCTGAGGGGACTGATTTCGACGGCTCCATTTCCAAAAATTTGTCAGACGAGATATGGTCCGACCCACTTGGATCGCAATTTCCCAGGGAAGAGTTTGAGTCGGGGATCAAAGAGTAGGACCTTCTGACCAGGGTGGAAGATCTTTCTAGATATGTGCTTGTCATGAAAGGCTTTAACCCGCTCTTTGTAGATTCGCAAGTTCTCATACGCATCAAGGCGTAGTTCATCAATCTCGCTTATCTGAAGCTTTATGTGGGTTCCAGCCTTAGAAAGATCTAAGTTGCAGTTTCGTACTGCTCAATAGGCTTTGTGCTCCAATTCAACGGGAAGGTGACATGCCTTCCCGTACACCAGTATGAAAGGAGACATGCCTAATTGGGTCTTGTAGGCGGTCCTATAAGCTCACAAGGCTTCCGGAAGTCGGGACGACCAGTCCTTCCTATCAGGTTGAACAGTAACCTATATGATTTTCTTGATCTCCCGATTTGATAGCTTAGCTAGACCATTAATCTGGGGGTGGTAAGGAGTAGAGATTCGCTGAGACACCCCGTATTTGGTCATCAGTGACCTGAACTGAGCGTTGGTAAAATGGGTCCCTCCATCAGAGATGATTGCACGAGGAATTCCGAACCGTGAGAAGATATTCTGATAAATAAATTTGATAATGATCTTGTGATCACAGGTTTGGGTCAGAATAGCTTCAATCCATTTGGACACGTAGTCTACTGCGAGTAAAATGTACTTGAAACCGTCTGAAATAGGAAAGGGGCCCATAAAATCAATCCCCCAAATATCGAAGATCTCGCATACGAGAATCGGCTGTAAAGGCATCATGTCGCGGTGGCTCATGTTGCCCAAAGTTTGGCAACGACTGCATGCCTTACAGTGTCTGTATGCGTCTTTGAAGATAGTGGGCCAGTAAAAGCCACACTGGAGGATTTTTGATGCGGTTTTGTGCCAAAAAAAGTGGCCACTGCATGCCTGGTCATGGCAGAAGGAGAGAATTTTGTTGATTTTGCCCTCCGGGACACATCGCCAGATTACTTGGTCAGCACCTATGCGGAAAAGGTATGGGTCTTCCCAGATGTAGTACTTAGCATCAGAGCGCAACTTGTCTTTCTTGGCCTTTGGCCAATCAGATGGGATCTGATGAGATGCTAAGTAGTTTACTATATCAGCAAACCATGAATGCCTAGTACCAATAGTCAATGGGTGCTCATCAGGAAAATGCTCCGTGATGGGTCTAGAAGGGTTGATGATCTCAGAAGGAAGGCGAGATAAGTGGTCAGCTACCACGTTCTGTCTTCCCACCTTGTCGCGAATCTCGAGGTTGAATTCTTGCGGTAGCAAGATCCATCGGATTAATCAAGGCATCGTGTTTTTCTTAGCAAGGAGATGCCTCACAGCAGTGTGATCCGAGTAGACGATGACGTGGGAACCCAGGAGATAAGATCGGAATTTTTCGAGGGCAAATACTACGGCTAGCAGCTCTTTCTCCGTAACCGTGTAGTTACGCTGAGCCTCGTCAAGTGTCTTGCTAGTGTAGTAGATGATCACGGGTTTCCCATCAATCTTCTGCCCCAGAACCGCTCCTACAGCGAAATCAGATGCATCGCACATGATCTCAAAGGGTTGAGACCAATCAGGGGATTGTAGGATTGGGGCTTGGGTGACTCGGTCACGAAGGTTCTCAAAAGCTTGAGTGCATTCCTTAGAAATCTCAAAGGGTACATCCTTGGAGAGAAGAGTAGTTAGGGGGCGTGCGATTTTTGAGAAATCAGGGATGAAACGATGGTAAAAACCGACGTGCCTCAGAAAAGATCGGATGTCCCTGATCGAGCTAGACATAGGAAGTCTAGAAATCAGATCAACCTTGGCTCGATCCACTTGGATGCCTTTCTCAGAAATTAAATGTCCTAGGACGATCCCCTCAGGCACCATAAAGTGGCTCTTTTCCCAGGAAAGAACCAGATTTACGTCAATGCAACGCCTAAGTATATGAACCAAGTGCTGGAGGAAATCATCAAATGATGCTTCGAAAACTGAGAAGTCATCCGTGAAGACTTTCAGATAATCACCTACCATATCAGAGAATATGGTAAGCATGCACCGCTGAAAAGTCGCGGGTGCATTGCAAAGACCAAAAGGCATCCTTCAGAATGCGTACGTCCCGAAGGGGCAGGTGAATGTGGTCTTCTCTTGGTCCTCTGGATGAATCTCCACTTGGTTATAACCGGAGTACCCCTCAAGAAAGCAGAATAATCTATTTCCCGCTAATTTCTCGAGAATCTGATCAATGAATGGTAGTGGGAAATGATCCTTCTTCGTGGAGGAATTTAGTCTTCGGTAATCTATGCAGACTCTCCACGAGTTGGCTATACGGGTAGGTATGACTTCTCCGATTTCAGTCGTGATAGTGGTGAGCCTTGCCTTCTTAGGCACAACCTGGATTGGGCTCACCCAACGACTGTTGGAGATCGGGTAGATGATCCCTGCATCTAACCACTTAATGATCTCCTTTTTCACGACCTCCTGCAGATTGGGATTCAAGCGTCTCTGCATTTCACGGGAAGGTCGTGCACCGTCTTCAGAGTAGATATGGTGTGTGCAATAAGAGGGACTTATTCCAATCAAATTATCGAGAGTCCAACTAATGGCTCTGCAACGTTGCTGGAGAACAGTAATCAAACGCGATTCCTGATCAGGTGCGAGTTTAGAGTTTATAATCACAGGAAAGCTCTGATTAGAACCCAAAAAGACATATTTTAAATGGTCGGGAAGGGGTTTGAGTTCAAGTATGGGGTTATCAGAAGCAGCGGGTGGTTCAAAGTGATTGTGAGGTACAAGGGTCGGAGTTATGGGTTTGTCTATCTCAAGGTCTGACTCCTCTAATTGCGGTTCAAGATCCTCTTGTGGTTGATGAGGAATGATCATGTTGTCCTTAAGTTTTGGTTCATCAACCACGGCTTTAATATCACAGATTTGTTCAATGACACCGCAATTAATTCCTTGTTGGGCCTTAAAGATATCAATTTTGAGAGTCTGGTTTCTAAATTTCAGTTCTATTTGGCCCTCCTCACAACTTATATTGGCCCTTGCAGTGGCCAGAAAAGGTCTCCCTAGAATGATTGGTGTATCCCTTAGGTTCTCAGGTGTGTCCATATCTGAAACTATAAAATCTACAGGGAAGTAGAAATCCCGCACCTTTACAATAACATCCTCAAGAATCCCTTTTGGTGACTTGATAGTTCGATCTACTAACTGTAATGTCACCTTAGTTGGTTTTAGCTCAGATTCTTCTAGATGGTTAAGTAGGGATGTGGCTATCAAGTTTATGGAGGCACCTAAGTCTAATAATGCTCTATTGAACTGGGTTTCACTGATCTTACATGAAATCAAGGGAGTGCCTAGGTCTTTTGCCTTAGGTGGGAGTCTACTCAGGATTACAGAGCTGGCTTGCTCTGACAGTACAATTGGATTCCCACTCTTGGTTCTTGGCTTATGCTGAGGTGTACACACGTTCTTCAAAAATCGTGTGTAAGCCGGTACGTGGCTGATCGTATCCATCAAGGGGATGTTTATTTGGACCTGCTCAAAGAGCTTGACTAGGTCCTCCTTAGGAGCCATGGGTTTGGTTGTCTTCTTTTCCTTGGTCAAGGCCTTGGGAAATGGAACCTTAGTCGGTTCTTCTAGGATAGGTCTAGGTTTTTGATCTAGGACAGAGATAGGAACATCCTGGATGATTGCCCTAGGATTTGTGTCACTACCAGGCTTAGAGTGGTCTGGATAAGGTGGATCTTGGGTCGTCTTACCACTACGGGTTGTTATAGAATTAAGTCCTGCTTGGTTCTGGTTAGGGGTTGGTAGAATGGGCTGCTGCTGTTGATAACCCGCATAAGAAGTTGAAGCTTCCATCCCGTCAGGTGAAGGAATAGAAGGGGCCTGATAGACCATGTGTGCTTGGCCCGGGTTTGGGTTCATAACGCGCCGCTGGGTCAGCCCGCTATTAGGGTTAGGTAGAGGCTGAGAAGGAAGCGTGCCTGGTTGGCGAGAATTTGCCAATTGGGCAAGTTGATTTCGGACCTCTGTGATTTCGTCCTTGTGTTACTTTTGAATAGCCGCATTTGTTCTCTGAATGTCAGCCAAAGTCTGGAGGATAAGGGACATTGATCTTGGTTAGGCCCGGGTGGATAAGTGGGGTTGGGCCGAGGGTGAGGCGGCTGATAAGGATGAGGTGCTTGTGGATGGGGCTGAAAAGGTGGCTTGGGATTCTGGGAATTTCCCGCCCACTGGAAATTGGGATGGTTCTGCCATCCAGGATTGTAGGTGTTGGAAAAAGGGTCATTCTGGATGGCGTTGAGGTCCTCGCAGGTCTGAGGAGCCTCAGAAAAGTCAGAGAATGGGGGAGTAGAGTTCCCCCGACAAGAATAGAAAGGATCGGAGGTTCTTCCGGTCTTAGAGTTAGATGGGGGTGGATACGAGTCCATCCCTGGAGAAGGTCGGTGGAAAATGTGCTGCACAGTTTCCCGTGCGGGAGGGGGCTGTGCGAAGGAGTTCTGCGCAGAGGTGGCTCGCTGCAAATGCTGAGTCAGCTCATCCACCTTCTTCTCAATAATAGAGACATTGTCCAATCGACTGGCCATTAATTCCAAGTCGACTGATGTGGACAGGCCCTACGTCTCATGTGCTCCCCTAAGGTTCGTCGCTGCACGGGTATTCGTCCTGTCGAATAGTCCCATGGAGTTATTGTTGATGGAGTTCTCACACATTCTCGAGAATCTCCCACACGGTGTTTTCATGTTGACCCATGATATTCCCTTCGCAAGTTGCATTGACGAACAGTCTAATATCCTCACGGAGTCCCTGGTAAAAAGATTAGACTTGTTCCCATTTAGGAACTCCGTGATGGGGGCAATTTCTTATGAGATCCTGAAAACGATCCCATGCCTCATGAAGAGGTTCTCCTGTTTGTTGCGTGAAGTGAGTAATCTGATGGCGCAAGGCATTGGTCCGACCAATGGGGAAGAACTTCAAGAACTCGGACTGAAGTTCCTCCCAATTGTTGATCGGACGGGTTTGGGTTTGATGCCAATGGGATGCCTTGTCCATAAGGGAGAAAGAGAACATCTTCATAAGTAGGATATCCCGATTTTGCGCATCTGACCCAAAGGTCTGGGCCAGATGCTTAAGCTGTTTGATGTGCTGGAAGGGGTCTTTAGAGTTAAGCCCATAGAATTTAGGTATGGCATGGATCATGTTGGGCTTTAACTCAGAATCAGGTCCTCTAGTCGGGATTCTGACTCGAGGCTCAATTTCCATCGCAGCGGGATTATAGTAATCTCGCATCATGGGACGCTGCGGTGGGTTCATGAAGTTCTGGAAGAGATCGTTGAGTCGTTGGAGCTGGTGCTCAGGATTATTCTCTTCCTCGATAGGATGAGCCATTGTGGAAGAAGAAGGTGAAGTGGGTTCAGAATCAGAAGAGAGGTCTATGTGAAGGGGTTGTTGCCAAAACAAGGGTACCGAGGCTTAGCCTCGGGGAGGGTGGATTTCTAGAGGAGGTTTCAAGGACCTCCTTCCAAACATACACTGATGGATTAGATAAGGTTAGCAGGTGCTGGACCCAATCAAGACACCCAAAATGTTGGGTGACTATAGAGGTTTGGGGCGGATGATACCCCTAAATCAGAAGGTCGTCCACCTGAGAATTACCTGGGCAACCAGAGAGGGTGAGTCTCGCGAAGACCCTTACATGGTAGAGCACCCCCATGGGTTACAGGGTTTCCCCCACCTGACCTCTCTTGTCACTGAGATTCCAAGTAGGCCAGAATGGGGACCTTGACCTCTTAAGTCTACCACTTTTAATTAGGATCAAGGTACTTAGGGTTTCACTTGAACTTTATCCTTTTGAGTGCAAAGAGTGACCTAGTTTAAAGGTTGGTTGATCCAAGGGATCAACTTTACCTATTAGTTCCTGTGAGACCTTATTAGGTCTTGTCTTTTAAGGTTCAAGTGACTTAAGAGCCGGATTGCTTAGGGTTTCTCTTAATAGATATTTTCAAGCAATGGCTTAGGCACACTTCTTTTGGGAATTCTCAATTCTTGATTAGAAAGTGTGTCTCTAAAGCCCTGGCTTTGAGTCTTAAGTTGGCTCTAATTGGTCTAGTTAGTTGCCTCAAGATTAGGTAATTAGGGCTCAAGCAAGAAGGTTTTAGCCCTAAATACCTTTAGTGGATGACAGATAGAATGTGTTTGAAATTGAAAAATCGGCAACTTTTGCGATTTACTATGTATGAAAGACAGGTTATTCCTAAATTGCTTTTTTCTTTTTCTTCCTCTTTTAGAATTTTAGGGGCTCAAAAGAGAGGATAGAAAATTACCTGTCCCTTGGCGTGATTGTTGTGCGGCTGCTTGCTCCTTCATGATTTCCTATGCCTGCACAACAAAAGATAAGAGATTAAGCCAATAGTAAATCAGAAATTGTGAATCAATAGCTTCTAGAATGCCCATTGCTCCCCGGCAACGACGCCAAAAACTGGTCGCAAGCCGTTTCGCGGTGTTATAAAATTATATTCATTGCAGTATATTGCAAAAAGCGATTACCAGTTTATTACAATTTATTTCTCGGAATTTAAAATTTCCCGAGGTCGAACTCAGGGAGCACACTATGATTCTAGAAGCTTACAAATTCACAATTACAAGATACAAAAATTTAAGAGAGAGGGACAAAAGAATCTTTTCTTCTCTTGTCTTCTTTCTTTCTTCTCTTTCCCTTCTCTTCTTTTTCCCGTCTCTTCTTTTCTTTTTCTGCCTTTCCCTTTTTCGGATGTCTGATTCTCTGAATCAGATGCCTTATCGATCCCGTTGCTACAGTGCCTCCTTCTTCTTTCTTCAGTTGTCTTCCCTTCTTCTTGTTTCTCCTTCGGCTGCTGCGGCTCTTCTCCTTCTCTTTCTTCTCTCTTTAGCATTCCTCCTTCCTGGCTTCAGCTCCTTCTTCTGCAGCGGCTCCTCCTTGGCTTCTTCTTCTTTTCTTCTTGCTGCTTCGTCTCCTTTGTCTTCTTCTTCCTTCTCTTTGCGGCTGAGTTCTTACAGCTTCCCTTCCTCTTCTTTTCCACCTGTTCCCAGCACACACGAATGCAAAACCTACCCCTACCCTTCCCTGCGTCTCTCTCTCTCTGAATCTCTCTTTGGTACGCTCTCCCGGAGCTGGGTAATCGGGTCGGGTCGCACGCCCAGGTCCAGGCGCACCGGCGTGGGTGGTGCGCGAGGAGTGCACAGGCAGGATATTCGGGTTGCGGGTCAAGTCCGCGTGGGCAGTGCCGCGGACGAGACCGAGTGAGGGCGAGGGACCTCACCCCTGTGTGACTTGAGGCGAATAGCCTCAGTCACTTTTTCGTCTTATACTGGTGCGAGCGTGCGTCAGCTTCCGAGGTGGGACTAAAGTCTCTCCTGCGTCTTCGTGTGTCTGCAGGAGGAAGGCTCGACCAATTGGGGCAGCGGCAGAGGCCTTTGACCCCAATTGTGAGCTTGAGTGTGTGCGAGAGGGTGTTCCGCTCCTACTGGCTTGAGGACCTGGAGGCTACAGCCTAGAGCAGCTTGCGAAGCAGCTTCAACTTGCTCACCAATGGCGGCTGGAGCTCGGACCCTGCCTGACACAAAAAGGGCCTTGCGGCTCTATCAGACTACAGGAGGACCTTCGTCGTGTCACGGCGAAGGTGAGGCGGTAGGCGACAGGCCGTGAGGTGACCTAGGAGTGCGTGCCTAGGTCGCTATGTGGCCGGAGTGATGGGTTAGGTCGGGGGGCAGTTGTGGTGGTGTAGGTGGCCTGTGGACGGCGTTCAGTGGAGTGTGGCAGAGGTTGTGCGGTGGGTGGTGAGACGTGTGGGGTAGCGGAGTGATGGAGGCGTCTCGTCGGAGGGTGCTAGGATGGTGGAACTGATGGTGGTAGTAGTGGCAGTCGAGTGATTGAAACCAAAAATTGTTGTGGGGGAAATAAAGAGGGGAGAAAACTGAAGAGCTTTTACCTAACTAAGCTGACGAAGGGGGGTAGGAGGTGGACGGCGCAATTCTGCCGTTGCCGGAGACGACGCCCTGTGTAACGACCCGATTCCCGAGTCCCTACGAGACACGAGAACCGGACCGACTCGACTAATCCCAAGACCTGGTCGTCCAACGAGGAAGTAATCAAAAGAGCAGTAAAATAAACCACATTCAGCATGAATATAACTAACACTAAGAAAATACAGCAGTAAGGAAAGAAACCACTACAGTATGTACCACCGAGACAGTAGAACAACATTCATAACATAATATGAACTGCTGGTAAAGAAAAGTACAGCGGAAACAAGAACTACTCACTACAGTCGAACCAAAAAGAGGTACAAGAGAACAGTGGTAACTCTACTGGACCCTACTCGGCCCAGCATCCTCTGCAGCCGCTGACCCTGGCTGCTCAACACCTGGTCCTGAAAGGTAACGAGCGTAACACGTCAACAAAACGCTGAGTAGAGTGGCAGCTAAACTAAAGAAACAGTAAAGTGTACAGTGGCTGTTTTAATTTTCTTTCTTCCTTTATTTACGTTTTTCTATTGTTTCACAATTTATCTATTTCCTAGATCCTTCACTTGATCTCGAATGTTCCTCGTGGGAACGATCTTGATTGCAGTCTTTTTCGAACAGTAGAAGTAGCACGTGGTGCTCTCCTGGCCGGGAGAGTCCCCCGTGGTGATCCTACTCTCAGTCAACCACCCCAAGGTCACTGACAGACGTAACGGTGACTACGGCATGCGCGGTAAACGCACGGGTAGCTAACCCGCACTGGCACGCGGTCAGTCGTTTCCGTTAACGGGTGTGCCCAAAGCACAGCACGGAACCAGTACAGGGCAGAGCCCTCTCAGTAACAGGGGTCCAACCCCTCCACAGTAACCAAACAGGGGCCTTGCCCCTCCACAGTCCGCGCACCCTCGCCTGACTACCCTGGTTTGCCCCAGTGGGCCTAACAAGTCGGTGTAGGAGGCTAGCAGAACCTCGGGGCCCGTGGGGTAGCTAGTACCTCCCTACACTAGTAGCTCTCCTCGGTACTATGTACACGAGGGCCAGCAAGTCGGTACAGAGTGGCCAGTCCTAACCCCGGGTCCCTGGGGCGGCTGACTCCTCTCTGCACTAAACAGGGGGACAGTCGCTCTCCTTGGTACTCCGTACTCAAGGGCCAGCTCACTTCCCCAATTCTATTCCATTCACTTTCCAGGAGTTCTACTCCTAATTCCCCGTAGGGTTCTAGCTCTTTTAACTCAGAACATCCAGGTTTCACTTTCCAGTTTCACGTTCTTACAATCCATGTTCTCAATCACGTTTATTTATTCATAGCAGGCAGCTGTTGATTTAATTCACAGGCAGCTACTATTTCCTTTCTACATTTTCCAAGACTGCAGTGTTCACATATTCCACTAGTTTTCCCATCCTAGGATTCATATCATACCCTAGGATCTATCATACAATCTAGTTTTCCAGCCCTAGGATTTATGCAACACCCTAGGATCTATCATTCAATCTCGTTTCTCATTCCTAGGATTCATGCAATGTCCTAGGTTCTATTTATGGTTCCATAATTTAACAGATTATGCTAATAAACTTAAATGCCACTCTACCGGTTACAACAGGCGAATTGGGGGCGTGGTCGGGAATCCCGCGTGCCTCCGCAAACCCCGAGACTGCAACGGAACGGGGTCCTATCACAAGGATCAAACACAAGGAATTTCTCAAAACAGTATGCAGCTACTGTAGACAGGTAGATGATTTAATTCCTAAAAGAACGCAACTCGAAACGGGGAAAACGGAACTCGAACGGGCCCTAAACGGGTCGAAAACGACGGAACAGTGCAAAATCAGACGTCTGGAACTTATTCCAGACATCTTAAAAGGTGGATCCGGGGTTACCTTGCTTTGCGTGGTCTCTCAGACGTCCAGAAGCTTGCGGGGGCATGTTGCCTAGTTCCCAGACGTCCGATGGTCACCCAGGACGTCTGGAAGTCGCTCCCGTCGTCTGGTGCTAGAACCAGACGTCTGATTCGCGTTGGATGGCAAATCACCGACCCTGCGCGTACCCATCTCTCTCTCTCAGTACGGTCAGTCGAAGAAATGGAAGAAGACGGAAATAACTCACCTTTCAGACGTCTGGACAGTCTTCCAGACGTCGTGCCCATCGTCTGACTAGAATCCTAGACGTCTGATTCTGGAAAAGTTTCCAGAACCAGGGCGCCACTCGCCCTCCGCTCGCGACGCCCGGCCGTGCTGCGAGTGCTTCGCCTGCTGCTCGTGCTGCAGCAGGCCTCCCGCGTCGCTCCGTGCCCGCTGCGCCCCCGCCGGTCGGCTCCTGCTACCCTGGCAGGCTCGAGCCCTCACGGCCGACGCCTCCTCTCCCGCGCGGCACCTCCTCCCGCATCCACCGCGGCTGTCGCCGCCCCGCTCGCTCACGCTCGCACTCACACTCGCTAGAAGAAGAGGAAGGAGGAGCGGAGGTGATGAGAGTGAGGGAGAGGGCGTGGCTTTTTAAAGCCGCGCGGGGAGAGAGAGGGGCGCAGTCTGCGCCCGCAGGAGGAGAGGGAAAAGGAAGAGGCGGAGCAGGTTTGCGCGTGCAGACGGCAGACGCAACGGTGCGTGCCGCAGAAAATGAATCCCAGACGTCTGGTACGACGTCTGGGCCATCTCCCAGACGTCTTAAAAGACGTTTGAAAGCACGGTTCGTAACAATATAACAAACTCAAAGGAAGTTTCGTCCCCGAAACTTGCGCTAACTAGGGTGCGGGAAAACGTCATAGTAACCATAATAAACTCAAAGAGGACCGAAGTCGGTCCGAAAAGACGTACCCGCGAAAAGCTCTGGGTACCGCTCCCGCATTGCCGCATCAGGCTCCCAGGTAGCCTTCTTGTACCGCTGGTTGCTCCACAAAACCTTTACCAGGGGTACTTGCTTTCGTCTCAAACTGCGGACGGCTCGGTCTAGAATCTGCACTGGCCGCTCGGGGTAGGTCAGGTCGTTGCCCACCTCGACGCTCTCGTGACTCAGTACGTGACTGGGATCGGCTACGTACTTCCTGAGGTTGGACACGTGGAACACGTCGTGCACACTAGAAAGCTGCGGGGGGAGGGTAAGCCTGTAAGCAACGGGTCCAACCCGCTCCAGGACCTCAAAGGGCCCCACAACCTCGACGCGAGCTTCCCTCTCACCCCAAACCGCTGTAGGCCCTTCATGGGCGAAACACGAAGAAAGACGTGATCCCCAACCTCGAACTGCACCTCTCTGCGTCTTCGATTCGCGTAGCTCTTCTGTCTGCTCCTGACAGTGCGGAGTTGCTTGTGGATCTACTCGACCACCTCCTGACTCTGCCGGATCAACCTGGGGCCAACCTCCCACTTGGTCCCCACCTCAACCCAACTCAAGGGTGCCGTACACCTTCGTCCGTACAGAGCCTCGTAGGGAGCCATGCCGATACTCGAGTGATAGCTGTTGTTGTATGCAAACTCTGCCAGGGGCAGGTGCTCCTCCCAAGAACCCCTTCAGTCCAGTACACAGGCACGCAAAAGGTCCTCAAGTGTCTGTATCGTGCCCTCAGACTGTCCGTCCGTCTGGGGGTGGTAAGACGTACTAAACCTCAACCACGTCCCCAAGGCCTGCTGAAACTCAGCCCAAAACTGGGACGTAAAGCGGGTATCCTGGTCGGATACGATCTCCCGCGGAACTCCGTGTAGTTGTACCACATCACGGATATACCTCTCTGCCAACTGTGCTGGTCCCAAAGTGACTCGGATCGGCAGGAATCATGCCGTCTTCGTCATTCTATCCACAATTACCCAGACAGCGTCGTGTCCTCGCTGGGTAACAGGTAAGCCCACCACCAAGTCCATGGTGATGCTCTCCCACTTCCACTCTGGCACTGGAAGCGGCTGTAGCGGCCCTGCAGGCCTCTGATGCTCGGCTTTCACCTGCTGGCACACTAAGCACTGCTGCACGAATTCACCCACATCCCGCTTCATCCCCCTCCACCAAAACTCGCGTCTCAAGTTGTGGTACATCTTCGTGTTTCCGGGATGTATGGTGAACCTGGAACCGTGTGCCTCAGTCAGAAGCTCTCTCAACAGCTCCTCGTCTCTGGGAACGCACAACCGTCCCCTCAGGCGCAGCACCTGGTCTGTGAAAGAGAAGTCCCCCGGGTCTCCCGACAGTACTCTGTCGCGCAAGGAATGCAAGTACGGATCGACCATCTGTCCTGTGATGGTGCGGTCTATCAGCTCTGGCCTGGTCTGTCGTGTCACCGTCACTGCCCCACAGTGCCCCCGTAACTCCAGGGGTCTCCAACTGCCCACCTCCTCCAAAAAGCTCCAACTCTGTAACTGTAAACTGGCCAAGTGTGCGGGCGCCTTATGGCTCAAGGCGTCAGCCACCACATTGGCCTTTCCCGGGTGGTAGGAGATGCTGCAATCGTAGTCCTTCAGGAGCTCCAACCAACGCCTCTGTCTCATGTTGAGCTCCTTCTGATCAAAAAGGTATCTGAGGCTCTTGTGATCTGTGAAAATTTCGAAGGTCTCACCGTACAAGTAGTGCCTCCAAGTCTTCAGCGCGAAGACAACAGCTACCAACTCTAGGTCGTGGGTAGGGTAGGTATGCTCATGGGGCTTCAGTTGCCGCGAAGCGTAAGCGACAATGTGACCCCTCTGCATGAGCACACCTCCTAACCCCTGTAAGGAGGCGTCCGTGTACACAACGAACCTGCCACTACTGTCAGGGATGGTGAGCACGGGAGCTGAGGTCAACCTCTCCTTCAGTTCCAGAAAACACGCCTCACAGGCGTCTGCCCAAGCGAAGGGCACATCCTTCCGGGTCAACTGTGTCATAGGACGCGCAATCTGTGAAAAACCTCTGATGAATCGTCTGTAGTAGCCTGCCAGTCCCAGGAAACTGCGAATCTCAGTGACTAAACGCGGTCTCTCCCACCTGAGTACTGCCTCGACCTTGGCTGGGTCCACCGCCAAGCCGTCTCCAGAGATCACATGACCTAAGAAGGTCACCTCCCTCAACCAGAACTCGCACTTGCCATATTTGGCGTACAGCCTACGTCGTCTCAGAGTGTCCAGAACCATCCGCAAGTGCTGTCCGTGCTGCGTCTGATCTCGAGAATAGATGAGTACATCATCTATGAAAACCACCACGAACTGGTCCAAGTAAGGTCTAAACACCCGGTTCATCAGATCCATGAAAGCAGCGGGGGCATTGGTCAGCCCAAACGGCATGACCAAAAACTCGTAGTGTCCGTACCGGGAGCGGAAAGCTGTCTTGGAGACGTCGGTCTCCCTGATCCTCAACTGGTGGTATCCTGACCTCAAGTCGATCTTGGAGAACACTGTGGCACCCCGCAATTGGTCAAATAAGTCGTCGATCCTCGACAGCCAATATCTGTTCTTGATGGTGACCCTATTCAACTGTCGGTAGTCCACACAAAGGCGTAAGGTCCCATCCTTCTTCTTCACAAACAGTACCGGGGCTCCCCAGGGAGACGCACTGGGCCTCACGAAACCTTTCTCCAAAAGGTCCTACAACTGAGACTTGAGCTCTCGTAGCTCAAGCGGTGCCATCCTGTATGGCGCGGTGGAGATGGGGCTGGTCCCTAGTACTAGTGAGATCTCAAACTCGATCTCACGCTCGGGCGGTAGTCCTGGTAACTCGTCTGGAAACACGTCAGGGTACTCTCTGACCACCGGGATGCTCTGGAAGGCTGCCACAGGGCTGGGCTCTGCTACTACACAATCTAGGAAACCCTCACACCCCTGGCTCAAAAGTCTTGCCGCCCGAAGTGCCGAAATGCACCTGAAACCTCCGTCCACTGGCTGTCCGTGAAACTCGAAAGAAGGCAACTCCGGAATGGAGAAGACGATCTTCCTCTCAAAACAGTCCACTAAGGCGTGGTAAGCAGACAATCAATCCATCCCTAGAATCACTCCAAAGTCCTCCATCTGTATCATAATCAGGTCAGCTGGCAGGCTATGTCCCCCGATGCTGACCTCGCAATCCGTGTACACCTCCTCAGCTACAAACAGCTGGCCACTCGGACCTCTGATTACGAACAGATTCTCTAACAGTGTATAATCCTGGTCCAAACTAACTGCGAAACTGGCTGCGACAAACGAGTGCGTAGCGTCGGAATCAAAAAGCGTGTAAACGAGTCTGCCGGAAATTGAAACCATACCTGCTACCACCGATCCCGAAGCTCTGGCGTCCCTGTGTGTTAGGGCGTTGATACGCCCCTCAGCTCTAGGTGCGGACGAAGCAGCCACACTCTGCATCGGACGGGTAGGTGCTGGCCGATACCCTCCTCGTGACTGCTGTCCTCCTCCTCGCGCCTGGGAACCGTGGCCTTCTGCGCGCCCTCTAGTGCTCTGCGCGGGAAGTATCAGCTAACCTCCTGCCCTAGACGAGCAGTCCCTCCTGATGTGGCCCGGCTGGCCACACTGGTAACAGAGGGGAACCCGACTCCCGCCCTCAGTGGGTCCCTGCTGTCGGCTGGGCGGGGGTCCGGTGTTGGCGACTGGCCCCTGTCGAGGGCCCCCAAAGCCCACTGATGGCCCTGTAAAACGTGACGGCTCTCCTGCGGACGCCACGTGTCTCCTCTCTCGCCGGCCCTGTGAAAAGTCTGGCTGAAAGGGCCTTTTCCGCCCGCCGTCAGCGTCTCGCGCGGACGGGTTGGTCTCCTCATAAGTCATAGCTGCCTCTACCACCCTCGAAAACGTAGGCAGCTTCAGGGGTTTGACATACCCCCTGATCGCAGGCCGGTGCCCCTCGGTGAACCTCCAAAGGCGCTCCTCCTCTGTGGCTACTGCTGTCGCTGCAAAGCGGGATAGCTCCAAGAAACGCATGCGGTACGCGCTCACAGTCATCGTTCCTTGGCAGAGAGTGTGGAACTCCCGCCTCCTCTAGTCCTACCACGTTTGGGGAAAGTACTGCTCGCAAAAGAGGGTGACGAACTGGTCCCAGGTCGGCTCGTCCCTCTCCTGTCCCCGGACCGCCCTCCACCACCTGTGTGCCGCACTCTCCAGCTGGTACGTGGCAAAGGCCACGCGGCACTCCACCGGGGGGCGAAGGGTGTCGAAGATCTTCTCCAGCTGCTCAAGCCAATCCTCTGCCTCGGTCGAGTCCTCATCCCCCTTGAAGGAGGGGGGCTTCAGCTTCCGGAATTGCCCGAAGAGCTCGGAGTGGCGCTGCAGTGGGGATGCTGGTGCACCTCCAGGCAACGGTGCCTCGTGCACAGAAGTATCGGAGGAAGGTGGGGGCTGCGGCGGCCCATCCCCTCCCCCGTGTCCAGCGCCGCATCCGTCGAGTGGTCCCACAGAGGACTCCCCCTCCGCAGCCCCAGGGTGAGGCGCTCGGGGCGGTGGGTGGAGCTCCTCTGGTACAATGTCTCGTATCAGCCGGGCGAGGTCCTGGGCATGGACGCCTGGGAGTAGTGGCTGGTCCACTGGGACGTCAGCAACGGCACGCCCACCTCGCCGACCTCGTCCTTTGTCGCGCCCGCGGCCAGCCTCACCAGTCTCGCGACGAGGCATCTCCTGTAAGGAGATGCGAAACAAAACGGAACACGTCACTACGGAACGATACCGAACGGAAACGTCTAAGAACTCATGTCAAAAGATATGTTGTGGTGGCTACTCTAGTTATAGACATGTGAATTGGTTATTTTTCAGTCAGTTGATTCACTTCTCGGGACGACCTTGCTCTGATACCATCTTGTAACGACTCGATTCCCGAGTCCCTACGAGACACGAGAACCGGACCGACTCGACTAATCCCAAGACCTGGTCGTCCAACGAGGAAGTAACCAAAAGAGCAGTAAAATAAACCACATTCAGCATAAATATAACTAACAGTAAGAAAATACAGCAGTAAGGAAAGAAACCACTACAGTATGTACCACCAAAACAGTAGAACAACATTCATAACATAATATGAACTGCAGGTAAAGAAAAGTATAGCGGAAACAAGAACTACTCACTACAGTCGAACCAAAAAGAGATACAAGAGAATAGTGGTAACTCTACTGGACCCTACTCGGCCCAGCGTCCTCTGCATCCGCTGACCCTGGCTGCTCAACACCTGGTCCTGAAAGGTAACGAGCGTAACACGTCAGCAAAACGCTGAGTAGAGTGGCAGCTAAACTAAAGAAACAGTAAAGTGTACAGTGGCTGTTTTAATTTTTTTTCTTCCTTTATTTACGTCTTTCTATTATTTCATAATTTATCTATTTCTCAGATCCTTCACTTGATCTCGAATGTTCCTCGTGGGAACGATCTTGATTGCAGTCTTTTCCGAACAGTAGAAGTAGCACGTGGTGCTCTCCTGGCCGGGAGAGTCCCCCGTGGTGATCCTACTCTCAGTCAACCACCCCAAGGTCACTGACAGACGTAACGGTGACTACGGCATGCGCAGTAAACGCTCGGGTACCTAACCCGCACTGGCACGCGGTCAGTTGTTTCCGTTAACGGGTGCGCCCAAAGTACAGCACGGAACCAGTACAGGGCAGAGCCCTCTCAGTAACAGGGGTCCAACCCCTCCACAGTAACCAAACAGGGGCCTTGCCCCTCCACAGTCCGCGTACCCTCGCCTGACTACCCTGGTTTTCCCTAGTGGGCCTAACAAGTCGGTGTAGGAGGCTAGCAGAACCTCGGGGCCCGTGGGGTAGCTAGTACCACCCTACACTAGTAGCTCTCCTCGGTACTACGTACACGAGGGCCAGCAAGTGGGTACAGAGTGGCCAGTCCTAACCCCGGGTCCCTGGGGCGGCTGACTCCGCTCTGCACTAAACAGGGGGACAGTCGCTCTCCTTGGTACTCCGTACTCAAGGGCCAGCTCACTTCCCCAATTCTATTCCATTCACTTTCCAGGAGTTCTACTCCTAATTCCCCGTAGGGTTCCAGCTCTTTTAACTCAGCACATCCAGGTTTCACTTTCCAGTTTCACGTTCTTACAATCCATGTTCTCAATCACGTTTATTTATTCATAGCAGGCAGCTATTAATTCAATTCACAGGCAGCTATTATTTCCTTTCCACATTTTCCAAGACTGCAGTGTTCACATATTCCACTAGTTTTCCCATCCTAAGATTCATGTCATACCCTAGGATCTATCATACAATCTAGTTTTCCAGCCCTAGGATTTATGCAACACCCTAGGATCTATCATTCAATCTCGTTTCTCATTCCTAGAATTCATGCAATGTCCTAGGTTCTATTTATGGTTCCATAATTTAACAGATTATGCTAATAAACTTAAATGCCACTCTACCGGTTACAACAGGCGAATTGGGGGCGTGGTCGGGAATCCCGCGTGCCTCCGCAACCCCCAAGACTGCAACGGAACGGGATCCTATCACAAGGATCAAACACAAGGAATTTCTCAAAACAGTATGTAGCTACTGTAGACAGGTAGATGATTTAATTCCGAAAAAGAACGCAACTCGAAACGTGGAAAATGGAACCCGAACGGACCCTAATCGGGTCAAAAACGACGGAACAGTGCAAAATCAGACGTCTGGAACTTATTCCAGACATCTTAAAAGGTGGATCAGGGGTTACCTTGCTCTGTGTGGCCTCTCAGACATCCAGAAGCCTGCGGGGGTGTCTGGCCTAGTTCCCAGACGTCCGATGGTCACCCAGCACGTCTGGAAGTCACTCCCGTTGTCTGGTGCTACAGCCAGACGTCTTATTCGCGTTGGATGGCGAATGACCGAACCTGCGCGTACCCATCTCTCTCTCTCTCAGTACGGTCAGTCGAAGAAAAGGAAGAAGACGGAAATAACTCACCTTTCAGACGTCTGGACAGTCTTCCAGACGTCGTGCCCGTCGTCTGGCTAGAATCCTAGACGTCTGATTCTGGAAAAGTTTCCAGAACCAGGGCGCCAATCGCCCTCCGCTCGCAACGCCCGGCCGTGCTGCGAGTGCTCTGCCTGCTACTCGAGCTGCAGCAGGCCTCCCGCGTCACTCTGCGCCCGCTGCGCCCCCGCCGACCGGCTCCCGCTGCCCCGGCAGGCTCGAGCCCTCACGGCCGACGCCTCCTCCCCCGCGCAGCACCTCCTCCCGCACCCGCCGCGGTTGTCGCCGCCCCGCTCGCTCGCGCTCGCACTCGCACTCGCTAGAAGAAGAGGAAGGAGGAGCGGAGGTGATGAGAGTGAGGGAGAGGGCGTGGCTTTTTAAAGCCGCGCGGGGAAAGTGAGCGAGAGAGAGAGGGGCGCAGTCTGCGCCCGCAGGAGGAGAGGGAAAAAGAAGAGGCGGAACAAGTCTGCGCGCGCAGATGGTAGACGCAACGGTGCGTGCCGCAGAAAATGAATCCCAGACGTCTGGAAGTGATACCAGACGTCTGGTACGACGTCTGGGCCACCTCCCAGACGTCTTAAAAGACGTTTGAAAGCACGGTTCGTAACACCCTGTGGGAAAGATGACGACGACGAGGAAGATAGATCGGAAGGTTCTTGCTGGTACAGCGAGGCACGACGAACGATGACAGAGCTAACCCTGCCACTGGTATGGTGGCAGGGTGACAAGAGAGGGAGCGGAGAGTCGCCGGAGCCTGTGGGAAAATGGCCGAAGGAGGAGGAGACGAAGTTTGGGGATTTTCCTTGGCCAAAACAGGCTTAAGACAACCGGCGGATCCTGCCATTCCTTAAATAGCCATTGGCGAAGAGATCTCGCGGAGAGAGCGTGGGTAGCTTGTCGGAGAATGGCCGGAGAAGAGACCCATTCCTCTCGTGCATTTGCACGAGAGGCATGGGTAGTGGCAGGACATGGGAGGGGGTCTGCACGGAAGAGGACGACGCAGGGAACTCCCCCTTCATTTCTGAGAGCGGCTCCCATACCCTTCGCGGGGCCATCCTTCGTGCAAAGTCGCCGGAGGTATGGGCAGCTGCGTGGGGTGACAGAGGGACCGTTCTGTAAAGAACGAAAGGAAAGCTGGGGGGCAAAGTGCAAGGGTTCAAGAAGTTAAGGGTCAAAAAGTAATTCATGAGGACCAATTTGTAAAGTAGGTCAAAATGGCCTTCCCTTAGGTTCAAATTTTGATACAAGCCTAATTTGGATCCAAGAAATCTAATGGTGAAGTTTTATTTTAGGTTTGACCATGTTGACTGGTCAATTTGCACAAAAACCCAAATTAGGTCAAAAATTGGGTATGGTTTTCAATTTAGGTCAAGATGGGTTCCAATGGCCAAATTGAAGGTTCTAAACCCTAGGGGATGTTTTTTCATGAATTTTAGAGGGTTTAATTGACTTTTATCTTACTTGAAACTTCGTGAATTAAAGCAGGTTTGCTTTAGGGTTACAGAATGCCATTTTATTCCTAGAAATTGCTATAACCCTTTTTAGATCAAATAATCCCACTTTCTTTCTTGTTAAGCCCATTGGACCTGTGTTTAGACCCTTAGACATCCTGTTTGTGTACTGTATCGGTAAAATTACAATTTTACCCCTTGTGTGTTGCTTCAAATTTAGATTTATAGTTCTTTTATTTAGGCTTTCCCTTAGGTTTTGAATGAGCTTTTGTATACTTATTTAGGTCAAAATGTGCTAGTTAGGACTTATGATGAGGCTCTCATCAATAACATGTTAGATCATTTACATGTTTATTTGTAATATAAATTTGAATGTAAATGGTTATTGAATTAATTTGAAGAAATTAATTAATTGAATGCAAGTTAATTTGCATGGAAATGTGAATTTAAGTGAATATTATGCAATTTGATTTAAATTTCATTTGATTAAATTTGTGATGTGATTATGATGTCAAATTTTACAAGTTTAATTTTGTTTTTGTTATTTGAGTTAATTTTGTTTTTGTTTTTGTTATGTTAAAAGATTTATTTCATTATAATTATTAATGAAGCTTATTTAAAATCTCCTTGGAAAATACTTCCTTAAGTATTCATTACTTGGTTGAGAGTTAAACAATGGATAGAAGTTGAATCCTTGAGAAGATCGAACAAGTAGTAAATATTTGACCGGTGTTATCCAATTCATTAAATTTGATTTTAAGAAATCACCAAAAATTGGCACCATTCTTTGCCCTTGTAGAGCATGTGTTAACTTATGTTGTGCAAATAGGAAAGTGATATTAGAGCATTTAATTTGCAATGGATTTTTACAAGGATATGTTCAATGGATTTTTCATGGGAAAGTACCAATAGATGCCAATGAAAGTTATGTTGAAAGTAGTGAAGATGAAGATCATGATCAAATAAATGACTTGATATATGATACTTTTGGGTTCCAAAATTTACATAATGACACAGATCACATGGAATATGGGTCTTCAAGTGGTGTTGATGAGAAAACAAATGAATTCTTTAACTTAAGAATGTAGAAGAAGAATTGTACCTTGGATGTAAAACGTTTAGCAAGTTGTCATTTATTGTCCACTTATTTCACATAAAATGCCTTGGAGGTTGGACAAATAAATCTTTCACCATGTCATTAGAATTGCTAAAACAAGCATTTCCAGAAGGAGAAACACTTCCAGTGCCCTTTATGAAGCTAAGAAGATAATATCTGCACTTGGGCTCAACTACAAGAAAATAGATATTTGCCCTAACAAATGCATGTTATATTGGAAAGACAATGCAGACGATGTCGGCTGTAAAGTATGTGATGCTTCTAGATGGAGGGAAAGTGGTAATAAATCAAAGGAGGATGTAAATCGCAAACGAGGTAAGAAAATTCCTGCCCAGGTTATGTGGTATTTTCCATTGAAGCCTAGATTGTAGAAGTTGTTTATGTCATCGAAAACTTCTCTGATGAGATGGCATGTTGAAGATCGCTCAAAGGATGGTATTATGAGGCATCCAGCAGATTCTCCAGTATGGAAAACCTTTGATAGTAAACATCCAGATTTCTCATCAGATCATCGAAATGTTCGACTTGGTCTGGCGACCGACGGTTTTAATCCTTTTGGAATTATGCCATCTCAATACAGCATATGACCTGTTATTTTGATACCATACAATTTGCCTCCATGGTTATGCATGAAACAACCCAATTTCATATTGTCAACACTAATTCCTGTTAAATCTGGTCCGAAAGCTCATATAGATATCTTTTTGCAACCTTTAATTGAAGAGCTACAGGAGTTATGGCTTGGGGTTTCAACTTGTGATGTGTCTAAAAAAGAGTTATTCCAGTTACATGTTGCACTTTTATGGACCATTAATGATTTTCCTGCTTACGGTGATATCTCTGGATGGGTAACAAAAGGATACATGGCATGTCCTTCATGCAATAAGGACACTGACTCAATATATCTTCACTATAGTCGAAAAAATGTCTACATGGGCCATAGATGATTTCTTCCTATGAATCATAAGTATCGAAGACAATTGGCATCCTTTAATGGTAAGCAAGAGTTTGGGGAGCCACCTAAAAAATTGTCTGCCAATGAACTTTCGGCATAATTGGATGGTATTCCTAGTATCATTGGCATTCATCCTAACAACAAAAACAAGTACATGCCTAATTGGATAAAAAAAAGTATTCTATTCGATTTGCCTTACTGGAAAGGAAATCTTGTATGTCACAATCTTGATGTAATGCATATTGAGAAAAATATTTGTGAAAGTATATTAGGAACATTACTAGCATTGGATAAAAAGAACAAGAATAATGTGAAAAGTCGGCTTGATTTGCAGGAAATGAATATCAGACATGCTTTGCATCCAACTGTTATCGGAATCAAGATGAACCTACCCTCTACATGCTTTTCGTTAAAGAAGAAAGAAAGAATTGACATGTTCAAACTTCTTAAAGGAATAAAGGCTCCAGATGGGTATGCATCAAACATATCTAGATGCATAAGTATATCTACACAGAATATAATTGGTTTGAAAAGTCATGACTACCATAGTCTAATGCAACAACTACTTCCATTGGCATTAGCAGTTACCGTAAAGAATGAGAATGTGAGGTTAGTGTTGATAGAATTTTGCAATTTCTTTAGAGACCTATGCTCAAAGGAGATCGATCCAAGTCATATTGAGAAATTGGAATGAAGAATTGTGGTTACAATGTGTTAAATGGAGAAAATATTTTCGCCTTCATTCTTCGATATAATGATGCATTTGCCTATACACTTAGCTACAGAGGCAAAGTTAGCTGGGCCTGTTCAATATCAATGGATGTACCCCATTGAGAGGTAATTAACCTTTCTTTCAAGTAATTTACTTAATCAATTGCTTGACATGCTAATTTAAGTAGTTTTATTTTACTAGGTACCTTTTCACATTAAAAAGATATGTTTGCAATAAAAGTCATCTAGAAGGTTCCGTTGTAGAAGGGTATCTAGTAGATGAATGCCTTACATTTTGTTCTAGAAACTTGCAAGGTGTTGAGACGAGGATCAATAAGTTATCAAGAAATGTTGAGGATGACTTTGATACACTAGATGAAGGATTTTCAGCACTCTCACAATTAGGCCATGCAATAAGAAAAGGAACTCCAGTAGTTCTTGATCCTACTTTGATGAATCTTGCACATGGGTATATATTATCAAATTATGATGTGGTACTGCAGTTTAAAAAGTAAGAACTTGTGTAGGTTGATTTTGTTGAAATTTATAATATATAGTTTGATTTTTCACTAAGTTAATAATTGCAGAATGTATCAAGATAATTTGAAATTAAATCGATGCCTATCGAAAAAGGAATTGAGTAATCTCCACAGTAATACATTTTCTGATTGGTTTAAGAAACATGTATGCTACCCACTATTAAGTTTTATAAGTTCCTTCTTAATTGTCAATATTGTAATTGACATTTTCACTTTTCTATGTAGATTGAGGAAAAGGCTAAAAAAGAGTATGTACCAGAAGAGCTTAAGGTGCTTGCTCAAGGATTGCACAACATAGGAGTTTATTATGATGGCTACATAATAAATGGTTTCAAATTCCATACAAAGTGTAAACAAGCAAATAGAAAAACATAAAATAGTGGAGTAATAGTAGTAGCCGATACAGAGTGCTTCTCGAAAGTAAATGATCCAAACCCTACAATAGGACCTGTTACTTACTATGGGGTGTTGACAGATATTATCCAGATTAATTATTATGAGAAAATAAAAACTATGTTATTCAAGTGTCAATGGGTACGATCTAAAGCAGAAAAGAAGGATGGCCTTACATCAGTGAATTTAGAGCAAATTGGCTATTCAGACGATCCATTTGTCCTAGCATCTCAAGTTCGTCAAGTTTTTTATGTTTGTCATCCTAATCGCAAAGGTTGGCACTTTGTGATTTAAACAAGACCTAGAGACACATATAACATCCAAGATAAAGTCGTAGATGCACATATTGATGGACATTTAGATAGTAGTTCTACAGATGCACGTATGGAAGATTCAATGGAGGATGATGATAATGTTACTCTAATCATAAATGATATGCATGGTGTCACTTTCAAGCAAGAAATTTGGGAGCAACACTTAAATACTATTAATATAGATACCATTCTTGACATTGAGTCAGAGGAAGACAACTTGAATGGGTGTGACTTGCTATTTGAAAATTATTTTAATTGTTTATCAAATTTTATTTAATCTTCTACTATTAAATTTTTTTGTTTAAATTATTTATTTTGCTCTTGATTTTACTACAGGATGTTCAATTGAAAACGAGTTGAGGTGGATTTGACATAAATGAGAAAAGGCAGGATCTCCTTTCTAGAAAAGCTCCTCCACCTGTTGGACTTCAATTTAAAAAAATTTTAGCTGCAATCAATCAATTACGTGATGAGCCAAGAAGATATAAAGAAACACAGAGTTTATCAATCACATGTGGATAAGTCTCAAGGTTCGAGAGGCCATGAGCAACGAGAACAAAGAAATGAAGGTCAACAAAAAGAAAAGGGAAAATTGCCTTCTTCACATGTCTTAGAACCTCAACAACCGTGTTATGAGTCTCTCTTAAGATCTCAAGAAAGCACAGAATCTGAAGTCAGTGAAAATGGTAAGATAATATATAATGTGGAAATATACTCTATAATATTATGAACTTTAGTTGAAGAGTTTTCTGGGAACTATAGCTAGAAATTCAGAATTTGCACCTTTGGATTGCACGGATTGGAGGTTGATTCCAAATGATAAGAAGACAACAATGTCTGAACTTGTTCATGTACTTATTAATGGTATTTGATTCAATTTATATATTTACCTTAGGAAAGAAAATTAGTTGACTTTTCCCTTTAATTATTCATGTAAAATAAATTTGAATGACATAAAGATGAAGAAATGGATCATAAATTCAATAGCAAAAAAGTGGAGGGATTTTAAAGGCAAGCAAAAGGAAAGCTATTACAACCCTGACTGGCCTTTTAAAGAGAGGATGCACATCATAATCCCCGTGTTTCAGAAGAACAATGGAAGTCTCTAAATGAGTATTGGGATACTGAAAAATTCAAGGTAAATTGAGCTAAATTTGATACTTTACGGTCAAGTTGATTTCATTGGTACATTTTTAAGTTATATGCATGTATTGTAACAGCGTTCTGCTACTAATATATCAAATAGGTTGAAATTAAAAATGAATCACACAACAGGAATCAAAAGTTATGCATGTCTGAAATAAGAAGTATTTCTCAAATTTCATTTGGTTAACATTCTCTCTTATATATAATGATAAACATTGTACCTTGGATTATGTTAGAAGGAAAAAGACAAGGGAAGAAAGGTGACTCATGCAGAAGTATTTATAACTGCACATAAGAAAAAGGATGGTACACCTATTAATGCTGAAGTTGCAGACAAGATTGTAAGACTTGCTTTTGTGAAATGAAATTTTACCTTTTATTTTCTCTCTTATTAAAATATAATACTTTTCTTTCTACTTATTTTTATTGATAATGCTTAGGAACAATTAACTAATGCCATGGAGAAAGGAGAGGAGTTAGAGGATTCTTCCCACATCGATGAGGTTTACACAACCATAGTGGGAGCAGGAAAAGCAAAATATCAGCATTGATATGGGCTAGGAGTATCTATTACGGGTGGAGCATAAATCGAGGAAGAACATTTAAGGAAACAAAATCTTGAAGCAAAGTTGGATGCTCAAGACAAAAAGATGGGGGAAATGTTGGCTTCACAACGTCAAGAAATAAACATTTTAAAAGAAATGCTACAATCTTTTGCTCGACCAAACTTGCAAATTAGGAATTCTATTGAGGTACTTTGTGTATGGTTCCTTTTAGTAATGACCCTGTTTAGTCATGTATCTAGTGCATATAACTCATGTACTCATTTGTAGGAAAGACAAGAAGATAACCCCTTAAGGAATGAGATAATAACTTCAAAAAGGCAACATTTAAGTGTTGCATCTACTTGTTCTAGAGAACAGGTACAATTTAAGTTTTTATGCTTTCTAAGTGATCATAACCTAGTATATAATCTAAGTTTTTATTACTGTAGGAGTTTTCATTACTTGGTATAGATTCTACAAAAGTAGAAGTTGTACTTGCTCGTGTACAGATAATTGATCCAAGTCAGTGCATTGGAGGCATCCAAGTTGGATCAAAATATATAGGGGTTGTTATTGAGGTTGCAATTGACGAAAATGAGCCTTTGATTAGGCCGTTCGAACAATATCACACAATAGGAGATGCTACCGGTTCAATCATTGCATGGCCTAAAAGGCTTACTATTCCAAGGTAATGGATAAGTTTACCAACCATTATAACTTTTTATCATTGTTAGATTGGTAATTTACACTATTTCTTAATCTATTTTCAGGAACTTTTAATAGACATGGGAACTCAAAGATGAAGAATTGATAAAAGAACATGTTGCCCACATTATCTAGTTTAGATATGGTCTGGAGTCTAGTTTAGTTGTCCTAGCTTTCAAATTTGAATATACCTTTTCTATTTTTCTTGATTGTTATGTTAGTTGTTTAGCTTTGAACTCTAAAAAATGATTATTGGTTATTTGTAATGACTTATATTTTATTGGTGGGTATTTTATTAAGGAATGATTTTGGATGGTGGCTGCTAATGACAGGTATGCAAGCTTTCTTTCTCTATAGCATATTATGATAAGAGATTTCACTATTATAATCACTATTATAATAAGAGCTTTCTTTTCTCAAAAAATAATAATAGGAGCTTTTTGTGATGTCTACAATTATCTAATTGTTCCCTACCAAGATGGGCAAATTTTTCTTATCCAAAAAAAAGGATGGGAAGTTTTTCCAACAGGCAACATGGTTAAGATGAGATTGAGATGGTGAAATAAGAATCGCTTTGGGAATCCTCTTTCTATCTTTTACAACATAATCAGATCGTTGTCAAAATCTATTTACCCAGTTTCACTATGGTATGTGATTGACCACGAAGTCCAGATGCTGTTGGTTGTAATTAAAAACAGATTAGCTATAATAGAATTCAACCAGATGGAGAATTAGGAAACTGAAGCACTTTGTTGCTGAGCTCATTGTAATTAGCAACTGAGTAAGAAGGGCAGGAGCTGACGGAAGAAAAGAAGGGCAGGAGCTCAGGAGGTTGTTCCACAGCTTCAACTAGAACATGGAGTTGCAGTTGATAGAATGTACACAAGATCTTTTATGACTACTCTTGATATGGTAGGTTGATACCTGGTCAAATTTCTGATTTAATATTTCAATTATTGATCAGTCTTTGGAGTGTGGTGTATCAATCTAATGTTTGTTGTGCTGATCAGATCACTGATGGTACTTGCCTATGCTGCTGGAGCTGCTTGCTTGCCTGTTGCTGCTGCTGCTGCTTGCTTGCCTCCTGCTGCTGCTGTTGCTGCTTGCCTGTGCTGCTGCTGCTTGGTTGCCTGCTGCTGTTGCTTGGTTGCCTGCTGCTGCTGCTTGCCTATGCTACTGCTGCTTGCTTGCCTGCTGCTGCTGCTGCTTGCCTATGCTGCTGCTGCTGCTGCTTGCCTGCCTCGTGCTACTGCTTGCCTGCTACAGGAAGCCATCATTCAATTTGATTTCTGAAGGTATAAGGGAGAAATTGCCTCCTCTGCTTTTTATATATTGTTGTTGAAAGGTCATTTTGGTATATCATTTTTGAAATATTTTTTGGGAAGAATGACTGGTTTATGGAGGCATAGCCCTTACCAGCTATAATCTAAAGCAAGCACAATGAAATTCCTCATTGTCTGATTGGAAATGAGCAGCAATATGTGATTGCAACATTTGTTTAGTATACCTTACCGATGGAGGTGTTTTTTGGCATATCTATTGCAATATTTGCCACACCTTTTTTGTTTGTCGTTCTTCAGAGGTTTTGTTTCAGGTAATTATTTCTATGTTAAATGTCATCTTTGTTGTGTCTGAGGGTGGCTTCACAATAGTCTAGAATAATTTGAAAGCATGGAAGTTGCTCCAGATATACTCCTCCCCTCCTAACCATCCAAGGTGAATTTGGTTATTTGTGCATGTGTTCTTTTCTGCTTTTCCTATCTTCGATGACCATATGTGTCACTGTTGTCGATGGGTGTCATAGACTTTTGTTCACTAGGAGTGGCATTTGGCTCTCTGCTCTACAACTGGACTTCAATTGATTTATTCTTTGATTCCTTTTGTTTTGCTTTTTTGTTAGTCATTCATATCATAACTCCTTGTTATTGGACTGGGAAAAATAGATTTCCTTTATTATTTTTCTTCTTTTATAATGTCAGATGCTTAAAAATCAGATCGAGTCTACTGAAGCTTCTATTCTCTTAGACATCACTTCCGATATCTGCTTGCTTTCTAAATATCAGGTCAAGTTGCTTATTGAGATGCTTGTGAGGAAATGCGGTCTTGATGCTGTCAAGGCTGTAATTCCTGCAGAGTACATGAAACTGCTCAGAAATATAAGAAAGGTAAGTGTTTTTTTTTTTTTAAAGGAGAAAGGTTAGAGTTATCAGGGAGATGTGTCTTTGAACTTGTGTATTTGCAGCTTATTGCAAAATTTTAACTTTTTACAGATGGCAGAGAGGAAAGAGTGGAAGGCCAAGTCAGATGGAGACAGTGAATCACTTCATTCCAAAACAAGCTCCTATAAGAAGTCAGGATCTCTTTTTACAAAATCAACTGGCTCAAGGTATAATACTTTAGGTCAACCTGCATTGTCGTTAAGTGTTCATTATTGCTGCTGCTACTACTGAATCATCTACTGCTACTGCTGCTGTTGAATGGCATGTCACCTCCATGTTCTTTGGGTGTAAGACCATTATAGTTATGTGTCTTACTGGTTTTTCTTCCAATTGACTTTTTGTCTCTTTCTGCATGGAAAAGGAATATCAATTGTTCTTACCATGAATATTAATCCTACCATGGTATGCATTTGCAGGTTGAAGAATGGCATTCAGATGACGCAGGAAACCATCGAGATCCACCAAATGATTTAGCAGCCAAGAGGCAAAAGGTATGGTTATGTGCATCAGTCCAATTTTAATGTAGCTGCTAAATCTTGAACCATGGTCCTACATTTGAAAAAAAATAGATCACTAGTTCCTACATTTGAAAAAACTATAGCGGGTTTTATCAGGATGCAACTTGCCTCTTTAAGAGGCGAGTTTGCCCTTAATTAAACAATGTTTCTACTGCTGCTACTGCTTGCTGTTGCTACTGCTGCTGCTTGCTTAGGCTGCTGGTGCTGCTTACTTGGCTGCTACTGCTGCTAATTGGAACAAGTTGCTGCTTAAAAGACAAGCAGCAGGAGCAGCAACTTGACTGATGCACATAGGAAGCAAGTTGTTCTAATTAGCAACTTGTTTAGCTTTTAAGCAACTTGTCTTTTAATCTAGTGTTCCTGATTACCCTTAGATGCTTCTCTTTTAAGTAGTAAGCATGTCTCCTTAGCAGTTGTTTCCTGAGAATCTGAGCAACAACAACTAATGAGCATAAATAACATATAAACATCTCCAACATGCTAGCAGCAGCAAATTACAATATCCATATTACTAAAGAGGGCAATATGCTAGCAACAGTAGCAGATTACAACTTGCAGCAGCAACTAAAAAGGTTGCATTGAATGCTTTATTCTGTTATAAGCTATATACATTATCAAAACATGATTCTGGATGATGTTTAATTAGCATAAAATGCTAATACATTGCAGCAGCATCAACATAAAATGTTATATGTTGAAGCAGTAGCATAAAATGTTAAACAATCTACAGCATCAACATAAAACGTTTAATTAGCATGGTATATGCATGAAGCACCAACCACCTCTTCTTCACTTATCCCTTCACCTAAGCTTATTAGAAGAGTGTTGGGGATTGGTCAATCAACTATAGCTTTAAGTTTACATTTTGGAGTAGTATTCATAATGCCCTTGCAAATACTAATACATTGGAGAAGGTATTCATCTTGCTATGGAGCATCTGACTGGAGCACAATAAGGTGATCATCTTTCAATGCGATAGATAATTTATTAAGGGATTTCTTCATCACCTTAATATACTTTGTACACATTAGAGGAGTTCAAGGATATATTTTCAAGCTTATGATTTATGTATGGTAAGCTGAATCAGAAATTGACTGCAAGGCTTATCTTCCAAATGTTCTCTTTATGGCTTAATTATTGGAAATAAATTATGATTCTGGAGCTTAATGAATATGGAAAACTAGAGTAATTTGTTTATTAGCTTATCCTTATACTCAGGAATTTTTCCACACTATGCATTTAGACATTATTTTCTTATGTCATGTTGCTTTATTATATTGTATTTCTCAACAGAATTGTTATTGGCAGGAAGAAACCCATGCTTGCAGGAGGATTCTGAAAATGGAAATAGTTTTCCACAGAATCCTTGAAACTTGTAGCTGATCCTATTCTTGCTCATGCTAGATAATGAGGAGTTCAAGGATATTAAGGGAGTTCTTTAGAATTTCAAGAGGAGTTCAAGGATATCAACCAAGAGGAGCAGATTGCAAATGCCAAATTACATGGTCATATTCAACCAAACAAAGATTGCAAGCTACAAAAGGGAAATGGGAAGGAGGCTAACATGAGGGATGAGCTGCTTATGAAAGATATTCAGCAATTGGAAAGTTGGAATTCAATCCACAGAAGATACAATATGTCATGCGCAAACTCATTGTATTTTTATTTTTTCTGTATTTTTCTTTTCTCTTGTATCACCCTTAAGAGGGGAATATGTACTTTAATGATCTGGGAAGTTAATAAAAGGGACTTTTGTGCTCAGGCTCCTATGCTTTATGCTTGTTAAAAAATATTATTTCTTAGTAATGAATAAAATTAAATTGTATAGGTATCATTAAAGTGAATCAACAGTGGCAATGAAAGTGCCATAAAAGTAAATAATTAGTGACGATTTAGTGGTATAAGAAAGCTCCATTAAAGCAAATCAATAGTGGTGATTTAGAGACAAATAATTGCTACTAAATATCAATAGAGGCAATTAAATGGCAAAATAAAGTGTCACTAAAGAAATCAATAGTGGCAATTTAGTGACAAAAAAATGCCATTAAATTAAGCATATAGTGATACAAATAGCGTCAAATAAATTACCACTAATATAAATTAATAGTGGCAAAATAGTGACAAATAAATTACCACTAAAGAAGGCCATTAGTGACAATATTTGCCGCAATTAAAGTGCCACTAATACCGTTGATTTAGTGGTGATTGTACAATTGTCACTAACCTTTTAGTGACGCCAACGAAGGCGAAAATTAAGTAGCAATTATTTTAAGTGACGCTAATTACATATAGTGGCAAATAAAAGGACTATAGTGGCAAATATTAAATATTGCTAAAGGTCATTTTTTTTGTAGTGATAGGTTGCCTTTTTGGAGCATGATCGAGCTCCTTCGTAAATGGAGGATTCGACTCAACAATCACACACAAGAAATCACATAAAAGAGACAAGGGAATTGGCGATCCAATTCCACTGCAAGGATGTATGTCTAGGGGATGGGCAATGCTCCCAAATCTCCACTAGAATTAGCAGTAATACAAATTGTCTCTTTTTCTCTCTCCTAGATTACATAAAGAGGACCTTTGAGGGTCCCTCTTCCCTATTTATAGCACAGGAAATATCGTAACAACGTAAGATCTTCCACAACAGTCCTCCCAGATTCTCCGGTACGTCTGTTACTTGGCTATTAATAGCGTTAGTAATGCCCTTGTTACTGCCGACATGGGCATAGTGGGTGTTATCGCCCCCTCTCTGACTCCAGTCAACCTGGGTCCTTCGGCGGGTCGGTCCTATCCGGATCCGTTTGAGCATAGGCGGGTTGGGCGAAGCCGGATCTGCTTATTTGCCCAGTATTCGGGTAGCCAGATCCTTTTTTGGGCTTCGTGCGAAGTTCTAAGTCTGAAGGCACTTTTTGCCCCTCATCATATGTCCCTACTCTCTTGCTAATGGATGTTGGAGAGAGAGTAGTCAAGGTACTTAAAACTTCGCAGTACGCGATGCCCCCAAATGATTTCCCGGCTGTCTTTCAAGCGAGGTAAGCATTTGTCATCAAAGGGAAGTTTTAACCTCAGGCGAGCAAGATTCCTTTAGTCACGTCATGCATGACCATAGAAATATATATGGAATGTGGGCGTATCCTGCCTGGGTTTCTGCTGGCCTTAAGAGGTCAACATAGAATAATTAAGGGGAACGCATGCATGTTTCGCCTGACTTTCTGCCAGCCTTACGACGTCAGCATTTGGTAATTATGGAGAACATATGTGTGTTCCCTTGTATTTCTGTCGGCCTTAAGAGGTTGGCATTTAATGAAGGGAATGTAGGCATATCGCCGCTTGAATCCCCGCCGACCTTAAGAAGCTAGTATCCCGAGTAGGAATGTGACGTAAGTGTCACCTTCCGCGAGTGGTGGCCAAACATTGTGAGAATTGAGTTCTGTCGTGTTCTGTGACAAGGCTAGCATTAATTGCCATCATGATGAGGCGTTATGGCCTCAAATGTCGTACTCGTCAGAGACGTGACCGCTGTTACTACGACGTAATGATACGCACGCAGGGGTATTTAATGCCCTAAATGATGACAAAAGGGAATATTGGTTTAGGTAATATATTTTGAATTCCACGCCACAATTTATGGGATTTCATTTTTTCGAAACTTTTGCCCACAAGGGGGGAACCACCCTCTCGGGGGCTTATAAATAGAGGGGTGGGGCACACTTAATGCCCCACCTACCTTCTTCTTTGCGATAGAAAACCTTGCGTGCCAGCCTCTACTACTTCTTCTCCGACGAGTTGTGAGAGGATCCGTACGTTGGAACGTCGTGTCTGGAGGAGTAGCAATGACTAACCATGTTTGGGCTTGCAGGCAAGGGTAAGTCCTCCTCATCCTCGTCTGGCATCTTGCCTGAGACGAAGGAGTTGTAAAATTTTCCTTCTGACTTTCGTAGCCGGAGTGCCATTAAGACGTTCTTGGATGTTTATGGGCTCGGGGGGGTTCCATACTAGGCTTGTGGGTCCCAGATTCGTCTATGTTCAAACCGGATGAAAGAGATGTTCATAATTTATAGATACACCATAGAAAATAGTCTACGGGTACCTTTAAATCCATTTTTGGTTTCCTTCCTTTCGTATTATAAGCTTCAATGGTTGGTCGGTCCTTAGTGCCTTTACTATCATTTGTCTTCATCTGGGGATTGCTTCTCGCCTAGGCATATTCCCCCTAATTTTTGGGCTCATGCCCCTTAAGGTGAAAAGGGGTAGGCCGCCTTTCGGTACCTATACCTTACACAACCGGGATACCAAATACCAAATACCAGATCTTTGATCTTCCTGATAGTCTGAAGGGGCAAGATCATTGTTTCTTTTTTCTCTCCACTATTGAGGACCTACTTGCCCCTTACACCTGGCAAGGCCTGCCTGAGAGGGACTTTCCGCTTAGAGCCGAGGAACTTGACTTGTTTGTGTAGGCTAACGTAGACAAGCTAATGAAGTTTGGGCCAATTGCCTGGCATGGGTCGTGGATGCCTATCCCACTCCGAGTAAGTTAGGGGGGGGGGGGGGGGGGGGGGGGGGGGGAGAATAGCTTTAGAAAGCGTATGTCCTTCGCCCTTTACTTAACTCTATTTTGTTCTTCGACGCAGTTATTGGGCAGTTCAATTGTCCAAATACCCCCAAGCGCCAAGGCAGTAGCTCCACGCACCGTGAGTCTCAACGTGGGGAAGACAAGTTGTCTGAGCAGGTTGAGGAGAATGAATCTTCGCGATCCACGAAGGCGAAGAGGAAAGGGGTGGTGGGCGAAGAGGAGGCAGAGGTCCCCCTAAAGTGCTTGAGAAGGGGGCTCGCTACAAAGCTTCTGATAGGGGAGCCGGAAGCGCTCGCTTCTTTGAGCCCGGGCGGGGTTGAGGCAGGGGACGTCCCAGTGGACTTGTCTAGCCCATCTAACCTGCCCGAGGCAATCATGCTAAGCGACTCCCCACTCGAGGTGTCTACATAGGTGGCTCGAATGAGGGCCAGTAGCCAATCCATCCTGTTCATTGGCTCTACTGGTGCCTTCGCACAGTTGGCGCAGGAGGTGGCCGCCACCGGAGGTTTTATGAGTGGCAGCATCTTCGTGTAGCCTTACTCTAGGCACAGCTCAACGGAGGCAAGGGTGCTGGTGGATCCCACTAGCCGGGGAGGCCATGGATGATAGGCCAAAAAGTCGAGTCTGTCAAAGGATCCTTATTGGAGGTGGCCTCTAAAGGTCCCGCACACAGCGTGGCGGTGCCAACTCTGGTAGGCACTTCGAGCAGCGGCCCTCACTTGGAGAGACAGGTGCTTCGGCACCTGAATGATGCCTTATTTTGGGCGACCTCCAGTTTGGGAGGGATGATATTCTACCACGTGTTTTTTTACTGTTCAGCATGGTGAGTGTTCTCCTGTAATTTCAATTTCTGGTTTTTATAAGACATTGAGTCTTATACCCTCATCTGTGTTCCTTGACAGATTGAAGCTCTCAGGACCTTCTTTGTCCCAAGAGAAGACTTGCCAACTAACATCGTTGATCCGGGCACCCCCTCTGAGGCAGTTTAAATGGCCGTCGAATGGGACGTGACTGTGAAGGCAAAGCACAGGAATTTTGTCTGTTTGCTCTCAGATGCTACTACTGCCCGAGAGAGGGCGAAGAAGGCCATTAAGGAGGCTACCAAAAAGCTCCGTTTGCAGTAACAGGCGGCCAACTAGGCGGTCCGCCTGCAGGAAGAGCTAAAGAAATCCCGCCAAGACCCACAAGAGGGATCCTGTGGCGTGCGAGACTTATCTGAGCACCTGTAAACCTCTTGCGTCAACATGCTTTCACTGAAGGAGGAAGTGCAAGTGCTTAAGATTGAACACTCCTCTGCCGTGGAGGGATATGAGGCAACTCTTAAAGAAGAGCGCCTCCACCTGAGCGTAACTATCAACGAGCTTGTCAGTTTGAAGGCAAACCATGAAAAGACGGAGGCGGCTGTGGAAAACTTGAGAGCCAGCCTCACCAAGGCCCATCAACTTGCCGAAATCAAGGGAAACAAGATGTTGGAGCTGGAACGTACTGCATAGCGAGAGCTTGACCCTGAGACGGTGATGGCATAGATGGATATCCCAACTGGTGCAAATTCTTTGGATCTTTTACAAGCAAACTGGGTACAATTGTCTGTGACAATGCACTGAGGTATCCCGTACTGAGCTATGACGTTTTTCCTGACAAACGAGATGACCCTGTTGGCTGTTGGGCTGGCCATGGCCTTAGCCTCGACACACTTGGAAAAATAATCCACCACCACCAATATGAACCACTTCTGAGCTAGGGCTGGCAAGAAAGGGTTTATGAAGTCCATGTCCCATTTGGCAAAGGGGATGGGTGGCATGATAGACACTAACTATCCAGGCGGCAAGCGGTGCAAGGTAGCAAACCACTAACACTTATCACACTTGTGCACAAATTTCTAGCATTGCTTCTTTATCTGGGGCCATAAATACCCCACTTGGAACATCCAGGCCAAGAGTGCCTTGTACCATTCATGGTTCCCGCATATACCTCCATGGGCTTCTTGGAGAGCCTAAGATGCCTCCTCTTTTGTAAGGCAGCGCAACAAGGGGGTGGAATACCCCCGCTTGTACAATTGCCCCTCTATTAAGGTGTACCTAGAGGCCTTCAGGTGGAATGCCTTGGGCATGGTTCCCTTGGGGGCAGCTCGCCAGTGTTTGGGTAGGTGATGATAGGCATCATCCATGATGTGAATTGCTTTATCGTGAACATTTTTGGAGCAAGTACTATTGGCTCCTTCAGAGTTTGGAGACAGATATCCTCTTCATGCTCGAGCGGGATCGTTGAGGCTCAATGAACCAATGCGTATGCTAAGGGGTTGTCGGATCGGGGTATCCGCCTGATCGAGATGGTCCTGAAGTCCGATAACTCCTCCTTGACCTTGTTAGCATAGAAGACCATATTCGAATCCTGAGCTTGGTACTTGCCATTGATTTGATTGGCGACCAACTGAAAATCCGTGAAGACTTCCAACGAAGAGATTGTAATTTCCTATAGGAGGGGATGAGATTTGCAGAAAATGTAAATGATGCGGAAATTAAATATGCAACGATCTCACAAAAAACCACAAACACAAGTGCACAATGATTTTTAGGTGGAAACCCAAATCCGGGTAAAAACCACCACCTAAGCCTCTCGACTTAGAATTTCCCGATTAATCAAGTCGATCAAATCCACTAACGAGTCACTTAAAACGAGGGTGACTCAACCTCAATACACCCAACACTACTTTGAACGAGGGTAGCATGCCTCAAACCTCTCCACTTCCCGAAGAGTATTTAGTCTCTCGATGGAGACGAGAATTCGCAAAGCGAATACCCAACTAAAGATAATAAAACAACAATAATCCTATAGAGCTACAAAGTGAATAATTAAATCTAGCTACTATAGGTAAAAAATGTTCCCTTTAATGAAAGTGTGTTGACTTGGCAACACGGATACGTGAACCACGTAAAGGCACGACAATGCTCTCGTATACGATGGCGGGAGAGAATGTGCACAGCGAATGTGGTGCTCTTTAATGTGTGCTAGAGGATCTCGGAAAGCAACAACACTTCTAGATGATCTTCTTCTTCTATAGGACACAATGTGAGTGGAAGTGTAATGCTTGATGTGTCTTGAGTGTGTGTAACAAAGGAGGGCTCCCCTTCTATTTATAGATGGCCTAGGAAGGCTTTGGAAGGCCTTGGAAGGCTTATATAACCATTAGGAACAAACCCAAGGCAGATTAGGCTGGAATCAGGGTCATTAAAGATTCTGACAATGTCATCAGACGTCTGAGAAAAGTATCAGACGTCTAGAAAGTAAATTAGACGTCTAATTTTAGATGCGTTTTCTTACTGATTTGAGTCAGATTTAAACAGGGTTCAAGTGAAAGTCAATCAAACGACATCGTGGACGTCTGGTACTAGATCTGGATGTCTGAAAACCTAAATAACTGCGGGAATGGATTTCCTGAGGCACAAACGGCTATATCTCTGATAAGAAGTGATTTTGGCTTAATTGAGGGCTAACGTTTATATATCAGACGTCTGAGGTCCTCTATGGACGTCTGAAATAAGATTAAGGGTCAATCCCCAACGATTATATTTCTAAGCCAATGTTCCACTAATTGGACATCTGGCAATGTCATCAGACGTCTGTTAAGACGTTTGAACTAAAGGCTGAAGTCTAAACATGGCAGACAGAGAGTGGTTTTCAGCCTAAGTGTTTTTGGACGTTTGAACAAACAATCAGGAGTCTTAAAGTCAAGGATCAAATGTTTGATTTCTAGATTGGACATCTGATTAGGCTATCTGATGCCTACTTTGATTTTCTAAGTTAACTATAGAAAGTCTAAGTATCCTAGGGTTAAGTGTTCCTAGGACTACAGTTTTGTTACTTTGGGGCTCTTTAACAAGTAATCTAGGAAAATAAAGAGCAAAGAACAAAAGATACAAAGTACAGACTATAAGACAAATAGAAATCTATCATATTCTTCTTATTTTCAAGCTCTTGCTCCAAGTGAAGCTCCTTCTCCTCCAACGAGTTCCTTCAATCCACCATGGACACGAGCTTTTCACACTTCTCCTTTAAACTTGTATCTATTTGCAAATAACTTGAAAACTTAGACTTCAAATGCAAATGTTAAATACAAGCATTTTGTTATCATCAAAATTAACAATCGTGGTGCCCTTACACCAACAGAGACGCCTCTTGATTTTGCCACCCAGATGCCAGCTAACATGGCCTCATAGTCGGCTTGATTGTTGGATGCTAGGAAGACAAGTTCAATGGTGTGCTTATGAGTAATGCCGTATGAGGGGGTCAAGGCTATGTTGGCCTCGGACCCAACTGTCATTGATAAGCCGTCTACATATAGCTTTCAGGGTAGAGTGAGGTAAGCATCCGGGTCTGTGAATTCCGCTACAAAGTCCTCCAAGACTTGTCCTTTGATTGATCTTCTCAGCTAGTACTAGACATCAAACTCCGTCGACTTCATAGCCTACTTTATCTGTTGAGCTGACCTCGTAGGCTTATGTAACATTCGCCTCAGGGGGTAATTAGACAGGACCACTATTATATAGGCTTGGAAGTACAGACATAGCTTTCTGGCGACAATCACCAAAACTAGCCTAAGTTTCTCAACGACCGAATACTTAGCTTCCGCACCTTGATAGGCCTTGTTGATGAAGTATACTGGTCGTTGCCCCCCTTCCCTTTCGTCGACTAAGACGATGCTGACGGCGGACATGGATGCCGCCAAGTATAAGTAAAGAGATTCCCTAAGCTTAGGAGCCGTCGGGATGGGGGGACTTCTGAGTGCTTCCTTTACTTCCTCTAAAGCCTTCTGACAATGAGGAGTTCAGTGGGTAGCAGTATAGCCTTTGCCCTTTTTTATGCACTCAAAGAATGGAAGGCATTTATTAGAAGATTGAGACAAGAATCGGCCTAAAGAGGTGATTGTGCAACTAATGATTGCATCCCTTTTAGAGTACTCGGCAATTCCAGGGCTATGCTTGCTTGAATTTTATCGGGGTTGGCTTCAATTCCTCTGTTGGAAACCATGAACCCCAAATACACACTTCTTGGGGTTCAGGCGGAGACAAGTGTCCTTTAAGACATGGAACACTTTTGTTAAAAATTCTAAGTGTTGAGGGAAGTTGGATCCCTTCACCAACATATCATCTATGTACACTTCAAATGATTTTCCTATCGAATGAGAAAAATACATATTTACAAGGCACTGGTTAAGTTGCTCCAGCGTTTTTCAACCCAAATAGCATGACTCTATATTGAAACAGACCTCTATCCATTATGAATGAGATATGAGGTCTGTCTGTCGGAGCAATGCTGATTTGGTGGTACCCGGTGTAGGTGTCTAGGAAGGACATGTGGGACTGACCACTACAGGAATCTACTGATGAGAGGCTCATCATGGCTTCTAATTACCCCTAATTAACTAGTTTTCCTAATTAATTAGCTAGGAATATGCATATATAAGGGTTAATTATAGAATAAGGGACAAATCAATAAAGGACTTAAAAATAAGTTTAAAATGTTAAATTATAAGTCAATTAACATTATTAATAATTTAACTAATAAATGGACTCGAAATACCATTAATTAGTTACCTAATTAATATCTTATTTAACTTAAGTATAACTAAAGACTTAAGTCTTTAATAACTTAAGTAAGTTAATAAGTAAATGGTCAAAAATGTGAATACATGGCTTTAATATAATATTTAGCTAATTTATAATTATATATAAAAAATTGGAAAAGAATTAAATTGAAATTAACTTAAATGGCCTTTGTTTACTTTTTAGTCCCTAGAATTCATTGCATTTGAGTCCATTCATTTTATTTAGGTCCTTAGCTTTTATTGCATACCGGTCCCTGTGAGCATCATCTTCTTCATTTCTTCTTTAGCTGCTTCAACGGCTGACAAAAGGCGGTGAAGACACCACCTGATCACCTCACATCTGGCGTCCTTCCTTCCTCGCCAAGCTTCTGAAGTTTGCACTCTCCCTCTTCATTTCATCCCATGGTCTGGATGACCCTTGAATCTTATTTAGGGCTCGGTGATAACCTCACCGATGTCGGAGAAGACACCGGTGGTTACCCTGCACCTATATGTATTCCCGTCCAGATACAGCCCTCATAGCCGCCGCAACCTATAAATACCCTTCGACCCTTACAATTTGAGCTGGATCAGCTCCCTTCCCCTCTCCACCTCATCGTAGCTGGTCAGTAGGTTCTTCTGCAACTCCGACGTCTTCGTTCTCCTTCTTGAGCGCAGCCACCGAGGATGCGCTGCCTCTCTCACCACCTCTTCTTCTCTTTCTCCTTGCCAACGGTGATTGAGCGCGCCATCTTCTCTTTGATCTCTGCTTCAATTGGCTGGAGCTTCTCTTCTCACATAGTCTAGATTTTGATCTCGTTCTTGCCCTGCTAACGGCGAGATCCCTCACCTCCTTCGTCAGGTAAGTAGAGCTAACTCTTAGGAGTAGGTTTAGTTAGGTAATTAGATAGAATTAGCTTAGTTTAGTTAGCTTTAGTAGCTTCGTCTCCGGCTCCGGCGAGGACAAATCCAGCCTCATTGGGCCTTCGTTCGCACTTCCAGGAATTGTCTCACTTTTCTTATCTCTCCATGATCCATTTCCACTTCCTTCCACTCACTATTATCACCTATACCGCCCAATACACTTCACCGTCACCAGCGACTTTCGCTGTCTATGGCGGAGTTCACCGAGCCTTCTCCACCTCCAATAGGGTCTCCCAACACCTATACATCCCTTAGGACCCTTCCCAACCCCTGATCTACCCTAATTGTCCACCAAATCACTTACACCAACTCACATGCACTTGGATACTTCATTGTCCATGGTGAAGTGTCTAGAGCTAGTCTCACACCCAATTAAGGTCCTACGTCACCACCCTAACACTTAAGGACCTCTACGAAGCTTTCAATTGCTCCTATAGAGCAATAAACTAGAAACACCCAAATTCCTCCTCATTTCTGAGCTCGCTGTAAATGGCGGCTTAGAGATGAGTTAACCACCTAATTTATTAATCCACTAGCATCGCCTCACCCCTTAGAATACTTTCCCTCACTCAATTGAGTTAAAGGAAGCATTCTGAGTTCTGTCGAACTCGGAATGCTCAATTTTCAAATTCCATGATGAATCCTATGTTCTGATCATTCTCTAAACCAATTGGGGAGATCTTAGAATTTGTCTAGGTCCTAGGAATCTCCACAAGTCAGTAATGGCCTCATTTATTGTGTTTTTTCTTCACTGTACATCAGAACCTTACTCACCGGAGCTCCGACGAGTCGAAATTGATCTTCAGCCCATAGAACTCTGTGCAGAGCTCCAGAATGACTCCTTATGACCTAAGGATTATGTATCTATCATCAATTTGATGTTTTGGTGCATGGAGCTTGACCTAGGCTTCTGTCTTCTCCAACTCCGGCAGAGTTGGAGAGACGTCTTCGTTAGGATTTAGTTCAACCTAAGAGGTCTAGAAGAATAAGTGAAGCATGATGATGTCATTCCTATTGGTTATTTGCATAGTAGAGTTGTGACTTGTTCTGCCGAACAAAACCCTTCAGGATCTCAAGCGATGAACTTGAAACCCTAGAATTCTAGCTCAAAACTTAGTTTTGATGATCTGAATCAATTTTTGTGATGATGTAGAGTAGATCTAGAGTTTCAATTAGGTCAGAGATTGGTTAATTCAAAAGTGAACTTTTAGGGCTTTATAGTCAACCTTAGGTCAGATTTAGAGAATTTTTTGTTAAAATTGAGGTTTGATGAGTTGAATCTGTTGTTAGGATGATTCTAAGGTTGTTAGAATCAATTTTAAGTTGTTTTATTGAGGTTTTAAACTAAATCAGGTCTCTATCCAGTATGGGTTATTTTCGAACCTATACTGCTTTTAGTGTGTCCTTGGCGTATTTCAACAACCAAATTAGCCTAGAACTGATCGCAACAACCCTCAGAAGTTCTTCATTTAGTTCCTGGAGGTTGTTACTTCTCTATTGGTCGAATCAGTCCTCAAATTGGAGCTCCAGAGCATTAGTACGAAGCTCTGAGGCTTAGTCCTCTTCCAGAAGCCTTACAGAACCCCTTTCTCCATTAATTTGCTGCAAAATCACCTACTGAAGGTGATCCGGACCTCACCTAGAGGTCTAAGACTTGTCTGAAGGTGATCTGACTTGAAGAGTCTCCTCTACAGCCATTGATGGCTATACTGAAGCTTCAACATCGCCCTTCAAATTGAAGGACTAATTATGATTCGAACATCAAATTGGTGTTCCAATAATGTAGAGCAAATCAAGGGCTTTGCTCGGTCGAAACCATCAATGGAGTCAACCGGAATCGATTCTTGAAGATCGACTTGGAGTGGACATAGATAGTCCCACATCGGTAATCTGTGAGGTGCCGCACTGGTATAATACAAAAAACTACGTACGATGCTTTGATCGTCAACGTAAGGCGCGAAATGAAACTGGCATGGCCGTGGGTGCATGCGATGCACGTGCCTGTGCATGGGTGTGTGTGTGCATGCGCCTGTGGGCGTGTGGGCCTAAAAGGTCGGATACTATGCATGGACTTGAACTGACTAAAATCCACCAATTAAGAACAAGGCCCGAGCTCAAGTAGAGTCTGGTCTCGCCCAATTGGACGCTGTGTATCCCCGAACGAGCTTGGGTCACCCATTAAAAACATAATTTTTATAATTGAAGATTAAATGGTTAAGTGCTTGCAAATTTGGCTAAGTGTGGACATGAGGCACAGTAAAGAAGATAAAGAAAGAAAGGAAGAGAACAAAGACAAGAGTCAAGGAGGAAAAGATAAAGGAAAACAAAGAATGCTTAGGGGAATTAAAAGAAGAAGAAAAGGGTTGAAGAGAGAATGAAGAAAAGAGATAGGGAAATCAGACATCTTGCCACTACTTTTAAGATGTCTGAACTTTTTATCAAACATCTTATTTTTCCTTATATTGCACTTTTATATTCTATTTTTGTTATTTTGAGTTCTCAACGTTGTAAAAGGCAAATATAGTTCTTGTATATCATTTTCTTGCCTTAATCTCTTGTAATTAGAAGTAATTGATGTAATAGACATGTTTACTTGATTCTTAATGACAAATCACATGTATAAATATGTTCTTTCTAATGGAATATTTCATGCTTTGAATTGTTAATCTTTTGTGCTATATTTATGTTTAAAATATTGTAATTATAATCTGATTAATTAATTGTTTCTTAATTATGCTTAAGAATTAAATGGTGAATTAAGCTACCATCATGTCTCTCAGTGAACGACCTGGATTCAACCAGTTAAAAAGAAATAAAAATATTAAATGTTAGGTTAACTTGACCCTATACTACACTCATGACATTAATTTGAGTTAACCTAAGTTACTTATGCAATTAATTAAGCATAAATAACTTAATTAACTGTGTTGAGGATTTAACAAATCATCTACCAGAGTGTCCACCCTTGGCAAGGGGAATTCATCCTTTAGGCATGCTTCATTCAGGTTGGTGAAGTCCATGTTCATTCTCCATTTTCCATTGGTTTTCTTCACCATGACCACATTTGAGAGCCATGCTGGGTATAAGGATTCCTCAATGAAGCCAGCTTCAAGGAGCTTTTGGACTTCAGCCTTAGCCACTTGCCATTGTTCGGCTAACTTGTGTCTACGCGCCAGCTTGACTGCCTGGGTGCCTGCTTGAATATTGAGGTGGTGCTAAATCAAGGATAGGTCCACCCCCAGCAAGTCATTGGCGGACCAAGTGAAGATGTCCGTGTTAGTCTTGAGCAGGAGTAACAACTCCTAAACCTTGGAGGGATTAAGGTTCGCTTCGACCTTGACGAGCTTGGTAGTGTCATCAAGATACAGCTGGGCAGCCATGGCTGAAGAGCCTAACTGGAGCTCCGAAGTTGCTGTCGGATCAGTCGGAGTCATTTCTTACTGGATTACCTGGACGTAGCTTCTCTTCTTCCCTCATTTCTAAGGTTTGGGGGTTCTTGGCTCCATGGACCGTTCCAGCTTGATCCTTAGGAGTTCTCATTCGGTCGTTTGATCCCCATGTACTATTCTTATGCCTTGATGAGTTTAGAATAACATAAATTGGAAATATGATGAGGGGATTAGGTGGAAGGTGTGGGTTGTTGGACGGCTGACGATGCCATCAAATGCTATCGTCAACTCGACCACTATGAATGTGGCTGTCCTGTTGAGATGCCCATATTCGTTGTAGACGGACAAGGGTAGGTTGATTTCTCCTATCGGCATCATCTTATAATTGTCGAATCCTACAACTAGGTGAGTTGACGGGGAAATGTGCTCTTTTTTGAAGCCCAACTTCAGCAACGTCTTCAAAAAGAGGACATCGACGTCGTTGCCTTCGTCCACAAGGATCCTAGGCTATAGCTGGCCCGCTAGTAAGAGAGTTACCAAGAGTGGTCAGTAACTCGATAGAGAAGCGAAGATCCTAGAGGCCGCCTGCTTAATGGAACCTCTCGCCCCACTGAAGAGTGGGGAATGCACTGTGAGGAGCCGATCTCGAGGGAGTGGCTTGCTGACTTAGGGTGATGTTAACCCTAAAAATGACCTCGACCTCCACACCCTTGGGTTCAGGCGGCAAGAGATGAGCATTCTGGGGTAACCTGACGATGGTATTCTGTCGGGGGAAGTGAAGGAGGTATCTCCTGCTTGATCTAGCAGGACGTCGACCCGTCTAGCTCCTGGTCTGAGGCAAGGACCATGTTGACTCTACGAAGCTACTGGAGCTTCTCCTTATGGTAATCTTCTGGACCCTCCAACGATTTCTTGCCCTTGTCTTGGCTCTCATTTTGCTTGACGAAATGGGCCAAGTTTCCGTGCCGTATCTGGGACTCGATTTGGTCCTGCAGATCCTGGTAGTTTTCAGTAGCATGTCCTTGGGCTCTGTGGTACTTGCAGTTGTTGGTGCTAGAGCACCACGATCGTTTATTTTGATGATAACAAAACACGTGTTATTTAATATTTGCACTTGAATTCTTAGATTTCAGGTTAATTGCAAATGGAGACATGTTTAGACGGAGTTCGAGCTCGCATCCATGGCGGATTGGAGGAGCTTGATGGAGAAAAGAGGAGCTTCGCGAGGTGCGATAGCCTGAAGAAGCATGAAGACAAGAATATGATAGATTTCCTTTTATCTTATTCTATGTAATTTTGTTTCTTTGTTTTGATCTTTATTTCTTTCTTAGATCTTATGTTAAAGAGCCTTAAAGAACCCTTAAAGTAGTCCTAGGAACACTTGCACTACCCTAGGATACTTAGGTTTTCTGTAGAGAGCTTAGAAAATCAAAATAGGATTCTGACAGCCTAATCAGACGTCTAATCTGAAAATCAGATGTCAGATAGTGACTTTTAAGACATCTGACTGTTGACTCAGACGTCTAATAACTTAGGCTGGATTTATTAGTTCTGTCTGATGAAATGAAACAACCAAACCTTAGTCCAGATGTCTTAGAAGGCATCTGATGTTTGTGCCAGACGTCCAATTAGTAGAACGTTGGCTACCAAGTAAACTTTGAAGAATATGACCGTTAGGCTTATATCAGACATCCCTAGAGGACCCCAGACGTCTGATATGCGACCGTTTAGCCTTGGCTGACCCAAAATCTCCTTTGTCAGATTTCCTAGCCGTTAACCTATCTTGGGAATGCTTTTTCGTAGTACAATAGGTTTTTAGACGTCCAGACCTAGGGCCAGATGTCCTATATGTTGTCCGATGGCCATGCACTAAAACCCTGTTTAGGTCTGAACCAAGTTAGGAAAGAAACCCGCCTAGAATCAAATGTTTGACTTAGTTCCCAGACGTCTTAAATAGGTTTTCCAGACGTCTGATACCCAGGCCAGATGTCTGATGACCCGTCAGAATCATGATTGATTCTGATTACGGCCTGTTTTGCCTTGGGTTCAATACCAACGACTATGAAAGCTTTCTAAGGGCTTCCAAAGTCTTCCTAGGTCCTCTATAAATAGAGGAGGACCCTTGCCTTATAGAGACACACCAAGACACACCTTGACTAGTATTTCCACATCTTTTGTGTCCAAGTGATGAGGAAGATCATTCTTAAGTGTTGTTGCTCTCCTAGTTCATCAAGCCTACACTTGAGAAAACTACATCCTTCAGGCACCAGCTCTCCCGCCAAAGATTTCGAGAGCGTCGTTGTGCCGTTGCGTAGTTTACGCACCCGTGTCGTCACGCCGACGCACTTTCACCTGAGGGAAGATTCTTCACCTATAGTAGCTAATTTTATTTATATACTTTGTTGGCTCTATAGGTCTGTTGTATTTTTCTTTGTTGGGTACTCGCGTTGCGAATTCCCGTCTCCTTCGCGAGACAAAATCCTTCTCGTGAAGAGAAAGGGTTTGAGGTATGCTACCCTCGGGTTCAAGTAGCGTGGTTGTAATAGAGGTTGAACTACCCTCGTTTAAGTAGTTCGTATAGTGGATTTGATCGACTAAATCGAGTGGGAAATCCTAACTCGAGAGGGTTAGGTGGTGGTTTTCACCCGGTTTGGGTTTCCACCTAAAAATACTTGTGTAATTGTGTGATTGCTTATTTTTGTGAGATTGTCTATTTTAATTCCGCATTTTATATTACGTCACGCATATCTCACCTCCTCCCATATAAAACTACAGCAGTAGGGTCTGGACTCAGCCTTCTTCTTAAGAGGCTTTGGTGGGGGTAGCAAGTATGTCTGTGGACCAGACCTCCGCCAACATGTCCACCTAGTTCACGGCCGAGGGAGTGTACTCTTCAAAAAACTCCTGTCTAGTTTGGCGGGGTCCATTATTTTGACCCTTAACGAGCTGATTGCTTCTCTGATCATGAAAGTTAGCCTTCCACTTGTTGAAGTTATTGCCTCCACGGATGGATACGGAAGCCAGCTCTCCCGAGGTCTTCCTCTCTTCAACGGGATCGAGATTATCTCCATATCCTTCCATCAACCGGCTACGGGAGCAAAAAGATCCTCTCGTTCCACGAATCTCATAGCCTTATCCCACAACTCTGCCATATCTTTACGCAGGAAGTCGTCGATGTCATACCAAAACCTCTGGGTCAAGAGGCCTGACTTGAAGTATTAGACGGCTATGGCATCGTGGGGCCTCTTGCACTTGAAGTACTAACCTTTGAATCGGTCCAGGTAGGACCAGAAAGATTCATTCTTTCGCTGCCGGATTTCCGATAGCCTCTTTAGGTTATCTCTAACCATTTGCTGCCCTGCAAAGTACTGGCAGAATCTATTCGTCAGTTCTTGGAAGCAAGTGATATGCCCGGTCGGTAGCTCATTGAACCACTCATGGGCCATGTCGGACAGCTAAGATGGAAATACCCGGTAGAGTACTTCATCAGGACAACCACGCACCAGCATCATTTGACGGTAACTCCCAACGAAGCTGTTGGGGTCTGTCGTCTCGTCGTACTGGGTCATCACGGACTGATTGAACTTCTCTAGCAAGGGGGCCATCATCACTTCCTCAGTGAAAGGGTAGGTGGTGGCGTAAGTGCGTGGGCATATATCCCTCATTGCCTGAGTAACCTGGTGGACAATCTTGGGTATCGAGCCTACACTGCTGGTCGCTAAGGGTTGAGTCCTAGAATGCTCCCCTAATAAAGGCAAGCAGGGAGCTTTTGGCAGCCTAAGAAGAACTTTCCCTTTCTGGCTACTAAGCTCGCATTTTAGCTTTTTGAGCTGTTTGCGCAGGCGGGCGTTCTCATTTTCCACCGTATGATGCTGCTTTAATTGTTCGTCTTCAGGGCTCAAACTTTGGGGCTACTCCAGCTAGATTTTACCTAACTCCTTGATTTGCTTGATCTCAAGGAGTTTTTTGTCGATTCATTGTTGTTCAGCCTATAGAGTCGTGTTCTGAACGTGGATATGATTACGAGAAATCGCTTTTCGTCATAGTAGATGTGTACAAAAGCTTTTGAAATTTGTAAATTGGGTCGAACTCGTAAGATTTTCTTCAAATAGAAATATGGGAGTCTGAGTCGTTCGCAAGGAGCCAAATAGATTAAAAATCGCTTTTCTGAACTGGATATGCAACTAAGCAAATTGAATATCAAGGAGAATGATATCTAGAACATGCAACTTGATTAAATACTAGAACTAGGAAGCTTGCAACTTGAAGACAAGTTGAAAAGTAACTACTAGCACTTTTATTGAATATATTAAGAGTTTTGCACAAGTAGAACTAGTAGAATGTTTCTATAAAGAGAAAATTACAACTAGAACAAAGTAACTACAACTAGAACTAGACTAAGAGAAATGCAGAGTAAGGGCTTCAAAGGCGAAGTCCAGAGCGACGGCGTAGACGTTGATGCGAAGGTGCACCTATAGAGATCACTGAAGGGAGGAAGATGAAGTAGAGGATTAGTTCTAGTTGGTGGGTCTTTTCGGATGTAGTAAGGAACGATCCTAAGGAGGGGTGGCTATGGTGTTTATATAGAGGTCAAGAAGGATTGTGATAAATTGATCCAAGTTGCCTTGGATCTCCAAAATCAAGGGCTAGGATTAGGAGTCTATGAATCAAGGGGTAGGATGAAGGAATAGGTGGATAGAATAAGTTAGGAGTTGTTGGAATTGATGGAGGCTAGGATGGCTTTGAAAGGATAATGAATGGTTGTGGTTCTCTCAAATTTTTGGCCTTTTTATATTCCAAATTTCAAGTTGCACATAAAATCAAAGTTGTAGCACTCCTAACCAGCTTTCCAATGCAACTTGAATCACTCAATTTGGATTTAAAATGAGAAAGTTATGATCAAAATACTAAAGTTTTGTCATGTCGTTACAAATTTTGATATTAAGTTTAAAATTAGGAATAAGATTTGATTCTGGGTTTTAAGATAGGGATTTAGGTAGGCAATTTAGGACCCTACGATTTAGATATAGTGGTGGATAAATCATGGTATATTTGGACCATCCAAAATAGTATTTATTGGAGAATAAAAGGGGTGGCCAAATAAGGTTTGTTGGGTTAGGATTTAGGACTAGGCTGGATAGAAAATTATAGTTAGTTTAGTCAATGAAAACTACCCAATAAGGTTAGAAATTGAGGTGTGGTGGATAGACATTATGTAGGAAAATTAGGCTAGGTTGGGTGGTAATTAGGCTCCTAATTAGACTAAATCTAAAGGCTAATTAGGTTAGGAAATAGGTTCACTGAACTAGGTTTAGCCCTCTTCTAAGTGAGCTTAGATCAAAAAGTCCCTTAAGTCGTGCTCCAATCAACCTGAAATTTTGTATCTACATATATAAAAATAAACACATCAAAATACCAGATATAGTTGTAGGAAAAATTGCATAAATGCCCAAAAATATGCATTATTTACAAAATGTCCTAAAATTCCTAATCTAACCTAACTAAATGCAATCTAACCAAAATTACCCTTAGACTAACATTAGTTAGGCATTAATTATATAAATAAATATGGAAATATCAAGTCGCTAGTTTAGCCTCGCACTATTCTTTTCTCGCTTGCATCTCAAGGAGGGGATCTGGCCCAGGATTTCAAGTAGCTGGCAAGTTGAGCCAGCTTCTCCTTGATGGGCCTAGCGGGTTGGGGATGTCTCTTGAATACTAAGATGCTCGATTCCGCCTGCGTTGGCTAACCCAAATTACCCTTAGACTAACATTAGTTAGGCATTAATTATATAAATAAATATGGAAATATCAAGCCGCCAGTTTAGCCTCGTATTGTTCTTTTCTCGCTTGCGTCTAAAGGAGGGGATTTGGCCAGGAATTTCAAGTAGCTGGCTAGGTTGAGCTAGCTTCTCCTTGATGGGCTTTGCGGGCTGGAGACGTCTCTTTGACATCGAGATGCTCGATTCCGCCTGCGTTGGCGCCTTCTCGGGATCACCACCAGAGGAATTACAAGTTGTAGGGACCATTGCTGAGATTTGAAGTATGGAAACGGTATCAAATGATAATCGTTTCTCATAGATGGCGCTAATTGATCGAGCTCCTTCGTAAACAGAGGATCAGACTCAACAATCACACATAAGTAATCGCAAAAAAGAAATAAGGGAATTGGTGACCTGGTTCCACCGGAAGGGGTGTACGTCTAGGGGGAGGGTAATGCTTCCAAATTTTCACTAGAATTAGCGTTAATACAAATTCTCTCTCTCTCTCTCTCCCCCATATTGTGTGAAGAGGACCTTTAAGGGTCCCTTTTCCCTATTTATAGCACAGGAAATGTCATAACAACATAAGATCTTTCACAACGGTCCTCTCGGATTCTCCGGCACATCCGTTACTTGGCTATTAATAGCGCCGGTAATGCTATCGTTACTGTCGACGTGGGCGTAGTGGGTGTTATCGCTGTCTCTCTGACTCCAGTCAACCGGGGTCCTTCGACTGGTCGATCCTATCCGGATCTGCCTGGATAAAGGTAGGTTTAAATTCGTCTAAATATAGGCGGCTTGGGTGGAACCAAATCCACCTATTTGCCCAATATCCTGGTAGCCAGAACCTCTTTTGGGATTGGTGCAAAATTTTAAGTCCGATAATACTTTTTATCGCTCATCAGAGCATTGAAAATTTCATGTATGCTTCCATGCATAGCATTCTCTTATTAGGATAGATGCAATAAGAGGAACTTTGTGTTTTGATGAGGAAAAAAATCTATCTTTATGATAAGTGAGGTGGGATAAATGATAGTGATTATTTTATTGTATGTTGGGATAAGTGATGTTGGTATAATGAGATGAAATTTTTTTTTCATGAAAATCTGTGAAAAGATGTTGGTGGTAATCGATAATTCATTGTATGGGATGAAAATTTAAGAAAAGATGTCATAAAGAATATTCTACATGGGAGACAATAAAACCCCAAAATAAGCTACTATTACCTCTCTTACTTCAGTGTGATATTCCACCGCCCAAAAGGGGGAGGCCAGAAAGTACCAACGAAGCCACGTTCAATCAATTCTTCTAAAGTTCTTTGCCTCCTCGAAAATGTTATTCATTTGATAAGATTTTAATCCTCTCGAACTAGACGAACTTGATGTGGCTTGGCTTAAAATGACCGAACGGACAAGAAGTACAAATTTGCAAAACGTCAAAGATATGTAGCAAATAAGTTAGAAAAAAAACTAATTTAAGCTGCTAACGTAACGTAGAAAAACACCCAAAAATATCTTTGGGCAATTTATCTTCCAAAAAATTTGACCACAGCATTATTTATTAGCGCCAATAAAGAAGAGACGTTGACCATATAGTATGAGATTAAATGGAATTAGAAATTGGAAACTGATTTTCTGCATTAATTAAGAAAAATGTGATGAATCATGTCAGACGGCTTGGGTATTCAAATGGGAGAGATTGGTGAATATGGTGGTTTTTAATTAAATTCAAAGGTCGTTGATAACACCTTATCCAAATACTTACGTGCACGACTGCATCTGAGATGTATCTACAAAACTTAACAATTTTTGGGAAAAGCATACGCCTTTCATCGTCGAAAAAAAGCATACGCCCTTAACTGAAATTGCAGCATAGTAAATTATGCGTCCCCACCGGCACATGCTTGGAAAATATTCCTCGCATATCGAGGAACCTAAAATAATTAGACACCTGCGGCTAGCGTAAGCTAGACCTTTTAAGGCCGTTTTCTTTTTTTTATTTTAATTATGGAATCCCCAGACATTCTTACAATTTTAGTTGGAAACAGATGACGCCTGCCTACAAACGATACTAACTATAATTCATCCACCTTTGGTCCGAAATACCGCAACTCAACCAGATCGAGAACAAATTCGTATTTTTCAGAACCTCTCATGCGGGATTTTTGACGACGATACGCGTTGGGCCTCTGTCCCTAATTTCGATGGAATGGTTCTATTCTTTTGCCTACCATCTATCATTCACTTGTTGGAACAAGCAACAAGAGAATCCCGGGATCAACATAATCCGTGCATCAGTGTTGGGTTTACGTAAGGTCCAATCCTATGCTTAAACAAAGCCTATGCTCAACTATCACGAGCTCCAATAAAAGCCGGAAAACTTTTCTCGAATAAAATAGATAGCCCTATCCGTGGGAAACCAACTGGTTAGTAAGAGAAGGGTTGATGAATGATGACCCATACGTGTTCTTGCGACTCCAACATTTACCTAATGTACAATACTGAGCCCTGGTCGCAAAAGTATCTATCGATAGGCTTTCACACCCGACTTCTGTCCTCCACCATTTGTTGTGCACATGGTCAGGGGAAAAAAAAGGTTTCAATGTCCCAAAAAGAGGGGGGGTTATTGCTTAGATTCTCATAAATGCCGGGTACCCACTAATTCAACGTTCATTCGAAACAAGGAGAGTGAAACTTCCCAAAATGTTTAGACCTATCTTATTCTGCAACAAAATGACAGTACATTTAAAAAAATTCTAACAGCTCCACTCAACCTCAACGCATCATCAACATCATCAAACTCAGGCAGGGGAAAAAAAAAACCTCAGGACGATTCATGTCTAGCCTGGCAATCCAGCAATTAGTTGCAGATCAAGTTTGGTTGCTACCTGGAATGACCAGAAATCATGTGAAACTTCTACCAATTATGTTGGGACTCTTTTTCTGCAAAATTGAAAGGAAATCTACCCTTGTAATTCTCAAAATCAGAGCTCAAACTGCAGCAGCAGCTGGTCTTTTGTGAACGAATGCCACACCCTTCTCAATGCTAGCCTTAAGTGCTGGTTTTAGCGCTTCCAGGGCCTTCTCCTCATACTCTGTCAGACCCTGCAGGTCTTTAAATATTAGAGCCTCAATTCCTCTCTTTCCGATTTTGACCCTAGAAGCGAAGAAAGGCAGCTCTGTCAGGTCAGAATGAACAAAAGCACACTCATAAACATCTCCATCTCCGTCCAATGCACGAAGGGAAGACTCAAGGAATCTTGCAGCTGCATATGCCATAGAGAGGGTTGCAGAACCAGCACCTGCTTTAGCTTCAACAACCTCGGTTCCAGCATTTTGAATTCTGACAGTCAATTCTTTGATTTCTTCATCCGTGAAGGATGTAAGAGGCCTTGCCTTGGACAAGAGAGGCAAAATAGTGATGCCTGCATGACCCCCAACTACTGGAACATCCACATCGATTAGACTGAGATTCTTCTTTTCTGCAACAAAAGTGTTGGTCCTCACAACATCCAATGTCGTAACACCAAAAAGCTTCTTTGGATCATAGACTCCCTTTTGCTTCAGGACCTCAGCAGCTATTGGAATGGTAGAATTGACTGGGTTGCTGATTATGTGGATGAATGCACCAGGGCAATGGTCAGCAACGGCCTCGACTAAAGACTTCACTATGCCTGCATTGATGTTAAAAAGGTCGTCCCTGGTCATGCCAGGCTTCCTTGGAACACCTGCAGGGATCACCACCACATCCACACCTTCCAATGCATTGGGCAACTCAGATGTTCCAGTGAAACCCAGAACCTTGGAAGGAGTATTGCAATGACTAAGATCTGCAGTAACTCCTTTCACATTTGCAATATCATAAAGATGCAAGGCTGACACCAAAGGGGACATCTTGATCAGAAGTGCTAAAGGCTGGCCGATACCACCAGCAGCACCTAGAACTGCCACTTTATAAGTTGATGCCTTTGATGCCTGCACTTCTAACCGGTTTGAAGATATTTTCTCTCCTTTGTTCACCTTTGTCACGAATGACTTCCGAAGAATGTCATTGGCACCACCAAGAAAGGACCCTCTGGAATTGTACTCCACCAACGAGGTGGTCTTGAGACAACTAAAGCCCTCAAGAGGCTTTACAAGGTACTGATTAAGAGCCAAGGGCTTGGATCTAGATCCTGAACCTGTCTGACCACAGTGGCAAGCAACCGAACCAACACAAGCACCAAGCCTTGCCGTAGCTGCCATTTTAAAATTGACTGAAATAATCTAATGTTGTGAAATCTGCAGATATAAAGCAGCCTATAATCATTTTCAGGAATTTTTCATGTAATTACTTTATACTGTATTTAAAGAGCAATGCTTCACTATAACATGGATATGACTTCAAATTCAAATGTTGAGAAGAACAAGATTTTTCGGATAATATGATGCAACAACAAGTGCTAGTCAATACCATGATTCATGAAATAGTAAGTGAAAAAACTAGAGTAATTTCCACCATTAGCTGCATGCCGTTACCACATGCGTGTCTTTGTCAGTAATGAAGATATTGATTTGTTTCTGAACCAAGCGGAAAAACTTATAAAAATAATAAGAACAACATGTTGCTAACATGAGACTATTATGCAAGAAGATGCTCTTTCATAAAAAGGGGCAGCATGTAGTTATCTTTTTACAGAATGATTCAACCATGAGCATTGTTTTGTTTGTTTTAGATAAATGGCAGACAACAAGCAGGTAAAGGAAGAATAAGCAATCCAAGCAACTAGATGAAGAATGCCATATTTTACATGGACAACCCCTTGAGAAGAGGGGGAAAACCATGGGCACAAAAAGATACACTATGAATTCACTGTAAAGAGGATGCATGGAGTACATAGGTATTCATAGACCCAAGATGAATAGAATCCCAGTAGGCAATAGAAAGAAGATTCTATGATACTAGTGCCAAGCTCAAACAAACCCATTTATATAATCTTAGACAAAGCCAACATTAAAAAAGTCTCAACAAACCTCCAACTTGAGTTGCACTCCATTTGAAATGCAATAAGCGGTGGCAGACTCAACAAATCCCCATCTTGTCTTTAAGTCCATCTGAAATGCAATAAGTCATCATCTTTCTTGCCATCAAGTTATCACCAGCCTAAACAAATACCTTGACCATAGTTTACACAAGCATTAAACTTGGATGAAGGTACAGGCCTTGATGTCACCTCAACTCTTGACAAACATTTTTTTTTCCTTTCGGAAGACCATCAGCAGCTAAAGTTTTACCATTCCTCTTGGTTCATCCTTAAATCACATGTGTGGTTTTTATTTGAAGATTCTACCTCTTTAGACATGGAAACTACTTGCTCCATACAACCTTACTATGAAACAACTCCTGGACTGAACATCACTCGTATGTCACAAATCAACTCTACTACTCATAATGCATTTGTAAATGTTGAACCTGCATATGTAGAGGGTGAGTTGATCACCCTTCCTTCATGCCTTATTCCAATGCAAGCTTTTTCTTTTGCGACAATTCTTATTTTCTTTTATATTGAGCAAGTGACATAATATTTGAAGATAAAAAATCATGAGAATCTATCACAAACTCCACTTGCTTGACAACCCTCACATCTCTGTTTGCATCAAAAGAAGAAGAAGTCGAATCTACATCCAATGACAAGACAATGGAATGACTAAAAACAATCACTCAAATCAGACAATAAGTTTGCTCAATAACCACATGCAAGACAATATCCAAGCACACTGTAAACATACACATCTTCCAGAGCTCAACATGTGCCTTTTCTTTGACAATTGCTTCTTCTGTGGTGATCATTGTGATCTGTGCCATTAAACACACGAGTACTACTCCACTCTCAAGATGGATGCCATGGTTGAATGCGAGTCATAGACAAGGAGAGCTACCATGTTTCCTCTGTATAACACACGGCATTCATTGTTACCTGACTTTTCTGCACTCACCCTTTCTTCTTTCTTTGGTCTAACTAACCATGCCAAAAACCCTAAAGACGCACCAATACTCAAAGAAATAGGTGAACAAAGATAAATCGCCACTAAACCCTAAAACATACTCAGGTGGCCAAGATCCATTGACAAAGCATGTGTCAAACGATAATATTGGCTAACAAAGCCTTAAATGAATACTCTATTAACAACTTGGATGTTGCTGAGATAGCATCACTTGACCACAATCAGGATCACTTCTTGCATCTATTTTCTGTAACCCGTGCAAACTAGCAAAACTCTCATCTGGATGATAATAGGAACTTTATTTATCTATACACATTGAATGACTTTATATCATAGAAAGATCATGCAACTACATGCCTATCATTAGCAACTTTCATCTTGTTGATCTTCGACTCTCATAGATTGCCCTCAACCTTCTACGACATCCCTTGTACATGATCTACCACAGTCAAATCTAAACCTTGCTAATCAAACCATCAACCTCCTCCAAAGCATGTTCAGAATCAAGGAATAGAGTATATAGTGTATTTGATCTCCCAATCAACCTTTAGCCTTAAATCACTCCATTCATTCGAGATCCTTAGATCTTAATCAAGTGCTCCAAAAAATGTACCATTATTTTAGTTGTGGTGAGAAAATCATCAGTGGCCTTCAAATCATTTTCACATTGATAACACCTATTTAACTTTTCTTTTCAGAAAATGAGAGGAAAACTGCAATGGAAATAGGGACCATCTTCATCTCCTTTGTTTTCAGAAGAAGATAACAAAGTTGTCACTTTAATCTCTCTTTTCAGGGTAACTATGATCGTAACTAAAACAAGAATCCATCAAGAAGATAGAATTGCCCATGAGTTTTCAGCTAGACACCACAATGGCTTACTACTTACTCCATACTGCAGTCACTTTTGATCAAGGCTCACTCATTGTTACACTCCCTCGCATAGAAGTTAAGTAATCAGGGTGGCACCACTGCTAGCATTAGCTCCTTTAATCCATCAATCACATCGTACATCACCATTGCTCCACCATACCTCTGCCAAGAATGCTAATGGTCAATATTCCCTGCAAGTGTGCAAATGCCTTCTTTGACAGTTACACTAGCAGAGCTTGATTCCTGAAACCGCCAATGCCAAGAAAGAAGATGACAATTCCGCCTTCCCAAAGCCAAGATTGACATGGTCGATGATAAGCATGGCAACATTCCATGCAATGTCATTGATGGTTGTATCAACAAGGGTGATACCACCTCCCATGGACCACACGCGACTTTAACACCTTTGCCATAGCAAAGGCATACAAGGATGGAATGAGCTCGCCAAATATAAGACAACATGAATGCGGTCAACAATTGGTTGTCAAACTTGCAATGTTAGTTTATCCTCATCTTTTGCTTCTTGTGGTTAATAGATATTGTTATTAAGTCTAGTTAGTTATAAGTTTGCTTTATTTAGGTTGAAATTTCTAGTTTATTTCCTATTCGTGGTTGTCATTTTCTTTTTTTATTGGGACTACCATGTAATTTTTCTAACTTGGCACTCTATATAAAGAGATCAAGGTTTCTATCATCAATAAGATAGATCATTAGTTTCCCCACATGGTATTAGAGCAGGTTTAGGGAAAGAGAAAAAAAAAATTCTAACCCCAGGACCCTCCCTTTCTCTTTCCTACCTCTGAGGAGGACCACCAACCTCGCCTTTTCTCTCTTGCATGCACAAACTGCCTGGAGGAGAGGGGACTACCATTACCCTCCTCTTGCTTCTCCTCCTCCTCTCCCTCTTTTGCACGGACTGCTACTGCCACCCTCCTCCTCATCTCTCTCTCTCTCTCAAACTACTGGAGGAAGGGGGCTACCACCGCCCTCCTCTCTCTCTTATGAATGCTACCATTGGAGCAGTGCTACCCTGCTGGAACCACCACCTGACCTCCTCTTCCTACTTGGAGTGCCCCCCAAGCGAGTCCCTACTGCCTTCATGCAGTTAGCACGTGGATCTCCTTCTGATGGCTAATGCAAAGTCTTCTACTGTAACTTCTAAGGACAAGATTTCGACTTCCATCCTAGTTCAAGGAACCATGATCAAGTTGTCGGATTCCTCGTACTATATGCTTTGATCACGTGCCTTTTGTATCTTTGTTGGGGGGGCAAGACAAATTGCATATGCTAACAAGGCCCCTGACTCCAAGAATTGAGCGAATACAAGTGGGAGAAAGATAACTTCTTGGTGATGAATTGGCTAATGAACAACACTGATCCAAAGATTAAAGCCAACATGCTCTATAAAGAGTCAGCTAAGGAGAACTAAAAGAATTTGTAGAAGTATTCCCATCGGACGAGCAGCTCCTGACATGCAAGCATCTACAGATGGATCTGGAATACCAACCAGGGTGATATGTCCTTGGTTAAGTATTTCACCACTTTAGAGGGCCTATTTGAGGAGTTCGTCACCTTTCAACCTGCTTGCTACAAAAAGCAAGTTACTAAGTGAGCAGAGTGGCAGATCTACAGCTTCTTAAATGATCTTGCACCACGATACTAGTCAACACGTAATCAAATTTTGGCTTCAGACATGGTACTAGATTTGGAGACAACATATGGTCATCTTTAGAGGATTGATGTTTGATTGACCATTGTCTGCTTCTCCTGCTGCTATTCCTGACACTTTAACCTTCACTGCTTTTAGAGGAAGAGGTGATCATTCTACTCATCATGGATGAGGTCATTGCATCTTCTCTCCCTGCATTCATTGCAAGCAAACGAACCACCCTTCAGAGAAGTGCTAGGAGAAGTTTAGTAAGCCTGCCTGAGAACTAACTACGACAGAGATTTTGGTGCCTGAGACTATTCCAACATAGTAGGGCTAGACCGTCTAAGGAAGCTATTGAGAAGTGGGCCAACCTCTTTTATTGTTGTTGGGACTACTACTGAAGTGAGCCAACCACTTCTACTGCTGTAGTTGCGACTACTACTGACGTTACTTCGTGCTTTGCCGACCTTACTACTGATTCTGCATCTAATAATCCCTTTGATGATGCAAATGACGCTATTGACTAGTGAGGGAATTGTGCATGATGCTTATCTCCTCCTACCTACTATCTACCACCTGCTTGCTATTTCCTACCTGCATGCCTTTCTCCAGTGTTTTTTCTTAGGTTTCCATTAGTGTAAGTTGACTACTTCTACTACAATTACCTACCTGCCTGCCCACCTGCTCCTCCAGCCATACGATGTTGCCATTGAGGGGGAGACTATTATTTCTTTTTGTCTATAGGTTGGGTGTGTTCTCCATGCTTCCAGTTGGAGGGGAGTGTTGGAGTTGCCAAGTCTAGTTAGTTATAAGTTTGCTTTGTTTAGGTTGAGATTTTTACTTTATTTCTTATTTTTGTTTGTTATTTTCTATTTCTATTAGAACTACAATGTCATTTTTCTAACTTGACGCTTTACATAAAAAGGTTAAGGTTTCTATTATCAGAAAGACAGTTCATTAGTCTCTCCACAGATATGAAGAACTTAACATGGCACACAGTAACAACGTCTCACTTAAGATGCAAATTTCATCACCAAAAATGAAACCTCCAATTGCAACAAAGCATCTCAGGAAAAACAGTGTTGTCTTGTTGGGATACTCCATCCTATTTGACATGGAATTGCTAGGAAACATCTTCCAACAAAAACCACGTTGGCATGGACAAGCCTCAATTTATCTTCCTGTTTGAAAAATATGACAAGATCCTACGCCAAGTTGTGAGGGACAGAATGGCTCATCACAAGTAACCGAATGGCAAATAAGCAACCTAAGTAACCACTCGAGGACACCATAATTTACATGGGAATTTCCCTAAGAAGAGGGGAAAAATCACAACCAAAAAAGGGACGCTCTTGAATGCGCTGTGAAAAGAATACTTGAAGGACATAGGATATTCATAGACCCTAGCTGAACAGAATTCTAATAGGAAGAGGACTCTAGAATAAGGGTTCCAAACAAAAACAAACTCAAATATAGTTCTAAGTAGATCCAAATATAAGTCACAAACTCAACCATGTCATTTTTTACCTTTTTGGTGAATAAGGTCACTACCAAAGGAGGACAAGATGCACAAATTACTAAGGTGGGTACTCCATAACTTCCTCGGTTTGTCCTTTCCCAATGTCTGCAGTGGCTGCATCCAGAATGTAGCTTCAGCACCGTACCATTTAATGTGATTCCTAATTGCCTCACCTCAATGCAGCTATTATTGCCCAACCAACGTGGCATCCGCTGCCTCATTATGGTGTTGCGTTGTGTATGCTGGATTTTTTTATTATTTTATGTAGTGAAAGGATATACTTGTAATTCTCTTTCCATGATCTCTATATATAAAAAGGCCCAAGGCCACTCTAAACAAACAATTCATTTCGATCCTACCTGGAGCTTTGGTATTCCACCAAACCCTAACCTCCTAACCCCCACCAAAACCCAAGCCTCCACCACCTCTTCTCAGCTGCGCCGCCGGCCTCCAAGGCCAGCAGCACCACCCCTCCACTAGCCACCAAGGCCGCCGTAGGTGCCCTTTCAGCTACACTGCTGCGCTAGCCTTTACAGGGCCGCCGCAACCATCGCAGGAGCCCTCACAAGGCTTCCTCCTCCGCCACAAGGCCTTCCCCCGTGCACCATCATCCTCGCTCCAGGTCCACACGGCCTTTAGGTCACCTCTAGAGGCTATGTTGGCCTAGATCAGGAACGTGTGGGCTTCACACAACTCAGGAGGGGGGCTTCTACTGATTGGAAGGCTTCGCTAAGACCGTTCATATGCCCTAGCGTGGGCAAACGAAGTTAGGAAGGCTCTTTAAGATCTGAAAAGTCAAATTTCAGACCTCATGATCTGATTTTCAAAGTTATAGATCAGTAATTCTTTGTGGATCTTAGCTTTGAATACTATGGGGGATTAGAAGGAAACTGTGAGTGACTTGATGGGGAAGAGTTCTACCACATGCACTCTACCTCACATGCAGGGGACATCGATTAAGTTGGATGGTTCCAACTTCTTGCTTTGGTCCGCCTCCTCCCGGTTTGTCGGATCTCATAGGAAGAAATATATCTTGACTGATGTTGTTTCTATTGTTAAGTCTGTCGATTGGGAGGCAAACAACGATTGGGTTGCTACTTATCTTCTCAACAATGTCACTCAGACCATCACCAAGTAGGTCATGGCTCATGTTTTAGTCAAGAAGTGAGAAGTACTTCATGAGATACACTCTCATAGAAGTAATATTACCTGGTTGTATAGCGTTGTAGAGGGTGTTCACAGTCTTCGGAAAGGCACCATGTCCTTATCCGAATATTATGGCACCATGAGGAATCTGCGGGATGAGCAAGATGTGTACCATCCAATCTCTACGGACGCTTCTGTTATGGCCAAGCAGAGAGAAGCTATTTGCTCTTTTCAACTTCTATCTGGTCTTAGCTCCGAGTACAAGGCAATCAGATCAGTTCATTACTATGGGCAAGATCCCTACACTGGAGCAAATCCATGCTCGTCTTTCTAGGCTTACCACCTCGGATCTCGTGCCCACCACTGATGCCTCTGCCATGGTTGTTGTTGGCTGTGGTAGAGGAAATTCAGGGGAAGAGGTGCAAAGCTTGTGGTGGTAGTGCACGTGGATGTGGTCATGGTTGGAGTTCCTTCTTCTGTGAGTACTGTGACAGGAATAGACACACTGTGGACCGATGCTGGGTGAAGCACGATTACCCACAGGGTATGGATCCACGTGCCCATCAGGTATCTGTAGAGGAGACTACTGAGGTGCAGGAGAATGATAGCCAGATCACTGTTTCCAGAGTTGATTACGAGCGATTTATGGTTCTTCAGGGATCTACTTCTACTTCTGTTCAGAGGTCTGCAAATACTTCTGTCATGTCAGTTAAATCCCAAGCTCCTAACTGGCTTGCGGATTCCAGTGCCTCTTCTTACATTATTGGTGATACTACCCTCTTTTCTTCTCTACGGGACCTTGTTACCCCATTTCAAGTTAAAGTGGTTGATAAGGGTTTATCACCAATTACTGGGCTCGAAAATATCTCTATCTTTAACACTTTGCCCTTTTTTAATATCATGCATGCTCCTAAATTTGAACTTAATTTAATGTTTATTAGCCAAATTACCAAAGATTTGAGATGCCAAGGAGTATTCCATGATCAATATTTCTTCTTATAAGACCTCCAGACAATGAGGCAGATTAGTGGAGGACTGATAGAACGATCTCTACTACCTACATATTCCTCCTTCCAGTATTGATGCTATTTGTGCCACTACCGCTCTCCAATGACACTTAAGGCTTGGTCATCCCAGTTTGCATGTTTTGCGTCGTCAGTTTCCTATGCTGTTTTTTCTCGATGTTTTGAGATGTAATGCTTGTCAGTTGGGTAAACACCATAGGTCTTCTTTTCCACCAAATAATAAAAGAACTAAGTCTACTTTTGCTCTTGTTCATGCTGTTGTTTGAGGTCCTTGTAGGGTCAAGAGTGTTAGATAATTTCGGTATTTTCTTATTCTTATGGATGATCATACCAAGATGTCCTGGATTTTTATGATAAAAGAAAAATCCTAAATCTTTGATATTGTCAAAAATTTTATTGTGGAAATAAAGACTCAATTTTCTACGGTTAAGATTTTTCAAAGTGACAATGAGTTGAAAATTTTAAATGTCAAGACGCTTTTTTCAAATCTTTTTGTATTATTCAGTAGACCACTTGCATTCATACTTCCTAACAAAATAGGGTTGCCGAACGCAACCTTCGACATCTTGATGTAGCCCATTCTATTATGTTTCACATGAATGTCTCGTCACAGTTTTTGGCTAATGCTGTTCTTACTGCTACTTATCTGGTGAATCAAGTTTGCTCCTCTGTCATACGGGGTAAAACTCCGTATTCTTTGTTGTTTCCTAGCAAGGATGTTTTTTCTGTTACTTCTATTGTCTTTGACTGTTTGTGTTTTGTTCACTTGCATGAAGTGGATAAGATATCTCCTCGCTCTATGAAGTGTGTATTTCTGGGTTACTCCATGACCCCAAAAAGGTACAGATGTTATGACCTTGTTTCACAGAGATTTTTTGTTTCTGCTGATGTCACCCTTTTTGAGAAAATTCTATATTACCAAAAACAGGGGGAGGAACCTACTAAGCCATCATATGAGGTTCCCCTTCTTATGTCCACTAAGCCACCATAACCCACCGAAACACCTATACCCAGGGTTGCTCAGCTTGATCCAGGTACTTTTCCGTATCATCCTGAGATTCCTGATACAGATACTTTTCCTAAGCATTTCCAACGTAGGACCCAAGATGTTTCTCAAGTGGATGAACCACTATCTACTATTTTTGCTCAGTTCCTACCAATTGCTGATGATTTGTCTGAGAACTAGGTAATTCCTACTACTAAAGACACTACTCTAGACCTTCCTATTGCACAAAGGAAGGTTCCACGTTTTTGTACTAAATACTCTGTCTCAGTTTATGTCCCTTGACAGCCTATCTACAGTTGGATGCTAGTTTTCCCTGGTCATTGACGGTGTGCAGGTACTGCGAGATCATCATAAGGTCTTTCGAGATCCATCTTGAACCTTGGCAATGGAGGAGATGGCAGCTTTACAACCCCAAGGCACGTTAGACCTTGTTGATCTATCCCTAGGTGCTACTGTTGTGAGGTGTAGATTGGTGTACACCCTCAAATGTCGTACTAATGACACTATGGATCGGTACAAGGCACACTTGGTGGCTAAAGGATATACTCAGACTTTCGAGGTTGACTACTTTGAGACTTTTACCCCAATATCTCGTTTTAATTCTGTTCAGATACTGCTATCTCTTGCTATCAACAGACATTAAACCGTTCATCATATTGATATCAAAAATACCTTTCTGTATGCCGATTTAGAGAAGGAAGCCTACATGGAGCAACCACCCAGCTTCCCTACTAAGGGAAAGTGTCAAAAGGTGTGTAAACTGAAGAAAGCTATCTATGGACTAAAACAAAGTCCTAGAGCTTGGTTTGAAAGGTTCAGCAGGGTGATCCAGGATTATGGCTTCACTAGATCTTCTGCTGATCATTCTGTCTTTACATTGCATAAAAAGATAGATTCAGTCATACTTGTGATGTATGTAGATATACTTTTGACTGGCAGTGACAAGGCATAGAGGAAACGAAGAAGATACTACAGTCATACTTTGTTACCAAGGATTTAGGCTCCATCAACTATTTCCTTGGTATTGAGGTACAACACACTGGAGGACTTGTGCTATCCAAGCGTAAGTACGTTCTTGACATGCTGAGACATGGGTGTGCTGAGGTGCAAACCAACATACGTGCCCATGGATGTATCCTTACTTATTGCAGATAATAACAATCCTTTATTGCAAGATGCCACTGGATACCGTGCAGTGATTGGTAAGCTATTGTATCTAACTGTTACTCGTCCTGACATTGCCTTTACTGTTGATAGGTTAAGCCAGTTTATGCAGTCGCCAAGAGAAGTCCACTGGGATGGTGCTCGCTAGATTCTCAGGTATTTGAAAAGTGCACCTAAGAAAGGTCTCCTTTTCAAAGATAATGGACACTTAGATATTTGTGGATGCTCTGATGTAGACTATGCAGAAGCTCATGAGGATCGGAAATCCACTATAGGATACTGCACTTTTGTTGGAGGCAATCTGGTTACGTGGAGTAAGAAACAAGCAGTGGTATCTAGATCTAGTGCTAAATCTGAATACAGGGCCATGTCTCAGATTACTTGTGGGTTACTCTAAGTTTGTTCCATTCGGGAAGACCTTGGAGTGCATCTACCTGATCCTATTCCGATACACTGTGACAACAAGACGATCACCTTTATTGCAAATAATCATGTTTTCTATGAGAGAACCAAGCATATTAAAGTGAATTGTCATTTCATCAGAGAGGCCATTCTGGCTAAGAAGATTTCTACACCCTACATATGCACTGAAGACCAACTGGTAGATATCTTCACTAAAGCACTTCTCAAGAAGAGCTTACATTATTTTTGTTCCCAACTGAGCATGTTTGATTCTTATGCTCTAACTTGAGAAGGAGAGTTGAGTTATGTATGGTGGGTCTTTTTATTATTTTGTGTAGTGAAAGGGTATACTTGTAATTCTCTATTTATAAGTTCTCTATATAAAGAGGCCTAAGGTCTCTTTGAATAAACCATTCATTTCGATCCTACCAGTGATCATGTAACCTATGTGGCTACCATCACCTAGCCAACATGGCTCTAATGGCTCTAATCCTACTACAAGCATCCAACACATGCTATGCCATAGCTTTGATTGCTAATGCTTGTTTGGTTCTTGTGATGCTCATCATGAAGTCCTTACACCCAAATTAGGTTGTTGGAGAAAATAATGCCTTTTAATCAAATCGGGAACTTGATCTTTCTTATATAGAGAGTAAAGTTAGAAAAATTACATAAAAGACCTAACCGAACTATACAACTTCCTAACATGAATATAAAACTAACTAGGACTCTTAAACTTAGTAACAGACTCTAATCCGAAAGACTAATGATTTTCCTAATACTTTAACATGATCAACCCTGGTTCTTTTTTTCTTTTCCTTTGAAAGGTCAACCCTAATTCTTTTGAGTAGACAACCACATTCGCATTCTAAAAAAGAAGTCCCAAGGAGGCAAAATGACTTGTTGATTCTAACTTTGCACAATCCTGATATCCATGGAAGATGCCATTGTTCCTTTCCCACTAAATTGCCTACGAAGTAAGCATGACAATTGACTCCTAGCAAGACTGGAGGACAATTCCAAAGCCAATCTTTTCCCACTCTGGGACAATTTCAGTTTGAAGAAAGAGACTCAAACAAGTGCTTCGTGCCTTCAAGTTTGTTGAGAGGAAAGGTGGAATTGGCTTATTCATAGAAACCCTAGCCTCTTTATATAAAGAGGTAAAGGGAAAATTATGCAATAGTCCATACAAGAATAACAATTAACAAAACAAATAATAAAACATATATTCTAGCACTCTTCCTCAAAATGGAGCATATATATCGATCATGTACAACTTGTTGCATAAATAAGCATGATACTTTCATGGAAGAGCCTTCATAAAAATATTTGCCACTTGCTGCTCAAAGGATGTAGTAGGAGTGCAATTTTTTCCTTTAATAACCATATTCCTAACAAAATGACAATCCATCTTAATATGCTTTGTGCATTTGTGAAATACGGGATGGGAGACAATGAAGGTAATTGACCTATTACCACAAAAACATCGAAACTAGAAGCTTTACTTTGATTCCCAAATCCGTCAAGAAATTGACTATCCACATAATCTCGCATGTTGTATGTGACATAGCTTGGTATTTCACCTCAACGTTAGATCAAGCTACCACAGTTTGTTTCTTACTCCTCCAAGTTACGAGATTGCCCCCAAGAAAGGTAACATATCGAGTTGTAGATTTTCTATAATACATAGATCTTGCATAGTCTGCATTAGAGTAAGTGCACAAATTCACATGACCATTATTCTCCATATACAAGCCCTTGCTAGAACCCTTCAGGCATTTTAGGATCAAGCAAACTACATGGCATTGACCATAGCAAGAATTCTCCATAAATTGGCTCGCTTGGCTACTTGTAAAGTTGATGTCCGATTTAGTGACATATAAGTATAGAAACTTCCCAAGAATGCCTTTATATCTCTTATCCTCAAATAGAGGATCATCTTCCTCCTTCATTCACTACTACAATTCCACTGGAATAGACAATGACTTGACCTGGTTCCCAGCTGACCAATTTCTTTAAGGAGCACCAGGACATACTTTCTCTGTGATAGAACCATACCACTGAAGTTTCTAACTAATTCAATGCCAAGAAAGTATCTAAGATTGCTTAGGTCTTTTGTTACAAAAGTCATCTACATAAAATTCTTGGCTTCTTGAATTCTGTAACATCATCACCAGTGAGGATCATATCATTAACATAGACAACAAGAGTGACCATACCAGATTTCCTACACCTAACAATGACTGAATGATCAGAAGTAGATCTTAGGAAATCAATCCTCTGGAATTCATAACTGAGTCTCTCAAACCACGCTCTGGGACTCTGTTTCAGGTTATATATCACCTTCCTGAGTTGGAATATCTTCTCCCCTTAACCACATAACATGGTGGTTGTGTGATGCAAACCTCTTCCTGCAAATCACCATACATAAAGGTGTTCCTGATGTCTAGCTGTTGTAAGGTCCACTGTTTGTTTACTACCACTAACAATATAAGGTAGACATAATAGAGCCAAGTAATTGGAGAAAACGTATCAAATTAATCAACTCTATATGTCTGTGTATAACTCTTTGTAATCAATCTAGCCTTCAACCTTTCAAATGTCCCATTTGGTTTATACTTCACTATATAAACCCATTGATAGTCAACCACCTTTGCTCCATTAGAAAGATTAATCAACTCCCATATGCCTTTGGTAACTAGAACATTGATTTCTTCATCCATAGCCGACCTCAGGATGCTACATTGCTTCAAGGCAATTCCTTGGAACCACCATTGTAGATAGAGTTGTAGAAAACTTCTTCAAAGTAGGGCTAAGTTTGTCAATAGTAATATAATGTGACCAAGGTTGAAGAGTACAACTTTTTACAGCCTTTCGTAGAGTAATGGGTGGATCATCAGACTGTTGAGGTGAAGGAACCAGATCAAATGCTGGTGGAACCTGTAAGGTAAATGGGTTGTCTTCAAGAGTTTCAACATGCATGGAAGGAAGAGGAACCAACACATGATCCTTAGGGCAACATTGATAGGTACGCAGAGAGGGGGTATCCCATCCAAGGGAGGTACCCTCATTAAAGAGGAATGGTGCCCTCTCAAAGAAGGCAACATCAGCAGTAACATAATATCTTTTCATAATAGGATCAAAGCAGTGATACTCTTTTTGAGAATGAGAGTATCCAAGAAAAACACACTTAACAAACCAAGGATAAAACTTATCGGCAACCCCAAAAAGATCGACAGAATAGGCATAACAAAAAATCCAAAGTGCTAAGCTAAAAAGTTGTAGAATCCAAAATGGGACTTTGCCATTAAGAATAAATGGAACCCTGTTTATCAAATATGTAGCAATAAGAATGGCATCCCCTATAAGGGTTTGAATTCATACAGACCTAATCAAGCTAATCCAACCGTTATTAGATTGCGATGGCCTAAGGCTTAAAGCTTAATTTACATCATTGGATAAGTTACCCACTTGTGTCTTGTAGTTAGGAGCCATTTGTGATAAAGGAGATGTTAGAGATTTTTTTTGAAAGGAAAAAGAAGGTTAACAAGGGATGTTAAACCCCCAAAGATTCATTAATAGGGTAGATTAAAAGCTTTAGGTATTACAAAAGTGAGGATGAGTGGTTAATGCCATCAGTAAGCAAGTGTTCCCCTCTGAACACATCAACATTGCGCTTCATCCAAATGCACTAGATAAGAGTAGTTGCCCTCCCAGTAGTCCTTGAATCGATAGGTGAAGAATGCAAACTCTACCAAAAGGAGTGAGTAGAAAGAAATGACTCGAATTAGATTATTCCGTAGCCCTACCTCTCAATATATAGAGAGGTGTAAAACGTATAGTACCACTCATCAAGAAAATAAGAAAATAAAGACTAAAGAGATGTCATAAAAAGACAAGAGACCGAAGGAGCTCAACACTCCCCCTCAAGCTGAAGCATAGATGTCAATCATGCTCAACTTAGAACAACAAATATCAAATAATGCTTATGGCAATGCCTTCACAAAGATGTTTGTTGTCTAGTCATCTAAGGAGACATGGGTGTAGATGACACCTCTCTGGATCAAGTCACGTGTATAGTAACAGTCAACCTCCATGTGCTTGGTCCTCTTGTGACACATGGGATTATTAGCAATGTAGGTCGCTACCTTGTTGTCACATCCTATCTCCATAGGTGCGCCAATAGGTATATGCCAGTCTGCAAGAAGAGATCTCGCCCACATCATCTCTAAGGTAGTACATACCATGGCCTTGTACTCTGGCTCGACACTAGACCTGGAGACAACAGGCTGCTTCTTGCACTTCCAGGTCACTAAGTTTCTTGCTACATAGGTGCAGAAACCTCTAGTAGACTTCCTATCTGCCAGACACCCTACATAATCAGCATTTGAGTAGGCTACCACACACATAGAGGTTCCTTTCATAAATAAAATCCCTCTTCCTGCTGCTTTCTTCAGGTACCTCAACACCATCGTTGCAACATCCCAAAGCTACCTAATAGGTATGTCCATGAACTAACTCAATTTCCCAACTGCAAGAGAAATATATGGTATAGTAATAGTTAGGTACAAGAGCTTGCCCACTAACCCTCTGTACTGCTTGCTGTCCACTGCCTCAGCCTTCTCATAGTACAGATGAGTCTTGGGATCCATAGGGATATTGGTTGGCTTTGCTCCTAGCATATCAGTCTCTTGCAGCAAGTCAAGGATGTACTTCCTATGGGAAAGTACTACACCTTTCTTCCAGTGTGCCATCTCAATCCCAAGAAAATATCTTAGCAGTCTCAAGTCCATAACAAAACTTCCTGCAAGGCGTTCCTTGACCTCAATGATGCCAGTCCCATCAGCCCCCATGATAATTAAATCATCAACATATACTAGAATTACCATCATGCCCTTCCCTATTTTCCTAACAGAATGATTTGAAGAGGATCTTTGGAAGCCAATCATCTCAACAACCTCTGAGAGCTTCTAGAACCAAGTCTTAAGGCTTTGCTTCAAGCCATATATAGCTTTCTGCAGTCTGCAAACCCTGGAACACTCTCCTTGGTTCTCATAGCCTGGTGGTTGCTACATGTACACCTCTTCCTGTAAGTCACCATAAAAGAATGCATCTTTTACATCTAGTAGATGAAGAGGCCAATCCTTACGAACATCTACAAAATTGAGAATACGCACAATTAGGAGTTTGGCCACAGGGGAAAAAGTATCAAGAAGTCTACGTCAAAAGTTTGCATAAACCCGTTTGTTACAAGACGGGCCTTATGCCTGGCAATTGTCCCATCGAAGTTGTACTTGATTGTAAAGACCGATCAACACCCCATAACTGATGCTCTATTAGGCAAATCTATAAGTTCCCATGTGCCACATGTCTAGAGTGCAGCCATCTCATTCTCCATGACCTCTCACCACTTAAGAACCTGTATAATCTTCTAGATTCCATTCGCAAAATTACATTTTAGATTTCACGTAAACATAAATATTCACAAGAATCAATAAGATTCATTTCTCAATTTTGTTTTTGAATTATTTGCCAAAGGATGGTCCAGATTGAAATGCTCCTTCCATGTTAAGTCTCGATATTGTTTTTCCATACCTGGTCAATTCATCTATACATGAAATTGATGTGTCACACATCTCTCATGCAAAAGCAAGCGCCCATTACTAGAAACTCTATTTTATCCACGCCAGACTCTTGCATGGGAGAGTGGTTGGATAAGAGGGATGTTGAGTTCAACAGTGAGGTAAAATTCACGAGGGTGGATTTGCTCGACAAATGGGAAACACGCTTATCTATTTCTTGATATTTCTCAATTGATGACTATGAAATTCCACACTATACCTCCAATGTTCCATTATTTGATGAGAAGAGTTCATATCTAGTTTTGTGAAATGCTCCCTTTCTTTTAGAGAGAAGGGTAGCATTGGAAGTAAGAAGTATACTAATTACGAAGTTAGTTGTTAATTTTTGGTGGTTTATTACATCAATTGAGATGTGATTAGCGGATGGTGATATGGAAATTCATGTTGCAATTAAAAAAATTTGGTAGAAGTTTTTAGTGTCACATTGGAAATGGGCAACCTCTTAGTGGGTATAAAAAACTTTTCCCTCTCATAACTGATGTAGCAAAGCGCAAAAAGTGGGGTTGAGAACCACATGCGCATCCTGCCCTGAGCCAGGCTCAAGCTCAAGCAAGAATCAACTTGGAACTTAGACTCTTTTGCTACGATAAATTTCTCTAATTTCTAAATTAATTAAAATTTTAATTGATCAATTAATTAATTGGTTTAATTAATTATCATCCATTTAATTCTATAACGTCTTCTATCGACATGCTCTTTAAAAATGGTGCGACGTTACGAAATCACCCACACATTCCTCTTCTCGTCATATCTCTCTCTCTCTCTTTGTGTACACTGTATGTAGATTAATTGACCACAACTCAGGTTAATCGATCAATTTGAGCAAGGTGTAACAAGATTTTAACGATGTTTGATCAATCAATTTCCTATTTTGATCGATCCACCAACCTTTTTTTAATTGATCAAACTATCTCAGTTGCACTCTTTTAAGGTAATTTTCAAGAACCATGATCGGAGTTCTTAGATCGTGGTGGTGTGATTGTCGTATCCTAGGAGCAGATCGTCAAATCTGTTGCATTGGTATTATGGGGGCGAATCTTCTCTAATGAAAGTCCTTACATGGGTGCTTCAATTGGATCATGTCTCAACCTTATCTCTGTTGCTTTATTTTATGTGCTTGTACATGTGGTTATTCTATAATTCTTTCTAGATCTTGCATTCTTTGTTATTTGAAATCAATAATGGCCCTGGATCTTGCCTTTCTTTGTTATTTAAAATTAATAATGGCCATGTTTTTCTGTCGAAATTACATGGTTTAATGAACCTAATGTCGTTTCCTATGATACTGATCGATGTTCTTTACTACAAAAATGAACATTCTCCTGTGGATCGCATTTACATTTGGGCATATTTGATGATTTTGGTAATCTTCCATGTTGTAAATTCAACATTAACATCATGCGAGTTCTCGGTGGAAGTTCCCTTCCTAAGATTAGGAAGATTCAATGCGGATGGTATCTACTTAGGCTTGCTACTAGTGCAGCTCCACACATAGCCCTTGTTTATGTAACAAACAAACAACATGACAGAGGCTAAATAAGGGCATCAAATCGACAATGGAGAAAAAGATGGGAAAAAAAAGTTCGACAATCTTGACTCTCAGATCCACCTCCAACGACAAAGAAGCCATTCAAGGAAAAGGACCCAATGGCCCTTTTACGAGTGTGGAGTGGAGGGGCACGTTTAGTTTTAGCTTGAAAATATGGTGGTCAACAAAGGAATGCTGAGAAGTATCAAGAGATGGGCAGCAAAGTTCATATGGGATGGTACATCACATGTTGTGGCTTAGGAGGATATTTGCCACCCCCTCGTGGAAGTGGGTCTTGGACTTTGCGTCTATAAGGAGCTCAATCTGGTTGTAGGCTACAACAAGGTATAGAGGTTCCTTTTGGCTAATGACTCCATCTAGACCCAATGTATGAAATGCTATGGGGACTTCCTTAACACATAAAGGAAAACTCACAACTCAAAGATTTAGGCCCATATGGTCAATCATAGAGACATGATCCTATCCCTATTTTATGGTGCTAATGGTTAGAATTGGCTATGCGACACAGCAAGATGCCTTCTTGTCCAAAAGATCTGGGATGTTGTAAAAAATAAGGGATCCAAACAAGAATTCTCGAAGCTAATATGAGGCCCTAAGCACATCCCAAAATGGAGTTGTTGTGCTTGGCTAGTGGTTTGGAACAAGTTGATCACGAGGAACAGATTGAGGGACTTGGGGTTTACTATCGACACCCATTGCCTCCTCTTCTCAAACTTATTAGATTCTACCACCGACTTATTCTTTAGATGCCATTATTCATCTCAGGTGTGGTCTAAGGTTTCGGAGGAATTCATAAGGTACTCACCTCCCATCCACTCTTCTCTACAAGCATGGAATCAAGCAAAGGAAAACAAATTAAGGAGGATCTCCTTGTAAGAACATTTTTTGAAAAAGGAAAAGGGTAGTTATCCAGGATGATAACTACCCAAATCCTTGTAAGAATATTAACTACCTCCATCTGGCACATCTGGAAGTAGAGAAGTGTCAGAGCATATGGTAAACCTCACATTCCACCTATTGTCATTGCTCATGAAACTATCACTTGTTTGCACAATCTCAATTGATATATCCCTTTAGTCTCCGTTACCCACTATATGATGTATTAGATGGGAGCAAGGCTGGAGGCCAACCAAACCTCTCACGAAGGAACATGTGAAGAAAAGGTGCTTCGTGTCTTCCAATCTGCCACCACAGAATGATGTAGAAGTCATCAGAGTCTAAAGCCCAGAGGCACCTGTAGGAGTGAGTAACAAGGCATCTCTTCCTCACTAGGCACATAAAGAACTACACCTTTAAAGGTAGGCGCATTCCCCAGATCTTCCTTAAGTCAAAAGTGAGATCCTGATCATGCTCTTGAGTCTCCTCTAAGAAGCATAAGTATGCCTTCCTCAATGAGAAAGAGCCATATTTCCACACCCAACCATCACGTCCTTACCCAGGAAGTATAATGTGAAGAATCTAGAGCAACATGGTGAGGTCTTCTAGTCGAGCCTCTGAGAGTGAGTCAAGCATCAGGGGTGGCCATGAGTCACTTGAGAAACAATTTGCCATGAAGGCCAAAGGGAATGTAGAAAGTGTTGCGAGTCCAAGGTAGGACTCAGAAAGAACCCTGCCAAGGACCATGCATGGAACCAAAGTCTGAAACAGGAGCCGTCTCTAAGAACCACCCTACAATCAAGCTGAACCCTCAAGATCTTCTGCAGGCTCTTCCAGAAGAACAAAGCACCTCTAGTGAAGCTCCTCCTTTTGTCCCAACCAACAGTGTCCCATAGGACTCACAAAGGATTAGCTTCCAAAATGCCTGGTGAGGTCCCATAAGCTAAAGGATCCATTTTGTGAGAAGAGAATCATTTATCAGCTACAAGTCTAAACCCCCTAGCCCACCAATCTCACAAGGCGTATACACCTCTTCCCAAGCCACGAGAGGGATGTAACTATTTCCCGAGGAGGAAGACCACAAGAATCTCCTCTGTATCACATCAATCCTCCTCAAGACTGCTACTACTATCTTGAAGACTGAAAGATATGTAGTGGAAAAGCAAACAAAACAAAGGATATCAACACTAGGCATCCTCTAGAGAGAAGTCTAGCCACTCAATCCTCCTTAAGACCACTGCTAGTATCTTAAAGATTGAAAGATAAACAATGGCAAAGCGAATAGAATAGAGGATAGCAGCACTAGACGTCCTCCTTTGGAGAGTAAGTCTAGCCACCCAGCCTTGTAGCCACTGCTCCAGTCATTCAACAATCAAAGTCCAATCTTTGGCAATGACCCATCCAAGTGACGATGGAAAACCTAGATACTTGATTGGACACTGTAGCTGGTTGGTCCCTAAGATATCACCACATCGCAAAATTGATTCAACAAACATCCTAAAAGGAAGGAAACCTTACTTGTATAGGTTTACCTTCAGACCCAAAGCCTCCCCAAAGGCCTTAAGAAGAAGTCTCACTGCTTTGACCTCAGACATAGAGCCCTCAAAAAAGAAGATGGTGTCATTCGCATACTAAAGGAGAGGAACAATGGTTCCCACTGCTAGTGCCAGAGCCCCTCAAGAGGTTGATGTCACAAAGGGTGTAATACACATCTGCAAGGAAATACACAGTAAGGACAAAAAATATAGGAGTTAAGGGACAGATATTAAAGAATTTAGGAAAGACAATTTAGGATTAGCTAAAAGTTGTGCTTTATCTCTTTCTATTTTTAGATATTTAATTTGATTAAGATTGATGTAATTAAGTTTGTTTCTATATTTAGTTAGTAGGATTAGGATTGGGATTGGAATTGCTTATAATTCCCTCTCTATATAAAGAGGGATTATGATCTTTTTTTCAAAAATTGTCATTATAATAAAATTCCAGATCTAAAATTCTCCAACATGGTATTAGAGTGAGAACAACCCTATGGAATTCCTTGGACTGCCAACCCTCTCTCCTCTGCGTGTTCTCTATGCGCATGTCATTGCCGCACTTCATCTCCGTGGTCGCAGCACACACACACAGGACTATCTGCCCACCATACCTCTACTTGTGAGTCTTCTTCCTTCGCACACAAGCCACGCAAGCACAATCGTCTCCAGTTTACTTCCACACAACTAAAGCGTTTGTGGTCTCTCCTAAGAAGCAATACCACCTCCTCTACCATTGCCATGGCTGCAGCCCCTACTACTTCTCCAAACAAAGGCGCTAGGGCTTCTGATCCAACTTCTGGCTTGTCAGATGAAATTGATGACTGGTAGGGACTTTGAGCAAGGCTCTCCCACCTCTACTACTACGTGCTTGGGAATGTTTTCCTCCCAATGTGTGGTCACTACTACTACTACAACCATTGTATGTGTGATCGCTATTTTTGCTACAATCACTATGTCTCATTACTACTCTGCTACAACAATTAGTACTCTACGGCGACTGCTACTTCTGCTTCAATCTGCATTACCTTGTGGTCCTTCGACTGCCTACATTAGGGGGGAATTCTCATTTTATATGCCTCCTTCAAGTTGGATGTATGTTCCAACTTAGGGGGGTTACAGAATTTAGTAAAGAACAATTTAGGATTATTTAAAATTATCTTTAACTCGTTCTATTTAGAGATTTGATTTTATTAGGATTGATGTGATTAAGTTTGTTTCTATATTTAGTTTGCAGGAGTAGGATTAGAATTACTTGTAATCCCCTCTCTATATAAAGAGAGAATAGGGTCTTCACTTTTCATAAATTTTTATTCTAATAAAATTCCAATGCTATAATTCTCCAACAGGAGAGTTTGAGGAGCTCAAGTTGAGCTTTTTTGGTGGGAGGGTCCCCTTGCAAATGACCCACTTGATATATAAGGGGCCCAATTGCACATAAGACCCAAATCATCCAACAGGAATCACCACCTCTCCTCCATTCCAACCAACCTTATCTCTTCTTCCTTATTTCTTCCACCAAGCTCCATCTCCATCCTTCTCCATCAAGCTACAACAAGAAGGGAATCTAAGGGGGCACTTGAAAGGTACAAATTCTAACCCTTTGCTTCCCTATCATCTCTTCTCTAATTCTTCCTTTTTGGTGTAAAGGGGTGACTTGAGAAAAGAAGGAAGGTTGCAGCAGTAGCTAGAGCTTCTCTGCGGTGAAGCATGACCTGGACGAGGATTTAAGGCAGCAGCAGGAGGAAGAAAGAGGAGAAGGCTGCTAGCCTACTGCAGATATCTCTCAAGAAACAAAGTGATCTTGGAGTTCAAGATGAAATCCGAGGTAGAGCCATCATTCCCTCTTTTGCTGTTCTGAACCATTTAGGGTTTGCATGCATGTATGGATGATAAATGAAGCCATGATATTGCTAGAAGTTGGATTTTTATTTGCATGAACAAGTTGTAAGCATGCATGAAGAGTATTAATGGTCTCTGATTGATTAATGGGTCTTGAACTGGGATTTAATGAATGGATTCTTATTTTGTGGGGGTAGGAATCATGTTTGTAATCCCTATTGTGTAAAGTAGTACATGAGAGATAGAGATGGATTTTGGGGTCAAAAGGAATGATTAGAGGCAATGGACCTACAGCAAGAGGGATACTGCAGCAGCTAGTACCAATACTGACCCTTAGTACTGGTACCAACAAGGGGCAGAAACCCCAAAAGAGGGCTACGGGGCCCTAGTACTGATACTAAAAATCAGTAGAGATACTGGTGCCCAAAACCTGTATAAATCAGTTGCTGAATTGATAGCCTATGAGATTGATTAGAAGAGGAACTTAAGGAGTGCATTTATGGAATTTCTGTTAGGCCCCGTTTGGCAGAAGTTTAAGGTTTAAGATTAGCTAAAGTTCAAAAAGTCTTAAGGAGAGGCAAGTGAATGGGTACGAGGAAGGTTAGTGGGTGTAGATATGATAGTAGAGTTGATATATTATTATTGATTTTTATTTTTATTTATATTAGGAGTGGGTTGATAAGATAGATGCGATAGATGAGTGTGTTGGTGGAGGTAATGTGATGGGTAGGAGCAAGTTTTAAAAAATGCGAGGTTGTACCGAGGCGGTTTGCCACTTTACCTTTATCGAGGCGAGTCGTAAGCCTTGAGGCGCTCGATGTGTAAGTTTCAATTTTTGGATGGAAAATAAGAAAAAATGATACAAATATATACTATTAAGTGCTAATAATGAAAAAATAATGTAAAAACACACTTTCATGCTATTTTTGCTTTATCACAACATTTAAATGTCCATTTACCGCATAGTACAATATTCATAAATAAACTAATATAACAAAATTTAAATACACATAAGTACCACACAATATATAAACTCTTCAAAAAGATTAAAATACTAAGCACATAATAGTACTAAAAAAATCAAAACAATATTTTTTTTTTTTTAGAGTAATAATAATAAACATGCCACAACAAAATTTAAGTAAACAATTACCACATAACCTCTTAAAAAAAAATCAATTTAGTGATATGTAAACTAACCACATAAAATATTCAAACATGCTTTAACATAACTACACAGCAAAATAAAGATACAAGTAATAAGAAAAAATATAATGTGTAACTTAGGAGAGGTTGAGATTCTTACCAACAATAACAAGAAGTGAGGTTGAGACTTAAAAGGAGAAGGGGGCAACGATGGACAATAGAGAGGAAACAAACTACTAAGGAGTGGTATGTAGGGGAGGTGACTCACAACTTGCAATGCAGCAGTGATTAAAATGTCATTGGCATGCCCCGACATTTCAACGAAACGAGGGTTTTTGACGAAGTGTCATATCAACACGACATACTTATCAAAATGTAGGAATGTCTCCGGCATGCTGACGAAATTATCGGCATGCTGACGGTATGTCAGTTTGCATTGTTACTTGCTACTAGGTCACACGCACGTGACGCATGCCGCATGCCATTACTAGTGTTGGCTGTTGGTTGGCTATTGCTGGGCTGCATTGCTACTACTATTGCACGAGTTATGTATCACATATCGCCAACTTGAATGATATTGATGATCCATACTATGGGGGGCTCCTCAAAACCTACTTTTGGTTTTTCAAAGCCTATGCATTTTTCATATTGCAACATTTTAAGTCATTTTTAGTATTTTCCTCAAAATTTCCTAGTATCAACAATATTTCACTAATATATCCCATTTTGAATTAGCATTAGCACTTTTCTTCTTGTAGTACTTAATTTTAAAAATAGCTATCCATTTAAATAAAAAGTATAAACAGGGTTTAGGGCTTAAATACAAATATTTATCCATTTAAATAGTTATTCTCAAAATTTCAATTATTTTGACCAGTTCTGTCATTTTTGTCGACATGCGTTAGCGACCTCTAGCATGTCCTCGACATGCCTCTGAAATGGATTATTTTTTAGGCATTGAAATCGTCGAAATCTAACGTCGAAACACGAGCATTTCCACGGCATGTCAACGAAATATGCACTTGAAAATTTATCAAATTGACGTAAAAATCGACATTTCAAACCTTACAATGCAGCAACGACGATCGACAATAGTAATGTAGGAGTTCAAAGATGGAGAACGACTTGCAAGAGCTAAGGGCGGCAGGTTTTTTAGGGCTTGAGAGGTTAAGGCCATTGTTTAGGCTCAGGTGATAGGTATAGGATTTAAAAAAAGGATTTTATTTGCTTTATTAGGTCATATGTAACTTACATGACCTTTAAATGTGAACTTTCGACTGAGGTTGTAGCCTCGGTTCCTTCTCGCCGCCTCATCGCCTCAGCTCCGCCTCGACAAACCGAGGAGCATGCCTCACATTGCAACCTCAAGGCTATAGCCTCGGGGCGATTTTCTTCCGCCTCGCCTTGAGGCATAAGCCTCAAGCACCTCGAGCCTAGTTTTTTAAAACCGTGGGTGGGTGTGAGTTAGTGAGTGGTATATGTGATGGGTAGGAAATAAAACTTTTACATTATTCATGTCCTATAGCATTTGTAAATGCCATGTGGGATAACCCCAACTTTAAAAATCACATTACGCAGGGCTTTGAACCCTTTCTTTTCATGCTTACGTTTAACTACTAATTTAGACTTTATGCACGAATGTTTAAGGCTATAGCTCCATGAGCAAACATGGGGATGGTTGGGCTAAGCTAAAAGTAAGCTAAAAAGATATTGGATTGGGCCATGAAAGTAATGAAGGGTTCATACAAGAATTAAGTTTTAATAATCGAGATGTTTTTGGGAAAATGAATCAATTCAAGTTGTGGTTGATTGTAATAACCCAATAACCTAAGAAGGGGGGTTAGGGTGGAATTCTTGGGTGATGTTGAGGTATCTTAATCAAGGCTTTGAATAAACCCTAATGTGTAACTTAGGCTTTGAATAAACCCTAAGCGTAAGTGCTAAGGTGTCATGGACACCTTATAAAACTTAGCTCAAACCTAGGAGTTATACCTAAAGGATGTATGGCTATATATATGTATAGCTATGTATAACTGTATAAGATTAGCTAGTAAGCTAATAAAGTGGGATTATGAACCCGTAAGCGATTTTTGCAAGAGAGGTTATTATATGGTTAATAACCAAGGATAAGTGAAATGCAGCTATCTAAATGCTAAGGGGTTGTGTAGGAAACACAACCTGGATGTGATCAATAATGGATTCACAGGGAACTTCGATGGTCCCAAGGAAAAGTTGGATGGGTTCTACCTGAGATATGGACTCAAGGATTAGTGCAAGGAGTTTTGAGGTAGTAGCCTAGCTAGCGCCTGCAAGTGTAGAAGATGTTGGGTACCCTATGGGAGCTTAGATGTGAAGCACTCCTTCCTATTGGGAAGTGAGCACAAATGTTGGATGGTTTGGTGTTCCAAAACACCTAATACACATTGCTCCTATCAGGAGTTAAATATTCCAGGTGTCCATCTACTCTCATCGCCAAAAGATTCAAGGATCAATTGGACCGATACTCAAGCAATTCTATGCGGAATAGCCTTTTAGAGATCTCGAGTGTTAGGCAAAGGGTCGCTCCCTCAAGTTCGACTCATTTGATGAGTAGTCAACATTCCAATACTCGAAGCGAGTATCTTTGTCAAAAGGACATGAGTGCCTTTAATCTCTCTGAAGGCCAAGGAAGGGTTATTTGTACGAGTGAACCAATGAGGTTGGACTCATTTGATGAGTAGTCAACATTCCAATGCTCGAAGTGAGTATCTTTGTCAAAAGGGCATGAGTGCCTTTAATCTCTCTGAAGGCCAAGGAAGGGTTATTTGTACGGGTGAACCAATGAAATGGGTGCATCTCATTCTCTTCTGGTTACCACTCTAAGGGTATGAGTGGCAAGTGAATCACTTGTTAATAAAGATGGAAGCCAACTAAAGTATTAGTATTAATTAATGAGATTGACTAATAAGCTCAAACCAATGTGAATTAGTGAGGTAAAGGGATATGGGACAAGGTTAACCTGAAGCCAAGGGGGCTTGAGTGAACTAAACCAGGTTTTGGGAATAAAACCTAAGATTGAAATTAGTAAGAGACCCAATCAAGTATAGGTATAGTACACTACTCTGTTTCTTGCGAAGGTAGTACTCATTTGTCCCTACTAGGCCGATTAACTCATCCTTATATTGTAACCTACTTTCAAGAGAATATACCAAGCCACCTGTCAATGACCGCCGAATTTGTCGCCAGCTCAAGTACATTAAGGTGACGTGAAGTAGGTACGTTCAAATACGGGAGGTAGTTATAGGGAGAAGGATCCACATCTAGTTGTTAGGGTCATTCTCCTCTACGCTGCATCGACCGCATAATTGGAAAGTATTGATGACAAGTTTACTGGATCTCCTACAAGAAATGGAGTATGGCACTACTGTATAAGATTTGTTAAATCTATAGTGGTAGTTGGTACTTTTGTTTTTGTTAAGAATTCTCTAGTGTGTTGTTAATAAGTTTATCAATGCCCCACTTTTGCATTTTGAAGCCTTTTTGTTAAATGATGATTAATGATGTAAATCTATGCCAACTAGCCAAATCAATTATTTTGCAATATTGTGGAATTTTCATCTCTGTGCCATTTTAATAGTTGAAATTTCCAACCAAATTACTAGATAGAAACCAATTTGCCATAGCTTAACTATGTAATGTTAAGCAACCTAATTAAAAATTCCAACATCATTAACCTTTCACACCCAATAACCTAGCTCTTTATTGGGGCAAGGAATTTCGGGACATGACATCCTCCAGAAATGTTTAGGTACTTTCATGGCAATGAGGAGGGTTCAAACAGCATCAAGAATATGGCAAAGCTTTCGCTCAACAATGCCATTTTGTTGAGAAGTATAGGTGCAAGAGATTTGGTAAGGGTGCCATTATTTGTAAGTCCTGGACATTGCTTCGCATGAATTCAAGAGCATTATCACTATAGAAAATTTTTATACTAATAGAATAAAGATTTTGAACTTCATTAAAAAAGCTTTGGTATTATAGTATTAATCTCTGAACGATCCTTCATTAAGAGCACCCGGCCATACAACTGCAATCATTAACAAAGACAATAAAATATCAAAAACCAAACCCACTACTTATTTGACATGGACTTCAGGCATCACAATAAACTAGATGGACCAGAAGACTCCAATTATTATCTGTAAATGGAAAAGAAACCTTGTGTTGTCCCAACTATCATGCTTTATAATCAAAGGAGACCGAAGCAGAAGAATCCAGAAACATCTCTTGACTCCTAGCAACAGACGAGTGACCAAGTCGACGATACCAAAGCTCTAAATTGACAAAGATAGATGCAACACCAGCAAAAATATGAGAAATGTTGAGCTAGTATAGATCATCATTCTCAATCCCCCCATCAATCATCTGCCTCGTCCAGATGTCCTGACAAAAAATATAATATTCATCAAATATCACACAACATTTCAACTCTTTGCATAATCTACTAACCAATAATAAACTCAATGGAAATTCAGAAGCATGGTAAACATCTGACAATCGAAAAGTGGGGGTAAAACTGCCATCACCAACAACAATAATGGGAGAATAGAAGCCATTAGCTAATCGAATCGTAGTAATACTAGTAGATCTCCATAGAGAGGTAAGGGCATCCTTCTTACCAATGAAGTAATTAGATGCACCAAAATATACCACCCAAGAAGTAGAGGATGCCATGGGTAGATTGGCAGTAGTACCTGTAGATTTAGCAAATAAGGTAGAAGTAGTCTGGGGCTCTGTGGACACAGTTGTCTGTCAAAGAAGTTGCAACAAGCGTGTATAGTCCACTGTGGAGAGAGAGGGGGCAGTAACAAACGAACTCCCTTGGATCACAGCAGAGTTAGCCTAGCCAGGTCTTTCAAACTTCTCCCAACAACACTTTAAAGGGTGGTTGGTTTGTTTGTAGTGAATGCAAAGCTTATAAACTTGTCCTCGTCCACGACCACGTCCACAACTTGTTGCTCTACCTCCGCTCTTGCTAGAAGCAACAAAGGTAGAACGATCAACTAAGAGGCAATATGTGTAACAATATCCATATCAACAGCAATCTTCTGAAGCCTCCTATTGTCTCCAAATCAGGAATGTCATCCACAACAAGGATTTGATCTTTGTCAGATTGGTATCTAGAAGTCAAGCCATCTAGAAACCTATAGACCTGCCACACCTGACATTGTCTTGTCTGAGTATCACAACAAGAAGGCTAAATGACATTTAGCTCCTCATATAATGCCTCCATTTCAGTATAGTAATCAACCAATGGATGCTTCCCCTCAGTCATGGACCAAATCTGACAATAAATATTAGCCAGACAAGCATGATTAGACTTCTTGAGAATTTCTTCACCTAGCTATCCCGAATCTCATTGATTGTCTGCTTGTACAAGAGATGTGCTATAATTTGTAGCTCTATATTGTTAATCCAGGTCAGGACCATATAATTGTCCTACTCCCATTTCTCATGATCTAGTGATTAGGAGCCAGGGGTTGACTTCGTCAGAATATAGAGCTTCCTTTGACCTATTACGAAGATTTTAAACGGTTGGGAGTAGAAAAGATACTTTTAAACATCGTTGAGTTTCATAGAGATGCCCTGAATCACTACAAAGGTTGATGAAGCCATAGGTTTGACTTCAATAGTATTGAAGGGTTCGAACGTAACCATGTAGGAGTAGATGAAGTAGTAGTAGAGTCACTTTGTTCGTAAGCCAGGCTCAGAACATCAAGAAAACTAAATCATGCAAACCAATTATGAATCAAGGACTAAAGGAAGGCCTCAGATAGGGGTGTTCATGGATCGAATACCCACCCATTTCCACGACTCGGTATTAATTGGGTCATGGGTCGACCCAACTCGATCAAATAGATATCCAAAAAGATAGGGTATCCAACTTTGTCAAACTGGGTCATGAGTACTCGTCGAGTACCCAATTAACTAATTTAGCTAAAATATAAAATTTGATAAGATAAAATTAAAATATTTTTTTTAAATAAAAAATAAAAGAAAAACAAAAAATTTTAAAAATAGTTTAAAATAAATTTATTAAAAAATTATAGAAAATGTTTAAAATAAAATAAAAATTATAAAAATCAACTAATAAAAGAAATAAAATGTACATCAACATAGCTTGGTAATTAGCTTGGATTCGGTGTACGCACATGGTGAGCACACCAATTATCGATTGGTAACTAGCTTGGACTCCCACAAATTGCATTGTCCTGAGGATATTGATTAAGTCGGACTAGCATCCATTGTGCTCGTATACTTTGATCATTACACTCCAAGTGGTGTCATCTTTCTTCTCTATTTCATCAAATATGATTCTTGCATCCTCCACGTGCTTGTTCTGCACAAGCCCGAGGATTGCAACGTTGCACGCAACAACAGGCTTCTCAAGCATGTTGTAGAGCAACTCGAGTGCCTCTTGGATGAGGCGAGCATGGAGGTACCCTGTAAGCATGGTAGTCCAAGAGGTTTCATTTCTCTTAGGCATAACCTTAACCAGCTTGCAGGCAACACTAACATAGAAGTTATGGGTGTACCCAAAGATCATCCCAATCTATGAGACGACGTTCCTTTCGGGCATGGAGTCGAAGAGATCACAAGTGTTGTCGATGCGAGTTGGCGAGGCACTAGCCATTTACCAAGGTGGTTTAGGTGACGATGTCCCTGTGGAGCATTTCATCTAGCAGCTTGCGAGTATCAAGGAGGGAGGGATCACGGAGGGCACGAAGCATGATAGTGTGGGAGATGGCATTCTTCTAGGGCATGCAATGGAAGAAGGTCTTGGCGGCAGGGAGGTCGAGGGAGGAGAGCAAGGCAATTTGGGTCCTTTGGGAGATGACGATGCGGAAGGGAGGGGGCAACACCTCACGTGTGGGGCGCACGAGCTGTGGAGATGGCCAGGGATAACACAACCATTGTCTGCAGGGCTACCACAGCCTTCAGGGATTACAAGATTGGGATAGCTAGATAGGTACCCAAATTGGATGCGTCACCAAACGGGTACCCGTGGATGCCCCAATGGGTATCCAAATGGGGTCTCGGTAAGTAATGGGTCAACACTAACGAATACCTGACCCATACTTGGTAAATGGGTACCTAACCCAACAGGGTTAAAATCATTGGTCGGGTTGAGTACCCGATATCACTGGGTTAAATGAACACCCTTAGCCTCGAGTCATGACAGGTGATCCATGTGGCCTGAGGCCAAGCCAACAAGATCAAGAAGAATGGAAATTAGCACTATTAGGCTACTAGCAATATTGGCGACGCCACTGGGGATGTTGGCGATGCTGGCGGTGCTATTGGGCCTTAGTTGTGACCCTAGAAGGCCCTGGCAGCTATGCTACAGCAATAGGTGGGATTTGATACCCTCCTTAATTCCCATACCTTTTTCGTTCACCAAACAAAAAAATGAAAAAGAAAAAAACTAAGGAGCTTTTCTTTGCTGTCATCGAATTTGTAGAGACCATCGGCGAAGAGGACCTCGAACTAATGCACCACCACTGGTGGGGTCGCTGTACCCTCATCGATCGGCCATACCCTCTTCAAGGGTGAACCGATCAACCCTTCGCCGAATTAAGTAGCCAACAACGACGACACCACCCTCCACTGTTGAACTCAAATTAGGGTTCAGTCCCTAATCCAGTGGTTGTTCCAGCAAGCTCTCCCTACCATCTTCTTCCTCACCTTGAGAGCACCGAATTTGACCTATCACTAGCTAGAACCCTCATTGGAGCTCCGTCGCGGCCAATTGCTTCACCCATTGTTGCCTAAAGTGTTTGAGGGTGTTTTAGACCCTCATTTCAACCCGTGAGGGGCTCCTCTACACGTGGGACTTCTGGTCTCTCATTAACGATCCATGTTGGACACGATCCTGTGCTAATAGTGATTAGTTGAGATCAATTGGGCTATTCTAGACCCTTTAATGATCCATATCAATAAAGGGGATACCCGATTTGTGTTGATGATCTGATTTTCTTTTCAATCTGTTAGCATGTTGATGTAGACCAAGTTCTGGTTGAAGACAAAATGATATCCTCAAGTTCATCTAAAGTGACATCAGAGCATCCTTCTAAGGTTGGGGCATACAAAAGCCCTTTCTTTGATCCCATGGTGAAGTTGGATGAGACCAATTACACTTGATAGTCACAAACATTTCAGATAACCGTAGAAGGTCATGATAAGGAGCATATTCTCCTTCAACCAGAACCGAAAGGCAAGACAAGAGTGCATCCTAGAAGGACAATGTCATGGTCCGTGCATAGATAATGAACTACGTCATTCTAAAGATTAAAGATAAAATCATGTATTACAGGACAGCCATGGAGATGTAGGATAGTTTGAGGATTACCTACTCCCACGAGAACTCTAGCAAAGTCTTCCAAATTTACAGTGAGTTGTTATAACTTCGTCAAGAAGGATGCACCCTGTCATAGCATTATTTGACCCTAAAGGGTCTTTTGGAGAAGTACATGCATGTCGACTTGTGTGCACGTGTGCTTCTCAGCAGGCCTATTGCAAGGAGGTCGTAGTTCTACAATTCTCTCTGGCCTTGGACCATAGTATGCAGCATCCTAGTTACAAGCTCTCACCCTTTTCGAGCTTCCTTCCTTGGAGGAAGTATACAACAGAATGAGCAGGATTTTAGTCACTCTTACTACTACGGAGTCTGCAGCATAGATGTCTACTCTTCCTGCAACTCAGGGATATGATAGAGGTGCCCCTACAACGAGCGGGAGGGGTTATGGTTGTGGACCGATTAGGAGAGGATGCCTCACTTGCACTTACTGTGGCAGACCTGGGCATATGGAGATCAATTGCTGGACCAAGCATGGACAACCACCAATGGCCAATCAGGCGATTGCAATCAACTGATATTGTTGCAATGCCCAAGGTTGACTATGATGAGCTATTTCGATGTCTTAGCTAACACAGGAGACACCTGTTGAAAATGAGACGCTTGCTTTTGCCTTACCCTCAAGTACAGAGTTTACTTTCGCGTTGCAAGTTGATGGTCAGTGTTACATCGATTGGCTAGTTGACTTTGGAGCCTCAGGACACCTTAGTGAAGATCGAAGATGTTTTCGCTACCTTAGATCTGTCCCTTCAGGGAAGACTATACAAGTAGCAAATGGGAGACATTCCCATATAGCTAGATGGGGGAGGTTTCAATCACTCCAACGATGAAGTTGCCAGATGTTTTATTTATGTTAGATTTCCCAATTAGTTTGCTCTCTATTAGTAGATTTACTAATGATCTAAATTGTCGTGCGATCGTTAATGCCCAGGCTTGTACTTTTCAGGATATCCTGATGGAGATGACAATTGGTGGCGGTCGTAAAGAGGTAGGTGTATATCACCTGAACCAATCTCCATTTGCTACTACTTGCTACAGAGGTGTTGCCTTTTCTATTGAGATTTCTTTCCAATGACACCTCTAACTTGGCCATCTTCCATTGGACAGGCTCTGACAAGTCATCCCACATATTTCTCCATCTACTGCCATTTCCTACGATGCTTGTCAGCTAATCAAGCATCACTGTACTTCTTTTCTTGCTAGTCATAGTCTTAGGTCCAATGAGATATTCCAGTTGATTCATATTGATGTGTGAAGCCCTAGTCGTATTCCTGATAGGTTGGGTTACCATTATTATTTGATCATTGTTGATGACTTTTCCTATTTATCTTGGTTATTTCTGTTAAAGAATAAGTCTGGTACTGTTCTTGAACATTTCATTTTGGAAATAAAGAATCAATTTGGTACCTTTGTTAAACTATGCATTCTGATAATGCTCTTAAGTTTTGTACCCAACGGTTGTCCATGTTTTACAAGTCACAAGGTATCATACATCAACTACTTGCCCCCACACCTCCCAGCAGAATGGAGCTGCAGAGAGAAAACACAGACATATACTTGATAAGGCTCACACCCTACTGATTCACCATAGTATCCCTTCTCTCTATTAAGGAGGCATTCTTACTACTTGCTATTTGATCAATAGGATGCCTACCTCTATAATACACGAATAGATTTCCTGGCAGGTTCTATATCCATATGGTAATCTCCTCATGTTCTACCTCAAGTGTTTAGGTGTGTTGCTTTTGTTTACATTACTACTAATCGGGATAATCTTACTCCTAGGATTGTCAAGTGTGTGCTTTTGAGATACTCCCACACTCAAAAGGGGAATCAATGCTATGATTCTACCACCAGGAGAGACTATATCAATGTCGATGTCACCTTTCATGAGTCGGTCCCTTACTTTTCTACATCTGGGCGGAGTCTTTCTCTTGAGACTACTAAGGCACCCATGCCTATTCTTCTAACTCCCTCAGAGGCTATCCCAATCACCAAGTCTAAGCCACCTCTTCTTGAGCTTGTGAGGTATAGTGATCCCCCCGTTACCTATAGTCTTTCAGTTACCTACAGGCAGCACCCCTCCACTTTTGCTTCGACTCCTCCCCCGCTTCAGGAAAGCACAAAGGTTTTACGAACTGATGATGTCTTAGCTAGTGATGCTGATACAGGGCCAGTTTAGGTTGATAATGGTGCTCCACCTAGTTCCTTAAGCCATACAAATGATGCATAGATTACTAATATTGTACCAGATGATATTCAAGGTTTGATATATCACTGATATATCGGTATCGTCGGGTCTGGGCATATTTACATCATATGTAGTATCTTTTTTTCATGATATTGATGATATATCGCCGATATATCGGGCGACATCTCCAAAATATTGGCAATATATTGCCGACAGCAGCCACTGTTAGGCAGGAAACCTGGAGAACTCGCCTGGCAGGAAAGGAAATCCAAGAAACTAACTCGCACGCCCTCACACAGACGAATTGGGGGGCGAGAAAGGTCCGATGGGAAACCTAAGAAAGATACACTGAAAAATCTGAGAAAGCAAACACACACGCACACACACGCAAAATTTTGGCCTTTAATGTATTGACTTTCGTATTCAATCTATCGATTTTCGTCTTCTAGGTATTTCTTTATGATATATTAGTCACTAAAATATTAATTTCCATAAAATTTGTAATATTTTCTTATATTTTTGCTTTTCTGAGCGATTTCCCCAAATTTCACTGATAGCTACGAAATATCCCCAATATATCCTCTTTTTGACTTGTCGATACGATATCGATATTTAAAACTTCGATGATATTGACTTTCTAATTACCATTTGGAAGGCACCATGCAGTTGTGCCAGATACCTCATCTCTAGCGATGTATCTAAAGAGTTTCCGGGGAGTACATTTGCTAAGTTCAACAGTGCCTTGTCCAGTATATACATTCCCCCCTCTTACCAGCAAGCCATGCTTGATCTAAATTAGAGACAAGCCATGAAGGATGAGATGGCTGCACTCCAAACACATGGCACATGGGAACTTGTAGATTTGACTAATGGAGCATCGGTTGTGGGTGCTAATGGGGTTGACAAAGAGCATGGAAATGGAACCAACTGCTCAGAGTAAATTGGGCATGAAGGTGCAATGACAATGGTTGCAACATTGCCCCCACAAATCAAGAATCAAACCACTTTTTTTTCCCTAGACGACGGTGAAGCAACAAATATTTCTACATAGCCCATGTGGTCAGCGACAGGTGTCATTTATCATTTCAATTATTTATGTGATGAATTCCCATTTAATTCTCCAATTCGTTGTCAATTGGAAATTTTCCTTTGTGTTGAAATATAATATTCTCAGTTATTACAATCTCTACCATCCTTCATCTTAACTATCTATCTCACCTCTGGGTGAAGGTAGGTAGAGGATGCCCACCTTTATTATAAACATTAGGAATATTATCAGGATTTATTGTGATGATACCTCAATAATTGGAAAGATTTGCATACCCTTTAATAAGGGAAAAACGGTTATGCCCATTTGTCCATCGAACACCTAGATATATATAGCTCCTCAAGGAAATATGTTTAAATGCTCATGCAATGATTTTCTGATACGATTCACATTTTTTCTGTTTGCCGGGGTTGAAATAATGGATATTCTTGGCCCATAAATTTCTTATGTTTAAATGATTTGGACATAACTAATGTTTAATGGATGGTAAGGCCTATATAGTTTCACTGAAGGATAATAGTTCTGAAATAGCTTTTGCACATGTGGGGTAACCTCAATTCTCATTTGGTTGCCTCCGGAATGCAGAATGGGAGGGAATTGATAGGGAAGAATTAATGTCAGTTACCTCTAAGGGTTGGAATTCTTATTCTAGATAAGTTAGATTCAAAGGATACCTTTCATTCCTGCTAACTGAACCGGGATATTCTTTCTTTTTGAGCATATCCCACAACTGAACTAGATCTAACTGCCTAACTACAGGCAAAGTGTGCTCGAATGTGTGATGAGCAACATATACGTTCTTGAATCATGCCTTATCTCCAATGCTCCCATAGGTCTGCACAGAGATATGATCCACTCTTTGGCCACAGAAACCAAATAGGGTCACCGCGATTCGGCGACATTTTGGCCCATAAAGGTGAAGGGGTTTTTAACCTGAAATAAAAATCCCTGTTATGGTAATTAGGGATAATCAATCCTTAATTACCTTAATTAGGAATTTTCTTCACTTAGTGGCATCAATACTGATCTCAACATCATCTAACCGTTGTGTAATAATGATCTCAACATCATCTAACCATTGCTTAGTAGACATTACATGAGCCAAAAGAATCCATCCTTTTAAGTTTGATCCTTTTAAGTAGCATGAATAATTTCTAAGTTGATTAAGTGGTAGTTTTGTGAGATTAGTTTCTTGGTAATGGAATGTGCTTCCAAAGTTGCCCATGTTCCTCATCTAGTTACTAGATTTGCAGATGTAATTTCTTAACTGTCAAAATCAAGGTATCAAATAAGAAAAAAAATTGTTGGATCCATACTTAGTCCCATAGGAAACACTGTTTAATGGATATGACCATGAAAATCTAAATCAATATGAATTTTTTGCTGCATCCTTGAGTTACTTAACCATTGTTTGTTGCATTCAAGGTTGCAAATGCAGCCTTAGTCAACAGATTATCATATAGCACTCGCATTAATTTTTTTAAAGAAAAGGTTGTAGTCACAGTAATTAAGTTTTGCCCATATGGTTTAAAGAGAACTGCATCAGTGCATGAACCATATGTATTTTGAGATTTTTTCTTACTAGCTACCAATAAATGATTTCATTTATTCTTTTAATGAAAAAGGAAGCAACTAAGTTGTCAATTTCAGAGTGTTTCAAAATTTAGACCTCCCTTTTTGCCCCAAAAAACCTTAGCGGAATCACTATCCTATCCTAAGGTTCAGTTTGGGCAGGAGTATGTAATCTAAACTTTGACAAAAGTGATGCATTTTCTTACAAAGGGCAAAGTAGAATATATATTAAGCATACACTAGCAACAACGTACCAACAATAGGAACACAATAATAGGAGGCATTGTGCTGTATGATCCTCTCTTTTACATGAGTCAGTTGTTTTGGTAACTAGTTTTCAATTGTTTCAATTGTTTTGCCACTTTCTTCATGTCCCTAAACCTCTAAATTTTTTCAATCTTTCAGCATGACTGTACGCCTCTCTTATAATTAGGAAGGATGTCTAGCTCTTTTTGCAACTTTAAGATAATATTCAATGAGGTTTTTGTAATATATCATCAAAATATACACAGATGCATGTGTATTCCATTTATCCATTCATATATATGTCTTTGTTTGCACAGATCTGCACAAGTTTGGTTTATGATGTTATTCCTGGGAAGAAAGAAACTTGAATTGGCAGCATTGCATAGTTATCCAAGGCCCCCTGTCCAATCTGACTAGTGCATGCTTTTTCTTCTTTTTCTTTTTTGAGAAATTGACTGGTGCAGTTTTAAGCAGATGAGCAATAAAATGGTGTCTTATTTGGGACACCGACTAAAATTGATTCCCTAGGCTATACTTGAGTTAAAATTTTACCCATTTTGATCTCATTGAAAATGGAGAATTCTTCTGAACCTTTAAATGGATTTCTAGCTAGTTGAGATTTATGTTACAATATTACTATTTTGATCCAAGTTATAGCATACAGAAAAATCTGAAACAGGGGCCGGAATTCTCTTTTATTTGGTGCAAACTGTAATGTGTGATGGCTTATTTGTTCTGGTGTGTTAAAGTTGCATATATGGCTTTAAGAAAGGTAAGTTACTGTAATTATCTAGAGAATAATCATGAACAAAAATAATGGTGCAACACTTTAAAACAAGCTAATTTCATTTTCCCCTTGAAGATGATTCATAGACGTCAAATACAGCTTAGAGTGTGACTGCCAATCATTTTCAGAATGTTATAGGCCTTTGATAGTTGACAGTTGACATAGCAGTTTGGTGAAAGTTGAGGTAGGAGCTTAGTGAAATGACAAATGCACTTTAATACTTTGGCTATCTTATGGATTACAGGATTACTTATGAAGAAGGTTTCCATTGATTTATGATGCATCAATTGCACAGGGATCTTCCTAGTAACACAAGAATCTGTTGATGAGCGTATTTTGTGATTCTTATGGTGATTTAATTGATTGAGAGGAAGAAGGGTTATTATCAGTTATTCTTCATTCCTTTTTGAGATGTTTGGTGAAACTCTTGAAACAACTGTCCCCATTGTACAAGCGCTCTTGTGAAAAGTGGTCGAATTTGCTTCTAATCTCACATTTTGAGCTGTTCTGGCATAATTTGAAAATCAACTTCTTCTATTGGACTTTATAGCATACTAATAAGCACAACATTGGCAACATCAATAATAACAAAAACAATCCCATTAACAACAAAAACAAAAACAATGAAAAGAATATCAATTGGAAAAGCATAAAAAGAAGATCATATTTACGTATAGCGATCGAAAAGGGGAAAGTTGATAGAGAAGATGTGGGGAAAAATTAAGAACCTACAAAGAGGCAAAAAGAGGTTAGATACAAACATGCTAATGAATCTCATATCACATTCACAACAAAATGAATAAGCCAAAATGAATAAACAAAAGTTAAATAAGCCAAAATGAAGTAGATAGGTATAATTTGTTTAAAGGATTAAAGAAAAATGAAGGTCTCTTGTTTGTGACAAAAAAAGAAACAAATTAATCACTTCATATATTCCCTAAGACTAGTAAGCAAAATCAAACATTCGTCTACCAGATGTGATTTTTTTTTATGGGGTAGGGGTGGAGGGGAGATGAAACTAGAAATGTCAATGTTATTTAATCAAAATATCATCCTAAAGCTAAAGCAAAAATATTGAAGGTTGAGGGATGAAAATTTTTTTTAGATGGAGGTAAACCAATCATAAGAATAACACCTAGACTCATCAATATAAAGGCCAACACCTAGCCTAACAACATGCATACAAAGGAAAAGAAAATAACACTAATAGAAAAGAAAATGCTATTGATATATTGATATAAAGGCTTGTATTGCATACAAAGGAAAGCTTCCAAAAAAACTTTTTCCCTAACATTCAATGTATAAAACTGCTAAACCCAACATCTAAAATGCAAAAACATGGTTTCTTCTCTTATCTGAAAAAAGCTCATATGGTAGAATCAAGCCTCTTAAGCAATCTAGAACAAGCTCCAATATAATTATAGTAAAATGCCTAAACCAATATGCTCGTAGTTGTTTGAATTGCGGGATGCCTCAATTAGTGGTGAGGGACTAAACTAAGTTGTTATCATGTAAAGAGGCTTTCAGGGGGCTAGAATCCAAATGGATCCTTCCCCATGGATCCAAATGGAATCTAGATGGACAATTTCCAAAATCTCAATCACCTACAGATGTTTCTATAAATTTCAATCAAACATAGAATGTATACAAGATATTAGCAAGAGGGTTCCATGCTCCTAAACAACAATCATAGTAGCAATCATGACCATCTAGGTCATTTGAACTTTTAAAATAGGTACTGAACTTTTACCAAAAAGAAAAAATACATTGAATTTAAAAGATTGATTATCGGTTGTTCATTTGACAAAACACAGTGGAGATGCTTCCCCTTTGGACCATATCTGGAATGTAGTGGCAGCCAACTTTCATATTTTTGGTGCACTTACGTAGTGGCTTTATTTTCATAAATCATAGAAAGGCCTGCTATTGATATTCGAAAGAAGTGAAGGATAAACTTTGCAAACATCTACTAAATAGCTATCTGTGCCATGGCAAGGTACTTAGATTTAGCACTAGATTTAGAAAATGTGGTCTCTTTTTTGCTCTTCTAGGTAATGAAGTTACCTCCAACACAATTACATTGAGTTTCCAATCATTCTGCACACATAATATCCCACTATATTAACAGATTGTCTTTTGATGAACACTGAAACTGCTATTAGAAGGCATCGACACAATATGGGATGCTGAAGGATCACGATAGCCGCATCTTGATGCATACAAGTAGGCTTGTCATAGGATGATTAAGTAAGATATCATGATAGGTAGGCATAATATATAGGCACTTCTCAACGAAACATATAAAGATCTAAAGAAATACTTGCTCTGAATCTCTATCATGAGCAATGGCTATTTGGATTCATTAGAATATTTCCAAAGCATTCCCATCTCTACTTAAACCAGCAGGGCAACATTTATTCCCGAAAATGGTGAAATGATCCCAAATCTTTGGCTTGCATTGCATGTGATACGGAGAGTGCAAAGGTATTGGCAGTTTAGCGTTCTGTTCTATTTTCTGGAGGTACATGGTTTATCAAGGCACAGTAAGAGGGTGTTCTTGGTGCACCAAGACTTATTATAATTTATAGGAGACAAAATAATTGGAGTGCTAGCCAGCACTTCCGAAGAATTTCTAACTTCTTAGATGAGCGAAATGGAGAGAAACTAGTTCTGTCAACGCGGTTCTATGTACGTTGTTTTTCACATCTCTGTTGTGGGTTTTTGGCTTTTTTACGTAGATAAAAAAGTTTTAAAAATGACTGCTCCATGTTTCCACAATGCAAGGTGTTGCTAATAAGTATACGATCATCTAGACATGCATGTGGCATAATAATTAGGGTCAGAGGATCACTGAACTGAAAATCACACACTGAGTTTCCTATATGAGTAGTAGAACATGCAATGCGAGGGAAGTAAGAAATAACTCTCTACTCCATCAAGCATTTAAGGTAGATTTCTTGAAAACATCAGTCTTGAATATCTCAAGACCGTAGTTGAAAAGTAAGAAAGGCAAGAATTCGTCATCCGTTCTATTGGGCTGCGCCTACTACCGGGTCTATTGGTGGATGAACCCACTTCATATGGGTTTTGTTGCTGCTGCACACGAGTTAGAGTGGGAAATTAAATGGTGAATAAGGTTATAATGCATTCATACTCCCAGTAAAAATTAATCCAGCATCAAATATAAAACAAATAAATCACAACCAATACTTTCATATCTACAATGCTTCATCTGAGTTATCACATCCAGTCCATCATTAATCCACTAGCAACCAAAAATAATAACAACAGGAACAACCCAACATCAAATGCAAAATAAATAAACTAATATTCGCAATTCCCTACTGCAATACATCAACTTATTATCACATGTAACCCCGTAATTATCTTACAACCAAAACAAACACCTTTTCACATAAGCCTTGCTACAAGTTACCAGTCTAAAAGCTGGCCTTCAACTGGACTCACTTCATTAATCAAGCCAAATTGAACTTGGCTCACCTTTATAAAATACCAAGCATTGTGATGATACCTAAGTTAAAATTGGGTCATAGCGTGAATTGTCTATGGTACAACAAAGATCTAAATATTCCTTTTCTTTCCATAGTTCATGTGTATTGATGGATATATGATTTTAGTTTATTTTTACTATAGTAAAGATCAAATCATGTCTTAGACCTAGGCAAGCCACTCTTCTTTTGAAGTTGTATTAGAAATTTAACATTAGTTTCTTGAAGGTTATGCTATGTTGAATTATGCTAACTAGTTAGATATGCTTAAAACTTCTGATCTCAACTAATTTTTCAAAGTGCAATAGGATATTGGTGCAATATTATATTTATCGGTTAAGAATAGAAAGAGTCATAGGTAGCAAAAATCCTTATAAGATAGATAAACACAGAAGAAGCTCCAAGTAAATAGTTCAACTGCCCACCATTGGTGTATAATCAAGAGTTGTAGTCATTTTACTGAATGTGCCACATACATTACACAAAATGCTAGGATTTTGGCTAGCCATTACATGCTATGCAGTTCATTTTATACTTTCCTAATGCAAGACCTTGAAAGGATAATATTAACTCTGATTAATATATCTATCTTGGCATTAAATGATTGCTGTTTTACTCTATCAAAAACCTTGCTCAGAAACTGTCTTGCTGATTGTTTTGATCAAAGTTGTGTTTCATTATTAAGTAATGCAATGAAACATGTGTAATTGGCATCATCATGAATACTTTTCCACTCCGCTTCTAGAATGCCACCTCAAATTGTTATTATTGGTTCATTCAGTAACTCTCTTTTTTCTCCAGATCCCGTTTCTCTTGCTCGAGACCATACTATTAAAAAGCAACTAACAGATTCTGGTATTGACGTCCAAACTTTCAATGGTGATCTACTATATGAACCTTGGGAAGTCTACGATGAGAATATTAAGGAGATGTGGAACCCATAAATCCCGGTCCTCGCAGCAAGCAAAGATCAGAACACATAGCCCAACATCTGTAGATCTACTTAAGTTACCAAAGATCTTATCAGATCCGATCGAACACATATCTGAACAAAGGAAAAGACCTAATCAAGTAACCAAAGTATATAATCGAGCATCATCGATTAGACTCTAATCAAGCAAAAAAACAGACACCAATAAAGAGAGAGCGAGAGAGATCGAGTTGGAGAGATCTAATCGACCGTAGATCTAATTGAAGGAACAGTGAGAGACATTGATAGAGAGAAGTCGAGTCAGAGAGATCGAATCGAGTGGGAGAGATCTGATCAGGTTGAATCCGATCGATGGAAAATAATGGAGCGATTTGACTACGGATTTTAGAAACCTTAAAAGGGAAAATCCAAGCGACAGACCAGATCTGAGTCAGAGATCGATCTAAAACCCTAAAACAGATCTCTCCACCTTTGGTGATCGTCGGCGAGAGCAAGAATAGAGAACGAGGGACAGCATTAGCCAACCTGAGTCGACGAGAATGTGGAGCTCGATCAGGGGCGGCGACTCTGAGGGGAGAGAAGTAGCGTCGACTCAGCGGAGGTGTTAGGGCGTCGTAGATCGATGTGAGGGGTTGGAGTGGCGCCAAATCGGGTGGTCGGAGGAGTGGCGTCGACTCGGGCGGCGAGGGAAGAGGTCAGGGAGGAGTGGTCCAAGGGTTAGCAACGTAAACAACATGAAGCAGACATGTTTGTCCTCGTTGTTTCCTTTCCTTTTTTTTTTTCCCCTAAAGGTACGTATTTCACATTTGTCCCCCATTACTTTTTTTTTGTTTAAAGGTGCCTGCCGATGCAGTATGTAATAGTGGCAACGTGTAACAGAATCTATAACGATATATATTTAATGTCAATATAAGAACATGACATAAAGAGGAAACCAATTAAATCATCTTTATCTCCACAAGAGCACATAATTCACCATCATCTACAACTCTTATGAATTCACTTTAGAGATAATTAGAGAATAAGTACTTATGTTTCACCATAAAGAAAAAAAAAAAAACACTTACATTGATACATCCCAAATTTAAGTTTATTAGCTACATTTACACTTACATTAGAAAAAGAAGTTCATGAAAAAATAATGAATATTTTGAAATATTTCAAAGATCAAATACTAACTATGGATAAAAGTGGAATAAAATGAAAATATATAAAAAAAAGTATGGTAGTTAACTCGTTCTATAGTTCACATGTTTTCCACATGCCTATCAAAAAAATTAAATATTATCAATAATATTTGAAATATAATTAAATATCACCAGTGATATTCACATTGAAAAAATATGTAAATTATTTTTATTAATGTACATTTATGCAAAAAAATTATAGCATATTTTTTGAAACAAAGCTTTAATATTACAATAATGAAATTTCAAAGAAAGGTGAATTTCATATTTTTTCACTAAATAAATTATAAAATAGAAATATCATCGTTGCTTTCTTGTTGTGAATAATAATAAAATCAACTTTTAAATAATAAATTATTTAAATTATTTTGAATATTACTCTAGTAATCTTTTTCTACTAGCAAGTTGAGATTTAGGTCTTTATCTTTTTGATTGGAGCTCATGCACTCAACCATCAACCATAAGATCATTGAAATGGCTTTGGAAGCTCAACTTCCAATGTATTAATGAAATTTGAGGTTTTATTCCTCTCATTCCCTTTCCCCTCCCTAAAGAAACCCAAACTTAGCACTGTCTTCATGAAATGACCCTTCCTAAGGGTCATTCGGGAATTTTTCTAAAATGGTAGGGGTGTTTGTATAATTTTAAATCTCCTAGGTTTTAGTTATGGGATCTGCGAGGAAAAAGGGAGACTTTGCGAGGTCGAGCTCACAATTTTCCCTCCCATTTCACCCTCAACCCACACATACACACACCCAAAACCCTAAACCCCTCCCTTTATAAAACCACCCCCACCTCTCCACCCTCTTCACACCCCCAACGCCACCACACCTCCACCTTCACTTCTCCACCTCCGTGCAGCCGGCGACCATCTCCTTTCCCCCATCCCCTTGCGGTCGTGAGTGGGTGTTACAACCCGGTTCCCGAATCCCTACATGATACGAGACCGGACCGACTTGACTGATCCCAAGACCCAGTCATCCAATGAGAAAGTAACCAAAAAGTAGGAAAGTAAACCACATTCACCATGCTAAGCAACTAACAGTAACAAAAGTACAACAGTAAATAAGTAAAACTACTGCAATACACACCACCACAACAGTAGAAAAGTAACCAGGTACAGGAATATAAAGTATAAAATGTAAGAGTACAGAGATGCAAGAAACTGCTCACTACAACAGAAAAAGAGTACGACAAGAAGCTACAACTACTGGGCTCTACTGGGCCCAGCACCCTCTGCAGCCGTAGGCTCTAGCTGCTCAACACCTGGACCTGAAAAGGGCTATGAGTACACGAAATCAGCGAACGCTGAGTAGAGTGGCAACCAACTAACTAAAGCAATAAAGGTGGACAGGTAGCTATTGTTTTTCAATTTCTTTCTTTCTTTAACTAATTATTCTTTCTTTCACCACTTGGTTTATTTATCAGGTCTCTTTCTTAATCTCGAATGTTCCTCGTGGGAACGATCTTGATTGCAGTCTTTTCCGAGGAGTAAAAGGCACACGTGGTGCTCTCCTGACTGGGAGAGTCCCCCGTGGTGATCCTACATCCAGTCAACCACCCCAAGGTCACGGACAGACATAACGGTGACTACGGCACGCGCGATAAGCGCACGGGTAGCTACCCCGCACTAGCACGTGATCAGTCATTTCCGTTAACAGGTGTGCCCAAAGTACAGCACGGAACCAGTATAGGGCCTAGCCCTCTCAGTAACAAGGGTCTAGCCCCTAAGAACCAAATAATCGTCTCGCCCCTCCACAATCCGCACACCCTCGCCTGACTACCTTGGTTTACCCAGTGGACCTAATAAGTTGGTGTAGGGCGGCTAGCTGAACCCCGGGCCCCGTGGGTGGCTAGCTCTCTCCCTACACTAGTAGCCCTCCCCGGTACAGTGTACACGAGGGCCACAAAGTCGGTGCAAAGTGGCCAAACCCACTCCAGGTCTCAACCCGAAAGCAGCAAGCACCCCTCTACACTAAGAGGTAACATGCGATCCCCTTGGTACCACATACTCAAGGGTTAACACACTTCCCAACACATTTCCAGATGCATTTATTTCCAGGAGCTCAACTCCTAATTTCCCGTAGGGTTCATAATCATATTTCTCAGGCTAAACCATACCAGGTTTCATCATTTCTATTTCCATTCTCAGGTTATACATATGCAATTCATATTGCTATCATTTACATTTCCATACACAAGTTATACACAGGTAGCTCGTCTTTCCATCATTCACGTTACCATTCTCAATTTATATACATGCAGCTCGTATTATGTCATTTAACGTATACAGCAGGAATTTACATGCAACAGGTTGTTAGCACAAGTACTTTACATTTCACAGGCAGCTGTTATTTATTTACAGGCAATTGTTATCATTCTATCTACTCATTCAAGACTGTAATTCAATCATCCATTACAGACATTTCAAGTGTTTCTCGTCCTAGGATTCATGCCATATCCTAGGTTCTAATCATTCATCCCACACATGCATTTAGATTTTAATTAAATTAAGGGGAAGCCACTCTACCAGTAAACCCAAGAGTAGTGGGGGCTTGAACGATAGGTCCACGTGCCTCAGCAAGCCCCGAACCCGCAACGGAATGAGGTCCTATCACAAGGGAATACTCAGAACAGTATATAAAGTCTTCTAACAAGTAGAGGAATTCATACGAGAAACATCAATATCTTAATTGAGGAAATCAGACCTCAAACGGACCCTAAATGGACAAAAATAGTGTTCCTGACTCAAATCAGACGTCTGGAACAACCTCCAGATGTCTTAAAAGTGTCCAGTGACATACCTCAAGTCCTACACCACTCCTCAGACGTCCTGGAACTTCGTTGGACCGTCTGGACCCAGTTCCAAACGTTCGACCACCTCTCCCGACATCTGGAAGTACTTCCCATCGTCTGGTATGTCGCCCAGACGTCCGAAATGCGTGGGAGGGTGTGTTCTGTGCCTTCTCGAAGCGAAGCCTACACGAAATCCACCAAATCTTCTCAAAAAGGCATGCAACAGTGTCTCGCGCGGAGTGCCCTGCATGGCTGTATTCGCAAAGAAGACGTACCTTCGTGAAGTCTACTTCTCAGTCGTCTGGAACCTCCTCCAGACGTCGGCTACGTCGTCTGGACGTCGCTCCAGACGTCTGATTCTGAGAAAAACCCAGAACCAGAACCTGCTTCCATACTCTCGCACCGCGCTCTCTCACTTGCTACACCGGCTGCAGTAGTGTTGGGGAGGACCTCCCCGACGCACTCCTCCACCTTGTGCATGCTCCGCTCTGGCCGTGAGCTTACGACGAGTCCCACGTGAGCTCACAAGCTTGCTCTCCTCTCCTCACGCCGCTCCTCTCCTCTCACGCATCTCCTTCTCTCCGCCGTTCTCGCTCGCTCTACTGCTCTCGCTGGAGGGAATGAGGAAGGTGGCTGGGAAGTGGGGTGAAACGAGGGAGAGGAGGGGGCTTTATATAAGGGTGAGGGTTTAGGGTTTCGTCTTGCGGAAGGAGAGAGAAGAGGAAGGAAAATGAGAGGAGTGTACTGTTTGCGCGCAGCACGCGCGCAGATGCGAGCTCATACTCAAAATTTTTGATTTCCAGACGTCTGGGAAGGTGTTCAGATGTTTGGCCAGACGTCTGACCCACAATCCAGACATCTTAAAGGGCTCAACAGCATGGGTCTTAACAGTGGGGGAGAAGGAGAGGAGGGGAGTAGGAGTAGCATGGGTGAGAGAGAGAGAGAGCGTGGGCGATAGGGAAAGAGAGAGAGCGTGGGCGAGGGAAGGAGCTCAGAGGAGCTTGGGAGAGGGGGCAGTGAGTGCGGCTGGAGGAGCTGAAGGAGCTCAAGAAAGAGGAGAGCGAGCGAAGGAGAGAAAGAGAGTAGCTGTTGCAGCTCCACGGGTAGAGAGGAGTTCACGAGAAGAGGAGCTTCGTGAGGAAGCTCTGCGCGCGGACATTTCCGCATTATCAGACGTCTACAACCTCTGTCAGACGTCTGGAGGTGTTGTCGAACATCCAGAGAGGGCTCAAGATGTCTAACAGCACGTAGGGTACCGAGATACATACCATGCACAAGCCTGCATACGTGTACGGTCATATTTAGGTGCTGCATTTTAAGCTGCGCATGCGTGCGCAAGTACGACGGTGTTGGAAAGGCACATGGCACGACCTTCGAGGCACTTTAGGACATCTGGAGGCCATGTCAAACATCTAACTGCTCTTTCAAACGATCGGGAGCGGTGTTAGACGTCTGGAAGCTCCCTCAGACAACTACGAAGGGGTTCAGACGTCTGAAAAAGATGCAGGAAAGCAAGGTGAGCTACTGCATTCGTTTAAGGCGTCTGGGACTCGTCCCAAACGTCTGATTTTGGTCAAAGTGTGTGTTTTTGGGCTGGTTTAGGACCCAAACGAAGTCGATTTTATTCAAACAAAGTATCGTTGATTTCCGTTCAGAATTTTCTACTCGTTAGTGTCATACCTATGCTATTTTGAGCTTGTTTGACATATTGGTCAATGATATAGATCTCCAGTTCATAGTATACATGAGACCTGCGGAGGCGTCGGGATCTACCGTACGAGCCCCCATTCCACTCGTACACCCTGGTAGAGTGGTCCTCTCTAATACTGTGATTTAAATGATTAAAGTGCATGCTATATTAGAATGATCTGATTGAACCCTAGGATATGAAATGAACTCTAGGGCTGAGAAGGATGAATATACATTTCTTGAATCACGTTGTTATACTCTAAAATGCATGTTAAAGTCTTTACTGCTAACAACTAAATGGTTAAGTGATGTGGTGTTGCTTAATTTATTAAATCACGAGCTGCCTATTATACGATTAAGAATCGAAATGTGAATAGTGATATATGCCATATATGAAATGAAATGAGTACTGTGCATGAATCCTACGGAGAACTAGGAAAGGAACTCAAGTATACTAAAATGAATATCAAATGTATGATGGAACATGTTGCCTACAGGCTAGTTGGTTGTATGGACTTGGGTACAGAAAGTGAGCTGACCCTCGTATGCGTGGTACCGAAGAGAGCTACTATCACTTTAGTGTAGGGGGAGCTAGCTGCCCTTGGGTTGGGACCTAGGGTTAGGAATGGCCACCCTATACCGACTCCTATTAGGAGAGCCACTGTCACTTTAGTGTAGGGGGAGCTAACCACCCTGTTAGGAATGATTATCCTACACCAACTCTTGTTAGGCTCACTAGGCACACCGGGATAGCCGAGTGAGGGTACGCAGATTGTTGAGGGGTACAACCCCTGTTCTATTATGTGTTGTACTTTGGGTGTACCCGTTAGCGGAAATGACTGATCGTGTACCAATGCGGGGTAGCTACCCGTGCGCTTATCGCACGTGTCGTAGTCACCGCTACGTCACGGCCATGACCCTGGGATGGTAGACCAGGTGTAGAACTACCACGGGGTACTCTCTTGGCCATGAGAGTGTCACGTGTACATCCTATATCGTGGGAAAGCTGCATTAAGATCGTTCCCTTAGGGAACAAGTGAATTAAGAAATGTTGTGGACTCTTACTAGAAACTGAATCAAAAACACATAAATGATTTAAACAGAAATAGATATTAATACATAATTGGAAATTGTATGGTTAGTTAGCTACTTGTTCATTTATGTTTAATTGCATGTAAATGACATATACACCACTTTACTCAGCGTTTGCTGACCACAAATATATATAACCATGTTCAAGTCAGGGAGTTGAGTAGCCAACGCCACCAGCTGCAAAGGGTGTTGGGCCCAATCGAGCCCAACCATAATTGTACTTTCTTTGCTTTCTATTCCAAAGGCTCCTTTTGTTAGTAGTGAGTATCTTTAGCATGTAGTAACTATTTCTGTTATGTTTCTTTATATTTTTGTGTGATGGCTATATTGTAGTTTACCTGGTTGGAGGGGGTGAGATATGCTTGACGTAATAAATAGACAATCTCACAAAATAAGCAATCTCACAAAAGGCACAAGTATTTTTAGGGGGAAACCCAAACTAGGTGAAAACCACCACCTAACCCTCTTAAGTTAGGATTTCCCGATCGACCTAGTCGATCAAATCTACTAAACCCAGTCACTTAAACGAGGGTGATTGAACCTCAATTACAACCACACTACTTGGACCGAGGGTAGTGTACCTCAACACCCCTTCTCTTCACAAGAAGGAATTTGTCTCGCGAAGGAGACGGGAATTTGCAAAGCGAATACCCAACCAAAGACAATATAAAATACAACAATCCTATAGAGCCTCAAATTTGTAATCCTAGCTTCTATAGGAGTTAGGAAACTTCCCTTTGGTGGAGTGCGTCGAAGTGACGACGCGGATGCATAAACCACGCCTTGGCACAACAGCGCTCTCGTAACGTCGGTGGGAGAGCAGGTGCACAGGAATCAAGCTCTTTAGATGTAGAACTAGGCTTGGAGAGCTAGAGCTTTCTTCTTAAGATCAAAAGACACAAAATGATGTGAAAGTGGTTTGCTTAGTGTGTCTTGGTGTGTTTTTAAGCCAAAGGGTCCTCCTCTATTTATAGAGGCCCTAGGAAGGCATTGGAAGGCCTTGGAAGGCTTCCATAGCCGTTGGGTGCAAGACCCAAGAGAATCAGGCAGAAGTCATAATTATCATGATTCTGACAGGGCCATCAAACGTCTTGTCCTGGCATCAGACATCTGGAAAACCTTTTTAAGACATCTGGGAACTAAGCCAGACGTCTGGTTTTAGGTAGGTTTCCTTCCTGACTTGAATTGGATCGAAACAGGGTTTTAGTGAAAGTCCATTAGATGACACACAGGACGTCTGGCACAAGGTCTGGACGTCTGGAAACTTATTTTTCTGCGGAAATGGATTCCCAAGGGAGTACGACGGCTAGAAAATCTCTGAGAAGAGATTTTGGGTCAGCCGAGGCAAAACAATCATGTATTAGACGTCTAGGGTCCTCTACGGACGTCTGATACGAGGCTAACGGTCATTTCTTCAATGTTTGCTAAGGAAGCCAATGGTCCACTAATTGGACATCTGGCAAATGCATCAGACGTCTCCTAAGACGTCTGGACTAAGGTTTGAACGTCTGATTTCATCAGACAGAACTAACTAAGTCCAGCCTAAATAATCGGACATCTGAGTCAACAGTCAGACGTCTTAAAAGTTTTTATCAGACGTCTGAAATCCAGATTAGACATCTGAAAGGGCTGTCTGAACCCTATTTGGGTTTTCTAAGTTCTCTATCGAAAAGCTAAGTATCCTAGGATAGTGCAGGTGTTCCTAGGACTACTTTAAGGGTTCTTTGAGGCTCTTTAACATAAGATCTAAGACAAAAATAAAGAGCACAACAACGAAACAAAAATAGATAGAATAGGATAAAATGAAATCTATCATATTCTTCATCTCCTTCCTTCTTCAAGCTTTCACTCCTCGCGAAGTTCCTCCGCCTCTGTCAAGCTCCTCCAATCCGCCATGGATGCGAGCTCGAACTTCCATCTAAACACTTGTCTCTATTTGCAATTTGACCTGAAAACTAGAACTCAAATGCAAATGTTAAAAGACACATGTTTTGTTATCATCAAAATAAACGATTGTGGTACTCTAGCACCAACATATGTTAGTGAACATTTCTATTCCGTTTGTGGCATATAATATCTTTGAGATATTCCGTTTTATTTTCATTATTGTCTATCATCTATTTCTACTTAGTTACATTGCATGTGTGGTTGTAGAATGATTTTGTACGTTTAGTTATTTCTCATTGTACAACTAGGTCTTGGGATTTAGTCGAGGCGAGCCGTTCTTGGGTTCCGTAGGAAGTTGAGATCAAATCGTAACTCTTAGGCCTATGAGGTAGTGTTATAACCAGGGCATCAAATGTCATTTAAGACGTCTGGGAAGTGGTCCAAATGTCTGGTCAGACGTCTGGAAGCCTTCCCAGACGTCTGGAATTAAATTTTTTCGGCGTACGGGTTCGCGTCTGCGCGCATGCGCGTGCAGACTGAACCCGCCACCCTCCTTCTTCTCTTTCCTTCCTCCATGCAGACGCAGCTTTTCTCTCTCTCCCCTCGGCAGCCTTCAAATACCCTCTCCTCTCCCTCACCCTCACTCCTCCACCTTCTTCTTCCTGTCAGCGAGAGTGTGAGCGGGCGAGGGCAGCCGCAGCAACTATTGTGAGTGCGTGGGAGGAGGGGCCACTGCGAGAGAGAGAGCTCGATTGTAAGGTTGCGAGCTCGCTGGAGCAGCCAGGGCCGGCCGGCGGTTGCGCAGTAGGCGCGTGGTGCTGAGGAGGAGCTGCTGCAGCTTAGGTAGCAGGTGGACGCGGCGCAGCGCGGCCGTGCGCGACGGGCGGAGGGCGAGGAGGTCCTAATTCTGGGAAAATTTCCCAGAATCAAACGTCTGGACATACGTCTAGACGATGAAGGAGACGTCTAGAGTAAGGTCCAGATGTTTGAAAGGTATGTTATTTTTACCTTCTTCTTTCGCCTGTACGGCCATGCAACCGTTCCGCCGAAGTCTTCTGCATCTTTTCGTGTTGAGAACAGGCGCGTGTGTGTGCAGGACTTGTTCGGGAAGGTGCAAGGGCACGCCATCCCACACAGATTGGACGTCTGGGCACAGCACCAGATGACGGAGAGGGTCTCTAGATGTTTGGGGTGACGGTTGGACATCTGGAAACTAAGTCCAGACAGTTCAGCGGGCTTCTGGACGTCTGAAGAACCGCACAGATCAAGGTATGACCTGAGCTATCATTTAAGACATCTGGAAGAAGTTCCAGACGTATGATTTTAGGCAGACTGGTCATTTTTGACCTGTTTAGGGTCCGTTTGGAGTCCGTTTTCCACGTTTCAAGTCTCGTTCTTCTCAGATTTAGTTCCTCTACCTGTTTACAGTAATTGTATACTGTTCTGAGTGGCTCCTTGTAATTGATCCTTGTGTTAGGATCTCATTCTATTTCGGCTCTGGGGGTTGCGGAGGCACGCGGGCTTACCGATTACGCCCCCAGTACTCCTGGTTTTGCGGGTAGAGTGGCCCTTTCAATTATTTATCAAAAATTATGCATTTGTGAAATAATTAATAGAGTTTAGGGTATTGCATGAACCCTAGGATTGAAAAACTAGATTGAATGATAGATCCTAGGATATTGCATGAATCCTAGAACTGGAAAACTAGATTGAATGATAGATCCTAGGGTATGGCATGAATCCTAGGAGTGGAAAACTAGCTTGAATGCATATACATTGCAGTCTTGGAAAAGTAGAAATGAAACGATAACTGCCTGAAATTGGTTAACAGTTGCCTGATTATGAATGAATAATTACGGTTGGGAACATGGGCTATATAAATATAAAGCTAAAATGATGGAACCTAAATTGGCTGAGTTGAAAGAGCACGAACCCTATGGGGAATTAGGAGTAGAACTCTTGGAAAGTGAATGGAATAGAATTGGGGAAGTGAGCTGGCCCTTGAGTACGGAGTACCAAGGAGAGCGACTGTCCCCCCTATTTAGTGCAGAGCGGCGCTAGCCGCCCCAGGGACCCGCGATTAGGTCTGGCCACTTTGTACCGACTTTTGGCCCTTGTGTACACAGTACCGAGAGCTACTAGTGTAGGGAGAGCACTAGCTACTCCACGGGCCCCGGGATTCTGCTAGCCCTCCTACACCGACTTGTTAGGCCCACTGGGCAAACCAGGGTAGTCAGGCGAGGGTGCGCGGGCTGTGGAGGGGCAAGACCCCTGTTTGGTTACTGTGGAGGGGCTGAACCCCTGTTATTGAGAGGGCTCTGCCCTATACTGGTTCCGTGTTGTGCTTTGGGCGCACTTGTTAACAGAAACGACTGACCGCGTGCCAGTGCGCGGTAGCTACCCATGCCTTTATCGCGCGTGCCGTAGTCACCGTTACGTCTGTCAGCGATCTTGGGGTGGTTGACTGAGGGTAAGACCACCACGGGGGACTCTCTCGGCCAGGAGAGCACCACGTGTTACTTCTACTTTTCAGAAAAGACTGCAATCAAGATCGTTCCCACGAGGAACATTGCAGATCAAGAGAAATATCTGAGAAATAATTCAATAGTGAATAAATGGGAAAAATTTAAAGAAAGAAATTAAAAATATAACAGCTACTGTCCACCGTACTATTTCTCTTAGCTTTTAGTTGCCACTCTACTCAGCGTTTCGCTGATGTGTCACCTTTGTTACCTTTTCAAGACCAGGTGTTGAGTAGCCAGAGTCGGCGGCTGCAGAGGGTGCTAGGCCTAGTAGAGCCCAGAGTGTTACTTGTGTAGTACCCACTGTACTTTTCCTTCTGTTGTAGTGAGTAGTTTCTGTTACCCCTATACTCTTTTGTTGTAAGCATCATATTTATGTACATGTTTATTTCTTTACTGTTGTGGTGGTGTATACTATAGTTGTTCTTTTCTTTACTGCTGTATTTTGTTACTGCTAGTTATATACATGGTGAATGTGGTTTATATTACTGCTCTTTTGGTTACTTTCTCGTTGGACAACTGGGTCTTGGGATCAGTCGAGTCGGTCCGATTCTTGTATCTCGTAGGGATTCGGGAATCGGGTTGTAACAAGATGGTATCAGAGCAAGGTCGTCCCGAGAAGTGAACCAACTAACTGGAAAATAACCAATTCACGTGTTTGTAACTAGAGTAGCCACCACAACGTTTCTTTTGACATAAGCTCTTAGACTTCTTTGTTAGATATCGTTCCATATTGACATGTTTCCGTTCTGTTTTCGCGTCTCCTTGCAGGAGATGCCTCGACGCGGGACTAGCGAGGCGGCCCGCGGGCGTGGCCGAGGATGAGGTCGGAGGGGTGGGTGTGTTGAGGTCGACATTTCAATAGACCAGCCCCTACTCTCGGGCATTCAGGCCCAGGACCTCGCCCAGCTGATACGGGACATCCTGTGAGAGGAGCTCCACCTGCCGCCACGAGCGCCTCTCCCTGGGACTGCGGAGGGGGAGTCCTCTGTGGGACCACGCGACGGACGTGACGCTGGACGCGGGGGAGGGGGTGGGCTGCTACCACCCCCACCTTCCTCCGACACTTCTGTGCACGAGGCTTCTTTACCTGGAGGTGCATCGGCATCTCTACTGCAGCGCCACTTCGAGCTTTTCGGACAGTTCCAGAAGCTGAAGCCCCCCTCCTTCAAGGGGGATGAGGACCAGATCGAGGCGGAGGACTGGCTCGAGCAAATCGAGGAGGTTTTTGATACCCTTCGCCCCTCGGTGGAGTGTTGTGTGGCCTTTGCCATGTACCAGCTGGAGAGTGCGACACACAGGTGGTGGAGGGCGGTCAGGGGACAGGAGAGGGACGAGTCGACCTGCGATCGGTTTGTCACCCTCTTCTGCGAGCAGTACTTTCCCCAGACGTGGCAAGACCCGAGGAGGCAGGAGTTCCACACTCTCCGCCAGGGGACGATGACCGTGAGCGCGTACCGCACGCGTTTTCTAGAGTTGTCTCACTTCGCAGCGACAGCAGTGGCCACTGAGGTGGAGCGCCTTTGGAGGTTCACCGAGGGGCTCCGACCTGCGATTCAGGGGTACGTCAAACCCCTGAAGCTGCCTACGTTCTCGAGGGTGGTGGAGGTAGCCATGACATACGAAGAGACCAACCCGTCCGCGCAAGATACTGACAGCGGGCGGAAGAGGCCCTATCAGCCAGACTTCTCACAGGGCTAACGAGAGAGGAGACACGTGGCGCCCGCAGGAGAGCTGTCATGTTTTGCAGGGCCATCAGTGGCCTTTGGGGGCCCTCGACAGGGGCCAGCTGCTAGCATCGAACCCCCGCCCAGCTGACAGCAGGGACCCACTGAGGGCGGGAGTCGGGTTCCCCTCTGCTACCAGTGTGGCCAGCCAGGCCACATCAGGATGGACTGCCCGTCTAGGGCAGGAGGTCAGTAGATGCTTCCCGCGCCGAGCACTGGAGGGCGAGCAGGAGGCCGCAGGTTCCAGGCACGAGGAGGAGGATAGCAGTCACGGGGAGGGTACCGACCAGCAGCTACCCGTCCGACGCAAAGTGTGGCTGCTTTGTCCTCACCTAGGGCTGAGGGGCGTATCAACGCCCTGACACACAGGGATGCCAGAGCTTCGAGATCATTGGTGGCAGGTATGGTTTCAGTTTCCGGCAGACTCGTTTACATGCTTTTCGATTCCGACGCTATGCACTCGTTTGTCGCCACCAGTTTCGCGGTTAGTCTGGGACAAGATTGTGTGCTGTCGGAGGATCCATTCGTGATAAGAGGTCCAAATGGTCAACTGTTTGTAGCTGAGGAGGTATACACGGGTTGCGAGGTCAGTGTTGGGGGACACAGCCTTCCCGCTGACATGATTATGATACAGATGGAGGACTTTGACGTAATTCTGGGGATGGACTGCCTGTTCGCTTACCACGCCTTGGTGGACTGTTTTGAGAGAAAGATCGTCTTCTCCATACTGGAGTTGCCTTCTTTCGAGTTCCACGGTGAACAAGTGGACGGAGGCTTCAGGTGCATTTCTGCACTTCGGGCGGCAAGACTTTTGAGCCAGGGGTGTGAGGGCTTCCTAGCTTGTGTGGTGGCAGAGCCCAGCCCTATGGCAGACTTCCAGAGTATCCCGGTGGTCAGAGAGTACCTCGATGTGTTCCCAGACGAGTTGCCAGGACTACCGCCCGAGCGTGAGATCGAGTTTGAGATCTCATTAGTACCAGGGACCAGCCCCATCTCCACAGCACCGTACAGGATGGCACCACTTGAGCTACGAGAGCTCAAGTCTCAGTTGCAGGATCTTTTGGAGAAGGGCTTTGTGAGGCCCAGCGCATCTCCATGGGGAGCCCCGGTACTGTTTGTAAAGAAGAAGGATGGTACCCTACGCCTTTGTGTGGACTACCGACAGTTGAATAGGGTCACCATCAAGAACAGATTTCCGCTACCGAGGATCGATGACTTGTTTGACTAGCTGTGAGGTGCCACGGTATTCTCCAAGATCAACTTGAGGTCTGGATACCACCAGTTGAGGATCAAGGAGGCACACGTCTCCAAGACAGCTTTCCGCACCCGGTACAGACACTACGAGTTTCTGGTCATGCCGTTTGGGCTGACCAATGCCCCCGCTGCCTTTATGGACTTGATGAACCGGGTGTTTAGACCGTAGTTGGACCAGTTTGTAGTGGTATTCATTGATGATGTGCTCATCTATTCTCGAGATCAAACGCAGCACGGACAGCACTTGCAGATGGTTCAGGACACACTGAGACGACGTAGGCGTACGCCAAATACAGCAAGTGCGAGTTCTGGTTGAGGGAGGTGACCTTCTTAGGTCATGTGATATCTGGGGATGGCTTGGCTGTGGACCCAACCAAGGTCGAGGCAGTGCTCAGGTGGGAGAGACCGCGTACGATTACTGAGATTCGCAGTTTCTTGAGACTGGCAGGCTTCTACAGGCGATTTATCAGGGGCTTTTCACAAATTGCATGTCCTATGACACAGTTGACCTGGAAGGACGTGCCCTTCACTTGGACAAACGCCTGTGAGGTGTGTTTTCAGGAGCTGAAGGAGAGGTTGACTTCGGCTCCCGTGCTCACCATCCCAGACGGTAGTGGCGGGTTCGTTGTGTACACGGGTGCCTCTTTGCAGGGGTTAGGGGGTGTGCTCATGCAGAGGGATCACGTTGTCGCCTATGCTTTGCAGCAACTGAAGCCCCATGAGCATAGCTACCCTACCGACGACTTGGAGCTGGCAGCTGTCGTCTTCGCGCTGAAGACCTGGAGACACTACTTGTACGGTGGGACCTTCGAGATTTTCACATATTACAAGAGCCTCAGATACCTGTTTGATCAGAAGGAGCTCAACATAAGACAGAGACGTTGGTTGGAGCTCCTGAAGGACTATGACTGCAGCATTTCCTACCACTTGGGAAAAGCCAACGTGGTGGCTGACGCCTTGAGCCGGAAGGCACCCGCACACTTGGCCAGTTTATAGGTGCAGAGTTGGAGCCTCTTGGAGGAGACGGGTAGTTGGCGACCCCTAGAGTTATGGGGGCACTGTGGGGCAGTGACTGTGATGCGACAGACGAGGCCAGAGCTGATAGATCGCATCATCACAGGACAGATGGCCAACCTGTACTTGCAGTCCTTGCATGACAGAGTACGGTCAGGAGACCCGGGGGACTTCTCTTTTACAGACCAGGTGCTGCGCATGAGGGGACGGTTGTGCGTTCCAAGAGACGAGGAGTTGTTGGGAGAGCTCCTGACTGAGGCACACGGTTCCAGATTCACTATACATCCCAGAAACGTGAAGATGTACCATGACTTGAGACGCGACTTTTGGTGGAGGGGGATGAAGCGGGATGTGGGTGAATTCGTGCAGCAGTGTTTAGTGTGCCAGCAGGTGAAAGCCGAGCATCAGAGGCCTGCAGGGCCGCTACAGCCACTTCCAATGCCAGAGTGAAAGTGGGAGAGTATCACCATGGACTTGGTGGTGGGCTTACCCAGCAAGGACACGACGCAGTCTAAGTAATCGTTGACAGATTGATGAAGACGACGCATTTCTTGCTGATTCGAGTCACCTTGGGACTAGCACAGTTGGCAGAGAGGTATATCCGCGATGTGGTACGTCTACACGGAGTCCCGCAGGAGATCGTATCTGACCGGGATACCCGCTTTACATCCCAGTTTTAGGCTGAGTTTCAGCAGGCCCTGGGGACGCAGTTGAGGTTCAGTACAGCTTACCACCCCCAGACAGACGGACAGTCTGAGCGCACGATACAGACACTTGAGGACCTTTTGCGTGCTTGTGTACTGGACTGGAGGGGCTCTTGGGAGAAGCACTTGCCCCTGGCGGAGTTTGCATACAATAACAGTTATCACTCGAGCATCGGCATGGCACCCTATGAGGCTCTGTACGGACGGAGGTGTACGGCACCCTTGAGTTGGGTTGAGGTGGGGACCAAGTGGGAGGTTGGCCCCAGGCTGATCTGGCAGAGTCAGGAGGTAGTTGAGCAGATTCGCAGGCAACTCCGCACTATCAGGAGCAGGCAAAAGATCTATGCAGATCGGAAACGTAGAGAGGTGCAGTTTGAGGTTGGGGACCACGTCTTTCTTCGCGTTTCTCCCATGAAGGGTCTGTAGCGGTTTGGGGTGAGAGGGAAGCTTGCGCCGAGGTTCGTGGGGCCCTTTGAGGTTCTGGAGCGGGTTGGTCCCGTTGCTTACAGGCTTGCCCTTCTTTCCTAGCTTTCTGATGTGCACGACGTGTTCCACGTGTCCAACCTCAGGAAGTACGTCGCCGATCCCAGTCACGTCCTGAGTCACGAGAGCGTCGAGGTAGGCGACAACCTGACCTACCCCGAGCGGCCAGTGCAGATTCTCGATAGAGCCGTCCGCAGTCTGAGACAGAAGAAAGTATCCCTGGTGAAGGTTTTGTGGAGGAGCCAGCGATACGAGGAGGCTACCTGGGAGCCTGAGGCGGCGATGCGGGAGTGGTACCCGGAGCTTTTCGCGGGTACCTCTTTTCGGACCGGCTTCGGTCCTCTTTGAGTTTGTTATGCATATATCGTTCTTTCCCGCAACCTAGTTAGCGTAAGTTTCGGGGACGAAACTTCCTTTGAGTTTGTTATATTGTTATAACTAGGGCATCAAACGTCGTTTATGACGTCTGGGAAGTGGTCCAGACGTCTGGTCAGACATCTGAAAGCCTTCCCAGACGTCTGGAATTAAATTTTTTCGGCATACGAGTTCGCGTCTGCACGCATTCGCGCGAAGACTGAACCCGCCGCCCTCCTTCTTCTCTTTCCTTCCTCCTTACAGACGCAGCTTTTTTCTCTCTCCCCTCGGCAGCCTTCAAATACCCCTCTCCTCTCCCTCACCCTCACTCCACCGCCTTCTTCTTCTTCCTGTCAGCGAGAGTGTGAGCGGGCGAGGGCAGCCGCAGCGGCTGCTGTGAGTGCGTGGGAGGAGGGGCCATTGCGAGAGAGAGAGAGAGCATGATCGCGAGGTTGCGAGCTCGCCAGAGCAGCCAGGGCCGACCGGCGGTTGCGCAGCAGGCGCGTGGTGCTGAGGACGAGCTGCTGCAGCTCAGGCAGCAGGCGGACGCAGCGCAGCATGGCCGTGCGTTGCGAGTGGAGGGCGAGGAGGTCTTGATTCTGGGAAAATTTCCCAGAATCAGACGTCTGGACATACGTTCAGACGACGAAGGAGACATTTGGAGTAAGGTCCAGATGTTTGAAAGGTACGTTATTTTTACCTTCTTCTTCTTTTGCATGTAGGGCCATGCAGCCGTTCCGCCGAAGTCTTCTGCATCTTTTCGTGTTGAGAACGGGCGCATGTGTGTGTAGGACTTGTTCGGGAAGGTGCAAGGGCACGCCATCCCACACAGATCGGACGTCTGGGCACAGCACCAGACGACGGAGAGGGTCTCTAGACATCCAGGGTGACAGTCGGACATCTGGAAACTAAGTCCAGACGGTTCAGCGGGCTTCTGGACGTCTGAAGGACCACGCAGATTAAGGTATGACCTGAGCTATCATTTAAGACGTCTGGAAGAAGTTCCAGATGTCTGATTTTGGGCAGACTTGTCGTTTTTGACCTGTTTAGGGTCCGTTCGGAGTCCGTTTTCCGCATTTCAAGTCTCGTTCTTCTCAGATTTAGTTCGTCTACCTGTTTACAGTAATTGTATACTGTTCTGAGTAGCTCCTTGTAATTGATCCTTGTGTTAGGACCCCATTCCTTTGCGGCTCTGGGGGTTGCGGAGGCGCGTGGGCTTGCCGATTACGCCCCAAGTACTCCCGATTTTGCAGGTAGTGTGGCCCTTTCAATTATTTATCAAAAATTATGCATTTGTGAAATAATTAATAGAGTTTAGGGTATTGCATGAACCTTAAGATTGAAAAACTAGATTGAATGATAGATCCTAGGGTATTGCATGAATCCTAGGATTGGAAAACTAGATTGAATGATAGATCCTAGGGTATGGCATGAATCCTAGGAGTGGAAAACTAGCTTGAATGCATATACATTGCAGTCTTGGAAAAGTAGAAAGGAAACGATAACTGCTTGAAATTGGTTAACAGTTGCCTGATTATGAATGAATAATTACGGTTGGGAACATGGGCTATATAAATATAAAGCTGAAATGATGAAACCTAAATTGGCTGAGTTGAAAGAGCACGAACCCTTTGGGGAATTAGGAGTAGAACTCCTGGAAAGTGAATGGAATAGAATTGGGGAGGTGAGCTGGCCCTTGAGTACGGAGTACCAAGGAGAGCGACTGTCCCCCCTGTTTAGTGCAGAGCGGAGCTAGCTGTCCCAGGGACTCGCGGTTAGGTCTGGCCACTTTGTACTGGCTTTTGGCCCTCGTGTACACAGTACCGAGGAGAGCTACTAGTGTAGGGAGAGCACTAGCTACCCCACGGGCACCGGGGTTCTGCTAGCCCTCCTACACTGACTTATTAGGCCCACTGGGCAAACTAGGGTAGTCAGGCGAGGGTGCGCGGACTGTGGAGGGGCAAGAACCCTGTTTGGTTACTATGGAGGGGCTAGACCCCTATTACTGAGAGGGCTCTGCCCTATACTGGTTCCGTGCTGTGGTTTGGACGCACCCGTTAACGGAAACGACTGACCGCGTGCCAGTGCAGGGTAGCTACCAGTTCGTTTATCGCACGTGCCGTAGTCACCGTTACGTCTGTCAGCGACGTTGGGGTGGTTGACTGAGGGTAGGACCACCACGGGGGACTCTCCCCGTCAGGAGAGCACCACGTGTTACTTCTACTTTTCGGAAAAGATTGCAATCAAGATCGTTCCCACGGGGAACATTTAAGATCAAGAGAAAGATCTGAGAAATAATTCAATAGTGAATAAATGGGAAAAATTTAAAGAAAGAAATTAAAAATATAACAGCTACTGTCGACCTTACTTTTTCTCTTAGCTTTTAATTGCCACTCTACTCAGCGTTTCGCTGACGTGTCACCTTTGTTACCTTTTCAGGACCAGGTGTTGAGCAGCCAGAGTCGGCGGCTGCAGAGGGTGTTGGGCCTAGTAGAGCCCAGTAGTGTTACTTGTGTAGTACCCACTGTACTTTTCCTTCTGTTGTAGTGAGTAGTTTCTGTTACCCCTGTACTCTTTTGTTGTAAGCATCATATTTATGTACATGTTTATTTCTTTACTGTTGTGGTGGTGTATACTGTAGTAGTTCTTTTCTTTACTGCTGTATTTTGTTACTGCTAGTTATATACATGGTGAATGTGGTTTATTTTACTGCTCTTTTGGTTACTTTCTCGTTGGACGACTGGGTCTTGGGATCAGTCGAGTCGGTCCAATTCTCGTATCTCGTATGGATTCGAGAACTGGGTTGTAACAGGTAGCCAATTGGTGCCAGCCGGGGTCCCCTTCTCTCCACATCTTGCTTGTCCCCTATCCTCTCTCCTTTCTCCACTATGGCGCAGCTAGCTGTTCTTCACTCGTCAATAGTTGATGGTCATCTTTGCTTGTATGGTTGCGATCGACTATCATGCAAGGTTTAGGTCATCATGGTTATGCAATGTGGTGTGGTGGTGGCATTCCCTCTAGGTTTCGTCGTCGTATAGTATAAGGATACGGTCACCAGTTTAATACAATTTGTTACTCGGAAATAAAAAGTTTTCCGAGGTCGAACTCAGGGAGCAAACTATAATTCCAGAAGCATATAAATTCACAATATATATAATGTTTTACAAAAATTAAGAAAAAGAGAGAGAGAGAGTAAAAATTGCTCCTTTTTTTCTTTTTCCCTTTTCTTCTCTTCTTTCTTCTTCTCTGCGGCATGCTATCGTGGACGTGGGTGGTGCGCGAGGAGTGCACAGGAGTGGGAAGTCGGGTCGGGTTAGATCCGCGTGGCGTGTCGTGGACGAGACCCGGTGAGTAGGTGAGGGACCTCACCCCAGTGCTATCGAAGGCAACCAACCGATAACACCTTTTCAATTTATGTATGGACGTGCGCCCATACACTTCTGAGGTGGGACTAAAGTCCCACCTCCGTTCTCGGGCGCCTGTGGGAGAAAACTTCGAGCAATTGGGGCAGCAGCCGAAGCTTGTGACCCCAAGTGAAGTCCTGGATGTGTGCGCGGCTCCCTTCCGCGTCACCTGGGGCTCACGCCTGGAGTTGAAGAGACCTGGAGCTGCCTGCCAAGTAGCTCTTGCTGCTCCTCAATGGCGGCGAGGAGGGTGAAACCTGAAACATGCAAACGGCCTCGCGACCACGTCAAAAAGGTTCAGGGAGGTTTGCCCGAGTGCGGCGAGTGTAGTGCGGGGGTCAGCGAGACGCGAGAGTGCCTGTGGCCGTGCGCCTAAGGCACTCTGCGTGCGTAAGAGTGGGTGTGTTCGGGGAGTGGTTTGGAGGTGCTAGGTGGTGAAGGGAGGGTGGATTCGGTGTCAGTGAGGTGGCGCGGTGCTTAAGGGGTAGCTGGCGAGGCAGATGGAGGCGTGGAGTGGCGAATACGCCTCGCCGGAGGGCAGCCGAAGATGGAGAAGGTGGTGGTGGACAGTGATGGTCGGTGGGTTGAAATAGTAAATTAGGAAGGGGGAAATAACAGAGAGAGAGAGAGGAAAGTTTTTACCTACCTAATTGATGAAGAGGGAGGGAGGCGGCGCTCAACGCGTACCTGCTGGCGCCGGAGACGAAGGAGCCCAGAAGGGAGTAACGGCGGCGAGGAAGAGGTCCGGAGGGCGCCAGGTGGTGCGGCCTGGCGCGAGAAGACGAGGCGGAGTGGGCTCTACTGCAGGTATGGCAGCAGAGCGACGAAAGGAGGAAAGGGCCGCCGGGGCCTACGGGCGTTTTGACCGTGGGCAGAGGAGACGAAATTGGGGAGGGATCCTCGGCCAATTCAGGCCTGCAGGAGACGGCAGCCCCTGCCGCCCTTATAAAGGCGCTGGCGAGGAGAGGGTCTCAAGAGAGTGACGTGGGGAGCTCACTGGAGATGGTCGGAGATGGAGACCCATGTCTTTCGTGCGTTCGCACGAGTGGCATAGGCAGCTGCAGGTCGCAGGGGAGGGTCCCTGCGACAGAGGATGACGCCGGGAACCCCCCGTTCGTTCCTGAGAGCGGTTGCCTTAACCTACGCGGCGCCATCCTCCGCGCAAGGTCGCTGGAGGTATGGTGCCTGCGCAGGGTGGCAAGGTGGACCGTTCTGCAAAGAATGAAGGGGAAGATAAGGGGATGCATGCAAGGTTTTGAAAAGATAAGGGACAAAAAGTAATTCAAGAGGACCAATTTGTAAAGTCGGTCAAGATGGTCTTCACTTAGGCCCAAATTTTTGTACCAGCCTAATTTGAACCTAAGAAATTCAATGGTATAATTTGATTTTAGGTTTGACCACGTTTGACCGATCAATTTGTGCAAAATCCCAAATTAGGTTAAAATTTGGGCATGGTTATCAAATTAGGTTAAAATAGGTTGTAAAGGACAAATTGAAGGTTCTAAACCCTAGGGAGTATTTTTCCATGATTTTTAGAGGGTTTAGTTGATTTTTAATCTACTTAGAACCTCGTGAATTAAAGTGGATTTATTTTTAGGGTTACAGAATGTCATTTAATTCCTGGAAGTTGCTATAGCCCTTTTCAGATCAGATCATCCAACTTCCTTCCTTATTAAGCTCATTTGACCTGTGTTTAGATCTTTAGATACCCTTTTTGTGTATTGCATTGGTAAAATTACATTTTTACCCCTCATGACTTGTTTTTTTCTTCAATTCAGAATTCTCTGAGTTAGGCTTTTTTTTAGGTTTTGTAGGAGCTTCTTCACAGTTATTTAGATCAAATTATGCTAGTTAGGGTTCATGATGAGGCTCTCATCATGTGGCATGGCATGGTGGATGCTCCCTTCAATAGTGATTGCGAGTGACCACCTGTTGGCCATGGTGGCTCGTTAATGTTGGTTGCATCCTCAGTTGTTGTCTTTTGATGGATTTGGAGGGAGTTACCCCTCCATCACTTGGTGGCTGTGGATTTTGTTGCTACTGCATCTCCACCACCATCTCATTCTAGCCATCTACAGCTGATTTTCAGGTTTTTTTGTTACGGTTGTTGGTTGTTGTGTGTTATGTTGTTGGCTAAGGTTTATGTTGTGATCCTTTTGTTTTGTTATTACAATTCTATGTTGTATTGTTCTAGAGATGTGCGTGTATGTGGGCTTCCTAGATGTCATATACCTTTTTCAGGCAACATCTCTATGTAGTGTCATCACCTTCTCTTGTGGATCTTTTGCTACTTGATCATTCCATGCATGGCACCATTAGGGGCAATCAAGTGTGCATAGCATTTGTTAGGGTTTAATGTCTTATTCTTCTAATATGGTGTGCTATGTTCCTCCTTTGTAGGGAATGTACTTTTATTTGTTCCTTTTTTCAATGAAGTGCAACTTTTCAAAAACAAAAAGAACAAACAATTGGAAGTATAGTAGCCATTAGGGCAATCAAAAAAATTTTAGGTTCGATATTCGTTTAGGTTCGATTTGTCAAAACTTCGATTTAGATTCGGCTCATGAATAAACGAATCGAACCTAAACAAGATAAGTTCGATTTGTTAAATGTTCGTTAAAATAAATATGTATATATGTGTGTGTGTGTGGCATTAATACTTTGCCATCATGACATGAAGTGACGTTACGGAATCCCAATTCCCATTTCCCACCGATATTCTGACATGCGTCTATTTTTTTTTTGAAAAATCACCCATATGCATCTTAGACGAGAATGTGCTTGCGGTATATTTGATGAGCGTCTGTTAATCTCCTGCACTTTGTTTACACCCCTATCCAACAACAACAAGGAAGGCAACAACACCCCCCTTCCCCACGTTCTGCCTGCGGCTTCTGCCTACCTCGAACAAGGCAACAAGGCTTGCAGCAGCCAACACTCAACAAGGACCAAGCCTTCAAGTCTTCAACCTCCAAGGTTACTGTATGTCCACTTTCACACCTAACACGATCTCCTTCTACTCCATTCTCTGCCCCAATAGTTGAGAGCCATGAGGGTCCGGAGGCTTTAGGCCTCTAGGGACGAGGCCTGCAGTGAGCTTGTTGTTGTTGAGGATGTCCTGCTGGTTGTTGACGGCGAGAATCTGGAGGTTGGAGCCAGCGAGGGTGAGGGGAGGGGGCCGGTGAGGGCGTTGTAGGTGAGGGAGGGGAAGGTGGCGGTGGCTGACAAGGTTGCAAGTGTCGCAGGAGAAGTTGACTAGCATGGAGAGGCGGTTATGCTATAAGGTGGAAGATGGAAGGGAGGAGGTCGAGGTAGAGCTGGAGGCCGAGATATGAGGTTCATCATATCAATAAGCTAAGTGTTACGCTGTAGGAAAATATTTTGTTTCTAGATGCACTATATATAGAGAAGATATCACAAGCCTACACTCTAATATAAATTGCATGTCCATTACAAAGCTTTTCTAGCTATAAAAATCAAGGAAATGAAACCCCTCACAACGTCATCCACTGGTTATAGATACAAGTTGGTTGTAGTCTTAAGATCCATGGAATTCTTGTGGAATGGAGACACCTTGGGGTCCTTTAGAAATGTGAATCTCTAATTGTTATGTTAATTCCATTTTTTTAGACTTCCTGATGTAGTATATTTTTATGGGCATACGTAGTTCGAGTTATCTTCTTTCGAAAAGATTACTAAGTTGAACATGTTATTTGAGTATGGAGAGTTTATGGACCTGCCATTTTTCTTTATATTTAGAAATACTTATACTTATGAAACCTCTATTTTTCATCACTATAATTGAACTTCCTTCTTTGGTTTTGTGATCGCTTACTATTATTGTTGTGCACAAGTATGCAACCACCTCACACTTGCGGTAGTGTCACCTTAGAACATACTTCCATTCACCCCCACTCATATTTTTATTTTCTTCATGTTCTTTTTCTATATTCCCATTCACTCCCCTTGTTTTTTTTTTCTTCATGATCCTTTTTTATATTCTTCATGATTATTTGTGTTATAGCATTTGTCTAATTAAATTAAAATGTTAAATAGCATGCCTTATATATAATTGGTTAACTTTATGCTTATTTTTTTTGCTTTAGTTGGCTATTATATCTAATTAGAATAATATATTTATTTGGATAGATGTGTCTTTGAAAGAATCTCTATCTTTTGTTGATAAAGACCTTGTAGTTGTGGAGGAAAAAGAGCAGAATATTGATGTAATGCATTATGAATCTAATGGGCATGAAGATGAGGATGATAACATGGAAGTAAATGACGATGAAAATGTTATAAAGCCATCCGAGATAACAAGGAAAAGATAAAAAAAAAAAACATCTTTTTTCTTTCAAAAAAAAAAGAAAAAAAACATCTTTTGTGTGGGTTTATTTTGAAGATGTAGAGGTTAAAGTCTAGATAAAAGGCAAGGATGAGATAGTCATAAAAAATAAATGCAAGTGCTGTGGAGAAATATTGTCAAAGCCTTCTAGTGGAACAACTACACACATGAAAAGACATTTGTTGGAAACTTGCCCTTATTATAACATGAATCAATCAAAGAAACAATTCACACTTTTGTTTGCTTCTAGTTTAAAAGGTGAGAATGAAGAGATATTTGGTTTTTCTACGAGTGGTGGTTATGATAAAAAAAAAGTTAAAGAACCCCTTGCAAGAATGATCATTATACATGAATATTCCTTTAAGATTGTTGAACATATTGTCTTTAACAACTACTCCAAAATGCTCAATCCCAAATATGAGAAAGTGTTAAGAAATACCATAAAAAATGAATGCATGAAGGTGTATGAATCCGACAAGGTGAAGTTGAAGAAAGCTTTCAAGTCTGTGGGTCGCATCTCTCTTACTTCTGATTGTTGGACATCTAATCAAATAATTGGATATATGTGCTTAACTGTGCACTGCATTGATTCTGATTGGAAATTACGTAAGCATATCATTAGCTTTTGCGATTTAGAGCCACCACATACCAGAGTCGTAATCAATGATGTCATTGCTAAATGTATTCAAGAATGGGGAATTCAAGACAAAAATTCAGACAATCACATTAGATAATGTATCAAACAATACAGTTGTGGTTGAATCTTTAAGGGTAAATTTTGAGTCAAGAAACAAACTTCATTTGAAGGGAAAGATTTTTCACATTCGATTTGAATTTGATGGTTCAAGACAGCCTTAAATGAATTGAAAATGCAATCAATTGTATAAGAGAAAGTGTCAAGTACATAAAAAAGCCTCCTTGTTAGTTTAAATTTGGGCAAATTGCAAAACAACTTGACATTTCCACATCCAAGGGCTTACGCATTGCTTGCCCAACAAGATGGAATTCTACATATTTAATGTTGGCACATGCTTTGACTTTTAAGCTTGAATTTAGCCAATATGCTCTTAGAGGTGCTAATTACAAGTGGCTTCTAACTTTTAATGAATGGATAAATGTTGAAAAGATTTGTAAGTTCTTGAAAGTATTTAATGATGTCACAGCTATTTTTTCTAGGACAAAGTATCCAACAACAAATTTATTCTTTTCAGAGATGTGTCAAGTAAGGAGCTTGTTGAATGCCCAACTTATATCAGATCAAGATGATGTTTTTATGAGAGACATGGCCTCAGAGATGTGGGAGAAAATAGAGAAGTATTAGAATGATTGCAATTTGTTGCTGCCAATTGCAACAATCTTGGATCTACGAAATAAAATATATTTTATTGAGCTCACTTTCCCTTTGATTTATCTAGAACATGAGGTTCAACGTAACATTTAGATTGTGAAAGGTGTGTTTCATGAGCTCTACCAATCTTATATAAAAGAACTTGTACAAAGTTCAAGTGGTTTGCCTTCAAAACCTACTGATGTGTCAAAGAAGTCAGGTTTGATAGGAAGACAAATGTTTGACATGCTTGTTAGAAAAGATGCAAAGTAGCCATCTAAATTAGATGCTACTATATATCTAGAAGAAGGTCTTTATGCTACTAAAGATGAGAATGATGAGAGTAACTTCGATGTTTTAGAATGGTGGAGGTTGAATTCTATTAAGTATCATTTTCTATCCAAGATGGCTCGTGCTATTTTGAGCATTTCCATCACTACCGTAGCTTCAGAGTTAGCTTTTAGTGCTGGAGGTCATGTTTTGGATCCATATAGAAGTTCTTTAGCTCCAAAAACTATTGAAGCATTAGTTTGTGCAAGGAATTGGATTAGAGAAGGCATGAAAGACATTTCCAGTCCAACCGTAAGTCTATTCATTAAGTTTTGACTTTCTAAATTAATAATCTAAGTGCTTCATTTTTAGATTGCTATTAAATTTTTAATTCTAGTATTGTAGGGAGATTACTTAGAAGAAGAAGAGTTGCATATTTCTTTTCCTACTAAGTTGGAATCTTCTATTTAATGTACAATTTAATGAAATAAATCACAATCTATAAAAAATTTGATCTTTTTCTTAATGCTTGACTTTCATAATAATTTCTTTCTTTCAAGCATTAAGATGGTGCAATGATATGGAACTACAAAGAAGTGACTTATTATTATTTTTTCGATGTGGTGCCTCCAAACATTTATGGGGCTCTTCTTTTTTTTGCGTGTTCTTCTATATAATGTGGTGCCATGCAAACTTTGCAGTTAGAAGTTGATTTAGAAACTTGTTTGCCATCTTATGTTATGATTAGAATCATATAGTTGTCATGAATATTAGTACTATATGATTTTTTTTTTCAATGTTTAGAGTGGAACCATGTTCTAATGTATTTGTTCTTCATTTTATCAATGGATGTAAATTTTTCAATAGGTTGCTGGTGATTTAACATATTTTATGCAATGCATGATACATGACTTGTAGCTTTTAGAGGTATTTTTTCTTATTTATATATTTTCTTTTAACAAATATGTCTTGAAATATTTATGTTATAATTTACATGTTTTTACATTTTCTACTCTTGGTTTTATTTTTTTTAATTATGATTTATCATGCTTACATTTATAACAAAATATTTATGAACAACTTTAAAACAAACTCTTAAATAAACCCTTAACAAATCGAACCTAAGTTAATAACATTTTAAGCTTCACACTTAAAAGAACCGTAAACTAATCGAATCGAACATTCGATAACAAAAATGAATCGAACCGAACCTCACCTTTAGTTTTTCTTATCGAACTTGAACTAAATCTGAACCTAGAAAAAATGTTATTGAATTGAACTGAACCTAGGTAAGTTCACTCAGGTTTGATTCGTTTACACCCCTAGTAGCAAAGGAGGTGATAACAAGAGTCTCAGCTCTAGGAGAAAGGAAAAAGTTAGTAAAGTCAAAGAAGGTATTTACATATGGAGAGTTAGGAGGCAATTTGATTGAGGCTTACGGATGATGGGCCCTTCTTAGGTTCAAGAGTAGTAGGTCCGCTCAATTAATCAATTACACACAAGGAAAATAAGGGAATTGGTAACCCAGTTCCACCAAGAATAGTATATGTTTGGGAAAAGTGGTTGTACTCTTAAATTTCAATAAGTATGCAAAATCATATAAGTGCAAATAATACTCCCTTGCTCTCTATGCATGTGTGTCCTTTCCTTAAACAACCTTGGCATTTATGGGTTACACATACGTGGCATGTCACGAGAACTTTAGGAAGTGAAGATCGTGGTCAAGCAAGTGAGCAATTTTGAATAACCACCCACATCTCCATGATTCTTGGTAGTTGAAATTCGTAGGTATGAAGATAATTGCCGTTACACCGGTAGACACCTCAAGGGAGAAACCGCCTGATCTTCCAGGTGTGTGAGATTAAGCTTCTCTTTGGATGACCTCATTGAGTAGGGTCCAATTTGCTAGATTAACTCCTACTAGATGGTTTATATTGCCGGACCGACTGTTTTTCCTGAATGGCTTATTTTGTCGGACTGATTGTTCTACCAGATGGATTATTTTATTGGACCAGCTGTGATCAAACGAAGGTAAGGCTCATGAGTTAACCAATCTTGTCAGATAGGTTTTTTCCTTTACCTGCCTACCTTCAAACAGGTCCTACATTCTACTTGTTTACCCATTGAACTTTAAGAAGTCTTGTCTATTATTTATTAACGGGCCTGATGGGAACACCATCATGAGCCCTAACTAGCTCATTTTGACCCAGAAAAGAGAATAAAAGCTCCTACATAACTAACTGGAGGTCCTAATTCCATGAATAACCATTCTGAGAAAAAAGTAAGAAACAAGGGATAAAACTGCAATTTTTCCATTGTAGTACAACAACGGGATTTCTCATGGGCTAAACATAGGTCAAATGGTCTTAACAAGATAAAAAAAGTAGGTTGGTTCAAACAGAAAAGGGTTCATGTGAATTCTAGGAATTAAATGACTTCTTGTAACCCTAAAATAAATCCACTTGATTTAACAAGGTTCTGGTCAGGATAAAATTTACCTAAACCCTTTAAAAATCATGGAAAAATATTCTCTAGGGTTTAGAACCTTCAATTTGGCCCTTGGAACCTATTTTAACCTAAATTGGGATCTCAGACAAATATTTGCTCTAAATTAGGTTTTTAGGTAAATTGCCCAGTCAAACGTGGTCAAACCCAAAATCCAACTTCACCATTAGATTCCTTAGGTCCAAATTAGATTTGTACCAAAATTTAGACCTAAGGGGAATTCATCTTGACCTACTTTGCAAATAGGTCCAGCCTAATTACATTTTTACTCCTATCTTTTGAAAACCTCTGCAGACACCCCCTAACTTTGTCTTCATTCTTTGCAATTAGGTCCCTCCACCATTATAGTGGAGGGAATCCTACTCCGGCGAGATTTCGAGGGCAAGATATCTCTGATTTCTCAAAGAATCCCCTACAAAATTGAAAGGGAGATTCTTTGAGAAATCTCCTCCAATATGAACACAATTTGAGGCTCTATTTGGTATCCAATCTCTCATGCGAATGCATGAGAGATTCGAGTCTCCTTCAAATTTCCATCTCTGGCGAGCTTGCCATGCTTGGAAGCTTGGATTCCAAGCACAAATCCATCCTCCAGGGCCTATATAAGCATACCCAAATCAACCCGCATCTCCCAAGCTAGACATTGGCCAGAGAATCCTTGAAATTCGTCTCTTCCCCCTCCGGCCAGTGGCTCAGCAAGCTCCGGTGACCTCCCTCTCTTTCCCTTGTTGCCCAGCCACAATACCAGTGGCAGGGTTCTCTTCCTCCTGATCATCCGCGTCGCGCCACATCCGTTGATGCCTCTGCAGCCTCTTCATCGTCGCCATCCTCCCTCCACTAAGCTCTTCGTCTTCGGCGACGGCAATACGAGCCAACTACCATCTCTGCCTCCCCCTTCATCTCTCTACACTCAGGTAAGTCCTCTCTCCTTTCTAATCCTTTTTCCTTCCTTATCTCTTAAAAACACACATCAACGCACTCAATCATCATCACCCCTTCCAACTCCAACCAGACCTCTGGCGAGGCGTCCCCGCTGCTCCTCACCTCCATCCGCCTCGCCTACCACCCCAGAAGCTCCGCAACACTCCATTAAACATAAACCCTCACTTCACTCACCGTGCCATGCTCACAAAACACCCCCCGAACACACCCACTCTTACGCACACAGGGTGCCCTAGGCACGCACACTTCGGCAGCCCCATGCCATGCCGACCCCCGCAACACATTCGCCGTGTCTCGGCGAAGCCTCCTGAGCTTTCTAACGAGGCCGCAAGGCCATTTTTGTGTTAACAGGTGTAGGAGGTCCGCTGCCATTAATGCAAGTAAGAAGCTTGCTCGTGAACTCCCTCCAGGTCTCCCCGCTCCAGGTGCATAGCCCCAGGTTGTGCGGACTTCTCTCACACACAGCTCCAGGCAAGCAATTGGCTTCGAAGGACTTAGCAGCCGCTGCAATCAAGTGAAGACTCCTACTGTGGACGCACGCGAAGGGAGGTAGGAAGATAGTCCCACCTCGGAGAATCATGAAGCGCCGCAGTTGAATAAATTGAAAAGGTGCAGTAGGCTCTTCGCCTCCTACCACGAGGTGAGGTCCCACTCACCCTCTCACCGCCTCGTCCATGACCTTGCCTCCGCGGACTTGGCGTGACTTGTATACCTAACCCTGCACTCCTCGCCCACCACCGCATGCCGGTGGGCCTGGTCTCGGGCATGTACCCGACCCGATTACCCGAGAAAGCAGCTCTAGGAGAACGAGCATAAGAGAGAAAGAGGAAGAGAGAGCGTGCGCGGGTAGGGGTAGGTTTTGCTCTCGCAGGGAAAGGAGAAGAAGAAGACAAGGAAGAAGAAGGCGAAGGCCAGAGAAAGCTAAGGAAGGAGAAGGCAAGGCTGAAGAGGAAGAAGCTAAAGTTAGAAAGGCTGAAGGGCTGAAGAAGAAAGAGAAGGATAAGGAACTGAAGGCAGAAGAAAGATGAGCCACCAAAGAGAAAGAAGAGAAAAAGAGAAGAAATAAAAGCACTATAGCACCCATAGTTTAAGACATTTGATTCATAAAATTAGACGTCCATTTTTTGTGCTTTTTTTATATACATTGATATTCTGTGTTTATATTTATCTTTTTGCACTATAACTTTGGTTTTTATTGCATATTCAATTTCTCAAAGTTGTTCCCTTAATTTCTAAACCCCAATTTGCTCCCTGTGTTCAACCTCAGACTTAAAACTTCGAGTAATAAAATCTATTTGTTTTTGAGCGATTTCGACTTATACTACAACGCATCAATTTTAAAACACTATTTTCGCCCGTAAACAAGGCCTATAAGGCTATAATTAGTAAAATGATTTTTCTTCCTCCATCATAATTAGGCAAAAATTAGGCAAAAATTGGGAAAACCTTGGAGTCCATTTTATCTATGAAAATTGATAGATAGTTGTCGAAAATAGGTTCATTCTTCTCTAAAATGACCCTTCCCAAGGGTCGTTCGAAGTTTTCCGGAAAGATATGGGCGTGAGTGCAATTTTTAAACCCCCTAGGTTTAGGTGTGTGGGCCTTGCGAGGAAGAGAAAGGCTCTGTGGGAGAGATTCCACAATTTTCACACACTCTCTTCCCACACAACACACCCCCATGCACACACCCCCCTCACCTCTCCCTATTTAACACCCCCACCACCCTCACCATCTCCTTCACCTCTCCAAACCACCACCACCTCCACCTTCGTCCTCCACCACCTGGCGGTGACCTCTTCCCCTTCCCCGTCCCCTTGCAGCCATGAGTAAGGAAAGGAGGGAAGCTCGAGACGGAGGAGAAGGAGAGAGGGAGAAGCATGGGTGAGGGAGAGCGAGGAGCTCGAAGGAGCCCGGGAGAGAGGGCGAGGGGAGGAGCTAAGAAGAGCTCGGGAGAGGAGGTGCGACCTCCTGCAAGCGGCTGGAGGAGCTACTGCGGTCCTATGGGTGGAGGACCGCGTGAGGAGAAGGTTCGCAGGGCGCATTGCAGAAACATTTTTCCGCAGTATCAGACGTCTGGGACGCTATTCAGGCGTCTGGAGGATCCTCAGGACGTTCGGAGCTGGCGTCGGACGTCTGACAGCACGCAGAGTGCCGAGGTATGTCCTTTGTATGTGCCTGCATGCACGTACTTATGCTTTTACGTGTCGTGATTTTTAAACCTGCACGCATGCGCAGGTACAGGTCGTGGGAAAGGCACGTGAAGCGCCCTTCGAGGTACTTTAGGACGTTTGGAGATGGTTCCGGACATCTGACTGCACCCCCAGATGACCGGAGGGCGTGTCAAACGTCTGGGATCTCCCTCAGACGGTTGCGGAGGGGTTCGGACATTTGAGGAAGCGGCAGGGAAGCAAGGTGAGATTCTGATATCGTTTAAAATGTCTGGGTCTAGCCGCAGACGTCTGATTTAGTCGGTATGCGCGTTTTTGGCCCATTAGGGCCCAAACGAAGTCGATTTTGCGTAAACGAAGTATCGTTGGTTTCCGTTCGAGTTTATCTATCTGTTAGTGTCACTCGTATACTGTTTTGAACTCGTTTGATGTGTTTGGTCAATTGTATAAGTCTCCAGCTAATAGAGTATACAGGGCCTACGGAGACGACGGGATTTGCGATTCGAGCCCCCATTCCACATGTGTATCCCGGTAGAGTGGTTCTCTCTTTAATCCTATAATTAGTAATTAAATTGCATGCTTTAGAAATGTTACGACCCGATTCTCGAATCCCTACAGGACACGAGATCGGATCGACTAGATTGATCCCAAGACCCAGTCGTCCAACGAGAAAGTAACCAAAAAGCAGGAAAGTAAATCACATTGACTATGCTAAGTAACTAACAGTAACAAAAGTACAGCAGTAAAGAAGTAAAACTACTACAGTACACATCACCACAACGGAAGAAAAGTAAACGGGTACAGGAATATAATGTTCAAAATGAAAGAGTACAGAAGTGCAAGAAACTACTCACTCAAACAGAAAAGGAGTACAACAAGAAGCTACAACTACTGGGCTCTACTGGGCCTAGCACCCTTTACAGCTGTAGGCTCTAGCTACTCAATACCTGGACCTGAAAAGGGTTATGAGTACACGAAGTCAACGAACGCTGAGTAGAGTGGTAACCAGCTAACTAAACAGTAAAGGTGGACAGGTAGCTGTTGTTTTTCAATTACTTTCTTTACCTACTTATTCTTTTTCACCATTTAGTTTATTTATTAGGTCTCTTTCTTGATATCGAATGTTCCTCGTGGGAATGATCTTGGTTGCAGTCTTTTCCAAGGAGTAGAAGGCACACGTGGTGCTCTCCTGGCCGGAAGAGTCCCCCGTGGTGATCTAACACCCAGTCAACCATGTTAGTTCAACTACTCATATATAATATTTTGATGATTTTACAAAATGAAGAAAATGAAATAATAAATAAAGCGTAGCATATTGTTTTCTCTCTATAATAACATATTTGCAGGATTTCAAAAAGCTTTCCAAGACGGGAGATTAAAAGCGTGAAGACGAGTAGCATAAGTATTAGGTCTTAGGCTTTTTTCATGTAAACTTTCAAAGGTTGTAATTTTCATCTTATTTGAGTCTAGAAATATTGTAAAGAGCCCCCAAACATAACCTATAAATAGCTAACTTAGGCTCTCTACACTTAGGATAAATTAGAAACAAAAAAACCCAACACTTATACTTTTATCAGACGTCCAGTAAACAGTCCAGACGTCTGATTTTCCATCATAAGACGTCTGACATGTTTATCAGACGTCTAATTTCAAATATCTCTGCCTTTGTCCGTCTCCTCATAAACATCAGTCGAAGGACTTCACTTTCAGACGTCGATAACCGTTCACAGACGTCTAATTATTTACCCAGACGTCCTCATACTAACCGTTAGACTTTCCGTAGGCAAAAACAATTTCCAGACGTCTTGACACACTTCCAGACGTCTGTGTTTGAACCGTTGGCCATGATTTTCTGTGCGTATCTCTCTACGGCCACATAATCTTTTGGCAGAAGTAGGAAGGAAGAGTATTTAGGTTTCCAGACGTCTGGTAATGTCCTCAGACGTCCGTAACGACGTCTGATCCTTTAAACCTAGAACCCTGTTTGGATCCGATGATAACAGGAACCAATGCACCATTCATTAGACATCCAGTAAACTATTCAGACGTCTTATGACATAATATCAGACGTCCTTCTTTTGATCCAATAGAGTCCGTTAAGGATGTCCTGCAAGGTTAGACGACCATAGGAAAAATCAGACGTCCTATAAGACGTCTGATCCTATAATTAGACGTCTGATATTGCTGTCAGAATCATCATTACCCTGATTTTGTGTGGATTTCGTCCTAAACTCTTGGGATTTGTCTCCAACGGCTAGAAGAGCTCTCCCAAGTGTTCTTGAAGGTTCCAAACTTGCCTATAAATAGACTACAACTCTTCTTTGGCAAAACACACCTCTTGAGATACAATTCCATTAGAAAAATCTCTTGCTCACTACTCTAAGCTCCATCTTGCCCTTGTGCTGTGCTAATACTCTGATCAAAGGGCAAATCCATACTCCCGGCTCGCTCCGTTCTGCAAATCATCAGGGAGTTCTTTTCATGCTTAGTAGATAAGAAAGCAACTAAATTATTGGGGTGCTCTATAGGTGTTATTTTTACTTGTTAATTTCTGTATTTTGGGTATCCGGCCTGTCGGGTCCCCGTCTCTTCATCTTGAAGAGAGAAACCTCCATTTAGGGATCGGAGGTGGGAATTGTAATTGAGGTACACTACCCTCGTTTAAGTAGTGTGGTTAGTGGATTGATCACCTTGTGATCGAAAATCCTAAGTCAAGAGATTGGCTTAGGTGGTGGTTTTCACCCATCTTGGGTTTCCACCTAAAAATAATTGAGTATATTGTGTGATTGAAATTGTTGTATTACAATACTATATAATTTCACTATTCACCCCCCCTCTAGTGCAATTTCATTTGGTATCAGAGCAGGTTTTCCGCCTACAAGAGTAACATCCGCGGAAAGATCACATGGAGGGGAAGGCGATTTCCACAAGCAGATTGGAGGGGCAATCCACCACTCGACCACCACTCTTCGAAGGAACCAACTACACTTACTGGAAGCTGACAATGAAGATGTGGCTTCAAGCCAACGATTTCTCCATTTGGGAGAAATGCGAATCCGCATACGTCATTCCCGAGAAACCAGAAACTGGTTACACAGTGGAGCAAATCCATCACCTTGGACTGAATGCCAAGGCAATGAACTCACTCTACTGCGCTCTCAGCTCGGAGGAATTCAACCGCATCAGCCAATGCGAAACCGCCCACGAGATCTGGAGAACCTTGGAGGTTACTCACGAAGGTACATCTAAAGTTAAATCCTCAAAGATAAACTTGTTATCGCAGGAATTCGAAGCTTTCTCTATGAAGGAGAATGAAAGACTTGGGGACATGTACACCCGATTCACGTTAATCGTGAATAACCTCAAGTCTTTAGGAAAGACATTTATAAAGGGGGAGCTTCAAGGGAAGCTCCTTCGCTCCCTTGGACCTGAGTGGGAGCAAAAGGTAACGGCAATAGAAGAAGCCAACCAAGTAGAGGATCTAGACATGGAAAATCTACTTGGGAATCTCATGGCTTACGAATCAAAAATGGAGCAAAAGAAGAAATCAACCTCATCGGAGCCAAAGAAGAAGACCTTAGCCTTCAAAGCTACTTCGGATGATGAGGTAAGTACCGATGACGAAGAATTTATTTTATTAGCTAAAAAATTTAAAAAGTTTCTCAGAAATAGAAGAGAGATCAAGGGAAGGAAAAGAGAAGAAGATCCTCTAATTTGCTATAATTGCAAAAAGAGAGGTCACATAAGGAAAGATTGTCCCTTACTCAAAAGGGATGATGAGAAGAAACCCAAGAAGCCTTCTGACTACAAGAAGATCTCCAAACCGAAAGGATTCAAGAAGAAGGCGTTTCAAGCAACGTGGGATGACTCCACCTCCGAAGAAGAAGAGGAGGAGGAAACAAATGAAGAAACGGCATGCTTGGGACTAATGGCAACAAATGATGGTTCCGAGTCTGAATCTGAGGAACCTGAGGAGGAAGAAGGTCTACAAGGAGGAAGACAAGGAAACCTCCACCACCAAGGAGGCCGATGGGTGATGGACTCCGGATGCTCCAAACATATGACAGGAGACAAGCGCCTATTTTTGGACCTCCAACCTACGGATGGAGGAACAGTTACATTTGGCAACAACCACAAGGGCCATATTATTGGCCTTGGTAAAATAGGTAACCCTCTCTCTCCCATCTCAAATGTTTCTCTAGTTAAAGGACTAAAACATAATCTTTTAAGTGTAAGTCAAATATGTGATAAGGGTTTTAAAGTAGTGTTTACTTCTAAAATGTTTGAAATTATGCATGCATTAACCAATGAAACCCTTCTTAAGGGAACTAGATTTAAAGACATTTATGTTGTAGAATTTGATAAAAATGGCACTTATGAATGTCTTATAGCAAATGATGAGTTAAGTATATGGCATAAAAGACTAGGACATGTTCATATGAAGCTGGTTCAAAAATTAGCTAAACATGAACTAGTCCGAGGTCTTCCTAAAAGAAAATTTTTAAATGAGCTTGTTTGTGATTCATGTAAATTAGGTAAGATTATAAAATCTAGTTTTAAAAGCAAAGAAGTTATATCCACATCAAGACCTTTAGAACTACTTCACCTAGATCTGTTTGGACCAACAAAATATGAGAGCCTCAGTGGATGCAAATATTGCCTTGTAATTGTAGATGATTTTTCGAGGTTTTCATGGGTCTCCTTCTTGAGATCTAAAGAAGGAGTGTTTTCCGTCTTTTCTATTTTTTGTAGGAAAATTCAAACTGAAAAAGGCCACCAAATCACTCGTATCCGTAGTGATCATGGGGGCGAGTTTGAAAATTCCTTGTTTGATGATTTTTGTCAAGAGCATGGTATTGCTCATGAGTTCTCTTTTCCTCGAACACCTCAACAAAATGGGGTGGTTGAGAGAAAGAACCGTACTCTTCAAGAGTGTGCTCGAACATTGCTCATAGACTCGGGGTTACCGAAGTACTTTTGGGCTGAGGCGGTTAACACGGCTTGTTACGTGTTAAATCGCACCTTAATTCGATCCGGATTGCGAAAAACTTGTTTTGAACTATACTATGGGAAAATACCCAAAATTAGTTATTTTAAAGTTTTTGTTTTGTCTTGAATACCCGCTCTAATTTAGATAAATTTGATGCCAAAGGTGAAGAAGCCATCTTTATTGGTTACTCCTCACGTAGTAAGGCATATCGGGTTTTTAACAAGACCACATTAATAGTGGAGGAAACCCTTCATGTCTCCTTCGATGAATCTCCTCATTCCTCCATTGACCGAGTCAATATGGATGATGAAGATGATTCTACTATTGATGTGTCTAACATTCCAAACTCCAATATCCATAATCTTCCAAAAGATTGGATATATCAAAGGGATCATCCCGAAAGTCAAGTCATTGGAAGTGTTTCTGATGGCGTTAAAACCCGATCTCATTTTAGTTGCACCTTTGGTCTCTCCGCCTTTGTATCTCAAGTTGAACCGAAGAGTGTCGAGGAAGCATGCTCCGAAGAAACTTGGATGATGGCCATGCAGGAGGAACTCAACCAATTCCAAAGGAATGAAGTTTGGGATCTAGTACCTAAGCCTGAAGGGCAAACGGTAATAGGTACCAAATGGGTATTCCGGAACAAGTTGAATGAATCCGGTATAGTTATTCGAAATAAGGCTCGGTTGGTAGCACAAGGGTACAACCAAGAAGAAGGAATTGATTTTGATGAGACCTACGCTCCCGTAGCTCGACTCGAATCAATTCGCATGCTTCTTGCTTATGCCGCCTTTCTTGGCTTTAAACTCTTTCAAATGGACGTTAAGAGAGCGTTTCTTAACGGATTCATTAAGGAGGAAGTTTTTGTAAAACAACCTCCTGGTTTTGAGTCTCATGATAAGCCTCATTTTGTCTACAAATTAAACAAGGCACTATATGGTCTAAAGCAAGCTCCTAGAGCTTGGTATGAAAGGCTCAAAGACTACTTGTTAAATGCAAAATTCTCTATAGGGGAAGCTGATTCCACATTATTCATTAAAAGAAAAGGAAAAGACATTTTATTAGTTCAAATATATGTAGATGATATTATATTTGGTGCTACTAATGAATCTATGTGTAGAAAGTTTTCAGAAATTATGCAGGAAGAATTCGAAATGAGTTTGATGGGTGAACTCAAGTTTTTCTTGGGCTTGCAAATCACTCAGCTCGAAATTGGAACCTTTGTGTGTCAATCTAAATACACAAAGGAGATGTTGAAGAGATTTGATATGAACAAAAGTAAAGGGAAGAACACTCCTATGAGTGTCACAACTTCCTTAGACTTGGACGAATCAGGTACGCCCATAGATCAAAAGCTCTATCGTAGCATGATTGGATCTTTACTGTATTTAACTTCCAGTAGACCTGATATTTTGTTTAGTACCTGCTTATGCGCTAGGTTTCAATCAAATCCTAAACAATCACACCTAAATGCTGTAAAACGAATATTTAGATATCTAGTTGACACATCTGATTATGGCTTATTCTACCCTAGGAGTCCACAATTCAACTTAGTTACATATAGCGATGCGGACTACGCAGGTAGCCGCACTGATAGGAAGAGTACTAGTGGGACGTGCCAATTCTTAGGCGAATCACTAGTCTCTTGGTTCTCAAAGAAACAATCTAGTGTAGCTTTATCAACTACAGAAGCTGAATACATAGCCGCTGCACTAGCATGTTCCCAAGTGCTTTGGATGAAAAGTACTTTGAAGGATTTTAACTTGATATTTAATAAGATAAAAATATTATGTGACAATACTAGTGCTATCAACCTCTCGAAAAATCCCGTACATCACTCTCGCACAAAACATATTGATGTTCGACATCACTTCCTAAGAGACAATGTACTTAAGGGAGAAATCGAAGTTGAATTTATTTGTACTGAACTGCAGTTAGCTGATATTTTCACTAAACCTTTGAATTATGATCGCTTTAATTATATACGTAGGAAACTAGGCATATGTAAGCTAAGTGATATTTGAAGAATTTAGTGATTTAATGGAACATCTTTTGTCATGAGCATAGATTGAACCTTGATTTCACTAAGCCTTCATTCAAACATCCAAATGCACACTCTGTCCAATATCAGACGTCTGATTAAATAATCAGACGTCTTATACATTAAAATTCGTCGTCTAAACATCTGGGACAGACGACGATTTTATATAACAAAACAGTCATATCAGACGTCTGGTACACCACACAGACGTCTGAACTGTCGTCCAAATGTGTTGACAGACGTCTATCTCGGAGACAGAACATGTACTGCCTGTCGGACGTCTGAATATATGGATAGACGTCGTAGGGATCGTCTGACAGGAAAAACGGACGACCCTGTAACTTTAAACGAAAATCCAGGAAGGTCTGTTTGCAGAAATCGGACGTCTAATATTAAATTTAGACGTCTGCATTGCCGTCTGAGTAAGAAATCAGACGACAACCTGGAGAATAAATCTTTTTGCTGGGGAGGATTCCTGCAGAAATCAGACGTCTATATTAGAATTAGTCGTCTGATTATTCGTCTGATGAATAAAACAGACGTCTCCCTGAAATGGGCTAAAATCCCTCTGGCAAATCCCGACATCTGACATCGTTGACAGACGTCTGATCGGGGAAAAATCTGCGCGTCGCGGCTTTTCTCTGGACGGTTTGAAATGCAAATCTCCCCAACTTCAGGGGGAGACTTGCTCGGTGACCTTGGGATATAAGATCCCCTTTGCAAAGGTCCCACTCTCCTGTCCAAAATCCCTACCCCACACAAGATCTGTGCGCCGCTCTCCCTCACTCCCGACGGCCCTCAGCAGCAGTTGGCGAAGTTCTGCTCGCAGCCAGACGACCGTCGCGCCTCTTCGACGACTGACGGAACTGCTGCTCCTCTGCGCGCGTCGTCCCTGCCTCTCGACCGCGCATTTGGAGGCTTCCCTCCTCCCGTGGGTATACCCTCTCAACTCCTAGGGCATTTTCATGCTCTTTTACCCACAGCCTTGTAGCATCTAGTTCTCCTTCTTGATTCACTTGACCTACATGTGCATTTCATATCATTGTCAGCCCTAAAACCCTAACCCTCGGTCAAGAAAACCCTGTTAGCCCTAGCTGCATCTTCCATGGCAAGGGTATTACCTCATGAGGATCAAGCCGACATTTTAGTGGCTTGCATCCAAAGGTATATTGCCACAACTACATGGCAGGTTGTATTGCCTCAAGGCATACTGCCACATATTTTTTCATGATGATTGCAGTGTTTGAAACTATGTTTTGGGTGAATGTTGTTTGGTTGAATGGTTGTTTCTTTTTTGCAGGAATTCTATCCTTAACGCACCACTCATTTTTCCTAAACCTAACCACCCATTCCACCAAATATGCCTCCCCGTAGGAAGCAAGTTGAGGGATCTTCCAGTTCCTCTTCCACTTATTTGGCAGATCAATTGCGGGGTGACATCGCTAGGCAGCGATTTCGTCGTTTCGCGAATGCCAAAGTTAAATGCCCTCGTTTTATTGTTTGGAATGATTTTGCCCATTTGAACCTTCGGGAACACTTCCAAACTCTCCATCTTTTTCAATATTTTGACCGTCAATTCCACTCCGGCATTGGAACTCTTGGTGTGTTCCCTGATCTTTGCCGTCTCTTTTATGCCAACATCGTTGAGGACTACAGCAACGATGAACTTGAACTCCATACCCGCCTATTTGGTCGTGAAATACACATCACATCTGAAACTATCTCTGACCTTCTAGCCATCCCCAATGAGGGAAATGATTTCAATGACATTCTGAGGCAATACGACCCAGAAATCATCAATCAAGAGTTAGTTCTCCCGGAAAAATATGTTGAAAACCTTGGCACTCTACCGTGCAAAAATCTCAAACCCCTTCCACGTCTACTCTCTCGCATTTTTGGGTGGGACCTCCTAAACAAATCAGGAGGTTTTGATTACATCTCACGCCAACACAAGGCTCTCCTTTTTGCGGCCGTTCGTCATATTCCTTTCAATTATTGCCGCCTCATTGTTCGCGTCATGAATGAGGACCATGGGGCATCACTTCCGTTTGGGTCTATTCTATCCAAAATCTTTTCATCCCATCGGATTTCCATAACTGACCAAGCAGTTGACAAGAAAATTGAGCCTTACAACCGGGCCACAGCCGCCAAGATGCATATACTTAGAGAACATCTTGAGCCCGCCGACGAACCCATGGAAGAAGAGCCCCTTCCACCCTTTCCAGACTTCCATGAACCACGGCCCCTTCAAATAGAAGCTCCCCGCTCGAGCTTTGATGAAGCATGGGATCCAGCCACAGATTCCCTCTCCTCCGGCATCTCCCTTTTGCTGCGTCGAACCGGCGAGATGTACACCTACATGGGAAGCATGCGACGCGACATCGACGAACTTAGATCAGATGTTCAAAATTTGCAGATAGGACAAGGACCCGCTCGTCGCCGCCGCCGCCAAGAGCAAGAAGAATAGTTTTAGTGCTTCTATTTTTCTATCTTTTATTCTAAGTTTGTATTAAGGGGCCTTGACCCTGTACTTAATATTTTTGGGAACAAATAGCTAGTCCATGCTTAAATATTTCTATTCCTAATCAATTTTCCTTAATGCCTTGTCATCTTTTAAACATGCAATTTTAGTCACGCACTCTACTTTGTAGATATCACTCTTGTAGTTTGGATTTTGACTCCCTTTAACAACCCTTCATGATGATATTCAAAAAGGGGGAGAAGAATGTAGGTAAAAAAAATTAAGGAATAATATAAAAACAACCTTCTTAAATAGATAAAGGCTATTAAGTACAACCTTTAGGGGGAGGAAAGAGGAACCTACAGCTATATTTTGAAAATCATCAAAAAGGGGGAGATTGTTAGTTCAACTACTCATATATAATATTTTGATGATTTTACAAAATGAAGAAAATGAAATAATAAATAAAGCGTAGCATATTGTTTTCTCTCTATAATAACATATTTGCAGGATTTCAAAAAGCTTTCCAAGACGGGAGATTAAAAGCGTGAAGACGAGTAGCATAAGTATTAGGTCTTAGGCTTTTTTCATGTAAACTTTCAAAGGTTGTAATTTTCATCTTATTTGAGTCTAGAAATATTGTAAAGAGCCCCCAAACATAACCTATAAATAGCTAACTTAGGCTCTCTACACTTAGGATAAATTAGAAACAAAAAAACCCAACACTTATACTTTTATCAGACGTCCAGTAAACAGTCCAGACGTCTGATTTTCCATCATAAGACGTCTGACATGTTTATCAGACGTCTAATTTCAAATATCTCTGCCTTTGTCCGTCTCCTCATAAACATCAGTCGAAGGACTTCACTTTCAGACGTCGATAACCGTTCACAGACGTCTAATTATTTACCCAGACGTCCTCATACTAACCGTTAGACTTTCCGTAGGCAAAAACAATTTCCAGACGTCTTGACACACTTCCAGACGTCTGTGTTTGAACCGTTGGCCATGATTTTCTGTGCGTATCTCTCTACGGCCACATAATCTTTTGGCAGAAGTAGGAAGGAAGAGTATTTAGGTTTCCAGACGTCTGGTAATGTCCTCAGACGTCCGTAACGACGTCTGATCCTTTAAACCTAGAACCCTGTTTGGATCCGATGATAACAGGAACCAATGCACCATTCATTAGACATCCAGTAAACTATTCAGACGTCTTATGACATAATATCAGACGTCCTTCTTTTGATCCAATAGAGTCCGTTAAGGATGTCCTGCAAGGTTAGACGACCATAGGAAAAATCAGACGTCCTATAAGACGTCTGATCCTATAATTAGACGTCTGATATTGCTGTCAGAATCATCATTACCCTGATTTTGTGTGGATTTCGTCCTAAACTCTTGGGATTTGTCTCCAACGGCTAGAAGAGCTCTCCCAAGTGTTCTTGAAGGTTCCAAACTTGCCTATAAATAGACTACAACTCTTCTTTGGCAAAACACACCTCTTGAGATACAATTCCATTAGAAAAATCTCTTGCTCACTACTCTAAGCTCCATCTTGCCCTTGTGCTGTGCTAATACTCTGATCAAAGGGCAAATCCATACTCCCGGCTCGCTCCGTTCTGCAAATCATCAGGGAGTTCTTTTCATGCTTAGTAGATAAGAAAGCAACTAAATTATTGGGGTGCTCTATAGGTGTTATTTTTACTTGTTAATTTCTGTATTTTGGGTATCCGGCCTGTCGGGTCCCCGTCTCTTCATCTTGAAGAGAGAAACCTCCATTTAGGGATCGGAGGTGGGAATTGTAATTGAGGTACACTACCCTCGTTTAAGTAGTGTGGTTAGTGGATTGATCACCTTGTGATCGAAAATCCTAAGTCAAGAGATTGGCTTAGGTGGTGGTTTTCACCCATCTTGGGTTTCCACCTAAAAATAATTGAGTATATTGTGTGATTGAAATTGTTGTATTACAATACTATATAATTTCACTATTCACCCCCCCTCTAGTGCAATTTCAAACCACCCCAAGGTCACTGTAATGAGTGCGTGCCCCAGACGTCTGACCAGACGTCTGGGATCGTTTCTAGACGTCTGGAAATCAGTTATTCTGGCACGAATCTTCGTCTGCGCGCCGCAGCGCGCAGGCCCGCGAATATCCGAGATTCTCTGCGGCTGCAGACGCTCTGCCGCGTCTCTCCCTCCTCCTCGCGTGGCCTTAAAAGGGCACGCCTCCCCTCACTCCGTCACCACCGTCTCCTTTCCCTTCTCCTTCAGCCAGAGCGTGAGTGCGAGCACGAGGGTGGCAGCGGCGGCCGCAGTGAGCGCGGAGGAGGTACGGCGTGCGAGAGCGGAGCTCTGCCATGAGGGCGAGCTCGCCGGAGCGGCTTGGCCGGCTGGCGGAGGGCGCAGGGGGCGCGGAACGACGCGGAGAGGGACCTGCTGCAGTCTGAGCAGCAGGTGCGCGAGGTGCGACGCAGGCGACGTCGTGAGCGGAGGCCGAGTAGCGCCCTGATTCTGGAAAAATTTCCAGAATCAGATGTCTGGGTTGATAGGCAGACGGCGAGGACGACGTCTGGTAGCTCATACAGACGTCTGAAAGGTGTGTATTCCGCTTTCTTCTTCCTTCCTGTCGACCGACCATACTAAGGGAGGGAGTTGGCTGTGCGTAGGTTCGCTGATTCGCCATCCTTTGCGAATCAGACGTCTGGAAGTTGTACCAGAGGGCGGGAGTGACCTCCAGACGTCCGGGGTGACCATCGGACGTCTGGGAGCTAGGACAGACGTCCCCGTAGACTTCTGGACGTCTAGGAAACCACACTGAACAGGTAATTCTCTGATCCACTGTTTAAGACGTTTGGGCCCTAAACGGGTCGAAAAAGACGATACTGTGCAAAATCAGACGTCTGGAAGAAGTTCCAGACGTCTGATTTTGCACAGTATCGTCTTTTTCGACCCGTTTAGGGCCTGGTCGGGCTCCGTTTTCCGCGATTCGAGTTGCGTTCTTTTCAGAATTAATTCCTCTACCCACCTACAGTAGCTATACACTGTTTTGAGACACTCCTTGTGTTTGATCCTTATGATAGGACCTCGTTCAGTTGCAGTCTTGAGAGTCGCGGAGGCACGCAGGATTCCCGATCACGCCCCCATTACTCCCGTTGTACCTGGTAGAGTGGCTTAAGTTTATTATTAAAATCTGTTAAAGTATGGAACCATAACTAGAATCTAGGACATTGCATGAATCCTAGGAATGAGAAATGTATGGAATGATAGCTCCTAGGTGATGCATGAATCCTAGGGCTGGAAAACTAGTTGTATGCTAGATCCTAGGATGTGGCATGAACCCTAGGATGGAAAAGCTAGTGGAATGTATAATACTGCAGTCTTGGAAAAATGGAAAGGAATATAAAGCTGCCTGTAAATTGAATTAACAGCTGCCTGTTATGAATAAAGAAACATGATTGAGATCATGGATTGTGAGAACGTGAAACTGGAAAGTGAAACATATGATGTTCTGAGATAAAGAGCTGGAACCCTACGGGGAATTAGGAGTGGAACTCCTGGAAAGAAAAAGGAATGGAACTGAGATGTAGTTTGTACTGTCTCTTGGGTACGCAGTACCAAGGGAAGTACCTGTACCTGTTTAGTGCAGAGTGGGGCTAGCCACCCCAGGGACCCGGGGTTAGGATTGGCCGCTCTGTACCAACTTGTTGGCCGTCGTGTACGTAGTACCGAGGAGAGCTACTAGTGTTAGGAGAGTACTAGCTACCCCACGGGCCCCGGGGTTCTGCTAGCCTCCTTCACCGACTTGTTAGGCCTACTAGGGCAAACCAGGGTAGTCAGGCGAGGGTGCGCGGACTGTGGAGGGGCAAGGCCCGGTGTGGTTACTGTGGAGGGGTTGGACCTCTGTTACTGAGAGGGCTCTGCCCTGGTTCCGTGCTGTGCTTTGGGCGCACCTGTTAACGGAAACGACTGACCGTGTGCCAGTGCGGGCTAGCTACCTGTGCGTTTATCGCACGTGCCGTAGTCACTGTTACGTCTGTTAGTGACCTTGGGGTGGTTGACTAAGGGTAGGATCACCACGGGGGACTCTCCCGGCCAGGAGAGCACCACGTGCTACTTCTACTTTTGGAAAAGACTGCAATCAAGATCGTTCCCACGAGGACATTCGAGATCAAGTAAAGGATCTGAGAAATAAATGAAATAGTGAGAAAATCGAAAGTTGTGAATAAAGGAAGTAATAGAACATAACAGCTACTGTACACTCTACTGTTGTCTTTAGTTAGTTGCCACTCTACTCAGCGTTTTGCTGACGTGTTACACTCGTTACCTTTTTGAGGACCAGGTGTTGAACAGCCAGGGTCGGCGGCTGCAGAGGACGCTGGGCCGAGTAGGGTCCAGTAGAGTTTACCACAGTCTTTTGTACCTCTTTTGTTTCTGTTCTAGTGAGTAGTTTTTGTTTCCGCTGTACTTACTTTACCTGCAGTTATTGTTATATGATAAATGTTGTTCTACTGTTGTGGTGGTATCTACTGTAGTAGTTTCTTTCCTTACTGCTGTACTTCCTTACTGTTAGTTATATTCATGCTGAATGTGGTTTATTTTACTGCTCTTTTGGTTACTTCCTCGTTGGACGACTAGGTCTTGGGATTAGTCGAGTCGGTCCGGTTCTCGTGTCTCGTAGGGACTCGGGAACCGGGTCGTTACAGTCACGGACAGACGTAACGGTGACTACGGCACGCACGATAAGCACACAGGTAGCTACCCCGCACTGGCACGCAGTCAGTCGTTTCCATTAGCGGGTGCGCCCAAAGTAAAACACAGAACCAATATAGGGCCTAGCCCTCTCAGTAACAGGGGTCTAGCCCCTAAGAACAAAACAAGGGTCTCGCCCCTCCACAGTCTGCGCACCCTTGCCTAACTACCTTGGTTTGCCCAGTGGACCTAACAAGTTAGTGTAGGGCGGCTAGCTGAACCCCGGGCCCCGTGGGGTGGCTAGCTCTCTCCCTACACTAATTGCTCTCCTCGGTACTTTGTACGTGAGGGCCATGAAGTCGGTACAGAGTGGCCAAACCTAACCCCGGGTCCTAATCCAAGGGCGGCTAGCTCCGCTCTGTACTAAACAAGGGGACAGTCGCTCTCTTTGGTCCTTTGTACTCAAGACCAGCTCACTTCCCTACTTACATTCCCAGTTCATTTCATTTATTTCCAGGAGCTCTACTCCTAATTCCCCGTAGGGTTCATGCTCATATATCTCAGGCCAAGCCATACCGGGTTTCATCATTTCTATTTCAATTCTTTGGTTATACACATGCTATTTGTAACTCTATTCCATATTCAGTTTATTCACAGATAGCTCATGTTTCCAACATTCACATTTCAAATTTCAAATTATATACATGCAGCTCATATTACGTCATTTTATGGGTACAACAGGAAAGTTACATTTAATAGTTAACTAACAAAAATACTACATATTTCGCAGGCAACTGTTATTCATTTACAGACAATTGTTATCATTCTATCTAGTTATTCAAGACTACAATTTATTCATTCAATACAGACATTCCAGTATTTCTAGTCTTAGGATTCATGCCATATCCTAGGTTCTAACCATTCATTACACACATGCATTTAAGTTGTAATTAAATTGAGGGGAAGCCACTCTACCAGTAAACCCAGGAGTAGTGGGGGCTTGATTGGCAGATCCACATGCCTCAGCAAGCCCCAAACCCGCAACGGAACGAGGTCCTATCACAAGGATCAGTCACAAGAGAATACTCAGAATAGTATAGAAAGTATTCCAACAAGTAGGGGAAAACATACGGGAAACATCGGTATCTTAATTGCGGAAATCAGACCTCAAACGGACCTTAAATGGGTCAAAAATAATGATCCTGACTTAAATCAGACGTTTGGAACACCTTCCAGACGTCTTAAAAGAGTCCAAAGCCATACTCAAGTCCTGCGCCACTCCTCAGACGTCTAGGAACTCCGCTGGACCGTCTGGACCCAGTTCTAAACATCCGACCACCTCTCCAGACGTCTGGAAACGCTTCTCGTCGTCTGGTGCCTCGCCCAGACGTCTGAAATGCGTGGGAGGGCGTGTCCCGTGCCTTCCCGAAGCAACTCCTACGCGAATCAACCGAATCTCCATCAAAGAGGCATGAAACAGTGCCTCGGCGGAGCGGCCTGCATGGTTGTATCCGCAAAGAAGACGTACCTTCGCGAAATCTACTTCTCAGTCTTCTAGACCCTCCTCCAGACGTCGGTCCAGACGTCGGATAATTCATCTGAACGTCGCTCCAGACGTCTGATTCTGGGAAAAACCCAAAACCAGAACTTGCTTCCGCCCTCTCGCGTCGTGCGTGGCCGCGCCGCGCCCTCTCGCCTGCTGCTCTGGCTGCAGCAGTGTCGGGGAGGACCTCCCTGACGCACTCCTCTGCCTTGCGCATGCTCCGCTTCGGCCGTGAGCTCACCGGCGAGCTCCTACGCGAGCTCGCAAGCTTACTTCTCTCCCTCTCACGCTGCTCCTCCTCTCCTTCTCGCGCCACGCCCGCGCTCTCTATTCGGTCTGCTGCGCTTGCTGGAGGGAAGAAGGGAGGTGGCTGGGAAGTGGGGTGAAACGAGGGAGAGGAGTGGGCTTATATAAGGGTGTGGGGTTAAGGTTTTCGTCGGGCGGAAGGAGGGAGAAGAAGAAGAAAACGAGGGAAGTGTACTGTCTGCGCGTAGCACGCACGTAGACGGTAGCTCGTACTCAAAATTTTCTATTTCCAGACGTTTGGGAAGGTGTCCAGACGTCTGACCAGACGTCTGACCCAAATTTCAGACGTCTTAAAGGGCTCAGACAGCATGGGACTTAACAAGAAATATTCGATTGAACCATCGGTTGTGAGATGAACCCTATGGCTGAAAAAGATGAATACATGCTACTTTAGAAATATTCGATTGAATCCTAGGTTGTGAAATGAACATTAGGGATGAAAAGAGATAAATGCAAATGTATTGAATGATTAAATTGTTGTGATGCTTATGGACAGTAGTAAACCATGAGCTTCCTGTACCACATTCAATGAACCATGACATGAATGAAAATATCTGCGGTGTACTGAATAATCGATTGTGAAATCTTGAGCTTCATGTTATACATTTAATGAATCAGATATGGAAATGACAAAATCTATGAATGAATCCTACGGGGAACTAGAAAGGAACTCGCATGTATGGAACAAATATCGTATATAGGAGGGAAGTGAGCTGGCCCTTGAGTACACGGTATCAAGGAGAGCAATTGTCCGTTTTGCATGGAAAGTGAGTTGGCTCTTGTGTACACGGTATCGAGGAGAGCTACTGTCACTTTAGTGTAGGGGGGAGTTAGCTGCCCTTGGGTTGAGACCCAGGGTTAGGAATGACCCCCTACACACTCTTATTACTTTAATGTAGGGGGGAGCCAACCGCTCCATGAGGCTCGGGGTTAGAACTGGCCACCCTACACCGACTCTTGTTAGGCCCTTTAGGTAAACCGGGATAGTCGGGCGAGGGTGTGCAGACTATTGAGAGGCGAGATCCCTATTTTGTTCTGTGCTGTACATTTGGGCATACGCGCTAGCGGAAATGACTGACCGTGCGCTAGTGAGGGGTAGTTACCTGTGTGCTTATCGCGCGTATTGTAATCACCGCTACGTCGCGACCATGACCTCGGAGTGGTAGACCGGGTGTAGAACTACCACAGGAGCTCTCCCAGTTTGGAGAGTGCCATGTGTACATCCTACATCATGGAATAAACTGCAATCAAGATCGTTCCCTCAGGGAACAAGATGATTAAGAAATGTTGTGGATCCTTATTAGAATAACGAAAACATAAACACTTAGTTGAGATAAATGAAAATAAATAATTAGTTATATGCTTGTTTCCTTTTATTAAAATGCATGTAAACGGCTTAATTACCACTCTACTCAGTATTAGCTGATTACGGATTATATAATCATGTTCAGGTCAGGGAGTTAAGCTGTCAGCGCCACCAGCTGCAGAGGGTGTCGGATCCAGTCGAGCCCAGCTTTAGTTGTTACTTTTCCCCTTCGGGGCTCTTTTGTAGTAGTGAGTACTTTTAGCATGTATTAGATGTTTTGCTATATTTCTGTTCATGTTATATTTTCCTCTGTTGTAATTATGATGGCTATGTATGTTGTAATACTCTTTCACTTGTAGCATGTAATATTTTTGAAACTTATCATTCTATTTTTCATTACTGCATCTGATTGATTTCTACTTGATTACATTATATGTGTGATTGTAATATTTTTTACTTTTAATTATTTCTTATTAAACAATTAAATTTTGAAATTAATACGAAGTAAATCGATCTTAAATCCTATAAGAAATTAGGATTGAATCGTAACATTCTCCCTCCATTTTTATTTTATTTTATGTTGAGAGGGGCAGAATTAGAGTCATGATTTTTCAGTGGGTTGTTGGATTAGTTGTTCACCCATCAAAGCAGAGGCTCACCGGGTAGCTCTCGTATCGTAGGCCTCGAAATGACAAAATCCACGAGGTAAGCCATGAAAATTCCCTTCCTTTGCTATTTACTAAGTGAGGTGGAATCATATCTTTATGACCTTTTAGCGGAGGATATCGATATTTTGAAGTAATTACTCTGCGAGCTACTGCCAAACAAATACACATTTATGCTTCCAACGATTTAATCCCAAATCCAATTTTACCAAAAGGCAACTTGTACTTTGAATTAGTATTTCATTGGCATGAGGAATCCTTACATGAAATTTGCCGGTAGAACCGTGGAAAGTCGTAGGATCTTGATGCTCTCATGTGACATAATGCTCAATGAGTATCCTTAATATGCAAGTCAAATATGAAGGATGTTTTATGGTGATTAGTTCAAGGGTTAAATATATGTGGTAAGGATGTGTCCTATCAAGGTGGGTAAAGATGGGACCTTTAGTTCGGTGCGGAAAGAAGGAAGATGAGGATGCTTAAAAGGAAGATCCCTTATTATGACGATTCTCTGGTCATGTACCCTTTTCTACCGTTCGGGATTGTTTTAAGGAGAGTCTTATTTTCTAAAATCTACGAGGCAATGCACCCTGGCAAATGTGCCCGTTGTTCTTAGGGCTGGTTTAAAAATAAATCAAGAACTGAGTCGAGTGGAAAACAGAACGGGACCAAAATGATTTGATTTTTAAAAGATTTACTTCGATTTAGTTTTGTAAATTGATGGAACCATTTTTCGATCTGGTTGCTGATTTTATAGTTCAAAGAATCATTCTTGAATTGAAACGAACCCATTTATATGTATTACACATATATAATATAAATACATATCATACATAAATAATATAAATGTATATGTTATACATTTCTCCTCTGCCTACTCTCTCCTTTGTTTCCATCCACTTGTATCTTGCGCTCTTACTACCTTCTTCTAAAGATATAAGTTCATGCATCCTTAAAAAATAATACGTCATCCGTAATATTTATTATATTACATCAGTGATATTAATAAATTATAGATGATATTTGATTTATAATTTAATATCAAAAGTGATATTTATCTCTAATATCATTAACATATTATTGATGTAATTTAATTTAAAATTTAAATATGGTAAAATAACACCGTTGAAATTAATTCAAAGGAGGTGCTTAAACTTTTACATGGATTTTCATATTAACTTAATATTTATACTAAACAAAAATACCCAAATGTTCATCAAATCCATCTGATACCCCCATCACCAAATAAACATCCCTTAGTCCCTTAACATGTATTATCTTTAGCTCTACCCACTTATCCATCACATTTTCAAATCCAATTAGTCCCAACTTCCACCTCACCATTTATACATGGATTGTATTCGCGTGCCATGCTATTTGGGCTTTTTGCGCATGATTTCATGTTCCACTTTAAAGGTTAAAAATTGGAGTCATTAATACACATAATATGAGAGATCAACCATTGTGATGGCATTGGCACTAGAAGCCCAGTCAACTTGACGAAGACGACTGGTTGGTCGTGTGATGGAGCCATTTGGAGGGCCAGTGATCCAATGAACTTGGGTCGTGTAATGTGTTGAGGTTGAGGGGTCGGGAGGGGGGGAGGGCTCTAAAGCAAGTTCAAAAAAAAATTTAAGAGGAGGCACAAAATCAAGCGTAATCTTATAAACAATTGTAGTATTTAACCGGTGATTAACTTTTAAAAATTCATTTAAAATAAATACATTAATGCGACTGTCCAATTCGTAAGGTTATGGATATCAAAATTTAATCTTTTAAGTAGTTATGATCATTTGATAAATTATATTCACATTTGTGTTATCTCTTAAATTTTGGTACTTATTTTTATTTTATAGGAAGGCGGCACCTTTTTAAAAACGAAAAAGATTATGCATCAACAAGAATTAAATACATCATTAACATCAATGAAAATAAAAAGTTATTAAATAGGGATTTTGATATATTTGTCCATGGTAGTATTTGCATATATATATATATATATGTGTGTGTATACCCTCACCAATTAACCACCGTCAGAGTTAATACCTTCTGTCACTATCGTTTCCATCTAAGAACCCAAAGTAGGTTAACTTTTGTTAATCATAGTTAGTGGAATTTCGAGACATGATCCAACGATTGATATTCGTGGAAAGGAGTGATGTGCTCACATTCCAGATGGTGGAGGAGGTGGGAAAGGAGCGATCACGCATTTCCCACTTTCCACCATTCCCTCTCACATTTCCCTTCACTCTTGCCTTCCCTTTCTGCTCCCTTCAATCTCAGATCCGCAACCCCACACATTAGCGCAGACGTGGTCGCCATGATCCCTTTTAACTAGGCAGTCTTCATTGTTGTCACCACTTGCCGCAACATCAACGTCACCCCCGAGAAGCTCTCCCACAAGTATCCCAAGCTTTACATGGCCCTCGACCTCATTGTCTACGACTAGGTTGGCCCCCTCCGCCTCTCCACCCTCCTTACCTCCATCTACGTCGACTCCCTCGCCAAGATGCTCCTCTTTGACTTTGACTTCGAGTCCCGCTCCCATGGCACGCTCCTCCCCTGATCCGACCCCCTCCCCACACGACTGCACCTCCACCCGCTCCCTCCTCACCTCCCCCTCCTCCTTCGACCTCCTCCCTGAGACCCTCGCCGCTGTCGACGAGGTCAGGGCAGCAGCAGTAGCAACCTCCTCCCTCCCCTCCTCCACCCCGACAACCAACCCAAGCCCTCCCCCGAGGACCACCCCTCCTCCGTTGCCCCTGATGAGAGCAAGGACCCCATTGCTGCCAGCAATGCCCTCAACAAGCCCCCTAAGGAGGCCCTCGTCGGCGACTTTAAGAAGATCGCAAACTCTTCCTTTGCCAACCCCACCTCCGCCTTCGCCTTGCTTGATGTCACCGCCCTCCCCACGTCCGCCATCGTTGCCACTGAGTCCACCTTCATAGGCGTTGAGGGCTTCAAGGGCGACTACAATAGCATTGAGTACGACAACGAGGGTGCCTCCCTCTTCGAGACCTTCGAGGGCTTCTACTTTTTAGGAGCATTTTTGACTTTTTAACTTTACACTAACGACATGACCCCTTACAAGTGACAGAGATTAACTGAGGGATATGACCTACTGGGGTTACGTATTTAGTGGGGGTATACACACAAATACAAATTAAGTAGGGGTATATATGTATTTGCAAATATTATCAGGGGAATATTTGTCAAAACTCCCATTAAATAATTGTATGTATCTTTAATAAAAAAACCTAAATGTAGTTCTCAACCCAAAAAAAAGTACTTATATACTGTTACGACTTGTTTCAGATCTGTATGGGAATCAGGTCGGAGCACGTCATCATCCTAAAATCCAATTATCCATTGAGAAATAAACCAAAACCATAACTTTTCACACATACATTATAGCAAGGATATAATTAATGACAAGAAGAATACAAATAAGATCCATGCACTAATATCCATTTTAAAGAATAAAAGCGGTGATCTAACATAGCCATCACAATAAAGACGAGTGCGAGAAATAGATTTAGTAGTTCTGAACTAGAACTCACTGCAAAGGGGAAAAGAACATGCTACAGCGGAACAAAAAATAGCAAAAGCTAAGGCTGGGCTTGATTGGGCTTAACTTCCTCTGCAGTTGGTGGAACTGACTGCTCCCTCCCTTCACCTGAGTACAAGTAGTAGGCATCAGCAAAAAATTGAGTAGAGTGGAAAGAGTACAGTAAACGAAAACAACAAGAATGAACTGCAAAGGAAAGAGATAGAACTGTAGGCATTTAATGTGCTTTATTCAGTCTATTAGCTAATATTCATTTGATTTCCAAAGCATACTAGCATGAGATCATACTTTCTTTTATTTCACATGTTCTCTAGCGGAATGATCTTGTTGCGATATTTCCACGATACAGGATGCACACATGGCTCCCCTTGTCGAGAGTGTCCCGTGTTTGTCCTACGCTTGGTCCACCACCTCGGGGTCATGGTTGCTGCATAGCGGTCGCTACGACACACGTGATAAATACACGGGAGGCTATCCTGCACTAGCATACAGTCAGTTGTTTCTGCTAATGAGTACGCACTAAGTTATAACACGCAGAGCAAAATAGAGGCTACGCTCTCTCACCAGTCTGCACACCCTCGCTCAACTATCTTGGTTAGCCCCATCGCCCAATAGAAGTAGGCGTAGGAAGGTTGTACCTCCCCCAAGCCCCTACCTGAGGAGGTTAACTCTTTTCCTACACAATGAGATAATCAACTCTTTTCGATACACGTATACTCAAGAGTCAACATATCCTTACAATAAAACCAATGACTGGCCACTTAGGTCCCCACACATACTAAGCCTGCTTAAAGTGGCACACAATATATATCATGTTTAATAAACCTGTGATAATCATGCACATTGAATCTGTGTCCATTATCCATATGAAAATAATACAACTTGTATCCACAACTTTAAAACATGAAGGACAAGATAATTACTATGTAACCATGATCGATCATCGGGACAACCCATCCAATAGAATTAATTATCTATTCTGATTGATATTATATTTTAAGTATGGTTGCATGGCACATTCCCATGGAGGCACCGTTGTTTTCTCTCGATGATAATAATGTGAACCAACTAAATCCTCGATACATGTTCATTCCAATCTCAGCATCGTACTAATAAAAAAAGTTCTCAACTTGCATATATATATATATATATTCAGAATGGCAATGGCCCATCCATGCAGAAAACGCTTATCACCATTTTCTTACATAGTACGTATACGGCATGCTCTTTTCAACACAAGTTGAGACCAAATAAAAGTGATTGCTTTTCAGAAAGTCATTGTAGCCAACACCCAAGAAATACAATTTGGTGGTCCAAAAGTAGGAAGCTCGTAAGAAAAGTTCATGTTTTCTCTGTTTGTTTGTTTTTTTTATTTTGATAAACGAAATAAAAAAATAAAATAATGTTCTTTTTAGAGATGAAACAAAACTTTAGGGATAATCATATGCCAAAAAGAAAGGCCGAACAACCAATAAATACGTATATACTTAGTTAGGCACACAACCATGGGCATACTTGGAGGGAAAATGTTTGGAAACAATAATTACGAAGGGGGGTTTGTGGCGTCGCTCTACCTCATTGTATCGGAAGGGATGGGGCAAGGTAGACCTGCTAACGACCTTTACAGGTGCGATATGAATCCTTGTTGGGGTTGAGTCATCACCGCACGATGAACCTAGGTTACCTAAGGGGTTCAAGAAAGGCATTAGTGGACTAAATCAATTTTCCACTGACTTACACGTGATCAAAAGGTGGAAATCAGGGTGTCAAAGCCCAAAAATGGAAATAGCTTTCCAACAGTGTCTGATGTGAAAAAAATGAACTCAATCTACTTAAAAGTCATCTTTGATTCACTTTAATCGGCCAAATCGATTCGGTCTAGTTGGACCATCCACCTCCTTCCCTCGTGGTGCACGTTGCACGGCATGGGAATTGAGCCCTACTGCCCCTCCCTTTCTGTACTGCACCCCTCACCCCCCCCACTCTCTCTCTCTTTCTCGATCGAAGTGCGGAAGGGGGGGGGGGAAGGAGAATTTTTTTTTTTTGAAGTAAAAGAATTCAAGATAACTTATTACAACCACAACACTTCCCGCAGTTACCTGCAACCACAGGTTACTTATAAGTTTTACCACTTAGTATTACATTACAATGTATTTTATCAATTTCTCTGTTAACACTAAGGCATTGTTTGTCTTACCTACGTGGACTTGCGCATTGCGCTCCTTGTAGATGGCCCAGGCCACGCACAAAGGGCTCGACGAGGTATGCTTACGTTCCTGCCGCAACCCACCGCCTCCATCGCTATGCTAGAAATGGATGTTGACGATGGTTACATTCCAACTTCAAGCATATCATCCACACCTCCCAAGTGTATTTGCATCGAAGGAAAAGATGTGCATTTGTCTCCTCCTCCTCCTCCAAACATAGCTGGCATTGAGATGGGCCATGAACACCCCATTCCTGTATTTTTTTCCATGTTAAGAGCTTCCTACGTGCAACGAGAAAAGCACATGAGGACCATTTAGGGGGGCAATCAGTGTTCCATAAGAACTTGACAACCCCATCCTCTATACCAAAGGAACGTATAGCCTCCCACAGTTGCTTGCGGTCAGTTGGGCCTGTCCATCCCGACTCTCCATTGTCATCCGCACTTACAAACCTAACACTAATGAGATCCCCATACTTTCATAAGTTTTTCCAGCATCTCGATACATTGGAGGAGGTGACCAAGTTGGTGAAATCCCAAACTCCATACCTCCGTCTCATCCATGTGGCCCATAGACCCCTCTCAACAGGGTCAAGTAATTTTTTCACTCTCAAACAGGTCATCAACTTCTCCATATCAAGGAGGTTCCTCAGCCCAAAACCTCCTTCATTGTGTGGTAAGCAGACCTTGTGCCAATTCAACAAGTGGGTCTTGCTCCCCCGTAAGAATTGGGCCTCCAAGGACATAATTTTGCTCAAAATGGACGCTGGTATGTCAATGGAAGATATCCAGAATTGCATGATCCCCTTAACCACACATTTGAGAAGTTGGACTCTTCCCATCCTCGAGAGCGTCTTTGCCATCCATCCCTCCATCTTTCCCTTGATATTGTCCACCAGCACTTCAAATGGACCAACCCTTGCGGCCCCTGCAAGGGGTCCTAAGGTATATCGACGTGTTATGACCCGATCCTAGCTCCCTATGGAACCCGAGAACGACCGCTTCGACTAGATCCCAAGACCTAGTCGTCAAACGAGAAATAACCAAATGGATAAATTATTCCACAATTACACATGAAATGTAACTCAACAAGAATAGCTAATAGACAACAATGGAAAATAGAACAGAAAAATTCAAAGATATCACATGCCACAAGCGGAAAGGACTATTACAGACATAGCCATCACAACTAGAGATTTAACAAAAATAGTTACTGCAGGCTAAAGATACTCACTACCAACAAAAGGGCTTTGAAACAGAAAGCAGAGAAAATACAACTATAGCTGGGCTCGACTAAGCCCATCACCCTCTACAGCTGGTGGCGCTGGTTGCTCAACTCCCTGACTTGAATATGATTATATAAATCTGTGGTCAACTAATACTAAGTAGAGTGGTGGATAAGTCATTTATATGCAATTAAACATAAATGAACAAGCAACTAACTAATCATACATTTGTCAGTTATTTATTATCATCCGTTTCCATTTATCTCATCTATGTGTTTTTTGATTCGATTATTCTAATAAGGATCCACAATATTTCTTAATCTACTTGTTCCCTAAGGGAACGCTCTTGATTGCAGTTTTTCTGTAATGTAGGATGTACACATGGCACTCTCCTGGCCAGGAGAGCACCCCGCGGTAGTTCTACACTCGATCTACCACCCCGAGGTCATGGCCATGACTTAGCGGTGACTACGGCACGTGCGATAAGCGCACGGGTAGCTACCCCGCACTAGCATGCAGTTAGTAGTTTCTGCTAACGGGTACGCCCAAACATACAACATAGAATCGAACAGGGGCCACACCCCTCAGCAGCCTGCGTACCCTCTCTTGGATATCCTGATTTGCCTAGTGAGCTTAGCAAGAGTCGGTGTAGGGTGGCCAATCCTAACCCCGAGTCCCAACTCAAGGGGTGACTAGCTCCCCCCTACACTAAAGTGACAGAAGCTCTCATCGGTACCGCGTACACGAAGGCCATCTCACTTTCCATACCCATGTCAGTACAACCAACCAGCCCGTAGGCAACATGTTCCATCACACATCCAATTTTCGTATCCCTGTATTTTGATTCATTTCTTAGTTCCCTGTAAGGTTCGTGCATAGCATTCGTCTCATCTCATCATACGGGATGTATCTCTAATCACAATCTGATTTCTTAATCACATAACAGGTAGCACATGATTCAACAGAATAAGAACTCATCAAAGCAATTAGACATTGAAGTTCTCACAGTAGGGCTTTAACTACATGCATTATCAATTTATAGCAGGCTAGGTTCATGCGACAAATATTAACATTCACATTCTATGTTCTAGGGTTCATTCCATGCCCTAGGTTTCAAGCAGACGATTCTAATTTAGCATGCACTTTAAGAAATTTAAACCACATGAGTAGAGAGGACCACTCTACCAAGGTAAACGGGAGATGTGGGGGCACGAATGGCAGAACTCATAGCCTCCGTAGGTCTCATGCGCACCATGGACGGATGCCCTATTCAAAACGGTTGGTCAAACCTGACATTAATATTTTGACTAATGTTTCATCAAGTCAAAACTAGCTCAAAACAGCGGGTGAACGATCTTAGCACATAGGAAAATCCGACAGAAGGCCAACGGTACTTCGTTTGTGAAAAACCAACTTCGTTTGGACCCTGAACCGGTCGCCTGATGCCTGAAATAGGGAAATCAGACCAACATCAGACATCTGGGGTGAGTCTCAAACATCTCAAAAGTGAGTAGAATCCTCACCTTACTTTCTGCGTCTTTCTTAGATGTTTGAAACCCTTCACAGCAGTCTGAGGGTATTGCCAGACATCTGCCACTTCTCCCGGTCGGCTGGGAGGAATGTCAGACATCTGACGATGCCTCCAGTTGTCCTAAAGTGCCTCGGGCCCTGCACCAGAGTGCCTTCCCAACGGCCCTGCAGCTGTGCAGACATGCACAATAAGAAAGCGACATTGCTAGGTTCGTACAAATGACACAGGGTTCGGATAGAGGGCTACCTTAGTATTTTGTGCGCTATCAGACATCTGGTGTCACATCCAGACGTCCGGCAAACCCTTCAAATGTCTGGAGAGTGTCGCAGACGTCTGATATTGCGGAAAAAAATGATTCCACAAGACCCTTTGCGAAGCTCTTCCTCGTGAGCTTGAGTTGCTACAACCGCAGCAGCGTCGCCCTCCTGCTCGATCTCTCCTCCCTCTCAGGCTCCTCCAGTTGCCTGAGCCTGCGTCGACTCCTCCTGCAGCTCCTCCTCCCTGCACCCACCCCCTCTCTCGAAGTAGGCGGAGAGAACATGGGGAAGGAAGGGGGAGGTGTGGGTGGGTGCGTCGTTCAAGGTTGGAGGGGGTAGGGTAGGGTATGAGTTTCGAGGGAGTAGGGTCTTAAATAGGGTAGGGGGTAGGGTTAGGGTTTAGGGTGGAATAGGGGTGAGTGGGGCTGAGGTATTTGTAGTTTTTCCCCAAAGAACCCCATTCCCCCCCCCCGGGTCCACAAGGCAAGTGCCAAGGGGATTACCATTTGCGACAACCCCCCTAAGTTCCAGAAAAAGGCCAAACGACCCTTGGGAAGGGTTATTTCAACATAACAAACTCAAAGGAAGTTTCACCCCTGAAACTTAGGCTAGACCAGGATGAGAAGATAAACAACATGTGCATAACAAACTTAAAGATGATCAAACTAGGTCAGAGATAACGTATCCTTAAAAAGCTCCGGGTACTGTTCGTGCATCACCGCCTTAGGCTCCTAAGTCGCCTCCTTGTACCGCTGGCTTCTCCATAGGACCTTCACCAATGGTACCTCCTTCCATCCCAGTCTCTAGATGACTCTATCTAGTATCTACACCGGCCTCTTAGGATAGGTCAAGTCGTCTCCCACTTCGATGCTCTCGTGGCTCAGAGTGTGGCTGGGATCGGTGATGCACTTCCTGAGGTTAGACGCATGGAACACGTCATGCACTCCAGAGAGTTGGGGAGGAAGGGCAAGCCGGTAAACAATGGGTCCTACCCGCTCCAAGACCTCAGAGGGTCCCACAAACCTCGGCGTGAGCTTCCCTTTCACCCCAAAACGTTGCAAGCTTTTCATGGGTGAAACACGGAGGAAGACATGATCCTCAACCTCAAACTGCACCTCTCTGCGTTTCTATCAACATAGCTCTTCTGCTTGCTCCTGACAGTACAGAGTTGTCTGTGGATCTGCTCTATCACCTCCTAACTCTGACAGATTTGCCTGGGGCCAACCTCCCACTTGGTCCCCACCTCGACCCAACTCAATAGTGCCGTACACTTCCTCCCGTACAAAGCCTTATAAGGTACCATGTTAATGCTCAAGTGGTAGCTGTTATTGCATGTAAACTTTTCCAGGGGCAAGTGCTACTCCTAGGAGCCTCTCCAGTCTAGCACATAAGCGCGTAGAAGGTCTTCAATTGTCTGGATGGTGCGCTCCGACTGTCCGTCTGCTTAGAGGTTGTAGGTAGTACTGAACCTTAGGCGAGTCCCTAAGGCCTACTAAAACTCTGCCCAAAACTGGGAAGTGAAACGAGTATCCCTGTCAGATACGATCTCACGAGGGACTTCGTGAAGACACACCACATCTCTGATGTATTGCTCTGCTAACTGTGCTGGCCCAAAGGTGACTCAGATCGGCGAAAACCACGCCATCTTCGTCAACCTATCCATTATCACCCAAATTGCATCATGTCCCCGCTGTGTAACCGGTAGCCCCACTACAAGGGTCATGGTGATACTCTCCCACTTCCATTCTGGCACAGGGAGTGGCAATAGCGACCCTGCAGGCCTCTGGTGCTCGACCTTCACCTGCTAGCATACCAAGCATTGTTGAACAAACTCACCAACATCCCACTTCCTCCCCCTCCACCAAAGTCGCATCGCAGATCGTGGTACATTTTTGTGCTCTCAGGATGTATGGTGAACCTGGACCCCTATACCTCAGTCAGGAGCTCTCTCAGCTGCTCCTCGTCTCTAGGAATGCACAAGTGTCCCCTCATGCGCAAGATCTTGTCAGTAAAAGAGAAGTCTCCTAGGTCCCCTGTCAACACCCTGTCTCACAGTGTTTGTAGATACGGATCGGCCATCTGCCCAGTAATGACACCGTTTATTAGCTTTGGTCATGCTTGCCTCATTACTGTCACTGCCCCGCAATACCCTCGTGATTCCCGAGGTTGCCAACTACCCACCTCCTCCATGAGTCTCCAACTCTGTGCTTGTAAGCTAGCCAAGTGGGAGGGTGCCTTCCGACTTAAGGCGTCAGCCACCACATTGGCCTTCCCTAGGTCGTAGGAGATGCTGCAGTCGTAGTCCTTCAAGAGCTCTAACCAACGTCTCTGTCTCATGTTGAGCTCCTTCTGATCAAACAGGTACCTGAGGTTCTTATGATCCGTGAAGATCTTAAAAGTCTCATTGTACAGGTAGTGCCTCCATGTCTTCAGCGTGAAGACAACTGCTGCCATCTTCAAGTCATGGGTAGGGTAGTTATGCTCATGGGGCTTTAGTTGCCGCGAAGCGTAAACGACAATGTGTTCTTGCTACATGAGCACACCACCCAACCCCTGCAACGAGGCGTCAGTGTAAACCACAAACCCACCACTGCTGTCCAGAATGGTGAGTAAGAGAGCTAAAGTCAGTCTTTCCTTCAACTCCTGAAAGCACGACTCACACTCGTCTGTCCATGTGAAAGGATATCCTTCCGGGTCAGTTGGGTCATAGGACGCGTGATATGAGAGAACCCTCTTGATAAACCACCGGTAATAGCCTGCCAGCCTCAAAAAGCTGCGTATCTCTGTCACTGTACGTGGCCTCTCCCACCTAAGTACGGCCTCAACCTTGGCTAGATCCATAGTCAATCTGTCTCCTAAGATCATATGGCCCAAAAAGGTAACCTGTCTCAACCAGAACTCGCACTTGCTATACTTGGTGCGTAGACTGCATCGTCTTAAAGTATCCAAAACCATACGTAGATGCTGTCCATGCTGCGCCTGATCCCGAGAGTCAACTAGTATGTCGTCGATGAACACCACCACAAACTGGTCTAAGTACGGCCTAAAGACGCGGTTCATCAGATCCATGAAAGCAGCAGGGGCGTTGGTCAGCCCAAACAGCATGACTAAGAACTCGTAGTGTCCGTACTGAGTACGGAAAGCTGTCTTGAAGATGTCGGTCTCCCTGATCCTCAGCTGATGGTAACTCGACCTCAGGTCTATCTTAGAAAACACCGTGGCTGATGGCGAGATTTAAGCTTATTTATGAAGATGATAGAAATAAAAAGATGTGTTGTTGATGTATTTTATGTGGTGGAAATCTTGTATCAAAATTTAATTATTTCTAACCACAATGATTAGGTCGTATCCACAGGGAGGATCTAGCCAAATAAACTGACAATAAGTTTCCCTCTCGTTTACTTAAAAACAATTTCATTCATTCATCCTAATGCCAAAGAGAGAACACTAATAGATGAATTAAATAACCAATCTTTAATTTCTGAAAAGAGATAAACCAATCACGCAAATTCTCCTTCACTAGAATACTCCTATAAACTTAATCAACCAAAATATTCAATGTCAATAAATGTGAATTATAATATCACCATTAAATGTGAGGCTAATGAATGGGGAAGATAGTCATGCAATTTGATAAGCCAACTAATTAGAGCAAACTGAAGAGACTTGGTAGTAAAATATCCAATAATCCAATATAATATTTAAAACAAAAATCGCAACCGACAATGGCAATGAGATGTAAAAAGTAATTGCAAGCAAAACAGAGGAATCTCCCTTTCTCCTCCTTGCGCACGGGAAGAAGCATTGGAGGTTGGACTGCGTGCGGTGGAGGTCGGTCGGAACACGAGTGTTGTATTGGTGGTGACGGCAAGGTGTGAGACGGTCAGAGGTGGCAGGACGGTGAGCACAATGCCGGCGGTGTGTGATGGTATTGGCGGTGGAGTTGCTGGTTGATGGCGTGGTCACGGGAATGGGTGGATGGAGCTCGAGGCGAGGTCGATGGCGTCGACGAAATAGAGTTTAGTGGACAGATGAGGAGGCTGTGCGTGGAGATGGATGGCCGGCGTTGGGTTCTTCTTGGAGAAGATGATGAACAGTGCACGGCAAAGAAGAAGAAGAAGACAGATGAGGCTGTAGGTGCACGCAGGCATGCACGCACGGGTTGCGCGTGCGCGAGGCTTGTGGCGTGAAGGGGTGCGTGGCTGCTGCATGCAAGAGTGCACTAGACACGTGAGGAGGAGGTGCGCTCAATGGTGGCGCCAGTGAGTTGCCGTTTGTGTGCACACTCACGCAAGGAAGGCACGAGGGCGAGGCTGCGCGGTGGTGCGTGGTGTGCGGAGTGGTCAATGAGGTTGATAAAGGTGGCTTGACATTGAGGGAGAGATGAGAGGGTGGTATGTAGTGGTAGTGCGGTGATGGTGCGGTACTGGTGTCGTGGTTAGGCCGGTGCTGTCACCACACGGCCTTTGCGGTAGAGCTTGCGATGGAGATCTCAGTGTACGCCATATCCACGGTGTAAGCTGTTGGGAACATGGTCAAGGTGGAAGATCATTCCAGGGGGAAAGATGGTCCTCTCTATGGTTGGTGCACTTCTTTTTTTAAAAACACCTGCCGATGGTTTCTTCCCCGAGATCGCCTCCAACAACTCGCAGATATAGCAAACGATTTTGGATGGCTATCGGTGGAGATTGGGGCGGTGCTACTGTTGCGGTCAAGGGTAGATCTTGTAGGGAAAGAAAAGAAAAAGAAATAAAGATTGGGTTATTTACAAAAAAAATCTAAAACCATATATGAAATGCATGCATGCCCCTATATGCAAACATTAATTTATTTACATATCAATGTATGCTTTGTATACGTAGACACTACCATAATAATTAGGCATTTATGTATTAATTAACCTACAAATGTGGTCTTATCAAGTGCTTTCATGCCTAAATTTTGCTAGTCCCTAGCAAAAGTGAAAGATGATAGAAGCGACCAAAGACTTCTGCTTTTCTCATTCCAAAGATTTAGAGATCCAAACAAAAGTGAAGTGATAATAGCTTAGGTAACGAATCCAGATGGAAAGCCAACTTGCATCTAAAGTTCGTGCTTTACCCTTGATAAAATTCTAACTGGATAGGCAACTACTTCCCTCGGGGATAAAGCATAAAATAATCTGTAATTTGACCCCGGCTTTTTGGCTTGGGTAGGGGATACTGAGTTGAATGAACTAATATTTGGTGGCTCACACTCATCTAGTGCTACATGTAGTCTGGTACACCTGAGGAGGAGAGTGGGAGGAGATAAGGCTCCTCAAGTCGAAGTGCGTCCAAAGCCTAGCCATCTGAAAGAGTAACATAAGGTTTAAGTCGTTGGCCATTTACTTTAAAGCTCGCACCAAAAGTAGGGTTCCGAATTTCTACTGCTCCATGAGGAAAGGTATTGATAACAATGTACAGCCCATCCCAGTGGGACTTTGGCTTTCCTGGAAATAATTTAAGTTTGGAATTGAAAAGTCAGACCCACTGGTTGGGCTCAAAGGTCTTTCTAATGATGTGCTTATCATGGAAGACCTTTCTACATTGTTTGTATGCTTGAGAAGTTTCATAGGCTTCATTATGAAGCTCCTCAAGCTCACTTAACTCCAACATTCATGCCTTTCCCGCTTTATATAGATTTAAGTTAACCTTTTTAATTGCCCAATAGGCTTTGTGTTCGATTTCAATGGGAAGGTGGCACGCCTTTCTGTAGACAAGATGGAAAGGAGACATACCCAAGGGAGTCTTATACGCTGTTCTGTAGGCCCAAAGAGTATCATTTAGTTTTTTAGACCAATCCTTACGGTCGGGCCTGATAGTTTTTTCTAAAATTTGTTTAATCTCCTTATTAGACACTTCAACTTGTCCACTCGTTTAGGGATGGTAAGGTGTGGCTATCATGTGGCTGACTCCCAAATTTTGGACTAGTCTTGTGAAGTGTACACTCTTGAAGTAAGGTCCTCTATCACTTATGATCGTCCTTGGGCACTCGTACCAGGAAATGATATTAGCTTTAACAAAATCTAAGACCACGGAATAGTCATTGGTCCGCGTGGGTATGGCTTCTATCCATTTCGATACGTAGTCCACAGCCACAAGGATGTACTCATATCCGAAGGACACGGGAAAGGGACCCATGAAGTCGATGCCCCAAATATCAAAGATCTCAACGGGGAGGATAGGTTGTTGGGGAATCTCATCCCTTTTTCCGATGGTTTCCATCTATTGGCAATGTAGACATGCGCCCGCATATGTATGTGCATCTCGGAATAATGTGGGCCACCAAAAGCCAGACTGAAGAACTTTATGGACAATCTTTTTTCCACTGAAATGTCCTCCACAGTGGAGGTCATGGTAGAAACTTAGAACACTCCTTTGTTCTTCGTCAGGGACGCAACGGCGGAAAAGGTGGTCAGGGCTTATTCTAAATAGCTTAGGTTCTTCCCAGTGATAAAATTTAGCGCCAGCAAGAAACCTGTCTCGCTTCTGCTTGTCCCAAGTACTGAGGGTAATGCCCGTGACCAGGTAGTTCACTATGTCAATGAACCAAGGAGTTTTGGCCTCTACGGCCATCAGAGACTCATCAGGAAAAGTCTCTTGAATAATGCCAGCCTGGGTTGATGCCTTGATAGGGATCCTAGATAGGTGGTCTGCTATCACATTCTCAACTCCTTTCTTATCTATAATTTCCAAGTCAAACTCCTGAAGTAGCAGAATCCAACGAATTAAGAGAGGTTTGGTGTCCTTTTTAGCAAGAAGATGCTTTAAGGCAGAATGATCAGTGAACACCACAACCTTTGATCCCAAAAGATAAGACCAAAACTTTTCCAAAGCAAATACTACAGCAAGAAGTTCCTTTTCAGTGACCGTGTAGTTTTGCTGAGGATCCATGAGGGTCTTGTTGGCATAATGCAACACATGAGGTTTGCCATCAACCCTTTGACCTAAGACCGTTCCCACTGAGAAATCAAAAGCATTGCACATTAGCTTAAACGGGAGGGTCTAATCAAGTGCTTGGAGAATCGGTGCGGTAATAAGCGCTTTCTTTAAGACTTGGAAAGCCTCACCACATCTTTCATCAAAATCGAGGGAAACATCCTTCGCTAATAGGCCGCAGAGTGGCTTAGAGATTTTGCTGAAATCTCTAATGAAGTGCCTATAGAACCCAGCATGGCCAAGGAAAGATCTAACCTAACAAACATTGGTGGGTGATGGAAGCTTAGAGATGGAATCAACTTTTGCGGTATCCACCTCTAATCCTCTCTCGGAATCTACATGCCCCAACACAATGCCTTGCTGGACCATAAAGTGGCTTTTCTCCCAGCTATGCACCAGCTTTGCCTCTTCGCAACGGGTTAAGACTTTATCAAGGTGCGAAAGGCATAGGTCAAACGACGAGTCGTAAATAGAGAAATCATCCATGAAAATCTCTACAAACTCGTTGATCATATCAGAAAAGATAGCCATCATATATCGCTGGAAAGTAGTTGGAGCATTACATAATTTAAATGGCATTCGGCGAAACGCAAAAGTGCCATACGGACTTGTGAAGGTGGTACGCTCTTGATTGTCAAGAAAAATGGCTATCTGATTATACGCAGAGTACCCATCAAGGAAGAAAAAGTACTTGTTCCCTGCCAGTCGTTCCAAAATCTGATCAATAAACGGTAAGGGGAAATGGTCTTTCTGGGTAGCCGTGTTCAAATGGCGATAATCAATGCAAACCCTCCAACCAGTTGAGGGTCTAGTGATTACCAACTCTCCTTGGTCGTTCTCTTTCACAATGATTCCTGTCTTTTTGGGCATCACATGAATAGGACTGACCCATTTACTGTATGAAATGGGATAGATAATTCCTATATCCAACCATTTCAGAATTTCCTTTTTAACAACCTCCTGCATATTGGGGTTGAGCCTTCTCTGCATGTCTCGAAATGGTTTCACAGACTTGTCTGTGTATATATGATGCATGCAAAGGGAGGGATCAACACCTTTAATGTTAGTAATTGACCAAACAAGTACTTCCTTGTGCCTTTGTAAACACTCAAGCAGAACTCCCTCCTACAATTAAAATAATGCAGACAAGATAATAACGGGGAGGTATCGTTAGGGCCAAGGAAAGCATACTTCAATGTGCTCAGGATGGGTTTCAGCTCTAACTCAGGAGCCTTTTGGATTGAGGGTTTAAGTTAAGATGTCCCCACCCAGGTAGCGGATCTACCTTCATAGTCCAGGGTGGGGACAGAGACTCTGTGTGTACCCCCAGCAACTCTTCTAATTCAAGTATATCCCCTTCAGTTTCTTCAATAATTGGAGATGGTCCTTAGATATGACCATTTGAAGGGGATCTCTACATAAGAGTGCTAGAGTAGTCTTTTCAATTATTTCATCAACCACCTCAATCTGAGAACAATCTTCCAATTCTGATTGCTTGTAGGTATCAAAAACATTCAACCGAATTTTCTTGTTCCCAAAACTCATTTTAAGTGCCCCTTATCTACAATTGATAGAGGCATTGGCTGTGACCAGGAAGGGGCATCCTAGAATAATAGATGGCTTGGTGGGCTTATTAGATGGGTCAGTATCTAACACAAGAAAGTCAATAGGAAAGAAGAAGTCCACTCTCACCACGACATCTTCTAGCAATCCCCGTGGTGTCTTAAGCAATCTGTCTGCGACCTGGAGGATGACTGGACTAGGTTTTAAATTAGCTCTTCCCAAAAGGTTGTAGACAGAGCTCGGTAAAATATTCACCCCTGCATCCAGATCGAGCAGAGCCTCGTCAATGTGTTGGTTACCTACAGCCACTGAAATATACGGGGCCCCTGGGTCTTTCATTTGGGGGGTGTTCCATGTTGGAGTACCGAGCTAACATGGTCAGGCAGGATGACCTTGTCTTGGACCTGTCTCCTAGATCGACGTTTCTGGGTGCATAGGTCCTTTAGAAACTTGGCATAGGATGAGATTTGTTTGATAGCTTCCAACAAAGGCAAGTTGATATGGACTTGCCTAAAAGTGTCCATAATTTCATTCGTCATATCCTTGGCTCCAGACGAGCCAATAGAAGATTACCCAGAAGCAAATAGGTGCTCTGGATAGGGCACCCTCAGCTTCTAGGTAGAGGGGTCATCATGGTGGGAAAGGGGTGGCAGAATGATGACATCCTCAGGGTGGGTGATTTCAAGTGAGGGAGAGTAGTGTGGCTCTTCCTCGGTGGAGATGGAAGTCGGGTCTGATGTAGGAGGGGAATCTTGAGAGGTGACTGTAGGAGTGCTATCAGGCTTGTCGATTTTCTTTCCACTCCTCAGCATGGTCACAGCTTGGGTGTACTCCCTAAATATGACCCCCTTGCCATTTGGGTTGTCCTCAGAAGAGCTAGGCAACTTCCTTGGATCTCACTGCCTAACTGCCTCCGTAAGATGACCAATTTGGGATTTCATATCAGTAATCATCTTATTCTGAGATTGGATGACCATATTCTGATGATCTTGCATCGCTTTCATCATGGCTTTAAGTTCATCCATCTTAGAAGGCTTATTCTGAGGAGGGTTTGCATAGGATGGCTGGTATATGGGTTGGGGAGGTAGGGGTCTTGTATTCCCTGAGTTAGAAGCATCACCTTGCCTTCATGACAAGTTTGGATGGTTCCGCCACCCTGGATTATAGGTATTGGAATAAGGGTTATTGCAAGGAGGTGGGCAGAAACCTTGGGCTGTGTTCAAGTCAGCTTGAATCAACTCAGGGAATTGATTTGCCTAGTGGCATTTCGCAGTGGCGTGCGTTATGCTTTGGCAAATGGAGCATTCACTTAAAGCCTAAAAGATAGAGGTTGCTTGCAGGTTCATGCTGGGGTTTGCTAAAAGCCTATCAAAATTTTTGTTCAACAATTGAATCTGATAAGTCAAATCCTGAGTAGCCCAGGCTTCATGGGCCTCTATCTTCCTCTGCAAAATTGATGGTTTTCTTTCTTGATAGGCAGAGGACATATGTATGAAATTGTCACTTAATGTTTCAAATAATGCCTAGGCTTCATCCTCAGTTTTGGTCATGAAGGTTCTTGTACAGGCTGCATCGATGGTTTTCCTGTGCCTTTCAGATAATCCGTTATAGAACCTTTCGACCAACTGCCATCTTGGCACTTGATGGTGGGGGCATAACCTAAGAAGGTCATTAAAGCGCTTCCAAGTCTCGTGAAATTGCTCCCCTTCTTGTTGAGTAAAACCCATAATCTCTCTTCTATAATGGTTGGTCTTACTCATAGGAAAATACTTTTTCAAGAATTCTCCCTTAAGGATGGCCTAATCATTTACCCTTGCATCGAGGGTATGATACCAGTGCTTGGCCTTATCCTTAAGGGAGAATGGAAATAGAGTCCTCATTAAGGCTTCATCAGTAAAGCCCTGGAGCTTCACCGTGGAACAGATCTCGGTGAATTCCTCAAGATGCCTGTAGGGATCCTCCCTAGCAGTACCATAGAAAGAGGGGAGCAAAGATATGGTGCCGCTCTTGAATTCATATGGATTATCTACTCCAGGTCTTCGGATAGGTAGGGCTTGGTGGGTTGTAGGGAGGAAATAGTCTCTCAAGGTTCTTTGATTTTCACCAACCCTAATCTCTTCTTCTGGTCTTTCTTCAACCATTTTTCATCTCTCTTGGTTGGCTTTCCTAATAATCCTCTTAGGTTTAGGGTTGAAAAGAAGACTATTTCTAAAAGACCGCCTACCAAGCATACACCAAGCAAACACAAGGCAAGAGATCTTGTTGATTTAAAGTACCTTAGGCCCTCTTCCAACCTTCCTAACTTGCCCAAATAGAGTCAAGGCAGCATTTCTTCGTTCCCACGTAAATGGTATAAGAGAAGTGAGGCACTTGAGATTCTTGGTCAATGGCTATTAAGGAGTTTGAGGTTACTTTTAATTCTTTTGGGTGACCAATCAAGTTGTTAATCAATTACGCACCCTAAATAGACCTTCGAGTGCCCTAGAGACGTACACTTTGCTCCAATGATATTCTTAGATGCTCAAGTAAAAAGGTACTCCAAGGATGGAACCAAGGGATGCAAGTAAGGCGAACTCTTTGATGGGAACACCATCATGCGTCATAACTAGCTCAGTTTGATCTGATTAAGTCAATAAAAGCTCCTACATATCCATCAGGTCTTAAGGGCATAAAACATTGATTTGAGAAGAAAATAAGAATACAGGGTTATTTATGTAAATTTACCATTCTATCACAAAAATAGAATAACCGTGGGTTTTCTCAGGGGTGGAACAAGGGTCAAATGATCTTAGGAGTCTAATAAGTGGATTAGAACAGACAAAAAAGGATTTTCGTGTGTTTTGAGAATTAAATGACTTCTAAAAACTCTAAAAACAGACCCGCTTAATTAATTGAGGTTCTAGTCAGGATAAAATTTACCTAAACCCTCTAAAATTCATATAAAAATATTCTCTAGGGTGTGTCATCTTCAATTTGATCATTGGAACCCATATTGACCTAAAATAGATTCTTAGATAGACATTTGCCCTAATTTGGGTAATTGTGCAAATTACCCAGCTAAACTAGGTCAAATCCAAAATCCAACTTCACCATTGGATTCCTTAGGTCCAAATTAGGTTTATAACAAAATTTAGGTCAAATCTGAGATTGTTTCAACTTAGTTTGCACTTTAGTCCAAGCCTGATTTCTTTTTTCCACATGGGTCCTTAGCTTTTGAATTTATTACAAAAAGGCCCCTATCTTTATCATTATTTTCTTCAAATAGGTCCCTACCGCCATGAATCCTATTCTTACAAACTCCGATGACCTAAATGTGCATGTTCTCCTTGATTCCTTGATGAACCCCTCTCAGATTTGAAAAGGAAGTCCGTCAAGGAATTCCCTTCCTTTTGAGTCAATTCCCAAGCTCTCAAACCTTCCTAATCTCTCATGCGAATGCATAAGAGATTAGGGTATCTTGAGATTTCTTTCTCTGGCGAGCTTTCCAAGCTTGGGAAGCTTGCTTCCCAAGCCCAAAATGCCATCCAGAGGCCAATAAAAGGACCCCCAGATCAAATCGAAGATTCCACTCTTGAATTCGATCAGATTCCCCCTTAATTTCGTCTCTCCTCATTTGGCTGAAGCTCCTCGACATCCGACGAGCTCCTCCGACTCCATCCTTCATTTGCACGCAATACCGGCTGCGGATTATCTCCCTCGCTCTCTTCCACGTCGTGTTGCACCCGCTGACGCCCCGTCCTTCGTCTTCCTCGCCAATTCCTTCTCACCAGAGTGCTTTCTTCCCCGACGCCGACCATACCGCAATCGACGTCGCCTCGACTCCCCGTCGTCTGCCAACTACCTAGATAAGTCCCCTGACTCCTCTACTTCATTTTCATCCCAACCACACTCAATTTCAACCACGCTACCGCTTGTTCACCGTCATCCCTTCCGCGTCTAGCCACTCCTCCGATGAGGCACATCTCGCTCCACACACCACCAAACCCCTCGCCGTTCATCCCTGCACCTTCGCCTCGACCCTAAGAGCAAAAGCCTTAACTTAGTTAGGTCGATTGCTCCTCCAAACCCTCTGCCGAACACACCCACCTCCGCATACCAACTCCAACACCGTCTGGCCACCACAACCACCTTCACAACATGCCGCACCCACCACCATACTCGCCACCCTACGGTGAAGCTCCTGAACTTATTTGACAAGGCCGAGGGGCTGCATTTTGACTTTCAGGTTTTCGCTCCCTCGACTGCCATTACCACAGCTTCGAGTGAAGCTTGAAGCCTTCTCCATTCGCACAAGCTCTAGGTGATACGCCCAGGTTGTGCGGAGAGGTTCCAAGCAGAGCTCCAGGTCTTCAATTGGCACCAACACCTATTGCTGCTACTCTAATTCCACAAAGGTAGCCCAATGCAGCTACACGCAGAAGAAGGCGGTGGGATAGTCCCACCTCGAAACTGAAGAGTGCCCGCACCCGCATAAATTGAATTTGTCTCATAGGCTATTCGCCTCAACAGAACACAGGGGGTGAGGTCCCCACGCCCCTCACGCACCTCACCCGCGACACCTTACACGCGGGTCTGGTGCATCTGATTACCCGCCTAACCTAAGCACTCCTCGATTGCCGCTCACGGATAGCAACCCTAGTCCCGGGTGCGCTCTACCCGAATACCCAATAACTCGAGGCCCTGGGAGGGCGGATCCCAGAGAGAGAAGGAGAGATAGTGCGCAGGGGAAGGGGGGTTTTGCTCTCAGGACCAACGGCCGACACTTAGCTGTTTATGGAACCTCCCCCTTGTACGTGAAGAAGGAAGAAGGAGAGGAAACCTGAGCAGAAGAGAAAGAAGAAGAAGGCACAGATAGAGAAGAGGAAGAAGAGAGAACTCGGAGAGGAAGGAGCCTCAGAAGAAGAAGAAGAAGGAAAGAGAGAGTAGCTGCAGAAGAGAAGAAGCACAGAGAAGAAGAGAGAAGCCTCACAAAAGAAGAAGCAGAAGCAGTGAATGATTTAAGCTGTTTGATTGTTTGAGCTTCATTTGAAGTGCACTGTGCACTTATCTTACGTGGCATTTAATTGCTTAGTACTATTGAGTTATTTGATATAATTGTGAGGGGTAATTGGTGATTCGAATCACCATTTTACCCTATTCTTTTTGCATTATCTGACATTCAGTTTCATTCATATTTGCTTGGAATTCTATTAATTATATATTTGTGTTAAATTAAAATCTTGAGAAGCATTTTTGTCAATTTCTCCCTGTGTTCGATTTCGGACTTCATTTCTGATATTCGAGTTATAAATTTCACTTGTTTTTCACATTGATTCGAACTATATTACAATGCGACGATTTTAAAACCCATTTCAGAGCGAACAACACCCTTCCATTAAGGCGATGCATTAGTGGTTTCTCTTAACTACCCTTGAATTCCTTTATAGGGTGTCACTCTTGATAGCGTGGGTTTTCGACCGGGTTGTGTTATATCGTTGTAGTAAAGCCGGTTGTTACCAACGTTTCATCTAAAATTTTTTACTCGGAAAAATAAAAGAGTTCCCGAGGTCGAACTCAGGGAGCAAGTTGTATTCTAGAGATATACAAGTTCTATTACAAAAATAAAGAGAGAGAGAGAGAGATGAAAATTTGGCTTCTTCTTCTTTTCTTCTTTCTTCCTCTTTGTCTTTGGTTCTTCCTGTTCTTCTTCTTCTTCTTCTTCTTCTTTTTCTTCTGCTTTCTTCAGATTTTCCCCTCGTGCTCTTCTTCTTCTGTTCTTCCTTGTTTCCTTTCTTTCTTTTTCGTCAGATCGTCTTCTTCTTTTCTTGCTTCTTGCTTCTCTTCATTCCTTCTTCTTCTTTGTCTTCACCTGCCTTGACCTCTCTTTTTCTTCTTTCGCGATGGCCGTTGCTCTTCCTTCTTCTTCAGCGGGTCTTCTTCTTCTTTGGCTGCTGACCTTCCGTCGTCTGCCCCGGTGCTGAGACGACTTAACAATGCCTTCGCTACAGTGCAGCAGCTCCTTCTTCTTCAGCGGGTCTGCTTCTTCTTCTTTGGCCTGCACACTTCAGAGTTTATTCGTCAAGAGGCAAAAACCTACTCTACCCCCCTCCCCCGCGTATCTCTCTCTCTGAAATCACTCTTCGGAAGCTCTCCCAGAGCGCTACCGGGTAATCGGGTTCGGGTCAGGCCCGGGTCCAGGCCCACCGGCGTGCGTGGTGGGCGAGGAGTGCAGGTCAGTCTACTCGGGTCGGGCCAGGTCCGCGGAGCGTGGTCACGGACGAGGCCGAGTCGGGTCGGGTCGGGTGAGAGGGACCTCACCCCGTGGTAACTGAGGCAAACAGCATAAGGCAGTTTTTGCCTTTATGCGTCCGCGCGCCTTCGAGAGGTTCCGAGGTGGGACTAAATGTCCCACCCCAATTGAGCGCGCGTCGCGGATGGAGCAGTGGGCGATCGTGGCTTCCCGCGCGGCCTTCGCCCCGTCTGTGAACCAGGGACGTTTCGCGGAGAGTCCCTGCGCAACCTGGGAGTCAACCCTGGGCGAAGGCGTGCCTGCACCTGCAGGTGAAGCAGCTCTGCCTGCGCAGTAATGGCGACGGCGGGCGAGTCACCTGGTCACAGAAGAACAGCCTCTCGGCCAAATCAGACAGGCGGGGGACCTTCGCCGTGGCACGGCGAAGGTGGTCAGGGGGTCTGCAGGGGGCGAGATGGAGCTAACTGGTCGTCCTAGGTCAAACTGTGAGCGAGGGAGTGGGTGTGTTCGGTGGATCTGCAGAGGGTGTTTGGTGGGAAGTGGAGGGGCGGAAGAGGATCAGGGTGAGGAGGCGGAGGTTCTGCGGTGGTCGGCGAGCCGTGTGGGTCGCTGAGGTGGTGGGAGCGGCTCGCCGGAGGGTGGTCGGAGGCGGAGAGGATGAGGGTGAACAGGGTCGGTAGAGGGCTTAATTGACTAAATCGAAAGCGGGGAAAGAAAGAGGAGGAGAAGGGGAGTAAGTCTAACTTAACTGCAGGGACGAAGGGGGAGGAACAGGGCGACAGTCGTATCGACTGTCGCCGGAGAAGATGATGCTCAGAGAGAGGGGCGGCGGCGAGCAGAGGGCTGGAGAGGCGCCAGCTGGGTGCAGCGTGGCGCGGGAAGAGCAGGGGAGGAAGTCTCTGCTGCTGGTAGTGCGGCAGAGCGAAGAGGTGGAGGGGGAGGAAGTCGCCGGAGCTGGTGAGCGTCTGCCGGAGAAAGAAGAGAAGAAAGCTGGGGGTTTTCTCCGTCAGATCCAGCTGCCCTCGTCGGTGGAGCGGCGGGGGGTATTTATAGGGTTGAAGCAGGGAGGAAGGCGGAGGGAGACGACGTGTCTCCCTCGCCGGAGAATGGTCGGAATACGAACCCATACCGTCCGTGCGTTCGCACGGCCGGTATGGGGGGCTACAGTGACCATGGGGGTGCTCCTGCGACGGCTGACGACGCAGGGCACCCCCGGTACATTTGCCAGGTCCTCCACCTCACCCTGCGCGGCGCCATGCTCCGCGCAAGGTCGCCGGAGCATGGTGCTGGCAGGGTTTTGCAGGAGGGACCTGTTTGCAAAGAACGAAGAAGAGTTAGGGGCCAAAATGCGAGGGTTCAAAAGTTGAGGGCCAAAGAGTAAATATATGAGGACCAAAGTGTGAAGTCGGTCAAGGAGGTTTCTTCTTAGGCTCAAGTTTTTATACATGACTAATTAGGACCTAAGGAATCTGATGGTGAATTTTATTTTCATATTAAACCTTGTTTGACCGGTCAATTTGCGCAAAAACCCAAATTAAGTTATTAATTGGGCATGGTTCTCAATGTAGGTCAAAATGGGTTCTAAAGGCCAAATTGATGGTTCTAAACCCCAGAGATTATTTTTCTATGAATTTTAGAGGGTTTATTCTATTTTTACTTTGCCTCGAACCTTGTGAATTGAAGTGGGTTGTTTTAGGGTTACAGATTATCATTTGGTTCCTTGGAAGTGCTGTAGCCCTTGCTAGATCATCTCATCCCACTTTTATTCTTATTAAGCTGTTTTGACCTATGTTTGGGCCCTGAATTACCCTGTATGCAGATTATACTGGTACAATTGCACTTTTACCCCTTATGACTTGTTTTCTTCTCAAACTCAGAATTCTCTGAGTTAAGCTTTTCCTTGAGATATGTAGGAGCTTTTATCCTTTGTATTGGGTCAAAATGAGCTAGTTATGGCTCATGATGAGGTTCTCATCATACCCCCATGCCTAGCTTTTGCTAGTCCCTTAGCAAAAAAAACTTAAGGTTTCAACCCTTGTTCTAGACCATGAAGTTTTCAATGGTTTTAGATAAGTGCCTTTTTATTTGAGCATAGATTAGGTTAGAATGCTGACCATAGGCCTAAAAGATACTCTAGTACCAATCAAGATCCAAATCTGTCTAGCCTTAGCCTCAGTCTTTTAGCAAAGGTTTTTAAGGCCCACAAGAACTAACCTAAGGTTTATTGGACTTCGTGGTTAAAGCACCCGTGCTTGAAATGATTTTAGCCCTGGCTCAGTTCGCAGTGCGTTTTGTAAGAGAGAGATAGAAAGTTTTTTCTGTTTGGAGAGTTTTCTCTCTCTTTTTCTTTTTAGTTCTAGTCTAGGATTGGCTTTTCAACACGGTCTGTATCAGATTCCTTGCTCCCATCATCAATCCTCAAGGGTTCCTGGCGATCGATGCTTCGAGATAGCACCGCCCATGGCAACCCCCGGAACCCTGGCTATTGAGATTTCGAGATAATCCCATCCATGGTGTTCCGTGGCCGAATCCAGACCCTGGCAATTGACACTTCGAGATAATGCCATCCATGGAATCTGAACCAGCAGAGTGCTTACATGCCCCCCGTAGGATATGTAAATATCCTAAGAGACAAGCACCGAGGAGATGATATTTTGTTACGCATCTTCGAGGGGATTTCCCGCCTCTCCGCGCTGGGAACTCGTCCAAATCAACTTGTGTTGATCGGCCATTCCTATTCTAGGTGTTCTTTTCAGATTTTTGCGACGCTTCTGCGTGATTCTGATTTTTATGCTTACTGAACCAGGCTGTGTGTGAGATTAGGGTGCTTAGGTTACTGAGTCCCGTAAACCAAAAATTAGTTAACGAGGCCGAATACTCCCTAAGCCTTAGACCTAATACTTCAGCTTTTCATTTTCCTCAACCTCTTGAGGAGTGTCCAGATCTTAATGAGTACTAAGAGTCTATTCAAGAATGCCTAAGGTTTGCATTCTTACTAATCTCATTGTGCACTTTTCAGTTATTTTCTTGAATGAGGTCTAGAACTTAGGTTAATTCCTTAGTTCCTTACTAATGACTATCAACTTTTCTTATAATTTTGTGCTCCTTTTTCATTTTGTTTCTTCTCTCCTTCACGAAATTTTTCTTCTCCTCTTTTCCTCTTATTCTTTTTCGAAAAATTTTTTAATTTTTATGGTATTTTTGGCATATGTGAATTTTTTTGTTTGAAACCTTTTCTTACAAGTTTTTGCACTTTCCTACCCCCCCATGCCTAAGATTTGCAATGTCCTCATTGTAACCTAGGGGGTCTTAGTTCAGGGTGAACTTCGAGTGCTGAAAGGTGTCAGAACAAGTTTCAGGTTTTCAAAGAGAATGACGGGCTGCCTCCCGTTAAGCGCTGAGTTTTACGCCATCGGCTGGGCGCAATAAGCTCAAGGGGAAAGGAGGATATGAGATGCCTCAGCCAAATCAGTAGAAGTTACATCAATGAACGGCTTGAGTCTTTGACCATTCACGATGAAAGGTTCAGAATCGTGGCTGAGTGGACTGATTTCGATTGCTCCATTTCCAAAAACCTGTCGGACCAAATATGGTCCGACCCACTTAGATCTCAGTTTTCCTGGGAAGAGTTTGAGTCGGGCATCAAAGAGTAGGACCTTTTGACCAGGATGAAAGATCTTTCTCGAGATGTGTTTGTCGTGGAAGGCTTTAACCCGCTCCTTGTAGATTTGCGAGTTCTCGTACGCGTCTGTGCGTAATTCATCGATCTCGCTGATTTGGAGTTTTCTGTGGGTCCCAGCCTTGGAAAGATCTAGATTACAGTTCCGTACTGCCCAATAGGCTTTATGCTCCAGTTCGACGGGAAGGTGGCATGCCTTTCCGTACACCAATCTAAAGGGAGACATGCCCAATTGGGTCTTGTGGGCGGTCCTATAAGCCCACAATGCTTCCGGAAGTCGGGACGACCAGTCCTTCCTGTCAGGTCGAACAGTGACCTGTAGGATTTTCTTGATCTCCCGATTCGACAGCTCAGCTAGACCATTAGTTTGGGGGTGGTAAGGAGTAGAGATTCGGTGAGACACCCCGTATTTGGTCATCAGTGACCTAAACTGAGCATTTGTGAAATGGGTCCCCCCATCAGAGATTATTGCACGAGGAATCCCGAACCTTGAGAAAATGTGTTGATGAATGAATTTGAGAACGATTTTGTGATCACAGGTTCGGGTCGGTATGGCTTCGATCCACTTGGACACGTAGTCCACAGCCAACAGAATGTATTCGAAACCATCCGAAACAGGAAAGGGACCCATAAAATCAATCCCCCAAACATCAAAGATTTCGCATACTAGAATCGGTTGCATAGGCATCATGTCGCGATGGCTCATGTTGCCCAAAGTCTGGCAACGACTGCATGCCTTGCAATGACTGTATGCGTCTTTGAACAGTGTGGGCCAGTAAAAGCCGCACTGGAGGACTTTTGATGCGGTTTTATGCCCGGCAAAATGGCCACCGCATGCCTGGTCATGGCAGAAAGAGAGGATATTGTTGACTTCCCCTTCCGGGATACATCTCCGGATGATCTGATCGGCACCTATGCGGAAGAGGTACGGGTCTTCCCAAATGTAATACTTGGCATCGGAGCGTAATTTGTCTTTCTTGGCCTTCGGCCAATCGGACGGGGTTTGATGAGATGCCAAGTAATTTACAATATTAGCAAACCACGGAAGGCTAGTATCAATAGTCAGCAGGTGCTCATCGGGAAAATGCTCAGTGATGGGTCCGGAAGGGTCTATCATTTCAGAAGGGAGACGGGACAAGTGATCAGCTACCACGTTTTGTTTTCCCGCTTTATCGCGAATCTCGAGGTCAAATTCTTGCAACAGCAAGATCCATCGGATCAATCGAGGTTTCGCGTCCTTCTTTGCAAGGAGATGCCTCACAGCCGTGTGATCCGAGTATATGATGACATGGGAACCCAGAAGGTATGATCTGAATTTCTCTAGGGCAAATACTACAGCTAGCAGCTCTTTCTCAGTAACTGTATAGTTACGCTGAGCCTCATCGAGTGTTTTGCTGGCGTAGTAAATGACCACAGGTTTCTTGTCATTTTTCTGCCCCAAAACCGCTCCTACAGCGAAGTCGGATGCATCACACATGATCTCAAAGGGTTGAGACCAATCAGGGGACTGTAGGATCGGGGCTTGGGTGACTCGGTCACGCAGGATTTCAAATGCTTGAGTGCATTCCTTGGAGATTTCGAAGGGAACATCCTTGGAGAGAAGAGTGGTCAGGGGGCGTGCGATTTTTGAAAAATCAGGGATAAATCGTCGATAAAAACCGACATGCCCTAAAAAGGATCGGATGTCCCTGATCGAGCTAGGCATAGGAAGGCGAGAAATCAGATTAACCTTAGCTCGATCCACTTGGATACCTTTCTCCGAAATTGAGTGTCCCAGGACAATTCCCTCAGGCACCATGAAATGGCTCTTTTCCCAGGAAAGAACCAAATTCACGTCGATGCACCGCCTGAGTATCTGGACCAAGTGCTGGAGGCAATCGTCGAATGATGCTCCGAAAACTGAAAAGTCATCCATGAAGACTTCCAGATAATCACCTACCATATCTGAGAATATGGCAAGCATGCATCGCTGAAAAGTAGCGGGTGCATTGCAAAGACCAAAAGGCATCCTTCGGAAAGCGTATGTTCCGAAGGGGCAGGTGAATGTGGTCTTTTCTTGGTCCTCAGGATGGATTGCCACCTGGTTATAACCGGAGTACCCGTCAAGAAAGCAGAAGAACCTATTTCCCGCTAGTTTTTCGAGAATTTGATCAATGAAGGGTAGTGGGAAATGATCCTTCTTCGTGGAGGAATTGAGTCGACGGTAATCTATACAGACTCTCCACGAGTTGGCTAATCGGGTAGGAATGATTTCTCCGGTCTCAGTCGTTATAGTGGTGAGTCCTGCCTTTTTAGGCACGACCTGAATCGGGCTCACCCAACGACTATCGGAGATCGGGTAGATGATCCCGGCATCTAACCACTTGATGATCTCCTTTTTCACGACCTCCTGCAGATTGGGGTTTAAGCGTCTCTGCATTTCACGAGAAGGTCGTGTGCCCTCTTCTGAATAGATATGATGAGTACAATAAGAGGGACTTATTCCAGTCAAATCATCGAGGGTCCATCCGATGGCTCTGCGATGTTGCTGGAGGACAACAATCAGACGGTATTCCTGTTCAGGATTGAGGTTGGAATTGATGATCACAGGAAGGGTCTGATTAGAACCCAAAAAGATGTATTTTAAATGAGCAGGAAGGGGTTTCAGTTCAAGGATGGGGTTTTCAGCAGCAGCGGGTGGTTCAGTATAGATGTGAGGTTCAAGGGTGGGAGTTACTGGGTTGTTCACATCCGGATTGGACTCCTCTATTTGCGGGTCAAGATCCTTCTGTGGTTGATGAGGAATACTCAAGTCATTCTGGAGGTGTGATTCATCAACCAAAGTCTTGATGTCACAAATTTGCTCGATGACGCCGCAATTAATTCCTTGTTGGGCCTTAAATATATCAATTTTCAGTGTTTGATCTCCAAACTTAAGCTCTGTTTGGCCCTCCTCACAGCTGATGTTGGCTCTAGCAGTAGCCAAGAAAGGTCTCCCTAGAATGATTGGTGTATCCCTAGGGTTCTCAGGTGCATCCATGTCTAAGACTATAAAGTCCACTGGAAAATAGAAATCCCGCACTCTCACGATAACATCCTCGAGAATCCCTTTTGGTGACTTTATAGATCGATCTGCTAATTGTAATGTCACCTCGGTTGGTTTCAGCTCAGATTCTTCCAGATGGTCAAGTAAGGATGTGGGTATCAGATTTATAGATGCACCTAAGTCTAACAATGCTCTGTCAAATTGGGTACCACCTATCTTACAGGAGATCAGGGGAGTTCCAGGATCTTTTGCCTTGGGTGGGAGTCTACTAAGGATTACAGAGCTGGCTTGCTCTGACAGAACAATTGGGCTCCCTCCCTTGGTTCGCGGCTTACGCTGGGGTGTACATATATTCTTTAGAAATCGTGCGTAAGCTGGTACGTGGCGGATTGCATCCATCAAGGGGATGTTTATGTGGACCTGCTCAAAGAGCTTGACCAGGTCCTCCTCAGGGGCCACGGGTTTGGTGGTCTTCTTTCCCTTGGTCAGGGCTTCGGGAAACGGGATCTTGGTTGGTTCCTCTAGGATAGGTCCTGGTTGTGGGTCTGGAACAGCGGTACCTTGGATAACTATCCTAGGGTCATGATTATCAGGCTGGGAGTGGTTTGGATAACGCGGGTCCTGAGTTGTCTTACCACTACGTGTTGTTACAGAATTTAATCCGGCCTGATTTTGGTTTGGATTTGGTAGGAGGGGTGGCTGCTGCTGAAATCCCGTACGAGAAGTAGAGGCTTCCATCTCGTCTGGAGATGGAGCAGTGGGGGCCTGATAAATCCATTGAGCTTGGCCTAAATTTGGATTCATAACGCGCTTCTGGGTTGGCACGTTATTTGGGTTAGGAAGGGGTTGGGAAGGGAGTGTGCCTGGCTGGCGAGAATTTGCCAACTGGGCCAGCTGAGTTTTAACTTCAGTAAGCTCGTCCTTGTGCTGTTTTTGAATGGCCGCATTCGATTTTTGAATGTCAGCCAGAGTCTGAAGGATTAAGGACATTTGATCTTGATTTGGCCCTGATGGATAAGTAGGGTTGGGCCGAGGCTGAGGCGGCTGGTAGTGATGAGAGGGCTGTGGGCGGGACTGAAAAGGTGGTCTTTGGGTTTGAGAATTTCCCGCCCACTGAAAATTTGGATGGTTTCGCCATCCAGGGTTGTAAGTGTTGGAGAATGGGTTGTTCTGGATGGCGTTGAGGTCCTCGCAGGTCTGAGGAACCTCCTGAGAATCAGGGAAAGGGGGAATGGAGTTCCCCCGGCTGGTGAAGAAAGGATCGGATGATCTTCCAGTCCAAGAATCAGATGGGGATGGATATGGATCCATCCCAGGGGAGGATCGGTGTAGGATGTTTTGCACAGTCTCCTGTGTGGAAGGAGGTTGTGCAAAGGAGTTACGCGCAGAGGTGGCTCGCTGCAAGTGCTGAGTCAGCTCATCCACCTTCTTTTCAATAATTGAGACCTTGTCCAATCGACTGGCCATTAATTCCAGGTCGACTGATGCGGACAGGCCCTGCGTCTCATGTGCTCCCTTAAGATTCGTCGCTGCGCGGGTATTCGTCCTGTCGAATAATCCCATGGAGTCATTGTTGATGGAGTTCTCGCACATGTTTTCGAGAATCTCCCATACGGTGTCTTCATGTTGACCCATGATGTTTCCTCCGCAGGTTGCATTGACGAAAAGGCGGATGTCCTCACGGAGTCCCTGGTAAAAAGATTGGACTTGTTCCCATTTAGGAACTCCGTGATGGGGGCACTTCCTCATGAGATCCTGAAAACGATCCCATGCCTCATGGAGAGGTTCTCCTGATTGTTGAGTGAAGTGTGTAATCTGATGGCGCAAGGCGTTGGTCCGACCAACGGGAAAGAACTTTTTCAAAAACTCGGATTGAAGTTCTTCCCAAGTGTTGATCGGCCGGGTCTGAGTTTGATACCAATGGGCGGCCTTGTCCATAAGAGAAAAGGAGAACATCTTCATGAGAAGAATATCCCGATTTTGCGCATCTGATCCAAAAGTGTGGGCCAGATGCTTAAGCTGTTTGATGTGCTGGAAGGGATCTTCAGAATTAAGCCCATGGAATTTAGGTATAGCGTGAATCATGTTGGGCTTTAGTTCGGAATCAGGTCCTCCAATCGGGATTCTAACTCGAGGCTCAATTGCCACCGCAGCAGGATTGTAGTGGTCCCGCATCATAGGACGCTGTGGTGGGTGCACGAAGTTTTGGAAGAGGTCATTGAGTCGCTGGAGCTGGTGTTCCAGATTATTTTCTTCCTCAACTGGCTGAGCCATGATGGGGGAAGAAGAAGAGCTTGGTTCTGAATCAGAAGAGAGAATAATGTGAGGGTGTTGCTGCACAAATACGGGCGTCGAGGCTTGGCCTTGACGAGAGTGAATTTCTAAAGGAGGTCTTAAGGGTGGTCTTAGAGACCTCCTTCCGTACATGCACAGTTGGGAGAGGTAAGTTTAGAAGGTGATGGACCCAATCAAGACACCCAAAAATGTGTTGGGTGACTATAGAGGTGCGGGGCAGATGGACCCCTTGATCAGAAAGATCGTCCACCTGAGAATTACCTGGGCAGCCAGAGAGGGAGAGTCCCGCGAAGACCCCTACACGGTAGAGCGTCCCCACGGGTTACAGGGTTTCCCCCACCCGACCTCTCTTGTCACTGCGGTTCCAGGTAGACCAGAATGGGGATCTTGACCTCTTAAGTCTACCAATTTTAAGATCAGGGTGCTTAAGGTTTCACTTGAACTTTAGTCTTTTTAAGTGCAAAGAGTGACCTAATTTAAGGTTGGTTAACCCAAGGGGTCAACTTTACCTATTGTTTTCTTTAAGAGCTTTTAGGTCCTGTCTTTTAGGGTTCAAGTGTTTAGAGAGAGCCAATTGTTTAGGATTTTTCTTGTATAGGTATTTTCAGACAAGGGCTTGGGCACACTTCATTTGGTTTTCTCAATTCTTGAGTTAAGTAGTGTGTCTCTAAATCCCTAGTGTTGGATCCTAGGTTGGCTCTACTTGGTCCAGTTAATTCTTTGTTGGGTAATTAGGGCTCAAGCAAGAATGTGTTAGCCCTTAAATACCCTTGATAGTGTGCAGAAATAATGAGTTGAAAACATGCAACTTTTATGGTTACTAAATATGGAAGACAGGTTAGCCCTATATTGCTTGTTCTTTTCTTTTCTTTCTCTTTAGAGTGTAGGGGTTAATAGTGAGAGAAAAGATTTACCTGTCTTCGGAGTGGTTGTCGTGTGGTTGCTTGTCTTCTTGAGTTCCTGTAGCTGCACAAAAGAGAGGAGATTATCAGAAATTAAAAGATACAGGAATGTTTACCTCTAGAATAGCCGTTGCTCCCCGGCAACGGCGCCAAAATGATAGCGTGGGTTTTCGACCGGGTTGTGTTATATCGTTGTAGTAAAGCCGGTTGTTACCAACGTTTCATCTAAAATTTTTTACTCGGAAAAATAAAAGAGTTCCCGAGGTCGAACTCAGGGAGCAAGTTGTATTCTAGAGATATACAAGTTCTATTACAAAAATAAAGAGAGAGAGAGAGAGAGATGAAAATTTGGCTTCTTCTTCTTTTCTTCTTTCTTCCTCTTTGTCTTTGGTTCTTCCTGTTCTTCTTCTTCTTCTTCTTCTTCTTTTTCTTCTGCTTTCTTCAGATTTTCCCCTCGTGCTCTTCTTCTTCTGTTCTTCCTTGTTTCCTTTCTTTCTTTTTCGTCAGATCGTCTTCTTCTTTTCTTGCTTCTTGCTTCTCTTCATTCCTTCTTCTTCTTTGTCTTCACCTGCCTTGACCTCTCTTTTTCTTCTTTCGCGATGGCCGTTGCTCTTCCTTCTTCTTCAGCGGGTCTTCTTCTTCTTTGGCTGCTGACCTTCCGTCGTCTGCCCCGGTGCTGAGACGACTTAACAATGCCTTCGCTACAGTGCAGCAGCTCCTTCTTCTTCAGCGGGTCTGCTTCTTCTTCTTTGGCCTGCACACTTCAGAGTTTATTCGTCAAGAGGCAAAAACCTACTCTACCCCCCTCCCCCGCGTATCTCTCTCTCTGAAATCACTCTTCGGAAGCTCTCCCAGAGCGCTACCGGGTAATCGGGTTCGGGTCAGGCCCGGGTCCAGGCCCACCGGCGTGCGTGGTGGGCGAGGAGTGCAGGTCAGTCTACTCGGGTCGGGCCAGGTCCGCGGAGCGTGGTCACGGACGAGGCCGAGTCGGGTCGGGTCGGGTGAGAGGGACCTCACCCCGTGGTAACTGAGGCAAACAGCATAAGGCAGTTTTTGCCTTTATGCGTCCGCGCGCCTTCGAGAGGTTCCGAGGTGGGACTAAATGTCCCACCCCAATTGAGCGCGCGTCGCGGATGGAGCAGTGGGCGATCGTGGCTTCCCGCGCGGCCTTCGCCCCGTCTGTGAACCAGGGACGTTTCGCGAAGAGTCCCTGCGCAACCTGGGAGTCAACCCTGGGCGAAGGCGTGCCTGCACCTGCAGGTGAAGCAGCTCTGCCTGCGCAGTAATGGCGACGGCGGGCGAGTCACCTGGTCACAGAAGAACAGCCTCTCGGCCAAATCAGACAGGCGGGGGACCTTCGCCGTGGCACGGCGAAGGTGGTCAGGGGGTCTGCAGGGGGCGAGATGGAGCTGTCAGGTCGTCCTAGGTCAAACTGTGAGCGAGGGAGTGGGTGTGTTCGGTGGATCTGCAGAGGGTGTTTGGTGGGAAGTGGAGGGGCGGAAGAGGATCAGGGTGAGGAGGCGGAGGTTCTGCGGTGGTCGGCGAGCCGTGTGGGTCGCTGAGGTGGTGGGAGCGGCTCGCCGGAGGGTGGTCGGAGGCGGAGAGGATGAGGGTGAACAGGGTCGGTAGAGGGCTTAATTGACTAAATCGAAAGCGGGGAAAGAAAGAGGAGGAGAAGGGGAGTAAGTCTAACTTAACTGCAGGGACGAAGGGGGAGGAACAGGGCGACAGTCGTATCGACTGTCGCCGGAGAAGATGATGCTCAGAGAGAGGGGCGGCGGCGAGCAGAGGGCTGGAGAGGCGCCAGCTGGGTGCGGCGTGGCGCGGGAAGAGCAGGGGAGGAAGTCTCTGCTGCTGGTAGTGCGGCAGAGCGAAGAGGTGGAGGGGGAGGAAGTCGCCGGAGCTGGTGAGCGTCTGCCGGAGAAAGAAGAGAAGAAAGCTGGGGGTTTTCTCCGTCAGATCCAGCTGCCCTCGTCGGTGGAGCGGCGGGGGGTATTTATAGGGTTGAAGCAGGGAGGAAGGCGGAGGGAGACGACGTGTCTCCCTCGCCGGAGAATGGTCGGAATACGAACCCATACCGTCCGTGCGTTCGCACGGCCGGTATGGGGGGCTACAGTGACCATGGGGGTGCTCCTGCGACGGCTGACGACGCAGGGCACCCCCGGTACATTTGCCAGGTCCTCCACCTCACCCTGCGCGGCGCCATGCTCCGCGCAAGGTCGCCGGAGCATGGTGCTGGCAGGGTTTTGCAGGAGGGACCTGTTTGCAAAGAACGAAGAAGAGTTAGGGGCCAAAATGCGAGGGTTCAAAAGTTGAGGGCCAAAGAGTAAATATATGAGGACCAAAGTGTGAAGTCGGTCAAGGAGGTTTCTTCTTAGGCTCAAGTTTTTATACATGACTAATTAGGACCTAAGGAATCTGATGGTGAATTTTATTTTCATATTAAACCTTGTTTGACCGGTCAATTTGCGCAAAAACCCAAATTAAGTTATTAATTGGGCATGGTTCTCAATGTAGGTCAAAATGGGTTCTAAAGGCCAAATTGATGGTTCTAAACCCCAGAGATTATTTTTCTATGAATTTTAGAGGGTTTATTCTATTTTTACTTTGCCTCGAACCTTGTGAATTGAAGTGGGTTGTTTTAGGGTTACAGATTATCATTTGGTTCCTTGGAAGTGCTGTAGCCCTTGCTAGATCATCTCATCCCACTTTTATTCTTATTAAGCTGTTTTGACCTATGTTTGGGCCCTGAATTACCCTGTATGCAGATTATACTGGTACAATTGCACTTTTACCCCTTATGACTTGTTTTCTTCTCAAACTCAGAATTCTCTGAGTTAAGCTTTTCCTTGAGATATGTAGGAGCTTTTATCCTTTGTATTGGGTCAAAATGAGCTAGTTATGGCTCATGATGAGGTTCTCATCTCTCCTTAGAGTATCAAATCACTCAGGGCAAAAGTTAATACCATCGTTTCAAAGCGAGATAGGAGGGTTTGCACCGATAAAGAGATCCATGACTATAGCCTTAAGGGTCCAAGTCCTAGTGCAGTGCCTATAGTGCGTGCTCAGTGCAGGAAGTGTGCATCACACTGCGAAAAGTAATTTTTCGTTTGAAAATTGCAGTCAAGTTATCCAACACTTCCTGTATATTTTACTTTCTTTTCGAGAAGTAATGTGACACTTGATTAATCTTTTTGAATCAGTTTAAGTGGTCTTCTTTAATTATGTTCAGATGCAATGCATCTGCAGACAACTGATGCAGTAAAATACGAAATTCGTACCTTGCTTCAGCACTCTTCGATGCAAAAATGCACGCAATGCAGTTAGAAAATCTAGAGGTTGCTCAAGCAATCTTAGATGGTCGTCTTAAAGATATGCAGCTTCTAGTAGGCAGTTCAGATTTTTTTTTAATAAATAAATGCGCAATCAAAAGAACTAACTAACTAAAAATAAACCTAGAATCTAAATAATCGGGGACACTCCCCCAAAAACTGGCCCCAGAGTACAAGGGCAAGAAAACAAATAACTCAACTAAATCCTAAAGAGTCTATTCTTAAATTCTAAATCAAAAGTCTAGGAGGAAGAATCCTCCTAGATGGTCCTCCGTGCGTCTCCATGCATGTGCGGTCAAGGCTCATAGGCTCCCGCAATTATCCCTAAGGTGGCGTCAAGGTCCACCAAGATGAACGTCTACTGCGTGCGCCTTCTCCTTCGTTGTACCTTGCATAGAGAAAATGATAGGTCACTTGATGTATAATCTCAATTAGAAATCACAGGAAATACGTCCGAGTTTACTAAGCTAGTTGCCTCCCCAGCAACTACGCCATTGGACAGCAAGATTTACGCTTATTTATGAAGATGATAGCAATAAAAAGATGTATCATTGATGTATTTTATGTAGTGGAAATCTAGTATCAAAATTTAATTATTTCTAACCACAATGATTAGGTCGTATCCACAAGAAGGATCGAGCCAAATAATCTCACAGTAAGTTTCCCTCTTGTTTACTTAAAAACAATTTCATTCATTCATCCTAATGCCAAAGAGAGAACACTAATAGATGAATCAAATAACCATTCTTTAATTTCTGAAAAGAGATGGGCAAATCACGTAAATTCTTCTTCACTAGAATACTCCTATAAACTTAATCAACCCAAATATTCAATGTCAATAAATGTGAATTATAATATCACCATTCAATGTGAGGCTAATGAATGGGGAAGATAGTCATGCAATTTGATAAGCCAACTAATTAGAGTAAACTGAAGGGACTTGGCTATAAAATCATCCAATAAATCTAATATAATATTTAAACAAAAATCCCAATCGGCAATGGCAATGAGATGTAAAAAGTAATTGCAAGCAAAATAGAGGAATCTCCCTCTCTCCTCCTTGCGCATGGGAAGAAGCACCGAAGGTCAGACTGCGTGCGGTGGAGGTCGGCCAGAACACGAGCGTTGTATTGGTGGTGATGGAAAGGCGTGAGACGATCGTCGTTGGTGGGTTGGTGAGCATGACGTCGGTGGTGTGCGATGGTGTTGGCGGTGGAGGAGCTGCTGGTTTATGGAGTGGTCGCAGGCATGGGTGGGTGGAGCTTGAGGCAAGGTTGATGGCGTCGACGGAATAGAGTTTAGTGGATGGGCGAGGCAACTGCGCATGGAGATGGATGGACGACGTTGGGTTCTTCTTGGAGAAGATGATGAACAGTGCACGGCAAAGAAGAAGAAGAAGAAGACAGATGAGGTCGTAGGCGCGTGCAGGCATGCACGCACAGGTTGTGCGTGCGCGAGGCTTGTGGCGTGAAGGGGTGCGCGGTTGCTGCTATGTGGCTGTGGCTGCTGCATGCAAGAGTGCTCTAGACGCGTAAGGAGGAGGTGCGCTCGATGGTGGCGCTGGTGAGCTGCCATTTGTGGGCACGCTTATGAAAGGTGGGCACTAGGGCAAGGTTGCATGGTGGTGGGTGGTGCGCGAAGGAGTGGTCAGTGAGGTCGATAAAGGTGGTCGTGGTGATGGTGGTGGCTAGACATTGAGGGAGAGATGAGAGGGTGGTATGCAGTGGTAGTGCAGTGATGGTGCGGTACTGGTGCCATGGTTAGGTTGGTGTTGTCACCACACGGCCTTCGTGGTAGATCTTGCGGTGGAGATCACAGTATAAGCCATATCCACGGTGTAAGCATGCGAATTGATTTGAGTCGAGCTACGAGAGCGTAGGTCTCATCAAAATCAATTCCTTCTTCTTGGTTGTACCCTTGTGCTACCAAACGAGACTTGTTCCGAATGACTATATCGGATTCATTCAACTTGTTTCGGAATACCCATTTGGTTCCTATTACCATTTGCCCTTTAATCTTAGATACTAGATCCCAAACTTCATTCCTTTGGAATTGGTTGAGTTCCTCCTGCATGGCCATCATCCAAGGTTCTTCGGAGCATGCTTCCTCGACACTCTTAGGTTCAACTTGAGATACAAAGGCGGAGAGGCCAAAAGAGCAACTAAAACGAGATCGGGTTTTAACGCCATCGGAAACACTTCCAATGACTTGACTTTCGAGATGATCGCTTTGATATATCCAATCTTTTGGAAGATTATGGATATTGGAGTTTGGAATGTTAGACACATCAATAGAAGAGTCATCTTTATCTTCCATATTGACTCGGTCAATAGAGGAAGAGTGAGGAGATTCATTGAAGGAAATATGAAGGGTTTCCTCCACTATTAATGTGGTCTTGTTAAAGACCCGATATGCCTTACTACGTGAAGAATAACCAATAAAGATGGCTTCTTCACCTTTGGCATCAAATTTATCTAAATTAAAGTGGGTATTCAAAACAAAGCACTGACATCTAAAAACTTTAAAATAACTGATTTTGGGTATTTTCCATAATATAATTCAAAACAAGTTTTTTGCAACCCGGATCGAATTAAGGTACGATTTAACACGTAACAAGCTGTGTTAACCGCCTCGGATCAAAAGTACTTCGGTAACCTCGAGTCTATGAGCAATGTTCGGCACACTTTTGAAGAGTACGGTTCTTTCTCTCAACCACCCCATTTTGTTGAAATGTTCGGGGGAAAGAAAACTCATGAGCAATACCATGCTCTTGACAAAAATCATCAAACAAGAAATTTTCAAACTTGTCTCCATGATCACTATGAATACGAGTGATTTGGTAGCCTTTTTCAGTTTGAACCTTCCTACAAAAAATAGAAAAGACGGAAAATACTCCTTTGGATCTTAAGAAGGAGACCCATGAAAACCTTGAAAAATCATCTATAATTACAAGGTAATATTTGCATCCACTAAGGCTCTCATATTTTGTTGGTCCAAACAGATCTAGGTGAAATAGTTCTAATGGTCTTGATGTAGATATAACTTCCTTGCTTTTAAAACTAGATTTCATAATTTCACCTAATTTACATGAATCACAGATAAGCTCATTTAAAAATTTTCCTTTAGGAAGACCTCGAACTAGTTCATGTTTGGCTAGTTTTTTAACTAGCTTTATATGAACATATCTTAGTCTTCTATGCCATATACTTAACTCATTATTTGCTACAAGACATTCATAAGTGCTATCTTTATCAAATTCTACGATATAAATGTCTTTAAATCTAGTTCCCTTGAGAAGGGTTTCAATGGTTGATGCATGCATAATTTTAAACATCTTCGAGGTAAATACTACCTTAAACCCCTTATCACAAATTTGATTAACACTTAAAAGATTATGTTTTAGTCCTTTAACTAAAGAGACATTTGAGATGGGAGAGAGAAGGTTACTTATTTTACCAAGGCCAATAATATGGTCCTTGTGGTTGTTGCCAAATGTAACCGTTCCTCCATCCGTAGGTTAGAGGTCCAAAAATAGGTGCTTGTCTCCCGTCATATGTTTGGAACACCTGGAGTCCATCACCCATCGACCTCCTTGATGGCGGTGGTCTCCTTGTCTTCTTTCTTGTAGACCCCTTTCCTCCTACAAAAGATCTCTATTGGTGACTTGGTGTTTCTATAGGTCTTTCTAATTTGAGTTGTCCATCCTTCATCTTGTATATCCAATTTTTGACATTATAATGTCCTTTCATCCCTACAAAACAAAGTGAAAGTTGTCTTCTTGGTATCCATTGTAATGTGGATCCGTATTTGTTAGTGGTCTCCTTTAGAGGAGGATCCTTTTTCTGCTTACTTTGACTAGGTTCATAAAAGCCTAGTCCAAATTTACTCGAGGAAGGTTTTTGATGGGCAATGAGCTTGTTTAAGTTATCTTTCCCCTTTGTAAATTTAGCTAAGTCCTAAAGAAGTTGATTTGATTTTTCTTTAAGGTGATTTATCCCTATTTTCATTATGTCTAGTTTAACTTCTAGTCCCCTAATCTCCACCCTAAGTAAGTTATTCTCATCCTTTTTAAAGGAGTTTGATTTTTCAAGCACATGAATTTTGTTGAATAATTCTTCTATATCTAGAATTTTTTTTTCACTCATTGCCGTATACAAATCATTTTTTAATGACTCTTTTTCAGTCATTAGGTTTTTTATTTGCATATTCAAGGTAGTGGTTTCTTTAGTAAGAATTAGATTATTCTCTTCAAGATCATTGATTACTTTCTTATTCTCTAAGTTTTCTTCTTTTAGAGCTTTGGTTTTGGTCTTTGTTTTCTTAAGATCTAGATATAGTAAATCAAAAGCATCTTGTAATTCATCTAGAGGATAGGAGTTTACCTCAGGTTCCTCAGATTCAGATTCAGAAGCATCTTTAGTTGCCATTAGTTCTAGGCATGCCATTTCTTCATTTGTTTCTTCCTCCTCTTCTTCTTCGGCGGTGGATGTAGGAAAAAACGGAGGCCCTACGAGGAGGGAGTAACGTAATAAAATGCGAAAATAAAATATAAACAATCTCACAAAAAAAAAAAAAATCACTTAATGTACACAATAATTTTTAGGTGGAAACCCAAATCGGGTGAAAACCACCACCTAACCCTCTCAAGTTAGGATTTTCCGATCAACCAAGTTGATTAAATCCACTAAATGAATCACTTTAAACGAGGGTGATTCAACCTCAATTACAACCACACTACTTTATACGAGGGTAGAGTACCTCAAACCCCTTCTCTTCACGAGAAGGATTTTATCCCTCGAAGGGGACGGGAATTCGTAAAGCGAATACCCAACCAAATAACAAAGATAAAATAACAAATAATCCTATAGAGCCAACAAAGTAATTTTTAACCTAAGCTTCTATAGGAATTAGGAAACTCCCCTTTGCAAGGAGTGCGTCGAATCGATGACGCGGGTGCGTGAGCCACGCGACGGCGCAACGTCACTCTCGTGAACTACGGCGAGAGAGCGGGTGCGCAACAGCTTGATGCTCTCTAGATGAAGAACTTGAGCTTGGAGAGCAAGAGCTTGCTTGGACACAAAAGAGTGTGAGAGTGTATTACACAGTATTTCTTGTGTATCTAGGTGTGTGTTGGTGTGCAAAGGCTCCCCTCTATTTCTAGAGGCCTTAGGAAGGCTTAGGAAAGCTTCCATAGCCGTTGGGTGCAAAGCCCAAGAGAATCAGGCTGAAATCAGGGACAATGATTGCATTGACAGGGTAATCAGATGTATAATTCTGGCATCAGACGTCTGGAAGACTACTTTAAGACGTCTGAAAATAAGGTCAGACGTCTGATTTTGGGCGGGTCTCTTCCTGACTTGAATCAGATCTAAACATGGTTCTAGTGCAAGTCCATCAGACGACATACAGGACGTCTGGCACTATGTCTGGACGTCTGGAAACCTACTTTTTCGTGGGAATGGATTTGCAACGGCTAGAAAATCTCTGAGAAGAGATTTTCGGGTCAGTCGAGGCAAAACGGTCAATTATCAGACGTCTGGAAAGGCTTAAGGACGTCTGATAAGGCTCTAACGGTCATATCCTTGAGTGTATGCTAAGACAGCCAACGGTCCACTAATTGGACGTCTGGTAAAGTCATCAAATGTCTCCTAAGACGTTTGGTCTAAGGTCTGGACGTCTGATTTCATCAGATAGAACTAACTATGTCCAGCCTAAATGTTATCAGACGTCTGAATCAACAGTCAGACATCTTAAAACACATTATCAGACGTCTGATTTGGGAATTAGACGTCTGGAAATTCTGTTTGAACCCTATATTAGTTTTCTAAGTTCTCTACAGAAAACCTAAGTATCCTAGGGTTGTGCGGGTGTTCCTAGGACTACTGTTAGGGTACTTTGAGGCTCTTTAACATAATGTTCTAAGGAAATAAAGAGCAAGAAAATAACGACAAAAGTACATGAAAGGAATAAAATGGAATTCTATCCTATTCTTCTTGTCCTTCCATCTTCAATCTATCGCTCCTCGCGAATCCCCTCTGTTCTCCATCAAGTTCCTCCAATCCGTCCTGGATGCGAGCTCGAATTCCATCTAATCACGTCTCCATTTACAATTGACCTGAAATCTAAGACTTCAAGTGCAAATGTTAAATAACACGTGTTTTTTTATCACCAAAATAAATGATCGTAGTGCTCTAGCACCAACAATCTCCCCCTTTTTGATGATGACAAAACCATAATAATGGAAAAAATCCTCCCTCTTTTTGACATTATCAAAAAGGTTTGATTGATTTTAAATTTTCTATAACTTCCCCTTAAAATATGCTCTTCTATAAATTTCTTTTAACAAAGGTAATGTCCTCCCCCTTTTTTATAACAACAAGATAGCTATTATTTTTCTCTCCCTTTCTAAAGGAAATTTAGCTATCTTATATCTCCCCCTTAAAAATTGACAATTAGCTCATAAATCTTTTTAACTCCCCATATCAAAATGCTAATGATAAAAAGATAGGGTAAAGAATTTTTACCTCACCTACCATGGCCAATAAAATGGCCCAAATGGTGGTGGTGGATGCCACATCGGATGGGGCTCCCATCTGTAGCTTGGAAGCTCGGGCATTGGCACCGGTCTCCAGTCTGGTGGTCGACGTGCGGCGGGTCCATCGTTTGTTCGCCGTCTCATCGGTCTTCTCGTTCTCCTCCTTGGTCTACTCCTTGGTTCTCCCAACTCGAGCTGACCAGCCTTGAGTTTGTAGGTCCAGTCTTTTGTGTTGTAGTTATCCTTGAAACCTACAAAACAATATTCCAATTCTTTTTTCGGTATCCAACTGGGCTTGGATCCAGATCTGTTAGCGGGTCTCCTTGATGGAGATCCTTAATCTTAGGGCTATATAAATTATCTACTTTGTTGATTAATTTGTTAGAGTTTTCCCTAAGACATGCAATTTCTTTTTCTATAGTATGCATCTTAATTTTTAAATCACAGATTTCTAATTTTAAATTATCATTTTCCTCAATCAATTTATTATTTTCATTGATGAGGTTATGATTTTCTAATAATAGGTTATCAATTTTAGGACTAGCTTCTATGTCCTTAAGTTATTTTTCTAACCTATTATTTTCATTTTTAAGAAAACTAAGGTTCTTTTTAATACTTTTGTTTTCTATTCTTAATGATTTACTAACATCAAATAGTTCATTAAAAGCTTCTTGTAAATCGAAATTTACCTCGTTGTCGGAGTTGCTTCCGCTTTCGCTGTCGCTATTGCTTCCTCTGGCCATGAAACCAAAGCAAGCGGTTTCTTCTTTTTCTTCTTCTTCCTCCGAGCTCGAATCATCCCAAGTGGCTTGGAACGCCTTCTTCTTAGATTTCTTCTCCTTTTCCTTCTTCTTCTCCTTTTTGAGAAGAGGGCACTCTGGTCGCAGGTGCCCTTTCTCGTTGCAGTGGTAGCAACATCTCGGGCTCTCCTTCTCCTACTTCTTCAATTCCCTACACAACTTGGAAAACTTTTTAAGTAAAAATTTAAAGTCTTCATCGTCGGAACTTACCTCGCTATCCGACGCAGCTTTGAAGGCGAGAGTCTTCTTTGGTTTAGGCTCCGGTGTATCCTTCTTCTTCTGCTTCAACTTAGTCTCGTAGGCCATTAGATTGCCTAGGAGATCTTCCATGTTGAGCTCCTCCACTTCATTCGCCTCCTCAATGGCGGTGACTTTCTGTTCCAACTCCGGTCCAAGGGAACGAAGAAGCTTCCCTTGAAGCTCCCCCTTGACGAAAGTCTTCCCTAAAGCTTTCAAGTTATTTACAATGAGAGTGAACCTAATGTTCATCTCACTTAAAGATTCGTTAAGTTTCATAGAAAAAGATTTAAATTCTTAAGAAAGTAAATTTATTTTAGAAGTTTTTACCTTAGAGGTACCTTCGTGAGTTACCACAAGTGTGTGCCAAATCTCGTATGCGGTGGCGCATTGCGAGATTCTGTTGAACTCCTCCGGGCTGAGCGCACAGTAGTGGGCGTTCATGGTCTTTGCGTTCAAAGAGAGTTAACGAATTTGTTGTTGCGAGTAGCCTCCCGCGGGTTTCTCTGGGATCTCAAATGGCGTCTCTCACCTGGCCCAAATCGTGAAGTCATTGGCTTGAAGCCAAGTCTTCATCCGCAGCTTCCAGTAGGGGTAGTTGCTCCCGTCGAAGAATGGCGGACGAGACGTGGACTGCCCCTCAGAGATTCGGATTGCGGAACTGCTCCTCTCCATGATCTTCTTGCCAGGTTGTTACGCCGAAACAACAAGAACATGCTCTGATACCAATTGTAGGAAAAAACGGAGGCCCTACGAGGAGGGGTGACGTAATAAAATGCGGAAATAAAATATAAACAATCTCACAAAAAAAAACAATCGCACAATGTACACAATAATTTTTAGGTGGAAACCCGAACCAGGTGAAAACCACCACCTAACCCTCTCGAGTTTGGATTTTCCGATCAACCAAGTTGATCAAATCCACTAAACGAATCACTTTAAACGAGGGCGATTCAACTTCAATTACAACCACGCTACTTTATACTAGGGTAGTGTACCTCAAACCCCTTCTCTTCACGAGAAGGATTTTGTCCCTCGAAGGAGACAGGAATTCACAAAGCGAATACCCAACCAAATAACAAAGATAAAATAACAAATAATCCTATAGAGCCAACAAAGTAATTTTTAACCTAAGCTTCTATAGGAATTAGGAAACTCCCATTTGCAAGGAGTGCGTCGAATTGATGACGCGGGTGCGTGAGCCACGCGACGGCGCAACGTCGCTCTCGTGAACTACGGTGGTAGAGCGGGTGCGCAACAGCTTGATGCTCTCTATATGAAGAACTTGAGCTTGGAGAGCAAGAGCTTGCTTGGACACAAAAGAGTGTGAGAGTGTATTACAAAGTGTTTCTTATGTATCTAGGTGTGTGTTGGTGTGCAAAGGCTCCCCTCTATTTATAGAGGCCTTAGGAAGGCTTTGGAAGGCTTAAGAAAGCTTCCATAACCGTTGGGTGCAAAGCCTAAGAGAATCAGGCCGAAATTAGGGACAATGATTGCATTGACAGGGTAATCAGATGTCTAATTCTGGCATCAGACGTTTGGAAGACCACTTTAAGATGTCTGAAAATAAGGTCAGACGTCTGATTTTGGGCGGGTCTCTTCCTGACTTGAATCAGATCTAAACAGGGTTTTAGCGTAAGTCCATCAGACGACATACAGGACGTCTGGCACTATGTCTGGATGTCTGGAAACCTACTTTTTCGTGGGAATGGATTTGCAATGGCTAGAAAATCTCTGAGAAGAGATTTTCGGGTCAGTCGAGGCAAAACGGTCAATTATCAGACGTCTGGAAAGGCTTAAGGACGTCTGATAAGGCTCTAACGGTCATATCCTTGAGTGTATGCTAAGACAGCCAATGGTCCACTAATTGGACGTCTGGCAAAGTCATCAAACGTCTCCTAAGAAGTTTGGTCTAAGGTCTGGACGTCTGATTTCATCAGACAGAACTAACTATGTCCAGCCTAAATGTTATCAGACGTCTGAATCAACAGTCAGATGTCTTAAAACACATTATCAGACGTCTGATTTGGGAATTAGACGTCTGAAAATTCTATTTGAACCCTATATTGGTTTTCTAAGTTCTTTACAGAAAACCTAAGTATCCCAGGGTTGTGCAGGTGTTCCTAGGACTACTGTTAGGGTACTTTGAGGCTCTTTAACATAATGTTCTAAGGAAATAAAGAGAAAGAAAATAACGACAAAAGTACATGAAAGGAATAAAATGGAATTCTATCCTATTCTTCTTATCCTTTCATCTTCAATCTATTGCTCCTCGCGAATCCCCTCTGTTCTCCATCAAGTTCCTCCAATCCATCCTGGATGCAAGCTTGAATTTCGTCTAATCACGTCTCCATTTACAATTGACCTGAAATCTAAGACTTCAAGTGCAAATGTTAAATAACACGTGTTTTGTTATCACCAAAACAAATGATCGTGGTGCTCTAGCACCAACAGTGGAGTCATCCCGAGTTGCTTGGAACACCTTCTTCTTGAGTCCCTTGGGCTTTGAGATCTTCTTGTAGTCGGAAGGCTTCTTATATTTCTTCTCATCATCCCTTTTGAGTAAGGGACAATCCTTCCTTATGTGACCTCTCTTCTTGCAATTATAGCAAACTAGAGGTTCTTCCTCCCCTTTCTTTCCCTTGATCTCTTTTCTATTTTTGAGAAACTTTTTAAACTTTTTAGCTAATAAAATGAATTCTTCGTCATCGGTACTTACCTCATCATCCGATGTAGCTTTGAAGGCTAAAGTCTTCTTCTTTGGTTCCGATGTGATAGATTTCTTCTTTTGCTCCATTTTTGATTCATAAGCCATAAGATTCCCAAGTAGATTTTCCATGTCTAGATCCTTTACTTGGTTGACTTCTTCTATTGCTGTTACTTTTTGCTCCCACTCGGGTCTAAGGGAGCGAAGGAGCTTCCCTTGAAGCTCCCCCTTTATAAATGTCTTTCCTAGTGACTTGAGGTTATTGACGATCAACGTGAATCGGGTGTACATGTCCCCAAGTCTCTTATTTTCCTTCATAGAAAAGGCTTCGAATTCCTATGATTACACGTTAATCTTAGAGGATTTAACTCTAGATGTACCTTCGTGAGTTACCTCTAAGGTTCTCCATATCTCGTGGGTGGTTGTGCATTAGCTAATGCGGTTGAATTCCTTTGAGCTGAGTGCATAGTAGAGTGAGTTCACTGCCTTAGCATTCAGTCCAAGGTGATGAATTTGCTCCACTGTGTATCCCATTTCTGGTTTCTCGGGAATGACGTATCCGGATTCACATTTCTCCTAAACGGAAAAATCTTTGACTTGAAGCCACATCTTCATTCTCAGCTTTCAATAAGTGTAGTTTGTCCCTTCGAAGAGTAGTGGTCGGGTGGTGGATTGCCCCTCAGATCTACTAGTGTAAATGACTCTCCCCTCCATGTGATCTTTCCGTGGATGCTACTCCTAAAAGAGGAAAACCTGCTCTAATACCAAATGAAATTGCACTAGGGGGTGAATAGTGAATTTAAAAAATATTGTAAGACAAAAAATACAATCACAAAAAGAGGCACCAGATTTTTAGGTGGAAACCCAAGACGGGTGAAAATCACCACCTAAGCCAATTCCTTGACTTAGGATTTTCGTTCAGAAAGTGATCAATCCACTAATCACATTACTTAAACGAGGGTAGTGTACCTCAATTATAAATCCCATCTCCGATCCCTAAATGAAGGTTTCTCCCTTCACAATGAAGAGACAAGAACCCTACAGGCCGGATACCCAAACTACAAAAGTAAGAATGAAACAACACCTATAGAGCACCCCAAAAATTTGATGACTTTCTTATCTATTAACCATAAAGAGAACTCCTTGAGAATTTGCAGAATAAAGTGCACCAGGAGTGTGAGTTTGCCCTTTAATTAGAGTGTTGGCACAGCACATGGGCAAAAGGAAGCTAAGAGTAGTGAGCAAATAATTTTCTAAGGGAATTAAATCTCAAGAGGTGTGTTTTGCCTAAGAGGGATTGTAGTATATTTATAGGCAAGTTTGGAACCTTCAAGAATGCTTGAGAGAGGTCTCTTAGCCGTTGGAGGCAAGTTCCAAGAGATTGGGACGAAATCCAACACAAATCAGAGTAATCATGAATCTGACAGCAATATCGGACATCTGTTTTTAGGGTCATTCGTCTTGTAAGACATCTGATTACAATTATGGTCGTCTGATACTTTTAGCTAGGCTTCACTGGTTTCATTGGATTGAAACAGGGATGTCTGATATATTCACATAAGATGTCTAAAAAAAATATTAGACGTCTAAGTCTAAGTGGATTCGTTCTTATTTTGACCAGATCCAAACAGGGTTCTAGATTTTAAGGAACAGACGTCAGTATGGATGTCTGTAGGATTTCCTAGACGTCTGGAAACATAAAAAGGACTTGTCTTGGAAATCTAAGAGTATATCTTTGGTTGCTAGGGAGATTTGCACAGAAATAAATGAGCAAGGTTCCATTGATAGACGTCTGGAGACATGTCCAGACGTCTAAAAATATATTTTGCCCGTTATAAATAGAAGGAGAATGGGTACTTGAATCTAACGGTTGGTTCAAGGACGTCCAGGCAAACTATTAGATATCTGGATGAGGTTATGGATGTCTGATAGAAGGTTGCTTCGACTGATGCCTAAGAAGTCAGAATGTAAAGACAATGCTATAGGTAATTAGACGTCTGAAACAATGATTAGACGACTTAAAGTTGAAAATCAGACGTTTGATAGTTGTTATGGACGTCTTATTTGTGTCTTAGTGTTAGGTTTTTGTTTTTAATTTATCCTAAGTGTAGAGAGCCTAAGTTAGCTATTTATAAGTTATGTTTGGAAGCTCTTTACAATATCTCTAGACTCAAATAAAATAAAGATTATAACCTTTGAAAGTTTACATAAAAACCTATGACCTATGACAATACTCATGCTACTTAGTCTTCACACTTTTAATCATTCGACTTGGAAAACTCCATGAAACCTGTAATTGTGTTATTACAGAGAAAAATATGCTACGCTTATGTTTTATCTCTTTTTCCCTACTTTGTAAAATCATCAAAATATTATTTATGAGAGGTTGAACTAATAATCTTCCCCTTTTTGATGATTTTCAAAATATACCTGTAGGTTTTTATTTTCTCCCCTTAAAAGTTTTACTTAGTAATCTATACCTATTTTGAGAGAATTTTTTGTAACTTTTGATGTCATTTCCTAAGTTCTTCCCTACGTTCTTCTCCCCCTTTTTGAATATCATCATGAAGGGTTTTGAAAGGGGTTGATACTTAAACTACAAGTGTTATGTAATGACATTTATAAAGCGGAGATCATTAATACAATCTGCATGCTTAAGTATAATAAAAATGGTAGAGCATTAAAGTAAACTAACTAGGAAAAAAATGTATGTACCCCAAGCACAGACTAGCTATTTTCCTAAATAAATATATAAGTATGGGGTTAAGGCCCCTTAATACAATCCAACATGGAAAGACAGAAAGAAAGACAAACAAAAGAACTAAATGAGTCTTCTTGATCGTGGCGGCGGCGGTGAGCGGGCCCTTGTCCCATCTATAGATTGCGAACATCAGAACGAAGTTCGTCAATGTCGCGACGCATACTTCCCATATAAGTGTACATCTCGCCGGTTCATTGCAACAAGAGAGAGATGCCAGAGGAGAGGGAATCCGTGGCGGGATCCCATGACTTGTCAAAGCTTGAGCAAGGAGCTTCTATTTGAAGTGGACGTTCTTCATGGAGATTCGGAAAGGGTGGAAGGGCTCTTCTTCAGCGGGCTCTTCGGCTGGTTCAAGATGCTCTCTAAGGATGTGCATCTTGGCGGCTATGGTCCGGTTGTAGGTGGTTGTTGTGCGTCAATTTGATATAATTTATTACTTGAAATTTTAAAAATACTTCGAGGTCGAACCCAGGGAGCAAACTTGGTTTTAGAAGCAAAAAGATTACAATTTACAATACTGAAATGTTTTACAAAAAGAATTGTAGAGAATAAGAGTAGAATTAATCTTTCTCTTATTCTTTTCTCTCCTTCTCCTTTGCTCTCTCTCTTTTTCTTTTCTCTGTCTTCAGATGTCTGATTCTAGGAATCAGACGCCTTAAGTAGCGTTTGCTACAGTGCATGTCTCCTTCTTCTTCTTCCTTTCTTCTCTTTGGCTGCTGCTGCTGCTGCTTCTTCTACTTGGCTCCTTCTTCTTCTCTTATTTTCTTCCTTGCTTGGCCTTCCTCTTTGCGGCAGCTTCCTCCTTCTTCTCTTCTTCTTTGGCTCTTTCTTCCTCTTCACCTCCTGCTTCTGTCTTCTTTTTATTCCTTTCCTTCTTCTTCTTCAACTCTTGCTCCTTGGCGCGACTAAGCCCTCAGCCTTTGCCTCTTCTTTTTCTTCTACTTCCTCTTCCTCCTTCTTCATCTTCCCTGCACAGGCACGGTTAGGCAAAAACTTACCCTTACCCTCCCCGCGTCTCTCTTTCAATTTCTCTCTCAGGTCACCACTCTCCCAGAGCCAGCCGGGTTATCGGATCTGGTATACGCGCTCGGGACCAGGTCCACTGGCATGCGGTAGTGGGCGAGGTGTGCTAGGTTTAGCTAAACGGGTCAGGTGCCAGATCCATGGGGGCAGGTCATGGACGAGGAGTGAGGGTGAGGGACCTCACCCCTGTGTTACTTAAGGCGATTAGAAGAAAGCACAAAAATAACTTATATTACACTGGTAGCTCGAAACTTACCGAGGTGGGACTAAACGTCCCACCTTCCTGTCGCGCACCTGGCAGCAGATAGCGCGAGCAATTGCAGTGGCAGCTAAGGCCTTCGAGGCCAATTAGCTTCCTGGAGCTATATGCGGACGTATTCCGCGCCACCTGGGACTGCTAGCCTGGAGCGAGGGAACCTGAAGCGAGCTCACAATCAAGCTTCTTATTGTCGTCAATGGTGGCGACCCTCCGAACCTGTAATCATGCAAACGGCCTCGTGGCCACGTCAGAATGCTCAAGAGGCTTCGCCGAAGCACGACGAGTGTACTGCGGGGGTCGACGTGGCGTGGGGACTATTGTGCGTGTGTGCCTAGGGCACACTGTGCGTGCAGGTGGGTGTGTTCGGGGGGAGGAGACAGTGGGTGGCGTGGTGAGTGGAGAGGGGGGAAATGATCAGGGAGTGATGGCAAAGCTTCTGAGGAGTTTGGAGAGGTGGATGGAGGAGTGGAATGGCACGATCACCTCGCCAGTGGTTTGCCGAAGGTGTGGATGATGGTGGTGGTTGGCGACTGTTGAGGGGTTGAAAGAACAAATTAATAGGGGGAAATAAAGAGGAGAGTGAGGGAAACTTATCTAATCAGGTCCAGAGTGAAGGGGGAAGCGGAGGGCGAACAGCTAGTGCCTGCCGTCGCCGGAGACGAAGGTGCCCAGGGGAAGAAGACGGCAACGAGGAAGAGGGGTTGGAGGGTGCCCGCTGGTATGGTGCGACGCGGCGGAGGACGGCAGAGGTAGCTCTGCCACTAGTACTGTGGCAGAGCGACGAGAGAGGAGAGGGAGAGTCGCCGGAAGCTCTGGGATGATGGCCGGAGTTGGGAGGAGATGAATTGGAGGGGGATCTCAGGCCAAATTGAGCTTGAAGGATGCGGCGTGGTGTGGCGCTCCTTTAATCGGCAAGGGCTGGCCGGGAGGCGCACAAGAGTGGTAGGAAAGTCACGCCGGAGGGATGGTTGGTCGGACACCCATACCTCTCACGCATTCGCACGAGAGGTATGGCGGGCTTCAGGGCATGGGGAGCAGCCCATGCTGAAGGGGGCTTCGCAGGGAGCTCTCCTTTCAAATCTGGGGCTGGCTCTCCATGCAGGTGAGGTGCAAACCTCTGTGCAAAGTTGCCAGAGGTATGGCCTCAGTTGCAGATGGCAGAGGGACCAGAGTGAAGAAGAAGACGAGAAAGTTGAGGGTGTGATCTCAAGGGTTTCAAAAAGTTGAGGGTCAGAAAGTAATTTTTGAGGACCAAATTGCAAAGTGGATTAAGACGACTTTTCCTTAGGTCCAAATTTTGGTATAAACCTAATTTTGAGTTAAGGAATCCAATGGTGAAGTTGGATTTTAGGTTTGACTACGTTTGACTGGATATTTTGCATAAAAACCCAAATTAAGTCAAAAATTGGGTATGGACCTCAATCTAGGTCAAAATAGGTTCTAAAGGTCAAATTGAAGTTTGTAAATCCTAGGGGATATTTTCCATGAATTTTAGAGAATTTAGTTGATTTTTATCTTACCTGAAACTTTGTGAATTAAAGTGGGTTTGTTTTAGGGTTGTAGAATGTCATTTAATTCCTAGATTTTGCCATAACCCTTTTCAGACCAAATCATCCCACTTTTTTATTATTAGGTTCACTTGACCTATGTATAGACCCTTAGAAATCCCGTTGATGCACTGCAATGGTAAAATTACAGTTTTACCTCTTGTGTCATATTCTATTCTCAGATTAACAATTTCCTGAATTAGGCCTTCTCTTAGGTTATGTAGGAGCTTTTATTCACTTTATTTGGTTAAAATGTGCTAGTTAGAGTTCATGATGAGGCTTTCATCATACTCCCATGCCTAGCTTTTGCTAGTCTCCTAGCAAAATTTTAAGGTTTTAACCTCTGTTCTAGACCACGAGTTCCTTTCACCAATCTTGATAAGTGCTTTTTCTCCTTTTCTCTTTGATTAGGTCAGAATGCCAACAATGGGTCTAAAGGTACTCTAGTACCAACCAAGATCCAGACCTGTCGAGCTTTAGCTTCAGTCCTTAGAAAAGATTTTTAAGGCCTGCAAGAACTACCCTACTGTTTATTGGACTCCGAGGTTAATGCACCCGTGCTTGAAACATTTTTAGCCTTGGTTCAGTTTGCAGTGCATTTTGTAAGAGAGAGACAGAGGGTTTATTTGTTTGGAGAGTTTTCTCTCTCTTTTCTTTTTAATTCTAGCTTAGGATTGGCTTCACAACACGGTCTGTATTGGATTTCTCGTCCCCATCATCAATCCTTAAAGGTCCCTGGCAATCGATGCTTCGAGATAGCACTGCCCATGGTAACCCCCAGAACCCTGGTTTTTGAGATTTCGAGATAATCCCACCTATGGTATTCCGTGGCCGAATTCAAACCCTAGCAATTGACATTTCATGATAATATCATCCATGGTATCTGAACCAGCAGAGTGCTTACATGCCCACAGTAGGATCTGTAAATATCCTAAGAGACAAGCATCGAGGAGAGGATATGTTGTTACGCATCTTCAAAGGGAATTTCCCACCTCTCCGCGTCGGGAACTCGTCCAAATCAACTTGTGTTGATCGACCGCACCTAATCTAGGTCACATTTTCAAAACATTAGAAACGCTTCTGCGTGATTTTGATAGTTATGCTCACTGAACCAGACTCTGTGTGAGTTGGGGTGCTTAGGTTACTGAGTCCCGTAAGTCGAAGGTCAGTTAACAAGGCCGAATATTCCCTAAGCCTTAGACCTACTACTTCAGCTTTGCATTTTCCTCAACCTCTTGAGGAATATCTAGATCTTAACGTGTACTAAGAGTCTAGCCAAGAAAGCCTAAGGTTAGCGTTCTTACTAATCTTTTTGTGTTTCTTTAGCACTTTCTCTTTACTTTTCTTTAATGTGGTCTAGAACTTTAGTTAATTCCTTAATTTCTTACTAATGACTATCTCTTTCTTTTTCATTTTGTGCTCCTTTTTAACATTTTGCTCTTTTCCTCCTTTTGTAAATCTCAAAAAATTTCTTCCCTCCTCCCTTTTTTTTTGTTCTTTTTAAAAAAAAAATTAATTTTTTGGTGTTTTTTACATATGTGATTTTTTTGTTGAAACCTTTTCTTGTTATGAGTTTTCATTGCACTTTCATACCCTCCATGCCTAAGATTTGCAATGTCCTCATTGTAAATTAGGTGGGGTTTTATTCAGCTTGGTTCATCCATTAATGCAGGTGTTAGGTGAGTGGATGGGTCGAGGTGACTGTTGCGGACGATTTCTAATCTCAGGTACGAGTACCTGAGGTGGAGTCGGCTGTCCTAAAGGATGAACTTAAAGTACAAAGAAATGTCAACAAAGGTTTCGGGTTTTCAAAAGAATGACGGGTTGCCTCCCGTTAAGCGCTGAGTTTTACACCATCGGCTGGGCGCAATGAGCTCAGGGGAATGGAGGATAAACGATGACTCAACCAAATCTGTATTGGTTACGTCAATGAATGGTTTGAGTCTCTGACCGTTCACGACGAAAGGCTCGGAATCGTGGCTGAGTGGACTAATATCGACAGCTCCATTTCCAAAGATTTGCCGGACTAGATATGGTCCAACCCACTTGGATCGCAGCTTCCCAGGGAACAATTTTAGTCGGGCATCGAAGAGTAGGACCTTCTGACCAGGGTGGAAGATCTTTCTAGAAATGTGCTTGTCATGAAAGGCTTTAACCCGCTCTTTGTAGATTCGCAAGTTTTCATACGCATCGAAACATAATTCATCAATCTCGCTTATCTGAAGCTTTCTGTGGGTTCCAGCCTTAGAAAGATCTAGGTTGCAGTTCCGTACTGCCCAATAGGATTTATGCTCTAGTTCGACGGGAAGGTGACATGCCTTCCCGTACACCAATCTAAAAGGAGACATGCCTAATTGGGTTTTGGGGGCGATCCTATAAGCCCACAATGCTTCCGAAAGTCGGGATGACTAGTCCTTCCTGTCAGGTCGAACAGTAACCTGAAGGATTTTCTTGATCTCCCGATTTGATAGCTCAGCTAGACCATTAGTCTGGGGGTGATAAGAAGTAGAGATTCGGTGTGACACCCCGTATTTGGTCATCAGTGACCTGAACTGAGCGTTTGTGAAATGGGTCCCTCCATCAGAAATGATCGCTCGAGGAATCCCGAACCATGAGAAGATATTCTGGTGAATGAATTTGATAACGATCTTGTGATCACTGGTTCGAGTTAGAATGGCTTCGATCCATTTGGACACGTAGTCAACAGTGAGTAAAATGTACTCGAAGCCGTCTGAGATAGGGAAGGGACCCATAAAATCAATCCCCTAAATATCAAAAATCTCACATACGAGAATTGGCTGTAAAGGCATCATGTCGCAATGGCTCATGTTGCCCAAAGTTTGGCAACGGTTGCATGCCTTACAGTGATTGTATGCGCCCTTGAAGATAGTGGGCCAGTAAAAGCCACACTGGAGGATTTTCGATGCGGTTTTATGCCTAGAAAATTGGCCACCGCGTGCCTGGTCATGGCAGAAAGAGAGTATGTCATTGATTTCGACCTACGGGACACATCGCCGGATAATTTGGTCAGCACCTATGCGGAATAAGTACGGGTCTTCCCAAATGTAATACTTGGCATCGGAGCATAACTTGTCTTTCTTGGCCTTCAGCCAATCAGACGGGATCTGATGTGATGCCAAATAGTTTCCTATAAGCAAACCAAGGAAGCCCTGTACCAATAGTCAAGAGGTGCTTATCAGGAAAATGCTCCATGATGGGTCCAGAAGGGTCGATGATCTTACAAGGAAGGCGGGACAAGTGGTCAGCTACCACGTTCTGTCTTCCCGCTTTGTCGCGAATCTCGAGGTCAAATTCTTGCAACAGTAAGATCCATCGGATTAATAGAGGTTTCGCATCCTTCTTCGCAAGGAGATGCCTCACACCTGTGTGATCCGAGTAGATAATAACGTGGGAACCTAAGAGATAAGACCTGAAATTTTCAAGGGCAAATACTATAGCCAGCAGCTCTTTCTCCGTAACTGTGTAGTTACGCTAAGCCTCGTCAAGTGTCTTGCTAGCGTAGTTGATGACCATGGGTTTCTCGTCAATCTTTTGCCCCAGAACTGCTCCTACAGTGAAGTCAGATGCATCGCACATGATCTCAAAGGGTTGAGACCAATCAAGGGACTGTAGGATCGGGGCTTGGGTAACTTGGTCACGAAGGATCTCAAAAGCTTGAGTTCATTCCTTGGAAATTTCAAAAGGCACATCCTTGGAGAGAAGAGTGGTCAGGGGCGTGTGATTTTTGAGAAATCAGGGATGAATCGACGATAAAGACCTACGTGCCCTAGAAAAGATTGAATGTCTTTGATCGAGCTAGGCATAGGGAGTTTGGAAATCAAGTTAACCTTAGCTCGATCCACTTGGATGCCCTTCTAAAAAATCAAATGTCCCAGGACGATCCCCTCAGGCACCATAAAGTGTCTCTTTTCCCAGGAAAGAACTAGATTTATGCCAATGCATTGCCTGAGTATGTGAACCAAGTGCTGGAGGCAATCGTCAAATGATGTCCCAAAAACTAAGAAGTCAACTATGAAGACTTCCAGGTAATCACCTACCATATCAGAGAATATGTCAACCATGCACTGCTGAAAAGTTGCGGGTGCATTGCAGAGACCGAAAGGCATCCTTCGAAACGCGTATGTCCCGAAAGGGCAGGTGAGCATGGTCTTCTCTTGGTCTTCTGGATGAATCGCCACTTGTAACCAGAGTACCCGTCAAGAAAGCAGAAGAATCTATTTCCCGCTAGTTTTTCGAGAATCTGATTAATAAACGGTAGTGGGAAATGATCCTTCTTCGTGGAGGAATTGAGTCTTCGGTAACCTATGCAGACTCTTCACGAGTTGGCTATACGGGTAGGTATGACTTCTCCGGTTTCAGTCGTGATGGTGGTGAGCCCTGCCTTCTTAGGCACAACCTGGATTGGGCTCACCCAGCGACTGTCGGAGATCAGGTAGATGATCCCTGCATCTAACCACTTAATGATCTCCTTTTCACGACCTCCTGCAGATTAGGGTTCGGACGTCTCTGCATCTCACGTGAAGGTCGTGCACCCTCTTCGGAATAGATGTGGTGTGTGCAATAAGAGGGACTTATTCCGGTCAAATCATCGAGAGTCCAACCAATGGCTCTACGATGTTGCTGAAGAACAGTAATCAGACGGGATTCCTGATCAGGGGTGAGTCTGGAGTTTATAATCACAGGAAGTGTCTGATTGGAATCCAAAAAGACATATTTCAGATGATCGGGAAGGGGCTTGAGTTCCAAAACAGGATTATCAGCAGCAGCGGGTGGTTCAGAGTGTGTATGAGGAATAAGGGTAGGAGCTATGGGTTTGTCTGGATCAGGTTCAGACTCCTCTAATTGCGGGTTTTGACCTTCTTGTGGTTGATTGGGGATAATCAGGTTGTCCTCAAAATGCGGTTCATCAACCATGGTCCTGATATCACATAATTGTTCTGCCACACCGTAATTAATCCTTTGTTGGGCCTTAAAGATATCAATCTTAAGGGTTTGGTTTCCAAATTTCAGCTCTATTTGGCCCTCCTCACAACTTATGTTGGCCCTTGCAGTGGCTAGAAAATGTCTCCCTAGTATAATTAGTGTATCCCTTGGATTCTCAGGTGCGTCCATGTCTAGAACTATAAAATCTACTAGGAAGTAGAAATCCCGCACCCTAGCAATAACATCCTCGAGAACTCCTTTAGGCGACTGAATGGATCAATCAGCTAACTGCAATATCACCTCAGTCGATTTTAGCTTGGATTCTTCAAGGTGGTTAAGCAGGGATGTGGGTATCAGGTTTATGGTGGCACCTAGGTCTAACAAAGCTCTATCAAATTGGGTTTCACCAAGTTTACAAGAAATTAAGGGAGTGCCTGGGTCTTTTGCCTTGGGTGGGAGTTTACTCAGGATCACAGAGCTAGCTTGCTCTGATAGTACAATCGGATTCCCACTCTTGGTTTGCGGCTTACGCTGGGGTGTACACACGTTTTTCGAGAATCGTGCGTAAGTCAGTACGTGGTGGATTGCATCCATCAAGGGAATGTTTATTTGGACCTGCTCAAAGAGCTTGATCAGGTCCTCCTCAGGAGCCACGGGTTTGGTTGTCCTTTTTCCCTTGGTCAAGGCCTCGAGAAAGGGAACCTTGGTTGGTTCCTGTAGAATAGGTCCAGGTTTTTGATCTGGGACAGGGATAGGGACATCCTGGATAACTATCTTAGGGCTTGGGTCACTACCAGGCTTGGAGTGGTCTGGATAATGTGGGTCTTGGGTTGCTTTACCACTATGGGTTGTTACAGAATTTAATCCTGCCTGGTTCTGGTTGGGGGTTGGTAAGATGGGTTGCTGCTGTTGAGAACCCACGTAGGAGGTTGATGCTTCCATCCCGTCAAATGATGGAATAGAAGGGGCCTGATAGATCAAGTGTGCTTGGCCTGGGTTCGGGTTCATAATGCGTGTAACGACCCGATTCTCGAATCCCTACAAGACATGAGAATCGGACTGACTCGACTGATCCCAAGACCCAGTCGTCCAACGAGAAAGTAACCAAAAGAGCAGTAAAATAAACCACATTCACCATGTATATAACTAGTAGTAACAAAATACAGCAGTAAGGAAAAGAAATACTACAGTATACACCACCACAACAGTAGAGAATTAAACATGTACATAAACATGAAGCTTGCAATGAAAAGAGTACAGGGGTAACAGAAACTACTCACAACAACAGCAAAAAAAATACAGTGGGTACTACAAGTGACACTACTGGGCTCTACTAGGCCCAGCGCCTTCTGCTGCCGTCGACTCTGGCTGCTCAACACCTGGTCCTGAAAAGGTACAAAGGTGACACGTCAGCGAAATGCTGAGTAGTGTGGCAACTAAAAGCTAAGAAGCAGTAAGGTGGACAGTAGCTGTTATATTTATAATTTCTTGCTTTAATCTTTTTCCATTTATTCACTGTTGAATTACTTCTCAGATTCTTCTCTTGATCTCGAATGTTCCTCGTAGGAACGATCTTGATTGCAGTCTTTTCCGAAAAGTAGAAGTAACACGTAGTGCTCTCCTGGCCGGGAGAGTCCCTCGTGGTGGTCCTACCCTCAGTCAACCACCCCAAGGTCGCTGACAGACGTAATGGTGACTACGGCACGTGCGATAAGCGCACAGGTAGCTACCCCGCACTGGCACGCGGTCAGTCGTTTCCGTTAACGGGTGCGCCCAAAGCACAGCACAGAACCAGTATAGGGCAGAGCCCTCTCAGTAACAGGGGTCCAGCCCCTCCATAGTAACCAAACAGGGGTCTTGCCCCTCCACAGTCCGCGCACCCTCGCCTGACTACCTTGGTTCTCCCAGTGGGCCTAACAAGTCGGTGTAGGAGGGCTAGCAGAACCTTGGGGCCCGTGGGGTAGCTAGTGCTCTCCCTACACTAGTAGCTCTCCTCGGTACTGTGTACATGAGGGCCAAAAGTCGGTACAAAGTGGCCAGACCTAACCCCGGGTCCCTGGGGCGGCTAGCTCCGCTCTGCACTAAACAGGGGGACACTTGCTCTCCTTGGTACTCCGTACTCAAAGCCAGCTCACTTCCCCAGTTCTATTCCATTCTCTTTCCAGGAGTCCTACTCCTAATTCCCCGTAGGGTTCATGCTCTTTTAACTCAGCCAATTTAGGTTTCACCGTTCCAGCTTTATATCCATATAACCCATGTTCTCAACCGTAATTATTCATTCATAACTAGGCAGTTGTTAACCAATTTACAGGCAGTTATCGTTCCTTTCTACTTTTCCAAGACTACAATGTTTATATATTCAACTAGTTTTCCAGTCCTAGGATTCATGCCATACCCTAGGATCTATCATTCAATCTAATTTTCCAGTCCTAGGATTCATGCAATACCCTAGGATCTACTATTCAATCTAATTTTTCAGCTCTAGGGTTCATGCAATGCCCTAAACTCTATTAATTATTTCACAATTGCATAATTTTTAATAATTAATTGAAAGGCCACTCTACCCGCAAAACTGGAAGTACTGGGGGCGTGGTCGGCAATCCCGCGCGCCTCCGCAACCCCTAGAGCCGCAACGGAACGGGGTCCTAATACAAGGATCAAAGACAAGGAGCTACTCAGAACAGTATACAATTACTGTAAACAGGTAGAGGAAATAAATCTGGGAAGAACGAAACTTGAAACGCAGAAAACGGACTCCGAATGGACCCTAAACGGGTCAAAAACGACGAGTCTATCCAAAATCAGGCATTTGGAACTTCTTCTAGACGTCTTAAAAGGTCGCTCAGGTCATACCTTGGTCTGCACAGTCCTTCAGACGTCCAGAAGTCGGCTGGACCATCTGGACTTAGTTTCCAGACGTCCGATTGTCACCTCGGATGTTTGGAGGCCCTGCCCGTCGTCTGGTGATGTGCCCAGACATTTGATCTGTGTGGGATGGCGAACCCTCGTGCCCTCCCGAACAAATCCTGCACACGCACACACTCGCTCTCATCACGAAGGGGTGCAGAAGAACTCGGCGGACGGCTTCATGGCTGTACACGGGAAAGAAGGAGAAGATAACAAATATTATACCTGTCAGACGTCTGGTCCTTCCTCCAGACATCTTATGTGTTGTCTGGACATAACTCCAGGCGTCTGATTCTGGGAAATTTTCCCAGAATCAGGACCCTTTTCGTTCTCCGCCCGCAGCGCACGGCCGTGCCGCGCTGAGTCCGCTTACTGCCTGAGCTGCAGCAGCTCCTCCACGGCACCCCACGCAAGCTGTCCTCCCGCTAGCCGGCTCTAGCTGCCCTGGCAAGCTCGCACCCTCGCGGTCGAGCTCCTTCTTCCTCTAGCAACGGCTCCTCCTCCCCACACACCCGCAGCAGTCACTGCTGCCGATCTCGCCTGCGCGCTCTCTCGCAAACAGGGAGAAGAAGAAGGTGGTGGAGTGAGAGTGTGGGAGAGGGGAAGCGTTTTTATAAGGTAGTCGCGGGGAGAGAGGAGGAAAAGCAGCGTCTGTAGGGAGGGAGAGGAAAGAGAAGAAGGAGGGCAGCGGGTTCAGTTTGCGCGCGCATGTGCGCAGACGCGAACCCGTACGCTGAAAAAATTTAATACCAGACGTCTGGGAAGGCTTCTAGACGTCTGGGCCACTTCCCAGACGTCTTAAACGACGCCTGATGCCCTGTTCGTAACAACGTGCCTCTGGGTCAACACGTTATTAGGGTTTGGCAGAGGTTGTGAAGGAAGTGTGCCTAGTTGGCGGGAATTCACCATCTAGGCGAGTTCGTTGCGGACCTCTGTGATCTCGTCCTTGTGCTGTTTTTGAATAGTCGCATTCGATCTCTAAATGTCAGCCAAAGTTTCGAGGATGAGGGACATTTGGTCTTGGTTTGGCCCAGATTGACAAGTGGGGTTGGGCCGAGGCTGAGGTGGCTGATAAGGACGAGGGACTTGTGGACGGGGCTAATAGGGTGGTCCTTGGGTCTGAGAATTTCCCGTCCGCTGGAAATTGGGATGGTTTCGCCATCCAGGGTTGTAGGTGTTGGAAAATGGGTCATTCCGGATGGCGTTGAGGTCCTCGCAGGTCTGAGAAGCCTCAAGAAAGTCGGAGAATGGGGGATTAGAGTTCCCTGGCAAGAATAGAAAGGATCGGAGGTTCCTCCGGTCTTGGAGTCAGATGGGGGTGGATATGGGTCCATCCCAATAGAAGATCGGTGGAAAATGTTTTGCACAGTTTCCTTTGCGGGAGGTGGCTGTGCGAAGGAGTTTTGCACAGAGGTGGCTCGCTGCAAATGCTCAGTCAGCTCGTCCACCTTCTTCTCGATAATAGAGACCTTGTCCAACCGACTGGCCATTAGTTCCAAGTCGACGGATGTGGACAGGCCTTGCATCTCATGTGCTCCCTTAAGATTCGTTGATGCGTGGGTATTTGTCCGGTCGAATAATCCCATGGAGTCGTTGTTGATGGAGTTCTCGCACATATTCTCGAGAATCTCCCACACTGTGTTCTCATGTTGACCCATGATATTCCCTCCGCAAGTTGCATTGACGAACAATCTAATGTCCTCACGAAGTCCCTGGTAAAAAGACTAGACTTGTTCCCATTTAGGAACTCCGTGATGGGGGCACTTTCTCATGAGATCCAGAAATCGATCCCATGCCTCATGAAGAGGTTCTCCCGTTTGCTGAGTGAAGTGAGTAATCTGATGGCGCAAGGCGTTTGTCCGACCAACGGGAAAGAACCTCTTCAAAAACTCGGACTGAAGTTCATCCCAGGTGTTGATCGGACAGGTCTGTGTCTGATACCAATGAGCCGCCTTGTCCATGAGGGAGAAAGAGAACATCTTCGTGAGTAAGATATCCCGATTTTACGCATCTGACCCGAAGGTCTGGGCCAGATGCTTGAGCTATTTGATATGCCTGAATGGATCTTTGGAATTAAGCCCATGGAATTTAGGTATGACATGAATCATATTGGGCTTTAGTTCAGAATTAAGTCCTCCAGTCGAGATTCGGACTCGAGGCTCAATTGCCACGCAGCGGGATTATAGTGATCTCGCATCATGGGACGCTGTAGTGGGTTCATGAAATTCTGGAAGAGGTCATTAAGACACTGGAGCTGGTGTTCAAGATTATTCTCTTATTCAACAGAAGAAGAAGGAGAACAAGGTTCAGAATAGGAAGAAAGGTGTTCACGGGCGTTTCGTGCGGATTTAAAGCGTATTATGTTGTAGTATAACCGACAAAACGTTCGAACAAATACAAAGTTTTTATTACTCGAAGACCGGAGTATCCGAGGTCGAACACAGGGAGCAAATGGAACTTACCACTAAATCAAAATGTAATTGAACACTCTAATTTACTCAAAATATCAATTCAGGTATGAATGTATGCGATTAAAAGGAGTTAGGGCAAAAAAATGTGAAATTGGACGTCTGATCACAAGATCAGACGTCTTAAAAGCATTTCTCCTTTTCTTCTTGATTATTCTTCTTCTTCTTCTGCTGCAGTCTTTGCTCTTTCTTTTCTTCTTCTGATCTCTGCAAAGTCTTCACTTGGCTTCTCTGTGCCTTTGCTTCTGGCTTGCTCTTTTCTTTCTTCTCCTGCGAAGGCTTCTTTCTTGCTTCTTCTTCTCTGCCTTGTTTCTTCCTCTTCTATTCTTCTCTGCCGTTCCTTCTTCTTTCTTTCTTTTCCTTCTCGCGGCCAAGTCCTTCTCCTCCTGCGTTCAGCCTGCCTGCACAGGAGCAAAACCTAACCCTTCTCCCTCTACCCGCGCATCTCTCTCTCTCAAGCAATTCACTCAAACCGCTCTCCCAGAGCCACAGCCATAATCGGGTCGGATCGTACCCGGGACCAGGCGCACCTGCAGGTGTGTGATGCGCGAGGAGTGCGTGGGTCTAGGTCGGGTCGGATTCGCCAGGTCCGCGTGGTCAGGCCGCGGACGAGGCGGGTGTGGGGTCAGTGAGGGACCTCACCCCTGTGCTTACTGAGGCGATAAGAGTAAAACACAAAAACAACTTATATGGTACCTGAGGGTTGCAATCCCACGATGTGGGACTATCTGGTCTCGCCTTCACGCGCGCCTGCAGAAGCCTCGTCGTGCGATTGCCCCGCAGCTGCTGGCTCTGCTAGTGCTCCTTGGCTGGACTCGTGCACCTCGCGACACTCGTGCTAGTATGCAGCACCTGTAGCCTGGAAGACCGGGTGCCTGGAGCTTCGTGGGAGCTTCATCAGAGGTCGTCCATGGCGGCAGCGGCTCAAACCTTGTCATACACAAAACGTGCCTCTCGGCCCAATCAGAATAGCTAGAGACCTTCGCCGTGGCACGACGAAGGCGGTGGGCAGTGCTGCAGGCCGCAGGTCGGCCTAGGCGTGCGTGCCTAGGTCAACCTATGGCCGGAGATGGTGGGTTGGTCGGGGGGTGATTGTGGAGGGCTGGAGTGGCAGTGGTAGGGTGGAGTGTGTTCCTAGAGGTGAGGTGGAGCTTTCGAGGTGGTTGGCGAGCCGTGTGGAGGGCTGGAGTGGTGTGGGCGGCTCGCCGGAGTGCGGTCGGAGGCGAAGACGATGGAGGTGGTTAGCGTCTGTGGAGGGTCGATCAAGGGAGATAACAGGGGGAAAAGAGAGAGGAGAGGATGGAGAGGAGTTCTAACCTAACTGTAAGGACGAAAGGGGACGGAGGGCGAACAGCAGTACCTACTGTCGCCGGAGAAGATGATGCCCAGTGGGGGAGGACGACGGCGACGACGGGGCTGAGGCGGCGTGTGCTGGTACTGCGCGACGCGGAGGAAGGTCAGGAAGTTAACTCTGCCACTGGTTTTGTGGCAGAGCGAAGAGGGAGGGGAGGGGGCCTCGCCGGAGCCTGCTGGGAGTTTGGCCGGGCAGGAGGAGAGGAATTGGGGGTGGAACCTCGGCCAAACCAAGCTCAGCCTCTTCGGCTGGAGTTGTGGGTTCTTATATAGGCGCTGGACTTGGTGTGCAGGGCGTGAAGGGCACGTAATTGCCTGAGGTTGGTCGCCGGAGATGGAAAGGAGTTAGGATACCCAAATCTCTCGTGCGTTCGCACGAGAGATTGGGTTCACACCAGGGATCGATATCGGTCTTAAATGGAAGGGAATTCTTCAGAGAATTCTCCTTCCATTTCTGGGAGGGAATCTCTGAGGGATTAGAGAGCAATCCCTCTCCGAACCTCGCCGGAGCTCGGTTTTGCCCTAGCAATGGCGGCAGGACCGGTTTGCAAAGGAGGCAAAGAACCTAGGGGGTTCTCTGCAACGGTATTCAAAAGATAGGGACCAATTTGTGATTTGGGTGTACTAAATTGCAAAGTAGGTCAAGATGACCTCTCCTTAGGTCCAAATTTTGGTATAAACCTAATTTGTACCTAAGGACTCCAATGGAGAAGTTATATTTCAGGTTTGACCTCGTTTGACTGGATATTTTGCGTAAAAACCCAAATTAGGTTAATTGAAGAGCTAGGACCCTAATCTAGGTCAAACTAGGTTCCAAAGGCCAAATTAAGTGTTCTAAACCCTAGAGTATGTTTTTCCATGATTTTTAGAGGGTTTACTTGCTTTTTGTTCTGATCGGAACCTTGTTAATTTAAGCGGGTCTGTTTTAGGGTTACCAAGTGTCTTTTAGTTCTTAGATTGCACATGAACCCATTTCTGATTGACTCAACCCACTTTTTTTCTCATTTAGACCATTTGACCTATGTTTTGCCTCTGAGAAATCCTGTTTATCTACTGCAATGGTAAAATTGCAATTTTAACCTTTATTTCATGTTTTCTTCTCAGAGCACTTGTTCCTTCAGTTAGGCCTTCTTCTAGGTTATGTAGGAGCTTTTATCTTCTTTATTGGGTCAAAATGAGCTAGTTATGGCTCATGATGAGGCTCTCATCAAAAGGTCTATATGGAGGGGTTATCGCACAAACACTGGTGTCGAGGCTTGGCCTCGGGGAGAGTGGATTTCTAGAGGAGGTTTCAAGGACCTCCTACCAAACATGCACTGATAGACTGGATAAGGTTAGAACGTGTTGGACCCAATTAAGACACCCAAAATATGTTGGGTGACTATAGAGGTTCGGGGTGGATGATACCCCTTAATCAGAAGGTCGTCCACCTGAGAATTACCTGGGCAGCCAGAGAGGGTGAGTCTCGCGAAGATCCCTACACGGTAGAGCACCCCCACGGGTTACAGGGTTTTCCCACCCGACCTCTCTTATCACTAAGATTCCAGGTAGACCAGAATGGAGACCTTGACCTCTTAAGTCTACCACTTTTAATTAAGATCAAGGTGCTTAGGGTTTTACTTGAACTTTAAACTTTTTGTGTGCAAAAGTGACCTAATTTAAAGGTTGGTTGATCCAAAGGATCAACTTCACCTCTTTGCTCCTGTGAGAACTTCTTAGGTCCTTTCTTTTAGTGTTCAAGTAAATTAAGAGCCTGATTGCTTAGGGTTTCTCTTAAATAGGTCTTTTCAAGCAATGGTTTAGGCACACCTTTTTTGGAATTTTCAATTTTTCGTTTAGAAGAAGATGTGTCTTTAAAACCCTAGCTTGGAATCTTAGGTTGGCTCTAGTTGGTCCAATTACTTGCCTCAGAAATGGGTAACTAGGGCTCAAGCAAGAAGGTTTTAGCCCTAGTTACCTTAAGTGGATATGCAGTTAAGATATGTTGAATCTCAAAAACAGGCAACTTTGTGAATTACTACGTATGGAAGACAGGTAGCCCTAGATTGATTTTCTTTTTGTTTTTTCCTCTTTAGAATGTGAGGGGCTTAAGAGAGGGTTGAAGGTTACATATCCCCTGGTGTGGTTGTTGTGCGGCTGCTTGTCTTTTCTTGCCTTCCTTTCCTGCATAACAAAAGAGAGATTAAGTCAGTATAAAATCAAAAATTGTGATTTTGAAGCTTCTAAAATGCCTGTTGCTCCCCGACAACGGCGCCAAAAACTGGTTGTTGTGTGTCAATTTGATTTAATTTATTACTCAAAATTTCAAAAATACTCCAAGGTCGAACTCAGGGAGCAAACTTGATTTTAGAAGCAAAAAGATCACAATTCACAATACTGGAATATTTTACAAAATGAATTGTAGAGAATAAGAGTAGAATTAATCTTTCTCTTCTTCTTTTCCCTCCTTTTTTTCTCTCCCTCTTTTTCTTTTCTCTGTCTTTAGACGTCTGATTCTAGGAATCAAACGCCTTAAGTAGCGTTTGCTACAGTGCACGTCTCCTTCTTCTTCTTCCTTTCTTCTCTTTGGCTGCTGCTGATGCTATTGCTTCTTCTCCTTGGCTCCTTCTTCTTCTCTTCTTTTCTTCCCTACTTGGCCTTCCTCTTTGCAGCAGCTTCCTCCTTCTTCTCTTCTTCTTTGGCTCTTTCTTCCTCTTCAGCTCTTGCTTCTGTCTTCTTCTTTTTCTTCCTTTCCTTCTTCTTCTTCTTCAGCTCCTGCTCCTTGGCACGGCTAAACCCTCAGCCTCTGCCTCTTCTTTTTCTTCTACTTCATCTTCCTCCTTCTTCATCTTCCCTGCACAGGCACGGTTAGGCAAAAACCTACCCCTACGCTCCCTGCGTCTCTCTCTCTCAATTTCTCTCTCAGGCCACCGCTTAACGAGTGGGATTTTATATCCTAGGGGGTTGAGCAAGTCTCCCCCTAAAGTTGGGGAAATTTTCATTGCAAACCATTAAGAGAACAGACGTGAAGTGGCAGATTTTTGCCAGATCAAACGTCTGAAGATGTCGTCAGACGTCGGGATTGGCCGTATGGGATTTTAACCCTTTTGATGGTGTCGTCTGTTTTAATTACCAGACGACTTATTTGACGACTAATTAATAATTTAGACGTCTGATTTCTGCAGACATACCTCCATGGAAAATGGTTTATTCTCCAGGTTGTCGGCCGATTTTTGCATCAAACGATTGAATTGATGTCTAAAGATAAAATTAGACGTCTGATTTCTGGAGACAGTCCTTCCTAGATCTCACTCCAAAGCTATAGGTTGTCGTCAGATTTCTTTATCAGATGACTTAAACGACGTCTGACTAAGTAATCAGACGTCTGAATCCAGACATCTTAATACATACTCTGATACAAAAATAGACATCTGTCAACACATCTGGACGTCGCTCAAGACGTCTGTGGATAATAATGGTCGTCTGAAATAGCTCTTTTATCAACTCTTTCTAGATATAAAATCGACGTCTATTCCACATCTTCAGATGTCAAATTTTTAAGTATAAGACATCTGTGGTGTTAATCAGACATCTGATATTGCGTAGAATGTGCATTTTGATGTTTGAACTGTGTTTGAAGGCTCTTAACTTGGTAAAGTCAAGGCTCCTTCTATGTTCATGACAAATGAAATTCTATTAAGTCAATAAATTCTTCAAATATCATTTAGCTTACATATGCGTAGTTTCCTACGTATATAATTAAAATGATCATAATTCAAAGGTTTAGTGAAAATATCAGCCAATTGCAATTCAATACAAATAAATTCAACCTCAATTTCTCCCTTAAGTACATTATCTCTCAAAAAGTGATGTCAAACATCAATATGCTTTGTACGGGAGTGATGGACGGGATTTTTCGAGAGGTTGATAGCACTAGTATTATCACATAATATTTTTATTTTATTAAATATCAAGTTAAAATCCTTCAAAGTATTTTTCATCCATAGCTGTTGGGAACATGCTAAAGCGGCGGCTATGTATTCAACCTCCGTGGTTGATAAGGCTACACTAAATTGTTTCTTTTAGAACAAGAGACTAGTGATTCGCCCAAGAATTGGCACGTCCCACTAGTACTCTTCCTATCGGTGTGGCTACCTGCGTAGTCTGCATCGCTATATGTGACTAAGTTGATTTGTGGACTCCTAGGGTAGAATAAGCCATAATCAGATGTGTCAACTAGATATCTAAATATTCGTTTTACAACATTTAAGTTTGATTGTTTAGGGTTTTATTGAAACCTAGCACATAAGCAGGTACTAAATAAATTGTCAGGTCTACTAGAAGTTAAATACAGTAAAGATCTAATCATGCTATGATAGAGTTTTTGATCTATGGGCGTACCTGATCCGTTCAAGTCCAGGGAAGTTGTGACACTCACAGGTGTGTTCTTCCCTTTACTTTTCGTCATTTCAAATCTTTTCAGCATCTCCTTTGTGTATTTTGATTAACACACAAAGGTTCTGAATTCGAGTTGAGTGATTTGTAAACCCAAGAAAAACATGAGTTCACCTATCAAACTCATTTCGAATTCTTCCTGCATAATCTCTGAAGATCCATCCCCTTAACCACACATTTGAGAAGTTGGACTCTTCCCATCCTCGAGAGCATCTTTGCCATCCATCCCACCATCTTTCCCTTGATCTTGTCCACCAGCGCTTCAAATGGACCAACCCTTGCGGCCCCTGCAAGGGGTCCTAAGGTATATCGACGTGTTACGACCCGATCCTGGCTCCCTATAGAACCCGAGAACGGCTGCCTCGACTAGTTCCCAAGACCGAGTCGTCCAACTAGAAATAACCAAATACATAAATTATTCTACAACCGCACATGAAATGTAACTCAACAAGAATAGAAAATAGACAGCAATATAAAATAGAACAAAAAAGTTCAAAGATATCACATGCCACGAGCGGAAAGTACTATTACAGACATAGCCATCACAACTAGAGATCTAACAAAAATAGTTACTACATGCTAAAGATACTCACTACCAACAAAAGGGCTTTGAAATAGAAAGCAGAGAAAATATAACTATGGCTGGGCTTGACTAGGCCCAGCACCCTCTGCAGCTGGTGGTGTTGGCTGCTTAACTCCCTGACCTGAACATGGTTATATAAATCTGTGGTCAACTAACGCTGAGTAGAGTGGTGGATAAGTCATTTACATGCAATTTAATATGAAGGAACAAGCAACTAACTAGTTATACATTTTCTAGTTATTTATTATCATATGTTTCCATTTATCTCATTTATGTGTTTTCTGATTCGATTATTCTAATAAGGACCCACAATATTTCTTAATCTACTTGTTCCCTAAGGGAACGATCTTGATTGCAGTTTTCCTGCAATGCAAGATGTACACGTGGCACTCTCCTGGTTGGGAGAGCACCCCGCGGTAGTCTTACACCGGGTCTACCACCCCGGGGTCATGGTCGCAACGTAGCGGTGACTACGACATGCACGATAAGCGCATGGGTAGCTACTTCACACTGGCACGTGGTTAGTTATTTCCGCTAGTGGGTACGCCCAAACGTACTACACAGAATCGAACAAAGGCCACACCCCTCAACAACCTGCGTACCCTCGCCCGGCTATCCCGGTTTGCCTAGTGGGCCTATCAAGAGTCGGTGTAGGGTGGCCAATCCTAATCCCAGGTCCTAACTCAAGGGGCGGCTAGCTCCCCCTTACACTAAAGTGACAGAAGCTCTCCTCGGTACCGCATACACGAGGGCTAGCTCACTTTCCATACCCATGTCCATACAACCAACCAGCCCGTAGGCAACATGTTCCATCACACATCCAATTTTCATATCACCGTATTTTGATTCCTTTCTTAGTTCCCCGTAGGGTTTGTGCATAGCGTTCGTCTCATTTCATCATACGAGATGCATCTCTAATCACAATCTGATTTCTTAATCACATAATAGGCAGCCCGTGATTCAACAAAATAAGAACTCATCACAGCAATTAGACATTCAAGTTCTCATAGTAGGGCTTTAACCACATGCATTATCAATTTATAGCAGGCTAGGTTCATGCGACATATATTAACATTCACATTCTATGTCCTAGGGTTCATCCCCTACCTTAGGTTTCAAGCAGACGATTCTTATTTAGCATGCACTTTAAGAAATTTAAATGAATAGAGAGGACCACTCTGTCAAGGTAAATAGGAGATGTGGGGGCACAAACGATAGAACTCACAACCCCCATAGGTCTCGTGCGCACCACGATCTGATGCCCTATTCAAAACGGTCGGTCAGACCAGACGTTAACATTTTGACTAATGTTTCATCAAGTCAAAACTAGCTCAAAATAGCAGGTAAACGATACTTTATTTGCAAAAAACCAACTTCGTTTAGACCTTGAACCGGCCCAAACACCCTTCCCGGTTCACTTGAATCAGACCAAGCAGGTCGGTCTATATGGATCAGTGTTAGACGTTCGAATTGCTACGCTAACGTGTTTGGTTTTAAAATCTTGTCGTTGTAGCTTAAAAGGGAAGAATTCATGTTCAAATAATAAAATTTATACCGAAATTGAAATTCCGGGTCAAACACAGGGAGGCTACGTCGATCTATATTCGCAATTATAGTTTTTTTAGAATTTTTCTTAAAAAGCGAGGCGATGTAATTACAATGAAGCTATCAGACTAAAAGGAAGAGAGAGAAAGAGAGAGAAAACATGCATTCAATATTTCAAAATGTTTATACAATAAAATCAAATAAGGATTTGGTGTACACCCGGATATGTTATGTTAATATGGTGATTTTATCGTTGAAATGAATATAGTGGTTAACCTAAATCGAGCCTAACCATCTCTTTTACAAAATTTTTTTACCTGGCCTACTTGATTTTATCTTGGTCACTTTTAGGCCCAGGGTCGAACTCAGGGAAGTGGGATTAGAGGTGAAGAAGTTTCTACGTCTTTCCTACAACGAATCTCTTCCGTTTGTTTATTATGTTTTTTGTGTTTTTCTATTTAAGATTTTTTTCTGATAATTTTTGTCCTTGAGGTACACCCTCAAAATCAGGTTCTTAGCTTTGAGCCAAATTAGGGTTCCAAAACTGGTCTTGCTATTCGCAAAACTGAGTACCTGCAAGTCAAGGATTATCTTTTCTCTTTTGTATATTCTTTTATCTTTTTACTTGCAGGAAAGAGAAACAGAAATAAAGTAAATATAGTATATATATATGTATATAGGGGTGGGGGTGGAGGTGGAGATGGCTTGTAGCATGGTGTCGAGTCGGTCGTCGTCTAGGAAGTCGCAACCAACCGGACGAAGTGCAGCGTGGAGTGTAGGATGGATGGTGGAAGATGTGTGCGAAAACGCTTTCTGTATGCGTGTATCGGGGAATATCAGCAACTGGTGCGGATATTCCCGCGATACAACGAATGGTAAGTCATATGAAAAAAAAAAATATATATATATATGGTTATAATTATATAGGTATATGTGTACTTATATATGTATATATATATATATGTATATGTATATATATAGATATGTAAAGATATGTATTGATAGATGTATATATATATATATTTATAATTAGATATATATGTATGTATATATAACTATATATATATATATATATATATATATATATATATATATATATATATATATATATATATGTATGTATGTATGTATGTATGTATGTATATAGTAATATATGTATAAAGTTATATATATATGTATATGTATATATATGTATATTTGTATATATATATATATATGTATGTATGTATACTAATACTTAGTTATATAAGTACTAATAGATGTATAGATATATGTATATATATATGTGTGTGTGTGTATATATATATATATATATATATATATATATGTATGTATGTATGTATGTATATGTAAAAGTATATAGTAGTGTATAAGTGAGTGGGTGTGTGTACGAGAGTGTGTGTGTGTAGGTGTCTGCAGGAGGGAGAGAGGGAGTGCTGTGAGAGAGAGAGAGATCGTATGCTGGAGTGAAGAGGTGCGGGAGTTAAGCCGTCTGGAGCTCTAGCCATCGTCTGATGTCCACGCGCAGGTGCGTAGGCACGCGAAGACGTGCACGCATGCAGGAGGGAGCAGGCGTGGGAGGAACCGCAGCGCACTGCACTGCGTGGTGAGGCGGGTGCGGGTGCGAAGAAGCGGGCGAAGACGCGAGCGCGTGCAGACGGATGCGGGTACGGGCGTACGCAGGAGCGGGCACTCGCGGACGGGTTGCAGACGGTTGCGGCGCGGAGAGAGAGCGCTTGGTGACCGGATAAGTGAGAAACTTACCGGTCACCTCACTGTAGCCACAGTGTTCCGCTGAAACGCGTGAACAGTGGCTACAGTGCGCGCTCGGCTCGCGCGACCGGGTGTTGGCAGTGTTGTGTGTGCGGGCGCCGCTGCGCGAGCTGGCGCGCGCGTGGAAGAGGCTGCGCCGGCTGCTGGCTTGCGCGGAGAGAGGTGAGGGCGGCCTGCTGGCTTGCACGGAGAGAGGCGAGGGTGGCCTACTGGCGCAGGAAGAGCGATGGCCGACGCCTTGCTGTTGCTGTGCTTGAGCTTCAAAGCTTGGCTCTGTGGCATTGGCGGAAATTGCTTGGAACGACTAAATACAGCTGTGAACCACCACGCCCACCGGCTCTTTGATAAGCTGGGCAGTGGTGGGACTCACAGTGGTGGTTGTGCACCACTGTGAGCTACTCTTGCCTGCAGCGTGACTCTTCAAGAAGAAGAGAGGCTGCGTATGGAGGGGAGAGGGGAGGAGACGGCCTGGAAGAAAAGCTGCTGTGTTGGGTGTGGACCAGGCTATCCGCAAAGAAGAAAGCTGAGCCCTTTTTAAAGAGGAAGAAGGCAAGCACAGCCATGCTCTGGCTGTGCATGCAGCTGCAGGGCAAGCTTGCTCCAGAGCATGGTGCGAGGAAGGTCCAGCTATGCCATGCAGTCGAGGAGAAGAAAGTCAAATAAAAATAAAAATAAAAATAAAGATGGTGAATTTGCGCGGCAGCACTTGAGGAATACGTTAATTTTAAGGCCATTTCATTCACTTTCCTCCCTTCTCAAATAAATGCATGCATGCGTGTATTTTCACAAATGTGACTATGGTTGCCTATTATGTACTGGCAATGCTAGGAAATAGCACAAGATGGCACAATTGTTGGTGTATTTTTGCTGTGCAATCATACCCCCATGCCTATCTTTTGCTAGTCCCTAGCAAAACATTTTTTTTGTTTTGCATTTAGAAATGATCTTAAGCTGAAGATTTTCTTCTGAGGCGACATAAGTGTGTTTATTTGTTGGATATTGTGAGAACCAATTGTAGAGAAGACTACCAGTACTTTAAGTCTCACATGACATAGACCATCTCTCAACTAACCTGGACTCTTGATATTTAAACCTTAAGTACGATTTCCAGGACCCAAGAGGTTTTTGCCGTAATCGAGAGCTCAAGAGATTATGGCTTGTGCATAATGAAGGATCAAGATTGACCAGATGAACATTAAGATTCAAGCCCAGGGTTTCACGAATTTTTAACTACAGGTTGGTCCTAGTTTCAGCTCATGTCTTCAGATTGACCCTTAAAATGATGACGGAAAACTCAGCTCCCATTTTATAACATTTGTGACTCAAAGAAAACAGGGTATTTGTAACTTGTCCTGAAGAACTTTTGTAGGGGGAAGACTTTACAGACATTTGCGAGATATACTGACTTATTTGCATCTTTTTTTTTTTTTTTGAAGCACGTGTTAGTATATCTTTTACAACATTATTTGGAGGAGCACACTTTTCTTTTTGGTGGGAGGGTTCCTTTTTGGTGGAAAGAGTCTCTCCTAAACATAAGACTAAAGCTTGGGATAAAAAGTCTACCTGAACGCACAGGTAAGGACTCCACCTTCCCTAATGAATATTAGGGTTGGATCTTATGTTCACCTGATCTTTCTTGATATGTGTAGTGTGAACCAAGATTACTTAGGCTCTCAAGTAGAAGCAAACCAACGGATCCTGTACTGGTGTCTCAGGTACAAGAATACGTCCTTAGTTAGGAGAGATTCTGATCTATCTTGTCAATGCTCAAGTGAATTAAGCCGAACCTGAGCGAATCAAGCTTCTGTGGCCTGGAAAGTCTTCAAAACAGTGGTTGAATATCCATAAACACTTATTGTATTTTTGTTTCAGCCTTCAGATCATTACTAAACACCCTTTATATATATATATATATATATATATATATATATATATATATATATATATATATATATATATATATATATATATATATATATAGATATATGGAAACTGAATTATGCCATAAAATACCCAGATCCTATGGATGCCTATCCACCCCCCCATGCCAAACGATGTTATGTCCTCATATGCATGCAGGGAAGGGTAGAGGAAGGACGAAAGATCGGGTAACGGGAGCTGAGGTGCAGGGTATACAGCAGGGTGGTAGGGTGGGTGGATGGTGGGTGGTGAAGTGAAAGTGGCGTGAAAAGTGATAGTGGCGGAGTGTTGTTGGGGTGCCTCCCAACGAGCGCTGAATTTAACGTCCCTAGCTGGACTTAGAATGAGGCACAACATTAGTTCCCTCTAGCAGGGCAACAGTTTCTCCAACGGGGGCAGGTTCATGAATAAGATAGGGTTTCAAACGCTGCCCATTGACCGTAAATTTATGCCCAGATTTGGGATCTTCAATCTCAATGGCCCTGTTGGGAAATGGTCTCGAGACCAGGAAAGGACCAGTCCATTTGGACTTCAATTTCCTAGAAAAGAATTTGAGCCAGGCATTGTAGAGCCAAACTTGCTGAGATGGCTCAAATTCCTTCCGCCGAATACGGCTGTTGTGAAAAGCCTTAGTGCGTTGTTTGAAAGTTAAAGCAGAATCATAAGCTTCACGACGGAGCTCTTCCAGCTCCTGGAGTTGGAGTTTCCTTTCTCGACCACACAGGTCTGGGTCGAGGTTACATTGGCGAACCGCCCAATAAACGCAATGTTCCAACTTTACGGGCAAATGACAAGGCTTCCCGTAAACGATTCTATAAGGAGACATACCAAGGGGAGCCTTGAAGGTGGTCCGATACGCCCAAAGTGGGTCAATCAGCTTGTCGGACCAGTCCTTACGGTCAGGCCGAACTATTTTTCGGAGAATTTGCTTGATTTGCTGGTTCGACACTTCTGCCTGGCCGTTCGTCTGAGGATGATACGGGGATGCGATACGATGGTGGACTCCGTATTTCCTCAGAAGTGCCCGAAAAGAAGCATGGGTAAAGTGGCTTCCTCCATTCGAGATAATGGCTCGAGGGATCCCAAAGCGCGCAAAGATGTGGTCTTTGACAAAACGAGTGGATATAACATGGTCAACACGTCGTGTGGGAATAGCCTCGATCCATTTCGAAACATAATCAACAGCCAAGAGAATGAATTCGAAGTCGTTGGAGGGAGGAAAGGGGCCCATGAAATCAATTCCCCAAATGTCGAAGATTTCCGCAGCTAGGATGGGTTGTAAAGGCATCATGTCGTGACGTGACATTGACCCTAACGAATGGCACCTAGTGCAATCTTTGGCATACTTGTGTGCATCCTGGTGAAGGGAGGACCAAAAGAAATCGCATTACAACACCTTGCCTGCAATTTTCCTCCCAGAGAAATGGCCTCCGCAGGCCTGATCGTGGTAGAAGGATTGCACACTGGGGAATTCGCTGACAGGAATACAGCGACGGATGTTTTGATCAGCACCTATTCGAAAAAGAAGTGGATTGTCCCAGAAATAATACTTTGCTTCTGCCATGAGACGCTCGCGCTGGTTTTTAGGCCAGCCACGTGGAAGGGATCCAGAAGTAAGGTAACTGGCAATGTCGGCATACCAAGGTCTACTTGCCACATTAATTGCCAATAGGTGCTCATCAGGAAAAATCTCATTGATCAGCAGAGTAAGTCCAACATGGTTAGGGTCCAGTCTGGAAAGATGATCAGCCACAACATTTTGGGCTCCGGCCTTATCGCGGATCTCAATGTCAAATTCTTGGAGTAGAAGGATCCAACGAATTAGTCTGGGCTTGGCGTCCTTCTTGTCCATGAGATGGCGAATGGCTGCAAGATCGGTGAAGACAATAACATGTGAGCCCAGAAGGTAACAGTGGAATTTCTCCTGCCCAAAGACGACCACCAGTAGTTCTTTCTTAGTGGTAGTATAATTACGCTGGGCCTCGTCCAACGTCTTACTGGCGTAGTACACCACGAAGGGATGTCTATCGCGTCTTTGTCCCAGGATGGCTCCGACTACAAAGTCGGAAGTGTCACACATGAGTTCAAAGTCGAGGGACCAATCAGGTGGCTGGAGAACGGGGGCCTTGGTGACAGCATTATGTAGCTGCATGAATGCTCGTATGCAAGTAGTGTCTCCAGGTCTTCAGCGCGAAGACAATCGCTGCCAGCTCCAGGTCGTGGGTAGGGTAGCTATGCTCATGGGGTTTCAGTTGCCACAAAGCGTAAGCGACAACGTGACCCCTCTGCATGAGCACACCTCCTAACCCCTGCAAGGAGTCATCCGTGTACACAACGAACCCGCCACTACTGTCAGGGATGGTGAGTACGGGAGCCGAAGTTAGCCTCTCCTTCAGCTCCTGAAAACACGCCTCACAGGCGTTTGTCCAAGTGAAGGGCACGTCCTTCCGGGTCAACTGTGTCATAGGACGTGTAATCTGTGAAAAACCGCTGATGAACCGTCTGTAGTAGCCTGCCAGTCCCAGGAATCTGCGAATCTCAGTAACTGTACGCGGTCTCTCCCACCTGAGCACTGCCTTGACCTTGTGATGAGAGCCTCATCATGAGCCATAACTAGCTCATTTTGACCCAATAAAGAAGATAAAAGCTCCTACATAACCTAGAAGAAGGTTTAACTGAAGGAACAAGTGCTCTGAGAAGAAAACATGAAATAAAGGTTAAAACTGCAATTTTACCATTGCAGTACATAAACGGGATTTCTCAGAAGCAAAACATAGGTCAAATGGTCCAAATAAGATAAAAAGTGGGTTGAATTAATCAGAAATGGGTTTATGTGCAATCTAAGAATAAATGACACTTGGTAACCCTAAAACAGACCCGCTTAAATTAACAAGGTTCCGGTCAGAATAAAAATCAAGCGAACCCTCTAAAAATCATAGAAAAACATCCTCTAGGGTTTAGAACACTTAATTTGGCCTTTGGAACCTAGTTTGACCTAGATTAGGGTCTTAGCTCTTCAATTAACCTAATTTGGGTTTTTACACAAAATGTCCAGTCAAACGAGGTCAAACCTAAAATCCAACTTCACCATTGGATTCTTTAGGTCCAAATTAGGTTTGTACAAAAATTTGGACCTAAGGGGAGGTCATCTTGACCTACTTTGCAATTTAGTACACCCAAATCACAAATAGGTCCCTATCTTTTGAATATCCTTGCAGAGAGCCCCCTAGGTTCTTCGCCTTCTTTGCAAACCGGTCCTGCCGCCATTGCTAGGGCAGAACCGAGCTCCGACGAAGTTTCGAGAGAGATTGCTCTCTAATTCCTCAGAGATTCTCTGAGGAATTCCCTTCCTTCTAAAGCCAATCAAATTCGCTGGCGTGAACCCAATCTCTCGTGCGAACGCACGAGAGATTTGGGTATCTTTCTTCCTTCCAACTCCGGCGAGCCGGCTGACCTAATTGCGCGTTTTTCACGCACTGATAGGAGCGGCCAGCACCTATAAAACACCCCCCGGACCCGGCCGCTCATCGAGAGCTTGGTTTGGCCGAGGTTCCACCCCCAATTCCTCTCCTCCTGCCCGGCCAAACTCCCAGCAGGCTCCGGCGAGGCCCCCTCCCCTCCCTCTTCGCTCTGCCACAAAACCAGTGGCAGAGTTAACTTCCTGACCTTCCTCCGCGTCGCGCAGTACCAGCGCACGTCGCCTCAGCCCCGTCGTCGCCGTCGTCCTCCCCCACTGGGCGTCATCTTCTCCGGCGACAGCAGGTACTGCTGTTCGCCCTCCGTCCCCTTTCGTCCTTACAGTTAGGTTAGAACTCCTCTCCATCCTCTCCTCTCTCTTTTCCCCCTGTTATCTCCCTTGATCGACCCTCGACAGACGCTAACCACCTCCATCGTCTTCGCCTCCGACCGCACTCCGGCGAGCCGCCCACACCACTCCAGCCCTCCACACGGCTCGCCAACCACCTCGAAAGCTCCGCCTCACCTCCAGGAACACACTCCACCCTACCACTGCCACTCCAGCCCTCCACAATCACCCCCCGACCAACCCACCATCTCCGGCCACAGGTTGACCTAGGCACGCACGCTTAGGCCGACCTGCGGCCTGCAGCATTGCCCACCGCCTTCGCCGTGCCACGGCGAAGGTCTCTAGCTATTCTGATTGGGCCGAGAGGCGCGTTTTGTGTATGACAGGGTTCGAGCCGCTGCCGCCATGGACGACCTCTGATGAAGCTCCCACGAAGCTCCAGGCACCCGGTCTTCCAGGCTACAGGTGCTGCATACTAGCGCGAGTGTCGCGAGGTGAACGAGTCCAGCCAAGGAGCGCTAGCAGAGCCAGCAGCTGCGGGGCAATCGCACGACGAGGCTTCTGCAGGCACGCGTGAAGGCGAGACCAGATAGTCCCACATCGTGGGATTGCAACCCTCAGGTACCATATAAGTTGTTTTTGTGTTTTACTCTTATCGCCTCAGTAAGCACAGGGGTGAGGTCCCTCACTGACCCCACCCGCCTCGTCCGCGGCCTGACAACGCGGACCTGGCGGATCCGACCCGACCTAGACCTACGCACTCCTCGCGCATCACACACCTGCAGGTGCGCCTGGTCCCGGGTACGATCCGCGACCCGATTAATGCCTGTGGCTCTGGGAGAGCAGCTCTGAGTGAATCTCTTGAGAGAGAGAGACGCGCGGGTAGAGGGAGAAGGGTTAGGTTTTGCTCCTGTGCAGGCAGGCTGAACGCAGGAGAAGGACTTGGCCGCTACAGAAGAAGAAGAAGGAAAGGCAAGGCGAAGAAGAGAAGAAAGAAGGAGCAAGACAGGGAAGAAGAAGGAAAGAAGCCTTCGCACGAGAAGAAGGAAAAACAGGAAGGAAAGAGAGACTTCGCCAAGGCATAGAAAGAAGAAGAAAATCAAGAAGGGAAAATACTTTTAAGACGTCTGATCACAAGATCAGACGTCCAATTTCATATTTTTGTCCTAATTATTTTTAATTGCATACATTCACACTTGAATTGATATTTTGAGTAAATTAGAGTGTTCAATTACATTTTGACTAGTAGTAAATTCCATTTGCTCCCTGTGTTCGACCTCGGATACTCCAGTCTTCGAGTAATAAAAACTTTGTATTTGTTCGAACGTTTTGTCGGTTATACTACAACATAATACGCTTTAAATCCGCACGAAACGCCCGTGAACATTTTGGCGCCGTTGCCGGGGAGCAATGCGCAATTTACCACTAGTCTCTACATTCTTTTTATCATATTGAACACTAACTTGCCCTACTTTGCTTTGATGTGATCTTGCAGGTATTTCATGAGAAAATCTCTCCCGCAAGTCAACCACTCCAGGGCAGGTAATTTCTTTTCTTCCTTAATCATCCCCTAATCTTAGAAAGACAAAAGGAAGAAAATCAACTTAGGAATCAATTGCCTTCTTTATATAGTAATCACCATCTCTAAGGCAAAACATTTCTTGATTTTGCGAAAATTTCTGCAAACATTCTTGAAGTTGGAGTGATTTTTTTCCCATCCCACAAATTCTTGTGCCTAATTGAAATAACGTTTAATCTCGGCGGACCACACACTTCTTGTTTATAAGTCCAAAGAGAACTTTTGAAAAAGAAAAAGAGGATTGGAAATAGAACCAAATTAGGGTTTCCACATTAGGGTCTTGAAGCGCTAGTCACACATGCCTGTGTAAAAAGAAATAAACCCTCCCGCATCAGGGTGCTACCCAAGCCCTTGATTGAAGAAAGTTAAATAAGACAAACCCTAAAATTGAGCTCTAAAATCACTTGAATCTTAAAATTTTCTTTTGACCTAATAACCTGGGAGTCAAATCAGGGTGATCTCTAGGCTCCGAGCTTAGAATCATTCTGCCATCTATATGACAGGTCAGGTGAAGTTGACCCCTTGGGTCAACCAACCTCTAAATTAGGTCACAATACCAAAGACATCTAAAGTTCAAGTGAGAACCCTAAAAGCACCTTTGAAATAAAAAGTGATAGACTTAAGAGGTCAAGGTCCCCATTCTGGTTTACCTGGAATCTCAGTGACAAGAGAGGTCGGGTGGGGGAAACCCTGTAACCCGTAGGGACGCTCTACCGTGTAGGGGTCTTTACGGGACTCTCCCTCTCTGGCTGCCCAGGTAATTCTCAGGTGGACGATCTTCGGATCCAGGGGTCCATCCGCCCCAAACCTCCATAGTCATCCAAACATCTTTTGGGTGTCTTGATTGGGTCAAGAACATCTCCAATCCCGCATCTTTTCACACACACTCATTTTCAATGGGACTCGTTATTCAGATCTGATCGCTTCATAACACATCTTGAGTTAAACTCTGATCGTGATTCCACCACCTGATCCAAATATGCAGCCGAACCACCTAGGACTACCAGTCGAGAAACCTGAATATCGGAGATCCATGAGAGATAAAATGATTGAGGATGCCATGAGATTTTATGAAAATGAAGAAACCTCAACAATAGTAGGAAACATTCAGGTTGATGTCCCAACAACCACAACCTTTGTCATAACTTGTGCCCAAGTACTATTAGCAGAAGCCAACAAAGGATCAACCCGTGACTTGCTCATTACTGCATACATTGAGATAGAAAAATTGCATAATAGTGAATACCTTCAATGTATGACAGATCCTCGACTTTGGAAGCAACACCAAGATAGTCTTGAAAAACGGGAAGAGATAATGAGATTAATAAAACAAGTGATTGATCAGAAATACCCGTACATACCGCCAACAGAGGATGAACTATCTTGGGACAACATCGAGGATAAATCTGATCTCGGGTTTGGGGCACAAAATGGTTGTGGATTCCCAACCCAGATGGAGTATAATGCACCTGATATTGAAGAAGGTTGGGAAGCTCCAAATGCAGGAAAAGACCATGATGAACCCATTTTAGAATCCCAAGACTCCTGCAAGTATGAGAGTAGAACTAAACCACTCGAGGGTGTAAATTCCGTCCCTTATTCTGATAAGGTGGCCCTCGAAGGTTATTCAGACCTAGATTCTAGTAATTCCACCCACATCCTAAGCCTAGAACCTAGATCTGAAACCTATATTGAAGATTTCAAGGCCCCATATGAAGAAAATCAATCTCTTAATGAAGAATATGATTCTGGGCCTCGATTTGATGAATATCCCTCGTCAACCTCCTCAGAAGAACTAATCGAGTTTTCGGAAGTCATGCCAATCTACGATACAGAAACCGAGGACTTGGACGAGCGGGGTTTCGATTGGCTCTACCCTACTAACCTTGAACCTGAGCCTCTACCAGATAGGGACACCTTTGTAAGCTCAGAATTAACATTTAGGCTAGATCCCAGTCAGGCTGCTGAATATACAACATATGATTTATTCTATGGTGGAACTCATGATCTAGAATCTCATTCAAACTTTGATTTTCGCAAACTCTCCGACGATCTCGAATCCGACCATAACATCGGAGAAAATCTGCCTCCTAATTATAACCTGTCAATCTTCTTTGAAGCCACTTGCTCCACATATACAGAACCAATCAAAACCCGTTCCCCATCCCGACCTGCAACCGGACTCAATTTCTATTCTGATTCACCTCTCACTGAGCCGATTGCAGATGATTCAACTCCGTATCTATATCGGGTATCGGACACTGATCAGACCACAAATCAGGAGCCTCCATCCTTTGACCGTCCCTGTAGGGATTCCACACCTTACATTGATTATTTTTCGGAACCCTACCCCCACCAGGCTAATTCGACTGAGCCCGAACTCGAGTTTTCACTTCCATATCTATCAGAACATCACTGCATTTGGTGGGTCCCACATCTGCTAATCTACATCTATCAACCCACCAGACTTATTGGGTTTGGGCTGCATCATCAGCCCACTGATTTGAACAAGTACCTGGTTGGACCAACCAGGCTCTTAATCAAGGTGCTTGTTTTCCAAAACTCCATTGATTTGACCACTCCCTCTCCACCCCATTTTTCGCTCGGCTGAAGGCATTAAATTTAGCGCTTAACGGGAGGCAACCCGTCATCTCAAAAATAGAGACCCGTCTGATTATCCGTCTGTACACCACGTCTATTGCACCTTGAGTTCAGCCTTAGACAGTTGATCCCACCTCTGGTACACGTATCAGAGCTTAAAATCATTCGCATCACTCATTCCCGACCCATTCACCCACCCGATATATCCTGTTCTAAGCCCCTGACCTCAACACTAATTCCCACCCTCTGTTTACAATGAGGACATTGCAAAACTTAGGCATGGGGGGGGTGATAAAGTGCATACATACAAAACCAAGAAAAAATCAGAAGGATTCTCACAAAAAATTCACATATGTCAAAAACACAAAAAAATTGAAAAATTACGAAAAAGAACAAAAAAAAATTGGGGAGGGAGGAAATGTTGTGAGCCATATAATCATAAGGAGGAGAAAAAGAGCAAAAATGAAGAAAGAAGCACAAAAGGGAAAAGAAAAAGAAAAAGTCATTAGTAAAAGATTAAGGAATTAACTGAAGTTCTAGACCAGATCAAGAAAAGAAACAAAAGAAAAAGTGCTAAGGAGACATAACAAGAGATTAGCGGGAATGCTGGTCTTAGGCCTCTTGGGCTAGATTTTTAGCTTAAAAATTCACGTATCCGTTAAAATCTGGATAATCCTCAAGAGGTTGAGGAAAATGCGAAGCTTAAGTATTAGGTCTAAGGCTTAGGAAGTATTCAGCTTCGTTAACTGACCTCCGGTTTGCGGGATTCGGTAACCTAAGCACCCAAATTCACACACAGTCTGGTTCAGTGCACATAAATATTCAAAACACGCAAGAGCGTTTAATGTTCTGAAAAAGTCACCTAGATTAGGAGCGGCCAATCAACACAAGTTGAATTGGACAAGTTCCCAGCGCGGAGAGGCGGGAAATTCCCCTCGAAGATGCGTAACAACATATCGTCTCCTCGGTGCTTGTCTCTTAGGATATTTAAATATCCTACTGGGGGCATGTAAGCACTCTGCTGGTTCAGATACCATGGGTGGCATTATCATGAAATCTCGAAAGCCAGGGTTCCGGGGGTTGCCATGGGCGGGATTATCCCGAAATCTCGAAAGCCAGGGACCCTTGAGGATTGATGATGGGGACGAGGAATCCGATACAGACCATGTTGAGAAGCTAATCCGAAGCTAGAAATAAAAAGAAAAGAGAGAGAAAAGCTCTCCAAACAAATAAATCCTCTATCTCGCTCTTACAAAAAAAAAAATGCACTGCAAACTGAACGTAGGCTAAAATTGTCTCAAGCACGGGTGCTTTAATCGCAGAGTCCAACAAACCCTAGGATAGTTTTTGTGGGCCTTAGAAACCTTTGCGAAGGACTGAGGCTAAAGCAGAACAGGTCCAGATTTTGGTTGGTACTTGAGTACCTCTAGGCCTATTGTCGGCATTCCTACCTAATCACAAAAGAAGCACTTATCATAACTAAGGACACTTTGGGTCTAGAATGGGAGTTAAAACTTTGAAATTTTGCTAAGGGACTAGCAAAAGCTAGGCATGGGGGTATGATGAGAGCCTCATCATGAGCCATAACTAGCTCATTTTGACCCAATAAAGAAGATAAAAGCTCCTACATAACCTAGAAGAAGGTTTAACTGAAGGAACAAGTGCTCTGAGAAGAAAACATGAAATAAAGGTTAAAACCGCAATTTTACCATTGCAGTACATAAACGGGATTTCTCAGAAGCAAAACATAGGTCAAATGGTCCAAATAAGATAAAAAGTGGGTTGAATTAATCAGAAATGGGTTTATGTGCAATCTAAGAATTAAATGACACTTGGTAACCCTAAAACAGACCCGCTTAAATTAACAAGGTTCTGGTCAGAATAAAAATCAAGAGAACCCTCTAAAAATCATAGAAAAACATCCTCTAGGGTTTAGAACACTTAATTTGGCCTTTGGAACCTAGTTTGACCTAGATTAGGGTCTTAGCTCTTCAATTAACATAATTTGGGTTTTTACGCAAAATGTCCAGTCAAACGAGGTCAAACCTAAAATCCAACTTCACCATTGGATTCTTTAGGTCCAAATTAGGTTTGTACAAAAATTTGGACCTAAGGGGAGGTCATCTTGACCTACTTTGCAATTTAGTACACCCAAATCACAAATAGGTCCCTATCTTTTGAATATCCTTGCAGAGAGCCCCCTAGGTTCTTCACCTTCTTTGCAAACCGGTCCTGCCACCATTGCTAGGGCAGAACCGAGCTCCGACGAAGTTTCGAGAGAGATTGCTCTCTAATTCCTCAGAGATTCTCTCCCAGAAATGGAAGGGAGATTCTCTGAGGAATTCTCTTCCTTCTAAAGCCAATCAAATTCGCTGGCGTGAACCCAATCTCTCGTGCGAACGCACGAGAGATTTGGGTATCTTTCTTCCTTCCAACTCCGGCGAGCCGGCTGACCTAATTGCGCGTTTTTCACGCACTGATAGGAGCGGCCAGCACTTATAAAACACCCCCCGGACCCGGCCGCTCATCGAGAGCTTGGTTTGGCCGAGGTTCCACCCCCAATTCCTCTCCTCCTGCCCGGCCAAACTCCCAGCAGGCTCCGGCGAGGCCCCCTCCCCTCCCTCTTCGCTCTGCCACAAAACCAGTGGCAGAGTTAACTTCCTGACCTTCCTCCGCGTCGCGCAGTACCAGCGCACGCCGCCTCAGCCCCGTCGTCGCCGTCGTCCTCCCCCACTGGGCGTCATCTTCTCCGGCGACAGCAGGTACTGCTGTTCGCCCTCCGTCCCCTTTCGTCCTTACAGTTAGGTTAGAACTCCTCTCCATCCTCTCCTCTCTCTTTTCCCCCTGTTATCTCCCTTGATCGACCCTCGACAGACGCTAACCACCTCCATCGTCTTCGCCTCCGACCGCACTCCGGCGAGCCGCCCACACCACTCCAGCCCTCCACACGGCTCGCCAACCACCTCGAAAGCTCCGCCTCACCTCCAGGAACACACTCCACCCTACCACTGCCACTCCAGCCCTCCACAATCACCCCCCGACCAACCCACCATCTCCGGCCACAGGTTGACCTAGGCACGCACGCCTAGGCCGACCTGCGGCCTGCAGCACTGCCCACCGCCTTCGCCGTGCCACGGCGAAGGTCTCTAGCTATTCTGATTGGGCCGAGAGGCGCGTTTTGTGTATGACAGGGTTCGAGCCGCTGCCGCCATGGACGACCTCTGATGAAGCTCCCACGAAGCTCCAGGCACCCGGTCTTCCAGGCTACAGGTGCTGCATACTAGCGCGAGTGTCGCGAGGTGAACGAGTCCAGCCAAGGAGCGCTAGCAGAGCCAGCAGCTGCGGGGCAATCGCACGACGAGGCTTCTGCAGGCACGCGTGAAGGCGAGACCAGATAGTCCCACATCGTGGGATTGCAACCCTCAGGTACCATATAAGTTGTTTTTGTGTTTTACTCTTATCGCCTCAGTAAGCACAGGGGTGAGGTCCCTCACTGACCCCACCCGCCTCGTCCGCGGCCTGACAACGCGGACCTGGCGGATCCGACCCGACCTAGACCTACGCACTCCTCGCGCATCACACACCTGCAGGTGCGCCTGGTCCCGGGTACGATCCGCGACCTGATTAATGCCTGTGGCTCTGGGAGAGCAGCTCTGAGTGAATCTCTTGAGAGAGAGAGACGCGCGGCTAGAGGGAGAAGGGTTAGGTTTTGCTCCTGTGCAGGCAGGCTGAACGCAGGAGAAGGACTTGGCCGCTACAGAAGAAGAAGGAAAGGCAAGGCGAAGAAGAGAAGAAAGAAGGAGCAAGACAGGGAAGAAGAAGGAAAGAAGCCTTCGCACGAGAAGAAGGAAAAACAGGAAGGAAAGAGAGACTTCGCCAAGGCATAGAAAGAAGAAGAAAATCAAGAAGGGAAAATACTTTTAAGACGTCTGATCACAAGATCAGACGTCCAATTTCATATTTTTGTCCTAATTATTTTTAATTGCATACATTCACACTTGAATTGATATTTTGAGTAAATTAGAGTGTTCAATTACATTTTGACTAGTAGTAAATTCCATTTGCTCCCTGTGTTCGACCTCGGATACTCCGGTCTTCGAGTAATAAAAACTTTGTATTTGTTCGAACGTTTTGTCGATTATACTACAACATAATACGCTTTAAATCCGCACGAAACGCCCGTGAACACCTTGGCTGGGTCCACCGCCAAGCCATCTCCTAGAGATCACATGGCCTCAGAAGGTCACCTCCCTCAACCAGAACTCGCACTTGCTGTATTTGGCGTACAGCCTACGTCGTCTTAGTGTGCCCAGAACTATCCGCAAGTGCTGTCCATGCTGCGTCTGATCTCGAGAATAGATGAGCACATCATCAATGAATACCACCACAAAGTGGTCCAAGTACGGTCTAAATACCCGGTTCATCAGGTCCATGAAGGCAGCGGGGGCATTGATCAGCCCAAACAGCATGACCAGAAACTCGTAGCGTCTGTAACGAGTGCGAAAAGCTATCTTGGAGACGTCTGCCTCCCTGATCCTCAACTGGTGGTATCCAGACCTGAAGTCGATCTTGGAGAATATCTTGGCACCTCGCAGTTGGTCAAACAAGTTGTCGATCCTCGGTAGCGGATATATGTTCTTGATGGTGACCCTATTCAGCTGTCGGAAGTCCACACAAAGGCGTAGGGTACCATCCTTCTTCTTTACAAACAGTACCAGGGCTCCCCAGGGAGACTCACTGGGCCTCACAAAGCCCTTCTCCAAAAGATCTTGCAACGGAGACTTGCGCTCTCGTAGCTCAAGTGGTGCCATCTTGTATGGTGAGGTGGATATGGGGCTGGTCCCTGGTACTAGTGAGATCTCAAACTCGATCTCGCGCTCGGGCGGTAGTCCTGGCAACTCGTCTGGGAACACGTCGGGGTACTCTCTGACCACTGAGATACTCTGGAAGTCTACCACAGGGCTGGGCTCTGCCACCACATAAGCTAGGAAGCCCTCACACCCCTGGCTCAAAAGTCTCGCCGCCCGAAGTGCAGAAATGCACCTGAAGCCTCCGTCCACTGGCTGACCATGGAACTCGAAAGAAGGCAACTCCGGTATGGAGAAGACGATCTCTCTCAAAGCAGTCCACTAAAACGTGGTAAGCGGACAGCCAGTCCATCCCCAGAATTACGCCAAAGTCCTCCATCTCTATCATAATCAGGTCAGCGGAAAGGCTGTGTCCCCCCAATACTGACCTCGCAACCCGTATTACCTCCCCAACTACAATAGTTGGCTGCCTAGATTTCTGATCACCACTAATTTCCTAATGGAGTGCTATCGGACTCCATAGTAGCAACGACTCATGTGGCAAGACGGTACATCGTACTGGAATGCAGGAATTTCGTACTCCAAAAAGACCAAACCATATAACCATACCTGTCACCGTATGGACTGAAGCTATGATGTCTCCGTGGGTCACGACGTCACGACACTCCTCGGTACTAGGGGTGGACAAAACAGGTAAGCCCGGGGCGGAGCTAGTGACAACGGGCCAGTATCCTCCTCGTGGCGGCTGTCCTCCCTCTGGTACCTCGAACCCACGACCACCCGACTGGCCCTCAATGCTCGAAGCGGTGAGCGTCTGCTGTGCTCCAGCCCTAAATGGGCAGTCCCTCCTGAAATGGCCCGGCTGGCCACACTGGTAGCAGAGAGGAACTCGACGCCTCCTCTCGGTGGGTCCAGTGCTAGCAGCTAGCCCCTGTTGAGGGCCTCTAGAGGCCACTGATGGTCCTGCAAAACGTGACGGCTCTCCTGCGGGCACCACGTTCCTCCATTGAGCTCTCCTAACTCGCCTAGTGTGACGGCGGAAATCTCGTTCCACGACTAACTCCACTGTCGTACGCTCGGAAGGGAGATGAGGGGGCGACGAAGTGGGTGAAAGCTGAAATTCTTCTCGAACCACCTCTCGAATCAGATGGACGAGGTCCGGAGCTGGTATGCTCAGGAGAAGAGGAGGGATAGTATGTACTCAAAGCTCAACACATCTGTCCCTCGGGCCTCGACCTTGGCCGCGCTTGCGGCCCACCCTCCTGGCTCAATGTCGAGGCATCTCCTGCAAGGAAACGCAAACACTGAACAGAAAAAAAAACGTCACTACGAATCGATATCTAACGGAGAAGTCTAAGAACGTATGTCAAAAGAAATGTTGTGGTGGCTACTCTAGTTACAGACACGTGAATTGGTTATTTTTCAGTTAGTTGGTTCACTTTTTGGGACGACCTTGCTCTGATACCATCTTGTAACGACCCGATTCCCGAATCCCTACAAGACACGAGAATCAGACCGACTCGATTAATCCCAAGACCCAGTCGTCCAACGAGAAAGTAACCAAAAGAGCAGTAAAATAAACCACATTCACCATGTATATAACTAACAGTAACAAAATACAGCAGTAAAGGAAAGAACCACTGCAGTATAAACCACCACAACGGTAGAGAAATAAACATGTACATGACATGAAGCTTACGTTAAAGAGAGTACAAGGAGTAAAAGAAAACTACTCACTACATTGGAAAGAAAAGCACAGTAGGTACTACAGGTAACACTACTGGGTTCTACTAGACCCAGCGCCCTCTACAACCGCTGACTCTGGCTACTCAACACCTGGTCCTGAAAAGGTAACAAGGGTGACACGTCAGCAAAACGCTGAGTAGAGTGGCAACTAAAAGCTAAAAGAAACAGTAGAGTGTACAGTAGCTATTATATTTCTACTTTCTTCCCTTATATATTTTTCCATTTATTCACTGTTGATTATTTCTCAGATCTTTTTCTTGATCTCGAATGTTCCTCGTGGGAACGATCTTGATTGTAGTCTTTTCCGAAAAGTAGAAGTAACACGTGGTGCTCTCCTGGCCGGGAGAGTTCCCCACGGTGGTCCTACCCTCAGTCAACCACCCCAAGGTCGCTGACAGACGTAACAGTGACTACGGCACGCGCGATAAACGCACGAGTAGCTACCCCGCACTGGCACGCGGTCAGTCGTTTCCGTTAACGGGTGCGCCCAAGGCACAGCATGGAACCAGTGTAGGGTAGAGCCGTCTTAGTAACAGGGGCCCAGCCCCCTCCACAGTAACCAAACAGGGGTCTTGCCCCTCCACAGTTCGCGCACCCTCGCCTGATGATGAGAACCTCATCATGAACCCTAACTACCACAATCTAACCTAGATATGCAAGAAAAATCTCCTACATAGCTCAAAGAATGGCTTAACTCAGAGAATTCTGAGTTCAAGAAGGAAACAAGTCATAAGGGGTAAAAATGCAATTTCACCAACGCAATTTGCAAACAGGGTAATTAAGGGTCCAAACACAGGTCAAACTAACCTAATAAGAAGGAAAGTGGGATGATCTGATCTAATAAGGGCTACAGCAACTCCAAGAAATTAAAAGATATTCTGTAACCCTAAAACAAACCCACTTCAATTCATGAGGTTCGAGGTAGGGTAAAAATCAAATAAACCCTCTAAAATTCATAGAAAAATAATCTCTAGGGTTTAGAACCTTCAATTTGGCCTTAGAAATCCATTTTGACCTACATTGAGAACCATGCCCAATTAATAATTTAATTTGGGTTTTTATGTAAATTGGCCGATCAAACATGATCTGACCTAGAAACAAAATTCACCATTAAAATCCTTAGGTTCAATATAGTCATGAATAAAAACTTGAGCCTAAGAAGAGACCTCCTTGACTGACTTTGCAATTTGGTCCTCATCATTTACTTTTTGACCCTTAACATTCGAAACCCTTGCATTTTGGCCCCCAACTTCCTCGTCGTTCTTTGCAGAACGGTCCCTCCTGCAAGTCTTTGCACAACACCATGCTCCGGCAACTTTGCCGGAGCATGGCGCCGCGCAGGGTGAGGGGAATGTCCTGCAAAGTGAACGCGGAGTTCCCTACGATGTCTGCTATCGTAGGGACTCAGCCATGCCGCCTGACGACCCCCACACCTTCCGTGCGAACGCGCGGAAGGTAGGGGTCTCGTCTCCAACCATACTATGGCGAGGCGCGCACGTCGCCAGCCTGCGTCCACCTCTCCACCAACCCCTTTATAAGAACCAGCACCGTCAGCCGGTTCGGGCAGTCTGGTCTTGGCGGAGAAACCATCAACCTTTCCTCTCTCCCCACTCCGATAGGAAACCCACCAGCTCCGGCGACTGCTCCTCCTTCTCTTCGCTCTCCTGCCATACCTGCAGTTGAGCCAGCTTCGTCTCATCATCCTGCGTCGCGCCGCACCAAGCGCTCGCCTCCCCACCCACTTCCTCGCCACCTCCCTCTGGGTGTTTCTTCTCTGGTGACAATCGATACGACTGCCCGCCGCTCCGGCCCCCTTTGTCCCTGCAAGTAGGTTACAGTTACTCCCCTTCTTCCCCTCTTTCTTTTCCCCCATCTATTTTGGTTGATTGCCCCACGACCACGCCTGTCCGCCGTCACCTTCCCCGCCTCCGGCCACTCTCCGGTGAGTTGCCCCCATCGATCCGCAGCTCCACCCAACTCACCGACCGTCGCAAAAGCTTCGCCTCATCACCCTGAACATCCTTCGCCCACCCACTGCCGCTCTACACCCACTCAACGCACCCCCGAACACACCCATATTTCCAGTCACAGGACGACCTAGGCACACACGCCTAGGCCGTCCCGCGACCTGCTGCACCTCTCACCACCTTCGTCGTGTCACGGCAAAGGTCTCCCGGTGGTTTGATTAGGCTGATAGGCCGTATTCATGCACGACAGGTTCTAGAGCCCTGCTGCCATTGTTGACGATTGAAGCAGCTTCCAAGCAGGCTCCAGGCGTCGGGGTAGCTACGGTCTAGGTGCTGTGGACTGGGGTGAAGTCTGTGAAGACTTTTGCTTCAGCACTTGGCACCAACAGCGGCAGCAGCTGAGCAGATTGCGAGGAGGTTCTCCTGCGGGCGCGCACGAGGAAAAGCAGAAGATAGTCCTACATCGTAAGTTCACAACGCAACGCACTGATTTAAATTGTTTTTTCGTATACGGCTGGTTGCCTCTGATACACCTGGGGTGAGGTCCCGCGCCCCATCACACGCCCCGTCCGCGGTTTCACCACGCGGGCCGGGCGGATCCGACCCGACACTACCCACGCACACCTCACGCACCAAATCACGCCGGTGCGCCTGGTCCCGGTACGCAACCCGACCAGTTAACCCGCGGCTCTGGGAGAGCTTCCTGTGAGCAGTTCGTAGAGAGAGAGAGATACGTGCGGGTAGAGGGAGGGGATATGTTTTGCTTCCCCCTTGTGTGCAGGATAGGAGCACTGAAGGAGAAGGGCTAAGCACCAAGAGAAGAAGAGAAGAAGAGAAGAAGCAGAAGAAGAAGGCTCGCCAAAGAAGAAGAAGCAGCGAAGGAAGGAAAAGAGGAGAAGCATTGTAGCAGACTGCAGTTAAGTCGTCTGACTGCGGTATCAGATGACGGATGAGCAGCCTTCAGTGGAGATAAAGCAGAGAAGAAGAAGGAAGGAAGAAGGCTCTGAAGCTGAAGAAAAGAGAGAGAAAAGAAGAGAAGGAAGAAAGAAGAAGGCTCTGCAGCTGAAGAGCAGAAGAAGAAGACGAGCAGCTAGGAAGAAAAAGAAAGAAGGAGACTTGGCCGCCAGAAAGAAAGAGAGAAAGGTAAAAGAGAGAAAGAAGAGAAGAAGACAGGAAGAGCAGAAGAAGAAAGAAGAGGGAAGAAGACAGGATCAGAGAGAGAGCACCAAGAGAAGAAGAGAAGAAGAAGAAGCTAAGACAAAAATCTATCTCTCTCCCTCTCTCTCTCTCTCTTATTTTTGTAATTCAATTAAGGAACTTTGTACTTCTAGAATTCCAGTAGCTCCCTGAGTTCGACCTCGGGAAATCTATTTCCGAGTAAATTTCTATGGTAGTGACAACTGTAGCTGTCTTATCTTATACTACAACGATTGTATTATAATAAACATAAAGACACGCAAAAGCAACACTGCGGTTGGCCCATCACCACCTAACTACCCTGGTTTGCCCAGTGGGCCTAACAAGTTGGTGTATGAGAGCTAGTAGAACCCTGGGGCCCGTGGGGTAGCTAGCTCTCTCCCTACCTAGCAGCTCTCCCCGATACGGTGTACGCGAGGGCCAGAAAGTTGGTGTAAAGTGGCCAAACCCACCCCAGTCTCGACCTGAGAGCGGCAAGCTCCCCTCTACACTAAGAGGTAGTATGTGCTCTCTTTGGTACCACATACCGAAGAGATAACACGCTTTCCCGTTTTACTTTTCCAGTTCCATTCCATTTATTCCCAGGAGTTTTACTCCTAATTCCCCGTAGGGTTCATGCTCATGCTTCTCAGGCTAAGCCATACTAGTTTTCATCATTTCAGGTTTATATTAATATAGCACATGTTCTCAACAGTAATTATTCATTTATAATCAGGCAACTGTTAACCAATTACAAGTAGTTATCATTTCCTTTCTACTTTTCCAAGACTACAAGGCATATGTGTTCAAGCTAGTTTTCCAGTCCTAGGACTCATGCCATACCCTAGGATCTATCATTCAATCTAGTTTTCCAGTCCTAGGATTCATGCAATACCCTACGATCTATCATTCAATCTATCTTTTCAATCCTAGGGTTCATGCAATACCCTAAACTCTATTAATTATTTCACAAGTGCATAATTTTTTTTTTATAAATAATTGAAAGGGCCACTCTACCGGCGAAATCGGGAGTATTGGGAGCGTGGTTGGCAATCCCGCGTGCCTCCGCAACCCTCAGAGTCGCAATGGAAAGGGGTCCTAACACAAGGATCAACACAAGGAGTTACTCAGAACAGTATGCAATTACTGTAAACAGGAAGAGGAAATAAATCCGGAAAGAACGAAACTTGAAACGCGGGAAACGGACTCCGAACGGACCCTAAACGGCAAAAAATGACGAGTCTGTCCAAAATCAGATGTCTGAAACTTCTTCTAGACGTCTTAAAATGTCGATCAGGCAATACCTAGGTTTGCGCAGTCCTTCAGACATCCAGAAGCTCGCTGGATCTTCTGCACTTGGTTTCCAGACGTCCGATTGTCACCCCGGACGTCTGGAGGTCCTCTTCGTCGTCTGGTACTGTGGCCAGACGTCTGATTCATGTGGGATGGCGAGCCCTCGCGCCCTCTCGAACAACACCTGCGCACGCACGCACCCGCTCTCATCACGAAGAGGCGCAGAAGAACGCGGCGGACGGTTGCATGGCCGTACACGCATAAAAAGAAGAAGGTAGGAAAATATTGTACCTGTTAGATGTCTAAATCGTCCTCCAGACGTCTTCGGCGTCGTCTGGACGTAAGTCCAGAAGTCTGATTCTGGGAAATTTTCCCAGAATCAGGACCCGGTTCGTTCTCCGCCCGCAACGCACGGCTGCGCCGCGCCACGTCAGCCTGCTGCTCGAGCTGTAGCAGCTCCTCCGCGACACCCCACGCCCGCTGCTCCCCCGCCGGCCGACTCTAGCTGCCCCGGCAAGCTCGCACCTCCGCGGTCGAGCTTTCTTCTTCCTCTCGCAACACTCCCTCCCACATGCCCGCTGCAGCCACTGCTGCACACTCGCTCACTCGCAAGGAGAAGGAGAAGAAGAAGGTGAATGGAGTGAGGATGAGGGAGTGGGGAAGCATTTTATAAGGCAGCCGCGAGGAGAGAGAGAAAGAGGAAAACGGCACCTGTAGGGAGAGAAAGCAAAAGATGAAGGCGGTGGGTTCAGTTTACGCGCGCAGGCGTGCAGATGAAAACCCATATGCCGAAAAAATTTATTACCAGACGTCTGGGAAGGGTTCCAGATGTCTGGCCAAACGTCTGGGCCACTTCCCAGACGTCTTAACTACGTCTGATGCCCACATTCGTAACACTCTCCAAGATGTAGGAGTGCGTGTAGGGATGGATTCGCCCCTGTCATTGAAACGGATGGTGAGTCCCGCCTTTTTGGGCACAATGTGAATTGGACTCACCCAGGGGCTATCGCTGATCGGGTAGATTATACCTGCATCCAACCACTTAATAATTTCCTTTTTAACGACCTCCCGCATGTTAGGGTTGAGATGTCGCTGCATCTCGCAGGAAGGTCGAGCCTCCTCCTCCATATATATACGGTGAGTGCAGTAGGAGGGGCTAATGCTAGATAAGTCTGCTAAAGACCATCCAATGGCTGCCTTGTGTTCCATAAGGACCTTCGTTAGTTTGCACTCTTGCTCCCTGTTCAATTTTGAACTAATGATTACGGGGAGCATTTCATTTGGTCCCAGGAAAACATACTTAAGTGTACTAGGCAGCTCTTTCAGCTCGGGAGTGGATGGTGAAAGATCTGGCATTTCTTGGGACGAGAGTGTCCCACAGGAGGAAGAAGTTGGCCCTCAGATTGGCCAAGAAGAGGGGCTTCTTGGATAGATGGATCCAAAAAGGAATAGCCCCAGTGAGTAGTATATGGGCTCAAGGTCCTAGTGTAGAGTTGCAAATCCGCCTGATTTGGCGGGAAAGAAAAGACAATCTGGTCTTCAAGAGTGTGGACCGGTAGTGAGTAGCTCGGATATGACTCAGATCATGAGGTATGGGAAGCGGAGAAAACCTCGTCAGAAGTCTGTCCAGGAGAAGGTACGGGACTAGGGAGGGATGGGGGAACGTCACAATATGTGTTGGTCAGGCAATCATCAGTGTTTAAAGGCAGTCCGCAACAGTTAGAATAGGTCCCAATTAGTCCGATACACACGCTGAAGGCCATGTCCTCGTCAGACGTGTCATCCTCGATGCAATTGCAATCAAAGTTCTTGGCTGCCTTGAAGATGTTAAGCTTGAGATTTTCAGATCCAACAGCAATCTCAATACAGCTCGACTTGCAGTCGATATGGCCACGGGCTATGGCCAAGAAAGGTCGACCAAGGATGATCAGACAATCATTAAGTGAGCTAGGAACTTCCATATCTAAAACAAGAAAGTCAACAGGAAAACAAAGACTGTTGACCCTAACCACCACATCCTCCACCACACCCTTCGAAATTTTGACAAAACGATCTGCCAACTGTAACGTGACAGGGGTGGGTTTCAGATTTCCCAAGGAAAATTTTTCGAGCATGATGGTTGGTATAAGATTGATGGAAGATCCTAGATCAAGTAAGGCACGATTAAAATTGCAGCCTTGGATGCTATAGGAAATAAGTGGTGTACCCGGATCTTTCTGCTTCGGTGGTAGATTTGATAGTATAGCACAACTTGCATGAGGCGAGAGAACCACCGGATTCTTAGTTTTCTTTGACTGTCGCTTGGGTGTTGTGAAGTCTTTGAAAAATCGGGCGGCAGTAGGTATGTGGTCGATAGCCTCGAGCAAGGGTACCTTGATTTCAACATCTCTGAACAAATTACGCAGGTTATCAAAGGCCTATGTATCCTTCTTCTTGCCTTTTGGCTCCCTCAGTAGAGTCTCAGGGAATGGGATTGATTCTGGCACCAATTTGGGTGTATCATCCTCTTGCGAATGTGGTGCGCATCCCGAATGAGAGGGCGATGAAGAAGACGGGCCAGGATTAGGTAGAGGCGGATCGACGGTTTGCTTACCGCTCCTCGTAGTGATCGCATTGGACGATGCGGGTCTAGTGGGATCATACGGCGGAGTAGGGTTTGCAATAGGGGCATAAGAGTGAGGTGGTGCAGCAGGATTAGCCTGAAATCTTGGTGGAATGCTCGGAGCTTGCAGAATCTGGTGAACCTGCTCCTGAGAAGGTCTTACTTGTGGTTGAGGACCATGGGGTACGAAATTTCGCAGGTTGGGAACAGGTTGGGCTGGGAGAGTGCCCTGAGATCGAGTCGCCATGCGTAGTTGACTGATCTCAGTATTATACTTCGCTAATTGGTGCTGAAGAGAGGTCATGTTCTCTTCATGGCGCTTTGACATTTCCGTCATCATTCGCATCAATCTATCAAGAGGACTTGATGCATGTTCTGTTTGCTGTACGCAAGGACCCGATGGCGGATTCGCCATAGGATTAGACTGGGCCCTTGGGACGACGGGTGCGGACGGTCGCATTGGTCCACCCGCAGGGTTTTGGCGCTGCGGGTTGTTGGACCATGCGAAGGTCGGATGATTTCTCCACACTGGGTTATAAGTGGCAGAGAATGGGTTGTTCCCAAGGGCGCAAGCATCTTCTATGCCAGAAGACGCGTCCGCATGTAAATATGCTCCCGAGCACACGGAGGCTTGGTCCTCCGTGTCAAAATACTGGCTCGCAGAAGCCAGATCCACATGACTTACAGAGTTGCTCGGTGCGACACTCGGTAAGGAAGGTCTTACGGGGTTTCTAGGGATAAGCCTGGTATTGGAAGAATTGGAAGTGTGACGAAGTGGTGAGGTGGGGGTGTTTGCCATAGAATGGGCGGGGTTGGCAAGAAGCTCATCCAGCTTCTTGTGCACGGCAGAGACTTCATCTAATTTCTGTGCGATAAGGCTGAGATCTGTGGATGAATGGGAGGGTCCCGTGTCAACTTCGTGGACATTACGGGGCAGGCTGGTACGATTAAAGGCGATAATGGAGGCATTGTTCATTAAGTTTTTGCTCATATTTTCAAATAATTCGAATGCTCCATTCTCGTCTTTATTCATGAAATTCCCTCCGCAGGAAGCGTCTGCAATCTGCTTCAAAGTCTCATTTAGCCCATAGTAGAAAATCTAGGCTATTTGCCACTTAGGCAGACCGTGGTGCGGACACTTCCTGAGGAGGTCAATATATCTTTCCCATGCCTCATGAAATTGTTCATCGTTTTGTTGCGTAAATGAAGTGATAGCAAGGCGAAGCGCATTGGTTCGCCCGATTGGGAAGAACTTCTTGAGAAACACTGTTCGCATCTCTTCCCAAGAGTGGATGGTTCTCCCAAGGGTGCGTAACCACTGCGACGCTTTATCTCGCAATGAAAATGGGAACATTTTCATGAGGACTATAGGTAACCCGATATTTCTTAGTTTAACAGTTTCAGCCAATCGGGTTTGGTCTTCCAAGTGGAGAAAAGGATCTTCACTTGCAAGACCATGGAAGTGAAAATTTATCAGGCCAATTATGCTAGGTTTCAATTCAAAGTCGTCCCCGCCCATGGGGACTCGAATTTGTCCTATGGTCTCTATAGCAGCAGGATTCTGATAGGAGCTAAGAGACCTAGGCTCCTCCCGTTCGGGAGGGTTCTGCATTTCCTCCAATGTTTCCCTAATGGTCTCAATTTGTTCATTATACATTTCCATTTGGGCTTGGAGGCGGGTTATAGGATCCAAGGCTCCACCACCTGGTGGGTTTTGAGGGCAGTTTCCTCCCTCGGGATTAGGGGGTGGGCGTGCAACCATGTTTGTAGAGGAGGAGGACGATTCGGCTTCTTTAATAAATTATCAAGCAATTCACACAGTTCAGGGTTTTGTGACCTCCTAAACATGCACTACCGTAGGAAGACTTGGGGGGATACGAAAGGAAAAGAGATGAGAGAAATGACACCGCAAAGGTGCACTTGATGACAAATCAATACAATCAAATTCCTAACCTCTACAGTGTGCCCTTAGACCTAAAGATCTAAGTTACCTACTATCACGACCTACGGAACCGAATGCGAGCACCGCGGAACCACTGGGTCAGATTGAAAGGCCGTTTGCCCCAGTCTTAGACACTCGATAGCATGCGGGAACCCTCACCAGCATGTAGGCGCTACACGCAAGTAGTTAGACCTCCAATCCTTAATAAGGGTCAAGTTGCTACCAATTTTAGTTAGAGGCTTAGGATCAAATGCTTCTGAAATGTGAAGGGCGTTATTTACGGGTAATGCCCAAGTGATTGATTTTATAGAGTGTGTAAACCAAGAAGGCAATGGGGAAATCTCCCCGAATTGAAGTTTTAATTGGTGAATGGTTTTTAGAATTCAACCTTAAGTAGTATGGATTTTAGGATTTCGCTGAATTACCAATTCAACCAATCTCTGGGTTTTGAGAGAATACAAGTTTTCTTCTAAGCCCAACAAACCATTCTTCAATGTCAGTTGGTTAATGCATGTTAAAATGCAATGGGCTTCCCTAGATGGAGATTTCTATGTGTGGATGCACGAATCAACTTTAGATTAGTGTGAAAGGGAGCCAAAGCACTTCAATTCAAGTGCTCCCAATCACCAAAATGATTTCCCTTCACAAGGCCCAACCATAAGATAAAGAAAATCAAATTGTTGGGGTTGAAGTATTCGGGATCGAATCTTAGGCACGTGAAAGGTCATGGTGGAGTTGGAATCAACTCAATTCCAAGTCTCCCCACCAAAAAGGTGATCCCAAATTTGCAGATAATTGAGGTAAAGAGGGGTGTAATCAATCTTTTTATTTTTGCCTCAAAGAATACTTCACATGGTGAAAGATTCAAGAATCAAGATCCTAGGATCTTTGCTATGCGAAGTTTGGCGGGAAATCCCGGGGCGGTGGGAGTGATGACAAACAAGCAAACAAGTGATTTTTAATCCAGTTGCCCCAAGAGATCCCACGAAGTTTAGTTTTATATATATATATATTTATTTATTAAGGTGACAAGTTAACCTAAGTTGCTAAGAAAGAAAGACTTACTTGTTCAGCAACATGTGCAAAGCTCCAGTGCGGTGCCGGCGTCTTCACGCTCTCGTTCCCGCCTTGGATCTACCCACGTTTCCGACTTTGTCTGCCTGCCTTCTCCTTGTAACTGGTTCACCTGCATAACAACAAACAAAAACACCAGTGAAGAGAAGGGTGTGAGAAGAGAAAAATTAAAGGAATGGAGGAAAAACTTACTTGAATGCGCACTTCCCCGGTAACAGCGCCAGAAAAGTTATGGTGTAGACCCGGGTAGGTTGTGTTAATATGGTGATTTTATCGTTGAAATGAGTATAGTGGTTAACCAAAATCGAGCCTAACCATCTCTTTTACAAAACTTTTTTACTTGACCTAATTGATTTTATCTTGGTCACTTTTTGGCCCAGGGTCGAACTCAGGGAAGTAGGATTAGAGGTGAAGAAGTTTCTACGCCTTTCTTACATCGAATCTCTTCCGTTCGTTTATTATGTTTTTGGTGTTTTTCTATTTAAGATTTTTTTCTAATAATTTTTGTCCTTGAGGTACACCCTCAAAATCAGGTTCTTGGCTTTGAGCCAAATTAAGGTTCCAAAACTGGTCTTGCTATTCGCAAGACTGAGTACCTGTAAGTCAAGGATTATCTTTTCTCTTTTGTATATTCTTTCATCTTTTTACTGGTAGGAAAGAGAAACAGAAATAAAGTAAATATAGTATATATATATGTATATATGTATATATGTATATAGGGGTGGGGGTGGAGATGGCGTGTAGCACGGTGTCGAGTCGGTAGTCGTCTAGGAAGACGCAACCAACAGGACGAAGTGTCGCGTGGAGTGTAGGATGGATGGTGGAAGATGTGTGCGAAAACGCTTTCTGTATGCATGTATCGGGGAATATCAGCAACTGGTGCGGATATTCCCGTGATACAACGTATGGTAAGTGATATGAAAATATGTATACATGTATATATGTAAATATATATCTATATGTATATGTTTATATGGTTATAATTATATAGGTATATGTGTACTTATATATGTATATGTATATATATAGATATGTAAAGATATGTATCGGTAGATGTATATATATATATATATATATATATATAGTTATAGATATATTTGGATATATGTATGTATATTTGTGTGTATATATATATATGTATAAATATATGTGTATATATATATATATATACATATATATGTATATATACTTATACTTAGTTGTATAGGTAATAATATATATATATATATACACACACACACACGTATATAAATATTTGTATATATGTAAATATATATGTGTATATATATATATATATAAGTATATAGATGTATATATATTTACGTATGTATGTATGTATGTATACTAATACTTAGTTATATAAGTACTAATAGATGTATAGATATATGTATATATATATATGTATGTATATATATATAAGTATATAGTAGTGTATAAGTGAGTGGGTGTGTGTACGAGAGTGTGTGTGTGAAGGTGTCTGCAGGAGGGAGGGAGAGAGTGCTGTGAGAGAGAGAGAGAGAGAGAGATCGTATGTTGGAGTGAAGAGGTGCGGGAGTTAAGCCGTTTGGAGCTCCAGCAGTCGTCTGATGTCCATGCACAGGTGCGTAGGCGCGCGAAGACGTGCGCACACGTAGGAGGGAGTGGGTGTGGGAGGAACCGCAGTGCACTGCGCTGCACGGTGAGGTGGGTGCGGGCGCGAAAAAGAGGGCGAAGATGCGAGCACGAGCAGACGGATGCGGGTGCAGGCGTACGTGGGATCGGGCGCGCGCGGACGGGTTGCAGACGGTCGCGGCGCGGAGAGAGAGCGCCTGGTGACCGGATAAGTGAGAAACTTACCGGTCATCGCACTGTAGCCGTAGTGTTCCGCTGAAACGCGTGAACAGTGGCTACAGTGTGCGCTCGGCTCGCGCGACTAGGTGTTGGCGGTGCTGTGTGTGTGGGCGCCACTGCGCGAGCTGGCGCGCACGCGGAAGAGGCTACGTCGGCTGCTGGCTTGCGCGGAGAGAGGTGAGGGCGGTCTGCTGGCTTGCGAGGAGAGAGGCGAGGGCGGTCTGCTGGGGTGCGTGGTGGCCTGCGCGCGCGGAAGAGCGGTGGCTAGCGCCTTGCTGCTACTGTGCTTGAGCTTCAAAGCTCAGCTCTGTGGCAATGGTGGAAATTGCTTGGAACGACTAAACAGAGCAGTGAACCACCACGCCCACCGGCTCTTTGATGAGTTGGGTGGTGGTGGGACTCACAGTGGTGGTTGTGCACAACTGTGAGCTGCTCCTACCCGCAGCGTGGCTCTTCAAGAAGAAGAGAGGCTGCGTATGGAGGGGAGAGGGGAGGAGACGGCCTGGAAGAAAAGCTGCTGTGTTGGGTGTGGACCAGGTTCTCCACAACGAAGAAAGCTGAGCCCTTTTTAAAGAGGAAGAAGGCAAGCACAGCCATGCCCTGGTTGTGCATGGCTGTGCATGCGGCTGCAGGGCAAGCTTGCTGCAGAGCATGGAGCGAGGAAGGTCCTGCCATGCCATGCAGCCGCGGAGAAGAAAGTCAAATAAAAATAAAAATAAAAATAAAGATGGTGAATTTGCGAGGCAGCACTTAAGGAATATGTTAATTTCAAGGCCATTTTATTCACTCTCCACCCCTCTCAAATAAATGCATGAATGCGTGTATTTTCACAAATGCGACTATGGTTGCCTATTATGCACTGGCAATGCTAGGAAATAGCACAAGATGACACAATTGTTGGTGTATTTTTGCTGTGCAATCAGGATTACACTAGAAAGCGGGAAATCAGCTACACTAGAAAGCAGGAAAATTCTACACTAGAAAGCTATAAAGAAGAATGGGAGAGAGAAGTTATCCTCCTTGACGATCGCTTGGAGGACGAGCCGGATGGGACGACATCTGGACGAAGGAGGACGGAGCATGACATAGGAGGGAGAAGCAGAAGAACGGGAACGGAGCAGCACGTCGTCGTCGTCGCGGGATCCACTTACGAACGGGGATGAAAATTTGGACTTTATCTCGCGAGGAGCATCCTGGGTGTGGGACAAGCTTCTCTTAAGCTTTGGAGAGGTAGAGAAGAGAAGGAAGGGATGAGAATTTTGTGTGGAGGGGGTCTCCTTTTATAGTTGCAAGGAGTGGGGGTAAATTGGATATTACATCTTTAAAACATTAAATAAGGGGTCTTTAGTGATGGATAAAACCGTCGCTAAAGCCCCATCGTGGGCGTAGTGGGTGTTGAATGCGCGGCTGCTGGCTTCCACGTGCGCTCAATGCATGCCGCACGTTCGCTGAATCTCAGCCGTCCGATCGCGAGATTGGATGGCTTAAGTTGCGCCTCCCCTGCTCCTCATTGTGCGCCCGCCCGTGTGCGATGCCGCGTGAGGCGCGGGTGTGCTATAGTGCGTCGACGCTATTGAGTGCGGATGGCCGTTGGATCACGATCTGATGGTCAATTGAAGGTGCGTTCCCCGCTCCAGATCCCGCTTGCCACGACTCGAACTCGCGTTCGCACCTCGCGTTAAGGCGTTGGACCGCTGTGCTGCCTCAGCCAAAAAGTCGCGTAGACGAAATCAAGGCACCGCATCCACAGCCGTTGGATCTTGATCCAACGGCAAAGAAGCGGCACTCTGATTGAAGAAGAGAGTGTGCGGCGGTGCTGGGGGTCGGTTGGACGTCTGAGATGGCACCACGTGGCGCCATCTTGGCCATCCATCTTCTGGATGTTGTAGATGGTACCACAGGTGTCGGATTAACTCGATTTTTGCGTTGTTAGGCTGCAATTGTCGATCCGAATCCATCAGTGCGGTCGTATTTGTCGTTTGAAGTGCGGATTTACACCATCTTGGCCCTTGATCTTATAGGGTTCCCCGGTCACTATCAGATGATACAGATTCCTGATTAGGGCGATTTTGGAGTCGTTGAACTCCAATCGTCTCTCTGATCACATCTGTACAGTTGGATCTTCTATCCGAGGCCCCGATAAAAGGTTTGCCCTGTCCAAGCACATAAAAGGAGATAATTAACCTCCATTTATTCAAACTACTCTAAATGTAAGATGATGCATGTTATGCAATATTTATAGCATGCAATGCAATCCTATGCTTAAGAACATGCATAAATAGACATCGTAAGTAGTGTAAATGTGTTTACATCATACCCCCATGCCTATCTTTTGCTAGTCCCTAGCAAAAACTATATGCTATTTATAAAAGAATTAGGTTGGATTATTTGGGCATAAGTTATTTTCAATCATTAAGAAATTGTCTACTTAAGATCTGAACTTTCAAAGACACAACAGTGCCCGAGTATCTGCCAAAATGCAGACTGCCTCAAGCCCTCGCCTTATTCAAAGAAAAATTTCTTTTTCTCTTTTTCCTCTTTTCTAAGTTTTTTGGATTTTCAAGTTTTAGGGTTAAAGAGTGGCTTTCTACGGCCATTCAACTCACCCAAGATTTGATGAGAACTCTAAGTTCTAAGCATCTTATTGTGAATGTGATAGACTCGTTGACCGGCAATTAAAATGGACTTCGGAATTCTACGCCTCTAGGTGACCTAAAAAGAATTCTGCCTAAAGGTGTATCTTTACAACTGGTAGCTTTCTTCCTACTTTTATTTTTTTGCGGGGTCAATACAAGGGTGAATCCAGTGTATATCTCCCTCGATTATTCTACTTCTCCGCTTCTTCTTAAGTGTTTTAGGAATTTTTAGTGCATTTACTGAGCTGAGTTCTGGACAACCGGTTGATGAGTTGTTACCACCGACAACTTGCCAGCCATACTCGTGCGGCGAAGTGTGGCTTATTTCTTTTTTTCTATTCTCCTTTTCTTTTTGATTTTTTTTAATATTTTATATATATTTTTTTTTAAGTAGGTGGCTTCCCTAGTCTAAGATTTACCTAAAGGCAGCAAAAAGAGAAAGGTCCAGTGACTGGGCTCTGGACAACCTACCTATGGGCTGTTACCCACGATAACTTGCCAGCCATATCACCCTAGAAGGTTCATTAGCTAACCAATTTCCGTTAAAATCGCCGAACAACGAGTCAGTGCAAAGAAAGTGTGTAGATGCTTAAAACTCAAAAATTTTCTCAAATCAGAGGGTAGGTTGATAAGTCGTGTACTTATCACCCAAACTTATTTATTCCAATTACGATAGAATTAAAATGGCGAGGACTCAAAAGACAAATCCACACTTTAGTGGATATACGGGCTGATTAAGTCCAAAGACCTGAAGGGTCTTTATGTTCATATCCTAATGTAAAGTTTCCTAAGATTGAAAAGTCCTAATGTCCAACTAATCCTTCCTAATTTTGATTTTTTTATTTTTTTGTTTGTTTTTTTATGTATAAATAAGAAGAGAAAAATAATTTACATGAATTTCACAAAGCTGATCAAATGGTTCAAAAATGAATCCACCCCCCCATGCCTAACTGATACAATGTCCTCATTGAAAAAGAGACATGAAAGAAAGGGTAGAATATGAAAGATGTCACCTGAATATGAAGTGATGAGAGCCTCATCATAAGCCATAACTAGCTCATTTTGATCCAATAAAGAAGATAAAAGCTCCTACATAACCTAGAAGAAGGCCTAAATGAAGGAATAAGTGCTCTGAGAAGAAAACATGAATTAAAGGTTAAAACTGCAATTTTACCATTGCAGTACATAAAAGGGATTTCTCAGAGGCAAAACATAGGTCAAATGGTCTAAATGAGATAAAAAGTGGGTTGAGTCAATCAGAAATGGGTTTATGTGCAAACTAGGAATTAAATGACATTTGGTAACCCTAAAACAGACCCGCTTAAATTAACAAGGTTCCGGTCAGGATAAAAATCAAGTAAATCCTCTAAAAACCATGGAAAATTATCCTCTAGGGTTTAGAATACTTAATTTGGCCTTTGGAACCCAGTTTGACCTAGATTAGGGTCCTGGCTCTTCAAGTAACCTAATTTGGGCTTTTACAAAAAATATCCAGTTAAACGAGGTCAAACCTAAAATCCAACTTTACCATTAGATTCCTTAGGTCCAAATTAGGTTTATACCAAAATTTGGACCTAAGGGGAGGTCATCTTGACCTACTTTGCAATTTAGTACACCCAAATCACAATTTGGTCCCTATCTTTTGAAATCATTGCAGAGAGCCCCCTAATTTCATCGCCACCTTTGCAATCAGGTCCTGCCGCCATTGTTAGGGCAGAACCAACCTCCGGCGAGGTTTAGAGAGGGATTACTCTCTGATTCCTCAGAGATCCCCTCCCAGAAATGGAAGGGAGATTCTCTGAGGAATTCCCTTCCATCTACGGCCAATCACAACTTCTGGTGTGAACCCAATCTCTCATGCGAACGCACGAGGGATTTGGGTATCTTAACGTATTTCCTACTCCGGCGAGCCATCAGAGGCAATAGGAGTGCCCTCCACGCTTTGAAAACCCGGCCCAGTGCCTATAAAAGAACCCACACCTCCGGCCGCTCAATTTTAGCTTGATTTGGCCGAGCTTCCACCTCCATTTCATCTCTTCCTTCCCGACCAAAGTCCCCAGCAAGCTCCGGCGAGCTCCCTCTCCCATCCTCTTCGCTCTTCCACAAAACCAGTGGCAGAGTCATCTTCCTGACTCTCCTTCGCGTCGCGCAGCACCCGCGCACGCTGCCTCAGCCCCGTCGTCGCCACCGTCCTCCTCCACTGGGCAGCTTCTTCTCCGGCGACAGCAGGTACTGCTGTACGCCTTCCGTCCCCCTTCGTCCCTACAATTAGGTTAGAACTACTCCCCGTATTCCCCTCTCTCTTTTCCCCCTGTTATTTCATTGAATTGCCCCTCGACCGACACTGACCACCTCCATCTTCCTCGCCTCCGATCGACCTCCGGCGAGCCGCTCCCACCATTCCACCCCTCCACATGGCTCGCCAACCGACTCATAAGCTCCGCCTCACCACAAGGAATAGCTTCCGCCCATCAGCCATCCCTCTACACCTCCGCAATAACCCCTCGAACAACCCCACACCTCCGGCCACAGGTTGACCTAGGCACGCACGCCTAGGCCGTCCTGCGGCCTGCAGCACCGGGCACCACCTTCGCCATGCCACGGCAAAGGTGCCCAGCTGGTCTGATTAGGCCAATAGGCCGTGCTTGTGTTTGATAGGTTTCAGCTCCTGCAGCCATTGACGGTCGAAGCAGCTTCGCAGCAGCCCCAGGCACAGCAGCTCCAGGCACAGCAGACTTGCACGAGCAGTGCGAAGCCGCGGGTCCAGCAAGGAGCGCTGCGAAGCTCCCAGCCTTGGCAATTGCACGAAGAACGCTCTGCAGGCGTGCGCGAAATTGGGGCAGGCTTGATAATCCCACATCGTGGAAATACGAGGCGCCGCTGTGGTATAAGTTGAATTTGTGATATCGTTTGGTTGCCTCCGAACGCACAGGGGTGAGGTCCCTCACCTGCCCTAGCACCCACCTTGTCTGCAGTTTCACCTCGCGGATCTGGCAGGATCCGACCAGACCCATCCTATGCACTCCTCGCGCATCACCCCACCTACCGGTGCGCTTGGACCCGGGTGCGAAATCCGACCCGATTACCCGTGTGGCTCTGGGAGAGCATCCTTGAGTGAATTGCTGAGAGAGAGAGACGCGCGGGTAGAGCGAAAGGGATAGGTTTTGCTCTGTGCAGGTAGGCTGAACGTTGAGGAAGAAAGACTTAGCCGCGTGGAAGAAGAAGAGAAGGAAGAAAGAAGGCAAGGCAGAGAAGAGAAGGAAGAACAGAGATCAAGGAAGAAAGAGAAGCCTTCGCAGAAGCAAAGATCAAAAGGAAGAAGGAGAGACTGCTGAGAAGAGGAGAAAGAAATATCAGAAGAAGATAAGAATAACACTTTTAAGACGTCTGATCACAAGATCAGACGTCCAATTTTACTCTTTTGCCCGAATTACTTTTTAAATACATTTGAATTTAAGTTTTGAGTAAATTAGAGTGTTCAATTACATTTTGATTAGTAGTAAATTCCAATTTCTCCCTGTGTTCGACCTCGGATACTCCGATTTTCGAGTAATAAAATTCTTTATTTGTTTGAATGCTTTGTCGGCTATACTACAACGTATTCTCTTTTAAAAATCGCAAAAGCGTGGCGAACATGAAGCTCGTATCAACCTTGTGTCATATGTACAACTGCTGAGTTTAATGCCGTCAACTAGGCGAAGTCAAGCCAAAGAAGTCACAGAATGGTTAGAGCAACTGTGTCTGAGACGGGTTCTGGAAGAATACAGTCAATAACAGGCTTCAGACGTTGACCGTTGACTTTAAATGTGTTACCCGTCTTTGGGTCAGAAATCTAAATGTCTCCATTTGGAAAAATCTGGTCAATTATGAATGGGCCATTCCATTTAGATCTAAATTTGCCAGGAAAGAGCTTAAGTTTAGAATCGAATAGCCAGACCTTCTAGTTTGGCTCAAAGCTCTTGCGGGAAATCAGTTGATCATGTAGAGCTTTGGTCCGAGCCTTGTAGATCTTGGCATTCTCATAAGCATCATTTTTAAGCTCCTCCAACTCAGATAGTTGGAGTTTCCTGGTCTTCCCTGCTAAAATCAGATCTAAATTGCATTGTTTGATCGCCCAGAATGCCTTGTGTTCAATCTCTACGGGTAGATGGCATGCCTTTCTATACACCAAACGGGATGGAGACATGCCGATGGGCGTTTTATACGTCGTACGGTAGCCCCAAAGAGCGTCCTCAAGCTTTTGAGTCCAATCCTTGCGATCAGGCCTAACCGTTTTCTGCAGAATGTTCTTGATCTCTCGATTGGAGATCTCAGCTTGTCCATTCGTCTGGGGATGGTAAGGTGTGGAAATTCGGTGAATAACCCCGTATTTGGCCAATAAATTTTGGAATTGGGCATTAGTAAAATGAGTGCCACCATCATTGATGATAGCCCTCGGAATCCTGAACCTACTAAAGATATTTTTCTTGACAAAATTGATGACCACCTTGTGGTCTTTGGTTCGGGTGGGAATCGCCTCAATCCATTTGGACACATAATCAACAGCAACAAGAATGTACTGATGTCCAAATGATGGGATAAAGGGTTCCATGAAATTGATGCCCCAAACATCGAAAATTTTGATGGGAAGAATAGGATTTAGAGGCATCATATCTCTCTTAGTTATGCTCTCGAGTGCTTGACATCGAGAACATGACCTTGAGAAATCCTGGGCATCCTTGAATAAAGACGGCCAATAGAAGCTAGATTGTAAGATTTTTGCAGCCGTCTTTTTCCCGGAGAAATGTCCACCACACCCAGATGTATGGCAGAACTCGAGTATACTATTGAATTCATTCTCCGGTATACATCGGCAAATAATCTGATCAGAGCCGATGCGGTACAGCTCAAGGTCCTCCCAGAAGTAGTATTTGGCCTCAAATTTGAGTCTATCCCGTTGTTACTTGGTCCAATCCTGGGGGATTTGACCAACGACCAAATAGTTAACAATGTTAGCAAACCATGAGGTGTGGACACCTAAAACTGTAAGAATAGTTTTGTCCGGAAAAGTGTCAGCAATCGGAATGTCCGGACAAGAAGAATCACCTAGGAGTCTTGACAAATGATCCGCTACCACATTTTGTACCCCAGTTTTATCCTTGATTTCAAGATCAAATTCTTGAAGAAGAAGAATCCAACGAATAAGCTAGGGTTTAGCATCCTTTTTGGCCAAGAGATGTCTCAAGGCCAAGTGGTCGGTATAGATGATAACATGAGACCCTAAGAGATAAGCCCTGAATTTTTCCAAAGCAAACACTACAGCTAGTAATTCCTTTTCAGTAACAGTGTAATTCCTCCGGGCTTCATCCAAAGTTTTACTAGCGTAGTAGATGATAGAGGGCTTTCGATCAATTTTCTGACCCAAGACAGCCCCGACCGCGTAACCAGAAGCGTCGGTCATGATCTTAAAAGGGGCTGTCCAAATTGGTGGTTGCAAAATTGGAGCACAGGTGACTGCAGTTTTCAGGAAATAATATGTCTTTCAGCATGATTCGCCAAAAACAAACGGCGTTTCTTTGGCAAGAAGGTTGCTCAAAGGATGAGCAACCTTCGAGAAATCCTTGATGAATCTTCGATAAAATCCCACATGGCCAAGAAATGATCGGATTTGTTTAACAGATGTGGGATGAGGAAGTTTAGCGATAGCATCAACCTTAGCTTTATCCACTTCAATTCCCCGTTCAGAGATTACATGACCCAAAATGATACCTTCTTGGGTCATGAAATGACTCTTTTCCCAGCCAAGGACCAATCATGTTTTGATACATCGCTTAATAATCATTTCCAAATTAGCCAAACAAGAGTCAAATGATTCTCCGAAAATAGAGAAATCATCTATGAAGATTTCCATAAACTCTCCCACCATGTCAAAAAATATGGCTAGCATACACCTTTGAAAAGTCGCAGGTGCATTGCATAACCCGAAAGGCATCCTACGAAAAGCAAAGGTTCCGTAGGGACAGGTGAAAGTAGTTTTTTCCTGATCCTCGAGATGGATAGGAACTTGGTTGTATCCCGAGTAGCCATCAAGAAAATAGAAGTACTTCTGCCCAGCTAATTTTTCCAAGATTTGATCAATGAAGGGCAGGGGAAAATGATCCTTTTTAGTGGCTGTGTTCAGCTTCCTATAATCAATACAAACTCTCCAAGAGGAAGCTGGACGAGTTGTGACAGATTCTCCTTTCTCGTTAGTCACAACGGTAATCCTGGCTTTCTTCGAAACAATCTGTACGGGACTTACCCAGGGACTATCTGAGATTGGATAAATAATTCCTGCATCGAGCCACTTGATGATTTCCTTTTTGACCACTTCTTGCATATTTGGATTCAATATCCTCTACATCTGGCGAGAAGGGTGGGATCCATCTTCTAAAATTATTCTATGATTACAGTAAGATGGCTCGATCCCCCTGAGGTCATGAATGGTCCAACCAATTGCCTCCTTATGTTCCTTCAGGACCTTGATCAATTTATTCTCTTGCTCCTTTGTCAATTTAGCACTGATAATCACAGGGAGCGTCTTCTGAGGTCCTAAAAATTGATATTTCAAATTCTCGGGCAATGGTTTCAATTCAAGCTGGGGCGGTTTGATGATTGATGGTAGGGTAGATGCTAAAGATTCAACAAGAGGAAGAGGTTGTGAGTGAACAAAATCAATAACCTCTTCCAAAGATGTCGGGTCAGCCATAGAGGGTTGCGGGTCAAATTCATCATCCAAAGAGGAACTTTTGATTGAAGAAACTGTCAAACAAGTTTCAATATTATCATTATCCTCATCAAGTTCCTCAATAAATCCATAATGCTCAAATTTGTTGATCGTCTTAAAAATATCCAATTTCATTTATTGGTCCCCAAAGGCGATTTCCATGCTACCGCTTTCACAATTAATGTTGGCCTTTGCGGTAGCCAGGAACGGACGCCCCAGAATGATGGGCGTGTTCCTCATATTATCAGGTACATCCATGTCAAGGACAAGGAAATCTACAGAAAAATAGAAATCCTTGACCTTAACTATAACATCTTCAATAACGCCTCGCGGGTTTGTGATCGAGCAGTCTGCTAACTGTAGCGTTATTGAAGTTGGCCGAAGTTCACCTAACCCAAACTTCTTGTAAAGAGAAGTCGGAATTAGGTTGATGGATGTACCCAGATCCAAAAGTGCTCTATCAAATGTGTAATCTTCGATAACGCAAGAAATCAATGGAGCACCAGGATCTCTCTTTTTCTGAGAGAGGTAGTGCAGAATAACAGAACTAGCCTGCTCGGAGAGTACCACCTTCCTCAGAACAGATTCTCTCGACTTACGCTTTTGTCTACATAATTCCTTTAAAAATCTTGCGTAAGCCGGTATGTGCTTAATAGCATCAAGGAGTAGGATATTGATCTCAACATTCTTAAATAGATTTAGAAGCTACTCATTGCTATCAACAGACTTCTTCTTTGGTTTGGTTAAGGCTTCAGGAAAAGGAACATGAGTAAGATCTTTGGAATAAGGTTCCTGAGCCTTGATTTCTCCTTCAGGATTCTCCTCTCTCTCCTCAGGTTCTTCAGGATTCAAAAGATCAGAATAGTGTGGTTGTGGATCTTGAGACTTCTTACCACTCCTCAAAGTGACAGAATTTGCAGATGCATAAGAATTTGGGTCTTGGGGAGGGTTAGGAAAGATTGAAGGGGCTTGATTAACCATGAATTGTTGATTTGTAGAAGAAGAAGAAGACGAGGAACCCTGCTTAACCACCTGAGCATGTGCGTGTGGGTCCCTTTGATTTCCGTACCCATGGGCTTGGTTGCCCGAATTCATAATATTTCACGGGTTGGGTACAGGTTGGGATGGTAGAGATCCGGGTTGACGAGAGTTAGCAATGAGCCCGGATTGCAAGTTGTCCAGCGAGTTTTTCATTTGCTGCATGAGCTGGAGCATGGATCCTTGCATCTCTACCATTTGACGGTTCAAATCAGCCTGCCTTGCAGGTTAACGGGCATTCCAAGCTGGCTGATTGACCTGATTCGAAGGCAACTGAGTATATACTTGACCCTGACCCATTGGTCGTTGCGGAGTATAGTTGCTGGGTCGGAATTGGGTTTGTTGCCCCAGATTTTTCCAAGAGAAGTTAAGGTGGTTTCTCTAACTAGGATTATAGGCATTCGAGTAAGGGTTGGATCTAACATTCTCTTGTACGGCACAGACATCCTCATAGGGTGAGGATGGAGAGAAAGAAAGGGAAGGATAAGAAAAACTGGGATCAAAGGCTCCAGTTTGGAACCCGTGGGGTTCCGAAAAATGCCGACTCACAGGTTGAGCCGCATCGAGTTGATTCACGAACTCCCGTCCAGAAGGAGCTCGTGAGGAATGGAATCCCAAATTTTGGGATTGAGTGGATCGAGAGTTGTTCATAGAATTGCCAGCCATCCACTCTTCCATTCTCTTAGCAACCAAGTCCACCTTATTAAGTTTGTTACAAATCAATTCCATATCAAATGAATGAGAGTCATAGACTTCATTGACATTTGATCTAGGCTGCTGGGACCGGTTAAAAGTATCCATGGAGGCATGATTAATTGAATTCTCACTCATTTCCTCAAATAAATCATGTGCACTATCTGCATCTTTATTGAGGAAATTGCCTCTGCAAGAAGCATCCACATGATTTCTGAGTTGCTCAGTCAACCAATGATAGAAGATTTGCACGAGTTGCCATTTCGACACCTCGTGGTGTGGACACCTTTGCAATAAGTCCTGGAATTGCTCCCAGGCCACATGAAACTGCTCCCTCGACCGTTGGGTAAAGGTAGTGATTGCCCATCTCAAAGCATTGGTACGTCCGACTGGGAAGAATTTCTTCAGAAAAGCCGATTTCAACTCATTCCAAGTTGTAATTCGTCTTCCTATTGTCCTATACCAATGCGCGGCCTTATCCCTAAGAGAGTGGGGGAAGAGCCTCATGATCATTTGCTCCTCGTTTACATTTCGAGCCTTGGTGGTCTGGACAAAAGTGGTCAAGTCCTCCAAGTGCTGAAACGGATCTTCGGAGCCAAGCCCACGATAATGTTTAATCAGGCTTAACACTTGGGGCTTGATTTCTACCTCACCGGCTGGAATCTGGACGCCGGGAGGTTCCCCGTAATTTGAAGGATCATAAAAATCCTTCAAGGGTTGAGCACCCTGCATTCTCTGGAGCCATTCCTGTATTCTCTGCATTTGTTCCAGCTGCCTTCGAAATTCTTCCTGTGGATTTCCAAGCAAAGGAGGCTGTTGTTCGGCTATGGGATCAATTTGACCAAAATCCAACTTGCGCCTCCTAGAATGTTCTAATGGTCCTTCCAATCGGGGATTCAATGACTGTCTTCCCAGCATAAACTAGGAGAAGGTCGGAAGGACTGGGGATAGGGACCCTGCAACACAACAAAACAAGGCTGTCCTTAAATGGGGTAGCCTAAGGATCTACTGACTCCTAAAACCCGCCTTAAGACTGTAAATGATTTACTCTACTTGCGTCTGTTTAATCCAACTAGTTAGAAGGAGGGACTGGGGAGAAGGTTCTTCCTTCGACTTTCGCCTCCGGTTCCTAGTGTACCCCCCAGCCGCGGTCGTTTGACGCTACTCCTCTGGCTAGACATCAGATTAATCAGTACAAGTAGGTTAATCAAAAACAATCTCAGATTAGGCCCTGAAGAGCGAATCAAACCTTAAGGCCAACATCTACTCAATTTTATTAAGGCCTGGGATTGTGGTGCTTATGGAATGTGATGGGCCCTTAAAATGGGTTGTGCCCTTAATGATTGATTGAGATTTATGTAAGTGTGTGCACAACCAGGGTTTTCAAGCAAGATTATTTGTGATGCGTGAATTTTAATGTTCAAATCTTGCTTAAGTAGCTTTTAGGGTTTCAAATTAGGTGGATTGCAATCAAGTTTCTAGGCAAACCAAGTTGTAAAACATGGGTGAAGATTGTTTTCCTTTAGAACCAGAAAAAAAAGTGGAGTGCCTGGAATAGACCTAGATTGAAAACCCTAAGGAGGAGCTACTTGATGAGTTGATTTTAAATAGAGTGGTGCGGCCCAAACAACTCAAACAATTGGCCACAAATGCACCACTAAGTTAGGCACTCAAAGATGGTTAACCTAGAATGATCTCTACTCTTTGCTTTGTGTGTACCGGTTCCACAGATCAGAACCTGGTTGAGTAGAAACAAATCAATTTGATTAAGTGCCTTGAATGTGGGTGTATGTTGTGTGTTTGTTGAAAATTACCCCACAAGATTATCTTTTTTTTGTTTTTTTTATTTTTTATAAATGAGGGTGGAATGAATGTGAGTGAGAATCCAAACAACCAAACTATTCCAAGGATTTATGCAAACACCTAGGTTAATTGGAATTTGGATTTAATGTGGCGAATGAAATCTATGGAGGGGGGAAAAATGGGGAGCACTTACAGCTGTCTTCAACTGCACTTTACTCCAGTCTACCGCTTGATGATTCCTTAATGGAGGTCTCTGCAAAACAATAGACACAAGAGAAAGCAAATTAGAAAACAATAAGGTGCAAGAAATGCAAAAAGAAGATCGGAAATCGTTGCCTCCCCGGCAACGGTGCCAAAATGTTGGACGTACGAATTGCTACGCTAACGTGTTTGGTTTTAAAACCTTGTCGTTGTAGCTTGAAAGGGAAGAATTCGTGTTCAACAAATAAAATTTATACCGAAATTGAAATTCCGGGTTGAACACAGGGAGGCTACGTCGATCTATATTCACAATTATATTTTTTTTAGAATTTTTCTTAAAAAGTGAGGCGATGTAATTACAATGAAGCGATCAGACTAAAAGGAAGAGAGAGAGAGAGAGAGAAAATATGCATTCAATATTTCAAAATATTTATACAATAAAACCAAATAAGGATTACACTAGAAAGCGGGAAATCAGCTACACTAGAAAGTAGGAAAATTCTACACTAGAAAGTTATAAAGAAGAATAGGAGAGAGAAGTTATCCTCCTCGACGATCGCTTGGAGGACAAGCCGGACGGGACGATGCCTGGACGAAGGAGGACGGAGCATGACGAAGGAGGATGAAGCAGAAGAACGGGAACGGAGCAGCACGTCGTCGTCGTCGCGGGATCCACTTCCGAACGGGGATGAGAATTTGGACTTTATCTCGCAAGGAGCATCCCGGGTGTGGGACAAACTTCTCTTGAGCTTTGGAGAGGTAGAGAAGAGAAGGAAGGGATGAGAATTTCATGTGGAGGGGGTCTCCTTTTATAGTTGCAAGGAGTGGGGGAAAATTGGATATTACATCCTTAAAACATTAAATAAGGGGTCTTTAGTGACGGATAAAACCGTCTCTAAAGCCCCATCGTGGGCGTAGTGGGCGTTGAACGCACGACTGTTGGCTTCCACGCGCGCTCAATGCATGTCGCACGTTCGCTAAATCTCAGCCGTACGATCGCGAGATCGGACGGCTTAAGATGCGCCTCCCCTACTCCTCAACGCGCGCTTGCCCGCGTGCGATGCCGCGTGAGGCGCAGGCGTGCGATAACGCGTCGACTCTATTGAGCGCGGACGGCCATTGGATTGCGATCTGACGGTCAATTGAAGGCACACTCCCCGCTCCAGATCCCGCTTGCCGTGACTCGAACTAGTGTCCGTGCCTCGCGTTAAGGCGCTGGACCGCTGTGCTGCCTCAGCCAAAAGGTCGCGCGGACGAAATCAAGGCGCCGTATCCACAGCCGTTGGATCTTGATCGAATGGCGGAGAAGCAGCACTCTGATTGAAGAAGAGAAGGTGCAGCGGTGCTGGGGGTCGGTTGGACGTCTGAGATGGCACCACATGGCGCCATCTTGGCCGTCCATCTTCTGGATGTTGTAGATAGTGCCACGAGTGTTGGATTGACTCGATTTTTGCGTCGTTAGGCCGCAATTGTCGATCTGAATCCATCTGTGTGGTCGGATTTGTCGTTTGAAGTGTGGATTTACACCATCTTGGCCCTTGATCTTCTAGGGTTCCCCGGTCACTATCAGATGCTACAGATGCCTGATTAGGGCGATTTTGGAGTCGTTGAACTCCAATCGTCGCCTTGGTCACATCTGTACGGTTGGATCTTCGATCCGAGGTCCCGATAAAAAGTTTCCCCTCTCCAAGTACATAAAAGGAGACAATTAACCTCCATTTTATTTAAACTACTCTAAATGCAAGATGATGCATGTTATGTAATATTTATAGCATGCAATGCAATCCTATGCTTAAGAACATGCATAAATAGACATCTTAAGTAGTGTAAATGTGTTTACATCAACCGACCACCTGGTGCCTGAAATAGGGAAATCAGACCAACATCAGACGTCTAGGGTGAGTCTCAGACGTATTAAAAGTGAGCAGAATCCTCACCTTGCTTTCTGCGTCTTTCTCAAATGTCTGAAACCCTTTACAGTCGTCTGAGGGTGCTGCCAGATGTCTGCCACTTCTCCCGGTCGATTGGGAGGGAGGTCAGACATCTGACGATGCCTCTGGACGTCCTAAAGTGCCTTGGGCATCGCACCAGAGTGCCTTCCCAACGGCCCTGCAGCTAAGTAGACATGCGCAGTAAGAAAGCGACATTGCCTAGTTCGTACAAACGACACAGGATTTGAACAAAGGGCTACCTTAGTATTTTGCACGCTATCAGACGTCTGGTGTCACCTCCAGATGTTCGGCAAACCCTTCAAACGTTTGAAGAGTATCGCAGACGTCTGATATTGTGGAAAAAATGATTCCACAGGACCCTTCACGAAGCTCTTCCTTGTGAGCTCGAGCTACTGCAACTGTAGTAGTGTCGTCCTCTTGCTCGGTCTCTCCTCCCTCTCGGGCTCCTCCAACTTCCTGAGCTCGCGCCGACTCCTCCTGCAGCTCCTCATCCTCTTTGCACTCGCCTTCTCTCTCGAGCTCACTCCCCAAGTAGGCGGTGAGAACACTGGGAAGGAAGGGGGATATGTGTGTGGGTGCGTCATTCGAGGTTGGAGGGGGTATGGTAGGGTGTGAGTTTTGAGGGAGTAGGGTCTTAAATAAGGTAGGGGTTAGGGTTAGGGTTTAGGGTGGTGTGGGGGTGCATGGGGTCGAGGTATTTGTAGTTTTACCCCCAAAGAACCCCATTTCCCCCTAGGTCCACAAAGCAAGTTCCAAGGGGGTTACCATTTGCGACAACCCCCCCTAAGTTCCAGAAAAAGGCCAAACGATCCTTGGGAAGGGTCATTTCAACATAACAAACATAAAGGAAGTTTCACCCTTGAAACTTAGGCTAGACCAGGATGCAGAGATAAACAACATGCGCATAACAAACTTAAAGAGGATCAAACTAGGTTAGAGATAATGTACTCTCAAAAAGCTCCGGGTACTGTTCTCGCATCACCGCCTTGGGCTCCCAAGTCACCTCCTCGTACCGCTGGCTTCTCCATAGGTCCTTCACCAGTGGTACCTCCTTCCGTCTTAGACTCCGGACGACTCTATCTAGTATCTACACTGGCCTCTCAGGATAGGTCAAGTCTGTTGGTGCTAGAGCACCACGATCATTTATTTTGGTGATAACAAAACACGTGTTATTTAACATTTGCATTTGAAGTCGTAGATTTCAAGTTAATTGCAAATGGAGACGTGTTTAGACAGGGTTCGAGCTCGCATCCATGGCGGATTAGAGGAGCTTGACGGAGGAGGAGGAGCTTCGCAAGGAGTGAAAGCTTGAAGAAGGAAAAATAGGATAGATTTCCCTTGTTCATTGTAATTTGTCTTTATTTCTTTTTTGCTCTTTATCTTTCTTAGATTACTTGTTAAAGAGCCTCAAAGAACCCTTAAAGTTGTCTTAGGAACACTTGAACAACCCTAGGATACTTAGGTTTTCAGTAGAGAACTTAGAAAATCAAAATAGAGTTCTGACAACCTAATCAAACGTCTGATAATGACTTTTAAGACGTCTGACTGTTGACTCAGACGTCTAATAACTTAGGCTAGACTTAGTAGGTTCTGTCTGTTAAAATCAGACGTCTAGACCTTAGTCCAGACGTCTGATTAAGTTGCCAGACGTCCAATTAGTGGAATGTTGGCTAACAAACTGATCGTTGAGGTTATAACCGTTAGGCTTCTATCAGACATTCGTAGAGGACCCCAGACGTTTGATTTGTGATCGTTAAGCCTCGCTGTGAGCTAAAATCACCTTTGTCAGATTATCTAGTAGTTTGGACCTTGGGAAATCCATTCCCGCAATATAATAGGTTTCCAGACGTCCAGACCTAGGGCCAGACGTCCTGTACGTCGTCTGATGGCCTTACACTAGAACCCTGTTTAGGTCTGAACCAAGTTAGGAAGGAAACCTACCTAGAATCAGATGTTTGACTTAGTTCCCAAATGTCTTAAACTAGTTTTTCAGACGTCTGATACTTAGACTAGGCATCTGAGAATCATAAATGATTCTGATTATGGCCTGTTTTGCCTTGGGTTCAACCTCAACGGCTATGGAAGCCTTCTAAGGCTTTCCAAAGCCTTCCTAGTCCCTCTATAAATAGAGGACCCTTGCCTTGTGAAAACACACCAAGCAACACACTTTTATACCATATTGTGTCCTTTTGATCTTAAGAAGAAGATCCATCACTCCAAGCATTTGTTCTACATCTAGAGAGCTTCAATCCAGTTGCGCACCCGTTCTCTCTCCACGATTACGAGAGCGACGAAGAGTCGCCGCATGGTTCACGCATCCGGGTCAAGTCGACGCACTTCCAGCAAAGGGAAGTTCCCTTACCTATAGTAGCTAAATTTAACCATATACTTTGTGGTTTATAGGTTGTATGGTATTTTATCTTAGCTTGTGTTCGGTATTCGCTTTGCGAATTCCCATCTCTATCAGGGGACAAAATACTCCTCATGAAGAGGGGTGGTTTTGAGGCACGCTACCCTCGGGTATAAAGTAGCGTGGTTGTACTGTGGTTGAACTACACTCGTTTTAAGTAGTTTGTTTAGTGGATTTGATCGACTAGGTCGATCGGGAAATCCTAAACCAAGAGGTTTAGGTGGTGGTTTTTACCTGGGTTTGGGTTTCCACCTAAATATCTTTATGTACTTGTGTGATTGCTTCTTTTATGTGAGATTACTATTATATTTTCACATTTTATTACGTCACGTACATCTCACCCCCTCCCGTAGGGAATTATAAAGTTGTCTCCCACCTCGATACTCTCGTAGCTCAGAACGTGGTTGGGGTCGGCGATGCACTTTCTGAGGTTGGACACATGAAACACGTCGTGCACTCCAGAGAGCTGGGGAGGAAGGGCAAGCCGGTAAGCAACAGGTCCTACTTGCTCCAAGACCTCAAAGGGCACCACAAACCTCGGCGAGAGCTTCCCTTTCACCCCAAAATGCTGCAAGCCCTTCATGGGTGAAACACGGAGGAAGACGTGATCCCCAACCTCGAACTGCACCTCTCTGCGCTTCCTATTAGCATAGCTCTTCTGCCTGCTCCTGACAGTACAGAGTCATTTGTGGATCTACTCTATCACCTCTTGACTCTAATCGGTCAGCCTAGGGCCAACCTCCCACTTGGTCCCCACCTCGATCCAACTCAAGGGTACCGTACACTTCCTCCCATACAAAGCCTCATCAGGTGTCATGCCAATGCTCGAGTGGTAGCTGTTACTGTATGCAAACTCTGCCAGAGCAAGTGCTCCTCCCAGGAGCCTCTCCAATCTAGCACACAAGCGCATAGAAGGTCTTCAAGTGTCTGGATGGTGCGCTTCGAATTTTCGTCGGTTTGGGGGTGGTAAGTGGTATTGAACCTTAGGCGAGTCCCTAAGGCCTGCTGAAACTCTACCCATAACTGGGAAGTAAAACGAGTATCCCTGTCGGATATGATCTCGAGAGGGACTTCGTGAAGATGCATCACATCTCTGATGTATTGCTCTGCTAGCTGTGCTGGCCCAAAGGTGACTCGGATCGGAAAAAATCGCGTCGTCTTCGCCAACCTGTCCACTATCACCCAAACTGCGTCGTGTCCCCGCTGTGTAACCGGTAGCCCCACTACCAGGTCCATGGTGATACTCTCCCACTTCCATTCTAGCATAGGGAGTGGCTGTAGCAGCCCTGTAGACCTCTTGTGCTTAGCCTTCACCTGCTGGCATACCAAGCACTGTTGAACAAACTCACCAACATCTCGCTTCATCCCCCTCCACCAGAAGTTGCATCGTAGATCGTGGTACATTTTCGTGTTCCCAAGATGTATGGTGAACTTGGACTCGTATACCTCAGTCAGGAGCTCTCTCAGCAGCTCCTCGTCTCTAGGAATGCACAAGCATCCCCTCATGTGCAAGATCTCGTCAGTAAAAGAGAAGTCTGCTGGGTCCCCTGTCAACACCCTATCTCGCAGTGTCTACAGATACGGATTGGCCATCTGCCCAGTAATGATACTGTCTATCAACTCTGGCCGTGCCTGCCTTGTTACTATCACTGCCCCGTAGTACCCTCGTGACTCCTGGGGTCGCTAACTACCCACCTCCTCCATGAGTCTCCAACTTTGTGCCTATAAGCTGGCCAAGTGGGTGAGTGCCCTCCGACTTAAGGCGTCAGCCACAACATTGGCCTTCCCTAGGTGGTAAGAGAAGTTGCAGTCATTGTCCTTCAAGAGCTCTACCAATGTCTCTATCTCATGTTGAGCTCCTTCTAATCAAATAGGTACCTGAGGCCCATGATTCGTGAATATCTCGAAAGTCTCACTGTACAGGTAGTGCCTTCATGTCTTCAGCGCGAAGACAACTGCTGCTAGCTCCAAGTCATGGGTGGGGTAGTTATGCTCATGGGGCTTTAGTTGCCATGAAACATAAGCGACAATGTGGCCCCAATACATGAGCACACCACCCAACCCCTGCAACGAGGCGTCAGTGTAAACCACAAACCCGCCACTGTTGTCCGGAATGGTGAGTATAGGAGCTGAAGTCAGTCTCTCCTTTAACTGCTGAAAGCACGACTTACACTCGTTTGTCCATGTGAAAGGCACGTCCTTCCAAGTCAGTTGGGTCATAGGACGCGTGATTCGAGAGAACCCCCTTGATAAACCGCCAATAATATCTTGCTAGTCTCAAAAAGCTGTGTATCTTTGTCACTGTACGGGGCCTCTTGATAACGATGGCTTCGAGAGATAACCGGGTTTTATTGTTATGTCGTTGTAATATAGCCAGTTGTTGCCATCATTTCAAATATATAAATTTTTTACTCGGAAAAGAGTTCCCGAGGTCGAACTCAGGGAACAAGTTGTATTCTAGAGATATACATGTTTCTTTTACAAAAATAAACAAAGAGAGAGAAAGAATTTGGTGTCTTTTTTTTTCTTTGTTTCTCCTCGTCTCAGATCTTCTTCTTCTTAGTTCTGCAGAGGTGATGCTCTTCTTTCTTTCTTCAGATCTCCTTCTTTCTTCTTTGTTCTGCAGAGGTGATCTTCTTTCTTTCTTCAGATCTCCTTCTTCCTTCTTTGTTCTGCAGAGGTGATCTCTTCTTTCTTTCTTCAGATCTCCTTTCAGGCCGTCGTCTGATTTCCAAATCAGACGACTTAAACTGCCTGTTGCTACAGTGTCTTCCTCAGCTTCCTTCTTCTTCACCTGTTCCTGCACACTTCAGAGCTTACGTCAGAGGACAAAACCTACTCTACCCTCTCCCCCGCGTCTCTCTCTCTCTGAAACCACTCTTGGGAAAGCTCTCCCAGAGCTGCCGGGTAATCGGGTACGGGTCGTGCCCGGGTCCAGGCCCACCGGCGTGCTGGTGGGCGAGGAGTGCAGGTCAGTCTAAGTCGGGTCAGGTCGGGTCAGGTCCGCGGGGCGTGAGCGCGGACGAGACCGGGTAACCGGGCGGGTGAAGGGGACCTCACCCCGTGTGCTGAGGCAGTAAGCCTCCAGCACTTTTGCATCTTATATCGCTGCGCCTCTTCAGACTTTTCCGAGGTGGGACTAAATGTCCCACCTCAATTGCGCGCCCGCAGCGGGGAAAGCAGCGGGCGATCGCGGCATCACGCGAAGCCTTCTGCCTTAGCTGCGACCCTGGTGTTTTGTCGAAACGCCTCGCAAGGCCTGGGAGTCAAATCTGGGCGTGGCGCTGAGCGTGGCGCGCCTGTAGCTGCAGGCGGAAGCAGCTCCTTCTGCACGGCAATGGCGGCGGAGGTCGGGTGGCCTGTTCACAGAAAAACGGCCTCTCGGCCTAATCAGAAGGTGCCGGGAGCTTCGCCAGGGTGCGGCGAAGCTCGTGTGGGTGGTGGCGAGGCGTGGGGCGGCGTGCAAGGGCTGCCCTAGGTCGGACTGTGGGTCGGAGGATGGGTTTGTTGGGGGAAGCGTTACGGAGGTGTGGAGTGGCAGTGAAGGGGTGGGGGGTGCTCAGTGTGATGAGGCGGAGGTTCGGTGAGGGTCGGCGAGGTGTGTGAGGCTGTGGAGCGATGGGAGCATCTCGCCGGAGGGTGGCCGGAGACGAAGGGGGTGACGATGGTCAGGGTCGGTCGAGGGCTTAATTGAATAAATTGAAAGCGGGGAAAGAAAGAGGAGAAGAAGGGGAGTAGTTCTAGCTTACTTGCAGGGACGAAGGGGGAGCAGCAGGGCGACAGTCGTATCGACTGTCGCCGGAGAAGACGGTGCTCAGGGAAAGGGGCGGCGGCGAGCAGAGAGCCGGAGAGGCGCCAGCTGGGTGCGGCGTGGCGCGGGAAGAGCAGGGGAGGAAGTCTCTGCTGCTGGTATTGCGGCAGAGCGAAGAGGAGCAGGGGGAGGAACCGCCGGAGCTGGTGAGCGTCTGCCGGAGAGAGAAGAGAGGAAAGTTGGGGGTTTTCTCCGTCAGATCCAAGCTGCCCCGGTCGGTGGAGCAACGGGGGGTATTTATAGGGATCAAAACAGGGAGGAAGGCGGAGGGAGACGACGTGTCTCCCTCGCCGGAGGACGCCGGAGATGGAGACCCATACCGTCCGTGCATTCGCTCGGCCGGTATGGTGGGTTACAACGACCAGGGGGGTGTCCCTGCGACGGCTGACGACGCAGGGCACCCTCGGTTTACTTGCCAGGTTCTCCCTCTCACCCTGCGCGGCGCCATGCTCCGCGCAAGGTCGCCGGAGCATGGTGCTGGCAGGTTTTGCAGGGGGGACCTGATCGCAAAGAACGAAGGAGAGTTAGGGGCCAAAATGCGAGGGTTCAAAAGTTGAGGGCCAAAAAGTAAATATATGAGGACCAAAGTGTAAAGTTGGTCAAGGAGGTTTCTTCTTAGGCTCAAGTTTTTATACATGACTGATTAGGACCTAAGGAATCTGATGGTGAATTTCATTTCTATATTAAACCTTGTTTGACCGGTCAATTTATGCGAAAACCCAAATTAAGTTTATTAATTGGGCATGGTTCTCAATGTAGGTCAAAATGGGTTCTGAAGGCCAAATTGAAGGTTCTAAACCCTAGAGATTATTTTTCTATGAATTTTAGAGGGTTTATTCTATTTTTACTTTGCCTCGAACCTCGTGAATTGAAGTGAGTTGTTTTAGGGTTACAGATTATCATTTAGTTTCTTGGAAGTGCTGTAGCCCTTGCTAGATCATCTCATCCCACTTTTATTCTTATTAAGCTGCTTTGACCTGTGTTTGGGCCCTGAATTACCCTGTATGCAGATTATACTGGTAAAATTACATTTTTACCCCTTATGACTTGTTTTCTCCTTAAACTCAGAATTCTCTGAGTTAAGCCTTTCCTTGAGTTATGTAGGAGCTTTTATCCTTTGTATTGGGTCAAAATGAGCTAGTTATGGCTCATGATGAGGTTCTCATCATACCCCCATGCCTAGCTTTTGCTAGTCCCTTAGCAAAAACTTAAGGTTTCAACCCTTGTTCTAGACCATGAAGTTTTTAATAGTTTTAGATAAGTGCCCTTTTTTTATTTGAGCATAGATTAGGTTAGAATGCTGACCATAGGCCTAAAAGGTACTCTAGTACCAATCAAGATTCAAATCTGTCTGGCCTTAGCCTCAGTCTTTTAGCAAAGGTTTTTAAGGTCCACAAGAACTAACCTAAGGTTTATTGGACTTCGTGGTTAAAGCACCCGTGCTTGAAATGATTTTAGCCCTGGCTCAGTTCGCAGTGCGTTTTGTAAGAGAGAGATAGAAAGTTTTTCTGTTTGGAGAGTTTTCTCTCTCTTTTTCTTTTTAGTTCTAGCCTAGGATTGGCTTTTCAACACGGTCTGTATCAGATTCCTTGTTCCCATCATCAATCCTCAAGGGTTCCTGGCGATCGATGCTTCGAGATAGCACCGTCCATGGCAACCCCCGAAACCCTGGCTATTGAGATTTCGAGATAATCCCATCCATGGTGTTCCGTGGCCGAATCCAGACCCTGGCAATTGACACTTCGAGATAATGCCATCCATGGAATCTGAACCAGCAGAGTGCTTACATGCCCCCAGTAGGATATGTAAATATCCTAAGAGACAAGCACCGAGGAGATGATATTTTGTTACGCATCTTCGAGGGGATTTCCCGCCTCTCCGCGCTGGGAACTCGTCCAAATCAACTTGTGTTGATCGGCCGCTCCTATTCTAGGTGTTCTTTTCAGAATTTTGCGACGCTTCTGCGTGATTCTAATTTTTACGCTTACTGAACCAGGCTGTGTGTGAGGTTAGGGTGCTTAGGTTACTGAGTCCCGTAAACCAAAAATTAGTTAACGAGGCCGAATACTCCCTAAGCCTTAGACCTAATACTTCAGCTTTTCATTTTCCTCAACCTCTTGAGGAGTGTCCAGATCTTAATGGGTACTAAGAGTCTATTCAAGAATGCCTAAGGTTTGCATTCTTTACTAATCTCTTTGTGCACTTTTCTTGAATGAGGTCTAGAACTTAGGTTAATTCCTTAGTTCCTTACTAATGACTATCACTTTTTCTCATAATTTTGTGCTCCTTTTTCATTTTGTTTCTTTTCTCCTTCATAAAATTTCCTTCTCTTTTCCTCTTATTCTTTTCCGAAATTTTTTTTTTTTTTAATTTTTATGGTGTTTTTGGCATATGTGAATTTTTTTTTTTTTTTTTTTTTGAAACCTTTTCTTACAAGTTTTGCACTTTCATACCCCCCCATGCCTAAGATTTGCAATATCCTCATTGTAACCTAGGGGGTCTTAGTTCATTCCTTAAGACAGAAATTTGGATGAGTGGATGGGTCAGGTTGAATTTTTGCGGACGATTTCAAATCCCAGATGCAAGCATCTGAGTTGGGGTCGGCTGTCTACAAGGGTGAACTTCGAGTGCTAAAAGGTGTCAGAACAAGTTTCAGGTTTTCAAAGAGAATGACGGGCTGCCTCCCGTTAAGCGCTGAGTTTTACGCCATCGGCTGGGCGCAATAAGCTCAAGGGGAAAGGAGGATATAAGATGTCTCAGCCAAATTAGTAGAAGTTACATCAATGAATGGCTTGAGTCTCTGACCGTTCACGATGAAAGGTTCAGAATCGTGGCTGAGTGGACTGATTTCGATTGCTCCATTTCCAAAAACCTGTCGGACCAAATATGGTCCGACCCACTTAGATCTCAGTTTTCCTGGGAAGAGTTTGAGTCGGGTATCAAAGAGTAGGACCTTTTGACCAGGATGAAAGATCTTTCTCGAGATGTGTTTGTCGTGGAAGGCTTTAACCCGCTCCTTGTAGATTTGCGAGTTCTCGTACGCGTCTATGCGTAATTCATCGATCTCGCTGATTTGGAGTTTTCTGTGGGTCCCAGCCTTGGAAAGATCTAGATTACAGTTCCGTACTGCCCAATAGGCTTTATGCTCCAGTTCGACGGGAAGGTGGCATGCCTTTCCGTACACCAGTCTAAAGGGAGACATGCCTAATTGGGTTTTGTGGGCGGTCCTATAGGCCCACAGTGCTTCCGGAAGTCGGGACGACCAGTCCTTCCTGTCAGGTTGAACAGTGACTTGCAGGATTTTCTTGATCTCCCGATTAGATAGCTCAGCTAGACCATTAGTTTGGGGGTGGTAAGGAGTAGAGATTCGGTGAGACACCCCGTATTTGGTCATCAGTGACCTAAACTGAGCATTTGTGAAATGGGTCCCCCCATCAGAGATTATTGCACGAGGAATCCCGAACCTTGAGAAAATGTGTTGACGAATGAATTTGAGAACGATTTTGTGATCACAGGTTCGGGTCGGTATGGCTTCGATCCATTTGGACACGTAGTCCACAGCCAACAGAATGTATTCGAAACCATCCGAAACAGGAAAGGGGCCCATAAAATCAATCCCCCAAACATCAAAGATTTCGCATACTAGAATCGGTTGCATAGGCATCATGTCGCGAAGGCTCATGTTGCCCAAAGTCTGGCAACGGCTGCATGCCTTGCAGTGATTGTATGCGTCTTTGAACAGTGTGGGCCAGTAAAAGCCGCACTGGAGGACTTTTGATGCGGTTTTATGCCCGGCAAAATGGCCACCGCATGCCTGGTCATGGCAGAAAGAGAGGATACTGTTGAATTCCCCTTCCGGGACACATCTCCGGATGATCTAATCGGCACCTATGCGGAAGAGGTACGGGTCTTCCCAAATGTAATACTTGGCATCGGAGCGTAATTTGTCTTTCTTGGCCTTCGGCCAATCGGACGGGGTCTGATGAGATGCCAAGTAATTTACTATATTAGCAAACCATGGAAGGCTAGTACCAATAGTCAGCAGGTGCTCATCGGGAAAATGCTCAGTGATGGGTCCGGAAGGGTCAATTATTTCAGAAGGAAGACGGGACAAGTGATCAGCTACCACGTTTTGCTTTCCCGCTTTGTCGCGAATCTCAAGGTCAAATTCTTGCAACAGCAAGATCCATCGGATTAATCGAGGTTTCGCGTCCTTCTTTGCAAGGAGATGCCTTACAGCTGTGTGATCCGAGTATATGATGACACGGGAACCCAGAAGGTACGATCTGAACTTTTCTAGGGCAAATACTACAGCTAGCAGCTCTTTCTCAGTAACCGTATAGTTACGCTGAGCCTCATCGAGTGTTTTGCTGGTGTAGTAAATGACCACAGGTTTCTTGTCAATTTTCTGTCCCAAAACCGCTCCTACAGCGAAGTCGGATGCATCACACATGATCTCAAAGGGTTGAGACCAATCAGGGGACTGTAGGATCGGGGCTTGGGTGACTCGGTCACGCAGGATTTCAAATGCTTGAGTGCATTCCTTGGAAATTTCGAAGGGAACATCCTTGGAGAGAAGTGTGGTCAGGGGGCGTGCAATTTTTGAAAAATCAGGGATAAATCGTCGATAAAAACCGACATGCCCTAAAAAGGATCGGATGTCCCTGATCGAGCTAGGCATAGGAAGGTGAGAGATCAGATTAACCTTAGCTCGATCCACTTGGATACCTTTCTCCGAAATTGAGTGTCCCAGGACAATTCCCTCAGGCACCATGAAATGGCTCTTTTCCCAGGAAAGAACCAAATTCACATCGATGCACCGCCTGAGTATCTGGACCAAGTGTTGGAGGCAATCGTCGAATGATGCTCCGAAAATTGAAAAGTCATCCATGAAGACTTCCAGATAATCACCTACCATATCTGAGAATATGGCAAGCATGCATCGCTGAAAAGTAGCGGGTGCATTGCAAAGACCGAAAGGCATCCTTCGGAAAGCGTATGTTCCGAAGGGGCAGGTGAACGTGGTCTTTTCTTGGTCCTCATGATGGATTGCCACCTGGTTATAACCGGAGTACCCGTCAAGAAAGCAGAAGAACCTGTTTCCCGCTAGTTTTTCGAGAATTTGATCAATGAAGGGTAGTGGGAAATGATCCTTCTTCGTGGAGGAATTGAGTCGACGGTAATCTATACAGACTCTCCACGAGTTGGCTAATCGGGTAGGAATGATTTCTCCGGTCTCAGTCGTTATAGTGGTGAGTCCTGCCTTCTTGGGCACGACCTGAATTGGGCTCACCCAACGACTATCGGAGATCGGGTAGATGATTCCGGCATCTAACCATTTGATGATCTCCTTTTTCACGACCTCCTGCAGATTGGGGTTTAAGCGCCTTTGCATTTCTCGAGAAGGTCGTGTGCCCTCTTCTGAATAGATATGATGAGTACAATAAGAGGGACTTATTCCAGTCAAATCATCGAGAGTCCATCCGATGGCTCTGTGATGTTGCTGGAGGACAACAATCAGACGGGATTCCTGTTCAGGACTGAGGTTGGAATTGACAATCACAGGAAAGGTCTGATTAGAACCCAAAAATACGTATTTCAAGTGAGCAGGAAGGGGTTTCAGTTCGAGGATGGGGTTTTCAGCAGCAGCGGGTGGTTCAGTATAGATGTGAGGTTCAAGGGTGGGAGTTACTGGGTTGTTCATATCTGGATTCGACTCCTCTGTTTGCAGGTCAAGATCCTTCTGTGGTTGATGAGGCATAATCGAGTCATTCTGGAGGTGTGATTCATCAACCAAAGTCTTGATGTCACAAATTTGTTTGATGACGCCGCAATTAATTCCTTGTTGGGCCTTAAATATATCAATTTTTAGTGTTTGATCTCCAAACTTAAGCTCTATTTGGCCCTCCTCACAGCTGATGTTGGCTCTAGCAGTAGCCAAGAAAGGTCTCCCTAGAATGATTGGTGTATCCTTAGGGTTCTCAGGTGCATCCATATCTAAGACTATAAAGTCCACTGGAAAATAGAAATCCCGCACTCTCACGATAACATCCTCGAGAATCCCTTTTGGTGACTTTATAGATCGATTTGCTAATTGTAATGTCACCTCGGTTGGTTTCAGCTCAGATTCTTCTAGATGGTCAAGTAAGGATGTGGGTATCAGGTTTATGGATGCACCCAAGTCTAACAATGCTCTATCAAATTGGGTACCACCTATCTTACAGGAAATCAGGGGAGTTCCAGGATCTTTTGCCTTGGGAGGGAGTCTACTGAGGATTACAGAGCTGGCTTGCTCTGATAGAACAATTGGGCTCCCTCCCTTGGTTAGCGGCTTACGCTGGGGTGTACATATATTCTTTAGAAATCGTGCGTAAGCTGGTACGTGGCGGATTGCATCCATCAAGGGGATATTTATGTGGACCTGCTCAAAGAGCTTGACCAGGTCCTCCTCAGGGGCCACGGGTTTGGTGGTCTTCTTTCCCTTGGTCAGGGCCTCGGGAAATGGGATCTTGGTTGGTTCTTCTAGGATAGGTCCAGGTTGTGGATCTGGAACAGCGGTACCTTGGATAACTATCCTAGGGTCATGGTTATCAGGCTTGGAGTGGTTTGGATAATGCGGGTCTTGAGTTGTTTTACCACTACGTGTTGTTACAGAATTTAATCTGGCCTGATTTTGGTTTGGGTTTGGTAGGAGGGGTGGCTGCTGCTGAAATCCCACATAAGAAGTTGAGGCTTCCATCTCGTCTGGAGATGGAGCAGTAGGAGCCTGATAAATCCATTGGGCGTGGCCTAAATTTGGATTCATAACGCGCTTCTGGGTTGGCACGTTATTTGGGTTAGGAAGAGGTTGGGAAGGGAGTGTGCCTGGTTGGCGAGAATTTGCCAACTGGGCCAGTTGAGTTTTAACTTCTGTAAGCTCGTCCTTGTGCTGTTTCTGAATAGCCGCATTCGTTTTTTGAATGTCATCCAGAGTCTGAAGGATTAAGGACATTTGATCTTGATTTGGCCCTGATGGATAAGTAGGGTTGGGCCGAGGCTGAGGCGGCTGGTAGTGACGAGAGGGCTTTGGGCGGGACTGAAAAGGTGGTCTTTGGGTTTGGGAATTTCCCGCCCACTGAAAATTGGGATGGTTTCGCCATCCAGGGTTGTAAGTGTTGGAGAATGGGTCGTTCTGGATGGCGTTGAGGTCCTCGCAGGTCTGAGGAACCTCCTGAGAATCAGGGAAAGGAGGAATGGAGTTCCCCCGGCTGGTGTAGAAAGGATCGGATGATCTTCCAGTCCAAGAATCAGATGGGGATGGATATGGATCCATCCCAGGGGAAGATCGGTGGAGGATGTTTTGCACAGTCTCCTGTGTGGAAGGAGGTTGTGCAAAGGAGTTACGCGCGGAGGTGGCTCGCTGCAAGTGCTGAGTCAGCTCATCCACCTTCTTTTCAATGATTGAGACCTTGTCCAATCGACTGGCCATTAATTCCAGGTCGACTGATGCGGACAGGCCCTGCGTCTCATGTGGTCCCTTAAGATTCGTCGCTGCGCGGGTATTCGTCCTGTCAAATAATCCCATGGAGTCATTGTTGATGGAGTTCTCGCACATGTTTTCGAGAATCTCCCATACGGTCTCTTCATGTTGACCCATGATGTTTCCTCCGCAAGTTGCATTGACGAAAAGGCGGATGTCCTCACGGAGTCCCTGGTAAAAAGATTGGACTTGTTCCCATTTAGGAACTCCGTGATGGGGGCACTTTCTCATGAGATCCTGAAAACGATCCCATGCCTCATGGAGAGGTTCTCCTGATTGTTGAGTGAAGTGTGTAATCTGATGGTGCAAGGCGTTGGTCTGACCAACGGGAAAAAACTTTTTCAAAAACTCGGATTGAAGTTCTTCCCAAGTGTTGATCGGCCGGGTCTGAGTTTGATACCAATGGGCGGCCTTGTCCATAAGAGAAAAGGAGAACATCTTCATGAGAAGAATATCCCGATTTTGCGCATCTGATCCAAAAGTGTGGGCCAGATGCTTTAGCTGTTTGATGTGCTGGAAGGGATCTTCAGAATTAAGCCCATGGAATTTAGGTATAGCATGAATCATGTTGGGCTTTAATTCGAAATCAGGTCCTCCAGTCGGGATTCTGACTCGAGGCTCAATGGCCACCGCAGCAGGATTGTAGTGGTCCCGCATCATAGGACGCTGTGGTGGGTGCACGAAGTTTTGGAAGAGGTCATTGAGTCGCTGGAGCTGGTGTTCCAGATTATTTTCTTCCTCAACTGGCTGAGCCATGATGGGGGAAGAAGAAGAACTTGGTTCTGAATCAGAAGAGAGAATAATGTGAGGGTGTTTCTGCACAAACACGGGTGTCGAGGCTTGGCCTTGACGAGAGCGAATTTCTAAAGGAGGTCTTAAGGGTGGTCTTAGAGACCTCCTTCCGTACATGCACTGTTTGGAAGAGGTAAGTTTAGAAGGTGCTGGACCCAATCAAGGCACCCAAAAATGTGTTGGGTGACTATAGAGGTGCGGGGCAGATGGACCCCTTGATCAGAAAGATCGTCCACCTGAGAATTACCTGGGCAGCCAGAGAGGGAGAGTCCCGCGAAGACCCCTACACGGTAGAGCGTCCCCACGGGTTACAGGGTTTCCCCCACCCGACCTCTCTTGTCACTGCGGGTCTAGGTAGACCAGAATGGGGATCTTGACCTCTTAAGTCTACCAATTTTAGCTTAAGATCAGGGTGCTTAAAGTTACACTTGAACTCTTAGGTATTTTGAGTGAGAAAGTGACCTAATTTTAAGGTTGGTTGACCCAAGGAGTCAACTTTACCTCTTGTTCCTTTGAGAGCTTTTTGGGTCCTTTCTTTTAGGGTTCAAGTGTTTAGAGAGCCAATTGTTTTAGGTTTTCTTTGAATAGGTATTTTCAGACAAGGGCTTGGGCACACTTCATTTGGTTTTCTCAATTCTTGATTTAAGTAGTGTGTCTCTAAAACCCTAATGTTGAATCTTATGTTGGCTCTACTTGGTCCAGTTAGTTCTCTGTTGGGTAATTAGGGCTCAAGCAAGAATGTGTTAGCCCTTAAATACCCTTAATAGTGTGCAGGAATAATGAGTTGAAAACATGCAACTTTTATGGTTACTAAGTATGGAAGACAGGTTAGCCCTATATTGCTTGTTCTTTTTTTTTTTTCTTTTGAGTTTTAGGGGTTAATAGCGAGAGGAAAAATTTACCTGTCCTCGGAGTGGTTGTTGTGCGGTTGCTTGTCTTCTTGATTTCCTGTAGTTTTCTGCACAAAAGAGAGGAGATTATCAGAAATTAAAAAGAAACAGGAATGTTTACCTCTAGAATAGCCGTTGCTCCCCGGCAACGGCGTCACGCGAAGCCTTCTGCCTTAGCTGCGAGCCTGGTGTTTTGTCGAAACGCCTCGCAAGGCCTGGGAGTCGAATCTGGGCGTGGCGCTGAGCGTGGTGCGTGAAGTCGTTGGTTCAACCGGGTTTTATTGTTATAACGTTGTAGTATAGCCAGTTATTACCAACATTTCAAATATATAAATTTTTTACTCGAAAAATAAAAGAGTTCCCGAGGTCGAACTCAGGGAGCAAGTTGTATTCTAGAGATATACATGTTTCTTTTACAAAATAAAGAAAGAGAGAGGGAAAGAATTTGTTGTTCTCTTTGTTTTCTCCTCGTGATGTTCTTCTTTCTTTCTTTCTTCAGATCTCCTTCTTCTTCTTTGTTCTGCAGAGGTGATGCTCCTCTTTCTTTCTTCAGATCTCCTTCTTCTTCTTCCTTGGTTTCTGTCTTGGCCTCTCTTCTTCTTTTTCTGCAGTCTCTTCTGTGAAGGTTTCTTCTTCCTTGGCTCTGCTGTACTTCTTCTCTGCAGCCTTTCCTCTTCTTCTGCCTTGCTCAGCCTCTTCTTTAGAGTTTCTTCTTGTTTCTCCTCCCTGCGGCTAAGTGTCAGCTTCTTCTTTTCTTTTTCAGCCAGGGACGTCACCCCTCCTTCTTTCTTCTTTTCCCTTCAGGCCGTCGTCTGATTTCCAAATCAGACGACTTAAACTACTTGTTGCTACAGTCAGCTTCCTTCTTCTTCCGCGGGTCTTCTTCTTCGCCTGTGCCTGCACACTTCAGAGTTTTTCGTCAGAGGCAAAACCTACTCTACCCTCCCCCCCCCGCGTCTCTCTCTCTCTCTGAAACCACTCTTGGGAAAGCTCTCCCAGAGCTGCCGGGTAACCGGGTTCGGGTCAGGCCCAGGTCCAGGCCCACCGGCGTGCGTGGTGGGCGAGGAGTGCAGGTCAGTCTTAAGTCGGGTCGGGTCGGGTCAGGTCCGCGGGGCGTGAGCGCGGACGAGACCGGGTAACCGGGCGGGTGAAGGGGACCTCACCCCGTGTGCTGAGGCAGTAAGCCTCCAGCACTTTTGCATTTTATATCGCTGCGCCTCTTCAGGCTTTTCCGAGGTGGGACTAAATGTCCCACCTCAATTGCGCGCCCGCAGCGGGGAAATCAGCGGGAGATCGCGGCGTCACGCGAAGCCTTCTGCCTTAGCTGCGAGCCTGGTGTTTTGTCGGAACGCCTCGCAAGGCCTGGGAGTTGAATCTGGGCGTAGCGCTGAGCGTGGCGCGCCTGTAGCTGCAGGCGGAAGCAGTTCCTCCTGCACGGCAATGGCGGCGGAGGTCGGGTGACCTGTTCACAAGAAAACGGCCTCTCGGCCTAATCAGAAAGTGCCAGGAGCTTCGCCAGGGTGCGGCGAAGCTCGTGTGGGTGGTGGCGAGGCGCGGGGCGGCGTGCAAGGGCTGCCCTAGGTCGGACTATGGGTCGGAGGATGGGTTTGTTGGGGGAAGCGTTACGGAGGTGTGGAGTGGCAGTGAAGGGGTGGGGGGTGCTCAGTGTGATGAGGCGGAGGTGCGGTGAGGGTCGGCGAGGTGTGTGAGGCTGTGGAGTGATGGGAACATCTCGCCGGGGGGTGGTCGGAGTCGAAGGGGGTGACGATGGTCAGGGTCGGTCGAGGGCGTAATTAAACAAATTGGAACCGGGGAAAGAAAGAGGAGAAGGGAAATAGTTCTAACTTACTTGCAGGGACGAAGGGGGAGGAACAGGGCGACAGTCGTATCGACTGTCGCCGGAGAAGACGATGCTCAGGGAAAGGGGCGGCGGCGAGTGGAGAGTCGGAGAGGCGCCAGCTGGGTGCGGCGTGGCGCGGGAAGAGCAGGGGAGGAAGTCTCTGCTGCTGGTATTGCGGCAGAGCGAGGAGGAGAAGGGGGAGGAACCGCCGGAGCTGGTGAGCGTCTGCCGGAGAGAGAAGAGAGGAAAGTTGGGGATTTTCTCCGTCAGATCCAAGCTGCCCCGGTCGGTGGAGCAACGGGGGGTATTTATAGGGATCAAACAGGGAGGAAGGCGGAGGGAGACGACGTGTCTCCCTCGCCGGAGGATGGCCGGAAACAAGAACCCATACCGTCCGTGCGTTCGCACGGCCGGTATGGTGGGTTATAACGACCAGGGGGGTGTCCCTGCGACGGCTGACGACGCAGGGCACCCCCGGTTTACTTGCCAGGTCCCCCACCTCACCCTGCGCGGCGCCATGCTCCGCGCAAGGTCGCCGGAGCATGGTGCTGGCAGGTTTTGCAGGGGGGACCTGATCGCAAAGAACGAAGGAAAGTTAGGGGCCAAAATGCGAGGGTTCAAAAGTTGAGGGCCAAAGAGTAAATATATGAGGACCAAAGTGTAAAGTCGGTCAAGGAGGTTTCTTCTTAGGCTCAAGTTTTTATACATGACTAATTAGGACCTAAGGAATCTGATGGTGAATTTCATTTCTATATTAAACCTTGTTTGACCGGTAAATTTACGCAAAAACCCAAATTAAGTTATTAATTGGGCATGGTTCTCAATGTAGGTCAAAATGGGTTCTGAAGGCCAAATTGAAGGTTCTAAACCCTAGAGATTATTTTTCTATGAATTTTAGAGGGTTTATTCTATTTTTACTTTGCCTCGAACCTTGTGAATTGAAGTGGGTTGTTTTAGGGTTATAGATTATCATTTAGTTTCTTGGAATTGCTGTAGCCCTCGCTAGATCATTTCATCCCACTTTTATTCTTATTAAGCTGCTTTGACCTATGTTTGGGCCCTGAATTACCCTGTATGCAGATTATACTGGTAAAATTGCATTTTTACCCCTTATGACTTGTTTTCTGCTTAAACTCAGAATTCTCTGAGTTAAGCCTTTCCTTGAGATATGTAGGAGCTTTTATCCTTTGTATTAGGTCAAAATGAGCTAGTTATGGCTCATGATGAGGTTCTCATCAGTGCGCCTGTAGCTGCAGGCGGAAGCAGCTCCTTTTGCACGGCAATGGCGGCGAAGGTCGGGTGGCCTGTTCACAGAAAAACGGCCTCTCGGCCTAATCAGAAGGTGCCGGGAGCTTCGCCAGGGTGCGGCGAAGCTCGTGTGGGTGGTGGCGAGGCGTGGGGCGGCGTGCAAGGGCTGCCCTAGGTCGGACTGTGGGTCGGAGGATGGGTTTGTTGGGGGAAGCGTTACAGAGGTGTGGAGTGGCAGTGAAGGGGTGGGGGGTGCTCAGTGTGATGAGGCGGAGGTTCGGTGAGGGTCGGCGAGGTGTGTGAGGCTGTGGAGCGATGGGAGCATCTCGCCGGAGGGTGGCCGGAGACGAAGGGGGTGACGATGGTCAGGGTCGGTCAAGGGCTTAATTGAATAAATTGAAAGCGGGGAAAGAAAGAGGAGAAGAAGGGGAGTAGTTCTAGCTTACTTGCAGGGACGAAGGGGGAGCAGCAGGGCGACAGTCGTATCAACTGTCGCCGGAGAAGACGGTGCTCAGGGAAAGGGGCGGCAGCGAGCAGAGAGCCGGAGAGGCGCCAGCTGGGTGCGGCGTGGCGCGGGAAGAGCAGGGGAGGAAGTCTCTGCTGCTGGTATTGCGGCAGAGCGAAGAGGAGCAGGGGGAGGAACCGCCGGAGCTGGTGAGCGTCTGCTGGAGAGAGAAGAGAGGAAAGTTGGGGGTTTTCTCCGTCAGATCCAAGCTGCCCCGGTCGGTGGAGCAACGGGGGGTATTTATAGGGATCAAAACAGGGAGGAAGGCGGAGGGAGACGACGTGTCTCCCTCGCCGGAGGACGCCGGAGATGGAGACCCATACCGTCCGTGCGTTCGCACGGCCGGTATGGTGGGTTACAACGACCAGGGGGGTGTCCCTGCGACGGCTGACGACGCAGGGCACCCCCGGTTTACTTGCCAGGTTCTCCCTCTCACCCTGCGCGGCGCCATGCTCCGCGCAAGGTCGCCGGAGCATGGTGCTGGCAGGTTTTGCAGGGGGGACCTGATCGCAAAGAACGAAGGAGAGTTAGGGGCCAAAATGCGAGGGTTCAAAAGTTGAGGGCCAAAAAGTAAATATATGAGGACCAAAGTGTAAAGTTGGTCAAGGAGGTTTCTTCTTAGGCTCAAGTTTTTATACATGACTGATTAGGACCTAAGGAATCTGATGGTGAATTTCATTTCTATATTAAACCTTGTTTGACCGGTCAATTTATGCAAAAACCCAAATTAAGTTTATTAATTGGGCATGGTTCTCAATGTAGGTCAAAATGGGTTCTGAAGGCCAAATTGAAGGTTCTAAACCCTAGAGATTATTTTTCTATGAATTTTAGAGGGTTTATTCTATTTTTACTTTGCCTCGAACCTCGTGAATTGAAGTGAGTTGTTTTAGGGTTACAGATTATCATTTAGTTTCTTGGAAGTGCTGTAGCCCTTGCTAGATCATCTCATCCCACTTTTATTCTTATTAAGCTGCTTTGACCTGTGTTTGGGCCCTGAATTACCCTGTATGCAGATTATACTGGTAAAATTACATTTTTACCCCTTATGACTTGTTTTCTCCTTAAACTCAGAATTCTCTGAGTTAAGCCTTTCCTTGAGTTATGTAGGAGCTTTTATCCTTTGTATTGGGTCAAAATGAGCTAGTTATGGCTCATGATGAGGTTCTCATCACCTCTCCCACCTGACTATGGCCTCAACCTTGGCTGGATCCACAACCAATCTGTCTCCCGAGATCACATGGCCCAAGAAGATAACCTGTCTCAACCAGAACTCGCACTTGCTGTAATTGGCATATAGCTTGCGTCGTCTTGAAGTATCCAGAACCATACGTAGATGTTGTCGATGTTGTGCCTGATCTCGAGAATAGACTAGCACGTCGTCGATGAACACCACCACAAACTAGTCTAAATATGGCCTGCAGACGCGGTTCATCAGATCCATGAAAGCAGCGGGGGCGTTGGTTAGCCCAAACGGCATGACCAAGAACTCGTAGTGTCTGTACTAAGTACGGAAAGCTGTCTTGGAGACGTTGGTCTACCTGATCCTCAGCTGATGGTAACCCGACCTCATGTCTATCTTGGTGAACACCGTGGTGTCCCTCAGCTGATCGAAGAGGTCGTCAATACAAGGCAGCGGATACTTGTTCTTGACGGTGACCCGGTTCAGCTGTTTGTAGTCGACACAAAGACGAAGGGTACCGTCCTTCACGAACAGAACAGGGGCTCCCCATGGGGACGCACTGAGCCTCACAAAGTCCTTCTCCAACAAATCCTGTAACTGAGACTTGAGCTCTCGCATCTCAAGTGGGGCCATCCTGTACGATGCAATAGAGATGGGGCCGGTCTTCGGTACCAATGAGATCTCAAACTCGATCTTACGCTCAGGCTGTAGTCCTGGCAACTCCACTGAAAAGATGTTGGGATACTCGCAGACCATCGGGATACTCTATAAGTCAGCCATAGGGCTAGGCTCTACTACAACACAAGCTAAGAAGCCCTCACACCCCTGTCTTAGTAGCTTCGCTGCCTGAAGCACAAAGATGCACTTGAAACCTCCGTCTACCGGCTGGCTGTGAAACTCAAAGGGAGGTAGCTCCGGTATGGAGAAGATGATCTTCTTGCCAAAATAGTCCACCAGGGTGTGATAGGCAGATTGCCAATTCATCCCTAAGATTACTCCAAAATCCTCCATCGGGATCACGATCAGGTCAGCGGGAAGACTGTGTCCCCCTATAGCGACCTCACAGTCTGTGAAGACCCCCTCTGCGACAAACAACTATCCACCTGGGCCTCTAATTAGGAACAGATCCTCTAATAGTATACTGCTTGACCCCAAATTGACGACAAAACTTGTTGAGACAAAAGAATGCGTCGCACTAGAATAAAAAAGTACGTAAACTAATCTGCCAGAAACTGTAACCATACCTGCCACCACAGAACTCGAAGCTCTGGCGTCTCTGTGAGTTAGGGCGTTGACACTCCCCTCAACCCTAGGTGCAGAAGAAGCGTCCTCGCTCTGGGTCGGGCGAGCAGCAGCTGGCCGGTACCCTCTTCATGGCTGCTGTCCTCCACCTCGTGCCTGGTAATCGCGATCACTAGATCGGCCTCCAATACTCCTTACTGGGAGCATCTGGTGTGCTCCGACCCTAGATGGGCAGTCCTTCCTCATGTGGCCCGACTGGCCACACTAGTAGCAGAGAGGAACTCGACCTCCTCCCTCGATTTGTCCCCACTGGTAGCTAGGCGGGGTCTGGTGCAGGCAGCTGGCCCAGGTTTGGGGCCCCTAAAGGCCACTGGTGGCCCCAGAGAGTAGGACGACTCCCCCTCAGGAACCACGTGCCTCCTCTCCTAGTGGCCCAGTGAGTGCTTAGGCTATTAGGGCCTCTTCCGTCCTCCTCCATCGGCATCTCGTATAGTCAGGTTGGTCTTCTCGTAGGTCATGACCGCCTCGATCACATGAGAGAAGGTAGGCAACTTCAGGGGCTTCACACACCCTCGAATAGCAGGCTGGAGGCCCTTTGTGATCCTCCACAAGTGCTCCTCTATAGACGTAGCCCTCAGGGCGAAGTGTGACAGCTTTAGGAAATGCGTATGGTAAGCGTTAACTGTCATCACCCTTGGCGGAGAGTGTGAAACTCTCACCTCCTCTGGTCCTGCTAGGTCTGTGGGAAGTACTGCTCATAGAAGAGTGCCACGAACCAGTCCCACGACGGCTTCTCTCCTCTTGGCCTCTGACTATCCTCCACTACCTGTGGGCTACACTCTCCAACTGATATGTGGCAAAAGCCACACGACACTCTATAGGAGGGTGGAGCGTGTCGAAAATATTCTCCATTTGCTCCAGCCAGTCCTCTGCCTTAGACAGGCTCTCCTCCCCTTTGAAGGAGGGGTGCTTCAACTTCCGAAACTGGGCGAATAGCTCGTGGTGGAGCCGCAACAGGGGAGTAGGTATGCTTCCCGACAGGGTGGACTCGTGCTCAGAAGTGTTTGAGGGCAGTGGAGGATCACCCCTCCCCCTCCAACTCATCCAGCACTGCGGCGTCTCCTCTGTCTCGCAGAGGACTCTCCCTCCACGTCCTCAAGGAGAGGTGGCAGAGGAGGAGGCTGCTGAATCTCCTCTCGCACTATGTCCCGAATCAGCTGGGCGAGGTCCTGGACCTGGATGCCCGGAAGGAGGGGTGGATCAACTGCTGCCCCAGGTCTGGCACGTCCGCCCCTACGACCACGCCCACGGCCCCGTATGCGACCTACCTCAAGAGCTCCTCGATGAGGCATCTCCTACAAGGAGAGGGAAGAAAAAGAATGAGGATTGTCAATGATACCAGGTTACAAAAAGAAATAAGACTCGAAAGCGAAGATCAAGATAACATGTTGTGATGGCTATCCTAGCTACATGCACATGAGTGGTTACTTCCAGACCATTTGGTTCATTTCTCGGGACGATCTTGCTCTGATACCATCTTGTTACGACCCGATCCCGACTCCCTACGGAACCCGAGAATGGCCACCTTGACTAGATCCTAAGACCCAGTCGTCCAACGAGAAATAACCAAATGCATAAATCATTCCACAACCACACATGCAATGTAACTAAACAAGAATAGATAATAGACAGCAATGGAAACTAGAACAGAAAAGTTCAAAGATATCACATGTCACAAGCGGAAAATACTATTGTAGACATAGCCATCACAACTAGAGATCTAACAAAAACAGTTACTATAGGCTAAAGATACTCACTACCAATAAAAGGACTCTAAAACAAAAAGCAAAGAAAATACAACTATGGCTGGGCTTGACTGGGCCCAGCACCCTCTGTAGTAGGTGGCGCTGGCTGCTCAACTCCCTAACCTGAACATGGGTATATAAATCTGTTGTCAGCTAATGCTAAGTAGAGTGGTGGATAAGTCATTTACATGCAATTAAACATAAAGGAATAAGCAACTGTTGACAAGGAGAAATCAAGTTTAGAGAAGTCACGTTGTAATATAGTCGAAATCGCTTTGAAAATAAATAATTTTATTACTCGAAGTTTAAGTCCGAGGTCGAACACAGGGAGCAAATGGAATTCATGCACTAAGCTCAATGAATGCAATTTGAACACATAATATTACTTAAAAATCTAATAAGAAATGTAAAGCATGAGAATATGGATAATAAAATGTAGCTAAAAATATAAATGAGGACTTATGAAGAATTGGACGTCTGATTATAAAATCAGACGTCTTAAAAGTGATGTGCTACAATGCTTTTATCTCTTTTCTTCTCTATTCTGATGCTTTCTTTCTTTCTTCTCTCTTTCTCTTCTAATTTCGTGCCTTAGTCTTTCTCTGCTTCTTTTCCTCTGCCTTTGATTCCTTCAACTGCTTCTCTTTCTTTTTCTTTCTCTGTTTCTCTGGCGACTCCTTCTTCTTCTACCTTCAGTCCTTCACCTTCTCTTTCTTCTTCATCTCTTCAGCCTCTCTGACTTCAGCTTCTTCCTCTTCAGCCTTAACTTCTCCTTCGTTAGCTTTCTCTGGCCTCCGCCTTCTTCTTCTTCTACTTTCCCTACGAGAGCAAAACCTACCCCTACCCGCGCGTGCTCTCTTCTCCTCTTCCTCTCTTAGGTTCGATCTCCCAGAGCCACCGTCTCAGGTAATTGGGTCGGGTACGCTCCCGGGACTAGGCCTACCGACGTGCGGAGGTGGGCGAGGAGTGCAGGGTTGAGTATACGAGTCAAGCTAGGTCCGCAAAGGTCGGGTCACAGACGAGGCAGGTGAAGGTGAGTGGGACCTCACCCCGTGGTCAAGAGGCGATAAGGCCTATGAACTTTTTCAATTTATGCAGCTGTGGCACGCCAACAGCTCCCGAGGTGGGACTATCTTCCCACCCCCTTCGCGTGCATCCGCAGCAGGAGTCTTCGGTTGATTTCAGCGGCTGCTAAGTCCTTCGACTGGAATTGGAGGCCTGGAGCTGTGTGCGAGAGAAGTCCGTGCAACCTGGGACTGTTGGCTTGGAGAGGGGAGACTTGGAGGGAGCTTGCAAGCAAGCTCCTCGCTGTTGTCAATGGCGGCGACCCTCCGAACTTGCTAACATGCAAACGGCCTCGCGGCCTTGTCAGAAAGCTCAAGAGGCTTCGCTGAGACACGGTGGATGTGTTGCGGGGGTCGACGTGGCGTGGGGCTGCCGGAGTGTACGTGCCTAGGGCACCTTGTGTGCATGAGAGTGGGTGTGTTCGGGGGGTATTTTGGGTGCGTGGCGCGATGAGTGAAGTGAGGATTTATGTTCAATGAAGTGTTGAGGAGCTTATGGGGTGGTTGGCGAGGCGGATGGAGGTGAGAAATGACGGGGACGCCTCGTCGGAGGTCTGGCCAGAGGTGGAGAAGGTGGTGATGGTTGGTGGCATCGAGGGATATTTTCAAGAAATAAAGAGGGGGAATAGGAAGAGGAGGGAGAGAGAAGTTATCTGACCTAACCTAAGGACGAAAGAGGCAAGGATGGCGGCCGGCTCGTATTGCCGTCACCGAAGAAGAAGCTCTCCGTAGGTGAGGCGACGGCGACGGCGACGACAGGGGAAGAGGCGGCGTCAGGCTGGTTTGGCCAACGCGGATGAAAGAGAGGAAGGCAACCCAACCACTGGTATTGTGGTTGGGCGACGAGAGGGGATGGAGCCGTCGGAGCTTGCGGAGAGGTTGTGGCCGGCGAGGAGAGAAGAAAGTGGGGTGGACTGGCCCAATTCTAAGCTAAGGAGGTGCGGAATGAATTAGGGTTTCTTAAATAGGTCGTGGAGGTTGGGTTTATGCTTGGAAGCTAAGCTTCCAAGCACGGCAAGCTCGCCGGCGTTGGAAGTTCAAAAAGTCCAAAATCTCTCATGCATTCGCATGAAAGATTGGGTATAAATTAGGGCTCATCAATGGGTTTGGATTGAAGAGAATTACTTAGAAAATCTCCCTTCCAATTTTGGGAGGGATTTTTTGAGCAATCAAGGAGAATCCTCCTTGTGAAGCTTGCTGGAGTAGGATTCTCTTCTCTATAATGGCGTAGGGACCTGATTGCAAAGAATGATGAGAAAGTTAGGGGGGTTTCTGTAAGGTTTTCAAAAGATAGGGGTAGAAATGTAATTGGGCTGGACCTATTTGCAAAGTAGGTCAAGATGAGTTCCCTTTAGGTCCAAATTTTGATACAAATCTAATTTGGACCTAAGAAATCCAATGGTGAAGTTAGATTTTGGGTTTGACCACGTTTAACTAGGTAATTTACGTAAAAACCTAATTTAGGGCAAATATTTGTTTGAGACCCCAATTTAGGTCAAAATAGGTTCCAAGGGCCAAATTGAAGGTTCTAAACTCTAGAGAATATTTTTCCATAATTTGTAGAGGATTTAGGTAAATTTTATTCTGACCAGAATCTTGTTAAATCAAGTGGGTCTGTTTTAGGGTTATAAGAAGTCATTTAATTCTTAGAATTCACATGAACCATTTTCTGTTTGAACCAACCCACTTTTTATCTTGTTAAGATCATTTGACCTATGTTTAGCCCATGAAAAATTCCATTATTGTACTGCAATGGTAAAATTATAGTTTTATCCCTTGTTTCTTACTTTTCTCTCAGAATAGTTATTCATTGAGTTAAGACCTCCAGTTGGTTATGTAGGAGCATTTTGTTTTCTTTTCTAGGTCAAAATGAGCTAGTTAGAGCTCATGATGGTGTTCCCATCAGCAACTAACTAATCATACATTTGCCAGTTATTTATTATCATCCGTTTCTGTTTATCTCATCTATGTGTTTTTTGATTCGATTATTCTAATAAAGATCCACAACATTTCTTAATCCACTTGTTCCCTAAGGGAATAATCTTGATTGCAGTTTTTCCGTGATGCAAGATGTACACATGTCACTCTCCTGGCCGGGAGAGCACCCTACGGTAGTCCTACACCTAGTCTACCACCCTGGGGTCATGGCCGTGACGTAGCGGTGACTACGACACAATCAATAAGCACATGGCTAGCTACCCCATACTTGCACACAATCAGTCATTTCCGCTAGTGGGTACACCCAAATGTACAACACAGAACTGAACAGGGGCCACACCCCTTAACAGCCTGTGTACCCTCACCCGACTATCCTGATTTGCCTAGTGGGCCTAGTAAGAGACTTTGTAGGGTGGCCAATCTTAGCCCCGGGTCACAACCCAAGGGCGACTAGCTCCTCCCTACACTAAAGTGATGGAAGCTCTCCTCGGTATCGCGTACATGAGGGCTAACTCACTTTCCATACCCATGTCCATACAACCAACCAGCCTGTAGGCAACATATTCCATCACACATCCAATTTTCGTATCACCATATTTTGATTCCTTTCGTAGTTCCTCGTAGGGTTTGTGCATAGCATTCATCTCATTTCATCATACGAGATGTATCTGTAATCACAATCTGATTTCTTAATTACATAATAGGCAACCCGTGATTCAACAGAATAAGAACTCATCACAGCAATTAGACATTCAAGTTCTCACAGTAGGGCTTTAATCACATGCATTATCAATTTATAGTAGGCTAGGTTCATGCAACAAATATTAACATTTACATTCTATGTCCTAGGGTTCATCCTATGCCCTAGGTTTCAAGCAAACGATTCTAATTTAGCATGCACTTTAAGAAATTTAAATCACATGAGTAGAGAGGACCACTCTACCAACGTAACGGGAGATGTTGGGGCATGAATGGCAGAACTCACAGCCCCCGCAGGTCTTGTGCGCACTATGGACATATGCCCTATTCAAAACGGTTAGTCAAACCAAACATTAATATTTTGACTAATGTTTCATCAAGTCAAAACTAGCTTAAAACAGTGGGTAAATGACCTCAGCACATAGGAAAATTTGACAGAAAGCCAACAGTACTTTGTTTGCGAAAAATCAACTTCGTTTGGACCTTGAACCGGCCCAAACACTCTTCCCGGCTCACCTGAACCAAACCAGGCAGGTTGGTCCAACTAGATCGGTCTCCTGATGCCTGAAATAGGGAAATTAGACCAACATCAGACGTCTGGGGTGAGTCCCAGGCATCTTAAAAGTGAGTAGAATCCTCACCTTGCATTCTGTATCTTTCTCAAACATCTGAAACCCTTCATAGCTGTCTGAGGGTGCTGTCAGATGTCTGGCACTTCTCCCGGTTGTTTGGGAGGGAGGTCAAACGCCTGACGATGACTTCGGACATCCTAAAGTGCCTCGGGCACCGCACCAGAGTGCCTTCCCAACGGCCCTGCAACTGCGCAGACACACGTAGTAAGAAAGTACATTGCCATGTTCGTACAAACGACACAGGGTTCGGACAGAAGGCTACCTTAGTATTTTGCGCGCTATCAGACATCCGGTGTCATCTCCGGACATTCAGCAAACCATTCAGACGTTTGGAGAGTGTCGCAAACGTCTGATATTGCGGAAAAAATGATTCTACAAGACCCTTTGCGAAGCTCTTCCTCGCGAGCTCGAGCTGTTACAATCGCAGCAGCATCGCCCTCCTACTCGGTCTCTCCTCCCTCTCGAGCTCCTCCAATTGCCTGAGCCCGCGCCTCCTCCTCTTGCAGCTCCTCCTCCTCCCTACACTCGGCTTCTTTCTCGAGCTCACTCCCTAAGCGAGCGGGGAGAACATGGGGAAGGAAGGGGGAGGTGTGTGTGGGTGCGCTATTCGAGGTTGGAGGGGTGGGGTAGGGTGTGAGTTTCTAGGGTGTAGGGTCTTAAATAGGGTAGGGGGTAGGGTTAGGGTTTAGGGTGGTGTGGGGGTGCATGGGGCTGGGGTATTTGTAGTTTTGCCCCTAAAGAACCCATCCCCCCCCCCAGGTCCATAAGGCAAGTTCTAAGGGGGTTACCAATTGCGACAATTTGGCCAATCCTTTCTACAAGAAGCTTATCATCCAATTCCAATAGAACCTATCACCAAAAGTACTCATATAAGGGGAGAGGAACCATAGGATTAAGGCCTTGTTTGTCAATGGAATAAGGGAAGAGATATGAATAGGTCTCTCAATAAATATCTCTATATACTATCTTATTACATCACATTAATATCAATATATATTAAAATATGTCCACTTTAATATGATATATCTATTAAAATATATTTTCAATATCACATCAACTCACTCATATCTATATATCTTAATATTAAATAAATATCCACCAACATCACATCAATGTCACCATTCATTTTATCATGGAATAACTCTCTCAAACGCAAGTAGAAGGATAACTCTTATGCTTGGATAAAATACTGTATGGATAAGTATAGAGAGGTGTTTGGTTGATGTATAAGAATAAGTGTTGGAATAAAATGATCAATATTGTGATATGATATCAATGGGTATTTATTTAGTACTAAGATATAGATGTGAGTGAGTTTGTGTAATATAGTAATATATTTTAAAGGATATACTATATTAAAATAGATACATTTTAATATATATTTGCATTGATATAATGTAATAGAATGATTTGATTGAAATGATAATTGAAATGATTTATTTTCTTCAATTCTCCTAGCCTACATCCAATCCCTTTCGTTACATTATTTTTATCTTAAATATGTACAATCTAAGGGCTCATTTAGAGGGGAGATAAGATATTATCAGGATAGGTTAAAGTGAAATAAGTGTAGGTGGATGTTTGTTTGGGTACGTGGTGGAATAAGGAGAATGTTAAGTTGATGGATAAAATGATTGGTATAATGATATGATGCTAGTAGATATTTATTTAATAGTATAAGTGAGAGTAAAAAATATTAGTGGATATTTATTTAATATTAAAAATGAGAGTGGAGGGTGAAGTAATAAGTACTTGTTTAATAGTAAACGTGAAAATAAATATTATTGTGATTTGATTGTAATAAATAGAAGTAATTATATAAGAATTTACGTTGAAGTGACGAGAAAAACCTCAACAAAAATATCTTAAGTTGAGCAAAAAGTTCCTAAACCTCACCACCAAACACATCTTAACACCTGCTTAATTTGATAACACCTCTTAGAACTGATATTAGTAAAATAAGTGTTAACCTCTAAAAATAGATATTAAAATTAAGAGATTTAATTCCTCAAATAAATGTAAATTAATCCTCTAAAAAGAGATTAATCCTTCAGGTGAATTAACCTTGAGGGACACGAAAAGATTTTCCATGCATAAGGTCAAACTCTGTCCTCCTATCCCGACGCTACCTCCATTAATATGCAGGGGACGAGATGATGCTGCCACGGCCTCAAGCGTTTCTCGACCCCAATTTGGATGTGGATACCATACTACGCAATGGAGTGAATTTTGCTTCCAGCGGAGGGGGAATTTTAAATGATACAGCTTCATTATTGGTAAGCTCAATTCCTTTTCCCTTTTGCTCTACATAAAGGTACACTTTTAGGTCAAAATATAAAAAATATATTTTATAATACATCTGTAACCTAAAAAACTCACCTCTCAAACTTTATATCATTGCTCACCTCTCGAAATCAAATATACATCACTGATGATTTTTAGGATTAAAATAAATATTATTGGTAAGTTTTGAAATATTACCGACAATTTTAATTTTTAATCAAATGTTATTGTTGATTTTTTTATTAAAGGTAAAAATCACGATGGTTTCTTAATATTTGACGAGTGATCAGCCAAATCACGTGCATCGTAAGACGTCTCTTACCTCTCACGTGAAAGCAAACGTCGGGATGAGCTTTGCTTGGATTTTGTCTGGCGTTAATTAATGCCGACTTTACGTTGATGACGTCGGTACTGGGTTGGATCTCACCCCTCTTTATTTACCAGACGGACCCGGCATGTATGACCGACACGTGTACATGGACCAACATAGTACACAGATCCAAAGGCTATCGCTCTACAAGCAGATCGCACTCTTCCAGGGCACCCGGAAAGCAGTGGCCATGAAGATCGGAGGCGAGGCAGCAGAGAAGTTCTTCAAAGAAGCCAGATACGTCATCGCTATGGGCAGCAACGATTTCACTAGCAACTACCTCTTGCCGGTCCACCGGTCCGCCTGGACTTACACCGACTCCTCCTTCGTCCACTACCTCGCGACGACACTGGACTCGCAGCTCAAGGTATGGAATCAACGCTAAGCCTAATTTACGTCGGTCAATTTCCATTACATCAATAGCTTCGCAGTCAATATATAAGATACACACACGCGCGCGCGCGCGCACGCACGCACCATGTATATCATTTTTTTACCGGTTGGATATCAACCATTGACGTGCAGCTGTTGTATGAGTTGGGAGCCAGGGAGTTGTACTTTGTTGGATCGGGACCCTTGGGGTGCATCCCACTTCGACGCATCTTGACGGCATCGGGTGGCTGCAGCGACAGGGCGAATGCGCTGAGCCGAGCCTTCAACAAAGCTGTGGGTCAACTCATGAGCGGCCTCTCCGGCGCCCTTCCCATTGCCACCTTCCGCTTTTGCGATCCATATGACACTGTTCTCAACATGGTCAATGATCCGGTTCGATATGGTAAACTTAATCTAAATGCAACAGCTCTAGCCCTGCAATAATATTGTTCGAGTTTCTTTGGAGAAAACCGTCGTTGACATTAGGCACTGGATGAATGGGGCCAGCGACTCAGAAATGCTTCGGTAGTACTGGCGCTCGTATCTTCTCATGCAAGGGTACAAACTGGGGTGTTAAATCTGCTTCCTAGTTCCTTTGGAATCCTTGTTAGGATCTATCAGTGAGACGAAGCCATTGTGTCATTTTATCTCTGATAATGCAAGGTTGGGACTTTGAGGTAGTGTTTGGTACAAGGATAGTGGGTGGATTTGGACTTGGTGTACGGGTTTGAGGTGGGCTTGGGGGGTTTCTGAGGGGGGAGGGGAGGAAGGAAAATTGGAGAGAGAGAGAGAGAGATAAAAAAAAAGTTTTTAATTTTTAAATTTTAAAAAATAATAACTATCTCATTAAAATTCACTAACTCTCTCACATCATTAACAAAATTAACATATTAATCATTAATAATATCATCCATTATTAAAATCTCATCAACTAAATACCTCCTACATTCATTTCACTTATATTCTATCCCGATATAATATTATTCCCCAACTAAACTTAACCTTTGAGAGCATTGAAGGGTAATTATATGGTATCATCCATCCGATCGATCGAAGTTTGACAGGTAAACAATAAGTAATGATGATGTCAGACTCAGTCAGCTTATGTAAGATAGACCCTTGCCGTTGGTTTTAAGAGTAAAACATAGCATACCCCTTGAGCTGTACATTACCGTTAACCAGGGGTGGACCTACATGCTGGAAGATGAGGCACGTACCCCCCTTCGAATTTGCTAAAAACGTTAAGATGTTCTTATCATTTTTTAAAGGTCAAGGGACTAAGAAAGGACGACCCTCGTGCAAAAAAATTAGTTTTCAAAATTGCTTATTAATGGCTTTGTCCCCCTGATTTCCTCTATTGGTGCATTGGTAAGTTAATTATTTGGTGATCCTCAGTTGGTACTTCAGCGTCTAGGCTCTATTTCTTATGGAACTCGATTTATTATATTCTACTTGCTTGTTCAATAGTTGATAGCCTGTCCTAAATTAATTGTACAATATTGGCTAACTGTAGGGCTCAACAATACGACCGACCCATGTTGCTCCATGGGAAACATACGGCCAGCATTGGCGTGTACTCCATTATCTACGCTGTGCTCGGACAGGAGCCAGTATTTGTTTTGGGATGAGCACCACCCAATCGACAAGGCCAACGAGACCATAGCCAAAGAGCTCCTTCGTCAGCTTGGAATCAAGCCAATCGATCCCTCATGAACATTTCCTCAGAGAGTCCATCCTTATAAATAGCACCATGCTCCGTAGTTTGTTTTTTTGTTACTAATAATTGATTTTTATTTTGAGTGTGTAAGATAGGGAGAATATATCAATCAAGAACGGGGTAACTAAAAGCCACAGTGGAATTAAGATTAGAAACTCGATCTCATTGACAGCTCCTTAAACGTCGGTGAAGCGTTTTCCTCTTCTAGTAAGGTAGAGAAAACACGAGTGCTGAGGATCCAAGTAATTAATTCTTGCTTTTGGATCACCATATGTGCTCAAGCATACTGTCCAACTAACTAATCCAAATTATGATGTTCAATTGGAATCTACGTGAATCGATAAAGTTTATTCAGTGACATTGTCGTCATCTTATGACGTTGAGTAATTTTAGACTTGCTACGTCTTGTTTGTAAGACTGTCTTCTTTGTATATTTTTTCATTTTCGTGTTCGATTTTCTACTATTTTATTTCCTTATTTGGAGTTTCTTTGTCCCTCGTGTGGTGGGAAGTAGTGTTCCTCATCCTTGCGATAGGAGGAGTTTAGGTTTCTTATCTCTTTCCCTTAAGAGATCAACATTCTTGTAATCATCTTATTTTTTTTTAATAAAAAATTTATGTTAAAAAAAAAGCCTAGAATAAACAAGTAAAAAAGTATAAGCCCAATAGGCTCAAGGTGACTAAGACTTCTTATTAGAATTCACTTAAATTAATGAGACAAGTTGGAGCCTAGATTTTAAAATTGTTGAGATTATCTAGCCAAAACTGACTCTACTGAGAAGGGTTTAATTTACTTTGATTCGAAAAGGATTGATATATATATATATATATATATATATATTAAGAATTATATAATAGCATCTAAGATTAAATTCTCTTTCGAATGCTGTCCCTTGACTAACATCTCCATCTCATTGGACAAGCTAAGTCTAATCTTAACAAGGCTAAGTTTGAATCTATTTATGAGCTCATCAATAACTGGACTCCTTAATAAGTTCATGAACTAGCTCGAGCAGATGAACAAGCTTAGCCTAAACCCAAGCCAGCCTAATCAAGTTGAATGAAAGAAGCCTAATTTTGAGATTTAGCACATTTATGCTCAACTTGTCGGATTAAGTAGAAAATCCTAGGGTGGGGGAGGTTACATCCAATAATATTGGTGATAACCATAGGAAGAGAGGATGACTAGATTCACATATTAAAAATATGATTTCAATATTATGCCACACACTCTTTTTATACCTGCACTATTTGGGTTCATGAATGCAGTTAAGTTGAAAATTGATTCAAATAATTTTCAGAAACCAATGGTACTAGGCACAACTACAAATATCTAACCAAGTGTAATGAGATGTAGGTAGCATGTCAATCTACTTCACAACTACGAGAGCTATTGCTTATGATGCACGAAATCAAAAGAAAAGCTTATTGGTCACTGAACTTTGACAACCATGAGACATAGGAAATCTTGAAGAGATTGACACTCTTGCACTACATGCTTGATCCTCCATGAAAGTTTTTGTATGCCATTAATTTGCCTTACAAGTGTCACTGCATCATGCATAATGGTGCTGTGATTGTAAGCCAATTTCAAGGTTAGATGAATGCCTTCATGAATCGCCCAAGTCTCAACTTCAATAGAGTTGCTAATTTCCAACCTCATGGCAGAGGCTTCAATGACTTCTCCACTTTTAGAAACAAGAATGGCAGTAGCTACTACATGAATCGAGCACATTACTACATCAAAATGAAGCAAGCTCCCACGTGAGTCCACACTAGTCACTAATTGCTAAATAGTAGGATTGCTATTAGAGATTAGAGTAACCTCATTGACCACTTGACTTGCATAAAGTTTTAGCATGGCAGTTGCGATTAGAAGAGACCCTTCCTCTAATCACCTCACACTTATGTAGCCATGGTGCATGGACCACATAGAATGGGAGGCGACCATTAGTATTAGAAGTCTCCAATTTATCACTCACCTAACATACACTCGATCAATCCCCTTCCAATTCTTCTACTCGCACACCAAAGGCAAACCATACAACCCTCACAAATGTACATTGGGGAAATATATGAGAGGTGTCTTCACTCCTTGCTTTACGCCATACACATACATCTTCCACATTTGGAATCCTCTGTGCTAGTAAGGACCTCACCATTAAAGAGCTCTACAAACAACCTTCCACATAAAAATCTTGGTCCAAGGTGAAATCTTTAACTTCTAGATCTTCTTGTAATATTGTGTCACCTCCTAGGGATAAGTTTGATCCCTGGCATAATGACCAAGAAGGCTTTGATAGGCAGGCTCGATTGTGAAGTTGCCTTTGGGATTTCCTTTCCAAATCAATTCATCCTACTTGCTCTTGTGAATGGGGGTATTTCTAATGCTAATCACTAGTTCCTCACTAAAGATACTATTCAGGAAGTTCTCATCCCATCCATCTCTTATCTCCTTCAATATCTCGCTAACATGAGAGGGAAGTGCTTGTGTTGCATTGATAGGAACAATTGAGCCAGTACAATCTCTAGCCCAATCATCCCTCTAAATGTTTGCTTCCTTCCCATCTCCAATTAACCATCCGACTCTTGCAAACAACCATCCTTGTATAGATGCAAGGCTTTCATAAAAGAAGATTCACCAACTTTAGGTTGATACTCCCAAAAGGAAGAATTAAGGAAATATTTGGGGTCTTCAATTGGGATTGCCATACTTCTTCAGTTAGAAATTTCCAACCCAAGAAAGACTGATTAGAAGTCTTAGTAGTTCTAAAGTCCAATCCAACTATATGCTTTGGTATGCACATTGTTGTCCATGATTTGGGATAAAAATGCTTTTTCTCCTCATCAAATCCCCACCAAAAATTCTGTGCTATTCTATCAACTTCCTTACAAAGTTTCTTGGGGAACAAATGAGTGAACATGAGATGGTTTGGAATAGTCAGTAGAGATGATTGAATGAAAATAGCTCTATCAGCTTGAAAGAGAGCATGTCCTTTCCATCTGACCAACTTTTTCTTGCATTTGGAGACCACCAACTCTTTGCCCTTCTACCCTTTAGGTCCTGCTATGGGATTGCCTAGATAAACATTATTGTCTTCCATGCCCTTCACTTGTAACTCATCCTAAATTGCCTTTTTGTTACATTCCACTACTCCTTGCCCAAAATAAACTTTGGATTTGGCAAAGTTGACCCTCTGACTTGAGCATTTTTCATACGTACCTTCAATATAGGTTTCAGTTCCTTAACCTCCTCCAAGGAGGCTTTTGCAAAAAGAAGTGTATCATTTACAAACATTAAATGTGCGATAGAAGGGGAGTTTTAGGAAAGTTTGAATCTAGAGATAGCTTTAGATGTGAGAGAAATAGAAGGGAATGAGATAAAAACTCATAGCATAAAATGGATAAGGAAAAAGAGGGTAGCCCCCTTGACTCCACACAATGGAAACGTGGCTTTAGTAATGTTGTCATTAATCAAAAGCTTAAAAATTGTTGAATGACAGATACGTTTGTCTCATGATTTATTGTTCTGAAGCTACGTCATCTACTTTGTAGTTCTATTTGATATGGAACCATTGCGACTTAAGAATCAACGGAAAATATTGCAAAACCTTTTTAGCTTGCTTTTGACCTCTTGTATTTGCAGAATTATCTTCCTTACACCTTCCTTTATTGCACCGTGGGCAACTAATCATGTCTGTGTATTCCTTTTTATATAGCACACAGTCATTCAATGGGCATCAACCTTCTCGCTATTCAGATCAAGTACACAAAACTGTTTCTCAGCATCATACCATGACTCAGGAAAATCTTCAGGATTTTCAACAGCTCTCTCTCCTATGAACTAAAGAATCTCAGATGTTAATTTCGATATTACTTTGTTCATAACCTTAATCTGAAACATTTCTAGAAGAAAAGACAACCTAGATATGAAATTGATTCTAAAAGTAATAGATTCCTTTGTTGCCCTAAATGCATCATAAAATTGACATTAATTTCTTAATGTAACTTCTACATCTACATTCTCAGCATTCGTTGTTCTTATTTCATTTAGCATCTCTTTAATTTGATCACCTTCGATATTGTCAATATGCTTCTCAACATCCTCTCCATGCGACTTCTTTTGTGACTTCCTCTCCATGTGCAGTCCAAATGGTGTAATGCTACCACTATTAATGCTCTTATTTCATCTAGCATCTCTTCAATTGATCACCTCCAATATTATCAATATGCTTATCAACATCTATTGTATTCCATTTGACTTCTTCTCCATGTGCAACCCAAATGATGTAATACTGTCATCACTGTTACAAATTATGTATTCGAATGCAGTCTTTTGGTTGTGGATAAATGCATTCATACATCATCTACATGGACAAAAAATCTTCTCAAAGAAATCTCTTTGTCTCTGTTACTTTTTATCATCATGGAAGGCTAATCAAGGAACGAAAGCACTCCATTATCATATTGGTAGTAATCTAAATTCTTCAAACTTATCTAAAACTTGTCTATGGTAACCTACCGTTTAAAGTAAATCATCTACAAGTTAGAAAGAGTCAAGGACAATGTGTGTATTTTGATTAATTGAAATGACCTTTCCAAGGACTATTCAGAGTTTTTCTGGAAAGTTAAGGGTGTGAACGTAATTTTTAACCCCCTGAGTTCGGATGTGTGGGCCTTGCGGGAACAAGAAAGGATGGCGGGAAAGTTTCCACAATTTTTCCCTCTCTCTCTCTCTTCCCACTCACACACCCACGCACACATGCACGCACACTTTCCTCTCCCTCACCAAAACCCAAACCCACCCTCCTTATAAAACCCCACCACCCTCTCCATCTTCACACCCTCACCACCACCTCCACCTCCTTCCCATGCAGCCGGCGACCACCACCAATAGCCTTCCCACCTTCACTTGCGGCCACATGTGAAGGAGAGGAGCTCGCAAGGGGGGGAGAGTGAGGGCGTGGGAGAGAGGAGAGAGCTCGGGGAAGCTCGAGTGTGCGCATTCGGAGGAGCTCGAGCAAAAGAGCTCGCGCACGGGGGAGCTACAGTTGCAGCCGCGAGGAGCTTGGAGATGCGAGGACCTTCAAGGAGTCCAGGGGTGTGAGAGGGAGGAGGCACGGCCGGAGTGTAGCCGCGTGAGCTTGGACGAACACCTGCGAGAGGAGAGGAGGCCGCAGGAGGAGGATTCGCAACCTCCTGCAACAGCTGCTATGGGCAAAGCTCGCGAGAAGATGAACACCGCGAAGAAGTTCTGCGTACTGGATTTTTTCAGTATCAGACGTCTGGAGTATCTGCCAGATGTTTGGAGAAGCAGCGGACGTCCAGGGCTGAAGCCAGACGTCTGAAATTTCATGAAGTGCCGAGGTATGAGTCATGTACGCTTATGCATGTGCGTACGTGAATACATAACGTTGCGTTGTCATTGTTTAAACCTGCGAATGCATACGTAGGTACAGGTCTTGGAAAGGCGTGCAAGCATGCTCTTCGAGGTACTTTAGGACTTCTGAACGTCTCCACAAACGTCTGATAGTCATATTGGACGTCTGGACGAATCGACAGACATCTGGAAGGACCCAAGACAACTACAAAAGGGTTTCAGATGTCCGCCAGCAATGCAGGAACACAAGGTGAGTTACTAGCGTCGTTTAAAACATCTAGGTTTAGTCCCAGATGTTTGATTTCAGTTTGTATGCATGTTTTTGGCCCGTTCGGGGCCCAAACAAAGTTGGATTGAAGCAAACGAAATACCATTGTTCTCCACTTGAGTTTCTCTACATGTTAGTGTCAATTATACACCATTTTGAACTTATCTGATGTGACTTATTCACTGGAATAGGTCTCCAGCTTGTAGCATGTTCGGGGCCTACGGAGACGACATGATTTGTGTTGCAGGCCCTCATTCCACCTGTGAATCCCGGTAGAGTAGTTTATTTTAATATTAAGATTTAAATAAGTAAAGTGCATGTTTAGAATAACTTGATTAAACCCTAGGATGTGAAATGAACCCTAAGGCAGAAGCAAATGAACATTGCTTGAGCTGCATTGTCTATTTTGAGATCCCTGTTAAACCCTAATTGCTAGAAATTGTATGGATACATGATGTGTTACTTCTTCAGTTGTAAAAATATGAGTTGCCTGTTATATGAATGAGAATCAGAAGATGAACAACAAGATATGCATGTTGAGAAATGAAATGAAACAAATACGAGCATAAATTCTACGGGGAATTAGGAGAACTCCTGTATACAGAAAGAATCTTGTAAGTAGATGGGAAGTGAGCTGGCCCTTGTGTACACAGTACCAAGGAGAGCAACTGTCCCTTTAGTGTAGAGGGGAGCTAGCTGCCCCTTTGGGTTCAGATTCGGGGTTAAGACTAGTCACTCTACACCGACTCCTATTTGACCCTCATATATGTGGTACCGATGTAGCTACTTAGTGTAGGGAGGGAGCTAGCCACCCCACGCGTCCCGAGGTTAGGACTAGCCACCCTACACCAACTCTTGTTAAGCCCACTAGGCAAAATGGGATAGTCGAACGAGGGTACGTGGACTATAGAGAGGCGAGACCTCTGTTCTGAGAGGGCAAGGCCCTGTGCTGTTTCGTGCTTACTTTTAGGCATACCCGCTTGCGGAAAGGACTGATCCCGTGCTAGTGAAGGGTAGCTACCTATACACTTATCGCACATGCCATAGTCAACGCTACGTCGTAACTGTGATCTCGGGGTGGTTGACTGAGTGTAGGACTACCACGGGGGACTCTCCAGACCAGGAGAGCACCACGTGTAGATCCTACATCACGGAAAAGATTGCGATCAAGATCGTTCCCCTAAGGGACAGACAAGATCAAGAAATGAATGGATCCTAATAGAATAAACTAATCAGAACCACTTAGTTGAGCTAAATGGAAATGAATGGTTAATTAGTTGTTGTTCTTATGTAAATTGCACGTAAATAGCTTAACCATCACTCTACTCAGTGTTAGTTGACTATGGATTTTATAACCTTATTCAGGTCAGGGAATTGAGCAGCCAACACCACCGATTGCAAAAGGAGCTAGGCCCAGTCGAACCCAGCCATAGTAGTTGTCACCTCTTTGTTTCCGAACTTTCTATCATAGTGGTGAGTACTCTAGTATGTAATAATGTTTCTGTTATATTTCCGCTTTATTTTCCGCTGTTGTAATTATGATGGCATATAATATTGTGAGACATTTCGTTCTGTTTCCTTTACTACCTCATTTCTTCTTAGTTACATTGCATGTGTGGTTGTGAAATATTTTCTGCTTTTAGTTATTTCTCGTTAGACGACTAGGTTTTGAAATTAGTCGAGACGAGCCGGTCTCAAATCTTATAGGGATCTAAGATCGGATCGTAACATTAACATTTCCACTTGTATTCCCCAACTTATACCCCATAGGTTAGAATTTCTATTATTTGTTCTCATGTGCATGTAAATATTTACAAGTATATCTATAAAGTAATAACAAAAGAAATTCAACACAAATAAACAACCTTAAACATCAAACAGATATACATGACATACATTCAAAATCTAATTAACTTGTCTAATTCCAAAAATAATTTCTTAGGGCTTCTTGCCCCTATATTACGAAAATTTTTTCAAATATAAAATGACAACACAACATCAATATAGGCACATCCCACATAATAAGCATTCACAAATAATAGGTGAGCATATCTCACATTTCATTTATATCATTTTCTATTTGTACCTGTAAAAATAAATAAAGAGAAGGGAAGGAGAATCTTTTGGCGAGGTTTTGACATGTTCGAAGTATCAAATAGATTTTAGATATACTTGATTATATTTCATATGCAAGATAATCTTCTTCGAGAGGATTAGTTTGCATCTATTTTATCTTTAATGGTCATTTATACTCCACTTTACGTAACTGTGCTTCAAATATCTATTATTTTGTTGATACAAGTTTTTATTTTGGTTCTATATTTTACTCATCGAATGTGCGCGTTTTCATGATATTTGCTATGTCTGCTAAATCTCTTTCGTTTATGGTCGGGATGAATAGAAGACACGTGCTTAAAGAGTGAGATTTTCCTCGTAATTCACTAAAATCCAAGTTCACTTGTACTCTTAGGTTCAATTTCTAGGAGATATTCTAAGTCTAGGTCTTAGGAAAAGTGTTCTCACGGTCGAACTCAAAAACCTCTATCTTCATGATTGACCCCTCGTCACCATCACCATATGGTTCCGATTTTGTTCGCCAACAAAGGTGTCGTCAAGGTTGAACATGATTGGAAGGGTGACTTTACCAACGTAAGAAAGTAACGTAGGGAGTACATGAAGAAAAACGGATCAAAAACCATCTGAGGATTGTTGCTCCGCGGTGAAGGGAAGTGACATCCCATGCATGCATTTGCATGTATGCTACACTAGAGATAGAGAAGCTCATGGATATGGATGAGGCCGTGGTTGCCCTCCTTTGTTGTATAGTGGCCACTGGAACCAAATGTGGAAGAATGATACTTTAATTGGATTAAACTATATCCTAAATGGACCATCTAATTTTGTTTGGTCGATTGTTGCCCTTAGGCTTCATGTTGCTTTAGTGGTATCTAATTCGTTCTTTGTTTGTTGTACTTTTCAAGTTACACCGTTCAGTGGTCATAGCAAGCTGAAGCTATAAACTTAAAGTAGTTTATTTATATATATGTATTAGTTGAAGCAATGCTGGATGTGGCTAGAAAATACCAACGAACTTCAAACATCCTTGATCCTTGGAATAAACTCATGGTATATTGCGAAAAGTTGTCTAGCTTTCGGCGACTTTGATGTTGGGAACTTTTCAGTGAGCGCTTATAACTAGTTTTCTCAGAGATCCGTGCCTCTATTTTAGCGGAATGATACAACATCGACTCTTCTTTGAATCTTTCTGCAATGAGATGGCTTAACTCTTCAACATTTAATTAAGCTAAGATTAGTTTGTTACGACAACAGACAATACATGTGAAGATTAGATCAATTTTATTCAGAAAAATTTGGGAGAGGTGTCAAAGCAGGCTAGAATGGGCTTTATCTAATAACAAAGATAATTATAGCTATCAGAAAATGTTAAACCGCCATCAAGATTCGCAAATCACATTATAGTTAATCTAAATCTAAGTCTAATCCACAACATAACTAATGTAGTTCACAAATTACATTACAACGATCACATATTTTCTCAAGAAAAAAAAGAGAGAATAAACATGCAACGTTTAGGTGAGGGTTGTGGGTGATGGTGGTCGGAGAGGGGGAATGAAAGGGTTGGTGGTGGGGTGGCTGCCGGTGGCAATGGCAAGCAGGGAGGCGGAGGTGGTAGTGGTGGGAGGAGGAGGACTAGATGGAGTGATGAGAGAAGGTGGAGGAGGAAGGGGGATGAAGGTTGGTGGTAGGGGCGGTGGTGAGGACAAGGGGTGGCGAAGGAATGGAGGAGGAAGGTAAGGAGTTACCTCATTTTGGTGACGGTTACAAAGAAAATTGTCACTCAAAGGATACAAATAATTATTTTTTTTTATTTTTCACAACAATTCTAAAATAACTATTACTAACATGCTTTTGACAATAGTTATAAAACTATTGCCCTTCCAAGAGATATGCTTAAAGTGACCATTGATGATAGTTTTATTCTAAATCGATGCTAAGCTTACTATTAACAACAATTTAAGATTTGTTGCTAATATTGACAATGATTCTCAAATTGTTGCCATTATTGTATTCAATAAGGCATCTTGATGGACCTATTGGTGACGGTTTTGACAAAGCCATCGCCAATAGTGACTATTCACAAGAAAATAATCCCTATCGGGGTGTCTTTTAGTAGTGAGAGTGTTGGAGTTTATTAGTGTTATAGTTAATATTAGATTTTTTTTAGTTGTTTCATTGGAAGGTGAAGTGGGGTTAATGTGATAAGCAATTAATATATTGTATATAGATATTTTAAGGTGACATTTCTTGTAAACGATGTCTACCCAATGACACTAGTCATCCTACTTCTTCCATGTCAAGTAACTCATGATGTTAACCTGCATCCAAGTAAAAGTTTATTGGGGTTTTTGGATGTAGCCATCCCTTAAATTAACTTCAGTTCTTTCAAAATTTAATGGGATTTTTGTATATATATCTCTACGAACATTTGCCAAAGCCATCGCCAATAGTGACTATTCACAAGAAACTAATCCCTATCGGCGTGTTTTTTTAGTAGTGAGAGTGTTGGAGTTTATTAGTGTTATAGTTAATATTAGATTTTTTTTAGTTGTTTCGTTGGAAGGTGAAGTGGGGTTAATGTGATAAGCAATTAATATATTATGTATAGATATTTTAAGGTGACATTTCTTGTAAACGATGTCTACCCCATGACACTAGTCATCCTACTTCTTCCATGTCAAGTAACTCATGATGTTAACCCACATCCAAGTAAAAGTTTATTGGGGTTTTTGGATGTAGCCATCCCTTAAATTAACTTCAGTTCTTTCAAAATTTAATGGGATTTTTGTATATATATCTCTATGAACATTTGCCAAAGCCATCGCCAATAGTGACTATTCACAAGAAACTAATCCCTATCGGCGTGTTTTTTTAGTAGTGAGAGTGTTGGAGTTTATTAGTGTTATAGTTAATATTAGATTTTTTTTAGTTGTTTCGTTGGAAGGTGAAGTGGGGTTAATGTGATAAGCAATTAATATATTATGTATAGATATTTTAAGGTGACATTTCTTGTAAACGATGTCTACCCCATGACACTAGTCATCCTACTTCTTCCATGTCAAGTAACTCATGATGTTAACCCACATCCAAGTAAAAGTTTATTGGGGTTTTTGGATGTAGCCATCCCTTAAATTAACTTCAGTTCTTTCAAAATTTAATGGGATTTTTGTATATATATCTCTATGAACATTTGCCAAAGCCATCGCCAATAGTGACTATTCACAAGAAACTAATCCCTATCGGCGTGTTTTTTAGTAGTGAGAGTGTTTGAGTTTATTAGTGTTATAGTTAATATTAGATTTTTTTTTAGTTGTTTCGTTGGAAGGTGAAGTGGGGTTAATGTGATATGCAATTAATATATTATATATAGATATTTTAAGGTGACATTTCTGGTAAACGATGTCTACCCCCATGACACTAGTCATCCTATTTCTTCCATGTCAAGTAACTCATGATGTTAACCCACATCCAAGTAAAAGTTTATTGGGGTTTTTGGATGTAGCCATCCCTTAAATTAACTTCAATTCTTTCAAAATTTAATGGGATTTTTGTATATATATCTCTATGAACATTTGCCAATTATGTCAATACCCTCGTAAAGTTGATATTTATATTCACGCCCCCAAAAAATTTCACAATTAGTTGTAAGGTGACTAATGGTGCGGAGGAAGGAGGGAGCTGACGGTAAGGAGGAATCGGGTTGCGTGTTGTAAGGTGGGGAAAGAAGACAATTCCTATTCACGTGTTTTTTAGCGGCGACAGTGTTGGAGTTTATTAGTGTTATAGTTGATATTAGGTTTGTTTGTAGTTGTTGTGTTGGCAAGTGAAGTGGGGTTAATGTGATAAATAATTAGTATATTATGTCTAGATATTTTAAGGTGACATTTCTGGTAAACGATGCCCATCTCATGACACTAGTCATCCTATCTCTTTCATATCACGTAACCCATAGTATTAACCTACATCCAAAATGCAGCGTAAAAGTTTATTGGGGTTTTTGGATGTAGCCATTCCTTAAATTGATTTTAGTTCTTTCAAAATTTAATGGGATTTTTATATATGTATCTCTATAAATATTTGCTAATTATGTCAATACCTTTGTAGACTTGATATTTATATTCATACCTCCAAAAAGATTACACAATTAGTTGTAAGGTGACTAATGGTGTGGAGGATGGAGGAGGGAGCTGATGGTAAGGAGGAAGGGTTGTGTTGCATGGTGGGGAAAGAAGAAGAAGGGGGCACGGGTGGAGAGAAAGTAGGGGACAACCATGGGTGGATGAAAGGCGGGGTAGAGGTGTGGACATAGGTGGCAACCGAAGAGTTGCTTTGCACGTGGTGGAGCTACATAGAGTTCCGACCTTTGACATGCGATGGGTGAAATGTGTGAAGGAGTTGCGCACATGGGAGGTTCTCGACACCATCGAGGCCACTAGCTAGGAGGTGTAGCATGAGATCGAAGTGGATGAAGGGGGAGGAGATGGGGAAGAAAAAGGAAAGAAAGAAAAAAAGTTAATGAAAATATTGATGTAATTTTCTACATTTGTGCTGCTAAAGTTAAAAGGTGTTATAGGTAGATTACCTCAAATCTAACAACAAATTAATTTGGGAGTATGACCATATTTGATTAAGAAGTTTGTGAGGATATAGATGTAAAAGTTGAGTTTATAAATGTATAGATATAAGTTAAAATGTTTTATAAGATTACATATGTAAAAATCCCAAATTTAATTGGCTGTTGCGTTGGTTGTTGCCGGCCAAATGAGAGGGCTCACTTGGATGGACACAAACACAAGCAGTTCCGCTGCCTCTAACTTTCTCAAATAAACTAATGCAATATTATTTGATGTCAATTAGATGGACATCACATTTTCTCTCGTGTCTCTCTCACTGAGGCTATTTTTTGTTTTGGCATTTATCGTGCATACATGGTACATCAAGAAAGAGTAGGAAAGCTCGTCACGACATGACCGACCAGTGCTGAGTTCACGACATTGACTTCAGCAGTGGGGTCATCCATTTGAATTTTGCGTTACACTAATCAAGAGATTATGTGATGCACTTTCTAATTTACTCGAGGGACAATCCAAGAAATTCTAGGTTATCAAAAATTTAAAAAAATAATAATAAGAAAGAGCTGGGAAAAGAACTTTAGGGGGGAAGATCGCCTGAGTGGCCGTTGCTTATGTTGTATAATTAGCTGCTATGTATCGGGGATTTTGACGTAACATTGGAGTTAAAAGGACAAGGACGGAGGAGAATTCACTCGTCTCCCTAACTTTATCCCTCGCTTGAATCTGATGGAGTTAAGCTTCTCACGACAGGTTTTTAAACTGGACGAAAGCCTAAATTCCACGTACATGAAAGACTTGATAGGGCTTCGGTTACACCCAAATGACACGCCTTTCCGTTTTCGTACATGAAAGACTTGATAGATGGTACGGTCCATCCATACATATGATGAATCACCCTGCGCATCTGCGTGTGATTCTTACGTAGACGCTCCTGTTTGTTTATTTTGTTTATATTTTTTTAACATCCGATACAGTACGTTGAGTCTTTCTCTCTAAATTTTGTTTTCTTATATTTTATTTTTCTTATATGATAATATTTAGCGTATGTATCAATTTTGAATTTTATCTCTACTTTCGATATCTCTATCTTGTATTCTTTCATGGAAGATAAATATCACGTATGTTTATATATGAGAATATAATAATATATATATATAAAATCATATAATGTAAGATATTGATTAAAAATTAAAATATATCAAATAATATATTTTATAATTTGTGTTATTTTTTTTATTTTTGATCGATATATTTTTTTTTTCATTAATCAAAAAGTAAGATATATCAAGTAATATATTTTTCAATATGTAATATATTAATCGAAAATCAAAATACATCAATTAAAAATTATATTAAACTTTTATATAATTAATTTTTATGCTCTTACGTTAACGCACATGTCAAAAATTTATTTGTTAATATTGTGACAATGTTAACACAAAAATCAAAGGAGGCCATAGTAATTCAAAGCTTCGTGAGGGTGAACAAAAGGAGTTTTCTGATATTATTAAAAAAGCTTATGCAACCGTAAAAATCAAGTGACTACGTAACGATTGGATGTGTTAGATGAAAAAGTTAAATTATTACGGATAAGATAAATAATAAAATGAATAATGATAATAATATTTTTTAAATTGATTATAATGTATATAATCAGAAGAGTTTAGTGCTGGAGATTTTTGGAAAAAGGAACAGCAGCTCCGGGCATCTTACGAGGAGAAACGTTACCACGAAGAACTTTATCTATTTCAACATTTTAGGCACTTGTGGATTTTCGAAGGTGATTGGAAGCCAAAATTTTATTCACTCTGTGCTACACTTTATTTAATCACATCATTTCGCAAGACCAATCAAATTTTTTAAATGGCAAGCAAATTATTGATAATGTCACTGCAACAAAAGAGATCCATCATTCGATGAGGATAATAAAGTGGAAAAAAAGAACCATGGCTTTCAAATTAGACATGAAAAAAGTGATAGAAATTTTTAATGTCAACAAAATTATGATTAAATCTGATTATAAATAAATCAGATCAATGGGTTTTCAATCCCAAGAAAAAATTGCCTTCCTCAAATCATCAATAAAAAAATTTACCTGAATCCGTCGCTGTCGAAAGATAGAGGAAGCAGAGTTGTTCTTCTTCTTGATCATTGTGAATCTCTCAGCGATGGTGGTGCGTCTCCTTTCTCTATGACTTTGGAACTTCCAAGAGTGCAGAGAATATTACAATAAAATATACTTATAGTGATGGCTTTTGAGGATAAAATTGAAGGTTATGAGGATAGATTTTAGGGTAGTGACGAAAAGTCTATCCCCAAAAATTTATCCTTCAAATGAAGGTCACTAAAAGATTTTGGGATAGATTTTTCACCTTCAAAAGTATTATGACAGAAAATTGGTCACAATAGATTATACACAAAAGAATGTGACGACTTGGCATTTAATTTATTTAGGGATGAATTACTCTGTCTCTACAAGTTTTAGGAATAAAAACATGTACCCCTCGTAATCTTTTAAGGATTATGTAACTGTAAATGTTACTTATTAAGATAAAATATCAAAACATTCTTAATTATAGTAATACATATAACATGCATGGATAGCTTGACAAAAGTAAACTTTGACAATGGACATCATTTTTATTGAAATGAAAATACAAAGTACTTGTTATAATGTTGTGAAGAAATTACAAAAAAGAACAATAAAAAAATATATCATAATACAAAAGAACACTTAACTTTTTTTTCCTTCTTTACGATAGAAGTTAAAACTATTCCAATCTAACACCATGAAAAAACTTAAGAAGAAAGTCATTGCTTTCGCAAAGGATCTTCCTCTACTCTGATATCTACATTAAACAAATAAGCACCACTCTCCAGATCTTTGGCACTGGCTGGTGAATTTATCATTCCACTCTCCAAATCCCACTTAGTTTGTTATCTACCATAACCCGTGGAGGGCAGCCTTCAACCAGCACCTCTTCCTAAGGCTGAAAATCTGTTGTTGCTTTGGTTAGGATGCATCTCTCTATCATTATAATAATGTTGAGCAGCAAGATTAGGCGTGTATGCCTGGGCTTGACAAGACTTGTAGGCATTATAAGCAAAATGAGATGGGACAACATTACAACCATCGTTATCTAAGCATTGTTATAAGCAATATACAAAAACTAATCTCGTGTGCACCATGATATGCAGACAACTCTACCTTACTAGCAAGCATATGTGGACAATAGGACAAGCTAGAGCTTCTTCTATTTTCCCTCCTAGCACGCTACCATGTGTATCAATATGAAAGTGAGTCAATATATACATGCTATTAGAACTCACCATGATTGATGAATAGTAAGAAAATGAAAGAAAAAGTTATCATGCCAACACCTGCAACTATTTTCATGAAATCATAGGAAGGGCACATCAAAACCTTGACTATTAGGTGGTTTTTTGCAATCTATTTGCCGATGTCAAGTTTATAAGCATACATATGTAACATGAGGTATGATCATATGAAAAGTCTTAATGACATGTTTGCTTATGTGTGCTTTTTTTTTTTTTTTGTGGAAGCAAATGAAACAACTACATATTGTCTAAAGAGTCAAAAATGAAAAATACATGGAGAATTAAATAGCAGGTGAGGACCTTCTTGCCAGATACATCGGTCAAACATGAAAAGTAGTTTAAGTTAACTTAAATCACATGGTGGATCAAGAGGCATGAACATGATGGGTGTAATGAAAGAATTTACTTTAGGCATCGATAAGCATGGGGACCTCGATACTGGTTCACATATGGGATAGAAAGAACTTACTTTAGTGCAACCATGGCCTAGAGATTTTGCTGGTGGATGGCTCCTTTATAAGTTGATCCCACCTAATGACGTAGGTGATACCAAAGAACCGCCCAGCCGATCTATCTCAGGAACGCTATCAGTTAATGAGAAACCAAATAGTCTACAACTCCTTGGAAGGGTAGAGGTACAGTTTCTCTCATCCTTGGAATCTACAAAAATAAATAAATTAGGTGCAAGAATGATGCTATAACTAGGATGATACACATCTCCAAGAAAAAACCAAAAGAAAAATTCTCTGACATTCAATAGTGTAGACCCCTTCAAGGAAAAATAGAATGATTTGCTAACCATTAGCATCACCTTTAGCATTGTTGTCATTCTCTCTGACCTTTTTATACTTGTAACCCTGTTCCAAGATGATGTTGCGATTCTGACATTCAAAACAAATTAATAAGTTACTGGAACTGATAAATCAATGAACCAACATAAATGTCTTCCACTCAAACAAAAGTTTCTTTCTGAAATAGACATATAGAACGAAGCAGAGGTACTTTCATTAATTAACATGAACATGAAGGCAGCATTAGGATAAAGGTGGAAGGGTTTCTCCTTTGGCAGTACTTTGGCCTTTATTACAACATGCTTCTTGATCTGAATTATTTCCATCTTTACCTTTTCAGTCAAGTCAAGAGCTCCACTGGTGATTGTAGTTTCGTCATGAGTGAGTTCTCCACCTCTACCTGCTTGCATTAGCAAATCAACTGTTAGGACAAATTCCACACATGCAAGGACATCAACAAAGGAAATAAGCATTTTGGGCAAGTAGCAAATATACAAAAAGTATGGTAACCTCCCTCTTGACCATGGATTGAAACCAGAACTTTTAACTGAGCCCTTCTAAAGAGAGCAGACTGGTTATGCACAAGGACACGATCAAGAACCTGAAATCAAGGTAGAACATTAGATTTATAATCCAAAATTTTATGAATGAGCTTGAAATGCATGGCTTAAATTATATTGGTATGGTGATATTAAAGTAAAAATAAACGGTTAAAAAGCAACTAGAGACATAGTATATAAATGACCTTCCCAACTGGATAAGCTAAGGGGTAGCAAATTATCATCAATATCCAAACAAGTCCAACCAAATTAGCTCCAACAGCTGAGCCGTATCTTGTACATATGGCTTGCGGAATCACCTGGGACATTACAAGAATTTTCATTAGCATGCGTGTGATCAAAAAGGAAGAGGCCACATTCTTAATAGATTTGGAGAACAGAGTTGTCGGCAACCTTGAGATTCATTCTCATTTGGATGAATGTTCTTTCTTGTTAAGATAAGATACTGTTGTAGGATGCTCCACTAACGACATAACGAGATGATCATAACAAACTGGCCAGGTAGGTGTTACTGCTTCCATATAAAGAACAACCAACTCTTCTGCATTTTGAAGAAAAATTCCTAGCTGCCATTAAAGAATGCCACAGAATGTCCTGGCAGCCACAAAACCTCTAGACCTTCCTGCCCGGCGTGCCTACCCTCCCTTCTTTAGTCCCATGGACCCAGCAGCCCCAGCAGCAGAAGCGAGAGGAGGGGAAGTCACTGTAGCAGCAAAAGCAAGAGCAGCAGCCGCAACACTACTAGCGGCTCCAGCAGCAACGGGAAAGGAGGAGAGGAGAGGAGAGGGGTGGTGTCTCGCCCTCTCCCTCTCCCTCTCCCTCTCTGATAGGGTTCGGTGACTACCAAGCAACATTACTTAGCTAAACATAAATTATATCAAAACCACCAGCAAGAAGGCACCAAAGACACCATCCATCAGAAGACGCACACAGCAACAATCCCATCATCATCAGAAGACGCAAAAGCACAAGTTGGTTTTACTGCAACCCGACCTCCTGCTCCATTCATGCAACCCAATAAAATCCACAACCTTTTTCCAACAAAGCAAACAACTTGCAAGCAATAACCCAAGTTTGAGGTTCGCGCACATACCTAAATACACTAGGTTGAACCACGGGGAAGAACTGGTGAAGCCTTAGGGAGAGTACTACCAAGTGAAGCCTCTCTTGAGTGGCAGAATCTGATGCCCATCCAATGGGCATGGGGCAAAGCGGTGGCGGTCGTGGCTCCATCGTCGGCAGGGAAGAACTGGTGAGTCACAACCTCAGGGGGAGGCGACGAGGGTGGGTGGTCTTCGCGGATAGAGCGTACAGGGGAAGGAAAGAAGAAGATATGGAGGTAGCGAGGAGGGGGTGGGGGGGCCTTGGAGAAGGAGGAGGAGGAGGCGGCGGGGAAGAGGCCACAGGTCGTGGGTGATAGATAAGAGGGGGAGTTGGAAGGCTTTGAGGAAGGGGAGGGTTTGTGTGGGATTTCGGTGGGAAAGTATACGAGGAGGTGGGTGATCAAGTTTTAGTGATCAAATATGGGTCTTAAACATAGTGATAACTTTTTGAGATGATTTTTTTTTGTCATTCATTTCTTTTTATCAACAAAAATAGATTTATCTTTAAAATGTGGTTGTCGAAAAGGTATTTTGTTGTAGTGGAAAGGGAGTAGAAGAAAGAAAAAATTGAATAGAGAGTTGACCACCTCTATTTTCCTTCTAAGGCCCGTATATCTTCTGCGATAAGGTGCAAGACACAAAACTCGTCTAACTCTTCACATATCCTCGGGAACTGATGAGGGGGAAAAAGTGTCATTGGATCTAAAACCCCACACCCGACCTGGCAAAGGATCCGGCGACCCGGACACGCAGTATACAGGCGGAACCAGATCCCTATCTTGCTTGAGGTCAACCGGATCCCTAGTCAACACCAGCCCGATCTGCCAGAAAATCCTGTGCAGCCTGGGCAGAAGATAGGAAATGATGGGTTTGACAACTTGTATCCTGACAGCTATCACATAGCATGACATATAGGGGCACTAGAGCCTATTAATGGGAGTTTTCCCTATGTTATAAAAAGAGAGGGAGACCTCTAGTAGGGGGGTGATGATAACGTCATCATGAGTCATAACTAGCTTTAATTAATCAGAATTAATTGACAAATGCTTCTACAAAATTGCCCGAGAGCCATAACTCACTGGACATCCATTCTGAGAGTAATATATTAAAACAGGGTTAATTCTGCAGTTTTAACAGCATATCATAAATGCAGAGTAATCACGGGATTTTTCATGGGTTAATCTAAGGTTTAATGAAGCATTAAAATATAATAAGAGGATCCACACAAACAAAAACAAGGTTTCACGTACTTCGAGAACTGATAAAGCACCCAAAACCCTAATTTCAGACCTGCTTAAATAACAGAGATTCTAGTTAGGATAAATTTATCTAAACCTTCTAAAATTCATAAAAAAATATTCCATGAGCTTTGGTATCCTTGATTTGACCCTCTAAAACTATTTTAATCTTAAACATAGACACAAACACAATTCTACCCAAATTTGAGTTTTTACATAAATTGCCCAGTCAAACTTAGTCAAAATTGAAATCCAATTCCACCATCAAATTCCTTGGCTCCAAATTAGGTTTGTACCAAAATTTGGGCCTAATCAGAGTTCATCTTGACCAAGTTTGTATTTTAGTCCACTCAAACTCTTTCTCTCTCACATACGCCCCTAGCTTTTGAAATCCTTGCAATCAGGTCCCTAGGTTTTTCATCATTCTTTACAGTTAGGTCCCTTCTGCCATTAGCGTGAACAAAAGCTTCACCGTTGAGATTTGAGCGAGGATTTCTCGCTCGATTCTCATCAAACACTCCCAAAATTGAAAGGAAAATTCTTTGAGTAATTCCCTTCCAAATAAACTCCGCCATGGACCTTAATTCCTTCCCAATCTCCCATGCGAACGCATGGAAGATGTGGGTATCCTATGTGCGTGAAACGCTCGAAGCTTGAAAGCTTCTTTCCAAGTTTGGAACTCCTCTCTTAGGCTATAAAAGGACTCAAGACAAGAATCCTTTCTTCCTTAGCTAGGTTTAAGACCAAAACAAGTCTTTCTTCTCTCCCCTGGCGGATTCCGACCTACTCTCCGGAGGCCCTCTGAACCTCCCTCATCCGCACCTCCAATGGTCAAATTGGAAGCGCATCGATCTTCCTCATCTTCCTCTGGCGGTGGCCAACCAAAGCCTCGACGTCTTCAACCCTTTCTTCGCCATTGCTCATCCACTGGAGTATTCTCCTTCTCCAATGCTGGCCAATCAAAGCTGGCGCCAACTTCTTCCCTGTCGTCCATAATTAGGTTCACACACTCTCTCTTTCTCCCTAGGTTCTATCTATCTCTTTCTTTCCTTAAATCGATCGACAACCACGCCTCTCCCCCCTTCGTCTTCTTCCGCTCCGGCAAACCTTCGGCGAGATTATGAGCTCACTACACCACACCACTCGCCTCGCCACAACTCCCATAAGCATCGCCATGATCCTCACTTCAAGAGCCCTCTACCAATTTCATATTGCATCCACCCAAACACTCCAACCACCAACCCACCTTAACACCTTCACCTCCAACTTCGCACACCCTCCACACACATGCTCACGCCACGCAAACACGACCACCACCTTCGCCATCACTTGGCAATCCTTTTGAGCGCATTTGACGTGGTTCTAAGGCCGTTCTTTGTGTTTCAGGTGTTGACCGGAGTTCGCTGCCGCCGCCATCATCTTCACCCCTGCTTGCAGTCCTCCAACAAGCTCTAGGCCTATTTCGACTTCTAGGTGACACGGATTACGCTTGTGTATCTCACTGCAGCCCCAATTAAAGATGTGAAACCACCATCACCTCCAATTAGACAGCTCCATTTGCTGAACTAGCATGCAAAGGGAGGGTGGCCTTCTTAGTGCCACATCGTGAACAGCAAGGCTTGCACACACACATAAGTGGAATTTGTAAAGTGAGCTATCTGCCCACCCAATACACTGAGGGGTCGGGTCTCTCATCCCCCACCACTCACACTCACCTACCGTATACCCGCCTACGCTCACTCCTCGACTACGACTCATGCCCGCAAGCCTGGACACTGTTCTAGACCCGATAACTCGATTATATGACTCGATTACGCCTGGGTTTGAGAGAGAGGAGAAAGGAAGGATTTGTGAGGAGGGGGAGGGATTTGCTCTTGAGGGCTTTACCTTAGCCACTGAGGAAGTTGGTTCTCTTGTGCTGTGAAGAAGGGAAGCCTTGTGAAGAAACCTTGGTCTCGCAAAGGCTTTGACAAAGAAGAAAACCTCTAAAGAGAAGGCTATTCTTTGTGCTTGAGGAAGGCTTGAAGAAGAAGAAGAAGAAGGCTTAGGAGGGAAAAGCCTTGTGCTATTGAGACTAAGTGTTGAGACACTTAAGCCGTTTGAGGAAGGAAACCAACATCTAATACTGAGTATTGTAGCATTGAGAACACTGTTGACTTATTTGGCTACAATGAATGGTTGGGATATATGCTTAAATAAACTAGAATAATTGGTGATTTAAATCACCATTCTTTTGTCTTCCTGATTTCTTTTTATCCGAATGAGTGTTTGAGATACTTTTGCTCCTTATTGAATGTATTTCTAAGCATTTGATTCATTGAATTCTTCTATAGCATCTTTTTATTGTGTTCATTCATTTCAATTCAAGATTAATGTTGTGAGTTCCATATTTGCTCCTTGTGATCGACCTCGGACTCCATTTTAGATTCTAAGTTTATAAATTTAATTATTTTTAAGCGATTGAGACTTTGCTACGATGATTTCTCCTTAAAACCCCTCGAACAAGGGGACTCCTCCCTGTAGAGGGAGCGAGATCATGTAATATCACTAAACCATCATGAGTTCTAGTGCATAATTAGGAGTTCTATCCTCCCCCCAGACATACACCCCTTAGGGTGGAACTGGGTCACCAAACCTTTGTCTCTCCCTGTGTGTTTGTTTGATTTTTGTTCAAGTTATCCCCCAAGCGATGGATGTCGATGGCTAAGTAGCTCCTCCTATGTTAACAAATCTTTTGGTAGGACCTTTCGAGGCTCATCAAATGGCACCGTCTGTGGGAAACATCAACAAAAGAGCCATCACTCTGTAGAGCATCCGATTGCAGGGAGAAAGGGCCCCTCCGGCACCTTGTGACGACCCCCCTGAGCGGGATCCTTTGCGGTGGTCATAACCATTCGCGGTCCCACTCGAGACCTTCCTCCCTTCGGAGGGGCCCAATCGGGATGCGACGTTTGTATGCCTTATCGACCACGGCTCGCCCCTCAAGGTCCCCAAGCTGGACCCTCCTTCCCGAGGGAATGACCCGGTTAGGAGAAACCAGGAGCCAAGTCCGACGGTCCCAGATACATGCCCATGTGTGTGCCGCTTGCCCACGTGGGAAGGGGAAAATAGAGGTCCCCCGTCGGAGGCATCCGGAATGCCAGCCAAGGCCTGACACAAAAGAACGGCAGACCTTGCCCCATGTATCGCTCCTTGAGGATCAATCCTCGAGGTGAGCCAGCGCTCGACCCTACCATGGGAACTTCCCATCGGGCTCCTCTAGTGGTCCCTGCTTGGCGAGGGCCTATGTGTGGATCGTTCCCTGGCTAGCCGGACAACCCCTCAGAGGGTGCGAAGAGTAGGTCCCGAGAGCGCTTCGCCAAGTACTCAGGGATCGGGGACAATCCCAGGAGGCCATCGGGAGTCGAGCAATAGAGGACTGAGCCTGCCTGGTCCTGATCAATTTAGCTTGAGGCTCGGTGCTACGACGAATCAGACCTCGTGAGGCGGTGGACCCACGGCATCCCGAGCTAATCCACATGTGCCATAAGCATGAGCGCAATGCCCCAGGCCACATGCCCAAGTACCCAACAAGGAGTCATGGAGCGAGGTGACTCCCCTCATGGATCACTTGAAGGACACGGTGTTGTTGACGGCTGTCTCCAAAGGTAGGTGTGTCCTCGGATAGGCGGGCCCTGTTGCCGACTTGCGGAGGGGGCTTCATCCACTAGCAAAGAGCATAATGTACTAGGCAATGAAGTTCCGCGTTTAAAGAAGAACACACTCCATTGGTCTAGCGCCAGATAGACGTACTCGGCATGAATCGGTCTGTAGAGGGTCGCTCCTACGCAGGAGAATATCATTCCTCGGCGAATGCACCCCCATGATCGTAAGTTAGGCGAGCGTGGTTGAAGGAGGGCAGACCTTTGACTAAGGCTCGCTACCTCTAGACCCCATGAGGCCAAAGAATGGAAGACCCGTAGGGCACCTAGGAGGTCGCCATAAAGAAGTATCCCAACAGCCACAGGTAGCTGTTGCCGCCTTCGCTGCAAGCTGAGAGCTAGGTGGGTTAACACCCCGTTTAGGCAGTCAGGTGACGTGGTCTCGTGCGTGTGTGTTAAGAGGTGTCTTTATAGTCGCACTTGATACGTCGGTTTTAAAAGAAGTAAATGGAGGTGAGTCCGAGTGTCGGTCTCAGGGAGGCGTGGAAATCAGATTTTGTTTACCACTTGTTGTCACGAAAAAGGCGGAGTTTTGCTTGCGAAAGAGACGGTTTTGAAAAGCGAGAGATAGAGAGACAGTTTAGGGTTAGAAAGCTCTTGGTTTTGATCATGCACTTTAAACAGAAATTAAAATGGCGACTAAACGAAAAATAATTTCATTAAACATGCATTCATAGTTCATGGTTTACAACATTAAATACATGCTTCAACAAAAGTAAATGAAAGCTTAAAAGAGAGAGAGAGAGAGGTAGAGAGAGAGTGGAGAGCGACGAGGCAGCCACGGCGGTGGAGGAGGCTCCGTCGGCGGCTCGTCGTCTCCGGCGATTACAAGAGTGCCTAAAGCTAGCTAGGAGAGGAGTGGAGTAGTTGCAAGTGGGAGAGTATGCCTTGAATGGTGGTAGAAGGGGGTTTAAATAGAGTTAAGGGCTTCCTAAAAGAAGAATGTGCTTTAGCGACATCCAGAACGTCGCTAAAACCACTTCCAGATACGTCGATGAAGCCCTCCTGCAGCCAGTCAGCTGCCCGCCCTGCTCTCTCTCCATGCGCGATCCGTGGACGTTGAACGAGAGTCGTCCGATCGAAGATCGGACGGCTGAGATCCTCCCGCGCCCGCGCTGAGATCGTGTCTCGGGCGCGCGTGCGCACGCGCGTTTCCGCCCGGCGTGCGCGCACACGTGGGCGCTCGGGAGCTGTCATCGCGCCGCGTGGCGCGATCCTGGCTGCCCGCTGCTGATCGGGTGGCCCAATTTTGCCGCGCCCTTCGCTCGTGCTTGATTTCTGCTCCGCGTGATTCGAACGCGCGTCGCTGCGATGCAGGCGTGCGCGCTAACCGTTGCGCCACGCCCGCACTTTGTCGTGGCGACCGCGGGCGAGCGCGCGGATCTCGCCCATTCGATCGAAGATCAACGGCCGAGATTCGTCCTTGGCTGGCTTGAGGGCGTGCGAGCGGTGGGGGCGGGGCAACGTGGCGCTTTCTGGGCCGTTGATCTCCAGATCAATGGTCAGAATTTCTTGGGCCCATTGTGGGAGCTCCAGATGTCGGATTTGGTCGATCTTGAGTCCGTTGGACTCCGTTCGTCGTTCTGAATCCATCTGTGCGGTCCGATTGCTCATCTGGGGCCTGCTTTGACACATGCTTTACACAAATGGCCATTAATGCAGTTTATAAGCAATCTTGGTACTTGATGCATGCAATGCTCCTATTCTACTTTATGTTGTGCCTTTTATTCTAAAGATGGGCCATATTCAACCTAATTACTACCCCCTTGCATGGTGTTATCATCAGGCGGTGTCACCCAGGTTCCCTGTCAAGTGGACATCTCCGCCACAAACCCCAGCAGTGATGCCAATGCCTCTCGAGGTCCTCTCCTCCCATCACCTGAGCCCATCAGTGTAAGGGTTAAAGCGGCCTCGAGTTGACGTCGCACTAGAAAATTGAGCCACCCCTTTCAAGTCGACTCTGCCCAGGTACCTCCCCTCGATCTCCATCGAGGCAAGGAAGATATGACCAAATAGAGACCCGGGTTCGTTTCCCGGCAACGGAACCACAATTTGATGAGTCGACTTTCCGCTATGCATTGTAGTATTTAAGTGGTGGAAAAATCGACTAATCAACAATAAAAATAATCACTCACAGAAGAGCAAGTCGTGTCCATAGGGAGGCAATTATGCAATAAACTCTTGATTATTTCGTATTCTTTCGGTTAAGTGCGAAATCCCTAGTCAAATCCGACATAAAATGCAATGGAAAGAAGATTCACAATAACTCAAAAATATAAGGATATATGTGCAATTTTTCCTCACTGAAATCTTCAATAAATATATGATAATTTTATGTAATTTTCAATTGACATATACTAGAGAAAATTGGTGCACATGTTAATCCCAAAACGAATCTTAAAATGGGTGAATAACAATAACGTGCAATTATAAGAAAATATGAGTGTGCATGCGCAATTTTGCCACAGTAAAATAATAATAAATCAAAATTAAATTCTGATGGCAATGGCATTAGATGTAATTTTTAATTGCAAAGAAAATAGAGCTTTCACTCTCTCTCCTCCTCGCGAGAGAGAGAGAGCACCGGCGACGGAGCTACTATGGGGGAAGGTTGACAGGCGCGTGTGGATCACGATGACGGTGGCAGAATGGCGCGAGGTGGCCGGCGGGAGGAGAAGGACCGCCAGTCTGTTGGAGGAGCCTGCCTCTGCTGTGAAGGCGCTGCGGCAAGGTGGACAGGTGCTGGCGCCTGCAGGAGACGCAGCGCCTGCGGTGCTTAAGAGGGGCGCACAGAGGTGTGCACGGCCTGGCAGGGTGAAGGCGGGCGGACGCCTGCAGGCGCTTGCAGGGGCGCGGGTGAGGCGAGGCAGGTGCTTGCAGGTCGCTTGGTGAGGGCGCGGGTGCTGGAGTGGCGTTAGCGCTGGAGTAGGGCGCACGCCTGCGGGCGCGGGTGGCGAGGGTGGAGCGGTGGGTGCTGGAGGCATGGTTGCGGTTTCGCCTGTGATGGAGAAGGTGCAGTGCGTGAGCGCCTGCAGGCGTTGGGTGTGAGGCAGAGCGGCTGCTGGCGCTGGAGAGGCGTTCTCCTGCGGGCACGGGTGGCGAGGCCGGTGTGCCTGCGGGCGCGGGTGGTGGTGCGACTAAAGGTGGGTGCTGGTGGCAGTGAGCCCCTGCAGGCACTGGAGAAGGGCACCTGCAAAGCGCTTGGTGCGGGTGCAGGCGCTTGGTGCAGGCTGGTGGATGGCGCTAGAAGGGGGCGTGGTGATGGTGTGGTTGGCAGGGGCAGACGCAGCGCCTGCGGGTGCTTGAAGGCTAGTGCAGGCGGTGTGCGCTTGCAGTGGCGGCTGGAGATGAGCGGTGGAGAAGGAGAAGGCACCTGCAGGTGGCTAGGGCGGTCTGCATGCGTGGTGGGCGGTGTGCGCTAGAGTGCCTGCGGGCGCGGCCTGGCAGGGGTGCTGGCTAGAGCGGCTGGTGAGGCGAAGCGGGTCTACAGAGGGGTGCACAGTGCACGCTGTGGAGCAATTCCCCGCAAGGGGGAAGATCCCGGTCCTCTTCTCCTTTCTACGCCTCCTCTCTTTTTATCTCCTCCCCGATGCAAGTTAAGGGATTTTCAAATCCCTTACTAAATATGGCCGGTGCTGTTGGTGAGGTTGTTCATGGTCGGCTATATGTTGAGAAATTTGTGGGGGAAAATATCTTTTCTCCCCCTGTTCTTTTTCCCATTGATTCTCCTCCCTCTTCTTCTCGATTATTAGCCGGATGGATAGATTAAGTGGAGAAGATGTAACGAGTGCGCTGTTGCGGGACCTGCATGAAGCATAAATTAATTACATACTATGTTATAGAATGCGATAAAATAGATGTAAAATTAAATATGATGCATGCAATCATTCTACAACTTAATGTAGATATTAACAAACATACAATGTTAAAAGAGAATTACTTAGGTGTAACAATAATCCATTAGAATTGACTCATCACTCCCCAGGTTTTAGCGGAGTGTTTTAGGCATTGACTCGGCAAAAGCCTTCCCTGCCAAGGCGACTCCAAGCCCTTTGGAAAGTGCGCTCCCCTTGCCATTGACCAGGCTGAAGTCTCCACCACGGTGCCTGTGGGTGACCAAGGACTTCGCCTCAGCCTCCCGGGTGCATCGACATAAGAGCCGAAGCGACCTCCAGGAGCAGAGTCACCTGAGGCGGGTCAATAACTCGAGTAGCGTCCAATGGCGATGCCTGTGGTGCTTAAAGACGCTCAGGATAAGCTGCCTTCTGTGCCACCCCTTCTGTGTTGTCTCGCGCCTAAGCATCCCCCACTCCGATAAGAGTGCCTTCCTCTCCTCTCATCGGCAATTCTGCTCACGGCCCTTCGGTAACCAAGAGAAGAGGAGGGCGAGAGGAAGGGCATGACCCTCCGATGGGGATGAACACCTGAACCAAGTTGCCACACCTAAGATGGTCTGCCTGACAATAGAATTGGTTGGCTCGACTAATTGCCCGCCAGCGCGTGCCCGTTACCAGGGATCTCCCATTGCATGCCTGACTCCCTTAGAAGGAGGAGCTCTTGGTGCGGAGAAGCCACGACCCGGCGTAGGTCCCCAGAGTTGGGGTGAAGCAGCCTAAGGGGCCCTCATGAAGGAGGAGAAGGGGAACCAAATTAGTGCAATCCAGCAAGGGGCTAACTCGGCTGATCTGCCAAGCGACTTCGGATTATAACCTGACTTAGCAGTCACGGCTTCCCTCGCCTTCTCTTCGTTCCTCACAACACCAACTGAGCTTGCCGAGATCAAGGGAAAAACCCACTCCCTCCAAGGGTCTAAGCGCGATAACCCCTAGGGAGGTTAACGCACCCAAAAACAGCCTCATAAAGGCTATCAGGGATTGTAGTATCCTTTTAAGTTCTGCAGCGACAAACTCACCCCTCGAGGGCAGCCAGCATCGGATACCCCTTCCACATAATCCCGACCATCCCAAGGGAAATCTCGTAGCCACCAGATTCGTCACTAGAAGCTTGCGACCTACCGCAAAAGTAGCAAGAGGCCTGACCTGTCTTCTAAAGGACAGGCTCTCACTTCTCGCGATAAGCTACCTCCGTTGGTAGAAAGTGACGGCTACTCTCAGCCCTCACTCAGTAATTCGCCCCCAAGGAATGCCTGGGACAAAATTTCGGTCCACCAAGCCACCTCTTTAGGTCGGCGAGAACCCCGACAGACACGTCCGACGTTCCATCTGTTGCCACCTCTTCAGGCCGACAAGCCACCTCTTCAAGTTGGCGAGAACTCGGATGGACGCGTCCGACGTTCCATCTATTACTGCCTCCTTAGGCCGGCAAGTCACCTCTTTAGGTCGGCAAGAACTCGGACGAACCTGTTCGACATTCCATCTATTGTTGCCTCTTCAGGTCGGCAAGCCACCTCTTCAAATCGGCGAGAACTCGGTCGTCCGTCGTTCCATCTATTTTCGCCTCTTCAGGCCGGAAAGTTGCCTCTTCAGGCCAAAAATCCACCTCTTCAGGTTGGCAAGAATTCAGACGAATGCGTCCGACGTTCCATCTATTGCGGCCTCTCCAGGCCGGCAAGTCACCTTTTAAGGTGGACAGAAACCCAGACCGATGCGTCCGTATGTTGCCACCTCTTAAGGACGGCAAGCCACCTCTTACGGTTGGTAAGAACTCGGGCGAACATACACAACGTTCCTCTCCTTGCCACCTCTTAAGGATGGAGGGACATTCCCAAAAATGGCCCAAGCTTGAGTGGATGCACGACTACCCCTCAAAACCCGCTCAGCCACTTCTTAAGGATAGCACAGATGGGCCTACGCAACGCCCCCTTATACCATCAGACTGACAGGCCACCTTCCTAGGTCGGCCGGGGCCCGGATAGACTCGCTCCCGCAATCCTGATAGTTGCGGCCTCTCAGAGTCAGCAAACCTACTCCTAATGGCAGACACGATTTCAAGCAGAGGCACTCATGCCCTACTTATCAGTTACCAGAATGCCATAGCATGAAATGACCCTTCCAAGGACTGTTGAGAGTTTTTCGAAAAGTTAGGGATGTAAACGCGAAAATTTTGACTCTTTGAGTTGAGTGTGTGGATTCTTTAGGAAGAAGAGAGTTTGGCAGGGGAAACACCACAAATTTTCCCTCTCTCTCTCTCCTCCCACCCCACACACTCACTCACATACACACACACACACACTTTCCCCCCCACTTTGAACCCTAATCGTTTTCTACTTAAACCCCCCCACACTCCATCTCCACTCGACCACCACTTCCTCCACCTTCATCTCCTTCCTCCTGCCGGCGGCCATCTTCTTCCTCGCCCCCTGCCGCAGCAAGTGGAGAGGGACGGGACGAGGAGGAGAAGGAGAGAGGGTGAGAGTGTGAGCGAGGGAGAGAGGGAGAGGGAGGGCGTGGAAGGGAAGGAAAGACCTCGAGGAAGCCGAGCATGCGCAGCAAACAAGCACGAGCAAGAGAGCTTGCGCGCGTAGGGAGTGCCTTGTTGCGGGTGCAGCAACGAGCACTAAGAGTTGCGAGGGGAGGAGCCGTGGTCAGAGCAGTCACGGGAGCTCGGAGGAGCTCATGTGGGAGGAGGTGAGCATGCACACAAGGATGGGCTCGTGGAGAAGAGCCTTTCGACCCCCTGTAGCTGCTTGAGTCGCTACTGCAGTACTACGGGCGGAGGTGCGAGGAAGATGAGCCATGCGAGAAGTTCCTGGATACTGAATTTTTCCAGTATCAGACGTCTATATAATCGGCCAGACATCTGGAGCAGCAACGGACATCTGGAGCTGAAGCCGGACGTCTAAAACTACGCGGAGTGCTGAGGTATGCGTCCTATGCGCGCATGCATGCACATACGAGGGGTACGTTAGCGCTGTGTGTCGTCGTTTTAAGATTTCGAATGCATGCGTAGGTACAGGCCTTGGGAAGGTGCTCAAGCACGCTTTTCGAGGTGCTTTAGGACGTCTGGGTGCCACCACAGACGTCTGATAGATGCATTGGACGTCCGAACGCACAGACAAACGTCTGGAAAGGCCCAGGACGACTGTGCAAGGGTTCCAGACGTTCTCCAGCAATGCAGGGAAGCAAGGTAAGGTTTTGAGATCGTTTAAGACGTCTAGGTACAGTCCTAGACATCTAATTTTAGACAATCTGCACATTTTTTTGCTCGTTTAGGGCCCAAACAAAATCAGATTTCCACAAACGAAATACTGTTGTTTTTCGCTCGAGTTTCTCTACGTGTTAGCGTCGAGTATATACTATTTTGAACTCGTTTGATGTGACTTAGTCACTGGTACAGGTCTCCAACCAGTTATGTGGTCGGGGCCCGCGGAGATGACAGGACCTACGGTTCTAGCCCCCATTCCTCCCGTGTTTCTCAGTAGAGTGGTTTACTTTAATATTAAGATTAAATAAATAAAGTGCATGTTTTGAATAACTTGATTGAACCCTAGGATGTGAAATGAACCCTAGGGTAGAAACAAATGAATATCGCTTGAGCTACACTGTTTAATTTGAGATGCATGTTAAACCCTAATTGCTAGCAAGTGTATAAATACATGATGTGATGCTTTCTCAGTCATTAAAACATGAGCTGCCTATTATAAAAAAATGAAACCTGGGATGTGAGCAGTGAGATTTGAATGTTGGGTAATGGAATGGAAGGAATACAAGCATGAACCCTACAGGGAATTAGGAGAACTCCTATATACGGAACAGACCTTGTATGTAAACGGGAAGTGAGCTGGCCCTTGTGTACACAGTACCAAGGAGAGCAACTGTCCCTTTAGAGTAGAGGGGAGCTTGCCGTCCTTCGAGTTGAGACCCGGGGTGGGTTTGGCCACTCTACTTTGACTCCGGCTTGGCCTCGCGTACGTGATACCGAGGTGAGCTACTTAGAGTAGAGGGGAGCTTGCTGCCCTTTGGGTTGAGACCCGGGGTGAGTTTGGCCACTCTACTTCGACTCTAGCTTGGCCTCGCGTACGTGGTACCGAGGTGAGCTACTTAGTGTAGGGAGGGAGTTAGCCGCCCCACGGTGCCCGGGGTTAGGACTAGCTACCCTACATCAACTCTAATTAGGCTCATTGGGCAAACTAGGATAGTCAGATGAGGGTACGTAGACTGTGGAGGGGTGAAACCCCTGTTCTGTTCTGAGGGGTGAGACCCTTGTTCTGAGAGGGCAATGCCCTGTGTTGTTCCATGCTGTACTTTGGGCGTACCCACCAGCGGAAACAACTGACCGCGTGGTAGTGCGGGGTAGCACCGGTGCGCTTATCGCACGTGTTGTAATCACCACTACGTTGCGACCGTGACCTCGGGGTGGTTGACTAGGTGTAGGACTACCACGGGAGACTCTCCCAGCTAGGAGAGCACTACGTGTACATCCTACATCACAGGAAAGAATGCAATTAAGATTGTCCCCTTGAGGGATAGTCAAGATCAGGAAATGACCAGTTTTCTAATAGAATGAATAAAACAGAACCACTTAGTCGATCTAAATGGAATTGATTAATAAATTAATTTTCTTGTCTTATGTTAATTGCATGTAAATGGCTTAACTTTTACTCTACTTAGCGTTAGCTAACTACAGATTTTACAACCTTGTTCAGTTCAAGGAGTTGAGCAGCTAGCACCACCAGCTGTAGAGGGGTTGAGCTCAGGGCTCAGTCGAGCCTAGCCTTAGCTGTATTCCTTTTCGTTTCAGAGTTCCTTTTGTTATAGTGAGTATTTGATATCTGTAATACTGTTTCTGTTACTTTCCGTTGTTATAGTGTGATGGCATGTAATATTATAAGACTTTTCGTTATGTTTCTTTTACTGTCTCTGTATTATTTTTCTACTTAGTCACATTGCACGTGTGATTGTGGAATATTTTCTATATTTGGTTATTTCTCGTTGGACGAATGGGTCTTAGGATTAGTCAAGGTGGGTCGGTCTCAGGTTCTGTAGGGATCTAGGATCAAGTTGTAACATAGCATAATCGAGGCTCCTATGCCACACTTACAATGACTTGGGCATGAATTCCCTGGGCCGGCAAGGACCCAAGCCAATGCTCCCAGAAGTTCCACACTCCACCCATGGGGAGGACCCTGGCTGCCCTATCAGTAGAGGCATCAACCCCCTATGGCAAATAACAAGATTCAGGGTCCTCTCGCCTCGCAAACACCATACAGGTCGCTAAAAGCCAAAGGACCTCAGGGCCCCATGTGAAGCGGTGCTCATCACGTGAGCTTGGAACCCCGTGCTCTAAGCTTCGCCTAGCTCGCTCTTGGACCTTCGCCAGCAAGAGTCTGAGCACCTACTCTTGGCTCTCGTCGCTGCCCTCCGAGGCTAGCCCCACTTCATAACCACCCTCTACAGAAGGCCCTAGACGATAGTCACCTTCAAGGAACAACCCACGCAGAAACCCCCTGCGCTTACCTCATTCAGGGGCATAGCCAGGCTAGTGAATGGCCGGTGGTATCACACCCCGCGGCCTCAACAATGGAATCATTTTCCGCCCATGAGCAATCAAGACGACCTCGATGGCAGAGTGGCTAGGTAGCCAACTGCCTTGGTGGACATAGTTGGTCACTTGGTGACCAACTTCCAGTCGTTGCCTCCAAAGTAAGTTCGAGGTAATAGGATGCGGCTATGGCCAGGCTCTTTTGCCTCGGTAGATCGGTCTTACCCTGATGATGCCACTAGGTGCGTCCAAGTAAATGATCTCTTAAAGGGACCAGTGGTCCTGGCCAGGGCACATGCACTGGCCCCACCAAGCGAGCTTGCCATAAAGCTCCCTCGTCACGGACGGATGTCCAGACACTCCTGCAAAGGGCACGTCCGCCCAACCCCCAAGAAGGACATGCAGCGAGTCTCACCAAAGACGGGCTCACCCCGGCTAAGGGGTCTCCCAAAGCAACCCACTTGAGCATCCCCCAGAGGGAAGAGCATGACACAGTAAGAGGCACCCTAACTCCCCCTCGTTCTTAACAGAAGAGTAGGGGCGCGGCATCGCCAAGGAGGCCTTAGCCCTATTCACCCCTAGATGCCAGGGAAAAAGGGGGCAAGCGACTCAAGTGCAATAAGAGCCCTCCCTTAGCCCCGCCTGCTTAGACCCTGCCTACTGGCAATTGGTCCAGAGGAATGTGTGGAGAAACAAGGTAAGCAGGGATTCTTCCCTTCCCCTCCTTCCACCACCTCGCTAGAGGAATGGCGGAACCAAAGTCCTCGCGCCCCCCAGCAGGCGGCAGGACTAGCCCCTCAGGCCGGTAAGGACCTAGGCCCATGCACCCTAAGGTTCAACACATCGCCCACTCGCAAGAGTTTGGGCCACCCTACCCTTGAAGGCATATGTCCCTCAAAGTAAAGGGCAGGGCTCGGCCCACCTTCGCTGATGATTGCTATATCATGAAGGGACAAGGGAGCGGAACCATAGCATCCCATCCCCCAGGTGACACGACGCTGCAAGAGGGCACGAGCTTTCCTTCTCGCACCTCGAAGCCACTTCTCCCTTCAGGCCACCTCCTAAGGTCCCCCCCCACGACCATCCTTCAAGGAGGGCCCTCATAAACAACCAACCCTCGAAGGAACGTGCAAACGGGCCGGAGCATCTAGCTTAGAAAGCCAAAAGACGAGTCGGGAGTCTCTGCCCCGTCTTATCACTGCCTCGTGAGGAGAGTCGATCAAAGGCAAGGTACCTATTGTGGACACCCTTAGCTCGACCATTCCATGGGACAAGCACTGCCACCAAGTAGCCTTGATGCTGCATCTCAAAGGAGAACGCCCTCCTCCCGCCTGCTGTGGGGAGTGGCTGGACCAGGAGCTGGGTAACTGGTTGGCCCAAAAAAGCTACAAAGAAGGTCTCCAAGGGCAACCCACCTGCGTATTCACAGTGCTAGCCATAGGCACCCAGCCACTACTATGGATGGCCCTCCTCACGGGCATCCCAACGGGCCTCGCCAATGATAAGCTCGAAGGAAGTAACAAGAGGAGCCTCTATGACAAATAGTTCAAGCAAGCAAAAGGGATCAAGCTAAGCCTCCTAAAATGTGGTCTAGGAGACCTATGCGAGCAAAGCCAACACATATAGTACATTCTCACACTCGGCATACCAGGGATAAAAAAATTCTTTTATTTTCTTTAGAACAAATATCGACTGTTACACCACTTGGATTAATGTCTCCAGCTATACTATAGTTGGCAAAATGCAAATCAATACAAGGAAAAAGTCAGCACCAAATGTTCGATGCAGATCTTGCATTTTTGAATATGAAAATTGTTGTTATGTTGTAGTATAGTGCAAAATCCGATTAAACAAAAATATTTGTAATAACGAGATGGTGAATCCCGGTCGAACTTAGGGAGGCATTATGGAAATGCAAAATCTGATTCTGATCTCTCTCTCTACTTGCTAAAACTCATGTCGATTTATAATTTTTTACGTATTCATGCACGACATGTTGTTGCTAAAAAAATGAGAGATTAAAACATGAAACTTTAATCACAATAATATATGACAATGAAGCTCATGGTGATTTTTGCAACACACACACATATATATAATCAGATGATTTTCATTGAATCCAGAATGGTTTCTACAGAGCGAAGCTCGAGGAAAACTTGTACATGAAAGCTTAAACAATAAAACTAGCTATCAGAAAATGATTGCATGCATGGATCTATGGGGAGATTACTCATGCATCATTGAGGGGGAAGAGAGCTACACTACTAAAACAGAAAATTAAAGTAGAGAAAACTATAAAGAACTATGATCTACTTATATATGCTAGCAGAAAGAAGGGCATCGGAGGTGGTCTCCAATGGTCTTTGAGATGGAGGTGGTAGGGAGAAGAAAGAGGGGCGGCCAATGGTGATTAGGCTGGCCCTTGGAGGGAGGAAGGGAAAGTGATCTAGACTTGGCTTGGTGGTGGAGTAGCCATGGTGGTCGTGGAGGTGATGGGTGAAGGTGGAGACAAGCTAATGAATGCCTAGATGCCTCTTCATGGCCATCCAAGGGTTCTTTTATAGACCCTTAGCAACCTCTCTAGGTGGCCAGCCAAGTGGTTGGAGAAGTGGTTTTTAGATCCACAAAATGTGGATCTAAAAATTTGAATTACTCTTGGTTGCTATTTTTAGCAACCAAGATAACAACACATAGAGAGAGTTCTAGAGAACTCTAGGTGAGTGCACAGCTAGGTGAGGGTGTGTGTGGGTGTGCGTGGACATGTGTGTGTGTGTGGCTAAGTGGTATAGTGGTCTAGGCTAGGTCCTAAGTTTTTGGGTTAGGTTAGGTCATAGAATTAGGGTTAGAAACCCTAATCACTAAGGTATATGTGCAATTAAACTTGTAATGAGTTTAGTTGAAAGAGTGCAAACCTAATTGAGAGTGAGATACTCAATTAAGTTGAGCTTAGGTCAATTGGACTCTCACTAAGTCTAATTGGACTTGTGTAGGTTGAGATTTGAGTTCAATTGGACTTTATGAGTTCAATTGACTAGGCAATTGTAATTGACTGAGATCCAAGTTAATTGGGCTTAGTGAGAACCTAATTAGGTTCTTAAGAGGGTCTAGGGTAGTATACTAGGCTTAGGGTACCTTAATTTAGGTTCCCTAAGGGTTAGAATTGGGTTTAGGGACCTAGGAAATCAAGATCCAAGCTTGATTTCCAAAACAGGGATTGGAGAGGGGTATCAGACGTCTAATTAGAGTGTCAGACGACTTATACTCAAAAATCAGAAATCCAAACATCTTGTTTAGACATCTAATCAGAGGTCAAGGTGGATTCAAGGTTCTGGCTTGGGATTCTGTAGAAATTGGATGTCTAGCAACTTGTCTGGACGTCTAATAACACTACAGACTTGGGTTCTAGGTCTGCGGGTTGTGCTTAAGGGTTCTGGATGTCCAATAACTTATCTAGACGTCCAGATAGGGGCTGGAACTAGGGTTTTGAGGCTTCCTAGGCAAAGGTGACCTAATCTAAGGTTGGCTAAGGCTTAGGATGGTCTCTAAGGCTATCCTAGGGCTAGGATTGGTCCTAAGTTCTTCATAATTTAACTCTACATTAATTTCTACTTAGTAGAGTAGCATACCTCAACCCTACATTATTTCTTCTACTATTTATTCCTAAGTCTTCTACTCCAGCTCTACTGCAGCTCCAGCTTCTCTTAATTCTTTAGATCCATCTTCAGATCTAGCTTTAAATCTAGCTTTAGATCTTCCTATTACCTACAATTCACACAATGCACTTAATTAGCACATTATGACATTATTTGATGCATAGCTAAAATAAAGCAAGAAAGATGAAAAGTATGCTCATGTATGCATGAATTACACTAAGTTATTCTAAGTTCTAACTTAATTTAGGTCATTTAAGACCTACGATTGCCGCGCAATCACCAGACATTATGACTTAGCGGCCTTGCCCCAGGTATTCAGTCCTACTTATCCTTGACAACGTGGGTGATAGTGCGGCATCAAGACTGGCGGCCCTATAGCGTGAACCGTTTCCTTGCCAAAGGCCCATCTTTTTGCAGGCAACACTGCACCCCCAAGATAGCCCCCCCGACCAGGCAGGATGAATTCCCCCTTAGTCCCATCTGCAGAAGGAGGATTGACCGAGGGAAGTCATAGGTGGAGCAACAAGTCTTGACGAGTTAGGGCACTAATGTAAGGCAGGCGTAGTAATCTAGCCGAGAGGGCTACCCTCACATGCATCAGTGAGGTGCCCCACGTGGTTAAAGACGTAAGGCCTTCAGTAAGCCATCCATGCGAGAATAGCTAGTTGAGCTCAACTGCCTAGGCAGACGCCTAATCGATGAGCCCTACCCTACCAACAGCTGAATCGGGTCATCGTTAGCTACTGACAGCTGAATCGGTTCACCGTCAAGAACAAGTACCCGTTGCCTCATATCGACGACCCTTTTGACCAGCTAAGAGACACCACAGTGTTCTTTAAGATAGATCTGAGGTCAGGTTACCACCGGTTGAGGATCAAGGAGACCGATGTCTCCAAGACAGCTTTCCGTACACGGTACGGGCACTATGAGTTCTTGGTCATGCCGTTTGGGTTGACCAACACCCCCGCTGCTTTCATGGACATGATGAATCGTGTTTTTAGACTGTACTTAGACCAATTTGTGGTGGTGTTCATCGACGACATCCTAGTCTACTCACAGGATCCAGCGCAGCATGGACAGCATTTACATATGGTCCTGGATACCTTGAGATGACGCATGCTGTATGCCAAGTACATCAAGTGAGATTTTTGGCTGAGATAGGTGACTTTCTTGGGTCACGTGATATCGGGAGACGGATTGGTTGTGGATCTAGCCAAGGTTGAGGCTGTGCTCAGGTGGGAGAGACCACGCACAGTAACAAAGGTACGCAGTTTTCTAGGACTGACAGGCTACTATCGGCGGTTTATCAGAGGGTTCTCTCAGATCGCATGTCCTATGACTCAGCTGATCCGAAAGGACGTGCCCTTTTCTTGGACCGACGAGTGAGAGGTGTGCTTTCAGGAGTTGAAGGAGAGACTAACTTCAGCTCCTGTACTTACCATTCCAGACAGTAGTGGCAAGTTCGTGGTTTACATTGACGCATCATTGCAGGGGTTGGGTGGTGTGCTCATGTAGAGGGGTGATGATGGATCGTGCGTTGTGACTAGGTTTGTTGTAGAAATAACGTTGTAGTACACCTAGTCATTGCCATCATTACAGATATATTTTTTTTACTCGGAAAATAAAAGAGTTCCTGAGGTCGAACTCAAGGAGCAAGTCGTATTCTAGAAGTACAAAAGTTCTTATTACAAAAATAAAGAGAGAGAGAGAGATGAAAATTTGGCTTCTTCTTCTTCTCTTCTTTCTTCCTCTTTGTCTTCTCTTCTCTTTGGCTCTTGAATCTTCTTCCTTTTGTTCTTCCTGTGTTCTTCTTCTTCTTTGTTTCTTCTTTTTCTTTCTTCAGATCTTCTTCTCGTGCTCTTCTTGTTCTTTTCTTGCTTCTTCTCTTCTTTCTTCTTGGTTGGACGATCCTGTCCTTCTCTTCTTATGATTTTTGCTTCTCCACTTGGCCTTCAGGACGTCGTCTGATTTTCCAATCGGATGACTTAATCCGCTGCTGCTACAGTGCTGCTTGGTGCTCCTCCTTCTTCTTCCTTCAGTCTTTCTTCGTCGGTCTTCTTCTTCTCTGCCTCGGCCTGTTCCTGCACACACCACAGCCAACGCAAAACCTACCCCTTTCCCTCTACCCGCACGTCTCTCTCTTTCTCAGACTTCGCTCGTAGGATAGCTCTCCCAGAGCCGCCGGATAATCGGGTCGGGCTTCGTACCCGTGACCAGGAGTACCGGCGTGAGTGGTACACGAGGAGTGCGTAGGTGGGGTGTCGAGTCGGGTCTGCCGGATCCGCGTGGTGAGCTCGCGTATCGGGCGGGTGAGTGGGCGCGGGACCTCACCCCGGTGCGTTCGGAGGCGATAAGGCTTATTCACAAAAACAATTTAAACGGTGAAAGCGTTGCGAGGCTTACCGATGTGGGACTAAACTGACGCCTCTCCTCGCGTGCGCCTGCTAGAAGACCGCGGCCTTGCTTCTGCAGCTGCAGCTTCGATTTTCGTCGGTTGCTGGCTGGCTGCCTTCGCAGGAGTCTCCTTAATCCGCAGCAGCTGGAAACCTAGAGTCCTCAAGCCTGGAGCACGGGAGAAGCTGCTTCAATGTGGCGTCAATGGCGGTCGAGCCTCAGAACCTGTCGGACACGAATATGGCCTCTCGGCCTAATCAAACTACTGGGGAACCTTCGCCGTGGCACGGCGAAGGTGTTGAGCTGTGCGGCAGGCCGCGAGGCGGTGTCTGGTGGCAGCCCTAGGTCGGACTGCAACCGGAGAAATGGGTTTGTTTGGGGGAGCGTTATGGAGGTGTGGAGTGGCAGTGGAGGGGTGGGGGGTGTTCAGTGTGATGAGGCGGAGGTTCGGTGAGGGTCGGCGAGGCGTGTGAGGCTGTGGAGCGATGGGGGCGTCTCGCCGGAGGGTAGCCAGAGACGAAGGGGGTGACGGTGGTCAGGGTCGGTCGAGGGCTTAATTGAACAAATTGAAATAGGGAAAAGAAAGAGGAGAGGAAGGGAAGTAGTTCTAACTTACTTGCAAGGACGAAGGGGGAGGAGCAGGGCGACAGTCGTATCGACTGTCGCCGGAGAAGAAGATACCCAGTGGGGAAGGACGGCGACGACGGGGCTGAAGCAGCGCGCGCGGGTATTTGCGCGAAGCGGAGGAGGATCAGGAAGAAGTTTCTGCCACTGGTTTTGTGGCAGAGCAAAGAGGAAAGGAAAGGGAGCTCGTCGGAGCTCGCTGGGTGCTTGCCGGAGTGGGAAGAGAAGATAGTTGTGGGTGATTCTCCGTCAGGATCGAGCTGGGAAGAACGGCGGAGCGACGGGGTATTTATAGGGGCAGAACCAGAGAGGAGGGCGAAGGGAGACGACGTGTCTCCCTCGTCGGAGGACATCGGAGGAAGGATACCCATACCGTCCGTGCGTTCGCACGGCCGGTATGGGTGGTTGCAGCCATCAGGGGGGTGTTCCTGCGACGGCTGACGACGCAGGGCACCCCCATTTGACTTGGCAGGCTCCCTCCCTTACCCTGCGCAGTGCCATGCTCCGCGCAAGGTCGCCGGAGCATGGTGCTGCTCAGGTTTTGCAGGAGGGACCTAAATGCAAAGAACGAAGGAGAGTTAGGGGCCAAAATGTGAGGGTTCATAAGTTGAGGGCCAAAAAGTAAATATATGAGGACCAAAGTGTAAAGTTGGTCAAGAAGGTTTCTTTTTAGGCTCAAGTTTTTATACATGATTAGTTAGGACCTAAGTATTCTGATGGTAAATTTTATTTCTAGGTTAAACCTTGTTTGACTGGTCAATTTATGCAAAAACCCAAATTAAGTTGTTAATTGGGCATGGTTCTCAATGTAGGTCAAAATGGGTTCGTAAGGCCAAATTGAAGGTTCTAAACCCTAGAGATTATTTTTCTGTGAATTTTAGAGGGTTTATTCAATTTTTTATCTTCCTCGAACCTCGTGTATTTAAGTGGGTTTATTTTTAGGGTTATAGGATGTCATTTAATTCTTCGGAGTTGCTGTAGCCCTTGTTGAGTCATTTCATCCCACTTTTCTTCTTATTAGGTTATTTTGACCTATGTTTGGACCCTGAGTTACCCTGTTTTCAGATTGGATTGGTGAAATTGTATTTTTACCCCTCAGTTTATGTTTTCTTTGCAAACTCAGAATCTCTCTGAGCCAAGCCTTTCTAAGGTTATGTAGGAGCTTTTATTCTCTGTATTAGGTCAAAATGAGCTAGTTATGGCTCATGATGAGGTTCTCATCAGGTGACATCGCTTACGCTTTGCGGCAATTGAAGCTCCATGAGCATAATTACCCTACCCATGACTTAGAGCTGGCAGCAGTTGTCTTTGCGCTAAAGACATGGAGGCACTACCTATATGGTGAGACATTTGAGATCTTCACTGATCACAAGAGACTCAGGTACTTATTTGACCAGAAGGAGATTAACCTGAGACAGAGGCGTTGGTTAGAGCTCCTGAAAGACTACGACTGCAGCATCTCCTACCACCCAAAGAAGGCCAATGTGGTGGCCGACGCCTTGAGTCGGAAGGTGCCCGCCCACTTGGCTAACTTGCAGGCACAGAGTTGGAGACTCATGGAGGAGGTGGGCAGTTGGCGACCCCGGGAGTCACACGGGTACTGCGGGGCAGTGACAGTGACGCGATAGGCACAACCAGAGCTGATAGACTGCATCATTGCAAGACAAATGGCCGATCCGTACTTACAGACACTACGAAACAGGGTGTTGACTGGGGACCCAGGAGACTTTTCCTTCTCAGACGAGATACTGCGCATGAGGGGACGTCTATGCATTCCTAGAGTTGAGGAGTTGTTGCGAGAGCTCCTGATTGAGGCGCACGGGTCCCGGTTCACCATACATCCCGGGAATACAAAGATGTACCATGATTTGCGACGCGGCTTCTGGTGGAGAGGGATGAAGCGAGATGTTGGTGAGTTTGTCCAGCAGTGCTTGGTATGTCAACAGGTGAAGGCCGAGCACTAGAGGCCTGTAGGGCCGTTACATCCACTTCCTGTGCCAGAGTAGAAGTGGGAGAACATTACCATAGACTTAGTGGTGGGTCTACCAGTTACCTAGCGGGGACATGACGTAGTTTGGGTGATAGTAAACCGATTGACAAAGACGACATGGTTCCTATTGATTCGAGCCACTTTTGGGCTAGCATAGCTAGCAGAGAGATACGTTAGAGATGTGGTACGTCTGCATGGAGTCCCTCGCGAGATCGTATCCGACAAGGATACTCGTTTCACTTCCTAGTTCTGGGAAGAGTTTCAGCAGACATTAGGGACTCGTTTGAGGTTCAGTACCGCCTACCACCCCTAGATAGACGGCCAGTCAGAGCGCACCATACAGACACTTGAGGACCTCCTGCGCACTTGTGTACTAGACTAGAAGGGCTCCTGGGAGGAGCATTTGCCCCTGGCAGAGTTTGGGCACAATAACAGCTACCATTCGAGCATCGGCATGGCACCTTACAAGGCTCTGTACGGACGGATGTGTACCGCACCCTTGAGTTGGGTCGAGGTGGGGACCAAGTGAGAGGCTGGCCCCAAGCTGATTCGGAAGAGTCAGGAGGTAATAGAGCAGATTCATAGGCGACTTCGCATTGTTAGGAGTAGACAGAAGAGCTACGCCGACAGGAAGCGCAGGGAGGTACAGTTCGAGGTTGGGGATCATGTCTTTCTTTGTGTTTCACCCATGAAGGGCTTGCAGCATTTTGGGGTGAAAGGAAAGCTTGCGCCGAGGTTTGTGGGACCCTTTGAGGTTTTGGAGCTGGTTGGATCCGTTGCTTACCAGCTTGCCCTTCCTCCCCAGCTCTCTGGAGTGCACGATGTGTTCCATGTGTAAAATCTCAGGAAGTACGTCACCGATCCCAGCCATGTTCTGAGCCACGAGAGTGTCAAGGTGGGAGACGACCTGACCTATCTCAAGAGGCCAGTACATATATTAGACAGAGCTGTCCGGAGTCTGAGGCAGAAGCAGGTATCACTGGTGAAAGTCCTATGGAGAAGCCAGCAATACGAGGAGGCCACTTGGGAGCCTGAGGGGACAATGCGAGAACAGTACTCGGAGCTTTTTGAGGGTACGTCTTCTCAGACCTACTTTGATCCTCTTTAAGTTTGTTATGTGCTTTTACGCTACTTTTCCACACCCTACTTGGCTCAAGTTTCGGGGACGAAACTTCCTTTAAGTTTGTTATGTTGAAATGACCCGTTTCCTTTTTGGGTTGTTTAAGATGACTGGATGAGCCGTCAGACGTCTGTCCAGACGTCTGGATGAAGGGTCGGACATCTGAAAGTAGAAGAATCATACCCTCTTTCTTTTTCGCATGCGCGCTGCACGTGCACTCTCTCTCCTTACCCCAAACCCTAACCCTCTCCTATTTAACCCCCACCCCCACACCACTCCATCCATCTCCACCAGCCACTACCTTCGTCCTTCACCTTCCTCCCTTCCTTCCAGCGCAGCGAGAGGAGAGGAAGAAGAGAGAGACAGGATGTGGAGGAGGAGGAGAGGGGACCAAGAGAGTGGGAGGAGCTCGAGAGGAGGAGCCCGTGAGGGAGTCGCGGGAGCTCGTATGGGAGGAGTCGAGGGTGCGAGTGAGGAGGAGGAGCTTGCGAGCGGGAGCCTTGGCCTCCTGTAGCCGCTGGAGGCACTGCTGCAGCTCCTGCGGGCGAGCTCGCGAAGGAGGCAGCTCGCGGGAGAAGTTCTGCGTATTGGATAATTTCCAGTATCAGGCGTCTAGAGCATCTCCTAGATGTCTGGAGTAGCAGAAGGATGTTTGGAGCTAAAGACGGACGTCTGAAAGCACGCTCAGCGCTAAGGTATGTGCTTTTGTGCGGTTTACGGCCATACAGGCCTCACTGTAGGGATTTTTTCCAGCTTTATTTAGCTCTGTGTGTGTATGCAAGAGCAGAGCATTGGAAAGGTGTGGGGTGCGGCCTTCGAGGTGATTTTGGACATCTGGACACATAGCCAGACGTCTGACCGTACCTCCAGACGACCGGAAGGAGAGTCCGACGTCTGGAACTCACCTCAGACGATCGTGAAAGGGTCCGGACGTCCGAGGTAGCTGCAGGGAACCCAGGGTAAGTGTTGATTGATAAGTCCACTTTTGTAGACTATTATTTAGCCTAAGTACTATTTAATTATTTGTTCTTAGTTGTTAATTAATTAGGAGTTATATGACAATTCACCTTGGCCTGCATTTAATTTTATGCTTCAATTTTATATTTAATAACATATGTTGTGATAATACAATTTATTTGATAAATGCAGGCTAGGTACAAGAATCAAGTGCTCATTTTTACTTCTATAAGACGTCTTGGACTTGGATTAGACATCTGGAACTGCTATCACAAATTCACGGCATTACATTTTTTTATGACATTTGATGCTCTAGTTAGACGTCTGAAGAAGAAACCACCCATGCTTATCTGCCGTTCCAACCACTCGCGATCGTCGCGAGTAGTTGGAGATACTTGCAGCCGAAGGAAAAGGAGGAGATTTTTGTTTAAAAAGAAGCCAAGTCCACCAAGCGATAACTTTCCCCCCTGCGGGGATATCTCCACCTGCTCCACCGTGAAGGAGACGTGTACTGTGGAACCAGTGAGCACTGTGGAGATCCGCATGCACCGTGACCTGCATAGAACCCACACCACGCACCGCCAATCTCTCTCACCGCGCAAGCTTCATTGCACATGCAGGCCACGCATCCATAGGAAGCCACAGCTGTGCGCGCGCAGCGCCCTCACACACCACGCAGCCAGGCGCGCGTGTTGTGTCGCTCCACGCTCACTAGTGCAGCAGCTGCCTTCACTGCTGCTCCTCGCCACTCCACGCGCACCAGCGCAAGCGAAGACGCACCGCACTCCCCGCCCACTTCCTCCTCCTCTTCGTCATCTTCTTCTTCTCCATCAGCAGGAAGAACCTAAAGCAGCTGCGGCCCCCCTCCATGCAGCCACCACCGTCCACCATCTTCACCGCCAACGCCACCGGGGACCTCCACGCAGCACGCTAACCTCTTCCACGCTTCCACACAAGCCACAATAGCCCACGCACGTGCGCACAACACACGTCATCGGCATTCTTCTCCTCCGCCGTTCGGCCACGTTCGACCACCTCCGGCCGTCGAGTCACCACCATCGCGAAGGCCGCACCTCAGAGACCCACCACCGGTGACCGTGACGCCGGCCACCACCTCCTCCATGCGTGCCAGTAGGGGATTCATTTCCCCTGTTTCACTGCCGTAAATTGCGAATTAAAATTTATGATTCATGCCATTGTGGAAAACACTATTGTTATATTTATCTGATTATTATATTTCAGTAGATTTGTATCAATATCCCTCAAGTTTGTTTGAATCACAGATAATTGAATTCTTCTCATGAACAATAGAGTATGGGGTATTGGTTACAGGGAACGGGTTCTGTTTTAATTAAATTTGATGGTGCTTGTCAGAACTAAGATAGAAATTCTGGTATTTCCATGGTGGTGATTTTGCATGTGCACCCTTATGTTCTTGATTAATTATCTAGATTGAGAATTTATGCTGAAAATGAGAGCACTAGTTAGCATGCACATCCATTGATATTTCCGATTACTTGATGCATCATTACTCATTTTTAATAGGCTAATTCCTCCCTGCGAAGACGACCTAACTCTTCGTGGTTAGTTTTGGAATTATTAAATATTTTTGAAAAGTGATTTTCTACCACGCAATTATATACAATGACACGTCATTTTATGTTAAAGTTTTCAACAAAAATGAAGATCACTCTTTCATTAACATCTTTTAAGACGTCTAGGACTAGACCCAGACGTCTGATTTTGGATAGTGTGAGTGTTTTTGGCCTGTTTAGGGCCTAAACGGAATCGGATTTCCGCAAACGAAGTACCATTGCTTTTCTCTTGAGTTTCTCTACGAGTTAGTGTCACTTGTATATGGTTTTGGACTTGTTTGACGTAGTTGGTCAATTGTATAGATCTCTAGCCAGTCGACTACGTGGGAGCCGCAGAGGCGACGAGATTTGCGATTCGAGCCCCCATTCCTCCCGTGTTTGCCGGTAGAATGGTTTACATTAATATTATGATTTAAATAAATGAACTGTATGCTTAGAATAATTTGAATGAACCCTAGGATGGGAATGAACCCTAGGGTAGAAACAGATGAGTATGGTTTGAGCTATACTGTATACTTGAGAAACATGTAGAACCCTAGGATGAGAATGAACCCTAGGGTAGGAACAAATGAGTATGGTTCAGCTACACTGTTTACTTGAGATGCCTGTAAAACTTTAAATGCTAGCAAATGTACTGGTTACTTAATATGATGCCTTGTCAGTAGAAAATCACGAGCTGCCTGTTTTAAAGAATGGAAACGGAAATGTAAATGGAGAGATCTAAAAGTTTGGAATATGAAACGAAAGGAATACCAACATAAACCCTACGGGGAATGAGGAGGAAAACTCCTGTACATGGGAAGTGAGCTAGCCCTTGTGTATAAGATACCAAGGAGAGTCACTGTCCCTTTAGTGTAGTGAGGTACTGGCCGCTCGCTGGGATGAGCTCCGGGGTCAGGCCTAGACACTCTACACCGACTCTGTTTGGCCCTCGTGTATGTGGTACCGAGGTGAGCTACTTAGTGTAGGGAGGGAGCTAGCTGCCCCAGGGGGCCCGGGGTTAGGACTAGCCGCCCAACACCGACTCTTGTTAGGCCCTCTGAGCAAACCGGAATAGTCGGATGAGGGACGCGGACTATGGAGGGGCGAGACCCCTGTTCTATTCTGTTCTGAAAGGGCAATGCCTTGTACTGTTCCGTGTTGTACCTTTAGGCATACCCGCTAGCGAAAATGACTGACCACATGCCAGTGCGTGATAGCTACCCGTGCGTTTATCACGCGTGCCATAGTCACCGCTATGTCGCGATCGTGACTCGGGGTGGTTGACTGGGTGTAGGATTACCACAGGGGACTCTCCCGGCCAGGAGAGTACCACGTGTACCTCCTACATTATGGAAAAGACTGCAATCAAAATCATTTCCGTGAGAAACAGGACAGATCAAGAAATGATCTAAGTGAATAAAGAAACAACAAATTAGAAGTACTTGGTTGAACTAAATGAAAATGGATAGTTGTTTAATTGCATAAATTAATTGCATGTCTTAATTACATGTATATGGCTAAATTACCACTCTATTCAGCATTCGCTGACTTCAAAAATTTTATAACCTTGTTCAGGTCAGGGGTTGAGTAGCTAGCACTACCGGCTGTAGAGAGAGCTGGGCCCAATTGAGCCAGCCTTAGCTGCATTTTGTACTGTTTTCCTTAGCTCATATTGTAGTAGTGAGTATTTTGTTCTATATTATACTGTTTCAGTTACTTTTCCGCTGTACTTTTCTCGGTCGTAGTTGTGATGGCCTATAACTTTGATAGACCATTTCGCTCTGTTTCTTTTACTGTCTCTTGTTTCTTTCTGCCTAGTTACATTGCATGTGTGGATGTGAATTATTTCTTGCTTTTAGTTATTTCTCGTTAGACGACTAGGTCTTGGGATTAGTCGAGGCGAGTCGATCTTGGGTCCTATAGGGATCTGGGATCAGGTCGTAACACCATGACTCTTAAGTCTCTCAACCACGTCCATAGACGATGGAAGGTGGTGAAGCAAGGCCCACTTCGTGCCTCTACTTATAGCCTTGCCACGCGAGCCCTTAAGGGTGGTAGCGTCTTTCCCACCCCCTGTCAATCGCCTGCGGATCGTCGGTTCCCAAGAAACCAAATTCCTAGAGATACGACACTAATTCCGCGGTAGCATAACTGCACCAATAAAACTGCCAGTTAAGAACCCTGCACGTTATTACACGTCTGCCATTCAAAAAACCTTTCACGACCTTCCAAAAAGGCGTGACGCTTCAAGTCGCGACTTCTTGCGGCAGCAACGGTCCCCACCCAACATTCTGACTAAACGAAATGCCGCCTCTCAAGGCTGGCACGAGCTAAGGCTCATACGCCATACACCCAAATTCCTATCGCCTCTCTAGGCCGGCACGGGCTACGGCTTATACGCCGCACACCCAAACTCCCACTGCCCCCCAAGGCCGGCATAAATCTCCGCTTTACAAGCCCACCTCGAATCTGAGGCAGGTTGCCTCCCAAGGCCTGCAAAAGCTTGTGCCCATACGCTCTGCGTCTAACTTTTGCCGCCTCCTAAAGGCCGGCACCGGCTCGGGCTCATACGCCCCACACCAAAGTCAATACCTGCCTCACACGACCAACTCGAACCCAGGCTTGCACCCCCCACGTTCTGCCTCAGAACATGTCACCACCTAAAAAGCTGACGCAAGCTCTGGCTCAAACGCCCTAACAAGAAACCTCTTCCGTGCAACCGGAAGCGGGTGAAGGCCACTCAACTCCCCAAGCATAAATGTTCCCCTCGTTGCAACATAGTCGGACGAACATCTGGGGGCATCACCTATCGCGAAGTTTTGGCTATTCTCACTACTCTCTCAGCAGTTCACTCTAGCTAGAGAGTGGGGGCATATGATGAGGGGCAAAAAGTGCCATCGGATCGAAAACTCCACGCCTGACCCGGCAAAGGATTTGGTTACCCGGACATGCAGTGTACCGGCGGAACCAGATCCTCGTCCCACTTGAGGTCAGCCGGATCCCCAGTCAACACCAACTTGGTTTGCCAGAAGATCCTACATAGCCTGGGCAGAAGATACGAAATGATAGGCCTAACAACTTGCACCCTGACAGCTACCACGTAGCCTGACAAGTAGGGGTACTAGAGCTCATCAACGGAAGTTTTCCCCATGTTATAAATAAAGAGGGAGACCCCTAGTAGGGGGACTCCTCCCCGGAGAGGGAGCAAGTTCATGTAATATCACTAAACCATCATGAGTTCTAGTGCATAGTTGGGAGTTCGATCCGCCCCCCAGATGTACACCCCTTAAGGTAAAACTTGGTCACCAAACCTTTGTCTCTCCCTGCGTGTTTGTTTGATTTTCTTTCGAGTTCTCCCCTAAGCGACGGATGCTGATGGCTAAGTAGTATCTCCTACGTTAACAAATCTTTTGGTAGGACCTTCCAAGACCCATTAGGGACCATAATCACTATATCAAAAAAATTTATAATTCATCCATCAAAGAATTAAAATTCCCCTTCTACATAATCATCCCATAACATAAAAGACGTAGTTTATCCATTAAACATTATAAGATCACCTTAAGGACCATGAATATGATATTAATTAATGTGGTACCTTATGATAATGCGGGTAAGCCCAAAAAAATGACTCTAACAAAAAAACATTCATGGTTGGAATGGGATTTCGCCGTTCATCATCCTCGTCAAAGTCTTCTCCTCCCCCGTGACCTTAATATATTCATGCATCTCATCTTTGTCATTTTAAGTCCTTGTTAGTGATAATCCAACCAACACTATCTAGTCTTTTAGACGAGTTCGACAAGAATGTCCAATGTCCCCCTACCTCTATTTCATTTTTGTCTGTAGCTTAGTTGGTGAGTAGACTCCTACCATTTAACTAGGAATGATAAATTTTCAATTTGAATCTCAACTAACCCAGAGATAGATTTATTTATCCCCCAACCAAGACGAGGATGAACTTCTTTTTTATTCCTTTCATACTACCCTTAGTTTACTAAATATTTTGAGGTTTAAAGATTCATACACTACTAAAAAAATAACATATGTATTCTGATGATATAATTTTTGTAATATCCTAAATTCCAGGATATATCAAAACTATAATTTTTATGGATTAAGTGTGAACAAAATAAAAATCCATGGATTTTATTTGTGGAGAAGACCTGCACCTCAAGTTTTGTGCTTCCTCCCCACTTTGCTGGATCTTAACAAATAGAGATTTTGTTTTCCCATTTATTACTCCCACCAATTTTCCATTAAATTCCTTTCGTATACCACCATCTTGAAACCTACATGCATACCATTGCCCTTCTTGATCAAAATCCCTCTTTTTATCTACCATCATCCTTGCAACGTGGATCAAGGTCGAGGTTACGTTGCTAGAGACTTTGTTTTGGCGATCAAATAGAGAACAAGTCCAGCATTAATTTTTCCTTCTAGGAGGTATAGCCCTTGATCATCTTAATTGAATTCCTCTAAGCGTTGATATATAGCTATGTTGACACTTGAAATGACTCTTTTCATTTTTCTTCTAGAAACTATTGATTTTAGGTTTGGGAGTTTCTTTACCGATGATTATTGTTGGGGATTTAGTGTCATATTAGGAACAATGGCTAATTGGGAGATGACCAATGGAATTAATTTGATTAATGATATTTTATTACTAGCACAATTAATGCAAGGATGAAATGTGAGGGACATAAAAGATAAGCCGATGTGAGATGTTTTATCTTGTGCATAGCTATTCTTGAGTGTTCGATCGTTCTAATCGGGTTTTAAGATATGTGTTATAGTACAATGACAAAAGTGATGAAAACATTTAAATTTATAATCTTGAATTTGTGAGTCATTGGTCGTCTCGGAGAGCAAACAAATTCACAACTTAAATACTACTCAAATGAATATGCAATGAGGCACAGGAGCTTAATATAAAAAGAAATATATCATGCAATGGATATCACTATCAATGCTAAAAAAAAAATGTAAGTGTCAAGGCAAACAATGGTTTTTTAACTAAAGTAAAGCCTTTCAATGCTTAGGCAATTTCTTCAACCCAAAGAGAGCCTCTCAAAGCCAAGCTACAAATGGTCCAGGACTCAACCAAAGAGCCAGCCCAAAGCAAGCCCAAAATCTAGCCCAAAATGCTCCCAAGGTCGGTTCAAAATCGGCCCAGATCCAGTTCAAGCGTGTCCACGTGTGTGCCGGTGTGCATGCACATTGAGCAGTGCTTAAAGGGGCGGGTTTCCTTAAATGTCCAATTCTAGCTCCTTAACCAGGTGATGTGGGACTATTAAGTCCCTCTTCTTCCTTCATTCTTTGTCATCTTTGTGCCTTCATTGTAGCGAGAGGACAGCTACTCAATCGAGGAAAGATGGCTATTGGATGTTTAATCCAACAACCCAGATGGAATCCCACCACGAATTCGAGCGAGGAGAGGGTACTGCCTTCGCAGTTTGCTCACTGGATATGGCTTGACGACGTCGAAGAAGACGACAACGACGGCAATCACCTAAAAACAAGCATACGAGCTTTTGGCCTCAATTAGATACCCAAAAATCTCTGCCATGAGTTGAATAAGGTGATGGTGGTGGTAATTCAGTGTGTGGTGGCCTGAAGAGGCTGATCGGATGTGGTGTTCGGCGGAGAGCTTGGTTAATCAAAAGCCTCAATTTCTTGTGGGCTTTTGATCCCCAAGTTCTCATGATGCTTGTGAGTTGAATGGAGAGGTGGGAGATGAAGTGTAGGCAGGGTTCGAGATCGCGGGAGCTCTCGCCGATCGTGGAGAAGAAGGAAAGGAATGGTAAGGAAACGGGGCTAAATCCTAGGTTTAAGGACCCTAAACTAACCTATGGGAAGAGGGGAAAGAGAAAGAGCTACTTAATTGGGACAAAGGGGGAGGAATTACGTTCGGTGTTGGTGGGCTGGACACGAGAATGATGAATGCTCTTGGGAGGGAATCAGCAATGAAGATGGGGCCAAGATGGCCTAACTTTGGTCGGCTAAGGTCGGAAAAAGATGAGGAAGAAGGTGGTGGTGCTGTTTTGGCTGGAGAATGCACGGATGAAGGAGAATGTGGAGGTCACTAGAGTCGGAGAAGGAGCAACCGTGGAGGAAGAAGAAATTATGACTGATTCTCGACTAATTTGTGCTTGAGAATACCCAAACACTTATATAGAAGAGGATTTTGCATTGAATTGTTTCAAATTTGCAAGATTGCTTTGCAAATTTTGGCAACTTATATCTCGGGTATCTTGGTTTGCCAAAGCAAATTAGCACCAAATTGGATATGGAGGTTGGGTTTAATCAATTTGGCATGATATGAAGACCAATCCTACCAAATTTGGTGAGATTTGGTGGAGGATTGATGGAGCAAATCTTCAATCAAAGATCAACTAGTTGGGTTTGTTTTGCTGCTGCTGCTTGCCTTTTTAGGAATGAAGAGGAAGGCAGGGGCTTTAATGTAAGAAAAATCAAAACCTAGGGTTTGTTTTGTAATAAACAGAGGCAAATGAGCTAAACTGCACATTGAGTCAAGATGAACTCTGATTGATTGAGCTCAAAATTTAGGGGTGACCTGACCCACGGAATCTAATGGTGACCTTAAATTTGGGTTTTGATGCAGTTTGATTGGGTAATTTACACTGTAGCCCAAGAATGAAGTAATATCCCACCAAAGTCTCTGTTTTTGGTCAAAATGGGTTCATTTGTTCAAAGTGAGTGTTCCAAACCTCATAGAATATTTTTCAATGATTTTTAGGAGGTTTAAATTACATTTATTTTCACCAAAACTGGTTCAATTGAAGTTAGGTTGTAATTAGGGTTTTTATTATTAAAATAATCTTCGCTTCTCAGAAAATCCTAATTTAGTTAGTTCAAGTCCACGCTTTGAAAAATTAAGTTCATTTGACCTCAGATTGGGCACTGATTCGCCCCTTAGTTAATCTACATTCGTGATTTCTCGTTAAAACAACATAATTAATGCAATTTCCTTTCTTCTTCTCAAATTCAACTTAGAACCTAATTACGCCCTTCTGATGGTCATTAAGGAGCATTTAACCTTGGAATTTGGCTAAATTAGGCTGATTATCACAAATGATGGCATTACCATCATTGAGCACAATCAATGTAAGATGAAATGTGTGAGATATCGGACATGGGATATTTATTCACATGCATGGCTATCCTTGGAAAAAAAAAGAAAGATTTACGGAGTGGAGAGGAGAGGACCTCATGGGAGGAATGACTGTGGATCAATGTGCATGATTGTCCTTGATGGAAAAACAAAAGAAAAATGAGGGATAAAAAAGGGAACTTGTACTAGCCTTCCAACCATTCAAGAAATAAGAGGATTCTAGGTTGGTGGATTGATTCATGATATTCTAAGCATTGGGTTCAAAGTTAGAAATGACTTTTGTGAAAAGAAAAAGAAGAAAAGGAAGACCATGGGTTATGGGTAGAAGTTAGGATATCTTTTTGGTCATACTATTGATTAGTGCTTACTAATTTTGCTTTATAGGCGATGATTGACTTATTGGATTGAGGTGTTATTGGAATCGTGATTTACTTCACTAATAAGCTATACAGGGATGTAATCTCAATTTTTAATACACCAATTATGGAATTTCATAGGTGATTGGAAAAAAAAAATTATGAAGTATGATTTGATTCCCATAGATGACCACGTTAAACTATTAGATATAATTTGCTTTTAATGTAATCATTAGTGATGATGGATTTCTACTTACCATTTTGTATGGTGAACTATTCACAACCATTCATAAGACATACTCGCATGTTAGGTTATTTTATTAAGTTGCACGAATGGAATCCAATGTGTACAAGTTACTTGTTTTACCTAGATAGATGGTAAATGAAGTGTGCATTAAGGATGATTGTTTAGCATGCTGATGAGTATAGTCTCACATGTAATTAATTTGGATTCTTTAATATGTGAAAAATTCTCATTTTGGTGAGGTACATTATTCACTTCATTTATGTTTTAATATGTCAACATCATTAGTTCAATAATACTATGAAGAATAATTTTGAGCACATGAGTATGACTCATAAATTAATCTTTTATAATTTTACAATCTTTGACACCAATGAATTTTGATGGAGAAGTTACAAAATTTATGAACTATGAATTAGTCCAAAAGAGACCTATATCCTAGCTACGAACTGAACGGATGATTATCTCTGTAATGGCTGTTGCAGACGGAATATTCTGCACTACTCCCAACTTTTGACCTACCAAAGTGGTAGATGACTCAGTGCTGATGTCAATGAAAAAGAAATAAAGGTGATGAGAGGTAACCTCGTGTTTATCTGTAGTAAACATGGGATGACATGGGACCTATCCGAGTCTAGATGGGGCTATCAGGTGTAGACAAGAAGGGAAATTATGAACAAGAAACATTTCATGATGATTATGATACATGCCTAATTATTTAAGTTTTATTGTTAGATAATAATTTGATGATTTTGAATAATGATTCATGTATTAACCTTAATTAGTTTGGAGAGAACTCAGATGATAACGTCATCATCAGCCATATCTAGCTTTAATTAGTCATAATCAAGGAATAAATGCTCCTACATAACTGCCAGGGAGACGTAATTCATTGCAAATCCATTATGAGAGATAGACATGAAAATAGGGGTAAAACTGTAGTTTTAACAGCACATCTCAATTTTTGAAAAAGCACGTGATCTCTCAAGGGTTAATCAAAGGTCAAATGGTCTTAAATGTCTAACAAGTGGGTCCGTGCAGATAGAAATGGGTTTTTCGTGAGTTTTGAGAATTAAATGACATCTGAAACCCTAAAAACAGACCTGCTTAATCTACTGAGGTTATGGTTAGGATAAAATCCACATAAATCCTCTAAAAATCATAGCAAAATATTCTCTAGGGTTTGTTATGCTTGATTTGACCATTGGAATCCAATTTGACCTAAAACAGAGTCTCAGACAGATAGTTGCTCTAATTTAAATTTTTACATAAATTACCCAGTCAATGAATTGAAGAGAACTTCTCTAATCAATGAATCCCTTTCAAAATTAGAAGGGAGATTCCTTAAAAAGTCCTCTTTTCAACGAATCCGATCTTGAGCCCAACAACCTTCCCAATCTCTCATGCGAACGCGTGAGAGATCCGGGCATCTCATAAGTTTCCTACTTCAGTAAGCCTTCTAAGCTTAGGAAGCTTACTTCCCAAGCTCTAACCGCTCTCTAAAGGCCTATAAAAGGATCCCCAGGGCCTACCTATTTTTTTCAGCAAGGTTTGGGGCCAAAACCCTCTTCAAAACTCCACCTCCGGCCTCGCTCCGCCTTAGCTCTGGCAAGCCTCTTCCTCTGTCGTCTCCAGCCTCCCAACGGTTAAATTGGGAGTGCCATTATCTTCGTCTCCTTCGTCCGCGCCTGGTGTGCCAAAAGCCAGGACTGTCCTTGCCTCTCTTCCTCGCCGTCCACCTCAATGGAGCACCTTCTTCCACGGCGCCAGCCTGCCAATGTCGGTTGCCAATCCTACCCCTTCATCTATTAGATTAGGGTTAGTTTAGTTAGTTTAGCATCTTAGGTTAGTTTTACACCCCAAAAATCCAAAAACAAACCCTCGACACTGTCGTTCACCTTCATCTTCCCCATCTTCGACCACTCCTCTGGATAGGCTCCTCCATCGCTACACCCATCCACATGCCTCGCCACAACTCCCAAAACCTTCGCTATGACTCCACTAATCAAACCCCTCTCCTATTCTGCTCCACCGCTCACCCAAACACACCCTCGAACAACTCATGTTCCTTCGTTCAGTTCCGACTCTGCCAGCCACCTACACGCATTTGCGTAGCATGCCACAACTGTCACTGCGTTTGCCGTCACACGGCGGTGCTACTAAACGTGTTTGACACGGTCGAAAGGCCTTATTTGCTTGTTTCAGGTGTTAGGTCAGAGCTCTGCCGCTGTCGCCATCTCCGACCTTGTTCTTCAAGCTTTGGGACTGCCCAGCCCCAGATGGAAGTCCTAAGGGCTGCGGAATCATCCCAGGAGTCTTCCTGGGTAGTCGATTAAAAGCTCCCTTTGCAGCAGTGCTCTAATTGGCAAAGAACTTCACCCGCAGCTGCATACGCAAAGATGGTGGGACATTTAGTCCCACCTCGGAAATCAGTGGAGCTGTAACCTTGAATAAAAGGAAAAAATGTTGAGGGTTGTTTGCCTCAACACTTGGGGGGTGAGGTCCCCCGCTCCCCTCGCATGCCCCCTGGCACTGTGCACGTGGGCCTAGTCCGACCTGGTTATGTGCCTATGCCTGCACACACCTCGGCTGTGATCCACGCCTGCTACCCTGGTCCCAGGTGCTCTCTGATCCGAAACCCGACTACCCGGTATTGTGCATGGCCCTAGGAGGGCGTGAAAGAGGAGAAACTAGAGAGAGGGAAAGAGAGAGAGCACACGGGGTTCAGGGGGGTTTTGCTCCATTGTGTAATGGCTAAGACTTAGCCGCATCTGAAGAAGAGTTCCCCCCTATGCATAAAGGAAAAGAGAAGAAGAGGAAGGAGAGTTGAAGGGATGATGAGAACACCATCATGAATCATAACTAGCTCAATTTAGTCATTATCAAAGAATAAATGCTCCTACATAACCGCCAGAGAGCCCTAATTTATTGCAATTCTATTCTGAGGGAAATATAAGAAACCATGATTAAAACTGTAATTTTACCATCATATCTTAAATGCAAAACAACCACGGGTTTTCTCAGGGGTTAATTAAGAGTCAAATGGCCTTAAATGTCCAACAAATGGGTTAATATAGACAGAAAAGTATTTTTGCGTGTTTTGAGAAGTAAATAACTTCTGAAACCCTAAAAATAGATCCGCTTAATTAACTGAGGTTCTAGTTAGGATAAAATTCACTTAAACCCTCTAAAAATTATAGAAAAATATTCTGTAGGGCTTGGTACCTTTAATGTGACCATCAGAACTCGTCTTGACCCAAAACAGAATCCTAGACAGATATTTGCCATAATTTGAATTTTTGCATAAATTACCTAGTCAAACTTGGTCAAAACCTAAATATAACTATACCATTGGATTCCTTGGGTCCAAATTAGATTTTTTCCAAAATTTGGGCCCAAGCTGAGATCATCTTGACCTAGTTTGCAATTTGGTCCTATTTGACACTTTTATCTCACACTCATGCCCCTAACTTTTGAATTTCTTGTAAATAGCCTCCCAAATTTGTTGCCTTCTTCACAAATAGGTTCCCTCCGCACTCAACTCCTAATCCTAAAGCTCTGGCGACCTTCAAATGGGAAGATCTTCCTGATTTCTCGCTCAATCCCTTCCAAAATTGGAAGGGAGATTCTTTATGGAGTCCTCTTTCCATTGAATCCGGTCTTGAGCCCAACAACTTTCCCAATCTCTCATGCAAATGCATGAGAGATTCGGGTATCTTTCAAGTTTCAACTTCGGTGACTTTCCTAGCTTGGGAAGCTTGCTTCCCAAGCTCAAATTGCCCTCTAGACCCCTATAAAAGGACCCCTAGACCTCGCCAAGTTCCCCACGCTCAAATTTAGCTGGAAATCTCCCATGTTCCTCCCTCCTCTCCGGCCGAATAGCTCCTCGAGGTCCGACGATCTTCTTCGACCTCCCTCTTCGTTCGCTCGCAATACCAGCAGTGGATTCTCCTTCCTCGTTTTCCTCCGCATCGTGTCGTACCAGCCGATGCCTCTCCCTCCGTCGTCCTCGCTGTCTTACCCTCACTGGAGCACCTTCTTTCGTGACACCGGCTTGCCAGAACCGACGCCGCTCTGCCCCTTTCGTCCATTAGATTAGGGTTAGTTTAGATCTTTTAGCATCTTAGGTTAGTTCCCTATCTAAAATCCCAAAAGCATCCCTTGACGCTTACGCAAGCCACCTTCATCCTTCCCTCCGGCTGCTCCTTTAGCGAGGCGTCCCCGCCGCTACACTCCTCCATCCGCCCTGCCGAAACCCTCTACACCTCCGCCTCGACTCCACGAACCAAACCCCTCTCTTATTTCGCCAATTCCACCTCCAAAACTACCCATCGAACAAACCCACCTCTTCCGACCTAATCCGCCTTCGCCACGCTCACCCACGACTTCTCACTATATGCCACCACCACCACCACTGCATTCCTCATCCACCGACGACCCTCTTAAGCTTTTTAACTGGGGCGAGAAGCCTGTATTCTTGCATTTCAGGTGCCAGCTTCAGCCGCCATTACCGAGAAGCTTCAAGCTTGCTCTAAGCTTGCTCCAGGTCTCGATAGCTCCAGGTTTCTGCTTCAGGAGATGCGGAACTCATCCCAAAACACGTGTGGACTAATGAATTAGGACACTGACCGCCCTCGTGCCTCAATTGGACGAGGTTTCATCCACAGCTGTGCGAAGAGGAAGAGTGGGATTTAGTCCCACCTCGTGAAGAGAAGAGGTGGTGTGTGCGCATAAATTGATTTTCTCACCTTAGCTTATCGCCTCAAGTAACACAGGGGGGTGAGGTCCCCTGTGCACCCTTCACCCCTCTCCTGTGACACCTCCATGTGGGCCTGGCTCTGAACCTGATAACCCGCCTAAGCTATACTCACACCTCGGTTGAGACCCACGCTCGCAGCCTTGGTCCCGGGCACACGCTCTAATCAAAACCTGAATACCCGGTTATCCCTGGAAGAGGAAGAGAAAGAAAGAGAGAGCGTGGGAAGGGGGGTTTTGTTCTTCCGTGCATTGGCTAACACTTAGCCAAAATTTGAGCCCTTTCCCCTGTGCTTGAAGAAGAGAAGAAGAGGTAGAAGAAGAAGGAAGAAGACGGGCATAAGAAGAAGCCAAGAGAAAGAAGAGAAGAGGAAGTATAGTGCCCTCTTGGCACTGTAGCAGGGCTGACTTAAGCCGTCTGATTGAGTGCCTTGTTGCCTGATGAAGTGCACTGTGTACTAAAGTTTGCATGGTTGATACCATTCATTTATTTAGTAATTATTATGTGTATTTAAGCTAATAATTGGTGATTCAAATCATCATTATTTTGTCTTAGATGACTTTTTTCCTCAATAGTTTCTTGATATACTCATGTGCTACATTGATTATTCGTTTTGAGTAATTATTATCATTAATTGTGCTCATTTACATTATTTATTGAGATTAGTGTGTGAATTCCTATCTGCTCCTTGTGTTTTCATTTCTGATATTCGAGTAATAAATTTTATTTGTTTTTCACGCTGATTCGATCTATACTACAACACGATGATTTTAAAACCCGTTTCAGAATGGCTAACAAGGGAGAAGAAGAGAAGGCTTATGGTTGCCTTTTGTTATGATGTATGATTGCTAAGCCTGTTGTCTGAGGCACTGTAGCACAAGCTACTATTGGTTTCTTTGAGATAATTGATGGTTGAATGCTTGCTTAAACTTTAGAGGGTATAAGTGGTGATTCAAATCACCATTGTCTTTTATTTTTATCATCATATTCTTGAGATACATTGGATTTTATTGAATAACTAATGTGATAGGTTATTATCCATTGAAAATCTATACTTTGCTCAATTAATTGTGCTTATTTACATTATTTGTTGAGATTAGTACGTGAATTCCATATTTACTTCCAGCAAACGACCTCGGACTTCATTTCTGACATTCGAGTTATAAATTTTATCTGTTGTTCGAGCTATTTTTGAAGAATTATTACTATGACGAATGCATCTTTTAAAACCTCAATCTAGCCATACAACAAACTCCCTGTGAGAAGGAAAAAAAAACAAGAAGAAAAGCAAAAAAAAGGGGACATAATTGATGGCTTAGGATTGATATTGTATACTTAGTCATTAAAAATGACTAATGCCATTGGTTGAGAAATATTTTTCAAGATCTAGTTAGATTAAGATTGGGGAAGGAAATTTCTAAGAGTTCCAGGCTTACTTGGAATCTACTTTCTTCTACTTAGAGATTAGATAAAATAAATCCTCTAGTTAGTTGCTTCTTTTCAAATTGGAATCAATTTTATGTCTCTTTGGATTGTGAACTATCTTTATTTCTTCCTCTATTGACGAAGTTTCAGTTATTTTCTTCATGATGAATGAATGACATCCATGATTAAATTGTTATGTTCTTGGGTCTTTAAAAAAAAATGGTATGGATGTTTATGTAAATTGAACATCCTTTACAAAACCCGAGACGTGACAATTTTAGTTGACCAGGCTTTAGCTTTCGAAGCAAATAACCTTTGGAGCAAACTAAAGGATTATGACAGATACATTAATTAGGCAAAAATTTAATCTTCAAAAATCACAAATTTATTTCTACCTTTAAACCTTAGATGAAGAGGAAGAAGTAATCATCAATTTGCTACTAGTACAATCTATAAAATCTAGTGAAATATATCTTGGTTGTCCAATTGTAGAGGATAAAAGGCATACTTTGTTAAAGAAAATGGTGGCTAATAAATGCAATGCCAAGCTGGTTGGATGGAAGTCTAGCTTTTATTCACGCTAGACATATGGTTCTCATCAAATCCTCCTTGACGTTGCTTCCTTCATAACTTATGGTTGCTCATTTATTTCCAAAAGATATTTATGTCATTAGGTAGAAGCAATTGCCAAGGACTTCTTGTTAGGATTTGAGGGGGGAAAATGACACCTATATCATAAAGTTTGAAATCAAATTGCAATTCTTTTAACTTTTTGTAAGAGCACTCAAAATAATGTAAATCATACTCTTTAATTATGTGTAATGAAAAATCACTACTTTTAGTCCTTATGGACCAAAACTATTAGCAAGTGTCAACATTGATAAGAAATAATAAAAATGCAATGAGTGGAATTAAGCATAATTAGATATAATTAAGAATAATTAAGGAAGCCTTGTACTTGGATAAAATTGAAATGAAATCGTGGTCCATGGAAGCCCATGGTTTTGAGATGACTTGGCAACCAAGGTGGATGTCACATCGTCAAAATTGCATGGTTGGAAAGATGTGATTGGTTGGCTATGATGATTGCGTCGATGGTTAGGATGCAAAAGTTTAGTATCACATCACATTGTTAGTTTTTGAAATCTTTAGGGGGCAAGGTGATATATCTTCCTCTCTTAAGCTTGTAATGTTAGTTTTGATGTAAGTTTCTACTTTGTCTTTTGCAATTTCTCACGTGTTTAACTCCACTTGTTGGGTGATTGGAGTAAGCTTGTGGTAATGATCTAGTAGGAGGAAATGATGTCGGATTTCTACTAGATTTACCGTATGGGTTGCTGAAATGATCCTTCCCAAGGGTCGTTCGGGATTTTCCCAAAAGAGTAGGGGTGTAAGCGTAATTTTAAACTCTTAGGGTTTAAGTTTATGGGCTTTGCGGGAAAGTGCAAACCTTGTGGGGAAAATCTCACAATTTTTCCCTCTCTCTCTTCCCATACAACACACCCACTCACACACCCTCCTCTCTTTAAAACCCCATAACCCTCCACCCTCTCCATCCCCACACCACCACCTCCACCTTCACTCCTCCACCAACCACCTGCTGGCGACCATCTCCTTCCCGTTCCCCTTGCGGCCACGAGTGGGGAAGGAGCGGAGCTCGAGACGGAGGGGAAGGAGAGAGGGAGAGCATGGGTGAGGGAGAGGGAGAGCGTGGGAGAGAAGGTGCGGCTAGAGGAGCTTGGGGGAGCTCAAGAGCGTGGGAGAGGAGATGCGGCTAAGGGAGCTCATGGAGAGGAGCTCTACGACCTCTTACAGCTGTGGCTCTGCGGGCGGAGAGCCGAGCGGGGAGAAGGCTCGCGAGGCATTCTGTGGAATCATTTTTTTGCAGTATCAGACATCTGAGACGCTATCCATACGTCTGGAGGAGCTTGGATAGATAGAGTGCACATTTGTGGCCTATTCAAGGCCCAAATAGAGTCAGTTTTGCGCAAACGAAGTATCGTTCATTTCAGTTCGGAGTTCTCTACGTGTTTGTGTCACACGTATGTTGTTTTGAACTCGTTTGATGTGTTTTGGCCAATTGTATAGGTCTCCAACCAGAAGCGTATACGAGGCCCATGGAGACGACGGGATCTGCTATTCGAGCCCCCATTTCACGCGTGTATCTCGGTAGAGTGGTTTTTCTTAATATTATGACTTAATTAGTCAAAGTGCACGTTATCTTAGAATGATTTGATTGAATCCTAGGATATGACATGAACCCTAAGGCAGAATTGAGTGAATGAACATTGCTTGAGTCACACAATCTATTCTGAAATGCATGTTAGAACCCTTAATACTAGCAACAAATAGTTAAATGATGTGATGCTTCTTTCAGTTATTAAATCACGAGCAGCCTATTATATGGTTAAGAACCGGGATGTGAACAACGAGATATGCATGTCGTGAAACAAAATGAAATGAACACAATGTATGAATCCTATAGGAAACTAGAAGATGAACTCACGTATACGGAATGAATATCATATGTAGGAGGGAAGTGAGCTGGCCCTCGAGTACATGGTACCGAGGAGAGCAACTATCTCTTTTGTATAGAAAGTGAGCTCGCCCTCGTGTACGCGGTACCGAGGAGAGCTATCGTGAATTTAGTGTAGGGGGAGCTAGCCGCCCATGGGTTGAGACCCGGGGTTAGGAATGACCCCCTACAACGACTCTTGTTACTTTAGTGTAGGGGAGGAGCCAGCCTCCCCATGGGACCCAGGGTTAGAACTGGCTACCCTATATCGACTCTTGTTAGGCCCACTGGGCAAACTAAGATAGTCGGGCGAGGGTATGCAAACTGTTAAGGGGCGAGACCCCTGTTTGAGAGGGCGAGGCCCTATTTTGTCCTGTACTGTATGTTTGGGCGTACCCGCTAGCGGAAATGACTGACTGCGTGCTAGTGCGGGGTAGCTACCCGTGAGCTTACCGCACGTGCCGCAGTCACCGCTACGTTGCGACTGACGTGCACTCGTGCATGTGTATTAAGAAGTATCGTTATAGTCGCACTTGCAACGTCGGTTTTAAAGTAAAGAAATGGAGGTGAGTTCGAGTGTCGGTCTTAGGGAGGCGTGAAAATCAGATTTTTCTTATCACTTGTTGTCACGGAAAGCGCAGAGTCTTGCTTGCGAAAGGTGTGGTTGAAAAGCGAGAGAGAGATAGAGAGAGAGATTAGGGTTAGAGTTGTTTCTTGCTTGATTATGCAACTTAAACAGGCAATAAAGTAAACACTGAACGAAAAGTAACTTCATTCATCATGCAGCTTTAGTTCACAACTTATAACATTAAATATATGCTTAAACAAAAGTAAAGGAAAGCTTAAAAGAGTGGAAGAAAGAGAGAGAGGAGGAGAGCGGCGAGGCAGCCACGACGGTGGAGAAGGCTCCGTCGGCGGCTCGTCGTCTCCGACGATTACAAGAGGGCCTAAAGCTATCTAAGAGGGGGGTAGAGTAGTTGCAAGGGAAGTGAATGCCTTGAATGAGTGGTTAGAGGAGGTTTAAATAGGGACAAGGGCTTTCTAAAAGAAGAAGGGGCTTTAGCGACGTCCAAGACGTCGCTAAAACCCTTCCAAAAGCGTCGGTGAAGCCCTCCAGCCCGCCGGTCACACGCCCACACCGTTCTTCTTTGCGCCTGATCCGTGGCTGCTACGTGGGAGCCATCCGATCGAGGATCGGACGGCTAAGATCCTTCGTTGGGTGCGCTTGGATCGCGCCTCAGGCACGCGTGCGCGCGGGCGTCGTCACCCGACGTGCGTGCTCGTGGGCACTCGTTGTCTGAGGGCGCGCCGCGTGGCGCGATCTCGGCCGCCCGCTGCTGATCGGGTGGCCCAATTTCGCCGCACGCTTCTTTGTCTTCAATTCTTCGCATTGCGCAGCTCGAACCCGCGTCGCGTGAGTGCGGGCGTGCGTGCTAACCGTTGCGCCACGCCCGCTGCTTTGTCACGGTGACCGCGGGCGGGCGCGCGATTCTCGACCGTCCAATCGAAGATCGACAACCGAGATTTGATCTCAGCTGAAGGAGGAAGTGGCGTGCGGTGAGCGGGGGGCGACGTGGCGCAACGAGGGCCGTTGATCATCAGATCAATGGTCAGAACTTCTTGGGCCCATTGTAGGAGCTCCGGATGTCGGATTTGGCCGATCTTGAGTCCGTTGGACTCCGTTCGTCGTTCTGAATCCATTCGCGTGGTCCGATTGTACATCTGAGGCTTGCTTTGACAAGTGCTTACACAAATGGCCATTAATATAGTTTTATAAGCAATCTTGGTATATGATGCATGCAATGCTCTATTCTACTTATGCTGTGCCTTTTATTCTTAAGATAGACCCTATTTAACGGAATTATCACCTCCATTTGCAGTGTTATCAGCGACTGTGACCTCGGGGTGGTAGACCGGCTGTAGGACTACCACGGGGGCTCTCCTGGCCAGGAGAGTGCCACATGTACATCTTACATTGCGGAATAAACTGCAATCAAGATTGTTTCCTTAGGGAACAAAAGGATTAAGAAATGTTGTGGATCCTTATTAGCATAACCAAATCAAAAACACCTAGTTGAGATAAATGAAAACGAATGATTAATTATTTGCTTGTTTCTTTATGTTAAATTGCATGTAAATGGCTTAACCACCACTCTACTTAGCGTTAGGGAGTTGAGCAGCCAGCGTCCGAAGGTATATGTGTCAGAAGGTAGAGTGAGATGTCTGGTAGATATTTACTTTCTGTATTTCTTCTCTGCAAGAGTCTTGACAGTGTACGTATATGTGTCAGAAGTTGTAAGGCGGACCGAGGCAGTTTCAAACGTCTAGGAGCATCTCTAGACGTGTGGGAGCATCTCCAGACGTTTGAAGGAACCCTTGGATGTCGGCACTGAATTCCAGACGTCTGATAGAGGCACATTGAGAGAGGTATCCCTGAGAACTGTTTTAAGATGTCTGAGACCTTTCCCAAACGTCTGATTTCTATCTGACAGTGTGTTTTTAAGCTCATACAAGGCCCTAATGTTGTTAGTTTTCCGCAAAAAAATGTCTCTATTTTTCATACGAGTTTCTCTATGTAATGATATCTTATCTGTATCAATCTGACCCTTTTTGGCTTATCGATCCATGTCTTAGGTCTCCAGTCAGTCGGGTGTACGGGACCTGCGGAGACGTCAGTAGCTACTGTACAGGCCCTCATTCCACCCGGTTACCTTGGTAGAGTGGTTATAACCACAAATCTCTTAATGCATGCAAGTAGTTAATCCTAGGACTTGAGATGAACCCTAGGAAGGAATAAACGCATGCTTTAGAGTATATTTTTGAACCTTAGGTTGTGGCAAGAACACTAGGGCTAAAGAAAAGTACATGTGAATGATTAAGTAATAAAAAACTACCTGTATTATCTGCAATGGACCACATAATGCGATTGACCTGCTTGTTCCGTATATTCCAACCCGGATGTGGAAAAACTCATGTACGAACCCTATGGGGAATGTAGGCAAGAATACCGTAATACGGAGAACTAGATGGTTCTGGAAATTACTGCCCACGGGCAGCTGTTAAGGGAAGTGAGCTGACCTTCGTGTATATGGTACTGAAGAGAGCAACTATCCCTTGTAGTGTAGAGGGTGACTTGCCGTCCTTGGGTTGAGACCCGGGATGGGTTTTGCCACTCTACGTCGATTCTTGCTAACCCTCGTGTACGTGGTATTGAGGTGAGCTACTTAGTGTAGGGGGGAGCTAGCCACCCCAGGGGGCCTGGGGCTAGGTATGGCCACCCTATACCGACTCTTGTTAACCCGTTGGGCAAACTGGGATAGTTGGATGAGGATATGCAGACTGAGGAGGGGCGAGACCCCTCCTCTGTTCTGTTCTGTTCTGTTATGAAAGGGTAAGGCCTTATACTGTTCCGCACTGTACTTGAGGCGTACCTGCTAGCGGAAACGACTGGCCGCGTGCCAGTACGAGGTAGCTACCCGCGCACTTATTACGTGTGCCGTAGTCATCGCTACGTCACAACTGTGAACTTGGGGTGGTAGACTGGGTGTAGGATTACCACGGAGAGACTCTCCCGGCTAGGAGAGTGCCATGTGTGAATCTTACATCATGGGACTTTGCAAGCAAAATCGTTCCTTTAGGGAACAAAAAGATTAAGTAATGAGATGAGCTCTGATTAGAAATTTCTACACAGAAAACCGTTATAGGATAAATTGGATCAGAATGTAATATGTTAAATTACCTGATAAATGTATTTTTATGTTTAATCATCACTCTACTCAGCGTTAGCTGACTCCAGTTATATAATTTTGTACAGGTCAAGGATTTGAGCAGCCCAAGCTACCGGCTGCTGAGGACGTTGGGCTTAGTCGAGCTCAGCTGTAGTTCTACTGTTTGGTGTAGTGAGTTTTCATAACCTTGTTTCCGTTATATGTACTCGTTTTCGTTGCGATTGTTGTATTATGTTCTTGATGACATGTAATAGTTTAGTTTTACTATTCTATTTCTCCTTCTGTTGCCAATTTCTTCTACTTAGCTACTGTGCTTGTGTGGTTGTGGACCGATGCATGTTATTTGGTTATTTCTTGTTGAACGACTGGGTCTTGGAATTAATTGATGCGAGTCGATCTCGGATCCTGTAAGGATCTAGGATCGAGTCGTGACAACAATCTTGAGTTGCATACGTTGGGGGTCACTTGTGTTGAGTTCTCTGGCTGCTTCTCAAATTAGGTACCCTGGCGACCTCTAAACTAAGATCTTTGGTGGACATTTGAGTTGAAACCTCTTGCAGGCATCTAGTCCGAGCCTTCTAGTGGTTATTTAGGTTGGCCAGGCTTGGTGGGTGGTGGACCGATTGGCCCAAGGATCTTCTCATAGGTTCATCATAGGCTCTTTCTTTTATAGGTCCGTCATTCTGAGGCCTACTCCTTTCTTCCTTCAACCGTATGAAATGTGACATGAACATTTATAGGCAAAAATTAGAATCTGTGTAAAGATGCTATTCGCTTTCAAAATGTCTAGTAGACTTCATGATTGTGACATAGGTGGAGTTTACGTTTTGCCTGTCCACCTCCTATTAATTAGTTGTCAAAAATTATTTAGTATATGAAATCTATTATCTATAATGGTAGTCATAAATTTAATTACTTATTTTGAAAAATTTGTTGCAGTAGGTTAATTTTTTTGATAAGGTGAATGTGGTAGCATAAGATTGGATCTTATGATTTTTTGGATGTCAGTGGGGTAGTTTCCTATTGAGCCAACTCCTTGGCATAATAAATTAATTTTATGTTTCTTGCAAAGGGTTGATCATGATCCACCGGAGAAAGTCACGTTGGTTATTGATCTTAAAACTATGGTGGTAGATATTTGTAAATATTGTTACACATAACTATTTTTTATTTTTTTTCATGAATTCCACCGTAGATGCTAATTTAATCATCATGTAATACCCAATTACCTATGATTTGTTGTATTTCCCAATAGAAGGTTGGGACGTATGACCTTTTAACTTTGCCATGATGTTTAATGTTAGAAATCATCATCAAATGAAATATACAAAATCATTTTCATAATCTTTGACACTATAAACTAATTGTTTGCACCATAATACCAACCATGATATATGTAGCGGAGTCGATCATGGAATCAAATGTCCATCTATGGTAAGTCTGAGAATACGCTGTCGTTTGTTTGGACTACCAACAAGGAATAATCTTGTAATCCCCCTTAAAGGTTTTTTTTCTGACCTTGTCTCTGGAAACAAGTATAGATTTAACCGTTTACGGTCACTAGCCCCTTACTAAAAAAATAAGACACACATCCAAGTATAACTCCTGTTGCAGATGGGGGAAAGGCGAGGGTGGAGAAGGACTTGTATTGTGGTGTGGATCCCCATTTCTTTTTATATGTGTACACATGTCCACGAACTAGAACAGCAACGTCATACTTTCTAATATATCCACATATTCTCTCTCTCTCTCGTTCAAGACCATGGAGTGTAAGATTTCAACTTTAAGATAAGACGAGAGCAACGAACATTCGACTATCATATCACTTAATTAGATTTGCTTTACCTAAATTTCTATCTAGATATATATATATATACGCGTTTGTGGGAATTGAAATCAGCAGAATTATTTGGCGACGCAAATTAACTTTCGTAGCAATTTCGTGGACGACTTTTTACATGTTGTCTTCGATCGTCGTTCTCGCGAAGGCGCAAGCGAAAGTGATTTGTACTGAATGACGTGGGGATAGATGGAGGAGGTGAGCTCATCTCTGATGTCAGTCCTCGTTCAACCGCATGTGGATGGATAATATGAGATAGGATTTTGCCCGTTACTTGGAAGTTCTCCAAAGTCTTCTTCAGCGAAAAAGGACATAGCAGAACCTGTCAAATTTGGCAGCACATGCAACGATCCAGCATCTACCCGGTTCCCATCTCTCAATTTTGTATATATTTTATGAGGATATTGGAGTTCTTTTCCACGTTAATCCAGACCAGTCATTTCTTCCACAGGACAAATCCACTCCAGACAGCACATATTCTTTCCGAAATCTGCGTCTCTCTTTTTTTAAGGAGAGCGTGGATTTTATCTTGGATGTCATCTTAGGAAAAAACATTACTCTAAATTTAGACATGGATACCGTTTTTCTCAAGTTTCATCTCAAATTTTTTTTTTTTAATTTTTCGTAAGTCTTCCATCTCAATTATCCTTTCTTACAGCACGCGTATCATCTGACAACACTTGTGTCATCGGGAAATTTAGGCCTTATATTGTGACTTGAATTTATGCCTAAAAAGCTTATTCTTCTTTATATGTCGAGCTGACCGCCCCCGACAAGCTCGATCCAGATTAGTCCACTCCGTCACTCGCCAAACCCGACCGGACAAGTTCCACAAGTCCAATCTTATTTTAGCCCTCCTAATTTAGGAAATATTTACGTATGATAAAATTTAAAATTAAAAAGATGTAATTTATCTCAATCTATTAAATTAATAATATTATTTATTTATTTATTTAATATATCTACTTTTAATTATCCTATTATATCAGCTTAACACTAATAAATATTAAAATATATTATCCTAATATAATATATTTATTAATATAAGCTCACTGTATCGTATTGCAGCAATCCATCCAACATTTATATTATAATATCAAAATATTATTCGTTGATATTACATCCAATCATTTTTAGAGGAAAATGTTACACAAAGTTTTTTAGAAATTTTATTTAAAATTTTTCGCTCATCAAAGGAGGACAAACATCTTAAACAATACATGTATTGTTCGAGAGAGTATATATATACTCTTAATCTAAAAATAAAGATGGAAGATTTGAAGTTTAATATAACTTATATTTACTGTTGCTCATCATTTTATCCTGAATCGGTTGTCAAATCCCTGTCAATGTCCATCTACAGCACCTTTGATCTCACCCCCCTTCTCTGTCTCTCCGCTTGTCTTCGTTCTCTACCTGCGCGAACCCAAACCCACCAACGAAAAAAAAAAAAAAAAAAAACGAAACACAAGAACTTTTCTCCGAAGATCAAAACGCGAGGAAAGGACGCCGCTCCGTGAACTCGTCGCGATGGGTTTACTGTACGGTTGCCTCTGCATCGTGGATTGCATGCTCAGGGTGGAGGGCCTCCAAAGGTGGTACTGTTTAAGGTTCTTCATCCACCCCCTTCCCCTCCTCCTCTGCGAGCTCTACGTGGCTGGAAGGGTCCTCCTCAGATACCTCATCTCCGTATCCATCTACCCTTACAAACTTCTCAGGAGTGGGATGTATCGGTTGGTTGTGATCATGGGTCTCGACGACGCCTCCATCATCAAGCTCTACGGTTTCGAGATCGAAGACGAGGAGGAGGTCCGGGAGAGATGGTTCGATGCATACGAAGAGGAAGAAGACCCGTATACCAGTATTACGGTACTCTATCGTAGTACTAGTACTGCTCCCGGGGTACTCTTCCCTCCAAGATATGGCTCTCCCAGGGTGTTTGATCAGTTACCCCTTGCGAGAGAGTACAGGTGGAGAGAGGAGCCAAAAGAATCAGCTGCCGCAGATGTTCGCCATACTATCGATGTTGAAGAAGACGATCGCCGGTATGGATTGGTGAGGAGGAGCGGAAAGGAGGTGAGGGGAGAGGAAGTAGAAGCAGAAGAGTGTGAGGAGGAATTAGAGAGGGAGGAGGAGGAGTTAGACGACGTCGATGACGTGCATGAAACACGAGGAACCTTCGACGATGACTTGGCTTCGTTAAGGCGCCGATCGGAGCAAGACGGTGAGTTCTACCAAGAATACGCCGAGCTCATGGGGATTCTTGATCTCCTCATGGAAGAGAGGATAACTGTGATAAGTAAGAGCTCGAGTCTTATCATATAAATATACATATAGCTTAATTCATGCATGCTTAAGTAGTGGTTATTACTTCTCAAGCGAATGGCGGCTTCTCATTGCAACTGTAGGTGGTCTATTGGGTGTTGGGATTCGGGAATTACTTTGGGACATGAAGACCCACATGAGGATTCTTCATCAGCAACTGCACAGAGTCCACGTTGGCTTGGCTCAGGCCATGGAGATGGATCTTGAGATGGTGTATGTGGGGCAGTCCTGCCTGAGCTGGGAGGCACTTCAGAAGTACTACCGGAGGTTCGAGGAGCTCGCAGCTGAAGGTAGAACAGGTGCCTCCGGCTGCTACCATGAAGCAGCTGGGAAGTTCCAGCAGTTCCATGTGAGTTTGGAGAGGTTTCTTGAGAACGAGAGGTATGAAGGGAGGTACGAGGGGAAGAGGTCCTGGAACTATGTGCAAGGCAGAAGGGCTAGTCGGAATATTCTCCTTCAGGTTCCACGTGTTTCAGGTAATAATTAACCACTCCTCTTCTTTGAATCATTTTCTAAGGGTTGAGGTCAGGTATGCAGTTAGTTGGGGTTGTTGGATTCCCATTGAGGTGGCTGGGATTCAATTAATTAATTAGCTCTTATCTTTGTAAACAGTAATTAAGGGTTGGTTTTTGATTAGACAGGATGACCCTGTTTTTTTTTTTTCTTCTTCTTCTTTTCGTTTAGTAACAGGTCTAATATTTCTGACCCACCTTTAGCTGGATTATCCCATCCCTTGAACCAAACAAGGATGTTTTCCCCTAGGATTAATCAAACCAAGCAGAAAGTTGTTGGTAACGTGTAGGTTCAAAGGTTCAAAAGGTAAACATAACCGCCACCCTTGAGAAAGCCAGAAATTAAGGTTAGGGGAGGTAGAGTCAAAGAGGATTGTTTTCACCAACATGCCTAATGGTTAGCGGGGGCAAAACATGAAAACATCGACTACTCCGACGACCTGAGTTAAGTGGTGAAAAGTTTTTTATTAAGCTTCAAACGTGCAACGTTTGGTTGGCAATTTTTTGAAGGTAGTAGTTCTTTATGTTCTTTAATTTTCCTGCTTTATAGTCATGTCTGGATCCTTTTCATATTAACGAGCCCCACCAAAGGGGAACATGCCTAACATCTGGCGCACGGAAGTAAACATAGCAAGGTTGTTCTTAAGAAAAGGAAAAGAGTGGACTAAAATTAAATCCCAGCTAAAATGTTACTTGTCAGCAGAAATTGTATCTTGCCGTACACACCAAAGAAATATCTAAGGATGAAACTCTCTGAATTGTCCTCCCTTTCTCTTAAATTAGAAACTAAAGGAATGAAACTCTCTTGAAAACTTGGTTATTCAAGAAGACTTTAAAAAATCATGCAGTCTACCTACCATTACATAGATGCTATTAAAAATAGTCGATATTATTTTATTATTATTCACTTCCTAATATTACTTTAAATGTCAATAAAAATGTAACATTATTTTCATAATTACGCCTTAGTTAGTTAGTAATGTTAAATTTAATGGTAGTGGATTTAAAAGTAATAAAAAATTATATTTTTACTTCAATAACTTATTGTTTTCTCTTTTATCCTTTTCTCCCTTTCTCTCCTCCTCCTCCTCCTTCTTGTCTGTCCTCTTCCTCTTCCTTCTCAACCCTCTTCCATAGTGGTGGACCAAGTCACCATTGCCACCCTCCCCTTGCCATCCTCACCATCCCCTACCCTCCTTCCTCCCCCCTCTCCTCACTGCCCCCCACCTGCAGAGCTATAACTTGACTAGCCTCTTGTAGTTATGGGTGAGGATGGTGAGGTCAATGTCAATGATGTCGGGCTTAGATTAGGCCATGAGCAGGTTGGAGATGAGGCAGAGGATTTGGAGCTTGGAGAAGGCAAAGATATGGTGGAGGGAGTCATTGCGACGGTGGTGGATCTTGAGGCCTTGGAGAGTGGGACATCGGTTGTCACAGCAGAGGAAGGAGGGTGGTGGAAGGAGAGCAAGGAGGAGGAGCAGGATAGGGGATGGTGAGTAGGAGGAGGGTGGGAGATGGTGAGAATGGTAAGGGAGGGTAGCGATGGCTGTTGGTGCAAAGATACTATTATCGTTAATTTTGATGATACCAAAATACTTATTATTTAACATTTGTTTTGAGTTTAAGTTTTTAGGATAATTGCAAATGAATACAAGTGTGAAGCTCGCATCCATGGTGGATTGGAGAACCTTGATGGAGGAGGAGCTTCGCTTGAAGCGAGAGCTTGAAGAAGCATGGAGATGAAGAATAGGATAGAAGTTCATTTTATTCTTGTATTTTTGTTTTTACATTTGTCTTTCTGTTCTTTGGTTTTTATTTTCTTAGATCATTTGTTAAAGAGTCCTAAAGTAACAAATAGTAGTCCTAAGATCATATACTCAACCCTAGGATGCTTAGATAAACCTTACTCAACCCTAAGACACTTAGACAATGAAATGACCCTTCCAAGGACCGTTGGGAGTTTTCCGGAAAGTTGATGTAAACGCGAAAGTTTTAACTCTTTGAGTTGAGTGTGTGGGTTCTTCGAGAAGAAGAGAGTTTAGCGGGGAGATGTTCACAATTTTGACCTATCTCTCCTCTCCCTCACTACACTCACGCACACATATACTCACACTCCCCCCCCTCCCCTCATCTCCAAAACCCTAACCCCACTCCCACCTCTATTTAACCCCTCCACCCTCTCCATCTCCACCCCACCACTTCCACCACCTCCACCTCCATCTCCTTTGCCAACGAGCCACCAACGACCTCCCCATCTCCGCTTGTAGCCGCACGTGGAGGAGAGGAGCTCGCGAGAGGAGGAAAAGGAGAAAGGGAGAGAGTGTGAGCGAGGAGAGCGAGGATGTGGGAGAGAAGGGAAGAGTCGCAGTCGCGGGAGCTCGTGGGAGAGAGGAGGACGCGTACGAGGGGAAGGAGCTCGTGGAGGAGAGTTTCCCTAACCTCCTGCAGCTACTGGAGCTGCTACTGCCGCGCTACGAGGTGAGGTAGCGAAGAAGACAAGCATCGCGAAGAATTATGCGTACTGGATTTTTCCAGTATCAGACATCTATAGCATCTGCCAGATGTCTAGAGCGACAGCAGACGTCCAGAGCTGAGGCTGGACGTCTAAAAACTCGTGGAGTACCGAGTTAAGCGTCCTGAACGCGCATGCATGCGTGTACGTTACGTACGTAACGTTGCGTTGTCGAGTTTTTAACCTGCAAGTGTGTACGTAGGTACAAGTCTTGGAAAGGCGCGCAAAGCACGCTCTTCGAGGTGCTTTAGGACGTTTGGACACCTCCTCCGACATTTGATAAACACTTCGGATGTCCGAACGAGCTGACAGACGTCTGGAAAGACCCAGGATGACGAAAGGGTTCCAGACGTCTGCCAGCAACGTAGGAAACCAGTTGAGGTTCTGAGATCATTTAAAACGTCTGGATATAGTTCCAGACATCTGAATTTAGACAGTATATACATTTTTGGGCCGTGTAGGGCCCGAACGAAGTCAGATTTAAGCAAACAAAATACCGTTGTTTTCCACTCGAGTTTCTCTACGTATTCGTGTCAATTATATCTTGTTTTGAACTCGTTTGATGTGACTTAGTCACTGGTATAGGCCTCTAGCTTATAGCGTGTTCAGGGCCTGCGAAGACGACAGGACCTGCGGTTTTATCCCCTATTCCTCCTGTGTTTCCTGGTAGAGTGGTTTGCGTTAATATTAAGATTTAATTAAGCAAAGTGCATGTTTAGAACAACTTAATTGAACCATAGGATGTGAAATGAACCCTAAGGTAGAAGCAAATGAATATTACTTGAGTTACATTGTTTCATTTAAGATTCATGTTAAACCTTAAATGTTAGCAAGTATATTAATTTATTGATGTGATGCATTCTCAGTTAGCAAAACACGAGCTGTTTGTTATAAGAATGAAACCCAGGATGTGAATAGTGAGATCTGAATGTTGAGAAATGGAATGAAAGGGATACAAGCATGAACCTTACAAGGGATTAGGAGAACTCCTATATACAGAAAATAACTTAGTAAGTAGATAGAAAGTGAGCTGGTCCTTGTGTGCATAGTACCAAGGAGAGCAACCGTCCCTTAGAGTAGAGGGAAGCTTACCGCCCCTTGGGTTGAGACCCAGGGTGGGTTTGGCTACTCTACGTTGACTCTTGTTTGGCCCTCGTGTACATGGTATCGAGATGAGCTACTTAGTGTAGGGAGGGAGCTAACCACCCCACGGGACTTGGGGTTAGGACTAGCCACCCTACACCGACTCTTGTTAGGTCCACTGGGCAAACTGGGATAGTTAGACGAGGGTATGCGGACTGTGGAGGGGCGTGACCCCTGTTCTGTTCTGAGGGGCGAGACTCCTGTTCTGAGAGGGCAACGCCCTGTGCTATTCCGTGCTGTACTTTTAGGCGTACTCGCTAACGGAAATGACTGACCGCAAGCCAGTGCGAGGTAGCTACTCGTGCACTTATCGCACTTATCGTAGTCACCGCTACATCACGACCGTGACCTCATGGTGGTTGACTGGGTGTAGGACTACAATGGGGGATTCTCCCGGTCAGAAGAGCACCACGTATACATCCTACATCACAGAAAAGACTGCAATTAAGATCGTTCTCTTGAGGAACAGACAGATCAGGAAATGATCGAATTAATAAGAGAATAAACAAATCAGAACTACTTAGTTTAGCTAGATGAAAATAAATAATTACTTAGTTGTTTGTTTTATGTTAACTGCATGTAAATGGCTTAATTACTACTCTACTCAGCATTGGCTAACTACGGAATTCTATAACCTTGTTCAGGTCAGGCAGTTGAGCAGCCAGCACCACCGGCTGCAAAGGGAGCTGGGCCCAATCGAGCCGAGCCATAACTGTTGTCGTTTTCTATTCCAGCACATTCTTTGGTTTTAGTAGTGAGTTTTATTATATGTCATACTATTTTTATTATATTTTCCGCTTTATTTTTCGTTGTTGTAGTTGTGATGGTCTGTAATATTGTGAGACATTCCGTTCTATTTCCTTTACTGTCTTTATATATTTCCTGCCTAATTACAATGCATGTGTGGTTGTGGAATATTTTCTACTTTTGGTTATTTCTCGTTGAACAACTAGGTCTTGAGATTAGTTGAGACGAGTCGGTCTTGGGTCCTATAAGGATCTGGGATTGGGTTGTAGCAGACAGACTTTTAAAAAACTTAGAAAACTAAAGTAGACATCAGATAGCCTGATCAGACGTCTAATCTGGACATCAGACGTCTGATCTTAGACTTTAAAACGTCTGACTGTTTGATTAGACATCCAAAACACTTAGGCTGAAAACCCACTCTCTGTCTGCCACTTTTAGACGTTCAGCCCTTAGTCCAGACATCTTAGAAGACGTCTGATGACCTTGCTAGACGTCCAACTGACCGTTGGCTTAAGAAATCTAATTTTTGAGGATTAACCCTTAATATGATTCACATTCACTTTCAGACGTCCGTAGTGCATCCCAAATGTCTGATAAATAGATAGGCTAAGATCTATCCCTAACTACTTCTTATCAGTCTTTATAGCCGTTTAAGTCTCAGAAAATCCATTCCCGCAATGATTTGTGTTTCCAGACCTCCAGACCTATTTCCAGATTGATGATAACATTATCATGAGCCATAAATAACTTTAATTAGTCATAATCAAGTGACAGATGCTCCTACATAATCGTTTGAGAGTCGTAATTCCCTACACATCCATTCTGAGAGTAATACATCTAAAGATGGTTAATTCTGCAGTTTTAACATCATATTATGAAGTAGAGTAACCACAGGATTTACCAGGGGTTAATCTAAGGTCAAATGAGTATTAAAGTCTAATAAGTGGATCCACACAGACAGAAACAAATTTTCACGCGTTTCGAGAACTCAATCAGTACCTAAAATCCTAATTTCAGATTCACTTAAATTACGGAGGTTCTGGTCATGATAAAATTCATTTAAATATCCTAAAATTCATATAAAAATATTTCTTGAGGTTTAGTACCCTTAATTTGACCATTTGAACCTATTTTGACCTTGAAGAGAGTCTCAGATGGAATTCTGCCCTAATTTGGATTTCTGTGCAAATTACCTAGTCAAACATAGTCAAAACTCAAATCCGACTTCACCACTAGATTCCTTGGGTCCAAATTAGGTTTGTACCAAAATTTAGGCCCAATCAGAGTTCATCTTGACCTATTTTGCATTCTAGTCCTTTAAAACTCTATTCTTCACATCCAATCCCCTAAATTTTGAAAATCTTTACAAACAGCCCCCTATCTTTGTCATTTTCTTCATGAAAAGGCCCTTCCACCATTGAAGGTCAGCCAACCTCCAGGCTGGCTTTGACCACTCCTAATCTTACTCAAATCATCATCAAATCCCACCAAATTTGGTGCAATTGATGTTCACACTATGAAGAATCCATTGCTACAGATCTTGGCTCTTGAATCGCACGGATTAGGTCATGCGAATCCACGAAAATCCGTGGGTTTCTTTGACCTATTCCCCAAGCAATCATGGTTGTTTCTTGATCTAGGCTCAATCACGAGCTCTATAAAAGCTCCAGAATCCCAAACCATGCTCCTTAGTCGTTTTTAGGTCGGAAATTTTCTTCTTCCCTTTTCTCTTACCTCGAGCTCCACTGACTTCGACGACCTCAATCCCTCTCATCAGGGCCTCCAACAGTAAAATTGAAGGCACCTCCTTCCTCCTCTCCTTCCGCTCCTCGCAATATCAACGAGAGCATCCCAGACTCCTTCGTCGTCGCTTCTTGCACTGAAGAGTTCGTCTCCTCCGACGCCGGCTAATCAAAGCCGGTGCGGACCACCTTCCCCTTCATCCATTAGTTAGCTTTCTCTCTTCCTCTCCCTCTCCTGAATCTCCCCAACCTCTTCTTCTATTTAAACCACTATTCTCCGATCTCCCCCTCCGCCTTCTTTCGTTCCGACCGAGCTTCTGCGAGGTCTCCCCGACGCCACATCGCACCAAACATCCTCGCGACGCTCCTAAATGCTTCTCCATCCCACGTCGGTCAAAACCCCTCAAGAAATTGAGGGGATTGAGCATCCGAATTGCCCACCGAACACCTTCTCTGAGGTCGCTAGGCCTCCACACACACTCTCACGCCACGCGATCACCACCATCACCTTCACCATCGCTTGGTGAAGCTCCTGGGCATTTTAACCAAGGCTTTTGAGCCCGTATTCGTGAAGTGCAGGTTCGCTATTTGCCGTCGTCTTCGTTGTCTTCCCTGACCACGTCCACTCGTCTATGCCTGCTAGATGACCAGTTGAAGCATGCAATCAATGCGGCTCCAGGTCTCGAAGGTTCCCAGGACTCCAATTGCAAGCCCCAGTGCCAGCAGCTGTTCCAATTGGAGAAGCACCCTCTACTGCACTTGCACAAAGGAAGGGTGGCACTGCTTAGTGCCACATTGTGAAGATAGGGGATACAAATGTGGTAAGTGCAAATTGTGAAGATTCTTTGTCGCCTCAATCACACATGGATGAGGTACCTCTCACCATAAGCCCCTTACACCTCACCCGTGCCCACATGCACACAGGTCTGGTTACCTACCCGGATCCAAATACCCTACTGAACCCGATTGCACCTGGGTCTGAGAGAAGCTGAGAAGAGAAAAAGAGATTTATGAGAAAGAGGGGAGTGGGTTTTGCTATTTGAGGAAGTTGGCCTTGAGCTGAAGGAGAAGCGTACACTTAGCCTCTGAAGGCTTGAGGAAGGAGAAGGTCTGAAGAAGAAAGCCTTGGTCTTTGAAAGGCTTGAGAAGAAGAGCTCTTGAGAGAGCCTTGTGCTTGTGTGCCTTCTGTGAGGCACTGTGCTATGCTTTGTTAAGTCGTCTAGTTCTATGAAGGTGACATCTGATTGAGGTTTATGCTATCGCTGTTGAATTATTTAAGTACCTAAGTTAATATTGATTATCTTATTGAAGGTACTGAATGGTTATTTGAATAATTTGAGTATAAGATATATGCTTAATTAAGATGAATAATTGATGATTCAAATCACTATTATTTTGTCTTTCAATTCTTTTGTCTGATAATCTTTTGAATATCAATCTGACAAGTTATATTTATTGAATATCTATCTGATGCTCAATTTATTTTGCTAATTGATTCTGAATGAAGATTAATGCGCGAATTCCACATTTGCCCTCTGCGAACGACCTTAGACTCCCTTTATATTCTGAGCTTATAAATTTAAATATCTTATTGTGCGATTTAGGAGTGCACTATAACGAACGCATATTTAAAACCTCATCTTTGACTAACAACATAGACGTCCGATCTATCGTCTGTGCATCTTAACACTAGAACCCTGTTTCGATCTTGACAAAACAGGAAGGAAATCCGTCTAGAATTAGACGTCTGATTAGATTTTTAGATGTCTTAAAATACCTCTTTAGACATCCATCTTGATCTAACCCTGTGCAGACCTTCCACCCTTCTAGATCAGACGACTGATTCCTAGATCAGACGACGACCCAGACGTCTGATAATAGATTCAGACGTCTAATAACCATGTCAGAATCATTAATGACCCTAATTTCGACCTGATTTGCCTTGGCTTTATTCCCAACAGCTATAGAAGCCTTCCAACAGTTAAAAGAGGTTTCTAAACCCTTCTTAGAGCCTCTATAAATAGAGGGACACTTTTTTTGTCATACACACCTAAGAATACTACTTCCACTCATATTATGTCCAAGAGAAGAGATGAATCACCTAAAAGTGTTGTTGCTCTCCAAGATCCTCTAGCCCACACAAGAGAGGACCATATTCGTTGTGCACCCGCTCTTCCTATTGCATACAAGGGCGCCGTCGTGCCTTGCGTGGATCACGCACCCGTGTTGCTAAGCCAACACACTCCATCAAAGGGAAGTCTTCTTTGCCCATAGTAGCTAGTTTTACCTACATACTTTATGGCTCTATAGGATTTTGTAATTGTCTTTGTTTTGGGTATTCACCTTGCGAATTTCCGTCTCCCTCGCGAGACAAAATATTCCTCATAAAGATAAGGGGTTTGAGGTATACTACTCTCATTCAAAGTAGCGTGGTTGTAGGAGGTTGTATTACTCTCGTCTAAGTAGTACGTTAGTGGATTTGATTGAGTAGATCGATCGGAAAATCCTAAGTCGAGAGATTTAGGTGATGATTTTTACCTAGATTTAGGTTTCCACCTTAATATTCCTGTGTACTTGTGTGATTGTTCTATTTGCGAGATTAGCTATATTATTTCCACTTTATTTATTTATTTATCATGTAAATCTTACCCCCACTCCGTTAGAACCTACAATGACAACTTGGTCCACCATTGTAGAGGATGGAGGAGGAGGAGGAGGAAGAGGAGGGAAAGGGGGAAAAAAATAAAAGAGAAAAACAAAAGTTTTTAAGGTAAAAAATATAAATTTTCATTACTTTCATGTCTATAACATTAAATGTAATTATAGTAACCAATGAAGTGCAATTGCAAAAGTAATGTTACATTTTCAGTGGAATTTAAAGTAATATTAAAAGGTGAATGAGAAGAAAGTAATATAACTGCTTTCGGTAACAACTTTGTGAGAATTTCTAAACCATTTGGTTATGTTGATATTCCATTTAGTGGAATGATGATATAGGTTGCTAAACAATGGTATTCAAATTATTACATGCATAGAGATTAATTTTAATTTTGTCTCCAATCATGGTTTGGCAAGGTTATGCAGAGGAGGAAAACGACTGCAATGGATCAGAATCCGTGACGGCAGAGCAAGTTCTGCTGAACATAGGGAAGTGCATCAAATCTTTTAGCCGCTTCCTTGATGAAGATAATGTCAAGTCCAAAAAGAGGCCAAAGGGGTTGCTAGGGGATGCGGTTTCGCCGGTGGAGGATCTCAATGATTTTGGACTACTGTGTTCCCTCATTCATGAAGTCCGCAAGGTTTATTTAATCTTGATTTGTGCAAAATTAGACACAAAATAGACAGTTTGGTCAGCTCAGAATTATCAAATGCGGAGAGCACAATCCACTGACCTAAGCCTTCATACAAATATGATTTATTTATGAGTGCTGCCAACAGGATTCCAAGACTCGACCACGCCAGACCAATGATTAAATTACTCCTGAACTAAGATAACAGACATGGAAGATGAAGCAAAAAAAAAAAGAAAAAAAAAGGATATCCTTGAACATACTTGCATTTATTGTATTGTTTACGAAAGCAATGGTGTAGAAAAATGCTAACTATTGGGCATTAGCCAACTCTTTAAATTTAATGGACGAAATTAGAGAGAATAAGAGAAGATAAGGCCAGTGAAGAATTTTGTAAAGTCATTTACTGGAAGGCCCTTATACTTTGTAACATTTGTCAATCATGCTCGTAAACTTCAGTGTAATGTGTGACCAAACATATGGCATACATCCAAACTTGGGAAAGCATCTAATGAACTATAATCTATAGTTTGACTGTAAAATTTCTTCCGTCCTCCACCCCTCTTCTCCAAATCTAGGATCTCTGTGAGTGCTACCCTCAAATTTCCCTAGCAAACTTGGTTAGTGTAAATTACATAACATATTCAGATGCTTTTTCCCTTAGTTTGTATACGCTACTATACCTGAACATCGTCAATTCGATCATATTTTCTTTGTTAGATGTATTTCTGAACATTTGATAACTAGTATATGCCACTGACATCCGAGTCTTTGATTCACGAAGAAAAATATGAGACTGGAGAAGCTGCAGGAGGGGAAGAAGCATTGGTGGAAAAAGAGAACGGCTCCCTTGGACAACTCCCGAAAAAATGAAGTTCTATTCAGCATGATTGACATCAAACTTGTTTCAAGAGTGTTGAAGATGTCGTCCATCCCAAGGAAACACCTTAACTGGTGCAAGACGATGCTAAGTAATATCCATATTTCAGAAGGAAATATTACAAGGATTTGCACAGTTTCTTTCTTCCCACCTGTATGACAGCACCAAAGGCAAATGACTAGTTTTTCAAATGTCTTTGCTTGACAACAAGAAGATGAGAGTTGTTATTAAGGAAATTGTACATGGTCTCATTGTCGTGGACCTTTGTAAATGATATAATTTTGTTGACTTTGGTTTTGTCATTAATGAATAGGGATGAAATAGAGATCATAACTTTGATTAATGTTCAGGTCTGATATGGTTATACAACAGGGACAGAAAGGTGGAGAGAATAGATCATTTTTCTCAGGTTGTTACGATACACTGGGTGCCCTTTATAAAGTCATGGCACAATTACACTTTAACCCACAGAGATTACAGTATTATTTCGCTACACCCCCCTCAAATTGTAGCTCTGGACAACAGTTGCAATTTGTCTCTCAGAACTTTGAACTTTATTGCAGTCGGTCTCTGTGAAGCTGTCAGCAAGTTGATGAGTACTATGAACAAATTGAACATGTAATTGCTTGTTGGCAACCATCTCACACACACAATGAAAGTCAATTTCAATGTGTTTTGTGTGGGAGTGAAAAATGGGGGTAGTTGTAAGATATTTGGCATTGGTGTGATTCACAAGGCAGTAATGGTATCTTTGAAAGAGGGAAGCTAATCTCAGTAAGGAGCAATTGAATCCAACTAAGCTCAGATGTACATTCTGCTATAGCGCGGTACTCAACTTCTATACTACTGCATTCGACGGTAGCTTGTTTCTTGGAGCCCCAGCTGATGGGAGTAGCGCCTAAGAATATTATTTAACCTGAAGTTGATCTTCAGTCATTAAGACAGTTGGCCCAATCAGCATCAAAATAAGAAACTAACTGACTAGAAAGTGAGGAAGAAATAATCAAACTATAATCCAGTGCTCCTTTCAAACATCGTAAGAGCCTTTTAAGAGAATCAAAATGCACCGTAGTGGGTTGTTGCATGAATTGAGATAATTTGTTAGCTGTAAAATTGGTATCCGGTCTTGTGAGCAATGGATACTATAAAGAGCCAATAATTTGTCCGTAGGAAAAAGGATCACATAAAGGTTCTCCTTGATCTTTCTTCAATGTCGAGTAATTTGTCAGATTAATAGGTGTTTGGACTGGTTTGGCACCATCCATATTAGCCCGCTGAAGAAGATCAGTAAGATATCTCCGCTGGGAAAGATGTAGCCCATCATTAACATAAAGAATCACTTCTGCGAAAATATGAAGGCCATTGTTGGGAAACTAATGACACACCTTTCATTAAGAAACCCAAGGACCCTTATATAGAGGGGTCAAAAGGAAAAATATCCGTACACACCTGTTAACTTAAAAACACTCCAATAATAAAACATAAATAAAACAAAGCTGTGTTTTAACACCCTCCCTCAAGTTGGAGCATATGCATCATGCATGCTCAGCTTGGAACTGACAAGATTGAACCCACCTTGGTGAAAACATCTATAATCTGATCCTCAGTCTTGATGTAGGGTGTGCTGATTTTTTTACTCGTAACCGCCTCCCTAGTGAAATGACAATCTACTTTAATATACTTAGTTCTTTCATGAAACACCGATTTATTTGTAATGAATGATGTTGCTTTATTATCACAAAACATGGGTATAAGTCTACTACACTGTATTCTAAAATCTTGAAGAATGGATCTAATCCACATGAGCTCACAAGTAGTATAGGTCATCACCCTATATTCAGATTTTGCACTAGACCTGGAAACTACGGATTATTTCTTGCTTCTCCAACTAACCAAGTTTTCTCTCACATAGATACAATATCCAATAGTAGACCTCTTATCTTCATGTGCTCCAGCATAATCGACATCAGAATACCCACATACATCAATGTGGCCATTGTTTTTAAATAAGATACCTTTCTTAGGAGTATTTTTCAAATACCTTAGTACTTGATATATACCATCCTAGTGTACCTCAGGTATAAACTGACTTAGGCGGCCAACAGCATAAATTATGTCTGGTTTAGTAACAGTGAGGTATAGCAATTTCCCAACCATAGCTCTGTACCTTGCCACATCTTGTAGCAATGGACTGTTTCCATTTGCCAAAGGTAATGAAGGATCCATGTGAACACTTGCAGACTTGCACCCAAGTATCCCCACATCTCAAGCATATCCAAAACGTACTTCCTCTAAGATAACACCAGTCCATGGTCAACATGTTGCACCTCAATGCTAAGAAAATATCCTATCCATCTCAGATCTTTTGTAACAAATTGAGAATGTAGCAATTTTTTTGTTTTCTCTATTCCATCTATATCACTGCCAGTTAGGAGAATATCATCAACATAAACAATAATAATTACTGAACCTGCATCTCCATGAAGAGTAAACACAGAATGATCTGCAATTGACCGAGTAAATCCATTTTCTTGCATTGCCCTACTAAACTTGTCAAACCATGCCCTGGGGCTTTACTTTTGACCGTAGATTGCCTTTCTGAAGTGACACACCTTCTTTCCACACTCCCCATCAGCCACAAACCAGGGGGCTGATGCATATACACTTCTTTTAGATCACTATACACAAAGGCATTTTTAATATCCAATTGATATACATACCAATTTTTATTTACAGCCACAAAGAGGAGTATCTTGATAGAATTCAATGGCAATAGGGGAGAAGGTCTCAAAGTAATCAATACCATAAGTTTGAGCATACCCCTTTTGCTACCAATCTAGCATTATATCTCTCCACACTTCCATCTGATCAACATTTGAGGGTGAATACCCATCTACACCCCACAACAGTAGCGCCTGACGGTAGGTCTACTAAATGTCGTGTGTCGAGGTTCTAAAGATGATATTTCTTCCTTTATAACCTCAATCGAGGTAGTGTTCTGAAAAATCTCATTATGACTTTTAGGCACTTGTTCAGCATCAACAGTCGTCGATAATGCCCTATCTGCATCTATCAGGCCATCAAATGAAAAACACTGTGAAGCAGAATATCTAGCAGGTCTAGTATGAGACCACTGAGCCTTTCTTTGAGCAATGGGAATATCCAAATCAACTATCTTAGGAGCATCACTTACCTCGACCTCAGGGGAATCATTGGCAGATGGTAGGGGTTGAGGAGGAATAATAGAAAGAGGTTCCTCTACCTATGTCTTAGATCATTGCTGAAAATGCCGGGGATAAAAGAAGTCCCTGCATCATCAGAGATAGGATGCTCAAAGGGCTCAGGTGTAGAAGATGGTGGAGCAGTTGGTAGTGGAATAGGAATATTACTAGAAGTGGAACTCTCCCCCTTCTTGGGGTAAAAAGAAATATCCTAAAAAAAGATAACATCAGTACTAACATAAAATCGTCATGCAGCAGGATCAAAACATCGGTATCCTTTTTGAGTATTCAAATAGCCAAGGAAAATACACTTGATAGGCCGAGGAGAGATTTTATTCACCTTAAACAAGTGGACAAAACAAACACATTTAAAAATAACAGGAGTGATAGGGAATAAATCCTTCCCAGGACAAAGCACCTAAAAAGGAGAACTCCTGTTCAACACATTTGAAGGCACACAATTTATTAACAAAGTAGCGGTCAATATAGCATCAACCCAAGATATAACAGGAAGATGAATTTCACTCCTAAGAGTTCTCTTAACATCCAATAAATGTCGTAGCACCAATAAATGTCGTAGTTTGCAATCGACTACCCCATTTTGTTGTGAGGTATGCGCACAAGTAGTCTAATGTATAACTCCCTAAGACTGAAAGAAGTGCATCAAAGTAGAATTAACAAATTCCAAACCATTGTCACTCTTGATTTTTATAACATGGGAAAATTGAGTCTCTATTTCTTTAAAAAATTATTGAATAAGTACAGAGACATCAGATCTTGTTACAACCTGAACCCAGCTCCTCGTGGAACCCGGGAACGGTTCACCTTGACTAATCCAAGACTCAATTGTCCATCAAAAAATAAGCCAAAATTATAAATACAACATTCCACCCATGCAATATAGCTAAGTATTTTTAATAAAAGACAAAAACAGAATAGTAGTCTTAAGTAGACATTGCACCATAGGCAAGAAAAATGGAGTTTACGATCTAGCCATCACAACAGAACTATAAAGACGGAAAGCAACATTTCAGGTTCCAAATACACTCAAAATACTCACTAAAGCAGTAAAACAGTGTCTCAGAAGCGGAAATGGAACAGGAACAGACTACGGCTGGGCTCGACTAGACCTAACACCCTTCGCAGCCGGTGGTATTGGCTGCTCACCTCCCTGACTTGAACATAAGTAGTAGATGTCAGCTAAATGTTGAGTAGAGTGGCAAACTTAAGAACATTTACTGAATTTAACTGTTAAAAGCAGTAAATTATTCACGCAGTTTCAATTATTCATGTAGTTAACGTCAGGTTCTATTCATATCACTAGTTGTTTAGCATTTAGGCATTCTAGTAAAGGTCAATGTCATCACTTGATTCGCATATTCCATATGGGAACGATCTTGTTGCAGTTTTCCCACAATGCAGGACGTACACGTGACATTCTCCTAGCTGGGAGAGTACCCCGTGGTAGTCCTACACCCAGTCTACCACCCCAGGGTCATGGTCACGACGTAGCGGTGACTATAGCATGCGCGATAAGCGCACGGGTAGCTACCCCATATTGGCACGCGGTCAGTCTTTTTCGCTAACGGATACGCTTTAACGTACAGCATAGAATAGAATAGGGGCCACATCCCTTACCAATCTGTGTACCTTCTCCTGACTATCTCGATTTGCCAAGTGGGCCCAACAGGAGTTGGTGTAGGGAGGTCATTCCTAACCCTGGGTCTCAACCCAAGGGGAGGCTAGCTTTCTCCCTACACAAAGTGACAATAACCCACTTTCTGTACCCAAGTCCAACCAATTGTCATGCTTGTATAGGCAAGTTATTCCATCATGCATCAAGGTTTCCATGTCACAGTAATTTAGCTACTATTCTAGTTCCCCATAGGGTTCATTCATACTACTCGCCTCATACCAACAAGTTACATGTATCTCTATTCACATTTAGAATTCAATCATGGAAATAGGCAGTTCGTAATATAACAGTAGAAGCATTTAACTACATCGTTTAAGTTACCATTTTCTCGCAATGAGGAAATGATCATCATGCATATTTAAGTTATGTCAAGCTAGGTTCATGTACTAAATGTAAACATACATCATTCTCAATTCTAGGGTTCATTTCATGACTTAGGTTTCAGGCAGAGATCTCTAGTTTAATATTCACTTAACAAAATTAATCAAAGTAATAGAGAAAGACCACTCTACCAAAGGGTACGGGTGATACAGGAGCACAAACGACAGATCCCAATGCCTCCACAGGTCCTGTGCGCACTACGGATTTGAGGCCTACATCAAATCGTTGGTCAAACCAGGCATTAATTTTGTTGACTAACTTTTCAGCACGTCAAACAGGCTCAAAATAGTGTGGAAACAACTCTAAAATGTAGGAAATTTAGAAAGGTTTCCAACGATACCTTGAGTGCATGATTCCGACTCTGTTTGGGCCTTGAACCGGCCCAAACACTCCTCCCGGATCACTTGAATCGAACTAAGCGGGTGATGGGAACACCATCATGAGCCATAACTAGCTAAATTTCATCTGATTAAGTCATTAAATGCTCCTACATAACCGCCATAGGACTGTAATTCAATGCATAATCATTCTGAGAGAAAGACAAGAAACTAGGGTTAAAACTGTAATTTTACCATCATATCATGACTGCAGTATAACCATGGGTTTTCCCAGGGGCTAATTAAGGGTCAAATGATCCTAAAAGGCTAACAACTGGGTTAGAACAAATGGAAAAGGGTTTGCGCATGTTTTGAGAATTAAATGACTTCTGAAACCCTAAAAACAGACATGCTTAATTAACTGAGGTTCTGGTCAAGGTAAAATTCACTTAAACCCTCTAAAATTCATATAAAAATATTCTTTAGGGTTTGGTACCTTCAATTTGACCATCAGAACCCATCTTGACTCAAAACAGAGTATCAGACTGACATTTGCCCTAATTTAGAATTTTGCATAAATTACCCAGTCAAACGTGGTCAAAACCAAAATCCAACTTCACCATTGGATTCCTTAGATCCAAATTAGGTTTGTACCAAAATTTGGACCCAATCTGAGATTGTCTTGACCTAGTTTGCAACTTGGTTCTGTCCGATCACACATATGCTCTTAACTTTCAAAATCTTTACAAAAAAGCCCCTAACTTTGTCATCATCTTCGCAAATAGGTCCCTGTCACCATTAAAGGCAACTTTGAGCTTCATCGTTGAGATCGAGCGAGGATTTCTCGCTCGATTCTCAATCAATCAGTCCCAAAATAGATACTCAGATTCTTGACGAAGTTGCCTTCCATTTGAGCCACATCTTAGACTCTAAGGCTTGCCCAAATCCTAATGCGAATCAATTGAAAATTGGGTTTTCGAATCTGGCGACCTTCTAAGCTTAGGAAGCTTGCTTCCCAAGCTCTAATTGTTCTTTGATGACCTATAAAATACTCCGCATATCAGACCAAAGATCCCACCCTAAAATTCGGCTAGAAAACACCTCTAATTCCTCTCTTTCTCGACCGAAGCGCTCCTCGACATCCGGCGACTCTCCCTACCTTCGTTCTTCCTCCGTTTGCAATATCGATGACAGAGCTATCTTCCTCACCTTCTTCCACATCGAGCAGTACTAGCCGGTGCCCTTATCCTCTTCATCCTTGTCGTTTCCTACCCACCAGAGCTCCTTCCTTCTCCGGCGCCAGCCATACCGCAACCGGCGCCATCTCCGCTCCCCGTCGTCCACTACCCCTCTCAAATGACTCTTTAGCTTCCCCTCATCACAACAACAACTTCAACACTCCGATTCGACCTCGCCAACACCCTCCGCGACTCCGTCCTCCATCTCGCCAGCAGACCTCCGGTGAGCGCTAGCGGCCACCACAGACCACCTACTCCGCCGCTCCGGCACTCCACACCGTCGTCATTCACCGTAGATCAAAAACCCTAACTTAGTTAGGGCTATTGATCAATCCCACACTCCCCCGAACACCACCACCTTCACACGCACAGTCCAACTTCGCCCCACACACATAGACCACGCCACGCAACCACCACTGTTGCACTCGCTGTAGTCTGACAATACTTCCTGAGCTTTCTAATGCGGCCGAAAGGCCTTATTATTGATTTCAGGTACTAGCCCCCTCCGCCATTAACGTCGTAAGCTTCAAGGTTGCTTGAAACTCTCTCCAAACCTGCAGCTTTTGGTCTTCGACTCTAGACGAAGAGGATTTAGTCCAGGAACACGCTCGCTCGGTCAATTGAGTCCGTTGACCACTCCTTGCATGCGAATTGGATGAGGGCATCAACAGTAGCATGCGCGAGGAAAGGGGGACAGATAGTCCCACATCATGAGTTTTGGAGCAGGTGAGGTTGCATAAATTATATTTGTGATACAGGCTTATCGCCTTATATACAAGGGGTGAGGTCCCTCACACCCCTCATGCTCCTCGTTTGCGACATTGCCCCCACAGATCTGGCCTGGTTCGATTACCTGCCTACACTATACACTCCTTGCTCACCACCCACTGCCGATGAGCCTGGACCTAGGTGTGCTCTAGGTCCGATTACCCGTATACCCGGTATTGTTGAAGGCTCTAGGAGAGCGTGACTCAAGGAGAGAAAGAGAGGAGAGCGTGCGCGGGGTAGGGAAGGGTTTTTCTCTTTGGAGAATTGGCTAACCACTTAGCCAAATTTGAGGATCCTTCCCCCTCTACGTGAAGAAGAAAAGTAGAGAAAGAACAAGAGGAAGAGAAGGAGAGCAGTTGAAGAAGAGCAGAGGAAGAAAGAAGACAAAGCTGAAGAAGAAAGAGAAGGAAAGGAAAAGAAGAAGTGTCTGCAATCAGAGAAAGAAGAAGTAGAGCACTGTTCATCCAGACGTTTAAGACGTCTGATACTACCATCAAACGGCTAACTTGAGTTTATTTTTACATAGTTATTGAGTTTCATTTGATATTATTGTAGGGAGTAATTGGTGATTCAAATCACCATTTTACTCCATTCTTTTAACAGTTTGACACTTGATGTTATTGCTACATTATTCTGAGTCAACTCTTGATTATAATTTCTTATCTCTATTGTTTAAAATTGCAATCTTGAGAATTGAATTTCTACTTGCTCCTAGCGAACGACCTCAGACTTTTTGAATATAAATTTTATCTGTTTTTTTGCGAGATTTTGACTATACTGCAACGCAACAATTTAAAACATCAATCTCGCATGACTAACAGCGGGTTGTTCTGGTTAGATCAGTTGCCTGCCTACAGCAGACGTGCGCACTGACTGAGATCAGACATCTAGGGTTAGTCTCAAATGTCTTAAACGCACGCAGGAACCTGCCTAGTGCTCTTGCTTCTCCTCCTGTCGTTTGCTACCTCTCACGACCATCTGTGGGTGCAGTAGGACGTCTAACACCTCTCCCGACAGTCTGGGGTTGCAACCAGATGTCTGACACCCCCTCCAAATGTCTGAAAGCACCTCGGTTGCTGAGTGTGCACGCTTTCCCAACACCCTTCTCCCCTGCGCAGCTTGCCTCCTTACGCGAGCTCGATCTCCAAGCCTGTATGCGACACAGATGCCTCGGTCAGGTCTCGCCTCGGGTCCTATGTGCGTATGGACGTCCGAAGCTCATCGTGGACGTCTGCGGAGCCTCCCAACCGTCTACCGAGCTTCGTGGACGTTTGATGACCGTAGGAGATGTGCCTGCACCTTGCGCGTAGCACCTCCTCGCAGCGCAAACTCGCCTCGTCTGTGGTGCAGCAGCAGCTCGTGCTCCATGCAGCTGCAGCAATGCCCTCCTCTCCTGATTCCCTCTCCCTCTCGGTCTCTCCTTCTCCCTCTCACTCTCGCTCTCGCTCTCCCTCTCCTTCACCCTCAATCACTACTTGCAAGGGAAAGAGAGGTGGTAGGCACGTCGCTCCAAGAAACAAAATGGGAGGATGAGGGGGTGCGGAAAATGAGGAGGGGGTTTATATAGAGGTCTAGGAGTAGGGTTTTAGGGCACGGTTAAGTTGGGCCCAGGGAATTGCACTTGGCCCCGCAGAATAATTTCTAGGCTGTAAAAATTACATTAGGCCCCTCTAAGAGTCACAAAAACCTGCACGATGTCTCCTTGGTGTGCAGAGAATTACAACAAGGCCCCTATGGTTCAAGAAAAGCCAAATGACCCTTAGGAAGGGTCATTTTAGATTTCTCCTTCATCAAATATACCAATACACATGGGTACAATCATCAACTAACACTAGGAAATATTAACAACCTTTGTTACTTTGACCTGGACAAGGTCCCTATACATCTACATGAATTAACTCAAAAGGAAACTTAGACTGCTTACCATGACTATGAAAAGATGTCTTATGATGTTTGCCAAGTTGACAAGCATCACACAAAAAATTATTTTGAAAACTCACATTAGGGAATAACCGATGTAAAACAGTAGGGCTAGGGTGGACAAGCTGTAGGTGTCAATGGAGAGGAGTAACAGAGTATGCTGCAACACTATTAGAAGATGGAGGTAAATGGACATAGTAGAGACCATTCTGCTCAAGCCCCCCACCAATCCGCCTCCTCATCCTGAGATCTTGCAACATAAAATATTAGTCATAAAAAATTGCTTTGCACTTCAAATCTTTGGTGATCTGACTAATTGACATCAAATTTAGTGCAAACTGTGGGGCATGCATAACATCAAATAAGGGCAATGTGGGTGATAAAGATAAATTGCCTAAGCCAGTAATAAGAGATAATCCATCGTTGACCACCTTAACTTAAAAGGGGGTGGCTAAATCTTGAAGCGAGGAGAAAAGATCTTCATTACAATAATATGAGAGGATGCTCTTGAATTTGCAATCCATGCAGGAAAGCTGGAACTGGTAGATATGGTCATGGTACTTGTAGGCTGTAGAACAGGTGCTCTTGCAAAGGTAGATGCTATAGAGGCAACAAGCTCATCATACTTTGCTCTAGAAATAGTGAGCTACTCCTCATGAGTCTGAGTAGGCTAACCAATCTGCTCTGTAATCACCTGGTTGGCCCTAGGGTCACGACCCTGAGGGTATCCATGTTTCACCCAGCAATGGTCAACAATATGTAAATCTCCTTAATCACATGATACAATCTGGTGATGTTACTCCTGTAAGAGTGTTTCTCATACAAAACATCCTACATTTTCTTTGCAGAAGAATGGCACATCACTTGTTTGGCAATTGTCTATGTAACACTATTAAGGAGGCATCTCACCACCCAATCATTATCAGCTTCCTAGTTTTCAATTTTTAGGATAGGTTCTTCATTAGCCAAAATATATTTCTTTCTCTGAGACCCAACGAATCGAGAAATGCAGTAGACCATAGACGAAAATTAGTGTCATCCAACTTGATGGAAGTTCCCTAGAACATGCTCGTGGTGGATAGCTTCCCTATCAAGTCATTTAGGGAGTCCTTGTTGTCTTCCATTTTCTCAAATTCACAAATCAAGAACAAGAGCTCTCACATAATAAGTGCTTTAAAACATGAAGACTGATGACCTAAAGATCTCTACCAACAGTAGAAAAAAAAAAGAGTAACAAGTGAGGGAAGGCACCAAGAACTCCTCGTCGAGGCAATAGCGGCAAGGTATCAAGAAGCCCCTGCCCTTGCACCTCCCCGTACGACTGTTGGCGCTACCAGCAGTGGTGATCCTCCTAGCTGCACCCTAGCGGCACTGCTGCTGGTGCTCTGTGCCAGCGGCACTGTTGCAGGTGTGGTTAAGAGTGGCATTGCTGTAGGTGGTGCTCACCGACAGACGTCGCTGGCGGCACCTAGTGATGCCAATGACGAGAAAGAGGGAGAAGGTGGACGACTTAGAGGACTTTTGGGGGTGGGGTATTAGAGATTCAGTCTAGGACCGCTACTTTGATATCATGTTGGGAAGCAAATGACATACCTTTCATTGAGAAACCCTAGGACCCTTGTAAAGAGATGTCTAAAGGGGAAATATCAGTACACACCCACTAACTTAAAAACACTCAATAATAGAAGATAAATAAAACAAAGCTATGTTTTAACAGTTGTCCCAACTCTTTGTCTGGAAATTCACATTGTAATTTAGTGAGAATATTATCCAAAATAGAGGTGGAAGAATGTGGAAGAGTTGATGACAAGAATGTCATCAACATAAATGACAAAATAAAGCTTGATGTTTAAAGATTCATAAATAAATAGGCTTGTATATGTTTTAGATGCTTTAAAATTATTGTTATGGAGAAAATTGCTCAAGCGTGTAAACTAGGCTCGTGGCACTTGTTTAAGTCTATATAAAAACTTATGAAGTTTGCCAATGTATTCAGGGTGATTAGCATCAACAAACCCTTGAGGTTGATACATGTAAACCTTCTCATCTAAATTACTACGAAGGAAGGCATTATGAATGTCTAATTGATGCATACTCCAATAATTTTGAACAACAAGAGTAAGAAGCAATTTGACAATAGCATGTTTGATTATCGGACTAAAGGTTTCAAAATAGTTCCAGCCTTCTTGTTGATGGTGCTCTTTATCCACGAGTCGAGCTTTATAGTGTTCAAAGGAACCATCTGAGTGTCTTCTAGTCTTGTGAACCCACTTGTTGCCTATTTCATTAACATTGGGAAAGGGAGGAATAGGAGTTCATGTACTATTATTAATTAAAGCATTGAATTCTTCAGTCATGGTTGACACCCTATGTTTATGTTTACTTGCAGTAGTGTAAGTGATTCAGATTCTTGAAGTTTAGAACATTGTGGAAGGGGGTGTTTAGTCAAATGATAGAGCTTCTTTTGAAGATACCATGCATGGATCTTGTTTGCATTTGATGTATGCGTTGAGGGGTAGAAACATCTAAAATAGCAAGACTAGTGGTTGGGGCCATAGTAACAATATTTGGCATAGACTGTTGTGAAGGAGCAGAGGAGGAAGACAACATTGGTTCAAGAATCGTTTCAGGACTAGTAGAAGTCCCACTAGAAGTAGAGGAAGTAACGAATTCTGAAGGAATGGGTGTCAAATATATAGTATTTTCAGAACCAATAGTAGGGATAATATTGTACTGAATATTGTGAAAAGGAAATAATTTTTCTTCAAAGATGGTATCTCTTGCTATAATCATTTTCTTAGAAATTAAGTTGTAACAGAAGCACGTCTTGTGAAAAGAATGCCCCATGAAGACATGTAGCCTAACCGTGGCTGCATTTTATGATCGGCAGTGTATGATCTTAATAATGGATATGCTGCACACCCAAAAATTTCAAGAAGTGATAATCAGGTGCTTCATTATATAAGTACTCATGAGAAATTCCATTGCATAGAGGAGTAGAAGGGATAAAATTAATTAAGCCGCCGTAATAAACACATATGACCAGAACTTTAAAGGAATTTCGGCATGAGATAAGAGAGCAAGTGCCATTTCAGTTAGGTGGCAATTTTTGTGTTTAGCCATCCCATTTTATTGGGGGGTATAGGGTGCAAAAATAAGATGCATAATGCCTTGAGAAAGAAGCCAAGTATGAAGTCTTTTATACTCACCTCCCTAATCAGTAGGTAAGGGTTTTATAGGAACATTAAACTAAGTTTGCACAAACTTGTGAAACTTGAGAAATATGTCATAAACATTGGATTTTAATGCCATTGGAAATGCCCAAGTATACTTAGTACAATCATCAATAAAAGTCACAAGATACTTGAAGCCATCAATATAAGTAATAGAAGTCCATATGTCAAAGAAAATAAGTTCAAACGACTTTTTAACGCTTGATGTGGTAGATGGTAACACCACTCTATGCATCTTAACTTGTAAGCATGCATCACAAGTAATGGAAAATTATTAGACTTAATAGAAGGTAACTAAAAATGAGAAATAAGATGTTAAAGCATGCGATGATTTAAATGGCCTAAGTGTTGATGCCATATAGAAAAAGGAACCTTGACAGCAGCATTTATTTTTTGTTGAAGAGAAGAAGAGTAGCTAGAAGTAGTTGAAGCTTTATACCCTTTTGGAAGCCACAAGTGGTAGAGTCCTCCTTTAGTTGTTCCTTGTAGTAGTACCTTTATCAGAAGCAATATCTCATATAAATAAGTCCTTTGGATGCAGTTGAAAATAACAATGATTATCTTTAGTGAAGTGAGGAATGGAGAGCAAGTTCTTATTCATGGTAGGACATCTGAGAATAGCATTAAGATATAAGTGCCTGATGGGGTTGGGAATAATAAAATTACTCGTGTGCGTAATTGGGGAGGTATCACCATTCTGAACTTCCTTTCAAATATCAAGACTTGCTAATTTATCATTGATTTGATGTGTAGCATCGGAATTAGCACACCATAGTTGGGAATTGGAAGCATCTACACATTGAACTTGCTAAAAGAGCAATCTTCGTTTTCAATAAAAATTTTAATATAAAATGACTTGTCGTTATAGTTTGTTACGCTGTAGAAAATCGCTTTTCAAAAATATTTAATGTTCAAAATCTAACTATGAAAATAGTTAAGTCGTTTCCACAGGGAGTAATTAGCCTATTATACTAGTGAATGATGCCTCAATTATTTGGGAAACTCAATGGGTGTGCATGCTAATTCATGCAATTCTTTTTCTACATAACTTCTTGTTTTAAACAATTAATCAATAATGTAAGGGTGCACATGCAAAATTACCACAATGAAAATAAGTGAATTATGATCTCAGTATTGACAAATATCATTAATATAAATCAAAATCGAATATGTTCCCTATAGCTAATATTCCATACTCGATTAGTTAAGAGATAAATGCACTATTCGCTTTTCAAATAAACATGAGGGACATTCATGCATATTCGTCTGAATATAATAATTGGATAAATAAATGAACAGTGCATTTCACAATGGCATTATGCGTAAATATTAATTGGGCACTTCCTGTAGCAAAACATGGGATGTTCTCCCCTTTGCTCGCATGTGCAGAGGAGGGCTTCGTTAGAGGAGATGCTGTGGGGGAAGGTCAGCCGGAGCGAGGCCTTTGCGTTGATGTTGGTCTCACGGCGAGAGGTGGCTAAAATTGGCTAGCCGGCGGAGGCGAAGCTTGCCGATGGCGGGGTTTGCGTGCATGCGCGTGGACTGCTGTGGCTCCCGTGGAGGTGTGGAAGGGTTTAGCATGCTGTGTGGAGTTCCTTGGTGGCGTTGGTGGTGAAGATGGTGGTCGACGGTGGTGGCTGCGTGGAGGGGAGCAGTGAAGGCTTTGGGTTCTTTCAAGAGGTTGCAGGCGGGTTGAAGAAGAAGACGAAGAAGCAGGGGTGGGGGTGGGTTTGGCCGATGTGGTGGCATGTGCGCAGCACGTGCGTGGCTGTGGCAACGGCGATGGTGCGTGGATGATGGGTGATGGAGCCGACTTTGATGGGTTCGACGGGGAAGGTTGCATGTGGTGATGGCCGTTATATGTTGGTGGTGAATGGATGAAGGTATTGATGGCGGTGAGGAAGGGAGATGGTGATGATGGCTGTAAGTAGGTGGTGGTGATGGTGTGAGCTCTGTCACCGCGCACATCACAATAGGCGAAGGGCGGAGGAGTACACTACGTCCACGGTGCAAGCTTGTCTCACGACGTATGTAGGTTCCACAGTGCAAGCGATGGAGGAGGATGGAGGAGATCCCCGTAGGGGGCCAGATGATCTCCCTCTCTGTTGGCCCTTTCTCTTTTTTTAAAAGTCCCCGGTTTGTTCCTTCAGCCGCCAACTTCTCCAACCACTTGCGAACATCGCGAGTGGTTGAAACCAATGGTTAAGTATTGGCCGATCTTTATAAGACGTCTGACTTCATCATCTAACGTCTTAAAAATTGTAAAGTCAAGGAACTTGTCCTGGCAATTCCCAGACGTCCATCCTTAGCTCTAGACGTCTTATAAACGCAAAAATGTCGTGTGAACTCTTGTACCTAGCCTGCATTCATAAAATAAATTATATTATCATAACATATGTTATTAAACATAAAATTAGAGCATAAAATTAAATGTAGGCTAAGGTAAATTGCCATTTAACTCCTACTCAATTAATAATTAAGGACAACTAATTAAAGAGTACTTAAGCCAAATAATGATCCACTAAAGTGGACTTATCACTTGTGAGGAGTCATCAAGTGGTTGACCATAGTGATAGTAGCAAGTTAACATGATATGATTAAATCTCCCACAGATCTGGCATTGCATGCTGGCTACAGACTGACCTCTGCTAAGTGTAGAAGAATCACTTCTAAAAGAAACATGACCGCCGCGAGCCTGAAAATGACCACCTCAAAGACTAGAGCATCACAACCACAAGGCGATGCACGACCTCTGTTGAGTACTTTAGTTATCTTTTATGCTTTATATTTGTTAGGGACTATTTGCTTACTTTATATTCTTGCTTTATTCTCGTATGTAATTTTCCCAATACCTCTCTCTATATAAAGAAGTGTAGGGTTTTCTATGAGAATAGGAATGTTTATTTCGTCCCACTTGGTATCAGAGTGGCGATTCTAGATCGGTGCTCGGGTATCCCACCGACACAAGCCTCCAAACCCATCCCACCAAAACCCTAATCTCGAGAACCCTAGCCACCACCGACGCGACAGTAGGCAGTGCAACTGCGCAGCAGCAGACCAGCAAAGGCAACACGCGGCACAGAAGGGGGAATTTGTCCTCAAGCGACTGTGGAGGTGCTGAAGGGTCTTCTCCCTGTGGTGGCATTGTAGGCCACCAAGGAGTGCTGATTCGACCTCCTCAAGCAACGACGATGGCGCTGTAGGGTCTTGTTCTCCCTATGGTGACGTCGTAGGGCCTGTGATGGTCTCCTTGTCCCTACTGCAGGGCCTGAGCGTGGCCTAAGGTAGTAGCGCAACTCCACCACCTGTCGATAGGAGCGTCGTCGGTGGGTCTAGAGTAGTTTTACTCTGGCGAGGGAAGGTAGCAATAAGACATTGAGGATAGGTAGGGGTTCCTCTTGCCCTAGCATGCTCCTCTTACTACTTGGAGGGTTGCCATGAGCATTTAACATGATTTTTGAGGTCATGTTAGATCATCTATTTTATGATTTGGTGTGATTTTGCATATCTAAATAGTCTAATTCAGATCTGATTTCAACGACTTCTTGGGGTATTTGAGGAAAATGGCTTCTTCACCATCGTCCGAGGTGACTTCGGAGACTAGTTAGGTGAGCGGGAACTACAAAAATCCATTCTTCATTCCTATTGTGAAGTTGGATGAGACCAACTATGCCCTCTGAGGGCTTGTTCATGGCTTTTAGTTCATCCATCTTAGAGGGCTTGTTCTGAGGAGAGTTTGTATAGGATGGTTGGTATACCGGTTGGGGAGGTTGGGGTCTTGCATTTCCTAAGTTGGAAGCATCATTTTTCTTCCATGAAAAGTTTCGATGGTTCCGCCACCCTGGAATATGGGTTATTACGAGGGGGTGGTCGGAAACCTTGGGCTGCATTTAGGTCGGCTTGAATCAACTCAGGGAATTGATTTGCCAAGTGGCACTCCACAATGGCGTGTGTAGTGCTTTGGCAAATGGAGCATTCACTCGAAGCTTGGACAATAAAGGTTGCTTGCGAGTGCATGCTGAGGTTTTGAAACGACCCGTTGCCTTTTTAGTCAGATAAGACGTTTGGAGTTTTAGTCAAACGTCTGGACATATGCCTGGATGTCTAAAAGTGAGATTTTCGTACTGCGCTTCGCGCTCTATGAGCGAGCAACGCGCAGAGGCCTTTCTCTCTCCCCGCACCCTCAACACTTAAACCCTAACACCCCTCTATATAAAACCCCTTCTCTTCTCTCCTCCTCACACCACTCAAGCCACCGCCACCTCCACCTTCTCCTACAATGGCTACGCCCCCCTCCCGTCTCTGCTACAGCCGCGGCAAGGAAGGAGAGACACTGGCGAGGGGAAAGTGGGGAGGAGCAAGAGCGAGAGAGTGCGAGGGAGTGAGAGTGGGGGAGGAGGAGTCGAGGGAGAGAGAACACCGGTGAGGTGCTTCTCAAGCTCCTGCAGCTGCTGGAGCTGCCACTGTGGGCGGAGGGCATGTAGGGCAAGTTGCGTGAAGAAGTTCTGATACTGGAACTTTCCAGTATCAGACATCTGGAGTGACGTCTAGACGGCTGGTGAGGCACCGGGACGTTCGAAGCTGAGGCCGGACATCTGAAAGGGCAATATCGCGAGGTACGTACCTTCCTACGCTGCTTTCCGCCATGCAGAGGATTTCAGTGCAGGAGGTGTTGGGCTAAAAGTGTGCTTGCATTTTCGTACACAGGTGAAGGCTTCGGGAAGCCGTGCGATACACTTTCCCAAGTACTTTTGGACATCTGATCACGTTGCCAGACGTCCGGAGGTGCTTCCAGATGACCGGAGACCTTGTCCGACGTCTGTAGCTGCCCCCAGACGGTCACAGAGGGAGTCTAGATGTCTGAAGCAGCCACAGCAAGTGTTAGGTGAGTTCTGATGTTTGTCCCAGATGCCTGATTTTGGTCAGTAACCGCGTTTTTGGTCTGTTTAAAGCCTAAACGGAATCAGATTTTCGCAAACGAAGTACTGTCATTTTCCACTAGAGTTCCTTTACGTGTTCGTGTTGAGTATCTACCATTTGAGCTTGTCTAATGTACATTGGTCGCTGGTACAGGTTACCAGCCGGTGGCGTGTTCGGGGCCCGCGGAGACGACGAGATTTGCTGCACAGGCCCCCATTCCTCCCGTGATACTCGGTAGAGTGGTTTATTGTAATTATTAAGATATGAATAAAGAATATGTCTTCTTAGATTAAATTGATTGAACTCTAGGATGTGGAATGAATCCTAGGGTAGAAATGTATGAGCATGATATAAAACTACTCTGGTTTACTTGAAATGCATGTTGAAATACGAGGTGCCTGTACGTAAATGAGAAATTAAATTGTGAAATCATAAGTTGCATGTTTATGATTGAGAACTGAGTTATGATAACACGAGCTGCCTATATATGGATGAGGAACGAGTTATGAAACATGAGATCTAAATATGAATAAATGAGATGAATACGAGCATGAACCCTACGGGCAATTAGGAGTAGAACTCCTGTGTATGAAAGGAATCTGGAATGTAGATGGGAAGTGTGCTAGCCCTTGTGTATGTAGTACCAAGGAGAGCAACTGTTCCTTTCTAGTATAGAGCGGAGCTAGCCTCCCTTGGGTTGAGACGTGGGGTTAGGATTGCCCATTCTACACCAACTCCTGTTGGCCCTTGCGTACGTGGTACCGAGGCGTGCTACTAGTGTAGGGAGGGAGCTAGCCACCCCACGGGGTCCGAGGTTTAGCTAGCCACCCTACGCCGACTTTGTTAAGCCCTTTGGGCAAATCGGGACAGTCGGACGAGGGTACACGGACTGTGGAGGGGCGAGACCCTGTTTGGTTCTGAGGGGCGAGACCCCTGTTCTAAGAGGGCAAAGTCCTATACTGTTTCGTGCTTTACTTTGGGTGTACCTGCTAGCGGAAATGACTGATCGCATGTCAGTGCAGGGCAGCTACCCGTGCGCTTATCACACGTGCCGTAGTCACTGCTACGTCTCGACAGTGACCTCGGGGTGGTTGACTGGGTGTACGACTACCACGGGAGGAGAGCACCACGTGTACCTTCTACACTATGGAAAAGACTGCAATCAAGATTGTTCTCACGAGGAACATGCAAGATCAAGAAATACCTGGATACTTTGAGAACTAGATGAACCAGAAACACATAAAGGAGATAAATAGAAATGACAAATAAACATGTTGTTTTACTTTACTTACACATAAATAATGTAAAAACCATTATACTCAGCGTTCGCTGACTCTGTCTTTTCGTAACCCTGTTCAGGACCAAGAGTTGAGCAGCCTAAGTTTCCGACTGCAGAGGGTGCTGGGCTCAACTGAGCCCAGCCGTAGTCGTTCGTTTAGCTCTTTTATTTTTCTATTGTAATAGTGAGTAATGGACATATATTTTACTATTCCTGTTACTTTCTGTTTCCTTTCCATTTTCTGTTGTTGTTGTGGTGGCATGTACTATGTTTTGAGATAATTGTTCTACTTTCTTTACTGTTTCGTTCTTTTCTTCTACTTAGTTATATTGCATGTGTGAATGTGGTTTATTTTTCTACTTTTGGTTATTTCTTATTAGATGACTAGGTCTTGAGATTAGTCAAGGCGAGCCGGTCTCGGGTCCTGTAGGGATCCGGGAACCAGGTCGTAAGAAGATGGTATCAGAGTAAGGTCGTCCTAAGAAATGAACCAATTGGTCTGAGAATAACCACTCACGTGCATATAACTAGGATAGCTACAACAATGTATCGCTTTGATATTTGCTTTTGAGTCCTTTTCTAGATGTAATCCAGTATTGTTAACAACTCTTGTTCTATCTCTTGTGTCTCCTTGCAGGAGATGTCTCGTCGGGGAGTTCCCAAGGCAGGCCGTAGTCGTGGTCGTGGATGAGGTTGGAGGGCAGACGTGCCGGACTTGAGGCACCACTTGACCTACCTCTCCTCTCAGGCGTTCAGGCCCAGGATCTTGCCCAGCCGATCAGAGACATCATGCTAGAGGAGCTCCACCAACCTCCACGGGCACCTCTCCCTGAGGACGTGGAGGGGGAGTTCTCGGTGGGATAGAGAGACCATCGTAGCGTTGGATGAGCAGGAGGGGGAGGGGGTGGTCCTCCACCACCCCCACGACACTCTGACACCTCCTAGCACAAGCCCTCCTTGCTTGGAGGTGTGCCCGTTCCCCCATTGCAGCTACACCACGAGCTTTTTAGACAGTTTCGGAAGCTGAAGCCCCCCTCCATCAAGGGGGATGAGGACCCGTTTGAGGAAGAGGACTGGATGGAGTAGATAGCGAAGGTATTTGATACCCTTCGCCCTCCCGCGGAGTGCCGCATGGCCTTTGCCACGTACCAACTAGAGAGTGCTGCACATAGGTGGTGGAGGGCAATCAGAGGCCAGGAGGGGAGAGAGCCGACGTGGGACCAGTTCGTGGCTCTCTTCTGCGAGCAGTACTTTTCGTAGACCTGGCAGGACCAAAGGAGGCGGGAGTTCCACACTCTCTGCTAGGGGACATTGACGGTTAGCACTTACCACAAGTGTTTTCTGGAGCTGTCACGTTTTTCCTCGACAACTGTGTCTACTGATGAGGAGCGCCTGTGGAGGTTTACTGAGGAGCTCTGACTTGCTATTTAGGGGTATGTCAAACCCCTGAAGCTGCCCACTTTCTCTCGTGTGGTTGAGGCAGCTAGGACTTACGAGGAGACCAACCGGCCACGCGAGACATTGACAGTGGACGGAAGAGGCTTTACCAGCCAGAGTACTCTCAGGGCCATCGGGAGAGGAGGCACACGGCACCCGCAGGATAGCCGTCTCGTTCTGCGAGGCCATCAGTGGCCTTTAGGGGCTCCAGACAAGGGCAGTTGCCAGCACTGGACCCCCGCCCAGCCGCCAGCAGGGACCTACGGAGGGAGGAGGTTGCGTACCCCTCTGCTACCAGTGTGACCAGCCGGGCCACATCAGGAGGTACTGCCCATCTAGAGCTGGAGCACAATAGATGCTCCCCGCACCGAGCACTGGAGGCCGAGCTGGCAGTCGAGGTCACCAAGGGCGTGGGGGAGGGCAGCAGTCACGAGGAGGGTACTGGCCTGCTACTGCTCGCCCAACCCAGAGTGTAGCTGCTTCGTCTGCATCGAGAGCTGAGGGACGTATCAACGCCCTGACACACAAAGACGCCAGGGCTTCGGGTTCAGTGGTGGCAGGTATGGTTACTGTTTCTAGTAGATTAGTGTACGTACTTTTTGATTCCAGCGCTACACACTCTTTCGTCGCTACGAGTTTTGCCGTCAATTTGAGGCAGGGCAGTGTACTGTTAGAGGATCCATTTGTGATCAGAGGCCCAGGTGGCCAGTTGTTTGTAGCCGAGGAGGACTATACGGACTACTAGGTCAGTATCAGGGGACACAGCCTCCCCACTGACTTGATTATGATTCAGATGGAGGACTTTGGTGTGATCCTAGGGATGGATTGGTTGTCCTCCTATTATGCCCTGGTGGACTATTTTGGGAGGAAGATCGTCTTCTCCATACCAGAGTTGCCTCCCTTTGAGTTTCATGGCCAGCCGGTGGACGGAGGATTCAAGTGCATCTCCACGCTTCGGGCAGCCAGGCTTTTTAGCCAGGGGTGTGAGGGCATTTTGGCCTGTGTAGTGGCAGAGCGTAGCCCCGTGGCTGACTTTCAGAGTATCTCGGTGGTTTGTGAGTACCCTGACGTTTTTCCAGAGGAGCTGCCAGGACTACCGCCTGAGCGGAGATTGAGTTTGAGATCTCACTGGTACCAGGGACCAGCCCCATTTCTACTGCACCGCATCGGATGGCACCGCTTGAGTTGCGAGAGCTCAAGTCACAGCTACAGGACCTATTGGAGAAGGGCATTGTGAGGCTCAATGTGTCCTCGTGGGGAGCCCCTATGCTGTTTATGAAAAAGGACGGTACCCTGCAACTTTGTGTCAACTACCGACAGCTGAATAGGGTCACCATCAATAACAAGTATCCGCTGCCGAGGATTGACGACATCTTCGACCAGTTGCGAGATGCTATAGTGTTCTCCAAAATAGATCTGAGGTCGGGTTACCACCAGTTGAGGATCAAGGAGACCGATGTCTCCAAGATAGCTTTTCGTACCTAGTACAGGCACTACGAGTTCTTGGTCATGCCATTTAGGCTGACCAATGCCCCCGCTGCCTTCATGGACTTGATGAACTGTGTTTTCAGGCTGTACTTAGACCAATTTGTGGTGGTGTTCATCGACGACGTACTCGTTTACTCGCTGGATTAGGCGTAGCATGGATAGCATTTACGTATGATCTTGGATACCTTGAGGTGACACAGGCTGTATGCCAAGTACAACAAGTGTGAGTTTTGGTTGAGGCAGGTGACCTTCTTGGGCCACATGATTTCAGGAGATGGATTGGCTGTGGATTCAACTAAGGTAGAGGCTGTACTCAGGTGGGAGAGGTCACGCACAATGACAGAGATACGCAGCTTTTTGGGACTGGCAGGTTACTACCGACGATTTATCAGAGGATTCTCTCAGATTGCGTGTCCTATGACCCAGCTGACTTGGAAGGACATGCCCTTCGCCTGGACAGACGAGTGTGAGGCATGTTTTTAAGAGTTGAAGGAGAGACTGATTTCAACTCCTGTACTTACCATCCCAGATAGCAGTGGCGGTTTTGTGGTGCACACCGATGCTTCGTTGCAGGGGTTAGGGGGTGTGCTCATGCAGCGGGGTCACGTTGTTGCTTACGCTTCGCGACAACTGAAGCCTCATGAGCATAGCTACTCTACCCATGACTTAGAGCTGGCAGCAGTTGTCTTCACTCTGAAGACATGGAGGCACTACCTTTACGGTGAGACTTTCGAGATCTTCACAAATTATAAGAGCCTCAGGTACTTGTTTGACCAGAAGGAGCTCAACATAAGATAGAGACGTTGGTTAGAGCTCCTGAAGGACTACGACTGCAGCATCTCCTACCACCCAGGGAAGGCCAATGTGGTGGCCGATGCCTTGAGCCAGAAGGCGCCTGCTCACTTGGCCAGCTTACAGGAACAGAGTTGGAGACTCATGGAGGAGTTGGGCAGTTGGCGACCCCGGGAGTCACAGGGGTATTGTGGGACAGTGACAGTGATGCGGCAGACACGACTAGAGCTGATAGACAGCATCATCATAGGGCAGATGATCGATCCGTACTTACAGACACTGCGGGACAGGGTGTTGACAGGGGACCTAGGAGACTTTTCCTTCTCAGACGAGATACTGCGCATGAGGGGACACTTGTGTGTTCCTAGGGATGAGGAGTTGTTTAGAGAGCTCCTAGCTGAGGCACACGGGTCCAGGTTCACCATACATCCCAGGAACACAAAGATGTACGATGATTTGTGACACGACTTTTGGTGGAGAGGGATGAAGCGGGATGTTGGTGAGTTTGTTCAGTAGTGTTTAGTATGCCAGTAGGTGAAGGCTGAGCACCAGAGGCCTGCAGGGCCATTTAGCCACTTCCTGTGCCGGAGTGGAAGTGGGAGAGCATCACCATGGACTTGGTGGTGGGTCTACCAGTTACCCAGCGGGGACACGACGCAATCTGAGTGATAGTAGACAGGTTGATGAAGACGGCGCATTTCCTACCGATTGGAGTCACCTTTAGACTAGCACCGTTAGCAGAGAGATACATCCAAGATGTGGTGCGCCTGCACGGAGTCCCATGTGAGGTTGTATCCAACATGGGTACTCGTTTTACTTCCCAGTTCTGGGCTGAGTTTCAGCAGGCTTTGGGGACATGTTTGAGGTTCAGTACCGCTTACCACCCCCAGACAGACGGATAGTCATAACGCACCATACACACACTTGAGGACCTTTTGTGCTCCTGCTGGGTGGAGCATTTGCCCCTGGCGGAGTTTGCATACAATAACAGTTACCACTCGAGCATCGGCATGGCACCTTACGAGGCTTTGTACGGACGGAGGTGTACTGCACCCTTGAGTTGGGTCGAGGTGGGGACCAAGTGGGAGGTTGGTCCCAGGCCGATCCGGCAGAGTTAGGAGGTGATAGAGCAGATTCACAGATGACTCCGCATTGTCAGGAGCAGGCAGAAGAGCTACGCTGACCGGAAACGCAGAGAGGTGCAGTTCGAGGTTGGGGATCACGTCTTTCTTCATGTTTCGCCCATGAAGGGATTGCAGCGTTTTGGATGAAGGGGAAGCTTGTGTCGAGGTTTGTAGGGCCCTTTGAGGTCCTGGAGCAGGTACGACCCGTTGCTTACCGGCTTGCCCTTTCTCCCTAGCTTTCTGGAGTGCACGAAGTGTTCCACATGTCCAACCTCAGGAAGTACGTCGCCGATCCCAGTCACATTCTGAGCCACGAGAGCATCGAGGTGGGTGATGACCTGACCTATCCCGAGAGACCAGTACAGATACTAGACAGAGCCGTCCGGAGTCTGAGATGGAAGCAGGTACCACTGGTGAAGGTCATATGGAGAAGCCAGCAATACAAGGAGGCTACTTGAGAGCTTGAGTCGGTGATGCGAGAGCAATACCCAGAGCTTTTTGAGGGTATGTTTTTTCAGACCTACTTCGGTCCTCTTTAAGTTTGTTATGTGCTTTTACGTTCCTTTTCTCTCACCCTAGCTAGCTCAAGTTTCGGGGACGAAACTTCCTTTAAGTTTGTTATGATAAAATGACCCGTTGCCTTTTTAGTCAGATAAGACGTTTGGAGTTTCAGTCAGACGTCTGTCCAGACGTCTAGACATGTGTCCGAACGTCAGAAAGTGAGATTTTCGTACTGCGCTTCGCACTCTGCTCACGGGCAGCACACAGAGGCCTTTCTCTCTCCCCGCACCCTCAACCCATAAACCCTAACACCCCTCTATATAAGCCCCGCCTTCTCTTCTCTCCTCCTCACACCACTCAAGCCACCGCCACCTCCACCTTCTCCTTCAACAGCTACGCCCCCCTCCCATCTCTGCTGTAGCCGCGACGAGGAAGGAGAGCCATCGGCGAGGGGAAAGCGGGGAGGAGCGAGAGTGAGAGAGTGCAAGGGAGTGAGAGTGGGGGAGGAGGACGACAACCGTGGGAGCTCGGTGGAGCTCGAGGAGGAGTCGTGGGAGAGAGGAGAACGCCGGCGAGGAGCTTCTTATGCTCATGCAGCTGTTGGAGCTGCCGCTGCGGGCAGAGGGCGAGTGGGGCGAGCTGCGTGAAGAAGTTTTGATACTGGAAGTTTCCAGTATCAGACATCTGGAGTGACGTCTAGACGGCTGGCGAGGCACCAGGACGTCCGAAGCTGAAGCCAGACGTCTGAAAGTGCAATATCGCGAGGTATGTACCTTCCTACGCTACTTTCAGCGCAAGAGGTGTTGGGCTAAAAGTGTGCCTGCATTTTCATACGCAGGTAAAGGCTCCGGGAAGGCGCGTAGTATGCTTTCCCAAGTACTTTTGGATGTCTGATCACGTCGCTAGACGTCCGGAGGTGCTTCCAGACGACCGGAGACCTTGTCCAACATCTGGAGTTGCCCCCAGACGATCGTAGAGGGAGTTTGGACATTTGAAGCAGCCACAAAAAGTGTAAGGTGAGTTCTGACGTCTTTTAAGACATCTGGGACTAGTCCCAGATGTCTGATTTTGGTCAGTAACCGCGTTTTTGGCCTGTTTAAGGCCCAAACGGAATTGGATTTCTGCAAACGAAGTACCGTTGTTTTCCACTAGTGTTCCTCTTCGTGTTCGTGTTGAGTATCTACTGTTTTGAGCTTGTCTAATGTACATTAGTTGCTAGTATAGGTTACCATCTGGTGGCGTGTTCGGGGCCAGCAGAGACGATGAGATCTGCGGCATAGGCCCCCATTCCTCCTGTGATACTTGGTAGAGTGGCTTATTGCAATTATTAAGATATAAATAAGGAATATGTCTAATTAGATTAAATTGATTGAACTCTAGGATGTGGAATGAACCCTATGGTATAAATGTATGAGCATGATATTAAACTACTCTAGTTTACTTGAAATGCATGTTGAAATACGAGCTGCCTGTATGTAAATGAGAAATTGAATTGTGAAATTGTAAGTTGCATGTTTATGATTGAGAACTGAGATATGATAACACGAGCTGCCTATATATGGATGAAGAACGAGTTATGAAACATGAGATTTGAATATGGATAAATGAGATGAATACGAGCATGAACCCTACGGGGGGAATTAGGAGTATAACTCCTGTGTATGAAAGGAATCTGGAATGTAGACGGGAAGTGTGCTGGCCCTTGTGTACGCGGTACCAAGGAGAGCAACTGTCCTCTTTTAATGTAGAGCGGAGCTAGCCTCCCTTGGGTTGAGACCCCGGGTTAGGATTGGCCACTATACACCGACTCCTGTTGACCCTCGCGTACGTGGTACCGAGGCGTGCTACTAGTGTAGGGAGGGAGCTAGCCACCCCACAGGGCTTGGGGTTCAGCTAGCTACCCTACACCGACTTTGTCAGGCCCTTTGGGCAAACAGGGGTAGTTGGACGAGGGTACGCGGACTTTGGAGGGGCGAGACGCCTATTTGGTTCTAAGGGGCGAGACCCATGTTCTAAGAAGGTAAGGCCCTATACTATTCCGTGCTGTACTTTGGGCGTACCCACTGGTAGAAACGACTGACCGCGTGTCAGTGCGGGCTAATTACTCGTGCGCTTATCACACGTGCTGTAGTCACCGCTACGTCTCGACAGTGACCTCGAGGTGGTTGACTGGGTGTAGGACTACCACGGGAGACTCTCCCGGCCAGGAGAGCACCACATGTACCTTCTACTCTACGGAAATGACTGCAATCAAGGTCGTTCCCATGAGGAACATGCAAGATTAAGAAATATCTGGATACTTTGAGAATTAGATGAACCAGAAACACATAAAGGAGATAAATAGAAATGAGAAATAAACCTGTTGTTGTTTTACTTTACTTGCACATAAATAATGTAAAAATTACTATACTCAGCATTCGCTGACTCTGTCTTTTCGTAACCCTGTTCAGGACCAAGAGTTGAGCAGCCCGAGTTTTCGGCTGCAGAGGGTGCTAGGCCTAGCTGAGTCTAGTTGTAGTTGTTCTTTCAGCTCTTTTGTTTGTCTACCGTACTAGTGAATAATGGACATATATTTTACTGCTCATGTTACTTTCTATTTCCTTTCTATTTTCTGTTGTTGTTGTGGTGGCATGTACTATGTTTTGAGACAGTTGTTCTACTTTCTTTACTGCTTCGTTCTTTTCTTCTGCTTAGCTATATTGCATGTGTGAATGTGGTTTATTTTCCTACTTTTGACTATTTCTTGTTGGACGACTAGGTCTTTGGATTAGTCGAGGCGAGCTAATCTTAGGTCCTGTAGGGATTTGGGAACCGGGACGTAACAGGTTTGCTAAAAGCCTATCAAAATTTTTGTTTTACAATTGAATTTGATAATCCAAATCCTAAGTAGCCTTAGCTTCATGGGCCTCAATCTTCCTCTGCAAGATTGATGGTTTCCTTTCTTAATAGGTAGAGGGCATGTGTATGGAATTATCACTTAATATTTCAAATAAATTCCAGGCTTCATTCTCAGTTTTGGTTATGAAGGTTCCAGCACAGGCTACATCGATGGTTTGCCTATGTTGTTCATTATAGAACCATTCGACCAGTTGCCATTTTGGCACTTGATGGTGGGGGCATGACTTGAGTAAGTTGTTAAAACACTCCCACATCTCGTAAACTTGCTCCCCTTCCTGTTGAGTAAAACTCATGATCTCTCTCCTGTAATGATTGGTTTTACTCATAGGAAAGTACTTCAAAAATTCTCCCTTAAGGGTGACTCAATCATTTACCCTTGCATCGAGGGTATGATACCAGTGCTTGGCCTTATCCTTTAGGGAGAAAGGAAATAAGGTTCTCATGAGGGCTTTATTAGTAAAGCCCTGGAGCATTACCGTGGAACAAACCTTGGTTAATTTCGTAAGATGCTTGTAGGGATCTTCCTTAGCAGTACCATAAAAAGAGGGTAGCAAAGATATGGTAGTGCTATTGATCTCATAAGGATTATCCACTCCAAGTCTTCGGACAGGTAGGACTTGGTGAGTTGTGGGGAGGAAATAGTCTCTCAAGGCTCTCTGATTTTCACGAACCCTAATTTCTCCTTCTGGTATCTCTTCCGCCATCTTTCTTCTTTCTTGGTTGGCTCTCCTAAAAAGTCTCTCAGGTTCAGGGTCAAAAACAAGACTTCTCCTAAGGGAGCGCCTACTAAGCATACACCAAGCAAATACAAGGCAAAAGGTCTTTTGTTGCTTTAAAGCACTTTAAGTCCTCTTCCAACTTTCCAAATTGGCCAAACAGAGTCAAGGCAGTGTTTCTTCGTTCCCATGTAAGTGGTGTAAGAGAAATGAGGCACTTGAGATTCTTGGTCTATGTCTGTTAAGGAGGTTGAGGTCACTTTAGTTCTTTTGGGTGGCCAAACAAGTTATCAATCCAATTACACACCCTAAATTGACCTTCGTGTGCCCTAAAGACGTACACTTTGTTGCAATGATATTCTCAAATGCTTAAGTAAAAAGGTACTCCAAGGATGGAACCAAGGGATGTATGTAGGGCTGACCCTTCCTTTGAGGCGATGCGTTAGCGATGCCTTTTAACTACTCTTTAATTTCTTTAAAGAGTGTCCCCCTCTTTAAACTATCAAGTCACTCGGGCAAAAGTTAATACCACCGTCACAAAGTGAAATAGGAGGGTTTGCACCGATAAGGAGATCGATGCCTATAGCCTTAAGGGTTCGAGTCCTAGTGCAGTGCCTACAGTGCATGCTCGGTGCAGGAAGTGTGCATCACACTGCGAAAAATGATCTTTCTTTTGAAAATGGCAATCAAGTTATTCAAACACTTCCTGTATATTTTACTCCTCTTTTCAAAAGTAATGTGACCAGTTGATTAATCTTTTCAAATCAGCTTTGGTGGTCTTCTTAAATTACATCCAAATGCAATGCGTGTATTGGTAACTAATTCAGAAAGATAAGAATTACATACCTTGTTCCAGCATTCTATGATGTAGAAATGCACGTAATGCAATAAGAGAAATCTAGATGTTGCTCAAACACTCCTAGATGATCGGACTATGGATATGCAGCTTTTAGCAGGCAGCTTGGATTTTTTTTTTTATAAATGCATAATAAAAAGAAACTAACTATCACAAACAGAATAAACCTAGTATCTGAAGAACTGGGGACACTTGTAAAGACATGAGTAGGGTTATTTAATTAGGTGATATTAGCGTCGAAATGGATATAGTGGAAGTGATTACCTACAAATGAATATACATTAGTTTATCAAAAATTTATTATCTTGGGCTAAATCAGATTTTAAGATGGTCACTTTTAGGCCACGGTCGAACTAAGGGAGGCGGGTTTTGGAATTAACCAGTTTCTACGCACTTCCTAAATTGCATCAATTCCTTTCTCTCATTATATTTTTTGATTTTTCTTGATTTTAATCTGTTTTGGGATATTCTTGTTCTTAAGGTACACTCTCAACAAATGGTCTTTGGCTACAAGCCAAAATTATTAGAAACAGTCTTGTCACACACGAGACCGTGCACTACAAGTCAAGAATTATCTTTTGTGTTTTATACTTTTTTATCTTTTTTTAATCAATAAAATAAAAGAAAATATAAAAGAAAAGAAAATACATAATTAAAATGCTCACAAGAAAATGAATTGAAATACTTAGCTTATTTATAGATATGTATAGGTATATATGTAGGATATAGATATGCAATATATATATATATATAATAAGAAGAGGGATATTGAATCAAACATTCAATGGGAATGTAGACCATGATAGGTTAACTGTTATCTAGGGAGACACGATTAACCTAGCTTTGTGCTGCGAGCGTACATGTGAGCGGTGTGGAGCGGACATATGGGAGTGTGTGTGGAAAGTTTTATTGTGGACGAATATCTGGGATATATGTGCAACTTGTGCAAATATACCAGCGATGGAATGCGTGGAAATGGGATGAGTGCGTGGTATCGTGAGTGGGAATATATATATATATATATATATATATATATATATATATATATATATATATATATATATATATATATAAGTGGGTGAGTGTGAATATATATATGTGTGTGTGTGTGTGCAGGCATGTGTATGTATATGTGCATGTGGTGTGTGAGTGTTTGTGTGTGCTAGTGTGTATGTGTATGTGTATGTATGTGTGCGTGAGTGCACGGGAAAGAGAGTGCGTGTGAGTGGATGTGTGAGGCAGTGCGTAAGGTGAGAGAGCGTGGTGACAACCGGGTGTGATAGGTGAGCTGAGGAGAGAGAGGGCATGGTGACCTACTAAGTGAGAAGCCTTCCGGTCACCGTGCACACACAAGATTTCATGGGGAGAGGTGGGCATTGTGCAGGGGCAAAGTGCATTGGTTGACTCGAGAAACCACCGGCTGTGTTTCTCAGTTAGCTGGTGGATGGCGAGAGCAAAAGTGTGCGGGCGTGAGGAGTGGAGAAGCTGTGACCAGTTGAAGGTGTGTGGGAGAGGTCTATCACTGATAAAGTGAGAAGCTCCCGGTTGCAAGCGGAGGAAAATGAGTAGCGATGAACCATCTACAGTATGCTATAGTGAAAAATAGAGGAGCTTCAAGAGCTCAAGCTACCGCTAATGGTGAACAAAATTAGATCAAACGAAAGCTAAAATAACAAAGAAAAAGAAAACGAGTCACCATGCTATTTTATCGAATTTGTCATTGTTTAATAAATGTGCCGTAGTATAGGACAAATGCACTCAAACAAATAAATTTATACTCGAAATCTAGAAATGAAGTCCAAGGTCGAACACAGGGAGCAAGTGTTGCATTTACAAGCTAATCAAGATGAATATATAAATGAGCACAAGAAATTAAATCAACAATGAAATTCAATGAATAATAATTACTCAAACTTGATATTCAATAAGAACATGAGTATTTCAAGAGTTTAATGAGTCAAAAAGATGTCTAAGACAAAATAATTATGATTTGAATTACCAATTATTAGTCTAAGCACATATATCAATTACACAATAATATCAATAAATGAACAATGGCCTAAACCACTTATGCTTGTAATTCCACGAAGGTAAATAGATCCATAGTGCTCTCAGAGGGTTATCAGACATCGGCTTTGGTAATCAGATGACTTAAATGTCGTTGCTACAGTTCTCTGTAAAGAGCTTTCTTCTTCAGCTCCTTCTCTTCTTTCTCTCTTCTTTAGATCTTCTCCTTCTTTTGCAGCCAGTGCCTTCTTCCTTTCCTCTTCTTTTCTCCTTCAGAAACCTTCTCTTCCTTTCTTTCCAGCGACTAAGTGTCGCACAATGCATAGAGGAGCAAAACCCTCCCCTCCCCCGCTCTCTTTCTCTTTCCTTCCTCCTCTCTCAAACCCAGGCTAATCGGGTATACAGGTATGAGCAGTATCGGGTCCAGAGTTATCGGCAGTGTGTAGTAGCCAAGGAGTGAGTAGGCATAGGAGGGTATGGGTAAGCAGGTAAAGGGGACCTCATCCCCGTGGTCTTGAGGCGATAAGCCTAAAGTAGAAAAACAATATATGCCACTATGGTTGCTCTTCCACGCCTTATGTGGAACTAAATGTCCCTCTTCCTTCGCTCCTGTAGCAGAGATGAAGCCGCGTCTGATTGGGATGCTATTGTTGCTGGGGTCCTCAATTGAGGACCTGGGCATGAACCTGGGCCTTGTCCGCAGTGCCTGAAGGTGGAAGATGGGGCTTGCCTGGCTAGAACACCGCGAACGAGGTTGGAGAGATGACATGGCAGCGGAGTGACGGCGAGGAACCTGAAAAGCATGAATACAACCTTGCAGCCAAGTTAAAATAACTCAGGACCTCCTCCGGACCACAACAAATGTGTTGGTGGTGGTGGTGTGCCGTGAGAGGTCGTGAGGTGGTCGGGCGAAGGCAAGAAGGTGGCGTCGATGATGGGTTGTTTGGTAGAGGTTTGGAGGGGTGAATAGCCCTAAATATGAGAGGGCTTTTGGTCATAGTGGAACGGCGGAGCTTTAGGGAGTGTTAGAGAGTTATTTGGTGGATTTTGGAGGTGGAGTGGACTTGTCGGAGGTGCGGTCGGAAATGGAGATGAAGGTGGCGTGCGGTGGCCCCGAGGGTTGGTGTAGAGTTTGGGAGATGGGAAAGAACCTAGGGAGCTAAAAGGAACCTATCTACCTACTCTAATTGGATGAAAAAGGGAAGGAGAGGCTCTAGCTTTGATTGGCCGGCGTCGGAGAAGGGAAGGTCTCCAGTGGGGGAACAGCGAGGAAAGAAGGGGTCTAAGAGGCGCTTGCTGGTATTGCGAGATGCGATCGAATGAGACGAAGAGAAATCCGTCGGCTATTGTCCGTGACGGTGGACAAGGAAGGTGGATGGAGGGGCTCGCCAGAGCTTGCAGAGCTTTTGACCGAGGAGAAGGGAAGACGATGGGGAATCGGCCAAAAACGAGCTAAGGAGGTAAGGAACTCGGGGCGAAGCTTATATAGAGTTCAGGACCTCCTGCAAATAAGGGAGGAAGATTGACGAGCTTCGAAGTTTCAGGGGAAGAAATCCCTAAACTTTTGAAGGTTTGAAACAGCTTTTGACTTTGATTCCATGTCAAAGAAGTTGCTCAGATGGTTGGGAATCAACTGAGGAACACTCCTTCCAATTTTTGAGGAGATTGATTGAAGGATTAGAGAGCTTTCCTTAATTGAAGGTCGGCTGCTCAGTGGGTTTAGGACTTTTTCTTATGCGAAGGCGATAGGGACTTGTTGGTGAAGAAGACGACAAAGTTAAGGGGGTGAACGCAAATATTTTGAAAGCTAGGGTTTTAAGTGAGAGAAGAAGAATTAGACTTGACCAAAATTCAAACTAGGTCAAAATGATCTCTGATTGGGTTCAAATTTTGGTACAAACCTAATTTTGATCCAAGGAATCTGATGGTGAATTAGGATTTAGGTTTTGACCAAGTTTGACTAGATAATTTGTGTAGAAACCCAAATAAGGGCAAGTATCTGTCAGAGACTCTATTTTAGGTTAAATTGGGTTCCAATGGTCAAATCAAAAGTACCAAACCCTAGAGAATATTTTTATATAATTTTTAGAAGATTTAGGTGAATTTTATCTTGACCAGAACCACGGTTAATTAAGCAGGTCTGTTTTTAGGATTTCTGATGTCCATTAATTCTTGAAATACATGAAAACCTGTTTCTTTCTGCGTGGACCCTCTTATTAGACATTTATGAATATTTTACCTTTAATTAACCCCTGGGACACACCATAATTGTTCTGCATTTAGGATATTCTGTTAAAACTGCAGATTTACCCCTATTTTAATGCATTTCTCTCAAAATGAATATGCAATGAGTTATAGCTCCTTGGCGGTTATGTAGGAGAATTTATCAATGTATTATGAATAATTAAAGCTAGATATGGTTGATTATGATGTTATCATCACATGCCCACCTGCTCACGAAGGATCTGGGCAATGATGTCCCTCACCGTGGTGGTTGCGAGCACGACAGGGTCTCCTTTGTTCTCAATGTGCCTCTCCACTGGTGAGAGGGTACTGAGAGTGGAGGAGGGGAAGAGGGGGAGAAAGGATAGCTCAGGGTGGACGGCTAGCTAGAATGGAGGTGCTGCTGTGAGTGTATGTGCGTGTGGGAAAGGGGGGACGGATTGTTGATGGTGGAGGTGGGAGCCGACACTCCACACGTAAGGGGTGGTGAAGGTTTTATAGGTGAGGGAATGAGGGTGGCGAGTAGGGATAGTACCGTTAGGGATATTTTTTAGAGGGGGATATTTTGGAATTTTTATAAGTAGGCACTTAGGGTGTTATGGAAATTAATGTAGGTGGTGTTGGGTGTTATTAGATGGAATAAGTGGTAGAATATGAAGGGATAAAATGAATGAAATAGAGGCTCAATCTCTCTCTATCTTCCTCTCCATAAAATGCACAAATGTAAATATTTACATAATGCATGGATAACTACCTAATCTAAATGCGTAACATTAGGAAATAGCATAAGATGTCCTAATTACAAGCATGTATTGCTGCACAATCAACACTCCCCCGAAAACTAGCCCCAGGTTATAAGGACGAGAAAACAATAATTAGATTAAATCTTAAAAAGTCTACTCTAATATGTGAAATCAGAAATCTAAGAGGCAGAATCCTCCTAGATGTTCCTCCGCATGTCTTCACGTGCGTGGGATCAAGGCCCACAAGCACTTATTGCTGTCCTCCAGGTGTTATCAAGGTCCACCAAAACGAGCATCCGCTGCATGCTCCTCCCCCTCAAGAATGTACCTTACACAGAAAAATGATAGATCAATGGATGTATGATCTCAATTAGAACTCAATGTAGACAGAAGAAAATACTTGCGATTTACTAGGCCTGTTACCTCCTCAGCAACAGTGCCATTTGACAACGAGAATTTTGCTTATATTGATAGCAATAATATGTCGTTGTAGTATTTTATGTGATGGAAATCTTGTATCAAGAAAAATTAATTTAAATCTAACTATAGTGGATTAGGTCGTTTCCATGTAGAGGAACAAACCAAATTGACTCGCAAATTTATGAAAATATGATGGTCAGATATCTGCCCATAACATGTAACATATACGCAACTAATAGATTGGGGAGATAGATATACAATGAGAGAATCATAGAAATACTAAGAATGTGAGGGGCTTGACTGCAATTCACATGATAAATCAAATATTAAATGAAAATTCAGAGTTCATCGATGGCATCAAATGTAATTATTAATTCTACCTAAAATTGAGCATTCTTATGGAGGCTTGTGCACTCATGGAGGGGGGTCGCCGATGGAGTAGCTACAGGTGATGGTCGGTTGGAGTCCGAGTTTCACAGCAGTGATCTCGGCGTGGGCTGAGATGGCTGACGCCGGCGGCCGAAAGCGGATGATGGTCGACTGAAGGTGTGTGAGCAGTAGCCGTGGGCAGCCTGTTGCGTTAGAGGATTTGCACGGTCGGGGGTTGCGAACCTTGGAGGAGGATGGCAGAGTGTGGTCGCTAACCGGAGGTGTTGCTCGGAGGGTCTGGGCATGAGTTGATCGTTCAATTATCAACACAGTTAATCAAGGTTATTAGTCTTAATTAATTTCATAAAGAATGGACTTAGGTTAATTTGATTTGTTAAATCATTGTCGTTGATTGTAGTATAGGGTCAAGCTAACATAACATTTTAGATTTTTAATTCATTTAACTTGTTAAATCCAGGTCGTTCACTGGGAGGCATAATTGTAGTTTAATTCACCATTTTTATTCTAATGCATAATTTACTAATTAATCAATTAATTAAATCTATAATTAAGTCATATGTTAAGCACATGAACAATTGCACATAGAATTAAAACTCTAAAGTATGGCAATTATTCCATTAATAAGAGAAAGGTACATGAATGATTTACCAGGAATAATAAGAAATCTCAATTATTACATCAAGTGTTTACAAAATAAGGTATAAAAGAAATTTACAACTAAGTACAAATGCTTTTATTGCATTAAGCTCATCAAACACTTTATTACTTTAATTAGCCTTGAGTCTTCTCTTATCAGGTCCTCCCATAGGTCGAGGTACGGGGGTAGTGTTTTTATTTGTTTTGTTTGGATTTGGTCGATGGCTCTCCCTCTCCATATGGTTGCTTTATCCTACTTCTAGTTGGAGTCGATCTCAGAATTGACCTAGAAGTAGGTTTTATTGATGCCAATGGGCTTGGATACGTCCCATGCCCATACCCATTAGAGATAGAGATACAATGAGCTCATCTCTTTTATGGTATTTGTCTTAATATCTCCTCTAAGGGCTATTCTAACTCATACTTTCTATATGATTTAGTTTTAAAAGTACGCGATATACTTTCCTTCGAAAGCATTAGCTTTCTAGGAAGGAGACCAATATACTAACCTTAAGGATGGTTAGTATATTGGGAGGAGCCTGGAAAGCATCCCATGGAGAGCTTCTCCGGAAGGAGGGAGGGGAGGAGAAGCTCGACCCCATAGAATGCTAGGCATCTCAATGAGAAATTAGAAGACTTAAAAGTAGAAATTTGGACTTCTGATTACATCAAAAGACGTCTAATTCTCGTCTTTTCATTTTTTCTTAATCCCTTTCTCATTTAAATTCTATCTTTATTCTTTCCCTTATTAATATCTTATTTTTCTTCTCTCACCTCTCTCTTTTCTTTCTTAACTCTTCTCTTTCTCTTCTCAGCTTCTTTAAATCTCCTTTCTTCATTCGCCTCTCTCTTCAATTTCATTTCCTTTCTTTAACCCTTAACTATGCACAACCTTTGTTCCACACTTAACCATTTTTTTCGACCTTAATCCACATGTTTTGTTACTTAACCAAAAATTTGATTAATTGGCGGACCGACCTTTTAGAGGATACACAGCACCCATAAGGGGTGGGACCAAACTCTACTCAAGCCAGTCTTGATTCATTAGTGTGGATTTTAGATATTTTTGCATAGTACAAGGCCCATTCTAGGCCCACAAATCATGCTCTCGCCCACCCGGGCCCACGCACATACAGGTGCGCACACACGCTCATATGCACATGCTCAAGAGGATCAGAATGCTCAGTTATGCGCCCTGCGCTGACTACCAAATAGTCTCATCGCCTTTTTGATTTTATTCCCACACAGCACTTCCTACCTTTCCGAGGTGGGGCTATCTTAGCAGCCTTCCTCCTTTGCGCTTCGTTTGCTGACCATATCTTCAAATGAAGATTCCGGCCGGTTTAGTTCACCAAATTGAGCGTATAATAGCTCGATCAAAAGCGCTAAAGATCCTCTATTTAATTTTATCACCAATTTGGTGGTTGGATCAGATTTGATCCGAGGATTCGAAGGAGGAACATGGTTGTTTCACCATGCTCAAAAACATGCTCAAAAGATAGATTTCCAATCTTTTGACCTGCAGATGATGACAAGCCCTCAATTGAGGGTCTGAATGGCTTCCGTGATGCATTTCGCATCGATCAAGAGAGAGAAGGGAGTAGGAATAAGCTTCAGAAGCTCCTAAAGTTTTATAGATCAATTCTCAATGTAGAAGCACTGATTTCAAACTTGAATCAACATAATAAATGGATTAGAATCTAATCTAACAACCCAGATCGATTAAGGAAATCAATTGGCTTTGTTCTGGGTGAAAATTAGATTCAAAACTTGACAAAAAAAAACATAGAATAGTGTTGGGTTCCAGTTGAACCCAAACTAGACAGATCACAGGATCTCTACAAATCCTCAATTAAATCCAATCAAATAAGTTCTAAACAACTCTAAATCATCACAGGAACCAATCCTAGCCATAAAATCAGAAATTCAGGCATGGATTCCTCAAGAATAGCTCCTAATTGACCTTAAAAGCTCAAGAGTTGACTTTCAAAGTTTAAGCTTACAAATTCAAATTTTAGATCTAAGTAGGTTTAATTCAATCCTAGGAATCTATTCAACGCATAAAAATCATGCTTTGATGATCTCAACCCTGCTTTCAGACCTTGCCGCCTGAGCTCAGACGGTGGTTTGTTCGATAGGAGAAATTGGAGTTTCTATGTTCTAATTGAAACTTAGAATAGGTTCTCTAGAGTCTGCGTGTGCTTCAGAACCTATTACTAGACACTAGTCCTCATCAGAATCTCCTATCCAACTTCGTCAGAGTTGGAGAAGACAAAGTCTAATGAAATGATTCAATCATCAAAACTTACATCTAATAGGTGGAATCTAATCCTACCATCAAAGTAAAGCTATCTGGACCTTAACATGAAGTTTTGAAGACTGAGGTTCTAGTTTGGTTCGTTGGAGCTCCGGTGAACACTATTTCAATTCACTGAAGATCAAGTTTCCACGAAATGCTTCAAAAATGATATTGATCAATTCCCGATGTCACAGGGAACCTCAAGAACATTTCAATTGTTCTAGTAGATGATCAGTTCCATGAATTAATTAAGAATTCAGAAGGATTACATCTTGAGTTCACCTGAACTCAAGTGCTGCCATCTCACATAATTGAATAAGGGGAAACATTTAGGGAGATGAGGCGATAGTGACAAGGTGATTAATTATGTGAATCAACTCCTCTTGAGCCATCATTGATAGAGGGCTCAAGTGATTGAGTGGAATTGGGCATTTTATGTGTAGGTGTTAATAGGGCTAATTAAAGAGTGGAACATGGTCCTGTAGTGATGATAAGGTGATGAAGGGCCCTTGTTGGCTATGAAATAAGCTGGAGACCTCCGCCATGGACAATGAAGATATTCTGGTGATGATGAAATGGATTAGGCATATTAGGTGATAAAAATTGAGGGAAAAGAAGTAGAAATGATCATGAGATGATAAGGAGTGCGATCAAGTGATGAAAATTGTGAAACGAAGTCCAACGAGGTCAGAATTAACCTCACCGGAGATGGAGAAGGAAGGGAGAATTTGAGCTAATCTACACCTCCTAAGATTACTCGCCTAAATTCTAGTTAACCCTACTCCTAAGAGGTTAGGCTACTTACCTGATGAAGGAGGTAAGGGATATCACCGTTGGTAGGGTTAGAACAAGATCGAAATCAAAGCTTAGTCAGAAAAGAAACTTCGGCCGATCCAGGTAGAGAGGATTCACAGCTGTGGCGTGCTCCAACACCATTGGCAGGGCGAAGGAGAGGAAGAGGGGGTGAGAGAGGTAGCGCTCCTCAACGGTAGCACTAGAGAAAGGGGATGAGAAGACATCGGAGCAGGAAGAAACCTATGAACGACCACGGTGGGGGGAAGGGGGTAGGGGGTTGCTAAACTCAAATCGGAGGTCGGCAAGGGTATTTATAGGTGGCGATGATAGCTAAGGGGGCAGGAATCAGGACAAGAATACATCTAGGTTCATCGTAACTCACCAGCGTCGTCTCTAACGCCGATGAAGTTATCTACCTAGTCTAAATAGGATTTCCCTGAAATCTAGTGCATTGAATGAAGAGGAGGCGGTGAGCGGAGTTCGAGCAGCAACGACGATGGTATTTCGTTGTCAAATCAATAGTGAAAAGGTGGTATGGACATCGAAGAACGTGGACCATCCATGGAGAGGATGAAGATGAAGAAGACGATGAAGAAGAAAGTCTATGCACATAGGGGCATTTTTGTAAGGAAAAAGGACCTGATTGAAAATAAAAAGGACTCACTTGAGCTAGAAATTAAGGACCTAAACGTAAACATTGAGTTTTAAGGCTTATTTTAATTTATTTCTTTTTCAAATTTTTATATATATTTATAAATTAGGTAAATATTATATTTATGCCTTGAAGTTACATTTTTTCCCCTTTTAGCGATATTTATTTAAATGATTAGATTAATTAAGTAAATTACATACTTAGGTCTTTAAAATAACTAAGTTAAATAAAATACTTTTTATATAGCTAAATGATTATTAATTGAGTCCACATTATTGATTAAATTATTATTATGATTAATTAATATTTAATTTTGATATTTTTAACTTATTTTTCAGGTCTTTGGTAATTTAACCCCTATAGTATAATTAATCCTATAATTAATGTATTCTTAGTTACTTAACTAGGGAAACTAGTTAATTAGTGATAATTAGGAGTCATGATGAGTCTCTCATCATGCGTTGAGTTGGGTTCCTTTGTTCGTACACGAGCAGAAAGGGGAGGGGTTGGAAGAAGAAGAAAATGACGGAGAGGAGATCAGGGAGTGGAGGTTGGCAGTGGTTGTGGGGTTGGCTATGGTGTGGGCATGGGTAATGGTGGTGAAGAGCTGGCGGTGGTGATGGTGGTGGGTGGCTACGGTGAGAGAGGGGGGGGGAGGACGAATGGTGTTGGGTTGTGTTGGAGAAGATGAACAGTGAAAGGGGTTGGTGTTGGCGAGGGGGGGTTTCGTGGAGAAGGTGAAGGTGGTGATGGCTATGGGAGACAACTGGTGGTGGTGCTCTCTGTCACCTAGCACCATTGGGGCATAGGCAGCGTTGAAGGAATGTAGTAAGATCACAGTGCATGCCAAGTTTCACAAGGTATGCTCTCGGTGTACGATGGACGCTGCGAGGAAGAAGATCTCCCCCCTCAAACAATCGCAACTCCTCTCTTTTTAAAAACATCCCCAGTTTGTTTCTTCTGTCGAGATCTTCTCCAACCACTCGTCAAAGATCGCGAACAGTTGTGATGCATGGAGGCTTGGAGGAATAGGGCATGACTGGAGGTGGCGATTGTGGCGGAGCGTGCACTTAGTTACCGTCAAACATCCATACTGAGCTCTAGGCGTCTTAAAGAATGAAATTAGAAGTCTGTAGGCTTTGTCTGCAATTGAAAGGCTGATTGAAGCATGGAGTTGGTGTGTGCAAGTCCCATTTGCAAATGATGTCCTCCATATTCCAATAATCATTGTATTTAGCTTGCATCCACTACATAGGTTATCATAACCATATCCTATTAAATGTGAAATTGGAACATAAAATTATACGCAAACTAAAATAAATTACCATTTAACTCTTAAGCAATAAGAAACTAGGCACATATAATTAAAAAGTACTTAGTCCAAATAATGATACACTGAAGTGGAGTTATTGCATGCCAAATGGGAAAGCATTACAGATCTACTTATCCTACTAGTTCTACGATTTCTGAGTCTTTTTTTTTTATTTGCTATGTCTAGATGTATGGGGTCCTGGTTGAATTCTAGATCAACTAGGACATAGGTACTATGTTAGTGCCTATGTTACTTTTCATGAGGCCATTCCATATTTTTCTGTCACTGGCAGACAATTGATACTTGAGGCAGAGAGGGCTTCCATGCCTGTTCCCTCTATTCAGTTTGGAGATTTTCATACTACTCAGATTGCATCACTAGATACTAGTTAGGCACGATTCAGAGATCCTCCATTAGTATTTACGAAACCAATGGCATAGCGGCAACATACCCCCCCTTTAGCACCATTATCCTCCCCACAGCAAGTATGTGTTGAAACTACAAACCAGTGTGTGTCCCGTGATGATTTTGTAGGCACTATACTAGTTGTCTTTGATTCTCCTCTTAGTGGTGGTGAAGCATCACCATCTGAGTCATCCATTGAGACTGAGTCTCCCTCTAATGATATGGATCTTCTGATTGCTATTCGAAAGGCCCCTAGGAGCGTACGTTGATCAACTTTCTGCGACATTCATCAAACAATCACAATAAAGTGCTATTGACAGGTTTTTATCCCCGGTAACGACGCCAAAAATATGATCGTCGCGATGACCGGTTCTTACTAAAAAGGGATTTTAAATGTTATTGTTGTAGTATATGTCACAAATATAAACCGTTGTCGCGTCAATTTTATTTATATACTTAATTTTTACTGGTTTATTCCAAGTCGTTCATTAGGAGGCAATTATTGATATACATCACTCTCTAAGTCTAATAATATTCTTTAATTCCAAAAAAATTGATTTTATGTATAATAATAAATGAATCAATCAAATAATGAAAGAATAAATCAATTTTAAACACAAGAATGAATTACAATACTTGAAAACATTTATCTACAAAAAAAGTTTAAAAAATCATAAATAAATACTCTATATTATCTATTTACAACTAATAATAATACCTAGCCATAGGTACAAAAATAAGTATTGATATGTACTATACTAACTTAAATTAACTTACTAATATCTACAGTAACATATAATATATCTACAGCAACGTATATAAGTGTCGCTAAAACCTTAAAAAACTATATTCATAAGTTAAGGTAAAACTAGGGTCTTTACTGACGCTTATTACTATTTATGGTGACATCTATATCTGCCTCTAAAGCTATCTTTTATTTATATACATAATAGCTCAAAAATACTACTATACTCTAAGTATACTTATATGCGTATTTTTTACATATATACAATATATATCTATACTATATATATATATATATAGACGTACACGCACACACACTATGTACACAAGGGCTCACAGGTACTAAATACTTGGTAGATTTTTGCTGATGCCTGCCTTCTTCTTTATCTTGATCCCTTAGGCTCTCTTTTCACTTAGTGTCTTCTTCAACACTTAGCCGCACACGCTCATGCCTCTTAGTACTTAGCGTTTAATCACTTTAATTAGGGGGTGATTACTGTTCTTTAACGACAAAATTAGGTTTGCTATTGGCGGGCGACTTTTTCGAGGAATATACAGCACCCCAATGGGTGGGATTAAACCTCTACGAAGAGCCGCCCTAATCCTTAGTTAGGCGTATTAATATCTTCTTAATGGCTCATTATTAAGCCTAATCACCCATTTGCATAGTGCACGACCCCCGGCCATACACTAGACCCGATTATCTCATGCCAATGCCAATCAAATGCTCATTTATATGCTTAGAAAGGTATAGGTGTGGGTGTGTGTTCGGGCACCCGGCACTCGTGACGACTGAAGAGGGCATAACACAAATTACTAATAAGTCATCGATGTGGCGCTATATATATTATTAGAAGGCTCTCACGCCACTAATGTGGCGCTATTTGAAGTGCCTTCAGGCACTGCTGCACGCGCACAGAGCTGTCCTAAATTGCTTACTTTGGCCCTCGAATTGAGGACCGTAATTTATTATAAATTAAAAATAAATTATGGGATTTTAAAGCCCTTACATAGGGCTACATAATTATGTAATTTATTTACAAAATTAATTAGTGTTACTATATAAATAAATTAGCTAAACTTTACAATTTATACATACTGATTTATAGGTTTATTTCTTAATTAACATTTAAATTACTTAATTAATGACAAAGTTGACATTGTACAGTGTTAATATGCATATTAAATTATTTAATACATATTTTTATGATATTTTACACATTTTATCTTAATTTATCTATATTTAAATATGCATTTTCAAGTAGTTATACATATTAATTAGGTATAAATAGTACAATACAGTATAAATATGGCTAAATTATTTTAAATTACTTAAAATAATATAATGCAACTGTACAATATAAATTAGTTCAATAATAGCTTAATTTACTAATTTATTTTAATACAGGGTTGTTGAAATGGATGGGTGTTTCTGGTGTTCTCTGTGATAAAAGGGTTCCTTTAAAAGTCAAAGGAAAATACTATCGAGCTGTGGTAAGACCAGCTATGTTGTACGGTTCTGAATGCTGGGCTATAAACTATAAGTATGTACAGAAGATGTCTGTGGCAGAAATGAAGATGTTAAGATGGATGTGTGGTCATACAAGAAAGGACCGTATTTCAAATGAATTTATTACAAACAGAGTTAGGGTGGCACCGGTAGAGGATAAAATGAGAGAGGCTCGTCTAAGATGGTTTGGACATTTACAAAGAAGGCCACTAGATGCTCCAGTTAGGAGATGTGAGAGTTGGAGGCTGAACCCACTAAGAGGGGACGAGAAAGACCAAACAAGTGTTGAAAGGAAACTGTTAAGTATGACCTCAATCTGTGTGGAGGCAAAGAATCCATATAGCCGACCCCACTTAGTGTGGGAAAAGGCTTGGTTATTGTTGTTGTATTTTAATTTAATTTAATAAACTTCCTACTAACTTAATAAATAAATTATTTATTGTACATATATAATTAAATTAGTTTGTAGGTATTCTAGTGTACATTATATATATATATATATATATATATATATATATATATAGATATATATATATATATATAGATATATATATATATATATATATATATATATGTATGTATGTACAATATCATTGATAAATAAGTTTATTTGTAGGGGTTTCTATAATTATATCGCTTAGTGTACATATAAGTTAATTAAATTAATAGATAATTATATAATAAAGTTATATATGATTTAAGTTATCTTAAATACTTAGTTTATTCTATAAAGTACGTACATAAGTTATATGTATACATTATATGCATATTTTACATTATATATCTTAATAGCTTAATATATAGCTTATATATACATGTATATACATAGTGTACATAGTATTTTTGGGTTTTCTTCGAGTTTTTCTGCTTTTTATGGGTTTTATAAGTTTTATAGAGGTAGGGTTTAGAAAGAAAGAGTGATATGAGAAATAGAAAGTTGTTTTTGTTATTTTTAATGTTTACTTCTTTTATTAAGTTTAAAGATAAATTGAACCGTCGGCTAATATATTTTATCAAGGTAAGAGTTCAAAATACTTTAAAACTTGGCATACACTTAAAAATATACTTAATCCTGCTTGCTACATTTTTATTTTATTTGTTTTATTTTGTATTTTTTATAGTGTTTTTATTTATTTACAAGTAAAGCACATTTTAGGCCTAAAAGGGAGTTGTTCGATGAAACCTAAGGCCCTAAATAGCCTCCTAGTAGTTGGGAAAGTAGTGTATTAGTTCAGATGTGTTCTAAAGATGCTATGGGAGGTGTGCAAGCAATTGAACATGAATTTCAACTTAGATTTCCATTCATTTTGAAATTTGGATAGTTGGACACATGTTATAGCTGACAAAAACATATTATCCTCAAATTACAAGCATTCAAAGGTAATTAAAAGTTATTTCAAATACATGAAGGCTTGTATACATGGTGTACAACAATGAAGACATATCAGCTATCTTAAACAATTCGAATCCAGATCACTGCCCTACTGTTTCACTCCATATTAGACAATTGCAACAGCAGCTACAGCTGCTGGAATCAAGCAGCAGTATAGTTGTAGTAGCTGCAGCTGAAGATGCAACAGCTACAGAGGCTTGGATCTTGGTTCAAATGTCTTAAACATTTTTTTTTAAAGTTGCTTTAGTCTGAATCCTTCAATTTAGCAAGTCTGATTGGGATTTCAGTGAACAATTATCCCTGATCAAACTTAAGAAAGTCTGATCAAAGATCAAGCATGTCCAAATTTAGAAGGTGAATATCTCATCAAAAACTCATCTTAATATCATAGAAGAAGATCTTAATTTAATGCTTATAAAATGTAATTTCATTCCTCTTTGCAAACCTCTCTCAAAAACTCTATAGAATCCCAATCACAACCTCCATGATAAAATCATAAAAGTGGATATAGGGAGGGTGAAATGTCACCCAAACTGGGCTTTTGTTTTGGGTCTTATGGTGATCTTTCCACTCAATCTCCTTGAACACCATTGATGGGTGTTCAAGGTGATTTGGTGGATTGATCAAGACCCGCTGGGTCCTTATTCCATCTCAAATCAAGGAGACTGATTCTCCTTGATAGAACTCTCCAACATAGAGTTGAAATTAGGTATATGCTCATCCAAAATTTAAAACAAAACTCAAGCACATTGGAATCCTTGCATACACCTAAATCAAGCCCTTAAATTCTCAAAAAGCTTGATTAAATCAGTTAAAACCTCAAATGAATTCAAATCACTTATTTGAACAATTAAAACCATTTTCAAGCAAAATGAAGCCAATTGAGTTGGTGAACAAGATTGGGGGGCTTTGTGGAGTTATGAATTGAATGGGAGACCCCCAAGTTGATTTTGGTGCTAATTTCAGATTTGAGAAACAAAGTTCTCATATATGAAATTAGACCTTAATGAGTGGGTGATCAGTGAATTAAAAACACGAGGGAAATTTAGAACATGAAATTTGTGAGATGGAGAGAAAGATCAGTGATTTGGTGATGAAATGAGTTCATCTCCTCTGATCTGAAATGATCAAAGGAGGTGTGAGTGTGGATTTTACACTAACCTACTTCTAATCTATACTAAGCCATCACTGAATTTTGTATTTAATCTACTCCTAGCTACTCTAATTATACTAATCACTACTCTAAATTATTCTAGAAAGCAGATAAATTCTAATCTAAAGGAGGAAGGGGATGCCTAGGCTACAGCTGGTCACTGCAGCAATGAAGGGAGATGAGGAAGATTCCAGCGATGAATGGGATCCCTTGATCCACAGAGGGTTGCTGTGGTGACGAAATTGAGGGAGAGCACACCCCTGTCACAGGTGCAGCTGATGAAGGAGGAAGGAGAACTGGAGGGTGGATGAAAGGAACCACTCAAGGGGAGGGAGCGATTCACCGTGCATGCAGGTTCAGGAAGGAGCTTAAGTAGATTGTGAGAGTGATTACGCTCACCACGCGGTGGGAATAGGTGATTAGGGCATGGGTAGCCATGATGAGCTGCGAGGGCACGAGAAGAGCCAAGTCAAATCCTAGCCGCTAGATAGGATATGGGCAAGGTGGTGAAGCTACGTGATTATTCTCACGAAGTTTCAATTGAAGGGCAGCCACAAATTAAGATGGAGGCTTTGAACAACAGAGATTGCTCAAGTTCATCGAGCGAACAGTGCATCGAGTGGTGCACTGTTCACAGCTCTAATGGTGTAATTGCGCCATCAGCCTAAAATACGAAATGGTAGGAAAATAGTAGCAAGGCCCATAAGCGGTTGAAATCACTATAGAGCAGTCCCTAAGGTGTTACAATTAGGTCCCTACGACCTACAAATGGGTCCTTGGAGGTTTTAAAGTGAATAAAATGTTATGAATGAAGGACCTCAATGTGAATCTCTAAATGCAAGGTCCTATTGATGTCCAAATGCTACCAAGTTTTTATTGAAGTTTAATTGAACATATTAGAAGTTAATTTCACTTTTGATTTGATCTTTTGAACTCAATTGTGTGTTCAATTTGCAATTGGATCATCATTTTATATTTAATAATAGAATATCTCAATAAATGACCTATTATACATTTTTAGCACAAATTTGGTGTTTTAGGTCTTTTCCTTATTTCCCACATTTAACCAATTTCATGTGTTAATTTAATAATGTTTAACCTAGTTTCTAGCTTAACTTAGGCATTTTAGCTATGATGAGCCACACCTTCTCCATTGTGGCTCGACTTCCAATTGTGCAGATTTTGATTTTGGTTGCTGCTCATTTTGACTGGTCATATCAGTTGGATATCAAGAATACCTTCTTATATGATGATATACAAGAAGAGGTGTATATGCAACAACCCACGGGGTTTGAAGCTCAGGGGGAGTGTGTGCATGTTGAAGAAGGTTATATAGGGCCTTAAGTAGTGTCCGAGGGTTTGATTTCATAAATTATCAGAGGTTGTTGAAGACATGGGACTTGTTCGCTTAACTTCTGATCATTCCATATTCGTGAGGACATACAAGGGGATTGTGGCTCTCCTTGTCTATGTAGATGACCTCATCATCACTGGTGATGATGCCACTGAGATAGTTGAGGTCAAGAAGAAGTTGACAGAGAAACTTATTATGAAGGATTTGAGCTTATTGAGATACTTCTTGGGCATAGAGGTGGCAAGAGGAAAGAGCGGCACTGCTCTTGGCTAGAGAAAATACGCTCTTGACTTACTGCAGGAGACTAGGATGTTGGGATCCAAGTTTATCAACATACTCATGGATCCAAAGATGCACTTATATGATTCTGCGTCATATGTTGTAGAGAGCAGAGGCTACTGACAGTTGATTGGGAAGCTGCTCTACCTTACTATTACACGTCTAGACATCTTGCTTGCAGTTAGCAAGTTTAGCCAGTTTATGGATAGATTGACCAAGAAGCATTGAGATGCTGCTATGCAAGTGCTTAGGTACCTGAAATGAGCACCAGGACGTGAATTACTTTTCAGGAAAGGTAGTTCTATGACTATAGTAGGGTACTCAAATCCAGACTATGTTGGATGCCTTTTTGATATGAAATTCACTACTAGATTTTGTACCTATGTGGCTGGTAACTTAGTGACTTGGAGGAGTAAAAAGTAGAACGTTGTGTCTCTCTTGAGTGCAAAGTTAGTGTACAGAGCGATGGCACAAACGACAACTGAACTTGTGTGGATCAGATCTGTCTTACTTGACTTGCATGTCAAGGTTGAGGAGTCCATAGAGATGAGATGTGATAACAGAGCAGCCACCTAGATAGCAAACAATCCCATGTTTCATGTAGAAATTGAATGCCACTATACCAGAGATTTGATTTAGAGAGGACTTCTCTTCACCTCTCCAGTTGCCTTAGAGAACCAGACTATAGATATGTTTATCAAGCCTCTTGCCAGATCTGCATTCGAGGCTTGCTGTGACAAGCTAGGCATAATAGATATTTATGCTCTAGCTTGAGGGGGAGTGTTGAGCACTCTAGTTATCTTTCATGCTTTATATTTGTTAGAGACATTTGCTTACTTTATATTCTTACCTAGTTCTCGTATGTAATTTTCTCAACATCTCTCTCTATATAAAGAGGTATAGGGTTTTCTTTGAGAGAAAGAATGTTTATTTCATCCCACTACCTCTAAATTGTAACGACCCGATTCCCGAATCCCTACGATACACGAGAATCAGACCGACTCGACTGATCCCAAGACCCAGTCGTCCAACGAGAAAGTAACCAAAAGAGCAGTAAAATAAACCACATTCACCATGTATATAACTAGCAGTAACAAAATACGGCAGTAAAGAAAGGAAATACTACAGTATACATCACCACAATAGTAGAGAAATAAACATGTACATAACATGAAGCTTACAATAAAGAGAGTACAGGGAGTAACAGAAAACTACTCACTATAGCGGAAAGAAAAGTACAGTAGGTACTACAGGTAACACTATTGGGCTCTACTATGCCCAGTGCCCTCTGCAGCCGCTGACTCTGACTGCTCAACACCTGGTCCTAAAAAGGTAGCAAGGGTGACACGTCAGCGAAACACTGAGTAGAGTGGCAACTAAAAGTTAAAAGAAGCAGTAGAGTGTACAGTAGCTGTTATATCTTTACTTTCTTCCCTTATATTTTTCCATTTATTCACTGTTGATTATTTCTCAGATCTTTCTCTTGATCTCGAATGTTCCTCGTGGGAACGATCTTGATTGCAGTCTTTTCCGAAAAGTAGAAGTAACACGTGGTGCTCTCCTGGCCGGGAGAGTCCCCCGTGGTGATCCTACTCTCAGTCAACCACCCCAAGGTCGATGAAAGACGTAACGGTAACTACGGTACGTGCAATAAACGCACGGGTAGCTACCCCGCACTGGCACGCGGTCAGTCGTTTCCGTTAACGGGTGCGCCCAAAGCAAAGCACAGAACCAGTATAGGGCAGAGCCCTCTCAATAACAGGGGTCCAGCCCCTCCACAGTAACCAAACAGGGGTCTTGACCCTCCACAGTCCGCGCACTCTCGTCTGACTACCCTGGTTTGCCCAGTGGGCCTAACAAGTCGGTGTAGGGGAGCTAGCAGAACCCCGGGGCCCGTGGGGTAGCTATTGCTCTCCTTACACTAGTAGCTCTCCTCGGTACTGTGTACACGAGGGCCAAAAGTCGGTACAAAGTGGCCAGACCTAACCCCGGGTCCCTGGGGTGGCTAGCTCCACTTTGTACTAAACAGGGGGACAGTTTCTCTCCTTGGTACTCCATACTCAAGGGCCAGCTCACTTCCCCAATTCTATTCCATTTCCTTTCTAGGAGTTCTACTCCTATTTTTCCGTAGGGTTCGTGCTCTTTTAACTCAGCCAATTTAGGTTTCACCGTTCCAACTTTATATTCATATAACCCATGTTCTCGATCGTATTTATTCATTCATAACAGGCAGCTATCATTTCCTTTCTACTTTCCCAAGACTGCAATGTTTATATATTCAACTAGTTTTCTAGTCCTAGGATTCATGCCGTATCCTAGGATCTATCATTCAATTTAGTTTTCCAGCCCTAGGATTCATGCAATACCCTAAGATCTATCATTCAATCTAATTTCTCAGTCCTAGGGTTCATGCAATGCCCTAGACTCTATTAATTATTTCATAATTGTATAAATTTTGTTAAATAAATTAAAGGGCCACTCTACCCGCGAAATTGGGAGTACTGGGGGTGTGGTCGGCAATCCCGTGCGCCTCCACAACCCCCAGCGCCGCAACGGAAAGGGGACCTGACACAAGGATCAACACAAGGAGTTTCTCAGAACAGTATACAATTACTGTAAACAAGTAAAGGAAATAAATATGGAAAGAACGCAACTTGAAACGCGGAAAATGGACTCCGAACGGACCCTAAACGGTAAAAAACGACGAGTTTGCCCAAAATCAGACGTCTGGAACTTCTTCCAGACGTCTTAAAAGGTCGATCATGTCATACTTCGGTCTGCGCAGTCCTTCAGACGTCCGATTGTCACCCCGGATGTCTGGAGGTCCTCTCCGTTGTCTGGTACTGTGGCCAGACGTCTAATCCGTGTGGGATGGCGAGCCCTCGCGCCCTCCCGAAAAACACCTGCGCACCCACACACCCGCTCTCATCACGAAGAGGCACAGAAGAACGCGGTGGACGGCTGCATGGCCGTACACGCGTAAAAAGAAGAGATAGGAAAATATTGTACCTGTTAGACGTCTTGACCTTCCTCCATACGTCCTCTGCGTCGTCTGGACGTAAGTCCAGACGTCTGATTCTAGGAAATTTTCCCAGAATCAGGACCCTCTTCGCTCTCCGCCCGCGACGCACGGCCGCGCCGCGTCCGCCTGCTGCCCGAGCTGCAGCAGCTCCTCCGTGACACCCCACGCTCGCCGCTCTCCCGTCGGCCGGCTCTAGCTGCCCCGGCAAGCTTGCACCTTCGCGGTCGAGCTTTCTTCTTCCTCTCGCGACACTCCTTCCCACACGCTCGCTTGCGCTCTCGCTGGCAGGGAGAAGGAGAAGGAGAAGGTGGTGGGGTGAGGGTGAGGGAGAGGGCGGTGCGTTATTTGTAGGCAGCGCGGAGAGAGAGAGAAAAGAATCGGCGCTGTCTGCAGGGAGGGAGAGAAAAGAGAAGACGAAGGCGGCGGGTTCAATCTGCGCACGCACACGCGCAGACGCGAACCCGTACGCTGAAAAAATTTAATACCATACGTCTTGCAAGGGTTCCAGACGTTTGGGCCACTTCCTAAACGTCTTAAACTACGTCTGATGCCCACGTCCGTAACATAAATGAAGAGGAGGTTTGATAGATACTTATATCAAGTTGAGGTTGGTTTTTAATAATTCATTGTTTATGAGATAAGAGCAATCCAATCAGACAATCAAAGGAAACAAGGGTATCGTTTACATTAACAGTTGTGACAATTGAATCATATTCAGTTGCAATACTAGCAAGAATAGCTAAAAGGAGATCCTCATCATCAAGAGGTTTCCCAGCAGTAGCCAAATTATTTGCAATTAATTTTGCTTTCTTAATATATTCAGAAATACTAAGATCACCCTTTTTCAAATTGTTTAGCACAGATCTGTAGTGGAGAAGTTTAGAGCGTGTTTGTTGAGCAAAGCATTTTTCAATGAATATCCAGATTTCACGAGCAGAAGTGAGGTTGGGAAGCTGATTACTACCAATATCCTCAGTGCTTGATGATACAAGCAAGCTATGAATGATTTGGTCCTTTTATGCCACAAGTGTAAGCCTCATTGAGTGTTTCAGATTCATTAGAGTGCCTTACAAATCGATTAGGTGAGGTTATGGAACCATCCACATAACCAATGAGATCGCAGGCATGTAAATGAGGATGAAACTGAGCTCTCCACAAATTATAATTGGATCCCGTCAATTTAAAAGGAAGACTGTGATGAATAGGTAGGAAAACAATTGTAGGAGAGGTGATTGTAGAAGAAGAACCACCCGATGAAGGGATATCCATCAGAAGCGCAGGGAGGAGAACAATGCAATAGTTGGAATAATCACAAAGAGACCTAGATCGTCACAACAATGTAAAAAAAACTCCTCGCCATGGCCCTGGTACCATGATATGCTTATATAACAAGGACAGAAAAGTGGAGAGAACGGGTTGTCTTTCTCAGGTTGTTATGATACAGTAGGCACCCTTTATAAAGGCATGACACAATTACATTTTAACCCACTGAGATTGCGGTATCATAGCGCTACAAGGTTGAACGATCAAAAGTGCATGTCCTTCTAAGTTTTCAAGACCAATTACAAAAAGATTAGAGTTCCATTCGGAAGAGAGAAACATTTGTGCTGTTCCACTGTTGGTATTTGGATAATCGAGTATGCTCCATCATATAAACTTTCTCGCATCAAGATATTTGGAGGAATGAAGCAATTAGCTATGTAAAATTTCAATTAATTGACGAGCGAAACATCCCTAAGCATGAAAATTTTGACATGTCTACGTGCTGGAAAAAGACTTAGATGTACGAGTAAGAGTGGCGCCCTAAAATGTACTTCCTAACCTGAAGGTAAAGAACAACAGAATCGTTTAATGGATTTCTTTAGGAAATTCTACAAGTGTAGATAAATTTCATGAGTATATATATTACCTTCATATCATGTGACGTGTTTAGACTATGAAAAATTAATTAAAATGAATAAGGTAATATTCTACCCTGATGATGTGGAAATCAAATCGTACAAGGCTTTCGGCTTGACTACCAATCCGACTCGATTTTGATTTAAGTTTTTTTCTTCCTATCCTTTAGTTTTCTCGATCTTCGGGTATTTCGTGCAGATAAATAGTCTTGACACATTATGAATGAGGTGGCTCAGTTGTTAAATAGGAATCAAATCATACGGGGATCGTCTTCATCGTCTATCAAGACCATCGTACCTTTCCAAAATCTGTGACAAGGGCATCTATAAATAGAATACGAACTAATGATTCAAGGTCATCGAATTCAATTGTATTTTGACTTGTTATACCAAAATAATGTGTAATCATCTCTTGTAATCACCTTCCACGTATATAGTACCTTTCATTGTTACATCCTCTCTTGAAGCGTACATCTTCCGCAGTAGAACCTGTAAAAAATAATTTTGTACTTGTGTAATGGCTTGCTATCGCTTCCTCCCCTTTCAAATGATTTGATTCTTGTGATCTCTACCACTGCAACGCAAACCCTTGGGTCGTGTTGCATCTTCCATTCTTGTTCTCGCATCAATTGACGCCACTCTGGTTAGAGGTGCCAATGATATCCAACTTTATGTAAGGCTTTCCAAAGAGTTAATGGTAATTGCTTTTCCTTATAAGATTCGAGATTGATTCTGATTGTTGCCACAAGGAGGTTGTGCCCATGAATAATTGTTCTAACTAACAAAGCATCGTAAAAGATGCCATTCAGGCCAGTTAATTTGATAGGTACATTGGATGTTTGTTGGAACTCATTGAGTCCAATATCAAATATGAATTAAGAATACACGTTAAGACAAATGAATCAAACCAAATGAACCAATCAATTTTACGTAAAGCTAAGTTTTTGTTTTTATTTTTTATCAAATCTAATGAGCCAAGGTTAACTTTGTTTAGGCCCAAGCTTGATTATTTATGTCAGTTCAAGTTCAACTCAAGTTTGATAAGTTTCAGTGGATCTTATTTGGATTTAGTTCGTTTGGACTTGAGCTCATTGTTGAGTCCATTCTCAAGCTTAGTAACTAAAGAGTTCAATCACTTTGAGGCTCTTGCTTGAACTTGACATATACAGTATGGATGGTTGGTAAAAAAAGCATACTTAATAGAAAGATATAGACGAGTAGAAAAAGTACATTGAATGAAGTAAATGTGATATACATTGCATATACTATCACACCATAAGCATAACTTCATCATAGCTATCAAGGGTAGAATGTGTGTGGTGATCTTGACAAAGGCATTAGTGTGGGGATTGTAGAATAAGGGGAGGGCAGAGGAGATTGTTTCAGACGAAAATCATAGGCATATTTTTTCACTTTTATTTTGAATATATAAAAGAAAATTTCAAGACTTATATATATATATATATATATATATAGTACGAGCTTCTTAGGAGTTGAACCAAGTTGATTCAGGCTTAGCTTAATAACTTATCGAGTCTAAACTTTTATTTAGGTTTAGCATGATCAAGCTAAACTTGTGAACCCTTGCCACCATTTGGTAAGTTGTATTTATTGAATTTGAGCCTTTTTGACAAACCTACGTAAAACAAATAGACAAACAGATAGTTCGACAGATACATAGAGCATCCTGTTCACTCGTTTCTTTTATAGCCATCTTACACAAATAATGGTGTGATTAGAATTGTAATTAAGGTAAAGCATTGAATCAGCCCTTGACCCAATTAAAATCTGATCCTAACAAACCTGACCTGAGCCTAAATTTTAGATGGGTCAAGGTCGGGTCTTGATATTTAGAAAATTTGAGTTCCAATTAGGTCGGGTCTAAATTTGGAAAAAGTCGAAAATTTTAATAAGACACTGATCAGCTTTTATGGTTTAGTTAAAGCTCAAAAATGCATCGCCCTGCCTCTCTCACATACTCCCCTAAGCCGTTCCCCTCCCTCTCAACTGGAGTAGTGGCTGTGGCGCCTCTCTCCTCACCGGGATCTCGCTCTTGGCTCCCCAATCCACCGCCTCTCTTCTCTCTCCGATGGCCTCTCTCTCGCAAGATTTTAATACCCAGACCGGACTGGCTGTTCGAATGGGAAGCGGTGGCAAAACGGTTGGACTGGTCAGTTTTTAAAACATACTTCAAAACCATTGTGAACCGGCTAAAACCTGACGGGTGAACCGGGTAGGAAAAAAAAAAGCGAAAGAGAGCGGACTCCTTTCTCCCCGTCGCGCTCGACTGGACGGTCGACAGACTCGACAGCCCCTCATCATCCCCACCCGACGAGATCTCTCTACCCTTATCGTACGGCACCGCCATCTCTCTCCCCTTCCTCCATCGAGCGCCGCTGATCGAACGCCGCGCCCTTCCTCCACTGATCACCGGAACCTCGCCACGCGCCCTCCTGGAGGTCAGTCTCCTCCTTCCCTTTGGCCGCCCATCCTACTCTCCCTCCGCCACGGCACCGCCCGCCTCCCCTCCTATTCCCTCCTGTTCACAAAGAAAGTAATCGTTTATGATATTCTTGGAGCGGAGAAAAAAGGAATAGGTTGAGCGCTGTTGCCGTTCGAGCTTTTACAGTGAATTCTGAACATTCATTCCGTTGCATTCAGTCGGTCAGGTGCTTTAGGTGAAGATGTCAAATCTTATAGAATGTGGTTGAAGGTGACGGGGATTCCTACTTGAGTGTGCAACATGAGACGGAGGTACCTTGCCTGTCATCGCAATGATCTGGTCAATGGCACAAGTTCCATTATTTTGCTCCCTAATTCTCTTTTTACTTTTTAACAATATAAGTGAGGCCAACGCTTGTAAATGGTGATTACGGTGTACAGCTGGGATGAGTATCCTTTGCAACTACCGAATCCCGTGATCTCGAATGCTGATGCTAATCCTTCGATTCAGTGGACAAGTGCTGCAGGATGCGAGCCTTGTAAGCTGAGAAAGAGAGAACCACAAGTATTAGGGATTCTTTGTGAGTTCACCATAAATTCATAGCAACTAGAATCACTAGAAACAAGGTTCTATGTATAACCCATGCTCACAGCCACCATTATCTTGCCCTGTTTGGTGCCCACCCACCCATTTTTTTACTCTTTGGGCTTTTCTAACCCTTGTCTCTGAGAGATATATTTAGTTTTTATCAACTAAATGGGGTCCAGCATGGTTCGACTTAGTTGAACTAATGAAAACCAAACTTGAGCTTGCTTGGTTTGATTTTTTTCCCTATTCAATTCAAATGATGTGTTGCTTGAGGCTACTGGATAGGTGAACAACAACAATAACAATCAAGTCTTTTCCCACATTAAGTGAGGTCGGCTATATGAATTCTTTACCTCCACACAGATCAATTTTCAGCTATTTTAAGATTTAAATTAAAGTAATTGAGGTCATACTTAATAGTTTTCTTCGAACACTTGTTTGGTCTTCCTCGCCCCCTCTTAGCGGGTTCAGCCTTCAACTTCTCGCATCTCTTAACTGGAGCATCTAGTGGCCTTCTTTGTAAATGTCCAAATCATCTTTGACGGGCCTCTCTCATTTTATTCTCTATCGGTGCTACCCTGACCCTGTTTCTAATAAATTCATTTGAAATACGGTCCTTTCTTGTATGACCACACATCCATCTTAACATCTTCATTTCTGCCACAGACATCTTCTGTACATACCTATAGTTTATAGCCTAGCATTCAGAACCGTACAACATGGCTGGTCTTACCACAACTCGATAGTATTTTCCTTTGATTTTTAAAGGAACCCTCTTATCATAGAGAACACCAGAAGCACCCTTCCATTTCAACCACCTTGCATTAATTCTGTGTAACATCTCCATCAATTCCACCATCATGTTGAAAAATGGATCCCAAGTACTTAAAAATATCTTTCATTGGATTGCACTCTTCTCTAATTTTTACATCAATCCCTTCGTTGTTCCCTATACTACTAAATTTACATTCCATATACTCAGTTTTCGTCATACTTATGCGTAATCCTTTATCTTCCAGAGCTTCTCTCCAAAGCTCAAGTTTTTTGTTCACTCTATCTCTTGTCTCATCAACAAACACAATGTCATCAGCAAAAAGCATACACCAAGTCACCTCAACTTGGATATGCTTCGTCAACCCATCCACAACCAAGGCAAAAGGATAAGGACTTAAAGTCGAACCTTGATGCGGACCAATGGTGATATCAAAGTTGTCTGTCAAATCATCTTTAATCTTTACACAAGTTGCACCTCCATAGTACATATCCTTTATGAGGTTGATGTATATAATTAACACTTGTCTCTTCTCCAAAATTCTCCACAAAATATCTCTTGGGACAGAATCATAGGTCTTCTCTAAATCAATAAAAACCATATGTAAATCATTTCTCTTCACTTTGTATGTCTCCATCATACGTCTCAAGAGATGTATTGCCTCAATAGTAGACCTGCCAGGTATAAAGCCAAATTGATTTTCAGTTACCATAGAGACTTGCTTCACCCTTCTTTCAATTATTCTTTCCCAAAGTTTCATCGTATGACTAATCAACTTAATACCTCTATAGTTGGAACAATCTTGTATATCACCCTTGTTCTTGTATAAAGGTATCACAAAACTTTTCCTCCATTCCTCTGGCATCTTCTTGCCTCTCTACACAGTATTAAATAAATTTGTGAGCCAAGTTATACCCCGTTCTCCCGTCATTTTCCAGACGTCTATAAGAATATCATCAGGCCCAACAACCCTCCCACTTTTTATCATCTTCAAAGCCTCCTCTACTTCTTTCTTTTGTATCCTTCGATAACATGATCGATTCACACACTCTTCTGAGTTAACTAACTCCCCTAAGATGATATCATTCTTTTGTTTTCCATTAAATAGCTTATGAAAATATCTTTTCCATCTTGTCTTTATATCCTCACTAGCTATAAGCACCCTTCTTTCTTCATCCTTGATGCATCTTACATGCGTAAGGTCCTTTGCTTTCCGCTCTCTTACTTTAGTTAACTTGAAAATATCTTTTCCACCTTCTTTAAAATCAAGTTTCTTATAAAAATGCTCCCAAGCTTTTGTTTTTGCTTCACTAACTATTTTCTTTGCTTCTTTCTTTGCTCTTTTGTAGTTTTCCATATTTTCATCGGTCTTATCTCGATATAAGGCTTTAAAACAGGCTCTTTTAATTTTAAGCTTCTCCTACACTTCCTCACTCCACCACCAAGCTTCCTTTTGTCCTGAAACACCTCCTTTAGACATGCCTAACACCTCCTTTGCTACTTTCCTAATACAGTTTGCCATATTTAACCACATTTCATCAGCACTACCATCAAGATCCCAAGCATTTTGTTGCATCATCTTCTCTTTAAATCTCACTTGCTTTCTTAAGATTCCACCATTTAATTCTCAAATTCTTAGACACTAATTTTCTCTTCTTTGCCTTCTTCAAATGAACATCCAACACCAAAAGACGATGTTGAGCAGTTAAACTCTCCCCTGTAATAATCTTGCAATCTTTACAAGATAAACGATCCCTTCTTTTCAAAGTAAAGTAATCGATCTGCGTTCTTGTTAAGCCACTTTTATAGGTAATCAAATGCTCTTCCCGTTTTTTGAAGAAAGTATTTGCTATGAAAAGATCATAAGCCATACCAAAATCAAGGAACGTCTTCCCTTCTTCATTCCTAACACCAAAACCATGATTTCCATGCACTCCTGCATATTTTAAATCATCTTTTCCCACATGCCCATTTAAATCTCCACCCAACAAATCATTTCTGTCTGTGGGATTCCTTGAATTATCATATCAAGCTCTCCCCAAAATTTGTTCTTTATTCTTTCCTCTAGACCAACTTGAGGTGCATAAACTGAAATGACATTCAAGATCTCTTCTTCTAAGATTAATTTTATCAAAATAATTCGATCACCCAATCTCTTAACCTCAATCATGCTCTCCTTCAAATCCTTATGAATTATAATACCCACGCCGTTTCTACCTTTGTCCCTTCCTGAATACCAAAGTTTGAAACCTGTTCTCTCGATTTCCTTTGCTTTTTCACCAACCCACTTAGTCTCTTGAAGGTAAAGAATTTGAATCCTTCTCCTTACCATTATATCCACAATCTCCATGAGCTTGTTGGTCAAGGTACCAATATTCCAACTACCGAATCTCAGCATTCTTTGTGACACACTTCGATGACGAAGTGGTGGAACTAGCTTCTTTACTCGCATGCGTTCCTTATGCGAGAACCCTTGCTCATTTTGGACTACATCCGGGTGGCGATGTAGCGGAACTAACTTCTTTACTCGTATGCGTTCCTCATGCAAGAACCCTTGCTCATTTTGCACTACATCCGGGCGGCGACGTAGCGGAATTAATTTCTTTACTCGCATGCGTTCCTCATGCGAGAACCCTTGCTCATTTATCACTACACCCGGGCGTCGATCCAGCGTGTCGCAAGTAGGGAACGCCCCAACGAAATCAGAGTGTTTGCTAGAATCAATGTTTAAAGATCCGACAAATTTTACGCTAGCTATGGGCTACCTAACGCAACCCTCCTCCTTTACCCGGGCTTGGGACCGGCAATGAAAAGGCACACGAACCTCAACATAGGCAGAGTTAACCTCAACATAGGCTACTGGGCTAGGTGAAAAAGCCATAAATTACCTTAGAGATGTTTTAGGCGAGAGGCTTCAACTGAGCTATTGCTTGATCGCCTTCTTCGTTGGGTCACCTTATGCTTTATCGTCCTACTCCTAATTCACTCTAGGTAAGACGGTAAGATTTTTCTTTGATCTTAGAGTTTTTTTTTTTTTTGAAGCGTTAGTCTTAAGTTATATATATTATATGTGTTATTATTGTGTGTGTGTGTTTATAAAGGGATTGTGCTGGTCATCAAGACACAAGTTGGGTGCAGGTCACCCCTTCTCCACCATTGGATTCGATAAACGACTGAGATTAAATCCCTTTTCCCTCCCTCTCCCTTGATAGCCTTCCCTCCACATCAAGCCCTCTCCTCCCTCTCCCCTAATAGCCCTCTCCTCCGCACCCCAGCACACCAACCCTCTCCCTCCATCGCCCCCTCATCGCAGCCCTCACCCCCTCGGCCATAGCTGCTACAACCCTCTCCCTCTTGCCCACAGTGGCTGCATCCCAGCCCTTGCAGTGGCGGCCCCCATCCTTCTTCATTTCGACATAAATAAATGAGTTTTACATGCATGTCAACTTTCTTGTCGTCGTTTAACTTCTCTTCCTTCAGTATCCTTTTTCTTTAAATTTTTAAATCATTCACTGGAACATACAATCGTTCTAACAATAATAATTTTGATCTTGTCGTACTCAATTCTTATGTATAGAAAAATCCTTTGATTTTGCATATGCATTGTAAAAATTATATGCGTGATCTTCAGATTTAAACTCCATACCAATTGTTAGTTTATCTCCTCCAACATTCATGTTTTCAAATTTACCATCAATTGATGTTTCAAATTCTCTAACATTAGCTTCTGCTTCGACTACGTTATTATTTCAAACTTGATCGACTATAACTTCATTGTTCAATTCATTTCTTCCAATGTTGACCTTATTAATCGATGTATATTTATCGACATTAACATCATCATTCAAGTTATACATCTTCATTTTCACTTAATTTTATTTTAAAGTGAAATAAAATAAGTTAGAGCATAATAGTTGGTCAACTACTACGAAAATGATCATTTCTAAAAAAAACTAACCATTACAAATATACTTAAACAATGCAAATTAAATATCGACACAAATTTATTACGTAATCAACATCTAAAAATTAGTTTGGATGATTAACAATCATCATGAAAATGGTGGTCGTTGGATACCTGAAAAGAATGACAGAGGTGCGGTGACAATGGTCACAGCATATCTTAGTGTGGTGGCGTTTGAGTAGGGTGGATCAATAAATGGAGAGCTTTTCCACAAGGAGTTGAGGACGAAAGGGAGAGAGGGACCACCATCTAATGGGGAGGGGAGGGTGATCTTGCAGAGGAAGGGGGAGGGAGGGGGGCGATCCAAGGAGGGTGTGATGGGGAGGAAGGGAGGTGCTCTAGGGAGGGGGAGGGGGCGATCTAGGGTGAGTGCACTTGGGAGGGAGGGGGAGTGCGATGGGGAGGGAGGCTTGAAGGGTTTGGGGGGGGGTTAGGGTGCGGTGGTTTGAGGCTTATCTGTTGATTGAATCCAACGGTGGAGAAAGGGTCACCTATACCTAATTTAGGTGCTTGTGACCAACACCATTCCCCTCCTCTCTCACACACACACACACATATATATATAGAGGGGCTTATCTTTTGAGTATAGTGCCTAAAAATTACTAAATGAGCTTTACATGAGAACTATTAGATGAAAATTGTACGATCAAAATTAATATCACCTAAAGTAACAAAGGTGATTTTGTAACACACCGATATTAATGAAAGTTACCAGAAAAAATGTACACATATCATTCGAATAATAAAATATTTCTAAAAGGTAGGATACGATTACCGTTAATCTAAACATATATTCTAAAAATAGATATTTAATTAATTAGTAACATGATTATATTGTCGATAATATAAAACATGGGCATTATTAATTAACAAACTTAAATACTATACATTTCAAAAAAACTAAAAAGATCCAAAGAATCTCTACATTTGAATGTTCAAAACAATCAGTACATATTAAATTAACAAAAAAATATTTTAACAATAAAGAACAAACATAAATATGTTTATAATATATAAGTATGTGGGTTGTAATAAATGTTTGGTGCTTTGTAACAAAATACTAAGTATTTTGTAACTGTGAGTATTGAAATTACGTTATACATAATAGCACAATGAAAATAATAAGTATGACTAAATTTGTAATACAAATGTGTTGTACTTGTAGCATGGATTTGTATTACTATGTGCTTAAGATTTTATGTTTTAGGTACATAGAGATCCAAAATTTGTAAGTTGTAATATAATATATAAATGTAAATACATAAAGCAAATCGAAATATAATACATAAATGTATACGAGAAAGGACCATATGGTACTAAACATGTTATGATTTTATATTATAATATAAAAAAATACTTACTTGGGAAGATGATTTAAATAAAGTTTCCTGTACAATATGTATGAAAGATAGTTCATTACCTGAAAAAGGTATATCGATAACAACAAAGGGGAAAAGATTTGTATTGCAATATAAATATAAAAAATAATTTATAATATAATAGCATTCATTAAATGTAATGATGTAACGAAGTGTATTTAAAATCTATTATAATATATTAAAGTAACAAAGGGTATTGTAATACAAATTTAAACGTCGTATTAGAGGAGGTGGGTAACATATATAATTTACTTTTTAAAAATTTTGTAATACAAATATGTCGTGGAAATTTGATGTATTATAACAAAATAATGAGAGGGTTGGCAGCTAGAAAATGTGAAAAGATATATTGCAGGAAATGAAATGAAAAGTATAAATAAGAGAAAAAAATACATTCACAACCACCATTCCAAGAATATTTCATATGTGTAATATTCACAGATATGATATTAAATATAATTGGATAATTTTATAAATGATCGAGTGGTTTTGCTCATATTTGACAAAATCATTAACTAAACACAAAAGTAATTTCATAAAAACAAACATCTATATGACGGTTATTAATTTAGACTCAATCGAGTGTTTATGAATACTGTGCTTACTAGATACTTTTCCTATATATATATATATAGGAAAGTATCCGGTGAATATAATGCTCACAAATTATCCGAGAAGCTTAGAATGGTGACCATCGGATCACACAAGCACTTGATGAAAACACTTCATTATTTTGTAAGTGGTTAACTTACCCACACAAACCACTGATTAATTTTGAAGATATTCAATTACAATCATTATAATATATATTGAATATCCTTATGAAGCCTCAGAAATTGTGTATTGATTGCATTGCTAGATTATATTATAACTCTATATGGTTGTATTACAGTTGCTTCTACTATAATGTATTTTGCAATATTGATATATTATAACTTGTCCCACTTTGTAATACAAGTTTTTGCTTATATTATAAATCACTTTTCACTTGTAATACAAATTTTTGCAACTATATATGTTGTATTACAATTGCTTTAACTACAACGTATTTTGTAATGACGTTCAATTACAACTCATCTCAAATTGTAATATAAGTTTTCACATACATTATAAGTCAATTTTCACTTGTAATATAACTTTTTACACTTATATTAGAAAAAATACTTATAACACAAGTTTGTATTACAAGTAATTTTAAGTTATTACTTGTATTATAACTACATGCGTAATACATTTTTGTTCGCTAATTATGATTTTTCGTGTATTGTTTTTTGTAATATGAACTTTTATTACCAACTACTTTTCATGTCTATTTTAAGAATGTATAATTAGATTAGCTTTGACTAGGTCATATTTTTAGGAAAGTTTTTCATGACCTATTTTGTAGGCCTTGTGCCCTTTGGATACAAACCCTAGACACACACACACGCATCTTGTTGAGTATGAGTTTTTGTCTAGCTAAGCCTATCTTGATTTGGGCTTAACTTGATAACTTCTCAAGGGTGAATTTTTATTTAGGTTCAACTTAATCAACATAAACTTATGAGTCCTTTTGAATCTCTCGAGCTAGAGCCCTTTTGACAAACCTACATAAGACAAATGGAAAAATAGATAGTCTAATACATTCAAAGAATCCTATCTTTATGTTCCTTTTGTAGCTCCATTACACAAATAATAATGTAATTAGAGTATAATTAGGGTCAGGGGTACTAATCAAATTAAACAAACTTAAATTTATATATTTTTGAATTTAAGTTTAATAAGATGTTCGATGCTTAGGTTTTATTCAAGTTCATTAAACTTATTCAATTTCCTATGTTTGGATTTGGTTTAATAATAAAATTGACCATTAAAGTTGGATTCGTAATTAATTTATTTACAATATTCAAACGAACGTGTTTGGTATGATTAGTTAATATGTTCAAAAATGATGCTGGATAACACTTCGTTTGATAATGATTTAAGTTCAAATATTTTTCTAAAGTTGAAACATTTATAAGTTTTATAATGACAATAAATGAAACTTAAATTTGGACTAAAATAAAAAGCTAAGTAATAAGATCAAAAGTGTTAAAAAATAAAATCATAGGCATCAAATAAGATATCCTTTTTAGGAAACTCATGCTTAGTATTACTTAAATACACACAAAATAGACGTACATACTTTTATATATATATATATATATATATATATATATATATATATTTATATACATACATATATGTGTATGGAATTTTGAACATAAATTTATTTCGAACAACTATACCTCATATTTATGTTTGGTTGGTTAAATTAACGACTATAATTTTAATATTTATGTTTGATTTAATTTTTTATTTTATTTGAATAAATTTGTTCCAAAAAATTATTGATGGAGGGCAAAGCATTGGATTGGCATGGTCAGTACCTAAATATGATAGAAACAAACTTTACTTAGCATGAGTCCAAATCTTATATGGGTTGAACTCAACCCTTGACATTTAGGAAAATTTAAGCTCTACTTAGGTTGGACCTAAACTCAAAAAGACTCAAAGAGGTCTGTTCAACCCATTTGCATATGAGGTCCTTTAGGTTTTAGGATTTAGTCCTGCATTGGCTTCCTCTTTCACATTTAAGGATGTAAGTTTCAATACATCTCACTACAAAAGAATGGATAGAATTTGATCCGAATTAGATTGGGTTTGGATATAGATTTTATCTAAAAAATATGATCGGATTTGAGTGTAGGTATGGATATGAGTTACACCCAATTTCCCTACCCGAATAATCGAATAAAATTTTCATTTACTTGAGATATATAAATTTTATCTTAAATCCCTTATTCTCCTAATCATAATCTTTCTCACGATTCCTTCTATGATTTTGAATGTTAGTAATGTTTCTAAAGCTTCCATTGAATATTTATTTTAGAGATGAGGATTTTTTATTTGAAAGATACCTATATTTAGTCTTTTTATTTTTGATGTATTTTTCTTGAAAGTTTCTTTTTGTAATAATTTTAGTAAAAAATAATAAAATTAGAGTAATCTGAGTTTATATGTTCAAAATTTGTTAAAAATAAATAATAAATGAATTACATTATAGATTTTTTTTTTATTTTAATTTGATATAATTTAACTGTAAGATTAATTTATAAATAAGTATCTAATTGATAAATAAATATATATTGGATAAATAAATATAGATATAAATTTAAATTTTTACATCTAATAAATAAATAAATAAAATATAAATATAAATTTTATAAATAAATATAGATATAAATTTAACCAAATCCGAACCATCGGCCTTCCTGCTCACACTGTCCCAAAGTCCTTCCCTTCACTCCCTCCGAGTCTGACAACGACGGATCTCTCTCCTTGATTTGGTGATTGTCCTTTACCAAGTTGGTGTTTTATAATCGGACCGGACTGGATCGGTCGATCGACCTGAGCGTACCAGAAAGCGGTGGAAGACCAGCCAGACCGTTCGGTTTTTAATCGGCAGAAATCTGCTTCAACTGGTGTGAACCGGAACCACCAGCCCAACCGCCCAATTAAAAATGAGAAAAAAAGAAAAAAAAGCGAAAAAACGAAAAGCGCAGTTGAAAGATCCGACAAAACCAAGCTCCTCGACCCCGATACCTCCCTACCCTAACGCCACTCCGACGATCCCTCGCCGCCGGAAGTAGCCCTCCTCTCGTCTCGCAGTCTCGCTCCGCCGCCGCGCCATCCAATACCACCTCCCCACCCACCGGTCAGGTCAGTCCTTCCTCCTCCCTCCATTCTCCAACAACTCCGCCTCCCGTCCGTTCTCCTCCACCACCACCCCACGCCCAAGCCTCCTCCCCTTCCTCCACTGACCTTTTTCCCCCGGCTTCTCTCTCTCCCCAGTCCCCGTCCTCCTCCCTCCCGTCTCCTTTGGCCACTACGGCTCCCTCCCTACCGGTCACCTCCTCCTCCTCCCCACCGCCTCCTATCATTACCATAATCATTCTAAATAATAAGCCTCCGTCAAATTTGGAAGCTTGATTTTGTGTTCCCATCTTGGCTTGGTTCATCTTTTCTTCCTCGGCTCAGGAGGTCTCACCTCTCTCCTCCTACCCCTCAGCCCTATCATTAACAAATCTTTGATATAATTTAGAACCTTTTGCTCAAACGAATGCATTTATTTTTTCACCCGTATGTACTTTTAGCTCAAGTAATGTTTTGAAGTTTGTGAATGCCTTTTTTCAGTTCTTTGATAAATTGGGACCTGTATAGATTGCAAGAGAAAATGGAGAGTGCAAGCGAGAATGGAAGGGGGAGGAGGAGGGGTTCCAATGGTAGGGAGGAGGTAAGGGGTGGGGGGAGCAGGGGAAGAGGTTTCTTCCTTTGTCCTCCTTGGTTATCATTGATCTGCGAGGAGGGGTTCCTCTTCGTCGCTTTTGCTGTCAAGTTGGGGTCATTTCACTTGTCGTGTGTGTCATGGCTCCATCAAGTGCATAAATCATATGGGCCTACAGCATCACAGTCATTGTGTTCCTCTTCTTTGGTAATAAAGATGGTGGCAGTTTTGATGAGGGGTTTGCTAGTGTTGCTCCTGAGAGAAGGTTTATTGTAGTTATGGCTTCTTCAATCATTTCATATAGGTGAGGAGTTCCTCAATATATGGTTGATTGTGGGAATGGTGGACAGTTGCCTTTGTTTGATCTTGGTGTTGATTATTATTAATCTTGGGTGTGCATGAGGGTTCTTTGTCATGGTTGCTCAGTTGATGGGAGAGGTCAACTTCTCTTCCCCATGATGACGTTTGATGGCAATGGGGCTAGGTGGAGCTCTTGGTTGGGCTTTGATGAATTGTCCTCCCAGTATGTTGTGTAGGTAGAGTAGAGGTATCCTGCTGTGTGGCTTCATTACTCGGAGGTCGTGATAGTGATCGGTTTGTCATTTGGGATGCTGAGGTGATGTAAAGAAATTGAATTAATGGCCGTGGATCAGTGGTGGGTCGTTTGACTCCATGGAGGTTTTCTTTTATAAGGGGTGTTCCATGGTAGGTATCTTGTGGCTGGAATCTCTTCTTGTCTACTCACGATACACTTGTGCAAAGAGGCGAGGAGCGACCTTTTGCTTTTGCAGTGATGGACTGACTGCCTAGGTGCTTCTGCATTATCGTTGACAGGGGGCGAATAATAGTGGCAAGCAGAGTTGCGTGAGGAAGAATGAAGGTTAATTTGGTAATATCTGAAGGGGCCTCATGAACTTCGTGTAATTATAATGATGGAACTCAGGAATTCAACACCTCATTGTGAGAAAAATTTATCGTTCTAAAAAAAAAAAAACCTGAGGGAACCCTTTTTGGAGCTTCCCTTGGGGAGACGATGAGGGGTAGAATGATTCTTCACATTGTGGCATGTGCAAAATTATGTTACCATATTTAATGTTACAGTTGCATCCATTGTACTCAAAATTGGTGGTCTCTCTGTTTCTTTTAGTCCCACTACTTTGAGACAAGATGCCCTTTAGATTTGATTCTGTCAGTTGGTTTTGATTTTGGTTCTTGCTTTTGGAATTTGTGGCAGTGAACTTGATAGGTAGGGATGGTGTCTGGTGGCAGCATGGAAGGATGGTCTTTTTCGGAATGTTCCTATGCTGGTAGGGACATGAATGGCCTCTTTTCTATCATACATGCATCACGATGGTCTATTTTTTATTTTGATAACTTGTGTTTATGGACCTTATTGGATGATTTAAAGTGGAACTCTTAGGAGGAGATTATGGATGTCACTTCTGCTTTTGCAGATGTGCCTTGGCTGATTGAGGGGTACATCACATGTTACTCTCAACATGTTGGATCCCCCAAATAGTAAAGAGAAGATATTGGGCCAAATCGTAATGATCCTGGCTTGCCCCTTCCCCACCACCCAAACCAAAGAAAAAAAGGAAAAAATAAAAAGAAAAGGATCTTGGCTTGTAGGATTTTGGCAATTTATGACTACCGAGAACATTAAGTCATAGATTGACAGATTCCTTTGCTCGGTGGAGTTTGTTGACTTGTTTGCTTCGCCAGCAATGAAAGGAATGAGTAGGTTTTTCTTTGGCCACATGTCTTTGGTCTGGTGCTTAAATGAAGACTTGCACCTGAAGACATTTCAAATATGAAAAATCGAGGCTTTTAAAAGCTGGCTTCAAGAAAATGATGGACTGGGGTCGACCATTGTAATACGTGGAATATATACTACTACTTTGGCAAAGCACTTATAGGGCCACCAAGTTTCCTGGTGGAATATAAGAAGTTGAAGGCTTAAAGGTTTAAAAAGCAAGATGATGCCTTACAAGAGACAAGGATGAAAGAATTGAAGACCCTTGCCGTCTTACTGATAGGGAGGTGGCTAATCCTAAAGGCACCGACAAGTTTTCCTAGAAGAGGATTTGAAAAATGAGTTCGAACAGAGGCAACAATCCAGACAGACATGGCTGTGTAAGGGGATGCAATACAATCCAGACAGACATGGCTGTGCAGGTGCCATAGAAATTATATTGAGAGGACATAGTTGAAAGGGAGGGTTGTTGGGAGCATACAGGATGTGGAGGCTGCTTTGGCTGACCATTTCTATGCTTTTACCAAGGGAGGTGATGGCGCTTCTTCCACTTTTGGCTTTATGATTGGATGAATCAGGTAGTTTTTTTTTTTTCAAAAAAAAGAAAGTTTCCTAGACTGTTTGCTTTGGTCAAGGTTTATCAGACAAACCTTTTTGCCAGTTGATGGTGGAGATGAATGTAGGTACTGGGAGCTTGCTTTTTTGGTCTGTTTTAATATATTGAAGGGTGCAAGCCTTTGTGGAAATGTAGAAGCATCTCATCAATGGTTACCCTGCCAGTGGTGCTCTGCTTGATGGTTGGAAATAGATGGATGGGTCATTTACTGTCAAGTCGACCTACAATAGATCATGCCAAGTCTTTCCTCATTCAGATAAAGAGTTAATTAGATGTTGCCATTTAATTTTGAAAGTTGATACCCTGCTAAATAAAAGTTTTTTACTTGAATTTTTTCCCTTAATTTTTGAGGAGTCATAGGTTGGTGAATAAATTTATTTCCTTTGGAAAATGCTACTGTACTTTATGTGATTCCACCTTTGAAGATTGATATCGTCTATTTTTTGCTTGGTACTTGAGGTGTTTTGTCAAGGGAAGACTTTTATTTGAGACCTTTTAATGATGATTTCTCGGCTGGTTGTCCATCTTTGGTCTGATGTGTAATAGATCAAAGCCTGATAGGGCTAATCCATTTTCATTCCTTGATCGATTTAGCTTCAATGGAATGAGTTAGTTTTCAGGGTGGCTAGATTTTATATGGCAATGTTGTATTCTTGGCTTGATCCTTTACCCTTATGGGACTTACAAAGATCCTTTTGTAGTTTTATGTAACGTTGTTTGGGAGGCTTAATAAAAGTGGATGATCGCTAGTGTTAGATGGTCATCTTTTTACCTTTTTTTTTTATTTTCTTCTACTCCTCTTGTCAAGCCTAATATTCCATCATTATACTAGCCCATGATAGTTTCTTCTCTCCACATGATTAAGCCACCTATAATTAGCCCCTTTTATTTTCTCTATGAATGCCACACCAACCTTTTCCTTGATAGCCTTATTTTGACCATCCATCCATCTTAACTTCTTGGTTTATGCCTAAGTTTTTTTTTTTTAAGAAATAAAGGAGGATCACTTGGGCAGTCATCCTCCAAATTCGTTAAGCCCTTCTTAAAAAATAATAAGTACAAATAGATAGAAGGGCATCCCCTCCTTTACAAAGGTGACCATAGACTTTTAAAGGCTCAAGCTTGATTGGTTACATTTTCCACATAGGCTCTCTTCCCTTTCAAAATCACTTCATCTCTGTGTAACCACATCGACCAAAGAATAGGTTGTGTAAATGCTCACTTCCTTTTTGATATGAAATTTCCACCACCAAAAGAGTCCCAAAAAGTATCCCAAGTAGAATAATCAATCCAATCAATATGTGCAGCTCTCCATGCATCCTTCATGAATTTACATGAGAAGAATAAGTGGTGGCAATCTTCGGAATCCTTGTTGCATAGACAGCAAGTCATATTTGAAAGAGGGGAGATTTTATTAAAATAAACTTTGGTCATAATTCTCTCTCCTTAGCAGCCATACAAAAAGTTTTACTTTTAAAGGTGCATGTCTTCCACATTTGCTGACAGTCCCATAGAAAGCGTGCATTTCGTTGTGCCCCCGATGCCTGTAAGACATTGCATTCTTTTTGTACTTCAAAAACATCCTCTGTCGATTCCCATTCTGCATTTGGTCTGAAATTTATCAAATCTTGATGCACAGTCACTAAATCTTCTAGCTTTTGGTCCGCAAGTACCATAGGTAGGTGAGGATTCCATAATGCACCGCCCCAGCACGAAGAAACCTTGCAGCCAGCATCTGATGTTAGCGCAAATAAGCGTGGATAACGTTCAGATCGCTGCCTGTGCCCTGACCAATTGTCTAACCAAAATCTGAAAGTCCCCATTACCCAATTTCGCAATAAAGCACTTCTGTATCTCGGGAAGAAGAGGCATCAGGCCCTACCAAAACTCCGAAGCTCCTCTCATTGCAGCTAGTCTCTTCTCCCATGCCAACTTCGAGCCATAGCATGTATCCAAAAAAGAGGAAAGAAAATCCCTTTTCAGCCCCATAATCCGTGTAATCCACTTTGCTAGCAAGGCCTTATCATGGTTAGGCACACCGGCCACACCTTCCATAGTCGGCCTACGTACCGCATCCCATGGAACCAAGGAACTCCCTTACTATCCATCACTGTTCCCTTCCAAAAGAAGCATCCACAAATTGTCTTGAATCTCATCTTCGCCTTTCTCGGCATCAAAAACATTGATAAAAAGAAAAACAGGATAGCGGTAAGAACACCATAAGAGGACTACCTTGTCCCCTGAAGAAAGTAATTTCGATCTCCAACCCTCTAAGTCTCTTTTCTAATTGTTCAATGACGGGTATCCAACCTTCATAGTTGAGCTTTTTGTCCAAGAGAGGTAGACCCAAATACTTCAGTGGTAGGCTACTCCTTGGGGTATGAAGCATCTCTGCACAAGCCAAAGCCTCCATGTTTTCCATGACAAAAGGCACAAAAGATGACTTCTCTCTATTCCCACCTAAGCCTAAAAAGTCACTAAACAAATCCACTAACAAAGATAAATTCCTAGCCTCCTCTACTGACCCCTCCGCAAAAAAATTATATCATTTACATATTACAAGATAGGCACCATTAGGCCTCTATTTGGTGGTGCACATCTCGAAAAAAACCATTATGACGTGCGGTGCAGTGAACGTGTATCTAGAACAAAAAGTAGTAAGGTTCAGAAAGTCGATATGTGGTATTTGGTCGATTGGGTTACCACACAAAGAGTATGCAGTATGGAGGCAAGTATGTAGACGAGTATGCGGTTTCATATTTTTTATTTAAAAAATATGAAATAATTAGTCAACTTGCTAAAATTTATATTGCATGTCTCAATCATATGAAAAATCAAAGCTATAAACATAAAGCTGTCTCAAGTAGTATAATGCAAAAACACATTAATCCTTACTATACTATTGAGAGTATGAAACCTGACATCTTGAAAAATTGGCCTATTTTGAGTCATTTCCAACTTGAGGTGCAAATAAGAAAATAGTGGTAGGTAAGGGTAATGCTTGGTGGATTGAAATATGACATTCTAGTGTAGGATGGTAAGGGGCGAAGTGAGAGGATGGCTCTACGGAGCAATGATGTGGGTGGGGAGGGAGGTTGGATGGTGGTGGTGGGGTATCGTTAAAGGAGATCGTTGGGAGGGGGAGAAGCGAGGGGGTGGGGGGGACCATACCTTTTAAGACATCGTTTGTTTTTGATGCTGTGGAAGAGGACATCTTGTGACAGTGTGCTCGGACCTGGAGGTGCATCTGCGATGCAAGGGAGTGGGTCATCGGAGATGGTCTTGTCCCTTGGCATCAAGACCTTTGGTGAGGACTGTTGGAATTGTTGGGCTCGTGTCGGTTGATAATGGACCTTGTTTACAGGTGATCAACGTCTCGTGGTCCCCTTCAAGGTAGGAGGTTGATCGATTTCTTGGTAATGCTTGTTGGGCGTGGTTTTAGCAGGCTCACCTACTTCGACGATGATTGAGAAGGCCCTTCTTTTGTTCTGTACGGCTTCTCAAGAGGTTAGCGTTGCTATAATTGGTGTGTCAAAGGTGTTGGTTCATGGCCTCTCAAGAGTTGATTTTGTTTCGCTTGCTGGTGATTGGAGATGCAGAGATTCGGTGGTGCGAGCCTTTAATTGTTGTTGGCGCGTTGGATGAGCACTTGTTGCCTGTAACTGTGGTGGAGCTGAGGTTGGAAGGTATCCTACTGCATCTTTGGACATTGGGAACGATGGAGGCTTTGGTCTTGAATTTCTCATGCCTTAAGCGCTTAGATTGACCTTGAGGTGGGGTTGCGGTGGGTTTTGGTAGTGGTGGAGGTTTGGGGTCGGAATAGCATCCTAGTGAAGATGATCCTTCAGGCTGGAGGAACTTCTTGGCTCATTCATGTGGTGGCTCTTGGTAGTTTGAGGTCGTACATAGTGACATTGCTGGCTATCGTGCAACGATGGCTGTCAGATATGCAGTGAGCGCAGTAGCCAACAATGTCACCATTAACAGTGGATTTGGAAACTCAAATCAAATCCTACAATCCCTGGATCACCCTCCGATAATGATGGGGACGATTTTGGAAGGGGCGTGTTTTTAGGGGTTGCAACAGGTATTTATGGTGGTGGGGGGAACTAGGTTGGTAAATGTGAGGCACATGATGTGCGTAGGGAGTGTGGATTTAGATCCAGGAAGATGGTGAACCCAATTATGTTACAACGGGTGGTTCTTGGACCGTTTGCTTTTGGGGATGGGCCTTTGTTGATGCGATATTCAAATGGGTCGAAGGAGAACATTGTTTGTACTAAATCTTCTTCCCTTGTGGAGCTTGTGTGTTCAATGGCGAGGGATCTTGTTGTTGTTGAGGTTGCTAGTTCGAATGGGCATTCTACGACAGAGATCCTCGAGTGAGTTGATGATGAGGGCCATTCCTTTGGTCTTGCTGTTGGAGATGCTCAAGATGTGGATGTTGTTGGGTCTGCGATTCTAGAAGTGGTGGCAGATGGCGTCAAGCATGAGCTGCATTTGGAACCAGTGGGGGATGTGTCTGTGGGCGTGGTCTGCACAACCCCTTTGGTTGATTCAGATGCGTTGGTGGTACTAGTGGTTTATCCTTTGGTTGTGGTTGGAGTGGATATGGAAGTTCGAATTGGACCCCTGCGGCTTACTCAGGGGCAAAGGAGGGTATCAAGTGGTTCATTTGGTTGGAGGTCACTTTTTCAGAGGTAAAAGCTTGTGTATTATTCTCTATACAAAAGGAAGAAAATCAGAAAGCAAGAATAGCAATTGTTGGTTAGAATCGAAGTGATACATGGTGATGACTAATGAGGATGCTGAAAATAGAGTAGCCAAGGTCATTACTGTTAAAAAGTGTTCGAGCAAAAGTGCGCAAGGGGCAGATACATCTTCCATGGTTAAAGTGTTGTTGTGGAATGTTAGGGGGTTCCGTGATCCTTATCGTAGATCCATGCTACGATGTTTTCTAGGGGAATTAAGAGTGGATGTTGTTATGTTATAGGTGACACATTTGGAGTTGGTTGATGCCAGGATGTTAAGGGAGATCGGTGGTGATTTGTTATCTTAGTTAGATGCAGTTGGGAGGTTTGGTGGTATCTTACTAGCTTGGGAGGATATGGTTCTTGAGTTGCAGGGAAATGGGTGGTTACCTATGTTCTCAATAGGGTGACTGATGGTTCTTGTTTTGTCTTGTCCTTGATCTATGGTCCTTGCGAGGATGTGTTGTGATTGGAGTTTTAGGAAGAGTTGAGGTAGGCAGTTGCTTTTGCAGATGGGAGATCTTGGTTACTTGGAGGAGATTTTAATGCCACTTTGTATCTAGAAGACATGCTTGATGGATGTATTGATAGTGCTATGTTTTCCTTTGTGGAGTTGGTCAACGATTTGGCGCTTTATGATGTGCCCACTTTTGGGGCAATGTTTACTTGGAGGAATACTTATGGTTTTTGTTCAAAGATTGATAAATTTCTTTGTTTTGTGAGCCTTGTGGAGCTTTTTCAGATGGATGATGTCTCAATCCATCTAAGGGTGTTCTTGGATCACACTCCTCTAGTGTGGAATTCCAATGAGGGGCTCTTGGTCACTTCATATTTCAAGTTCTAGAGATCTTGCTTGCTTGAGCTTGGATTTAGGAAGCTGGTACAATAGAAATGCCAACACCTTGGCCACAATCAAATATGAAGCATTCGACAAAGAAATCAGCCTACATTCCTGCACCCACTCAGCCCCTTCCTTCTTTGGAATAAGAAAAAGAAGCAACTTATTCTGTCGCTGAAAGCCTGCATTTCCAGCCTGAAACTCTTTTATCATGTCCATGACATCTCCAATCATGCTAAAAAACTCTTTGAGAAAGACTATAGGAAAACCATCCGGACTTGGAGCTTCCTCCACAGTCAAACCCTTCAAAGCATCTCTTCTTCCTCTGGGATTTCTCTATCTAACCAAGCAGCTTGGTCTGCAGGCAATCTGGAGGCTCCCCTCCCACTCCTTCCCCATGTTGCTCCACGTCTTTTCCTTGCAAAAGCAAGAAAATACTCAGCTAAAGCATGGTCAACCTCCTGCTACTCAATTCTTTCTCTTCCTTGGACCACTACTTTATTAATAAAGTTATGCCTTCTTTCATTTGCCGACATATAAAAGAAATGTGCGCTTGCATCCCCCTCTCTAAGCCAAAGTTGTCTTGAACCAATGCTGTTTCAGAAAATTAATTGGGATGACTGTCATACCTTGAGTACTCATCCTTTTTATACTGGAATGTCAGGGAGGCTGCTCTTCATCTTCTATTAGCAATTGGGGGATTCCTTATTACTTCACTTGCATTAGAAATATCAACTGGATTTGCAGCTGGAGAAAGAAAGTTCTTGATTTAGTGGAGAGCTCTGCTTGTTTGCTTCTTGCTTAGCTCCATTCATGTTTTTCTTGCTGCAGTGAAATAATTCTCAATAGATCTACATCTTTAGCAGAGAATATGGAAAAAGCAAATATACTTCTAGCTTTCAGGGAGAATGTGCATGCACATTGGAACTCAGTTGGAAATCAAGTGATTGAACTGGGAGGTATCATGGGGCTATAACATATAAATTCATGATTTCTTTTGGCATCCTACATCTACATGCATTAGTAGATTCAGTGCAGAAGGATCTCTAATCTGGATGGATCATGATGCATGTGATGCAATATGCTTTTGGCATATGCTGGTACAATTTATTTGACATTAGTTAATTGTTTCCCAGTTAGGGACATGTGCACAGGTATGTGGTGTCTTTGTTTGATTCATTTATTCAGCTGTTTTGTGATTTCAATGCCATTTTTATTTGAAGAGAACTGCTCAGTTTTATGTTATTTAAATGCAGTGTAATGATTGTATTCTCTACTGCTTTGCATAGATGGAAGATAAACATGGGTTGTAATGGATACCTGGTTGATATTGATCAAATAGATTGCATACCTGGGTCTTGGACTATTCCCACAACTCGGATACATGTAGTTACAACCTTTCACGATTGGATTGACTTTTATTTTCTTTTTCTTTTTTCTTTTGCTTTTTTGTAAAGAGATTGACTCAACATGTCAACGGAAATAAATACATGGATCTGTTGAGCACCCCTCTTCTCAATAAACCAGGCATTAAAATTGTGGGTGTTATAAAATATAAATAAGTGAAAATGACCGAACATAATATCAAAGCATGACAATAAGAATACTTAAATTTACGTGAAAATCTCACTCACAAAGAGTGGAGAGAGAACTACAGGAGAAGGCCCCTATGAGGTGAGATAATTTCCTATTCTTCTCAAGAAACAAATAGGGGTACAACAACTTATTTATTGGTCACTACACATCACACAAAGTCCTACTCCTCTATGTGAGACTAAACTCACATGTTATTGGATCTCACACATGCAATTACCTAATTATAACATTCACCTCTCAACACTCCCTTGCAACTTGGAGTATAGAATGCTCAACTTGTATAACATAAACCCTCGCTCTCACAAGTAGAACACAACACTCAATTGGCGTAATCGGGTCATGGCTCTTCTCCAGGCGACTGGCGACTGGCGACAACTGCATCCTTGTTCTTCCTTGTAAGCGAGGTGTGCTGAAGATGATACATACGTGTAGGTTGGAGTCTAGTAGATAAATTGCTGGAGTTGCCTCTTACTGGTCTCTCTCTTAGAGATCTCAATTGGTGTAAGTGCCTTCCCCATTGGAGCTCTCAGGGATGGGTCTCTCCTATGGAGACCTCGAGAGTGGGCCTCTTCCACATGGAAACTTGAAGTGGGTCCCTTCTCTGAAGACCTTGAGAATGGCCTTTCCCATTTGGGAACTCCAAGTGGGCCTTTCCCGTGGAGGCCACAAAATTGGCCTCTTCCATACGGAAATCTCTTACTAGATTTCTCAGATAGGGATCAATCAGGAGTTTCTCTGATGTGAGGGCCTCGTGAAAAGAGTCTCTCATATGGGATCACAATGGGCTCTCACTGACACACACTCTCTCTCATACTTGTATGGGAGAACAAACAACATAGAGAGGAAAGAATAACTAGAGAAGGGCTTCTCCCCCCCCTTCTCCTCAAGTTTATCACTTTTTTTGTTCATAATTTTTTCTTTCTCCCTTTTTTTTCCCTATTTTTCCTCCAATATTTTCCTTTTTTTAACCCCAACTCACTTTCCTTTTTTTTAATCTTTAACTTCAATCACCCCTTTTTTCATCTCTTTTTCAATGCCCTCCTATCCTTTTTTTTTTGTTTCTTCCTTTCTCTCCCTTTTTTTTCTTTTTTTGTATAGTAAATAAGAACATGAAACAAAAAAAAGGGAAAAACAAGCAAATTCCCATAAATACCTTTTTCCTCTTCTGTTCTCAGGGTTCAAAGAAACCCATCCACGCTCTTACGCCTCTCGCATCTCGATAGCGGAGGCCTCTCCCATGTTGTAGTCATTTTCCTCTCCAAGCTAAAGGCCTTTGCTACCTTGGTTGTCACCCTCTTCTCTACTCTCGCAGCTGTAGCTGAACTCACATGTAGTTGATCTCTCTCCCTCACGACGTGGAGATCTCGTGTGGTTGCCATTTTCATTGCCTTCTTCGTTGCTATCTTCAAAACCGTGTGGAGCTCCTTCTTCACCTCATTTTTTGTCTTCTTGTTCGATCATTGCGACCTTTCGACCTCGTGCGCTGCCATCGCAGTCTGCTACATCATTGCTTGGCCTTCCTACGACATTGCAGTAGCATCACCTGGGCTTCTTGAGTGCTGCCAGGACTCGCTTGAGTGCCGCTTGAACTTCTCGAGTGTCGCCAGCTCTCGCTCGTGCATGTCGATTACCTTCTGCATGACCTATCGCTACATCTTTGCGCGTAGATCTCCCTACGACCCACCGCTATCGGCATTGAAGCAACAATAGCAAGAAGCTCCCATACCATTGTTCTCTTACGTTGCATCCCAATAGCTACAGCATCTTGACATGCCTCCTCACTTTAGATCCCACTTTTTTCATCTTGATATTTTGTCGTCCCACGATCGCACCTGCAGTTGCCATCACCATTGTTGTTGAAGGAGAGGTGGGAAAGACCTCCCATAAGTCATGAACATGGGCCATGATCCTTAGTTGGAAATAATAAAAAAATTGACTACAAGCTCAATCCTAATCGTAAGGAATCTCATCACCACCACCATGGGAAATTACCAACATGAAAAAGATGGAGCAAGAACCTTAATAAAATCTAAAAATTAGTTGAATCAAGGCACAAACAATACTATCAAGATTTGCGTAATGTGGAGCACGGAGGCTCCTAGGCGTGTGGAAAAATAGTCCAACAAGGACTGTTTTACGTGGAACAAAAAGAGGGCAGCAACTTGGCCGACTGTTGGGAAGGTTTTAAAAAGCACGAGTTGGTTGGCCTTTATCAAGGTGAGGCGTAAGCCTCGAGACGCTTGAGGTGTAAGCCTTAGTTTTTGGATGGAAAATAAGAACAAATGATGCAAATATATATTGTTAAGTGCTAATAATGAAAAACACTGTAAGAACATATTTTCATGCTATTTTTGCTTTATTACAACATTTAAATGTCCATCACTAAATATTATTACTACTAGTATACACACAATATTCACATATAAACTAATATAACTAGATTTAAATACACGTAAGCACCACACAACATGTAAACTCTTAAAAATAAAATAAAATACTAGTCACATAATAGTACTAAAAAAAATAAAAAATAATAAAAAAATATATTTTTTGAAAGAATAGTAATAATAAACATATAACAAGATTTAAGTAAATAATTACCACATAACCTTTAAAAAAAAATTATTTCAGTGATCACATAATATGTAAACTAACTACATAAAATATTCAAACATACTTTAATGTAACTAAATAGTAAAATAAACATATAAGAAACAAGAAAAAATGTAATATGTAAGTCAAGAGCAGTTAAGACTCTTACCAACAACAGCAAGAAGTGAGGCTGAGACTTGAAAGGGGAAGGGGCCAGCGATGGGAAATGGAAAGGGGACAAACTAGTAAGGGGTGGTACGTAGGGGAGGTGACTGGCAATTGGTAATGCAGCAACAACTATTGGCAATGATAATGGAGGAGTCTAAAGATGGAGAATGACTTCCAATAGTTAAGGGTGATGGATTTTTTATGGCTTGAGAGGTTAGAGCCATTGTTTGGGGTCGGGTGATGGGTATAGGATTTTAGAAAAGGGTTTTGCATGTTTTATTAGGTTATATGTAACTCACACAACCTTCAAATGTGAACTTTTGACTGAAGCTATAGCCTTGGTTCCGCCTCACTGCCTCAACTCCACCTCGACAAATTGAGGCACGTGCCTCACACTGCAATCCTGAGGCTATAGCCTCAAGGGGATTTTCTTTCACCTCGAGGCTACTTTTCTAAAACCATGGCTGTTGGTGGTAGCCGACGATATTAAGAGAGAGGGAGAGGAGTTTGAGATTGTGGAAAATATTATTGCTAACTCAAAAAACAAATACAGTAGGAAGGTTCTCTTTTGTAGAGAGAATATATCCTCTAAAACAAGAAAGAAACTACTCAAAATCTTATCTCTAAAATAAAAAACAGCAAATCCCAAAACAAATCAAATCTTCAAAACAACTTTCCTAAAATCAAACATAACAAATAAGCAAAACTTACAGCCTAAGAAAATACCAAAATTGGACTCTTCGGACCCAAAAGCGGTGGCTGCTACGTGGCATTGCCATGTGGCTTGACTAGTTGCCACGTGGGAGTGCCATGCGACCTATTTATTGCCAAGAAATACAAAACTCAAGAATGACTTGTTTTGATACCATGTTATAAAATATAAATAAGAAGAAAGGAACAGACATAAATATCAAAGCATGGCAATAAGAATATTTGGATTTATGTGGAAACCCCACTCATGAATAGTGGGAAAAAAGCTATGGGAGAAGGCTTCTATGGGGTGAGATATTTCGCTATTCTTCTCAAGAAACAAATGGAGGTACGACAACCTACTTATAGGCCACCACCGCACCACAGTCTCACTCCACTATGTAGGACTAAACTCATGCAATTGGATCTCACACATCCAATTACCCAACTACAACATTCACCTCTGAACAGTGGGGGAGAAAAGTGTAAGACTGGAGCTAGTATGTTAACTTGGAATATTGTTACTTATGTACTTTGCTCTCTCCCGTGGCTTTTATGTTGGGATGTTAAGCACATTTCTTGTTAGTTTTTAAATTTGTGCATGCATTACATGTATCAGGTGTTGTACTTAAATTCTTTTAATTTGGCTGCTTTCCATTCTATGCTTAGAGTTACAGCTTGTTTCAATTGGTTTTAGATTGGAAATGAACTTTGGAAATTTGTCAGCAATATATCGAAGAGTTGGTCTCAAGGAGCTTCTCATTGGTGCTCCTTTATATGCTGGGGCCACTGGTGAGACAGTTCTTAGACTGGCTCTGGATCTCTCTGGATCTGCTTGCAGATTGTCTTCCTTTTCTTTTGCTTCTGAGAAATGCTATTACTGCTTGTTCAGATGCATCAAGTGGGGTAAGCTTGACATTCCAACGGTGGGCAACAAAGAAAAGTGGAGGGAGCACAAAAAATGGGAAAGACTCCAACCCAAAGTTTTTGGGTGTGAAGAAGTTTGGGGGAGAGGTGCAGTTCTTCCATGTTTGAACCTCTCTTTTTTCTCTCTTCATTTTATTTTTATTCCCTTGTAAATATTTAGCTCCTACTTTGTAATTCTGCAGTAAGCATAGATATTTAATAGCAATGAACAGAAGTTTTAGCAAACTATTGAGATTAGTTTTTTGGTGTTTGGATCTAGTTTTGGGTCGACTGTGAATTACACGAATGCTTACTGATGCTCCTACACTCGGAGTAAGAAGTAATAAGCAGACCTGATACTTATCTAGGATTTTGATTTCATGAAGACACATTTTAATTTGAAATGGTCTATTTTTTTGAAAAGAATATGATATATTCTATTGAAGTCATTTGGCCATTGTGGTTGACACTTAAAGCTTTTTAACTTGAGTTCAGACAGGGCATGCATCCTTTGCAGATCGTTTGTTTCAAATTTTTAACAGAAGTTTAAATACTAATACAATGGTAGCTTGAAAACCTATTTTGATAGCTAATGACATGGAGGTAGAATATATTTGAGAGCTTGATACCAATATAAAATTTTGTATAGCAATGCACTAGTGAATCAGCAAATACTGAATACGTACAAGCAGGATTGTGAAGATCGAAACACAAGATCCACCAGTGCTAATATGACCTTTGTAAACAAAGGGAAGCATTCGAGTACGCAATAGCTTGAGGTAAACAATAAAAACAAGGCCTAGGTATCACTTATTGTGAATTTGCAAATGTAGCAGCAATACCATATCCATGCTTCAAAAGCAACAAGAGCAGAAGGCAGGCATGCAGATTACAACTTACATGAACAGACATCGAACAAGAGAGAATTGAAGGAGAACAATTAGAGAAATCATTAGAATTAGCAGGATTCTGCTGCTTATTTTTTATTATCATTCATTTCAATGAAGTATTTTAAAGTAGTACTTAAACAAGGTTACCATTTTGAATGCCTTAGTTCCTTTTCTTCATTGCATGAATATGCAATAGGCGTATAATGAAAAATACCTGCATCAATCTTTTCACCAATTACAAATTTATGATTATCTTTTGGTCTTTTCCAACAAATGCTTACAAAATTGATGCAAAATTTGATAGAATTTTAACTTAAAAAAGGGTAGAATTTGGTGGTAATATTAATAGAATTCTGTTTAAATAAAAAAAAGAATTCTGTTTAAAAACAAAAAACAGAATTCTAAAGTTCAATGTTTTAAATAAAGTTTCAAAGTTTTTTTAATTTCTTTTGATTAGGATCAGATTAGTTCATCTCCTTTCAATGTTGCTTCATTGTTATTCTTAAACTATTTTGTAGTTATCTTTACACTCTTCTTACTTTATGCAACATATTTAACCACTAATTTAAAGTGCTGGCATACTCAACCAACCAAGTAATTTTTTTTTATGAAAAGCACCAACCAAGTAAAATTATCCAAGCATATTGGTTGCATGCCATTGAGCGACCATTTTGTAAGGGAGATCCAATGAAACAGGGACAGAATTCTCACTTCTGTATTGCAAGGAACTTTTGAAACCTGTCCTACAGCTGAGTTGCTTCTATATGGCCCTTTTCAATTTATTTATCGTATTTGAACAAATGTGAGAAGGAAACCACAAATAACCATCTTGCTTTTTGGTGTAGGTTTACTTCTCAAGACTCACTAAGAATCCAGCTAGCCAATATGATTGGGGTCTAAGTTTTGATTGTCCATTTTGAGCATTTATGTCTTGGTTGGCTGATGCCAATCCTATTGCATGTCACTTAACGTACATAATTTTTCTTACACAATGGCATCTTGATGAGGACAAACTGATTATACAAGAATCATCTCATATTTTGTTTAGGCAGTTTCCAGCTATCCTAAGGCAACTCTCTATAAATATGCTTTCCACTTACTGCTTTCCCCTCTTCATGTTGCAGAAAGTTATACCTGGCAATATCATTGTTCGGCAGCGTGGCACACGATTCCATCCTGGTGACTATGTAGGGATGGGCAAGGACCATACTTTGTATGCCCTAAAGGAGGGAAAGGTCCGATTTGAGCGCTACAAGCTGAGTGGCCGCAAGTATGTGCATGTTGACCCTAAGGATGGACATGTGCTGCATCCTGTTTATGCAAATATGAAGTTCGATTTCTTAGCAAACAAGTCTAGCTGATCTTATGGTAGTCTTGACACGGTAGGCTGGTTACCACCAAGTTACAAACTGTCAGCAAATAATGATGTGTTTCTGTCTATTAATTACATGTTGTTGTAGGGCTTTCTATCTTTGATTATCGGTTTTCGTTTCAATGCTGCTTATGTTTATCTGTATACTTGGCCTGCAATTGGGCATGGATTTATGTTAGAAATGGTATCCCCAAAGGCTGTGTTGATGGAACCGAAGTACAATAAAATGTTAAGGTTGTTACTTGATGCGATGAGGCTGCTGGAGGGAATTGTAGACCGTATCATTTTGCGTTTATCACTGGAATATGGTAATTATTCCCATTGTGGGAGGATTGGTATGCCCAGCAATAGGTGGTGTTTTGTATTGTCGAGGGGAAGCATAGAATTGTAGGTACTTCTCTCGTGAGAAGGCAGTTATTTGGCAGCGATAGGTTGTAAGTACTTCTGTTATTTTTTCCTAAAGTCGATTATATGTCTAGTTATTAGGTTTTAGTTTTAAGTTCTAACCATGGTCCGCTTATTTTACAACTGAGATACAATCAACTGTTACAGTTAAGAACCTAGCATAATAAGACCGGTGCAGAGATATGTTGACAGTGTCATTTTATTTGCCATGAGAAGATTGTAATTGCTGTGCATCAAGAAGATTGTAGCGTCCAGCGATAGATGGTTTTTCATATTGTACATTGTGAGTTTGTCATTTGTTTAGTTGTGTAGAGGAGGTTTAAATTAATTTAGGTTCTCATATTTTGTTAGAGAAAACGGATATCACCGAATAATTCTGTATTATGCCGATTAACCATCCTATGGGTGTCAAATATGTTGCGCTTTAAAAATGCAAAATATTACCTATTTTCAGGTATATCAACTCTTATACACTTATAAATAATTAATATTGAACAGACTATAGGTTTACATGAGTCAAGTTCGGTGAGGTTGGGATTCAACTTAAATACAAGTCATGGTTTGCGGGTTAAGATTTTTTCAATCCAATCTAACTTATAAAATCAGGTTGGGTTGAGAAAGTTATTGACTAGTCAAAATTTATATTTATTTTTTATATGCTTTGTATGACTTTCATATGTACAAATAAAATATTTTAAATTTATAAAAACCTTCTATCTTATAAAAAATAATAAAACATGTAAAAATAAAAACAACAAAGATGTGATCTAGAAGTATCAAGAAAATATAAAGATATGCTTGATAATAAACTTAATATATAGGTGTATACAAAAGTTCAGGTTTATATTTATAATCGATGACAAATATATAAGGGGTGCTCTTGTGGTGGTGGTGAGATTTCTGTGGGGAAAAAGAGAGGAGATGTTGGTCATCTGGTAGTGGTGGGGGTTCCTACGAGAAGTAAGAAAGGAGAGGTGAGTCGTCAAGGACTCAGGTGAAGGTGGGGGTTGATGAGAAAAGGGTGAGAGTTACCGAAAAAGTATAGGGTGTTGTAGCCATCAAGGAAAGGGGAGTGCACTGCCCATAGCTTGGACCTAAGAAGAGGCACTGCTTGGACTAGAGGATGGAGGTGAGGTGAGGGTAGAGGGGGCCACCTAGAGTTGGTGGAGGTAACTATGGAAGAGGTGAGGGGTTAATGAAGGTTGAGAATTGGAATTTGGGATATATGAGTGAGGAGATGTTGAGACTCAAGATGAGATTTCAAATTTCTATATATAACTTGGCAACCTCGTGTGTATATATATATATGGGTAAAGGGACTGTGAGTTACACATAGTTATGTGTAGCTAAGGCTTGAGCACCGTTGGATTAGATGACATTTTGCCATTCCCGCCTCTCCTGTGCAGCCAAACAAAGCCTCATTTCGTGTTCCCGCCTCCCCCACGTAACCACACAAAGCCTCATTTCATGTTCTCACCTCCCCCATGCTCATCCTGTCTCATCGCGACAAAGCCTCATCAATTGTGCTCCTACCTCATCGCAACAAAGCCTCATCGATCGTGCTCCTCCTGCCTCATCGCGTTCCTGCCTGATGTAAACACATTTACACTACTTAAGATGTCTATTTATGCATGTTCTTAAGCATATGATTGCATTGCATGATGTAAATATTGCATAACATGCATCATCTTGCATTTAGAGTAGTTTGAATAAAATGGAGGTTAATTGTCTCATTTTATGTGCTTAGACAGGGAAAACTTTTTATCAGGGCCTCAGATCGAAAATCTAGCCGTACAGATGTGAGCAGGGCGATGATTGGAGTTCAACGACTCCAAGATCGCCCTAATTAGGCATCTGTAGCATCAAATAGTGATCGGGGAATCCTAGAAGATCAAGGGCCAAAATGGTGTAAATCTGCACTTTAAATGACAAATTTGACTGCATGGATGAATTCGGATCGACGATCGCAGCCTAACGACGCAAAAATCGAGTCAATTCGACACCCGTGGTACCATCTACAACATCCAGAAGATGGACGGCTAAGATGGCACCATCTCGGCCGCCTAAACGCCCGCATGCAACCGCTGAAGCCTCCGCATCTGCCCCTCTCCGCCGTTGGATTTTGATCCAACGGCTGTGAATGGCTGCGCCTCAAATCGTCTGCGCGACCATCCGCGCTCCGTAGCGCAGCGGTCGCGAGGCACTACGCGTTCACAAGACGTGGGTTCGAGCCGCAGCGAGGAGGCGAAGGGCACGGGTGAGTTGGCGTGTGTCGGCCAGTCGTCTGTGCTCAATAGCGTTGACGTGCTATCGCACGCCCGCGCCTCACACGGCATCACACGCATTAGGGCGGGCGCGCAGTGAGCGGGCGAAGGTGCAATTTGGATGGCTGCACGTGCGGCATGAGTTTGAGAGCGAGCAGCCGAGCGGGTGCGCGTGGGCAGTGTTTTAAAGATGTAATGACCAATTTGCCTCCACCCCTTGCAACTATAAAAGGAGACCCCCTCTACACGAAATTCTCTTCCCTTCTCTTCTCTACCTCTCCAAACCTCAAGAGAAGCTTGTCCCACACCCGGGATACTCCTCGCGAGATAAAGTCTAAATTTTCGTCCCCCTTCGAAAGTGGATCCTGCGACGACGATGACTGCTGCTCCGTTCCCGTTCTTCTGCTTCGTCCTCCTTCGTCTGGGCATCGTCTCGTCCGGCTCGTCCTCTAAACAATCGTCGAGGAGGATAACTTCTCTCTCCCATTCTTCTTTACAACTTTTTCTAGTGTAGAATTTTCCTGCTTTCTAATGTAGCTGATTTCCCGCTTTCTAGTGTAATTTTTATTTGGTTTGATTGTAGAAACATTTTGAAATATTGAATGCATGTTCTCTTTCTCTCTTTCTCTTTCTCTCTTTCTCTCTCTCTCTCTTCCTTTTAGTATGATAGCTTCAATGTAATTATATCGCCTTGCTTTCAAAAACTCTAAAAAATATAATTGCGAATATAGATCGACATAGCCTCTCTGTGTTAGACCTGGAATTCAAATTTCGGTATAAATTTTATTTGTTGAACACGAATTCTTTGCTTTCAAGCTACAACGACAAGGTTTTGAAACCAAACACATTAGCGTAGTAATTCGTGCGTCCAACATTTTGGCGCCGTTGTCGGGGAGGCAACGATTTCCGATCTTCTTTTCGCATTTCTTGCACGTTATTGTTTTCTAACTTGCTTTCTCTTGTGTCTATTGTTTTGCAGAGACCTCCATCAAGGAATCAACAAGCGGTAGACTGGAGTAAAGTGCAGTTGAAGACAACTGTAAGTGCTCCCCATTCTTCCCCCATCCATAGATTTCATTCGCCACATTAAATCCAAATTCCAATTAACCTAGGTGTTTGCATAAATCCTAGGAATAGTTTGGTTATTTGAATTCTCACTCACATTCATTCCACCCTCATTTATAAAGAAAACAACAAAAAGATAATCTTGTGGGGTAATTTTCAATAAACACATAACATACACTCACATCCAAGACACTTAATCAAATTGATTTGTTTCTACACAACCGGGTTCTGTTCTGTGGAACCGGTACACACAAAGCAACACATAAAAGAGTAGAAATCATTCTAGGTTAACCATCTTTGAGTACCTAACTTAGTGGTGCATTTGTGGCCAATTGTTTGAGTTGTTTGGGCCGCACCACTCTATTTAAAACCAATTCATCTAGTAGCTCCTCCTTAGGGTTTTCAATCTAGGTCTATTCCAGGCACTCCACTTTCTTTTTGGTTTTAAAGGAAAATAATCTTTACCCATGTTTTACAACTTGGTTTGCCTAGAAACTTAATTGCAATCTACCTAATTTGAAACCCTAAAAGCTACTTAAGCAAGATTTGAACATTAAAATTCACGCATCACAAATAATCTTGCTTGAAAACCCTGGTTGTGCATGCACTTACACAAATCTCAATCAATCATCAAGGACACAACCCATTTTAAGGGCCCATCACATTCCATAAGCACCACAATCCCAGACCATAATAAAATTAAGTAGATGTTGGCCTTAAGGTCTGATTCGCTTTTCAGGGCTTAGTCTGAGATTGTTTTTGATTAACCTACTTGTACTGATTAATCTGATGTCTAGCTAGGGGAGTAGCGTCAAATGACTGCGGATGGGGGGTACACTAGGAACCGGAGGCGAAAGCCGAAGGAAGAACCTTCTCTCGAGTCCCTCCTTCTAACTGGTTGGATTAAACAGACGCAAGTAAATCATTTACAGTCTTAAGGCAGGTTTTGGGAGTCAGTAGATCCTTAGGCTACCCCACTTAAGGACAACCTTGTTTTGTTGTGCTATAGGGTCCCTATCCCCAGTCCTTTCGGCCTTCTCCTAGTTTATGCTGGGAAGACGGTCATTGAATCCCCTGTTGGAAGGACCATTAGAACATTCTAGGAGGCACAAATTGGATTTTGGTCAATTTGATCCCATGGCCGAACAACAACCTCCTCTGCTTGGAAATCCACAGGAAGAATTTCGAAGTCAGCTGGAACAAATGCAGAGAATGTAGGAATGGTTCCAGAGAATGCACGGCGCTCAGCCCTTGAAGGATTTTTATGATCCTTCAAATTACGGGGAACGTGTCAGCGTCCAGATTCCAGTTGGTGACGTAGAAATCAAGCCCCAAGTGTTAAGCCTGATTAAACATTATCATGAGCTTGGCTCCGAAGATCCGTTTCAGCACTTGGAGGACTTGACCACTTTGGTCTAGACCACCAAGGCACGAAACGTAAACGAGGAGCAAATGATCATGAGGCTCTTCCCCCACTCTCTTAGGGATAAGGTTGAGCATTGGTATAGGACAATAGGAAGACCAATTACAACTTGGCATGAGTTGAAATCGGCCTTTCTGAAGAAATTCTTCCCAGTCGGACGCACCAATGCTTTGAGACGGGCAATCACTACCTTTACCCAGCGGCTGGGGGAGCAGTTTCATGTGGCCTGGGAGCGATTCCAAGGCTTATTGCGGAGGTGTCCACACCACGAGGTGCCGAAATGACAACTCATGTAGATCTTCTATCATGGGTTGACTGAGTAACTCAGAAATCATGTGGATGCTTCTTGTGGAGGCAATTTCCTTAATAAAGATGCAGATAGTGCACATGATTTATTTGAGGAAATGAGTGAGAATTCAATTAATCATGCCTTTATGGATACTTTTAATCGGTCCTAGCAGCCCAGATCAAATGTCAATGAAGTCCATGACTCTCATTCATTTGATATGGAATTGATTTGTAACAAACTTGATAAGGTGGACTTGGTTGCTAAAAGAATGGAAGAGTGGATGGCTGGCAATTCTATGAACAACTCTCGATCTATTCGATCCCAAAATTTGGGATTCCATTCCTCACGAGCTCCTTCTGGACGGGAGTTTGTGAATCAACTCGATGCGGCTCAACTTGTGAGTCAGCATTTTTCGGAACCCCACGGGTTCCGAACTGGGGGCTTTGATCCCAATTTTTCTGATCCTTCCCTTTCTTTCTCTCCATTCTCACCCTATGAGGATGTCTGCACTGTACAAAAGAATGTTAGATCCAACCCCTACTCGAATGCCTATAATCCAGGTTGGAGAAACCATCCTAACTTCTCTTGGAAAAATCCGGGGCAACAGACCCAATTCTGACCCGGCAACTATTCTCCGCAACGACGAATGGGTCAGGGTCAAGTATATACTCAGTTGCCTCCGAATCAGGTCAATCAGCCAGCTTGGAATGCCCGTCAACTCGCATGGTAGGCTGATTTGAACTGTCAAATGGTAGAGATGCAAGGATCCATGCTCCAACTCATGCAGCAAATGAAAAACTCGCTAGACAACTTGCAATCCGGGCTCATTGCTAACTCTCGTCAACCCGGATCTCTACCATCTCAACCCGTACCCAACCCGCGAAATATTATGAATTCGGGCAACCAAGTCCATGGGTACGGAAATCAGAGGGACCCACACGCACATGCTCAGGTGGTTGAGTAGGGTTCCTCGTCCTCTTCTTCTTCTTCTGCAAATCAACAATTCATGGTCAATCAAGCCCCTCCAATCTTTCCTAACCCTCCTCAAGACCCAAATTCTTATGCTTTTGCAAATTCTATAACTTTGAGGAGTGGTAAGAAGACTCAAGATCCACAACCACACTATTCTGATCTTTTGAATCCTGAAGAACCTGAGGAGAGAGAGGAGAATCCTGAAGGAGAAATCAAGGCTTAGGAACTTGATTCTAAAGATCTGACTCATGTTCCTTTTCCTGAAGCCTTAACCAAACCAAAGAAGAAGAAGTCTGTTGATAGCAATGAGGAGCTTCTGAATCTATTTAAGAATGTGGAGATCAATATCCCGCTCCTTGATGCTATCAAGCACATACCGGCTTATGCAAGATTTTTAAAGGAATTATGTACACAAAAGTGTAAGTCTAGAGAATCTGTTCTGAGGATGGTGGTACTCTCCAAGCAGGCTAGTTTTGTTATCCTGCACTACCTCCCTCATAAAAAGAGAGATCCTGGTGCTCCATTGATTTCTTGCGTTATCGGAGATTACACATTTGATAGAGCACTTTTGGATCTGGGTACGTCCATCAACCTAATTCCGACTTCTCTCTACGAGAAGTTTGGGTTAGGTGAACTTCGGCTAACTTCAGTAACGCTATAGTTAGCGGACCGCTCGGTCATAAACCCGCGAGGCGTTGTTGAAGATGTTATAGTTAAGGTCAAGGATTTCTATTTTCCTGTAGATTTCCTTGTCCTTGACATGGATGTACCTGATAATCTGAGGAACACGCCCATCATTCTGGGGCGTTCGTTCCTAGCTACCGCTAAGGCCAACATTAATTGTGAAAGCGGTAGCATGGAAATCGCCTTTGGGGACCAACGAATGAAATTGGATATTTTTAAGGCGATCAACAAATTTGAGGATTATGGATTTATTGAGGAACTTGACGAGGATAATGATAATATTGAAACTTGTTTGACAGTTTCTTCAATTGAAAGTTCCTCTTTGGATAATGAAATTGACCTGCAACCCTCTATGGTTGACCTAACATCTTCGGAAGAGGTTATTGATTTTATTCACTCACAACCTCTTCCTCTTGTTGAATCTTCAGCATCTACCCTACCATCAATCATCAACCCACCCCAGCTTGAATTGAAACCATTGCTCGAGAATTTGAAATATCAATTTTTAGGACCTCAAAATACGCTCCCTGTGATTATCAGTGCTAAATTGACAAAGGAGCAAGAGATTAAATTGATCAAGGTCCTAAAGGAACATAAGGAGGCAATTGGTTGGACCATTCATGACCTTAGGGGGATCGAGCCATCTTACTGTAATCATAGAATATTCCTGGAAGATGGATCCCGCCCTTCTCACCAGATGCAGAGGAGATTGAATCCAAATATGCGAGAAGTGGTCAAAAAGGAAATTATCAAGTGGCTCGATGCAGGAATTATTTATCCAATCTCTGATAGTCCCTTGGTAAGTCCCGTTCAGATTGTTCCAAAGAAAGCTGGGATTACTGTTGTGACTAACGAGCGAGGAGAGTCTGTCACAACTCGTTCAGCTTCCTCTTGGAGGGTTTGTATTGATTATAGGAAGCTGAACACAGCCACTAAAAAGGATCATTTTCCCCTGCCCTTCATCGATCAAATCTTGGAAAAATTAGCCGGGCAGAAGTACTTCTGTTTTCTTGATGGCTACTCGGGATACAACCAAGTTCCTATCCATCTCGAGGATCAGGAAAAAACTACTTTCACCTGTCCCTACGGAACCTTTGCTTTTCGTAGGATGCCTTTCGGGCTATGCAATGCACCTGCGACTTTTCAAAGGTGTATGCTAGCTATATTTTCTGACATGGTGGGAGAGTTTATGGAAGTCTTCATGGATGATTTCTCTGTTTTTGGAGAATCATTTGACTCTTGTTTGGCTAATTTGGAAATGATTCTTAAGTGATGTATCAAGACACGACTGGTCCTTAGCTGGGAAAAGAGTCATTTCATGACCCAAGAGGGCATCGTTTTGGGTCATGTAATCTCTGAACGGGGAATTGAAGTGGACAAAGCTAAGGTTATGCTATCGCTAAACTTCTTCCTCCCACATCTGTTAAGCAAATCCGATCATTTCTTGGCCATGTGGGATTTTATCGAAGATTCATCAAGGATTTCTCGAAAGTTGCTTGTCCTTTGAGCAATCTTCTTGCCAAAGAAACGCCGTTTGTTTTTGACGAATCATGCCGAAAGGCATTTGATTTCCTGAAAACGGCAGTCACATGTGCTCCAATTTTGCAACCACCAATTTGGACAACCCCTTTTGAGATCATGACCGACGCTTTTGATTACGTGGTCGGGGCTGTCCTGGGTCAGAAAATTGATCGAAAGCCCTCTGTTGTCTACTACGCTAGTAAAACTCTGGATGAAGCCTAGAGGAATTACACTGTTACTGAAAAGGAATTACTAGTTGTAGTGTTTGCTTTGGAAAAATTCAGGGCTTATCTCTTAGGGTCTCATGTTATCATCTATACCGACTAATCAGCCTTGAGACATCTCTTGGCTAAAAAGGATGCTAAACCCCGGCTTATTCGTTGGATTCTTCTTCTTCTTCAAGAATTTGATCTTGAAATCAAGGATAAAACTGGGGTACAAAATGTGGTAGCGGATTATTTGTCGAGACTCCTAGGTGATTCTGCTTGTCCGGACATTCCGATTGCTGACACTTTTCCGGACGAAACTATTCTTACAGTTTTAGGTGTCCACACACCATGGTTTGCTGACATTGTTAACTATTTGGCCGTTAGTCAAATCCCCCAGGATTGGACCAAGCAACAACGGGATAGACTTAAATCTGAGGCTAAATACTATTTCTGGGAGGACCCTGAACTGTATCGCATCGTCTCTGATCAGATTATTCGCCGATGTATACCGGAGAATGAATTCAACAGTATACTCGAGTTCTGCCATGCATCTGGGTGTGGTGGACATTTCTCCGGGAAAAAGACGGTCGCAAAAATCTTGCAATCTGGCTTCTATTGGTCGTCTTTAATCAAGGATGCCTAGGATTTCTCAAGGTCATGTTCTCGATGTCAGGCACTCGGGAGCATAACTAAGAGAGACATGATGCCCCTAAACCCTATTCTTCCTGTCGAAATTTTTGATGTTTGGGGCATCGATTTCATGGGACCCTTTATCCCTTCATTTGGATATCAGTGCATTCTTGTTGCTGTCGATTATGTGTCCAAATGGATTGAGGCGATTCCCACCCGAACCAATGACCACAAAGTGGTCATTAATTTTGTCAAGAAAAATATCTTCAGTAGGTTCGGGATCCCGAGGGCTATCATCAGTGATGGTGGCACTCATTTTACTAATGCCCAATTCCAGAATTTATTGGCCAAATACGGGGTTAATCACCGAATTTCCACACCTTACCATCCCCAGATGAATGGACAAGCTGAGATCTCTAATCAAGAGATCAAGAACATTCTGCAGAAAACGGTTAGGCCTGATCGCAAGGATTGGACTCAAAAGCTTGAGGACGCTCTTTGGGCCTACCGTACGGTGTATAAAACGCCCATTGGTATGTCTCCATTCCGTTTGGTGTATGGAAAGGCATTCCATCTACCCGTAGAGATTGAACACAGAGCATTCTGGGCAATCAAACATTGCAATTTAGATCTGAATCTAGCTGGGAAGACCAGGAAACTCTAACTGTCTGAGTTGGAGGAGCTTAGAAATGATGCTTATGAGAATGCCAAGATCTACAAGGCTCGGACCAAAGCTCTACATGATCAATTGATTTCCTGCAAGAGCTTTGAGCCAAACCAGAAGGTCTGGTTATTCGATTCTAAACTTAAGCTCTTTCCTAGCAAACTTAGATCTAAATGGAATGGCCCATTCATAATTGACCAGATTTTTCCAAATGGTGTCGTCCTGATTTCTGACCCAAAGACGGGTAAGACATTTAAAGTCAACGGTCAACATCTGAAGCCTGTTGTTGACCGTATTCTTCTAGAACTCGTCTCAGACCCAGTTGCTGTAGCCATTCTGTGACTTCCTTGGCTGGACTTCGCCTAGCTGACGGCATTAAACTCAGCAGTTGTACATATGACACAAGGCTGGTATGAGCTTCATATTCAGGTGACATCTTTCATATTCTACCCTTTCTTTCATGTCTCTTTTTCAATGAGGACATTGCATCAGCTAGGCATGGGGGGGTGGATTCATTTTTGAATCATTTGGTCAGCTTTGTGAAATTCATGTAAATTATTTTTCTCTTCTTATTTATATATATAAATAAATCAAAATTAGGAAGGATTAGTTGGACATTAGGACTTTTCAATCCTAAGAAATTTTACATTAGGATCTGAGCACAAAGACCCTTCAGGTCTTTGGACTTAATTAGCCCGTGTATCTACTAAAATGTGTATTTGTCTTTCGAGTCCTCGCCATCTTAATTTTATCGTAATTGGGATAAATAAGTTTGGGTGATAAGTACACGACTTATCAACCCACCCTCTGATTTGAGGGAATTTTTGAGTTTTAAGTATCTACACACTTTCTTTGCACTGACTCGTTGTTCGGCGATTCTAACGGAAATTTGGTAGCTAATGAACCTTCTAGGGTGATATGGCTGGCAGGTTATTGTGGGTAATAGCCCATAGGTAGGTTGTCCAGAGCCCAGTAACTGGACCTTTCTATTTTTGCTGGCTTCAGGTAAATCTTAGACCAGGGAAGCCACCTACTTAAAAAAAAAAAGAAAAAGAAAAAAAATCAAAAAGAAAAGGAGAAAAGAAGAAAAAAGAAATAAGCCACACTTCGCCGCACGAGTATGGTTGGTAAGTTGTCGGTGGTAACATCTCATCGACCGGTTGTCCAGAACCCAGCTCAGTAAATGCACTAAAAAAATTCCCAAAACACTTAGGAAGAAGTGGAGAAGTAGAATAAATCGGGGAGATATACACTGGATTCACCCTTTCATTGACCCCGTAAAAAAAAATAAAAGTAGGGAGAAAGCTACCGGTTGTAAAGATACACCTTTAGGCAGAATTCTTTTTAGGTCACCTAGAGACGTCGAAATCCGAAGTCCGTTTTAATTGCCGGTCAACGAGTCTATCACATTCAAAATAAGATGCTTAAAACTTAGGGTTCTCATCAAATCTTGGGTGAGTTGAATGGCCGTAGAAAGCCACTCTTAAATCCTAAAATTTGAAAATCTAAAAAAAAAAAAGAGGAAAAAGAGAAAAAGAGAATTTTCTTTGAATAAGGCGAGGGTTTGAGGCGGTCTGCATTTTGGCAGATACTCGGGCACTGTTGTGTCTTTGAAAGTTCAGATCCTAAGTAGACAATTTCTTAATGATTGAAAATAACTCATGCCCAAATAATCCTACCTAATTCTTTTTATAAATAGCATATAGTTTTTGCTAGGGACTAGCAAAAGATAGGCATGGGGGTATGATGTAAACACAATTACACTACTTAAGATGTCTATTTATGCATGTTCTTAAGCATAGGATTGCATTGCATGATATAAATATTGCATAACATGCATCATCTTGCATTTAGAGTAATTTGAATAAAATGGAGGTTAATTGTCTCCTTTTATGTGCTTAGACAGGGAAAACTTTTTATCAGGGCCTCGGATTGAAGATCCAACCGTACAGATGTTATCAGGGCGACGATTGGAGTTCAACGACTTCAAGATCGTCCTAATCAGGCATCTGTAGCATCAAATAGTGACCGGGGAACCCTAGAAGATCAAGGGCCAAAATGGTATAAATCTGCACTTCAAATGACAAATCTAACCGCACGGATGAATTCGGATCGACGATCGCAGCCTAACGACGCAAAAATCGAGTCAATCCGACACCCGTGGCACCATCTACAACATCCAGAAGATGGACGGCCAAGATGGCGTCAAGTGGTGCCATCTCAGTCGCCCAAACGCCCGCATGCAACCGCTGAAGCCTCCGCATCTGCCCCTCTTCGCCTTTGTTTTTCGATCCAACTGCTGTGAACGGCTGCGCCTTAAATCGTCTGCGCGACCATCCGCGCTCCGTAGCACAGCGGTTGCAAGGTGCTGCAGGTTCACAAGACGCGGGTTTGAGCCGCAGCGAGGAGGTGAAGTGCGCGGGCGAGCTGGTACGGCCGTGCGTCGAATCTTGGTCGGGCGGCCGTCCGCGCTCAATAGCGTTGACGCGCTATCGCACGCCCGCGCCTCACGCGGCATCGCACGCGTTGGGGCAGGGGATCAGCGAGCGGGCGAAGGTGTAATCTGGGCCATCCGATCTTGCGATCGGATGACTATGGATGGCTAAACGTGCGGCATGCATTGAGAGCGAGTAGCCGAGCAGGTGCACGTGGGCAGCTGCCCCTACACCCACGTTGGGGCTTTAGCGACGGTTTTATCCGTCACTAAAGACCCCTTATTTAATGTTTTAAAGATGTAATGACCAATTTTCCCCCACTCCTTGCAACTATAAAAGGAGACCCCCTCCATACAAAATTATCGTCCCTTCCTTCTCTTCTCTACCTCTCCAAAGCTCAAGAGAAGCTTGTCCCACACCCGGGTGCTCCTCGCAAGATAAAGTCCAAATTTTCGTCCCCCTTCGGAAGTGGATCCCACGACGACGATGACGTGCTGCTCCGTTCCCATTCTTTTGCTGTGTCCTCCTTCGTCCTGCTCCATCCTCCTTCGTCCAGGCGTCGTCCCGTCTGGCTCGTCCTCCAAGCGATCGTCGAGGAGGATAACTTCTCTCTCCCATTCTTCTTTACAGCTTTTTCTAGTGTGGAATTTTCCTGCTTTCAAGTGTAGCTAATTTCTCGCTTTCTAGTGTAATTTTTATTTGGTTTGATTGTATAAACATTTTAAAATATTGAATGCATGTTCTCTTTCTCTCTCTTTCTCTCTCTTCCTTTTTGTCTGATAGCTTCATTGTAATTATATCGCCTCGCTTTTCAAAAATTCTAAAAAATATAATTACGAATATAGATCGACGTAGCCTCCCTGTGTTCGACCCAGAATTCAAATTTCGATATAAATTTTATTTGTTGAACACGAATTCTTCGCTTTCAAGTTACAATGACAAGGTTTTGAAACCAAACACGTTAGCGTAGCAATTCGTACGTTCAACACCGCCTCATCGATCGTGCTCCTCCAGATTTGCTCGGCTGCCAAGGTGAGCTCCTCCTCGACCCACCCCTCGCTCTTCCTATTCGTCTTCTTTGTTCCCTACTTAGCCCCTCCCCTACCTCCTCTACGAACAACACCCCTAAGCGAACACCCCTGCCCAAGCCCTCCCCCAAGCCAACACTGTCACTCAACCCTTCCCTACACCATCAGCCAACCCTTTCCGAGCTCGTCCCCTTCCTCCTCTACCAACAGACCACCTCCGCCCCTCCCTCTTCCTCGTTCTCCACCTCCTCCACAAACAGGCTAACCAGTCCCCTTACTCGTCCTCCACCACCTTGTCCAACCCCTCCCCTCCCTCCTTCTTGAGGAATAGACACCAAGCCCATCCATCCCTCTGCCTCTTCCTCCTCCTCCTCCTCCACCAACAATAGCCACCACCACCTTGTCCAGCCCCTCCTCTTCCTCCACGATCAACCACCACCACCTTTGCCAGCCCCCAAACCCACCCCTCCCTCTTCCTCCTCTTCCTCCACCAATGGTGTAGACCATCCCCTTCCTCCTCCTCCTCGTTCATCAATGACCCAACCACACCCCTTCCTCCTCCTCCTCCACCTCCATGAACGGCCAATCCCCTGCCCTTCCTCCTCCTCCAGCCACAAATTTATGTTTAGTTTATTTTGTGGTAAGTGTAGGTTTCTGTTTTAGGCCATAAGTATGTAAATTCTTATTTTTTCTATTCTTCTGATAATGGTGAAATTTAAACATCATTAATTGGACAACATCATATACTTTAAGTTAGGAAACCTCATTATTAAGTTTATTTATGATAAATTTATTTCATTTAGGAAAAATGGACTACTTGGATGATGAAACTGAAGTTAATAACTACACATTGGTTAATGAAGTTGAGGTTGAAAATCATACAAATGAAGATGAAAATGAATTTCAGAATTGTACATTGGAAGGTGAAATTGAAGTGGAAGAGAGAAATGAATTGGATGCAAATAGCAGCCAATATAATGGAGCAAATGTTGAATTGGTAAATGTGAAAGGAGAGAAGCCTGATGTAGGCATGGAGTTTAAATCTGAAGATGATGCATATCATTTTTACAATGCATATACAAAAGTGAAGGGCTTTTCCGTTAGGAGGCATTAGGTGCGATGATTTAGAAAATCAAAACTTATTGTGGCTCATACTATTATATGCTCGAGTGAAGGATATAAAGATTTTAGAAGGAAGAAGGATGAAGGAAGAGCAGCGAAACAGTGAAGGGAAAGTCGGCAAGGTTATGAAGCACATATGTATGTTTGTGAAAATGCAAAGGGGAATTGGGTTGTGAAACGTGTTAATGATGAACATAGTCATGTAATGGCAAGTCCATCTAAGGTAACAAAGTTAAGATCACATAAGCAAGTATCTTCTTCTACTATAGAGATGATATCCACATTGCATACTTGTGGCTTGCGCCCATACCAAATTTTTGTAATAGTTTCTGAAATGAGAGAAGAAAATGTCACAAGTCAATTTTGTAGGGATTTAATTAAAAAAAAGGAAGAACAATATTAGGTAGGAGTGTGGAGCAGTTGTTAAATATTTTTTAGATAAGATGGCTGTTGATCCTACCTTCTTTTTTAAACTTGAAGTTGATGAAACTAGTCTTGTGAGAAGTATTTTCTAGGGATGATGATAGATGCAGATATTCTTATCTAAAATTTGGTGATGTGTTAATATTTGACACAACATACAAAACAAATAATTTTCCATGCCCTTCACACCATTTAGATAGGCAACCATCATAGGCAATTTACACTCTTTGGTTGTGCATTGCTTTCTGATGAGTCTGCAGAAAACTTTAAATGGCTGTTTCAGTCATGGCTACATTGCATGTATGGTAAAATGCTGGCATTAATTATAACCGATCAAGATCCGGTCATGTGAGAAGCAATTGTATAAATTTTTCCTTCGACATTGCATAGATTTTGTATGTGGCATATAAGGAAAAATGCATTAATAAACTTGCAGAAATTGCGATGTCTCAAGCAGTTCTAACATGATTATTATTGGTGGATTAATAAATGTGTGAGTATAGAAGAGTTTGAGAGGCGGTGGATAGAATTGAAGGAAAAATATGATATAGCAAGTGGAAGTTGGTTGTGTGAGATGTATGAAGTTTGCTAACATTGGGTGCCTATATACCTTAGAGATATGTTTTGGGCTAGAATGTCAACAAGCCAGAGAGGCGAAAGTATGAATTCTTATTTTGATGGCTACATACATGCTCAGACGCCGTTATCTGAGTTTGTTCGATAATATGATCGAGCATTGGATTTTTGTCGGAATAGTGAAGAAGCAGAAGATTTCAAAGGCTTAGCGACGAAGCCATTGTTAATCTCAAATCAACTATTTGAATTGCAAGTTGCTAGTTTTTATACTCCTGCTAATTTCATGATATTCCAAGAAGAGTTTAAGAAGTAGTTTGATTGTGAATCTAGAAAAATTTCAAGTGACTGTGAAAAGAGTGCATATGAGATATATATGTATGGTAATAGCAACAAAGTCTTCACCGTTGATTATGTCGTTAATGGAAAAAGATGTTGGTGTTCATGTAAGAAATTCGAACAAGTTGGAATTCTTTATTGTCATGCCTTGTTTATTCTTAGGAAGAAGCGATTGATGGAGTTGCCCGATTGTTATTTATTGAGTCGTTGGGGAATTGATAGCAGATTCATTACCAGTGGTCAATCTCATTGTTATGATGGTGATAATCAACCAACGCCACATATGCTATGGGGTTTAAGTTCCATATTATCTGATATATATGAATGGGGAAGAGCAACCAGAGAAAATCTTGAATTGGCTATGGGGATGGTTGTCGAAGTTAAGAACTGAATGAATGAGCATTCCAAATCTTGTGTACTTCCACCACCTTCCACCGTGCAATCGTTGGCAGCTGAAGCATCCAACTCTAACATTTGTCCCAATTTGGAGTCATAAGGAAGTTTTCTAGATATTCGGGATCCTGTATGTGTGAAGCCCAAAAGACGCCCAAGAAAATTGGAGCGTATGAAGTTTGATATTGAAGCTTTGTTGTCAAAAAATACTGCCAAGAAAGGAACCTGCCATAATTGTGAAGAGAAGGGTTATTATCAGATCACATGTCTCAAGAGGTAATTAAGAAGTTTTCAAATGCTATTTTTTTGAAATTTATATCTACAACTTTCCTTCTCTAATTTTCCTTTACGTATTCAGGTAATCCACCTGTTTAGCAAGAATTTCAGTGTTGATCTCACTATAAAGTTCAAGTACCTTGAGCATCTTAGTTGACATTTCCGCATAATTTCTTCTTTTCTGCAAGCATGAATGTATAAGCATATCATTATCATTTACCTTCTGTTTGTGTCGTAGGCACAAGATATTGTTTCTGTTTTCCCTCTTTTTCCTACTGTGTTTGATTTGCAGTTGGTTCTTCTAATGCATACCAACTGAAATTTGGATTTTTAGTTGAAGTCACAACTGTTGTTTTTAATATAGACATATGGTGGATGAGGCTACCCCCCCTCTTTATGAAGTAGTGGGGTTTAGGTCCTCATACTCGACATTAGTTTATACTGAATTCAAATGATCATTAATGATATATATTGCTTTTGAGATGTATTCCTATTTTTAACTTAATGGCTCATTCAATTGGCATTAGTTCCCTTTAGGTTAATATAATTGAGATCTAAAGTGAATTATAAATTCCATTTCTTGGTCTTAGTACTAACTGTGTTGTTTCTACTAAGGAAATCATTTGATTTAATGCATACTCAAGTATCTTATTTACACTAACAGAAATGCCTTAGCTGACAGTGTTCAGTGACATTTTCAGGAGATAGGCTGGAAATGCAACAAGGGAAAGGTCAACTTTTCAAGGTCAAGGGCTAGAGACTCATGTGGATTAAGAAGAAAATTCATTTTAGCAAACAAGATTGAAGACAACCTTTATCACCTCTCCATCCAAACTTTGTTTTAAGATTGCATTTTCTGTATATCAAACTTCCATATGTGATACTGTCACTGGCATGGGAATGACAATATCAAACTTCTAGCATGTGTGTCATTGACATTGAATGAATATCTATTTCCAACATGATGTGATATTGTCATTGGCATAGGAAAATGTTGATAAGGCATTACATGAACAAAAAAAAAAGAAAGGGGCATAGATTCAAAGGAAGGAAAAAATGTCAGGCATTCCACTAGAGGGAGAAGCTTAAACTAGCCACATCAACAACATTCCTTTATATGTTTGAGTGCATTACCCACAAGGAAAACACAATAAAATGTGAGAAGCAATTTCCAGCATCACCACTTAACTTGATAGAATAGGACCATTGAGGCCAGAGTTCAAAGTTACATGGGGTGTTTAGACAAAGTAAGACATAAATAGAATTAGTTAATTAAATAAAATGCTCAGTAATACCTAAAGATAGCTACAAAAATAACTTCTATACAACTATACTGAAGTAGATTATACTAACATATAAATTACCTATACTAACGTATATAATATAAACAATGACAGATCTAAGCATCAGTAAGACCCTACAAAAATATACACTTGCTCATTTTTATGTTAAGTGTTTTCACTAAACACTTTTAACAAAAGATTTAATAGGTTTGCGGGCCTAGATTTCCACAGGATCAATAGCCAAATGGCCGGATCTACTATTACTAATCCAGGCCTTGATATTTCTAATTAGATACGTTTACATTTGTTTCAGCCCATTAGGCCGACGCCTGCATGGGCCTTAACACATTTGGACAGAGAATGCTCGATGTACTTGTATGGGAATACTCATTTTAGCTTCCCAAATAATGCACAAAAATCCTTATATGCAAGCTTTTCACCCTTGCAGCGATCGATGTGGCACTAAACGGCCACCAATTCATCTCACTGAGGCACATTCAAGCCTCGAATTGCGGGCCTAAGTAATGTTCTTTCTCAGAACAAAATATATGGTTTGAAAACTTTTACATAGGGGTACATAATTATGTAGTTAATTTTGAATAACTAGTTAATTATATTTAAAAATTGCCTAAACTTAGTGAATTATACACATGAAATTAGATTTTAATTACTTAATTAAAGTTCAATTAATAAATTGATGGGTCAATTAACCTATAAATTATGTATATTAAGTAACTTATATACATAATTTCCGCAAATCTCGTAGCCCTGTCCCACAACTTCGCCATATCTCTAGGTGGAAAGTTGTCGATGTTATACTAGAACCTTTGAGTCAGGAGACCTGACTTGAAGTACTGGATGGCTATGACATCATGGGGCTTCTTTTACTTGAAGTATTGAGCCTTGAATCAGTCTAGGTATGGCCGAAAGGACTCATTTTTCCACTGTCAGACTTCCAACAGCCTCTCTAGGTTATCTTTAACCTTTTACTGCATTGCAAAGTACTGCTAGAATTTATTGGCCAGTTCTAGGAAGCAGGTGCTTTGTCTGGCTGGAAGTTCATTGAACCACTTGTGGGCCATGCCGGAGAGATATGATGGGAGTACTCGATAGAGTACCTCATCTAGGTAGCCATGAACCAACATCATCTGGTGGTAGCTCCCCATAAAGCTGTTGGGGTTTGCCGTCTCATCATATTAGGACATGACGGGTTATTTAAACTTCTCCGGTAGGGGGGCCATCATTACTTCCTCTGTGAAGGGTAGGTGGTGATATAGGCATGCGGGCATATACCCCTCATCTCTTAGGTGACCTGGCATACGATCTCAGGTATTGAGCCTTCTCTGCTGGTCACCATGGAGTGAGCCCTATATTGCTCCCCTGACGAAGGCGAGCAGGGAGCTTTAAGCAGGCTGGGAGGAACTTCCCTTTTTTGGCTACTAAGCTCACATTTTAACTTCTCAAACTATTGACACAGGTGGGCATTCTCCTCTTCTACCACACGACACCATTTCATTTAGTCGTCTTTAGGACTTGAACTTTGGGGCTCCTCCGACTGGACCTTGCCCAACTCCTTAATATGCTTGATTTCAAGGAGTTTATTCATGATCGACTGTTGCTCGGCTTTCAGAGCCCCTAGCCTAGCCTAATACTCTTCCTCCCTCACCTACATCTCAAGGAGGGGATGATGTAGACACATCCATTTAGGTTAAAATGACTATTTATGCATGTTCCAAGGCTTAGATTTGCATTCCATATTATAAATATTATATAGCATGCATCATTCTGCATTTAGAGTAGTTGTGTATATTTTAGGTTAATTGCGTCCTTTTTGTGATCAGGAGAGAAGGAGATTTATTTTGGAGCCTCAGATTGACGATCCGATCGTATGGATCTGATCAGGACGATGATTGGAGTCCAACGCCTCCGAAATCTCCTTGATTGGAGTCCCATAGCACCATATGTAGTCCAAGGAAGATTAACGGCCAAGGGACTAGATGACATAATTTGGAGCTTCAAATGAAGAATCCGACCATGCAGATGGATCCAGGTCGATGATCGTAGCCTAACAGCATGAAAATCGACTCAATCCGACCTTTATAGCAGCCCTTACAACAGAAAGAAGACGCACGACTTAGATCGTGCCACGTGGCGCAACCAAGGCAGCCCATGCGCACGCATGTGCCACCGCACGTGCACAGCAGCACGGGTGTGCACGGAGGCATACATGCGCAGCAGCGCAGCAGGCGCGCATGGGTGCAAGAAGCGTGCGCAGCGTAGCGATTGGTGGGCGCGTGGGCTGTCTTCAGCGACGTTTGTGTTAGATTTGCAGCGACGTTTATGACCATCACTAAATGTCCTGTATGAGAAATTGATCCTTTCCTCCACTATAAAAGGACTCCTACCCCTTCCATTCTTCTTCATCTCTTTCTTTCTTCCTCTCACCACCTCCAAAGCTTTAGAAAGAGCTTGTCCTAAGCTCGAGATGCTCCTCTAGAGTAGAATCAAATATTTTCCCTCCTCTTATTCCCCTTCATGGAGCATCCCGCGGCCGTCCTCTCACCTCCCTTCAGGAAGAAGATCCTCGCCGCGACGCCGTTTTGCCTCGCCCTCCCCTCCTCGACTCCGTCCTCGTTTGTCCCGTCCTCACCACCTTCTTCCAGGCGACGTCAGATCGAGTCATCCTCCAAGTGACCGTCAAGAGGGATTTCTCTCACCCTTTTCTATCTTTATTGCTTTCGTAGTATAGTTTTCCCGCTTTCCTAGTTGTAATAAACATTTGACTATAAATCAACATGATTGTTTCTCTCTCTGTTTCTGTCTCTCTTTTTATTTTACAAGTAGATTAGCTGGAATTCATCGACCAGATCTCTTTCTGTATTAAAATACCAAAAAAAAAAAAGAAAATATAAAAATAACAAAAACAAATAAAAGCGAAACACGTATCTTTCAAAACCAAACGTTCACCTCCTCGTGTTCGACACGGGACTCACTTTTCGAGTTTTGGTTGTAATTTTTATCCGATCGACGGATTTTTTTGCGAATCGAACTACGACGATGGTTTTCCAAATCCAATCCTTTCCACCTGCGAATCTGATGTCATCATTTTGGCGCCGTTGTCGAGGAGGCAAAGCTCTTTGATTTTTTTTTCTGCGTTTTCCCACATTACTTACATATTTTTCTAACCTATCTTTCTTCTTCAATTTATTGTCTTGCAGGAACCCGATTAAGGAGCCAAAGGCGGTAGATTGGAGTAAAGTGCGGGTAGAGACATTTGTAAGTTTTCTCCCACTTCCCCACCCATTAGATAATTTTTCCACCTTAATAATCAAGACCTAATCTACTTTGGTGTTTTCACAAACCCTAGGATAGAAATTGTTTATCTTATTTGTCACTCCACTCACCTCGCCATCCACATAAATAAAAAAATAAAAAAAAGTTATCTGATTGTCGGATTTTCTGAAAGAGACACACATTAACACCCACAACTCTCAACTTAAGGTGCACCACTTCACATCGATTCTACCACTTAACTGAAATTTGACCTGTGGATCCGGTACACTCTGACTCAACACATCAAAAAGTGAGTAGAAAATTTGACTAGGTTAAGACTTTTTGTGTGCCTTAACTAAGTGGTACAATAGACCAGTTGATTGAACTGTTTGGGCCGCACCATTCAAATTAATTGATTCATCAAGTATCTTGCCACTTAGGGTTGATTTTTAGGACTGAACCAGGCACTCCACATTATTTTTTGATTTCTGAAAGGAATATATCATCACCAGTGCTTTCAAAACTTGGAGTGTTCTCTTGAACTTGATTGAATACACCTAAGATTAAACCCTAAAAGCTACTAAACAAGGTTAAACCTTAAAAGGCACATCATCAAATAACCTTGTTTGCAAACCCTTGTTGTGTACGCACACACATTTGAATTGATCATTAATGGCACAAACCATCTAAAGGGCCCATCACATTTCAAGAGCACAATCATCCCAAGCTTAATTAAAATTGAGTAGATGTTAGCCTTAAGGATTGTTGCTCTTTGGGGCTCAGATTGTGATTTTTTTAGATTAATTTGCCTCTGCTGGTCCATCTGATATCTAGCTAGGAGAGTAGCATCAAACGACCGCGGTTGGCGGGTACACTAAGAACCAAAGGCGCAAGGCAAAGGAAGAACCTTCTATCCGGCCCCTCCCTCTAACTGGTTGGATTGGTCAGATAGAAGTAGACCAAATCATTTCTATCATCTCAAGACAGGTCCTGGAAGTCTGTAGGTCTTTAGGCTACCCACATAAGGACAGGTTGGTTGATTGTACTGCAGGGCATCTTTCTCTCTTCTATTTTCCCTCCTACTCTACTATGTATCCTTCCACATCTTACACACATTTCCCATCCCACCCTCCTACCAACACGTATCCTTAAGATGATTACCATCCCGACTTGACTTATAATTACCCATCTGCTAGTTGGGATAACTTTGATTAGGGATACGATATTGGACCTCAGTGTCCAGGGCTTAACTTTGGACAACAAGACTATGATTACTATCCTTCTTAGATCTACAATGATTATAGATCTCCATCCTTTGATGATCAAACCAACTCGATCTACAATCAAGAAGGATATGATGATTATAACATCTACCCTCTCCAGTATTCTACTGAATATAGGTCACCTCCATTCTTTGAACAACCTGAAACGACCTACTATCGAGGAGGGACCCGAGAACCTCAATATCTTGACTCTCCTAGAATAAAACCAAACCCACCCAACCCTGAACTGAACCATTCAATTATGGTGAACCAGACCCAAGACAGGGTGTTGGCTAACTTGAGGAACACCCTACAATCTTTAGAAGCTCAGCCAACATCATACACTGAAGCATTGGAGCCTATGATAAAAATGATTGATGAGCTGAATAGCTCTTTATTGTATTTGCTCCAAAATGTTTGGGATAGGCGTTTGGATGAGTTTCTACTTGGAAAATTGTCAAGATTGAGGATGAAATTTGTGGTTAGCTTAGTCCAATATTGGGATGATTCTCAAGATGAACCCCCTTCAGGAAAGCCAATGTCTGAACCCGCTCAGGCACCTATTGGGGGGGATACATTTTTTGAGATAGGGGATGACCAGGTTGGGTTAAAGCAACCGATTGAGGATGAACCGATTGCCTCACCTGAGATCCCAAAGCCATGGAATGAGGAAAAATATGTCTCTATGGACCAGGAAATGACATGATTTTGAGACATATATAAATGCAAATCAAGAATACTTTGACTCTAAGGGTGAAGAATCTCTTAGTGAAGTCTCACTTGAGCATAAGGAAGATGATTTTAGTGAGACAAACGAACTCAAGGAGCATAACGAACCATTTGATAGCTCGATCATTGAAGATTTGGATTCAATTGGGGCTAACTTGGAGGATTCGAATCCTCATTTACTAGAAGATTCAATCAGTAACCACATTCCTCAACCACACCCCAAAGGGATTGATTTTGATTTGGAAATCATTGTACCCAAGCCAATCTTGATTCAGCCACAAATGTTAGACTTGGGTATTTTAGATGGGGTGTACAACGATCTGGAGGTCCCAGAAACCTTGATCTTGGAGGATAGGAAGTTGGAAATAAAAATTTGGGAAGCTACTTCTGAGGGAACTACGATTTTAGATCTAAGGGTTCCTATTGACCCGAAACCACCTACTTTCTATTAGGACCCTTATCATATCTTTCACGTGCAACCCAAGCTTAGAATCATTGATTATCTTTTTGAGTTGAAATCTAAAAGGACATCAGAACCTAGCGAACCATCTCTACCCATTATCCGACACTTTAGTCTCGGGTTGCATACTACAAAATCGTAGGCCTGACCCCATAAGCACAATAATATTCGATTTTAGGTGATTTTCATCCAGAACCTTAGAACCACTCAACTTTTGGGCATGGGTCTACATCACAATCTGGTCCACATCTGTGGACATCTTTTTGCAGGTTCTGAAATTAATCTTCTTATTCTAATTTTGACATGCACTTCTGAACTTTTAATTTCTTTACTTGTGAACTGTGCCTAGCTAAAGGTAATAAACTTAGCGCATGTGTATCCTCTCTTCTCTCTGCGGAGCTAATCGGGTTGTCACAAAACATAGGTGATATTCTGTTATTTCGCCCGTTTCATTCTTTATTTCTACAATGAGGACATTGCATCATTTAGGCATGGTGGGTGGGTACTTAATAATCCCGAAATTACTTCATTAGCTCTGTAAAATTTCTTTTATTTTCTTTTCTAAAAAAATATTATTAAAAAAATGAAAATAAAAAATGATAAAAAGAAAGAAATTAGGAGAAGAGAACTTAGTTATTTGGAAGTTATTAACTTTAGGAAATGATACTTTGGGACCTAAACACTTAGGCTCTTCAGGTCTTCGGACTTAATTAGCCCGAGTGTCCACTAGAATGTGGACTTAGTCTCTAGTCATCGCTAAGTAATTCTCTTTTAATTTTGTTAATAAATTGGGATAATAAGAATACGACTTATCAACCCACCCTCTGATTTGAAGGGACTTTAAGCCTAAGCATCTACACACTGTTTGCACTAACTCACTTTTCGACAGTTTCTTCAGAAATTGGGTAGCTAATGAACCCTCTAGGGTGATATGGTTGGCAAGATGTTGATGGTAACAGCTCATCGGTTTGTTGTCCAGAGCCTAGCCATACGACTATTCTCTTCTTGTTGCCTTAAGGCAAATCTTAGATTAGGGAAGCCACCTACTTAGAAAAAAAAAGAGAAAAAAAAGAAATACTTAGAATAAAAAGAAAAAAATAGAAAAAATAGAAAAAGAAAATAAAATAAAATAAAGCCACACTTCTCCGCACGAGTATGGCTGGCAAGTTGCCGTAGGTAATAGCCCATTGGCCGGTTGTCCAGAGCCCACCTCACAAAAATGCACAATAATTCCCAAAACAGTTATGGAAGAAGTGAGGAAGTAGAACAAACATGGGAGATATACACTAGGTTCATCTTGTGTTGACCCCATAAAAAATAAAGTAGGGAGAAAGCTCAGATAAACCTGTATGTAGGAACTCTTAAGGTCACCTAGGGTCGTAGAAATCTGAAGTCCATTTTAACGGACGCCTAGTGAGTCTTTCACTCTTTTCACAAGATTCTTAGCACTTAGTCCTTTTCGAGTCTTGGGCAGGTCGAGTAGTCGTAAAAAGTTATCCCAAAGCTCTCAAACTCCAAAAGTTCAAAAAATTAGAAAAAAAGAAAAAAAATGTATCTTCCCTTTTCGAATAAGGCGAGGACTTGGGTAGTTTGCATTCTAGTAGACACCCGGATACTGTTGAGTTTTTGTAGTTTAGGACCTTAGTTGAAATTTTCTATTGCTAATAAACGACTTAGGCCTAAGCGATCGAGTCCTAATTCTATTTTTATACATAGTATGTAGTTTAATTTTACTAGAGACTAGCAAAAGATAGGCATGTGGGTATGATGTAGTCATATCCATTTAGGTTAAAATACCTATTTATACATGTTCCTAGGCTTATATTTCCATTCCATATTATAAACATTGCATAGCATGCGTTATTCTGCATTTAGAGTAGTTGTGTATATTTTAGGTTAATTACGTCCTTTTTGTGGTCAGGAGAGAAGGAGATTTATTTCGGAGCCTCCGATTGACGATTCGACTATACAGATTTGATCAGGATGATGATCAAAGTCCAACACCTCAAAAATCGCCTTGATCGGAGTCCCGTAGCACCATATGCAGTCCGAGGAAGATCAATGGCGAAGGGACTAGGTGACATAATTCGAAGCTTCAAAGGACAAATCCAACTGCACGGATGGATTCGAGTCGATGATCGCAGCCTAACGGCGTAAAAATTGACTCAATCTGCCCTCTGTAGCTGCTCCTACAATGGAAAGAAGATGGATGGCCCAGATCACTCCACGTGGCGCAACCCAGGCCGCCCATGCGCACGCATGCGCCACCGCACACACACAGCAGCATGGGAGCACGTGTGCATGCACAGAGGCATGCATGCGCAATAGTGTAGAGAGCGCGCATGGGCGCGTGCCAACGTAGCAGTTGGTGGGTGAGTGGGTTGTCTTCAGCGACGTTTGCGGCGGATCTTCAGCGATGTTTATGACCATCACTAAATGTTCTGTATGCGAAATTGATCCTTTCCTCCACTATAAAAGGACCCCTACCCCTCCCATTCTTCTTCATCTCTTCCTTTCTTCCTCTCACCACCTCCAAGGCTCTAGAGAGAGCTTGTCCCAAGCCTAAGATGCTCCTCTAGAGTAGAATCAAATATTTTCCCTCCTCTTATCCCCCTTCGTAGAGCGCCTTGCGACCGTCCTCTCACCTCCCTTCGGGAAGAAGATCCTTGCCGCGATTCCATCCTGCCCCGCCCTCCATCCTCCTGCTCCGTCCTCGTTCATCCCACTCCTCACTGTCTTCCTCTAGGTGACGTCAAAGCGAGTCATCCTTCAAGAGACCGTCGAGGGGGATTTCTCTCACTCGTCTCCATCTTTATTTCTTTCATAGTATAGTTTTCCTGCTTTCCTAGTTGTAATGAACTTTTGATTATAAAAATACATGATTGTTTCTCTCTTCGTCTGTCTCTCTCTTTTTATTTTGCAAGTAGATTAGCTAGAATTCATCAACCCAATCTCTTACCCTATTAAAATACCAAAAAAATTAAAAAAGACAAAAATGAAAAAAATAAATAAAAGCGAAACGTGTATCTTTCAAAACTAAACGTTCGCCTCCTCGTGTTCGACCCGAGACTCACTTTTCAAGTTTCAGTTATAAATTTTATTTGATCAACGTATTTTCTCACGAATCTAACTACTTCGACGGGTTTTCCAAATCCAATCCTTTCCGCATGCAAATCTGACGTCATCAGAGATCCTACTGAGGGACCTTAGGTTACCGGCTAGGTTGGGTCGAGTTCTCGTTATTGGGTTCAACATGCTAGGGGCATCCCTTGGACAATGAGAGGCTTGATTTCGCTTGCATCGCCACCTTCTTGGGATTTCCTCGAGAGGAATTGTGAGTTGTAGGGGCCATTGTTGGGATTTGAAGTAAGGAAATGAAATTGAATGATAGTTATTTCCCATAAACGACGCTAATTGATCAGGGCCCTTGGCAAAAAGGGGATCCGAATCAATAATAAAAAAGGAGATTCAAATCAACAATAATCATAATCACACAGAGAAAAGACACAAGAGTTTGGTGACATAGTTTCACCTAAAGGGGTGTATGTTTAGGGCAAGGGCGATGCTCCCGAATTTCCACTAGGATTATGGGTAGTACAATATCTCTCATTTTCTCTCGTAGGTTTCCTGAAGAGAGACTTTAAGGGCCTCTCTTTCTTATTTATAGTACAAAAAATATCTAACAACATTTAATCTTCATAACGAACCTCACGGATTCCCTGGCACATCTATTACCTAGCTATAAAGAGCGTTGGTAACGCCATTATTAGCACCGATGTGGATGTTGTTGCCGCCTCTTCAACTCCGATCAACTAGGTTTTTTCGTGGGTCGAACTCACCCAAATCCGCCTGGATGATGGCGGGCACGGATTCGTCTGGGTATAGGTGGGTCGGGTAAACCCGGATCCACATGTCTATTAGGTATCCAGGTAGCCGAATCCTTTTTGGGCTTCGTGCAAAGTTTTAAGCCCAGTGACGCTTTTTGCCCCTCATTAGATGTCTCAATCAAAAGAAAATCGGACATTAATTCCCTTTAGTTGATTTTTATGTGATTAAGCTTGTTATAGAAATAAAGTTAAGGTCAAATTCGTACTTTTAATTCCTTTAAGGAAATAGAAGGATGTTTGGTATTAGTTATCTACAATTTTGTAATATGCATTACTCCTTATAGATTTGATATCCAATGCTCCTTATCACTTGGTATTGGTGAAACCGAAGGAGTTGAAGACCTAGTTGCAAGAGCTGATTGAGAAGGTTTCATTAGGATGAGTGCATCACCTTGGCGATCTCCAATTCTACTTGTGAAAAAGAAGGATGACACTCTACATATGTATATTGACTATTGATAGTTGAATAAGGTGACCATTACGAACAAGTTTCCCCTCCCTCGAATTGATGACCAGCTTGCCTAGTTACGAGGTGCGACGATCTCTCCAAGGTTGATCTACGTTCTAGATACCACTAGCTTAAGATTGAGGAGTATGATGTGTCAAAGACTACATTCCGAACGTGCTATGGCCACTATGAGTTTCTCGTGATGTCATTTGGATTGACAAATGTACCTATCACATTCATGGATCTAATTAACCACATCCTGTGACTGCACCTAGACCACTTTGTGGTAGTTTTCATTGACGATGTTATGATCTATTCCTGAGATGAAGACCAGCATGAACAATACTTACACTTGGTTCTAGAGACGTTGAGGAAGCACAAGATGCATATATGCGAAGTTCAGCAAGTGTGAGTTTTAGTTATGTTAGGTAACTTTTCTATGTCATGTGATTTATGGAGAAAGAATTTCTATCGATCTTGCTAAGCTTGAGGCTATGCTAACATAGGAGTGCTCAAGGACAATGACTGAAGTGCATAGTTTTCTGGGGCTAGCTAGATGCTATAGGAGATTTGTCTAGGGGTTCTCCTAGATTGCCTTGCCATTGACACATCTGACTTGGAAGGATGCATCCTTCACTTGGTCAGAGGATTGTGAGGTGAGCATCCAGATGTAGAATGAGAAACTAATGGCAACTCTTGTCTTGACTATTCCTGGTGGTGATGGTGGATACATCGTGTGCACAGATGCATCTCACCATGGCTTAGGTTGCGTATTGATTCAGCATGGACATGTGACCGCCTACTGACCAAGCCATGGGCTAGGGGCTCCATGGACCTAGCTCACCTGACCCGCAAAATAGTAGGCTTGGGGTTTAATTTTTTTATCATGGATCGACCCAACCCGACCCCCTAATTGGCTTGATTTTGAATGGGCAGGTGATGAGAACCTCATCATGAGCCATAACTAGCATATTTTGACCTAATAAAGTGAACAAAAGCTCTTACATAACCAAGATAAAGGACTAATTCAAGGGATCACCAATCTGGGAAGAAAATAAGAAACAAAGGGTAAAACTGTAATTTTACCAGTGCAGTTCATCAACGGGATTTTACAGGGTCTAGACATAGGTCAATTGGATTTAATAAGAGAAAAATGAGATGGTTCAATCAGATAAGGGTTATTGTGAAATTTAAGAATTAAATGACATTCTGTAACCCTAAAATAAATTCACTTAAATTCACAAGGTTCTAGGCAGGATAAAAATCAACTAAACTTTCTAAAATTTATGGAAAAATATCCCCTAGGGTTTAGAACCTTCAATTTGGCCTTTGGAACCTATTTTGACCTAGATTGGGGACCAAGCCCAATATTTGACCTAATTTGAGTTTTTGTGCAAAATGTCCAGTCAAACGAGGTCAAACCTTAAATCCAACTTCACCATCAGATTCCTTAGGTCCGAATTAGGTTTGTACCAAAATTTAGACCTAGGGGAAGGTCATCTTGGCCTATGCGAAATGGTCCACCCAATTACATTATGATCCTTAACCTTTGAAAACCCTTGCAAAAACCCCCTCAACTTTTTGTCACTATCTTCATTCAGGTCCCTCTGCCATTGCAGCAAGGACCCATACCTCCGGCGATGTTTCGAGGCTATTTTCTCCTTGTTTCCCAAGGGGGCGGCTCCTAGATTTGAAAGGGGAGCTCTCTGCGAAAGCCCCTATCGCATGAGTAGCTCCCCATGCCTTGAATCTCTCCAAACCTCTCACGTGAACGCTCGAGAGGTATGGGTCTCACTCCGGCCATACCTTCGGCGATGACTTCTGGCCACTTCCTTGCGATTCTCCCTCAGCCCGCGTGATGTAAACACATTTACACTACTTAAAATGTCTATTTATGCATGTTCTTAAGCATAGGATTGCATTTCATGATATAAATATTGCATTACATGCATCATCTTGCATTTAGAGTAGTTTGAATGAAATGGAGGTTAATTGTCTCCTTTTTTGTGCTTGGACAGGGCAAACATTTTATCGGGGCCTCGGATCAAAGATCCAACCGTATGGATGTGATCAGGGCGATAATTAGAGTTCAACGACTTCAAGATCACCCTAATCAGGCATCCGTAGCATCAGATAGTGACCCGGGAACCCTAGAAGATCAAGGGCCAAGATGGTGTAAATCCTCACTTCAGATGATAAATCTGACCGCACGGATGAATTCGGATCGACGATCGCAGCCCAACGACACAAAAATCGAGTCAATCCAACATCCGTGGCACCATCTACAACTTCCAGAAGATGGACGACCAAGATAGCGCCACGTGGCGCCATCTCAGCTGCCCAAGCGGCCGCTTCATCTTGTGAAGGCCCCGCACCCAATCGCTCTCTGCCGTTGGATCTTAATCCAACGGCTGTGGGCGCTCGCTTTTAAAAGCATCCGCTCGACCATCCGCGCCCCATAGCGCAGTGGTCGAGCGCGCTATCGCGAGTGCTGGGCGCGAGTTTGAGCCTTGGAGAGGGGGTTGGAAGGCGCAGCGATTGGGCGGGGGTGGAGCGTCAGATGGAGATTGGACGGCCGCGTGCGCCCGATAGTGTCGACGCGCGATTGGACCCGCAATTGGACGCGCAATCAGACGCGCGAGATCGGACGGCTGAAAAGCGTTGGACGTGCGTGGACGTTGATGAGTGGGCAGCCGAGGAGGCGCACATGGGCACGGAAGATATGCCCACGTTGGGGCTTTAGTGACGGATTTATCCGTCACTAAAGACCCCTTATTTATTGTTTTGAAGTTGTAATGTCCATTTTGCCCCCACTCCTTGCAACTATAAAAGGAGACCCCCTCCATACGAAATTCTCATCCCTTCTTTCTCCTCTCTACCCCTCCAAAGCTCAAAAGAAGCTTGTCCCACACCCGGGATGCTTCTTGCGAGATAAAGTCCAATTTTCGTTCCCCTTCGAAAGTGGATCCCGTGACGACGATGGCGTGCTGCTCCGTTCCCGTTCTTATGCTTCGTTCTCCTTCGTCCTGCTTCGTTCTCCTTCGTCCAGGCGTCGTCCCATCCGGCTCGTCCTCCAAGCAATCGTCGAGGAGGATAACTTCTCTCTCCCTTTCTTATTTACAGCTTTTCTAGTGTAGAATTTTCCTGCTTTATAGTGTAATTGATTTTCCGCTTTCTAGTGTAACTTTTATTTAGTTTGATTATATAAACAATTGAAATATTGAATGCATGTTCTCTTTCTCTCTCTCTCTCTCTCTTTCTTTTAGTCTGATAGCTCCATTGTAATTATATTGCCTTACTTATCAAAAATCCTAAAAAAAAATATAATTGCGAATATAGATTAACGTAGCCTCCCTGTGTTCGACCCGGAATTCTTTTCGGTATAAATTTTATTTGTTGAACACGAATTCTTCGCCTTCAAACTACAACGATAGGTTTTCCAAAACCAAACACGTAAGTGTAGCGTTCGAAAACCGTTCAACACCGCGCCTATTTAAGCAAGCCTAGATCCCTCCGCTTCGGGCAAGCTTGTTTTGGTCGAAGAATTCCCCTAAATTTCGTCTCCTCCTCCTCCAGCCATCTGCCCGCAGGCTTCAGCGACTCTCTCCTCCCTCCTCTCATCACTCTGCCACCGTACCAGTGGCAGAGTCCTCTCCACCGTGCTCCTCCGCATTGCGCCGTACCCGCGCGAGCCTCTCCGACCCCTTCTTCGTCGCCGCCTCTCCATCTCATGGCTTTCGTCTCCGACGACGGCAAACACGCGTCGCTCGCCCTTCGCCTCCCCCCTTCGTCCAAAGACCCACAGGTAAGCTCCTCTCTCCCTACCTTTCATTTTCCCCCACTTTATTTCTATTTTCATGCCTTGACTGCCACTGACCACTACCATTGTTCCCACCTTCGACCAGATCACCGGCGAGGTGTTCTCGCCGCTCCATGCCTCCATCCACCTCGCCAACCACCCTACAACCTCCGGCATGCCTCACTGACCATAAACCCTCTTCCCATTCATCATGACACACCCCCAAAAGGACCCTCTATCACACCCACTTACACAGCCATAGTAAGCCCTAGGCATGCTCACACAGGCATTTCCACGCCACCCTGACCACTGCAGCACACTCGTCGTACCTCGGCAAAGCTTCCCATGTGTTCTGACGAGGTCGCAAGGCCATTTTCCTGTTGACAGGTGTCGACCCCCTCTCCGCCATTCATGCTTGAGCGAGCTTGCTTGTTGCTTTGCCCCAGGCTGCTGCGCTCCAGGCGAACGAGTCCAGGCGGTGCGGGATGGTCTTGTGCACGCATCCATACAAGTGAGAGGCCTGAAGAGGAATCACCACAGCAGCAATTGGGCAAAGTTCTTCCCTGCGGGCGCGCAAAGAAGCGGGTGGGACATTTAGTCCCACCTTGGAAACTCAGGCATGCGGTAAGTGCTTTTTATTATTTTTGTGCTTTTAGCTCTTCGCCTCCAGTACACGGGGTGAGGTCCCTCGCTGTAACGACCCGATTCCTGAGTCCCTACGAGACACGAGAACTGGACCGACTCGACTAATCCCAAGACCTAGTCCTCCAACAAGGAAGTAACCAAAAGAGCAGTAAAATAAACCACATTCAACATGAAATATAACTAGCAGTAACAAAATACAGCAGTAAGAAAAAGAACTACTACAGCATGTACCACGACAACAGTAGAACAACATTTAACATAACATGAACTACAAGTAAAGAAAAGTACAAAGAGTAACAAGAACTACTCACTACAGTGGAACAAAAAGGGCACAAAAGAACAGTGGTAACTCTACTGGACCCTACTCGGCCCAACGTCCTCTGCAGCCGCTGACCCTGGCTGCTCAACACCTGGTCCTGAAAAGTAATGAGTGTAACACGTCAGCGAAACGCTGAGTAGAGTGGAAGCTAAATTAAAGAAGCAGTAAAGTGTACAGAAGCTGTTTTATTTTCTTTCTTCCTTTATTTACGTCTTTCTATTGTTTCACAATCTATCTACTTCTCAGATCCTTCACTTGATCTCGAATGTTCCTCGTGGGAACGATCTTGATTGCAGTCTTTTCTGAACAGTAGAAGTAACATGTGGTGCTCTCCTGGTCGGGAGAGTCCCTCGTGGTGATCCTACTCTCAGTCAACCACCCCAAGGTCACTGACAGATGTAACGGTGACTATGGCACGTGCGGTAAATGCACGGGTAGCTAACCCACACTGGCACGCGGTCAATCGTTTCCGTTAACGGGTGCGCCCAAAGCATAGCATGGAACCAGTATAGGGCAGAGCCCTCTTAGTAACAGGGGTCCAACCCCTCCACAGAAACCAAACAGGGGTCTTGCCCCTCTATAGTCCGTGCACCCTCGCCTGACTACCCTGGTTTGCCCAGCGGGCCTAACAAGTCGGTGTAGGTGAGCTAGCAGAACCCCGGGGCCCGTGGGGTAGCTAGTACTCACTCTACACTAGTAGCTCTCCTCGGTACTGTGTACACGAGGGCCAAAAAGTCGGCACAAAGTGGCCAGACCTAACCCCGGGTCCCTGGGGCGGCTGGCTCCGCTCTGCACTAAGCAGGAAACAGGTGCTTCCCCTGGCACTACGTACCCAAGAGACAACGCACCTCCACATCTTTCCTTCTCAGTTCCATTTCATTCTCTTTCCAGGAGTTCTACTCCTAACTCCCTGTAGGGTTCCAGCTCTTTTAACTCAGCACATTCAGGTTTCACCCTTTCAGTTTCACGTTCATACAACCCATATTCTCAAACATGTTCATTTATTCATAACAGGCAGCTGTTAAAATCAATTTACATGCAGCTATTATTTCCTTCCCACAGTTTCCAAGACTGCAATATCTATATTCATTTCACTAGTTTTCCAGTCCTAGGATTCATGCCGTACCCTAGGATCTATCATTCAATCTAGTTTTCCAGCCCTAGGATTCATGCAATACCCTAGGATCTATCATTCAATCTGGTTTCTTATTCCTAGGATTCATGCAATGCCCTAGGTTCTATTAATTGTTCCATAATTGTAACAAATTATGTTAATAATCTCTAAAGCCACTCTACCAGCTACAACGGAAGTACTGGGGGCGTGGTCGGAAATCCCGCACACCTCCGCAACCCCCGAGACTGCAATGGAACGGCGTCGTAACACAAGGATCAAGCACAAGGAATTTCTCAGAACAGTATATAATTACTGTAAACGGGTAGAGGATCTTATTCCGAAAAGAACGCAACTCGAAATGCGGAAAACGGACTCCGAACGGGCCCTAAACAGGTCGAAAACGACGAAACAGTCCAAAATCAGACATCTGGAACCTCTTCTAGGCATCTTAAAATGTGGGTCAGATGGTACCTTTGTTCTACGTAGTCTCTCAGACGTCCAGAAGCCTCCGCCTAGTTCCCAGACGTCCGATGGTCACCTCGGACGTCTGGAAGTCCTTCCCATCGTCTGGCACTGTGGCCAGACGTCTGATTCGCGTTGGATGCGAATCTCGGAGCTTGCACGTACCACTCCTCGCTCTCAGTACGAACGGTCGCAGAAAAGGAAGAAGGATGAAAATAACTTACTTGCCAGACGTCTGGACAGTCCTCTAGACGTCTTCACCGTCGTTTGGTTGGAAGCCCAGACATCTGATTCTGGAAAAATTTCCAGAATCAGAGTTCGACTCGACCTCCGCCCGCGATTCACGGCCGTGCCACGCCTCGTCCGCCTGCTACTCGAGCTGCAGCAGCCCTCCAGCGTCACTCCGCGCTCGCTGCTCCCCCGTCGGCTGGCTCCAGCTGCCCCGGCAAGCTCGAGACCTCACGGACGAGCGTCTCCTCCCTCGCGCAACGCCTCCTCCCGCACTCCCGCCGTGGTTGCCGCTGCCGCTGCTCGCTCACTCTCGCACTGGCTGGAAGAAGAAGAAGGGAGCGGAGGAGATGAGAGTGAGGGAGAGGGTGAGGCCCCTTTTAAAGCCGCGCGGGGAGAGAGAGCGAGAGAGAGGGGTGCAGTCTGTGCCTGCAGGAGGAGAGAGAAAAAGAGGGGCATCTGCAGGTCTGCGCGCACAGGCGCGCAGACGAAATCCACCGCGTCGCAGAAATCAAATCCCAGACGTCTGGAAGGGGTTCCAGACGTTTGGTCAGATGTCTGGGCCACCTCCCAGACATCTTAAAAGACGTCTTGAAGCCGCGTTCGTAACACTCGCCCACATACGCCCGCCTCGTCCATGACCACTCCTACATTGAACTGGCTAACCTGTTTACTTGCACTCCTCACGCACCACCAACGCTAGTGCGCCTGGACCCGGGCGTGCGTAACCCGACCCGTATACCCGATTGTCTGGCTCTGAGAGAGTGAAGAGAGAAAAAGAGAGAGAGCGACGCGGGGGAGGGTAGGGGTAGGTTTTGCTTCGCTCTGTGAAGGGAAATAAGGAGAAGGAAGAGGCAGCTGTGAAGAAGGAGTTGTGGAAAGAAGCTGAACGTAGGAGCTGCTAAGGTAGAAGAAGGTGCTGCTGAAGAGGAAGAGTTGAAGTCAGGAGCGGCAAAGAAGAGGGAGAAGGAAGGACTTAGCCGCAAAAATTAGAAAGAGAGAAGGAAACAAGAAGAAAGAACAGAAGAGCAAGTAGCCGCGGAAGAAGAAGAAAGAGGAAGGAAACTGCAGAGGCCAAGGAAGAAGCTGAAGACGCAGCCAAAGCTCAAGGCACAGAAAGGAAGAGGAAGAAGGAGCTACAGTAGAGAAGAAAGAAGAAGAAGAAGCCAAAGAAGGCTGAAGAAGCATAGCCGCAAAGAAGAAGAAAGAAGAGAGAAAGAGAAGGCCAAAAATCACTGTAGCAAAACCCTTTTTCAGACGTCTGATTTCTCATCAGACGTCCAATTTTTGGGCATTAGTTCTTCATTTGAAATTACTTCTTAATTGTGATTGGTCATTGCTTTTCTGTATTAAATTGAAAGTTGTGCTCTTAAGTTTCTAAAATACCAAATTGCTCCATGAGTTCGACCTCGGAATATTTTGAATTTCGAGTAAATAAAAATCGATAATTGTTTATACGACGATTTCAAATTGTACTACAACGAATATCTTTTCAAAACACGATCTCATCGCGTAAAGTAATTATTTTTGGTGCCGTTGCCGGGGAGCAACGACCATTTTAGAAGCATTAATCATAACTTCTGATCCAATACTGACTTAATCTCTCTCTTTTGTTATGTTTGTTATAGGAAAGCCAAGGAAAGAAAAGCAGCCGCACAACAACCACACCAAAAAACAGGTAAACTCTTATTAGCCCTCTCTCTTAATCCCCTCAAAATCCAAAAAGGAAAAACAAAGAAAAATCAATCTAGGGCTACCTATTCCTATATTTAGTAAGTCACAAAAGTTGCTTGATTTTTAATTTCAACACATTTTTGATTAAACATCCACTTAAGGTAACTAGGGCTAAGACCTTCTTGATTGAGCCCTAGGTACTAATTTGTGAGGCAACTAAATTGGACCAAATAGAGCCAACTTAAGGATTACAAGCTAGGGTTTTAGAGACACATCTTTTTCTAAGGAAAGAAGCAAAAATTTCAAAAAGAGGTGTGTCTAGGCCTTGTTTGAAAAGACATATCCAAGAGAAACCCTAACTAAATAAGGCTCTTAATCTACTTGAACCCTAAAAGCAAGGACCTAAAAGCTCTCAAAGGAACAAAGAGGTGAAGTTGATCCTTTGGGTCAACCAACCTTTAAATTAGGTCACTTTGCACTCAAAAGGCTTAAAGTTTAAGTGGAACCCTAAGCACCTTGATCTTAACTAAAAGAGGTAGACTTAAGAGGTCAAAGTCCCCATTTTGGTCTACTTGGAATCTTAGTGACAAGAGAGGTCGGGTGGGGGAAACCCTGCAACTCGTGGGGAAGCTCTACCGTGTAGGGGTCTTCGCGGGACTCTCCCTCTCTGGCTCCCTAGGTAATTCTCAGGTGGACGACCTTCTGATCCAAGGGTATCATCCACCCTGAACCTCTATAGTCACCTAACATATTTTGGATGTCTTGATTGGGTCCAGCACATTCTGATCTTATCCAATCCTTCGGTGTATGTTTGGTAGGATGTCCTTAAAACCTCCTTTAGAAATCCACTCTCCCCGAGGCCAAGCCTTGATACCCTTGTTTCTGCAGCAACCCCACCACATAGATCTTTCCTTTGATTCAGAACCAAGTTCTCCTTCTTCTTCCATCATGGCACAACTTGATTCTACATCAAAATTCTGATTCTACATCTTGATTTCACCACCTGATCCAATTATGCAGCCTAGTTACTTAGGATTACCCTTCAAGAAACCTGAATCATAAATATCCATGAGAGATAAGATGATTGAGTATGCCCTTGAGTTTTATGAAATTAAATATAAACCCTCAACACCAATAGAAGAAATTCAGGTTGATGTCCTAACAACCACAACCTTCATCATAAACTGTGCCCAAATTCTGTTGACAGAAGCCACAAAAGGATCAACCCGAGACATGCTCATAACAGGATACATTGAGATAGAAAAATAACACAATTCTGAATACCTTCAATGCATGACAAATCCTGTACTTTAGGAACAACACCAAGATGCTCTTGAAAAATGGGAGGAGATGATGAGATTACTGAAACAAACTATCGACCAGAAATACCCATATATGCCACAAACAGGGGATGAAACATCTTGGGGTAGTATTGAAGATCAATTCGGTTTCCCAGATCTCGGGATTGAGGCATAGAGTGGTTGTGGATTCCCAACCCAGATAGAAGACAACATGCCTAATATTGAATTAGGTTGGGAAATTGCAGGGGAACACAATGTTGAGCTAACCTTAGACCATGAATCACCAATCTTAGAATTCCAAGACTCCCGTAATAATGAGATTAGAACTAAACCTCTTGAGGGTGTAAAACCTGCCCCTTATTCTGATAAGGTGACCCTCGAAGGTTACTTGGACTTAGATACTAGTAATTCCACCTACATCCTAAGCCTAGAATCTGGATCTAAAACTTATTGGGAAGATTACGAGGCCCTGTATGATGAAGATCAAATTTTCAAAAAAGAGTATGATTCCGGGCCTCTATTTGATAAATATCCCTCTCCAACATCCTCAGGAAATCAGATCGATTTTCCGGAATTCATGCTAATTTACGATACAGAAATCAAGTTGGACGAGTGGGGTTTCAATTGGGTCTGTCCTACCAACTTGAAACTTGAGCCTAGTAAGAACACCTTTTTAGGCTCAGAATTGACATATAGGCTGGACCCTAGTCAGGATGCTGAATCCACATCATGTGATTTATTCTGTGGAATTCATGATCTTGAATCTCATTCAGAACTTGATTTTTGCAAACTCTTCGACGATTTCGAATCTGACTATAATTTCGGAGAGACTTTGCTTCCTGAATACACCAAACCCATCTACGACCTTAGCTCACATGACTCATTCTCTGACTCTGATTCTGAGGTCCCAGTTCCCGAGATCATTGATTTCAGTTCAGGTTCTAGTGACATGGAATCATTTCTTTTCGATCCTCAGGAACCAAAACTAGAAAATGCCGAGAGTAATTGTAACCCAGAATTTGAATCTTTTTTCAATTCAGATTTCCCTCATCCTATAGATACTCACCAGGCATTCACTTTTGAATTTGAAAGCTACTATGAGGACTCTCTATAGGAGGCCACCTGTCATTCATTTCTAGAAGAGCCCTCATACACAATTCTCATTGAAGCCACCTCTTCCACACATACAGAACTGATCAAAACCCATTTTCAACCCCAACCTACAACCGGACTCAATTTCTATTCTAATTCCCCTCTTACTGAGCCAATTGCAGACAATTCAACTCCACATCTATACCGGGTTTCGGACATTGATCAGACTGAAGACCATGCTCCATCATTCTTTGATCATCCTCGTAGGGTTTCCGTGTCATTCACTAATTATTTTACGGATCCCTACTCTGACCAGGCTGATTTGACTCAGCCAAACCCCGTATTCACACTTCCACATCCATCCAAGCTTCATAGTATATGGTGGGTTCCACACCTCTTGATCTACATTTATCAACCCACCAGATTGATTGGGTTCGGGCTGCATCATCATCCTACTAATCTGAACAAGCACCTGGTTGGACCAACCAGGCACTTGATCAAGGTGCTTATTATACAAAACTCCACTTATTTGACCATTCCCTCTCCATCCCATTTCTTGCTCGGCTGAAGGCGTCGAATTTAGTGCTTAACGGGAGGCAACCCGTCATTCTCTGAAAAACCTGAAACCTTTCTTGACATTTCCATGCTGAATTCATATTGCACTTTAGGGTTCATCCATTAGAACTGTCGACTCCACCTCTGGTACACGTGCCACAGCTTGAAATCATCCATAACTATCATTCTCGACCCATTCACCCACCTGATAAATCCTGTTCTAAGTCCCTGGATCCAACACTGTTTCACACCCTTCTTTTACAATGAGGATATTTGCAAAACTTAGGCATGGGGGGGGTGGTAAAGTGCAAACATATAGAAATGAAGAAAAGGCAGAAGGATTCTCACAAAAAAATCACATTTGTCAAAAACACAAAAAAAAAATTGAGAAAAAGAATAAAAAACTGAGAAGAGGAGGGAAAATTTTTGTGAGCTATACAAAACAGGAAGAGGAAAAAGAGCAAAATGCTAAAAAAGGAGCACAAAATGAAAAAGAAAGAGATAGTCATTAGTAATAGACTAAGGGATTATCTAAAGTTCTAGACCACATCAAGAAAAGTAAAGAAAAAGTGCTAAAGAGACACAAAGAGATTAGTAGGAATGCTGACCTTAGGCCTTTTTGGCTAGACTCTTAGTACCTGCTAAGATCTGGATATTCCTCAAGAGGTTGAGGAAAATGCAAAGCTTAAGTATTAAGTTTAAGGCTTAGGGAGTATTCGACCTCGTTAACTGACCTTCGGTTTGCGGGACTCAATAACCTAAGCACTCCAATCCACACACAGTCTGGTTCAGTGCGCATAACAATCAAAATCATGCAAAAAGCATTGTAACGTTCTGAAAATGCTGCCTAGATTAGGAGCGACCGATCAACACAAGTTGATTTAGACGAGTTCCCAACTCGGAGAGGTGGGAAATTCCCCTCAAAGATGTGTAACAACATATCGTCTCCTCGGTGCTTGTCTCTTAGGATATTTACATATCCTATCGGGAGCATATAAGCACTCTATTGGTTTAGATACCATGGGTGGCATTATCACGAAATGTCAATCGCTAGGGTCTGAATTCAGCCACAGAACGCCATGGGCGGGATTATCTCAAAATCTCGAAAACCAGGGTTCTGGGTGTTACCATAGGTGGTGCTATCACGAAGCATCGATTGCCAGAGACCTTTGAGGATTGATGATGGGGACGAGGAATCTGATACAGATCGTGTTGAGAATTCAATCCGAAGCTAGAATTAAAAAGTAAAGAGAGAGAAAACTCCCCAAACAAATAAGTCCTCTGTCTCTCTCTTACAAAAATGCACTGCAAATTGAATCAAGGCTAAATATGTCTCAAGCACGGGTGCTTTAACCATGAAGTCCAAAAAACCTTAGGGTAGTTCCTGCGAGCCTTAAAAACCTTCGCGGAAGACCGAGGCTAAAGCTGGACAGGTCCGGATCTTGGTTGGTACTAGAGTACCTCTAGGCCTATTGTCGGCATTCTGACCTAATCACAGAAGAAAAAGCACTTATCATAACTAGTGAAAGAAATTCATGGTCTAGAATAGAGGTTAAAACCTTAAATTTTTGCTAAGGGACTTGCAAAAGCTAGGCATGGGGGTATGATGAGATCCTTATCATGTGTCCTAACTAGCATATTTTGACCTAATAAAGTGAACAAAAGCTTTTACATAACCAAGAGAATGACCTAATTCAAGGGATCATTAATCTGGGAAGAAAACAAGAAACAAAGGGTACAACTGTAATATTACTAGTACAGTTCATCAACGGGATTTCCAGGGTCTAGACATAGGTCAATTGGACTTAATAAGAGAAAAAGTGGGATGGTTCAGTCAGATAAGGATTATTGTGAAATTTAAGAATTAAATGACATTCTGTAATCCTAAAATAAATCCACTTAAATTCACAAGGTTCCAGGTGGGATAAAAATCAACTAAACCCTCTAAAATTTATGAAAAAATATCCCCTAGGGTTTATAACCTTCAATTTGGCCTTTGGAACCTGTTTTGACCTAGATTGGGGATCAAGCCTAATATTTGACCAAATTTGGGTTTTTATGCAAAATGTCCAGTCAAATGAGGTCAAACCTTAAATCCAACTACTCCATCTGATTCCTTAGGTTCAAATTAGGTTTGTACCAAATTTTGGACCTAAGGGAAGGTCATCTTGGCCTACTTTGCAAAATGGTTCACCCAATTACATCCTGACCCTTAACTTTTGAAAACCCTTGCAAAAACCCCCTCAACTTTTTGTCACTTTCTTTATTTAGGTCCCTCTGCCATTGCAGCAGGGACCCACACCTCCAGCGAGGTTTCGAGGTTGTTTTTCTCTTCGTTTCCCCAAGGGGCAGCTCCCATATTTGAAAGGGGAGCTCTCTGCGAAACCCCCTACCACATGAGTAGCTCCCCATGCCTTGAATCGCCCCATACCTCTTGTGCGAGCGCTCGAGAGGTATGGGTCTCACTCCGGCCATACCTCCGGTGATGACTTCTGGCCGTTTCCTTGCGATTCTCCCTCTACCCGTGCCTATTTAAGCAAGCCCAGATCCCTCTGCTTTGGGCAAGCCTGTTTTGGTCGAAGAATTCCCCTGAATTTCGTCTCCTCCTCCTCCAGCCATCTGCCCGCAGGCTCCGGTGACTCTCTCCTCCCTCCTCTCGTCACTCTGCCACCATACCAATGGCAAAGTCCTCTCTGCCATGCTCCTCTGCACTGCGTCGTACCTGCGTGAGCCTCTTCGACCCCTTCATCGTCACTGCCTCTCCATCTCAGGGCTTTCATCTCCGACAACGGCAAACACGTACCGCTCGCCCTCTGCCTCCCACCTTCGTCTAGAGATCCATAGATAAGCTCCTCTCTCCCTATCTTTCATTTTCCCCCACTTTATTTCTATTTTCATGCCTCGACTGCCACTGACCACCACCATTGTTCCCACCTATGACTAGATCACCGGCAAGGTGTTCCCGCTGCTCCACACCTCCATCCACCTCGCCAACCACCCTATGACCTCCGCCATGCCTCACTGACCATAAACCCTTTTCCCATTCATCGCGACACGCCCCCAAAAGTACCCCCGAACACACCCACTTACACAGCCACAGTAAGCCTTAGGCACGCTCACACAGGCATTCCCACACCACCCCGACCACTGCAGCACACTTGCCGTACCTCGGCGAAGCTTCCCATGTGTTCTGACGAGGCTGCAAGGCCATTTTCCTGTTGACAGGTGTCGACCCCCTCTTCGCCATTGAAGCTCGAGCGAGCTTGCTTGCTGCTTCGCCCCAGGCTACTGCGCTCTAGGCGAACGAGTCCAGGAGGTGCGGGATGGTCTCGCGCACGCATCAGACAAGTGAGAGGCCTAAAGAGGAATCACCACAACAGCAATTGGGTGAAGTTCTTCCCTGCCTGTGCGCAAAGAAGCGGGTGGGACATTTAGTCCCACCTTGGAAACTCAGGCTCGCGGTAAGTGCTTTTTATTATTTTTGTGCTTTTAACTCTTCGCCTCCAGTACACGGGGTGAGGTCCCTCGCCCACATACGCCCGCCTCGTCTGCGACCACTCCTACGCGGACTTGGCTGACCCGTTTACCCTACACTCCTCTTGCACCACCCATGCTGGTGCGCCTGGACCCGGGAGCGCGTAACCTGACCCGTATACCCGATTATCTGGCTCTGAGAGAGCGAAGGGAGATAGAGAGAGAGTGACGCAGGGGACGGTAGGGGTAGGTTTTGCTTCACTCTGTGCAGGGAAAGAAGGAGAAGGAAGAGGCAGCTGTGAAGAAGGAGTTGCGGAAGGAAGCTGAAGGTAGGAGCAGCTAAGGGAGAAGAAGGTGCTGCTGAAGAGGTAGAGTTGAAGTCAGGAGCGGCAAAGAAGAAGGAGAAGGAAGGACTTAGCCGCAAAAATCAGAAAGAGAGAAGGAAACAAGAAGAAAGAACAGAAGAGCAAGCAGCCGCGGAAGAAGAAGAAAGAGGAAGGAAACTGCAGAGGCCAAGGAAGAAGCTGAAGATGCAGCCAAAGCTAAAGGCACAGAAAGGAAGAGGAAGAAGGAGCTGCAGTAGAGAAGAAAGAAGAAGAAGAAGCCAAAGAAGGCTGAAGAAGCACAACCACAGAGGAGAAGAAGAAAGAAGAGAGAAAGAGAAGGCCAAAAATCACTGTAGCAAAACCCTTTTTAAGACGTTTGATTTCTCATCAGACGTCCAATTTTTAGGCATTAGTTCTTCATTTGAAATTACTTCTTAATTGTGATTGGTCATTGCTTTTCTGTATTAAATTGAAAGTTGTGCTCTTAAGTTTCTAAAATACCAAATTACTCCCTGAGTTCAACCTCAGAATATTTTGAATTTCGAGTAAATAAAAATCGATAATTGTTTATACGACGATTTCAAATTGTACTGCAACGAATATCTTTTTAAAACATGATCTCGTCGCGTAAAGCAATTAGCAGGCTTAGGTCTCTAATTTACAGCTCGACTCAACCCAAGCCGACCCGTAAATCATTAATATTTAAAATCAAGAACTCCAAGAGTCTTAACTTGGAACTCTAACAATCCTAATTCCATTCGTTGGATGCTAAATTTTCCATATATCTAACCATTTTCTTGCTTCCCCAAAATCTTCACCCCTCTCCAAGTACCATATGAGACGTCTAATAACCATCATCTAAAATTATGAACCATATCTATTTAACCTGAGATACGAGAACCACCTATTGGATCAACAACCACCATCCAACTCTTTCACCGTCTATTCCTTTATCTTATTTTTTTTTAATTATGAATCACGGACCTTTAGTATACTTGTATAAGCACATTCAATCAGGGAAAAATATGGGGTAATATACTTAATAGTTAACATAGTATGAAGTAATAGATTGGAAGACGTTAATCGAGATTGAGGATTGAACTGCTAGCATAATAGCATAGGATTACTTATATTCTTCCTAAATTCCATGTAATTTATAAACTTTTCTAGGATGTATTTTCATAGAGGATTAATACTTTAGAAACTTTAGCAGTTTATTGTTTATGTGAATGATGAACCTTCATGTCTTTTATGACATTTTAACTAAAGTAAATTTGGTTCTTATTGTTTCTTTTACTTATGGTATTTTTTTTAGCATGGTTATGCTTATATTTTCGATCATTTGTATTGTATCATTATCCATGTTTGTATTTAAAACTTTAAAGTACTTTATATTTGACCCATGGGTCAGCTCAGGCCCACTCGATCCTCAAAAATAGGGTTTGGGCCCAGCTTATAGGTCCATGGGTCGACCCGACTAGGGCTTAGACCAAGGCTTTTGAAAGTTTGTCCCGGTTGACTTGGCCCATGGCCCACTTGACCCAACCCATGGCCAGGTCTATGCCTACACTTCAAGCCAATTGAAGCTACACAAGAAAAATTACCCCAACTCATGATCTCGAGTTGGCAGCCATTGTCTTTGCTTTGAAGATCTGGTAGTACTAGTATGGTGAGACCTTTGAGATGCATACTAACCATAAGAACCTGAAGTTTTTGTTCGACCAAAAGGAGCTAAATCAGTGGTAGCATCGTTGGATGGAACTACTGAAAGACTGCGACTACTTCATTATGTGTCATCCAAGTAAGGGAAATGTGGTGGCTGATGCTCTTAGTAGAAAGCTACCAGCGAGCCTGACTATACTCTAGGCACAGCAGTAGGGCAGATGACGGAGGTGGCATGTTGGAGGCCACAATTGTTTCATGGACACTTGGGGACCTTGACAGTTTTGAGGAGGTTATGTATTGAATAGGTAGATCATGTGATTAGTGGTTAGATGGTTGACTCAGAGTTGCAGGAGATTCGTGACTAGATCTTGGCAGGTGATCCAAGTGACTTCACATTTACTAATAGAGTCCTAAGGCTGTGTGGTCAATTGTGTGTTCCTTGTGATGACGCTTTACGCAGAGAGCTACTTATAGAGGCCCACTGTAGCATACTTACCATTCATACAGGCAACACAAAGATGTACTACGACTTGAAGAGAGTTTTAGTGGCATGGTATGAAAGACATTGGTGAGTTCATGAAGTAGTGTTTGACCCGCCAACAAGTGAAGGTAGAACACCAGAGGCACAACCTCTCCTCATATCGGAATGGAAGTGGGAGAGCACTTTTATGGATTATATGGTTGGATTTCCATTGATAGAGAGAGAACACAATACTACATGGGTGATAGTTGATTGGTTGATAAAGTCTGCACGTTTCTTGCCAATCAAGATGTATGGGCTGTCTTAGTTAGTAGAGTTATACATCAGGGAGATTGTGAGACTTCATGGTGTCCCTAAAGTGATCGTTTCTAACAGAGACTCCTGTTTTACTTCACAATTTTGGGAGGAATTTTAGTAGGTCTTGGGGACTCGGCTTCAATTTGGTGTAACATATCAAGGTTCTAAATGCTGATTTCAATGTCATTTCGATAAATTTCTAAGTGTACATTTCTGAGGCACGTCGAGGGCTTGTCGTGGAAATACCCATATTTTGACAGCAAATTTTTGATGATTTCAATGCCCTGAAAATAGTCAATTTTAGAGACATGTCGATGTATGTCGACAAAAATGACATCTCTTCATCTTTTTCCCTCTCCTCTCATCACTTCATCTTCCCCATTGTAACTCACCCCTTACTCCACCACCAACAGACCCTCCACCTTGGACCCTCTCCCCTCTCTTCTGTGTGACCCAACAGAGACCCACCACCTCTAATCCTTCCTTGTGAAGCACGAACCACAGTGCCACCACCATCGAAGTAACCAAACCCACCACTCTGGTCGCTGCAGCAATAGACAATAGCTACACCTGCGCACAAGAGTAGAGCAACAACCAACAAGTAGTAGCATGCCTTGAAACAGTCGTGCCAATTGACATATCATTGAAATAGTCAACATGGTCAAATTTGTCAACATAATGCCAACACTCCTGTAATTCCATACCCGTTCCATGTTGATGTGGTCCTTCGCCCAAAACCTCCCATTTCGCCGACATGCGGACGACATCTTGATACTTCTATTAGAATGATTAGGATTGTGAATTCAGGTGTTAGAAAAACTTGATAAACACTTAAAACATTAATCCTATCAAAAATATATTTAACATTGAATCCTATGATCGATCAATTTAACTCTATAAAATATGTAGATCAAACAATTAGAGAATTAGTTAATCTATCATAAACTCATGGATCTACAAATGTAAAACCCACAAAATGATCCAAAGCTAATGATTGTAGCTTAAATTTAGCTTAGGGAATAAGAAATAAATATTATTTAACTTTAGATAAGCTAAATAACTTTAAAGATTTAACAAATAGAGAGAAAAACTTGCAAGAGTTCTTACCACTCCAACAAGCATGAGAGAACAATTAATAATGGGCAGAAATGGGCTATCGAGTTGCTTATGTCAACATTAAATTTTGGTAATAGCCTAAGAATCGTTTTTAGTACCGTCCATTTTGTCGATAGCCTTGATATATTATTTTGATATTTGGCAAACTATCACTGACACTCTTGCATCTAGACATTACATGTATGTCGATATGACTTCACATACATCAGAAAAAGGCCATTTCATCGGCATGTCATGGGCACAGCATGGGCATTCATACCACTACGACATATCACCCATAGAGCGATGACCAGACGAAGCATACCATATAGACGCTACAGGATTTGCTATAGGCATGCATCTTAGAGTGGAAAGGCTCTTGGGAAGATCACCCTTACTGGTCAAGTTTACCTATAATAATAGCTACCAGTCCAACATCGATATGGCCCCCTACAAGGCATTATATGGTAGGAAATGAATGCTCCCTCTCTACTATGTGGAGGTCAAAGTGAAATGGGAAGTGAGTCCCAGACTTGTTCACCAAAGCAAAGAGATTGTTGAGTAGATCCACAAGAAACTAGTCAGAATACAAAACCAACAGAAGAGTTATTGGACTGTAGGAAAAGAGACATTTAGTTTGACATTAGCAACTTTGTCTTCCTCAATGTATCACTCATGAAGGGAATACAGCAGTTCCGAGTAAACGGCAAGCTGACGTTGAGATTTGTGGGTTCCATTAAGATTCTAGAACAAGTTCATGATTAAACAACAATCATAGGTCCTAAAAGGCAAAAATTGGGGTAGAAATATAGCTAACATTATATATATTGCATTCATATTAGGCATCTCATGCATTTGCATCTCTTTACATAGTCTTACATATAACAATGTTTTTATGGACCCAATTTTGATATAATGCCTTTATCTTGTGAATATAGATCCACAGGTAATAAATGGAGGGCTAGAATCTAGAAAACGAATGCAGGAAGAACCAAATTGATGCAATGAAGACCAATGAAAATCCCTGTAGAAAAGAAGAAAGAACGAGGAGGAATTGAAATGTAAAGTGAAGAAGAGGAGAGGAGGACAAGAACCCAATTTCCTATCCATGAACCTAAAACCCAAGCCAACCCAAGCAAGAACCAAAAACTCTTTACCTAGTCCCCATTACCCAATTCCTAGGCCAATTGCCTGTTCCCACCTTTAATTTCCCTTTTTAGAACTCAATTGGGCTAAGTGGCTCTTGATTGGACTCCTACTAAGCCAATTAGGTGCACTTAGTCTTAATTAGGTCCAACCTAGATTCCCCTAAACCAGTTGAGTTCCTGGTATCAAGACCTTAGCCAATTAGCCGTCTTCACCTTCAATTTAATAGTTGGATTTCAATTAGGCTAAGTGATTTCTAATTGTATTACATGGTTCTCAATTAGGCTCACCCATCCTAATTGGGTTCACCTAATCTCAATTGGGTTCACCCTTATCATACACCCCCAACTAACCTTAACTTGTTCCCCCACTAACTTACTCTTATAGTGATCCTAAACCCTACCACACCTTAGCCTTGATAACTCATTTCAATTCCATTAAATTGGATCCACAAATTGTGGATCTAACCCACCATTTTCATAACCCCCAACACATAACTGATTGTTAGATCCCTCAACACAGTTAATTAAGTTATTTAGACTTAATTAATTGCATGAGAAAGTAACTTAGGTTAACTCAAATTAATGTCGTGATTGTAGTATAGGGTCAAGTTAACGTAACATTTTAGATTTTTATTTCTTTTTAACTGGTTGAGTCCAGGTTATTCACTGGGAGGTATAATAGTAAGCTTAATTAACCATTTAATTCCTAAGCATAATTAAGAATCAAATAATTAATTAGATTATAATTACAATATTTTAAACACATGAATATAGCACAAAAGATTAACAATTCAAAGCATGTAATATTCCATTAGAAAGAACATATTTACACATGTAATGTCATTAAGATTCAAGTAAACATGTCTATTACAACCATTACATCTAATTACAAGAGATTAAGGCAAGAAAAATTCTAATCAAATGAGTACAAATGCCTTATTACATCAATAAAGCTCAAAATAACAAGAGGAAACATGTTATAGCAATGAAAGCATAAATCTGACATCTTACAAGAAGATTGGACATCCTAAAGTAAAAATTAGAAGTCTAAAATGATGGAAAGACGTCTGATCATCTCTTTACATTTCTTTCTTTCAATTCTTAATTTCTTCAGCCCTTCTCTTCTTACTTCTTTTCTTTACTACAGCCTCGTTGCTCTCTTTCTCTCTTTTCCTTTACTCATCCTTTTTCTTTTCTTCCTCTTCCTAACCCTTAGCCATTTCTTTAACTTAACCTTATCTTCTTTACTGTGCTTAATGAATTCCACACTTAGCCATTTTCATGCCAACACTTAACTCATTTAATCTTCAATTATAAAAATTAATTTTTAATGGGTCGCCCAAGCTCATTCGAGGATACATAGCGCCCAATTGGGCGGGACCAGACCCTACTTGATCTAGGGCCTAGTTCTTAATTGGTGGATTTTTTCATATGTTCATCGATGCATAGTCTCCGACCCAGGCGCACGCCCACAGGCGCACGCACACACACACCCATGTGTAGGCACATGCATCGCACGCACCCACGCTATATCCGTTTCATTCCGCGCCCTGCGCTGACGACTGAAGCATCATATGCAGGAAATCATATTATACCAAGGCGGCACCTCAAAGATTATCGATGTGGGACTATCTGAGTCCACTCCAAGCCGATCCTCAAGACTCGATTCCGGCCGACTCCGTTGATGGTTTCGACTGAGCAAAAGCTCGATCGAAAGCCCTTGGTCTACTCTACATGATTGGAACACCAATTTGGTGTTTGGATTGCAATTAGTCCTTCGATTTGAAGGACGAAGAAGGGTTCACTCAGCCATTCATGGCCTGCAGAAGAAGAAATCAGCTCTTTTGACCTGCAGGAGAACTTTTGATCTCCAGATGAGGTCTAATCACCTTCAGCTGATGATTCCAGAGTAAATGAGCCAAGAAGAGAGCCCTGAACAGCTCCAAGAAGAGGTTTGGCTTCAGAGTTTTGTTCTGGAGCTTTGAAGCTTAGAATTGAGTTTTGATTAGGTTAGTAGAGAGCTAACAACCTCTGGCAGGGATTCCAACTACCTCTACAGGTTGTTGCGATACAGTTTAAGCAGATTAGGCACTTGAATCTCGCCTGTAACTCGAACAACTCAGTACTGGGTTCTAAAAAACCCAAACTGACCAGAGAATTGATTCACACTAAATCCTCAATAAAACTCAATCAAAATAACTCCAACTCTCTAAATCATCCCAGAAAGAATTTCAACGTTTTAATTCACAAAATTAAACACTTAATCCTTAAGTTGATCCTGGGGTTGACCAAGGTGGGCACAGAGTTGACTTTCTTGATTAAACAATCTCTGATCAAATTAAGCACCTGTATTGACTCAAATTATCCTCAGTAATCTGATGCATACCTTAAAATCAGGTTTGGACGACTCTAGAGATACTCTCAGGCATCGCCGCCTGAGAAGAAATGAATGTTTGTTCGATGGAAAATCCTAGAGGTTTTTAGATCAATAGAATGTCAAGGATGAATTAAACAAGTCTTACTCTTGCTTCTGAACCTAAATTTGAAGTTTGGAATCTCTTATAGTAGTCTCTCCAATTCCATCGGAGTTGGAGAGGACACAAATTGATACTGAGCTCCAGATGATAAAACAACAAAAGAAACATTGAGACATGATCGTTAAGCCTCAATGATGCATTCTGGAGCTTCTTGACACTTATCTAGGGCTGAAGTTCAAAAATGACTTGTCGGAGCTTGCTGGAGCTCCGGTGAGTCCACTTTTGATACACAGTGATAAAATCGCATCAAATTGGGTCATTACTGACCCATGGAGTTCCCTAGGGTCTAGACAGATCCTAAAAACTCCCTAATTGGCTCAAAGAATGATAAAAAACATAGGATTCATCATAGAATTCGACAGAACTTAGAATGCTTCCTCTCACTCAATTGAGTGAGGGAAAGTGTTCTAAGGGGTGAGGTGATGCCAGTGGATTAATTAATTAGGTGGTTAACTCATCTCTGAGCCGCCATTGACAGCGAGCTTAGAAATGAGGGAGAATTTAGGTGTTTCTAGTAGGAGGCTCTATAGGAGCAATTAATGGAATTACTAAGGTCCTTGGGTGTTAGGGGGGTGATGTAGGACCTTAATTGGGTGTGAGTCTAGCTCTGGACACTTCACCATGGACAGTGGAGTGTCCAGGTGTGTGAGTTAGTGTAGGTGATTTGGTGGACAATTAGGGTAAATTGGGGGTTGGGAAGGGTCCTAAGGTAATGTATAGGTGTTGGAAGACCCTATTGGAGGTGGAGAAGGCTCGATGAACTCCGCCATAGACAGCGGAGGTCACCGGTGACGGTGAGGTGTATTAGGCGGTATAGGTGATAATAGTGAGTGGAAGGAAGTAGAAATGGATCGTGGAGAGATAAGAAAAGTGGAACATTACCAGGAAGTGTGAACGAAGGCCCAATGAGGCCGAACTTGGCCTCGCCGGAGCCAGAGACGAAGCTACTGAAGCTAACTAAACTAAGCTAATTCTATCTAATTACCTAACTAAATCTACTCCTAAAAGTTAGGACTACTTACCTGACGAGGGAGGTGAGGGGTCTCGTCGTTGGCAGGGCGAAAGAGAGGAAGAGGTAGTGAGAGCGGCAGCATGTCCTCGACGGCCACGCTCGAGAAGGAGAACGAAGATGTCGAAGTTGCGGAAGAACCTACTGACCAGCTACGGTGAGGTGGAGAGGGGAAGGGAGCTGATCAAGCTCAAATTGTAGGGGTCGATGGACATTTATAGGTTGCGATGGCTGTGAAGGGGGCTGTGTCTGGATGAGAATACGTCTAGGTGCAGGGTAACCACTAGCGTCTTCTCCGATGCTGGTGAAGCTACCGTCGAGCCCTAATTAGGATTTCAAGATCATCTAGATCGTAGGATGGAATGAAAAGGGTGAGCGTAAGCTCCAACAGCTTGGCGAGGAAGGAAGGATGCTGGATGTGAGGTGATTGTGAGGTGTCTTCATCGCCACTCATCAGCCATTCAAGTGTGTGAAGAAGAAAAGAAGAGGAAGAAGATGATGCTCACAGGGACCAGTATGCAATAAAAGCTAAGGACTTAAATAAAATGAAAGGACTCAAATGCAATGAATTCTAGGGACTAAAATGTAAACAGAGGCCATTTAGGTTAATTTTAATTTAATTCTTTTCCAATTTTTTATATATAATTATAAATTAACTAAATATTATATTAAAGCCATGTATTCACATTTTGACTCATTTATTTATATTTATTTACTTATTAACTTAAGTTATTAAAGACTTAGGTCTTAACGTACACTTAAGTTAAATAAAGTATTAATTAGGTAACTAATTAATGGTATTTCGAGTCCATTTATTAATTAAATTATTAATAATATTGATTGAATGATAATTTAACATTTTTAACTTATTTTTAGGTCCTTTAATGATTTGTCCCTTATTCTATAGTTAACCCTTATATATGCACATTCCTAGCTAATTAGCTAGGGAAACTAGTTAATTAGGGGTAATTAGAAACCATGATGAGCCTCTCATCAATAACCCACCCAACTCAATGCATACCCCCCCCCCCCCCCCAATATAACACATGCACACACACCCAATCACATGACAACACCTCCCCCATCAATTCTCACAATTGTTTTTCCAACCCCATTTTCAAGTGACATTTTTTCTCCCCATCGCACAACCTCTTCCCATTTGTTTCTCCCCCATCACTTCTTTCATTTCCTTCCTCCCCTCTCCAATCTCCTCCATCGTACAACACCAGATCCCTTCCTCAATTAGGAAAGCCCTTTCTTCTCTGTGATTACACCAATCATTATCGAGCGAGCCACTATGATAGCTATAGAACTAAACTAAACTCAAAATAGTGTGAGTCTAAAGATCCTTACTTTATTCCTGCCTTACCGAGTATGAGTTCTTATTGATCCATTCGCATATCTCCTTCGCATTGTCACATCCTTGCCCATTATTTGACTCATTGACTGGCCAAGAGTTGACATGAATTAGCTTGGAGGTCATTTGCTCTAGCTCATTTGCATGGTTATCCTCTATTCTTCATATGTCCTTCTAGAGAATATCATCCCTACATCCACTAGCTCCTCCTCCTTTGTTATCATTTGATCATTGCAAGCTTCATATCGTCCCCTAAGAGCATCACCAAAAGCCATTATCAAGCATTTGGTTAATCCTTAGCTCCTCCTCCTCCTCCATGGCCACTTTGATCACCATCTTCCTCCTCCTCTCTCCATTAAGTCTCCTCTTTCCTTATATCATGACATCTCAATCCCCTTTTATAACTAAGTACCTATTCTCAAAAAGCCCAGTTGTTGATTGGTAGGAGGAGGTGGCATTGACAGTGCTAATTGCATTGCCCTTGCCCATTGGCCATGGTGGCTGTCCTAGATTTAGATGTCTAAGTCACTTAATCATCTAAATTGGTCAGGCAGGTGAATAATACTATGCCCTTATTGGTTGCAAGTTCGTTCACATTGAGGCATTTAACTATACTCCTCCAAACATCTAAAACAATGTGAACATGCTCATTTATCCAAATCTTTATCTTTTCTCTATATTTTTTCAACCTTTTTACTTTTCTTTCTTGGGGAAGTCTTAAATATTAATTTGCTAAGTTTTGGGGAAATAAAAACCTTAGTTATTACAATACCCTAGCATTATTTAACATAGAGGAAGAGTATATGGTAGCAACAGAGGGGATTAAAGAAGCTATGTTGCTAAAAGGGTTATTTGTAGTCTTATTCTTGGACAAAAGATGGTTGTTATTCATTATAATAGCCAAAGTGTCATTAATCTAATAGAAGACCATATGCATCATGAAAAGATAAAGTATATTGACGTTAGGTACCACTTCATCCATAAGGTCATTGTTGAAGGTGACATTTAGATGAAGATAGCCACAACAAATAATCCAATAGATATGATGAGAAAGCCATTACCATTAACCAAGTTTAAGGCTCGTATGGACTTGGTCAATTTGCACAACACTTGAAATGGCTAGATGGCAGAGAGATGAGGATTGCTATGAGTTTTATAGCAATTTGATGGAGTTCAAGTTAAGGTGAAGATTTGTTGATTATCTTGAATGCTTAGGTTTTGATTATGATCTGACCACATTTTTTGACTGGATCTTGGCTAAGGATTTTAGATCCAATTATACATATACTATGTGTGTGTGTGTTAGAGTTTCTTGGAGTGTTATCTCATTTTTTTTCTAAGAGAGTATCATCCTTGGCCTCTCTTAGGGTTTGCAACATAGGTTGTACTCTACATTCTTCTTTCTTTATATTGTAAAATCTCTCACTCTACTCATGGTTTCTCTCGTCTATTAGAGTGGTTTCCATGTAAACTTTTGTGTGTTGTGGTTGTGCTTAGTGATTATCGATTCACACAATTTCTCAACAGTTATAATGATTGAGCACTCTAGCCTCTTTTCTTTTGTGCTACTCATCCATAATATCTATTAAGCTCTGTGTCATAGTGGGTCTGCACATTGTAATTCTGTACTAAAGGAGGGGTGAATAGTGCGGGAAATAAAGTGCTATAGAATTTGGAAAATAAAAGTCAATCCCATAAATCAATCATGAAAAATGCACAATAGATTTTTAGGTGGAAACCCCGAGGGTAAAAATCACCTAGATCTCTCGACTTAGGATTTCCCGATCTACCAAGTAGATCAAATCCACTACCATATCACTCAAACGAGGTTGATACAACCTCAATTTACAACCACACTACTTTAACCGAGGGTAGTACCTCAAACCCCTCTTCTTCACAAAGAGGATTTTGTCCTGCGAAGAATACGTGAATTCGTCACGCAAATACCCAACCAATAAAATAGAAAAATAATAATCTCTAGAGCCACAAAATACAAATGAAAATGTAGCTATTATAGGCTTGAGAGCTTCCCTAAGATGGAAGTGTTACACAATTGCACCAACGAGCAAAACCCACCCTTCCCCCGCTCTCTGTCTCTTTCCTTCCTTCCTTCTCTTTCTCTCAAACTAGGCTTATCAGGTATTCGAGTCGCATAACCAGGTCTAGGGTTGCGGGCATGGGGTTGCAGTCGAGGAGTGAAGGATAGGCAGGTCAAGTCTATGTGCATGGGTGAAGGGGACCTCACCCCCAGTGTTCGAGGCGAATAGCCCCAATGACAAAACCACTTTATTCGCTGACGGGCGCTTGTATTCTCACGATGTGGGACTATCCCAACCCCTTATGCTTGTGCGCTCCTTCAAATGAAGACGCCTCCAATTGAGGTAACTGCAATCGCTGAAGCCTTCGATGGGGTCCTGGGAAGACACCTGGAGCGAAACCACATGTCCTGGGATGAATACCTACGCTTTCAACGTCGAAGAACTGAAGGCGGTGGTGGATCGCCAGTGGAAGACTTGAAATGAAGAATAAGGCCTCACAACCACATTAAAATAGCTTAGGACCTTCTCTGGATCGCAGCGAGTGTAATGGTAGTGGTTTCGTGGAGGATGGAGGTGTGTGGTGGTTGGACAAACTCGAAGATGAAGGTTGGTGATGGGTGTGTTTGGGGGCGGTCGTGAAAGCGTGGAATGGCGAATAAGAGGAGGGGTTTTATGCAAATGGTCAAGGTGGAGGTTTTGGAGTAGGTGGCGAGGTGTTTGAAGCGGCAGAGTGTGCGAAAGACCTCACCGGAGGGCAGCCAGAGATGAGGAAGAAGGTGGCTTGTGTATGAGTCGAGGGGTTCTTTTTGGATTTTAGGTAGAGATTTTAGATTCGCCCTACCAGGAGGGGGTGACGTAATAAATTGCGGAATTGAAAATAAACAATCTCACAAAAAATTCAATCACACAATGTGCACAAATAATTTTTAGGTGGAAACCCAAATCGGGTGAAAACCACCACCTAACCCTCTCGAGTTAGAATTTTCCGATCAACCAAGCTGATCAAACCCACTAAACGAATCACTTAAACGAGGGTGATTCAACCTCAATTACAACCACGCTACTTTATACGAGGGTAGCGTACCTCAAACCCCTTATCTTCACGAGAAGGATTTTGTCCCACGAAGGAGATGGGAATTCGCAAAGCGAATACCCAACCAAATAACAAAGATAAATAACAACAATCCTATAGAGCCAACAAAGTAATTTTTAACCTAAGCTTCTATAGGAATTAAGATGCTTCCCTTTGTAAGGAGTGCGTCGACGATGCGGATGTGTGAACTACACGACGGTGCAACGTCGCTCTCGTGAACTACGACGGGAGAGCAGGTGTGCAAATGCTTGATGCTCTCAAGATGTAGAACTTGAGCTTGGAGAGCAAGAGCTTTTCTTGGACACAAAAGAGTGGAAAGTATGTTGCTTGGGTGTGTCTTGTGTATCTAGGTGTGTCTTTGTGTGCAAGAGGTTCCTCTCTATTTATAGATGCCTTAGGAAAGCTTTGGAAGGCTTTGGAAAGCTTCCATAGTCGTTGGGAGCAAAGCCCAAGAGAATCAGGCCAAAATCAGGAACAATGATTGCACTGACAGGGTTATCAGACGTCTGATCCTGGCATCAGATGTGTGGAAGATCACTTTAAGATGTCTGGGAAAAACATCAGACATCTGATTTTAGGTGGGTTTCTTCCTAACTTGGATCAGATCTAAATAGGGTTCTAGTGTAAGTCCATCAGACGACATACAGGACGTCTGGCACTATGTCTGGACGTCTGGAAAGCTACTTTTTCGTGGGAATGGATTTCCAAGAGAGTGCAATGGCTAGAAAATCTCTGAGAAGAGATTTTGGGTCAGCCAAGGCAAAACAGTCATCTATCAGACGTCTGGAAAGGCTTGAGGACGTCTGATAAGGCTCTAACGGTCATATCCTTCAGTGTTTGCTAAGCCAGCCAACGGTCCACTAATTAGACGTCTGGCAAAGTCATCAGACGTCTTCTAAGACGTCTGGACTAAGGTCTGTACATTTGATTTCATTAGACAGAGCTAACCATGTCTAGCCTAAATGTTATTAGTCGTTTGAATCAACAGTCAGACGTTTTAAAACACATTATCAGACATCTGATTTTCGAATTAGATGTCTGGAATAGTTGTTTGAACCCTATATTGGTTTTCTAAGTTTTCTATAGAAAACCTAAGTATCCTAGGGTTGTGCTGGTGTTCCTAGGACTACTGTTAGGATACTTTGAGGCTCTTTAACAAGATTTTCTAAGGAACAAAAAGAGCAAGGAAATAAAGACAAGAGTACATGAAAGAAATAAACATACTTCTATCCTATTCTTCTTGTCCTTCCATCTTCAATCTATCGCTCCTCGCGAATCTTCTCTGTTCTCCATCAAGCTCCTTCAATCCATCCTGGATGCGAGCTCAAACTCCGTCTAGTCACGTCTCCATTTGCAATTTTCTTGAAATCTAAGACTCCAAGTGCAAATGTTAAATGACACATGTTTGGTTATCATCAAAACAAATGATCGTGGTGCTCTAGCACCAACAGAGGAAACTAACCTAAGACTCTAAAGGAACTAATCTAACTAATGAGAACCTCATCATGAACCCTAATTAGCACAATCTAACCCAGATATATAAGAAAAAGCTCCTACATAACCCAAAGAAAGGCTTAACTCAGAGAATTCTGAGTTTAAGAAAACAAATCATAAGGGGTAAAACTGCAATTTCACCAACGTAGTTTGCAAACAGGGTAATTAAGGATCCAAACACAGGTCAAACAAGCCTAATAAGAAGGAAAGTGGGATGGTCTGATCTAAAAACGGTTATAGCAACTTCAAGAAATTAAATGACATTCTGTAACCTTAAAACAAACCCACGTCAATTCACGAGGTTCGAGGTAGGATAAAAATCAACTAATCCCTCTAAAATTCATAGAAAAATAATCTCTAGGGTTTAGAACCTTCAATTTGACCTTAGAAACCCATTTTGACCTACAAAGAGAACCTTGCCCAATTAATGACTTAATCTGGATTTTTACGTAAATTGGTCGGTCAAACATGATCCAACCTAGAAATAAAATTCACCATTAAAATCCTTAGGTTCAAATTAGTCTTGTATAAAAACTTGAGCCTAAGAGGAGACCTCCTTGACCGACTTTGCAATTTAGTCCTCTTCATTTACTTTTTGACCCTTATCTTTCGAAACCCTTGCATTTTGGCCCCCAAATTTTTCATCGTCCTTTGCAGAACGGTCCCTCCTGTAAAACTCTGCGCAGCACCATGCTCCGGCGACTTTGCGCGGAGCATGGTGCCGCGCAGAGAGGGGTGACCGTCCTGCAAAATAGACGCGGGGTTCCCTGCGACGTCCTCTGTCGCAGGGACTCGGCAATGCTCTCTGCCGGCCCCCATACCTTCCGTGCGAACGCGCGGAAGGTATGGGTCCCCTTTCCGGCCATGCTCCGGCGAGGCTGGCACGTTGCCAGCCCGAGCCTACCTCTACGCCAGCCCCTTTATAAGGACTGGCACCCCCTGCCGGTTCCTTCAAGCTCTCTTTGACGGAGAACACCCCCCCACTTCATCCCCTCCTCCTCCGTCAGACGGCCCATAGCTTCCGGCGACTCCCTCTTCCTCCTCGTCGCTCTGCCGCCTTACCTGCAGTAGGGTTCTCCTAGCGCTCTCGTCTGTGCCGTGCTGTACCCGTCGGCGCCCTCCGCCTGCTTCCTCATCGCCGCACTCCTCCTCCAGGGCCCTTTCTTCTCCAGCTTCGGCAGATACGAGCCGGTGGCTCCACCCTCCCCCTTCGTCCAAAACCTAGGTAAATAGCTTCCTCTCCTCCTCCCTTACATTTTCCCTCTCTCAATTTATCTTTTCGCCTCACCGCACACGACTTCCACCTCCGCCTGCTCCGTCACCGACCACCCTCTTCGGTGAGCTCATCCCACCTCCACAGACCTTCTCACCCCTCGTCGACTACCCTAAAAGCTTCCCCTCACTCCACTCAACAAATCCCCCCTTCCCATCCACTGCCAAACACCACCCGACGACCCCCCGAGTAAACCCACCTCTCCGACAACAGTCCGACCTAGGGCTACCACCATACGCCGCCTCACGCCTCGCCACCACCCGCACTGCCTTCGCCGCACTTCGGCGAAGCTCCCTGCATCCTCTGATTGGGCCGAGAGGCCGTATTCTTGTTTTTAGGTCGACGCCCCTTCATAACCATTACCGAGCTTTTGAAGCCCCTTCACCTGCAGCTGCAGGTGCTCTCTCGCCCAGGCTCACCCCATAGGATGCGCGGCTTGCCTCCGCGAAGCATCCCAGGCCTGCAGTTGGGGCGAAGACCTCGCACGCTGCTGCAATTGCCTGCAGCTTCCTCAGCTGCGGGCGCCAATCTGGGAGGTGGGACTTTAGTCCCACCTCGGAAGTGCATGGCTAAGCGCCCGCACATAAATTTGGGAAGTGTTCAAGGCTATTCTCCTTCGAACACAGGGGTCAGGTCCCTCACGCACGCCGCGCACCATGCGCTCGCCCTCGCCCGCGCTCATGCCCCACAGGTCTGGGCTGGATCCGATTACCCAAAACCGCGCACTCCTCGCCCACCACCGCACGCCGGTGGGCCTGGTCCCTGGCGCGATACCCGTACCCGAATATCCGGTTCTGGGAGAGAGATCCTATGAGAGAAATCTGAGAAAGAGAGAGACGTGGGGATGGGTAGGGTAGGTTTTGCTTTTTAATCCTTGTGTGAGCGTGCAGGAGTAGAAGGAGAAGGAAGGAAGGAGAAGAAGGAAGGAAGGCGGCTGAAGCCTTAACCACTCAGGGCAGAGAAGAAGAAGAAGTGAGAGAGAAGAAACAGAAGAAGAAGAGAAGCACTGTAGCAAACCTACAGTTAAGTCGTTTGACCACTGCATCAGACGACGGTTGAGCAGCGACCAGAGGAAATAAAGCAAGAAAAGAAAGAAAGAAGAAGGCTGAAGAAAGAAGAAGAAGAAGGCTGAAGAAAAAGAAGTCAGAGAAGAAGAAGAAGATTATCACAGCCGCAGAAGAAGAGAAGAAAAAGAAAGAAGAACAGAAGAAGACATAGCCGCCAGAGAGAAAGAAAGAGAAGAACAAAGACAGAAAAAGAGGAAAAGGAGAAGAGAAGAAGCCAAGACAAACTCTCTCTCTCTCTCTTATTTTTGTAATCTAATAGAGAACCTTTGAATTTCTAGAATTCTAGTAGCTCCCTGAGTTCGACCTCGGGAAAACCATTTCCGAGTAAAAAATTTTGTAATGATAACCTGGTAGCTGTCTTATTACTACAACGACTGTAACTTGACATATAACAAATGCAAACAAGCTCTACAAGCCAGCCTACCCCAGCTATCACTAACCCTAAACTAACGGATGAAAGGTAGGAATGACCATGCTGGTGGTACGCCGGACATGGGGAAGACGAAACCTCCAATGATAGGGGCGACGACGATGAGGGGGCGTAGGCAGCGGCCGCTGGTATTGCGACGCGTGGAAGAAGTCATGGAAGAGGAATCCACTCGCTATGGTATGTGAGAGTGGACGAGGAAGGTGGTCGAAAAAGGTCATCGAAGTTGGTGGAGATGAAGGTCAGGGAGAAGGGAAGAAGAGGAAACCAGCCTCTAAACCAAGCTAAGGAGCACAGCCTTGCGACCTGGGTCCTTAAATAGGCCTCAAGAGAGCTTTCCAAGCTTGGAGACCAAGCTTGGAAGCTTCAAAGATTTGTGAAATAGGAGAGCCACTCCTTCAAATGATTCACATTTAGGTTTTGAATAGGATTAGAGCCCAAGATGCGGCTCAGATTGTAGGAAAATCTCTTAGGAATCTACCTTCCAAATTTGGAAGACATTGGGCGAGAAATCAGGGAGAACTCCTTGACTGAAGGTTTCTGGAGTTGGGTTTAGGAGTCTAAAGGAGGCAGAGACCTATTTGTGAAGAAGATGATGAAGTTAGGGGGTATTTGCAAAGAATTTTGAAAGCTAAGGATTTAAGTGAGAGAAGAAGAATCAGACTGAACCAAAATGAAAACTAGGTCAAGATGATTTCTGATTGGGCCCAAGTTTTGGTAAAGACCTAATTTGACCCAAGGAACCTGATGGTGAAGTTTGATTTTGGTTTTGACCAAGTTTGACCGGGTAATTTGCGTAGAAACCTAAATTAAGGCAATTATCCAATTGAGACTCTGTTTTAGGTCAAAATAGGTTTCAATGGTCAAATCAAAGGTACCAAATCTTAGAGAATATTTTTATATGATTTATAGAAGGTTTGGGTGAATTTTTTCCTAGCCATAACCTCATTTAATTAAGCAGGTCTATTTTTAGGGTTTCAGATGTCCATTAATTCCTAAAATACGTGAAAACCCGTTTCTGTCTATATGAACCCACTTATTAGACATTTATAACCATTTGACCTTTAATAAACCCCTAGGAAATCCCGTGATTATTCTGCATTTAGGATATTCTTTTAAAACTGTAGTTTTACGCCTATTTTAATGAATTCTCTAAGAATAGATATGCAGTGAACTATGGCTCTTTGGTGGTTATGTAAGAGCATTTATTAATGAATTATGATTAATTAAAGCTAGATATGGCTGATGATGACGTTATCATCAGTGACTCTCGAGAATTGATTCCCGATAAGCTAACGGTCAGATTGGGTCTGACAAATCATAATTTGGGTCTAACGTCTCTTTATCAGATGCCTAGAAGGCTCTATGGATGTATGAAAATAATATAAAAATACTCTAAGTTGGTTCTCGAGTTTATTGGTAAGATAGAGGCTAACGATCCTATTATTGGACGTCTGTCAAGGTCTTAGACATTTGATTGGACATCTGTAAGTAGGTTAGGACGTCTGGAAACTAAATATGCAAACTAGGTGTTTAATGATAACGACATCATCAGTCATATCTAGCTTTAATTAGTCATATTCCATTACTAAATGCTCCTACATAACCGCCAAAGGACCGAAATTCATTGCACATCCTTTTTGAGAGTTTAACATGAAACCAGGGTTAAAACTGTAATTTTACCATCATATCATGAATGCAGAACAATCGTGGGTTTTCTTAAGAGTTTATTAAAGGTAAAATGTACTTTAAGTCTAATAAGAGGGTCCGTACAGACATAAACAGGTTTTCACGTGTTACAAGAATTAAATGACATCTGAAACCTTAAAAACAGACCTGCTTAATTCACTATGGTTATGATTAGGATAAAATTTACCTAAACCTTCTATAAATCATAAAAAAATATTCTATAACGTTTTGTATCTTTAATTTGACCATTAGAATCCATTTTGACCTAAAATAGAATCTCAGACAGATAGTTGCCCTAATTTGGATTTTTGCGTAATTTACCCAGTCAAAATTATTCAAAACCTAAATCCGAATTAACCATAAGATTCCTTGGGTCCAATTAATATTTTTACCAAAATTTGGACCCAATCAGAGATCATCTTGACCTAATCTGTATTTCAGTCATGTCTGACTCTTTTCTCTCACACACAGGCTCATAGCTTTCGAATTCTTTGCAAATATGCCACTAACTTCATTATATTATTCACCAATAGGTCCTCATCGCCTTCAACTCCTAAACCCACTTTGCCAAAGACCTTCGATCAAATATTACTCCTTGATTTCGCGGTTGAACCCTTCCAAAATTGGAAGGAAGATTCCTGAGAGGATCCTCTACGATCTAAACTTTTTCTTGGACTCTAACTATTTTCCAATCTCCCATGCGAATGCATGGGAGATGTCCCAGATGTTTTTTAAGACGTCTGGGAGGTGTCCCAGATGTTTGACCAGACGTTTGGAACCCGTTCCAGACGTCTGGGATTTAATTTTCTGCGGAGTACGGGGTTGCGTCTGCGCGCATGCGCGCGGAGACCTGCAACCACCCGCTTTCCTCTTTTTCCCTCTCTCCTCCTGCAGGCACAGTGCTGCACTCCCTCTCTCTCCCTCTCCCCGCGCGGCCTTATAAGGCCCTCGCCCTCTCCCTCACTCTCATCTCCTCCGCTTCCCTCTTCTTCTTCTCCCAGCCGGTGCGAGAGCGCGGGTGAGCGAGCGGCGGCAGCGGCAACCGCGGCGGGTGTGCGGGAGGAGGTGTTGCTCGAGGGAGGAGACGCTTGACCGTGAGGGCTCGAGCTTGCCGGGGTAGCTAGGGCCGGCCGGCGGGGGAGCAGCGGGCGTGGAGCGTCGCTGGAGGGCTGCTGCAGCTCGAGTAGCAGGCGGACAGGGCGCGGTGCGGCCGTGCGTCGCGGGCGGAGAGCGAGAAGAGCTCTGAGTATGGAAATTTTTCCAAAATTAGATGTCTGGGCTTCCAACCAGACGACGGTGAAGACGTCTGGAGGACTGTCCAGACGTCTGGCAAGTAAGTTATTCGTCCTTCTTCCTTTTAGAAAAATTAATAGAACCTAGGGCAATGCATGAATCCTAGGAATGAGGAACTAGATTGATTGATAGATCCTAGGGTATTGCATGAAACCTAGGACTGGAAACTAAATTGAATGATAGATCCTAGGGTGCGGCATGAATCCTAGGACTGGAAAACTAGTGACATGTATATAATATTGTAGTCTTGGAAAATGTGGAAAGGAAATAATAGTTGCCTGTAAATTAATTTAACAGCTGCCTGTTATGAATAAATAAACATGATTGAGAACATGGGTTGCATGAACGTGAAACTGGAACGGTGAAACCTAAATGTGCTGAGTAAAAGAGCTGCAACCCTACAGGGAATTAAGAGTAGAACTCCTGGAAAGAGAATGGAATGGAACTGAGAAAAAAAGATGTGGAAGTGTGTTGTCTCTGGGGTACGTGATACCAAGAGAGAACACATTACCTCTTAGTGCAGAGCGAAGCTAGCCGCCCCAGGGACCCGGGGTTAGGTCTGGTCACTTTGTACCGACTTGCTGGCCCTCATGTACACAGTACCGAGGAGAGCTACTAGTGTAAGGAGAGCACTAGCTACCCCAAGGGTCCCGGGGTTTTGCTAGCCTCCTACACCAACTTGTTAGGCCCACTGGGCAAACCAGGGTAGTCAGGCGAGGGTGCGCAGACTGTGGAGGGGTTGGACCCCTGTTACTGAGAGGGCTCTACCCTATACTAGTTCCGTGCTGTGCTTTGGGCGCACCCGTTAACGGAAACGACTGACCGCGTGCCAGTGCGGGGTAGCTACCCGTGTGTTTATCGCGCGTGCCGTAGTCACCGTTATGTCTGTTAGCGACCTTGGGGTGGTTGACTGAGAGTAGGATCACCACGGGGGACTCTCCCGGCCAGGAGAGCACCACGTGTTACTTCTACTTTTCAGGAAAGACTGCAATCAAGATCGTTCCCACGAGGAACATTCAAGATCAAGTGAAGAATCTGAGAAATAGATAAATTGTGAAACAACAGAAAGGCATAAATAAAGAAAGAAGGAAAATAAAACAGCTACTGTACACTTTACTGCTTCTTTAGTTTAGTTGCCACTCTACTCAGCATTTCGCTGACGTGTTACACTCGTTACTTTCAGGACCAGGTGTTGAGCAGCCAGGGTCAGCAGCTGCAGAGGACGCTGGGCCGAGTAGGGTCCAGTAGAGTTTCCGCAGTTCTTTTATACCCCTTTTGTTCCACTGTAGTGAGTAGTTCTTGTTACTCTCTGTACTTTTCTTTACTTGTAGTTCATGGTATGTTATAATGTTGTTCTACTGATGTGGTGGTACATGCTGTAGTAGTTCTTTTTCTTACTACTGTATTTTTGTTACTGCTAGTTATATTCATGCTGAATGTGGTTTATTTTACTGCTCTTTTGGTTACTTCCTCGTTGGACGACTAGGTCTTGGGATTAGTCGAGTCGGTCCGGTTCTCGTGTCTCGTAGGGACTCGGGGATCGAGTCGTTATAAGATGGTATCAGAGCAAGGTCGTCCTGAGAAGTGAATCAACTGACTGGAAAATAACCAATTCACATGTCTATAACTAGAGTAGCCACCACAACATATCTTTTGACATGAGCTCTTAGACATTTTTGTTAGTTATCATTCCATATTGACGTGTTTCGTTTTGTTCCGCGTCTCCTTGCAGGAGATGCCTCGTCGCGGGACTGGCGAGACGGGCCGCGGGCGCGGCCGAAGACGAGGTCGGCGAGGTGGGCGTGCCGTTTCCAATGCCCCAGTGGACCAGCCACTACTCCCGGGCGTCCAGGCCCAGGACCTCGCCCAGCTGATATGGGACATTGTGCGAGAGGAGCTCCACCCATCGCCCCGAGCGCCTTACCCTGGGGCTGCAGAGGGGGAGTCCTCTGTGGGACTACACGACGGATGCGACGTTGGACACGGGGGAGGGGATGGGAAGCCGCCCCCACCTTCCTCCGACACTTCTGTACACGAGGCACCTTTGCCTGGAGGTGCACCAGCATCTCCACTGCAGCACCACTTCGAGCTCTTCAGGCAGTTCCGGAAGCTGAAGCCCCCCTCCTTCAAGGGGGATGAGGACCCGATCGAGGCAGAGGACTAGCTCGAGCAGCTGGAGAAGATTTTCGACACCCTTCGCCCCCCGGTGGAGTGCCGCGTGGCCTTTGCCACGTACCAGCTGGAGAGTGTGGTACACAGGTGTCCGAGGACAGGAGAGGGATGAGCCGACCTGGGATCGGTTCGTCACCCTCTTCTGCGAGCAGTACTTTCCCCAGACGTGGCAGGACCAGAGGAGGCGGGAGTTCCACACTCTCCGCCAAGGGACGATGACTGTGAGCGCGTACCGCACGCGTTTCCTGGAGTTGTCCCGCTTTGCAGCGACAGCGGTAGCCACTGAGGAGGAGCGCCTTTGGAGGTTCACCGAGGGGCTCCAGCCTGCGATTCGGGGTATGTCAAACTCCTGAAGCTGCCTACGTTTTCGAGGGTGGTGGAGGCAGCTGGTGACACACGAATCCCCTACAGTTCTTATTGTTTCGTTGTAGTATAGCGTAGAGAAGTGGTTACCAGTTTAATACAATTTGTTACTCGAAAAAAAGTTCCCGAGGTCGAACTCAGGGAGCAAGTTGTACTCTAGAAGTACAATATTTCTATTTCAAAAATAAGAGAGAGAGAGAGGGAGAAATAAATCTGAGTCTTATGGCTTCTCTTCTCTTTCTTAGCTTATCTTCAGTTCTTCTTCTACTTCTTCTTATTTCTTTTCTTCTTCAGAGCTTCTCGTCTTCTTCTCTTTATCTTCTCTTCTTTCTGCCTCAGCTGCAGAACTTTTCTTCTTGTGGTCCCTTTGCCTTGCTCAGCTGCATGGCTTCTTCTTTCTTCTTCTTATTTTTCTTCTGTTCTTTAGTTCCTCTTCTTCTTCTGCTTCTTCTATTTCTTTTGTTCTTCAGAGCTTTCTTCTATTTCTTCTCTTCTTTCAGCTTTGTCTTCCTTGCGCTTCTCGTCTTCTTCTTCTCTCTGTCTTTTCTTCCTTCTTCTTTCTGCCTCAGCTGCAGAGCGTTGTCTGATTTTCCAATCAGACGGCTTAAGTCGCCGCTGCTACAGTGCTGCTTGGTGCTCCTCCTTCTTCTTCCTTCAGTCTTCTTCGTCGGCCTTCTTCTTCTCTGCTCCCTGCTCTCTTCTTCTTCTCTGCCTCGGCCTGTTCCTGCACACACCACAGCCAACGCAAAACCTACCCCCCTTTCCCTCTACCCGAACGTCTCTCTTTCTCAGACTTCGCTCGTAGGATAGCTCTCCCAGAGCCGCCGGGTAATTGGGTCGGGCTTCGTACCTGTGACCAGGCGTACAGGCGTGAATGGTACGCGAGGAGTGCGCAGGTGGGGTGTCGGGTCGGGTCCGCCAGTTCCGCGTGGTGAGTGGGCGCGGGACCTCACCCCGGTGCGTTCGGAGGCAAACAGTCCGTTTCACTTTTACAATTTATACCGGTGCGGCGCTTCGAAATCTTCCGAGGTGGGACTAAATGTCCCACCCCAATTTGGCGCCTGCAGTTGAGAAAGCTGCAGGCAATCGCGGACGTTGCGAGGTCTCTTCTTCAGCTGAAGGCCTGGGCAGCTGCGTGGTTGCAATCCGCGCGTCCTGGAGCGCAAGCCTGGGCGGGAGCGGAGCTGCAGCTGCAGGTTGAAGAAGCTTCACCTGTTAGGCAATGGCGGCGGAGGACGGGTAACTTGTTCACAGAGATACGGCCTCTCGGCCTAGTCAGAAGGTGCAGGGAGCTTCGTCGGAGTGCGGCGAAGCTCGTGCGGGTGGTGGCGAGGCGTGGGGCGGCGTGTAGGGGCTGCCCTAGGTCAGATTGTGGCCGGAGGAATGGGTTTGCTCGGGGGAGTGATGTGGAGGTGAGGAGTGGCAGTGAAGGGGCGGAAACGGTTCAGTGGGATGAGGCGGAGGTTTTGGGTCGGTCGGCGAGTCGTGTGGAGTGGCGGAATAATGGGAGTGACTCGCCGGAGGTGGGCCGGAGACGAAGGGGGTGACGGTGGTCAGGGTCGGTCGAGGGCTCATTTGAACAAATTGAAATAGGGAAAGGAAAGAGGAGAGGAAGGGAAGTAGTTCTAACTTACTTGCAGGGATGAAGGGGGAGGAGTAGGGCGACAGTAGTATCGACTGTCGCCGGAGAAGAAGATACCCAGTGGGGGAGGACGGTAGCGACAACGGGGATGAAGCAGCGCGCGCGGGTATTGCGTGACGAGGAGGAGAATCAAGAAGAAGTCTCTGCCACTGGTTTTGTGGCAAAGCGAAGCGGAAAGGAAAGGGAGCTCGCCGGAGCTCGCTGGGTACCTGCCGGAGTGGGAGGAGAGGAAAGTTGTGGGTGATTCTCCGTCAGAATCGAGCTGCTGAATGCGGCAGACGGTGGCGGTTTTATAGAGGCGAAATCAGAGAGGAGGGCGGAGGGAGACGACGTGCCTCCCTCGCCGGAGGATGACCGAATTGCAACCCATACCTTCCACGCGTTCGCACGGAAGGTCTGGGCGATGGCAGAGATCATGGAGGTGTCCCTGCGACAGCAGACGTCGCAGGGAACACCCCGTTCAACTAGCAGAGGGTCGCTCTCACCCTGCACGGCGCCATGCCTCGCCGGAGCATGGCGCTGCTCAGGGTTTTGCAGGGAGGACCCAAATGCAAAAACGATGAAGACCTAGGGGCCAAAATGCGAGGGTTTCAAAAGTTGAGGGTCAAAAAGTAATGGATGAGGACCAAAATGCAAAGTCGGTCAAGAAGGTCTCTTCTTAGGCTCAAGATTTTATGCATGACTAAATGGGACCTAAGGATTCTAATGGTGAATTTTATTTCTAGGTCAGACCTTGTTTGAATGGCCAATTAACGTAAAAACCCAAATTAAATCATTAATTGGGCATGGTTCTCAATGTAGGTCAAAATGGGTTCCTAAGGACAAATTGAAAGTTTTAAACCCTAGAGATTATTTTTCTATGAATTTTAGAGGGTTTAGTAGATTTTTGCTTTGCCTCGAACCTCATGAATTGGAGTGGGTTTGTTTTAGGGTTACAGATTATCATTTAATTCCTTGGAGTTGCTGTAACCCTTATCAGATCAGATCATCCCACTTTCCTTCTTATTAGGTTAGTTTGACCTATGTTTGGACCCTGAGTTACCCTGTTTGCATATTGTGCTGGTAAAATTGCATTTTTACCCCTTATGACTTATTTTCTTCTTAAACTCAGAATTCTCTGAGTTAAGCCTTTCCTTGAGTTATGTAGGAGCTCTTATCCTCTATATTAGGTCAAAATGAGCTAGTTATGGCTCATGATGAGGTTCTCATCAGCAGCTATGACCTACGAGGAGACCAACCCGTCCGTGCGAGACACTGATGGCGAGCGGAAGAGGCCCTTTCTATTAGACTTTTCACAGGGCCGGCGAGAGAGGAGACACGTGGCATCTGCAGGAGAGCCATCACGTTTTTCAGGGCCATCAGTGGCCTTTGGGGGCCCTCGACAGGGGCCAGTCGCCAGCACCGGACCCCCGCCCAGCCGACAGGAGGGACCCACTGAGGGCGGGAGTCGGGTTCCCCTCTGTTACCAGTGTGGCCAACCGGGCCACATCAGGAGAGATTGCCCGTCTAGGGCAGGAGGTCAGCAGATACTTCCCGCGCAAAGCACTGGAGGGCACGCAGGAGGCCGCGGTTCCCAGGCGCGAAGAGGAGGACAGCAGTCACGAGGAAGGTACCGGCCAGCACCTGCCCGTCCGATGCAGAGTGTGGTTGCTTCGTCCACACCTAGAGCTGAGGGGCGTATCAATGCCCTGACACACAGGGATGCCAGAGCTTCGGGATCGGTGGTGGCAGGTATGGTTTCAGTTTCTGGCAGACTCGTTTGTCGCAGCCAGTTTCGCAGTTAGTTTGGGCCAGGACTATACGCTGTTAGAGAATCCGTTCGTAATCAAAAATCCGAGTGGTCAGCTGTTTGTAGCTGAGGAGGTGTACACGGATTGCGAGGTCAGCGTCGGGGGACATAACCTGCCAGCTGACCTGATTATGATACAGATGGAGGACTTTGGCATAATTCTGGGGATGGAATGGCTATCCGCTTACCACGCCTTGGTGGACTGTTTTGAGAGGAATATTGTCTTCTCCATGCCGGAGCTGCCTTCTTTCGAGTTTCACGGACAGCCACTGGGCGGAGGCTTCAGGTGCATTTCGGCACTTCGGGTGGCGAGACTTTTGAGCCAGGGGTGTGAGGGCTTCCTAGCTTGTGTGGTGGCAGAGCCCAGCCATGTGGCAGACCTCCAGAGCATCCCGGTGGTCAGAAAGTACCCTGATGTGTTCCTAGACGAGTTGCCAGGACTGCCGCCCGAGCGCGAGATCGAGTTTGAGATCTCACTAGTACCAGGGACTAGCCCCATCTCTACCGCGCCATACAAGATGGCACCGCTTGAGCTACGGGAGCTCAAGTCTCAGTTGCAGGACCTTTTGGAGAAGGGTTTCGTAAGGCCCAGTGCGTCTCCCTGGGGAGCCCCGGTACTGTTTGTGAAGAAGAAGGATGGTACCCTACGCCTTTGTGTGGACTACCGACAGCTGAATAGGGTCACCATCAAGAACAGATATCCGCTGCCGTGGATCGACGACTTGTTTGACCAGTTGCGAGGTGCCACGGTGTTCTCCAACATTGGCTTGAGGTCTGGATACCACCAGTTGAGGATCAGGGAGGCAGACGTCTCCAAGACATCTTTCCGCACTCGGTACGGACACTACGAGTTTTTGGTCATGCCGTTTGGGCTGACCAATGCCCCGCTACTTTCATGGACCTGATGAACCGAGTGTTTAGACCGTACTTGGACCAGCTCGTGGTGGTATTCATTGATGACGTACTCATCTATTCTCGAGATTGGACGCAGCAAGGACAGCACTTGCGGACGGTTCTGGACACACTGAGACGACGTAGGCTGTACGCCAAATACAGCAAGTGCGAGTTCTGGATGAGGGAGGTGACCTTAGGTCATGTGATCTCTGGAGACGGCTTGGCGGTGGACCCAGCCAAGGTCGAGGCAGTGCTCAGGTGGGAGAGACCGCGTTCAGTCACTGAGATTTGTAGTTTCCTGGGACTGGCAGGCTACTACAGACGGTTCATCAGGGGCTTTTCACAGATCGCGCGTCCTATGACGCAGTTGACCCAGAAGGACGTGACCTTCACTTGGACAGACGCTTGTAAGGTGTGTTTTCAGGAGCTGAAGGAGAGGTTGACCTTGGCTCCCGTGCTCACCATCCCTGACAGTAGTGGCGGGTTCGTTGTGTACACGGACGCCTCCTTGCAGGGGTTAGGAGGTGTGCTCATGCAGAGGGGTCACGTTGTCGCTTACGCTTCGCGGCAACTGAAGCCCCATGAGCATACCTACCCTACCCACGACTTGGAGTTGGTAGCTGTCGTCTTCGCGCTGAAGACCTGGAGGCACTACTTGTATGGTGAGACCTTCGAGATTTTCACAGATCACAAGAGCCTCAGATACCTTTTTGATCAGAAGGAGCTCAACATGAGACAGAGACGTTGGTTGGAGCTCCTGAAGGACTACGACTGCAGCATTTCCTACCACCCGGGAAAGGCCAACGTGGTGGCTGACGCCTTGAGCCAGAAGGCGCCCGCACACTTGGCTAGTTTACAGTTACAGAGTTGGAGCCTTTTGGAGGAGGTGGCCAGTTGGCGACCCCTAGAGTTACGGGGGCACTGTGGGGCAGTGACTGTGACACGACAGACTAGGCCAGAGCTGATAGACCGCATCATCACAGGATAGATGGCCGATCCGTACTTGCAGTCTCTGCGCGACAGAGTACTGTCAGGAGACCCAGGGGACTTCTCTTTCACAGACCAGGTGCTGTGCCTGAGGGGACGGTTGTGCGTTCCCAGGGACGAGGAGCTATTGAGAGAGCTCCTGACTGAGGCACATGGTTCCAGATTCACCATACATCCCGGAAACACGAAGATGTACCACGACTTGAGACGCGAGTTTTGGTGGAGGGGGATGAAGCGGGATGTGGGTGAATTCGTGCAGCAGTGCTTAGTTTGCCTGCAAGTGAAAGCCGAGCATCAGAGGCCTGCAGGGCCACTACAGCCGCTTCCACTGCCAGAGTGGAAGTGGGAGAGCATCACCATGGACTTGGTGGTGGGCTTACCTGTTACCCAGCGAGGACACGATGCAGTCTAGGTAATTGCGGATAGACTGACGAAGACGGCACGATTCTTGCCGATCCGAGTCACTTTCGGACCAGCACAGTTGGCAGAGAGGTGCATCCACGACGTGGTACGACTACACGGAGTTTCGTAGGAGATCGTATACGACCGGGATACCCGCTTTACGTCCCAGTTTTGGGCTGAGTTCCAGCAGGCCCTGGGGACATGGTTGAGGTTTAGTACAGCTTACCACCCCCAGACGGACGGACAGTCTGAGCACACGATACAGACACTTGAGGACCTTTTGCGTGCCTGTGTACTGGACTGGAGGGGCTCTTGGGAGGACACCTGCCCCTGGCAGAGTTTGCATACAACAACAGCTATCACTCGAGCATCGGCATGGCTCCCTACGAGGCTCTATACGGACGGAGGTGTACGGCACCCTTGAGTTGGGTTGAGGTGGGGACCAAGTGGGAGGTTGGCCCCAAGTTGATCCGGTTGAGTCAGGAGGTAGTCGAGTAGATCCACAGGCGACTCCGCACTGTCAGGAGCAGACAGAAGAGCTACGCGGATCGGAGACGCAGAGGTGCAGTTCGAGGTTGGGGACCACGTCTTTCTTCGTCTTTCGCCCATGAAGGGCCTGCAGCGGTTTGGGGTGAGAGGGAAGCTCGCGCCGAGGTTCGTGGGGCCCTTTGAGGTCCTGGAGCGGGTTGGACCCGTTGCTTACAGACTTGCCCTCCCTCCTCAACTTTCTGGTGTGCACGACGTGTTCCACGTGTCCAACCTCAGGAAGTACGTAGCCGATCCTAGTCACGTACTGAGTCACGAGAGCGTCGAGGTGGGAGACGACTTGACCTACCCCGAGCGGCCAGTGCAGATTCTTGACCGAGCCGTCTGCAATTTGAGACGAAAGCAAGTACCCCTGGTGAAGGTTTTGTGGAGGGGCCAGCGGTACGAGGAGGCTACCTGGGAGCTTGAGGCGGCAATGCTGGAGCGGTACCCGGAGCTCTTCGCGGGTACATTCTTTCGGACCGGCTTCGGTTCTGTTTGAGTTTGTTATGTTTTTATATGACGTTTTTCCCGCACCCTAGTCAGCGCAAGTTTCGGGGACGAAACTTCCTTTGAGTTTGTTATATTGTTACGAACGCAGCTTCAAGACGTTTTTAAGACGTCTGGGAGGTGTCCCAGACGTCTAACCAGACGTCTGGAACCCCTTCCAGACATCTGGGATTTAATTTTCTGCGAAGTACGGGGTTGCGTCTGCGCGCATGCGCGTGCAGACCTGCAACCACCCGCTGTCCTCTTTTTCCCTCTCTCCTCCTGCAGGCACAGTGCTGCGCTCCCTCTCTCTCTCTCTCCCCGCGTGGCCTTATAAGGCCCTCGCCCTCTCCCTCACTCTCATCTCCTCCGCTTCCCTCTTCTTCTTCTCACAGCCGGTGCGAGAGCGCAAGCGAGCGACGGCAGCGGCAGCCGCGGCGAGTGTGCGGGAGGAGGTGTTGCGCGAGGGAGGAGACGCTCGACCGTGAGGGCTCAAGCTTGCCGGGGCAGCTAGGGCCAGCCGGCGGGGGAGCAGCGGGCGTGGAGCGTCATTGGAGGGCTGCTGCAGCTGGAGCAGCAGGCGAACGGGGCACGGCGCGGCCGTGCGTCGTGGGCGGAGAGCGAGAGGAGCTATGAATCTGAAAATTTTTCCAGATTCAGACATCTGGGCTTCCAACCAGATGACGGTGAAGACGTCTGGAGGATTGTCCAGAAGTCTAGTAAGTAAGTTATTCGTCCTTCTTCCTTTTTCGCGCGTACGGCCATGCAGCCGTCCGCCGCGCCTTCGTCTGCGACCCACCGTACTGAGAGCGAGGAGTGGTTACGTGCAGGTTCTGCTCGGGAGGGCGCGGGACTCGCCATCCAACCCGAATCGGACATCTGGCTGCAGTGCCAGACGACGGAGAGGACTTCCAGACGTCCGGGTTGACCATCGGACGTCTGGGGATTAAGCCAGACGCCCCCACAGGCTTCTGGACATCTGAGGGACTACACAGAGTGAAGGTATCCTCTAAACCACCTTTTAAGACGTCTGGAAGAGGTTCCAGACGTCTGATTTTGGACTGTTTCGTCGTTTTCGACCTGTTTAGGGCCTGTTCGGAGTCCGTTTTCTGCGTTTCGAGTTGCGTTCTTTCCGGAATAAAATCCTCTACCTGTTTACAGTAATTATATACTATTCTGAGAAACTCCTTGTGCTTGATCCTTGTGTTAGGACCCCGTTCCATTGCAGTCTCGGGCGTTGCGGAGATGCGCGGGATTTCCGACCACGCCCCCAGTACTCCCATTGTAGCTGGTAGAGTGGCTTGTAAATTTATTAGTATAATTTCTTACAATTATGGAAAAATTAATAGAACTTAGGGCACTGCATGAATCCTAGGAATGAGGAACTAGATTGATTGATAGATCCTAGGGTATTGCATGAAACCTAGGACAGGAAACTAGATTGAATGATAGATCCTAGGGTACGGCATGAATCCTAGGACTGGAAAACTAGTGACATGTATATAATATTGCAGTCTTGGAAAATGTGGAAAGGAAATAATAGCTGCCTGTAAATTGATTTAACAGCTGCCTATTATGAATAAATAAACATGATTGAGAACATGGGTTGCATGAACGTGAAATTGGAACGGTGAAACCTAAATGTGCTGAGTAAAAGAGCTGGAACCCTACGGGGAATTAGGAGTAGAACTCCTGGAAAGAGAATGGAATGGAACTGAGAAAGAAAGATGTGGAAGTGTGTTGTCTCTGGGGTATGTGATACCAAGAGAGCACACATTACGTCTTAGTGCAGAGCAGAACTAGCCGCCCCAGGGATCCGGGGTTAGGTCTGGCCACTTTGTACCGACTTGCTGGCCCTCGTGTACACAGTACCGAGGAGAGCTACTAGTGTAGGGAGAGCACTAGCTACCCCACGGGCCCTGGGGTTCTGCTAGCCTCCTACACCGACTTGTTAGGCCCACTGGGCAAACCAGGGTAGTCAGGCGAGGGTGCGCAGACTGTGGAGGGGTTGGACCCCTGTTGCTGAGAGGGCTCTGCCCTATACTGGTTCCGTGCTGTGCTTTGGGTGCACCCGTTAATGGAAACGACTGACCGCGTGCCAGTGCGAGGTAGCTACCCATGTGTTTATCGCGCGTGCCGTAGTCACCATTACGTCTGTTAGCGACCTTGGGGTGGTTGACTGAGAGTAGGATCACCACGGGGGACTCTCCCGACCAGGAGAGCACCACGTGTTACTTCTACTTTTCGGGAAAGACTGCAATAAGATCGTTCCCACGAGGAACATTCGAGATCAAGTGAAGGATCTGAGAAATAGATAACTTGTAAAACAACAGAAAGACATAAATAAAGAAAGAAAAAAAATAAAACAGTTACTGTACACTTTACTGCTTCTTTTGTTTAGTTGCCACTCTACTCAGCGTTTCGCTGACGTGTTACACTCGTTACTTTTAGGATCAGGTGTTGAGCAGTCAGGGTCAGCGGCTGCAGAGGACGCTGGGCTGAGTAGGGTCCAGTAGAGTTACCACAGTTCTTTTGTACCCCTTTTGTTCCACTGTAGTGAGTAGTTCTTGTTACTCTCTGTACTTTTCTTCACTTGTAGTTCATGGTATGTTAGAAATGTTGTTCTACTGTTGTGGTGGTACATACTGTAGTAGTTCTTTTTCTTACTGCTATATTTTTGTTACTGCTAGTTATATTCATGCTGAATGTGATTTATTTTACTGCTCTTTTGGTTACTTCCTCGTTGGATGACTAGGTCTTGGGATTAGTCGAGTCGGTCCGGTTCTCGTGTCTCGTAGGGACTCGGGGATCGGGTCGTTACAGCCGAGTTCCTTAGCAAAACTTGGCCTTAGAAATCCCCTCTTCCTCCTTCTCTACCCGTCTTCAAAGTTTGCTCGATCGACCTCCTCTATTCACCCTCGTCCGGTTGTCCAACCATCAAATTGGACGACCCATATCCTTCTCTTCTTTACGATCCTCTCCGGCCAAAGAAAGGACGTCTCCTTGCCCCGTTCGTCGTCGCCGTCCTTCCGCTTTCATCTCCTTCTCCGACTCCGGTCAGCCACAACAGGAGCATCCCCACCTCAATTCTCTCCTCTTAGCTCATTTTTCTCTTCCTTTATTCCTCTATTACACTTCCCCCTCGCCTACACTTCCAAACAACCATGCTACTGCCCCCGACACACTCACCTTCATCCGCTTCGGCCAAACTCCGGTGAGGCTGAGAGCTCACTACACTCCACCAAACACGCCTGCTACACTCCCAAAAGCTCCATTGTGCTCCCTCCATCAAAAGCCCTCTCCTATTTCGCTCCATTGCTCGCCCTAGCCCCCCATCAACCAACCCATCGTCTGCACCACCTTCTCACCTCCGTCCAACCACCATACACCCTCACACAGCACAACATCACTACCCACACATTCGCCGTGGTCCGGCGATGCTCCTGAACTATTTTAATTGGGCTGAGAGGCCGTATGTGTGTTTTTAGGTCTTTGTCGCCCTCTGCCGTCGCCTTTGTCATCTCTAACGCCGTCACGCTTCCTCTGGCCATCACTGCTACTAATTCCACTTGCAATCGACGCGGACACATCCCAAGAGCAGAGCTGCACCTTCAATTGAGCACATAACAAATTCGAGCAGCTCGCAATCAAGTGTTGCACTTCCTGCGGTTTCACGAAGAAAAGGCATTGCCTTTACTGCCACATTATGTGTGGACAAGGGGCTACGCACGCATAAGTTGAATTCTTACTGATAACTGTTCTCCCAAGCACATGAGGGGTCGGGTCCCCCATGCATGTGCCTCCTTGCGCCCTCACGCCTTGCCCGTGCACACATGCATGCAGGTCTGGCTAAACCCTATTACCCGGATTCCTATACCCGCTTATATACCCGGGTTTGAGAGAAGAGAAGAGAAATAGAGGAGGAATTGTGATGAGAGAGGGGGAGGGTTTTGCTTTTGCAGGTATGTCCCTGTGCGACACTTAGTCGCTAGAGGGAATTGTTCCCTTGTACTGCCAAGGGAAGAAAAAGAGGAAGAGGGCCTGTGCGTGCTGAAAGAAGAAGGAAGGAAGAAGAAGAAAGAGAGAGAGAGGCTTTGCATTTGAAGAAAAAAAGAAGGGAGGCTCTATTAAGTCGACAACACTGTGGCATTATTTGAATTACTGTTGAATAATTTAAATACTATAGTTTACAATTGAATTCTGATTGAATAATTGCATACATGCTTAATTAAGAGGATTAGTGGTGATTTAAATCACCATTGTTTTTTATTCTCTTCTTTTTGTCCATGCAATCTCTAAATACATTGAATAAATAATGTGACAGGTTATTATTAATTGAATATCTATTTTTAATGCTCAATTAATTGTACTCATTGATTCTAATTAAATATTAGTGCGTGAATTCCATATTTGCTCCCTGTGTTCTACCTCGGACTTATGTTCGAGTTATAAATTGTAATTGTTGATTAAGCGATTTAGGAGACTTTACTACAACGAAACACTTTAATCTCCTGGATAGCCCTACCAACACTGTTCTAGGTCTTAATTGTCTGATCTAAACATCAGATGACTTAGAAGTCATTATTAGACGTCTGGTATCATTGTTGGATGTCTGATAAGACCAACTGCTTACAATTTTGGCTCTCTAATATGATTTTAGGTTTTCCCTAAGTGTCCTAATGATGGGTAAGTGTTCCTAGGACTTGGGTACTTATATTTTGGGCTCTTTACAAAGAATCTAAAGAAATGAAAAGAGCAACAACAACATAAGGATTACAACAATAATTTCTAAGTCCTATTCTTCTTCTTCTTCTTCAAGCTTTAGCTCCAAGCAAAGCTCCAACCTATGCTCCTTGATGCTTTTGTTCTTCCCTCAAGCTCCTCCATTCCTTCATGGACTAGAGCTTGAACTCTTTCACACTGGTATACATTTGCAATAATCTTGAAATCTTAAACTCACTTGCAAATGTTAAATCATAAGTGTTTTGTTATCATCAAAATCAATTATCGTTGTGCCTTTGCACCAACATACATCATTGTTGACGTTACTGTAGCTGCCTTCCCTAATGGCATTGCATGTAATTATGGAGAAAAATGCGGCTCTTTTGCTCTTCCAACCTCTTTCGATCTCGCACATTGCTTCCTCTTCCTCTTTCTCTCCCTCGCAACCCACCTTCTCTTTAGGGATTTCCATCCCCTCTTCTTCACTGTGGCCGCCCGTTGTTGCCCCCGTCGAGTGCCTCTCTGACTGCTTCGTCCTGCTAGAGTGTGTTGACTCCACCTAGCTGAAGTCTTGCCCGCCCAGCGACATCGGCTGGGCCATCAACGCAGCCAGCCACCTCCTCGTTTGTCTGCTAAAGGGAGGGAACTGGCTGGCCATACTTTTGGCCGGCTACCCCCTCCTACTCCAACTTTGGGTGTCGCCTACCCGTCAGGAGGTCTACTAACCACCACTAAGCCGCTTAACTTGGGTGCTGGTTGTCTCCCCTTCCTTTTTCGCCCAATCACATCGTCGACGACTGGACGAGAGCAGGAGATGGCGAAGACGTGTGGTCTATTTAAGAGCAAATTGGAGAGGATGGGGGATGAGATCTATGCGATACTTTCCTAAACCATGTTCTCCATGGAATGTGCTGATAGGTTAAAATACACCTATATGACTATTGTGCTACCTAACTCTTTCGAGTTTATGCTTTACAGCAATGTAATGCAGAAACTTTCGACTACTATTATTTTGAAAACTTTTGTATGTCTAAGAACTCTAAATGTTCCAGAAAAGATCATTTGTGTAACACCTTTAGATGTCTGAATAGTTTTGATCGATTTTATCCTGCACAAACAACAACCACACATTTAGCTTTACTAGTTCTCTTACCCCAAAAAGTCCATCTTATTAGCAGAGGCTTTATTCTCATTTTATTTTCAGCAGTAGGCAACATCAGAAATCCACTAAGGATACACCAAGCACATGTTGCTTATGTATGTGTTGTACCCAACTTCTGAACTCCAAAAATTTTTAATAAAGATTAAGGGGGTATTGTTTACTTCAGTCATCAAGAATCATGTGGTCAAGTATAAGCTCATCAGAAAAGTACCTACGCACTCATGAATAAAGTGGAAGAACCTTGACCATTGCACCACTAACTCTTAGAAATGTACAAGCAATATCACATTACTTTAGCAACCACCTCCCAGGCCAATAGGAAAAAACCAACCAGCTAAAGTAGCGTAGGATGGGATAGGACTTTCACAATCTAACTTGTCTGAGTTCTAACTTGCTAATGGTAGTTCATCTGAATCTTTTTTTGTTGACAAGTTAGGCCAGGACGATGATGTTGCTATGCTATCATGATTTTTTTGTATCCTACTTGCATATTCACTTGCCAATTGGTTTGTTTCTTTCTCATGTTTCCCAAAATTTTTATACTTGCTCAACAATTAGTTATGATTTGTCATGTTCACATAAATTACCATTGTGTGACTTCTGGTTTACTTTTTTTCCTTTATCATTTTATACATTCTGGTAAGCAATCTTTTTCTAATCTCTTCCATTTATCTGGAGAGAATTACATCTTATACAAAAGCACAATTGATTTGAATTTGCTTTTGTATAGATACATGCTTCTCTTTTGGTTAAATTTATTGACTTACTTTAGCTACTTATAGTTTGTATTTCTCATAGTTCGTTTCGCTTAGTTCCCTAAAGTTGTATTCCCTCTTTTTAGATCACATATGAGAGTTTCAAGTCACATATGAATTGAATTCCCTGATGTTATCATGTGTTGCATTAGTACATATGACCTCTCAAGTCACATATGAATTGAATTCCATTGCCCAAAAACAAAAGTGTTTTCCTTTGTTGGTGGAACTTTTTATCTTGATATTATTATACAAATATCTAATTCCTTTGAAAGTTGTCCAGCTGCTTTTTTAATTTTAGATCTAGACATTATATCTCATCAAGAGGCTACTTTAGATTATATGCACCATTTAGATGATGTTGATACTTTTTGGGGGAGCTTAAATATGACAAATTGGAGCAGAATGTGGCTTTGAAAGTTCTTACGAAGAAAGAAAGGAAGCTAGGCTTCAGTAATTGCTAGACTACATATACCAGGTGTAAAAGATTGATATTATAGCCCTTTTATAGACAACTTAGAAGTTGACTAAATGGAAACTTTCTTAAGAAGGATATTAAAGGTTCCTTATATGCATGTTTGGTTGCTGCTTGCTTTTGTACTTCTTTGCGGTAAAGGATGATTTTACTATGCAAATTATACTCCTACCGCAACGCACAGATTAAAAATTAGTAAATATTCAAAGGGAGTTATTTCTTGGTCTCCTATTTAATAGTATGTTTAGTACCTATGCATTTATCATCACTAGCTTGTGCTTATCACGATTGTAATAAGTATTTTGTTTTAAAGTGTTATTTACTCTTCACCTAGTATACCTCCTAGGTGTTCTATGTAATAACATATTTCTTAATTAGAGAATTTGATTTTATATTGCAATATGTATACACAAACATAAAATTAGGGTATATTCTTCTTTTTTAAAAAAAAAGGATATGTTCCTCTATCCATATGCTTGGACTATTGTCCACCTCTCTCCTTCCCCCAACCAATACTGTTCTCTTGTTCCTCTTGTGCAAACCCATGGTTAATTAGCTGATAAAAAAATAAAAAAGAATGTGTTTGTAGTATTCAATAGTTGAAGATTACCTGCTTGTATGTATGTTTCCTACGAGAGAAGATGAATTAACTTCTTTGATATTGTTTTGCACCATATGAATGGATAGACTTTTGATTTTTGTGTTGTAGCTTCATGTTAGACATGCATTATATTGACTTTTTGTCACATCCAATCATGTGATAACGAACTTCAAATGGTTATGTAATCCGTGATTTGAACTCATCAAATCTACAATTGTACCATTATTTATATCAGACTTAGACATGGTATATTCTCCTATTCATATTTAAATATACTCCCAATGGCATTACTCTATCTATTTCATACCTTCGTTAGAGACAAATCATAAATGATATGATCTTAATATGCCAATTCAACTAGCTTAGGATGCATAATTCCAACAATGATCCATAAAGTGACACATATTTTTCCATATCCAATGGGTAAACTTTAATTTTATGTACGGTGCACTGCTCCGCAAAATGGGATACAAAGAGTAGAGTAATGGATTCCATGTATGTTACGTAAGGAAAGGAATATATCATCTCATTTTCCAGCATTTATCTTGATCTGATGAGCGAGAAAACCATTCTACTCGAGTACTCCTAAGGATTTATATCGATAAAAAATCTCTTTCTTTTTTAGTGGTGGTAGACTTCACATGGCTTTGATTACTTATTTAGAGTGAACTAATGTATTTTACTTTCTTTTAATGAGTGAGACGTGCTTCTTTAGCATGAGTGAAAATCCTTTTTTTTCTTTGGTGGAAACGTACGTTACAAAATGTATTATAACGTGCATTTCAAAACTGGTGTCCGTTTACAAATATGCACGCAATATAGTTTGGATTCTATTTACAAACTACTGCTTCATCTGTTTGAACTGCAGAAAGTTACCGTATGGAGAAAGTTCTACATGATCTACAACTTTTTCATTGCTTTGAGGATTATAGCTCATATAGTGACCTTTCTGTTTTATTGTGTTGTCATACCTATATCTTGTAAAGGTATCCAATTGGGGTGTCATTTATATCCCAACGACCATCACCCTCCTTAACGCAGTTGGGACTCCCAGGTTCGATTTCATTTTATAACTTTTTTATATGTTTCAAGAGAAAAGATTTTTTTAAACGTTTATTTGCTGAACGTTTTTTTCATATTATTTTGATTAAATATCTAGATATGTTTTCAAAAATAAATATTTAAGAAGATGTTTTTTCTTTTAATGATGTCATTAATATCCGAGGACGGTAGCAAACAAATTATTATAACTAGTAGCTTTTTCATCCCACTACCTAAACAACCGGAAACCCTTCGACACTTCCTGTACCTTTTTGTTTTTTGAAGAGTAGAAGCCAAGTTCATTGCAACCTCAAGTGGTACACGTTAAATTTGGTCCAAGCCAGAAGTCAAAAACAGCATGACGAAGATAATGTCTAGCAAGATTGTGAACAAGAACAACACACTGCCGATGAACCTTGCATAAAGAGAAGGAAGGGAGTGAGTGGAAGAGGGATTCACATTTATGAATGGCACACTTCAATCTCCAATGAGGTTGCGAGAAGTTAAAGGATTTGACTAACGGGACTAGCAGCATCGTTGGATATTCTTCCCGTATCAATAGCCAAACTCAAGGCAAGACGTAGGCCTTGAAGAACTAAAGAACTTCAACTTCAAAGATGCTGGAAGTAGAGAGAGTACGGCCGACCTAGCCAGAATTTCACCATTTTCTTTTACAACAACCACTGCAGCACAACATCTTCCATCTTTAACTGCAGCCGACCCTCAGATGATTATGTAGAAGCTTTTATTAATCATACCTGACTAAAAGTGACTAGTTAGGGCATTTGATGGTGTTCCCATCAACAATATTTTGATGGCCTATGTATGAAGACAATATTCCTGTACCTCCGGGTCAAGTGTATATGGTAGATTGTGAATATACAAATACCCATCAATTTCTCGCAACATATAGAAATGTCAATTACCACATCATCGAATACAACTCCAGGGGTTCACGCAGCAGATATTGAAGAAAAAGCAGTTCAACCATTGACATGCAAAGATTAGGAATTGCGTTGCGAAGTGTTTCAGTATTTTGAAGAAGAGATTATTTTGTTTGAAGTATCCTTCGTTCTATTCAGATGAAGGCCATCGAGATGTCGTCATTGCATGTTGTGTGATTCACAACTTCCTATTGAGAGATGGAGGACGTGATGAATTTTACAACAAGAATGTGGAAGTAACACCGTACCAAGATCATTTACTTGGTAGTCGACCAGTCCCAGGGACGGATAACTTTGGTGATACAATGCCTGAGCCTTCGATGACGTTAAGTCAAGCAGATATCCAACGTGGTGGACAAATAAGGGAGTCAATTGACGATATCATGTAGGAGGAATTCCAAACGAGAAATGCACGTGTGTGATGTAATTGAAGAATGTCTTAGAATTTCCTCTTCTTTAGTAGTATGTACTCATCATTTATAATTTCCATATCTAATATATGGGAATGTTATGGAGCCCATATGACATGGGAGCACAAGTTCGATGAGTATTTCTTATTCTATCTTTATATCTTGGCGATTTTTTGTACACTTCCATAGCCTTTGCATCCTATTATTGATATTTCAGGGATGGAAACAACTCCTTATACAGGGGGAGACTAGTAGCACGGTCATAAATGCCTCTGCTATGAACCATGCAGGCCTATTTTTGAGAAACAAAACCCAACAAATAAGGCACCTTTAGACCGTTTATTCTACATGTGCCTTTAGGGAAAGGAGGTAAGTGTCTACACTACGACCTCCATCATCATCTTATGTTGTAAATGGGATTAACGTACTGCACTTAATTTATTGCATGCAGGGATGCAACTTGAAGCAACCTGCAAAATCATATTTTCCAAATTTTTCTTAAATGAAGGCTGAGCGCAACTTCATGAGCCTCTTTATGGTAAGCTAGAGGCAGCATGTTGCGGTCCCAAGAACACGGTGGTGTTAGAGTGACTTAAGTTTGAGTTGGCGAATATGAATGCAAAAGCTGATGACTTGGAGACAGAATGCGAGAATTTGTTGTCTCACATCGAAAACATCCATTTAACTTAGTTCAAATGCCATATCTAAGCCTTTTACTTTAATCATTACATGTTAGTAGTGCAGCATATGAACGCTTAAGTTATCGGTATTTCTTTGTTATGTCTATGGAGTACCATATTAGGAGAATGTAATATGCAGACTTCTATGCAACTATTACGAAATTATTGTTCCATTGTTGGGAAACTACATAAGAATCGTAGTTCTTGCATTAAATTTGTTTGCATATAGGCATATGTAGATCATGAGGAATGTTGACACATGGAAGGAGGTGCAATTGTGGACTTCCCTACGGGCTTGTCATTGAGGAAGATGGAAGAAGACTAAATGCAATCTTAGATAGGCTTTGCTATAAATTCCCTTATGGAAACAATATAAGATGTACCTTTCATTGCATTATTTAATTATCTTATAGCACGTAACAATTAACTTTATTTTAGGGATGCGATTTTCGTAACTCTCATCTTCACTTCAAGCCTACTTCGAAATCACGGGAGGTAGAGTTAAACTTTATTGCATGCATGTATTATGATGTATGCTATGAGCTCATAGAGGAGAAGAGGAAAAGGCTGGAATTGGAAGGGCAATACAATGCTTGCCAGGAATATATTCTTACACTAAGTAGAAAGTACGATCTTTTGACTGATCATATGACGAAGAATCTGTAGGATTTGCAAGAAGATTTGCCTTTGTATGCACCTATGGAGGATAACATGAACATTAGATGAGATAAATGCTCTCATCGCAATGCTACCATGTAACATATTTCATATCTTATATTTAAATGAATGTTGTCGTTACTTTGCAACTACTTTTACCATGCCGATTACTCCAATTTTGTAAAAGTTCTGACAACTCTTCCAAATTAAAAATGGCACCCAAGGTGTGGATTGAGGAAGAGGACGAATGCCTTCTGAGGACTTTGAGGAACCTCAGATTTAATGGGAAGTTCACTCATAGTTCATTCACGATGAATGCCTGGTTCATCACTAAAGAATGCATGGAATTTCATTTCGAGGAAGCAATGCAGTGCATCAAATTCAAAATCGATGGCAGTTTCTAAAAAATATCTACAGGTTGATCATGAATTTGTTGGGAGATCCTAGTTGGCAATGGAATGACGCATAGAATTTCATCGTTCCATCTGTTGCTATCCAGTGGGATTATGTATGATATCATCTACTCAAATTTTGTCACTTAAATCAACTTCTTTTAAGGCTTTTAATTTCTTTTTATCTCGTAGGTTTGAGCGAAGTACAAAAGGTTGCATGATCGTTACTTTCCTTTCATGGGAATCTTCAATGACCTGATGGATTAGGGTTTCTGTAAAGATGTCCCTGCAAACTACATTGGGCCTTTCCTTCATGTTCTCGTCTATGTCATATTCGTTACTATGTCTGTCGTTACTTAATGTTGTTGTGTGTCGTTCTCATACTTCATGTATTAGCATTTTGTTTAGATCATAACCTATGGATATGTAACACACTATGTTTACCGCATGTTTTGTGCTTATCTGATATTATGGAATATATAATGTAGTCATTTTGTAAACTTTCTTATGTATGGTTATATTGGCTGCTTAGATATTTTTATATTTACTTCTTCTAAATTTCCTTTCTTATTTGAAATTTATTATTTCTTATTTACTAGATGAAGATAATTGAATGTCGATGTAATTTTCTTTACTACCAATTACATCTACAGGATGCATTGCAATCAAAGTTTTTGAGATATAGGCAATGATGATAGCTTTAAACACTTGAAGGAAAAGATATTATACACTTGGATGATCTTGGTTTGGCTGCTTAGCGAGAAAATAAGGCAACCCAAGGAAATGTGTTCACATGCATGCGTGATCCCCAACCTCACTTTTCACTCTTTGCTACATAAGTCAAGAGAGGTAAAAGTCTTTTACACCTATCAAGAGGTTTGTCTACTTCCAATATGAGATTAAAAACTGTCCCAAACCTCATTAATTTCAACATGAATTCCCACATCACCATATAACAATTTTATTCCGAATGATGTAATTAGGCGCTCAAATCCAACATTCTCTCACAAATTCATCGTTGAAATTTAATGATAAATTCCTTCGCTACCACACTCTGCTTTTGTAACGACCCGATTCCCGAGTCCCTACGAGACATGAGAACTGGACCGACTCGACTAATCCCAAGACCTAGTCGTCCAACGAGGAAGTAACCAAAAGAGCAGTAAAATAAACCACATTCGACATGAAATATAACTAGCAGTAACAAAATACAGCAGAAAGAAAAAAAACTACTACAGCATGTACCACCACAACAGTAGAACAACATTTATAACATAACAAAACTGCGAGTAAAGAAAAGTACAGAGAGTAACAAAAATTACTCACTACAGTGGAACAAAGAGGGCACAAAAGAACAGTGGTAACTCTACTGGACCCTACTCGGCCCAACGTCCTCTGCAGCCGCTGACCCTGGCTGCTCAACACCTAGTCCTGAAAAGTAACGAGTGTAACACGTCAGCGAAATGCTGAGTAGAGTGGCAGCTAAACTAAGGAAGCAGTAAAGTGTGCAGAAGCGATTTTATTTTATTTCTTCCTTTATTTACGTCTTTCTATTGTTTCACCATTTATCTATTTCTCAGATCCTTCACTTGATCTCGAATGTTCCTCGTGGGAACGATCTTGATTGCAGTCTTTTCCGAACAGTAGAAGCAACACGTGGTGCTCTCCTGGTCGGGAGAGTCCCCCATGGTGATCCTACTCTCAGTCAACCACCCCAAGGTCACTGACAGACGTAACGGTGACTACGGCACGCGCGGTAAATGCACGGGTAGCTAACCCGCACTGGCACGTGGTCAGTCGTTTCCGTTAACGAGTGCACCCAAAGCACAGCACGGAACCAGTATAGGGCAGAGCCCTCTCAGTAACAGGGGTCCAACCCCTCCACAGTAACCAAACAGGGCCTTGCCCCTCCACAGTCCACGCACCCTCGCCTAACTACCCTGGTTTTCCCAGTGGGCCTAACAAGTCGGTGTAGGTGAGCTAGCAGAACCCCAGGGCCCGTGGGGTAGCTAGTACTCGCCCTACACTAGTAGCTCTCCTCGGTACTGCGTACACGAGGGCCAGCAAGTTGGTACAAAGTGGCCAGACCAAACCCCGGGTCCCTGGGGCGGCTAGCTCCTCTCTGCACTAAACAGGGGGATAGTCGCTCTCCTTGGTACTCCGTACTCAAGGGCCAGCTCACTTCCCCAATTCTATTCCATTCACTTTCCAGGGCTTCTTCTCCTAATTCCCCGTAGGGTTCCAGCTCTTTTAACTCAGCACATTCAGGTTTCACCTTTCCAGTTTCACGTTCATACAACCCATGTTCTCAATCATGTTCATTTATTCATAACAGGCAGCTATTAAACCAATTTACAGGCAGCTATTATTTCCTTTCCACATTTTCCAAGACTGCAATATGTATATTCATTTCACTAGTTTTCCAGTCCTAGGATTCATGCCGTACCCTAGGATCTATCATTCAATCTAGTTTTCCGGCCTTAGGATTCATGCAATACCCTAGGATCTATCATTCAATCTGGTTTCTCATTCCTAGGATTCATGCAATGCCCTAGGTTCTATTAATTGTTCCATAATTGTAACAAATTATGTTAATAATTTCTAAAGCCACTCTACCAGCTAGAAAGGAAGTAATGGGGGCGTGGTCGGAAATCCCGCGTGCCTCTGCAACCCCCGAGACTGCAATGGAACGGGGTCTTAACACAAGGATCAAACACAAGGAGTTTCTCAAAATAGTATATAATTACTGTAAACGGGTAGAGGATTTTATCCTGAAAAGAACGCAACTCGAAACGCGGAAAACGGACTCCGAACGGGCCCTAAACGGGTCGAAAACGACGAAACAGTCCAAAATCAGACGTCTGGAACCTCTTCCAGATGTCTTAAAAAGTGGTTCAGAGGATACCTTCGCTCTGTGTACTCTCTCAGACGTCTAGAAGCCTGCGGGGGTGTCTGGCCTAGTTCCCAGACGTCCGATGGTCACCCCGGACGTCTGGAAGTCCTTCCAGTCGTCTGGCACTGCGGCCAGACGTCTGATTCGCGTTGGATGCGAATCTCAAAACCTGCACGTACCCACTCCTCGTGCTCAGTACGGACGGTCGCAGAAAAGGAAGGAGGACAAAAATAACTTACTTACCAGACATCTGGACAGTCCTCCAGACGTCTTCACCGTCGTCTGGTTGGAAACCCAGACGTCTGATTCTGGAAAAATTTCCAGAATCAGAGCTCGACTCACCCTCCGTCCGCGACGCACGGCCGTGCCGCGCCTCGTCCGCCTGCTGCTCGAGCTGCAGCAGCCCTCCAGCGATGCTCCACGCCCGCGGCTCCCCCGTAGGCTGGCTCTAGCTGCCCCGGCGAGCTCGAGCCCTCACGGCTCCTCCCTCGCGTGACACCTCCTCCCGCTACTCGCCGCTGCCGCCGCTCGCTCGCACTCGCACTCCAGCTGGAAGAGGAAGAAGAAGGGAGCGGAGGAGATGAGAGTGAGGGAGAGGGCGAGGGATCTTTTTAAAGCCGCGTGGGGAGAGAGAGAGAGAGAGAGAGAACAGCGCCTGCGGAGGTGAGAGGGGAAGAAGAGCATCTGCAGGCCTGCGCGCACAGGCGCGCAGACGAAATCCACCGTGCCGCGAAAAATAAATCCCAGACGTCTGGAAGGGGTTCCAGACGTCTAGGCCAGCTCCCAGACGTCTTAAATGATGTTTTGAAGCTGCATTCGTAACAGCTTTCAGCAAAGGTATCTTCCAGTTGGAACCCTTACCTGAGTCATCTACCTTCACCACCACAAGAATAAAGTGAAACTAGTCTTGAACTCTAAACCTTTGTTGTGGGGTATATAGTGATGACAATAGAATGAAGTTCTTGGTGATAATCTTTAGGGTTGGTGCTCTTAAGAACTATACACCATATCCTGTTTTCATGAGTGTAATCAGAAAAGACTCTATTCCCTTAACTGCGACCCACAGTAACATTCACATAGGTGGTGTTCTCCAAGGATGCCCTACTCACATCCTACCATAAAGGCTTGAACCTATTCAGAGACTTTACTCTTCCTAAATTTGTAGCTTAAGGCATTCAAGCTTCTAGGGATTCGACTCATATGCAAAAGTATCTAACAATGAGTGCCAACCAGCTCCCCATACAACTTGTTACCACATTGAACATACTTTGTGGGATTTTCACTTAATTAGGTTGAGTTGCTACTGTAAGTAAACTCTCAATGGGTTTCAGTCTCATCCCAAGCTTAGACTTAAGGACTAAAGATCTATCAAGTCCTTTAGTAAGTGGATCTACTGTGTTATCCTTGGATCTTATAAATTTCAAAGCAATCACATCTTGAGACACTAAATCTCTTATAGACTTGAGTCTAATTTGGATGTGTCTTCTTATTTTCTGATTAAACTTTGAACTCTTAATCTTTGTTATACCAGTCATGCTGTTACAATGTAAAGATATTGCAGGAATTGGCTTACCCACTATAAGAATTTCTAAAAGAAGTCCCTTTAGCTATTTAGCCTCAATTCCATTGGTATTTAAGGCACATAGCTTAGCTTCAAAGGTAGATTGAGCTAAAATGGTCTGTTTTGGAACCACCAGGGGACTACATTGCCTCCAAGGGTAAAGACATACCCTGTAATACCATTGCTCCCAGAATCCTCCATTTGACCGGTCCAACTTGTATTACTATACCCTTTTAAAACTAAAGGATATTACCATAATGCAAATTAAGGGAAATAGTTCCCTTAAGTACCTGAGTATTCGGTTTAAGGTATCTCAATGAGTATGGTCAGGATAGCTTGTGTATCTGTTTAACTTAAACACGGAGAAAGAAATATTTGGTCTAGTACAGTTAACCAAATACATCAAGCTTCCTATAATCTGTGAATATCTAAGTTGTGAAACATGTTGTTCAAACCCGTGCTATTAAAGCCCTTTAAGATGTCTGGGACTTGGGTCAGACATCTGGACACCTTCCCAGACGTTTGGAAATCAATTTTTGTCTGCGTACATCCTCGAGTCTGCGCCCATGCCGCACGCAGACTGTGCGCAGCCGCAATCCTTCTCTTTCTCTTCCCCTCGCCGAATTGCAGAACCCTGCCCCTCGCCTACTTATACCTCCTCCTCTCCCTCACGCCACCCCACTCCTATCCACCTTCTCCTTCCTCTAGCGAGAGTGAGAGCGGCGAGTGCAGCCAAGTGTAGCGGCGGAGAGGCGGAGCAATGAGAGAAGGGAAGAGAGGAGAGCGCGCGAGCCGTGAGAGAGCTCGCCGGAGAAGCTCACGGCCGGTCGGGCATGCGCAAGGCGGAGGGGTGTGTCGATGAGGTCCTCCCCGACACTGCTGTAGCTAGAGCAGCAGGCGAACAAACGCAGTGCGGCCGCGTGCAGCACGAAGAAGACGAAGAAGCTTCTGGTTCTGGGATTTTTCCCAGAATCAAACATCTGGATCTACATCTAGACGACGCAGATGACGTTTGGAAGAAGCTCCAGACGACTGAGAGGTACGTCCTGCACCCTACACCTCCCTTTTGCGGATACAGCCATGCAGGCCGTTTTGCCAAGGCACTACTCCGTGCCTTTTGAGAAGATTTTGCGTCGTGCGTGCAGGATTCGTTTCGGGAAGGCACGGGACATGCCCTCCCACACGGTTCAGATGTCTGGCGAGGCACCAGACGGCGGGGAGCGTCTCCAGACGTCCGGAGAGGTGATCGGACATCTGAAACTAGGTCCAGACGGTTCAGCAGGATCCCTGGACGTCTGAGGAGCAGCGCAAAGTGAGGTATGGTTCTGGACTCCTTTTAAGACGTCTGGAAGGTGTTCCATACGTCTGAATTGAATCAGGATTGTCATTTTTGACCCGTTTAGGGTTCGTGTGAGGTCCGATTTTCGCATTTAAGATTCTGTTCTTCTTCGTATAAGTTCCTCTAATTGTTGGAATGCTTTTATGATGTTCTGAGTGGTTTCTTGTGGTTGATCCTTGTGTTAGGATCTCGTTCCATTGCAGATTTAGGGGTTGCGGAGGCACGTGGACCTGTCGATCGAGCCCCAATCACTCATGGTTTTGCGAGTAGAGTGGCTTCCCCTAGTTTAATTACAAACATAAATGCACATATGGAATAAATGTTAGATCTTAGGGTGTGGCATGAATCCTAGGACTAGGAACACTGGATTGAATGCTAGATCCTAAGGTGTGGCATGAATCATAGGACTAGAAACACTGGATTGAATGTTAGATCCTAGGGTGTGGCATGAATCCTAGGACTAGAAACACTGGATTGAATGCTAGATTGTTACGAACGCGCGGCTTCAGATGTCTTTTAAGACACCTGGGAGGTGGCCCAGACGTCTGGGATTCGGTTTTTTCGACACGAACGGTTTCGTCTACACGCCTGAGCACGCAGACCTGCGAGCGCATCTCTCTCACTCTTTTTCCCTCTCTCCTGCGGCAGCAGGCTGCGCCCTCTGTTCTCTCTCTCTCCTCCCCGCGCGGCTTTAAAACGCCACACCCCCTCCCTCACTCTCATCACCTCCGCCCCCTTCCTCTTCTCCTTCCAGCCGGTGCGCGAGAGCGAGCGCGAGTAAGCAGCGGCGGTGACAGCCGTGGCGGGTGCGGGAGGAGGTACTGCATGAGGGAGGAGGCGTCAGCCATGAGGGCTCGAGCCTGCCGGGGCAGCGGGAGCCGACCGGCGGGGGCGCAGCGGACGCGAGGTGATGCGGGAGGCCTGCTGCAGCTCGAGCAGCAGGCGGACGAGTCGCGGCGCGGCTGAGCGTCGCGAGCGGAGGGTGAGTTGCGCCCTGATTCTAGAATTTTCTCCAGAATCAGACGTCTGGAATTACAACCATACGGCGGGGAGGACGTCTGGAGGACTGTCCAGATGTCTGAAAGGTGAGTTATTCCATCTTTCTTCCTCTTCTTCGACTGACCGTACTAAGAGAGAGAGGAAATGGGTACGTGCAGGTTCTGAGATTCACATCCAACGCTAATCAGACGTCTGGTTGCAGTGCCAGACGACGGGAACGACTTCCAGACGTTCGGGGTGACCATTGGACGTCTGGGAACTAGGCCAGACGCCCCCGCAGGCTTCTAGACGTCTGAGAGACCACGTAGAGCAAGGGTAACCTCTGATCCACTTTTTAAGACGTCTGGAAGAGGTTCCAGACATCTGATTTTGCACTGTTTCGTCATTTTTGACCCGTTTAGGGCCCGTTCGGAGTCCGTTTTCCGCATTTCGAGTTGCGTGCTTTTCGGAATTAAATCCTCTACCCGTCTACAGTAGCTATATACTGTTTTGAGGAACTCCTTGTGTTTGATCCTTGTGATAGGACCTCGTTCCGTTGCAGTCTCGGGGGTTGCGGAGGCACGCGGGATTCCCGACCACGCCCCCAGTACTCCTGTTGTAACCGGTAGAGTGGTTTTAAGTTTATTGGTATAATCTGTTAAATTATGGAACCATAAATAGCACCTAGGACATTGCATGAATCCTAGGAATGAGAAACTAGAATGAATGGTAGATCCTAGGGTGTTGCATGAATCCTAGGGCTGAAAAACTAGATTGTATGATAGATCCTAGGGTTTGGTATGAATCTTAGGATGGGAAGAACTAGTGGAATATATGAATACTGCAGTCTTGGAAAATGTGGAAAGGAAATAATAGCTGCGTGTGAATTGAATTAATAGCTGCCTGCTATGAATAAATAAACGTGATTAAGAACATGGATTGTAAGAACGTGAAACTAGAAAGTGAAACCTGGATGTTCTGAGTTAAAAGATCTGGAACCCTACGGGGAATTAGGAGTGGAACTCTTGGAAAGAGAAAGGAATGGAACTGAGAAAGAAAGACGTGGTAGTGTGCTGTCTCTTGGGTACGTAGTACCAAGGGAAGTACCTGTACCTGTTTAGTGCAGAGCGGAGCCAGCCGCCCCAGGGACCCGGGGTTAGGACTGGCCACTTTGTACCGACTTGCTGCCCTCGCGTACGTAGTACTGAGGAGAGCTATTAGTGTAGGGAGGGCACTAGCTATCCCACGGGCCCCGGGGTTCTGCTAGCCTCCTACACCGACTTGTTAGGCCCACTAGGCAAACCAGGGTAGTCAGGAGAGGATGCGCGGACTGTGGAGGGGCAAGGCCCTTGTTTGGTTACTGTGGAGGGGTTGGACCCCTGTTACTGAGAGGGCTCTGCCCTGTACTGGTTCCGTGCTGTGCTTTGGGCGCACCCGTTAACGGAAACGACTGACCGCGTGCCAGTGCAGGTTAGCTACCTGTACGTTTATCGCGCGTGCCGTAGTCACCGTTACGCCTGTCCGTGACCTTGGGGTGGTTGACTGAGAGTAGGATCACCACGGCGGACTCTCCCGGCCAAGAGAGCACCACGTGCTACTTCTACTTTTTGGAAAAGACTGCAATCAAGATCGTTCCCACGAGGAACATTCGAGATCAAGTGAAGGATCTGAGAAATAGATAAATTTTGAAATAATAGAATGACGTAAATAAAGGAAGAAAGAAAATTAAAACAGCTACTATACACTTTACTGTTTCTTTAGTTTAGCTGCCACTCTACTCAACGTTTTGCTGACGTGTTGCACTCGTTACCTTTCAGGACCAGGTGTTGAGCAGCCAGGGTCAGCAGCTGTAGAGGACGCTGGGCCGAGTAGGGTCCAGTAGAGTTACCACTGTTCTCTTGTACCTCTTTTTGGTTCCACTGTAGTGAGTAGTTCTTGTTACCGCTGTACTTTTCTTTACCTACAGTTCATATTATGTTATGAATGTTCTTCTACTGTTGTGGTTGTACATACTGTAGTGGTTTCTTTCCTTACTGCTGTATTTTCTTACTGTTAGTTATATTCATGTTGAATGTGGTTTATTTTATTACTCTTTTGGTTACTTCCTCGTTGGACGACCAGGTCTTGGGATTAGTCGAGTCGGTCCAGTTCTCGTGTCTCGTAGGGACTCGGGAATCGGGTCGTTACAAGATGGTATCAGAGCAAGGTCGTCCCGAGAAGTGAATCAACTGACTGGAAAATAACCAATTCACATGTCTATAACTAGAGTAGCCACCACAACATATCTTTTGACATGAACTCTTAGACGTTTTCGTTAGGTACTGTTCCGTATTGACGTATTTCGTTTTATTTCGCGTCTCCTTGTAGGAGATGCCTCGTCGCGGGACTGGCGAGACTGGCCGCGGGCGCAGCCGAGGACGAGGTCAGCGAGGTGGGCATGCCGTTGTCAACGTCTCGGTGGACCAGCCACCACTCCCGGGCATTCAGGCCCAGGACCTCGCCCGGCTGATACGGGACATTGTATGAGAGGAGCTCCACCCACCGCCCCGAGCGCCTCCTCCTGGGGCTGCAAAGGGGGAGTCCTCTGTGGGACCACACGACGGACATGGCGCTAGACACGGGGGAGGGGATGGGCCAATTCCGCCCCCACCTTCCTCCGACACTTCTGTGCACGAGGCACCTTCGCCTGGAGGTGCACCAGCACCTCCACTGCAGCGCCACTTTGAGCTTTTCGGACAGTTCCGGAAGCTGAAGCCCCCCTCCTTCAAGGGGGATGAGGACCCGACCGAGGCAGAGGACTGGCTCGAGCAGCTGGAGAAGATTTTCGACACCCTTCGCCCCCCGGTGGAGTGCCGCGTGGCCTTCGCCACGTACCAGCTGGAGAGTGCGGCACACAGGTGGTGGAGGGCTGTCCGGGGACAGGAGAGGGACGAGCCGACCTGGGATCAGTTCGTCGCCCTCTTCTGCGAGCAGATCCTTCCCCAGACATGGCAGGACCAGAGGAGGCAGGAGTTCCACACTCTCCGCCAAGGGACGATGATCGTGAGCACGTACCGCACGCGTTTCCTGGAGCTGTTCCGCTTTGCAGCGACAGCGGTAGCTACTGAGGAGGAGCGCCTTTGGAGGTTCACCGAGGGGCTCCGGCCTGCGATTCGGGGGTATGTCAAACCCCTGAAGCTGCCTACGTTTTCGAGGGTGGTGGAGGCAGCCATGAATTACGAGGAGACCAACCCGTCCACGTGAGACACTGACGGCGGGCGGAAGAGGCCCTTTCAGCCAGACTTTTCACAGGGCCAGCGAGAGAGGAGACACGTGGCGTCCGCAGGAGAGCCGTCACGTTTTGCAGGGCCATCAGTGGCCTTTGGGGGCCCTCGACAGGGGCCAGTCGCCAGCACCAGACCCCCGCCCAGCCGACAGCAGGGACCCACTGAGGGCAGGAGCTGGGTTCCCCTCTGTTACCAGTGTGGCCAGCCGGGCACCATCAGGAGGGACTGCCCGTCTAGGGCAGGAGGTCAACAGATACTTCCCGCGCAGAGCACTGGAGGGCGCGTAGGAGGCCGCGGTTACCAGGCGCGAGGAGGAGGACAGCAGTCACGAGGAGGGTACCGACCAGCACCTGCCCGTCCGACGCAGAGTGTGGCTGCTTCGTCCGCACTTAGAGCTGAGGGGCGTATCAACGCCCTGACACACAGGGATGCCAGAGCTTCGGGCTCGGTAGTGGCAGGTATGGTTTCAGTTTCCGGCAGACTCGTTTACACACTTTTCGATTCCGGCGCTACGCACTCGTTTGTCGCAGCAAGTTTTGCAGTTAGTTTGGACCAGGATTGTACACTGTTAGAAAATCCGTTAGTAATCAGAGGTCCGAGTGGTCAGCTGTTTGTAGCTGAAGAGGTGTACACGGATTGCGAGGTCAGCGTCGGGGGACATAGCTTGCCAGCTGACCGGATTATGATACAGATGGAGGACTTTGGAGTGATTCTGGGGATGGACTGGCTGTCCGCTTACCACGCCTTAGTAAACTGTTTTGAGAGGAAGATTGTCTTCTCCATGTCGGAGTTGCCTTCTTTCGAGTTTCACAGACAGCCAGTGGACGGAGGCTTCAGGTGCATTTTGGCACTTCGAGCGGCGAGACTTTTGAGCCAGGGATGTGAGGGCTTCCTAGCTTGTGTGGTGGCAGAGCCCAGCCTTGTGGCAGACTTCCAGAGCATCCCAGTGGTCAGAGAGTACCCTGACGTGTTTCCAGACGAGTTACCAGGACTACCGCTCGAGTACGAGATCGAGTTTGAGATCTCGCTAGTACCAGAGACCAGTCCCATCTCCACCGCGCCATACAGGATGGCACCGCTTGAGCTACGAGAGCTTAAGTCTCAGTTGCAGGACCTTTTGGAGAAGGGTTTCGTGAGGCCCAGTGCGTCTCCCTGGGGAGCCCCGGTACTGTTTGTGAAAAAGAAGGATGGTACCCTACGCCTTTGTGTGGACTACTGACAGCTGAATAGGGTCACCATCAAGAATAGATATCCGCTGCCGAGGATTGACGACTTGTTTGACCAATTGCGGGGTGCCACGGTGTTCTCCAAGATCGACTTGAGGTCGGGATACCACCAGTTGAGGATCAGGGAGACCGACGTCTCCAAGACAGCTTTCCGCACCCGGTACGGACACTACGAGTTTTTGGTCATGCCGTTTGGGCTGACCAATGCCCCCTCTGCTTTTATGGATCTGATGAACCGGGTGTTTAGACCGTACTTGGACCAGTTCGTGGTGGTTTTCATAGATGATGTACTCATCTATTCTAGAGATCAGACGCAGCATGGACAGCACTTGCGGATGGTTCTGGACACTCTGAGATGACGTAGGCTGTACGTCAAATACAGCAAGTGCAAGTTCTGGTTGAGGGAGGTGACCTTCTTAGGTCATGTGATCTCTGGAGACGGCTTGGCGGTGGACCCAGCCAAGGTCGAGGCAGTGCTCAGGTGGGAGAGACCGCGTTCAGTCACTGAGATTCACAGTTTCCTGGGACTGGCAGGCTACTACAGATGATTTATCATAGGGTTTTCACAGATCGCGCGTCCTATGACACAGTTGACCCGGAAGGACGTGCCCTTCACTTGGACAGACACCTGTGAGGCGTGTTTTCAGGAGCTGAAGGAGAGGTTGACTTCGGCTCCCGTGCTCACCATCCCTGACAGTAGTGGCGGGTTCATTGTGTACATGGACGCCTCCTTGCAGGGGTTAGGAGGTGTACTCATGCAGAGGGGTCACGTCGTCGCTTACGCTTCGTGGCAACTGAAGCCCCATGAGCATACCTACCCTACCCATGACCTAGAGTTGGCAGCTGTTGTCTTCGCGCTGAAGACTTGGAGGCACTACTTGTACGGTGAGACCTTCAAAATTTTCACAGATCACAAGAGCCTCAGATACCTTTTTGATCAGAAGGAGCTCAACATGAGACAGAGACGTTGGTTGGAGCTCCTGAAGGACTATGACTACAGCATCTCCTACCACCCAGGAAAGGCCAATGTGGTGGCTGACGCCTTGAGCCGTAAGGCGTCCGCACACTTGGCCAGTTTATAGTTACAGAGTTGGAGCCTTTTGGAGGAGGTGGGCAGTTGGCGACCCCTGGAGTTACGGGGGCACTGTGGGGCAGTGACGGTGACACGATAGACCAGGCAAGAGCTGATAGACTGCATCATCACAGGATAGATGGCCGATCCGTACTTGCAGTCCTTGCGCGACAGAGTACTGTCAGGAAACCCAGGGGACTTCTCTTTCACAGACCAGGTGCTGCGCCTGAGGGGACGGTTGTGCGTTCCCAGAGACGAGGAGCTGTTGAGAGAGCTCTTGACTGAGGCACACGGTTCCAGATTCACCATACATCCCGGAAACACGAAGATGTACCACGACTTAAGACGCGAGTTTTGGTGGAGGGGGATTAAGTGGGATGTGGGTGAATTCGTGCAGCAGTGCTTAGTGTGCCAGCAGGTGAAAGCCGAGCATCAGAGGCCTGCAGGGCCGCTACAGCCGCTTCCAGTGCTAGAGTGGAAGTGAGAGAGCATCACCATGGACTTGGTGGTGTGCTTACTTGTTACCCAGCGAGGACACGACGTTGTTTGGGTAATTGTGGATAGACTGACGAAGACAGCACGATTCCTGCCGATCCGAGTCACTTTGGGACCATCACAGTTGGCAGAGAGGTATATTCGCGACGTGGTACGACTACACGGAGTTCCGCGGGAGATCGTATCCGACCGGGATACCCGCTTTATGTCCTAGTTTTGGGCTGAGTTTCAGCAAGCCCTGGGGACGCGGTTGAGGTTTAGTACAGCTTACCACCCCCAGACGGACGGACAGTCTGAGCGCACGATACAAACACTTGAGGACCTTTTGCGTGCCTGCGTACTGGACTGGAGGGGCTCTTGGGAGGAACACCTGCCCCTGGCGGAGTTTGCATACAACAACAGCTATCACTCGAGCATCGGCATGGCTCCCTACGAGGCTCTGTACGGATGGAGGTGTACGGCACCCTTGAGTTGGGTTGAGGTGGGGACCAAGTGGGAGGTTGGCCCCAGGTTGATCCGACAGAGTCAGGAGGTAGTTGAGCAGATCCATAGGCGACTCCGCACTGTCAGGAGCAGACAGAAGAGCTACGCGGATCGGAAACGCAGAGAGGTGCAGTTTGAGGTTGGGGACCACGCCTTTCTCCGTGTTTCGCCCATGAAGGTCCAGCAGCGGTTTGGGGTGAGAGGGAAGCTCGCGCCGAGGTTTGTGGGGCCCTTTGAGGTCCTGAAGCGGGTTGGACCCGTTGCTTACAGGCTTGCCCTCCCCCCTCAGCTTTCTGGTGTGCACGACATGTTCCACGTGTCCAACCTCAGGAAGTACGTAGCCGATCCCAGTCACGTACTGAGTCACGAGAGCGTCGAGGTGGACGACAACCTGACCTACCCCGAGCGGCCAGTGCAGATTCTAGATCAAGCCGTCCGCAGTTTGAGACGAAAGCAAGTGCCCCTGGTAAAGGTTTTGTGGAGGACCCAGCGGTACGAGGAGGCTACCTGGGAGCCTGAGGCGGCAATGCGGGAGCGGTACCCGGAACTCTTCGCGGGTACGTCTTTTCGGACCGGCTTCGGTCCTCTTTGAGTTTGTTATGGTTATTATGGCATTTTTCCCGTACCCTAGTTAGCGCAAGTTTCGGGGACGAAACTTCCTTTGAGTTTGTTATATTGTTACGAACGCGCGGCTTTAGACGTCTGGGAGGTGGCCCAGACGTCGGACCAGACATCTGGGATTTGATTTTTTTGACACGAACGGCTTCGTCTGCATGCCTGAGCGCGCAGACCTGCGAGCGCATCTCTCTCTCTCTTTTCCCTCTCTCCTGCGACTGCAGGCTGCGCCCTCTGTCCGCTCTCTCTCCTCCCCGCGTGGCTTTAAAACGCCACGCCCCCTCCCTCACTCTCATCACCTCCGCCCCCTTCCTCTTCTCCTTCCAGCCGGTGTGCGAGAGCGAGCGCGAGTGAGCGGCGGCGGCGACAGCCGCGGCGGGTGCGGGAGGAGGTGCTGCGCGAGGGAGGAGGCGTCGGCCGTGAGGGCTAGAGCCTGCCGGGGCAGCGGGAGCTGGCCGGCGGGGGCGCAGCGGATGCGGGGTGACGCGGGAGGCCTGCTGCAGCTCGAGCAGCAGGCGGACGAGTCACGGCGCGGCCGAGCGTCGCGAGCGAAGGGCGAGTCGTGCCCTGATTCTGGAATTTTCTCCAGAATCAGACGTCTGGGATTACAACCAGACGGCGGGGAGGACGTCTGGAGGACTGTCCAGACGTCTGAAAGGTGAGTTATTCCATCTTTCTTCCTCTTCTTCGGCTGACCGTACTAATAGAGAGAGGAAATGGGTATGCACAGGTTCTGAGATTCGCATCCAACGTGAATCAGACGTCTGGCTGCAGTGCCAGACGACGGGAACGACTTCCAGACGTCCGGGGTGACCATCAGACGTCTGGGAACTAGGCCAGACGCCCTGGCAGGCTTCTGGACGTCTGAGAGACCACGCATAGCAAAGGTAACCTCTGATCCACTTTTTAAGACGTCTGGAAGAGGTTCCAGACGTCTGATTTTGCACTGTTTCGTCGTTTTCGACCCGTTTAGGGCCCGTTCGGAGTCCGTTTTCCGCGTTTCGAGTTGCGTGCTTTTCGGAATTAAATCCTCTACCCGTCTACAGTAGCTATATACTATTTTGAGGAACTCCTTGTGTTTGATCCTTGTGATAGGACCCTGTTCCATTGCAGTCTCGAGGGTTGCGGAGGCACGCGGGATTCCCGACCACACCACCAGTACCCTATTGTAACCGGTAGAGTGGCTTTTAAGTTTATTGGTATAATCTGTTAAATTATGGAACCATAAATAGCACCAGGACATTGCATGAATCCTAGGAATGAGAAACTAGAATGAATGGTAGATCCTAGGGTGTTGCATGAATCCTAGGGTTGGAAAACTAGATTGTATGATAGATCCTAGGGTATGGCATGAATCCTAGGATGGGAAGAACTAGTGGAATATATGAATATTGTAGTCTTGGAAAATGTGGAAAGGAAATAATAGCTCCCTGTGAATTGAATTAACAGCTGCCTGCTATGAATAAATAAATGTGATTGAGAACATGGATTGTAAGAACGTGAAACTGGAAAGTGAAACCTGGATGTTCTGAGTTAAAAGAGCTGGAACCCTACGGGGAATTAGGAGTGGAACTCCTGGAAAGAGAAAGGAATGGAACTGAGAAAGAAAGACGTGGTAGTGTGCTGTCTCTTGGGTACGTAGTACCAAGGGAAGTACCTGTACCTATTTAGTGCAGAGCGGAGCCAACCGTCCCAGGGACCCGGGGTTAGGACTGGCCACTTTGTACTGACTTGCTGGCCCTCGCGTACGTAGTACCGAGGAGAGCTACTAGTGTAGGGAGGGCACTAGCTACCCCACGGGCCCCGGGGTTCTGCTAGCCTCCTACGCCGACTTGTTAAGCCTACTAGGCAAACCAGGGTAGTCAGGCGAGGGTGCGCGGACTGTGGAGGGGTAAGGCCCCTATTTGGTTACTCTGGAGGGGTTGGACCCCTGTTACTGAGAGGGCTCTGCCCTGTACTGGTTCCGTGCTGTGCTTTGGGTGCACCCGTTAACGGAAACGACTGACCGCGTGCCAGTGCGGGTTAGCTACCTGTGCGTTTATCGCGCGTGCCGTAGTCACCGTTACGCCTGTCCGTGACCTTGGGGTGGTTGACTGAGAGTAGGATCACCACGGGGGACTCTCCCGGCCAAGAGAGCACCACATGCTACTTCTACTTTTTGGAAAAGACTGCAATCAAGATCGTTCCCACGAGGAACATTCGAGATCAAGTGAACGATCTGAGAAATAGATAAATTTTGAAACAATAGAAAGACGTAAATAAAGGAAGAAAGAAAATTAAAACAGCTACTGTACACTTTACTGTTTCTTTAGTTTAGCTGCCACTCTACTCAGCGTTTTGCTGACGTGTTACACTCGTTACCTTTCAGGACCAGGTGTTGAGCAGCCAGGGTCAGCGGCTGCAGAGGACGCTGGGCCGAGTAGGGTCCAGTAGAGTTACCACTGTTCTCTTGTACCTCTTTTTGGTTCCACTGTAGTGAGTAGTTCTTGTTACCGCTGTACTTTTCTTTACCTGCAGTTCATATTATGTTATGAATGTTGTTCTACTATTGTGGTGGTACATACTGTGGTGGTTTCTTTCCTTACTGCTGTATTTTCTTACTGTTAGTTATATTCATGTTGAATGTGGTTTATTTTACTGCTCTTTTGGATACTTCCTCGTTGGATGATCAGGTCTTAGGATTAGTCGAGTCGGTCCAGTTCTCGTGTCTCGTAGGGACTTGGGAATCGGATCGTTACATAGATCCTAGGGTATGGCATGAATCTTAGGACCAGAAACACTAGATTGAATGTTAGATCCTAGGGTATGGCATGAATCCTAAGGCTAGAAACACTGGAATAATTGTATGGAAAGGCATGAATTGCAGTCTCGGACGAGTAAATAGAATAATAACAATTGCCTGTAATTGAATAATAGCTGCCTGTGAAATGTAAGGTACTGTTGTTAGCAACTGTTGCATGTAATTCCTGTTGGTTGCAATTAAATACGAGTTGCCTGTATACGAATTGGAAATGAAAGATTGAATGTTGGAAACACGAGCTACCTGCGAATAAACCTGAAATGATGAAACCTAGTATGGCTTGGCCTTAGAAACATGAGCATGAACCCTACGGGGAAATAGAAGTAGAGCTCTTGGAAGTAAATGGAATGGATCTAGGAATGTGCTGGGAAGTGTGCTATCCCTTGAGTACGTAGTACCAAGGGAAGCACATGTTACCTCTTAGTGTCGAGGGGAGCTTGCCTCCTTCGAGTTGAGACCCGGGGGTAGGTTTGGTCACCTTACACCTTTGGCCCTTGTGTACACTGTACCGGGAAGAGTTACTAGTGTAGGGAGGGAGCTAGCCACCCCACAGGGCTCGGGGTTCAGCTAGCCGCCTTACACTGACTTGTTAGGCCCTCTGGGCAAACCAGGATAGTCAAGTGAGGGTGCGCGGACTGTGGAGGGGCGAGACCCCTATTTGGTTACTGTGGAGGGGCTAGACCCCTGTTACTGAGAGGGCTATGCCCTATAATGATTCTGTGCTGTGCTTTTGGGCACACCCGTTAACGAAAACGACTGACCGCGTGCCAGTGCGGGGTAGCTACCCGTGCGTTTATCGCACGTGCTGTAGTCACCGTTACGTCTGTCAGTGACCTTGGGGTGGTTGACTGAATGTAGGACCACCACGGGGGACTCTCCCGGCTAGGAGATCACCACGTGCTACTTCTACTCTTCGGAAAAGACTGCAATCAAGATCGCTCCCATGAAGAACATTCGAGATCAAGGAAAAGACCTGAGAAATAAATCAAGTGATGAAAGAAAGAATAAATAATTAAATAAAGAAAGAAATTGAAAATAACAGCTACCTGTCCACCTTTACTGTTTTTAGTTAGCTGGTTGCCACTCTACTTAGTGTTCGCTGATTTCCTGTATTCATAACCTTTTTCAGGTCCAGGTGTTGAGCAGCCAAAGCCTACGGCTGCAGAGGGTGCTGGTCCCAGTAGAGCCCAGTAGTTATACCTTTGTTGTACCCGTTTCTTGTTGTAGTGAGTAACTTTGTTACGCTTCTGTACTCCTTATTGTAAACTTTATATTCATGTACCTGTTTAAATTTTCTATTGTTGTGGTGGTGTGTACTATAGTAGTTTACTTCTTTACTGCTGTACTTTTGTTACTGTTAGTTGCTTGCATGGTGAATGTGGTTTATTTTTACTGCTTTTTGGTTACTTCCTCGTTGGACGACTGGGTCTTGGGATCAGTGGAGTCGATCTGGTCTCGTGTCCTGTAGGGATTCGGGAACTGGGTCGTAACACATGTGCTCCACTTTTGCTTTTAGAGAGAGTTTTTGATGAATCAAAAGGAGTGCTTACATCCTTGTAATGCTGATAGCCAAATTTCTTAAAAACCTTCTCAACATAATGAGATTGGGAAATAGCTATCCCCTCTAATGACCAAGTTGGTTTGAGGCTTAAGATCACATTTGCAACACTCATATCCTTTAACTCAAATTTACTACTCAAGAACAACTTAGTTTCATTCACAATTCTAATGTCTGAACCAAATAGTAATATATCTACATATATGTGTAGGACAATGCACATCACTCTTAACCATAAAGTAGACACACCTGTCAGATTCATGACCTACAAATCCAAAAGATTGTATAGTCTTCTCAAACTTTTCATGCCATTTCTTGGGTGCTTGTTTCAAACCATAATGAGATTTAACAAGTTTGCAAACCTTTTTCTCATTCCCAAGAGCTAAAAATCTCTCAAGCTGATCCATATAGATCTCCTCAAGATCTCCATGAAGAAAGGCAATCTTCACATCCATTTGGTGGATAGTGTGATCATAAATGGAAGCCAATGTAATAAGCATCCGAATAGTAGTTATCCTACTATCGGAGAATAGGTATCAAAATAATTGATACCTTTCATTTGCTTAAACCCCTTGGCAGCAAATCTAGCTTTATATTTTTCAATAGATCCATCAGGCCCGAGTTTCTCTTAAACACCCACTTACACCTAATAGTAGAACACCTTGGAGGTAAATCAACCAACTCTCAAGTGCCATTAGAGATGATTGAGTCAATCTCATTCTTAATGACATCTTTCCAATGCTTAGCTTCCGAAGAAGCCATAGCATCATGATAAGTAGGGGGATCACTCTCGATTTGGTATGCAATAAAATCACTTCCTAGATCCTTGGCAATTCTTGGTTGTTTACTTCTCCTAGGTTCAAAATCTTCTACTTCATTGGGTTTAGAATGGGAAGAGCTAGCCCCCACATTAGACATCTTTCGACTTGATCAACAATAAAACCAGATGTGGTGGCTAGATTATCTGAAGCCACGTTTTGAGGTAATCCAATCTTCAAAGGGAAGACATCCTCAAAAAATGTAGCATCGCAAAGCTCAACAATAGTGTTGACATCTATGCCTCAAATCTCAGATTTTATAATAAAAAATCTATAGGCATAACTATTATCAACATAACCCAGGTAGACCGCGCCAACTATCTTAGGTCCAAGCTTCTTCCTCTTCTGTTTCCCAACAACTACCTTTGCAAGGCAGCCCCACACTTTGAAGTATTTTAAACCTGGTTTCCTTTTTCTCCAAATCTCAAGTGGACTACTTTCCTTATGTTTGAGGGAAACTTTATTCAAAATATAGCATGTTGTATACAAAGCCTCCCCCCACATGTAAGTAGGTGATCCTGAATATTGCATAAGAGCGTTGACCATGTAAGTTAGATTTATATTCTTTTGCTTTGATATTCCATTAGATTGAGGGGAATAGGGGGTTGTCACCGCATGAACTATACCAAAAGCTTGGCATTGTTCATCAAATAAGTCGGACATATATTCCCCTCCTATATTTGACTCAGTCTCTTAAGAGTTTTCCCATTTTGTGTTTCTGTTTCTTTATTTAAGATAAGGAATTTACTTAATGCCTAATCCTTAAACTTAAGCAAATACATATAGCAGTATCTACACACAGTTAAACTCGCAGATATCTGTGTGCACCAAATTTTGAACCTCAGTATTTCTAGTAATAGAGTGAAAAGGCTTTTTGTTTTGTTTAGCCTGCATACATATCTCGCATTTCTTAGTTCTATCTATGGTGTGTTCAATAATCATATTTAATTTTATCATTCTTTTTAAGGAATTGAAATTTACATGACCCAATCTATCATGCCATATATCACAAGATTCAATATTACTGCAAACATATTGAATCGAATGAAAACTAACATTATTTAGAAACTTTTTAGGTGATACATTCACATCACATCTCACTCTAAATAATAGATTAAAATCTGTCAAATAACATAATTTTATTATATTTAAAGTTTAATTCAAAACCTTCTCTAACTAATAAAGTACCAAAGAAAACATTCTTTTTCACAATAGGAACGTGCAACACCCTATGCAATGTCTAGACTAGCCCCGAGGAAAACCTCAAGTCGACTCGTTCGAATCCCAGCACCTTGGCTGCAGAACCGTTCCCCATCTTCACAATCCCACCGTTGCAAGCCAAGGTTCGAAATGCTGATTTCGATGCCAAGCTAATGAAATTCTAAGTGTGCATTTCGTGGGCATGCCGAAGGCACGCCGTAGAAATGCCCATTTTTCGATAGGCATGCCGAGGGCACGCTGTGGGCATGTCGACGGCATGCCTATGCATACTGACAAAAATAACATAAATAGTCAAAAAAATCAATAGCAACCTCGACATGGGTACCTATTTCGCCAGCATGCCGACCATGTCAAAGGGATGCCGACAACATGCTGACAATGCTGACAATATCCCTATAAATCGACATTTTATCCGTGTCGGCACAGCCCCTGCTCGACCGACAGCATTTAAAACGATGCTGCATGCTTGATAGGAAGAAAAGAACGATCTATCAGTATCAATATGTACATTGGTTCCAATATCCACGAGTCATTCAGTAAGATCATGAAAACATAGAGTTCAGGTTTTATTGAGATATACTCATTGCTAGGCCCAGCGTCCTCAGTGATCACATTTGCCTAAGGATTCCCATATGTGGTTTTCTGCTGAGCTTTATTAGAAGGACAATCCTTCTTCCAATGCTCAACCTGCCTACAGTGCCAGACTGATTTGTTTTTGGATTTCTTTTGAATCTTGGGTTTAGGCTTAGTTTTGTTTTTCTAGTTCTTATTCTTATTCTCCTTGCTTTAGATGTCATGACATTCACCTTAGACTCTACAGGTACTACAGGTTTCTGTTTCCCAAGTCTTCCTTAATAGCAATGGCCACCATTAAGTCATTAAGAGAAATCTTTCCCTTCCTATACTTAAGAGTCATCCCAAACTCTTACAAGATTTAGGGAATTTCTTAATGATAGACATGACTTGAAACTTCTCAAGAAGCTTCATTTCAGCTATTGCTAAACCATGAAGTAATAATAGAAATTCGTGTGCCTATTTCGATACCGATTTATCATCAACCATTTGGAATTCAAGAAATTTTCCAACAGAGTTTTTCAATGCCAAGATCCTCGGTATTACACTTTTTGTTCAACTCCTCCCATAGTCCCTTCGCAATAGATGTGGATGTGCTATTTACATTAAATAGCGCATTCGACAAAGACAATAAGATGCAACCGTGACAAATACGGCTGGGCTCATTCCACTCACCGCCTTTTGGCCTTCAAGGGTAGGTTTTTCTTTATCCAAAACTAGGTATTTGGTTTCCAATGCCAAGATTAAACCAATGTTGGTGAACCAAATCCTTATGTGTTGTTGTGAACGCTTGAAATTTTGCCTACCAAACTTCTCGGGCATACTGTATAAGTCCACACGTGATTTAAAAGTCATTTCCGATATCCTAAATATTTTAGATCTAAGAGATATTTTCTATAAAATTTTATTAAAATAAATGCATATAGGAAATAAATAAATAAAAATATATGCATTTCCAACATTTTCGATCACATAGATAAAAAATATTAACTCAAGCTAGTCAAACATGATTTGGTAAGATCGAGAATAAAATAAAGAACATATAACATGCAATAGTACAAATAAACTAAACGTGAAGGGATTAGATTTTACTCTAATCGAAGTATCCATTAAGGACTTCCCTTAAAGAAGGTATTACTCCCAACAATACTAGTGTGTCAGGGTATGATGAACTCCTCCTAGGATACAACAATCCACCTTTAAAATTCAGTACACTCCGATCTTGGACATCCTTGAAAACCACCTTAGGAGAACAAAGTCAAAGCAATTTGGTTCGTCAACCAAATTTTTGATTGATCTACCATTTAATTAGTTTGAACATCAAAAAAACCTCTCGTGGATCACTTTCAACCTTGTTTAAGATCGACTAAATCGATTGGAGATTTTTATACAAATCTCATGTCGAATAAATACACCAAGAAAGAGAGATAAAAACGAGAGAGGGACAGAATTAAAGAGTGGAGAGAACTTTTTTGTTCTTGTTGTGTGTCAAATGAGAGCCCCCTCATGGCCCTTATATAGTGCCTATGCCTACAATCAAACGTTTATGGAAATTTTCATTTTATGAAAATACGGTAATTGATTGACCAATTAAATTCATTGATTAAATCAAACTTAACCTTTTGGTCAACCAAAGTAGACCCATTGATCGATCAAAAGTAATTGATCCATATATTTTATCTTTTAGTCGACCAATTCAGGTCAAAATCGTGAGATTAAAAATTAGTATAAAAGAGTTTAAATTCCAAGTATCAAATTGCTTATCACCTGAGCCTGAGCCTGAGCCAGGCCGAGGCAGGGTGGGGCGTGTGCGCATACATGCGTGGTCCCTAGCCCCACCTTTCACTCTTTGCTACATAAGCCATAGGAGGCAGAAGACTTTTACATCCACCAAGAGGTTTGTCCACTTTCAGTATGAGACTAAAAATCTTTCCCAAAACTCAATAATTTCAACATGAATTCTCACGTCACTATATAACTATTTTATTTCAATTGATGCAATTAAACTTTCAAATCCAACAAATAGGACGACTATGTTACAGCAATCTTATGCAACAATATATTCGAAGGTTAAATGTGTTTGCATGGCATGAACGGCCGCAATGCAGTAACCCCATGCAATTCAATTTTTGAGGGATAATTGATATACATCATCCATTATTAATAGACTTTGTTCAATGACTAGCATTAAATTTTAAACTAATGGAACAAGCTGAACCTACTACATTATTCAATTTACGTTGCGATTCCATGAAATAATGCATATCATCCTCACAAATCAAAGAATTTTGATTCACTAATATTAACTTTTTTTAAAACATTGTCATTATGTAATACCTTTCATTTATTCATACAACTCACCGTAACATTTCTCCCAATGCACAATTTAACCATTACCTTGTACATAAATTATATTATTTATATCCCTTATTTACTACATTTTTAATTTCAACATTCCTGTAGTTGATTTTATTTCATTTCTATGATAATTTTTAATTTAATCATGTATGTTATGACAATTCCTTAAACACATTCTATAAATAAAGTAATAATGCAATTACACGTAATAATTTCCTTCTCATCAATTAATTATTACTTCAAATTCTTAAATTAATACTAACAAATTTAATAATAGAATGTCAACAATTTTACTGCTGAATGCAATACAATCTTAAGTTTACCACTGTATGTTAATAATAATTAATGCAAAGCTTAACCTTAGACACGTTAACATATTCTAGCAATTTCAAATTTACTGTTAGTATAAATTATATTTTCATTTATCTTTCACAAGAAATAAATTTAGGTAAAATTTAAACCACCAACTAATTTGCCTATCAACAAAGAGTTAAACTAGTCATTTACTAATTTATCTCCCATATTAATCCTCATTTATAAGTAAATACCTCCATTTTATATCATAGGAAAACTCATATTCCTAGCTTCCTTCAGTAAACACAAACACTTGTTATCTCCTCTTCTCAAATAAATAGAAACGGGAGTTATCCCTTGTTGCAAACAACTTATCCTGTGTTAGCTATCCCCTTCGATAAACTATACCTTAGTGTCACATTGTCAGTTCAGGATCTATTGGGGTTAGTTTACTTGGAGGTTACAAAAGTAGGGTTAAAAAATATGAAATTAGTGTTAACTAATAATTGTATTTACTTACGGTGTGATGTTAATATAATATGTATTTACTTGAATTGATGTTAAATTTGGTGTCAACCCTTATGACATTTACTTGATAATAATGTTAGGTATATAAAATATGAGAGGTACCAAAGATACGAATGATATATGATTTTAACGTGGGTTAACAAATGAACGGTTAAGTAATTAATTAAACAAAAATTAACCATCTTTTTGAGGGATTAACCTTCAAATAAATTAAGCCTTAATGGTGGAAGGTATGCACATATGTTGTTGGATTATTGGGTGGGATTCAATTAATTTATTTAGTCCCGCACAACAGTGAGGAGTGTGATAGCTTTATATAAGAGATTTTATACCTTCATTTGTTCTTAAATAAATAAGATAAATTAATATTTTACTACAAAAGTTAAAAGTAAACAAATGAAATTTAAAAAAAAAATGAATGGTTGTACGAATGTTGTGCCACATTTTCGTAGAAAATAAAAGTTTAAGAAAAAAAAATAAATGAACACTCGATATGTTTTAACTTTTTATCGATGTTAATAGATGTATTTTGATTTTTCATATATTTTAATTTTTTACCGGTATCAATTGATATAGTTTGATTTCTCGTTTTCCTGTAGCAAACGACAGTTAAATTTTTTATCGGAAAAAAAGTAATGATCGAAAATCAAAATACATGCATGTCGTAGAATATATTATCCGATGTATTTTGATTTCCAATCAATATCTTAAATTATATTTTTGCTACCTTATTTTATTTATATGTTGTTTTGCTACGATGAATCCTATAGAAAACATAGAATTCGAATCGGACGTAAGTGTTAAATAATATGTAAGAAAAATAAATAACAAAAAAGAAATAGCAACAAATGTGAGAAATTGAGAGGAGAGAGAGCGTGAGAGGGATTCGCTTGATAGAAAAACATGTAAAGAAATAGTATACAAAGAAATACACTTTGGAGCATGCCTGTCTATATTTATTAAGGATTATATGTTCAATACCCCTCTCCCTCCTCTCTTGCTGTTGTAGATAAGCTACTGTTAAGATTCACGACATCAAATGTCTTTTAAGACGTCTGGGAGTTGGTCCAGACGTCTAGTCAGACGTCTGGAAGCCTTCCCAGATGTCTGGAAATTAATTTTTGCGGCGTACGATTGCGAGTCTGCGCGCGCACCGTCGCCCTCTTTTCTTCTCTCTCTTCCCTCCCCGTCCTGCAGGTGCCTTTTCTTTTTTTCTTCCTCTCTCTCTTCCCCAGCACCTTCAAATAGCCCCCCCTTTCCTCTCCCTCACCACCACTCCACCGTCTCCTCCTTCTTCTTCTTCCAGTTAATGTGAGAGTGAGAGAGCGAGGGCAGCAGCTGCTGCCGGGTGTGCGTGGGGAGGAGGAGGTGCAGCGAGAGGGAGAAGAGGCAGAGCGCGTGAGGAAGAGAGGGCGAGCTCGCCGGAGCAGCCAGGGCCTACCGGCGGGCACGCAGTAGGAGAGCGGTGTTGGGGAAGTTACCCCGGTGTAGCTGCAGCTCAGGTAGCAGGCGAGCGCAGCTCAGCACGGCCGTGCGCAGCAGGCGGAGGATGAGGAGGTCCCGATTCTGGGAAATTTTCCCAGAATCAGATGTCTAGACTTACGTCCAGACAACGCGGGAGACGTCTGGAGGAAGATCCAGACGTCTGAAAGGTACAATATTTCTTTTCGACTTCTTTTCGCGTGTACGGCCATGCAGGCCGTTCCGCCGAGGGTTCTACCTCATTGCTGTGTTAAGGACGGTTGCGTACGCATGCCGGGTTCATTCGGGAAGGCGCAAGGACACGCCCTCCCACGCAGATCGGACATCTGGGCATAGCACCAGATGGCGGAGAGAGTCTCCAGACGTCCGGAGTAACAGTCGAACGTCTGGAACTAGGTCCAGACGGTCCAGCAGGATCCTGGACGTCTGAAGAACAGTGCAGAAGTGAGGTATGATCTGAACCATCGTTTAAGACGTCTGGAAGATGTTCCAGAAGTCTGATTTGAGGCAGGATTGTCGTTTTTGACTCGTTTAGAGTCCGTTCGAAGTCCGATTTCCGCGTTTAAAATTCTGTTCTTCTCAGAAATTGTTCCTCTACTTGTTTAAAGTACTTATATCCTATTCTGAGTAATTCCTTGTGTTTGATCCTTATGTTAAGACCTCATCCCGTTGCGGCTCTGTGGGTTGCGGAGGCGTGCGGACCTGTCGATCACGCCCCCAGTACTCCCGATTTTGCGGGTAGAGTGACTTCCTTGATTTATTTATCAACATTTATGCACTTGTGAGATAAATAATAGATCCTAGGGTGTGACATGAATCCTAGGACTGGAAAACTAGATTGAATAATAGATCCTAGGGTGTGGCATGAATCCTAGGACTGAAAAACTAGATTGACTGATAGATCCTAGGGTATGGCATGAATCCTAGGATTGGGAAACTAGATTGCATGATAGTTCCTAGGGTGTGGCATGAATCCTAGGAACAGAAACACTGAAACGAATGTCGTGAATACATGATTGCAGTCTTGGAAAAGTAGAAAGAAAAATGATAATTGCCTGTAATTGGATAACAGCTGCTTGTATGTGAATGCATATTAATTATTGGAAACACGGACTATATGGGAATAAAAACTGAAATGATGAAACATAAAATGGCTTGGCTAGAGAAATATGAGCATGAACCCTACGGGGAATCAGAAGTAGAGCTCCTGAAAGGTAAATGGAATGGAATTGGGGAAGTGAGTTGGCCCTTGAGTACGGAGTACCAAGGAGAGCGACTATCCCCCCTGTTTAGTGCAGAGCGAAGCTAGCTGCCCCAGGGACCCGGGGTTAGGTTTGGCCACTTTGTACCGACTTTTGGCCCTCGCGTACATAGTACCGAGGAGAGCTACTAGTGTAGGGAGAGCGCTAGCCACCCCACGGGCCCCGGGGTTCTACTAGCCTTCCTACACCGACTTGTTAGGCCCACTAGGCAAACCAGGGTAGTCAGGGGAGGGTGCGCGGACTGTGAAGGGGCAAGACCCCTGTTTGGTTACTGTGGAGGGGCTAGACCCCTATTACTGAGAGGGCTCTGCCCTATACTGGTTCCGTGCTGTGCTTTGGGGCGCATTCGTTAACGGAAACGACTGATCGCGTGTCAGTGCGGGGTAGCTACCCGTGCGTTTATCACGCGTGCCGTAGTCACCGTTACGTCTGTCAGTGACCTTGGGGTGGTTGACTGAGGGTAGGACCACCACGGGGGACTCTCCCGGCCAGGAGAGCACCATGTGCTACTTCTACCTTTCGGAAAAGACTGCAATCAAGATCGTTCTCATGAGAAACATTCAAGATCAGGAGAAAGATCTGAGAAATAATTCAAAAATGAGTAAATAGAAAATAAATAAAGAAATTAAAAATAACAGCTACTTGTCAACCTTACTGTTTTCTTAGCTAGTTGGTTACCACTCTACTCAGCGTTTTGCTGACGTGTCACCTTTGTCACCTTTTCAGGACCAGGTGTTGAGCAGCCAGAGCTTGCGGCTGCAGAGGGTGCTGGGCATAGTAGAGCTCAGTAGTTTTACTTGTGTTGTACCTACTGTACCGTTTCTTCTGTTGTAGTGAGTATTTTCTGTTACAGTTGTACTCTTTTATTGTAAGCATTATGTTTATATACCTATTTAATTCTCTACTGTTGTGGTGGTGTATACTGTAGTAGTTCTTTTCTTTACTGCTGTACTTTTGTTACTGTTAGTTACATGCATGATGAATGTGGTTTATTTTACTTCTCTTTTGGTTACTTTTTTGTTGGACGACTGGGTCTTCGGATCAGTCGAGTCGGTCTGATTCTCGTGTTTCGTAGGGATTCGGGAATCGGATCGTAACAGCTACACTCTTGTGGCCTCTCCGTAGTGGCTCATGGCATTCTTCTTCAATGGCAAGTGGTCGTGGTGGTGCTCTAGCATTCGGTCACGTTGAGGACGTCTGCCGAATGGTGCCCACTTTATGTTGGAGGAGGGTTTCACTAGATGTGGATCCACCACCTTCGCTCTACTTCTGTGTTTCGACATCATTTTATTGTGAGGGCCACGTTGAAGTTAGGTTCATCATTAACGGGTTGATGGTCAGACCGCTTGTTACCTGTTGGTGTAGTACGTCAACGACGTCGACAGCATCTTGTTGTATCTACTGATAGTGTAAATTTGCCTGCAATAAAAATGATTTTTTGGATTTTTTCTATTTTCTTAATTTTTTATTTATTTTGTGTTATTTTTTGAGTTTCTACTTTCTCCCCCTCTAAATGATATTGCGAATATCTCTCTTTTCCATCCTTACGAGTTATGTCTTATATCGTTTTTGTTCCTTTTATGAACATCTAAAAAAAATTATATCTTGGATGTGTTATTTTTCTTTTACGTTCCGTGGTGGAGTAGCAGACATGAAGATCTGCGAGGATCTCGAATTAAGACCCGGCAGACGATCGTGGAGCAGCATGCACATGCATGGAGTGGCATCGGATGGTGGCCCATCAGACACACCAGATTATTCTCTGGAATGGGAAAGGGACGTCGCGTGGATCAGGGGCACGGCTCGTTGGCGCTAGTTGTTAGTGCACGGGCAGGGCCGGCTCTATCGTCGACGCCAAATTAAGTTCGTTGCTTTTACCGTAGGGATCGTGGTCGTGGATCTGCCGAAGAGCCTTGCTATAAATATAAATATACGGGGAAAATAGCAGCAGAGGATAAAATTCAGCATTCTTTCCTACACAAGTAGTTCCGATGCAGCCTCGCAACTCTTCTAGTGGTGTTGGTAATTTTGCGAGATGAAAATCGCAACTTCTTTCGACAAACAAAAAAAAATTAAATACACATGGGCAAACGATAAATACACTCGTCAAGTATACGATGCATCCATTTTTCCTTTATAATTTCTCTTTTAGAGTTTCTTTTTTTTTTTCTTAATATTTTTCCTCTGCATTTGTGTAGGTACATGCATCCCTAAAGCATATCGTACATCAATTTCTCTTTGATATTTTGTCCTTTGAAAGTTTTTTGGTGTTTCATTTACCCCCCTTCATTTAGGTTCATAGTTCACTTTTTGTTGGAATTTTATTTCCATTGATAATTTTTGTTGGAGGTGACCTGTTGAAGGAGTAGGAGGTGGCTAGGTAGGTGAAAGAGAGAGATCGTGGACCTTATGTGTTGGATGGGTGTGCTATCCAAGAGGAGAGGTTATGCATGCTATTTGTTGGATGTCAGAAGAGGGTAAAGAAGGATGTGTTAGAGTAGATGATGGTTGAAGATGGGGAGGAGGAGGGCAGCGATGCATGTTGTCAATGTCGGTGTGGTGTTGGTGCCAATATGCTATGAGGGTGAGTTGTTGTTAAGCGTTAGATGAGTGTAGGTTGCACATGAGGGCAGAGGAAGGAGTTAAATATAGATTATGTGCGTTAAAAAGTACGAGTAAAGGTGTGTAAACACCATTACTCATAGGTATGGCTTTAGCTGGGTGATGGGAATGTGCAATCTTTGTTCCATGGGGTGGAAATTAATTAATAAGACATTGGTTGGGAAACGCAGGTAGTGACGTAAAAGTTGACATACAACAGTCTAAACGTGATTCTCACTTGACATAGCTCATTTTTATACACAAAAAGTATTGACATATGGTGGAGTCCATCACTGTTGAAATCAACAACAAATCACTTTTGTACATGTGCAAACCATTCAAATCACTTTGCACCGGTGTAAAATCACTTTTCACCTTAAAATAATTTTGCACTTTTCAAAGTAAATAAACGCACGTCGCAATGTGGGGGGTAGGGTAATGTGATTTCAACTGTTGTGTTTTAAATTTATACTGGTGAAAATCATTTTTTATAAGTGAAAAATAACTTTATAAGTAAAAAATTAATCATCATAAGTGTATTATTTATATTTAAATGATGTGTTTTAATTTTTAATCAATGAAAAATTATTTTAAATCGATACTAGTTGAGAGGTAAAATATATTTATATATTTTTATTTTCAAGTGACATCTTTTAATTTTTTATTCATTTAATTTTCAACTAGTTGATTTTTATTTTTAATTAATTGAATTTAAATTTTATTCGATGAATTTTAATTTCTAACTAATATATTTTATTTTATTTTTAAATGAAAGTGTAAATAGGAACCTTGAATTGCAAAATATCGTGTAACATGCATTTTTCGTGCCAGTGCCCTTAATAATATTAGTCGTAGGTGAGGAAAGTTTACGGATAAACGTGCATATATACGTCACTTGTTGCCACCGCATGGATCGTATATATGTACGACAAACTTTCATATGTGGTGGTATATGCATGGGATATCACCTTGGCGTGGATTATATATGGATGCAGCATGCAGGTTTTTTTTGTTTGGCTTTTTATGCAGCATGCAGGTTTCTAAGGTTGGCGATACGTGCAGTGAGGGAATCACGCTTTTTCACCGTACATGGTGGATTCATGCACTCAAAGGAATGCCTCCTTTTTAATAGGTAGTTACACCCGGTACGTTTTGGATTCAAAATTACTTTTTACCCGTAGATGAAAATTAAAATTATTTTTTATTAGTAGAATGGTAAAGATATATTGATGTATTTTTTATTTTTTATTTGTAAAGAATTACCTTCTACATGTGAAGATCTTGATTTTTAATTAATATATTTTAACTTTTAAGGGATGAAACATCATCATTTAGGTTTATAATTATTATTTTTATTTATAAAAAATTATTTTTAATCGATATATTTTAATTTTTAATTAAGATACTTTAATCTTCCCATGTGTGGTTAAGGGGGATTACTTTTTCTTGAATGACAATAAATTTTACGATTATTTTTTGATATCTTCGTCTGATGCATTAAGTTTTGACGTACAAAATCATCCTGTATATTAACTTTTAATATTAGAAACACGTGCAAGTGTCCCTAAACACGTTTGTGTATTTTTGCACGTAATATTTCATGAGTTGGGCACGCAACTCTTATGATAAAGTTTGACAAGGGGATGATTCATCCAAATAAAGATTAATTTTATTTGATAAAAATGATATTTTAATTTAAATTAAGAAGATTTAATCTAAGATAAATTATTCTGAGATTATGTAGGATAATTTTTTTTTTATACATTATCTCATATATTTTTACAAATTTACGTTAGAAAATTTTCAAATATTCACGAGTTAATCTATCATCATAATCTTTATAATTTTCAAATAAAAATTGAAGGTAATGCAACTATAGAAAAAATTATCCCATTTAATTCGGAGGTGGTCACGTGCGCCCGCGGATTTCCACGAGTTTAATTCGAAGGGATCGGTGCTGGGAATTGATCACGCGAACTCCGGTCGATGGCCGTGGTAGCGTCAATCTCGCCGTCCATTCATCACATCACAACAATACTCCGCAGATCCCGGTCGTGCCCATCATCACAATGTTATGGCTGCAACTGTTGGGTTGCGGTGAAGCCCAATGAGAGTAAGGTTAACATGCTTTTTTTTTTTTGTTTTTCATAATTACCCTTTTTCTTTCTTCATGGGTCCGTCGGAATCACAAGCCGTTTTCTCTTTTTTTTTTTGTCCGGTTGAATCTGTCCTTTCAAGATATATTAAAATAAAAGATCCGAGTTGAAAAATTTAAATATCAAATAAACGTAGACGTACAACGTAATTTTAATGAATCTATTTTTTTAATGTAAAAAATGTTTACATATGATATAATTCATCATTATTTAAATAAAAAATAAATTACTTTGATACAAAGATAAATTATTTAAATCATCTTCTGAATCTCTCTGATCTAATGTAAAATTATTTTATATAGATATAATTTTATTTTGTATTTGTGTAAAATCACTTACACTATCAAAATAATTTTACACAGGTATAAATTAAGATTACAACGATGTAATTTTACTTTGAATTATTTTACACCGGTATAAAATTAAATTTCAAGTATTTCTCCACTTATGACAAATGATTTTACACTTGAAAGGTGATTGTTCTACCTTAGGATTTAGGGTTTAGTGTTTAATGTTTAGGGTTTAGCGAACCCTAAACCTTAAGGTGGAAAATCACTTTTCAAGTGAAAAATCACTTCTCATACATGAAATCACTTTTCATAAACCTATAACTTAAACCATAAATCATAAACTCATAAGTCAAAATCACTTTGCATGGGTGTAAAATTACTTTGGACATGTGAAACTACCCTTCGAATAATTTTACATTGATGCAAAATAAAATTACATCGATGCAAAGATACTTTAGGATAATTTATCACTAGTGTAAAATTCTTTTACACGGGTATAAAATCATTTAAAATAATTTATCACCTATATAAAGTAATTTATTACCGATGTAAAATTATTTATCATCCCTGTATTTTATATTTAAATAATGTGATAATTTTTTTCTTTTAAAATTAAATACACATCGATATACAATAATTACATTCGAAAAGTATACGATGCATCCATATTTCCTTTATAAGTTTTCTTTTAGAGTTTTTTCTTTTCTTTTCTTGATGTTTTTCCTTTTCATTTGTGTACATATTTCACTTTGTAGCAATGGTACATACATCCCTATGTCAGGGAGGAGGGTGGTGATGCTTGTTGTCAATGTCGGTGTGGTGTTGGTGCCAATATGCTGAGGGTGAGTTGTTGTTAGGCATTAGATGAGTGTTGGTTGCACACAAGGGTAGAGGAAGGAGTTACATACAGATTATGTGCGCTAAAAAGTACGAGTAAAGGTGTGTAAACACCGTTAGTCATAGGTATGGCTTTAGGTGGGTGATGGGAAGGTGCAATCTTCGTTCCGTGTGATGGCAATTAATTAATAGGACATGGGCTGGGAAGAGGGATGGTGATGAAAAAGTTTGACATACAATAGTTTGAACGTATTTCTCATTTGATTTATTATCTTTTTATGCAAAAAAAAATACTAATATATGGTGAAGTCTATCACTGTTGAAATCAACAATAAATCACTTTGTACATATGCAAACCACTTAAATCACTTTGCACCGAGATTGCACCGATGCAAAATTACTTTTCACCTTAAAATAATTTTTGCAAAGATCCATTCTGATTTGAGCCTTTTAAGATGTCTAGATTATCAGTCAGATGTCTGGACCACTTCCCAGATGTTTGAAAATTGAAAAATATGTACACACATTTGCTTTCTACACGTAGACCTCCGTTTCTCTCCTCTCTTCTTCTCCCCCCCGCTGAACCCTAAACCCTTTGTCTATAAGAAGCATCCCCCTTCCTCTCCTCTTCACTCCACCACCTTCCTCCCTACTCCACTGCTGTGAGTGAGGTGCGCGAGAGAAAGGGAGCAAGAGCGAGGAGGAGCAACAGACGTGAGGAGGAGAGCGATGGGGTGTCGTCCCCAACCTTCTGTAGCGGTCGAAGCTACAGCGGAGCAGGAGCCGTGGCAGAGAGTGGCGAGAGCAGCAGGAGTGCGGTCTGATGCTGGAGTTTTTCCAGTATCAGACGTTCGGACTGCCCTCCGGATGATGGGCTGGACGTCTGGTGACGACATCGGACGTATAAAAGCGGGTGTATCGTGAAGGTACGTCTTCCTCGCGGTTACGGCCATGCAGGCTGCATCGCAGAGGCAATCTACTTGGCTAAAAATGGTGCGCTGCTTTGTCGTATGCAGGAGCATTTGGGAAGGCGCACGGCATGCCCTCCAATGCTTTTCGGACATCTAGACAGCTGACCAGATAACCGGAGGACTGGTCGAACATTTGGAACTGAGTCCAGAAGGTTGCGGAGGAGTCCTGGACGTCTGAGGTCATCACAGGAACCTGAGGTGAGTCTTTGATGACTTTTAAGACGTCTGGACTTGGTTCCAGACATCTGATTTAGGTCTGTAAACACATTTTTGACCCGTTTAGGTTCTGATCGAGATATGTTTTACACAAACGAAATAGCTGTGGTTTCCTTGTGAGTTCCTCTACATGTTACAAACCTTTATATACTGTTTTGAACGTTCCGTTATGATGTGTTCCTTGGTAGAAGACTTCTATCTATTGCGTGTCTAGGGCTTGCAGAGGCACATGGGCCTGCAGTTTGAGCCCCCAATACTCCTAGATTGTCTGGTAGAGTGGTTACCCCTATTTTACTTATAAAATATGAATGCATCTATAAAAATTAGATAACTGAAAACCTAGGATATTGCATGAACCCTAGGATGAGAAATGGTTGAACCGCTTGCTTGCGTGATTGAAACTTTATTTATGAATGAGTGAGCTAAATTGTTAGCAACTGCATGTTAATGAATACGAGCTGCCTATTAGAATATGAAATGCTTGAGATAATTAAACAAGTTACCTGTGATATCGCTTGCTGTATGTGTTAAATTGTGGAAATACGAGTTGCATGTGTGAAATACGAGAACGGAATTGTGAATGATGAAACCTGGTATGGAATAATATGGTGAATATGAGCATGAACCCTACTGGGAGTTAGGAGTAGAGCTCTTGTGGATGAATGGAAAGGCCTGGAAATATGGACAGGAAGTGTGTTGGTCCTTGTGTACGTGGTACCAAAGAGAGCAACTATCCCTTTTCAGTGTAGAGCGGAGCTAGCCTCCCTTGGGTTGTGACCCGTGATTAGGATTGACTACTCTACACCGACTTCTATCGGCCCTCGCATACGCAGTATTGAGGTGAGCTACTAGTGTAGTGTTACGACCCGATTCCCGAATCCCTACAGGACACGAGAATCGGACCGACTCGATTGATCCCAAGACCCAGTCATCCAACAAGAAAGTAACCAAAAAGCAGTAAAATAAACCACATTCACCATGCAAGTAACTAACAGTAACAAAAGTACAGCAATAAAGAAAAGAACTACTACAGTACACACCACCACAACAGTAGACAATTAAAAACAGGTACAGAAATATGAAGTTTAAAATAAAAGAGTATAAAGGTATAACCAAATACTCACTCCTACAGAAAACGATACAACAAAAGTACGACTACTGGGCTCTACTAGGCCCAACACCCTCCGCAGCCGTAGGCTCTGGCTACTTAACACCTGGTCCTGAAAAATGTGACAAGTATTACACGTCAGCGAAATGCTGAGTAGAGTGGAAACCAGCTAGCTAAGAAAAACAGTAAAGGTGGACAAGTAGCTGTTGTTTTTAATTTCTTTCTTTATTTATCTATTTACTCTTTCTTGGTTTATTTCTCAGGTCTTTTTCTTGATCTCGAATGTTTCTCGTGGGAACGATCTTGATTGCAGTCTTTTCCGAAAAGTAGAAGTAGCACGTGGTGCTCTCTTGGTCGGGAGAGTCCCCCGTGGTGGTCCTACCCTCAGTCAACCACCCCAAGGTCGTTGACAGACGTAACGGTGACTATGGCACGTGTTATAAACGCACGGGTAGCTATCCCGCACTGGCACGCGGTCAGTCGTTTCCGTTAACTGGTGCGCCTAAAGCACAACACGGAACCAGTATAGGGCAGAACCCTCTCAGTAACAGGGGTCCAGCCCCTCCACAGTAACCAAACAGGGGTCTCGCCCTTCCACAATCCGCGCACCCTCGCCTGACTACCCTGGTTTGCCCAGAGGTCCTAACAAGTCGATGTAAGGCGGCTAGCTGAACCCCGGGCCTCGTCGGGTGGCTAGCTCCCTCCTTATACTAGTAGCTCTCCGTAGTACAATGTACACGAGGGCCAAAGAGTCGGTGCAAGGTGACCAAACCCACCACGGGTGTCGACCCGAAGGCGGCAAGCTCCCCTCGGCACTAAGAGGTAACATGTGCTTTCCTTGGTACCACATACTCAAGGGACAGCACAATTCCCAGCACATTCCTAGATCCATTCCATTTACTTCTAGGAGCTCTATTCCTATTTCCCCATAGGGTTCATGCTCATGTTTCTCAGGCCAAGCCATACTGAGTTTCATCTTTTCAGGTTTAATTGCAGGTAACTCATGTTTCCAACATTCAATCCTTTCTTTTCCAATTATATACAGGTAACTCGTTTTTAATTTCATACAACAGGAATTACGTGTAGCAGTTACCAAAAGTAGTACTCTACATTTCACAGGCAGCTGTTATCCAATTATAGGCAATTATCATTATTCTATCTACTTATCCAAGACTACAATTCAGACATTCAAGACATTCGTTTCAGTGTTTTTATTCCTAGGATTCATGCCACACCCTTGGATTTATCATTTAATCTAGTTTTCAGGTCCTAGGATTCATGCCATACCCTATGATCTATCATTCAATCTAGTTTTCAGGTCCTAAGATTCATGCCATACCTTAGGATCTATCATTTATTTCAGATATGCATTAATATTTGTAATTAACTAAAGAAAGCCACCCTACCCGCGAAACTGGGAGTAATGGGGGCGTGATTGGCAGGTCCACGTGCCTTCGCAACCCCCAAGTCCGCAACAAAATGAGGTCCTAACACAAGGATCAATCACAAGGAACCACTCATAACAGGATAAAAGTATTTTCAAACAAGTAGAGGAACTTATTCTGAGAAGAATGGAATCTTAAATACGGAAAACGGACCTCAAATGGACCCAAAACGGGTCAAAAACAATAATTCTGACTCAAATCAAACGTCTGGAACATCTTCTAGACGTCTTAAAAAGGGGTCCAAATCATACCTCGCTCTGTGCTGCTCCTCAGACATCCAGGGGTCCTGCTGAACTGTCTGGACCTAGTTTTAGACGTCCAACCACCTCTCCGGACGTCTGGAGACACTCTCCGCCGTCCGGTGCCTTGCCCAGACATCTGAACTACGTGGGAGGGCGTGTCCCCGCGCCTTCCCGAAATGAATCCTGCACGTGCGACGAAAACTTCCTCAACATGACACGTCTCAGAACCTCGGCAGAACGGCCTGCATGGAGGTATCCGCAAAAGGAGGTACAGGAGGAAATACGTACCTCTCAGTCGTCTGGAGCACCCTCCAGACGTCGCCCGTGTCGTCTGGATGTAGGTCCAGACGTCTGATTCTGGGAAAAATTCCCAGAATCAGAACCTCCTTCGTCTTCTTCCCGCTGCGCGCGGCCGCGCCGTGCTCGTCCGCCCGCTGCCTGAGCTGCAGCAGCACCGGGGGAACCTCCCCAACACAATGCTCCTCTGCGCACCCGCCGACCGCCCTCGAGCTGCTCCGGCGAGCTCTCTCCCTCACAGCACGCGTGCTCTCTCCTCTTCCTTCTCGCAGCACCTCTCCTCTCCGCCACTACACCCGGCAGCAGCGACGGCTCGCTCTCACTCTCGCTCTCACGCTCACACTGGAGGAAGGAGGAGACGGGTGGATGTGGTGAATGAGGGAGAGGGGAGAGGAGGATATAAGTAGGCACGGCGGGGGGGGGGGTTAAGGTGCTGCAGGTTGGTGGGTTTTCAGTCTGCGCGCAATACGCGCGTAGACTCGCGATCGTACACACGCAAAAATTTATTTCCAGATGTCTGGGAAGGCGTCCAAACGTCTGACCAAACGTATTAAAGTGTTTTGATGCCTCAGGTCTTAACATGTAGGGAGGGAGCTAGCCACCCCACGGGGCCCAGGGTTAAGCTAACCAACCTACACCAACTTTTTTTTTGCCCTCTGGGCAAATCGAGGTGGTAAGACGAGGGTGTGCGGACTGTGGAGGGCGAGACTCCTATTTGGTTCTGAGGGGCTAGACCCCTGTTGCTGAGAGGGCTAGGCCCTATACTATTTCGTGTTGTACTTTGGGCGTACTCGTTAGTGGAAACGACTGACCGCGTGTTAGTGCGGGGTAGCTATCTGTGCACTTATCACCTGTGCCGTAGTTATCGCTACATCTAAACAGTAACCTCGGGGTGGTTGACTGGGTGTAGGATGACCATGGGGGACTGTCTCGGCCACGGGAGCACCATGTGTACCTTCTACTCTTCGGAAAAGACTGCAATTAAGATCGTTCCCACGAAGAACATGCGAGATCAAGAAAGAAATCTGAAAGTAAACCAATGGGGTGAAAAGAAATTACTTGAGAAAAATAAATAAATGGAAAAGATAAATTTACCTACTAGCTTTTACTGCTTTAGATAGTCTGGTTACCATTCTACTCAGCGTTCGCTGACTCCGTTTTCACATAATCCTTTACAGGTCTAGGAGTTGAGCAGCCCAAGTTACCGGCTGCAGTGGGTGCTCGGCCCAGTCGAGCCCAGCAGTAGTTTTCGTACTATAATTATACTTTCTTTTCTGCTAGTGAGTTTCAGACTTTTGTTTACTGTTCCTTTTACTGTACTTTTGTTCTACTTTCCTGTTGTTATGGTGGTATGTACTAACTAGCAGCTTTTACTTCCTTTACTACTTGTACGCTTTTACTGTTAGTTACATTATATAGTGAATGTGATTTATTTTCCTGCTTTTCAGTTATTTCTTGTTGGACGACTAGGTCTTGGTATTGTCGAGTCGAGCCGGTCTCGAGTCCTGTAGGGATTTGGGAACCAAGTTGTAACAATTTTGCACTTGTGTAAAACAAGATTGCACCGGTATAATCTTACTTTGAACTACATTGCACCGGTATAAAGTAATATTGCACTGGTGCAAAATTAAATTTCAAGTATTTCTTCACTTATGACAAGTGATTTTATATTTGAAAGGTGATTTTTCCACCTTAGGGGTTAGGTCCTAATCCTTAAAATAAAAAATCACTTCTCGTACGTGATATTACTTTTAATAAATCTAAACCCTAAATCCTAAACTCATAGATCAAAATTACTTTACACGAATACAAAATTACTTTACATAGTACAAGGAAGATGATGTTGCTATGCTGTCATGATTTTTTTGTATCCTACTTGCATATTCACTTGCCAATTGGTTTGTTTCTTTGTCATATTTACCAAAATTTTTATACTTGCACAACAATTAGTTGTGATTTGTCATGTTCACATAAATTACCATTGTGTGACTTATGTTTTGCCTTTTTTCCTTTATCATTTTATACATTCCGGTAAGCAATCTTTTTCTAATCTCTTCCATTTATCTTGAGAGAATTACATCTTATACAAAAGTAAAATTGATTTAAATTTACTTTTGTATAGATACATGCTTCTCTTTTGGTCAAATTTATTGACTTACTTTAGCTACTTATAGTTTGTTCATTTCGCTTAGTACCCTAAAGTTGTATTCCCTCTTTTTAGATCACATATGAGGGTCTCATGCCACATATGAATTGAATTCTTTAATGTTATCATGTGTTGCATTAGTACATATGACCTCTCAAGCCACATATGAATTGAATTCCACTGCCCAAAAATAAAAGTTTTCTTCCTTTGTTGGTGAAATTTTTTATCTTGATATTATTATACAAATATCTATTTCCTTTGAAAGTTGTCCCACGGCTCTTTTTAATTTTAGATCCAGACATTATATCTCATCAAGAGGCTGCTTTAAATTATATGCACAATTTAGATGATGTTGATGTTACTTTTAGGTGGAGATTAAATGTGTTAAATTAGAGCTGAATGTGGCTTTGAAAGTTCTTATGAAGAAAGAAAGGAAGCTAGGCTTCAATAATTGCTAGACTACACATACCAGCCGTAAAAGATTGATACTATAGCCCTTTTATAAACAACTTAGAAGTTGACTAAATGTAAACTTTCTTAAGAAGCATATTAAAGATTCCTTATATGCATGTTTGGTTGCTACTTGTTTTTGTACTTCTTTGCAGCGAAGGATGATTTTACCATACAAATTATACTCCTGCAGCAACGTGCGGATTAAAAATTAGTAAATATTCAAAGGGAGTTATTTCTTGGTCTCCTATTTAATAGTTGATAGTATGTTTAGTACCTATGTATTTATCATCACTAGCTTGTGCTTATCATGATTGTAAGAAGTAATTTGTTTAAAAGCGTTCTTTACTCTTCACCTAGTATACCTCCTAGGTGTTCTATGTAATATCATATTTCTTAATCAGACAAGTTGATTTTATACTGCATTATGTATACACAAACATAAAATTAGGGTATATTCTTTTTCAAAAAAATAAAAGGGTATCCATATGCTTGGACTATTGTCCACCTCTCTCCTTCCCCCATGCTAATATTGTTCTCTGTTTTCTTTTGTGTAAACCCGTGGTTAATTAGCTAATCCAAAAAAAAAAAAGAGGATGTGTTTGTAGTATTCAATAGTTGGAGATTACCTGCTTGTATATATGTTCCCTACGTGAGAAGACAAATTAACTTTTTTGGTATTGTTTTGAACCTTATGAATGGATAGACTTTTGTCTTTTGTGTTGTAGCTTCATGTTGGACATGCATTATGTTGACTTTTTGTTACATCCAATCATGTAATAACGAACTTCAAAGTTATATCTTTTGCTTCATTTGATCGCTAAGCTTTTTAACTCATTTATTTTCTTAATTAATGCCTTTATGTTACGATTCGATTTTTGGATCCCTACAGGATCCGAGATTAGCTCGCCTCGACTAATCTCATGACCTAGTCGTCCAACAAGAAATAACCAAAATCAGAAAAATAAATCACATCCACACATGCAATATAACTAAGCATAAGAAAAGAATGAAGTAGTAAAGAAAGTAGAACAACTATCTCAAAACATAATACATACCACCACAACAACGACAACAGTGGAAATGAAACAGAAATAACAAGAACAGTAAAATATATGTCCATTACTAACTACAACAGTAGAGAAAACGAAAGAGCTAAAAGAACGACTACGGCTGGGCTCAGCTGGACCTAGCACCCTCTGTAGCAGGAAACTCGGGCTGCTCAAATCCTGGTCCTAAACAATGTTACGAAAAGACAGGGTCAGCAAACGCTGAGTAGAGTGGTATTTATATTATCTAAATACAAGTAAAATAGAAGCAAAAGCAGGTTTATTTTTCATTTTTATTTATCTCATTTATGTGTTTCTGATTCATCTATTTCTCAAGGTATCCAGGTATTTCTTGATCTTGCATGTTCCTCGTGTAAACGATCTTGATTGCAGTCTTTTCTGTAGAGTAGAAGGTATACGTGGTGCTCTCCTGGCTAGGAGAATCCCCTGTGGTAGTCCTATACTCAGTCAACCACCTTGAGGTCACTGTCGAGACATAGCGGTGACTACTACACGCGTGATAAATGCACGGGTAGCTACCCCGCATTGACATGCGGTCAGTTGTTTCCGCTAGCGGGTACGCCAAAAGTACAGCACGGAACAGTATAGGGCCTTGCCCTCTCAAAACAGGGGTCTTGCCTTTTCACAGTCCGCATACCCTCGTCTAACTATCCCGGTTTGCCTAAAGGGATTAACAAAGTCGGTGTAGGGTGACTAGCTGAACCCCGGGCCCCGTTGGGTGACTAGCTCCCTCCCTACACTAGTAGCACACCTCGGTGCCACATATGCGAGGGCCAACAGGAGTCGGTGTAGAGTGGCCAATCCTAACCCTAGGTCTCAACCCAAGGGAAGCTAACTCCGCTCTACACTAAAAAGGGACAGTTGCTCTCTTTGGTACCGCGTACACAAATGCCAGCATACTTCCCGTCTACATTCCAGATACACAATAGTTCTACTCTTAATTCCTTGTTGGGTTCATGCTCATATTCATCTCATTTATCCAGATCCAAATCTCATGTTTCATAACTCGTTTCTCATCTAGATACAGGCAGCTTGTGTTTCCATAATTCAGTTCTCAATCATGACATGCAACTTGTGGTTTCACAGTTCAATTTCTCATTCACATACAGGCAGCTCGTGTTTTAATATGCATCTCGTAATTATATTAAAGGCATTTGCTAGCAATTTATCTTAACTATGCATTCAAGTAAACAGTACATCTCAAACAGGCTCATTCATTTCTACCATAGGATTCATTCCACATCCTAGAGTTCAATCCTATTATTCCAACCAAGTACATTCTTATTTAAATATTAACAACTGAATTAAACCACTCTACCGGGTATCACGAGAGGAATGGGGGCCTGTATCGCAGATCTCGTCATCTCTGCGGACCCCGAACATGCCACTGGCTGGTAACCTATACCAGCGACTAATTTCATTAGACGAGGTCAAAACAGTAGATACTCACCACGAACACGTAGAGGAACTCGAGTGGAAAACAATGGTATTTCGTTTGCAGAAATTTGATTCCGTTTGGGCCTTAAACAGGCCAAAAATGCAGTTACTGATCAAAATCACACTCCCAGATGTCTTAAAAGACATCATATCTCACCTTGTGTTTTCTACGATTGATTCAGACATCCAAATTCCCTCTGCGACTGTCTGGGGGCAGTTCCAGACGTCGGACAAGGTCTCCGGTTGTTTGGAAGCACCTCTGGACGTTTGGCGACGTGATTAGACGTCCAAAAGTGTTTGGGAAAGCATACCGCATGTCTTCCTGAAGCCTTCACCTGCGTACAAAAGTGCAGGCACGATTTTAGGCCAACAACTCTTGTGTTGAAATCCTCTGTATGGCGGAAAGCAGCACAGGAAGGTACATACCTCGTGATATTGCACTTTCAGACATCCGGCCTCAGCTCCGGACGTCCTGGTGCCTCACCAACCGTCTGAACGTCACACTAGACGTCTGATACTAGAAAACTTCTAGTATCAGAACCTCCTCGTAGCTTGCACTGCTCGCACCTCCGCCCGTAGCGGCAGCTGCAGGAGCTTGAGAAGCTCCTTGCTGACATCCTCCTCTCTCCCACGAGCTTCTCCTTGAGCTCCATCGAGCTCTCGCAGTCGTCTCCCTCTTCCCTCGCACTCTCTCACTCTCTCGCTCTCGCTCTTCCCTGCTTTCCCCTCGCCGGTGGCTCTCCTTCCTCGCTGCGGTTGTAATAGAGATGGGAGGGGGACGTAGTCGTCACAGGAGAAGGTGGAGGTGGCGGTGGCTTGAGTGGTGTGAGGAGGAGAGGAGAGAAGGGAGGGGGTTTATATAGGAGGGGAGTTAGGGTTCGGATGAGGGTGCGTGGGGAGAGAGAAAAGCCTCTGCGCGTCGCTCGCGCACAGAGCGCAAAGTACAGTACAAAAATCTCACTTTTAGATGTCCGGACACGTGTCCAGACGTCTGGACAGACGTCTGACTGAAACTCTAGATGTTTTATCCAACTAAAAAAGCAACGGGTCATTTCACTTTGGGATCACACTTTTCATGAAACATTCTAAAAGATGACCTATGAGATTTTGTGATATGTTGCTTCTTCAAGAAACCATAGATCTTCCAATATCTCTATTGCATTAAGCCTACTCTTAAACATGATCTTTACGACAACATCCCATCTCCATTCACTATATATGCATAGGATATACATTTGTATACGGCTCTAGTCAGCCAAGGATATATCAATATGATTGCCATCTTCTTGATACCAAAAGAAATACTGATGGTTTTGGATTTCGAAATGGTTATGTAATCCGTGATTTGAGCTCATCAAATCCACAATTGTACCATTATTTATATCAAACTTAAACATGGTATATTCTCCTATTCATATTTAGATAAACTACGAATGACATTACTCTATCTATTTCATACCTTCGTTGGAGACAAATCATAAATGATATGATCTTAACATGCCAATTCAACTAGCTTAGGATGCATAATTCCAACAATGATTCATAAAGTGACACATCTTTTTTCATATCAAATGGGTAAACTTTAATTTTATGTACAGTGCACTGCTCCGCAAAATGGGATACAAAGAGTAGAGTAATGGATTCCATGTATGTTACGTAAGGAAGGGAATAGATCTTCCCATTTTCTAGCGTTTATCTTGATCTGATGAGCGAGAAAAGCATTCTACTCGAGTACTCCTAAGGATTTGTTCGATGGATATTTAAAATCATCAATCGGACAGTAGAAAAAGGAAAAAATAAATAAAAAAAAAGAAGAAATAAAAAGAGAGAGAAGGTAAAGGTCGTCACGTATGGAAAGACTTGACACAACATATATATATATATATATATATATATATATATATATATATATATATATATATATATATATATATATATAAGCTGGCGATCAAAACGAACGGCCGTATGCACAGTGAAACATATGAAATTGAGGGAAACAGCTTAAGAGATTGCCCACCTGTAGGTAGCTATTATTTTTTAAGTGATTTCTAATTGGCATCGATCTGTCTTGAACCATCTGCTTAGGTTGACGAGGTTTCAACGTATTAATCGATTAAACTCACTTTTTAAACTATTTCGTTGGCCAATAATATTGCCTTTCTCGCAATTGGTCTTTGAACAACCGATTAAAATCTTTGAGCAGATGTCTCTCCTTAAGTATGTGCAATTAATTTGAAGTTGTATATCATCAGATTTTGCGATGGCTCGATGTAAAGGTGCAAGATTTTTTTCTTTTTCTAAGGCCACTTTAACGTATAATGTTTTGGCATTCGAGTATATGCTCTATGTAGGAATCATAAATTCTTTAAAATTGTTGAACATAAAGTTTTATTGCTGTCGGTCATGAATCAACTCTCAAATTTATATTTGTCAAAAGCAGCTTGTATTGCTTCTTGAGTGTGATTGTTGAGTTTGGGTTAGAAGATTTTTTCTTTTTTCTTTCAATTAATTTGAAGAGATGGACCTAAATTAAACACTTGCTTAAAGATGCTTTTCAAGTCAAAAGTAAATGATATGTAATAATTAAGTTCGCATAAATCAACTGGTTAACATATCCACATAAAATTTTTGGACCTCCAACTTTAGATAAGATCTTCCATTCTCAATGAACCAACTTTGCCAACTGCTCCAACTTCAAATGCCAAACCAAATGGAGTCACGGAATTAATCAATTCAACTTGACAGTAGGTTACGTTTTGATTCAATGATGGTTAATAAATAGCAAATTAGGCTGGCAATCTTCCCCAAGGTGTACGTCATGTACAACGGATAGAAACGTATTGGGCAGTAAATCATATGATCACTGAATTAAAAGCGAGAGATGAAGTCTGATCAAGATCAAGATATGTAGACATGATCGCAAAGTTTACCATGTAAACTTGAGCCTATGGAAGAAGGTTTTTTCGCGCGCGCGCGCGTGTGTTTTTCTTCCTTTGGGATGAAGCAGTTTGACTTTAATTTGTTTCCCCTTCATCGAACATTCCCGATGGGCTCGAATTGGATGCGAAGGAATAAAGAATCTTTCGCTCTTTATCGTATTTTTCAATAATATATAGGGTTGTAGTATGCTATATTTAAATTGCAATAGACTCATCATCAAAATAACTGTCCATAAGTTGTATTCTGCTGGAAATTTTACTCATGAACAATAATATATTAAAACATAATCTAGCGTAAGCAATGATATTGAATTTTGACGTTTCTGGAATAATGACTAATTATTTAATTTTCTTTATGCTCGGCATCCATCTAACCCCTAGTGGGAGAAACGACGATGGCAATCTCCCCAAAAGGGAGGGGCTTAGGCCAGAGAAGGGACTACGATCCTGCAATTGGCGAGGCCTATCCAGGAGGAGAGGTTACTTCCATCCTTGGAAAATATGGTAGCAGTTAAATTTGATCCCTTAACTTCTATCATATCTGGTGTTGTTTCTCCATATATTACGTATAACTATATATGAATCCTTGCATGTTTTTTTTTTATTTGTCTGCAGCCAATTGGAAAATATGATTGCCATCGTCAATGGGTACTCGCTGCCACCACGAAGCAGGGCATTTTTTTTGCTTGGTACTGGACCTTCGCGGGGCTCGTATTACGGGTAATCTTCTATTCTTAGTCTCCTTGATGTTCTTTCCTTTTGTTTTCTTCCTTCGAAAAAATGTTCCTTGATGTTCTAAGATTGTCTATCGATCTATCACCAATATAGAAGATGTGAATTAGTGGGTTCTATTTTCGTTAATTTTTGGGCCACCATATAGATTTCTCTCTCTGGAGAATACGTGCCCTTAGCAATTAAAGTGGTCCAGAGCATCTTTCCGGGAAGATGCGCACCAAGGGGGTTGGGGAAGCGCAGTATATAAGTTGGAGGTGGGACATCACATAGCAACCCATCCTCACTTACCAACCTGTAGTTTTAAGTTCTTTTTTAACTCTTTGCTCTTCCTCCGCAGAAGACAAAGTTTCCATTGAAGAAGGGGTTTGACATTACACTCCGTTTGTATAATCTGTTGAGCCCAAATGCGTCACTATGTTTTTTCTTTTTTTTCCTTCTGGAAGGGAAGTAAATTGTATCCACTTCTTGATCGAGGAGTTATTAAATCAATAAGTATACTATAAATTACATGATACTGCAATCAAATTCCAACGTTGGAAAGTATACAAACGATCAGCATTGAAAACTATATGGGGCTTGTGTGTGTGTGTGTGTGTGTGTGTGTGTGTATGAGAGAGAGAGAGAGAGAGAGAGAGAGAGAGAGGAAGGTGGTTGCATCCCTGTCGATCAATTCAAAAACCTCCATTTTCGTCATCTTCATCACCTGTTCTTCCTAGGTCCAGTTCGCTGCCCTTTAAATCCAGAATATGGTGGCGATAAAGGCCTCCCATACCATCTACGCATGCAGTGGATCAAATTCTTTGCATCATGCGATGTATCCTCTAGCTAGATTGTAGGAATCTCTCACGGTAAGGCCCAACTTGAGTGTAGATCTACTCCAAATGTAGGTGAAGAACCTTCACTAGAAGGATAAATAGGTGTTGAGAAGACTCAATTCTCCTTTCATCCCAGAAAGCAAGGAGAAGGGAAGGTGCATGCCCATTCTAAGAGGGAATTAATCTAGAGTGGGGATGGGACAATCCCAAATCACTTGATGGTTACAACAATAGAGCAAAGTCAGGTGGCCCAGCAAGGAGCCAACTCACTTGCCACCAATCAACAACAAGCTCGCATGACTTGATAGGATCCCAAGCATCTTTTAATTGCATTTATGGGGTGTTACAATTTAGCATTGGATTCAAGGAGGTAGCTGTTTTGATGGTGGTATGAGGAATAGGTAAGCCATGACAGGGGACTTAATGTACCATGGAAGATTGCATTTTATTTGCCTCATATTTGATGATGAGTTTATTTTAGTTGACTTTTATTAGTAGTAGTAGGATAGATAGTGGCTGAATGTGACATATAAATTGATATATTGTAACAAGAGAAATTAAAGTGATAGTCTGTTTTGGTTTTTGATTAGAAATATGTTACATCAGGAGCCCCACTCGCCTTATTTTAACATAAATACACCATCATTCATTTCCCACTCAATTCCCTTCGAATCTATCTACTACAGCCCTACCAAATGCATCCTACGGCCAACCTTTCTCTTAAGCTTAAACTCATTTGTTGCTAAGGGACAATTGTTGAGCATTGCCTCCCATACTAATGAGTTCGCCTTCTCAGGACAAAACTCCCAAAATCCCCCCTTACCATTCATGTACTCATGTCCCATAGGAGCACTCCAAGATGAGCCTTTATCAGATACAAGGTTGATAATCCATTTAATGATAATGGCATTCTTGAGCTCCATGGGGAGGCTCAAGCTACAAACTTCCTCTCCTATTGTTTGTAGAGGATATCCCGTTCTGGCTCATAACTCCTAAATTCAAAAATAAAATTAGCAGCTAAACCAGATTCTCTTCTAGCACCTTCATTGGTGGCAATGTCCCTACAAGCTAATGATAAAGGGGGTTGTGGGTACACCCCACAGAGGAGAGACAATGCACTCTTCAACTGTAGATCATGCCACAAGTTCTTGTTCACAACTAGAGTCAAGTCTTTGGAATATTCCTAACACCATAATAATCGCAGCTTGAGATTTGAAGTGAGAAATCTCCCTATCATCCCATTAAGGAATAAGGTAGAGTGATATGTTCAAGAAAGTGAGAGGAAGAACTTACCCTTCACATTGTTCACCCATAGGGCTGACAACATTCCATGCTTTCTTAAGGTTGTCCCTTAGTGCCACTCTAAGCATTTCATTCTTTTGACAAAAAGTAGAAAAACGTCGAAATAAGCAAAATGAGTAAGTGCCATGCTCCTCTTTTGTCTCAATGTCCTGATGTTATATATGCTTATTGATCTCAAGCTTAACCATGTCTGGTAACATCTAAAATGACCATGGTGAAAGGACATATGGGCTAGGATCTCCTTGCCTCGACCTAGATTTACCTTTGAACTTATTGAAAGGGTGTTTGGGTCCACTATGATAAAGGAGATTGTGATGCAATACATACATACATATACATGCATACATACAAATATGGTATAGGACTTCCCACCCTTTCTCTCCCTTCTCAATATTTGGTTCATTTAAGGCTTGATCTACAATGAATGGGAGGACTGACTTAGCTTCATGACCTTTTACCTCTCAGCTTAAACGACCAACCCTAAGGGTCTTCTCCAATCATTTTAATGTCGACTATCTATAAGGGTATAGATCTTGGCTTTTGAGCATTTAGATTTTCACAAGGAGAATAAAGATGGTGTAGCAACTTACACTTTCATTCTCATAAATATGGCGACAAGGTTTTCTCCCTTGGTAGGCCTCAAATGCCTAAGCTTATATAGTTCCCAACTACAAGTCTTCCTTCTGCCTCCATATCATATGACTAGCAACCATTTTCCTATTCACATGATTTTTATCCATTATGACCAAGGCAAGGGTGTCAATTGTGAAATCACAAAAATACCCAACCAAGGTCATTCACACATCCCTAGAGGAAGAGGGGAAATAGTTTGCCATTCTCTTTCACCACATGGTTTTCTCTTGAAAAAAAGGTTTTCCATGTTGAATTGTATATTGTTCGTGGCTAATAGATAGATTTTACCATGTTGAAGGTGCTAACTTGATGATCTTGTCCAATGATTTGTAATGTTTTGACGGGTTGACACTTTTATGGTAATGATAATGCCTTTAGCACAATAGTTATGCTGAGGTTATAACACCATTATTATAAATGTTATAATATTGATTATGTAATATTATAGCATTCATGCGACACAAGTAGATGCATGTACAAATAAGAATCCAAGTCGCTCTTCATTTCTCCTTTAAAGAATAACTTATATTCACCTTTTTCTCCTATTTAGTTAAAATATAGTCCCTTCTTCTGTACCATATTTGAGATCTTACTGTGATGATTATAAATACAACACCCGAGATCTTGCAATAAACAAGAACTTTTGTTCACAATAAGAGTTATTACGTTCTTGGTCATTTTCTTTCTTATAGAGATATTTATCCATAAAACTAAAACAATTTTGAATTAATTGCTACATTAGAGGGATTAAACATCATTGAATGAGTATCGAATGTCACTCTACATACAAAAGTAGAAAAAAAAGAGGGTGATCCTATTAGCATAAATGGATTCACACCTATTTACAGGTTTGAAGGTGGGAGACCATGAATGTGTGGTGACTCATCTTCTAATCATGGAAATACGTAAAAAATTATGTGAAATATATATATATATATAGGTTCTATCCTCTTAGCATGGTACCTAAAATTTATTAAATGAGTACCACGCGAGAACTATTAGATGAAGATCACAAGATCAAAATTAATATACCTAAAGTAACGAAGGTAATTTTGTAATAAACTCCATATTAATGGAAGTTGCCCAAAAATATTTACACAGATCATTTGTATAATAAAATATTTTTAAAAGGTAGGATGCGGTTAATGTCAATCCAAACATACACTCTAAATATAGATAGTGAATTAATTAGTAACATGATGATATTATTGGTAACACAAAAATAATACATGAAAATTATTAATTACCAAACTTAAATGCTATACATTTCAAAAATACTAAAAACATCCGAATAATTTCTACATTCAAATGTTTAAAACAATGAATGAATACATCTTAAATTAATAAAAATATATTGTAACAACAAAGAACAATCGTTGTAAAGTGACATAAATACGTTTGTAATGCATAAGAATGTGGATTGTAATAAATGTTAAGTGTTCTATAACAAAATAGTAAACATATTGTAACAGCAAGTATTGAATTTGCGTTACACATAATAGCATAATGAAAATAAAAAACATGACTAAATTTGTAATACAAATGTATTATACTTGTAGCACGAATAATTAGTGCTTCATAATAATGACATTTAATACAAATTGTATTACTAATAGATCTTGTATTACAAATATTTACCATAAAAAAAGTACAAAAACTTATATTACAAGTGAAAACTAATCTGTATATATACGATTAACTTGTATTACAATTATTTATTTTATTGAAAATGTAAGAATTTGTATTACAAGTGCAAAATTGAATTGTAATGCATGGAAAATGTTGTAATACAAATTCATTTTGATTAAGAAGAGGGCCATAATATGATTAAGTATTAAGGTGATATTATTACTTTCAAATAATAATGTAATTTTTTATTAATTGTATTCTAAATACGATTTATGAATTGAATTATATACATGGAAAATGTTGTAGTACAAATTTATTTTGTTTAAGAAGAGTTATAATATAATTAAGTATTACGGTGATATTATTACTTTCAAATAATAATGTAATAGTTGATTAATTGTATTCCAAATACGATTTATGAATAGTTGACATTAATGAGCAAAGATATTTTCCAGAAATAACATAATAATTGATTAAGTGCATTCCATATACAAATAGTGGTTTTTTGAACGACTTTTTGATATGTGCAGTGATTTTCATGAACAGAAAATATCATCCAACAATCACAATAATAGGCTTTTTTGTGGATTTATGAGCAAAGTGCTCAAAGTGCTCAATGGAGCGGTTATGTCAACTTTGGGGCCCATCTTAAACAAAAAAGGTTGGAAGAAAAAACTTACATCCAAAAAACTTATAAATTGGATTGTAGTTGCGGTCTAGAAGGAAATCTTGATGGCAAATTTACGCAGAAAGACATCTTACGCTTATATGGAATCAATTCTAAATATAGCATTACTATTAGGGATAAGCATTGGGTCGAGCCCTTACAGGCTAGGCTCGATCCTACCTAAGCTCATTTAATAAATAGGTTAAAAAGGTAACCCAAGGCCCGACTTAAAATAAAATTTCTTGGCCCAAGCTTGGCTCAGCCCAAAAAATAATGGGCTTGGGCTGAGTCAGGTCAACCCTTTTATACATGGCCTTTTTATTTATTTTACTTATATGTGTAAAATAATATGCGAGTGTTGCATCAATAATTATTTTAAAAGTATAAAAAATAATATGATTTTATACAAGTAAGAAAAAATGACTTGTAAAGGGTAATTATCTTTTTTTAAATGATGTATTATTATATTTGCATTTTGTGTATATTAAAAGATATTTAAATCCTCATAGGTACACGTCCAACCAAAATGATCCAGCTTTATGCATTGCAAATATTTTATTTGAATATTCAACATATATAGCATATGACAAGCCAACCAAATGTAATCAAGTAAGGGAAAATTATAATAAAAATTAAAAGGACTCATCTTGTGTAATAATATTTAATTTGAATTTGGATGTTCACGCTTTCTCCATGGCAAGAAGTTAATGGTTCATATCTAATTTGAACGAGATCGTAAGATTGCATTTTACAACTTACAGTTGTAGGTAGCATGGGGGTTAAGGTTTTGTTAATTAAAAAATAGCAAGAGCAATCAATGTTTATTTAGTGTTAATGTATGAGGCATATATGATATATATTTTGATAGACAATATGAATATATATACATATACGATATATATTGATGTAATTAGGCCAACAGGTTAAGACGACCCCATAAATGGGTCAATGGGCTAAGCTGAGTTTGGGTCACTTCAACCCAAGGCTTAGCCAATTTAATAAATGGGTTATATTTATAACTCAAGCCCGACTTTAATTTCGGGCTCATACTTAAGGAGACCCAATCGAGCTGGATCAAGCTGACCCGACTCAATGCTCATCCCTATAGGTCACTATCTACTATCTTTTTCTAAAATGAAAAAAATTCCTTACCATCTATTATGTATCTCCGACGTCTCCTCTTTCTCCTTTCGTTTATTTTATTTTCTTTTATTTTGGTTTTCTTGAAGCATCCTACCCTTATCTTTCACTGACAACTCTTTGACTCTCGCTCTCTTCCCCATCTATTATTTGCCAAAATAACTATATCAATTTTCACACATTTGTTAAAAAATAGGAGGATTTACATAAATAACTTTATAATTTTTTGATATTATTATATATACTCTTAGGTTCTTGTATATTATATAAATACCCTTGAAATCTTATCTCCATTAACAAATATATCCTTCTGTTAGTTTTAACTTTAACGACTATTAATTGTGGGTGAAAGATTTTACAGAAATACCCTTGTAATCTTTTTGATATTACATACATATCCTTAGGTTCTTAGATATTATATAAATATCCCTGAAATCTTTTTTTTATTTACATGAGATACCTTTGAGTGAATTTCCATTAGTTTTAACCTTAATGACCATTTATTGTGACTTCTTGGATATTACATAAATATCCTTTAATTCTTCTCTCCATTAATAGATATGAGCTTTCGTTAGTGTGTCATTAGCAACTTAATTAAGGTTTGTCTAAACTTAATCGTGGTATTGGTCCTTTGGTTAACTTCAATGGTCGATGTATTATCTAGGAATGCAAGAAAAATCTGAGTCATCCACAGACTCTACATACATTTCAAGCCACAATACCACCCACACCTCCTGTCGTATCCCTCTCAATGCCTCCTTCAAAGCCTTAATTGAGCAAAATAAACCTTAACCCTCCATTTTGTTAGTTATTATTCACCTTCCATAGTCAACAACTCCTCTATCACACCACTTCATATCATTTCATTAGTGATCCAAGTAGTCACCATCACTACCTTCATCACATTGCCACACATCACATCAACAAAGCTCCCTCTCATCACATTGTTATGAATTGTCCTTTAGAAGCAAAAATGTTAATTTGATCTAAAGTTAACGACTATTAAAATTAAAACTAATGGAAGTTAACTTAAGGGTATCTTATATAAATGGGAACAAGATTTTAGGTGCATTTATGTAATATCCAAGAAGCTAAGGTATGTAATATGAAAAGATTGTAGGGGTATTTGTGTAAAAACTTTCACCCACCGTCAATGAATGTTAAAGTTAAAACTAGCGGAAGGGAAAATCTGTTGATGAAGATAAGATTTTAGGGGTATTTATGTAATATCTAAGAATCTAAAGATATATATATATATATAATATCAAAAGATTACATATATATTTTTGTAAAAACCCCTTAAAAATATTGCTCCTTCTGACATTACTTATCTTTTCCATCATGCACATTTATTTCCTATCCACTAATAATAAATATTTAATGGTGACTATATCTTTTTCGATTATTCTTGAAACTACTTATAAATTAAGGAAGTAACAAATATTTTATTACCAGATGATCGATTGTATCAATCTATGTCTATTTTAAGAAATATATATCAGTTTGATTTATCATGTCTTTGGCTACAATTTCTATCTTTCTATTCATCTATCCATTCATTTTATGTATACTTTTAATCTATTCATCTATCCATTCATTTTATGTATACTTTTAATAGAGTATTTCACAAGTGCATATTGGATATCCTAGATGAGATATGTTATTGTACTTATAATGATTAACATTTTTGAAGTATGGACTAAGTATTTACAACCTCATCATTGTAAGATTTTCTCTTACTCGCTGCAAAGCACAAACCACGTTAACTAATATACTAAAAGAGAGACTTTCTTTGTTTTTTTTTTTACGGTTATAAGAAGATCCATTCAATAACCTCAAAGGATAGAAGGTAGGAGTGGTCAATGCCAAGTATCATAAACATTAGAATCAATACAATGATCAGCAAGAATACGGGCGTTATCTACTTGACTCCTGCAAACTTTGACAACCTGCATATTGGGGACTGAGGCTAATAATTTCTAGATTTTCATAATAGCATGAGAAGATCTCCAAGTTGATTGCATTTAGTTGTGAATCTGACGAACTGGCACACCAGCATCGCTAAAAATGACATCAAAGGACATGGCTAGAGAGAAGGACAAGGTAATGCTTTCGAGGATTGCAATTGCTTCCACTTCGTTGCTGTCGCAAGAGTGCAAATGGACTGCATGTGCACCCAATATTTGGCCATCAACCATGATAATTGTAGTAGCGCATGCACCATCAACCCCAATAGTAGCATCCCCCAAAATCACGTTAGCATTCTCAACTTGCAGTGCGAATTGGCTCACCATATAAGGTTGTAGGACTTGGAACGCCTCCCTGTCGATAATATTAGCATTGTATAAGGCCTCAATGTGTACCGCATGCATCCAAACGTCTTCAGGCAAGAACTTTGATCCTTTGAAAAGACAGTGGTTCCTGTGCAACCAGATGGTGAGAGGTAGACAGAGAATTGCTTTGCCATTCAGTTCATAAAAGAGATTCATGACAATATTGAATCAATGCTCTTCGCACATATCAATCCAAACTGATGCCATAAACCAAATCGCTGTAGCAGCAGGGCATCATATGAGTAAATGCTCAATATCCTCCACCTCTTCTTTACATAATTCACAAGCGTCAATTAAATTCCCTACACGATTAGCAAGAAGTTTCCTAGTAGGAAGAGCACCCACATGAGCCTTCCAAAGGAAACATTTCGAACACGGAGGGAGAAGCTTGCAACTCCACAACTTCTTGCAACTCCTATTAGTCTCCAAAGAATGAATTTCATTCTTTTTATGATGCAGTAAAAGATCCTGATATGTTGGACTTTATTTTGAAGATTCCAAAGGGATTCCTCGTCCATGCCAATTTATCCTCATGATAATCATGAGTAGGAATGTTCAAGATTTTCTCAACCAATTAATCTTCGATCTAATTCAATTATGCCCAAGCCACCATCTTCAGATAACAACTCGTTAACTCCTCTAGGTAAACATCTTCCTGCCTCCTTCCGTACCAACATATCTTCCCAATCTCTCACCCATTTGGCTCTACAAATATCAATTTCTTTTACCCCACCCACCAGCCAATGACCTTCAAGGGACAACCATCCTCTAACAGCTTCCAACACCTTCATAAAAGGGGGTGTAGGATCCTTCGGGATATAGTCCCAAGAGGATCCTGAAGTAAAATATTTGTCCTTAAAATATGTTACGACCCGATTCTTCGATCCTTACAGGACTCGAGATCGACTCGCTTTGACTAATTCCAAGAGCTAGTCGTCCAACAAGAAATAACCAAAAGTAGAAAAATAAACCACACCACACATGCAATATAACTAAGCAGAAGAAAAGAATGAAGCAGTAAAGAAAGTAGAACAACTGTCTCAAAACATAATACATGCCACCACAACCACAACAGAAACGGAAAGGAAACAGAAAGTAACAGGAACAGTAAAATATAAGTCCATTACTCACTACAACAGTAGAAAAACGAAAGAGCTAAAAGAATGATTACGACTGAGCTCGACTGGGCTCAGCACCCTCTACAGCTGGAAACTCGGGCTGCTCAACTCCTGGTCCTGAACAGAGTTACGAAAAGACAGAGTCAGCGAATGTTGAGTAGAGTGGTGTTTACATTATTTATGTGCAAGTAAAGTAAAACAACAAACATGTTTATTTCTCATTTCTATTTATCTCGTTTATGTGTTTCTGGTTCATCTATTTTCTCAAAGCATCCAGATATTTCTTGATCTGGCATGTTTCTCGTGGGAACGATCTTGATTGCAGTCTTTTCCGTGGAGCAGAAGGAACACGTGGTACTCTCCTAGCCGAGAGAGTTCCTTGTGGTAGTCCTACACCCAGTCAACCACTTTGAGGTCACTGTCGAGACGTAGCGATGACTACGGCACGCACGATAAGTGCACGGATAGCTACCCCGTATTGACACGCGGTCAGTCGTTTCCGCTAACGGGTATGCCCAAAGTACAGCACGGAACAGAGTAGGGCCTTGCCCTCTCAGAACAGGGGTCTCGCCCCTCCACAGTCCGCATACCCTCGTCTGACTACCTCGATTTTCCCAAAGAGCCTAACAAAGTCGGTTTAGGGTGGCTAGCTGAACCCCAGGTCCCATGGGGTGGCTAGCTCCCTCCCTACACTAGCAGCACGCCTCTGTACCACGTATGCGAGAGCCAACAGGAGTCGGTGTAGAGTGGCCAATCCTAACCCTAGGTCTCAACCCAAGGGAGGCTAGCTACGCTCTACACTAAAAAGAGACAGTTGCTCTCCTTGGTACCGCATACACAAGGGCCAGCACACTTCCCGTTTACATTCCAGATTCCTTTCATACACAAGAGTTCTACGTCTAATTCCCCATAGGGTTCATGCTCATATCCACCTCATTTATCCATATTCAAATCTCATGTTTCATAACTCGTTCCTCATCCATATACAGGTAGCTTGTGTTTTCATAATTCAGTTCTCAATCATAAACATGCAACTTATGGTTTCACAGTTCAATTTCTCATTTACATGTAGGCAGCTTGTATTTTAACATGCATCTCAAGTAAACCAGAGTAGTTCCATATCATATTCATATATTTCTACCATAGGGTTCATTCCACATCCTAGAGTTTCAATCAATTTAATCTAAGTAGACATATTCTTTATTCATATCTTAATAATTGCAATAAACTACTCTACCGGGTATCACGGGAGGAATGGGGGCCTGTACCGCAGATCGCATCATCTCCGCGGGTCCCGAACATGCCACCGGCTGGTAACCTATACCAGCGACTAATTACATTAGATGAGGTCAAAACAGTAGATACTCAACATGAACACATTGAGGAACTCGAGTGGAAAACAGCGGTACTTCGTTTGCGGAAATCTGAATCCGTTTAGGCCTTAAACAGGCCAAAAACAAGGTTACTGACCAAAATCAAAACTCACCTTACACTTCCTGTGGCTGCTTTAGATGTCCAGACTCACTCTGCGACCATCTGGGGGGCAGCTTCAGACGTCGGATAAGGTCTCTGGTCGTCTGGAAGCACCTCTAGACGTCTGGCGATGTGATCAAACGTCCAAAAGTACTTAGGAAAGCACACCGTGTGCCTTCCCAAAGCCTTCACCTGCGTACGAAAATGCAGGCACAATTTTATCCCAACACCTACGCTGAAATCTTCTGCATGGCGAAAAGCAGCGCAGGAAGGTATGCACCTTACGATATTGCGCTTTCAGACGTCCGGCCTCAACTCTGGACGTCCTAGTGCCTCGCTAGCTGTCTAGACGTCATGCCAAACGACTGATACTAGAAAACTTCTAGTATCAGAACCTCCTCGCAGCTCGCCCTGCTCGCACCTCCGCCCACAGCGGCAGCTCCAGGAGCTTGAGAAGCTCCTTGTCGGCGTCCTCCTCTCTCCCATGAGCTCCACCTCGAGCTCCACCGTGCTCCTGCGGTCATCTCCCTCCTCCCCCGCTCTTACTCCCTCGCACTCTCTCGCTCTTGCTCTTCCCCATTCTCCCTCGCCAACTCCTCTCTTCCTCGCCGCGGCTGCAGCAATAGGGATGGGAGGGTGGAGGGCTCGGCCATCGCAAGGAGAAGGTGGAGGTGGCGGTGGCTTGAGTGGTGTGAGGGGGTGAGAAGAAGAGGTGAGGGGTTTATACAGAAGGGGAGTTAAGGTTCAGGGTGAGGGTGCAGGGAGAGAGAAAAACCTCTACGCGCCACCTGCGCACAGAGCGCAAAGCGCAGTACAAAATTTCCCACTTGTAGACGTTAGGGCACATGTCCAGACGTCTGGACAGATGTCCGACTGAAACTCCAGACGTCTTATCCGGCTAGAAAATGTAACGGGTCATTTCATCATAACAAATTTAAAGGAAGTTTCGTACCTGAAACTTGAGCTAGCTAGGGTATGAGAAAAGGAACGTAAAAGTGCATAACAAACTTAACGAGGACTGAAGTAGGTCTGAAAAGATGTACCCTCAAAAAGCTCCTGGTACCGCTCTCACATCGCCGCCTCAGGCTCCCAAGTCGCCTCCTCATACCACTGGCTTCTCCATAGGACCTTCACCAGTGGTACTTGCTTTCGTCTCAGACTTTGGATGACCCTATCTAGTATCTGTACTGGTCTCTCGAGGTAGGTTAGGTCGTCACCCACCTCGATGCTCTCGTGGCTCAGAACGTGACTAAGATCGATGATGTACTTCCTGAGGTTAGACATGTGGAACACGTCGTGCACTCCAGAAAGTTGGGGGGGAAGGGCAAGCTGGTAAGCAATGGGTCCTGCCCGCTCCTGGACCTCAAAGGGCCCCACAAACCTAGGCGCAAGCTTCCCTTTCACCCCAAAATGCTGCAGGCCTTTCACAGGCAAAACACGGAGAAAGACAAAATCCCCAACTTCGAACTGCACCTCTCTACATTTCCAGTCAGCGTAACTCTTCTGCCTGCTCCTGATAGTGCGGAGTCGTTTGTGAATCTACTCTATCACCTCCTGACTTTGCCGGATCAGCTTGGGACCAACCTCCCACTTGGTCCCCACCTTGACCCAACTCAAGGGTGCAGTACACCTCCATCCGTACAGAGCCTCGTAAGGTGCCATGCCGATGCTCGAGTGATAACTATTATTGTATGCAAACTCTACCAGGGGTAAATGCTCCTCCCAGGAGCCTCTCCAGTCTAGCACACAAGCGCGCAAAAGGTCCTCAAGTGTCTGTATGGTGCACTCTAACTGTCCGTCCGTCTGGGGGTGGTAAGCGGTACTGAACCTCAAACGTCTCCCCAAAGCCTGCTGAAACTCAGCCCAGAACTGGGAAGTAAAACGAGTATCCCTGTTGGATACAATCTCACGTGGGACTCTGTGCAGGCGCACCACATCTCGGATGTATCTCTTTGCTAACTGTGCTGGTCCAAAGGTGACTTGAGTCGGCAGGAAATGCTTCGTCTTTGTCAACCTGTCTACTATCAACCAGATTGTGTCATTCCCCTGCTCGGTAACTAGTAGACCATCACCAAGTCCTCGGTGATGCTCTCCCACTTCCACTCTGGCATTGGAAGTGGCTGCAATGGCCCTGCAGGCCTCTGGTGCTCGGCCTTCACCTACTAGCATACCAAACACTGCTGCACAAACTCATCAACATCCCGCTTCATTCCTTTCCACCAAAAGTCGCGTCACAAATCATGAGCAATATCTCGTATGGTGAACCTGGACCTGTGTGCTTCAGCCAAGAGCTCTCTCAACAACGCATAAGCGTACCCTCATGCGCAATATCTCGTCTGAGAAGGAAAAGTCTCTTGGGTCCCCTGTGAACACCCTGTCTTGCAGCGTCTGTAAGTACGGATCAGCCATCTACCCTGCGATAATGCGATCTATCAGCTCTGGTCGTGTCTGCCGCGTCACTGTCACTGTCCCACAATACCCCTGTGACTCCCGAGGTAGCCAACTGCCCAACTCCTCCATGAGTCTCCAACTCTGTGCCTATAAACTGGCCAACTAGGCGGGCGTCTTTCGGCTCAAGGCGTCGGCCACCACATTAGCCTTCACTGGGTGGTAGGAGATGCCGTAGTCATAGTCCTTCAGGAGCTCTAACCAATGTCACTGTCTCATGTTAAGTTCCTTTTGGTCAAAAAAGTACCTGAGGCTTTTATGATCTGTGAAGATCTCGAAAGTCTTACCGTAAAGGTAGTGCCTCCATGTCTTCAGCGCGAAGACAACTACTGCCAGCTCTAAGTCATGGGTAGGGTAGCTATGCTCATGGGGCTTCAGTTGCCACGAAGCATAAGCAACAACGTGATCCCGCTGCATGAGCACACCCCCTAACCCCTGCAACGAAACGCCGATGTAAACTACAAAACCCCTATTGCTGTCTGGGATGGTAAGTACATGAGCCAAAGTCAGTCTCTCCTTCAACTCCTGAAAACACATCTCGTACTCATCTGTCCAAGTAAAGGGCACGTCCTTCCGGGTCAGCTGGGTCATAAGACTCGCAATATGAGAGAATCCTCTGATAAACCGCCGGTAGTAACCTGCCAGTCCCAAAAAGCTATGCATCTCTATCACTATGCGTGGCCTCTCCCACCTGAGTACAGGCTCTACCTTGGCTGCATCCACAGCCAATCCATCCCTTGAAATCACGTGGCCCAAGAAAGTCACTTGTCTCAACCAAAATTCGTACTTGCTGTACTTGGCATACAGCCTACGTCGCCTCAAGATATCCAGGGTCATGGGTAATTACTGTCCATGCTGCGCCTGATCCCGCGAGTAAATGAGTAAGTCGTCGATGAACACCACTACAAACAGGTCTAAGTATGGCCTGAAAACATGGTTCATCAAGTCCATGAAGGCAGCGAGGGCAAAAGTCAGCCTAAATGACATGACTAAGAACTCGTAATGCCTGTACTAGGCACGGAAAGTTGTCTTGGAGACGTCGGTCTCCCTGATCTTCAACTGGTGGTAACCTAACCGCAGATCTACCTTGGAGAACACTGTGGCATCTTGCAACTGGTTGAAGAGGTCATCGATCCTCGACAATGGATACTTTTTCTTAACAGTGACCTTATTCAACTGTCGGTAGTCGACACAAAGTCGTAGGGTAATGTCCTTCTTCACAAACAGCACAGGGGTTCCTCACGGGGACGCACTGGGCCTCACAAAGCCCTTCTCCAATAGGTCCTGTAGCTGTGACTTGAGCTCTCGCAGCTCAAGCGGTGCCATCTGGTACGGTGCAGTAGAAATGGGGCTGGTCCTTAGTACCAGTGAGATCTCAAACTCGATCTCACACTTATGCGGTAGTCCTAGCAGCTCCTCTGGAAAAATGTCGGGGTACTCGCAAACCACCGGGATACTCTGAAAGTCAGCCACGGGGCTAGGCTCTGCCACTACACAGGCCAAGAAGCCCTCACACCCCTGGCTTAAAAGCCTGGCTGCCCGAAGTGCGGAGATGCATCTGAAACCTCCGTCCACCGACTGTCCATGAAACTCAAAGGGAGGCAACTTCGATATGGAGAAGACGATCTTCCTCTCGAAATAGTTCACCAGGGCGTGATAGGCAGACAACCAGTCCATTCCTAGGATCACGCTAAAGTCCTCCATCTGGATCACAATCAAGTTAGTGGGAAGGTTGTGTCCCCCTATGCTGACCTCACAGTCCGTATAGACCTCCTCGGCTACAAACAACTGGCCACCTGGGCCTCTAATCACAAACGGATCCTCTAACAGTACATTGCCCTGCCTCAAACTGGCGGCAAAACACGTAGCGACGAAAGAGTGTGTGGCGTTGGAATCAAAAAGTACGTACACTAATCTGCCAAAAACAGTAACCATACCTACAACCACTAAACCCGAAGCTCTGGCGTCTCTGTGTGTCAGGGCGTTGATACGCCCCTCAGCTCTCGGTGCAGATGAAACAGCTACACTCTGGGTCGAGTGAGTAGTAGCTGGCCGGTACCCTCCTCGTGACTGCTGTCCTCCCCCATGCGCCTGATGACCTCGACTGCCAACTCGGCCTCCAGCGCTCGGTGCGGGGAGCATCTGCTGTGCTCCGACTGGTCACACTGGTAGCAGAGGGGTACACGTCCTCCTCCCTCCGTAAGTCCCTGCTGGCAGCTGGGTGGGGGTCTAGTGCTGGCAATTGGCCCCTGTTTGGGGCCCCCAAAGGCCACTGATGGTCCCGCAGAACGAGATGACTCTCCTGCGGGCGCCGTGTGCCTCCTCTCCCGACGGCCCTGAGAGTACTTTGGCTGGTAGGGCCTCTTCTGTCCACTATCAGTATCTCACACGGTCAGGTTGGTCTCCTCGTAAGTCATGGTTGCCTCAACCACACGAGAGAAAGTGGGTAGCTTCAGGGGTTTGACATACCCCCGAATAGCAGGTTGGAGTCTCTCAGTAAACCTCCATAGGCGCTCCTCCTCAGTAGACACAGCTGTCGAGGCGAAACGTGACAGCTCCAAGAAACGGGTGCGGTACGCGCTAACCGTCAATGTCCCCTTGCGGAGAGTATGGAATTCCCGCTTCCTCTGGTCCTGCCAGGTCTGCGAAAACTACTGCTCGCAGAAGAGAGCCACGAACTGGTCCCACGTCGGCTCTCTACCCTCTTGGCCTCTGACTGCCTCCACCACCTATGTGCTGCGCTCTGTAGCTGGTATGTGGCAAAGGCCACGCGGCACTCCGCGGGAGGGTGAAGGGTATCGAACACCTTCTCTATCTGCTCGAGCTAGTCCTCTACCTCAGACGGGTCCTCATCCCCCTTGAAGGAGGGGGGCTTCAGCTTCCGGAACTATCCAAAAAGCTCGTGGTGTAGCTGCAGTGGGGGAACGGGCACGCCTCCAGGAAACGAGGGCTCGTGCTCCAAAGTGTCAAAGTGTGGTGGGGGTGGTGGAGGATCACCCCCTCCCCCTCCTGCTCGTCCGACGTTGTGACGGTCTCTTTGTCCCACCGAGGACTACCCCTCAACGTCCTCAGGGAGAGGTGCCCATGGAGGTTGGTGGAGCTTGATGAGAACCTCATCATGAGCCACAACTAGCTCATTTTGACCTAATACAGAGAAGAAAAAGCTCCTACATAACTCAAAGAAAGGCTTAACTCAGAGAATTCTGAGTTTAAGGAGAAAACAAGTCATAAGGGGTAAAAATGCAATTTTACCAGCACAATCTACAAACAGGGTAATTCAGGGTCCCAACATAGGTCAAACGAACCAAATAAGAAGGAAAGTGGGATGATCTGATCCAATAAGGGCTACAGCAATTCCAAGGAACTAAATGATAATCTGTAACCCTAAAACAAACCCACTTCAATTCACGAGGTTCGAGGCAAAGTAAAAATAGAATAAACCCTCTAAAATTCATAGGAAAATAATCTCTAGGGTTTAGAACCTTCAATTTGGCCTTAGGAACCCATTTTGACCTACATTGAGAACCATACCCAATTAATAACTTAATTTGGGTTTTTACATAAATTGACCAGTCAAACGAGGTTTAATCTAGAAATAAAATTCACCATCAGATTCCTTAGGTCCTAATTAGTCATGTATAAAAACTTGAGCCTAAGAAGAAACCTTTTTGACCAACTTTACACTTTGGTCCTCATATATTTACTTTTTGGCCCTCAACTTTTGAACCCTCACATTTTGGCCCCTAACTCTCCTTCGTTCTTTGCGTTCAGGTCCCTCCTGCAAAACCTGACCAGCACCATGCTCCGGCGACCTTGCGTGGAGCATGGCGCCGTGCAGGGTGAGGGAGGGAGCCTGCCAGGTCAAATGGGGGTGCCCTGCGTCGTCAGCCACCGCAGGAACACCCCCCTGATGGCTGCAACCACCATACCGGCCGTGCGAACGCACGGACGGTATGGGTATCCTTCCTCCGGTGTCCTCCGGCGAGGGAGACATGTCGTCTCCCTCCGCCCTCCTCTCTGGTTCTGCCCCTATAAATACCCCCGTCGCTCCGCCGTTCTTCCCAGCTCGGATCTGACGGAGATACCCCCTCACTTTCCTCTCTTCCCACTCCGGCAGAAGCCCTCCAGCTCCGACGGTTCCTCCTCTTCGCTCTGCCGCAATACCAGCAGCAGAGACTTCTTCCTGATTCTCCTCTGCGTCGCGCAATACCGGCGCGCGCTGCCTCTGCCCCGTCATCGCCGCCGTCCTCCCCCACTGGGCATTTCTTCTCCAGCTCCGGTAGGTACGATCCGGCAGCTGCTTCGTCCCCTTCGTCACTTTAGCTAGGTTAGAATTAGTCTTCTCTATCCCCTTTTTCTTTTCCCCCTGCTATTTTTATCTAATTACCCCTCGACCGCACCTAATCACCCTCACCTTCTCCACCTCCGGCCACACTCCGGCGACCCGCTCCCATCACTCTAGCAACCCACACGGCTCGCCGACCACTGCAGAACCTCCGCCTCCTCACCCTGATCAACCTCCGCCCTTCCACTTCCCCCCAATCGCCCTCTGTAGACCCACCAACCAAACCCATCTCGCCACCTGTAGTTTGACCTAGGGCGGCCCTTAGGCTCCGCCCCGCCACCTGCAGACCCCCCGATCACCTTCGCCGAGCTACGGCGAAGGTCCTCCGCATATCTGATTAGGCCGAGAGGCCGCTTCCCTGTGAGCAGGTACTTCGCTCGCCGCCGCCATTGCCGAGTGAAGCTACTTCCTCAACCTGCTCCTCCAGGCGCGCCACGCCCAGGTCAGGTTCCCAGGCTGCGCGGGGCATCTCCGCAAAGAAGTCCCAGGCTGCAGTTGGGGCAAAGCCATCGCGTGGAGCCTCGATTGGGCGCTGCCTCCTCCGCGCGGGCGTCCAATTGAGGTGGGACATATAGTCCCACCTCGGAAACTCACCGAGGCAAGCAAGCGCTTAAAGGCAAAAAGTGCCTTAAGCTGTTTGCCTCAGATCACGGGGTGAGGTCCCCTTCACCCGCCCGATTACCCGGCCTCGTCCGCGCTCACGCCCCGTGGACCTGGCCCGACCTGACTAAGCCCAACCTGCACTCCTCGCCCACTACCGCACGCCGGTGGGCCTGGACCCGGGCGCGACCCGCGAACCCGATTACCCGGTTGCTCTGGGAGAGCTTTCCTAAGAGCGAATTCTGAGAGAGAGAGATGCGGGGGGGAGGGTAGAGTAGGTTTTGCCCTCTGACGAAAACCTTGAAGTGTGCAGGCACAGGTGAAGAAGAAGAAGAGAACACAAAGCAGAAGAAAAAGGAAGCTAAGAGGTACACTGTAACAGCATCAGTTTAAGTCGTCTGATTGCAAAATCAGACGACGTCTTGAAGGCAAGGAAGAAGAAGAAAAGAAGAAGCAGGACCGCGGCAAAGAAGAGGAAAGACAAGAAAGGAGAAAAAGAAGAAGAAGAAGATCTGAAGTAAAAGAAAGAAGAAGAGCACGAGAGGAAGATCTGAAGAACAGAAGAAGAAGAGAAAACAAGGAAGAACAGAAGGCAGAAGAGAAGACCACGAGGAGATAGACAAAGAAGAAGAAACCAAGAGCCAAAGAGGAGAAGACAGAGGAAGAAAGAAGAGAAGAAGAAGAAGCCAAATTTTTCATCTCTCTCTCTCTCTCTTTATTTTTGTAATAAAGAATTTGTACTTCTAGAATACGACTTGCTCCCTGAGTTCGACCTCGGGAACTCTTTTATTTTCCGAGTAAAAAAATATATGTAATGATGGCAATAACTAGCTGTACTACAACGCTATTTCTATAACAAAACCTAGTTAACGCCACGATCATCAGAGCTCCTCACGCATGATGTCTCTGTTCAGTTGGGAGAGATCCTGGGCATGAATGCCCGGGAGGAGAGGTGGGTCGACTGGTGTCTCAGGTCAGGTATGTCTGCCCCTCCGACCTCGTCCACGGCCACTACCACGGCCTACCTCGGGAACTCCCTAACGAGGCAACTCCTACAAGGAGACGCAAGAGATAGAACAAGAGTGTCAACGATACCAGATTACATCAAGAAAAAGACTCAGAACGAATATCAAAGCGATACGTTGTGGTGGCTATCATAGTTATATGCATGCGAGTGGTTATTCTCAAGCCAGTTGGTTCATTTCTCGGGACAACCTTGCTCTGATACTATCTTATTATGACCCGATTCCTGGATTCCTACAAGACCTGAGACCGGCTTGCCTCGACTAATCCCAAAACCTAGTCGTCCAACAAGAAATAACCAAAAGTAGGAAAATAAACCACATCCACACATGCAATATAACTAAGCAGAAGAAAAGAACGAAGCAGTAAAGAAAGTAGAACGACTGTCTCAAAACATAGTACATGCCACCACAACTACAACAGTAACGGAAAGGAAACAAAAAGTAATAGGAACAGTAAAATATAAGTCCATTACTCACTACAACAGTAGAAAAACGAAAGAGCTGAAAAAATGACTATGGCTGGGCTCAGCTGGGCCTAGCACCCTCTGCAACCGAAAACTCGGGCTGCTTAACTCTTGGTTCTAAACAGGGTTACGAAAAGATAAGAGTCGGTGAACACTGAGTAGAGTGGTGTTTACATTATTTATGTGCAAGTAGAGTAAAACAACAAGTAGGTTTATTTCTCATTTATGTGTTTCTGGTTCATCTATTTTCTCAAAGCATCTAGGTATTTCTTGATCTGTCATGTTCCCCATGGGAACGATCTTAATTGCTATCTTTTCCGTGGAGTAGAAGGTACACGTGGTACTCTCCTGACCGGGAGAGTCCCCCGTAGTAGTCCTACACCCAGTCAACCACCTTGAGGTCACTGTCGAGACATAGCAATGACTACGGCAGGTGCGATAAGCTCACGGGTAGCTACCTCGCACTGACATGCAGTCAGTCATTTCCGCTAGCGAGTACGCCCAAAGTACAGCACGGAATAGTATAGGGCCTTACCCTCTCAGAACAGGGATATCGCCCCTCCACAGTCTGCGTACCCTCATCTGACTACCCCGGTTTGCCCAAAGGGTCTAACAAAGTTGGTGTAGGGTGGCTAATTGAACCCCGAACCCAGTGAGGTGACTAGCTCCCTCCCTACACTAGTAGCATGCCTCGGTACCAAGTACGCGAGGGCCAATAGAAGTCGGTGTAGAGAGGCTAATGTTGGTTATAGTTATGATGGTTCTGGATGATAATGATGATGGTATAGGAAGAAAATATCATAGTTGTCATTGTAGTGAATTGTAGGAAATGCAAACCATCATTACGACCATTATTATTTAATTAACTAAATTTTTCTTTACTGGTTTATTCCAAGTCGTTCACTGGGAGGCAGTTATTGATTTACATCACTCTCTAGGTCCAAAATTATTCTTTAATTCCAAAATTGATTAATTTTATATACAACCAATAATGAATGAATGAATAAATCTATGAAGGATGAATTAAAATTTCCATGATGTACAAAAAATCAATAAAAAATGCTTGCAAAAATCTACTTACAAACAATCATCAAATGATACATAAGTATGCTCTATACTATCTATTTATAAGTTACATTACTAATACTTACATAAACATACATTACTAACTCATATTACATAGCATACTAATTTAATTTACTATACTGACATATACAGTAACACATATAACAGCTATAGCGACAATATAAGCGTCGCTGGACTCCAGAAAAAGAAAAACTATATACAAACTAGAAGAGGGAAACCAGGGTCTATAGCGACAGTTATTTTACCTACGGTAACACTTTATTGTGTTAGTAAACGTCTAAAATTATATCTAGAAATACATAACTATACTACGTGTGTGTGTATATATATATATATATATAGTAGTTATCTTGTTCTGTATAAACTTTATACTTATAAGTATCTGTACTCTCTCTCTCTCTTTACTCCTCCTTTGCTTTTCTTCTTCTTAATTTTATTCTTCATCAGTTCTCTACGGCACTTAAGCGTTAACTACTTAGGTGATTAACCAATGTCATTACACCTCTTAATTAATCAAAATTTTGTTTAATTTGCGGGCACACTTTTCGAGAGATACACAGCACCTAGAGGATGGGACCAGACCTCTACTAAGCGCACCCTAATTACTCATTAGGTCGCTTAATTAGGAGTTTATATGCTCAGACCAGTGGACTTCACAGCCCGCACACACACCCCCTAGGCCCCCGGCCACACACCACAAATGCTCAGTATGCTCAGGTAATAGGATGATCAGTTGCTTGGGCGCCCAGTGCCCGTGACGACTGATCGTCCTATGCAACAAATCTAATTTAAAGTGCTGCGCGCGATCCACAGCCACCGATGTGGCACTATTCCAGTGCTTGCACAGCAATGGAATTCCAGCAGCTGTGCACATATTTGCAAATTTGACCCTTGATTTGAAGGCCATAATTTATTAAATATTAAAAATAAATTATGTGAAAATAAAGTATTCATATAGTACTATACAATTGTACAATTAATTTTGAATTTTAATTATATTTACTATGTAAATAAATTAGGCAAAGTATATAATTTATACATACTGATTTTTAGTTTTAATTCTTTAATTACATATAAATTAGTTATTATATAGTCTAATTGACCTTATATAGAGTTAATATACATGTATAAGTATTTTATAAACATTTTTTATTATATTTTACAGATTTGATTTCCATTTTTTTTACATTTAAATAGCAGATTTTGAACTGTTTTATTTATAAATTAAGTTTAAATAATATAATACAATATAAATATACTTAAATTAGCTTAAATTACTTAAAATACATTAGTCTAAATAGACAGTATCAGTTAATTTAGTTCTAACTTTAAATTACTAATTTATTTTAATTTAATCTAATAGCTTAACTATTAACTTAATAAATTAATTATTTATTATGTATAAAGAATTAAATTAAGGTACAGGGTTTACTATGTTTATAATCTACTTATAAATATGTATATATAGTATTATAACTTAATTGTGTTGTTTATAATGTTTACTAATTTATATAGTCTAAGAGTACATATAAGTTAGTTTAATTAATAAATAGTTATATAATTAAGATATATACAGTATAATCTAACTTAAATACTTAATTTACAGTATACAATATATACATAAGTTATTTGTACAGTTTATATACATATTTTATCTATTTACATATATAACTTCATATAAAGCTTATATTTACAAGAATATACTTAATATACAAAGTATTTTTGGGTATTTTTGGAGTTTTTCACTTTTTATGATTTTTATACATGTTATGGAGGTAAGAGATGAGAGGGAAAGAATTGGATGAGGAGAAAGAGATGTTTTTGGTGTTTTTAGGTTTAACTTCTTTTATTAAGTTCCATGGTATACAGATCCGTCAACTGGCAAACTATGCCAAGTCGGGGGTTCTGCATACCATGAAACTTGGTATGCAGTTAGAAAACTATCTGATCTTCAATTAGACAGTTTTATTTTATTTTTTAGAGTTTTTATATAGTTTTTATGTATTTACCAATGAAGCACATTCTAGGCCTAAGAAGGGTTTTCTAAGTGTGTTAAGGCCTAGAATGGATCCTAAGGAGTCTAAAAAAAATGAATTGCCTTGAATATAGTCAGTATAATATATAGAAGAGACATAAGAAATAAAGCATGCAAATCAATGTATATTTCAATTAGTTTCACTTAATAGATAGTCAGACTTAACAGTTAGCTGACAAAGGATTTAAAACAGAATTACAAGCATTCAAAGGATGTTAAAAATCAATTGTAATACAAGAAAGCTTGTGTAACAGTTAAACACAACTTTATACATCAGTCAGATATTTCAACAACTAAACCTAAGACCTACTGTCCTAGAATTCAGATCAGCTACTGATGGAACTCAACCCAGTAGCAGCAGCATCAACAACAGTTGCAAGGAACAGCAATCGCAGCAGCAACAAACATCAACAGTAGCTGAAGCTGTTGACTCCAACCAATGCATCAAACCAAATTGAATTACAGACGGCTTAACTACTGCTGCAATTACTCCATCTAGAATGAAATCAGGTATGTAGCAAGGAAGGGAATATAGCTGCAATTGCAGTAATTTGCTATGAATCTGGGATTAAAACACATAAAGCATAACTCAGAAATTCCCTCAACATCATCTGACAAGGGTTTCAATTCTCATAAAAAACACTCAATAATACAACTCAAACTCAAGAGCCTTTGTCAATAAAATCTCATCAAATCAAATCAGAAGAAAAGCTGATCTAACTCTTTCTAATGCTATAGACAGCATGTAGAAGGAGTTAAATCAGTCAATTTAAATCACCAATTCAAATCCAAGATTCTGGAACCTTAAGGAGTATTGAGAACTCCTTAGGTTGACAATCATTATTGCCTTTAACAAACAGCTCATGAATACAAGATAGAACCTCAAATCACCAAAGTGATTTTCCTTGGCTCTATCATGCATTCAATGCATTAAAATCCTTATAAAAACTCAGATCATATTATGGCTCTTTTGAGATGAATTCTGACATCAGAAACATCTCAGATTCCTTGCCAATCAATGAATAAGAATCAAAACTCTTCAGTTTGTAAGATCAAAACATTCAAAACCCAATTGAGTAAAAATCTTTGAAATTTGAGTTAATGAAAAATCCGACAAACTAATTAGTTTTTAGCTCAGATCAGGGACTTTGTGACAAAACATGAGATGAGTGAGAAACCCCTAACATGATCTTTGACGCCAATTTAAGATCTGATATCAGAAGATAATCAGATTTGAAATTAGGTCAGATGAGTGGGTGAATTGCGAGAAATAAATCGCGGGAATCAGAAGAGATATGGAAAATATGAAGAGGGAGAAATCTTATGAAAAATGGTTGTGTGAACCATCCCCTTTAATCTGGAATGATCAGAGGAGGTGAGGGGGGGTGACTCTATGCTACTTCTACTGCTACAGCTAATCTAACAGAACAATTGAATTAAACACTACAATTACTCTAATTCTACTGCTAATCTACTTAACTATAGTTACAACTAAACTGCAAAATATTAACTCTACTCTAACAGGAAGAATGGGACCTATGGGTCCTTGGCCGGTGGCTAAGGAGGAAGAAGAGAAGGAGATGACTCCAGCGGAGGGAAAAGCCTGCTAGTGAAGCTTCTGGGTCGTCCTCAGGTGCTACGTGGTCCTTAGCGACGAGGAGGTCGAATAGAAGTCGGTGATTTCACAATCGGTGGCTGTGAAATCAGGGAATTGATGGGGAGGAGAGGCTGGAGTGGACGAATGATCTCTAAGAGATGTAGGAGAGAGCGATCCCCTGCGCGCGCGACCATTGAGGTGCTTAAGTAGCAAACTCAGTGGCTTAGATCACTGCGTAGGTGAAAATAATCGATGAAGCAACCGGCGGCAAGGATGAGAGGAGAGGGGCGCGCGGTGAGCCAACTCAAAAACTAACCGTCGGATGGGATCTGGGGAGAAGGGTGAGCGTACGTGCCGCTTCGCGTGAAGCTTCGATTCGGATCAAGTCGCAGATCAAAATCATGAGAGAATGGACGGCCAAGATCTGCCTTGTTCTTCGCGCGCTACAGTGCGTGCGAAGAACAACAGGCGGCAGCGAAATGTTCGAAAAATTACAAGGAGGACCCCTTCACAAAGGGCTAGAAAATTGTACTCAGGCCCATAAGTGGAGGAAATTGTAACAGGACAGACTCTGAGGGCTTTCAAAGAGGTCCCTGCGGGTTACAAGTAGGTCAAAAAAGGATTTCTACAGAAGAGAATATGATGCATGAAGGACCTAAGTGTAAACTCTATATTTCAAGGCCTAAATGAAGTCCAACTGCCTTCAAATTTTTACATGCGCTCATTTGAACATTTAAGAAATTAATTGTACTTTTGATTTACACTTTTAACTTGTTTATGTGTTCAATTAACGCATGGATCACCATTTGACCTTTATCTTCAGAATATCTCGTTTTATGACCTAATTACGTAATTTTAACACAGAATCAAGGTTTTAGGTCTTTTTCTTTGATTCCCACACTTAACCCTTTTTATCTGTTAATTTGATGTTGTTTAACCCAATGTTTAGCTTAACTTTAGCTTTTTAACTATGATAAGTAGCCACTCATCAGAGGCCAATCTTAACCTCGGGTCTCAACCCAAGGGAGGCTAGCTCCGCTCGACACTAAAAAGGGACAGTTGCTCTCCTTGGTACCGCGTACACAAGGGCCAGCACAGTTCCCGTCTACATTCCAGATTCCTTTCATACACAGAAGTTCTACTCCTAATTCCCCGTAGGGTTCATGCTCATTTTCACCTCATTTATCCATATTCAAATCTCATGTTTCATAACTCGTTCCTCATCCATATACAGGTAGGTCATGTTTTCATAATTTAGTTCTCAATCATAAACATGCAACTTATGGTTTCACAGTTCAATTTCTCATCTACATACAGGTAACTCGTATTTTAACATACATTTCAAGTAAACCAGAGCAGTTCCATATCATGTTCATATATTTCTACCCTAGGGTTCATTCCACATCCTAAAGTTTCAATCAATTTAATCTAAGCAGACATATTCTTTATTCATATCTTAATAATTGTAATAAAACACTCTACCGGGAATCACTGGAGGAATGGGGGCCTATGCTGCAAATCGCGTCGACTCCGCGGGCCCCAAACACACCACCGGCTAGTAACCTGTACCAGCAACTAATTACATTAGACGAGGTCAAAACTGTAGATACTCAACATGAACACATAGAGGAACTCGAGTGGAAAACAACGGTACTTCGTTTGCGGAAATCTGATTCCGTTTGGGCCTTAAACATGCCAAAAATGCGGTTACTGACAAAAATCAAACGTCTGGGACTAGTCCCAGATGTCTTAAAAGACGTTAGAACTCACCTTACACTTCCTGTGGCTGCTTCAGACATCCAGACTCCCTCTGCGACTGTCTAGGAGGTAGCTCTAAACGTCAGACAAGATCTTCGATCTCCTAGAAGTACCTCCGGATGTCTAGCGACGTGATCAGACGTTCAAAAGTACTTGGGAAAGCGCACCACGCGCCTTCCCAAAGCCTTCACGTGCGTTTGAAAACGTAGGCACAATTTTATTCCAACACCCCCTGCGTTGAAATCTTCTGCATGGCGGAAAGCAGCGCAGGAAGGTACGTACCTCGCGATATTGCTCTTTCAGACGTCCGACCTCAGCTCTGGACATCCTGGTGCCTTGCCAGCTGTCTGGACATCATGCCAGACGTTTGATACTAGAAAACTTCCAATACCAAAACCTCATCGTAGCTCGCCTCGCTCGCACCTCCGCCCGCAACGGCAACTCCCGTAGCTACAAGAGTTTGAGAAGGTCCTCGCCAGCATCCTCCTTTCTCCCACGAGCTCCTCCTCAAGCTCTACCGAGCTCCTGTGGTTGTCTCCTTCCTCACTCGCTCTCACTCCCTCGCACTCTCTCGCTCTTGCTCTTCCCCGTTCTCCGTCACCGGCTCCTCTCTTCCTCGCCACGGCTACAACAGCAGGGATGGGAGGCTGGAGGGTGAGACCGTCACAAGGAGAAGGTGGAGGTGGCGGTGGCTTGAGTTGTGTGAGGGGGTGAGAAGAAGAGGTGAGGGGTTTATATATGGGGCAGTTAGGGTTCGTGGTGAGGGTGCGAGGAGAGAGAAAGGCCTCTGCGCATCGCCCACACGCAGAGCGCAAAGCGTAGTATGAAATTTTCCACTTTCAGACGTCCGGGCATGTATCCAGACGTCTGGGCAGACGTCTGGATACATGCCCGGACGTCTGAAAGTGGAAAATTTCATACTACGCTTTGCGCTCTGCGTGTGGGCGACTGATTGAAACTCCAGAAATCTTATCTAACTAAAAAATATAATGGGTCATTTCAAAATAAGGCTGCCACAAACCACCTTTCTCAGTAAGAGTCAACCTATCTTCATAAGAAAAGCCAAATTTGTGATATAAGGGCCTCTAATTAAATCCCAAGCCTCCTATGTGGTTGGGCAATGGAATGGAGGTCTAGGATTTAGTGCCCAAATGACACTTACCATCTTGAAATCCCCACCATAAATTCCTTACAATCTTTTCAATTTTGGCACATAATTTTTTTAAAGAATAGGTTTATTGTGAACATTAGATAGCAAGGGATGGCCAATAAGGAGGACTAGGTTAGAACACTTGGGCCAACTTGGCAAAGAGCATTACCTTTCCATGCATCAAGCTTTTGCTAGCTTTTGGAGATCACCAGATTCCATAAATTCTTTTGTGAGGAGGAGTCCAATAGAGGGTAACTTAAATAAAGTTCTTCATTTTTTATCTCCTTGATGCATAGAGCATCTCTAATATTTTCTTACTTTTCCGTTGGTAGTCCTTTATTGAAAATCACCTTCAACTTGGAGAAGTTAATCTTTTGTTTAGACACGGCTTGGTATTCCTACAATATTGATCTCAATTGCAGTGCTTCCTCAATTGTCGCTGCTTTAAGAAGGGTATCATTTGCAAACATTAGATGAGTGAGGGGAGGGAAGTTTCTTGCTAAAGAGTAACCAGAAATGAGATTTTTTGCAAGTGAGAATTTAAGGGAACAAGTAAGATATTTGGTGGAATGAATAAAAGATGAGAATATAGAGGGCATCCCTACCTTACACCATGAGGTGGAGTAATAGTGTTAGTAATATCTCTAATGACTATAACTTCAAAAGATGCAGAGGTGGCAAATGACAAATTAATAAGAGGAGGAAAATGCAATTGGGAGAGACATGCATAGACAAAATTCCACTCAAGCCTGTTGAGTGACTTCTCCATATCCAACTTCAAAGCCATCACTCCTTTCTTCCTCTTCAAAATCTTCATTGAATGAAGCTCCTCTTGAGCAAGGACCATACTGTCCACAATTTGCTTACCTGTTAAGAAGCTAGGTTGATTAAGTGTTACAATTCTTGTAAGGGTTGGCTTTAAACGATGAGCAGCAAGCTTACCTACCAATTTACAAAGTGTGTTCGCGAGGCTAATAGGGCAGTAGTCTTTTAGCGCAATAGGGTTCTGATTCTTTGCTACTACAGGCAGCAAAGCTTTTCTCATTTTAGTGAGCATGTTTTTCTATTGTAGACAAAGCGAAAATTGAGGCCCTAGATGTACATGGGGGGGGGGGGGGGGGGGGGGGGGGTTGGAGGGTGAGAATAAAATACTATTATGATCCATCATGTATTATGTATAGCATAAATAATTATGTGGGGTGGGTTTGTTCGTTATTTTACCTAAAGAAAATAAGGATGGTGGTATGACCAACTAAGCCCAAAGCACAACTATGACATACTCTTGTTTTAGAAGAATGGAAAAATATGTGCTGCGGGAGCATTGTTCAGGAAGTCACCTGAGTAGACTAACTATAAGGCTGCATACTTGTTAGCATTACCCTCTTTGCACTGAGTATCCTCAGGCAGTCCACTACGGGGGGCAAGGCCGACTACGTGGGCTGAACACCCGAGTTGATGAACAAATAGACAATTAATTTTATGATAGAACATAGTTTAGGTTTGATTTTTTTAACAAAAGATATTTTAGGTTTGATTTTGTTGTAGGATTGATTGTTATGATTTTATATGTGAGTTTAGGTCTCATTTTAGTTGTGGTTGATGTTTATTATTTTTATTATTTTTTAGAATAAATTTTAATAAGTTGACTAATTATTTTATATTTTTTAAATAAAAAATACAAAATTGAATGCTCATCTGTATACCATATACTCTCTATGTGGTGACTCAACCAACTGCATACCACATACTGACTGCCTGATGTTGGATCATAATCTAATGTATGGACTAGTATATGTATTTATATATATAGATATAATCATTTAACATAAATATTATAGACTGTCATGTTAATGCCCATTATTCAAAGTGATCAAATTAAGATTTGTTGAGGTTGTGGGCTAAAACGCAAAAGGAATGGTGTGGTTATGTTCAAATGTGTAGAGACCTAGTTGTGAATTGTAACTTCTTGATGGGCGAAGTTGCAATTCACCCAACAATTAGTCACATTAATTGATGTTTATTTGGGGGTTATGGTCCCAAAGGGAACCATCAATCAGACCTAGCTCATCCCCATCATGAGTTGTGGAGAAGGAGAGAGAGAACGACTGTGAAGAAGAAAGAAGAATCTTTCTTCAAAGAGTTCTCAATTAGGCTTGTGGTGGTGGGATCTCTTGGAAATCCATCCCTACGATTTGTAGCCTCTTTCTTTTACTTGCAAGATGAGCACAGGTATTGTATTTCATCACAAATAACAAACAGGCATAGACAATCATATACATATATGCATGTGAGGTTTATTGGTGTAAATTATTTATGAGCTAAGGTATCTTGTATGTTTCTGTATAGAGGTGATGGTTTTCCATTCAGATAGATCTTATTTGTCATATATTAGATTTGCATATATCACTTTATCTAAATGCATGCTTCATTTTCAGAAATACACGAAATCACTTTGTAATCGTCGTAAGTATCAGTACTCATGTTGAGTATCGATAGAATTGCAATACTGTTTTGGACCCAAAAGAATACTGTAGGTTGTTAGTACCGGTACTCATGATGAGTACCGATACACATGAGTCCCAGATCAGGTTCTGAACTTAAAGTTACCAGAACCTGTAACTTACAAGTATCGGTACTGGTAAACTATAGGTGGTGTGAGTACCGATACACATGAGTCCCAGATGAGGTTCTTGACCTAAAGTTACCAGAACCTATAGCTCACAAGTATCGGTACTGGTAGGCTATAGGTGGTGTATCTGGTATCCAACAAGTACCGGTACTCTTCATGAGTACCGGTACTCGTTGAGACCAGTCCTTTCTTAAAGTGATACCAGTACTCACTAAGTATCGGTACTCAACACGAGTACCGGTATATAGTGAGTACTGGACAAGTACTCATCTGGACATAAATTCTAAATTGTAACCTATGGGTACCAGTACTTGAGATCAATTCCGGTATTCATTAGGATATAAAACTCATACCTGTAGTTTAAGGATACCGATATTGGTTCATTAATACCGATACTCAACACATGTGATATCGATATTGGTATATTCATACTAATATCCAATTATTATTAAATCTAATTGAGACAAATTATTATATAGGTACATCCTAAATCAAAAATCAGAAAATTTAAATAACCCCGACACCTGAACCTTCTGCGGGAGATAATATAATTACTTAATACAAAGAATATGATATGTACAACACCATACAAAAAATTGTATATAATAAAACTTATAACTTAACATCAGCCCCATTATATAATTATATAAGATTCCACTTTCTTATATCAAAAAAATAACTTCGACACAGATTCACACGCAATAATTTTCGATCATTCTTAACCAATCATAAAGGTCTTAACTTTTAATTTAACATATTAAATAAATATCTATCAATATCATTTATTATATCAATCATTTTATATTAATATTTATTTTATCACTCAAATATACACCGCGGTCATGTCTGAGATATTTCGTCACACTTGATTTTCTCTCACATAGCCGATCGATCAGTTCAGATCGGATCTCATTGGAGTTTAGACCAGAGAGCCGTTGATCCAAATAGATATCGGAGTCCTATCGTCAAAAGATAAAAAAAAACTCCAAACTTAGCCCTGAAGATGAGAACAGCCGACAGCTGCCGGCGAGGGCACAAATGGGCAATTCCTCTTCCCACTCCCCACTCTCCAGCCCGGCACCCCGCCCCCACCCCCCCACCCCGCCCCCGCGGTCCCCACCTTTTTTTTTTCCTTTATTTATTTATTTATTTCAGCTGTCGTCCTTTTACTATTATATATTAATGTCTCAAGGTGCTTTCGTTCGCCAGTTGTGGAGGAAGGGGTGCCCCAACTGGGGAGAATTCGTAGGAGCCTCCGACGGCTCTCTCCTCCCTGAGCTGCCTCAACCCTTCTGCAAGAGCTCCTTTGTGGAGGAGGAAGACAACAGGATCATTAACATGAGAGCAACTATTGGGAATGACTCCTCCAGCATTGGTACGCGCGCATATATATATATATATATATATATAGTGATCTCTTTCGCCCTACCACTTCAAAATTAAGTAGGATCCGTATGCTATAGCTACTTTTTGATTTTTCTGCTGACGATGGTTTTTGTTGGCTTTCAACTGTGGATCTGGAAGTACCCGAGTTCTTGTCGGCTCTCTCGGTGGCCTCTGACGTCGAATGGAGCTTGTGGGTCGAGTGGTTCAGATCTGGGCTGGTCAGCTTGAGGACGATGGTGCTCGCTCCTTTGCTGAGGGTGATGGTGTTCCTGTGCATGGTCATGTCCGTGTTGCTCGTAATCGAGAAGCTCTTCATGGGTGCCGTAAGCCTCTACGTGAGGTTGACCAACAGGAAGCCCGAGAGGGTCTACAAGTGGGAGCCCATGAGTGGAGACGAGGAGAGTGAGAACTTGGACTACCCAATGGTGCTGGTTCAGGTTCCCATGTACAACGAGAAGGAGGTGATAGGTTTCTGTATATGTATCTCTGCTTAATTCCCACTCTGCTTCTTCCCTCTCATTTCCCCCATCCCCGCACTGCTGATGAGTTGGGCCCCTCCTCTTGTCTTGGTGAATGCAGGTGTATCAGCTCTCCATTGGAGCTGCTTGCAACCTCTCGTGGCCCGCCAATCGGCTAGTGATCCAGGTGCTGGATGATTCCACTGACCCTACCGTCAAGGTGGGTAAACTCGGAGAGTTCTTCACTTCATTTTCGATGACCAACTATCCAACACTTTCATGATAGTTTTATTTTTAAAATAATGATATTAAAAAATATGAAATTGATCTTAATCTTTATTTTTATTTACTTAGAGGTAGTATTAACATCAATTTTTATTTATTTAAAAGATGTTAAGTTATGATATTTAACAATAATCTTTGAAAAGCAATACGAGAGAGTCACGAATTTAATATTTATTTTTTTTTGCTCATATTCTTTGGAACTACCGTTAACAAAATATATATTAATCTCTCAAAATACGTGGATTAACTGTTTAAGTAAACATTGAGTAACCCTTTAGAGAAAAAATAATAAAAAAAAATTAACTTTTAAGTAAACTAATCCTTCACATTTACGAGTACACTTAAACATTTTGGTTCATTGTATTCATCGCACGTAAATAGTATTCGAAGAAGCAATCTAGATCGAGATTGGACTCCAATCGTTACGCTAGTGCTGTAAAGTTGGCACTAACCGCCTTAGGTGTGGTCAGATGTGGCCCAACGAGCCCTTTCGTCTATAATTAAGCTACTGGTTCACAGGTTCCAATTCAAAGTAAATCTTCTTGATGGTGCTCTTGCAGTTAAACCTCTGAATTCAGTAAGACCAACTTGTTGGCTAGAGTTTACAAGATGTGGCCAAGAAATTTTTTGTTTTGTACTACTGGTCGTGAATATTACGGCGATTTGAGCAATGAGATTTTCTCATAATCAGAAGGTCGACGTGGATTGAAGATAATCAAATAAACTTAAATGCCTGGACCACGGTACCCAAAGACATGCTGCTACATTAACAATACTTTGTATGCTGAAGTGGATCCACTTTGCTGTACCAAGAGGTGTCTCTCCTAACGTCGATGTTCACTCAGCGTTTTTCTTTAGGTGGTATTTAATTTGGTAAGGGGAATACGTTTCTAAAATAAATAAATGGATAAGAAAAAAGTTAAATAAAATGAGAGGATAAATAGATTCGGAGCTCAAACGTGTTGAATTTACTTCACAAAAGAATAATATAAATTTACGTCATGTTAATATCTCTTAAACTAAAGCAAATTAGAGATGAGTTAGATGATAAACAAATACGAGTTCCACCTGTCAATTACATTGTTGACTTTATCATTCTTCCCCTCTTGCCTGAAGGCCACATTGTGCCGTACAGAATGTTGGTCCAATTCGATTTGGATTGATTGCAAGTAATACGTATTAATTGCAGTGTAATCGGAGGATTCGATGCTTCACGAGTCCGTGGCATCATCATGCGTCCAAAAGACGAAATCATTGGCACGACCAAATTTTTGCCCTGGTTGATGGAAACAAAATGAATATTTGCATCATTGAAACTCAACGATTATTGAGAACCTTTCTAGATGTTTGACTTGCGTAAATGCTACCATGGTGAATCCACAGCTGTCAATTATAGACACCCAAACATGACCTTCGTCTGGTTGTGGGGCTGTTGATGGGTGCCTCGTGATCTCGGAGCACCACCCTTCTCTCGTCCCATCACAAGTGGTTTCTCGAAATAAATAATGGGCAAGTGGTGGGTACCACACAGAAGTCCCACCATGTGACCATTGTGTTGGAACTTGGAATTGCTTTTGTAATGGCAAAGTTGCCTATGCCCTCCATGTGATTTGATGAGACGATCACAATGAAAAATATGTGGGAACGCCTTAGCAGAAAATGCAGTTCTCCTTCACGCGTGACTTCTAGACTCACTCCTCTAGTTTAATGGAGAGCTTCTTCTTCTTCTTGTATAGTGTATTGTTTCTCATTTAAACTTATGGGGTGACTAATGCAGGAACTAGTAAAGAAAGAATGTGAGAAATGGGCAGAGAAAGGGAGGAACATAAGATACGAGACTAGATCCAACAGGAACGGATACAAGGCGGGGGCACTTGATGTAGGGATGAAGTATCCGTATGTGAGCAAGTGCGACCATGTCGCGATATTCGATGCGGATTTCCAGCCAGAACCTGATTTCCTCCTTCGTATGGTGCCCTTCCTCATCCACAACTCGGAGATCGCACTCGTTCAGGCTCGTTGGAAATTTGGTAATCTCGTTAGCAAGATCACTCCATCGCTTACAATTCCTTGTGGTGCCAAACTACTAATGTGTCACGCAATGTGCAGTGAATGCTGATGAATGCATGATGACAAGGATACAAGAGATGTCGATGGATTACCATTTCAAGGTGGAGCAGGAATCTGGATCATCCTCTCATGCTTTCTTTGGATTCAATGGTGAGCCTCTCTTTAATTGTCGAACCGACCATTTAATTCCTGGCCCAACTCTTACCCTTCTTAAAGAAACGTGAAAAAAGAATTTTTGATTTCTGTGATGTTGAAAGAACTAATGTAAAAAAAAGGCGTAAATTGGCAAATTACAGGAACTGCGGGTGTTTGGAGGATATGTGCATTGAATGGAGCCGGTGGATGGAATCATCGTACTACCGTGGAGGATATGGATTTGGCCGTTCGAGCGGGTCTTAGTGGTTGGAAATTTGTTTATGTGGGAGACATCAAGGTAATTAGTCTATCTTTTATTTCGAACATTTCTTTTGTCCATTTTTAAAAGATCCACGGTTTAGATGTTCAAATAAACTTGATATGTCCATTAAAAAGTTCATGAGATCAAATTATTCATAATGACACAAATATTTTTAGTTTCTCTGCATTTATATATCGATTGATTCATCGTGGAGCGGCAATCGTAGTTGTGCCTGTAATTTTATTTTTTTCTTTTGATTTTTGATTGCCTGCAGTACCATCGCTGCAGGTGCTATCTGCACTTCTTTAAAAAATTTTTTCGTTCTTTCTCTCTCTACCGCTCTCTCTCTCATCTGATTTAATTTTATTCCTTTTATTTTATTTTTCTTACACATTATTTACATTATTTATCATATACATTCATTTTTAATTTTATCTACGTCATAAGCCATCTCATTTAGTTTTTTTTCTTTAGAGACTAATATTGACTATTTTCTACAAAAATGTCAAATAATACATATATAAAATTATGTAATATAAATTTAATTTAAGATATCGATTAAAAATTAAAAATACATCTAACAAATCATTTTGTAACCTATGGTATATATTAATTTCCAATCGATATTTTTTTTTTTTCATCGATCAAAAGTTAAAATACATTAGAAAATATATTTTACAAATGCACGGTATATTAATTTTTCACAAAATTAAGATGCATTAGTTAAAAATCATATTATATTTTTATAGACTGGACTTTTATACTCCCGTAGTAAGACATAATTTAAAAACTAATATATCTATTAATTCGGCTTAGATGTTGACGTTGCCGTTGCTCTCTCTCTTGTCTCCTTTCCGTTTATTTTTCTTTAATTTTATTATTTTATATACTATTTACTATATAGGTCCGTTTCGAATTTTATGTTCGTTATCGATCTCTTTATCCTGTACTCTTTTATTAGAGATAAATATAGGCTATATTTCAACAAGAATACAGAATAATATATATACAAAATTATGGAATATAAATCTAATCTAAAATATCGATTATAAATTAAAATATAATAAGTAAAATTTTTTGTAACATGTGATGTATATAAATTTTCAATAAATATTTTTAATTTTTTAATAATAAAAATTAAGATATATCAAATAATATATTTTATAATATGGTGCATTGATTTTTTATCGATCAAAAATTAAGATATATTAATTAAAAATGACGTTAAACTTTTATACTTTCGTAGCAAATCATCGATTAAAAACTAATTTATACTAATATCCCATGAAAAACTCGTTTTATTTACAAAATGTCCGTTTAGATCTCTGTCAATTTTGATAAATTAGATTTAAAAATCCATTCAACTTCATTTGCCTTCAACTTGTACATGCCAAAACGCCTCGAAGGTATTATTTGGTTGAGATGGGATGTACGTGTTCTTTATTTAGGTGGACATGGGAAAAGTTTATCGAATCTGCTCAGGTTTATCTTGATTTGATAGAAAGAGAGAAGAGGGGATGGATCTTATCCCACCTGTTTTGGTGGGATTACTTTGAGGGATAATGAGTTGGAGGAAATATTTACAGAATTCGGTTGACTGGATTAGGTCGTGTTTGGAGAGATTATTTGGAGGGATAAAGTAAACGTATCACTACAAATAAATAGTACTTAGGTGGGTCAAAGGAGGTTAGGTGGATATAACTCTCATTTAGAACCCCCCCCCCCCCCCCCCCCCCCCCCCCCCCCTATCACTTGTGCTAGGTTAAAGGGATTTAATCTACAATAAAATTATTTTACATCTTTTGAGAAATAATTTAACTTATCAAATCTTTTCAATTATCATGGTCTAGTAAAATGAAAAGATAGATCGTAGGAATAGGAGAATGAGAAAAAAAAAAGAAGAAGGTGGAAATGTAGTAAGACGATGGGAAGTTTATAACGCCTTAAATGTAAAAAATTAATTTATTTTTATACTTATTTCTGTCAACTTGAACGATTGAGAGGTATCGATAATATGCAGAATAATTTATTTTTTACACATCTGTAAAAATAATATAAGGTTAGAGGTATATATATTATTGCAAATTTAACCATGTAATGGAAACCTATAATCACATGACGACAGTAAATATTCGCTAAAAGGTGATATGATGTGAATTGAAGTATACAGTAGTATTGCATTATGCAATTATATATATCAATAATGTTAGGTGCGTTATTGATGGAATTCGTAGGTTCAAAAGAGTACATCACAATAAGTTCGAAGAAACATCTAGAAGGGGTATGTTATTTTGATTAAATATTTAGATAATATTATAATTATTTAGGCATTTAATAAAATAAACGCCAAAAAAGGTCTTTTTTTCCTTTATTCTCTCTCCATCCTTCCAAATTTCATTTTATCCCTAAAATTGTAAAACATGATAAAAAGTCATCATTTTCTCATTAATTAAGTTTTTTCTATAGTAATATTTAGTACTATGTACATTTAACTTTTTATTAAAGATTCATACAATTATTGATTATATGTGATTCTTGCTAAAGTTAATGGTATATTTGATTCTTATTGACCTATATGATTTTTTTTTTAAAGAATTGTTGACTTCTTATAAAATAAAAATAAATTTAAGAGATAATTCAAATGTAAATACGATTTATCAATGTGATCGTAATCATTTGAAATGACTAAATTTTTTATATTTATAGATGTAGAAATTAAAATAATTATAATAAAATATTTATTTTAAACTAATTTTTAAAAGCTAATTACTAATAAAGATTACGGTTGTCTTATAGTTCCACGCTATTTTGTATCTCACCTTAAAATTTTTTCTGGTCCAATTCTTATGGTGTAGGTGAAGAGTGAATTGCCCAGCACATTCAAGGCATATCGCAATCAACAACACCGATGGTCTACAGGCCCTGCTTACCTTTTCAAAAAGATGCTATTTGAGATCGTCAGAAATTCGGTTAGTATTTTTTATTTGATTAAGTTCATTGATTAAGCAAACACAAAAATTTATCATAGACATACATATTCATAAAATGAAAAAGTAAAGTATACATTGAAATTCATTTTGTTAATGGCTTTAACCAATGTTTGATTTTTTATTTGTGGAGATTACCTTACATAAGTGAGAAATTAATTTTTAAGTAAAAAAAAAATATAGATGACGAATCATTTTTAACTGGTGAAAGCTAAAATATACAGGTGTATTTTCATTTTCCACCTGTATAGTTTGATTTTCACTTGTGGTATATTTATTTTTCAATTAATGTGCTTTTATTTTCCCTCAATTAAAAATCACTTCAAAGGTTGAGGCTTATTTTTCAATTATAGAAAATTATTTTTAATCTGTATATTTTAATTTTTAATCGAAAAAAAATCACTTTTTTTTTTTTTTTTGTGGTAGTGGTGGACTTCACATGACTCTGATTACTTGTTTAGAGTGAACGTATTTTACTTTCTTTTGGTGAGCGAGACGTGCTCCTTTAGCATGAGTGAAAATCCTTTTTTGTTCTTTGGTGGGAACGTACATTACATAATGCATTATAACATGCATTTCTTAACCGGTGTCCGTTTAGAAATATGCACACAATTTAGTTTGGATTCTATTTACAAACTACTGCTTCATCTGTTTGAACTGCAGAAAGTTACCGTATGGAGAAAGTTCTACGTGATCTACAACTTTTTCATTGCTCGGAGGATTATAGCTCATATAGTGACCTTTCTGTTTTATTGTGTTGTCATACCGATGTCTTGTTTTATACCAGAAGTAAAGGTATCCAATTGGGGTGTCATTTATATCCCAACGACCATCACCCTCCTTAACGCAGTTGGGACTCCCAGGTTCGATTTCATTTTATAACTTTTTTATATGCTTCAAGAGAAGATTTTTTTAAACGTTTATTTGCTGAACGTTTTTTTCATATTATTTTGATTAAATATCTAGATAAGGTTTCAAAAATAAATATTTAAGAAGATATTTTTTCTTGTAATGATGCCATTAATATCCCAGGACCAATAACTAGTAAACAAATAATTACAATTGGTAGCTTTTTTATCCCACTACCTAGACAACCGGAAATCCTTCGACTCTCCCTGTACCTTTTTGTTTTTTGAAGAGTAGAAGCCAAATTCATTGCAACCTCAGGTGATACAAGGCAAATTTGGTCCGAGCCAAAAGTCAAAAACAGCAGAATGAAGATAATGTCTAGCAAGATTGTGAGCAAGAACAACACACTGCCGAGGAACCTTGCATAAAGAGAAGGAAGGGAGTGAGTGGAGCAAGGATTCACATTTACGAATGGCACACTTCAATCTCCAATGAGGTTGCGAGAAGTTAAGGATTTGGCTAACGGGACCAGCGACATCGCTGGATATTCTATCCGTATCAATAGCCAAACTCAAGGCAAGAAGTAGGCCTTGAAGAACCGCAAGAACTTCAGCTTCAAAGATGCCGGAAGGAGAGAGAGTATAGCCGACCCAGCCAGAATTTCACCATTTTTTTTGACAGCAACCGTGGCAGCACAACACCTTCCATCTTTAACTGCAGCATCAACAAGTATATTGTGTCCATCTAAATGGGCAGGGAAGTTGTGGATATTTTGTTGCTGAATGTGGGCAGGAGGCGAAGTAACCACGGGTTCATGGGAAGAGGCATAATAATTTGCCATATTTGCAACTCTTACAAGAGTATCTTTCAGTATCAATTGATGGCCTCCCAAAACTACCTGGCAACGTTGCAGTCATAGGACGTGCAATATGTAGAAGGGAAGGTTACTCTCCATATCATATCCATCCAAGGTATCCACCAAAGAGAAGCATTTTTTAATCCAATTCTCAGCTTGTAAATCCACCCAAAACCATACTGCACGAGCCACATGGCAATTAAAAAAGATGTGATCCAAATCTTCCACTGCTGCATTACAAAGCTAGGAAATCGGGTCAATTGTCATCAGTCTTTGCGACAATATGTTTTTTGCAGGGAGAGCGGCAGTGCATGCCCTCCATGGGAATATTTTTGCACGTGGAGGTAAGGATTTCAAAGCCCAAATTTTTTTGTAGAAGCTGACAGTATCATGCGAGTGTATTTGTCTTTTCCCACTTGAAGCAGCAAAGCCTGATAGGCTGATTTTATAGAGAAGTTCCCTGATTTATGAGGAATCCAAACATGTGAATCATCCTCCCCTTCCAAAATGGGCGTTTGCTAAATTTTGTTGACAGCATCATTGCTAAAACAGATTTGCAAAAGGGGTATGCCCCATTCCATATCATCAGTAATATAGCAGCTAACGGTAGCTGGCACAGCAGGGCTTATCATGTTGAGCAGCAGAGCTGAATCCCGGTCACGAATCCAATTCTCTCCATATGTTAATTGTTTTTCCATTCCCAACCTTCCATTGGGAATAATTAAAGAGATGTTCTTTGATCTTATATACAGACCTCATGAAAGCTGATGCATTTTGGGATGGGTACTAATCCCAAAATGATGCTTTGGGAAAATACTTTCCTTTTACATATGATTGTCGGAATCTCTTATCATCCGTCAGCAAAACGCCAAGCCATCTTCAGCATGAAGGCAATATTCATATAATATGGGTCCTGGAATCCCGGTCCCCTGAAATGTTTAGGAATAGCAATCAAGGACCAGACCTTCACATAAAAATGTCTATTCCCATCAGGATATCCCCACCAAAAATCACGCACAAGTTTTGCAATATCAGCACAAAGTTTTTTGGAGAAAAAATTAGTAAACATTAGATGACAAGGAATGGCTAACAGAGATGTTTGAATGAGAATACCCTTTCCAACCTGAGATAAGGCTCTCCCCTTCCAACCTGATACTTTCTTTTGGCATTTGGAAAGAACAAGATCTTTTAGCTATTGCTGTGATAAAGAATCTAGAAGTGGACAACCCAGATAAACTTCATCCTTTGGTATTTTCCCTATTTGAAGATAAGTGCTGATGGAATCTTGAACTGCAGGATGGACTCCCTTGGTAAAATAAATCTTAGACTTGCTGAAATTGACCCTCTAACGGGAGATAGTCTGAAAGCTGTGTAATAGATATTTGAGGTGAATGGCTTCATGAAGGGAGGCTGCAGTAAAGGGTATCGTATCATCTACGAACATGAGATGTGTAAGTGGAACCATATCTTTTGCCAACTTATATCCTGAAATCTGTTTACTGGAAAGAGAAGAAAGAAAGGAGCGAGTTAGAAATTCGGAGCAAAGTATAAAGAGATAAGGGGAAAGGGGGCAACCCTGTCTTACGCCACGAGATGGATATATGGTGGTAGTGGTACTACCATTAACAATAACCTCAAAAGGCGTAGACTTTATACAAGACATAATTAAAGAGACAAAATGAGAAGGGAGATAGAGTTGATTTAAATAAGCTTCCAAGAAAGAAAGGAGCGAGTTAGATATTCGGAGCAAAGTATAAAGAGCTAAGGGGAAAGGGGGCAACCCTATCTTACGCCACGAGATGGATAGGTAGTGGTACTACTATAAACAATAACCTCAAATGACATAGACTTTATACAAGACATAATTAAAGAGACAAAATGAGAAGGGAGATAGAGTTGATTTAAACAAAGCTTCCACAGGATTCCACTCAAGACTATCAAAAGCTTTTTCCATATTTAATTTGAGTGCCATGCTGCCATTCTTCCTCTTCAGAGAGGACCTCTCGAGCCAAGACTACATTATCTGTCACCTGTCTGCGTGTCAAAAAACTGGACTGATTAGGCGAAATAATAATCAAAAGTATAGATTTAAGCCTTTGAACTGCGAGCTTAGCTAGCAGTTTATATAAGGAATTGGTTAGACTGATAGGCCTATTGTCCTTAGTTTGAGAGGGATCATCAATCTTGGGTATAAGTGCCAAGAAAGTTCTATCCATTTGATGCAGCATCGATGAAGTGGCAAAGCAGCCCCTAACAAATTGCAAAACGTCATTTTGAACAACCTCCCATGATTTTTGAAAAAATAGAGTTGGCAAGCCATCAGGCCGGGGCTATTCGTGGCATCCATACGAAAGAGGGTATTTTTAATTTCTTTGTCATCAAGAAGTGAAGCAGACCAATCATAGTCAACTAGAGTCACCCTATCAGATTGATGAAAAATAGTAGGAACATCAGCCATTACCCCTTCAGAGGTGTATAGGTTCTTGTAAAAATTGAAGAAACAATTTTGGATTTTTCTCTGATCTCCTGTCTCCTCCCTTGAAGGCAGTTTCAGCCATAATATAGCATTTTTCTTCTTACGATTCATCGCATGTAGGTGATAATATCTGGTATTGTGGTCTCTGCTTCAAATCCAATCATGTCTGGAATGTTGGAACCAATGCAATTCTTCTTGTTTGAGAACATCATCATATTGTTGCCTTATGCGATTTTCTTCATTCTGATTTTGAGGTGAGGGATTTTTTTTCTGACATTCTGACATAGCATTTTCCAATGTTTCCTTCTTTTCCTTCCAATTGTTTCCTTTTTTCTTGCACCAAATCTGAATATGGGAGGTTAAAGATTCAGCCTTTTTCCATATAGGCACATCAGCACCTATGTCTCCACACCAAGAATCTGCTACAGCCCCCTTGAAGGAGTCATTGAGATACCAAGAGACCTCCAGCCTCCAGATAGAGTGTTTTGAGGGAAATTCCCTAATTGTTCTCAACAAAATAGGACAGTGATCACTGTGTCTAGGAGGCAAATGTAACGCCCCCGTCGAGGGGTAAATCTGACACTGTTCCCTGATAAGGTTGTTTTTCTTTCTTCTGTTCGACCAAGTATAGGCATAGCCAGTAAAACCCAAATCCATGAGTCCCAATCCATCCACAAAATTCCGTAAGTATCTATACTCCCTTGTAGGCAAGCATCTTCCTCCCAATCTATCCTTCTCCTCAAGAATGACATTGAAGTCACCCATGCAAATTAGCCTGTCGGCATAGGGTTGTAACAGAGATGCCATTCTAGATCAAAATCCTTTTCTTCTAGCCTTTTTTGGATTGCCATAAAGACAACATAAGTGCCAAGAATTACCTTCGTATACTATATTGACCAATAAGTAGTGATGATCAGAATAAATGAGAGAAACATTGCAGTCATTGGCATAGAGAAGACATAAACCACCAGTCTTTCCTTGAGCATCAACATTGAATTTCCTGAAATTCCTCAATTGGACGAGAACTTTAACCATGCTTCCCTCCTGCAGTTGCGTTTCCGACATAAAAAATAAAGTGGGGGAGGTAGCTTTGATGAGACTTTTGATATGACGAATTGCAGAGGGAGTCCCAACCCTCTACAATTCCAGGCTATAACGTTCATGGCTTTATTGGCAGTTGATTAGGCTCAGCTGTCATACGCCCAAGAGCAAAATTTTCAAGAGAAGACCTCTTCAGTTTCTTTGAATCAGGATATTCTTCAGTCCTTGAACAGGGATGTTGCTGCTTTCCCTTAACGGACATGCTCCCATCGTCCTCCATGTGCTCCATCTGAGATAGCTACCTTGCCTCTCTCTTGAACTTCCTCTTGCTCTTTAGCGACTCCATTCCAAGTATATCCCTTTGCATAGGTATTTCCTCAGCAAAGGAATAGGGTGGGGTATTAACATTGGGATTTCTTATGGAGATGACCATGTCAAAAGAGAATCATAGGAGGTGGTAGTAATATCGGTAGCAGTGTGGTTGGGGGGGGGGGGTGTGGTGGGGTGGGTTGTAATTGAAATAGTAGAAGAGGAGTTTTTGAGGTGCAGCGAGGGGGGAGGCTCTGGTGTGTCTGCAGCAGATTGGAAAGAGGAGGGAAGTTTTTCAGTGGTGGCAACTCGTACATGTGTGTCAACTTTAGGGGTAGGGGGTGTAGGGGGAAAGGCGGGAATACTGTTTTTGGTATGAAAAGTGGTGGGAGGTGACCCTTCAATGAATAAAGGAGGGGAATTTTTTTCAGTGGAGGGATAATAGGAAGCGGGGGCTAATGTTTTCAGAGGGGATGGTACAGTAGGTATGGTATTGACAACAGCATTGCTTACAATATGTGATTGGGAGTTGTGAGCCACAAAAGTCAGCTCAGGCTCCAAGGATCTGTGGGCATGGCTTGCCGAGGACTATGAACAGGATCTTCTTCTTCACTTATAGGCATCAGCGGAACAGATCGGTAGCCCTTCATTGGACTTCTCAAGCTATGCCTCATTAGAAGATGTTCTTCCTTTCTTGGAAGCACCCAAGTTCACATATTTTAATTTGAAACTATCATCGACCTTTTGTAACAGTTTGGCGTCCTGAATGTTTTCCATTTTTGACTTAGCCAGCAAAAATCTCTTACAGCTCCTGAGCTCATGTCCCAACTTGCCACATAAATGACAGAAGCATGGCAGTCCTTCATACCGTAATGAAATGGGCATCTGGGTTTCAGATGTGGTAGTAACTTCAATTTCCTTTAACAGGGGCTGTGAAACATTTAATTCAAGTTTTGCTCTTACATATCTTCCACCCTTACTATCATCAAGATCCAGATCTTTAACGTTAGCCCACCCTGATGTGAGCTTCAATATCGCTGAACGACACGTATACTCAGGAGGAAGGTCCCAAAATTGAACCCATAGTCTGACTTTTTGGAATGAATAATCTGATGGACTTTTTTCAGGAAAACCCACCATGGTTAGAATTAAGTCCCCATAAAAATGCCAAGGACTTCTATTTATAACTGATCTCAAATCAGACTCCAACTTGAATGTAGCAACCCATATACCATCAGATACTTCAGCTATTCGAGGAGCTTCAGAGACAGTCCAAGCCTTGGAGACAACCTTGGTTACAGCAATTGATTGAGGCTTCTTGAGTGAGTGAATGCGAAAGTATAGGCATTTTGACCAGTTTCTGGGATCCTTTAGATCATGAGCAGTCATTGTGATAGATACTCTACGTTCATCTTCGCTAAGCAATGCTTGAATACCCTTGATGACCTCTAGTTCGTCAAAATCCATACTAAGTGGAACCTACGTAGCTCAGATAGAAAAAGAGAGAAGAAAGAGTGGTTTGGAACGTAAACTCAAACGGCGGAGAAAGCAGACAGTGGAGAAAAATAAGTAAAACAGTAAAGACAGACAAGGAAGATGGTTATAGAGCAGTAAATTAAGATGGTACCACAATCAGAAAGAAGAAACTGGTAAGAAGAGAAGTAAAGAGAAAGTGAGGGTTGTAAGTTGCAACACCCTTTTACACCACTACCAGTAGTGGCAAGACGTCACCCTCATGGGAGAACTCCGTGAGGCACGAGAAAGTCCCCTGTACCTTTTTGTTGATTTCTATATTTGGACGTAGCTAAGATTCACCAATAAATGGTACGTACGATATCATTTCAGATTTACTCTTCTTTGACCCATTTCGTTAACATTTTTGTCACATTCGCCCTTGTCATCCTTATTTTATTCGTATATCTCTGAAAATTTCATTGGTTCAACTGTAAGATAAGGGTATTCTAGAAAAATCTGGAATGTTAATTGAATGAATGTTTACATCAGTGACCCTATAATCTTTTACCAATTGTATTGCAACTCCTTAAAAAAATGTTAGCTACAATAAAGGGTGTTGTTGCAAGAACATTGATTTGTACACCAAAGCTTAGATCTAACCTTACCTCCTACATATCCCGCTGCTTGGTAGGGAGCAAAGAGTGGGACTGGATTTATACTTTGGTGTACAACAAGTAGGTGTCCCCAAAGCACCAACAGTTTGTAACTCTTGCACATGGCACCTTCCTAGCAGAGGGACAGGAGGATACTTTTGCTAATATCACCATAATGGCATTACATGACTTGTCATGTAAAGACTATTAGTTACAAGGGTTACATTGTAATTAGCAAAACTTTGCAGGGTAAGTAATGCAAAAAGTCTATTTATGGACTTGTAATCTACATTTTAACCTAACAATCAGGGATTCATTAGTTATTTAGAGTAGAGAAAAAATACAAAAACACATTGTGTGGCACGTTTTGCAATGTACAAACATGGTGCATGATGACAAATGATTTTGAATTGATACAAATGATTCTTGGTGATTTTACACGGATGTAAAATAGTTATAAAGTGACTTTACATTAATACAAAATGATTATGCACCGATAAAAAATGATTTGTACCTTCTTGTATTGTAAAATGCGTCAATTTTTATATTTTTATACATGCACCCTTTAGAATACATGAGGTGATTGGGCAAGGACTAACATGGGAAAATTAAATGTATTTTAGGTGATCTGATTAAGGCTTGTTTTGGCAGCTCGTTCCATTTGGTACCGTTCTGGGTACTCTTTGAGAATGTGATGGCAATGCATCGATCAAAGGCAGTGTTGATCGGTCTCTTTGAGGCAGGAAGCGTGAACGAATGGATTGTCACAGGCAAGTTGGGTGACAGCCTAAAAAAGGAGGTGGACAAGCCTCTCCTCAAGAAGACCAAGATCTTCGAAGGGTATTTGACACACACACACACACACGCGCGCGCGCGCATGCACACGCACACACACATATATGTATGTATGTATGTATGTATATACCTTTTTACAATGCTGTCAACTTCAAGCTTTTCTCACCCTTCCAATGCCTTGCGCAGATTAAATATCCTGGAGATCTTTATGTCCATATTTCTCCTCGCATGTGCATCATATGACTGCCTATACAGGCATGACAACTACTTCATATACATATTCCCACAGTCAATAACATTTTTCCTGATGGGCATCGGCTATGTTGGCACCTTTGTCCCTGATGCCAAGTAATTGTTGCTGATAGAGAGAAGTAGGAAGGAGGTCAGATATGTTGTATTTGTTATTGATTCTACTGTAATTTTTTGTGGGCCTTCAGAATAAGAGAAGCCGTCCATTTTTGCTTCGGAATCTTTGTAGTTCATAGCTCACTACTTAATTATTTCATACAAAATGCATAAGCAGTTGGGAAGTACGTTATTGGGAGGAGAAGTATCAGAATCAACACCACTGTTGTAAGTATTGGTTTAATTGGTGTTGGTGGGTAAGGATGAAGGAGGGTGAATGTGACATTTTTGCTGTTTTCTTTGTAAGCAATCAATTCGATATTAAGATGCAAAAAGAAGAGAATACAAATGAGAGTTCCCTGAAAGTGCACATTTTTGAAGTCATGTTTTTCTCCTGTTGTGATCCATTTTTGTTGAAAATAAGGATGCAATGTAGACCTTTTGAATTTGGGAGGAGAAATTGAAATTTCAAGCGGCAATGTAAGAATGTTTTCTTACATCCTTTTCCCTAATTCAGATGGAAGAGGATGTTTCCTAACTGTCCTTCTTTTCTTTCTCTCTTAATAAACAATTCTCTACGATTTCATCGATTATAATTAGGATGACACATAATTAGTAGTGGTGATGGAAAAGCATGGAAAAAGTTTTCTTGAATATAGTTTCTACACAATTTTGGAATTCTTCGGACCTAATTTATCGCAGGGGTTATCCCTTCTTTTTGAGGGATAACCCTTCTTTACAGGAGGGGACAACTTAACCCATAACGAGAAGCTTATCCCAGGATAAGCTGACCATGTTACCTAATGGGTTAACTTATCCATGGGTTATCCCGCGATTCACTTCGTCCTTCCACTGCTTTGCAAGTCTACCGCATTTTCGAGGTTGCCTTCCCCCTGCCAACCGCGCCCTTTCACCGGGGAAGTTGCCCTTCCTCTCCCACAACCGCGCGAAGATGGTTGCCCTTCCCTCGTGGTCGTCTGTCTCCCCCACCGGTCACCTTCTTCCCCCTTCCACAAACCCAAGTTGGCCCAATGGCCTGTACCCTAGTAATGCTGGTCTCGCTTCATACCTGTTAGGTTGCTTTGCGAAGGTGCAGCATTCAAGGCCTCTTCGTAGCCTCTGGTACAACCTGTGGGTCAGGTGGCCATTACTTTCCCTCTCTCTTTACCCAAAGGCCTATTTCCATTGGTGAAGGTCCGCGTGTAGACGTGATGTGGGATCAGCTTTACTTTTATCTCTGCGAATCTTGCTGCGACTTCTCATGAGGTTGCTTTTATGATTCTTCCTGCTGTTTTAGTTTGTTGTTGGATGCATTCGATGCCTTTTGATTCGTCGTCCTCTATAAAAGGGGAGGTCTTTGTTGTTCCATACTCAACGCTTATGTTGAATCCTATTTGGTGCGTGCTATCGTTAACCCTATCTTCAACCTAAATCGTTCTGATCCCATTGATGTTTTGCTACCCTAACAGAAGTTGGTTTTTAGGTTGGCTGGGTATTATGTTGTTGCTGCAAGTTTGTTTGGCCTTGTATATCGGCAGGTGATGTTCTGTTGACATGTTTTTTCGATCAGGTTTTATGATTTCCTTTGCGTTTTGATTAGATATTCTCTGCAAACGATCTATTTGTATGGGGGGTTAGGGTCTTCTTTGCAGTTGTTGTTAGGTTCAACGTTCAGATTTCATTTGTGTCTTGTGAAAAAAATATGTGCAAACGATCTTTTTATATGCTGCCTTAGGATAATCTTTGCAGTTGTTGTTAGATAGGATGCTTATTCTTAGGCATGTTATAGGTAACTATGGGTTTATAGCCTATTAGTTCTGATCTGCCTATAAAGTGAACCCCACTGCCTGTTAACTTTGTTATCTATTATTTAGCCCTATGTTTGTAAGCTATAATCACTGTACATAGCTGCTGGGTTGTATCTGCTATGGTTACAGTTCTTGGAATTGGAAATTCCCTTTTTTGACGAATCTTTGAAGAGTTTTTGTGTGTGAGGATTTGTTTCGTAACCTCAGCACAAGTTGATATGTTTACCCATTCTGTTTATTTGTGCTTTAATGCTATTGATCTGTTCGTTATGTTAAGTTAATATTTGTCATCTGCCTATAAAGTGTAAGGCCACTTCATTTTCCAGTTTGTTGTGTTGATTATACATTTGTTATAAGTTATATTCACCAAGTTGTAACTGTTAGATGTTTGTTTTTCTTGCATTAGTAAAAGAAGTTTCATGTCTGCTAATAATCCATGTTATGAAAGAATGGAAATGAAAAGAAGAGAACTGAAAATTCAAGAGCTAAAAATACTATTTTGCCTGATTTGGTCTTTTCTTATGCTTAGTTTTCTTGTGAATGACACCCTTGCTTCTTTCGCATGGCTTCCTGTTGCTTTACTTTACTTCTGCTGCTAGGTTCCTGCAGGTAGCTGTGGTAGTTTGAAATTGTTCTGGCAGTTGGTAACACTAGCTGCTGGTAGTTTGAGTTTGATTTTGCTGTGTTACTAGTTCTGATCTGCCTATGAACTGAACCCCATTGCCTGTTAACTTTGTTATCTATTATTTATCCCTATGTTTATATGCTATAATCACTGCACTTACATAGTTGCTGGGTTGTATCTGCTATGGTTATAGTTCTTTGAATTGAAAATTTCCCTTGTTGATGAATCTTTGAAGAATTTTTGTGTGTGAGGATTTGTTTGGTAACCTCAGCACAAGTTGATACATTTACCCATTCTATTTATTTGTGCTTTAATGCTATTGATCTGTTCGTTATGTTAAGTAAATATTTGTCAACTACCTATAAAGTTTAACGTCACTTCATTTTCCAGTTTTTTATGTGTTGATTATGCATTTGTTTGTAAGTTATATTCACCAAGTTGTAACTGTTAGATGTTTGTTTTTCTTACACAAGTAAAAGAAGTTCCATGTCTGCCAATAATCCGTGTTATGAAAGGATGGAAATGAAAAGAAGAGAACTGCAAATTCAAGAGCTAAAATTATTATTTTGCCTTATTTGGTCTCTTCTTATGCTTTGTTTTCTTGTGAATGACACCCTTGTGCTTCTTTCACATGGCTTCCTGCTGCGTCACTTCTTTACTTTTGCTGCTAGGTTCCTGCTGGTACTTGTGGTAGTTTGGAATTGTTCTGGTAGTTGGTAGCACTAGCTGCTGGTAGTTTGAGTTTGATTTTGTTGTGTTACAGATTCAAAGTTTTTTTTCCAGATTTGTAACTTACCTGAAGTTGTTAGAGAGTAAGCTATCCAAGGTTGTGTATACCCTGTTTGTGGTGATGGAATGTAGCCGCCTTCAACCTTTTTGAGGTATAGCTACGAATAATCTATTTTGCTAAGTAGTAAATTAAATTTGGTAGTACTTGCATGCATTTATAAGGTATAATCACCCTACAACTTGTAAGCATTATGTAATCTGCCGTATGTGGATGTGTTTACCGATGAACACAGCTGTTGGGATGTCTCTGATTTGGTTAAATAGGGTTACTGTTAATTTTCATTTCTTTTTTAAGCTTTGTTTCGTATAACCCGTTACTCTACCTTCATTGTATGACACCTGAAAGAAACCAAAGGCATTAAGGTAAACCGACCGTATTTGTTGGTTTTTGGCTACTAAAAGATGTGTATTATCACTGCTATAATTCATAACATGTGCTATTTATTGATTTGATCTTGTTTGCTGTTGGAAAATGGCGTTAACCTACTGGAATTATGTTTCCAATAGTTAATTTTTTCATTTCTTTCATAAATGGGTTCGAAGTGGTTGTAAATCAAATAGATGCTTAAATTGTTACTTAAGATGGTTCGGTTGATGAAAACCAATTGTCAATATATCTTGCCTTGAGTCACTTGTTATGTACTAATTGTAATTTTGTTTCCTCCATTATTCCCTTATTTTAATATATTGTATTTCATACTTTTGTGTATTGTGTTCTGGTGGGTCGGATGGAGTATACAAGTTCGATTTCGAGTTCTAACATTCTACTTGCCTATGCAATCAGGCGTCTGTTTCCTTTACATAAATGTTAAAAGGGTTTAGGTACTTTTTTTTACTTTCCATTGTCTGTTATATGGCATCTGATTTCTATGAATAGATGTATATGAAATTGTCACGTACTGTTACTTTACATAAGTTGACTTGTTTATGGGATCTTGCACAAATGTTTATGGGAAATTGAGAAACTATTATACATCTTGATTATCTACTCCATTTATGAAATTGTAATTTTCAAGACATATGTGTAAACTATGTAATAGGTAACTAAATTGTAAATATGTGTCAAGTTTCATTACATTAACTATTAACATATTAAAACATGTTCAACGAAAATAATTTCCGTCGTGCTTTTCAGATAAAGGTAATACTTGTGTTAGCATTATAGTCTCAAATTCCGTACGTGCTAAATTTGTGAAACATAAATGACAAACATCCACGTATTCATTTTTTTCCAATGCATTATTGACCATCATTGTGAGAGGATTTACAAAGACGTCATTATGAATTAAGGTAGAAATTTATTTTCTAGGTGATGTGCATGGAGTTCCCACCTAAATTATTGAGATGGGAAATGGTTGATGCATGTATTCGTGTCAGCTATTGTATATGTTCATGGAGGAGATAGAGACTTGAACATGATGAAAATTTGTCATCGAAATCATTTTTGCAATTATTAAAATGATTCTTGTGTTCGAGATGTAAAATGATGACATGGATGATGTGGACATATAATTCTAACAAAAAAGGTATAGATTGAATCAATGCTTCAAGGTTTTGTAAACCTAAAAATGACATATATTATATATATTTGGCATATGTAAATGGCATGATTGATTTTGTTAAGTATGTAGGATGAATGGAGATGGTTCAAATTGGGTGATGAGTTCCCATCAAGGTATCAAGAAGGGAGCTCCACGATCTAGTAATTGGACAACTGAAAAAGAAACTTTGTTAAGGTTTCTTAGTGATCACTACAAGAATGACTTCGTTAATGGATCATTCATTAGAAATGGATGAGTTGATATTGTCCAAGAGTTCAACTCTAAGAGTGATCCACCTACAATAAGGATCAGTTGTAGAATCACTTCAATAATTAAAAGGAGTACAATGCTTTAATTGCACATACCAACAAAAGCGGTTGAGGTTGGGACAATCGTAGGAAGTGTCCCATCCCTTGCAATGACAATGCATGCGATGAGGGTTGTATACTTTCCATTTAAATTGTCATTTTTCTCAATTTCATCTCAAATGATTTAGCACGTAATAGATGTCAATTCCTTGTAGATTTTAGAGCATCTTAAGAAGTTAGGTGGATGGTCATTTCCTTACTATAAAGAATTGGAGATTATTTTTGGGAAAGACACTGGTAGTATTGTGAATGCTACATCCAGTCTTAGGCAAGTGGTCGAAGAGGATTTCAGTTAGTACGAAGGTCAAGGTGAAGTGAAAATGCTAGAACGCCCTCGCAGGCTCCCACCATCATGACCTTTGGTTTCACTCAATGAGCGCCAACCGAAACAATTGTGCCATAGACTTCTAAAGAGAGAGGGCACGCTACAGCAAGATCCTCATCATTGATAGAGAAAACAAAAGCTTTTGAATATACATCGGGGAGTAGTGGCAATTGTTGTCAAAGCAGGACGTCCAATTCGGAAGGAGTTGAGAAGGTTACGACAATGATGGAGTATCTGCAATTCAGTAAGAGCAAACAGTTTCATGAAGTTGAAAGGGACGAGATTGATAAATGTGCTTATGGGTTGGAGTTGATACCGAACCTGGGGGTTTGTGAAAGGGCAAAGATGGTTGCAAGGCTGAAGGACCCATTGTTTTGAGATATTATGAGGGTATTCTTACGTGGCAGTTTAGATGATATGGAGTTAGTGGTGATGGTCATGAAGGGAGATATGTGATAAGAGTGCCTTTCCTCATGGATAAATTCTATCTATTTTGGTCATATGTTATTTTCTTCTTGTTGAGTAGAGTTTAATTTACTTTATGATGGTATTGTTGTATCGTTCTTACCGGGGATTGTGTTATGCTAATTTCGTTATTTATGCGATCATGTTTGATGATTTCATGAAACTTTATGTATCATGTCATTGTATGAAAATGCATTCTTCTAATGTATGACTTATTTAGTTCTTTTCTTCTTTCCTTAATGTCTAAATAGATGGAAGGATCTAATTGTTCAGTTGATGAGGTTGGAGACAGCAATCATGGATGTCATGTTTGAAGAAATCATGTATTATGCTGTTGATGAAATACAACATACTACACATGTTCTGCATATACGTAAACACATCGGTGATTTGAAAGGATTGTTGTAGGGGAATAGTGTTCTTGAAGGTCAACATGATCGGTCAATGGATATGTACATGGAGACCCATCAATTTATCAAGTTACGAGACATGCTAGCTAATAGGAACTACTTAAAACCCACCAAGGAGATGCATTTCAATGAGGCACTCACAATCTTCCTATACGAGGTGAGTCATGTTGTTATAAATCGTAATATGTAGGGTAGATTTGAATGGTTAATAAATAATTACTATAAAGGAGTTACTTGAGCTACAAAGAAGTTATAATTTGACTTCATTTCTTTCCTTAATATCTCTACATCAGTTCCAGTCCTGATTAGGAGGAATAAGAAACTTTACTCATATTTCAAGGTAGTATGAATGAATTCTTAAATCCAAATGGTTTGACTGTTTGTTTACAAGCTATGACATGTAACACTATGATTGCAGGATGTCATTGGAGCTACTGATTGAACTCATATTGAGTTTTGTAAACCTTATGGATGCTAGTAGGTATCGAAATCGGTATGATTGGTGTTCACTAAATGCAATGTGTATTGTATCATTGGATCTATCGATATAGTATATTGTTAGTGGTTGATAAGGCTCTGTTGTTAACATGACAATTGTTTATGCTCGAAAGTCGTCTTTTAGAAATACGCGTTGTAGTATAGGATGAAATTTGCACAAACACTTAAATTTATAAACTTGAAATTAATGTGAGTCAGAGGTCGTTCGTAGGGAGTAATTGGGCAAATAAATTTAACTAATCACAATATCAAGAAGAATATGTAAAAATAATACTCAATGTAATCAGAATAATATTGTAACAAAAGATGGGGTTAAAATGGTGATTTGAATCACTAAATTAACCCTAATGTTAAGCTTAACAATCAACTCAAATAATTGAACAGTAATACTTAACCAATTATCTCAATCAGACAACAGAACCAAGGCATAGATACCTTAACTTCACGGAACAAAGTATCAGTAGAACTAACACAAGGCACAAGGGCCTTGCTTCGAGCCTCAGAGGAGTCAAGGCACAAGGGCCTCACTGAGCCTGAAGAGGTTAAGTATTGAGAAAGGAGAGGGAGGGCACGATTCCCAAGGAAGTAGAGCAAAACCCTCCCCCTCCTCGATTCTCTTTCCTGCTTCTCAAGTCAGACTCGGGTGAACAGTACCAGGTATACGAGTATCCGGGTAAGCGGACCAGGGACTAGACCTGCTGGTGTGTATAGCAGGTGAGGTGTGCACATGTGCGGTGAGTGGGATCTCACCCCGTGTGCTGAGGCGAAGAGCCTCTATCACTGATTCCTCTTATTTGCCGTTGCGATCTTCAAAATCACTGATGTGGGACTAAAGTGATGCCTCCTTTGTGTGAGCTGCAGCTGGGTGGTGCTTTAATTAGAGACGAAGCTGATGCCTACTACCTCAATTGAGGACCTGGAATGAGTCGCGGAGAGATTCTGCGACACCTGGAGGGAGTAGCGAGGATGAAGGTGATCGGAGAACTGCAGCCGAGGTTGGAGAAGAAGGTTGCAGCGACAGAGCTCCGATTAGACCTGAAAAGCACGAATACGGTCTCACAACCTAATTAAAACAGCTCAAAAGCTTCGTCGTGTAGTGGCGAAGTTATTGGTGGGGTGCATGTGGTGGTTGAAAGTGCGTGGGCGTGTGGCAAAGTTGGAGAAGATGAACGGAGGTGGTGGTGTTCAGTGGGGTGCGAGAGAGATCAAAGCCCTAGATTTCTTTGAGGCTTTTGATTAGTGAGGCGAAGGGATGCTTGTGGACTCAGTGGCAGGTTGTTTGGTGGTCTGTGGTGCTTACGCGATGTCGTGGGAGCTTCATCGGCTGTGTGGGATATAAAGGTGGTGCGGGCGTTGTAGGGCACGAAGCTAAGTTCTAAAGGCGTAGGAAGAAGCAGGGAAGTGAGAGGAAGAAAGAGGGAGTGCTCACGGACAAAAGGGGGGAGAGAATGGCACCGGCTATGATAGGTTGATGCCGGAGAAGATGAAAGCTCCTATAGGAGAAACGACGAGGAAGGGTTCTGAGGGCTCTTAGCTGGTATGGCGAGAAGCGGACGAAGAAGAGGAAGAAGACCCCTCTGCCTATCGTATTTGGCAGAGGGCGAGGACAGAGGGTTGGAGGGTTCACCGGAGCTTGGTTGAAGTAGGCTGGGGAAAGAGGAGAAGAAGGTTTTTTTGGCCTTAAACTGCGCTGAGGACGATCTAGCGACGGGGGTCTTTTTAAAGGGCCAAGAATGAGTTCCAAGCTTGGGAAGGGGCTTGATTAGCTCAAAATTTTAGGGAGAAGAATCCCTAGAAATCTTGAGTTCGCTCGAGCTCTGGAGCTTGATTTGGAGGTCAAGATGTGGTTTGCCAAATTGGGCGATCTCTTATAGATCTTCCCTCCAAGTTTGGAGGTGATTGGATCTGATTTGAGGGAGAAAACCTCCCTTGATCCTTGCTGAAGATGCGTTCCCACTAGCAGTGGTGGTAGGGACCAAAGATGAAAACGATGAGAAGTTAGAGGTTCTTTTGCAAATAATTCAAAGCCTAAGAGGGTTAAATTGTAAACTAGGTCAAGATAGATTCTGATTGGGCCTAGATTTTGGTACCAACCTAATTCTCACCAAAGGAATTTAATGGTGAAGTTGGATTTCAATTTTGACCACGTTTGACTGTGTAATTTGCAAAAAAACTCAAATTAAGGTAGAATTTCGTTTGAGTCTGTTTAGGTCAAACTGGGTTCAGATGGTCAAATTAAGGGTACTAAACCTCTTAGAAAATTTTTTCTATGAGTTTTACGAGGTTTAGATGAATTTAATTTTGATCAGAACCTCTGTAATTTAAGCGAGTATGGAATTAGGATTTTGGTGTGTTGTTTTGGTTCTAGAAACACGTGAAATCTCGTTTCTGTCAGTGCTGACTCACTTTTTGAACTTTTGAGTTCATTTGATTTATTGAACCCCTGAGTGACCCTGTGGTGAATCAGTACTTGTGATATGCTATTAAAATTACAGAATTAACCTTGATTTTCCATTCTCTCAAATTAGAATAACATAGAATTACGACCCTCAGATGATCATGTAGAAGCTTTTATCAATCATACCTGACTAAAAGTGACTAGTTACGGCATTTGATGGTGATCCCATCAACAATATTTTGATGGGCTGTGTATGAAGATAATATTCCTGTACCTCTGGGTCAAGTGTATCTAGTGAATTGTGGATATACAAATAATCATAAATTTTTTGTACCATATAGAAATGTCAGTTACCACATCAGCGAATGCAACTCTAGGGCTTTATGCAACAGATATCGAAGAAAGAGTAGTTCAACCATTTACATGCGAAGATTAGGAACTACGTTGCGAGGTGTTTCAATATTTGAAGAAGAGATTGCTACGTTTGAAGTATCTTTCATTCTATTCAGATGAAGGTCATCGAGATGTCGTCGTTGCATGTTCTGTGATTTATAACTTCCTATTGAGAGATGGAGGATGTGATGAATTTTACAACAAGAATATGGAAGCAACACTGTACCAACATCATTTACTTGGTAGTTGACTTGTGCTAAGGACAGATAACTCTGGTGATACAACACCTGAACCTTCGGTGACGTTAAGTTAGGCGGATATCCGACGTGGTGGACAAATAAGGGAGTCAATTGTTGATATTGTGTGGAAGGAATTCTAAACGAGAAATGCACGCGTGTGATGTAATTGAAGAATGACTTAGAATTTTCTCTTCTTCAGTGGTATGTACCCATCATTTATAATTTCTGTATCTAATATATGGGAATGTTATGGAGCCCATATGATATGGGAGAACGACTTCGATGGGTATTTCTTATTCTATCTTTATATCTTAGCGATTTCTTGTACACTTCCACAACCTTTGCATCATATTATTGATATTTTAGGTATGGAAACCACTCCTTATGCATGGGGAGATTAATATCATGACCGTAAATGCTTGTGCTATGAATCATGTAAGCTTATTTTTGAGAAATAAAGCCCAACAAATAAGGCACCTTTAGACTGATTATTCTACATGTGCCTCGGGGGAAAGGAGGTAAGTGTCTACACTATGACCTCCATCATCATCTTATGTCGTAAATGGGATTAACGTACTGCACTTAATCCATTGCATGTAGGGATGCAACTTGAAACAACTCGGAAAATCATATTTTCCAAATTTTTCTTTAATGAGGGTTGAGTGCAACTTCATGAGTCTCTTGTATGATAAGTTGGAGGCAGCATGCTGCGGTCCCGAGAACACGATGGTGTTAGAGTGACTTAAGTTTGAGTTGGCAAATATGAATGCGAAAGCTGATCACTTGGAGATAGAATGGCATGATTTGTTGTCTCCCATAAAAAACAATCATTGAACTTAGTTCAAATGTCATATCTAAGCCTTTTACTTTAATCATTGCATGTTAGTAGTGGAGCATATGAATGCTTAAGTTATCGGTACTTCTTTGTTATGTCTATGGAGTACCATATTAGGAGAATGTAATATGCAGACTTCTAGGCAATTATTACGGAATTATTGTTCCATTATTGGGAAACTATGCAAGAATCGTAGTTCTTGCGTTAAATTTGTTTGCATACAGGCATATGTAGATCATGAGGAATGTTGACAAATGGAAGGAGGTACAATTGTGGACTTGTCGTTAAGGAAGATGGAAGAGGACTAGATGCAATCTTAAATAGGCTTTGCTATAAATACCCTTATGGAAACAATGTAAGATGTACCTTTCATTGCATTATTTAATTATTTTATAGCATGTAACCATTAACTTTATTTTAGGGATGCGATTTTCGTAACTCTCATCTCCACTTCAAACCTACTCCGAAATCACGGGAGGTTGAGTTAAATTTTATGGCGTGCATGTATTATGATATATGCTGTGAGCTCATAGAGGAGAAGAGGAAAAGAATGGAATTGGAAGGGCAATATAATACTTGCCAAGAATATATTCTTGCACTAAGTAGAAAGTACAATCTTTTGACTGATCTTTTGCCTTTGTGTACACCCATGGAGGATATAACATGAACATTAGATGAGATAAATGTTCTCATCGCAATGCTGTCATGTAACATATTTCATATCTTATATTTAAATGAATATTGTCATTCCTTTGCAAGTACCTTTACCATGCTAATTACACCAATTTTGTAAAAGTTCTGACAAGTCTTCCAAATTTAAAATGGCACCCAGGGCATGGATTGAGGAAGAGGATGAATGCCTTTTGAGGACTTTGAGGAACCTTAGATTAAAATGGGTTTGTCACTTAGGTTTGGTTGCTAATGCGAGTGAACTCCCAATGGATCTTAGTCTCACCCTAAGTTTAGACTTAAGGATTAAAGATCTATCAAGTCCTTTAGTAAGTGGATCTATTGTGTTATCCTTGGATCTTATAACTTTCAAAGCAATTACAACTTGAGATACTAAATCCTTTACAAATTTCAGTTTGATTTGGATGTCTTCTTATTTTTTGATTAAACTTTGAACTCTTAATCTTTGTTATACTAGTTATGTTGTCACAATGCAAAGATATTACAGGAATTGATTTATCCACCAAAAGAATTTCTAAAAGAAGTCCCTTTAGCCATTCACCCTCAATTCCATTGGTATCTAAGGCACATAGCTCAGCTTCAAAGGTAGATGGAGCTAAAATGGTCTGTTTTGCAACCACTAGAAGACTATACCACCTCCAAGGGTAAAGACATACCTTGTAACATCATTTCTCCATAATCCTCCAATTGATCGATCCAAATTGTATAACTATATCCTTTTAAAATTGAAGGATATTACCATAATGCAAATTAAGAAAAATGGTTCCCTTAAGTACATGAGTATTCGGTTCAAGGTATCTCAATGAGTATGGCCAGGATAGCTTGTGTATCTACTCGACTTAAACATAGAGAGAAATATCCGGTGTAGTACAGTTAATCAAATACATCAAGTTTCCTATAATATGTGAATATCCATGTTTTTAAACATGTGCTCCACTTTTGCTCTTAGAGGAAGTTTTTGATGAATTAAAGGAGTGCTTACATCCTTGTAATGTTGATAGCTAAATTTCTAAAAAACCTTCTCAACATAATGAGATTGGGAAATAGCTATCCGCTCTGCTAACCAAGTTAGTTTGAGGCCTAAGATCACATTTGTAAAATCCATATCCTTCATCTCAAATTTACTTCTAAAAATCAATCTAATTTCATTCACAATTATAATGTCTGAACTAAACAGTAATATATGTACATGTTTGCATAGGACAATGCACATCAATCTTAACCATAGAGTAGACATACCTGTTAGATTCATGATCTACAAATTCAAAAGTCTATATAGTATTCTCAAACTTTTAATGCCATTTCTTGGGTGCTTCTTTCAAACCATAATGAGATTTAACAAGTTTGTAAATCTTTTTCTTATTCGTAAGAGTTGAAAGTCTCTCAAGTTGATCCATATAGATCTTCTCAAGATCTCCATGAAGAAAGGTGATTTTCACATCCATTTGGTGGATAGTGGGATTATAAATGGAAGCCAATGTAATAAGCATCCGAATAGTAGTTATCTTGTTACCGGAGAATAGGTATCGAAAAAATCGATACCTTTCATTTGCTTAAACCCCTTGGTAACAAGTTTAACTTTATATTTTTCAATAGATTCATGAGGCCTGAGTTTTCTCTTAAATACCCACTTACACCCAATAGTAGAACACCTTGGAGCTAAATCAAGTAACTCTCAATTGCCATTAGAGATGATTGAGTCAATCTCATTCTTAATGACATCTTTCCAATGCTTAGCTTCCGAAGAAGCCATACCATCACGATAAGTGGGGGGATTACCCTCGATTTGGTAAGCAATAAAATCATTTCCCAAATCCTTAGCAATTCTTAGTTTACTTTTCTTAGGTTCAAAATCTTCTATCTCATTGGATTTAGAATGGGAAGAGCTAGCCCTCACATTAAACATCTATCGACTTGATCAAGAATAAAATTAGATGTGGTGGCTAGATTATCTGAAACCACCTTTTGAGGTAATCCATCTTTAAAGGAAAGACATCCTCAAAAAATGTAGCATCCCGAAGTTCAACAATAATGTTTACATCTATGTCTGAAATATCAAATTTTACTATAAAAATCCTATAGGCATAACTGTTATCAACATAACCTAGGTAGATCGCTCTGTCTTAGGTCCAAGCTTCTTCCTCTTCTGTTTTGGGCCAGCTATCTTTATAAGGCAGCCCCACACGTTGAGGTATTTTAAACTTGGTTTCTTTTTTCTCCAAATCTTGAGTGGACTACTTTCCTTATGCTTGAAGGAAACTCTATTATGAATATAGCATGCTGTATACAAAGCCTCCCCTCACATGTAAGTAGGTAATCCTGAGCTTTATATAAGAGCGTTGACCATGTCAGTTAGAGTTATATTCTTTTGCTCTGCTATTACATTAGATTGAGGGGAATATGGGGCTGTCACCGCATGAACTATACTAAAAGCTTGGCACTGTTCATCAAATAAGTCGGACGTATATTCCTCAACACTATTGGACCTTAGTCTCTTAAGAGTTTTCACAGTTTGTGTTTGTATTTCTTTCTTGAAGATAATGAATTTACTTAAAGTTTAATCCTTAGACTTAAGTAAATACACAGCAGTATCTATTACTGTCATTTATAAAGGTGATAAAATACTTTTTATTTTCCTTAGCCAACACACCGTTAAACAAGTAGATATCTGTGTGCACCATATTTAGAACCTCAATATTTCTAGTAATAGAGTGAAAATGCTTCTTGTTTTGTTTAGCCTACATATATATCTCGCATTTCTTAGTTTTATCTATGACGTGTTTAAGAATCATATTTAATTTTATTATATTTTTTAAAGAATTAAAATTTACATGACCCAATCTACCATACTATATATTACAAGCTTCAATATTACTGTAAATAGATTGAATCGTATGAAAACTAATATTATTTAGAGACTTTTTAGATGATATATTCAGATCACATTTCATTTTAAATAATAGATCAAAATCTATCAAACAACCCAATTCATAAGATATTACATGTCTCAACGTAATAACTTTATTACATATAAAGTTTAATTCAAAATCCTCTCTAACTAACAAGGAACCAAAGAGAGCATTTTTTTTCACAATAAGAATGTGCAACACCTACGCAATGTCTAGACTAGTCTCGAGGAAAACCTCAAGTCGATGCGTTCTAATACCAGCACCTTGGTTGCAAAACAGTTTTCCATCTTCACAATCTCACCACTGCAGGTCAAGGTTTGAAATGTCGATTTTGATGTCGGGTCAATGAAATTCTAAGTGTGCATTTTGTGGGTATGTCGAGGACATGCTGTGGAAATGTTCATTTTTCGATGAGCATGTCAATGAGCATGCAGAGAGTGCGCCATAGGTATGTCGAGGGCATGCCTATGTACACCGACAAAAATAACAGAAATAGTAAAAAAAATCAATAGCAACCTTGCATAGGCACCTATTTTGTCGGCATGCGTATCATGCCGAAGGCATGTCGAGGGCATGTCGACAATGCTGACAATATCCCTATAAATCGACATTTTATTTGTGTCGGCACGGCCTCTGCTCGAAAACGGCTTTGTCGAGGACATGCCGACGGCATTTATAACGATGCTGCAGGCTTGATAGAAAGGAAAGAACGATCTATTAGTATAAATATGTACATTTGTTTCAATATCCATGAGCCATTCAGTAAGATCGTGAAAAACATCGAGTTTGGGTTTTATTGAGACATACATACCAATTGCTAGGCCCGGTTTCCTTGATGATCACATTTGCCTGAGGATTCCCATATGTGATTTTCTACTGAGCTTTATTAGAAGGACAATCCTTCCAATGCTCAACCTTCCTACAGTGCTAGACTGATTTGTTTTTGGGTTTCTTTTGGATCTTAAGTTTAGCCTTAGTTTTGTTTGTCAGTTCTTATGCTTATTCTCATTACTTTAGATGTCATGACATCCACCTTGGATTCTATAGGTATTACAGGTTTCTGTTTCCCAAGCTCTTAATAGCAATGGTCACCATCAAGTCATTAAAAGAAATCTTTTCCTTATGCTTAAGAGTCATCTCAAAGTCCTACAGGATTTAGGAAATTTCTTAATGATAGATATAATTTGAAACTTCTCAAGAAGTTTTATTTCAGCTTCTGTTAAATCATAAAGTAATAACAGAAATTCGTGTGCCTGTTTCGATATCGATTTATCGTCAACTATTAGTAATTTAAGAAATTTTACAACAGAGTATTTTTCAATGTTAAGATCCTCGCTATTATACTTTTTGTTCAACTTCTCCCATAGTCCCTTCGCAATAGATGTGGACGTGCTATTTACATTAAATAGCGCATTTGACAAAGTCAATAAGATGCAACCGTGACAAATACGACTGTGCTCATTTCACTCACCACCTTTTGTCCTTTAGGGGTCAGTTTTTCCTTATCCAGAACTAGTTATTTGATTTCCTATGCCAAGATCAAACAAATAGTGGTCAACTAAATCTTTGTGTTGTCAACGTTTGAAAGTTTGCCTACAAAACTTCTCAAGTATACTGTATAAGTCTACACATGATTTAAAAGTCATTTCTGACATTCTAAATATTTTAGATTTAAGAGATATTTTCTCTAAAATTTTATTGAAATAAATGCATATATGAAATAAATAAATAAAAATATATACATTTTAAATATTTTTGATCGCATAGATAAAAAATATTAACTCATGCTAGTTAAACATGATTTGACAAGATCTATAATAAAATAAAGAATAAATAACATGTAATAGTATAAATAAACACAACGTGATGGAATTAGATTTTACTCTGATCGAAGCGTCTATTAAGGACTTTTCTTAGAGAAGATATTGCTCTACACAATGCCGGTATGTTAGGGTATGACGAACTCCTTCTAGGATATAATAAGCACACCTCGATCTTAGACATCCTTGAAAATTACCTTAGGAGAACAAAGTTGAGGCAATTTGATTTGTCAATCAAATTTCGGACTGATCATAAAAAAAATCTTTCGTGGATCACTCTTAACCTTGTGTAAGATCGACTAAATCGTCTGGAGATTTTTATACAAATTTCACATCGAATAAATACACAAAGAAATAGAGATAAAAACGAGAGAAGGAGAGAATTAAAGAGGGGAGAATTTTTTTTGCTTATGTTGTGTGTTAAATGAAAGTTCTCTCGTGACCCTTATATAATGCACACGACCATACGTTTATGAAAATTTTCATTTTATAAAAATACGGTAATTAATCAACCAATTAAATTCATTGATCGATCAAAATCAATTGATCGATCAAACTTAAGCTTTCGGTCAACGAAAGTAAGCCCATTAATCAATCAAAAGTAAGTGATCCATATATTTTATCTTTTGGCCGATCAATTCAGGCTAAAATCGTGATTAAAAATTTGTACAAAAGAGTCTAAGTTTCAATTTCCAAATTGCTTATCACCTGAGCCCGAGCCGGGCTGGGGAAGGGTTGGGTGTGTGTGCGTGCATGCGTGGTCTCCAGCCACACCTCTCACTCTTTGCTACATAAGTAATGGGATGTAAAAGTCTTTTACATTTACTAAGAGGTTTGTCCACTTCCAGTATGGGACTAAAAATCTCTCTCAAAACTCACTGATTTTAACATGAATTCTCATGCGATAATATAACAATTGTATCCCGATTGATGCACTTAGGCTCTCAAATCCAGTAATTAGGATGACTATGTTATAGTAATCTTATGTAACAGTATATTCGAAGGTTAAATGTATTTGCATGATATGAATGGTCGCAACGTAGTAATCCCATGCAAATCGATTTTTGAGGGATAATTAATTTACACCATCTATTGTTAATAGATTTTGTCCAATGACGAGCATTAAATTTTAAACTAATGGAGAAATCTGAACCTATTACATTATTCAATTTACGTTGCAATTCCATGAAATACTTAATACCATCCTCACATGTTAGAGAATTTTGATTTACGGATGTTAGCTTTTTTTAAAACATTAATCATTATGTAATATCCTTCATTTATTCATGTAACTCATTGTACCATTTCTCCCCATGCACAACTCAACCATTAATCCGTACATAAATTGTATTATTTGTATCTCTCATTTACTGCATTTCTAATTTTAATTTTCCTATAGTTGATTTTGTTTCATTTCTATGGTAGTTTTTAATTTATTCATGTATGCTGTGACAATTTTTTAAACACATTTTACAATTAAAGTAATAATGTAATTACACATAATAATTTCCTTCTCAACAATTAATTATCAGTTCAAATTTTTAAATTAATACTAACAAATTTAATAATAGAATGTTATAATTTTACTGCTGAATACAATATAATCCTAAGTTTATTGTTAATAATAATTAATTCAAAGCTTAACCTTAGGCACGGTAACATATTCCAGCAATTTCAAATTTACTATTAATATAAATTATATTATCATTTTTCTTCTGCAAGATGTAAATTTAATCAAAATTAAAATTATCAACTAATTTACCTATCAACTAAGGATCAAATTAGTCATTTGCTAATTTATCTTCCATACTAATCCTCATTCACACCTAAATATCTTTATTTTATATCACAGAATAACTTTTATTCCTAATCTCCTTTTGTAAACACCAACACGGGTTGTCCCCTCTTCTCAAGTAAATAGAAGCGACGGTTATCCCCCATTACAAATAACTTATCTTGACATAGCTATCCCTTTTGGTAAATTAGATTTTAGTGCTACATTGCCAGTTCAGGATCCGTTGGAGGTTAGAAAAGTAGGATTAAGAAATATAAAATTGATGTTAATTAGTAATTGTGTTTAGTTACAGTGTGGCGTTAACATCAATTTGTATTTACTTAAATTGATGTTAAGTTATGGTGTGAATCTTTATGACGTTTACTTGGTAGTAGTATTAGGTATATAAAATATGAGGGATGTCAAAGATGGGAATGGTATATGATTTTAATGTAGGTTAATAAATGAGAGGTTAAGTAATTAAATAAGTGAGAACTAACCATCTTGTTGAGGGATTAACTTTCAAATAAATTAGGCCGTAATGGTGGAAGGTATGGACATACATTGTTGGATTATTGGGTGGGATTCAATCAATTTACTTGGTCTCGCACAATCGGAGGAGTGTGATAGCTTTATGTAAGATATTTTATACCCTGTTTTGTTCTTAAATAAAAAAGATAAACTAATATTTTACTAGTTTTGAGTTTTTTCCCTGTTGTACCGGTACAAAAGTTAAAAGTAAACAAATGAAAGTAAAGAAAAAATAAATGATTTGGTGAATGTCGTGTGACTTTTCAGCAACAAATAAATGTTCAATTAAAAAAATAAATGGACATTTGATGTATTTTAATTTTTCATTGATGTTAATCGATGCATTTTGATGTTTTATATTTTTTGATTTTTCAAAGATGTCAATCGATATAGTTTGATTTTCGACATGATATACATCAATTAGAAATCAACTGCTTGGTTTTGATTTCTTGTTTTCCCACAGCAAACAACACTTAAACTTTTTATTGGAAAAAAAAATAATGATCGAAAATGAAAACATACATGTGTTGAAAAATATATTGTCTAATATATTTTAATTTTCAATTGATATCTTAAATTGTGTTCATGTTGTTCTGTATGTGTTATTTTATATTTTTGTATAAATATATTTAATATTGGTCGTTAATGAAAGAACACATGACGAGAAGATCCATGGTAAAGATAGAATTCAAATTGGACATATGTGTTTAATAATGGATAAGAAAAATGAAATAACAAAAAAAAAAAATGTGAGAAAGAGAGTAGAGAGAGATGTAGTTGATTTGAAAAAAAATGTAAAGAAATAGTACATAAAGAAATACACCATGGAGCACACATGCTTCTCTCCCTCCTCCCTTTCCGTCGTAGATAAGCTACACTCCGGTGGTCTCTATGTAGTGGCTCATGGCATTCTTCAATGGCAAGTGGTTGTGGTGGTGCTTTAGCGTTGGGTCACGTTGAGGATGTTTGTCGGATGGCACTTACTTTATGCTGGAGGAGGGTTTCATTAGATGTAGATTCACCACCTTTGCTCTACTTTTACATTTGGACATCGTTTTATTGTGGGAGTCATGTTGAAATTAAGTTCATCATTAATGGGTTGATGGTTAGATCGCTTGTTACCTGTTGGTGCAGTATGTCAACGACGTTAATGGTATCTTATCGTATCTACTGATAGTGTTTATTTGCTCGCATGTCTCTTTTCTATTTTTTAAATTTTTTTATTTATTTTATGTTATTTTTTGAGTTTCTACCTCTTGGGAAAAAGTTACTTTCCTCCTCTCTAAATGATATTTAGATTATTTTTCTTTCTTATCGTTAAGAGTTGTGTCTTATATCGTTTTTGTTCCTTTTATTAACATCTAAAAAAAACTTATATCTTGGATATGTTATTTTTCTTTTACGTTTCGTGGTGGAGTTGCTTGAGGTACTTTCTGGTATGCAGCAGACATGAAGATATGCGAGGATCTCGAGTTAAGACCCGGCAGACGATCGAGGAGCAGCATGCACGTGCATGGAGTGGCATCGGATGGTGGCCCATCAGACCCACCAGATTATTCTCTTAAATGGGGAAGGGACGTCGCGTGGATCAGGGGCACGGCTCGTTGGCGCTGGTTGATGGTGCACGGGCAGGGCCGGCTCTATCGTCGACGCCAAATTAAGTTCGTTGCTTTTACCGTAGGGATCGTGGTCGTGGATCTACCGATGAGCCTTGCTATAAATATACGGGGAAAAGAGCAGCAGAGGATAAAATTCAGCGTTCTTTCCTACAAAAGTAGGTTCCGATGCAGCCTCGCAACTCTCTTAGTGATGTTGGTAACTTTGCTGGACGAAAATCACGACTTCTTTCGACAAACTAAAAAAATTAAATACACATCGGCATACAATGAATACATTTGTAAAGTATACGATGCATCCATTTTACATTTATAACTTTTTTTTTTTTTTTGTCGATGTTTTCCCTCTTCATTTGTGTACATATTTCACTTCATTGCAATGGTATAAATATCTGTAAAGCATCATCAATTTCTTTTTGATATTGTAACAACCTGATTTTCGAGTCCCTGTGAGACACTAGAATCGGATCGACTCGACTAATCCCAAGACCTAGTCGTCCAACGAGAAAGTAATCAAAAGAGCAGTAAAATAAATCACATTCAACATGAAATATAACTAGCAGTAACAAAATATAGCAGTAAGAAAGAGAACTACTACAGCATGTACCACCACAACAGTAGAACAACATTTATAACATAACATGAACTACAAGTAAAGAAAAATACGGGGGTAACAAGAACTACTCACTACAGTGGAACAAAAGGGGTACAAAAGAACTGTGGTAAGTCTACTGGATCCTACTCGGTCCAGCGTCCTCTGCAGCCGCTGACCCTAGCTGCTCAACACCTGGTCCTGAAAAGTAACGAGTGTAACACGTCAGCGAAACGCAAAGTAAAGTGACAGCTAAAACTAAAGAAGCATTAAAGTGTACAGTAGCTGTTTTATTTTATTTCTTTCTTTATTTACGTCTTTCTATTGTTTCACAATTTATCTATTTCTCAGATCCTTCACTTAATCTCGAATGTTCCTCGTGGGAACGATCTTGATTACAGTCTTTTCCGAAGAGTAGAAGTAACACGTGGTGCTCTCCTGGCCGGCAGAGTCCCCTGTGGTGATCCTACTCTCAGTCAACCACCCCAAGGTCACTGACAGATGTAACGGTGACTACGATACGCGCGGTAAACACACGGGTAGCTATCCCGCACTGGCACGCGGTCAGTCATTTCCGTTAACGGGTGCGCTCAAAGCACAGCACGGACCAGTATAGGGTAGAGCCCTCTCAGTAACAGGGATCCAACCCCTCCACAGTAACCAAACAGGGGCCTTGCCCCTCCACAGTCCGCGCACCCTCGTCTGACTACCCTGGTTTGCCCAGTGGGCCTAACAAGTCGGTGTAGGTGAGCTAGCAGAACCCCGGGGCCCGTGGGGTAGCTAGTACTCGCTCTACACTAGTAGCTCTCCTCGGTACTGTGTACACGAAGGCTAAAAGTCGATACAAAGTGGCTAGGCCTAACCTCGGGTCCCTAGGGCGGCTGGCTCCGCTCTGCACTAAGCAGGTAACAGGTGCTTCCCCTGGCACTACGTACCCAAGAAACAACACACCTCCACATCTTTCCTTCTCAGTTCCATTTCATTCTCTTTCCAGGTGTTCTACTCCTAACTCCCCGTAGGGTTCCAGCTCTTTTAACTCAGCACATTCAGGTTTCACCCTTTCAGTTTCACATTCATACAACCCATATTCTCAATCATGTTCATTTATTCATAACAGGCAGCTGTTAAATCAATTTACAGGCAGCTATTATTTCCTTTCCACAATTTCCGAGACTGCAATATCTATATTCATTTCACTAGTTTTCCAATCCTAGTATTCATGCCGTACCCTAGGATCTATCATTCAATCTAGTTTTCCAGCCCTAATATTCATACAATACCATAGGATCTATCATTCAATCTGATTTTTCATTCCTAGGATTCATGCAATGCCGTAGGTTCTATTAATTGTTCCATAATTGTAACAAATTATGTTAATAATTTTTAAAGCTACTCTACTAGCTACAACGGGAGTACTGGAGGCGTGGTCGGAAATCCCGCACGCCTCCGCAATACTCGAGACTGCAATGGAACAGGGTCCTAACACAGGGATCAAACACAAGGAGTTTCTCAGAACAGTATATAATTACTGGAAACGGTAGAGGATCTTATTCCGAAAAGAATGCAACTCGAAATGGGGAAAATGGACTCCGAACGGGCCCTAAACGGGTCGAAAACGATGAAATAGTCCAAAATCAGACGTTTGGAACCTCTTCCAGACGTCTTAAAATGTAGGTCAGATGGTACCTTTGTTCTGCGTAGTCTCTCAGACGTCCAGAAGCCTGCAGGGGCGTCTGGCTTAGTTCCCAGACGTCTGATGGTCACCCCGGACATCTGGAAGTCCTTCCCGTCGTCTGGCACTACGGCCAGACGTCTGATTCGCGTTGGATGGCGAATCTCAGAACCTGTACGTACCCACTCCTCGTTCTCAGTACGAACGGTCGCAGAAAAGGAAGAAAAACGAAAATAACTCACTTGCCAGATGTCTGGACAGTCCTCCAGACGTCTTCACCGTCGTCTGGTTGGAAGCCCAGACGTCTGATTCTGGAAAAATTTCTAGAATCAGATCTCGACTTGCTCTCCGCCCGCGACGCATGGTCGCGCCGCGCCTCGTCCGCCTGCTGCTCGAGCTGCAGCAGCCCTCCAGTGACACTCCACGCTTGCGGCTCCCCCGCCGGCCGGCTCTAGCTGCCCCGGCAAGCTCGAGCCCTCACGGTCGGGCATCTCCTCCCTCGCGCAACACCTCCCACAACTCGCCGCGGCTGCCGCTGCCGCCGCTCACTCGCGCTCGTACTCTTGCACCGGCTAGAAGAAGAAGAAGGAAGCGGAGGAGATGAGAGTGAGGGAGAGGGCGAGGGCCTTATAAGGCCACGTGGGGAGAGAGAGAGAGAGCGCAGTCTGCGACTGCAGGAGGAGAGAGGGAAAAAGGGGGAAGGTGCTGCGGTTGCAGGTCTGCGTGCGCTTGCGCGCAGACGTAGCCCCGCACGCCACAGAAAAATAGATCCCAGACGTCTGGAAGGGGTTCCAGACGTCTGGTCAGACGTCTGGGCCACCTCCCAGACGTCTTAAAAAAAACATCTTGGAAGGCATTCGTAACAGATATTTTTTCCTTTTAAAGTTTATTTGGTGTTTCATATCTCCCTTTCATTTGGGTTCATAGTTCACTTTTTGTTGAATTTTATTTCCATTGATAATTTTTGTTGGAGGTGATCTGCTGAAGGAGTAGGAGGTGGTTAAGTAGAGTATTGATGTAAAGTAATATTGTATTGGTGTAAAATTAAATTTTAAATATTTCTTTACTTATGATAAATGATTTTATGCTTAAAATGTGATTTTTTCACCTTACGGTTTAGGTCCTAATCTTTAATGTGAAAAATCACTTTTCCTACGTTAAATCACTTTCTATAAATATAAACCTTAAATCGTAAGATCATAGGTCAAAATTACTACTTTCTACGAGTGTAAAATTATTTTGCACAGATGAGAAATTATCCTTGAAATATTTTTACATTTATGTAAAATGAGATTACATCAGTGGAAAGATATTTTAGAATAATATATCATTGGTGTAAACTAATTTTACATTAGTGCAAAATCACCAAAGATAATTTATCACCGATATAAAATAACTTATCACCAATGAAAAGTTATTTATCACTTATTTATTTTAAGTTAAAGTGATATGATACTTTTATTTAAATCCTATATTTTTTCTATTTCTTTACATTAAATATCAACTATTAATTAAATACACATTCATAACCCTATTTCCATGATTCATAAAATCCCCCGTGTTACTTGTTGCATCACCCTAGTTTTGGCTAATTAATAATAGCCAAAAAAGTGAATAAACATAGAACGCAATGTGGGGGTTGGGATAATTTGGGTTCAACTTATGTGATTTGATTTCTTAATTTGTGAAAATTAGTTTTTATAAGTGAAAAATAACTTTATAAATGAAAAATTACTCATTATAAGTATCTTTTTTATTTTTAAATGATATATTTTTATTTTTAATTGGTAAAAAATTATTTTAAATTGAAATCAATTGAGAGATAAAATATATTCGTATATTTTTATTTTCAAGTGACATGTTTTAATTTTTAGTTCGTTTATTTAAATTTTAATTAGTTGATTTTTATTTTTAATATGTTGATTTTAATTTTTTTGGGTGAATTTTAATTTTTAATTTTTTTATTTTAAATTTTAACTAATATATTTTATTTATTTTTAAATGAGGGAATAAATTGGGATCGAGAATTGCAGAATATCGTGTAACATGCATTTATTTTATTTTATTTTCATTGGTCCTAGGTGAGGAAAGTTTACGGATAAACGTGAATATATATGTCACTTGTTGCTACCGCATGGATCGTATATATATGCGACGAACTTTCGTATGTGGTGGAATATGAATGGGATATCACTTTGTTGTGGATTATATTTGGATGCAGCATGCAGGTTTTTTTTGTTTGGCTTTTTATGCAGCATGCAGGTTACTAACGTTGGCGACATGTGCAGTGAGGGAATCACGCTTTTTCACCGTACATGGTGGATTCGTTTAGGGTTTAGGAATGCTTCCTTTTTAATAGGTGGTTACACCCGGTACGTTTTTGGATTCAAAATTAATTTTTATCGGTAGATGAAAATCAAAATTATTTTTTTAATTAGTAGAATGGTAAAAATATATTAATGTATTTTTATTATTTATTGATAAAAAATTATCTTACATGGATGAAGATCTTGAATTTTAATTGATATATTTTAATTTTTAATCGATAAAATATCATCATTTAAGTTTAAAATTATTTTTTATTAATAAAAATTATTATTAATTAATATATTTTAATCTTCCCATGATCATGGGAGATTACTTTTTCTTGAATGACAATAAATTAAGAAATCATCGAATGTATTAACTTTTAATATTAGAAACATGTGCATAGATCCATGCGTCACAAAAGGTTAGGAAATTAGTATTAAGAAATGTAAAATTAATGTTAATCCGTAATTATGTTGATTTATGTTATGATATTAATATTAGTTTGTATTTACTTGAATCTGTGTTAAGTTATGGTGTTAATTTTTATGATGTTTACTTAGTAGTGGTATTAGGTATATAAAATATGAGGAATATTAGAGACATAAGTGATGTAAAATTTTAATACGGATTTAATTAACATCAATTGAAGCTGGTGTTAAACAAATTCATATTAAAGTTGTAAAAACTAGGTTAGTAAATGTGGGGTTAAATAATCAAGTAAATGGAGGTTAACCTCTCTTTTGAAGGTTTAACCTTCTAAGTAAATTAGGTTTCATGGTGTAGTTTGGTAAGGGGATAATTAATCAAAATAAGGATTAATTTTATTTGATGAAAATATTATTTTGACTTGAGTTAAGAGATTTAATTTAAGATAAGTTATTATAACATTGATGTGGAATAAATTTTTTTTTTAAGTTATCTTATATATTTTTACAAGTTAAGTTAAAAATATTTTAAGCAGTTACGAGTTAATCTATCAAGATAATCTTTGTATTTTTTAAATAAAAATTGTGGATAATTCTGCTATAAAAATATTATCCCATTTAACTCGGAGGAGGAGGTCACTTGCGCTCGAGGATCTCCACGAGTTTAAATCGAAGGGATCGGTGCTGGGAATTGATCACGCGCGAACTTCGGTCCATGGCTGTGGTAGCGTCAATCTCGCCGTCCATTCATCACATCACAACAATACTCCGCAGATCCCGGTCGTGCGCATCATCACAATGTTATGGCTGCAACTGTTGGGTTGCGGTGAAGCCCAGTGAGAGTAAGGTTAACATGCTTTTTTTTTATTTTTATTTTTTGCGCATAATTACCCTTTTTCTTTCTTTAATGGTCCGTCGGAATCGCAAACCGTTTCTTCTCTCTTTTTTCCTTCTGTTGGATTCTGTCCTTTCAAGATTTATTAAAATAAAAGATCCGGGTTGAAAAATTCATGAACCGAGTAAAAGTTTGATGTGCATCAGCGTGAGCATAATTTCAACCTGCGTCTCTTAATTCATGTAAAAAGGTGTTGATATATGGTGGATTCATCGTTATTTAAATTAATAATAAATTATTTTGATATAGCGATAAATTATTTAAATTATTTTTAGAATCATTTTAAATTGATATAAAATTATTTTATATGGATATAATCTTATTTTGTATCCGTGTAAAATTATTATATATTTTTAAAATAATTTTATATAGATGTAAAGTAAGATTTAATCGGTATAATTTTACTTTAATATATTTTGTATCGATGTAAAATTAAATTATAAATGTTTATTCACTTGTGATAAGTGATTTTATATTTGAAAGGTATTTATTTTATTTTAAGATTTAGGGTTTAATTTTTAATATTTAGGGTTTAGCGAATCCTAATCTTAGGGTGAAAAATTAACTTTTAAGTGAAAAATCACTTCTTATATGTGAAATCATTTTACATAAATTTAAACCATAAATTCTAAACTCATAGGTCAAAATCACTTTGCATGGGTGTAAAATCACATTGAATATGTGAAACTACCTTTGAAATAATTTTACACTGATGAAAAATGAGATTACACCGGTACAAAGACACCATAAAATAATTTATCATCGATGTAAAATTCTTTTGCATTGATGTAAAATCATTTAGAATAATTTATCATCGGTTCAAATTAGTTTATTACTGGTGTAGAGTTATTTATCATTTGTGCATTTTATAATAAAGTGGTATGGTGATTTTTTTTATTGTGATGGGGACATCACGTAACAAATTTATATTTTTTTATTTACATTAAATATCAATTATCAAATAGGTTCATGTTCTTATTGTTGTGTAAAGTATAAAAGTAATACCTATAAATTTACTTATATTATCTTTTACATGAGTATCTATATTTTCCTATTTTTTAATTAAAATAAAAAATAAGAAGTAAGAGGAGGAAGATGGAGGATAAGAAATGTGAATATAAAAGGGTGAAGAATAAGGAAGAAAGGGAGAGAAAAAGAAAAGAGTGGAGAAATAAAAAAGAAGACGGTGTTAGTCATACTTCCAATTATTTTTCTCTTCTTTCTTTTCAAAGGTCGTTGGCATTGAAGACGAAAAGATGAGGTTTGCCCTAAAATATGAAAAATTTGAGCGTGTCCCAAAAGCTCTATCTCCGAGCTCATCTCAACGTTCATTGTTTGACTTAAGTTAGATGGTGAAAAATTATATTATTGAACCCCCTATCTTTTAAGTGAGCGAAGTATTTAAGTATCAAGTTCTTTTGCCATGTAAACCTCTATATGTGTAAGAGAGCAATTATGACTGTCAAGGCAGCAGCACGAAGAACGTCAAGTCCTTCAACCAAGTTTTGACTGGTGGCCGCATGTAACCAAGTAATGTTCTAGAGCCTTGGTTTTTTAAACCCAACAAATAGACTTCCAACGCTCTGATCCTTCGCTGTCAACCTTCTTATCAACACATCTGCGGTGTATCTTCTTGTCATCCAAGCTAGTGGACCGTGGTAGAGATGCACTATCATTGTATGACATGTGCAATGTGAGTTGGTATTTTAGTTGTTGCAAGTGAACATTCATACTCTAGAGATCATGCTTGCTCAGGTTGAGAGGGGGTACTGGAAGGTATATATGTTGGATTATTAGGTCATAGGATCCATCTTGTTTAACCTCACATGGTGTGCATGGGAATTGGAAGGTGTGTGATAGCCTGTTACATCAAGATTTTTATACCCTTATTTGATTTTAGAAAAAAATATTGAAATATTCACTTATTAGATATTTTTCATTATTTTTATTTTTCTCTCCGTGAGAGCAATTTTCACGTAAATCTTTACGATGAAACTTAATTATTTCAATGGTCGTGATTCATAAATATAAAAGTTTATACACTCTCCAAAAATGTGGACATCACTGTTGATTTTTGGTTACATCATTGTAGTGATATTTAAAATTTATTATTGATATTCAAGTATTATTGATAATATTTGATTTAAAATTAAACGGTAATGTACATTTGTACTTACTTCAACAATAAAGGTGGGATAAAATGTTGAATTAATCCATAGTTCTTGTAGCAAACATGCATGGTTAAGTCTCCACGTGTATACATGTAGGTGTATTGAGAAGATTCAACTGGCCAATGCCCCATTCCTGTTTTGTTTTATTTTATTATTTTTTTTTTTCTCCAAAAGTTTAGTAGGAAAGAATATGATAAAGAGGGATGCGACCCAGAACGAGGAATGGGGGTAAGAGGAATCCGACCGCCCATACGAAAAGGGAAAAAATTTTTCCCTTTATCAACGAGAGTGGAGACAACAAAACTACAAGGAAGAAAATAAAAATAGAAAATCAATAAAAAAAAAAAGAAAAAAAACAGGCGACCCTACCCATCCACGAGTAGCGTCGCATTCGACAAGTGACGTTGATGTAGCTGTCAAGGGGCCTGGCGGTCTCGGACAAGAATGGGCAAAAGAGATCAAATCGGCGACCGATGGTACCAGTGAGCGTGGATCTATGAGGAGGAGGCCAAAAGTAGAGGGAGAGAAAGGAAAGAGAGAGACGAGGAGATCGAGGGAGGGCCCTACCGGCCCATCGGAGTGGCCGATAAAGCCCATTAAACGCTAGGGTGTTTTAGTTTGGACAAGAACGGAGCGGGGGCGAGGGGGGTGAGCAAAACCAGTGGTGATTCCTGCATTAAAAACGCCAAGTGTAAACCACGCAGATGACTTTAGCAGGCAACTGCCGACATGCACAGCTTGTGGACAATTCTTTCTTTCTTTCTTTTCTTTTCTTTATTTGCTTTTGATTTTTCGGTGTCAGGGTCCATTCTTTATCGTCCATTGTTAAAAAAACTATAGTAGCCCATCGAGCTATCACTATTCACGTTATTGTTTCTTTATTTCATTGTAATTCTAGATTCTTTGATATAATATTTTCGGTGATTCCCTTAATTTTTTCCGTTCCTTTTTGACGACTTTTTTTCGTCTGAGAGACCATCCTCTGTCGTCCATTATTAAAAACTATAGTAGCCTGTCGAGATATCATTGTTCACGTCACTGCTTCTGTATTTTCCTTATGATTCTAGATGGTTTGATATAATATAAAATAAAGTACCTCTAATGCCCTCCTTGGCTATGCTATATATCGGAGCGGGTGCTTAGCATATCTAAGGCCTATTGTTTGATCTATGCAAATCGTTTACATGATGGTGGAATGGATGTCACCTTTGCAACATCCGTAGATGTTCGAACAGCGAAATTTCACTTAAAAGCAAACCTTTTACATCTTTTTTTACTTTTTATTGCATTTTGAGTGAAAATTTGAAAGAAATGTTTCTAATACAGGATTATAACGTATTCCCTATTAACTATATATAAGTTTTGAGCCCATCATCCCTTGACGTGAGAGTACAAAAGTTATATAAAAAAAAAAATTCTCCCCCACTTTCCTACGTCAAAGTAAACGAAATATAAATAAAAAAAGATGAATATTTCGATAGATGTAACGTCAATCTCCCGTGGCAAGTAGAAAGTTTCAATAAAAAAAAAAAAAATACTTGATGTGCTTTGATTTTTTAATAATGTAAATCATTATATTTTAATTTTTTATATATTTTAATGTAAATCGATATATTTTGAATTTCATGTAAAAAATTAAAATACAATAATTAAAAATTTTTTATTGACGTATTTTGATTTCTCACTTCTCATAGTCAATAAAAGTTAAAAAATTGATTAAAAAAAAAATAAAATGATCAAAAATCAGAATACATTATATGTTACAAAATATATTACTGGTGTACTTTGATGTTTAATCGGTATCTTACATTATGTTTATATTGTTTTATTTTATATATGAATTATTTTATAATTTTAAAAAATATATTTAATGTTGATCTCTAATGAAAAAATATAGGACAAGAAAGTCGATGACAGAGACGATATTTAAATCAGATGTACATATTAAATAAGGTATAAGAAAAATAAAATAAAATAAATAAAAAAGAGAGAATAAGACAAAGGTACGAACCCATTTGATTTATAAAAAAAAAATTAGTATACATAACTAATATATACAGTAACCTTTTGTATGTACAAAAGATGTAAATTGACTTAAAAGGTAGATATTTTAAGAAATTAAATATTTAACTTCCATACCTTTCGCAACAGAAAAAATTTAGACAGATGTACCGACATACACGCTCATAAACATACATATATATAAAATATTATTATAATGCTTCATTCACTGCATCATATTGAAATGAGAGACCTCAGCTATCACTGTTAGTTTTAGATTCTTTCATATAATATAAATTGAAATGTCATTGGTGTCCTCCTTTTTAAGTATATTACCACAACAACATTATGTACTTACTTTGGCAAAATAAAAACATTCTGCACTTACATTGACAATTAGTAATTATTGGTATAGATCAAAATTATTGTTGTTATATATTTAAAGAGATATTTCAATGGTTATTTGGGTTGTTGTCTTAAGAGGTGTTAACGTAAGTTATATCGATGATAAAATTCATCAGTATTGCACTTGAAGTTACAACAACGATTGTGTTATCAAGAGCTTTTAATTTCACGACCATGCTAAGAACAATGCTTATGATCACAAGTGTCCTATAATACCAACAAAAATTTCTGTTAATGTAATGTCAGATTTTTTTCCAACAAAATAATTGTTGATAAAATCTCATTATAAATATGTAAGTTATTACTTTTTCTTGTGGTATACAGTGATGTTTATTTCAGTCAATTTTGCTATCAACACAAGTCTTTAATGAATATAAAAAAATATATCATTATTACGGTGTTCTTGTGTTTGATATCTATTTTTTTATTATATATTATGTATAAATGAAAAATTTTCCTCTTATGAAATTAATGGAGAATATTTACTTGTAACATTAGGATTCACAGTCCTCTTCATTCAGTCCCATAACATCTGTGGTTTCTTAAATGTTTGGATCTTATTTACTCCTTGTAATCTTATATAGATATGAGATATGCTTTTTTGTGCAACAACATCAAGAACAAAGAAATCCCTTCTCGCTCCCTAATGTCATTATCCTTTGTTTCTTCTTCCAAGATTTAGGTTGATGAGTTGTTCAATTTGCTCTTAGTCGTATTTGGGTCGGAAGGCTTGACAGACAACTATTGCAAAGAAGTTTCCCTACAACAGCATTCTATATTGAGTGCCTACGCGTCGGCTATGAGACCATACCATGTTCATTGGTAAAACACATATGAGATGGCCTATTGGAACCTGTACTTTAGATTATTTGTAAAAAGAAAAATGTTTAATGATTCATAGCCCATTCCAAACTCTAACCAACATTATTCATTGTGTGCTTATTGTTTGGATGGAGCAGGTTGTGCACAAATGTGCTACACCAGCAGGAGGAAGTTGGGATATGAATGGTAGATCGATATGTGTTGTTCCTAAAAGATGGCAGGCTTGCTTTAGCATGGTACATGTGGCACCTTAAATCTAACGACTTAAGACTCCATTCAACTTATAGAACACCCGTACTTATACATACATACTTTCGTACGATACATCCACAAAATAAAATCAAGTGAAAGTGAGATAAAGAGGAAGGAAACTAGAAATGTAAACCATTCATAAAACCCATGTCACATTGATATCAAAATCAAACTACCACATTTTCTATACATACAAACAACCCACATCAATTTATGCTGTACATAGAGCTTAGTGGTTGCATGCCATCGAAGGGACACATATGCAACTATAGCAAAAAGTGGCCCTTATACAAAAAGCAAGGAAGAAAAGAGTGATTTTATACTGTTTGGCAAAAGGGGACCAAAAACTATCAACTATCCATGCCCATCATCAGGCCACATTGTACTATGCCAACAAGTCGACCAGATCAATCATGACTCCTATGAGCTCCTTAATGCGCATATGGAGCAGCTCTTCGCATCCTTTACCTATGAAGTAAGCCTCCTCCTCCTCCTAAGGCATCAATAACAAGATCCTAGCCAACTCCAGGTGCTCCTGCAACAGTTGGGCATGTAGCTATACTATCATGACAGCAGTCGGTGAGGGACTTACACACTTGGCATCTCATCCTAAAAGCAGAATAAAACATAAGTATGAGCCAAGTGGCTCATCAAGGCTTTAACTAATATACTTTATTGTATTAATGACACTTACATGTAATGTGTGTATATATATATATATATAGATACAGGGAAAAAGGGAGCATACAAGTGACTTGTACATAAGTTATGTGTATGTACGGTAATATCTCCTACTATGAGTAATATTTTAAACTAAACTTTTGGAAATTGAGATCACTATATATGAACATATTATGCATCAAATTTAAAGTCAATCCAACACTCCTAGCACCTACATCCAATAGGGCTAAATTTTGTAATATTTAGGCTGTAAAAAATGAACCCCCTTCGATGTAGGTGCTAAGAGTGTCGGATTAGCATCAAATTTAGTGCATAAAAGATTCATATGGAGTGATCTTAATCCCCAAATTTGCAGTCCAAAACATTACTCATAGTGGTAGATATTGCCACACCTGCATGTAACTTATATGCAAGTCACCTATACGCTCCTGACCCTCATATATATATATATATCCTAAGGTTGCCTGCGGATCTTAATGGCATACTAGAGGGGAGGAGTGAATAGTAATGAAATAGACACAGATCGATCCACAAAAATCCTTCCCATGTGAAAACCACTACCTAAGCCTCTTAACTTAGAATTTTTTCGATTAGGCGAAACTAGTTAATTCACTATCGTACCACTTGAATGAGGGTGACACAACCTCTTACAATAATCCCTTCTCTTTACGACCTAAAGAGAAGCAAAACAATAATGGATCTTCCCAACAACTTGGGATCTTTACTCCTCCAAGATTTGGTGCTTGTCGAAGGATCCTATTAGCATCTCTCTTCTTTCTTCCACCAATCAGGCTCTTATGGTTGAATGTTGTGAGGGGGACTCTCCTCTTAAGATTACCGCCGTTTATGCCTCTTGTGATGCTGAGGACTGCCGCTCTCTTTGGGATTATATCACCTCCTTGGCTGAGGTTCCCCCTATCCCATGGGTTGTTGCCGATGATTTTAATTGCATTCTTTCTGCCTCGGAGAAATCGGGTGGGCTTCCCTTCCATGATTCTCAAGCGGCTCCCTTTAGGTCCTGTATCGATTTTGCTACCTTGACTGACTTGCTGATGGCAGGCTCACGGCTCTCTTGGTGCAATGGTCGTAAGGGGTTCGCTCCTATCTACAAGAAACTTGACCGTATCCTTCTTAATGCTAAAGCTCTCCCTTTGTTTTCCTTTGGTTCTTACGTTTGTAGAAGGAACTCTGATCACTCACCCATGATTCTTTGCTCCGCTCCTACCTCTCCCTCTAAGCCTCGACCATTCCGCTTCCAAAATATGTGTCTTAGGGACTCGTCTTTTCACTCTTTGGTGGTGGACACTTGGAGATTGGTTGAGTCCCAACAGTCTCTCGACCCCCTATCTAAAATGTGCGTTAAACTCTCTTTCCTTAAGAGGACTCTTATCCAGTGGAATAGAACGACATTAGGGAATATCCATTCCATTATTAAAGACCTTGAGATTTGTAGAGATGATGTGGACTCTAAACTTGCATCCCAATGGGATGACAATCTTTCTGCTGAGCTCATGGACATTCACACCTAGCTAGATGATGCCTAAGCAAAGCTCAATGATTTTCTCTCTCAGAAGGCTAAAGTTGATTGGATTAAAAATGCGGAGGGTAATAATAAATTCTTCTTTACTACCATTAAAAGAAGATTTTCTAAAAAGGTTAGATCGAATCTTACCTTGTCTTTAGGTAATGGCTCTTGGGAGGTCTCTACGAACACTGCTGTTGATTTTTATAGAAACCTTCTTACTTCGGATCATGTTGCGGGTTTATCTTCGATGATTGATCTTATTCCTCCCCTGGTGACCCAGCTTGATTCAGACTCTCTCATTTCCCCTCCTTCTCGGGAGGAAAATTTTCACATACTCTCTCAAATGCCTTCCAACCGCACTTTGGGCCCTGATGGCTTTAACATGGAGTTTTTTCGACACTTTTGGGACATGCTTAAAGAGGAGTTGACCCTTGCGATCTCCTACTTTTTTGCTAATTGCAAGGGTCCTAAATCTTTCAACAACACGTTTATCTCCCTTATTCCCAAAAAAGGGAACGCCACGAGCCTCTCTGACTTCTGTCCCATTAGCCTTTGCAATGTCATTTACAAAATCTCCTCTGCTATCCTGGCTAATAGGCTAGCTGGCCTCCCCCCTAGACTTATTTCTTCGGAGCAAGCTAGTTTTGTTAAGGGCCACTCTATTTTTGATCACATTGCTGCTACCTTTGAGCTTACCCAGCGCATTGACAAGGTGTTTGGCTCCAATGTTATTATTCAGCTGGATCTCCAGAAAGCTTATGATAGGGTTGAATGGAACGTCTTATTTAATATCCTTAGGAGATTTGGCTTTTCTGAGAAGGTCATTGATCTTGTTTCGAGTTTCGTACAGCATGAAGGTTCTTCCCTCCTCATTGACAGAGACTCCTCTTCCTTTTTTAGCATCTCTCGAGGCCTCAGATAAGGGGATCTTCTATCCCCTTTGTTGTTTGATCTCTTTATGGAGCTTTTCATTAGGGGTATTAAGGAATTAGCGTTCCAGGGTGACTTGGTTCCTTATTCTATTAAGCGGGGTGCCTCTCCTCCCCTCGCTCTCCTATATGCCGATGATGTTGTCCTTTTCCTCAATGGCAACGTGTGCTCGATCTCCACTCTCTCTAAGTTTGTGAAATCTTTTTTGTCTGACTTTGGCCAACACCTTAATCATCTGAAGAGTTTCTATTTCTTTGGGAAGCATTTCCCCTCTGGCAGACTTCACCGTATCCTTCAACTCATGGGGTGCCAGATAGGCTCCTTCCTTTTCACCTACTTAGGTTGCCCCATATTCCCTGGCCGAGTGAAAATCTCTTATTTCTCCCCCATTGTTGATAAAATCAATGCCAAGTTGGCTGGTTGGAAGGCTAACCTCCTGTCCTACGCTTCAAGATTGCTCCTTATCAAGCACGTGCTTTCCTCCATGCCCGTTTATATCCTCTTCTTTCTGGATGTCCCTAGGGCTATTATCAAAAGACTTGAGAGTAAATTTGCGGACTTCCCTTGGGGCTCCTCCAATTCTGAACATAAAAACACCATTGGGTTGCCTAGAAGCATGTCACCAAGCCCATCTCTCATGGCGGTCTTGGCATCCATGATCTTAGCCTCTTCGTTCAAGCTCTTCGGATGAAGAGGGTGTGGAACATCCTTTTCTCTGACTCTCCTTATACCAACTTAATGAAACATCTTTATGGCAATATCTTTGCAGGATCTCGCCTTCTTCCCTCCCAAATTTGCAGCCTTTGGGAGGCCTTTCTCTTAATGAGGCCCTACATCCGCTGGGAGGTCCATGAAGGGACTACTGATTTCTTGATTGATGTCTGGATTGGGGATACAGATCTCAAATGTCTCCTTCCCGACCCCATTGATCCTGGCCCTATTTTCGTTAAGGATATTTTGGACCACCCTAATGAGGTTCCCCACTTCAATCCTTTTCCTCCCAGCATTAGGTCGTGTATCCTTCGGACTTCTCTTGATAACTCTCTGGACATCCCTATACGGACCCCTAATCCCTCTGGTTCTTTTTCTATGGCTTCTGCCTATCTCTCCTTCTTTCCCAAAGAGTGGGTGATCCCTTATATGAGAGAGATTTGGAAACTTGATTTTCCTATCTCTATCTCTTTGTTGGTTTGGAGAACTCTTCACTTTAGACTTCCCACTGACGGTAACATCTCTAGGCTTGGTGTCAATCTTCCGTCTAAATGTTTGTGTTGCCCTTCTCACCCTGCTCAGGAATCTCTCTCTCATCTTTTCTTTGGTAGTGAGCTTGTGCACCACATCTCCAAGTGGACTTTCTCCAAGCACTTCATCGCGTCAGTCCATCCATCCTAGTTTCCCCACATCATGAAGTCTCAGGCTTTATCTCGTAGAGCCAAGATTCTTAAGGGGCTTATCTCTTTTATTTGGTACAATGTCTGGTGGGTCAGGAACAAGGCTAAAAATGAGGGCCTTACTAATCCTAGGATTAATTTTGTCCTCAGTCGTAACTTAGATAACCTTAATATGTCCTTGTGGTTTAAAAGGTATCGCCTGAAGACTTTTGTGGTGTTCTGGACTCACCCCACTGTTGGGCTCAAGGTTAATTTGTGGCTATCTTTGGCGAGCATTGTACTTGTGTTTCTTGGGTCACGCGCAACTATAAAGGGATTTTCTTAACGCTATGCACACCAAATTTGAGCATATAGATAGAAACATTGCCTTGATTAGAGCGATTAAGCACTTCTTATCTATCACTTTGGCCCTTTGATGAGCCCATATTTTTGGGCTATTTAGTTACTTAAGTGCCTAGGAATTAGATTGATATTAGTGTATACATAGCATGTATTAAGATATAAATAAGTTAGTTTATATATATTTGCTTGTATGCATTACATATATAAATTATTTAGTATGCATTAGAATAACATGCATTAATCTTTAGGTTACATTATATGCGTTAACATTTTATTGATGGTGTGAACATAAATAAACAAATCTTTTTATTATTATTCATTTTCTCTTCTCTGCAGGAATTTGCCGCTCCCAACGCCACCAGCTGTCCGCACTAAAACCTGCATTCAAGGACGAGCGGAGAATGTGGATCTGCTCCCGCCTCTCCATTCAAATCCATGCAGACGGCTACAAAGGAGGAAGAATGGCTGCTGTTCAAAGGAGGCCACCACCCCTTTCCTCACTGTGCAGAGAACCTAGTTTCTCATCCTTCCCTCACCACTGGCCTCAACTGCGGCAACGCGACTCCACCACTGTGGGGGTGTGGTGTGACAGTCTACACTGCTAATCAGAGTGCCTGCATCACCATGCTTCTTCTTCATCAGCTCCTCAACCCTTCAGCACCCTCTGTGCACCTGCCTCTCATAGCAACCCGCGCGCGCGCGCTGCACCTCCACCACGTCAGGCGCGCGCCCACCAGCAGCTCAGTGCACGACCCCCCCCGCGCCTCAGCCCCTGCCACACACCTGTAGCAGCCGCCCTCCACTTCCAGCCCGCGCGCACCTTCCCTTTGCACACCTCATCTCCTACCACATGCACCACGCATAGCAACGCCCTCCAGTGCCATTCTCGCTCCCACCCCTCTGTGTGCGCACCTCTACCTGCGCCTCCCTCGCTGCACCTCTGCCTGCAGCACTTGCCACGTGCCCTCCAGCAGCAAAGCGCGCAAGAGCAGCAGTGACAGCTGCCGCCGCCGCCGCTTCTCTCCTCCATCCAGCCGGCTTAGGCCATCTCACAACGCGCCGTCGCCACCGCCGGGAAGGTCTCACTCTGGCCGACCTTTTCCGAGCTTCGCACCATCAACCGTGCTTCCCCCATCACACGTCGACGAGGGGAACGAAGTCCCCTATTTCTCTACAGTAAAGGTTCAATTAAAATTTACATTGATTGCCCTTGTCAAAGAATGAGATTTTGGTATTAATTATTCTATTACGGTAAATTTGTGGGAGGCCCTTCTCTTCTTGGTTTATTGTGTCAATATTGGAGGATTGGTTTACTAGCTAATGCATTTTGTTTTCTTTCCTCCTATGATGAGTTGATATCAATGGCAATTTATTTTTCTTGAACATGATTTTACGTGGAATTGATATTGGTGATCTTATTGGTTCTATGTCTCCCTGTGATATGACCTGAAGTGTGGTATTATTTCAGTATTTTAGTAACTTTGATTGAAGGTTTTCCACCACATTATATACTATGACGTAGTATTTTTCTGATAAACATCATCTCTGAAAAGAGAAAAATCCTACTGATCAAATGGTGCCATTGCTGGGGAGGCAATAGACAATAATTTCACCTGATTTTTATTTCTGATTATTTCTCGTTGCACAGTGATTTGACCAGTTGTTATCTTTTCTATGCGAGGAATTTGTGGAAGTGATAGGCGCATCTGGGAGACGACGTCGACCTTGAGCGACGCCCACACACGGGGAAGACACAGGAGACCTAGATCCCACCTTCATAGGGGATTCTCCTTTGTCACAAGTTTTATTCCTGTTTTCTCGCCCTTGTAGTAATTGGGGCTGATTTTTGGGGGTCTGTCCCCACATTCTTTAGAGGCTAGGGGCTATATTTTTGCTACTCGCATGATTCATTTTTCTACATGTTTGCCTTTAAAACAAACACAATAAAAGAGAAATGAGCTGCCTGCTTTAGGACGACCATTTAGGTATGAATGAGCAGCATCTAGATTTATTTTGTTTGCATTTGCGTGCATCTTGCATTGCTGATTGCTGGAGGAAAGGTACATGCTGTTTCTTTGCATTCTATATTGTTCACGCATGTGCATTTGAATTTAATTGTAAGACCACCTAATTGAATTGAAAAGATCTAACAAGTGGTCACATATTTTCTTGAAAAAGGGCTTTAAGTTAAGGAGGAACACTAAAAACTAAGGACTTGAATTGAGACATTGTGCTGCGATTCAAAATTCAAAACTTAAAATTTTACGGTGTATGCACACTTGTATCTCTTGCACCACGGCACGCATTTAGACACTCCTAGGTCTTGGAACTACTAGGACAAGAGCCCTCCTACCATTGGATTTTGAAGTGTTCGGAACTTGAGATCAAAGGTTTTGTAAATCCAAAGAGGGGGATACCCTGTCACTGATTTTTGGTGGTAGTTAAGAAGCACCGCAAAAGAACAACTTCAAAGGAAGGCTTAGGCCTACTTGCATCCTTCGATCTTCCATCTTTGGAGTTGCTCTACCATTTGAGATTTAGGGAAGAATAACTAAGCTCCAACTAGGTCTTTTTAGGCATTTCGAAGGTCGACAATAGGCATGTAATTGATTGGGCAACTTGCTTTGTCACCTATAATTTGAACTAAAGTCAAAAGCCTAAATTTGTAAAAACCAAACAAGTCCTGTTGAATTGTGTTTGCAGTGCATGCTTGGTAGGTGATCTCTTAGGAGACAACTTGTGTTTGATCCTGAACTTGAAAGAATCTTAAGAAGGAACATCCCAAGGAAAGAAATGGTTGGTCAAAGGAGCCTTAAGGAATATTTCATTCCAACCAATCAAGCTGGCCCTACACTACGTAGACCTGGAGGGGACAATCCTTATGAGATCAAAAGCAGTACCATATCCTTGCTGCCCTCTTTTTATGGTACTGCTAGGGAAGACCCTTACAGGCATATAGAGGAATTCATTGAGGTCTGTTCCACGGTGAAGCTGCAGAGCGTTACTGATGACGCTCAAATGCGAACCCTCTTTCCTTTCTCCCTCAAGGACAAAACCAAGTATTGGTATCATACCCTTGATGGTATTAACACTTGGGATGCCCTGAAGAAGTACTTCCCCATGAGCAAAACAAATCACTTTAGGAGGGAAATTATGAGTTTTGTTCAAAAGTATGGGGAAGCTTTCCATGATGCGTGGGAGTGCTTTAATGACCTATTGAGACTTTGCCCACATCACCAGGTGCCTAAGTGACAACTGGTTGAAAGGTTCTACATCGGACTTAATGATTCGCACAAGCAGACTGTGGATGGTGCCTGTACAGGAACCTTTCTATCTAAGATTGAGGATGAAGCTTGGAACCTTTTTGATACTTTGAGTGAGAATTCTATTCACTTGAATTCTGCCCACATGGATAGAAAACCCATTCTCACGCAAAGAAAGTTGAAGGAGAATGAGGCAAGGGACACCCAGAATTTAGCCTATCAGATTCAATTGTTGAATCAAAACATGGAAAGGCTTATGTCGAGCCCAGGCCAATTTGTATCTAACACCTCCACATCCCAAGCTTCTGAATGCTCCATTTGCTAAGGCAATACACATGCCACTGTGGATTGCCACTTGGCCTCCCAATTCCCTGAGCTTGTACTGGCAGATCTGAATGCCGCTCAAGGGTTCCGTCCTAGACCTCGTAATGACCCTTTCTCGAACACTTATAATGAGGGATGGAGGAACCACCCAAACTTTTCATGGAGACAAGGAAATGTCTCAAATTCACGGAATTATAAACCACAATCCTTTCAAAATCATAAAATGAACCAACCTCAGACCTTTGCCCAACCAAAGACCTTTAAGATGGATGAATTGAAGGCAATGTTGAGAACTATGCAAGAAAGTCAAAGTGCCATCATCCAATCTCATGACAAGGCTATACATGAAATGAAATCGCAGATAGGACACCTTGTTGAGGTTGTTAGACAGAGGGAAACTGGGAAGCTCCCTAGTGCTGCTGAGGAGAATCCTAAAGGAAAAGGGATTGTCTTTAGGGAGTATGCTCAGGCGGTGACTATTCTGAGGAGTGGGAAAGAAATTTTCAAACCCGATGCTCCTATAGTCTCACCCTCTGAAAAATCATCCACCTCAACTTTCACCCCTACCGGACAAGACTTGCCCAAATCTCCTCCGCTTGAAATCACCTGACTGGAAGAAGTTGCCCCCATCCCACCCCTTATCCGACATGACAACCCTTACACCCAGAGATCAAGAGTGCCCTTTCCAGAGCACTTATCCACCTCTAGGAAGGCTTCTGCTGGTTCATCTGGAGCCAAAGATAAGACGGATGAGATCATGGAAACTTTCAAGAAAGTGCAGATTAACCTGCCTTTGCTCGAAGCTTTCAGGCAGATTCCATCTTATGCCCACTTCTTAAAGGACCTGTGCACGAAAAAGTGGCAATCTAGGAAACAGATCCAATCAAAAGTTGTCCTGCCTGATTCTGTTAGCTCAATTGTTTAACATGGCACACCCCCGAAACTTAAGGACCCATGAGCCTCGTACATCTCAGTGGTTATTGGTGACTTACAGATTGATGAGGCTCTACTTGATTTGGGTGCGGGGGTGAACATCCTTCCGAGCTATGTGTATGAACTTCGGGGAGGCAATCTGAAGCCTAGCCCGGTAATCCTCCAAGTTGCTGATTGATCACTTAGGACATCGCGGGGAATTTTGGAAGATGTCCTCGTGAGAGTGGAGGATTTCTTCTTCCCCGTTGACTTCTTAGTTTTGGACACTGACCCTACCAACAAGCCAACCAAGCCCTCCATCATTTTGGGCCACCCCTTCCTTGCAACTTCACATGCTTCAATCAATTGTAATACTAGGGCATTGAAAATGGGCTTTGGGAATAGGAAAATCCGGCTTAATGTGTTTGATGCTTACAAACAAACCAGGCTTGAGGATTGTTCTCAAGTTGAGGTGATAGATGACCTGATTGAAGAGACAACCCCTGCAATGTTATGTGATGACCCCCTTCAGCATGTTATGCTAAATGAGCATTCCCATCTCTTGGAGGAATGTGAAGGGGATATACTAGAACTTGAGGAGTTGCTGGGTGTTTCTGCTGAGTCTCTTTCCCCATCATCTCTGCCCAAGGTAGATCTGCTACCTGAGATGGGGACATCTATTATGAAACCCTCAACCATACAAGCCCCCGACCTTGAGTTGAAATCCATCCCTGACACTCTCAAGTACGTCTTCCTTTGTGCCAATGATACATTCCCCGTTTTCATTTCAGTTGTGCTATCTGAGGCATAGGAGAGAGCCCTGATTGAATGCCTATCTAGGCACAAGGAAGCTATTGCTTGGAGCATTACTGACATTAAGGGTATAGACTCTACACTCTGCATGCACCACATTTATACTGATGATTCCATCAAGCCATTTAGGGACATGAAGAGACATCTAAACCCTAATATAAGGGAGGTGGTTAAAAAGGAAATCTTGGAGTGGTTGGACGCTGGGATCATATATCCCATTGTAGATAGTAAATGGGTAAGTCCTATTCATGTGGTGCCAATGAAGGTAGGCTTTACTGTGGAATTTAATGACCAAGGTGAACAAGTTGTGACTAGATCCTCAACTGGATGGAGGGTCTGTATTGATTACTGCAAGCTAAACAATGCTACCCAGAAGGATCACTTTCCCTTGCCTTTTATTGATTAAATTCTCAAGAAATTGGCAGGGAATAAGTAATATTGCTTTCTTGATGGATATTCTGGGTACAACTAGGTTGCAGTCTTCCCTGATGACCAGGAGAAGACGACGTTCATGAGTCCTTACGTTACCTTTGCATTCAGGCGTATGCTGTTTGGATTATGTAATGCCCCTGCAACCTTCCAGTGGTGTCTGATGTCCATTTTTTCAGACATGATTGACGAGTGTGTTAAAGTGTTCATGGATGACTTCTCCATTTATGGCTCGTCTTTCGACCTGTGTCTCCTGTGCCTGGAGAATGTGTTGAAGTGATGTAAGGAGAGTGGTTTAGTCCTCAGCTGGTGAAAAGCCACTTCATGGTATAGAAAGGAATTGTACTTGGGCATGTTGTGTCTGAGCGAGGCTTGGAAGTAGATAAAGCCAAGATTGATTATATTTCCAAACTCCCATTGCCCACGAATGTCAAATAGATTAGATCCTTTCTGGGCCATGCCGGCTTTTATAGGCGCTTTATCGGGGAGAGAAGCCACTTCATGGTATAGAAAGGAATTGTACTTGGGCATGTTGTGTCTGAGTGAGGCTTGGAAGTAGATAAATCCAAGATTGATTCTATTTCCAAACTCCCATTGCCCACAAATGTAAAATAGATTAGATCCTTTCTGGGCCATGCTGGCTTTTATAGGTGCTTTATTTGGGAGAAAAGCCATTTCATGGTACAGAAAGGAATTGTACTTGGAAATGTTGTGTCTGAGCAAGGCTTGGAAGTAGATAAAGCCAATATTGATTCTATTTCCAAACTCCCATTGACCATGAATGTCAAACAGATTAGATCCTTTCTGGGCCATGTCGACTTTTATAGGCGCTTTATTAAAAATTTCAGTAAAATTTCTAGGCCACTTTGTGACCTGTTGGCGAAGGAATCTTCCTTCAATTTTGATTCAAAGTGTGCCGAGGCCTTTCAAACTCTGAAGGAGGCCTTGATCTCTGTGTCTATTCTCCGAGCTCCTGATTGGACACTCCCATTTGAGCTGATGTGTGATGCTTCGGATTCTGCAGTGGGAGCAATCCTTGGACAAAGGGTTGAGGGAAGACCTCATGTGTTGCATTATGTTAGTAAAACTTTAACCGAACCACAGCAAAACTACACCGTCACTGAAAATGAATTACTTGCTATAGTTTTTTCTCTGGAGAAGTTTAGGTCTTATCTTCTTGGGTCTAAGGTGGTTATTTTCACTGATCATGCGGCAGTGAAACATCTCATTGCTAAGAAAGATTCTAAGCCACGTCTGATCAGGTGGATCCTACTCCTTCAAGAATTTGACTTGGAGATACGTGATAAGAAAGGAGTAGAAAATGTTGTGGCTGACCACCTATCTCTCCTTCCACTTAATGACTCTCTATCTGGAGACATCTGCGAGACATTTCTTGATGAAACCCTTATGGCAGTAACACCAACTTCAGCTTGGTATGCTGATACCGTAAATTACTTGGTCACTGGAGAAACTCCTGGCTCTTGGGATGAGTAGAAAAGAAAGAGATTCATTTCCCAAGCTAGATACTTTCATTGGGAAGAGCCTGAATTATTTAGAATTGGACAAGACCAAGTATTGAGACGATGTGTACCTGAAGAGGAACAACAAAGTGTGCTAAGTTTTTGCCATGAACTTCATTGCGGAGGACACTTTGGTGCTAAGAAAACTGATTTTAAGGTTCTCCAGTCTGATTTTTGGTGGCCTTCGTTATTTAAAGATTCTCATAATTTTGTTAAGGCCTGTATTAGATGTCAACAGACTGGAACGATTGGGAAGAGGAATGAGATGCCTCAACACCCTATTTAATCTATTGAAATTTTTGATGTGTGGGGAATTGACTTTATGAGCACCTCCCTTCGTCCCATGGTTATGAATATATCTTGGTGGCAATTGATTATGTCTCTAAATGGATAGAGGCCATTCCTACGCGCACAAATGACCACTCTTTGATTTTGAAATTTGTGAAGGCCAATATCATATCTCATTTTGGTTGCCCCAAGACCATTATAAGTGATGGGAGACCTCATTTCCGAAACCACCATTTTAATCGGCTACTCAGGAGTCTACGAGTGACTCACAAGGTCGCTACCCCTTACCATCCTCAGATGAGTGGCCAGGTTGAAGTGTTGAATAGGGAGATAAAAAATATTTTAGAAAAGACAGTTAGACCTGATAGGAAAGATTAGTCCCAAAAGCTCGATGATGCTTTGTGGGCGCATCGAATGGCCTATAAGACCCCTTTGGGAACATGTCCCTTTTAGATTATGTATGGGAAAGCATGCCATTTACTAGTTGAGTTGGAACATAGGGCACTTTGGGCTATTCGAAGTGTTAACATGGATTTAGAAAAGACGGGTAAGGCACGACTTCTGGAATTAAGTGAGCTTGAGGAGCTGAGGAATGATGCTTATGACACCTCTCAAGCTTATAAAAAGAGAACTAAGGTATTGCATGATAAGTATATTGGTGGTGCCTTGTCTTTATTGTTATTTATAGTCGTTGTGGTATATGACAAAATAGTTACCAGTTTAATACAATTTTTTTACTCGGAATGACAAGTTTCTCGAGGTCGAACTCAGGGAGCAACTATAATTCTAGAAACATAAATTCACAATATAAGGTTTTACAAAAATTAAGAGATAGAGAGAGAGAGGGAGCAAAAGTTCTCTTTTTTGTTGGCTTCTTATTCTTCTCTCTTCCTCTTCTCTTTTCTTCTTCTCTTGCAGCTGATTCTTCTCTTCCTTCAATCTGCCTTCTTCTCTCTTCTTTTCTTTCTGCGGCTGTGGTGACCCTTTTTCTTTTCCCTTTCTTCCTCTCTGATTTTCTTCTTTTTTTCCCTGCGGCTGCAGAGCTTCTGCCTTCTCTCTCTTTCAGCTGCTAAGTCCTTCTTCCTTCTTTTCTTCTTCTTCTTCTTCTTCTTCTTCTACTCTGGCCGTTCCTCTTCTTTTCTTTCTTTCTCCTTCCTGTCTCCTTCTCTTTTTTCTTTGCTTTGGCCCTTCCTCTTCTTTTTTTTTTCTTCTTCAGCCTGCTTTCTTTCCTGCTCTAGCTGCTTACCTTTCGTTGTCTGACGACTTAACTATGCGTTTGCTACAGTGCGGCTCCTTTTCTTCTCCTTCAGCTCCTCTCCTTCCTTTCTTCTTCAGCTGCTCAGTGCAGCTAAGTCTTCAGCCGCTCCTCCTCTCTTCTTCTTCCTTCTCCTACTTCTTCTTTTTCCTTCTTCCCTGTGCGCACACACAACGGTCAGTGCAAAACCTACCCCTACCCCTTCCCCGCATCTCTCTCTCTCTCTGAATCTCTCTTTGGGAAAGCTCTCCCAGAGCCGGGTAATCGGGTTCGGGTTGCGCGCCTGGGACCAGGCCCACCGGCGTGCAGTGGTGGGCGAGGAGTGCTTGGTCGGGTAGTCGGATTCGGCCCAGACCCACGGGGCGTGAGCGCAGGCGAGGGCGGGCGAGCACGTGGCGCACTGTGTGCGTGGGCGAGGGACATGACCCCTGTGTATCGAAGGCAAATAGCCTAATTCACAAATTCAATTTAAGTGTGAGCGCGAGGCCACACACTTATGAGGTGGGACTAAAATCCCACCTCCAATCTGCGCGCCCGCAGGCAAGAAGACTGCCAATTAGGGCAGCAGCAAACGCTCGCGACCCCAATCGCAAGCCTGGGTGTGCTCGCGGAATCACCTCGCGCTGCCTGGGGCTCACACCTGGGTTGGAGGCGTCCTGGAGCTGCTTGCGAAGGAGCTTCAACAGCTCGTCAATGGCGGCGAGGAGGTGGAGACCTGAAATCACAAGGACAGCCTCTCGGCCACATCAGATAATGTAGGAAGCTTTGCCAGAGGGCGACGAAGGCAGTGCGAGGGTCGGCGAGGCGCGAATGTGCCTGTGGAGGTGCGCCTAGGGCGGACTGTGTGTGTGGAAGTGGGTTTCTTCGGGGGGTGGTCGGGCGGTGAATTGTGGTGAATGGAGTGGGGGAAATGGTTGAGTGGAGTGAGGGGGAGCTTCTGGGCTTGTCGGCGAGGGGTGAGGTGGTCTGTGGAGGTGGAGTGACCTCGCCGGAGATGGTGACCGGAGATGGAGCAGATGGGGTTGGAAGTGGCGGTCGGTGGGTTAAAATGGTAAATCAGGAAGGGGAAAATATAAGGGAGAGAGAGGGGAAGATTCCTACCTACTTAGTCAACGAAGAGGGAGAGGGAGGCGTTCGGCTCGTGCCTGTCGGAGCTGGGGACGAAGATGCCCAGGAGGGGGTTATCGGCGACGAAGAGGAGATCTGAGGGTGCCAGTTGATGCGGCCTGGCACGGGACGACGGGGTAGAGTGGGCTTTGTTGCAGGTATGGCAGCAGAGTAACGAGGAGGAGGAGGGAGGATCACCGGAAGCTCGGGTTGCCTGATCGGAGAGAGAAGAGACGAAATCTAGGGTTTCTTGCGGCCAAAACTTGCTTGAAGGAGACGGCAGACCCTGCCGTCCCTTATATAGGCACTGGTGAAGAGAGGAGATCGAGGAGGCGACGTGCCACGCTAGCCGGAGTGTGGCCAAAAATGGACACCCATGCCTTTCGTACGTTCGCACGAGAGGCATGGTCGGTTGCAGAGGTCAGGGGAGGGTCCCTACGATAGAGGACGACGTAGGGAACCCCCCGCTTGTTCCTGAGGACGGGCGCCATCCTCCGCGCAAGGTTGCCGGAGGTATGGTGCTGCGCAGAAATAGCACGAGGGACCGTTCTGCAAAGAACGATGAGAAGATAGGGGGCAAATCGCAAGGGTTTCAAAAGATAAGGGTCAAAAAGTAAATTAAGATGACCAATTTGTAAGGTCGGTCAAGATGGTCTTTTATTAGGCCCAAATTTTTATACCAGACTAATTTGAACCTAAGGATTTTAATGGTAAAATTTGATTTGAGGTTGGACCATGTTTGACTGGTCAATTTGCATAAAAACCCTAATTAAGTCATAAATTGGGCATGGTTCTCATTTTAGGTCAAAATAGGTTGCAAAGGCCAAATTGAAGGTTCTAAACCCTAGGGAATATTTTTCCATGAATTTTAGAGGGTTTAGTTGATTTTTATCCTGCCTCGAACCTCCTGAATTAAAGTGGATTTGTTTTAGGGTTACAGAATGTCATTTAATTCCTAGAAGTTGTTATAACCTTCTTCAGATTAGATCATCCCACTTCCCTCCTTATTAAGCTCGTTTGACCTGTGTTTGGACTCTTAATTACCCTGTTTGCACATTGCATTGGTGAAATTACAGTTTTACCCCTTATGATTTGTCTTATTCTTTAACTTAGAATTCTCTGAGTTAAGCCTCTCTTTAGGTTTTGTAGGAGCTTTTTCACACTTATTTGGATTAAATTGTGCTAGTTAGGGTTCATGATGAGGTTCTCATCATACCCACACGCCTAGCTTTTGCTAACCCCTTAGCAAAATTTTAAGGTTTCAACCCTTGTTCTAAACCATGAAGTTCTTAATGATTTCAGGTAAGTGCTTTTTCTTTTGTAACCTTGATTAGGTCAGAATGCCATCCATAGGCCTAAAAGGTACTCTAGTACCAACCAAGATCCAGATCTGTCTAGCCTCAGCCTCAGTCCTTAGCAAAGGTTTTTAAGGCCTACAAGAGCTAACCTAAGGCTTATTGGACTTTGTGGTTAAAGCACCCATGCTTGAGATAATTTTAGTCCTGGCTTAGTTCGCAGTGCGTTTTGTAAGAAAGAGAAGTAGAAGATTTATATGTTTGGAGAGTTTTCTCTCTCTTTTTCTTTTTAATTCTAGCTTAGGATTGGCTTCTCAACATGGTCTGTATCTGATTCCTTGTCCCCATCATCAATCCTCAAGGGTTCCTGGCAGTCGATGCTTCGAGATAGCACCGCCCATGGTAAACCCTAGAACCCTGGCTGTTGAGATTTCGGGATAATCCCATCCATGGTGTTCCATGGCCGAATTCAGACCCTGGCAATTGACATTTCGTGATAATGCCATCCATGGAATCTGAACCAGCAGAGTGCTCACATGCCCCCAGTAGGATATGTAAATATCCTAAGAGATAATCATCAAGGATATGATATTTTGTTACGCATCTTCGAGGGGAATTTCCCACCTCTCTGTGCTGGGAACTCGTCCAAATCAACTTGTGTTGATCGGCCGCTCCTACTCTAGGTGTCATTTTCAGAATTTTTGCAACGCTTCTGCGTGATTTTGATTTTTATGCTTACTGAACTAGGCTGTGTGTGAAGTTAGGGTGCTTAGGTTACTGAGTCCCGTAAACCAAAAGTTAGTTAACGAGGCCAAATACTCCCTAAGCCTTGGACCTAATACTTAAGCTTTTCATTTTCCTCAACCTCTTGAGGAATGTCTAGATCTTAATGGGTACTAAGAGTCTATCCAAGAATGCCTAAGGTTTGCGTTCTTACTAATCTCACTATGCACTTTCCATTTCTTTTCCTGAATGAGGTCTGGAACTTAGGTTAACTCCTTAGTTTCTTACTAATGGCTATCTCTTTTCTTTTATTTTGTGCTCCTTTTTTTCATTTTGTTCTTTTTCTCCTTCTCTTTTGTAGAGTCCACAAAATTTCTTTCCTCCTCATTTTATTATTCTTTTTCAATTTTTTTTTAATTTTTATGGTGTTTTTGGCATATGTGAAATTTTTTGTTTAAAACCTTTTCTTACAAGTTTTTGCACTTTCATATCCCCCCTTGCATAAGATTTGCAATGTCCTCATTGTAACTTAGGAGGGTTTTTATTCAACTTAGTTCATACATTAGGATAGATTTTTTGATGAGTGAATGGGTCAGGGTGACAGTTGCGGACGATTTCTAATCTCAGATGCAAGCACCTGAGGTGGAGTCGGCTGTCCTAAAGGGTAAACCTTAAGTGTGAAGAGGTGTCAGAAAAGGTTTCAGGTTTTTTTCAAAAAGAATGACTGGCTGCCTCCCGTTGAGCGCTGAGTTTTATGTCATCGGCTAGGCGTAATATGCTTAGGGAAAATGGAGGATAAATGATGATTCAGCCAAATCTGTAGAGGTTACATCAATGAACGGTTTGAGTATCTGACCATTCATGATGAAAGGTTCGGAATCATGGCTGAGCGAACTGATTTCGACGGCTCCATTTCCAAAAACCTGTCGGATAAGGTATGGTCTGACCCACTTGGATCGTAGTTTCCCTGGGAAGAGTTTGAGTCGGGCATCAAAGAGTAGGACCTTCTGACCGGGATGAAAGATCTTTCTAGATATGTGCTTGTCATGGAAGGCTTTAACCACTCTTTCTAGATTCGTGAGTTCTCGTACGCATCAAGGCGTAACTCATCGATCTTGCTTATCTGAAGCTTTCTGTGGGTTCCACCCTTAGAAAGATCTAAATTACAGCTCCGTACTGTCCAATAGGCTTTATGTTCCAATTTGACGGGAAGGTGACACGCCTTCTCGTACACCAGTCTAAAAGGAGACATGCCTAATTGGGTTTTGTGGGCGGTCCTATAAGCCCACAAAGCTTTCGGAAGTCAGGACGACCAGTCCTTCCTGTTAGGCCGAACAGTGACCTGCAGGATTTTCTTGATCTCCCGATTTGATAGCTCTGCTAGACCATTAGTCTGGGGGTGATAAGGAGTGGAGATTCGGTGAGACACCCCGTATTTGGTCATCAGTGACTTGAACTGAGCATTCGTGAAATGGGTCCCCTCGTCAGAGATGATAGCGCGAGGAATCCCGAACCGTGAGAAGATATGGTGATGAATGAATTTGAGAATGATTTTATGATCACAGGTTCAGGTCGGTATGGCTTCGATCCATTTGGACACGTAGTCCACAGCCAGCAGAATGTACTCGAAGCCATCTGAAATAGAAAGGGGCCCATAAAATCAATCCCCCAAATATCGAAGATTTCGCATACGAGAATCGGCTGCAAAGGCATCATGTCGCATTGGCTCATGTTGCCCAAAGTTTGGCAACAACTGCATGCCTTGCAATGATTGTATGCATTATTGAATAAAGTGGGCCAATAAAAGCCACACTGGAGGATTTTTGATGCAGTTTTGTGCTCAGAGAAGTGGCCACCGCATGCCTGGTCATGGAAGAAGGAGAGAATATCATTGATTTCACCTTCCGGAACACATCATCGGATGATTTGGTCAGCACCTATGCGGAAGAGGTACGGATCTTCCCAAATGTAGTACTTGGCATCAGAGCGCAATTTGTCATTCTTGGCCTTCAGCCAATCAGACAGGATCTGATGAGATGCCGAGTAGTTTACTATATTAGCAAACCATGGAAGTTTAGTACCAATAGTCAGTAGGTGCTCATCAGGGAAATGCTCCGTGGTGGGTCCAGAAGGGTTGATGATATCAGGAGGAAGGCGAGATAGATGGTCAGCTACCACGTTTTGTCTTCTCGCCTTGTCGCAAATCTCGAGGTCGAATTCTTGCAATAGCAAGATCTATCGGATTAGTCGGGGCTTCGCGTCCTTCTTGGCAAGGAGATGCCTCACAGCCGTGTGATCCGAGTAGATGATGACGTGGGAACCTAGGAGATAAGATCGAAAATTTTCAAGGGCAAATACTACGGCTAGCAGCTCTTTCTCCGTAACTGTATAGTTATGCTGAGCCTCATCAAGTGTCTTGCTAGCGTAGTAGATGACCACACATTTCCCGTCAATTTTCTGCCCCAGAACCACTCCTACAGCGAAATCAGATGCATTGCACATGATCTTAAAGGGTTGAGACCAATCAGGGGATTGTAGGATCGGGGCCTAGGTGACTCGGTCACGGAGGTTTTCAAAGGCTTGAGTGCATTCCTTGGAGATCTCAAAGGGTACATCCTTAGAAAGAAGAGTAGTCAGGGGGCGCGTGATTTTCGAAAAATCAGGAATGAAATGACGGTAAAAATCGACGTGCCCCAGAAAAGAACGGATGTCCCTAATCGAGCTAGGCATAGGAATCCGAGAAATTAGATCAACCTTGGCTCGATCCACTTGGATGCCTTTCTCAGAAATTAGATGTCCTAGGACGATCCCCTCAGGCACCATAAAATGACTCTTTCCCTAGGAAAGAACCAAATTAACATCGATGCAGCGCCTGAGTATATGAACCAAGTGTTGGAGACAATCATCAAATGATGCCCCAAAAATTGAGAAGTCATCCATGAAGACTTCCAAATAATCACCTACCATATCAGAGAATATGGCAAGCATGCATCGTTGAAAAGTCCTGGGTGCGTTGTAGAGACCGAAAGGCATCCTTCGGAATGTATAAGTCCCGAAGGGGCAGGTGAACGTGGTCTTCTCTTGGTCCTCAGGATGAATAGCCACTTGTTTATAACCAGAGTACCCGTCAAGAAAGCAGAAGAATCGATTTCCCGCTAATTTCTTGAGAATCTGATCAGTGAAAGGTAGTGGGAAATGATCCTTCTTCGTGGAGGAATTGAGTCATCGGTAATCTATGCAGACTCTCCACGAGTTGGCTATTTGGGTAGGTATGATTTCTCCGGTTTCAGTCGTAATGGTGGTGAGCTCTGCCTTTTTAGGCATGACCTGAATTGGGCTCACCCAATGACTGTCGGAGATCGGGTAGATGATCCCTGCATCTAACCACTTAATGATCTCCTTTTTCACGACCTCCTGCAGATTGGGATTCAAACGTCTCTGCATCTCACGGGAAGGTCGTGCACCCTCTTCAGAATAAATACGGTGTGTGCAATAAGAGGGACTTATTCCAGTCAAGTCATCGAGAGTCCAACCAATGGCTCTGCGATGTTGCTGGAGAATAGCAATCAGACGGGATTCCTGATCTGGAGTAAGCTTGGAATTTATAATCACAGGAAAAGTCTGATTAGAACCCAAAAAGATGTATTTCAAATGATCGGGAAGGGGTTTTAGTTCAAGGATGGGGTTATCAGTAGCAGCGGGTGGTTCAGGGTAAGTGTGAGGTTCAAGGATAGGAGTTATGGGTTTGTCTAAATCAGGGTCTGACTCCTCTAATTGCGGTTCAATATCTTTCTGTGGTTGATGAGGCATAATCAGGTTATTTTCAAAATGTGTTTCATCAACCAAAGCCCTAATATCACAGATTTGTTCGATGACACCGCAATTGATTCCTTGTTGGGCCTTAAAGATATCAATTTTGAGGGTTTAATTCCCAAATTTCAGCTCTATTTGACCCTCCTCACAACTGATGTTGGCTCTAGTAGTAGCCAGGAAAGGTCTCCCTAGAATGATCGGTGTATCCCTAAGGTTTTTAGGTGCGTCCATGTTTAAGACTATAAAGTCTACAGGAAAATAGAAATCCCGCACTCTTATAATAACATCCTCAAGAATCCCTTTAGGTGATTTTATAGATCGATCTACTAACTGCAGTGTCACCTCAGTCGGTTTTAGCTCAGATTCTTCTAGGTGGTTAAGGATGTGGGTATCAGATTTATGGAAGCACTCAAGTCTAGCAATGCTCTGTCAAACTGGGTTTCACCTATTTTGCAGGAAATCAGGGGAGTACCTGGATCTTTTTCCTTGGGTGGGAGTCTACTCAGGATTACAGAGCTAGCTTGCTCTGACAGTACAATTGGACTCCCACTTTTGGTTCGCGGCTTACGCTGAGGTGTACATACATTCTTTAAGAATCGTGTGTAAGCCGGTACGTGGCGAATCGCATCCATCAAGGGGATGTTTATTTGGACCTGCTCAAAGAGCTTGACCAGGTCCTCCTCAAGTGCCACGAGTTTGGTTGTCTTCTTTCCCTTGGTCAAGGCCTCGGGAAATGGAACCTTGGTTGGTTCTTCTATGATAGGTCCAGGTCTTTGATCTGGGACAGGGATAGGAACGTTTTGGATTACTGTCCTAGGGTTTGGATCACTACCAGGCTTGGAGTGGTCTGGATAAGGTGGATCTTGGGTCTCCTTACCACTACGGGTGGTTACGGAATTCAGTCCTGCCTGATTTTGGTTAGGGTTTGATAGGATGGGTTGCTGCTGATAACTCGCATAAGAAGTGGAAGCCTCCATCCCGTCAGGTGAAGGAACAGAGGGGGCCTGATAAATCATGTGTGCTTGGCCCGGTTTGGGTTCATAATGCACCGCTGGGTCGGCACGTTATTAGGGTTAGGAAGAGGTTGAGAAGGAAGTGTGCCTGGTTGGCGAGAATTTGCCAACTGGGCCAGTTGGTTTTGAACCTCTGTAAGTTCTTCCTTGTGTTGCTTCTGAATAGCCGCATTCGTTCTCTGAATGTCAGCTAGTGTCTGAAGGATGAGGGACATTTGGTCTTGGTTTGGCCTTGATGGATAAGTAGGGTTGGGCCGAGGCTGTGGCAGCTGGTAAGGACGAGGTGGTTGTGGACGGGGTTGAAAGGGTGGTATTTGAGTTTGTGAATTTCCCGTCCACTGGATGTTGGGATGGTTTCGCCATCCAGGATTGTAGGTATTGGAAAATGGATCATTCTGGATGGCATTGAGGTCCTCGCAGGTCTGAGGAACCTCCAAAGAGTCAGTGAATGGGGGAGTGGAATTCCCCTGGCTAGTATAGAAAGGATCGGAGGATCCTTCGATCCAAGAATCAGATGGGGGTGGATACAGATCCATCCCAGGAGAAGGTCGGTGGAGAATGTTTTGCAAAGTCTCCCGTGTGGAAGGAGGCTGTGCAAAGGAATTATGTGCAGAGGTGGCTCGCTGCAAGTGCTGATTCAGCTCATTCACCTTCTTCTCAATAATAGAGACCTTGTCCAATCGACTGGCCATCAATTCCAGGTCGACTGATGCGTACAGGCCCTGCGTCTCGTGTGCTCCCTTAAGGTTCGTTGATACGCGGGTATTCATCCTGTCGAATAATCCCATGGAGTCATTATTGATGGAGTTCTCGCACATATTTTCGAGAATCTTCTACACGGTGTCCTCATGCTGACCCATGATATTCCCTCCGCAAGTTGCATTGACGAAAAGCCTAATATCTTCACGGAGTCCCTGGTAAATAGACTGGACTTGTTCCCATTTAGGAACTCCGTGATGGGGGCACTTCCTCATGAGATCCTGAAAGTGATCCCATGCCTCATGGAGAGGTTCTTCTGTTTGTTGCGTGAAGTGGGTAATCTGATGGCGCAAGGCATTGGTCCGACCAACAGGAAAGAACTTCTTCAAGAACTCGGACTGAAGTTCCTCCCAATTGTTGATCGGCCGGGTCTGTGTTTGGTTCCAATGGGCGACCTTGTCCATAAGGGAGAAGGAGAACACCTTCATGAGGAGAATATCCCGATTTTATGCATCTGACCCAAAAGTCTGGGCCAGATGCTTTAGCTGTTTTATGTGTTGGAAGGGGTCTTCAGAATTAAGCCCATGAAATTTAGGTATGGCATGAATCATGTTGGGCTTTAGTTCAGAATCAGGTCCTCCAGTCGGGATTCTGACTCGAGGCTCAATAGCCACCGCAGCAGGATTATAATGGTCCCGCATCATAGGACGCTGCGGTGGGTGCATGAAGTTCTGGAAAAGGTCATTGAGTCGCTGGAGCTGGTGCTCCAGATTATTCTCTTCCTCAACTGGCTGAGCCATTGTGGAAGAAGGTGAGTTGGGTTCAGAGTCGGAGGAGAGGTCTATGTGACGTGTTGATTGCACAAACAAGGGCACTGAGGCTCGGCCTCGAGGAGAGTGAATTCTAAAGGAGGTTTCAAAGACCTCCTACCAAACATACACTGATGGAGAGGATGAGTTTAGCAGGTGCTGGACCCAATCAAGACACCCAGAATGTTGGGTGACTATAGAGGTTTGGGGCAGATGGACCCCTTAATCAAAAGATCGTCCACCTGAGAATTACCTGGGCAGCCAGAGGGTGAGTCCCGCGAAGACCCCTACATGGTAGAGCGTCCCCACGGGTTACAGGGTTTCCCCCACTCGACCTCTCTTGTCACTGAGATTCCAGGTAGACCAGAATGGGGATCTTGACCTCTTAAGTCTACCACTTTTAGTTAAGATCAAGGTGCTTAGATTTTCACTTGAACTTTAGCCTTTTGAGTGCAAAGAGTGACCTAAGTTGAAGGTTGGTTGACCCAAGGGGTCAACTTCACCTGCTAGTTCCTTTGAGAGCTTATTAGGTCTTTGTCTTTTAGGGTTCAAGTGTTTTTAAGAGCCAAATTTCTTAGGATTTTTCTGAATAGGTGCTTTCAAACAATGGCTTGGGCACAGTTCTTTTGGGAATTCTCAATTCTTGCTTAAGAAGTGTGTCTCTAAAACCCTAATTTTGAATCTTATGTTGGCTCTACTTGGTCCAGTTAGCTTCCTGTTGGGTAATTAGGGCTCTAGCAAGAAGGTGTTAGCCCTAAATACCCTTAATGGATGTACAGAAATAGTGTGTTGAAATTGAAAACAGGCAGCTTCGATGTTTTACTAAATATGGAAGATAGGTTATGCCTAAATTGCTTTTTCTTTCTTTTTCTTCCTCTTTAGAATTTAGGGGTTAAGATGAGAGGATAGAAAATTACCTGTCCGAGGTGTGGTTGTTGTGCGGCTGCTTGTTGTCTTCTTGATTTCCTGTGCCTGCACACAAAAGAGAAGAGATTAATAGAAACTCAAAAATAGTGAATTAATGGCTTCTAGAATAGTCGTTGCTCCCCGACAACGGCGCCAAAAACTGGTGGTGCCTTGTCTTTATTGTTATTTATAGTCGTTGTGGTATATGACAAAACAGTTACCAGTTTAATACAAATTTTTTACTCGGAATGACAAGTTTCCCGAGGTCGAACTCAGGGAGTAACTATAATTCTAGAAACATAAATTCACAATATAAGGTTTTACAAAAATTAAGAGATAGAGAGAGAGAGGGAGCAAAAGTTCTCTTTTTTGTTGGCTTCTTCTTCTTCTCTCTTCCTCTTCTCTTTTCTTCTTCTCTTGCAGCTGATTCTTCTCTTCCTTCAATCTGCCTTCTTCTCTCTTCTTTTCCTTGTGCGACTGTGGTGACCCTTTCTCTTTTCCCTTTCTTCCTCTCTGATTTTCTTCTTTTCTTCCCTGCTGCTGCAGAGCTTCTGCCTTCTCTCTCTTTCAGCTGCTAAGTCCTTCTTCCTTCTTTTCTTCTTCTTCTTCTTCTTCTTCTTCTTCTGCTCTGGCCGTTCCTCTTCTTTCCTTTCTTTCTCCTTCCTACCTCCTCTTTTTTCTTTGCTTTGTCCCTTCCTCTTCTTTTTTTTTTTTCTTCTTCAGCCTGCCTTCTTTCCTGCTCTGGCTGCTGACCTTCCGTCGTCAGACTCAGTGCTCAGATGACTTAACTATGCGTTTGCTACAGTGCGGCTCCTTTTCTTCTCCTTCAGCTCCTCTCCTTCCTTTCTTCTTCGCCTGCTTAGTGCGGCTAAGTCTTCAGCCGCTCCTCCTCTCTTCTTCTTCCTTCGCCTGCTTCTTCTTCTTTTTCCTTCTTCCCTGCGCGCACACACAACGGTCAGTGCAAAACCTACCCCTACCCCTTCCCCGTGTCTCTCTCTCTCTTTCTAAATCTCTCTTTGGGAAAGCTCTCCCAGAGCCAGGTAATTGGGTTCGGGTTGCACGCCCGGGACCAGGCCCATCGGCGTGCGGTGGTGGGCGAGGAGTGCTTGGTTGGGTAGTCGGATTCGGCCCAGACCCACGGGGCGTGAGCGCGGGCGAGGGCGGGCGAGCGCTTGGCGCGCTGCGTGCGTGGGCGAGGGACTTGACCCCTATGTATCGAAGGCAAACAGACTAATTCACAAATTCAATTTAAGTGTGGGCGCGAGGCCACACACTTATGAGGTGGGGCTAAAGTCCCACCTCCAATCTGTGCACCTGCAGGCGAGAAGACACAGCCAATTGGGGCAGCAGCGAACGCTCGCGACCCCAATCGCAAGCCTGGGCGTGCTCGCGGAATCACCCTGCATTGCCTGGGGCTCACACCTGGGCTGGAGGCGTCTTGGAGCTGCTTGTGAAGGAGCTTCAGCAGCTCGTCAATGGCGGGGAGGAGGCGGTGACATGAAATCACAAGGACAGCCTCTCGACCACATCAGATAACGTAGGAAGCTTCGCCAGAGGGCGACAAAGGCAGTGCGAGGGTCGGCGAGGCGTGAATGTGCTTGTGGAGGTGCGCCTAGGGCGGACTGTGTGTGCGGAAGTGGGTTTGCTCGGGGGGTGGTCAGGCGGTGAATGGCAGTGAATGGAGTGGGGGAAACGGTTGAGTGGAGTGAGGGGGAGCTTCTGGGCTTGTCAGCGAGGGGTGAGGTGGTCTGTGGAGGTGGAGTGACCTCGCCGGAGATGGCGACCGGAGATGGAGCAGATGGGGGTGGAAGTGGCGGTCGGTGGGTTAAAATGGTAAATCCGGAAGGGGAAAATATAAGGGAGAGAGAGAGGAAGATTCCTACCTACTTAGTCGACGAAGAGGGAGAGGGAGGCATCCGACTCGTGCTTGCCGGAGTTGGGGACGAAGATGCCCAGGAGGGGGTTATCGGCGACGAAGAGGAGATCTTAAGGCGCCAGCTGGTGTGGCCTGGCGCGGGACGACGGGGCAGAGTGGGCTCTACTGTAGGTATGGCAGCAGAGCGACGAGGAGGAGGGAGGATCGTCGAAAGCTTAGGCTGCCTGATCGGAGAGGGAAGAGATGAAATCTAGGGTTTCTCGCAGCCAAAACTCGCTTGAAGGAGACGACAGACCCTACCGTCCCTTATATAGGCACTGACGAGGAGAGGAGATCGAGGAGGCGACGTGCCATGCTCGTCGGAGTGTGGCCGGAAATGGACACCCATGCCTTTCGTGCGTTCGCACGAGAGGCATGGTCAGTTGTAGAGGTCAGGGGAGGGTCCCTGCGACAGAGGACGACGCAGGGAACCCCCCGCTTGTTCCTGAGGACGGGTGCCCTGCCCTGCGCGGCGCCATCCTCCGCGCAAGGTCGCCGGAGGTATCGTGTTGCACAGAAATGGCAGGGGGGACCGTTCTGCAAAGAACGACAAGAAGATAAGGGGTAAATCGTAAGGGTTTCAAAAGATAAGGGTCAAAAAGTAAATTAAGAGGACCAATTTGTAAAGTTGGTCAAGATGGTCTTTTCCTAGGCCCAAATTTTTCTACCAGACTAATTTGAACCTAAGGATTTTAATGGTGAAATTTGATTTGAGTTTGGACCATGTTTGACTGGTTAATTTACACAAAAACCCTAATTAAGTTATAAATTAGGCATGGTTCTCATTTTAGGTCAAAATAGGTTGCAAAGGCCAAATTGAAGGTTCTAAATCCTAGGGAATATTTTTCCATGTATTTTAGAGGGTTTATTTGATTTTTATCCTACCTCGAACCTCGTGAATTAAAGTGGGTTTGTTTTAATGTTACAGAATGTCATTTAATTCTTAGAAGTTGCTATAACCCTCTTCAGATCAGATCATCCCACTTCCCTCCTTATTAAGCTCGTTTGACCTGTGTTTGGACCCTTAATTATCCTGTTTGCACATTGCATTGGTGAAATTACAGTTTTACCCCTTATGATTTGTCTTATTCTTTAACTTAGAATTCTCTGAGTTAAGCCTCTCTTTAGGTTTTGTAGGAGCTTTTTCACACTTATTTGGATTAAATTGTGCTAGTTAGGGTTTATGATGAGGTTCTCATCATATATCCTTAGAAATTGCGTTCCGATGCCAAGTATTACCTATGGGAAGACCCATATCTTTTCCGCATTGGTGCTGATCAAATAATTCGACGATGTGTCACGGAAGTAGAAATCAAAGACATACTCTCCTTTTACCATGACCAGGCATGCGGTGGACATTTCTCAGGACACAAAACTGCATCAAAAGTCCTCCAGTGTGGCTTTAACTGGCCCAAAATTTTCAAGGATGCATAAGATCACTGTAAGGCATGTACCCATTGCCAAACCTTGGGCAACATGAGCCATCGAGACATGATGCCTCTACAACCGATCCTGGTATGTGAAATTTTTGACATTTGGGGGATCGATTTTATGGGACCCTTCCCTATCTCGGATGGCTTCGAATACATCTTACTCGCCGTTGACTATGTGTCCAAGTGGATAGAAGCCATTCCGACCTGAACCAATAATCATAAGGTTGTTATCAGATTCATTCATCAAAACATCTTCTCAAGGTTCGGGATTTCACGAGCAATAATTTCCGACGGAGGGACCTATTTCACAAACGCTCAGTTCAGGTCACTGATGACCAAATACGGGGTGTCGCATCGAATCTCTACTCCTTACCACCCCCAAACCAATGATCTAGCTGAGCTTTCAAACAGAGAGATCAAGAAAATCCTCGAGGTTACTGTTCAACCTGACAGGAAGGATTGGTCTTCTTGGCTTCCGGAAGCATTGTGGGCCTATAGGACCGCCCATAAGACCTAATTCGCTATGTCTCCCTTCAGACTAGTGTACGAAAAGGCATGTCTCCTCCCCGTCGAACTGGAGCATAAAGCCTATTGGGCTGTATGGAATTGCAACTTAGATCTTTCTAGGGCTGGAACCCATAGAAGGCTTCAAATAAGTGAGATTGATGAATTACGCCACGACGCATATGAGAACTCGCAAATTTACAAAGAATGGGTTAAATCTTTTCATGACAAACACATTTCTAGAAAGATCTTTCATCTTGGTCAAAAGGTTCTACTCTTTGATGCTCGACTCAAATTATTCCCAGGAAAGCTACGATCTAAGTGGATCGGACCCTACCTAGTCCGACAAATCTTTGGAAATGGAGACATTGAAATCAACCCACTCAGCCACGATTCCGAACCTTTTGTTGTGAACGGTCAGAGACTCAAACCGTTCATTGACATGACCAATACAAATTTGGCTGAGTCATCCTTTACCCTCCATTCCCCTTCAGCTCATTGTGCCCAGCCGATGGCGTAAAACTCAGCGTTTAACCGGAGGCAACCTGTCATTCTTTGAAAAACCCGAAACCTTTCCTGACATTTCTACGCGGAATTCATATTACACTTTAGGGTTCATCCATTAGAACAGCCGACTCCACCTCAGGTACCCCTACCCGAGATTAGAAATCATTCGCAATAGTCACTTCGACCCGTTCGCCCACCCAACACCTGTCCTAATGCATGAACTAAGCTAAAATCGAACCCACCTAATTTACAATGGGGACATTGCAAATCGTAGGCATGGGGGGGTATGAAAGTGCAAAATGTCAGGAAAACTCATCAAGAAAAGGTTTCAACCAAAAAAAAATCTTGAAAAAGAAAAAAAAAAACTATGGCGGGAGAGAAAATTTTTGGGCCATACAAAATGAGAGGAGGAAAATAGCAAAATGCCAAAAAAAAGAGCACAAAATGGAAAAAGAAAAAAGTGGTCATTAGTAAAAGATTAAGGGATTAACTGAAGTTCTAGACCAGATCAAGAAAAGAGAAAAATGAAAGAAAAGTGCTAAGGAGACATAAAAAGTGATTAGCAGGAACGCTGATCTTAGGCCTTTTGGGCTAGACTCTTAGGCTTAAAAGTTCAAGTACCCGCTAAAATCTGGATACAAGTTGATTTGGACGAGTCCCCAGCGTAGAGAATAGGAAATTCCCCTTGAAGACGCGTAACAACATATCGTCTCCTCTATGCTTGTCTCTTAGGATATTTAAATATCCTACCGGGGGTAAGTAAGCACTCTGCTGGTTCAGATACCATGGGCAGCATTATCACGAAATGACGATTGCCAGGGCCTAAATTCGACCATGGAACGCCATGTGCGGGATTATCTCGAAAGCCAGGGTTCTGGGGGTTGCCATGGGCGGTGCTATCACGAAGCATCGATTGCCAGGGACCCTTGAGGATTGATGATGGGGACGAGGAATCCAATACAGACCGTGTTGAGAAGCCAATCCGAAACTAGAAATAAAAAGAAAAGAGAGAGAAAGCTTTCCAAACAAATAAATCCTCTATCTCTCTCTTACAAAAATGCACTGCAAACTGAACCTAGGCTAAAAATGTCTCAAGCACGGGTGCTTTAACCCGGAGTACAACAAACCCTAGGATAGTTTCTGCGGGCTTTAAAAACCTTCGCGGAGGACTGAGGCTAAAGCGGGTTTGGTTCGGATTTTGGTTGGTACTTGAGTACCTCTAGACTTATTGTCGGCATTCTGACCTAATCACAAAAGAAAAAGAAAAGCACTTATCATAAATGGTGATAGACACTCAGGGTCTAGAATAGAAGTTAAAATCTTAAAATTTTGTTAAGGGACTAGCAAAAGCTAGGCATGGGGGTATGATGAGAGCCTCATCATGAGCCATAACTAGCTCATTTTGACCTAAGAAAGAGAATAAGAGCTCCTACATAACCTGGAGAAGGACCTAATTCAAGGAATAAGTGTTCTGACAAGAAAACATGAAATAATAGTTAAAACTGTAATTTTACCATTGCAGTACATAAACGGGATTTCTCAGAGGCAAAACAAAGGTCAAATGATCTGAATAAGATAAAAAGTGGGTTGGTTTAATCAGAACTGGGTAATTGTGCAGTTTAGGAATTAAATGACATTCTGTAACCCTAAAACAGACCCGCTTAATTCAACAAGGTTATGGTCAAGATAAAAATCAACTAAACCTTCCAAAATTCATAGAAAAATATCCCTTAGGATTTAGAGCCTTCAATTTGACCTTTGGAACCTATTTTGACCTAGATTAGGGTCTTAGCTCATTAATTGACCTAATTTGGGTTTTTATGCAAAAAGTCCAGTCAAACGTGGTCAAACCTAAAATCCAACTTCACCATTGGATTCCTTAGGTCCAAATTAGGTTTGTAACAAAATGTGAACCTAATGGGAGGTCATCTTGACCTACTTTGCAAAATAATACACCCAATTATATTTTGACCCCTATCTTTTGAAAACCATTGCATAGAACCCCCTAACTTCCTCACCACTCTTACAAATAGCTACCCTTGCCATTAATGGGGAGAAATCCTTCTCCGGCGAGGAATGGAGGGGAAATACTCCCTGATTCCACGGAGATCTCCTCCTAGATTTGGAAGGGAGATTCTCTAAGGAATTCCCTTCCATCTGAGCTCAATTGCAATCTCTGATTTGTATCCAATATCTCGTGCAAACGCATGAGAGATTTGGGTCTCCAACTACCCTCCTTCTCCAGTGAGGGGTCGGTGATAGAAGGCTTTCCCTCCAAGCACCAGAAGCTTGGCCAGCAACTATAAAAGGATCCCCGGTCCTTTGCGAATCCCTCAAGCTCGATTTGGCCGCAGACTCCCTCAAAATTCATCTCCCCTCTCTCCGGTCAAGTAGCCCGCAAGCTCCGATGATTTTTCCTCCTCCCTCTCATCACTCTGCTGCGATACCAGTGGTAGGGTTCACTTCGCCTCGTTCTTCCGCGTTGTGCCACACCAGCGCACACCTTCCTTTCCTCCACCTCGTCACCGCTATCTCCCTCTCAGGGCTGTCTTCTCTGCCTCCCCTTCGCTCCAAGTACCCCTGATAAGCTCCCCTTCTCCTACTCTCTTTTCCCTCATTCTATTTCTCAAAACACCCCTCGACTGCCACTGTCCACCCTCATCTTCCCCATCTCCGACCGACCTCCGGCGAGACGCACCCATCACTCCACACCTCCATAAGTCTCGTCACCAACCTCAACACCTCCGCCATTGACCGCTGAACACTTTCCACCCATTCACAGACCGCCACATGCGCTCCACGCTTCCACCGAACACACCCACTAACACGGTCACAGTCCGACCTAGGCACGCACGCCTAGGCTGGTCTGAGCCACGCCAACACCTGCCTCACCTTCGCCGTGACACGGCAAAGGCTCTCCTGTTGTCTGATAAAGCCGCAATGCTCCTTTTGTGTCGGGCAAGGTAGAGCTCCCATCTACCATTAACAAGCACAAGAGCTTGCTTGTTCTCCAACTTCAAGCCGCAAGCTTCAAAATTTAGGACCCCAGGCTACGCGAATTGAGGGCGCGAGTGAATCCAGTCTGATAGTGGGTGCCGCGAGACCTTCAGCTGCATTGATTGTGCGAAGACACTCTCCTGCAGGTGCCAGCAAAAGCGGGTGGGACTTTTAGTCCCACCTCGGTAAGTCTTGAGCTTTCTGAGTGGTTTAAGTTGATTTTATGTTTTACGCTATTTGCCTGGAGATCACTGGGGTGAGGTCCCTTGCCTCACTTATCACACCTCGTCCGTGAGATTTCACCTGCGGACCTGGCACCCAGACCCGACTAACCTATCCATGCACTCCTTGCGCACCACACCACGCCGGTGCGCCTGGACCCGAGTGCGCGACCGACCCGATAACCTAGCTCTAGGAGAGCGTACCGAAGAGAGATACTCAGAGAGAGAGAGACGCACGGGGAGCGTTGGGAATAGGTTTTGCTGTGTGGTGCTTGTACAGGAAGAGGAAGCTAAGAGAGGAAGAAGCGCAGCAAGAGATGGAAAGGAAGCAGGACTTGGCCGTAGCAATAGAAGGAAAAGAAGAAGAGAGATGCATTGTAGCAGAGGAGCGGCAGACTAAGGGAAGAAAAAGAAGGAAACTAAGGAAGACAAGAAGAAGAGGCCAGGACTTAGCTGCAGGAAGAGAATCGAGAAGAGAGAAAGCAAAGGAAGGAAAAAGAAGGGGAGCAAGAGCAGCTAAGGAAGAAAAGGAAAAGGAGAACAAGAAGCCATAGCCGTAGAGCAAAGCTAAAAAGAGAAGAGAAGATACTGAAGGAAACTATAGTCTGAATTTTTAAGACGTCTGATATAATATCAGACGTCCAATTCTTTTTGAGCATTTTCTCCACAACATTATTCCGCTATTTTTGTTGAACTAGTTATTGCTTCTTCTTCAAAGTTGTGTTCTCAAGTTTTGGAATACCCAAATTGCTCCCTGTGTTCGACCTCGGATACTTTGAGTTTCGAGTTATAAATTCTTATTTGTTTTCGCGGAGAGTTCATCTACATTACAATGAGATATCTGTTAAAACATGATCTAGCCACCTAAACTTGCAGCAGCAACAGCTGCAACCTTCGCCCGCACACCACAGCCACTAGTGCTCAGCAGCCTCGCGTCCTCGCCGCACGGCTCACGTGCTACAGAGCGCGCACCCGCGCGCGCCCGTGTGCACCCAGCTAACCTCCCATCCGCGCGCACAGCAGCAGGTGCGCCTTCTCCCCCACGCATGCGTGACCTCCGCGTGCTCCGCCAACACCTCCATGCGCTCACCCCTTTAGCGCCTCCATCACCCTCGCAGCTCCAATACCTGCGGCCGACGCATCTCCAGCAGTGCGTGCGACCTCATCACCCGCAGCAGCAGCCTCCGCGCCTCCTAGCAGCAATGTCGCCAGCATGCAGAGCACGCTGCATCCTCACCATCTTCACCGCACGCCCCTGCATGCCACCTGCAGCGTCGACCTGCAGCCTCTAGTAGCAGCAGCTGGAACGCCCAACAATGGCACCCACAGTCGTCTCCTCCTCGCCGCCGCCGCCTCTAGCCACTGTTGACCATGAGACCACCACGCCGAATAGCTCTCAGCCCACTCGACCTCCAGCTGCAGCCTCACCATTCATCTCTCCTTCCTCCACGCATGCGAGCAAGAAGAAGCCACTCCCCTGTTTTGCTACAGTGAGGAGGGTATTAGAATTTACGATTTCATGCCATTGCCAAACACTTATTTATGAGTTATTAATAATTTAATGTGTCATATTTATGAGCACATCCCTCTTATTATTGGTTTCTTGATAAAATCATTAATGAACATTCATTTTTGATATTAACAAGTTTAAATAGGCCACTGCCTCCCTGTGGATACGACTGGCTCCTAATTGAGTGGTTATTTTAATTGTTGATTAGTCGATTTTTCCACCACTTGCATGCTACAACAATATGTTATTTCATGTGCAAAACTTAATCGAAAGCGAAAAATCGACACGTCAAATAGAGCCGTTGCCAGGGAGGCAACAGGCTTGTTAGACTCGCATTTATCTATTTATTTGTTCACACATTATTTTTAAGGCATTTTTAACTCCGATTTTTTTGGTGCAAGGTACACATATCTTCTACATCTTGCCGTAGCAGCCTCAGAGATCAAGCGACCCTCAACACCATTCATTGGCCACACATTAGGAGCAACATAGCCACCGTGTGCACAACTGAGGTGGACCTTGAGCCACAATTCGGAAGAAAACATTTTTGAGAAAGCTACAAGCATCAACTCCTCCATTCCGAATAGATAGAATAGATAGTATATTAGATTAGTTTAGATTTAGTTTAGACTTCACATACATTTGGTTTGGGACCCTTGTTCTAGAGTACAGTTTTAGGGTTTTGTTCCCCGATTTTATTTTAGGCATGTGTTGGGTAATTTTTGGGAGTCTGTTCCCTTTTTCTTTAAATTTAGGTTTTTACCTTCTTTTGTGGATTGATTTTATTTTATTTTTCTTCTTGATTATGCATAAGTAGTTAAAAGAAAAAATGAGCTTCCTACTAGAAGCTGCCTGCCCCTAGGACGAACCATTCAGGTCTGTATGAGCAGCCTCTAGATTTATTGCTCTGCATTGCATGCATTCTCGCATTGTGATTGCTGGGAGCAAGGTACGCATTCTCTTACTTTGCATCTATATTCTGATCACACATTGCATTTTGGACTTAATTCCAAGACCACATAAGTTGTTGTGAAATGATTTAGCAAGTGGTCACATTTTCTAAAAAAGGACTAATCAATAGGAGGAACATATAAAACCCAAGGAGTTGATTTGAGACATTGTGCTGCGATTAAAAAATTTAAACTTTTTCGGTGTATGCACACTTATTTGATCCTTGCACCAAAGCACACATTTAGACACTCCTAGGTTTTTGAGCTGCTAGGAAAGAACTCTCCTATCATTGGATACCAAAGTGCTTGAAACTTAAGCTCAAAGGTTTTGTAACTTCAAGAAGGGGGATACCCTGTCACGGATTTTTGAAGGTAGTTAAGAAGCACTGTGAAAGCACAGCTTCAAAGGAAGGTTTAGGCCTACTTGCATCCCTTGATCTTCCGTCCTTAGAGTACTTTACCATTTGAACTTTAGGGCAGAGCACCAAAGTTCCAATTAGGTCTTTATTAAGGCATTTTGTAGGTCAACAATAGGCACTTAATTGTTTGGGCAATTTGTATTGTCATCTACAACTGGACTAAAATCTCCAAGGCCTTAATTGATTAAATACACAAAAGTCCTTTTGAATCATGTTTGTTTGTGTATGCTTGGTAGGTGATCTCTGAGGAGACAACTTGTGTTTAATTTAGAACCTGAAAGAATCCTTAGGAAAGCCAACCAAGAGAAAAGAGAGATGGCCGAGGAACGAGAGAATAGAATTGTGGAAAACCAACAGTCTTTGAGAGATTATTTTATCCCTACCAACCAACCTGGCCATACACTAAGAAGACCTGAGAGGGATAATCCATATGAAATCAAGAGTAGTACCATATCTCTGTTGCCCTCATTCTATGGTACTTCTAGGAAGGACCCCTACAGGCATCTGGAGGAATTCACCAAGGTCTGTTCCATGGTGAGATTGCAGGGTGTTACTGATGATGCCCAAATGCGAACCCTCTTTCCTTTCTCCCTCAAGGATAAGGCGAAGCATTGGTATCACACTCTAGATGGTAGAGTGGATACTTGGGATGCCTTGAAGGGTGAGTTTTTGAAAAAATACTTCCCCATGAGCAAGACTAATCACTACAGGAGGGAAATCATAGGTTTTTTCTCAACAGGATGGAGAACAATTTCATGATGCATGGGAACGCTTCAAAGATTTGTTACACTTATGTCCCCATCATCAGGTGCCAAGATGGCAACTTGTAGAAAGGTTCTACACTGGATTAAATGACAAGCACAGGTAAACAATGGATGGAGCCTGTGCAGGAACCTTTCTTACAAAAACTGAAGATGAGGCTTGGGATCTTTTTGAGACCTTGAGTGAAAATTCTATCCATTTAAATTCTACCTATTTGGATAGGAAACCCATTGTTATGCAGCGAAAGATTGAGGCAAATGAGGCTAGGGATGCCCAGAATTTGGCCTTCCAGATTCAATTGTTGAACCAAAACATGGAAAGGCTTATGACAAACCCTAGCCAACTCATGCCAAATACCTCTGCTTCCCAAGCTTCTGAATGCTCCATTTGCAATGGCAATACGCACGCTACTGTGGATTGTCATTTAGCCTCCCAATTCCCTGACCTTGTACAGGCGGACCTGAATGCTACCCAAGGGTTCCGACCCAGACCTCGTAATGACCCTTTTTCCAATACTTATAACGAGGGATGGAGGAACCACCCCAATTTTTCATGGAGACAAGGGAATGTCTGTAATTCAGGGAATTACAGACCCTAATCCTTTCAGACTCAATAGTATAATCAACCTCCTATGCCTTCCCAACCATCCAAGACTTCTGAGATGGTTGAGCTTAAAGCCATGCAAGAGAATCAAAGCATGATCATCCAATCTCATGACAAGGCAATCAATGAGATGAAATCACAAATTGGACACCTTGTCGAGGCCATGAGTAAAGGAGAGACTGGGAAGCTTCCCAGTTCATCTGAGGAGAACCCTAAAGGGAAAGGGATTATTTTTAGGGAGCAAGCCTAGGTGGTGAATATTCTGAGGAGTGGGAAAGAAATTTCCAAACCTGATGCTCCTATAGTCCCACCTTCTAAAAAACCATCCACACTGACTTTCGACCTCATTGGAGAAGAGTAGCCCAACTCTTCTCCATTTGAAATCACCTCACCTGAAGAGGTTGTCCCCGTTCCCCCTCTTACTCGACATGACAACCCTTCCACTCAGGGACCAAGAAAGCCCTTTCCAGAGCACTTATCTGACTCTGGGCAGACTTCTGCTGGCTCATCTGGAGCCAAAGATAGGACGAACGAAATAATGGAGACTTTCAAACAAGTGCAGATTAACCTGCCCTTGCTTGAAGCTATCAGGTAGATTTCATCCTATGCTCGGTTTCTTAAGGACCTATGCACGAAAAAGCGGCAATTAAGGAAACAGGCCCAATCAAAGGTTGTCCTGCCTGATTCTGTTAGCTCAATTATACAACATGGGATACCCCTGAAACTTAAGGACCTAGGAGCCCCATACATCTCAGTGGTCGTTGGCGACCTACAAATAGATAAGGCTCTGCTTGATTTGGGTGCAGGGGTAAACATCCTTCAGAGTTATATATATGAACAACTTAGAGGAGGCAATCTGAAGCCTTCCCCTATAATCCTCCAAGTTGCAGACCGTTCTTTGAAGACACCACGGGGCCTGCTAGAAGATGTCCTCAGGAGAGTGGAGGATTTCTTTTTCCCCGTTGACTTTCTAGTACTGGACACTGACCCTACCAACAAACCAAACAAGCCCTCTATCATCTTGGGCTGCCCTTTTCTTGCGACTTCTAATGCTTCAATTAATTGTCACACTGGGGCGTTAAAAATAGGCTTTGGGAATAGGAAAATTCGGTTGAATGTGTTTGATGCTTATATACAAGCTAGATTTGAGGATTGTTCCCAAGTTGAGGTGGTAGATGATCTGATTGAAGAGACAACTCCTGTAATTTTATGTGATGACCCCCTTCAGCATGTAATGCTAAATGAGCATTCCCATCTCTTGGAGGAATGTGAAGGGGATGTGCTAGAACTTGAGGAATTACTTGAAGTTTCTACTGAGTCTCTTTCCCCATCATGTCTGCCTAAGGTAGATCTCCTACTAGAGATGGGGACTTTTATTTTGAAACCCTCAACCATACAAGCCCCCGACCTTGAGCTGAAACCCCTCCCTGACTCTCTGAAGTATGTATTCCTTGGGCCAAATGATACACTTCCTGTAATCATCTCATCTGCACTATCTGAAGTGCAAGAGGGAGCTTTGTTAGACTGCTTATCAAGGCACAAGGAAGCCATAGCTTGGACGATTGCTAATATTAAGGGTATAGACTCTACGCTCTACATGCATCACATTTATACTGATGATTCCATCAAACCCTTTCGAGACATGCAGAGATGTCTTAACCCCAACATGAGGGAGGTGGTTAAAAAGGAGATTTTGAAGTGGTTGGATGTTGGGATCATTTATCCCATCATAGATAGCAAATGGGTTAGTTCAATCCATGTGGTACCAAAGAAGGCAGGCTTCACGGTAGAAACAAATGAAGAGGGTGAACAAGTGGTGACCAAACCCTCAATTGGTTGGAGGGTCTGCATTGACTACCGCAAACTGAACACCGCTACCCAGAAGGATCGCTTTTCCTCGCCCTTTATTGATCAGATCCTTGAGAGATTGGCAGGGAACAAGTATTTTTACTTTTTAGATGGATATTCTTGGTACAACCAGGTTGCAGTCTTCCTTGATGATCAAGATAAGACAACTTTCACTAGTCCTTACGACACTTTTGCATTCAGGTGTATGTCGTTTGGATTATGTAATGCCCCTGCAACTTTCCAGCGATGTATGATGTCCATTTTCTCGAACATGATTGACGAGTGCGTCGAGGTTTTTATGGATGACTTTTCCATTTACAGCTCATCTTTTGACCAGTGTCTCCTGCACTTAGAGAATGTGCTGAAGAGATGTAAGGAGACTGGTTTAGTTCTCAGCTGGGAGAAAAGCCATTTCATGGTACAGAAAGGCATTGTACTTAGGCATGTTGTGTCTAAAAGGGGGCTTGGAAGTAGATAAGGCTAAAGTTGATTCTATTTCCAAACTTCCATTGCCCACGAATGTCAAACAGATTAGATCCTTTCTGGGCCATGCAGGTTTTTATAGGCGATTCATTAAGAATTTCAGCAAAATTTCTAGGCCACTTTGCAACTTATTGGCGAAGGAATCTTCCTTCGATTTCGATTCAAAGTGTGCTGAGGCTTTTCATACTCTGAAGGAGGCCTTGACCTCAACACCTATTCTTCGAGCTCCTAACTGGACACTCCCATTTGAGCTGATGTGTGATGCTTTGAATTATGCAGTGGGAACCGTTCTTGGACAGAGGGTTGAGGGAAGACCACATGTGCTGCACTATGCTAGCAAGACTCTAACTGAACCACAGCAAAACTACACAGTCACTGAAAAGGAGTTACTTGCTGTAGTTTTTGCTTTGGAGAAGTTTAGGTCTTATCTTCTTGGATCCAAGGTGGTCATTTTTACTAATCATGCAGCAGTGAAACATCTCACTGCCAAGAAAGACTCTAAGCCACGTTTAATTAGATGGATTCTACTCCTTCAAGAGTTTGACTTGGATATTCGTGAAAAGAAAGGAGTGGAAAATGTAGTGGCTGACCACCTGTCTTGCCTTCCCCTTGATGACTCTCAATCTAGAGACATCTGCGAGACATTTCCCGATGAAACCCTTATGGCGGTAACACCGACTTCACTCTGGTATGTGGATACAGTTAATTACTTGGCTACTGGAGAAACCCCTGGCTCTTGGGATGTGTAAAAACGGAAGCAATTCATTTCCCAAGTTAGATTCTTTCATTGGGAAGGGCCAAAATTATTTCATATTGGACAAGACCAAGTTTGGAGACGTTGTGTGCCTAAAGAAGAGCAACAGAGTGTGTTGAGATTTTGCCATGAGCTTCATTGTGGAGGACACTTTGGTGCTAAAAAAATAGCTTTTAAGGTTCTCCAGTTCGATTTTTGGTGGCCTTCTTTATTTAAGGATTCCCATTACTTTGTTAACGCCTGTCTCAGATGTTAATGGACTGGAACGATTGGGAAGCAGAATGAGATGCCCCAACACCCTATCCAACCTATGGAAATTTTTGATGTTTGGGGGATAGACTTCATGGGTCCCTTCCCTTCGTCCCATGGATTCGAATATATCTTGGCGGCAGTGGATTACATCTCCAAGTGGATAGAGGCCATTCCTACGCACACAAATGACCACTCTATGATTTTGAAATTTGTGAAGGCCAATATCATATCTCGCTTTGGCTGCCCCAAGATGATTATAAGTGATGGGGGACCTCATTTCCGGAACCATCACTTCAGTTGACTACTCAGGAGTCTGGGAGTAACTCACAAGATTGCTACCTCTTATCACCCTCAGACAAGTGGCCAGGTTGAAGTGTCAAATAAGGAGCTCAAGAACATTTTAGAAAAGATTGTTAGGCCAGATAAGAAGAACTGGTCCCAAAAGCTCGATGACGCTTTATGGGCTTATCGAACGGCCTACAAAACCACTTTGGGTATGTCTCCCTTCCGGATTGTGTACGGGAAAGCATGCCACTTACCCATTGAACTTCAACATAGGGCACTTTGGGCTATCCAAAGTGTTAACATGGATTTAGAGCAAGCTGGTAAAGCACGTTTACTGGAGTTGACTGAGCTTGAAGAGCTGAGGAATGAAGCTTATGACACCTCCCAAGCTTATAAAGAGAGAACTACGGTCTTGCATGATAAATATATCCTTAGAAAGACCTTTGAGCCCAACCAACAAGTCTGACTTTTCAATTCCAGACTTAAGTTGTTTATAAGAAAATTGAAATCACGTTGGGATGGATCTTATATTATCACCAAAGTATTTCTGCATGGGGCTGTGGAGATCAGGAACCCTTCTTCTTCAGCACCACCCTTTACCATCAACGGTCAATGATTAAAACCTTACGTTACTTTGGATGGCCATCTGGTTGCAAGATCACTCACGAGGAGCCTTAGATCCTTTCTCTTCCGCCTCAGGTGACATCTTCCCTTGACCATTTTATTTTCAATGAGGACATTGTTTGAAAAGGCATGGGGGGGATAGGACCTGAGACATCTGTACATAGCATCTATACATAGTGCATTCATGAATTTAGTTTGAATATTCTGCATTGCAAACATTTGTTAAAAAAAAAAAACATTATTGAGCTCAACTGGCTGGGCCCTGCATTCTTAGGCAGACCAGAACTTTAGGTTAGATTATGTTGACTCTGGGTGTCTGACTTTAGAAGCTAGGTTAAAGTACTAACTTTAGACCTTTAGGGTCCTTTGTGGACTTAAAAACTCAAGTAGGAGTTAAGTTGTAGACCATTCCTCGAGAGGTTGAGGAAGGAAAGCTAGGGATTGAGTTAAAGGCTGGGTAGTACCTGGTGTCTTTTTCTACCTTTTGGTTTACGGGTCCTTGTAACCAAAACATCCAAAATTCACACACTTGATCATGTGTAAATAGTGATCACCCTAATTCCTTTCTTGGAGAAAAAATTTGGTTCTCTTAGTTCTGACTTAGGAGAAGCTTGAAAACACAAGTTGATTGGAAGAGTTCCTACCGCAGGAGAGGTGGAGTACATACTCACCTTAACGATGTGATGATAACATGTCACCTCCTTGACACCTGTCTCTTAGGATATCCATCCTACTAGGGGCATGTAAGTGCATTGTGCGGTTCATGTACCATGCGCGGCCCTATCTTGAAGTGCCGATTGCCACAAGCCTGAATTCGCTTTAGAAATCCATGGGCGATACTATCTCAAAGTGTCGATTGGCAGGAGTTCTTGGGGTCGCTATAGGCGGTGCTATCTCGAAGCATCGAAAGCCAGGCACCCTTCGAGGTTTGGTGATGGGGACAATGAATCCGACACAGACCGAGCTGATAGCTTATTCAAGGTTAAACTTAGAGGAATTAAACAAAAAAAAATTATATTTAAAAAAAAAGTCTCTTTCTTACTCTCTTTCCTAGTTGGCAATCAAACCAACCTCAAATAACTCAGACCAATGCACATGCACGGATGCTTTAATCTCTAGGACCAAGAAACCCTAGGGTAGAGTTAGAAATCAGAGAAACCTGTGCCTGCAACTCATCTTTAGCTGACCTAGTCTGTAACTTAGCAATCACTTGGGAACCTTAGGTCTAAATTCTGAACTTAACACGTTCTAAAGGAAGACCGATTGGGTTGCTAGTCCACTTGAAGAGTTAGGTTATTGCTTGAATTTGCTAGGAACTAGCAAAAACTAGGCATGGGAGCATTTGATGAGCCCAAATTTGTGGGCTAAGTATGTATTTTAATACTTAGACATTAAGTTAACATGTACATTTATATAGCATACATTAATATATAAATAGGATAACATTAAATCTCATGCATTACGTGCATTGATAATATCATTTAGAATATCATGAATTGAAATAAGTTGCATTATAATTAGTGTTTAACATAGAAGTTAAGGGTTTGTACATAAATAACCCCTCATTTCGTTATTTTATTTATTTCTTTCTTCTCCAACGGATGCATGTAGGAGAGTTAGCGCCAGCGACAATTGTGGATCCCTACACCCCATGATATCGTCGCTTCACCAACGTTCACCTGTGTGCCTCCTCTTGCAGCATAAAAGAAGACAACCGCATCATCAGAAGGGGCCACCACCATTCCGATCCACCATTGCGCAGAGCGTTAGAGCTTTTCCATTCCACCACCACCGGCCTCTTATCGCGAGCGCAAGTCCACACCATCACGGGTAGGCGGGGTGATAGATCGTCGCACCATCAGTGGCTTGTGCAGCTTACCGCGAGCATGTGCCTGAAGGCCACACAACCACCTTCAGTTCCTCACCCCCGCACCAGTTAAGACATCTGGGAATGATCCCAGACGTCTGACCTCCCATATCTTCTTCCGTCTTCTTCTTATTTCTTGCTCGATTTCCCCTCCACTTCAACAAAACCCATCACCATCCACACCAGCAGCAGCTACCACCTATGGCCGAGCCCACCACACACCCATGCGACCAGCGCGCCTTCGGCCAACACGCTTGTAGCATGTAGCAGCAGCTGCTGTAACCTCCACCCGCGCACCACAGCCACCAACGCTCAGCAACCGCGTGCCCTCACCGCATGGCCCGCGTGCTACAGAGCACACACCCGCACGCACCCAGCTCGCCTCCCCTTCTCACACACAACAACAGGTGTGCCTTCTCCCCTACGCACGCGTGACCTGCGCGCGCTCTGCCAGCACCTCCACGCGCTTGCCCCTTCAGCGCCTCCGTCACCCCCGCAACTCCAGCACCTGTGACCAGCGCACCTCCAGCAGTGCGTGCGGCCTCATCGCCTGTAGCAGCAACCTCCGTGCCTCCTAGTAGCAATGCCGCCAGCGTGCAGAGCACGCTGCATCCTCTCCATCTTTACCTGTCACGACCTGGTCCTAGATGCCTACAGGATCTAAGACTGGATCGCTTCGATTAATCCCAAGACCCAGTCGTCCAACAAGAAATAACCAAGTAACATTCAACAAACCACAATCACACAAGTACAGTAGCTAAGCAGAAAGAACTTTACAACAGGGGGGAAAAGGAATAGTAATATTATGTCATATTACAGCCATCACAACAAAACGAGTATGTATAGTAGAAGACAAAGCTATAGAAACTCACTACCAAATAGTAGAACAAAAATTAGGCTCGACTAGGCCGAGTGTCCTCAGCAACTGGTGGCTCGGGCTGCTCAAATCCCTGACCTGTACAGAATTTATTTAACTAGAGTCAGCTAACGCTGAGTAGAGTGGTGGCTAAGAAGTAACATGCATTTAACAAGTAGTTAACATAAAATTTTCCATTTTCCAATTATATTATACATGTGGGTACGTAGAGATCTCTAATTAGGATTTGTTAATTAATCTTCTTGTTCCCTATAGGAACGATTTTGCTTGCAACTTCCCGTGACATAGGATGCCCACGTAGCACTCTCCTGGCTGGGGAAGTCCCACCGTGGTAGTCCAATACCCGGTCTACCACCCCGAGGTCACGGTCGTGACGTAGCGATGACTACGGCACATGTGATAAGCTCGCGGGTAGCTACCCCACACTAACACGCGGTAAGTCGTTTCCGCTAGCGGGTACGCCTCAATGTACAGTGCAGAACAGTATAAGGCCTTGCCCTCTCAAAACAGAATAGGGGTCTTCCCCCTCAGGGGTCTCACCCCTCCTCAGTCCACGTGCCCTCATCCGACTATCCCGGTTTGCCCAATGGGCTAACGAGAGTTGGTGTAGGGTGGCCATACCTAGCCCCGGGCCCCATGGGGCGGATAGCTCCCCCCTACACTAAGTAGCTCACCTCGATACCACGTACACAAGGGCCAGTAAGAGTTGTCGTAGAGTGGCCAAACCCACCTCGGGTCCCAACCCAAGGGCGGCAAGCTCCCCTCTACACTACAAGGGATAGTTACTCTCTTCGGTACCACGTACACGAAGGTCAGCTTACCTCCCTTAATAGCTGCCCATGGGTAGCAAATTTTCAGAACCATCCGGTTCTCTGTATTACGGTGTTCTTGTTTACATTCCCCGTGAGGTTCGTACAGGAGTTTCTTTTTCACATCCGGGTTGGAATGTACGGAACAAACAGTTCAATTTCCATTTTATCACAGTAAGGGTCCATTTTAGATAAAAATAGGCAGCTTTTGATTACTCAATTATTCACATGTAGTTTCCTCTAACCCTAGTGTTCATGCCAAGACCGAGGGTTCAAGAATTTATTCACGAGTATACGTTTATTTCTTCCTAGGGTTCATCCCAAGTCCTAGGATTACTTACTTGCATGTATTAAATTAGAGATTTAAGGTTGTAACCACTCTACCTGGGTAACCAGGTGGAATGGGGGCTCGCACAGTGGCTCCCGATGTCTCCGCAGGTCCCATACACTCGACGAACTGAAGACCTAATACATGAATTGATGGGCCAAAAGGTTCAGAATGATATAGGCAAGGTATCATTATACAGAGAAACTCGTACGGAAATAGAGACGATTTGTTTGCGGAAAAGCGATAATAATAGGGCCTTGCACGACCCAAAAACATGCTGTCAGACGAAAATCAGACGTCTGGGAAAGGTCCAAGACGTCTTAAAACAGTTCTCAGGGATACCTCTCTCGATATTCTGCTATCAGACTTCAGGAACTCAATGCTGACGTCCAAGGACTCCATCAGACGTCTGGGGGTGCTCTCGAACGTCTGAAACTGCCTCGGCTACGCTCTCGCCTTCTGACACATACACGTACGCTGTCAGGACTTGTCAGAGAGAAAAAGTATGGAAAGTAGGTCTCTACCAGACGTCTTGCTCTACCTTCAGACGTCTGGTAAGACATCTGGGTGTCCCTCTGGTCGTCTGATTCCGCAGAAAATGACTTATGCGGAACCGGTCTAGTTCCCCTCGCCTGCAGGCGCTGCAGCAGAACGGCGCTGCACCCTTCGCTCTCGCGCTTCCTCTCGCTCGGCCTCCCCGCTCTTCACTCGCTCTCGCCCTCGCTCTGCTCTCGGCTAAGGGGTGGGCAACGAAGAGGAGGGGGAGAGGCTTATAAAGGGAGAAGAGGTGAGGGGGGCGGGATGGCGAAGCATGGCGCGGAGTGGCGTCGCAGGAGGAGGTGTAGTGAGGCACGGTGAGGGAGGGAGTATGGCGTACGTACGGTCCACGCCGAAAAGCATTTTCAGACATCTGGTGAACATCCCAGACGTCCGGACAGACGTCTGGTGAACATCCCATACGTCTTAAATGACCAAAGGGTGGTGGGTCGTTTCATTACCGCACGCCCTTGCGCGCTACCTGCAGCATCGGTCTGCGGCATCCAGCAGCAACAACTGCAATGCCCAATGGTGGCACCCACAACCATCTCCTCACCGCTGCCACCTTCGGCGACTGTTGGCCACGAGACCACCACATCGAATAGCTCTCGGCTCACTTGACCTTTGGCTGTAGCCTCGCCATTCAGCTCTCCTTCCTCCGCGCATGCGAGCAAGAAGAAGCCACTCCCCTGTTTTGCTACAGTGAAGAGGGTATTAGAATTTATGATTTCATGCCATTGCAAAACACTTATTTATGAGTTATTAATAATTTAATTGTCATATTTATGAGCACATCCCTCTTATTTCTCATAAAGACTATTTTAGAATGATCTCTTATTGGTTTCTTGATTTAAAGGCGGATTTGGCTTGATTTCTTGATAAAATCAATAGTGAACATTCATTTTTTATATTAATGAGTTTAAATAGGCCACTGCCTCCATGTGGATACGACCCGCTCCTAATTGAGTGGTTATTTTAATTGTTGATTAGTTGATTTTTCCACCACTTGCATACTATAACAACGCGTTATTTCATCTACGAAACTTAATCGAAAGCGGAAAATTGACACGTCACCAACCATCCGCACCTGGCCGCACCCCTCCGCTCAACTCCTGAAGGCTCTTGTGACGAGAGATCTCAATTGTTGGATGAAGATCCAACGACCAAGATAGAATGAGCATGAAACCATCCGCGTGCCTCAAACACGGACACAGCGCGTTGGGCGAAGGCGCTTCCGCGGAGTTAGGGTTGCAGGTTCGAGCCCTCGCGCGCCTCAAATCAAGGCGTGGGCATAGGAGTGGCTCGATTTGACTGTTGGATGAAGCGTGGGCATAGGAGTGGCTCGATTCGACTGTTGGATGGGCGAGGATCGCGCATGCGTGCAATGTCGTGAGATCCAACGTGCCATCGCACGCACAGGCACGCGATGAAGCGTGGGCACGATGCATTTAAGCCATCTAATCTCGTGATCGGACGGCTGAGATCGCGAGATCGTGGCTTATGCATTGAGCCTGAGGAGGCGGGGAGGCGCATGCACGTCACCCAAGTTCAGGGCTTTAGTGAAGAATAAATCCGTCACTAAAGGCCCTACATTAATGTTTTAAAGTTAAAAATGACCTATTTGCCCCCAACCTCTACACCTATAAAAAGGCCTACTCCCCCCACATATTAAGCATCCATTCCTTCACCTCTCTCCCTCTCTAAAGCTCTAAAGAAGCTTGTCCCAAACCAGGGATGCTCCTTTAGAGTTAAAATCAAAGTTTTTCTTGTCCCCATTCCGGAAGTGGATCTCGCAACGACGATGCTCTGCCTCACCCCTGGTTCTTCTTGCTTCATTCTCTGTCTTCCGTCTTCTAAGCATCGCCCTATCTGGCTCGTCCTCCAAGCAGCTGTCAAGGAGGATAACTTCTCTTCACCTTCTTTTTACCGCTTTCTAGAGTAGATTTACCGTTTTCTAGTTGTAATCTTTCCAACTTTCTAGTGTAATGATTAGTTGTAATGAACATCACTTGATGATTGTGAAATCCATGTTTATTCTATCTCTATTTTGTTTTTATTTGTAATATTCTCTCTCTCCTCTATTCATTATTCTTTAAGTAGATAGCTAGTTTAGATTCAATTCGACTAGCTAATCTGTTTCATGACAAATAAAACAAATGTGATTTTTAATCAGACGTCCACCTCCCTGTGTTCAACTTGAAATTCTTTTTGAGTTTCGGTAAAATTTATCTGTTGACGATTTTTCTCGCAAATCGTACTACAATAATGAGTTTTCAAAACTCAAATCCATTTACGACGATTTTCCGCTTCAACATAAGTGCATAGTTTAAGGCATTACATAATATTATAGTTAAGTGTAGATAAGTAAATAGTATATAAATATAAGTAATACTTAGTCTATTATTTTGTCTTGTCTTCGTTTAGAGTTTTTTTTAAGACAAGATTTGTGTACATAAACCTTCTTTTTTATTTGACTCATTTGTATATAGTTTAAGTTATATTTGGTTTTAATGCCTTTATAGTGTAAATATTTTTAAGGCATTAAAGTGCTGATATTCATTCTTTTGTAAATAACTAACTAAAATTAATTTAATTTTTTACTCTTTTACTTCTAACTAATTTTTTTGTAAATAAACTTAACATTTTTGGAATAAAAGATAATTTTAGATATTAGAGAGTAATGTATATCAATAGCTGTTTCCTAGTGAATGATTTGGAATAAAGCCAGTATAAATTGTATATAAATAAATGATATTCATCTGGATTGCGACTCTATATTACTATAACGATAATTAATCCTAATTAACTTGCTATCCAGATAGCTCCATCAATGTTTCAAATCATTGAAGCATTGATGATCTTAAGCAGGTAAAGTAAAAAAAATGATCTCATATGAAGAGATTCAAGAAATCATGTGAGGTTTTATTTGTCAAGAGGAAGAAGAAGAATTCAACAAATGGTGCATCATCTTTGGGGACCTCATTCACAAGTGGACCTTCATAATTTTTTTTAAATGTACTCATTTGTGTATATAAAAATAGTTTCCTTTTTGTATATCCGTTGTTTTTTTATTTTGTGTAGCATTTATTATTAGGGACATTTAATAATTTTTTAATGGTATCTTTTAATGAATTTGTTGGTTTCAGTGAATATCATTGGTGATATATACTTGAAATGCGTAGGTGCTTTTTGGTTTCTTTATCATTAATATTCAAATTTGGATCAGTGATATTGAAATATCACTAATAATATTTAAATTTGTGTCGGTGATATTTTAATATCATTGGTTATACTAGAAACCTATACCTTTCTTTTGATTCTCCCTAAAATATCATCAGTGAAATGCATCAGTGCATTTTTGTTTCTACATCATTGATATTCAAAATTACACTGGTGATACTTGAAACTTGTAGCTTCTTTTCTATTTTCCCAAAATACCATTGATATCTCAGATACCATCGATGAGATATAAATGCATCGATACTTTTCAATTTTTCATCAGAGATATTCAAATAAGCATCGATAGTATTTAAAAACTTTTAATCTCTTTTTTTGCTTCTCTTTAAATATCACCAGAGATATTTGCAATCTCTAGATTCCTTTTGTTTTCCGTAAATATCACCAATGCATTATGATTTTGGATCTTTTATATTCTTAATTCTATTTTTGCACTTTTATTAAAAACACATTTCACATGCATTGATATACCAACCTTCATATACATATTTCATGGAGCTATATATTACAAAATTGGAAATAAATATGAGGCTTGCATCCAATCTTAAGCATCAATATCGTAGAATAAAAAGGATTAGATGATTTCCTAGATGATTTACCATCCCTTGAACATATAAGCTTTCATCTACATAGTCAAGCTTTTTCAACCTTATTATAATTTGTACCGTTAAGAGAATACTTAAAGACATTATGATGAGTAAAGGTTTGACAATAAGAAAAATATTCTCAAATGAATCAAATTCCCTTCTAAGTTAAATATTCTTATCAACAACATCAACACCTAATCAAAAGTAACTTATGTCATGAAACAAACGCATACATATACAATAATATTACAAAAAATTTACATTAAAACATAGCTAACACATATCATCAGTGAGAAATAAAAATATACTAGTGATATTTGTAAATAAAGAACTTAATTGAATCAGATATCACTGGTGTAAATTGAAATGCAATGGTAATATTTATAAAAAGATAATAATTAGATAAAAATAATATCATTGTAAATAATTTTAATATTTGTAAATAAAGTATAATCACATCAAATATCATTGATGAAAAATAAAATACACCATTGAATTCAAAGTAAAAGATAAAAATAAAGAAAATTATCAATCATATTTTCCCAAATATGAGAGTACGATGTTTCTTAGAATAAATATGCAAGATATAACTAATGATTTTTACCAAAATCTACATAGAATGGTGTGTTTAGTGATGTACACGATTTCACTTGAAATGTTTGCCCACATCAGAGAAATTAAATACTTTTTTAGCACAACACCTATATCACTTGTGATTTTCGTCCAAATTCGAGAGTAAAGTTCCTTCTGGTTCGAATCATTGGTGATACGCATAATATCACCGATGACAAATCAAAGAATGTGTTTAGTCTTGGAGGAGGTTAATTGTGCACCCGTAGTATCAGTGATGGGTGCGGTGAGTAGTTGTTGGGGTTACCGATTCGGAGAAGTCAAAGGAGTGCACATTTATTGGAGGTGTGGCAAGTGAGTGGCATTTTTTATATTGGTGGTGGAGCTCACCTAATTCTAATAGGAATGTTCGTTTGTGCACGCGTTATATTGCGGTGGGACTCACTCCCCTCTTGCATGCATTGCATTATGAGTTGTAAAATACTTTTATTAACCTATATCCTAAAATAAACATGCATGTTACACTTAGATTACATATCGTAATCAATTTTGAATTATTACATTTCTCCACGTATATACAGATATATCACCGTTATATATACATGACATTATTGTTTTTTATGACTTAAGAATTGATTTGTGTTTATATATACAATTATATAACATATCAAAATATTCATCCTTTTGCTGTTGACTTGTTGGGGAAAGGGGAGCCCCCACTGGGGACAATTCGTGGGAGACTCCGAGGGTTCTCTCCTTCCTCAGCTGCCTCAACCCTTCTGCAAGAGCTCCTTTTTGGAGGTGGAAAACAACAGGGTCAACATGAGAGCAACCATTGGGAATGGCTCCTCCAGCATTGGTACGCATTTATGTATATGGTGATCTCTTTCTCCCTGCCCTTCGAAGGGATACGCAGACTACTTTTTTTTGCATTTTTGCTGACAATAGTTTTGTTTGCTTTTAACTCTTGTTCTGAAGCACCTGAACTCTTCTCTGCTCTGTCGGTGGTCTCTGACGTGGAATGGAGCTCGGGGGTCGAGTGGTTCAGACATGGGCTGGTCAGCTTCAGGGTGGTGGTGCTCGCTCCGTTGCTGAGGGGGTTGGTGTTGCTGTGCATGGTCATGTCTGTGATGCTGATAACGGAGAAGCTCTTCATGGGGGTGGTGAGTCTCTACGTGAGGTTGACCAAAAGGAAGCCCGAGAGGGTCTACAAGTGGGAGCCCATGAGTGGAGGAGACAAGGAGAGTGGGAGCTTGGACTACCCAATGGTGCTGGTTCAGGTCCCCATGTACAACGAGAAGGAGGTGAGATGTTACTATCTATATAGATAGATGGTTATCTGCCCAATTCCCACCCTGCTTCCTCCCTCTCATTTCCCCCATCCCCGCACTGCTGATGAGTTGGGCCCCTCCTGTGTTGGTGAATGCAGGTGTATCAGCTCTCCATTGGAGCTGCTTGCAACCTCTTGTGGCCCGCCGATCGTATCGTGATCCAGGTGCTGGATGATTCTACTGACCCTGCTATCAAGGTCGGTGAATGAGTTCTCTTTCTTCGTAATGCTTTTCGCTTCATTTGCTCCTACCAAGTTTAGTACATACCGAGTTAGACTTTTAGGTCCCGGTTCGCAACGGGGTTGACACAGATCAAGGGTTATTTCAATTTTTTTTCAAATTTTTACTATTATTTCAACGTAACTTTTTATATAATAATTTTAGATCATTTTCACTCATTTTTATCATTAAAAATATTTATTATATTTTTTACTATCACTTTTAATATTAAATAAATATCTACTAATATTTTCACTTTCACTTATACTATTAAATAAATATCCACTAACATTATATCAATATACCAATCATTTTAATCATATACTTAACTATATCCTTATTCCACCATCCAAACAAATATCATTTTCACTTATTCCATTTTAACCTCCCTTAATCCCATTACCAAACATAACCTTAAGATTTTGTTTAGATATATAGTAAGTGGATGATATAATTGACGTGTCATGGATAAAATGGACCGTAAGATGAATAATAATGAGATTATATTTCTATTGGGTTACAATATGTACAAAGATAATGCAAGTGATAGTTATATGATGGTCGATACAGTAAATATTGTCAACATGAGTAGTTACGTAAAATTATACAAAAATCTATTAATGTGTAATAATTTTTTGTTATCTTACCAATTATCTTATCCACATGAGATAAAATCTACCTCGCAAGTATTTCGATCGGTTCCCTTTGATTAATGTAAATGCAATTCGAAGAATCAATGGGGCTTGAGATCGGACCCCGATGGTTGCGCTCGTTTAGTGGATGTTGGCATTAATTGCTTTAGGGTACAATATATACAAACATTTCGGTAAAGGCGGCTGTTGGCTGGAGTCCGTTAGACGTGGCCAAGGTGCTCCTCCGTTTTAGTCGGTATACCGTACAGAATCAAGCAATAAGCTTATGCATTTTTGATGGGTACTCTTGCAATTAAACCCTGGGGAATTGAGTATGACTTCTTTGGCTACTTAAATAAAATTAAGTAATACCAACCTGTTGCCTGGCCAGAGCTTACTTGACGTCATCAAGAATGACAAGAAATTTTCTGGTTCATACTACTGGTCGAGAATATTACGGCGATTTGAGAACTATGATTTCCTTATCATCAGAAAGTCGACGTGTATCCAAGAAAAGAAAGAACATGTATAACTGGAGCTCACCATTACAAGCCATTTTATTAATATGCTTCGCCAGTTTTCCGAAGACTATATATATATATATATATATCTTTTGATCATAGTGTTTAAAAATAATTATTGCATAAATAAGCATTACCCGGTAATTAATGGATAAAGATGGCACCATCAAAAATAAAATTATCAAATTAAATAAATGAACTTGGTATTGTAATATAACAATATTAATGGAAAGTTGCTAAAAAAATATATATAAAAGTTGTTTGAAATATAAAATTTTTTAAAAGGAATGATGTAGGTATAGCTAATCTATTCGTACATTTTATAAATATATAAAGAATTAATTGTTAATTCCATAATGTTGTTAATACATAAAATTATTAGTACATAAAATTATATATGGAGCATATTAATTAAGTATGTTGAATGTTTTAAAAGAAATTAGAAAGATTCTAAAAATATTTATGTTGAATGGTTCAAAATAAGAAGGGAAGTGTGTTAAAAAAAAAAAGAGATGTAATAAAAAAAGTTAAGCATAACAAAAATTAGATGCGTTTATAATGGAGAAGTTCTGTGATCGCAACAAATGAGACGTGTTAATAGAATGCATGATGTAACAATCAAAATATTTTTTAAAATTTTATTATTGAGCATTAATTTATGTTATATAAAAAAAATTATAATATAAATGTGTCAATATTTTAACATGCACAAGAGTTTATTGGTTATCACTATTATCATTCATTACAAAAAATATCACATATGATTTTGTAATGTAAAGATATCATTGTATTACAAATCATTAGATATTAATTTTGTCTTGTGCATCATTCTATAAAATTATAACTCAATTTCTTTTGTATGTGATATTGTAACGCATTAGACATTGGATATGAATGTTATAATATAAATTTTCAAAATAAATGTTTACTTGATATATTGTAATACATAACCAACTTAAAATTGTAATATGTATATATGTAACCAAATTAAATCCATAATACAAAACATAACAAGAAAGTTGTAATATTATAATAAGTTCTAGATATTATGAATTGTAATAGAGTCAACATATATAATAAGGTAAAAAGTTTTGTGACATAATTTTGCAATACAAAAAAGTAACATGAGTTCTTGAATATAACGTGTTACAATGTGTGACATAAGTTGTTGAATAAAAAAGTATGAAAACTTCTCTACTTATTTCCAAAAAATATTTCATAAATGACTTAATTATCCATAAATTATAAAATTAATGTAATTATAAAATTTCATAAATAATCGGTGATTTTGAGCACATAACTTAAAATCATCAACTAATTAAGTTAGTGGTTTCATCACATAATCCCACGATTATAGCACTAGCTTATTAGGGCACTAATGAGTGTTGTGCTCAATGAATATTTTTCTTATACATGTATACTGAGCCAAGCTCCAAGGATTCTTTCAATTAGTCAAGAAAACGAGCAATAACAGTTAGGGGAAGGTATTACACCATCTCCCTACTTGGCCCCCCTTATTACGGCAAGTTGGAAGTTCACGTGTAAGCTGCACTTCTTCTCTGGGAACATAATACAAGTGTAAATTGCTAGACGCATTGAGGATCTTTTTACAACTTTCAATCTAACGTCGTTTCCTCCAAACCAAATCATGTTCACCCTCAATCATTCAGACTGCATTAAGACAATCACTAACTATGTTGATTTTGTAGCAAGTCCTCTTCCATCTTCAATCCATATTATATAGCTGCTAGTTCAGCCTCCTGAGGGGAATTAGCGACAACTTTCTCTGCTTGTGCTTGAGAAAACAAATTCTCAGTGATTAAATACATGTACACCACTGCAATCGCTGCCTATCCATTTTTGAAGGCAGCATCAACCTGAATGAGCAGATCTATTATGGGCATTACGTGGATTTTCATGTGGTTGTGTGGTTTTGTTTCATGTCCTCATCTCTGGTTTTGTCACAACGATTTTCCACAACATCTGAATAGTGTTGGGCTTACCGCTTCTATGTTTAGACTCACATGTTGCCAAGCATATGTGACGTAGAATGGAGCAGGCCATGTTGAAAACTTGTTCATTGGATCTCCTATCTTCAAACAGAAATTTCAAAGAATCTGCTTTGACCATACTGGTTCTAATTCCCATACCAAACTAGAGCACCCTCACCAAGTCGCATTCCATGAGCAAGTGCCTCCTTGTCTCTCAATGATTGAGACAAAGAGGGCAGTGTTCATGATAATCTGGGATTCTAGAAGCCAATACTTCAACTAGGGGGAGACAGTTTGCAATAAGCTTCCACATGAAAAGTTTGACCCTCGGAGTGAGAGCTTTGTTTTTCCGAAGTTGGACCGTTGGAGTGAGAGTTTTGTTTTCCCAAATTATGGAACAATATTCCTTTTTTAACTGCTATACACATGGATTGAGATGTGTAGAGTTCACAGTAAATTTTCCTTTTGGACCTGGTGACCAAACTATCTTACCTTTTTCAGATCTTTCAAATTGTGTACTCAGCATTTCCAACTTATCTTCTTCATTTAAAAACACTTCTAAAACAAGCATATTCCACTGTTATCATGAATGTATTGATATTCTTGCAATCTTTCGTACCCAAGCATCTCTCGAAATATTAATTTATCTTTCATCCCCCACTATCCAATGAGAGTTGGCAGACGGCATTTCTTTTAAACTCCATAACTCTGACCACAATTTAAAAGTGGAGGCTTTTCTCTATGCATTCCGGATAATTTCGTGCTCAAAATTTTTTGCCAGCATCATAGATCTCGCCAATTCTCCTTCACCCATGACAATTCGCCAAAGTTGCTTGGGAGCAATTTCTGAAGACCATATTGAGTTGTACGAAAATGTGGGATCAGGTGATTGGTATCTGCCTTCTGGCAATTTGAGTTCGTGTGAGGATTTTCTTTCTTTCTTTCTTTTTTGTTTTTTGACTTTTTCTGAAACTCGTAAACAGTTGTTTGGTAATTTACGAGTTTATGATACCTTCGTGCGTCCAGAAGCTAAAAGTCATCGCTGTCACGTTCACACTTCTATACATATATCGACCGAATCTATGCGTGGTTTGACATAAATAAAAAGTATATTTGCACAACTGAAGCGCAACGATCATTGAAAACCTTTATCAATACTTGCATAAACATCGGGATTCCAAACTGCAGTTGTCAGACTTCTCGGAAAAAAATTCTACATTTGTCAGTTGTGGTCCATAGGCATCCAAACGTGGTCTCAACTGTACTATTCCTTCTTTCGGGTGTGGCACTATCCTCCCCTTGCCAATCAAAGATCGTTCATGAAATAAATCATGGGGAAGGGGGGTACCCATAACAATTCTTGCCATGTGGTCATGTCAGAATATGGACTTATTCATCCAATTACCGTAGGTTGGATTTACCCTCGTACATATCTAATGCCAAATTAAGTTGCCTCTACCTTCCTCGTGATTTGATGGGACAAACATGTGGGAACATGCATCCCCGAAGAAAATGCCATTCTTCACGTGTGACTTCTGTAACCACTTCTCACGCATGGTGAAGATCCAGCCGCTTCTAATATTGCTCTCATTTAATTATTGTTCCGCTTTGCAGGAACTGGTGAAGAAGGAATGTGATAAGTGGGCAGAGAAGGGGCTGAACATAAGGTATGAGACCAGATCTAACAGGACCGGGTACAAGGCGGGGGCGCTTGCCATAGGGATGGAATATTCCTATGTGGTCCAATGCGACCATGTCGCGATATTTGACGCGGATTTCCAGCCAGAGCCTGACTTCCTCCTTCGCACGGTGCCCTTCCTCATCCACAACCCAGAGATTGCACTCGTACAAGCTCGTTGGAAATTTGGTAACCCAATTACCCAATTGCAAGATCATTCTGTCACTTACAATGCCTTGTAATGTGTCAATCCACTTACGTGTCGGGAGACGTACAGTGAATGCCACCGACTGCATGATGACGAAGATACAGGAGATGACGATGGATTACCATTTCAAGGTCGAGCAGGAATCCGGATCATCCTATGATGCTTTCTTTGGATTCAATGGTGAACCTCCCTTAATTTGCCGAGCTAATTGATTTCCTTGACCAACTCTTATCCTTTCCACAGACGAGAAAGAAACAACTTAAATTAATTTTTGTGGCATTCACCGAATGAATGTCAATGTTGTAAATACAAAATAAAAATTTTTACCTTGTGATCCATTTTCTCTATCTCCACGATATCACTTATTTACAGAGGATTACATGAACTAAATAAGACAACAATGAAAATTGAAACAAAGGAAGTAGTGTAAATTGCCATTGAACGAATTAGGAAGCAACTACGTAGAAGGAAATCATAAGAAAGAAAAATATCCTTTATTCTAGCAACCCCTCTCAGACTCAAGATGGTCAAAATCAGCTTGAGTTTGCAATTTCATAGCACAATCATGCAGGCACTGGTTGATTTCTTCGTCACACAATGGTGGAGATGATATAATCGGGAAGCTACAAAATAAAGGGTAACTTCATCCCCCACATGGAGGAGATAGGGTAATCAGGTAATTACACAGCGAAGATCTTGTGATCCGGTAATCAACTTCATGATGACTTTGTTAAGGATGAGTGGAAATCATGTTAATGATAAGTACGATCCATTAATCACTATCACCGAAGTGGTAGTCGATCCTTTCATTTATAAACATGTTGGTCACAAAAGGATTGGACCGAATCTCGTAGGAATCACCTAACAAGTTGACCCAATCTTCTTTATTACACGAATTAGATTACAATGAAAATATCTTGACTTAATTTCCAAGAAAATCTAGGATTTGTTACATCCTAACAAATAAGAGATCATGAGATTTGACAATCGCACAGCAACAATAGTGAATCAAATGCACATCATGAATTTGCAGAAAAGAAGGAGATGCTTATTTACCTAGCATCACTAATGGGGATGGTACTGGCCACGGTTTTGGTGGTAGATGGAACGATGGTCCTAGGGGTAAGGTGAGGGAGGTATCCGCAGAGGTGACTCCGATGCCATATTGTAGGTACAAGATATAATATTCATCCTTGTTTTATTTTCTCTACCACCACAGTATCTTCTACATATGTATGACTACTTGATTCAAATAAGACAACAATATTATAAAGAGGAATTGGGAAGCAACTACTTAGGCGGAAATTATAAAAACAGAAATGTTCTTTCTTTAACAAATGATAAATAAGGGCTAAAGTTTCTAAATTGTAGGAACGGCGGGTGTTTGGAGGATATGTGCATTGGAAGAAGCTGGTGGATGGAATCATCGCACGACGGTGGAGGATATGGATCTGGCAGTCCGAGCAAGTCTTTGTGGATGGAAATTTGTTTACGTGGGTAACATTAAGGTAATTCTAACTTCTACTTCAAGTCCTTTTTTCTTGATGCGTGAATATCAATTTAGGATCTTTACACAAATGCCCTTGTAATGTTTTGTAATTATACATATACCCTTACCTTGAAAATATGAAATTCTTGTACATATGCCCTTGATCAAGTATGTATATTAAAAATTAAAGTCCTTGAATAAAAATACTATTAAATTTTCTTTTTTGTATTTATTTTAATATACTACTCCTCCCTCCTCTTCCCTCAACTCCCTTCTCCGAACCTCCCTTCGACGGACCCCTTTGTTGGAAGCACCACACCATCACCATGTGCCACTAACGACGTCACCACCCATTCCCCGCTCCATGTCCAGCTTCTTTTGCTCTCCCATGCTACTAACTTCCCTATCTCCGCCCGTACATCTCCATCGTCGTCCAACTTCCTCCACGCCATTGCCCAGCCTTCGTGGACGACCTGCGAATGGATTCAGATATCGAGACAAGTGAGCCAAAAGAGAAAAATAAAGGAAAAGAAAATTAAGCGGTCTTTGTTAGCGAAGAGTGGAAACAGACGGTAATTTTGTTGGAAGACATTTAGGCGGTGTTTAGTACAGGAATAAATAAAGAAATTAAAAATGATGAAAAAATAATAAAGGAATAAGTAGATTTTAGTATTTAGCTATCAACAGTCAAGTTATATCTTATTTTATGATGGGTTAAATTGCTTCAAATTGACTCGGAAGGAAACTCATCCAAACAAAGGTCAAGTAAACTTTACCAAACATCACCTTCGTGTACTCAAAACCACACTAAAAAATACACCTCCCTTTCAAAAAAAAAAAAAAAAAAAGAAAGAAGAAAAGGGTACAACTCCTAAAAGTAGGATTTAAGACCCACATTGTATCTTTCTTTTGAGTCCAATGCCCCAGATCCCTCATGTGGCTGTGGAGCATGGACTTGACCCGTCTTGAATCTTGCAGGACTCAAACGTTTTATTTTGAGCTTTAAGTTTAGCTAAAGATTCAAAAATTTCAATTATTCGAAACCTAAGCTCAATAGAAAGCTTTTTTTTTATTTTTATCCCAATTTTGGGTTAAGTTAAGCCCAATATATATATATATATATATATATATATATATATATATATATATATATATATATATATATATATTTGTGTGTGTGTTGATTTACAAAAATAAATTTGAGTTTATTTTTTTGTGTAAAAGTTATATGATTATGTCTTAAATATAATTTGGGTCTTTTTGCAATAAAGATTAAACTTAAGAATTAATATGACCTTTTTTAATTACAATTCTTCGTAATTTTACAATTTAATTATTTCTTTTATTACTTATCTTTCTATGCTCATAAAATTAGAATTTAACTATCATGTAAATCATGAATAACCAATAAATTCATAATTGTAAATAATTTAAAGATAACCTTGAAGTAAATAATTTTTAGGCTGTCGAACCTAATCCAAGTTCAGCGGATCGTGCCTAACCCAACCTGAACTTGAATGTGCCTTAAAATGAAATTTCAAAAATAGCTCACAAAAAATTTAGGTACAGATTTGGTTGGGTTACAGGTTAGGTTTAGATGCTTCACCCTTGGTATAGGATCTTGGATGGGAGAAATGCAACCCAATTTGATTCGTGAGGGTATCAAATGAGCAAAATGGTGGGTGGCATGGTGGGAATATTTAAGATAAATGCAATTTCATTTGTACGAAAGGAAAATGTTTGGTGCCTAGTTGTGTCCATGCCGTTAAAAGTAAATGTAGACTTATAATCACAACAATATACAAGTATACGTCTATACACATATATATATATATATAGTCTACACCAAATTAAAGGTGGTGACCTCAAAAGAACAGTAGAGTTTGACTTGTGGGTTGACAGCGAACTACTCCCCCTGGGGATTAGTGACCTTTCCCTCCCTGTTCGTACCTTCCTCCCTATTATACAGAAAAAGTTGAGTGCTTTGACTCGTTGCGCTTCATCACCCAGAACCAGCTGGTCCTATAGTTAACAAACCAGGGGAGATGGAAAGAAGAGATTAATGAGAGGTGATTCCAGCGAGACCACATTAATCTATAGTCCGGGAAGCAAGTCAAGTAGGTGTGGTGATAATTAAACACCATGCGCAATTTCAAAGGATAGGGAATAGGAAGGATATAGACAAAGAAATCGCTTAATGGAGTATAACCACCATACGTATTAGATTCGTGAGGTGTATCAGGACCTAAAAAGAGGATTCTGGTGGAATAGAATAAAAGAGGATATCAAAAACTTAGGTTTCGTTTGGTGAGAGCAATAAATTTATAAAATAAATAAAGAAATAAAGAAAAAATAATAGACGTAGAGAAAGAGAGAGAGAATGTGTGTGTGTGTGTGTCTGTGTGTGTGTGAGTAAGCCTTTTTCTGATCAGCATGTAAAGTTGATGAATCTTTTAATATTTCATATAAAAGATGATGAGATGTGGACAATATAGAATTAATAACATGCATAATTATACCAACAATATCGTCGGGTGCATATATTATTGATGGAATTTCACGGTTAATTATATATATGCTGCAGGTGAAGAGCGAATTGCCGAGTACATACAAAGCATACCGCAATCAACAACACCGGTGGTCCTGTGGCCCTGCCTACCTATTCAAAAAGATGGCATTCGAGATCATCAAAAATCCAGTTGGTCTAATTTCCCATCTAATTTTATATATGAGCTCATTAATCAGATAATTAAAACACATACAATATATATATATATATATACATATATATATATGGCACAATTAATTAATTCATTATGACTTCTATTGACATAAGCAACTGGTTTATGATCTGTTCACATTGCAGAAAGCTAACGTAAGGAGGAAACTCTACGTGATCTACAATTTCTTCATTGCTCGAAGGATTGTAGCTCATATCGTGACCTTCCTGTTCTACTGTGTGGTCATACCGGCGTCGTGTTTTTTCCGAGAAGTAGCGGTGTCCAACTGGGGTGTTATCTATATCCCCACAACCATCACCCTCCTTAATGCAGTTGGAACTCCAAGGTCCGATTTCATCCTCGTAACTCTTTTTCATCAGTCATATTACGTACCTCAAGATTGTTCACTAGGAAACCGGTAATTATAGTTGGTAATTATAGTAAAAAAGATGAATTAGTGGAGGAATTGACGGATGGATGCATGCAAACTATATATGGACCAATTTTTTTTTTCTTTTTTCTTGGAAAAATTACATATCATATCAAGAAATTAAATGTCGCATCATATATTTGAGGAATTGTGGACGAATTAACGATTTTTATAATCAATAATTGTGATGTAATCAATTATTACTGCTCCTTTTTATTGAATGCATGAAATCTTTTCAACTTTGCTCAAAAAAGTGACGAGTAAAAAAAATTTTACATGCTTCATGTACGATATAACTTATTCTATAATTAAATAGCTAATTCTAGAATAAATTATTCACAATTAAAAAGGTCCGAGCTTGATAGTCTCAGCTCAAAAGGGCTCATCAACTCCACTCGATATGTTAACAAGCTGAGCCTAATCCCAAAAGTCAAGATCCATAGCTTAACGAACCAAGCCTATGTTAATGTAAGGACGCAAATAAGTTGAGTATGGCTAAATTCATATTTATATTTATTTATAAAATTTATATCTATATTCTACCCATCTATCCATAGGATATAAAAATTCAAATTTATATTAACATCCATCCACCGATCGGATATCTATTTATTCATTGAGTATCAATTTATAAATTAATTTGACAATCAAAACATGTCTAAATTAAAGTTAAAGAAGGAAAAAATATAAAATATAATTCATTAATTATTTATTTTTAATAAATCCAAAACATAAAGACTCATGTTACTTTAATTTGATTGATTCCCACTCAAATTATTACAAAAAGAGTCATTCAAGGAAAATACATCAAAAATAAAAAACAAAAAAGTACATAAAAAGAAAAAATATAAATACATTCAAACAAAAAGATTTCTATCTCCGAAATAAATATTCAATGGTAGCTTCAGAAACACTTCATCCAACCTTCAAAATCATGGAAGGAATTATAAGGGAGATTGGGGTTAGGAAAATGTGGGACTTAGGGTGAGACTTATATATCTCGAGTAAATGCAGATTTTATTTATGTACTTAAGTCGAGTAATCGGGTATAAATCCACATACCCATACCCATATCCAAACATGGTTGGATTTTTTGGATAAAGCCTATACGCAAACCTAGTTCATTTTGAGTCAAGTTTCATCCTTTTTTTTTGGTCGAGTTGGGTCAAATTCAAGTCAAGTTTACGGGAACTTGCATCCCTGATGAGAGTAGAAAAATCACCTCACAAATCCAGCTGCAGGGAGGACCCAGTTGCCTGGCAAATGGTAAAATCCCAATCCCTTAGAACGGATCCGCTCACTCAAATCCGCACCCGACAGAATGGTGGGCCTTTCTAGAGGACTTTCAATTGACACGCTTGGAACCGCCATTGGAAGATCGCGCGAAGTATGAAATCGACTCATGATAGCCTGTTGGTTAGGATCGCATAGACGACACCAATTAATCGAGGCCCTTAGAATAGGAACGTTGAATCAACAAATAAATCACAGAGAAATGTACACACGAGGTTTAATAACCCCATTCCACCAAAAATAGGTGTACGCCTGGGGGAGGATGATGCTCCCAATAGACACTAATATATGGGGAGGATGATGCTCCCAGTAGGTTGCATCGCAGCGGGGCATCCCAATCGATTGGATCAGGTAGAAAGCTAGATGCTACTTGGGAAGGACCTTATAAGATATGTAAGCGCAGCAATGTGACATTCGTCGGATGTGTTTGTGTAAAAATCGTTTGTTGTAGTGTGTTTACGACGTCAATTTTAAATAAAGAATCGGAGGTGAGTCCGAGTATCGAACAAAGGGAGGCAATAATTAGAACAAATACTTACTTTCGTGTCACATAAATATGTGATTTGTGCGGCTAAAAATCAATTTGAGAAAATGAGAGAGAGAAAGAGAGATAGAGAGAGAGAGAGAAGTTAGAGAACCATGCTCAAGATATCATAAGATCAATGTATCAACAACCTCTTATCAAATGTGAAATCAACATAATGTAGATGAATGTTTAACAAAATAGATGAACTACACTATAAACTAAAATAAAATAAGAACAAGGATGAAGAACGCGTCGAGACAGCCACAGCGGTGGAGAGGCTTTTGTTGGCGGCTTGGCGGCTTCAGGACCTTTCTTGGAACTCTAGAAGGTGGTGGTATCTCGTGGGTGGATGATTCATGCAAATGGGAGGGGAAGGGCCCTTTTTATAGTTGAGGAAAGGGCTCAAATTCGTCATTGGGTCAATAGCGACATTCAAAATGTCACTAAAGACCTGCCGAATCCGTCGCCCATGCCCCCTCCCTCACGCCTAAAATCGCCAGCTGCCTCTGCATGCGTACAGTGCACGATTCGTTTAAGTCGTCCGATCAAGATTGGACGGCTGGATTCAAACCTCGCCCAAGCCACAAATCGTGTCCCACGTGTGTGTCAGATGTGACGTGCTTGAGCACGTGATCGCGCGCGTTTTGCGTGGATGCTGGATGGCGCTCGCCGCGCCCGCTTCTTGATCGTAGATCAGATTGAACGCTCCAATTTTCAATTCGGGCACGCGAGGAGAGGTGCCTCTGTGATTCGAACCTGCACCTGCTGAAGTGGATAAGGCCTTCAACCACTGTGCTATCTACGCGGATGGTCGCAGCGACAACGCAGCGTTTGAGTGATAGTGTGCCTTGGATGAAGATCTGACGAAGGTGAACGCGCGATGAAGGATCAGTTGAAACGCGATGGAAAGCATGAGCAATGGCCACGTGTCGCATTTTGGGCCGTTGATCAATGGATCAACGGTCAGGATTTCTTGAGCATGTTGTGGGAGCTACGGAGGTTGGATTGGGATGATTTTGAGTTCGTTGGACTCCGTTCGTCAATCCAGATCCATCTGTATGGTCCGATCGCTCATCTGAGACCTGTTTCGTAATGGACGTTTGCACATGGTCATTAAACATTCATTCTAAGTGATTAAAATGTAAACATCATGCAATATGCATGCAATGCTCTCATGACCATTATAATAGGTCATTATCATATAAATATCCCCGAAATTGACTCTAATTGATAATATGAACATTGAACGTTGTAGAGTCATCACAATGCCGACTACTATAAGTTACAAACACTTAGTGGCAAGACATCCCACGCACATGGCATGCTAGTAACTTAAGGATATATTGTAACTAAGTCTCAATGTATAGAAATTTCTCCACATTTTATATGGATAATGTGCCAACAATACATCAGCACTAGTATTTACAAGGGTCGTTCCCATCAAATGACCAATAGAAAAAAAGGGGGAAAAACTTGAGAAATAAGCCAACTACACGATCATGCTGGCAAGTCACGACGAGTCCTCCGGAAAATCAACCCTGGGAGTTGGCGGAGTCGAGGCAAACTCGATGGTAAGGTTATGGTAGCTAGGAGCCTGATCGTCCTCTTTAGGCGCACACAGGGACCCGACAAGACTGGCCTCACCTGGCCCTTCTTCAAGGGTCGGGCTCCCAACCAGACCTCCAGGGGGAGGGATGGGGGCCTTGTCCTCAATTGGACCTGCCTCCTTCTAGTGGACAAACTCAGTGTTTAATCGATCGATTAACCAACTACAAAATTCCCACAGCAAGGTATGCCCTCCTGATAACACCACGCAAGGGGGTAGTAATTAGGTTGAATATGGCCCATATTTAGAATAAAAGGCACAACATAAAGTAGAATAGGAGAGTTGCATGCATCAAGTACCAAGATTGCTTATAAATCGTATTAATGGCCATTTGTGTAAAGTATTTGTCAAAGTAGGCCTCAGATGAGCAATCGGACCGCACGGATGGATTCAGGACGACGAACGGAGTCCAATGGACTCAAGATCAGCCAAATCCGACATCCGGAGCTCCCACAATGGGCCCAAGAAATCATGACCGTTGATCTGGAGATCAACGGCCTAGAACGTGCCACGTCGCCCCGCCCCCGCCGCTCTCTCGCCCTCAAGCCAGCCAAGAACGAATCTCGGCCGTTGATCTTCGATCGAACGGCCGAGATCCGTGCGCTCGCCCGCGGTCGCCGCGACAAAGCGCGGGCATGGCGCAACGGTTAGTGCGCACGCCCGCGTCGCAGCGACGCGCGTTCGAATCGCGCGGAGCGGAAATCAACCGCGAGCGAAGGGCGCGGCGAAATTGACCCGCCCGATCAGCAGCGGGCGGTCAGGATTGCGCCACGCGGCGTGACGACAACGCCCATGCACGCGCGCACGCCGGGCGGAAACACGGGCGCGCACGCGAGCCCGAAGCGCGATCTCAGCACGGGCGCGGGAGGATCTCAGCCGTCCGATCTTCGATCGGACGGCTCTCGTTCATCATCCACGGATCGCGCTTGGAGAGAGAGAGGGGGCGGGTGGCTAACCGGCGGCAGAAGGCCTTCACCAACGTATCTGGAAGCGATTTTAGCGACGTTCTGGATGTCGCTAAAGCACATTCTTCTTTTAGGAAGCCCTTAACTCTATTTAAACCCCCTTCTACCACCATTCAAGGCATCATCTCCCACTTGCAACTACTCCACTCCTCTCCTAGCTAGTCTTAGGCACTCTTGTAATCGCCGGAGACGACGAGCCGCCGACGGAGCCTCCTCCACCGCCGTGGCTGCCTCGTCGCTCTCCACTCTCTCTCTACCTCTCTCTCTCTCTTTTAAGCTTTCATTTACTTTTGTTGAAGCATGTATTTAATATTGTAAACAATGAACTATGAATGCATGTTTAATGAAATTATTTTCCATTTAGTTGCCATTTTAATTTCTGTTTAAAGTGCATGATCAAAACCAAGAGCTTTCTAACCCTAAACTCTCTCTATCTCTCTATCTCTCGCTTTTCGTGACAACAAGTGGTAAACAAAATTCGATTTCCACGCCTCCCTGAGATCGACACTCGGACTCACCTCCGTTTACTTCTTTTAAAACCGACGTATCAAGTGCAACTATAACGACACCTCTTAACACACACGCACGAAGGCACGTTACCTCCCTCCAGTATGGATTGGGCTACTGCCAATGTATATTTGTTGGCCTCAGTAGATACAAGGTCTCGGCTGGCTTGCATGGAAGGATTGAGGGTGTTGAACGCGCGAATTGCTATGCTAACGTGTTTGGTTTTGGAAAACCTGTCATTGTAGCTTGAAAGCGAAGAATTCATGTTCAACAAATAAAATTTATACCGAAAAGAATTTCGGGTCGAACACAGGGAGGCTACATTGATCTATATTCACAATTATATTTTTTTTAGAATTTTTGAAAAGCGAGGCAATATAATTACAATGGAGTTATCAGACTAAAAAAAAGAGAGAGAAAGAGAAGATGCATTCAATATTTTAAACTGTTTATACAATCAATAAAAGTTACACTAGAAAGTGAGAAATCAACTACACTATAAAGCAAGAAAATTTCACACTAGAAAAGCTGTAAATAAGAATGGGAGAGAGAAGTTATCCTCAATGATTGCTTGGAGAACGAGCCGGACGAGGTGACGCCTGGACGAAGAAGAACGGAGCAGGACGAAGGAGGACGAAGCAGAAGAACGGGAATGGAGCAGCACGTCGTCGTCGTCGTGGGATCCACTTTCGAAGGAGGATGAAAATTTGGACTTTATCTCGCGAGGAGCATCCCGGGTGTGGGACAAGCTTCTCTTGAGCTTTGGAGAGGTAGAGAGGAGAAGGAAGGGATGAGAATTTCGTGTGGATGGGGTCTCCTTTTATAGTTGCAAGGAGTGGGGGCAAAATGGTCATTACATCTTTAAAATAATAAATGAGGGTCTGTCACTAAAGCCCCAACGTGGGCGTAGCACCCGCGCCCACGCGCGCCTCCTCAGCTGCCCGCTTCCTCAACGCCCACGCACGTTCATCAGATCTCAGTCATCCGATCGCGAGATCGAACGGCTAAAGACACGCCTGACCCGCTTGCTGTGAGCTCGCCTGGCGCGTGTGATGCCGCGTGACGCCGCGCGTTCAATCGCGCATGATCTCAATTGAGTGCAGACGGTCGTCCGATGACGATCCAATGCCTGCCATCGCCCGCACGCCCGAGCCTTCCTCCCCTTCGCTGCGGTTCGAACCCGCGCCAGCAGCTCGCGTAAGCGCGCTCGACCGCTGCACTACGAGGTGCGGATGGTCGAGCGGGCGCTTTTAGGCGCGGCTGACCACAGCCGTTGGATCGAGATCCAACTGCAGAGAGGGAGCAGGTACAGGGTCTTCAGAAAATGTATGCGACCGTTTGGGCTGCCAGGATGGTGCCACGTGGCGCCATCTTGGCCATCCATCTTCTGGAAGTTGTAGATGGTGCCACAGATGTCGGATTGACTTGATTTTTGCGTCGTTGGGTTGTAATCGTCGATCCGAATTCATCTGTGCGGTCGGATTTGTCACTTGAAGAGCGAATTTACACCATCCTGGCCCTTGATCTTCTAGGGTTCCCCGGTCACTATCTAATACTACGGATGAATGATTAGGGCGATTTTAGAGTCGTTGAACTCCAATCGTCGCCTTGATCACATCCATATGATTGGATCTTCGATCCGAGGCCTCGATAAAATGTTTGCCCTGTCCAAGCACATAAAAGGAGACAATTAACCTCCATTTTATTCAAACTACTCTAAATGCAAGATAATGCATGTTATGCAATATTTATATCATGAAATACAATCATATGCTTAAGAACATGCATAAATAGACATCTTAAGTAGTGTAAATGTGTTTACATCATACCCCCATGCCTATCTTTTGCTAGTCCCTAGCAAAAACTATATGCTATTTATAAAAGAATTAGGTTGGATTATTTGGGATGAGTTATTTTCAATCATTAAGAGACTATCTACTTGGGATCTGAACCTTTAAAGTTACAACAGTGCCCGGGTATCAGCCAAAATGCAAACCGCCTCAAGTCCTCGCCTTATTGAAAGAAAAATTTCTTTTTCCTCTTTGTTTTGCTTTTTTTTTTTTGGATTTTCAAATTTTAGGGTTTAAGAGTGGCTTTCTACGGCCATTAAACTCACCTAATATTTGATGAGAACCCTAAGTTTTAAGCAACTTATTGTGATTGTGATAGACTCGTTGACTGGCAATTAAAATGGACTTCGGATTTCTACACCTCTAGGTGACCTAAAAAGAATTCTGCCTAAAGGTGTATCTTTACAACCGGTAGCTTTCTCCTTACTTTTATTTTTTTACGGGGTCAACACAAGGGTGAATCCAGTGTATATCTCCCTGGTTTATTCTACTTCTCCGCTTCTTCGTAAGTGTTTTGGAAATTTTTAGTGCATTTACTGAGTTGGATTCTGGACAACCGGTCGATGAGCTGTTACCACCGACAACTTGCCAGCCATACTCGTGTGGCGAAGTGTGGCTTATTTCTTTTTTTTTCTCTTTTTTTTTCTTTTCTCCTTTTCTTTTTTATTTTTTTTCTTTTCTTTTCTTTTGTTTTTTTTAAGTAGGTGGTTTCACTGGTCTAAGATTTACCTAAGGGTAGGAAAAAGAGAAAGGTCCAGTGACTGGGCTCTGGACAACCTACCTAAGGGCTGTTACCCATGATAACTTGCCAGCCATATCACCCTAGAAGGTTCATTAGCTACCTAATTTCCGTTAGAATCGCTGAACGAGTCAGTGCAAAGAAAGTGTGTAGATGCTTAAAACTCAGAAATTCCCTCAATTCAGAGGGTGGGTTGATAAGTCGTGTACTTATCACCCAACTTATTTATTCCAATTACAATAGAATTAAGATGGCGAGGACTCAAAGACAAATCCACATTTTAGTGGATACACAGGCTAATTAAGTCCAAAGACCTGAAGGGTCTTTGTGTTCAGATCCTAATGTAAAATTTCTTAGGATTGAAAAGTCCTAATGTCCAACTAATCCTTCCTAATTTTGATTTTTTTATATATATATAAATAAGAAGAGAAAAATAATTTATATGGATTTCACAAAGCTGACCAAATAATTCAAAAATTAATCCACCCCCCCATGCCTAGCTGATGCAATGTCCTCATTGAAAAAGAGACATGAAAGAAAAGGTAGAATATGAAAGATGTCACCTGGATATGAAGCTCGTATCAGCCTTGTGTCATATGTACAAATACTGAGTTTAATGCCGTTAGCTAGGCGAAGTCCAGCCAAAGAAGTCACAGAATGGCTAGAGCAACAGAGTCTGAGACGGGTTCTAGAAGATTACGGTCAACAACAAGCTTCAGACGTTGACCGTTGACTTTAAAGGTGTTACCCGTCTTTGGGTCAGAAATCTGAACGGCACCATTTGGAAAAATCTGATCAATTATGAATGGGTCATTCCATTTAGATCTAAGTTTGCTAGGAAAGAGCTTAAGTTTAGAATCGAATAACCAGACCTTCTGGTTTGGCTCAAAGCTCTTGTAGGAAATCAATTAATCATGTAGAGCTTTGGTCCGAGCCTTGTAGATCTTGGCATTCTCATAACCATCATTTCTAAGCTCCTCCAACTCAGATAGTTGGAGTTTCCTGGTCTTCCCAGCTTAATTCAAATCTAAATTACATTGTTTGATTGCCTAGAATGCCTTGTGTTCAATCTCTACGAGTAGATGGCACGTCTTTCCATACACCAAATCTAAATTACATTGTTTGATTGCCTAGAATGCCTTGTGTTCAATCTCTACGAGTAGATGGCACGTCTTTCCATACACCAAACGGAATGGAGACTTGCCGATGGGCATTTCATACGCCGTACGGTAGGCCCAAAGAGCATCCTCAAGCTTTTGAGTCCAATCCTTACGATCAGGCCTAACCATTTTTTGCATAATGTTCTTGATCTCTCGATTGGAGATCTCGGCTTGTCCATTCATCTGGGGATGGTAAGGTGTGGAAATTCTGTGATTAACCCTATATTTGGCCAATAAATTCTGGAATTGGGCATTAGTAAAATGAGTGCCACCATCACTGATGTTAGCCCTCGGAATCCCGAACCTACTGAAGATATTTTTCTTGACAAAATTGATGACCACCTTGTGGTCATTGGTTCGGGTGGGAATCACCTCAATCCATTTGGACACATAATCAACAGCAACAAGAATGTACTGATGTCCAAATGAAGGGAGAAAGGGTCCCATGAAATCGATGCCCCAAACATCGAAAATTTCGACAGGAAGAATATGGTTTAGGGGCATCATGTCTCTCTTAGTTATGCTCCCGAGTGCCTGACATCGAGAACATGACCTTGAGAAATCCTGGGCATCCTTGAATAAAGACGGCCAATAGAAGCCAGATTGCAAGATTTTTGTAGCCGTCTTTTTCCCGCAGAAATGTCCACCACACCCAGATTTATGGCAGAACTCGAGTATACTGTTGAATTCATTCTCCGGTATGCATCGGTGAATAATCTGATCAGAGCCGATGCGGTACAGTTCAGGGTGCTCCCAGAAGTAATATTTGGCCTCAGATTTGAGTCTATCCCATTGTTACTTGGTCCAATCCTGGGGGATTTGACCAACGGCCAAATAGTTAACAATGTCAGCAAACCATGGGGTGTGGACACCTAAAACTGTAAGAATGGTTTCGTCCAAAAAAGTGTCAGCAATCGGAATGTCTGGATAAGAAGAATCACCTAGGAGTCTCGACAAATGATCTGCCACCACATTTTGTACCCCGATTTTATCCTTGATTTCAAGATCAAATTCTTGAAGAAGAAGAATCCAACGAATAAGCTGGGGTTTAGCATCCTTTTTAGCCAAGAGATGTCTAATGGCCGAGTGGTCGGTATAAACGATAACATGAGACCCTAAGAGATAAGTCCTGAATTTTTCCAATGCAAATACTACAGCTAGTAATTCCTTTTCAGTAACAGTGTAATTCCTCTGGGCTTCATCCAGAGTTTTACTAGCGTAGTAAATGACAGAGGGCTTTTGATTAGTTTTCTGACCCAGGACAGCCCCGACCGCGTAATCAGAAGCGTCGGTCATAATCTCAAAAGGGGCTGTCCAAATTGGTGGTTGCAAAATTGGAGCACAGGTGACTGCCATTTTCAGGAAATCAAATGCCTTTCGGCATGATTCGTCAAAAACAAATGGTGTTTCTTTGGCAAGAAGATTGCTCAAAGGACGAGCAACCTTCGAGAAATCCTTTATGAATCTTCGATAAAATCCCACATGGCCAAGAAATGATCTGATCTGTTTAACAGATGTGGGAGGAGGAAGTTTAGCGATAGCATCAACCTTAGCTTTGTCTACTTCAATTCCCCGTTCAGAGATTACATGAACCAAAACGATGCCCTCTTGGGTCATGAAATGACTCTTTTCCCAGCTAAGGACCAGTCGTGTCTTGATACATCGCTTAAGAATCATTTCCAAATTAGCCAAACAAGAGTCAAATGATTCTCCGAAAACAGAGAAATCATCCATGAAGACTTCCATAAACTCTCCCACCATGTCGGAAAATATGGCTAGCATACACCTTTGAAAAGTCGCAAGTGCATTGCATAACCCGAAAGGCATCCTACGAAAAGAAAAGGTTCCGTAAGGACAGGTGAAAGTAGTTTTTTCCTGATCCTCGGGATGGATAGGAACTTGGTTGTATCTCGAGTAGCCATCAAGAAAACAGAAATACTTCTGCCCGGCTAATTTTTCCAAGATTTGATCAATGAAGGGCAAGGGAAAATGATCCTTTTTAGTAGCTGTGTTCAGCTTCCTGTAATCAATACAAACTCTCCAAGAGGAAGTTGAACGAGTTGTGACAGATTCTCCTTTCTCATTAGTCACAACAGTAATCCCGACTTTCTTTAGAACAATCTGAACGAGACTTACCCAGGGACTGTCAGAGATTGGATAAATAATTCCTACATCGAGCCACTTGATGATTTCCGTTTTGACCACTTCTCGCATATTTGGATTCAATCTCCTCTGCATCTAGCGAGAAGGGCGGGATCCATCTTCCAAAAATATTCTATGATTACAGTAAGATGGCTCGATCCCCCTGAGGTCATGAATGGTCCAACCAATTGCCTCCTTATGTTCCTTTAGGACCTTAATCAATTTAATCTCTTGCTCCTTTGTCAATTTAGCACTAATAATCACAAGGAGCATATTCTGAGGTCCTAAAAATTGATATTTTAAATTCTCGGGCAATGGTTTCAATTCAAGCTGGGGTGGGGTGATGATTAATGGTAGGGTAGATGCTGAAGATTCAACAAGAGGAAGAGGTTGTGAGTGAACAAAATTAGTAACCTCTTCCGAAGATGTCAGGTCAGAGGGTTGCGGGTCAAATTCATCAACCAAAGAGGAACTTTCAATTGAAGAAACTGTCAAACAAGTTTCAATATTAACATTATCCTCATCAAGTTCCTCAATAAATCCACAATCCTCAAATTTGTTGATCGCCTTAAAAATATTCAATTTCATTCATTGGTTCCCAAAAGCGATTTCCATGCTACCGCTTTCACAATTAATGTTGGCCTTTGCGGTAGCCAGGAACGGACTCCCCAGAATGATGGGCGTGTTCCTCAGATTATCCGATATTCCATGTCAAGGACAAGGAAATCTACAGGAAAATAGAAATCCTTGACCTTAACTATAACATCTTCAATAACGCCTCGCGGGTTTGTGACCGAATGGTCCACTAACTATAGCGTTACTAAAGTTGGCCGAAGTTCACCTAACCCAAACTTCTCGTAGAGAGAAGTCGGAATTAGGTTGATGGATGCACCGAGATCCAAAAGTGCTCTATCAAATGTGTAATCTCAGATAACGCAAGAAATCAAAGGAGCACCAGGATCTCTCTTTTTCTGAGGGAGGTAGTGTAGGATAATAGAACTAGCCTGCTCAGAGAGTACCACCTTCCTCGGAACAAATTCTCTCGACTTACGCTTTTGTGTACATAATTCCTTTAAAAATCTTGCGTAAGCTGGTATGTGCTTGATAGCATCAAGGAGAGGGATATTGATCTCAGCATTCTTAAATAAATTCAGAAGCTCCTCATTGCTATCAACAGACTTCTTCTTCTTTGCTTTGGTTAAGGCTTCAGGAAAAGGAACATGAGTCAGATCTTTGGAATCAGGTTCCTGAGCCTTGATTTCTCCTCTAGAATTCTCCTCTCTCCTCAGATTCATCAAGATTCAACAGATCAGAATAGTGTGGTTGTGGATCCTGAGTCTTCTTACCACTCCTCAAAGTTACAGAATTTGCAGAAGCGTAAGAATTTGGGTCTTGGGGAGGGTTAGGAAAGATTGGAGGGGCTTAATTGACCATGAATTGTTGATTTGCAGAAGAAGAAGACGAGGAACCCTGCTCAACCACCTGAGCATGTGCGTGCGGGTCCCTCTGATTTCCATACCCTTGGGCTTGATTGCCCGAATTCATAATGTTTCACCGGTTGGGTACAGGTTGGGATGGTAAAGATCTGGGTTGACGAGAGTTAGCAATGAGCCTGGATTGCAAGTTGTCCAATGAGTTTTTCATTTGCTGCATGAGCTGGAGCATAGATCCTTGCATCTCTACCATTTGACGGTTCAAATCAGCCTGCCCTGCGAGTTGATGGGCATTCCGAGCTGGCTGATTGACCTGATTCGGAGGCAACTGAGTATATACTTGACCTTGACCCATTGGTCGTTGCGGAGCATAGTTGCCGGGTCAGAATTGGGTCTGTTGGCTCGGATTTTTCCAAGAGAAGTTAGGGTGGTTTCTCCAACCTGGATTATAGGCATTTGAGTAGGGGTTGGATTTAACATTCTCTTGTACAGCGCAAACATCCTCATAGGGTAAGGATGGAGAGAAAGAAAGGGAAGGATCAGAAAAACTGGGATCAAAGGCCCCAGTTGGGAACCCGTGGGGTTCCGAAAAATGTTGACTCATAGGTTGAGTCGCATCGAGTTGATTCACGAACTCCCGTCCAGAAGGAGCTTGTGAAGAATGGAATCCTGAATTTTGGGATTGAGTGGTTAGAGAGTTGTTCATAAAATTACCAGCCATCCACTCTTCCATTCTTTTAGCAACCAAGTCCACCTTATCAAGTTTATTACAAATCAATTCCATATCAAATGAATGAGAGTCATGGACTTCATTGACATTTGATCTGGGTTGCTGGGACCGGTTAAAAGTATCCATGGAGGCATGATTAATTGAATTCTCGCTCATTTCCTCAAATAAATCATGTGCGCTATCTGCATCTTTATTGAAGAAATTGCCTCCGCAAGAAGCATCCACATGATTTCTGAGTTGCTCAGTCAACCCAAGATAGAAAATCTGCATGAGTTGCCATTTTGGCACCTCGTGGTGTGAACACCTCCGCAATAAGTCCTGGAATTGCTCCCAGGCCACATGAAACTGCTCCCCCGATCGTTGGGTAAAGGTAGTGATTGCCCGTCTCAAAGCATTGGTACGACCAACTGGGAAGAATTTCTTCAGAAAGGCCGATTTCAACTTATTCCAAGTTGTAATTGGTCTTCCTATTATCCTATACCAATGCGCGGCCTTATCCCTAAGAGAGTGGGGGAAGAGCCTCATGATCATTTGCTCCTCGTTTACGTTTCGAGCCTTAGTGGTCTGGACCAAAGTGGTCAAATCCTCCAAGTGCTGAAACGGATCTTTGGAGCCAAGCCCATGATAATGTTTAATCAAGCTTAACACCTAAGGCTTGATTTCTACGTCACCAGCTGGAATCTGGACGCCGGGACATTCCCCGTAATTTGAAGGATCATAAAAATCCTTCAAGGGCTGAGCGCCCTACATTCTCTGGAACCATTCCTGCATTCTCTGCATTTGTTCCAGCTGCCTTCGAAATTCTTCCTGTGGATTTCCAAGTAGAGGAGGCTGTTGTTCGGCCATGGGATCAAATTGACCAAAATCTAACTTGCGCCTCCTAGAATGTTCTAATGGTCCTTCCAATCGGGGATTCAATGACCGTCTTCCTAGCATAAACTAGGAGAAGGTCGGAAGGACTGGGGATAGGGACCCTGCAGCACAACAAAACAAGGCTGTCCTTAAGTGGGGTAGCCTAAGGATCTACTGACTCCCAAAACCCGCCTTAAGACTGTAAATGATTTACTCTACTTGCGTCTATTTAATCCAACCAGTTAGAAGGAGGGACTGGGGAGAAGGTTCTTCCTTTGGCTTTCGCCTCCGGTTCCTAGTGTACCCCCCAGCCGTGGTTGTTTGACGTTACTCCCCTAGCTAGACATCAGATTAATCAGTACAAGTAGGTTAATCAAAAACAATCTCAGACTAGGCCCTGAAGAGCGAATCAAACCTTAAGGCCAACGTCTACTCAATTTTATTAAGACCTGGGATTGTGGTGCATATGGAATGTGATGGGCCCTTACATTGGGTTGTGCCCTTAATGATTGATTGAGATTTGTGTAAGTGCGTGCACAACCAGGGTTTTCAAGCAAGATTATTTATAATGTGTGAATTTTAATGTTCAAATTTTGCTTAAGTAGCTTTTAGGGTTTCAAATTAGGTGAACTGCAATCAAGTTTCTAGGCAAACCAAGTTGTAAAACACGGGTGAAGATTGTTTTCCTTTAAAAATCAGAAAGAAAGTGGAGTGCCTGGAATATACCTAGATTGAAAACCTTAAGGAGGAGCTACTTGATGAGTTGGTTTTAAATAAAGTAGTGCGGCTCAAACAACTCAAACAATTGGCCACAATTGCACCACTAAGTTAGGCACTCAAAAATGGTTAACCTAGAATGATTTCTACTCTGTTATGTGTTGCTTTGTGTGTACCAGTTCCACAGATCAAAACCCGGTTGAGTAGAAACAAATCAAGTTGATTAAGTGCCTTCAATGTGGGTGTGTGTTGTGTGTTTGTTGAAAATTACCTCACAAGATTATCTTTTTGTTATTTTTTTTTTATGAGTGAGGGTGGAATGAATGTGAGTGGAAATCCAAACAACCAAACTATTGTAGGATTTATGCAAACACCTAGGTTAATTGGAATTTGGATTTAATGTGGCGAATGAAATCTATGAAGGGGGAAAGAATGGGGGAGCACTTACAGTTGTTTTCAACTGCACTTTACTCCAGTCTACCGCTTGTTGATTCCTTGATGGAGGTCTCTGCAAAACAATAGACACAAGAGAAAGCTAGTTAGAAAACACTAAAGTGCAAGAAATGCGAAGAAAAGATCGGAAATCGTTGCCTCCCCGGCAACGGCGCCAAAATGTTGAACGCGCGAAGTGCTATGCTAACGTATTTGGTTTTGGAAAACCTGTCGTTGTAGCTTGAAAGGGAAGAATTCATGTTCAACAAATAAAATTTATACCGAAAAGAATTCCGGGTCGAACACAGGGAGGCTACGTTGATCTATATTCACAATTATATTTTTTTTAGAATTTTTGAAAAGCGAGGCGATATAATTACAATGGAGCTATCAGACTAAAAGAAAGAGAGAGAAAGAGAGAGAGAGAAAGAGAGAGAAAGAGAAGATGTATTCAATATTTTAAACTGTTTATACAATCAATAAAAGTTACACTAGAAAGCGGGAAATCAGCTACACTATAAAGCAGGAAAATTCTACACTAGAAAAGCTGTAAATAAGAATGGGAGAGAGAAGTTATCCTCCTCGACGATTGCTTGGAGGACGAGCCGGATGAGACGACGCTTGGACGAAGAAGAACGGAGTAGGATGAAGGAGGACGAAGCAGAAGAACGGGAACGGAGCAGCACGCCGTCGTCGTTGCGGGATCCACTTTCGAAGGAGGATGAAAATTTGGACTTTATCTCACAAGGAGCATCTCGGGTGTGGGACAAGCTTCTCTTGAGCTTTGGAGAGGTAGAGAGGAGAAGGAAGGGATGAGAATTTCGTGTGGAGGGGGTCGCCTTTTATAGTTGCAAGGAGTGGGGGCAAAATGGTCATTACATCTTTAAAATAATAAATGAGGGATCTTTAGTGACAGATAAATCTGTCACTAAAGCCCCAACGTGGGCGTAGAACCCACGCCCACGTGCGCCTCCTCAGCTACCCGCTTCCTCAACGCCCACTCACGTTCATCAGATCTCAGCCATCCGATCGCGAGATCGGACGGCTTAAGACGCGCCTGACCCGCTTGCTGTGCGCCCACCTGGCACGTGTGATGCCGCGTGACGTCGCGTGTTCAATCGCGCGTGATCTCAATTGAGCGCAGACGGCCGTCCCATGACTATCCAACTCTCGCCATCGCCCGCACGCCCGCACCTTCCTCCCCTTCGCTGCGGTTCGAACCTGCACCTGCAGCTCGCGTAAGCGCGCTCGACCGCTGCGCTACGAGGCGCGGATGGTCGAGCGGGCGCTTTTAGGCGCGGCTGACCACAGCCGTTGGATCGAGATCCAACAGCGGAGAGGGAGCGGGTGCGGGGTCTTTAGAAAATGTATGCGGCCGTTTGGGCGACCGAGATGGTGCCACATGGCACCATCTTGGCCGTCCATCTTCTGAAGTTGTAGATGGTGCCACGGATGTCGGATTGACTTGATTTTTGCATCGTTGGGCTGCAATCGTCGATCCGAATTCATCCGTGCGGTCGGATTTATCATTTGAAGAGAGGATTTACACCATCCTGGCCCTTGATCTTCTAGGGTTCCCCAGTCACTATCTGATGCTACGGATGCCTGATTAGGGCGATCTTGGAGTCGTTGAACTCCAATCGTCGCCTTGATCACATCCATACAGTTGGATCTTCGATCCGAGGCCCCGATAAAATGTTTGCCCTATCCAAGCGCATAAAAGGAGACAATTAACCTCCATTTTATTCAAACTCCACTAAATGCAAGATGATGCATGTTATGCAATATTTATATCATTAAATGCAATCCTATGCTTAAGAACATGCATAAATAGACATCTTAAGTAGTGTAAATGTGTTTACATCAGAGGGAAAAGAATTTCATTATTGCTTTAGGATCCTTCTCAAGCACAGAGGCATTTTCCAGCTCCTATATCCGATTTGCCTCCTCCTCTGCAAGCTGGCGGGCTGTAGTCAGCTCCCACTTGGTCTCCAAGGCCTCCACCTCCGCCTTCTACTGCACTTACCAGGCACAAGCAAGATCATCCATCACTTGGCTCAGGCGGAGACGTTCCTCTTCTAAGGACCCCTCATAATCTTCGAGGGCAGAAGAGTGGCACACCTTAAGCACGTGCACCTCCTCCTTCAACTAGGAGACGTTGGTGGAGACGGAGATCCCAGAAGGAATTCACCCTCTGGATAGCCTCTTCCGCCTTCTTTTCAACCAGCTAGAAGGTAACGTTGGTGATGTAGACACATCTATTTTGGTTAAAATGCCTATTCATGCAAGTTCCTAGGCTTAGATTTGCATTTCATGTTATAAATATTGCATAGCATGCATCATTCTGCATTTAGACTAGTATATATTTTAGGCTAATTAGGTCCTTTTTATGGTTAGGAGAGAGGAAGACTTATTTCAGGGCCTCGGATGGGCAATCGATCATATGGATCTGATCAGGACGACAATCAGAGTCTAACGCCTCCGAAATCGTCTAGATCGGAGTCCCGTAGCATCATATGAAGTCCGAGGAAGATCAACGGCCAGGGGGGCAATGCGACATCCATACAGATTTTGGATGGAAAATCCGACCGTATGGATGGATCTGGAGCAACGATCATAATCTGGAAATGCGGGAATCATCTCGATTTGAGCATCGTGACACCCTCTACAACAAAAAGAAGAATGGACGGCCCAGATGGAGCCACGTGGCCCATCTAGGCCGCCCAACGCCGGTCAGTAGCAACTGAAGGCGCCTTCTCATCATCGCTGATCCCGCACCACAGCCGTTGGATCTTGGCATTAAGACGTCATCTCCACTGCATGCGTTAAGACGTCTGCTCGATGGTCTGGATGTCTTGGCGCAGTGGTGGAGTCATGGGCTTTCAATGAAGGGGCATGGGCTCGAAACCCACTGCCCCCCTCCCCCCCCCAATTGAGTGCCGGAAGCAACCGCACGCAACGCAAGCACGTGCGTATCCGACGCAATGCAGCGCATGCTTGCATGCTAGCACCTACACCGTAGCCCCAGCATAGTGCCAGCGCGCGATGTGCACAACAGCAAGACGTGAGCATCGGGGAGGGTGGATCTTTAGCGACGTTTATTTGCGTCAGTAATGACCCAGATGCGAATTTGTTCTTCCTCTTCCACTATAAAAGGACCTACCCACTGATTAGCCCATAGTTGTGGGTTATTTAAGTACTTAAGTGCCTACACATTAGGTTAATTCTAACATTTATTTAGTATAAATTAGGATGTAAATAGATTAATTCATAGTTTTAATCTAATTACATAATCCATACATTGCATTCATATCTTAAGTGCATTTAGAATTAGCTTAGAATAGCATTCATCTAATTAGATAACCAATTAGGTGTATTGTTTTTATTAACATAGAAGTTGAGGGTCTATACATAAATAACCCTAATATTTTAATAATATTTGCTTTATTCGTCTTCTTTCAGAACGGCTGGCTGCCGCTCCAACTCCCGGCTGCTGCAGTGATGAAGCCATTCAAGGGGGAGCGGATGTGGTGGATCTGGTCGGCGGCTGATTTCAAAATTGTTCAAGACACTATAAAAGGAGCACGGAAGCTGCCGGCTGCAGCAGGCCTCCGCCACCGACTCACCACTGTGCAGAGAGATCCTCTCTCTTCCATCCACACTGCCGGCCTCTACCGTGGCGGCGAGTCTCCACCACCGTGGGCATGTGGTGTGACAGGCCACACCGCCATCCGGAGCTCGCCCGCATTACCGTGAGCACCTTAGCGTGCAACTCCCTCGCCGTCGTCGCCGACCACCGTCACCAACCTACTGATCAGCCACCCTCTCAGTAACTTAAGACGTCTGGGAAATTTCCCAGACGTCTGAAGTTACCCGCTCACTTCACCGCACACGCCTGAAGTCGCCTGCAGACCCCTTCCCGCACCTGCAGAACCTTCAGCGCACCCACGTCCGTCAACCTTCAGCTCAAACACGCACAACCGCCTGCAGTCCACGCCGTTCACCACTGTGTCTGCAGAACCGCCAGCAACCGACCTCTGCGCCCTCCACCGCTCACTGGCTGCTGACCTGCGCACGCCTGCAGATCAGCCCGCGCTCTCCTCCAACGCCTGCAGACCAGCCTGCAGCATCCTCCAACAGCCGCCTGCAGCTTCCACCGCGCAAGCGCCCCGCCTGCAGCTTCCACCGCGCAAGCGCCCCCTCTGCAGCTTCCACCGCACACGCCAGCGCCCGCCTGCAGACGCCCGCCTGCAGACCACCGCGCGCCAGCGCCCTCCGCAGACCTTCCGCGCGCCAGCGCCCTCCGCAGACCTTCCGCGCGCCCACGCACAGCCACCTGCAGAACCGCCAGCAACCGACCTCTGCAGCTACCACCGCAGCCACGCCTCCGCGCGCCAACGCCCGCCTGCAGACCACCGCGCGCCAGCGCCCTCCGCAGACCTTCCGCGCGCCCACGCACAGCCACCTGCAGAACTGCCAGCAACCGACCTCTGCAGCTACCACCGCAGCCACGCCTCCGCGCGCCAGCGCCCGCCTGCAGACCACCGCAGCCACGCCTCCGCGCGCCAGCGCCTTCCGCAGACCTTCCGCGCGCCCACGCACAACCGCCTGCAGCACCTCCGCCGGAGCTCGTCCGGCCACCTCCGGCCGCCGCGCGACTCGCCGTCACCACCGATTCGAAGCCCTTGATCCAAGGGACCTCCGCCGAGCTTCCCGCGCCCAGCCATCGGCTCCTCGTCGCGCAAGACAACGGGGAAGAATTCCCCTGTTTTGCTACAGTAAAGCATTGATTAAAATTTACATTTTCTGCCATTGCCAGATTTTATTCATATTCTATTCACTCTGCATTGCGGAAAATATCCTGTAGTTTATCATAATTGCCATTTCAGCATTATTTCTTGCTTAAACCTTAATCTAAAGGCAATCTTGGCTTGGTTCTTGTCCAAATTGACTCCGAACAAACATTTTTAAGTGGCGCGAATTTTAATACGTTATTGCCTCCCTGTGGAAACGACCCGCTCCTCTGCGAGTGGTTATTTCTTATTAAAAATTGATTAGTCGATTTTTCCACCACATTAAACTACAAACGACTTAAAAGCGAAAGATCGACACGATCACCCACCACCATTCCAAACCATCTCTGACTACTCTACTCCCACCTACTCCTAAGCTCTAGCAAGCCTACCAACGCTCCATTAGAGCTTACTCTCAAGCTCCCAAGGCTCCTATTAGTGTAGCATCCCTTTGCCCCACCAAATATTCCTTCATCTTCCCATCACCATTCATAGGTCGCCTTGGACCCGTCCTCCCACCTTCATTCCAGTAGCAGATCATCTCTGCCTCCTTACCTCCATTCTGAAGCCACGCTGAAACTTTCCTCTACCCAACGTCCTCCTACATCTCACCTCCGTTGTCCCACTCACCTCCTTCATCCAAGCTTCCGCCTGGCGTCGTCGTCTCGCCGAACAACTGATTCGGGAGATTCCTTGTCACCCCCTTTTCTTTTTATACTTTTATAGATTATTGTAATAGAAAATTGTGCAATATATATCATATTTGCTTCTATCTCCATTGTGATTGTTTTCTTGCTTTATAAAAACCAACAAAAAAAATAATAAAACCCTAAAACACAAAAAACAAACAAAACAAAGCACTGTTTTCAAGCAGGGTAAATGTCGCCTCCCTGTGTTCGACCTGGGACTCCCTTAGAGTTTCGATAAAATTTTATTTGATAACAAGTTTTGTGACTACAATGACGAGTTACTCTTAACCCTGATTTCAAACTTGCGAAATGCGTACATCATTTTGGTGCCATTGCCGAGGAGGCAATGAAATTTACTTTCTTGTTTTCTGCGCTTCTTTACATTTACATATTACTAACCCCGCTTATCTCTGATCTATTGTCTTGCAGGTACCCTAGCATGGAGATCCAAGTGCAGTAGACCGGAGTAAAGTGCGGGTAGAGTACTTTGTAAGTGTCCCCCACATTCCCTCCCACTAGTTTCATTTCGCCACACTTATAACCAAGACCCAATCTAGTTAGGTGCTTGCATAAACCCTAGGATAGAATTGTTTGTCTTGTTTGCCACCTCCACTCATCTCACCCTCACACCTTATATAAAAAAAAAATAAAAAGATACTTTCTGTGGGGCGAATCAATATACACACTTTATACACCCACATTTGAGGCACATAACCTAACTTGATTTTCATCTACTCAACCGGGATTCCGACTTATGTAACCGGTACACCAATTCAACACATAAAGGAGTAGAAATCATATTAGGTCAATCACCTTTCTGTGTGCCTTAATCGGTGGTGCATTTGGGCCGATTGATTGAATTGTTTGGGTCACACCACCTAATTTAAAAGAAGTTCATTTTGTAGCTGCCCCATAGGATTCAATATTTAAGTCAAGCTAGGCACTCCATATTCTTTCGATTTATAAAGGAAAAACACTTGAACTCGTGCTTTCAAAACTTGATTTGCCTCACAAAAACTTTGTTGAATACACCTAATATTTGGATCCTAAAAGCTACTAAGCAAGAATCAAACCCTAAAACTCACATCATTAATAATCTTGCTTGAAAACTTCTTGGTTGTGCACATTCACACATTCTCAAACAAATCATTAAGGGTACAACCCATTAAGAGCCCATCACATTCCTGAAGCACCAATATCCATCCTAAGCCTAACTTAAATTGATTAGACGTTGGGCCTAAGGTCTGGTTCGCTCGTCAGGATTCAGATTGAGATTGTTCATGATTAACCTGCTTATACTAGTTAATCGGATGTCTAGCTAGGGGAGTAGCGTCAAACGACCGCGACTGAGGGGTACCCCAGGAATCGGAGGCACAAGCCAAAGGAACCTTCTCCCCAATCCCTCCTTCTAACTAGTTGGATTGCCTGGACATAAGTAGAGTAAATTGTCCATAAACTTAGGACGAATTCTGAGAGTCTATATACCTTTAGGCTACCCAACCTAAGGACAGGCTTGTATTTTTGTATTGCAAGGCTCCTTCTTTCTCTTCTGATTTCCCTCCTTACTTCACCATGTACCCTTCCATATCCTACACACATTTCCAATCCTATCCTCCTACCACCACTTATCCCCAAGATGATTACTATCCTGACTTGACTTGTAGTTACCCATCCACTAGTCGGGATAACTTTGATTGGGGGTACAAATCCAAACCTCAGTGTCCAGGGTCTAACCATGGACAACAAGACTATGATTACTATCCTTCCCAGAGCTACAAAGATTATAGATCTCCACCCTTTAAAGATCAACCTAATCAGATGTACAACCATGAAGGATATGCTAATTATAACACCTACCCTCCCCAGTATTCCATTGAAAATAGGTCATCACCATTCTTTAAACAACCTGAAACGACCTACTATCAGGGAGTGATGTAGACACATCTATTTAGGTTAAAATAAATATTCATGCATGTTCCTAGGCTTAGATTTGCATTTCATGTTATAAATATTGCATAGCATGCATCATTTTTCGTTTAGAGTAGTTGTATATATTTTAGGTTAATTAAGTCCTTTTTATGGTCAGGAGAGAAGAAGACTTATTTCAGGGCCTCAGATGGATGATCTAATCGTACGGATCTGATTAAGACGACGATCGGAGTCTAATGCCTCTGAAATCGTCTAGATCGGAGAATCGTAGCATTATACGAAGTCCGAGGAAGATCAACAGCCAGGGGGCAATGCGACATCCATACGGATTTCAGATGGAAAATTCGACCATACGGATGGATTCGGAGCAACAATTGCAGTCCAGCAGCGTGGGAATCATCTCGATCTAAGAACCATGGTACCCTCTACAAAAGATAGAAGAATGGACGACCCAGGTGGAGCCACGTGGCGACATCCAGGCTGCCAAACGTCGGCCAACAGCAGCGCACCGTGCACAGTCGTAGCCACACGCAGCGCACCATGCACAGCCATAGCTGCACGCAGCGGACCGCGCATAGCCATAGCTGTAGCCGCATGCAGCAGCAACGCAGCGCATGCCAGCACGCATGCGTGCACGGCGCAAGGAGCACAGGTGCATGAAGTGCGCAGCACGCGATGCACACACTAGCGGGGCAGGCACAGATCTTCAGGGACGCGTGCCTTTAGTGATGCTTGCAGCTGTCACTAATGGTCTACGTAAACCAGCAAGAGGATTTGAAGGGCGGATCTTCAGTGACAGCTGTAGCAACATTTATGGACGTCAGTAATGACCCAGATGCGAATTTGTTCTTCCTCCTCCACTATAAAAGGACCTACCGACCACCATTCCAAACCATCTCTTCCTTTCTTCCTCTCACCACCTCCAAGGCTCTAGAAAGAGCTTGTCCCAAGCCTAGGATGCTCCTCTACAGAAGAAAACCAAATAGTTCTCCCTCCCCTCATCCCCATTCATGGAGCATCCCATGACCGTCCTTTCATCGCTCGTCAGGAAGAAGATCTTCGCCGCGATGCCGTCCTGCCCCATCCTCTATCCTCCGGCTCCGTCCTCCTTCGTCCCACTCCTCACCACCTTCCTCTAGGCGACGTCAAAGCAAGTTGTCCTCCGAACAACCGTCGAGGGGGATTTCTCTCACCTCTTTCTATCTTTTTCGCTTTCGTAGTATAGTTTTTCTGCTTTCATAATTGTAGGAAACATTTATGAGATAAATAGATGATTGTTTCTCTCTCTCTTATATTTGCAAGTAGATTAGCTAGCTAAGCATTTATCGATCTGATCTCTGGCTTCCTAAAAATACAAAAAAAATTGGAAAAGATAAAAATGACCAAAAACAAATAAAATCGAAGCGTGATTTTCAATTAAAGTAAACGTCGCCTCCCTGTGTTCGACCCGAGACTCCCTTGGAGTTTCAGTATAAGTTTTATTTGACCACGAGTTTTGCAACTACGACGACGGGTTACTTGTAACCCTGATTTCAAACTCGCGAAACACATGTGATTAGGGAGGGACCCGAGAACCTCGATCTCTTGACTCTCCTAGATTTAACCCAAAACCCACCCATGAACCAGATCCAGGACAAGGTGTTGGATAACTTCAGGAACGCCATCCAATCTTTAGAAGCTCAGCCAACACCATGCACTGAAGCATTAGAGCCTATGATAAAAATGATTGATGAGCTGAATAGCTCTTTATTGGATTTGCTCCAAAGCGTTAAGGATAGAGACCTGGGTGAGTTTCTTCTTGGGAAGTTATCGAGGTTGAGAATGACATGTATGGTTGCACTAGTCAAATCTTGGGATGATTCTCAAGATGAACCATATTTAGGAGAGCCAATGTCTGAACCTGCTCAGACGCCTGTCGGGGGAGATACATATTCTGAGACTTAAGATGACCAGATTGGTCTAGAGCAACCATTTGAGGATGAACCGATTGATTCACCTAAGATCCCCAAGTCAGGAAACGAAGAAAATTATGTCTCCTTGGATCATGAAATGATTTATGATTTTGAGACATATATAAATGAGGATCATAAATTCTTTGACTCTGAGGGTGAAGAATCTTTAGGTGAAGTCTCACTTGAGCATAAGGAAAATGATTTTAGTGAGAAAACGGGCATGAGGAATCTGATGAACCATTGGACAGCCCGATAATAGAGGAATTTGATTCGATTGGGGTTAATTTGGAGGATCCAAATCTTGATGATTCAATCAATGACCCCATTCCTCATCCACACCCTGAAAAGCTGACTTTTGAGATCATTGTGCCCAAGTCAATCTTGATTCAGCCATGATTTCTGGACTTGGGAGAATCATATGGGGTGAATGATATGCTAGAGGTCCCAGAGCTTGAGCTCTTGATTTCGGAGGATAGGAAGTTGGAATTAAAAATCTGGGAATCTAATTTTGAGGGAACTTTGATTTTGGATCTGAGGATTCCTGTTGACCTGAAACCACCTACCTTCTATCAGGACCCTTATGATATCTTTCGCGTTCGACCCAAGCCTGGAATAATTGTCTATCTTCCTGAGCTGAACTATAAGTGGACGCTCGATTTTAATGAATTAGATCAACCCGTTGTCCGACACTTTGGTCTTGGGTTGTACACCACAAAACTGCAAGCCCGGCCCCGCAAACACAATAATCTTAGGTTTTGGGTGATTTTCATCCAGAACCTTAGAACCACTCGACCCTGGGGCATGGGTTTGCAACATAATCTGGTCCACGTCTGTGGACATCTTCTACTGACGGGTTTCAGGATAAACCTTTTGATTTTGATTCTGACCCGCACTTATGAATTCCCAACTTCTTCTTTGTATGTATATTATGCCTAGCTAAAGGCATTAAACTTAGGGCATGTGTATACTCACTTCTCTCTACGAAGTTGACCGGGTTGTCACGAAATTCAGGTGATATTCTATTTACTCCACCCTTTTCATGTCTCTGTTTTTACAATGAGGACATTGCATCATTTAGGCATGGGGGGTGGATACTTTATCTTGAAATCATTTTGTTAACTCCGTAGAATTTCTTTTAGTTTCTGTTTTACAAAAAAAAAATTCAAAAAGATAAAAAAAAGAAAATAGAATTAGGAGAAGAGAACTTAGGCTTTTAGGCGTTATTAACTTTAGGAAATGATACGAGAGGACCTAAACACTCAGACTTTTCAAGAAATGATACGAGAGCATAAGTTCTTGATGTTGAAGGATAGAATTGTTCAAATGAAAACCTGGGAGGCTAATTCTGAGGGAACTACAATTTTGGATCTGAGGGTTCCTGTTGACCTAAAACCACCTACTTTCTACCGGGACCCTTATGATATCTTTCACGTGCAACCTAAGCTCGAAATAACTGATTATTCTTCTGAGCTAAATGTTAAGAGGACATCCGAACCTATTAAACCATCTTTACCCATTGTCCAACACTTTGGTCTTGGGTTGCACACCACAAAACTATAGGCCTGGCCCCGCAAACACAATAATCTTAGTTTCTGGGTGATTTTCATCCAGAACCTTAGAACCACTCGACCCCGGGGCATGGGTCTGCACCATAACTTGGTCCACATTTGTGGACATATTCTGTTGGCGGGTTTAAGGATCAATATTTTTATTTTTGATTCTAACTCGCACTTGTGAATTCTCAATTTCTTTCTTGTATGTATGTTATGCCTAGCTCAAGGCACTAAATTTAACACGTGTGTATACTCTCTTCTCTCTACGGAGCTGATCGGATTTTCACGAAATTTAGGTGATATTCTATTTACTCTGCCCTTTTCATGTCTTTATTTTTACAATGAAGACATTGCATCATTTAGGCATGAGGGGGTGGATACTTTATCCTGAAATCATTTTGTTAACTCCATAGAATTGCTTTTAGTTTCTTTTTTAAAAAAAATTAAAAATTAAATAAAAAAAGAATTATGAGAAGAGAACTTAGGCATTTTGAGGTTATTAACTTTAGGAAATGATACGATGGGACCTGAACACTTAGACTCTTCAGGTCTTCAGGCTTAATTAGCCCAGGTGTTCACTCGAATGTAGACTTAGTCTCGACTCCTCGCCAATTCAAATTCATCTTTAATCTGGTGAATAAATTGGGGTAATAAGTATGCGACTTATCAACCTACCCTCTGACTTGAGGGGATTTTAAGTCTAAGCATCTACACACTATTCACACTGACTCACTTTCCGACGGTTTTAACGGAAATTAGGTAGCTAATGAACCGACTATGGTGGTATGGCTAGCAAGTTGTCGTGGGTAACAGCCCATTGGCCGGTTGTCCAGGACCTAACCACAAGATCATTTTCTTTGTATAGCATTTAGGTAAATCTTAAATCAAGGAAGCCACCTACTTAAAAAAGAGAGAGAGAGAAAAAAGAAAAGAAACACCCAAAAAGCAAAAAAAATAGAAAAAGGAGAAAATAAAAAAAAGATAAAATAGTAAAGCCACACTTCACCTCACAAGCATGGCTGGCAAGTGATCGTAGGTAACGGCCCATTGGCCTGTTGTCCAGAGCCCAGCTCACAAAAATGCACAATAATTCCCAAAACACTTAGGGAAGAAGTGGGGAAGTAGAATAAACTGGGGAGATATACACTGGGTTCGCCCTTATGTTGACCCCATAAATAAAAGTAGGGAGAAAGCTACTATTAGAAAAGATAAACCTTTAGGCAAGGTCACCTAAAATCGTAGAAACCTGAAGTTCGTTTTAATGGCCACCTAGTGAGTCTTTCACTCTTTTCACTAGATGCTTAGCACTTAGAGTCCTTTTCGAGTCTTAGACAGGTCGGGTAGCTGTAAAAAGTTATCCCGACACTCTCAAATTCCAAAAGTCCAAAAAAAATAAGAAAAGAAGAAAAACAAAAAAATGTATCTTCCCTTTTCAAATAAGGTGAGGACTTGGGCGGTCTACATTATGGCAGACACCCGGGTACTGTTGAGTCTTCGTAGTTTAGGACCTTAGTAGAAATTTTCTATTGTTAATAAACAACATGGGCCTAAGCGATCGAATCCTAATTCTGATTTTATACATAGCATGTGGTTTAATTTTGCTAGAGACTAGCAAAAGATAAGTATGGGGGTATGATGTAGACACATCTATTTAGGTTAAAATGCCTATTTATGCATGTTCCTAGGCTTAGATTTGCATTTCATGTTATAAATATTACATAGCATGTATCATTTTGCATTTAGAGTAGTTGTATATATTTTAGGTTAATTAGGTCCTTTTTATGGTCAGGAGAGAAGAAGACTTATTTTAGGGCCTCGGATGGACGATCGGACTGTATGGATCTGATCAGGACGATGATCGAAGTTTAATGCCTCCGAAATCATCTAGATCGGAGTCCCGTAGCATCATATGAAGTCTGAGGAAGATCAATGGCCAGGGGGCTATGTGACATCCGTACGAGTTTCGGATGGAAAATCTGACCGTACGGATGGATCCGGAGCAACGATCGCAGTCCAGCAACATAGGAATCATCTTGATCTAAGCACCGTGGCACCCTTTGCAACAAAAAGAAGAATGGATGGCCTAGATGGCGTCACATAGTGCCATCCAGGCCTCCCAACACCGACTAGCAACAATTGAAGGCACCTCCTCATCATCACTGATCCCGCACCACTGCCGTTGGATCAAGATCCAACGGTTGAGGATTCTTCTCCACCGTGTGCGTTAAGATGCCCGAGTGACGATCTGGATGTCTTGGCGTAGTGGTGGAGGCATGGGCTTTCAACGAAGGGGTGCGGGTTCGAAACCCACTACCCCCCCAATTGAGCGTCGGAAGCAGCAGCAACGTAGCGTAAGCACGCACGTAGCAGGGACAATGCAGGGCATGCACGCATGCCAGCATCTGCACTGCAGCGCCAGTGCAGTGCCAGCGCGCGAGCGTGCACGCGCCAGCTGGACGTAAGCAACGGGGAGGGTGGATCTTCAGCAACACATACGCGGGCCTTTAGTGACGCTTGCAGCTGTCACTAATGGCTCGTGTGTTCAAGCAAGAGGAATTGAAGGGTAGATCTTCAACGACAGCTGTAGGGACCTTTAGCGACATTTACGAACGTCAGTAATGACCCAGATGCAAATTTGTTCTTCCTCTTCCACTATAAAGGGACCTACCCACCACCATTCCAAACCATCTCTACCTACATTACTCCCACCTACTCCTAGCTCTAGAAAGCCTACCAATGCTCCATTAGAGCTTACTCTTAAACTCCTAAGACTCCTATTAGTGTAGCATCCCTTTGCCCTACCAAATATTCCTCCATCTTCCCATCACCATTCATAGGTCGCCTTGGACCCTTCCTCCCACCTCCATTCCGGTAGCAGATCATCTCCACCTCCTCACCTCCATTCCGGAGCCACGCTGAAGCTTTCCTCTACCCAACATCCTCCTGCATCTCACCTCCGTCATCCCACTCCTCACCTCCTTCGTCCAAGCTTCCACCAGGCACCATCGTCTCACCGAACAGCCGATTCCGGAGATTCCTTCTCACCTCCCTCTCTTTTTATTGTAATAGACAATTGTGCAATATATATCATATTTGCTTCTATCTCCATTGTGATGCATATTGTTTTCTTGCTTTATAAAAACAAACGAAAAAAAATAATAAAACCCCAAAACACCAAAAACAAACTAAACGAAGCGTAGTTTTCAAGCAGGGTAAACGTTGCCTCCCTGTGTTCAACTCGGGACTCCCTTGGAGTTTCAGTAAAATTTTATTTGATAACATTTTTGCAATTACAACGACGGATTACTCTTAACCCCGATTTCAAACACGTGAAATGCGTACATCAGTTGGCATCCGCAAGTTAGCAAACATAATTTCTTTGCATAGCCCTGGCAGTAACCACCCATTTCGCCGCCAAGTCAGTCGCCTTGCTAGGGGTGGCAGGACTGGGCTCGGTAAAGGACTTAATCATTATGGAGCTAGGAATAAATCTCAGCCCCAAGGTATCCACCTACACAATAAGAAGACATGAAGTGTTCAAACACGGTGGAAAAAGTACTATGGGGAGATGTGTTAGGAAAGCTACTTACCACCTGGAGGTAGTAGAAGTAGATGTTCTTCATATTAACCCTCCCATAAGAAGGGTGAGCCCTGGTCATGGCATCTTGAAGATACTGAAGTAGCTGCCTCTCCAAGTCTATCAGGGTGGGGTCGACACCTCAGGCTTGGGACGCTGAGGAACTCCCAGGAGAAGGCAAAGGGCCACTAGAGGAAGTGGCCTGGAGAGCGACGGCAAGATCCTAGCTGGGAGACATCGCTTAAAGAGCAGCATGGGCAGAACTGGCACCCCCTGTCCAAGAATCATGGGCCCACCCATGTTTTGGGAACTAGTGGAGGCGCTAGCCCCAGGGGCTCCAGTCATAGGTTGCGGCAGCTCAAATATACTGCAAACCATAAAGCTCTTCCCCTTAGTCGCTTGCTCGACCATGTGGGAAAATGTGGTGCAGGCCCGGACAAAGTAGGTGGAAATCCGGCCTGGCCCCTTTCGTCCCATTCAGCGGAGACCTCCACACCTCCAACCTCCGCCAAACTTTGTTGACAGGAAGGTGATGCGGGAACTCCTCCCTCACCACCCTCCTCTTCCAAACCAGAGGAGGTCTACATGGGGCTTGTGTGCCTCTTCCTCCATCGAAGGGGCATCTCCTTCGAGTTGCTGGAGGCCTCTCCCTTTTACTTCCTTTTGTCCTCCGGGTGGCGAGGGGGCCACTATTCTCTCCTGTCCCCCGGGATTCATGCTTCACCACTTCCCTCCTAGACCTGTGAGACTTGATCGGACAACAATCTGTATAGCGTAAAAATAATGATTTAATTATGTCGTTATCGTAGTATAATGTCACAATGCAAATAGATGTCGTGTCATTTTATTTATTTACATAATTTTTACTGATTTATTCTACGTCGTTTATTGGGAGGTGATTATTGATATACATCACTCTCTATATTCCAAAAATGCTCTTTTACTCCAAAAATGTTAATTATATTTACAAATGAATCAAATTAATCAAAGAATGAATGAATGCATTAATTATGTGCAAAAGAATCAATTAATTGCTAACTAAATTGCCTTAAACATATCTATAACTAATCAGGCATAAAAAACTAAGTAAAACAACTCTATGTTAGTTATGTATAATTATCCTAAATAATACCTAAGTATAGGTACAAAAATAATAAACAAATACACTAACAACTACTATATTAACATATATACAAACCTACTAACTAATATTAAACCTTAGACAAATTATATGCAACCTAACTAAACTAAACTACTATACAAGGCTACACTGACAGACATAAGTGTCGCCAAAGCCTTCAAAAACGTTACTAAAGACTTATGTACATAAAAGGCTTAAACAAACACTTATATAAATACATTACTCTTTATATATAAATATACAGTGTACATGCATCTACAGTACATATGTATACTTTATCTATTATACATATACTCATACATATACTATTTATATATATATATAAATATATATACAGTATACATATTATACATATACTTATATACTACATAAGTATACATAAACATATATACACACCGTACACACACAAGACTAACACTCACAAAGCTCACAACACTTAGTTTCTTAAGTCACTCACACTCACACAACACCCAGCCAAATTTTCAGCCATTAGTTCTCTTACACTCAACCCTCACTTTACAAAAAATTATTTTTTTAATTGACGGACCGACTCGGTGCACGTGATACACAGTACCCTCATGGGTGGGACCAGACTGCTACTATGAACCGACCCTAATTCTCTATTAGGTAGTTTATAGTGTATTCTTTTGGCCCAGGTTCAGCTCAGCTGAACTGGACCTAAACCAGATTGGGCTCCCAGCCCCCAATATGCTCAATATACAATATGCTCAAATATGCTCGAAGGGTAACGGGTAATGGGTGCACCATGCACTGATGACTGAAGAGGGCATGGAGAGAATTCATTTTATACGGCACCGACTACTCTCCAATCTACAAGGTCGGACTAAAAGAAGGCGCCAAATTGATGCTATCGTGCGCTCATTGGGATGATTTTGGGCCTCGATTTTAGCACCCTACAGATGTCCAAGTTTCAAATAAATTATGTGATTTGAAAGCCCTTATATAAGGCTACATAATTGTATAATTAATTTAGGATTATAACTTATTTAATTATATTTAAAAATTACTTCAAGTTACTGATTTATACAAGTTAATTAGATGTTAATTGCTTAATTAATGTATAAATTAATAAATTAATGATGCAATTGACTTTATACATAGTTAATTTATATAATAAGGTATTTATTAAAAATTTTTAATTTATTTTAGAGCATTTATTTTAATTTATATACATTTAAATACACGTTTTTATTAGATATACATATAATGTAGCTATAAATACTATTATATAGTATAAATACATTATAAAGAAGTTAAAAATATTTAAAATTAATATATACAAATGTATATTATAAGTTACTTCAATAATAAGTTAAATTGCTAATTTATTTTATTTTAACTTAATAAGTTAGTTAATTAACTTAATAATCTAATTACATACAATAAATACATAATTAAATCAATGTACAGGTATTATTAGTTATATAATAAATACTTAAATACGTATGTACGGTAATATATACGGTTATACACATTTACATATTTATTTATAATTATCTTAGTTTATGTACATATAATCTATGATAAATTAATAGATAATTATATAATTAAGTTATATATATAATAACTCAACATAGATATTTATTTAAATATATATAATACATTTATAATTTATTTATGTACATTATTTATATATATTACAATACTTACATTTAACTTAGTGTTTAATTATATTTACAAATATAAATACTATATACAAGGTATTTTTGAGTATTTTTAGGTATTTTCAAGTTGTTATGGTATTTTTATATAATATAGAAGTAGTAGAAAAGAGAGAAAAGGTGAGATGATGGAAGAACTCTTTTTTTATGTTTTTACAAATTCATCCAAATCAGGCCTTAACGGAGTTTCCGTTAAAGAACCTAAGGCCTCTATGAGTTCTATCGGTTGGAATGAAGATGTTAACACTCAAACAAATCCAACACATCACAAGAAAGATGTTTGAACATTTAAATAAGATGTTACATTGAATTTCACTCAAATTTTAGAGTGGATAGTTAGGAACAAATATAACATGCTGAAAATGAGTTTCAAGCATCAATTACAAGTAATTCATATTAGATTTTAGGTAAAAAAATGTACATGAATACTTGTTTCATGAAGTCCTAATAGTATATCATCAGGTAGCTCAAAGAATTTTAGAAAATCAACCCAAATCTATCTCTTGACAGTGCACAACAGTGGCTATTGCTGTTGTATGTCTCAGCAGCTGAATGTTGCTGGCACTGTTGACGGAAGGATTTAGATGACCTAAATGAGACTTTCTTATCTCTAATCTGAGATAAAACAAGTCAACCTCAGATCTGGAAACCAGATCTGAGTATAGTTCAACCCAATAGTACTATTTCATTCTGAAATCACTTGAAACCTGGAATAAAATTCATTGCAAAACCACTTGAAATTTTGTTTAAAACTCTTCATTTAGATCAATGTTGGATTGATACATATCAGATTAGGCCCTTTTGATTTGTTCCTCTATAAGTTTAGATCTGACTAAATCCTTTCATCAAAACATGAATCATGTAAAACTCTAAAATCTGGAAATCTGATTTTTAATATTAAACACCTCCAGATGAAGATAAACCATTGAAAATCCATCTGAATCATTGCAAAAAACCACAAAGATACTTGAAAATCTTTCAAACTTCAATTGAATCTCAAGAACACATTCAAAAACCCTAATCAATCCCTTCTACCTCGCTCTAGACAACAAGAAGAGGAGAATTAATTCAAGTCTTAAAACAACTTACACGCACTTCTCAGATCTTCCTTACATTGTTTCAAAGTAGCTCAGATCATTGATTAGTTCTCTAATCAGTGTCACTGATTTCATTGACCTAATCTCACTATACGGTGGGAAGAAAACACAGATCTTATTCAAATTTGGGCAAAACTAAATCAATCATTGAAAACACAGCCCATGAAGTTCAGAACCATCTGATGTAGATAAAATTATTGAGGATAAAATGCCTATTCAAGCATGTTCCTAGGCTTAGATTTGCATTTCATGTTATAAATATTGCATAACATGCAACATTCTGCATTTAGAGTAGTTGCATATAATTTATGTTAATTACGTCCATTTTGTGGTCAGGAGAGAAGGATATTTATTTTGGAGCTTTGGATTGACGATCCGACCGTACGGATCTGATTAAGATGACGATCGGAGTCCAACGCCTCTGAAATCACCTCGATTGGACTCCCGTAGCACCATATGCAGTTTGAGGAAGATCAACGGCCAAGGGACTAGGTGACATAATTTGGAGCTTTAAATGACAAATCCAACCACGCGGATGGATTCGGGTCGACGATCGCAGTCGAACGATGTGAAAATCGACTAAATCCGACCTTTGTAGCAGCCCCTACAATGAAAAGAAGATGGACAGCCCAGATCGCACCACGTAGCGCAACCCAGGCAGTCCATGCGCATGCACGCACCACCGCACATGCACAGCAACGCAAGCATGCGCGCATGCACAACAGCAGTGCAAGCAAGCACATAGCACGCGAAGGCATGCGAAAGGCACGCGAAGCGCACGACAGCATAGCGGTTTCTTCAACGACGTTTGCGGCAGATCTTCAGCGACGTTTATGACCGTTACTAAATGTCCTATATACGAATTTGATTCTTTCCTCCACTATAAAAGGACCCTTACCCCTCTCATTTTTCTTCATCTCTCCCTTTCTTCCTCTCACCACCTGCAAGGCTCTAGAGAGAGCTTGTCCCAAGTCCGGGATGCTCCTCTAGAGTAGAAAATCAAATAGTTTTCCCTCCCCTCATCCCCTTTTATGGAGCATCTCGTGGCTATCCTCTCACCGTCCTTTGGGAAGAAGATCCTCGCCGCGACGCTGTCTTGCCCCATCCTTCGTCCTCCAGCTCCGTCCTCCTTCGTTCAGCTCCTCACCACCTTCCTCCAGGCAACGTTAGAGCGAGTCATCCTCTGAGCAACCGTCGAGGGTCTCTTACCTCATTCTATCTTTTTACACTTTTGTAGTATAGATTTTCTGCTTTCGTAGTGTAACAAACATTCTTTTATAAATAGATGATTGTTTCTCTCTCTTTCTCTCTCTCCCTCTTATATTGTTGCAAGTAGATTAGCTAGAAGTCATCGACCTAATCTCTTGCTTGTTAAATACCAAAAAAACTAGAAAAGATAAAAACAACAAAAAGAAATAAAAGTGAAGCACGGATTTCATAAAATCAAATGTTCGCCTCCCCGTGTTCGACCATGAACTCACTTTTCGAGTTTCGATTATAAATTTATCTAATAGATGCGTTTTGCGAGGTACGACGACGAGTCCTCAAAACCCTGAATTTTAACACGCGAAGTACGCCCCCATCATTTTGGCATCGTTGCGGGGAGGCAACGCTCTTTGGTTTTTCTCATGGTTTTTTCGCCTTACCTAACTTTTATCTCACTTTTTCTCTGATGTTACTGTGATTGCAGGTACTCTTCTAAGGCGGGCCAAAGTGGTTAGATCGGAGAAAAGTGCAGATGAAGGTTCTGTAAGTTTCCCACCACTTCCCCACCCACTAGTTCATTTCACCACACTAATAACTCAAACCCAAATCAACTTAGGTGCTTTTTATAAACCCTAGGATAGATTTAGCTGTTTGTTTACTACCTCCACTCATCTCAGCCCCGCATATAAAAAAAAAGAACTCTTCTCTTGTGGGATTTTCTAAAAAAATACATACATTAACATCCACAACTCTCCACTTAAGGGGCACCACTCCACTTTGATTCTACCACTTAACCGAGATCTGACTTGTGGATCCGATACACCTTAACTCAACACACACATAAGTGAGTAGAAATCTGATTAGGTTAAGACTTTTTGTATGCCTTAATCAAGTGGTGCAATAGGCCAATTGCTTGAACTATTTGGGCCACACCACTCAATCTAAAACTGATCCATCAAGTAGCTTGCCACTTAAGGTTGATTTTTAAGGCTGAACTAGGCACTCCGCATTTTCTTCTGAGTTCTAAAGAAATATATCATCACCAATGCTTTCAAAACTTGGAGTGTTCTACTGAACCATGATTGAATATACCTAAAGATTAAACCTTAAAAGCTACTAAACAAGGTTGAACCCTAAAAGACACATCAACAAATAACCTTGTTTAAAAACCCTGGTTGTGCATGCACACAAAATTAAATTAATCATTAAGGGTACAACCCATCTAAAGGGCCCATCACATTCCAAGAGCACAATCATCCCAAGCCTAATTAAAATCGAGTAGACGTTGGCCTTAAGGATTGATTCGCTCTTCGGGGCTCAGACTAACATTTTTTTGATTAATCTGCTTCTACTGGTCCATCTGATGTCTAGCTAGGGGAGTACCGTCAAACGACTGCAGCTGGGGGGTACACTAGGAACCGAAGGCGTAAGACAAAGGAAAAACCTTCCCCCTAGTCCCTCCTTCTAACTGGTTGGATTGACCGGATAAAAGTAGACCAAATCATTTATAATCTCAAGACGAGTCTTGAGAGTTTGTAGGTCTTTAGGCTAACCCACCTAAGGACAGGGTTGATTGCTTGTACTGCAGGGCACCTTTCTCTCTTCTGATTTCCCCTTCTATTCTACCATGCATCCTTCCACATCCTACACACATTTCACATCCTATCCTCCTACCACCACTTATCTCCAAGATGATTACTATTCCAACTTGACTTGTAATTACCCATCCACTAGTCGGGATGACTTTGATTGGGGATATGAATCTAGACCTCAGTGTCTAGGGCCTAACCCTGGACAACAAGACTATGATTACTATCCTTTCAAGAGCTACAATGATTATAGATCTCCATCGTTTGATGACCAAACCAACCCGATCTACAATCAAGAAGGATATGATGATTATAACACCTACCCTCCCAGTATTCCACTGAATATAGGTCACCACCATTCTTTGATCAACCGAAGACGACCTACTATCAGGGAGGAACCCGAGAACCTAGACATCTTGACTCCCCTAGATTTAACCCAAACTCACCCAAACCTGAATCGAACCAGTTGGTTCAGGTGAACAAGATCCAGGATAGGGTACTGGCTAATTTGAGGAACACTATACAATCTTTAGAAACACTATGCACTGAAGCACTAGAGCATATGATCAAAATGATTGATGAACTTAATAGTTCCCTATTGGATTTGCTCCAAAGTGTTAGGGATAGGGACTTGTGTGAGTTTCTTCTTGGGAAATTGTCAAGGTTGATGATGAAATTTGTGGTTGCCCTAGTCAAATCTTGGGATGATTCTCAAGATGAACCCCCTTCAGGAGAGCCAATGTTTGAACCCGCTCAGGCCCCTGTCGGGGGGGATACATATTTTGAGATTGGAGATGACCAGGTTGGTCTAGAGCAACCATTTAAGGATGAACAGATTGATTCACCAGAGATCCCCAAGTCAGGAAACGAAGAAAATTATGTCTCCTTGGATCATGAAATGATTTATGATTTTGAGACATATATAAATGAGGATCATCAATTCTTTGACTTTGAGGGTGAAGAATGATTTGGTGAAGTCTCACTTGAACTTGAGGAAGAGGATTTTAGTGAGACAAATGGGCTTGAGGAATCTGACAAACCAGTTGATAGTCCAATTATTGAAGATTTGGATCCAGTTGAGGCTAACTTGGAGGATTTGAATCCTCATTTACTAGAAGATTCAATCAATAGCCCCATTCCTCATCCGCACCTCGAAGAGCTGACTTTTGAGATCATTGTGTCCAAGTCAATCTTGATTCAGCCACGATTTCTGGACTTGGGAGAATCATATGGGGTGAATGATATGCTAGAGGTCCCAAAGCTTGAGCTCTTGATTTTAGAGGATAGGAAGTTGGAATTAAAAATCTGGGAATCTAATTCTGAGGGAACTTTGATTTTGGATTTGAGGATTCTTGTTGACCTGAAACCACCTACCTTCTATCAGGACCCTTTTGATATCTTTCACGTGCGACCCAAGCCTAGAATAATTGACTATCTTCCTAAGTTGAACTATAAGTGGACATCCGATTTTAATGAATCAGATCAACTCATTGTTCAACACTTTGGTCTTGGGTTGTACACTACAAAACTGCAGCCTCGACCCTGCAAACACAATAATCTTAGGTTCTGGGTGATTTTCATCCAGAACCTTAGAACCACTCGACCCTGGGGCATGGGTTTGCAACATAATCTGGTCCACGTCTGTGGACATCTTCTACTGACGGGTTTCAGGATAAACCTTTTGATTTTGATTCTGACCCGCACTTGTGAATTCCCAACTTCTTCTTTGTATGTATATTATGCCTAGCTAAAGGCATTAAACTTAGCGCATGCGTATACTCACTTCTCTCTACGGAGCTGACCGGGTTGTTACGAAATTCAGGTGTATTCTATTTACTCCACCATTTTCATGTCTCTGTTTTTACAATGAGGACATTGCATCATTTAGGCATGGGGGGGTGGATACTTTATCCTGAAATCATTTTGTTAACCCCGTAGAATTTCTTCTAGTTTCTTTTTTACAAAAAAAAAATTTAAAAAGATAAAAAAAAGAAAATAGAATTAGGAGAAGAGAACTAAGGCTTTTAGGCATTATTAACTTTAGGAAATGATACGAGAGGACCTAAACATTCAAACTCTTTAGGTCTTCGAGCTTAATTAGCTCGGGTGTCCACTCGAATGTGGACTTAGTCTCGAGTCCTCGCCAATTCAAATTCATTTTAGTTTGGCTAATAAATTGGGATGATAAGTATGCGATTTATCAACTCGCCCTCTGATTTGAGGAGATTTTAAGTCTAAGCATTTACACACTATTCGCACTGACTCACTTTTCGATGGTTTTCTTGAAAATTGGGTAGCTAATGAACTATTTAGGGTGATATGGCTGGCAAGTTGTCAGTGGTAACAGCTCATCGGTCGGTTGTCTAGAGCTCAGCCACAATACCATTTTCGTCATACTGCCTTTAGGTAAATCTTAGATTAGGGAAACCACCTACTTAAAAAAAAATAAGAAGAAAAAGAAAAAAATAGAAAAAAAATAGAAAAAGGAGAAATTAATAAAAGAAAATAATAAAGTCACACTTCACCGCACGAGTATGGCTGGCAAGTGGTCGTGGGTAACAACCCATTGGCTGGTTGTCCAGAGCTCAGCTCATAAAAGTGCACAATAATTCCCAAAACACTTAGGGAAGAAGCGGGGAAGTAGAATAAATCGGGGAGATATACACTGGGTTCACCCTTGTGTTGACCCCATAAATAAAAGAAGTAGGGAGAAAGCTACCAATTGAAAAGATAAACCTTTAGGCAAGGTCACCTAGGGTCGTAGAAACCTGAAGTCCGTTTCAACGGCCGCCTAGTGAGTCTTTCACTATTTTCACAAGATTCTTAGCACTTCCTTTTCGAGTCTTGGGCGGGTTGGGTAGCTATAAAAAATTATCCCGACACTCTCAAACTCCAAAGAGTCAAAAAAAAAGAAAAAAAGAAAAAAAAGTATCTTCCCTTTTCAAATAAGGCGATGACTTAGGCAGTCTGCATTTTAGCAGGCACCCGGGTACTGTTGAGTTTTCGTCGTTTAGAACCATAGTTGAAATTTTCTATTGTTAATAAATGACTAGGTCTAAGCGATCGAATCCTAATTCTATTTTTATACATAGCATGTAGTTTAATTTTGCTAGGGACTAGCAAAATATAGGCATGGCGATATGATGTAGACATAATTATTGAGGGTAAAATGCCTATTCAAGCATGTTCCTAGGCTTAAATTTGCATTTCATGTTATTAATATTGCATAGCATGCATCATTCTGCATTTAGAGTAGTTGCATATAATTTAGGTTAATTACGTCATTTTTGTGGTTAGGAGAGAAGAATATTTATTTTGGAGCCTTGAATTGACGATCCAACCATACGGATCTGATTAAGACGACGATCGGAGTCCAACGCCTTTGAAATCGCTTCGATCGGAGTCCCGTAACACCATATGCAGTTCGAAGAAGATCAACGGCCAAAGGACTAGGTGACATAATTCGAAGCTTCAAATGACAAATTCGACCACGCAGATAGATTCGGGTCGACGATCACTGCCCAATGACGTGAAAATCAACTTAGCCTGACCTCTGTAGTAGCCCCTCCAATGAAAAGAAGATGGACGGCCCAGATCACGCCACGTGGCGCAACCCAGGCCGCCCATGCGCATGCATGAGCCATCGCATGCACACAGCAGCGTGGGTGCACGCGCGTGGAATGGCGGCGCACGCAGGTGCGTAATGCGTGGAGCACGCGCTAGCGCAGGACAGCGTGGGCGCGTGGGCTATCTTCAATGACATTTGCGGAGGATCTTCAGCGACATTTATGACTGTCACTAAATGTCTTGCATACGAATTTGATTCTTTCCTCCACTATAAAAGGACCCTTACCCTCCCATTTTTCTTTATCTCTTCCTTTCTTCCTCTCACCACCTTCAAGGTCATAGAGAGAGCTTGTCCCAAGCCCGGGATGCTCCTCTAGAGTAGAAAATCAATTAGTTTTCCCTCCCATCATCCCCATTCGTGAAGCATCACGTGGTTGTCCTCTCATCGCCCTTTGGGAAGAAGATCCTCACCGTGACGCCATCCAGCCCCATCCTCCGTCCTCCAGCTTCGTCCTCCTTCGTTCAGCTCCTCACCACCTTCCTCCAAGCAATGTTAGAGCGAGTCATCCTCCAAGCAACCGTCGAGGGGGATTTCTCTCACCTCATTCTATCTTTTTACACTTTCGTAGTGTAGATTTTCCACTTTCATAGTGTAACAAACATTCGTTTATAAATATATGATTGTTTCTCTATCTTTCTCTCTCTTATATTGTTGAAAGTAGATTAACTAGAAGTCATCGACCTAATCACTTGCTTGCTAAATACCAAAAAATTTAGAAAAGATAAAAACAACAAAAAGAATAAAAGTGAAGTGAGGATTTCATAAAACCAAACGTTCGCCTCCCTGTGTTCGACCCGGGACTCACTTTTCGAGTTTTAGTTATAAATTTATCTGATAGACGCGTTTTGCGAGCTACGACAACAGGTCTTCTAAACACCGAATTTTAACACGCGAAGCGCGCCCCCATCACCATCACATGAAATCCAATTACACAAATATATACTAAATTTGGTCAATTAAAACCTAATTGAAATCAAACCATCAAAGATCCTTCAATCAAGCTCTCAAACCAAATTAGATTAAATCGACCAAATCTATTCAATTCAAAGCACAAGGAGGGTGATTGTGATCTAACAAAATGAATGGGATCACCCTCTAGTGGGATGAGCACAATAAGAATCTGAAAGCTAGGGAGCTTTAGATTCACAATGTGTTATGACCCAGTTCCCGAATCCCTACAGGACCCGAGACCGGCTTGCCTCGACTAATCCCAAGACCCAGTCGTCCAACAAGAAATAACTGAAAAGTAGGAAAATAAACCACATTCACTATGCAATGAAACTAAACAGTAAAAGCGTACAAGCAATAAAGGAAGGTAAAAGCTACTAATTCAGTACATACCACCATAACAGGAAAAGTAGAACAACAGCAACAGGAACAGGAACAGTAACAAAAAGTCTGAAACTCACTATAGCAGAAAAGAGAGTACAAAAAAAGTATTGAAAACTACGGTTGGGCTCGATTGGGCCCAGCACCCTCCATAGTCGGTAGCTCGGGCTGCTCAACTCTTGGACCTTAATAGTGTTATGAAAAGACGGAGTCAGCAAACGCTGAGTAGAGTGGTAACCATACTATCTAAAGCAGTAAAGGTAGCAAGCATACTTATCCTTTTCGAGTTATTTTATTTTACAGGTAATTTCTTTTCACCCCATTGGTTTACTTTCAGATTTCTTTCTTGATCTTGCATGTTCCTCGTGAGAACGATCTTGATTGCAGTCTTTTACGAAAAGAAGAAGGTACACGTGGTGCTCTCTTGGCCAGGAGAGTTCCGCATGGTAGTCCTACACCCAGTCAACCACCCTAAGGTCACTGTCAAGATGTAGCGGTGACTATGGCACACGTCATAAGTGCACGGGTAGCTACCCCACACTAACACGCGGTCAGTTGTTTCTGCTAGCGAGTACGCCCAAAGTACAGTACAGAACAGTATAGGGCCTAGCCCTCTTAGAACTAGGGGTCCAGCCCCTCAGAAACGAACAGGGGTCTCGCCCCTCCACAGTCCACACACCCTCGTCTTACTACCCCGATTTGCTCAGAGGGCCAAAAAAAGTCGGTGTAGGTTGGCTAGCTTAACCCCGGGCCCCGTGGGGTGGCTAGCTCCCTCCGGACACTAGTAGTTCACCTCGGTACTGCGTACACGAGGGTCAACAGGAGTTGGTGTAGAGTGGCCAATCCTAACCCCAGGTCACAACCCAAGGGAGGCTAGCTCCTCTCTACACTAAAGGGGGATAGTTGCTCTCCTTGGTACCACGTGCACAAGGACCAGCACACTCCCCGACTACCATTCCAAGTTTCCAGCCAACCACAGTTGTTCTACTCCTAATTCCCTGTAGGGTTCATGTTTAAACGCTCTTGATCAGGTTTTAAAAGATAATACGTTGTAATATAGCCGACAAAGCGTTCAAACAAATAGAGAATTTTATTACTCGAAAATCGGAGTATCCGAGGTCGAATACAGGGAGCAATTGAAATTTACTACTAATCTCAAATGTAATTGAACACTCTAATTTACTCAAAACTTGAATTCAAATATGAATGTATGTGGTTTAAAAAATAATTGACAAAAGAGTGAAATTGGACGTCTGATCTTGTGATGAGACATCTTAAAAGTGTTTTCCCTTTTTCTTCTTCTTTCTCTGCAGTCTCTCTTCCTTTCTTCTTCTTTCTCTGCGAAGACTTCTTCTTCTTCCTTGCCTTTGCTTCTCCTCTCTTCTGTCTTCTTCTCAGCAGTCTCTACTTCCTTCAGATCTACGGGTCTTCTTCCTGCCTTTGCTCCTTTTCTTGCAGTCCTTTCTCTCTGCAGTCTCTCTTTCTTCCTTCTCTTCTCTTCTTCGCTCAGCTTCTGCTTCTTCTCTTTGTAGCTAAGTCTCTCTTCTTCAACCAGCCTGCCTGCACAACGGGAAAGCAAAACCTACCCTGTCCCTCTACCCGAACGTCTCTCTCTCTCTGCAAAGCACTCGTAGGACGCTCTCCCAGAGCCACGGGTAATCGGGTCGGATTTCGCACCCGGGACCAGGTGCACTGCCAGGTGGGTAATGCGCGAGGAGTGCTCAGGTTGGGTCGGGTCGGAGTCCGCCAGATCCGCGAGGTGAAACCGCGGACAAGGCGAGCGTGGGTAATGTGGGTGACCTCACCCCTATGCGTTCGGAGGCGAAGAGTGTATAACACAAAAACACTTTATACTGCACCTACACTTCGTATTTCAACGATGTGGGACTAAAGTCCCGCCTTCATTCGCTCGCGCCCGCAGACGATTCTTCTTCGATTGCCAAGGCTGCGGACATCGCTGCACTCCTTGCTGAGCCAGATCACTTCGCACTGCTCGCCCGAGTCCGCTGCACCTGAAGCCTAGAGCTGCTGACGCCTGGAGCTGCTTTGAAGCTTCTTCAACCGTTGTCAATGGCGGTAGGGGCTTCGATACTGTCACACACAAAACAAGCCTCTCGACTTAATCAGACCAGCTGGGCACCTTCGCCGTGGCACGGCGAAGGTGGTGAGCCATGCGGCCGGCCGTAGGATGGCCTAGGCATGCGTGCCTAGGTCAACCTATGGCCGGGAGTGTGGGTGTGTTCGGGGGACTGTGGTGGAGGCGTAGAGGGATGATGGATGGGTGGAGAGTGTTCCTTGTGGTGAGACGGAGCTTATGAGACGGTTGGCGAGCCGTGTAGAGGGGCGGAATGGTGGGGGCGGCTCGCCGGAGGTCGGTCGGAGGCGAGGAAGATGGAGGTGGTCAGCGATGGTCGAGGGGCAATTAAATGAAATAAAAGGGGGAAAAGAGAGAGGGGAAGGTGGAGAATGTATTAAGCCTAACTGCAGGGATGAAGGGGGATGGAGAGGTGGACAGTAGTACCTGCTGTCACCGGAGAAGAAGCTACCCAGTGGGGGAGGACGACAGCGACGACGGGGCTGAGGCGGCGTGCGCGGGTGTTGCGCGACGCAGAGAGTCAGTAAGATGACTCTGCCACTGGTTTTGTGGCAGAGCAAAGAGGGAGCGGAGGGGGGCTCGCCGGAGCTCGCTGGGTACTTTGGCCGGGAGGGAAGTGACGAATTGGAGGTGGAAGCTCGGCTAAATCAATCTAAAATTGGGCGGCCGGGTTTGGAGGTTCTTTTTATAGGCACTAGGTCATGCTTTCAGAGCGTGGAGGGCACGCCAATACCTCCGCCGGCTTGCCGGAGAAGGAAAGAGGGTGGATACCCAAATCCCTCATGCGTTCGCACGAGAGATTGGGTTCACACTAGGGATCAAGATTGGCCCTAGATGGAAGGAATTCCTCAGAGAATCTCCCTTCCATTTCTCGGAGGGGATCTCTGAGGAATCAGAGAGTATTCCCTCTCTAATCCTCGCCAGAGCAGGATTCTGCCCTAACAATGGCAGAAGGACCTGATTGCAAAGGTGGCGAGGAAGTTAGGGGGCTCTCTGTGGTGCTTTTCAAAAGATAGGGACAAAATTGTGATTTGGGTGTACTGAATTGCAAAGTAGGTCAAGATGACCTTCCCTTAGGTCCAAATTTTGGTAAAAACCTAATTTGGACCTAAGGAATCCAATGGTGAAGTTGGATTTTAGGTTTGCCCACGTTTGACTGGATATTTTAGGTAAAAACCCAAATTAGGTTAATTGATGAACTAGGACCCTAATCTAGGTCAAACTAGGTTCCAAAGGCCAAATTAAGTGTTCTAAACCCTAGAGGATATTTTTCCATGATTTTTAGAGGGTTTACTTGATTTTTATCCTGATCGGAACCTTGTTGAATTAAGCAGGACTGTTTTAGGGTTACCAAATGTCATTTAATTCCTAAATTGCACATGAACCCATTTCTGATTGACTCAACCCACTTTTTATCTTATTTAGACCATTTGACCTATGTTTTGCCTCTTAGAAATCCTGTTTATGTACTGCAATGGTAAAATTACAGTTTTAACCTTTAATTCATGTTTTCTTCTCAGAGCACTTATTCCTTCATTTAGGCCTTCTACTAGGTTATGTAGGAGCTTTTATCTTCTTTATTAGGTCAAAATGAGCTAGTTATGGCTCATGATGAGGCTCTCATCATACCCCCATGCCTAGCTTTTGCTAGTCCCTTAGCAAAATTTCAAGGTTTTAACTTTTTTTCTAAACCCTGAGTGTCTGTCAACAATCATGACAAGTGCTTCTCCTTTTCTTTTGTGATTAGGTAGGAATGCTGACAATAGGCCTAGAGGTACTCAAGTACTAACCAAAATCTGGACCTGTTCCGCTTTAGCCTTAGTCCTCCGCAAAGGTTTCTAAGGCCCATAGAAACTAACCTAGGGTTTGTTGGACTCCGCGGTTAAAGCACCCGTGCTTGAGACATTTTTAGCCTAAGTTCAGTTTGCAGTGCATTTTTTGTAAGAGAGAGATAGAAGATTTGTTTGGAGAGCTTTTCTCTCTCTTTTCTTTTTTTACTTCTAGCTTCGGATTAACTTCTCAACACGGTCTGTATCAGATTCCTCGTCCCCATCATCAATCCTCAAGGGTCCCTGGCTTTCGAGATAATCCCGCCCATGGCAACCCCCAGAACCCTGGCTTTCAAGATTTCGAGATAATCCCGCCCATGGCGTTCCGTGGCCGAATTCAGACCCTGGCGATCGACATTTCGTGATAATGCCACCCATGGTATCTGAACCAGCAGAGTGCTTACATGCCCCCAGTAGGATATTTAAATATCCTAAGAGACAAGCACCGAGGAGACGATATGTTGTTACGCATCTTCGAGGGGAATTTCCCGCCTCTCCGCACTGGGAACTCGTCCAAATCAACTTGTGTTGATTGGCTGCTCCTAATCTAGGTGGCTTTTTCAGAACATTAAATGCTTTTGCATGATTTGGATATTTATGCACACTGAACCAGACTGTGTGTGAATTTGGGGTGCTTAGGTTACCGAATCCCGCAAATCGGAGGTCAGTTAACGAGGTCGAATACTTCCTAAGCCTTATACCTAATACCTAAGCTTCACATTTTCCTCAACCTCTTGAGGATTATCCAGATTTTAGCGGATACGTGAATTTTTAAGCTAAAGAATCTAGCCCAAGAGGCCTAAGACCAGCGTTCCCGCTAATCTCTTGTTAGTTCTCCTTAGCACTTTTCCTTTATTTCTTTTCTGGTCTAGAACTTCAGTTAATTCCTTAATCTTTTACTAATGGCTATTTCTTTTTCATTCTGTGCTCCTTTTTGTCATTTTACTCTTTTTCTCCTCCTTATGAATATGTGGCTCACAAAATTTCCTCCCACCCCATTTTTTTGTTCTTTTTCATAATTTTTTAATTTTTTTGTGTTTTTGACATATGTGAATTTTTTGTGAGAATCCTTCTGATTTTTTCTTGGTTCTGTATGTATGCACTTTTTCACCCCCCATGCCTAAGTTTTGCAATGTCCTCATTGTAAACGGAGGGTGTGAAATAGTGTTGAGGTCAGGGACTTAGAACAGGATACATCGGGTGGGTGAATGGGTCGGGAATGACTGGTGCGGATGATTTTAGGCTCTGATATGTGTACCAGAGGTGGGATCAACTGTCTAAGGCTGAACTCAAGGTGCAATGGACGTGGAGTACGGACGTATAATCAGACGGGTCTCTGTTTTTGAGATGATGGGTTGCCTCCCGTTAAGCGCTAAATTCAATGCCTTCAGCCGAGCGAAAAATGGGGTGGAGAGGGAGTGGTCAAATCAGTGGAATTTTGTAAAACAAGCACCTTGATTAAGAGCCTGGTTGGTCTAACCAGGTGCTTGTTCAGATCAGTGGGCTGATGATGTAGCCCAAACCCAATGAGTCTGGTGGGTTGATAGATGTAGATTAACAAATGCGGAACCCACCATATGTAGTGAAGTTCTAATGGATATGGAAGTGAAAACTCGGGTTTAGGCTGAGTCGACTCAGCCTGGTCAAAGTAGGGTTCCGAAAAATAATCAATGTAAGGTGTGGAATCCCTACAGGGGTGATCAAAGAATGATGGCTCCTGACTTTCAGTTTGATCAGTGCCCGATACCCAATATAGATATGGAGTTGAATCATCTGCAAACGGCTCAGTGAGAGGTGAATCGGAATAGAAATTGAGTCCGGTTGCGGGTCGGGGTAGAGAATGGGTTTTGATTGGTTCTGTATATGTGGAGCAGGTGGCTTCAAAGAAAATTGGCTTGTTATAATCAGGAAGCAGATTTTCTTCGATGTTATGGTCAGATTCGAAATCGTCGGAGAGTTTGTGAAAATCAAAATTTGAATGAGATTCCAGATCATGAGTTCCACCATAGAATGAATCATATGTTGTATACTCAGCAGCCTGACTGGGGTCTAGCCTAAATGTTAATTCTGAGCTTAAAAGGGTGTCCCTATCTGGTAGAGGCTCAGGTTCTAAGCTAGTAGGGCAGACCCAATCGAAACCCCGCTCGTCCAACTCCTCGGTTTCTGTGTCGTAGATTGTCATGACTTCCGAAAAATCAATTCGTTCCTCTGAGGAGGTTGGCGAGGGATATTCATCAAATCGAGACCCAAAATCATATTCTTCATTAAAAGATTAATCATCTTCATATGGGGCATTGGAATCTTCAAAATATGTTTCCGATCTAGGTTCTAGGCTTAGGATGTGGGTTGAATTACTAGAATCTAGGTCTGAATAACCTTCGAGGGTCACCTTATCAGAATAAGGGACGGAATTTATACCCTCGAGAGGTTCAGTTCTACTCTCATTCTTGCAGGAGTTTTGGGATTCTAGAATGGGCTCAACATTGTATTTTCCTGCATTTGGAGCTTCCCAACCTTCTTCAATATCATGCACATTATACTCCATCTAGGTTGGGAATCCACAACCATTTTGTGCCTCAAACCCAAGATCAAATTTATCCTCGATGTTGTCCCAAGATAGTTCCTCCTCTGTTTGTGGTATATATGGGTACTTCTGGTCAATAACTTGTTTTACTAATCTCAGTATCTCTTCTCGTTTTTCAAGACTATCTTGGTGTTGCTTCCAAAGTTGAGGATTTGTCATACATTGAAGGTATTCAATATTGTGCAGTTTTTCTATCTCAATGTATGCAGTAATGAGCAAGTCACGGGTTGATCCTTTGTTGGCTTCTACTAATAGTACCTGGGCACACGTTATGACAAAGGTTGTGGTTGTTGGGACATCAACCTGAATATTTCCTACTGTTGTTGAGGTTTCTTCATTTTCATAGAATTTCATGGCATCCTCAATCATTTTATCTCTCATGGATCTCTGATATTCAGGTTTCTCGCATGGTAGTCCTAAGTGGTTTGGCTGCATATTTGGATCAGGTGGTGGAGTCAAGATGTAGAATCAAGTTATGAAGCGATTAGATCTGAATAATGAGTCCCACTGAAAATGTGTATGTGTGCTCTAAAGAGAAAAGATGAGGGACTGGAGATGTTTTTGACCCAATCAAGACATCCAAAGATGTTTGGATGACTATGGAGGTTCGGGGCTGATTGACCCCTGGATCAGAAGATCGTCCACCTGAGAATTACCTGGGCAGCCAGAGAGGGAGAGTCCCGCAAAGACCCCTACACGGTAGAGCATCCCTATGGGTTACAGGGTTTCCCCCACCCGACCTCTCTTGTCACTGAGATTCCAGGTAGACCAGAATGGGGACCTTGACCTCTTAAGTCTACCACTTTTATTTCACAGGTGCTTTAGGGTTCTCACTTGAACTTTAGATAGTTTGATGTTGTGACCTAATTTAGAGGTTGGTTGACCCAAGGGGTCAACTTCACCTGACCTGTCCTATAGATGGCAGAATGATTCTAGGTTTAAAGCCTAGATATCACCCTGATTTGACTCCTAGGTTATTAGGTCCAGAAATTTTAAGATTCAAGTGATTTTAGAGCTCAATTTTTAGGGTTTGTCTTGTTAATATCTCTTCAATCAAGGTCTTGGGCGGCACACTGATGCGGGAGGTTTATTTCTTTTTATGCAGGCATGTGTGAGTAACACTCCAAGATCCTACTGTAGAAACCCTAATTTGGTTCTATTTCCAATCCTCTTTTTCTTTTTCACAAAAATTCTCTTTGGACTTGAAAGCAAGAAATGTGTTGTCCACAGAGATTAAGCATTATTTCTATTAGGCACATGAATTTGTGAGATAGAATTTAAAAAATCGTCCCAACTTCAAGAACATTTGAAAAAATTTTCGCAAAATTAGGAAACGTTTGCCTTAAAGATGGTGATTACTATATAAAGAAGGCAATTGATTCCTAAATTGATTTTCTTCCTTTTGTCTTTTCAAGATTTAGGGAATGGTTTAAAGAAGAAAAGAAATACCTGCCCTGGAGCGGTTGACTTGCGGGAGGGATTTTCTCGTGGAATACCTGCAAGATCAAAACAAAGAAAAGTAGGGCAAGTTAGTGTTCAATATGATAAAAAGAATGTAGAGACTAGTGGTAAATTGCACGTTGCTCCCCGGCAACGGCGCCAAAATGTTTAAACGCTCCCGATTGGGTTTTAAAAGATAATACGTTGTAATATAGCCGACAAAGCGTTCAAACAAATAGAGAATTTTATTACTCGAAAATCGGAGTATCCGAGGTCGAATACAGGGAGCAATTGAAATTTACTACTAATCTCAAATGTAATTGAACACTCTAATTTACTCAAAACTTGAATTCAAATATGAATGTATGCGGTTTAAAAAATAATTGACAAAAGAGTGAAATTGGACGTCTGATCTTGTGATCAGACGTCTTAAAAGTGTTTTCCCTTTTTCTTCTTCTTTCTCTGCAATCTCTCTTCCTTTCTTCTTCTTTCTCTGCAAAGACTTCTTCTTCTTCCTTGCCTTTGCTTCTCCTCTCTTCTGTCTTCTTCTCAGCAGTCTCTACTTCCTTCAGATCTACAGGTCTTCTTCCTGCCTTTGCTCCTTTTCTTGTAGTCCTTTCTCTCTGCAGTCTCTCTTTCTTCCTTCTCTTCTCTTCTTCGCTCAGCTTCTGCTTCTGCTTCTTCTCTTTGTGGCTAAGTCTCTCTTCTTCAACCAGCCTGCCTACACAACGGGAAAGCAAAACCTACCCTGTCCCTCTACCCGAACGTCTCTCTCTCTCTGCAAAGCACTCGTAGGACGCTCTCCCAGAGCCACGGGTAATTGGGTCGGATTTCGCACCCGGGACCAGGCGCACCGGCAAGTGGGTGATGCGCGAGGAGTGCTCAGGTTGGGTCGGGTCGAAGCCCGCCAGATCCGCGAGGTGAAACCGCGGACGAGGCGAGCGTGGGTAAGGTGGGGGACCTCACCCTTGTGCGTTCGGAGGCGAAGCGTGTATAACACAAAAACACTTTATACCGCACCTGCACTTCGTATTTCAACGATGTGGGACTAAAGTCCCGCCTTCTTTCGCTCGCGCCCGCAGACGATTCTTCTTCGATTGCCAAGGCTACGGACGTCGCTGCACTCCTTGCTGAGCCAGATCACTTCGCACTGCTCACCCGAGTCCGCTGCACCTGAAGCCTGGAGCTTCTGACGCCTGGAGCTGCTTTGAAGCTTCTTCAACCGTTGTCAATGGCGGTAGGGGCTTCGATACTGTCACACACAAAATAAGCCTCTCCGCTTAATCAGACCAGTTGGGCACCTTCGTCGTGGCACGGCGAAGGTGGTGAGCCATGCGGCCGGCCGTAGGATGGCCTAGGCATGCGTGCCTAGGTCAACCTGTGGCCGGGAGTGTGGGTGTGTTCGGGGGACTGTGGTGGAGGCGTAGAGGGATGATGGATGGGCGGAGAGTGTTCCTTGTGGTGAGGCGGAGCTTATGAGATAGTTGGCGAGCCGTGTGGAGGGGCAGAATGGTGGGGGCAGCTCGCCGGAGGTCGGTCGGAGGCGAGGAAGATGGAGGTGGTCAGCGATGGTCGAGGGGCAATTAAATGAAATAAAAGGGGGAAAAGAGAGAGGGGAAGATGGAGAATGTATTAAGCCTAACTACAGGGATGAAGGGGGACGGAGAGGCGGACAGCAGTACCTGCTGTCGCCGGAGAAGAAGCTGCCCAGTGGGGGAGGACGGCGGCGACGACGGGGCTGAGGCGGCGTGCGTGGGTGTTGCACTACGCGGAGGAGAGTCAAGAAGATGAATTTGCCACTAGTTTTGTGGCAGAGCAAAGAGGGAGGGGAGGGGGGCTCGCCGGAGCTCGCTGGGTACTTTGGCCGGGAGGGAAGAGACGAATTGGAGGTGGAAGCTTGGCCAAATCAAGCTAAAATTGGGCGGCTAGGTTTGGAGGTTCTTTTTATCGACACTGGGCCGTGCTTTCAGAGCGTGGAGGGCATGCCAATACCTCTGCCGGCTCGTCGGAGAAGGAAAGAGGGTGGATACCCAAATCCCTCGTGCGTTCACACGAGAGATTGGGTTCACACCAGGGATCAAGATTGGCCCTAGATGGAAGGGAATTCCTCAGAGAATCTCCCTTCCATTTCTGGGAGGGGATCTCTGAGGAATCAGAGAGTATTCCCTCTCTAATCCTCGCTAGAGCAGGATTCTGCCCTAACAATGGCGGCAGGACCTGATTGCAAAGGTGGCGAGGAAGTTAGGGGGCTCTCTGTGATGCTTTTCAAAAGATAGGGATCGAATTGTGATTTGGGTGTACTGAATTGAAAAGTAGGTCAAGATGACCTCCCCTTAGGTCCAAATTTTGGTACAAACCTAATTTGGACCTAAGGAATCCAATGGTGAAGTTAGATTTTAGGTTTGACTATGTTTGACTGGATATTTTACGTAAAAACCCAAATTAGGTTAATTGATGAACTAGGATCCTAATCTAGGTCAAACTGGGTTCCAAAGGCCAAATTAAGTGTTCTAAACCCTAGAGGATATTTTTCCATGATTTTTAGAGGGTTTACTTGGTTTTTATCCTGACCGAAACCTTGTTGAATTAAGCGGGTCTGTTTTATGGTTATCAAATGTCATTTAATTCCTAAGTTGCACATGAACCCATTTCTGATTGACTCAACCCACTTTTTATCTTATTTAGACCATTTGACCTATGTTTTGCCTCTTAGAAATCTCGTTTATGTACTGCAATGGTAAAATTACAGTTTTAACCTTTAATTCATGTTTTCTTCTCAGAGCACTTATTCCTTCATTTAGGCCTTCTACTAGGTTATGTAGGAGCTTTTATCTTCTTTATTAGGTCAAAATGAGCTAGTTATAGCTCATAATGAGGCTCTCATCAGTTCATTCTCATGTTCATCATATTATTCCAATCTAGGTTTCATCATTCACCATTCATTTCTCATTATACACAGGCGGCTCGTATTTCCACAATTTAATACATGCAACAAGTGATATCATAGGTAACTGTTTAGTTATCTCAGACAACTCATATTCTAACAGGCAGCTCGTATTTATTTACAAGAAGTGGTTAACAATTTAGCACATTCACATATATAAATATAATTTCAATCACGCAAACAATTGATTCAACCATTTCTCGTCCTAGGGTTCACGCCACGTCCTAGGTTTCTAGTTATCTAATTTTCATAAATGCATTCATATTTAATAAGTAAAATAAGGGTGGACCACTCTACTAGACAATCCGGGAGTATTGGGGGCTCAAACTGTAGGCCCACGTGCCTCTGCAAGCCCCAGATACGCAACAAGTCGAAGTCCTATACCCAGGAACACACCACAACAGAAGATTCAGAACAGTGTATAAATGCTTCTAATACGTAGAGAAACTCTCAAGGAAACCACAGATATTTCGTTTGCGTATAACGGATCCCAATCGGACCCCAAACGGGTAAAAAACGTGACTGTAGACCCAAATCCGATGTCTAGAAACAAGTCCGGACGTCTTACAAGTCATGGAGGCTCACCTCAAGCTCCTGCAGCAACCTCAGACATCCAGGACTCCCCCGCGACCGTCTGAACACAATTCTAGACGTCTGACCAGTCCTCCGGTCATCTGGGAACATCTCCGGTCATCTGGTAAGTAGTCCAGACGTCCGAAAGTACGTGGAAGGGCATTCCGCGCACCTTCCCAAAGCTGCTCCTGCGCACGACAGAGCAGCAAGCTACTTTTAGCCCAAATAGATCAACTGTGGTGCAGCCTGCATGGCCGTAACCGTGAGGAAGACGTACCTTCGCATTCACTTGCTTTCAGACGTTTAGTGTCGATGCCAAACATCCAGCCAGTCGTCTGGAAGATGCTCCGGATGTCTGATGCTCAAAAAATTCCAGTATCAAACCGCACTCCTGTGCTTTTGGCCATGCTCCGCTGTAGCTCCTTCCGCTTCGCTGCAGCCCCAACTGCTACAGAAGGTCGGGGATGACGCCCCAACGTCCTCCTCCCGCACGCGCCGTGGTGGCAGTGTGAGCCTTCGATGAGCTTCCACGAAGCTTCTTGACCTCAGCCTTCTCCTCCTCCTCACGCCCGCTCTTCCTTGCTCTCGCTCTCTCTCTCTCTCGTGCCTGTTGCTCACGACAGTGGAGTGGAAGGTGTGGTGGTAATGGTGGAGTGGAGAGGAGAGGAAGGGGGTCTCTTATATAGGGCCGGGGGGTTAGGGTTCTGCGGAGGAAAAGAAGGAAGGAGAGAGAAGAAAAGTCTGCATGCCACCTACGTGCAGAACATAGTGTGTATAAATTTTTTAATTTCCAAACATCTGGGAAGGGATCCAGACGTCTAGCCAGACATCTGACTGACACTGCAGACGTCTTAAAAGGCTCAAATCAGGACGAGTCTTTACACAGTGGCTCATATGGATGGGATGGATCGATGAATTAAATCATCGAGGGAAGAAGTGACAGTGATACAGTGATAATAAAGTGGTGAGGGAGCTGTATGAACATGTGAGTACAGTGGAAAAGCCTCTCTGATCTGAATTGATCAGAGAGGTCAGATCAAAAAAATCGATTGCCAACTCTAATCTACTCCTAACTAATCAATCCATTAGTGATTTAACTAATTAATTCTACTCCTAACTAATCTAGAAAGCAGTAAAAATCCTAGCTAAATAGATGAATGGGATCCTGGATCCACAGCGGGTTGCTGTGGCGACAAAGGGAGATGTGAGGGTCTCCAGCGACGAATGGAGTCCCTAGGCTATAGCTGGTCACTACAATGACAAATCAAAGGGGGCGACACCGCCCCTGTCACCGATGGTCGACGAAGGAGGAAGAGGAGCTGGAGATGTGGATGAAAGGATTGGCTCAAGGGGGTTGGGAGTCGATGTATGTCACGCGAGCTTAGGAGAGGTGAATATATAGTTGAGAGGAAGATCTAGGCACTGGAGAGGTGAGATTAGGCTAGGTGAGTAGCAATGGTGGATTGGGGAGGGAAGAGGCACGAGAAAGCTTAAAGACAAATCTCCACTACTTGATTAGATCTGAGGGAGGTGAAGAAGCATCATGCAAGGGCGCAAAGAGATTGGATTTAGTTTCACCGTTGGATGAGTAAGGCATGAAATCGATGGCAGCGATTGCACATGTTCTTCGCATGAACAATACCCGCAAGTGCAGCAGGTGTTTGGGAAATTTGCAAGGAAGGGCTTAAATCGAAACACTGCACGTTTTGTGACAATGACCACTAATGGTTGAAAGTCATGCAGAGCGATCCCTGAGTTTAACCAATAAGTCCCTGATAACTTTGCAAAGAAGTCCTTGGAAAGTTTTAGCTTAAGAAATGTTAATGCATTGAGAACCTAAATGTAAAACTCTAAATACAAGGTCCTAATAATGTTCAAATACAATGGAATTTTTTTGATAGCTTAATTAAACATATTAGAACATGACTTTACTCTTGATTTAAACTTTTAAACTCAGAAATGTGTTCAATTGGCAATTGGATCATCATTTTATATTTATGAATAAAATATCTCAATTATTGACCTAATTATGCATTTTTAACCCAAATTTAATGTTTTGGGTCATTTCTGTTAATTCTCACACTTAACCCATTTATTGTGTTAATTAGATACTGTTTAACCTGGTTTCTAGCTAAACTTAGGCATTTTAGCTATGATGAGCAACACCTCATCATTCCCCGAGCGACATCTTAGGGTATTCAGCCTAGTGAACCATCCAAAAGCTTCAAAAAACAGGTGAGCAGTCAGTGACGAATTACGATCAAAAGGGTTAAACTCACCTCCCCGTAACTTACATAGCGTGGGGTAGGAGCCTACCACCCATGTCAAAGCTGCCCACACATTCGACCGCCTCAACTCGGAGTGGGCTATCGGCCCAAATTCCATTATTTTCTTGGTATCCTCCTCCACGTCTAGATCAAGCTTGTGCGGGCCAGGCGGCATGTCCTTATCAGGTGGACCTTGCCAAGAGTTGGAGACTCCTAACTTCTTGACATATGGAGAAGGAAAAAAGGATGGTCCTACCCTTTTAAACTATCCAGTAGGTCACTTATTCTATTCTTAGTCCGCCTGCTATATAGAGTGTAGGTCCTAAAGGGTGGCTTGCCCTTCTTCACTTTTAGGGGCATCAATCCAAAAAATAGGCCAAAAAAAACCCAGGTGGGGACGGATGCCCAAGTGAAAGCAAAGGACAGTAAAAATATTCAAAATTAACCAACAATTGAGGTTGAGTTGGGAAGGAGTGAGATGGTAGTATGAAAGAAAAGATGTCAAGAAAGGGTTCAAAGGAATCCTAAGGTCGTTCTCAATGGCGTATTTACAGATGACAAAAAAATCACCCCCAGTCGGGGAACATAGGCGAGTCAGCATCCCCAGCGCCTAAAACTGAACATTCTGAAGCCTGTACTCCCTCAAAAACTCCTGAATGGCAGGTTTACTACTCAAAGAGGATTTAAAGAAGTACAACCGAAGCATCCCATTGGAGAGACGGGAGGTGGAGGAAGACGTCTAACCTTTTCTAGAGATGCCCGACATCTTCTTAGTGAAAGGCTTCGACAAAGGGGCGCTTCTCTTCTCCGGCGAGATCGCTCCTTCGGGGGCAGCGGCGCTTACATTTACTTAGGGTTGACTTCTTCTTTCTAACAGGGAAGTGGGAAAGGGGCATTTACTATCCAACGACCCCCCTATTTATAACCAAGGACATGTACGGACCCTAACGCTATTAAATCCAGATGATTACCGGGTGCATTTCACATGTAATCATTAGGGCGTGATTCGAATGACAGGCGCAAGCCATGTAATTACGTAATCCGTCCTGACTACCAAGACACGATTCGGTCATAATTACAGCAATTAATGAGCATCTCGTCAGCATAAAGCGACAAAAGTCCACCTGTAGTGATTGGCCATCACTCGCGTAAGACGATGCTTGCATTGTACAATTAAATACCCAGGCAAGTGACCTCTTAAGGCCAATGGGAAATCAGACAACGACATGCCTATTCTCCCCTAAAATAAATAGGCGGCGATATGCATGTACCACAAAATAAATGGCGCCTTGTCAACCTAAACAATTGCTTGCCAGGCAAACGGGTGGGGCCCCACCCACCTTCGTAGCACATTAAATGAATAGGCCTTCACCTATTCATGAAAGTAGCCGGCAGTTGATTACCCACCAAAAAGCAATATAGACTTCGTGACTGTTTCTCAATGATGGGACAGTCAGGGAGCCGCCCAACCCATCATCGGCATGGTAAGCACGAAGTAAAATTAGTTCTACTCTCTCCGCCGACAAACGCGAACAAAGAGAGCGGAAGCAACTGATAAGGGTAGAAAAATCACCTTACAAGTTAGGCTACATGGAGGATTCGATTGCCTGGCAAATGGTAAAATCCCAGTCCCCCAAAACGGATCCACTCACTCAGATCCGCATGCCCAACAGAATGGAGGGCCTTTCTAAAAGACTTTTAACCGATACGCTTGGAATCTGTCATAACCCGATCCCAAATCCCGACAGGATCTGAGACTGGCTCGCTTCGATTTATCCTAAGATCTAGTCGTCCAACAAGAAATAACCAAGTAACATTCAACAAACCATAATCACACAAGTACAGTAACTAAGTAAAAAGAAAGTTTCAATAGGTAGAAAGAGAACAATTATATTACAACCATCACATCAAAGAGTACATGTAACATAATACAAACTATAAAACTCACTAGCAGGCAGTAGAACTAAAGCTAGGCTCGACTAGGCCCAGCATCCTCAGCAGCCAGTGGCTCGGGCTGCTCAAATCCCTGACCTGTACAGAATATATTTAACTAGAGTCAGCTAAAGTTGAGCAGAGTGGTGGCTAAGAATTAACATGCATTAACATAAAGTTTTCCATTTTCTAATTATTTTATACATGTGGGTGCGTAGAGATCTCTAATTAGGATTTGTTAATTAATCATCTTGTTCCCTATAGGAACGATTTTGCTTGCAGCTTCCCGTGATATAGAATGCCCACGTGGCACTCTCCTGGTTGAGGGAGTCCCACCATGGTAGACCTATACTCGGTCTCCTACCCCAAGGTCACGGTCGTGACGTAGCAGTGACTACGGCACACGTGATAAGCGCACGGGTAGCTACCCCGCACTGGCACGCGGTCAGTTGTTTTTGCTAGCGGGTACGCCTCAACGTACAGTGCAGAACAGTGTAGGGCCTTGCCCTCTCAGAACAGAACAGGGGTCTTGCCCCTCCTTAGTCCGCGTACCCTCGTCCGACTACCCCGGTTTGCTCAACGGGCTGACAAGAGTCGGTGTAGGGTGGCCATACCTAGTCCCGGGCCCCCTGGGACAGATAGCTCCCCCCTATACTAAGTAACTCACCTCGGTACCACGTACACAAGGGCCAGTAAGAGTCATCGTAGAGTGACCAAACGCACCCCGGGTCCCAACCCAAGGGTGGCAAGCTCCCCTCTACACTACAAGGGATAGTTGCTTTCTTCGATACTACGTACACGAAGGTCAGCTTACCTCCCTTAACAGTTGTCCATAGGCAGCAAATTCCCAGAACCATCTGGTTCTTCGAGGTATGGTGTTCATGTTTACATTCCCCGTGGGGTTCGTACAGGAATTTCTTTATATCAATTTCCATTTTATTACAGTTGGGGTCCATTTTAGCTAAAAACATGCAGTTTTCGATTACTCAATTATTCACATGTAGTTGAGGTCCATTTTAGCTAAAAATAGGCAGCTCTTGATTACACAATCATTCACATGCATTTTCTTCTGACCCTAGGGTTCATGCCAAGACCTAGGGTTTAAGAATTTATTCTCGAATATACGTTTATTCTTTCCTGAGGTTCATCTCAAGTCCTAGGATTACTTACTCGCATATATTGAATTAGAGTTTAAGGTTGTAACCACTCTACCTGGGTAACTGATTGGATTGGGGGCTCGTACAGTGGCTCCTGACGTCTCCACAAGTCCCGTACACCCAACGGACTGGAGACCTAAAACATGGATTGATGGGCCAAAAGGTTCAGAAAGATATAAACAAGGTATCATTATATAGAGAAACTCATATGGAAAACAGAGACAGTTCGTTTGCGAAAAAGTGATAATGATAGGACCTTACACGGCCTAAAATACGCTATCAGACAGAAATCAGACGTCTGGGAAAGGTCCCAGACGTCTTAAAATAGTTCTTCAGGGATACCTCTCTTGGTGTTCCGCTATCAGACATCTGAAACTCAAAGCCAACGTCCAAGGACTTTGTCAGACGTCTGGGGGTGCTCCCGAACGCCTGAAACTGCCTCGGCTACGCTCCCGCCCTCTGACACATACGCGTACGCTGTCAGGACTTGTCAGAGAGGAAAAATACGAAAAGTAGATCTCTACCAGACGTCTTATTATACCTTCGGACGGTTGGTGAGATGTTTGGGTGTCTCTCCGACCATCTGCTTCCGTGGAAAAATAACTTCCGCAGAACCGCTCTGGTTCCCCTTACCTGCAGGTGCTGCAGCAGAATGACACTGTAGCCTTCGCCCTCGTGCTTCCTCTCGCTCGGCTCTCCGCTCTTCACTCGTTCTCGCCTTCGCTCTGCTCTCTGCTGCGGGTGGGCAACGAAGAGGAGGGGGAGAGGTTTATAAAGAGAGAAGAGGTGAGGGGGATGGAAAGGCGGAGTATGGGCGTGGAGTGGCATCGCAGGAGAAGTCACGGTGAGGCGCGGTGAGGTGCGGTGAGGCAGGAAGCATGGCACTCGTATGCTGCGCGCTAAAAGCATTTCCAGATGTATAGTGAACATCCTAGATGTCTTAAATGGCCAAAGGGGTGGTGGGTCGTTTCAATATAACAAACTTAAAGGAAGTTTCATCCCCAAAACTTGAACTGACTAGGGTGTGAAAAATATAACGTAGTAGGTATAACAAACTTAAAGAGGACTGAAGTAGGTTAGAAGAGTCATACCTTCGAAGAGTTTCGGGTACTACTCTCGCATCGCCGACTCAGGTTCCCAAGTTGCCTCCTCGTACCATTGGCTTTGCCATAGAACTTTCACCAGGGGTACTTCCTTCCGTCTCAACCTCCGAATGGCTCGGTTCAGTATATGTATCTGTCTCTCAGGGTAGGTTAGGTCATTTCCCACTTCGATGCTCTCGTGGCTAAGGACATGGCTGGGGTCGGCAATGTATTTCCTGAGGTTAGACACAGGAAAAAAGCTGTGCACTCCAGAAAGCTGAGGAGGAAGGGCAAGCCGGTAGGTGACAGGTCCTACCCTCTCTAAGACCTCAAAGGGTCCCATATATCTCGGTGCAAGCTTCCCTCTCATCCCAAACCACTGCAAGCCTTTCATCGGTGAAACACGGAGAAAAGCGTTATCTCAACCTCAAATTGTACCTCCCTACGTTTCAAATGGCGTAACTCTTTTGCCTGCTCCGGACAGTACGCAGTCGTCGATGGATATGCTCGATCACCTCCTGACTCTGGTGTATCAGGCGGGGGCCAACCTTCCACTTGGTCCCCACCTCTACCCAACTCAAGGGGGTCGTACACTTCCTCCCGTACAAAGCTTCATATGGTGCCATGCCGATGCTTGAGTGGTAACTGTTGTTGTATGTGAATTCTGCCAACGGAAAATGCTCCTCCCAGGAGCCTCTCTAGTCCAATGCGCAAGCGCGCAGAAGGTCCTCAAGGGTCTGAATGGTGCGCTCTGACTGTCCGTCTGTCTGGGGGTGATAGGCTGTACTGAACTTCAGACAAGTCCCCAAGGCTCGCTGAAATTCTGCCTAGAACTGGGAAGTGAAACGAGTGTCCCTGTCTGAAATAATTTCGTGGGGAACCCCGTGAAAGCGTACTATGTCTTTGATGTATCTCTCTGCCAACTGTGCTAGTCCATAAGTGACTCGGATTGGTAGAAACCGTGCTGTCTTCGTTAATCTATCCATAACCACCTAGACTGCATCGTGCCCTCTCTGTGTCACAGGTAGCCCCACTACCAGATCCATAGTGACACTTTCCCACTTCCATTCTGGAATAGGAAGTGACTGCAATGGCCCTGCGGGCCTCTGATGCTTGGCCTTCACCTGCTAGCATGTCAGACACTGCTGGATGAAAAGGTCAACATCTCGCTTCATGCCTCTCCACCAAAAATCACGTCGTAGGTTGTGATACATTTTCGTGTTCCCGGGATGTATGGTAAATCTGGATCCATGAGCCTCAGTCAGGAGCTCCCTCAACAACTCCTCATCTCTAAGAATGCACAAGTGTCCCCTTATACGCAGAACTCCGTCAGTGAAAGAGAAATCTCCTGGGTTCCCTGCCAATACTCGGTCCTGCTGTGCTCGTAGATATGAGTCTGTCATTTGTTTAACCATGATGCGATCCACCAACTCTGGTCATGTCTGCCTCGCGATTGTCACTGTCCCGCAATACCCCTATGTCTCCTGGAGTCGCCAACTGCTCAACTCCTCCATGAGCTTCCAACTTCGTGCTTGTAAGCAAGCCAAGTGGGTGGGTGCCTTTCGGCTCAGGGCATCAGACACCACATTGGCTTTTCCCCGGTGGTAAGAGATGCTGCAATCGCGGTCTTTCAGGAGTTTCAACCAGCATCTCTGCCTCATGTTGAGCTCCTTCTGGTCAAACAGATATCTGAGGCTCTTGTGGTCAATGAAAATCTCGAACGTTTCTCCGTATAAATAGTGCCTCCAGGTCTTCAACGCTAGGATGACTGCTGCCAGCTCTAGGTCTTGGGTGGGATAGTTATGCTCGTAGGGCTTCAGTTGCTGCGAAGCATATGCGACAACATGACCCGCTGCATAAGTACACCCCCCAATCCTTGCAATGAGGCATCTTTGTAGACGACGAATCCGCCGCTGCTGTCAGGGATGGTGAGTACAGGCGCTGAAGTCAACCTCTCTTTCAGCTTCTGAAAGTAAGACTCACACTCGTCGGTCCAGGAGAAGGGTGCGTCCTTCCGAGTCAACTGAGTCAGAGGACGAGCAATCTGCGAGAACCCTTGGATAAATCATCTGTAATAACCAGCCAGCCCCATGAAACTGCGTATCTCAGTCACCGAACGCAGTCTCTCCCACCTGAGTACTGCTTCTACTTTGGCTGGATCCACAGCTAAACCATCTTCTGAGATCACATGGCCCAGGAAGGTGAATTGTCTCAACCAGAATTCGCATTTGTTGTATTTGGCATACAATCTATGCCGCCTCAAGGTGTCCAAGACCATGTGAAGGTGTTGCTTATGCTACGTCTGGTCCTGTGAATAAATGAGCATGTCATCGATGAAAACAACCACGAACTGATCCAGATATGGCCGAAAAACGTGGTTCATCAAGTCCATGAAGGCGGCAGGGGCGTTGGTCAATCCAAACGGCATGACCAAGAACTCATAGTGGCCGTACCGTATATGAAAGACTGTCTTGGAGACATTGGTCTCCCTAATCCTCAGCTGATGGTATCTTGACCTCAGATCTATCTTTGAAAATACCGTGGCATCCCTCAGCTGGTCGAAGAGGTCATCTATGCGTGGTAACGGGTATTTGTTCTTGATGGTGACCCGGTTCAGCTGTCTGTAGTCAATGCACAGCCGAAGAGTACCATCCTTCTTTCTTACGAACAGGATGGGGGCTCCCCACAGAGAGGCACTGGGCCTTATGAATCCTTTCTTTAGCAAGTTCTATAGCTGTGTCTTGAGCTCTCGCAGCTCAAGCGGGGCCATTCGGTACGGTGCTGAAGAAATGGGGCCTATCCCTGGAATCAGTGAGATCTCGAACTCGATCTCGCGCTTAGGTGGCAATCCTGGCAGCTCCTCTAGGAAGACGTCGGGGTACTCATAAACCACCGAAATACTCTGTATACTGTTCACGGAGCCGGACTCTGCTAGAACATAAGCAAGGAAGCCCTCGCATCCTTGACTCAATAGCTTCACTACTCAAAGTGTGGAGATGCATCTGAATCCTCCGTCTACAGGCTGGCCGTGGAATTCGAAGGGAGGTGGCGAAACGGTGGCAGCAACTAGCTTTTCTTAAGTCGTTGTAGTACAGATAGTTATTGCCATCATTTGCTAATATATAATTTTTTTTTACTCGGAAAATAAAGAGTTCCCGAGGTCGAACTCAGGGAGCAAGTTGTATTCTAGGGGTACAAGTTTCTTTTACAAAAATAAAGAAAGAGAGAGAGAGAATTTGTTGGCTTCTTTCTTCTTCTCTTCTTTTCTCTTTGCTTATCCTCTCCTCTTCTGCTTGGCTCTTCTGCTTTCTTCCTTTGCTCTTCTTCTTTATCTGCAGCAGTGGTGATGTTCTTCTTCTTCTTTCAGTTCTTGTTTCTGCTGGTCTCTTTCTTTTTCTTCTCCCTTGCGGTCCTGTTCTTCTTCTTCTTCTTTCTTTCTTCTTTTCCTTTCTTCAGATCTTCTTCTCGTGCTCTTCTTCTTCTGCAGAGTCTTCACTTGTCCTCTCTGTGTTCTCCTCTGCCTCGCCTTCCTTCTCCTTCTTTGCCTTCAGGACGTCGTCTGATTTTCCAATCAGACGACTTAAACCGCCGCTGCTACAGTGCCGCTCGGTGATCCTCCTTCCTTCAGCTTTCGTCGGCCTTCTTCTCTGTTCAGCGGGCGTCTTTCTTCTTCTTCTCTGCCTGCACACTTGCACAGCTTGATCAGAGGGGTAAAACCTAATTCTACCCTCTCCCCCGCGTTTCTCTCTCACGGAAGCCTCTCTTAGGAAAGCTCTCCCAGAGCTGCCGGGTATTCGGGTACAGGTCGTGCCCGGGTCCAGGCCCACCGGCGTGCGTGGTGGGCGAGGAGTGCAGGTCGGGCTTAGTCGGGTCGGGCCAGGTCCGCGGGGCGTGGTCGCGGACGAGGCCGGGTCGAGCGGGTAAGTGAGAGGGACCTCACCCCGTGCTCAGGAGGCAACGAACCTAAGGCACTTTTTGCCTTTATGCGGGCGCGCTCCTCTGAAAAGTTACGAGGTGGGACTAAATGTCCCACCCCAATTGGGCGCCCGCAGCTCAAGATGCTGCAGGAGTTCGCGGTTGCACGCGAGGTCTTTGCCCTAGCTGCAAGCCTGGGACGCTTCGCGGAGATGCCTCGCGCAGCCTGGGAGTCGAACCTGGGCGAATCGCACCTGGAGCTGCAGGTTAAAGGTGCTCCTTCCACGCAGCAATGGCGACGGCGGTTGAGATACCTGTCCACAGAGGAATGGCCTCTCGGCCCAATCAGATACGCGGAGAACCTTCGCCGTGGCACGGCGAAGGTGGTGGGGGCTCTGGCAGGCGGCGGGGCGGAGCGTGAGGGTCGCCCTAGGTCAAACTGCGGGTGGAGAAGTGGGTTTGTTCGGGGGGTCTGCAGAGGGCGAGTGGCGGGAAGTGGAAGGGCGGAGGTTGATCAGGGTGAGGAGGCGGAGGTTCTGTGAGGGTCGGCGAGGCGTATGGGGCTGTGGAGCGACGGGGGCGTCTCGTCGGAGTTTGGCCGGAGACGAAGGGGGTGACGGTGGACAGGAGCGGTCGAGAGTTTAATCAAATAAAAGACAGTGAGGAAAAGAAAGAGGGGGAGATGGGGAGAAGTTCTGACCTAGCTACGGAGACGAAAGGGGCTGGAGCAAGGCGGCAGTCGTATCGACTGTCGCCAGAGAAGAAGATGCCCAAGGGAAGGGGCGGCGGCGAGGAGAGGGCCGGAGAGGCGCCAGCTGGGTGCGGCGTGGCGCGGGAAGAGCGAGGGAGGGCAACCCTGCAGCTGGTAGTGCGGCAGAGCGACGAGGAGGAAGGGGAGAGGCCGCCGGAGCTGGAGGGCTTCCTGTCGGAGTGGGAAGAGAGGAAGTGGGGGTCTTTCTCCGTCAGGACCGAGCTGCTCAGAACGGCGGAGCGACGGGGGTATTTATAGAGGCGGAATCAGAGAGGAGGGCGGAGGGAGACGACGTGTCTCCCTCGCCGGAGGATGCCGGAGATGGAGACCCATACCGTCCGTGCGTTCGCACGGCCGGTATGGTGGGTTGCAGCGACTAGGGGGGTGTTCCTGCGACGGCTGACGACGCTGGGCACCCCCGGTTATCTTGCTAGACCCTCCCCCTTACCCTGCGCGGCGCCATGCTTCGCGCAAGGTCGCCGGAGCATGGTGCTGGTCAGGTTTTGGCAGGAGGGACCTGAATGCAAAGAACGAAGGAGAGTTAGGGGCAGAAATGTGAGGGTTCAAAAGTTGAGGGCCAAAAAGTAAATAAATGAGGACCAAAGTGTAAAGTTGGTCAAGAAGGTTTCCTCTTAGGCTCAAGTTTTTATACATGACTAATTGGGACCTAAGGATTATGATGGTGAATTTTATTTCTAGATTAAACCTTATGTGACCGGTCAATTTACGCAAAAACCTAAATTAAGTTATTAATTGGGCATGGTTCTCAATGTAGGTCAAAAAGGGTTCCGAAGGCCAAATTGAAGGTTCTAAACCCTAGAGATTATTTTCTATGAATTTTAGAGGGTTTATTCTATTTTTACTTTGCCTCGAACCTCGCAAATTGAAGTGGATTTGTTTTAAGGTTACAGATTATCATTTAGCTCCTTGGAATTTATCAGATCATCCCACTTTCCTTCTTATTTGGTTTGTTTGACCTATGTTTGGACCTGTATGCAGATTATACTGGTAAAATTACATTTTCACCCCTTATGACTTGTTTTCTTCTTAAACTCAGAATTCTCTGAGTTAAGCCTTTCCTTGAGTTATGTAGGAGCTTTTATCCTTTGTATTAGGTCAAAATGAGCTAGTTATGGCTCATGATGAGGTTCTCATCATACCCCCATGCCTAGCTTTTGCTAGTCCCTTAGCAAAAACTTAAGGTTTCAACCCTTGTTCTAGACCATGAAGTTCTTAATAGCTTCAGATAAGTGCTTTTTCATTTGAGCTTAGATTAGGTTAGAATGCTGACCATAGGCCTAAAAGGTACTCTAGTACCAATCAAGATCCAAATCTGTCTAGCCTTGGCCTCAGTCCTTAGCAAAGGTTTTTAAGGCCCACAAGAACTAACCTAAGGTTTATTGGACTTTGTGGTTAAAGCACCCGTGCTTGAAATGATTTTAGCCATGGCTCAGTTCGCAGTGCGTTTTGTAAGAGAGAGAGATAGAAAATTTTTCTGTTTGGAGAGTTTTCTCTCTTTTTCTTTTTAATTCTAGCTTAGGATTGGCTTTTCAACACGGTCTGTATCAGATTCCTTGCTCCCATCATCAATCCTCAAGGGTTCCTGGCAGTCGATGCTTTTAGATAGCACCGCCCATGGCAACCCCCGGAACCCTGGCTATTGAGATTTCGAGATAATCCCATCCATGGTGTTCCGTGGCCGAATCCAGACCCTGGCAATTGACACTTCGAGATAATGCCATCCATGGAATCTGAATCAGCAGAGTGCTTACATGCCCCCTGACGTGCCTTCGTGCGTGTGTGTTAAGAGGTGTCGTTATAGTTGCACTTGATACGTCGGTTTTAAAAGAAGTAAACGGAGGTGAGTCCGAGTGTCGATCTCAGGGAGGCATGGAAATCGGATTTTGTTTACCACTTGTTGTCACGAAAAAGGCGGAGTTTTGCTTGCGAAAGAGTCGGTTTTGAAAAGCGAGAGATAGAGAGAGTTTAGGGTTAGAAAGCTCTTGGTTTTGATCATGCACTTTAAACAGAAATTAAAATGGCAACTAAATGGAAAATAATTTCATTAAACATGCATTCATAGTTCATGGTTTACAATATTAAATACATGCTTAAACAAAAGTAAATGAAAGCTTAAAAAGAGAGAGAGAGGTAGAGAGAGAGTGGAGAGCGACGAGGCAGCCACGGCGGTGGAGGAGGCTCCGTCGGCGGCTCGTCGTCTCCGGCGATTACAAGAGTGCCTAAGACTAGCTAGGAGAGGAGTGGAGTAGTTGCAAGTGGGAGAGGATGCCTTGAATGGTGGTAGAAGGGGGTTTAAATAGAGTTAAGGGCTTCCTAAAAGAAGAATGTGCTTTAGCGACATCCAGAACGTCGCTAAAACCGCTTCCAGATACGTCGGTGAAGGCCTTCTGCCGCCGGTCAGCCGCCCTCCCCTCTCTCTCTTCAGGCGCGATCCGTGGATGTCGAACGAGAGCCGTCCGATTGAAGATCGGACGGCTGAGATCCTCCCGCGCCTGCGCTAGGATCGCGCTTCGGGTGCCCGTGCGCGCGCGCGTTTCCGCCGGGCGTGCGCGCGCACGTGGGAGGTGGGGAGCTGTCGTCACGCCGCGTGGCGCAATCCTAGCCGCTCGCTTCTGATCGCGCGGCTCAATTTTGCCGCACCCTTCGCTCGCAATTGATTTCCGCTCCGCGAGATTCGAACGCGCGTCGCCACGACGCGGGCGTGCGCGCTAACCGTTGCGCCACGCCCGCGCTTTGTCGCGGCGACCGCGGGCGAGCGCACGGATCTCGGCCGTTCGATCGAAGATCAACGGCCGAGATGCGTCCTTGGCTGGCTTGGGGGGTGCGAGCGGTGGGGGCGGGGCGACGTGGCACGTTCTAGGCCGTTGATCTCCAGATCAACGGTCAGGATTTTTTGGGCCCATTGTGGGAGCTCCGGATGTCGGATTTGGCCGATCTTGAGTCCGTTAGACTCCGTTCGTCGTCCTGAATCCATCCGTGTGGTCCGATTGCTCATCTGAGGCCTGCTTTGACAAATGCTTTACACAAATGGCCATTAATACAGTTTATAAGCAATCTTGGTACTTGATGCATGCAATGCTCCTATTCTACTTTATGTTGTGCCTTTTATTCTAAAGATGGGCCATATTCAACCTAATTACTACCCCCTTGCGTGGTGTTATCATACCCCCATGCTTACTCCTTGATAGTCCCTAGCAAGGTTTATTCTAGCCTTTATTTCTTTGGGGAATTCAAGAAGTAATTGCTTCGGCACTTCATTACTCGTCAATAAGAGGAAATATACGAAGATCTTAATCTACAACGACTAACCAGCGCCCGGGTGTCTTCCAAAATACAAATCGCCCGAATCCTTGCTTTGTATATATAACTATACATATGTATACGTATATGTCTATATATGTCTTTTTAGAATTTTCGGAATTCAGTGTGGGTTGGTAACTTTTTACGGCTACCCAACCCACCCAAAACTCGATCAAAACCCTAAGTGCTAAGCATCTTGGTGTGAATGTTGTGATAGACTCACTTAACGGTAATTGAGACAGACTTCGAGTTTCTACGCCTCTAGGTGTCCGGACAAGAAAATAAATTTTTGCCTGAAGGTGTATTTGTTCGACTGGTAGCTTTCTCCCTACGTTCATTTTACTTGGGGTCAACACAAGGATTTTCCAGTGTATATCTCCCCGGCTTGTACTACTTCCCCGCTTCGTCCTTAGGTGTTTTGGTCTTTTTTGTGCAATTATTGAGCTGGGCTCTGGACAACCGACCAATGGGCTGTTACCCACGATCACTTGCCAGCCATACTTGTGCGGTGAAGTGTGGTTTATTTTCTTTTCTTCTTCTTTTTTTTTTTTCCGTAGGTGGCTTCCCCAATCTCAAATGTACCCAGAGGCAACGAAAAAGAAATGGCCTGTGGCTGGGTTCTGGACAACCTGCCAATGGCTGTTACCCACGACAACTTGCCAGCCATACCACCCTATAGAGTTCATTAGCTACCCAATTTCTGTCAAAATCTCCGAGAAGTGAGTCTGTGCAAAAATGTGTGTAGATGCTTAGACTCAAAGTTTTCCTGAGTTAGAGGGTGAGTTGATAAGTCGTATACTTATTACCTTATTTATTAGGTGGATTAGAATAGCTTAAAGTTGCAAGGGTTCGCCGCTAAATCCATATTTTAATGGACACCAGGGCTAATTAAGCCTGAAGGCCTGAAAAGTCTAAGTGTTTAAGTTCTTTTTGTATTATTTCCCACTATTGACAAGTTTCTAATGCCTAAGTTTTTCTTCCTAAATTCATTTTTTTTTTTTTTAATCAATTAATTTATTCATTCAGACTGATTAATTAAGCTCAGGATTATGCAGTTTACCATCCCCCCCATGCTTAAGTTGGACAATGTTCTCATTGGCAGATGCATGGATGCAAAAGGGTTCAAAAAGATAGTACCTGAGTGACGTAAACTACCAGATCAGTCTGAATCCGCTGGGTTGCCTCCCAGGAAGCGCTGAGTTTAACGCCTCCAGCTAGGCGGTGCCTGGTGTCAGCCCTCAACAAGGGTGACACTTTCCTTGGGGGGTACCTGGGTCAGGAAATGCTTCAATCTTTGACCATTGACTGTAAAGGTGTGCCCGGTATTAAGATCGACGATTTCGACTGCCCCATTGGAATAGGGCTTGACCACCCGAATGGTCCTGTCCATTTGGACCTAAGTTTCCCTGGAAAGAGTTTCAGGCGTGCATCAAATAGCCAGACTTGTTGGTTTGGCTCAAAGGTTTTCCTATGAATGAGTCGGTCATGGACGGCTTTCATTTTCTCCTTATATAGTCGACTATTGTCAAAGGCGTCCCGACGAATTTCTTCAAGCTCAGATAATTGAAGAGTCCTTTGCGCACCAGCTAACTGGGGATCCATGTTACATTGCTTAACAGCCCAGTAAGCCCGGTGTTCCAATTCGACAGGGAGATGGCAAACTTTGCCAAAGACCAAGCAGTAAGGTGACATGCCTATCGGGTCCTTAAAAGTGGTCCTGTATGCCCACAGGGCATCATCAAGTCGTGTGAACCAGTCTTTCCTGTCAGGTCTCACAGTCTTCTATAAAATGTTCTTGATTTGTCTGTTTGAGACCTCAGTCTGCCCATTTGTTTGTGGATGATATGGGGTGGCAATGCGGTGGTTTATCCCGTATTTTCTAAGTAGGGCACGGAACTGGGAATGGATAAAATGGCTTCCACCATCACTGATCATGGCCTTGGGTATTCCAAACCGGGAAAAGATGTTCTTCTTTACAAAGTCCATGACCGTCTTGTGATCGCATCGTCGGGTGGCGACGGCTTCAATCCATTTGGAAACATAGTCTACCGAGACCAGGATATACTCTAAGCCGTTGGATGGTGGAAAGGGGCCCATAAAATCGATACCCCAAACGTCGAAAATTTCGACAATCAAAATGGGCTGAAGGGGCATCATATCTTTTTTGGTCATTGTCCCTAGTGTTTGGCATCGTGAGCAAGTCTTGGCAAAGATGTGTGCATCCTTGAATAGGGACGGCCAATAAAATCCAGACTGCAAAACATTTGCAGCTGTTTTCTTGCCAGAGAAATGGCCGCCACATGCTTGGTCATGACAAAAGGAAAGCACACTCAGAACTTCGTCTTCGGGGAGGCACCTCCTGATGATCTGATCAGCACAGAGGCGAAACAGCATGGGATCATCCCAGAAATAGTGCTTGGCCTCAGCCAAGAACCTGTCCCGTTGCTGTCTGGACCAGCTGTGCGGGGTTTGTCCTATAACCAGGTAGTTGACATAGTCAGCATACCATGGCATTTTCTTGTCTTGCACGGCTAGGATGTGTTCATCAGGGAAGGTATCAGATAGAGGTAGGGAGGGTCCAATGTGGTCTGGATGAAGTCTTGACAGGTGGTCAGCCACCACATTTTTCGATCCGGCCTTGTCTTGGATTTCCAGGTCAAATTCCTGCAAAAGCAGGATCCATCTGATGAGCCTGGGTTTTGCGTCCTTTTTGGCCAACAGGTGCCGGATGGCTGAATGGTCGGTGTAGATAGTCACGTGGGATCCCAGCAAGTATGATCGGAATTTTTCCAGTCCAAAGACTACAGCAAGCAACTCTTTTTCTGTGACCGTATAATTACGTTGGGCCTCGTCCAACGTTTTGCTCGCGTAGTAGATCACCACGGGCTTCTTGTCTTGCCTTTGTCCCAGGACAGCGCCTATGGCAAAATCTGATGCGTCACACATAATCTCAAAATCCTGGGACCAGTCTGGGGGTTGAAGTACAGGTGCGGTGGAGACTAAGTCCCGGAGGGTATGATAAGCCTGGGTGCAATCAGGAGACATGTGGAAAGTGGTGTCGTTGGCTAGAAGGTCGGTCAAGGGTTTGGAAAGTTTGGAAAAGTCTTTGATGAACCTTCGGTAGAAGCCAACATGTCCTAGGAAAGAGCGAATCTGTCGGACCGAACTAGGTGGAGGAAGTTTGGAAATTAAATCAACCTTAGCTCGATCTACCTCGATGCCCTTATGCGAAACGATGTGTCCGAGGACAATTCCTTCTTGAACCATAAAATGGCTCTTTTCCCAACTTAACACCAAGTTAACCTCGATACATCGTTTCAGGATTTTCTCCAAGTTGCTCAAACAATGGTCGAATGAATTCCTGAATACAGAGAAATCATCCATAAAGACCTCCAAGTATTCACCCACCATTTCTGAAAAAATGGCTAGCATGCAACGCTGGAAGGTCGCGGGTGCGTTGCATAACCCGAACGGCATTCGACGGAATGCAAACGTGCCATACGGGCAAGTGAATGTGGTCTTTTCCTGATCTTCCGGAGCAATTGCGACTTGGTTATATCCTGAATATCCATCCAGGAAGCAAAAATACTTCTGCCCTGCCAATCTTTCAAGGATTTGGTCAATGAATGGCAAGGGGAAGTGGTCCTTCTTAGTGGCTTCGTTAAGCTTCCTATAATCAATACACACCCGCCATGCGGTGGTGGTGCGGGTGGGAATGGATTCGCCATGATCATTAGTGACAACGGTGAGCCCAGCCTTCTTTGGAACCACTTGAGTGGGGCTCACCCAGGGGCTATCAGAGATAGGGTAGATGATGTCGGCGTCGAGCCACTTGATAATTTCTTTTTTAACGACCTCCCGCATGTTAGGGTTTAACCATCTCTGCATCTGGCGGGAAGGTCGGGCCCCGTCTTCCAGGTAAATCTTGTGGGTGCAATAGGTTGGGCTAATTCCTCTTAGATCTGAGATGGTCCAACCAATGGCGGCCCGATGTTCTGAAAGAGTTGCAGTCAACCTTAGTTCCTGATCCTTGGTTAGATGGGAATTAATAATCACTGGGAAGGTCTGGCCAGGTCCCAAGAAGACGTACTTGAGATTCTCGGGCAATGGTTTAAGTTCAGGTGCGGGTGGGACCACAGTCGATGGGAATGGAAAGGGCGGTAGTTGATCAACATCGATTTCTTCAAATGGTGTCATGTGATGATACTCAGCCTTACAGAGGTCCACAGGTAATGATGGTGACGAGTCAGAACTACGGGTTTGGTGGTCTGAGACAGAATTGAGGGTAAGGCATTCCTCGATTAAAGTTTCCACGGGATCATGTTCCTCAATGTAATCACAATCAAAAGACTTTGTTGCCTGGAAGATATCTAATTGCATTTTCCTGTCTCCGAAGGCGATTTCCATACATCCCGTGTCGCAATCGATGTTTGCTTTAGCCGTGGCTAAGAAAGGTCTGCCTAAGATTATGGGTGCATTCTGTAATTTTTCAGGGACTTCCATGTCGAGCACCAAAAAGTCGACTGGGAAATAGAAGTCCTTGACCCGTACAATCACGTCCTCGACAACCCCCTTTGGGGTTTTCACTGATCTATCCGCCAGCTGGATGGTGACAGGGGTTGGTGCCAGCTCCCCAAAACCAAATTGGTGGTACAAGGTTGTGGGAATTAGGTTGATAGAAGCACCTAGGTCCAGGAGCTCTCTATCAAATGTCATGTCCCCGATGTTGCAGGAAATCAGGGGTGCTCCTAGGTCAGTTCGTTTGAGTGGAAGGTTGCTTGATATCACGGAACTGGCTTGCTCAGAGAGTACAACCTTCCTAGGTGCTTGAGGTCTCGGCTTACGCTTGGGTGTACAGGCATCCTTTAAGAACTTGGCGTAAGCGGGGATGTGTTTGACAGCTTCTAGAAGCGGAATATTAATCTGTACTTGTTTAAAAATTTCCATCAGCTCCTCAGTTTCCACAGTATTCTTTTTTCTCTTGATTGTTTCCAAGGCCTCAGGATAGGGTGTCTGAATTGGTTCCATGTTTGGGTCCTTGGTTGGTGTTTCTTCTAAGTCGGGTAAAGTCTCGGGGAGAGTCGGCCATTTGGGATCCTGGGTTTTGGTGCCGCTTCTCAAGGTCACCGCATTCGCAGAGGCATTGGGGCCATGGGGTGATCCTTGAGAAGATGAGGATGAAGAGGCGCCAAACCCAGGAGGTGTTTGTGGAGCCGGTTGGACCATATGAGCCTGCCCGAGGTTGCCTTGGAACCCTTGCGAATTGGGGCCTCTGTTAATTATGTTTCGCAGGTTTGGTTGTGGTTGGGAAGGTAGAGATCCTTGCTGTTTACAGTCCAAGAGTTGGCTTAACTGTCCCTTTACCAAGGCCATTTCTTCCTGATGTTTTTGGTTCATGTCAGCCATCATCTTTATTAGGGTGTCCATTTGGTTTTGTGGGGGAGGGGCCGCCCTATTTTGGTTATATTGGGGTCTAACTGGTGGTCCTTGCTGATAGGGGGGCAAGTGTGGCTGTTGGTTTGGCCTGGGCTGGTTTTGGAATTGCGGTAGTTTTTGGTTTGTCCAACCAAAGTTGGGGTGATTACGCCAGCCGGTGTTGTAAGTGTTGGAGAAAGGGTCAGGTTTTGCATATCCTTGGACGGCTTGCACATCTTCTAGAATAGCCGATGTTGATGAAGAAGGAAGGGAGTAATCAAGGGTCGAGGGAGCAAAGGTCCCTCCTTGGAACATGGTTGGGGGTTGTTCCAGGTTTAGTTGGGTGAAGGGTTGGACCAGGTCAACATTATGTGCTCCCTTTGCTAGGGTGAAAGTCTGCAAGGGGTTCCTGGTCTGGTTTAGAAGCTCATCAATCTTCTTGTCCACCAATTCCACTCGATCCAACTTTTTGGCAATGATGTCCATGTCAACCATTCCAGAATTTGCTTGCACCTCATAAATCCCACCACGGGATTGACTGGATCTGTTAAACTGGTTCATGGAGGCATTGTTGAGCAAATTCTCGCTCATAGACTCAAAGAGCTCAAACGCGCTCTCCTCGTCTTTGTTTAGGAAGTTTCCCCCGCATGAGGCATCGACGAAGTTCCGTAGGTTGCTATCCAGACCGTGGTAGAAGATCTGGGCCAATTGCCACCTTGGAACTTCGTGGTGTGGGCATTTCCTCAAAAGTTCATTGAATCTTTCCCACGCCTCATGAAATTGTTCCCCACCCTGGAGTGTGAAGGTAGTGATAGCTCTTCTGAGGGCATTGGTCTTTCCTATGGGGAAGAATTTCTTTAAAAATGCATGCCTCAGTTCCTCCCAGGTGGTGATGGGTCTACCTAGGGTTCTAAGCCAATGAGAAGCCTTGTCTCTTAATGAGAAAGGGAACATCTTGATTAGAACAATGTCAAGGCTAATGTTCCTAGGTTTTACTGTTCTTGCTATGCGGTCGAGATCTTCTAGGTGCTGAAAGGGGTCTTCATTTGAGCTTCCATAAAAGTGGCTCTGGATTAGACTTAATACATTAGGTTTTAGCTCAAAATCGTCTCCCCCTTCGGGGATCCTAAGGTGTGGCTCGACTCTAATGGCAGAAGGGTTATAGAAATCACGGAGGGGTCTTGGCTGGTTCTGAAATGGTGGTAAATCAAGTGGTGGTTGTCCTGGTATGTCATTGAAAGGTGGTGGTTGTTCTTGCGGGTTCTGTAACCGTTGTATGGCTTGCATGATGGTGTGGATTTGTTGTTGCTGAAGCCGATGGTTAGCATTGATTTGAGCCTGGACGACAGCCATAGCATCTGGTGGGGGTTGATCTTCAGCCTCATCTACCCTAGGTTCAGCCATGTTTTCAACAAAATTACGTCGCCTAGATTCCTGCCCCAAAACACACAATTCGGGATGCAGTGAGCGCCTCCCATGCATACACTAGAGAAGAACAGGAGGGGATGCGGAGGGCGACAGATGCGAGAAATGTGTTTCAATCAAGCACGCAAGCCTAATCCTTATAGTGTATTCCTTAGGAGACCTAGAAATCTCACAAAGGGTGATTAAGTCCGCAAGCACTGGACTTCCCTTCTCAAGGCTAATCTGGCCAGGTTGATTACGAGGGGATTGCAGGGAAGGTTCTTCCTTTGGCTTGCGCCTCCGGTTCCATAGACCCCACAACCACGGTCGTTTGACACTGCCCCGCAGCCTAGTCACCAGATTCTACCAAGGGAATGAAAGCCAAGTGCCTAGCAGACAAAACCTCACCTTTTGAGACTTAACTCAGTCCTGCCTAGGGCACGTCTACTCAGTTTTAAAGGGCTAGGATAGTGCTTGTGCTTAGGGTGATGTGATGAGGCGTTGATTGGGGTGGTGCCTCTTAATGTTCTACTTTCAAAGTGTGTGCTTCTAGCAAAACATGATTTTCAAGCAAGGATTTGTTAAGATATAGTGTCTTTTTAGTGTTTCATCCTTACTTAAGTACTTTTTAGGGTTGACGTGTCTTAATATTTTCAAACAAGTTTCAGTGGGCACGTCAAGTTCTGCACACAACTTAGTGAAAGTAGATTTCCTTTTATTTTGTAGAGGCTCTAAAAACCCTAGTGTACTCATCCTAAAGATCGTGCAGCTTCTATTAGATGAGTTAGTTTTTAGGGTTGAGTGGTGCGGCCCAGGTCAACTCACAGTGGCTTCGCAAACACCACTCAAGAGAGAAAGAAAAGAACACTCCAAGAATTTGTCCAGTATATTAGAGTGTACGTTTTTTTGTAGGGTGGTGTGTTAAGAATGTGGGTCAAGCAATCATTCGCCACGCCAATTTTTTTCAGTTTTTATGATTTTTTTAGCTTTTTCACGCAAGCAAACAATGAGAGAGAGAGAGTACTCACTATCGGTCCTCGAGGCGCCTACTTCCTTGCTACCATAGTGGAATGCGTCGCTTCGCCGTCCATGCGCCGAATTCCTGCAACCGTCAAGTAAAAAGGAAAATAGGGCATTAGACGATATGAGAATGAAGGTGGAATGGAGGTGATAAAACAAATCCGTTGCCTCCCCGGCAACGGCGCCAAAAACTGACGTGCCTTCGTGCGTGTGTGTTAAGAGGTGTCGTTATAGTTGCACTTGATACGTCAGTTTTAAAAGAAGTAAACGGAGGTGAGTCCGAGTGTCGATCTCAGGGAGGCGTGGAAATCGGATTTTGTTTACCACTTGTTGTCACGAAAAAGGCGGAGTTTTGCTTGTGAAAGAGACGGTTTTGAAAAGCGAGAGATAGAGAGAGTTTAGGGTTAGAAAGCTCTTGGTTTTGATCATGCACTTTAAACAGAAATTAAAATGGCAACTAAATGAAAAATAATTTCATTAAACATGCATTCATAGTTCATGGTTTACAATATTAAATACATGCTTCAACAAAAGTAAATGAAAGCTTAAAAGAGAGAGAGAGAGGTAGAGAGAGAGTAGAGAGCGACGAGGCAGCCACGGCGGTGGAGGAGGCTCCGTCGGCGGCTCGTCATCTCCGGCGATTACAAGAGTGCCTAAGACTAACTAGGAGAGGAGTGGAGTAGTTGCAAGTGGGAGAGGATGCCTTGAATGGTGGTAGAAGGGGGTTTAAATAGAGTTAAGGGCTTCCTAAAAGAAGAATGTGCTTTAGCGACATCCACAACGTCGCTAAAACCGCTTCCAGATACGTCGGTGAAGGCCTTCTGCCGCCGGTCAGCCGCCCGCCCCTCTCTCTCTTCAGGCGCGATCCGTGGATGTCGAACGAGAGCCGTCCGATTGAAGATCGGACGGCTGAGATCCTCCCGCGCCTGCGCTAGGATCGCGCTTCGGGCGCGCGTGCGCGCGCGCGTGGGAGGTGGGGCGCTGTCGTCGCGCCGCGTGGCACAATCCTAGCCGCTCGCTTCTGATCGCGCGGCTCAATTTTGCCGCGCCCTTCGCTCGCAATTGATTTCCGCTCCGCGCGATTCGAACGCGCGTCGCCGCGACGCGGGCGTGCGTGCTAACCGTTGCGCCACGCCCGCGCTTTGTCGCGGCGACCGCGGGCGAGCGCGCGGATCTCGGCCGTTCGATCGAAGATCAACGGCCGAGATGCGTCCTTGGCTGGCTTGGGGGCGTGCGAGCGGCGGGGGCGGGGCGACGTGGCGCGTTCTAGGCCGTTGATCTCCAGATCAACGGTCAGGATTTCTTGGGCCCATTGTGGGAGCTCCGGATGTCGGATTTGGCCGATCTTGAGTCCGTTAGACTCCGTTCGTCGTCCTGAATCCATCCGTGCGGTCCGATTGCTCATCTGAGGCCTGCTTTGACAAATGCTTTACACAAATGGCCATTAATACAGTTTATAAGCAATCTTGGTACTTGATGCATGCAATGCTCCTATTCTACTTTATGTTGTGCCTTTTATTCTAAAGATGGGCCATATTCAACCTAATTACTACCCCCTTGCGTGGTGTTATCACCCCCAGTAGGATATGTGAATATCCTAAGAGACAAGCACTGAGGAGATGATATTTTGTTACGCATCTTCGAGGGGATTTCCCACCTCTCCGCGCTGGGAACTCGTCCAAATCAACTTGTGTTGATCGGCCGCTCCTACTCTAGGTGTTCTTTTCAGAATTTTGCGACGCTTCTGCGTGATTTTGATTTTTACGCTTACTGAACCAGGCTGTGTGTGAGGTTAGGGTGCTTTGCTTACTGAGTCCCGTAAACCAAAAATTAGTTAACGTGCCCAAATACTCCCTAAGCCTTAGACCTAATACTTCAGCTTTTCATTTTCCTCAACCTCTTGAGGAGTGTCCAGATCTTAATGGGTACTAAGAGTCTATTCAAGAATACCTAAGGTTTGCGTTCTTACTAATCTCATTATGCACTTTTCAGTTATCTTCTTGAATGAGGTCTAGAACTTAGGTTAATTCCTTAGTTCCTTACTAATGACTATCACTTTTTCTTTAATCTTTTTGTGCTCCTTTTTCATTTTGTTTCTTTTCTCCTTCTCCTTCACAAAATTTCCTTCTTTTTTTTCCCCTTATTCTTTTTCGAAAATTTTTAATTTTTATGGTGTTTTTGGCATATGTGAATTTTTTTTTTTTTAAACCTTTTCTTACAAGTTTTGCACTTTCATACCCCCCCATGCCTAAGATTTGCAATGTCCTCATTGTAACCTAGGGGGTTTTTATTTAACTTAGTTCATTCCTTAAGACAGAAATTTGGATGAGTGAATGGGTCGGGTTGAATTTTGCGGACGATTTCTAATCCCAGATGCAAGCATCTGAGGTGGGGTCGGCTATCTACAAGGGTGAACCTTAAGTGCAAAAAGGTGTCAGAAAAAGGTTTTGGATTTTTAGGAAAATGACGGGTTGCCTCCCGTTAAGCGCTGAGTTTTATGCCATCGGCTGGGCGCAATAAGCTCAAGGGGAATGGAGGATATAAGATGCTTCAGCCAAATCAGTAGAAGTCACATCAATGAACGGCTTGAGTCTCTGACCGTTCACGATGAAAGGTTCAGAATTGTGGATGAGTGGACTGATTTCGATTGCTCCATTTCCAAAAACCTGTCGGACCAAATATGGTCCGACCCACTTGGATCTCAGTTTTCCTGGGAAGAGTTTTAGTCGGGCATCAAAGAGTAGGACCTTTTGACCAGGATGAAAGATCTTTCTTGAGATATGCTTGTCATGGAAGGCTTTAACCCGCTCCTTGTAGATTCGCGAGTTCTCATACGCGTCTAAGCGTAATTCATCGATCTCGCTGATTTGGAGTTTTCTGTGGGTTCCGGCCTTGGAAAGATCTAGATTACAGTTCCGTACTGCCCAATAGGCTTTATGCTCTAGTTCGACGGGAAGGTGACATGCCTTTCCGTACACCAGTCTAAAGGGAGACATGCCTAATTGGATTTTGTGGGCGGTCCTATAGGCCCACAATGCTTCCAGAAGTCGGGACGACCAGTCCTTCCTGTCAGGCCGAACAGTGACTTGCAGGATTTTCTTGATCTCCCGATTAGACAGCTCAGCTAGACCATTAGTTTGGGGGTGATAAGGAGTAGAGATTCGGTGAGACACCCCGTATTTGGTCATCAGTGACCTAAACTGAGCATTTGTGAAATGGGCCCCCCCATCAGAGATTATTGCACGAGGAATCCCGAATCTTGAGAAAATGTTTTGATGAATGAATTTGAGAATGACTTTGCAATCACAGGTTCGGGTCGGTATGGCTTCGATCCATTTGGACACGTAGTCCACAGCCAACAGAATGTATTCGAAACCATCCGAAACAGGAAAGGGGCCCATAAAATCAATCCCCCAAACATCAAAGATTTCGCATACTAGAATCGGTTGCATAGGCATCATGTCGCGATGGCTCATGTTGACTAAAGTCTGGCAACGACTGCATGCCTTGCAGTGACTGTACGCGTCTTTGAACAGTGTGGGCCAGTAAAAGCCGCACTGGAGGACTTTTGCTGCGGGTTTATTCCCGGCGAAATGGCCACCGCATGCCTGGTCATGGCAGAAAGAGAGGACATTGCTGATTTCCTCTTCCGGGACACATCTCCGAATGATCTGATCAGCACCTATGCGGAAGAGGTACGGGTCTTCCCAAATGTAATACTTAGCATCGGAGCGTAATTTGTCCTTCTTGGCCTTCGGCCAATCGGACGGGATCTGATGAGATGCCAAGTAATTTACTACATTAGCAAACCATGGAAGGCTAGTACTGATAGTCAGCAGGTGCTCATCAGGAAAATGCTCAGTGATGGGTCCGGAAGGGTCAATTAATTCAGAAGGAAGATGGGACAAGTGATCAGCTACCACATTTTGCTTTCCCGCTTTGTCGCGAATCTCAAGGTTAAATTCTTGCAACAGCAAGATCCATCGAATTAATCGAGGTTTCGCGTCCTTCTTTGCAAGGAGATGCCTCACAGCTGTGTGATCCGAGTATATGATGACATGGGAACCCAGAAGGTACGATCTGAATTTTTCTAGGGCAAATACTACAGCTAGCAGCTCTTTCTCAGTAACCGTATAGTTACACTGAGCCTCATCGAGTGTTTTGCTGGCGTAGTAAATGACCACAGGTTTCCCGTCAATTTTCTGCCCCAAAATCGCTCCTACAGCGAAGTCGGATGCATCGCACATGATCTCAAAGGGTTGAGACCAATCAGGGGACTGTAGGATCGAGGCTTGGGTGACTCGGTCACGCAGGATTTCAAATGCTTGAGTGCATTCCTTGGAAATTTCGAAAGGTACATCCTTGGAGAGAAGAGTGGTCAGGGGGCGCGCGATTTTTGAAAAATTAGGGATAAATCGTCGATAAAAACCGACATGCCCCAAAAAAGATCGGATGTCCTTGATCGAGCTAGGCATAGGAAGGTGAGAAATCAGATCAACCTTAGCTCGATCCACCTGGATGCCTTTTTCCGAAATTGAGTGTCCCAGGACAATTCCCTCAGGCACCATGAAATGGCTCTTTTCCCAGGAAAGAACCAAATTCACATCGATGCACCGCCTGAGTATCTGGACCAAGTGTTGGAGGCAATCGTCGAATGATGCTCCGAAAACTGAAAAGTCATCCATGAAGACTTCCAGATAATCACCTACCATATCTGAGAATATGGCAAGCATGCATCGCTGAAAAGTAGCAAGTGCATTGCAAAGACCGAAAGGCATCCTTCGGAAAGCGTATGTTCCGAAGGGGCAGGTGAACGTGGTCTTTTCTTGGTCCTCAGGATGGATTGCCACCTGGTTATAACCGGAGTACCCGTCAAGGAAGCAGAAGAACCTATTTCCCGCAAGTTTTTTGAGAATTTGATCAATGAAGGGTAGTGGGAAATGATCCTTCTTCGTGGAGGAATTGAGTCGGCGGTAATCTATACAGACTCTCCACGAGTTGGCTAGTCGGGTAGGAATGATTTCTCCGGTCTCAGTCGTTATAGTGGTGAGTCCTGCCTTCTTGGGCACGACCTGAATTGGGCTCACCCAACGACTATCGGAGATCGGGTAGATAATTCCGGCATCTAACCACTTGATGATCTCCTTTTTCACGACCTCCTGCAGATTGGGGTTTAAGCGTCTCTGCATTTCACGAGAAGGTCGTGTGCCCTCTTCTGAATAGATATGATGAGTACAATAGGAGGGACTTATTCCAGTCAAATCATCGAGAGTCCACCCGATGGCTCTGCGATGTTGTTGGAGAACAGTAATCAGACGGGATTCCTGTTCGGAATTGAGGTTAGAATTGATAATCACAGGAAGGGTCTGATCAGAACCCAAAAAGATGTATTTCAAGTGAGCAGGAAGAGGCTTTAACTCGAGGACAGGGTTTTCAGCAGCAGCGGGTGGTTCAATGTAGATGTGAGGTTCAAGGGTGGGAGTTCCTGGGTTGTGTATGTCTGGATTCGACTCCTCTATTTGCGGGTCAAGATCCTTCTGTGGTTGATGAGGCATAATCGAGTCATTCTGGAAGTGTGATTCATCAACCAAAGTCCTGACGTCACAAATTTGTTCGATGACACCGCAATTAATTCCTTGTTGGGCCTTAAATATATCAATTTTTAGGGTTTGATCTCCAAACTTAAGCTCTATTTGGCCCTCCTCACAACTGATGTTGGCTCTAGCAGTAGCCAAGAAAGGTCTCCCTAGAATGATTGGTGTATCCCTAGGATTCTCAGGTGCGTCCATATCTAAGACTATAAAGTCCACTGGGAAATAGAAATCCCGCACTCTTACGATAACATCCTCGAGAATCCCTTTTGGTGACTTTATAGATCGATCTGCTAATTGTAATGTCACCTCAGTTGGTTTTAGCTCAGATTCTTCTAGATGGTCAAGTAAGGATGTGGGTATCAGGTTTATGGATGCACCCAAGTCTAGCAATGCTCTATCAAATTGGGTACCACCTATCTTGCAGGAAATCAGGGGAGTACCAGGATCTTTTGCCTTAGGTGGGAGTCTACTGAGGATTACAGAGCTGGCTTGCTCTGACAGAACAATTGGGCTCCCTCCCTTGGTTCGCGGCTTACGCTGGGGTGTACATATATTCTTTAGAAATCGTGCGTAAGCTGGTACGTGGCGGATTGCATCCATCAAGGGGATGCTTATGTGGACCTGCTCAAAGAGCTTGACTAGGTCCTCCTCAGGGGCCACGGGTTTGGTAGTCTTCTTTCCCTTGGTCAAGGCCTCGGGAAACGGGACCTTAGGTGGTTCTTCTAGGATAGGTCCAGGTTGTGGATCCGGGACAGGGGTGGGGACGTCCTGGATTACTGTCCTAGGCTTGGGATCAATACCCGGCTTGGAGTGGTTCGGATGAGGTGGGTCTTGGGTTTCCTTACCACTACGGGTCGTTACGGAATTAAGTCCTGCCTGGTTTTGGTTGGGATTGGGTAAGATAGCTTGCTGCTGGTAACCTGCAAAAGAAGTGGAGGCCTCTATCCCGTCAGGTGAAGGAACAGAGGGGGCCTGATAAATCATATGGGCATGGCCCGGGTTTGGGTTCATAACGCGCCGCTGGGTTGGCACGTTATTAGGATTAGGCAGAGGTTGGAAGGGAAGAGTACCTGGCTGGCGAGAGTTTGCCAACTGGGTCAATTGGTTATGGACCTCTGTAAGTTCGTCCTTGTGTTGTTTTTGGATAGCCGCATTCGTTCTTTGAATGTCAGCCAGGGTCTGAAGGATAAGGGACATTTGATCCTGATTTGGCCCAGATGGGTAAGTAGGGTTGGGCCGAGGCTGAGGCGGCTGGTAAGGACGAGGAGGTTGTGGGCGGGGTTGGAAGGATGATCTTTGGGTTTGGGAATTTCCCGCCCACTGAAAGTTAGGATGGTTTCGCCATCCAGGGTTATAGGTGTTGGAGAATGGGTCGTTCTGGATAGTGTGGAGGTCCTCGCAGGTCTGAGGAACCTCCAGATAGTCAGAGAAAGAGGGAATGGAATTCCCCTGGTAGGTGTAGAAGGAATCGGAAGGACCGCCGGGCAAAGATTCGGATGATGGGTCCATCCTAGGAGAAGGTCGATGGAGAATGTTTTGCACAGTTTCCCTTGTGGAAGGAGGCTGTGCGAAAGGGTTATGTGCAGAGGTGGCTCGCTGCAAATGCTGAGTCAGCTCGTCCACCTTCTTTTCGATAATTGAGACCTTGTCCAATCGACTGGCCATTACTTCCAGGTCGACTGATGCGGACAGGCCCTGCGTCTCATGTGCTCCCCTAAGATTCGTCGATGCGCGGGTATTCGTCCTGTCGAATAATCCCATGGAGTCATTGTTGATGGAGTTCTCGCACATGTTTTCGAGAATCTCCCACACGGTGTCTTCATGTTGACCCATGATATTTCCTCCGCAGGTTGCATTGACGAAAAGACGGATGTCCTCACGGAGTCCCTGGTAAAAAGACTGGACTTGTTCCCATTTAGGAACTCCGTGATGGGGGCACTTTCTCATGAGATCCTGGAAACGATCCCATGCCTCATGGAGAGGTTCTCCTGATTGTTGAGTGAAGTGCGTAATCTGATGGCGCAAGGCGTTGGTCCGACCAACGGGAAAAAACTTCTTCAAAAACTCGGATTGAAGTTCTTCCCAAGTGTTGCTCGGCCGGGTCTGAGTTTGATACCAATGGGCGGCCTTGTCCATAAGAGAAAAGGAGAACATCTTCATGAGAAGAATATCCCGATTTTGCGCATCTGACCCAAAAGTTTGGGCCAGATGCTTTAGCTGTTTGATGTGCTGGAAGGGATCTTCGGAATTAAGCCCATGGAATTTAGGTATAGCATGAATCATGTTGGGCTTCAATTCGGAATCAGGTCCTCCAGTCGGGATTCTGACTCGAGGCTCAATAGCCACCGCAGCAGGATTGTAGTGGTCCCGCATCATAGGACGCTGTGGTGGGTGCACGAAGTTTTGGAAGAGGTCATTGAGTCACTGGAGCTGGTGCTCCAGATTGTTTTCTTCCTCAACTGGCTGAGCCATGATGGGGGAAGAAGAAGAACTTGGTTCTGAATCAGAAGAGAGAATAATGTGAGGGGGCTGCTGCACAAACACGGGCGTCGAGGCTTGGCCTTGACGGGAGTGAATTTCTAAAGGAGGTCTTAAGGGTGGTCTTAAGGACCTCCTACCGTACATGCACTGTTGGAAGAGATGAGTTTAGAAGGTGCTAGACCCAATCAAGACACCCAAAAATGTGTTGGGTGACTATAGACGTGCGGGGCAGATGGACCCCTTGATCAGAAAGATCGTCCACCTGAGAATTACCTGGGCAGCCAGAGAGGGAGAGTCCCGCAAAGACCCCTACATGGTAGAGCGTCCCCACGGGTTACAGGGTTTCCCCCACCCGACCTCTCTTGTCACCGCGGTTCCAGGTAGACCAGAATGGGGATCTTGACCTCTTAAGTCTACCAATTTTAGGTTAAGATTAGGGTGCTTAAAGTTACACTTGAACTTTAGTTCTTTGAGTGCAAAGAGTGACCTAATTTAAGGTTGGTTGACCCAAGGGGGCAACTTTACCTCTTGTTTCCTTTGAGAGTTTTTGGGTCTTGTCTTTTAGGGTTCAAGTGTTTTAGAGAGCCAATTGTTTTAGGTTTTCTTTGAATAGGTATTTTCAGACAAGGGCTTGGGCACACTTCATTTGGTTTTCTCAATTCTTGCTTAAGGAGTGTGTCTCTAAATCCCTAGTGTTGGATCCTAGGTTGGCTCTACTTGGTCCAGTTAGCTCTTTGTTGGGTAATTAAGGCTCAAGCAAGAATGTGTTAGCCCTTAAATACCTTTAATAGTGTGCAGTAATAATGGGTTGAAAACATGCAACTTTTGATGGTTTACTGAGTATAGAAGACAGGTTAGACCTATATTGCTTGTTCTTTTCTTTTCTTCCTCTTTAGAATTTAGGGATTGAGAGGATAGAATTTTACCTGTCCTTGGAGTGGTTGTCGTGCGGTTGTTTGTCTTCTCGATTTTCTTGTATTTCTGCACAACAAAGGAGAGATTGTTAGCAATGTAAAAACAGGAATTTGATTATCTCTAGAATAGCCGTTGCTCCCCGGCAACGGCGCCAACTGGCGAAACGGTGGCAGCAACTAGCTTTTCTTAAGTCGTTGTAGTACAGATAGTTATTGCCATCATTTGCTAATATATAATTTTTTTTTACTCGGAAAATAAAGAGTTCCCGAGGTCGAACTCAGGGAGCAAGTTGTATTCTAGGGGTACAAGTTTCTTTTACAAAAATAAAGAAAGAGAGAGAGAGAGAATTTGTTGGCTTCTTTCTTCTTCTCTTCTTTTCTCTTTACTTATCCTCTCCTCTTCTGCTTGGCTCTTCTGCTTTCTTCCTTTGCTCTTCTTCTTTATCTGCAGCAATGGTGATGTTCTTCTTCTTCTTTCAGTTTTTGTTTCTGCTCATCTCTTTCTTTTTCTTCTCCCTTGCGGTCCTGTTCTTCTACTTCTTCTTTCTTTCTTCTTTTCCTTTCTTCAGATCTTCTTCTCATGCTCTTCTTCTTCTGCAGAGTCTTCACTTGGCCTCTCTGTGTTCTCCTCTGCCTCGCCTTCCTTCTCCTTCTTTGCCTTCAGGACGTCGTCTGATTTTCCAATCAGACGACTTAAACCGCCGCTGCTACAGTGCCTCTCGGTGCTCCTCCGTCCTTCAGCTTTCGTCGGCCTTCTTCTCTGTTCAGCGGGCGTCTTTCTTCTTCTTCTCTGCCTGCACACTTGCACAGCTTGATCAGAGGGGCAAAACCTAATTCTACCCTCTCCCCCGCGTTTCTCTCTCACGGAAGCCTCTCTTAGGAAAGCTCTCCCAGAGCTGCCGGGTATTCGGGTACGGGTCGTGCCCGGGTCCAGGCCCACCGACGTGCGTGGTGGGCGAGTAGTGCAGGTCGGGCTTAGTCGGGTCGGGCCAGGTCCGCGGGGCGTGGTCGCGGACGAGGCCGGGTCGAGCGGGTAAGTGAGAGGGACCTCACCCCGTGCTCAGGAGGCAACGAACCTAAGGCACTTTTTGCCTTTATGCGGGCGCACTCCTCTGAAAAGTTACGAGGTGGGACTAAATGTCCCACCCCAATTGGGCGCCGGCAGCTCAAGACGCTGCAGGAGTTCGCGGTTGCACGCGAGGTCTTTACCCCAGCTGCAAGCCTGGGACGCTTCGCGAAGATGCCCCGCGCAGCCTGGGAGTCGAACCTGGGCGAATCGCACCTGGAGCTGCAGGTTAAAGGTGCTCCTTCCACGCAGCAATGGCGACGGCGGTCGAGATACCTGTCCACAGAGGAACGGCCTCTCGGCCCAATCAGATACGCGGAGAACCTTCGCCGTGGCACGGCGAAGGTGGTGGGGGCTCTGGCAGGCGGCGGGGCGGAGCGTGAGGGTCGCCCTAGGTCAAACTGCGGGTGGAGAAGTGGGTTTGTTCGGGGGGTCTGCAGAGGGCGAGTGGCGGGAAGTGGAAGGGCGGAGGTTGATCAGGGTGAGGAGGCGGAGGTTCTGTGAGGGTCGGCGAGGCGTATGGGGCTGTGGAGCGACGGGGGCGTCTCGCCGGAGTTTAGCCGGAGACGAAGGGGGTGACGGTGGACAGGAGCGGTCGAGGGTTTAATCAAATAAAAGACAGTGAGGAAAAGAAAGAGGGGGAGATGGGGAGAAGTTCTGACCTAGCTACGGAGATGAAAGGGGCTGGAGCAAGGCGGCAGTCGTATCGACTGTCGCCGGAGAAGAAGATGCCCAGGGGAAGGGGCGGCGGCGAGGAGAGGGCCGGAGAGGCGCCAGCTGGGTGCGGCGTGGCCCGGGAAGAGCGAGGGAGGGCAACCCTGCAGTTGGTAGTGCGGCAGAGCGACGAGGAGGAAGGGGAGAGGCCGCCGGAGCTGGAGGGCTTCCTGTCGGAGTGGGAAGAGAGGAAGTGGGGGTCTTTCTCCATCAGGACCGAGCTGCTCAGAACGGCGGAGCGACGGGGGTATTTATAGAGGCGGAATCAGAGAGGAGGGCGGAGGGAGACGACGTGTCTCCCTCGCCGGAGGACGCCAGAGATGGAGACCCATACCGTCCGTGCGTTCGCACGGCCGGTATGGTGGGTTGCAGCGACCAGGGGGGTGTTCCTGCGACGGCTGACGACGCAGGGCACCCCCGGTTGTCTTGCCAGACCCTCCCCCTTCCCTGCGCGGCGCCATGCTCCGCGCAAGGTCGCCGGAGCATGGTGCTGGTCAGGTTTTGGCAGGAGGGACCTGAATGCAAAGAACGAAGGAGAGTTAGGGGCAGAAATGTGAGGGTTCAAAAGTTGAGGCCAAAAAGTAAATAAATGAGGACCAAAGTGTTAAGTTGGTCAAGAAGGTTTCCTCTTAGGCTCAAGTTTTTATACATGACTAATTGGGACCTAAGGATTATGATGGTGAATTTTATTTCTAGATTAAACCTTGTTTGACCGGTCAATTTACGCAAAAACCTAAATTAAGTTATTAATTGGGCATGGTTCTCAATGTAGGTCAAAAAGGGTTCCGAAGGCCAAATTGAAGGTTCTAAACCCTAGAGATTATTTTTCTATAAATTTTAAAGGGTTTATTCTATTTTTACTTTGCCTCGAACCTCGCGAATTGAAGTGGGTTTGTTTTAAGATTACAGATTATCATTTAGCTCCTTGGAATTTATCAGATCATCCCACTTTCCATCTTATTTGGTTTGTTTGACCTATGTTTGGACCTGTATGCAGATTATACTGGTAAAATTGCATTTTCACCCTTTATGACTTGTTTTCTTCTTAAACTCAGAATTCTCTGAGTTAAGCCTTTCCTTGAGTTATGTAGGAGCTTTTATCCTTTGTATTAGGTCAAAATGAGCTAGTTATGGCTCATGATGAGGTTCTCATCAGGAGGCAGTCGTGGTATGGAGAAAATGATCTTCCTCCCAAAATAGTCTACAAGGGCATGGTATGCGGCCAACCAGCTCATCCCTATGATTACACCAAAGTCATCCATCGAGATTATGATCAGGTCTATCGGGAGACTGTATCCCCCTATCATGATCTCACAGTCAGCGAGAACCTCCTCGGCAACAAATACCTGCCCACTTGGTCCTCTAATGAGGAAGGGCTCCTCTAAAAGCACACTGCTCACTCCCGTGCAAACAGCGAAACTCGTAGAAACAAGCGAGTGCGTGGCTTCGGAATCGAAAAGAGTGTAGACGAGTCTGCCGGAAATAGTAACCATACCTACCACTACAGAGTCCGAAGCTCTGGCATCTCCGTGAGTTAGGGCGTTAACACGCCCTTCAGTCCTTGGTGTAGAAGAAACAGCCATGATCTGGGTCGAGCGGGAGGCAGCGGGCCGGTGCCCTCCTCGTGACTACTGTCCTCCTCCTTGGGGCTGGAATCCACGGCTGCCAGATCGGCCTCCAGTACTCGGTGCTGGGAGCATCGGCTATGCTCCAGTCCTAGATGGACAATTCCTCCGTATGTGACCCGGTTGGCCACACTGAAAGCAGAGGGGTACACGACTTCCCTATATCTGTTGTTCTTGCTGGTGACTGGGTGGGGGTCTGCTGCAGTCGGCTGATCCTTGTCGGGGACTCCCATAGGTCCCTGGTGGACCTACAGAATGGGACGGTTCCCCTGCCGGTGTCTGGTGCCTCCTCTCCTGGTGACCATGTGGGTGCTCCTGCGGGTAGGGCCTCTTCCGTCCTCCTCCATCAATATCTCGCGCATACGGGTTGGTTTCCTCGTAGGTCATGGCAGCATCGACCACGCGGGAGAAGGTAGGCAGCTTCAGGGGCTTTACGTACCCCCGGATGGCGGGTCAAAGACCCTCGGAGAATCTCCACAAGCACTCCTCCTCGGTAGATGCGGCTATCAGGGCGAAGTGTGACAGCTCTAGGAAACGCATACGGTACGTGCTAACTGTCATTTCCCCTTGGCGGAGAGTGTGGAACTCCCGCCTCCTCTGATCCTGCCATGTTTGTGGGAAGTACTGCTCACTGAAGAGTGCCATAAACTGGTCCCACGTCAGTTCTCCCTCCTCTTGTCCTCTGACCACCTTCCACCACCTGTGGGCTGCACTCTCCAACTGATACATGGCGAAGCTCACGCGGCATTCTGCAGGAGGACAGAGGGTGTCGAAGATCTTCTCCATTTGTTCCAGCAATCTTCTGCCTCAGATGGGCTTTCCTCCCCCTTGAAAGAGGGGGGCTTCAGCTTCCTGAATTGGCTGATGACCTCATGGTGTAGCCGCAGTGGAGGAAGGGGTGTACCTCCAGGTAAGGAAGACTCATGCCCCGAAGTGTTTGAAGGGGGCGATAAAGGATCACCCCCTCCCCCTACTGCTCGTCCAGCGTCGTGGCGGCTTGCCTGCCCCACGGAGGATTCCCCCTCCGTATCCCCAGGAAGGGAAGGCTGAGGAGGCTGATGGAGCTCCTCCCGGATAAGGGTCCGGATCAGTTGGGCGAAGTCTGGGGCCTAGATGCCCGGGAGGAGAGGTGGAGCGGCTCTATCTTTAGCCATCGCTCGTCCTCCCTTGCGACCACATCCTCGGTCACGACCACGTCCGCAGCCTGACTCAATAGCTCTCTGGCGAGGCATTTCCTACTCAAAGATCGAGGAGGAACGAGATTATTGGTACCTGTTTGACCAAAGAGGAGACGTGAGACTCAAATACAATAACCAGGAGAAAATGTTGTGATGGCTATCTTAGTTACATGTACAAGTGTGGTGTTTTCTAGACTACTTGGATCATTTCTCAGGATGGCCTTGCTCTGATACCATCTTGTCATGACCCGGTCCTAAATACCGACAGGATCTGAGATTGGCTCGCTTCGGTTTATCCCAAGATCTAGTCATCCAACAAGAAATAACCAAGTAACATTCAACAAACCACAATCACACAAGTACAGTAACTAAGCAAAAAGAAAGTTTCAACAGGTGGAAAGAGAACAGTGATATTACAGCCATCACATCAAAGAGTACATGTAACATAATACAAACTATAAAACTCACTAGCAGGAAGTAGAACTAAAGCTAGGCTTGACTAGGCCCAGCGTCCTCAGCAGCCGATGGCTCGGGCTGCTCAAATCCCTGACCTGTACAGAATATATTTGACTGGAGTCAACTAAAGCTGAGTAGAGTGGTGGCTAAGAATTAACATGCATTAACATAAAGTTTTCCATTTTCTAATTATTTTATACATGTGGGTGCGTAGATATCTCTAATTAGGATTTATTAATTAATCATCTGGTTCCCTATAGGAACGATTTTGCTTGCAGCTTCCCGTGATATAGGATGCCCACGTGGCACTCTCCTGGCCAAGGGAGTCCCACCGTGGTAGTCCTATACTCGGTCTACTACCCCGAGGTCACGGTCGTGACGTAGCGGTGACTATGGCACACATGATAAGCGCACGGATAGCTACCCTACACTGGCACGCGGTCAGTCGTTTCCGCTAGCAGGTACGCCTCAACGTACAGTGCGAAACAGTGTAGGGCCTTGCCCTCTCAGAACAGAACAGGGGTCTTGCCCCTCAAGGGTCTTGCCCCTCCTCAGTCCGCGTACCCTCATCTGACTACCCTGGTTTGCCCAACGGGCTGACGAGAGTCGGTGTAGGGTGGTGTAATGACCCGATTCCCGAATCCCTACGAGACACGAGAATCGGACCGACTCGACTAATCCCAAGACCCAGTCGTCCAACGAGAAAGTAACCAAAAGAGCAGTAAAATAAACCACATTCACCATGTAAATAACTAGCAGTAACAAAATACAGCAGTAAAGGAAAGAAACACTACAGTATACACCACCACAACAGTAGAGAAATAAACATAAATATGAATATGAAGTTTACATTAAAGAGAGTACAAGGAGTAACAGAAAACTACTCACTACAGCGGAAAGGAGGTACAAAAAGTACTACAGGTAACCCTATTGGACCCTACTAGGCCCAGCACCCTCTGCAGCCATTGACTCTGGCTGCTCAACACCTGGTCCTGAAAAGGTAACAAGGGTGACACGTCAGCGAAACGCTGAGTAGAGTGGCAACTAAAAGCTAGAAGAAGCAATAGAGTGGACAGTAGCTGTTATATTTTTACTTTCTTTATTTATGTCTTTCTATTTTCACTATTGATTTATTTCTCAAATCCTTCTCTTGATCTTGAATGTTCCTCGTGGGAGCGATCTTGATTGCTGATGAGAACCTCATCATGAGCCATAACTAGCTCATTTTGACCCAATACAAAGGATAAAAGCTCCTACATATCGCAAGGAAAAGCTTAACTCAGAGAATTCTGAGTTTGAGAAGAAAACCAGTCATAAGGGGTAAAAGTGCAATTTTACCAGTATAAACTGCATACAGGGTAATTCAGGGACCAAACACAGGTCAAAACAGCTTAATAAGAATAAAAGTGGGATGAGATGATCTAGCAAGGGCTACAGCACTTCCAAGGAACCAAATGATAATCTGTAACCCTAAAACAACCCACTTCAATTCACAAGGTTCGAGGCAAAGTAAAAATAGAATAAACCCTCTAAAATTCATAGAAAAATAATCTCTAGGGTTTAGAACCTTCAATTTGGCCTTTAGAACCCATTTTGACCTACATTGAGAACCATGCCCAATTAATAACTTAATTTGGGTTTTTGCGCAAATTGACCGGTCAAACAAGGTTTAATATGAAAATAAAATTCACCATCAGATTCCTTAGGTCCTAATTAGTCATGTATAAAAACTTGAGCCTAAGAAGAAACCTCCTTGACCGACTTCACACTTTGGTCCTCATATATTTACTCTTTGGCCCTCAACTTTTGAACCCTCGCATTTTGGCCCCTAACTCTCCTTCGTTCTTTGCAATCAGGTCCCTCCTGCAAAACCCTGCCAGCACCATGCTCCGGCGACCTTGCGCGGAGCATGGCGCCGCGCAGGGTGAGGTGAGGGACCTGGCAAGTAAACCGGGGGTGCCCTGCGTCGTCAGCCGTCGCAGGAGCACCCCCTGGTCATTGTAGGCCACCATACCGGCCGTGCGAACGCACGGACGGTATGGGTTCATGTTCCGACCATTCTCCGGCGAGGGAGACACGTCGTCTCCCTCCGCCTTCCTCCCTGCTTCATCCCTATAAATACCCCCCGCCGCTCCACCGACGAGGGCAGCCTGGATCTGACGGAGAAAACCCCCAACTTTCCTCTCTTCTCACTCCGGCAGACGCCCACCAGCTCCAGCGGTTCTTCCTCCTCCTCCTCTTCGCTCTGCGCAATACCAGCAGCAGAGACTTCTTCCCCTGCTCTTCCCGCGTCGCGCAATACCGGCGCGCGCTGCCTCTGCCCCGTCGTCACCGCCGTCCTCCCCCCCACTGGGCATCGTCTTCTCCGGCGACAGTCGATACGACTGTCGCCCTGTTCCTCCCCCTTCGTCCCTGCAGTTAAGTTAGAGTTACTCCCCTTCTTCTCCTCTTTCTTTCCCCGCTTTCAATTTAGTCAATTAAACCCTCGCCCGCTCCTGTTCACCCTCATCCTCTCCGCCTCCGACCACCCTCCGGCGAGCCGCTCCCATCACCTCAGCGACCCACACGGCTCGCCGACCACCGCAGAACCTCCGCCTCCTCACCCTGATCCTCTTCCGCCCCTCCACTTCCCACCAAACACCCTCTGCAGATCCACCGAACACACCCACTTCCTCGCTCACAGTTTGACCTAGGACGACCTGTTAGCTCCACCTCGCCCCCTGCAGACCCCCTGACCACCTTCGCCGTGCCACGGCGAAGGTCTCCCGCCTGTCTGATTTGGCCGAGAGGCCGTTCTTCTGTGACCAGGTGACTCGCCCGCCGTCGCCATTACTGCGCAGGCAGAGCTGCTTCACCTGCAGGTGCAGGCACGCCTTCGCCCAGGGTTGACTCCCAGGTTGCGCAGGGACTCTCCGCGAAACGTCCCTGGTTCACAAACGGGGCGAAGGCCGCGCGGGAAGCCACGATCGCCCACAGCTCCATCCGCAACGTGCGCTCAATTGGGGTGGGACATTTAGTCCCACCTCGGAACCTCTCGGAGGCGCGCGGACGCATAAAGGCAAAAAGTGCCTTATGCTGTCTGCCTCCTGACCACGGGGTGAGGTCCCTCTCACCCGACCCGACCCGGCCTCGTCCGTGACCACGCTCCGCGGACCTGGCCCGACCCGATTAGACTGACCTGCACTCCTCGCCCACCACGCACGCCGGTGGGCCTGGACCTGGGCGTGACCCGAACCCGATTACCCGGTAGCTCTGGGAGAGCTTTCCCAAGAGTGGTTTCAGAGAGAAAGAGAGACGCGGGGGAGGGGGGTAGAGTAGGTTTTGCCTCTTGACGAAAAAAAAACTCTGAAGTGTGCAGGCCAAAGAAGAAGAAGCAGACCCGCCGAAGAAGAAGGAGCTGCTGCACTGTAGCAAAGGCATCGTTAAGTCGTCTCAGCACCGGGGCAGACGACGGAAGGTCAGCAGCCAGAGCAGGAAAGAAGACAGGCTGAAGAAGAAGGAAGAGCAACGGCCAACGCGAAAGAAGAAGAAGAGAGGTCAAGGCAGAAAACCAAAGAAGAAGAAGAACAAGGAGCTCTGAAGAAAGAAGAACATCACCAACGGAAGAACAGCAGGAAGAAGAAGAAGAGCACCACCATTGCAAGAGAAGAATATCACCTGAACAGAGAGAAAGAAGGAGATCTAAAGAAAGAGAGAAAGAAGAGCACCCCCCTCTGCAGAACAAAGAGAACAACAAATTCTCTCTCTCTCTTTATTTTTGTAAAAGAAACATGTATATCTCTAGAATACAACTTGCTCCCTGAGTTCGACCTCGGGAACTCTTTTATTTTTCCGAGTAAAAAAATTTTTATATTTGAAATGTTGGTAATAACCGGCTTTACTACAACGTTATAACAATAAAACCCGGTTATCCCACTACCGTTATCATTTTGGCGCCGTTGCCGGGGAGCAACGGCTATTCTAGAGGTAAACATTCCTGTTTCTTTTAAGTTCTGATAATCTCCTCTCTTTTGTGCAGCTACAGGAACTCAAGAAGACAAGCAACCACACAACCACTCCGAAGACAGGTAAAATCTTTTCTCTCACTATTAACCCCTACACTCTAAAGAGGAAGAAAAGAAAAGAACAAGCAATATAGGGCTAACCTGTCTTCCATACTTAGTAACCATAAAAAGTTGCATGTTTTCAACTCATCACTCCTGCACACTATTAAAGGTATTTAAGGGCTAACACATTCTTGCTTGAGCCCTAACTGCCCAACAAAGAGTTAAATGGACCAAGTAGAGCCAACATAAGGTCAAACATTAGGATTTCAGTAGAGACACACCCCTTAATCAAGAATTGAGGAAATCCTAAAGAGGTGTGCCCAAGCCATTGATTGAAAATAATTAACAAGAAAAATCCTAAACAATTGGCTCTCTCTAAACACTTGAACCCTAAAAGACAGGACCCAAAAAGCTCTCAAAGAAAACAAGAGGTAAAGTTGACCCCTTTGGGTTAACCAACCTTAAATTAGGTCACTCTTTGCACTTAAAAAGACTAAAGTTCAAGTGAAACCTTAAGCACCCTGATCTTAAAATTGGTAGACTTAAGAGGTCAAGATCCCCATTCTGGTCTACCTGGAACCGCAGTGACAAGAGAGGTCGGGTGGGGGAAACCCTGTAACCCGTGGGGACGCTCTACCGTGTAGGGGTCTTCGCGGGACTCTCCCTCTCTGGCTGCCCAGGTAATTCTCAGGTGGACGATCTTTCTGATCAAGGGGTCCATCTACCCCGCACATATATAGTCACCCAACACATTTTTGGGTGTCTTGATTGGGTCCAGCACCTGCTTATCTCATCCAGCCCTTCAGTATTTTTCAGGAGGTCCTTGAAACCTCCTATAGAAATTCACTCTCCCCGAGGCTAAGCCTCGGCTCCTTTGTTTTTGCAGAAATCATTCACATAGCCCCTCTTTCCTCTGATTCTGAACAAAATCCCCTTCTTCCATCTTGATTCAAACTTTGATTCTATTCCACCACCTGATCCAATTATGCAGCCTAATTACCTAGCAAGACTACCATTCAAGAAACCTGAATATCGGAGATCTATGAAAGATAAAATGATCGAGGATGCCATAAAATTCTATGAAAAAGAAGAAAAAACCTCAACACCAATAGGAGATATTCAGGTTGATGTCCCAACAACCACATCCTTCATCATAAACTGTGCCCAAATTCTATTGACTGGAATTTCAAAAGGATCAACCCGAGATATGCTCATGACAGGATACATTGAGATGGAAAAATTACACCAATCTGAATACCTTCAATGCTTGACAAATCCTGTACTTTGGGAACAACACCAAGATGCCCTTATAAAACGGGTAGAAATGATGAAATCAGTAGAACAAATTATCAACCAGAAATACCCGTATATACCAGAAACAGAGGATGAACCATCTTGGAACAGTATTAAGGAACAATTCAGTTTCCCAGATCCCGGGATTGAGGCACAAAGTGGTTGTAAAATCCCAACCCAGATAGAAGACAATGTTGAATTAGGTTGGGATATTGCAGGAGAACATAATGCTGAGCCAACCCTAGGCCATGAATCACCAAGCTTAGAACTCCAAGACTCCTGCAATGACAAGATTAGAATTGAACCTCTGGAGGGTATAAATTCCACCCCTTGTTTTGATAAGGTGACCCTCGAAGGTTATTCGGACTTAGGTTCTAATAATTCTACCCACATCCTAAGCCTAGAACCTAGATCTGAAACTTATTGGGAAGATTATGAGGCCCCTTATGAGAAAGATCAAATTTTTACAGAATATGATTCCGGGCCTTTATTTTATGAATGTCCTTTTCCAACACCCTCAGGAAATCTGATTGATTTTTCAGAAAACATGCCAATTTATGATACAGAAACTGAGGAGTTGGATGAGCAAGGTTTTAATGGGATCTATCCTACCAGCTTAGAGCTTGAACAGAACATCTTTTTGAGCCCAGAAGTGACATATAGGCTAGAACCCAGTCAGGCTGCTGATTCCACATCTGATGATTTCTGCTGTGGTGGAATTCATGATCATTTTCGCCAACTCTCCGACAATTTCAGATCTGACTATAATTGCGGAGAGATTCCCCTTCCTGAACACACCAGGCCTATCCACGACCTCAGTTCACATGACTCTGACTCTGAGGTCCTGATTCCCGAGATCACTGATAACACAGAATCATTCCTTTTCGATCCTCAGGAACCAAAAACAGAAAATGCCAAGAGTGATTGTAACCCAGAATCCAAATTTTTTCTCGAATCCGATTTCTTTCATCCTACAGACACTCTTCCGGCATTTGATAGTTACCCAGAGGACTCTCTACAGGAAACCACCTATCATCCGTCTCTAGAAGAGCCCTCGTACACAATGGCCACCTCACCCGCACACACAGAACGGATCAAAACCTCTTCCCAACCTCAACCTGCAACCGGACTCAATTTCTATTCAGATTCACCTCTCACCAAGCCGATTGCATTTCCACATCGGGTTTCGAACATTGATCAGACTACATACCATGCTCTATCATTCTCTGATCACCCCTGTAGGGTTTCCGCGTCATTTATTGATTATTCTACGGGTCCCTACTCTGACCAGGCTGATTCGACTCAGCCAAACCCTGCGTTTACACTTCCACATCTATCTGAGCTTCATAGTTTATGGTGGGTTCCACACCTTTTTATCCACATCTATCAACCCACCAGATTGATTGGGTTTGGGATGCATCATCAGCCTGTTGATCTGAACAAGCACCTGGTTGGACCAACCAGGCTCTTAATCAAGGTGCTTGTCTTACAAAACTCTGCTGATTTGACCATCCCCTCTCCATTGCATTTCCCGCTTGGCTGAAGGCATCAAATTTAGCGCTCAACGGGAGGCAGCCCGTCATTCTCTTTGAAAACCTGAAACTTGTTCTGACAGCTTTTTGCACTTGAAGTTCACACTTTAGGACAGCCGACTCCAACTCAGATGTTTGCATCTGGGATTTGAAATCGTCCGCAAAAATTCAACCCGACCCATTCACTCATCCAAATTTCTGTCTTAAGGAATGAACTAAGACCCCCTAGGTTACAATGAGGACATTGCAAATCTTAGGCATGGGGGGGTATGAAAGTACAAAAACTTGTAAGAAAAGGTTTCAAACAAAAAAATTCACATATGCCAAAAATACCATAAAAATTAAAAAATTTTTCGAAAAAGAATAAGAGGAAAAGAGGAGAAGGAAAATTTTGTGAAGGAGAAAAGAAACAAAATGAAAAAGGAGCACAAAATTATGAGAAAAAGTGATAGTCATTAGTAAGGAACTAAGGAATTAACCTAAGTTCTAGACCTCATTCGAGAAAATAACTGAAAAGTGCACAATGAGATTAGTAAGAATGCAAACCTTAGGCATTCTTGAATAGACTCTTAGTACCCATTAAGATCTGGACACTCCTCAAGAGGTTGAGGAAAATGAAAAGCTGAAGTATTAGGTCTAAGGCTTAGGGAGTATTCGGCCTCGTTAACTAATTTTTGGTTTACGGGACTCAGTAACCTAAGCACCCTAATCTCACACACAGCCTGGTTCAGTAAGCGTAAAAATCAGAATCACGCAGAAGCGTCGCAAAAATCTGAAAAGAACATCTAGAATAGGAGCGGCCGATCAACACAAGTTGATTTGGACGAGTTCCCAGCGCGGAGAGGCGGGAAATCCCCTCGAAGATGCGTAACAAAATATCATCTCCTCGGTGCTTGTCTCTTAGGATATTTACATATCCTACGGGGGGCATGTAAGCACTCTGCTGGTTCAAATTCCATGGATGACATTATCTCGAAATGTCAATTGCCAGGGTCTGGATTCGGCCACGGAATACCATGGATGGGATTATCTCGAAATCTCAATAGCCAGGGTTCCGGGGGTTGCCATGGGCGGTGCTATCTCGAAGCATCGATCGCCAGGAACCCTTGAGGATTGATGATGGGAGCAAGGAATCTGATACAGACCGTGTTGAAAAGCCAATCCTAGGCTAGAACTAAAAAGAAAAAGAGAGAGAAAACTCTCCAAACAGAAAAACTTTCTATCTCTCTCTTACAAAACGCACTGCGAACTGAGCCAGGGCTAAAATCATTTCAAGCACGGGTGCTTTAACCACGAAGTCCAATAAACCTTAGGTTAGTTCTTGTGGGCCTTAAAAACCTTTGCTAAAAGACTGAGGCTAAGGCTAGACAGATTTGGATCTTGACTGGTACTGGAGTACCTTTTAGGCCTATGATCAGCATTCTAACCTAATCTATGAAGGCACTTATCTAAAACTATTGAAAACTTCATGGTCTAGAACAAGGGTTGAAACCTTAAGTTTTTGCTAAGGGACTAGCAAAAGCTAGGAATGGGGGTATGATGAGAACCTCATCATGAGCCATAACTAGCTCATTTTGACCCAATACAAAGGATAAAAGCTCCTACATATCGCAAGGAAAAGCTTAACTCAGAGAATTCTGAGTTTGAGAAGAAAACCAGTCATAAGGGGTAAAAGTGCAATTTTACCAGTATAAACTGCATACAGGGTAATTCAGGGACCAAACACAGGTCAAAACAGCTTAATAAGAATAAAAGTGGGATGAGATGATCTAGCAAGGGCTACAGCACTTCCAAGGAACCAAATGATAATCTGTAACCCTAAAACAACCCACTTCAATTCACAAGGTTCGAGGCAAAGTAAAAATAGAATAAACCCTCTAAAATTCATAGAAAAATAATCTCTAGGGTTTAGAACCTTCAATTTGGCCTTTAGAACCCATTTTGACCTACATTGAGAACCATGCCCAATTAATAACTTAATTTGGGTTTTTGCGCAAATTGACCGGTCAAACAAGGTTTAATATGAAAATAAAATTCACCATCAGATTCCTTAGGTCCTAATTAGTCATGTATAAAAGCTTGAGCCTAAGAAGAAACCTCCTTGACCGACTTCACACTTTGGTCCTCATATATTTACTCTTTGGCCCTCAACTTTTGAACCCTCGCATTTTGGCCCCTAACTCTCCTTCGTTCTTTGCAATCAGGTCCCTCCTGCAAAACCCTGCCAGCACCATGCTCCGGCGACCTTGCGCGGAGCATGGCGCCGCGCAGGGTGAGGTGAGGGACCTGGCAAGTAAACCGAGGGTGCCCTGCGTCGTCAGCCGTCGCAGGAGCACCCCCCTGGTCATTGTAGGCCACCATACCGGCCGTGCGAACGCACGGACGGTATGGGTTCATGTTCCGACCATTCTCCGGCGAGGGAGACACGTCGTCTCCCTCCGCCTTCCTCCCTGCTTCATCCCTATAAATACCCCCCGCCGCTCCACCGACGAGGGCAGCCTGGATCTGACGGAGAAAACCCCCAACTTTCCTCTCTTCTCACTCCGGCAGACGCCCACCAGCTCCGGCGGTTCTTCCTCCTCCTCCTCTTCGCTCTGCGCAATACCAGCAGCAGAGACTTCTTCCCCTGCTCTTCCCGCGTCGCGCAATATCGGCGCGCGCTGCCTCTGCCCCGTCGTCACCGCCGTCCTCCCCCCCACTGGGCATCGTCTTCTCCGGCGACAGTCGATACGACTGTCGCCCTGTTCCTCCCCCTTCGTCCCTGCAGTTAAGTTAGAGTTACTCCCCTTCTTCTCCTCTTTCTTTCCCCGCTTTCAATTTAGTCAATTAAACCCTCGCCCGCTCCTGTTCACCCTCATCCTCTCCGCCTCCGACCACCCTCCGGCGAGCCGCTCCCATCACCTCAGCGACCCACACGGCTCGCCGACCACCGCAGAACCTCCGCCTCCTCACCCTGATCCTCTTCCGCCCCTCCACTTCCCACCAAACACCCTCTGCAGATCCACCGAACACACCCACTTCCTCGCTCACAGTTTGACCTAGGACGACCTGTTAGCTCCACCTCGCCCCCTGCAGACCCCCTGACCACCTTCGCCGTGCCACGGCGAAGGTCTCCCGCCTGTCTGATTTGGCCGAGAGGCCGTTCTTCTGTGACCAGGTGACTCGCCCGCCGTCGCCATTACTGCGCAGGCAGAGCTGCTTCACCTGCAGGTGCAGGCACGCCTTCGCCCAGGGTTGACTCCCAGGTTGCGCAGGGACTCTCCGCGAAACGTCCCTGGTTCACAAACGGGGCGAAGGCCGCGCGGGAAGCCACGATCGCCCACAGCTCCATCCGCAACGCGCGCTCAATTGGGGTGGGACATTTAGTCCCACCTCGGAACCTCTCGGAGGCGCGCGGACGCATAAAGGCAAAAAGTGCCTTATGCTGTCTGCCTCCTGACCACGGGGTGAGGTCCCTCTCACCCGACCCGACTCGGCCTCGTCCGTGACCACGCTCCGCGGACCTGGCCCGACCCGATTAGACTGACCTGCACTCCTCGCCCACCACGCACGCCGGTGGGCCTGGACCCGGGCGTGACCCGAACCCGATTACCCGGTAGCTCTGGGAGAGCTTTCCCAAGAGTGGTTTCAGAGAGAAAGAGAGACGCGGGGGAGGGGGGTAGAGTAGGTTTTGCCTCTTGACGAAAAAAAAACTCTGAAGTGTGCAGGCCAAAGAAGAAGAAGCAGACCCGCCGAAGAAGAAGGAGCTGCTGCACTGTAGCAAAGGCATCGTTAAGTCGTCTCAGCACCGGGGCAGACGACGGAAGGTCAGCAGCCAGAGCAGGAAAGAAGACAGGCTGAAGAAGAAGGAAGTGCAACGGCCAACGCGAAAGAAGAAGAAGAGAGGTCAAGGCAGAAAACCAAAGAAGAAGAAGAACAAGGAGCTCTGAAGAAAGAAGAACATCACCAACGGAAGAACAGCAGGAAGAAGAAGAAGAGCACCACCATTGCAAGAGAAGAATATCACCTGAACAGAGAGAAAGAAGGAGATCTAAAGAAAGAGAGAAAGAAGAGCACCCCCCTCTGCAGAACAAAGAGAACAACAAATTCTCTCTCTCTCTTTATTTTTGTAAAAGAAACATGTATATCTCTAGAATACAACTTGCTCCCTGAGTTCGACCTCGGGAACTCTTTTATTTTTCCGAGTAAAAAAATTTTTATATTTGAAATGTTGGTAATAACCGGCTTTACTACAACGTTATAACAATAAAACCCGGTTATCCCACACCGTTATCAATTGCAGTCTTTTCTGAAAAGTAGAAGTAACACGTGGTGCTCTCCTGGCCGGGAGAGTCCCCCGTGGTGGTCCTACCCTCAATCAACCACCCCAAGGTCGCTGACAGACGTAACGGTGACTACAGCACGTGCGATAAACGCACGGGTAGCTACCCCGCACTGGCACGCGGTCAGTCGTTTCTGTTAACGGGTGCACCCAAAGCACAGCATGAAACCAGTATAGGGCAAAGCCCTCTCAGTAACAGGGGTCCAACCCCTCCACAGTAACCAAACAGGGGTCTTGCCCCTCCACAGTCCGCGCACCCTCGCCTGACTACCCTGGTTTGCCCAGTGGGCCTAACAAGTCGGTGTAGGAGGGCCAGCAGAACCCCGGGACCCGTGGGGCAGCTAGTACTCTCCCTACACTAGTAGCTCTCCTCGGTACTGTGTACACGAGGGCCAAAAGTCAGTACAAAGTGACCAGACCTAACCCCAGGTCCCTGGGGCGGCTAGCTCCGCTCTGCACTAAATAGGGGGAAAGTCACTTTCCTTGGTACTCCGTACTCAAGGGCCAGCTCACTTCCCCAATTTTATTCCATTCCCTTTCCAGGAGTTCTACTCCTAATTCCCCATAGGGTTCATGCTCTTTTAACTCAGCCAATTTAGGTTTCACCGCTTCAGCTTTACGTTCATACAACCCATGTTCTCAATCATACTTATTCATTCATAACAGGCAGCTGTTAACCAATTTATAGGCAGTTATCATTTCCTTTCTACTTTTCCAAGACTTCAATATTTATATATTCAACTAGTTTTCCAGTCCTAGGATTCATGCCGTACCCTAGGATCTATCATTCAATCTAGTTTTCCAATCCTAGGATTCATGCAATACCCTAAGATCTATCATTCAATCTAATTTCTCAGTCCTAGGGTTCTTGCAATGCCCTAGACTCTATTAATTGTTTCATAATTGTAACAAATTTTGTTAAATAAATTAAAAAGCCACTCTACCAGCGAAATCGGGAGTACTGGGGGCGTGGTTGGCAATCCCACGCGCCTCCGCAACCCCCAAGACTGCAACGGAATGGGGTCCTAACACAAGGATCAATCACAAGAAGTCTCTCAAAATAGTATACAATTACTGTAAACGGATAGAGGAATTAATTCTGGAAAGAACGCAACTTGAAATGCGGAAAACGGACTCCGAACGAGCCCTAAACGGGTCAAAAACGACGAATCTGTCCAAAATCAGACGTCTGGAATGAACAACCTTTTAAGACGTCTGGAACCTCTTCCAGACGTCTTAAAAGGTTGTTCATGTCGTACCTCAATCTGCGCAGTCCTTCAGACGTCCAGAAGCCCGCTTGATCGTCTGAAGTCAGTTTCCAGACGTCCGATTGTCACCCTGGACGTCTGGAGGTCCTCTTCATCATCTGGTACTGTGGCCAGACGTCTGATCCACGTGGGATGGCGAGCCCTTACGCCCTCCCGAACAACACCTGCGCACACACACAACCGCTCTCATCATGAAAAGGCTCAGAGAACGCGGCGGACGACTGCATGGCTGTACACACGTAAAAGGAAGGAGGAAAAAAATATTGTACCTGTCAGACGTCTGGATCTTCCTCCAGATGTCCTACGCATCGTCTGGACGTAAGTCTAGACGTATGATTCTGGGAAATTTTCCCAGAATCAGCACCCGGTTCGTCCTCCTCCTGCGACGCACAGCTGTGCTGCGCCGCTTCCGCCTGCTGCCCGAGCTGCAGCAGCTCCTCCGCGACACCCCACGCCTGCTGTTCCCCCCCGCCGACCGACTCTAGCTGCCCTGGCAAGCTCGCACCTCCGCGGTCGAGCTTCTTCTTCCTCTCGCAACACTCCCTCCCACACACCCGCTGCAGCCGCTGCTGCGCCTTCCCTCGCTCGCAGGGAGAAGGAGAAGAGAAGACGGTGGAGTGGGGGTGAGGGAGATGGGGAGCGCTCTTATAGGGTAGCCGCAGGAAGAGAGAGAAGGAAAGCGGCGCCTGCAGGGAGAGAAAACGAAGGCTGCGAGTTCAGTCTGTGCGCGCAGGCGTGTAGACGCGAACCCGTACGCCGAAAAAATTTATTACCAGACGTCTGGGAGGGGTTCCAGACGTCTGGCCAAACGTCTGGGACACTTCCCAGACATCTTAAACTACTTCTGACGCCCATGATCGTAACAGGTGGCCATACCTAGCCCCGGGCCCCCTGGGGCGGATAACTCCCCCCTACACTAAGTAGCTCACCTTGGTACCACGTACACGAGGGCCAGTAAAAGTCGTCGTAGAGTGGCCAACCCACCCCAGGTCCTAACCCAAGGGCGGCAAGCTCCCCTCTATAGTACAAGGGATAGTTGCTCTCTTCGGTACTACGTACACGAAGGTCAGCTTACCTCCGTTAACAGCTGTCCATAGGCAGCAAATTCCCAGAACCATATGGTTCTTCGAGGTACGGTGTTCATGTTTACATTCCCCGTGGGGTTCGTACAGGAATTTCTTTATCACATCCGGGTTGGAATGTTCGGGACAACGGCTCAATTTCCATTTTATTACAATAGGGGTCCATTTTAACTAAAAACAGGCAGTTTTCGATTACTCAATTATTCACATGTAGTAGGGGTCCATTTTAGCTAAAAAACAGGTAACTCTTGATTACAAAATCATTCACATGCAGTTTCTTCTGACCCTAGTGTTCATGCCAAGACTTAGGGTTCAAGAATTTATTCTCGAATATACGTTTACTCTTTCCTAGGGTTCATCTCAAGTCCTAGGATTACTTACTCACATATATTGAATTAGAGGTTAAGGTTGTAACCACTCTACTTGGGTAACCGGGTGGAATGGGGGCTCGTACAGTGGCTCCCGACGTCTCCACAGGTCCCGTACACCCGACGGACTAGAGACCTAAAACATGGATTGATGGGCCAAAAGGTTTATAAAGATATAAACGAGGTATCATTATATAGAGAAACTCGTATGGAAAACAGAGACGGTTCATTTGCGAAAAAGCGATAATGATAGGGCCTTACACGGCCCAAAATACGCTATCAGATGGAAATAGGACGTCTGGGAAAGGTCCCAGACGTCTTAAAACAGTTCTTCAGGGATACCTCTCTTGGTGTTCCGCTATCAGACGTCTGGAACTCAAAGCCGACGTCCAAGGACTTTGTCAGACGTCTGTGGGTGCTCCTGGACGTTTGAAACTGCCTTGGCTACACTCCCGCCCTCTGACACATATGCGTACGCTGTCAAGACTTGTCAGAAAGGAAAAGTATGGAAAGTAGATTTCTACCAGACGTCTTGCCATACCTTTGGACATCTGGTGAGACGTCTGGGTGTCTCTCCGGCCGTTTGATTCCGTGGAACCGCTCTAGCTCCCCTTGCCTGCAGGTGCTGCAGCAGAACGGCGCTGTAGCCTTCGCCCTCGCGCTTCCTCTCGCTCAGCTCTCAGCTCTTCACTTGTTCTCTCCTTCGCTCTGCTCTCGGCTGCGGGTGGGCAACGAAGAGGAGGGGGAGAGGTTTATAAAGAGAGAGGAGGTGAGGGGGACGGAAAGGTGGAGTATGGGCGTGGAGTGGCATCGCAGGAAAAGGCACTGTGAGGCGCGTTGAGGGAGGAAGCATGGCACTTGTATGTTGCGCGCTAAAAGCATTTCTAGACGTCTGGTGAACATCCCAGACGTCTTAAATGACCAAAGGGGTGGTGGGTCATTTTAGAATCACCATTGGAAGAAGATTGTGTGAAGTACAGAACCGAGTCATGATAGCTTGTCGGTTAAGATCCCAAGATCACGAGAACATAAAAGAAGCTCGCAAACTAAGGGATCCCCAAGCTATAAATACCATAGGCAAACTTATTTTTATTTTTTACGCAATCTAAGAGGAATAGAGATACAGAGAGTTTGTAACACCCAGATATTAGTGCCTATTAAGAAAATCATCTTCGCCCAAGACGTACACTTATTTCTGGTGGAACTAGGTTATCAAACCTCGTGCATATATTTTTCTTTGATTTATTTGATGATTTGAGGTTCTTATTCTAAAGGTCTCGATCAATCCCTAAGCCAAGGTGAGCATAGCTCGGAGGGCTCCGACTAAATAAGGATAACGAAAATGGAACTAATGATTAGTGGGTTCCTAAGACTTGTCTATTTTACTGTGTCTCTCCTGGCATGGATAGCACCTATGTGAGATATTCTTTGACATGTATGCCCGCCACAGTCTACTTTCATATCTTACAATACGTTCATGTCCTATCTACCTACGTTACAGCGTGCAAAATCATGGCCATTACCCTCCTAGTCATGTGCACATTAAGGTCATTTCAGACTTAATCAAATTTTGTATCTATCCAATACGTACGCATGCATGTGACTTTCAATTGCAAATTGTAGTACGAGTAGCCTAGGAATTTATTTCCTCTCTGTAACAATTTCTAAGACAAAGACCCTTTTTAATGTATTTGATAAAAGTTAATATATGTAATTTGAAAATATATAAGATAACCAATCACGTGCTTAGTATATAACATCGGTTGAACTTTATCTATATCAAGGGAGGTATATCTAAAGTTGTCAAAAGAATTCTGGCTTGATAAGCTAGCTCAAATTCTAACTTGGGCTCAATGAGAACTCATGAGCTCAACTCGATACCTTAACATGATGAGTCTAAGTTTGAAATTTATGCTCAATAGCTTAATGAGTCAAACTTGAGCAAAGTCAAGCTCAACTCATTAGACTCAATTGACAACCCTATCCACAGCTACAAAGAAAGTATTGATCGGGAGTGCAATGGAAATGAAACGTTGCCTAAAATCTTGGGATTAGGTTCCCCAAAAGTGACCATGCAACTCCAAAATCATTTCACCGAGACGCTCTGTACTTGTAAAATTGAAATTATTGTATTTCTTCTTTTCAAAAAGTTGAAGAAAGGTAAATTAGTACAAAAGCAATAAATAAGAGTTCAAGAACCAAAAAAAAAAAAAAATAGACCCATCAAAAAGAAGTTATATAAGGTATTTATTTTCTCAATTAGATCATTGTTAGCTCTTTTGATTAGTTGTTTGAAGTAATTTGAAATTACTACATTAGCACTTTTTTTCCAACCTCCCAATTGCTCTCCCTTTAGTGGGTGCCAACACGACTAGCAAGTGTATCTCTCTCTCTCCTCTTCTTATATCCCCTCACATGCCATGCTCAACATCTCATCTGCACGTCTAATCAAATCTATTAATGCCGTCTTTCCATAATGCCTAATGCCCTCCTCTAATGGGGATCACTTTTATTATTTAGATTGACAATAATTTTTCTTTGAAAATAAAAAATATATGTTTATTTATATTCATAATCTTGAGGTTAACTATTTTACCTATTTAGTTTGTTTAGAACTAATTTTAGAAGTTGATTTTGCAATCAAAAACTAGAAATATTTCTTTTGAATTCTTTAAACAACTCTTATGTTTAGTCTTAACTATTGTATTTAAATGTAGAATACCGATTATACAAAATGTGACAATTGAAATCTCTTGATTTAAGAAAATTCTATTCTTTTTGTTTTTCCTGAAGATCAAACCTAAAGAAAAAGGTAATTCTAGATCTAAGTATAGTAGATTTTGAAGTACTATAATGAAAATTTGGATTAATGGGAAAATCATGAAAATGATTATGCTATCATATGAAGAAAATGAAATATCTTATCTATTGTCACTAAACAATGCCCAAATATCACTACTAAATAGTTGAATAACGATAAACATTTTTGTTAACAATTCTAATTCATAACATAGAGATGACATGATTCATGATCTAAACATCTTTCTTTTATATCGTAACCGAGGTATCTATCCAAGTAGAAGTAATCTATACACAATATTAGCTAACCAAATGGCTTCAGTTGCTTGTGCTTTCATTTTTATCTTCACTGGGTATGCTACATCAACATTTATATAAGCATGTGCCCTGATACCAAAGGTTTCATTTCATCCTAAATAATGTTTCAAAAATTCAAGTCAACTTTTTTGAATTGTAACTATTTTGTCAAAGGTAAGTTCAAAATTTTTATTGATGTTAGTTTCAACTTTTGAAAGATTTGGCATTGTAAATGAATGGTTAAATTTGTTTATCCTTTAACGTAATTGACATCGTGATTGATATGCACCACCATGGATTAATAATTCTATTTTATAATATTATATTAAATTGAAACGACCAATTGTAAAGACTCTTGATAATGAAATCTTTGCTTCATACTTTTAACATCAACATTATTTGACATCAATGAAGAATTATGGGCTCAAATTCCCTACTCGTATGGTGCCTAAATCACAAGAGACTTCTACATTCCACTCCATGTAAGGACTTTTTGGTTAGTTCCTAACATCCAACCCTGGATAGGACACGCTAGCAATTGTTGTGTATCATGTCATTTTAGATTTAACCCTTTTTGGCCCTTTTGGTTAGCTTGTAAATAACATTCCTTCTTGCCATCTTTATTTTATTCATCTATGTGTAGTGTAATTAGTGAAGCTTAATTCTGTTTCAAAAAAAAGTAGCGAAGCTTAATTTGTAAGGGAAATTATGTAAAAATCCATTCATAGAATTCATAAGGCTATTCATGATGTGCACTTTTCAATTGCCATTTAAATAGAACAATTAACCTCCCACTTCAGCTATTAATTATTTAGAATTGAACATACGAGATGGGTTGCCAAGGAGTAACATGGGAAGTATTAAGTCAGGTTTTAGATGATCCATCTAATTAAGGCTCAATTGTTTTGGCAGCTCATTTCATTTGGTGCCATTCTGGGTACTCTTTGAGAATGTGATGGCAATGCACCGATCAAAGTCGGTGTTGATCGGTCTCCTTGAAGCAAGGAGTGTAAACGAATGGGTTGTCACAGATAAGTATGGTGACACCCTAAAAAATGAGGAGTTGGACCAACCTTATTTCCTCACGGAGAAAACCAGGTCATTCTTGGAAGGGTATTATATTACATTATATATTCCTTTCTACTAATTGATGTCGTCAATTTCAAACTTCCACAAAAAATCCTCACTGCTCCACTGCCTGCCTTATGCAGATTAAATTTCCTGGAGATCTTGATGTCCATATTTCTCTTCGCATGTGCATTATACGACTGCTTATGTGCGCATGACAACTATTTCTATTACATATTCCCACAGTCAATAGCGTTCTTCATAATGGGCATCGGCTACGTTGGCAATTTTATCCCTGAATAACTGCATGCAGTTTCCGATATTGGTAGATAATTAGCACCAGAAGGAAGAGGTCACATATATATGTTGTATTGTTAGTTTTTATTGACTCTAGTACAAGCTGAGAAGCCTTCCATTTTTTATTCATAATCTTTGTAGTTCGTAACTGATCACCACTTGTTCCATAGAAAATTTGAAAGCTGAAAGGTGTGACAGGTAAGAAGAAATATATCAGGACCAGCACCATTGCTGCAAGGGTTGGCCTAATTGGTGTCGGTGGATACATTTGTGGAGGTCTTAACTATGTATTTGTCTCCATAGACCCCTGTTGGGATCCATTTTAATTAGTTGGAATCGGAGATGCAGTATAACTAATGTACACCTCTCGGAGTTTATGAGAGAAATTCAAATTTCCAGCAGCAACACAAGAACATATTCTGTTGCCTCTTTCCCCAAATCAGATGGACACAGGAAAGCCTCCTAAACACACTTTTTTACTTTTTTTTTGTATGAGCAATGCTCGAGGACTTCGTCGATGATACTTCGTCGGAAACTTATACTTTCCCCTCTTGTATTCCACGTTTTCTCTCTTATAATTTTGTTCTTATGCGACTAAAATTGTTGGTTTAATATCTTGAACCTTTTTTCATACGTTGGAATCATATTTACTCCTTTTTATAACACTTCATTAGTGGGTCCATGAGAACCACATATATATATATATATATATATATATATATATATATATATATATATATATATATATATATATAACGAAACGAATCATGTGTTGTTATTGTTGAAGTGTTTAACTCAAGGGTAAGCACGCACATTTTGTTCTTTATGTTTTTCGAACTGAAAGAAGTAATGTGTAACCTTAACAGAAAGCTTTTTTTTTTTTAAAGGAAAAGAGATTCCGAATTTCTTACTAGCATCAGAAGCTCCTCCATGATCAAAGCTACAACCACTCTCCTAACATTAAGTCAAAGTGACTGAACATATACCCATGACACATCCACCCAAAACACGCTATACATGTCTGGACCAATCACAAAAATTCAATCCCACGTACCCTACACAGATAACACTTTATAAGGAACATACGTACCAACTGTACTATCCTTTTAACCCCACTTTATTCTTTGCGTTAATTAAGAGAGTATGTAATAAACAATGACAAAAAGATCCCCTTCAACATCCACGTATCAATTGCCTTAAAGAGAGAATATATATATTAGGGGCACCTTCAAAAATTACAGCACAAATACCACGACCCTCGCATAGGTACAAGAGGTAAAATCATGCTCTAGAGATATATTAATTCCGGATGTTGTGGCGTATAGACAGAGAACTATCGAGGAAAAAAAAATTTCTGTAGTTACCAATTGCTTCCCATTGTGATATCCAGAGTAGCACCTAAAGGTAAAGCATTGTCAGTTAGCTTTCATATAAAAAGTAGGAATCAACGTTTAATCTCATTAATATTCAACCAAATAAAATTCTTTTGCCGTGTTAATTAAGCATAGATCTTGAAACGCTCTATCTATGGTGCCGACGGTAGGTTGATTTCATTGAGAATTTGTCATGGTCCATGAATCGCATTCGTAGAAAAATTTTAAATTATTTTTTTAATAAAAAATTAATTTTCATAAGTAAAAAATTAATTTTTATAAATCTAAATTTTAAATCTTAAATTCATAAATTAAAATCACTTTATACAGATATAAAATTACTTTGAATAAGTAAAACTAACTTGAGAATAATTTTACACTAATATAAAATGAGATTATACTAATGTAAAGATACCTTCGAATAATTTGTTACCAATGTAAAATTATTTATCACCTGTGCATTTTAAGTTAAAATGATATAATAATTTTTTTGAATGTAACAGAAATTACCATGTAACAAATCTTACGTTCTTTTATTTCTTTACATTAAGTATTAATTATCAAGTGAACTCACATTCTCAACGTTGTATAAATTACGAAAATAACACCTACAGATTTTCTTATATCACTTTTTACATCAATACCTATGTTTATCTAATTTTTGACAATTGATTTTATCGAGTGACAGAGGCGATTGGCTATGCCATGAAAATCCGAGTAATACATAAAGGATCGAGTCAAAATCCTCTGGTTCTTAATATAATTAGTAATCTACTCGTATTAAGTTGCGAGAGTTGGTAAAACTTTTATATATCTAATTATAGTATATAATTTGATTAAATATCTAAAAAATTCACTTTAATAAAATTTAATTTATAATTTAATTTTTATTTAAATTAAATTTAATAATTAACAAAAACAAAACGACACATATGCACCAAGATAACTCGGAGAGCTTAAATAGCAACATCAAGCAACTTTCAATTCAAAGAAGAAAGCTCTCATCCTAAAACGTCCATACCAAACAAATCCCAAGATAATTAATGCTACTTGTGCTAAATTAGATTCAAGAGATGACATCATGCTAAAATTTCAAAATCTAATTTTTTATATTAATAATGCTAAATCAATGCATATTCATATTACAATTATACAAAATCCAACATTATTGGCCCACCGTATAATTTTAATTTAGATATTTATTTTTAATTCGGAGTTACATTGTTTGATAACGATGGGCATACAGAATACTTAATAGTAAATTTGATTTTAATATATTAAATTTTCATCACTCGTACTACTACTAATATTCAATTAATATCCCCACACACACACACACACATATATATATATATATATATATATGGGAAAAAAGAAAATTTACAGGTAACTTACACATAAAAATTTAAAGATTGAGATTATCTTATATAGACATCTCATGTATCAAATTTAAAATTAATTTAATATTTTTAACACATATATTCAATATAATCAAATTTTATAATATTTAGGTCGTAAAAAATAAATATTCTTTCAAGTATATATTAAAAATATTAGATTAATTTCAAATTTAATGTATAATATAGATTGAGTAAAAATATTATTCACGATGAAAAATATTATCATTTTTATACCCAACTTACCTACAAATCACCTATATATATATATATATATATATATATATATATGTAAAAAGCAGTCTCCAGGAATATTAGTGATAATCGTAACATATATCCTTTGTAGTCGTGATGGCACCAACTGGGTAGCAACTACCAAGAGTAACAGAGAAAAACACTCACACATCTTCTTGTCCAATGTATGGCGTCTGCGTTACGACGAAGAGCATGGAGGACGCCATCTCGCTGTCCTTGGAACCCTCCAAAAGAGCTCCATGAGCAGTCTTGTCTGGGTACTGTGCCCTCCTAGGCCACGATGGAGGCCCTCCAGAAGAGCTCCTCTTCGGTCATGCTGTGCATAAGTTTCCTTAGGTGGATGAAGCTCCTTAGCCTTCAAAAAAATGTAGTAGCCCCCGTCGTCTTCCCACAATTAAAGGTGGTCGGTGTGGCGGGGACGAACACCTCTATCTGTGATGGGTCGTGTTGAGTGAAGGTGATGTTGAAGGAGAGGCGCCCGAAGATGATGACACCAGCCATGAAGGTCATGACTTTCAGCTGATGCATTCAAACAACACCGCAAAATGGCATAAACTTTTTTTATTTTTAAAGGGAGAGTGAATGGAGAGAACCAATCAAAGTAAGGCAGGTAAAAGAGGCGGCAGCAGCAGCATTGCAGGAGAACAAAGCCCCCACCTTATCTACCAGGAACTTGTCAGCTGGATGAAATCGACCCGGAGCTCTCCGTTTCTACAGGGCTTTTCTCGGACGAACTCCTCCTCCGCAGCCAACTTCGACGGTCCATGTCATCAGTTTCCTCCTCCCGAGCATCACATGCTGCTACTGCTACTTTCTTCTTGGGATCATCGCCGTCCAACCTCCCACATCATTCAAGTCCCTTTAAGAAACAAACAATGCCCCCACTAACCAACCGAAACAAAAAAAGAGAAAGGAAAAAAAAAAAAAGGTCGGAAAGAAATGAAATTTTCGGTAGAAGGAGGTATGAAGGATGGAGGAGGAGTGGGTGGGTGGTGGTGGCCGGAAATGGTGCGGGAGAGGGAAGGACAATGTGGAGGTTTGGATGTGGGAGGAAGAGCGAGTGGGTGGTGGTGGTGGTGGTGGCTGACAGAGGTCTGGAGGAGGGACGGGTGGGTGGTGGTGGCTGGTAGACGAAGAGGAGGTCTGGAGGGCAGGTAGTGGAGGTCGGTGGGTGCTGGTGGTAGTGGTGGAGGAGATTGGAGGATAGGGAGGAGTTATGGAGGAGTGAGGAGGAGTGGTTGGGTGGTGGTAGATGGTGGATGGGGGTAGGGGGAGGTCCTGGAGGAGAAGAAGGAAGGCGACACCGAGGAGGGGTGGTGGTGGTCGAAGGTGGAGGTTGGGAAGGAGATGGATAGGGGGAAGCTTGGTGTCGATGTCGAGGTCAACAAAGGGGAGGCTGCAGAGGGCGAGGCCTGATGGGATCGTTATCATCTTCTAGATTAATTTGGTTAAATTTTAAGATTAAATTTATTTAATTAACATATCAATGGAGTATAACTTAATAAAAGTTGAATAAAGAAGAATTAATAAAAATAAGGATTGATTATGTAATTTTTACAAAAAATAATAAATGTAGAATGATTAAGGGATAGACTTATGATTAATCAAAGATTAATTGGGCTTAAATTTCCTAAGAATGAATTGGCACTGAGTAATCAAGATTTACATTCAAATTGAATGTTAATTCTTAATTAAAAATTATAATTTCGACTTTACTTTAATTAAAATGATTCCGATGGTAATAAATATAATCTAAATCTTCTAAAAATTATTTAAAAATATATTATAAGATTTGGAACAATTAATTTGATAATCGAAACTAATTTAGACATAAAACATAGACTAGGTAGGTTTTGTGATACATTTTGAATTTAAATATAGATTAAACATACAAACATCATCAAAATCCAAATTTAAAGTCATCATTAAATTTTTTATATCAAAATTAAGTTAACGTAAAAATTTGGGTTTATCTCGACTTCATCTTAGTTAAGTTTGCAATTTGACTCTTAATTCTCAATTTCCTTACAAAGACCTCCCTAACTCTTCATCTTCTTCACAAAAATACCCCTGCCAGCACCTCCACCTTCAGTAGCCATGGCATGCACAGATTGCCGTGAGACTTTGAGGAGTTGTTCTTCAACCAATCCTGCATCTATTGGAGGTGACCACGTCACTAATGGTCGTTTCTCTGCGCCGCAATCTACGGTCAAAAAACCAACGGTTTCTCGTGGTTTGCGGAGATCGTTGCCACTCCTCGCATCTCTTCACGCGAATCTTCTTATATAAAGGTTGAACATCATCCAAGGATCAAATTCGTGCAAAAATTTGGCATGTTCCTCTTCTTCTTCCTCAAGTCACCATTATGTGCACCTCGGAGCTTTACTCAAACCCTTCGTCCACTGCTCTTCCATAGAAATTGGGAGAGGGTTTCTCTTCCCCACCCTCGCACGAAGCTTCACGGGAAGCTTTGGAGCTTCTCATCCCCTCCTTCGCTCCAATTTCATTCCCGAACTCGTCACCGACGACCCACCACTGTCGTCGATATCCTCACCTCCTGTCCTCAAATTTCTTTAGGGCTTTTCTTCACTACCTTCCTCTCTATCTTCCCCACACCTTGATTTGTTCATTCGCTAACTCACCACCTCCACCCACCACCGTTAACGACGAGCTTCTTCGAAGCTCCCCACCCCACTCATGCACGCACATCCTCTCGTAATAATGAAGGGGCTTTGATTCGGGGAGACCCCTTGAGTCTTTTGAGACTAATTGGAGGTCGAAAGATCTCATATTTTGGTTGTAGGACCTTGCCAAAGTACACACCGAAGCCAACCTTCTTCAACTCCAACGTCGTCGTTCGCTGTCACCTCCATCATGGATCGCAAATCCAACCCTACCATCACCTCAACAAGCAATAGGGCTCTTCACCAAGCCCTTCAACATCCCCATCGTGTTCATGGATCTCATCTTCGGTGAGGGTCGTCGAAGAAGAGAAGAGTGTTGGCGGGGACTTAAACGAAAGAAAACAAAAGTCGCAGGGACCCAAGTGCAACAGCTTAAGGGTAAATCCGTAATTCTTACTGATTTTACTTCAAACCTTGTTTTTGAGTGGTTTTAACTGTTGTAACTTGTCAACCATTCTTATTAATACTCATTTGTGCCTAATTAAGTGAATACTTGATCATTATTTAGTTATTAATTTTTATTGAGCATTAAATAATTTTTTAGGTAACATTTTTCGCACTCAATTTCATCTCCTTAATTTGCATAGCAAAGTGTGAATGTGAACTTGCTTAATTTCTAAGACTGAATCCATATTATAAATTTACCAAAGTAATTTATAAATAGTTTGGATATTGGTAATTATGCATTTGATTGCTCCCAAAGACAATCTCAAATTTTTCTGAAAATTCGAGTAATAAAAAAATTTAAATGATAACTTTGCTCTAATCATCTATACTATGATGCACATTTTTGAAAGCGATCGAAGCGAGTTAACAAGGGCTCCAAGGTAGCGGGACTCATCGGGCTTCGAGGGCACGAGGGTGTGGTGCTGTACGAAGATCATCTAGTTAGTGTCCATGTTGTTGCTGAGGATGAGATGTTGTCGCCGAGGGGAGGGGGGTCGTGGAATGTAGGGGAGGAGGTAGTGGTTAAGGAGGAAAAGGAGGAGGAGGAGATAGGTGTAAGGGGGCAGGAGCAGGAGGGGTAGGAGCGGAGGTTGAGGTAGAAGGAGGAGAGGGGGCGATAGAAGAGAAGGGGATTAGGGAGATGTGCTGTAGAGACGAGGAGAGAGCATAATCGAAAGAGTCAGGAAATGGGGACACGTGGGATGACGAGGGTGATCGCACTCACTTTTAGTGTATGGATAAATTAGGAAAATCACATAAGCGGCTCTTCAACTTGTCAAGTTGATTTTTTTATATGTGGAACATTCATAGTCTCCCTTATGATTTTTATCAATAAGTTACTAGGTTTATCTCCTTAAATCAGTATAACAATGATATTCAATAATAATCTTGTAATCACATGTACGTGTGAGCTAAGTCCCAAAACGTTAATATTATGTTCATAACCTCATCCCCATCAATTTTCATTTTAATTAGTAAAGCTTCTTATAGTTGTCTTTATAGACATCAACAATGAGTCCATTTCACATAAGCACATTCATAGTGATTGAAGTAGGGTTTAATATCATGCCTTCAATGCTCCAATAGGATTAGTTTTCAAATACTCAATCATGTATGAATGTTCTTTGTGCCGAGTCATAAATCATCTTTATCATAGCTACCTCTTTACATGTATTTAATTCAGTGTTATAATTCTTAACTATTGATACTTCATCATTGCAACAAGAATAATAGTAAAATCTTTGATCTTTAATCTAGAAGTTTCTAGATATTAAGCTCCTCTTTTAGTTTAACTTTGGCATGATCATATGGTGGGAAATCATCAAATAGTAAACATGTAGAAGATCAAAGTTTAAGATAACTTTAAAAAGAGTTAATGTAAGTTATAGATAACTTGAATAGAAAACAAAATCAAATAATTATGAAAGTAATGAGATTATGTATCGATAATTGAAAATAAGGTTGATGAACCTCAAAGGCTACTGTCGAGGTCTCTAAAGTTTAAAAAAAAATTGTATGCTATCGGAAATGCAAACGAAGTACAAAAGTGGAAAAGATTCAAACACCCACTCAGCAAAGGAAGTTGGTGATCCAGTAGAGATGGTGTATGTTTGGGAAAGAAACCTAACCTTCAAAGCTCTCATTATATATTGGAATATGGTTTGCATGCATAGGAATACAAGGTTGCTGGAATACCTACCCTCGAATATAAGGGCCCCCTTTTATAGAGGTCTAGAGCACATGCACTCGGAAGTCCTCTCTCGGACTATCTTCTAGAGGAGGTGCATGCGTTGTGCAAAAAGGTAGAGAGGATGGCTGTTACGAACGTACGGCTTCAGACGTCTGGGAGGTGACCCAGACGTCGGACCAGATGTCTGGAACCTCTTCCAGACGTCTGGGATTCGATTTCGGTGGCACGCGTGGTTTCGTCTGCGCGCCTGTGCGCGCAGACCTGCAGATGCTCTTTCTCCCTCTCCTCCGCAGGTGCTGCCCCCTCTGTCTCGTTCTCTCTCTCTCCCCGCGCGGCTTTAAAAAGCCACGCTCTCTCCCTCACTCTCATCACCTCCGCTCCCTTCCTCTTCTCCTTCCAGCCGGTGCGCGAGTGCGAGCGTGAGCGAGCGGCGGCGGCGACAGCCGTGGTGAGTGCGGGAGGAGGTGCTGCGCGAGGGAGGAGGCGTCGACCGTGAGGGCTCGAGCCTGCCGGGGCAACGGGAGCCGGCCAGCGGGGGCGCAGCGGGCACGGAGTGACGCGGGAGGCCTGCTGCAGCTCGAGCAGTAGGCGGACGAGACGCGGTGCGGCCGAGCGTCGCAAGCGGAGGGCGAGTCGCGCCCTGGTTCTGGAAATTCTTCCAGAATCAGACGTCTGGGCTTCCAACCAGACGATGGGGAAGACGTCTGGAGGACTGTCCAGACGTCTGGTAAGTAAGTTATTTTTCGTACCTTCTTCCTTTCCTTCGACCGTCCGTACTGAGCACGAGGATGGGTACGCGAAGGTTCTGAGATTCGCATCCAACGCGAATCAGACGTCTGGCTGCAGTGCCAGACTACGGGAGCGACTTCCAGACGTCCGGGGTGACTATCAGACGTCTGGGACCTAGGCCAGATGCCCCCGCAGGCTTCTGGAAGCCTGAGAGACCACGCAGAGCAAAGGTAACCTCTGATCCACTTTTTAAGACGTCTGGAAGAGGTTCCAAACGTCTGATTTTGCACTGTTTCGTCGTTTTCGACCCGTTTAGGGCTCGTTCGGAGTCCGTTTTCCGTGTTTCGAGTTGTGTGCTCTTCGGAATTAAATCCTCTACCCGTCTACAGTAGTTGTATACTGTTTTGAGAAACTCCTTGTGTTTGATCCTTGTGATAGGACCCCGTTCTGTTGCAGTCTCGGGGGTTGCGGAGGTACGTGGGATTTCCGACCACGCCCCCAGTACGCCTGTCATAACCGGTAGAGTAGCTTTTAAGTTTATTAGTATAATCTGTTAAATTATGGAACCATAAATAGAACCTAGGACATTGCATGAATCCTAGGAATGAGAAACTAGAATGAATGATAGATCCTAGGGTGTTGCATGAATCCTAGGGCTGGAAAACTAGATTGTATGATAGATCCTAGGGTATGGCATGAATCCTAGGATGGGAAGAACTAGTGGAATATATGAATACTGCAGTCTTGGAAAATGTGGAAAGGAAATAATAGCTACCTGTAAATTGGTTTAACAGCTGCCTGTTATGAATAAATGAGCTTGTCTGAGAATATGGGATGTATGAACGTGAAACTGGAAAGGTGAAACCTGAATGTGCTGAGTTAAAAGAATTGGAACCCTACGGGGAATTAGAAGTGGAACTCCTGGAAAGAGAAAGGAATGGAACTGAGAAAGAAAGACGTGGTAGTGTGCTGTCTCTTGGGTACGTAGTACCAAGGGAAGTATCTGTACCTGTTTAGTGCAGAGCGGAGCCAGCCGGCCCAGGGTCCCGGGGTCAGGATTGGCCACTTTGTACCGACTTGCTGGCCCTCGTGTACGTAGTACCGAGGAGAGCTACTAGTGTAGGGAGGTTGTAACGACCCGATTCCCGAGTCCCTACGAGACACGAGAACCGGACCGACTCGACTAATCCCAAGACCTAGTCGTCCAACGAGGAAGTAACCAAAAGAGCAGTAAAATAAACCACATTCAGCATGAATATAACTAACAGTAAGAAAGTACAGCAATAAGGAAAGAAACTACTACAGTAGGTACCACCACAACAGTAGAACAACATTTATAATATAACACGAACTGCAGGTAAAGAAAGTACAGCGGAAATAAGAACTACTCACTATAACAGAAACAAAAGAGGTACAAAAGACTGTGGTAAACTCTACTGGACCCTACTCGGCCCAGCGTCCTCTGCAGCCGCTGACCCTGGCTGCTCAACACCTGGTCCTGAAAAAGGTAACGAGAGTAACACGTCAGCAAAATGCTGAGTAGAGTGGCAACTAAAACTAAGACAACAGTAGAGCGTACAGTAGCTGTTATGTTCTATTACTTTCTTTATTTACATTTTTCAATTGTCTCACTATTTCATTTATTCCTCAGATCTTTTACTTGATCTTGAATGTTCCTCGTGGGAACGATCTTGATTGCAGTCTTTTCCAAAAAGTAGTAGCACGTGGTGCTCTCCTGGCCGGGAGAGTCCCCCGTGGTGATCCTACCCTCAGTCAACCACCCCAAGGTCACTGACAGGCGTAACGGTGACTACGGCACGCGCGATAAACGCACAGGTAGCTAACTCGTATTGGCACGCGGTCAGTCGTTTCCATTAACGGGTGCGCCCAAAGCACAGCATGGAACCAGTACAGGGCAGAGCCCTCTCAGTAACACGGGGTCCAACCCCTCCACAGTAACCAAACCGGGGCCTTGCCCCTCCACAGTCCGCGCACCCTCGCCTGACTACCCTGGTTTGCCCCAGTGGGCCTAACAAGTCGGTGAAGGAGGCTAGCAGAACCCCGGGACCCGTGGGGTAGCTAGTATTCTCCTAACACTAGTAGCTCTCCTCAGTACTACATACACGAGGGCCAGCAAGTCAGTACAAAGCGGTCAATCCTAACCCCGGGTCCCTGGGGTGGCTGGCCCCACTCTGCACTAAACAGGTACAGGTACTTCCCTTGGTACTGCGTACCCAAGAGACAGTACGAACAACATCTCAGTTCCATTCCTTTCTCTTTCCAGGAGTTCCACTCCTAATTCCCCGTAGGGTTCCATCCTTTTAACTCAAACATCCAGGTTTTACTTTCCAGTTTCACATTCTTACAATCCATGTTCTCACCCACGTTTCTTTATTCATAACAGGAAGCTGTTAATTCAATTTACAGGCAACTTTATATTCCTTTTCATTTTTCCAAGACCGCAGTATTATACATTCCGCTAGTTTTCCATCCTAGGATTCATGCCATATCCTAGGATCTATCATACAATCTAATTTTCCAGCCCTAGGATTCATGCAACACCTAGGAGCTATCATTCCATACATTTCTCATTCCTAGGATACATGTAATGTCCTAGATTCTAGTTAAGGTTCCATACTTTAACAGATTTTAATAACATAAGCCACTCTACCAGGTACAACGGGAGTAATGGGGGCGTGATCGGGAATCCCGCGTGCCTCCGCGACTCCCAAGATTGCAACTGAACTAGGTCCTATCACAAGGATCAAACACAAGGAGTGTCTCAAAACAGTGTATAGCTACTGTAGACGGGTAGAGGAATTAATTCTGAAAAGAGCGCAACTCGAATCGCGGAAAATGGAGCTCGAACGGGCTCTAAACGGGTCGAAAAAGACGAGACTGTGCAAAATCAGACGTCTGGAACTTCTTCCAGACGTCTTAAACAGTGGATCAGAGAATTACCTGTTCAGCGTGGTTTCCCAGACGTCCAGAAGTCTGCGGGGACGTCTGGCCTAGCTCCCAGACGTCCGATGGTCACCCAGGACGTCTGGAGGTCACTCCCGCATCTGGTACAACTTCCAGACGTCTGATTCGCAAAGGATGGCGAATCAGCGAACCTGCGCACAGCCAACTGCCTCCCTCAGTACGGTCAGTCGACAGGAAGGAAGAAGAAGGCGGAATACTCACCTTTCAGACGTCTGTATGAGCTTCCAGACGTCGCCCTCGCCGTCTGACTATCAACCCAGACGTCTGATTCTGGAAATTTTTCCAGAATCAGGGCGCTACTCGACCTCCGCTCGCGACGCCGCCCGTGTCGTACCTCGCGCGTCTGCTGCTCAGACCGCAGCAGGTCCCTCTCCGCGTCGCTCCGCACCCCATGCGCCCTCCGCCGGCCGGCCAAGCCGCTCTGGCGATCTCGCCCTCACGGCAGAGCTCCGCTCTCGCACGCCGCACCTCCTCCGCGCTCACTACGGCCGCCGCTGCCGCCCTCGCGCTCGCGCTCACGCTCACTGGCTGAAGGAGAAGAAGGAGGAGACGGTGGAGACGGGAGGGGAGGCGTGGCCTTTTAAGGCCGAGAGAGGAGGAGGGAGAGAGAGCGCGGCAGGTCTGCAGCCGCAGAGAGAGGGAAAAAGAGAGAGAGAGGGGAATCGCGGGTCTGCGCGCACAGGCGCGCAGACGAATCTTTCGTGCGAAAAAAAATTGTTTTCCAGACGTCTGGAAACGATCCCAGACGTCTGGTCAAACGTCTGGATTTGATCCCAGACGTCTGGTCCGACGTCTGGGTCACCTCCCAGACGTCTTAAAAGACGTTTGGGGCACGCGTTCGTAACAATATAACAAACTCAAAGGAAGTTTCGTCCCCGAAACTTGCGCCAACTAGGGTGCGGGAAAAAGATGTGCAAATAGCCATAACAAACTCAAAGAGGACCGAAGCCGGTCTGAAAAGACGTACCCGCGAAAAGCTCCGGGTACCGCTCCCGCATTGCCGCCTCAGGCTCCCAGGTAGCCTCCTCGTACCGCTGGCTCCTCCACAAAACCTTTACCAGGGGTACTTGCTTTCGTCTCAACCTGCGAACGGCTCGGTCTAGGATCTGCACTGGCCGCTCGGGGTAGGTCAGGTCGTCGCTCACCTCGACGCTCTCGTGGCTCTGTACGTGACTGGAATCGGCTACGTACTTCCTGAGGTTGGACACGTGGAACACGTCGTGCACACCAGAAAGCTACGGGGGAAGGGCAAGTCTGTAAGCAACGGGTCCAACCCGCTCCAGGACCTCAAAGGGCCCCACGAACCTCGGCGCGAGCTTCCCTCTCACCCCAAACCGCTGTAAGCCCTTCATGGGAGAAACACGAAGGAAGACGTGGTCCCCAACCTCGAACTGCACCTCTCTGCGTCTGCGATCCGCGTAGCTCTTCTGTCTGCTCCTGACAGTGCAGAGTCGTCTGTGGATCTGCTCAACTACCTCCTGACTCTACCGGATCAACCTGGGGCCAACCTCCCACTTGGTCCCCACCTCAACCCAACTCAAGGGTGCCGTACACCTCCGTCCGTACAGAGCCTCGTAGGGAGCCATGCCGATGCTCGAGTGATAACTGTTGTTGAATGCAAACTCCGCCAGGGGCAGGTGCTCCTCCCAAGAGCCCCTCCAGTCCAGTACACAGGCACGCAAAAGGTCCTCAAGTGTCTGTATCGTGCGCTCCGACTGTCCGTCCGTCTGGGGGTGGTAAGCCGTGCTAAACCTCAACCTCGTCCCCAAAGCCTGTTGAAACTCAGCCCAAAACTGGGACGTAAAGCGGGTATCTCGGTCGGATACGATCTCCCGCGGAACTCCGTGTAGTCGCACCACATCACGGATATACCTCTCTGCCAACTATGCTGGTCCCAAAGTGACTCGGATCGGCAAGAATCGCGCCGTCTTCGTCAATCTATCCACTATTGCCCAGACTGCATCGTGTCCCCGCTGGGTAACAGGTATGCCCACCACCAAGTCCATGGTGATGCTCTCCCACTTCCACTCTGGCACTGGAAGCGGCTGAAGCTGCCCTGCAGGCCTCTGATGCTCGGCTTTCACCTGCTGGCACACTAAGCACTGCTACACGAACTCACCCACATCCCGCTTCATCCCTTTCCACCAAAACTCGCGTCTCAAGTCATGGTACATTTTCGTGTTTCCGGGATGTATGGTGAATCTGGAACTGTGTGCCTCAGTCAGGAGCTCTCTCAACAGCTCCTCGTCTCTGGGAATGCACAACCGTCCCCTCAAGCGTAACACCTAGTCTGCGAAAGAGAAGTCCCCTGGGTCCCCTGATAGTACTCTGTCGCGCAAAGACTACAAGTACGGATCGGCCATCTGTCCCGTGATGATGCGGTCTATCAGCTCTGGCTTGGTCTGCCGTGTCATCGTCACTGCCCCACAGTATCCTCGTAACTCTAGAGGTCGCCAACTGCCCACCTCCTCCAAAAGGCTCCAACTCTGTAACTGTAGACTGGCCAAGCGTGCGGGCGCCTTACGGCTCAAGGCGTTAGCCACCACATTGGCCTTTCCCAGGTGGTAGGAGATGCTGCAATCGTAGTCCTTCAGGAGTTCCAACCAACGTCTCTGTCTCATGTTGAGCTCCTTCTGGTCAAAAAGATATCTGAGGCTCTTGTGATCTGTAAAAATCTCGAAGGTCTCACCGTACAAGTAGTGCCTCCATGTCTTCAGCACGAAGACAACAGCTGCCAACTCTAGGTCGTGGGTAGGGTAGGTATGCTCATGGGGCTTCAGTTGCCGCGAAGCATAAGCGACCACGTGACCCCTCTGCATGAGCACACCTCCTAACCCTTGCAAGGAAGCGTCCGTGTACACAACGAACCCGCCACTACTGTCAGGGATGGTGAGCACGGGAGCCGAGGTCAACCTCTCCTTCAGCTCCAGAAAACACACCTCATAGGCATCTGTCCAAGCGAAAGGCACGTCCTTCCGGGTCAACTGTGTCATAGGACGCGCAATCTGTGAAAATCCTCTGATGAACCGTCTGTAGTAACCTGCCAGTCCCAGGAAACTGCGAATCTCAGTGACTGAACGCGATCTCTCCCACCTGAGCACTGCCTCGACCTTGGCGGGGTCCACCGCCAGGCCGTCACCAGAGATCACATGACCCAAGAAGGTCACCTCCCTCAACCAGAACTCGCACTTGCTGTATTTGGCGTACAGCCTGCGTCGTCTCAGAGTGTCCAGAACCATCTGCAAGTGCTGTCCGTGCTGCGTCCGATCTCTAGAATAGATGAGTACATCATCTATGAAAACCACCATGAACTGATCCAAGTACGGTCTAAACACCCGGTTCATCAGGTCCATGAAAGCAGCGGGGGCATTGGTCAGACCAAACGGCATGACCAAAAACTCGTAGTGTCCGTACCGGGTGCGGAAAGCTGTCTTGGAGACATCGGTCTCCCTGATCCTCAACTGGTGGTATCCAGACCTCAAGTCTATCTTGGAAAACACCGTGGCACCCCGCAACTGGTCAAACAAATCGTCGATCCTCGGCAGCAGATATCTGTTCCTGATGGTGACCCTATTCAGCTGTCGGTAGTCGACACAAAGGCGTAGGGTCCCATCCTTCTTCTGCACAAACAGTACCGGGGCTCCCCAGGGAGACGCACTGGGCCTCATGAAACCTTTCTCCAAAAGGTCCTGCAACTGGGACTTGAACTCTCGCAGCTCAAGCGGTGCCATTCTGTATGGCACGGTGGAGATGGGGCTGGTCCCTGGTACTAGTGAGATCTCAAACTCGATCTCACGCTCGGGCGGTAGTCCTGGTAACTCGTCTGGAAACACGTCGGGGTACTCTCTGACCACCGGGATGCTCTGGAAGTCTGCCACGGGGCTGGGTTCTACCACCACACAAGCTAGGAATCCCTCACACCCCTGGCACAAAAGTCTCACCGCCCGAAGTGCCGAAATGCACCTGAAACTCCATCCACTGGCTGTCCGTGAAACTCGAAAGAAGGCAACTCCGGAGTGGAGAAGACAATCTTCCTCTCAAAACAGTCCACCAAGGCGTGGTAAGAGGACAGCCAATCCATCCACAAAATCACTCCAAAGTCTTCCATCTACAACATAATCAGGTCAGCTGGCAGGCTATGTCCCCCGACGCTGACCTCGCAACCCGTGTACACCTCCTCAGCTACAAACAGCGGACCACTCGGACCTCTGATTACGAACGGATTCTCTAACAGTGTATAATCCTGGTCCAAACTAACTGCGAAACTGGCTGCGACAAACGAGTGCGTAGCGCCGGAATCGAAAAGCGTGTAAACGAGTCTGCCAGAAACTGAAACCATACCTGCTACCACGGATCCTGAAGCTCTGGCGTCCCTATGTGTTAGGGCGTTGATACGCCCCTCAGCTCTCGGTGCGGACGAAGCAGCCACACTCTGCGTCGGACGGGTAGGTGCTGGCCGGTACCCTCCTCGCGACTGCTGTCCTCCTCCTCGCGCCTAGGAACCGCGGCCTCCTGCGCGCCCTCCAGTGCTCTGCACGGGGAGTATCTGCTGACCTCCTGCCCTAGATGGGCAGTTCCTCCTGACGTGGCCCGGCAGGCCACACTGGTAGCAGAGGGGAACCCGACTCCCGCCCTTAGCGGGTCCCTGCTGTCGGCTAGGCGGGGGTCCGGTGCTGGCGACTGGCCCCTGTCGAGGGCCCCCAAAGGCCACTGATGGCCCTGCAAAACGTGACGGCTCTCCTGCGGATGCCACGTGTCTCCTTTGAGTTCTAACACGCCTAGTGTGGTGGCGAAAATCTCGTTCCACCACTAACTCCCCTGTCGTACTCTCGGAAGGGGGAGGAGGGGGTGGTGACGTGGGTGGAAGCTGAAATTCTTCTCGAACCACCTCTCGAATCAGTTGGACGAGGTCCGGAGACGGTATGCTCAGGAGAAGAGGAGGGGTAGCATGTACTCCAAGCCCGACACATCTGTTCCTCGAGCCCCGACCTCGGCCGCGTCCGCGGCCCACCCTCTTAGCTCCACGACGAGGAATCTCCTACAATGGAGACGCGAAACAAAACGAAAACGTCAAAACTGACAGTACCTAACGAAACTTCTAAGAGCTCATGTCAAGAGATATGTTGTGGTGGCTACTCTAGTTATAAACATGTGAATTGGTTATTTTCCAGTCAGTTGATTCACTTCTTGGGATGACCTTGCTTTGATACCATCTTGTAACGACCCGATTCCCGAGTCCCTACGAGACACGAGAACCGGACCGACTCGACTAATCCCAAGACCTAGTCGTCCAACGAGGAAGTAACCAAAAGAGCAGTAAAATAAACCACATTCAGCATGAATATAACTAACAGTAAGAAAGTACAGCAGTAAGGAAAGAAACTACTACAGTAGGTACCACCACAACAGTAGAACAACATTTATAATATAACATGAACTGCAGGTAAAGAAAGTACAGCGGAAATAAGAACTACTCACTATAACAGAAACAAAAGAGGTACAAAAGACTGTGGTAAACTCTACTGGACCCTACTCGGCCCAGCGTCCTCTGCAGCCACTGACCTTGGCTGCTCAACACCTGGTCCTGAAAAAGGTAACGAGAGTAACACGTCAGCAAAACGCTGAGTAGAGTGGCAACTAAAACTAAGACAACAGTAGAGCGTACAGTAGCTGTTATGTACTATTACTTTCTTTATTTACATTTTTCAATTGTCTCACTATTTCATTTATTCCTCAGATCTTTTACTTGATCTCGAATGTTCCTCGTGGGAACGATCTTGATTGCAGTCTTTTCCAAAAAGTAGAAGTAGCACGTGGTGCTCTCCTGGCCGGGAGAGTCCCCCGTGGTGATCCTACCCTCAGTCAACCACCCCAAGGTCACTGACAGGCGTAACGGTGACTACGGCACGCGCGATAAACGCACAGGTAGCTAACCCGTATTGGCACGCGGTCAGTCGTTTCCATTAACGGGTGCGCCCAAAGCACAGCACGGAACCAGTACAGGGCAGAGCCCTCTCAGTAACACGGGGTCCAACCCCTCCACAGTAACCAAACCGAGGCCTTGCCCCTCCATAGTCCGCGCACCCTCGCCTGACTACCCTGGTTTGCCCCAGTGGGCCTAACAAGTCGGTGAAGGAGGCTAGTAGAACCCCGGGGCCCGTGGGGTAGCTAGTACTCTCCTAACACTAGTAGCTCTCCTCGGTACTACATACACAAGGGCCAGCAAGTCGGTACAGAGCGGCCAATCCTAACCCCAGGTCCCTGGGGTGGCTGGCCCCACTCTGCACTAAACAGGTACAGGTACTTCCCTTGGTACTGCGTACCCAAGAGACAGTACGAACAACATCTCAGTTCCATTCCTTTCTCTTTCCAGGAGTTCCACTCCTAATTCCCCGTAGGGTTCCATCCTTTTAACTCAAACATCCAGGTTTTACTTTCCAGTTTCACATTCTTACAATCCATGTTCTCACCCACGTTTCTTTATTCATAACAGGAAGCTGTTAATTCAATTTACAGGCAACTTTATATTCCTTTTCATTTTTCCAAGACCGCAGTATTATACATTCCGCTAGTTTTCCATCCTAGGATTCATGCCATATCCTAGGATCTATCATACAATCTAATTTTCCAGCCCTAGGATTCATGCAACACCTAGGAGCTATCATTCCATACATTTCTCATTCCTAGGATTCATGTAATGTCCTAGATTCTAGTTAAGGTTCCATACTTTAACAGATTTTAATAACATAAGCCACTCTACCAGGTACAACGGGAGTAATGGGGGCGTGATCGGGAATCCCGCGTGCCTCCGCGACTCCCAAGACTGCAACTGAACGAGGTCCTATCACAAGGATCAAACACAAGGAGTGTCTCAAAATAGTGTATAACTACTGTAGACGGGTAGAGGAATTAATTCTGAAAAGAGCGCAACTCGAATCGCGGAAAACGGAGCCCGAACGGGCCCTAAACGGGTCGAAAAAGACGATACTGTGCAAAATCAGATGTCTGGAACTTCTTCCAGACGTCTTAAACAGTGGATCAGAGAATTACCTGTTCAGCGTGGTTTCCCAGACGTCCAGAAGTTTGCGGGGACGTCTGGCCTAGCTCCTAGACGTCCGATGGTCACCCAGGACGTCTGGAGGTCACTCCCGCATCTGGTACAACTTCCTGACGTCTGATTCGCAAAGGATGGCGAATCAGCGAACCTGCGCACAGCCAACTGCCTCCCTCAGTACGGTCAGTCGACAGGAAGGAAGAAGAAGGCGGAATACTCACCTTTCAGACGTCTGTATGAGCTTCCAGACGTCGCCCTCGCCGTCTGACTATCAACCCAGACGTCTGATTCTGGAAATTTTTCCAGAATCAGGGCGCTACTCGACCTCCGCTCGCGACGTCGCCCGCGTCGTACCTCGCGCGTCTGCTGCTCAGACAGCAGCAGGTCCCTCTCCGCGTCGCTCCGCGCCCCCTGCGCCCTCCGCCGGCCGGCCAAGCCGCTCCGGCGAGCTCGCCCTCACGGCAGAGCTCCGCTCTCGCACGCCGCACCTCCTCCGCGCTCACTGCGGCCACCACTGCCACCCTCGCGCTCGCGCTCACACTCACTGGCTGAAGGAGAAGAAGGAGGAGACGGTGGAGACGGGAGGGGAGGCGAGGCCTTTTAAGGCCGCGTGAGGAGGAGGGAGAGAGAGCGCGGCAGGTCTGCAGCCGCAGAGAGAGAGGGAAAAAGAGATAGAGAGGGGAATCGCGGGTCTGCACGCACAAGTGCGCAGACGAATCTTTCGTGCGAAAAAAAATTATTTTTCAGACGTCTGGAAACGATCCCAGACGTCTGGTCAGACATCTGGATTTGATCCCAGACGTCTGGTCCGACGTCTGGGTCTAAGACGTCTGGGGCACGCGTTTGTAACAGAGGTACTAGCTACCCCACGGGCCCCGAGGTTCTGCTAGCCTCCTACACCGACTTGTTAGGCCCACTGGGCAAACCAGGGTAGTCAGGCGATGGTGCGCGGCCTGTGGAGGGGCAAGGCCCCTGTTTGGTTACTGTGGAGGGGTTGGACCCCTGTTACTGAGAGAGCTCTGCCCTGTACTGGTTCCGTGCTGTGCTTTGGGCGCACCCGTTAACGGAAACGACTGACCGCGTGCCAATGCAGGTTAGCTACCTGTGCGTTTATCGTGCGTGCCGTAGTCACCGTTACGCCTGTCCGTGACCTTGGGGTGGTTGACTGAGAGTAGGATCACCACGGGGGACTCTCCCGGCCAGGAGAGCACCACGTGCTACTTCTACTGTTCGGAAAAGACTGCAATCAAGATCGTTCCCACGAGGAACATTCGAGATCAAGTGAAGGATCTGAGAAATAAATGAAACCGTGAGACAGTTGAAAGACGTAAATAAAGAAAGTAACAGAACATAACAGCTATTATACACTCTACTGTTTCTTTTGTTTAGCTGCCACTCTACTCATCGTTTTGCTGACGTGTTACACTCGTTACCTTTCACGACCAGGTGTTGAGCAGCCAGGTTCAGCGGCTGCAGAGGACGCTGGGCTGAGTAGGGTCCAGTAGAGTTACCACTGTTCTTTTGTACCTCTTTTTGGTTCCACTGTAGTGAGTAGTTCTTGTTACCGCTGTACTTTTCTTTTCCTGCAGTTCATATTATGTTATGAATGTTGTTCTACTGTTGTGGTGGTATATACTGTAGTGGTTTCTTTCCTTACTGCTGTATTTTCTTACTGTTAGTTATATTCATGCTGAATGTGGTTTATTTTACTGTTCTTTTGGTTACTTCCTCGTTGGACGACTAGGTCTTGGGATTAGTCGAGTCGGTCCGGTTCTCGTGTCTTGTAGGGACTCGGGAATCGGGTCGTTACAATGGCTCTCGACCATTTAGTAACTTTTCCATGTTTGTCTACCAACTGCATAACCTTCGTAGTAGTGGCACAGGCTGTACATTATGCTTAGTGTCAAGAATTAGTGAAGTTTGAAGCGTGGATGCTCCTTGTGCATGGGAAAAATAGTCCCATGTGGGGGCCATGGACATGTGGATCAGGAGGAACAGCCTTGTGGTCAGCAACCCCTTGTGGCTGGCGCAGGTGGCCGACTACCCTTTGGTGGTGGTTGGTTGCCTTGTGGAGAAGAGAGAGAGGGAGAGGAGTTTCTTAAAATAGGAAATATTATCATGACTCAAGAGGTTTCAAAGATGAAAGGCTCTCTTTTATAGAGAGTACATATCCCTATTCTTGGAAACTAAAAATCTTATCTCACAAGGAAAAATCTTATCTATCTAATTAAATCAAATCACAAACTCTTTTCCTAAAAGATATTTACTAAAAATAGAAAACTTAACCCTTAAGCAAAAAACTCCAAACTTGGGTTCTAGACCCCATGACCGTCGGCCCTATTGAGCGTCCTAGAGGCTGCCACGTGGACAGTCCATGTGGTTTTATTCTAACGTTCCAATACTCCCTCTCAAGTTGAAGGTTGGGAGGCTGACGACTTGGTCTTCAACTTATGAGACTACACACCCCACCACTCTTCTTCTTCTTCGAGAGCCACGCTCTCGGTCTTCTCCTTCGACATGTTGAAGGTGAAGCCTCTTGTGACCTCTGAAGTCGTTGCCTCTGTGGCAACCTGAGTAGTCATCGCTATGGCGGCTATCGTCTTGTCTTCTCGAAATAGAGCTTGTAGCTTCTCGAGGTCTTCATGAGTTAGGGAGTACACATGTGAGGTGCAAGTAGCCCCACGTGGTGGTCTCCTAAACTTCTCTCAGCACTTGCCTTGCAGATTGTTGTTACTCCGCAGTGTTGACACTTCAGATAGATGTGGTAAGATCCATGTCCTTGTCCTCGTCAATGCCCCACACTTACTTCAGGGATATCAAGTGTGGAGTTCTCGCTCTTCGTCGAGTCTTCATCCTCAATGATCTCCATCTTGATAAGACGACAAAAGATGGTCTCAAGATCGATTCTCCCGTCAAAAGCCAGGATTTGATCTCGACTGGCTCGATAACAAGGATGCAACCCCAATAAAAACTTGGTAGATTAGTAAATCGCCTGAGTCTCCCCCTACTTGTTGCAATATAGTGGCTTGTAGATTTCAAACTCCTAAAATAATGCCTCCATCTTCTCATAATATTTCATCAAGGAGAGATCTCCTTGACTAGCTATTCAAATGCGAGTATGGAGGTTAGAATTATAAGCATTGCTTGAAGTTCGAGCATACCTTTTCTTGAGGGTCAATCAATTTTCATATGCACTCTTTTTGTATAGCATGTTTGAGGTAATGGATGGGCCCATCGACTTCGTGAGCCAATATACTTCTCGTATTTTTTCTTCTTTTTGTCATCCTTCATCTCCTGTGGCTCCTTCAAGAGTACGCTAAGTTCCTCCTGGTCTCCAACAAATATTTTGAAGGCGTAAGCCCGCAAAATATAGTTGGATGCCCCATAGAGCTTGATAGTTGTCCCATAGACAACCACCTTGCTCTCTCTCGGTCCAAGCATGCCTTCATTGACTGTTGTCGATGCTTCCATCATCTTCACTAGTTCTTCTCCACGTAAGGTGCCAGATCCTTGTGGTCGGCAGCCCCTGGTGGTTGGCGCAAGTGGCCGGTTGCCCTTTGGTAGTGGTTGGCTGCCTTGTGGAAAAGAGAGAAAGGGAGAAGAGTTTCTTAGAATAAGAAATATTATTATGACTCAAGAGATTACAAAGAGGGAAGACTCTCTTTTATAGAGAGTACATATCTCTATTCTTGTAAGCCAAAGATTGTATCCCATAAGGAAAGATCTTATCTCTCTAATTAAATCAAATCACAAACTCTTTTCCTAAAACACATTTACTAAAAATAGAAAACTTAACCTCTAAGAAAAAAACTTCAAACTTGGGTTCTAGAACCTGTTAATTCGCTAAAGTTGGGTTTTAAAACTTGCATTGTCCTATATGTGACTAAAGCAAAGTTAACACTTAACTTTTAATCTCGAAATAACAATATTCTGAGGTCATCTCTAGGAGCAATCAAATGCGCAAACATTGCTATTTCAATTGTTCACGAGTTAATTTGATGAACTTGTAATACAGATGAAATCTAAAAAATTCAACAAGCTTACAATGGCACTTTAATTTGTAGAATAAGGCAATGATATTAAGTGTTTAAAAATATGATTGAATGGCTATTTAATGCTCAATAAAAAATAATAATAATCAAGTATTCGTCTAATTAGACACTAAATGAGCATTAACAACAATGTTGGACAAGGTATTGCACTAAAACCACGTCAGAAACAAATCTTGGAACAATTTAATCTAGATTACAAATCAATCCTTGACTCTACTGCGATTAGGTCCCTGCAACCTTGCAAGTAGGTCCCTGTGAGATTTTTTTATCTTCAACAGGTCCTTAGCAGTAGTTTACAAAGGAGATGGAGCTCTCCTTTGTCGAGGATCACCAGTGAGTGGTTGGAATTGCACCTCGGCGAGCATGGAGCTCCGACGAAGGGCAGAGTAGGGTCACCAATGGTCTGCCAATGCGATGGTGGTGGTGGCTCGATGGTTGCTGGAAATAGAGTGAAAGTAGCAGACGATGACGAGCTTTAGCAAACAAAAATGGGTCGTATGTGATGGCATCGCCATTATCCACTATATCTAGCTTAATTTGGCTAAGTTTTAAAGTTAAATTCACCTAATTAATATATAGAAGGGTATAATTTAATCAGGGCTGAAGAGAGAGGATTTAATAAAAATAAGGGTTAATTCTACAATTTCCATGAATAATTATAAATGCAGAACAACTAAAGGGAGAACTTATGGTGAATTAAAGGTCAATTGAGCTTAAGTGTCTTAAAAGTTGGTTGGTATTGAGTAATTTAAGATTTTCATTTAAATTTAGTGTTAATTTTCAATTAAAACTCCTAATTTTGATCCCACAAAAATAAATGTAATATAAACCTTCTAAAATTTATTTAAAAATATTTTATAATGTTTGGAGCAATCAATTTGATAATTAGAACTCATTTTGACCTTAAACACCAATGTAGGCGGGTATTTAATACATTTTGGGTCAATTTGTAAATTGATCATGTAAACGTCATCAAAATTCAAAATTTATGGCCCCATTAAATTTCTTATATCCAAATTAGGTTACCAGAAAAATTTGGATTCATTTGGACTTCATCTTGTCTAGGTTTGCAATTTGACCCTTAATTTCCAATTTCCTTACAAAGACCCCCCTAACTCTTCATCTTTTTCACAAAAATACCCTTGCCAGCACCTCCACCTTCAGCAGCGATGGCATGTGCGGATTGCGAACTTCAATCGCAAAATCCCCTCGACTCACTCCACAGATCGCCATGAGACTTGGAGTTGTTCTTCAACCAATCCCGCATCGATCGGAGGTGACCACGACACCAATGTCTGCTTCTCCATGCTGCAATCCACAATTAAAGAAACTACGTTGTCACGCAGTTTGTGGCACTCAACGCTACCCCTCCTCTCTTCCCTTTGTGTGGATCTTCATTTATATAAGTTGGCCATCATCCAAGGATCAAATCCGTGCAAAAAATTTGGCGTGTTCCTCCTCTTCCTCTTCTTCCTCAAGATGCCATTGACATGCCCCTCAAAGCTTCACTCAAACCCTTCGTCCACCGCTCTTCCACTGAAATTAGGAGAGGGTTTCTCTTCCCCACCCTCGCACGAAGCTTCATGCAAAGCTTCAGAGCTTCTCACCTCCTCCACTCCGATTTCGTTCCCAAATTCGTTGCCAGAGACCCACCATCGCCGCCTATATCCTCGCCTCCTTTCCTCCAATTTCTTTGGGGTTTTTCTTCACCACCTTCCTCTCTATCTTCCCCACACCTTGATTTGTTCATTTAATAGCTCACCACCTCCATCAACACAGTCGATGACAAGCATCCTCGAAGCTCACCGCCCCACTCACCCATGCACGCCCTCTCGCAATAATGAGAGGGCTTTGATTTAGGGAGACTCCTCGAGTCTTTTGAGGCTGATTGGAGGTTGAAAGACCTCATATTTTGGTTGTAGGACCTTGTCGGAGTACACGCTGGAGCCGACCTTCTTCAACTCTGGCATTGTCGTTCGTCATCGCCTCCACCGTGAATCGCAAATCTAACTCCACCATCACCTCGGTGAGCAATAGGGCTCTTTACCAAGCCCTTCAACGTCCCCATCGTGTACGTGGATCCCATCGCCAACGACCCTCATTGGAGAAGAAGAGAAGAAGAGTGCTGGTGGGGACCTGAACGGAAGAAAACAAAAGTTGTAGGGACCTAAACGTAAGGCTACAGGGACCCAAGTGCAATAGCTCAAGGGTAGATCTGTAATTCTTATTAATTTTACTTTAAATTTTGTTTTTGAGTGGTTGCAACTGTTATAACTTGTCAACCATTATTATTAATGCTCATTTATGCCTAATTAGTGAATACTTAATCATTATTTAATTATTAATTTTTATTGAACATTAAATAATTTTTGAGATAACATTTTTCGCACTAGATTTCATGTCCTTAATTTGCATATCAAAGTACGAATGTGAACTTATTTAATTTCTAAGATTGACTCCATATTACAAGTTCATCAAAGTAATTTATAAATAATTTGGATAGTGGTGATTACGTATTTGATTGCTCCTAGAGACGACATCGGGATACTTTTATAAATTTTAACCATTAATTATGCTTTTATCAATTATACTACAACGTGATTTTTAAACATGATAGAAGTGAGTTAATAGTATGACCCCAGTTAAACACTCAAAAGCTCCGATGAAGCACACTAAAGCAAAACCCTATATCTATGGGCAGTGATGGTGGTGGCTGGTGGGAGCTCGTGAAGAAGCTCCCTTGGCCATTAATGGCGGTGACTAGTGGGAGGTGTAAACACAATGAATGGAGCTCTAAAGCTCCATAATAGTAATTGGGGTTGAGAGGAAGAAGAGTCCTAAATTAATTGAGAAGAGGAGGCATGTAGGTACCTGTCGAAGAGGGCGAGCTGGCAAGGAGGTCGACGGAGAAATTGGAGCAAAGGAAGAGTTCTCAGAGGCCTAAGCTTCGCGTGGAGCTTTGTGGGAATAAGAGGAAGAAATGCCCTCTAACAATTTCTTTGATAGAGCGACGGACAAAGGTGTCGAAGGTGAGGTCCAAGGTGCTTTAATGGTGTGTAAAGAAGAGAGGGAAGGAGGGGATTTTCACGTCCACATTTGCATGAGGAAGAAGTGTGGAGCGCTACGACTCTTTATAGCATGAAAGCTGCATGAGGAAGTCACAAACTCGCGAGGAAAGCTTAGTTAGACGTGAAGAAGCTGTACCATCTTTGACCGCAAAAATAGAGCTCAAGAGAGGGTCTCCAGTGACGAAGTCTTCGCCAAAGGATGCAAGATTGGTTGTAGATTAAATCCTCATGATTTTGAGGAGTTTTGTCGAGAGAGTGGAAGAGAATTTCTCCCCGAAACTCGCTATGAAGCTTTTCTTGCTACTGCCATTGAGGGCTAGAGGAGGAAGACAAGGTGACATCAGCATGACGTCACCTGAGGACTTAAAGGAGATAAATTTTGAGCAGATTGAGAGAAATTTGAAAATTGAGGGCTAGAATGCAAAGTAGGTGAAGATGAAGTCCAAATGAGCCTAAATTTTTATAATAACTTAATTTAGATAGAACGAATTTAATGCTGACTTTAATTTTGGGTTTTGATGAAATTTGAATGGTTAATTTACGTTTTGACCCAAAATGTATTAAATATTTGCGCAGGTCTTTGTTTTAGGTCAAAATAGGTTCCTTTTATCAAATTGATTATTCTCAATCTTATAGATAATTTTTAAATGATTTTTAGAAGGTTTAAATTATATTTATTTCTATAAGAACCTTTTAATTAAAGCGAGGCTGAAATTAGAATTTTTACTTAAGAAATAATCAATCAATTTGAATGAAAATCCTAAATTACACAAAATCAACCCACTTATTGGAAATTTAAGCTCATTTGACATTTAATTAATCATAGGTTTGTCCTTGGTTAGTCTCTACTTTAAATTTTCCTATTAAAATAGTAGAATTAACCCAATTTAGCATAATTCCTCTTGATCTAGCCTTGATGGAATTATACCTTTTAATGTATCAATTATGTGAAATTAGCATTGGCATTTAGTTAATTGAGTTAGATAAAGAGGATGATAGTGTCACCATCAGAACCTATGATTGCCAGACTTGTTGGGCCTTCTAGAGGCTGCCACATGGATTATTTACGTGATCTGCTGACTGCCATGTGGACAGTTCACCTGAGTTAATTCTAACGTTCCAACACTTAGCATGCAAGTAAAAAAAAAAAAAAACAAAATATAAAAAGATAAGGAATGAGATATGCCTTAGCTCTAGAGCGACTGCCCTACTCTGCTATCTCAATAGGCCTTGCTGCCTTAATGCTTGTCGGGTTAGGCAGGTAACCCGATCAGGCGTTTGAGGTGATTTGAGTGAGACGAGCTCTTGGGAATTTTCCCTACCCAACTAGCAGGTTCAGGCAAGGGCCGCTCGAGGGCTTCCCACCTTGTCTTGTAGATCTAAGCGAAGGGGTTGGGGAGTTTCCTGTCTCGATTTTAGGCTTTGGACCGACTTTCATATGAGGTATAGGCTTCGTGAAACTTTATCTATGGTCTGAATTTTTTCTCTCTCATCAAACATAGAATATCTTGACATATTAATACAACTATTATCTGAATCAACATAATTAGGTGTTCCAAGAAAAACAAAAACAAAGTTCTATCCGCCTTTCCCAAAACCACCAAGTCATGCACGTCACTGCATCTACACTCTATTACTACTTATTTTGCTTTGTTCACTTATATGCCCCGTAAGTTTATCTATTAAACATTGCCCTTCTTTTTTTTTTCGTTTCTTAAAAGAGTCCTCTTTATAGCACTACAAGCCATTGGCTCTTATCCTGTTTATATATTATTGTTGGGGTACTTTAAATGCCCCTATGAATTTCATATTTACACATTTGCCGCTAAACATACTTCTTTTTACAAAAATGACATTAAATTAATATGAGATTAAAGTTCAACCACATTCAAGCAGGCAAAAAGATCAAAAAAATCTATCAAAAATAAAAAGGTGGCAAAGGATGGTCTTTGAATTAATGCCGAGTTGATGGGAGTAATGATAGGTTCAAGTGGAAAAGTTAGATAGACATACATAAAAGAGAAATGAAATGGAGAGACAATATTTTGCATTTTTTTGATGTCATAATACAATCTAGAGGCAAAAATAATCATTTCCTAACTATTTAATTGAAAACATATACATGATCATCTTGATGAACCTAATTAGAGTTGCATTCCTACAAAGATAATCAAGCAGCATTTGTAAGCTTTTTTTTTCATGGATCCAACGAAATGACTCAAAAGAAAGAAAGAAAGAAAATCTATCTGCTATGTCGTGTGTCTCTACCGTTTGCATGGTAGCACCGTGCACCTCTTGTATTCGTTGTAGTGCATCATACTTTCTTTTGTTGCAGCATCGCCAACAAGATCTACGTCTCTCCACAAAGATAAAAGGTATTACTTACTTCTTCACTCATGTTGGAGGATAATTATGGTTATATGTCCTTGTCCCTTTCTCTCTATTTCAAGGCTTTTTTCCTTTAGGTTTTTCTCCTTTCATAAGTTCTACCTGATTGTTTCTTTTTTCTTCTTAGGGTTGGTGTGTCTACCATTCTTGTAAAGGTGAAAAATAATCCAACATGGTGTTGTGTTTCAAGGTTTAAAGGGAGTTCCATCGAACTCTTATATATATATATATATATATATATATATATATATATATATATATATATATATATATATCGGAAAGTTTTTCCGATCTTGGGGATTCGATAGATGGTAGTCTAATTCGATCAGTGGAATCTTCTTGACGTTAGATAATGTTTAAAGAGCTTACCAGCAAGAATGAAGCTATTAATAGAGAATGCCATCATTCTCGTACGTTTGAGTTATAATATTCAATTAAGTCTTATTGTTTAGCATGACCATTTGCCACGACTTCGCTTTTTACCGGGCAACTTGATTGCACTCGCAGCCCGACAGATATAACAAGGGGGTATCTCGACGGAAATCAGATTAATGTGACCTGCACAACCCTTGCAAATAGGGTAATTTCCTGTAGTATCATCCCTACTTTTTGAAAAAATTTTCATATTCAAATGCAAATTACAATAATAATCGTCTAAACATAGGATCTTAGACAAGTAAGCAAAGACAAAAATAATAATCATCTAAACATTGATGTTAGAAAGGTCCCCTTGGGAAGGACAAAAATAATAATGGGACAATAGAGAATTTCTTAAGAGTGATAAAAAAAATCAATAGTAAAGGCTGAGTTAAACTAGAATTCGTAGCCTAAACATTTGGCCTTCACCTCAAAATTTTGAATCTCAAGAAAAGCATGTACGACAAAGAGTCCGATCACTTGAGGCTTTTGTTTTTTTTTTTTTAGAAAAAAAAAATGGAGGAGTCAATCTTATTCATCCTCACTTCTAAGGGATAAGCAAAATAGGTGAATGTATTAAATCAAAATCTATCAAGTATAAGTAGAGGAGACCACGACTCGTGACCTAATACAACAAGCTAGAACAACAAAAGAGACAGAACTAAACAAAAGCCTTAGAAGGAAGAGTAAACGTAAGAAAATTGAAGCTGATTAAGCTTAATGAGGCCTTTAGCCTTGATAGTAAGATGACGATAATTGGAGTAGATTTCCCAGCTCCCCGTACCAACATTTGCAAAATATAAAGCAAGAGCATTGGCCGCAAGAAAAATATAGTGTAGGGATTCAATACGACTCTTGCTTTCCGGTAGAGGATGGAAGTTTAGTCTGAGGGCCCAAGGGAGGTCCAGCTTTCCATTCCACCAAAAGTGTAATAATGTGGAGTTCGATTTCAAATGCAACGAGGAGCCTCCATCAACCGTCTTGAGCCCATGAGTGAGGGAAAGTATAATGGTCATTTCTTTGTACACCGAGGGGATCCTATACGTAGTAGCTTTGATGAACTCTCCATTATGATTCCGCATTACCCAACCCATCATAGAAAAAGACCCACGAAGATGAACCGCAGAATTAATTTTGAAATCATTAGAGGGGCGAATCCAATTGACATCAAAAGTGCTGGGGTGCATCTTCTTAAGGCACATATGAATGCCAAAATGATACTAGCTTTTAACCAGCAAATGATTGATTTTACAAAAAGAAAGCTAATCATGTCTAAGCTTATTCCTAACATTCCAAACATTAAACCAAATAAAATAGATGAGGCCCTTACAAATACGATCTTTACCATTTTTAGCAGGGGTCCGCATATGTTGGAAGAATAAGCTCAGTAAGATGGGATGAAAATTGATCTTGGAGAAGGTCCACTTAGAGACTAGACGAACAAGCTGACTAGAGGAAAATAGGTGGGAGCTTGTTTCAATCTGAGGGAAATCAGGACAACACCAGCATTTAGATGGGATGGAGAAACCAAGCTTGGCAATATTGTCATATGTAGGAAGCTTAGATAGCAAAACCTTCCAAGTAAGAATTGTCATTCTAAGGGGGATTTTGAGGGTCCACATGTTTTTGAGAGTAGAATCGACTGGATTGTCCCTAAGGAAGTTGAGATACGCTGAGGCGACCATGATATTACCAAAGTGGCTAGGAGTCCAAATGGGAGTGTCATGACTGCTATTAAGGACAATCTCAGCAATTCTAGTAGAAATGTGACTCGGAAGATAACCGGAAAGAGGAAGGTTAATGAAGTTTCCAATAGCGATAGTAATAGGTATTGGCTCAGGAGAACAATTGGAGGGGAGGAAATCACGCAATACATAATTCCCAATCCACAAATCTGCCCAAAACTCAATACAACCCTCGTGGACCTCCCATCTAATCAAAGGCTTCATAATAGAGTATGTGTCAAAGAATTTGGATTTTTGCAGGCAAGGTGCAAGAGGTAGTAGGGAACTTCCCATGGAGCTAAACCATGAGGGTAGAGTAAGGGGAGTTAGAGAAGAGGATGTTCCAGCCATGCTTCATTCTAAGAGTAGAGACAATAACCTAAGATCATGAATCCCCAACCCCCCATAATTGAGAGGCTTAGCAATTTGCTTCCAAGAAATCCAATGATGTCGTTTATCCAAATCTGCATCTCCCCAAAAGAATGAGGAGAAAATGGATTCAAGTTTCAGGATAGTGGAGTTGGGAACGTCAAGGTCAGACAAGATATGAGCTTCAATTGAAGACAACACATGTTTAATAGGAAATAGTCTAAAGGCAAAAGAGGGCAGGCTTGCCTTCCAACCAGCTAATTTAGACTAGATTTTGTCAATAATATGATAGAAATAAGTTGATTTCGCTCTGCCAGGAAAGATGGGACAACCCAAATATTGATAAGGAAATGATCCCAGTTGGATGTCTAGAAGTTGGAGAATACTAGTAATCCTACCTGAGGGGAAATGCTTCCCAATGAAACATTGACTTTTGGTATGACTAATGCGTTGACCGGAGTAGTCCTGAAAGAGACAAAGGAACTTGGACAGGTTAGTGATGGTTTGCAAGTCCCCGTTCAAAAATAGGACAATATTGTCAGTGTACTAAAGACTGGGGGGTGGAAGGATACCACGCTTAATCGAGAAAGGAACGATTTTTTCCTGAAAGGCAAGCTCTTTAATTCCACGGATGAAGGGTTCCATGAAGATTTCAAAGAGCAAAAGGAGAGGTAGGATCTCCTTGACGAAGACCCTGAGAGACCTTAAAGAAGGGGCCAGAGATTCCATTAACAAGGAAAGAGGAACCCTCATGCTCAACAAAGGATTTGATAAGAGAAATAGTAGAGGCCGAGAAACCAAATCTCTACAGAATTTGATAAAGAACATTCCACTCAACTCTATCATAAGCTTTTTACAAATCAAGTTGGATGATAATATTAGAACCAAAGACTTTGCGATCTATACGCTGAGTGAGCTCAAAAGCGGTTGTGATATGATCAAAGAGAGACCTCCCTTTGATGAAACAAGCTTGCTAAGGGGAAATAGGCTTTGGGAGGAAGGTTGATAGCTTGTTGGAGAGAATGCTGGAGGTAATCTTATAAAGGACATTGCAAAGGCTTATCGGACGGAATTCAGAAATGTCATGGACATCGAGTTTCTTCAGGATAAGAGAAATGAAAGTATTGTTGAAAGACCGAGGAGCATGGTGTTGGATAAAGAAGTGAAAAATGGCAAGAACCAACTCATCTTTGATCATGTCCTAGAAATGAGAGTAGAACTTTACATTTTGTTGAAAGGGAAGATCTATTCCTCTTCGCAAATCTTTTCCTTATAGTACAGTAGAAGAACTTAGTGTTCCTTTCCCCATCCTTAATCCAATCAATCTTAGCTTTCTGGAGCAGGAAATCATTAAGTTTGGCCAAGGCATCATTGAGGTGGACATGGATATCACCGAGGTCAGCAGCAAGGTCTTCATCCCATTGGGATGCAAGCCTAGAATCCACCTCATCGAAGCGAGTCTCAAGATCTTTAACAACCTCATTAATGTCCCCAAAAGTCGATCTATTCCAAACATTGAGAACCTTCTTAAGATAGAAAGCTTGAAATAAAATCTGGAGATAGGATCTAGCTCCATGTCAACTAGAGTCCTAGTCCACACATTTTGAATCATTTGTCTAAATGAGGGAACTCTAAACCACATGTTCTGAAACCAGAAGGGGTGGGGTAGGATAGAGGATCTGATAGAATGAAGGAGAATAATTGGTGCATGATCAGAATTTGTTCTAGATGCATATAGCCCCGAGGAGAACAAGGATAAAGCATTAGAGTTAAGAAGAACCCGATCAAGTTTTTGGTATATACGGGAGCTGCCACGACGACTGTTGCACCAAGAGTACTGTGAATCGGATAAAGGCATTTCAAGAAGAGTCAAACTATGAATGTATGAGAGGAAAGGTTCAACTTGCGATTAGGAAAAGGGGATGCCACCGGGTTTCTCAGAGGAGAGAATAACACAGTTGAAATCACCACCAATGATCCACGGAGTTGGACTAAGAGTCAAAGCATATGAAAGAAAATCCTAGAGATCCACACGCTGGTAGGCCTCACAAGAGGCATAGATAGCAAAGATCTTGATAGTAGAATTACCCCAGGAGCAATTGACCATTAAGGCTTGGCTATAGCTAGCAAGAAGATTAATAGTGAGGGAATCCTTCCAAAGACACCAGATCTTAGGTGCCTCTGGAACAACCAAATAGTGATGAAAGGATAGGTCCTTCATGGTAAGGTCAATAGAGGAAGGATCGACAAAGGGCACAAATAGGAAAAGAAGCTTAAGACTATGGGTATGAATGAGGTCTTTAAGGTGAGACACGGTAGGGGCATTAAGTATTCCCCTATAATTCCAAAATAGACAATTCATAGTGAAAGGGTTTTTTGAAGCGATTTAGATTGACTTCAAGTAATCCGTCTTGTTCCCTCTAGGATCTAACCTCCATGGGCTCCTCCATCCTTCAAAGAGGAGTGTGCTGCATATGCCTTTCCCTGAAGGAAAAGGGGTTTAGCATTGAAAAAATCTAGCAGACCTTAAGACTCAACATCAGATGTAATGTCAAGAGTTTTTGCATCATAACTCAGTCCCTCCTCAATCCCCCCCAAACCTCAGAGATGAAAGGAGGATTAGGGTTAGTAGGAGGAGGGGATGGTAAGGGAAGATAAATGCCCCAACCTAACCCAATGGATTCATTTGAAGGACCGCATTTAACCATTTGTATTTTAACCTCATCATGCTCTTCAGTAAAATCATCAATCTGAACATTTTTTGTGGAAAAGCACTGACGTTTAATGAAATCATGTAACAAAATCTCTTTATCATTCTCGGTAGAAGTCGACCTGGAAGAAACGTGCTACTAAGAATCAAGTAATTTGGGAGCAGTATTATTAGAAAAAATGGGAGATCAAGAGAAATCAATGGAAAACGAGAGGTTTTGACGTGAGGAACAGAAACAACACATTCAAGAACAGCAGAATAAAAAACTGAAGCTAGAGAAGGAGCAAAATAGGAACTTATCACCTTTGGGGGGAAGGAGGATCTAGGGTTAGCCCTTACGATCTCCTTCCCCAAAGATGCTAAGGAGCACATCGCACGCTTAGCTCATCGATGCAACCGAGTGCTGTGCTTCCCTTTATTCTCTGGAGGATGACTACGAGATAATGAAGTCCCCCCTAAAAGAAATAGGGAGAGAAGTTATACAAGTCGAGTTAGAAGAATTAAAAAAACCCTCCCCATTCTCCGAAGTCGAAGGGCCATTCTTCTCGAGAGTGAGGATCAAGCATGGCTTTGACATCCCACTCCCTGATCCTTTAGTAGCAGGGAAAGAACGAGGAGAATCTGAGCGAGTAATATCAGGGCTAGAAGCTGATGCCGGTGAGGGGAAAATTGGAGACTCCTCCTTAGAAGCAGATTGCATAGAGAATTCAGGACACTTGGAAACAACATGGCCAAATTTCATGCAACTCAAACAAAATAAGGGAATTTTTTCAAAAACTACTCGTTGGGCGATTTGGGTGTCCTTGTTAACACAAAATCCACACGAGAGGCCAACAGATCTATCTCCACACAAACCCTAGGATAACTAGGTCGCAAACCTGGATCATCTGGGGATCCAAGTTGGTAAGCAATGGAGAGAAGGGTGTTTGGGTGGAGAAGATGGAGGTTGAGCTTAGGGAATCCAACCCACACTAGCACCACAGAAATAAGCAAGTCAGTAGGAAAAGATGGTGACCATCTGATGAACTGGCAACGCATCCGATCTATAACAGTAGAACCCACAGAATATATGATGTAGAAATCTAGATACGTATCACACCGAAGCAACTAGTGTCGAGCATCCAAAGAAGTCAAGGAAAAATCAGATCGAACATTGAAGTGATTAGCCAAATAATCTTTTAGCCGTTATGCTAAGGGTTTAGGACCCCAAGCACAAACAACCATAGAGGTAGAAAAACCCAGTGCCAACTTGGAAACCTCCTTTAGTGAGAAAGAAGTGGTGAAGACACCCTCGCGCATCTTAAGACGACGGACCTTAAGAACGAGTTCCACAAAAGAGGGTTCCGAAGAACCAGAACCTGCTACCACCGAGGTAAAGGATCGTTTCGGTGGAGGGAGATACTCCGCACAAGAGGGAGAGTGAGGAGATCTGGGAGAGAGAGGATGGGAATTCATAACTCGCAAGCCACCATAGAGCAACGAAAGGCGAGAAAGCGATGAGAACACCACGAAACCCTAGAAGGCCAAGATCACTAAAAACCACAAAGAAAAACCACCAGACAATGATCAAAGCTCCAAAAGTGAAAAACCATCACACTCAGCAAGGAACAAGGAAAAGAAATCTCAAAAAAGAAACAAAAAACATGGATCTGGGTTCGCACTCCAGGATGCTCCAAACGGAGACATTGCAATGGCGAGGAGCACAAAGGCCCCCCCTCCAAGGAGGGAGGACCGGAGGGCCTCACAAGCGAGAAGGAGGCGAAACCCTAACCCAAGAAACAAAAGGGAGGGAGGGAAGGAAGGTGGAGAAAAGGAAGAAAGGGGATGAAAGGGGAGGGGAGAGGGCGAAGCAGAGCGGATGAGGGCGAAGTGAAATCTAAATATGGAGGATATGGCAATCAAAATGGGGAACCCTAGTTAACTACAAGTATTTGGTGGTCTACTACAACAGTAATGGGGGCAAAACCAGCAACCAACCCGAATTCGATGAATCGCATCCAACCTGCCACACTCATATATACTACTTGATCCCTTTACTCTCCCGACTTATTCCTATATCCCATAGGTGATCTTGGGTGACCTATAGGTAGCTGATTTATCGTCCATGGCTATGGAAGATTTTTGCTAGTTTGACTGGGGCTTCTAAAGGTCAAAATGGGGTTTCTCAGTTTCTTAATGAAGCTTTGCAGGCATGAGCTCAGAAAAGTAGAATCCAATGAATTTCAACAACAACAATCTTTAAACTAACCAAAACTTGTTTCAGGAAGATAGAAATAAAAGCTTTAAGAGGGGTGAAGTATATAGTCTAGTTGCAAAAAGTTGAGGTAGTCAAACCAACTAGCAAAGTTGACAATTACATTTTGGTGTAAGCCGATGGTCAAAAATTAAGTGAGGGTTGCCATCATGAAGGCACGGCCTGAGCTTTGAGAAAAATATTCTATATTGGGTACCAATTGAGGTAAGGAACCACAATCACATCCTTTTTTGTTGAGTTAAATTAGTTTTACTTATAGTTGTTTTTCCTTTTTTGATGTTTTTCAGGTTTTCAATGAAATTGTTAGGTTTGTTCTAGACTTATTAGTAATTAGACTATTATAAATATTAATAAAGGGATTAGAAGGGTAGGGCATATTTTATGACAAAAACCTAGTCATTTAGGGCATTTGTGTAAGAGATCCATCATCACAAGTTTCTCCTAGTTGGCATAACCATCTATGCAAGGGACATGGATGAACACCCTATTATGAAAAGTTTATAGTTGATTATGTGAGTAAAAAATATGGAATAATGTAAAATCAACCTAGGTATCTTATGAGATAGGTTATAAACATTTAAGTTCTTGGTGGCTAACACTTTAGGTTAGTCAACTAGCATGGTGCTTGAGATAAGGGATCCATAAATGGTACAAAATGACATCCAAATAGAAACCTTAGATTACTTGAAAATTGTGTCGGTAGCTTGTTATAGGAGTGCAATCTTCTAGGCTAGGGTCCATGGCAAGCTACAACTTGTTGTAGTCAACTATCTTAATTAGAATGGGATATTCAAAATCATTTAAAGAATAGATGGATTCTATTCTTAATTAGTGATGAGGATTATAAAGGAATGTGAGATCCAAATCTTGTTTAAATAATCATTTAAAGAATTGATGGATCTTGGAGCTCGGCAAAGTCAAGCCAAAATATATGTTTCTTAATAATAAGGAATACGAAAGAATGCAAGATCCAAATCTATACATAATCCACTCATGCATAATTTGATGAAAAATATAACATGAAATACTTAGGAATTGACAAATACTTAATCGCAAAATTCCTGAAATTCATGGTAGTCAAGGGCATGTCATGAATAGGCCCATAAGTTTCCATTGTTGTTATGTAAGTTGGCTAAAATTGAAATGGGACTTCCTAAGAAGTTTTGGATCATGTAGATCTTAGATAAATGTTTGAAATTTTGGGAATATTTTGGAATGTCCCTTAAACATTAGAAAGAAAGGATTTCTTTGGATGATTTGATGGTGGCATAGCCATAGGAGAACAAGATATAACATCTTGTGATGACTATTAAAGTCTCAACTAAGGCCGATGAATAACCTTGAAAGGCAAGGAAAATAAGAGAACAAAAAAGAAAAATAAATGTTAAGGTTAATGTTTAGAAAAAGTCTAGGATGAACCTATTAATACTATAAAAAAGTTGGGCATTAGAAGAAGGATTGTCCTTTTCTAATGGCCCAACAAAAATCTACAAAGGTTAACCCTTAAATAAATTTTATAACTAAGAGGGGTGGGTGTAGTGACAGGTACATTTTAGTGAATTCTAAACTATACATTACTAGTTAGCCTAATAAGTGGCTCATTGGTACTAGAACAAATGTACATATTTGTGTTAAGAGTACATTACTTTTTTCACCATATTAGGCATCTTCTTGGTATTTGGGTATGGAGAAGTTAAGTTGAGGTTCTCAACTAAATGTGTTTAGACATTGCACATGATCACACATATGCTAGAAAATAAAAAAGAACATTCAGTTTAGTCCTTTGCTTGCAAGTTGGATTTGAATTAAATTTTTAATGTAACAAAGTATTATTTTGAGACATGAATTTTTTTATGAGAAAGGATATTTAGCTCTTTATTATCTGCTTTTTATAATTAGGCGTGACACTATTAGTTCTATTGATGTTATTATTAACTTTGGTTCTTATTCTTTTGTTATTTCTAGTGTTGAATCCACTAATTTATGGTATGGTCGAGTAGGTTTTGTGTAATTCAATTATGAAGCAAATGTTAATATTAAACATGATACTTATTCACACCATAGAAAAATATAAACAATGCAAAGTTTATATACAGCCAATGCAACTTAGGAAGCCCTTTTCATTGTACAATTAGCCAGGGACAATGGGAATCTCGAGTTAATGAACATAATTTTTGTGAATTTGATGGTGTGATGACTAGATACGATAGGAGACACTTTGTCACCGTAGGAGATACTTTGTCACCTTCATAAATGGCAGCAACGAAAAGTACAATATCTAGCTATTTTCATAAAGCTAAGGATGAAGCTATAGAAAAATTTGTTATCTCTAACAAAGAAGTAGAGACATAGATTAGTAAAAATCTTAAGTGGTTATGGTCAGTTGGGGTGGTTACTATACGTCAAACCTATCTGATGAATAATGCAAGTTCTTCAACATAGTTCATGATGTCAAGACACCTTACCACAATTTAATGGGATAATGGAATAGAAAATTAGAACCTAAGGGATATGGTTAACACATTCCCTTGCAGTTTGGGATTACCTTCTTACATGTCATGAAAGCTTTGCAATGTGACTTTTGATTTTTTGAATAGAGTTCCCCTATAGGATATTTGTATGAATAATGGTGAAGTAGGAAGCCAAGTCTAAAATATATATCTTAAAGTGTTGGGCCACTGACCCAAGGTATTAGTTCTATAACATTAGAGAAAGAAGCTTAGCCTTAAAACAATTGACACAATCTTATTAGGTTATGTGGAAAATGGCTATGCCTATAGATTTATAGTAATTAGGTATAAGATCCCAAGTAGAGATGAAAAGACAACAATTAAGCTCTATACTACCTTATTTGAGTATGTCTTCTCAAGAAGATTGGTTTCCCTCAAAATCCAACCACTGATGTAATCATCACGTTTGGTTCTATAACATGACAACTGGAGAAGATGTCAAATACCGAGAGAGCTCGTAAAGGATATTGAGTCTAAATGGAGCGAGAGACCAAAGATCATTGTGGATTTAGAAATGGCATTATCACTTAATAAATCAAGGATGATCCACATATGGTATGCAATGGCTTCATTTGAGTCAAACCATTAGAAATAAGCCATAAAATGTGAAGTGAAATCAATCATTTCCAATTGTGCATGGGATTTGGTTTGTCTACCTATAGGGTGCTCTATAATTGGGTGTAAATAGGTGTTTAAGAGGACATTGTGGCTTGAAAGATTAATTAATTGGAAAGCATAAAGCCACAATTGTCGTTGTGGGTTTTACGGAAAAGGAGGATATAGTCTGTTTCATTACCTATTTTCCTATTACTATGATGATTGTGATTAGGATGCCTATAACGTTTGTATCCATTTATGACTTACTTATCTACTAAATGAATGTGAAGACTACCTTCATACATGGATTATCATGAGACATTCATAGCACTGGGTAATAAGAAAAATATTTTCAAGCTTATGAAATCACTTTATTGATTGAAGCAATGATTGCATGAGAAGCTTGATATGACTACTTACTCTTATTACTTTATTGTAACTCTATCATGCTATGCCTATGAGTTGATAATATATATATATCTCATTATTTGAATTAAACATAAGAATATAGAATGAAACTAATGACTTTTTGAGTAATATGTTTAATATGAAGGACATGCAAGTTGTCATATTTCTTTTTTACCAAAATATGCGGGAGTTAATCTTATTCATCTCCCACTCCCTAGAGACATTAAAAAAGAGGCAGGGGGACCAGACCAAGACCTACCAATTATACTAAAAAGTGGACCACAACTCGGGACCTAGTAGAAGAGAATAGCAGCAAAAGGTGAACAAGTCATATGATATATGGACATTGGATCCTATCCAGCCTGATCAATCCTTGAACTCTCGGGGAGAGCAAAGAGGAAGAGTGAAAAATCCTCCATCCATCTCCACCAAGCCCAGCAATACAGCGAGCAAGAGCATTAGCCACAGGATGTATAGAGGATAGAGAACCAATCCTCCCATTATAGGTTTGAATTCAGTTGAACATGCGTGATGGCAGCACCATCATCTTCTATATCAAGCTCAATTTGGCTATGCTCTAAAGTTAAATTCACCTAATTAATATATAAAAGGGTATAATTCAATCCTAGCTGAATAAAGAGGAATTAATACATAAGGGGTTAATTTTGCCATTTTAACTGACAAATTTAATTGCAGAATCACTTAAGGATATTTTAACAGACAAATTCTTGCATGTCACGCTGGAGCTTCCGTCGAAGCCGCACCATCTTCTCCAACTCCGGCCACCTTCCACGTCCTCATCACCGAACCGATCACCGATCATCCACCACTGTCGAGTCGGCAACCTCTCCGCGACCGCCTCCCTCAGCTAGCCTCATACGACGATCAAAGATGAAGGTTGACAGTGATTCGATGAGCCCCACCGACTTTGAAGAGGCTCAAAGGACCTTTTCACAAGAAAAGGACCCAACTGCAATGGTTCCTAAGGGCTGAATCATGAGGATCCAGGGACCTAATCGTAGATCAAGGATTGATTTGCAATTCTAATTCATGATTTGTGTCTAAAGTTTTCTTTTGCATAATATCTTGTCCAACAATCTTGTTATTGCTCATTTGTGCCTAATTAGATGAACACTAGATTGTTATTTTGATTATTAACTTTTATTGAGCATTAAACAAGCACCTAGTTTATTTTAGCACTCAATATAATCATCTTATTCCGTAATTTAGAGTGCTATTGTGAACTTGTTTGATTTTTCATGATCTCATCCATATTACAAGTTTACTTAAGTCATCTGTAAATAATCAAATAGTTGTATTTGCGCCTTTAATTTCTCCAGAGATGACCTTGGATTACTCTCATAATTCGAGAATTACAAATTTAAGTGTTAACTCTACTTTAATCAACTATACTACGACATGCATTTTTTGAAATACTATCGAAGTGTGTTAATAGTGAGCTTGGCAAACCATGGTGTAGGAACCTTCCCCTTCCACCAATAGTATAATAACACGGAGTTTGATTCAACCAGAAATGTCAAAGAAGACACTGCCGAAAAGGATAGAACATGCAGAATAATTCTCAACAAACTAGATTCATCATTACTCACAGAAAATCCATTAACTACCCCAAAACAGTCACCATTACAGTTAGGAATCACCCAACCTCCAAATTAGGTAGAGTTAGACTCAGAGTAAGCAGCAATGTTAACATTAAAACCTTGGGAGGGGAAAACCTAGCTTAAAGCTAATCTATTTAAGATGCTGAGAAAGACCAATTACTCAAATCAAAATTTTTCCAGTTATGCTTCAAGTGAAAATGAATCTTCTAAAGAGATAAATGATTATGAATGATACGATTCCTGCACCCCTAAACATTAAACCAAATGAAACAGATCAAACCTTTAATTATTTTTCATCTATAAGAGCAAGAAGGGAAGGTCATAATCTCAGAGCATGAGTCAGGATCGATAAGAGGTAGATGATTCTTACCAAAAACCCACTTGGAGATTAGTTGAACAAGCTTGCTGGAGAAGAATAGGTGGGAAAAGGATTTCGAGGATGGAGTGGAGCGGCAACACATCCATTTAGAGGGCAAGGGGATCTCGAGTTTGGAAATACTATAATCAGTAGGGAGTTTCCCCCACAAAACCCTCCAAGTACAAAGAGCGATATGCAAGGGAAGATTTAGGTACCATAAATCTTTGATAACATGGTTAATTACAACTCTGTTAAATTGACAATCATAAGTCAAGACAACTAAGAACTTTTCAGAAGCATTGGGAGTCTAGATTAGAAGATATTTCTGATCATCAAGATTTATATTTTCTATCTTTAAGTGGATATGGTCCAAAATTGTAGTGAGCACTGTAGTAGAAAATGGGGTCTGCAGAGCAGTCCTGACAAGAGTAGGAATCAAATAGAAATCATGAGGAAGAAAATCTCTCAACGAAGAGTTTCCTACCTAGAGGTCCACCCAAAAATCTATATTGCCCTCAAGCACCTCCCAACGAATGAATGGCCTCATAGACATGAAGGCCTCCCACATCAATCTAAGCCTAGCTAGAAGAGTAGAGTGGAGGCGAGAACTGTAGAGGCCTTTAGCAAGGATATATATTGTAAAGGGAGTCATAAAAAATTACATCCCAATCTCTTTTCATTCGTAGAGCTTTAATGAAAAGGGATAAGTAACGAATTCCCAAACCTCCAAATTTCCTAGGCTTTGAAAGCTGCTTGCATGTAATCCAATGGTGCTAGTGGTCAACATCGAAGGATCCCCAAAAAAAGTGGGCAAATAAAGACTTCAGCTTACAAAAGACAGCCTTTAGGACCTCGTGGACAAAAAGAATGTGAATGGGAACAGATGTTAGGACATGTTTAATCAACAATAGTCTCGTAGCCATAGACAAATACTAGCTTTCCAGGCAGAGAGTTTGGATCGAATTTTGTCTAGAATAGTGTTGAAGTAAGAAACCTTAAATGGTCCAGGGAATATAGCTAGGGCACTCTAGATAAGTGAACGAGAATGAGCCCAACTGATAACCAGTAATCTCCAAAAGCCTGCTAAGCCTACCAAGCGGGAAGCTTTTCCCCACAAAGCAGGAACTCTTGAGAGTACTAACTTTGTGGTTGAACACCGACTCAAATTCCTTGATGAATTGAGATAGGTTCCTAATAGAATTTAGATTCCCATTTATGAGCACAATAATATCGTCGACATAAAGCAATGCAATGGGAGCATGCACCCCATGCTTAGTAGAATAGGAAGCAATTTTTCCATGGGCTGCTAAATCCTTAAACTGTCTAATGAATGACTCCATGAAAATATCGAAAAGGAATTGAGATAGGGGGTCACTTTGACGAAGACCATGCGAAACACCAAAGAACAAAGAAGTGACCCCATCAATCAAGATGGAAGAACCAACATATTCCACACATGCTCTGATGAGGTCAATAAAATCTAACGAGAATCCAAATTTATAAAGAATTTTGTAGAGAGAATTCCACTTGACATGCAAGTAGCTGTCATTTGAAGGGATAGGCATTTCTTTGGTACACTATGATGAGAAAGTCCTTGAAAGATTTAATTATTGGAACTTTAGGTTTGTATGCAGTTGTTATGATTCTTCTAAATCACTATACAAGAACAAAAGCAGAGTACTAATAATACAACTTAATGTACTCATGGATCATAGCCAACTTGCTATAGCTTGCAAACTACATTAGAATAGATATTTCTTTCATGATTACCACGTTCCAATTGTACGAACTATACTTGTTGGTAGGACTTGAACCAAGTATTAACGTGTGTATAGGTATTATTCTTTTTAGAATGCATTATGCCAGATATCCTTCAATTTTAGGAGGATATATGTAATGATCCGTTACACTTTTAGCCATTTAAGACTTCTGGAGTTTTAGTTAGATGTCTGCCCAGACGTCTGGACCCGTTCTCGGATGTTTGAAAGTGGAATTTTTGTATTGTGCTTTGCGCTTTGCGCTCTGCATGCGGGCGATGCACAGAGACCATTCATCTCTCTCTCTCTCTTCTTGATCTCCCCCCAAACCCTAAACCCCACACCCTCCTATATAAATCCCTCCCTTCCCCTCTCCTCTCCTCCTCACACCCCAGTCAGCACCACCTTCGGATCTCCAGTGAGGTGAGTGGAGGGCGAGCGAGGGAGAGTGAGAGGGAGGAAGGAGGATAGCGTGGGAGGAGGAGGCCCAAGGTCGGTGGACCTTCAGTGGAGCTTCGGTGGAAGCTCGACGAAGCTCTGGTGGAGGCTTGAAGGGACTCAGAGGGGCTTGGGGAGGCGGCTTCCGACCCTCTGCAGCCGTGGGAGGGACTGCGGAAGCTCCTGCGGGTGAGCACTCGAAGGAGATAGCTCGCGGGAGAGGTTCTGATACTGGAATTTTTCCAGTATCAGACGTCTGGAGAGTTGACCAGGCGACCATGGCGGCAGCTGGGCGTCCGGGTCTGGGGCCGGACGTCTGAAAGCACGCGTAGCGCTGAGGTACGTGCTTTTGCACGGTTACGACCATGCAGGCCTCACTGCAAAAGATTTGTCCAACTTGATTTGGACTTGCGGATTTCGTACGCAAGTAAAGGTCCTTGGGAAGGTGCGTAGGATGCTTTTCCATGTGTTTTTGGACATCTGATCACATCACCAAACGTACGGAGGTGCTTCCAGACGATCGGAGACATTGTCCGATGCTTGGAACTATCTTTAGACAATTGTAGAGAAGGTCTGGATGTCTGAGGATATCGCAAGAGACACAAGGTAAGATCTGACGCCTTTTAAGACGTCTGGGATTATTCCCAGACGTCTAATTTTGAACAGTAGGCACTTTTTGACTTGTTTAGGGTTCGATTGGGGTTCGTTTTACGCAAACGAAATACCTGCACTTTCCTCTCGAGTTCCTCTACGTACTAAGTCTGTTATACACTGTTCTGAACTCTCCTTTTGTGATGTATTTCCTGGTATAGGGTTTCAGCCTACTACATGTTTGGGGCTCGCAGAGACACCCGAGTCTGCGATTCAAGCCCCCATTACTCCCGTGTTTCCTGGTAGATTGCTTTAATTCAATTATTAATATTTAAATAAGAATGTGCTTATGGAAATAGCTGAATGGAACCCTAGGATGTGGAATGAACCCTAGGGTAGAGAAATGAATGAGCCTGTTTGTACTGTATGATTTACTTGCATGAGTGATTAAGAGAAATTTCTAGCAAATACCTATATTATAATTAAGAGTTGCCTATTAAAATATGAGCTTCCTGTATGTAATGAATGATTACTTGTGAAATCACCAAATGTATGTTATTGAGAATTGAGTTATGAAAACATGAGCTGCCTGAATATAGATGAGAAATGAATTATGAAAGATGAGATCTGGATCTGGATGAATGAGGTGAACATGAGCACAAATCCTACGGGGAATTAGGAGTAGAACTCCAATAGATAGATAGAAATCTGGAACGTAGACGAGAAGTATGCTGGCCCTTGAGTACGTGGTACCAAGGAGAGCAGCTATCCCCTTTTTGTGTAGAGTAGAGCTAGCCTCTCTTGGGTTAAGACTCGGGGTTAGGATTGGACACTCTACACTGACTCCTGTTGGCCCTAGTGTACGTGGTACCGAAGCGAGCTACTAGTGTAGGAAGGGAGCTAGCCACCCCATGGGGCTCGAGGTTCAGCTGGCCACCTTACACCGACTTGTTAGGCCCTCTGGGCAAATCGGGGTAGTCTGACAAGGGTGCGCGAACTGTGGAGGGGCGAGACCCTTGTTTGGTTCTGAGGAGTGAGACCCCTATTCTGAGAGGGCAAGGCCTTATTCTATTCTGTGCTGTACTTTGAGCGTACCCGCTAGCAGAAACGACGGACCGCTTGTCAGTGCAGGGTAGCTACCCGTACACTTATCACGCGTGCCGTTGTTACGACCCGGTTCCCGAATCCCTACAGGATCCGAGATCGGACCGACTCGACTGATTCCAAGACCTAGTCGTCCAACGAGAAATAACCAAAAAGCAGTAAAGTTAACAACATTCACTATGCTATGTAACTAACAGTAAAAGAGTACAACAGTAAAGAAAGTAAAGGCTACTACAGTACATGCCACCACCACAATAGTAGAACAGTAACAAGTTACAGGAACATAAAGGTACAGAAAAGTAAAGGTACAGAATGTAAAGTACAGGAGTTTGAACTCACTACTACAAAAGGTACTACAAAAAGAAGCTACTGGGCTCTACTGGGTCCAGCACCCTCTGCAACCATAGACTCGGGCTGCTCAACACCTGGGCCTGAAAAGGGTTATGAGTACACAACGTCAGCGAACGCTGAGTAGAGTGGCAACCAACTAACTAAAGTAGTAAAAGTGGACAAGTAGATATTGTTTCTCAATTTCTTTCTTTAACTAATTATTCTTTTTCACCACTTGGTTTATTTATTAGATCTCTTTCTTGATCTCGAATGTTCCTCGTGGGAACGATCTTGATTGCAGTCTTTCCCGAAGAGTAGAAGTAGCACGTGGTGCTCTCCTGGTCGGGAGAGTCCCCCGTGGTGGTCCTACACCTAGTCAACCACCCCAAGGTCACGGACAAACATAACGGTAACTATGGCATGCCCGATAAATGCACAGGTAGCTACCCCATACTGGCACGTGATTAGTCATTTCCGCTAACGGGTGCGCCCAAAGTACAGCACGGAACAGTATAGGGCATAGCCCTCTCAGTAACAGGGGTCTATCCCTTAAGAACCAAACAGGGGTCTCGCCCCTCCACAGTCCGCGCACCCTCGCTTGACTACCCTGGTTTGCCCAGTGGGCCTAAGAGGTCGGTGTAGGGTGGCTAGCTGAACTCCGGGTCCCGTGGGGTGGCTAGCTCTCTCCCTACACTAGTAGCTCTCCCCAGTATAGTGTACACGAGGGCCAAGAAGTCGATGCAGAGTGGCCAATCCTAACCCCGGGTCCCAACCCAAGGGCGATTAGCTCCGCTCTACACTAAACAGGGGACAGTTGCTCTCCTTGGTACTACGTACTCAAGGGCCAGCACACTTCCCCACTTGCATTCCCAGATCCATTCCATTCATTTCCAGGAGCACTACTCCTAATTCCCCGTAGGGTTCATTCTCACATTTCTTATGCCATTATATACCAGGTTTCATTATTCACATTTCCATTCTCAGGTTATATACATGCAATTCATATTTCTATCATTCACATTTCCATTCTCAGGCTATACACATGCAGCTCGTATTTCTATTATTCACATTTCCATTCTCAGAGTATACACATGCAACTTGTATTATATCATTTAACGTATACAACATGAAGGTTACATGCAACGGCTAACTAGCACAGGTAATTCATAATTCACAGGCAACTTTGGTTCATTTATAGGCAGTTGTTTAACATTTCTGTCTACTCATTCATGACTGCAATTCAATCACACATATAGACATTTCAAGTACTTCTTGTCCTAGGATTCATGCCATATCCTAGGTTATAATCATTCATTCCATGCATGCATTTATGTTTATAGTTAAATTAGGGGAAGCCACTCTACCAGTCAACCTAGGAGGATTGGGGGCTCGAACGGTAGGCTCACGTGCCTTAGCAAGCCACGAACCCACAACGGAACGAAGTCCTATAATAAGGAACAATCAGAACAGTATAGAAAGCCTTCTAACAAGTAGAGGAACTCACAAGGGAAACATCGGTATCTTATTTGCGTAAAACAGACCTCACACGGACCCTAAACGGGTCAAAAATAGGTGATGAGAACCTCATCATGAGCCATAACTAGCTCATTTTGACCTAATACAAAGGATAAAAGCTCCTACATAACTCAAGGAAAGGCTTAACTCAGAGAATTCTGAGTTTAGGGAGAAAACAAGTCATAAGGGGTAAAAATGCAATTTTACCAGTATAATCTGCATACAGGGTAATTCAGGGTCCAAACATAGGTCAAACAAACCAAATAAGAAGGAAAGTGGGATGATCTGACAAGGGCTACAGTAATTCCAAGGAACTAAATGATAATCTGTAACCTTAAAACAAACCCACTTCAATTCACGAGGTTCGAGGCAAAGTAAAAATAGAATAAACCCTCTAAAATTCATATAAAAATAATCTCTAGGGTTTAGAACCTTCAATTTGGCCTTCAGAACCCATTTTTGACCTACATTGAGAACCATGCCCAATTAATAACTTAATTTAGGTTTTTGCATAAATTGATCGGTCAAACAAGGTTTAATCTGGAAATAAAATTCACCATCATAATCCTTAGGTCCCAATTAGTCATGTATAAAAACTTGAGCCTAAGAGGAAACCTTCTTGACCAACTTTACACTTAGGTCCTCATTCATTTACTTTTTGGCCCTCAACTTTTGAACCCTCACATTTCTGCCCCTAACTCTCCTTCGTTCTTTGCATCCAGGTCCCTCCTGCCAAAACCTAACCAGCACCATGCTCCGGCGACCTTGCGCGGAGCATGGCGCCGCGCAGGGTAAGGGGGAGGGTCTGGCGAGACAACCGGGGGTGCCCTACGTCGTCAGCCGTCGCAGGAACACCCCCCTGGTCGCTGCAACCCACCATACTGGCCGTGTGAACGCACGGACGGTATGGGTCTCCATCTCCGGCGTCCTCCGGCGAGGGAGACACGTCGTCTCCTTCCGCCTTCCTCTCTGATTCGGCCCCTATAAATACCCCCGTCGCTCCACCGTTCTTCCCAGCTCGGATCTGACGGAGAAACCCCCCAACTTTCCTCTCTTCTCACTCCGGCAGACGCCCACCAGCTCCGGCGGTTCCTCCTCCTCCTCCTCTTCGCTCTGCCGCAATACCAGCAGCAGAGACTTCTTCCCCTGCTCTTCCCACGTCGCGCAATACCGGCGCGCGCTGCCTCTGCCCCGTCGTCACCGCCGCCCCTTCCCCTGGGCAGCTTCTTCTCCGGCGACAGTCGATACGACTGTCGCCTGCTCCGGCCCCTCCTCGTCCTGCTAAGTAGGTAGAACTCCTCCTCTTCCTCCCCTCTTCCTTTTCCTCACTTTACATCTTTACTGTTACCCCGATCCGACCAATCGCCCTCACCTTCTCCACCTCCGGCCCCTGCTCCGGCGACCCGCTCCCATCACTCCAGCAACCCACACGGCTCGCCGACCACCGCGGAACCTCCGCCTCCTCACCCTGATCAACCTCTGCCCTTCCACTTCCCCCAAATCACCCTCTGCAACTCCACCGAACAAACCCACCTCCTAACCTGCAGTTTGACCTAGGGTGGCCCTTAGGCTCCGCCCCGCCGCCTGCACACCCCCTGACCACCTTCGCCGTGCCACGGTGAAGGTCCTCCGCGTTTCTGATTGGGCCGAGAGGCCGTTTCTCTGTGGGCAGGTACCTGCGCTCGCCGCCGCCATTGTTGAAGCGAAGCAGCTTCTTTACCTGCTGCCCCAGGTGCGCCACGCCCAGGTCGCGCTCCCAGGCTGCGCGAGGTGTCTTCGCAAAGCGTCAGGCTGCAGTTGAGGCGAAGCCCTCGCGCGAAGCCCTCGTGCGAAGCCTCGACCGCCGCTGCCTCCTCCGCGCAGGCGTTAAATTGGGGTGGGACATTTAGTCCCACCTCGGAAGGCTCTGAAGGAGCGCAGCGGTATAAAGTGGAAAAGTGCTGGAGGCTTATCGCCTCAGCACACGGGGTGAGGTCCCCTTCACCCGCCCGGTTACCCGGTCTCGTCCGCGCTCACGCCTCGCGGACCTGGCCCGACCCGACTAAACCCGACCTGCACTCCTCGCCCACCACGCACGCCGGTGGGCCTGGACCCGGGCGTGACCCGTACCCGGCTACCCGGTAGCTCTGGGAGAGCTTTCCTAAGAGCGGATTCTGTGAGAGAGAGACGCGGGGGAGGGTAGAGTTAGGTTTTGCCCCTCTGATCAAGCTGTGTAAGTGTGCAGGCACAGGTGAAGAAGAACCGTGGAAGAAGACGAAGGCTGAAGGAAGGAGGAGCACCGAGCGGCACTGTAGCAGCGGCGGTTTAAGTCGTCTGATTGGAAAATCAGACGACGTCCTGAAGGCAAAGAAGGAGAAGGAAGGCGAGGCAGAGGAGAACACAGAACATGAGAAGAAGATCTGACGAAAGGAAAAGAAGAAAGAAAGAAGAAGAAGAAGAACAGGACCGCTCTGCAGAAGAAAAAGGAAGAGACGAGCAGAAACAGCTGAAAGAAGAAGAAGAACAAAGGAAGAGAGCAGAAGATCTGAGAAGGAAGAAGAGGAGAGGATAAGCAAAGAGAAAAGAAGAGAAGCTAACAAATTCTCTTTCTCTCTTTCTTTATTTTTGTAATATTTTTTTGAATTTGTATCTCTAGAATACAACTTGCTCCCTGAGTTCGACCTCGGGAACTCTTTTATTTCCAAGTAACAAATTATATTAAACTGGTAATCACTTCTCTATACTATACTACGACGAAATAATAGAACTATAGAGGAAGGTCGTCACCAGTTTTTGGCACCGTTGCCGGGGAGCAACGGCTATTCTAGAGGTAAAGATTCCTGTTTCTTTTTAGTTTCTGATAATCTCCTCTCTTTTGTGCAGCTACAGGAAATCAAGAAGACAAGCAACCGCACGACAACCACTCCGAGGACAGGTAATTTTTTTTTTCCTCTTGCTATTAACCCCTAAATTCTAAAGAAAAGAAAAGAACAAGCAATATAGGGCTAACCTGTCTTCCATACTTAGTAAACCATAAAAGTTGCATGTTTTCAACCCATTATTCCTGCACACAATTTTTTTTTTAAGTAATTAAGGGCTAACACATTCTTGCTTGAGCCCTAATTACCCAACAAAGAGCTAACTGGACCAAGTAGAGCCAACCTAGGATCCAACACTAGGGATTTAGAGACACACTCTTTAAGCAAGAATTGAGAAAACCAAATGAAGTGTGCCCAAGCCCTTGTCTGAAAACACTTATTCAGAGAAACCCTAAACAATTGGCTCTCTAAACACTTGAACCCAAAAAGAAAGGACCCAAAAGCTCTCAAAGGAACAAGAGGTAAAGTTGACCCCTTGGGTCAACCAACCTTAAAATTAGGTCACTTTCTCATTCAAAATACCTAAGAGTTCAAGTGTAACTTTAAGCACCCTGATCTTAAACTAAAATTGGTAGACTTAAGAGGTCAAGATCCCCATTCTGGTTTACCTGGAACCGCAGTGACAAGAGAGGTCGGGTGGAGGAAACCTTGTAACCCGTGGGGACACTCTACTGTGTAGGGGTCTTTGCGGGACTCTCCCTCTCTGGCTGCCCAGGTAATTCTCAGGTGGACGATCTTTCTGATCAAGGGGTCCATCTGCCCCGAACCTCTATAGTCACCCAACATTTTTTGGGTGTCTTGATTGGGTCCAGCACCTGCTTATCTCATCCAGTCCTTCAGTATCTTGCAGGAGGTCCTTGAAACCTCCTATAGAAATTCACTCTCCCCGAGGCTAAGCCTCGGCTCCCTTGTTTTTGCAGAAATCATTCGCATAGCCCCTCTTTCCTCTGATTCTGAACAAAGTCCCCTTCTTCCATTAATTCAAACTTCTGATTCTATATCCTGATTCCACCACCTGATTCAAAGATGCAGCCTAATTACCTAGCAAGACTACCATCTAAAAAACCTGAATATCTGAGATCCATGAAAGATAAGATGATTGAGGATGCCCTTGAATTCTATGAAATCAAATATAAACCCTCAACACCAATAGAGAACATTCAGGTTGATGTCCCAACAACCACAGCTTTCATCATAAACTGTGCCCAAATTCTATTGACTGAAATTTCAAAAGGATCAACCCGAGATATGCTCATGACAGGATACATTGAGATAGAAAAATTACACCAATCTGAATACCTTCAATGCTTGACAAATCCTGTACTTTGGGAACAACACCAAGATGCCCTTATAAAACGGGTAGAAATGATGAAATCAGTAGAACAAATTATCAACCAGAAATACCCGTATATACCAGAAATAGAGGATGAACCATCTTGGAACAGTATTAAGGAACAATCCAGTTTCCCAGATCTCGGGATTGAGGCACAAAGTGGTTGTAAAATCCCAACCCAGATAGAAGACAATGTTGAAATAGGTTGGGATATTGCAGGAGAACACAATGATAAGCCAAACTTAGACCATGAATTGCCAAGCCTAGAATTCCAAAACTCCTGCAATTATGAGATCAGAAATGAACCTTTTGAGGGTATAAATTCCGCCCCTTATTCTGATAAGGTAGCCCTCAAAGGTTATTCAGACTTAGGTTCTAATAATTCTATCCACATCCTAAGCCTAGAACCTAGATCTGAAACTTATTGGGAAGATTATGAGGCCCCTTATGAGAAAGATCAAATTTTTACAGAGTATGATTCCGGGCCTCTATTTGATGAATATCCCTCTCCAACATCCTCAGCAAATCTGATCGATTTTTCAGAAAACATGCCAATTTATGATACAGAAACTGAGGAGTTGGATGAGCAAGGTTTTAATGAGGTCTATCCTACCAGCTTGGAACTTGAGCCTAGACAGAATACCTTTTCGAGCCCAGAATTGACATATAGGCTAGACCCCAATCAGGCTGCTGATTCCACATCTGATGCTTTTTGCTGTGGTGGAATTCATGATCATGAATCTCATTTTCGCCAACTCTCCGACAATTTCAAATCTGACTATAATTGCGGAGAGATTCCCCTTCCTGAACACGCCAGGCCCATCTACGACCTCAGTTCACATGACTCTGACTCCGACTCTGAGGTCCTGATTCCCAAGATCACTGATAACACAGAATCATTCCTTTTCGATCCTCAGAAACCAAAAATAGAAAATGCCAAGAGTGATTGCAACCCAGAATTCAAATCTTTTCTCAATTCAGATTTCTTTCATCCTACAGACACTCTTCAGGCATTTGATAGTTACCCAGAGGACTCTTTACAGAAAATCACCTGTCATTCGTTTCTAGAAGAGCCCTCATACACAATGGCCACCTCATCCGCACACACAGAACGGATCAAAACCTCTTCCAAACCCCGACCCGCAACTGGACTCAATTTCTATTCAGATTCACCTCTCACCGAGCCGATTGCATTTCCAACTCGGGTTCTGAACACTGATCAGACTACATACCACGCCCCATCATTCTCTGATCACCCCTGTAGGGTTTCTGCGTCATTCATTGATTATTCTACGGATCCCTACTCTGACCAGGCTGATTCGACTCAGCCAAACCCTGCGTTTACACTTCCACATCCATCTGAGCTTCATAGTATATGGTGGGTTCCACACCTTTTCATCCACATCTATCAACCCACCAGATTGATTGGGTTTGGGCTGCATCATCAGCCTGTTGATCTGAACAAGCACCTGGTTGGACCAACCAGGCTCTTAATCAAGGTGCTTGTCTTACAAAACTCTGCTGATTTGACCATCCCATCTCCATCGCATTTCCCGCTTGGCTGAAGGCATCAAATTTAGCGCTCAACGGGAGGCAGCCCGTCATTCTCTTTGAAAACCTGAAACTTGTTCTGACACCTTTTTGCACTTAAAGCTCACACTTTAGGACAGCCGACTCCACCTCAGGTGCTTGCATCTGAGATTAGAAATCGTCCGCAACAGTCACCCCGACCCATTTACTCATCAAAACATCTGTCCTAACGTATGAACTAAGTTGAATACAAACCCCCTAGGTTACAATGAGGACATTGCAAATCTTAGGCATGGGGGGGTATGAAAGTGCAAAACTTATAAGAAAAGGTTTCAAACAAAAAATTCACATATGCCAAAAATACCATAAAAATTAAAAATTTTCGAAAAAGAATAAGAGAAAAAAAAAAGGACAAGGAAATTTTGTGAAGGAGAAGGAAATTTTGTGAAGGAGGAGAAAAGAAACAAAATGAAAAAGGAGCACAAAATTATGAGAAAAGGTGATAGTCATTAGTAAGGAACTAAGGAATTAACCTAAGTTCTAGACCGCATTCAAGAAAATAACTGAAAAGTGCACAATGAGATTAGTAAGAACGCAAACCTTAGGCATTCTTGAATAGACTCTTAGTACCCATTAAGATCCAGACAATCCTCAAGAGGTTGAGGAAAATGAAAAGCTGAAGTATTAGGTAAAAGGCTTAGGGAGTATTTGGCCTCATTAACTAATTTTTGGTTTACGGGACTTAGTAACCTAAGCACCCTAACCTCACACACAGCCTGGTTCAGTAAGCGTAAAAATCAAAATCACGCAGAAGCGTCGCAAAATTCTGAAAAGTACACCTAGAGAAGGAGCGGCCGATCAACACAAGTTGATTTGGACGAGTTCCCAGCGCGGAGAGGCGGGAAATCCCCTCAAAGATGCGTAACAAAATATCATCTCCTCGGTGCTTGTCTCTTAGGATATTCACATATCCTACTGGGGGCATGTAAGCACTCTGCTGGTTCAGATTCCATGGATGGCATTATCTCGAAGTGTCAATTGCCAGGGTCTAGATTCGGCCACGGAACACCATGGATGGGATTATCTCGAAATCTCAATAGCCAGGGTTCCGGGGGTTGCCATGGGCGGTGCTATCTCGAAGCATCGATCGCCAGGAACCCTTGAGGATTGATGATGGGAGCAATGAATCTGATACAGACAGTGTTGAAAAGCCAATCCTAGGCAAGAACTAAAAAGAAAAAGAGAAAGAAAACTCTCCAAACAGAAAAATTTTCTATCTCTCTCTCTTACAAAATGCACTGCGAACTGAGCCAGGGCTAAAATCATTTCAAGCACGGGTGCTTTAACCACAAAGTCCAATAAACCTTAGGTTAGTTCTTGTGGGCCTTAAAAACCTTTGCTAAGGACTGAGGCTGAGGCTAGACAGATTTGGATCTTGATTGGTACTAGAGTACCTTTTAGGCCTATGGTCAGCATTCTAACCTAATCTAGGTTTAAATGAAAAAGCACTTATCTGAAGCTATTAAGAACTTCATGGTCTAGAACAAGGGTTGAAACCTTAAGTTTTTGCTAAGGGACTAGCAAAAGCTAGGCATGGGGGTATGATGAGAACCTCATCATGAGCCATAACTAGCTCATTTTGACCTAATACAAAGGATAAAAGCTCCTACATAACTCAAGGAAAGGCTTAACTCAGAGAATTCTGAGTTTAGGGAGAAAACAAGTCATAAGGGGTAAAAATGCAATTTTACCAGTATAATCTGCATACATGGTAATTCAGGGTCCAAACATAGGTCAAACAAACCAAATAAGAAGGAAAGTGGGATGATCTGACAAGGGCTACAGCAATTCCAAGGAACTAAATGATAATCTGTAACCTTAAAACAAACCCACTTCAATTCACGAGGTTCGAGGCAAAGTAAAAATAGAATAAACCCTCTAAAATTCATATAAAAATAATCTCTAGGGTTTAGAACCTTCAATTGGCCTTCAGAACCCATTTTTGACCTACATTGAGAACCATGCCCAATTAATAACTTAATTTGGGTTTTTGCATAAATTGACCGGTCAAACAAGGTTTAATCTGGAAATAAAATTCACCATCATAATCCTTAGGTCCCAATTAGTCATGTATAAAAACTTGAGCCTAAGAGGAAACCTTCTTGACCAACTTTACACTTAGGTCCTCATTCATTTACTTTTTGGCCCTCAACTTTTGAACCCTCACATTTATGCCCCTAACTCTCCTTCGTTCTTTGCATCCAGGTCCCTCCTGCCAAAACCTGACCAGCACCATGCTCCGGCGACCTTGCGCGGAGCATGGCGCCGCGCAGGGTAAGGGGGAGGGTCTGGCGAGACAACCGGGGGTGCCCTGCGTCGTCAGCCGTCGCAGGAACACCCCCCTGGTCGCTGCAACCCACCATACCGGCCGTGTGAACGCACGGACGGTATGGGTCTCCATCTCCGGCGTCCTCCGGCGAGGGAGACACGTCGTCTCCTTCCGCCTTCCTCTCTGATTCGGCCCCTATAAATACCCCCGTCGCTCCACCGTTCTTCCCAACTCGGATCTGACGGAGAAACCCCCCAACTTTCCTCTCTTCTCACTCCGGCAGACGCCCACCAGCTCCGGCGGTTCCTCCTCCTCCTCCTCTTCGCTCTGCCGCAATACCAGCAGCAGAGACTTCTTCCCCTGCTCTTCCCACGTCGCGCAATACCGGCGCGCGCTGCCTCTGCCCCGTCGTCACCGCCGCCCCTTCCCCTGGGCAGCTTCTTCTCCGGCGACAGTCGATACGACTGTCGCCTGCTCCGGCCCCTCCTCGTCCTGCTAAGTAGGTAGAACTCCTCCTCTTCCTCCCCTCTTCCTTTTCCTCACTTTACATCTTTACTGTTACCCCGATCCGACCAATCGCCCTCACCTTCTCCACCTCCGGCCCCTGCTCCGGCGACCTGCTCCCATCACTCCAGCAACCCACACGGCTCGCCGACCACCGCGGAACCTCCGCCTCCTCACCCTGATCAACCTCTGCCCTTCCACTTCCCCCAAATCACCCTCTGCAACTCCACCGAACAAACCCACCTCCTAACCTGCAGTTTGACCTAGGGCGGCCCTTAGGCTCCGCCCCGCCGCCTGCACACCCCCTGACCACCTTCGCCGTGCCACGGCGAAGGTCCTCCGCGTTTCTGATTGGGCCGAGAGGCCGTTTCTCTGTGGGCAGGTACCTGCGCTCGCCGCCGCCATTGTTGAAGCGAAGCAGCTTCTTTACCTGCTGCCCCAGGTGTGCCACGCCCAGGTCGCGCTCCCAGGCTGCGCGAGGTGTCTTCGCAAAGCGTCAGGCTGCAGTTGAGGCGAAGCCCTCGCGCGAAGCCCTCGTGCGAAGCCTCGACCGCCGCTGCCTCCTCCGCGCAGGCGTTAAATTGGGGTGGGACATTTAGTCCCACCTCGGAAGGCTCTGAAGGAGCGCAGCGGTATAAAGTGGAAAAGTGCTGGAGGCTTATCGCCTCAGCACACGGGGTGAGGTCCCCTTCACCCGCCCGGTTACCCGGTCTCGTCCGCGCTCACGCCTCGCGGACCTGGCCCGACCCGACTAAACCCGACCTGCACTCCTCGCCCACCACGCACGCCGGTGGGCCTGGACCCGGGCGTGACCCGTACCCGGCTACCCGGCAGCTCTGGGAGAGCTTTCCTAAGAGCGGATTCTGTGAGAGAGAGACGCGGGGGAGGGTAGAGTTAGGTTTTGCCCCTCTGATCAAGCTGTGTAAGTGTGCAGGCACAGGTGAAGAAGAACCGTGGAAGAAGACGAAGGCTGAAGGAAGGAGGAGCACCGAGCGGCACTGTAGCAGCGGCGGTTTAAGTCGTCTGATTGGAAAATCAGACGACGTCCTGAAGGCAAAGAAGGAGAAGGAAGGCGAGGCAGAGGAGAACACATAACATGAGAAGAAGATCTGACGAAAGGAAAAGAAGAAAGAAAGAAGAAGAAGAAGAACAGGACCGCTCTGCAGAAGAAAAAGGAAGAGACGAGCAGAAACAGCTGAAAGAAGAAGAAGAACAAAGGAAGAGAGCAGAAGATCTGAGAAGGAAGAAGAGGAGAGGATAAGCAAAGAGAAAAGAAGAGAAGCCAACAAATTCTCTCTCTCTCTCTTTCTTTATTTTTGTAATATTTTTTTGAATTTGTATCTCTAGAATACAACTTGCTCCCTGAGTTCGACCTCGGGAACTCTTTTATTTCCGAGTAACAAATTATATTAAACTGGTAATCACTTCTCTATACTATACTACGACGAAATAATAGAACTATAGAGGAAGGTCGTCACCAATAGGGCTGCTAACTCAAATCAAATGTTTGGAACAACTTTCAGACGTGTTAAAAGTGTCCAGAAATGCACCTCAAGCTCTGCGTCTACCCCAGATGTCCAAGAACTCTTCTGGACTGTCTGGACCCAGCTCCAGTCGTCCGACCTCATCTCCGGACGTCTGGAAGTGCTTCCAGCCGTTTGGTAAGCCGCCCAGACGTCTGAAATGTGTGGGAGGGCATGCCCCGTGCCTTCCCAAAGCAAATCCTGCACGACACCACAAAATCTCCTTAAAATGGGGATGCAAAGTGTTCCTGCGGAGCGGCTTGCATGGCCGTATCTGCAAAGGGAATGTACCTTCGCGAAGCTCTCTCCTCAGACGTCTGGAACCGCCTCCAAACATCCGCTCCGTCGTCTGGATGTCACTCCAGACATCTGATTTTAGGAAAAACCCAGAACCAGAACCTGCTCTCGCTTGCTCCCGCCGCGTGCGGCCGCGGCTCGCCTCCTCGCCTGTAGCTTCGGCTACAACAGTGTCAGGGATGACTTCCCTGACACACTCCTCCCGCACGCGCCACTCTGGCGGTGCTCCCTCTGGTGAGCTCCCACACGAGCTCACAAGCTCAACTCCTCTTCTTCTAACGCCGCTCCTTGTCACCGCTCTCGCGCTCACTTACTCGTGCTGGCTCTCTCGTTGGAGTGGAGAAGAAGAGAGGAAGGTGGCTGGCGTAGGGAGAATGAGAGAGGGGGAAGGGGTTTTATAAGGTGATGGGTTAGGGTTTGCTGGAGGCAGGGAGAGAGAGAGGGGAAGGAAAATGAGAGGGTACTGTCTACGCACAGCTCGCGTGCAGACACGAGTTTGTACCTAAAAATTTTGATTTCCAGACGTCTTACCAGATGTCTGACTGACAGTCCAGACGTCATAAAAGGCTCAGGATAGAATGGGTCTTAACAGCCATAGTAACCGCTACGTCTTGACAGTGACCTCGGGATGGTTGACTGGGTGTAGGACTACCACGGGGGACTCTCTCAGCCAGGAGAGCACCACGTGTACCTTCTACTCTACAGAAAATACTGCAATCAAGATTGTTCCCACGAGGAACAGGCAAGATCAAGAAATATCTTGATACTTTGAGAAATGGGTGAAACAAAAACATATTAAATAGATAAATAGAAATGAGAATTAAACCTGTTGTTTTTACTGTTTTGTACTTAGATATTATAGACACCACTTTACTCAGTGTTCTCTGACTCTGTCTTTTCATAATACTATTCAGGAGTAGGAGTTGAGCAGCTCGAGTTTCCAGCTGCGGAGGGTGCTGGGCTCAGTCGAGTCCAACCGTAGTTTTTCTTCAGCACTTTCTTTTATCTACTATTGTAGTAAGTAGTGGACACTTAGTTATCGTTCTGTTACTTCTGTTTCCTTTCCACTTTCCATTGTTGTTGTTGTCGTTGTTGTTATTGTGGTGGTATGTACTGAGACAGCTGTTCTATTTCTTTACTGCTTTGTACGTTTCTTCTACTTAGTTATATTGCATGTGTGAATGTAGTTTATTTTCCTGTTATTGGTTATTTCTTGTTGGATGACTAGGTCTTGGGATTAGTCGAGGCAAGTCGGTTTCGAGTCCTGTAGGGATCCGGGAACCGGTCGTAACAAGATGGTATCAGAGCTCCGTCGCCCCGAGAAATGAACCAATTGGCTTGAGAATAATCGCTCACATGCATATAACTAGGATAGCCACCACAACGTATCATTTGATATTTGTTTCGAGTCTTTCCTCGATGTAATTCGGTATCGTTGACCCTCTTGTTCTATCCTTCGCGACTCCTTACAGGAGATGCCTCGTCAGGGAGTTCTCGAGGCAGGTCGTGATCGCAGCCGTGGACAAGGTCAGAGGGGTGGATGTGTTGGGTCTGAGGAACCAGTTGACCCACCTCTTCTCCCAGGTGTTCAGGCCCAGGATCTCACCCAACTGATGTTGAATGTGCGAGTTGCTATGCTAAAGTATTCGGTTTTGAAAACCTGTCGTCGTAGTATGAAAGCGAAGAACTCGTGTTCAACAAATGAAATTTATACTGGAATAGAAATCTCGGGTCGAACACAGGGAGGTAAACATTTGATTTAAAAACACGCGTTTGTTTTATTTGTCACGAAGTAAATTAATTGATTAGAACTATCTAACTATTTACAATAAATAGAAGAGAGAGAGAAAGAGAGAGAGAGAGAGAGAGAATATTACAAACAAAATCAAAAAGAGATGTAGAATGAACGTGGAATTTCATCATCAGAAAGATTGTTCATTACACCAGAAAGCGGAAAAATGATTACACTAGAAAGCAGTAAATCTACTCTAGAAAGCGGTAAATCTATTCTAGAAAGCAGTAAAAGGAATGGGGAGAGAGATATCCTCCTCGACGGTTGCTTGGAGGACGAGCCGGACGGGACGACGCCTATACGAAGGAGGATGGAACAGGACGAAGGAGGGCGAAGCAGGAAGAATGGAAATAGGGCAGCACGTCGTCGTCGTCGCGGGATCCACTTCCGAAAGGGGGACGAAAAATTGACTTTATCTAGAGAGAAGCATCCCGGGTGTGGGACAAGCTTCTCTTAAGCTTTGGAGAGGGAGAGAAGAGAACGAGATGAGAATTTCGTGTGGAGGGGGTCTCCTTTTATAGTTGCAAGGAGTGGGGGTATTTTGGTCATTCCAATTTGAAAAACATTAATTCAAGACCTTTAGTGACGGATAAATCCATCGCTAAAGGTCCTAACGTGGGCTTAGTGGGCGGCCCGCTCACATCCTCGTGCATAACGCACGCACACGTCCAACTGATGTCAGCCATCCGATCGCGAGATCGGATGACTTAAATCACGCCTTCGCCCGCCTCCCCAGCTCACCACCCACGTGTGATTCCGCGGAGGCGCGGTGTACGATACGACATGAGCGCAATTGCACGCGCGTGACTGTTCGATTGCGATCGAGCGGCCAATCGCGCTCGCTCACCCGCTCCTTGCATTTCGAACGCGCATCGCCCACTCGCGATAAAGCGTTCGCCCACTACGCTGTAGAGGAGAGATGGTTGCGGAGACGAATTCAGGCGCGCGCATCCACAACTGTTGGATGCGCATCCAACGGTGGAGAAGCGGTGCTCTGATTGAAGAAGAGAAGGTGCGGTGGGTGCTTCGGCCGATTGGGCGGCTGAGATGGCACCATGTGGCGCCATCTGAGCTGTCCATCTTCTGGATGATGTAGATGGTGCCACGGTTGTCGGATTGAGTCAATTTTTACACTGTTTGGCTGTGATCGTCGATCCAAATCCATCCGTGCAGTCAAATTTGTCATTTGAAGTGTGGATTCACACCATCTTAGCCCTTGATCTTCTAGGGTTCCCTGGTCACTATCTGATGCTACAGATGTTTGATTAGGACGATCTTGGAGTCGTTGAACTCCAATCGTCGCCCTGATCACATCTGTACGATTGGATCTTCAATCCGAGGTCCTGATAAAAAGTTTGCCCTGTCCATGAACATAAAAGGAGACAATTGACCTCCATTTTATTCAAACTACTCTAAATGCAAGATGATGCATGTTATGTAATATTTATAGTATGCAATGCAATCCTATGCTTAAGAACTTGCATAAATAGACATCTTAAGTAGTGTAAACATATTTACATCATACCCCCGTGCCTATCTTTTGCTAGTCCCTAGCAAAAACTATATGCTATTTATAAAAGAATCAGGTTGGATTATTTGGGCTTAAGTTATTTTCAATCTCTAAGAAAATGTCTACTTAGGATCTGAACTTTCAAAGACACAACAGTGCTTGAATATCTGCCAAAATGCAGACTGCCTCAAGCCCTCGCCTTATTCAAAGAAAAATTTATTTTTCTCTTTCTCCTCTTTTCTAATTTTTTTGCATTTTCAAGTTTTAGGATTTAAGAGTGGCTTTCTACGGCCATTCAACTCACCTAAGATTTGATGCAAACCCTAAGTTTTAAGCATCTTATTGTGAATGTGATAAACTCGTTGATCGACAGTTAAAACAGACTTCGGATTTCTACGCCTCTAGGTAACCTAAAAAAAAAAGAATTATACCTAAAGGTGTATCTTTACAATCGGTATCTTTCTCCCTACTTTTATTTTTTTACGGGGTCAACATAAGGGTGATTCCAGTATATATCTCCCCAGTTTATTCTACTTCTCCGCTTCTTCCTAAGTGTTTTGGGATTTTTCAGTGCATTTATTGAGCTGGGTTCTGGACAATCGGTCGATGAGTTGTTACCACCGACAACTTGCTATCCATACTCGTGTGACGAAGTGTGGCTTATTTCATTTTTTTCTTTTCTCCTTTTCTTTTTGATTTTTTTTTAAGTAGGTGGCTTCCCTTGTTTAAGATTTACCTAAAAGCAGAAAAAAGAGAAAGGTCCAGTGATTGGGCTCTGGACAACCTACCTATGGGCTGTTACCTACTATAACTTGTCAGCCATATAACTCTAGAAGGTTCATTAGCTACCCAATTTCCGTTAGAATTGCCAAACAATGAGTCAGTGCAAAGAAAGTGTGTAGATGCTAGAAACTTAAAGTTCCCTCAAATCAGAGGGCGGGTTGATAAGTCGTGTACTTATCACCCAAACTTATTTACTTCAATTAAAATAGAATTCAGGTTGGCGAACACTCGAAAAACAAATCCACATTTTAGTGGATATACGGGCTGATTAAGTCTGAAGACTTGAAGGGTCTTTGTGTTCAAATCATAATGTAGTATTTCCTAAAATTGAAAATTTTCTTAAACCCAAGTTCTCTTTCCTAATTCCAATATAAATATAAGAAAATAAAATAAATCTACGAAGTTGATGAATAAATTCAAAGATGAATATCCACCTTCCATGCCTATCTAATGTAATGTCCTCATTGTATTAAAAAGACATAAAACATAGTGGAATAGAATAGAAAGCACCTGAATTGCGTGAATGTTAGGTCCGCTTTGAGATAGAAACTAAAAAGAACTGTATACGTGCTGAATTTAGTGCCTTCAGCTAGGCACACTATACAAAGAAGAGAAATGAAGAATTTACAAGTGCAGGTCAGAATCAGAATAAAAAGATAAAACCTCGGACCTACTAGCAGATGTCCACAGATGTGGACCAGATTGTGGTGCAGACCCATACTCCATAATCAAGAATATCTCAGGTTTTGGAAAAAAATTACCCAAAACCTAAAATCAGTATGTAAGCGGGGTCGGGCCTGCGATTTATGAGGATGCAACCCAAGACCAAAAAGTCGAGTTATAGAGAATTCAAGCTCAAAAGGATAATCATTGAATGCATGCTTAGGTTGGACATCCTCAGAACAGATGTCGTAAGGGTCCTGATTTGATGGGTTCAGATGAATTGGAACCCTTAGACTTAATCTTCTATTTCCTCCAAAGTTAGCTTCCCAAATCAGAACTTCCCAACTCCTGTCCTCCTCAATCAGAATGTTAAATTCCGAGACCTCTTGCATATTAATCACCCCATCTGAAATCTCCAAGTCTAAATGATGTGGCTAAATCAGAATTGACTTGGATCTAGTTATCTTAGAAACAGAATCATCAATAAGCTCAATGGGGTGTAACTGACATTCAGGGCATTGAATTGAATCCTCCAGAAAAGGCGATTCTGGATCTGTAATGTGAGTCATAATAAGATCAATTTCCTTAATTATTGGGCTATCAAATGATTTATCATATTCCTCAAGCCCAATCGTCTCACAGAAATCGTGCTCTATAAACTCGCGTGAGACTTCTCAACTTAAATCTTCACCATCAGAATCAAATAAATCAAGATTAGTATTAATGTATGTCCCAAAATCATTTGTCACGTTCTGTTCCAAGGAGACATACGTTTCTTCGTACCTTGGCTCAGGGATCTTAGGTGAAGAAATTAGATCATCCCTAATTGGTTGCTCTAATTCAATCTGGTCAGCCTCGTAACACGTGTCCCCCCAACAGGTGCCTGAGCGGGTTCTGACATTGGCTCTCCTGAAGGGAGTTCATCCTGGGAATCATCCCACGATTGAACTAAAGCAACCACAAATCTCATCCTCAATTTCGCTAACTTCCCAAGTAGAAACTCACCCGGGTTCTTATCCTTAACATCGTGGAGCCAATCCAACAAATACTTATTCAAATCATTAATCATTTCAATCAGGAGCTCCAATCTCTCAATGCAAGGTATTGGCTAAACTTCTAAAGATTGTATGATATTCCATAAGTTAGCCAGAACCTTATCTTGAACCTGATTACCCTGAACCAACTCTGGTTTGGGATCAATGCAGGGGAATTAACGAAATGAGATTCGTTATACCCTTCCAGATAATAGGTCATTTCAGATTGTTCAAAAGGTGGTGATGACCTAAAGGCAGTGTAATCAGAGAATGGGTAAAAATCAGTGTATCCTTCTTGATTGTAGATCATATTAGGTTGTTCATGAAAGGGTGACGATCTGTAATCGATGTAGCCCTGAGAAGGATAGAAATCACAATCATAGTGTTCAGGGTTAGACCCTAAACACGGAGGTCCGGAACTGTATCCCCAATCTGAGTTATCCCAACTAACTGATGGTTGATTACAGTACGAGTTGGGATAATCGTCATGTTGAGGATAATTCAAAACAGGAGGGAAAGAGCGGGAATGAGTGTAATATGTGGAAGGATTCATGAGCGATGGGAGGTAGAAAGGTGCCCTGTAATACAAACAATCAAACTTATCCTTAAGTGGGCTAGCCTAAAGACCTACAAACTCCCAAAATCCGTCTTGAGATAAAGGAACGATTTGATCTACTTCTGTCTGTTCAATCCAACTAGTTAGAAGGAGGGACTAGGGAGAAGGTTCTTCCTTTGGCTTGCGCCTTCAGTTTCTAGTGTACCCCCCAGCAGCGATCGTTTGATTCTACTCCCTTAGCTAGACATCAGATTGAATAGTAGAAACAGATTAATCGAAAATAATCTCGTTCTGGGCTCTGAAGAGCGAGTCGAATCCTTAAGGCTACGTCTACTCTGTTTTATTTAAGGTTAGGTTTGAATGTGCTTTGGAATGTGATGGGTCCTTTGTATGGGTTGTGCCCTTAATGATTGATTAATTTGTGTGTGCGTACACAACCAGTGATTTTCAAGCAAGGTTATTTTTGATGTGGTGAATTTTAGAGTTCAAATCTTGTTTAGTAGCTTTTAGGATTCAACTTTAGGTGTTTTCAAACAAGTTTTGTTGGCACACCAGGTTTTGAAAGCATAGGTGAAGATGTTTTCCATTAAAACTTAAAAAGAATGTGGAGTGCCTGGTAAATCCCTAATAGTTGAACCTAAGTGGCAGCTACTTGATGTGTGATTTTAATTGAAGTGGTGCGGCCTAATCAACTCAAACAATTGGCCTGTTGCACCACTTAATTAGGTACGCAAGTGATTACCGAATCTGATTTCTACTCAATTATGTATTTGGATGTGTGTACCGGCTCCAAAGATTGGTTTATCGGTTGAGTTTGAAAATCAGATGAGGTTGTGTACCTCTGTGAGATTTTTTTTTCTTTTTAAATGTGGAGATTGGGGTGGGTGTGGGTGTCAAACAACAAATAATCTAACCTTAGAGTTTATAAGAACGCCTAGGTTGATTGATGTTTGTGTTATTATGTGGTAAAATGAAATCTAATGGGTGGGAGGTGGGGGATAACTTACAAAACCTTCCACAGCACTTTACTCCAATCTATCGCTTTTGCTCGTCTCGAAAGAGTACCTGCAATCACAATAAGAAAGGAGAGAAGTGAGGTAAATGATTTGTAAGTTGTAAAAAAGCGAAGAAAAAATCGAATAGCGTCGCCTCCCAGGTAACGGTGCCAAAATGTTAAACATTGGGTTGCTATGCTAACGTGTTCGATTTTGAAAACCTGTCGTCGTAGTATGAAAGCGAAGAACTCGTGTTCAACAAATAAAATTTATACCGGAATAGAAATCCCGGGTCGAACACAGGGAGGCGGACCTTTGATTTAAAAACATACGTTTGTTTTATTTGTCACGAAGTAAATTAATTGATTAAAACTATCTAACTATTTACAATAAATAGAAGAGAGAGAGAGAGAGAGAATATTACAAACAAAATCAAAAAGAGATCTAGAATGAACATGGAATTTTATCATCAAAAAGATTGTTCATTACACTAGAAAGCGGAAAAATGATTATACTAGTAAGTAGTAAATCTACTTTGGAAAGCAGTAAATCTATTCTAGAAAGTAGTAAAAAGAATGGGGAGAGAGATATCCTCCTCGACGGCCGCTTGGAGGACGAGCCTGACGGGATGATGCCTAGACGAAGGAGGACGGAACAGGATGAAGGAGGGCGAAGTAGGAAGAACGGGAACGGGGCAGCACATCATCGTCATTGCGGGATCCACTTCCGAAAGGGGGACGAAAAATTGACTTTATCTCGCGAGAAGCATCCCGGGTGTGGGACAAGCTTCCATTGAGCTTTGGAGAGGGAGAGAAGAGAAGGAAGGGGATGAAAATTTCATGTGGAGGGGGTCTCCTTTTATAGTTGCAAGGAGTGGGGGCATTTTGGTCATTCCAATTTGAAAAAATTAATTCAGGACCTTTAGTGATGGATAAATCCGTCGCTAAAGGTCCTAACGTGGGCGTAGTGGGCGGCGCGCACACACCTGCTCACCTCCTCGCACGTAATGCACGCACACGTCCAGCTGATCTCAGCGATCAGACTGCTTAAATCGCGCCTCCGCCTGCCTTCTCTACACGCTTGCCCGCGTGCGATTCCGCGTGAGGCGTGTCGTGCGATACGGGGTGAGCGCAATTGCACGTGCGCGACCGTTCGATCGCAATCGAGCGGCCAATCCACCCGCTCTCTCGCTCCTTGCGTTTTGAACGTGCGTCGCCTGCTCGCGATAAAGCATTTGCCCGCTGCGCTGTAGAGGAGAGATGGTCGTGGAGATGAATTCAGGCGTGCGCATCCACAGCCGTTGGATGCGCATCCAACAGCAGAGAAGCAGCACTCTGATTGAAGAAGAGAAGGTGCGGTGGGTGCTTCGGTCGGTTGGGTGGCTGAGATGGTGCCACATGGTGCCATCTAAGCCGTCTATCTTCTGGATGGTGTAAATGGTGCCACGGTTGTCGGATTGAGTCGATTTTGTGCTGTTAGGCTGCAATCGATGATCCGAATCCATTCGTGTGGTCAGATTTGTCGTTTGAAGTATGGATTCACACCATCTTGTCCCTTGATCTTCTAGGATTCCCCGGTCACTATCTGATGCTACAGATGTCTAATTAGGGCGATCTTGGAGTCGTTAATCTCCAATCGTCGGATTGATCACATCTGTATGGTTGGATCTTCGATCCGAGGCCCCGATAAAAAGTTTTCCCTGTCCATGAACATAAAAGGAGACAATTAACCTCCATTTTATTCAAACTACTCTAAATGCAAGATGATGCATGATATGCAATATTTATAGTATGCAATGCAATCCTATGCTTAAGAACATGCATAAATAGATATCTTAAGTAGTGTAAACATGTTTGCATCAGCTAATCAGAGACATCGTACGAGAGGAGCTCCACCAGCTTCCATGGGCACCTCTCCCTTAGGACGTGGAGGGGGAGTCTTCGGTGGGACAGAGAGACTGCAGTGTTGGATGAGTAGGAGGGGGAGGGGGTGGTCCTCCACCGCCCGCACCGCACTCTGACACTTTCGAGCACGAGCTCTCCTTGCTTGGAGGCGTGCTCGTCCCCCCATTGCAGCTGCATCACGAGCTTTTCGGACAGTTTCGGAAGCTAAAGCCCCCCTCCTTGAAGGGGGATGAGGACCCATCTGAATCAGAGGACTGGCTGGAGTAGATAGACAAGGTGTTCGACACCTTTCGCCCTCCAGCGGAGTGTCGCATGGCCTTTGCCACGTACCAGCTGGAGAGCGCAGCACATAGGTGGTAGAGCCTAGGAGGGGAGAGAGCCAACGTGGGACCAGTTCGTGACTCTCTTCTGCGAACAATACTTTTCGCAGACCTGGTAGGACCAGAGGAGGTGGGAGTTCCACACTCTTCGCCAGGGGACGATGACTGTTAGCGCGTACCGCATGCATTTCTTGGAGCTGTCACGTTTTTCCTCGACAATTGTGTCTACAGAGGAGGAGTGCCTGTGGAGGTTTACTGAGGGGCTCTGACCTGCTATTCAGGGTTATGTTAAACCCCTGAAGCTGCCCACTTTCTCTCATATGGTTGAGGCAGTCATGACCTACGAGGAGACCAACCCAACCGTGTGAGACACCGACAGTAGATAGAAGAGGCCCTACCAGCTAGAGTACTCTCAAGGCCATCGGGAGAGGAGGCACATGGCACCTGTAGGAGATCCGTCTCATTTTGCGGGGCCATCAGTGGCCTTTGGGGGCCCCAGATAGGGGCCAGTTAAAAGTACCGGACCCCCACCCAGCCGCCAGCAGGGACCTACTAGTGTAGCCAGCCGGGCAACATCAGGAGGAACTGCCAATCTAGGGTCGGAGCACAGCAGATGCTCCTTGCACTGAGCGCTAGAGGCTGAGCTGGTGGTCGTGGTCACCAGGCGTGTGTGGGAGGGCAGCAGTAACGAGGAGGGTACCGGCCAACGGCTGCTCGCTCGACCCAAAGTGTAGCTACTTTGTCTACACCGAGGACTGAGGGGCATATTAACGCCCTGACACACAGAGACGCCAGGGCTTCAGGTTCAGTGGTGGCAGGTATGGTTATTATTTCTGGCAGATTAGTATACGTACTTTTTGATTCCGACGGCACGCACTCTTTTGTTACTACGAGTTTTGCCGTCAGTTTGGGGCAGGGCGATGTACTGCTAGAGGATCCGTTGGTTATCAGAGGCCTAGGTGGCCAGTTGTTTACAGCTGAGGAGGTCTACATGGACTGCAAGGTCAGTATAGGGGGGCACAGCCTCCCCACTGACCTGATTATGATACAAATGGAGGATTTTGGCGTGATCCTAGGGATGGACTTCCTGTCTGCTTATCATGCCCTAGTGGTCTGTTTCGGGAGGAAGATCATCTTCTCCATACTAGAGTTGCCTCCCTTTGAGTTTCACGGATAGTTGGTGGACGGAGGTTTCAGATGCATCTCTGCGCTTCGGGTAGCGAGGCTTTTGAGCCAGGGGTGTGAGGGCTTTTGGCCTGTGTAGTGGCAGAGCCTAGCCCCGTGGCTAACTTTCAGAGTATTCCGGTGGTTTGCGAGTACCTCGATGTTTTTCCAGAGGAGATGCCAGGACTACTGCCTGAGCGTGAGATTGAGTTTGAGATCTCACTGGTATAGGGGACCAGCCCCATTTCTACTGCTCCGAACCGGATGGCACTGCTTGAGTTGCGAGAGCTCAAGTTACAGCTGCAAGACCTATTAGAGAAGGGTTTTGTGAGGCCGAGTGCATCCCCGTAGGGAGCCCCTGTGCTGTTTGTGAAGAAGGACGGTACCCTATGACTTTGTGTCGATTATCGACAGTTGAATAGGGTCACCATTAAGAACAAGTATCCACTGCCGATGATTGACGACCTCTTCGACTAGTTGTGAGACGCCACAGTGTTCTCTAAGATAGATCTGAGGTCGGGCTACCATCAATTGAGGATCAGGGAGACCGATGTCTTCAAGATAGCTTTCCATGCCTGGTACGGGTACTATGAGTTCTTGGTCATGCCATTTGGGTTGACCAATGCCCCCGCTGCTTTTATGGATTTGATGAACCAGGTTTTCAGGCCGTACTTGGACCAGTTTGTGGTGGTGTTTATCGACGACGTGCTCGTTTACTCGCAGGATCAGGCGCAACATGGACAGCATTTACGCATGATCCTGGATACTTTGAGGCAACACAGGCTGTATGCCAAGTACAGCAAGTGCGAGTTTTGGTTGAGGTAGGTGACCTTCTCGGGCCACGTGATTTCAGGGGATGGGTTGGCTGTGGATCCAACCAAGGTTGTGGCCGTACTCAGGTGGGAGAGGCCACATACAGTGATAGCGATACGTAGCTTTTTGGCACTGGCAGGTTACTATCGGCGGTTTATCAGAGGATTCTCTCAGATTGCGCGTCCTATGACCCAGTTGACTCGGAAGGACGTGCCCTTTGCCTGGACAGATGAGTGCGAGGCATGTTTTTAGGAGTTGAAGGAGAGACTGACTTCAGCTCTTGTGCTTACCATCCCAGACAGCAGTGGTAGTTTTGTGGTTTACATAGACATTTCGTTGCAGGGGTTAAGGAGTGTGATTATGCAGCGGGATCACGTTGTCGCTTACTCTTCGCGGCAACTGAAGCTCCATGAGCATAGCTACCCTAGCTATGACTTAGAGCTGGCAGCTGTTGTCTTGGTGCTGAAGACATGGAGGCACTACCTTTACGGTGAGACTTTCGAGATCTTCACGGATCATAAGAGCCTCTAGTACTTGTTTGATCAGAAGGAGCTTAACATGAGACAGAGATGTTGGTTAGAGCTCCTGAAGGATTACGACTGCAGCATCTCCTACCACCTAGGGAAGGCCAATGTGGTGGTTGACGCCTTGAGCAGGAAGACGCCCGCCCACTTGGCCAGTTTATAGGCACAGAGTTGGAGACTTATGGAGGAGTTGGGCAGTTGGCGACCCTGGGAGTCACAGGGGTATTGTGGGACAGTGACAGTGACTTGGCAGACACGACCTGAGCTAAGAGACCGCATCATCGTAGGGCAGATAGCAGATCCATACTTACAGACGCTGCGAGATAGGGTGTTGACAGGGGACCCAGGAGACTTTTCCCTTACTGACGAGATACCGTGCATGAGGGGACGCTTATGCGTTCCTAGGGACGAGGAGTTGTTGAGAGAGCTCCTAGCTGAGGTGCATGGGTCCAGGTTCACCAAACATCTAGGGAACACAAAGATGTATCATGATTTGAGACGTGACTTTTGGTGGAGAGGGATGAAGTAGGATGTTGGTGAGTTTGTGCAGTAGTGTTTGGTGTACCAGCATATGAAGGCCGAGCATCAGAGGCCTGCAGGGCTGTTGCAGCCACTTCCTATGCTAAAGTGGAAGTGGGACAGCATCACCATGGACTTGGTGGTGGGTCTACCGGTTACCCAGCGAGGGCATGACGCAGTTTGGGTAATAGTAGATAGGTTGATGAAGACGACGCGTTTCCTATCGATCCGAGTTACCTTGGGACCAGCACAGTTGGCAGAGAGATACATCCGAGATGTGGTACACCTGCACGGTGTTCCTTGTGAGATTGTATCTGACAGGGATATCAGTTTTACTTCCCAGTTCTGGGCATAGTTTCAGCAAACTTTGGGGACACGTTTGAGGTTTAGTACGGCTTACCACCCCCAGACGGACGGACAGTCAGAGCGTACCATACAGATACTTAAGGACCTTTTACATGCCTGTGTATTAGATTGGAGAAGCTCCTTGGAGGAGCATTTACCCCTGTCAGAGTTTGCATATAATAACAGTTATCACTTGAGCATCGGCATGGCACCTTACGAGGCTCTATACGGACGGAGGTGTACTGCACCCTTGAGTTTGGTTGAGGTGGGAACTAAGTGGAAGGTTTACCCCAGGCTGATCTGGTAGAGTCAGGAGGTGATAGAGTAGATTCACAGACGACTCCACACTGTTAGGGGCAGGAAGAAGAGTTATGCTGACCGAAAACGTAGAGAGGTGTAATTCGAGGTTGGGGATCACGTCTTTCTTCGTGTTTCGCCCATGATGGGCTTGCAGCATTTTGGGGTGAAAGGGAAGCTTGCATCAAGGTTTGTGGGGCCCTTTGAGGTTCTGGGGCGGGTAGGACCCATTGCTTACCGGCTTGCTCTTCCTTCCCAGCTTTCTGGAGTGCACGACGTGTTCCACGTATCCAACCTCAGGAAGTATGTCGCTAATCCTAGTCACGTTTTGAGTCACGAGAGCATTGAGGTGCGTGACGACCTAACCTACCCCGAGAAACCAGTATAGATACTAGATAGTGTCGTCCGAAGTTTGAGACGGAAGTAGGTACCACTGGTGAAGGTCCTATGGAGAAGCCAGCGGTATGAGGAGGCGACCTGGGAGCCTGAGGTGGCGATGTGAGAGTGGTACCCGGAGCTTTTTGAGGGTACGTCTTTCCGGACCTACTTCGGTCCTCTTTAAGTTTGTTATGCGTTTTATGTTCCTTTTTCCGCACCCTAGCTAGCTCAAGTTTTAGGGATGAAACTTCCTTTAAGTTTGTTATGATTTAATGACCTGTCACACTTGTAGCCATTTAAGACGTCTGGAGTTTCAGTTAGATGTCTGCCCAAACGTTTGGCCCGTTCCTGAACGTCTGAAAGTGGAATTTTCGTACTGCACTTTGCGCTCTACGCGCAGGCGATGCGTAGAGATCGTTCCTCTCTCTCTCTCTTCTTCATCTCCCCCCGAACCCTAAACCCCACACCCTCCTATATAAGCCCCTCTTTTCCCCCTCTCCTCTTCTCCTCACACCCCAGCCAGCACCACCTTCGGATCTCTAGTGAGGCGAGTGGAGGGCGAACGAGGGAGAGCGAGAGGGAGGAAGGAGGAGAGCATGGGAGGAGGAGGTTCAAGGTCGGTGGACCTTCGATGGAGATTCGGTGGAAGCTCGGTGGAGCTTCGGTGGAGACTCGATGGGACTCGGAGGGGCTCGGGGAGGTGGCTTTCGACCCTCTACAGCCACGGGAGGGACTGCGAAAGCTCCTGCGGGCGAGCTCTCGAAGGAGATAGCTCGTGGGAGAGGTTCTAATACTAGGATTTTTCCAATATCAGATGTTTAAAGAGTCGACCAGACGATCATGGCGGCAGTTGGACGTCCGGGTCTAGGGTCAGACGTCTGAAAGCATGCACAGTGCTGAAGTACGTGCTTTTGCATAGTTACGGCCATACAGGACTCACCGCAGAAGATTTATCCAGCCTGATTTGGACCTGCGAATTTCGTACGCAGGTAAAGGTCCTTGGGAAGGCACGTAGGACGCTTTTCCACGCATTTTTGGATGTTTGATCACATCACTAGACGTCTGGAGGTGCTTCCAAACGACTGGAGACATTGTCTAACGTCTGGAACTGTCTTCAGACGATCGTAGAGAAGGTCTGGACGTTTGAGGATACCACAGGAGAAACAAGGTAAGATCTGACTCCTTTTAAGATGTCTGGGATTATTCCCAGACGTCTGATTTTGAACAGTAGGCACGTTTTTGACCTGTTTAGGTCCGATCGGGATCTGCTTTACGCAAACGAAATGCCTGCACTTTCCTCTCGAGTTCCTCTACGTACTAGAGTCTGTTATACACTGTTCTAAACTCTCCTTTTATGATGTATTCCCTGGTATAAGGTTTCAGCCTGCTGTGCATTTGGGGCTCATAGAGAATCTTGGGTCTGCGGTTCAAACCCCCATTACTCCCATGTTTCCTGGTAGAGTGGTTTAATTTTGTTATTAATATTTAAATAAGAATGTACTTGTGGAAATAACCGAATGAAGTCCTAGGATGTGGAATGAACTCTAGGGTAGAGAAATGAATGAGCCTGTTTGTACTATATGGTTTACTTGCATGCGTGATTAAGAGAAATTGCTAGCAAATACCTGTATTATAATTAAGAGTTGCCTGTTAAAATATGAGCTGCCTCTATGTAATGAACAATTACCTCTGAAATCATCAGCTGCATGTTATTGAGAATTAAGTTATGAAAACATGAGCTACCTGAATATAGATGAGAAATGAATTATGAAAGATGAGATCTGGATCTGGATGAATGAGGTGAATATGAATGCGAACCCTACGGGGAATTAGGAGTAAAACTCCTGTGGATAGACGAAAATCTGGAACGTAGACGGGAAGTGTGCTGGCCCTTGAGTATGTGGTACCAAGGAGAGCAATTGTCCCCTTTTTGTGTAGAACAGAGCTAGCTCCCTTGGGTTGAGACCTGGGGTTAGGATTGACCACTCTACACCGACTCCTGTTGGCCCTCGCGTACGTGGTACCGAGGCAAGCTACTAGTGTAGGGAGGAAGCTAGCCACTCCACGGGGCCTGGGGTTCAGTTAGCCACCCTACATCGACTTGTTAGGCACTTTGGGCAAACTGGGGTAGTTAGATGAGGGTGCGTGGACTGTGGAGGGATGAGATCCCTATTCTGAGAGGGCAAGGCCCGATACTGTTCTGTGTTGTACTTTGAGCGTACCCGTTAGTGAAAATGACTGACCGCATGTCAGTGTGAGGTAGCTACCCGTGTGCTTATCATGCTGCTGTAGTCATCACTACGTCTTGACAATGACCTCAGGGTGGTTGACTAGGTGTAGGACTACCACGGGGGACTCTCCTAACCAGGAGAGCACCACGTATACCTTCTACTATATGGAAAAGACTACAATTAAGATCGTTCCCATGAGGAACAGGCAAGATCAAGAAATATCTGGATATTTTGAGAAATGGATGAAATAGAAACATATAAAACAGATAAATAGAAATGAGAATTAAACCTGTTATTTTTACTGTTTTGTATTTAGATAATATAGACAACACTCTATTCAACGTTCGCTGACTATATTTTTTCATAATACTATTTAGGAGTTGGAGTTGAGCAGCCTGACTTTCCGGCTGCGGAAGGTGCTGGGCCCAGTCGAGTCCAGCCGTAGTTTTTCTTCAGCACTTTCTTTTTTTTATTGTTGTAGTAAGTAATGGACACTTAGTTATCGTTCTGTTACTTCTGTTTCCTTTCCACTTTCCGTTGTTGTTGTGGTGGTATATACTGAGACAGCTGTTTTATTTCTTTACTGCTTTGTACGTTTCTTTTATTAAGTTATATTGCATGTATGAATGTAGTTTATTTTCCTGCTATTGGCTATTTCTTGTTGGACAACTAGGTCTTGGGATTAGTCGAGATGAATCTGTCTCGAATCTTATAGGGATCCAGGAACCAGGTCGTAACAATATAGTGATTCATATTGAATAATTTAAATAGTGAACTTCGTGAATATTGGTGTTATTGGGTATATCTTTACTTTTGAAGGAGGTGTGGTCTCTTGAAAGTTTGAGAAATAAATAATTTTGGAACGATCTATGTTTAAGATTGAGTTGAGTGCATTGGACACTATAGGTATATAGGCTAGATAGCTAAGACGACATCTCTCTGAGATGCCCATGTTGGGTAAGCCAATTGTTATTATTTATTTGCATTGTGATAGCATGGAAATAATTATAAAGTTAAAGAGTTTAAGTACAACCAAAAGACTATGAGATACATTCAGATTAAAGTTTAGATCGTAAGGGAACTAATGTCTCAAGGAGGTCGGGATTGCTGTGGCCATTTTTGGATGAAAAGGTAGTGCAAAAGTGCCATTTAAAAAGGGACTTTTTCAATCTCTAGTCATGAATTCTAGGCTTGGAATGGAAGTAAGACACATTATGAGTTAAATTGTAGTAACAACCCAACCTAGCTTAGTGGAAATCTAACAATTTAGACTCAATTTGTTAATAAGTTGTTCAAGGATCTAGTTGGCACTTATGCATTGAAGTATAACATTCGAGTCTAATCCTTGAAAAAACTTGAGTGCCATGATAACTGCAAGGCTAGATTAGGTTTTTGGCTCTTAATGAATTGAATCCTTGAAGGCTAGATGTAAGCAATGCATTTTCAAAAAATGCCACCTATATAAATATTTCTATAGGTCATAGATGAGGAAATACGTTTTCCTTTTTCTGAATATGTTAATAAAACGGGATAGGTTGGTAGTCCATCAAAAGCATCAATATTATGAAAATATTTTGATCATGGACTTCACTCCGTTGCTGCCATTGGATACCCCACAAGAAATGTTTAAAGTTCAAAATTAGTTTCGCTTTTAAACCTGTAGTGGTGAGATTGGCTAATGTAGGGAAAGGCTTAAACCAAAAGGTATGCTTTCTAGAAGCAAATTGTGAAAGTTGAGTCTTTTTCTTTTGACATGCGATTTTCAATGATAAATTCATTGGTGATCATTAATTTTAAAGAGGTACCAATTTAATTTGGCATGGAGTCTCACTAGGGGAATTCATTGTTTGTACTCAACTTGAAAGGTTCTTTTCATCCCAAATGATTAGTGGCAGATCTCTTGGCGTGGAACATAAAGATATTGGTACCCACGTACATGTATGGATCACTGGGAGAGCGGGTTGTTAATTATTTAAATTTAATCGGTAAAAATTGAATATACACAAAGCAGTAATACAAACGTGCACACACTTTGATTTGCCTCTTTAAATCAGGCTTATTTTAGGCTTGTGTGGGTGCAGGTGTCTGTTTCATGCAAGATTGAGTTTTCATATTAGGAATTTTATTTCGCACTTTGAATTCCCATGACATTGGAAGGTTACCATTTTTCATCTCCCATTAGTTCTCCCACACGTTAAAACCATTCCAAAAGCATGTTGTTATATCCATGGATGACTGCTTTTGTCAAGTGCGAAATTTTCTTTTCCTATATTGCGACTTTCTTGATTGGATTAAGGAGGTTAATTTTCCTCCCTATATTAACGTGCTCGATTTTCTTATGTGTCAGCAATTAATATTCTGTGAGGTGGTAACCGATCGAGTATGACCACGAATGGAACACACCATGCATATATGGTGCTAGATTGCCTGACCTTAGAAACAGTAAACCAGGACCCTACGTGCTGGTGAAGTAGGAGAATTAAGCTGTCTCTAGGAAAGCCCCGATCATAACTTCTCTAAATCTGTTTATTTAATTATTCTGTGACGCATCTATTTGATTATGGGAGTGTTTTAATTTTTCGTGGCTTTTCGAACATGTATTTGTCGATCTGGATCTATGACATACGTGCATGCATCTACGTATGTGTCTTTTTGTTTTCTTTATCCTCAACTAACATTCTCCTGGTATAGGGAAAGAAGACAGATAAATGGAGGGCATGGGCCATTGGGTAACCCAGGGAACCCGTGGGATCGAAAGGAAAGTTGTCCTGTTGCCTTTGATACACTCCATCTGTGGAGATGGGGAGTACAAAATACGAAATGAAAGGGGAAGAAAAAAAATCAAGCAGAAAAGCTGCAGCAGGAGATGGAAATGGTTATTTATTCCCCAAAGAAGTAAAGGCATTGTTCTTGCAAGGACTCGCCCTGAGCCCACCAACAGTTCCCTTTTCCATGAACCATATGCATGATGTCAATCCGGTGCTGAATCTGAGGGTGAGAATCTATCCCTGATACGTATGAAGTCTGAGAAGGATCTCCTTCACCCCCCCACCCCCCGCAACCCCCCGCTCACACATGAGGCGCATTGAAGGGAGCTTTTAATTCATGATGAGTGGTGTGCATAAATATGACATTGATATCGTGTCTTCTGTTCTATTACCATGATACATATATAACTAATTTAACCCCCTATCCACATTCATCATGCACCCATCCATGTAATTGCGGGGGAATGGGCAGCGTGGGGGGGACCCTTTCCTTCAAGAACGGGTCACCAAATCACGCAAAAGATAACAGTACTGCTGCCTGCATGGTTCGTTAATTGCTCACCTATCACATGTTCCTGATCAGATCACCATGCATCAACAGCTCTTCTTGAGAAAAAGGTTAAGGCAAACGAGAAAGGAACTGGATGTCCTATATTGTAAAATTGGATTACATTGCTAATTAGACCTTCTTTTTTTTTTTTTTTATCCAAAGAGCAAAACAGCCAACCCACTAGGGGTAGGGGTTGTTTGTTCATCACAGAACATACATTTGCTTCCGAACATCACAACATGCCCCCCAAAGCACTAGCATCTCCCAACAAAAATATAGTAAACAAGTGAGGCCCCGAAAAAATCCCAAGTCTCCCTCTCTCTCACGTTACCATCATCATCAGTGCATGCCTTTTCGCTTATCATATTTTATTATAATATCATATCATATGCGATATTATATATATATATATATATATATTATTGGAGCTTCCAAGAAATGATCGACCTCCGGTGGGCTCCCCTTAGATTGCCCCTACTCCAAGGAAGTCTATGAACCGTGGGGACAAGGTGTTGTCAAAGTGGCTGTTGTTGGTTTCTTCGGCGGACGATGATTCGTTGGCTGAGACATGAGATGCCCCCGAGGCCGTAGAGTCTGAAAAGTAAGATGGGTAACTTGTGCTGTTGTGTTGTTGCATTGGCACCATCAGTGGAGAGGGGAGGCCGAGGTGGTGGTGGTGGTGGTAGTAGAACCCCTGCAGGGCCTCATCCCTTGGCCCTGAGTAAAAGCTTGTCTTGTCATGAGACTTGTCACCTGCAAAACCAACACAAACCCCCGTCAGGACACGGCGATGGGAAAAAGGTGCTTGGAGCACCTTTGTTTAACGTTGTCGAAAGATAACAGGAGAATTTATTCTTTGAGATCTCGTTTTGTCAGGGGTTGGTTTTCCACCGTGGGGAGTTCCACGGGGATCAACTTTATGCGTATGGATGAAAAGGACTTTTTGTTTTGGCCTCTGTTCACTGTTGATCAACCTATGACTACAGTATGAATCTTTCATGTTTGATTAGTCTAGTGCAGACCAGGACCATGTGGGAATTATCTCTTTCAGTTACTCATAAAGAATAGAGATGCTTGATCTCCAATTAGATTTTTGTAAAATTCGATTAAGAAATAGATGGATGAAAACGTGCTCAAGTGCATATGCACACTAATTGTACTTCACAAAAATGGAAACTGTGCTCTATATTTGACTCCGAAACCAAGCCCACAAGCCACCAATGGGTTGGTAGAGCCTCCCGTCATCATGTCTTGTGTCTACCATATTTATCCTCCTCAAAAATAATAACAATAATAAAATAAAATACCACAAAGCTCACTTAATAGATCTATTAGCTGATCAGTTGGATTCGACATTCAGAAAGTACTTTATCCTCCTTTTGGAAGGGGAAGAAAAATCAACAACAACAACAACAAGGAAGAGCATATAAATTGAAAAGCAAGCCCTCTCTTAAATGGATATAACATGGAATGGATGGTTGAGACGAGAAGAGCGGGTGAAGGCCTGAATCCTTCTCTTCTTAGGCATTTGAACGGTTGTGACGGTGGAGTGTGCTAATTGACTTTCTATATGCTTAACAATAAATATTTAGATTCCTATTCGTCAAGGATCTTGTTCCGTTAGAAAATATTCCAACAAATGGTGAGTACAACATAGTTCACGAAATGCCTTTAATCAACTAGCAAGATAGCCCTTTTGAAACGGTTATAACGAGTGGAGCTGCAATGTTTCTTTTTGTTTGATTTCCGCATAGAAATAGTTGGGCCTAAGGAGAACCCATTAACATTCTTGGCAACGCTAAAAATAGATTTTACAATATCTAAAACAATATTGTCACTCCCGTCTAGGCTCCTCAAAAGAGAAGTGACAAGGGCACCCGAGATCTCATCCCATGCATCCTCCACCCTCGGATGGAGATGCCACTTCATAGGGAAGGGAGGCGCGTTGTTCGGGTTGGATCCCGAGTGCCCCAAACATTTTTCTTCCTAGAACGAGTGCATAACCTGAACGGGATGATCAAGCTCCCAAACACATAGCTTAATTAGTTTAACTCCCCTGTTTGACAAATAGTAAATGGCTCAAAGGCGCAGATGAGAAAACAGTCTGTCTGTATCCTCGGCGTTATCATCACGTCCCTACATCCCAATGCTTCTTCTCGTCTAAGTCACACGTGATGTGAGAGATACGTATGTTTGTCTTCATCCGTAAGTAACGTACATTAACCGACATATGAAAACCCACGAGCGAAAACAAACTGATCTCTCAATATTTTAAAAAAACAAATCACACTTTAACCAATCCCACACTCCAGTGGTGATTCTGTCATCCCAAAACGGATACTGTATTAGTCTACAGATTCCAATGTCTTATAGTAATTAACTGAGATCAATCAAAAGAAAGAAAGGAGAAAGCTCTCACCAGTAAGGAGATGACCAAAAGGGCTGTGCTCTGCGAGAAAGCCACCACTTTGGCAAGAAGAAGCGGACCCCTCACCACCACCACCACCGACATGGAAGATCCCAAAGCCATAGGGACGAGATGAAGATGGGTCTCTTCCCAAGTCCCACCCTCTGGCAACACCACCGCCGGTGTTGGCGACCTCCTCCCACCTCCTCCTGTTCACGGCTTGGCTCAGCTTCCTCCTCCTGTAGGCGCTGGACTGCTCCCTGTACTTCCTCGCCATGATCACGTGCCAGTGGTTCTTGACGGCATTGTCCGTCCTACCGGGGAAGAGCCTCGCGATCATTGCCCACTTGTTCCCGTACAGCCTATGCGCCGCCATCAGCTTCTCCTCCTCCTCCTCCGTGAAGGCCCTCCTGTTGATCCTCGGGTCCAGCTGGTTGAACCACCTCAGCCTGCAGCTCTTCCCTACTCATATACAGATCGATGCACCATTCAACTTATAACTAATACTACTACGTACCCAAGTGGTCCAAGGAGCACCCTCTATATATATATATATATATGTGAAACTAGCTTGCAGTACTGTTACCTGATCTCCCTTCGAGCTTCTCGGCTATGAGGTTCCAGTTCTGGGGCCCGTGGAGGGCGACGAGCTCCTTAAGTTTGGCATCCTCGGCTGGTCTCCAGTGGCCTCTGGCGCAGACCTTTGGCTGTTCTTTGCCAGCCAACGGCTGGTTCTCGACCTCTCCTGCCTCTCCTTCTTGCTCATCTTCCTCCTCCTCCTCCTCCTCCTCCTCGTCTTCCTCTTCGGGTTCCTCCCTGGCGTCGTCGGTGTGGTTCTCGACGTAGTGGTCGTGTTGTTGGTGGTGGGTTTCTATGGTGATGTAGCTACCCATCAAGGGGAAGCCCCAGGTGGTTGTGGTTCTCCTCCCAGTGGCATCCTCCAAGTCAGAGCCTCCCTTTGTAGGGTGGTGGTGGTAGGGGGTACTATCAGCGGGTGAGGAGCATTTAATGGAGAGGGAGCCCATATCAGCGAAGACCTCTCCTTTGGAGGAGGAGGAGGTGGAGGAGTAGCTGCTCCTGAGGCCAGTGGAGTCCTCTGGCTCTCTGGGTACCTCTCCAGAGAGTAGTTGCCTGGTCATGCTCGAAGCCACGGGGAGAGAAGAGAGGGTTTGGGAGGGAGGGAGAGGTGGGGGGTTTGTTGTTTAAGAGAAGCGAAGCTTGGAATGGCAGGTTAGCTTGCTTTTTCCACAGAAACCCACGCGGCTGTTTAACTGAGAGAGAGAGAGAGAGAGAGAGAGAGAGAGAGAGAGAGGGAGAGGGAGAGTGGTGATGGTGGTGGGCGACCGACCACCGCTTCCCTCCTTCACCACCCCTTCTTTAAACTTTGTCTACTTAAACCCTACAGTGCGCCACACGTGCGGGTGTCTTCTCAACACACGTGTGGGGAGCCATTGAAGGCCTCTCTCTCTCTCTCTCTCAATTTCTCTGAAGTTGTTCCACTTCCTTGTCCTTTTCCCCCACCTTTCGACAGAGGTGAGCGTCACTGTGCAATCCGGTGGTGGTTTGAGTCCTGCAGTGGGCAAAGCCCACGCCCCCTTTCGTGTCGAGCGCTAGAATGGACTCTCCTCTGAATAGTTGCCTCTGTCAAATTTTTTCCTTCTGTGTTTTTTTCCGTCCATTATTACCTCGGCAAGCATTAGGCGAGTAAGCATGCAGTAGTTATTATTATTATTAATATTATTATTTTGTGTATAATAGGTTCCCATGTGTGAAATTATTGTCGTTAATCACTTTGGGGATCTAATCCTTAAATGCAGGGTTATCACCCTCAAAAAGGCACTCCTCATGGATGTTTAATACAAGCATCTTAGTTCAAGGTCAAATACTTGCACGTGTTAAACAAATTTGGCTCCATCCAACTTATTGCCAACTGGCCTTGAATACATAGGTCCAACCGTCTCTGGTATTAATTGCTTCAAAAGAACCATTCTCTTGCCAACAGGACATACGATGCTAGTGAAGCAAACAAGTGCTTCAAGGATGACCTTGATTGGCAAACTAGCCACAAAATCGAAATTTTAAACTTTGTTTCTAGGAAATAATCAGTTGAACCCAATTACATGGTCTTGTGCTGGGATGCTTGACTTTCCTACTCACGTTTTCCAAGCTAAATATTGTTGCCTCTAGAAGGAACATCGTGGGATGATGCAAAGATTTCATCTAATTTTATATTAATAGTAACTAATCTTAATTTTTGTTTTCCGTACTTTGTAACAGTGGCAACTCAAAGAGTTTGGGTGGACCCATCCCTCTACCTCTCTTGTTATCATATTCCAACCCCACCCTAAGGAGAAAAAGAAATTTCACCAAAACTCACGTCAGTGGAACCGGTTAACCTTGTGGATCGTATGAGCTTTGCTCAGCTATGATACACCTTAATTGCACACAATTAAAGGACGTGGGAGATGCTTTTTGTTTCAAATGTAACACCATATTCCATATAAAGAAGTTATGAGGGACGCTACGCATGTAATATAGCTACGACAGAGCATCATCTTTGCTGGAAACATACAGTCTATCGCGCCAACCAATTGTTCCAACAGCCAATACGGAGACCGTGATAGCTACATTCATGTCAGTAGCTTTTATTGCTCATACAAGACGTTCCCTTGTGTTAAATTCGAAAGTTTCTTTAAATATATGACAAAAATGGAGAAAAATAAAAACAAACGTACGCTTCTTTTGGTTGAATCAGACGGAAACCCTCGCCACATATTCGTAGTGCCCTTTGGTATAAAGCTATATGGAAATTCCTTGTCAAATTCTTCTGGCTTGGGCAGGAAGAGCAACATTATCACACATTTGGATGAAGAACTGATATAATTAGGAGCCAAGAGATGGCATCATTATTAAAAAATAAGCTACTAATTGGTTGATTTCTTCAACCATTTCCTTCAATGTTGCTTGAGTGCAAGTTTCACACGTAATTGCTGTAATTTTCATTTTCTTTCCCTTCTTCCCACGGGAACTGAATCTAATAAATTTCTACTTCCAGTAAACAACTTAACTAATCAGCTATCCCTCATTCTTTTACTCACTTGTTCAGTTACTTCTACACGTCATTATGCCTTTGTTGCTACTTTATTGAACATGTAAAGACGATGTTGATTATGTTCTGACACTACAGTAAAAAAAACTTTTATTAGCAATTATTTTCCTAAATGTCCAAATAAATATGGTGCTACCTACACGTTCAACCAAAACAAATGTCAAGTTAGATCTATCATACCATGTCCTTTTGAGACATTTAATATTAACATCTTGATGTTTGGTCTACACATCAAGTTGGATCTATCGTGACATATCCTTTCGAGTAGTTTGATCTAAACCTCTCAAAATGGTATGTCATGATAGACCTAATTTGATATTTATTTGGGTCTAATGTCAAGATAGGACTATGGTTATGTGAATGTTTAGAAAACAAATGTCAACAAAGGTCTTCCTTTTTTGTAGTATGAGAAACCAAAATCCCCTCCTTTCCTTCAGGTCCTCTCCCACCCCAACCCTAACCCTAACTACTGACAACCTTACTAAACACTACTTGGCCCTGATCGACCGACATTTGCTATCCAAGGATGCCCTCTTTGCTTAATGCTTACTACCTTCCCTTTCTATTTCTTTAGAGAGGTCTCTCCTTTCATCTCTACCTCCTTGGTTGTGGGGTTTTTCTCACCCCTCCACCACCTATGCCATCGATTACTGTACCATCAATAGTTCTCCAAGTTCACTAATGAGCTTTGTGGCAGCTCACCAAGCTGTGGTCAACTTGTTTCCTCCCTTGACCCATAGGCACATGTATTGGAGTTTCTTGAGCTTGTTTTTCTCTACCCCAACCCATGGCACAAGGGTCTCTAGTGGATGAGGGCTCGATTGTGGCACCATGTTGTCATTGGAGTAGCCATGAGTGCCTTAGTTATCTCTGTTAATCCTCAAGTTCGCTATCTCCATACTTATTCAAAGTTCCTAACAGTCAAGCTTCAACACTATTGTTGCTCATCCCTTGCATCTCTTGGGGCATTAGTCCCTCTACAATATGCTAATATAATGGACGAAAAAGCTAGGTTGCCTCCCATTCTTCATTGTCCATGAATATGGATAGATCTTCTTTGAAGATGTCGCAACAACATCCTTGATCATGTACTTCATCTCCAACCTCTAATTTCCTCATCCTTAGTTGTTTGCACCACAAGGGAAGGATAGGCAAGGAATGATCAATTGTGGTTTTCATCAACTAAGCATGGTATGATTGATATAACAAGTCTTCTTGTAGCTTGCATCTATAGTTGGTGGCTCAAATCGACTCAAGTTCTTGAGTTGAAATAGAAATTTGATGTGCCTAAGCTAAGGCTTGTATCAGATCTTGGGACCATGTGAAAGATCGTACCTAACATGATCAAAATGTTAGCCAACATACTTTGACCACCAACAAGTGTCGATGTTTCATTTTGCGAATTGTTCATATTGTTGGGAATCTCCTTCTCAGTGGCATTGTCATCATCTTGAGCATGCAATAGCTACTAAAGTCTTAGTGTGCTTGCTAGAAAGCCACGTAGAGTAGATGCTTTATTTTTCTTTTGTTGTTTTGCTTTCTGTTTTGTAGTGTTTAGTTTTAGTTTTCCTCCTTGTCAGGCTGTTAATTAAGTTTCCTTCTCTTTGGAGTGTTTAAGCACCCCTCCCCCCTCTCTCTCTTCGAGAGGGTGTGATGCTTTCTCCTTTCTCTTACCCTTATAAGGTTGCATCTCTATGTATTAGTTTCTTTCCCATTAATGCATGGAGCTTTTGTTAATATTAATTTGGAGCGTTTAAGTCCCCTACCCTAAGATCATGCCTTGAGCACTCATGATCATGTTAATGTTTTGTTGTAATCTGACACATATATCTTAAATGGATTTTGGCAACCTGATTAGCATTGAAGGTTTGTTATTTAATTAAGGATCAAATTATAGGTTCACCTTATACATCTGTATGACCATATCTATGTCTGGTGTTTTTTTTTTTAACCAAAATCGAGAGTATTTCTATTTATTCCCCACTCCCTGGAGGCCAAAAAAAGAGGCAAGGGGATCAAACCAAAGCCCGTCTAGTACAAAATAAAGATGCGGATCACGACTTGTGGCCTAGGACAAAAAAAAAGAAAAACAAACACATGACACCCACACCCAAGCAGGAAAACTAGTAGGCCACGACACGAAGTTGACCACAAAAAGCAACAAACAACAACACCAAAGCTACGGTCAGGAATCACATAAGACAACTGAATTTTGTCCAAAATAAGAGTGCTATGGATGCACACAGGCAGGTCCCTAACGTTGGAGATAAGGGACCATTGATCCAATCCCAAAACTGCCATTTTAGTAACAAGGGCATTAGCTAACGGGCAGACATACGATAAGGAGGCAATTTGGCCCTTGAGGCCATTCAAATCACCAAACTCCGTTGAACCTTCCAGGGCAAAGGGACTTTCCTATTCCACCAAAAGTACAAAAGAGCGGAATCGACCTCCAGGTGAACATCGGGGTGCTGAGGCAAACTAGCCAAAAAATGCTTGATCACATGAAGATGAGCTAAATTATCGTCAGAAATCCCAAATCTGGTATGGGCGGCCTTCACAAAATCACCCTTTCAATCGCGCATAACCCAGTGTTGAACGAGAATCTACGCTAACGTGTTTGGTTTTGGAAAACCCGTCGTTGTAGTTCGAAAGCGAAGGATTCGTGTTCAACAAATAAAATTTATACCGAAATAAGAATTCCGGGTCGAACACAGGGAGGCGAACGTTTGATTTAAAAACTCCGCGTTTCTTTTTATTTTGTCACGAAGAAATTCAATTTAAAATATCTAAGTATCTACAACAAATAAAAGAGAGAGAGGGAGTAAGAGAGAGAGAAAGAATACTATACATGGAAATCAAAATGAGATGTAGAATAGACAAGGAATTTATCATAAAAGAGTTCGTTTGTTACAACTAGAAAACATAAAACAATTACTCTAGAAAGCATTAAAAGAATGGAGGGAGAAATGTCCTCCTCGACGATCGCTCGGAGGACGAATAGACTACTCTAGAAAGCAGTAAATCTATACTAGAAAGCAGTAAAAAGAATAGGGAGAGAGAAATCCTCCTCGACGGTCGCTTGGAGGACGAGCCGGACGGGACGACGCCTGGACGAAGGAGAACGAAGCAGGACGAAGGAGGACGAAGCAGAAGAACGGGAACGAAGCAGCACGCCGTCGTCGTCGCGGGATCCACTTCCGAAGGGGGACGAAAATTTGGACTTTATCTCGCGAGAAGCATCCCGGGTGTGGGACAAGCTTCTCTTGAGCTTTGGAGAGGTAGAGAGGAGAAGGAAGGGATGCAAATTTCGTATGGAGGGGGTCTCCTTTTATAGTTGCAAGGAGTGTGGGAAAAATGGACATTACATCTTCAAAATAATAAATAAGGGGTCTTTAGTGACGGATAAAACCGTCGCTAAAGCCCCGCCGTCGCCGTCGCCGCCGCGCCCACGCGCGCCCGCTCGGCTGGCCTGCGCGCGTAACGCATACGCACGTCCGCGTCGTCTCAGCCGTCCGATCGCGAGATCGGACGGCTTAGATCGCGTCCGCGCCCGCTGCGTAGCGCGCCCGCCCGCGTGCGATCGAGCGTCCACCAGAGCGTCCAATTGCGCGTCGGCGCTATCGGGTGCGCGCGGCCGTTGGATCTTCATCCGACGCTCGTGCGTGCCCGCTCGCCCGCGCCTTCGTCCCCCTCACCGCGGCTCGAACCCGCGACCTCCGCTTCGCCCGCAGCTGCGTCGCCGCTGTGCTACGCGGGCGAAATGGTCGCGCGGACGTTTTTAAACGCGAGCGACCGCAGCCGTTGGATCGAGATCCAACGGCGGAGAGGAGACGGTGCGCGGTCTTCACAGGACTCCTGCGGTCGATTGGGCGGCTGGGATGGCGCCACGTGGCGCTATCTTGGCCGTCCATCTTCTGGAAGTTGTAGATGGTGCCACGGATGTCGGATTGACTCGATTTTTGTGTCGTTCGGCTGCGATCGTCGATCCGAATTCATCCGTGTGGTCGGATTTTCCATCTGAAGTGCGGATTTACACCATCCTGGCCCTTGATCTTCTAGGGTTCCCCGGTCTCTATCTGATGCTATGGATGCCTGATTAGGGCGATCTTGGAGTCGTTGAACTCCAATCGTCGCCCTGATCATATCCATACGGTTGGATCTTTGATCCGAGGCCCCGATAAAATATTTGCCCTGTCCAAGCACATAAAAGGAGACAATTAACCTCCATTTTATTCAAACTACTCTAAATGCAAGATGATGCATGTAATGCAATATTTATATCATGAAATGCAATCCTATGCTTAAGAACATGCATAAATAGACATTTTAAGTAGTGTAAATGTGTTTACATCACCCAGGATGCATGAGTAAAGTGTAGACCGGTGACCGCAGCAATGTTAACCTTAACCCGCTCAGAAGGACGAGTCCAAGACACTGCAAACATCTTCAGGCGTTGTCTTTTAAACGACAAGGGCATATTAAAATTATCCCAATTATGACTGAGGACATGATTAATCCTGTTAGAGTTAAAACCCTCATTTCTATATTTGTTCCTGATCCACCACACATTGTACCAAATGAAATAGATAAGGCCCTTAAGAATTTTTGCTCTCCTAGAATTGACCAAAGATTTCATAAAATGAAAAAAGTGGGACGGGTAGACAAGAGCAATAAGATGTGTAGAGAATACCCAATTAGAGACTTGATGAACAAGCTCACTCCTAGAGAGAAGGTGCAAAAGGGTTTCTCGAGCTGGAGAGGAGGGGCAGCACCAACACTTAGATGGAAGATGGAACCCTAACTTGATAATGTTGTTGTCAGTCGGAAGCTTAAGTTTGAGAATTCTCCATGTCAGCATGGAGACAGAGAGAGGCATGTCAATCTTCCAAATCTCCTTCAAATAACCAATCTCCTGATCTGTGGAGAAATAAGACAGATAAGCAGAGGCCACGGTGAAGGAGCCGGAGGAATTAGGGGACCAAATGGGGATGTTTGGGGAGCTGTCCAAAGTAGTCTCAAGAATACGAATTCTGATGTGAATGGATAAAAGTGAGAATTGAGGAGTATTAAAGGGATGTTCAATGATGTCCTTAACAAGGATAGGAGCCAACTTGATGGAATTAAGTAAGAGGCTCTTGAGAGGCATATCACCAACCCAAATATCAACCTAAAGGTCCACAACCCCTTCATGAACCTCCCAACAGATGAGACGTCTCATTGAGAGGAAGGTCTCCCAAAGCTTGCAAATACGGGAAGGGAGAGGGTGAGACGTGGTGAAAACATTGCCATAAAGTTGCTTCATAAAGTCAGCATACGGCGAACTAGAGGAAAGGATGTTCCACACCCTCTTCATTGTAAGAGGCCGAACAAAAAGACTAAGGTCGTGAATACCAAGGCTGCCATAAGACATGGGTTTGGTGACTTGTTTCCAAGCAACCCAGTGATGTTTATGCTTAGAAGGAGAAGATCCCCAGAGGAAGTCCGCAAATTTGCTCTCCAACCTATTGATGATAGCCCTAGGGACATCCAAGATAGAAAGCATATAGAAGGGCATGGAAGAGAGGACATGTTTGATGAGGAGTAGTCTTGAGGCATAAGATAGGAGATTAGCTTTCCAACCAACCAACTTGGCATTGACTTTTTCAATAATATAAGAAAAGTAAGAGATCTTCGCACACCTGGGGAAGATGGGGTAGCCCAAGTAAGTGAAAGGGAAGGAGCCAATTTGGCAGCCAATAAGATGAAGAATGCGATTGAGTTTGCCCGAGGGAAAATTCTTGCTAACAAAGCATAAGCTCTTCGTATGGTTAAGGTGTTGGCCAAAATCAACCTCAAAAGATTTGATGAACTTAGCCAGGTTGGAAATCATACGCACATTGCCATTGAGAAAAAGGACAATATCATCAGCATAAAGCAGGGTGAGAGGTGAGGAGATACCTTGCTTGACAGAGTAGGGGGCCAAGTCACCATTAAACACCATCTCTTTAATGCCCCAGAAGAAAGGCTCCATGAAAAGGTCAAACAACAGGGGGGAAAGAGGGTCACCCTGTCTAAGACCTCGAGACACTCGAAAAAAGGATGAGGAAACTCCATCAATGAGGATAGAAGATCCTTCATGATGAACAAAACCCTACTTAAATCAATAACATGCTCAGAGAAGCCAAACCTACGAAGGATATTAAATAGAACATTCCACTCAACTCTATCATAAGCTTCTGGAGATCAAGCTGGATAATGAGATTGGAACCAAACACTTTCTTGTCAATGTGCTGAGCAAGCTCAAAAGTAGTAGCAATATGGTCAAAAATAGAACGGCCTTTAACAAAGCCAGCTTGCTCAGGAGAAATGAGCTTAGGAAGGAGACCGACCAACCTATTAGCCAAAATGCCAGAAGAGATTTTGTATATGACGTTGCACATGCTAATAGGGTGAAAATCAGAGACGCTGATAATATTCCCTTTCTTGGGGATAAGGGAGATGAAGGTGTTGTTGAAGGATTTAGGACTCTTGCAATGATAGAAAAAGTGGGAAATAGCTTGGGTCAAGTCATCCTTAAGCAAATCTCAAAAATAGGAGAAAAACTCAGCATTGAAACCATCAGGACCCGGAGTTGATTGGTGGGCATTTGGGACAGAATGTGATAAATTTCCTCCTGAGAAGGAGGGGTGGAAAGCAAATCCGAATCCTGCTGAGACATCAGGGGGGATAAGGTCAATCATCGAGGAGACACCAGAAACATGGTCCGAGTTAAGGAGGTTACTATAAAAGTCAACAGCGGTGCTAGCTGCAACCTCCCAGGAGCCGTTAGCAATGAAGAAGAGAGATTTAAATGAGATTTTTTGGCAAATCTTCTTTAAATGGTAGCATAGAAAAACTTATTATTACCCTCCCCATTTTTAATCCAATCAATTTTATCCTTTTGAGAGAGAAAATCATTGAGCTTTGCTTGGGCATCATCAAGTTGGATATGAATGTCGTTGAGCTCAACGGAAAGGTTATCATCCCATTGGGACGCTAATTTAGAATCCACATCATCTCTATGAATCTCAAGGTTTCTAATAATGGAATGAATGTCCCCAAAAGTCTTCCTATTCCACTGAATAAGAGTCCTCTTAAGAATGGAGAGTTTGACTCACATCTCAGAGAGTGGGTCAGGTGTCGAACGTGCGAGTTACTACGCTAACGTATTTGATTTTGAAAGCCTTGTCGTTGTAGTTTGAAAGCGAAGAACTCGTGTTCAACAAATAAAATTTATACCGAATGAAAATCCTGGGTTGAACACAGGGAGGCGGACGTTTGATTTAAAAACATGCGTTTGTTTTATTTGTCACAAAGTAAATTAATTGATTAGAATATCTAACTATTTACAATAATAGAAGAGAGAGAGAGTAAGAGAGAGAGAATAATACAAACAAAAATCAAAAGAGATATAGAATGAACATGGAATTCATTATCGAAAGGATTGTTCATTATACTAAATATTACGACTAGAAAGCGGGAAAATAATTACACAAGAAAGCAGTAAATCTACTCTAGAAAGCAGTAAATCTATTCTAGAAAGCAGTAAAAAGAATGGAGAGAGATATCCTCCTCGACGGTCGCTTGGAGGACGAGCCGGACGGGATGACGCTTGGACGAAGGAGGACGAAGAAGGACGAAGGAGGGCGAAGCAGGAAGAACGGGAACGAGGCAACACGTTATCGTCATCGCGGGATCCGCTTCCGAAAGGGGATGAAAAATTGACTTTATCTCGCGAGAAGCATCCCTGGTGTGGGACAAGCTTCTCTTGAGCTTTGGAGAGGGAGAGAAGAGAAGGAAGGGATGACAATTTCGTATGGAGGGGGTCTCCTTTTATAGTTGCAAGGAGTGGGGGCATTTTGGTTATTCCAATTTTAAAAACATTAATTTAGGACCTTTAGTGACGAATAAAACCGTTGCTAAAGTCCAAACGTGGGTGTAGTGGGCAGCGCGTGCCTGCTCACCTCCTCGCGTGTAACGCACACACACATCTAGCCGATCTCGAGATCGGACGGCTTAGATCATGCCTCCGCCTACCTCCTCTGCGTGCCTGCCCGCGTGTGATTCTACGTGAGGCATGGCATGCAATAGCGCGTTCGCCCGATCGGGCGATTTAGGCCGTCCACAACCAATCAAGCGGTCAAATTTAATCGCAGGCGCACCATAGATCGTGAGTCAAACTCGCATCCTGTGATCGCGCAACGACTCGCGACCGCTGCGCTGCGCGGTAGATTGTGTCGCGCGAATAAAATCAGGCGTGCACATCTGCAACCGTTGGATCAAGATCCAACGGCCCAGATCGCGCATTGGACTTTCTTTGGAGAGGTAGCGACGATCCTGAGGGCTGGTTGGACTGTTGAGATGGCACCACGTGGCGTCATCTTGGCCATCCATTTTCTGGATGATGTAGATGGTGCCACGGGTGTCGGATTGAATCGATTTTTGCACCATTAGGCTGCGATCGTCGATTCGAATCCATCCGTGCGGTCGGATTTATCGTTTGAAGTGTGGATTCACAGCATCTTAGCCCTTGATCTTTTAGGGTTCCTCAGTTACTATCTGATGCTACAGATGTCTGATTAGGGCGATCTTGGAGTCGTTGAACTCCAATCGTCGCCCTGATCACATCTGTATGGTTGGATCTTTGATCCGAGGCCCCGATAAAAAGTTTGCTTTGTCCATGAACATAAAAGGAGACAATTGACCTCAATTTTATTCAAACTACTCTAAATGCAAGATGATGCATGTTATGCAATATTTATAGCATGCAATGCAATCCTATGCTTAAAAACATGCATAAATAGACATCTTAAGTAGTGTAAACATGTTTACATCATACCCCCATACCTATCTTTTGCTAGTCCCTAGCAAAAACTATATGCTATTTATAAAAGAATTATGTTGGATTATTTGGGCATGAGTTATTTTCAATCATTAAGAAAATGTCTACTTAGGATTTGAACTTTCAAAGACACAACAGTGCCCGAGTATTTGCCAAAATGCAGACCGCCTCAAGCCCTCGCTTTATTTAAAGAAAAATTTCTTTTTCTCTTTTTTTCTCTTTTCTAATTTTTTTTTGGATTTTCAAGTTTTAAGGTTTAAGAGTAGCTTTTTACGGCCATTCAACTCACCCAAGATTTGATGAGAATCCTAAGTTCTAAGCATCTTATTGTGAATGTGATAGACTCGTTGACTGGCTGTAACGACCCGGTTCCCGAATCCCTATGAGATACGAGAATCGGGTCGACTCGACTGATCCCAAGACCCAGTCGTCTAGCGAGAAAGTAACCAAAAGAGCCGTAAAATAAACCACATTCACCATGTATATAACTAGCAGTAACAAAATACAGTAGTAAGGAAAGAAATATTACAGTATACACCACCACAACAGTAAAGAAAATAAACATGTACATAAACATGAAGCTTACAACAAAAAGAGTACAGGGGTAACATAACTACTCACTACAAAGGAAAGAAAGGTACAGTGGGTACTACACAAGTAACACTACTGAGCTCTATTAGGCTCAACGCCCTCTGCAGCCGCCAACTATAGCTGCTCAACACCTGGTCCTGAAAAGGTAACAAAGGTGACACGTCAGCGAAACGTTGAGTAGAGTGGCAACTAAAAGCTAAGAAGCAGTAAGGTAGACAGTAGCTGTTATAATTTTTAATTTCTTTCTTTATATTTTTCCATTTATTCACTATTGATTTATTTCTCAGATCCTTCTCTTGATTTTGAATGTTCCTCATGGGAACGATCTTGGTTGCAGTCTTTTCCGAAAAGTAGAAGTAACACGTGGTGCTTTCCTGGCCGGGAGAGTCCCCCGTGGTGGTCCTACCCTCAGTCAACCACCCCAAGGTCGCTGACAGACGTAATGGTGACTGCGGCACGTGCGATAAACGCACGGGTAGCTACCCCGCACTGGCACACGGTCAGTAGTTTCCATTAACGGGTGCGTCCAAAGCATAGCACGGAACCAGTATGGGGCAGAGCCGTCTCAGTAACAGGTGTCCAGCCCCTCCACAGTAACCAAACAGGGGTCTTTCCCCTCCACAGTCCGTGCACCCTCGCTTGACTACCCTGGTTTGCCCAGTGGGCCTAACAAGTCGATGTAGGAGGGCTAGCAGAACCCCGGGGCCCGTGGGGTAGCTAGTGCTCTCCCTACACTAGTAGCTCTCCTCGGTACCGTGTACACGAGGGCCAAAAGTCGGTACAAAGTGGCCAGACCTAACCCCGGGTCCCTGGGGTGGCTAGCTTCGCTCTGCACTTAAAAGGGTGCAGTTGCTCTCCTTGGTACTCCGTACTCAAGGCCAGCTCACTTCCCCAATTCTATTCCATTCACTTTTTAGGAGTTCTACTCCTAATTCCCCGTAGGGTTCATGCTCTTTTAACTCAGCTAATTTAGGTTTCACCGTTCCATCTTTATATCCATATACCCATGTTCTCGACAGTAATTCTTCATTCATAAACAGGCAGCTGTTAACCAATTTACAGGTAGTTATCGTTTCCTTTCTACTTTTCCAAGGCTGCAATGTATATAATCAACTAGTTTTCCAGTCCTAGGATTCATGCCATACCCTAGGATCTATCATTCAATCTAGTTTTCCAGTCCTAGGATTCATGCAATACCCTAGGATCTATCATTCAATCTAATTTTTCAGCCCTAGGGTTCATGCAACGCCCTAGACTCTGTTAATTATTTCACAATTGCATAATTTTTGATAAATAATTGAAAGGGCCACTCTACCTGCAAAATCGGGAGTACTGGGGGCGTGGTCGATAATCCCGCGTGCCTCCGCAACCCCCAGAGCCGCAACGGAACGGGATCCTAACATAAGGGTTAACACAAAAAGTTACTCAGAACAGTATACAATTACTATAAACAGGTAGAGGAACTAAATCTGGAAAGAACGAAACTTGAAACGCGGAAAACAGATTCCGAATGGACCCTAAATGGGTCAAAAACAACCCGCCTGTCCAAAATTAGACGTCTGGAACTTCTTCCAGACGTCTTAAAAGATAGCTCAGGTCATACCTTGGTCTGTGTAGTCCTTCAGACGTCCAGAAGCCCGTTGGACCGTCTGCACTTATTTTCCAGACATCCGATTGTCACCCTGGACATTTGGAGGCCCTCTCCATTGTCTGGTGTCGTGCCCAAACGTCTGATCTTTGTGGGATGGCGAGCCCTTGCGCCTTCCTGAACAAATCCTGCACATACACACACCCGCTCTCATCACGAAAAGGTGCAGAAGACCTCTGCCGAATGGCTGCATGGCCGTACACGCGAAAGAAGATAAAAAATAACGTACCTGTCAGACGTCTAGACCTTCCTCCAGACGTCTTCCGCGTCGTCTGGACGTAAGTCCAGAAGTCTGATTCTGGGAAATTTTCCCAGAATCAGAACCTTCTCGCTCTCCGCTCGCAATGCTCGGCCGTGCCGCGCCACGTCCGCCTACTGCCCAAGCTGCAGCAGCTCCTCTGCGGCACCACACGCTCGCTGCTCTCCCACTTGTCGGCTCTAGCTGCCCCAGCAAGCTTGCACCCTCGCGTTGAGCTCCTTCTTCCTCTCGCAACAGCTCCTCCTCACACACCCGTAGCAGTCGCTGCTGCCGCTCTCGCCCACGCGCTCTCTCGCTGAAAGGGAGAAGAAGAAGAAGGCGGTGGAGTGAGGGTGAGGGAGAGGGAGAGGCGTATTTGTAAGGCAGCCGCGGGGAGAGAGAAAGGGGAAAGGCTGCGTCTGTAGGGAGGTAGAGGAAAGAGAAGAAGGAGGGCGGCGGGTTCAGTCTGCGCGCGCATGCGCGCAGACGTGAACCCGTACTCCGAAAAAATTTAATTCCAGACATCTGGGAAGGCTTCCAGACGTCTTGGCCACTTCCCAAACGTCTTAAACGACGCTTGGTGCCCTGGTCGTAACACCAGTAGTTAAAACGGACATCGGATTTCCACACCTCTAGGTGACCTAAAAAAGAATTCTGCCTAAAGGTGTATCTTTACAACCGGTAGCTTTCTCCCTACTTTTATTTTTTTACGGGGTTAACCAAGGGTGAATTCAGTGTATATCTCCCCGATTTATTCTACTTCTCCGCTTCTTCCTAAGTGTTTTGGGATTTTTCAGTGCATTTATTGAGCTGAGTTCTGAACAACCGGTCGATGAGCTGTTACCACCGACAACTTGCTAGTCATACTCGTGCGGCAAAGTGTGGCTTATTTCTTTTTTTTTCCTTTTCTTTTTGATTTTTTTTTTTAAGTAGGTGGCTTCCCTGGTTTAAGATTTACTTAAAGGCAGCAAAAAGAGAATGGTCCAGTGACTGGGCTCTAGACAACCTACCTATGGGCTATTACCCATGATAACTTGCCAACCATATCACCCTAGAAGGTTCATTAGCTACCCAATTTCCGTTAAAATCGTCGAACAATAAGTCAGTGCAAAGAAAGTGTGTAGATGCTAAAAATTCAAAGTTCCCTCAAATTAGAGGGCAGGTTGATAAGTCGTGTACTTATCACCCAAACTTATTTACTCCAATTAAAATATAATTTAGGTTGGCGAGGACTCAAAATCCAAATCCACATTTTAGTGGATACACTTGCTGATTAAGTCCAAAGACTTGAAGGGTTTTTGTGTTCAAATCATAATGTATTATTTCCTAAGATTGAAAATTTTCTTAAACCCAAGTTCTCTTTCCTAATTCCATTTTTTTTAATAAAATAAAACAAATCTACGGAGCTAACGAATAAATTCAGAGATGAATATCCACCCCCCCATGCCTATCTAATGCAATGTCCTCATTATATTAAAAGGACATAAAACAGAGTGGAATATAGTAGAAAGCACCTGAATTGCGTGAATGTCAGGTTTGCTCCGAGAAAAAAACTAAAAAGAACTGTATACGTGTTGAATTTAGTGCCTTCAGCTTGGCACACTATACAAAGAAGAGAAATAAAGAATTCACAGGTGTAGGTCAGAATCAGAATAAACAGAAGAAACCTCTGACCTGTCAGCAGAGGTCCACAGATGTGGACTAGATTGTGGTGCAGACCCATACCCCATAATCGAAAATATCTCAGGTTCTGGATAAAAATTACCCAAAACCTAAAATCAATATGCAAGCGGGGTCGAGCCTACGATTTATGAAGATGCAACCCAAGACCAAAAAGTAGGGTTATAGGGAATTCAAGCTCAAAAGGATAATCATTGAATGTGTGCTTGGGTTCGACATCCTCAGAACAAATGTCGTACGGGTTCTGGTTTGATGGTTTCGGATGAATAGGAACCCTTCAACTCAGTCTTCTACTTCCTTCGGAGTTAGCTTCCCATATCAGAACTTCCCAGCTACTATCCTCCTCATTCAGAATGTCAAAATTCGGAACCTCCTGCATATTAATTACCTCATCTGAAATTTCTAAGTCTAAAAGATGTGGCTGAATCAGAATTGAGTTGGGTCTAATTATCTCAGAAACAAAATCATCGATAAGCTCAATGGGGTGTAATTGACAATCAGGGCATTGAATTGAATCATCCAGAAAATGCGATTTTGGATCCGTAATGTGAGCCCTAATAAGATCAATTTCCTCAGTTATTAGGCTATCAAGTGATCTATCAGATTCCTCAAGGCCAATCGTCTCACAGAAATCATATTCTGTAAACTCGCGTGAGACTTCACAACGTGAATCTTCACCATCAGAATCAAAGAAATCAAGATCCGTATTAATGTATGTCCCAAAATCATCTGTCACTTTCTGTTTCAAGGAGACATACGTTTCCTTGTACCCTGGCTCAGGGATCTCAGGTGAAGAAATCAGATCATCCTTAATTAGTTGCTCTAATTCAATTTGGTCAGCCTCGTAACACGTGTTCCCCCCAACAGGTGCCTGAACGGGTTCTGAAATTGGCTCTCCTGAAGAGGGTTCATCCTGGGAATCATCCCATGATTGAATCAAAGCGACCACAAATCTCATCCTCAATTTCGCTAACTTCTCAAGTAGAAACTCACCCGAGTTTTTATCCTTAACATCCTGGAGCCAATCCAACAAATACTTATTCAAATCATCAATCATTTCAATCAGAGGCTCCAATCTCTCAATGCAAGGCATTGGTTGAACTTCTAAAGATTGTATGATATCTCTCAAGTTAGCCAGAACCTTTTCTTGAACCTGGTTACCCTGAACCAAATGAGTTGATTCAGGGTTGGGCGGGTTTGGGATCAATGCAAGGAAATTAACGAATTAAGATTCGTTATACCCTTCCTGATAATAGGTTATTTCGGATTGTTCAAAAGGTGGTGATGACCTAAAGGCAGTATAATCAGAGAATGGGTAAGGATCAATGTATCCTTCTTGATTGTAGATCATATTAGGTTGTTCATGAAAGGTTGACGATCTATAATCGATGTGGCTCTGAGAAGGATAGAAATCACAATCATAGTGTTTAGGGTTTGACCCTAAACACGGAGGTCCGGAACTGTATCCCCAATCCGAGTTATCCCAACTAACTAATGGTTGATTATAGTACGAGTCGGAATAATCATCATGTTGAGGATAATTCAAAACTGGAGGGAAAGAGCGGGAATGCGTGTAATATGTGGAAGGATTCATGAGAGACGGGAGGAAGAAAGGCACTCTGCAATACAAGCAATCAAACCTGTCCTTAAGTGGGCTTGCCTAAAGACCTACAGACTCCCAAAACTCATCTTGAGATAGAGAAACGATTTGATCTACTTTTGTCTGTTCAATCCAACCAGTTAGAAGGAGGGACTGGGGAGAAGGTTCTTCCTTCGGCTTGCACCTCCGGTTCCTAGTGTACCCCACAGTTGCGATCGTTTGATTCTGCCCCCTAGCTAGATATCAGATTGAACAGTAGAAACAGACTAATCGAAAATAATCTCGTTCTGGGCTCTGAAGAGCGAGTCGAATCCTTAAGGCCAACGTCTACTCTGTTTTATTTAGGGCTAGGTTTGAATGTGCTTTAGAATGTGATGGGCCCTTTATATGGGTTGTGCCCTTAATGATTGATTGATTTGTGTGTGCGTGCACAACAAGTGGTTTTCAAGTAAGATTATTTTTGATGTGGTGAATTTTAAGGTTCAAATCTTGCTTAGTAGCTTTTAGGATTCAACTTTAGGTGTTTTCAAACAAGTTTTGTTGGCACACCAGGTTTTGAAAGCGCAGGTGAAGATGTTTTCCTTTAAAACTTAAAAGAATGTGGAGTGCCTAGTAAATCCCTAAGAGTTGAACCTATGTGGCAGCTACTTGATGAATTGATTTTAATTGAACTAGTGCGGCCCAATCAACTCAAACAATTGGCCTGTTGCACCACATAATTAGACACACAAGTGATTACCTAATCTAATTTCTACTCAATTACGTGTTTGGATGTGTGTACCGACTCCAAAGATCGATTTACCGGCTGAATTTGAAAATCAGATGAGGTTGTGTACCTCTGTGAGAGATATATATATTTTTAAATGTGGAGGTTGGGGCGGGTGTGGGTGTCAAACAACAAACAATCTAACCTAAGAGTTTATAAGAACACTTAGGTTGATTGATGTTTATGTTATTATGTGGTGAAATGAAATCTAATGGGTGGGAGGTGGGGGTAACTTACAAAACCTTCCACAACACTTTACTCCAATCTACTGCTTTTGCTCATCTCGAAAGAGTACCTGCAATCACAATAAGAAAGGAGAGAAGTGAGGTAAATGATTTGTAAGTTAGAAAACGTGAAGAAAAAATCAAAGAGCGTCGCCTCCCCAGCAACGGTGCCAAAATGTTGAACATGCGAGTTGCTACGCTAACGTGTTTGGTTTTGAAAGCCTTGTCGTTGTAGTTTGAAAGCGAAGAACTCGTGTTCAACAAATAAAATTTATACTGGAATGAAAATCACAGGTCGAACACAAGGAGGCAGACGTTTGATTTAAAAACACGCGTTTGTTTTATTTGTCACGAAATAAATTAATTGATTAGAATTATCTAACTATTTACAATAAATAGAAGAGAAAGAGAGAGAATAATACAAACAAAAATCAAAAGAGATATAGAATGCACATGGAATTCATTATCGAAAGGATTGTTCATTACACTAAATATTGTGACTAGAAAGCGGGAAAATGATTACACTAGAGAGCAGTAAATCTACTATAGAAAGCAGTAAAAAGAATGGGGAGAGAGATATCCTCCTCGACGGTCGCTTGGAGGATGAACCGAACGGGACGACGCCTGGACGAAGGAGGACGAAGCAGGATGAAGGAGGGTAAAGCAGGTTGAACGGGAATGGGGCAGCACGTCGTCGTTGTCGTCGTCGTGGGATCCGCTTCTGAAATGAGACAAAAAATTGACTTTATCTCGCGAGAAGCATCCCGGGTGTGGGACAAGCTTCTCTTTAGCTTTGAAAAGGGAGAGAAGAGAAGGAAGGGATGACAATTTCGTGTGGAGGGGATCTCATTTTATAGTTGCAAGGAGAGGGGGCATTTTGGTCATTCCAATTTTAAAAACATTAATTGAGGACCTTTAGTGACGCATAAAACCGTCGCTAAAGGTCCGAACGTGGGCATAGTAGGCGACGCGCGCGTGCCCGCTCACCTCCTTGCACGTAACGCACGCGCACGTCCAGCCGATCTCAGTCGTCTGATAGCGAGATCGAATGGCTTAGATCGTGCCTCCGCCCGCTTCCTCTACGTGCCTGCCCGCGTGTGATTCCGTGTGAGGCGCGGCGTGCAATAGCGCGTGGGCTCGATCGGGCGATCTGGGCCGTCCACAACCGATCAAGTGGTCTAATTTAATTGCATCCGTGCCGCAGATCGTGAGTCGAACTCGTGTCCTGTGATCGCGCAACGACTTGCGACCGCTACGCTGCGAGGTGGATTATGTCACGCAGATAAAATCAGGCACGTGCATCCACAGCCGTTGGATCAAGATCCAACGGCCCAGATCGTACGTTGGATTTTCTTTGGAGAGGTAGCGATGATCCTGAGGGTCGGTTGGACGGCTGAGATGGTGCCACATGGTGCCATCTTGGCTGTCCATCTTCTAGATGATGTCGATGGTGCCACGGGTGTCGGATTGAGTTGATTTTTGCTTCGTTAGGCTGTGATCGTCGATCCGAATCCATCCGTGTGGTCGGATTTGTCATTTGAAGTGTGGATTCACACCATCTTAGCCCTTGATCTTCTAGGGTTCCCTGGTCACTATCTGATGTTACAGATGTCTGATTAGGGTGATCTTGGAGTTGTTGAACTCCAATCGTCGCCTTGATCACATCTGTACGATTGGATCTTCGATCTGAGGCCCCGATAAAAAGTTTGCCCTGTCTATGAACATAAAAGGAGACAATTAACCTCCATTTTATTCAAACTACTCTAAATGCAAGATGATGTATGCTATGCAATATTTATACCATGCAATGCAATCCTATGCTTAAGAACATGCATAAATAGACATCTTAAGTAGTGTAAACATGTTTACATCATCAAGCATGTGATGGGAATCTGCCAAATTCTAGGTATCCACCACCAAAGAACGGAAAGATGGGTCCCTGAACCACATGTTCTGGAAACGAAAGGGACGAGGCCTATAGGGGGGTTGGAAGAGGAGAGAAGGATCATGGGAGAATGGTCGGAATTCCCTCTTCAAACATAGGAGCCAAAGGAGAAAAATGGGAGAGCCTCAGCATTCAAGAGAATGTGATCGAGCTTCTTATAAATACGAGGGGAGCCCTTACGACCATTACACCAAGAGAGTTGAGAACCCGCCATAGGCATATCAATCAAAGTAGCAGAATCAATACAATCTCTGAGGGGAGCCGCCTGGGAGTCATGAAAAGGAAGCCCACCCGACTTTTCAGAAGCTAAAAGAATACAATTGAAATCACCAGCAACGACCCAAAGGGTAGGGTGGTCATGAGCAGAAGAGGAGATATGATCCCAAAGAAACTTACGTTCATCAGCATCATAGGAAGCATAAACTGCAATAATCTTATGGACGGATTCCCCCGCACAGCACTTAACAGTAAGAGCCTGATTCATGGAAGAAAGAAGGGAAGTATTGATTGGATCCTTCGATAAGCACCAAATCTTAGAAGAGTTAGGACCAACAAAGCCAGAGGTGAAAGATATTGAGTCTGTAATAAAATCAATCGAGGTAGAATATGCAAAAGGCTCTAAAAGGAACATAAGGTTAATATGGTACCAACCGATCAAGTCTTTCAGACGAGAGATAGTTGGGGCATTGAGAATGCCCCGGCAATTCCAAAAAAGACACTTCATAGAAAGATGGATTTAGAGATGGACTTAGCACAACTTCGGATAATTCTTCCTGTACCCTCAAAGGATTGACCGCCATGGACTCCTCTAGCCCCCAAGGGAAAGTGTGCCTCATATGCCAAATCCTTGAGGTATAAAGGTTTTGGATCAACCAAATCTGGAACACCCTGAGATTCGAGATCAAGAAAATACTTAGTACCAGTAGCATCATTGTTCAAAAGTGTAATGTGCCCCACTCCTGGGATTTCCTCTATAAGAGGGGGATCTAGATCAGGAGGATGGGGAACAATAGGGAGATAAATGCCCCAAGCAAAGCCACAATGGTTTTCATCATCCACTGGAGTCACACACATATTACCAGAATAAAGCCCCAACGAGCCCACAAGTCTGTCCACGCATTTCAACAAATCATAATCCCTCCCAAAGGAATCACCAGAGAAATCTTTACTCAAATCGTTATTGTCACCAGAAGATTTAAAAGCGAAATCGACTTGTTTCGTCAAAGCAGAATTAGCCATGGGAAAAGCAATAGTTCTCAAATGCAGGGAAAACAGGTGAAAACGTTGCAAAACATAGCAATCCTCACCACAAAGCATAGGGTTAGAATGATTTACCTTAGGGGGAGAGGAAGATCATTTTACAACAATTTCCTTCCCCAACCCATCAGACCGAGGTGGTAGTAGCTTGGATTTGCGTCGTAGAAGAATATTTCTTTTCCTTCTCTTTCTCTGTGAGAGAGGCACAGCAACATCAGGAAGAGAAGGAGCCCCCCCAGAAGAAGGAGCAAGAGGAGTTATATAGTTCAGATTACAGATAACAGAAATCCCCTGTGGAGATGTCGAAGCATCATTCTTGCCTGCGGTGTCCTCCCTGTGCTAATAGGGACAGGGAACAGAGGGGGCCCCCTTATCTTCAAACGACAGTAGGGGCGAAGGGTCAGGCAAGATATGCACTTCCAGGCCGTCTGAGAGAAAAGAAGGCAGAGGGACCTTTGCACCTGCAGGGGGAATGGAAGTTGGGTAGGAGGGTAACATATGACCCAGCTTAAGACACTTTGAGCAAAACAAAGGAACCTTCTCAAATATCACGCACTGCAAAACAACTTTATCCCCATTAAAGATAACCACAGAATCCTTGCGAGCAACCGCTAAGTCGATCTCAACACAAACCCTAGGGTAACTTGGTCTGTGACCATGGATTGTGCGTTGATCAATGTAGATCAGGGTACCCAGCTGGTAAGCAATAGAGATTAAAGCTTCGGGTGGAGAAGATGGAGATTGAGGCTAGGGAATCCAACCTAGACCAGAGCCATAGAGATAGCCCGGTCCGTACGGAAGTTTGAAGTCCAATGGGCAAATTGCAACCGCACACCCTCATGAACAACCAAACCCGAAGAAAACACCTTGCAAAAATCCACGTACGTCTCACATCGAATCAGCCAATGGCGAAAATCCAAAGGCACAAGGTCAAAGCTTGGAGAGAGCTTGAACTTCTGGGAGAGAAGGTTCTGCAGCTGCTGAAATGAAGGTTTTCGACCCCAAGCGTGAGCAACCAAAGAGGAAGAAAAACCCTTGCAAAGGTCAAAGATCTCATCTGAAGAGAAAGGAGTGCCTAGGACCCCGTCCTTGAGCACCGGGCAGCAGACCTAGAGCGCAAGCTCCAAAAAAGGAGAAGTCTCAAAGTGGCCAACTTTGACCACCACCAAAGCTAAGGAAGGCTTCAAAGGTGGCATCCGATCCACCGGCGACAAGGCAGGGGCCGGTAGCGACAAAGACATCGCCACGGAGAATAGAAAATCGGCAGAACCACAAGAAGCAGCGAGAAGAAAATCAACTGCAAACATGAGACAAGAAACCCGCAAAACGAAAAAAATAAGAAACCCTAGAAAAAGGCAAAACCAGCAAGAAAGACAAGTGCGACTCTCCACGAAGCTTCAGGAGGGGCCATCGGAGAGGCGAGGGGCACAAAGGCCCCCCCACCAAGGAAGGATCGGTAGGTCACACTAGTGGGAAGCCAAACCCTATGCCGAGAGGGAAAAAGAGAGAGCGGAGTGAGGGAGAGGAGAGGAACGGGCATGGGAACTGAGGAGAGGGAAGACACAAATGAGAGCCTTCCATATCTACGTCTGGGTTAAGCCATGATGTATCTTCATTTTTTTTCTTTGGAGGGAGTGCCTCTTGCAGTTCTCTCTTAAGATTTTTGACATTGGTACTAATCATATCCTGCACTTATAGAATAGAATGTCTCTCTTTCCCATGATTTTTCCCTAACAAAAACCCTTGTCTCTTGTAATTGTGCTTTGCGTTGCTTGAAAATGTGATTGATTCTCAATAGATGTGAATGACATATATAAACCTTCATGTACTCCATTTGCCTTATATGTGAGACGATATGAAATGGCATGCCGTCTAATTTCCATGTGCCTATCTACAAACATATACGAAATAGCTCGTGGTTCATTACAAAAACATTGGTAGGAAAGAAATTAAAATTTTAAGTGTGGCATGCATGCATGTTAATTTTTCAAGATATATGCAACAGTAGCTATAACATGTTATTTTGGACTCAATTTGGAAAGGGATCCTGGGCATTGGAAGTCAAGAAGGGTGGTGTAGAACCCAACAAAATAGGTATGAATTGGAAGTGTTGCTTTGAAGCGCGAATACAGACCAACTGGGCAACAGCCAGTGGCAGACGTTTCAATGAATGAGGTGCCAACTGCCCAGCGCGCAAGAATGTACTCTTCCCCTTATCCCACTTCATCACGGCTCCAACAGCACCTGACCCTGCGCAGTAAAAATGGGGTAGACCAAATTGATTTGGTGGGCAGGAGGATACCGATGGATCGACCACTTGATCTACTGTAGCCACCTTGATGGTGGTCTGATCTGATCGATTCCCTTTGGTAACACGTAATTATGAACATCTGCACCGTTCCACCAACCCAAGAGGATCGAATTGAGATGACATCGCAACACTAGCTAGCTAACAGTAGTACTAGTACTACTGGTGAGCAAGTGGTGGGAGGAAGTAGTAACAACTAGCAACATCGAAGAGGACTCCTGCTTGCCCCATTAGAGGCCGTTCTGCGTTTTCCCGCATGTATGTGTCAACACCTCACATGGGCATTATGTACGACTTATACGTGTAGCTGTGGACAGACACCTGCATGCGCACCAACTCCCTTTCAGTATATATTTATATATCTACCACAGATCTGAAGTTTACGCAGAGAAATTAATGCGCTGTCATGTATATGGATTGGGAGATTATGTGATGATTTGATCTGACCAATTCAAACTAGCTCGATGCATGGGCAACAGGTGATCATCAGGGACTCTCTTTTGTTACAAGGCAGACAGATCAGTTAAGTACATGCCCTTGTTTAATTGGTACTCTATATCTATCTATCTTTATCTATGGTATACACTAAAGGAGAGCCACTTTTTATAAGCTCTCCTGAAAAATGAAATTTACATGTGCATCCACTTATCTCCCATATATACTTCATTCTCTCCCCAACTTTCACTTGGAAAGATCCTCAGTAAGCTCATCCGATCTTGGAGTTCAGTAAGGGAACCAATCTCCCAAACCAGTCACATGTTAACTTAGGAAAAAGAAAACAACAATGAAAAAAGATATTTCTATGTGTTTCTTGGGTGGAGTGGAAAAATTAAGAACGTAAAATATTATTCTTTAATTGGCCCTTGAAATCTGTTTTCGTATCGAGCAAACTTTTCTATATCTATCTTATTAACTAAAAAGAAGATGCCGATCCTCCTTATCAAACATGCCCCCAAGTTATTAAAAAGGGTCATGTAGGTGTAGGATTTTTGTATCTTTAAGCTTGTTGTGTGCCTAAGATTAAAAGGATGGATTAACCTTGGATTCTGGGAACATCTCAAAAGCCTATTATAAGACCTATTGAGTTCTGTAATTATATACTTATGAGAAAACATAGAATTTGAAAATAATTATGTAGCTAATGGATTTCCTTCAACCTAAAAGTAAAACTTATCCATGAAATGCCAAGTTTACTATGACAAGCAAAAGAAATGGTTCCTAATACTACCTCATTGGACTCATCCCTTCTTACAGATCTATTGATGTTATTTATTAATGAAAGGAGTGGTGTATTCCAATGTACATCTTATCTTCATGCAGTAGGGTAAAATGTGGGATTGAATCGAGAATTCTTTTGATAGTAAAAATCACAGTTTGTCGGCAATTGATTAGATTATATATTAGATAGTAAAAATCACAATTGCAACAAGATAGTTTCCTTTTCCTTTTGTTGTTGGTAGCCAAGGCAAGGTTACCAATCTCTCAAGTATCGAAGTTGGCTTTTCATATCCTTATAGTCCAAGTCGCAATTCAAACTAAGCCCATAAACAAGTTTCAATATTGGAAAATTTGTTTTTCAAGATGAAGAAATAATGCAAGGCTTCATCCTTTAAGATGATTGTTGAGGATCACAATTTGACTTTTTAGCTCAAAGGTCCTAAACACATAATTAACTTTTGGGTTTAAATTTAAAATTGGGCATAAGCTATAGGTTGTTTTAACAGTGAGATGTAATGATGATCTATAAGTTACACTAATTAGATATAGCTACAAAAGACATTCTAAATTAAAATTGAGCAAATACATCATGTTTAATTTACATATCTTGAGTTGTATTCTTGATACAATTTTAAGTCGGTCAAATCTATGGAAGTTAGGGTTTGAATTAATACTATGTGATGGATCTAAAAGAATAATAAGAAGATCAATTTGGATTTTTTCCTTAAGAGAATATCAAATTATGACTAATCCCCGCAGCAAAGCTTGACAGATTTGGACTAGTTATGTTTAACTGGGATATTATTTTCTAGAGACTTACTATATATTTGAATTTTGTTTTTTCTTGGGTCTATACATTGCCAAGTTACTCCATATATTCTCTTTGCCTGCAATACTAATTGATAGGAATCAAGTTCCTTTTAAACTAGATTTACACCAAATTAAGATCAAACCAAACCCTCTAGAGAATCATCTATAGGGTTCAAATACCGAAAGTTTGAATGTGGAAAGGTTCGGCCAAGTAGGTTTAAGACCAATGTCCAGCAAAGAACTAGTGATGTTGAGGCACCACCTAAGGAAATGGAACAGTGCCTACAAATAGATCACATTAGCCACTGCAACAAGCAATGTGACACCTAACTTGATGAGGCTATCATCAATTCCTAACAATGCATTTCAAGTAATGTCAATTGCTTTACGTCCAAACATGAATCAAGGACTAATCTCCCACAATATGGAAGGCCAATGGCTTAAATATATAAGGCCTACTAATCCCAAAATGCTAACCAAACTTTCGTTGAACTCCAATCTAACAAGACTGGATTTGACCAAACTTGTCTTGATCTTATCACGAGGGCCTGTATGTTCAAATTGTTCTATTTTAACTATAATTGAGCATTGCCAACCAAAGCTCCTATACTAAACTTCAAATCCCCTCAAAGACAATATATTTTGTAGTGTGAAATAAAAGGGGAGGGGAGGAGGATGATCCCTACGAGTGGGCCCCGCATGAGCAGTGGGATCCATTCCTCTTACATGTTGGGGAGTGATGGGTTAGGGGACATGGAATGGGGAGAGGAGAGAGAGAGAAGGTTGAAAGCATGAGGAGAGAGACAGAAGGTTGCATGCATGAGGAGAGGGAGAGAAGGAAAGAAAGATAGCGAAGGAGGTCAGTGAGAATGAAGAGAGAAAAGGCGTGAGACAAGAAAGAGGAGAAGCTTGGGAAAAAGACAAAGAAAGAAAGAAAAGCGAGGAAATGTAGAGTTCTCTCCAAAAGTTTTTAAACTTCAATAAAAAGGAATTTGTGCATGAATTATTTTAGCATGGATCATATTATTCTGTATAATTTGATGCTCTTTTTATTGATTTCTATTACAAGTAATTTTTTATTAATGTTGTCATAGGCTTGAGGTTTAAGTGGGAAACATTTTAGTGGCAACCTCCAAAATTATCAAAATGTATCGGAGAAAACCAATTAACAAGGACAAGAACCTCAACATAAGGTAAGTTTTGTTCCAAAAAATAAAAATTTGAAATGCGAGGTTGCCCCCTCAAGAACAAATCATTAAGCAAACATCGTCTCAAACCAAATCATGGAGACGGTAATGCACCCGCACACAATAGGCCGACTCAGTTATTATAAATTTATTATATAAGAGTGTTGATACATGTCTCATTCCAATAGAGGATTCCATGAGTCCTCAATCACGTCGTACACAGGGACATTGTCACTACATATTCGAGGCGACTGATTAAAGGAGGTGTTTAGAAGAGATGGGTATTTGTTGGCCACAGGTAGGCTTTCTCTCTAAAACTTCTATATGAACGTCACATAGATATCTATTTCAACTTGGATGAGGCATGATTACATAAGGATAAGAGCATTTCTGAACCTCCTTTATTTTGAGAACCTCAATTATTAATGTACATTTAAGATCATTTAACAATATTATCTTAAATAAGTTTCAATTATTTTCACATGAAATTGTATATAAAATTTAGGTAATTGCATGATTAACTTTTAAATTAAATTTTAAGATGGATGGAATGTTACTAGACCAAGAACAGCTAATATTTCCCTAATAAGCATTTTTTAGAGAAAAATGCTACTCCGAAGTGTTTGGAATTGGGTACCATGCAAACGGTAGCTAGAAGACCTGCTACTGAGAAGGAAGAATTTAAATATAATAGAACAAATAAGCAAAAAGACATCCTTTTAAAGAGTCTATCTTTTATACTTGCTATTGTATGTCAAGTCTAGCAATGACATGTTGAAAGTATTATGTACTTCTGTTAAGATGTTACGTAAATATAAGCTATGAAGCATGTTTCTCGTAGATTGTCTTTATATATGAAGTTGTGAAGTTTATATTGAAGTTATAGCTATTTTATGCATGTTAAAGGAACCAAATTGTGGAAAATTAGGTCTACAGATTCATATTCACTCTTGGATCTTCATCTAGTAGTCAAATGGCTTAGGGCGTGACAGCATCCTACCATGGGGTGTGATTTCCCTACTTGGAGGGGTGAGATCAGCGTGACAAAAAAAAAGCGTAATTGAAAAACAATCTCACAAATAGTCAATCACACAAAGTACACAAGTGATTTTAGGTGGAAACCCAAATCGGGTGAAAACCACCACCTAACCCTCTCGAGTTAGGATTGTCCGATCAACCTAGTTGATCAAATCCACTAAACCGAATCACTTAAAATGAGGGTGATTCAACCTCAATACAACCACGCTACAAGTACGAGGGTAGCGTTCCTCAACCCCTTCTCTCCACGAGAAGGATTTTGTCCCACGAAGGAGACGGGAATTCGCAAAGCGAATACCCAACCAAAAGACAAAGATAAAATAAAGCAACAGGTCCTATAGAGCCAACAAAGTAATTAAGAACCTAGCTTCTATAGGAATAAGGAAACTCCCCTTTGCAAGGAGTGCGTCGAGGATGACGCGGGTGCGTGAGCCACGCAATGGCGTAATGTCGCTCTCGTGAACAACGGCGGGAGAGCGGGTGCGCGAAGACTTGATGCTCTCAAGAGAATGAAACTAGAGCTTGGAGAGCAAGGGCCTCAATTGGACACAAGAGAGTGGAAGTATGTTGCTTAAGTGTGTCTTTTGTATTTCTAAGTGTATATCTTGTGTTTTTGTGTTGCAAAGGCTCCCCTCTATTTATAGAGGCCTTAGGAAGGCTTTGGAAGGCTTAAGAAAGGTTCTATAGCCGTTGGGTGCAAAGCCCAAGAGAATCAGGCCGAAATCAGGACAATGATTACATTTGACAGGGTTATCAGACGTCTAACTCTGGCATCAGACGTCTGGAAGACCACTTTAAGACGTTTGATTCCAAGGTCAGACGTCTGATTCTATGCGGGTTTCTCCCTGACTTGAATCAGATCTAAACAGGGCTTTTGTGCAAGTCCATCAGACGACATACAGGACGTCTGGCACCATGTCTGGACGTCTGGAAACCTACTTTTACTGTGGGAATTGATTTCCAAACGTTGCAACGGCTAGAAAATCTCTGAGAAGAGATTTTGGGTCAGCCGAGGCAAAACGGTCATTTATCAGACGTCTGGAAAGACCTAAGGACGTCTGATAAGGCTCTAACGATCATAATCTTGCTGTCTGCTAAGCCAGCCAACGGTCCACTAATTGGACGTCTGGCAAAGTCATCAGATGTCTCCTAAGACGTCTGGTCTAAGGTATGGACGTCTGAATTCATCAGACAGAACTAACTATGTCCAGCCTAACAGTTATCAGACGTCTGAAACAACAGTCAGACGTCTTAAAATGCTTTATCAGACGTCTGATTTGGGAATTAGACGTCTGGAAGTGCTGTTTGAACCCTATATTGGTTTTCTAAGTATTCTACAGAAAACCTAAGTATCCTAGGGTTGTGCCGGTGTTCCTAGGACTACTGTTAGGGTTCTTTGAGGCTCTTTAACATAATTTCTAAGGAAAATAAAGAGCAAGAAAAATAAAGATAAAAGTACATGAAAGGATTAAAAAGAATCTATCCTATTCTTCTTGTCTTCTATCTTCAATCTGTCGCTCCACGCGAACCTCCTCTGTTTTCCGTCAAGCTCCTCCAATCCGTCCTGGATGCGAGCTCGAACTCCGTCTAAACACGTCCACATTTGCAATTGACCTGAAATCTAGGACTCAAATTGCAAATGTTAAATAACACGTGTTTTGTTATCATCAAAACAAATGATCGTGGTGCTCTAGCACCAACATGGGGGCCATCTAAGTGCAAGGTGATGAGACCTCAGTGCAACTGACATATGAGGTGCCTCCCTAGATGCTTTGGAAGTCATCAGTTTTTGGGATGCCAAATACAGTACTTCTCTTTGTACCAGACCCTTTCAGCCAACCACTTGGGTGTTAGCTTACTTAGTTGTATTTTAAAATTGTGTCACTTTGTAGTATAGACAACTAAGAGAGATTAACAATTAAAATTTATATTGCTCGAATTGAAAGAGTAATTTGAGGTTGTTCGCTAGGAATAAGCTAATGTGAAAATACCACTATCTGATTGAGTACAAATGACTTAAGTGAACTTGTAATACAGAAGCAATTTTAAAAATCAAACAAGTTCACAGTCACATTCTATTATGCAATTTAAATATATGAAATCAAATATAATAACTGTTATGATAAATGCTCAATAAAAATTATTAAACAAACAATAATCAAGTCTTTCTCTTTTTAGGCGCAAATGAGCATCAACAAAAATTTTTGGTAAAATATAGCATTAAAAATCACTTAGAAACACGTTTTGAACCAAATCTAAAAAGATTCGCAAAGTTGCTCTTGCATTGTTACGATTTGGTCCTTGTAGCCTTACGAAAAGGTCCTTGTAAAATGTTTCTTTCTTTCAGTGAGGTCCTCGCCAGCACTTCAAAGGAGCTGATGCTCCTTCTTCATCTTTGATGTAAACATGTTTATATCACAAAAACTGTCTATTTATGCATGTTCTTAGGCATATAGTTGTATCATACATTATAAATATTGCATAACATACATCATCTTGCATTTTGTTTAGATTACATAAAGTTTAGGTTAATTTTCTCTGTTTGTGGTTAGGGTACAGGGCGATACTTAATCGCGGCCTCCGATTGAAGATCTAACTGTACGGATCTGATCAGGGCGGCGATCGAAGTTTAACGACTCCAAGATCGCCCTGATCGGACTTCCGTAGCATCAGATGCACTTTGAGAAAGATCAAATGTCAAGAGGCCCGATGATGTAAATTCCTATTTCAGATGGCAAATTCAACCGCACGGATGGGTTCAGATCTATGATCGCAGCTCAAAGGCATGAAAATCTATCCAATCCGACATCCGTGGACCATCTACAAGACACAGAAGATGGACAGCCAAGATAGCTCCACGTGGTGCCATCTCAACCGCCCACATCGGCAATGAAAGCCCTCGCTATTCTCTCTCTTCAGTCGATCATCAAATCTCGACTGTTGGAATGAAATCCAACGGCCGAGAGAGCGCGTGGAGGAATTCATGAATTCACCTCAAGGAGGCATGTAGCACAGTGGTTGAGGAACTATTCACACAAGAGGTGTGTGTTCGAGCTGCTGTGCCGCACCCTCCTCGCATGCGAGCGTGAAATCGAGCCATTCGATCGGGCATCAACGGCATAGATGATCCAATTGGCTAGACGCGCGAGATGATGCCTGATCTCACGCCCGATCTTACGCATGGGAGGCGTGAGTTGTGAAGCGGCACGATCGTGCATTATGGGTCGTTGATCCTTAATCCAATGATGATGAAGAGGCCACATCACCTCTTAACTTTTAAAGGAGAAGAGGCGCACACGATCTAAGCCGTCGGATGCGAGGATGGACGACAGAAATCTCGAGGGCATTGGGCGCGTTGAAGAGGAGCGGGTGCACGCATCTTTAAGTAGTCCGATCGAGAGCGATCGAATGTACGCATGCATTGAAGCCAAGGGAGAAGACAAGGTGGGTGGGTGCAATACCTAAGCCCACGTTCAGGTCTTTAGTGACATTTAAGTCCGTCACTAAAGACTTGTGCATTAATGTTTTAAAGAGTGAAATGCCTCTTTTGCCCTCAACTCTCACATCTATAAAAGGGCACCCCTACCACTCGAATTTCTCATCCCTTCCACTCTTCTCTCACCCCATCCAAAGCTCTAAGAGCTTGTCCCAAACTCGGGATGCTCCATTAGAGTTAAAATTAAAATTTTTCCACCTTCTCATCCTGATTTGTGGAGCACCCGCGGTTGTCTTCTCACCGTTCTTTATGAAGCAGATCCTGCTGCGATGTCGCCCTACCCTGTCCTCATACGTCCTTCGTTGTTCTCCTTCGTCCAACATCTCACCACCTTCGTCCGAGCGCTCCGTCAACACGGCTTGTCCTCCAAGCTGCCATCGTGGAGGATAACTTCTCTCCACCTTCTCTTTTTTTGCTTTCTAGCGCAAATTTCTTGCTTTCTAGTGTAACGAGTAGTTGTAACGAACCTAATTCTGTGGTTATGAAATACCTGTTCATTCTCTCTCTATTTTCTCTTTATTTGTATCGTTCTCTCTCTTCTATTAATTATTCTTTAAGTAGATAGCTAGTGTAGATTAAATTCAACTAGCTAATCTGCTTTGTGACAACAAATCGAATGCGATTTTTGATCAAACGTCTGTCTCCCTATGTTCGACCCAAATTCTTTTTGAGTTTCCTTTAAAATTATCTGTTGACGGATTTTTCTGGCAAATTACACTACGACGACGGATTTTCAAAACTCAACTCTTTTTGCGATGATCATCCAATGCAATAGTCTCCAACATGGCTTGTCGGCGAGAGGCCAGAATGGAGCTCACAAGGCTAGTTTACTCTGATGCATGGTGGAGGAGGATCGTTGGATGATGGGGGATGTAGTAACAATGATGGATTGGCGATTAGCGACGTGGATGAGAACTGGCGACGGCGTGAAGGTGGTGATAGTTGGCAAGCTCTAGAAAACAAAACACGAATCGAATGACACCAATTAAATGCTTAGAAGCTCCGACGTGAAGTGCTGGAGTAAATCCCTAAACCAATCGACCGTGAGGGTGGCCGAAGGATGTTGAAGGTGAAGTGATTTTGGCCATTAATGGCGGCATGGAATGGAGGAGGAGGCTACGGATGAAGCTACGAAGCTCCGGCTACCTAATATCTGCCTAGAGGAACAAAAACTCTAGGATAATTTGATGCAAGGGGAAGTGAATCAACCTAGCGGAGGACGGTTGGTCGTGAGGAAGAGGAGGAACTAGAGTCGAGGAAGGCGAGTCGAGGCACGAAGCTTCGCGTGAAGATGGGGAAGAAGAACCCTCTTCCAATTTCGGCGGAAGAGCGGTGGACGACGAGGTTGAGTTAAGCTCCAAGGTGCTTTAATGGCATGTGTGTGAGAGAAGAGGGAGGAGGTGTTTCACGTCCAAATGAGCACAAAATGATCCTTGGAAGATGAGGAAATTAAATAGAGGGAGGTCACGCGAAGAAATGCGAGGAAGAGTAGCAACGAACGTCGCAAAACTTGTGTAACTGTGGGTCCTTTGATCATGGATTGCATGCTCCACATGCGGTCAATCGCGACGATCTTGCCTCCGTTCGATGCAGGATTGACCGAGGACTAATTCCTCTATAGAGCTCATGACAAACCAAGGTCTGGATCAATCAGAAATCGAGCTCAAAGCTCGATGAGGAGGTCATTCATGCCTTGTTGCTGGTAGGGACATTTTTGTAAAGAAGATGATGAAGTTAGAGGGATATTTGCAAGAAAACTTGAAAGATAGGAGTGTCTTCGCATGAAGTTGGGTTTTCTAGGGTCAAAATGTAAACTAGGTCAAGATAAAGTCCAAATAAACTCAAGTTTTTATGGTAGCATAGCTTAGGTCTAAGAAATTTACACTTAAATTTTATGTTCTGATGTCATTTACACAGTCAATTTACACTTTAACCCAAAAATGTACTACATACTCACCTACGTTTCTATTTTAGGTTGAAACAAGTTCCAATTGTCAAATTGACTGTGCCAAAACTTATAAAATATTTTTATATAATATTTAGAAGATTTAGATTTCATTTATATCCATTAGAATTATTTTAATTAAAGTAGAGTCGAAATTAGCCATTTTAATTAAGGATTATCACTCAATTTTAATGAAAATCCTAAATTACTCAGTATCAACCTACTTTTAAGAAATTTAAGCTCAACTCACCTTTGCCTAATCATGGTTCACCCCTTACCATTCTTCGTTTACAATAATTTGTGAAAATTACATAATTAACCCCTATTTTTATCAATTCCTCTCTTTCAACCCTAATTGAGTTATACCCTTTAATGTGCTAATTAGGTGAATTTAACCTTAAAACATAGCCAAATTAGGTAAGACACAGTGGATGATGGCAATGCCATCACTAGGGAATAGGGATTCCCTGCCAAACATCATGGTACACCCCAAAACCTAAAAATCATCTCAAGAAGTGAAGTCGGTCAAGCTTTTCTAAGAAGTAAAGGAGATATGATAGTCCTTGCAAAAGAGACATGCACAGTATTACCTCACTAATTCCACTACTTACTACTCTACATCATAATCTAGGAGCTTAAAAAAGCAAAACAAGCCAATCACATTGATCCTCCCTCCATTCCTCCAACCTCTAGCTCAACCTAGCAATGAAGGCAACGAAAAGGTGGGAGGGATTTGTAAAAAGGGCAATTCTAGATGGCCAGCCTTGATAGGGTTGAGCACAATCTCAACCTTCTCCTTAAAAAGCAGGGCTAAGAGGTCCCAACAATCATAGTCGAAACCCTTATCTCGAGGCCTTTGAAGGACCCAAAGATCCAATATCCTATCACGTGATGACTACAGAAGATGAAGCTCTTGAAAGGAATCCACCATCTCGTCTTCTAGCTTTATGATAGGACAATGAACCCTCAACTCCATGTGGACCACTTTTAGAACATTATGATAGAAAGAGGAGACAAAAAAAGCTCTACTTCATGATCTTCCATTTCTCCCTCATAAGGAACACTACAAGAAAAACTACTTTTGGCAACGGTTGAAAACCATCACCAAAAGTAACAAAGCCGTCTCAATTTAGTGTCGCAGAAGATTGTGAAGTGAATAGACTTTCGTGACGGTTATTGATACTAACTGTCGTGATTAACTTCATTTTGCGACGAGTTATACTTGTTGTAAAAACACTTTGCGACGGTTACTTACTAACTGTCGCAAATTAATTATGGCGACAGTTATACTAATAGGTTGTTAGGAGGGGACTCATTTTGGTGACTTTTTGGCGACGGTTCTAAAACTGTCTCTAAAGGATATTAGAGATGGTTATTAGAACAATCGTCGCCAAATGTAATTTTTTTTTAATTGATTAGATTTTACCAATGATAATCAAATGTAACATTTAAATTAACATACATAACTTCCAACAACACATATATATCATTCAATAAAATAAATATAATAAAAAATAATTTGCATTAATACAAATTAACTTAGAGAATGTTTACAAAAGAGTAACATTACATAAACAAACCCTAACATTACCTAAACAAAAATAAGAAATATAAAAATAGATGCGAGCTAAACTCCCGCACAAATACCATGACCAGCACCTCTTGCGCCAAAATCATCGTTTGGCCTACGACATGCAAGAGAATGGAAACTGCTGTGATTAGGTCCACCTCCACCTCGAAGTATGGCCATCATCTCCACCCACTATGCTTACTACTGCACCTACTATTGTACCATCTGCTCCTTGAAATCTAGTTTCTGCTGACGGATCTCCTCTCTAGCAGCTCGCAGCTCTCCGGTCACGTCATTCAACTGCATTTGGGTCTGATGTACCTGTGACCTCAACTGTTCTATCTCAGCAGAAGACATGCCAAACGATCCATTCTGTCTATACCAAGTGGTGAGCATCTGGCTCTGGCCTCCACTGCGAACAAATCTACCATGTTCCAGAGGTATGATTATCTGGAAAGCCTCCTCAGGTGTCATAGGACGCTGCTGGGTCGCAGAGTTCTCCTCTCTAGGCGGAGGTGGGTGGACCAAGTCATTCATTTCTCCTTAATTTCATTTTTATCTAAGTAATATGTTTGACTGAAATGAAAGTTAAACTTAAATAAGTTAAAAAAATTACATGCTTGGCTTGATAGGTCTCGTGAATCCATGTGCGCCCACCGTCCATAACCTTGCTATGAGTGATCTTATAGATTTTAAGACGATCCATTTGGACACCGTCTTGTGTACTCACCTAAAATTAAGTAAATATAAAAGATACTTAAAAATTTAAAGATACATGTTAAGTACAAATATAAATAAATAAGAAATGTACTTACATATCTTGTCTTGAGCTTATCAATACTCATCAGACCCAAGACATGAGTTTGCCATGGAGCTTTGGCCTTGTTTACCTTGTTCTTCTTCGCCTGATCCTGTAGAAAATACATATATATATATTTATTAATAAATAAATTAATAATAATTAAATTTTAACACTTAATAATTATTTAACTACCTCCGTCTCAGGCTTACTCCAATGCTGACAACAATCCTTCCATACCTCTGGTAGTATGGAAGGAGGTACATTCCTCAAGGCCTTCTCATATGACCTATTCGTAAAATACTCAATAACAAAGAAAATAAATTATATAATTAAAATGTAAATTTGAGAGGAATTAAAAAAAAATTTGTTGCCACTTTTTTCATTTTAAGTCTCTAGTGTTACGATCATGTATTTCTCCATTTAAGCACCTTTGACAAGGATAGAAAATCATCTATAGAGGTTCCCCTCGTTTGAATGATTTCCTATCATCATGAAAAGCTCAATCTAAGAACTCTCTCACTCCATTTTTATAATAAATTTAATCTGAATTTCTTAGATGAATCCTAGACTTGTCCATAATGACTTAAATAATTATTAACAGATATAAAGGTCTCAAGTTAATGTCATATTATATCTGTAAACATTTAGAAGAAAGAAAGCTACTCTTACATGTACCTAATGCTCCCACTAATTATGAGTAAACATTGACATGTTATATATATGTTTATTTTTTTATTATGATTTTCACTTTAATAGCTCATCCTTGAAGATTTGATCACAATGTTATTTGTTACATGTAACCGGTGTCTAAAGAAATTTCGGCAGCGACTCCTCGCACTTCTCTAGTATATTTCCCAAGATTGGCCTTAACTATATTCTTAATAACTCTTATTTAAGGGTGCTTTAGGAACGTAGATAAGATTAGTAGGTATATCGGAGAAGAGTGAAAAGAAACTACTGAAATTCCTCTAGACATCTGTTCCATGTAACAAATAACCCTAAGTTGTGATTGTTGTGCGATTTCGTCGAGTGTTTAAAAATATATATGTCGTAGTATAGTCAAAAAATCGCACAAAACACTTAAATTTATAAACTTGAAATCTACTTGGAGTCCGAGGTCATTCGTAGAGAGCAAATATGAAATTCACACACTAATTTCAATTCAAAATTAATGAGCACAATTAATTACTCACAATAAAAGATGTTCAATGAATAAACTTGCTCAAAAATAATATTCAAATATAAATCAATGCATCTTAAGGATTCATGGGATAAAAAGAAAGAGAGAAACAAAACAATGGTAATTTAATTCACCAATGATTCTCTTAAAATAGGGCTTACTCGGGTAATCGGGTCATAGTAGTATCCGGTCTAGACTCACCGGGGGTGTGCATGAGCGAGGAGTGAGGGCTAAGTGAGTGCGTGGGGGACCTGACCTCCCGTGTTACTGGGCAAGGACCCTCCTTCACAAAATCCTTATATGCACAGCAGAAGCCTCCTCCATGCTCGATGTGGGACTATCCCACATCCTTCCTTCGCATGACATAGCAACTGGGATTCTCTTGAAATTGGAGTTGGTGTTGTCATGCTTCGTCTAATTGGTGCTTTAGACAGGTTCCTGAGGCAAGTCTGCGGCCTTGCAAAGTGATGTGAGGTCGGTTGATGGTGTGATGGCTGCAGACGGTGGGTTGGTGATCGTCGAGGATGACCTAGACCTGAAACAATGAACATAGGCTCTACGCCCTAGTTAGAGTGTTCAATATAATTGCCTTGAGGCGAGGAAGTGAACGGTGGTGGTGGAGGAGTGTTTCGTAGTGTTCGGCTGCTGGACAAATTCGGAGATGATGGATGGAGGATGGGTTGTTCGGTGGAGCGATTGGGTGATGGTGAGGCGAAATTAGTTGAGCGTTTTTGAAGGTGGAGGTGAGTAGAAGCTTTTGGGTGTGTTGTGGGGTAGTTTGGTGGTCAGATGTGGTCGGGCGATTACACCGGATGTATGTCGAACGTGGAGAAGATGGAGGGGGAGAGGTGTGGTTATTGGTTGAAATAGGTAGATAAGGAGCTAATCCTAGTCTAGAGAAGGAGAGAGAGAGTTACGGTTAAAAGGGAGGGAAGGGCACTGACTTTGATTGGACAGTGCCGGAGAAGGTGAATCCTCTGGTGAGGGAGATCGGCTAGGATGAAGTGGTTAGAGAGCTCTCGCTGGTATTGCGAGGACCAGAAGAATGAGTGGAGGAGATTCCCGTTGCCTATGGTATGTGGTAGTGGGTGAGGAAGCCAGAGAAGAAGGTGTCATCGGAGCTGCGATGGAGGCGGTCGGAGAGAGGAATTTGCGAAGAAATAAAGCCTGAACCGAGCTAAGGATGACGGCCAAATGCTCAGGGGCTTTTATAGAGCTTCTAGTCGAGCTCTAAATGAGAAAGAGCTCTGATTGCTTGGAGATTAGGTCACAAGGTGATGGGAACACCATCATGAGCCCTAACTAGCTTATTTTGACCAAGAAAAGAGAACAAACGCTCCTACATAACTAATTGGAGGTCCTAACTCAATGAATAACCCTTCTGAGAGAAAAATAAGAAACAAGGGGTAAAACTGCAATTTATCATTGCAGTGCAAGAACGGGATTTCTAATGGGCTAAACACAAGTCAAATTATCTTAACAAGATAAAAGGTGGGTTAGTTTAAGCAGAAAAGGGTTTATGTGAATTCTGGGAATTAAATGACTTCTTATAACCCTAAAATAGACCCACTTAATTTAACAAGGTTCTGGTTAGGATAAATTCACCTAAATCCTCTAAAATTCATGGAAAAATATTCTATATGGTTTAGAACCCTCAATTTGGCCCTTAGAACTTATTTTGACCTAAATTGGGGTCTTAGTCAAATGTTTGCCCTAAATTGGATTTTTGTGTAAATTTTTCAGTCAAACGTTGTAAAACCTAAACTCCAACTTCACCATTGGATTCCTTAGGTCCTAATTAGGTTTGTATCAAAATTTGGACCTAAGGGGAATTTACCTTGACCTACTTTGCAAACAGGTCCAACTCAATTACATTTCTACCCTTAACTTTTGAAAACTTCTGCAGAAACCCCCTATCTTTATCTTCATTCTTTGTAATTAGGTCCCTCCTCCATTATAGCGGAGGAAATCCTACTCCGACGAAGAATCAAAGGAAAGGTCTCCCTGATTCTTCAGAGAATCCCCTTGAAATTTGAAAGGGAGATTCTCTGAGAAATCTCCTCCAGTTTGAACACAATTAGAAGCTTGATTTGGCACCCAATCTTTGATGCGAATGCATGAGAGATTTGGGTCACCTTCGACCTTCCATCTCTGGTGAGGTTGCCGTGCTTGGAAGCTTGGCTTCCAAGCACAAAACCTTCTGCCAGTACCTATAAGAGCATGCCTAGATCACCCCTCATCCTTTAAGCTTGAAATTGGCCCGAGCAACCCTTTATTTTGTCTCTTCCCCTTCGGTCAATAATGCAGCAAGCTCTGGCGACCCCCATCTCTCTCTCTCATCACTCTGCCACAATACCAGTGGCAGGGTTCTCTTCCTCCTCTTCGTCCGCGTCGCGCCGAACCAACCGATGTTCCTGAAGCCCCTTCATCGTCGCTATCCTCCTCCACTGAGTATTTCGTCTCCAACGATGGCAATACGAGCCGGCTGCCTCCTCTGCATCCCCCTTCATCTATCCACACTCAGCTAAGTCCTCTCTCCCTTCTAAACATTTTTCTATCTTTTATTCTTGCAAACACACCTCGACGCTCGCAACCACCACCACCTTCTCCACCTCCGGCCAGACCTTCGGTGAGGCGTTCCTGCCGCTCCATGCCTCCATCCGCCTCGTCAACCACCCCCCAAGCACTGCCACACTCCATTGACCATAAACGGTCGCTCCACTCACCACGCCACACCCCCAGAACTCCCCCCGAGCACACCTACTTCCGCGCACACAGGGTAACCTAGCCACGCACGCTCCGGCCACCCCACGCCACGCCGACCCTGGCACCACCTTCGCTGTGCCTAGGCGAAGCTCCCTGAGCTTTCTGACAAGGCCGCAAGGCCGTTTTCCTGTTGACAGGTGTTGAAGGTCTCCACCGCCATTGATGCAGCAAGGAGTTTGCTTGGGAGCCTCCTCCAAGACTCCTCGCTCCAGGCTACAGGTCTCAGGTCGTGTGGAATCCCCTTGCGCACAGCTCTAGACACGAGATTGGCTTTGAGGACCCCGTAGCTGCTGCAATCAAGGAACTCCTACTACGGGCATTCGTGAAGGAAGGTGGGACAACATAGTCCCACCTCAGAAGATTGTGAGTGGGCGCCGTGACATAAATTGCAAAAGTGTAATAGGCTCATCACCTCCTGACCATGGGGTGAGGTCCCACTTGCCCTCACAGCCTCATCCGTCACCCACTGCCCGTGGACCCGATCTGACTCGTATACCCGACCGACCTGCACTCCTTGCCCACCACGCATGCCGGTGGGCCTGATCCCGGGCGCGCATACCCGACCATATTACCCGAGAAGGCTCTGGGAGAGCGAACCTAAGAGAGGAAAAGGAAGAGAGTTCGCGGGGGCGGGTAGGGGTAGGTTTTGCTCTTTCGCAGGAAGAAGGAGAAGAAGAAGAAGCCAAGGAAGCGGAGGGCCGAAGCCAGAAAAGCTAAGGAAGGAGAAGGCAAGGCTGAAGAGAAGGAAAGAAAGAAGAAGAAGAAGCCAAGAAGAAGGAGGAGCCGCAGAGACAGAAAGAGAAGGAGAAGAAGCTAAAGGCAGAAAGGCAAAGGCACAAGAACAGAAGAAAGAAAGGAAAAGAAGAAGGAAGCAGCCAGAGACAGATCAGAGAAGAGGGAAAAGAAGAAATAAAGAACTGTAGCATCTATAAGTTTAAGACGTTTGATTCACAAATCAGACGTCCATTTTCTTTTGTGCTTGTCTTCATATATTGACCTTTTGATTCTCTTGTGCTTACATTTCTTGCATTATAACTCTGATTTTTCATTGCATATTAGATTCAATTTGAAAGTTGTGCTCTTGATTTTTAAATCCCAATTTGCTCATTGTGTTCGACCTCGAATTTACAATTTCGAGTAATAAAATTTATTTGTTTTCGAGCGATTTCAACTATACTACGACGCATTGATTTTAACATTGATCTCGCCTCGATAAACACAAGGGATTCATAAATTTCACAAGGTTCGCACGATCTTTATGCTATGAATTAGTGCCCAAGATCTTGATCAAATAGATCCTCGTCGTCTGAACACTAATCCCACCAAATTTGGTGGGATTTGGTGATGATCTGATGCTTTTTTGATGTGGTCAAAGGTTGGTTAAAGGTTGGTTTGACCTCCAATGGTGGCAGGGATCATTTTGTGAAGAAGACAAGGAAGTTAGGGACTTTTCTGAAAAAAATTTTGAAAGTTAGGGGTTATCTGAAAGAAATAGAGACTTAATGGACTTAAATGAAAACTAGGTCAAGATGGACTCTGATTGTTCCCAAATTTTGCTAGAAACCTAATTTTGACCCAAAGAATCTAGTCGTGAAGTCATATTTTATTTTTGGCCAAGTTTGACTGGGAAATTTGCGTAGAAACCCAAATTAGGGCAGAATTACGTCTGAGACTCTGTTGAAGGTCAAAATAGGTTCAGATGATCAATCCAAGGATACCAAACCTCTTAGAATACTTTTCTATAAATTCTAGGAGGTTTGTATGAATTTTTTCCTGATGGAAACCTCTTCAATTTAAGCAGGTCTGAAATTAGGGTTTTGTATTCAGATTAGGTTCTTGAAATGCATGAAACCCCATTTCTGTCTATGTGGACCCACTCATTAGACTTTATTGCTCATTTAACCTTGAATTTACAATTGAAAAACCCTGTGGTTATTCTGCAATCATGATGTGATGTTAAAACTACAGAATTAACCCTAATTTAGTGTGTTCTCAAAATAGATCTGAATGTAATTATGGCTCTCAGGCAATCATGTAGGCGCATTTGTCACTTGATTTTCACTAATTAAAACTAGTTATGACTAATGATGGTGTTACCATCATACTCCCGTGCCTAACTTTTGCTAGTCCCTAGCAAATTTTATGGAAATAACTAGATCTCTAGACTATGATTTGATGTTCAGATGGCTGATTTGTGCCATTCTCTAGAAATTAGATCAGAATGCGAACAATAGGCCTAGAGGTACTCAAGTATTAGTCAAGATCCACACCTGACTAGCTTCAGCCTAAGTCAACCGCGAAGGTTTCTAAGGCCTGAAAAAATTATCCAGAGGTTCGTTGAACTCAGCGGTTAAAGCACTCGTGCGTAGAATGTAATAAGTCCAGGTTGAGTTTTTCAGTGCATTTTTGGTAAGAGAGATAGAAGGATTTTTCATTTGGAGAGTTTTCAATCTTTTCTTTTTATATTTCCTTAAATCCAGCTTCGGATTGGCCTTAAACATGGTCTGTATCAAATTCCTTATCCCCACCATCAATCATCGAAGCGTCTTTGGCTTTCGATGCTTCAGGATAGCATCACCCATGGAAACCTCCAGAACCCTGGCTTTCAACACTTCGGGATAGTACCGGCCATGGCATTCTATAGCTAAATTCAGGCCTTGGCGATCGACATTTCAGGATAATCCCGCCCATGGCACCTGAACCAGCATAAGGTACCTACATGCCCCCGGTATGATATTTAAATATTCTAGCAGACAAGTACCGAGGAGACGATATGTTATTATGCATCTTTGAGGGGAATTTCCCACCTCTTCGCGTCGGGAACTCATCCAATCAACTTGTGTTGTCGAGGCGCTCCTAAGCTAGATCTTCAGGACAGCTTCTCAGAATATAACACTTTTGGCATGATTTCTTTATTAAGCGCACTGAGCTAGACTAGTGTATGATTTTGTGTGCTTAGGTTACCAAGTCCCGCAAACTAAAGTGTAGGCAACAGGGCTGAATAATCCCTACGCCTTAGATCTACTACATCAACTTTGCACTTTCCGCAACCTTTTGAGGACTAATCCGGATCTTAATGAATACGTGAGTGTTTAAGCCCTAAATCAAGCCCAGGAGGCCTAAGATCAGCACTCATTACTAATCTCCTTGTTTCTGGCATTTTAGGATTTAATCATTTGTTTTGATTTGGTCTAGAACTTAAGTGAAACCCATAATCAATTACTACGACTATCAATTTTTTTTTCTTGATTTTCCTCCTTTTGACATTTTAAATTTTCTCCTCTTTTCCTCCTCAAGAAAGATATTCAATCATTTCTTAAAATTTTCCTCCCTTTCTCCTTTTTTTTATAATTTGTATTTTTTTGTGAGAACCAATCAAAGAATTGAATTTCCATTTGTTTGCACTTTAACACCCCCTCATGCCTAAGTTTTGCAATGTCCTTATTATAAACTAGGTGGGTACGAATTCAGCTTGGTTCAAGGATTAAAACAGGATCAAAGGGTGGGTGAACGAGTTGAGATGACTATTGCAGACGATTTCAAGTTAGATATGAGTACCAAAGGTGGAGTCGATTGTTCTAAAGTTGGACCAAAAAGTGTAATAGGAATGTAGCTCAAAAAGATAATCAGAAGGGTCTCAGGTTTTTGAAATGATGGGTTGCCTCCTGTTAAGTGCCAAATTCAATGTCTTCAGCCAAGCAGAAGGTGGTCAAGGAGAAGGGGTGGTCAAATCAGAGAAGTTTTGTAGAACAAGCACCTTGATAAGTAGCCTGGTTGGTCCAACCAAATGCTTGTTCAGGTCAACGGGCTGATGATGCAGACCAAACCCAATCAGTCTGGTGGGTTGATAGATTTGAATCAGTAAGCATGGAGGCTACCAGATACTATGTGGCTTAGAAAGATAAGGAAATGAGATTCTAGGGTTTGGTTGAATCGATTCAACCTGATCAGAGTAGGGGTCCTCAAAAGATAATGGATTTGTGGAGAATGTAGGAAACATGGGGTGAGATCAGAGAAGGATAAGAAGTGATTAATGGTCTGATCAATGCTCGATTCTCGATCAAATGATGGAGGTGAATCATATGCAATTGGATAAGTGAGAGGTGAGTCAGAGTAGAAGTTGATTTTGGTGGTGGGTCGAGGTTGGGATCGGATTTTGGAAAATTTTCCCTCTGTGATGGAAGTTGTGGCATTTTCAAAATCTGGTTGTGGAGAGGGCTCTTCTAAAAATGATTCAAATATAGGTTCATCTAGAGAGTCTTCATGATGCTCATTCAAATCAAATGTAAGTACTTGGAGAGTGCTTATAGGATGATGGAACCCTAAGTCAGTGAAAGATTTGGACTCTGGATTGTGGACACTCTCAGCACTTACTGTTTTTGATTCCTGCAGATCATAACAGAATGATTCCAACTCAATGAACATGATTTCGAATAAATGATCTTGGGACCTCAGAGTCAGAATCAAAGAACGGGTCATGGATGCTGAAGTCATAGATTGTCTCATAATCGTCAGGAAATAATGGCTCTCCAAAATCAAAGTATGATTCGAAATTATTGGAAAATATGCAAAAATCAGTTTTTGAACCTGATGCCAGATTGGAATTTCCACCACAGGATAAATCATGATGTATAGTATCAACAACCTGACTTGGATCTAACTTAATCTCAAATTCCGAGCTCAAGGAGGTATCCTTATTAGGCATAGAATCAGGTTCTTAGCTCTTATGGTAGATTCAATCAAATCCCAATTCTTCCAGCTTTGTTTCTATATCGTAAATTGGTATGACTTCCGAAAATCAATTTGTGTCTCTAAGAAATTTGGAGAGGTGTAATCACCAAATACAGGCAAAGAATCATGATCCAGATCTAAAATATGATTCTCATCACATTGGACCTCTTGATCATCCCAAATAGGCTCGAATCTAGATTCTAGGTTAAGGGTAGGGATTGGGTTACTAGAATCTACACATGGTTCTATTGTGATGTCAGAATCACTCTCGAGGATTACCTCAGCAGGATAAGGTTCGGGAATTACATCCTTGAAAGGTTCTAATTCAAGCTTACTACAGGTGTTTGGGAAATCAAGGCATGATGAACCAGCTTCATGGCTCTCTGAGGCTGGTTCAGAATCAAGAACACCTATAATTGAATCCACCCAACCAATATCAAGATCATGTATGTCAATCTGCACAAAATTTGAATATGATTCCATTTAGGTTGGGTGTCCACAACAACCTCTATTTTTAAACCTGGTGATGAAAGCCTCATCATGAGCCCTAGCTAGCTCATTTTGACCTAAGAAAGAGAATAAAAGCTCCTACATAACCTAGAGAAGGGCTTAATTCAAGGAATAAGTGTTCTGAGAAGAAAACATGAAATAAAGGTTAAAACTGCAATTTTACCATTACAGTAGGTAAATGGGATTTCTCAGAGGCAAAACATAGGTCAAATGATCTGAATAAGATGAAAAGTGGGTTGGTTCAATCAGAAATGGGTTAATGAGCAATCTAGGAATTAAATGATATTCTGTAACCCTAAAACAGTCCTGCTTAATACAACAAGGTTCTGGTCAGGATAAAAATCAAGTAAACCCTCTAAAATTCATGGAAAAATATCCCCTAGGGTTTAGAACCTTCAAATTGGCCTTTGGAACCTATTTTGACCTAGATTGGGGTCTTAGCTCATCAATTGACCTAATTTGAATTTTTATGCAAAATGTCTAGTCAAACATGGTCAAACCTAAAATCCAACTTCACCATTGGATTCCTTAGGTCCAAAGTAGGTTTTTACCAAAATTGGACCTAAGGGGAGGTCATCTTGACCTACTTTGCAAAATAGTACACCTAATTACATTTTGGTCCCTATCTTTTGAAAACCATTGCACAGACCCCCCTAACCTCCTCGCCACTCTTACAAGCAGGTCCATCCACCATTAATGGGGAGAAATCCTACTCCGACGAGGAATGGAGGGGGAGTACTCCCTGATTCCTCAGAGATCTCCTCCCAGATTTGGAAGGGAGATTCTTTGAGGAATTCTCTTCCATCTGAGCGTGATCCTACTCTCTAATTTGCACCCAATCTCTCGTGGGAACGTACGAGAGATTTGGGTCTCTAACTGATTCCATCTTCGGTGAGGATTCGCATGCTTGGAAGCTTGCCTTCCAAGCATAGGAGCCCCTTCCAGCATCTATAAAAGGACCCTCAACCCTTGTCGCACCTCCTCAGCTCGACTTAGCGAGAGATCCACCTCAATTTCTTCTTCTTCTCCTCCGGCCAAGTGGTCTAGCGAGCTCCGGCAGGCCTCCCTCCTCTTTCTTGTCTCTCTGCCAAAAAACCAGTGGCAGAGCTGTCCCCACCATCCTCCTCCGCGTCGTGCAACACCTGCACGAGCATCCCTAGCCCTGTTGTCGCCGCCATCTCCCTCCACTGGACGCCGTCTTCTCCGGCGACAGCAGGTATTGCTAGTCGCCCTCTCTCCCCCTTCGTCCACTTAATTAGGTTAAAACCATTCATCTCTATCCCCTCTTCAATTCCCCTCAGTTTATTTCACAAAACACTCCTCGACCGCCACTGTCCACCGCCATCTTCCCCATCTCCGGCCAACCTCCGGCGAGACGCACCTGTCATTCCACAACTCCACATGTCTCGCCACCAACCCCACAACCTCCGCCACAATCCACTGAACATCATCCACCCACTCACAGACCACCTACACCACCACAAACTCCCCCTGACCTAACCCATAAACACGGCCACAGAGCGACCTAGGCACGGACACCTAGGCCACCCCGTGGCCTGCCACCTGCCGCCTCACCTTCGTCGTGACACAGCGAAGATCCTCTTGTGGTCTGATAGAGCCGCAGGGCTCCTTTTGTGTTGTGCAGGATCTGAGCACCAGCTGCCATTAGTGACGGCTTGAGAAGGTCGCAAGCTTGCTCTAGGCTGAAGCACTTCAGGGTCCCAGGTCCAGAAGGCTTAGGATAGTCTCGCGCATTCAGCTATCCAAGCAATTAGCACTGCGAGGCCTGCAGCTGTAGCAATTGGAAGAAAGAGCTCCTGTGGGAATGCGAGCAAAAGCGGGTGGGACATTAGTCCCACCTCGTAAACATCTGAGTGAAGCACATAGAATAAGTTGATGTTGTGTTTTAGTCTCTTTGCCTCGAGACACACATGGGGTGAGTTCCCTCACCTATCACGCCTCGTCCGCGACATTCTCCCTCGCGGATCTAGCACCCGACCCGACTAGCCTACCCATCACTCCTCGCACACCACACCCACACCAGTGTGCCTGGACCCGGGCACGTAACCCGACCTGATTACCTGGCTCTGGGAGAGTGTACCGAAGAGAGATATACAGAGAGAGAGATGCGGGTGTGGGTAGAGGGTTAGGTTTTGCTCTTTGATTTCTATAGGGAAGAAGAAGGAGAAGGAAGGCACAGCTGAAGCGAAGCTGACACTTAGCTGTAGAAGGAAGAAGAAGGAAGGAAGGCTAAAGAAAGAAGAAGACTCGCAGAGGAAAAAGAGAAGGAAAGACAAGGCAGAAGGAAGAGGCGAAGCCAAAGAGAAGAGGAAGTAAGAGAGCTAAGGCTGAAGAAGGAACAAGAAAGAAAGAAAGGGAAAGACAAGCAGAAGAAGAAGAAGAAGAAGAAGAAGAAGAAGAAGAAAAACTGAAGCCAAGGGAAGCAGAGCTAACGAAAGAAGAAGACCCACACAGAAAAGGAGAAAGGCACTGCAAAGAAGAAATAAGGAAGAAGAAGCAGACGACCAAAGAAGAATAGAAGAAAAAGAGGAAAATCAGAGAAAGAAAGTCAGAAGAAAAAGAAGAGAAAGTAGAAGGAGAAGACATAAGAGAGAGTTAAAAGAGAAAATATCTTTTTAAGACGTCTGATCCCATGATTAGACGTCTAATTTCTTGCATTTATATTCTGAATTAGGTTTTGAGTAACTCTAAGTGTTCAATTACATTCTTGAGATTAGTGAATAAATTCCATTTGCTCCCTGTGTTCGACCTCGGATACTTAGGTTTTCGAGTAATAAATTTTTATTTATTGACAACGCTTGGTCACCTATACTACGACGCAACTAACTGTTAAAACACGACCGAGCGGCTGCTCAACACCCGGGCTCTAGGAAATCATATTGATCCTCAATGTTGTTACAAGATGTCTCATCAATTTTTGAGTGTTGGCATGGGTACTTTTTATCAATGGCTTGTTGTAGTGTATTTAGCATATACCTACGTTTCTCAATGAGACCCTAGTGTATCTCCCAAAGTTGTTGATTTGACAAACATTGTATATACGCAGTATTGTGTAGTCTCCACAATTCACTATATGTTGATAAAAGCTCATCCCGAGTTGAATCATGTATTATTTGTGTAAATATCATTGCAGCACGGTTCATAATTTATGGGAACACCAACATAGGACCTAACTAGCCACATTTAGTTAGGATTGAAAGTTAAATGCTCCTACATAACCATATAAGGCTTATAACTCTAGTTCATTCTATTTTGAGAAGAGAACTGGAAACTAGGGTTCATTATGTAATTTTAACAGCATATCATTAACACAGAATAACCAAGGGGTACATCATGGGTAAAATGAAGGTCAAATGAGTATTAAATATTAATAAGTGGGTCCATGCAGATAGAAATGGGGTTTCACGCATTTCGAGAACCAATACAGCACTTGAAACCCTAATTTCAGACCTGCTTGAATAATAGAGGTTCTAGTCAGGATAAAATTCATCTAAATCTCCTAAAATTCATAGAAAAATATTCCTTGAGGTTTGGTATCCTTGATTTGACCATTGGAACCTATTTTAACCTTAAATAGTGTCATAGTCAGAGTTTTGCCCTAATTTGGGTTTCTACACAAATTTCCTAGTCAAACTTGATCAAACACTAAAATCTGACTTCACCATAAGATTCCTTGGGTCCAAATTAGGTTTGTACCAAAATTTGGGCCCAATCAGAGTCCATCTTGACCTAGTTTGCATTTTAGTCCATTTAAAATATATTCCTCTCAATTAAGCCCCTAACTTTCAAAATATTTGCGATCAGATCCCTAACTTGTCTTCATTTTTTCAAAAAGATCTCTGCCGAAATTGGTGTGAACGAAGCTCCTCCGCTGAGATACGAGAGTGGTTTTCTCGCTCGATTCTCCATCAAATCCTTCCAAAATTGAAAGGGAGAATCCTTGAGAGGTCCTCTATCGATTGGACTAGGTCTTGGATCATGATTTGCACCAGATTCTTCATGTGAATGCTCGTAATCTTAGGGATCCTCTTCCCTGAGTTCTCGTGGTCACCAAGCCTCCTACCTTGCTTACAAAGTCTTCTGAGGCCTTTAAAAGGAGCCCTCATGCGAAACCGAGCTCCTTAACGAAGTTTAGAATCGGAAAAACCCTCTCTTCCACATCTTCGGATATCCGCACCTTCGTCTCCAACAAGCCCCTCCATCCTCTTTGTCGAGCTGGCCAACGGTAACATTGACCAGCCCAACATCCTCCCCTCATCCTCGCGATCGTCGCCAGCTAAAGAAGGGCCGCCATCTCCCTCTCCTTCCTCACCGACGTATCACCATCGACTCCTTCTCTAGCGTCGGCCTATCATAGCTGGTCGTATCAGGCCACTATCTCCCTCTCTAACTCTCTCTTTCTCTTCCTCTCTCCTTCCTAAATCTTCCTAACTCCTTTTCTTTTTCAACCACCGACACAACCTCACCCACTCCATCTTCTTTGCCTCCCACAAGGGCTTCGGTGAGCCCGTGCCAATGCCATAGACCACCAAATCGCTTGCCACTCGTCCCAGAATCTTCACTGTTCCACACCCATGAAAACCCCTCAAGAAATTGAGGGGATTGGCCACTCGACACCTCCACCAAACTCGACCTCCTCCGCACCACCTCTTCGACTTGGCCAGGACACCACACACACCTTCACAACACGCCAAGACCACCACTGCACTTGCCATGCTATGGCCATCCTTCTAAGCTTCTTTGACGTGGCTACGAGGCTGTGTTTTGCATTTCAGGTACCCACTGGAGCTTCGCCACTGCCCTCATTTTCTTCAATCCCGTCCGTCATCTGCAGCCCCTAACTCACCCATATACAGAATGTAATTGACGTGGAGCCTTCATCTGCAGTTGTCCAGGTCCTCAATCGAAGCCATCAGCTGTAGTTGCTTCCCCAATTAGAGGCTTCACCGTTTGCTACTACTATGCGAGGAAGACTCTGTGGGATAGTCCCACATCGTGGAGTGAAAGGCTCTCCGCAGCAAATAAGGGCAAAAAGTCACGGAGCCTTATTGCGTTCATATCACTGGGGTTAGGTCCCTATGCACACGCCCCTGTATATGCGCTCCTCATGCTCTTGTCCATGCCCTCACCTTTGCTTACGCCTTGCGGGTCTGGGCGGTGGATCCGTTTAGCCGCTATTCGGGTCTGGTCTATTCTGAGCTTGAAAAGAATAGAAAGAGAATCTGAGAGAGAGGGGGTTGGGTTTTGCTGCCTTGGGATTTAAGCCCTTTCCTCTCTCTATACTTATCGAGATTTCTGAAGAGGCCCTTGAGCCTCTATTCGTTGCTGCTACTGTGTTCTTCTAAGGCTCTTGAAGGAAAGATGAGCCTTGTGTTTCTTCTATGGGGTTGAGCCCCTTCTGATAAGGCATCTGAAGCCTTTGGTCGACGTTTGAGGCATTCTGCTGGTTACTGTTGTAATATTTGAATAACTTGATTGATGTGGATTAATGGTTGTAGTTTACTATTGAAATATTTAACTAGTTGTGAGCTTAAACTAAAAGGGTTAATTTGGTGATTCAAATCACCATTTTAACTCGATCTTTTGCACTATTTTTCTGGTTTTTATTGCAATATCATTCTGAGTATTATTGATTTCAATTGCATATATATTTCTTGTGATTAGTGAATTGAATTGTATAATTTTTCCATGCGAACGATCTTGGACTCCTTTCTGAATTTGAGTTTTATAAATTTAAATGTTTTGAGCGATCTTCTCAACTATACTATGATGTATATCTTAAACAACGATGATTTCGCGCAAACAATAATGTGGGTTGTTATTTCTGGTATATTAACCTGAATGTGCTTAGATGGATTTGAGGTTTTGTAATACTCATCATGATGTCTAAGAGCAGCCTCGATTATCTTTTCTTTCACGCTCATTTGGGATTCAGGTTTCCTAAATATTCTTCCTAAATTATCAAGTTACATTTTCAAATCAAATCATGAATCAAGATATAGAATCAAATTTAGGTTCAAATTGAATCGATCAGATTAGATCAGAAATCCCCAAGAAGATCAACTCTAATGTGGCCTCTAGGTCGACAACCTAGGGACCTTTCCTGTATATGTGCTCTAAAGAATAGATGAAGGATTGGATATGAATTGGACATAATCAAGGCACCCAAAGATTTTTGGATGACCAAGGCTGTTTTGAGGTCGATGATACCTGTGAATCAAAAATCTACATACTCGAGAATTACTTGGTTAGCCAGGAAGGTAGAGCCTCGCAATGACCCCAACACAGTAGAGCATCCCCACGGGTCACAAGGTTTCTCCCACTCGACCTTCCTTGTCACTACAATTCCAAGTAGACTGGAATGTGTAAATTGAGACTTTAAGTCTGCCAATTTTAGTCCTAATTTGTGCTTTGAATTTACTTAATATCAAATTTATACCAATTTAATTATATTAAATTTAAATTTCTTCTAACTTAATTTACTTAGAAGAAAATTATTTTGACATGCAATTTACTTTTAACTTAATTACATGCAAATTTTACAAAAATAAAAATATAGGCATTAACTCTTATTCAAAAAATTGAAAACAACATAAATTTAAAAGTAAATAATTTCAAACAAATAAATTAATAACTAAATGAAAAAACTAAAGGGGAGAATATTGGGTTGGCGAGGGGGGCTGCAGACGGCAGGGCTGCTTAGAGGGGCAGGGGGTGGGAGCGGGAGCGGGGATGTCGAGGGGGGAGGGGGCGGGCGGTGTAGGGGGCCGAGGGGTAGCCAGGAGTAGGCCGAGGACGAAGGGGGCAAGAGGCAGGGATTGCGGGGCTGGATGGCTGCGGGGACTGGGTTGTGGGACGACAAGGGTAAGTGGGAGTGAGGACAGAGAAGGCGGGTGGCGCAGGAGGTTGAGGGGGGGTGGGAGAGAGTCGAGGGCAGGCAACGTGGGGGATCTTGCTTGGGTGTAGGGGAGTTGAAGGGCCGCGAGGGCGGGTGATGGGAATACCATCATGAGCCATAACTAGCTCATTTTGATCTGATTAAGTCAGTAAATGCTCCTACATAACCGCCAGAGGACTATAATTCATTGCATAATCATTCTGAGAGCAAGACAAGAAACCAGGGTTAAAACTGTAATTTTACCATCATATCTTGAATGTAGAATAACCACGGGTTTTCTCAGGGGTTAATTAAGGGGCAAATGGTCCTAAAAGGCTAACAAGTGGTTAAAACAGACAGAAAAGGGATTTCACGTGTTTTGAGAATTAAATGACTTTTGAAATCCTAAAAACACACTCGCTTAATTAATTGAGGTTCTGGCTAGGATAAAATTCACCTAAACCTCTAAAATTCATAGAAAAACATTCTTTAGGATTTGGTACCTTCAATTTGACCATCAGAACCCATCTTGACCCAAAATATAGTCTCAGACTAACATTTGCCTTAATTTGGATTTTTGCATAAATTACCCAGTAAAACGAGGTCAAAACCTAAATCTAACTTCACCATTGGATTCCTTGGGCCCAAATTAAGTTTGTACCAAAATTTGGACCCAATCTGAGATCATCTTGATCAAGTTTTGGTCCAGTCAGACTCTTTCTATCTAATTCAGACCCTTAGCTTTTCAAATTCTTTGCAAAAGGCCCCCTAACTTTGTTGTCTTCTTTACAATTAGGGCCCTTCACCACTATCGCGGAGGAACTCCTACTCTGATGACCTTCTACTAGGGATTTCTCCCTAATTGATTGGCGAATCCCTTCCAAAATTGGAAAGGAGACTCCTGAGAGATTTCTCTACAATTTGAGCTGCATCTTGGGCTCCAATTCTTGCCTAAATCCTCATGTGAATCGCTTGAAGGATTGGGTCTCCTACTTGTGCGTAAGCTCCAAGCTTCCAATCTTGGTTTCTAAGCTTGGAAGGCCTCCTTGAGTCCTATATAAGGATACCCAGGGCTCGGCTGAACTCTCATGCTCGCTTTTGGCTGGAAACCCCCCTCCTTCCTCCATCCTCTTCGGCTGAAAGAATCCACGATGTTCGGAGATTCCTCCTGATCTTTCTCATCGTCCAACTGCAAAACCAATGGTGGATTCCTCCCCCTCAGCTTCTTCCGCGTCGCGCCATGCCAGCAGGCGCCTCCCAATCTCCATCGTCGTCGTCGTTACCACCCACCGGAGAATTCATCTTCCCTAACGCCGGCCATACCAGCCGACATCCTCCTACTCTGTTCGTCTACTTAGAATAGGTAATTAGTTCCCTTAGTCTCCTTCAGTTAGTTTTATACCCTCAAAATCGAAAAATACCCTCGACTCGACACGCTCACCCTCATCGTCTCCATTTCTGATCGAAACTCCGGTGAGGCACATCCGCCGCTACAACCCTCCATCCTCCTTGCCAACCACATCATGGCCTTCGCCACGACTCCACCAACAAAACCCCTCTACCTATTCTCCTTCCCATCCACCCAAACCCTCCACCGAACACAACCACCTCCACCTTCATTTTTTCGCTTCCACCAGCACTCATCACACACGCACAAGCCACAAAACCACCTCTGCTACACTTGCCATGGTCTGGCGATACTCCCTGAGCTTTCTGACATGGCCGAAAGGCCTTATTGTTGTTTTTAGGTGCCAAGCCCCTCTGCCATTGATGCACAACTCTGAAGCTAGCTTCAAAGCTTGTTCTTCATCTGTAGCTCCAGGTGACTTGCTCAGACAGTGCGGATTCAACAGCTGTAGGTTCCCAGGTTCTCAATTGGAAGGAAGCAGCACAGCCGTGACCCAATTCGAGCCATCTTCACTACGGCTATGTGCGTGAGGAATGGGGGATGGATAGTCCCACATCGAAAAGCATTAACCTTCTCTAGCAGCATAAATTGAATTTGTTTCTGGGCCTTGCTGCCTCAAACACAAGCGGTGAAGTCCCTCACACCCGTCACTCTGCCTCTCCCGTGACACTGCTCACACGGGTCTAGTAGAATTACTCGCCTAAGCTATACACTCCTTGCTTACCACCCACTACCGGTGAGCCTTGACCCTGGTGCGCTCTAGATCCGATTACCCGTATACCCGGTACTGTGGAAGGCTCTGGGAGAGCTTGACCCAGAGAGATAAAGAGAGTGAGAGTGTGAGGGTTAAGGGGATTTTGCTCTGAAAAGGATTGGTTAACACTTAGCCAATTTCCTAAGTTTCCCCCTATGCATCAGAAGGCCTGAAGAGGAGAAGGAAAAGAAAGTAGGGAAGGAAAGAAAAGAAGAGGAAGAAGAAGAAGAGAAGCTTAAAGAAGAGAAAGGGAAGAAATCAAAGGAAGGAAGAAGAAGAAGAACAATTGAAGAAAAAGAAAGGAGCATTGTAGCAAAGCACTTTAAGCTATTTGATTGTAAAATTAGACGTCTGATTATCTGTTCCTTCATTTGATTATATTCAGTAAATACTATATATGTGTTAAGCTAATAATTGGTGATCCAAATCACCATTATTTGTCGAGAATTCTTTTTATCTCTTCATATACTCATGTTATACATTGCATATTAGATTTTGAGTAATTAATCATGCTCATTTATATTATCTATTGGGATTAGTATGTGAATTCCATATTGCTCCCTATGTTTGACCTCAAACTTCATTTCTGATATTCTAGTAATAAATAGTATTTGTTTTCAAAGTGATTTCGGCTATACTACAATGCAGCATTATAAACATCAATCTCGCTCTGCAAACAGTGGGGTCGTGGGGCGGCGGGGGAAGGGGAGATCGGGCTTTGAGGCGATAGTGGCTGGAGATGACTAAAATGCTCATTGGAGTGAAGGTAAGGCGACGACATGGGAGGGAGCTTGGATTGTGGGAGAGGACGATGAGGATTATAGAGGGTTCCTGGGGAGGAGAGTAGAGGAGATGATTTCGGGGGAGGGGGAGGGGGTGGGGGTGCGGCAAGTAAGCAGTTATAGTAAAAATTTGCAACGGTTGATCAGATCAACCGTCGCCAATTAGAGACGGTTGATCGGATCAATTGTCACAAATGGGTACTTTATCATGGCCCCACATGACAATATATTTTCGTTCCTTCATGAGGCAATACAAATTTGCGACAGTTAATCAATTAACCGTTGCAAATCCATTGTCTTATGTGGGGACATGAAACAAAAATTTCGCTCTCTTTCAAGACGATACGTCAATTCACGACGATTTTTATAAAACTGTTGGGAATTGAGATGGTTGAAAATTAACCATTGCAAATTAAGCGTCGCCAATATGGATTTCCTCGTAATGGTGCATTGGTGACCGTTATTATAATAACCATCGCTAAATGTCCTAAACCCCACCTCGCGCAAACTAGCCGAGGTTGGGCGAGAGTGTAAATTGGAGACGGTTAAGCCTTAATCATCGCAAAAGGTCTTCAATTAGCATGGTTTCTTATTAACCATCGCTAAATTTCTAACAAAATCACAATGCACCCTCCCAACGATAACTAGCAACATTGCAATACATAACCATCGTTAATTATCCACTATTAGCGATGATGTCGCGACTGTCGCAAAATAACCATCAGCAATAGTGCTTTTTCTTGTAGTGGAAGCTAGTGATTGGTTCTCAGCTTCGTTGGGATTGTCAATTAACTTCTTTACGATGCTTGATGCCAACTTCTTCTAGTATTTCATGTTCTACCAAAGGAACAAGGAGGATCCTATCATTCTCTCCTCAATTCTCTAGCAAAAAGTGGAGAGACTAAAAGATTACTTGCAATGATTTTGAGACTGTTACAACTAATGCCATTGCTTCAATCAGTCTATCACTGTTCATAAACCAATCAATGGGCTCTGCTACGAGTACTTCTTTAGGAAGATGTTCCAAGAGGCACCAAACACGCTAGGCAAGCTCATAGAGTAGGAAGGACCCTTCATTGCAAACAAGGAGTGAAGGAGGCAAAGTCAAGGCTCCAAAAGGCCATCTAGGGCAATGGTGGGTGGTTAAAAGGGGAGTAAATGTCAATCCCAATAAGGGGCTGCCCAATCTCCTTTCTTTGAAAGGGAAAGTGGAAAAAGCAAGAGTACTTTTAATATGTCCCACTACCTACTAGCCCTATAACACCATTTGCAAATCTCAAAACGAACCCTTTGAGTTCAAATTCGTTGGACAAAAGGGACAAAGACTTAATGAAATGGCAAGTATTTCTAATTCCATGATAAAGAGGGCCACAATACCATCGATCAAGTGTCATAATCTACTAAATTGGATCAACAAGCTCATTAAATTTAAGGATCTCATCATTGGAGAGTCGCATCCTCAATTGTTGTGACAATATCAACATTAGCAACTCCTCTAACAATAGTAAGATTAACACATCAAGGTGTTGAATGAGGAGGACCTAGTGGCATTTGATAACCAAGTTAAACTAGAACTAGGTTAAATACTACATTATTAACATGATAAAAGGGTTAAGTATGAAAATTAAGGAAAAAGACATAAAACATCAAATTGAAGTTAAAAATGCATAATTAGGTCAATTAATGTGATATTCTATTCACAAATGCAAAATAATGATCCAATTGCAAATTGAACACATGTTTGAATTCAAAAGTACAAATCAAGGGTTAAATTAACTTCTTAAATGCTCAATTGTACTCCAATAAAACTCATAGCATTTGGACATCAATAAAACCTTACATTTAGAGTTTTACATTTAGGTCCTCATTGCATAACATTTTATTTACATTTAAAGTACCAAGGGCATATTTGAAACCTACCAGGGACTGCTCTAATTTCATTTCCGCCACTTATGGGTCTCCATAAATTTTCTTCACCGGTTTGCTCTTCAAGGGTCTACATGCAAAATCACCAATGCACTTGATACTATTCATGCTCGAAGAACACGGTGCACTGGCACCGTTGATCTCTTACACCTTTAATCCTACGGTGGATTGCCTAGTCACCTCGATCGTATTTTAGAAACTCGTGTCGTAGTATAGTTGATCAAAGCGAATCATACATTTAAATTTATAACTTGAATTAAAAGAGAAATCCGAGGTCATCTCTGGGTGCAAGAAAATGAGAAAATATCACTATTTTGGATTTCTCATAGAGCTATTCTTTTATTGCATAAAATCTAGTTCAAAATGATTTAAATGGAATCCAAAACCCACTATTATAATTGAGGAAATTCAATTAATGCTTAGAAAAAGTTAATAGGAGAATAATGTGCTTAAGCATTCAAATAACTAATGTTGGGAAATATTATTTCGAAAGGGGATCAAATAATCTAATAAATGAAATAAGGATTTAATATAAAAAGGAAGTCTTCAAATTAGTCCTTGCATTGTTGCGATTAGGTCCCTAAGAACTGTTGAAATCTAGTCCTTTTCTCACATTCAGGTCCCTCACCTCTTCTCCTTCTTCTTCTTTTTCTTCTTCTTCTCTCTTTACGTTGGCAGCAGGAGGATGACGAAGGAGGCCGGCAAGGGTCAGTGCTCCAAGCTTCAAGCCAAGGTGTCGAGGGGCTTCCGCTTGGTGCACTAAAGGTGGAGGAAGCGTTTCCTTGGTGCGGTGATGCACGAAGGTGCTGACGAACCCGTCATTGATGGGTTGGCCGGTTGGGAGCGTCAAGCGTCGAAGCTTCAGACCAAGGTGTCATCAAGCTCTGACGACACCTGCTGGAGGTGATGGTGGCGTTAATTTGACGCGACAAGGCTTGGAGATGGCCAGCGGAGGCGAGAAAGATGCCAACAGTGACGTGCGTTCGGTGGGCAGTTGGCGGCATTGAAATCCTAAATTGGGAGAGGACTTTTGCTCCTCTTGTCGAGGTAGTGCTAGTGGGGTTGTCGACGAAGCGGTAGGTGCCATGGAGGATCGTGGCGAGTTTGCTGGAGGGGTCGCTGCCCGCGAGGAAGATGATTGGGCGGAGGGAGCTATGTCGGTCAATACCTACAAGGAAATAGCTTAGGATGATCTAGAGGATGAGGGGAAGGAAAAGAGGTACCTATGCGGTGAGGACGAGGCGTGGAGGAGGCCGACATGGTCGGCCGGACTTGGGGGAGAAGGAGAACTCCGACAAGGGAGTTTAGAGTGATGATGAGGCTAGAAAACTGTGCCCTTTAATGGGGAGCACGGTGAGGTAGAGGGGAAGGCAGTTGTGCCCTCAGTTGGTGGTGAGGGGCAACAGATCAACGGGGAGGAAGGAGCTCTAAGCTCTACCAATGGCTACGCTCAGGGAGGAAATGGAGGCAAGGAGATGAGCGTGATTTTTGGACGACGGCATTCCTAGGAGTCACGCGAAGCTTTATAAGATTTATATGGAGCAAACGGCGGTCGGAGGTTGCAAGAAGAGCTCACAATCGCAACAACCGCACTAGTTTTGATCGACGATGGTGGGCGACAGATGCGGTGGTTGTTGACGAGATTACCCTCGGGTGCGTAGCTTTGAGGGGAAATACCTTTTAGTCACCAAGGTCAGACGAGGCTTGAGGTGGCGAGAATCCACGAGTGAAACTCGCCGTTCTCGCGCCATTGTTGCCAAGAAGGTAGAGGGACCTTTTTGTGAAAGAGATAAAGAAATTGCGGAGGGGTAAATGTAAGGAAATTAGGACTTAGGGATAAAAATGCAAAGTTGACAAAGATAGAGTCCAAATGAACCAAAATTTTTATAGTAGCCTAATTTCGATATAAGGAATTTGATGGTGACTTTAATTTTGGGTTTTGATGTCATTTTAATGGTCAATTTACATTTATACCCAAAATGTATTAGATACTCGTCTCTGATTCTGTTTTAGGTTAAAACGAGTTCCGATTGTCAAATTGACCATGCCAAACCTTATAAAATATTTTTAATTGATTTTTAGAAGGTTTAGATTACATTTATTCCATCTGAACTATTTTAATTGAAGTGAAGTTGAAATTAGGATTTTTAATTAGAATTAAACATTCAATTTGAATGTAAATCCTAAATTGCTCAATACCAACCCACTTTTGGAACATTTAAGCTCAGTTGACCTTTAATTAATCATAATTTCACTGATGAGAGCCTCATCATGAGCCATAACTAGCTCATTTTGACCCAATAAAGAAGATAAAAGCTCCTACATAACCTAGAAGAAGGCCTAACTGAAGGAACAAGTGCCCTGAGAAGAAAACATGAAATAAAGGTTAAAACTACAATTTTACCATTTCAGTACATAAACGGGATTTCTCAGAGGTTTATACCAAAATTTGGACCTATGGAGAGGTCATCTTGACCTACTTTGCAATTTAGTACACCCAAATCACAAATTGGTCCCTATCTTTTGAATACCGTTGCAGAGAACCCCCTAGATTTTTCGCCTCCTTTGCAAACCGGTCCTGCCGCCATTGCTAGGGCAGAACCGAGCTCCGGCAAGGTTCGGAGAGGGATTGCTCTCTAATCCCTCAGAGATTCCCTCCCAGAAATGGAAGGAGGATTCTCTGAGGAATTCCCTTCCTTATAAAGTCAATTACAATCGCTGGTGTGAACCCAATGTCTCGTGCGAACGCACGAGAGATTTGGGTATCCTAACTCCTTTCCATCTCCGGCGACCAACCTCAGGCAATTACGTGCCCTTCACGCCCTGCACACCCAGTCCAGCGCCTATATAAGAACCCACAACTCTGGCCGAAGAGGCTGAGCTTGATTTGGCCGAGTTTCCCCCTTCAATTCCTCTTCTCCTGCCCGGCCAAATGTCCCAGCAAGCTCCGGCGAGCCCCCCTCCCCTCCCTCTTCGCTCTTACACAAAACCAGTGGCAGAGTTAGCTTCTTGACCTCCCTCCACGTCGCGCAGTACCAGCGCACGCCGCCTCAGCATCGTCGTCGCCGCCGTTCTCCCCCCACTGGGCGTCATGTTCTCCGGCGACAGCAGGTACTGCTGTCCGCCTTCCATCCCCTTTCGTCCTTACAATTAGGTTAGAACTCCTCTCCATCCTCTCCTCTCTCTTTTCCCCCTGTTATCTCATCTGATTAAACCTCGACCGACGCTGACCACCCTCATCTTTCACATCACCGACCGACCTCCGGCGAGCCGCTTCCACCATTCCAGCCCCCCACACGGCTCGCCAACCACCTTGGGAGCTCCGCCTCACCACCAGGAACTCGCTCCACCCCACAACTGCCACTCCAGACCTCCATAACCACCCCCCGAACAACCCACCATCTCCGGCCACAGGTTGACCTAGGCGCGCACGCCTAGGCCGACCGACAGCCTGCAGCATCACCCACCGCCTTCGCCGTGCTACGGCGAAGGTTTCCAGCTATTCTGATTGGGTCAATAGGCCGTTCTGTGGAATCTCAGGTGAACGCCCCGGCCGCCATTAACAGCCGAAGCAGCAGGAAGCTTGGAGCAGCAGCAGGCGTCAGGCTTCCCAGGCGGCAGGTGCAGCAGACTCTCGCAAGTATCGCGAGGTGACTGAGTTCAGCGAGGAGCACCAGCAGGGCCTTCAGTGTGGGCAATAGCACACGAGAGTCTGCGGGCACGCGCAAAGGAAGGGCGGAACGTTTAGTCCCACATCGTGGAATCTCAAGGCACAGGTATGGTATAAAGAGTTTTTGAGATATAGCTTTACTGCCTCAAAAGCACAGGGGTGAGGTCCCTCACTGACCCCACACCCGCCTCGTCCATGGCCTGACCACGCGGATCTGGCGGATCCGACCCGACCTAGACCTACGCACTCCTCGCGCATCACACCACCTTCAGATGCGCCTGGTCCCGGGTACGATCCGACCCGATTATGCATGTGGCTCTGGGAGAGCAGCTCAGAGTGAATTGCTTGAGAGTGAGAGACGCGCGGGTAGAGGGAAGAAGGGTTAGGTTTTGCTCTTGTACAGGCAGGCTGATCGCAGGAGAAGGACTTGGCCGCTGCAGAAGAGAGAAGCAAGGCAAGACCACAGAAGAGAAGAGTAAGAAGTAAGGTAGAGAAGAAGAAAAGAAAGAGCAAGACACAGAGAAGAAGAGAGGCAAAGAAAAGATTAGAAGATCAAAAGAAGAAGAAGAAGGCTTCGCAAGACAAGAAAGAAAGCAGAGAGAAGCAAAACGAAGAAGAAAATGAGAGACTGCAGAAGAAGAAGAAAAGGAGAAATACTTTTAAGACGTCTGATCTTGTGATCAGACGTCCAATTTCATATTTTTGTCCTAATTACTTTTAATTGCATACATTCACATTTGAATTGATATTTTGAGTAAATTAGAGTATTCAATTACATTTTGACTAGTAGTAAATTCCATTTGCTCCCTGTGTTCGACCTCGGATACTCCGATCTTCGAGTAATAAAAATCTTTATTTGTTTTGAACGCTTTAGCGGCTATACTACAACGCGATATTATCTTTTAACAAACCGCACAAAAGCACGACGAACATTTTGGCGCCGTTGCCGGGGAGCACTGCACAATTTACCACTAGTCTCTACATTCTTTTTATCATATTGAACACTAACTTGCCCTACTTTTCTTTGATGTGATCTTGCAGGTATTTCATGAGAAAATCTCTCCCGCAAGTCAACCACTCCAGGGCAGGTAATTTCTTTTCTTCCCTAATCATCCCCTAATCTTTGAAAGACAAAAGGAAGAAAATCAATTTAGGAATCAATTGCCTTCTTTATATAGTAATCACCATCTCTAAGGCAAAACATTTCTTGATTTTGCGAAAATTTCTGCAAATATTCTTGAAGTTGGAGTGATTTTTTTTTCCCATCCCACAAATTCTTGTGCCTAATTGAAATAACGCTTAATCTCGGCGGACCACACACTTCTTGTTTATAAGTCCAAAGAGAACTTTTGAAAAAGAAAAAGAGGATTGGAAATAGAACCAAATTAGGGTTTCCACATTAGGGTCTTGAAGCGCTAGTCACACATGCCTGTGTAAAAAGAAATAAACCCTCCCGCATCAGTGTGCTACCCAAGCCCTTGATTGAAGAAAGTTAAATAAGACAAACCCTAAAATTGAGCTCTAAAATCACTTGAATCTTAAAATTTTCTTTTGACCTAATAACCTGGGAGTCAAATCAGGGTGATCTCTAGGCTCCGAGCTTAGAATCATTCTACCATCTATAGGACAGGTCAGGTGAAGTTGACCCCTTGGGTCAACCAACCTCTAAATTAGGTCACAATACCAAAAACATCTAAAGTTCAAGTGAGAACCCTAAAAGCACCTTTGAAATAAAAAGTGATAAACTTAAGAGGTCAAGGTCCCCATTCTGGTTTACCTGGAATCTCAGTGACAAGAGAGGTCGGGTGGGGGAAACCCTGTAACCCATAGGGACGCTCTACCGTGTAGGGGTCTTTGCGGGACTCTCCCTCTCTGGCTGCCCAGGTAATTCTCAGGTGGACAATCTTCGGATCCAGGGGTCCATCCGCCCCAAACCTCCATAGTCATCCAAACATCTTTTGGGTGTCTTGATTGGGTCAAGAACATCTCCAGTCCTGCATCTTTTCTCTGTAGAGCACACACACTCATTTTCAGTGGGACTCGTTATTCAGATCTGATCGCTTCATAACACATCTTGAGTCAAACTCTGATCTTGATTCCACCACCTGATCCAAATATGCAGCCGAACCACCTAGGACTACCAGTCGAGAAACCTGAATATCGGAGATCCATGAGAGATAAAATGATTGAGGATGCCATGAGATTTTATGAAAATGAAGAAACCTCAACAACAGTAGGAAACATTCAGGTTGATGTCCCAACAACCACAACCTTTGTCATAACTTGTGCCCAAGTACTATTAGCAGAAGCCAACAAAGGATCAACCCGTGACTTGCTCATTACTGCATACATTGAGATAGAAAAATTGCATAATAGTGAATACCTTCAATGTATGACAAATCCTCGACTTTGGAAGCAACACCAAGATAGTCTTGAAAAACGGGAAGAGATAATGAGATTAGTAAAACAAGTTATTGATCAGAAATACCCGTATATACCACAAACAAAGGATGAACTATCTTGGAACAACATCGAGGATAAATCTGACCTCGGGTTTGAGGCACAAAATGGTTGTGGATTCCCAACCCAGATGGAGTATAATGCACCTGATATTGAAGAAGGTTGGGAAGCTCCAAATGCAGGAAAAGACCATGATGAGCCCATTTTAGAATCCCAAGACTCCTGCAAGTATGAGAGTAGAACTGAACCTCTTGAGGGTGTAAATTCCATCCCTTATTCTGATAAGGTGGCCCTCGAAGGTTATTCAGACCTAAATTCTAGTAATTCAACCCACATTCTAAGCCTAGAACCTAGATCTGAAACATATTTTGAAGATTTCAAGGCCCCAGAGGAAGAAAATCAATCTCTTAATGAAGAATATGATTTTGGGCCTCGATTTGATGAATATCCCTCGTCAACCTCCTCAGAAGAACTAATCGAGTTTTCGGAAGTCATGCCAATCTACGATACAGAAACCAAGGAGTTGGACGAGCGGGGTTTCAATTGGCTCTGCCCTACTAACCTTGAACCTGAGCCTCTACCAGATAGGGACACCTTTGTAAGCTCAGAATTAACATTTAGGCTAGATCCCAGTCAGGCTGCTGAATATACAACATATGATTTATTCTATGGTGGAACTCATGATCTAGAATCTCATTCAAACTTTGATTTTCGCAAACTCTCCGATGATCTCGAATCTGACCATAACATCGGAGAAAATCTGCCTCCTGATTATAACATGTCAATCTTCTTTGAAGCCACCTGCTCCACAGATACAGAACCAATCAAAACCCGCTCCCCACCCCGACCCGCAACCGGACTTAATTTCTATTCTGATTCACCTCTCACTGAGCCGATTGCAGATGATTCAACTCCATATCTATACCGGGTATCGGACACTGATCAGACCACAAATCAGGAGCCTCCATCCTTTGACCGTCCCTGTAGGGATTCCACACCTTACATTGATTATTTTTCGGAACCCTACCCCACCAGGCTGATTCGACTGAGCCCGAACTCGAGTTTTCACTTCCATATCTATCGGAACATCACTGCATTTGGTGGGTCCCACATCTGCTAATCTACATCTATCAACCCACCAGACTTATTGGGTTTGGGCTGCATCATCAGCCCACTGATCTGAACAAGTACCTGGTTGGACCAACCAGGCTCTTAATCAAGGTGCTTGTTTTCCAAAACTCCATTGACCACTCCGTCTCCACCCCATTTTCCGCTCGGCTGAAGGCATTAAATTTAGCGCTTAACAGGAGGCAACCCGTCATCTCAAAAATAGAGACCCGTCTGATTATCCGTCTGTACTCCACGTCTATTGCACCTTGAGTTCAGCCTTAGACAGTTGATCCCACCTCTGGTACACGTATTAGAGCTTAAAATCGTTCGCATCAGTCATTCCCGACCCATTCACCCACCCGATATATCCTGTTCTAAGCCCCTGACCTCAACACTAATTCCCACCCTCTGTTTACAATGAGGACATTGCAAAACTTAGGCATGGGGGGGGTGATAAAGTGCATACATACAAAACCAAGAAAAAAAATCAGAAGGATTCTCACAAAAAATTCACATATGTCAAAAACACAAAAAATTGAAAAATTACGAAAAAGAACAAAAAAAAATGGGGAGGGAGGAAATGTTGTGAGCCATATAATCATAAGGAGGAGAAAAAGAGCAAAAATGAAGAAAGGATCACAAAAGGAAAAGAAAAAGAAAAAGTCATTAGTAAAAGATTAAGGAATTAACTGAAGTTCTAGACCAGATCAAGAAAAGAAACAAAAGAAAAAGTGCTAAGGAGATATAACAAGAGATTAGCGGGAACGCTGGTCTTAGGCCTTTTTGGGCTAGTATCTTTAGCTTAAAAATTCACGTATCCGTTAAAATCTGGATAATCCTCAAGAGGTTGAGGAAAATGCGAAACTTAAGTATTAGGTCTAAGGCTTAGGAAGTATTCGGCCTCGTTAACTGACCTCCGGTTTGCGGGATTCGGTAACCTAAGCACCCCAAATTCACACACAGTCTGGTTCAGTGCGCATAAAACATCCAAAACACGCAAGAGCGTTTAATATTCTGAAAAAGTCACCTAGATTAGGAGCGGTCAATCAACACAAATTGATTTGGACGAGTTCCCAGCGCGGAGAGGCGGGAAATTCCCCTCGAAGATGCGTAACAACATATCGTCTCCTCGGTGCTTGTCTCTTGGGATATTTAAATATCCTACCGGGGGCATGTAAGCACTCTGCTGGTTCAGATACCATGGGCGGCATTATCACGAAATGTCGATCGCCAGGGTCTGGATTCGGCCACGGAACGCCATGGGCGGGATTATCTCGAAATCTCGAAAGCCAGGGTTCCGGGGGTTGCCATGGGCGGGATTAGCTCGAAATCTCGAAAGCCAGGGACCCTTGAGGATTGATGATGGGGACGAGGAATCCGATACAGACCGTATTGAGAAGCTAATCTGAAGCTAGAAATAAAAAGAAAAGAGGGAGAAAAGCTCTCCAAACAAATAAATCTTCTATCTCTCTCTTACAAAAAAACACACTGCAAACTGAACTTAGGCTAAAAATATCTCAAGCACGGGTGCTTTAACCGCGGAGTCCAACAAACCCTAGGTTAGTTTCTGTGGGCCGTAGAAACCTTTGCAGAAGACTGAGGCTAAAGCGAAACAGGTCTGGATTTTGGTTGGTACTTGAGTACCTCTAGGCCTATTGTCGACATTCCCACCTAATCACAAAAGAAAAGGAGAAGCACTTATCATTGTTGACAGATATTCAGGGTCTAGAACGGAAGTTAAAACTTTGAAATTTTGCTAAGGGACTAGCAAAAGCTAGGCATGGGGGTATGATGAGAGCCTCATCATGAGCCATAACTAGCTCATTTTGACCCAATAAAGAAGATAAAAGCTCCTACATAACCTAGAAGAAGGCCTAACTGAAGGAACAAGTGCCCTGAGAAGAAAACATGAAATAAAGGTTAAAACTACAATTTTACCATTTCAGTACATAAATGGGATTTCTCAGAGGCAAAACATAGGTCAAATGGTCTAAATGAGATAAAAAGTGGGTTGAGTCAATCAGAAATGGGTTCATGTGCAATCTAAGAACTAAAAGACACTTGGTAACCCTAAAAAAGACTCGCTTAAATTAACAAGGTTTCGGCCAGAACAAAAAGCAAGTAAACCCTCTAAAAATCATGGAAAAACATCCTCTAGGGTTTGGAACACTTAATTTGGCCTTTGGAACCTAGTTTGACTTAGATTAGTGTCCTAGCTCTTCAATTAACCTAATTTGGGTTTTTATGTAAAATATCCAATCAAACGAGGCCAAACCTAAAATCCAACTTCGCCATTGGATTCCTTAGGTCCAAATTAGGTTTATACCAAAATTTGGACCTATGGAGAGGTCATCTTGACCTACTTTGCAATTTAGTACACCCAAATCACAAATTGGTCCCTATCTTTTGAATACCGTTGCAGAGAACCCCCTAGATTTTTCGCCTCCTTTGCAAACCGGTCCTGCCGCCATTGCTAGGGCAGAACCGAGCTCCGGCAAGGTTCGGAGAGGGATTGCTCTCTAATCCCTCAGAGATTCCCTCCCAGAAATGGAAGGAGGATTCTCTGAGGAATTCCCTTCCTTATAAAGTCAATTACAATCGCTGGTGTGAACCTAATCTCTCGTGCGAACGCATGAGAGATTTGGGTATCATAACTCCTTTCCATCTCCGGCGACCAACCTCAGGCAATTACGTGCCCTTTACGCCCTGCACACCCAGTCCAGCGCCTATATAAGAACCCACAACTCCGGCCGAAGAGGCTGAGCTTGATTTGGCCGAGTTTCCCCCTTCAATTCCTCTCCTCCTGCTCGGCCAAATGTCCCAGCTAGCTCCGACGAGCCCCCCTCCCCTCCCTCTTCGCTCTTCCACAAAACTAGTGGCAGAGTTAGCTTCCTGACCTCCCTCCGCGTCGCGCTGTACCAGCGCACGCCGCCTCAGCATCGTCGTCGCCACCGTTCTCCCCCCACTAGGCGTCATCTTCTCTGGCGACAGCAGGTACTGCTGTCCGCCTTCCGTCCCCTTTCGTCCTTACAATTAGGTTAGAACTCCTTTCCATCCTCTCCTCTCTCTTTTCCCCCTGTTATCTCATCTGATTACCCCTCGACCAACGCTGACCACCCTCATCTTCCACATCACCGACCGACCTCCGGCGAGCCGCTTCCACCATTCCAGCCCCCCACACGGCTCGCCAACCACTTCGGGAGCTCCGCCTCACCACCAGGAACTCGCTCCACCCCACAACTGCCACTCCAGACCTCCATAACCACCCCCCGAACAACCCACCATCTCCGGCCACAGGTTGACCTAGGCGCGCACGCCTAGGCCAACCGACAACCTGCAGCATCACCCACCGCCTTCGCCGTGCTACGGCGAAGGTTTCCAGCTATTCTGATTGGGCCAATAGGCCGTTCTGTGGAATCTCAGGTGAACGCCCCGGCCGCCATTAACAGCCGAAGCAGCAGGAAGCTTGGAGCAGCAGCAGGCGTCAGGCTTCCCAGGCGGCAGGTGCAGCAGACTCTCGCAAGTATCGCGAGGTGATTGAGTTCAGCGAGGAGCACCAGCAGGGCCTTCAGCGTGGGCAATAGCACACGAGAGTCTGCGGGCGCGCGCAAAGGAAGGGCGGAACGTTTAGTCCCACATCGTGGAATCTCAAGGCACAGGTATGGTATAAAGAGTTTTTGTGATATAGCTTTACTGCCTCGAAAGCACAGGGGTGAGGTCCCTCACTAACCCCACACCCGCCTCGTCCGTGGCCTGACCACGCGGATCTGGCGGATCCGACCCGACCTAGACCTACGCACTCCTCGCGCATCACACCACCTTCAGGTGCGCCTGGTCCCGGGTACGATCCGACCCGATTATGCATGTGGCTCTGGGAGAGCAGCTCAGAGTGAATTGCTTGAGAGTAAGAGACGCGCGGGTAGAGGGAAGAAGGGTTAGGTTTTGCTCTTGTACAGGCAGGCTGATCGCAGGAGAAGGACTTGGCCGCTGCAGAAGAGAGAAGCAAGGCAAGACCACAGAAGAGAAGAGTAAGAAGCAAGGTAGAGAAGAAGAAAGGAAAGAGCAAGACACAGAGAAGAAGAGAGGCAAAGAAAAGATTAGAAGATCAAAAGAAGAAGAAGAAGGCTTCGCAAGACAAGAAAGAAAGCAGAGAGAAGCAAAACGAAGAAGAAAATGAGAGACTGCAGAAGAAGAAGAAAAGGAGAAATACTTTTAAGACGTCTGATCTTGTGATCAGACGTCCAATTTCATATTTTTTTCCTAATTACTTTTAATTGCATACATTCACATTTGAATTGATATTTTGAGTAAATTAGAGTGTTCAATTACATTTTGACTAGTAGTAAATTCCATTTGCTCCCTGTGTTCGACCTCGGATACTCCGGTCTTCGAGTAATAAAAATCTTTATTTGTTTTGAACGCTTTAGCGGCTATACTACAATGCGATATTATCTTTTAACAAACCGCACAAAAGCGCGACGAACATTCACCCTCCAGCTATTATGTATTCATACTTGTTCATGAAAATTGCAAAATTAACCTCTTTTTTGTTAATTCGTCTCTCTTCAACCCTGATTGAATAATACCCTTTTAATATGTTACTTTAAGTGAATTTTACCTTAGAACTTAGCTAAAATAGGTTAGTTATAGAGGTGATGGTGATGCCATCATGGATCTTCTTCCAAATTTCCTACGCCTTTGCATGGTGCTTCGTCACCACCCTCAGATCTGATCTAATGGTCAAATTTCATCCATATTCTTCCTGCACTCCTCTCGTACTAATCTTACCATTGGAAACCTACACACCTAACCTCACACGCCGGTCACCTGATCCACTCAACGTCTACTTAAGTAGCTCCCCTCAACTCACGTGAAGCCATCGGCTCCCTACTACATTTCTTGAGTTGTTCCTTTCATCTACTCTGGTTTCCTCTCCTTAGACCTACCCCTGTTCCATTGCTTTGGCAATGGAACTTCATATTCTTTCAATTCTCCTTATCACTACGGATCTCGTAACACCAGAAGGCGACCCAAAGCTTCACAAGTAGGCTTTCTACTCCGCCGGAGTCTTCTCCCTTTGTTCCTCCTCTCCATCTGTCAGGTGGAGACCCACAGGTCCCATTCGTCCACTTAGATTAGGTTTTTCCTATTTTCTGGATTAGATATAGTGATAGTTAGTATACTGTAGATTAGTTGGGTGTAGATTAGATGATGAATTTGATGATGGATTAAAGTAGATTGCGAGTAGTGTAGTTAGAATTAACCTCGCCCTCTCTGATCAATTCAGATCAAAGAAGTGGTTTTTCACCATCATGCTGATCCATTGATCTTCCTCGCATTTAAATCACAAATCACTCATTCACCCAAGCATTCAGTAGATTTGAAGCTAATTAGCTTTTAGATCTGTTGGAGCACTGGAAATCAACTTGAGAGCATCTCATTCAGCTCATACATCCACCGATGCTCTCACCATGGATTTAATTGCAATTGATTCACTTGATTCATACAGATTTGATTCTCACATTTGGTTGAAAGACCAAGATTTAATTTGATTTTAACGAGTTGTAATCAAGTGAACCAAGTTCATTTTTGAGTAATTGGATTGAGTGCAATGGGTTTGAGTTTCAATGCCTTGATTTTCAACTCAATTTCAGAGTTGACTTTTTTTTGAGGTAGTTAGGCTTAGGGATCTCAGATTCACTGAGATGAGGACTAAACCATGAAATATTGGTTTTCATAGGATTAATTGAGCTCTTGAGCACTGAGCTCTAGTGATTAGGAGCTCCTAGTGGTTAGATCACCTAGTCAAATCCTAAGACAAAGACCCAAAATAGGGCTATATGGATTTCTGACACATGATTTAATTCTGAATTTAAAAGCTCAGATGTTGTTTTCAAAGCCTAAATGAGGGTCTGGAAGTTTTCCAAATGGAGGATTGGAGTATGCTTTACAAGAATTTAAAGTTTTGACTTAATTCTAAATGTTCATGATGTTTATAGTATAATTTGAGAATGAAATCATGGTTCTAGAATTTGTGACCTACAATTGGGTATAGATTGATTTTCAAATTTTTTGTGAAGAGATTTTAGGAAATGCGATCTGGGTTTTAAAATTTTAAATCATGCCTGGCTAAATTTGTAAAAGCAGCATCTCATTTTAGCTGTTAAATTGCAATAGATGCAGCAGCTGAACTTGCTGAATTTGAGCAGCAAAGATAGCAACATCAGTTGCTAAGTTTTAGCAGCTGATTTAGCTGCTGGAATTATGCAGCATCAAGGTCTAAACTGATTGAATCTCAAATGAATTTGAGTTGTAATGGAAAACTCAATTGTGTATATTGTTAGAATTGTGAACAAGCATTCATGTACTTGGACTAATTTTTAATTGCTTGTAATCTTGCTTAAATTCACTTTTAGTTACATGTTTAAGTGTCTAACTGTTCTATCTATGAATTTGAATGAAATGGAATTGGAAATTATGTTTGAATATCTGTTGGATGAAGTGTTGCACATCTCTAAGGGTTTATAGCTGAATTCTAGCCCCACGGCCCCTTGATTGATTGTTTGCTATCACCCCCACGGCCCATTGATTTCCCGTAAAACTTCGCATAACGAAAATCTAAGAATCTTGATTCTTGGATCCTTCATTGTGTGAAGTTTTCTTTGAGGCAAGTTAAAATAGATTGATTGCCATCCCTCCTTGCCTCATTTGTTCACATTTCGGGATCACATTTTTTTTGGTGGGGAGACTTGGAATTGAGTTGATTCCAACCCCACCACGACTTTTTAATTGCCTTAGATTTGATCCCCAATATTTCAACCCCAATATTTTAATTTTCTTTACATCATCTTGTGGTTAAGCCCTGTGTGGAACATCATTTTGGTGATTGGGAGCACTTGAAGTGAAGTGCTTTGGCTCCCTTTCACACTGACCTAAAATAGACTCGTGTATCCATACATAGAAATTTCCATCTAGGGAAGCCCATTGCATTTTTAGTATGCATTAACTAATTCACATTGAAGAATGGTTTGTTGGGCATAAAAGAACTTGTGTTTTTCTCAAAACCCGAAGATTAGTTGAATTGGTAACTCAGTGGAATCCTAAAATCCATACTACTTAAGGCTGAAATTCTAAAAACTATTCACCATCTAAAACTCCAATTTGGGGAGATTTCCTCATTGCATGCTTGGTTTACATACTCTGAAAATCAACGCACTTGGGCATTACCCATATACAACTCCCTTCACATTCCTGGAACACTTGATCCTAAGCCTCTAAATTAAAACTGGTAGCAACTTGACCCATATTAAGGATTGGAGGTCTAACTACCTATGTGTAGTGCCTACGTGCTGGTGTGGGTTCCCGTGTGCTATCGGGTGTCTAAGACTGGGGCAAACGGCCTTTCAATCTGGCCCGGTGGTTCCGCGGTGCTCTCATTTGGTTCCATAGGTTGTGATAGTAGGTAACTTAGATCTTGAGGTCTAAGGGTACATTGTAGAGGTTAGGAAATTGATTGCTTTGATTTGTCATCAAGTGTACCCTTACAACGTCATTTCTCTCATCCCCTTTGCTCTTCTTATCTCTCCAATTCTTCCTGCGGTAGTGCATGTTTGGGAGGAGGTCACAAAACCTTGAATTGTTTGAATTGTCTGATAATTCTAGAAGGATAGAAACTGATTCGTCATCCTCCTCCATAAACATGGCTGCACGCCCACCCCCAAATCCCGAGGGAGGAAACTACCCTCCTCAAATCCCACCAGGTGGTGGTGGAGCCATAGACCCCATAACCCTCCTCCAAGCCCAAATGGAAATGTATAATGAGAAGATTGAAACCATTAGGGAAACCTTGGAGGAAATACAGAACCCTCCCGAATAGGAGGAGCCTAGGTCTCTTAGCTCTTATCAAAATCCCGCTACTATAGAGACCATAAGGAAAATTTGGGTCCCCATTGGCGGGGACTATTTTGATTTAAACCTCAATGTCATTGGCTTAATTAACTTTCACTTCCATGGTCATGCAAGTGAAGATCCTTTTCTCCATTTGGAAGACTTAACCCGATTAGCCGTAATTGTTAAACCAAGAAATATCGAGTTATCAATTGTCCTCATGAAAATGTTCCCATTTTCGTTGCGGGATAAAGCGTCGCAATGGTTGTGCACCCTTGGGAGATCCATCCATTCTTGGGAAGAGATGCAAACAGTATTTCTCAAGAAATTCTTCTCAATTGGGCGAACCAATGTGCTTCGCCGTGCTATAACTTCTTTCATGCAACAAAACGGGGAGCAATTTTATGAGGCTTGGGAAAGGTACAATGACCTCCTCCTGAAATGTCCGCACCATGGTCTGCCTAAGCGGCATATAGCCCATATCTTCTACTATGGGCTAAATGAAACTTTGAAGCAGATTGCAGACGCTTCCTACAGAGGGAATTTCATGAATAAAAATGAGAATGGAGCATTTGAATTATTTGAGAACATGAGTGAAAATTCAATAAATAATGCTTCCATTGTCACCTTTAACCATACCAACCTGCCTCACAATGTTCACGAGGTTGACATAGGACCCTTCCATTCATCCATAGATCTTAACCTTATTGCACAAAAATTGGATAAAGTCTCTGTCGTGCACAAGAAGCTGGATGAGCTTCTGGCCAATTCCGCCCGTTCTATGGCAAACACCTCCACCTCACCACTTCGTCACAATCCTAATCCTTCCAATGCCATGCTTATTCCCAAAAACCCTGCAAGACCATCCTTATCGAGTGTCGCGCCGAGTGATTCGGTAAGTAATGTGGATTTGGCTTCTACAGGCCAGTATTTCGACACGGAGGACCAAGCCTTCATGTGCTCAAATGCATATATACATGCGGACTCGCCTTCTGGCTTAGAAGACGCTTGCGCCCTGGGGAACAACCCGTTCTCTGCTACTTATAACCCATGGTGGTGAAATCATCCTAACTTCGCATGGTCCAGTAATCCGCGGTGCCAAAACCCCATGGGTGGGCCAATGCGACCGTTCGCACCCGTCATCCCAAGGGCCTAGTCTAATCCTGTGGCAAATCCGCCATCGGGTCCTTGCATTCCTCAAATAGAACATGCATCAAATCCTCTTGATAAACTGATGCGAATGGTGATGGAAATGTCTAAGCGCCATGAAGAAAACACGACCTCTCTTCAGCACCAATTGGTGCAACAGGATGCTGAGATCAATCAACTACGCTTGGCGGCTCGATCTTAAGGCACTCTTCCAGCCCAACCTATTCCCAACTTGCGAAATTTTGTACCCCGTGGTCCTCAACCACAGGTACATCCTTCTCAGGGGCAGGTTCATCAGATTCTGCATGCTCTGAGCATTCCACCGGGATTTCAGGCTATTCCCATGGCAGTACCTAACCCTTATGTCCCTATTGCAAACCCTCCTTCGCCTTATGATCCCACTGGACATGCGACGTCTAATGCGATTACTATGAGTGGTAAGCAAACCGTTGATCCGCCTCGACCTGATCCTGGCCCATCTTTTTCATCGCCCTCTCATTTGGGATGCGCACCGCATTCTTGTGAGAATGATACACCAAAACTAGTGCCAGAATCAGTCCCATTCCCTGAGGCTCTACTGAGGGAGCCAAAAGGAAAGAAAAAGGATACGCAAACCTTTGATAACTTGCGTAATTTATTCAGGGATGTTGAAATCAAGGTACCCTTGTTGAAGGCTATCGACTATATACCAACTGTCGCCTGATTTTTCAAAGACTACACTACACCCAGGCGATAGTTAAAGAAAATAAAGAATCCGGTGGTTCTCTGGCCTCATGCGAGTTGTGGTATACTGTCAAATCTACCACTGAAGCAGAAAGATCTGGGCACACTGCTTATTTCTTGTAGCATCCAAGGTTGCAATTTTAACCTTGCTTTGCTTGATCTAGGATCTTCCATCAATCTTATACCAAACCATCATGCTTGAGAAATTTGCCTTAGGAAATCTAAAACCCACCCCTGTCACGTTACAGTTGGCAGATCATTCTGTCAAAATACCGAAGGGTGTGGTGGAAGACGTGGTGGTTAGTGTCAACAGTCTCTATTTTCCTGTTGACATTCTTGTTTTGGATATGGAAGTTCTTAGCTCACTTTCTGATTGTCCGATCATCCTTGGTCAACCTTTCTTGGCCACAGCCCGTGCCCATATCGACTGTGAGTCGAGCTGCATTGAGATTGTCGTTGGCTCTGAGAAGCTCAAGCTAAACATCTTCAAGGCAGCCAAAATTTTGATTGCGATTACATCGAGGATGGCATGTCTGATGAGGACATAGCCGTCATTGCGTGTATCGGACTAATAGGGACCTATTCTGACTGTTGTGGATTTCCCCTAAACACAGATCATTGCCTGACTAACACATATTGTGACGTTCCCCCATCCTTCCCTTTACCCGTACCTTCTCCTGTCCAAACTTCTGACAAGGTTTTCTCCGCTTCTCATACCTTGTGGTCTGAGTCATATTCGAGCTACTCACCGCCGATCCACCTTCTTGAAAAACGGATTGCCCTTTCTTTCTAGCCAAATCAAACGAAATTGCAACTCCACACTGGAACCTTGAGCCCACATACTGATCACTAGGGCTGTCCATTGTTGGATCCATCAATCCAAGATGTCCCTCTTCTTGGCCAATCTAAGGGCCAACTTCTTCCTCCTACCTTGCTTTCTTCTGATCCGCTTGGGACACTCTCATCCCAAGAAATGCCAGATCTTTCACCATCCACTCCCGAGCTGAAAGAGCTACCTGACATGCTTAAGTATGTTTTCTTGGGACCAAATGAAACGCTCCCCGTTATCATTAGTTCAAAATTGACCAGGGAGCAAGAGTGCAAACTAACAAAGGTCCTTACGAAACACAAGGCAGGCATTGGATGGTCCTTATCGGACTTAACAAGCATTAGCCCCTCCTACTGCACTCACCGTATATATATGGAGGAGAAGGCTCGACCTTCCCGGGAGATGCAGCGACGTCTCAACCCTAACATGCAGGAGGTCATTAAAAAGGAAATCATTAAGTGGCTTGATGTGGGTATAATCTACCCGATCAGCGATAGCCCCTGAGTGAGCCCGATTCATGTCATGCCCAAAAAGGTGGGACTCACCATCCGTATCAATGATAGGGGTGAATCCATCCCTACACGGACTCCTACATCTTGGAGAGAGTGTGTAGACTATAGGAAACTGAATGTTGCATCAAAGAAGGGTCACTTTCTGCTACCTTTTATTGACCAAATCCTGGAGCAGTTAGAGGGAAATAAAATTTTTTGTTTCTTGGATGGATTCTTTGGATATAACTAGGTGGCAATTGACCCCCGGGACAAAGAGAAAACCACCTTTACATTTAGAAGGATGCCTTTCGGACTTTGTAACGCCCCAGCAACTTTCCAGAGATGTATGCTGGCAATATTCCATGACATGGTGAGTGACTTTCTTGAGGTTTTCATGGATGACTTTTCGATCTTTGGACCTTCATTTGATGATTGTCTTGCCAACCTGACTCGTATCCTTCGGAGATGTATTGATGTGAACCTCGTGCTTTCTTGGGAAAAAAGTCATTTTATGGTGCACAAGGGAATTGTTCTCGGGCATATCATCTTCGATAGGGGTATCGAGGTTGACAGAGCTAAGCTTGATGTAATTGCTGATTTACCTATGCCTAGCTCTATCAAGCAAATCCGCTCCTTCTTGGGACACGTTAATTTCTATAGGAGATTCATCAAAGACTTCTCCAAGATTTTTAGACCTTTAACTCATCTCCTATCGACTGACGTACCCTTCGATATAGGCCCCGACTACATACGACCATTCACGTAGCTGCGTGATGCTGTCACCAAGGCCCCTGTTCTCCAGCAACCTGACTGGTTCCTCGACTTTGAACTCATGTGTGACACTTCCGACCTTGCAGTCGGAGCCATCCTGGGACAAAGACACGATAGACACCCCTTCGTGGTGTACTACGCCAGTAAGACGTTGGACGAAGCCCAGCGTAATTATACAACCACTGAGAAAGAAATACTGGCGGTCGTCTTTGGGATGGAGAAATTCCTCTCTTACCTTTTGGGCTCGCATGTTATTGTATTCACTAACCACGCGGCCATTCACTATCTCATGCACAAGAAGGATGCCAAGCCTAGACTGATTTGTTGGATCCTTCTGCTCCAAGAATTTGACATTGAGATCCGCGATAAGGCCGGAGCCCAGAATGTTGTTGCTGATCATCTCTCGAGACTGGACCCTGACCACATTGGACCTACCCTGCCGATTAATGATGTTTTTCCCGATGAGCACCTATTGGCAATTAATGTGGCAAGTGGACCTTGGTATGCTGACATTGCCAATTACCTTGCTTTTGGTTCCCTTCCACATGGCTGGCCTAAAAACCAGCGCGAGCGTCTCATCGCAAAAGCAAAGTACTATTTCTGGGATAATCCACTACTTTTTCGAACAGGTGCCGACTAGATCATCTGTCGCTGTATTCCTGACAGTGAATTCCCCAGTGTGCTATCCTTCTGCCACGATCAGGCCTGCGGAGGCCATTTTCTGGGTGGAAAACTGCAGCCAAGGTGTTGTAGTGCGGGTTCTTTTGGCCCTCCCTTCACCAGGATGCACACAGTTATGCCAGACATTGCACTAGGTGCCAGTCATTAAGGTCAATGTCACGTCATGACATGATGCCCTTGCAAGCCATCCTAGCTGTCGAAATCTTTGACATTTGGGGAATCGATTTCATGGGTCCCTTTCCTCCTTCCAATGGCTTTGAGTACATCCTCGTTGCTGTTGATTATGTTTCGAAATGGATAGAGGATATTCCCACGCGCCATGTTGACCATGTCATATCTACTCGATTTGTCAAAGATCACATTTTTACACGCTTTGGGATCCCTCGAGTCATTATCTCTGATGGAGGAAGTCACTTACCCATGCTTCTTTTCGGGCACTTTTGAGGAAATATGGACTTCACCATCGTATCGCATCTCCGTATCACCCTTAGACGAACGGCCAGGCTGAGGTATCGAATCAGCAAATCAAGCAAATTCTCCAGAAAACAGTTCAGCTTGACTGTAAGGATTGGTCCGACAAGCTGATTGATGCACTTTGGGCGTATCGGACTGCCTTCAAGGCTCCCCTAGGTATTTTTCCTTATAGAATCATTTACGGGAAGCCTTGTCATTTGCCCGTGGAGTTGGAGCACCACGCTTGTTGGGCGGTTCGCCAATGTAACCTCGACCTAGACCTGTGTAGTCGAGAAAGGAAACTCCAACTCCAGGAACTGGAAGAGCTCCGTCGTGAAGTCTATGATTCTTCCTTAACTTTCAAGCAACATACTAAGGCCTTTCACGACAGACGAATTCGACGAAAGGAATTTGAGCCATCTTAGCAAGTTTGGCTTTACAATGCCCGGCTCAAATTCTTTCCAGCGAAATTGAAGTCCAAATGGACTAGTCCCTACTTGGTCTCAAGACCATTTCCCAATGGGGTCGTTGAAATTGAAGATCCCAAATCTGGGCATAAATTTACGGTCAATGGGCAATGGTTAAAACCCTATCTTACTAATGAACCTGCCCTCGTTGGTGAAACTGTTGCCCTGCTGGAGGGTAACTAACTTCGTGCCTCACTCTGAGTCCAGCTAGGGACATTAAATTCAGTGCTCGTTGGGAGGTACCCCAACAACACTCCTCCACTATCACTTACACAATTCCATTCACTTCGCACTTATTCACTTTCACTTCACCACCCACCATCCACCCACCCTACCACCCTGCTATATACCTTGCACGTCAACTCTTGTTTCCTAATCCTTGGACCTTGCTTTACCTTGCATGCATATGAGGACATAGTATCATTTGGCATGGGGGGGTGGATAGGCATCCATAGGATCTGGGTATTATATGGTATCATGCAGCTTCCATTATACATATCCATCTATAAATATGTACATAACTTATTTCAGAAAAAAAAAGGTATTTAGCAATGATCTGAAGGTTGAAACAAAAATACAATAAGTGTTTATGGATATTCAACCGCTGTTTAGAAGACTTTTCAAGCCACAGAAGCTTGATTCTCTCAGGCTTGGCTTAATTCACTTGAGCATTGATAAGTTAGATCAAAATCTCTCCTAACTAAGGACGTATTCTTGTACCTGAGTCACCAGTACAGGATTTGTTGGTTTGCTTCTACTTGAGAGCCTAAGTAATCTTGGTTTACACTACATATATCAAGAAAGACCAGGTGAACATAAGATCCAACCCTAGTGTTCATTAGGGAAAGTGGAGTCCTTACCTGTGCGCGCAGGTAAAATTTTTATCCCAGGCTTTAGTCTTGTGTCTAGGAGAAACTCTTTCCACCAAAAAGGAACTCTCCCACCAAAAATGTGTGCTCCTCCAAATAAAGTTGTAAGATATATACTGACACTTGTTTCGAAAGAAAAGAGAGAGAAAATCTTACAAATAAGTCAATATATCTTTCAAATGTCTGTAAATTCTTCTCCCCAAAAAAGTTTCTCAGGGCACGTCATAAATACCCTGTTCCTTGAACCACAATAGCAATAAAATAGGGGTTGAGTTTTCCATCATCTTTTTAGAGGTCAATTCGAAGACATGAGCTGAAACTGGGACCTACCTGCACCTAAAAATTCGTGAAACCCTGGGCTTGAGCCTTAATGTTCATCTAGTCAGTCTTGATCCTTCACTATGCACAAACCATAACCTCTTGAGCTCTCGAGTATGGAAAAACCTTTTGAGTCCTGGAAATCATACTTAAGGTTTAAATACCAAGAGTCCAGGTTAGTCGAGAGATGGTCTATGTCATATAAGACTTAAAGTACCGGTACTCTTCTCTGCAATTGGTTCTCACGATATCCAACAGATAAACACACCCTTGTCACTTCAGAAAAAAAAATCCTTAGCAAAATGTTTTGCTAGGGACTAGCAAACGATATGCATGAGGGTATGATTGCACACCAAAAATACACCAGTAATTATGCCATCTCATGAATTCCCTAGCACTGCCATTGCATCTTATATAGCTATAATAGCATTTGTAAATAAATGACTGCATGCATTTATAGAGAGAGAAGGAGAGTGTGAATAATTGGCCATCTATTAATTAACATCTTCCTCAAGTGCACCATTGCAATTTCACCATTTTCATTTTTTTATTTGCTTTGAACTTTTCTCTCTCGCGCGACTGCAGGGTATAGAGGCATGCGCACCTCTTCGCGCTTCACCTCCTGCCAACAGTATGGTAGGAGGTGCGCTGCCAACAGCATGGCTGTGGTATGCTTCCACTTCTTTAAAAAGCCTTGCCCTCTCCCTTATGCAGAAGGCCTTGTCATACACCTTCATGTACTTTCATCCACTGCACCATCAGGCCAACCTCCTCCCCTTTCCCTCTCCATTCACAGTAGCTCTTCTCACTGAGAAGAGACACACTATGGGCAGGGGAAAACCTACAGTGGGCCCACAACCACCACTGTGAGTTCCACCACCGCCCAGCTCCTTCGTGAGCAGGTGGGCGTGGAGGATTTGCCTTTTGTTTTCATCGCTGTTCGCCTTCTCCGCCATTGCTAGAGCTTCAATCTCAAAAGCTCCTGCAGCACGCAGGCTCGCCTGCAGCACCGCCGGCCACCGCGCACGCACCTACAGGATGTGTGCACTCTCTTTCCGCTTGCGTAAGCGCTTCACAGCATGCCTGCCCTCACAGAACCGGCCGCTACTGGTCGCCGGACCGCATGCACACTGTAGCGCACGGTCTGGGTGACACTATAGCCACTGGCTTGCTTCGAACTTAGCTGGTGGCTTTGGTGCTCTCTCTCCTCTGCGCTACCTGCTTCAACCGGTCTCCAGTGTCTGTGCCCGCACTCGCCTGCAACGCTACGCACTGCGTTGCGCAGAGCGTTGCACCGCGCTCACCTACACCCTCCCACGCATGAAGAAAGCGCAGGCGCTCCCTCCAGCACACCGCGCACGCTCTCCCTCTTGCGCCCGCGCCTCCTCACTCATTAGACGACAGGGCTACGCAGTAGACGGCTTATCTGCTGCGCTCCCCCTCATCCTCCAGCGCACACACACACACCCACTTGTACACACACTTGTACACTCACACACACACTGGTACACACTCACACACACCCTTATACACTCACACCTACACACACACACACACACACACACATATATATCCACTCATATATATATATATATATGTATACATCCACCTACCCATATCCATATATACACTTCACTACCCATACTCTCGTGCACTAATCACTCCACCGCGTATCATATCGTAGAAATATCTGCACCAGTTGCTGATATTCCTCGATTTTCGTGCAAAGCTAGCGCTTTCACACACACTCCCACACATCCGCCCCACACTCCACGTGGCACTCCGTCTTGTTGGTTGCGTCTTACTAGATGTGGACCAACTTGACACAGTGCTACATTCCATTTCTACTTCCACCTCCACCCCTATATATATATACTGTATCTACTATATATCTATACATATATTAAGCTACGTATTTCTTTCTTTTCTAGCAACCTCTCTTGTTTTCAGTTATCTTTATTTCTTGCTATTAAAAAGATAAAGGAAAAAAAGAGTAAAGAGAAAAGATAATTCTTGTCTTGCAGTACTCGGTCTTGCAAATAACAGGATCAATTTTTGGAAACCCCAAGTTGGCTATAAGCCAAGAACCATTTGGCTCAAGGCCAAGGACTTGATTTTGAGGGTGTACCTCAAGGACAACATTATCAAAAATAAAAAAATCTTAAATAGAAAAAAAACCAAAAACATAATAAACGCAAGGAAGAGATACGTTTTAGGAATGGCGTAGAAAACTCTTTGGCCTTAAAATTCTCGCCTCCCTAAGATCGACCCTGGGCCTAAAAGCGACCAAGATAAAATCAAGTAGGCAGGTTAAAAATTTTGTGAAGCTGGTTAGACTCGATTTTAAGTTATTCCACTATACTAATTTCAATGATAATATCACCATATTAACAGAACCTATTCGAGTCCCATCACCTAAGTTGAGTAAAATCAGGTATTTTTCTAAGTGTATGCAGAGTTTCAAAATATTCTGAACCCATGGCTTGGTAGAACATACCAGCAGGCGGTTTGGTCCACTTTGGAATTTAAAAAAAGAACCTATCTCACTCTTTCTCTCTCATCTCCTACCGATATTCTATATAAAAACTGTAAAAATCAGAAAATGCCTAAAAATACTATGTATATACTATTTATACTTGTAAATATAATTTAATTCTAAGTTATATGTAGATATTGTAAAATATGTAAATAATATACATAAATAACTTATAATTGTATTCTATATACGTAATTAAGTATTTAGAATGATTTATTATATATATAACTTTATTGTATAATTATATAATAATTTATATTAAAGTAAATGTATATTATCCTAAGTAATTATAAAGACCCATGTACACACTTATAATAGCATCTAATACTGTACATACCAATTTAGGTCATTAATATATACTGTATGATACCTGTATATTTGTTTAATTATGTATTTATTGTAGGTAATTAAGTTATTAAGTTAATTAGGTAAGGTATTAATTTAAAATAAAATAAATTAGTACATTAAGTTATGACTGAAGTAATCTATACTGTACATGTATATATATTAATTTTAAATATTTTCAACCTATTTATACTGTATTTGTATTATATTACGGTATTTATAACTTAAATATGTATATACCTATTTAAAACGTGTATTTAAATAAAATAAATTAAAATAAAGACTCTAAAAAAAAAATGTAATAAATACTTTATTATATAAATTAACTATTTTTAAAGTCAATTGCATCATTAGGTTATCAATTTGTACTTTAATTAAGAAATTAAACCTTAATTTAATGTGTATAAACCCCTAATTTAACTAATTTTAATATATATTTAAATAGCATATTTTCCTAAATTAATTATACAATTAGGTAGACATATATAAGGGCTTTGTAACCATATAATTTATTTGTAAAATAGAATTTATTATGACCCTCAAATCGAGGGCCAAAATCAAGAAATCAGAACATGCACAAGTGCAATCCAATGAATAATTAGATGTGGCTTTAGTGCCACATTGGTGGTTGAAGATCACTCCGAGTGGTATAAGTTGATTTTGGTGAGGGGGCTACCCAGTTATCAGTGCTAGGCGCACGTTCACCATATCACCCCTCTCTCCCCTCTCTCTTATCTGAGCATACGAGCTTATGTTTGAACAGTGTTGGGCTGAGGGCCATGCACTGTGCTGAGTCTACCGTGGACCTGATGTTAGGCCTAAAATGAAATTAAATCGAAATGCACCCTGAATGAATGAGGGCTAGTTCATAGTAGTAATCTGGTTCTACCCTCTTAGGTGTTGTGTATCCCGCGAATCAAACCGATCTGCCTATAAAAAAAAATCAAATTTTTGTTAAGGTGAATAGTGACTTGAGTAGTGTGTGAGAGAGAAGAGAGGTGTAAAAGAAACTAAGTGTTGAGAGAGTTGAAAGAGAGTAGTGAGTGTGTTGTGGAGTGTGTGTGTGTGTATTTATATGTGTATATATATAGTATGTATAAATATAATATAATAAAGATGTATTTGTATATTGTAAATAGTATATATATAATGTATATGTATATATATAATATATATAAATATAATTAGAATAGTATATATTGCTTGAGCCTTATATATATATAAATAAATCCTAAGGCTTTAGTGACTGTTGTATCCATCACTGTATATATATAATTATGTTAGTAAACCTAGTCTTTTGTCTAATGTTTTGTATATATTTTACTAAGGCTATAGCGACATATATATATATGTTACTGTGTATATAATTTATGTTATTAAAGTTAATATTATATGTTTGTATGTTTAGTCTAGTATATATTAGTAGTTATTTTTGTACCTATATTTAGGTATTACTTATGATAGTTATATATAACTAACATAGTGTATCCATACATAGTTTTTTATGCCTATTTATTTGTAAATTTATTTAAGGCATTGTAGTGAACATTAATTGATTCCTTGATTCATATTGTAAATAAAATTAACATTTTTGGAGTACGAGAACATTTTTGGAACATAGGAGAGTGATGTATATCACTCCCCGTGAATGACCTATAATAAACTAGTAAAAATTAAGTAAATAGATAAAATGACGCAACATTTGTTTGCATTGTGACAATTATACTACAACAATGACATTTAAACCATGATTTTTATTGCAACATGTTTGCCAGCGGTCAGATAGCACATTTGACTTCGGTTACCAATTCAAGTTCATCTACAGCGTTGACTCCATCGAGGAAGAACTAAAAAGCCAAGTTTTAGATGAATACAACCTAAGACAATTACATCCCTCTATCTCCTACTCCTAAAGCTTGAACCCCATGGGAGAGAGGTCAGCATGATCTTCAACCCTAAAAAGCTGCCTACTCTCAAAATGAGTGAATGTGAGGCCAACTTCCAAGTTATCAAAAACCTTAAAACCTCAACGTGCTTTAGAAATTACCCTTGTCCTTTTTTGACAAGGAATTGACCCATGTACAGGGCCCCATGTAAACCCTTTGCTCATCACTCTCTTATAGCATGGAGATGATTCAGACACCTCTTGGTAAATGAGGGTAGTGTCCTCAGTATAACCTTTTAGGATACCTTCTACAAGGAAGGTCTCCTTAAAGAAGCCATGCAATCCTACTCCAGATCCATCACTAGGTTTGGAGACTACAAGACCAGGACAATGGGCATTATCAACCTGCTTATCTCCCTTATCGAAGGAGAGAAGGCCTTGAACCAAGTCTCCTAATTTGTGGTGATGGACACTTCCAGACATACAATGAAATCATCGACTAGTTCACCACCCATGGATTTCACTATTTGCCTTATTACTTCCAACCAATAAAGTTCATCATACCAAAAGGGTGTCTAGAAAGTCATTAGAAGGGGGTGAATGGTACATCACTCTCCAATAATAATTTTAGCATGTAGAATGCAAATATTTGGAAATAATTAATTAAAAGTTGTATATGCAATAATCAATATATCATCGAAGTATATAGGCAAGAAAATTAATAAAAAATAATCCAAACCATAGATGACAGGTATTTTAGAGTGGTTCCTACTTCATAGTCAATCCACTACCTAAGGTTGACAGCACCTTCGACTAAGCAAAGATCGACTAATGTCTAGAATGTAATGAGCATCACAAAACACGAGGCACCATTTGGGGAGAGAATGATGCCTATAAGGAAATCAATCACATCTACCATTACAGCAAGCAACATGACCCTTAACTTGATGCGACCATCATCATTGCTTGACAATGTATCTCAAATAATAACAATCATCTTACGTATAAACATGGATTAAGGACTAATCTATTTCCATATGGGGGGCCAACAACCCAAGTATACAAGGTCTACCAAGCTCCCAGAGAGAGCAATCCAATTCCAATTAAGCTTTTATTAGACTTTGTTCCAACAAGGCCAAATTTCACCAAACTTAACCTAAGCCAAACCCAAGGTCTTATGCAAACAAATCATTTTATTTTCAACCTTGATTGAGCATTGCCAACATGAGCTACTACTCTCCACCACCTAAATAATGTGCTAATGACCTATATCTCTTGAAGATGTAGCTCTCATTAGTGAGCATGAACTCTATAATTAATCATTGCATTTGTTGTGTAATTGATTGTCTGAATCTGCTTTTAGCCCATGTGGTATCTAACCAGGCCATCTTAGTAGCGGATCACAAAGAACTAAGTCGGCAATCCTTAAGCCTATCATCTTATAGAGTTGTTAGTTGCCTCAAACTCCTGGAAATGAAGTTGAAGCATCATCAAAGGCTTATAGAAGGTGAAGTATCTCTTTTGATGGATTATCAATGGAAGCAAGTTAACTTGTTGAATCACTTACACGTAAAGAAGATACATTCAAATGATCATAAAATAGAGGAACCAGTTCATAACCCGCTATTAAGAATGAAAACTCATAATCATCGTAACTCTTTAAGATGTAACAACCTTAAAGTCTATATAAGAAGCCTGAAGCATTAATACATGCAACATTTAATTTTGGAGTTTTAAGCTTATCATTTGACTTTTTAAGCTAACTCTACAATCCCATCCATCATATTATTTGCAAGACCAAACCCTTACCTAAGATCTAGGGTCTTTATGGCCAAACATAGTAATCAATCCAAGTGTCCAATGTTCCTTTCTTCATTACAATCAATCCTTTCCATTTAGACTCATGTTTCTTGATTGTAGTTTGCCTATGGTGAATTTGCATTTCTAAGATCAGCCATCAATATGTACATGCACAAAATCCAGAGCAATCAATAGAAAATCTGAGCAATTTTGACTCCAACATTAAGAGTTAGAAGCCAAGCAAGTGTAACAAACATATGGGAGACTGAAAAGTGAACGATGCTAGTGATGTGAAAATTGATAAGAAAGGCACTAATTAGTGACACTAAATGATTTGATCTACAAAGAGGTATGGTCAAGAAGTGATAATTGATGAACACATAATTTTATAGCAAAACTATACTTAATTCATGCTAGTTCCATTGTATTATGTTAACAAATATGTAGTCTTAGTGCATTTTGTGCATACTTGCATTTTATTCCATAAAAAGATGATGACGCTCATCCTAGGTGGGGGAGATAAATAGCCCACAAACCTATCTTCCCAAGTTAGTCGAAACTCGAACTGGGGACCTACCGTTCCCACTTAAGTGGTGTGAGCCTGCTCACCAGCTGAGTTACTCAACGAGCTCTACATTTTATTCCAAACACATGCATTTTTTGTTAACTTCATGTAATTTAGTTATATAATTTAGTCACTAATCTTGATTTGTTTTTGTTCAAGAAATAAATAATGTACTTTGTAAGTGCTATCTTGCAAAGTATCAATAGGAAGCAATGGGAGCCATTGTTCTAAAGAAAAAGATCTAAGGATCAAGAAAGTTTGCTACTTAGAGGATAAACCAATAATTATCTTCTTATTAATTCAAGAGGATAAAAAGAAGAGAAGATTTTAAGAAGATAACTCTTTATTTGAATTCCCATCTTGTTGAGGATCCAATGGCCATGGTGAAATCTAAAGAGGTGATGTCGTCTCCTCCCTCTATCTCTTAATCCCAAATTCACAACAACCTAACACATGCTCAATAATTTTTCCATAACTTCCTAATTCAAACTTCTATTTACGTGATTCAAGATACATTATAAAGTTGATTTAAAGGGCTAGGATTTCTCTTTTAAATGCAATGCCAAATTTGGATCATAAAGGGGTCAAAAAATTGAGGAAAGTGAATTATACTTTAAATGTATGTTGCCCTCTCTATATAAGCCAACACCTACTCCTTCCATTTCTTGGTCACATCACCCTCCACCACCCTCCTTCCTCTCCATATCTGTCCCCTCGTCCTCCTCCATCTTCTCCTTCATTCTACCCTCATCTCCACCATCATCACACCATATCAACTACCATCATCCTTACACCTAGGTCGTCTGCCTTCTCCCCCCACATCACATACACTACCACTGTCATCATCATCTTCTCCTTCACACCATCTTGCAAGGGATCTTTGAATGACTATGCTTCCTCACCTACTTCCTCCTTGTCCACTTCTTCAACCACACTTCCTCGACAATCTGATGGTGAAAGGAGTAGCCTCTCAAAGCGGTTACATTTTTTTAGTCTTGATTTCATATTGATATTTCTTGAATCTTGTGTATCCAACTTAGATGCATAATGAATGCCTTTCTTGAAATTAGTATGATTGCTATTATTTTTGTTAATAAGAGAGGCTAGATTTCTATGCGTAGGACTAGGAAATAGGGTAGATAAATGGATTACTGAAATGAATTAGATAAATGTAACCAAAGGCTTTGCCAATAAAATGACTTACCCTATACCCATAGGTTACCTATCTAAGATAGTCTAAGCCTAAGATTAACATCTAAGTTAGGCTATACCCTTAATAGGAGCGGATTGGATAGGGCAAGTCTAGGGGAAGCAACACTTAACATTGTTTAATTCATGTATTTTGGAATTACCACCTCTTTGAAAACCTTAAGTAATTTATATGCATATTAGGTTTCCTTGCAAGTTAGGTTAGTCAATTTCCTTTAGGTGTAGTTTACAGTGGGGGTTAACCTCTCTTTTTGGGGGTTAACCTTTGTTTACCAAGGGGGATAACCCAACCCCTGTTTGAACTCTTAACATGAGTTATACTAACCCAAATTCGAAGGGAGGTTGGGTTAACCCTTGTTTTCTCTGTCCTAGAGGCGTTGCCTCCCTTGTGACCAATTTCCCAAGTTACCCTTTTCCACCCTCTTCGCTCCCACGATGGCTTGTTTTGCTACCCATTTGTAGAGCAAGTATTATGTTTGTGGATTGTTTTCAAGGCAATCGTTTGTGATTATTTGACTGCAATGCATCCATGTCATGTTTATATTGAAGTTTTCATCTCATCTGGATTTTAACTTGCTTGCATACGAATATGATTACCACATATGTAAGGTTTTTATCATTGTGAAATGGAAAAATTTTTCTTGGGTTTAATGGGGGTTATTTTCTTCTTCAATTGCCATTTGAATTTTTTCATGGGTTTTGCGATAACCATCATTTCTTTTTTCTTTTTTATCAATGGATCTGGTTTGATCTTTGGCTTTTTCTCTGTGTCATTTGTGGAGTAAGTCATTCTGTTATGGGTTGAGTTATCCCCCACTAATGACCTTGCCAACCAAGGGAAGTCTTTTACTTCAAATGATTCTTTGATCTCTCTGACAAAATTCATCCTATAATTATTTTATAGGTGTAATGGGAATTGTAGGATGGATTGAGAAGGAGTCTTTTAGTAAGAATGGCCCCTTTTCCCCTAGCCTTGCATTTTATGCCATTATAAAACACCTCCTCAACTAACTTACTTATCATTCCCAAGTAAATACTCCCCTTTCACATCACAGGATAACCTCCATTCAGTAAACGCAAACAGGGTTAACCCCTATTTTCAAGTAAACTAAAATAGGGGTTAACCTTTGTTGCAACTTTACTAACACATGTTAGCTAATCCGAACCGTAAACTAGCCCTTAGCGTATCTTTCTTTCTTGCCATCAGAGCCTTAGGTTAGAAAATAGTTATTGTGCTTTATAATAGTCTAAAAATTTTGAAAGTTTATATTTAGGTATTTATTGAAGTTAATAAAAACATTACCAAATTTTGTGGAAAATTATTTTTAGGAAAAGAAGATAAAATTCATTCATCACATTGGGGCAGATTATTATGTAGAATCTATTTTTCCACCTTGATAGATTTTTATGTATTTTTGTACTTATCTAAACTTCAAGAAATTGGTGCAATTGTTTTTCTACATGAGTTAGGTTTCTTAAATAAATTTCTCAAATTTTTCTATCCGTAATTACTAGGGGTCTCGGACGTAAAAAAACTAGTAGGGTCAATACTATCCATCTACACTATTAGTATAAGAAAAATACTAAAAGAGGTTTTATACATTTTCAAAAATCATTAAAAAATCCTACATTTGCCTAATTAGTCAAGGAATTCAGTAGTACCACCACACTATGGATTCAACCCAATTCACCATTATCTACCTCTAGGTTTAATGGCCTGATATTTAAATTGTACATAGTGACGACAACATGCCACCCATAATCAAGAGAATAACAACAATCTCATTAGAATAAGAAAGTCTTTTTACTAGGTTCCACAAATTGATATGTCTTAGGAGGGGATCTAATCCGTAATTTACCATATTCAAGTGATTATTGTCAATGCTCTCTTTATACCGTGGAATAAATATAATTGAATTCAATGCTTGGCCCAATAGACCATGCCCCTTATTTAAAGGTGTGGTGATCCGATATCAAGTGGTATCGAGTCGTAAATCCAAACCTATATTGTACATTATCCACTATATAAACGTGAGAAGCACAATCACAATCAGATGAATTAACAAACCAAAATAAAAAGTGTTGAATAATAATTAATAAAAACTCTAGTAAAGTAGTCTCAATGAAAGTCTACTAATCTATTACATCACAAAGAAAATTGAGAAAGAAAAGTAACTACTAGTACTACTACTATAGGAGTAGTAGAAAACTAAGAAGTCCATAGCTCACAAGTCCACACCTCACTCCAAGAACTCTCAAACAATTGACTATCTATCTAGCCAACTGCCATGGCACAGCTGGCCTACATTGCTCCACGGATTCTGCTGCCTTCGCCGACATTCCTTAAAGTCCCTGCTACACCATCATTGTAGTCTCATCTCCAATGGCCTTGTGTGTTGTGCTACCCATGATATATGCTGGTTGTTGGTTCCTACCATATATGCCCCATGTGCTACCTTGCACTTGATGTGGTCTTGTTGCTAAGGTGCTTTTCTTACCCTTCCATTTGTTAATTCCCTCTCAAATTTTCTCCCTCACTTAATTGTGCTCCTTTTCTCTTTCTCTTTGTCCCCCTCACATGAAGGAGAGGAAAAGAGGAATAGGAAGGGAAGGGGGTGGTGAAGAGTTTATTGGTGAGAGCATGGGGTGTGTTGGGGGGGGTGTGGTTTGTGGTGGTGGTGCTGTGTGTGTAGGCAAGGGAAGCATTTTCATGGATGGTCTATATATATAACAGAGGGACAAGAGCTGGAGGGTTTGGAATTAGGAGTCTATTTCTTGTTTTTCCTCAAGTACAAGCGCTCCTTGTAATTGGTTCAAATGGCCTTTGATTCCTGCAAACTAGAGACTTACAAAATTCTTGCAAGACAAGAGATCTAATGTGACTCTCTAATCTCGAATCTAAGATCATTTGTGTAATGCAGATCCCCAAATGGGTTACACATAGGTTTACATATGCATCTCATATTTAAGGTCTAATCTATGTGCTGAAGATTGCCAAGGACTGCTGTTCTTCGGGCATCAATTTGACTTATATTCATCCTATGGCCAACAATCTAGCTTGCTTGATCGCCCGCTCTGCTAAAGGTCCGTGGTAGCTCATTCAATTGTCAGCTCTTCTCTCTACTAGATGCCATGGGTTGCTTAAATTGGAGAAGATTCAGCTCCTTATATTATTGGATAGTTTTGTTGTGTGATGTCTTTTTTTCTTGTTGCAGGTTATTGTACTAGCCCACGAGTCGTGGTCTATCTTTTCCTATAAGGGGCAGGTATTGGTCTAGTCCCCTTGCCCCACCCCTCCTTTTTCATGACCTCTAGGGAGTGGGGGATGAATAATATTGACTCCTGTATTTGGTAAAAAGGAAAAAAGAATCCTAATGATGGTAGGAATTCAAATCCATTTTTGAGTGATCTATCTAGAGGCAAAAAAGAGGACTACATATGCTTCCACATCGATTCACACACTATCTCCAAATAAACTCTAATTCACACGCAACACATGTTGTTAGATTAGTCATAAGATGTACAATCCAATTACGAAGTCTAGTCTTTGATTTGAGTCATCAATTCGTAACCCACTACAAAAAAGTTTTGCCCCCAAAACTTGAGTAGACTCCGAGTTGATAAAGCAACCAGATATCTAATTACCTCAACCATACCTACTAAAAGGGAATCTGTTCTCAAGAGTTGAGCAAATAAAAGCATAACGATTGAATGAAATAAAAAATGGAGGATTAAAAAGGAAAAGCCTGAAGGAAGTTTGACAATCTAGGTTGCAATCCATATGCTCCTATCGAATCTTATAGTTGGTAACTTGTAGATGCATTAGAATCCAATCAACCTTATTATTTAACTTTTGCTTTGATCGGAATTTTGTAGATATTAACTATAGGTGGCTTTATGTAATTGAATTGGTCTAGACGATCGATGCAAAAGTTAAGGTCAGTTGGCCTGTATGAGATGATGCCTTTCCTTCATTCAAGATTTTTCTTTCATCTATGGATCATGTGAGATCTTGTTCCCTCACACTAGGATTTGTTACTCAATTAATTAGAATGGCCAGTCAACTAGTCAAACTATAGAGTAAGGTTTCAGCGTTGGACTCAACTAGTCAATTATCTTGCTCAATCAACTAGTCAAGGCAATTTCTTGCTTTTTCTAAGCTTTTTCTCCCTAGTTTCAAGTACCTAAATCTCTTATTTTCTTTATATCCTTCAACTTAATGAAATTTGTAGTCCAACCCTAAAAAATTCAAGTTATTACAAAAAGTCCCTTGTTATACAAAATTTTGAGGCATTCACCTCTTTGCAATAAATTTGGCTGAATGTAGAAAGACCAAGTGATTAAATGAGATACATGGGGAACTCCCATTATCTAGGCATGAAAGGTAATTAAGCTGACCAGGCCAAGCATATGGTGCTGGGAAAGGCAGTTCAACTTGGTGCTTTTCCGATTAATGGCCTTTTCAATTTGGTTGGTTGTTATATATATAATAAGCAAATTCGCCGAAACACAAATGTGACATACATATACAAAATCATGGGGTTCTGGGGAGCGGGATAGAGTTTACAGTAAGAGAGGACATCTCATCCTCATCTACTGAATTAGGTTCCTAGCTTTCATTAATGTTCTTGAGAAACAAAAGTGCTCCATGCACCTTTTCCCCTTGTTTGCTTCAAAGGCTAATTATCCTCACTACCTCATGGTGTATTGTTGCTCTTATCATACAGATATTCACCTTTAAAAAGCAAGTGCAGACCATCGTTCTTGCATCCCTCATGCCCACACACTCATGAAAGCACTCACTTCCAAATGCGAATGCATGTGATCCGTCGGTTGCAAGTGGGGTTCAGCACCATGCACCTAATGGCTCAAACTTGGTATGCCATGCAAAGTGGTGGACGGATGTACATTTATATCCAACACACAGAGGAACTAATGGTGAGTACGTGAGTTAGTTTTTGGCTACGATTCGTTTTCCTTGTACCTATTGTCATTTATTTTGTGGGCTTCCTCTTATATTTGTGGTCCCTTTTGACTACATATGATGGAATCAAAGAGTCCATATTTTTTAAATGACAGGGTTATAAACGGAGAGCTATCAGGAGGGTTTATGTCCCTGACGTGTCCAATTAAAATAGATTTTCCCGATCTCTCGCTATGCTATAAGCAATGTCAAAACCAATGTTATGCGATTCTTTTCTCATTAAATTAATCTGTATAGTACTTGTCATATTTCCATTCATCTGACTAAAATCATGCATCCTTGTTAATATATATATAGCAACTGTAGTTCATATCCAGAATGCCCTCAATTGTATGCATCCGGCCAGCGAGAATGGATTTAATTACTTCTTATAACTCTACCATATATCAAGTGTAACATTAACATCGTATATGTCAAGAAACAACCTGGTGTAATGACCCTTGCGCTTAGGAGGCGGAATAAGCTTTCCATTAGGGTTTTTACTGAAATGGCGTACGTACTTGTTCAAGGTGTGTGAAAAGTGTAAAAGACGGTGTCAAATTGTGCATTAATGGGGGTGAAATATATTGATTATTGTTTATTTGAATCGAGAAGATCGAAGGGGAAGAAGCTGACAACGTCCATGAACTTTAAGGGATGAATGAGATCTAGAAAGAAAGGGAGGAGGAGATTACTTGAGCAGTGTCAGAAAGGGTGAAAAGAGAGGTGGGAAAGGGGTAAAGGGTAGGTGGGCCATAGAGAAGATGTGTTCTGCGCCATGAGATTCTGTTGGGTCTGTCCCCTTTGGAATTATATGGAAATTAAAGGGGACACGGGTGGGTGGGTGGATGACCGCACCATCAAAGCAGTTGCTGATGCTTCTACCCATTGCCCACAGAAGCATACGTCCACATTTAACACCCTTTCCGGCCCCTCACCCTCCCAAGTCCAACACACAAGACAAAAACCAGCCTCAGGATTGGATGCGCAAAGCTGTGGAGGGAGCCCTTTGCCCCCGTGGAGTAATCATGCATGCAATATATAGATCTACAACGTGATGGTATTATGATGTTATATGATGGGGCCGATTGTAAAGCCACAAGTCTATATATATATATATAGGAAAAGTATCTTTTGAATAATGTACTTAAAAGATTAAAAATTAGCACTTGACCTTGGTCTTTTTTTTTTTTAAACAAAAATAGGAGAATATTTTATTAATCCCCCTCTCCCTAGAGGCAACAAATAATAGCATGGGGTGTTAATTGGGCTAAGTTGGGATTTAAAAAGTATTGCGTTGTAGTACAGCCGAAATAGCATTCCAAACAGATATAATTTTATTACTCGAAAAGATTTCCGAGGTCAAACACAGGGAGTAAATGAAATTCACACACTAAACTTAGCAATTAATGCAAATTGAACACAAAATATTACTCAGAAATTAATTAGGAATGTAGAGCATATAAGTATGTGAAGAGTAAAAAGAATAGTTACTCAAATTGACTAAAGAAGGAAATATAAATTCAGATGTCTGATTTTGCAATCAAATGTCTTAAATGTCTTGTGCTACAGTATTCTTCCTTCTTTCCTTCTTCTGATTTCTCTTCTTCCTTTGGCCTCTTCTCTTCTTCTTCTTTCCTTAGCTTTCTCTATCTTCTCCTTCCTTCTTCTTCTTCTTCCTTCTTCTTCCTTTTCTCTGCCTTCTACCTTTGGCTTTCTTCTTTTCTTTCTTCTGCCTTAAGCCATGCGGTCCTCCTCTCCTTCCTCTCTTCTTCCTTCTTTGGCTCTTCTTCTCTCAGAATCCGACTAAGTGTGGAGCCAATCATCTCAGAGCAAAAACCCCGCTACCCCTACGCAGCTCTCCTCTCTCTTTCTCTCTTTCTATTTCAGTCTCGCTCTCCTAGAGCCTCAGCCGGTCGGATAATCAGACCTATTGCATACCTGGGTCCAAGCTCACCGGCATGTGTGGTGAGCGAGGAGTGAAGTCAGGCGAGTAGTCAGGTTGGCCAGGTCTGTGTGGGCAGTGTCGCGGACGAGTCCGGTGAAGGGGGGAGGAGGACCTCACCCTCAGCGTTGGAGGCAAATAGCCTTCTGCACCTTTTCAATTTATGCGCATGAAAGTGCCCTTTCACTTTGGAGGTGAGACTAAATGTCCCACCTTCCTTTCGTGCACCGTAGCAGAGACAAGGCTTCTAATTGTAGCAGTTGTGGAGGCCTTCTACTGGAATTGAGAGCCTGGATGCGTGCACGAGGGAATTCCGTGCAGCTTGGGATAGCAATACCTGGAACAGCAAAGCCTGGAGCTGTTGCAAGCAAGCTTCAAGCTTGCGCCAATAGCAGATGGGGCCTGCTACCTGAAAACACAAGAATGGCCTTGCGGCCACATCAAATCATTCAGGAAGCATTGCCGGAGCACGGTGGATGTGCTGGGGGTGTTGGCATGGCGTGCCACTGCTTGTGAGTGCATGCCTAGGGCATACTGTGTGCGAGTGAGTGGGTGTGTTCGGGGAGGTGTTTGGGTGGTCGATGAAGTGATTGGAGTGAGGGGAAATGATCAGGGAGGTGCGGTGGAAGTTGTAGGGTGGTCGGCGAGGTGGATGGAGGTGCGTAGCGATGGAAGCACCTCGCCGGAGGAGTCGTCGGAGATGGAGGTGACATGATCAGTGGCGTCGGTGGTTGATTTTGGGAAATAGAGAGAGGGAAAGAAAGTAGGGAAGATAGGGAGCCTAAAAGCCTACTTCTAAGGGACGAAAGGGAAAGGAATCCCATGTCGGTATGGTTGCTGGACGTGGGGAAGACGAAACCTCTGTAGATGAGGCGGCAGTGAAGATGGGGCAGGAACGACGTCGGCGGGTATAACTCGATGTGGAGGATGGAGAGGGAGATAACCCCGCCACTAATATTGTGGTTGGGCGACGAGGGAGTGAGGAAAAGACTGCTTGAGCTTGTGGAGGGGAGAGAGGAATGGAGGGGGAACAAGCCCAATTTCAAGTTGAGGAGAATCAGTTGAATCTGGGGCTTCTTAAATAGGCCTTCAGAGAGGCTTTTGTGGTTGGAAGCCAATCTTCCAAGCAAGGCAAGCTCGCCATAGATGGAAGCTTTCAAGAGACCCAAATCTCTCATGCGTTCGCATGAGAGATTGGGAAAGAATTAGGGCATCTAACCGAGTTCATATTGGAGGGAATTTCTCAGAGAATCTCCCTTCTAATTTTCGAGGAGATTCTCTAAGCAATCAAGGAGGAGTCTCCTTTCAAACATCGCTGGAGTAGGATTCCTCCAAGATAATGGTAAAGCGACCTATTTGGAAAGATGACAAAGAAGTTAGGGGCAGTTCGCAAGGATTTTTGAAAGTTAGGGGTAGAAATGTAATCAGACAGGACCTTTATGCAAACTAGGTCAAGATGAATTCCCCTTAGGTCCAAATTTTGGTACAAACCTAATTTTGACCTAAGAAATCCAATGGTGAAGTTGGATTTTGGTTTTGACCACATTTGACTGGGTAATTTATGTAAAAATCTAATTTAGGTAAATATCTGTCTGAGACCCCATTCTAGGTCAAGATGGGTTCTAATGGCCAAATTGAAGGTACTAAACCCTAGAGAATATTTTTATATGATTTTTAAAGGGTTTAAGTAAATTTTATCCTGACCAGAACCTTGGCTAATCAAGTGGATCTGTTTTTAGGGTTTCAAGAAGTTATTTAATTCACAGAACACACACAAACCCTTTTATGTCAAATCCAACCCACTTGTTATCTTATTAAGACCTTTTGACCTTCATTTAGCCCTTTAGAAAATCCACGGTTGTACTGCATTGGTAAAATTATAGTTTTACCTTTAGTTTCTTGTGTTTCTCTAAGAAAGATTATGCAGTGAATTATGACCTTCAGTTGGTTATGTAGGAGCATTTATTCTCTTCATTGGGTTAAAATGAGCTAGTTAGGGCTCATGATGGTGTTCCCATCAGGGGGACTAGGCCCAAACCTGCCAGCTACACAAAAAGAGGACCACGACTCGTGGCCGAGTATAAAAACCAGCAACAGGAGAGAAAAAAGAGCAGGGCACACCAAAAGTCACCCATTGATATAAGGGAAGTGAATTTTGTCCATCCTAATAATACCTTTTGCTCTGGGGTCAAGATGGTCCAGATTGATGAAACTCCATGTCCCTTTTTCCAAAGAGGAAATGAGGTTCGCCAAGTTATTCACACCAAGGTGAATGTAGTGCAGCGACATGTGGTGGTTCATACGGGAAACAGCCTGGTTATAGTGACATCGAACCCTCCAGGGAACTTTGAGCTTTCCTTTCCACCAGAAGTGAATCATCGTGGAATCGACCTTCAAGATAGTAGGGATGATTCTGTGGGGCCAAAAATCAAGGAAGTAATGGATGGCACTGAGAATAGTTAAGTTGCAATTAAGGGTCAGAATTTTAGTCGCGGCAATTGTAGAGAAATTACCCATCACATCACGAGCTACCCAGGTGATATAGGAGAATGGATTGGAGGAGTAGACAGAGAAGTTAATCTTGTACCCCAGAGATGGGCGGACCCAAGAGAGCGCAAATTGAGTGGGACGAAAGCGGCAAAACTAAGAGGCCATTTTGAAATTTCTCCAGTTAAGCTCCAAAAAGTGAGGAATCTCCCTAAAGGCCAAACCCTCATTCCTACATTTGTTCCTGACCCACCAGGTGTGGTATCAAATGAATAGGATCAAGCCTTTGATGTATTTAGAGTCTTTGTGAGGGTGAGCCCCATCGAGGATGTCCAGAAATCGATCGGGGGAGATAAGGTATAGGGTGAAGGAGCACACGATGGAAAGTCCACAAGGAGATATTCAAGGAAATGTCACTGAAGTGAAGGAGGTGGTGCAAGGTTTCAACCCTAGGGTTGCTAGGACAGCAGAAGCACTTGGAAGCTAAGGAAATGCCCTTTCGTTGAATTTGATCCTCCGTGGTGAGCCTATCGTGGATAATCTCCAAGCCAGGAGGGTCATGTGGAAGGGAAGCTTGAGGCTCCAAATGGTGGAGTAAATGGGGATATGAGTGGAATTAGTGAAGTTGAGAAGGTAGGTAGAAACGATAGTGAAATTACCAAGGGAGGAAGGAGACCAAAGAGGTTCATCTTTGGAGTCAACAAAGGGGGTGTGGAGGATTTGGTGAAGAATGTGGTTGGGGATATAATGAAGAAATTGCACCTAGGAGGGGTTGGAAATAACCTCCTTGACTGGGACATGGGGAGGAGAAACATCCAAGGGAAGGAAGGCCTTAAGAGTTGAGTCCCCAATCCAAAGCTCCAACTAGAAGTCGATATTGCCCTCCTTGACGTTCCACCGAAGGAAAGGAAGCATGTCTTGGTAAGCCTTTGCCAGAGGTTGAAGTCTAGGGGGGGAGACAGGGAGTGGAGGCGGAAAGGTGACCATACAAGTTCCTCATCAAGGAGGCATAAGGAGAGTCACTAAAGAGAATGTCCCAAACCTGTTTCATACGGAAAGCCTGGATGACCAAAAAGATATTGCGAACCCCAAGACCTCCGCAGTGAGTAGGGAGATAGATCTTGTTCCAGGCGATCCAATGGTGGGGCTTGTCTGAGCCCGAGGAGCCCCAGAAGAAGTTGGCCATAGCCGAATCCAGCATTTTGATGATGGTTTTGGGGACCTCGATAGCAGCTAGGATATGAATGGGAGTAGATGTGAGAACATGCTTAATGAGAAGGAGTCTGGCTGCATTCAAAAGATGGTTAGCTTTCTAGCCAGAAAGTTTGGAGAGGATTTTATCCAGGAGGGGCTAGAAATAAGAGATTCTGGCACAACCAGAGAAGATAGGGCATCCAAGGTATGTGAAGGGAAAAGAACCCAATTGGAAGCCAGTAATTTTGAGGATACAGGTAAGGCGACCGAGGGGGAACTGCCTTCCGATGAAGCAGAAGCACATAGACAAGTTGAGACTCTGACCAAAACAAGACTCAAAATTCTGAATGAAGAGATGGAGCTCAGAGATGGATCTGATGTTCCCATTCAAAAAGAGGATGATGCCGTCCGCATAGAGCAGAGGAAGTGGAGAAGGGACTCCTCTCTGGATGGAGAAGGGGATGACCTGGCCATGGAAAGCAAGCTCTTTGATACCTCAGATAAAAGGTTCCATGAAAATGTCAAAGAGGAAGGGCGATAGGGGATCACCTTGCCTCAAACCCCTAGACACCTTGAAGAATGGGGCAAAGCAACAAGGATGAAGGACATGCCGCACGAAAGAGCTGAGAAGAGTGATCGCATGATCTGAGAAGCCGAACTTGTTAAGGATACGAAAGAGAGCCTCCCATTCCACCCGATCGAAGGCTTTCCTCAAGTCAAGCTGTAAGATCACATTGGAGCCATGGATGTTGCGGTCCAAGCATTGGGAAAGCTCGAAAGTGGTGGAGATGTGGTCAAACATGGAGCGACCGTGAATGAAGCCAGCTTGTTTGGGAGAAATGAGTTTGGGCATGAGGGTGGCTAATCTGGAGGCTAGAATGGCAGAGGCAATTTTGTAGAGCACATTACAAAGACTAATGGGCCTGAAATCCGCGAGGTCGTTAACCTTGGACTTTTTGGGAATGAGTGCAATGAAGTTGGAGTTGGAAGATCTTGGAGCAGAACAAACGCAAAGAAGTGCCCGATGGCATTGGTTACGTCTCCTCTGGAAATATCCCAACAAGTGCAGTAGAATTCCGCATTAAAGTTGCCTGGGCCTGGCGTAGAAATGCATGGCATGTGGGAAAGAGTGTCGAAGATCTCGGAGTCTGAAGGTAGAAGGGTAAGGACGGTCGAGTGCGAAGAGGAGATAATGGGGGGGACCACCTGGAGCATATGGCTAATTAAGTGGGTCTGTTTTTAGGGTTTCAAGAAGTCATTTAATTCACAGAACACACACAAACTCTTTTCTATCAAATCCAACCCACTTATTATCTTATTAAGACCTTTTGACCTTTATTCAGCCCTTGAGAAATCGCATGGTTATTCTGCATTGGTAAAATTACAATTTTACCCTTAGTTTCTTGTATTTCTCTTAGAAAGATTATGCAGTGAATTATGATCTTCAGTTGGTTATGTAGGAGAATTTATTCTCTTAATTATGTTAAAATGAGCTAGTTAAGGCTCATGATGGTGTTTTCATCATACCCCCATGCTTAGCTTTTGCTAGTCCCTTAGTAAAATTTTAAGGTTTTAACTTTGATTCTCGACCATGGAATCCTTTGATGCTCAAAAAACAGTGATGTGTGCTTTCTTCTGTAGATTAGGTTAAAATGCCGATAGTAGGTCTAGAGGTATGCAAGTACCAATGAAGATCCAGACCTGACCAGCTCTAGCCTAAGTCTACCGCGAAGGTTTTTAAGGCCCACAGGAACTAACCAAAGGTTCGTTGAACTCCGTGGTTAAAGCACCTGTACTTGTAACATGTTTTAGCCTTGGTTCAGTTTACAATGTGTTTTTGTAAGAGAGAGACAAAGGAATTTTCTTTATTTTTGGAGAGTTTTCTCTCTCTTTTCTTTTTATTTCTAGCATCGGATTGGCTTCACAACACGGTCTGTATTGGATTCCTAGTCCCCATCATCAATCCTCGCAGGGTCCTTAGCAATCGATGCTTTGAGATAGCACCGCCCATGGCAACCCCCAGAATCCTGGCTTTCGAGATTTTGAGATAATCCCGCCCATGGTGTTCTGTAGATCAATTCATACCCTAGCAATCGACATTTCGGGATAATGCTGCCCATGGCATCTGAACCAGCACAGGGTGCTTACATGCCCCCGGTAGGATATGTAGATATCATAGGAGACAAGCACCGAGGAGACGATATGTTGTTGAGCAACTTTGAGGGGAATTTCCTGCCTCTCCGCGTCGGGAACTTGTTCAAATCAACTTGTGTTGATCAGCCGCTCCTAATCTAGGCGACTTTTTCCGAATGATTTAAATGCATTTACGTGATTTTGATACTTAAGCACACTGAACCAGACTGTGTGTGGATTGGGGTGCTTAGGTTACCGAGCCCCGCAAACCAGAGGTCAGTTAACGAGGCCGAATACTCCTTAAGCCTTAGACCTAATATTTAAGCTTCTTAGGTCAACTTCTTAAGGACTATCTACATCTTAGTGAGTACTTGAATTTTTAAGCCTATGGTCACAGCTCAAGAGGCCTAAAATCAGTGTTCCTACTAATGTCTTTTGTGTTTCATTAGCACTTTTTGCCTTTCATTTTCTTTTTCTTGGTATAGTCTAGAACTAAGTTAATTCCTTAATTTCTTACTAATAACTATCACTTTTTCTTTTCTTTTCAACTTGTGTTCCTTTTTTGACATTTTTAACTTCTCCCCATTTTTTCCTCAAAACTAATGTGCCATCAAAATTTCCTCTCCTCTCATTTTTTGTTCTTTTTCAAGAATTTTTTTCATTTTTTGGTATTTTTGGAATATGTAATTTTTTTGTGAGAATCCTTCCAAACTTTGATTTTTGTATGCTTGCACTTTACCACCCACCCATGCCTAAGTTTTGCAATGTCCTCATTGTAAACGGAGGGTATGAAATAGTTTTGGGTTAAAGAATTTAGAATAGGATTATCAACTGAGCGAATGGGTCGGGATGACTGTTGCGGACAATTTCAAGCTCTGGCACATGTACCAGAGGTGGGATCGACTATTCTAAAATTGAACTCAGGAGGCAATAGACATGAAATACAGAAGGATAATCAGAAGGATCACGATTTTTGGAATGACAGGTTGCCTCCCTTTAAGCGCTAAATTCAACACCTTCAGCCGAGCAGGAAATGGTCTGGAGGAGTGGTCAAATCAGATGAGTTTTGCAGAACAAGCACCTTGATCAAAAGCCTGGCTGGTCCAGCCAGGTGCTTGTTCAGATCAATAGGCTAATGATGTAGCCCAAACCCAATCACTTTGGTGGGTCTAGCTTTTGCTAGTCCCTTAGCAAAAACCTAAGGTTTTAACCTTTGTTCTAGACCATGATGTTTTTAATAACTTCAGATAAGTGCTTTTTCATTTGAACTTAGATTAGGTTAGAATGTTGACCATAGGCCTAAAAGGTACTTTAGTACCAATCAAGATCCAGATCTGTCTAGCCTCAGCCTCAGTCTTTGGCAAAGGTTTTTAAGGCCCACAAGAACTAACCTAAGGTCTATTGGACTTTGTGGTTAAAGCACCTGTGCTTGAAATGATTGTAGCCCTGGTTTAGTTCGCAGTGCATTTTGTAAGAGAGAGAGAGAAAGTTTTTCTATTTGGAGAGTTTTCTCTCTCTTTTTCTTTTTAGTTCTAGCCTAGGATTGGCTTTTCAACATGGTCTATATCAGATTACTTGCTCCCATCATCAATCCTCAAGGGTTCTTGGAAATCGATGCTTCGAGATAGAACCGCCCATGGCAACCCCCGGAACCCTGGCTATTGAGATTTCGAGATAATCCCATCCATGGTGTTCCGTGGCCGAATCCAGACCCTGGCAATTGACATTTCTTGATAATGCCATCCATGGAATCTGAACTATCAGAGTGCTTACATGCCCCTAGTAGGATATGTAAATATCCTAAGAGACAAGCACCGAGGAGATGATATTTTGTTACGCATCTTCGAGGGGATTTCCCACCTCTCCACGCTGGGAACTCGTCCAAATCAACTTGTGTTGATCGGCCGTTCCTATTCTACGTGTATATTTCAGAATTTTGTGACACTTCTGCATGATTTTGATTTTTACGCTTACTGAACCAGGCTATGTGTGAGGTTGGGGTGCCTAGGTTACTGAGTCCCGTAAACCAGAAGTTAGTTAATGAGGTCAAATACTCCCTAAGCCTTGGACCTAATACTTAAGCTTTTCATTTTTCTCAACCTCTTGAGGAATGTCTAGATCTTAATGGGTACTAAGAGTCTATCCAAGAATGGCTAAAGTTTGCGTTCTTACTAATCTCACCATGCACTTTCATTTCTTTTCTTAAATAAATATTAGAACTTAGGTTAATTCCTTAGTTTCTTACTAATGACTATCACTCTTTTCTTTCAATTTATGCTCCTTTTTTCTTCATTTTGTTTCTTTCCCTTCTCCCACAAAATTTCCTTTCTCCTCTTATTCTTTTTATTCTCTTTTGAAATTTTTTTTTAATTTTTATGGTTTTTTTTTTTTGCATATGTGAATTTTTTTGTTTAAAACCTTTTCTTACAAGTTTTGCACTTTTATACCCCCCCATGCCTAAGGTCTGTAATGTCCTCATTGTGACTTAAGGAGTTTTTATTTACTTTGTTCATTCTTTAAGACATATGTTTTAATGAGTGAATGGGTCGGGATGAATTTTGCGGACGATTTCTAATCCCAGATGCAAGCATCTGAGGTGGGGTCGGCTGTCTATAAGGGTGAACCTTAAGTGCACAAAAGTGTGAAAAAGGTTTTATATTTTTAGGAAAATGACGGGCTGCCTCCCGTTAAGCGCTGAGTTTTACGCCATCGGCTGGGCGCAATAAGCTCAAGGGGAATGGAGGATATAAGATGATTCAGCCAAATCAGTAGAAGTCACATCAATGAACGGCTTGAGTCTTGATGAGAGCCACATCATGAGCCATAACTAGCTCATTTTGACCCAATAAAGAAGATAAAAGCTCCTACATAACCTAGAAGAAGGCCTAAATGAAGGAATAACTGCTCTGAGAAGAAAACATGAATTAAAGGTTAAAACTGTAATTTTATCATTGCAGTGCATAAATGAGATTTCTCAGAGGCAAAACATAGGTCAAATGGTCTAAATAAGATAAAAAGTGGGTTGAGTCAATCAGAAATAGGTTCATGTGCAATTTAAGAATTAAATGACATTTGGTAACCCTAAAATAGACCTGTTTAAATTAACAAGGTTTCGGTCAGACTAAAAATCAAGTAAATCCTCTAAAAATCATGGAAAAATATCCCCTAGGGTTGAGAACACTTAATTTGGCCTTTGGAACCCAGTTTGACCTAGATTAGGGTCCTAGCTCATCAATTAACCTAATTTAGGTTTTTACGTAAAATGTCCAGTCAAACGTAGTCAAACCTAAAATACAACTTCACCATTGGATTCCTTAGGTCCAAATTAAGTTTGTACCAAAATTTGGACCTAAGGGAGGTCATCTTGACCTACTTTGCAATTTAGTACACCCAAATCATAATTTGGCCCCTATCTTTTGAAAATCATTACAGAGAGCCCCCTAATTTCCTCGCCACCTTTGCAATTAAGTCCTGTCGCCATTGTTAGGGCAAAATCGACCTCCGGCAAGGTTTAGAGAGGGAATACTCTCTGATTCCTCAGAGATCCCCTCCTAGAAATGGAAGGGAGATTCTCTGAGGAATTCCCTTCCATCTAAGGCCAATCACGATCTCTGGTGTGAACCCAATCTCTCGTGCGAACGCACGAGGGATTTGGGTATCCACCCTCTTTCCTTCTCCGACGAGCCATCGGAGATAATTGCGCAGCCCTCCGCACATTAGAAAGTTCGACCAGCACCTATAAAAGGATCCCCAAACCCGGCCGCTGATCTTCACACTTGTCTTGGCGGAGATTACCCCAAATTTTCCTCTCTTCCATCTCCGGCCAAGAAACCCGCAAGCTCCGGTGACCTCCTCCCCTCCTTCTCGTCGCTCTGCTGCCATACCAGCAGCAGAGTCCACTTCGTCTCTTCCTCCCGCGTCGCGCAGTACCAAGCGCGCGTTCTCCTGACCTCGTCCTCGTCGTCGCTCCCTCCCTCAGGGTTCTTCTTCTCCAATGATGGCAGCTACGCACCGTCCACTCCCCTGCCTCCCTCCCTTCCAGAACACTCCAGATACCTTCTCCATCTTCCCCTCTCTCTTTTCCTCCTTTTATTTCATTTAATTGCCCCGCGACCGTCGCTGACCACCTCCATCTTCCTCGCCTCCAACTGACCTCCGGCGAGCCACCCCCACCATTCTGCCCCTCCACACGGCTCGCCAACCGTCTCATAAGCTCCGCCTCACCACAAGGAACAACCTCCGCCCATCCGCCATCCCTCTACGCCTCCACCACAGCCCCCCGAACTCACCCACACCTTCGGTCACAGGACGACCTAGGCACGCACGCCTAGGCTGTCCCATGACCTGCAACACCGTGCACCACCTTCGCCGTGCCACGGCGAAGGTGCCCAGCTGGTTTGATTAGGCCAATAGGGCGTATTTGTGTTTGACAGGATTCCAGCCCCTACCGCCATTGACGGTTGGAGCAGCTCCAAGCTTCAGCAGCTCCAGGCGTCAGGTTCTCCAATCTTCAGGTGCAGCATATTCGAGACAGTAGTGCGAAGCATCTAAGTCCAGCAGGGAGCGCAGTAACGTCCGCAGCTGTGGCGATTGCACGAAGGCTCTGCGGGTGCGCATGGGAGTGGGGCAGAGCCAATAGTCCCACATCGGCGAAACGCGAAGCGCAGGTATACTTTAAATTATTTTTGTGATATTACCTCGTTGCCTCCGAACGCACAGGGGTGAGGTCCCTCACCTTATCCCACGCTCGCCTCGTCTGCGGTTTCACCTCGCGGATCTGGTGGGCTCCGACCCGACCCAACCTGAGCACTCCTCGTGCATCATCCACCTGCCGGTGCACCTGGTCCCGGGTGCGAAATCCGACATGAATACCCGTGGCCCTGGGAGAGCGGCCTTGAGTGAATTTCAGAGAGAGTGAGAGATGCGCGGGTAGGTTTTGCTTCCACCTCTCTATGCAAGCAGGCTGAGCATTGAGAGACTTAGCCACAAGGAAGAAGAAGAGAAGAGAAGGAAGAAAGAAAGGACTGCAGAGAGAAGGAAGAAGACCAAGGAAGGAGAAGATTTCGCAGGAAAGAGAAGTTCAAGGAAGAAGAAGACCTGTAGATCAGAAGAAAAGAAGAAGAAGGCAGAAGAGAGAAGAGTAAGCAAAAATCAGAGAAGGCCAAGGAAGAATCAAAACAGGAAGAAGAATAGTTGCATTTAAGACATCTGATATAGAAATCAGACGTCTAATCCTGTTATCTTTTAGCAATTCTTTTTATAACTCTCTCTTTGAATCAATTATTCTTCATTTAAAAGTTGTATTCCTTAGTTTTAAAAGTACTGAGATTGCTCCCTGTGTTCGACCTCGGATACTCTAGCTTTTTGAGTAATAAAATTCTCTATTTGTTTGAACGCTTTGTCGGCTATATTACAACGTGTTATCTTTTAAAACCCGATTAAGCGCGACAAACAAGTCTCTGACCATTCACGATGAAAGGTTCGGAATCGTGGCTGAGCAAACTAATTTCGATGGCTCCATTTCGAAAAACCTGTCGGACTAAATATGGTCCAACCCACTTGGATCATAGCTTTCCCGGGAAAAGTTTGAGTCGGGCATCAAAGAGTAGGACCTTCTGACCAGGATGAAAGATCTTTCTCGAGATATGCTTGTCATGGAAGGCTTTAACCCGCTCCTTGTAGATTCGCGAGTTCTCATAAGCGTCTAGGCGTAATTCATCGATCTCACTGATTTGAAGTTTTCTGTGGGTTCCAGCCTTCGAAAGATCTAGATTACAATTCCGTACTGCCCAATAGGCTTTATGCTCCAGTTCTACGGGAAGGTGACACGCCTTTCCGTACACCAGTCTAAAGGGAGACATGCCTAATTGGGTTTTGTGGGCGATCCTATAGGCCCACAATGCTTCCGGAAGTCTAGATGACCAGTCCTTCCTGTCAGGCCGAACAGTGACCTGCAGGATTTTCTTGATCTCCCGATTTGACAGCTCAGCTAGACCATTAGTTTGGGGGTCGTAAAGAGTAGAGATTCGATGAGACACCCCGTATTTGGTCATCAGTGACCTAAACTGAGCGTTTGTGAAATGGGTCCCCCATCAGAGATTATAGCACGTGGAATCCCAAACCTTGAGAAAATGTTTTGATGAATGAATTTGAGAATGATTTTGTGATCACAGGTTCGGGTCAGTATGGCTTTGATCCATTTGGACACGTAGTCCATAGCAAGAAGAATGTATTCGAAACCATCCGAAGCAGGAAAGGGGCCCATAAAATCAATCCCCCAAACATCAATGATTTTGCATACAAGAATCGGCTGCAAAGGCATCATGTCGTGACGGCTCATGTTGCCCAAAGTCTGGCAACGACTGCATGCCTTGCAGTGACTGTATGCGTCTTTCAACAGCATGGGCCAGTAAAAGCCACACTGGAGGACTTTTGATGCGGTTTTATGCCCAGAGAAATGGCCACCGCATGCCTGGTCATGGCAGAAAGAGAGGATATTGTTGATTTCCTCCTCCGGGACACATCTCCGGATGACTTGATCAGCACCTATGCGGAAAAGGTACGGGTCTTCCCAGATGTAATACTTGGTATCAGAACGTAATTTGTCTTTTTTGGCCTTCAGCCAATCAGACGGGATCTGATGAGATGCCAAGTAGTTTACTAATCAGCAAACCATGGAAGTCTAGTACCGATAGTTAGCAGGTGCTCATCAGGAAATTGTTCCGTGATGGGTCCGGAAGGGTTGATAATCTCAGAAGGAAGACGGGACAGATGGTCGGCTACCACATTCTGCCTTCCCACCTTGTTGTGAATCTCAAGATTGAATTCTTGCAACAGCAAGATCCAACGAATTAGTCGGGGTTTCGCGTCCTTCTTGGCAAGGAGATGCCTTACAGCCGTGTGATCCGAGTAGATGATGACATGGGAACCCAGGAGATACGATCGAAACTTTTCAAGGGCAAATACCACGGCTAGAAGCTCTTTCTCCGTAACCGTATAGTTACGCTGAGCCTCGTCAAGTGTCTTGCTAGCGTAGTAGATGATCATGGGTTTCCCATCAGCTTTCTGTCCCAGGACAACTCCTATAGCGAAATCAGATGCATCGCACATGATCTCAAAGGGTTGAGACCAGTCAGGGGATTGTAGGATAGGTGCCTGGGTGACTCGGTCACGCAGGTTTTCAAAGGCTAGTGTGCATTCCTTGGATATTTCAAAGGGTACATCCTTACAGAGAAGAGAAGTCAAGGGGCGCATGATTTTTGAGAAATCCGGAATGAAACGACGGTAAAAATCGACGTGCCCCAGAAAAGAATGGATGTCCCTGATCGAGCTAGGCATAGGAAGGCGAGAGATCAGATCAACCTTAGCTCGATCCATTTGGATGCCTTTTTCCGAAATTAAGTGTCCCAGGACAATTCCCTCAGGCACCATGAAATGGCTCTTTTCCCAGGAAAGAACCAAATTCACCTTAATGCATCGCCTGAGTATTTGGACCAAGTGTTGGAGGCAATCGTCAAAAGATTCTCCAAAAACTGAAAAGTCATCCATGAAGACTTCCAGATAATCACCTACCATATCTGAGAATATGGCAAGCATGCACCACTGAAAAGTAGCGGGTGCATTGCAAAGATCGAAAGGCATTCTTCGGAAAGTGTATGTTTCGAAGGGGCAGGTGAACGTGGTCTTTTCTTGGTCCTCAGGATGGATTGCCACCTGGTTGTAACCGGAGTACCTGTCAAGAAAGCAGAAGAACCTATTTCCCGCTAGTTTCTTGAGAATTTGATCAATGAAAGGTAGTGGGAAATGGTCCTTCTTCGTGGAGGAATTGAGTCGACGGTAATCTATACAGACTCTCCACGCGTTGGCTAATCGGGTAGGAATGATTTCTCCGTTCTCAGTCGTTATAGTGGTGAGTCCTTCCTTCTTAGGCACAACCTGAATCGGGGTCACCCAACGACTATCGGAGATTGGGTAGATGATTCCAGCATCTAACCACTTGATGATCTCCTTCTTCACCACCTCCTATAGATTAGGGTTCAAACGTCTCTGCATTTCACGAGAAGGTCGTGCACCCTCTTCTGAATAGATATGGTGAGTACAATAAGAGGGACTTATTCCAGTCAAATCATCGAGAGTCCACCCGATGGCTCTGCGATGTTGCTGGAGGACAGTAATCAGATGGGATTCCTGTTCGGGATTGAGGTTGGAATTGATAATCACAGGGAGGGTCTGATTAGAACCCAAAAAGATGTATTTCAAGTGAGCAGGAAGGGGCTTCAGCTCGAGGATAGGGTTATCAGCAGCGGCGGGTGGTTCGGTATAGACGTGAGGTTCAAGGGTAGGAGTTACTGGGTTGTTCATATCTGGATTCGACTCCTCTGTTTGCGGGTCAAGATCTTTCTGTGGTTGATGAGGTATAATCAGGTCATTCTGGAAGTGTGTTTCATCAACCAAAGCTTAATGTCACAAATCTGTTCGATGACACCACAATTGATTCCTTGTTGGGCCTTAAATATATCAATTTTAAGGGTTTGATTCCCAAATTTGAGCTCTATTTGGCCCTCCTCACAGCTAATGTTGGCTCTAGCAGTAACCAAGAAAGGTCTCCCTAAAATGATTGGTGTATCCCTAGGGTTTTCAGGTACGTCCATATCTAAGACTATGAAGTCTACAGGAAAGTAGAAATCCTGTATCCTCACAATAACATCCTCGAGAATCCCTTTTGGTGACTTTATAGATCGATCTGCTAATTGTAATGTCACCTCGGTTGGTTTTAGCTCAGATTCTTCTAGATGGTCAAGTAAGGATGTGGGTATCAGATTTATGGATGCACCCAAGTCTAGCAAGGCTCTATCAAATTGGGTATCACCTATCTTGCAGGAAATCAGGGGAGTAGCAGGATCTTTAGCCTTGGGTGGGAGTCTGCTTAGGATTACAGAGCTGGCTTGCTCTGACAGAACAATTGGACTCCCACTCTTGGTTCGCGGCTTACGCTGGGGTGTACACACATTCTTTAAGAATCGTGCGTAAGCCGGTACGTGGCGGATTGCATCCATCAAGGGGATGTTTATGTGGGCCTGCTCAAAGAGCTTGACCAGGTCCTCCTCAGGTGCCACGGGCTTGGTGGTCTTCTTTCCCTTGGTCAAGGCCTTGGGAAACGGGATCTTGGTTGGTTCTTCTAGGATAGGTCCAAGTCTTGGGTCTGAGACAGGGGTAGGAACGTCCTGGATTACCATCCTAGGATTGGGATCACTACCAGGCTTGGAGTGGTTTGGATGAGGTGGATCTAGGGTTTCCTTACCACTACGGGTTGTTATGGAATTAAGTCCTGCCTGGTTTTGGTTGGGATTGGGTAAGATGGGTTGCTACTGGTAGCCTGTAAAAGAAGTGGAAGCCTCTATCCCGTCGGGTGAAGGAACAGAGGGGGCCTAATAAATCGTATGCGCTTGGCCCGGGTTTGGGTTCATAACGCGCCGCTGGGTTGGTACGTTATTCGGGTTAGGAAGAGGTTGGGAAGGAAGAGTGCCTGGCTGGCGAGAGTTTGCCAACTGGGCTAATTGGTTTCAAACCTCTGTAAGTTCGTCCTTGTGTTGCTTTTGAATAGCCGCATTCGTTCTTTGAATGTCAGCCAAAGTCTGAAGGATAAGGGACATTTGATCTTGATTTGGCCCTGATGGATAAGTAGGGTTGGGCCGAGGTTGAGGCGGCTGGTAAGGACGAGGGGGTTGTGGGCGGGGCTGAAAGGGTGGTCTTTGGGTTTGGGAATTTCCCGCCCACTGAAAGTTGGAATGGTTTCGCCATCCAGGGTTATAAGTGTTGGAGAACAGGTCATTCTGGATGGCGTTAAGGTCCTCGCAGGTCTGAGGAACCTCCAGAGAGTCAGAGAAAGAGGGCATGGAATTCCCTAGGCTGGTGTAGAAAGGATCGGATGGACCTCCAGTCCAAGAATCAGATGGTGAATATGGATACATCCTAGGAGAAGATCGATGGAGAATGTTTTGCACAGTTTCCCTTGTGGAAGGAGGCTGTGCAAATGGGTTATGCACAGAGGTGGCTCGCTGCAGGTGCTGAGTCAGCTCATCCACCTTCTCTTCAATAATCGAGACCTTGTCCAATCGACTATCCATTAATTCCAGGTCGACTGATGCGAACAGGCCCTGCGTCTCATGTGCTCCCCTAAGATTCGTCAATGCGCGGGTATTCGTCCTGTCGAATAATCCCATGAAGTCATTGTTGATGGAGTTCTCGCACATGTTTTCGAGAGTCTCCCACACGGTTCCTCATGTTGACCCATGATATTTCCTCCGCAGGTTGCATTGACGAAAAGATGGATGTCCTCACAGAGTCCCTGGTAAAAAGATTGGACCTATTCCCATTTAGGAACCCCGTGATGGGGGCACTTTCTCATGAGATCTTGAAAACGATCCCATGCCTCATGGAGAGGTTCCCCTGTTTATTGAGTGAAGTGAGTAATCTGATGGCGCAAGGCGTTGGTCCGACCAACGGGAAAGAACTTTTTCAAAAACTCGGACTGAAGTTCTTCCCAAGTGTTAATCGGCCGGGTCTGAGTTTGATACCAATGAGCGGCCTTGTCCATAAGAGAGAAGGAGAACATCTTCATGAGAAGAATATCCCGATTTTGTGCATCTGACCCAAAAGTTTGGGCCAGATGCTTTAGCTGTTTGATGTGCTGGAAGGGATCTTCGGAATTAAGCCCATGGAATTTAGGTATAGCATGAATCATATTGGGCTTCAATTCGGAATCAAGTCCTCCAGTCGAGATTCTGACTCGAGGCTCGATGGCCACCGCAGCCGGATTATAATGGTCCCGCATCATAGGATGCTGCGGTGGGTGCATAAAGTTTTGGAAGAGGTCATTGAGTCGCTGGAGCTGGTGTTCCAGATTATTTTCTTCCTCAACAGGCTGAGCCATGATGGGGGAAGAAGAAGAGCTTGGTTCAAAATCAGATGAGAGAATGATGGGGTAGGGTTGCTATGCAAACACGGGCGTCGAGGCTTGGCCTTGACGAGAGTGAATTCCTAAAGGAGATCTTAAGGGTGGTCTTAAGGATCTCCTACCGTTCATGCACTGTTGGAATAGATGAGTTTAGAAGGTGCTGGACCCAATCAAGACACCCAAAAATGTGTTGGGTGACTATAGAGGTGCGGGGCAGATGGACCCCTTGATCAGAAAGATCATCCACCTGAGAATTACCTGGGCAGCCAGAGAGGGTGAGTCCCGCAAAGACCCCTACACGGTAGAGCATCCCCACGGGTTACAGGGTTTCCCCTACTCGACCTCTCTTGTCACTGCGGTTCCAGGTAGACTAGAATGGGGATCTTGACCTCTTAAGTCTACCTCTTTTACTTTAAGATCAAGGTGCTTAAGGTTTCACTTGAACTCTTAGGTGTATTTGTGAACAAGGTGGCCTAATTTGAAGGCTTGGTTGACCCTAGGAGTCAACTTTACCTAGTGATTCCTTTGAGAATTTAGGCCTTATTTCTTTTTAGGGTTCAAGTGTTTAGAGAGCCAATTGTTTAGGGTTTTTCTTATTAGGTATTTTCAATCAATGGCTTGGGCACACCTCTTTTGGATTTCCTCAATTCTTGATTAAGGGGTGTGTCTCTGAAATCCTAATGTTTGACTTTATGTTGGCTCTACTTGGTCCATTTAATTTTTTGCTGGGTAATTAGGGCTCAGGCAAGAAAGTGTTAGCCCTTAATTACCTTTAATATTGTGTGCAGGAATAATAGTTTTTAAGAATATGTAGCTATTACTATGTATAAAAGATAGGTTATACCTATTTTTTTCTTTTTACTCTTTAAAATTTTAGGGTTTCATAGGAAGTTACCTGTCCTTGGAGTGGCTGTGGTGCGGCTGCGTGTTTTTCTTTCTGTACCTTCACAAAAGAGAGAGAGATTATTAGAAACTTAGAAATTTTATAATTTCTAGAATAGCCGTTGCTCCCCAGCAACGGCGCCAAGAATAATGGCGGTATGACTAGGTTTTGTTGTTTGTTATAGAAATGGCGTTGTAGTACAGTTAGTCATTGCCACTATTACAATTTTACTCGGAAATAAAAGGTTTCCCGAGGTCGAACTCAGGGAGCAAACTATAATTCTAGAAGTACAATGTTTCTGTTACAAAAATAAGAGAGAGAGAGATTGGTCTCTTGGCTTTTTCTTCTTCTCTTCTTTCTCTCTTGTCTTTGTCTTCTTCTTCCTCTCTTCTCTTTGCTTGATCGTCTTCAGCTCTTCTATTCTTTCTTCTACTTTATCTTCCTTCCTTCTCTTTCTCTCTTTGATCTTCTTCAGCATTTTGTCCTCTTTCTTTTTCTTCTGTTCTTCTTCTTTTCTTCTTTCTTTTCTTCTTTGCTTCCAGCTGCGGCGCCTGTTCTTCTTTCCTTCTTTTCTTTTTCTTTAGAGCGTCGTCTGATTCCTCAGTCAGACGACTTAAATAGCATCTGCTACAGTGCTTCCTCTTCTACTTCTTTCTTCTTCTTCTTTTTCTTCTCTTCTCTGTGGTCTTCTTTCTTCTTCTCCTTCCTCTTCTGCCTGCACACTCACATAGCCTGGTCAGAGCAAAAACCTAACCCTACCCTCTCCCGCATCTCTCTCTCTCAGATTTCGCTCGTAGGATCGCTCTCCCAGAGCTGGGTATTCGGGTACGGATTCGCGCCCGGGACCAGGCCCACCGGCTTGCGGTGGTGGGCGAGGAGTGCAGGTCGGGTATACGGGTCAGGCCAGGTCCGCTGGGGGTGGTCGCGGACGAGGCCGGGTAAGTGGGTGAGAGGGACCTCACCCCGTGTGACTGAGGCGATAAGCCTTAGTCACTTTTACAATTTATGCGCAGGTGCGGCTTCGAAATCCCACGATGTGGGACTATCTTCTGTGCTGTCTTCGCGTGCACCCGCAGGACGACTCCACCTCGCCCTCTGATCAGCTGCAGCTGGTGTCAGTGCCAACTGACGAGGCAGGAGTCTTCGTGGACTTCGCCCCAACCTGTAGCACTTGGGAATCTGGGGATGCAGGGCCTAGAGCTTGCCTCGAAGCTGCTTCAGTTGTCGTTAATGGCGGCTGGAGCAGCGAACCTGTTAAACAAAAAAACGGCGCTTCGGCCTAATCAAACAAGCGGGGGACCTTCGCCGTGGCACGGCGAAGGTGGTGCGGGGTGTGGCAGGTCGTGGGACGGCGTCTGGCGGCGGGGCTAGGTCGGACAGCGACCGGAAAAATGGGTCTGTTCGGTGGAGTGTGGTGGGGGTGTGAAGTGGTAATGGGTGGGCAGAGGTTGCTCAGTGTGGTGAGGCGGAGGTTCTGTGAGGGTCGGCGAGGCGTGTGGGGCTGTGGAGCGATGGGGGCGTCTCGCCGGAGGGTAGCCGGAGACGAAGGGGGTGATGGTGGTCAGGAGTGGTCGAGGGCTTAATTGAATGTAAAATAGTGAGGAAAAGAAAGAGGGGGAGGTGGGGAAAGTTTTGACCTAGTTGTAGAGACGAAGGGGGCGGAAGCAGGGCGACAGTCGTATCGACTATCGCCGGAGAAGAAGATGCCCAGAGAGAGAGGGCGGCGGCGAGGAGAGAGTGGGAGGGCGCACGTTGGGTACGGCGCGACGCGGGAAGAGCGGGCGAAGGCGGCTCTGCTGCTGGTATTGCAGTAGAGCAACGAGGAGGGGGAGGAAGAACCACCGGAGCTGGAGGGCTTCTGCCGAAGTGGGAAGAGAGGAAAGATGGGGTTGTTTCTCCGTCAGGACCGAGCTGCCCTCTTCTGCAGGCTGAGGCGGCTTTTATGGAGGCGAAAGCGGAGAGGTGGGCGGAGGGAGGTGACGTGCCTCCCTTGCCGGAGGATGGCCGGAGTAGGGACCCATACCTTCCGTGCGTTCACACGGAAGGTATGGGCTGCAGCAGTGATCATGAAGGTGTCCCTGCGACAGCAGACGTTGTAGGGAACACCTCGTTGAAAGGGCAGAGGACCTCCCTCACCCTGCGCGGCGCCATGCTCCACGCAAAGTCGCCGGAGCATGGTGCTGCTCAGGGTTTTGCAGGGAGGACCCAAATGCAAATAATGATGAATACTTAGGGGCCAAAATGTGAGGATTTCAAAAGTTGAGGGTCAAAAAGTAATAGATGAGGACCAAAATGCAAAGTCGGTCAAGAAGGTCTCTTCTTAGGCTCAAGTTTTTATGCATGACTAAATGGGACATAAGGATTCTAATGGTGAAATTTATTTCTATATCAGACCTTGTTTGACTGGTAAATTTACATAAAAACCCAAATTAAATCATTAATTGGGCATGGTTCTCAATGTAGGTCAAAGTGGGTTCCCAAGGCCAAATTGAAGATTCTAAACCCTAGAGATTATTTTTCTACGAATTTTAGAGGGTTTATTCAATTTTTTATTTGCTCGAACCTCGTGAATTGAAGTGGGTTTGTTTTAGGGTTACAAGATGTCATTTAATTCCTTGGAGTTGTTGTAACCCTTGTTGGATCAAATCGTCCCACTTTCCTTCTTATTAGGTTAGTTTGACTTAAGTTTGGACCCTGAGTTACCCTGTTTACTGATTGTGTTGGTGAAATTGCATTTTTACCCCTTCCTATTTTCTTCACAAACTCAGAATTCTCTAAGTCAAGCCTTTCTATAAGTTATGTAGGAGCTTTTTGTTGCAAATCTAGGTTAGATGGTGCTAGTTTAGGGTTTACGACGAGGTTCTCATCAGTTGATAAATGTAAATCAAGAGATGTGGAACCCACCATATACTTTGGAACTCAAAAGGGTATGGAGGTGTATAGCTAGGGTTTGGCTGAGTCGAATCAGCCTAATCAGAGTAGGGATCTTTAAATGAAAATGAATCAGTGGAGGATGTAGGGACCCTACAGGAGTGATCAGCGAATGATAGGGCATGATTTGTAGTCTGATCGATGTCCGAAAGCCAATAAAAATGTGGAGGCGAATCATCTGCAATCGGCTCAGTAAGAGGGGAATCAGAATAGAAATTGAGTTCGGTTGTGGGTCGGGGTTGAAAACGGGTTTGAATAGGTTCTGTATTTATAGAGGAGGTGGCATCAATAAAAATTGTGTATGAGGGCTCATCTAAAATAGAATTAAAGGTGGGTTCATTTAGAGAGTCCTCATAGTAGCCAGCAAACTCAAAGGTAAATGCCTGAAGGGTGTTTATAGGATGAAGAAAATCGGAGTCAAGCAAAAATTCGAATTCTGGATTGTAGTCACCCTCGGCACTTTTTGTTTTTGATTCCTGAGTATCAAAAAGAAATGATTCCATCTCAATGGAACTTGAATTTAAATCAGTGATCTTGGGATTAGGGATCTCAGAGTCAAAGTCAAAGAATGGATCATGTGAGTTGAGGTCGTAGATTGGCTTGTAGTCGTCTGGAAACAATGGTTTTCCAAAATCATAGTAAGATTCGAAATCGTCGAAGAATTGTGAGAAACAAGTTTTGAATTTGATTCGAGATCAGAGGTTCCACCACAGAGTAAATCACAAGATGTTGTCTCAGCAACCTGACTTGGGTCTAGTCTATTCATAGATTCCGAGCTTAAAAAGGTGTCCCTATTGGATTTGGGCTCGAGTTCTTGGCTTGTAAGGAAGACCCAATCAAAACCCCACTTTTGTAACTCCTCAATTTCTGTATGGTAGATTGGTGTGACTTCCGAAAAATTAATTTGTATTTCTGAGGATGTTTGATTGGGATATTCATCAAATAAAGGCCCAGAATCATCATCCCAATTCAAACTTTGATTGTCGTCATACGGGGCCTTGTACTCATCCCAATAAGATTTAGATCCAGATTCTAGGCTAAGGATGTGGGTTGAATTACTAGAATTTGGGTCAGAATTGCCTTCGGGGGTCACCTTATTAGAATAAGGGGCAGGATTTACACCCTTGAGAGGTTCTAATTCAATCTCATATTACAGGAGCCTAGGAATTCTATGCCAGGGTTTTGGTTTTCTAGTGTTGGCTCAAAATCGTGTTTTTATGCAATTGGGACTTCCCAACCTATTTCAAGATCAGGCATATCATATTCCATCTGGGTTGGGAATCCATAACAACCTTGTGTCTCAAACCCTAGATTTGGGAAATCATGTTGATCCTCAATATTATTCCAAGATGTTTCATCAACTGTTTGGGGCATGTACAGGTATTTTTGATCGATAACTTGTTTCAACAATTTCATCACTTCTTCCCATTTTTCAAAATCATCTTGGTGTTTTCCCAAAGTGTAGAATGTGTCATGCATTGGAGATATTCAAAGTTATGCAATTTTTCTATCTCAATGTATCCTGTTATGAGAATATCCCAGGTTGATCTCTTTGTTGCTTCTGTTAATAATAATTGGGCACAATTTGTGATGAAGGTTGTTGTTGTTGATACATCAACCTAAATGTTTTCAATTGATTTTAAGGTTTTGTAATCAATGTCATATAATCTAAGGGCATCCTCAACCATTCTATCTCTCATGGATCGTTGTGATTCAGGTTTCTTTAATGGTTTTCCTAAGTAGCCAGGATGCATTTTTGAATCAGATGGTGGAATCAAGATGTAGAATCAAAATTCAAGTTTGGATCGAAATTGATTAGATCTAAAAGAGATTCCCAAGAAAATATGTGTGTGCTCTAAATAGAAGAGATGGGGGACTAGATGTGATGTTGACCCAATTAAGGCACCCAAAGATTTTCGGATGACTATAGAGATTCGGGGTGGATGATACCCCTGGATTAGAAAGTCGTCCACCTGAGAATTACCAGTGCAGCCAAGAAGGGAGAGTCCCACAAAGACCCCTACACAGTAGAGCGCCCTCACAGGTTACAGGGCTTCCCCCACCCGACCTTCCTTGTCACTGAGGGTCCAAGTAGACCAGAATGGATAACTTGACCTCTTAAGTCTACCAATTTTATGTCCTAATTTGTGCCTTTGTTTTCACTTAAATTAGCAGTTTATTTGACTTGTGACCTAATTTGGAGGTTGGTTGGCCTACGATGTAGACCAACTTTACCTGACCTACCCTAAAGATGGTAGAATGACTCCAGGTCAAGACCTAGAAATCACCCTGATTTGACTCCCAGGTTATTAGGTCCAAGGATTTTAGGGTTCAAGTGAGTTTAGAGACTGGTTTTAGAGTTTTTCTTGATTAGATCTCTTCAATCAAGGGTTTGGGTAATACACAAATGCGGGTGGGTTTGTTTCCTTTTATGCAGGCAGGTGTGAACTATCACCCAAAAACCCTAATGCAGAAACCCTAATTTGGCTTTATTTCCAAGTCCTCTTTGATTTTCAAAAATATTCTCCTTAGACTTCAAAAAAGAAGTGCGTAGTCCAAGAAGATTAGAAATTAAGCGTAGTCCCTAATAGGCACAGGAAATTTGGGGTAGGATCTCTAACTAGAATCACTTCAACTTCAATGAGAATTGAAAAAAAATTTTGCAAATCAGGAAACTTGCCTTTTAAATGATAATTACTATAAAAAATAAGGCAGGTGATTCCTAATTGATTGTTTCCTTCTGAAGTGATTTCTCCTTCTTTACCTATTTCTGACCACTTCCCTGATAAGCAATTGCTGGTCATTCATTCTAATCTTCCCTGGTATGCTAACATTGTCAACTACCTGGCTTCTGGAATCCTTCCCATTAATTGGGTCCAACATAAAAAAGACAAACTTAGATCCGAGGCCAAGCACTATTACTAGGAAGAACCATGGCTTTTCAAGCACTGCAAAGACCAAATTCTTAGGAAGTGTGTCCCTGATAAGGAGATAGAGAGCATCCTGTCGTTTTGCCATAACCAGTCGTGTGGCGGTCATTTCTCTGGCAAACAGACCGCTGCAAAGATTTTGCAGAGCGATTTTTATTGGCCCACGATCTTCAAAGATGCACACGAATATAGTAGGGCATGTTCACGCTATCAGTCTCTCAGTAGTATTGGCCGCCGAGACATGATGCCCTTGAGTCCGATTGTAGTGTGCGAAATCTTTAACATTTGGGGCATTAACTTCATGAGACCTTTTCCGAAATCATATGGCTTCAAGTATATATTGTTAGCAGTTGAGTATATTCCAAATGGATAGAAGCCATCCCCTCGAGGACTAACGATCATAGAGTTGTAGCATAATTTGTTCAAGATTTTATCTTCTCTAGATTTGGGGTAACAAAAGCCATCATTAATGATGGAGGGTCTCACTTTAGAAACGCACATTTTCAGTCCCTACTTCAAAAGTATGGGGTGTCACATAGGATTGCTACACCATATCACCCTCAAACCAATGGATTAGCTGAATTGTCCATCCGGGAGATCAAGAAGATTTTACAGACTACCATCTGACCTGATAGAAAGGGTTGATCTTCCCACCTTTTTGATGTGTTGTGGGCATATAGGACAGCTCACAAAATCGCATTAGGCATGTCTCCTTTTAGACTTGTGTACGGGAAACATTGTCATCTTCTTGTAGAACTTGAGCACAAAGCCTATTGGGCCATCAGAAAGTGTGACTTGGACTTAGAGAAGGCCGGTGATCACAGAAGATTACAAATTTCCGAGCTAGATGAGTTAAGGAATGAATCTTATGAGAGCTCGAGGATTTATAAGGATAAACTTAAGGCCTTCCATGACCATCACATTCATAGGAAATCATTTCACCCTGGTCAAAAAGTCCTTCTCTTCGACTCTAGACTAAAACTCCTCCTAGGGAAACTAAGATCCAAATGGACTGGACCTTTCAAAATCATGAGAATCTTTGATAATGGAGCCATTGAGATCACTGAGATTGACAAATCTGAACCTTTTACCGTAAATGGACAAAGACTAAAACCTTTTATTGAGCCACATGATCTCAAACTTGTCAATTCCACCATTTCGCTCCTACATTTTGAGCTACCGACCGGGTTTACGTGTAGCTGAAGGCGTTAAACTTAGCAAAACCTATCCTTGTATATAGCTATTTTCACCTTTCTTATTTCCACCTTTATTTGCATTAGGTGTCTACCTTTGAATTTTTAGCATACATTCATTGCCACATATGTCATGCATTTCACTTCCTAGCCCGACATTCCACTCTGATCTTGTATCAGACTTGAAATCATCCACAAAGAGATTTTATCTCCTCATTCCAATTTCCTTCCATCACCCAGTTTAGGATAGTGAAAAGCAGAGCATGCATTTGTATCCACCCTATTCATTCAATGAGGGCATTGTAACATTTAAGCATGGGGGGTGTAAATGGTGAACCATTCAACTGAAATGAAATTGTAGACACACCTATTGTATATAGTATAGTATTATCTAAAAATACTAAAAAAATTTGAAAATTTCTGAAAAATTTTGAAAAAAAAATCCAAAAATAAAAAAATGACAAAATACAAAAACTCCAAAAATACAATGAGGCACATGCACTTTATTGTTAAGGGAGAACTCCAAAGATATTTCTGAGAGAAAAGAATCTAAAAAAAAAAGGGTTTAACTATGATCTTCTAAGTGAAAACAAAAATAGAATAAGTGTTTATGGACATTCAACCTTTGCTGGATTGACTTTCCGGGCCACTGTAGCTTGACTCATTCAAGCTTTAGCTTAATACACTTTGAGCTTTGACAAGATAGGCCACAGTCTTTCCTAATTTTAGGACGTATTCTTGTACCTGAGTCACCAGTACAGGATTCGCTGGTTTGCTTTGACTTAGGAGTCCAGGTAACCTTGGCTTACACTACACAGTGTCAGGAAAGACTTTGTGAATCTGAAATTCAACCCTAGTGTTTATTAGGGAAGGTGGAGCCTTTACCTGTGTGTGCAGGTAGACTCTTTGTCCTAGTCTTTAGTCTTGTGTCTAGGAGAAGCTCTTTCCACCAAAGAACTCACCCACCAAATAAGGTGCGCTCTACCAAATAAAGTTGTCGAAGACTTACTGACAGAAAAAAAAATAAAAAGAAAAGTTCAAAAAGAAAGTTCTTTAGAATAAGTCAAGTATGTTCTCCAAGTCTGTAAATACAAAAATTCCACCAAAAATGTTTTCAGGGTTCAATACAAATACCCTGTTGTGCCACCAAAATATTCTTTGAGCCACAAAACGCAATAAGAGTTGGGCTTGAGTAATTCTCATTTATTGAGAGTCAATCTGAAAACACAAGCTGAAGCTAAGACCAACTTGGACTTAAAAAGAAGTGAAACCTCGGGGATTGAGTTTTAGAATTCACCTTGTTAGTCTTGATTTATCACAAAGCACAATCATAATCTCATAGCATTTTGAGTCTTTGTAAAACCACATGAGTCCTGGAATTCGACTTAAGGTTTAAATATCAAGAGTCTTTGTTAGTTGAGAGATGGTCTATGTCATTTAAGTCTTGAGTTCTGGTCAGTCTTCCTTAGTAATAAGGTTCTCACAATGTCCAGACATAAACACAGTTGGTTTATCGGAAAATTCTTTCAGCTTAAAGATCTTCTTCAAACACTTAACACTGTGAGAAAAATGAAACGAAAAGATATCTCATCACACTTACCTTGCCGATACTTAAATTGCTTTGCACTTTAATGAATTGTTTACTAAGGGACTAGCAAAACCTAAGCATGGGGGTATGATGAGTGGCCACTCATCATAGCTAAAAAGCTAAAGTTAAGCTAGAAACTGAGTTAAACAATACCAAATTAACACATAAAAAGGGTCAAGTGTGAGAATCAAAGAAAAATACCTAAAATAATAATTCTGTGTTAAGATTGTATAATTAGGTCATAAATTGAGATATCTTTAAGAAGAAGGTCAAATGATGATCTAAGTGTTAATTGAACACACAAACAATTTTAAAAGCCCAAATCAAAAGTATAATTAACTTCTTAAAAGTTCAATTAAACACATATAAAAACTTGAAGGCATTTGGACATCATTAGGGCCTTGAAACTTAGAATTTACATTTAGGTCCTTTGTATATCACATTTTCTTCATTAGAAAACTTTCCCGGACCTATTTCACCCGTAGGGACCTCTTTGAAAGCCCCTAAGGACCATTCAGTTATTGTTTCCTACCACTTAAGGGCTCTTGTGCAAAATTTCTACCTCTTCGCAAAAGGACCTCCCTACAATTTTCCTAATAGAGCCTAGCAACCTAGAGCCTCTACGCACACACTATGCATGCATAGTACTCGGAGGATCTCAACCGTCCACTCCCTCTTGATCCTGATCTGCAGCTCGATCTCAATCAAAGCTTCACGCAAAGCAGCTTGTATGCTCACCCAATCCCCCAGATCCCATCCTACAGTCAGTTTTCAATTTGGCAGCCTGCGCGCTCCTCTCCTCTCATCTTTGCCGCTAGTGCCCTCGTCAACTATCCTCACCCATGCGGTGATCTGAGCCACTGAAATTGCTACTTAAGCACCTCAGTGGTCACGCATGCAAGGGATCGCTCTCTCCTACCTTCTTAGCGATCATTCCTCCACTTTAGCCTCTTCTCCTCACCAATTCCTTGATTTCACAGCCACCGGCTGTGAAATCCTTGACATCTCTCCAACTCTCCATGTCGCTAAGGACCACGTAGCACCTGAGAACAACCCAGAAGTCTCACTAGCAGACTTTTCACTTTGCTGGAGCTCTTCCCCTGCCATTCTTCCTCCTTAGCCACCGGCTAAGGAGCCACAGGTCCTATTCTTCCTGTTAGAGTAGTTTTAATATTTTCTAGATTAGCTGTAGCATTAGATAGATAAATTAGAGTAGATTAGAGTAGAATTATATGTAGAATTAATAGTCAATTTGCTGTTCTGATTAGTTTAGCATTAGGAGTAGTTTTAGCATAGCAAATTTTCTCCCTCACCTCCTCTGATCATCCCAGATCAGAGGGGAAGAAATTCACTTAATCATTGTCTAGTTTGTGCTTCCTCTACATGCTTTCATCTTATTTCTGATTCCCTTGATCTGTATTTCGCAATTCACCCACTCATCAGACCTAATTTCAGATCTGAATGGTCTACAACTTCATATCTAAAATTTGTGTCAAAAATCATATTAGGGGCTTCTCACTCACTCCATCTTGTTCACAAAAGCCCCTAATCTGAGCTAAAAAGTGAATCAGTTTGCCAGATTTTCTATGAATTCAGATTTATAAGATTTTAATTCATCTGGGTTTTGAATGCCTTGATCTTGCAAATTGAAGAATTTGAATTTTGATTCACTGATTGGCAGGGAATCTAAGGTGATTCTAAAGTCAAAATTCACCTTAGAAGAGCCATAATTTGATTGGTGTTGAAACGACGAAGTACTACGCTATCGGATTTGGTTTTGAAAACCTGTCATTGTAGTTTGAATAGAGAAGAACTCGGGAAAGTAGTAAAAAGAATGGAGAGAGAGATATCCTCCTCGATGATCGCTTGAAGGATGAGTCGAACGGGACGACTCCTGGAAGATGGGGAACGGAGCAGGAAGAAGGAGGATGAAGTGGTAAGAACGAGAACGAAGCAGCACATCATCGTCGTCATGGGATCCGGTTCCGAAATGGGGGCGAAAAATTGACTTTATCTCTTAAGAAGCATCCCGGGTGTGGGACAGGCTTCTCTTGAGCTTTGGAGAGGGAGAGAAGAGAAGGAAGGGATGAAGAAGGTGTGGTGGTCGTAGGGCTATATATAGGTGTAGATTAGAGGGGGCAAATAGGTCTTTACACTTTAAAACATTAATTTAGGGCCTTTAGTGACAGATTTATCCTTCACTAAAGGTAGGAACGTGGGTGACGTGTGCCCCACCCGCACGCACCTCTTCTTCTTCTCCACGAAAACAGCCCATGCACGTTCTCTCGATTTAAGCCGTCCGATCAAAAGATCAGACAGCTCAAATGCCATCACGCCCATTCCCACAGCGCAAATGATCGCACATTCAAAAGTGTGTGTGGTGCTTTCCTTCAGTGTGCGTTTGAGCACCTGATGCGGATAGATCAGAGCCATCCACGCGAGATCAGACGGTTTTGATTGAAATTGGATCCGCACTCCCAAAGAGGCAGTGCAGGATTCGACCCTGCGTCATGAGGTAAGCAAACGCCTTATCCACTGCACTGCGCGCGTGGATTGGCAAGGGGAGCGTTTGTGCGCCACGTGATTTGGACCGTTGGATTGAGATCCAACGGTCAAGAATGCATTCTCTTTGGCTTCAGATGTTGAAGGCGCTGGTCCGAGATCTAATCTTAGCCATTGGATTAATGATCCAACGATTGAGCGGCTTTGATCAACACATGAAGAGGTGATGCGCATGTCTTAGGCCATATTGGATGGCTGAGACAGCGCCACATGGCGTCATCTTGGCCAACCATCTTCTGTGAGTTGCAAATAGTGCTACAGATGTCGGATTGGACCGATTTTCGCGTTGTTAGGCTACGATCGTCGATTCGAACCCATCAGTGCAATCAGATCTATCATCTGGTGTGCAGATTTACACCATCTTGGCCCATGATCTCTGACCTTCCTCAGATTGTATCTGATGCTATGGAAGTCCGATCGAGGCGATCTTGATGTCGTTGAACTCCAATCGTCGCTCTAATCAAATCCATACGATTAGATCTTTGATCCAAGATCCCGATTGAATATCGCCCTGTTACCTGACCACAAAAAGAGAAAATTAACCTAAATTTCATACAGACTAACCTAAATGCAATATGATGCATGTGATGCAATATTTATAATGTATGATGCTAATGTGACACTAAGAGCATGCATTAATAGGCATTTTAGGTTAATCAGATGTATGCACATCACACCCCCATGCCTAACTTTTGCTAGTCCCTAGCAAAAACTACTTGTTATTTATAAAAGAATTAAGTTGGATTACTTGGGCATAAATCATTTTCAATATTGAGAAATTTTTACTTAGGATCTGAACTTTCAAAGACACAACACCTGGGTATCTGCCAAATGCAGACCGCCTCAAGCCCTTGCCTTATTCAAAGAAAAAAATATATTTTTCTCTTTTTCTTCTTTTCTAATATTTTTTTATTTTTTTTGGATTTTTGAGTTTAGGGTTAAAGAGCGGCTTTCTACGGTCACTCAACCACCCAAGATTTGATGAGAACCTCAAGTTATAAGCATCTTATTGTGAATGTGATAGACTTGTTGATCGGCAATTAGAATAGACTTAGGGTTTCTATGCCTCTTGGTGACCTTAAAAAGTGAGTTCTGCCTAAGGGTCAACACAAGGTTGAATCCAGTGTATATCTCCCTGGTTTATTCTACTTCTCCGCTTCTTTCTAAGTGTTTTGGAAATTTTCAGTGCATTTTATGAGCTGGGTTCTGGACAACCGATTGATAAGCTGTTACCACTGACAACTTGCCAGCCATACTCATGCTGTGAAGTGAGATTTATTTATTTTGTTTTTCTTTTTTTTCTTTTCTCCTTTTCTTTTTCTTTTTCTTTTTGTCTTTTTTTTTTTAAGTAGGTAGTTTCCCTGGTCTAAGATTTACCTAAAGGCAGTAAAAAAAGAATGGTCCAGTGACTGGGCTCTGGACAACCTACCTATGGGTTGTTACCCACGATAACTTGCCAGCCATATCACCCTAGAAAGTTCATTAGCAACCTAATTTTCATTAAAATCGCTGAACAACAAGTCAGTGACAAGATAGTGTGTAGTTGCTTAAACTTAAAGTTCCCTTAAATCAGAGGGTGGGTTGATAAGTCGTGTACTTATCACCCAAACTTATTTAATTAAATTACAATAGAATTAATATGGCGAGGACTCGAAAATCAAATCCCTGAAGGCTCTTTGTGTTCAGATCCTAATGTAATATTTCCTGAGACTGAAAAGTCCTAATGTCCAAGTATTCCTTCCTAATTTAATTTTTTTTTATGTATAAATATAAATAAATAAAAGAAAATAAATGAATCTACGGAGCTGACGAAATAATTCAGAGATGAATATCCGCCCCCCCATGCCTATCTAATGCAATGTCTTCATTGTATTAAAAAGACATAAAATAGAGTGGAATAGAGTAGAAGGTACCTGAATTGCGTGAATGACAGGTCTGCTCTGAGATAAACAAAAACTGTATACGTGCTGAATTTAGTGCCTTTAGCTAGGCACACTATACAAAGAAGAGAAGTAAAGAATTCAAAAGTACAGGTCAAAATCAGAATAAAAAGATTCACTTTAGGACCTGCCAGCAGATGTCCACATATATGGACCAGATTGTGGTGCAAACCCATACCCCATGATCGAGAATATCTAAGATTCTGGATAAAAATTACCCAAAACCTAAAATTAGTATGCAAGCAAGGTCGGGCCTACAATTTATGTGGGTGCAACCCAAGAACAAAAAGTCAGGTTACAGAGAAATCAAGCTTCAAAGGATAATCAATGAATGTGTGCTTGGGTTGGTCATACTCAATAAAAATGTCGTAAGGGTCCTGGTTTGATGGTTTCAGCTTAATTGGAACCTTTAGACTCGATTTTCCACTTCCTCCGGAGTTTGCTTCCCAAATCAAAATTTCCCAGCTCCTATCCTCCTTCAGAATGTCAAATTCTGGGATCTCCTGCATATTAATTACCCCATCTGAAATTTCCAAGTCTTAAAGATGTGGTTGAATCAGAATTTACTTAGGTTTAGTTATCTCAAAAATAGAATTATCAGTAAGCTCAATGGGGTGTAACTGACAATCAGGGCATTGGATTGAATCCTCCAGAAAATGCGATTCTGGATCCGTCATGTGAGCCCCAATAAGATCAGTTTTCTCAATTATTGGGCCATCATACGATCTATCAGATTCCTTAGGCCCAATTGTCTCACAGAAATCGTGTTCTATAAACTCACATGAGACTTCGCAACTTGATTCCTCACCTTCAGACTCAAAGAAATCTAAATCCGCATTAATGTATGTCCCAAAATCATCCATCACTTTCTGATCCATGGAGACATACATTTCCTTATACCTCGACTCAAGGATTTCAGATGAAGAAATCGGATCGTCCTTAATTGGTTGCTCTAATTCAATCTGGTCAGTCTCATAACACGTGTCCCCCCAAATAGGTGCCTGAGCAGGTTCTGACATTGGCTCTCCTGAAGGGAGTTCATCCTGGGAATCATCCCACGATTGAAATAAAGCAACCACAAATCTCATTCTCAATTTCGCTAACTTCCTAAGTAGAAACTCACCCGGATTCTTATCTTTAACATCCTGAAACCAATCCAACAAATACTTGTTCAGATCATCAATCATTTCAATCAGGAGACTCCAATTCTTCAATGCAAGGTATTGGTTGCACTTCTAAAGATTGTATGGTATTCCTCAAGTTAGCCAAAACCTTATCTTGAACCTCGTTAACCTGAACCAAATGACTTGGTTCAGGATTGGACGGGTCTGGGATCAGTGTAGAGGAGTTAACGAATTGAGATTCGTGATACCCTTCCTAATAATAGGTCATTTTAGATTGTTCAAAAGGTGGTGAAGACCTAAAGGCAGTGTATTCAGGGAATGGGTAAGGATCAGTGTATCCTCCTTAATTGTAGATCGTATTAGGTTGTCCATGAAAGGGTGGCGATCTATAATCGATGTGGCTCTAAGAAGGATAGAAATCACAATTATGGTGTTTAGGGTTAGACCCTAAACACGGAGGTCCGAAACTGTATCCCCAATCCGAGTTGTCTCAACTAACCAATGGTTGATTACAGTACAAGTCGGGATAATCGTCATGTTGAGGATAACTCGTAACAGGAGGGAAAGAGCGAGAATGCGTATAAAATGTGAAGGATTCATGATAGACGGGAGGAAGAAAGGTGTCTTACAATACAAACAATCAAACCTATCCTTAAGTGGGCTAGCCTAAAGACCTACAGACTCCCAGAACCCGTCTTGAGATAAAGAAATGATTTGATCTACTTCTGTCTGTTCAATCCAACCAGTTAGAAGGAGGGACTAGGGAGAAGGTTCTTCCTTTGGCTTGCACCTCTGGTTCCTAGTGTATCCCCCAGCCGTGATCGTTTGATTCTGATCCCCTAGCTAGATGATTATGCAGCAATCATAGGCCTTAATTGACCTAAATTAGGCTAGGACTTAGCATAAGTTAAGGTAATTCATGCATGCATAAGCATTATCTGCATCTTTACTGCTTTCCTTTAGCTATGCATAAAATAATGTTATAATGTGCTAATTAAGTACATTTTGTCGATTGCAGGCAATAAGTAGATCTGGAGTTGTATCTAGAGCTGGATCTGAAGCTAGATCAGGAATAACGGGAGTTGTAGCAGAGCTAGAGCAGAAGGCTTAGTTTAGATATAGGAACAATAATGTAAGGGGATTAAAGGTTTTCTATTCTACTAAGTAGGAATAAAGTAGTAAAATGTGAAGAGCATAGGTCCATCCTAGCCCTAGGATAGCCCAGAGACTTCCCCAAGCCTTAGCCACCCTTAGATTAGGCCACAACACCCTAGGAAGCCCTAAAACCCTAGTTCCAACCCTTATTTGGATGTCCAGATAAGTTATAGGACGTCTAGGACCCTTAGCCATCTCCCGCATACCTCAAACTCACTTCTGCAGTGTTATTAAACGTCCAGACACTTTATCAGACGTCCAATTTCTGCAGAATACCCAAAATAGAACCCAAAATCCCTCCTGACTTAGACTGGACATCCAAACAACAAGTCTGGACTTATGATTTTTGAGTATAAGACGTCTGATACAAATCTCCAGTTCCTGTTTTGAGATTTATGCCTTGATCTTGGATTTCTAGGTCCCTAAACCCAAGTCCAACCCCATAGGTACCTAAATTAAGGTGCCCTAACCCTAGTACATCACCTCTAGACCTCACTAAGAACCTAATTAGGTCCTCACTAAACCTAATTGACTTGGATCTTAGTCAATTCCATCAGCCTATTCAATTGGACTCATTGAGTCCAATTGAGCCCTGATCTCAGCATACACTGATCAATTAGACTCAGTGAGAGTCCAATTCACCTAGACCTAAATTAATTGAGTTATTTTACTCTCAATTAAGTTTCCACACACCCAATTAAACTTGTATTAAGTTTAACTGTACTTTACCTTAGTGAATTAGTGTTTATAACCCTAATTTGAGAATACCTTGACCTAAACCCACTAGAACCTAACCTAATCAACCTAGCCACCTAAGTTTTGACCCACACAAACCCACACACACCATCCACACAAAAATACCTAGCCTAGTGTTCTCTAGAACTCTCTGCCATGTGTGGTTACCTTGGTTGCCAAAATTAGCAACCAAGAGCCATTCAATTTTTAGACCCACATTTGGTGGATCTAAAAACCACCATCCACCCTCTCTCTCTCACTCTCCCACGAGCTCCCACCATAGGCTTCTCTAGAGAATTCCATAATTCTATAGAGAGCTTCCCTTAGGTCTTTTTAAAGACCTAAGGGGTGGATGATATGCTGATTTTCCGCTTTCGATTAAGTTTCGCAAATGAAATAACTCGTTGTTGTAGTATTTAAGTGGTGGAAAAATTGACTAATCAATAATAAAAATAACCACTCACAAAAGAGCGGGTCGTGTCCACAGGGAGGCAATGATGCAATAAAATCTCGATTATTTCGTATTCTTTCAATCAAGTGCAAAATCCCTAATCAAATCCAACATGAAATGCGATAGAAAGAAGATGCACAATAACTTAAAAATATAAGGGTATATGTGCAATTTTTCCTAACTGAAATATTTAATAAATATGTGATGATTTTATGTAATTTTCAATTGACATATATAAGAGAAAATTTATGCAAATTTTAATCCCAAAACCAATGTTGAAACATGTGAATATCAATAACATGCAATTATCAAAAAGCATAAGTGTGTAGTGATAATTTCACCACAATAAAACAATCATAAATTAAAATTGATTTTGGTGGCAATGGCAGCAAATGTAATTTTAATTAACTTGAAAACATTGGATTTGTTGCAGCGGCTTGTGTGCATAAGAGGAGAGATGGGCGTCAAGGCTGCAGCTGAAGATCACCCCTCTTGGGCCACACTCGACGGTGGTGACGGCGCAGCTGAGGGCAGCCTGTGGTGGCTGCAAGAAGGAGAGGAAGGTGGCGGGTGGTGGTTCTACGCATAGTGCAGGGGAAGGCACTGGAGGCGCGAGCGCGGTGCCTGCGGGCGTGCACGGGCAAGCGGAGGGTGGCCTGCACTGCAGTGGGTGCTTGCAGTAGAGAAGGCGCGGTTCCGCCTGATTGGAGGTGCAAGTGCTGGTGGTGTGCGCCTGCAGGGAGCGCTGGTGGTGAGGGCATGTTGCAGGCGGTAGCGTGCTGCGAAGTGTAGGTGCACGCACTGAGGTGCGCACGGGTTGGAAGCTTGTGGTGAGGCGCTGCAGGGAGGCACTGGAGATGGGCGCGCGGAGGTGCGCTCTGCAGTGGAGAAGGTGCGGTGCCTGCGAGCGCCTGGTGGTGCTGGAGTGGGTGCCTGCAGGCGTGCAAGGGCAGGCAGAGGGTTGCTTGCGTGGGTGCGGGTGATGAGTGCTCGAAGGTGCTTCCTGCTGTGTAGCGCCTGCGGGCGCGACTGGAGGGAGCGATGGACGGTGAATGTAGGTGCAGGCTGGAGGGTTGTTTGCGGTGGGAGACTTGGTGAACAGTGCACATGGTGGTTGCACGATTCCTGGATGATGGCCCTCTTCTCCTGTGCTCCGCCTCCTCTTAACTCCTCTCTTCCGCCCTTCCAGGGATTTTCAAAATCCCCTCCTAAATTTAGTCGGCGGCGGTTTGCATTTGTTGAGGGTGGCCGGAGGATGGGGAAAAGATGGAGCCGGTTGTTTGAAAGGGGAATTTACCCTCCCCTCCTTGTTCTTTCCCCATTATTATTCTTGCAACATAAAAACATAAAATCATTACATATTAAGTTATAGAATGCTATAAAATAGATGTAAACTTAAATAATGATGAATGCAAACATTCTATAACTTAATTTAGTTATTAACAAGCCTAAAAGGTAAGATTAAAGTTAACTTAGGCGTAATAATAGTCCATTAAAATGGACTCATCAGTGGCTAAATGCACTCATTCACTTCCTTGGCAAATTCACTCCACTAGTGCCATTCACGCCCACTTCCACTTAGCTAGCCACACCACCTCCACGAGCTTATCACCACCACCATGGAGGACATCATGCCGAGATGCTGGATCAATCCTCTCTCTCTCCAAGGGTCGGCCTAAGCTACATTGGCCGCCCCTCATTCTCCTCCCGACTACTCCAAGGCCATCGGGGACCACCCCTGAATGCCCTTTATTCTACTAGATTTAGTTTATGCTCTCCATGATTTTTACTGCTTTCATTACTGCTTAGTAGCGTAGTCTTAACTTCTCCCCCACTGATGCATGCGAAATCCCCCCATCAATTCTTGTATGCGATCATTTTCTAGTAGCTAGGTTTAATTTTCAAGCATTTATGTACAAGCTTTCCTCTAAATTTCCTATGCAAACAACTCCCTAATGAATGAATGAAAACACATTTATTTATATATATATATATATATATATATCTCTTTATGTGTTTGAAATCACCATGAGCTTAATAATTATCGTATTTGCTGCTCTTTAACTGTCTATCTATTACGCACCAGCATGTCGTTTCCTGAGGATATTGAAAATCTAACAATAGATGCTTTCTCCATAACTAGTCACCACCTCACTAGAATCGTGCGCACAGAAACTCACACGTTCACTTTCGTAATTTACTTGACGCATGCGCATGTGATCCAAGTTAATAACAGAAGCGGTGAAGTTTTAGTTAGGAGATTGGAAACCAGCATGCGTCTTTAAATAAAGTATAGTAAAAAAGATCGATTTTAAAAGTGAAAGCAACGCCTCCTAGAGACGAACGACCAGGATGCAAAGTCTCGTTATTTTTACAAACTTATTTTTGATGAACGTTTTTGCATGACCATACTAAGATTCCGACGACTTTCAAATGCCCAAGAATGGGTTTCTGTCACTAGACACCAGATTGAACAATAGAAGCAGACTAATAAAAAATAATCTCATTCTGGGCTCCGAAGAGTGAGTCGAATCCATAAGGCCAACGTTTACTCTGTTTTATCTAGGGCTAGGTTTGAATGTGCTTTAGAATGTGATGGGTCCTTTATCTGGGTTGTATCCTTAATGATTGATTGATGTGTGTGCGTGCATAGCCAGTGATTTTCAAGCAAGATTATTTTTGATGCGGTGAATTTTTGGGTTCAAATCTTGCTTAGTAGCTTTTAGGATTCAACTTTAGGTATTTTCAAACAAGTTTTGTTGGCACACTAGGTTTTGAAAGCACATGTGAAGATGTTTTCCTTTGAAACTTAAAAGAATATGGAGTTCCTGGTAAATCTCTAAGAGTTGAACCTATACGGCAGCTACTTGATGAGTTGATTTTAATTGAAGTGGTGCGGCCCAATCAATTCAAACAATTGGCTTGTTGCGCCACTTAATTAGGCACACAAGTGATTACCTAATCTGATTTCTACTCAATTATGTGTTTTGATGTGTGTACCGGTTCTAAAGATCGGTTTACCGGTTGAGTTTGAAAATCAAATGAGGTTGTGTACCTCTGTGAGATTTTTTTAATTTTTCTTTTTTAAATGTGGAGGTTGAGGCGGGTGCACGTGTTAAACAAACAAATAAACTAACCTTAGAGTTTAGAAGAACACCTAGGTTGATTTATGTTTGTGTTATTAGGTGGTGGAATGAAAACTAATGTGTGGGAGGTGGGGGAAAACTTACAAAACCTTCAGCAGCCCTTTGCTCCAATTTGCCGCTTTTGCTCGTCTCAAAAGAGTACCTATAATCATAATAAGAAAGGAAAGAAGTGAGGTAAATGATCCGTAAGTTGGAAAATGCGAAAAAAATCAAAGAGCGTCGCCTCCTCAACAATAGCGCCAAAATTTTGAAACGACGAAGTACTACACTATCGAATTTGGTTTTGAAAATTGTCGTTGTAGTTTGAATAGCGAAGAACTCGGGTTCAACAAATAAAATTTATACTAGAATAGAAATCCCAGGTCAAACTCAGGGAGGTGGATGTTTGATTAAAAATGCATGTTTGTTTTATTTGTCACGAAACAGAATAGTTGGTTGAAAACTGTCTATCTATTTAACAAATAATAAATAGAAGAGAGAGAGAGAGAGAGAATATTACAAATAAAAGCAAAAGGGATGTAGAATAAACATAGATTTCATTATCAAAAATTGTTCATTACACTACTCATTACGACTAGAAAGTGGGAATGCTTACACTAGAAAGCAGTAAATCTACTCTAGAAAGTAGTAAAAAGAATCGAGAGAGAGAGATATCCTCCTCGATAATCGCTTGGAGGATGAGCCAGATGGGACGACGCCTGGAAGACGGGGAATGGAGCGGGAAGAAGGAGGATGAAGCGGGAAGAACGGGAACGAAGCAGCACGTCGTCGTCGTCGCGGGATCTGCTTCCGAAATTGGGGTGAAAATTTGACTTTATCTCTTAAGAAGCATCCCGAGTGTGGGACAAGCTTCTCTTATGCTTTGGAGAGAGAGAGAAGAGAAGGAAGGGATGAAGAAGGTGTGGGGGTCGTAGGGCTATATATAGGTGTAGATTAGAGGTGGCAAATAGGTCTTTACACTTTAAAACATTAATTTAGGGCCTAAAGGCAGGAACGTGGGCAACGTGTGCCCCACAAATGCGCTCCTCTTCTTCTTCTCCGTGAAAATAGCCCATGCATGTTCTCTCGATTTAAGCCATCCGATCAAAAGATCGGATGGCTCAAACGCCATCACGCCTATTCCCACAGTGCAAATGATTGCGTGTTCAAAAGCATGTGCGACGCTTTCCTTCAGCGTGCATTTGAGCGCCTAACGCGGATAGATCAAAGACGTCCACGTGAGATCAGACGGTTCTGATTGAAATTGGATCCACGCTCCAAAAGAGGCGGTGCGGGATTCGACCCTGCATCCTAAGGCAAGCGAACGCTTTATCCATTGCGCTGCGCGTGTGGATTGGCGAGGAGAGCATTTGTGCACCGCGTGATTTGGACCATTGGATCGAGATTCAACGGTCAAAAATGCATTCTCTTTAGCTTCATATGGTGAAGGCGTCGGTCCGAGATCCAATCTCAGTCGTTGGATCAATGATCCAACGGTTGAGTGGCTTTGATCAAGACATGAAGAGGTGATGCGCATGTCTTGGGCCAGATTGGATGGCTGAGATGGCGCAACATCGCGTCATCTTGACCATCCATCTTTTGTGAGTTGCAGATAGTGCCACGAATGTCGGATTGGACCGATTTTCACGTCCTTAAGCTGCGATCGTCGATTTGAACCCATCTGTGCGGTCGAATCTATCATCTAATGTGTGGATTTACATAATCTTGTTCCATGATCTTTGACCTTCCTCAGATTGTATCTGATGCTACGGAAGTCCGATCGGGGCGATCTTGGAGTCGTTGAACTCCAATCGTCACCTTGATCAAATCCGTATGGTTAGATCTTTGATCTAAGACCCTGATTGAATATCGCCCTGTTACCTGACCACAAAAAAAGAAAATTAACCAAAATTTTATATAGACTAACCTAAATGCAAGATGATGCATGTGATGCAATATTTATAATGTATGATGCTAATGTGACACTAAGAACATGCATTAATAGACATTTTAGGTTAATCAGATGTATGCACATCAGTTGGTCAATTTTGAGGATTTCAATGTGTTGAATTCCTTGTAAAGCCAAGGAAAATCAACCATGTTGATTGAGGCTTTATTAGGGATTTTGATCTGAATTGTTTTACTGAGCAATCTGATTTTCTAACCTAAGGAATTCACAATATTCCTTAAGGTTTTAGAGTCTTGGGATTCTAGTTTGTTTTGTATTTCTTGTGTTGATCCTAACCCTTTCTACATGCTGTCTATAGCATTGGAAAGAGTTAGATCAACAATTTTTGTGATATGATTTGTTATTAAATTTGTGACAAGGAACTTGGATTTTATGCTAAACATTTGAACATGTTTTCTTCTATGTGAATTTAAACCCTTGACAAAATTTGATTGGGTGATTTTTTGGTTTTATGTTTTTAAATCCAATAATCAGAGTAAAGTGTTGCCAAAGCAGCTACATTCCCCTCCTTAATTCCAGCTGAATGTTCCCTGATTAGCTCTTTTAAATCCCTGATCAAGCTATCTTGAATATGATCTGGGATAGAAATGGCTAAATTATTAGACACAAGTTTGATTTATCTTTGTTCTCACTGCAGACTTAACTTAATTTCAGATGGAGTAACTGCAGTAGCAGTTAAGCCATTTGGTATGAAGTTTGGTCTTCAGTAGCTGATGGAATGCCATATTTCCAGTAGCTACTATGCTGCATTGAATGAACTTTGTAGCTGCTGTGTTTCTGTGCTTCTGCTGAAGATTTCTAACTGGAAGTTTGGTGGATAGTAGGTGTAGATTTTGAACTGTTAGATAGCTGACTTGTGCTTGATAGTGTGTAGGAATTTTGTACAAGCTTTCATGTAATTTCAATGCAATTTTAAATTCAGTTGAATGCTTGTAATCTATTTTAAGATTCTTTTGTCAGCTAGTTTAAAGCCAAACTGTTCAATAAGATAAATCAATTGAAATTCACTTTGATTTACATGTTTTGATGTTATATCTTTCCTATTTATTACATTGAGACTGTTAAGGCCGTTTACTGCCTTTTAGATACTTTAGGTTCCATTCTAAGCCTTAGGACAACTTAGAAAACTTTGAAAAGGCCTAAAATGTGTGAACTTTGAAATTAAATAAAAATCATATAAAAAATCTAAAAAATAAAATAAACCTATCTATTTGAAGATTAGTATTTCTTTAAATACATACCAAGTTTCTTGGTAATCAGAACCCTCGACTTGGTAGAATTTACCGGTCGACAGTTCTGTATACCATGAAACTTAATAAAAGAAATCAAATATAAAAAGACCAAAAACATCTCTTTCTCCTCATCTATTTCTTTCCCTCTCTTCTCCTATCTCCCTAACATATATAAAAATCATAAAAAGTGAAAAAACCCTGAAAATACTAAAAACCTTTGCATAATATGTATATAAGTGTATATATAAGCTATATAGTAAGCTTATTAATCTATAATGTAAATTATATATATTTCTAACTTATGTATATATTGTAGTATGTAAATTAAGCCTTTCAGTTAGACTATACTATATATATCTTAATTATATAACTAATTATTAAGTAAACTAACCTACATGTACTAAATAGCTATATAAATTAATAACATCTATAAATAATCATATTAAGTTATAATACTGTATATACGTATTTATATGTATATTATAAACATATTAAACCGTGTCCCTTAATTTAATTATATATACAGAATAAACAATTAATTTATTAAGCTAGTAGTTAAGTTATTAGATTAAATGAAAATAAATTAGTAATTTAAGTTAAAATTCAACTAACCTATATTGTATACTTGTATTAATGTATTTTAAGTAATTTTAGATAATTTAAGTATATTTATATTGTTTATACTATTTAAACTTAATTTACAATTAAAATAATATGTAATTATACTAATTAAATGTAAATAAAAGAAAAATTAAACTTGTAAAATACAATAAAAATGTTTATAAAATATTTAAACATATATACTAACTCTGTATAAGGTCAATTAGACTATACAATAACTAATTTATACGTAATTAAAGAATAAACTCTAAAATCATTTATGTATAAATTGTATACTTTACCTAATTAATTTATATATTAAATATAATTAAAATTTCAAATTAACTGTACAATTAAGTAGTACTATGTAAATACTTTAAATTCCTATAATTTATTTTTATTTTATAATAAATTATGGCCCACAAATTGAGGGCCAAAATCCTTAATCTAATACAGCCGGCCTGGAATTCTAACGCAAATGCGGTGCTCAAATAGCGCCACATCTTTAGTTGTAGAGCACGCGTAGCGCTTTAAATTGTTTTTCTGTATGGCATAGTTCAGTCGTCATGGGCGTCGGGCACCCGAACAACCGAACTATTCACCTGAGCATCTGAGTATACTTGAACATGTTGTGTAGCCGGGGGCTGGAAAGTGTGCGAGGGCTTGGTTAAGCCCAAACGTGAGATAAAAATGTACTTAAGAGGACTAATTAAGAAATTAGGGTGCGCTTAGTAGAGGTCTGATCCCACCCGATCCTCGGGTGCTATGTATCTCTTGAAAGGCATGCCCTCCAATTAACAAATTTTTGTTAAGTAATAAAAGGCCTAATGACTAATTAAGCACAAAAGATGTAAACAGGATAAGGAAGAAGAACACATACGAGAATTAAGAAGTAAAAGAAGACATGTGTATGTATAATGGATAACGTATAGGCATATATAAATAAATAAGGTAAATAATAAACATACGTATAAGCAGTATAGCTATATATATATGTATATAAATAACTATGTATCATTACTGACAGAACAAAACATCACTAAAGGTAAAATAAGTGTTGCTATAGACCCTAGTTCTTGCTTTAGAGTTTGAATATAGTTTTTCTAGGGTCCAGCGATGTTTGTATTTGTCGTTGTAGCTTCTATATATGTTACTGTATATGCTAGTATATTAAGTTAAGTTAGTATGATATGTAATACTAATTAGTAGTGTATATTTATGTAAGTATTAGTAATATAACTTATAAATAGATAGTGTAGAATATATCTATGTATTATTTGATGCTGGTTTGTAACTAGATTTTTACAAGCATTTCCATTAACTCTTTTTTGTACATAATGGAGCCCTTAATTCATTCCTTATGGATTCATTCATTCATTATTAATTGTATATAAAATTAATCATTTTTCGAATTGAAGAATAATCTTGGATTTAGAAAGTGATGTAAATCAATAACTGTCTCCCAGTGAATGACCTAGAATAAACCAGTAAAAATTATGTAATTAAATAAAATTGACGTGATAATAGTTTGTATTTGTAACACATACTACAACAGCAATGACATTTCTTATATATGAACCGTTTAAGCTATCATCATTAGCCAAGTTCACGTGGGCAGTTCCGCGGACAAGTCTAGTGAAGGGGGGAGGAGGACCTCACCCTCGGTGTTGGAGGCGAACAGCCATCTGCACTTTTTCAATTTATGCACATGAAAGCGCCCTTTCACTTCCGAGGTGAGACTAAATGTCCCACGTTCCTTTCGTGCACCACAGCAGAAATAAGGCTTCCAATTGTAGCAGTTGCGGAGGCCTTCAACTGGAATTGAGAGCCTAGATGCGTGCGCGAGGGAATTCTGTGCAGCCTGGGACAGCAGTACCTGGAACAGCAAAGCCTGGAGCGGTTGCAAGCAAGCTTCAAGCTTGCGCCAATGGCAGATGGGGCCTGCTACCTGAAAACACAAGAACGGCCTCGCAGCCACGTCAAATCATTCAGGAAGTGTCGTCAGAGCACGGCAGATGTTGATGAGTCCATTTTAATGGACTAATATTAAACCTAAGTATCTTTAATCGTACCATTTAGGTGTGTTAATAATTGCAATTAAGTTATAGAATATTTGTACGCATCATGATTTAAGTTTATAACATTCTATAACTTAATATGTAATGATTTTTGTTGTTTTTATGTGCAGGTAATAATATTCGGAAAGAACAAGGGTGGGGGGATAAATTCCCCAACACATAACAGCCGCGACTCTTTCCCCCCTCCCCTACCGGACATTGGGGTAATCTTCCTCTTCCGCCGCCTTTCTCAACAACTATGACCAGAAATAGTTAAGGGATTTGGGAAAATCCCTTAACTCAGGCGCAAAGGAGAGAAGTTAAAAAGAAGAGGCGGGGAGAGAGGAAGGCAATCCAGGAAGAGAAGAAGCGTGCACTGTGACCTTCTTCCCCCTTGTGGGGAAAAAACCTCACGCCTCTTGCTCACAGCATCTCCCTCCAGCCACCACAAACGCACACTAGTGCGCCCTACCGCTCATCTGCCATCAGCGCCATCTGCCTTCACCGTGCGCACAGAACCCACGCCACAGCAGGTGCATCCACCCAACCGTGTGCCTCTCCCCTGCTGCAGGCACTCACGTCACCAACCGCCCACGTGCCTTCCTCCCATCTCCATCTGCAGGCGCACCACGTAGTAGGGGCCTGCACACCTGCACCACTCCTGCAGGCCGCCTCCTGCTCACAGTGCCATCTCCAGCCGGCCAAGCAGTCACCAGCCACAGGTGCTCGCCAGCGCGTCCCACCGCCCTGCTTCAGACGCCGCACCGCATTACCTTCCGCCCGCGCGCCTGCCACTCCAGCGTTCCCTGCATCCGCGCCACCAACACAACCGCGCCACCCTGCAGGCGTGCCCACATGCTCTAGCCTGCCTCATCTCCTGCACGTGCGCACACCAGCGCGTGCACGCTCGCACAGCCGCAGGCGCTGTGTGCACCTCCGCCTTCTTATTCAACAGGCCGGAGCTCCGGCCACCTCCGTCACAGCCGCTGCCACCACCGGAGAGCCCTCGACCTCGCCATCCTCCTGAGCCTCGCAACAGCCCCGCGGTGCTCTCTCTCTCTCGCAAGGAGGAGAGAGGAAAAAAGCCCTATTTTCCCACCAATTAAAATTTACATTCAATGCTATCGCCACCTAATTTGATTTTATTTATTATTATTATTATATTGTGACAGAATTGCGTTTGAACACTCATAGTTCCTTATAATTGCATGATATTGATATTAACTAGTTTAAAGATTGATTTTTGGGCTTAACTTAAGTACTAATTGCCTCTAGTACACAATATGTGAAAATTGTATAAATTCATCATAAATTTATTGAGGATTTTTGTGAGGGAAAACTGCACATATACCCTTATCTTTTTAAGTTATTGCAAATCTACTTTCCTTCACATTTTAAGTTAGATTTGAATAGGGATTTCGCACTATCCGAAATAACATTAAACAATTAAGAATTGATTGCATAATTGCCTCCCTGTTGGCACGACCCACTCTTCTGCGAGTGGTTATTTTCATTGTTTTCGATTAGTCGATTTTTCCACCACTTAAATACTATAACGCAAAGCGAAATGTCGTCTATCAGATGTGCTAGGGGTGTTTGCGTGGCATGCTAGTGCCTGTGAGTGCGTGCCTAGGGCATACTGTGTGTGAGTGAGTGGGTGTGTTTGGGGAGGTGTTTGGGTGGTCGATGAAGTGATTGGAGTGAGGGGAAATGATCAGGGAGGTGCAGTGGAAGTTGTAGGGTGGTCGGTTAGGTGGATGGAGGCGCGTAGCGACAGGAGCACCTCATCGGAGGAGTCACCGAAGATGGAGGAGGTGACGGTGGTCAGTGGTGTCGATGGTTAATTTTGGAAAATAGAGAGGGGGAAAGAAAGTGGGGAGGATAGGGAGCCTAAAGGCCTACTTCTAAGGGACGAAAGGGAAAGGAATCCCACGCCAGTATGGTTGCCGAACGTGGGGAAGACGAAACCTCCATAGATGAGGCGACGGCGAAGATGGGGCAAGAACGGCGTTTGCGGGTATTACTCGACGCGGATGATGGGGAGGGAGATAACTCGCCACTGGTATTGTGGTTGGGCGACGAGAGAGTGAGGAAAAGACCATCGGAGCTTGCAGAAGGGAGAGAGGAATGGAGGGGGAATAGGTCCAATTTCAAGTTGAGGAGAATCAGTTGGATCTGGGGCTTCTTAAATAGGTCTTTAGAGAGGCTTTTGTGCTTGGAAGCCAATCTTCCAAGCAAGGTAGGCTTGCCAGAGATGGAAGCTTTCAAGAGACCCAAATCTCCCAAGCATTCGCATGAGAGATTGGGAAAGAATCAGGGCATCTAACCGAGTTCATATTTGAGGAAATTTCTCAGAGAATCTCCCTTCCAATTTTCGAGAAGATTCTCCAAGCAATTAAGGAGAAGTCTCCTTTCAAACGTCGCTGGAGTAGGATTCCTCCGAGATAATGGCAAAGGGACCTATTTGTGAAGATGACGAAGAAGTTAGGGAGCTATTTGCAAGGGTTTTTGAAAGTTAGGTGTAGAAATGTAATCAGATAGGACCTTTTTGCAAACTAGGTCAAGATGAATTCTCCTTAGGTCCAAATTTTGGTACAAACCTAATTTGGACCTAAGAAAACCAGTGGTGAAGTTGGATTTTGGTTTTGACCACATTTGACTGGGTAATTTATGCAAAAACTCAATTTAGGGTAAATATCTGTCTGAGACCCCATTCTAAGTAAAGATAGGTTCTAATGGTCAAATTGAAGGTACTAAACCCTAGAGAATATTTTTCTATGATTTTTAAAGGGTTTAAGTAAATTTTATCTTGACCAGAACCTTTGCTAATCAAGTGGATCTGTTTTTAGGGTTTCAAGAAGTCATTTAATTAACAGAACACACACAAACCCTTTTCTGTCAAATCCAACCCACTTGTTATCTTATTAAGACCTTTTGACCTTCATTTAGCCCTTTAGAAAATCCGCAGTTGTACTGCATTGGTAAAATTACAGTTTTACCCTTAGTTTCTTGTGTTTCTCTCAGAAAGATTATCTAGTAAATTATGACCTTCAGTTGGTTATGTAGGAGCATTTATTCTCTTCATTGGGTCAAAATGAGCTAGTTAGGGCTCATGATGGTGTTCCCATCAGGGGGACTAGGCCCAAACCTGCCAGCTACACAAAAAGAGGACCACGACTTGTGGCCGAGTATAAAAACCAGCAACAGGAGAGAAAAAAGAGCAGGGCACACCAAAAGTCACCCATTGACATAAGGGAAGTGAATTTTGTCCAGCCTAATAATACCTTTAGCTCTGGGGTCATGATGGTCCAGATTGATGAAACTCCTTGTCCCTTTTGCCAAAGTGGCAATCAGGTTCGCCAAGCTATTGACACCAAGGTGAATGTAGTTCAGCGACATGTGGTGGTTCATACGGGAAATGGCCTGGTTATAGTGACATCGAGCCCTCCAGGGAACTTTGAGCTTTCCTTTCCACCAGAAGTGAATCATCGTGGAATCGACCTTCAAGATAGTAGGGATGCTTCTGTGGGGCCAAAAGTCAAGGAAGTAATGGATGGCACTGAGAATAGTTAAGTTGCAGTTAAGGGTCAGAATTTTAGTCGCAGCAGCTGTAGAGAAATTACCCATCACATCACGAGCTACCCAGGCGATACAGGAGAATGGATTGGAGGAGTAGACAGAGAAGTTAATCTTGTACCCCAGAGAGGGGCGGACCCAAGAGAGCGCAGATCGAGTGGGACTAAAGTGATGAAACCAAGAGGCCATTTTGAACTTTCTCCAGTTAAGCGCCAAAAAGTGAGGAATCTCCCTAAAGGCCAAACCCTCATTCCTACATTTGTTCCTGACCCACCAGGTGTGGTATCAAATGAATAGGATTAAGCCTTTGATGGATTCAGAGTCTTTGTGAGGGTGAGCCCCATTGAGGATGTTCAGAAACCGATCGGGGGAGATAGGGTATAGGTTGAAGGAGCACATGATGGAAAGTCCATGAGGAGATGCCTGAGGAAATGTCACTGAAGTGAAGGAGGTGGTGCAAGGTTTCAACCCTAGGGTTGCTGGGACAGTATAAGCACTTGGAAGCCAAGGAAATACCCTTTCGTTGAATTTGATCCTCCGTGGGGAGCCTATAGTGGATAATCTCCAAGCCAGGAGGGTCATGCGAAAGGGAAGCTTGAGGCTCCAAATGGTGGAGTAAATGGGGATATGAGTGGAATTAGTGAAGTTGAGAAGGTAGGTAGAAACGATAGTGAAATTACCAAGGGAGGAAGGAGACTAGAGAGGTTCGTCTTTAGAGTCAACAAGGGGGTGAGGAGGATTTGGTGAAGAATGTGATTGGGGATATGATGAAGAAATTGCACCTGGGAGGGGTGATTGAGCCGCAAAAATACACCTGCAATTGTGTCGTCTTGTGCTATTTCCTAGCACTATCAGTGCATATTAGGTAGACATAGTCGCATTGTAAAAATACTTGCATGCATGCATTTAATTGAGAGGAGAGGAGAGTAAATAAGTGGCCTTGCAATTAACATTTTTCCTCAAGTGCATCTTTGCAAAATTCACCATCTTTCTATTTTTATTTCTACTTGATTTTGAAATGCTTCCCGTGGCTGCTTGGATTGACTTCTTCCTCCTCGCGCCATGCTCTCCTTCACCTCTTCCTACTCAGCCATTCCCTACTGACAGCTCTCCCTGCCTCCACTCCTTCACCGTACTACACTCCATCTCCGCCTCCACCCCCACCCCTTTATACATATATATCTATACTATATTTACTTTATTTCTATTTCTCTTGCATGCCCATAAAAAGATAAAAAATATATATAAAAGAGAAAAGATAATCTTTGACTCGTAGGTACTCCGTCTTATGAATAGCAAGACCCATTTTGGAACCCTGATTTGGCTCAAAGCCAAGAACCTAATTTTGAGGGTGTGCCTCAAGGACCAAGATTATCAGAAAAAAATCTTAAATAGAAAAACACAAAAAAAAACACAATAAATGAACGGAAGAGACTCGTTATAGGAAAGGCGTAGAAACTTGACTTGTAACCCCACTTCCCTGAGTTCGACCCTAGGCCTAAAAGTGACGAAGATAAAATCAAGTAGGCCAGGTTAAAAATTTTGTAAAGAGATTGTTAGGTCTAATTTAGGTTAACCACTATACACACTTCAACGATAAAATCACCATATTAACAACCTAACCGAGTCCGACACCATACCTTTTCTGGCTCCGTTGCCAGGGAAGTGTGCCTGCAAGTAAGTTTCTATTCCATTCCTTTCATTTTTCTCTTCTCTCTTCATAGGTGTTTTTGTTTTTTTGTTGTGCAGGTGAAGCTGTTGCAAGGAGAAGGTAGGCAGACGAAGTCAGAGACATGGGCAGATCCAAGGCGAGAACGAGAGCGTGAAGACGCCAACACCACACTGGAGCTCCGCACACGTTGCTGCACAAGTAGGTCTTCTTTTCTTAGTGACTTAGGTTAACTTGTCACCCTAATAAAAAAAAACTAGAAAAACTTCTTGGGATCTCTTGGGGCAAGTGGATTAAAATTCACTTGTTTGATTGATTGCCTTTACTCCCACCGCCCTGGGATTTGCCGCAAAACTTCGCATAGCGAAAATCCAAGAATCTTGATTCTTGAATTTTTCGTCGTGTGAAATATTCATTGAGGCAAATAAAAAGATTGATTGCACCCTTCTTTTGCCTCACTTATCTACAAATTCGGGATCACATTTTTGGTGGGGAGACTTGGAATTGAGTTGATTCCAACCCCACCACAACTTTTCAACTTGCCTAAGATTCGATCCCGAATACTTCAACCCCAACAATTTGATTTTCTTTATCTTTTGGTTGAAGCCTTGTGTGTGGAAATCATTTCTGGTGATTGGGAGCACTTGAAATGCTGTGCTTTGGCTCCCTTTTACACTAATCTAAAACTGATTCGTGCATCCGCACATAGAAATCTCCATTTAGGGTAGCCCATTGCATTTTAGCATGCATTAACCAATTGATATTGAAGAAGGGTTTGTTGGGCTTAGAAGAAAACCTGTATTCTCTCAAAAACCCGGAGATTGGTTGAATTGGTATTTCAGCGAAATCCTAAAATTCATACTACTTAAGGCTGAACTCTAAAAACCATTCACCAATTAAAACTTCAATTCAGGGAGATTTCCCCGTTGCATGCTTGTTTTACACACTTGAAAAATCAATAACTTAGGCATTACCCGTAAACAATGCCCTTCACATTTCAAAAGCACTTAATCCTAACCATCTAATTAAAACTGGTAGCAACTTGACCCCTATTAAGGATTGGAGGTCTAACTACCTATGTGTAGTGCCTACGTGCTGGTGAGGGTTCCTGCGTGCTATCGGGTGTCTAAGACTGGGGCAAACAGCCTTTCAATCTGGCCCGGTGGTTCCGCGGTGATCGCATTCGATTCCGTAGTTCGTGACAGTAGGTAACTTAGATCTTTAGGTCTAAGGGCACACTGTAGAGGTTAGGAATTTGATTGAATTGATTTGTCATCAAGTGTACCTTTGTGGCGTCATTTCTCCCATTCCTTTTCCCTTCTCATCTCCCCAATTCTTCCTACGGTAGTGCATGTTTGGGAGGTCACAAAACCTTGAACTGTGTGTATTGTCTGATAATTTTAGAAAAGGAGTCGAATCATCCTCCTCATCCACAAACATGGCTGCACGCCCACCCCCAAATCCTGAGGGAGGAAACCGCCCTCAGAACCCACCAGGTGGTGGAGCCTTAAATCCCATAACCTGCCTCCAAGCCCAAATGGAAATGTATAATGAGCAAATTGAAGCCATCTGGGAAACATTGGAGGAAATGCAGAACCCTCCCGAATAGGAGAAGCCTACAGAGACCCGCTGCTACAGAGACCATAGGACAAATTCAGGTCCCCATGGGCGGGGATGACTTTGAATTGAAACCGAACATAATTGGCCTAATAAATTTTCACTTCCATGGTCTTGCAAGTGAAGATCCTTTTCTCCACTTAGAAGATCGAACCCGATTGGCTGAAACTGTTAAACCTAGAAATATCGGGTTACCTATAGTCCTCGTGAAAATGTTCCCGTTTTCATTGCGCGATAAAGAGTCGCAGTGGTTACGCACCCTTGGGAGAACCATCCACTCTTGGGAAGAGATGCGAACAGCGTTTCTCAAGAAGTTCTTCCCAATCGGGTGAACCAATGCTCTTCGTCGTGCCATCACTTCATTTACGCAACAAAACGACGAACAATTTCATGAGGCATGGGAGAGGTATAATGACCTCCTCAGGAAGTGTCCGCACCACGGTCTGCCTAAGTGGCATATAGCCCAGATTTTCTACTATGGGCTAAATGAGACTTTGAAACAGATTGCAGACACTTCCTGTGGAGGGAATTTCATGAATAAAGACGAGAATGGAGCATTCGAACTGTTTGAAAATATGAGTGAAAACTCAATAAACAATGCCTCCATTGTCCCCTTTAATCGTACCAGCCAGCCCCGAAATGTCTACGAAGTTGACACGGGACACTCCCATTCATCCACTGATCTCAGCCTTATTGCATAGAAATTGGATGAAGTCTCTGTCGTGCACAAGAAGCTGGACGAGCTTCTGGCCAACCCCGCCCGTTCTATGGTAAACAACCCCTCTTCACCACTCCGTCACAATCTAAATTCTTCCAACACCAGGCTTATCTCGAGAAACCCTGTAAGACGTTCCTTACTGAGTGTCGCGCCGAGCGACTCGGTAAGTCATGTGGATCTGGCTTCTACAAACCAGTATTTTGACACGGAGGACCAAGCCTCCGTGTGCTCGGATGCATACTTACATGCAGATGCGTCTTCTGGCATAGAAGACACTTGCGCCCTGGGGAATAACCCGTTCTCTGCCACTTATAACCCAGGGTGGCAAAATCATCCGAACTTCGCATGGTCCAACAACCCGTAGCGCCAAAACCCCGTGGGTGGACCAATGCGACCATCTGCACCCGTCATCCCAAGGGCCCAGTCTAATCCAATGGAAAATCCGCCATCAGGCCCTTGCGTACCTCAAACCGAACACGCATCAAGTCCTCTTGACAAATTGATGCAAATGATGACGGAAATGTCAAAGTGCCATGAAGAGAACATGACCTCTCTTCAGCACCAATTGGCGCAGCAGAATGCTGAGATCAGTCAACTACGCATGGCGACTCGATCTCAGGGCACTCTTCCCGCCCAACCTGTTCCAAACCCACGAAGCTTCGTACCCTGTGGTCCTCAACCGCAGGTACGACCTTCTCAGGGGCAGGTTAATCAAATTCTGCAAGCTCCAAGCATTCCACCGGGATTTTAGGCTAATCCCGCTGCAGCACCGCACTCTTATGTCCCTATTGCAAACCCTCCTCCGCCGTATGATCCCAATGGACCCACACTGTCCAATGCTATCACTACGAGGAGCGGCAAGCAGACCGTCGATCCACCTCGACCTGATCCTGGCCCGTCTTCTTCATCACCCTCTCATTCGGGATGCACACCGCATTCGCGTGAGGACTATACACCCAAATTGGTGCCAGAATCAGTTCCATTCCCTGAGGCTCTACTGAGGGAGTCAAAAGGCAAGAAGAAAGATACGCAGGCCTTTGATAAGTTGCGTAATTTGTTTAGGGATGTAGAAATCAAGGTACCCCTGCTCAAGGCTATCGACCACATACCTACTGTCGCCCAATTTTTCAAAGACTACACAACACCCAGGCGATAGTCAAAGAAAACTAAGAATCCGGTGGTTCTCTCGCCTCAAGCGAGTTGTGCTATACTGTTAAATCTACCATCGAAGCAGAAAGATCCAGGCACACTGCTTATTTCCTGTAGCATCCAAGGCTGCAATTTTAACCGTGCCCTGCTTGATCTAGGATCTTCCATAAATCTCATACCGACCATCATGCTCGAAAAATTTTCCTTGGGAAATCTGAAACCCACCCCTGTCACGTTACAGTTGGTAGATCGTTTTGTCAAAATCCCGAAGGGTGTGGTGGAAGACGTGGTGGTTAGGGTCAACAGTCTCTGTTTTCCTGTTGACTTTCTTATTTTAGATATGGAAGTTCCTAGCTCACTTTCTGATTGTCTGATCATCCTTGGTCGACCTTTCTTTGCTACAACCCGTGCCCTTATCGACTGCGAGTTAGGATATATTGAGATTGCCGTTGAATCTGAAAAGCTCAAGCTTAACATCTTCAAGGCAACCAAGAACTTTGATTGAGATTGCATTCAGGATGACACGTCTGACGAGGACATGACCATCAGTGCGTGTATCAGACTAATTGAGACCTATTCAGACTGCTACGGATTACCTGACGACTACCTGATCAACACATACTATGATGTTCCCCCATCCCTCCCTTGTCCCGTACCTTCTCCTGGCCAGACTTCTGACGAGGTTTTCTCCGCTTCCCATACCTCGTGGTCTGAGTCATATCCGGGCTGCTCACCACCGGTCCATACTCTTGAAGACCGGACTACCCTTTCTTTCCCGCCAAATCAGGCGGATTTGCAAATCCACACCGGGACCTTGAGCCCACATACTACTCACTAGGGCTATTCCTTTTTGGATCCATCTATCTAAGAAGCCCATCTTCTTGGCCAATTTGAGGGCCAACTGCTTCCTCCTAACTTGTTTTCTGTTCCACCTGGGACACTCTCGTCCCAGAAAATGACAGATCTTTCACCACCCACCCTACCACCCTACTGTATACCCTGCACCTCAGCTCTCGTTACCCGATCTTTCGTCCTTTCTCTACCTTTCCCTGCATGCATATGAGGACATAGCATTGTTTGACATGGGGGGGTGGATAGGCATCCATAGGATCTACGTATTTTATGGTATCATGCAATTTCCACCTATTTATAAATATGTAAGAAAAAGAAAAATATATATATATATAATAATAATAAATGGTGTTTAGTAATGATCTGAAAGCTGAAACAAAAATGCAATAAGTGTTTAGGGATATTCAACCATTGTTTTGAAGACTTTCCAGGCCACAGAAGCTTGATTCGCTCAGGCTCGACTTAATTCACTTGAGCATTGACAAGATAGATTGAAATCTTTCCTAACTTAGGATGTATTCTTGTACCTGAGACACCAGTACAGGATCAGTTGGTTTGCTTCTACTTGAGAGCCTAAGTAATCTGGGTTCACACTACACATATGAGGAAAGACCAGGTGAATATAAGATCCAACCCTACTGTTCATTAGGGAAGGTGGAGTCTTTACCTGTGCGCGTAGGTAGACTTTTATCCCAGGCTTTAGTCTTGTGTTTAGGAGCGACTCTTTCCACCAAGAAAGAACTCTCCCACCAAAAAGAAAAGTGTGCTCCTCCAAATAATGTTGTAAGAGATATACTGACACGTGTTTCAAAAAAAAAATGCAAATAAGTCAATATATCTCGCAAATGTCTGTAAAGTCTCTACCCTAAAAAAGTTCTTCTAGCCAAGTCGCAAATACCCTATTTTTCCTGTGAGCCACAAATGTCAGAAAATGGGAGTTGAGTTTTCTGTCATCTTCTTAAGGGTCAATCCGAAAACACGAGCTAAAATTGGGACCAACCTGTACTTAAAAATTCGTGAAACCCTGGGCTTGAGTCTTAATGTTCATCTAGTCAGTCTTGATCCTTCACTAAGCACAAGCCATAACCTCTTGAGCTCTCGAGTACGGCAAAAACCTCCTGGGTCCTGGAAATCGTACTTAAGGTTTAAATATCAAGAGTCCTGGTTAGTCGAGAGATGATCTTTGTCATGTAAGACTTAAAGTACTAGTAGCCTTCTCTACAATTGGTTCTCACAATAAACACACCTATGTTGCCTCAGAAGAAAATCTTCAGCTCAAGATCATTTCTGAATACTATTTTGCTAAGGACTAGCAAAAGATAGGCATGAGGGTATGATTGCACCACAAAAATACACCTGCAATTGTGCCGTCTTGTGCTATTTCCTAGCATTATCAGTGCATATTAGGTAGACATAGTCGCATTGTAAAAATACATGTATGCATGCATTTAATTGAGAGGGGAGGAGAGTAAATAAGTGGCCTTGCAATTAACATTTTTCCTCAAGTGCATCTTTGCAAAATTCACCATCTTTTTATTTTTATTTCTACTTGATTTTGAAATGCTTCCCGCGGCTGCTTGGATTGACTTCTTCCTCCTCGTGCTGTGCTCTCCATCACCTCTTCCTGCTCAGCCATTCCCTGCTCACAGCTCTCCCTACCAGTCGCAGCAGCCACTCCCTGCAACTGCATGCAAGCCATGTGCAGCCATGCCTTCTTCCTCTATAAAATAGGGCATCTTCTTCTTCTTCAAAGAGCCTGGTCCTCCACAAAAGAAACACACAGCAGCTCTTCTCCAGGCCACCGTCTCCTCCCTCTCCCTCCATACGCAGGACCTCCTCCTCAGAGGAGACACCTGGCGGACAGGAGCAACTCACGGTGGTGCACAACCACCACCGTGAGTCCACCACTGCCCAGCTCACTAAAGAGCCGGTGGGCGTGGTGGCCCTTTCCTTTTTTTCCGTTTGAAGCCCTTCAACCATTGGAGCAAAGCTTCAGCCGTGAAGCTCAACCAGCCACCGCACGCCTTGCTGCAGCCGGCTAAGCCCCACAGCAGCAACAGCAAGGCGGCAGCAGGCCGCCCTCACTTCCACGCGCGCCTGCAGGCGCCCTCGCCTCCAGCTTCCGCAACCGTCCTGTTGCGCTCTCTCTTCCGCAACCGGCCACCTCACGTTATAGCAGCGGCTGGCCAAGCTTCATCGCACGTTTGCAGCACTCGCAAGCAGCAGGTTGCCCTCACCCTCCACCGCGCACGCCAGCAGCCCTCTCCGCGCGCTCTGTCGCGACATCCCACCCGCAAGCCACCAGCCGGAGCCACTCCACCGCACGCACCCAGCTATCCGCACTCACAGCACCTGCAACAGGCGGTTGCGCGGCTTGCCCGGCCACTTAGCCATTGTTCACGCTTTTCTGCTGAACACTGTGGCTACAGTGGGGTGACCAGTGAGTTTCTCACTTAATCGGTCACCCGGCGCGCCACTACAGCCGTTTGCCCGCACACGCGTTCAGTCCCGCGCCCGCTCCAGCACCCGCCCGTGCGTCTGCGTGCATCCGCATTGCCCGCACCTGCCCGCTCCCTTCCGCGTCTTCGCCCACGTGCACCTGCCAGCGCCCGCTCCTGCCATTCATGCAGCACGATGCGCTACGTTCCTCCTTTCTGCGCCCATTGCCCTCCAGTGCGTGCACCTCTCCACGTGCATGCGCACTTGCGCGCGAGCTTGAAGCCTCAGACGACGCCCTGAGTGCACGGACGACTTAAACTCACCTCCAGCAGTGCTCTCTTTCCCGCTCTCTCTCTGTCTCTCTCACTCTCTCTCACAACACTCTCTTACTCTCTTTACCGATGCTTGCACACACATACACTCACACTTGCATACACACACACACACCTATACACTATTATATACATATATATATATACATATACATATATATATATATATGCAAATATATTTACATATATATATATATATATATATATATACATATATTAGTACTTATATAAATATGTATTAGTCTATATACATACACATATAAATATATATATATACATCTATATACTTATATATATATATACATATATATACACATATACTTATACATACATATATATACATATATTTATACATATATATATAAATATACATATATATATATATGTATATTTATATATTTACATCTATATAGTTATATATACATACTTATACATATATATATACATATATATATATATATATCTATACATATATCTATCTATACATATACTTATATATATATATATACATATACATGTATATATACATAACTACATATATATACCTATATATTTATAACCATATGTATATATATATAGATATATTTACATATATATATATATTTACATATATATACATATATATGTATATATATATTTTCACATTACTTATCATACGTGGTATCGCGGGAATATTTGCACCAGTTGCTAATATTCCCCGATACACGCATACAAAAAGTGTGGTCACACACATCTTCCGCTATCCACCTTACACTCCATGCCGCACCTCATCCTGTCAGATGCATCTTTCTAGACGACAACCGACTCGACACTGTGCTACGCTCCATCTCCGCCTCCACCCCCACCCCTTTATACATATATAATATATACATATATATCTATACTATATTTACTTTATTTCTATTTCTCTTGCATGCCCATAAAAAGATAAAAAAATATATAAAAAAGAAAAGATAATCTTTGACTCGTAGGTACTCCGTCTTGCGAATAGCAAGACCCGTTTTGGAACCCTAATTTGGCTCAAAGCCAAGAACCAAATTTTGAGGGTGTGCCTCAAGGACCAAGATTATCAGAAAAAAATCTTAAATAGAAAAACACAAAAAAAAAATAAACGAACGGAAGAGACTCGTTGTAGGAAAGGCGTAGAAACTTGACTTATAACCCAACTTCCCTGAGTTCGACCCTGGGCCTAAAAGTGACCAAGATAAAATCAAGTAGGCCAGGTTAAAAATTTTGTAAAGAGATGGTTAGGTCCGATTTAGGTTAACCACTATACACACTTCAACGATAAAATCACCATATTAACAACCTAACCGAGTCCGACACCAAGGGGTTGGAAATAACCTCCTTGACTGGGAAATGGGGGGGAGAAACATCCAAGGGAAGGCCTTAAGAGTTGAGTCCCCAATCCAAAGCTCCAACCAGAAGTCGATATTGCCCCCTTTGACGTTCCACTGAAGGAAAGGAAGCATGTCCCCGTAAGCCTTCGCCAGAGGCTCAAGTCTAGGGGGAGGCAGGGAGCGAAGGTGGAAAGGTGACCATACAAGTTCCTCATCAAGGAGGCATAAAGGGAGTCACTAAAGAGAATGTCCCAAACCTGTTTCATACGGAAAGCCTGGATGACCAAAAAGATATTGCGAACCCCAAGACCTATGCAGTGAGTAGGGAGACAGATCTTGTTCCAGGCGATCCAATGGTGGGGCTTGTTTAAGGCCGAGGAGCCCCAGAAGAAGTTGACCATAGCTGAATCCAGCCTTTTGATGATGGTTTTAGGGACCATGATAGCAGCTAGGATATGAATGGGAATAGATGTGAGAACATGATTAATGAGAAGGAGTCTGGCTACATTCGAAAGAAGGTTAGCTTTCCAGCCAGAAAGTTTGGAGAGGATTTTATCCAGGAGGGGCTGGAAATAAGAGATTCTGGTGCGACGAGAGAAGATAAGGCATCCAAGGTATGTGAAGGGAAAATAACCCAATTGGAAGCCAGTAATTTTGAGGATACGGGTAAGGCGACAGAGGGGGAAGTGCCTTCCGACGAAGCAGAAACACTTAGACAAGTTGAGCTCTGACCAAAACAAGACTCAAAATTCTGAATGAAAAGATGGAGCTCAGAGATGGATCTGATGTTCCCATTCAGAAAGAGGATGATGTCGTCCGCATAGAGCAGAGCAAGAGGAGAAGGGACTCCTCTCTGGATGGAGAAGGGGATGACTTGTCATGGAAAGCAGGCTCTTTGATACCTCAGATAAAAGGTTCCATGAAGATGTCAAAGAGGAAGGGCGATAGGGGATCACCTTGCCTCAAACCCCTAGAAACCTTGAAGAATGGGGCGAAGCAACAAGGATGAAGGAGCCTTCATGCCACACGAAAGAGCTGAGAAGAGTGATCGCATGATCTAAGAAGTCGAATTTGTTGAGGATACGAAAGAGAGCCTCCCATTCCACCCGATTGAAGGCTTTCCTCAAGTCAAGCTGTAAGATCACATTGGAGCCGTGGATGTTGTGATCCAGGAGGTGGGAAAGATTGAAACTGGTGGAGATGTGGTCGAACATGGAGCGATCGTGAATGAAGCCAACTTGTTCGGGAGAAATTAGTTTAGGCATGAGGGTGGCTAATCCAGAGGCGAGAATGCTACAGGCAATTTTGTAGCGCACATTGCAAAGACTAATGGGCCTGAAATCCATGAGGTCATTAACCTTGGGCTTTTTGGGAATGAGAGCAATGAAGTTGGAGTTGGAAGATGTTGGACCAGAACGAACCGCAACGAAGAGCCCGATGGCATTGGTTACGTCTCCTCTGGCAATATTCGAACAAGCATGGTAGAATTCTGCATTAAAGTCATCCGGGCCTACCGTAGAATTGCATGGCATGTGGGAAAGAGTGTCGAAGATCTCGGAGTCCAAAGGTAAAAGGGTAAGGATGGTCGAGTGTGAAGAGGAGATAATGGGGGGAACCACCTGGAGCATATGGTTAATATCCCTAATACAGTTAAAAGAGGAGGTTGCTTTGAACACGGCCCTATCCCAAGAGTCATCACCAATAGAGGAAGTAAGAGAATTGTTGTTATGTTTTGTGAAATGCTTCTTAATCGAAGCAAAAAAGAAAGCGTTATTCCCTTCTCCATGGTGGATCCAGTTGAGTTTGGCTTTTTGGGCAAGGAAGTCAGATCGTTTGCGATGGCATCATCAAGTTGGATACGAATATCCGAGTGCTCAGTAGCAAAGGCTTCGTCCCAATGGGAAGTGACCTTGGCCTCAAAATCGTCATGGTGAGTCTCAAGGTTCCTAACCAAAGTGTGAATGTCACCAAAGGTAGATATGTTCCAGTGTTGAAGGGACTTCTTAAGGGACTAGTGTTTGAAGTAGAACAGGTCAATGGGGTTGGAGGAAGACCCAATACTAGTAGAGGACCAGATGTTTGAGACAAGAGTGAGGAAACTCGGATCACGCAACCACATATTTTGGAAGCAAAAAGGTCTCGGCCTAAAAGGGAGGGGACTCTGGACAGAGAAGAAAATGGGTGCGTGATTGGAGTTCCTTCTACATAAGTATCTAACTTCCTGCAAGAGAGAAAGACAAGTAGGAGAGACAAAAATGCTGTCTAATTTTTCATAAATCCTAGTGCTACCCTTCCTACTGTTACACTAGGTGAGTTGGTTACCACCCGTAGGGAACTCAAGTAGACCAAGAGAGTCCTTCCAGGAGCAGAAGTCAATAGCCTAGGACTCGCGGAAAGGATGTCCCCCACTTTTCTCAAAAGCCCTAAGAATGTAGTTGAAGTCTCCCCCAATTAGCCAGGGAGTAGGGAGAGAGGGATGCAAAAGAGAGAGGTGATCCCAAAGTCCAGAGCGAGCGTTAGCAGAATAGGAGGCATAGACACCAGTGAGGCAAATCGTAGAAGACTGAGTCCTGCAACAGACAGAGATGGTTTGAGGCATGTCCTATAAGAGAGTCAAGTCTAAGGAATCCTTCCAGAGGCACCAAATATTGGGAGAGAGGACATCAGCCAAGACGTTGGAAAACCCAATAGAATTTCTAAGAACAAAGGCGAGTGATCTATCAGCGAAAGGTTCGAAGGGGAACAAAATATCCAGAGAGAGATCTTGAATCAAGGATTTGAGACGATTCGAGGTAGGGAGGCTCAAAACACCCCTACAGTTCCAGAAGAGTCCCTTCATTTGGAACAAGATCTAGATAATGATTTGCAACGGCTTCTAGTCATCCTACCTACAACTCTCTGTTGTCACCTCCACGGGCTCCTGCAGACCTCAAGGAGGAGAGTGCCTCATATGCAGTAGGCTGAGAGGGGCAGGGCACTAGGTCCAAGTAATCCAAGAAACCTTGAGGATCAGCATCCAAAAATTTAGAGGAGTTAACATCATTGCTTGCAAGAGTATGCCCTGCTAAAGAAATGATTTCCCAAATTTCTGGTGAGTCAGGGTCTAGATCTGGAGGGGGGATGGGAAGGTATATATGTCAAGAAGGAGGGAAATCGGTTTCCAGGGTGACAGGGGTAGGTTGGGGGGATGAAGGGGGAGGGAACAGGGTAGTGGAGCTGGAGGAAGGGAGATTAGCCATCAGGGGAGGAGGATTAGGAGATCCAACAGCTAACAGCCGTGGGGGCAAACCAGAGGAGCAAATGAAGTCGTGAAAAATAGGGATCGTGGAGATGGGGATGGAAAGACAAGCGTCATCCAAAATAACAATCCACAGTTGATTAAAACCAGAAGCATTGGAGGACCAAATAAAGCAAGCTCGGTAGGCGAATAAATCAGAGAAGACACAAGGAAACCGCGAACGAAGAACAAAAGCATCAGAGGGCTCAACGACCACCTGCAAGCTTTGGTGGCCGCGGCATCCTGGAGAGTGAGACTCTCGCCATCCAATAGGTCCTCCAAGGACATAGGGAACTTAGTTTTTTTAGGGAGGAGGCACAGCTTTCTCTTACGCTTCTCCCTCTTCTTGGCCCTCAGGGAGGTACCGGCCGGTCATGGGCTCCTAAGGGAAGAGAACAGGCTGAATCCCCTGCCAGGGAGTCAACCCCCTTGTCCACTAGGGGAGTAGGCGAAGAAAGCTAGCTCGGGGGGTCACTCGGTGCTGGAGGAGGCTCGGGCTCCATCTGGCAGGGGACCACCTGAGGGAGATCGATTGCGGCTATGTCAGCAGCACCTGGAAGGGAAAAGGAGGAACATGATAGGAGCGAGTGACCAATCTTGTGACAAAAGGCACAACAAAGGGGGAGTTTTTCATAAACCACCTTTTGCTTGATCAACGAGGAGCCATTCAAGATTTGGATCGAGGCCGGTCGCTCTGCAAGAAGGTTAAGCTCAACACAGACCTGGGGGTAACTAGGTCAAAGGCCTTGCAGCGTCTTCGGATTGACGCAGATCGAGAGCTGAGCTAATAGGCCAATGAGAGGAGGGCATTGGGATGAACGAGGTGGAGATTTAGGCCTAGGAAACCAACCCATATCGAAGCCGTGGTCACCAGAGAGTCGGTATGGAACTGAGCAGACCAGCGGATAAATTGGAGGTGATGCACTCCCACGGTTATCGAGACAACCAAGAAAAGCTTGCAGAAGTCAAGATAAGATCCACAACGCACAAGCCAGTGCCTCATGTCTGGCGAGATCAAGGAGAAGTCTGAAAGTCAGAACTTGCGAGAGAGGAGATCCTTCACCTCCTAGAAAGGTGGTTTAGGGCCCATTGCCCAGATGACAACAGAGGACTCCAAGCTTTTGGGTAAGTCGCCAACCTCCGAGGGGGAGAACGCAGTGCACACCTCTCCGAGGTGAAGGGTCGGGAGGCGAACGGGTAGGGCAAGTTCCACAAAGGTCGCAGGTGGCTCCAAAGGAGGAGCAGCCGCCACAGAAGTGAACGAGGGTTTAACGGGTGAGGAAGATCGGGAGGCCTTCGTCATTAGGGAGTGGGTCGAGGGCTCCATGAGTGTAAGCAAACTCGCAGGCCTAAGGAGGCGTGAGGGAGCCACCAGAGGAGAAAGCTACCACGTAGGATGCGAAGTAGTGGGGCATAGTAGCGCATGAAAGCTCCTCGAGGGAGGCATCAACGGAGCCGGGTGGTGGCCCTCCCCACCAAGGGAAGAGGGGGGCGTCGAGAGGAGAAACCCTATTTGGGTGGCGGGGCTTGAAGTCTTACCGAGCACTTGATCTGGGTCGTTCGATTATACACGTCAAATTCAAACTAATTCAAATTTTCCCACGATTATATTGGAAACCACTATTCAACTCACAATGGTTTCCTTAAATCACGCAACAAATCAATTAACAGCTATTTATTGTAGTTTCCAATTATGCACCACAAAACATGGTAAGATTATTTTTGCTATAATAGATGAACTTTTATTCCTTTTCTTGTTGCCGTCATCCTTCGACCAAGCAGAGGAAAAGACTGTGCTCTAAAGATCAAGCTTAATCTATAGTGTTTGCAGTCATTTTTTATAGCCAGGTATGTTGTATAATCACCTGTAGATGTCTTTCAAGTCTTATATATCAATCATACGTGTTTCATGGAACGAATATGTTCATTGACAGTAGGGACATATGGATTTGTTGGTTTTGAATGAAGTTTTACTATTGAGGAACTCGATCCAGGTATTTATTGATGAAACATTGCTATTGAGTTTATGAAATTCACCATGAGTTTGTAATACATAAGTAATATGCATTAGATGATACGTATTCTGTGACGTGATTTTAAATGGATTTGCATCTATTTCGTAGTTATTTTATTCTTAGGATTGATGAATGGATCTGGTTTGAACCAGAATATGGATGAATCCTTGATCGTTGAAGATGATATCAAAGGTACTAATCTATGAACCATTCTTTACTGAGTTGTAACATGACTTTACTCAGTATGATATTACTAAAGTGATGGAGTACATTACATTGAATATGCACGAACGACACCTAATATAACGTGTATGTTATTGAAATCAATATTTGCAATACATTATGTAAATGGAATCCACACTTGCAATACAAGAAGATGTTCGCATTACAATTGCACACAATGTCATAAGGACAAATGTTGTAATACAAACCGTATAATGTTGAATAATGGATGATGAATCTGTATTACCACCTTCCTTTTTAATATTTTATAAAGCCCCCAAAATCATAAGTATTTGTATTCTCGCTCATTTTAAAATGATGCAATTCTATACACTTAATACGCAATACCAACGTCTACTATAAGAAATGTATGTATTATAAATCCATATATGTAATACATCTGAATGTTCGCAATACAACCACACTCAGTATTGTATTACAGCTTATAATAGGGTCGCAATACTACACATGTTGCTCCACATCTTCCATCTGAAGGCAATGAGATTGTACTACAACATACAATTCATTCATATTCCATCACATGTTGCATTACATTTACAATGGAATGTCAATGGCATAGATGTCTTCTTTTAAATGTATATTTTTTGGCTCATTTTCTTTACAGCACTTCATTTTTATTATAGCTGCAATTACAGATAATCAATTCTCATCCCCAAAACCCTCTAAGATGGACAATTTTTTGCAACACTAGGTATACTATCAAACTTATTATGTCATTTAAATTCAGTTAATATTGTCGTTTGCCCAACTAAAATCATACATTTCAAATTTGCAAATTAAAATATGCACTTTCATCATTTTTTTTGCTAATTGGCAAGCATACAGTCATTGCAATCGACGAAAATCGTAAAATTCAATTAGTTGAGGAGAATGATCTCAAAGACATAACCCCTAAGGTTGGAATGCAAAGACATAACTCCATCACGGAAGCTAAAAATTTCTATGAAAACTATGCAATTGCCGGAAGCTTTATCATAAGAAAGAGCAGCACCAAGTTTTCGTTTGATCTGTTTTCCAAAGAAAATCATTTATCATATAAGAAGTTTGTATGTTCCTCACAAGGTTTCTCGAAGAAGTTGATTGATGTGTTAACCAACAAGTATCCATCCTTTTCAGACTCCATCTCGAGATCAACATCACCATCATTGGGGAGCTTGAAAAGGAGGTACGGAACCATCAGGACTTGTTGTATGGCCAAGATGACATCAAGTTCATTACACACAATAACAAATGGGAAATTCTGAAATTTATCGACGATCACAACCATCTGGTACCATCTCCAAGGAAGAAGTGGTACCTGAAACCCATGAAGAAGATCAATGATCACACAAAGGTAATCCTTGAAATGCTTTTGGATGTGGATATACCAGCAAATAAGTAGGTAGCCTTTTTGCAGAAGCACGGTAGACTCGACGAGAGGCTTGCTAATATTGTGAGGGATATATACAACTTGAAAAGTGCGAGAGAAAAATGATATCAGGCCATGATGCACAGATGTTGATTGACCATTTCTAGATGTGTAAATCGAAAACACCTGAATTTTTTTCTCATACATGGTTGATGATGACTAGTGTCTGACACATTGCATGTGGATAGACCTCGTATGTATGGAGGATTGCAAGCTATTTGGTGATGTTGTATCATTTGACACAACATATAATACTAATAAGTATAAACTCATTTTTGCCACATTTTATGGGGTCAATCACCACAAGAAAACAGTAACATTTGGTAACAGATTTCTTATGAATGAGTAGAAGGAATCATTTGAATGGTTATTTAATAGATTTATCGAGGCAGTTTATACACACTCGTCTTCCATTGTAACCGATTAGGATCCATCTATTTCTGCTGCAGTACTTGGCAATCCAAGTATTAGCCCTATGTCGTTGATAAACGTCAGTTTATCATCATTCTTATGCCCTAAAATAGATCTAGCTCTTTGGATTTTAACTATATAAACAAGTTTTCGGGCAACATTTAGGCATTTAACTAGGATAGGCATGCATTGCATTTTAGTTGTATTTTTAATGTTTACTTGAGTGTCAGGGATAGATAGAAAGTCAAATCCCACATACCTTGGCTCTCATGAAGGCAAAAGATGAAGAAGAAGCTTATATCAGCTAGATCTAGCTCATCTCAGCTAGTTCCTAGCTCATTCTAGGTGGATCAACTCATCCCTAGCTCCATTTAGCTCATCTCAACTGAATGGTAGCTCTAGTTAGTTCACCTTAGCTCCATTCAACTCACCTTAGTTGGATGGCAGGTCAAACTAGCTCAAGTCAGTTGATCCCAGCTCCATTCCAGCTCCTTCAACACAAAAGAGTTCACTGGAAGTTCAACCTGACTAGGACTAGCTACTAGCTAGACTTGGTCAGCTGAAGATGACCTTAACCAGCTCAGTCCAGCTCAAGTCTTGCTCTCAAAGGCTCAACTTAGCTCAACTTAGTTGAGCTGAGCTACTTGACCTAAGCTAACTCAGTAATCTTCGGGAAGATCAGACCCAACTCACCTCAGCTCACATTAGCAGAAGCCAGCTCATCTTAGCTTGTCTTAGCAACTAGCAAAGAACTAGCAAGCTAAGCCAGCTAAGGTAGCTCCTTGCAGCTCTCTTCAGTAGCCACCAGCTCCAGTGCAACTCAAGACAACTTCCTTGAGCTCACCACCTCCAAAACCCTAGCTCCCTCTACCTCTCTTGCCAACTCCCTACTAGCTAAGCTAGCTTAGCTAGTCCACCTCCATGGCATCCCAACCTAACCCTAAAACCCACCTAACTAGCTCTACCAAATAAGCCTACCTAAGCTCCACCTAAGCTACCTCCACTTTCCACCTCATGTTGGCACCACCACCATACATCCCTTCACCCCTCAACCACCACTAGAAGTGGTGCCAACCAACCATAACTACCCCTTGTTTTGGAGCCAAAACAAGGGGGCAATCCTAGCCCTATACATCAACTTCCAAGCCATCTCCACCATCCCTTTTCCCTCAAAAACCAACCCTTCCAGAATGTACCCCTTTTGGTGCCAAAAACATACACTCTTACACTCGTGGACGTCCACCAAAGGGTGGATTCCACCCATAACCACCACCTCCCACAACCCTTGAGATGGCGCCAACTATCCTACACCATAGGATCCTACAACCACCCTTGAAAGCCCATTTTAGCCCTCCACTCAATCCACACCAACTACCCCTTCTCCTTTCCTATTTATACCCTATCTAACCACCACCATATCCATATCTTCTCCCTTTGTATGTTCCACCATTACACCACCTACACCTAAGGCCAAGGATGAAGAAGAGAAGAAGATCAAGGGGGCAACCTACCCGCCCCCTTGGTGCCTTCTTCCTCATTCTTCTTCTCCCTTGTGTCATGCCAAGGAGGAAGCCTTCATCTAGGGGGACATCCGGGCAAGAGGAGGAACAAGGGTGGTGGACGTCCACCCTTGAAGGAGGCTTGGAGGAGGACCATTTGAAGGAGGAAGCCAAAGAAGCTTTTAAGTAGCTTAGTGCACCACACCCCCTCTCTTCTAATTACTCTAAGCGCACTTGCCTATGGTAGGCTTAGAGGAGAAGGCTTCATTATTGTCACTTAGGGTTAGATGATAGGTGTAGTATAATCATCTCATATTTCGTTGCCCGATTGTTTTTAAAATTCTAAAAACAACAAAAATCAAAATCACAAAAACAAAGTTCAGATTTGAGAGGTGAGAGAGAGAACCAACTTTGTGACTAACAAATTGGCCTCCTTGGACGACCCTAGATACTCCATTATTTAAGTATTATAAATTTTAAAAGTTGATTGCGAACTTACGTATTACGACTTAAAACCCTAATATTATCAAATCACATATTTTTCGTATTAGTCGTCACATGAGAACTCCATAAGCCTATGTTGTCCAAGTTTCGTTGAGTGTTAAATATATGCGTCATAGTATAGTTGACAAAATCTTGCAACAAACATTTAAATTTATAAACCAGATTCTAAAATGAAGTCTGAGGCCATTTGCAAGAAGCAAGTATGGAATTCACATATTAATTTTCATTCAGAATCAATGTGCACAATAATAACAAATATGCAATGAATAAGTATGATCAAATTGTTATTCAATGAAGCTCACAAGATCATGGAATCAAAAAGAAAAGAGAATAAAAACAATGGTGATTTGAATCACCACTTATTCTCTTTAATTAAGCATGTATTCAATTACTCAAATTATTCAACAATACTCAATCAGGATTCAATATTAACTATAGTACTTAAATCATTCAACAGTAACCAGAATAATCCTCAATCAGATGACAGGAATGTAGCATAAGATAGCTTAAGTGTAAACAAACCACAGTGCCTCACAGAAGGCACACAAGCACAAGGCCTTCTCTTCCAAGCTTTCTTCTTCTTCAGAACCTTCGCAAGCCTTCTTAAGGCCTTCTTTCACAAACACACACGGCTAACACTTGGCTAGTTTTTAGCACAAGACCAAACCTTCAAAGAGAAAAACCCTCCCTCTCTCTCTCACAAATCCCTCCTCTCTCAAAGACCCAGCATATTCGGGTATACGGGCACGAACAGTAACCGGGTAATCTGGTGTGAACAGGGACCAGGCCTGCAGGCGTGTATTGCAGGCAAGATGTGAGCGGTCAGGTAAGTGGGTAGGCGAGTGTGCGTGGGGACCCAATCCCCATGTACTTGGATGGAAAGATGACATCACAAATTTTTTATGTGCTTACAGGCGCCCTTCGCTCTACGATGTGGCACTAAGGAGCCACTCCTTCGCACAACGCAACTGGGATGATGCTTCACCAATTAGAAGTGCTGCAATTGCTGAAGTCTTCGATTAAGGCACTGGAGGGCTTTGCAATCTTCGTCCATAGCTATTGGAAGAGGTGGCAGGGTATATGGCAACCAGAGAGGGGCAGACAACGTCAGAGATGACAAAGGTGACGACGGAGGACGATGACTACCTGAAACATGAGATAAGGCCTCACGGCCACTCTAGAATATCTCAGGCAAATAGCCAAGTGATGGCGAAGGTGGTGATGATGTTGGCGTGGCATGGGCGTGCATGTGGTGGTGTGGCAAACTCAGGGTAGGTGCTTGGTGGTGGGTGAGTTTAGTGGAGCGTTGGAGTGGGTGGAACATGGAATAAGGAGAGGGGTTTTGTGTGGATGGACGAGGCAGAGCTTTTGAAGGTGAAGCAGGTGCATTTGGTGGTCTGTAGCGGGTGGGAGGCTACGCCAGAGCGTCACCGGAGCGGAGGGAGACGATGGAGAAGAGAGGTGAATGGCGGTCTAAACAAGAGAATAAGGGGTTAATTCTAAACTAGAGGAAGAAAGGGAGAGAGAGAGAGAGAGACCTAATTTCCCGTGTGAAAGGGGAGAGATGGCGCCGGCTGTGATTGGCCAGTGTCGCAGAAGAGGAATTCTCTAGTGGTGGAATGACAAGGAAAAAGGGGGATTAGAGGGCTTCTGCCGGTGTCGCGAAAAGCGAAGGAATGCAAGGAAGGCAATCTCACTGCTTATGGTATGTGGCAGCAAGCGAGGAAGTCAAGGAAGAAGACATCATCGGAGCTGGTCGGAGGAGACCGAAGATAGGGAAAGAAGATTTTTGGCCTTGTACCTAGCTAAGGAAGAGCGATTGTGCACGAGGAAGCTTTATAGAGCTTTAGGGCATGCTCTAGATTAAGAAACAAGCCTGATTGGCTAGCTTAGGAATCAAGAAGCACCCACTGATCTTATGGGTTCGTATGGCCAATCAAATGCGATTTGGGATCCAAACCTGGACTCAATCAATTCTCCATGGTTTGAACATCAATCCTACCAAACTTGGTGGGATTTGATGGTGATTTGAATAGGATTAGTGGAGGTCAAATCTTGCTTGGAGGTTGGGTTGAGCTCAATGGCAGCAGGGACCTACTTACGGAAAAGATAACAAAGTTAGGGACCAATCTGCAAGGATTTCAAAAGTTGAGGGGCTAATTGAGAGAAAAAGAGTATGACTGGACTAAAATGTAAACTTGGTCAAGATGAACTCTGATTGGGTCCAAGTTTTGGTACAAACCTAATTTGGACCCAAGGAATCTGATGGTGAAGTCAGATTTCAATTTTGACCAATTTTGACTCGATAATTTGCATAGAAACCCAAATTAGGGTAGAATTATATCTGTGACTCTGTTTGAGGTCAAAATAGCTTCCAACGTTCAAATCAAAGATAAAAGACCTCATGGAATATTTTTATATGAATTTTATCCTGACTAGAACCTCTGTTATTCAAGTGGATCTGAAATTAGGGTTTTGGGAGCTGAATTAGTTCTTGAAGTGTGTGAAACCCTATTTCTGTCTGTGTGGACCTTCTTATTAGTCTTTAATGCTCATTAAACCTTATATTAACCGCGGGAAAACTCTATGGTTACTATGCATTCATGATATGATGTTCAAATTACAGAATTAACCCTAATTTAATGCATTCTTCTTAGAAAGGATATGTAGGGAATTACAACTCTCAGGCGATTATGTAGGAGTATTTGCCACTTGATTCTGATTAGTTAAAGCTAGTTATGGCTCATGATGATGTTATCATCAACCTATGTCCAAACAAGAATTTCCCATTCCCTTCGTACCTCTCTATAATCCAATGGAGTACCTTGTAGTCGATTGACACCTTTACTAACCCCACCAATCTATAGAAAGTCATTTTCTCTAACAACTTTTGTTGCTTATCCATGAGCGAATGCTTATCCAAAAATTCCTTGAAGTATTGTATGTAGCAACGATATTGAACTGATTCCCTAACTGTAATACATTAAAATTAAAATGAGATGTTTTAATTAACGAGTACATCCAAAACAACATTTTAATTTTCATACGATATATAGCGTGTACTAACATCTGAACTTCTTTCCCTCGTTCCCATCATTACTTGACACATAGAGTTCCTATGATGAATTTGTTTTTTACAGCCGCTTGGGCTGCACATCATCACTTTTATTGTTGGATGACCCTTGGACTGCACTTTTAAATCATTTATTCGAACGATATTCTATGCTCTTTTTGGCCACTGATCTCCTTTCTCCAGACATGTTGTCATCTACACAACTCAATTGCATTACAAGTGTTGCACCAAAAAACAAAAATTGTACTAGTCTTTAATTTTAATACAACAATTGTCCCATCTTGACATTCGTATTACAACATGTCAGCATTGCAATATTCTTTTTTTTTTTACGAAATATGGGAGTCAATATTATTCATCCCCCACTCCCTGGAGGCTATCAAAAAGAGGCAAGGGGACTAGACCAATACCCACCTAGTACCTGCAAAAGTGGATCACGACTCGTAGCCTAGTACAGAAGAAACATAACTAACCAGCCAAAATCACCAAAAAACCAAGCTGCTACCCTAATTGCGGATACTGACATAGGGCATCTGAATTTTGTCAAGGCGAAGAAGACCTTGAGACCGACAATCAAGCTCATTGGATCCATTCAAAACTTTCCAATCTACTGTAGCAGCAGATGCCAATTTATAAGCAAGTAGGTTAGCTAAAGGATGAGCAAAAAGGAGACTTTGAATATTCCCACGAAGAGAGGACAAAGATTCAAAATCTTTCTTGACCGTCCAAGGACAAAGATTCAAAATCTTTCCACCAATAGTACAAGCAAGTCGAATCCATCTCAATCTGAAGGTGCTCAGCAACAACAGTCCGAAAGGCATGAAAGATAGCTCGAATGAGGATAGTTTCACGTTTAATACTAGGCACCTTAACCATCTCCCCCTTGAAAAAGTTGCCAACATGGTCTCTAATAACCTAAGCAGACAAGGTGAAGGGGCCATCCTGGTGTTCTTCACACTAAAATCGGTGTTTAAGATTGTCGTGTTGTAGTATAGCCAAAATAGCGCTTAAACAAATAAATTTTATTACTCGAAAAAGGTTCCGAGGTCAAACATAGGGAGCAAATAGGAATTCACGCACTAATCTCAATAGATAATATAAATGAGCACAATAAATTACTTAAGAACTAATATGCAATGTATAACATGAGTACATGAAGAGATAAAAGGAATTCTGAACAAAATAATGGTGATTTGGATCATCATTTATTAGCCTAACACATATATAGTATTTACTTAATATAATCAAGTGAAGGAACAAATAATCAAACATCTGATTTTACAATCAGACGACTTAAAGTGCTTTTTCTTCAGCTTCCTTTTCTTCCTCCTCTTCTCTTCTTCCATGATTCTCCTCCTCCTCTTCTTTCTTTCTTCTGTCCAGGCCTTCTTCCTCTTCTTCTTCTTTTCTTCTTCCTCTACTTCTGTGGGTCCTCTCCTTCTTCCTCTGTTCAGCCTCTTCACATAGGGGGAGGGACTTCTCAAATTGGCTAAGTGTCAGCCAATTTCTTCCGCAGCAAAACCCTCCCCCTTCCCCGCGTAAGCTCTCTCCTCTCTTTCTCTACTTAGGTCATGCTCTCCCAGAGCCTCCAATAGTACCGAGTATACGAGTAATCGGACCTAGAGCGTACCTAGGACCAAGGCTTCGAGCGTGGCTCGCAGCCGAGGTGTGGGTTTTAGGTGGGTCAAGTGTACTAGGTCCGCAGAGGAGATGTCATAGATGAGGCACGTGAGGGTGCGGGGGACCTCACCCCCCAAGTGTTGAGGCGATAAGCCCTCAACACTTTTGCAACTTATGCGGTAGCGGTGCCTTCAAATTTTCCAAGGTGGGACTATCTAGTCCTCCTCCTTCTCGTACAGCTGCAGTGGATAGCACCTTCAATTGAGGTCAAGGCAACAGTCAATGCTCCCAATTGACCTACTACGTTTGTTACTGAGATGGTCCTACAGCGCCTGGAACCGAGAACTGGGAGTATCGTAGCTTTGAGCACGAGGATAAGGCTGAGGATGGCGACGGCGGCAGAGCGTGACAGTGAAAACCTAAAGCACTAAATAAGGTCTCACGGCTACATTAGAATAGTTTAGGAGCTTCGTCGAGGCACGGCAAAGGTGCTGATGGTGATTTCGTGGAGGATGGTGGTCTGTGGTGGCCAGTTGATGGCGAAGTTGGTGCGCAATGATGGGTCTGTTCGGAGAGGTGTTTGGGTGGATGGAATGGCAACTAAGGAGAGGGGTTTGATTGGTGGAGTGGAGGCGAAGGTTATGAGGTGGTTGGTGAGGTGGATGGAGGAGTGTAACGGTGGATACGCCTCACCGGAGGTCTGGTCGGAGCAGAGGATGATGGAAGTGAACGATGGCGTCGAGAGGATATTTTTGGAATTTTTGAGTAGGAAATTAAACTAGAGACCTAGAGAAACCTAATTATCTATTCTAAGTGGACGAAAGGGGGGAGATCCGCATCGGTTTTCGCATGCCAGCGACGGATAAGATGAATTCTCCGGTAGGAAGGGACGACGATGAAGACATGGAAGGGGACGGCCACTGGTATTGCAGCACACGGAAGAATCTGAGGATGAGGAATCCATTGCTAGTTTTGCGAGAACGGACGAGGAAGGAGGTCAAAGATATCGCTGGAGCTCACGAAGTTTTCCGGTCGAAGAGGAGGGAAGAGCATGGGGTAACTCCAGTCGAAAACAAGTCTACCCCACTTGGCGAGGTCTGAGGGTCCTTATATAGGGCTCTAGGAATGCTCACCAGAGTAGGATTTTGAAAGATACCAGAATCTCTCATGCGTTCGCATCAAAGATTGGGAAGGTTATGGAGCTCATGGACGGATTCAAAAGGAAGAGGACTCCTCAAAGAATCTCCTTTCCAATTTTGGAAGGGATTGATTGAACAGAGGAGTTCTCTTCAATCAAAGGTTGCCGGAGAAGGATTCCTTTGCGATAATGGTGGAGGGACCTATTTGCGAAGAGTGACGACAAAGATAGGGGCATTTTTGTAAGGATTTTGAAAGTTATAGGTAGAAATGTAATTTGACAGAACCAATTTGCAAACTAGGTCAAGACAAACTCATCTTGGGTTCAAATTTTGGTACGAACCTAATTTGGACCTAAGGAATTCAATGGTGAAGTTGAATTTTGGTTTTGATCATGTTTGGTTGAGTAATTTATGCAAAAACCCTAAATTAGGGCAAATGTCTGTCTGTGATTCTATTTTGGGTCAAAACGGGTTATGATGGTCAAATTGAAGGTTCTAAACCCTAGAGAATATTTTTATATGAATTTTAGAGCTTTAGGTGGATTTTATCTTGATCAGAACTTCAGTTAATTAAGTGAATTTATTTTTAGGATTTCAAAAGTCATTTAATTCTTAGAACACATGCAAACCCTTTTCTAATTATTTTAACCCACTTGTTATCTTTTTAAAACCAATTAACCTTCATTAAACCTCTGAGAAAACCTGTGGTTGTACTGCATTCATGATAAGCTAGTAAAATTATAGTTTTAACCCTAATTTCTTATTTTTCCCTTAGAATGATTTTGCAATGACTTATGACTCTCTGGTAGTTATGTAGGAGCATTTACAGACTTAATTGGGTTAAAATGACTAGTTATGGCTCATGATAGTGTTCCTATCACTTAGATAGCCGCAAAATTGGCCTTGAGACCTAATTTCGAACGAACCCAACTAACAAGACTGATGGACGGCTTATGATGCTTAAGCCAAATTCTCATCAAAATCCTCCCCCTTGTGCCTTAGAAGAAAGATAATATTCTTAAAAGATATACCATCATTTTAATTTTGTTCCTAAAAAATCAGACGAAGTACCAGATAAAACAGATGAGAGCACGAATCCTCTTCTTCCCAATAAACCAACGATCTTGACTGATAATATCACGGAATTGATAGGGATCAATAGAGGAGACATTGCTTTCCAAGAAGACCCAGTCAGAGATAACACAAACCAAAATACTGTGGGAGAAGAAATGATCAAAGGTTTCAATGGCAAGATATTGAGGGCAACACCAACATTTAGAGGGAAGATAGATACCTAGCTTAGCAATATTATCATCAGTGGGAATCTTTCTACTACAGACCCTCTAGGTCAGAAGAGACATACTCATTGGTAGATTAAGTCTCCAGATATTCATGATAGCAGGGTTATTCGAAATATTTCTAAAATGATCATACGCAGAAGCAATAGAAAATTTGCCCGAAGTTTCATTGCTCCAGATGGGCCTATCTCTTAAATTATCTAAGGATATTTCCAGAATCTTAAATCTAATAAAACAAGGAAGAAGATTGAACAAGTTGGAATCCCCAATGAAAGAAAGCATTTCCTCAACAGAGATAACTGGAGGAGAGTAACCATCAGGGAGAAAATTAGCTAAGGGTGACTCCCCAATCCAAGCATCGAGCCAAAAATTGATCTTCCCTTCATGCAGGTCCTATCTGATAAAGGGTTTCATATCTAGAAATTCCTTTTTAAGGGCACAAATTCTAGCAGGGCCAAGAGTAGAGGAATCCAAAGGGTACAGGCATTTCACAAGATCACCACAGAAGGAATTTCCAAAAAGGATATTCCAAACCCTCTTCATACGGAGTGCTTTGATAAGCAAGAAAAGATCTCGAATACCCAACCCCCCCCTTCTCCATGGGTTTAGCAATTTTGTCCCATCCAATCCAGTGCCTAAGACGATCAGAATCTGAAGAAGCCCAAAAAAGCTTAGCAAAAGACGACTAGATTTTTCTAACAATGGACTTAGGGACATCCAACACCAAGAGAACATGTATAGGAATAGCGAACAAGAAGTGTTTGATCAATAGCAATCTAGATGAGAAAGATAGGAGATTTGCTTTCCAGCCAGAAAGTTTGGAATGAATTTTATCAATAATAACATCAAAGTAGGTTGCCTTGGCTCTGCCCGGGAAGATAGGACAGCCAAGGTATTTAAACGGGAATGTCCCAAGTTGACAACTAGAGGTTTGAAGAATGGGAGCGAGTCTACTAGTAAGGAGGGACTTCCCAATATAAGAAAAACTCTTGGATTGGCTAACTTTCTGGCCAAAAGAAACTTCAAACTGATTAATAAAGTGAGCCAACTGAGAAATCAATCTAAGGTTACCATTAACAAAGATAATGATATCATCAGCATAAAGAAGAGCTATGGGAGGATGAAGCCCCCACTTAACAGAGAAGGGAAGAATTTTCTTTTAAAAGACTAACTCCTTGAGCCCCCGAATAAAGGGTTCCATACAAATGTTGAATAACATGGGAGAGAGGGGATCCCCTTGACGGAGACCACGAGTAACCTCAACAATGGAGGTGGAAATTCCATCTACAAGGATAGAGGAACCATCATGTTGCACACACCTTTTGATAATGTCGACAAAATTGGGGGAGAAACCAAACTTGAGAAGAATAAGGTACAAGATATCCCACTCCACCCTATCATATGCCTTTTCAAGGTCCAACTGGAAGATAACATTAGATCCAAAGACCTTACGATCAATTTTCTAAGTTAGCTCAAATGTAGTGGCAATATGATCAAAAATAGACTGACCCTTAATGAAGCCATCTTGCTCCGGGGAGATAATTTTAGGAAGAATAGTAGCTAATCGATTTGCCAAAAATCCCCAAAGTGATCTTATATATAACATTACAAAGACTAATGGGTCTAAATTCGGAGAGCTCATGAGCATTCTATTTTTTAGGAGTCAAGGAAATGAATGTATTATTAAATGCTCTAGGAGTTTTGTTCAATATAAAGAAAGAGGATATAGCCTCAACAACATCCTTCTTCATAATATCCTCGATTCCAATGAAAAACTCGGCATTAAAACTATCAGGACTAGGCATCTTGTTAAGGGGCATATCCTTCAAAGTGCGATGGATCTCCAGATGGAATAGAAGTAAGAAAATTAGAGTCTCCTACAGAAATCAGCGGAGGTATAAGCTGAAGAAATTTATCCAGATTCCTAGGTCCACTAAAGGAGAGAAGATTTTGATAGAAATCTGTCACCTTAGAGGCAGCATTTGACCACGCACCAAGACCAATGGCATCCGTCAGGGAATTACACAGCTTTTTAGCAAAACGTTTCTTAATGGTAGCATGGAAGAATTTAGTGTATTTATCCCTATTAACCAGCCATTCAGTTTTCGCCTTTTGATGTAAGAAATCATTATACTTGAGAAGGACATCATCTAATTGCATACGAACATTAGTGAGCTCAACGACGGTATCATCATCCCAAGAAGATGATAATTTGTTATCCAGTTCATCAAATCGGCTCTCCAACTTACCCACCAACAAATGAATGTCACCAAAAGTCATCTTGTTCCAATTCTTAAGGGCCCTCTTAAGAATAACGAGTTTGACAAAAAGTTTAGATAGTGGATCAGTTTCATGATTAGGGAGATCAGGAACAGAATCGTGGGGTAAAATGGAAGGGGAGAAAGGCTGATTCTAAATTGTAGCAACAAAATCTTTAAAAGACTCATTTCGCAACCGCATATTTTGAAAGTGGAAGGTTCTAGGATGCAAAGTTTGAGAGGGTTGAAAAGAGAGCATCATCGAAGAATGATCATTTTCTGCGGGAGAGATAAGTGCCTGTGGGTCCAAGATTCATACCTTTAGAATTTATCAATAAATGATCAAGTTTTTGATAGATCCTAGCACTACCTCTCCTCCTATTACACCAAGAGAAAGGACCACCAGCCAGAGGAAGGACAATAAGTGCCAAATCATTGATAACATTATGAAAGGGAGCACCACTGGATTCCCAAAAAGGGAGTTCACCAAATTTTCAGAAGGGTAGAGGATAGAGTTGAAATCCCCTCCAATGACCCAAGGGCAGGGAGAAGGGGAGATAAAAAGGAGATGATTCCACAGATCAGAATGGGTGGAAGCCTCATATGAAGCATAGACAGCAGAAATAATCAACTTGAAAGAGTCAGATTCGCAAGAGGCTGTTAAAGCCTGTGGAATAGCCTGGACCAAAGAAACCAAAAGAGAACCTTTCCAAAGGCACCAAATATTAGGAGCACAAGGGTCAAACAGGGAGGAATCAAAAGCAATATCATCTTTAATTCTATCAATCAAGGAAGGATGCACAAAGGGCTCAAGGAGGAAAATAATATCAAGATGGTGATCACGAATCAAAGCCTTCAGATGAATCAAGGTAGGATCATTAAGAATACCACAACAGTTCCAGAAAAGGAACTTCATCGAGATGGAGATAAAGAATAGGACCTAGCATGACTTTTGGTGACCTTGCTCAAACCCATTTCGGATCGACCCCCACGGGCTCCTCTAATCTTATGATTAGAGTATGCCTCATATGCTAAATCCGTCATGGATTTAGAGCGAGAAACCTGTACATCCAAATCCACTAGAGAGCCGAAATCATCCCAATATCCCTCGCCGTTCCCATCATAGCTCAATTTATGCTCCTCATCCTGGATCTCCAAAACATGGGGAGGATCGGGATCAGGAGGAGAAGTAGGAAAAGGAAGATAAATAGCCCAGGGAATGGTATATTCCTTTTTAACCTTCGCATATCCATCAGTTTTATCAGCATCCGAAAATCCCTTTGATCGAGAGTACAAGGGGAATGCCCCAAAGTTAAAAAAGAATCAGCAATTGTGGGCAAAGCATCGTGCAGAACATGCAATCCTTCCACAAAAATCAATTTAAGTAAATTCGATTGCACTTGAGACATAAAGTCATAGAAAGACTTGGATTGAAACATGCCACAGATACAGGACTCGTCAAACCGTAGCGACAAATAGCATGAAAAATCACTTTGCATTCCTTTAAACAAAAACCTCGTGTTGAAACGGTTTTTGTCAATTGGATTCAAAAACGAAACATGGATAGAATTAGGCATCACCTTCATAGAAAAACAATGACTATCAAGGGCATCATCCATAAGATAAGGAGAAGAGGATACCTAAGTAGGAGGGGTAGGATCAGCTCCACCCTTCCCAGACACTCTCCAAACAATCTTGGGGTGACGACGATGGTACAGGATCCACCTTCTCCTCCTCTCTCTCACATGAATAGAAGGTCCAAAATCCACCCCCCCCAAAGAAGAAGAGGAAGGAATATTACAATCCAGATTACAAAAATCATCCCCACCCAAATCTTGCACAAGGGGAGGAGTATCATCAGCACATTAAGAGTGATTGTCTCTGTGGTTCCGCGACTCCTCTCCCGACCAATCATTAGCAGGAGAAGCCACCAGAGTTTGAGTTGATGAGGAACAGGAGTTTTGCTTTTCCTTCGGATCTGTATAGGGGGGAGAAGCACACAACAAAGTAGAATGTGCAAACTTAAAACACTTAGTGCAGCACAACGGAATCTTCTCATAAACCACCTTTTGTTTAACCCTCACATCACCTTTTTGGATGAAGACAAAATCAGTAAAAGATCCCAACAAATCCAACTCAACATAAACACCAGGGTAACCGGGTCTAAATCCTTGCACCGTACGAGGATTAATACAAATCGGAGTGCGCAACTGATAGGCAATCGAAAGTAAAGCATTGGATGAACCAGATGAAGGTTCAGGCCCGGAAACTCTGCCCAAACAGCAGCACTAGAAATGAAGGAATCCGTATGGAAGGAAGGAGACCATCGAATAAACTACATACGGATCTTACCTAAAGCCAACAATTCCAGAGAGAAAAGCTTACAGAAATCCGCATAAGTCCCACACGATATCAACTAATGACGAGCATCAAGCGGATGAATGGTGTAAGCAGAAGACAACTCAACCTTTGAAGCAAGAAAGTCCTTCAGAACCTGACTTGGAGGTTTCGGACCCCAAGATCGAGTAACCACAGCAAAAGCAAGGTTGTGAGAAAGATCCGACACCTCAAAAGTAGAAAAACAAGTGCAAAGGATGCCGTCTACTGTAACCGATTTACAAACCAGAAGAGAAAGCTCCACATAAGGCAGTGAAGAGGCCTCAACACCCGCAATCACAAAGGCAAAAGAGGGTTTGGGATAAAAGTGGCCCTCCTATCTAACCCTCGAAGATGGATCCGAACCCGAAGGATCGAAAGCCATCACCCACCAAAACCAAACAAACCAAGAACAAACAAAGCCAAGCAAGCATAGAACCACAGCGAAAAGATAGCAAAAAGGAGAAAAAGCACCACAAATCTCCAAAAGAAAGGCCAAATGGCCTTAGCTTAGAGAACTCCCTCCATAGGAAGGAGGCTAATCCAAACAGTAGATCGGAGTAGCACAAAAGTGAGAAACCACACCCAAAAGAGCCAAACACAAACAAAAAAAAGAGAAACACGACAACCCTAAGCCGAGTCTCCCCCCCACAGATCCGAAGGGTCTGCCATAGGAGAGGGCCTCTTGGCCCCCCTTTGGAGAGGGGAAATGGGGAAAGCACCCACCAGAACCGAAAGGGGAGGAGCCATTGGGGAGAGGAAGAGGGAAGAGAGAAAAAGGAGAGGAAGAAGGCGGAGACGGGAGAAAAACGGAGAGCGGAGGGGGAATAGCTAGGGCCCGCCACTAGCACTCCGTGTAATTATGTCTACATTGCAATATTCAATTAAACAACAACAATCGTAATACGTCACAAATGTATTACATCATATTTGTCCACAATGCATTACATTATCACATCGTAAATACCATGCTTCCTAATGGTAATCATATTACAACCTCCACCCTTGATGAAACCCCGTATCACTAATATTTCAACTATCAAATCCCCTCCATTTTGACTCATATTATTAGCAAACATAAACAAGAACGTTACCAACAACCTTTAATCAACACTAAACGTTCAAACGATCTACAAGCATAAAAGGACAAACGACATGCTAGTTCCAACACAAATGTGAATGGTTTGGATTATAGTTACATGTTGTCTTACGATGTTGTTTTATAACCAGATTATATCGAAGCTAGATCATTTGTTGACTGAATGACTTATGTCCCATCTCTACTTGGTAACCCTAGGGTTTCATTTTTTTAAAAACAGAAACCCAAACCAAGAAATAGCTATACACGACATAGTATCCCAACTCTTCACAAATGAGAAAGCAGCAATCGAAAATGTTACATGATTCCTCTTTCGTCGAAGTGAGCACTAGAGTTCCCTACGTTGTCCTCCTCACCACCTCCTCCTCCAGAAATGAAAATATCACTTAATGTGTCCTTTCGTATTCTCAGTTATATTTACTTTTTCACGCGATGCAACTCTTGAGAAAATTTGTATATTTATTCTTTTTTTATTTTTTCATGCGGGCTTCCATTGTTCCATTATTTTGCAATTAAATATATCTTATGCACAATCATCACACCTTATGCATCTCTTTTTTTAATTTTTAAAGAAACAAGAGTGGATTTTATTCGTCTTCCACTCTCGAGGGGCAAGCAACTGGAGTTGGTCCTGCATGCTAGAACAATCTAGAACAACTGGAGCAACTGGATCTTATTCATCTTCCACGAGGATCACAGCTCGTGGCCTAGTACAACATGCTAGAACAACAAAACACCCAAAACAAAATAAAAGCCTTAGAAGGAAGAGAAGACATATGGAAACTGGAGCTAGTCCTGCCTGATGAGGCCCATAGCCCTAATAGACAGTTGGCGATAGTTAGAGTAGATTCCTCAGCTCCCTGTAGCAGCAATCGCAAAACATGAAGCAAGCGCATTGGCCGTTGGAGAAATATATTGTAAGGATTCAATGCGACTCTTGCTTTCCTGTAAAGGGCAGAAGTGTGGTATGAGGGCCCCAAAGGAGGGCAAGCTTTCCATTCCACCAAAAAAGCACAAGCATGGAGTTTATTCCAAATACAATGAGGATGCTCCATCAACAGTCATGAGCACATGCATTAGGGAAAGCATAATGGCCTTGTCTTTGCACACAAAGGGGATCCTACATGAAGCAGCTTTGATGAATTCGCCATTATGATTCCAAATAACCCATATCATCATAGAAAAGACCCTTGAGAGTAAGTTGTGGAGTTAATTTTGAAACCATTAGAGGGGCGGATCCAATTGACCACAAAAGCAGTGGAGTGCATCTTCTTAAGCCACATATTAATATCAGAACAATACCAACTTTTAATCAGCAATTGATTGGTACTACTAAAAGAAAGTTAATCATGTCTAAGCTTGTTCCTAGCATTCCAAACATTGAACCAAATAAAACAAATAAGGCCCTTACAAATATGATCTTTACCGTTGTTATCAGGGGACCGCATAAATTGGAAGAAGTGGCTCGGTAAGATGGGATGAGAATTAATCTTGGAGAAGGTCCACTAAAATACGAGACAGACAAGCTGACTAGAAGAAAATAGGTGGGAGCTAATTTCAATCTGCAAGGAATCAGGACAACAGGAGCATCTAGAAGGTATGAAAACACCAAGATTAATAGTATTGTCATTCGTAGGAAGCTTGGATAAGAGAACCCTCCAAGTGCGAATAGTCATTCTAAGAGAAATATTGAGAGTCCATAGGTTTTTTAGAGTAGAATTGACCAGATTGTTCTAAAAGAAGTTGAAATAACGCGAAGAAATAGTGAATTTACCAAAGTGGTTAGGAGTCTATATGGGAATGTCACAGTTGCTGTCAAGGGCAATCTCAGCAATTTTGGCAGTAATGTGACTCGGGAGATACCGCGAAAGAGGATGATTGATGAGGTTACCAATAGCAGCATTAATTGGAACCGACTCAGGAGAGCAATTGGAAGGAAGGAAATCTCACAAGGCAGAATTCCCAATCCACAAATCTACCCAAAATTCAATACGACCATCATGGACCTCCCATCTAATCAAAGGCTTCATGATAGAGTACCTCTCACAAAGATTTTGGATTCTAGCAGGCAAGATCCGAGAGTTAATTGGGAATTTCCCATAGAGTTGAATCATGAGGGTAGAGTAAGAGAAATCACTAACAAAGATGTTCCAAACATGCTTCATTCTAAGAGCCGAAACAAATAACTTAAGATCATGGATCCCCAGCCCCCTATAATCCAAAGGCTTAATAATCTGCTTCCAAGAAATCTAGTGATGACGTTTATCCAAGTCCGCATCTCCCCAAAAGAAAGAGGCGAATATTGATGAGAACCTCATCATGAGCCCTAACTAGCTCATTTTGACCTAAGAAAGAGAATAAGAGCTCCTACATAACCTAAAGAAGGGCCTAATTCAAGGAAGAAATGTTCTGAGAAGAAAACATGAAATAAAGGATAAAACTGTAATTTTACCACTGCAGTACATAAACGGGATTTCTCAGAGGCAAAACATAGATCAAATGGTCTTAAGAAGATGAAAAGTGGGTTGGTTCAGTCAAAAATAGGTTCATAAGCAGTCTAGGAATTAAATAACATTCTATAACCCTAAAACAGATCCACTTAATTCAACAAGGTTATAGTCGAGATAAAAATCAAGTAAACCCTCTAAAGTTCATGGAAAAATATCTCCTAGGGTTTAAAACCCTCAATTTGACCTTTGGAAGCTATTTTGACCTAGACTGGGGACCTAGCTCATTATTTGACCTAATTTGGGTTTCTGTGTAAAATGTCCAGTCAAACATAATCAAACCTAAAATCCAACTTTACCATTGCATTCGTTAGGTCCAAATTAGTTTTTTACCAAAATTTGGACCTAAGGGGAGGTCATCTTGACCTACTTTGCAAATTAATCCACCCAATTATATTCTGACCCCTAACTTTTGAAAATCCTTGCACAGACCCTCTAACTTCCTCGCCACCATTACATTCAGGTCCCTCCACCAATACAGTGGAGGAATCCGACTCCGGTGAGGATTTGAGGAGGATATCTCGTCGAATCCTCAGAGATCTCCCAGATTTAGAAGGGAGATTCTCTGAGGATTTCTCCATCGTCTAAACAGGATCTCCAGATCATATTTACACCAAATCTCTCGTGTGAACGCTTGAGAGATTTGGGTGTCTTGAGCACCTTCCATCTCCGGCGAGGCCTTTGCGTTGGAAGGCTTGCCTTCCAAGCACAATGGGTTCGGCCAGCGACTATAAAAGGACCCCTGGTCCTTTGTGCATCTTCCAAGCTTGATTTGGCTGCAGATACCCTCTCAAATTCCTCCTTCCTCATCTCCAGTCAACCGCCCGCAAGCTCCGGCGATCTCTCCTCCCTCCTCTCGTCGCTCTACCACCATACCAGTGGCAGAGTTAGCATCATCTCGTTCCTCCACGTTGCGCCGCACCATCGCACGCCTCTCCAACCTCCTCCTCGTCACTATCATCCTCACCTCAGGGCCTTCTTCCCCAGCGATGGCACATACACGTCGTTCATCTCCTCTACCTCCCTTTTGTCCCAATACCCGTAGATAAGTTCCTCTCCTCCCACTCTTCATTTTCCCTCATTTAATTTCATAAACCACCCCTCGACTACCACTGTCCACCTCCATCTTCTCCATCTCCAACTGACCTCCGGCGAGGCGCATCCATCACTCTGCACCTCCACATGCCTCGCCACCAACCTCATCACCTTCACCATCACCCACTAATCACTTTCCGCCCATCTACTGACCGCCACACACGCCCCACACTTCCATCGAACAAACCCACATGCATGGTCACAGTCCGACTTAGGCACGCACGCCTAGGCTATTCTGTGCCACGTCGACCTCGCCTCACCTTCGCCATGACACGGTGAAGCTTTCCCTGTTGTTTGACAGGGCCACAAGGCCGTCTTTGTGTCGTGCAGGTCAGAGCCCCCTTCCGCATTAACGTTGAAGCAAGCTTGCTTGCTGAGAGCACCAGGCCACGTGCTCCAGGCATAAGGACTCCAAGCTACGTGCGTTGAGCATGCGAACGTATCCAACCTGAGAGCAGACGTTGCGAGGCTTCCAACTGCTCCAATTGAGTGAAGTCCCCTCCTATGAGCGCCAGCAGAAGCGGGTAGGACATTTAGTCTCACCTCGTAAACTCAGAGGTAAGCGGCGAGACTTATATTGATTTTGTGCTTTCTGTTGGTTGCCTCAAGTAACACGAGGTGAGGTCCATGATGAGAACCTCATCATGAGCCCTAACTAGAATATTTTGACCTAATAAAGTGAACAAAAGCTCCTACATAACCTCAAGGAAGGCCTAATCCAGGGGATTACTGATCTAAAAAGAATACCTGAAGAATAGGATACAACTGCAATTTTACCATTGCAGTGCATCAATGGGATTTCTCAGGGTCTATACATAGGTCAATTAGGCTTAATAGGATAAAAAGTGGGATGGTTCAATCAGAAGAGGGTAATTGTGAAATTTAAGAATTAAATGACATTCTGTAACCCTAAAACAAACCCACTTTAATTCACAAGGTTCTAGACAAGATAAAAATCAACTAAATCTTCTAAAATTCATGGAAAAATATCCCCTAGGGTTTAGAACCTTCAATTTGGCCTTTGGAACCTGTTTGACCTAGATTGGGGACCAAGCCCAATATTTGACGTAATTTGGATTTTTGTGCAAAATATCCAATCAAACAAGGTTAAACCTAAAATCCAACTTCACCATTGGATTCCTTAGGTCCAAATTAGGTTTGTACCAAAATTTGGACCTAAGGGAAGGTCACCTTGACCTACTTTGCAAATTGGTCCACCCAATTACATTTTGGCCATTAACTTTTGAAAACCCTTGCAAATACCCCCTCAACTTCTCATCACTTTCTTCATTTTGGTCCCTCTACCATTGCAGCAGGGACCCACACCGCCAACGACTTTGCGAGCAGGTTTTCTCCTCGTCTCCATGGGGAGCTCTCTGCGAAGCCCCCTTTCACAAGAGCAGCTCCCTATACCCTGAATTGCCCCATACCTCTCGTGCGAACGCTCGAGAGGTATGGGTCTCACTCCGACCATACCTCTGGTGTGGTGTTCCCGCTGCTTCCTTACGATTCCCCCTTTGCTCGCGCCTATTCAAGCTTGCCCAGAGCCCTCCGCTTTTGGCAAGCCTGTTTTGGCCAGAGATAGCCCCCCAAATTCGTCTCCTCCTCCTCCGGCCATCTGCCCACATTCTCCAGTGACTCTCCCTCCCTTTTATCATCACTCTGCCACAGTACCAGTGGCAGAGCCATCTCCACCTCACTCCTCCGCATCGCGTCGTACCCACGTGAGCCCCTCTGACCCCCCTCGTCGTCGCCGCCTCTCCATCTCAAGGCCTTCGTCTCCGACGACGGCACACACGCACCGCTCGCTCTCTGCCTCCCCCCTTCGCTCCAAGTCCCTCAATTAAGTTCCTCTCCCTCTACTCTTCATTTTTCCCCTTATTAATTTCACAAATCACGCACCGACCACCACAGACCACCATCACCTTCTCCACCTCCGACCAAACCACCGATGAGGTGTTCTCGCTGCTCCACGCCTCCATCCACCTCGCCAAACCCCTCAGAAGCTCCGCCACCTTCCACTGATCATTTCCCCGCTTTCCATCAATCACCACACGTCCCACATTCTTCCCCCGAACACACCTACCTGCACAGCCACAGGATGACCTAGGCACACACTCCTAAGCCACCCTGCGCCACGCCGACCACCGAGCCACCTTTGCCATGCCTTGGCGAAGCTCCCTAAGCGTTTTAACTATGCTGTGAGGCCGTTTTGGTGCTTTCAGGTGCTGACGTCCCTCCACCATTGGAGAAAAGCTTGGAGCAAGCTTGCAAGCTACTCTAGACTTCACCAGCCCCAGGATGCTATCCCAGGTTGTGCAAAAAATCTTCGCGCATGACTCCAGTCCACCAATCAAAGCCACAAGCCCTTCAAGCTTCGCAATCAAAGGGAACACCTGCTGCTGCTGCGTGCGCAAGGGGGGTGGGACATTTAGTCCCACCTCGAAAGTTCTGAAGTGGGCGCTGTGGTATAAAGTGAAAAAGTGCATTTGCCTGGTTGCCTCCTGACCACGGGGTGAGGTCCCCTTGCCCACCATGCCTCGTCCGTGACCCACACCTCCGAGGACCCGGCTGCCTGACCCGACTACCCGTGCACTCCTCGCCCACCACTGCACGCCGGTGGGCCTGGTCCCGGGCACGCATGCCCGACCCGAAAACCTGAAAAGGCTCTGGGAGAGCTGTCCTGAGAGCAAAAGAGAGAGAGATGCGGGGGAGGGTAGGGGGTAGGTTTTGCTTCTCTGTGCTATGCAGGGAAGAAGGAGGAGGAGGAAGCAGCTGCGGGGAAGAGGAAGAAAAGAGAAGAAGAAGAGGAGCAGCTGAAGGAAGGAGAAGGCGTGGCTGAAGAAAAGAAAAAGAAGAAGAAAGAACAGAAGAGCAAGCAGCCGCAGAAGAAGAAGAAAGAGGAAGGCAAAGAGGAAGGAACTGCAGAGGGGAAGGAAGAAAAGCTAAAGATGAAGCAAAAGCTCAAGGCACAGAAAGGAAGAGGAAGAAGGAACTGCAGTAGAGAAGAAAGAAGAAGAAGAAGACAAAAGAGAAGAATCACTGTAGCAATTTGCAAGATAAGCCGTCTGATTCACAGAATCAGACGTTTGAGAAAAGAAAGACAGAGAAAGAAAGAAGGAAAAGGGTGCGGCCAAGAAGAGTAAAGAAAGCAAGAAAGAGAGGAAGGGAGAAGCCATCAAGAAAATATTTCCTCTTCCATTGCTATTTTCTTTTTAGTTTTCTTATACATAAACCTTCACTTATATCCTTGTTAAATATCATATTGTGAGAATTCTGATTTTTCTTATAAAATACCGAATTTCTCCCTGAGTTCGACCTCGAAAGTTTTTGAATTTCGAGTAATAAAATTGATAATCGTTTTTCGCGGTGATTTCAAATATACTACAATGAATATCTCTTTAAAACATGATCTCATCGCAAACTAGCAATTAGTCCCTCGCCCTCACTCGCTCACGCCTCATCCGCGACCTCTGCCCCCGCAGACCTGGCACCCGACCCGATTACCTAGACCTAGCACTCCTCACACACTACACCACGCTGGTGCACCTGGACCCACGCACATGAAACTCGACCCGATTACCCAGCTCTGGGAGAGCGTACCTAAGAGTGAAATAGAGAGAGAGAGAGAGATGCGGGAAGGGGTAGGGGTAGGTTTTGCTCCGTTGTGCTGTGTAGGCAAGAAAGAAGAGTCTGAAGGCAGAAGAAGTGAAAGTTAAGAAGGAAGAAGAGGAGCGGCTGAAGAAGACCAAGTGCAGAAGTGGAAGAGAAGAAGAAGGAAGTAGCTACTGAAGGTAAAGGAAGCCAAAGCTAAGGAGGGACTTAGCTGCAGAAGAAGAAAGAAGAGGAAGAAGACAAAGAAGAAGAAGAAGCCAATGAAGGCAGAAGAAACATAGCCGCAGAGAAAGAGAAAGAAGAGAGAAAGTGAAGGAAAAAATCAAAAAGAGAAGGACAAATGAAGAGCTGTAATAAGAACTTTTAAGACGTCTGATTTTTCATCAGACGTCCAATTTTTGAGCTTATTTCTACATTGACATTATTTCTCAATTTTGATTGGATTGGTTATTTCTTTTTATTAAATTGAGAGTTGTGCTCTTAAGTTTTTAAATACCCAATTGCTCCCTGTGTTCGACCTCGGATACCTTGGTTTCCGAGATATAAATTCTTATTTGTTTTAGCGGTGATTTCATTTATACTGCAACGAACATCTTTTAAACACGATCTTACCTAGTCAACAAATATGGATTCAAGTTTCCGAATAATGGAGTTGGGAACATCAAGGACAGACAAGATATGAGTCGGAATAGAAGACAACACATGTTTAATAAGAAATAATCTAGAGACAAAAGAAAGCAGGCTAGCCTTCCATCCAACTAATTTAGACTGGATCTTGTTAATGATCTGATGGAAATAAGCTGATTTCACTCTACCAGAAAAGATGGGACAACCCAAATATTGAAAAGGAAAGGGTCCTAGTTGGATGTCCAGAAGATGGAGGATGCGAGTAATCCTACTAGAGGGAAATGCTTGCCAATGAAACATTGACTTTTGGTATGGCTCATGTGCTGACCAGAGTAGTCCTGAAAGATACGCAGGAAATTGGAAAGGTTAGTGATAGATTGCAAATTCCCATTTAAAAATAAGATAATATCATCGGCATACCAAAGTCCAAGAGGAGGAAGGGCACCGTGCTTAACCGTGAAAGGGAGGATTTTTCCTTGCAGATGAAGGGCTCCATGAAAATGTCAAAGAGCAGAGAAGAGATAGGATCTCCCTGAAGAAGACCCCGAGAGACCTTAGAAAAGGGACGAGAAATCCCATTGACAAGGAAAGAGGAACCCTCATGCTCAACAAAGGATTTGATAAGGGAAATAGCAGAGGCCTGTTGAACGGATAATCCCTGGCAATGGCGCCAAAATGTTGTTTCGGATAATCCCCAGTAATGGTGCCAAAATGTTGTTTTAGAAAGATCATCACAAACAGAGTTTGAGTTTTGAAAACCCATCATTGTAGCGCAATTTGCGAGAAAAATCATCAACAGATAAATCTAACCAAAACTCGAAAGGAATTCCGGGTCGAACACATAGAGGCGGACGTTTGATTAAAAATCACGTTTTATTGTCATGGAGCAGATTAACTGGTCGAATTGAATCTAAACTAGCTATCTATTTAAAGAGTAATGAATATAAGAATGAGAGAAAGAATATCACAAATAAAGATAAAATAGAGATAGAATAAACGTGGATTTCATAATCAAGTAATGTTCATTACAACTAATCATTACACTAGAAAGATGGAAAAATTACAACTAGAAAGTGGTAAATCTACTCTCGAAAGCAGTAAAGAGAAGGTGGAGAGAAGTTATCCTCCTCGTCAGCTGCTTGGAGGACAAGCCGCGTTAACAAAGTGCCCGAACGAAGATGGTGAGATGCAGGATGAGGGAGAATGAAGGCTGACGATGGAAAATGGGGTAGGGCGACGTTGCAGCGGGATCCACTTCCCGAACGGCGGTGAGAAGACAACCGCAGAATGCTCCATGAATGGGATGAAGTGGAAAAATTATATTTTTAACTCTAGAGGAGCATCCCGGGTTTAGGAGAAGCTCTTAGAGCTTTGGAGGGGGTGAGAGAAGAGAGGAAGGGATGAGAAATTTTAGTGGTAGGGGTCACCTTTTATAATTGTAGGGATTAAGGGAAATTTTGTCATTTCATGCTTAAAAGCATTAATTCAGGGTCCTTAATGATGGATTTTAGCATCACTAAAGACCCTAAACGTGGGCTTAATGCACATGCACCTACTGCCTCCTCGCCTTCACGTGCGCTCAATGCATAGCTACTATCTCGCGATCTCAGTCGTCTAATTGCGAGATCAGACGGCTTAAACACATTGTGCTTCATCGCGCCTCATCACCCGACTGCATGCGATTTGGCATTCAAACGTAGGTCCGATCGTGCGTGTGTGATCTGTGCGCTCTGGTGATGCCACGTCGTTGCTCCTAGCCTGCACGATCGCCATTCGATGGTCGAATCAAGCTGCTCCCGCACCCGCACTTCGATTTGAGGCACTCAAGGGCTCTAACCCGCACCCTCTTCTTCGTAAGCTATGTCAAGACCAACGCACCACACCGTTGCATTGTCGCGCAAGGAATTTCTCATCCAGCCAACCTTGGCTGTTGGATCTTCATCCAACAGTCGAGATCTCTCAACGCGAAAGACCTTCAGGAGTTGAGAAGAGATGCTGCGACCGGTTTGGGTGTCCATCTTTTATGTCTTGCAGATGGTGCCACGGATCTCAGATTGGACTGATTTTTACACGGTTGGGCTGCGATTGTCGATCTGAATCCATCCGTGTAGTCGGATTTGTCATCTGAGGAATGAATTTATACCATCTTGGCCCTTTGATCTCAGATCTTTCTTGGACTATATTTGATCCTATTGAAGTCCAATCAGGGTGATCTTGGAGTCGTTGAACTCTTATCATCGCCCTGATCAGATCCATATGGTTGTTCTTCAATCAGTGACCCCGATAAGATATTGCCCTATTTCCTAACCATAAAAAGAGACAATTAACCTAAATTTTATATAATATAACCTAAATGCAAGATGATGCATGTTATGCAATATTTATAATGTATGATGCAACTATATGCCTAAGAACACGCTTAAAAAAGATGGGTTATGTGATATAAATGTGTTTACATCAAGGCCAAGAACCCAAATTTCTGCAGAATCTAATAAAGAACATTCCCCTCAACTCTGTCATATGCCTTTTGCAAATCAAGTTGGATGATAATGTTGGAGCCAAGGACTTTCGATCTATACGTTGGGTGAGCTCAAAAGCAGTTGCATGAATTAGGTAGACGAAGCCATATCTTGAGTGATCATCTATGAATGTGATAAAATACTATTGGTCATTCCATGCAAGCGTAGGAAATGGCCCACAGATGTCCATATGAATCACATCCAAGACAGATATGGCTTGGTTTCATGATTCCAAATATGTTACATGAAACATATTTCAATAATTTCAACATGAAACATGTAAACAGATACTTATCCAACATGTAAACAGAAACTATATTACATCTAAAGGATGGTACAATCAAAGTTTCATTCAATTTCAAATACATTCCAATTTTCATCAATAATTTAAATTGGCCTACAACATGAACCTCTACCGCCTTCCCATCCCCAACATAGATAAACCACTCAGCTTTGGTTGGCCTTCGACAGCTCAGGCAACCCTACATAGACACACTAATGTGAGTGGTAGCACCTGAATCCATCCACCAAGTGTGCCTAGGAACCGAAGCCAAATTAATTTCTAAACAAATCAAACTACGAGACGTACCTTTCTTAGCACGCCAAATGTGGTAGTTGGTACAATGCTTCTTCTAGTGCCCCTCAGCACCACAAAAGAAGCATCCCGATTTGAAAGACTCTGTAGCCTTCCCCTTCTACTTCTTTTGTGAAGCTGTATCTGCAGCTTCTGTAACTCTCTTTTTAGCCTCGCATTTTCCTTTAGAGGAAGAGGCAATATTAGCACTTTCTGTCCTATCTTGCTTCATTCTCTCCTCCTCTTGAACATAGTGCGAGATGAGCTCATTCAAAGACCAAGTCTCTTTCTGGCAGTTATAGCTCACCTTGAACTAGTTAAATGCCAGAGGGAGAGATATTAAGACCAAATGCACTAACAAATCTTCAGAAAGATCTAGTTTAAGTGCTTTCAACTTTGAAGCAACATGGGACATCTCCATGATATATTCTCTAATGTTGCCCTTCCCCCTATACTTCATTGAAATTAGACTAGCCAAGAGTGTACCAATTCCTGCCTTTTCATTCTTGGCAAATCTCTTTTCAATTTCAGCTAAAAATTCCTTGGTAGTGGCTATATCACTGGACATAGTGCCCCTAAAAGCCTCAGGTATGGCCCTCTTCATGATCATCATCGAGATTCGGTTATATCTCTCCCACCTTTCCTTTTCTCTCTTTTGATCGCGAGTACCAGTGTCTGTAAGGATAGGAGAATCTTTCCTAATCGCTAGATCAAGGTCCATTACCCCTAAGACTATCAGTAGGTTTTCCTTCCAAGACTTAAAGTTGGATCCACTCAACATAAGAATGGAGTTTAAGGTGGTCATAATGTTTGCAGAAGACATTTATGAAAAATAAATGCAGATAAATAGGAAATTAGCTCCTTTAAAACATATTGTGTCTGATTAATTTAATGATCCCATCACATGTCTTAGTTAACTCCATCAAGGGTCTTATCTTTGGACAAGAGGTTGACTTGTAATTAAAGACATGGTGTGGTATGTAACAACTATCAGTTCAAATCCAAGTCAATCATGAACCTTCCTTTGGGCCGATTCGATGACTACCCAGAAAACCTAATAACCAACACACCATTACTCCCATGCAAATGAGTGAAAGTACAATGAGTATGCACTTTCCTTTAGGCCAGTGCACACTCACCTACTAACACTCATTCATCCATTTATTATTTATGGATAATCGCAGTATTCACAGGAGAGCTCACTTTGATGAGATGCTGCTTCAACTAGGTTACCCTAGAATAATGTACCTTATTAATCAGACTAAGATTAATAATACTAAGTAGAGAGTGGGTTGGCTTTGATACCACTTGTTAGCGTTAATTCCTTAAACCCTTAGGGGCTTAACTAAAATTGACACACCTCTGACTTAGGATGGACCTATACAACATCTTGTCTCAATTGGACCTTATACTAACTGGGTACCAGTGCTAGTAAACCAATACTGGTATCCATGACATATAGTTATAGGTTTTGTATCCAATGGGTACCGGTACCTATAAGTTACTGTTTAGAACCCATATCCAGATGAGTACTCGTCCAGTACTCACTATGTACCGGTACTTAGTGAGTATTGGTATCCCTCCAAGAAACAACTGGTATCAACGAGTACCGGTACTCATCACTTGTTGAGTACTGGTAACCTTGCTGTAGCTAATGTTCACGGGCATTTCGTGCGGATTTAAAGCGTATTATGTTGTAGTATAACCGACAAAACGTTCGAACAAATACAAAGTTTTTATTACTCGAAGACCGGAGTATCCGAGGTCGAACACAGGGAGCAAATGGAACTTACCACTAAATCAAAATGTAATTGAACACTCTAGTTTACTCAAAATATCAATTCAGGTATGAATGTATGCGATTAAAAGGAGTTAGGGCAAAAAATATGAACTTGGACGTCTGATCTTGTGATCAGACGTCTTAAAAGCATTTCTCCTTTTCTTCTTGATTATTCTTCTTCTTCTTCTGCTGCAGTCTTTGCTCTTTCTTTTCTTCTTCTGATCTCTGCAAAGTTCTTCACTTGGCTTCTCTGTGCCTTCGCTTCTGGCTTGCTCTTTTCCTCCTTCGCCTGCGAAGACTTCTTTCTTTCTTCTTCTTCTGTCTTGCTTCTCCTTTCTTCGTTGCCTTCTTCTTCTTCTTTGTCTTGCTTCTCCTTTCTTCTGCAACGGCCACGTCCTTCTCCTGCAATCAGCCTGCCTGCACAGGGGAACAAAACCTAACCCTTCTCCCTCTACCCGCGCATCTCTCTCTCTCAAGCAATTCACTCTAACCGCTCTACCAGAGCCACAGTCTCAATCGGGTCGGATCGTACCCGGGACCAGGCGCACCTGCAGGTGTGTGATGCGCGAGGAGTGCGTAGGTCTAGGTCGGGTCGGATCCGCCAGGTCCGCGTGGTCAGGCCGCGGACGAGGCGGGTGGGGTCAGTGAGGGACCTCACCCCTGTGCTTTCGAGGCAGTAAACGTATATCACAAAAAAGCTTTATACCATACCTGTGCCTTGAGATTCCACGATGTGGGACTAAACGTTCCGCCCTTCCTTTGCGTGCGCCCGCAGACTCTCGTGTGCAATTGCCCACGCTGAAGGCCCTGCTGCTGATCCTTGCTGAACTCAGTCACCTCGCAACACTTGCGAGAGTCTGCTGCACCTGCCGCCTGGGAAGCCTGACGCCTGCTGCTGCTCCAAGCTTCCTGCTGCTTCGACTGTTAATGGCGGCCGGAGCGTTCACCTGAGCTTCCACAGAACGGCCTATTGGCCCAATTAGAATAGCTGAAAACCTTCGCCGTAGCACGGCGAAGGCGGTGGGTGATGCTGCAGGTTGCCGGTCGGCCTAGGCGTGCCCGCCTAGGTTAACCTGTGGCCGGAGATGGTGGGTTGTTCGGGGGGTGGTTATGGAGGTCTGGAGTGGCAGTTGTGGGGTGGAGCGAGTTCCTGGTGGTGAGGCGGAGCTCACGAGGTGGTTGGCGAGCCGTGTGGAGTGGCGGAGTGGTGTGGGCGGCTCGCCGGAGTTCGGTCGGTGATGTGGAAGATGAGGGTGGTCAGCGTCGGTCGAGGGGTAATCAGATGAGATAACAGGGGGAAAAGAGAGAGGATAGGATGGAGAGGAGTTCTAACCTAATTGTAAGGACGAAAGGGGACAGAAGGCGGACAGCAGTACTTGCTGTCGCCGGAGAAGATGACGCCCAGTGGGGGAGAACGGCGGCGACGACGGGGCTGAGGCGGCGTGCGCTGGTACTGCGCGACGCGGAGGGAGGTCAGGAAGCTAACTCTGCCACTGGTTTTGTGGCAGAGCGAAGAGGGAGGGGAGGGGGGCTCGCCGGAGCTAGCTGGGGCATTTGGCCGAGCAGGAGGAGAGGAATTGAAGGGGGAAACTCGGCCAAATCAAGCTCAGCCTCTTCGGCCGGAGTTGTGGGTTCTTATATAGGCGTTGGACTTGGTGTGCAGGGCGTGAAGGGCACGTAATTGCCTGAGGTTGGTCGCCGGAGATGGAAAGGAGTTAGGATACCCAAATCTCTCGTGCGTTCGCACGAGAGATTGGGTTCACACCCGGGATCGATATCGGTCTTAAATGGAAGGCAATTCTTCAGAGAATTCTCCTTCCATTTCTGGGAGGGAATCTCTGAGGGATTAGAGAGCAATCCCTCTCCGAACCTCGCCGGAGCTCGGTTCTGCCCTAGCAATGGCGGCAGGACCGGTTTGCAAAGGAGGCGAAGAACCTAGGGGGTTCTCTGCAACGGTATTCAAAAGATAGGGACCAATTTGTGATTTGGGTGTACTAAATTGCAAAGTAGGTCAAGATGACCTCTCCTTAGGTCCAAATTTTGGTATAAACCTAATTTGGACCTAAGGAAACCAATGGAGAAGTTAGATTTCAGGTTTGACCTCGTTTGACTGGATATTTTGCGTAAAAACCCAAATTAGGTTAATTGAAGAGCTAGGACCCTAATCTAGGTCAAACTAGGTTCCAAAGGCCAAATTAAGTGTTCTAAACCCTAGAGTATGGTTTTCCATGATTTGTAGAGGGTTTACTTGCTTTTTGTTCTGACCGGAACCTTGTTAATTTAAGCGGGTCTGTTTTAGGGTTACCAAGTGTCTTTTAGTTCTTAGATTACACATGAACCCATTTCTGATTGACTCAACCCACTTTTTATCTCATTTACACCATTTGACCTATGTTTTGCCTCTGAGAAATCCCGTTTATCTACTGCAATGGTAAAATTGCAGTTTTAACCTTTATTTCATGTTTTCTTCTCAGAGCACTTGTTTCTTCAGTTAGGCCTTCTTCTAGGTTATGTAGGAGCTTTTATCTTCTTTATTGGGTCAAAATGAGCTAGTTATGGCTCATGATGAGGCTCTCATCATACCCCCATGCCTAGCTTTTGCTAGTCCCTTAGCAAAATTTCAAAGTTTTAACTTCCGTTCTAGACCCCGAATGTTGTCAACAATGATAAGTGCTTCTCCTTTTCTTTTGTGATTAGGTGGGAATGCCGACAATAGGCCTAGAGGTACTCAAGTACCAACCAAAATCCGGACCTGTTCCGCTTTAGCCTCAGTCTTCTGCAAAGGTTTCTACGGCCCACAGAACCTAACCTAGGGTTTGTTGGACTCCGCGGTTAAAGCACCCGTGCTTGAGATATTCTTAGCCTAAGTTCAGTTTGCAGTGCGTTTTCTGTAAGAGAGAGATAGAAGATTTATTTCTTTGGAGAGCTTTTCTCTCTCTTTTCTTTTTTATTTCTAGCTTCGGATTAGCTTCTCAACACGGTCTGTATCGGATTCCTCGTCCCCATCATCAATCCTCAAAGGTCCCTGGCTTTCGAGATTTCGAGATAATCCCGCCCATGGCAACCCCCGGAACCCTGGCTTTCGAGATTTCGAGATAATCCCGCCCATGGCGACCCGTGGCTGAATTCAGACCCTGGCGATTGACATTTCGTGATAATGCCACCCATGGTGTCTGAACCAACAGAGTGCTTACATGCCTCCAGTAGGATATTTAAATATCCTAAGAGACAAGCACCGAGGAGATGATATGTTGTTACGCATCTTCGAGGGGAATTTCCCGCCTCTCCGCGCTGGGAACTCGTCCAAATCAACTTGTGTTGATTGGCCGCTCCTAATCTAGGTGACTTTTTCAGAATATTAAACGCTCTTGCGTGTTTTGGATGTTTTATGCGCACTGAACCAGACTGTGTGTGAATTTGGGGTGCTTAGGTTACCGAATCCCGCAAATCGGAGGTCAGTTAACGAGGCTGAATACTTCCTAAGCCTTAGACCTAATACTCAAGCTTCGCATTTTCCTCAACCTCTTGAGGATTATCCAGATTTTAACGGATACGTGAATTTTTAAGCTAAAGATACTAGCCCAAAAGGCCTAAGACCAGCATTCCCGCTAATCTCTTGTTATATCTCCGTAGCACTTTTCTTTTCTTTTTCTTGACTCGGTCTAGAACTTCAGTTAACCCCTTAATCTTTTACTAATGACTTTTTCTTTTTCTTTTCCTTTTGTGCTCCTTTCTTCATTTTTGCTCTTTTTCTCCTCCTTATGATTATATGGCTCACAACATTTCCTCCCTCCCCATTTTTTTTTGTTCTTTTTCGTAATTTTTCAATTTTTTTTTTTTTTTGACATATGCGAATTTTTTGTGAGAATCCTTCTGATTTTTTTCTTGGTTTTGTATGTATGCACTTTATCACCCCCCCCATGCCTAAGTTTTGCAATGTCCTCATTGTAAACAGAGGGTGGGAATTAGTGTTGAGGTCAGGGGCTTAGAACAGGATATATCGGGTGGGTGAATGGGTCGGGAATGAGTGATGCGAATGATTTTAAGCTCTGATACGTGTACCAGAGGTGGGATCAACTGTCTAAGGCTGAACTCAAGGTGCAATAGACGTGGAGTACAGACGGCTAATCAGACGGGTCTCTATTTTTGAGATGACGGGTTGCCTCCCGTTAAGCGCTAAATTTAATGCCTTCAGCCGAGCGAAAAATGGGGTGGAGAGGGAGTGGTCAAATCAATGGAGTTTTGGAAAACAAGCACCTTGATTAAGAGCCTGGTTGGTCCAACCAGGTACTTGTTCAGATCAGTGGGCTGATGATGCAGCCCAAACCCAATAAGTCTGGTGGGTTGATAGATGTAGATTAGCAGATGTGGGACCCACCAAATGCAGTGATGTTCTGATAGATATGGAAGTGAAAACTCGAGTTGGGGCTCAGTCGAATCAGCCTGGTGGGGGTAGGGTTCCGAAAAATAATCAATGTAAGATGTGGAATCCCTACAGGGACGGTCAAAGGATGGAGGCTCCTGATTTGTGGTCTGATCAGTGTCCGATACCCGGTATAGATACGGAGTTGAATCATCTACAATCGGCTCATTGAGAGGTGAATCAGAATAGAAATTGAGTCCGGTTGCGGGTCGAGGTGGGGAACGGGTTTTGATTGGTGCTGTATATGTGGAGCAGGTGGCTTCAAAGAAGATTGACATGTTATAATCAGGAGGCAGATTTTCTCCGATGTTGTGGTCAGATTCAAGATCGTCGGAGAGTTTGCGAAAATCAAAGTTTGAATGAGATTCTAGATCATGAGTTCCACCATAGAATAAATCATATGTTGTATATTCAGCAGCCTGACTGGGATCTAGCCTAAATGTTAATTCTGAGCTTACAAAGGTGTCCCTATCTGGTAGAGGCTCAGGTTCAAGGTTAGTAGGGCAGAGCCAATCGAAACCCCGCTCATCCAACTCCTCGGTTTCTGTATCGTAGATTGGCATGACTTCCGAAAACTCGATTAGTTCTTCTGAGGAGGTTGACGAGGGATATTCATCAAATCGAGGCCCAGAATCATATTCTTCATTAAGAGATTGATTTTCTTCATATGGGGCCTTGAAATCTTCAATATAGGTTTCAGATCTAGGTTCTAGGCTTAGGATGTGGGTGGAATTACTAGAATCTAGGTCTGAATAACCTTCGCGGGCCACCTTATCAAAATAAGGGACGGAATTTATACCCGCGAGAGGTTCAGTTCTACTCTCATACTTGCAGGAGTCTTGGGATTCTAAAATGGGTTCATCATGGTCTTTTCCTGCATTTGGAGCTTCCCAACCTTCTTCAATATTAGGTGCATTATACTCCATCTGGGTTGGGAATCCACAACCATTTTGTGCCTCAAACCCGAGATCAGATTTATCCTCGATGTTGTCCCAAGATAGTTCATCCTCTGTTGGCAGTATGTACGGGTATTTCTGATCAATCACTTGTTTTATTAATCTCATTATCTCTTCCCGTTTTTCAAGACTATCTTGGTGTTGCTTCCAAAGTCGAGGATTTGTCATACATTGAAGGTATTCACTATTATGCAATTTTTCTATCTCAATGTATGCAGTAATGAGCAAGTCACGGGTTGATCCTTTGTTGGCTTCTGCTAATAGTACTTGGGCACAAGTTATGACAAAGGTTGTGGTTGTTGGGACATCAACCTGAATGTTTCCTACTGTTGTTGAGGTTTCTTCATTTTCATAAAATCTCATGGCATCTTCAATCATTTTATCTCTCATGGATCTCCGGTATTCAGGTTTCTCGACTGGTAGTCCTAGGTGGTTCGGCTGCATATTTGGATCAGGTGGTGGAATCACGATCAGAGTTTGACTCAAGATGTGTTATGAAGCGATCAGATCTGAATAACGAGTCCCACTGAAAATGAGTGTGTGTGCTCTATAGAGAAAAGATGCAGGACTGGAGATGTTCTTGACCCAATCAAGACACCCAAAAGATGTTTGGATGACTATGGAGGTTTGGGGCGGATGGACCCCTGGATTCGAAGATCGTCCACCTGCGAATTACCTGGGCAGCCAGAGAGGGAGAGTCCTGCAAAGACCCCTACACGGTAGAGCGTCCCTACGGGTTACAGGGTTTCCCCCACCCGACCTCTCTTGTCACTGAGATTCCAGGTAAACCAGAATGGGGACCTTGACCTCTTAAGTCTATCACTTTTTATTTCAAAGGTGCTTTTAGGGTTCTCACTTGAACTTTAGATGTTTTTGGTATTGTGACCTAATTTAGAGGTTGGTTGACCCAAGGGGTCAACTTCACCTGACCTGTCCTATAGATGGCAGAATGATTCTAAGCTCGGAGCCTAGAGATCACCCTGATTTGACTCCCAGGTTATTAGGTCAAAAGAAAATTTTAAGATTCAAGTGATTTTAGGGCTCAATTTTAGGGTTTGTCTTATTTAACTTTCTTCAATCAAGGGCTTGGGTAGCACACTGATGCGGGAGGGTTTATTTCCTTTTACACAGGCATGTGTGACTAGCGCTTCAAGACCCTAATGTGGAAACCCTAATTTGGTTCTATTTCCAATCCTCTTTTTCTTTTTCAAAAGTTCTCTTTGGACTTATAAACAAGAAGTGTGTGGTCCGCCGAGATTAAGCGTTTATTTTCAATTAGGCACAAGAATTTGTGGGATGGGAAAAAAAATCACTCCAACTTCAAGAATATTTGCAGAAATTTTCGCAAAATCAAGAAATGTTTTGCCTTAGAGATGGTGATTACTATATAAAGAAGGCAATTGATTCCTAACTTGATTTTCTTCCTTTTGTCTTTCAAAGATTAGGGGATGATTAAGGAAGAAAAGAAATTACTTGCCCTGGAGTGGTTGACTTGCGGGAGAGATTTTCTCATGAAGTACTTGCCCTGGAGTGGTTGACTTGCGGGAGAGATTTTCTCATGAAGTACCTGCAAGATCACATCAAAGAAAAGTAGGGCAAGTTAGTGTTCAATATGATAAAAAAAAATGTAGAGACAAGTGGTAAATTGTGCAGAGCTCCCCGGCAACGGCGCCAAAATGTTCACGGGCGTTTCGTGCGGATTTAAAGCGTATTATGTTGTAGTATAACCGACAAAACGTTCGAACAAATACAAAGTTTTTATTACTCGAAGACCGGAGTATCCGAGGTCGAACACAGGGAGCAAATGGAACTTACCACTAAATCAAAATGTAATTGAACACTCTAGTTTACTCAAAATATCAATTCAGGTATGAATGTATGCGATTAAAAGGAGTTAGGGCAAAAAATATGAACTTGGACGTCTGATCTTGTGATCAGACGTCTTAAAAGCATTTCTCCTTTTCTTCTTGATTATTCTTCTTCTTCTTCTGCTGCAGTCTTTGCTCTTTCTTTTCTTCTTCTGATCTCTGCAAAGTTCTTCACTTGGCTTCTCTGTGCCTTCGCTTCTGGCTTGCTCTTTTCCTCCTTCGCCTGCGAAGACTTCTTTCTTTCTTCTTCTTCTGTCTTGCTTCTCCTTTCTTCGTTGCCTTCTTCTTCTTCTTTGTCTTGCTTCTCCTTTCTTCTGCAACGGCCACGTCCTTCTCCTGCAATCAGCCTGCCTGCACAGGGGAACAAAACCTAACCCTTCTCCCTCTACCCGCGCGTCTCTCTCTCTCAAGCAATTCACTCTAACCGCTCTACCAGAGCCACAGTCTCAATCGGGTCGGATCGTACCCGGGACCAGGCGCACCTGCAGGTGTGTGATGCGCGAGGAGTGCGTAGGTCTAGGTCGGGTCGGATCCGCCAGGTCCGCGTGGTCAGGCCGCGGACGAGGCGGGTGGGGTCAGTGAGGGACCTCACCCCTGTGCTTTCGAGGCAGTAAACGTATATCACAAAAAAGCTTTATACCATACCTGTGCCTTGAGATTCCACGATGTGGGACTAAACGTTCCGCCCTTCCTTTGCGTGCGCCCGCAGACTCTCGTGTGCAATTGCCCACGCTGAAGGCCCTGCTGCTGATCCTTGCTGAACTCAGTCACCTCGCAACACTTGCGAGAGTCTGCTGCACCTGCCGCCTGGGAAGCCTGACGCCTGCTGCTGCTCCAAGCTTCCTGCTGCTTCGACTGTTAATGGCGGCCGGAGCGTTCACCTGAGCTTCCACAGAACGGCCTATTGGCCCAATTAGAATAGCTGAAAACCTTCGCCGTAGCACGGCGAAGGCGGTGGGTGATGCTGCAGGTTGCCGGTCGGCCTAGGCGTGCCCGCCTAGGTTAACCTGTGGCCGGAGATGGTGGGTTGTTCGGGGGGTGGTTATGGAGGTCTGGAGTGGCAGTTGTGGGGTGGAGCGAGTTCCTGGTGGTGAGGCGGAGCTCACGAGGTGGTTGGCGAGCCGTGTGGAGTGGCGGAGTGGTGTGGGCGGCTCGCCGGAGTTCGGTCGGTGATGTGGAAGATGAGGGTGGTCAGCGTCGGTCGAGGGGTAATCAGATGAGATAACAGGGGGAAAAGAGAGAGGATAGGATGGAGAGGAGTTCTAACCTAATTGTAAGGACGAAAGGGGACAGAAGGCGGACAGCAGTACTTGCTGTCGCCGGAGAAGATGACGCCCAGTGGGGGAGAACGGCGGCGACAACGGGGCTGAGGCGGCGTGCGCTGGTACTGCGCGACGCGGAGGGAGGTCAGGAAGCTAACTCTGCCACTGGTTTTGTGGCAGAGCGAAGAGGGAGGGGAGGGGGGCTCGCCGGAGCTAGCTGGGGCATTTGGCCGAGCAGGAGGAGAGGAATTGAAGGGGGAAACTCGGCCAAATCAAGCTCAGCCTCTTCGGCCGGAGTTGTGGGTTCTGATATAGGCGTTGGACTTGGTGTGCAGGGCGTGAAGGGCACGTAATTGCCTGAGGTTGGTCGCCGGAGATGGAAAGGAGTTAGGATACCCAAATCTCTCGTGCGTTCGCACGAGAGATTGGGTTCACACCAGGGATCGATATCGGTCTTAAATGGAAGGCAATTCTTCAGAGAATTCTCCTTCCATTTCTGGGAGGGAATCTCTGAGGGATTAGAGAGCAATCCCTCTCCGAACCTCGCCGGAGCTCGGTTCTGCCCTAGCAATGGCGGCAGGACCGGTTTGCAAAGGAGGCGAAGAACCTAGGGGGTTCTCTGCAACGGTATTCAAAAGATAGGGACCAATTTGTGATTTGGGTGTACTAAATTGCAAAGTAGGTCAAGATGACCTCTCCTTAGGTCCAAATTTTGGTATAAACCTAATTTGGACCTAAGGAAACCAATGGAGAAGTTAGATTTCAGGTTTGACCTCGTTTGACTGGATATTTTGCGTAAAAACCCAAATTAGGTTAATTGAAGAGCTAGGACCCTAATCTAGGTCAAACTAGGTTCCAAAGGCCAAATTAAGTGTTCTAAACCCTAGAGTATGGTTTTCCATGATTTGTAGAGGGTTTACTTGCTTTTTGTTCTGACCGGAACCTTGTTAATTTAAGCGGGTCTGTTTTAGGGTTACCAAGTGTCTTTTAGTTCTTAGATTACACATGAACCCATTTCTGATTGACTCAACCCACTTTTTATCTCATTTACACCATTTGACCTATGTTTTGCCTCTGAGAAATCCCGTTTATCTACTGCAATGGTAAAATTGCAGTTTTAACCTTTATTTCATGTTTTCTTCTCAGAGCACTTGTTTCTTCAGTTAGGCCTTCTTCTAGGTTATGTAGGAGCTTTTATCTTCTTTATTGGGTCAAAATGAGCTAGTTATGGCTCATGATGAGGCTCTCATCAGCTAACAAGTACTAGTACTGGTGACTAGTATTGGTACTTGTAAGATACAGGTCCTGATGACCTGTAGTCCAGAACCTGACCTGGGACACATGTGTATCAGTACTCATGATGAGTAGCGATACATGTGAGTCTCAATTATGAACTTAGGACTCCTGGAGTCAATCTGGAGCTAGCAGTATTGGTACTTGATGAGAGCCTCATCATGAGTCCTAACTAGCTCATTTTGACCTAAGAAAGAGAAAAAGAGCTCCTACATAACCTGGAGAAGGACCTAATTCAAGGAATTAATGTTATGAGAAGAAAACATGAAATAAACGGTAAAACTGTAATTTTACCATTGTAGTGCATAAACAAGATTTCTCATAGGCAAAACATAGATCAAATGGTTTGAATAAGATAAAAAGTGGGTTGGTTCAGTCAGAAATAGGTTATTGTGAGATCTGAGAATTAAATGACATCTTGTAACCCTAAAACAAACCTGCTTAATTCCACAAGGTTATAGTCAGGATAAAAATCAACTAAACCCTCTAAAATTAATGGAAAAATATCCCATAGGGTTTAGAACCTTCAAATTGAACTTTAGAACCTATTTTGACCTAAATAGGGGTCCTAGCTAATTATCTAACATAATTTGGGTTTTTATGTAAAATATCTAGTCAAATATGGTCAAACCTAAAATCCAACTTCACCATTGGATTCCTTAAGTCCCAATTAGGTTTGTACCAAAATTTGAACCTAAGGGGAGGTCATCTTAACCTACTTTGCAAAATAGTCCACCCAATTACATTTTGATCCCTATCTTTTGAAAACCATTACACAGATCCCCCTAACTTCCTCACCACTCTTACAATTAGGTCCCTCCACCATTACAGCGGAGGAATCCTACTCCAACAAGGAATGGAGGGGGAGCACTCCCTGATTCCTCAGAGATCTCCTCCTAAATTTAGAAGGGAGATTCTTTGAGGAATTCCCTTCCATCTGAGCATGGTACCAATCTCTGATTCGCACCCAAATCTCTCGTGCAAATGCACGAGAGATTTGGGTCTCCAATGGTTTCCATCTCCGGTGAGGTCTCTTGTGCTTGGAAGCTTGTCTTCCAAGCATAAGAGTCCCTGCCAATGACTATAAAAGCACCACCACCTCCGGCCGCATCTCTTCAGCTTGACTTGGCCGGAGATGCACCCCAATTTCATACCTTCTCCTCTGGCCAAGGGTCCAATGAGCTCCGGCGAGCCCTCCTCATCTTTCTCATCGCTCTACCACAATACCACTGGCAGAGCTGTCTTCACCACCTTCCTCCGCGTCGTACAATACCTGCGCATGCATCTCCAGCCCCTTCGTCGTCGTCGCTCTCCCTCCTTTGGACATCTTCTTCTCCGGCGGCGGTAGGTATGGCCAGTCACCTCCTCTCCACATTTGTCCACCTAGCTAGGTTAGAATTACTCCTCTCTCTCCCCTCTTCATTTCCCCTCTCTTAATTTCTACTATCATGCACCGCCAACCGCAGACCACCTCCACCTTCTCCATCTCTGATCGACCACCGGTGAGGCGCATCCACCACTCCGCACCTCCACATGCCTCGCCAGACCCCTCATCAGCTCTGCCATCACCCACTAATCATCATCTGCTCATCCACTAACCGCCGTCACCTCCCTAAACGCCCCTCGATATAACCCATAAGCATGGCCACAGAGCGACCTAGACACGCACACCTAGGCCACCCCGCAGCCAGCCAACCACTGCCTCACCTTCGCCTTGACACGATGATGCTTCCCATGTGTTTTAATGGGGCTGCAAGGCCGTATTTGTGTATCTCAGATCTGAGCACCTGCCGCCATTGAAGCACGAAGCAAGAAGGTCTCTAGCAACGCTCCAAGCCACATCCACCTAGGTGCTGCGCTCCAGGTGACGTGCGGAGGTCTCACGCATGCATCCAGCCAGAGAGTAGGCTTAGCGAGCGACCAAAGCTGTGGCAATTGAAGAAGTCATCCTGTGCGGGCACGCGAAGAAGTGGGTGGGACTTTTAGTCCCACCTCGTAAACTCAGGAGTAAGGCATGTTGTTTAAATTGTTTTTATGATCTTAGCTTACCACCTCCAGTACATGGGGTGAGGTCCCTCGCCCACGTATGCCCTCGCCTCGTCCATGACACACACCCACGCGGACCTGGCATCTGACCCGATTATCCCTCACACTCCTCACGCACCACACCCACGCTGGTGCACCTGGACACGAGCACGCGAAACCCAACCCGATTACCCAGCTCTGGAAGAGCGAACCTAAGAGTGAAATAGAGAGAGAGAGAGATGTGGGGGAGGGCTAGGGTAGGTTTTGCTTCATTGTGTGCAGGAAAGAAGGAGCTAAAAAGAAGAGACAAGGAAGGAAGAAGCGCTAAGGCAGAAGCTGTGGTTGCAGAAGAAGCAAAGGAAGAAGAAGGAAGGAAGAAGGGAAGCTGAGGCAGAAGCAAGGCGTAGAAGAAGAGAAGGCAGCAATGAAGGAAAAGGAAGAAGAAGGAAGGCAGAAGCCAAGGGAAGGAGAAGCACTATAACCACAAAGAGAGAAGGCAGAAGAAGAAGCCAAGAAGGAAAAGAAGAAGGTGCAGCCGCAAGCAAAGCAAGGAACGAAAAGGAAGAAGAAGGAAAACAAGGCAGAAGCCAAGGAAGAAGACCGCAGAGGAAGAAGGAGAAAGGCACTGTGCAAGAGAAGAAAGAGAAGGAAGAAAGGTAGTGAGAGACAAGGCTAAGACAAAGGAATAGAAGAAGAAAGAAGAAAAGCAGAAGACAGAGGAAAAGAAGAGAAGCAGAAAGAGAAGAAAGAGAGCCAGAGAAGGGAAAGACAAAAGCATATCTTTTTAAGATGTCTGATTCTAGAATCAAATATCCAATTCTTCTATTTTTGCTACATTTCAATTCATAAACTCATACATTTTCTTCTACGTTAGGTTTTAAGTAACTTTACGTGTTCAAATTACATTATTGAGATTAGTGAATAGATTCCATTTGCTCCCTGTGTTCGACTTTGGATACTTAGGTTTTCGAGTAATAAAAATTCTTATTTGTTTTCAACGCTTGATCGACTGTACTACAACGAGACTTACTTAAAAACCTGATAAAGCATTGTAACATTTTGGCACCGTTGCCGGGGAGCAATGCGCAATTTATCACTAATCTCTTCATTATTTGTGAGTATATTTGAACACTAACTTGCCCTATTTGTTTCGCTATGATTTTGCAGGTATTTCACGAGGAAATCTCCCACGCAAATCAACCACTCCACGGCAAGTAATCTCTTTTCTTCCCTAATCCACCTCCTAATCCTGGGAAGACAAAAGGAAGTAATTAAATTAGGAATCGCTTGCCTTCTTTTCATAGTAATTACCATCTTTAAGGTAAATGTTTCCTGATTTTGCAAAATTTTTCAAATCTTATTGAAGTAGAAGCGATTTTTAGAGCCAACCCCACAAATTCTTGTGCCTAGTAGAAATCACGCTTAATCTCCGTGGACAACACACTTCCTGTTTTGAAGTTCAAAGAGAACTTTTTGTGAAAAGAAAAGAGGATTGGAAATAGAACCAAATCAGGGTTTCTACAATAGGGTTTTTGAAGTACTAGTCACACATGCTTGTTTAAAAGGAAATAACCCAACCCGCATCAATGTGCTACCCAAGCCCTTGATTGAAGAGATCTAAACAAGACAAACCCTAAAAAAATTGAGCTCTAAAATCACTTGAATCTTAAAAACCTTGGACCTAATAATATGTGAGTCAAATCAGGGTGATTTCTAGGTCTTGACCTAGAATCATTCTGTCAGCTTTAGGGTAGGTCAGGTGAAGCTGACCCCTTGGGTCAACCAACCTCCAAATTAAGTCACAATATCAAAACATCTAAAGTTCAAGTGAAAACCCTAAAATCACCTTTGATCTTAAAAGTGGTAGACTTAAGAGGTCAAGGTCCCCATTTTGGTCTACCTGGAATCTCAGTGACAAGAGAGGTCGGGTGGGGAAACCCTGTAACCCGTGGGGATGCTCTACCGTGTAGGGGTCTTTGTGGGGCTCTCCCTCTCTAGCTGCCCAGGTAATTCTCAAGTGGATGACTTTCTGATCTAGGGGTATCATCTTCCATGAACCTCCATAGTCATCTAACATTTTTTTGGGTACCTCGATTGGGTCAAAAACACCTCCAGTCCCTCATCTCTTCTCTTTAGAGCACACATGCAAATTTCAGTGGGACTCTGTATTCAGATTTAATCGCTTCACACCTTGATTCTACATCTTGATCTGAACTCTGATTCTACATCTTGATTCCACCATTTAATCCAAATATTCAACCAAACCACTTAGGATTACCACTCTGAATCTCGGAGATCCATGAAAGATAGGATAATTGAGGATGCCCTGAAATTCTATGAAAATGAAGAAAAAACCTCAACACCTGTAGAAAACATTCAGGTTGATGTCCCAACAACCACAACCTTCATCATAACCTGTGCCCAAGTGCTATTGGCAGAAGCCACAAGAGGATCAACCCGAGACATGCTCATAATAGGATACATTGAGATAGAAAAGTTACACAATTTTGAATACCTTCAATGTTTGACAAATCCTGTATTATGGGAACAACACCAAGATGATCTTGAAAAATGGGAAGAGATAATAAGATTGTTGAAACAAATTATCAAGCAGAAATACCCGTACGTACCCCAAACAGAGGACGAATCATCTTGGAGTAATATTAAGGATCAATCCGATTTCCTAGATCTCGGGTGATGTAAACATGTTTACATTACATAAGATGTTTATTTATGCATGTTCTTAAGCATAAGATTGCATTGCAAACTATAAATATTGCATAGCATGCATCATCTTGCATTTCGATTAGTTTGAATAAAATTGAGGTTAATTGTCTCCTTTTATGTTCAGGGACAGGGAAAAATTTTTATCGGGGCCTCGGATCGAAGAACCAATCGTACAGATGTGATCAGAGCGACGATTGGAGTCCAACGACTTTAAGATCGCCCTAATCAGACACCTGTAGCATCAGATAGAGACCGAGGAACCCTAGAAGATCAAGGGCCAAGACGGTGTGAAACCGCACTTCAAATGACAAATCCGACCACACTGATGGTTTCAGATCGACGATCGCAGCCTAACAACATGAAAATCGACTCAATTCCACAACCATGGCACCATCTACATCATCCAGAAGATGGACTAAGATGGCTCCATGTGGCGCCATCTCAGTTGCCCAACTGGCCACTGCACCCGCTGCACCCTCTCTTCTTCATTGCTTCTCCGTCATTGGATGCGCGCACCTAAATCGTAAGCACGATACAAATGCGCTGATAGTGCGTTGGTCGAACGCGCTCGCGAGAAGGCAGGGTGCTCCTTCGATTCCTCGCGAACGACTGCTGAGGCGCGAGTGAGCAGGCATGAGGAGCGCTCAATCATGATCGAGCGGCTATGCACGCTCGATAGATCTCACGTGCAATTAGACGCGCGACGAAGATGCTAGATCGCACGCGAGGGTTGAGCGCAGAGGAGGCGGGTGAGGGCGCGTCTCAGCCGTTCGATCTCACGATCAAACGGTCGAGATTTGATGAACGTGGAAAGGCGTCGAGCGTGCAGAAGATGGGCGGGCGACTCACGTTGCCCATAATGGGGCTTTAGCAATGGTTTTATCCATCACTAAAGATCCCTGATTTAATGTTTTGAGATTAAAAAGACCAAATTGCCCTCATTCCTTGCAACTATAAAAGGAGACCTCCTCCATACGAAATTTTCATCCCTTCCTTCTCTTCTCTCCCTCTCCAAAGATCAAGAGAAGCTTGTCCCACACCTGGGATGCTTCTCGCGAGATAAAGTCAATTTTTTGTCCCCCTTTCGGAAGCAGATCCCCGGACGATGACGACGTGCTGCCTCGTTCCCGTTCTTCCCACTTTATCTTTGTTACGACCCGATTCCCGAATCCCTATGAGATACGAGAATCGGACCGACTCGACTGATCCCAAGACCCAGTCGTCCAACGAAAAAGTAACCAAAAGAGCAGTAAAATAAACCACATTCACCATGTATATAACTAGCAGTAACAAAATACAACAGTAAAGGAAAGAACTACTATAGTATACACCACCACAACAGTAAATAAATAAATATGTACATAAACATGATGCTTACAATAAAAGAGTACAGTGGGTACTACACAAGTAAAAACTACTTGGCTCTACTAGGCCCAGCACCCTCTGCAGCCGCTGGCTCTGGCTGCTCAACACCTGGTCCTGAAAAGGTAACAAAGGTGACACGTCAGCGAAACGCTGAGTAGAGTGGCAACCAGAAGCTAAGAAAAATAGTAAGGTGGACAGTAGCTGTTATATTTTTAATCTCTTTCTTTATTTTTCTATTTACTCAATTATTGAATTATTCCTCAGATCTTTCTCTTGATCTTGAATGCTCCTCGTGGGAATGATCTTGATTGTAGTCTTTTATGAAAAGTAGAAGTAACACGTGGTGGTCTCCTGGCCGGGAGAGTCCCCCGTGGTGGTCCTACCCTCAATCAACCACCCCAAGGTCACTGACAGATGTAACGGTGACTACGGCACGCGCGATAAATGCACGGGTAGCTACCCTGCACTGGCACGCGGTCAGTCGTTTCCATTAACGGGTGCGCCCCAAAGCATAGCACGGAACCAGTATAGGGCAGAGCCCTCTCAGAAACAGGGGTCCAACCCCTCCACAGTAACCAAACAGGGGTCTTGCCCCTCCACAGTCCGCGCACCCTCGCCTGACTACCCTAGTTTGCCCAGTGGGCCTAACAAGTCGGTGTAGGAGGGCTAGCAGAACCCCGGGGCCCGTGGGGTAGCTAGTGCTCTCCCTACACTAGTAGCTCTCCTCGGTACTGTGTACACGAGGGCCAAAAGTCGGTACAAAGTGGCCAGACCTAACCCCGGGTCCCTGGGACAGCTAGCTCCTCTCTGCACTAAACAGCGGGGACAGTCGCTCTCCTTGGTACTCCGTACTCAGGGACCAGCTCACTTCCCCAATTCTATTCCATTCACTTCTCAGGAGTTCTACTCCTAATTCCCCGTAGGGTTCATGCTCTTTTAACTCAGCCAATTAGGTTTCATCATTTCAGCTTTATATTCATATAGCCCATGTTCTCAATAGTAATTATCCATTCATAAACAGGCAGTTGTTAACCAATTACAAGCAGTTATCATTTCCTTTCTACTTTTCCAAGACTGTAATATATATATTCAATCTAGTTTTCCAATCCTAGGATTCATGCCATATCCTAGGGTCTATCATTCAATCTAGTTTTTCAGTCTTAGGATTCATGCTATACCCTAGGATCTATCGTTCAATCTAGTTTTTCAGTCCTAGGATTCATGCAATACCCTAGAATCTATTAATTATTTCACAAGTGCATAATTTTTGATAAATATTAAAGGGGCCACTCTACCCGCAAAACCAGGAGTAATGGGAGCATGATCAGCAAGCCCACATGCCTCCGCAACTCCCGGAGCCACAACGGAACGGGGTTCTAACACAAGGATCAATTACAAGGAGCTACTCAGAACAGGATACAATTACTGTAAATAAGTAGAGGAACTAAATCTGAGAAGAACGAAACTTGAAATGCGGAAAACGGACTTCGAACGGACCCTAAACGGGTCAAAAATGACAAGTCTGCCCAAAATCAGATGTCTGGAACATCTTCCAGACGTCTTAAATGATGGCTCAGGTCATACCTTGATCCTACGCGGTCCTTCAGACGTCCAGAGGCCCGCTGAACCGTCTGGACTTAGTTTCCAGACATCCGACTGACACTCCGGACGTCTGGAGACCCTCCCCGTCGTCTGGTGCTATGCCCAGACGTCCGATCTGTGTGGGAAGGCATGCCCTTGCACCTTCCCGAACGAGACCTGTATGCACATGCGATCATCCTCAACACGAAATGAGGCAGAACTTCTTGGCGGGACGGCTGCATGGCCGTACACGCGAAAATAGAAAGGATCGAAAAAATATCGTACCTTTCAGACGTCTGGACCTTGCTCCAAACGTCTCCTGCATCGTCTGGTCGTATGTCCAGATGTCTGATTCTAGGAAATTTTCCCAGAATCAGGACCTCCCCTCCCTCCACCTGCAGCGCACCGCTGTGTCTCGCTGCACTCGCCTACTGCCTGAGCTGCAGTAGCTCCTCCCCAGCACCACGCTCCCGCTGCGCACCCACCGGCCGGCCCTGGCTGCTTCGGTGAGCCCACACCCTCGCGATCTAGCTCTCTCCCTCTCACAGCAGCCCCTCCTTCCTACGCACTCACAGCAACCGCTGCTGCTGCCCTCGCCCACTCACTCTCTTGCTGACAGGAAGAAGAAGAAGAAGGTGGTGGAGTGAGGGTGAGGGAGAGGAGAGGGGGGTATTTGAAGGCTACCATGGGGAGAGAGAGATAAAAAGGTGGCTGCGCCTGCAGAGAGGAAGGAAGAGAAGAAAGAGGGCGACGGTTCAGTCTGCGCACGCATGCGCGCAGACGCGAACCCGTACGCCAAAAAAATTAAATTCCAGACGTTTGACCAGACGTCTGGACCAATTCCCAGACGTCTTAAACGACGTTTGATACCAGGGTTATAACAACATAACAAACTCAAAGGAAGTTTCATCCCCGAAACTTGTGCTAACTAGGGTACGAAAAAGAACGATATATGCATAACAAACTCAAAGAGGACCGAAGCCGATCTGAAAAGATGTACCTGCAAAAAGCTTCAGGTACCGCTCCCGCATCGCCGCCTCAGGCTCCCAGGTAGCCTCCTCGCACCGCTGGCTCCTCCACAAAACCTTCACCAGGGGTACTTGCTTCCATCTCAGGCTACAGATGACTCGGTCGAGAATCTGCACTGGCCTCTCGGGGTAGGTCAGGTCGTCGCCAACCTCGACGCTCTCGTGACTCAGGACGTGACTGGGATCGGCAATGTACTTCCTGAGGTTGGACACGTGGAACACGTCGTGCACACCAGAAAGCTTGGGAGGAAGGGCAAGCCTGTAAGCAACGGGTCCAACCCGCTCCAGGACCTCAAAGGGTCCCACGAACCTCGGCGCGAGCTTCCCTCTCACCCCAAACCGCTGTAGGCCCTTTATGGGTGAAACACGAAGGAAGACGTGGTCCCCAACCTCAAACTGCACCTCTCTACATTTCCGATCTGCATAGCTCTTCTATCTACTCCTGACAGTGCGGAGTCGCCTGTGAATCTGCTCGACCACCTCCTGACTCTGCCAGATCAGCCTGGGGCCAACCTCCCACTTGGTCCCCACCTCAACCCAACTCAAGGGTGCCATACACCTCCGTCCGTACAAAGCCTCGTAGGGTGCCATGTCGATGCTCGAGTGATAACTGTTATTATACGCAAACTCCACCAGGGGCAACTGCTCCTCCCAAGAGCCCCTCCAGTCCAGTACACAAGCACACAAAAGGTCCTCAAGTGTCTATATCGTGCGCTCAGACTGTCCGTCCGTCTGGGGTGGTAAGCTGTACTGAACTTCAACCGCATCCCCAGGGCTTGCTAAAACTCAGCCCAAAATTGGGACATAAAGCGAGTATCCCGGTCAGATACGATCTCCCGTGGAACTCCGTGTAGATGTACCACGTTGCAGATAAACCTCTCTGCCAACTATGCTGGTCCCAAGGTGACTCGGATCGGCAAGAAACGCGTCATCTTCGTCAATCTGTCAACGATTACCCAGACTGCGTCGTGTCCTCGCTGGGTAACAGGTAAGCCCACCACCAAGTCCATGGTGATGCTCTCCCACTTCCACTCTGGCACTAGAAGTGGCTGTAGCAGCCCTGCAAGCCTCTGATGCTCGGCTTTCACCTGTTGTCACACATAACACTGCTGGACGAATTCACCCACATCCCGCTTCATCCCCCTCCACCAAAAGTCATGTCTCAAGTCATGGTACATTTTTGTGTTTCTGGGATGTATGGTGAATCTGGAACCGTGTGCCTCAGTCAGGAGCTCTCTCAACAGCTCCTCGTATCTGGGAACGCACAGACGTCCCCTCATGCGCAACACCTGGTCTGTAAAAGAGAAGTCCCCAGGGTCTCCTAACAGTACTCTGCCATGCAAGGACTGCAAGTATGGGTCAACCATCTGTCCTGTGATGATGCGATCTATCAACTCTGGCCTCGTCTGTCGCATCATAGTCACTGCCCCACAGTGCCCCCGGAACTCTAGGGGTCGCCAACTGGCCATCTCCTCTAAGAGGCTCCAACTCTGCACCTGTAAACTGGCCAAGTGTACGGGCACCTTCTGGCTCAAGGCGTCAGCAACCACGTTGGTCTTTCCCAGGTTGTAGGAAATGCTGCAATCATAGTCCTTCAGGACCTCCAACCAACGTCTCTGTCTCATGTTGAGCTCCTTCTGATCAAACAGGTATCTGAGGCTCTTGTGATCAGTGAAAATATCAAAGGTCTCACCGTACAAGTAGTGTCTCCAAGTCTTCAGCGCGAAGACAACAGCTGCCCACTCCAGGTCATGGGTAGGGTAGCTATGCTCATGGGGCTTCAGTTGTCGCGAAGCGTAAGGGACAACGTGACCCCTCTACATGAGCACACCCCCTAACCCCTGCAAAGAGGCATCCGTGTACACAACGAACCCGCCACTACTGTCTGGGATTGTGAGCACAAGAGCTGAGGTCAGCCTCTCCTTCAGCTCCTGAAAAAACGCCTCACAGGCGTCTGTCCAAGTAAAGGGCACGTCCTTCCGGGTTAGCTGTGTCATAGGATGTGCAATCTGTGAAAAGCCTCTGATAAATCGCCTGTAGTAGCCTGCCAGTCCCAAGAAACTGCGACTCTCAGTGACCGTACGTGGTCTCTCCCACCTGAGCACTGCCTCAACCTTGGCTGTGTCCACAGCCAAGCCATCCCCAGAGATCACATGACCTAAGAAGGTCACCTTCCTCAACCAGAACTCGCACTTGTTGTATTTGGCGTACAGCCTACGTCGTCTCAGTGTATCCAAAACCATCCGCAAGTGCTGTCCATGCTGTGTCTGATCTCGAGAGTAGATGAGCACATCATCAATGAATACCACAACGAACTGATCCAAGTACGGTCCAAACACCCAGTTCATCAAGTCCATGAAGGCAGCGGGGGCATTGGTCAGCCCAAACGGCATGACCAGAAACTCGTAGTGTCCGTACCGGGTGCGGAAAGCTGTCTTAGAGACGTCTGCCTCCTTGATCCTCAACTGGTGGTATCCAGACCTCAAGTTGATCTTGGAGAATACCATGGCACCTCACAGCTGGTCAAACAAGTCATCAATCCTCGGCAGCAAATACCTGTTCTTGATGGTGACCCTATTCAACTGTCGGTAGTCCACACAAAGGCGTAGGGTACCATCCCTCTTCTTTACAAACAGTACCAGGGCTCCCCAGGGTGACGCACTGGGCCTCAAAAAGCCCTTCTCCAAAAGATCCTGTAACTCAGACTTGAGCTCTCGCAGCTCAAGTGGTGCCATCCTGTATGGCACTGTGGAGATGGGGCTGGTCCCCGGTACCAGTGAGATCTCAAACTCGATCTCACGCTCGGGCAGTAGTCCTGGCAACTCTTCTGGGAACACGTCGGGGTACTCTCTGACCACCGGGATACTCTGGAAGTCTGCCACAGGGCTGGGCTCTGCCACCACACAAGCTAGGAAACCCTCACACCCCTGGCTCAAAATTCACGCCGCTCGAAGTGCAGAAATGCACCTGAAACCTCCGTCCACTAGCTGCCCGTGGAACTCGAAAGAAGGCAACTCCGGTATGGAGAAGACAATATTTCTCTCAAAGCAGTCCACCAAGGCGTGGTAAGCGGACAGCCACTCCATCCCCAGAATTACGCCAAAGTCCTCCATCTGTATCATAATCGGGTCAGCGGGAAGGCTATGTCCCGCAACACTGACCTCGCAACCCGTGTATACCTCCTCAGCTACAAATAGCTGACCACTCGGACCTCTGATCATGAACGGATCCTCTAACAGCATAAGTCCTGCCTCAAACTAACCACGAAACTGGCAGCGACAAACGAGTGCGTAGCGTCGAAATCGAAAAGTGTGAAAACGAGACGGCCGAAAATTGAAACCATACCTGCCACCACTGATCCTGAAGCTCTGGCATCCCTGTGTGCCAGGGCGTTGATACGCCCCTCAGCCCTAGGTGCGGACGAAGCAGCCACACTCTGCGTCGAATGGGTAGCTGCTGCCCGGTACCCTCCCCGTGACTGCTGTCCTCCTCCTCGCGCCTGGAAACCGCGGCCTCCTACTCTCCCTCTAGTGCTCGGCATGGGAAGCATCTCCTGACCTCCTACCCTAGACAGGCAGTCCCTCTTGATGAGGCCCGGATGGCCACACTGGTAGCAAAGGGGAACCCGACTCCCGCCCTCAGTGGGTCCTTGCTGTCGGCTGGGCAGGGGTCCGGTGCTAGCAGCTGGCCCCTGTCGAGGGCCCCCAAAGGCCACTGATGGCCCTGCAAAATGTGACGGCTCTCCTGCGGGCACCACGTGTCTGATCTCTCGTCGGCCCTGTGAGAAGTCTGGCTGATAGGGCCTCTTCCTCCCGCTGTCAATATCTCACGCGAACAGGTTGGTCTCTTCATATGTCATAGCTGCCTCCACCACCCTCGAGAATGTAGGCGGATTCAGGGGTTTGACATACCCCCGAATCGCAAGCCGGAGCCCCTCGGTGAACCTCCAAAGGCACTCCTCCTCAGTGGCCACTGCTGTCGCTACGAAGCGAGACAACTCCAGAAAACGCATGCGGTACGCCCTCACGATCATCGTTCCCTAGCGGAGAGTGTGGAACTCCCGCCTCCTCTGATACTGCCACGTCTAGGGAAAGTACTGCTCGCAGAAGAGGGTGATAAACCGGTCCCAGGTCGGCTCGTCCCTCTCCTGTCCCCAGACCGCCCTCCACCACCTGTGTGCCACGCTCTCCAGCTGGTACGTGGCAAAGGCCACGCGGCACTCCACCAGGGGGCGAAGGGTGTCAAAAACCTTCTCGATTTGCTAGAGCCAGTCCTCTGCCACGGTCAGGTCCTCATCCCCATTGAAGAAGGGGGGCTTCAGCTTCCGGAACTGTCCAAAAAGCTCGAAGTGGCGCTGAAGTGGAGATGCTGGTGCACCTCCAGCTAAAGAAGCCTTGTGCGCAGAAGTGTCGAAGGAAGGTGGGGGCAGTGGCGGCCCATCCCCTCCCCCGCATCCAGCGCCATGTCCGTAGCGTGGTCCCACAAAGGACTCCCCCTCCGCAGCCCCAGGGAGAGGCGCTCGTGGCGGCGGGTGGAGCTCCTCTCGCACGATGTCCCTTATCAGCTGGGCGAGGTCTTGGGCCTGAATGCCCTGGAGCAATGGCTGGTCCACTGAAACGTCGACCTCAACGCGCCCACCCCTCCGACCTCGTCCTCGGCCACGCCTGCAACCTGCCTTGCTAGTCCCGCATCGAGGCACGTCAATATGAAACGATATCTAATAGAGAAGTATAAGAACATATGTCAAAAGAAATGTTGTGGTGGCTACTCTAGTTACAGACACGTGAATTGGTCATTTTCCAGTCAATTGATTCACGTCTTGGGACGACCTTGCTCTCATACCATCTTGTTATGACCCGATTCCCGAATCCCTACGAGGCACGAGAATTGGACCGACTCGAATAATCCCAAGACCCAATCGTCCAACGAAAAAGTAACCAAAAGAGCAGTAAAATAAACCACATTCACCATGTATATAACTAGCAGTAACAAAATACAGCAGTAAAGAAAAGAACTACTACAGTATACACCACCACAACAATAAATAAATAAACAGGTACATAAACATGATGCTTACAATAAAAGAGTACCGTGGGTGCGACACAAGTAAAAACTACTGGGCTCTACTGGGCCTAGCACCCTCTGCAGCCGCCGGCTCTGGCTGCTCAACACCTGGTCCTGAAAAGGTAACAAAGGTGACATGTCAGCGAAACGCTGAGTAAAGTGGCAACCAAAAGCTAAGAAAAACAGTAAGGTGGACAATAGCTGTTATATTTTTAATCTCTTTCTTTATTTTTCTATTTACTCAATTATTGAATTATTCCTCATATCTTTCTCTTGATCTTGAATATTCCTCGTGGGAATGATCTTGATTGTAGTCATTTCCGAAAAGTAGAAGTAACATGTGGTGCTCTCCTGGCCAGGAGAGTCCCCCGTGGTGGTCCTACCCTCAATCAACCACCCCAAGGTCACTGACAGACGTAACGGTGACTACGGCACGCGCGATAAACGCACGGGTAGCTACCCTGTACTGGCACACAGTCAATCATTTCCGTTAATGGGTGAGCCCCAAAGCACAGCACGGAACCAGTATAGGGCAGAGCCCTCTCAGTAATAGGGGTCCAACCCCTCCACAGTAGCCAAACAGGGGTCTTGGCCCTCCACAGTCCGTGCACCCTCGCCTAACTCCCTGGTTTGCCCAGTGGGCCTAACAAGTCGATGTAGGAGGGCTAGCAGAACCCGGGGCCCGTGGGGTAGCTAGTGCCCTCCCTACACTAGTAGCTCTCCTCGGTACTGTGTACACGAGGGCCAAAAGTTGGTACAAAGTGGCCAGACCTAACCCCGGGTCCCTGGGGCGGCTAGCTCCGCTCTGCACTAAGCAGGGGGGACAGTCGCTCTCCTTGGTACTCCGTACTCAAGGGCCAGCTCACCTCCCCAATTCTATTCCATTCACTTCTCAGGAGTTCTACTCCTAATTACCCGTAGGATTCATGCTCTTTTAACTCAACCAATTAGGTTTCATCATTTCAGCTTTATATCCATATAGCCCATGTTCTCAATAGTAATTATCCATTCATAAACAGGCAGTTGTTAACCAATTACAGGCAGTTATCGTTTCCTTTCTACTTTTCCAAGATTGCAATATATATATATTCAATCTAGTTTTCTAGTCCTAAGATTCATGCCATATCCTAGGGTCTATCATTTAATCTAGTTTTCCAGTCCTAGGATTCATGCAATACCCTAGGATCTATCATTCAATCTAGTTTTTCAGTCCTAGGATTCATGTAATATCCTAGAATCTATTAATTATTTCACAAGTACATAATGTTTGATAAATAATTAAAGGGGCCACTCTACCTGCAAAATCAGGAGTAATGGGGGCGTTATCGGTAAGCCCGCGCGCCTCTGTAACCCCCAGAGCCACAATGGAACGGGGTCCTAACACAAGGATCAATTACAAGGAGCTACTCAGAATAGGATACAATTACTATAAATTGGTAGAGGAACTAAATCTGAGAAGAACGAAACTTGAAACGCAGAAAACAGACTTAAAACGGACCCTAAACGGGTCAAAAATGACAAGTCTTCCCAAAATCAGATGTCTGGAACATCTTCCAGACGTCTTAAATGATGGCTTAGGTCATACCTTGATCCTGCGCGATCCTTCAGACGTCTAGAAGCCCGCTAAACTCTCTGGACTTAATTTCTAGACGTCCGACTGTCACTCCAAACGTCTGGAGTCCCTCCCCATCGTCTGGTGCTGTGCCCAGACGTCCGATCTATGTGGGAGGGCGTGCCCTTGCGCCTTCCCGAACGAGACCTTAACGCACACGCGATCATCCTCAACACGAAATGAGGCAGAACTCCTTGGCGGGACGGCTGCATGGCCGTACATGCGAAAATAGAAAGGATCGAAAAAATATCGTACCTTTCAGACTTCTGGACCTTCCTCCAGACGACTCCTGCGTAGTTTGGTCGTATGTCTAGACATCTGATTCGGGGAAATTTTCCCAGGTTCAGGACCTCCTCGCCCTCCGCCTGCAGCGTACGGCCGTGCCGTGCTGCGCTCGCCTGCTGCCTAACCTGTAGCAGCTCCTCCCCAGCACCACGCTCCCGCTGCGCACCCACCAGTCGGCCCTGGCTACCCTAGCGAGCCCGCACCCTTGTGATCTAGCTCTCTCCTTCTCGCAGCAGCCCCTCCTCCCCACGCACTCACAGCAGCCGCTGCTACTGCCCTCGCCCGCTCACTCTCTCGCTGACAGGAAGAAGAAGAAGAAGAAGGCGATGGAGTGAGGGTGAGGGAGAGGAGAGGGGGGTATTTGAAGGCTGCCATGGGGAGAGAGAGAGAAAAAGGTGGCTGCGCCTGCAGGGAGGAAGGAAGAGAAGAAGGAGGGCGGCGATTCAGTTTGCGCATGCATGCACGCAGACGCGAACCCGTATGCCGAAAAAGTTAAATTCCAGACGTCTGGGAAGGCTTCCAGACATCTGACCAGACGTCTGGACCAATTCCCAGACGTCTTAAACTATGTTTGATGCCAGGGTTATAACAATCCTCCTTTATCCTGCTCCGTTCCCCATCTTCCAGGCGTCGTCCTGTCTGACTCCTCCAAGCGACCGTCGAGGAGGATAATTCTCTTTTCATTCTTTGTAATGCTTTCTAGAGTAGATTTACTACTTTCTAGTGTAATCGTTTTCTTCTTTCTAGTCGTAATGTTTAGTGTAACGAACAATCTCTCTGATAATGAATTCCTTGTTCATTCTACATCTCTTTTTGGTTTTTGTTTGTAATATTCTCTCTCTCTCTCTCTCACACACTCTCTCTTCTATTTATTGTAAATAGATAGATAGTTTCTAAACAATTAATTTACTTCGTGACAAATAAAATGAACACTTATTTTTAAATCAAACGTCCACCTCCCTAAGTTCGACCTGGGATTTCTATCCCGATATAAATTTTATTTGTTGAACACGAGTTCTTCGCTTTCAAACTACAACAATAGGTTTTTCAAAACCAAATACGTTAACGTAGCAACTCGTAGCTTCAACATCGGGTATGAGTCACAAAATGGTTGTGGATTCCCAACCCAGATAGAATACAACATGCCTAATATTGAATTAGGTTGGGAAATTGCAGGAGAACACAATGTTGAGCCACCCCTAGACCATGAATCACCAAGCTTAGAATTCCAAAACTCCTGCAATGATGAGAGTAGAACTGAACCTCTCAAGGGTGTAAATCCCGCCCCTTATTTTGATAAGGTGACCCTCGAAGGTTTTTTAGACCTTAAATCCTAGTGATTCGTCTCACATCCTAAGCCTAGAATATGGATCTGAAACATCTTGGGAAGATTACAAGGCCCCGTATGAGGAAGATCAAAATTTCAATAGAGAATGTGATTCTGGGCCTCTTTTTGATGAATATCCCTCTCCAACATCCTCAGAGAATCAAATCAATTTTTCGGAAGTCATGCCAATCTACGATACAGAAACCAAGGAGTTGGAAGAGTGGGGTTTCAATTGGGTCTCTTCTACCAGCTTAGAACTTGAGCCTAGACCAAATACGAACATCGTTTTGAGCTCAAAATATACACATAGCCTAGACCCCAATCAGGTTGCCGAATCTACATAGGTGATTTGTTCTATGGTGGAACTCTTGATCTCGAATCTCATTCAGAATGTGATTTTCACAATATCTTCGATGAATTCGAATCTGACCATAATATCTGAGAAAATCTGCTTCTTGATTACAACAAGCCAATATACGACCTCAGCTCACATGACTCATTCTCTGACTCTGATCCTGAGGTCCCGATTCCCGAGATCACTGATTTCAGTTCAGGTTCCAGTAACACTAAATCATTTCTTTTCGATCCTCAGGAACCAAAACCAGAAAATATCGAGAATGATTGCAACCCAGAGGACTCTCTACATGAGACCACCTATCATTCCTTTCTAAAAGAGCCCTCATACACAATTCTCATAGAAGCCACCTCTTCCACATATACAGAACCGATCAAAACCCGTCTTCAACCCCGCCCCGCAACCGGACTCGATTTCTATTATGATTCACCTCTCATGAGCCGATCGCAGATGATTCAACTCCACATCTATACCAGGCATCATACATCGATCATACCAAAAATCATTATCCATCATTCTCTGATCACCCCTATAGGGTTTCCACACCATTCACTGATCATTTTTTGGATCCCTACTCTGACCAGGCTGACTCGACTCAACCAAATCCCAAATTTACACTTCCACATCCATCCGAGCTCTATTGCATTTGGTGGGTTTCACATCTCAGGATCTACATCTATCAACCCACCAGATTGATTGGGTTTGGGCTGTAACATCAGCCCTCTGATCTTAACAAGCACCTGGTTGGACCAACCAAGCTCTTAATCAAGGTGCTTATTTTACAAAATTTTGCTGATTTGACCTCTCCCTCTCCATCCCATGTTCCGCTCAGCAGAAGGCGTTGAATTTAGCTCTTAACAGGAGGCAACCCGTCATTTCAAAACCCCAAGATCCATCTGATTATCCATATGTACTTCACGTCTATTGCACCTTGAGTTAACCTTAGACCAGTCAATCCCACCTCTAGTACACATACCAGAGCTTGAAATCATCCACATCAGTCATTCCCAACCCATTCACCCACTCGATATATCCTGTTCTGAGTCCCTGAACCCATCACTGTTTCACACCCTCCATTTACAATGAGGACATTGCAAAACTTAGGCATGGGGGGGTGGTGAAGTGCATACATATAGAAACCAAGAAAAGTCAGAAGGATTCTCACAAAAAAATTCACATATGTCAAAAACACAAAAAAATTGAAAAATTATGAAAAAGAACAAAAAAATGGAGGGAAGAAAATTATGTAAGCCATAATTTATGAGAAAATAGCAAAATGTCAAAAAAGAAGCACAAAAGGAAAAAGAAAACGAGATAGTCATTAACAAGAGATTAAGGAATTAACCGAAGTTCTAGACCACATCAAGAATAGAAAAAAAAAAAGTGCTAATAAGACATAAAAAGATATTAGTAGGGACGTTGATCTTAGGCCTTTTAGGCTAGACTCTTAGGCTTAAAAATTCACGTACCCACTAAGATTTGGATAATCCTCAAGAGGTTGGGGAAAATGCGAAGCTTAAGTATTAGATCTAAGGCTTAGGGAGTATTCGGCCTCGTTAACTGACCTTCGATTTGCGGGACTCGGTAACCTAAGCACCTCAATCCACACACAATCTGGTTCAGTGCGCATAACTATCAAAATCACTCAAAAGCATTTAATGTTCTAAAAAAAGTCACCTAGATTAGGAGCAACCAATCAACACAAGTTGATTTAGATAAGTTCCCGACGTAGAGAGGTGGAAAATTCCCCTCGAAGATGCGTAACAACACATCCTCTCCTCGGTGCTTGTCTCGTAGGATATTTACATATCCTACCGGGGGCATGTAAGCACTCTGCTGGTTCAGATACCATGGGCGACATTATCACGAAATGTCGATTGCCAGGGTCTGGATTCGGCCATGGAATGCCATGGGCGGGATTATCTCGAAAGCCAGGGTTCTGGGGGTTGCCATGGGTGGTGTTATCACAAAGCATCAATTGCTAGGGACCTTTGAGGATTGATGATGGGGACGAGGAATTCGATACAGACCGTGTTGAGAAGCCAATCCAAAGCTAGAAATAAAAAGAAAAGAGAGAAAAAAACTCTCCAAACAAGTAAATCCTCTATCTCTCTCATATAAAAAACACACTGCAGATTGAACCAAGAATAAAATATGTCTCAAGCACGGGTGCTTTAACCGTGGAGTCCAATGAACCCTAGAATAGTTCCTGCAGGCCTTAAAAACCTTCACGGAGGACTGAGGCTAAAGCTGGCTAGGTCCGGATCTTGGTTGGCACTTGAGTACCTCTAGGCCTACTGTCAGCATTCTAACCTAATCAAAAGAAAAAGAAAAGCACTTATCATAACTGTCGAAGGAAACTCGGGGTCTAGAACAGAAGTTAAAACCTTGAAATTTTGCTAAGGGACTAGCAAAAGTTAGGGATGAGGGTATAATGAGAGCCTCATCATGAGCCCTAACTATCCCATTTTGACCTAAGAAAGAGAATAAGAGCTCCTACATAACCTGGAGAAGGACCTAATTCAAGGAATTTATGTTCTGAGAAGAAAACATGAAATAAAGGATAAAACTGCAATTTTACCATTACAGTACGTAAACGAGATTTCTCAGAGGCAAAACATAGGTCAAATGGTCTGAATAAGATAAAAAGTGGGTTGGTTCAGTCAGAAATGGGTTATTGTGAGATCTGAGAATTAAATGACATCGTGTAACCCTAAAACAAACCTACTTAATTCCACATGGTTCTGGTCATGATAAAATTCAACTAAACCCTCCAAAATTCATGGAAAAATATCCCCTAGGGCTTATAACCTTCAAATTGGCCTTTAGAACCTATTTTCACCTAAATAAGGGTCCTAGCTAATTATCTGACCAAATTTGGATTTTTGTGTAAAATGTCTAGTCAAACATGGTCAAACCTAAAATCCAACTTCATCATTGGATTCTTTAGATCCAAATTAGGTTTGTACCAAAATTTGGACCTAAGGGGAGGTCATCTTGACCTACTTTGCAAAATAGTCCACCTAATTACATTTTGATCCTTATCTTTTGAAAACCATTGCACAAACCCCGCAAACTTCCTCGCCACTCTTACAATTAGGTCCCTCCGCCATTACAGTGGAGGAATCCTACTCCAGCGAGGAATGGAGGGGGAGTACTCCCTAATTCCTCAGAGATCTCCTCCCAGATTTAGAAGGGAGATTCTATGAGGAATTCCCTTCAATCTGAGCATGGTACCAATCTCTGATTCGCACCCAATCTCTCATGCGAACGCACGAGAGATTTGGGTCTCCAACGATTTCATCTCCAGCGAGGTCTCAAGCTTCCAAGCATAAGAGTCCCTGCCAACGACTATAAAAGCACCACCACCTCCGGCCGCATCTCTTTTGCTTGACTTGGCCGGAGATTCACCCTAATTTCGTCCCTTCTCCTCTAGCCAAGGGTCCAACGAGCTCCAACGTGCCCTCCTCATCTTTCTCATCGCTCTACCACAATACCAGTGGCAGAGCCATCTTCACCACCTTCCTCCGCATCGTGCAATACCCGCGCGTGCATCTCCAGCCCTTTCGTCATCGCCACTCTCCCTCCTTTGGACGTCTTCTCCGGCGGCGGCAAGTATGGCTAGCTGCCTCCTCTCCCCCTTCATACACTTTGCTAGGTTAGAATTACTCCTCTCTCTCCCCTCTTCATTTCCCCTCTCTTAATTTCTACTATCACGCACCGCCAACCATAGACCACCTCCACCTTCTCCATCTCCGACCGACCACTGGCGAGGCGCATGCACCGCTCCGCACCTCCACAAGCCTCGCCAGACCCCTCATCAGCTCCACCATCACCTACTGATCATCATCCACTCATCCACTGATTGCCATCACCTCCCTAAATGCCCCCCAATCTAACCCATAAGCATGGCCATAGAGCAACCTAGGCACGCACACCTAGGTCGCTTCGCGGCCAGCCAACCACCACCTTACCTTCTCCTTGACACGACGAAGCTTCCCATGTGTTTTAATGGGGCCGCAAGGCCGTATTTGTGTATCTCATATCTGAGCACCTGCTGCCATTGAAGCACGCAGCAAGAAGGTCGCTAGCAATGCTCCAGGCCACATCCACACAGGTGTTGCGCTCCAGATGACGTGCGAAGGTCTCACGCACGCATCCAGCTAGAGAGCAGGCTTAGCGAGCGACCGAAGCTGTGGCAATTGAAGAAGTCATCCTGTGCAGGCACGCGAAGAAGCGGGTGGGACTTTTAGTCCCACCTCGTAAACTCAGGAGTAAGGCGTGTTGCTTAAATTGTTTTGTGATCTTAGCTTACCGCCTCCAGTACACGGGGTGTGGTCCCTTGCCCACGTATGCCCTCGCCTCGTCCGCGACACACACCCACACGGACCTGGCATCCGACTCGATTATCCCTTGCACTCCTCGTGCACCACACCCACGTCGGTGCGCCTGGACACGGGCACGCGAAACCCAACCCGATTACCTGGCTCTGGGAGAGCAAACCTAAGAGCAAAATAGAGAGAGAGAGATGTAGGGGAGGGTATGGGTAGGTTTTGCTCTGTTGTGCGCAAGAAAGAAGGAGCTAAGGAAGGAGGAGGAGCTGCAAAGAAGAGACAAGGAAGGAAGAAGCGCTAAGGAAGAAGTTGTGGCCGTAGAAGAAGCAAAGGAAGAAGAAGGAAGGAAGAAGGGAAGCTGAGGCAGAAGCAAGGCACAGAAGAAGAGAAGGCAGCAAGGAAGGAAAAGGAAGAAGAAGGAAGGCAGAAGCCAAGGGAAGGAGAAGCACTATAACTGTAGAGAGAGAAGGAAGAAGAAGAAGCCAAGAAGCAAAAGAAGAAGGTGCAGCTGCAAGCAAAGCAAGGAAGGAAAAGGAAGAAGAAGGAAAACAAGGCAGAAGCCATGGGAGAAGACCGCAGAGAAAGGAGAAAGGCACTGTGCAAGAGAAGAAAGAGAAAGAAGAAAGGCAGCGAGAGACAAGGCTAAGACAAAGGAACAGAAGAAGAAAGAAGAAAAACAGAAGACAGAGGAAAAGAAGAGAAGTAGAAAGAGAAGAAAGAGAACCAGAGAAGGGAAAGACAAAAGCATATCTTTTTAAGATGTCTGATTCTAGAATCAGATGTCCAATTCTTCTATTTTTGCTGCATTTCAATTCATAAACTCATACATTATCTTCTACGTTACGTTTTGAGTAACTTTAAGTGTTCAAATTACATTATTGAGATTAGTCAATAGATTCCATTTACTTCCTGTGTTCGACCTCGGATACTTAGGTTTTCGAGTAATAAAAATTCTTATTTGTTTTCAACGCTTGATCGACTGTACTGCAACGGGACTTACTTAAAAAGCTGATAAAGTGTTGTAACAGTACTCATGAAGATTACCGGTACAAGTTGGCTACAATTCACTTAATCCTTTACAAACAGTAGTGCTTGAGTACCGATACTCATCCTTAGTACCGATACTTACGACGGTTACAGAATGTTTTTCTGGGTTTTTCAGGAATACAAAGTGACTTTTAATCTTATGTTAATCTATAATCTGATCTAGGCAAAAAAGATGAATGATGAACAAATAAAGATCTATGTATAAAGCTGAACATATCACCTTGGTTATTGCACCATGCACATGTATGAAAACTGAAAGGTACCTATGGAGGAAGATCATACTTGTGCTCATCTTAGAGACAAAGCAAAAGGACTGCGGTAAGAGGTCTTCCAATAAATCCCACCATGGATCCTGATGGACTGTGCTAGAAGAAGATGATCTTCTTCCTCTCCAACCATCCTCCTCCTCCTAAGAGGTCTCTCACTCTTCCTCTCTAGTTCACGATGGGAGTGATCTTGGAGAATTGGATGGTGGGTCTATTGGGGACCATAGCCCCTTAGTACTCATGCAATTGATCACACTAATTGCATTAGTGATTTACGCTTCCACCCATCAAGGAAGTGTTAATCACAAAATAGGTCTCTTCACATATATGAATATAACCACACTAATCCTTTTGCATTTTAGCCCATATAAAACCATTAAACTTATTTCATCACTTTAAATTATGGGCTTCAGATGATAGTCACTTTACTTATTGTTATTTGATTATATCTATATATAAATTTACATATACAAGTCAATATGTTGGATTTTAATCCAACACAGCTTGCTCAGGCGAAAGGAGCTTGGGGAGGAAGGAAGACAACCTGTTAGAGAAAATGCCTGAGGCAATCTTATAGAGAACATTATAGAGGCTAATCGGGCGGAAGTCAGAAATGTCATGGACATCAAGTTTCTTGGGGATAAGAGAAATAAAAGTATTGTTGGAAGACCAAGGAGCATGACGTTGGGTAAAAAAGTAAGAAATGGCAAGAACCACGTCACCCTTGATCAAGTCCCAGAAATGAGAGTAGAACTCAACATTGATGCCATCCCAACATGGAGTTCAATTAGAAGGCACTTTGGATAAAATTTTAAAGATCTCAGCTGAATCAGGGGGATGAATGAGAGCATTGGAATCATCATCCGAGATAATAGGGGGAATAACCTCAAGCAAAGGAAACGAACCCAGAGGGTTGTCAATATTGAGGAGATTGGTGCAAAAATTAGCAGCTATAGAGGAGGTCATTTCCCAATTTCCACCTCCAACAATAGTCGAAAGGGAAGATCTATTCCTCTTCACAAATCTTTTCCAAATAGTGGAGTGAAAGAATTTAGTGTTCCTTTCCCCATCCTTAATCCAATCAATCTTCACTTTTTGGAGAAGGAAATCATTAAGTTCGACCAAGGCGTCATTGAGTCGAACATGAATATCACTGAGCTCAACAGCAAGGTTTTCATCCCAATCAGATGCAAGCCTAGAATCAACATCCTCAAAGTGAGTCTCAAGATCTTTAACCACCTCATTAATATTCCTGAAAGTCCATATATTCCAATTTTTAAGAATCTTCTTAAGAATAAATAATTTGGAATAAAATCTAGAGATAGGATATAATTCCATGTCAACTTGAGTCCCAGGCCACACATTGTGAATCATTTGTCTAAAAGAAGGGACACTGAGCCACATGTTCTGAAACTGAAAGGGTGAGGACAGATGGGGGATTGGGCCAAATGGAGGAGAATAATAGGGGCATGATCAGAATTAGTTCTAGAAGCATATAACCCTGAGGAGAAGGACAAAGCATCAGAATTAAGAAGAATTCTATCAAGTTTTTGATATATACGGGAGCTGCCATGACGTCTATTACACCAAGAGTACTGAGAACCAGATAAGGGCATTTCAAGGAGAGCCAAACTATGAATACAGGAGAGGAAAGGTTCAGCCTGTGATTGGGAGAAGGAATTCCACTAGATTTCTCAGAGGGTGAATAACACAGTTGAAATCACCACCAATGATCCATGGAGTCGGGCTAAGATTGGAAGCATGAGAGAGAAAGTCCCAAAGATCAACACGTTGGCAAGCCACGTAGGAGACATAGATCGTAGAAATCTTGATAGTAGAATTACCTGAGGAACAATCAACTATTAAGGCTTGGCTACAACCATCCAAAGGCACCAAATCTTAGGAGCCTCCGGAACAACCAAATGGTGATGAAAGGAAAGGTTCTTCATGGTAAGGTCAATAGCGGAAGGATCAACAAAGGGTTCAAACAGGAAAAGAAGCTTAAGACTATGAATGTGAATGAGATCTTTAAGGCGAGACATAGTAGGGCCATTAAGAATACCCCTACAATTCCAACATAAACAATTCATAGAGAAAGTTTTTAGAAGCGATTTAGATCGACTTCAGGTAATCTACCCTGTTCCCTCCAGGATTTGACCTCCACGGGCTCCTCCATCCTTCAAAGGGGAGTGTGCCTTATATGCCTTATCCTGAAAGAAAAGGGGTTCAGCATCAAAGAAATCCAATGTAATATCTAGAGTTTTTGCATCATAGCTCTGTCCCTCCTCAATCCCCCCAACCTCAGAGATGAAAGGAGGTTCAGGGTCAAGAGGAGGAGGAGGAGACAGTAAGGGAAGATAGATACCCCAAGCTAACCCAACAAATTCATTTGAAGGACCGCATTTAACCATTTGTATATTAACTTCACCTTGTTCATCAAAAAAGCCATCTATCTGAAAATTTTTTGCAGAAAAGCATTAATGTTTAGCAAAGCCGTGTAACAAAATTGCTTTGTCATTCTCAAAAGAAGCCGACCTGGAAGAAATATGTTGCTGGGAATCAAGCATTTCAGGCACATATTTTCAGAACATATGGGAGATCAAGAAAAATAAGCAGAAAAATGCAAGGTTTTGGCGCTAGGAACCAAAATATCACATTCAAACACAATAGAATCAAAGACTGAAACCAAAGAAGGAGTAAAATAGGAAGTTATCACCTTTATGGGGAAGGAGGATCTAGGGTCAGCCCCTACGATCTCCTTCCCCAGAGATGTTGAGGAGCATGTCACTCGCTTAGCGTGCCGATGCAGCTATGTCCCGTGCTTCCTTTTCTTCCCCAGAGGATGACTAAGAGATAAAGGAACCCCCCCCCCCTCCCCAGAAGAAATAGGGAGAGAAGTTATGCAAGCCTAGTTATCAGAATGAAGAAAACCCTCCCCATCCTCTAGGGTCGAGGGCCCATTCTGTCGGAGAGCAAGGATCAAGCAAGGCTCCGTCGTCCCTCCCCCTGATCCTTCAGCATCCAAGGAGGAAAGAGGAGGTTCTGGATAGGTAGCGTCAGGGCCAGAAGCTGAGGCCGAAGAGGGGGAAATCGGAGAGTCCAACTTAGAAGTAGCCTGCATAGAGAATTTAGGGCATCTGGAAACCACATGTCCAAATTTCATACAACTCAGACAAAACAAGGGGATTTTCTCAAAAACAACCCATTGGGTGATTTGGGCATTCCCATTAAAAATAAACATAAAATCCACACGAGGGGCCAACAGATCTATCTCCACACAAACCCTTGGATAACCAAGTCTCAAACCCTGGATTGTCCAGGGATCCACGAAGATGGGGGATCCAAGTTGGTAAGCAATGGAAAGAAGGGCATTTGGGTGGAGAAGATGAAGGTTGAACCCAAGGAAACCAACCCACATTGGAACCATGGAAATAGACGAATCAATACGAAAGGCCGATGACCATCTAATAAACTGGCAACATAACCAATCTATAATAGTAGATCCCATAGAGTAGATGCTACAAAAATCCAAATACGTGTCAAACCGAAGCAACCAATGCCGAACATCCAAAGAGGTCAAGGAATAACCGGATCAGACATTAAGCGATTAGCCAAAACATCTTTTAGCCATTGTGCTAAGGGTTTAGGTCCCCAAGCACGAACAACCAAAGAGGAAGAGAAACCCAGCGCCAACACAGAAACCTCATCTAGGGAGAAGGAAGTAGCAAAGACCCCCCTCGCGCATCTCAGGATGGAGGACCTTAAGATCAAGTTCTACAAAGGAGGGTTTCGAAGAACCAGAACCCGCTACCACCAAGGCAAAGGATCGCTTCGATGGAGGGAGATCCTCCATGCAAGAAGAAGAATGACAAGATCTAGGAGAGATAGGACAGGAGTCCATATCTCGCAGCCAACCAGAAGCAACGAAAGGTGAAAAAGAAACGATTTCGCACAAAACCCTAGCAAGCCAAGGACAACAAAAAAAGAAGAGAATAGTGGAAAACCACTAGAAATCGAGCAAAGCCCCAAAAATGAAGAACCACCCACTTAGCAAGGAACAAGGAAAAAGCAACCCGAAAAAGAAAGCACGAGACATATATTGGGGATCACACTCCACGATACTCTAAAACGGAGACATCGCGATGGCGAGGAGCATAGAGGCCCCCCTTCGAGGAGGGAGGATCGGAAGTCCTCACCAAAGAGGAGGAGACGGAACCCTAACCCAAAAACCAAAGGGGAAGGAAAGAAAGGCGGAGAGGAGGGAGGGGGGAAGCAGAGGGAAGCAGAGGGAGCAGAACGGGGAGAGGGAGCAATGATAACACTTTCTTTATGTGTCTCTTCACCAAGTTGCAACATACGTTGTTCCCATTGGTCCATGCAGCTTCAAATGTCACTTCAAAATAACATCTGCCTTTTTTTCCTTGGAATTGTAATACAACTCAAAAGCATAGGTATACCCATATGTCCATGTATCTTACACAAGAATTTTTCATTTTCAAATGTCGATTTAATATATTCAAACACCTAATCGTAACACAATTACATACATGTATGTAAAGCGTATCATAATTTTAAAGTTTGTTGTATTACGGTTGTAAACACATCAAAGTTTGAATATGTCACTAGTTCATTCTAACACCATACGACTATTTTATGCTTTCATTACAATCTGTCATCATCTTCATTACGACAACATAAATCATCCGTTACAACTTTATATATCATATATCACGTCAACCAGATGCACATAATACGACAAAAATATAAGACGTACTTGTAGTCGATCGCTGTCCATTGTTGTAATCGCCACCAGGATATGACTCGTTACCTGTATTACAAGTAATGTATTCGCCTTCTTGTTCTCTTCACAATATTAAATCATTTTACCATATTTTGCACCATTGACATTTTAAATTTCAAATTTTGGTTTTGGTTAGTTGCTACACTAGAGGAATTCCGATGTTTATGAAGTTATCGTATCTCGTTTAACATTTATTCTTTTTTTAATGTGATGTATCTAATGATTGGGCCGTTACTTTTTTTTAAAAGGTTTCCGTTGCATTCGTATTACGAAACCACCTTTAAGTCAGATTAGAGGTTTCATGTAGAACCATTAGATTTTAATCGGTTGGCTGTACAACATAGCTCACAAACACTAATTTAAGCACAGTGCGTTTTGGATGGAGAAGTAACAATCGGGGACGAGGGAAAGGAATGGGATGCGATCGACGCAAATTAAGGGATGGGATAGAGGACGTAATCTAGTTGTTATATGCATAGGAGAAGGGAAATTGTTTTGGTTTTTTTTGTTTTTTCTTTTTTTCAAATATAAACTAACTCCATTAATAAAGGAAGAAACTCTATATATGTAAGACACAACCTAGAAGGAAGAAGGAATGGGAGAGACATCCATTCCCTACAAGTAGGGTACACATTAATGTCTCATAACATGGAGCACCACTATGCCCTAAAAGAGGGAACCCAAAACTCAAAACTAGTCAAGAAAAAATTAAGAAAGTAAAATATAACAAAAAAGAAGAGAAGTGGGTCCAAAATGAGGCAATTTCCTAACTATGTATGACACACATTACTGAAAGGAGATTAGGAAAACATGTGTTGCAAGTGAGACTAGTGATTGTGACTAGCTAAGTGTTGAACCATAATGAGCACAAGTTCTTGCATGCCCCTCCAAGTCCAACACGAGTCGTTGCAACGATGGGAAGCAAGCCCATCCATGGCATAAAGTTGAACTACTCGAAGGAGCAGGAGAGACGTAACTTAAAGCTAGGGTTGGAAAATACGAGCATGCAACCTGACTACCCAATAACTCATTTATGCAACCATGGTGCCTAGTGAGATTCCTCATGTTTGCACAACCAAAGATCTAAAATGCTGCTCAAAAACCAAATGCTCGAGGTGGAACGTCCAAGGAAGGAAGTCGACTCACCCAATCCCCATAAGTTGTACGTGCCTCCTCAAAAATGATGCACCTAAATGGATGGCAATGAACTCTTCAAAGGTAGGACCTCACAGCAAATTGGGGAAGTCAGGCTAGCAAAGGTGTTGGTAGTAGACAAGAGCAACTCATTGATGCTCTTACAAACCATGAGTATTGATGAATGGGTTTTGGAGAAGTAAAATTAGGGTTAGGGGAAACCCATCGTCATCGTTCACAAAATGTGTTATCAAATACAATTTTTAACCAAAACTCCAAGGAAGTCCCACGTCGAACACAAGGAGGCGATGTTTACTTTCATTGAAATCTGTGCTTCATTTTGTTTCTTGTTGGTGTTTTTGAAATAAAAAGACAAGCGAGATAACTTCACAAAGTGGAGAAACAAATATGATATTTCACAATGTCATTCAAATGTCTATTACAATATGCTAAAATATAAAAGAGATAAAGGTAAGAAGAAATCTCCCAAATCGACTATTTGGCGAAATGATGGCACTTAGCGGTAGCTTAGACGAAGAGGGTAAGGTGCTGGACGACGAAGGTGAGATGCAGGAGGATGCCAGGTAGAGGAATGCTTCACCAAGGCTTCAGAATGGGGATAAGGAGCTAGAGATGATCTTCTACCGGAATGGAGGTGGGAGGACGGCTCCAAGGCTTGTTATGAAGGTGGTGAGATGGAGGACAAGTATTTAGTGGGGTATAGGAGCATTACAATCATAAGAGGCCTTTGGAGCTTGGGAGTAAGCTTTAAGGGAGCTTTGGTAGGCTACAAGATCTTAGGAGTAGGTGGGAGTAGAGTAGGTAGAGATGGTTTGGAAGGGAAGGGGTCATGGTGCTTATATAGTGGTGGAATGGAGGTGTTTTGCACGCACGAGTCTTCAGTGACATTTAAAACATTGCTAAAGACCTACCGGGGGTGTCGCTATACATTCAAGAACCTTGGCTGGCTTGAGGAGGCACAGCTACAGCTGGTGTAGTGCGAGGAGATCGACAACCGTTGGATCTGGCGCAGATGGATGAGATTGCAAGGAGATCGTGCACACTCGTGGATTCAAACATGCACACATCGTTGGCAGCTGTTGGATGAACCATCGCATAGTTGGGGGCACCCGCAGATCACGCCCTTACGGTCATTCAAATCATGTGCTCGCTGGTCGAGGAAGCATCTCCACCATTCAATCTTTATAGTGTGGCTAAGGAGAGCGCGTAGATCGCGCCTCTCGCGAGATTTGAATCGGGTGCATCATGCAATCACAAAGATTGGACAACGGATAATACTCCCGGTCGACTTAAATGAGTGCTCCAGATGACGTGCATCTGCCTGGGCATGCGTTTGCGCATCTTCGAGTGGTGTTTCCTTGCGCGTGTGCAACGCTGACCGCTCGCATAATTTATGGGAGGGCATGTGGGGAGATTTTGTTGGAAGTGGGAGGCCCCATTTTTCTATGGTGGCTATTCTGTGGTGTATGTGGCGCGCGCGTAATGAATGTCTTTTTCAGGGGAGACCCATCAACTCAACACAAATTGTGCATGAGTGTCAGGCTCTCATACGTTATTGGAGAAGTTGATGTAATATTCTTTTTTCTTTGATTCTATTAATAAAATTCTCATATGGCTATCTCCTTAGATAGCACTCCTTATTTTCTCAAAAAAAAAAAAAGATCAAGCGGTCCAATTTCTTTGGGCACAGCAGAGGGCGCAGGGGATTGAGGCTCTAACCCGTGCCTCTCATTTGAGGAGCAGGTGCACTATCATTTGGCTAATGTGCTTGATGGTTGCATCAAGAGTGGCGCAATCGCGTACCTCGACCATTGGACTAAGATCCAACGGTTGAGATGAAGCCTTCGCTACTGTGCTTTGGAGGGGAGAACCAGCAGATGTAGCGTATCTCTTAGCCGTTGGATTGAGATCCAACGGCTAGGATCATTCCTTGCGTGAAGCTAGGGCGCGGTGGCTTAGGTAGGGCGGCTTGTATGGTGCCATGTGGCACAATCTGGGCCATCCATCTTCTTCTTGTAGTGGGTGCCACGGAGCTTGAATTGGAGTGATTTTCGCGCCGACGGACTGCGATCGTCAGTCTGAATCCATCCGTACGGTCAGATTCTTCATCTGAAGCTCGTAAAGATATCACACTTCCTCCTAGCCATATAAAATGGTGGAATTAATATATAGAATATACAAACTATCCTAAATGCAATATTATACTATGATATGCAATGCTAGACCTAGGAACTATCATAAATAACCATTTTATCATGAACTCATGTGTGTTTATCAAGTATAGACCCAACACTTGGTGACACTTGCATTGTTGTTGTTGCAAGAAAGATCAATAAGGAAACCTAGAGATATCTAACAAGGACTTCAAGGAGGCCAATCAAGTGGAGCTGCCATGGATACCCTAAGTGAAGAGAACACATCACCCCTTATGCAATGAACCGCTTAGAGATGGAGGCATGGGATGGGGGTGAGGTGAATGAGACTATAATCTCATTTAGGTGAAGAAGCAAAATGGACCTCCAACACTAGATCAGGATCAACGGGTGAAGAAGGAGGATCAAGGGGATGGGTGGAATACATGGCCCAAATATAACATGCATAGAGGGGCTAAAGTGAGGAAAGGGGATGGTGATCGTACGGGTTTTACGTGTCTGAAATCAGGGATATGAGTAACCTGTCGTCGTAGTTGCAAAACTCATGATCAAATATAATTTATACCGAAACTCCAAGGGAGTCCTAAGTCGAACACAGGGAGGTGACGTTTACTTTGTATGAAAACTGTACTTCAATTTGTTTCTTTTTGGTGTTTTGTGGTTTTGTTATTTTTTTGTTTTTGAAATATGATGACAAACAATCACAAGAGAGAGATAGAATCGAATATGATATATTGCATGAATGTCAATTACAATAATATAAAAAACATAAAAAGAGGGGGAGGTGAGAAGAAATCTCCCGAAGCGGCTGTTCGGTGAGACGATGGCACCTAGCGGAAGCTCGAACGAAGGAGTTAGGAAGTAGGACGACGGAGGCGAGATGTAAGAGAACGTCGGGTAGAGGAAGCTTTAGCGTAGCTCCAGAATGGAGGTGAGAAGGCAGAGATGATCTGCTACCGAAGTGGAGGTGGGAGGACGGCTCCAAGGTGACCTATGAATGGGGATGGGAAGTTGGAGGAATATTTGGTGGGGCAAAGTTCCATTACACTAATAGGTGCCTTGGGAGCTTGAGAGTAAGCTCTAACAGAGCGTTGGTAGGCTTCCTAGAGCTTGGGAGTATGTGGGAGTAGAGTCGGTAGAGATCGCTTGGAAGGGGGGGTGTTGGTCCTTTACTAGTGGATGAAAAGAGGCTAGAATAGGCATGGGACCATTAATGACCACCAAGTCATCGCTGTAAGTGTTGCTGTAGGCAGCTCAAGCCCACTCACACCCACAGCTGGCCTTGCTGGCGTGCGAATAATTAGCGATGGCTGTAAGCGTCACTAAATGTCTGCCAGGCTGTCGTTGAAGGCTGGCGCCAACCAAGCACGTGCCCGCCCATGCGAGCTGCGTTGTCCTACCTCATGCACATAGAGGTCCTGCTAGCGTAGGTGTGGCATGCACTGGCGTGTGCGCTAGCATGCACTAGCGTGCGCAAGGGCGCTCTGGTGCGTGCTGGCGCTATGCTACCGCTGCTGCTGTATGCGCATGCGTCCAATTGACGAAGGGGGGCACTGCGGGTCTCAAACCTGCGTCATGCATCTACGGAGAGGGAGCCTCATCGTTTGGCCAAGGTGCACTCTTGGTCAACTGTAGAGCGTTGCTGACGTGAGGTTCAAGCCACCCTCAGCCGTTGGCTTGAGATCCAATGGCTGAGATCCCTTCATGCAGAGGGCTTAAGGACGTGACAGCTCAGGTGGGGCGGCCTGGATGGTGCCACATGGTGCCATCTGGGTCTTCCATCTTCTTCTTCTTGTGGAGGGTACTACAGAGCTCTGATCGAGGTGATTCTCGCGATGATGGACTGCGATCGTTGCTCTGAATCCATCCGTATGATCGGATTCTTCATCCAAAGCCCATAAGGTTGTCACCTTGCTGCCTGGCCACATAAAATGATGGAATTAATGTACATAATATACAACTCTCCTAAATGCCATGTGATGTATGTTATGCAGTATTTATAACATGGTATGCAATGCTAAGCCTAGGAACTATCATAAATAAGCATTTTATCATGAATTCATGTGTGTTTATCATACCCTCATGCTTACTTTTTGCTAGTCCCTAGCAAAATTAGCCTAAATGCTATTTATAAAAGTAGAATTAGGATTCGATCTCTTTAGCATAATTTGTTGGTTGTTTTAGGAACTTTCAACCCAAGACCTGGTTACAAAGACTCGATAGTGCCCAGTGTCTGCCAGAATGCAAGCTGTCCAAGCCCTCACCTTATTTGAGAAGAAGATACAAAATTTTTTTCTTATTTTTCTTCTTTTCCAATTTTTTTGTACTTTTGGAGTTTGAGAGTTCCAGGATAAGTTTTTACTGCTATCCGACCCGCCCAAGACTCGGAAAGGACTCTAAGTGCTAAGCATCTAGTGAAAAGAGTGAAAGACTCACTAGGCAGCTGAAGGGAACACCATCATGAGCCCTAACTATCTCATTTTGACCCATAGAAGAGAACAAAAGCTCCTACATAACCAACTAGAGGTCCTAATTCAATGAATAACCATTTTAATAGAAAAGCAAGAAATAAGGGGTAAAACTGTAATTTTACCATTGCAATGCAACCACGGGTTTTCTCAAGGGCTAAACACAGGTCAAATGGTCATAACAAGATAAAAACTGGGTTGAACTAGACAGGAAAGGGTTCATGTGAATGCTGGGAATTAAATGACTTCTTGTAACCCTAAAATAGACCCACTTGATTTAGCAAGGTTCTGGTTAGGATAAAATTTACCTAAACCCTCTAAAAATCATAAAAATATATTCTCCAGGGTTTAGAACCTTCAATTTGGCTATTGAAACCTATTTTGACCTAAAATTGGGTCATATAGAAATATTTGCCCTAAATTTGATTTTTACCTAAATTTCCTAGTCAAACGTGGTCAAACCCAAAATCCAACTCCACCATTGGATTCCTTAGGTCCAAATTAGGCTTGTATCAAAACTTGGACCTAAGGGGAACTCATCTTGACCTACTTTGCAAATAAGTCCAACCTGATTACATTTCTACCCCTATCTTTCAAAAACCCTTGCATTTGACCCCCTAGCTTCTTCATCATCCTTGCAATTAGGTCCCTCCTACTCCGGCAAGCTTTAGAAGGAGGATCTCCTTGATTGCTCAGAGAATCCCTCCCAAAATTGGAAGGGAGATTCTCTGAGTAATCCTCTTCAATCTAAACCCATTGATGAGCCCTAATTTGTACCCAATCTCTCATGCGAATGCATGAGAGATTTGGGTCTTTTTGAGCTTCCAACTTCGGCAAACTTGCCGTGCTTGGAAGCTTGGCTTCCAAGCACAAACCCAACCTCCAGGACCTATTTAAGAAACCCCAACTTATTCCGTATCTCCTCAGCTTGGAATTGGGCCGGTCCACCCTCAATTCGTCTCTCCTTGCCGGCCACAACATCTCCGCAAGCTCCGACGATTCCGTTCTCTCTCTCTCGTCGCCCAACCACAATACCAGTGGTTGGGTTGCCTTCCTCTCATTCATCTACGTCGGCCATACCAGCCTTGACGCCGCCTCATTGTTGAAGCTACGAGTTGCTACGCTAACGTATTTGGTTTTGAAAACCAGTCGTTGTAGTTTGAAAACGAAGAACTCGTATTCAACAAATAAAATTTATACCGGAATAGAAATCCTGGGTCGAACTCAGGGTGGCGGATGTTTGATTTTAAAAATACGCATTTAATTTATTTGTCACGAAGTAGATTAATTGATTAGAAACTATCTATCTATTTACACTAAATAGAAGAGAGAGAGAGAATATTACAAACAAAAATCAAAAGAGATGTAGAATGAACATGGAATTCATTATCAAAGAGATTGTTCGTTACACTACTCATTACGAGTAGAAAGCGGGAAATGATTACACTAGAAAGCAGTAAATCTACTCTAGAAAGCAGTAAATTTACTCTAGAAAGTAGTAAAAGAATGGGGAGAGAGATATCCTCCTCGACCGTCGCTTGGTGGACGAGCCTGATGGGACGACGCCCAGAAGATGAGGAACGGAGCAGGTCGAAGGTGGATGAAGTGGGAAGAACAGGAATGGGGCAGCACGTCGTCGTCGTCGCGGGATCCACTTCCGAAAGCGGGACGAAAATTAGACTATCTCTTGAGAAGCATCCTACGTGTGGGACAAGCTTCTTTTGAGCTTTGGAGAGGGAGAGAAGAGCAAGAAGGGATGAAAATTTCGTATGGAGGGGGTCTTCTTTTATAGTTGCAAGCAGTGAGGGCAATTAGATCTTTTTAATCTCAAAACATTAAATAAGGGGTCTTTAGTGACCGATTAAACCGTCGCTAAAGCCCCATCGTGGGCGACATGCGTCGCTCGCTCACCTCCTACACATGCAATGCCTTTCCACGTTCATAAAATCTCAGCCATTTGATCGTGAGATCTAATGACTGAGAGCGCTCCTCGCCGCACCTCCTCTGCGTGCGCTCGCCATGTTTGATGGCGCACCACGCGCAAGCGCACGATAGAGCGTGGGCACCATTGAGCGCTCATGGCCGACCGATCACAATCCAACGCTCTTCGCGCCTGCTCGCCCACTCCTCCCGACTCAAATGCGCATTCTCCCTTCGCAAAAGTGCATTCGACCAAGGCGCTACAAACGCGTTTGTGTCGCGCTTACAAATCGTGCATGCGCATCCACAGCCGTTGGATGCGCATCCAACGGTAGAGAATCATTGAAGAAGAGAGGGTGCGACGAGTGTAGCGACCGATTGGGTAGCTGAGATGGCGCCATGTGGTGCCATCTTGGTCGTCCATCTTTTGGATGATGTAGATGGTGCCACGGTTGTCAGATTGAGTCGATTTTCACGTCGTTAGGTTGCAATCGTCAATCCAAATCCATCCGTGTGGTCAGATTTGTTGTTTGAAGTGTGGATTCACACCATCTTGGCCCTTGATCTTCTAGGATTCCCCAATCTCTATCTGATGCTACAGATGTTTGATTAGGATGATCTTGGAGTCGTTGAACTCCAATCGTCGCCCTTATCAAATTTGTATGGTTGGATCTTCGATCCAAAGCCCCGATAAAAATTTTTCCCTGTCCCTGAACATAAAAAGAGACAATTAACCTCCATTTTATTTAAACTAATCTAAATGCAAGATGATGCTTGCTATCTAATATTTATAGTATGTAATACAATTCTATGCTTAAGAACATACATAAATAAACATCTTATGTAGTGTAAACATGTTTACATCACTCATCTATGGAGATCATCTCCGGCGTTGGCCGTACCAGCCCAAATGCCTCCCCTGTCTCCTTCGTCCTTAGGTTAGGTCAATTTACTTCTCTCTCCCTCCTACTCCTGTTCCCCCTCTTTATTTCTCAAAAATACCCCTCGACGGCACCAATCACCATCACCTTCTCCACCTCCGGCCATACCTCTGGTGAGGTGTCCCCATCGCTCCACACCTCCATCCACCTCGCCAACCACCCTACGACCTCTGCAACACCCCACTAATCATCTCCCACTACTCCAATCACTCCGCCACTCACCCAAAAAGGGCCCCCGAACACACCCACTCCCATGGCCACAGAGAACCCTAGATCCAACACCACAGCCGTTCCCACACCACGTCGACCACCGCCACATATTGACCGTGCCTTGGCGAATCTCCCTGGACGTTTTAACATGGCTGCAAGGCCATACTCATGATTTTAGGTTTGCGCAACACCGACCGCCATGGATGAAAAAGCTTGAAGCTACTTCCTATGTTCCAGTTACTACTGCTCCAGGCGTAAGTCCCAGGAGACGCGAACTTGAAGAGCGAGTGCGTCCAGGCTGCCAATTAGAGTCAACAGAACAAGAAGCCTCGCTATTCAGCTAGACACCTGCTACTACAGTGCGTGCAAGGGAGGTGGGACGTTTAGTCCCACCTCGGAAGTGGGTGAGCGGGCATATGCACATAAATTATTTTTGTGCATAGGCCTTATCGCCTCCAACTCACGGGGGGAGGGTCCCTCTCTCTCCCTCTCACGGCCTCGTCCGCGGCACTGCCCATGCGAACCTGGCCACGACTCATTTACCCAAACCGACTCACTCCTTTCTCACCACTCACGCCGGTGAGCCTGGACCTGGGTCTCCATTAGGTTCGATTACCTGACCCGAATGTGGCTCTGGGAGAGCAAACCGAAATAGAGAAGAGAGAAGAGAGGAACACTACGCAGGGGAAGGGGGGTTTTGCTGTGGAAAGATTGGCTTTGCAGTTAGCCAAATCAGAGAGGAAGAAGAAGAGGTCAGACGAAGAAGAAGGAAGGAGAAAAATCAGAAGAAGAAAAATGAAGCTAAGGCAAAAGTTAGAGGAGAAGGAAGGAGCTGAAGAAGAAAAGGTTTGCAAGGCTAAGACCAGAAAGAGAAGAAAGAAGAAAAGAAGAAGCCAAGGCAGGAAAAAGCCAAAGAAGAAAGGAAGGAGACGCTAGAGAAGAAAGAGAAATCAGAGAAAGAAGAAGAAGGATAGCACATAATTTTAAGACGTCTGATTTTATAATCAAATGTCCAATTCTTCGTAAGTTCATTATATTTTTAGCTACATTTATTCTTATTATCCATATACTTATGCTTTATATTTTTAATTAGATTTTTGAGTAGTATTATGTGTTCAAATTACATTCATTATTGAGCTTAGTGGATGAATTCCATTTGCTCCCTGTGTTCAACCACGAACTTTAAATTCGAGTAATAAATTGTATTTGTTTTAAACATTTTTTCGACTGTACTACAACACAACTTTTTAAAACCCGATTAAGTGCTCCCAAACATTTTGGCGCCGTTACCGGGGAGCAACGTGCAATTCATCACTAGTCTCTACATTATTTTGATTATATTTGAGTACTAACTTGCCCTATTTGCTTTATTGTGACTTTGTGAGGTACTTTATGAGGAGATCTCCCGCGCAAATCAACCACTCCAAGGTAGGTAACTTCTCTATTCTTCCCTAATCGAACCTCCTAATCTTGGGAAGACGAAAAGGAAACAATCAAATTAGGAATCACTTGCCTTCTTTTTATAGTAATTATCATTTAAAAGGCTAGTTTCCTGGTTTACGAATTTTTTTTTTCACATCTTATTGGAGTTGAAGCGATTCTATTTAGAGATCCTACCCCAAAATTCCTGTACCTATTAGGGACTACGCTTAATTTCTAACCTCCGTGGACTACGCACTTCTTATTTAAAGTCCAAGGAGAACATTTGTGAAAATCAAAGATTACTGGAAATAGAGCCAAATTAGGGTTTCTACATTAGGATTTTGGAGTGCTAGTTCACACTTGCCTACATAAAAGGAAACAAACCCACCCGCATTTATGTGCTACCAAGCCCTTGATTGAAAAGAGCTAATCAAGAAAAACCCTAAAATCAAGATCTAAACTCACTTGAACCCTAAAAACTTGGACCTAATAACTTGGGAGTCAAATCAAGGTGATTTCTAGGCCTTGACCTAGAATCATTTTGCCATCTTTAGGACAGGTCAGGTGAAGTTGGACTACATTGTAGGCCGACCAACCTCCAAATTAGGTCACAAGTCAAAACAACTGCTAATTCAACTGAAATCAAAGGCACAAGTTAGGATATAAAACTGGTAGACTTAAGAGGTCAAGTTATCCATTCTGGTATACCTGGACCCTCAGTGACAAGAGAGGTCGGGTGAGGGAAACCCTGTAACCCATGGGGGCGCTCCTTTTTCTATTTTTTTTCTTTTTCTTCTTTTTTTTTAAAGTAGGTGGCTTCCCTTATCTAAGATTTACCTAAAGGCAGTACGACGAAAATGGTCTTGTGGCTGGACTCTGGACAACCGGCCGATGAGCTATTACCAACAACTACTTGCCAGCCATACCATCCTAAATAGTTCAATAGCTACCCAATTTTCGAAGAAACCATTGAAAAGTGAGTCTGTGCGAATAGTGTGTAGATGCTTAGACTAAAAATCCTCTCAAATCAGAGGACGGGTTGATAAGTCGCATACTTATCATCCCAATTTATTAGCTAAATTAAAATGAATTTAAATTGGCGAGGACTCGAGACAAAGTTCACATTCGAGTGGACACTCAGGCTAATTAAGTCCAAAGACCTGAAAAGTCTAAGTATTCAGGTCTCAAAGTATCAATTCCTAAAGTTTGCAACTCCTAATGCCTAAGTCCTCGTCTCCTAATTCTTTTTTTTCTTTTTTTATTTTTTTTTAAATCAAATAACATGAAATTACTGTTACAGCTGACAAAAAGATTATAAGATATATCCACCCCCACATGCTTATCTATTGCAATGTCCTCATTATTAAAAATGCAGGCAAGCAAGAGAGTAGAAGTGGAAGAATAGCACCTGCTTTCTGTGGGATTATGGTTAGCTTGGAACAGTCTTTACATGTGCTGAGTTTAGTGCCTTTAGCTAGGTGATGATCGGGCCGTGGTGGTTAAGGCAAGGTAAGAGCAACCTTGTCCGAGACGGGTTCAGGGAGCATATGGTCAACAAAGGTTTGAGACACTATCCGTTGACCTTGAAGATATTACCCATCTTTGGGTCAGAGATTTTGATGACCCCGTTAGGGAAAATCCACTCAATAACGAACGAGTCGTCCTGCTTAAACCTGAGTTTTCCGGGGAAAAGCTTCAATCAAGAATCGAAAAGCCAGACCTTCTAGTTCGGCTCAAAGCTCTTACGTGAAATCATCCGGTCATGAAGAGATTTGGTCCTTGCCTTATAGATTTTGGCATTTTCATAAGCATCATTTCGAAGCTCCTCCAACTCAGATAGTTGGAGTTTCCTGGTTTTCCCGGCCAACTCTAGGTCATAATTACATTTCCTAATGGCCCAAAATGCCTGGTGTTCAAGTTCTATGGGTAAGTGACACACCTTACCAAACACCAGATGGAACGGAGACATGCCGATAAGCATTTTGTACGCGATATAGTATGCCCAAAGAGCATCATCTAGCTTTTGGGTCCAATCCTTCCTATCAGGCCTAACGATTTTCTGCAAAATATTTTTTATCTCCCGATTGGAGACCTCGGCCTGTCCGTTCGTCTAAGGGTGGTAAGGTGTGGAAATCCGATGATTCACCCCGTATTTCCCGAGTAAATTTTGAAACTATGCATGAGTGAAATGTGTGCCACCATCACTGATAATTGCCCGAGAAACCCTAAACCAACTGAAGATATTTTTCTTCACAAAATCAATGACCACCTTGTGGTCATTGGTCTGGATGAGAATTGCCTCAATCCATTTGGACACGTAATCAACAGTGACCAGAATATACTGGTGTCCAAATGAAGGAGGGAAGGGTCCCATAAAGTTGATGTCCCAAATGTCGAAAATTTCGACGGAAAGAATTAGGTTCAAGGACATCATACCTCTCTTAGCCATGTTCCCAAGTGTCTGGCATCGAGTGCATGCCTTTGAGAATTCCTAGGCATCCTTAAATAATGACAGCCAATAGAATCTAGATTGCAAGATTTTTGCTGCTGCCTTTTTCCCGGAAAAGTGTCCACCACACGCAGATGTGTAGCAGAACTCAAGTATGCTATGGAACTCAATTTCTGAAATGCATCAACGAATGATCTGGTCTACGCCGATGCAGTACAGCTCAGGATCATCCCAAAAACAATATTTGTTCTCATATACAAGTCTATCCCGTTGTTTAGTCCAATCCGAGGGGATTTGACTAGCGACCAAATAATTAATGATATCCGCAAACCAGGGGGTTCGGATACCCGAGACTATAAGGATAGTCTTGTCTGGAAAAGTATCAGAGATCAGGACATTTAGATGAGGAGAATCAATTAGGATTCTCTAGAGATGATCCGCCACTACATTTTGTGCCCTGGCTTTATCCTAGATTTCAAGATCGAATTCTTGAAGTAGCAGAATCCTGCGAATAAGCCGAGGTTTGGCATCCTTTTTGGCCAAGAAATGTTTCAAGGCCGAGTGGTCGGTATAGATGATGACATGAGAACCTAAAAGATAAGCCGTGAATTTTTCTAAAGCAAAAACTACAGCTAGCAATTCTTTTTCAGTAACAGTGTAGTTCCTCTAGGCTTCTTCCAGAGTCTTGCTAGCGTAGTAAATCATAGAGGGCTTTTTCTTAATCTTCTGACGCAAGACTATCACAACGGCATAATCAGATGCATCAACCATAATTTCGAATGGGGCTGTCCAGACAGGTGGTTGCAACACCATGGCACAAGTGACTGTCATTTTTAATAAATTAAATGCCTTACGGCATGATTCATCCAACTCGAATGGCATGTCTTTGGCTAGAAGGTTACTCAAGGGTCGAGCAACCTTCGAGAAGTCCTTAATGAATCTGCGGTAAAAACCCACATGCCCAAGGAAAGAGCAGATCTGTTTTATAGATGTGGGTAGAGGAAGTCTAGAGATAGCATTCACCTTAGCTTTATCAACCTCAATACCCCGACTTAAGACCACATGACCCAGGACAATGCCTTCCTGAGTCATAAAGTGGCTCTTTTCCTAGCTAAGGACCAACCATGTCAGAAAAGATGGCCAGCATGGACCTTTAAAAAGTCGTAGGTGCATTGCAAAGCCTGAAAGACATTCTACGGAATGCAAAGGTTCCATAGGGACATGTGAAGGTTGTCTTTTCCTAGTCTTCGGGATGGATAGGGACTTGGTTATATCCCGAATAACCGTCCAGGAAGTAAAAGTATTTTTGCCCAGCTAACCATTCAAAGATTTAATCGATGAATGGCAAGGGAAAGTGATCCTTTTTAGTGTCTGTGTTCAGCATCCTATAGTCAATACAGACTCTCCAAGCAGAAGTTGAACGAGTGGTGAAGGTTTCCCCTTTCTAGTTAGTTGTAACGGTTATTTCCGCCTTCTTGGGTACAATCTGAGCGGGGCTAACCCACGGACTATCCGAGATTGGCAAATAATCTTAGCATCAAGCCACTTGATTATCTCCTTCTTAACCACTTCTCGCATATTTGGGTTTAATCTCCTTTGCATCTCGCGAGAAGGGTGGGATCCATCTTCCATAAAAATACGATGATTACAATAAGATGGCTCGATCCCCCTAAGTTCGTAGGTGGTCCAACCAATTGCCTCCTTGTCGTTCTTAAGGACCTTAATTAACCTCAATTCTGGCTCCTTAGTCAAATCAGCACTAATAATCATAGGGAGCATGTTTTCAGGTCCTAAGAACTCATATTTCAAATTTTTGGGCAATGGTTTTAATTCCAGCTAAGGTAGGTCTAGAATAAAAGGTAGGGAGGGTGCTAACAAAAATTCATCAGGACGATCCAGTGGAAGAGGCTGGGAATGAACAAAATCAACAACCTCTTCAGGATGTGGCAGGTCTACCACAGAGGGTTGTGGGTTGAGTTCACTAAAGCTGGTGGAGTCCTCGAGTGCACTGATCATCATACAAGTCTCAAAATCCTGATCCTCAAGCTCCTCAATGAATCCATAATCCTCAAATCCTCTTATCACCTTAAAGATATCCAGAGTTAGCTTCTTATCCCCAAAGGCGATCTCCATACTACCACTTTCACTATTTATGTTGGCCTTGGCGGTAGCTAGGAACAGATGCCCCAAAATGATGGGCGTGTTCCTCAAATCATTAGGTACAACCATGTCAAGGATGAGGAAATCTACGAGAAAATAAAAATCCTTGACCTTGATGATTACATCCTCAATAACGCCCCTCGATTTGGTGACTGAATGACCCGCTAATTGTAGCGTTACTGAGGTTGGCCTGAGTTCACCTAACCCATACCTCTCATAAAGAGAAGTTGGGATTAGGTTGATGGATGCACCTAGATCCAACAGTGCCCTATCAAAAGTGTATTCCCCAATAATGTAAGAGATCAAGGGAGCACTTGGATCTTTCTTCTTTTGAGGAAGGTGATGCAGGATCACAGAACTTGCCTACTCAGAGAGAATCACCTTCCTCGGAGTGGGTTCTCTTGGCTTACGCTTTTGGGTACATAGTTCTTTCAAAATTTTATCATAAGCCAGGATGTGCTTAATAGCATTGAGGAGCAGAATATTGATCTCTACGCTCTTGAATAAATCCAGGAGCTCCTCGTTGTTATCTAGGGTTTTCTTCTTCTTGGATTTCAAGAGGGCTTCAGGGAACGGGATATAGGTGGTATTTTCAATTTTCAGTCCCTGGGTCTTATTGTCTTCTTCAATCTCCTCCTCTTCTCTCTCAAGCTCCCTAGGGTTTTGGCATCTAGAAGGTAATTTAGGGTCCTAGGTTTGCTTTCCACTTCTCAAGGTGACAGAGTTTGTAGAGGTATAAGGGTTTGGGTCTTGAGGTGGGTTAGTGAAGATTGGAGGGCCTTGGTTGGTCATGTAACTAGAAGAAGAAGATGAGGGACCTTTGATTCCCGTACCCTTGGGCTCTATTGCCTTAATTTTGCACATTACACGAGTTGGGTACGGGTTGGGATGGTAAAGATCCAAGTTGTCGGGTGTTAGCAATTAACCCGGATTGCAAGTTATCCAATGATGTCTTCATTTGCTGCATAAGCTGAAGCATGGACCCTTGCATTTCTACCATATGCCGGTTTAACTCAGCCTACCCTGCAGATTGTTGGGCATTCCAAGATGGTTGAGTAACCGGTCTCGGGGGCAACTGGGTGTATACCTGACCCTGACCCATAGGTCTTTGAGATGCATAGTTGCTAGGTCGAGTTTGGGTCTGTTTCCCATGACTTTTCCAGAAGTTAGGGTGATTCCTCCAACCCGAGTTATAAGTGTTGGAATATGAGTTAGACCTAACATTCTCCTGCATTGCATATGCATCCTCATAGGACGATGATGGAGAGAAGGAAGGATCAGAAAAACTGGGTTCAAAGGCCCCAGTTTGGAACCCATAAGGTTCCGAGAAATCTTATCTTACAGGTTGAGCCAAATCAAGTTGGTTCACGAACTCCTGCCCCGTGGGAGCTCACGAGGAATGGAATCTTGAATTCTGGGATTAAGTAGGTATAGAAGTGTTTCCTAAATTCTCAGACATCCATTCTTCCATTCTCTTAGCAACCAAGTCCATTTTATCCAGTTTATTACAAATCAATTCCATGTCAAATGAATGAGAATCCTACATCTCATTAGCACTTGACCTGGGTTGCTAGGACCGATTGAATGCATCCATGGAGGCGTGATTAATTGAGTTCTCACTCATTTCCTCAAGCAAGTAGTATGCACTATCTGCATCCCTGTTGAGGAAATTGCCTTCGCAAAAAGCGTCCACGTGATTACGGAGTTGCTCCACCAACCCACGATAGAAAATCTGCATGAGTTGCCATTTCGGTACCTCGTGGTGTGGACATTTCCTCAAATCCTGGAATCACTCCCAGGCACCATGAAATGGTTCCCTAGGCCATTGGGCGAAAGTGGTAATCTCCCGTCGCAAGGCATTGGTCCTTCTGATATGGAAGAATTTCTTCATGAAAGCCGACTTAAGAGTAGCACAAGTTTCTATCGACCTTCCTATGGTCCGGTACCATGTGCGGATTTATCCCTTAGAGAGTGGGGGAAGAGCCTCATGATCATTTTCTCTTCATTCACATTCCTTGCTTTGGTGGCTGGAACCAAAGTGGTCAGATCCTCAAAGTGCTGGAACGGGTCCTCCGAGCCAAGCCCATGAAAATGCTTAATCAAGCTTAAGACCTGGGGCTTGATTTCTATGTCCTCGGCGGGAATCATGACACCGGGACGTTCCCCATAGTTTGAAGGATCATAAAAATCCTTCAAGGGCCGAGTGCCCTAACCATCCATACGTTGGAACCATTGCTGCATCTGCTGCATTTCTTCCAACTACCTCTGAATCAGCTCTTGCTGGTTTGAGGGTAGGGGAGGTGGTTGTTGATTAGCCATGGGATCTGCTTGGCTAAAGCTCAACCTCTCCCTCCAGGAATGGTCTAAAGGTCCTTCCAATCTAGGGTTCAATGATCCCCTTCCAAGCATACACTAGAAGGAAGTCGGAAGGACGCGGAAGAGAAGGAGCCCTACAACACAAAAATACAAGCCTGTCCTTAGGTTGCGTAGCCTAAATGTCTACAGACTCTCAGAATCCATCCTAAGGTTATCAATGATTTACTCTACTTATGTCCAGGCAATCCAATCAGTTGAAGGAAGGATTGGGGAGAAGGTTCTTCCTTTGGCTTGCACCTTCGGTTCCTAGTGCACCCCCCAGATACGGTCGTTTAATACTACTCCCCTAGCTAAACATCAAATTGACTAGTATAAGTAGGTTAATCGTGAATAATCTCAATCTAGATCCTGTAGAGCGAACCAATCCTTAACGCCAACATCTATTCAATTTTAGTTAAGCTTGTGACAATGGTGCTTCTGGAATGTGATGGGCCCTTAATGGGTTGTGCCCTTAATGATTTGTTTGAGAATGTGTGAATGTGCACAACCAAGAGGTTTTCAAGCAAGATTATTACTGATGAGGTGAGTTTTAGGGTTCGAATCTTGCTTAATTGCTTTTAGGATTCAAATATTAGGTATTTTCAACCAAGTTTTGTGAGGCAAACCAAATTTGTTTTTAAAAGCACGTGTTCAAGTATTTTCCTTTAGAAATCAAGAAAAATATGGAGTGCTTGGCTTGACCTAATTATTGAATCCTATGGGGCAACTACAAAATGAACCACTTTTAGATTAGGTGGTGCGGCCCAAACAATTCAATCAATCGGCTCAAATGCACCAACAATTAAGGCACACAAAAAGGTGATTAACCTAATATGATTTCTGCTCCTTTATGTGTAAATTTCGTGTACCGGGTCCACAGGTCAGGATCCCAGTTGAGTAGATGAAAATCAAGTCAAGTTATGTGCCTCTGATGTGGGTGTATAAGGTGTGTAAATTGATTCATCCCACAGAAAGTATCTTTTTATTTTTTTTTTATAAAATGTGGGTGAGATGGGTGAAGGTGGCAAACAAGACAAACAAAGTCTATCCTAGGGTTTATGTAAACACCTAAGTAGATTAGGTCTTGGTTATGATTGTGGCGAAATGAACTAGTGAGGGGGGAATGTGGGGGACACTTACAAAGCACTCTACCCGCACTATACTCTGGTCTACCGCACTTGGATCTCCATGCTAGGATACCTGCAAGATAGTAGATCAAAGACAAGCGGGGTTAGTGCTATGTAAATGCAAAGAAGCACAGAAAATAATAAAGTAAATTTCGTTGACTCCCCAGCAACAGTGCCAAAATGATTACACGGGTTTTGCGTGTTTGAAATTGGGGTTACGAGTAACCCGTCATCGTAGTTGCAAAACTCGTGATCAAATATAATTTATACCGAAACTCCAAGGGAGTCTCGGATCGAACACAGGGAGGCGATGTTTACTTTGTATGAAAACCGCACTTCGATTTGTTTCTTTTTGGTGTTTTGTGTTTTTGTTATTTTTTTGTTTTTGAAATAAGATGATAAACAATCACAAGAGAGAGATAGAATCGAATATGATATATTGCATGAATGTCAATTACAATAATCTAGAAAACATAAAAAGAGGGGGAGGTGAGAAGAAATCTCCTGAAGCGGCTGTTCGGCGAGACGATGACACCTAGCGGAAGCTCTGACGAAGGAGTTGGGAAGCAGGACGATGAAGGTGAGATGCGGGAGGACGTCGGGTAGAGGAAAGCTTCAGCACAACTCCGGAATGGAGGTGAAAAGGCAGAGATGATTTGCTATCGGAATGGATGTGGGAGGACAGCTCCAAGGTAACCTATGAATAGGGATGGGAAGTTGGAGGAGTATTTAGTGGGGCAGAGTTCCGTTACACTAATAGGTGCCTTGGGAGCTTGAGAGCAAGCTCTAACAGAGCATTGGTAGGCTTGCTAGAGCTTGGGAGTAAAGTAGGTACAGATCGCTTGGAAGGGAGGGGGTGTTGGTCCTTTTATAATGGACGAAAATAGGCTAGAATAAGCATAGGACCATTAGTGACCTCCAAGTCGTCACTGTGAGTGTCGTTGTAGGCAACTCACGCCCACAGCTGGCCTTACTAGCATGCAAATAATTAGCGACAGCTGTAAGCATCGCTGAATGTCTGCTAGGCTGTCACTGAAGGCTGGCACCAACCAAACACGCGCCCGCTCATGCAACAGCCTTCAGGTGTCTGCTAGGTTGTTGCTGAATGTCTGCTAGGCTGTCGCTGAAGGTAGGCTTGAGGACGTGCCAACTCAAGTGCGGTAGCCTGGATGGTGCCACGTGCCGCCATCTGGGCTATTAAGACCCGTGTTACTGAGCCTTTTTAAGATGTCCGTACTTTAGGTCAGATGTCTGGTAAAACATCTGGATTAAGGGTCAGATGTCTTGCAAGACGTCCGGACTCATTCCTAGACGTCTGAAAATCGAAACTTTCGTGTACGTCCTCGCATCTACTCACATACTGCACGCAGACAGTGCTCGACCCTCGTTTTCTTCTCCCTCTCTCTCCTCTCGCCCAACGCAAGCCCTAACCCCACATCTTATATAACCCCCCTCCTCTCCCTCACACCACCCCCACTTCCAGCCACCCTTCTCATTCCTCCAGCGAAAGCAACGAGCTGCGAGAGTGAGCGGCGTGGGAGGAGAGGAGCAGCGAGGGGAAGAGAGGAGAGCAAGCACGCAAGCTCGCGTGGGAGCTCGCTGGGGAGCTCATGGCTGGTCGGCACGTGCGCGAGGCAGAGAGGTGCATCGGGGAGGTCCTCCCCGACACTGCTGCAACTGGAGCAGCAGGCGAGAGGTCGCAACGCGGCCACACACGACGCGAGAGGGTGGAAGCAGATCTGGTTCTAGGTTTTTCCCAGAATCAGACGTCTGGAGAGATGTCCAGACGACGTAGCCGACGTTTGGAGGAGGTTCCAGACGACTGAGAGGTAAGCTTCGCGAATGTACATCTTCTTTACGAATACGGCCATGCAGGCCATTCTACCGAGGCACTGTTTCGTGCCTTATTGAGAAGATTTCGCTTGATTTGCGCAAAGGTTCCTTCGGGAAGGCGCGAGACATGCCCTCCCACGCAGTTCGGACGTCCGAGTGAGGCACCAAACGATGGGAAGCGTTTCAAGACGTCCAGAGAGGTGGTCGGACATCTGGAACTAGGTCCAGATGGTCTAGCAGAGTTCCTGGACTTCTGAGGACTGGTGCAGGACTTGAGGTATGGCTCTGGACTCTTTTAAGACGTCTGGAAGGTGTTCCAGACGTCTAGTTTGAGTCAGAATTACTGTTCTTGACCCGTTTAGGGTCCGTTTGAGGTTCGATTTCCGTAGTTAAGATACCGTTGTTTCCCGTATGTTTCCCCCTACTTGTTGGAATACTTTCTATACTATTTTGAGTAGGCTCTTGTGATTGATCCTTGTGATAGGACCTAGTTCCGTTGCAGGTTTGGGGTTTGCTGAGGCACGTGGACCGGCCAATCAAGCCCCCACTACTCCTGGATTTACTGGTAGAGTGGCTTCCCCTTAATTTAATTAAAACCTAAATGCATATGTAGAATGAATGATTAAAACCTAGGATGTGGCATGAATCCTAGGATTAGAAATACTAGAATGTTTGTATTGAATGAATGGATTGCAGTCTTAAATGAGTAGATAGAACGATAACAAATGCCTGTAATTGAATAACAGTTGCTTGCAACATATGTAGTACTTGTGTTGGTTAATTGTTGAATGTAATTATCCTGTTGCACACATAATATGAGCTGCATGTATATAAATTGAAAATGGAAAGGTGAATGTTGGAAATTTGAGCTATCTATGAATAAACTGGATATGGAAATGTGAACGATAGAATTACCCGTTGCATGTGTATAACCCGAGAATGGAAATAGAAATGATGAAACCCGGTATGGAATGACATGAGGTATATGAGCATGAACCCTATGGGGAATTAGGAGTAGAGCTCCTGGAAATAAATGGAATGGAATTGGAAATGTGAGTGGGGAAGTGAGTTGGCCCTTGAGTACGGAGTACCAAGGAGAGCGACTGTCCCCCTGTTTAGTGCGGAGCGGAGCTAGCCACCCTTGGGTTGGGGCCCGGGGTTAGGATTGGCCACTCTATACCGACTTCTTGGCCCTCACGTACATAGTATCGGGGAGAGCTACTAGTGTAGGGAGAGAGCTAGCCACCCCACGGGGCTTGGGGTTCAGCTAGCCACCCTACACCGACTTGTTAGGCCCACGGGGCGAACCAGGGTAGTCAGGCGAGGGTGCGCGGATTGTGGAGGGGCAAGACCCCTGTTTGGTTCTTAGGGGCTAGACCCCTGTTATTGAGAGGGCTATGCCCTATACTGGTTCCATGCTGTACTTTGGGCACACCCGCTAACGGAAACGACTGACCATGTGCCAGTGCGGGGTAGCTACCCGTGCGCTTATCGCGCGTGCCGTAGTCACCGTTACGTCTATCCGTGACCTTGGGGTGGTTGACTGGGTGTAGACCACCACGGGGGACTTACCCGACCAGGAGAGCACCACGTGCAACTTCTACTCTTCCGAAAAGACTGCAACCAAGATCGTTCCCACGAGGAACATTCGAGATCAAGAAATAGACTTGATAATTGAATTAAGTGGTGAAAGAAAGAATAATTAGTTAAGGAAGAAAGAAACTGAAGAACAACAGCTACTTGTCCACCTTTACTTCTTTAGTAGTTGGTTCCCACTCTACTCAGCGTTCGCTAATGTTTTGTACTCATAACCTTTTCAGGTCCAGGTCTTGAGTAGCTAGAGCACACAGCTGCAGAGGGTGCTGGGCCCAGTGGAGCCTAGTAGTTGTAGTTTTTTTGTACTCATTTGTAGTAGTAACTTCTTGCACTTTTATATTCTGTACTCTTTTGTTCTGCACTTTATATTCCTGTACCTGTTTACCTTCCTACTTTTGTGGTGGTGTATACTGTAGTAGTTTACTTCTTTACTGCTGTACTTTTGTTACTATTAGTTGCTTGCATGGTGAATGTGATTTATTTTACTGCTTTTTGGTTACTTTCTTATTGGATGACTGAGTCTTGGGATCAGTCAAGTCGATCCGGTCTCGTGTCCTGTAGGGATTCGGGAACCGGGTCATAACATGGGCCGTCCGTCTTCTTCTTCTTGTGGAGGGTACTATAGAGCTCCGACTGAGGTGATTCTTGTGATGACAGACTGCGATCGTCGCTCTGAATCCATCTGCACTGTTAGATTCTTCATCGAAGCCCGTAAAGATGTTGCCTTGCCTCCTGGCCACGTAAACTGATGGAATTAATGTACATAATATACAATTATCCTAAATGCCATGCGATGGACGTTATGCAATATTTATAACATGGTAGGCAATGCTAAGCCTAGGAAGGTGATTAAGATTTCTAAAGACTGTCTTATTGTTGTTCACGCCATTGTAGAATGAATACTGATATTAACTGTTTGGATATATAAGTAGAAGGAAGGATAAATAAATGATTTATGGTAACTACAAGAAAACATGTCTTTTAGGATAGACATTAGTGACAGTAAATGTTACCATCGCATAGTTGATACCTTTTTATGACAGTGTATCAAAAAAATCAAAAAGTAAAAATTGAGACACTAATATACCGTCGCAAAATCGAAATTACAATAAAATCAAAGAGGTTTACTTCCCCCTCTAAAACCTTCCCTATTTTGAGAACTTCTTTTGGTGAAAACATTCTTGCACACGCTTTCCCCCCAAAAACCCCTGTGCATTTCTCCTCTTTCTCCTTCTCTCTCGTCACCGGCCGTCTCCTCCCCATCCTCATCACCGATCGCATCCTCTCTGCTTCGTCACCTACGACCACCTCCTCGCTTGCTTGCACCATCCTCTCTCGCTTGCGCTATCCTCTCTGTGGACTAACCTATGACCTTGCCTCAGCCACCTCTAACATCCTCAGCATTGACCTGAATTGCTCTCCTCGAGTTGCACGCACTCTTCTTCAGCAACCACCACATCGGCCCTCCTCCAAGGTCAGCCTTCATCTCCTACTCCCACCGTCCCTTTCCTCTCCTCCTCAAATCGACACAACCCTTCCCTCCTTCTGTCCATTCTCCTATTTTTTAGTTAGATATAGTTTTTTTTTTAGCCATAAACAAGAGCTTTCTTTTTAAGTAAATTTGCACTCAAGAACCTTTTCCCCTTCCACCTCCTATTTTTCCCTCAGTTAGATCTAGTTTTTTAAGTCCATTCTCCTATTTTTCCCTCTATTGTTGCTACGTAGCGAACATCCCTCTCCAAATCGATCGATTGACAATGTCGGACGAGGAGCACCACTTCGAGTCGAAGACCAGGGCCTCCAAGACCTACCCGCAGTAGGCGGGAACCATCCGCAAGAACTCCTACATCGTCATCAAGGGTAGTCCCTGTAAGGTGGTTGAAGTGTCTGCTTCCAAAATTGGGAAGCAAGGTCACGCAAAATGTCTTCTTTTTGCAATTGATATCTTCACTGGAAAAAAGCTTGAAGATATAGTGCCTCCCTCTCATAACTGTGATGTCCCTCATGTCAATCGTACTAATGACCAACTGATTGATATATCTAAAGATGGATTTGTGAGTCACTTGACTGACAGTGAAGGCACGAAAGATGACCTGAGGCTTTCAACTGATGAAAATCTTCTTACTTAGATCAAGGATGGGTTTAATGATGGCAAGTATCTGGTCATTAGTGTCATGTCTACCATGGGGGAGGAGCAGATTTGGTCTCTGAAGTATGTTGGCCCCAAGTAAGCTGTGTGTGCTTCTAGTCTTAGCGTTCCCTCCAATCTTTGAACTTTTATTTTGTACTCCTAATATAGGGACCTTGAAGTTGTTATGTATTAGATACAATATTCCTCGAGTGTGGATTGTTTGGCATGATATATTATTTATGTTTTAGCAACAAACTTCATTGCTTGGGATGCTTCGTGCAACTATTCTCCGTCTTCCCAAAGCAGTGACATGTAGTTTGCATTTTGGTTTCTTCTGGGTTGAAGTGAAGATTTTAATTAAAAAAAAATATGAACTCAAGAAATTTGATACAGAAAATATGATAATAACTTCATCATTAGCCATATCTAATTTTAATTAGTCATAATCAACAAATAAATGCTCCTACATATCCGCTAAAGAGCCATAATTCACTACATATCCATTCTGAGAGATAAACAGTAAAATAAGGGTAAATATGCAGTTTTAACATAATATCATAAATGCAAAACAATCACAGGGTTTCTCAAGGGTTAATTAAAGGTTAAATTGTCATAAATGTCTAATAAGTGGGTTCATGCAAACGGAAACGAGTTTTCACGTGTTTTGAGAATTAATGGACATCTAAAACCTTAAAAACAGACCTACTTAATTAACTGAGGTTTTGGTTAGGATAAAATTCACCTAAACCTTCTAAAAATCATATAAAAATATTCCCTAAGGTTTGGTACCTTTGATTCGACCATTGAAACCCATTTTGACCTAAAACAGAGTCTCAGACAGACAATTATCCTAATTTGGGTTTCTACACAAATTACTCATACAAACTTGGTAAAAACCTAACTCTGACTTCACCATCAGATTCCTTGGGCCTAAATTAGGTTTGTACCAAAATTTGGGCCCAATTAGAGATCATCTTGACCTAGTTTGCATTCTAATCCTGTCTGACTCTTTTCTCTTACACATATGCCCCTAACTTTTGAAATCCTTGCCGCCATTAGGAGTAGGCTGTAGCTCACTATCTAGATTTGAGTGAGATTTTCTCACTCAATTCTCAATCAATCGGTCCCAAAATTGAAAGAGAGATTCCTTAAGGAATTCTCTTCCAATTAAGACTGGCCATGAATCCTATTGCCTTAACAATCTCCCATGCGAACGCATGGGAGATGTGGGTATCCCACATGCACGAAATCTCTGAAGCTTTCAAGCTTGCTTCCAAGCTTGAAGCTCGACCCTATGGCTTATAAAAGAACCTAGGACACCTGCCTTACCTCCTTAGCTTGTTTTTGGCCGGAATACCTCCTTCTTGCCTTCTCTTTGGTTGAATGCTCCACAAGCTCTGGTGACCTTCTCCAACCACCTTCCTTGTCCACTCTCACAGACCATAGCAAGTGGATTCCTCTTCCTTGACTTCTTCCGCATGTCACAATACCAGCGGCCACTGCCTACGCCCCCTCGTCATTGCCGCCCCTATCACCGGAGGTTTCATCTTCCCCATGTCTAGCATACCACCAGCGTGGGCACTCTACCCCCTTCGTCCAATTAAATTAGGTTAGAGTAGTTCCCTTAGGCTATTAGGTTATTTTCCCCTATTCAAAACCCAAAAAAACACCCCTTGACACATCTGCACGCCACCTTCGTCCTCCGCTCCGGCCACATCTCTGGCAAGGCCTTCCTATCACCTCACGCCTCCAAACGCCTCGCCGACAAGCCATACACCTCCACCACATCACCACAAACAAAACCCCTCGCCTATTCCACTTCCTCGACCTCCCAAATCACCCACCGAACAACCCACTGCCGTACGTCCTTCTCTATCACCGTTCGCCACTCTCTGATCATCATACGCCCTCGAAACCACCCTCATCACGTTCGCCGTAGTCTGGCGAAGCTTCTGAACATTTTAACTGTGGCACCTAGCTTGTATTCTTGATTTCTGGTAGCCTGTTGAATGCTTGAATTGCTACACTAACGTGTTTGGTTTTGGAAAACCTGTCGTTGTAGTTTGAAAGCAAAGAACTCATGTTCAACAAATAAAATTTATACCGAAATTGAAATTCCGGGTCGAACACAGGGAGACGAACGTTTGATTTAAAAACTACGCGTTTCTTTTTATTTGTCACAAAGTAATTCAATTTAAAACTATCTAATTATTTATAATAAATAGAAGAGAGAGAGAGAATATTACACACAGAAATCAAAATGAGATGTAGAATAAACAAAGAATTTATCATTAAGGAGATTGTTCATTACAACTAGAAAGCATAAAACACTTGCACTAGAAAGTGATAAATTTACTCTAGAAAGCATTAAAAGAATGGAGGGAGAAATGTCCTCCTCGACAAATGCTTGGAGGACGAGCAGAACTACACTAGAAAGCAGTAAATATATATTAGAAAGCAGTAAAAAGAATAGGGAGAGAGAAATCCTCCTCGACGGTCGCTTAAAGGACGAGCCAGACGGGACGACGCCTGGACGAAGGAGGACGAAGCAGGACGAAGGAGGACGAAGCAGAAGAACGAGAACGGAGCAGCACGCCGTCGTCGTCGCAGGATCCACTTCCGAAGGGGGACGAAAATTTGGACTTTATCTCGCGAGAAGCATCCCGAGTGTGGGACAAGCTTCTCTTGAGCTTTGGAGAGGTAGAGAAGAGAATGAAGGGATGAGAATTTCGTATGGAGGGGGTCTCCTTTTATAGTTGCAAGGAGAGGGGGCAAATTGGTCATTACATCTTTAAAATAATAAACGAGGGGTCATTAGTGATGGATAAAACCGTCACTAAAACCCCAACGTGGGCGTAGTACCCACGCCCACGCGCGCCTCCTCAGCTGCTCTCTTTCTCAACGCCCACCCACGTTCTTTCATCCATAGCCGTCCGATCACGAGATCGGACAGCTTAAAAATGCGCCTAACCCCGCTACTACGCGCCCGTCTAGCGCATACGATGGCGCGTCCTTGCCGCGCGTGCAATAGCGTATGAACGCTATCGGTGGATCTGAGCCGCCCGATGACGATTCAACGCCCGCCCGCGCTCGCTCGCCCGCGCCTTCCTCCCCTTCGCTGCGGCTCGAACCCGCGGCTGCAGCTCACGCAAGCTCTCTCGACCGCTGCGCTACGAGGCTCGGATGGTTAAGCGGACGCTTTTAAGCGCAATTCTCCACAGCCGTTGGATCGAGATCCAACGGCGGAGAGGGAGCGAGTGCGGGGACTTCAGGGAATGTATGAGGCCGTTTGGGCAGCTGAGATGGCACCATGTGGCGCCATCTTGGCCGTCCATCTTCTGGATGTTGTAGATGGTGCCACAGATGTCGGATTGACTCGATTTTTGCGTCATTGAGATACGATCGTCGATCCAAATTCATCCGTGTGGTCGGATTTGTCATTTTAAGTGTGGATTTACACCATCCTAGCCCTTGATCTTCTAGGGTTCCCCGGTCACTATCCGATGCTACAGATGCTTAATTAGGGCAATCTTGGAGTCGTTGAACTCTAATCGTCACCCTGATCACATCCATACGGTTGGATCTTCGATCCGAGGCCCCGATAAAATGTTTGCCCTGTCCAAGCACATAAAAGGAGACAATTAACCTCCATTTTATTCAAATTACTCTAAATGCAAGATGATGCATGTTATGCAATATTTATATCATGAAATGCAATCCTATGCTTAAGAACATGCATAAATAGACATCTTAAGTAGTGTAAATGTGTTTACATCATAGCCCACCAGAGCTCCGCCACCGTGACATCTTCATCAACCATGTTTATCGAGTCGTGGCCCTGTTCTTCGCCAAGAGCTGTGCCCAGGCTATGTGGATACACCCCAAGCAACACTCCAGGCCTTTGATTACGAGCCTCAACACTGCAGCTGCCTCAATTGGAGGTGCCTGGTGACGTTTTTGAGTGGTTTGTAAAAGTAATGTTTTAAGTCGCTGCAACACATAAAAGTAGATTCGCTTTTAAAATTTGTAAACCTAGATAGGGGAGAGTCTAGGGTTGTCCAAGGAGACAATATGTTGCAAAATCGAATCTCTTGCTTCAAAATGGAAATCAACTTTCTTTTTGGTGTTTTTAAATTTGCAATTTTTATAGTTTGAAATAACGAAGGCAAAATGCGAATTGTTGAGGGAAAAGCAACTAACACCTATAAGCTAACCTTATAGTGACAAAAATAACCTCTCCCTAAGCTCACTCTAGGCACGTGGAGGCCTAGAGTAATTAGGGGAAGGGAGTGAAAAGTGCTAAGAACAAGGAAAGCAACTGAAAAAAAACTACTAAGAAAAGGCAACTTTAATAGATGAGCAAAAAGTGTTTTACACAAAACACTAGTAGAGGAAAGCTTCTACTACTAGAATTTAAAGTACAAAATAAAGAAACACTAATCCTCTAAAAAATGGTGAAGAGGGAAGGCTCCTTGCTCCAAACTCAGTGGCTCCTAGGCTTGAAAAGGGGCTCTCCAACTCCTTCCTTCAATAGCTCCTTCAAGGTGGTGGTCTTGCCAGGCAAGCCCACAAAGAGGGGGCGTGCTTTATTCTCCTCCAAGGTGGATGGCACCACCTTCAAGTCTCCTCCAATGCTTGGTCATCCTCCTTGAATGGAATGCTCCTCCTCCTTGGTGTGGCACAAGGAAGAGAGAAGGGGAAGAAGGCACCAAGGGGGCGAGTAGGATGCCCCCTTAATCTTCTTCTCCTTCCTTGGCCGTGAGTTAGGTTGGATGTAGGGTGAAATTTACACTAATGGAGGATGGAGATATGTGGGTAGTTAATGGTGTATTTATAGGAAGGGAAGGTGGTGGTTGGCGTGGAGATGATGGAGGGCTAGGATTACGTTTTGGGAGGTGGTTAGGGATCCTAGGGCGAGGAGAGGTTGGCGGCAACTTATAGGTCACATGGGGTGGTAGTTATGGCGGTGTTGGTGGCTCTTGGTGGTGGAGAGACACCACCATATTGGCGCCAACCTAGAGGCTTCTAGAAGGGAGGTTAGGTGGATGGTGGAGATGGGTTGAGGGAGTAGGTGTAGGGTTGAGATGAGGGTATTTTTGGAGAGAAAAGTTGGCGCCAAAGAGGGGGTGGTTATGGGTGTTTTTGGCGCCAAGTTTTGGTGCCATTTGGTGGTGGTTGAGGGGTGAAGAGGTGGCTATGGTGGTGGTGCCAACTTGGGTTAGGAGTAGGTAGCTAAGTGGACTTGAAGTGGGAGCTTATGTAGGTGGAGTTAGGGTTAGGTTGGGTTGATGGTTGAACAAGGGAACTAGAGCCTAGCTAAGCTAAGCTAGCTTAGCTAGTTATAGAGTAGAGGAGGAGGCAATTGGAGCTATGGTTTGAGGGGAGGAGCTGGACAGAAGAAGTTTGGAGCTGAACTACAACTGGCAGCTGCTAAAGAGAGTGGCATGGAGCTGCTTTAGCTGGCTTAGCTTGCTAGTTCTTTGCAACTGCTAAGCCAAGCTAAAGCAAGCTGGGTCTGATGCTCTCGGGGGAGGACCTAGCTAGTTGAGGTAGCTAAGGTAGCTTATCTAACCTAAGTTGAGCTAAGTTGAGTCCCCCAGAGCTGGACTTGAGCATCCTGAGCTAAGATGAAGTCATCTTCAGCTAGTTGGAGTTGAGTGGAGCTGGATGTAGCTAGACCTGAGCTGGGGTGAACTCCAGTCAACTCAACTAAGCTAGTTAAAGCTCCCAGTGAACTGATGGGAGCTGAGATGAGCTAGACTCAGCTAAGTTGAGCTGGATCTGAGCTGACTTGAGCTAAGGTGAGTTAAGATGAGCTCTCTTGAGCTGCCATTCAGCTAGGATGAGCTGAATGGAACTAGGATTAGCTAACCGTAGTTTAAGTGAGCTGGATTCTAGCTATGGTGAGCTGGATAAAGCTAAGTTCCAGCTAGTTTAGGCTTCTCCTTCTCCAGTTGCCTTCCTGAGTGCTAGGGTTTTAGGGATCTATTAATCTGTGTATCCCTAACACTCACAAAAATACATCAAAAACATAATAAAAAATGCAATTCATGCCTAACCTAATTTATGCCTAAATGCAACCCAAAAACCCATTTGCGTAGTAAAATCCTAAGAGCTAGGTTTGTTTTAATGCATAAGAATGATGATAAGCTGGCGTTTACCAGCGCCTTCACAGTGGCTACGCCAATTGAATGAGGATGCCTTCACTGCAACATGATGAGTGGCTACTCATCATAGCTAAAAAGCTGAAGTTAAGCTAGACACTGGGTTAAACAACATCAAATTAACAGATAAAAAGGGTTAAGTGTGGGAATCAAAGAAAAAGACCTAAAACCTTTATTCTGTGTTAAAATTGCATAATTAGGTCATAAAACGAGATATTCTAAAGGTAATGGTCAAATGGTGATCCATGCATTAATTGAACACATAAATAAGTTTAAAAGGCCAAATCAAAAGTATAATTAATTTCTTAAATGTTCAATTAAGCACATATAAAAATTTGAAGGCATTTGGACATCATTTAGGCCTTGTAATATAGAGTTTACACTCAGGTCCTTCATGCATCACATTCTCTTCTTCAGAAATCCTTTTTGGACCTACTTGTAACCCGTAGGGACCCCTTTGAAAGCATGCAGGGTCCATCCTGTTACAATTCCCTTCACTTATGGGCCTACATACAATTTTTCTACCCCTTCGTGAAGGGGTTTTCCTTGCAATTTTCCCAAAATTACGAGATCCACCTACTGTTCTTCGCACGCACTGTAGCGTGCGAAGAACAGGGCAAATCTCGACCGTCTGTTCTCTCGCGATTTTGATCTGCAACTTGATTTGAGTCGAAGCTTTGCGCGAAGCGACACGTGTGCTCACCCTTCTCCTTAGATCCCATCTGACTGTCAGTTTTTGAGTTGGCTCGCCGCGCGCCCCTCTCCTTTCATCCTTGCCGTCGGTTGCTTCATCAACTATCCTCACCTGCGCGATGATCTAAGCGACTGAGTTTGCTACTTAAGCACCTCAGTGGTTGCGCGCGCAAGGGATCGCTCTCTCCTACATCTCTTAGCAATCATTCGTCCACTCCAATCTCTCCTCCCCACCAATTCTCTGATTTCACAGCCATCGGCTGTGAAATCACCAACTTCTTCTCGACCTCCTCGTCGCTAAGGACCACGTAGCACCTAAGGACGATCCTGGAGCCTCACTAGCAGACTCTTCCCTCTGCTGGAGTCATCTCCCTCCCTTCGTCCTCCCTTAGCCACCGGCTAAGGACCCATTGGTCCCATTCTTCCTGTTAGAGTAGATTTACCATTCTGCAATTTAGTTGTAGCTATAGTTAAGTAGGTTAAAAGTAGAATTAAAGTAATTTGTGGTGTTTAATTTCACTATTCTGATAGTTTAGCTGTAGCAGTAGAGTTAGATTAGATTTTCCCCCTCACCTCCTCTAATCATTCTAGATCAGAGGGGATGGTTTCACACAGTCCATAATCATGAATTTTCTCCCTCTCCATGTTTTCCATAGCGCTTCTGATTCCCACGATTTGTTTCTCACAATTCACCCATTCATTTAGACCTAATTTCATATCTGATTGGTTTCTAACCTCAGATCTGAAATTGGCGTCATGAATCACATTAGGGGTTTCCCATTCATCCCATTTTTCTCACAAAAGCCTCGGATCTGAGCTAAAAAGTGATCAGTTTGTCAGATTTTTCATTAACTCAGATTTCAAAGATTTTTTTCTCAATTGGGTTTTGAATGTTTTGATCTTACAAACTGAAGGATTTTGATTCTTATTCATTGATTGGCAAGGAATCTGAGATGTTTCTGATGTCAGAATTCATCTTAGAAGAGCCATAATCTGATCTGAGTTTTTATGAGGATTTTAATGCATTGAATGCATGATAGAGCTAAGGAAAATCACTGTGGTGATTTGAGGTTCTATCTTGTATTCATGAGTTGTTGTTTGTTAAAGGCAATGATGATTTTTAACCTAAGGAGTTCTCAATACTCCTTAAGGTTTTAGAACCTAGGATTTGAATTGGTGATTTAAGTTGATTGATTTAACTCTTTCTACATGTTGTCTATAGCATTAAGAAGAGTTAGATCAGTTTTTCTGTTGATTTAATTTGATGAGATTTTATTGACAAGGGTTCTTGAGTTTGAGTTGTAATATTGAGTGTTTTTTATGAGAAGTGAAACCCTTGTCAGATGGGGTTGAGGGAATTTCTGAGTTAGGCTTTATGCTTTTTAATCCTAGAGTCATAGCAAGTTGCTGCAATTGCAGCTACATTCACTTTCTTGCTACAAACCTGATTTCATTCCAGATGGACTAACTGCAGCAGCAGTTAAACCGTCTGGAATCAGGTCTGGCTTGCTGCAGGGCTGGTGCTTAAAGGCACTTACTGTTGCTATTCCTGTTTAATTTCTGATCTAAAACCTTGTAGACTATGGGTTTAGATTTCAATTCTGAAAATAGCTAACAGGTTAGTCATGTTGTATTCCTTGTATACAAGCTTTCCTATATGGTAATTGATTTTTAATCCTTTGAATGCTTGTTAGCTTTCTTTTAAACGTTTGTCAGTTGGTTAACTTTAAGCCTAACTGTCCAAGCACATGAATTAAATGAGATCTAAACTAAGTACGTGCTAAAATGGGTAAATTCTTTCCATATTTCATACTAAATGTATTTAAGGCAGTCAATGCCTTTCTAGATCCCTTTAAGTTCCATCCTAAGCCTTTAGAACTTCTTAGAAATCTTTTGAAAGGCTTAAGATGGATGAGTTTGGAAATTCAATAAAAATCAATAAAAAATTCAAAAAAAAAATAAAATAAAACTATTTGATTGAAGATCAGATAGTTTTCTAACTACATACCAAGTTGCATGGTATGCAGAACCCCCGACTTGGCATAAATTACCAGTCGACGGATCTGTATACCATGGAACTTAATAATAGAAGTTACACCTAAAAACACCAAAAGCATCTCTTTCTCCTCATCCAATTCTTTCCTTCTCATCTCTTATCTCTATAACATGTATAAAAATCATAAAAAGTGAAAAACTCCAAAATACCCAAAAGTACTTTGTATATTAAGTATATTCTTGTAAATATAAGCTTTATACTAAGTTATATATGTAAATAAGTAACATATGTATATAAACTGTACAAATAACTTATGTATATATTGTATACTATAAATTGGTATTTAAGTTAAATTATACTATATATATCTTAATTAGATAACTACTTATTGATTAAACTAACTTATATTTACTCTTAGACTATATAAATCAATAAACAGTATAAATAACAATATTAAGTTATAATGCTGTATATACGTATTTATATGTAGATTATAAACAAATTAAACCCTGTACCTTAATTTAATTCTTTATACACAATAAATAATTAATTTATTAAGTTAATAGTTAAGTTATTAGATTAAATTAAATAAATTAGTAATTTAGAGTTATAATTAAGTTAACTGATACTGTATATTTAGACTAATGTACTTTAAGTAAATTAAGCTAATTGAAGTATATTTATATCTTATTATATTATTTAAACTTAATTTATAAATAAAACAGTTCAAAATATGCTATTTAAATGTAAATAGAATGGAAATCAAATCTGTAAAATACAATAAAAGTGTCTATAAAATACTTATACATGTATACTAACTCAATATATGGTCAATTAGACCATATAATAACTAATTTATATGTAATTAAAGAGTCAAACATAAAAATCAATATGTATAAACTATATACTTTAGCTAATTTATTTATATAGTAAATATAATTAAAATTTCAAATCAAGTGTACAATTGTATAGTATTATACAAATACTTTATTTTACCATAATTTATTTTTATTTTAAAATAAATTATGGCCCTCGAATTGAGGGCCAAAATTCTTTATGTCGCATAGCTGCAGCTCTTCAGCGTAGATGCGGCTCTCAAATAGCGCCACATCGTTCGCTGAAGAGTGTGCACTGCACTTTATATTGTTTTTGTTAACTTATGGTGCAGTTGTTACGGGCGTCGGGCATCCGAAACAACCGAACCTTACATTACTGATCTGAGCTTGAGTACTTGAGAGGGCTGGGGGCCCGAGTGTGTGTGTGCGAGCTGTGAGGCCCACTGATCTGAGCATGACAATACATAATTAAGAGGCCTAATGACAAATTAGAGCGCGCTTAGTAGAGGTCCGGTCCTACCCTCTGGATGCTGTGTATCCCTCGAAAAGCGTGCCCACAAATTAAATAAATTTTTGATTAATTAAGAGGGGTAATGACAGTGGTTAATCACCTTTGAATGTTATGCCTTAGTGTCGCTAAGACTTAACGCAGAATAAGACTAAGAAGAAGAAGAAGAAAGGCAGAAGAGGAGTATAGTGAAGAAGGAGAGAGTGAGAGTATAAATACGTATAGTAAAGAAAGAGAGAGTGAGAGTACAGATACAAAGTAAAGACAGATTGAAACTATACAAAATAATTATAATATCATATATATATATATATATACATAGTACAGCCATTTACTTTTATATATATAACTTCATACCTTTACTAACAGAATAAGATGTCACTATATGTGAAATAACCGTCGCTACAGGCCCTAGTTTCCCTCTTTTAGTTTGTATATAGTTTTTCTGGGGTCCAGCGACGTTTGCATCTGTCACTATAGCTATTATATGTGTTACTGTATATGTTAGCATAGTAAGTTAAATTAGTATGCTATGTAATCTTAGTTGGTAGTGTATATTTATGTAAGTATTAGTAATATAACTTATAAAGAGATAGTTTAGAGCATAGTGATGAAGTGTTTGATGCTTGTTTATAATTAATTTTTGCAAGCATTTTAATTGATTCTTTGTACACAATTAAACCAAGTATTCATTCTTTCTTTCTTTGTTAGACATAAAATTTATTTTTGGAATTAAAGGATAATTTTGGGCTTAGAGAGTGATGTAAATCAATAACTGCCTCCCAGTGAACGACCTGGAATAAAACTAGTAAAAATTAGTTAATTAAATAATAATGGTCGTAATGATGGTTGGAATTTCCTACAATTCACTACAACGACACTTATGATATTTTCATTACCATAACCAATCCATCAAAACATACTCCATCATTACATCAACATTACAACAAATGCGGTAAAGTGGCGTGGGATAGTCCCACCTCAGAAATACAGAAGCAACCACATGCGCATAAATTGAATTTGTAGCTAAGGCTATTTGCCTCAAACACTTGGGGGGTAAGGTCCCCGCTCACCCACGCACTCGACCCGACCCAACCTCTACACTCCTCGGCTGCGACACCCACCCACGTAGTCCTAGACCTGGTTACGCATACCCATATACCCGATTACCCGGATATCTGAGAGAAGAGGAGAGGAGGAAAGAAAGAGAGAGCGGGGGAGGGGTGGGTTTTGCTCTTCAGAAGAGATTTCCAACACTTAGTCACTGAAGCCTTGGCTCCTTGATGGGAACACCATCATGATCCATAACTAGCTCATTTTGATCTAATTAAGTCGGTAAATGCTCCTACATAACTGCCAGAGAGCCATATTTCATTACAAAGTCATTCTGAGGGAAAGATAAGAAAATAGGGTTAAAACTGCAGTTTTACCATCATAGCATGAATGCAGTACAATCATGGGTTTCCCTAGGGGGTAATTAAGGGTCAAATGGTCCTAAAAGGCTAACAAGTGGGTTAGAACAGACAGAAAACGGTTTACATGTGTTTTAAGAATTAAATGACTTTTGAAACCCTAAAAATAGACCCACTTAATTAACTGAGGTTTTGGTCAGGATAAAATTCACCTAAACCCTCTAAAATTCATAGAAAAAATATTCTCTAGGATTTGGAACCTTCAATTCGACCATCAGAACCCATCTTGACCCAAAATAGTCTCAGACAAACATTTACCTTAATTTAGGTTTTTGCATAAAATACCCAGTCAAACTTGGTCAAAACCTAAAAATAACTTCACCATTAGATTCCTTGAGTCCAAATTAGGTTTTTACCAAAATTTGGGTTTAATCTGAGATCATCTTGACCAAGTTTGTATTTTGGTTCAGTCAAACTCTTTCTATCTCATTCAGACCCTTAACTTTTGAATTCTCTTACAAATAGCCCCCCAACTTCTTTGTATTCTTCACAAACAGGTCCCTGTGCCATTTTTGGAAGGTTAAACCTTCACCGTCGAGTTTTGAGTGAGGATTTCTCGCTCGATTCTCAATCAATCTCTCCTAAAATTGATATGGGGATTCCTTAGGAAGTTACCTTCCATTTGAGTCATTCCTTGGGCTCTAAGTCTTTCCCAAAAGGCCTTGCGAACCTTTCAAAGGTTCGTGTATCCTATTTCTCAAATACCTTCCAAGCTTGAAAGCTTCTTTCCAAGCTTGGAAGGGCTTCCTATGGCCTATAAAAGAAACACCATCGCACGACCATGCTTTTTAGCAAGTTTTTGGGGAGCCAAATCACCTCAATTCCCTTCCTCCGGCCACCACAAAACGCTGCTCCGGCAACCCCCCTGAATCTCCCTCCTCCGGCTGTCCAACTATCAAATTGGATGGCCTAAGCTCCTCTCCAGCCAAAGGGAGGGCATTCCCCCATCTTCATCACTGTCATCGCTCCTTTGCATCTCCCTTCTTCTCCAGCTCCAGTCGACCAACACCGAAGCCCTCCTCCTCTCAACCACCTCGATAAGTCCCTCTCTTCCTCTCTCTTTCTATTTCATTTTTCCATCCTCGCAAACACACACAACCGCCAATCTCCTCCTCTAGCGAAGCTCCGACGACGCCTACACACCGCCACACAACTCGAAACATGCCGCTGTCACCTCCATCAGCTCTGCCATGCTCCACAGACCAAACCCCCCAAGAAATTGAGGGATTTGGTCCCTCAATCGCGCCACCAAACAAACCCATCACCGGCTTCTGTCTTCGTCACCGGCCAGCCACCACACACGACTATCCACCCCACAACCACAACCAATGCACTCCACACCCCACGGCAAAGCTCCTAAACCTATTTAACAGGGCCGAGAGGCCGTATTTTGGATTTCAGGTGTTCGCTCTCCAACCGCCATGGACATAGCTTCAAGCAAAGCTTGAAGCCTTCTCCAGCTATTGCAAGTCCCAAGTGCAGCCTCCAGGCAACGCGGAACCTCTCCAGGGAGGTCTCCAGGTCCTCAATTGAGGATATCTATAGTTGCAGCTCCCTCAATTAGACGCATCCACTGCCAGCCGCGCGAAGGCAAGGGTGGGATTTAGTCCCACCTCGGAAATCTGTGAGGGCGTGGCGCCGCATAAATTGATTTTGTGTTGTAGGCATATCGCCTCAACACACGAGGGTGAGGCCCCCTCTCACCCTTCACCTACGCCTCGCCCATGACCTATCCCCCGCCAACCTGGCATAGAGCCGACCCAACTAACCCAACTTCACTCCTCGGCTGTGCTATCACGCCCGCAACCCTGGATTTGGGTGCACTCTAGGTCCAAAACCCGATAACCCGGTATTATTGGAGGCTCTGGGAGAGCGTGACCCAAGGAGAGAAAGAAAGGATCATGCAAGGGGGCAGGGGATTTTGCTCTGAGAAGGTTTGGCTGACACTTAGCCAAAATTGAGGATCCTTCCCCCTCTACAAGAAGAAGAAGAACAGAAGAGAAGAGAAAGAAAGAAGAAGAAGAAAAGAAGAGGAGCCACATAGGAAGAAAGGCAGAGAAGCAAAAGAAGCAAAGAAGAAGAGCAAAGAAGAAGAGCAGAGAAGAAGAAGTAGAAGAAGAAATCAGACGTTTAAGATGTCTCATTACATATTCAGACGGCTGAGATCATTTCATATATATATCTATTGAGTTCTATTTGCCATTATTATAGGAAGTAATTGGTGATTCAAATCACCATTTTACTCCATTCTTTTTGCAGTCCGATACTTGATCTTATTGCTACATTACTCTAAATCAATTTCTAATTACAATTTCGTATCTCTATTATTTTAAATTGCAATTTTGAGAACTAAATTCCTATTTGCTCCCAGCGAACAACCTTAGACTTTTTCGAGGTAAATTGTATCTGTTTTTTGCGAGATTTCAACTATACTACAATGCAAAGATTTAAAACCTGACTTCGAGCAAGCAACACTCCCCTTGTGCATGAAGAAGGAGAGGGCTCATGCAAAAAGGAGATGACCTAAAGGAAGAAAAGAAGAGAAGAAAGGTAGAAGAAGAAGAGGCAGATGGCTAAACGAAGAAGAACAGCAGAAGAAGAAGATCAGAAGAGAAACATTGTAGTAAGCGACAATTAAGTCGTCTGATCCATATGCCAGACGTCTGATCACTATGCAATTTTTTATTCATTGAGTAATTAGTATATATATGTGTTAGGCTAATAACGGGTGATTCAAATGACCATTATTTTGCCTTAGCTATCTTTTTGTTCTTTTAAACACTTGATATACTCATGTTCTGCATTGAAGACCTATTTTGAGTAAATATTATCCATTGAACATCATTATTGGCTTGATTTCTTGTGCTCATTTATTTGCAATTAAAGATTAACGTGTGAATTCCTATTTACACCCTATGTTCGACCTCGGATTTCATTTAGATATTCGACTTATAAATATTATTTATTGAAGAGCTATTTGTCAATTATACTACAATGCATTTCCCTAACATTGATGAAAAGCCTATTCAATAGTAAAGGTGGAGAAGTATGACTCCATGCTTCTATTTTTCTTCCCGAGAAAATGTCCATAAATAGCAGGAGCAATTTCAATCGTAAGAATGATGAGAAATTAACCTTAGCCTGTGCTTGTACTCATTTCTCCATAGTACATTCGTTCTCACAATGTCTCATTAAGTACATTATTCTGGTAAAAATTCCCTGCATTCTTGTGTGTTTGCCTGTAATTCTCATTTCCTTTATTCAAGTAGAAAAGGCAATGGCTCTGATTATAAAATGTCCTCAGGAATTCTTATGCAAACCATGTTCCCAAATGCCAGATTCTGGGTCACAATTCCCTTCCACTTCTTCAAGCTGCAAAAAGCATTCCAATGTAGTAATGTCCAAAGAATGAACCTTACCCATTATAATCCCTTATGCATCAACAAGTTGAGCTTGGGTGTCAGCTTCCAAGCTTAGGCCCCATTGTTATTTAACTGTTGATTGCTATAATTAGGCTACATCATTATTGAATTATACAACTTTACACTTATCTGACTAATTCCAACTCATGGTAATCTCATCCCACGACCATCCAATGGAAACCTCGTTGGTCCTAACCTTGACCCAAATATACAATGAAAGAAGCCCAACTCTGGTGATGATAACATCATTATCAGCCATATTTAGTTTTTATTAGTCATAATCAAGGAATAAATGCTCCTACATAACTGCTAGAGGACCATAATTCATTGCATAATCATTCTGAGAGAAATACAGTAAAACAAGGGTAAAACTGCAGTTTTAACAGTATATCTCAATTGCAGAACAATCATGGGGTTTCTCAAGGGTTAATTAAAGGTCAAATGGTCTTAAATGTCTAACATGTAGGTCCATGCAAACAAAAATAGGTTTTCACATGTTTTGAGAATTAAATGACATTTGAAACCCTAAAAACAGACCTGCTTGATTCACTGAGGTTATTGTTGAAGCTACGAGTTGCTACGCTAACGTGTTTGGTTTTGAAAAACCTATCGTCATAGTATGAAAGCGAAGAACTCGTGTTCAACAAATAAAATTTATACCGAAATAGAAATCTCGGGTCGAACTCAAGGAGGCAGATGTTTTATTTGTCACGAAGTAAATTAATTTATTAGAACTATCTAACTATTTACAATAAATATGAGAGAGAGAATAAAAGAGAGAGAGAATATTGCAAACAAAAAAAAATCAAAAGAGATGTAGAATGAACATGGAATTCATCATCGAAAAGACTATTCATTGCACTAAACATTACGACTAGAAAGCGAGAAAATGATTACTCTAGAAAGCAGTAAATGTACTCTAAAAAGCAGTAAAAGAATGGAGAGAGAAACATCCTCCTCGACGGTCGCTTGGAGGACAAGCCGGACAGGACGACGCCTGGAAGACGGGGAACGGGGCAGGACGAAGGAGGACGAAGCGAGAAGAACAAGAACCGGGCAGCACGTCCTCGTCGTCGCAGGATCCGCTTCCGAAAGGGGGACGAAAAATTGACTTTATCTCGCGAGAAGTATCCTGGGTGTGGGACAAGCTTCTTGATAGTGAAATACACGTGATTTGTAAAAGCGGGTTTTCAACGACGTTGTAACACGCTAATTCGCATACGCTTTTAACTTTATAAACCTAGATAGGGGAGTATCTAGGGTCGTCTAAGGAGGTAAAAATTGCAATTCAATTCTCTCGCTAAAAACACATCTCAACTTTCTTTTTGGTATTTTAAATATGTAATTTTTTTTTGTTTTGAAAAGATGAGGGCAAAATGCGAATTGTAACGGAAAGTACTAACACCTACAATTACTTAACTAAAATTTAAAAAATAGAATTACCTTCTTCCTAAGCTCACTCTAGGCAAGTGGAGGCCTAGAGTAATTAGGAAGAAGAGGTGAAACAAGTGCTAGAACCAAAAGTAACAATTGCAATAAAAAGCTAAAAGAGAGCAATTTAATTGACTAGAATTAGTGTTCTTTTCAAGGACAAGTAGAGGAATGCTTCTACTAGAACTAAACAAATATAAAAGCAAATAAATAAACACTAATCCTCTTGAAAAATTTGGTGAAGAAGGGAGTCTTCTTGCTCCAAGCCTAGCTGCTCCTTGGCCTGAAAAGAGGGCCTCCTTCATCTCCTTCCTTGAGAGCTCCTCCAAGGTGGAAGCTACCACCTTCAATGCTCTCTCCAAGAGGTGGGCGTGCACCACCCTCAAAAACTCCTCCAAGGTGGCATGGACCACCTTCAAGATCTCCTCCAAAGATCTTCCTTGCCTGGCTTCTCCTTTGGCTGGCGTGACCCAAGAGAGAAGGGAAGAGGGGAAGGCACCAAGGGGACAGAATATCCCCTTAATCTTCTTCTTCTTCTTCTCTCTTGGACGTGGGCTTCTAGGTGGAATATGAGAGTGAATTTGCTAGCCAAGGATGTCTTGAATGGTGGTGGGTAGTGGTCTTTTTATAGGGTAGGATGGGGGGTTAAGGTGCCCCTTGAAATGGAGGGCTAGGATGGAAGGATGGAGGTGGTTGGTGATCCTATGGCCAAGGGTGTGTGGCGCCAACCCAAGGGGTGTTAAAGGGGGTGGTTATGGTGGTGTTGGTGGCTTTTGGTGGTGGAGAGACACCACCATTTTGGCGCCAACATAGGGTCTTCTAGAAGGGGGGTTAGGTGGATGGTGGAGATGGATTCAAGGGGAATTGTGTGGTGGAGATGAAGGGGAATTTTGGAGGGAAAAGTGGCGCCATCAAGAGGGTGGTTAGGGTGGTTTTGGCGCCACTTTTAGGTGTCTTTTGGAGGTGGTGGGTAGGCTAGGTTGGTGCCAAGTAGGTTAGCTTATGTGGAGCTTAGGTGGAGCTAGTTGGGTGGAGTTGTTAGGTGGGTTTTTGGGGTGGTACAAGCCAAGGAAGTTGGAGCATAGGTAAGCTAAGATAAGATAAGCTAAGCTAACTTAGCTAACGGAGGAGTAGAGGAGAAGGTGTTGGAGCTAGGCTTTGGAGGGAGGAGCTGAGGAGGAGAAGTCTAGAGCTGAAATTGGAGCTGGCTGCTGCTGAAGAGGCTGGCATGGAGCTACTCTAGCTGGCTTAGCTTACTAGTTCTTTGCTAGCTGCTAAGCCGAGCTAAAGTAAGGTAGCTTATACCATAATGAGCTGAGGTGAGCTAGGTCTGGTGCTCCCAGGGAGAATCAAGCTGGTTGAGGCAGCTAAGGTAGCTTAGCTCAACTGAGTTGAGCTAAGCTAAGTCCCCGGGAGCTGGACTTCAGCTTCCTGAGCTGGGATGAGTTCTTCTTCAGCTGGCTGGAGTTGAGTGGAGCTGGATGTAGCTGGATCTGAGCTGGGGTGAACTCCTGTCAACTCAGCTGAGCTAGCTAGAGCTCCCTGTGGACTAGTGGGAGCTAAGATGAGCTAGACTCAACTAAGTTGAGCTAGATCTGAGCTAACTTGAGCTAGGGTGAGCTAAGATGAACTCTTTTGAGCTGCCATTCAGCTGAGATTAGCTGAATGGAGCTGGGATGAGCTAACCCTAGTTCAAGTGAGCTAGGTTCCAGCTGTGGTGAGCTGGATCAAGCTGAGTTCTAGCTAGTCTGTGCTTCTCCTTCACCATTTGCCTTCTTGAGTGTTAGGGTTTTAGGGATCTGTATATCTGTACATCCCTAACACTCACAAAAACATATTAAAAAGATAATAAAAAAATGCAATGCATGCCTAACATATTTTATGCCTAAATGCAGCCCAAAAACCCTTTTGTAGAGTAAAATCCTAAGAGCTAGGTTTGTTTTAATGCAGAAGAATGATGATAAACTAGCGTTTATCACTTCACTTGAGCTTTGGAGAGGGAGAGAAGAGAAGGAAGGGATCAGATTTTCGTGTCGAGGAGGTTTCCTTTTATAGTTTCAAGGAATGAGGGTAAATTGGTCTTTTAAATCTCAAAACATTAAATAAGGGGCATTAGTGACGGATAAAACTGTCGCTAAAGCCCCATCGTGGGCGTAGTGGGGAGGAGCGCGCGCACCTACTCGATTGCTCGTGCGTAATGCGCGCTCCACGTTCAGCTGATCCTAGCCGTCCGATCGTGAGATCGGATGGCTTATCTCGTGCCTCGCAACGCCTTTGCTTCGCGCGCTCCGCATCTAAACTCGCGTGAAGCACGAGCATGCGATAGCGCGTGGGCACTATTGAGCACTCACGACCGCTCGATCGCAATTCGATGCTCCTCACGCCCGCTCACCAGCGCCCGCTCGCCCCGATTCGAACGTGTGCCTCGCCTTCTCGCAAGCACGTTCGACCAATGCGCTATCAGCATGTTTGTGTCGTGCAGATGAATTCAGGCGCGCGCATCCACAGCTGTTGGATGCGCATCCAGCGGTGGAGAAGCGACGAAGAAGAGAGGGTGCGGCGAATGCAGCGGCCGGTTGGGCGGCTGAGATGGCACCACATGGCGCCATCTTGGTCGTCCATCTTCTGGATGATGTAGATGGTGCCACGGTTGTCAGATTGAGTTGATTTTCACGTCGTTAGGCTGCGATCGTCGATCCGAATCCATCCGTGCGGTCAAATTTGTCTTTTAAAGTGCATATTCACACCATCTTGGCCCTTGATCTTCTAGGGTTCCCTGATCTCTGTCGGATACTACAAATGTCTGATTAGGGCAATCTTGGAGTCATTGAACTCTAATAGTTGCCCTAATCACATCTGTACTGTTGATCCTCGATCCGCAACCCGATAAAAAGTTTGCCCTGTCCCTGAACATAAAAGGAAATAATTAACCTCGATTTTATTCAAGCTAATCTAAATGCAAGATGATGCATGTTATGCAATATTTATAGTATGCAATGTAATTCTAAGCTTAAGAATATGCATAAATAGACATCTTAAGTAGTGTGAACATGTTAACATTATTTATGATCAAGATAAAATTCACACAAAACCTCTAAAAATCATAGAAAAATATTCTGTAGGGTTTGGTATGCTTCATTTGACCATTAGAACCTAATTTGACCTAAAAGAGAGTCTCAGGCAGACAGTTGCCCTAATTTATATTTTTACATAAATTACCTAATCAAAATTGGTCAAAACCTAAATCCAACTTCACCATTAGATTCCTTAAGTTTAAATTAGGTTTGTACCAAAATTTGGATCCAATCTGAGATCATCTTGACCTAGTTTGCAATTTGGTCCTTTCTGACTTTTTTCTCTCAACACATGCTACTAACTTTCAAAATCCTTACAAATAGGCCCCTATCTTTGTCGTCAGTCTTTGCAAATAGGTCCCTCCACCATTATTGTGAAGGAATCCTTCTCCAACGACCTTTGATTGAAGAGAACTCCTCTGATCAACGAATCCCTTCCAAAATTGGAAGGGAGATTCCTTATGGAGTTCTCTTTCCAACACACCCGACCTTGAATCATATAACCTTCCCAATCTCTCATATAAACACATGAGAGATTCAGGTTTCTCTTGGGTTTCCAACTCCGGCGAACCTTCCAAGCTCCAATCGACCCCATGGTGCCTATATAAAGACCCGCAGGGTCTGCCCAAACTCCCATGTTTGCTTTTGGTCGGAAATCCCCCTCCTTCCTCCCTCCTCTCCGATCGAAAGACTCCACAATGTCTGGTGATCTTCTTCACTCCCCTCATCCGACCGTCCAACAATCAAATTGGATGGCTTATTGCCTTCCTCTCCTTGTCGCACGCCTCTCCGGTCAAAGAGAGGGCATTATTCTACCTCAGTTCCCCTCGTCATCGCCGTCCTACCCTCACCAGAGTATCTTCTTCCCCGACACTGGTCAATCAAAGCCGGTGTCATTCTCCCCCATTCGTCTGTTAGATTAGAATTAGAATAATTCCTTTAGACTCAAATTAATTATCCCCCTCTTAACTCTTATTTCAACCCCTCGACTACACCACCCGCCACCTTCGTTCCCGCCTCCGATGACCCCTCTAGCGAGGACTTCCTCACGCTACACACCTCCATCCTCCTCGTTGGCACGTCCATAACCTCCACCGTACTCCACCCATCAAAACCCCTCTCTCTATTCGCCTTCCCATCCACCGAAAACACCCACCAAATAACCCACCTTCTTACGACCATCCCCATCACCGTTCGGCCTCTACACCTACTCCCACACCACAAAACCACCACCACTACATTCCTCGTCCACCGAAAACCCTCTTGAGATTTTTAACCGAGGCGAGAAGCCCGTATTCTTGTATTTTAGGGGCCAGCTTCAGCCTCCAAGTCTCAATAGCTCCAGGTTCTCACTTCAGCAGGCGCGAAACTCTTCCCAGAATGAGCATGGACCAACAAATTAGGACGATGGCCGCCCTCGTGCTTCAATTGGCGAAGAAGCTTCAGCCGCTACTACAATTGAAGATAGTGAAAGACTTTAGTCCCACATCGTGAACCATCGAGCTGGAGCTGTGGAATAAATTGAAAAAGTGAATAAGGCTTACCGCCTCAAGACACTTTGGGGGTGAGGTACCCCGCGCCCTGATGGGAACACCATCATGAGCCCTAACTACTTCATTTTGACCCAATGAAGTCAATAAATGCTCCTACATATCCAACTGAAGGTCATAATTCATTGCATAACCTTTCTGAGAGAAACACAAGAAATTAGGGTTAAAATTGTAATTTTACTAGCACATCTTGAATGTAATACAACCACAGGTTTTCTCAAGGGCTGAATAAAGGACAAATGATCTTAACAAGATAAAAAGTGGGCAGGATTAAACAGAAAAGGGTTTGTGTGTGTTCTGAGAATTAAATGACTTTTGAAACCCTAAAAAGAGATTTACTTAATTAACCAAGGCTCTGGTTATGATAAAATTCACTTAAACCCTCTAAGAATCATATAAAATATTCTCTAAGGTTTTGTACCTTCAATTCGGCCATTAGAACCTATCTTAACCTAAAATAGAGTCTCAAACAAATATTTACCCTAATTTAGGTTTTTACATAAATTAACTAGTCAAACATGATCAAAAATAAAATCCAACTTCACCATTGGATTCCTTAGGTCCAAATTAGGTTTGTACCAAAATTTGGGCCTAAGATGAGTTTGCCTTGACCAAGTTTGCAAAAAGGTCCTATATGATTACATTTCTACCCCTAACTTTCAAAAACCCTTGCTAATAGCCCCCTAGCTTCTTCATCATCCTCACAATTAGGTCCCTCCACCATTATCGCGGAAGAAACCTACTCCGATGACCTTTGACAGGGAATATCTCCTTGATTGCTTAGAGAATCTCTTCCAAAATTGGAAGGGAGATCCTTTGAGAAATTCTCTCCAATCTGAACCCATTGATGAGCTTTGATTCCCTCCCAATCTCTCATGCGAACGCATGAGAGATTTGGGTATCTTAATAGATCCCAAGTCCGGTGACCTTCCAAGCTTGGGAAGCTTGCTTCCCAAGCCCTAACTGCCCTTCAGAGCCTTATTTAAAGAAACCCAGATCCTCCCGACTTCTCCACGCTCGAATTTAGCCGTGATTCCCCTCAATTTGTCTCTCTCCCTCACGGTCGAAGGCTCCTCGATGTCCGGCGACCTTCCCTGCTCTTTCCCATCGTCCATCCACCATACCTGCGGCAGATTCCTCTTCCTTGTTCTTGTCCGCGTCTCACCGTACCAACAAACGCCTATTCCTCTTCATCCTCGCCGTTCCCACCTCACCGGAGCCACCTTCGTCTCCGGCGGCGGCCATACCAGACCCAACACCCTTGCTGCCCCCCTTCATCCATTAACTTCCTAGCTAAGTTCCCTGTCCCCTCTACATGCTTCTCCGCTCCTTACTTTTCAAAACCGATCATTGACGTCCCTTCGCACCTCCATCTCCGGCACCCCCTCCAACGAGGCCATCCCACCTCCACAGGCCACCAAAACCCTCATCGACAAGCCCACGACATCACCACACCTCACTGATCACTTCCCCTCACTTTATTCACTTTGCCATCCACCCAAGTCACCCCCCAAACACACCCACTCACACACACACAGTTTGCCCTAGGCACGCACTCACGACCACTGTCACGCCACGCCACCACCCCCAGCACATTCGTCGTGCTCTGACGACACTCCCTGAGCACTCTAACATGGCTGAGAGGCCATTCTACTGATTTCATGTTCCAAGCCTTATCCGCCATTGGCGAGCATGCACGAAGCTTGCTTGAAGCTGCCCCAGGTGCTGCTGTCGGAGGTTGAAGTTTCAGGCTGTGCGAAAGTGGCTTACGCACGCACCTAGGACCTCAATTGCAGTAGAGAGCCTCAGCAATTGAGGCAATTGTGAAGATCACTCCCTATTGCAGACATGCAGAAGGAGGGTGCGCGGATAGTCCCACCTTGGATACGAAGAGGCGCCTGCACCAGCATAAATTGAAAAGCTGCCTATAGTTGTTCGCCTTAATTACCTCACCTTCACCTGATCTCATCCGAGACACAGCCCCCGTGGACTTGGCCTGACCCGACCCGACCTGCGCTCCTTGCTCACCATTGCACGCCAGTGAGCCTGGACCCAGGTACGCGCCCGACCCGATAACCCAGATACCTATGGCTCTGGGAGAGCGGATCCTAAGAGAGAAAAAAAGAGGAGAGTTGTGCGGGTAGGGGGAGGGTTTTGCTACAGGAACCTCCGGCCGACACTTAGCCAAATTCTGTGGAGGAGGCCTGAAACTGAAGAAGAAGAGAAAGCAGCCAAGGGCCAAAGAAGAAGAAAGCCAAAGGCAGAAGGAAGAAGACGAAGAAGAAGAGGAGGCCAGAGCAGAAGAAAGAGCTGAAGAGGAAAGGAGAAGACAGAGAAAGCAAAGGCCAGAGCAGAAGCTGAAGAAGAAGAAAAGGATCGCAGAGACAGAATAAGAAGAGAGGAAGAGGACACAGCAGAGACAGAGAAAGAGAAGAATAAAAGAAGAAGAATCAGACAACTTTAAGTCGTCTGATTTACAAATCAGACGACAGATCTTAAGCTCTCATTGCATATTCATACATTGAGTTCCTTAGTGATATTGTAGGAGTATTTGGTGATCTAAATCACCATTTTACTCCCATATTTTTGCACATTGCTACTGATACTACTCCAATCTCTTTTAAGTTTGAATTGTGATCATGATTTCTAAATCCCATATAGCTCCCTGTGTTCGACCTCGGAACTTATTCGAGTAATAAAAATTGTATTTGTTTTCAAAGCGATTTCGACTATACTGCAATGCGATTATTTTAAACATTGATTTTGCCTCATAAACATTTTGGCACCATTGCCAGGGAGCAATAGGTAATTGAGAATTCTCAATTACAACTCCTGATTTGCACTAACTTGCTATATCTCTTTTTGCTGTGGTTGTTTTAGGGAGAAGATACATTGAAGAAAGTCAGCCGCACATCAAACATGCCAGGGGCAGGTAAATTCTGATTACTCTCTCTCTTAAGCCCCTCATTCTGAAAAGGTTAAAAAAGAAAAAAAATCAATTAGGGCTACTTGCTTTCCATTCATAGATAATTCATCAAGTTGCCTGATTTGATTTCAACAATAAAACTTGACTTTTGCACCCATTTAAGGCAACTAGGGCTATCACATTCTTATTTGAAGCCCTAAATTCCACATTTGGCAAACTAAATTGGACCAAAATTAGAGCCAATTAAGGATTCCAAGTTAGGGTTCGAGAGACACACTTACTTAAGCAAGAATCAACTTTCCTAAATGATGTGTGCCTAAGCTTTGGTTGAATTGATCTATTCAAGCAAACCCTAAAAATCAGGCGCTTAATCTCACTTGAATCCTAAAAGAGGGACCTAAAACTTCTCAAAGGACAAATAGGTGAAGTTGACCCACCTTGTTGGGTCAACCAATCTTGAAATTAGGTGACTTTTGCACTCAATACATCTAAAAGTTCAAGTGAAATCCTAACCACCCTTGCTCTTAATTAAAACTGGTAGACTTAAGAAGTCAAGTCCCCATTTTGGTCTACCTGGAACATCAGTGACAAGAGAGGTCGGGTGGGAGAAACCCTGTAACCTGTGAGGGTGCTCTACTGTGTAGGGGTCTTCGCGGGACTCTCCCTCTCTGGCTACCCAGGTAATTCTCAGGTGGACGGCTTATGACTAAGAGGTATCATCCGCCCCAAACCTCTATAGTCATCCAAAATTTTTGGGTGTCTTGATTGGGTCCATCACATTCTATTCTCATCAAGTCCATCGATGCATGTTTGGTAGGAGATCCTTAAGACCATCCTTGAGGCCTCCTTTAGTTATTCACTCCCATCGAGGCCAAGACTCGACTTTCGTGTTTGTGCAGCAACATACATCACATAGACATCTCTTCTAATTCATCTCAACCAAATTCTCCTTCATCCATCATCATGACACAACCCGCAGAAGAAGAGAATAACCTCGAGAATCAACTTCAACACCTTAATAATTTATTCGAAGCCTTTGTGAATCCACCGTAGCGTCCTATGATGCGAGATCATTACAACTGGAGGTGATCGAACCTCGAGTCCAAATCCCAGCTGGAGGTCCTGATACTGAACTCAAGCCCAACATAATTCATGCTATTCCAAAATTTCATGGGCTCAATTCTGAGGATCCTTTCCAGTACATTAAACAGCTCAAGCATCTGACCTAGACCTTCAGGTCAGATGTTCAGAATCAGGATATCCTTCTAATGAAAATATTCTACTTCTCTCTCATGGACAAAGCAGCTCACTAGTATCAGACTCAAACGCATCCAATCAACATATTTGGTTGAACTACAATCTGAGTTTCTGAAAAAGTTCTTCCTAGTTGGTCGGACGAATGCTTTACGAGACCAAATCACGCACTTCACACAGTAGCCTGGAGAACCACTTCACGAAGCATGGAAGCGTTTCCTGGATCTCATGCGAAAGTGCCCCCATCACAAAGTTCCTAAATGGGAACAAGTCCAATCTTTTTACCAGGGGCTCTATAAAGATATCCATTTATTCGTTAATGCAACTTGAGGAGGAAATATCATGTGTCAACACGAAGACACTGTGTGGGAGATTCTCGAGAATATGTGCGAGAACTCCATCAATAATGACTCCATGGGCTTATTTGACCGAACGAATGCCCTCGCATCGATGAATCCACGGGGGACATATGAGACACAGGGCCTGTCCTCATCTGTCGACTTAGAATTGATGGCCAATCATTTAGACAAGGTCTCTATCATTGAGAAGAAGGTGAATGAGCTAACTCGACATCTGCAGCGAGCCACCTCTGCGCAAAACCCATTCGCATAGCCGCCCTCTGGGAGGGAAGCTATGCATAACATATATCACTGATCTTCTCAGGGGATGGACCCGTATCCACCCCCGTCTGACTCTTGGGCCAGAGGAAACTCCGATCCTACCTATTCTAGTTGGGGGAACTCTGAACCCTCGTATTCTGACTTTTCTGAGGTTCCTTAGACCTGCGAGGAATTCAACGCCATCTAGAATGACCCAATCTCTAATACGTATAACCCTAGATGATGAAATTATCCTATTTTCATGTGGGTGGGAAACAATCAAAATCAAAGACCACCATATCAACCCCGTTCACAAGCTCCTCGTCCGTATCAGCCTCCTCAACCTCGGCTCAATCCCACCTATCAATTTGGGCCAGCTCAGACAGATCAAATGACTCTTATCCTTCAGACTCTGGCTAACATTCAAAAGACGAATGCGACTATGCAAAAACAGCACAAAGACGAGATCACAGAGGTTCGCAATCAACTCCCCCAGATGGCAAATTCCCGCCAACCTGGTACACTCCCTTCGCAACCTTTGCCAAATATGAATAACGTGCCAAACCAGAGGCGTGATATGAACCCAAATCCAAGCCAAGCCCACATGATTTATCAAGCCCCTTCTGCTCCATCACCTGACAGGATGGAAGCTTCAACATCATACTCGAGATTTCAGTAGCAGCCATTTATTTTACCTACACCAAACCCGAACCAGGCAGGACTAAATTCAGTAACAACATGTAGTGGCAAAGCAACACAAGATCCACCTTACCCAAGCCACTTACAGCCTAGTAGTGCTAACCCAAACCCTAGGATAGTCATCCATGATACCCCTATCCAAGATCAAGAACCTTGACCTATTCTAGAGGAACCATCCAAGGTTCCATTTCCTGAGGCCTTGACCAAGGGAAAGAGGATGATAAGCACATATAAATCCATCATAAAATGCTTATTTATAATAGTTCCTAGGCATAGCATTGCATATCATGTTATAAATATTGCATACCATGCATTATTCTTCATTTAGAATAGTTGTATATATTTTAGGTTAATTAGGTCTTTTTTATGGTCAGGAGAGAAGAGGATTTATTTCAAGGCCTTGGATGGACGATCAGATCATACGGATCTAATCGGAGCGACGATCGGAGTCTAACGCCTCTGAAATCATCCAGATCGAAGTCTCGTAGCATCACATGAAGCTGAGGAAGATCAGCGGCTAGGGGGCAATGCGACATCCATACGGGTTTCAGATGGAAAATCCGAACGTACAGATGGATCCGGAGCGACGATCGCAGTTCGGCATCACAGGAATCATCTCAATCTAATCACCGTGGCACCCCCTACAAGAAGAAGATGGATGGCCTAGATGGTGCCACGTGGCACCATCCAGGCTGCCCAACACTAGCCAGCAGCCACCACCCACTCCCTCCATCATCCACGCCCTTGAATCCTAGCCGTAGGATCAAGATCCAACGTCTGGGAAGCATCTGCACCGAGCTCCTCCTCACAACGCATTGGCAGACTTGGCGGAATGGTGGGAACAACGGTTCTCAAGGGAGGGGCGCAGGTTCGAATTCTTGTAGCCCCCCCAATTCCCAAATCGGCCGGGCAGCACCGCACGTAAGCAGCAACAGTGGCACAACGCGCGCGTGCACGCCAGCGCACACTAGCGTGCACACCAGCAGGACGCCGTGTGATCAGCGCTCGTGACCGGCGGCAGCACAGCGCGGGCGCATGCGTGGTTGGTGCCAACTTTCAGCACAACTAGGCTAACCTACAGCGATGCTCATAACCGATGCTACTTCATTGCAAGCCAGCAAAGCCAACTAAGGGTGTGAGCAGATTGAGTTGTCTACAGCGACGTTTCCAGCAACAGTCTAGTGGTCGCTAAAGGTCCTTTACCCATTTTTAGCCTCTTCTCCTCCACTATAAAAGGACTTACACCCCCTCCCTTCCAAGCCATCTCTACCTACTCTACTCCCACCTACTCCCAAGCTCTAGCAAGCCTACCAATGCTCCATCAGAGCTTGTTCTCAAGCTCCCAAGGCACCTATTAGTATAACAAACCTCAACCCAACCAAATACTCTTCCAACTTCCCATCCCCCTTCATAGGTCGCCTTGGAGCCATCCTCTCACCGCCATTTCAGTAGCAAATCATCTCCGTCTTCTCACCTCCATTCCAAAGCCAAGCCGAAGCTTTCCTTTACCCGACGTCCTCCTGCATCTCACCTCCGTCGTCCTGCTCCTCACCTCCTTCATCTGAGCTTCCGCCAGGCGCCGTCATCTCGCTGAACAGTCGATTCGGGAGATTTCCTCTCACCCCCCCTCTCTTGTTATGCTTTCATAGTTGATTGTAATACACATTGAAGTGATATCTATACCATTTTTGTTCCATCTCTATCTTGTGATTCGATTGCTTGTCTTTTATTTCAAAAACACAAAAAATATGACAAAACCCTAAAATACCAAAAAGAAACAAATCGAAGCGCAGTTTTCAATTAAAATAAGCGTCGCCTCCCTGTGTTCAACCCAAGACTCCCTTGGAGTTTCGGTATAAATTTTATCTGATCGACGTGTTTTGCAACTACGACGACGGGTTGCTCATAACCCCGATTTCTAACACACGAAACACATGCGACCATTTTGGCGTCGTTGTCGGGGAGGCAATGGAATTTACTTTATTATTTTCTACGCTTCTTTGCATTTACAAAACACTAACTCCGCTTATCTCTGGTCTCTTGCCTTGCAGGTACCCTAGCATGGAGATCCAACTGAGGTAGACCGGAGTAAAGTGCTAGTAGAGTGTTTTGTAAGTGTCCCCCACACCAACCCCACCTTAGTTTTCATTCCATAACCTAATAACTCAAACCCAAATCAACTTAGGTGCTTTTTATAAACCCCAGGATAGATTTGGTTTTGTTTACCACCTCCACTCACCTCGCCATCCACATAAATAAAAAAATAAAAAAAAGTATCATCTGATTGTGGGATTTTCTGAAAGAGACACACCTTAACACCCACAACTCTTGACTTAAGGTGCACCACTCCACTTTGATTCTACCACTTAACCGGGATCTAACCTGTGGATTCGGTACACTCCAACTAAAAACACATAAGTGAGTAGAAATCTAATTACACTAAGACATTGTCTGCCTTCATCTGTGGTGCGAATAGGCCAATTGATTGATTTGTTTGGGCCGCACCACTCAAATTAAAAATGATTCATCAGTAGCTTGCCACTTAGGGTTGATTCTTAGGGTTGAACCAAGCACTCCACATTATTTTTCATTTTTAAAGGAACATATCATCACCCGTGCTATCAAAACTTAGAGTGTTCTACTAAACCTTGATTGAACCAACCTAAGAATTAAACCCTAAAAGCTACATGTTGAAACGTCGAAGTGCTATGCTATCAACTTCAGTTTTGAAAACTTGTCGTTGTAGTTTGAATAGCAAAGAACTTGGGTTCAACAAATAAAATTTATACCGGAATAGAAATCCCGGGTCGAACTCAGGGAGGCGGACGTTTGATTAAAAATACGCATTTGTTTTATTTGTCATGAAACAAAATAGCTGGTTGAAAGCTATTTAACAAATAATAAATAGAAGAGAGAGAGAGAGAGAATATTACAAATAAAAGTAGAAGGGATGAAGAATAAACATGGATTTCATTATCAGAAGTTGTTCGTTACACTACTCATTACGACAAGAAAGTGGGAAATGATTACACTAGAAAGCAATAAATCTACTCTAGAAAGCAGTAAAAAGAATTGAGAGAGAGATATCCTCCTCGATTGCTTGGAGGACGAGCCGGACGGGACGACGCTTGGAAGAAAGGGAACGGAGCGGGAAGAAGGAGGACGAAGTAGGAAGAATGGGAACGAAGCAGCACATTGTCATCGTCGCAGGATCCGCTTCTCGAATGTAGAGAGAGGACAACCGCAGGATGCTCCACGAAGGAGGACGATGGTGGAAAAATTAAGATTTTTACTCTAGAGGAGCATCCCGAGTTTGGGACAAGCTCTTAGAGCTTTGGAAGGGGTGAGAGAAGAGAAGAAGGGATGACAAATTTGTATGGAGGGGGGTCTCCTTTCATAGTTGCAAGGATTGAGGGCATTTTGGTCATTACATTTTAAAAATCCGTCACTAAAGGCCTGAACGTGGCCTTCGTGGGCCACACACGCGCACCCACTCGCCTCCCCGTGCCTCAACACACGCCCACGTCCATCAAATCTTGGTCGTTTAATCATGAGATCGAACGGTTGAGAGTGCTCCACGCCGCTCCTCAACCGCGCGCCTCAACGCGTGAGATCCTGCATCACGCGAGGGCGTCAGATGGTGCGTGGAAGCTATCAGGTGCGCACAGCCGCTGGATCTTCATCGTGCGGTCGATCGCGCCTGCGTGCCCACTGCAATTTGAGGCGTGTGAGGGCTCGATCCCGCGCCTCCTCGCTGCGTTAAGGAGCTCGACCAATGCACTACAAGCGCGTTTGTGTCGAGCGCTTAACTCAAGCGCGTGCCTCACAACCATTGGATCTTGATCCAACGACGAAGAAGCGCTGGCACGAAGTGCTTCAGCGGGTGCGTGCAACCTGTTGGGCGGCCAAGATGGCACCACGTGGCGCCATCTTGGCCGTCCATCTTCTGAGTGATGTAGATGGTGCCACAGGTATTGGATTTGATCGATTTTCGCGTCGTTAGGCTGCGATCGTCGATCCGAACCCATCCATGCAGTCAAATTTGTCGTCTGAAGTGCAGATTAACACCATCTTAGCCCTTGATCTTCTAGGGTTCCTCGATCTCTATCTGATGCTATGGATATCCGATTAGGACGATCTTGGAGTCGTTGAACTCCAATCGTCGCCCTGATCAAATCCGAATGGTTGGATCTTCAATCTGAGGCCCTGATAAAAAATCGTCCTGTCCCTGACCATAAAAGGAGACAATTAACCTCTATTTTATTTAGACTAATCTAAATGCAAGATGATGCATGTTATGCAATATTTATAGTATGTAATGCAATTCTATGCTTAAGAACATGCATAAATAGATATTTTATGTAATATAAACATGTTTACATCACACCCCCATGCCTATCATTTGCAAGTCCCTAACGAAAATTACATGCTATTTATAAAAGAATTAGGTTTGATTACTTGGGCATAAGTTATTTTCAACATTAAGAAATTTTTTACTTAGGATCTAAACTCTCAAAGACACAACAGTGCCTGGGTATCTGCCAAAATGCAGACTGCCTCAAGCCCTCGCCTTATTCAAAGAAAATTTTCTTTCTCTTTTTCTTCTTTTCTTTTTTTTTTTGAATTTTTGAGTTTAGGGTTAAAGAGTGGCTTTCTACAGCCATTCAACGCACCCAAGATTTGATGAGAACCCTATGTTCTAAGCATCTTATTATGAATGTGATAGACTCGTTGATCGGCAATTAGAACGGACTTCGAGTTTCTACACCTCTAGGTGACCTTAAAAAGAGAGTTCTGCTAAAGGTGTATCTTTACAACCGGTAGCTTTCTCCCTACTTTTATTTTTATGGGGTCAACACAAGGGTGAATCTAGGGTATATCTTCCCAATTTATTCTGCTTCTCCACTTCTTTCTAAGTGTTTTGGGATTTTTCAGTGAATTTCATGAGCTGGGTTCTGGACAACCAGTCGATGAGTTGTTACCACCGATAACTTCTAGCCATACTCATGTGGCGAAGTGTAGTTTATTTCTTTTGTTTTCTTTTTTTTCTTTTCTCCTTTTCTTTTCTTTTTATAAGTAGGTGGCTTCCCTAGTCTAAGATTTACCTAAAGGCAATAAAAAGAGAATGGTCCAGTGACTGGGCTCTGGACAACCTACCTATGGGTTGTTACCCACGATAACTTGCCAGCCATATCACCCTAGAAGGTTTATTAGCTACCCAATTTCCGTTAAAACCGCCGATCAACAAGTCAGTGAAAAGAAAGTGTGTAGATACTTTAGACTTAAAGTTTCCTCAAACCAGAGGGCGGGTTGATAAGTCATATACTTATCACCCAAACTTATTTACTCAAATTAAAATAGAATTCAAGTTGGCGAGGACTCGAAAAACAAATCGACATTTTAGTGGATACCTGGGCTGATTAAGCCCAAAAACCTGAAGGGTCTTTGTGTTTAGATCCTAATGTAATATTTCCTAAGATTGAAAAGTCCTAATGTCCAAGTATTCCTTCATAATTCCATAATTTTTTTTATATATAAATAAAAGAAAATAAAATGAATCTATAGAGATGACGAATTAATTCAGAGATGGATATTCACCCCCCATGCCTATCTAATGTAATCTCCTCATTATATTAAAAAGACAAAACAGAGTGGAAAAGAGTAGAAAGCACCTGAATTGCGTAAATGACAGGTTCGCTCCGAGATAAATAAAAATTGTATACGTGCTGAATTTAGTGCCTTCAGCTAGGCACACTATACAAAGAAGAGAAATAAAGAATTCACAGGTACAGGTCAGAATCAGAATAAAAAGATTCACCTTAGGACCTACCAGCAGATGTCCACAGATGTGGACCAGATTGTGGTGCAAACCCATACCCCATGATCGAGAATATCTAAGGTAATGAATAAAAATTACCCAAAACCTAAAATCAGTATGCAAGTGGGGTCGGGCCTGCGATTTATGAGGATGCAACCCAAGACCAAAAAGTCGGGTTACAGAGAAGTCAAGCTCCAAAGGATAATCAATGAATGTGTGCTTGGGTTGGACATCCTCAAAACAAATGTCGTAAGGGTCCTGGTTTGATGGTTTAAGCTTAATTGGAACCCTTAGACTCGGTCTTCTACTTCCTCCGGAGTTTGCTTCCCAAATCAGAATTTCCCAGGTTCTATTCTTCTCATTCAGAATGTCAAATTCCAAGACCTCCTGCATATTAATCACCCCGTCTGAAATTTCCAAGTCTAAAAGATGTGGCTGAATCAGAATTGACTTGGATCTAGTTATCTTAAAAATAGAATTGTCAGTAAGCTCAATGGGTGTAACTGACAATCAGGGCATTGAATTGAATCCTCCAGAAAATGCGATTCTGGATCCGTCATGTGAGCCCCAATAAGATCAATTTCCTCAGTTATTGGGCTATTAAAAGATTTAACTGATTCCGCAAGCCCAATCATCTCACAGAAATCATGTTTTATAAACTCACGTGAGACTTCGCAAATTGAATCTTCACCATCAGAATCAAAGAAATCAAAATCCGTATTAATGTACGTCCCAAAATCATCCGTCACTTTCTAATCCATGGAGACATACGTTTCCTCGTACCCCGACTCAAGGATTTCAGGTGAAGAAATCAGATCATCCTTAATTGGTTTCTCTAGATCAATCTGGTCAGCCTCGTAACACATGTCCCCCCCAACAGGTGCCTGAATGGGTTTTGACATTGACTCTCCTGATGGGGGTTCATCCTGGGAATCATCCCAAGATTGAACTAAAGCAACCACAAATCTCATTCTCAGTTTTGATAACTTCCCAAGTAAAAACTCACCCAGGTTCTTATCCTTAACATCCTGGAGCCAATCTAACAAATACTTGTTCAGATCATTTACCATTTCAATCAAGGGCTCCAATTCTTCAACGCAAGGTATTGGCTAAACTTCTAAAGATTGTATGGTATTCCTCAAGTTAGCCAAAACCTTATCTTAAACCTAGTTAACCTGAACCAAATACTTCTAAAGGTTGTATGGTTCAGGGTTGGGCGGGTTTGGGATCAATGCAGAGGAGTTAACGAATTGAGATTTGTGGTACCCTTCCTGATAATAGGTCATTTTGGATTATTCAAAAGGTGGTGATGACCTAAAGGCAGTGTATCAGACGATGTGTAAGGATCAGTGTATCCTCCTTGATTGTAGATCGTATTAGGTTGTCCATGAAAGGGTGGCGATCTATAATTGATGTGGCTCTAAGAAGGATAGAATTCACAATTATGGTGTTCAGGGTTAGACCCTAAACATGGAGGTCCAGAACTGTATCCCCAATCTGAGTCATCCCAACTAACCAATGGCTGACTACAGTACGAGTCAAGATAATCGTCATGTTGAGGATAACTCATAACAGGAAGGAAAGAGCGGGAATGCGTATAAAATGTGGAAAGATTCATGATAGAAGAGAGGAAAAAAGGTGCCCTGCAATACAAGCAATCAATCCTGTCCTTAAGTGGGCTAGCCTAAAGACCTACAGACTCTCAGAACCCATCTTGAGATAAAGAAATGCTTTGATCTACTTCTGTCTGTTCAATCCAACCAGTTAGAAGGAGGGACTGGGGAGAAGGTTCTTCCTTCGGTTTGCGCCTCTGGTTCCTAGTGTACCCCCCAGCCGCGATCGTTTGATTCTGCTCCCCTAGCTAGACATCAGATTGAACAGTAGAAACAGACTAATCAAAAATAATCTCGTTCTGGGCTCCGAAGAGCAAGTCGAATCCTTAAGGCCAATGTCTACTCTATTTTATTTAGGGCTAGGTTTGAATGTGCTTTGGAATGTGATGGGCCCTTTATCTATGTTGTGCCCTTAATGATTGATTGATGTGTGTGTGCGTACACAACCAGTGATTTTCAAGCAAGATTATTTTTTTGATGCGGTGAATTTTGGGGTTCAAATCTTGCTTAGTAGCTTTTAGGATTCAACTTTAGGTATTTTCAAACAAGTTTTGTTGACACACCAGGCTTTGAAAGCACAGGTGAAGTTGTTTTCCTTTGAAACTTAAAATAATGTGGAGTGTCTGGTAAATCCCTAAGAGTTGAACCTATGCGGCAGCTACTTGATGAGTTGATTTTAATTGAAGTGGTGCAGCCCAATCAACTCAAACAATTAGCCTGTTGCACCACTTAATTAGGCACACAAGTGATTACCTAATCTGATTTCTACTCAATTATGTGTTTGGATGTGTATAGCAGGTCCAAAGATCGGTTTACCAGTTGAGTTTGAAAATCAAATGAGGTTATGTACCTCTGTGAGATTTTTTTTAATTTTTCTTTTTAAATGTGGAGGTTGAGGCCGATGTAGGTGTCAAACAAACAAACAAAACTAACCTTAAAGTTTATAAGAACACCTAGGTTAATTTATGTTTATGTTATTACGTGGTGGAACGAAAACTAATGGGTAGGAGGTGGGGGAAAACTTACAAAATCTTCAACAGCATTTTGCTCCAATCTACTGCTTTCGCTCATCTCAAAAGAGTACCTGCAATCACAATAAAAAAGGAGAGAAGTGAGATAAATGATTCGTAAGTTGGAAAACATGAAAAAAAAAATCAAAGAGCGTCGCCTCCCCAGCAATGGCGCCAAAATGTTGAAACGTCAAAGTACTACGCTATCGAATTCGATTTTGAAAACCTGTCATTATAGTTTGAATAATGAAGAACTCAGGTTCAACAAATAAAATTTATACCGGAATAGAAATCCCGGGTCGAACATAGGGAGGCAGACGTTTGATTAAAAATACGCATTTGTTTTATTTGTCATAAAACAGAATAGCTGGTTGAAAACTATTTAACAAATAATAAATAGAAGAGAGAGAGAATATTACAAATAAAAGCAAAAGGGATGTAGAATAAACATGGATTTCATTATCAGAAATTATTCGTTACACTACTCATTACGACTAGAAAGTGAGAAATAATTACACTAGAAAGCGATAAATCTACTCTAGAAAGTAGTAAAAAGAATGGAGAGAGAGATATACTCCTCGACGATCACTTGGAGGACGATCCGGACGGTTGTAGTTTGAATAGCGAAGAACTCAGGTTCAACAAATAAAATTTATACCGAAATAGAAATCCCAGGTCGAACTCAGGGAGGAGGACATTTGATTAAAAATATACGTTTGTTTTATTTGTCATGAAACAGAATAGCTGGTTGAAAACTATTTAACAAATAATAAATAGAAGAGAGAGAGAATATTACAAATAAAAGCAAAAGGGATGTAGAATAAACATGGATTTCATTATCAGAAATTATTCGTTACACTACTCATTACGACTAGAAAGCGGGAAATGATTACACTAAAAAGTAATAAATTTACTCTAGAAAGCAGTAAAAAAAATGAAGAGAGAGATATCCTCCTCGACAATCGCTTGGAGGAAGAGCCGGATAGGACGACGCCTGGAAGAAGGGGAACGGAGCGGGAAGGAGGACGAAGTGGGAAGAACGGGAACGAAGCAGCACGTCATCATCGTCACGGGATCCGCTTCTCAAATACAAAGAGAGGACAAACACAGGATGCTCCATAAAGGTGGACGAAGGTGAAAAAATTAAGATTTTTACTCTAGAGGAGCATCCTGGGTTTGGGACAAGCTCTTAGAGCTTTAGAAGGGGTGAGAGAAGAGAAGAAGGGATGAGAAATTTGTATGGAGGGGGTCTCCTTTCATAGTTGCGAGTGAGGGCATTTTGGTCATTACATTTTGAAAATCATTAATTCAAGACCGTTAGTGACGGATAAATCCGTCACTAAAGGCCTGAAAGTGGCCTTCGTGGGCGGTGCGTGCACGCCCACCCGCCTCCCCACGCCTCAATGCATGCCCACGCCCATCTGATCTTGGCCATTCGATCGTGAGATCGAACGGCTGAGAGCGCTCCTCGCCGCACCTCAACGCGTGAGATCCCGCATCACGCGGGGGCGTCAGATGGCGAGTGGAAGCTATCGGGTGTGCACAGCCGCTAGATCTTCATCGTGCGGTCGATCACGCCCGCGCGCCCACTCTAATTTGAGGCGTGCGGGGGTTCAATTCCACACCTCCTCGCCGCGTTAAGGTGCTCGACCAACGCACTACGGGCGCGTTTGTCTCAAGCGCCTAACTCAAGCACGCGCGCCTCACAGCCGTTGGATCTTGATCCAACGACGGAGAAGCGCTGGTGCGAAGTGCTTCAGCGGGTGCGTGCGGCCAGTTGGGCGACCGAGATGGTGCCACCTGGCGCCATCTTGGCCATCCATCTTCTGAGTGATGTAGATGGTGCCACGAGTATCGGATTGGATCGATTTTCACGTCGTTAGGCTATGATTGTCGATCCGAACCCATCCATGGGGTCGGATTTGTCGTCTGAAGTGCGGATTAACACCATCTTGGCCCTTGATCTTTTAGGGTTCCTCGATCTCTATCTGATGCTATGGATAACCGATTAGGGCGATCTTGGAGTCGTTGAACTCCAATCGTTGTCCCGATCAGATCCATACGGTTGGATTTTCGATCCGAGGCCCCGATAAAAAATCGGCCTGTCCCTGACCATAAAAGGAGACAATTAACCTTCATTTTATTCAGACTAATCTAAATGCAAGATGATGCATATTATGCAATATTTATAGTTTGTAATGCATTTATATGCTTAAGAACATACATAAATAGACATTTTATGTAATATAAATATGTTTACATCACTACTAAACAAGGTTAAATCCTAAAAGACACATCATCAAATAACGTTGTTTGAGAACGCTGGTTGTGCATGCAGACACATTTTAACTGATCATTAAGGGCACAACCCATCTAAAGGGCTCATCACATTCCAATAGCACGATCATCCCAAGCCTAACTAAAATCGAGTAGACGTTGGTCTTAGGGATTGATTCGCTCTTCGGGTTTTAGACTGAGATTTTTTTCGATTAATCTGCTTCTGCTGACCCATCTAATGTTGAGCCAGGGGAGTAGTGTCAAACGACCACGGCTAAGGGGTACACTAGGAACCGGAGGCGCAAGCGAAAGGAAGAACCTTCTCCCCAGTCCCTCCTTCTAACTAGTTGGATTGACCGGATAAAAGTAGACTAAATCGTTTATAATCTCAAGACAGGTCCTGGGAGTCTGTAGGTCTTTAAGCTAACCCACCTAAGGATAGGATTGATTGCTTGTACTACAGGACACCTTCCTCTTTTTTGTTTTCCCTCCTATTCTATCATGTATCCTTCCACTTCTTACACGCATTTCCCATCCTATCCTCCTACCACCACTTATCCCCAAGATGATTACTATTCCGACTTGACTTGTAATTACCCATCCACTAGTCGGGATGACTTTGATTGGGGATATGAATACAGACCTCAGTGTCTAGGGCCTAACCCTGGACAACAAGACTATGATTATTGTCCTTCCCAAAGCCACAATGATTATAGATCTTCATCCTTTAATCACCAAACCAACCCAATCTACAATCAGGAAGGATATAATGATTATAACACCTACCATAGGTCACCACCATTCTTTAAACAACCTGAAATGACCTACAATAAGGGAGGGACTCGAGAACCTCGACATCTTGACTCCCCTAGATTTAACCCAAACCCACCCAAACTTGAATCGAACCAATTGGTTCAGGTGAACCAGATCCAGGATAAGGTGTTGGCTAACTTGAGGAACACCATCCAATCTTTAGAAGCTCAGCCAACACCACGCATTGAAGCATTGGAGCCTATGATCACAATGATTGATGAGCTGAATAGCTCTTTATTGGATTTGCTCCAAAGTGTTAAGGATAGGGACCTGGGTGAGTTTCTTCTTGGGAAATTGTCGAGGTTGAGGATGAAATTTATGGTTGCCCTAGTCAAATCTTAGGGTAATTCTCAAGATGAACCCCCTTTAGGAGAGCCAATGTCTGAACCCACTGAGGAGCCTATCGGGAGGGATACATATTCTGAGATTGGAAGTGACCAGGTTGGGCTAGAGCAACCCTTTGAGGATGAATCGAGTTTCTCACCGGAGATCCTAGAGCCAGGGAATGACAAAAAATATGACTCCACAGACCATGAAATGACATATGATTTTGAGACATATATAAATGAGGATCATGGATTCTTTGACTCTGAGGGTGAAGAATCGTTTGGCGAAGTCTCATTTGATCCCAAGGAAGAGGATTCTCGTGAGACAATCGGGCTCGAGGAGTATGATGAACCATTTGACAACCCGATAATAGAGGAATTTGATTCGGTTGGGGTTAACTTGGAGGACCCGAATCTTGATGATTCAATTAGTAACCCCATTCCTCATCCGCACCCCAAAGAGTTGACTTCTAAAATCATTGTTACCAAGTCAATCTTGATTCAGCCAAGATTTCTAGACTTGGGTGAATCATATGGGGTGAATGATATGCTAAAGGTCCTAGAGCCTGAGTTCTTGATGTTGAATGATAGAATTGTTGAAACAAAAATTTGGGAGGCTAATTCTAAGGGAACTTTGATTTTGGATCTAAGGATACCTATGGACCTGAAACCACCTACTTTCTACTAAGACCCTTACAATATCTTTCACGTGCAACCCAAGCTCGAAATAACTGATTATTCTTCTGAGCTAAATGTTAAGTGGACCATCGCACCTATTGAACCATCTTTACCTGTCGTCCGACACTTTGGTCTTGGGTTGCATACCACTAAACAGCAGGCCCGGCCCAACAAATACAACAACCTTCGGTTCTGGGTGATTTTCATCCAGAACCTGAGAACCACTCAACCCTGGGGTATGGGTCTGCATCATAACTTGGTCCACATCTGTGGACATATTCTGTTGGCGGGTTTGAGGATCAATATTTTTATTTTGATTCTAACCCACACTTGTGAATTCTCAATTTCTTCTTTGTATGTATATGTTATGCCTAGCTAAAGGCATTAAATTTAACATGTGTGTATACACTCTTCTCTCTGCGGAGCTGATCGAATTTTCACGACACTCAGGTGATATTCTATTTACTCCGCCCTTTTCATGTCTTTACTTTTACAATGAGGACATTGCATCATTTAGGCATAGGGCGGTGGATACTTAATCCTGAAATCATTTTGTTAACTCCGTCGAATTTCTTTTAGTTTTCTTTAAAAAAATTTTGAAAATTTGAAAAAGATATAAAAAGAAAGAAATTAGGAAAAGAGAACTTAGGCATTTGGAAGTTATTAACTTTAGGAAATGATACGAGATGACCTAAACACTTAGACTCTTCAGGTCTTCGGGCTCAATTAGCCCGGGTGTCCACTCGAATGTAAACTTAGTCTCGAGTCCTCGCCAATCCAAATTCATTTTAGTTTCTTCAAAAATTGGGTAGCTAATGAACTATCTAGGGTGGTATGGCTGGCAAGCTATCGGTGGTAACTGCTCATTGGCTTGTTGCTCAGAGCCCAGTCACAAGACTATTTTCATTGTACTACCTTTAGGTAAACTCTTAGATCAGGAAAGCCACCTACTTAAAAAATAATAATAATAAAGAAAGAAAAAAATATATATAGAAAAAAAAATAATAGAAAAAGGAGAAAATAAAAAAATAAATAAAACCACACTTCACCGCACGAGTATGGCTGGCAAGTTGTCGGTGTTAACAGCTCATCGGCCGGTTATCCAGAACCCAGCTCACAAAAAAATACACAATAGTTCCCAAAACACTTAGGGAAGAAGCGGGGAAGTATAATAAACTAGGGAAATATACACTGGGTTCACCCTTGTGTTGACCCCATAAATAAAAGTAGGGAGAAAGCTACCGATCGAAAAGATAAACTTCTAGGAAAGATTACCTAAGGTCGTAGAAACCCGAATTCCGTTTTAACGACCGTCTAATGAGTCTTTCACTATTTTCACAAGATGCTTAGCACTTAGAGTTCTTTTCGAGTTTTGGGCAGGTCGGGTAACCGTAAAAAGTTATCCCGGAACTCTCAAACTCCAAAGGTACAAAAAAAATTAGAAAAGAAGAAAAACAAAAAAATGTATTTTCCCTTTTCAAATAAGGCAAGGGCTTGGATGGTCTGCATTCTAACAGGCACCCGGGCATTATTGAGTTTTTGTAATTAGGTCTTGGGGTTGAGATTTTCTAAAGCAATCAACGAATTTTGTCTAAATACTCGAATCCTGATTCTACTTTTATACATAGCATTTAGGTTTATTTTTGCTAGGGACTAGCAAAAAGTAAGCATGGGGATATGATAAGCACATATAAATTCATCAAAAAATGCTTATTTATAATAGTTCCTAGGCATAGCATTGAATATCATGTTATAAATATTGCACAGCATGCATCATTCTGCATTTAGAGTAGTTGTATATATTTTAGGTTAATTAGGTCCTTTTTATGGTCAAGAGAGAAGAGGATTTATTTCAGGGCCTCGGATAGACAATCAGACCATACGGATCTGATCAGGATTACGATCGAAGTCTAACGCCTCTAAAATCGTCCAGATAGAAGTCCCGTAGCATCACATGAAGTCGACGAAGATCAGCGGCCAGGGGGCAATGGACATCCATACAGGTTTCAGATGGAAAATTAGACCATGGGAATGGATCCGGAGCGACGATCGTAGTTCGGCACCGAGAAATCATCTCGATCTGAGCACCGTGGCACCATCTACAAGAAGAAGAAGACGGACAGCCCAGATGGCGCCATGTAGCACCATCCAGGCCGCCCAACATCGGCCAACAGCCACCACCCACTCCCTTCATCATCTGTGCCCTTGAATCCTAGCCATTAGATCAAGATCCAATGACTGGGAAGCATCTACACGGAGCTCCTCCTCGCGACGCATTGGCGGACCTAGCGCAATGGTGGGAGCGGCGGTTCTCAAGGGAGGGGCACGGGTTCGAATCCTTGCAACCCCCCCAATTCTCAAATCAGCCGGGCAACATCGCACGTAAGCAACAGTGGTAGCGCAATGCACGCCAGCGTGCACACCAGCAGGATGCCACACGATCAGCGCGCATTATGGGTGGCAACGCAACGTAGGCACATGCGTGGTTGGTGCCATCTTTCAGTGACAACTAGGCTGACCTACAGCGACGCTTACAACCATCGCTACTTCATTGCAAGCCAGCAAAGCCAGCTAAGGGCGTGAGCGGATGTGAGCTGTCTACAGCAACGTTTCCAGCGACGGTCTGGAGGTTGCTAAAGGTCCTTTACCCATTTTTAGCCTCTTCTCCTCCATTATAAAAGGACCTACAACCCCTCCCTTCCAAGTCATCTCTACATACTCTACTCCCACCTACTCCCAAGCTCTGGCAAGCCTACCAACACTCTATTAGAGCTTATTCTCAAGCTCCCAAGGTGCCTATTAGTACAGCGAACCTCTACCCCACTAAATACTCCTCCAACTTCCCATCCCCCTTCATAGGTCACCTTAGGCTGTCTTCCCACCTCCATTCCAGTAGCAAATCATCTCTGTCTTCTCACCTCCATTCCGGAGCCACGTCGAAGCTTTCCTCTACCTGATGTCCTCCTGCATCTCACCTCTGTCATCCCGCTCCACACCTCCTTCGTCCGAGCTTCTGCCAGGCACCGTCGTCTCGCTGAACAGCTGATTCAGGAGATTTCCTCTCACCCCCCTCTCTTTTTATGCTTTCATAATTGATTGTAATAGACATTGAAGTGATATCTATACCATTTTTGTTCCATCTCTATCTTGTGATTCAATCGCTTGTCTTTTATTTCAAAAACACAAAAAATATAACAAAACCCTAAAATGCCAAAAAGAAACAAATCGAAGTGCGATTTTCAGTTAAAGTAAACGTCGCCTCCCTGTGTTCGACCTGGGACTCCCTTGGAGTTTCGATATAAATTTTATCTGATCGACATGTTTTGCAACTATGACGACGGGTTACTCGTAACCTCGATTTCTAACACGCAAACACGTGAGACCAAAGGACAACCAAACCCGTGGCACCTGAAAAGGACATGGTCAAGCTCTTTGAACAAGTTCATATAAACATCCCCTTGACGGATGCGATTAGCCATGTACCGGCTTACGCACGATTTCTGAAAGACATATATACACCTAAGCATAAGCTGCGAACCAAAAGTGGGAGTCCAATCGTATTGTCAAAGCAAGCCAGCTCTGTCATTTTGAGCAAACTCCCACCTAAGGCAAAAGACCTAGGTACTCCCCTGATTTCCAATACAATTGGTGATATCCAATTTGATAGAGCTTTATTAGATCTAGGAGCCTCCATAACCTAATACCTACATCCCTACCTGACCATCTTAGGGAATCTAAGCTCAAACCTACAGAGGTGACCTTACAGTTGGCAGGCCGATCTATTAAGTCACCTAAAGGAGTTCTTCAGGATGTCATTGTTAGGGTTCGGGATTTCTATTTACCGGTGGATTTCATAGTCTTGGATATGGATGCTCCAGAAAATCTAAAAAACACACCAATCATACTAGTGAGACCCTTTCTAGCCACTGCTAGGGCCAACATTAATTGTGAGGAGGGCCAAATTAAACTAAAATTTGGGAACCAAACACTAAAGATCGACATCTTTCAGGCCCAACAAGGGATTAATTGCGGAGTTATAGAACAAATATGTGACATTAAGGCTGTGGTTGACAATCAATATATTGAGGAAAACCTAACTACTTCTAATCAACCACAAGAGGACTAAAACCCGCAATCAGAGGAGTCCAAACTCATCCTAGACACACCCATAACTCCTTCCCTTGCTCCTGACACACACTCTGAACCACCCACTGCTGCTGATGAACCTGTTTTGGAACTAAAGCCTCTTCCCGATCATCTAAAGTATGTCTTTTTGGGTTTCAATCAGACGTTTCTTGTGATTATCAACTCCAGACTCACACCTGATCAGGAATCCCGTCTGATTGTTGTTCTCCAGCAACATCGAAGAGCCATTGGTTGGGCTCTCGATGATTTGACTGGTATTAGCTCCTCTTACTACACATGACTTTCCAGTGAAATGTAGAGATGTCTGAATCCTAATCTGTAGGAGGTCATGAAAAAGGAGATCATCAAGTAGTTAGATGCTGGGATCATCTATCCAATCTCCAATAGTCGGTGGGTGAGTCTAATCCAAGTTGTGCCTAAGAAGGCAGGACTCACCATGATCATGATTGAGATCAGAGAAGTCATACCAACCTGTGTAGCAAATTTGTGGAGAGTCTGCATTGATTACAGAAGACTCAATACCTCCACAAAGAAGGATCATTTCCCACTACCATTTATTGATCAGATCCTCGAAAAACTAGCGGGAAATAGATTCTTCTGCTTTTTGGATGGGTACTCTGGTTATAACCAGGTGGCAATCCATCCTGAGGACCAAGAGAAGACCACTTTCACCTGCCCATTTGGCACGTACGCATTCCGAAGGATGCCTTCGGTCTCTGCAACGCACCCGCTACTTTTTAGCAGTGCATGCTTGCCATATTCTTAGATATGGTAGGTGATTATCTGGAAGTCTTCATGGATGACTTCTTAGTGTTTGGCAAATCATTTGACTATTGCCTCCTGCACTTGATCCAGATCTTTAGGTGGTGCATTGACATGAATCTGGTTCTTTCCTAGGAAAAGAGCCACTTCATGGTGCCTAAAGGAATTGCCCTGGGACATCTCATTCAGAAAAAGGCATCTAGGTTGATCGAGCCAAGGTGAATCTAATTTCCAAACTCCCTATGCCTAGCTCGGTCAAGGACATCCGATCTTTCTTGAGGCACGTCGATTTTTACCGTCGATTCATTCCCAATTTCTCGAAAATCGCATGCCCCCTGACCGGTCTACTATCTAAGGATGTTCCTTTTGAAATCTCCAAGGAATGCACTCAAGCATTTGAAATCCTACGTAATCGAGTTACCCAAGCTCAGATCCTATAGTCGCTTGATTGGTCTCAACCCTTTGAGATCATGTGCGATGCATCTGATTTCGCTGTAGGAGCAGTACTTGGGTAGAAAACTGACGGGAAACCCGTGGTCATCTACTACGCTAGCAAGGCACTTGACGAGGCTCAGCGTAACTACATAGTTATTGAGAAAGAGCTGCTGGCCGTAGTACTTGCCCTGGAAAAGTTCAGATCGTATCTTCTGGGTTCCTGTGTTATCATTTACTCTAATCACACAGCTGTGAGTTATCTCCTTGCGAAGGACGCGAAACCTCAACTAATCCACTGGATCTTGCTGTTGCAAGAGTTTGACCTCGAGATTCGCGACAAGGCGAGAAAATAGAATGTGGTAGCTGATCACTTGTCCCACCTTCCTTCTGACATTATCGACCCTTCCGGACCCATTACGGAACATTTTCCTGATGAGCACCTCCTAACTATCAGTACGAGGCTTCCATGGTTTGCTGATCTAGTAAACTACTTGGCATCACATCAGATTTTGTTCAATTGACCGAAGGCCAAGAAGGACAAATTGCTTTCCTGTTTCGGAAGCAAAAGTCCTCCAGTGCGGCTTCTATTGGCCCATGATTTTCAAAGACACATACAATCACTGTAAGGCATACACTCGTTGTCAGACCTTAGACAACATCAGCCACCGTAATATGATGCTCTTACAGCCGATTCTCATATGCGAAACCTTCGATGTCTGAGGGATTGATTTTATAGGACCCTTTCCTGTTTCAGACGACTTCCAGTACATTCTGCTCGCTGTTGACTACGTGTCCAAATTGATTGAAGCCATTCCGACCCGAACCAATGATCATAAGGTGGTTATCAAATTTATTCATCATAACATCTTTTCTCGGTTTCGGATTCCACGTGCTATAATCTCTGATGGAAGGACCCATTTCACTGATGCTCAGTTCAGGTCACTGATGACCAAATATGAGGTGTCACACCGAATCTCTACTCCTTATCACCCCCAAACCAACAGTCTAGCTGAGCTATCGAATCGGGAGATCAAGAAAATCCTCCAAGTCAGTGTTCGTCCTGACAGGAAAGACTGGTCATCCTGACTTCCGGAAGCTTTGTGGGCTTATAGGACCGCCCACAAAGCCTAATTAGGTATGTCTCCCTTCATAATAGTGTATGGGAAGGCATGTCAATTCCCCGTCAAATTGGAGCACAAAGCCTATTGGGCAGTACGAAACTGCAATCTCGATCTTTCTAAGGTAGGAACCCACAGAAAGCTTCAAATGAGCAAGATCAATGAATTATGCCACGACGTGTATGAGAACCCATGAATTTACAAAGAATGGGTTAAAGCCTTTCACGACAAGCAGATATCCAGAAAGATCTTTTGCCCTGGTCAAAAAGTCCTACTCTTTGATGCCAAACTCAAACTGTTCCCAGGAAAACTCAAATCAAAATGGATTGGACCTTACCTCATCCGACGAATCTTTGGAAATGGAGCCATCGAAATCACTCAACTCAGCCACGATTCAGAACCTTTTGTCATGAACGGTCAGAGACTCAAACCGTTCATTAAACTTACCAATACAAATTTGGCTGAGACATCTTTTACCCTCCATTCTCCCTGAGCTCATTGCGCCCAACCGATGGCGTAAAACTCATCACTTAAAGGGAGGCAACCCATCATTTTTTAAAAAGTCGAAACCTTTCTTGACACATTCCTAAGCTGAACTCATATTGCACTTTAGGGTTCATCCATTAGAACAACCGACTCCACCTCTGGTACCCATACTCGAGCTTGAAATCATCTGCAACAATCATCCCGACCCATTCACCCACCCAAAACCTATTCTAATGAATGATCTAAGCTGAACTAGAACCCACTTAATTTACAATGAGGACATTGCAAATCATAGGCATAGGGGGTATTAAAGTGCAAAACACCGTGAAAATCATCTCACAAGAAGGGTTTCATCAAAAAAATCACATATCCCAAAAATACCAAAAAAATAAAAAATTCTTGAAAAAAAATAAAATAAATGAGAGGAGAGAAAATTTTGAGGGCATATCAGTTTTGAGGAGAAAAAGGGGAGGAGATAAAAATGTCAAAAAGGAGCACAAGATGAAAAGAAAAGAAAAGGAGGTAGTCATTAGTAAAAAATTAAAGAATTGACTTAGTTCTAGGCCATATCAAAAGAAAGAAAATGAAAGGCAAAAAGTGCTAATGAAACAAATAAGAGATTAGTAGGAATGCTGATTTTAGACCTTTTGGGCTATAATCCTAGGCTTAAAAATTCAAGTACCCGCTAAGATCTAAATAATCCTCAAGAGGTTGGGGAAAATGTGAAGCTTAAGCATTAGGTCTAAGGCTTAGGGATTATTCGGCCTCGGTAACTGACCTCTGGTTTGTGGGACTCGGTAACCTAAGCACCCCAATCCACACACAATCTGGTTCAGTGCGCTTAAGTATCAAGATCACGGAAATGCGTTTAAATTGTTCCAAAAAAGTCACCTAGATTAGGAGCGGCTGATCAACACATGTTACCTTGGACGAGTTCCCGGTGCAGAGAGGCGGGAAATTCCCCTCGAAGATGCGCAATAACATATCGTCTCCTTGGTGCTTGTCTCCTAAGATATCTACATATCCTATCAGGGGCATGTAAGCATCCTATGCTGGTTCAGATGCCATGGGCGGCATTATCTTGAAATGTCGATTGTCAGGGTCTAGATTTAGCTACAAAACACCATGGGCGAGATTATCTCGAAATCTTGAAAGCCAAGATTCTGGGGGTTGCCATAGGCGGTGCTATCTCGAAGCATCAATTGCTAGGGACCCTTTGAGGATTGATGTGGGGACTAGGAATCTGATACTGACCATGTTGTGAAGCTAATCCAAAGCTATAAGTAAAAAGAAAAGAGAGAAAACTCTCCACAAAAGAAAAATTCCTCTTTCTCTCTTTGACAAAAACGCACTGCAAACTGAACCAAGGCTAAAACATGTTACAAGCACGAGTGCTTTAACCGTGGAGTTCAACGAACCTTAGGATAGTTCTTGTGGGCCTTAAAAACCTTCACGGCAGACTGAGGCTAGAGATGGTCAGGTCCAAATCTTGGTTGGTACTTAAGTACCTCTAGGCCTACTATTGACATTCTAACCTAATATACAAAAGGAAGCATGCATCAAAGTTTTGAGCATCAAAAGATTGTATGGTCTAGAATCAAAATTAATACCTTAAATTTTTGCTAAGGGACTAGCAAAAGCTAGGCATGGGGGTATGATGGGAACACCATCATGAGCCCTAACTAGTTTATTTTGACCCAATGAAGTCAATAAATGCTCCTACATAACCAACTGAAAGTCATAATTCATTGCATAACCTTTCTGAGAGAAACACAAGAAACTAGGGTTAAAACTGTAATTTTACCACCACATCTTGAATGTAGTACAACCACGGGTTTTCTCAAGGGCTGAATAAAGGTCAAATGGTCTTAACAGGATAACAAGTGAGTTGGATTAAACAGAAAAGGGTTTGTGTGCATTCTGAGAATTAAATGACTTTTGAAATCCTAAGAATAGATCCACTTAATTAACCAAGGTTTTGGTCAGGATAAAATTCACTTAAACCTTTAAAAATCATATAAAAATATTCTCTAGGGTTTAGTACCTTCAATTTGGCCATTAGAACATATCTTAACCTAAAATGGAGTCTCAGACAAATATTTACCCTGATTTGGGTTTTTACATAAATTACCCAGTCAAACATGGTCAAAACCAAAATAAAACTTCACCATTGGATTCCTTAGGTCCAAATTAGGTTTTTACCAAAATTTGGACCCAAGATGAGTTTTCCTTGACCTAGTTTGCAAAAAGGTCCTGTATGATTATATTTCTACCCCCTAACTTTCAAAAACCCTTGCTAACAACCCCCTAGCATCTTCATCATCTTCACAATTAGGTCCCTCTGCCATTATCACGGAGGAACCCTGCTCGGAGACCTTTGATAGGGAATATCTCCTTGATTGCTTGGAGAATCTCTTCCAAAATTGGAAGGAAAATCCTCTGAGAAATTCTCTCCAGTCTGAACCCATTGATGAGCTTTGATTCCCTCCCAATCTCTCATGCGAACGCATGAGAGATTTGGGAATCTTAATAGATCCCAAGTCCAGCGACCTTCCAAGCTTAGGAAGCTTGCTTCCCAAGCCCTAACTGCCCTTCAGAGCCTTATTTAAAGAAGCCCAGATCCTCCCAACTTCTCCATGCTCGAATTCAACCATGATTCCCCTCAATTCGTCTCTCTCCCTCACGATCGAAGGCTCCTCAACGTCCAGTGACCTTCCCTGCTCTTTCTTGTTGTCCGTCCACCATACCTGCGGCATATTCCTCTTCCTTATTCTTCTCCATGTCTTGCCGTACCAGCAGACGCTCGTTCCCCTTCATCCTCGCCGATCCCACCTCACCGGAGCCGCCTTCGTCTCCGAAGGTGGCCATATCGGACTCGATGCCCTCGCTGCCCCCCGTCGTCCATTAACTTCCTAGCTAAGTTCCCTGTCCCCTCTACTTGCTTCTCCACTCCTCACTTTTCAAAATCGATCACTGACACCCCTTCACACCTCCATCTCCAGCCACCCCCTCCGATGAGGCCATCCCACCTCCACAGGCCACCAAAACCCTCGTCAACAAGCCCACGACCATCACCACACCTCACTGATCACTTCCCCTCACTTTATTCACTTCGCCATCCACCCAAGTCACCCCCCGAACACACCTACTCACACGCACACAGTTTGCCCTAGGCACGCACTCACGACCACTGTCATGCCACACCATCACCCCCAGCACATTCACCGTGCTCCGGCGACTCTCCCTGAGAGTTCTGACATGGCTGAGAGACCATTCTACTGATTTCAGGGTCCAGGCCTTATCCGCCATTGGCGAGCAAGCTCGAAGCTTGCTTGAAGTTGCCCTAGGTGCTGCTGTCCCAGGTTGAAGTTCTAGGCTACGCGAAAGTGGCTTGCACATGCACCCAAGACCTCAATTGCAATTGCGAGCCTCAACAGTTGAGGCAATTGTGAAGATCACTCCCTGCTGCAGACGTGCGGAAGGAAGGGTGTGCGGATAGTCCCACCTCAGATACAAAGAGGCACCCATACCCGCATAAATTGAAAAACTGCCTATAGCTGTTCGCCTCAATTACCACAGGGTGAGGTCCCTCTCATCTTCACCCAGTCTCGTCCGCAACACTGCCCCCGCTGACCTGGCCTAACCCGACCCAACCTACACTCCTCGCTCACCACCGCATGTCGGTGAGCCTGCACTCTGGTATGCATTCGACCCGATAACCTAGATACCTGTGGCTCTGGGAGAGCGGATCCTAAGAGAGAAAAAGAGAGGAGAGTTGCGCAGGTAGGGGGAGGGTTTTGCTATAGGAACCTCCGGCCGACACTTAGCTGAATTCTGAGGAGGAGGCCTGAAGCTGAAGAAGAGAAAGCAGCTAAGGGCCAAAGAAGAAGAAAGCCAAAGGCAGAAGGAAGAAGAAGAAGAGGAGGAGGAGGCCAGAGCAGAAGAAAGAGCTGAAGAGGAAAGGAGAAGACAGAGTAAGCAAAGGCCAAAGCAGAAGCTGAAGAAGAAAAGGATCGCAGAGATAGAAGAAGAAGAGAGGAAGAGAAGGACACAACAGAGACAGAGAAAGAGAAGAATAAAAGAAGAAAAAGAATCAGACAACTTTAAGTCATCTGATTTACAAATCAGACGACAGATCTTAAGCTCTCATTGCATATTCATACATTGAGTTCCTTAGTGATATTGTAGGAGTATTTGGTGATCTAAATCACCATTTTACTCACATATTTTTGCACATTACTACTGATACTACTGCAATCTCTTTTAAGTTTGAATTGTGATCTTGATTTCTAAATCCCATATAGCTCCCTATGTTCGACCTCGGAACTTATTCAAGTAATAAAAATTCTATTTGTTTTCAAAGTGATTTCGACTATACTGCAACACGATTATTTTAAACATCGATTTCACCTCGTAAACATGCCCCTTCACGCCTCGCCTGTGACATCACGCGGGCCTAGCTCATACCCGATTACATGCCTAAGCCTCACACCTCAGTTGCTACCCACTGCAGGCAGCCCTGGTCCCGAGTACACTCTAATCCAAACCCGAATACCCGGTTATCCTTGGAAGAGGAAGAAGAGAAGAAAGAGAGAGAGTGCGAGGTAGGGGAGGGTTTTGCTATGGAGAAGAACGGCTAACACTTAGCCGTTTGAGAAGTTATTCCACTGGTGCGTGAGAAGAAGAAGAGGTTGAAGAAGAAACCAAAGGAAAGAAGAAGGAAGAAGAACAACAACAAAAGAAAAAGAAAGAAGAAGCACTATAGCAATGCACATTTAAGTCGTCTGATTGTAAAATCAGACATCTGATTATCTGTTCCTTCATTTAATTATATTTAGTAAATACTATATATGTGTTAGGCTAATAATTGGTGATCCAAATCATCATTATTTTGTCTAGAGTTCTTTTTATTTCTTCATATACTCATGTTATACATTGCATATTAATTCTTTAGTAATCAGTTGTGCTCATTTATATTATTTGTTGACATTAACGCGTGAATGCAATACTTGCTCCATGTGTTTGACCTCGGACTTCAATTTGAGTAATAAATTGTATTTGTTGACGAGCAATTTTGGTCTGTACTACAACGTATCAATCTTAAACACCGATTTCACGCGTGCAACATCTGGCAAACAAAAAATGTGGCTTAACTAGATGTCAACTGCCGCAACTTTGCAAACCTCTGCGACTCATTACACCAACCTGCAGTAGTCAACAACTCAACAATCAAGTCATAATGCTCCTCAGATGCCTTTAGGTTGAATCCACGCATCATCAAATCATACACCTGCACTACCTTATCAGGTAGTCTAGCCCTCTTGTAAATGGACAGCACTGCATCAAATGTGAATTGGTTTAGCACAAGCCCACCAGCTACCATCTGATCAAACAACACGAGGACCTCACCATAGAGCCCATTGTACCTATATGCATCCATGATCACCATCCCAGTCAACGAGCCCTTGGATGTGAAGCCATCAAACACCCTCCTCGCCAAGGCAACCTCACCACACCTCCCATACATCCTGATGACCTCAACCATGATGAAGGACACCCACTCAAGCCACCTCCTCAGGACTTGCCCATGGATCTCCTTCCCAAGCCACATGGCCCGCAACTCCGTGCTAACACTCAACCGCCTGGCCATTGTCACAAAGTCAGGCATGTGCTTGGACAACTACATCAACTTGAACACATCCAGTGTATCCAGTAGTTTTTTTTTTTTGAAAAGAGCATCCAGTAGTTATTATTATAAGAATCTTTTAATCAAAATTCTTTATTTGTTTGGTCATGTCATTACTTTCTACTTTTTTTGGATATTATTCTTTGTTTTGCACATGTGTTTTTAGTTTCAATCATTTTAACTTATGATTTTGTTGTGGTTGTTCTTGTCTACATATTACTTTATATTATATTTTTTCTTTCATTCATCTATGAAATTTGAAGACCTTTTAAAATAATCTTTTTTTTTTAGGTTGTAGATATGGATAAGATGTGGATGGATAAACAGTTTGAAGATATAGAAGTATATGATATTGGAGTATGTCGATTTTTGGATTGGGTGTTTCATGAGGATCGATCAGTGTATAGATTTGGATCTAAGAAAGATTGGATATTTGTCCATGTAAGATTTCTTTGAACATAAGAAAGAGTAATCTAGAAGATATACATAAGTATCTTATATTAAACGTTTGGTGGCCAATATATACAATTTGGAATGTGCATGGAGAGGAAGTTGGAGAGACATCACGACAAGGTCATCATCAAAATGTGCAGAACGAGGATGGTGGAAATGATGAGTTAATGGATATGCTGTATGACATAGGAGGGGTTCCTATGGATTCTGAAAATGATATACCAACTAATGTGGATGTTGATGATTTCTATAAAATGTTGTTAGAAGCAGAGGTACCTATTGCTCCAGGGTTAAAGATGTCTAAATTAAATTTCATATTGAGATTATTCAAATTAAAAGTATTCACCATTCTATGTCAAAGATGATGTCAGATGTGCTTGAATTTATTGGTGAAATATTAGGTTATCCAAAAGGTTATCCTAAAAATTGGTATCATGCAAAGAAGAGCCTTCGATCATTGGGCTTGAATTGTGAGAAGATAGATGCATGTCCTAATGATTGTATCTTATTTTGGAAGAATAATGAAAAACTTGAACATTGTCCTAAGTGTGATGCCTCGAGATGTAAGTTCCCAAAGATAAACCTCAATCGAAGCAAGAAAAGAAAGCCAGCAAAAGTTCTTCACTATTTCCCTTTGATTCCAAGGCTCCAACAACTTTTTATATCATCAAAGACTGCGGAATGGATGTCGTGGCATAGTGATAAAAGAATACCAGATCCTGAGGGAATTATGCATCATCCTGCAGATGCGGAAGAGTGGATAAGATTTGATAACTTGCATCCAGATTTTGCAAAAGAGGTTCGTAATGTTAGACTTGGTCTTTCTAGTGATGGATTCAGTCCTTTTACAAATATGAACAATAATTATACTATATGGCTAGTGCTTGTCACTTATAACTTACCCCAATGGATGTGCATGAAATCATCTTTCATGATAATGTCACTACTCATACCAGGTCCTAAAGGTCCAAGCAATGCAATTGATGTATACTTGCAATCGTTAGTCGATGAGCTAAAGTTATTGTAGAATACAGGAGTAGAAACATATGATGCACATAGAAAAGAGATGTTTTCAATGCGAGCAACATTATTGTGGATCATTAATGATTTTCTAGTTTATGCAAATTTATCAGGCTGGAGTACAAAGGGTAAATTTGCTTATCCAGTGTGTATGGATATACACAGTCTATGACTAGATGAAAGTGGAAAACAATGTTATTTAGGACATCACCGATTTCTTCCCCATAGCCATAGGTGGAGGGAGCAAGGATTTAACAATAGATTCGATGGACAATCTGTAGGAGAATGTCTCAGCTTGTCATACTTTGCTGGATCCTTTGTGTGGTAGCAACAACAGAATTTGGTAAACATACCCTTAGGTCGCCTTTTTAAGCAGCCAGGCATAGGTCCTTGGAGGAAGAAGAGTATATTTTTCCAGAAGCTTCCTTATTGGAAGGATTTGCAAATTCATCATAATTTAGATGTAATGCACACTGAGAAGAATGTGATAGAGAATATTCTTGGGATATTGAATTTATCTGGTAGGCCAAAGGATACAATAAAAGCTAGACGGGATCTTCAACAATTAAACATGAGTGAGTTACATCCAAAGGATCTAGCTAATGACAAGTATGAATTACATGATGCTTGTTACACATTATCCTTACAAAAATGTCTATCAATATTAGAATTTTTGAAAAAGATTCAAGTTCTAGATGACTATTCCTCAAACCTCTCCAAATGTGTCCATACAGCAGATAAAAAAGTATCTGGGATGAGTCATGATCATCATGTCTACATGTAAGTTTTACTACCATTAGCACTTCGTGGGATGTTACCGTCAAATGTGTTTGATCCATTGGTGGAACTGAGTAAATTTTTTAAGACTGTATGTTCAAAAGTTCTTGATTCACTTGTTCCATAAAAGTGTGAGGTAGAGATTGTTGAGACATTATGTAAGATGGAGCAAATATTTCCACCGACATTCTTTGATGTGATGATACATCTAATAGTTCATTTAACTAGTGAGGCAAAGATTGCTGGTCTAATGCAATATAGATGGATGTATCCTGTGGACCGGTATCTCAAGAAACTTAAAGATTATATCAAAAACATGTCACAACCTGAAGAATCGATTGCAAAGGCATATCTATTAGAAGAATATGTAAACTTTTATGCAATGTATATTGACGATCCAGACAGTCGATTTAACAGAGAGGAAAGGAACTATGATGGTGGTAAAATGGAACTTCAATTGAATGGTATTTTGTCAATCTTATCAAGTGGTAAAGCAATTAATGGAACAACCAAAAAGATAATGCTAAAAGAAGTTATGAACTTGGCTCACTACTACATTTTAATGCAGGTTGAAGAGTTGGATCCATTTTTTGACGAGTACAATGAATTGTTTCCATCTCGAGTATGCATGTCTTGTCGTGCATCCAATTTTCTTCAATGGTTTAAAAATCAAGTCCAAATACTTAAAGAAAATGAAGATAGTAGATGGACACCTGAATTAGATGTCTTAGTAAGAAGCCTTTTACTTATGCGCATTATCATTCAGGATTTATTGTAAATGGATTTAGATTCAGAACAAAATCCATGGATGTAACAAAGAGAACACAAATGTGTGGTGTTATAGTTAAGTCTAACCTTCACTCAAGTTTAGATGGCTACTATGGAGAAATCATTGAAATTGTTGAGATCAGTTTTACACATAATATATGTGTTGTTCTTTTGAAGTGCAACTGGTTTGATGTTTTTAACAAAGATTTTGGATTCATAAAAGACAAACATGGCTACATCAGTCAAAAATAGAATCGTAGATTGGGAATAGAAGAACCATTTACCCTCTCAAGTCAAGTTGTGCAAGTGTTCTTTGTTTCAGATAATTCCCGAAATGGATGGATCGTACCTATAAGAACAATGCCGAGGGAATATTATGATGTCTTAGAAGGATCTACAACTTCTGACAATAATAATGAAGCCTACCAAGAAGTTCCAAATGAAAATGATCCTTTATATTAAAAAATTATTCTAAATGTATTGTAACGACCCGATTCCCGAGTCCCTACGAGACACGAGAACCGGACCGACTCGACTAATCCCAAGACCTGGTCGTCCAACTAGGAAGTAACCAAAAGAGCAGTAAAATAAACCACATTCAGCATGAATATAACTAACAGTAAGAAAATACAGCAGTAAGGAAAGAAACCACTACAGTATATACCACCACAATAGTAGAACAACATTCATAACATAATATGAAACTGCAGGTAAAGAAAAGTACAGCGGTAACAAGAACTACTCACTACAGTGGAACCAAAAAGAGGTACAAGAGAACAGTGGTAACTCTACTGGACCCTACTCGGCCCAGCGTCCTCTGCAGCCGTTGACCCTGGCTGCTCAACACCTGGTCCTGAAAGGTAACGAGTGTAACACGTCAGCAAAACGCTGAGTAGAGTGGCAACTAAAATAAAAGAAACAGTAGAGTGTACAGTAGCTGTTATGTTCTGTTACATTCTTTAATTACGTCTTTCTATTGTCTCACAATTTATCTATTTCTCAGATCCTTCACTTGATCTCGAATGTTCCTCGTGGGAACGATCTTGATTGCAGTCTTTTCTGAATAGTACAAGTAGCACGTGGTGCTCTCCTGGCCGGGAGAGTCCCCCATGGTGATCCTACTCTCAGTCAACCACCCTAGGGTCACGGACAGACGTAACGGTGACTACGGCACGCGCGATAAACGCACAGGTAGCTAACCCGCACTGGCACGCGGTCAGTTGTTTCCATTAACGGGTGAGCCCAAAGAACAGCACAGAACCAGTACAGGGCAGAGCCCTCTCAGTAACAGGGGTCCAACCCCTCCACAGTAACCAAACAGGGGCCTTGCCCCTCCACAGTCCGCGCACCCTCGCCTGACTACCCTGGTTTGCCCAATGGGCCTAACAAGTCGGTGTAGGAGGCTAGCAGAACCCCGGGGACCGTGGGGTAGCTAGTACCTCCCTACACTAGTAGCTCTCCTCGGTACTACGTACACGAGGGCCAGCAAGTCGGTACAAAGTGGCCAATCCTAACCCCGGGTCCCTGGGGCGGCTGGCTCCGCTCTGCACTAAACAGGTACATGTACTTCCCTTGGTACTACGTACCCAAGAGACAGCACACTACCACATCTTTCTTTCTAAGTTCCATTCCTTTCTCTTTCCAGGAGTTCCACTCCTAATTCCCCGTAGGGTTCCAGTTCTTTTAACTCAGCACATTCAGGTTTCACCTTCTCAGTTTCACATTCATACATCCCATATTCCCAGACATGCTCATTTATTCATAACAGGCAGATGTTAAACCAATTTACGGTAGCTATTATTTCCTTTCCACATTTTCCAAGACTGTAGTATTCATATATTCCACTAGTTCTTCCCATCCTAGGATTCATGCCATAGCCTAGGATCTATCATATAATCTTGTTTTCCAGCCCTAGGATTCATGCAACACCCTAGGATCCACCATTCATTCTAGTTTCTCATTCCTAAGATTCATGCAATGTCCTAGGTTCTATTTATGATTCCATAATTAACAGATTATACGAATAAACTTAAAAGCCACTCTACCGGTTACAACAGGAGTATTGGGGGCGTGGTCGGGAATCCCGCGTGCCTCCGCAACCCCCGAAACTACAACGGAACGGGGTCCTATCACAAGGATCAAACGCAAGGAGTTTCTCAAAATAGTATACAACTATTGTAGACGGGTAGAGGATGTAATTCCGAAAAGCACGCAACTCGAAACACAGAAAACGGACTCCGAACGGGTCCTAAACGGGTTGAAAACGACGAAACAGTGCAAAATCAGACGTCTGGAACCTCTTCCAAACGTCTTAAAAAGTGGATCAGAGGTTACCTTTGCTCTGCGTGGTCTCTCAGACGTCCAGAAGCCTGCAGGGGCGTCTGGCCTAGTTCCCAGACGTCCAATGGTCACCCCGAACGTCTGGAAGTCGTTCCCGTCGTCTGGCACTGCAGCCAGACATCTGATTCGCGTTGGATGCGAATCTCAGAACCTGCGCATACGCATTTCCTCTCTCTCTTAGTACGGTCAGTCGAAGAAGAGGAAGAAAGACGGCATAACTCACCTTTCAGACGTCTGGACAGTCCTCCAGACGTCCTCCCCGCCATCTGGTTGTAAGCCCAGACGTCTGATTCTGGAGAAAATTCCAGAATCAGGGTGCGACTCGCCCTCCGCTCGCAACACTCGACCGCGCCGCGACTCGTCCGCCTGCCGTTCGAGCTGCAGCAGGCCTCCCGCGTCACCCCGCGTCAGCTGCTTCCCCCGCCGGCCGACCCTAGCAGCCCTGACGAGCTCGCCCTCACGGCCGAGCGCCTCTTCCCATGCGCAGCACCTCCTCCCACGCTCACAGCGGCTATCGCTGCTACCGCTCACTCGCGCTCGCTCTCACGCACCGGATGGAAGGAGAAGAGGAAAGGGGGCGGAGGTGATGGGAGTGAGGGGGAGGGCGTGGCCTTTTAAGGCCGCGCGAGGAGGAGAGAGAGAGCGGGACAGAGGGCGCAGGAGGGAGAGGGAAAAAGAGAGAGAGAGACGCTCGCAGGTTTGCGCGCTAAGGCGCGCAGACGAAACACGCGTGCCGAAAATAACCGAATCCTAGACGTCTGGAAGGGGTTCTAGATGTCTAGTCAGACGTCTGGGACACCTCCCAGACGTCTTAAAAACGTCTGAAGCTGCGCGTTTGTAACAAAATAACAAACTCAAAGGAAGTTTCGTCCCCGAAACTTGCGCTAACTAGGGTGCGGGAAAGACGTCAAAATAACCATAACAAACTCAAAGAGGATCGAAGCCAGTCTGAAAAGACGTACCCTCGAAGAGTTTCGGGTACCGCTCCCGCATTGCCGCCTCAGGCTCCCAGGTAGCCTCCTCGTACCGTTGGCTCCTCCACAAAACCTTTACCAGGGGTACTTGCTTTCGTCTCAAACTGCGGACAGCTCGGTCTAGAATCTGCACTGGCCGCTCGGGGTAGGTCAGGTCGTCGCCCACCTCAACGCTCTCGTGACTCAGTACGTGACTGGGATCGGCTACATACTTCCTGAGGTTGGACACGTGGAACACGTCATGCACATCAGAAAGCTGCGGGGGGAGGGCAAGCCTGTAAGCAATGGGTCCAACCCGCTCCAGGACCTCAAAGGGCCCCACAAACCTCGGCGTGAGCTTCCCTCACACCCCAAACCGCTATAGGCCCTTCTGGACGAAACACGAAGAAGGGCGTGATCCCCAACCTCGAACTGCACCTCTCTGCCAACTGTGCTGGTCCCAAAGTGACTCAGATCGGCAGGAATCGTGCCGTCTTCGTCAGTCTATCCACAATTACCCAGACAGCGTCATGCCCTCGCTGGGTAACAGGTAAGCCCACCACCAAGTCCATGGTGATGCTCTCCCACTTCCACTCTAGCACTGGAAGCGGCTGTAGCGGCCCTGCAGGTCTCTGATGCTCGGCTTTCACCTGCTGGCACACTAAGCACTACTGCACGAATTCACCCACATCCCGCTTCATCCCCCTCCACCAAAACTCGCATCTCAAGTCGTGGTACATCTTCGTGTTTCCGGGATGTATGGTGAACCTGGAACCATGTCCTCAGTCAGGAGCTCTCTCAACAGCTCCTCGTCTCTGGGAACGCACAACCATCCCCTCAGGCGCAGCACCTGGTCTGTGAAAGAGAAGTCCCCTGGGTCTCCTGACAGTACTCTGTCGCGCAAGGACTGCAAGTACGGATCGGCCATCTATCCTGTGATGATGCGGTCTATCAGCTCTGGCCTAGTCTATCGTGTCACCATCACTACCCCACAGTGCCCCTGTAACTCCAGGGGTCGCCAACTGCCCACCTCCTCCATAAAGCTCCAACTCTGTAACTGTAAACTGGCCAAGTGTGCGGGCGCCTTACGGCTCAAGGCATCAGCCACCACATTGGCCTTTCCCGGGTGGTAGGAGATACTGCAGTCGTAGTCCTTCAGGAGCTCCAACCAACGTCTCTGTCTCATGTTGAGCTCCTTCTGATCAAAAAAGTATCTGAGGCTCTTGTGATCTGTGAAAATCTTGAAGGTCTCACCGTACAAGTAGTGCCTCCAGGTCTTCAGCGCGAAGACAACCGCTGCCAACTCTAGGTCGTGGGTAGGGTAGGTATGCTCATGGGGCTTCAGTTGCCGCGAAGCGTAAGTGACAACGTGACCCCTCTACATGAGCACACCTCCTAACCCCTGCAAGGAGGCGTCCGTGTACACAACGAACCCGCCACTACTGTCAGGGATGGTGAGCACGGGAGCCGAGGTCAACCTCTCCTTCAGCTCCAGAAAACATGCCTCACAGGCATCTGTCCAAGCGAAGGGCACGTCCTTCCGAGTCAACTGTGTCATAGGACGCGTAATATGTGAAAAACCTCTGATGAATCGTCTATAGTAGCCTGCCAGTCCCAGGAAACTGCGAATCTCAGTGACTGAACGCGGTCTCTCCCACCTAAGTACTGCCTCGACCTTGGCTGGGTCCACCGCCAAGCCGTCTCCAGAGATCACATGACCTAAGAAGGTCACCTCCCTCAACCAGAACTCGCACTTGCTGTATTTGGCGTACAACCTACGTCATCTCAGAGTGTCCAGAACCATCCGCAAGTGTTGTCCGTGCTGCATCTGATCTCTAGAATAGATGAGTACATCATCTATGAAAACCACCACGAACTGGTCCAAGTACGGTCTAAACACCCGGTTCATCAGATCCACGAAAGCAACGGGGGCATTGGTCAGCCCAAACGGCATGACCAAAAACTCGTAGTGTCCGTACCGGGTGCGGAAAGCTGTCTTGGAGACGTCGGTCTCCCTGATCCTCAACTGGTGGTATCCCGACCTCAAGTCGATCTTGGAGAACACCGTGGCACCCCGCAATTGGTCAAACAAGTCGTCGATCCTCAGCAGCGGATATCTGTTCTTGATGGTGACCCTATTCAGCTGTCGATAGTCCACACAAAGGCGTAGGGTACCATCCTTCTTCTTCACAAATAGTACCGGGGCTCCCTAGGGAGACGCACTGGGCCTCACGAAACCTTTCTCCAAAAGGTCCTGCAACTGAGACTTGAGTTCTCGTAGCTCAAGTGGTGTCATCCTGTATGGCGCGGTGGAGATGGGGCTGGTCCCTAGTACTAGTGAGATCTCAAACTCGATCTCACGCTCGGGGGGTAGTCCTGGTAACTCGTTTGGAAACATGTCAGGGTACTCTCTGACCATCGGGATACTCTGGAAGTCTACCACATGGCTGGGCTCTGCCACCACACAAGCTAGGAAGCCCTCACACCCCTGGCTCAAAAGTCTCGTCGCCCGAAGTGCGGAAATGCACCTGAAGCCTCCGTCCACTGGCTGTCCGTGAAACTCGAAAGAAGGCAACTCCGGCATGGAGAAGACAATCTTCCTCTCAAAACAGTCTACCAAGGCGTGGTAAGGGGACAGCCAATCCATCCCCAGAATCACTCCAAAGTCCTCCATCTGTATCATAATCAGGTCAGCTGGCATGCTATGTCCCCTGACGCTGACCTCGCAATCCGTGTACACCTCCTCAACTACAAACAGCTGACCACTCGGACCTCTGATTACGAATGGATTTTCTAACAGCGTATAATCCTGGCCCAAACTAACTGCGAAACTGGCTGCGACAAACGAGTGAGTAGTGCCGGAATCGAAAAGTGTGTAAACGAGTCTGCCGGAAACTGAAACCATACTTGCCACTACCGAGCCCAAAGCTCTGGCATCCCGGTGTGTCAGGGCGTTGATGCGCCCCTCAGCTCTAGGTGCGGACGAAGCAGCCACACTCTGCGTCGGACGGGCAGGTGCTGGCTGGTACCCTCCTCGTGACTGCTGTCCTCCTCCTCGTGCCTGGGAACCGCGACCTCCTGCGCACCCTCCAGTGCTCTGCGCGGGGAGTATCTACTGACCTCCTGCCCTAGACGGGCAGTCCCTCTTGATGTGGCCCGGCTGGCCACACTGGTAACAGAGGGGAACCCGACTCCCGCCCTCAGTGGGTCCCTGCTGTCGGCTGGGCGGGGGTCCGGTGCTGGCGACTGGCCCCTGTCGAGGGCCCCCAAAGGCCACTGATGGCCCTGCAAAACGTGACGGCTCTCCTGCGGATGCCACGTGTCTCCTCTCTCGCTGGCCCTGTGAAAAGTCCGGCTGAAAGGGCCTCTTCCGCCCACCGTCAGTGTCTCGCGCGGACGGGTTGGTCTCCTCATAAGTCATAGCTGCCTCTACCAATCTCGAAAACGTAGGCAGCTTCAGGGGTTTGACATACCCCCTGATCGCAGGCCGGAGCCCCTCGGTGAACCTCCAAAGGCGCTCCTCCACTGTGGCTACTGTTGTCGCCGCAAAGCGGGATAGCTCCAAGAAACGCATGCGGTACGCGCTCACAGTCATCGTTCCTTGGCGGAGAGTGTGGAACTCCCGCCTCCTCTAGTGCTGCCACGTCTGGGGAAAGTACTGCTCGCAGAAGAGGGTGACGAACTGGTCCCAGGTCGGCTCGTCCCTTTCCTGTCCCCGGACCGCCCTCCACCACCTGTGTGCCGCACTCTCCAGCTGGTACGTGGCAAAGGCCACGCGGCACTCCACCGGGGGGCGAAGGGTGTCGAAGATCTTCTCCAGCTGCTCAAGCCAGTCCTCTGGCTCGATCGGGTCCTCATCCCCCTTGAAGGAGGGGGGCTTCAACTTTCGGAACTGTCCGAAAAGCTCGAAGTGGTGCTGCAGTGGGGGTGCTGGTGCACCTCCAGGTGAATGTGCCTCGTGCACAGAAGTGTCGGAGGAAAGTGGGGGCGGCAGCGGCCCATCCCCTTCCCCGTGTCCAGCGCCATGTCCGTCGAGTGGTCCCACAGAGGACTCCCCCTCTGCAGCCCCAGGAGGAGGCGCTCGGGGCGGTGGGTGGAGCTCCTCTCGTACAATGTCCCGTATCAGCCAGGCGAGGTCCTGGGCCTAAATGCCAGGGAGTGGTGGCTAGTCCACCGAGACGTCAGCAACGACACACCCACCTCGCCGACCTCGTCCTCGGCCGCGCCCGCGGCCAGTCTCGCTAGTCCCGCAATGAGGCATCTCCTACAAGGAGAAGCAAAACAAACGAAATACGTCAGTACGGAATAGTACCTAACGAAAACGTCTAAGAGTTCATGTCAAAAGATATGTTGTGGTGGCCACTCTAGTTATAGACATGTGAATTGGTTATTTTCCAGTCAGTTGATTCACTTCTCGGGACGACCTTGCTCTGATACCATCTTGTAACGACCCGATTCCCGAGTCCCTACGAGACACGAGAACCGGATCGACTCGACTAATCCCAAGACCTAGTCGTCCAACTAGGAAGTAACCAAAAGAGCAGTAAAATAAACCACATTCAGCATGAATATAACTAACAATAAGAAAATACAATAGTAAGGAAAGAAACCACTACAGTATATACCCCCACAACAGTAGAACAACATTTATAACATAATATGAAACTGCAGGTAAAGAAAAGTACAGCGGTAACAAGAACTACTCACTACAATGGAACCAAAAAGAGGTACAAGAGAACAGTGGTAACTCTACTGTACCCTACTCGGCCCAACGTCCTCTGCAACCGCTGACCCTGGCTGCTCAACACCTGGTCCTGAAAGGTAACGAGTGTAACACGTCAGCAAAACGCTGAGTAGAGTGGCAACTAAAACAAAAGAAACAGTAGAGTGTACAGTAGCTGTTATGTTCTATTACTTTCTTTAATTACGTCTTTCTATTGTCTCACAATTTATCTATTTCTCAGATCCTTCACTTGATCTCGAATGTTCCTCATGGGAACGATCTTGATTGCAGTCTTTTCCGAACAGTAGAAGTAGCACGTGGTGCTCTCCTAGCCGGGAGAGTCCCCCGTGGTGATCCTACTCTCAGTCAACCACCCCAGGGTCACGGACAGACGTCACGGTGACTACGGCACGCGCGATAAACTCACAGGTAGCTAACCCACACTGGCACGCGGTCAGTCATTTCCGTTAACGGGTGCGCCCAAAGAACAGCATGGAACCAGTACAGGGCAGAGCCCTCTCAGTAACAGGGGTCCAACCCCTCCACAGTAACCAAACAGGGGCCTTGCCCCTCCACAGTCCGCGCATTAGTAACATGTATGGATAAGCCCCCATCACAGAGTTCCTAAATGAGAATAAGTTTAGTCTTTTTGCCAGGGACTCCATGAAGATATCAGATTATTTGTCAATGCAACCTGTGGTGGCAATATCATGGATAAACATGAGGACACCGTGTGGGAGATCCTGAAGAATATGTGCGAGAACTCCATCAATAATGAATCCATGGGCATGTTCGACCAGACGACTACCCGTGCATTGATGAACACCTGGAGGGCACATGAAACCCAAGGCCTGTCTGCATCTGTCAATCTGGAACTAGTGGCCAGTCGCTTGGAAAATGTCTCGATTATCAAGAATAAGGTGGACGAATTGACTCTACACTTGCAGAGAGCCACCTCAACACAGCAAAGCCCGTTTGCGCAACCACCATCTAGTAGGGAGGCTGTGCCTTTGTGGTGCTTCTTAATTACCCTCAAAAATCCGTGACAGGGTATCCCCCTCTTTGGAGTTACAAAACCTTTGATCTCGAGTTCTGAACACTTCAGAATCCAACAGTAGGAGGGCTCTTGTCCTAGTAGTTCCAAGACCTAAAAGTGACTATATGCGTGCTTCAGTGCAACAAAATAGCAAAGTGTGCATACACCGAAAAAAAATATTTTTGAATTTTGAATCGCATGCCAAGTTTAAAAATCAAGTCCTTGGTTTTTAAATGTCTCTCCTTAACTTAAAGTCCTTTTTCAAGTCTAGATGTTGCTCATTCACACCTAAATGATCGTCCTAGAGGCAGGCAGCTTCTAGAAAGTATCTCATGCCTTTATATATATATATATATATATGCACAAACAAAGAAAATGATAAACAACCACAAAATAAAATAAAAACATAGATCTAAAGAAAAGGGAATAGGCTCCCGAAAATTATTACCTAACACGGGCCTAAAATAAAATCGGGGAACAAACCCCTAAAAATGTACCCCAGAACAACGATTTTCCAAATGAATGTACTAAAATAAAGAGAAGAAAGAAAAGTAAAAATTATCTACAACTAAATGGGTGAGATGAAGATGTGGTCCTCTGGATATCTCCTCCAGTGGTGAAAACAAGGTCCACCAAGGCGTTGCTGAGGCCGTCGTGATGCTCCTTCTCCCATTGTTGCAACTCCATCGACGATGTCAAGGATCTCCTAATCTTTGAGGCTGGTGCGACAAGATGTCTCCAAATACGCGTACCTCGCACCAAACAGATAATCGAATTGAAATATGCCTCAAGTAAAATGTGAACAAATAATTAAACAAATGCGAGTCTAACAGGCTCATTGCCTCCCTGGCAATGGCACCATTTAACGAGTTGATTTTCGCTTTCGTTAATGATGATTAAGAAGATTTGTCATTGTATTTCTAAGTGGTGGATAAATCGACTAATCAAAACAATTAAAAATTAACCACTCGAAAGAGTGGGTCGTATCCACAGGGAGACACTAGCCTATCTAAACTCGCAAAAGTCACAAACAATTGTTCACCAAAAATTTCCCCCAAACACTGAGTCGAAATCCCCTCTGAAATATGGTAACAATTGCTAGATATGTTGAATGAGCATTTTATGTAAAACATGAGGATTGTACCATAAAACATCCACAATTAAATATTAATTAACCAAAAATTAGAATGGTGGCAATGGCATTGCATGTAATAACTAATTGAGGAGAAAATAGAGCATTCCCTTCAAGCTTGGCATGCGTAAAAGATAGGCCACGGCAGGAGGTGAAACTTGGCATAGGAGATGAGTGAGGTGAGGGCTTCGTGATGGTGGTCACGGCGAAGTGCGGGGTGGCCCGAGGTCACCGGACGGAACAAAGAGGGGTGGCGGCGATGGGTTGCTTACTACTGCTATGAAGCAAGTCAACACACGAGCTGGAGGCGAGGAGGCGCAGGGGGATGCACGCGTGCGTGGGATGGTTGCTGCGCATGGTGTGGGAGGTTGCTGGAGGTGATGCTCGCTCGGGCGCACCGCTGGTCGCAGCAGCTGTGCGTGTGCGTGGTATGCTGCTCGGGCAGGCGGAGGTGCGGCGAGGGGGATGCACACGCTAGAGGCGAGGGGGAGTGCAGGGGCACATGCACGCTGCTACGTCTATGGCTAGTGTGTGCGCAGGAATGGCGAGGAAGCGCAACGAGGCGTTGCTTGCCTACGTGCGGTGGAGCCGAAGGGCGGTCACGCGGGCTATGCGTTGGGTTTGTTTTTAAGGTGAAGAGAAATAGAGGAAGAAGAAAAAAGAAGAAGAAGAAGAAGAAGATGGCATTGGTGGTGCGTGGACAGGGGGTGATCTGGTGGTTGCACGGTGATGGTTGCGTTGCCATCGGAGACGCACGCGCACGGTGATGGCTGAGCCCACCGGATTGGCGCGGCGATCTGTCACCCCGCTGGCCCACGGTGTGGCGATGCTCAACCTTGGGGACCACGGTGGTGGAGTGGAGTACACGGTGGTGGAGTGGGGCGGTGTCTCCCCGAGCACGGTAGCAGCTGCCCCTCTCTTGTAGCCGTGTGCATCGATTTGAAATGGAGAGACGAGAGCAGATCCACTTCTCACAGCCATTAAGGAGGTATGGCTGGAGGAGGAGAGGCAGAGGCGTTCCTACAAACAAGAAGATGAGAAATATAATAAACATTGGCTTATTTATAGAGAAATCCTTATAAAATATCTAATTGCATGTATTATATATAATTCCCACTAAATGCAAACTAAATTAAAAACCATGCATGCTAACACCTAATTTACATAAAAATGTGATGCATGCAACAAATCTATAATTAATGTATTTATATCCTAATGCATGCTAAATGCATGTTAAAATTAACTTAATGTCTAGGCATTTAAATACCTAAATAGCCCACAAATATAGGCTAATCATAGCTCTCCAATTCGACCAATCCCCCAGTAGCTGCTGCACGCAGAAGGAAGCAGGACGTATAGTCCCACATCGTTAGTTGAAGACCTCCTGAAGCCGCATAAATTGAATTTGTGCCTGGGGCTTATCGCCATAGACACAAGGGGTGAGGTCCCTCCTCACACGCACCACCCGACCGCCTAAGCCTCTCTCACTCCTCGCTCACCACCCACTGCCGGTGAGCCTGAACCCAAGTACGGGCTTGACCCAAATACTCAATTACTCATTACTGTGGAAGGCTCTAGGAGAGCAGAGCCCAGAGAGAGAGAGAGAGCATAGGGATAGGGGGGTTTTTGCTCTCATTGGTACTTGTGCAACCCTTAATCGCAGAAAGGAGCAGAGAAAGAAAGGAGAAGAGAAGGAGAGCAGTAGAAAAGGCAAAGAAGAAAGAAAGAGTTCTAAAGAAGAAGAAGAAAGGAGAAGAAAGAAGAAGTCTGTAGAAGAACCAAAGAGAAGAAGAGAGACCCTTAAGTCTCTTGAAAAAGCACTGTAGCATCAGACGTTTAAGATGTCTGATCCTATCATCAAACATCTGATTTGAGCTTCTTAACTTAATTGATATTGTGCATCTATTTGCTATTATTGTGAGGAGTAATTGGTGATTCAAATCACCATTTTACCCTCTTCTTTTTGCACATTACTACTTGAAATTATTGCTATATCATTTTGAATTAATTCTGATTGCAATTGCTCATATTTTTTACTTAGAATTGTGATTTTGAGATTGAATTCCTACTTGCTCCCTACGTTCGACCTCAGCCTTCAACTTCGAGTATAAATTTTATTTATTTTTCGCACTGATTCGAACTGTACTACAGCAAGACAATTTTAAAACCCGTTGCAAAGCGATTAACAATCACCCACACGACCTTCATCTTCTCCACCTCCGGCGACGCTTCGGCATAGCCTCCAGCTCGCTACACTTCACTAAATGCCTCGTCGCCACTTCCACAAGCTTCGTTGTGCCACCCTTGTCAAAAGCCCTCTCATAATTTGGGCTTTCACCCACTAAATCACCTCACCACCGTCACTTGCACGCACCTTCACCAAGGTTGCTGGACCTCCACACCCACTCAAACACGATGCCACCACCCTCAACGCACTCGCTGTAGTCCGACGAAGCTTCTAAGCCAATTTAATTGGGCCACCAAGCTGTGTTCTTGCTTTTAAGGTGACCACCGGACCTCCACCGCCACCTCGACTTCGCCAACATCATCAGCAATCATCCAGCCATAACACCTCTAGGCAACACCCTCAGGCCTCGCGGTTTACTCCCAGGTGCATCTCCATGTCTACAATCAAGGCCTTCATCTGCAGCTGCTGCTTCAATTGGAGCCTTCATCATCTACAGCTGCACAAGAAGAAGATTGCGTGGATAGTCCCACATCGACAAACGCAGAGCCTGCGACTACGCATAAAGGTGTTTTATGCCCCCGACCCCTCACCCAAGACATGGGGGTTGGGTCCCCAACCATCCCTTACTCGCTTACCCGACTGAGCACTCCTCACTTGCGACCCACGCCCACAAGCCTGGTCCTATTCATGCTCGGTTACCCGCCCGATTACCTGACTAAACCCGAGCCTCTGAGAAAAGAAGAGGAAAGAGAGAGAGGGGGGGTTTTGCCCTCTGCTGCTCTCTCTACACTTAGCCGATTTCAAAGGAGGCCTTTGCCTCTGTGCTATGGTTGCTTCTCCCTTGAGGCATGAAGGAAGAAGGAAAGAGAGGAGGCCTTTACCCCTTCTATTGAAGCTAAGTCCTAAGCACTTAAGGCATCTGATGCCTTGTGCATTCATCTAACCCCTATTGGTGCCTTAGTTTTGAATATATTGAGATATTGGTTGACATGGGATATTTGATTGAGAATTACTATTCAAATATTTAAGATACTTAAGCTTAACTTCAAAGGTTTAATTGGTGATTCAAATTATCATTTTAACTCATTCTTTTTACACTATGATACTGGATTTCATTTATATATCATTTTGAGTTATTCTAAATAAAGTTTTGATTATAATTACTTATATTTCTTGTCATTAGTGAGATTGAATTGCTAGTACTTGCTTCCTGTGTTCAATCTCAGACTCTTCTTTGATTCTGAGTTATAAATTTAAATGATTTGAGCGATTTTGTCCTAGACTATGACGCAATTATTAAACAACAACGAATTCACTTAAACACAATTAGCAATTTATTTTTCCTTCTTTCTTGTTCAAAACAACATTAGATCAATGAAATATTATTTCACGATCTGCTGACCTTCCGACGATTCAAAAACTAGGGGCATTGGGTCCTAAACACTAACGATGGGTAAAGTTGAAAGTAGTCTATTTTCTTGGTTATTAAGCCTACAACGCCTAACTAACCTTAATGAGAGCATTAACACATGGCACAAAATTTAAAGAAGAGAAACAGGATGTGAAAGTAACAAATATGCGAGGCAAACAGCAAAAAAGTAGGAAAAACTAATTACTGGATATCAGCATAGTCCACAATCATTAGTTTACTTACAAGATTTATAGGAGCCAAAGATGTATATAAAATAGACTTACATCAAAAGCAAGACCCAACCACAAATATTTACAATAATCACAAAGATGGCCTACAACATAGAGTCATAAAAGTACAACTCCACAACAATTATCACCTAACTACTCCAGGTCCTCCGTCAATCTAAAACCCACAAAACAAATGGCCTAATTCACCAAGCAAGTCGTAGAGACGAAGTCAACAAGGAGGTCTTGTAACAACTCAGTAGGAGGGTTCACACAAATCCCTAGATGACGTGCCTCCACCATCGTTGTCTCTAAGCGCCATAAAGTCTTGTAAAATCATTAATCTGCCCATCTGAGGAATTGGTGTCGTTCCCATGAGAGCTGGAAATCGCTACACCATGGCATTGGATCCCAAAAGTAGGTCACAAATATGGGATGAGCCAACTAGCCTAGTAGAGACAAAACCACATCATTACCAACAAGAGAAGATGAGTAGCGTGCGGGTATCTTCACCACATGCCAACTAATAAGCTAACACTGGTCGTCCGACAGTTGTCCTAAGATTTATTATCATTGTTCAATTCTTACTCACATCAATGGTCAGATTCTCGAGAATCAACCCTCTCTTGTATAGGTGATGGAGATATATTCTCCTCTTAAATCACAGCTCAACAGTCCCTCCTTGATCAAGGAAGAGACTTACAGTACCAGTGGTCCTTGAGTAAAGCGTACCTATCCTTGTAATAGAAGAATGTTGCTAACATCAACTAGGAGAGTCGAGCCCACCTAGGCCAATGCCTCTAGGACATGAAGAGAAAGTTTAATTCAGTTCCATCGAGGTCAGGTCATTAATCATTCAGATCATTGATAGTAGGGTTAGTCAGATGTTTAACAAACCACACCAATGATCCCACTAGAACATATACTCTGGGTGTGCCCTCTCAACTCGCCTTCAGGTCTGAAGCCATGACTTATACCCTTCTAGTGGGGACTGGCCAAAAGCTTAACAGGCCACACCAATGCTCTTGTTAAAGCATGGTACTCTAGTTATGCCCTCTCAACTCACCATCAAGTCTAATGCCATGACTAAAATCCCACATGCTCATACATGCACCATCATATCGAGTCAGATTCGGGTACTTGCGAGTACCTCAACTCAATGACAGCCCACGGTCTATCACTGCAATTGAGAACTATCTAAGTTCCAAGATTTTACCTCAAGTAGCCGCTAGCTACTGCAAGTTCTCGAGTCTCTAACCTGTAACAGTGATCCCTTGGTTCACGAGGTCAAGGTGTCTAGCCATGCAGATCCACCTATCATGACCTAATCATCATTTGATTCAATCTCTCATCCAATACCAGGATTTATTAATCCTATGGACCTACTAAATCTCTTGGGATTTCACTTAAGCCCCTAAGATCCAATAATAGAGTCATTTTCATCATTAGATCTAAATTTAGACCATGAATTAGCCTGCTGGAATTTGATTTTAGTTCTTATTGAGGGCCTTTAATTCAATTTGAGACTACATAAGTCTTACCAGATGTCTAATAAATGTGCTAGACATCCAATAATGCCAATTAAGTCATCTAGCATTCTAGTCAAACGTCTCTTGGAGTGGGTGTTAGAACCCATTTCTTTTCTCAATTTATCAAACATCCAAGGGTGCAGTTAGATGTGTGGGGGGGCTATCAAACGTCCCCTAGAATGCTCCCCCCTTGGTTTAATCCCTGTCACTCTATCGGATGGCTATTACAGAATCAGTTAGCCATTACTGCATGATCGGTCATCTAATCTTATAATTAGATGTTCGTTGGGCGTTCCAAAAATCAAAATGAGTCTAGAATTGGAGATTTTGGCCTCCATCTTAATCACAATCATTTCCAAACACCACAAAACCAAATCTATAAATTCCTACCCATACTATGATCATGTTGAAAACATAAAATCCCATCTAACATATGTTCACAAGTTCTCATGGACATACTAAAACCTCATTCTAGCTCAGATGTTTAACATACAGTCAAATCCAATCATCCAGAAACACACAGAACATAGAATCATCCCCTTGCTCTTACCGATTCTTCATGGGAATCAAAAGAGTAACATTTCCAAGGGATAGGGATCCATACCTTGGATTAGAGCTTAAGGTCTCCTTTCTTTGGGATAATTAACCTCCAATGGCTGCCTCTTCCTCCTTTGATTGAGTCCCCTACAGTCCCCTTTCTCTTGGCTCCAAGAGTGTAGCAACACCTTCCAAGATCCCAGCATCCAAGTGCACCTCTTCCCCTCCCTCTTCTCTCCCTCAATCCTCCCTTAAACCCAAGAAAAGGCAAGGATTAGAAGGGGAGATGCAAATGGGAGTCAAAGATGGGTCGACCTTCAGGTTAGAAGCCTCAACAGCACATCTTCTTCTCAGATCTCTAGCAGGTGGGGAAATGAAGGAGAAGGAGGCTCGACAGTGAAGCATGGGAGGAGAGGGCGGTGGAAGTATCACAAGGGGGGGGGGGGGGGGGGGGTGAGAGAGGGAGAGAGAGAGAGAGAGAGCTTTGTTGAGTCATTTTTATCTCCTTAGCATTTTATATAAATTATGGAAATTACACTTGCCCCTTTCCAGTTAATAAGTGAAGTTAAGAGGTGAGCCACCAATTCATGTCCTACAAATAGCCCCTCACATAGCCGTTGTCAGCGATCCTTATAAAAAATCAAGTCTTCCAAGACAAGATAAGATATTAGGTTCATAAACCAATCATTAGCGACTTGATAGGGGTTTGATTAGGTGTAAAGTAGTTATTAAAAATTTAAACCCTTACATATTAGAGGGTGGAGTAGTAGGGACAATGGTCTTCCAAGTTTTTTCATTATATTGTGAATTAGTACATCATATATAATCTTTAATGCTAATCCTTAGTCTATAGATTTTACCTCTTCCCAACCCCCCATTATGCCAAAATATCATCCTTGTAGAAGTAACAATTGCATCAAACATCCAATTAATGATGAACACAATAATCAAGGCAACAAATTGAATCACTAAAATATCAAAGCAAGCACCATACAAAAGAATGCCAATTTCTATGTGGAAAATCCCAATTAGCAATTATGGAAGAACTCTAGGAAAAACTCAGAGGTTCACTAAAATAGAATGAATACATGAAACACCTCATAAGGAGAGCTCCTCATTGTCACTCAACCGCCTCTATTTATCACAAGATTCTAAGAATCCATGCTTATTATGACTCTAATTGTTTCTTATTTAATTAATCCTCATTAGGAGTGGCCCTTATTTCTGACAATCTTCCCTCAACTTGAACCCATTGCCATTTTCCCAAGTCTGTACATCTCATTTTCTAAAATTTGATAGGAGCTTCACTATCCTCACACATCCAACAAGTATATGCCATCTACAAATCAATGTCTTCGCATGTCCATCATTAGCTTATTCCATTTGTTTGACCTTAATCCCCTCTAATCATTCTCAGTGATAGACGAATAGCATTGGTTTTATGATATGTTGTATTATGAACCAAATCTTGCCAATTCGCATCATCACCACGCATTTGATGGATGACCAATTGGTGGAGGGTCTCCTTTGGTGCAATCCCCCAATCACTTCAACCTAAATTAATTAAAGTAATTATCAATTAAGGGTAATCAATAGCTTAAAGGATGGTTGGAAAAATACAAGTTATAATGATTGGCATGGAAAATAAAACCTCAAAAGATGAAAAATTTTACTATTAATCCAGTTACTTAGTCTTCATAGCCAGCTATATTAAGGTGGGAACTTGGAAAACTACGACAAGCCCGAGTAACCAGCTACTCAAGAATCAGAACTAGCTATACATGTAGGCTATACACTCTTGACCAATAGGAATTTTGCATGGCAATCTACATCATTCTCAAGACCTACGAGTCAAATGTGTTCTTAAGAAGATAGACATATACCTTCTATATAAAGTCATGGAGGAGATCACTTAAATGCAAAAATTACACTAGAAACTTGCAGACTGAAGCATTGCTCAGGTATCCCACTATGCAAAGGAATTACCCAAAGAATTGATGACCAAGTTACAAATCAAAGGAGAGCTGGATACAAGGGATGTTCAGGACTTCATGGAAGAGGTCATTACTTGATAGGAACAAATTAACATATGGAACCAAGCCCTTATTTAATTAATTTAGCATATGATGTGCCTCATTGAAGAAGCTTCATATACCAAAGAGATTGAGCATTCCACTAGATCCACGATGAATCTAAATAATTACTAATAACTCTATGATGGGTTTTACAGTTTCTTTGACAAGTAGAACATGCTATCTCTTTCTCTAGTTATTTAGTTCAATCCTTCCAAATTTCTTTGATTTGATTTAGTTGTACAATAGTATCAACTATCTGTAAAGTTTCCTTAAGGACTATAAGGATTAGGAGGATAATCTAGGATGTGTAATCCAAGGAAAAATTAGGAACAAAAGCCCAAGCTTCCAAAGGTTAAAAGATTCAGAGTAGCCAACTATTCAAGGAGAACTAAGCTAGGATTAAACCTAGGGATGTAGCACCCAGCCACCACTTGGGTTGGAGTTGGCTACTCATACACTAAAAGGGGAAAATAAATTAAGGAATTAAGCTACTCAACATGAGATTTGAGTTGATGAGTTGTGAACCAGCAAACAAGAATAACTAGGATATGAACCCCAATAGAGCAACCAACTACCAAGGAAGGCTAGAGTCCACTATCCTAGCATGGAAAAGGTTCTTTAGAGATGGATATAGTGCTTTTAATTTTTTGTAAGCAAGACCCACCTTATAAATCATAAGTGAATATGAACACTACGATATGGTAGGGAGGACCCTCCATAATTTTACCTAAACCAATAACCCAATGCTAGGACATATAATATACAAACCCACTCGGTGAACCAATGTCACTTGGAGGTAATGATCCATTATAGAAGTATTAGAATTAATTTAGGAGTGCTATGGTTGAAAACTTCCAAAAGAGAAGCAAAACCAATTGACTTGTTGAGCTTCTTCTTGGAAGATGTACCAACATGACACATGAGACGTGTTCAGCCAAAGGAAATGATTTGTAAGACTGGCTGAGGGGCCATGATTTTTGTTCATCCACTCCCTTAGCCTAAACTTAAAGAATGGATGTTGGCAAAACTGACTCTAGTCGTAGGAGCTAAGGGGATTCGTCATATGGTATCGATAAGGTGTGTCAACAAGGGCCCACAAGTGTCAAGTAAATTTTGTTCATTCGGTTAGAAAATAAGGATTTCTGATTAATTTTTAACTCCACAATACTTCAATCTCATATCCAAACTCTTCTTTTGATGGGGGATTCTAAGTTTAATCATATCAAATTAGATTGAGTTTTTTCACTTACCTTACCTCATAAATACAAACCCTCTACCAAACTAACCCTTGGGTTTATATTGGTACGTAATAGTATTCTCCTCGTAGTTTGTTCCGCTGGCTCGTCCTACCACTCGCTGCATCCAAACAATCGCAAAGTTAAATTTTCTGATTTTGTAGTATTATAAAGCCTACCGACATTACTACCTCGCTCAAAAAAAAAAAAAAAAAAAAAAAAAAAAAATATATATATATATATATATATATATATATATATATATATATAAACGCATGGATATTTCCAAATGCCACTCCAAAAATGAGACCTGTACCGTACCCAAAGATGCTGACATGCTTTGAGAATAATATAGCAAAGTTAAGTTAGAGAGCCGCTTCTCAAGGGGAGAAGGCCATTATGGTCATGAATCCAAAACCAAGCCATGTTGTCATGGGAGTCGACATCCATCTGTGACCGGTGGGGCTCCAATTGGAATTGCAACCTTCAGTTTGGGTAGTTCCTCATGGACCACATCGATCGAATTAGCATATAACAACCTGGTGCACACAACTCGTTAATTAGAGATATATGTACCGCCTCACAACGAGAAGTAGTTCCTCCCTGCGAACTTAACTAATCTCCTGCCGGCTGCCGCTTCTGTCAACATCACACTTATTATGGCTGCAATATCATCCAACCCTTGGCAGCCCATAGAATCCACATGCAAAGCCTTATCTTGGTTGAATATCTAAAGCAGTTCTGCCAGGTATGGAATCTACGTTAAAGTCGCCCTACATGCATGTAAAATTTTATATCTTATATGAAAATTAGGAAACACCATTGTGTTACACAGATTATTTAACGTGTATGTATATGGTAAAAACCAATATCAACGCTAATTATCACGGTGCAAGTATGCATACGTCAAATTAAATTAACAGTAATTAATTACCATTCATTGTAAATTGATAAATATCTCCATAATAGTTTCTCGAAAAAAACCATATCTTAGTTCCCATGTTCAGAAACCAAAACTGATAGCTTATGTCAATGTTTAAACATTGAAATTGATATACCCAATTTCGATATTTTGTCAAATGTCGAAGATCGGTGTCGATCTTCATTTCATCAAATTCGGGTCACGTACCGGGCCTCTTCCCCTCCCTCCATCCACTGTCGCGCTGCAAAATAATTTAACATTAGTACTGAAAACGCATCGTTAATTGCATGCTATTGGTGGATTCTCTTATTATTTTTTATTAATTGTCAAGATACTCTATCAGGTGAATTTAACGCACTTCAAGATAACCTTTGGATTCCTTCAAATTTGACAGCTCAATTGCAAGCTTTCCACGGCGGGACGAGGGTTGCCCTCCGGACCGAGCGATGCACCCTGAAGGGAACAGGTATAATAATCCAAAGCTCTTGTGATCAGTGACCTCACCGAGGCAGTACGTACGTACAGGTTGAGATTGGGGAAACGGAGTCGTGGGTGGGTGGGGAGCAGGGGCAGGAGCAGGAGCAGGAGCAGGAGGAGGCTCCTTTTTCTTTTGCAATCGCAAATGCCCGTATCGTAATAACGACAGGGGTCAACATCGAGGCCATCTGCCAAAATCATTAACAGTTCAAGTACTGCCAACACCAAAGCACACCCCCCACCTCCGATCACGGTCTTGAGGAAGGAATGACAGTGCAGCACAGAAGGACATGTGAGTTTCCTCGTTGTCTTCTTTATGATCATCAAAGCACGGTTGGTTAAACAAACACAACAAAGCAAAGGCATTGTCAAGAAACAGTTGAAGTGGACATGTAAAATGTTTCATGCATTGTTGATTGACGGGATACTGCAGTGCAGGCAGAACATTGGGTAATGGTATGGCCCTACTTGACCCTGGCCTGCTCTTCTAGGAATCCGGTGAGGTTGTGGAGGATGGCGTTGCCGATTGCGAGGAGTGGAGTTGGTCAAGCAGGTTAGTGCATCTTGGGACGTGTGTCGTGTGGGGTGTGCGCGTTGTGTTCTTTCCACAATTGTGAACGTGGGTGGGTGCCTTGTGGGGGCGTAAGTGCTTGTGCACGAATCGTAACTGTTGGTGCCGGTTGTTCTACTGCTAGTGCGTCGTCGTGGGTGTTGCTACTGTAGTGTGCATGTGCTGCTGTAGTTCGTGGGTGCTAGTGTTATGTGTGAGTCCTGTCGAAGGGGTGGGCCCGATATGAGAGCTTTCAAGTTGCCTATACCTTCTTACCCATTTGGTCTTTCCTTCATGCAGTGTACTTTCCAAACGCCGGCTTACGTTTACTCGAAGATCCTTTGAAAAGAAAAGAATGATACGCATCTATCTCGTTCAAAAAGGAGACGTTGCGACCGATACTACACAAGCTACTCATTGCATTTCAGGATATGGGTGATTACAACATGTCGATCTATTGCAAATGCAATTGCATCGCAAAGCTATGTATCAATGAAAGGATTGGCATGGGCGAATCACATCCGTTGACGAGAGTGCACCTAAGATGCCCAAATATTTCAATGGGTGGAGTAATACTCACAACAGTCTTCGCAGCACTTTACTCCTTGTCTACTGTCTTGGATAACGCTCCTCCATCGCCAAGGCGTCGAGTACCTACAACCAATCAAGTAGAGAGAGAAAAATGAGTCAGAAGATGTGAATACTAATGCGGGATGAAAGTGACAAAAGAAATCCATTGCCTCCCCAGCAACGGCGCCAAGAACTGACACGCGAGGAATGCGTTGGTTTAATTATATCATTATAGCATGTGCTCGCGTCGTCAGTTTTAAATTAAGATATGGATTTGTGAGTCAAAATGTCGATCTCACGAAGGCATGAAATCATATTAGTTTTCGTCGCTTTAGGTGTCACAAAATGGTAGCATGGTTTGCTTGCGAAAACGAGAGCAAGAGAGAGAGAGAGAGAGAGAGAGTAGGGTTAGAGCTTGCGTTTAAAATATGACAATCACTTAAGGAGATATGAACTATGATATAAGAAGCAACATCAACATATAGCATTCAATTAGAGATCATTTACAACTACAACAATAGATGACAGCTTAAAATAGTGCAACATAAAACTAGAGTAAAAGAGAGTGCGAAGAGGAGGCGAGGCGACCACGGCGATAGAGGGGGACTCCGTCGGTGGCTCGACAACTCCGAGAGCGAATATGGAGTGTTTGGTGGAGCTAGGAGACGGCTAGTGTTGCATGGAGAGTGAATGAGAATTCAATGCCTTTGAATGGGGTGGTTGAGGGGGTTTATATAGTAGAAAAGGGCTTCCAAAAGAGGTAAGGGTCTTTAGCGATGTCCGAGACGTTGCTAAATCCCTTCTAAAAGTGTCACTGAAGCCCCACGCCCACCAGTCCTTAGGCGTGCCCGTTCTTCTTCTTCTCAAGCCGCGCCCACACATCCTCAGCTGTTTGATCAGAGGCGCAGATCGCCATCGGACGGCTCAAGACGAGCCACGTCGACTTATGCACGCGCGCCTTCACAGTTCTCTCGTCCTTCACAGATGACAACCACCCAATCGTGCATCAATGGCTGGGATTGCATGTGACCGGGTGCACTAGATCGCGCCTCACGTGCGATGAGTGCATGTCATCACGCGCGTTTACATTACACACTCAAGATCGCGTCGCATGCCTCCATCTGATCCATTCACACACCCATCAACGGCTAAATTTTAATTGTGCATGCAAATGCAGCCAGTGCGAATCAAACATGCGTCACACGTTCATGCGGTGGGGCGCTGACCGCTGCGCTACCTCCACACCTTATTGAGGCTTTGCATGGGTGCTCAACCATCCGAAGGGAGATCGGACGACAAAGAATGCTCCTTGTGTGCACGATGAAGAAGAGCAGGGTGCGTGTGTGCGGCGGATGGTGCCACGTGGCCAATTGTGGGCCGTTGATCGTTAGATCAACGTTCAACGGCCAGAACTTCTTGGACTTGTTGGGGAAGCTTCGAATGTTAGATTTAAGTGATTTCCAGTCCGTTGGACTCCATTCCTCAATCTGAATCCATCCGTGCAGTTCGATTGCTCATTTGAGGCCTGTTTCAATATGCACTTATATGCATAGCCATTAAACATTGATTATAAGCAATCTGAATTTGTCATGCATGCAATGCTCCCAAGCCCATTATGGTATGTCCTTAACGCACATATATCCTCAAAACTAACTCTAGTTGATGGAATTATCATCATTGGATGTAGAGTTATCATACTCCCATGCTAATCCCTTGCTAATCCCTAGTAAGGTTTATCCTAGCCATTATTTTCAGTCGAAATTAAGAATTGATTACTTAGATATATGTTGCTTGTCAACGAGAGGAAATATATACTAAGAGCCTTATCCACAGAGACTAAACAGCACCCGTATGTCTGCCACAATGTAAACTGCCCAAGTCCTCGCTTTAAAGCATATATACATTTTTTTTCTTTTTCATCTTTTCTAATTTTTTGGATTTTTGGAGTTGAGAGTGTATAGGTAACTTTTTACGGCTACCCAACCCACCCATAACTCGAAAAAGACTCTAAGTGCTAAGCACCTTCGTGTGAAGATTGTGATAGACTCACCCAATGGTAATTAAAACAAACTTCAGTTTCTACGCCCCTAGGTGACCGTAAAAGAAAATGCTTGCCTAAAGGTGTATCTATCCAATTAGTAGCTTTCTCCATACTTTTATTTTGTTGGGGGTCAACACAAGGGTGCTTCCAGTGTATATCTCCCCGGATTGCTCTACTTCTTCGCTTCTTCCTTAAGTATTTTGGGCGTTTTCATGCATTTAGTGAGTTGGGTTCTGGACAACAAGGTCATTGAGCTTTTACCACCGACTACTTGCCTGCCATACTCGTGCGGTGAGGTGTGGCTTTTTTTTCCATTTTCTTCATTTTCTATTTTTCTATTTCTCCTTTTTTCTTTTCTTTTTCTTTTATTGTTTAGTAAGTGGCTTCCCTGATCTAAGATTTACCTAGAGGTAATAATAAAAGAGAATGGTCCTTGGGCTTTGGACAACTGGCCAATGGGCTGTTACCCATGACAACTTGCCAGCCATGTCACCCTAGAAAGTTCATTAGCTACCCAATTTCTGTTAGAATCTTCGATGAGTGAGTCAGTGCAAAAATGTGTGCAGATGCTTAGACTAAAAGTCCTTCCGAATCGAAGGGCAGGTTGATAAGTCATATACTTATCACCCTATTTTATTGATCAGATTAATGTAAATTAAGGTTGCGAGAATTCGAGGCTAAATCCACATTTTAGTAGACACCTAGGCTAATTAAGCCTAAAGGCCTGAAAATTCTAAGTGTTCAGGTTCTTCTCGTATTATTTCCTACAGTTGACAAGCTCCTAATGCCTAAGTTTTCCTTCCTAATTTTCTCTTCTTATATATATATATATATATATATATATATATAATTCAGGCTGATAATATAAACTCAAAGAATGCGACTTACCACCCCCCATGCTTAAGTTGGACAATGTTCTCATTGACAAATAAATGTATGCAAGGGGATACAGAAAGAAATCACCTAAGTGCCGCCGTGTACCTGATCAATCTGAATCTTCTGGGTTGCCTCCCAAGAAGCACTAAATTTATTGCCTCCAGCTGGGCGAAGCTCCGTGTCAACCCTCACTGAGGGTGACTACTTCCTTTGGGGGAACCTGGGCAAGAAAATGTTTTAATCTCTGGCCGTTTACTGTGAAGGTTCTCTCAATGTTAGGATCTGCAATTTCAACCGCTCCGTTGGGATAAGGTTTGACCACCTGATATGGACCTGTCCACTTTAATCTCAACTTCCCAGGGAAAAGTTTAAGTCTTGCATTAAAAAGCCAGACTTGCTGATTGGGCTCGAAGGTTTTCCTATGAATGTGTCTGTCATGGATGACTTTCATTTTCTCTTTGTAAAGTCGACTGTTCGCATAAGCATCCCAATGGATTTCCTCGAGCTTAGAGAGTTCGAGTGTCCTCCAGCCAACTGGGAATCCATATTGCACTGCTTAACAACCCAGTATGCCCGGTGTTCCAACTCGACCAGAAGGTGGCAAGCCTTGCCAAAGACCAATCGATAAGGCGACATGCCTATCAAGGTCTTAAAAGCGGTCCTGTATGCCCAAAAGGCATCATCCAATCATGTGGACCAATCCTTCCAGTCAAGTCTCACAGTCTTTTGCAGAATATTCTTAATATGCCTATTAGAGACCTCAGTTTGCCCATTTATTTGCAAGTGATACGAGGTGGCAATGCGGTGAGTAACCTCGTATTTTCTAAGTAAGGCACGGAATTGGGCATGAATAAAGTGACTCCCACCATCAACGATCATGGCTTCGGTATCTCGAATCTAAAGAAGATGTTTTGCTTAACAAAGTCCATAACAGCCTTATGGTCACATCTTCGAGTGGCTACGGCTTCGATCCATTTCAGGACATACTCCACTGAGACTAATATGTACTCGAAGTCGTTGGATGGTAGGAAGGGACCCATAAAATCAATGCCCCAGACATCAAAAATTTCGATAATCAGAATGGGTTGTAGGGGCATCATATCCTTTCTGGTCATAGTCCCTAATGTCTGGCACCGAGAGCAACTCTTCGCAAGGCTATGTGCATCCTTGAATAAGGATGGCCAGTAGAATCCGGACTACAAAACTTTTGCAACCGTCTACTTCCTAGAGAAGTGGCCACCACAAGCTTGGTCGTGACAGAAGGATAGAACACTTTGGACTTCCTCTTCAGGAATACACCTCCTAATGATCTGGTCAGCATAGAGATTAAACAGCATAGGATCATCCCAGAAATAGTGCTTGGGTTCTGCCAAGAACTTATCCTGTTGACCTATTGCCAGATAGTTGACTAAGTTTGCATACCAGGGTAGCCTCCTTCCTTGTACGGCTAGAAGTTGTTCATCAAGGAAGGTGTCGATTAAGGGTAATGAGGGTCCAATGTGGTCCGGGTGAAGTCTAGACAAGTGGTCGGCTACAACGTTCTTGGACCCGACTTTGTTGCGTATTTCCAGGTCAAATTCCTGCAAGAGTAGGGTTCATCTGATGAGCCTGGGTTTAGCGTCCTTTTTGGCCAACAAATGTCGGATAGCCGAGTGGTCGATGTAAACCGTCATGTAGGATCCTAAAAGGTATGATCTAAACTTTTCTAACCCAAAGACTACAGCGAGCAGTTCTTTTTCTATGATAGTGTAATGCCATTGAGCCCCATCCAATGTTTTGCTCGCGTAGTAGATCACCATGGGTTTCTCCTCTTTTCCTTGTCCTAGGACTGCGCCGACACCAAAATCTAATGCATCGCACACTATATCAAAGTCTTGGGACTAGTCTGGGGGTTGTAAAACAGGTGCAGTGGAGACTGTTTCCCTAAGGGTGTTGTAGGCCTTAATGCAATCAGGTGTCATGTGAAAAAGGGCATTGTTGGCTAGAAGGTCAGTCAAGGGCTTAGAAAGTTTGGAAAAATCCTTAATGAATCTTCTATAGAAGCCAACATGTCCTAGGAAAGATCGGAGTTGCTTGACCGAGCTAGGGGATGGAAGTTTGGAAATTAAATCAACCTTAGCTTGATCAACTTCGATATGCAAGACGATGTGACCAAGGACAATCCCTTCCTAAACCATGAAATGGCTCTTTTCCCAGCTTAAAATCAAGTTGACCTCGATACATCGCTTCAGGATCTTTTCCAAGTTGCTAAGATATTGGCCGAATGAGTTCCCGAACACAGAGAAATCATCCATAAAGACCTCCAAGTATTCACCCACCATCTCTGAAAAGATGGCTAGCATGCAACACTGAAAGGTAGTGGGTGCATTGCATAACCCGAATGGCATATGACGGAGTGCAAACATGCCATATGAACAAGTGAATGTGGTCTTCTCTTGATCCTCTAGTGCAATAGCAACTTGGTTGTATCCTGAATATCCATCTAGGAAGCAAAAATATTTCTGCCCTGCCAATCACTCGAGAATTTGGTTAATGAATGGCAGAGGAAAAAGATCTTTCTTAGTGGCCTCATTAAGCTTCCTATAATCGATGCACACCCGCCATATGGTAGCGGTGCGGGTGGGGATGGATTCGCCCTAGTCATTGGTGACCATAGTGAGCCCGACTTTCTTGGGTACCACTTAAGTGGGGCTCACCCAGGGGTTATCAGAAATTGGGTAAATGATATCTGCATCAAGCCACTTGATTATTTCCTTTTTAACGACCTCTCGCATATTCGAGTTCAATCACCTCTGCATCTGGCGAGAAGGTCGAGCCCTATCTTCCAAATAGATCTTGTGAGTGCAATAGGTAGGGCTAATTCCCCTAAAGTCAGAATTGTCCACCCAATGGCTACCCGATGTTCAGAGAGGGTTATAGTCAACCTAAGTTCTTGGTCTCTAGTTAAATTGGCATTGATAATCACAGGGAAGGTCTAGTCAGGTCCTAAGAAGACATACTTGAGATTATCGGGAAAAGGCTTTTGTTCGAGTATAGATGGGACAACATTTGACAAGTAAGGGAAAGGCGAGAGTTGATCAACATCAATCTCTTCAAATGGAGCTTGCTGAAGGTAATCAGCTCTACAAAGGTCAACCTCCACAGGCTGGGGTGGGTCAGGGTAGTCATCAACTGGTTGAGTCAGATGGTCTGCTAAAGAGCTAAGAGTGAGGCATTCTTCCACCAGAGGTTCCACGGGATCGTGCTCCTCAATCCAGCCACAATCAAAAGACTTTGTTGCCCTGAAGATGTCCAATTGCATCTTCTTGTCTCCAAAGGCGATTTCCATGATCCCGTGTCACAATCAATGTTCGCCTTAGCCATAGCTAAGAAGGGTCTGCCCAGGATGATGGGTGTGTTTTGTAACTGTTCGGGGACTTCCATGTCGAGGACCAAAAAGTCGACCAGGAAGTAGAAGTCCTTGACCTGAATAATTACGTCCTCGACTACCCCCTTCGGGGTTTTCACTGATCTATCAACCAATTGGATAGTCATAGGTGTGAGTTTCAATTCCCCAAATCCAAACTGGTGATAAAGGGTAGTCGGGATTAGGCTGATTGAAGCACCTAAGTCCAAGAGCGCTCTATTAAATGTCATGTCCCTGATATTACAAGATATCAAGGGTGCTCCTGGGTTAATTCGTTTGGGAGGAAGGCTGCTCAATATCACTAAACTAGCTTGTTCTGAGAGCACTACCTTCCTAGGTGCTTAGGTTCTCGACTTACGCTTTGGCGTACAGGCATCCTTCAAGAACTTAGCGTAAGCCGAGATATGCTTGATTGCTTCGAGGAGAGGAATATTAATCTGAACTTGTTTGAAAATCTCTAACAACTCCTCATTCTCAACTACGTTTTTCTTTTTCTTCATTTTCTCCAAGGCCTCAGGGTATGGTGTTTGGGTTTAAATTGGTTCAGTCTCTTGGTCCTTGGGTTCCTCCCGTTCATCCTCAGAATCAGGCATCTCAGGAAGTGAGTGTTGGTGCTAGAGCACCACGATCATTTGTTTTGATGATAACAAAACACGTGTTATTTAACATTTGCAATTTGAGTCCTAGATTTCAGGTCAATTGCAAATGTGAACGTGTTTAGACGAAGTTCGAGCTCGCATCCAGGACGGATTGGAGGAGCTTGACGGAAAACAAAGGAGGTTCGCGTGGAGTGACAGATTGAAGTTGGAAGGAAATGAAGAATAGGATAGATTTCCTTCTTTTGTACTTGTTGTATTTTTCGTTTCTTTTGTTGCTCTTTATTTCCTTAGATATTTCATGTTAAAGAGCCTCAAAGAACCCTAACAGTAGTCCTAGGAACACCGGCACAACCTTAGGATACTTAGGTTTTCTGTAGAATACTTAGAAAACCAATATAGGGTTCAAACAGACTTTCCAGACGTCTAATTCCCAAATCAGATGTCTGATAATGTATTTTAAGACGTCTGACTGTTGTTTCAGACGTCTAATAACTGTTAGGCTGGACATAGTTAGTTCTGTCTGATGAAATCAGACGTCCAGACCTTAGACCAGACGTCTTAGAAGACGTCTGATGGATTTACCAGACGTCCAATTAGTGGACCGTTGGCTGGCTTAGCAAACAGTCAAGAATATGACCGTTAGAGCCTTATCAGACATCCTTAAGTCTTTCCAGACGTCTGATAAATGACCGTTTTGCCTCGGCTGACCCAAAATCTCTTCTCAGAGATTTTCTAGCCGTTGCAACGTTTGGAAATCAATTCCCACAGTAAAAGTAGGTTTCCAGATGTCTATACTTAGAGCCAGACGTCCTGTATGTCGTCTGATGGACTTGCGTAAAAACCCTGTTTAGATCTGATCCAAGTTAGGGAGAGACCCGCCCAAAATCAGACGTCTGACCTTTGAATCAGACGTCTTATAGTGAACTTCCAGACGTCTGATGCTAGAATTAGATGTCTGATAAGCCTGTCAGAATAATGATTGTTCCTGATTTCAGGCTGATTCACTTAGGCTTTGTTCCCAACGGCTATAGAACCTTTCTTAAGCCTTCCAAAGCCTTCCTAAGGCCTCTATAAATAGAGGGGAGCCTTTACACACCAATACACACCAAGAGAAACACAAGATACACACTTAGAGAGACCAAGATACACAAGAAACAAGTTATACTACACTTTCCACTCTCTTGTGTCCTAGCTAGCTCTTGCTCTCCAAGCTCAAGCACCATTCTCTTGAGAGCATCAAGCTGTTGCGCACCCGCTCTCCCGCCGTAGTTCACGAGAGCGAAGTTGCGCCGTCGCGTGGCTCACGCACCGCGTCATCGTCGACGCACTCCTTGCAAAGGGGAGTTTCCTAAATCCTATAGAAGCTTAGGTTTATTACTTTGTTGGCTCTATAGGTTTGTTGTTTATTTTACCTTTGTCTTTTGGTTGGGTATTCGCTTTGCGAATTCCCGTCTCCTTCGTGGGACAAAATCCTTCTCGTGGAGAGAAGGGGTTGAGGAACGCTACCCTCGTACTTGTAGCGTGGTTGTACTAAGGTTGAATCATCCTCGTTTTAAAGTGATTCGGTTAGTGGATTTGATCAACTAGGTTGATCGGAAAATCCTAACTCGAGAGGGTTAGGTGGTGGTTTTCACCCGATTTGGGTTTCCACCTAAAAAATCTTTGTGTCTTTGTGTGATTGACTATTTATGAGATTGTTTATATTTCAATTACGCATTTTTTACGTCACACTGATCTCACCCCTCCAAGTGGGGAAATCACAGTGAGGTCATAGGAGGGGTCAGCCATTTAGGGTCCTAGGTTTTAGTGCTGCTTCTCAAGGTAACCGCGTTGGCTGAGGCATTGGGACCATGGGTAGATCCTTGAAAGAAGAAGAGGAAGCACCAAACCCAAGGGTGTCTGTGGGGCTTACTAGATCATATGGGCATGCCCAGGATTGGCTTAGAACCCTTAAGGATTAGGGCTGCTATTGATCATATTTCTCTGGTTTGGTTGTGGCTGAGAAAGAAAGGACCCCTGTTGTTTACTATCCAACAGCTGGTTCAATTGTCCCTTCACTAATTCCATTTCCTCCTGATGTTTCTGATTCATATCAACCATCATTTTTATCAGCATGTCCATTTGATTTTGTGGGGAAGGGGCTGCCCTATTCTGATTATAGGGTGATCTAACCGGTGGACCTTGCTGATAAGATGGAGGGTTTAGCCTAGGTTGGTTCTAGAATTGGTTCAGTTTTTGGTTTGTCCAAGTAAAATTCGGGTGATTACGTCATCCGACGTTGTAGGTGTTAAAGAAGGGGTCAGGTTTGGAGTAACCTTGGATGGCCTGGACATCTTCAAAGATAGAAGGTGCCAAGGGAGAGGGGAGAGAGAAATCAAGGTTTGAGAGAGCAAAGTTCCCTCCTTGGAACATAGTCAGGGGTTGTTCCAGGTGTATTTGGTTCATTAGTTGCAACAAATCTACATTGTAAGCTCCCTTTGCTAGGGAGAGGGTCTGTAGTGGGTTTCAGGTTTGGTTCAATAGCTCATCAATCTTTTTTGTCCACCAACTCAACTCGATCCAACTTTTTGGCTATAATGTCCATGTCAACCATTCCAGAATTGGCTTGCACCTCATAGATCCCACCACGAGGTTGACTGGATCGATTAAATTGGGTCATGGAGGCAATGTTGAGCGAATTTTCACTCATAGATTCAAAGAGTTCAAACGCACTCTCCTCATCTTTGTTCAAAAAGTTGCCTCCACATGAGGCATCAACAAAGTTCCTAAGGTTGTTATCCAGACCATGGTAGAAGATCTGGGCCAATTGCCACCTTGGAACCTCATGGTGTGGGCATTTCCTCAATAATTCATTAAATCTTTCTCACACCTCATGGAATTGTTCCCCACCTTGTAGTGTGAATGTGGTAATGGCTCTTCTGAGGGCATTGATTTTACCTATGGGGAAATTTTTCTTCAAGAATGCATGCCTCAGTTCCTCCCAGGTGGAGATGGGTCTCCTTAAGGTTCTAAGCCAGTGAGATGCTTTGTCTTTTGGGGAGAAAGGGAACATCTTAATTAAAACAATATCCAAGCTGATGTTCCTTGGTTTCACAGTCCGGGCGATCCAGTCTAGGTCCTGTAGGTGTTGGAAGGGGTCCCCATTTGAGCTCTCATGAAAGTGGCTTTGAATTAAGCTCAGGACATTTGATTTTAGCTCAAAATCATCTCCCCCTTTGGGGACCCTAGGATGTGGGTCGATCCGGATAGCAGACAGATCGTAAAAATCACGAAGAGGCCTTGGTTAGCCCTCGGGAGGTTGTGGTGGGTTAGGTGGGGGTTGCCCTTGCGGGTTTTGCAATCGGTGTATGTCTTGCATGATGTCTTGGATCTGTTGTTGTTGAAGTTGGTGGTTGGTAGATATTTGGGCCTGAATGATGGCCATAGCATCGAGTTGAGGTTGGTCCTCAATCTCATCAATTCTTGGGTCAACCATTTCCCTTGAAAAATCAAGTCTCCTCCTGATTTCCCTTTCTAAAACAAACAGCTTAGGATGAAGTGATTGTCTCCCGTGCATACACTAGAGAAAAATGGGGAGGGATGCAGAGAGAGACAAGTGCGAGAAGTGTGTGCACAAATAAGCAAGCAAGTCTAGTCCTTATAGTGTATACCTTAGGTGACCTAGAAGCCTTAAAAGGAATGATCAAATCTGCAAGCACTTAACCTCCCTTCCTGATGTTAATCTGGCTAGGTTGATTACGAGGGGATTGAGGGGAAGGTTCTTCCTTTGGCTTGCGCTGCCGATTCCGTAGACCCCACAGCCGTGGTCATTTGACACTTCTCCGCAGCCTAGACACCAGATTTTACAAAGGGAATAAAGGCCAAGTGCCTAGCAAACCTAATCACACCTCAAAGACTTAGACTAGTCCTGCCTAAGTGTTTAATCAATCTATCGGGGATTTAAATAAATGTATTGTTGTCGTAGTTTGAAATCCATAATAAATCAAAAAATAGATAATATTTATACTCGAATGAAAGTCCAAGGTCGTTCATTGGGAGCAAATATGGAATTCACGTGCTAATCTCAATATATAATGTAAATGAGCACAATTAATTACTCAAAATCTAATATTTAATGTATGGCATGAGTATATGCAGAGTAAAAAAGAATTCTAGACAAAATAATGGTGATTTGGATCACCAATTATTAGTCTAACACATGTAGCAAATACTCAAATAATATCAACTATTCAATTCAAGTGCACTCCATCAGACGACAAAGTCTTTAACCAAATGGCTTACGTTAGCCTTGCTACAGTGCTAAGAGGGCATTGTACTTCTTTTTCTTTCTCTGCCCTGTCTTCTTTATTTTTCTTCTTTCTCTGTGTGCCTCCTCTTCGACCCTTCTGATGCATAGGGGAAAACTCTCCTTCAGATGCGGCTAAGTGTCGAGAACACTGAAGAGAAAAACCCTCCCCTACCCCGCACTCTCTCTTCTTTCCACTCTCCGGGCTCTCTTCTTTCCTACCTTCACAAGTCCATGCACAGTACCGAGTTATCGGGTAATCAATCTCGAGTGCACCCGGGACTAGGGTTGCCGGCGTGGGGTAGCAGCCGAGGTGTGAGCTTAGACAGGTTAACGGGTTGGAGTCAGGCCTGCATGCACAGTTTCACGAGAGAGGAGTGTGAGAGGCGCATGCGAGGGACCTCACCCCCCTGTGTGACTTGAGGCGCTAAGCCACAAGCAAAAATTCAATATATCCGGCTGTGGTTGCTTTGTGGCTTCCGAGGTGGGACTAAAGTGTCCCACTTCCTTCACGTACTCCGCGATGAAGATGCCGTAGCTGTTGCATCTAATTGAAGTCGAGGAAGGCTCCCTCAACAGCAATAGATGACCTAGAGCGAGCCCTAGGCCTTGACCGCAGACCTGGAGCGAATGCCCGGGGTAAAGATCACAAGAGCGTGCTCGGAAGCAGCTCGTTCATGGTGTAGAAGCCCTGGTACTTGAAATCCACAAAATGGCCTTTCGGCCACATTAAATGAGCTCAGAGGCTTCGATGGATGATGGCGAAGGTGGTGGAGGTGGTTTCGTGGTGAGTCAAGGCATGTGGCGGCCTAGCAGAGGCGGAGATGGCCGGAGGAAGCGGGTTTATTCGAAGGGTCACGGGAGTGGGTGGAGTAGGAAATAAAGATGGGGCTTCGATGCAAATGGATGTGGCGGAGGTCACAAGCCTGTCGGTGAGGTGGATGGAGGTGAATAGCAATGGAAACACCTCACCGGAGGTTCGGTCAGAGACGGAGAAGATGAGGGTGAACGGCGTAGTCGAGGGCTTATTTTTGGCTTTTGGTAGAGGAAACTAATCTAGGAGACTAAAGAAGCTAAATTAACCCTAATTTAATGGAGGAAGGGGAGAGAACGACACCGGTGTTTGTAGGCCAGTACCGGGGAAGAAAGCACTCCGGTAGGTGGTAACGGCGACGACAATGGGGAGAGAGCAAAGGCGACTGGTATTGCACGACGCGGAGGAAGATGAGGAAGAAGAATTCGCCGTCAATATTGTGATCGGACGGCGAGGATAGGTAGAGGAAGTCACTGAAGCTTGAGGAGCCTTTCGACCAAAATAGGAGGGAGGAAATGAGGGTAGATCGGGCCAAATCAAGCTTAAGATGGACGGCGTGCACTGAGGGTCCTTTTATAGGTCTATAGAGGGTGATTAGAGCTTGGGAAGCAAGCTTCCCAAGCTTGGAAGGCCGCCGAAGTAGGAAACCTATGAGATACCCAAATCTCTCATGCATTCGCATGAGAGATTGGGAAGGTTATTAGGCTCAAGATCGGATTCATTGGAAAGAGAACTTCTCAAATAATCTCCCTTCCAAGTTTGAAAGGGATTCATTGATCAGAGGAGTTCTCTTCAATCAAAGGTCGCCGGAGAAGGATTCCTCCACGATAATGGTGGAAGGACCTATTTTCAAAGAGTGGCAACAAAGATAGGTGCCTAATTGTAAGGATTTTGAAAGTTAGGGGCATGTGTGTGAGAGAAAAGACTTAGACAGGACCAAATTGCAAACTAGGTCAAGATAATCTCAGATTGGGCCCAAATTTTGGCACAAACCTAATTTAGACCCAAGGAATCCAATAGTAAAGTTGGATTTGGATTTTGACCAAGTTTGGCTAGGTAATTTATGCAAAAATCTAAATTAGGGCAACTGTCTGTCTGAGACTCTATTTTAGGTCAAAATATGTTTTGATGGTCAAATTGAAGGTACCAAACCCTAGAGAATATTTTTCTATGAATTTTAGAGAGTTTAAGTGAATTTTATCCTGACCAGAACCTCAGTGAATAAGCAGGTCTGTTTTTAGGGTTTCAGATGTCATTTAATTCTCAAAACGTGCGAAAACCCATTTCTATCTGTACAGACCTACTTGTTAGACAATTAAAATCATTTGACCTTTATTTAACCCCTAAAAAAACTCATGATTGTTCTACAATTGAGGTATGCTATCAAAACTATAATTTTACCCCTATTTTACTATATTTCTTTCAGAAAGAATGTGCAATGAGTTACGTCTCTCTGGCGGTTATGTAGGAGCATTTAGTCCTTGATTATGACTTATTAAAGCTAGATATGGCTGATGATGACGTTATCATCACTAGGGCACGTCTACTCCATTTTAATGAGGGCTAGGTTAACACTTGTGCTCAGGATATGTGATGAGGCGTTGTTTGGGGTTGTACCTCTTAGTTAGTCCAATTGAGCATGTGCGTGCACTCAACAAAACATGATTTTCAAGTAAGGTTTTTAGGATGTGATGTCTTTTAATGATTCGACCTTGCTTTAGTGATTTTTAAGGTTTAAATTCTTTAATGTTTTCAAACAATGTTCAAGTAGACACACAAGGTTTTGCACACAATGGGCGAAAGTCAATTTTCTTTAGAATGATGTAGCCCTAGAGAAACAACCCTAATATATTCACCCTAGTGTTCATGCAGTTCTACCAGGTGAGTTGATTTTAATTATGGTAAGTGGTGCGGCCCAAGTCAAATCATGGTGGCTTTACAAACACCACTCAAAAGAAAAAAGAACACTTCGGAAAGATTATTTCTTCAAGAACATTAGAGTGTATTTTTTTTGGTTGGGTGATGAGTTTGGAATGTGGGTCAAGTAGCCATTCACCACGTCAATTTTAAATTTATAGATATATTTTTTGTATTTCTTTTAGGCAAGCAAACAATCAATGGGTGGAGTAATACTCACAACAGTCTTCGCAGCACTTTACTCCTTGTCTACTGTCTTGGATCGCGCTCCTCCGTCGCCAAGGCATCAAGTTCCTACAACCAATCAAGTAGAGAGAGAAAAATGAGTCAGAAGATGTGAATACTAATATGGGATGAAAGTGACAAAAGAAATCCATTGCCTCCCCGGCAACGGTGCCAAAAACTGACGCGTGAGGAACGCATTGGTTTAATTATATCATTGTCGCATGCGCTCACGTCGTCAGTTTTAAATTAAGATATGGATTTGTGAGTCCAAGTGTCGATCTCAGGGAGGCGTGAAGTCAGATTAGTTTTAATCGCTTTGGGTGTCACAAAATGATAGCCTGGTTTACTTGCGAAAACGAGAGCGAAAGTGAAAGAGAGAGAGTAGGATTAGAGCTTGCATTTAAAACATGACAATCACTTAAGGAGATGTGAACTATGAAATAAGAAGCAACATCAACAAATAACATGCAATTAGAGATCTTTTACAACTACAACAATAGATGAAAGCTTAAAATAGTGCAACATAAAACTATAGTAAAAGAGAGTGTGAGGAGGACGCAAGGTGGCCACGACAGTGGAGGGGGACTCCAACGATGGCTCGACAACTCCGGGGGCGGATATGGAGTGTTTGGTGGATCTAGGAGAGGGCTAGTGTTGCATGGAGAGTGAATGAGAATTCAATGCCTTTGAATGGGGTGGTTGAGGGGGTTTATATAGTAGAAAAGGGCTTCCAAAAGAGGTAAGGGTCTTTAGCGAAGTTCGGGATGTTGTTAAATCCCTTCCAAAAGTGTCGCTGAAGCCCCATGCCCATTGGTCATTAGGCACGCTCGTTCTTCTTCTCAAGTCACGCCTACTCATCCTCAGCCATTCGATCAGAAGTGCAGATCACCATCGAATGGCTGAGGATGCTCCGCGTCGACTTATGCATGCATGCCTTCACAGTTCTCTCATCCTCCGCACAATGATGACCGCCCGATTGTGCATCAACGATTGGGATTGCACGCAACCGGGTGCGCTAGATCGCGCCTCACTCGCGATGAGCACGTGTCATCACGCACGTTTATGTTGGACGCTTGAGATCACACCGCATGCCTCCATTTGATCCACTTGCGCACCCATCAGCGGCTGAATTTCAATTACGTGCGCAAACACAGCCAGTGCAAATCGAACGTGTGTCGCACGTTTGTGCGATGGGACGCTGACCGCTACGCTACCTCCACGTCACGCGTTTGTGCGGTGGGACACTGACCGCTACGCTACCTCCACGCTTTGTCGAGGCTTTGCGTGGCTGCTCAGCCGTCCAATGGGAGATCGGACGGTCTAGAATGCCCCTTGCATGTGCGATGAAGAAGAGCAGGGTGCGTGCGTGCGACAGATGGTGCCACGTGGCCGATTGTGGGTTGTTGATCGTCAGATCAACAACCAGAACTTCTTGGGCTTGTTGGGGAAGCTCCGGATGTCGGATTTAAGTGATTTCGAGTTCGTTGGACTCCATTCGTCAATCTGAATCCATCTGTGCGGTCCGATTGCTCATATGAGGCCTATTTCAACATGCACTAGTACGCATAGCCATTAAACATTGATTATAAGCAATCTTGATTTGTCATGCATGCAATGCTCCTAAGCCCATTATGGTCTGTCATTAATGCACATATATCCTCAAAACTAACTCTAGTTGATGGAATTATCATCATTGGATGTAGAGTTATCAGTCGTATGATAGTCACATATCTCACCTATACCTGCAAAGGTGGTCTATGTTTATGTTATGTTGTTACAATACTATTAATGCTTATGTAGTATAAGAACTTGTATGCTTGTTAATATCTTTTAAGAAATTAATGTTTGTTTCCGGCAATGCTATTTAATTTGCTTTCATCTAAATTTAATGCCCAAACCAACAAACTTGGTAACGTACACACGGAGCCTATTAACCACAAAATCCAATTTTGGAGGGAACTAAATGTTTCCATGCCTTCGATATTTTGTATCGCACATTCCCCATAAATTCTCACATCTCCCCATGATCAAAGAGAATAGCTCCCCAACACGCAAGCACTGCACCAAGCCATATTGGCACAGTGATGTAACACAAGGCCAGAAACATCATTACACTCTAAGAACGAAGCATGGAAGGCAAAGATTTCCCTCCCGATGCTACCAGACAAGACAATCACAATCTCCAAACCACCTCTCCCCGCAAACGTATCCACACGAAGGCGCAAAGAAGGAAGCGGAAGCAGAGAAGTCTGGGTCGACATTGACGCCGCTCACTCAAAGATGCATCCCTAGTACATGTATCAATCCCAAATCGTTGAGGTAACTTCATGATAATATACCAAAGGCAAAGCCGATGACGGCACATAGGAAACACATTCGAAATTGCATTCATAATGGCTTGGGACTAATTTGTAATGATTCCTAGTAGCATGACACCATTCATACAACAGAACCATCTCTTAAAAAGCCATGAGAAACTCTCCGTTGTCTCGTCAGATTGCATTACACATCCGAACAACATGGATTGACCATGATTATTGACACCAACAAATGGAGCAAATGGCAAGTCATATTTGATGGTCAAATACGTCATGTCAAATGGTACAACCTCACCAAAAAACTTATACACAACCCTACATGTGTTGTCCGCCCAGAAAATATTCCTTATGTACCCATCATCATCAATATCTAGCATATAGAAGAAATTCAAGTTCAAAGTTTGCATTCGCCAAAAGTACTTTTGCAATGCCTCAACATCACCTTCACCCATACGAAGCTATCGTAACTTCCTAAGTTTATTCCTAGCATCTTCATGTGTGAAAGGTACCTTCTGATATCCTCCACGTTCAGAAACAAACAATAGTATTGTCCTTGACAGCCCAATTCCACAACGGTCATTTAAATCAATCCTCCACTTCTTCATTGAAGTCAAATCCTTCTTACTCCGCAAAAATCGAGTCAACGATAAATCAAGAAGTTCATGGTTGGGTGATAGATCTAAACCATTAACCAAATAACAATTCTAACCACACATCTTCACCAACTTTACAACCACAATTTGTCTTGCTTGTCAACCTTCTTGAGTAGAAGGCATCCCAAGGAGTAGTAGGTGCACAACCAAAACGTGAACAAGCAAGCCTCACCCTCAATAAAAAATCCTTCTCAACAGAATCATACTTTGACCAATTAACACAAAACTCAAATCCAGATTGGTGGGCATATTCCTGACAATGACTATACAAGTCCGCAAATGAGGAGAACTCCATACCAAGGAAAATTTCAGATTGAGCACCCACCTTCTCGTTTCCAATATCTCTTGAACTATTAGGAGGTTTTGCAGCAGGATGAGATTCACAGTACATAACAATTTTAGAACTTCCACCATCCACCAAAACTGGACCATCAATAACAGTAGGACAAACATCGTCAGAAGGCAGAAGTCCATGTGATTCAAGCACAACATCTACACAATCAGCATCTAAACAAACCTTAACATTCTCATTAGCAATACTCGGTATGACATTAACTGCAACATATTAGAATGCAATTAGGACTGGAAAAATCAAACAGAACTTTACAAAGAAAACCATTTCAATCTTCATACCACCACGAAATTTAGCATGTTCTAACATGGGGGAACTAAGAATACAATCATGAGATGATTCAAACTTCATACCCTCACTGCATTCACCTGGCTGTACTACCACACCAGAAGTCAAAGCACGGTCTGCTGCCTAGGCACAACTCATACCACCATCAACACAATCATGCATCCATAGATAAACCACCATCTGATTCAATTAAACTATGCGGAGGCGTACTGATGGAGTCCAGTAGTGCCAAAACATCATTAACTGAAACATCCTCAAACCCTAACGCATAAAACCAATGGAATAGGAAATCATCACAACCGCTTGAAGTGAATCACAATAGGAAAAAAAACTTCCATACATGACATACCATCGCCAACATCAACAACTGATGCATCATATAATTCGACATTGGCAGGTGCATTCAAAAAAAGGAAAGAAGAGCATAAAACAAACATGTACATCGCCATATGGTGCTCTCGGCCATGTGTGCTGGACGCAGAACATGACACAACACTTATATGTTGGGCTATATGTGTCATATGGTGTTTGTGCTGAAGTATGGGTGCGGCGATATATGTGCACAACTAATCTAAAACAGCATACAGCAGCACTCAAGGGAGAAAGATGTAGATCGTTCTCCTGGTGTTTGTGCTGAATTATGTGTGCGGCGATATATGTGTTGCACGAGTAACCGAAACCAGCACAGAGCAACATGCAAGGGAGAGAGATGTAGATCGTCCTCCTAGCAGGAAAGGCGTAAAATGTCGACAAAGTTGGCATCGTGTGCTTCAATAAACCACTACCAATGAAGGAACAGATGCACGTGACGCATAAAGAAGACCATGTGATGCATCAATCCTCGTGCACAGTGCATCGAGAAGCTAACCCTTTTTTTCGCATAACAATGGCAATCGATTCCTTGGGAATTTAACCATCATCACTTCCCCCTAAAAAGTTGATACCAAACCATCCCTTCTTAGGGCTCTTCATGTGGCAAATTCTAGCAAGATGTACCTCAAATGGCAAAGCCATCCTTTTCCCTCCGATTACAAGAAATATTTTAGAAAAACAAAAAAAATGTCAAAGAATCCAGGTATTCGATTCACAACCTCACGAGATAATAGATACATATATCGTTCCATCAGTCAAAGGTCCCCACGCGGATGGCAATCTACTTGTTTTTTTTTCCTTGTGAGTACCAAATTAACTTGCGAGGGCATTCAAATCTGGAATTAACGTCAACATGGGCATGGCTTGCATTAGGCCTGCTACTTGACAAAGAGAGAAGTGCCTTGCTAACTCATTTTGATAGAATTTTAAAATCGTACGTCATAATATAGGTAATTAAAGTGAATTAACATTTACAATTTATATTCTTGAATTTTCAGAGTAATCCGAGGTTGTCTCTAAGAGTAAGTAATTACGCAAATTACCACTATTAATTTGCGAGGGCGTTCAAATCCAGAATTAACATCAACATGGGCATGGCTTGCATTAGGCATGCTTCTTGACAAAAAGAGAAGTGCCTTACTAACTCGTTTTGATCTGATTTGAAAATTATGCATCATAGTATAGGTAACCAAAGCGAATTAACATTTACAATTTATATTCTTGAATTTTCAGAGTAATCTGAGGTTGTCTCTAAGAGCAAGTAATTGCATAAATTACCACTCTTTAGAATTCTAAGTCCAGGAACTAAACGTGATAAATTTAAAATTTTCCAGTATAGATTTAGTTAAAAAATGGTTAATCAATTAATTTTAATTATGCAAACAATTAAAATGATATTTAATTTGTACTTACTTGCAGATAGTGATAAAATAATACTATTTCATATTAAAAATGTCAAGTCACTGATAATATTCCATCGAATAAGCCAAACATCCAATAATTGGAACTAATTCTTAACAAATAGATGGAATTGCAAATCAGTCCCTATAAATTTATTTCCTTACTTTCTGACCCATGGAATTGCAAATCAGTCCCTAGATTCCTTTTCTTCTTTGCAGCTAAGTCCCTACGAGTTTGCAAGTTGGTCCCTACCAACTTTCTTCTTCTGCGGATAGGCCCCCAGCCAGCATCAAGGACTCTTTTTCTCCTTCAGCCAGTTGACCTCACCGGACGAGTGGTGGTGCGTCGCTGGAAATGAGCTCCGGCAAGAGTTCTTTACCGATGTGAAGCGGAGGGGCATCGCCGATGCACCACTGACGTGGTGGCGTGGTTGTTGGGTCGATCAAACGAGCGAAGGCGATGGACGACGGCCGAGGAAGCGACGGGTTCGATGGTGGTCAACGGAGGTCCTCAGGCCACGAAACTTCTCGTTGGTTGCAAGTTACTCCTTGCGCTACCACGGAGCTTCTCATGAAGCTTCGAGCCGTAAGGAGGCCGGAGGTGGTGCTATGTGCTCGATAGAGAGGTGCCAACGTGGGTTGATCGGCCAAAGTGGAGAGGCGTTGGAACTCCAATCCAAGGAGTCGGGGAGCTTCGCTGTGGTTCACTAGAGGTGTTGGTGGTCATGATTGGCTGCAAGAACATTAGAGATGGACCCCCAGACGTGTCAAGGCCAGCAAGAATGGGTGTTGTCTGGTGGCTCAGTGTGCGCGTTGAAAGCCTAAATTGGAAGAGGGCTTTTGCTCAGGATGTCGAGGTGGAGCTTGTGGAGTTGGTGGAGAGTGGAGATGGTGGACAGAGTGGCAAGGAGTGCCTCGCTGGAGGGTGGCCAGCATGTGGCCGGTTGCAAAGAAGAAGGTGGCGAGGGAGGAGAGATAAGGGTCTAAACCTAGAACTAAAGGACCTAATCTACTCTGTAGAGCAAGGGGAGGAAGAAGAACTACTTTACATTGGACAAAGAGGAGAGGTCGGTAGGTGAGGGAGAAGAACGGCCGAAGTGATTGGAGAAGAAGGAGAAGACAGCAAAGAGATTGGAGCGAAGAGGAGGGTAGGAGAACCGCCTCCTTTGATGGGAGAACAACGACAACGAGAAGAGATGAAACCCTCAACTAATTTCAGCGAAGGAGCTACGAAGGAAGGAGGTTGAGAAGCTCCAAGGTTTTTGTTAATGGTGCCGTCAAAGAGGAAGAAGAAGGGGGGGTATGGCGCACCAAAACGCGACTAAAAGAAGCAACGTGTGATGGCGGAGGTTTATAGCTTCTTGGCATGCGAGGAGAGTGTCGGAGGTTGCGGGAACGGCTTGCCGGAGTTGCAGGAATGGCTCGCCAAAGTTGCATGGCTGGTAGATGCGGAGGTGGAAGGTGGAGGCAGTTGCTAGCAGGGACATGTATGCAAGAAAATCAAAAGTTAAGGGGGTATTTGTAAGGAAATTAGGAATTAAGTGTCAAATTGCAAACTTAACCAAGGTGAAGTCCAAATGAGCCTAAATTTTTATGATAACCTAATTTGGACATACGGAATTTAATGGTAGTTTCAATTTTGGGTTTTTATGTCGTTTGCATGGTTACTTTATAATTTGACCCAAAATGTACCAAATACCCGCCTATAATTCTGTTTTATGTAGAAACGAGTTCCGATTGTCAAATCGATTGTGCCAAACTTTATAAAATATTTTTAATTAATTTTTAAAAGGTTTATGTTACATTTATTTTCATTAGAACTATTTTAATTGAAGCAGGATTGAAATTTGTAAGTTTAATTATGGATTAACACTCAATTTGAATGAAAGTCCTAAATTACTCAGTATTAACCCACTTTTAGGACATTTAAGCTTAATTGACCTTTAATTAACCAAAATTTTATCCTCCATCTATTCTACATTTATAATTATTCGTGAAAATTGCAGAATTAACCCATTTTCTATTAATTGCTCTCTTCAGTCCTAATTGAGTTATACCCTTTTAATGTGTTAATTAGGTGAATTTAACCTTAGAACTTAGCCAAATTAAGTTAGTTATAGAGGATGATGGCATTGCCATCATGCCTATACCAAGAAATTAATTAAGTTGCCAAGAGTAGAGAGGCTAGATGTTTTGGCCCTATGCTCTTGTTGGTAGTTGCACCATAGGTGGTTGACCTAACCTTGGGTGCAAACCCTTGTGTTAGTGGGCTAGCCTCCAAGTAGGTTGACCAAGTCCAACCTTCAACTTTTTCATCCTTACCCAAACACATGGCAGTTTTTTTATTTTTACTGCGTCCAAGGTAGTAAAGTATGCTAATTATCACTCGCTTCTAACACTACTATGATTTCCCATCCATCCACCTAAAGAAAAAGATATCCATCTATGAGAACAACCCCACCTACAAGCTCCAGTCAAGGGAGATATTGGATGTATAGTCCAAGCCAATAAAATATAGAGATATTCAAAGAAGTGCAAGATCATTCGTCGCAATCAAAAAGAGGGAAGCTCATTGATGGGAGAAGAAATTACCCACACAAATTAAATAAGCTCAAGAGGCTCACAAACACACCAGCATGATTCCAAGCTGCCTAATATCAGTTAACCTAACATGGTCTGCTCTAAAAGATCATAAAGAGGCATGAGACAAGGGTCCATTACACTTCTTGAACAGTTACATGCACTTCTCCAATAGAGTAACCACCCATTTTTTTCTCTATGAAAGAGATCCAAAGGGGGCCATAGAGAGAAAGAGATAGAAACTTGTTGTATTTTCTCTTTATTATTCCATACATAGTGGATACATCAAGAGTTGAATCTCTTCTCCAAACATACACCTGAGAAATATTCTAGTGTTAAATACTTTCTATTATCTTGGAATTTGAAAAATGAGAGCGGGAAGGCAAACGGAGGGAGATCGACGTTGGGCGGTGGGCGGCAATGGGGCGGAGCCGTCCAGGGCTGGAGTAGAAGGTGAATGGAGGACATGGAGATCGAGGGCTTGGAGGAGAAGGGAGCGAACCTGGCAGGAGAGGTACTTTAGGTCATCTGAAAATGCTCGAAGACATCCCTGGAGGAGGAAGAATGGAGATGTTCTCTGCTTCAGATGCAGACGAAGGGGGCATGTGGCAGCGATTTGTAAAAACCCCCTGATCTGCTTGGAATGCAGTGGTGAAGGACACAAGCGTGAGTCATGCCCTAGAAGGATCCCCTTTCGATCACATATGGCAGTCTCGCATCCTGTCTGGAGGGTTAAGAATGAAGCTCGTCCACCACCACCGCCGGTTTTGGGTAGGCACACAATTGAAGTTGAGATCCCATCTTCAGAAGAGATCTTGACTGCAGAGATCACGCTAAGAGGTGCTTTGATTGGAGAGATCATGGCAGGCAAGCCGTCGATAGAAACGCTCCAGAACCTGGTATGCTCCTTAGATCTTCTATCTGCGGGCTGGAACGTAGCCATGTTATCCCATTCTCGCTTCTTGGTGTATGGTTTGGGCATGCTGGATGTTGAACGATTGAGATTTCGTTCAAGTATCTTTGAGGACTTCATTGTGATTTGGAGAATGGTCTCTCCTTTTAATGGGGCTTTGTCTAAGCGGCCTCCACAAAGAGTGACCTCCAGGAGGATTCTCCTTGAGATCTCTGGACTGCCACTGCACCTGCGGTTAAAGGGAGTTGTCTCTAAAATGCTAGCAGGCTTTGCTTCATTCTGTGATGGGTCTGAAGTTTTGATCGGAGAAGGGGATATTAGGTCTCTAAAAACCGAGGTGGAAGTTACCAATGCTGGTTCAATTCCTGGGGGCACTTCTTGGCTTGTTAGGCTAGCTATTCTTGGACAGGTGTTGGGGCAGGTTGAATGTGGTCAAGATAAGTCGTCTGAGGAAGAACTAAAGCCTGGAACCAACAATGAGGCGAGAAAATAGAGTGACAGTTGTGGACGCTCTCCTCCTGCTGATGCTCCTAAACCCAAAAAGAGGAAGGACTGTTACTATGTCATGGCTGAGGTAGATCAGATGGAAGATGTTGTTACAGCTGCTGATAGCAGACAAGCTATGACAATCAAAGAGGACGGCTATCTGGAGGTTGCTAAGACTGAATTGGCAGATTCTGAGATGAATTACAGTATGGAAATGGGCAGTACAGGAAGGCAGTTGTTGCTTAAAGAACCAGTCCAGATGCAGCTTGCTATTCCTGCTGACTTGCAGTATGGCAGTGGTTCCAATCAAAAAAGAGGTGTGGGTAGATCTCCATACATGTTGAGAAGGAGAAGGAAGGAGACCTTGCCCCCTATTGAGGAGCAAACTATTGCTAATTCCATTATGGTTGAATATGTGGGTTGCAAGTTCAATGGGGATCTTTCAAATGAGGAATGAGAGTTTTGTCTTGGAATGTGCGTGGGCTACGCAACAAACAAAGAAGGGCTTCATTGTGTAGATATCTCTTTGAGTGGGAGATAGATTCTGCTCTTATACAAGAGACTCACTTGGAGAGGGAGAATGGTCAAGAATGGGACTGTTTTAAGCAATTTGGCCGGAGTGATATTGCGGCTAAGGGTGCTACTGGTCGGTCTGGTGGACTGGCTTTTTGGTGGAGAAAATCTTCCATTTCAGTAAGTGAAATTATTCGTGATAGGTTCTTAATTTCTTGTAGATGTCAATCTCCCCAAGGTGATATGGAGTGGTTTATATCATGCATATATGGTCCTTGTGTGGCAGTAGACAGAGTTGGCTTGTGGGAGGAACGCTATGCAATGCATCAAAGAGTGCAAGAGACCCCATGGTTGTTAGGGGGTGATTTCAATTGTTATCTTTCTGGTGATGATAACCCAGATGGGAGAGTGGACAACTCTACAATTGGCTTCCAATTGGCTATGCAGAACATGGGATTGACTGAATATCCCATCAGTGGTGTGAAATATACTTGGAGGAATGGCAGTGGACAGATTTCCAAATTGGACAGATTCTTTGGCAGTCCTAGTTTGTTAGAGAGATATCAACTATCTGCTGTTTTGAGCCTTGATAGGCCGTTCTCTAACCACACGCCTTTGGTTTGGGACAGTGGGGTGAATGCAGACATGGGATCATACTTCAAACTCAAGAGATCTTGGTTTAGGGAAGAAGGATTCGTGCAAATGGTTTCTCAGTGGTGGCAAAGCAAGGATGTTCAAGGCACTGCCACACAGCAGTTTGCTGCAAAATTGGCTGGTCTGCGTGACATGTTGAAGGAATATGGGCAGGCTGTGAATCTGATCAGAGACCAGAAGAGGAGGGAAGCCTTGACAGTCATCAGGGATTTGGATCTGAAAGAGAGCAGGCTGGCTTTGAACCAACATGAGCAGCAGCTGAGGCAGCAGATGCAAGCAGTTGTGGGGGATGAAGATCTGAAAACAGAAATGGATTGGCGTGAAAAATCCAGACAGCTTTGGCTTAAAGAGGGTGATGCGAACACAAAATTTTTCCATCTTGCGGCTAGTGCTAGAAGGAGATTCAACCTTATTTCATCTATTAAAGTTGAAGAAAGAAATATTACCTCTGTTAAGGAGATCAGATCTAAAGCAAGTAAATTTTTTAAAGAAACTTCCAAGGCTGCCCCAAGAGGTTCTTGGAGGATGGAAGCAATGGACTTCCCGTGTGTAACAAATGAACAAAGAGACATGCTTGTGACCCCTATTTCTGAACAGGAAGTGCTAAAGGCTATTAAAGAGCTAAATAATGAAGGGGCTCCTGGTCCGGACGGATTTTAGGTGTTTTTTTACAGAGAGCTATGGAATGTTGTTAAGGTGGATGTGTTAAAGGTTATTCATGAGTTTGAATTGGGCAACTCCGGATTTAAGAGGCTAAACAAATCCTATCTATTTTTGTTTGCCTAAGAAATCAAGTGCGGAAAGTTTTTCTGATTACAGACCCATTGCGCTATCTAATTCCATCTACCTTATTATTAGTAAGGTTATTGCTAACAGATTGCGGGAGGTTTTAAAGGACTTGATAATACCTGTTCAGTCAGCTTTTCTTCCTGGGAGATCATTACAAGAGTCATTCATTGTGGCACAGGAGATTGTTATGGGTTGGAGAAGGAGAAAATCCAAGGCTTTCTTATGGAAAGTACATTTTTCCAAAGCCTATGATTCAGTCTCCTGGTCATACTTGTGGGAGATTCTTAGAAGGAGGAAATTTCCACCCTTATTGAAACAATGGGTAAAGAGGTGCATTACGACAGCCTCTTTTTCCCCGTTAATAAATGGTAAACCGTGTCATTCTTGGATTCAGCCCCAATGCAGAGTAAGGCAAGGTTGCCCTATTACCCCTCTGATTTTCAACCTTGCGGTGGATACTTTGGCTAGATTTGCCTGCAAACTGGCTATGGATGATTTTATAAGGGGGTATTCAATGTCTAATCATAGGGCTCTAGCCCCTATACTTCAGTATGCTGATGATACTGTTTTTCTTGTGGAAGGGGGGAAGAGAGAAGCGCAAGCTCTGTTACATATGGTAAAAATTTTTGGAGAGGTTTCTGGTCTCAGATTGAATGGATGTAAATCCTCCCTGGTCTGTTTTGGGATGAATAGTGGGTTACAAAATGAGATCTCCACCATTCTTGGTACACCTGTGGTTCCACTACCGATTAAATATCTAGGTCTGCCTTTGAAATGTTCTAAGATGAAGAAAGCAGATTGGTCTTTCCTTTTCGAAAAGGTAGCTACGAAGTTGGAGGGCTGGAGCAGTAGATACCTCTCAAAAGGGGGGAGGTATATATTACTGAATTCTGTTATCACTTTGATTCATGTTTTCTTTTTCTCTGTCCTTAGAGCTCCAAACTCTGTTTGGAAAAAGCTGGAGGTGATGCGGAAAAGATTCTTTTGGAAAGGGGTCTCTCATCAAGGGGCCTTTTTTCAACCCTTGAAGTGGGAATCAATTTGCAAACCAAAGAAGATGGGAGGTATGGGTGTTAAATCCCTTAAAGAATTCAATGAAGCTTTACTATTGAAGTGGGCTGTTCGGTTACTGCAGGGGGAAAAAAAATTTGGACAGAAATTATCCAGGACAGTTATGGGAGTACCAATGATGAAAAAAATCATCTTAACCCACGTAAACCATTCCCTTTTTGGTTTTCTGTGGTGCGCATCCTGAAGGAAAATTGAAATTTTTTCAAATCAGTTTTAGGGGATGGAAAAAGCTTCAAGTTTTGGCTGGAAAATTGGGTACATGGAGGGACGTTTAAAGACAGGTTCCCCCTTGCTTATGCTGCAGCTGCAAATAAAAATGCGATGGTAGCTGATTATTGGGATGTTGATTCAGAGCAGTGGTTGTTAAATAATGGTGGGTGGAATAATCATGAAACAAGAACTCGTGTAGAGAATGAACGTCTCATGCAAGAGCTTGCTGCTTTCAAACCCATGCCTCATGAATATGACACATACAAATGGGAAAGTATTTTCTCTAGTGCAGCTGCTTATGACAGATTGATATTGTCCTCCAGGATGGCGGAAGATGAAGAAATGGGGAAAAAGCTATGGAAGTTAAAAGTACCACTAAAGTTATAAATTTTCTTATGACTCTGCAGGAGGGATGGATTGATTACTGGAGATCTGAGGCACAGAAGGATGGGGACCCCCTCCCAGTTTTGTTATTTATGTGAGCGGCATAATGATTCTAGCATTCATATCTTCTCTTCATGTGCGATCACTGATTATGTATGGAGGAGAGTATGCAACGAGTCCTTGCCCACTTGGGGGAATTTGTGGCGCTGTCTTGTGGATGGTAATAAGCCTTATATCCATATGGTGGCTGTGTTATGGGCTCTATGGAGAGCTAGAAATGAGTGTGTTTTTTAGGGGACCCCAGTGTATGCGGAAAATATTGTAAATTTATACTGGAGTCTCATACAGTATTGGGGGTCGAACTTGTAATTATTTATTATTATTAATAATAACTCTCCTAGTTTGCTATCGGTGACTCGATAGCATTCCTTTCTTTCTCAAAAAAAAAAAAAAACATACACCTGCCAAAGGTGAAACTAGGTTAATTACCAATCCCTTATTTTTATGTGAGTGTGCTTATTTTTTCATTTTTCTTGACTCTTTCATGTTTTTCACAAAATACAAATTCTTGGATAACCTTCAAGGTGTCGACAGTGGCCCCTAAAGTACATCACCTAGACATTTGGGTAGGATGTCATTCTTCATATCTCTTGAAGATTCCTAGCCAAGGTTGTACTGAACACTCATCCCCACCAAGATGAAGAAAATCACCAATTGATTATTATTCCAAATGTTCCAAGATGTCAACTCGAAGATAAATATTGCAACATTTGTAAGCTCAAATACTCACTCATTTCCAAGACCAAAAACTAAACATAAGATAATAACAAGGTAAGCAACACAAGATACCAAATTCCCATTTTGGTTAGACAAATGCTCCTCAATCATCTTGACAATAAGCTTTCTTTCTTATGTCTCTTCCCACATTTGTTCTAACCTTCACAACGTCACCCTAGATACTATTAAGGACAACCCCATCTCGAAATCGGACCCTTCTGGTAACTTTATGGTTACCTCAACCTGCAATCTTAACTTTTGTCATTCGTCGAATAATTATCCTCTTGATGATAACATCATCATCAACCATATCTATCTTTATTTAATCTTAATCCATTGATAAATACTCCTACATGACCGTTAAAGAGCCATAATTCATTGCAAATCCTTTATGAAAGAAATGCATTAAAACAGGGGTAAATCTATAATTTTAATAGAATATCTTAATTGTAGAACAACATAGGATTTCCCAAGGTTTGATTGGAGATCAAATGGCCATAAATGCCTAATAAGTAGGTTCATGCAGACAGAAACGAGTTTTCACATGTTTTGAGAATTAAATGACATATGAAATCCTAAAAACAGATTCGCTTAATTCACTAAGGTTTTGGTCAGGATAAAATTCATCTAAACCTTCTACAAATCATATAAAAATATTTTTTAAGGTTTGGTTTGCTTGCTTTGACCATTGGAACCCATTTTGACCTGAAATAGTCTCAAACGGATAGTTGCCATAATTTAGGTTTCTGTGTAATTTACCCAGTCAAACTTCTTCAAAACCTAAATCCGACTTCACCATCATATTTCTTAGGTCAAAATTATATTTTTACCAAAATTTGAGCCCAATCTGATATCATCTTGACCAAGTTTGCATTTTGGTCCAGTCTTACTCTTTTCTCTCACACACATGCCCCTAACTTTCTAATTCTTTGCAAGGATCCCCCCAACTTCTTCATCTTATTCACGAAAAGGTCCCTGCCGCCATGGCCATGTGAACCCACCAAGAGCTGATCTTTAATTAGGAAGATCTCCCTGATTTCAAGGAGAAACCTTTCCAAAATTGGAAGGGAGACTCCTGTGGAGATCCCCTTCCATCTAAGCTCTTCCACGACCTTCTTAATTCATCCAAGAGTTCATACGAACTCTTGGAAATCCTAAACCTATTTCCTGATTTGCGAAGCTCTCAAGCTTGGTTTCCAAGCTTGAAGCTAGACCCAATGGCTGATAAAAAGTCCTCGTACACAGCCCTACATCCTTAGCAAAACTTGGCCTCAGAAATCCTCTCTTCCTCCTTCTTCGGTTGTCTTCAAAGTTTGCTCCGGTGACCTCCTCCGTTCACCCTCGTTCGGTCGTCCAACCATCAAATTGGACGACCCATATCCTTCCTCTCTTCCTCGTGATCCTCTTCAGCCAAAGAAAGAACATCTCCTTGCCCCATTCGTCGTTGCCATCCTCCTGCCTTCATCTCCTTCTTCGGCTCTGATCAGCCACAACCGGAGCATCCTAGCCTCAATTCTCTCCTCTAAGCTCCTCTTTCTCTTCCTTTATCCCTCTACTACACTTCCCGCTCACCTACACTTCCAAACAACCACGCTACTGCCCCTCACGCCCTCGCCTTCTTCCACTCCGGCAAAGCTCCGATGACGCCTATCAACCGCTCCACCACACGAACCTCGCTACTACCACCTTCCTTATCTCTGCCACCTCCCAGAGAGCAAAAGCCCTCTGGTTATTGAGGCTATTGGCCTCTCCTCAGTGCCACCAGACACCACACCTCCGCAGCATCTTCTCCGTCACCAACAGCCGCTCTCCGACCACCATACGCCTTCTGACCGCCACCATTGAGTTCTCCTCACCACAGCAAAGCTTCTGAACCTTTTAACTGGGGTACTTAGCCCTTATTCTCTATTTCAGGTTCCAATCAACGCTCCGCCACCGCGCCATTATCGTCGATCTTGTTCTTCGAGCTCCAAGCCACGTTCGCCCCAGGTCTCATCTCCAGGAGTCGCAGATTCGCTCCAAGAATGAATCCAGGTCTTTGATTGAAGGCCACGCCCTCAGCTACACCCTCAATTGGACGCTCCATCACCTACAAGCGCGCGTGAGCATAAGGGGACTCAATAGTCCCACATCGGTGGGAGATAAGCCAACACGCATGCATATATTGATTTTGTCACTTGGGCTTATCACCTCAAGCAAATGGGGGATGAGGTCCCCCACGCGCGCGCCTCCTCGTTCTTCACGCCTTGCCCATGCACACATGCACGTGAGTCTGGCCAAACCTGATTACCCAGATCCATTTACCTGTTTATATACCCAGGTTTGAGAGAAAAGAGAAATAGAGGAAGGAAAGAGAGGGAGAGAGAGCGGGGGAGGGGAGGATTTTGCTCTCTGATGCTTAACCATGTCCAACACATAACTATGAGAGCTTGAAAGAAGAAGAGCCTTGTGCTATGAAGGCTCAAAGAGAAAGCCTTAAGAAAAGGCTTGTGAAATAAGGCTGAAGACGATTTTAAGTCGTCTAATTAGGTGTTCCACCATCTGATTGCCTCTGACACAGTGTACTGTGCACTAAGCTTGCACGAATTTAAAGTGGTTGATACTGTTCATTTATTTATATTATTGAGTAATTAGCATATATATATATGTATCTAAGCTAATAATTAGTGATTTAAATCACTATTATTTTACCTTAGACATCTTTTTACTTCATTAAACTTTTGATATACTTAAGTTCTACACTAAAGATCAATTTTGAGTAAATATTATTCATTGATAATCATTCTTAACTTGATTTCTTATGCTCATTTATATATTAATCAAGATTAGTGTGTGAATTCCTACTTACTCCCTGTATTCGACTTCGGACTTCAAATTTGAGTATAAATTTTATTTGTTTTCGTGTGATTTCGATTATACTACAACGAAGTATTTTAAAACCTAATTTCGCACATAAACACCTCTTAAAAGCATCTAACATCTAAAACTTCCCCTTCGTACTTCGATTTGTTGTTGGTGAATTGTTCAGCGAAGGGTTCCTACGAATGATAATCTCTCCAAATTGGGTATCCCCCTTCCCTCTAAATGTCATTGCTATTTCAATTCTCCTCGTACTGAGACGTTTGATCATCTATTTATTCACAGTCAGATGGTTTTAACGATCTCCAAATGGACTTTCGCAAAAAACTATTCTAAATTCATTGACCCAGTTTGTTTCTTATCCATTCTGCGTAGACATGGGTTATCCTCTAGGGAGAAAACTTTAAATGGCATTATTTGTTTTATCTGGTCCAATGTCAGGGGGATTAGAAACAAGACTAAACAGGACGCTTTCACGTTTCATAAAATATATTCCGTTCTATCTTGATCATATTTGGAATTGTTTAGAAATGACAAAGTAGTTTAAAAGCCAACGCCCAACCAAATTCATGCCAAGCTAGGTTCATCCCCAGTTTGGGTTTAAAGTTAACATTGCCACGACTCAGGATACCACTCATAGTTATTTTAGTTGGGTCATTCGGGACCAAAATGGGGATTTCATTAAGGCTGTGGCAAGAAGAACCACCAGAATCCCCTTGGAGGTGGCGCTGATCATAGCAATTATTCATATTCTCCACACTTCCACCCCTACTTTGATGCCGCTACAAATTGAAACAGACTCTACGTTGCTATTTTATTGGTGGAAGGGCAAGCTGGCAGTTCCATGGTCAGTCAGAAAGGAATTTTTACCCACATCCTATCCAGGAGACACCAGATTGAGAGAGTATCTTATAGTCACCATGCTGTCAACACATTAGCTATCAAAATGGAAGATCTTCAACTTAGAAGGAGAGCTTACACGACGGATTCTTGGCATTGTCCACTTGGACAAAATCCACATGCCTTATATTGTATGTTGAGCTTGGTCAAGGTTGCCTGGAGATGTGATGGATGCAGTCTTCTCGGCCTTTGATTTGGGTTGCTTGGCTTTGTTTTCTGTTTTGGTATGCTCTACTATTTTGTAATAGAGCACAAGGTATGATCCCTCTTTTTGTTGTAATCGGCAGGTATTGGTCTGATTCCCTTACTTTTATCTTAACTTCCGGAAGCAAGGGATGAATAAAAATTACTCCCAATTTTCTTATAAAAGAAAAAAAAAAAAAAACCGGCAGAAACACATCAACCAAGCATAGCATCAAAAAAAAACCACAGTTGTGGAAGCAAATTTTTCAACCGCCAAGTTCACCAACGACCACCAATGAAATCCACATGCCATGACCAACAAATGCTGCACCATGAAGGAACGTTGTCTGCAGTTTGATCTCAAGCCAACAGGGGCCACCAAAGACCGCTCCATGATAAAGGCAAGTAGCTCATCGGCATGCATGGGTAGAGGTCATGTCTCTCCCTCCACTTCAAATCATTGGTAAAAATCTTTGTTAACATTTCTTTTTTATTTTATCCTCAAATAAAAAGAAATTTATATAATATAATTATGCACTTATCATAAATCCAGAAAATCCTTGTAATAATTTTTTCCATCCACTTCAAAATAACATGAAGTTCGTATGCTATAAACAATAAAAGAGATCTAAAATATTTAGCAGATATATTACCAAATTGTTAAAATTTGGCTGGAGAAGATATTATTAACATTTATGTTATCAAAAATTGCAATGCAACTTCAACAAAATTTTTCTTAGATTTTTTGACTTTCTTTGAAAGGGATTCATTTTCTTTATAGTTGTTTTTAGCATGTCAAGTTTTGTTTTATCCTTGATTTTAAGTCCTTCTATCACAAATTTTTAACTTTGCCCCTACTCATGAGGCCATTAGCCTACCTAAAGAAGAGCAACTCAATGTGAGAGATAGGCCATCGTGGTAAGGGGACAGTGAAGGAATCAAAATTGGTGAGAGCTAGGATCATAAAAAGTGAGAAAACCCTCTCAAACTCTCAAGGTGCATGGAAGGAAAGGTATGTTGAAAATGTAATAGCATATACATATATACATGAATAAATATATTTCATTAGAGGAAATATATAGATATACAACCACATGAGATCCATGTTAATACCGATACCAATGTCACAATATACAACATGAAACTGCACAGGTGAGTACATATAGAGAAACCTGTGATCAAACAAATGCAACATAATCAAAAAAAGAAAAAACAGAGTGAGGTAATTTTGTGATCAAAGTATCCCTAAAAAGAGAATCCCTTGTAAAGACAAAGCACCCGCTAGCATGCTCAAATAAAATAAAATAAAAATGGTCCTAGCATGCTTGCCTGAAAATCCTCCAACCACAGTCGTTGCTTCTCTTATGGTTGTCGTCAACCTGCACCTCAAAACATCATTGAGAGGAAGGGAAATTGGCACTTCAGAGAGAGGAAGAAGAACGATGCAAAGAAAGATGGTAGACTTTTAGTTCTATTTTGTATGCAAACTCTCATAGATTATAATGGACAGGTGCAGAATGTGGGTACATTTTGTGAAAAACTAAATTTTGTTGGGATAAAACCAGCCTGGCCTTAGCACGAGCTTGAACCCAAGCCTAACCCAGGAAGGCAAGGTGTGCATGCACATATGCGCTTTTCCCAATTTCACCAAAGGAAATTTAAATTCATACCTTTTCTCCGATCCATGTTCATACAGGTTCAAGGGGGAATCATCGTTAAATCCCACTCACATGTTTCCTTCGCTAGCTAAGTAAGACTAAATTTCCCAGCACGATGTTTTTTCTTTTTTTTTTTGGGTGACATGAATTCCCATTGCAAACTTCCAAACCAAAAGTGTACCAAATTAAAATTGGATAATTACAATATTCAACTAACACATTCCAAATCAGCAATCTTCCATGAATTTATCATTTAAACTTAGCACGAAAAAAAAAAAAAAATTTCATCTACAACACTCTACTTTTTTTTCGTAAAAATACCTTTCAATTTGAACTTTTAACTAAGCTACACTATTTCACCACCAAAGGAAGAAGATAAAACTTCTATTGGACTTTAAAAAAGTTGATTAGGAAAGAAAAATACTATTAATAAACTTAGCAAATAAGACGCACTAAAGATATCAAAAGAAAAAAACATATATGTATATGTGCTCCGCCTCAACTCACCTCATCGGGTTAAGTATGGGTGCAGGTGCGGGTGTGTTCTGTGCATTGGTTTATTTTTGTTGCAAATATTGGGGACTATCCTTATTTTTGAGGATCATCATTTCTGTAAATAGGAATACTCATGATTTATTCTCTATTGTGACATATATATTTCCTAAACATGATTTTCCTAACTGTTCTCTCCTTCATGTTGAGGTTCTTCTTTCCATCTCAGCGATGTTCCGAGAGGTGACTACAAGGACGACCACGAATGGAGCACATCGTACACGATGGTGGATCATCGGACCAACAGAGCAGCATGCTAGCTAGCACACCATGTACGTACTAATATATAGAGTGGGGAGTATTAATTGTCTCTATGTAAGTGAAGCTTCTTAAGATGCTCTAACTCTTTCTATCTATTTTGTTTTTTCTTGCATCTGCTCCTGCCTATTATAATGTCGCCGATTTTGTTATCACGTATCTTTATTTTTCTTAAAACACGTATACGTTGTTGCATCGAATACTTAATATCTATATGTGTGCATGTCAATATATGTGTACGTGCTGAATAATTTTCAACATCACGCAGGTGTATACGTGTACTAAAATTAATCCACAAAATCCGATCCCAAATATTAATTAAAAGAATAATAATCTGAAATATGAGGAGGTCCTTGCATTGGAAGTTATGTTAATTCGAAGAACAAAGTCCAAATCTAACAGGAACAACAAAGTGGGGGTTCGTCGACGTACGTTGTCTATATCCTTCTCCACTCTGCCCGTCGTAACTTTGTTCTACGAAGGAAGTGAAGAAGAGTCAGCTCAGCCCCTGCAAGAATATGATCGCCAGCGCATGTGGACATCGGAACAAAAACACGACAGCTAAGCTCATGCCACTTTCTACATGGACCCACGAGATTAGATAGGCTGCCGATAGATAAGAAGCAGCAGAAGCAGACACACACCCAAGTTTGGATTCGGTCTCCATCTACATAAGATCGATTAAAGTTCCACCAAAAAGAGAGAGAGAGATATTGACGTGCTCTATATCTTGGTTGGCCCCATGAGATGCCGCCCATTGGATTAATTGATGGTGCGGCATGGAGTCTTGCTGGTGATTTCGGCGGAAAGAAGACGAGCATCACTCTCGGCTGCATGTACATCAAATGCATGGGAGCCATATTTTGCTGTCTACAATCGCAGTAGTACTCTTTATCCAAGCGAAGCAGCGTGCATGGATACGTATTCCGAAATTTCATAAGATTTGGAGGAAAGTGAAATCCAGTTCCCATCCCATCGTGTTTGTACTCGTATCCTTTTTTCTTTAAATAAAGGAAGATTTAAAGTGATGCTTTTGACGAGGGGTCTACGGCGTTCTTCTCCCACTCCTGCGAAAAAGTCACCCGTCTACAGTTGAGGCACGATCCGCCATCGGGACTGATAGGGGCCTCTCCTCCCCACTGGAACTTCCCTCCTCCCTCTGGAGCTCTCCAACATCTCTGTGCTCGACATGCAAAGCGTCTCGCGGCCTGTAGCAGTCGGTCACCGAGAGGCGACGGCGGGCGTTTTGCTTCGCTGGTCGATGCGTCGGTGACGACGGCCTTTCCCTAGTTCACGCGTAGTTCCTTCGTGGCTTGGCCGACGTGCAGCGGCGGTCAGTGTTCGATGGCGAGCGGCAGTGGGGCCTTGGCGGCGAGCGGCGATCCGCCGGAAGCAGACTCCATCCGACGAGATGCGGTGCGGGTGTGCAGCGGTTTCCCAGTGTGCGTGTCCTGCACGCGGAGGTCTCGGGGGTGTCTCGGTGTGTGTGCCGCTCGCATGTCCTGCAGAGTTTTGCGTCTCAGTGTGTGCGTGTCTTTGCATTGTTCTTCGTCTTCGATGTTAGATTGTTCATTTCTTTTTCTTAGTTTTTTTTTTTTTTTTCAGAATCATGTGTGCTCTCAGATTTTTTATGGTCGGGTTCTTATTTTTGTCTGCGGTTGAATTTGACTTTCAAGTTGATTATTTCAACTATCTTGTTAGTATGATTTTTAATATTAATCTCGTTGACGTTTTACCATATTTATGAGTGTAGAGTCATTCATTTATCAATCTTATAATATTTTTTTTTCTTTTTTCTTTATTTTTTATCTTATTTTTTGTATTATAAGTTTCCCATTTCAGCAGAGGAGTATTTCCCTCCATGGTGGGTGAGGATATTTCTTCCCATTGTGGGTAAGTCTCTCTTATTTTATTTTATGGAAGGTCACCTACTTTTTTTATTTTTCTGAGAGTAAATCATTCTATTAAAAGGGGAAGAAAATACTTACAAGCATAATGCAACCTTAATTAAGGAGAAAGGAGGAAGAAGAGAAAATCGGACACTTTCTAAGGGAGGGGAAAGCTGTTTCCCATGGAAATGGGGGGACAATGACAAAATCACAACAAAACAAAAAGTAAGAAACAAAAAATTATAACAAATAACAAAGTGGCGTCCAAGTAAATTAAATATAGTCGTGCTCTCCCAGAACCTGTAAGAACAACGACTCCACGCTCATAGATCGACAGTGTCACCATGGATGAAACTTGGCGATCAGAACGATCCGGGCAACAAGAAATCCAACGGAAGTCAGAACCTGAAAGAAGTCGGACACATTCTCGATCAAAGAAATCTCGACATCACATGTGGTCCCCTACATCAAACAAAAACTCGACTGCTATAATGGAAAAGTGGAAGTTGAAGCATCGAACAAGCACTGAGACGAGAACAACGTGAGGATGAACAAGATGAAATGAAAAATAATGGTCTATGGATGAGATAGCGTAACACTCCCACTTCAATCAAGACTCCAAGAAGGACTCATCTGAAAGGCAACCACCACTGCCATTGCGACAAGCCCCACTGTAAGAACCCTCAGCATTCGCCCCACCACCAACACAGGAAGCATCGCCATCGGATTCCAGCCATGAGAGATGCCATAATCACCACCAAGCACGGCAACGCAAAGGGCGGCTCAATAATCAATGAACACACCAAGAGGCACCACCGCCACCACCAGGCTCCACCTCTGCAATAGCACCTGTGTGAACACACCATGAGGCGCCACCACCTCCGTTGAGAGAATTGCCTCCTCGAGCCACCACCATCGCTCGTCCTCGCATGACCAAGATGATCGCAAGACATGCGAAGCAAAGGGAGATCCCGACAAGGAGAAACCAAGGATGAAGAAGGCTAACAAGAGACAAGATCAAGGAGAGGAGACGAGTGGAAAAAGGAGGCGAATGAGGGGGAGTCCCTGACCGACACGGATCAACTGTTCGAGGCCCGGCAACAACGAAAGATAGGACTTTTTTTTTGTTGGAGGAGCAGCGGACAAGTGGGGAGAGGTATTGCCAATCACCAAATCGTTCAATATTTTTTTTAAAGAAAACAAGAGTAAATATTATTCATCCTCCGTTTCTTAGAAACAAGCTAACAGAAAGGACAGGAGGATTAAATCAAAATCCATCCAAACAAAAAAAATAAAAGCCAATCACAACTTGTGACCATTACAACAAAAATCAAAGCAACAAAACCCCATTAGATCAATACGTAAGGGAATTGAAGATTTCCATAATCAATTGAAAGTTTTCGAATTGTAGCACATTAGAATATAGTTTGATGTTGCAATGACACCATTTTTCATACTAGCAAGAATTTTCCTAAACGCAAATGCGAGAGAGAAGAATGGCGACTTGTGTAGCCTCTCGTACCTATGTACCATATGCTAATCGTTTCAGGACGCTATAAATTAATGGATCAAACTTATTCGGCATAGATACCACAAGTGTAAAAGGAGCATTCATTGACGAAAGAATCACCCCAAGATGGTTTTCTCGATTATGCATACACAACGTATCAAATCCAAGAATTCCATCTTTCAAATCTTTGACGTGCTCCTACATGCATGATCGATTTTTCTTGATCAATTGTGGCCCTCAGTACAAAATCTTTGCTCTTATAATATTAGCATCAAAGAATACATACAAAATGTCACCTAATTAAATCGATGCTGAAACCGAAATTCTTCTTCGATTTCTCGTTAAGAACCAGATGAAAAGCATGATTCACCTTAATCCAGCATAACTCGGATTTACATTACTAAATGGGTTGCTCCACGGTATTATATAGTTTAGGTACATTCAACGGTCTAAGTTGATGGGGATGCAAATTGGCATGTTATTTTTGTTTAAGGAGATGTGAGTCTGGAGCTAAGTTACGGTCAACCTGTGGATTTGATGATGGTAGCCGCTTAAAGTGATATGTGCGAACCTGAAACTTGATGAGGATTAGATTCTGCGTTTCTTGGTTGAAATAAGAATTATAAAAGAATTTATTCCATCTGGTGAAGTAGAAAAAAATGCCATCTTATGACTTATCCAAGGAACAAATTCTACTGTTCCACCACCAGGAGTGATGCATCTTCTACAAATTTATGACGGTTGATACAAACTTTTGTAAAGAGGAATATGTTATCAATTCGTCAAAGAAAAGAATCAAATAACTAAGGTAACAAACTCTTGGTGGAGAGAAAATATTTTCTATATATTTCCTTTGCAACCCCAGGTACATATTTATAAGCCATTTAGCTACATCTGAATTTGGAAGAGGACATTAGAGAAGTTGAGAGATATGTAGAGCCGAGGAGTTTGAAAGGAGACCAAGTCTTTTGGATGAAGACTAGGTGGACATTCCCCCACAATCGAAGGAACTCTAGGTGACGCCCCATTGGAAGAGGTTCAGCCTTGATAGTAGCTGTTGAAGGTGGTCCATGACAATGGCTTGGCCAGAATGTCTGCCAGCTGGTCTTTGCTAGAGATGAAGTTGATAGAGAGGGGCTCTTGTTTGACTTGATCACGAATGAAGTGGAAGTCAGCCTCGATATGTTTTGTACGAGCATGAAAGATAGGATTTGCAGGAAAGTAAGTTGCTCCGATGTTATCAAACCAAGGTTTCGATGTTGACTGCAGTTGCTTGAGTTCAGTTAGTAGCATACGTAACCAAATTAGTTCAGCAGTTGCATCAGCCAGGGCTTTATATTCTGACTCAGTGGATGATCTTGAGACTATTTTCTGTTTCTTGGTGTGGACCAAGATATGAGATTGTTGCCAAGAAAAATGAGGTAGCGACCAGATGCCTTACAATCTTCCATAGAGCCAGCCCAATCAGCATTGAAATAGGCATGGAGAGTGTTGTGGACCAAGGTTTGAATTTTTAAATCGAGCGTCGTGGTGACATGGAGACACCAAAGAATGCATTTGACGTGCTCCCAATGTTGTTTATTGGGGTTGCTCATATTTTGGCAAGCTTTGTTTACGGCAAAGGAAATGTATGGTCTGGTTAGAAGCAGATACTGAGTGCACCGACAATCTACCGATGAAGTGTTGGATGCTGAAAGGAGTTGTCGAAGACAAGAGAGGTGGTCACCACTGGAGTTGTGACAGGCTTGCAATTGCCCATTCTCGCTCTCGAGAGTAAATCTTGAATGCACTTTTTCTGAGAGAGAAGGTTGCCATCATTTTGTGGAAGGACTTCTATGCCAAGGAAGTAATGAAGGTTGCTAATCATTTGAATCTTAAATTCGACTTGGAGTTTGTGAAGAATACTTTGTACGACACTTTCATTGCTCCCAATGAATATAATATCATCAACATAAGCCAGAGCGTAGGTGAGAGAGTTCTCATTAGTGTGAATAAAGAGTGAAGGATCTATTTTTGAAGCATGGAATCCGAGAATTTGCAAAAAGGAATTGACACAACTAAACCACGCCTGTGGTGCTTGTTTAAAGCCATATAATGACTTTTGGAGATGACAGACATAATCTAGGTAATCTAGGTTTGTGAACCTAGGGGCTTGGATCATGTAAACTTCCTTAGATATCCATGGAGGAATGCATTGCTAACATCAAGTTGTCGAATGGTCCAGTGGTTTGTCACTGCGATAAGACAACACTGTGAGAATGGTAGTGGGCTTGATTACTAAGCTGATAGTTTCATTATAGTCAATGCCTTCTTGCTGATTGAAATCCTTTGCAACAAGCCTTGCTTTATATCGTTCGATGCTACCATCTATAGTGTATTTAATGCGGAATACCCATTTGCGACCAATGACATTTAGGGTAGGACTTTATGGCACAAGTTTCCATGTGCTAATGGAGAGAAGAGCATTTTATTCCTCCGCCATTGCTTATCGCCAGTTGGCATCTTTAATTTCTTGAGAAAAGCAACTTGGTTCCTTTGGCAAGGTGGATTGAGCTTACAAGGCATGTTTTCTATTATGAATGCCTGGTAACTCTCGATAATTGACAGGCTTTCGTGGCCAGAGAGTATGACCACCACGTTGTTGCGGAGGAGGATGATTCTGCAAATCCAATGTTGGACCGATAGGTGTTGTGGAAGCTGGCTAGGGAGGAGGTGGAGTTGCTAGTACTTCCCATGGTGTCGGAGGAAATTGCGGCGGTGGTCCAAGAACTGAGGTAGCTCGGAATGGGAACTGCTGCTTGTCAAACTGAACTTGTCTGGCCACATACAGCTTGTTTTCCGTGAGATCAAGACAATAATAGCCCGCATAGTTCTCGGGATATCAAATAAAAACACACTTCGAAGATCGAAAGGCGAATTTGAAAGAGGACGTTACAGAAGTTGAGAAATATGTGGAGCCGAGGAGTTTGAGAGGAGATCGAGTCGTTTGGATGAAGACTCGGTTGACGGTGGCTGCCTTCTTTGATCTGTTAAAATGTGATTCTGCAGTAACACCAATTATGTCAAAACATCAGCAAGTGAGAATCCAATCCAAATATAAAAATCACTTCCAATTCTATCAACATTTTAGTTCCTGAACAATAACAGTTTAACTGGATAACTCGTAAAAAGAAACAAAAGAATACAAATTCCACCAAATAGAAGTCTTATTAGAAGATTCACTTTCTTCCTCGAAAGAAAAACTTCCCCTCCTTGACTTCCATAAGCTTCCATGTGACAGTTGGAAATATTTGATGGTTATCCCAGAATGAGTGTTCAGATTTTAGACTCATAAGAAATAAATGACAGTATCATGTTAAAATGATGTAATCAATATATAAAATTTAGTGTAGAGAAGCCTATGTCAATTTATTCTCATATCATTAAAAACACGAGCTATTGAAGTGCCACATCATAGACACATTTTCACCTCAGTTTTTTCAAACGCCTACGATGTATAATAGGTTAGATCTTATTTGGTAAGTGGAATAAATTTGTAGAATAAATTAAAGGAGTAGAATAAATGATGTAATAAGTGAGTTAGCTCATTTGGACGTTTTGTCAAGTTAAAATTATTACACGGAGAAAATAGAATAATTTTATCCCACAATAATTTCACTTAACTAAACTAAAATAAGAGATAAATTAAGTGATAGGTTAAATATTTAACAGTCAACCAAATATAGCATTAAGGTGTAATATTTCGTGGAGTAAGGAATAACAGACAAAGAAGAGAAACATATTGGCAAAAGGTTCGTTGGCATTACGTATGTGGAAGGGTGGGATCTAGTTTCCCATTATGCACCATTATTTAAAAGTAGAGATTATAGGCTGTTGAAATTGCCATTGTTATGTAGCGGAGAAATCCTTGAGGTAACTTTATGACTGCAGACGATTTACTTTTACTATGGAATTTGGAGGGGAAGTAACCTTCGAAGGATGGTTATTAAGTTGAAAAGTAACAACCTTGATTTTTCCTTATCATTCATTAATAAAAGCTAAGAAGGTTAACTAGAAGACTAATTAAATTCTCCATGGTAAGAGTGATTAGTTCCGAGCTACCAGCTGGATGCAATCCCACTTGCATCCAATGCTCATTGGCCATTGTCTACCATCTTCCAAAGGGTTTTCTTTGTTTTCTTTCAAGGTCACCTGATTTTATTGGCAATTGGACATCAAATTAGCCAAATGCTTTTATCTTTATGACTTATTGTGAGATTATGCGATCTGGCTGTTACAATAAAATGATTTTTAAAAAAATGACGTTTTTTGAATTGCACTCGTGAGAAAGCACCAAGAGCTCTTTGTTCTTGGACATGCGACAAAGCTGAGATTTGGGCCCATAACCGGCATTTGCGAGTACTGTACAAGTATGGGCCCATCAAACATGTTCACCTGTGGATCGGCCAACCAACCAAGGCTAAATCCTTGGGAAGACTCCATCGATCCACGACACTCTCTCCCTCATCTTCCTCTGGTCCTCTTTCATTTCAAAAATCAAATTTGAAACAACTCTATCTTTACTTGTAAATGTGCAATAGAAGAGAAGTGCATTCAATCAATCAGTTTCTTCTATCTTTGATATTTTATCAAGCCAGGACCATTAAACGATCGTCAATTCATCTCATCAGTTCCATGTAATTTCTCAGCTACCATCCTCCTTCCATCTCGTTGTCAGCGAAATATTCCCTGTTTGTAACGGGTGCTACCCATCGGTTCACATCTACAACATTACCTTTACCTTAGCATTGCCCTGGATCTACCTTCATATCTCCGAGAACCACACACCCATTCTCAAGCACCTGGGATCTAACCATGAAACTCCCACCCCTTTCTTTCTAACCCCCTAATGCCACAATCTAATTTCTTGGTCAACATCGCCACCTCCTCTCTCCATTACTAGCTAATGTCCAACCACTAACCACCACTGTTGTTAGTCACCACCGCCCTAAACTCCTTCCAGTTGCTAACTAATGCTCACTTTTTCTCTATTGCTAGCATCCATCATTCACTTGCCTTTCACCTTGCCCAACCACCATTACCCTTCCCTATATCCCATAGGCCACCATACATTGATGAGTCACAAATATAAGTACTAATAAGTTAGAACTACACTTGGATATGATTAATTCATCTTGAAATGTTAAGAACTTAATTTGACCAACTTTAGTAGAAAAATTCAAATGAAAATCTACGCTAGGAAAAGTACACTTTTGAATACGAACATGTAATTTATTGTTTATCCATTTTTTATGGATAGAAGAAGATGAAGAAAGAGTCAAGAGATGAACTACAATCAAACCATACATAAATGAGCACAGGATTAAAAAACAAAAAAAAAAAAGGCTAAACAAAAAGGATGAACAAAGGGAACAAGCTCCATTAGACCGAGCTTATTCAAAGCTAAAGGCGGTCCTCTCTATATAAATATCCGCTGTATGTTTGCTCCTCTCTCTATTCTACCTTTTTGTTGCTGTGAAATTAAAATAATCAAAACTTATATTTGAAATCTAAATTCATGGACAATATTTGCCTATTTAATATTAAGAAAAACAGAGAGAGAACCCAACACTACAACCGTATCTCATCTACATCATCAAATCCTGTTGCATTTATCTCTCTCCTTTCTATTTATTTTTATTTCTTCCAAAGACACAAAAAAAAATCTCTTATTTTGTGAAACCCAACTCTTTGCTCTCAATTGTCTGTGAACGAAATTGCATGGACTTAAAGTAGTTTCCCAAGTTAAACCTCATGGGCTATTTGTAGAAGGGTCCATCATCCTCCCTCGTCAACTAAAGCTAAAAGTGTGACAATTTTGGCTACAATCGACTTTAATTTGCATGCCACATCTCCTCTAGCTGAAATCCCCGTGAATCCATCTAACCTTGTGTATTTCCCATGCTTTTGCCCTTAATATCAGCAAATGAGGAGCATATATATTAAAGTATAAACATGCATAAGTTTGATGGTCATCCAAATTACAACATTAATTGGGCAAAATTTGAGTCAAGAAGGCAGTTATGAGTGTGAAGCTTTTCTATCATAGTTGGCTATGATTTATACATGTATAGTCAACTAGGTCTACAAAGGCAGCATTGGAAGAGGCACCAAGTGTAGATCAGCTATGGATTGTTTCTACTTGGCTACACTTTAAAAACTATCTTTTTCAAGTTATTTTCTATGCATGTGCATATTTTTATTTAGAGAACTTACATATGCTCTTATCTTAAGTCAAATTTAAGTTATCACCCTTATGTTTCCGGGGAATTGAAAGCTAGCTTCTAACCATCCAAGCTAAACGCCTCATTTTTAGTCTATAACAATGAAAATTGCTTTATTTATGCTTTCACATTTGTAAATGGCATCATTTTTAACCGAAACAAATAAGCATCTAGAAGATATTTTCAAGAATTTTAGACAACAATTTAAGATCGGCTACATAAGTCCTCTTCACTAATTTCTAGTGATAGAAATCCACATAATGCCAAATGGTACACTTCTATCTTAAAGAAAGTATAAAGAAGGTTACCTTGCATGAACCTATGGAAGATTGCAAGTGAGTATAAACTTTGATGGTGAAGATGGTAAATCCATCTACTACCATTGCAAATGTGTGTGACTACATAGGGGTCGTTTCATCTACATCTGATCTTTCTTGGGAAAAATTGTAATCGCACATTGAAAAGCCACACTTTTTTTATTAGGCTCAAAGCTTTGACGAGAAATGTATCTATCGTAAAGAGCTTTGATCCTTTCCTTACGGATTTGAGCATTTTTGTATGCGACAATACGAATTTCCTCCAGCTCAGTCAACTAAAGCTTTCTCTAGTCACTTGCTTTGTTCAAATTAAAATTGCATTCTTTTATTGCCGAATGTGCCCTTTGTTTCAATTCCACAAGGAGGTGACAGGCCTTACAAAAAACCAAACGGTACGAGGGCATGCTTATGGGAGATTTATAAGATGTACGGTAGGCCCAGAGTACAACATCTAACTTGTTAGCCCAATCTTTCCTATTTGGTGTAACCATTTTCTGAAGTATAGTCTTAATCTCTTGGTTAGAAATTTCAGCTTGCCCATTGGTTTATGGTTGGTAAGGTGTGGAAATTTTATGAGTGGCCCTGTATTTAGATAGAAGGTTCCTAAACTGACTGTGAGTGAAATGGGTACCCTCATCACTGATCAAAGCTCTCGGAACCCCAGATGTAATAAAAATATTCTTCTTTATAAAATTCATAATGACTCTGCTCATTGATCCGAGTCAAGATAGCCTCAATCCATTTAGATATGAAGTTCACTGCAACCAATATATATTGGTATCCAAATAAAGGGGTAAAGGGTTCCCATAAAATCAATCCCCTAAACATCAAATATTTCTACAATCAAAATGGGGTTTAGGAGCATCAAACTCTCTTAGTCATATTTCTTATAGTTTGACATCGAGTGCAAGATTAAGAGAACATGTAGGCATCTCTAAAGATTGTCAACCAATAAAATCCACTTTATAGTATCTTGGCAACCATTTTCTTTCCTGAAAAATGTCCTCTACAAGCCAAAGTATGACAAAAGTTCAGAATGTTGTGGATTTCATTTCTAGGAATTCATCTTTGGATTTTTCATCAGCACATATTTTGAATAGCTTAGGGTCCTCCCAAAAGTAGCACTTAGCCTCAACATAAAATTTGCCACTACATTTTGAGTCTCGTCCTTGTCTTTGATATTGAGGTCAAACTCTTGTAACAATAGTATCCACCTAATTAGTCTTAGCTTAGCATCCTTTTTAGCTAGGAGGTGTCTCGAAGTAGAGTAGTCAGTATAAATCATAATGTGTGATTTTAGCATATAAGCTTTAAATTTTTCAAGGGCAAAGACTACAGTCAGCAATTCCTTTTCAGTACTGGTATAATTCCTATGTGTATCACCTAAGGTTCTACTAGTGTAGTAAATCATAGTGGCCTTTTTATCAACTTTCTAACCCAAGACGGTACCCATAGCATAATAAGAGGCATCATACATTATTTCAAATGGTGCAATCCAAACTAGGTATTGTAAGATCGGAGCTTGAGTCACAGATTTCTTTAATGAATGAAAGGCCTTTAAGCAAGAGTCATTAAAATCAAATGCTTGATGTTTGGCAAGAAGGTTGCTTAAAGGCCTAGTGTTCTTAGATAAATCCTCAATAAACCTCCCATAAAAACCCACATGTCCAAGAAATGAACTCACTTATTTTATAGATGTGGGTGGTGGGAGTTTGGAAATTAGTTCTACCTTAGCTTTATCCACCCCAATTTCTCTAGAAAAGACCACATGTCCTACTATTATCCCTTCTTGGACCATAAAGTGACTCTTCTCCCAACTAAGGATCAAATTAACCTCGATGCATTTCTTTAAGATCTTCTCAAGATTGGTTAAGCAAGAACCAAATGAGTCTCCAAAGATCAAAAAATCATCCATAAGACTTCTATAAAATCCCCTACCATGTCTAAAAAGATGGTAATCATGCACCTTTAAAAAGTCGCAAGTGTATTACACAATCAAAAAGGCATTCTACAGAATGCAAAGGTTCCGTAGGGAAAGGTAAAGGTTATCTTTTTTCGATCTTCTGGGCTAATGGTCACTTAATTATATCTTGAATAACCATCTAGAAAATAAAAATATTTTTGTCCAACTAACTTCTCCAAAATCTAATCAATAAATGGTAGAGGAAAATGATCCATCTTGGTAGCTGATGAGAACCTCATCATGAGCCATAACTAGCTCATTTTGACCTAATACAAAGGATAAAAGCTCCTACATATCTCAAGGAAAGGCTTAACTCAGAGAATTCTGAGTTTGAGAAGAAAACAAGTCATAAGGGGTAAAAATGCAATTTTACCAGTATAATCTGCATACAGGGTAATTCAGGGCCCAAACATAGGTCAAAGCAGCTTAATAAGAATAAAAGTGGGATGAAATGATTTAGCAAGGGTTACAGCAATTCCAAGAAACTAAATGATAATCTGTAACCCTAAAACAACCCACTTCAATTCACGAGGTTCGAGGCAAAGTAAAAATAGAATAAACCCTCTAAAATTCATATAAAAATAATCTCTAGGGTTTAGAACCTTCAATTTGGCCTTCAGAACCCATTTTGACCTACATTGAGAACCATGCCCAATTAATAACTTAATTTGGGTTTTCGCATAAATTGATCGGTCAAACAAGGTTTAATATAGAAATGAAATTCACCATCAGATTCCTTAGGTTCTAATTAGTCATGTATAAAAACTTGAGCCTAAGAAGAAACCTCCTTGACCGACTTTACACTTTGGTCCTCATATATTTACTCTTTGGCCCTCAACTTTTGAACCCTCGCATTTTGGCCCCTAACTCTCCTTCGTTCTTTGCGATCAGGTCCCCCCTGCAAAACCTGCCAGCACCATGCTCCGGCGACCTTGCGCGGAGCATGGCGCCGCGCAGGGTGAGGGGGGGACCTGGCAAGTAAACCGGGGGTGCCCTGCGTCGTCAGCCGTCGCAGGGACACCCCCTGGTCGTTGTAACCCACCATACCGGCCGTGCGAACGCACGGACGGTATGGGTTCTTGTTTCCTGCCATCCTCCGGCGAGGGAGACACGTCGTCTCCCTCCGCCTTCCTCCCTGTTTGATCCCTATAAATACCCCCCGTTGCTCCACCGACCGGGGCAGCTCGGGTCTGACGGAGAAAACCCCCAACTTTCCTCTCTTCTCTCTCCGGCAGACGCTCACCAGCTCCGGCGGTTCCTCCCCCTTCTCCTCTTCGCTCTGCCGCAATACCAGCAGCAGAGACTTCCTCCCCTGCTCCTCCCGCGCCACGCCGCACCCAGCTGGCGCCTCTCCGGCTCTCTGCTCGCCGCCGCCCCTTTCCCTGAGCATCGTCTTCTCCGGCGACAGTCGATACGACTGTCGCCCTGTTCCTCCCCCTTCGTCCCTGCAAGTAAGCTAGAACTACTCCCCTTCTTCTCCTCTTTCTTTCCCCGCCTTCAATTTATTCAATTAAGCCCTCGACCGACCCTGACCATCGTCACCCCCTTCGTCTCCGGCCACCCTCCGGCGAGATGCTCCCATCGCTCCACAGCCTCACACACCTCGCCGACCCTCACCGAACCTCCGCCTCATCACACTGAGCACCCCCCACCCCTTCACTGCCACTCCACACCTCCGTAACGCTTCCCCCAACAAACCCATCCTCCGACCCACAATCCGACCTAGGGCAGCCCTTGCACGCCGCCCCGCGCCTCGCCACCACCCACACGAGCTTCGCCGCACCCTGGCGAAGCTCCCGGCACTTTCTGATTAGGCCGAGAGGCCGTTTTTCTGTGAACAGGCCACCCGACCTCCGCCGCCATTGCCGTGCAGAAGGAGCTGCTTCCGCCTGCAGCTACAGGCGCGCCACGCTCAGCGCCACGCCCAGATTCGACTCCCAGGCCTTGCGAGGCGTTTCGACAAAACACCAGGCTCGCAGCTAAGGCAGAAGGCTTCGCGTGACGCCGCGATCTCCCGCTGCTTTCCCCGCTGCGGGCGCGCAATTGAGGTGGGACATTTAGTCCCACCTCGGAAAAGTCCGAAGAGGCGCAGCGATATAAGACGGAAAAGTGCTGGAGGCTTACTGCCTCAGCACACGGGGTGAGGTCCCCTTCACCCGCCCGGTTACCCGGTCTCGTCCGCGCTCACGCCCCGCGGACCTGACCCGACCCGACCCGACTTAGACTGACCTGCACTCCTCGCCCACCACGCACGCCGGTGGGCCTGGACCCGGGCACGACCCGTACCCGATTACCCGGCAGCTCTGGGAGAGCTTTCCCAAGAGTGGTTTCAGAGAGAGAGAGACGCGGGGGAGAGGGTAGAGTAGGTTTTGTCCTCTGACGTAAGCTCTGAAGTGTGCAGGAACAGGTGAAGAAGAAGGAAGCTGAGGAAGACACTGTAGCAACAGGCAGTTTAAGTCGTCTGATTTGGAAATCAGATGACGGCCTGAAGGGAAAAGAAGAAAGAAGGAGGGGCGACGTCCCTGACTGGAAAAAGAAAAGACGGAAGAAGGAGATCTGCAGAAAGAAAGAGCATCACCTCTGCAGAACGAAGAAGAAGAAGATCACCTCTGCAGAACAAAGAAGAAAGGAGATCTGAAGAAAGAAAGAAGAGCATCACCTCTGCAGAACGAAGAAGAAGCAGATCTGAGATGAGGAGAAACAAAGAAAAAAAAAAAGACACCACATTCTTTCTCTCTCTTTGTTTATTTTTGTAAAAGAAACATGTATACCTCTAGAATACAACTTGCTCCCTGAGTTCGACCTCGGGAACTCTTTTATTTTCCGAGTAAAAAATTTATATATTTGAAATGATGGCAATAACTGGCTATATTACATCGACATAACAATAAAACCCGGTTATCTCGCGAACCCATCGTTAGCTATCAATTTGGCGCCGTTGCCGGGGAGCAACGGCTATTCTAGAGGTAAACATTCCTGTTTCTTTTTAATTTCTGATAATCTCCTCTCTTTTGTGCAGAAAACTACAGGAAATCAAGAAGACAAGTAACCGCACAACAACCACTCCGAGGACAGGTAAGTTTTTTTTCTCTCGCTATTAACCCCTAAAACTCAAAAGAAAGAAAAGAACAAGCAATATAGGTCTAACCTGTCTTCCATACTTAGTAACCATAAAAGTTACATGTTTTCAACTCATTATTCCTGCACACTATTAAGGGTATTTAAGGGCTAACACATTCTTGCTTGAGCCCTAATTACCCAACAAAGAATTAACTAGACCAAGTAGAGCCAACCTAGGATCCAACACTAGGGATTTAGAGACACACTCCTTAAGCAAGAATTGAGAAAACCAAATGAAGTGTGCCCAAGCCCTTGTCTGAAAATACCTATTCAAAGGAAACCTAAAACAATTGGCTCTCTAAACACTTGAACCCTAAAAGAAAGGACCCAAAAAGCTCTCAAAGGAACAAGAGGTAAAGTTGACTCCTTGGGTCAACCAACCTTAAAATTAGGTCACTTTCTCACTCAAAATACCTAAGAGTTCAAGTGTAACTTTAAGCACCCTGATCTTAAGCTAAAATTGGTAGACTTAAGAGGTCAAGATCCCCATTCTGGTCTACCTGGACCCGCAGTGACAAGAGAGGTCGGGTGGGGGAAACCCTGTAACCCGTGGGGACGCTCTACCGTGTAGGGGTCTTCACGGGACTCTCCCTCTCTGGCTGCCCAGGTAATTCTCAGGGGGACGATCTTTCTGATCAAGGGGTCCATCTGCCCCGCACCTCTATAGTCACCCAACACATTTTTGGGTGCCTTGATTGGGTCCAGCACCTTCTAAACTTACCTCTTCCAACTGTGCATGTACGGAAGGAGGTCTCTAAGACCACCCTTAAGACCTCCTTTAGAAATTCGCTCTCGTCAAGGCCAAGCCTCGACGCCCGTGTTTGTGCAGAAACACCCTCACATTATTCTCTCTTCTGATTCAGAACCAAGTTCTTCTTCTTCCCCCATCATGGCTCAGCCAGTTGAGGAAGAAAATAATCTGGAACACCAGCTCCAGCGACTCAATGACCTCTTCCAAAACTTCGTGCACCCACCACAGCGTCCTATGATGCGGGACCACTACAATCCTGCTGCGGTGGCCATTGAGCCTCGAGTCAGAATCCCGACTGGAGGACCTGATTCCGAACTAAAGCCCAACATGATTCATGCTATACCTAAATTCCATGGGCTTAATTCTGAAGATCCCTTCCAGCACATCAAACAGCTAAAGCATCTGGCCCACACTTTTGGATCAGATGCGCAAAATCGGGATATTCTTCTCATGAAGATGTTCTCCTTTTCTCTTATGGACAAGGCCGCCCATTGGTATCAAACTCAGACCCGGCCGATCAACACTTGGGAAGAACTTCAATCCGAGTTTTGAAAAAGTTCTTTCCCGTTGGTCGGACCAACGCCTTGCGCCATCAGATTACACACTTCACTCAACAATCAGGAGAACCTCTCCATGAGACATGGGATCGTTTTCAGGATCTCATGAGAAAGTGCCCCCATCACGGAGTTCCTAAATGGGAACAAGTCCAATCTTTTTACCAGGGACTCCGTGAGGACATCCGCCTTTTCGTCAATGCAACTTGCGGAGGAAACATCATGGGTCAACATGAAGACACCGTATGGGAGATTCTCGAAAACATGTGCGAGAACTCCATCAACAATGACTCCATGGGACTATTCGACAGGACGAATACCCGCGCAGCGACGAATCTTAAGGGAGCACATGAGACGCAGGGCCTGTCCGCATCAGTCGACCTGGAATTAATGGCCAGTCGATTGGACAAGGTCTCAATCATTGAAAAGAAGGTGGATGAGCTGACTCAGCACTTGCAGCGAGCCACCTCCGCGCGTAACTCCTTTGCACAACCTCCTTCCACACAGGAGACTGTGCAAAACATCCTCCACCGATCTTCCCCTGGGATGGATCCATATCCATCCCCATCTGATTCTTGGACTGGAAGATCATCCGATCCTTTCTACACCAGCCGGGGGAACTCCATTCCTCCTTTCCCTGATTCTCAGGAGGTTCCTCAGACCTGCGAGGACCTCAACGCCATCCAGAACGACCCATTCTCCAACACTTACAACCCTGGATGGCGAAACCACCCCAATTTTCAGTGGGCGGGAAATTCCCAAACCCAAAGACCACCTTTTCAGTCCCGCCCACAGCCCTCTCGTCACTACCAGCCGCCTCAGCCTCGGCCCAACCCTACTTATCCATCAGGGCCAAATCAAGATCAAATGTCCTTAATCCTTCAGACTCTGGCTGACATTCAAAAAACGAATGCGGCTATTCAGAAACAGCACAAGGACGAGCTTACAGAAGTTAAAACTCAACTGGCCTAGTTGGCAAATTCTCGCCAACCAGGCACACTCCCTTCCCAACCTCTTCCTAACCCAAATAACATGCCAACCCAGAAGCGCGTTATGAATCCAAATTTAGGCCACGCCCAATGGATTTATCAGGCTCCTACTGCTCCATCTCCAGACGAGATGGAAGCCTCAACTTCTTATGCGGGATTTCAGCAGCAGCCACCCCTCCTACCAAACCCAAACCAAAATCAGGCCGGATTAAATTCTGTAACAAAACGTAGTGGTAAGACAACTCAAGACCCGCATTATCCAAACCACTCCCAGCCTGATAACCATGACCCTAGGATAGTTATCCAAGGTACCGCTGTTCCAGATCCACAACTTGGACCTATCCTAGAAGAACCAACCAAGATCCCGTTTCCCGAGGCCCTGACCAAGGGAAAGAAGACCACCAAACCCGTGGCCCCTGAGGAGGACCTGGTCAAGCTCTTTGAGCAGGTCCACATAAACATCCCCTTGATGGATGCAATCCGCCACGTACCAGCTTACGCACGATTTCTAAAGAATATATGTACACCCCAGCGTAAGCCGCGAACCAAGGGAGGGAGCCCAATTGTTCTGTCAGAGCAAGCCAGCTCTGTAATCCTTAGTAGACTCCCACCCAAGGCAAAAGATCCTGGAACTCCCCTGATTTCCTGTAAGATAGGTGGTACCCAATTTGATAGAGCATTGTTAGACTTGGGTGCATCCATAAACCTGATACCCACATCCTTACTTGACCATCTAGAAGAATCTGAGCTGAAACCAACCGAGGTGACATTACAATTAGCAGATCGATCTATAAAGTCACCAAAAGGGATTCTCGAAGATGTTATCGTGAGAGTACGGGATTTCTATTTTCCCGTGGACTTTATAGTCTTAGATATGGATGCACCTGAGAACCCTAGGGATACACCAATCATTCTAGGGAGACCTTTCTTGGCTACTGCTAGAGCCAACATCAGCTGTGAGGAGGGCCAAATAGAGCTTAAGTTTGGAGATCAAACATTGAAAATTGATATATTTAAGGCCCAACAAGGAATTAATTGCGGCGTCATCGAACAAATTTGTGACATCAAGACTTTGGTTGATGAATCACACCTCCAGAATGACTCGATTATGCCTCATCAACCACAGAAGGATCTTGACCCGCAAACAGAGGAGTTGAATCCAGATATGAACAACCCAGTAACTCCCACCCTTGAACCTCACATCTATACTAAACCACCCGCTGCTGCTGAAAACCCCATCCTCGAACTGAAACCCCTTCCCGCTCACTTGAAATACGTATTTTTGGGTTCTAATCAGACCTTTCCTGTGATTATCAATTCCAACCTCAGTCCTGAACAGGAATCCCGTCTGATTATTGTCCTCCAGCAACATCGCAGAGCCATCGGATGGACTCTCGATGATCTGACTGGAATAAGTCCCTCTTATTGTACTCATCATATCTATTCAGAAGAGGGCACACGACCTTCTCGTGAAATGCAGAGACGCTTAAACCCCAATCTGCAGGAGGTCGTGAAAAAGGAGATCATCAAATGGTTAGATGCCGGAATCATCTACCCGATCTCCGATAGTCGTTGGGTGAGCCCAATTCAGGTCGTGCCCAAGAAGGCAGGACTCACCACTATAACGACTGAGACCGGAGAAATCATTCCTACCCGATTAGCCAACTCGTGGAGAGTCTGTATAGATTACCGTCGACTCAATTCCTCCACGAAGAAGGATCATTTCCCACTACCCTTCATTGATCAAATTCTCGAAAAACTAGCGGGAAATAGGTTCTTCTGCTTTCTTGACGGGTACTCCGGTTATAACCAGGTGGCAATCCATCCTGAGGACCAAGAAAAGACCACGTTCACCTGCCCCTTCGGAACATACGCTTTCCGAAGGATGCCTTTCGGTCTTTGCAATGCACCCGCTACTTTTCAGCGATGCATGCTTGCCATATTCTCAGATATGGTAGGTGATTATCTGGAAGTCTTCATGGATGACTTTTCAGTTTTCGGAGCATCATTCGACGATTGCCTCCAACACTTGGTCCAGATACTCAGGCGGTGCATCGATGTGAATTTGGTTCTTTCCTGGGAAAAGAGCCATTTCATGGTGCCTGAGGGAATTGTCCTGGGACACTCAATTTCGGAGAAAGGTATCCAAGTGGACCGAGCTAAGGTTAATCTGATTTCTCACCTTCCTATGCCTAGCTCGATCAGGGACATCCGATCCTTTTTAGGGCATGTCGGTTTTTATCGACGATTTATCCTTGATTTTTCAAAAATCGCACGCCCCCTGACCACTCTTCTCTCCAAGGATGTTCCCTTCGAAATCTCCAAGGAATGCACTCAAGCATTTGAAATCCTGCGTGACCGAGTCACCCAAGCCCCGATCCTACAGTCCCCTGATTGGTCTCAACCCTTTGAGATCATGTGTGATGCATCCGACTTCGCTGTAGGAGCGGTTTTGGGACAGAAAATTGACAAGAAACCTGTGGTCATTTACTACGCCAGCAAAACACTCGATGAGGCTCAGCGTAACTATACGGTTACTGAGAAAGAGCTGCTAGCTGTAGTATTTGCCCTAGAAAAGTTCAGATCATACCTTCTGGGTTCCCGTGTCATCATATACTCGGATCACACAGCTGTGAGGCATCTCCTTGCAAAGAAGGACGCGAAACCTCGATTAATCCGATGGATCTTGCTGTTGCAAGAATTTGACCTTGAGATTTGCGACAAAGCGGGAAAGCAAAACGTGGTAGCTGATCACTTGTCCCGTCTTCCTTCTGAAATAATTGACCCTTCCGGACCCATCACTGAGCATTTTCCCGATGAGCACCTGCTGACTATTGGTACTAGCCTTCCATGGTTTGCTAATATAGTAAATTACTTGGCATCTCATCAGATCCCGTCCGATTGGCCGAAGGCCAAGAAAGACAAATTACGCTCCGATGCCAAGTATTACATTTGGGAAGACCCGTACCTCTTCCGCATAGGTGCCGATCAGATCATCCGGAGATGTGTCCCGGAAGGGGAAGTCAACAATATCCTCTCTTTCTGCCATGACCAGGCATGCGGTGGCCATTTTGCCGGGCATAAAACCGCATCAAAAGTCCTCCAGTGCGGCTTTTACTGGCCCACACTGTTCAAAGACGCATACAGTCACTGCAAGGCATGCAGTCGTTGCCAGACTTTGGGCAACATGAGCCATCGCGACATGATGCCTATGCAACCGATTCTAGTATGTGAAATCTTTGATGTTTGGGGGATTGATTTTATGGGCCCCTTTCCTGTTTCGGATGGTTTCGAATACATTCTGTTGGCTGTGGACTACGTGTCCAAATGGATCGAAGACATACCGACCCGAACCTGTGATCACAAAATCGTTCTCAAATTCATTCATCAACACATTTTCTCAAGGTTCGGGATTCCTCGTGCAATAATCTCTGATGGGGGGACCCATTTCACAAATGCTCAGTTTAGGTCACTGATGACCAAATACGGGGTGTCTCACCGAATCTCTACTCCTTACCACCCCCAAACTAATGGTCTAGCTGAGCTGTCTAATCGGGAGATCAAGAAAATCCTGCAAGTCACTGTTCGACCTGACAGGAAGGACTGGTCGTCCCGACTTCCGGAAGCATTGTGGGCCTATAGGACCGCCCACAAGACCCAATTGGGCATGTCTCCCTTTAGACTGGTGTACGGAAAGGCATGCCACCTTCCCGTAGAACTGGAGCATAAAGCCTATTGGGCAGTACGGAACTGTAATCTAGATCTTTCCAAGGCTGGGACCCACAGAAAACTCCAAATCAGCGAGATCGATGAATTACGCCTAGACGCGTACGAGAACTCGCAAATCTACAAGGAGCGGGTTAAAGCCTTCCACGACAAACACATCTCGAGAAAGATCTTTCATCCTGGTCAAAAGGTCCTACTCTTTGATGCCCGACTCAAACTCTTCCCAGGAAAACTGAGATCTAAGTGGGTCGGACCATATTTGGTCCGACAGGTTTTTGGAAATGGAGCAATCGAAATCAGTCCACTCAGCCACGATTCTGAACCTTTCATCGTGAACGGTCAGAGACTCAAGCCGTTCATTGATGTAACTTCTACTGATTTGGCTGAGGCATCTTATATCCTCCTTTCCCCTTGAGCTTATTGCGCCCAGCCGATGGCGTAAAACTCAGCGCTTAACGGGAGGCAGCCCGTCATTCTCTTTGAAAACCTGAAACTTGTTCTGACACCTTTTAGCACTCGAAGTTCACCCTTGTAGACAGCCGACCCCAACTCAGATGCTTGCATCTGGGATTTGAAATCGTCCGCAAAAATTCAACCCGACCCATCCACTCATCCAAATTTCTGTCTTAAGGAATGAACTAAGACCCCCTAGGTTACAATGAGGACATTGCAAATCTTAGGCATGGGGGGGTATGAAAGTGCAAAACTTGTAAGAAAAGATTTCAAACAAAAAAATTCACATATGCCAAAAACACCATAAAAATTAAAAGAATTTTCGAAAAAGAATAAGAGGAAAAGAGGAGAAGGAAATTTTTTGAAGGAGAAAAGAAACAAAATGAAAAAGGAGCACAAAATTATGAGAAAAAGTGATAGTCATTAGTAAGGAACTAAGGAATTAACCTAAGTTCTAGACCTCATTCAAGAAAAGTGCACAAAGAGATTAGTAAAGAATGCAAACCTTAGGCATTCTTGAATAGACTCTTAGTACCCATTAAGATCTGGACACTCCTCAAGAGGTTGAGGAAAATGAAAAGCTGAAGTATTAGGTCTAAGGCTTAGGGAGTATTCGGCCTCGTTAACTAATTTTTGGTTTACGGGACTCAGTAACCTAAGCACCCTAACCTCACACACAGCCTGGTTCAGTAAGCGTAAAAATCAGAATCACGCAGAAGCGTCACAAAATTCTGAAAAGAACACCTAGAATAGGAGCGGCCGATCAACACAAGTTGATTTGGACGAGTTCCCAGCGCGGAGAGGCGGGAAATCCCCTCGAAGATGCGTAGCAAAATATCATCTCCTCAGTGCTTGTCTCCTAGGATATTTACATATCCTACTGGGGGCATGAAAGCACTCTGCTGGTTCAGATTCCATGGATGGCATTATCTCGAAGTGTCAATTGCCAGGGTCTGGATTCGGCCACGGAACACCATGGATGGGATTATCTCGAAATCTCAATAGCCAGGGTTCCGGGGGTTGCCATGGGCGGTGCTATCTCGAAACATCGATCGCCAGGAACCCTTGAGGATTGATGATGGGAGCAAGGAATCTGATACAGACCGTGTTGAAAAGCCAATCCTAGGCTAGAACTAAAAAGAAAAAGAGAGAGAAAACTCTCCAAACAGAAAAACTTTCTATCTCTCTCTTACAAAACGCACTGCGAACTGAGCCAGGGCTAAAATCATTTCAAGCACGGGTGCTTTAACCACGAAGTCCAATAAACCTTAGGTTAGTTCTTGTGGACCTTAAAAACCTTTGCTAAAAGACTGAGGCTAAGGCTAGACAGATTTGGATCTTGATTGGTACTAGAGTACCTTTTAGGCCTATGGTCAGCATTCTAACCTAATCGATGCTCAAATAAAAAAAAAAAAAAGGGCACTTATCTAAAACTATTAAAAACTTCATGGTCTAGAACAAGGGTTGAAACCTTAAGTTTTTGCTAAGGGACTAGCAAAAGCTAGGCATGGGGGTATGATGAGAACCTCATCATGAGCCATAACTAGCTCATTTTGACCTAATACAAAGGATAAAAGCTCCTACATATCTCAAGGAAAGGCTTAACTCAGAGAATTCTGAGTTTGAGAAGAAAACAAGTCATAAGGGGTAAAAATGCAATTTTACCAGTATAATCTGCATACAGGGTAATTCAGGGCCCAAACATAGGTCAAAGCAGCTTAATAAGAATAAAAGTGGGATGAAATGATTTAGCAAGGGCTACAGCAATTCCAAGAAACTAAATGATAATCTGTAACCCTAAAACAACCCACTTCAATTCACGAGGTTCGAGGCAAAGTAAAAATAGAATAAACCTTCTAAAATTCATATAAAAATAATCTCTAGGGTTTAGAACCTTCAATTTGGCCTTCAGAACCCATTTTGACCTACATTGAGAACCATGCCCAATTAATAACTTAATTTGGGTTTTCGCATAAATTGACCGGTCAAACAAGGTTTAATATAGAAATGAAATTCACCATCAGATTCCTTAGGTCCTAATTAGTCATGTATAAAAACTTGAGCCTAAGAAGAAACCTCCTTGACCGACTTTACACTTTGGTCCTCATATATTTACTCTTTGGCCCTCAACTTTTGAACCCTCGCATTTTGGCCCCTAACTCTCCTTCGTTCTTTGCGATCAGGTCCCCCCTGCAAAACCTGCCAGCACCATGCTCCGGCGACCTTGCGCGGAGCATGGCGCCGCGCAGGGTGAGGGGGGGACCTGGCAAGTAAACCGGGGGTGCCCTGCGTCGTCAGCCGTCGCAGGGACACCCCCTGGTCGTTGTAACCCACCATACCGGCCGTGCGAACGCACGGACGGTATGGGTTCTTGTTTCCGGCCATCCTCCGACGAGGGAGACACGTCGTCTCCCTCCGCCTTCCTCCCTGTTTGATCCCTATAAATACCCCCCGTTGCTCCACCGACCGGGGCAGCTCGGGTCTGACGGAGAAAACCCCCAACTTTCCTCTCTTCTCTCTCCGGCAGACGCTCACCAGCTCCGGCGGTTCCTCCCCCTTCTCCTCTTCGCTCTGCCGCAATACCAGCAGCAGAGACTTCCTCCCCTGCTCCTCCCGCGCCACGCCGCACCCAGCTGGCGCCTCTCCGGCTCTCTGCTCGCCGCCTCCCCCTTCGTCCCTGCAAGTAAGCTAGAACTACTCCCCTTCTTCTCCTCTTTCTTTCCCCGCCTTCAATTTATTCAATTAAGCCCTCGACCGACCCTGACCATCGTCACCCCCTTCGTCTTCGGCCACCCTCCGGCGAGATGCTCCCATCGCTCCACAGCCTCACACACCTCGCCGACCCTCACCGAACCTCCGCCTCATCACACTGAGCACCCCCCACCCCTTCACTGCCACTCCACACCTCCGTAACGCTTCCCCCAACAAACCCATCCTCCGACCCACAGTCCGACCTAGGGCAGCCCTTGCACGCCGCCCCGCGCCTCGCCACCACCCACACGAGCTTCGCCGCACCCTGGCGAAGCTCCCGGCACTTTCTGATTAGGCCGAGAGGCCGTTTTTCTGTGAACAGGCCACCCGACCTCCGCCGCCATTGCCGTGCAGAAGGAGCTGCTTCCGCCTGCAGCTATAGGCGCGCCACGCTCAGCGCCACGCCCAGATTCGACTCCCAGGCCTTGCGAGGCGTTTCGACAAAACACCAGGCTCGCAGCTAAGGCAGAAGGCTTCGCGTGACGCCGCGATCTCCCGCTGCTTTCCCCGCTGCGGGCGCGCAATTGAGGTGGGACATTTAGTCCCACCTCGGAAAAGTCCGAAGAGGCGCAGTGATATAAGACGGAAAAGTGCTGGAGGCTTACTGCCTCAGCACACGGGGTGAGGTCCCCTTCACCCGCCCGGTTACCCGGTCTCGTCCGTGCTCACGCCCCGCGGACCTGACCCGACCCGACCCGACTTAGACTGACCTGCACTCCTCGCCCACCACGCACGTCGGTGGGCCTGGACCTAGGCATGACCCGTACCCGATTACCCGGCAGCTCTGGGAGAGCTTTCCCAAGAGTGGTTTCAGAGAGAGAGAGACGCGGGGGAGAGGGTAGAGTAGGTTTTTTCCTCTGACGTAAGCTCTGAAGTGTGCAGGAACAGGTGAAGAAGAAGGAAGCTGAGGAAGACACTGTAGCAACAGGCAGTTTAAGTCGTCTGATTTGGAAATCAGACGACGGCCTGAAGGGAAAAGAAGAAAGAAGGAGGGGCGACGTCCCTGACTGGAAAAAGAAAAGACGGAAGAAGGAGATCTGCAGAAAGAAAGAGCATCACCTCTGCAGAACGAAGAAGAAGAAGATCACCTCTGCAGAACAAAGAAGAAAGAAGGAGATCTGAAGAAAGAAAGAAGAGCATCACCTCTGCAGAACGAAGAAGAAGCAGATCTGAGACGAGGAGAAACAAAGAAAAAAAAAAAGACACCACATTCTTTCTCTCTCTTTGTTTATTTTTGTAAAAGAAACATGTATACCTCTAGAATACAACTTGCTCCCTGAGTTCGACCTCGGGAACTCTTTTATTTTCCGAGTAAAAAATTTATATATTTGAAATGATGGCAATAACTGGCTATATTACATCGACATAACAATAAAACCCGGTTATCTCGCGAACCCATCGTTAGCTATCAGTAGCTGAATTCAGTTTTCTATAATCAATGCGAACCCTCCAAGTAGAAGCCGTCCTAGTTGGTATTGACTCCCCATGTTCATTTGTAATCATTTGTAATCACGGTTAGCCAAGCTTTCTTAGGGACAATATGTATGAGGCTAACCCAAGGGCTATCAGATATGGGATAGATTATTCCAGCATCAAGCCACACTTTAATATTTCCTTTTTTACTCCTCGCATGTTGGGGTTTAGTCATCTTTGAAGCTCGCGAGAAGGTTTCATTCCCTCTTCAAGATAAATCCGATGAGTACAGTAGGAGGGACTGATTCCCCCAAGGTTAGCTATGGTCCACCCAATTACCTTTTCATTTTCACCTAGGACCTTAATCAGTTGGCATTCTTGTTCTTAAGTGAAATAGGCACTTATAATCACAAGCAGGGTCTGATTAGGTCCTAAAAACACATACTTTAGATTCGTGGGCAACGATTTCAAATCAAGCTAAGGTGGTAGTTGGGATTGAGGTTGGAAGGGGTGCAGTGGGCGAAGGTTTGGGTAGTCTCTCCACTTGATAAATCCAAGGAGGTATAGTGTTGCGTGAGACATTTAAAGAATCATGGACCTCCTAAAGTTGTGGGTGATCATTTAATTTTAAGTGTGGTTGAGTCAGGCAAGCTTCTAAAGGGTCTTCAATTAAGTTCAAGGCCATGCTCTCCTCAATTATTTCTTCTATCTTTTCGTTCCCCTCAATTAACCTAGAATCCTCATTAAACTTCTTAGTTGCCTTAAAATTATTCAATTGCATCTTTTGGTCTCCAAAGGCAATTTCCATGTTTCCTGATTTACAGTTAATGTTGGCCTTTACAATGGACAAGAATAGTCTACCTAAAATGATTAGAGTGTTGCTTAATTTTTCAGGCACTTCCATGTCAAGGGCCATGTTACGACCCGATTCCCGAATCCCAACGAGACACGAGAATTGGACCGACTCGACTAATCCCAAGACCTAATCGTCCAACAAGAAAGTAACCAAAAGAGCAGTAAAATAAATCACATTCACCATGTATATAACTAGCAGTAACAAAATACAGCAGTAAAGAAAAGAACTACTACTGTACACACCACCACAACAGTAGAGAAATAAACAGGTACATAAACATGATGCTTACAATAAAAGAGTACAGTGGTAACAGAAAAATACTTACTACACAAAAGAAACGGTACAGTAGGTACTACACAAGTAGGACTACTGGGCTCTACTAGACCCAGCTCCATCTGCAGCCGCCGGCTCTGGCTGCTCAACACCTGGTCCTGAAAAGGTAACAAAGGTGACACATCAGCGAAACGCTGAGTAGAGTGGCAACCAAAAGCTAAGAAAAACAGTAAGGTGGACAATAGCTGTTATATTTTTAATCTCTTTCTTTATTTTTCCATTTACTCATTATTGAATTATTCCTCAGATTTTTCTCTTGATCTCGAATGTTCCTCGTGGGAACGATCTTGATTGTAGTTTTTTCCGAAAAGTAGAAGTAACACGTGGTGCTCTCCTGGTCGAGAGAGTCCCCCGTGGTGGTCCTACCCTCAGTCAACCACCCCAAGGTCACTGACAGACGTAACGGTGACTACGGCACGCGCGATAAATGCACGGGTAGCTACCCTGCACTGGCACGCGGTCAGTCATTTCCGTTAACGGGTGCGCCCCAAAGCACAGCACGGAACCAGTATAGGGCAGAACCCTCTCCATAATAGGGGTCCAACACCTCCACAGTAACCAAACAGGGGTCTTGCCCCTTCATAGTCTGCGCACCCTCGCCTAACTACCCTGATTTGCCCAGTGGGCCTAACAAGTCGGTGTAGGAGGGCTAGCAGAACCCCGGGGCCCGTGGGGTAGCTAGTGCTCTCCCTACACTAGTAGCTCTCCCTGATACTGTGTACGCTAGGGCCAAAAGTCGGTACAAAGTGGCCAAACCTAACCCCGGGTCCCTGGGGCGGCTAGCTCTGCTCTCACTAAACAGGGGGACAGTCGCTCTCCTTGGTACTCCGTACTCAAGGGCCAGCTCACTTCCCCAATTCTATTCCATTCACCTCTCAGGAGCTCTACTCCTAATTCCCCATAGGGTTCATGCTCATATTTCTTTCACTAAGCCAATTTAGGTTTCATCATTTTAGCTTTATATTCATATAGCCCATGTTCTCAGCAGCTAATAGCCATTCATAATAAGCAACTGTTATCCAATTACAGGCAATTATCATTTTTCTTTCTACTTTTCCAAGACTGCAATTTATATATTCACTACATTCGTTTTAGTGTTTCTGTTCCTAGGATTCATGCCACACCCTAAGATCTATCATGCAATCTAGTTTTCCAGTCCTAGGATTCATGCCATACCCTAGGATCTATCGTTCGATCTAGTTTTCCAATCCTAGGATTCATGTCATACCCTAGGATCTATCGTTCAATCTAGTTTTCCAATCCTAGGGTTCATTCCACACCTTAGAATCTATTAATTATCTCACAGGTGCATAAATGTTGGTAAATAATTAAAGGGAGCCACTCTACCCGTAAAATCGGGAGTACTGGGGGCTTGATCAGCAAGCCCGCACACCTCCGCAACCCCCAGAGCCACAACGGAATGGGATCCTAACACAATTATCAATTACAAGGAGCTACTCAAAACAATATACAAATATTGTAAACAGGTAGAGGAACTAATTCTGAGAAGAATGAAACTTGAAACGCGGAAAACGGACTTCGAACGGACCCTAAACTGGTCAAAAACGACAAGTCTGCCCAAAATCAGACGTCTGGAACATCTTCTAGATGTCTCAAACGACGGTTCAGGTCATACCTTGTTCCTGCGCGGTCCTTCAGACGTCCAGAATCCCGCTGAACCATCTGGACTTAGTTTCCAGACGTCCGACTGTCACTTCGGACGTCTGGAGACCCTCTCCGCCGTCTGGTGCTGTGCCCAAACGTCCGATCTATGTGGGAGGGCGTTGTAACGACCCGATTCCCGAGTCCCTACGAGACACGAGAACCGGACCGACTCGACTAATCCCAAGACCTAGTCGTCCAACGAGGAAGTAACCAAAAGACAGTAAAGTAAACCGCATTCAGCATGAATATAACTAACAGTAAGAAAGTACAGCAGTAAGGAAAGAAACTACTACAGTAGGTACCACCACAACAGTAAAACAGCATTTATCATATAACAAGAACTGCAGGTAAAGAAGGTACAGCGGAAACAAAAACTACTCACTAGAACAGAAACAAAAGAGGTACAAAAGGCTGTGGTAACTCTACTGGACCCTACTCGGCCCAGCGTCCTCTGCAGCCGCCGACCCTGGCTGCTCAACACCTGGTCCTGAAAAAGGTAACGAGTGTAACACGTCAGCAAAACGCTGAGTAGAGTGGCAAACTAACTAAAGGCAACAGTAGAGTGTACAGTAGCTGTTATGTTCTATTACTTCCTTTATTCACATCTTTCAATTTTTCTCACTATTTCATTTATTTCTCAGATCCTTTACTTGATCTCGAATGTCCTCGTGGGAACGATCTTGATTGCAGTCTTTTCCAAAAGTAGAAGTAGCACGTGGTGCTCTCCTGGCCGGGAGAGTCCCCCGTGGTGATCCTACCCTCAGTCAACCACCCCAAGGTCACTGACAGACGTAACGGTGACTACGGCACGCGCGATAAACGCACAGGTAGCTAGCCCGCACTGGCACGCGGTCAGTCGTTTCCGTTAACGGGTGCGCCCAAAGCACAGCACGGAACCAGGGCAGATCCCTCTCAGTAACAGGGGTCCAACCCCTCCACAGTAACCAAACCGGGGCCTTGCCCCTCCACAGTTCGCGCACCCTCGCCTGACTACCCTGGTTTGCCCTAGTGGGCCTAACAAGTCGGTGAAGGAGGCTAGCAGAACCCCGGGGCCCGTGGGGTAGCTAGTACTCTCCTAACACTACTAGCTCTCCTCGGTACTACGTACACAAGGGCCAACAAGTCGGTACAGAGTGGCCAGTCCTAACCCCCGGGTCCCTGGGGTGGCTAGCTCAGCTCTGCACTAAACAGGGGGACAGTCGCTCTCCTTGGTACTCCGTACTCAAGGGCCAGCTCACTTCCCCAATTCTATTCCATTCGCTTTCCAGGAGTTCTACTCCTACTTCCCCGTAGGGTTCCAGAACATCTTATGTCTTACTTTCCAGTTTCACGTTCTTACAAACCATGATCCCAATCATGTTTCTTTATTCATAACAGGCAGCTGTGAACTCAATTTACAGGCAGCTTCATATATTCCTTTCCATTTTTTCCAAGACTGCATTATTATATATTCCACTAGTTTTTCCATCCTAGGATTCATGCCATATCCTAGGGTCTATCATACAATCTAGTTTTCCGGCCCTAGGATTCATGCAACACCTAGGAACTATCATTCCATATATTTCTCATTCCTAGGATTCATGCAATGTCCTAGGTTCTAGTTATGGTTCCATACTTTAACAAATTTTATTAATACTTAAAGCCACTCTACCATGTACAACGAGAGTAATGGGGGCGTGATCGGGAATCCCGCGTGCCTCCGCGACTCTCAAGACTGCAACCGAACGAGGTCCTATCACAAGGATCAAACACAAGGAGTGTCTCAAAACAATGTATAGCTACTGTAGACAGGTAGAGGAATTAATTCTGAAAAGAACGCAACTCGAATCGCGGAAAATGGAGCCCGAACGGGCCCTAAACGGGTCGAAAAAGACGATACTGTGCAAAATCAGACGTCTGGAACTCCTTCCAGACGTCTTAAACGGTGGATCAAAGAATTACTTGTTCAGCGTGGTTTCCCAGATGTCCAGAAGTTTGCGGGGACGTCTGTCCTATACCCCAGACGTCCGATGGTCCATACGGACGTCTGTAGGTCACTCCCTCCGTCTGGTACAACTTCCAGACGTCTGATTCGGAAAGGATGGCGAATCAGCGAACCTGCGCACAGCCAACCCCCCTCCCTCAGTACGGTCAGTCGACAAGAAGGAAGAAGAAAGCGGAAACTCACCTTTCAGACGTCTGTATGATCTTACAGACGTCGACCTTGCCGTCTGGCTATCAACCCAGACGTCTGATTCTGGAAATTTTTCCAGAATCAGAACCCTGCTCGGCCTCCGCTCGCGACGCCGCCCGCGTCGCACCTCGCGCTCCTGCTGCTCAGACCGCAGCAGGTCCCTCTCCGCATCGCTCCGCGCCCCCTGCGCCCTCCGCCAGCCAGCCAAGCCGCTCCGGCGAGCTCGCCCTCACGGCAGAGCTCCGCCCTCGCACGCCGCACCTCCGCGCTCACTGCGGCCGTCGCTGCCGCCCTCGCGTCCGCTCGCTCTCGCGCACAGGAAGGAGAAGAAGGAGGAGACTGTGGAGACGGGAGGGGAGGCGTGGCCCTTTTAAGGTCGCGCGAGGAGGAGAGAGGAGGTGGCAGGCCGCCTGCAGCCGTAGAGAGAAAAAAGAGAAAATATGCGGTCTGCGCGCTCAGGCGCGCAGGCGACTCGCGTGTGTCGAAAATAATGGATTTCCAGACGTCTGGAAACGATCCCAAATGATCCCAGACGTCTTGTCCGACGTCTGAGCCACCTCCCAGACGTCTTAAAAGACGTCTGGGGCACACATTCGTTACAGGCGTGCCCTTGTGCCTTCCCGAACGAGATCTGCACGCATACGCGACCATCCTCAACATGAAATGAGGCAGAACCCTTCAGTGAAACGGCTGCATGGCCCTGCATGCGAAAGAAGAAAGAAAGGAAAATACCGTACCTTTTAGATGTCTAGACCTTCCTCCAGACGTCTCCCGCGTCATCTGGACGTAGGTCCAAATGTCTGATTCTGGGAAATTTTCCCAGAATCAGGACCTCCTCGCCCTCCACCTGCTACGCACGACCGTGCCGCGTCGCACTCGCCTGCTGCCTGAGCTGCAACAGCTCCTCCCCAGCGCTACGCTCTTGCTGCGCACCCGCCGGCCGATCCTGGCTGCTCCGGCGAGCTCGCACCCTCGCGCTCTAACTCTCTCCCTCTCGCAGCAACCCCTCCTCCCCACGCACTCACGGCAGCAGCTGCTGCTGCCCTGGCCCGCTCACACTCACGCTAACAGGTAGAAGAAGAAGGCGGTGGAGTGAGGGTGAGGGAGAGGAGAGGGGGAGTATTTGAAGGTGCCATGGGGAGAGAGAGAGAGAAAGAAGGCTGCGCCTGCAGGGAGGAAAGAAAGAGAAGAAAGGAGGGCAGCGGTTCAGTCTGCGCGTGCATGCGCGCAGACACGAAACCGTACGCCGAAAAAATTGATTTCCAGACATCTGACCAGGCGTCTGGACCAATTCCCAGACGTCTTAAATGACGTTTGATGCCGGGGTCATAACAACATAACAAACTCAAAGAAAGTTTCGTCACCGAAACTTATGCTAACTAGGGTACAGAAAAGAATGATAGATGCATAACAAACTCAAAGAGGACCGAAGCTGGTCCGAAAAGACGTACCCTCAAAAAGCTCCAGGTACCGCTCCCGCATCGCTGCCTCAGGCTCCTAGGTAGCCTCCTCGTACCGCTGGCTCCTCTACAAAACCTTCACCAGAAGTACTTGCTTCCGTCTCAAACTGCGGATGGCTCTGTCGAGAATCTGCACTGGCTGCTCGGGGTAGGTCAGGTCGTCATCCACCTCGACGCTCTCGTGACTTAGGACGTGACTGGGATCGGCGACGTGCTTCCTGAGGTTGGACACGTGGAACACGTCGTGCACACCAGAAAGCTGGGGAGGAAGGGTAAGCCTGTAAGCAACGGGTCCAACCCGCTCCAGGACCTCAAAGGGTCCTACGAACCTCAGCGCAAGCTTCCCTCTCACCCCATACCGCTGCAGGCCCTTCATGGGCGAAACGCGAAGGAAGATGTGGTCCCCAACCTCAAACTGTACCTCTCTACGTTTCCGATCCGCATAGCTCTTTTGTCTACTCCTGACAGTGCGAAGTCGCCTGTGAATCTGCTCGACTACCTCCTGACTCTGCCGGATCAGCCTGAGGCCAACCTCCCACTTGGTTCCCACCTCAACCCAACTCAAGGGTGTCGTACACCTCCGTCCGTACAGAGCCTCGTAGGGTGCCATGCCAATGCTCGAGTGATAACTGTTATTATATGCAAACTCCGCCAGGGGCAAGTGCTCCTCCCAAGAGCCCCTCCAGTCCAGTACACAAGCACGCAAAAGGTCCTCAAGTGTCTGTATCGTGCACTCAGACTGTCCATCTGTCTGGGGGTGGTATGCTGTACTGAACCTCAACCGCGTCCCCAGGGCCTGCTAAAACTCAGCCCAAAACTGGGACGTAAAGTGGTTATCCCGGTCAGATACGATCTCCCACAGAACTCCGTGTAGACGTACCACATCGTGGATATACCTCTCTGCCAACTGTGCTGGTCCCAAGGTGACTCAGATCGGCAAGAAATGTGCCGTCTTCGTCAATTTGTCAACGATTACCCAGACCGCGTCGTGTCCTCGCTGGGTAACAGGCAAGCCCACCACCAAGTCCATGGTGATGCTCTCCCACTTCCACTCTGGCACTGTAAGTGGCTGTAGCGGCCCTGTAGGCCTCTGATGCTCGGCTTTTACCTGCTGGCACACTAAACACTACTACACGAATTCACCCACATCCCGCTTCATTCCTCTCCACTAAAAATCGCGTCTCAAGTCATGGTACATTTTTGTGTTTCCAGGATGTATGGTGAATCTGGAACCATGTGCCTCAGTCAGGAGCTCTCTCAACAACTCCTCGTCTCTGGGAACGCACAACCGTCCCCTCATGCGCAGCACCTGGCCTGTAAAAGAGAAATCCCCAGGGTCTCCTGACAGTACTCTGCCACGCAAGGACTGCAAGTATGAGTCGGCCATCTGCCTTGTGATGATGCGATCTATCAGCTCTGACCTCGTCTGTCGCGTCACAGTCACTGCCCCACAGTGCCCCAGTAACTTTAGGAGTCGCCAACTACCCATCTCCTCCAAGAGGCTCCAACTCTGCACCTGTAAACTGGCCAAGTGTGCGAGCGCCTTCCGGCTCAAGGCGTCAGCCACCACGTTGGCCTTTCCCGAGTGGTAGGAATGCTGTAGTCATAGTCCTTCAGGAGCTCCAACCAATGTCTGTGTCATGTTGAGCTCCTTTTAATCAAACAGGTATCTGAGGCTCTTGTGATCTGTGAAAATCTCAAAGGTCTCACCATACAAGTAGTGCCTCCAGGTCTTCAGTGCGAAGACGACAGCTGCCAGCTCCAGGTCGTGGGTCGGGTAGCTATGCTCATGAGGCTTCAGTTGCCGCAAAGCGTAAGCGACAACGAGACCCCTTTGCATGAGCACACCCCCTAACCCCTGCAAAGAGGCATCCGTGTACACAATGAACCCGCCACTACTGTCTGGGATGGTGAGCTCGAGAGCTGAAGTCAGCCTCTCCTTCAGCTCCTGAAAACACGCCTCACAGGCGTTTATCCAAGTAAAGGGCATGTCCTTCCGGGTCAGCTGTGTCATAGGACGTGCAATCTGTGAAAAGCCCCTGATAAACCACTTTTAGTAGCCTTCCAGTCCCAAGAAACTGTGAATCTCAGTGACCGTACGCAGTCTCTTCCACCTGAGCACTGCCTCGACCTTGGCTGCATCCACAGCCAAGCCATCCCCAGAGATCACATGACCTAAGAAGGTCACCTCCCTCAACCAGAACTCATACTTGCTATATTTGGCGTACAGCCTACGTCGTCTCAGTGTGTCCAAAACCATCCGCAAGTGCTGTCCATGCCGTGTCTGATCACGAGAATAGATGAGCACATCATCAATGAATACCACCACGAACTGGTTCAAGTACGGTCTAAATACCTGGTTCATCAAGTCCATGAAGGCAGCGGGGGCATTGGTCAGCCCAAACGGCATGACCAGAAACTCATAGTTTCTGTACCAGGTGTAGAAAGCTGTCTTGGAGACGTCTGCCTCCTTGATCCTCAGCTGGTGGTATTCAGATCTCAAGTCGATCTTGGAGAATACCATGACACCTCGCAGCTGGTTAAATAAGTCATCAATCCTCGGCAGTGGATACCTGTTCTTGATGGTGACCCTATTCAGCTGTCGGTAGTCCACACAAAGGCGTAGGGTACCATCCTTCTTCTTTACAAATAGTACCGGGGCTCCCCAGGGAGACGCGCTGGGCCTCACAAAGCCCTTCTCCAAAAGATCCTGCAACTGAGACTTGAGCTCTCGCAGCTCAAGTGATGCCATCCTGTACGGTGTTGTGGAGATGAGGCTAGTCCCCGGTACCAGTGAGATCTCACGCTCGAGCGGTAGTTCTGGCAACTCGTCTGGGAACACGTCGGGGTACTTTCTGACCACCGGGATACTCTGGAAATCTGCCACAGGGCTAGGCTCTGCCACCACACAAGCTAGGAAGCCCTCACACCCTTGGCTCAAAAGTCTCGCCGCCCGAAGTGTAGAAATGCACCTGAAGCCTCCATCCACTGGCTGCCTGTGGAACTCGAAAGAAGGCAACTCCAGTATGGAGAAGATGATCTTTCTCTCAAAGCAATCCACCAAGGCGTGGTAAGCGAACAGCCAGTCCATCCCCAGAATTACGCCAAAATCCTCTATCTGTATCATAATCAAGTCAACAAGAAGGCTGTGTCCCCCAACACTGACCTCGCAACCCGTGTATACCTCCTCAGCTATAAACAGATGACCACTCGGACCTCTGATCACGAACGAATCCTCTAACAGCATACAGTCCTGCCCCAAACTAACCGCGAAACTGGCAGCGACAAACGAGTGCGTAGAGTCGGAATTGAAAAGCGTGTAAACGAGTCTGCCGGAAACTAAAACCATACCTGCCACCACTGATCCCGAACCTCTGGCATCACTGTGTGTCAGGGTGTTGATACGCCCCTCAGCCCTAGGTGCGGACGAAGCAGCCACACTCTGCGTCGGACGGGTAGCTGCTGGCCGGTACCCTCCCCCTGACTACTGTCCTCCTCCTCGCACCTGGAAACCGTGACCTCCTGCACGCCCTCCAGTGCTCAGCACGGGAAGCATCTGCTGACCTCCTGCCTTAGACGGGCAGTCCCTCCTGATGTGGCCCGACTGGCCACACTAGTAACAGAGGGGGACTCGACTCCCACCTTCAGTGGGTCCCTGCTGTCGGCTGGGCGAGGGTTCAGTGCTAACAGCTGGCCCCTGTCGAGGGCCCCCAAAGGCCATTGATGGCCCTGCAAAACATGACGGCTCTCCTGCAGGCACCACGTGTCTCCTCTCTCGTCGGCCCTGTGAGAAGTCTGGCTGATAGGGCCTCTTCCGCCTGCCGTCAGTATCTCGCGCAGACGGGTTGGTCTCTTCGTATGTCATAGCTGCCTCCACCACCCTCGAGAACGTAGGCAGCTTCAGGGGTTTGACATACCCTCGAATCACAGGCCGGAGCCCCTCGGTGAACCTCCAAAGGCTCTCCTCAGTGGCCACTACTGTCGCTGCAAAGAGAGACAGCTCCAAAAAACGCGTGCCGTATGCACTCACGGTCATCGTCCCCCGACGGAGAGTATGGAACTCCTGCCTCCTCTGGTCCTGCCATGTCTAGGGAAAGTACTGCTCGCAGAAGAGGGTGACAAACCAGTCCCAAGTCAACTCGTCCCTCTCCTGTCCCCTGACCACCCTCCACCACCTGCGTGCCGCGCTCTCCAACTGGTACGTGGCAAAGGCCACGCAGCACTCCACCGGGGGGTGAAGGGTGTCAAAAATCTTCTCGATCTGCTTGAGCCAGTCCTCCGCCTCGGTCAGGTCCTCATCCCCCTTGAAAGAGGGGGGCTTCAGCTTTCGGAACTGTCCGAAAAGCTCAAAGTGGCGCTGAAGTGGAGATGCTGGTGCACCTCCAGGTAAGGAAGCCTCGTGATCAGAAGTGCCGGAGGAAGGTGGGGACGGTGGAGGCCCATCCCCTCCCCCGCGTCCAGCACCATGTCCGTCGCGTGGTCCCACAGAGGACTCCCCCTCCGCAGCCCCTGGGAGAGGCACTCGTGGCGGCGGGTGGAGCTCCTCTCGCATGATATCCCGTATTAGCTGGGCGAGGTCCTAGGCCTGAATGCCCGGGAGCAGTGGCTGGTCCACTGAGGCTTCGACCTCAACGCACCCACCCCTCCGACCTCGTCCTCGGTGGCGCCCGCGGCCCGCCTCGCTACCTCCTCGTCGAGGCATCTCCTACAAAGAGACGTGAACACAGAATAGGAAAAGACACCAATACGAATCGACGTCAAGCGGAGAAGTCTAATAACAAATGTCAAAAGATACGTTGTGGTGGCTACTCTAGTTACAAGCACGTGAATTAGTTATTTTCTGACCAGTTGGTTCACTTCTCGAGACGACCTTGCTCTGATACCATCTTATTACGACCCAATTCCCGAATCCCTACGAGACATGAGAATCGGACCGACTCGACTGATCCCAAGACCCAGTCGTCCAACGAGAAAGTAACAAAAAGAGCAATAAAATAAACCACATTCACCATGTATATAACTAGCAGTAATAAAATACAGCAGTAAAGAAAAGAACTACTACCATACACACCACCACAACAGTGAGAAATAAACAGGTACATAAACATGATGCTTACAATAAAAGAGTACAGTGGTAACAGAAAAATACTTACTACACAAAAGAAACGGTACAACAGGTACTACACAAGTAAGACTACTGGGCTCTACTAGGCCCAGCTCCCTCTGCAGCCGCCGGCTCTGGCTGCTCAACACCTGGTCCTGAAAAGGTGACAAAGGTGACACGTCAGCGAAACACTAAGTAGAGTGGCAACCAAAAGCTAAGAAAAATAGTAAGGTGGACAGTAGCTGTTATATTTTTAATCTCTTTCTTTATTTTTCTATTTACTCATTATTGAATTATTCCTCAGATCTTTCTCTTGATCTCGAATGTTCCTCGTGGGAACGATCTTAATTGTAGTCTTTTCTGAAAAGTAGAAGTAACACATAGTGCTCTCCTGGTCGGGAGAGCACCATGTGTTACTTCTACTTTTCGGGAAAGACTGCAATCAAGATCGTTGGGAGAGCCCCCGTGGTGGTCTTACCCTCAGTCAACCACCCCAAGGTCACTGACAGGCGTAATGGTGACCACGGCACGCGCGAAAAACGCACGGGTAGCTACCCCACACTGGCACGCGGTCAGTTGTTTCCGTTAACGGGAGCGCCCTAAAGCACAGCACGGAACCAGTATAGGGCAAAGCCTTCTCAGAAACAGGGGTCCAACCCCTCCACAGTAACCAAACAGGGGTCTTACCCCTCCACAGTCCGCGCACCCTCGCCTGACTACCCTGGTTTGCCCAGTGGGCCTAACAAGTCGGTGTAGGAGGGCTAGCAAAACCCTGGGGCCCGTGGGGTAGCTAGTGCTCTCCCTGCACTAGTAGCACTCCTCGGTACTGTGTACGCGAGGGCCAAAAGTCAGTACAAAGTGGCCAGACCTAACCCCGGGTCCCTGGGGCGGTTAGCTCCGCCCTACACTAAACAGGGGGCAGTCTCTCTCCTTAGTACTCCGTACTCAAGGGCCAGCTCACTTCCCCAATTCTATTCCATTCACCTCTCAGGAGCTCTAATCTTAATTCCTCGTAGGGTTCATGCTCATATTTCTTTCACTAAGCCAATTTAGGTTTCATCATTTTAGCTTTATATTCATATAGCCCATGTTCTTAGCAGTTAATAGCCATCCATAACAAGCAACTGTTATCAAATTACAGGCAATTATCATTTTTCTTTCTACTTTTCCAAGGCTGCAATTTATATATTCATGACATTTATTTTGGTGTTTCTGTTCCTAAGATTCATGCCACACCCTAGGATCTATCATTCAATCTAGTTTTCCAGTCCTATGATTCATGCCATACCCTAGGATCTATCGTTCAATCTAGTTTTCCAATCCAAGGATTCATGCCATACCTTAGGATCTATCGTTCAATCTAGTTTTCCAATCCTAGGGTTCATGCCACACCTTAGAATCTATTAATTATCTCACAAGTGCATAAATGTTGGTAAATAATTAAAGGGAGCCACTCTACCAGCAAAATCAAGAGTACTGGGGGCATGATCGGCAAGCCCGCGTGCCTCCGCAACCCCCATAGCTGCAACGGAACGAGGTCCTAACACAAGGGTCAATTATAAGGAGCTACTCAGAATAAGATATAAATACTGTAAACAGGTAGAGGAACTAATTCTAAGAAGAACGAAACTTAAAACGCGGAAAATTAACTTCGAACGGACCCTAAATGGGTCAAAAACGACAAGTCTGCCCAAAATTAGACGTCTGGAACATCTTCCAGACGTCTCAAACGACGGTTCAGGTCATACCTTGTTCCTGCACGGTCCTTCAGATGTCCAGAATCCCGCTGAACCGTCTGGACTTAGTTTCCAAACGTCCGACTGTCACTCCGGACGTCTAGAGACCCTCTCCGCCGTCTGGTGCTGTGCCCAGACATCCGATCTGTGTGGGAGGGCATGCCCTTGTGCCTTCCCGAATGAGACCTGTACGCATACGCGACCGTCCTCAACATGAAATGAGGCAGAACCCTTCAGCAGAACGGCTGCATGGCCGTACAAGCGAAAGAAGGAAAGGAAAATATTGTACCTTTCAGACGTCTGGACCTTCCTCTAGACATCTCCCGCGTCGTCTGGACGTAGGTCCAGACGTCTGATTCTGGGAAATTTTCCCAGAATCAAGACCTCCTCGCCCTCTGCCTGTTGCGCATGGCCGTGCCACGCCGCTCTCACCAACTGCCTGAGTTGCAGTAGCTCCTCCCCAGCGCCATGCTCCTGCTGCGCACCCACCGGCCGGCCCTGGCTGCTCCGGCGAGCTCGCACCTTCGCGTTCTAACTCTCTCCCTCTCGCAGCAACCCCTCCTCCCCGTGCACTCACGGCAGCAGCTGCTGCTGCCCTCGCCCACTTACTCTCACGCTAACAGGAAGAAGAAGAAGAAGGCGGTGGAGTAAGGGTGAGGGAGAGGAGAGGGGGAGTATTTGAAGGTGCCATGGGGAGAGAGAGAGAAAGAAGGTTGCGCCTGCAGGGAGGAAAGAAAGAGAAGAAAGGAGGGCGACGGTTCAGTCTGCCTGCGCATGCGCGCAGACGCTAAACCATACGCCGAAAAAATTAATTTCCAGACATCTGACCAGACATCTTAAATGACGTTTGATGCTGGGGTCATAACAGGCCAGAAAATCAACAAGGAAATAGAAATCCTTAACTCTCACAATTACATCCTCCAACACTTCTCAGGGGGTTGTGGTTGATCAGTTGGATAACTAGGGTTACAGAAGTGGGTTTAAGATTGCTAAGTCCAAATTTCTCACAAAGCATTGTTGGAATTAAATTGATTGAAGCACCTAAGTTAAGAAGGGACCAATCAAGAGTAATTTTACCAATCACACATAAGATCAATGGGGCTCCTAGATCCTTCTTTTTAGGAGGTAGTTTACTAAGTATAATTGAGTTGGTTTGTTCAGAGAAGACTACCTTCTTAAAAGGTTTAGTCTTGGTCTTACCCTTTTGGGTACATAATTCTTTTAAAAACTTAGCATAGGCTCATCAGGATTCTTATGGGATGAATCAAAAAGCCAAATTAGGTCCTTAGTAGTAGTCCCACTCCTCAGGGTGATTGAGTTGGCATGGTTATTAAGTGTGTTCATTGCCTGAGGATGGTTAGGCAAGCTTGGTTGAGCCTAATTTGGAACTTGGTTTTGGTTGAAGCTTGGTGGGGCCTGATTAATCAAATGGGCTTGATTTTGTTAAGGGTCCCTATTTTGGTTAAACCCAAGAGGATTATTAGCTCTATTCTGCACATTCCTTGGGTTTGGGATGGGTTGGGCAAGTAGGGCTCCAGGTTGTCTAGAATCAATCAATTGGTTTAGTTGGCTCTTAATTTCCCTCATTTCCTCTTGATGTCTTTGGTTCATTTCACTAAATATTTTAATTAAGGTGTCCATTTGGTTCTCCTCGGTAGGCACAAGATGAGTCTAATTATAAGCTTGCCTACTAGATTGACCTTGATTAAAGGAGGATGGGTTAGGATAAGGTTTCTTAGTTTAAATTTGGTTTTGGTTCAATCTTTGTCACTACTTCTAATTAGACCAGAAGAAGTTGAGATTATTGCGCCATCTAATGTTATAGGTATTGGAATAAGGATCAATCTTGGGGTATCCCTGGATAGCTCGGCCATCGTCATAGCTAAAGGATAGGGTAGAAAAAAAATCAGGATAAGAGGGATCCAACGTTTCTCTCTGGAACATAGGTTGAGGCTATTCCAGGTAGAGTGGGTTCGCAAACCAAGCCAAGTAAAGATTATTCACAAACTCCCTCCCTGAGGGGGGTTGAGCAGAGGCAGAAGCAAGAGGTGGTGTTCCCTAGTTTAATGCACAAGCATAAAGATTAGATCCTAAGGGGTTTCTACCTTGAGCTATGAGCTCATCAAATTTCTTATCCAACAAATTCACCTTATCCAACCTTTTGGCAATTATGTCTAAAGCAACGAAGCTTGAATTAGCTTGAACCTCATACATTCCACTTTTGGGCTAACTAGACCTACCAAATGTATTCATGGAGGAATCAATTCATAAGGATTGGGTGGATCTGGTGATTGATTGGGTGGGTCCATTTTAGGTGGATTCTGGTTCTCAGCCATCTTAATTGATTTAATTAGATCAAGCTTCTTTTTAGGTTCTCTTTCCAAAGTGCCTTCTAAAGGTATATTAAGTGACCTTCTCCACCGTGCACACACTTTACAAGATAATGTGGAGATGAGAAGGGAACAGGAGAGAACAAGTGTGCCCTAACTAATCAATCAATCAAACAAAACCTAGCCTTAAAATTTTATCCCTAATGGACCTAAAGCCTTAAAGACACAACTCAAATTACAAGCCATTACACCCTTATTCCTTAAATCAATCTGGCCAGGTTGAATATGGGTGGGGGTAGAGAGAGCATTTCCAAGGCTCTTGCCAAGGTGCTAATTGAGTATCCTTTGGCCCACTTAAGTCATTTGACTTTGGACTCGTAGCCTAGACACTAGATTTAATAAGAGAAATTAAGGTAGAGCACTTAACAATCCAAGTTAAGCCTCCAAGACTTAGATTTCCAACCCTAGGGCCAACATCTGCTCACTTTTAGGCTTGGATTTCTTATGCCTTGGAATGCGATGGGTGTAGTTAGGAGGTTGTTGCCTTTAATATCAATTTATCAAGTGTAGTGTGGTGCAACAATCAAGCATGCAAGTCCTTTAATTTTTGGGATTGGAAGAATTTTAGGGTTTTCACCTGCTTTAGTAGAATTTTAAGGTTACACTTGCCTATTTTAGAGTTCCAAGAAAAGTTGTTGTTAGTGATGTAATTTTTCATTTAACAATTAAAGTTCAATGCAAAAGTTAGTGATAGATTTTAGGAAAAATTAATCACAAAAATTATCTCCTCTATAAGCAGTTGAAACCCTAGTGTGATTGCCCTAATAACAAATAAATTCTAATAGAATGCAGATTTTACGGCATGAGATTAGTTTTTCAATTATATATATATATATGTGCACATAAAAATCTAGGATAATTACCTAATAGGACAAACAAAAGCAAATATTTTTATTTTTTTAATGAACAGATCAAAAGAGATATGATTTTGTTTGTTATTTCTTCTAAATGACTAAACCTAGATGTTGAAGAATCTCACCTGTGGGCTATTCTAGATTGGCTTGGGGCTTAGATCTTCGCCTACAAAAAAATGTGAAGACAAAACAAATGCAAATGTGTTAGAAATCAAATGTGCAAATAAAATAAACAAAATACAATTAAATAAAAATGCATGCACTAAAAATCAACTAGAAGCCTTGCCTCCCCCAACAATGACTCCAAAAATTGATCAACTAAACCCACTAAGTAAAATACATGTCGTAGTGCGGAATTCGCAACCATTTTAAATTTATAGAAATTGAACTCATGAAAGATCTGAAATATAGTAGGGAGTCTGAGTTATCTCAAGGAAGCTAGGGTCAAATCAACTTCTAAATGAGCCTAACTACTATTTTTGTAATTTTTAGGGTTTTTATGTTTTTTTAGTATTTTTAATAAGAATAAAGATAAGGATAAGTCAAAATAGAGATCAAATCTTAATAATTAAGGCCTAAGTGAAAATCACAAATAACTAATTACCAAATGTATAAAAATTATAATAAAATTAATGAACCTATTTTTTGACTTAACTAAGACACCTATCAAATTTTATGCAAAAATAATAAGTATATTACACACAGGAAAATCTGAAAGAAATTACATGGAATTATTTGTGACAATATTTGAACCCAAACATAAAATGTGACATAATTTATGTATATAGAGAATTTTTGTACAAAAATTGGGTGCAAACTAAAACTAGAAAGCAAGAACAATTTTTTTTTTTTACGATTTTTCTGACACACAAAAATCGAGACGAAAAGGTCCGGAAATAATTAAGAGTAAGAAAGCAAATATATAATCTAATCAAGCACAACTAACTAAGAAGAAATTATATAGGAGAATAGAACCATAAATACTAATTTTTATTGAAATAAACTTTCTAGTTCTTAAACTACAACTAATGATCAGGAAAAGGAACTACAAAAGCAATAAAATAGAAAAGTAAAAGGAGAAGAAGAAGCGTCTCAGGCGGAGGGCGGAGAGTGCATGGCAGAGAGTTCCATCGATGGCCTTCGGGATGTAGTCCACGTGATGATGAAGTAGTGGAAGAAGTCAAAGATGTGGAGGTGTTGGAGGAGACGGAGACGAAGAAATCTTGAAAGAAGAGATGGTGGAGAGATGATGAAGGGATCCTAGGGTTTCCTAAAGGTGGCTTGGAAATTAGAGTTTATAGAGATGGGAGGTGCCAGCTATGGAGGTGGAGAGATGGTGGCCGTGGGCTTCATGATGGAGGAAAGATCAAGAAGATGAATTGGTGGGCTTGCATTGGTGGGGTATATATATAAGGCAAAGTCTAATATGATTGGTGGAAACAAAGAGCCATGGATCATGGGAATTGGAAGGTTATGATGGAGTTGGGAAGGGTGGACGACCAAGATTAAGTAGGCTAGGTGGCGTGGGAATTAGATAGGCTAGGGTTGGTTAGGGTCAAGATGATGGAGGGATGAGATTAAATAGATTTAGGATGGATGCTTGGGATGCGTCCTAAGGTGGCAACACTTTTGGTGGCTAGGGTTTAGGTTTGTGTTGGGATTTTGGATGGTTAGGATAAAGATGGTTGAGATTTAATTTGGTGGTGGCATGGAGGGAGGATAAGGGAAATCAAAATTTGCACCACCTAAAGGGATAAACAATGGTTGTTGGGTGTCTTAGGTGGCATGAGGTGATGTGGCAAAGGTGTTTTGGCACAAGATAATTGGATGGAGAGGGAGGCCTTGGATTGATGAGATGGACCTAGGTGATGTGGACAGCCAAGGTGGTTTAGGTTTGGCATGTGGAGTGGGTTAGAATTAAGATATGTGTTAGTGGGTTGAGTGAACCCAATTAAGGATACATATCTAAGTGAGCTCAATTGAATCAATGCTGATGTGGGGCTCCATCTGAGACCTAGAATAGGTTCTTGCAAGGATAATCAAATGTACATTAATGCACAATATAAAGCTAAGTTACAAGATACACTAATTAATCCTAAAATGTATTATTTACATTATGATACATTAATATCTAAAATGCACTAATCTAATGCAATTATGCCTAAAATGCCCTCTAACCAACATAAGTTAAGCATGAATTATCTAATTAAATATGAATTCATCATAGGTCATCCAAGAGATATGTCAAACGTCTAATGAATGAATATGAATTACTCTATTCACCGATTGCTTCAAGCCTAGTAGTTAGACATCTAATATGTGTGTCAGACGACCTGTTTGGTGAAATAGGTCATCTAATCACAATGTTAATGTCTGATTTCTTAATAAAATTTGTTTTTGTTCTCTAAACATGTGAGCTTGATGTCTAAACATTAGATAATGGTTATTAGACATCTCATGGCCAATGTTGTTTATGTGAGAAACCCTGATTCTAAGTACATTTTCATCTAAAATCGAATACACTTCGATTGACCTTCAAGGAAAAATCTAATATAAGTATTATAAAATATCAACTTATTTTTCCTAAATTTTTGTGGATATGTTTGTCTCCGTATTTGATTATGATGCATGTTCTTATGGATGTGATCCTAGTAGAGATAGGCACATAGTTTTACAAAAATAAATAAATTGGAAATGATTTTAAAAAATAATTTTAGAATTAATAATATGATATTTTCTTGATTAAAGTTTTTCAAAATAATAGAAAGCCTGTGTACCTTCCATGTACAGAATCTCAAATTAGGATTACAATTAGTAAATAACCGACCTCGCTCACCAATTAATTAGTAATCATGGAGGAATTTACAACCGCATCCCTCAACATGTCATGTTATGATTTTTTTTTTGTATGTCGCATTTTCTATAATTTTGGTGGTTTGATTGTGGAATGCAATGATGTGATCATAGATTCATAGACATAGAGTGTAAAGTAATTTTGAGCGAGTTAAGTTATTTTTAATGTAATCTCTATAATTTGGGAACCCTTTTACATATGATGCTTGTTTTTCGAAATGTTTTGTGTATGTGGTTTACTGTATGGGATGCAATCTCAAACACAATACATAGGAGAAGATTAGAATACACTTTAAATATATATTAAGTTGATAATTAATTAATTTAATATGATTAAATTCAATTTCTTCTCAAATCAAGACCTAGTCAAAATCCCAGTAGAGCTAGTTCCCTCATTTTCAAAATGCGACAATGGATTAGTTATGACGATGATAATTCGTGGTCCTCACCAAGGCAAAGGAACCATAACCACAATGTTATGTCAGTGAGTTCACTCCCCCTTAAAGGACATTAGAACAGTACACATGTGGAGCAGATCCAACCATTCCTACACCTAGTTATGCACCCATATATAACTCCAAACATCAAGAACCACCTTTCTAAAGTTGAATCCATGGACATGAAACCCTTGATTTTAGGTTGATGGGTGGTTTCCATCACCTATCAGGAGCATCCATGATCCAACTTTAGCATCCCCACCAAGATGCTACTCTAAACCTCTAAATCAAAAGGATATATACCCTACCTATTAATCAAGGACACCAAATGTTGCTGTTGTGGTCTTCCTCCCTCCAATCGTGGTGCTCTAGGAGCTTTAATGGAGTTCCCTATTGTCCACCAAGGAACCAACATCAAAATAGGTGATCCACACCAATCTCGTACCAATAAAGATGGGGAAAACTTGATCAAAAGTTTTCCTGGCCCAAAGGTGGGACATGCAACCCAAACCACATCCACAACCTCAAGGAACCCTCAACCCATTAAGAGAAGAGTTGACCCTTACCTCAAATCTGAGCTTGATAGGAAGTGTAGGAGCTCTCTACTACCTCCAAGATCTTGCAAGGATGCTCCCAACACCACCCTCAAGCTTCTCCTCCTCCTAACGATGATGGTCCTTCCTCTCTCCAAGGAGCAAGTGCAGAGAAATGTGATAGAGAGGAGAATGACAGAAGTAGGAGGAGATATTTGTTGGGGTCTCAGGCTTATCTAGAGTGCATTTAAAGAAAAGGATTGGAAAAATTTTGCATGTGGTCCCCTTACTCCCGCCTTTTTACTTCCACTTAACCACAAATGTAATTCTATTACTTCTAAGTCCTTCACAAGGGTTGAATTTCACTTCCTAATCAAGCTTCTATCTTGATGACCATTTACCCCCTTTACTAACATTCTTAGGCTTTTGATCCCCTCACCTAAGAGATTAAAAGCCTTGGTCACACTTAAGAGAGTAAAATTTCATTTTTAACTCTTAATTAACAGATAATTAGTAGCGGGGTCTCACAGTCGCCCTTGTATTTCGCAAAGGAGTTTATGAATGCAAAGATTTGGTGCTCTTGACACAACAGGTCTCATCAACCTACTAAGAAAAAGGGTCCTCTCTACACTAGAACTTATTGTATGAGGCACAACTCATGTGGTGTTATTCAACGCCATCCACTAAGGCCATAGAACAAAAGAAACTAGTTCTTCACATGTGATTTTAGTAATAGGGCATTTATTATTTCATTAATTGGTTTTGGCTTCGAATCTATTCGTGATTTAATTTTTTTAAAACACACGATTTTAATGCTTCCACGATGCCATAGGGCGAAGCATTCACATCAAACACTTAGCTACCTTGCTGACTAAGCAACGTATTAGAAGAGTCGCCAGGAGTCCCACTCACTCCTTGAATTAGACCCAAGCCTTGAAGTATAGCGTACCAAGTTGTAGCCATAGCTATCATGCCGAAGACTAGTCACTAGATTATTTCAATTCTTTTACCACACCACTATGAACATCAATCATATTCCTGTTCATCCTGTCAACTTTAGAAACATAAATCTTTTAAATATCTTCTCATATTTTCCAATGTCCATATACACCTCAATCAATTAGTTAATGATCATAATTAGCCAATTCATAGTAGCATTCATATACCTCTCTTTTATTCACAAGCAAGTTTGAATGAAGTTCTAGCATTTCAATAGTTACACTTTGAGGGTAGTAATTAGATTTACAAACATCACTTAGCATTGCATATAAGTGTGATTTCATGTATATTAATCCATCAAGTTAGGTATTACATATAATCAAGTTATCCAATTCTATTCATTCCAAGCTATTACAGGCATTGGAAACATTATTACAGTACCAGATAATGACTAGCAACACATCAAGGCAAGATTACCATCCTGAGAAGAGAATAAAGTAACACACGCATAGCAAGGCAATTACTTGAACATAATTTATTCAATATTAATATCAAGTGCCACATGAAAAGAAGGACAAGACTACTTTACCTAAGGTCACCAAGAGGTTACAACGACTTCGAGTAATTATCAAGTCAAAGGCTCTCGATACTGCCCGCACCTTATCGAGTCTCGTGCATGCCCTAAGATCATGCCCTTAAGTCAAGAGTACATTCAATAAGGTCGTAAACTTATCATGAGATTATTTCAGGGTTTATTTGATAAAGTAATGATCAAAAGTGATTTTGAAAGATACTAGAGTGTAATTTACGCAAATATGAATCCCATGGTACCTTATTTGTTGGGTTTTGAGCTCGAGAAGGCCTCAAATTGGTCAAAAGAAGCAAAGGGGTCTTGAATCAATCTTGACCAACCTTGAACCAACCAATCAAAGCAAGTTGGCCATCCCCCACATGTTGCACCTGGGTTGGCTCCCTCTGTGCGTACTGAATCACTAGCATGTATCGTCCCTACTGTCCAATTGTCTCGTACGCACATGATTATGTGTTGCTCTCTTCCCCTTTGCGCATGCGAACCCGCGCCTACGCGTTACTCTCCTTCACCTTGTGTTCGCTTCCCGCTAGATGCACCCTATTGTGCCATATGGAATGCTTTGAGAAGAGTGAGCTCTCTCGATCTCTCCTCTCTTCAATCCCTTTCTCCCTCTATTCAGTTTCTCTTGTAATTTCTTGGCTTTTTGCTCCAAAAAAAAAATGATGTGACAATAATGCAAGATTCGAAGGGTGCCTTTTATAGTCCTAGGGTTGGGTTAGGTCTTATAAAATACTCGAGTTGGACCACAATGCCCCTTGATTTCGGTTCCTATGCATTTTGTCTCCGTTTAACTTGTTTCTCACATAACTTGAGCTACACAACTCAAATTTTTGCAAAATAGGATCCGCTAGAAATCTTGTAATGAGAGGAATCCAAAAGTACCAAATATGACATATTCCGAGCAAGTTTTACCTAAGGGTTGACCAAGTTTGTCCAAAACACGCATTTTCTCATTTTTTAGTTATATATGTTGATTTGATTCACACCTTACAAATGTCAACAAGTTCATCTTGCCACACTTAATCTCCAAATGGGCTCCAAATTTGAAGTTCAGGTCATTACAACTGTGCCCCCAACGAAATGCATAAAAAATAATAAAACCACCTATATTCATTTACACAAGAAGAAATACAACTGGATGTATTACAAAGGAAACCACCCACACCCCTTTATAAGGAAGGGAATATAAGGTACAATTCCAATCACCATAAGGAAAAGACAAAAAATTAGAACTTTAATTTGAGATTAAAAAAATGGCTTCATGATTTTCCTTGTAATAGTCTTCACAAGCCAAGAACAAGAATCCATGATAAAAAATTCCCCAAAAAGAAAATTCTACTTCACAAGATCACCATGACATAATGAAAAATAAGAGATCCATGGTTGAACAATAAAGCACCGCTCACCACTACACAAAGTTACCATGTCACTAGTTAATAATAAAGAATGATCATGCAGATACCACCAAAGACCCAACTAAGTTTTGTCTATGAAAATAAATCATTGTGCCAAACAATAAAGTTGCCAAAGATCTGCCTAGATTTAGTCCATGAACATAAATCACCAAGCAACAGGAGAATTATCAATTAGTTGTGTTACTAGATTTTCTACCATAGGGTGAATGTACAGTTGTGTGAACAATTATCCGTTGTGGAGATAAATGCTAAGATAATTATCACCATCAAATAACTGAGGTAATTGTCACCATGGATAATTATATATCACCAATCAAGGATTCTTGGTTGTTGCATTAATTGATAATCATTATCATCAAAATTAAACCTGAAATCATTGTTGCCACTACCACTTAGATCTGTAAACACGTGGATTCTACAAATGATGCTCAAAGGGATGCTACAAATTGCTTGGATATGACAGATGTTAGCCACTCGATTACAACAAATGTGTGGAGGAATGCGTGGACGGTGGGAGGTGTCTGGATGCCTATCAAGTCGTGAGTACTGCAAATGTAGGGCTCTACCCACCAATGAAGAACAAGCTTTACTAGTCAGCCATCGCTAGACCGCAGTCACTTTACCTTGATCCAGAATGTGTCATGTAGTGCTTCATAAACCCTAACGAGTCTCTTTGCCCATTAACCAACGAATATCGAAGGGGAACACCAAACTCTTGTGATTGAGGGCTCTAATATCATGTAGAGATGGAAAACACATGAGAAAGTAAACAACAAACACAAGCAATTGCACAATCATACAAGTTGGAGCCCTCTATAATGGAAGGAAAAGAAACACAGGATTGATTCCCTAAAAGTCCATTCTGCATTGGAGGCTAGAGTTTCTTTATTAAGGCAAAAAGAAATGGGAGCATTTACATTTATATGGAACAGGTTATGTGGACCAAACCCAAAGGTACATTTCTTCGAATGCAATAACCACTCAACATATGTACATACTTTAATGCACATTAGGGAGGCTTAACTGAAGATCAAAGCCTTCTAAAGGATATCCTATTTTCTAAGGTAGCAACCTTATCTCTTGGAATACATATACAATCCTCCACCAAGTTAGGATATAAGATTGTTGTTGCAACAAAACTAATTGAGCTCTAATCTCTTTGATCTAAACTCTTAGAACAAGTTCCCTCATCAATTTTGTGGTGTAGCAACACTAACACCAATTGCTTAATAGTTAACCCAATCTTTAATGTTTAAGCAAAACACATTGAATTATTTTTTACTTTGTATAGCATCAAGATATGAAAAGAAATGTTATCAAGAAAAATTACTTGTAAAGAACATTTTTAGAGTTCTTTTTCCAAAGCTAAGTAGATTTTTGTTTATCTTCTTTGATTGCAAGGACATGCCAACTAAGTCCAACTAGGGATCAAACAAATAACTAAAGTCAAGTCCTAAAAGGACTCAATACTCAACAACTTTTTAAATACTCACCTTATCTCCTTCTTATCATCTTCTAGTTCAAAAACAAATGTAAAACAAATACACTTTTAAATGTATAACAAGAGATATATGCATTCCAACTGAGTCCATTTTTATGTGGCTTTTCATTGTAGACGAGAGGTATGCGTGGAATTGAAAGAAGGATTAAACAAGTAATTATGGTGGATGCAAGTAATTGGAAAAATGACTAAGGTCTTAACTCACCTATCAAAGAGAAGTAGGAGATCATGTTGAATAGATAATTATCATACATTACCTAGCAATCTAATCTACTTCCACTTGGCAATCAAATCAACAACTATAACTCCATTCCGCGATGTAACTCCACTTCATTTTGTTAGTCTAGCTTCATCCTCTCTATATATTACAATATTGCACCACTTTTGAAACTCTAGAGGGTTTTGTACATATAATTTGCACCTTTGATTCATGGATATGTCAATAGATTTGTTATTTATTTAAGCATTAATTTTAGTTAATTAGTTGACAAACAACAATTTTAATTACATGGATGATATGTATGGGGGTTTATATATTGGGAAAATGTAGGAAAGAAAAAGAAAGGAAAATATTTTTCATTTAATTAAGAATTTCTCATCATTTTCTAGGTATTTATGCACTTTCCCTCACTTTTTTAGGATAATGTCATTTTTCTCATCATATAGAATCATTTTCCCTGTAACAAGGGATGGAATTATGAGGAAAAGGGGAAACTTGATTTCCTTATATTTTTGTTAGATGCACAAGTACATGAATAGTGACTAGATATTCAAGTTGTAGTAACTCTAATTAGTAATGCCTAAGACATAGTAACATATCTTAACTACAAAAGGTTCGATTGCAAAATTCATTACCAATTCAAATGCATAACAAAATCATTGTATATGTGCCATTGAATAGCTCAAACCTATAACCAAATGATTCGGAATTACATATAATTATTGAAAGGTATATATTGAAGATAAGCCCAAGACCATACTTTCAATCTTTAATGGGGTAAAGGCATAATTTGGTTACACTAGAACATATTATCATAGCAACTGCACATATTTAACATATGCACATGTTAAAATGAAGCCACTTTCCTTTTGAAGATATTAGTGGATAGCCTTACACCACCAAAGTCACTGTCTTATCTATAAATGAGACATTGAGTTTATGTAATAGTTCAAGTTACAGAGTCATAACCATATGTGTCTTTAACCTTTACCTAGAGCTAAAATGTATTCACATGATGAAAATAAATTGTCAAATTATTACAATAATAATATATCTAGTAAACGGGTATGTTTCAAAAGAAAAGTTAACAACCATTACAATCGCGATGCATCATGTAATAGATATATTTTAAAAGTTAAGCTAATTAATTTTTCATTAAAAAAATACATACAAATAGCGATAATTCCATAGATCATCATGTAACGTAAGTAGTTTATCATTAAAAAATATACATATAACTAAAGATGATCTTACATACTATATAATGTAAATAATTTTTCATTGAAAAATATATATACAATTAGAAATGATCTTACATATCATGTAAAAATTAGATTTTACAAAGTGAAGATATGTAATTTTTTATTAAAATATAAATATAATTAAAAATAATTCACATAACCAACAACACTATTCAGATCGACTCTTAAATAATCATATATTTCGTATAAAAAGTGTGTTTTCGTAAATAGGAGCAACTAATTTCTCACCGGAAAACAAATAAATGTAGCAACGCACTGGCAAGGTCGGTCCCCGAGCCGTTGGGAGAGAGAGGCAGAGAGAAGGCGAGGGAGAGAAAGCGGGGAGAGGGGGGAGAGAGAGAGAGGGAGAGAGAGAGGAGAGCGACGGAGCGTCGTGAAGAGCGACATCGAAGAAAGAGCGCGCGAGAGAGGAGAGAGAGAGAGATCGACGACGGACGTATAGATAAGAGAGGGAGACGGAGTCGGAGATGGAGAGTGCAACGTGCGATCGCGTGTGAAAGTGAGATCCCGTTGGTTGGCTTCTTCATCACCACCGCGTTAGATCCGCCCTTCCCTCCCTCCATATTTCCCCCCCTCTCTCTCCCATTCTTCCCTTGCGCTCTCCCTTTCTCTATCAATCTATCAAATGATCTCTTGAGGTGTTTGTTGAGGATCACTGACCATTTCTTGATGGGGAGGGTGAAGCTAAAGATCAAGAGATTGGAGAATACGAGCGGGAGGCAGGTGACATACTCCAAGAGGAGGGCGGGTATCCTCAAGAAGGCCAAGGAGATCTCCATCCTATGCGACATCGACATCGCCCTCCTCATGTTCTCACCCACGGGGAAGCCTACCCTCTGCCTTGGCGAGCGCAGGTACGCCCTACGCACCTACCTACCTACCTACTTACTTATATTATTCTTTTGCACTACCAATCTCTTTCAATATAGCTCTCAGCAATCGTAGCTTTGACCCATTTGAATAACGGACGCAGCTTGAAACTCGTCGCCAAGTTCTGGGTATATTTAAAAATTGCTTCTTCTTCTTCTTCTTCTTCTTCTTCTTCTTCTTCTTCAAAAAGAAGGAGAACCACCGATTCAATTGTGTCTTGTCTGATTGATATTTGCGAGAGCATCCAACTCCGAACTGATTGGCCGGAGTGGAGAGGCCCGACGCGTTGATGACAACCACTTCTCTCGATTTCTACATCCTCAGAGGTCTGCACTGTGCACTACTTTGCCAACGTGCTCTCGCATTTATGGTTCATTTGGGTCCTACGCATGGGCGAGTTGACGGATGGCATTGAGTTAAATCTTTGCTTGTAAACCAATATGGCTATGGTCTCAAACGAGCACAAAAAAACAAAATTCTGGAAAGGTTTGTTATGGTGGGTTGTCACCACCTCTGGAAACATTCGCCCCTTTTTATAGACATAAAAGTTGTACAATTTACAAAGAAATATTCCTATGGATTTCATCCATCACACTGCAGACCATAATTACGGTAACACCTCCCCTCAAGTTAAAGCTTCTTGAGAAGCTTTAACTTGGTTCGAAATTTATGAAATGTCTGCCATGAAGTTGCTTTTGTAAAGCCATCAGCCTGCTGGTCTTGCGAGTCACTTTCTCACGCACAAAGTTGAAATCAACCTCACTATGCTTACTTTGGGCATGGAAAATTGGATTGGCGGTCATATAAGTTGTGCCAATATTATCGCACCATAGAACAGGCAGAGATTTAAGATAAAGATGAAGGTCACATAACAGGGATTGCAACCATGTTATCTCTGCAGTGGTATTTGCCAATGTGCGATATTCAGCCTTGGTGCTTGATCGCACAACTACAGCTTGTTTCTTGTTGCTCCAGGAGATTGGGTTTATTCCCAAGTAAATGATACACCCCAAAGTGGAGCGACGATCATCAGGGCATGTAGCCCAATCATCATCAGGAAAAGCTTGCAGCATCAAGGGAGACTTTGAGTCATAGAATATTGCAAAATCATCTGTGCCCTTAAGATAGCGAAGGATGCATTTTGCTGCCTCAAGATGTTTTTCGGTTGGCTGATGCATAAACTGCAAGAGCTTATTTGTGGCAAACTGTATGTCAGGTCTTGTAAATGACAAATATTGAAGACTACCAACAAGCTTATGATAAGGTGCTGGGTCTGAAAGCAGAGCAGAATCATGTTTATACGATGTTGCTGTAGACATTGGAGTCTTGACTGGTTTGGCTCCTTCAAATTGATATATCAGTAATAAATCTAGAATATAACGTTGTTGGGACAAGAACATGCGTGATGGTGTATATTGTAATTCCAATCCTAAAAAGAATTTTGGGCACCCCATGAGTCGGACATTCAGACTGAATGCTGGAAATTACATCTTCAGTGGTTGTAGTAGAATTGCTAAGGATGAGAATATCATCTACATATACCAAGAAATAAATTCTTGTGGAGTTACTAGAGAATATGAACAATGAAGAATCTGTCTTGGAGCCACAGAAGCCATAGTTAGTTAAGAAAGAAATTAGTCTCGTAAACCATGCATGAGGCACCTGCAAGGCCATACAAGGACTTTCTTCAAGCACAGACAATCTGGGTAATCTTGGTGAATAAATCCTTGCGGTTGAGCCATTAAAACTTCCTTATCAAGAGGGTCATGTAGAAAGGCATTCTGAATATCTAGTTGACACATTACCCATTTATTTGCTGCAACAAATGCAAGAAGTAGCCTCACGGTTGTAATTTTGACCAAGAGGCTAAATGTTTCAAAATAATCTACCCCTTCTAATTGTTGGTAGCCTTTAGCAATAAGGCTAGCTTTAAAGTGGTCAATGGAACCATCCTGCTTTCTTTTAACTTGGTATACCCACTTATTTCCAAGAATATTCATGTTAGGCTTCTTGGGTACAAGATCCCAAGTATGATTAGCAAGTAATGCATTTATTTCATCTTGCAATGCAAGTATCCATTCAGAACTCTTCTTGGCTTCGGTATATGTAGAAGGTTCGAATGTTATCAAGGAACAACAATAGCAGCTGGAATAGCATTATCAGTGGTAGCAGCAACGTCAGTGGGCCGAGTTGGAATATCTAGGGCAGCTGTAGATGATGTTGAACTAGAGTTTGTTGTCCCACCAGAAATACTATCCTCATGTGGTAAGGATGGCTTTGCTAAAACTTCAGCATTATTAGTAGAATCAGTGCCACAACTGGAAGAAGGAATGGATGAGGAATGACCACCAGGAACTTAAAAGGGGGGAGAAAATTGTATAATTGAATGTGGAATTGGAAGTAGGACAGGAGTTGAAGCTGAAGCTTTAAATGAAATAGAATCATTGTTGATTTGTCTGAATGGAAATAAGTCCTTATTGAATAGGACATGTTGAGCTAGGATGGTCTTGTCAGTAAGAAAATTGTAGCACTTATAGGCTTTGTGATGAGAGCTATAGCCAATAAACACATGCAAGGTTGATCGTGGCTCAAGTTTATGCTTGCTGTATGGTTTTAAAAGGGGATAGCACGCACAACAAAATGTGCGTAAAAAACTATAATTAAGAGATTCTGTTAGATGATGGTGTTATTTCTTATGTTTCTTTTATTTCCTATGGATCATGTCGTTATTTTTCCCACACCTCTCCTCTTTATAAAGAGGTGTAGGGCTTCCATAATGAAATCAACTAATTCCATTCTCCTACTTGGTATCAGAGCATCGGTCCTAGACCGTGGCTCTAGATATCCCATCCCCAAGGCCTCCGAAATTCTACCACCAAATCCCTCTCCCTCTCTCAACCTAACCTAGCGTCGGTACCTCTCCATCAGCGATGCGTGGCGACGTACGGTGTCGGTAGCAGCAACAGGTGGGCAGGAGTGGCGTGCGGCAATGCTAAGCGATGCAGTGGCGGCTCTGCACGTCACGAGTGGCGCGGCGGCAGCAGCGCTATGCGACAGAAGCAACTCGGTGGCGACGTTGCGTGGTAAGCGACGGCGACGCGTTGGCAGGAGCGGCGACGCTGCGCATGTGAGGGGTTTGAAGCCCCTTTTTTGGGCTACGTCCCTTCCGATCACATGGAGAGAGAGACTTACGTCCTCTTAGGGCTGTCTCGGGTGTTCTCCCCGCACCTAGGTTAGGTCAATGCTTGCCGAAGGGAGCTTCTTGTCGAAGATGTAGTTGTGAACACATCCTGTTTCAGATCCATTGATGTTCTCTTGGTGATAGTAGTACAACGCCAAACAGTGGTATGATTTTTCCTAAATTTATGGTCTGATTATTGGGGTGTGTATTCCCCTTTTTCCTTGGATGTGGTCTGCTTGATACCAATGGCAGAGTGTGTGTGAGTCTGGTGCACCAGGAGCATTCCAGGAGCCACCATGGAGTAGGGTAGCTGATCAACTCTGGTGCGTCATAGCATCTGTGCGGTGATCAGACTTACTTCCATTTGCTATAGTCTGTTCCCCCAGGGAGGACTGTATAAGTGGCTGATGGCAGATACACCCTAGTTAAGGGTAAGGGGGAGGTGTCTATGACCCCCAGTTTGCAGTTATCTGGCATGTTACACGTACCAGAATTCCCTTTGAGTCTGTTGTCTGTGAGCAAAATCACAATGGATCTCAACTGCAGAGTGATCTTCGATGACGTCAGATGCGTTGTTCAGGACAAGCTCACCGGGAGGATTGTTGTCAGAGATACAGAAAAGAATGGCGTTTATTGCCTGGGATAAGAGCCATTTGCAGGAGCTACTCGATATGGTAGCGGGAGTGTTCTACAATGGCATGTTCGTCTTAGCCACTTGTCTTTAGATCACCTCAGGGGGGTGATACCACATATTTCCTTAGTTGCTACCATACAGTGTGATACTTACCAATTGGGTAAGCACTGTCGATCCTCCTTTCCAGCTAGCACCTCTATTGGATTTTCGACATTATTTCAGCTACTTCATATGGACGTATGGGAACCAAGCAAAGTCCCAGACCGAATGAGACACCGATGCTACTTGGGTGTTGTAGATGATTTCTCTAGAGCAACTTAGGTGTTCATGTCGAAGAACAAGGCAGAGATTGGAGGATGCATAGAGACTCTTTTTTTGGATATCAGTACATAGTATTTAGCCACAATGAAAATGGTGCGGACCGATAACACCCTTGAGTTTTGCACTGCCAGACTTAAGGAGTTCTATAGGACCCATGGGATTGTCCACCGGACCACCTGTCCTCACACTTCGCAACAGAATGGGGTTGCAGAGCGAAAGCACAGGCACTTGTTGGATGTTGCTCATACCCTTCTGATTCATCACAAGGTGCTGCATAGATACTGAGGAGACGTAGTTCTAACAACGACCTGTCTCATCAACAGGATGCCTAGCTCAGTTCTTTTTTTTTGAAAAAGAAAAGGGTAGTTATCCAGAATGATAACTACCCAGGCCTAGCTCAGTTCTTCACGAGCAGATATCGGTTCTTCTTCTGCATCCAGATGGTGAGTTATTCCATGTGTTGCCCAGGACCTTTGGATGCATTGCCTTCGTTCATGTGCCGTCACTTGGTCATGACAAGTTGGCTCCTCGTTTTATCAAGTGCGTATTTTTGGGGTACTCTAGAACATTGAAAGGGTATTGTTGCTATGATCCTCTACAAAACAGATATTATGTTAGCGTCATGTGACTTTCCATAAGGATATACCATATTTCTTAGTCGTTGGACAGAGAAGCTCTTGTGATGATGTTGACTTTCTTCCCTTGTTCCATTTCTAGAGACTCAGGTGTCTGCTTCTCAGTCTAGATCTCCAGTCGATTGACAGATGAACTCCTCCCTGAATGACTTTGAGAGATTACACGGGTCATTGCGTATCTATCACAGGCCTCACACGACATTTTAGAGACATCCTCCATCTCTAGCAGCTGATGGTTCATAGGCAGTTGAGATTGTACCTGATGCTGGTGACAGTTTGATTCACCATAATCCTCCGGATGGTGCTGATCACTATAGTAGTGAGGCCCCTTCTGTAGCAACTCAATCAGAAATACTAGATGATTCTGACCTTCCTACAACCATTAGGAAGGTGCCTCGCACATGTGAGTTCAGATATCGTGTTGCAGGTAATTTGGCTTCCGATTGTCTTGCTCATCAGTTTACCAGCTTCTGTCAGGCACTTATAGCATCACAAATTCCGTCTATCTACTAGCAGGGCATGCTTGATTCAAAGTGGCGCCAAGCTATGGAGGATGAGATGGCAGCACTTTGGAGTAGATAGACTTGGGATCTCACCCCTCTTTCTACTAGCGTAGGACTAGTTGGTTCCAGATGGGGTCTTTGCCTTGAAATATAATCTTGATAGGTCTGTTTCGAGGTATAAGGCCAGGTTAGTGGCAAAGAGGTTCACTCATACATATGGGGTGGACTTCTTTGATATTTTTTCCCTCGTCACGTGGTTAGTCACTGTTTGGATACTAATTTTTGTTGCTGCTCACAGAGATTGGCCATTACACTAGCTTGATGTGAAGAATGCCTTTCTCTATGGCTATTCTTGAGAGGAGGTTTACATGCGGTAGCTCCCGGATTTGGAGGTTCAGGGGGAGTGTGTGCAGATTGAGGAAAGCGATCTATGGACTGAAGCAGAGTCCAAGGGCCTTGTTTCAGAAGTTATCAGAGGTGCTCCACCAGATTGGTTTGAGGCGCTCTGCTTCAGATCATTCCTTATTTACTAAGAAGACTAACAGAGGGATTGTGGCACTCCTGGTATATATTGATGATCTTATCATTACTGGGGATGACAGAGGTGGGATAGACGAAGTCAAGAGGCACCTATCAAAAACGTTTGTTATGAAGGATCTGGGCCAGTTGAGGTATTTCTTGGGCATTAAGGTTGCACATGGTAGGGATGGACTGGTATTCTCGTAGAGGAAGTATGCTCTTGATGTTCTTCAGGAGACTGGCATGCTATCATCTAAGCCAGCAAATATCTCCATGGATCCCAAGGTCCATTTAGATGATGAGGGATTTAAGGCGGTTGATGGTAGGGCTTACAGGTAGCTGGTGGGTAAACCTCACCATCACTTGTCCAGACTTGTCTTTGTCTGTTGGGAGGCTTAGCCAATTTATGGATAAGCCAACTAGGCAGCACTAGGAGGCTGCAATGCAGGTGCTTAGGTTTGTGAAGAAAGCACTAGGATGAGGATTATTGTTCTGTGAGGGAATGCCTATGGGGATTGTAGCATACTCTGATGCTGATTATGCTGGCTGTGCTGGGGATGGAAAATCTACCACAGGGTTTTGCACCTTTGTTGCAGGCAATCTGGTTACATGGAGGAGCAAGAAGCAAGCAGTTGTATTTAGATCCAGTGCAAAGTTAGAGTACAGGACCATGGCCTAGACAGCTGTTGAGATGGTTTGGGTCAAGTCAGTTCTATCAGATCTTCATGTTCCTCTGGATAGCTCTATGGAGATGCGGTGTGACAACAGAGCAGCATCCTACATTGCCAATAACCCTATGTTCCACGAGAGGACAAAGCACGTAGAGATTGACTGCCACTACACTTGGGATCTCATTCAATGAGGGACGTTACATACCATGAGTGTCACTTATGAGGAGCAGACTGCAGATGTTTTCACAAAGCCCTTGAGAAGATCTGAGCATGATTGGTATTCATGTTCCAGCTTGAGGGGGAGTGTTAGATGATGGTATTATTTCTTATGTTTCTTTTATGTTTCTTTTACTTTCTATGGACCATGTCGTTATTTTTCCCACACCTCTTCTCTTTATAAAAAGATGTAGTGCTCCCATAATGAAATCAATTGATTCCATTCTCCTATTGATTCCCCATAAAGTAATTAATAAGGGGAGCACCATGTAACATTGAAGAAGGCAAAATATTTATGAGGAATGCAGTTGTGTGAATAACATTAAACAAAAAACGAAGTGGTCCAGCGGCATGGAAAAGTAAGCTCCTAGCCATTTCCACAAGATGCTTATTTTTTTCTCTTTGGACACCCATTTTGTTCAGGTGTGTGTGGAGCAAAAATACGATGATAAGTGCCATGTTCCTTGAGCCATTGTGAGAATTTCTAATATTCAGTCCCGAAATCTGTATGAAAGGCTTTGATAGATTTATTAATTTGTGTTTGCACATGTATACAAAACTGAAGGCATACTGAATATGTGTCAGACTTGAGCTTTAAAGGAAAAAGTCACATAAACAGAGTACAATCATCAATAAAGGTGATGATGTATTTATATCCTTCAGCAGATACAACTGGAGAGGACCAAACATCAGAGGACTTGTGCTTATTGAAGAAGAAGTGGAGAGATGAAGTTTGTGTGATTTGCTTTGCATATAGGCATCGCAAAGTTTGTTTGCAACGTCATTTTTAAATGGAAAACCACACATATTAAGAACATGCTTAACTGTCTAGAAATTGGCATGACCAAGCCTTAATGGCATTGAAACAAGATGGCTTTTGCTGAAAAAGCAGCAACAGAAGCCGACTTTACCGGAGAGGTAGATGCAATAGCAGAACCTCTAAGTAGCCACAATCTGTAGAGACCATCGTGAACTTATCCTTGGAAGACAGTTAATTTGTTGAGCTCGTCCATTATAAGAAGAGAATTAGCGTGCATCTCAAAAAAATAATTATTATCTTGGACAATCTTTTGAACAGATAACAAATTTTTGTAAACACAAGGAACATGCAGCACATCGGTGCAGATTAAAGGAGTGATTATTTAACGAAAAGGTTGCTGCACCAGTATGAGATATGTTCACCTTCCCATTTCCAAATTTTACTTCTTCAGAGCCATTATATTCCGAACCCAAATCAAGATTGGCCAAGGATGGAGTGACGTGATGAGATGCACCATTGTCAGTATACCAAGGCTGAAATGTAAGCTCTGAAGAATTAGTAAAGTTAGCTTGTGGGACAATAGCATGATTAAAACGTTGGTAGCAAGTGATCGCAGAATAATTAAATCGACTACATATTTGACACTGCACTCCAGCTACCAAAAATTTTGAATTATTATTTCGACCATGATAGAAATTGGGGAAGTTCCAGTCATAAACCACGACCATAACCTTTGCCATAAGTACGACCTCCCCTGAAATCATTGCCACTCTTGAAAGGTTCAAAGGAATTAAATGAACTACGGGTAAGTCCTCTGAAATTATTTCCACCCCTTGGAGCATTTCCTTTGTGACCTACTCATGAATTATGGGGTGTAGCAGTATTGATAGAGGCATATAATTTGGGTTGGTTTCTGAGAATCCGCTTCTCATGGGATAGAAGCATGCCCACAGCTTCTTCATAAGAAACAGTATCAGGACCCAAGTCATTTAATATGGCAAGAAGATCATCTAGGCTGCAAGATTCAAGGCCTTTGCTTTAGCTACAAAATCAGAAATCGTAGAATCCCCCTTTTTCAAGTTACTTAACTCTGATTTATGTTGGAAAACCTTGGCCTTCGTTTGCGTGGCAAAGAATGATTCCAAAAATGTCCAAACAGGACGTGATGATGTTAAATCAACTATTTGAAAAGAAATATCTTCAGAGATTGAGGAAATGAGCCATCTTAAAAGAACTTGGTCTTTCCTATACCATGAGAGATATGCTTCATTAAAAATAGGGGCATTGGTAGCATAATCGGTAACAAACTTTGGAGGAGATTTAAAACTCCCATCAATGAATCCAGCGAGGTCATAAGCATTTAACACCAGAAGAAATTCCGCTTTCCAAAGTGCATAGCCGCTTGAAGATAATTTGTATGGTATACCATGATGGATCGTTGATGACGGAGCATCAACACCCTTAGTAGAAGCATCTGAAGCTTCACTACTAACGCTTGATGAAGCCATTTGAAAGCACCACAAAAATGCAGTAGAAAGGAAAGAGGGCACCTAATCAGATCTGAATATGCAACTTGATCCACGTAATGATCACAACAATCAAGGCTCGACATCTCGAATCGACGTGGTTGAAGGAACTCATCGAGCCAAAGCAATGATCTATCGCAGTAGCTTTGCAATCAGACGAAGTGACTGGAAATCTGAATCAGTTGCATAAGGATTTGTTGAAGAATCACTGTGATCATTGTGATCAAATTAGAAAACACAAGAGCGATCTCCAGGAGACGTGCTCTGATGCCACCTCAGACAACGAGCACAAAAAAACAGAATTCTGGAAAGGTTTGTTACGTTGGGTTGTCACCACCTTTCGAAACATTCGTCCCTTTTTATAGACATAGAAGTTGTAGAATTTACAAAGAAATCCCTATGGATTTCATCCATCACACTGCAGACCATAATTATGCTAACATAGCATTATCTTCTCCACAGTATTATCTGTCTCATTGAGTAGGAAAGAAAATAAGGATAAACTTGGTCTCCTAATTGCTGGGTATTCACGTATTGCATTGTTAGAAAGTCGGGCAACTTGAACAAGAAGAATGCTTAATCTCTGTCTCCAGGTGTCGGGTATTGCTAAAGATTGCATCTTGGAAATGTGTATTCGCAACTCACACCAGCGCAATATATCATTTAAGTTGTGGTGAAAGTTGAGCAGTTTGGATAAGAAGAATGCTTAAACTTTTCCATGAAATCTTGAGTATTGCTAAAAAAATGCATTTTTAATGTTGTCATTAGTGTCTGGATGATATTGTCAGTGTCATTGCTTAGAGTTGAAATGAAGATGCTTTTGGTCTCTGGATTGTAGAATGTTGGTTTATCTTCAACATTATATGCAACTAGTACTAAGGCATCCTATCATTTAATATGGCTTGTAGTTTAGAAAGTTAGGCAGTTTAAACAAGAATGCAGCTTGAATTTTGTTTCAAAGTTTTGGGTACTATCTAATGTCACTATTTTAACCCTTGTTATGATCTACTTGGTATATAAGTTTCATTGCCTAGGGGATGAATTATGGATACATTTGGTCTCTGAATTGCGAAATATTGGTTTGTTTTCAGCACCATGGAAGAAGTCGTTGCGAAGTTTGCTCAATTGACTCCTCAAGAGAGGGCAAAAAGGTGATGAAGTTGTTCATGTGCTGTTTTGGAGAGTTTATCGTTATATTTAGATCGCTTCTGAAGATGACTTATCTAACTGGGCATTTTTGTGAACCTTGAGCAGGAAGCTAGAGAGCCTGGAAGTAAGTGGAATCCTTGGATTTCTTGTCTGTTTGTAAGCATGTGAATGTTGTTGAGTGCTGAGTGGTGGGTGCTTGCTGTGATGGGCATTCTGCTTGGATGTTGTTTCTGTATCAGGCATTGAAGAAAACATTCAAGAAATTGGATCATGATGTCAACATCCAAGATTTTCTTGGATCAAGGCATGTGTTATTTACATCTTTCTGGTTGTCATACATGCCTGCTTTCATAACTTGGTAAAATGCATAATGGTTTGAATCTCTCTTAGTTTATGTTGGTTGAACATTCTTATCCTTATAGCCAACCTGTTTTAAACTTGATGATGATTGAATGTTGAGGACACCCTTATTTGCAACACATTGGCAAAAGAACAGGATGTCAATGTGGATGGAGAAAGGATTTAAGAATTATATATTGACAAAGTCAGAAAGATGTAGAGACAAGAAGTTGATTGCTAATTTTGAGAGTCGTGAGCAATTAAGAAGCCAAGAGATGGAGAGTGGTAGGGCACTGATGACATGGAGGAGAAGAAAGAACGATAAGTTTGTATCAGAGTATAGAGGGAATCAAGTACTAGGATTGGTGATTGGTCATTTTCCTAATTGTTACCATTAGGCAAAGGAGGCATCAATGTCCATCGTTAGGTACTTTCTCTGATAATATTGTTATCTAATCAAAGAGCATCATGACCATTTGTGACAAGCGTCAAGTTGCAAGGTTCAGTTTATGAAGGAGATGACCTTAAGTCATTGAAGAAAAAAGAGTTGAAGCCTTGACAGAGAAATGCATTTCCAGATCTATTGCCGTCAGATTGCTAGGAGTGTGGAGCTTGGTGTCATGTTGTGGCTAATGGAGGCAAAGAGTTTGTCATTGTCAAATGTAATTTTCTAGTTACTCCCTTAGAGTATAATCACTGGCGGCAACAAAGAAGATAGAGCCATCATCTTGAAAGTGGATGAGATTTTCTGCCATGTTGTTTATTGGTATTGACCTTGACTAGGGAGTGACACTGACATGAGTTAAAATATGGTACAAATAGGAGGGAAAGTTGTTCCTCGGTATTAGATTATCCTAAGATTCATACTCTATCCCAAATTAGACAAATATCATTATAGCGGCTAACAAAAAGTTCATTAAAAAGAGTGAATTTTCTAATGAAGATGAACTTGAGGAGTTGCGAATAATTACATCTTTTGTGATGTTATATTTATTACAATTTAAGATTACTGGGTGATAACATATCACAAATTTGTTGCCTTTACTTTAATTTAAATGTATGCTTTTCTGAAATGTTTTTTTTCCTTTTGCAGCAGTCAAAGCGTTGAGGTATGTATTCACAGATTCCCTCGTCTTTTAGCATGTTCCTGTTCAAGCATGGTGTAGTTGCAGTCTGACCTTAGAGTTCTAGAGCAGGATTTGACTAATCACTCAAGGATGTTACAATCACAATTAGCAGAAATTCATCAGAGATTAAGGTAACAAATTTTACTTTATTTGCAGTTAGTTACATGTCGATTCTAAAGACTTAATACAAGGAGATATGAGCTAAGTGATTTTTGTGCATGTTTTTCAATTGAACAAAATAAAGTTGCAAATGTTTGGTTGACATGCAAGCCTCTTTTTGTTAAAAAGAAACAAACATGAAGAAGAATTGCCTTGAAGCTAATCTTCTCAGGGATCACTTTTTTATCTTCATTACTCATATATAACTTATCAATGCGGATGGGTCCAAATGGGATTTATTTTTCAGCATAAAATGAGCCAATATTTCACGTTTCCTCAACTCCTAGTATCATCGTCAAACCACCACCACTATGAGAAATAAGTTCATCAGAAGAAAAAAAGGGTAGAGATTTTTATATAGACGGCCCTATAATCATGCAATATTACACAAATGGTCCATTTTTAATATTTACATAAATGCTCCCCATGAAGTTTCTCTATCCATATAATGTGTCTTCGTGCATCTCTACTAGCTAAGAACATAAGTAACCGGTAGTGGAGGGAACGACCATAATTTGAGAACATTATTTTCTGTATTTCCTAGGTACATTTTGGTTGAGCACTTGTAGTCATGACCACTTTGAGATGATTTTAGTGATTTAACAAAATAAGTGGCTATCATGTACATAGCCGCCTTTGGTCTTTCAAGAACATAAATAACTAGTGGTTTGGGACCTCAAATGAATGGTTTTTTTTCATTACCCATATATTTCTCTTCTTGCTTTCTCTAGCATACCTCCACTACCTCCATCACCTGCTTCCATCTTTGTCCTCTCGTCCAACTATTGCCCCTTGTCTTCTCACTCATTCCATCTCTCCTTTCATCCCCGTAGGCCCACTATCCTCTACTCCCTCATTCTTTAACCCATCCTCCTCAACTTGGATACTTCCATCAACCTTTCACCTCCTCTGATCCAATGAGCATTATGCTGTAAACAAATCTATAGTGAATATAAAGGGATTGAGGAGACTCATGTCAAAAGCGAGGGGGGATTTTGGGTTGTTAATGGTACCCATGATCACATTTGCTGTAATGTGAAACAACCTCCTTCTATAGCTTTATGATGGTGGCAATGCCACGTGCCTGCCATTGCAACATTGTTTGTGGATGGGGTTTGTTGTTGCCTCCCTCTAGCTTTGGGGCATTTAATTAATGGATGATTTTGGGCTTTGTCAAGTGATTGAATGCTATTGTTGGTGGGTGAAAGTGATTCATAGTTTTAGGTATGGGTTTAGAGGGAGGCTCATTACCTAATTGGGTGGAATGCAAGGATGGCAACAAAAGGTGCATTTGGAGGAGGTGGTTGTGTTGGTTTCACGATTGCGTGAATGGTGGAAGGGAATTCTCTCCCAGTGCCTTGTGGAGTACTTTGTACATCACTCACTCCTCTTACTTACGTAAAAGGAGCTAAAGGTTGGAGGTCATAGGGTGCAAGGCAAAGGGGCTGGGTTAGAGGTGTTGTGGAGTGCAGGGGCTAAGAGGGGTGGGATAGAGGTGACAGAGGTGGTGGAGATAGAGGAGGATGAGAAGGAGAAGACGGATGCAAGTGGAGGTGGAAGAAAAGAGGACAAGAGAAGAATAGGAAGACAATAAAAACATTTCACTTATTTTGTGTCTAATTGAACCATTAATTGTAAATGGCACTAGCTAATGGAGAGGCTTTCATTGTAAAGAGTGTAACTTTAGAAGGGTGTCTATGTAAATATCTTCTTCCCTAAAGATGCCCCGTGCGAGGTCTCCCAACCAAGGTCCTTTTTGAGGTTGAGGAGTGAGAGGCCTCCCAGAGTTATCACTTGTCAAGGGTCCATCCTAACTACTTTCCAGGACAATTTTATATTATCCTTCTCTATAGGGCATTCAGGGCAGACTAACAGAAATAAAGTTATCCTCCCTCTAGGGTGAGTTTTCTGCATATAGTTGACACTTCAACCGCAATGATTTAATGAAATACATGTTGCAGCATTTGTCCGGGCAGTATTTCATGTTCCTTTTATAGCTTCTAGTGTTACCATCAAACCATCATGTGTAATTACTTTGTTAAAAGAACATCTTATTCTGTTAAATCAAAAGTTACCAGTTAATCCTCTAGATATACAGTACAGTAGTGAGGTTTCTGCATATGAATGATACCAAGCATTGATATGTGATTAATGGAAGAAAAGATAGCATCCAAAAGCCGTTCCCTTCCTATTATATAATGATAAGATCTCTCAAAAAAATAAATAATAGTACCGTGATAAGTTCAAAAGAACCAGTACATCTTTGTAAGCTTTCTTTCTCAAAATGTATATTAGCATGCTTTGTCCATCTTTTGCTCCACAAGAAATCAGCACTTGGATTCTTGTAGTCATTTGCTTTTGAAGGAAGTTGATGTCTTAATTCATCTTAAAGATAATATATGACCAATAGCAAGAACCAAGCTTTTCTCCACTGTTGGGAATCAAAGAAGAGCCACGTGGCAGCCATCAGGCCACATGGTAGTTATCTAGATGGCAACTTGGGCCACCAGTTTTTGGTCTATAGGACCAAAAATAGGTATCAGTTTCTTAGTTGGCAATTAGCCTAATTTAATTTATTTGTTTTAAGGAGATTTGTAAAGATTTAGTTGTTCCAAATCTAGAAGATTTGTTTAGTTAAGTCTAGTTTTAGAAATAGGAATATTTATTTACTATCTTTAGGGGATATGTATTCTATAAAATAAAAAGCCTTCCATATGTTTTCTTGGAGCAATAGAAAAATTCTTCCAATCAATTAAGCTCCTCTCTCTACTTCTCCTAGTGCTGCAGCCAACCATCCACAGAGGCAAGAAGCCTCTTTGCTAGCTCCACAGGAAATCCAGCCAGTCCCTGGCACTTTGTAGGCCGGTGTACATCAAGACTGGCCCACCTGTCCTGCCTGCAAATGCCCGTCTGTACACAGCAGACCGATTTCCAGCTGATCAGACCGGTTTGCATCCCGTAGACTGGGTTGTCCCTTGGTCTGCACAACAGACCAGATGCTCCTCCAACCTCTGTAGGATTTCTTCACTCTCCGGATCGCCACAAATCCCAACATCCACATTAGTCGGAATTACCTACATAATTTTTTTTTCTGTATTGGACTTGTGCAAGAGCATAATACCCCAAGGAAATGAGAATAAATTCTAGAATGGGTGCTGAAAGATCCAAACGAATTTTAAACTAATATCAGGTACCCAAGACAACCCTTCTTTATCCAGACATGAGACTAGCTGTGGAAAGGCAAGAACTTTGTAAGAAAACTAGAAGTTATGAATTTTTCAAAGTAGGTCAATACCTTTAACTAACTTAAAGATGACATATGGACATGTGACTAAAATGTGGTATGGTTCTAATGGTGGTATTCAGAGATCGATTTCTTAAAGCATGTCACAACACCTGTACGTGGCCCTACATTTTACATTATGAATAGGCAAATTTTGTTCTTAATGCAAAAAAGGATTAACCTTGTAATGTGAATTGATTTGCATCATGATTCCATGTCATATATCACTTATTCACTCTCCTAATATACGCCAACAAAATGCTGAACCTGAGTCTTTAATATGCAAGACTACTAAATAGACAACCATCTTATGTTTAATGGTTTTAATACTTATTTACAGTTACTGGACTGATCCAGATAAGATTACTGACATGGAGCACTTAAAGGCAATGGAAGACACTTTACAAGAATCTCTTAGCCTATTGCGTGCTCACAAGGTACACCTCAAACTGCATCAAGCATTCATTTTTCTTTACTGATAACTTATCCAAGTAATCTAGAATTGTTTTCAGTTAACCTTTATGTCATCCTGTCTCGTCATTCTAATGATTTGATGCTACACCTCATATGGTGCTGAGATGCAAGCAATGTCCATTTCCTTCTCACCATGTCATTCTGTTCTGTCTACAAAGTTAAAACAAAATTCACATCCATTTCATGTTGCACTCTCTTCTGCTTACATATATCCTAGTACTCTGGCTTTTTCCCTGTCTGCAGAATCACTTGTATCTGGTCTTCTTTTTCTATATATAGTTTGTGAATGATAAAGAATGTTCTATTTCATAGAAGAAACCCTATCCTCTCTTTTATAGAAGAGGGCGATGGGAAACTTATAGAGGTACCCATAGAAAGTATAAAAAAGACAATAACGCCCTCAATAACACAATATGTTAACACTCCCCCTTAAGTTGAGACATGTATGTCGATATGCCCCAACTTGCTACACAAAAACTCATGTCTCTTCCTTTAAGAGCCTTGGTGAGAATATCAGCTAACTACAGCTCAAAGGTAACATAAGAGTGTTGATCTTTCCTTTCATGACAGCATTGCAAATAAAGTGACAATCAACCTCAATGTGTTTCATCCACTCATGAAGACTGGACTTGAAGCAACATATGTTGCATACTTATCACAGATGGGTGGAATGGGTCCCTCAATCATAATTCCTAGGTCCTGTAGAAACCTCACAATCCACATGATCTCACATACGACATGGATCATAGCTCAATACTCTACTTCAACACTAGATCGAGCAATAATATTCTTCTTCTTGCTCCTTCAAGACACGAGATTGCCCCCAAGAAACACGGCATAGCCTGAAGTGGACTTTGATCATCAATTGACCCCGCATAGTCCCATCAGAATAAGATGTGACATCCATAGATCCATTATCCCTATAGGAAAACCCCAGACCAAGGCTCCTCTTGAGGTATCTCAGAATGAGACATATCTCACACCAATGACTATACCATGGGGCCTTTATATACTACTAGCTCTACTAATAGTGAAGCTCATATCTGGACAGGTCACCATCAGGTATAGTAGTCGCCCCACTAAACTCTTGTATTGTGGGACATCTTCATAAGTTGGATCATCCCCATCAACTCGCTGTCCTGCCTCAACAAGAATACAAGATGATTTAGCCCCAGGCAGTCTAGCCTCCTGAAGTATAAAGTGTATTGCCTCTGAGACATAGATAGATGTGATCCCTACCAAACCACCTCTATGCCAAGAAAGTATCAAAGATCACCAAGATCCTTTGTTACAAAAGTAGACTGTAGAAACTCTTTGGTCTAACACATTCATAGATTGCTAGGATCACAATACCACGTTTGAACCTTGTATTTGTTGAATAAAAATGGATTGATCAGAAGAAGACCTTTGAAATCCAATTTGTTGGATCTCATTGTTGAGATGCTCAAACCAAGCCACCTTTAGGCCATACATGGCCTTCTTTAGTCGGCACACCAGCTCCCCTTGTATCCTGTAATCCGGTGGCTACCTTATGTACACCTCCTTAGCTAAGTTATCATACAAAAAAGCATTCTTAATATCCAACTGGTACAGTGTCCATCCTTTATTGACTACCAAAGAAATAATAATTTAAATAGAGGAAATGCAAGTCATTGGAGAAAATGTCTTTAAATAATCAATCCTATACGTCTGAATAAAACCTCGAGCCACCAATCTTGCCTTGTACCTGTCAATTGTGCCATCTGCAGATACTTGATGGTGTATACCCATCGACAATCCACTATTGTAGCATTCATAGGGCATAGAACCAACTCCCAGCTCCCCCTAGAGTGAAGTGCCTCCATCTCCTCATCCATAGTAGCACGCCATCTATGATCTTGTTAGGCCTGGGCATAGTTACTAGGAATAACTGTAATGATAATAATAGAAACAAACTGTTTGATCTTCCCCTGCAGATGTGAAATCCCAGTATAGTGGGACATAGGATGTAGTGTATAGGAGCAAGTGTGCTTCCTCAATGCAAGAGACCTCTCATCATCTAGAATACCAACAGTAGTAAGTGAAAAGGAATCATGGACCTGAGATGGATTGGGAAAGATGGCTGAACAACGATAATACACTTGTGTTTCCCTAGGAGCCAACTCAAGGCTGACACTCTCAGAACAATATGGTTATCGCTCAAAAAATGTAACTTCTGCCATCACCACATAACACTTTTGAACTGGATCATAGCATCTATATCTTTTCTGGGTGCGGAAGTGCTCCAAAAAGACACATTTCACTGCCATCAAGGAGAACTTGTCCCAATTCCCATGTGCATGAACAAAGCAAGTGTCCCAAACACATGCAACGGTAAAGCAAAAGGTCGATCCCAGTCTGGGTGTAGAACTTGGTACGGTATGTGCCCTTGGAGCACGGAAGATGGGACCCTATTGATTAGATAAGCTGCAGTAAGTATGGTATCCCCCCAAAAGTGCTTGAGTACCTTCATGTGTATCATTAAAGTACGAGCAATGTCGAGGAGATGCCGCAGCTTTCGCTCTGCCACACCATTCTGTTGAGATGTGTGAGTGTAGGAGGTCTGGTGGATGATCCCACGAACACTAAACTCCTGCAACTCCCGCTAAATGAATTCTAGAGTATTGTTACTTCAGAAGATCTATATGGTAATGGAGTGTTGTGTCTGAACTTTAGCAAAAAACTTCTACATAATCTGGGGAATCTTAGATCTGGCTCTCAACAGGAAGACCCATGTAAGGTGATTGTGATCATCCACAAATATTGCATATGACCTAAACCCACTTGTACTTGGCTCCCACAAATCACAATAAATCAAGGCAAATGACATTGAACTCACCCCATCACGTTGTCCTGGAAAGGTACTTCGATGATATTTCCCCAACTGACAATCCTCGCACTCTAATGTTAATGCAGCAGACAAGTCGGGACATCTAGCTTATCTTCCTTACCAGCGGATGGCCAAGCCGCCTATGCCAGAGCCAAGGATCACTGGCTATGGAGACTACTCCAGCAAACAAAGTAGGTGCATCCAGGTAGTAAAGTTCATCTCTCTTGATTTCGCCACCAATGATCTCATTGGTGCGTCTATCCTAAAAATAACAGTGCTTGTCATCGAATACTACTCTACACTAGAGATCCTTGTATAGCTCGCTGACGAACAATAGATACATGAGAAACTTAAGGGCATAGTGTACATCCCCAATCCTCAAAGCGAAGGAAACCTGGACATCTCCAACTGTGGTAATCGAAGAAGTTGCTCCATTGGCAACATGAACTCTCGAATTCCACATGCCCTGGATGTACTCTTCAGCTTATCTACTCCCTCAGTCAGATGAATAGAGGCACTCTAGTCAATGACGCATAATTCAGGCCTCTTGTTGCTCTTCGTTGATTTCTTAGGAACCAAAAAAGAAGCACCACATGGATTTGATTTGTGCCCCTTTTTTGAACAAAAACACCTCTTCATGCATGAGAGAAGACTTATCACCAATCTAAGAACCATGTTTCCGAGTGAGAGAAAGCTCATCACGTGGGGAGATCCAAAACCAACGGCAACATCACCACCAGTAGTGTAAACCACCTGCACCCCTTCATTAGTAGTGTTGCTCATTGATTGGGATCTGCCCAAATTGGCAGTAGTGTCACCAGTGATATTGATGGCAACGTGGAAGACACTCCCAACGCCGATCATCTTGTAGAGAGAGAGAGATCACCACGATGTTAATGATTCAATCATGATTGGGTGGAAATTTAGTGGGATGCCGGAATCTTGATTTAGAATTGTTGCTCTGGTACCATGTGAATGGGAAAGAATGAAATAAACTCTATTTTATAGGAGAGGGTTATGGGAAAATTATAGAGGTACCCATAGAAAATATAAAATGACAATAACCTCCTCAATAACACAATATGTCAACATAGTTTTTTCTTGTGCTCAAAAAAATCAGATGTTTTGGATCACATGTTGACATTACGTCATCTTGCAGGAGAACTTCCAAAAGCAGCAGCTTATGTCTTTAGAGTGCTTTAATCAAGTACGATTTTTTTTTTTTGTTGAATTGATTTTTATTTCCCCTGGGCCTTGTAAATACCATGTGATTTTGATTGAAATCAGACCAGTGACTTTCCACAAAGATATCCTGTACTGACTTTATCACCATGGTTTGGTAGTTTGACAATGGAATGCAATTACCATTGGGCATTGATGGCGAACAACAATCTCAACAAATGGCATGGCTTCAGAGTAATGATGCTCGGCAGCCTTTGCTACCAGATAACCTGGAACTGCTTCCCCAGAGGTATGAAGATATCAAGTGTTTAATGCTTAGAAGTATTGGAATTAGAAACAAGAATCACAGTTAGGCCAAAGAACCAAAATTGTAGGCCATCTTTTTATAGTGTGTTTAGATATGCAAGAAAGATTAAAAGCATGAATATGAATGGAAATTTTTTTAACAAAAAACAGAAGCACAACACCCCAGCCTTGCACATATGGTACATCTCAAGATCTAAGGTAGGGAAAGAGAGAGTGGCATCTGTTGATTTGATATGATAATGAAATGTATGAACAAGGCATGGACAACAACATTGACAAGAAGGGTCCTATAATAAATTTTGGTGAAATAAATTTCACTAAATTGTTGTTTTACAAATGAGGGGCATGCCCAACATGTACAAGGCAATTTGATTTGGTCTGAAGGTTCATCATGCTTACATGACAAGGCGATGTTATGGTTGCTAATATATAAAAAGGAAGTAAATTAATCAAACCTAAGTCTAATTGACAAAACTGGCTCTAAGAAAACAAATTGTTGAATTTGATCATTTAGTCTAAGGTAACCACCCAAAGTACTTACTTCCGACTTAGCAATCAGAATAAAGTAACTAAGAATATGTAGTTACTAAGTAGTAATCCTCAGTCTCCTTATAGCTTGCTCTCAACTTAGCAAGGATGTTGGAATATGAATTAGAATAAAATACTTGCAATTGTGAACCTGAAAATGTCCACCAACAATAAACACTGCCCAAATGTAAAGATTGGATTTTCATATGATATGCTGCACTCTATGCTTCAGCACAGATTTATGTGCTCAAAGATTGAATACAGACTGCTGCACATTCAGTTTAACTTATAATCTGATGCGTTGTGCAATTTTACTCTTCAGAAACACATTTCAGTCAACAATAATAGGCATATGCAGTATGAATGTCAGCAGAATTAAAAGATGTTTAGTCTCCCAACCTGAGGGCAAGGGGTATTGAAGAGCCCATGATACACTTCTTCACAGCAATTAAATTTCAGATGAAGTTTGAAGTCCATCCAAATTTCCAACAAAAGTCAGCATTTGCCTGTTTGGACAATTACTAGCCAATTTGAGGAATTCCAGCTATGATGCAAAACAAGACTTAAATTATGGAACGCCTCATTTTTTACGTAGTATTTACAGGGAATGATTCTTGCCCCTTTTTTACAGAGTTAATGTGAAATAGATAATACGACTAAGGTCATCCTCTAATACAAGTCAAAACAGTACATTTTCTTATGTAGTTTCCCCTATTTCCGTCTTTTTCATAACCTATCCAAAACATCACCGGCATGCTGACATGCCCACTTCTCCAAATGTTGAAATTGGCATGGCATCCCCACATGATAGCTTGTACTAAACAATAGCTCTGGAAAGCTGAAGTCCCGGATAGATTGCATGGTTCCAAGTTTACGTGAGTGAAGTGCTTTTAGTTGGCGTGTAAAAGATGGCTGCTTCTTTGGAGTTTATGTTACCTTAGAAACTAATCAATAAAAGCTTAAAATGTAACCTTAAGTTGCTTCAGCATGCCCTTCTATCTGTGGCAAATACTTTAATTTCATTTCATATTCATAACCTAGGGTGTTGATTCATTGTGTCTAGAGATATTGACTGCACTACGGACAACTCCATACCTTCAATTGGCAGTTATCCAGGTTATTTCAGCACAGAGAAGCAATTGGATCCAAACAGACAAGAACATATGGTCCCCGTGAATGAGTTCAACCAAAATGGTTGTTTGAGCCTTCAGTTAGGAGAGTTTCCTTATCATCCATATGATCTGAGTTCACTTTGTGAGAAGAAATTAATGTCTGAAGCACAAATTAACTTTCACGATGATCCTGGGAACTACCGAATTAATGGCTTTGAACTGCCAAGGCCTGGTTATGTCGACAGCATCCATGATTGGGCTTCTACATCTATACCATATGCTGGTCCTCCAGTCTTTGACGAACAACCACATCCCCAAGTAAGTCATATTGGCTTGGTCATGGTCATATTTGGTTCAAAGAAATTGTTATTTGGAATGGGTAAGGACTAAAGAGCAGGGTATTTCCACCTTATGTTGATAATGTTACATGTGGTGCTTTATATTTGGTGTCGAGTTGGGGAAACTTGATTTCAAACTGATGTAGGTGATTTATTTTTCTTCCCTTAATGAAGTGGGGGGCCGTTGATTCCAGAACCACCACCCCCTCTACTTTCCAAAAAAAGGAGAAGGGTGTTCCTTTTCATATTTTGATATAAATGATCCAATGTTTGTTTGACGACCCACCTTAATGAAGGGATTGCAAAGAAGAAAAAAAATTGAAAATGTCCAGGATCAGTGTCATTCTAGTGCATATAAATTTAAAACTTAAACTGATTTGCAGTAAGTAAACATGATTTCATTTTTTGGAACTTGAAGTGGAGATGATTCTAATAAGACTGTCATGTTGATTGCCTTTCGTTGTCCATCTTTGAGAAATTGCATGATATAGAGTGGATTTGCATGCTTTTACTCTTTTTCATCCATTAATCGTCTGAGCGAAACTTTTACAAGGAGCTAGTCTGAGTGGATTATTTGTTGCAATATCTTCAAAATGATTTGCAATGGCTTTGACACGTTGCATTTGCCCTTATATTTTGCAGCAACCAAATCAAGGTTGATTCACCATTCAACTTGTCACCAGATTTCTTCGGTTCGATTTTCTCACCCATGTAATTATAACCTCTTGCACATATCCAGTCCTTGACAAAATGGATCTCTGATCCTCGAGACTGCTTGAAGAAGGGCAAACTCCAATGCAGATGCAAAAGTTGCTAGGGACATCGCTACGCATCTCATTCGATACTCTTTCAGATTCTTGTGAGACATTGTAATTGTGAGTGAACATACACGTCCCTTCTCGTTTGTACACAAGGAAAGAAAAAGAAAATAGAGTGACAGTTTTATATGTACACTGCCCATTCTTTCTTAGGCTTTTTTTCTTTTCATAGCATATTCAGTTCACCATTTGCCATCATAAGGCGACACATCTTTCCATTTCTACAGTTCAATTTTGTCAATAAAGCAAGCACATATAAAGCTCCCTTTTTCTTCCATGCTCTGCATCCATAAACTTTACAATGCCCTGCAATATCGTGGAGTTACACTGCTAGCCTATTCAATTACATGTTCACAACCAGTTGGAAGCACAGAAGAACGGAAAGGACATGGGAAAATCAAGCAGAAGATCGGCATTAAAGTGATATTATACAGCATTTTTAGACCTCCTCCTCGCATATGGTGTTGTTCTTTCAGAACTCATATATCACTCTAGAACAGATACGCTACATGCATTTTTCTTTTTTTCATAGGAAAAAAATAGGTCCCGTGCTGCCGAATCTCAACCGTCGAGTGTCTGGATGATGGTGTTGTGCCACGAGGCGGAGAGGTGCTGCACCAGCCGACCCTTGGGCATCACAAATCTGAGGAACGCCAACATTGCTAGTCTCCCTGCATTCCACAAAAAAACATGGGTCATACTCGGGTGTTAGAGCTTGGCAGTCATTTAAATGAGGTATTCTAGCGCCAACCATCGGCAATCTTCTTGTCCTTGGCCTTGAGCATGGGTGCAAAGTTGGGCGGGTTGAAGATGACCTCAGAGTAACTGTTACAATTGGAGTTTCTACTCTATTAGGGATCCGAGTCGATTTGTAAATTACCCAAGATCTGATTATCCAACATATAAACATAGAATAATATAATCAAATACAATGTATCACATCACACATATAATGGTAAAAGAAGAGGTAATTGAACTAAATTACTAAGAGAATCAATCATAATCGTCATCATGTACAAGTATAAAATCGAAGAAAATAGAATTAAAAGTACTACGAAAGAAAATTGGTATCGAAATATTACAACTATCATAGTCATAGTGCTGCACTTAGATCGATACCATTAGCTTCTATAGCTGTAAGATTCGATGGTAGTTCACTAAGACCTAAGTACATAATCCATGGGAAATATAGCAAAAGCTAAGTAGTAAATTAACAAGGAAAGAAAATAGAAACTTGAGTAATTGTGGAAAGCAAGAAAAGGGGATACTATTATCAATTATTCAGACTTTTCAGTTATTACTTTCAATTATCTATGCCTTTCCATATTTCAATCTTTAACCTATCCAAATCAATTCTCTTGAAAGGCTCGAGGAAATCTTGTTGCGATATCCACATCAGTAGAGTTAATACAATACAATCCCCTAGCTGAGAGGATGGCTTGCACCAAGTCTCCTACCTAGTTAACCACCTCGGGATCTCAACCTAAGTGAAGTGGTAACTACAGTTCATATGATATGCATATGGAAAGCTACACCTCACTAGCATACGACTAGTTGTCTCTACTTTCCACTATAGGGTACAAAAATAAAAAATCAACCCCTCACAATGGTAACACGTACCCACTGCACTTGGTTATCTGGTTGGCCAAATAGCCTAACCAAAAGTTGCAAGGAAGCTACCTTACTCCCTAAGTCAATTCCTACCTCTAATAGGTATAGTTGGTTATGTCGTTGATAACATGTATGGTCGATTGTGCCATTAATGCCAGACACGACACTAACTCCCAAACTATCCTTACAATTCCCATTAATGTCATTAGTCCATCCACTCAATCCTCATTCCCATTTTTCCATCATTCATTTCATTACATGATGTTCTCGCTTCATCCTCAATTTTAGATCTATTTAATCTCTTATGTGAAATCATGATACTTTTGAGTGTAAAATAGACATTCTCAACTAATTATTTCATGATAACATTTGTTTGGTTTGATTCACTAGCTAATCAAAAGTTTCTCATTTAATAAGATCAAGCTTTACATATTACAGAATCACAATCACCTAATACATAATAATAGAATAATCGATAAACAAACATTCATTCATAAAGTATTAAATAAAATAAAGTAATGACAATCATACTTAAATCTAGCACAAAAACAGAAAAGGAAAGTACTAAAAATCGAGTACACTGACTGTTACGAATGCGTGCCCCGGACATATTTTAAGACATCTGGGAGGTGGCCCAGACGTCTGACCAGATGTCTGGGATTGCATCCAGACGTCTTGCCAGACGTCTGGGATGGTTTACAGATGTCTGAAAAACCATTATCTTCCACACGCGCGAGTCGTCTGCGCGCCTGCGCGCGCAGACCGCATATTCGCCTTTCCTCCCTCCGCGGCTGCAGATTCCCCTGCTGCGAATCCTTCTCTCTCCTCTCCGTGCGGCCTTAAAAAGGGCACGCCTCCCTCCTGTCGTCTCCACTGTCCCCTTCCTCTTCTCCTTCCTGTGCGCGAGAGCGAGTGAGCGCGAGGGCTGCAGCAGCGGCCGCAGTGAGCGCGGAAGAGGTGCAGCGTGCGAGGGCGGAGCTCTGCCGGGAGGGCGAGCTCGCCGGAGCGGCTTGGCCGGTCGGCGGAGGGCGCAGGGGACGCGGAATGACGCGGAGAGGGACCTGCTGCGGTCTGAGCAGCAGACGCGCGAGGTACGACGCGGGCGGCGTCGCGAGCAGAGTCCGGGTCGCGCCCTGATTCTGGAAAAATTTTCAGAATCAGACGTCTGGGTTGATAGGCAGACGGCGAGGACGACGTCTGGTAGCTCATACAGACGTCTGAAAGGTTAGTATTCCGTTTTCTTCTTCCTTCCTGTCGACTGACCGTACTGAGGGAGGGAGTTGGATGTGCGCAGGCTCGCTGATTCGCCATCCTTTGCGAATCAGACGTCTGGAAGTTGTACCAGACGGCTTGAGTGACCTCCAGACGTCCGGGGTGACCATCGGACGTCTGGGAGATAGGCCAGACGTTCCCGTAGACTTCTGGACATCTGGGAAACCACGCTGAACAGGTAATTCTCTGATCCACTTTTTAAGACGTCTGGAAGAAGTTCCAGACGTCTGATTTTGCACAGTATCGTCTTTTTCGACCCGTTTAGGGCCCGTTCGGGCTCCGTTTTCTGCGATTCGAGTTACGTTCTTTTCAGAATTAATTCCTCTACCCGTCTACAGTAGCTATACACTGTTTTGAGACACTCCTTGTGTTTGATCCTTGTGATAGGACCTCGTTCAGTTGCAATCTTGGGAGTCGCGGAGGCACGTGGGATTCCCGATCACGCCCCCATTACTCCCGTTGTACCTGGTAGAGTGGCTTAAGTTTATTATTAAAATCTGTTAAAGTATGGAACCATAACTAGAATCTAGGACATTGCATGAATCCTAGGAATGAGAAATGCATGGAATGATAGCTCCTAGGTGATGCATGAATCCTAGGGCTGGAAAACTAGTTGTATGCTAGATCCTAGGATGTTGCATGAATCCTAGGATGGAAAAACTAATGGAATGTATAATACTGCAGTCTTGGAAAAATGGAAAGGAACATAAAGCTGCCTGTAAATTGAATTAACAGCTGCCTGTTGTGAATAGATAACGTGGTTGAGAACATGGATTGTAAGAATGTGAAACTGGAAAGTGAAACCTGGATGTTGAGTAAAAAGGATGGAACCCTACGGGGAAGTAGGAGTAGAACTCCTGGAAGGTGAATGGAATAGTTATGGGGAAGTGAGCTGGCCCTTGAGTACGGAGTACCAAGGAGAGCGACTGTCCCCCTATTTAGTGCAGAGCGGAGCTAGCCGCCCCAGGGACCCGGGTTAGGACCATCAAGAACAGATATCCGCTGCCGAGGATCGACGATTTATTTGACCAGTTGCGGGGTGCCACGGTGTTTTCCAAAATAGACTTGAGGTCTGGATACCACCAGTTGAGGATCAGGGAGACCGACGACTCCAAGACAGCTTTCCGCACCCGGTATGGACACTACGAGTTTTTGGTCATGCCGTTTGGGCTGACCAATGCCCCCGCTGCTTTCATGGACCTGATGAACCGGGTGTTTAGACCGTACTTGGACCAGTTTGTGGTGGTTTTCATAGATGATGTACTCATCTATTCTAGAGATCGGACGCAGCACAGACAGCACTTGCGGATGGTTCTGGACACTCTGAGACGACGCAGGCTGTACGCCAAATACAGCAAGTGCGAGTTCTGGTTGAGGGAGGTGACCTTCTTGGGTCATGTGATCTCTGGTAACGGCCTGGCGGTGGACCCCGCCAAGGTTGGGGCAGTGCTCAGGTGGGAGAGACCGCGTTCAGTCACTGAGATTCGCAGTTTCCTGGGACTGGCAGGTTACTACAGACGGTTCATCAGAGGATTTTCGCAGATTGTGCGTCCTATGACACAGTTGACCCGGAAGGACGTGCCTTTCGCTTGGACAGACGCCTGTGAGGCGTGTTTTCTGGAGCTGAAGGAGAGGTTGACCTCGGCTCCCGTGCTCACCATCCCCGACAGTAGTGGCGGCTTCGTTGTGTACACGGACGCTTCCTTGCAGGGGTTAGGAGGTGTGCTCATGCAGAGGGGTCATGTTGTCGCTTACGCTTCGCGGCAACTGAAGCCCCATGAGCATACCTACCCTACCCACGACCTAGAGTTGGCAGCTGTTGTCTTCGCGTTGAAGACATGGAGGCACTACTTGTACGGTGAGACCTTCGAGATTTTTACAGATCACAAGAGCCTCAGATACCTTTTTGATCAGAAGGAGCTCAACATGAGATAGAGACGTTGGTTGGAGCTCCTGAAGGACTACGATTGCAGCATCTCCTACCACCCGGGAAAGGCCAATGTGGTGGTTGACGCCTTGAGCCGTAAGGCGCCCGCACGCTTGGCCAATCTACAGTTACAGAGTTGGAGCCTTTTGGAGGAGGTGGGCAGTTAGCGACCTCTAGAGTTACGAGGGTACTGTGGGGCAGTGACGGTGACACGGCAGACCAGGCCAGAGCTGATAGACCGCATCATCACGGGACAGATGGCCGATCCGTACTTGCAGTCTTTGCGCGACAGAGTACTATCAGGAGATCCAGGGGACTTCTCTTTCACAGACCAGGTGCTACGCTTGAGGGGACGGCTGTGCGTCCCCAGAGACGAGGAGCTGTTGAGAGAGCTCCTGACTGAGGCACACGGTTCCAGATTCACCATACATCCCGGAAACACGAAGATGTACCACGACTTGAGACGCGAGTTTTGGTGGAGGGGGATGAAGCGGGATGTGGGTGAATTCGTGTAGCAGTGCTTAGTGTGCCAGCAGGTGAAAGCCGAGCATCAGAGGCCTGCAGGGTCGCTCCAGCCGCTTCCAGTGCCAGAGTGGAAGTGGGAGAGCATCACCATGGACTTGGTGGTGGGCTTGCCTGTTACCCAGCGGGGACACGACACAGTCTGGGTAATAGTGGATAGACTGACGAAGACGGCGCGTTTCTTGCCGATCCGAGTCACTTTGGGACCGGCACAGTTGGCAGAGAGGTATATCCGTGATGTGGTACGATTACATGGAGTTCCGCGGGAGATCGTATCCGACCGGGATACCCGCTTTACGTCCCAGTTTTGGGCTGAGTTTCAGCAGGCCTTGGGGACACGGTTGAGGTTTAGCACAGCTTACCACCCCCAGACGGACGGACAGTCTGAGCGCACGATACAGACACTTGAGGACCTTTTGCCTGCCTGTGTACTGGACTGGAGGGGCTCTTGGGAGGAGCACCTGCCCCTGGCGGAGTTTGCATACAACAACAGTTATAACTCGAGCATCGGCATGGCTCCCTATGAGGCTTTGTACGGACGGAGGTGTACGGCACCCTTGAGCTGGGTTGAGGTGGGGACCAAGTGAGAGGTTGGCCCCAGGTTGATCCGGCAGAGTCAGGAGGTAGTTGAGCAGATCCACAGACGACTCCGCACTGTCAGGAGCAGACAGAAGAGCTACGCGGATCGGAGACACAGAGAGGTGCAGTTTGAGATTGGGGACCACGTCTTCCTTCGTGTTTCGCCCATGAAGGGCCTACAACGGTTTGGGGTGAGAGGGAAGCTTACGCCGAGGTTCGTAGGTCCCTTTGAGGTCCTGGAGCGGGTTGGACCCGTTGCTTACAGACTTGCCCTTCCCCCGCAGCTTTCTGGTGTGCACGACGTGTTCCACGTGTCCAACCTCAGGAAGTACGTAGCCGATCCCAGCCACGTACTGAGTCACGAGAGCGTCGAGGTGAGCGACGACCTGACCTACCCCGAGCGGCCAGTGCAGATCCTAGACCGAGCCGTCCGCAGTTTGAGACGAAAGCAAGTACCCCTGGTAAAGGTTTTGTGGAGGAGCCAGCGGTACGAGGAGGCTACCTGGGAGCCTGAGGCGGCAATGCGGGAGCGGTACCCAGAGCTTTTCGCGGGTACGTCTTTTCGGACCGGGTTCGGTCCTCTTTGAGTTTGTTATGGTTATTTGGACGTCTTTTCCCGGACCCTAGTTGGCGCAAGTTTTGGGGACGAAACTTCCTTTGAGTTTGTTATATTGTTACGAATGCGTGCCCCGGACGTATTTTAAGACGTCTGGGAGGTGACCCAGACGTCTGACCAGACGTCTGGGATGGTTTACAGACGTCTGAAAAACCGTTATCTTCCACACGCGCGAGTCGTCTGCGCGCCTGCGCGCGCAGACCGCATATTCGCCTTTCCTCCCTCCGCGGCTGCAGATTCCCCTGCCGCGAATCCTTCTCTCTCCTCTCCGCGCGGCCTTAAAAAGGGCACGCATCCCTCCTGTCGTCTCCACCGTCCCCTTCCTCTTCTCCTTCCTGTGCGCGAGAGCGAGTGAGCGCGAGGGCTGCAGCGGCGGCCGCAGTGAGCGCAGAAGAGGTGCAGCGTGCGAGGGCGGAGCTCTGCCGGGAGGGCGAGCTCGCTGGAGCGGCTTGGCCGGCCGGCGGAGGGCGCAGGGGACGCGGAACGACGCGGAGAGGGACCTGCTGCGGTCTGAGCAGCAGACGCGCGAGGTACGACACGGGCGGCGTTGCGAGCAGAGTCTAGGTCGCGCCCTGATTCTGGAAAAATTTCCAGAATCAGACGTCTGGGTTGATAGGCAGACGGCGAGGACGACGTCTGGTAGCTCATACAGACATCTGAAAGGTTAGTATTCCGTTTTCTTCTTCCTTCCTGTCGACTGACCGTACTGAGGGAGGGAGTTGGATGTGCGCAGGCTCGCTGATTCGCCATCCTTTGCGAATCCGACGTCTGGAAGTTGTACCAGACGGCTTGAGTGACCTCCGGACGTCCGGGGTGACCATCGGACGTCTGGGAGATAGGCCAGACGTTCCCGCAGACTTCTGGATGTCTGGGAAACCACGCTGAATAGGTAATTCTCTGATCCACTTTTTAAGACGTCTGGAAGAAGTTCCAAACGTCTGATTTTGCACAGTATCGTCTTTTTCGACGACCCGTTTAGGGCCCGTTCGGGCTCCATTTTCCGCGATTCGAGTTGCGTTCTTTTCAGAATTAATTCCTCTACCCGTCTACAGTAGCTATACACTGTTTTGAGACACTCCTTGTGTTTGATCCTTGTGATAGGACCTCGTTCAGTTGCAGTCTTGGGACTCGCGGAGGCACACGGGATTCCCGATCACGCCCCCATTACTCCCGTTGTACCTGGTGGAGTGGCTTAAGTTTATTATTAAAATCTGTTAAAGTATGGAACCATAACTAGAATCTAGGACATTGCATGAATCCTAGGAATGAGAAATGCATGGAATGATAGCTCCTAGGTGATGCATGAATCCTAGGGCTGGAAAACTAGTTGTATGCTAGATCCTAGGATGTTGCATGAATCCTAGGATGGAAAAACTAGTGGAATGTATAATACTGCAGTCTTGGAAAAATGGAAAGGAACATAAAGCTGCCTGTAAATTGAATTAATAGCTGCCTGTTGTGAATAGATAACGTGGTTGAGAACATGGATTGTAAGAATGTGAAACTGGAAAGTGAAACCTGGATGTTGAGTAAAAAGGATGGAACCCTACGGGGAAGTAGGAGTAGAACTCCTGGAAGGTGAATGGAATAGTTTTGGGGAAGTGAGCTGGCCCTTGAGTACGGAGTACCAAGGAGAGCGACTGTCTCCCTGTTTAGTGCAGAGCGGAGCTAGCCGCCCCAGGGACCCGGGGTTAGGACTGGCCACTCTGTACCGACTTGTTGGCCCTCGTATACGTAGTACCGAGGAGAGCTAGTAGTGTTAGGAGAGTACTAGCTACCCCGCGGGCCCCGGGGTTCTGCTAGCCTCCTTCACCGACTTGTTAGGCCCACTAGGGCAAAGCAGGGTAGTCAGGCGAGGGTGCGCGGACTGTGGAGGGGTAAGGCCCCGGTTTGGTTACTGTGGAGGGGTTGGACCCCTGTTACTGAGAGGGCTCTGCCCTGGTTCCGTGCTGTGCTTTAGGCGCACCCGTTAACGGAAACGACTGACCGCGTGCCAGTGCGGGCTAGCTACCTGTGCGTTTATTGCACGTGCCGTAGTCACTGTTACGTCTGTCAGTGACCTTGGGGTGGTTGACTGAGGGTAGGATCACCACGGGGGACTCTCCCGGCCAGGAGAGCACCACGTGCTACTTCTACTTTTGGAAAAGACTGCAATCAAGATCGTTCCCACGAGGACATTCGAGATCAAGTAAAGGATCTGAGAAATAAATGAAATAGTGAGAATATTGAAAGATGTGAATAAAGGAAGTAATAGAACATAACAGCTACTGTACACTCTACTGTTGTCTTTAGTTAGTTTGCCACTCTACTCAGGTTTTGCTGACGTGTTACACTCGTTACCTTTTTTAGGACCAGGTGTTGAGCAGCCAGGGTCAGCGGCTGCAGAGGACGCTGGACCGAGTAGGGTCCAGTAGAGTTTACCACAGTCTTTTGTACCTCTTTTGTTTCTGTTATAGTGAGTAGTTCTTGTTTCCGCTGTACTTTCTTTACCTGCAGTTCTTGTTATATGATAAATGTTGTTCTACTATTGTGGTGGTATCTACTGTAGTAGTTTCTTTCCTTACTGTTAGTTATATTCATGTTGAATGTGGTTTATTTTACTACTCTTTTGGTTACTTTCTCGTTGGACGACTAGGTCTTGGGATTAGTCGAGTCGGTCCGGTTCTCGTGTCTCGTAGGGACTCGGGAACCGGGTTGTTACACTGACTAAAAAATTAAAAGGTAAAAAAGTCTACTAGCCATAAAAAAGATAACGGACACAAGACCACGTGAGCAACTAAGCTCATCACGGACCATTGTCTAAAGCCATGCTTGGTCTCATAGGACTAATTGCAGTCGCTACACTTGGTTACTTAGTAACACCTGAATACGAAATCTAAGAAACACGTTAGTAAAAAATAAGTAAAGTAGAACGAACAGTATAATAACCATAATAAAAAGAATAAAAAAGAGGGTAATAATCCATAATTAAATCCATCTATTAATCATTTTATTCTATTTACATTACAAGTCAAGCCCAACTTATTACACTTAAATCCTGTTAATCAATACCTCGAGGCAAGAGGTGATCTACACATGACATCTTAAGGCGTAAGTTTGGTATAAGCCACCTTCTTGATAGAGAAGATGGTTTATACTCGTCGAGTCACCACAATTTGTCACCCTGAGGTCGTTGTGAAAAGTAGTGGCGGTTACATCGTATGATGTGAATATGTGCTAATTACATACACTGAACCATAGATAACCAATAACTCATCCATCGATCAAGAAAAAAAAGCCAACTCCAACCCTCGCCATACATCACACTGACCTAGTTGGTCGCTAAGCCTAACCAAGAGTTGTAGGGAGGCCAACACTCCCTAAACAACCCAAACTAATTTAGAAGACCAAATTTACGGTTGAAACATTGGTAAGTAGCAAGGCTAAAAGTAATTATCCCAATTTAATTCCCAACCAAATCCATCGTTATCACATCTAAATATTTAATTCTAACATGATTGTAGCATCCAACAAATCATTCAATTTCTACATTGATTGGACTCATTATTTAGTATACTAGATTTCTTATAACAACACCCTAATTTTAGTATTAAAGTCATCCTAAAACCCTTGGATTATCAGTTCTGAAATTTTGGGTTTAAATCGATATAAACCCCTCACCCAAAATCACTTATTCAAATTTAATCCATTAATGTCAAATCTTAATTAATAAATAATCAACCATCATATTAAAGATGCAAAATAGTACCCAAAGGGTAGGAAGAACATGCACAATAAGGTTCTGATCTCACCAAGAGGAGAACACACATTAAAAAGGGCAACACATGAAGAAAACCACGGAAACGGGTCAAAATATATAAGAATTCAAAATATGAGTAAATGGAGAGATTACTCTACTTAATGTTATCGGGAAGTCACGGTGACTCTAAACTGTGCACACCAATTAACTAAGGAAGCATGCCAAGTTGTCGTTAACATCTGTGCATGCTTCGAGCAGGTTTCCTAAATCAGATGCACCAAGAATGGGACAAAAAACATGCAAGACATTCTTCTAACTTTTGATGTAAGAAATAGTATTAAAAAAGAGAAAGAAAGGCCATAAACATGTAGTACTCGTTAAGATGGTCTCAACAATACCTTATTTGTGAAAAACTGAAGAATAGGCTATTCTCTTTTTGAAATTACGTTGACCAAAAGAGGTTGAAACTGCAGACGACTGTCGCGTACTCATGCATAAGCCGTGCGCACAAACCTGCGCCTCTGCGTACGAGACTAGCACTGCACCACGCACTCGCCACCCTACCGCAATAGTTGCAGTGGAAACCCTCGTCACTTTCCCTTTTTAGGATTAGGTCCCCAGAAATCTTGATCCCACTTTCCTTTTCTTCTCACCTTTTTCTTTCTCAATTTTTGGAAGCAGAATTGTAAGAGTTACAGCACCAACCCCAAGGCAACTCCTTTTAATGAGATTTGACCAAGGGTTGACCAAAACTATGCACCTCTTCATGTTTTATGAGGCATTCAAATCTACATCTCTTCAAGTCTACAAGTTTGAATTTACCTGAGCCACTTCAAAATGATTAGGAACCCGAATTTTAGGGTGTTACACCCCTTTGATGGATGTCTACAAAGATAGCTTCTAGGTAGGGGTAAGTGTTTGATCGGTTTGGGTGGGTTCGGGTTATTTGGTTTGGGTTGACAAAATGGCGACCCATGACCCAGCCAAATTAGATTAGGTTTGGGTCGGGCGAAACCCAAATTTTGCACATCTTTGTTAACAAAGAAGGACTTGTTTTTTCTAAAAATGCTTTGCAACATAATAACGACTAAATACTTCATCCATCTTATAAAAAATTAAATACCATCGATGATTATAAAAAGAAAGCTTCTAAAAATTGTCAATATTATTTACAAATTAATTCATCTATACATTTGAGTTTGGGTCGGGTGGGTGGGTGCGACTCATGAGTCGTCCAATTCAATAGTTCGTGTTGTTTGGGTGGTTTGGGTTACATATGCTAGACCTATCAACCAACCCAAAACCCATATAACTTTTACAGTTTAGGTCTCAACTCAACTCATGACCCAAATAACCCATTTCCAACAGTTTGGGTGAATTATTTGGGTTGACTCGAATAACGCCCACCCCTACTTCCAGGCAATAGTGGAAGCCTTACTCTGATACCAGTTCTGTAACACCTTGGATCTGACAACTTGAAACACCATTTGTCATGTAGATAACTTGTATCTATAATTCATACTTGCCCATGTATGGTTATACAACCTTATGACAACATAGGAGAAAAACCAAAGCGAAAGGAAGGGAAAGAGAAAACATAAACCATTCATATCATCATCATCATTCCACCACAGTTATTTATATATAAACTACATTAGTACATGTAGTTTAGAGAGTTTAGTGGTTATAAAACATAAGACCACATCTATACATATATAACAAAAGGTGGTCCAACAAGTAGAAAGTGAGAAACTATGAGAGTAAACATCTACTTGCTAAACAAAAAGGGATAAAAGCTAGTTGTCCACCTCTTATCACGCCACTCCGAACTTCTTGATACACGTGCGGAACAACTCCTCTTGACCTCTACCAGAAAAGTACTCTCATGGCAGCAACAGTAGAATTCAAGCCAACTCCAGGCACTCCTAGAATAGTTAGGCATGTTGTTGCACTGCCTGCAGAATCTTGACCCTACATGGAACCCATACACTCGACATCATGTCCAAAAAATGGAGTACAACGTAGGTGTGAGTCAAGTGGCTCAATATGGCTTTAACTATTGTTTTTATTAAGACTGGTGATATATATATATACCCCTACTAGATGATAATGCAAGCCATAGATCTTCATGAGCGTTGACCTATTGATCAACTTAGGAAATAATTGTCCCTCGCAGTGATTCGAGGTAGATTTCGAATGCGCACCTTCTTAACTAAGGTTCGATATTTGGACTACCTTGGCCTTCAATAACTTAATCCTCTAGAGTCAGGTCTAGAAGTTGCTTAAGATAATCGGTTGGTCACATTCTTACCAGACAGGTGATCACCAATTCCCATCATGTGAGTGACTCTCCATAGAGACATCACTTTACACCCTATTGGGGCTAACCCAGTGCTCCTTCAAGTCACCATACCATCTATGAGTTTGGCTCGTACTTTCCTATATGACTCACCAACAACCCTGTCTCGTGGTACCAAAGGTCTAACATCCTATCAACCAATCTGTGCTAATCTCATGATTAGTTTAGGTGTCCCCCTTTCTAGAGGGTAAGATGGTCATTCGTGATGTTGTGCATAAATTGGATGATTCCTCGTAGAGGCATCATCAGGCACCCCCATTGGATTGCCTTTCCAAGTACTCTCTCTCGAGCCCCTATGTGATTGATTCCAAAAATCATGCAGATCTTGAATGACTTCAAAGAGTCTTAGCATGACTCAACATGATTGGGTCCATGATCAGGACTTGCACTAACCACTGCCTTCAGTATCAGGCGTTTGGTACCCTAGTCAGGCATTTGATATCACCTCATCAGACATTTGACACCAAAATCAAACATCACTTGGTAGTGTGCCAGAACAAGCCTTCTTGACCCTTACGTACCAGACATCTAATCTCTCAAATCAAACATTTGGGATGTCACTTAGATGTTTGGGTCATCCGATCAAATGTCCTATATCATCAAATAAGGCATTCTCCCACTTGACTTGGACGTCGCCTAGAGCCACTCTCTAGGGACTCTAACGCCCAGACCATCAAACGTTCGAGCTTCAAGCTTGGATGTCTAGAGACCCCTCCAAATGTCTGACAATATCATCAGACTTTTGATGGTCCACCATCCCAACACTAGGAGTGCACACATGTTACAGCATCAAATGTCTATCCATTGTGTCATACGTCCGTTACTACAACCCACCCAACTCTAGGAGATGAACTCATCTCCATTCGTCATTTGGTCAGGTGATCAAACATTTGACTCTCACGTCTGATCAAATAATCAAACATCACCTGAAGCACATTAGTGCACTCTAACCCCGTGACACTCACTACCCTTTGACTCAAACTCATATCTAACCACATAGAGTACATAGGAAGGGAATAGAGCATGGTCAAACCATTCGTACAAATTGTTACATACCCATAACCACTCCAACCACCAGGAATCACCCTTTTAACTTAGATTGCCTTGACACATGCAAACGTCTATCTAAAGATGGTGGGTGGTTTCCACCACCTTTGCCACCGAACCACTACTAATAGGGGAGGATCTACTGACCCTACCTCAGTATCACCACTGAGAAGCTACCCTTATCTTCAAAATCGAAAGGGAATAAATGCCCTACCTGATGATCAAAGGTTTCAGGTGTTGTTGTTGCTGCTATTACTCTCTTCTCCTCCCTACTGCAGCACCTCCAGCCCACCTAAGGTCATCACCCAGACAAGATATGCACGAGAACATCAAATTCATGATCACAAAATTAGAGAAAACAAGTTATAGACCCTATCCTCCCTTTATCTAGTACATGCAAGCACTAAGGAGGCTAGTTCGTCGTGGAACCCAAAAATTCAAATGAGGAATGGAGCCTCACCTTGATGCTGCAGTAGATAGAGGACAATGGTAGCATCGTCTCACCCTGATCAAACTTCCAGAACTCCTCCTCTTCTCCTGCTGCAGCCGAGCTGCCCCCCTCTCTCACTTCGTTTCCTCCCTCTCACACTCAGCTCAGGAAGGTGATGAAGGAATTAAAGGGATGAAGAGAAGATTCCAGTGGGGTATAGGATCCGAGTGATTGTATGAAAGAGATGGAAAATTTGTTAAGCGGTCCTCAGATTTCCAGCCCTTTAATTCCATTTTACTTACGTTGTACTTTCCTTGCTATCTAGTCCTTCCCAAGAGCCAAAAACCCATGGTAACAAAATCTTAACCTTGATATCAATAGACCCCATAACTTAGGTCCCTTAGGTTTCTAATATCTTTAATCTAGGTAATCAGGACCCTTGATCACACTTAAGAGGTAAATCTCATTTTTACCCATTACTAGTGCTTAATTATTAATGAGATCTCACAAGTTCTAACCCTTCTTCGTTGTTGGACGACTACTTTTTAGGTAATTATAATAATTGATCTCCCTTGATATTATGTAGGACTTCCTAAACTTTATTGAGTTTTAAGCTTTGAACTTATACCAAATCTACACAACTAGAGCTTCAACCGATATTAATTCAATTTCACATCGCAGCAGTCCATGTCACAGTGGTCAACTTCACTTTCTTGGCCCTCTTTATACATGTTTTGGTAAGTTAGAAAAATGAAATAACTTTACATCATCCCCAAAAATTAAAGCATGCAAAAAATTCCTTACAGGCGTGACTATTACATGAAAAAGCAATTTTACAAATGACTATTCAAGATTAGTCATAATAAGGAATCTGAAGAGCAGAAGACTTTAACAAAAACCAAAAGGAGAAATCACTAAAAGAAGTTGAAATAAAATTTAACAAAACACTACTCATGACTACGGCAATAAGGTCGACAAATAGATTAACCAGAAGAATATTTACAATTATTTTTGCCAAATAAGCTTTGTTGTTGGAATAAAGGAACGGCAAAAGATAATTTGCAATCTACCCACGGTTGGAGCTGACAAGTTTACGAGAATAATAACCTAAGCAAGCATAATTCATGTTAGGTTTGAATTTATCCATAAGTTGCATGGCCAATGTAAGATTCAAGGTACTGAGTTTGAGATTACAAATTAATAGAAATCCAGTTAGCGATGTATGAAGCATTAAACAATATCCAAGCTTACGAGAAACTTAGTGGCAAACAATGAAAATTTAAGAAACTCAACGAAGGATAGTGAAGATTAAAAAGGAACAAACAAGTGAAAATCATATGTTAATTATAAAAGTTGATATGGTGTAATCATTAACTAGGTAGAGCCTCATTTTATTTATTTGCATTGTATAATATTGTCTTTTGGATTGCTATGACTTAGTCAAAGTCTAAAACAAACCACATCTATCAGTAGAAGTCGCAGGGCTCTTGCTGCATCTGATTAAGTTGGTAGTTGATCTTATGCATTTCCAGCTTAAATTTCCCCTCCTTATTTCCTCTCTTGAACTTCAGCAACATATTAAACTTGGCAACTTCTTCTATCACCTATAACCAATTCAAGAAGAACAAAGTTCATTGAGTCTAAAGTTTGATGAGCCTATGAAGGTTCATTTCCGAGAAAGCAAGATCAAAGGAGTACTAGCCCCAACCTTTCCTTTTTTTTTTTGTCATTAGGGCATTCTTTATTTTTTTACAAACTAATATTCCATTAACAGAAATGAAAGCATAATGGGACGTAGCCTCAAAGGGAGGGGGAAAGGGACACCGCAACCCCATAGAAGGGGAACACAAAGCAACTTGAGACAGGAGAACAAAACTCTTCACTAGGGAAACACACACCCCAAAAAGGGTGAACACAACACTCTGTCAAGGGAACACCACACCCCAAAATAGGGGTATATTACACCTTGAGAACATCATTAAGAAAGAGAAAAAGAAAAGAGTGCATCCAACGTAATATAGATTCGTAGTAAACCCAAAAGCTACCCCATGACAAGGATGATGACAGCACCACCAAAGGAGTTCTTCAGCGATCGATTCAGTGATCGATTGAACCTGCGCTAACGAGTATCTGGCAAAACCAAAAATTGAACCAAGTTAGCCAACAACTTGGTCGTGATGAGATCCAGATTCTAGTGTGGTCCCAACATGAAGGGCAGAACTATGGTGGTGGAGGATGAGACCCAAGCTAATTGTTGGTAGTCACCACTCCAATGATAGTGAAATAGAAGCCTGACCTTGAGCCAATTCAGAGAGAGCATGCGCAACAAGCAAAGGTCTAAGGCAGCCCCAAATGTTGGTATCTTCCCTTAGTAAACCCACTAAATTCCCAAGCCAACGATAATGGGAAGGAACAACCAAAGATCTAGATTTAAAGCTCACATCTGTACCATCCCAGTAAAGAGGAGATTTACTGAAGGGGCATTGGAGACATGGAGGTAGTCGACGACAAAGATCGTCATCCATTGTAGTTCAGCGAATGAGACACCTAACCAACGTCGACCGGATCACTTGAAGATAAACCAACAACGGTGACAAGAGAGTCAGAGGCTTGAATCGAAGGAGGACTAGCGGAACAACCACAGGGTGAAGCGGGGGAGGTGAGGTTGGCATAGAAAGGAGAGATCGAGAGAAGGTGATATACCCTTGTGATGGATTAGAGGGAGGAAGAGGACTGAAGGCAAAGTGGGGAAGGAGGGGAGCCCTAATGGGCACAAGCCGATTGGGGCCCCAAACTCGAAGGAGTCAACGGTAGTGCTTAGGGTTTTGGAGAGAAGGGAATTAATATTAACCCCAACCTTTGAATGAATGATTTTGAGAAATTCATACAAATTCAATGAGTTGGACCTGTTGTATATCATCTTCATTGCATGGGAAGCAAAATCTTGCATTACAGCGTCACAAGCTAGCACCTCACATCACCCTTCTTCAATAGCTGGCATAGCATCAATTACTTTCATGTCACAAAGTATTCACAAAGATTTGTAGTTGTGAAGATATCTCAAAATAAATACTATTGGAATTCTACACTTGATGTCGACTATGAACTCAACTTGAAAAAAAAAGAGTACAACTTTAAGGTATTGATTGGTGATATGAAAATTAACCTACAACTTTAAGGTATTGATTGGTGATATGAAAATTAACCTATTCTTTATTTGGGTGGACAAGAGATAAAGCTTTAATGTATAACAAATATAAAATTAATTTTCGAAATTAATAGTGGTTGGAGAATGTGATTGGAGGAATTATTTGGAGGGATAAAATAGAGTGGTTCAGGCGCGCGGGACTACATCCTACAGTTACCCTCTACCAGATCACCTGCCGACCTCACTCGCTCTTTGCCTCCGGCCACCCTTCGCCTCCAGGTAAGTACCCCACTCGCAAGTCTCAACATCGATCGATTATAATCTCGTTTGATATAACCAACGTGTGGAATCCTCCTCCTCTATGATTCAAATAGCGGCATGCACAAATATAATGGGAAATTCATACTTCTTCTTCGCTCCAGTGTACGTACGTTTGCAATACCACACAGACTGGACATCTCTACTCGTCTTCTTGTTTGTTTGGGACAACTTATTTTTGTTGCTTAATCGGCGATGGCTGCTTTAGTTTTTTTGGTTAGAACTCACTCGAACAAGCCATCGTTTATGTGTTTCGAAGGAGCAGCCGTTTCAAGTTTAATACAATAGAGTAGGGTCCCATTGTTATTTGCTTTTTCGTGCATTGCATGGCTTCGTGTGGTTTTTGATGTGGTAATGTGCAGATTTTTTGCTGGAATGGGCAACATTTGCTTGCAAGGTTTTGGTTTAACCGAGTGCTGCTGCAAAAGAAAGAAAGAAAGAAAGAAAGAAAGAAAGAAAAGCAAGCAGTCGATTTGGATGTATTGAATATTAGACTGTCTTTTGCAAAATTCTAATGGGTACTCGATGGGTGGTTGGGTATGGGCATTAGATTTGGAATTTCCAACTTGATGCGTAAATGAGTATGGATTTTATAAATGCATATGGATTTAACCCATTTGCATCCCTGGTTCTAATTGGTCTCAATTTAGAGGCCATCACAGTGTGCTAGAGCAATACTAGCTCAACGACTTAAATTTGACATCCACGTCAATCCTTGCTTCACTCAAATATCAGGTCCAAAGAAGACCACATGACCCAATTCAAAGAAGGCCACACATAGAGAAGCATAATGATTGCAATAGATCTAGAAATATGAAAAATAAGAATGGCCATCAACATGATATCTGAACTCAGAATTAAAATAAAGAAAAGCAGTAATGATGGTATTAATATACAGTACAACGTTTCAACACATCAAGGACGCAAGGTTTGCAAACTTCTATACATGCAATGGATATGAGCACATGCACAACTTTTATCAATTGATGGAGGTATACTTGACTACTTAAGATGAAGGTTACATAGAGTCAGAAGAAGAGAATGTCAGCCAGGAAGGTCACTAAAGCCAGAAGGCTGCAGTCAAGGGCTGAAAAACAGAGGTCTAAATTATGGTAATTTCAGAATAAAAAATAAACCTACTTGCCTGAAAAATAAATACAAAAAAAAAGAGATCCAAAACTTTTCTCTACATTCTCAGAAATCACATTTTCATCTTGGATCAAGATATGGTGGCCAAACTATGATCTAATTAGCAAGGGTCGCCTTGTGATCTTGACATGACCAAGTGTCAAGGAGAAGTATGTTGTACCTAGGATAGTGGTTTGAAGTTGTTATGATGTTCTCGAGCCAACTTCAATGATGATTACTAACAGTTACATCAGCTAGCTATAATATCTCAGTCAACCAGCTCTTCTAGCTAATCAGAAGATATCCATTCTCCTTAAGTATGATATGATCTATCAGATGCTTCCAAGAATATCACTTGTGGAAAAAATAGATGCACCAGCTTCCATGATTCCTTTGATCCCATGTAGACTTGAGTGAGTCCCTTGCCATTCAATTAGCAACGCTTAGAATGGAAAGCCGGTATCAATGTTGGCAATAGAAAAGGTCTGGTAAAATATCAACTTATCAAATTTATTTGGTCCCCTCTAGAATTGGATTGAATGAAGTCCTTTGCCATTCAACAAAAAAGTACCATGTAATTATCCAAGCGTCAGTATCAAGCTTGACTGTAGAAGTGGTTCTTATGATAGGCCTAAGAAACCATCCTGCAAAATCAATGCTAGCTTTCATGTCCTCGTAGTCCACCCTTCGTTTGGAGATCCAACAACCATCCACAAATCGTCATGCCCCAAAGACATCCACCTTGATAGTTGTGACTGCCACTTACAACTAGGGTAGCACATTGATGTAAACACATCCATTTAGGTTAAAATGTCTATTTATGTATGTTCATAGGCTTAGATTTGCATTCCATATTATAAATATTGCATAGCATGTATCATTCTGCATTTAGAGTAGTTGTATATATTTTAGGTTAATTACGTCCTTTTTATGGTTAGGAGAGAAGAAGATTTATTTCGGAGCCTCGAATTGACGATCCGATTGTACAGATCTGATCAGGACGACGATCAGAGCCCAACGCCTCCGAAATCGCCTTGATCGGATTCCCGTAACACTATATGCAGTCCGAGGAAGATCAACGGTCAAGGGACTAGGTGACGTAATCTGGAGCTTCAAATGATAAATCCGATCTCACGGATGGATTCGGGTCGACGATCGCAGCCCAACGACATGAAAATTGACTCAATCCGACCTCTGTAGCAGCCCCTACAAAGGAAAGAAGATAGATGGCCTAAGTCACGCCACATGGTGCAACCCAGGGCCCATACGCACGCACGCGCCACCGCACTCGCACAGTAGTGCGGGTGCGTGCACACATAGAGGGATGCATGCATGCAGGCACAGCAGCGCAGCGGGCAAGGCTGCGGCAGTGGCAGCAGCAGCAGTGCAAATGGGCATAAGCTGCGTAGCGCACATGCACGTGCAACAAGGGCGCGTCGAGCGCATGCCAGCGGTGCGACAGCAGAGGCGCGTGATGTGCGTACCAGCGAGGGCAAGGGTTGGCATGGGATCTTCAGCAACGTTTGCGGTGGTCTTCAGCAACGTTTATGACCGTTACTAAATGTCCTGTATACGAATTTGATTCTTTTCTCCACTATAAAAGGACCCCTACCCCTCCCATTTTTCTTCATCTCTTCCTTTCTTCCTTTCACCACCTTCGATCTCTCAAGAGAGCTTGTCCCAAGCCCATGATGCTCCTCTAGAGTAGAATCAAATATATTTCCCTCCCCTCATCACCATTCGTGGAGCATCCCATGGTCGTCTTCTCACCTACTTTGGGAAGTAGATCCTCGCGGCGACGTCGTCCTACCCCACCCTCCATCCTCTGTCTCCGTCCTCATTCGTCCCGCTCCTCATCACCTTCCTCCAGGCGACGTCAAAGCGAGTTGTCCTCCAAGCGACCATCGAGAGGGATTTCTCTCACCCATCTCTATCTTTATTGCTTTCGTAGTATAGATTTCCCTCTTTCCTAGTTGTAATAAACGTTTCATTATAAAAATACATGATTGTTTCTCTCTCTCTGTCTTTCTCTCTTATAATTTGCAAGTAGATTAGTTAGATAAGAATTCATCGACCTAATCTCTTACCCTATTAAAAATACCAAAAAAATTAGAAAAGAAAAAAACGATAAAAATAAATAAAAAGCGAAATGCGTATCTTTCAAAACCAAATGTTCTCCTCCCTGTGTTCGACCCGAGATTCACTTTTCGAGTTTCGGTTATAAATTTTATCTGATCGATGGATTTTCTCGCGAATCGAACCACAATGATAGGTTTTCCAAAATCCAATCCTTTCCGCGTGCGAATCCGCCGTCATCATTTTGGTGTCGCTGTTGGAAAGGCAACGCTCTTTGATTTTTTCGCGTTTTCCCACATTACTACATTTTTTTTTAACATATCTTTCTTCGATTTATTGTCTTGCAGGAACCTGGTCGAGAAGTCGATGGCAATAGATTGGAGTAAAGTGCAGGTAGAGACATTTGTAAGTTTTCCCCCACCACCCCCACCTTAGATTTCATTTCACCACACTAATAACTCAAACCCAAATCAACTTAGGTACTTTTTATAAACCCTAAGATAGATCTGGTTGATTGTTTGTCACCTCCACTCATCTCATCCCCGTATATATATATATATATATATATATATATATATATATATATATATATATATATACACTTCTGTTGTAGGATTTATTGAAAGTGACACACATTAATCACCTACAACTTTCGACTTAAGATGCACCATTCCACTTTAATTCTACCACTTAACCAGGATCTGACTTGTGGATCCTGTAAACTTCAACTCAATACACATAAGTGAGTAGAAATCTAAATAGGTTAAACATCTGTGTGCCTTAACTAAGTGGTGCAACAGGCCAACTGATTGAGCTGTTTGAGCCGCACCACTGAAGATAAAAGTCATTCATCAGTAGCTTGCCACTTAGGGTTAATCTTTAAGGCTGAACCAGGCAATTCACATTATTTTTTGATTTCTAAAGGAATATATTATCACCAGTGCTTTCAAAACTTGGAGTGTTCTCTTAAACTTGATTGAATACACCTAAGATTAAACCCTAAAAGCTACTAAACAAGGTTAAATCCTAAAAGATACATCATCAAATAACCTTATTTTTCAACCCTAGTTGTGCACGCATACACATTTGAATCAATAATTGAAGGCACAACCCATTTAAAGGGCCCATTACATTCCAAGAGCACAATCATCTCAAGTCTAATTAAAATTGAGTAGACGTTGGCCTTAAGGATTGATTCGCTCTTCGGGGCTCAGACTGAGATTTTTTTTGATTAATCTGCTTTTACTGGTCCATTTGATGTCTAGCTAGGGGAGTAGCGTCAAACGACTACGGTTGGGGGGTACACTAGGAACCGAAGGCGCAAGCCAAAGGAAGAACCTTCTTCCCAGCTCCTCCTTCTAACTAGTTGGATTGATTGAATAAAAGTAGACCAAATTGGTTATAATCTCAAGACGGGTCTTGGGAGTCTGTAGGTCTTTAGGCTAACTTACCTAAGGACATGGTTGATTGCTTGTATTGCATGGCTCCTTTCTTTCTTCTGATTTCCCTCCTACCATGTATCCTTCCACATCTTACATGCATTTCCCATCCTACACTCCTACCAACACTTATCCCCAAGATGATTACTATCCTGACTCGACTTATAATTACCCATCCACTAGCCGAGATAACTTTGATTAGATATATGAATTCGGACCTCAGTGTCTAGGGCCTAACCCTGGACAACAAGACTATGATTACTATCCTTCCCAGAGCTACAATGATTATAGATCTCCACCCATTGATGATCAAACCAACTTGATCTACAATCAAAAAGGATATGTTGATTATAACACTTACCCTCCCCAGTATTCCACTGAATATAGGTTGCCACCATTCTTTGAACAACCTAAAACGACCTACTATCAACGAGAGACCCAAGAACCTTAATATCTTGACTCCCCTAGATTTAACCCAAACCCACCCAAACCTAAGCTGAACCATTCAATTCAAGTGAACCAGGTCCAAGTCAAGGTGTCGGCTAACTTGAGGAACACCATCCAATCTTTAGAAGCTCAGCCAATACCATGCACCAAAGCATTGGAGCCTATGATCAAAATGATTAATGAACTTAATAGTTCTCTATTGGATTTGCTCCAAAATGTTAGGGACAAGGGCCTGAGTGAGTTTCTACTTGGGAAATTGTTGAGGTTGAGGATGAAATTGGTGGTTGTCCTAGTCCAATCTTGGGATGATTCTCAAGATGAACCCCTTCAGGAGAGCTAATGTCTGAACCTACTCAGGCACCTGTCGGGGGGGATACATATGCTAAGATCAGGGATGACTAGGTTGGGCTAGAGCAACCATTGAGGATGAACTGAGTTTCTCGCCCGAGATCCCAGAGCCAAGGAATGACAAAAAATATGTCTCCATTGACCATGAAATGACATATGATTTTGAGACATATATAAATGAGGATCCTGAATTCTTTGATTCTGAGGGTGATGAATCTCTTAGTGAAGTCTCATAGGAGCTTAACGAGAATGATTTTAGTGAGACTAATGGGCTCGAGGAGTAAGATGAACCATTTGATAGCCTGATTATTGAAGATTATGATCATGCTGGGGCTAACTTGGACGATTCCAATCCTGATGATTCAATCAATAGCCCCATTGCGCAACCACACCCTAAAGAGCTGAATTATGATGTAAACACAATTACACTACTTAAGATGTCTATTTATGCATGTTCTTAAGCATAGGATTGCATTTCATGATATAAATATTGCATAACATGCATTATCTTACATTTAGAGTAGTTTGAATAAAATGGAGGTTAATTGTCTCATTTTATGTGCTTGGATAGGGAAAACTTTTTACCGGGATCTCGGATCGAAGATCCAACCGTACGAATGTGATCAGGACGACGATTGGAGTTCAACGACTCCAAGATCGCCTTGATCAAGCATCCGTAGCATCAGATAGTGACCAGGGAATCCTAGAAGATCAAGGGCCAGGATGGTGTAAGTCCGCACTTCAAATGAAAAATCCGACCGCACGGATGAATTCAGATTGACGATCGCAGCCTAATGACGCAAAAAATCGAGTTAATCCGACACCCGTGGCACCATCTACAACATCCAAAAGTTTGACGGCCAAGATGGCGCCATGTGGTGCCATCTAGGCCGCCCAAACGGCCACATGCAATCTCTGAAGTCTCCGCATCTGCCCTCTCTCCGCCATTGGATCTTGATCCAACGGCTGTGGATGCGGCTCGTTGAAATCATCCGCGCAACCTTTTGGGCGAGGTAGCACAGCGGTCCAGCGCCTTATCACGAGGCGTTGGCGCGCGTTCGAGCCTCGCCATGCGAATTCTGAAGAGAGCGGGCACGCCGTTATTGACCGTCAGATCGCAATCCAACGGCCGTGCGTGCCCGATAGCGTTCACGCGCTATTGCACACGCGGCGTCACGCGGCATCGTACGCGCTAGGGGGGGCTCGCGGCAGCGGACGAAGGCACATCTTAAGCCGTCCGATCTCACGATCGGACGGCTGTGGATGGATAACATGCGGCTGGCGTTGAGAGTGGGTAGTTGAGGAGGTGCGCGTGGGGAGCGCCCACTACACCCACGTTGGGGCTTTAGCGACGGTTTTATCCGTCACTAAAGACCCCTTATTTAATGTTTTAAAGATGTAATGACTAATTTGCCCCCACTCCTTGCAACTATAAAAGGAGACCCCCTCCACACGAAATTCTCATCCCTTCCTTCTCTTCGATACCTCTCCAAAGCTCAAAAAAAGCTTGTAACAAACCCGGGATGCTCCTCGCGAGATAAAGTCAAATTTTCATCTCCCGTTCGGAAGTGGATCCCACGACGACGACGGCGTTCTGCTCCGTTCCTATTTTTCTGCTTCGTCCTCCTTTGTCCTGCTTCGTCCTCCTTCGTCCAGACGTCGTCCCGTCCGGCTCGTCCTCCAAGCAATCGTCGAGGAGGATAACTTCTCTCTCCCATTCTTCTTTACAACTTTTCTAGTGTAGAATTTTCTTGCTTTCTAGTGTAGCTGATTTCCCGCTTTCTAGTGTAATTTTTATTTAGTTTGATTGTATAAACATTTTTAAAGATTGAATGCATGTTCTCTCTCTCTTTCTCTCTCTCTCTCTTCCTTTTAGTCTGATAGCTTCATTTTAATTATATCACCTCGCTTTTCAAAAATTCTAAAAAAATATAATTGCGAATATAGATCGACGTAGCCTCCCTGTGTTCGACCCGGAATTCAAATTTTCGGTATAAATTTTATTTGTTGAACACGAATTCTTCGCTTTTAAGCTACAACGACAAGGTTTTGAAACCAAACACGTTAGCGTAGCAATTCGTAAGTTCAACATTTTGACGCCGTTGCCGAGGATGCAACGATTTCCGATCTTCTTTTCTCATTTCTTGCACTTTATTATTTTCTAACTTACTTTCTCTTGTGTCTATTATTTTGCAAAGACCTCCATCAAGGAATCAACAAGCGGTATACTAGAGTAAAGTGCAGTTGAAGACAACTGTAAGTGCTCCCCATTCTTCCCCCTCCATAGATTTCATTCGTCACATTAAATCCAAATTCCAATTAACCTAGGTGTTTGCATAAATCCTAGGAATAGTTTGGTTATTTGGATTTTCACTCACATTCATTCCACCCTCATTTAAAAAAAAATAAAAAGATAATCTTGTGGGGTAATTTTCAACGAAATTCTCATCCCTTCCTTCTCTTCTCTACCTCTCCAAAGCTCAAAAGAAGCTTGTCACACACCCGGGATGCTCCTCGCGAGATAAAGTCTAAACCGGGTTCTGATTTGTGGAACCGGTACACACAAAGCAACACATAAAGAGTAGAAATCATTCTACATTAACCATCTTTGAGTGCCTAACTTAGTGGTGCAATTGTGGCCAATTGTTTGAGTTGTTTGAGCCGCACCACTTTATTTAAAACCAACTCATCAACTAGCTCCTCCTTAGGGTTTTCAATCTAGGTCTATTCCAGGCACTCCACCTTCTTTCTGATTTTAAAGGAAAATAATCTTCACCAGTGTTTTACAACTTGGTTTTCCTAGAAACTTGATTGCAATTCACCTAATTTGAAACCCTAAAAGCTACTTAAGCAAGATTTGAACATTAAAATTTACACATCATAAATAATCTTGCTTGAAAACCCTGGTTGTGCACACACTTACACAAATCTCAATCAATCATTAAGGGCACAACCCATTTTAAGGGCCCATCACATTCCATAAACACCACAATCCCAGACCTTAATAAAATTGAGTAGACGTTGGCCTTAAGGTCTGATTCACTCTTCAGGGCCTAGTCTGAGATTGTTTTTGATTGACCTACTTATACTGATTAATCTGATGTCTAGCTAGGGGAGTAGCGTCAAACGACTGCGGCTGGGGGGTACACTAGGAACCGAAGGCGAAAGCCGAAGGAAGAACCTTCTCCCCAGTCCCTCCTTCTAACTGGTTGGATTAAACAGACGCAAGTAGAGTAAATCATCTACAGTCTTAAGGCTGGTTTTGGGAGTCAGTAGATGTTGTCAACGATTTTGTGCGGGTTTAAAGTATATCACGTTGTAGTACAACCGACAAAACATTTAAACATATATAAAGAATTTTATTACTCGAAAATCGGAGTATCCGAGGTCGATCACAGGGAGCAAATGGAATTTACTACTAGTTAAAATGTAATTGAACACTCTAATTTACTCAAAATATCAATTCAACTATGAATGTATGCGATTAAAAGTAGTTAGGACAAAAAAGAAATGAAATTGGACGTCTGATCTTGTGATCAGACGTCTTAAAAGTATGTTCCCTTTTCTTCTTGATTATTCTTCTTTCTCTGCAGTCTCTCTGTTTCTTCTTTTTCTGCTGGTGTGTTTGCTTTCTTTTCTTCTCTTTCTTCTTCTCCTGTGAAGGCTTCTTTCTTTCTTCTTCTTCTCTGCCTTGTTTCTTCTCTGTCTTGCTCCTTCTTCTTCTCCTGCGAAGGCTTCTTTCTTTCTTCTTTGGTCTCTCTGTTCTTCCTTCCTTTCCTTCTTCCTTCTTTCTTTTCCTTCTCGCGACCAAGTCTTTCTTCCTCAACGTTCAGCTTGTGCCCTACACAGAGCAAAACCTATCCTTTCTCCCTCTACCCACGCATCTCTCTCAAGCAATTCACTCAGGGACGCTCTCCCAGAGCCATAGCCATAATCGGATCGAATCGTACCTGGGACCAGGCGCACCTGCAGGTTGTGTGATGCGCGAGGAGTGCATAGGTTTAGGTCGGGTCGGATCCGCCAGATCCGCGTGGTCAAGCCGCGGACGAGGCGGGTATGGGGTCAGTGAGGGACCTCACCCCTGTGCTTACGGAGGCAGTGAGAGTAAAACGCAAATTCAATTTATGGTATGCCCGCACCTCGCGATTCCACGATGTGGGACTAAAGGTTCCGCCCTGCCTTTGTGCGCGCCCGCAGACCTGCGTGCAAACGCCACAGCTGCTGGCTCTGCTGGCGCTCCTTGCTGGACTCACTCACCTCGCGACACTCGCGCGAGTATGCAGCACCTGTAGCCTGGGAGACCAGGTGCCTGGAGCTTCGTTGGAGCTTCATCAGAGGTCGTCCATGGCAGCAGGAGCTCAAACACTGTCATGCACAAAAAGAGCCTCTCGGCCCAATCAGATCAGCTAGAGACCTTCGCCGTGGCACGGCGAAGGCGGTGGACGATGCTGCAGGCCGCAGGTCGGCCTAGGCATGCGTGCCTAGGTCAACCTGTGGCCGGAGATGGTGGGTTGTTCGGGGGGTGATTATGGAGGTCTGGAGTGGCAGTTGTGGGGTGGAGCGAGTTCCTGGAGGTGTGGCGAAGCTCTCGAGGTGGTTGGCGAGCCGTGTGGGGGGCTGGAATGGTGGAAGCGGCTCGTCGGAGGTCGGTCGATGATGTGGAAGATGAGGGTGGTCAGCGTCGGTCGAGGGGTAATCAGATGAGATAACATGGGGAAAAGAGAGAGGAGAGGATGGAGAGGAGTTCTAACCTAATTGTAAGGACGAAAGGGGACGGAAGGCGGACAGCAGTACCTGCTGTCGCCGGAGAAGATGATGCCCAGTGGGGGAGAACGGCGACGACGACGGGGCTGCGGCGGCATGCACGGGTATTGCGCGACGTGGAGGGAAGTCAGGAAGCTAACTCTGCCACTGGTTTTGTGGCAGAGCGAAGAGGGAGGGGAGGGGGGCTCGCCGGAGCTTGCTGGGACTTTTGGCCGGGCAGGAGGAGACGAATTGGGGGTGGACACCCGGCCAAATCAAGCTCGCCTTCTGCGGCAGGGTCTGGGGGGTGTTTTATAGGTGCTGGCCGCTCCTGTCAGCGCGTGGAGAGCGCGCAATTAGGTCTGCCGGCTTGCCGGAGTTGGAAGGAAGGTGGATACCCAAATCTCTCGTGCGTTCGCACGAGAGATTGGGTTCACACCAGCGATTGTAATTGGCTTTATAAGGAAGGGAATTCCTCAGAGAATCCCCCTTCCATTTCTGGGAGGGAATCTCTGAGGGATTAGAGAGCAATCCCTCTCTGAACCTCGCCGGAGCTCGGTTCTGCCCTAACAATGGCGGCAGGACCGGATTGCAAAGGGGGCGAAGAACTTGGGGGGCTCTTTGCAAGGATATTCAAAAGATAGGGACCTATTTGTGATTTGGGTGTACTAAATTGCAAAGTAGGTCAAGATGACCTCCCCTTAGGTCCAAATTTTGGTATAAACCTAATTTGGACCTAAGGAATCCAATGGAGAAGTTGGATTTCAGGTTTGACCTCGTTTGAATGGACATTTTGCGTAAAAACCCAAATTAGGTTAATTGAGGAGCTAGGACCCTAATCTAGGTCAGACTAGGTTCCAAAGGCCAAATTAAGTGTTCTAAACCCTAGAGGATGTTTTTCCATGATTTTTAGAGGGTTTACTCGATTTTTATCCTGACCGGAACCTTGTTAATTAAAGCGAGTCTGTTTTAGGGTTACCAGGTGTCATTTAATTCCTAGATTGCACATGAACCCATTTCTGATTGACTCAACCCTCTTTTTATCTCATTTAGACAATTTGACCTATGTTTTGCCTCTGAGAAATCCCGTTTATGTACTGCAATGGTAAAATTACAGTTTTAACCTTTATTTCATATTTTCTTCTCAGAGCACTTGTTCCTTCAGTTAGGCCTTCTTCTAGGTTATGTAGGAGCTTTTATCTTCTTTATTGGGTCAAAATGAGCTAGTTATGGCTCATGATGAGGCTCTCATCAGTAGATCCTTAGGCTATCCCACTTAAAGACAGCCTTGTTTTGTTGTGCTGCAGGGTCCATATCCCCAGTCCTTCCGACCTTCTCCTAGTTTATGCTAGGTAGACGGTAATTGAATCCCCGATTGGAAGGACCATTAGAACATTCTAGGAGGTGCAAGTTGGATTTTGGTCAATTTGATCCCATGGCCGAACAACAGCCTCCTCTGCTTGGAAATCCACAGGAAGAATTTCGAAGGCAGCTGGAACAAATGCAGAGAATGCAGGAATGGTTCCAGAGAATGCAGGGCACTCAGCCCTTGAAGGATTTTTATGATCCTTCAAATTACGAGGAATGTCCCGACGTCCAGATTCCAGCCGGTGACATAGAAATCAAGCCCCAGGTGTTAAGCCTGATTAAACATTATCATGGGCTTGGCTTCGAAGATTCTTTTTCAGCACTTGGAGGACTTGACCACTTTGGTCAGACCACCAAGGCTCGAAACGTAAACGAGGAGCAAATGATTATGAGGCTCTTCCCCCACTCTCTTAGGGATAAGGTCGAGCATTGGTATAGGACAATAGGAAGACCAATTACAACTTGGAATGAGTTGAAATCGACCTTTCTGAAGAAATTCTTCCTAGTCGGACGTACCAATGCTTTGAGATGGGCAATCACGACCTTTACCCAGCGGCAGGGGGAGCAGTTTCATGTGGCCTGGGAGCGATTCCTGAACTTATTGCAGAGGTGCCCACACCACGAGGTGCCAAAATGGCAACTCGTGCAGATCTTCTATCATGGGTTGACTGAGCAACTCAGAAATCATGTGGATGCTTCTTGCGAAGGCAATTTCCTCAATAAAGATGCAGATAGTGCACATGATTTATTTGAGGAAATGAGTGAGAATTCAATTAATCATGCCTCCATGGATACTTTTAACCGGTCCCAGCAGCCCAGATCAAATGTCAATGAAGTCCATGACTCTCATTCATTTGATATGGAATTGATTTGTAACAAACTTGATAAGGTGGATTTGGTTGCTAAAAGAATGGAAGAGTGGATGGCTGGCAATTCTATGAACAACTCTCGATCCACTCAATCTCAAAATTCGGGATTCCATTCCTCACGAGCTCCTTCTGGACGGGAGTTCGTGAATAAACTCGATGCAGCTCAACCTGTGAGTCAGCATTTTTTGGAACCCCACAGGTTTCAAATTGGGGCCTTTGATCCCAGTTTTTTTGATCCTTTTCTTTCTTTTTCTCCATCCTCACCCTATGAGGATGTCTGTGCTGTACAAGAGAATGTTAGATCCAACCCCTACTCAAATGCCTATAATCCAGGTTGGAGAAACCACCCTAACTTCTCTTGGAAAAATCCAGGGCAACAAACCCAATTCCGACCCGGGAACTATGCTCCACAACGACCAATGGGTCAGGGTCAAGTATATACTCAGTTGCCTCCGAATCAGGTCAATCAGCCAGCTTGGAATGCCCATCAACCCGCAGGGCAGGCTGATTTGAACCGTCAAATGATAGAGATGCAAGGATCCATGCTCCAGCTCATGCAGCAAATGAAAAACTCGTTGGACAACTTGCAATCCGGGCTCATTGCTAACTCTCGTCAACCCGAATCTCTACCATCCCAACCCGTACCCAACCCGCGAAATATTATGAATTCGGGCAATCAAGCCCAAGGGTACGGAAATCAGAGGGACCCGCACGCACATGCTCAGGTGGTTGAGCAGGGTTCCTCGTCTTCTTCTGCAAATCAACAATTCATGGTCAATCAAGCCCCTCCAATCTTTCCTAACCCTCCCCAAGACTCAAATTCTTATGCATCTACAAATTCTGTCACTTTGATGAGTGGTAAGAAGACTCAGGATCCACAACCACACTATTCTGATCTTTTGAATCCTGAAGAACCTGAGGAGAGAGGAGAATTCTAGAGGAGAAATCAAGGCTCAGGAACCTGATTCCAAAGATCTGACTCATGTTCCTTTTCCTGAAGCCTTAACCAAATCAAAGAAGAAATCTGTTGATAGCAATGAGGAGCTTCTGAATCTATTTAAGAATGTTGAAATCAATATCCCACTCCTTGATGCTATCAAGCATATACCGGCTTACGCAAGATTTTTAAAGGAATTATGTACACAAAAGCGTAAGTCGAGAGAATTTGTTCCGAGGAAGGTGGTACTCTCTGAGCAGGCTAGTTCTGTTATCCTGCACTACCTTCCTCATAAAAAGAGAGATCTTGGTGCTCATTTGATTTCTTGCATTATCGGAGATTACACATTTGATAGAGCACTTTTGGATCTGGGTGTATCCATCAACCTAATTCCGACTTCTCTCTACGAGAAGTTTGGGTCAGGTGAACTTCGGCCAACTTCAGTAACGCTACAGTTAGCGAACCATTTGGTCATAAACCCGCGAGGCGTTATTGAAGATGTTATAGTTAAGGTCAAGGATTTCTATTTTCCTGTAGATTTCCTTGTCCTTGACATGGATGTACCTGATAATATGAGGAACACGCTCATCATTCTGGGGCGTCCGTTCCTAGCTACCGCAAAGGCCAACATTAATTGTGAAAGCGGTAGCATGGAAATCGTCTTTGGGGACCAACGAATGAAATTGGATATTTTTAAGGCGATCAACAAATTTGAGGATTGTGGATTTATTGAGGAACTTGATGAGGGTAATGATAATATTGAAACTTGTTTGGCAGTTTCTTCAATCGAAAGTTCCTCTTTGGATGATGAATTGGACCCGCAACCCTCTATGGCTGACCTGACATCTTCGGAAGAGGTTATTGATTTTGTTCACTCACAACCTCGTCCTCTTGTTGAATCTTCAGCATCTACCCTACCATCAATCATCAACCCACCCCAGCTTGAATTGAAACCATTGCCCGAGAATTTGAAATATCAATTTTTAGGACCACAAAGTACGCTCCCTGTGATTATTAGTGCTAAATTGACAAAGGAGCAAGAGATTGAATTGATCAAGGTCATAAAGGAACATAATGAGGCAATTGGTTGGACCATTCATGACCTAAGGGGGATCGAGCCATCTTACTGTAGTCATAGAATATACTTGGAAGATGGATCCCGCCCTTCTCGCCAGATGCAGAGGAGATTGAATCCAAATATGTGAGAAGTGGTCAAAAAGGAAATCATCAAGTGGCTCGATGCAGGAATTATTTATCCAATCTCTGACAGTCCCTGGGTAAGTCCCGTTCAGATTGTTCCAAAGAAAGCTGGGATTACTGTTGTAACTAACGAGAGAGGAGAATCTGTCACAACTCGTTCAGCTTCCTCTTGGAGAGTTTGTATTGATTACAGAAAGCTGAACATAGCCACTAAAAAGGATCATTTTCCCTTACCCTTCATCAATCAAATCTTGGAAAAATTAGCCGAGCAGATGTACTTCTGTTTTCTTGATGGCTACTCGGGATACAACCAAGTTCCTATCCATCCCGAGGATCAGGAAAAAACTACTTTCACCTGTCCCTATGGAACCTTTACTTTTCGTAGGATGCCTTTCGGGTTATGCAATGCACCTGCGACTTTTCAAAGGTGTATGCTAGCCATATTTTCTGACATGGTGGGAGAGTTTATGGAAGTCTTCATAGATGATTTCCCTATTTTCGAAGAATCATTTGACTCTTGTTTGGCTAATTTGGAAATGATTCTTAAGCGATGTACAAGACACGACTGGTCCTTAGCTGGGAAAAGAGGAATCGTTTTGGGTCATGTAATCTCTGAACGGGGAATTGAAGTGGACAAAGCTAAGGTTGATGCTATCGCTAAACTTCCTCCTCCCACATCTGTTAAACAAATCAAATCATTTCTTGGCCATGTGGGATTTTATCGAAGATTCATCAAGGATTTCTCGAAGGTTGCTCGTCCTTTGAGCAATCTTCTTGCCAAAGAAATGCCGTTTGTTTTTGACGAATCATGCCGAAAGGCATTTGATTTCCTGAAAATGACAGTCCCCTGTGCTCCAATTTTGCAACCACCTATTTGGACAGTCCCCTTTAAGATTATGACCGATGTTTCTGATTACGCGGTCGGGGTTGTCCTAGGTCAGAAAATTGATTGAAAGCCCTCTGTCATCTACTACACTAGTAAAACTCTAGATGAAGCCCAGAGAAATTACACTGTTACTGAAAAGGAATTACTAGCTGTAGTATTTTCCTTGGAAAAATTCAGGACTTATCTCTTAGGGTCTCATGTTATCATTTATACCGACCACTCGGCCTTCAGACATCTCTTGTCTAAAAAGGATGCTAAACCCCGGCTTATTCGTTGGATTCTTCTTCTTCAAGAATTTGATCTTGAAATCAAGGATAAAATCGGGGTACAAAATGTGGTCGTGGATCATTTGTCGATACTCCTAGGTGATTCTTCTTGTCCGGACATTCCTATTGTTGACACTTTTCTGGACGAAACTATTCTTACAGTTTTAGGTGTCCACACCCCATGGTTTGCTGACATTGTTAACTATTTGGCCGTTGGTCAAATCCCTCAGGATTGGACCAAGCAACAACGGGATAGACTCAAATCTGAGGCCAAATACTACTTCTGGGAGGACCCTGAACTGTATCGCATCGGCTCTGATCAGATTATTCGCCGATGTATACTGGAGAATGAATTCAACAGTATACTCGAGTTTTGCCATGCATCTGGGTGTGGTGGACATTTCTTCGGGAAAAAGATGGCTGCAAAAATCTTGCAATCTGGCTTCTATTGGCCGTCTTTATTCAAGGATGCCTAGGATTTCTCAAAGTCATGTTCTCAATGTCAGGCACTCGGAAGCATAACTAAGAGAGACATGATGCCCCTAAACCCTATTCTTCCTGTCGAAATTTTTTATGTTTGGGGCATCGATTTCATGGGACCCTTTATCCCTTCATTTGGACATCAATACATTCTTGTTGCTGTTGATTATGTGTCCAAATGGATTGAGGCGATTCCCACCCGAACCAATGACCACAAGGTGGTCATTAATTTTGTCAAGAAAAATATCTTCAGTAGGTTCGGGATTCCGAGGGCTATCATCAGTGATGGTGGCACTCATTTTACTAATGCCCAATTCCAGAATTTATTGGCCAAATACGGGGTTAATCATCGAATTTCCACACCTTACCATCCCCAAACGAATGGACAAGCCGAGATCTCCAATCGTGAGATCAAGAACATTCTACAGAAAACGGTTAGACCTGATCGCAAGGATTGGACTCAAAAGCTTGAGGACGCTCTTTGGGCCTACCGTACGACGTATAAAACACCCATCGGCATGTCTCCATTCCGTTTGGTGTATGGAAAGGCATGCCATCTACCCGTAGAGATTGAACACAGGGCATTTTGGGCAATCAAACAATGCAATTTAGATATGAATCTAGGAAACTCCAACTATCTGAGTTGGAGGAGCTTAGAAATGATGCTTATGAGAATACCAAGATCTACAAGGCTCGGATCAAAGCTCTACATGATCAATTGATTTCCCGCAAGAGCTTTGAGCCAAATCAGAAGGTCTGGTTATTCGATTCTAAACTTAAGCTCTTTCCTGGCAAACTTAGATCTAAATGGAATGGCCCATTCATAATTGATCAGATTTTTCCAAATGGTGCCATTCAGATTTCTGACCCAAAGACGGGTAACACATTTAAAGTCAACGGTCAACGTCTGAAGCCTGCTATTGACCGTATTTTTTCAGAACCCGTCTCAGACTCAGTTGCTCTAGCCATTCTGTAACTTCTTTGGCTGGACTTTTCCTAGCTAACGGCATTAAACTCAGCAGTTGTACATACAATACAAGGCTGATACGAGCTTCATATCCAGGTGACATCTTTCATATTCTACCCTTTCTTTCATGTCTCTTTTTCAATGAGGACATTGCATCAGCTAGGCATGGGAGGTGGATTCATTTTTGAATCATTTGGTCAGCTTTGTGAAATTCATGTAATTTTATTTTTCTCTTCTTATTTATATATATAAAAAAATCAAAATTAGGAAGGATTAGTTGGACATTAGGACTTTTCAATCTTAAGAAATTTTGTATTAGGATCTGAACACAAAGACCCTTCAAGTCTTTAGACTTAATTAGCTCGTGTATCCACTAAAATGTGGATTTGTCTCTCGAGTCATCACCATCTTAATTCTATCATAATTGGAATAAATAAGTTTGGGTGATAAGTACACAACTTATCAACCCATCCTCTGATTTGAGGGAATTTCTGAGTTTTAAGCATCTACACACTTTCTTTGCACTGACTCGTTGTTCGATGATTCTAATTCGATGATTCTAACGGAAATTGGGTAGCTAATGAACCTTCTAGGGTGATATGGCTGGCAAGTTATCGTGGGTAACAGCCTATAGGTAAGTTGTCCAGAGCCCAGTCACTGGACCTTTCCCTTTCTGTAGCCTTTAGGTAAATCTTAAACCAGGGAGCCACCTACTTTTAAAAAAAAAAAAATCAAAAAGAAAAGGAGAAAAGAGAAAACAAGAAATAAGCTACACTTCACTGCACGAGTATGGCTGGCAAGTTATCGGTGGTAACAGCTCATCGACCAGTTGTCCAGAACCCGGTTCAGTAAATGCACTAAAAAATTCCCAAAACACTTAGGAAGAAGCGGAGAAATAGAATAAACTGGGGAGATATACACTGGATTCACCCTTATGTTGACCCTGTAAAAAAATAAAAGTAAGGAGAAAACTACCGATTGTAAAGATACACCTTTAGGCAAAATTCTTTTTAGGTCACCTAGAGGCGTAGAAATCCAAAGTCCATTTTAATTGCCGGTCAACGAGTCTATCACAATCACAATAAGATGCTTAAAACTTAGGGTTCTCATCAAATTTTGGGTGAGTTGAATGGTCGTAGAAAGCCACTCTTAAACCCTAAAATTTGAAAATCCGAAAAAATTAGAAAAGAGTAAAAAGAGAAAAAGAAAATTTCCTTTGAATAAGGCAAGGGTTTGAGGCGATCTGCATTTTGGCAGATACTCGGGCACTGTTGTATCTTTGAAAGTTCAATTTCTAAGTAGACAATTTCTTAATGATTGAAAATAACTTATGCCCAAATAATTCAACCTAATTCTTTTATAAATAGCATATAATTTTTGCTAGGGACTAACAAAAGATAGGCATGGGGGTATGATGTAAACACATTTACACTACTTAAGATGTCCATTTATGCATGTTCTTAAGCATAGGATTGCATTTCATGATATAAATATTGCATAATATGCATCATCTTGCATTTAGAGTAGTTTGAATAAAATGGAGGTTAATTATCTCCTTTTATGTGCTTGGACAGGGCAAACTTTTTATCGAAGCCTCGGATCGAAGATCCAACCGTACGGATGTGATCAGGGCAACGATTGGAGTTCAACGACTCTAAGATCGCCTTAATCAGGCATCCGTAGCATCAGATAGTAACCGGGGAATCCTAGAAGATCAAGGGCCAAGATGGTGTAAATCCGCACTTCAAATGACAAATCTGATTGCACGGATGAATTCGAATTGACGATCGTAGCCTAACGACGCAAAAATCGAGTCAATCCGACACCCGTGGCACCATCTACAACATCCAGAAGTTGGACGGCCAAGATGGCGCCACGTGGCGCCATCTTGGCCGTCCACGTGGCGCCATCTCGGCCGCCCAAATAGCCGCATGCAATCTCTGAAGTCTCCGCATCCGCCCTCTCTCTATCGTTGGATCTCGATCCAACGGCTGTGGATGCGGCTCGTTGAAATCGTTCGCGCGACCTTTTGGGCGAGGCAGCGCAGCGGTCCAGCGCCTTATCGCGAGGCGCTGGCACACGTTCGAGCCTCGCCACGCGAATTCTGAAGCGAGCGGGCATGCCGTTATCGACCATCAGATCGCAATCCAACGGCCGCGCACGCCCGATAGCGTTCATGTGCTATTGCACGCAAGGCGTCACGCGGCATTGTATGCGCTGGGGCAGGCGCGCGGCAGCAGGCGAAGGCGCATCTTAAGCCGTCCGATCTCGCGATCAGACGACTGTGGATGGATGAATGTGCTGCGGGCGTTGAGAGTGGGCAGCTGAGGAGGCACGCGTGGGGAGCGCCCACTATACCCACGTTGGGGCTTTAGCGACAGTTTTATCCGTCACTAAAGACCCCTTATTTAATGTTTTAAAGATGTAATGATTAATTTGCCCCCACTCCTTGCAACTATAAAAGGAGACCCCCTTCACACGAAATTCTCATCCCTTCCTTCTCTTCTTTACCTCTCCAAAGCTCAAGAGAAGTTTGTCCCACACCCGGGATGCTCCTCGCGAGATAAAGTCCAAAATTTTCGTCCTCCTTCAGAAGTGGATCTCGCGATGACGACGGGGTGCTGCTCTGTTCCCATTCTTCTGCTTCGTCCCCTTTCGTCCTGCTCCGTCCTCCTTCGTCCAGACGTCGTCCCGTCCGGCTCGTCCTCCAAGCAATCGTCGAGGAGGATAACTTCTCTCTCCCATTCTTCTTTACAGCTTTTCTAGTGTAAAATTTTCCTACTTTCTAGTGTAGCTGATTTCCCGCTTTCTAGTGTAATTTTATTTGGTTTGATTGTATAACTATTTTGAAAGATTGAATGCATGTTCTCTCTCTCCCATTCTCTCTCTCTCTCTCTCTTCCTTTTAGTCTGATAGCTTCATTGTAATTATGTCACCTCGCTTTTCAAAAATTCTAAAAAAATATAATTGTGAATATAGATCGACGTAGCCTCCCTGTGTTCGACCCGGAATTCAAATTTTTGGTATAAATTTTATTTATTGAACACGAATTCTTCGCTTTCAAGCTACAACGACAAGGTTTTGAAACCAAACACGTTAGCATAGCAATTCGACCGTTCAACATGAATCTCTTAGTGAAGTCTCATTGGAGCTTAACGAGAATGATTTTAGTGAGACTAATGGGCTCGAGGAGCAAGATCAACCATTTGATAGCCTGATTATTGAAGATTATGATCATGCTGGGGCTAACTTGGACGATTCGAATCCTGATGATTCAATCAATAGCCCCATTGTTCAACCACACCCTAAAGAGCTGAATTATGATATTTTTGAGATCACCAGACACAAGTCAATCCTAATTCAGCCACAATTGTTTGACTTGGGTATTTTAGATGGGGTGTACAATAATCTGGAGGTCCTAGAAACCTTGATCTTGGAGGATAGGAAGTTGGAAATAAAGATCTGGGAAGCTATTTCTGAGGGAACTGCGATTTTGGATCTAAGGGTACTTATTGACCTGAAACCACCTACTTTCTACCATGACCCTTATGATACCTTTCACGTGCAGGCCAAGCTCAGAATCATTGATTATCTTTTTGAGTTGAAATCTAAAAGGACATCCGAACCTATTAAATCATCTCTACACATTATTCGACACTTTAGTCTTGAGTTGCATACCACCAAACCGCTGGCTCAGCCTCGTAAATACAACAATCTTCGATTCTGGGTGATTTTCATCCAGAACCTTAGAACCACACAACCCTGGGGCATGGGTCTGCACCACAACTTGATCTATATCTGTAGACATCTTTTGTTGGTGGGTCTAAGGATTAATCTTTTGATTTTGATTCTGACCCGCACTTGTGAATTCTCTATTTCTTCCTTGTATGTATTTTATGCCTAGCTGAAGACAATAAATTTAGCATGTGTGTATATTCCACGTTCTCTGCAGAACTGATCGGATTGTCACGAAACTCAGGTGATATTCTGTTATTCCACCCATTTCATGTCTTTATTTCTACAATGAGGACATTGCATCATTTAGGCATGAGGGTGGATACTTAATCCTGAAATTATTTCGTTAGCTTTGTAAAATTTCTTTTATTTTCTTTAAAAAGAATTTGAAAATTCAAAAATACAAAAAAAAAAGAAAAAAATAGAATTAGGAGAAAAGAACTTAGGTTTTTGGAAGTTATTAACTTTAGGAAATAAAACGATAGGACCTGAACACTTAAACTCTTTAGGTCTTCGGGCTTAATTAGCTCGGGTGTCTACTCGAATGTGGACTTAGTCTCGAGTCCTCGCCAAGTAATTCTATTTTAAATTGGTCAATAAATTGGGGTGATAAGTATACGATTTATCAACCCACCCTCTGATTTGAGAGGACTTTAAGCCTAAGCATCTACACACTGTTTGCACTGACTCACTTTTCAACGATTTGTTCGAAAATTGGGTAGCTAATGAACCGTTTAAGGTGGTATGGCTGGCAAGTTGTCGGTGGTAACAGCTCATCGACCGGTTGTCTAGAGCCCAGGCACATGACCATTCTCTTCCTGCTACCTTTAAGTAAATCTTAGATAAGGGAAGCCACCTACTTAGAAAAAAATAGAGAAAAAAAGAAATACTTAGAATATAATGAAAAAAATAGAAAAAGGAGAAAAAAATAAAAGAAATAAAACCACACTTCATCGGACGAGTATGGCTGATAAGTTGTCGTGGGTAATAGCTCATTGGCCGGTGATCCAGAGCACAGCTCACAAAAATGCACAATAATTCCCAAAACACTTAAGGAAGAAGCGGGAAAGTAGAATAAACCAAAGAGATATACACTGGGTTCTCCCTTGTGTTGACCCCATAAAAAATAAAGTAGGGAGAAAGCTACCGTTCGAAAGATAAACCTCTAGGCAGAAATCTTTAAGGTCACCTAGGGTAGTAGAAACCTAAAGTCCGTTTTAACGGCCGCCTAATGAGTCTATCACCCTTTCACAAGATGCTTATCACTTAGAGTCCTTTTCGAGTCTTGGGCGGGTCAGATAATCGTAAAAAGCTATCCCGAAACTCTTAAACTCTAAAAGTCCAAAAAAAATTAGAAAAGAAGAAAAACAAAAAAATGTATCTTCCCTTTTCTAATAAAGCAAGGACTTGGGCGATCTATAGTTTGTCAGACAGCCAGGTACTGTTGAGTTTTCGTAGTTTATGACGTTAGTTGAAATTTTCTATTGTTAATAAACGATTTAGGGCTAAGCGATCGAGTCCTAATTCTGTTTTTATACATAGCATGTAGTTTAATTTTGCTAGAGACTAGCAAAAGATAGGCATGGGGGTATGATGTAGACACATCTATTTAGGTTAAAATGCCTATTTATGCATGTTCCTAGGCTTAGATTTACATTCCATATTATAACTATTGCATAACAAGCATCATTCTGCATTTAGAGTAGTGTATATTTTAGGTTAAGTGCATCCTTTTTGTGGACAGGAGAGAAGGAGATTTATTTCGGAATCTCGAATTAACGATCCGATCGTACGGATCTGATCAAGACAACGATTGGAGTCCAACGTCTCCGAAATCGCCTTGATCAGAGTCCCGTAGCACTATATGCAGTTCGAGGAAGATCAACGGCCAAGGGAGTAAGTGACGCAATCTAAAGCTTAAAATGATAAATCTGACCACACGGATGAATTCAGGTCGACGATCGCAACTCAACGGCGTGAAAATCGACTCAATCCGACCTCTGTAGCAGCTCTTACAAAGGAAAGAAGATGGATGGCCCAGGTCACGCCATGTGGCGCAACCCAAGCTGCCCATGCGCATGCATGCGCCATTGCACGTGCATAGTAGTGTGGGTGCACGTGCGTGCGTGAAGGCATGCATGTAGGCGTAGCAGTGCAGCGTGCAAGGCAGCACAGCAGTAGTAGCAGCGTGGGTGGGCATGAGGTGCGTAGGCGCGTACGCCAGCAGGGTGCGTAGGCGCTAGCATGAGGTGCGTAGGCGCGAGATAGTGCGGCGCCAGCACGCCAACAGGGGCGAGGGTTGGCATGAGATCTTCAACGACATTTGCGGCGGATCTTCAGCGATGTTTATGACCATCACTAAATCTCCTGTATACGAATTTGATTCTTTCCTCCACTATAAAAGGATCCCTACCCCTCCCATTTTTCTTTATCTCTTCCTTTCTTCCTCTCACCACCTCCAAGGCTTTAGAGAGAGCTTGTCCCAAGCCCGGGATGCTCCTGTAGAGTAGAATCAAATATTTTTCCCTCCCCTCATCCCCATTCGTGAAGCATCCCGTAGCCGTCTTCTCACCTACTTCAGGAAGTAGATCCTCGCGGCGACGTCGTCCTGCCCCGCCCTCCATCCTCTGGCTCCATCACCTTCCTCCAAGCGACATCAGAGTGAATCGTCCTCCAAGCGACCATCGAGGGGATTTCTCTTACACATCTCTATCTTTATTGCTTTCGTGGTATAGATTTCCTGCTTTCCTAGTTGTAATAAACATTTCATTATAAAAATATATGATTGTTTCTCTCTCTTCTATATTTTGGAAGTAGATTAATTAGATAAGAATTCATTGACATAATCTCTTATCCTATTAAAAATACCAAAAAAATTAGAAAATATAAAAATGATAAAAACAAATAAAGAGTGAATCACGTATCTTTCAAAATCAAACGTTCTCCTTCCCGTATTCGACTTGGGACTCCTTTTTCGAGTTTCGGTTATAAATTTTATCTGATCAACAGATTTTCTTGCCAATCGAACTACGACGATATGTTTTCCAAAATCCAACTCTTTCCACGTGCAGATCCCCCGCATCACACATTTCTTAAATTAGGATGACAAGTGGAGGACTTTTTAATGCTAGGACCCTAATGATTCAAAAAATGCTAAATCCATCATGAGAACAATTGCAAATAATTGGATAAAAAGTGACTAACTATTAATCAAATTATCAATGGGTAGTGCTGCTTTCTACGCTTAGCACCAACGTCTGCAGCAGTAAACATGGGAGCGGGCTGATCACCAACAAACTTGAACTCTTGAAGCTCCTTGAAATTCAGCCATGGCTTGATGCAAACCTTGGCTTCGTACAGCTTCTTCTGACCTCCTTCGATCACCTCCTGAGTTAGGTGGTGGAGGGTCCCTGCCACCACCTGCTCCTTTGCCTTCACCACCTTGAATAGCTCCGCAAGCTACAACAACAAAACAAACAAAACCAATGTGATTCACTAGTCGCAACTATCATAAGTCAAACGATAAAAGCTAACACAAAGCAACAGGAAAGACAAACGAAGAGCTTTTTTTTAATTAAAAAAAGGAGCATCCATCAGAAACAACTGACAATCAAAATACATTTTTAGCCAAACCACTAGAATCAACATAAAAAATCAGGCATGCAAGCCTTTGCGTGGGCTCAAAAAAATTTTCCAATTTCTTTTATGTTGCAATTCAGTAGCACGATGATCAAAAAGTATTGACAAACCTACTCCCTTCCATTGACGAAAATGGAGCAAAATACTTAACACAACGCCACAAAATTCAAGCCAAAACGAAACCCACAGCGTGAGGAGACAAAGATCCGAACACAATCCGGTGAATCATGAGCCCAAACAAAATGCATGACTCAAGAACATCATGCCACTAACGTTCAATACTCAATAGACAAAAAGGACGAACACTTCAAATTATTAGTCATCCACTTAGCCCACTTTCCTCAGGAAACAAATCACAACAAAGAAAAAAGAAAAATAAAAAACCCCAGAGGTGATGGGACATATCATATGCTTTCCTATTATCACACCTCCTTGTGCTCATCAACAGTGAAGCATGCGAGGTCCTCGACTTCGAGGCTATTCTGACCTCCATCCCTTAAGTCTCTCACTCCTCCAAGGGATGCCATCATCACACAATCTCCTCCTACTCCTATAGGGCTGACACAGTGATTGGATCGTCTAAACACCAACAAGATAGGAAGACCATGCAAGAGGGGAGGAAGACAAGGAGGATTGTTGCGAGGGAGAGAAGGCACTATGCCTCTTCAGCTTGTTGCTGCTGCTGTTGTTGTTGTTAAGGAAGTGCTTCTTCATCCACTTCTTAATGTTGTTGGGGTTTCTATTCAATTCTAGTCAATTCTCATTCTCCCCCAATTGAGGGATGGTAACATTTTGAGTTTGGTTTCTCTCATGAAGCATAGAGAAGAACTGTGGCTTCAATTCGGCATGGCATTAGGCGTTGGCATGGTAGTTCATGGAATCATGGGATGTCAGAATAAGGTGGTAACTTTCCCTTGCGGAGAGGGGAATCACATTTCACCTCTGACCTTTGCTTTGGTGTGAATGGATCATATATTGCCATTTTTATTTAAGATTGAATTTCATTTCATGAACAAGAAACATTTGTATGTGAATGCCACAAAGTAGAACATAATAGATCTAATACAACAAGAAGCTTCATCAAAGAACTACAAAAAATTACAATAGGAGGATCAAAGAGGCTGCAAACAAGAGCTGCTATGATCTAGATGCTTCCAAACAATCTGTGCATGGAAGAAGTAGGTAGCAAGGGCATCGACAAGCGATGGAGGAGCTCTACCCAAAGATGTGTTCAACCCTTAGTTTTGATGTTAACAAAATCACATTGCATTTTGCAAAGGACCAACATTTCAAGAAATACAACTTTCTTTGATGTTAACTTGGTTTGACGACAACTAGCTTTGATGATTGAATCTAAAAGAAAGAAAAGCATTGGCAAATTCTATTTTCTGCTTAAAGACTCTTATTTCACCAAAAAGAAGTCTCTCTCTTGCAACTGTTGTGTCATCTTGAAAGACTTGTAATTTTCTCTTTCTTTGATAGATTGTAAAAGAACCTCATCAGAGCACTATCCTTGGGTACATTTTAGCCTTTTCGAATTCTTTCACCTTCATTGAACCTATTTCAACCCAAGTCCTTCTCACTTGAAAAACTATACTTTCAATTCCAATTCCAAATTCCCCCAAATCTTTACACATCCAAAGATTATCACCTTGAATTAACTTGTTCCTAACTTTTTCAAGTTCCTTCCTAGATCTCCAATTGACTAATAAACCTTTTAGACCATTTTAACATTGATGTTTCTTGAAAATCTAAGTTCTGGTGTAATTCTAATCGATAGATTTCTCTTTATGATTAACCAATCTTGTTCTGATCAATCAATATATCTTATGATCGAACAAACACATGAAGATTTCAAGCTGTTTTTCCCTGGTAGTTACCCTGGTTGATCAACACCTCCCCTAATTGATCAACTTCCCTATTCTGATTGTTCAACTAGGGACTCCAGCTAGATGTTGGATATTGATCAATCAGCCTTCATTTCTGATCGATTAACTTTTGATTTAACCAAATGAAATCAAAGCTAAAAGCTCAAGCTCTTGAAATCTAATACAAGTCTTAGGCTTAGTCAAACTTATTGATATCACCATTCACTTGTCCAAATTTCCCACTTCTCTTGCTGTTCAAAAGTAGCTCTTCCTCAAATGTAACTATTTATTCTATAAATGTGATGAAGAGTAAGCTCAACTTTTATCTTTACTTTAATAAAATGGTGATAATTAACAATTTTGACTAAGAAACTGAAATTATAAGCTTATAAGGGAGATCTGATGCAATGGAAAGACATGTCAAACATTTGTCACTAATCCTGTAAACAAGTACATGAGTAAAAATAACCCAAAAATTAAAAGGTAGAAAATAGGGAAACCAAACATGAATATCATTTAGACAACTTTAAAGAAATGTAAGTGGTAACATCATATGTGTGGAGAATATAGTGCCACGTGGCAAGTTTTGTGAGCACCCAAGGGGCACCGGCCCTAAGGATCTTGATGGTTTTTGCTTAGAGTCCAAGTTTCTTATTTTTAGTAAGTTAAGTGTCAATTAGTTGAATAATTAGAGGGGTTTGATATTCCTTGATTTTAGGATATTTTGGTGATTGTGATTGAGTTTGTTTCATGATTTAGATATTAGGATTAGTTCTCTTTATAAAAGAGACTCTATGTAATTGTTTTCCTTGAGTTAATGAAATATTTCTTCCCAACAAACAACTCCCTCTCTCTCCTTTCTTCTTCCATCACTAGCCGCCCCCTTTCTTTCTCTCTTGTTTAGCGTGCACCACCTCCATTTGCAACAGCCTGCTGCTGCTTGTTTCTTCCACGTGGGAGAGCCTCCACGCCACTCTAGCACCTAAATTCTCACATGGTATCAGAGCCTTCGATCGAGGCTCTTCCTAGAGTTGTTCCATGCTCATAGAACGGTGAAGAAGAGAAGAAAAATCATGCACAACATCTGTGCATGACTTTTCTTGAGATCTGCAGCCACATACATGTGGCCTTTCCTTTCGAAAAACACCCCTCTTCCACGCAGGAGCAAGAGGGGGGGATTACGCACAAGAAGGCCCTATCTTGTGTGTGATTCCCATGTACATTTGAGCCTCGTGTGTTGAGGCATCTTCGTCGACTTGTGAGTTCTCTCAAAGAATCTTTGAAGGACCTTGGCGCCTTACGCAAAGCCTAAGCCCTCACGCATCCAGTGCTTTATGCGAAGTGTATAGGTAGAGGAAGGCTCGTTTCTCGAGGACGGAGATGGCCTAGAGCGAGAATCAAATCAACACCAGCGAAGGAAAGGTTATAGTTCAAGGCACCACGATCAAAATTCAAGGTGCCCACGTCCTTCTTGAGGAGGAGTCCGATTCCAAGGATTCTACGAATAAGAAGTGGGAGAAAGAGAACTACATGGTAATGAATTGACTAATGAGCTCAGTCGATCCATCCATCACCTTTAACATGTTATACAAGAAATTGACGTATGAGATGTAGGATTCCTTGGAGAAGAGATACTCCAAGAAGTCCAACAACTCCCACATTACCAACATCTATCCCCGTATCTGAATGGCTAGTTAGGGGGATCTTCCCCTTGACAAGTACTACTCAAAGATGGTGGTGCTCTTTGAAGAACGGGAGATCTTGGAACCTGCCTGCTACGACAAGCAAACTATTGTACGAGAAAGATGGTAAGCCATGAGATTCCTATTAAGGTTGAATTCCCTATATCAGCCAGCGCATGATCAGATCCTTGCACTGGACAAGGAGTTGGATCTTGAGACGATTTATAATCGTCTCAAGAAGCTTGAAGAACTATATATAGGTACCAATAAAGTTGTGCTATCTTAAAACAACGTTATGGCTACCTTTAATGGAGGTACAGGACATGGTCGAGGTTCAAGTAGAGTCTATCCACCATGTCAATACTGCGAACGCACTAATCATCTGCAAGACCATTGTTAGGACAAGTTTGGAAGACCCACACGTGGGGTTGTTAGCACCTCACGCGTGGAGTCTCTTACTCTTGCGAATCTAGAAAAGATCAAGGTCATGTTTAAGATGAGGAGAAGAAGACGGTCACTATTGCAACGACTATTGAGGTTGCCCAAGAAGTAACGACTTTAGAGGTTGCAAGAGGCTACACCATCACTCCTACTAATGAGAAGATTGAAGATGTAGAGTTTAAAGAAGAAAAAGAGTGGTGGGGGCTTTAGCCTCATCACAAAGTAGAGCAAGCCATTGTCCTCCTAGCCTTGTCTTGAGGGGGAGTATAGAGAATTAACTGCCACATGGTAGGCCTATCAGGCCACGTGGTGGGTTTTGTGAGCACCTAAGGGGTGCCAGCCCTAAGGGTCTTGGTGGTCTTTGCTTAGAGTCCAAGTTTCTTACTTTTAGTAAGTTAGGTGTTAATTAGTTGAATAATTAGAAGGATTTGATATTTTCTGATTTTAGGAGATTTGGTTGATTGTGATTTTGTTTCTTATTTTAGATATTAAGATTAGTTCTCTTTATAAAAGAGACTGTGTAATTGTTTTCCTTGAGTTAATGAAATATTTCTTCCCAACAAACAACAACTCCCTCTCTCTCCTCTCTTCTTCCATCATCGGCCGCCACCCCTCTTTCTTTCTCTCCTGTTCAGCGTGCGCCACCTCCATCTGCAGCAGCTTGCTGCTGCTTATTTCTCGCACATGGGAAAGCCTCCACGCCACTCTAGCGTCCAAATCCTCACAATATGGAACAAGTTTGTTGCTTGCTTAAACTTTTCAAATGCCAGTACAACTCACTTTAGGTGGCATAATGATCATTCACACAAGGGTAATTGGCCACCAAACATTTAATCATCTCATATTGTAGAAGACAAGAAATAGTAGTTCCATATTGATTACTGTGGAGAATAAAGTGTCATGTGGACTGCCACATGGCCCCATTAGATATTTTGTTAGCTTATTTGTCAAGATTTTGTGCCAACTTGTGTCAATTTGATTGAGTCAAATAATCTATTTTCCTTATTTAGTAAATTAGGATTAGGAGTTTTGATTTCTACTTTTAGAAATAGGATTTGTTAAGTGTTTGCCTTTTTTGTAGAAGAGTTGTTCGCTTTAAAAGGAGAGCACTCTCTTCATTTATTCTTGAGTAAATGAATTATATTTCCAACGACAACAAGGCTCCACCTCTCTTTTTCTCCTTCAACGTGCTTCTTCTCCCCTTGTTACTGTTTAGGTGAACAGTACATGTACTGTTCTGTTCACGTGAACGGTAGCAACCTGGTGATCCTCTCTTCACACATGGGTGTTTTATGCATCCAAGAACCACACTATGCTTCCTTAATTCCTCACATAGTATCAGAGTAGGTTCCTCTAGGTCCCTAGTCTCCACATGGGTGGATCAAGAGGAGAAAGGAAAGGATCCACGCACAAGAGCCTTCTCACATGCGTGAACTCCACATATGCCAACAAGGCTTCGTGGTTCATGTCATCTTCACTCGAGGTGGGAGTTCTCTTAAGAACTCCTTAAAGGACTGAAGGCACCTTACGCAAGGCCCAAGGAGTCAAAAAGGAGATTCCCACAGAGATTCATCTCTCACGCATCTAGCGACTTACATAGAGAGTAAAAGTAAAGACAAGATCTTGTTTCCCAAAGGCAAGGATGTCGGAAGCCGAAGCACAAATCACCACTAGAGAGGTGAAGGTGTTCAAGATCTTTATAGGTAGACAAGATAAGTTACACGTACTTCTAGAGGAGACGCCCGAGACCAAGGATGCATCCAAGAAGAAAAAGCTGGAGAAGGAAATCTCCATGGTGATGAATTGGCTGATAAACTCAGTCGATCAATCTATTGCGGTGAACATGCTCTACAATAGTTCGGTGTTCGAGATCTGGGAGGCCTTGGAGAAGAGATACTCCAAGAAGTTAGGCAATGCTTGCATTACCGACATTTATGTGCAGATCTGGAGGACCAGTCAAGGGAATCTACCCCTTGATAAATACTACACAAAGATAAAGGCATTATTTGAGGAGCGTCAAATTTACTAGCTTGTTTGCTGTGACAAGTAGGCGGAGTCACACACAAGATTGCAGTCATGCAAGTTTCTGTCAAGATTACATCCTTGCTATTATCCTACACGAGATTAGATTCTTGCCCTTGATGAAGACCTTGATCTCGAGACAAACTACAATCGCCTCGAGAAAGTAGAGGTTGTTCATGCAAAGACCACAACTCCTGAGGTCACAAAGACTACTACCTTAGCCACTACTGAGGGTGGCTCTGGATCTGGAAGACGACGTGGTTGTGGAGCGAGTAAGGTTTACCTACCTTGCCCTCATTGCAATCGAACCAATCACCCACCAGACAAATGTTGGGTGAAATATAGAAGGCCTCCATGTACCCCATGGGAACTCCCTCTCTCTCTCTCTCTCTCTCTCTCTCTCTCTCGGTGGATCTAGAGAAGCTACAAGACCTACTAAGAGAGGATACGTCAACCAGGATGGCTATCTTAACAACATTCGAGGTCACCAAGGAGGCAACGACTTTCGAGTTGCAAAAAGCTTCACTATGGCTACTGTAGGCTCATCTAAAGGCAGCCTAAGCAACTACATCGACTTGGAAGAAGATAAAGAGTGATGGGGCCTCTAGCCTCACTAATACTGTGCAAGTCTTCAACCTCCACTGGCTTCGACTTTAGGGGGCATGTGGAGAATAAAGTGCCATGTGGATTGCCACGTGGACTATACTTGAAATCTTAATAAGGACATGTGGCAATTAGGTATTTTGTTGGTTTGTTTGCTAAGATTTTGTTTCAACTTGTGGCAATTTGATTGAGTTAAATTAGGATTAAGGGTTCTGATTTCCAATTTTAGAAATAGGATTTGTTAGGTGTTTGCCTTTGTTGTAGAAGAGTTGTTTTCTTTAAAAGGAGAGCAATCTCTTCATTTATTCTTTGAGTCACTGAATTATATTTCCAGCAACAATAAGGCTCCACCTCTCCTTCTCTCCTTCAATGTGCTTCTTCTCCCCCTTTACTGTTCATTGGAACAATACATGTACTGTTCAACGTGAACAGTAACAGCCCGGTGATCCTCTATTCACGCATGGGTGTTTTACACATCCAAGAACTACACTATGCTTCCCAGATTCCTCACAATTTAAAAAGCACAAAGGAAAGCTAACCAACAGAAGTCTTCAATTCTCAATCAGCTCAAAATGGCAATAATCAAATTGCCATTGCGAAAACATTGTGCCCCTAACACATTCAGTAGCTTCCATGCTGCACATGGACAACCCGTAAAAGTTGAATAAACTTATTGCAGACTGTCAAGAGATGAAATTGGATTTGGTAATGTTTTCATAAATAATTTATCCCATAAGTAATATTCTTATGTACCCGTTTCAATGACAAAGAAAGAATTGAAGATCTATGATAGGATAAATCCTCTTTTTTTTGTGATCCTATGAGAGAACGAGGTGATTTAGAAGACAATAAAGCCTTAGAAATTTGAAGATGCAGTGTTTTCCTATTGATCATGTCTTATTGACTTCATCTTTGGTTGTGTGCACCCTTTCGAAAAACTGTAGTTGCATGCAGTTGTGATTAAGGAATAATGTTAAGAAAATACATCAAAATAAGACAATTCTTTGGATTCCCTCAATTAGCTTTTGAATCTATTTTCATTTCACCTGAAGGTACATAGCTCTCTCCTGTCTGAGCCCTTCTTAGGAAAATATAGAGAGAGCCGGAGTAGAGATTTCTGGGCTCAAGTCATTTGATGATCTCTTTTATTGAAACCTGCCAATTATTTCTGCTCAGCGTCGTTCTCTTGATAAAAGGAGAAAAATGAAGCCGGTAGTGGGAACTGTTGTGTCAAACATGATGCAGAAATAGGTGGTGGTGGCAGTTGACCGTCTGGTTCTCAACCAGCTCTATAATCGCTATGTCAAGAGGACAACCAAGTACATGGCCCACGATGAGAACAATGGCTGTAATATTGGCTATAAAGTAGGTGATTCTGCCTCCTCCTAGTGGTTCAGTAATTTTACAAGAGATGTGTGTTGTTTGTCTGTTACATTCCATCTTGGACACTGATCTTTATGCTGATGATCCAATTTTCACCAAGGAAATGTCTGCTATGTTTCTGTTAGTTCAATTTCTCACAAGAATTCTTTGCTCTTTTCTTTTTCCTTTCCTTTTGTTCAAAGTGTGCTCCTGGAGTCAGCGAGACTGACTGCATGGTGACGGTTTCCCTATTTATGCTTGAAGAAGGCAATTTTTAGGTATGCCTTTCAGTGAAGTGCTGGGGCAAGTCTTTTTATTCTATTCATTTGATTTGGTTGGTTGAAGTAGCCATCTCCAATATTACTTTGTATCTAACCTTTTATGGCGAGATAATAATTCTCATTGTTTTACTGCTGCCGATCAGCAGCGATGATTTATAATCTCTTAGGTTCTTTTTTCTACCTGGTTTCTACACCATATTCTTCAAATATCATTTAATTATCTTTAGAGTTTCTGCAAAGTGGTTATATGTTACATCAATGGCAGTAGTATTGCAATATTGTTCATATTTTCCACAGTTTTTCATGCAGTGAACTAATTCCCAAAGCTTTTAGTACCATGGACGGGGAACCAGGCTATTGTCATAACACTGCAGAGAAAGTTTTATGGTTTAATGGATTTCTTCTTCTCCCTATTGTCTCTTGACAAATATTGAATACTGTTTAGGAATATGGTTTGGAAAATGTGACTATTTTGGTTCTCTTTTGCCTCTGTATTTGTTTCTTTAAATTGTGTCTGTCTACATAAGAAAGAATGCTGACAAGAGAAGGGAAGGGATAACTAGATATGGTTTTGAAAATGTGACTGTTTTGGTTATCTATTGCCTCTGTATTTGCTCCTTTAAATCGTCTGTCTATATAAGAAAGAATGCAGACAAGAGAAGGGAAGGGATAACTAGATAAAGGATTCTCCAGTTTTGGCAAATATTTTAGTCTATTAGTCAGTTATTCTTTGCCCATAATTATTATTATTATTTGTACTTAGTTTTGGAATTCCTGCAGTAGTCTGGTGCTTATTCAGTTTTATCAATTCAGGTCAGACTTGATCCATCTAGGCTACTGAGCAAGCGTAAACGATGGATTGTCACTGAGATTCTCAGAAGGGAACAGGTCTACACACCACCTTCCTCAGGGGAAACAACTTCCTCTCCTGTTGGTGAGTCTGCTGGAAAGTCCTAAGGCCTAGTTTGGTAAGGGGGATAACCCATCAAAATAGGGGTTAACCTTGTTTGGTGGGAAGGATATTTTGACCTGGATTAAGAGGACTTAACCTGGGATAAGTTATTCTATGGTTGATGTGGGATAAGTTTTTTTTATGGGTTATCTCATGTGTTTTCACAGGTTAACTCAGAAACTTTCCAAACAGTTACAGGTTAACCCACCAGGATAACCTTTATGACTTCTAAACAAAAATGGAGGATAACCCAGTTGCAAAAAAGTTATCTCATGAAATCTATCTCTCCATCCAAACTAGCCCTAAAGAATTACCTCACCATTTTCTGAATCAAACTGTAAATTGCTTTACTGGCCACCCTTCTGAGCTGTTGTCATTATTCTTGCTCAACTCATTGGGATTCAACTTGGCATGGTTACAAAAAATCTCCAGATTTCTCCTTCTCTCACATGCCTTAGGGTCTCAAGCATTTTGAACGCTTGATTCTTGTGCTTGTGATGTTTTAATAATTGGATCTCATGTGTATTCTAAATCTCAGTTCATATTTAGATCTGGTAGCATTTTGCTGTTTTTCAGAGAATGGAAAATGATTCCATTCATCAGAAATTTGGTTTCCCCTTTCCTTTTCTTTTTACAAACAAAAATCTGTTAAATTTCAATTTTTGACTCCGAGGAACAAAAAGAATTCTGCTGACATCAAGCAGGCTGTAGTTGATTCAAACGTATTGAATGCCGTGGACTTTTGCGATTTACTGCTTTTTATCAAGTGAACGACGTTTAATGTGCTGCAGTTGGGTTTTCAGGAGATTGGAGCAGCAGATATTGGATTTTTTTTTCTTTTGAGCTGCATGAAGCTTGCCATGGGATCAGGCTTGATGGAGTGTCATTCCTGATAAGTGAAGAATGGACCTGGTGGTTGTTAGATGGTGGGGATCATATCTTGTCTCTATATCTAGGGGCCGTTGGAATCTCCCTCGAATGCAAAGTTGTAGGTAAGTTGTATTCCTTGCCTGCCAATCTTCAGAAAGGTTGATAAAGATATTACGCAGCATCCCAAGCCCTGATCTAGAAAAGGATTTTGATTCGTTCTGCATTTTTTGTTACCTAGCCAATTGATCTTTGCCCTATGGTTGGCTTGGCCTCAGCACAATCCACAAGATGGAAAAGGCACCTAGAATGCAGGAATAGTCGAATCTAGTTCAAAATTGATCATATCTGAGAACAATAGCTTGAAATCATGTGGGGATCACTAAACTAGTTGTTGATACTCTTATTTATATTTCTTATTTATATTTACTGGGACTGTTTAGATATCTTTATATTTTGTCTAGTTCTTTTATATATGTTTCCCAACATCTCTCTCTATATATAGAAGTGTAGGGTTTTCTCAATAATATAGATTGGTCATTTCTTCCCACTTGATATCAGAGCAGCGGTCCTAGACTGGTGCCCTAAGTACTCCACCCAAGTAGGCCTCCAACACCTCCACCTCAACCCCTCTCCTCGCTGGTAGCAACCTCATCTCGCCGCCTCCTCCCCAGTCGGTGCTGCCTGACCCTGCCATCATTAGTAGGGCTGCTGGTAGGGAGGAGGAGGCCCTTGGAGTCGTCGACAGGGCCATACCTGTGGCCTAAACCATCGGATCCGCCGCCAGCAGGCCTAACTGCTCTCTGCATCGTCGCCTACTGGTGGTCGAGCTAAGGTCACCCTAGCATCGTCGATGTGGGTGCTAGCGGCAGTGGTGATGCACGGCGAAGATGAAGCATCACTGCTGATGGTGGATGCATCCTGTCGCCGTCCAAGAGAGGCGCAACTGCTGGAGGCCATCGCGCAGCAGTAGCTGGTGGTCGAGCTGAGGTCGCCCTAGCATCTTGCACCGTTAGCTGGGGTGCTGCACCATCGCCTAAGGTGCTGCTTCACCACTTGGGCTACTACCCCAACTCTTGTTGGTCGGCCACTGATCATCCTCTGAATAGGTTTGTAACCATAGATTTTTTCAGCCAATAAACCGACCACAGGAGGTGCAAAAGAAGCAAGTATAGACCTGAAAGATCGGTCCAAGGTGAATATGCTTGTCCTTGATCTCTCAGGAACTATTTCAGCAAATATTGGACGGTCTTTGCAAAGGGAACCCAGGTAGATCAGGCTCAAGGGAGAGCGCGGATGGATTCTCGAATATAAGCTAGATGATAAATGCATCTAGAGTGATGCTTTGGTGATTTTACATCTATGATGGCGAGTTCTAGCTCTTGGTGATCCACCTCATTGCTACTATGGCAGGGGTGGTTGAGTATGCAGGCTTGATGCTGCATAAGCATGACAGTAGTCACCATGGTACATGATGGTTAGTCAATTCCGGTGCTTCATAGCATCTATGTGGAAATCAAAGTTATTTCCAGTCACTTAGTTTTGTTGCATCAAGGAGAACGGTACAGGTTGCTGATGGCAGACATGCACCCATTGTTGGCCAGGGGGAAGTATCTGTGAACCCCACATTGCGACTATCGAGAGCACTTCACATATCGGAGTTTCCCATGAGCTTGTTGTCCATGAGAAGGATCATGAAGGATCTTCATTGTAGGGTGATTTTTTATGAGGTTGGATGCATTGTCTAGGATAAGCTTACTGGGAAGACCATCGCTAGAGGTACAAAGGAGAATGGTCTTTATCATCTTGGTCAGGAGCCATTTGCAGGTGTCAATAGACATGATGGTGGGAGTGTCTTACAATGGCACGCTTGTCTAGGACATTTGCCTCTGAATCGCTTTAGGAGGGTGATTCTGCATATTTCACTTGTTACTATTAGGCGTGATGCTTGCCATTTGGGTAAGCATCATCGGTCTTCATTCCCTACTAGTACTTCTTTTGGAGCAACTGCTCCCTTTGAGTTACTCCATATGGATATTTGGGGATTGAGTAGAGTTTCAGATAGGATAGGACACCATTACTATATCGTTGTTGTTAACGATTCCACTAGAGTGTCCTGGGTGTTTCTTATGAAAAACAGGCAGAGGTTTGAGGTATTATAGATCTTCTCTTGGAGATTAGGACTCAGTATTTTGCTACAGTGAAGATTGTACGGACAGATAATGCCCTCGAGTTTTGCACTACTAGACTTGCAGAGTTTTACAGAACTCATGGGATTATCCATCAGACTTCTTGTCCCCATACTTCGCAGTAGAATAGAGTTGCCGAGCGGAAGCACAAACACTTGTTAGACGTTGCCCGCGCTCTTCTTATTCACCACAATGTTCCACAGACATACTGGGGGGATGCTATTTTGACGGTGACCTACCTCATTAATAGGATGCCGAGTTTAGTTCTTCACGAGTAGATACCGATTCTCCTGTTACACCCAGATGGTGAGCTTTTCCACGTGTCTCCTAGGAGTTTTGGATGTGTTGCTTTTGTTCATGTGCCATCACCATGACGTGATAAGCTTGCTTCTCACACTATTAAGTGTGTCTTCTTAGGGTACTCCAGGAATCAAAAGAGGTACCGATGCTATGATCCCATCCACCACAGGCATTATAAGCACTGATGGGACTTTTCATGAGACAACACCATATTTTTTTGTTGCTGGACAGACGAGTGCTCATGATGATGTAGCTCCCATACCTATTCCTCCGATTTCACTTGAGGATATTCCGGTCTTCATACCTCAACCGACCTCTTCAGGCTCCACTACCCCCATGGATGACTAGAGATTGCATGATCCTCTATGCACATATAGTAGACCTCATGTGACACTACAGAGGCCACCGGCCACATCAGTGACTAATGTTTCATAGGCAATTGAGATTGACTTTGATGGCAGTGATAGTCTAGTTAGACTGGATCCTCCTGACAATGCAGATCACCATAGTAGTGAGGCTCCTTCTACAGCAACTCAATCAGAGATACCATATGATTCTGACCTTCATATTGCTATTAGGAAGGCACCTCGTACATGTGAGTCCAGATATCGTGTTACAAGCAGTTTGGCTATCGATAGTCTTGCTCCTCAGCTTAGCAGCTCTGTCAGGTGCTTACAACATCACACATTTCGTCTACCTACTAGCAGGCCATGCTTGATCCTAAGTGGCGTCAAGCCATGGAGGATGAGATGGCCACACTTCAGAGCAGATAGACTTGGGATCTCACATCGCTTCCTACAGGTGTGCGACTTGTTGACTCCAGATGGGTCTTTGCCTTTAAATACAATTCTGATGGGTCTATTTCAAGGTATAAGGCCAGGTTGGTGGCAAAGAGGTTCACCCAGACTTATGAGGTGGACTTCTTTGATACTTTCTCTCTTGTTGCATGCCTTGCCACCGTTCGGGTACTCATCTCTGTTGCTGCCCACAGAGATTGGAGGTTACATCCGCTTGATATGAAGAATGCTTTTCTCTACGGTGATCTTCAAGAGGAGGTTTACATGCAGCAGCCCTCAGGTTTTAAGGTTCAAGGGGAGTTTGTGTGCAGACTCAGGAAGGCCATTTATGGCCTAAAGCAGAGTCCAAGAGCTTAGTTTCAGAAGCTGTCAGATGTGTTGTAGAGGATGGGGATGCAGAGGTCCTCTTTAGATCATTCTTTGTTTGTAAGGAAAATGGAGAATGGTTTTATGTAGATGATCCGATTGTCACCGGCAGTGATGAGGTTGGGATAAGACAGGTCAAGGAGTCTCTTGTACAGAAGTTTGTTATGAAGGATCTGGGCCAACTTAGATACTTTCTGGGGATTGAGGTTGCTAGGAGTAAAGATGGGATTGTTCTTTCTCAACGCAAGTATGCGTTGGATGTCCTTCAGGAGACAGGCATGCTGGGGTCCAAGCCAGCCAATATTCCTATGGATCCCAAGGCACATCTACATGATGAGGGGGTAGAGGTAGCTGATAGTAGAGCATATAGATAGCTTGTAGGTAAGCTGTTGTATTTGACCATTATCAGACCGGATATTGCCTTGGTAGTAGGCAAACTCAGCAGGTTTTGGAGAAGCCAACGAAGCTGCACTGGTAGGCAGCTATGCAGGTGCTTAGATACTTGAAGAAAGCACCAGGTCGCGGTATTCTCTTCCAGAGAGGCTCTCCTATGACAGTGGTAGGATATTCTAATGCAGATTATGCAAGATGTGTGCTTGACAGGAAATCTACCACTGGTTTCTGTACCTTTGTGGCTGGTAATCTGGTTACTTAGAGGAGCAAGAAACATTGGGTAATTTCTCGCTCCAGTGTAGAGTCAGAATATAGGGTGATGGCCCAAACTGCTGCAGAGATGGTTTGGATACAGTCTCTATTGCATGATTTACACATCCAGATTACGGAACCTATGAAGATGCTGAAATGACCCTTCCCAAGGGTCGTTTGGAAATTTTCCAAAACGGTAGGGGTATTAATGCAATTTTAAACCCCCTGGGTTTTAATTTGTGGGCTCTGTAGGCAAAGGAGGCTTCTGCGGGGTCAACCTTGCAAATTTCCCCTCACCTCCACTCAACCCACGTGCACACACACACCTTAAAACCCAAAACCCGAAGCCCCTCTCTATAAAACCCCCCACCCCTCCACCCTCTCCATCCCACGGCAACCACCTCCACTCCCGCAACCCCTTGGAGCCAACACCATCTCCCCATTCCTCCACTCCACCCATCCTGCAGTTGGCCATCCCTTTTTCCCCCATCCCCTTGCCATCGTGCATGGGGGAGAAGGAGAGGAGAGGGACGTGAGGAGCACAGAGGAGAGGGAGAGCGAGCGAAGGAGAGGAGGGGGGAAGGAAGGGAGCGGAGCAGAGCAGAGGAAGAGAGGGCATGGGAGAAGGGGCGGCGCGTGCTGCAGGAGGAGCTGGCGCGACTCAGGCAGCTGGAGGAGCGCGAGAGGGAGGAGAGATCGAGCAGGAGGAAGAGCTGCGCGAGGAGGGCGATGCTATTGCGGTTGCAGCAATTAGAGCTTGCGAGGAGCTTCGTAAAGAGTCCTGTGGAGTCAATTTTCTACATCATCAGAAGTCTGCAACCCTTGTCAGACGTTTGGTGGGGGTCGTCGGACGTCCAGAGAGAGCTCTAGCTCTCTCTGGACATCTGATAGCACGTAGAGTGCCAAGATACGTCTTCTGCACGAATCCTGCATGCCCATGCATGCATGTACGGAGGGTGAGTTGTCGTTATTGAGGCTGTGCGTGCATGCACAGGTACGAGGGAGTTGGAAAGGCACATGGCACGACATTCGAGGTGCTTTAGGACGTCTGGAGGCCGTGTTAGATGTCTGACTGCTCTTCCAGATGACCGAGAGCAGTGTCAGATGTCTGGAGACCCCTCAAACGGCTATGCGGGGTAGCAGACGATGGATATAGACGCAGGAGAGCAAGGTGAGCTACTACGTTCGTTTAAGATGTCTAGTACTCGCCCCAGATGTCTGATTTTGGTCAGGGTGCGTGTTTTTTGGTCAGTTCAGGGCCTAAACAGAGTCAGTTTTTTGCAAATAAAGTATCATTGGTTTTCTTTTGGAGTTCTCCACGTGCTAGTGTAATGTCTATACTATTTTGAACTCATTTGACATGATTGTTCAACAACATAGGTTTTCCAATCGTAGTCTACACGAAACCAGTGGAGATGTCGGGATCCACTGTTCGAGCCTCTATACCATCCGTATACCCTAGTAGAGTGGTCATCTCTAATCCTGTGATTTAAATGATTAAAGTGCATACTATATTAGAAATATCTAATTGAACCCTAAGATATGAAATGAACCCTAGGGCTGAGCAGGATGAATGTACATTACTTGAACCACCTTGTTATACTTTGAAATGCATGTTAAAGTCCTTACTACTAGCAACTAAATATGAAATTGATGAGCCAATTGCTTAATTTATTGAATCACGAGCTGCCTGTTATAGGATTATGAACAGGAATGTGAATGGAAATATATGCCGTATCATGAAATAAGACGAATGCTAATGCACAAACCCTATGAGGAACTAGAAAATGAATCAAAAATACTGTAATGTGAAAATCTAATGTGTGATGGAACATGTTGTCTACGGGCTGGTTGGTTGTATGGACTTGGGTATGGAAAGTGAGCTGGCCCTTGTATACGCGGTACCGAGGAGTTACTGTCACTTTTGTGTAGGGAGAGTGCTAGCCACCCTTGGGTTGGGACCCAGGGTTGGATTGGCCTCTCTATACCGATTCCTGTTAGGCCCACTAAGCAAACTAGGATAGCCGGGCAAGGGTACACAGATTGTTGAAGGGTGTGGCCCCTGTTCTGTTCTGTGCTGTACGTTTAGGCGTACTTGTTAGTAGAAACGACTGACCGCGTGCCAATGTGGGGTAGTTACCCGTACGCTTATTGCGCGTGCCGTAGTCACCACTACATCACGGCCATGACCCTAGTGTGGTAGACCGGGTGTAAAACTACCACGTGGTGCTCTCCCGACCAGGAAAGTGCCACGTGTACATCTTACATCGTGGGAACACTACATCAAGATCATTCCCTTAGGGAATAAGTGGATTAAGAAATGTTGTAAACCCTTACTAGAAATTAAATCAGAAACACATAGATTTAAACAAAAACAGATAATAATACATAACTGGAAATTGTATGATTAGTTAGTTGCTTGCTCCTTTATATTTAATTGCATATAAATGACATGTACACCACTCTACTCAGTGTTAGCTGGCTACAGATATATGTAACCATGTTTAGGTCAGGTAGTTGAGCAGCCAGTGCCACAGGCTACAGAGGATGCTGGGTCTAGTTAAGCCCAGCCGTAGTTGTACCTTCGCTGTTTCTGTTTCAGAGGCCCCTTCTTGTAGTAGTGAATAGATTTAGCATGTAATATCTGTTTCTGTTATATCTCTAGCTATGATGGTTATATCTGTAATTGTACTTTCCGCTTGTGGTATGTAGTACCTTTGGGATTTCTATTCTATTTTCCATTACTGCTTATTATGTATTTTCTGCTTAGTTACATTGCATGTGTGGTTGTGGAATGTTTTGTGCATTTGGTTATTTCTCATTAGACGACTGGGTCTTGGGATTTAGTCGAGGTGGGTCATTCTCGGATTCCGTAAGGAGCTGAGATCAGATTGTAACAGATGCGATTTGACAATCGGGATGCTACATATATAGCCAACAACTCGATGTTCCATGAGCGCACCAAATACGTTGAGGTTGACTACCACTATACCAGAAATCTCATACAGCGTGGTTTGCTACGTACTACTTATGTTGTATCTGAAGACCAGACTGCTGATGTGGTCACAAAGCTTCTACCTTGATCGACATTTGATTACTGATGTTTCAAGCTTGACATAATTGACATCATATTCCAACTTGAGGGGAAGTGTTGATACTCTTATTTATATTTCTTGTTTATATTTACTGGGACTGTTTAGTTATCTTTATATTTTGTCTAATTCTTTGATGTATTTTTTTCAACATCTCTCTATATATATAAAGATGTAGGATTTTCTCAATAATATAGATTGATTATTTGTTCCCATTCTAATATTTCCTCCACCCTTCGTCTAAGAAATGTTGTCTACTTACAGTCGATAGTCAATACCGAAATGGGAAGAATATGCATGGGGAAGTACCGGCGTTCCCTAAACCAATGGGCAAGGTAACTAAACATTGGGATGAGTATGATAATGCAAGCTTTAGTTTTAAATTGTCAGTATTTCTTATACCATGGGTTCAGAAACACCGGACGATTTGAACTTCACCGGCCAGAGCATCGTAGAAACGAATTTTATATCGGGATCTATACAAAGATGCAGATGAATTAGTCGGATGCATGTAATGTAAACCATCGATTAAACATCCATTCAAAGTTAGGTGGCATAAATTATAATGATTGTTCGTTCAAGAAGATGGCACCACAGTAGAGCCTAAATTATTAACTTAAATTTGTTCCCGAATTGTGCTGCTTGGAATAAATACCCCCTACTGAAATCATGATTTGAATTGCAGTCTCTAAAAATTCATCTGAATAACATAACGTTGGAAATGCATTCCCTTGATATTGTCTAAGAACGCATCAATATAGAGATCTTTTTAATTGGAAAGTTTGAACTTCCACATTTTGCTAGTAATTAAACGTACACTACAAAGGCTAACGGTTCAACTTGGTGCTAGTACGTTACATATTCCCAAAGACGAGACTTCGAAATACAAAGCATAAAGGCGGGAATATACTACAAGATCCAGTGGTAATCTCGTGTAAGATTTAAGCAAAAGAATGGTGTCTTACAACAAAATGCTAGAAAATCAGAAAACTAGAAAGGACACAAGTTAGTTCAGTATCAAGAATGGAGGCTTTCATATCACCCCATACAAGATGCATCATAGATCAACATGGCCATGACTTTTCAGTATATGGCACGTATGGATGTATGCCTACTAAGAGTACTTCCAAGTTACTGACGTATGGCCAAAAATAAACAAATTAGTTCATCTTGCATGTCAAATAAATAGCAATCAAATTGACTTGAAATACATATGTAATCTTTAAGTATAACTAAACAATTAGTCTTTATCCAAAATAAGTACTATAATAATCTTTACAAGGATGATATATCATCCTAGTTTAATGAATGTGAAATGATTCGTCACCTTTCGGTCCTTTAAGATGTCTGGGATGCTTACCAGACATCTGTCCAGATGCCTGGAGAGATTGCCGGACATTTGAAAATATCTTTTCTCTTTAGCACGTATCATACGTACGCCATGCCTTTTCCCTCACTGCCTCTCCCCTCCCTGCGACGCCCACTCCGCGCCACTCCCTCGCCCATGCCCTTCCACTCACTTTCTCTTCCTTTATAAATCTTCCTCCACTTCATCTCACACCTTCACGTTGAGCCAAAGAGGGAGAGAGCGAGCAGAGAGCGGAGAGCTGAGAGCTGATTGCGAGTCTGAGAGCGAGAGCGGAGGGCGCTGTGCTGCTCTGCTGCAGCGTCTGCGGCGAGGAAAGCCAGAGCGATTCTGTGGAAATCATTTTTCCGCGAAATCAAACGACCGGAGCGACATCCAGACGTCTTACCAGACGTCTGAAAGTAGAATGAGACATTTGGTAGAGATCTATTTTCCATATTTTCTTTTTTGCCAAAGTCCTAACAATGCACGTACATGTGTCAGAAGTTGGAAGGCGGATCGAGGCAGTTTCAGACGTCCAGGAGCATCTCCAGACGTCTAACGGAACCCTTGGACGTCGGCACTACATTCCAAACGTCCGATAGAAATGCCCCAGGAGAGGTATGCCTGCGAGTCATTTAAGACGTCTAGCCCCCTTTCCCAGACGTCTGATTTCTATCTGACCTTGTGTTTTTAGGCTTGTTCAAAGTCCAAACGATGTCGATTTTCCGTAAACGAAACATCATTGTTTTTCGTACAAATTTCTTCGGGTAATGGGAGCTTGTCTGTATCTTTTGGAATCCTTTTGACCTGTCCAACCACGTCTTAGGTCTCCAGTCCGTCGAGTGTACGGGACCTATGAAAATGTCGGGAGCTACTGTACAAGCTCCCATTCCACCTGGTTATCTTGGTAGAATGGTTCTAACTAATTCTCTAAGTTAAATAAAATGCATGCAATTAGTTAAAACCTAGGATGTGAGATGAATCCTAGGAAGAAACAAACGTGTGCTCTAGAATACAGCTATTCAATTGAACCCTAAGTTATGACATGAACACTAGGGATAAAAAAAGATACATGTGTAAAGAGATGGATGATTAAATAAATGATAAGCTGCTTGTACTATCCGAAATGAACTACATTATGGATAGGAAAAATGAACTTGTACCATGGAAACTGAGATGCCTATTCTGTATGTAACAAACCAGATATGGAATAAAGAAAAGTTCATGTACGAATCCTACGGGGAATGTAGAATGAGATAAGAACATTGCAGTACAAAGAACCAGATGGTTCTAGAATTTGCCGCCCACAGGCGGTCATTAAGGGAAGTAAGCTGACCTTCGTGTACATGATACCGAAGAGAGCAACTATCCCTTGTAGTGTAGAGGGGAGCTTGCTGCAATTGGGTTGAGACCCGCGGTAGGTTTGGCCACTCTACATCGACTCTTGTTGACCCACGTGTACATGGTACCGAGGTGAGCTACTTAGTGTTGGGGGAGCTAGCTGCCCCAAGGGACCCAGGGTTAGGCATGGCCACCCTATACCGACTCTTGTTAGCCCGTTGGGCAAACCGGGATAGTCAGACAAGGGTACGCGGATTGAGGAGGGGTGAGACCCCTAAGGGGCGAGGCCCCTATTCTGTTCTGAGAGGACAAGGCCCTATACTGTTCCGCGCTAAACATTGAGGCGTACCCGCTAGCGGAAACGACTGACTGCGTGCCAGTGCGGGGTAGCTACCTACGCGCTTATCACGTGTGCCGTAGTCACCGCTATGTCACGACTGTGACCTCGGGGTGGTAGACCGGGTGTAGGATTACCACGCAGAGACTCTCCCGACCAGGAGAGTGCCACGTGTGCATCCTGCATCATGGGAAAACTGCAAGAAAGATTATTCCTTTAGGGAACAGGAAGATTAAAGTAATATAATGGATCATGATTAGAGATCTCTATAGAGCAACACGTTATAAGATAATTGGAATCGAAAAATAATATGTTAAATATACTTTATGCTTTTAGCCACCACTCTACTCAGCATTAGTTGACTCTAGTTATATAACTTTATACATGTCAGGGATTTGAACAGCCCAAGCTACCGGCTGCTGAGGACGCTGGGCCTAGTCGAGCCCAGCTATAGTTTCTACTGCTAGTTGTAGTGAGTTCCTGTAGTTTATGTGGTTGTGGATTGATGTATGTTATTTGGTTAATTCTCGTTGGACGACTGGGTCTTGGGATAAGTCGAGGTGAGTCGGTCTCGTGTCCTATAGTGATCTGGGTTCGGGTCATGATAGGTTGGGACCTCAACCATGGTTTGCATGCATGCATAGAAGATGGAAGTATGATCTCTCTCTCTCTCTCTCTCTCTCTCCACACACATACACACACACCACAAACACACAAAAAGCGTTTTGAGTTTAGGATGAAGTAGGTAGCTAGTTCTTATACATGAGGCTGTTCGACGAGATATTGATGATGTCCGAAAACTTGCATCAAGGCCACAGAAGGACCATATACTTTATTGGGCACAATAGGAGGTAAGGAATTATTTTAGTTTAAATTTGAGCTTGCAAAATAGGATACTTTGGAGTTGGACCATTAAAAACATGGAAGTGATATGTTAGGATGTGTTTGACTTGAACAAAGGAATATATAGGTAAAAGAATGGTGTTAATCAAATTATGCATGTGAAGATTATGTCTTAAATAAGTTGGGTTCTGCAAATGGAAGTGTTAGATTCAATTAAACTAAAATCTAATTGTTTAATAAGGTCAGAGAAAATGATCCCAAGGGTATTAGAAGTGCTAACAAAACATGTGAGAAAGTCAACTAGACAATAAAAACTTAGGTTTTTAATGGACAAAATGTTTTGAAATAGACCAGAGAATATTACTAGTTGATTGAGTAATGAGCTTGCTTGGCTAGAAAACCAATCAAGTCCTAAACCATGTTAGTCAAATTAGGATGTTTTGTAGTTGACTAGGTTGAAACAATTTACAAGCTAGAATTGCTGACTTGATCAGTGGAGGATCTTGTCAACTAGGTTGGAGTTTGAACTTAGGGTTAAGAGAATCCAACACCTCATTTCGCCTTAACCCAAAGAACATTTTATTTGTTACTTAAAAAAGGAAGTGATGAAATTTAGGCATAGACTATATACAAACCCATGCACAACCCAATCAAGCATGAAGGCACAGACTTTCTTCATTGGACGTAACTTGTGAAGTTACCATTAATGGTTACTTTTAGGCATGCCAACATATTGAATTGAAGATATTTCATTAGGGTAACACCAAATTAGGAGGTGAAGATATAGAAGCCACTTAAAGCTTATGAGGTGCTAGTGAAATAGAATGTATGTTTTTAAATGTATTAATTGTCCCTCCTCAAAAATAGTGTCATATCATAAACTTAGGAAATTTCAATGGAAACAAAAATTGTTATAATTAAATAAAGATGAGGTATTGTTATCTACAAAACAATCTCAATTTAGTCGTTTGGATATAAATCAATATTTTAACCTTCAATCAAAGTATTAATATTACCCAAGTAAAAAATACAAAATTTCAACCTGAATTGTAATAAGAAAACTCAACAATCAAAATGCCCATAGACAGATAGCCCTAACCCTACTATTAGAGCAGAGCCATCTCCAAGGGTGCGAGCCCCTTGATAGGAGAGCTGGTGCGGCGATTGAAGCACCCGATTTTCTTGTTTAAATTAAGTAGCTCTAATGGAGGGAGGGAGGGGACCGACCAAGTCCAAGAATTGTACACTTCCATCTTTTTAGATCTACCACATTAGCACCTCAAAGGAAAATGACAAATAGCTAAAAACTATATTTTCAAAACTAAGACAAGAGAAGTTTACAACCATGTGTCTCTTTATTCATTTCCATAATAGATTTTAAGATACTTCCACAAGGAAGTTGATGAGGGAGGAAAAATTCTTCTTATGACTAAAAAAGGCTTACGACAACCCCTCAGCCCAATAATTTATCCCTCAAATCTAGGGAGATCCTCGCCTAAATAGGCAGATGGACCGCTTCATTTAGATTGGCGGATGAACCGCCTCATCTATGTAGACAGGAGAATCGCCTTAACTGCTCAAGCGAATCATCACCATTTTGTACTCAAGCACTTCAAAAGCTCGACTCTTTATTAGACAAATAGCCCAATTGTCTAAAGCCTAGGCAAACCATTGGGCTGGCGTACTTGTTTAAGAATTCTGGCAGATGAACCCTGTCAGATAGTCAGGCAGAAGAGATGGACAACCTTGTAAAATAACATCAGAAGGTGGTCCAGCAATGATGGCATAATCTTCTTCAGTCATAGCGAAATCAACAGGATGTGAGAGACATACATTGAGTAACGTGCAAGCATTACGAAGGATAGCCTTTGACAATTAAGGGATTTCAAATTAATAGGTGAAACCTCGAAATGTACTCATGTAATCTATTATAAAAGAGAGTATTGGGGTGTGATTCGGGGTCATGCAAAAAGAGCAATCGTGTACTCTCTCTCTCTATCTCTCTCTCTCTTATACAAAATACTTTGTGAAAATTTTGAAGGTTTGATCCCTTCCCTAGATGTACACCCTCTGAGGTAAAACTGAGTTACCAAACCTCTTGTGTTCTTGTGCACTTGTGAATTTTGGTTGGTTTCTCTTTTTACATGATAGAATCTAGTAGAGGACTTCAATCAATTAATGCCATCTGTGGGAATATAACCTATATTCTTGTTAGTACTCAAAGACTCTCAAAGAATGATAGCCCCCACAACTCGGAATGGTTTCAAACTTAACCCCGATCTAGTGGTTCACAAGTAATCGAGTGTCACCTAGTCACAATGCCAATGTTAGGTGAAGGACAGCAACAACCTCAAGAAGAAGGAGGTTATCCAACTTGAGGAGGAACCTCCCCTTTCTTCGCAACGCCAAGTTGAGAAAGAGGAGCAGGAGTATCTTGAGCACCTAGTAGACCTCCAAGAAGAGTAGGAGGAAGTAATGCATTACATCCATTATGCACAAAAGCGCCAAGTGGAGGCCCTTCGGCAAAACCTAGACTCCTTACATGAGCAACTAAATGAGTAGCCATGGTCGCGTCATGTCATAGAAGAGGAAAATGCCCATCTCCACAAGTAGATATAAGAGATCGAGTAGGAGATGAGGCATAAAGAAGGGGAAGCATCGCAATCCGTCCAACCTCCACTAGCCCCATGAGTTTTGGATGGCCAATCCACTTCGTAGGCACTTCAATTCAGTGGTGGTGGTTCCCTACCCGAGATTATTCTCCAGGTTATGCAGGTAATGAGAGGGATTCGCCCCCAGGCTTATGTTACCACCTACCCTTTTCCATGAACGAGGTGATCAATGTGTCCCTCCTCGATAAGTTGAAACACCCGACTCTCCCTCAATATGATGAAACCATACACTCCAACAACTATGTTGGGAACTATCGATAGATGATGCTAGTGCATGGTTGCCCAGACGGGATCCTATGTTAGGTGTTCCTTTCTTATTTAGTTGGGATGGATCATGAGTGATTTAATGAGTTCTCGGCTGGTCCAATTTCTTATTTTCAATAATTGGCCAACAAATTCTATTAGTATTTCGCTAACCAGCAGAGGGTTAGGGACAATATAGAAAGGTTATCCGAGATTAAACGATGGAAGGGAGAGTCCTTCCACTCTTATCTCAATTGCTTTAAGGCTCAATACTTCAAGTGTAAGAAACCTCATTATGTCACCGTTGTTTAGTACTTCAAGTCCGACCCCCTCACCTAAAGGTTCTGATATGACATTAATGGCTTCCCACCTAGAGACATGGCAAAAGTGTCTGATTGAGCCACACATTGTGGAATAGGATGACTCCTTCCGCTCTTGTTGTTGTCTAGTTGAAAATGTTGAAGAGGAACCTAATTACCTACTTAGTGATAGGTAGGGGAATATGAGGTTAGCTAGACTGGAAGTGGTGGTGGTTGTTTCAATAAATGGAGGGGTTGCCTAGCAGACCATAGGAATGGCTACCAAGTCGGCAGCCGTGGGGGGGGGGGGGGCAAAAACAACCTTGGAGGGAAACATATCAAGAATATACCTTCCTCTCCATTAATCGCATGGAGATATTGGTGGAGGTCTTAGCAATGAATCAAGATCTTTTATCTCCACCATCACCTCTCCAGAGAAAAGTGACTATTCGGCCTTATTATTATTAGCATAAGCCAAAAGGCCATGCCATGGAGGACTGTCGAGATCTGCGAGATGAGATTTAGTATCAAATTTGACATGACAATTTAGCCTAGTTTGTTATGCGTAATGAGGATCCCAAGGATAAGAAGCCCATGGAGGATCCTAAAGTTTACCACTGAAAAAAGTTGTAGCAACATAGAGGGGTAAATATGGTCTCGATGGTTGAACATGTTCAAGAGGTTGTCATTCAACTCCTCGAGGAGCGAGGCCTCAACAAAGACCTAGCTGAGGAGTACCATGAGTGTGTCCTCACCCTTTTGGCTAAGAGGCGGAAGTGCTAACTAGTGGATGCTGAACTCAAGCCTGCTAGGACGTCAATGGTCTCTACTTTTGTAGAGGTTTAAGTAATTTTTGGCATTAATGCCAATGCCCGTGCCCTCGCTCAAGCAACCATCGTAGATGGTGCCTTTGAACTGGTTATGCTAATCATCTAGTGGGGAGTAGGAAATCTATTCCAGGAGTTCTACAAAGTCACAACCACATTGTTCCACTTGTTATTGAACCTTGGCGCATACTGCAACCCTTTGTTGATTACTCTCCTCATAGTGAGATAGGATCAACCTCGCTTACTCGCTGATAAGGGAAACGCAGTAGATATCCTGTTCTTAAAGATCCTCACTAAACCTGGCTTAGAGGAGAATGACCCAAACCCTTCAACATACCTGGTGGTTGGATTTAGCAACCACAAAGTAATTCCGAATAGGGAGATAGATTTATTGGTTATCGTCCATGATGGGAACCGATATCTAAATAGAACGACCATGTTCATAGTGGACAATCTTTCTACCACATTTGATGGAATAATAAGGTGGCCTACTATGCACAGCTTCGCCGCTATCCCATCATCTTATTTTCAATTGGTTATATTTCGTCCCCTAATAGGGATCAAAATAGTGCATGGTAGTCAATCTATAGGTCGAGAGTTGCTTTGCCTTAAACTTGAGTGAAGCATGCAAAGAATTCACTCGAAACCACAAAAATAGGGGAAGAAGAGCCATGGTCACCACTATTGAAGTGAGTATCTCTTTCCAAGCGGAAGAGGCCACACCTATTGGCATGCACCCGAGGGATTCTACCATGATACTCCAATTATACCCCAGACAGAATGATAGGCTCATCTAGGCCAATGCAGACTTAGACACCAGTAAAGTACGTGACCTTTTAGAGCTCCTGCATTATAACGTAAACATCTTTGGCTAGTCTGCCAAAGACTTACCAGGAGTAGACTCAGCAATCATCAAATATTGCTTAAACATCCAATCGGTTGCCCGTTCGATAAAATAGGTGTGCTGGCATAAATGAACCGAGTAGTGGTAGGTGATCGTAGTTGAGGTGGATAAGCTCCTTGAAGTGGGATTCATCGAAAAATCCATATACCTCGATTGGTCGTTTAACATAGTGATGATGAAAAAGGCCAACAGGAAGTAACAAATATGCATCAACTTCATAAACCTCAATGATGTATTTGCCCAAAGGATGAGTTTTCATTGCCAAAGATCGATGCCTGGGTGGATTCCCACTTTGACTAGGCCCACATGTCTTTCTTCGACATGTATACATTCCACTAGATTACCCTCGGCCCGGCAGATGGACTTCACACCTCTTCCATCATTGATAGGTGTCTTTTTCAATATCGTGTAAATTTAATTTTTGATAAGTTAATTGGAAAGGCTTTTGAGGTGTATATAGATAACATGTTAGGTAAAGGAGAAAACTTCCAAGAGCACCTAAAAAATTTAACAAATGTTTTTGATATACTACGAACAAATCACCTGAAATTGAATCCTGAAAAGTGTGACTTCAATGTCTCAGTTGAAGAAAATAAGTCTTCTTATTTTACTAAGTTGGTCCTGCACCTCTTTATATAGGTAGTGGTGAGGAAAAATTATAACATGAGTCCAAAGAATATAAAAACATAACAAAATAACCCTCAAGACATAACGGAACACTCCCCCTTAAGCTGGAGCATATATATATCAACCATGCTCAGCTTGTCTCTACACTTCTCAAACATAGGACGAAATAACGGCTTAGTAGACATATCTGCAGTCTGATCTGAAGAAGCAAGGCAAGCAGTACGGAGTAACCCCTGCTAGATAAGACTCCTTGTAAAATAACAATCTGCCTCCACATGCTTAGTTCTATTATGGAACATGGGATTGTTAGCTATATAGGTTGCAGCCCTGTTATCACAATACATTTCCATAGGCTCATCAACTATGACATGTAGGTCACGCAACAATGGCTGTATCCAGATCATCTCCACTATTGTGTGTGCATAGCGTGGTATTCTGATTCAGCGCTCAAGCGTGACACTATACTTTATTTCTTACTCCTCTAGATCGCAAGGTTTCCTGCTACAAATGTATAGAAACCTGTAGTAGATTTTCTATCCCCAATATCACCAGTATAGTCAACATCAAAAGAAGCAACAACACTCATAGGAGCTTTCTTTTGGAACAGAAGACCACCACTTGGATACTCCTTAATATATCTCAACACCTACATCACTGCCTGGCAATGATCAATAGTAGGTTTGTCTAAGAACTAACCTAGTTTACCTGCTACAAGACTAATATTTGATCTCATAATAGTTAAATATAACAGTTTTCCCATTCGTAGTCTATAAGCCTTCTTATCCATTAGTTTTGATGTGCCATCAAATAAGTGAGCCTTCTTGTCCAGCAGGACTCGTCTGACAGGCTATTGCAATTGGACTCTGCACTACCCAGTACACACCCCCCTCCTCATGTCCACCACCAATTGTCCTCCCCGTCATGAGGTCTTGAAAAGTACACCCAACTGGATAAAAAATGGCACGACAATTCAATTGCTTTGTAATAGTGCTAATAGAAAGCAACTAGATAGCCATATCAAGAACATAACAAACATCTGAAAGGTGTAGAGTCGGAGAAACTGACACCCCCCCTTTTCCAGAAATAAGGGCATGCCTACCATCTGCAAGTTGGACTGAGTGCCTTGGTGGAACATCCTGTATACCTCCAAAGCACTAGGGATTCTCAGATAAATGATCTAAAGCACCTAAATCTATCAACCATGTATTACTCATACCTGAAGCTGATACATAAGCTGTTGTGCCTGAAGACTGTGGCTGACCATGGGTCAACTGTGCTAGACGTTGTACCACTGCATCATAATCTGCATCTACAAGAGTCAGGGGCTAAGTAGAAGTTAGTGGAATAGGTGTCACAGTAGCTTGGTTGGCTACAGTAGGCCTTCCAAGCTTATTCCAGCACTTGGCCTCAACATGGCCAATCCTCTCACAATAAGTGCATGTCGGCTTACTGCGTGTACCATCACCACGTCCTCTGCCATTACCACGGAAGAATCTACCCCGACCACCACGAGTGCTAACAGTTGCATGGGCAGAAGATGTATTGGTGGCAACTACATCATGAGTAGGCTAAACTTGTAACCTACTAAGCCTCCTGTAAATCTCCTCAACAAGGGGAAGCTCAGATAAGAATCTAAGAGTGAGCCGTGAAATAATAGGCTGAGAACTCCTTCCTATGATCTCTACATGTAGTGGATGTATACATCGGTCTGCAAGCGTTATATTTTTCCAATAGTCCCTTTATAGTAGAGTAATATTGTGGCAGACTCCTTAACACCTGCTTAAGATGACATAGATCATAGTGTATCTGAAAGACTTGAGTTGAATTCAACTCATGTGAATAAGCAACCCTCAGGCCATCCCACATCTCTTTGGCTGATGTGTAACACATAATTTCATCTCTAATGCAGGGAATAACACTATTCAAGATCCAAGCTATCACCATAGCATCATCTCAATTCCAGGTGGCATATTTCCCTGTTCTCTACTTCAGTGGTGCTTTTGTAAGCACATGTTTCTTCTCATGACCTTCCACAGTAATAGGAAGGTTTGAGACCAACGGGGGTAGTTGGTCTCATCCAGTTTCATAATCGGAGCAAAGAATGGGCTTTTGCAGATGCCACTTTCTACACCCTATCCTGAAGACACTTCAGATTCTACACCCTTTTAGGAAGGTTCTTACTCTAGAACTCCATCACCAAGGCACCAAGAACCTTCCTAGACACTGCTGGAGAGAGAGACACGACCTACTACCCTCTCCCTACCACCAAAATCAACCCGGCAGAGAGAGAAGGTGCAGAAGAGAAGGGTTGGGCCTCCCCTGCTATTGCGGTGTCGTTAGGCGACGACGTTGCCTTGCTGTAGCAGCGGTAGCTGTGGTAGCGGTGGAGAGGCTGTAAGGTAAGGTTAGAGTTTTCTTGGTAAAGTCCCTAACTTGGCTTTAATATCAAGTTGAAGAAAATAAGTCTTCTTATTTTACTAAGCCAGTTATACACCTCTTTATATAGGGAGAGGTGAGGAAAAATTATAACATGAGTCCAAAGAATATAAAAACATAACAAAATAACCCTCAAGACATAACATAATAGTCTCCGTAGGAAAATTCTTGGATTTCCTTGTGCCCAATAGAGGCATTGAGGCTAACCTAGACAAAATTAAAGTTGGTGTGGAGTTGATCCCACCTAGCAATCACAAGGCAATTCAATTGTTGGTCAGATGCATAGCAACTTTAGGGCAAGTCCTATCTTGCTCGCCTGACAAGTGCTTGTTATTCTTTGAATGTATCATAATGGGCAAAGGATATACCTCTAGACACTAGATCCCATGTTGTCAGCAAGCACACAACCAAATTAGAGAGTATCTCTAAGGTCCGCTAGTTATATTAGTCCCTCATCCAAGCGAGCCACTTTATATCTACCTTATCACCTCGAGCTTAGTCATCAGTGCTGCCTTGGCACATGAAGAGGCGAGTGTCCAGCAAGCAACTTATTTTATTACCAAAACTTATCAAGGCATAGAGGCTAGGTACCCTCCCATTGAGAGACTAGGTGTAGCCCTCATCGTCGCCACGTGAAACCTGCATCCCTATTTTTAGGATCACATCATCATAATCCTTAGTGATCATCACCTAAGGATAATTCTCTATAAACCAACTAGATCTAGTAGGTAAATGTGTTAGCTCTTGGAGTTAGCAGAGTTTAATATTAGATATCACTCCTATCTGGCCATTAAGGGCCAGGTCCTAGCGGAATTCACGTTGTTGGCAACTCCATCCACCGGCCCGTGGAAACTATATGTAGGCAGGTCATCTACTTCAGGCAGAGTGGAGACAGGTGTGGCTCTTGCTTCCCCCGATGTGAAAGTCCATAAATACCCCATCCGCCTAGCTTTCCCTATTAGAAATAATGTGGTAGAATACGAAACTCTTTTAACGGGACTTCTCCTAACTAAAATGATGGGTGCCCAACAATTAGAGATTTTTACCGATTCTTAGTTAGTGGCCAACCAAGTCAAAGGTGAGTTTCAAGCCAAGGATCTTTTAATATGGCCCTTTATGTTGATGAATCCAAGTCGGCAATCGTAGATTTTACTTTCAGGGACATCAACTGGGTACCGATGGTAGAGAACCTCCTCACAAATGCCTTGGCAAAATTAGAATCCACCATGACTCTGGGTGAGGAGAATAACATATGTTTGGAAGAGCTGGCCACACACACAATAGGCCTACCGTCAACTATGTCCATTGAGTCAGAAGACTCATGGATGATGCCTATTGTTAAGTACTTGGTTGATGAGGAGGTCCTGGTTGGAGTGACCAACCCTAAGTCCTTTTTCCGAAAAGCTGTCGGACATGCTGCACTATGCTCCAGCACATATTTATGTGCTGAAAGACTGAATACAGACTGCTGCACTTTCAGTTTTAACTTATAATCTGATGCTTCGTGCAATTTTCAGAAACACATTCCAGTCAACAATAATAGGCATATGCAGTATGAATGTCAGCAGAATTAAAAGATGCTTAGTCTCCCAACCTTAGTGCAAGGGGTATTGAGGAGCCCATGATACACTTCTTTGCAGTATTGAAATTTTCAGATGAAGTTTGATGTCCATCCAAATTTCCAACGAAAGTCAGCATTTGCCTGTTGGCTTCCATACTGGTCTTTTTCTTATCTGTTTTTAGGTCGCCATAGAAAATATTCCGAGCTATGGATGTGATTCGAAAAAGGTTTTTTTGGAAGGGTATAGATCATGTGGAGAGATTTGCCTAACTCGTTCCCTAGAATGAAATATGTCCACCTAGGAGTGAAGGGGGATTGGGAGTAAGACGTTTAGATGAATTCAACAAAGCCTTATTGCTCAAATGGGTGGTGAAAATTCTATCTGGTGATCTGTCCATGGTCACTACTGTTATGAGAGACTCTTATGGGCTAGATATGGATTTGATGGAACGTGTTTTATCCAAGAGGGGGGCCTTCGCCATCTGGCACTCTATCAGGCTGGTGCTGCATGAGGCCATTGGTTACTTCAGGCCAGTTATGGGTGATGGCAAGGACTTCAAGTTCTGGGTGCATGATTGGAGTGGTTTGGGGAGATTTTAAGATCTGTTTATAAGAGTGTTTCAGCTGATTACAACAAAGGGGCAGCTATTGGTGATGTGTGGGATGAACAACACAACAGTTCGGAGTTTATATTGCCTCCTGGGCTATCAGAGTCCACGTTACATGAGTTTCAGCAGCTCCTGTACACCGTTTCAGATCTGAGGCCGGAGCAAAATTGTAAGGATGCATTCAGTTGGAGAAATGAGGTATTCACGGTGAAGAAAGCTTATGCAAGATTGATACAATCGGATGGAGAAAATAATGATACAAAGAAATATTCAAGAAAGATTTGGAAATGTATCTTCCGTTGAAGATAAAACTTTTTTTGTGGTTGTTTAGGTGAAAGCGCCTGGTAATGAAATGTTTTATGCGAAGGTGGAGGGAGGTTATGGATGTTGCATGTTCTTTTTGTCAAGCTGGTGAGGAAGATTTGGACCATCTTTTCTTTGGACGTCCCTTCTCCAAGGATGTTTGGTAGACTTTGTAGCTTCGGACGATTGATGTCTCCAACTTCTCTTCCTTTTGGAAGTCATTTCAAGACCACTACGACTTGCTGGCTGGGTGAAAGGATTTGAGACAATTTGGTGCCCCTGGCTCCAACGGAATGGCAAGATTTTTAGAGAGGAGCGTTGTTGGATGGAAAATGTGGTGAGGGAGGTAAACTTTTTGTCTGATTATTTACTCCAAAATCTGTAAGTCCATTCCTTTAACTCAATACAATTCTCAGGAAGATCACCGAACTCAGGTAATCTTCCTTTTTTTTCTCTCAGAAAAAAAAAAAAAAAATTACCGGTCAAAATTAACGGAATTCCTGCTATGATGCAAAACACTACTTAAATTATGGAACCCCTCATTTTTTACGTGGTATTTACAGGGAATGATGCTTGCCCCCTTATTTACAGAGTTAATATGAAATAGATAATATGACTAAGGTCATCCCCTAATACAAGTCAAAACAGTTCATTTTCTTATGCATTTTCCCCTATTTCCGTCTTTTTCACGACCTATCCAAAGCATCCCCGGCATGCTGACAACGCCCACTTCTCCAAATGTTGAAATTGGCATGGCATCCCCACATGGCATCTTGTGGTAAACAATAGCTCTGTAAAGCTGAAGTCCTGGATAGATTGAATGGTTCCAAGTTTATGTGAGTGAAGCACTTTTAGTTGGTCTGTAAAAGATGGCTTCTTCTTTGGAGTTGTGTTACCTTAAAAACTAATCAATAAAAGCTTAAAATGTAACCTTCAGTTGCTTCAGCCAGACCCTTCCATCTGTGGCAAATACTTCAATTTCATATCGTATTGATAACCTACGGTGTTGCTTCATTGTGTCTACAGATATTGACTGCACTATGGACAACTCCATCCCTTCAATCGGCAGTTATCCTGGTTATTTCAGCACACAGAAGCAAGTGGATCCAAACAGACAAGAACATTTGGTCCCCGTGAATGAGTTAAACCAAAATGGTTGTTTGAGACTTCAATTAGGAAAGTTCCCTTATCATCCATATGATCTGCAGAGTCCACTTTGTGAGAAGAAATTGATGTCTGAAGGACAAATTAACTTTCACAATGATCCTGGGAACTACCGAATTAATGGCCACGATGATTTGGTTCAAAGAACTTGTTATTTTGAATGGATAGGACTAAAGATCAGGGTATTGACACCTTATGTCGATAATCTTACATATTGTACTCTATATTTGGTGTCCAGTTGGGAAAACTTGATTTCACACTGATGTAGGTGATTTATTTTTCTTCCCTTAATGAAGTGGGGGCCGGGCTGTTGATTCGAGAACCATCACCACTTCTACTTTTCAAAAAACAAAAAGAGCATGGTGTTGAGCTCCTTTTCATACTTGATAAAAATGATCCAATGTTTGAGTTTAATGACCCACCTTCAGAAGGGAATTCAAAAAGGAACAAAAAAAAAAGAAGAGGTCCAGGATCAGCATCATTCTAGTGCATATGAATTAAAACATTAAAACTGATTTGCAGTAAGTAAACATGATTTCATGTTTTGGAATTTGAAATGGATCGAGATGACTCTAATAAGACTGTCATGGTGATTCCCTTTCGTTGTCCATCTTTGAGAAATTGCATGATATAGAGTGGATTTGCGTGCTTTTACTCTTTTTCATCCATTAATCCTCCGAGCGAAACTTTTACAAAGAGCTAGCTAGCTAGTCTGAGTGGATTCTTTGTTGCAGTATCTTCAAAGCAATTTGCAATGGTTTTGACTCTTTGCATTTGCCCTTCTGCTCTGCAGCAACCAAACCAAGGTCGATTCACCATTCAACTTGTCACCAGATTTCCTCGGTTCAATTTTCTAACCCATGTAATAATAACCTCATGCCTGCACACATATATCCAGTCCTAGACAAAATGGATCTCTAATCCTCAAAACTGCTTGAAGCAGGGTGAACTGAACTCCAATGCAGATGCAAAAGAAAAAGAAAATAGAGATACAATCTATGTGTACATGGCCCATTCTTTCATAGCATATTTAGTTCACCATTTGCCATCATAAGCTAGGATACGTATTTCTATTTCTCTAAATATTCGATTTTGTCACTAAAGCAAACACATATAAAGCTCCCTTTTTATTTTTTCCATGCTCTACGTCCATAAGCTTCGCAATGCACAAGATGAGTAGCTGCAATATTGTAGAGTTCCACTGCTAGCCTAGCTATTCAATAACATATAATATGCTCGCGACCAGTTGGAGGCACGGAAGAAAGGACATGGCAAAAGCAAGCAGAAAGATTGGCATTAAGGTGATATTATACAGCATTTTCCGAGTTCCTCCTCGTGTATATATATATATGGATCTGTTCTTTCAGAACTCATACATCACTTAAAAGAGCAGAGCAGATAAACTACATGCATTTTTCTTTTTTTCTCCCAGGGAAAAAAAAAAAAAAAAAGATCACATGCTGCCAATTCTCGGACCGAGAATCTGGATGATGGTGTTGTGCCACGGGTCGGAGAGGTGCTGCAGCAGGTTGTCGAAGGGGCCCTGGCCCGTCAGGTTGTGCTGCACCACGAATCCGAGGAACGCCAACATGGCCAGTCTCCCTGCATTCCACAAAACACATGCATGGATCAGACTCGGGTTCTTGGCGAGCGGTCGCTTATATATATATATATATATATATATCTTCTAGCACTTACCGTTGGCGATCTCCTTCTCTTTGGCCTCGAGCGTGGGCGCGAAGTTGAGCGGATTGAAGATGCCCCCGGGGTAACCGACCTCGTTGGGAGGGAGGCAGTAGTTCTTGAAGATGGGGTCCTGGTTGACGCTGCCGGGGTTTTTGATGTCCTGCCACCTCCTGATCTCGACGTAGTGGAAGAGGATGAACTCGATCACGAACAGGGTGGAAGACGAGGCGAAGTACTCCGCCTTGCCGGCGTCGTACCACTTGGGCACGTTCAGCAGCCCGATCTTCGTCAAGACCTCTGGCAGCAGCATGCCCGCCACTCCCAGCATCGCCCACCTGCCGTTCTGGAGCTCCGCCTGCACGAACCACTTCAGGTTCTCGGGATCCTCCGCCAGACCGAGCGGGTCGAACCCGTTGTCTCCGGCCAGGCTGCAGTCCACGAAATTAACCCACCACACGTAAACATCGATACTCCGCATGAAGAATTCAGCATGTCATCAATTCTTGTTAATGTTGGTTGGTTACCTTCCATTGAGGTACGTGGGCGAGGCGAGGCCCGGGAGCCACTCGCCCTTCTTGGCCTCCACCTTGAAGGATTTGCCCGAGGATGGCAGCACCGTGGTCTTGGCCGAGAAGAGCTTTCCGGAGCTCCCGGAGAGGAACCTCGACCTGGACTTGCACGGCTGGAACGCGGCCAGCGATGCCTGCGTGGTGACGGTCGCCATCTGCGGGTGGTGGCCGGTCGGAGGAGGGTGCGGAGATGTCCGGCTTCGACCACCACGAAGTACTCTGCAGTGGCAGTGGTGGTGATACGGTTGGTTGGGGCACCGGTATATAGTGGGTGGTGGCCTCTTGCTTTGTATTGGGTGGTGACGGTCTACATGTGGTGGTGGGACGTGGAGGGAGTGGACGATGTATGTTGGGGGTGTGTGTGGTGGAGCGTGCGTCTGAGAATGGACGAGTAGCGGGGGCGGCCAATGGGAGGGCGTCTCGCGTTATCCGCTCCTTATCCGTGTTGGCAAGAATCCAGTGAAAAATCTATTGCGGGTACGGCGTTGGCTGGGAGGGAGAGGGTAGTGGGCCATCTGATCTCCACGTGGCAGATTCACCGGCACGTCATCCAATCGGTGTGGGAGAAGTCATCCCCTTCGTGATTCCCGTCAGCGGAGGAGTTTCTGCCTCTCGATAAGTTCGATCTTATTTGTAATGCGAGATAAAATGATTTATTTTAATAAATTTTTTCTTGGGATTAAATGTTTTTCTGTGAGAAAATTTTAAAATTTGACATAAATTTATTTCAAAGGGAGGTAGAATAAATTTATCTTTTAATTTTATCCCTTACAAAATTTATCCACGAAATAAATAGGCTAAGAGATTGATCACCCTCTCCCCTGATGGAATGCTCCATTAATTTATTGAACTTTAAAATGCATATTTTGTTAACAGAATTGTAGGAGTCTTAACGGATATTAGAGAAGGAATGAAAGAAAGTGATTGGACAAAGGCCTTGTGAATTTAGTGTCAATTTTCACTTTAGATAACATTCTTTCGATAATATATATCAAGGGCGAATGGTAAGAAAAATATTAGATACAATTGCCATCAAATCGTAGTCATTTAGTAAATTAATTCAAACCCATGTGTTAACTGATTGATAACTACATGGATCACCACATATGAGGATGTTTTTTATTTACTTTTTATAGTGTTTACTTAAGTGGATCCCTTATTTAGTAAATTTGGAGGAATCGAAACTTTTTAACCCACAATGTCCAAAAGGCTATTCAAGATAGAGATCACATGTGTGCCCAATCAATGATAAATGATAATTCTAAGAATTCATGGAGGCTATCATTATATGTTCTTGTATGAAGGATATTCTCGTTACAATGGATTTGGCCTTTTGATGATGGTTGAAGCTCCTAAACTATTAGTAAGCATTGCTTGATGAAGTACATAAGTAAAGCTCTTTGATGGTGATTCCTTGCAAAACCACCACCAAAGGGTTGAATCACAAGAAAACTTAAATTACCAAGAACATACTCTTGGTCAACGGTTGCAAACCACTAATAAAGGATTATCTCCTATTTTCACACCTTAAAAGAGAACCCCATTTCTCTCGAGCTAGATTTACTAAATCATTATTAGCACCTTTACTCTCATCTATATAAGTCTATAAGTAGTAATGTCATATTTAAAACTCCCCTTATGAAGGGCACCCAAAAACATCCTTATTCAAATTACCTACCCATCTAAGACATGATTGCTTCTTCAATTATTGTGTGAATTAGCAACTAAAAGTTAGGTGTGAAATTTCCTCGACGCCTATGACACAAAAATGTAGTCTTGATGCATGCCAAGAACTCATCTAGCATCATAGGCCTTCACATTGATCTTTCCCCTACATGCGAGCCAAGAACAAAACCAAATGTTGGGAGGGGGAAGTGAGACACTTAGCAACCCAAACTAGGAGGTAATCCCATAGGAGCACTTAATAACCCGAATAAGAAACCAAATCTCATAATCGAATCATGCACCTCAAAGTGAACTCGATGACGGTAGTCGTGCACAAATTACAACCTATTTGAATAATAATGTGTAATTGCAATAAAAACCCTCATAATTCTCGTTTCTGTGATCCATACCTTGATAAATTACACATGTAAATACTTAATCAAGCTAATTTCCCACTCAAATAGCCTCAACCTTTGATTCATTTGAGATTAAATGAATGTAATTGGCTGATCTCTCTAATTGAAGTCTAGTTGCAAATTATCAATAAAGAAATTTTGTTACTCTAATATGTGACTATTTGTAAACCTGAATTTCAAGGACAAAGGGGATCTAAAAGACTATTGGGAAGCTTGGAACTTTGATTGCTCAATTGATTGGCCTTCCTAACACTTGCATCAATCCTAAATCCTTTAGTCTAGTTTAACCAACCAAATCAAATGGTTGAATCTATGTTTTGTACGTGGACATCCAATGAATTCCAATTCAAAGCCCCTGGTTATGTTTTATATGTCCATCCTATCGATTTTTGGATATTACCATCCAATTTGAACATGTCATGCTACGTGATCTCAACAAGTGCACCATGGACAAATAATTTAGCCCATAAATTGGCTAAAGCCCAACAAGTACCCTGGACCTTTGTGCATTCAGCTCGTCACTCGCCTTTCCGTTGATCACTCCTCGCTGGCAACGATCCAAATGTCGCCATTGTGCACACACCCTCTCAACTCCCCCTCTACCACCACACATAAATACACCATGACATATGAGGACAGGTCTCCTACACCTAAGTTCCAACGCCAATACAACCCGTGCAATTGAATGTACTGACCTCCCCCTCATTTTTATTAGGGTGGATTCGATTCTCATTTACTTCGACCTTATAACATTGATTTCATTCCCCTCGTTAATCCTATTGAATATATTCCATAATATCTTCAACCTCCCCATCTATAAAAAGGGGATCTAATTTGCTAGATCTCAGGCTGAAGCATCAAACTTCCCACATGCTTCTTCCTCCTTAGTCAGGTACTCACTGCATAATGCTGTTGCTTGTCATCACCCACCTCTATCTAAGTTTTGCTACCAAATTCTCAGGCTCCACCTCGTCGACTATGACTCCACCACCACCATCATTTATCCATTAACCACCTTGCCATCCTTTCGGTCACGACGAATTTGGGTGCATGAAGATTGGTCTCCTATTTGATTTTCTTTTATTCTCTAGCTATGGGAATCTCATTTTTCTTTATAAAGCACGATTGGTTGTTTAATAAATTGGTGAATCATTTTCTTGTCATTAATATTGCTTGTTGAGATAATTTCAACTTTTAATTTAAATTTTTTTATTATTCAATTCTCTAATTTTTCCAATCATAATGTAGTGTAGTTTCATGGCCTTTAGTAATTCATATGTGCAACCTATCTAGTACATTGACGAAAGCCTTGATGTTGGTTATTAGATGTGGTGTTAGTTAAAGATATTGGTCCATAAATAATTAGACACTAATTATCTCGTAAATGTGATTTTGATTATAACAAACAACTCATATATATCAGGTTTAAAATTAATAACCAAATAGCTTGTGGATGTATATCTTGATTTTTTTTGTAAGGATTAATATGTAGGGTCGAGGCTTAAGAAGACTCAAAAGAGGCATTTGTTAATGTAAGTCTCATTGATATTATGTGAAGATCAAGGCACTCTAAAATAGAGATCATGAAGAGTAAATTGAAGGCATTATAGCAAAGGACTTGGCCATGGAGGCAAAAAGGATTGTTAAAATCTGAGGATGTCTTTTAAAGAGTGTTGAGTATAGGTCATTATGTAATTTAGAACCTTTGAGTTGTATTTTTCAATTTTTTTGATAGAACTTTGTAAGGAGAGTCCCCTTGTACATCCCTTAAGCACAAACTAGGGGATACTTGCACAAAAAGTCACTAAAGCACTCTCACATAGCTTAACTAGTGCTAAACATGCTCAATCAAACCTTAATTAGGTCACCAATCATTAATCATACCTTAATTACATATTAGTGACCTTAGTGTTGAATAGAAGATCACTAATTTGCCCTTTTGAACCGTAAAATAGGCAATATAGGGCAACTAATATTAGGTACTAAAGTTAGCTGTAAGCTTGGACTCCAATTTTCACATCCACTGACTTGTAAATTTTACACCTTACGTTAGCTGCTAACATTGGCACCTAACGTTAGCTGGGTGGAAGAACTTACCGAAAAGTTAGTTTTGCCCTTTTTTTTTTTTGCTCTCTTGGATCCTCTTTAGTTATCAAAGGGATTTGAAGGCCATCAAATGGTCAAATGATGTTTCATTCCCTCCCACCAAAAGGAAAGCCTTGTTCTTGGTTATTAAATGTTGTGCTAGTTAAAGATGTTGGTGTATAAGTAATTAGGTATTTTAATCATCTCTTAATTGTGATATTGATAATAACAAATTACTCATATATACCATGTTTAAAATTAATAACTAAATAGATTGTGGATATGTATCTTTTTTTTTTATGAGCAACTTGTAAGATCAAACTTAAGAAGATTAAAAAGAGGCATTTGTTGATGTAAGCCTCATTGATATTATGTGAAGATCAAGGCACTCTAAAGAAGTGATCATGAAGAGTGAATTGAAGGCATTATAGCAAAGGACTTGGCCATGGAGGCAAGAAGGGCTATTAAAGATCGAGGATGTCTTCTAAAGAGCATTGAGTATAGGTTTTTATGTAAATTAGGACCTTTGAGTTGTATTTTACAAATTTTTTTATAAAACTTTATAAGGAGAGTCCCCTGCTAGATCCCTTAAGCATAAACTAGGGGATCCTTGCACAAAAAGCCACTAAAGCACTCTCACATAGCTTAATTAGCTAGTGCTAACATGCCTAATTAAACCTTAATTGGGTCACAAATCATTAATTATACCTTAATTACATATTACTGACCTTAGGGTTAAATAGAGGATCACTAATTTGCCCTTTTGAATCTTAAAATAGGCAATACAGGACAGCTAACATTAGTTACTAAAGTCTGATAAACAGACGTTGGACCTTATCAAACCAAACCTAAGGTCCTTGGGAATCAATTTCCCTAGATAACCGTTATCATTAGATGTCTAATAACATGCCTAGATGTCCAGTACAACGTCCAACCTTGTTATACTAGAATCTTGGTTAGATCTAGTCCAAAATAAGAATAAACCCGCACAAAATTAGATATCCAATTTTTTCCCAGATGTCTTAAAATGACATCTTAGACGTCTAACGTAGAACCCTGTTTCCATTTGTCAAAATTAGGAACTCTGATCCTTACATCAGACAATCAAAACATTGATCTGACCTAAAGATCAGATGTCTAATTCTGCTATCAGAGTCATTATAACCTTGATTTCGACCTGATTCTTCTTGGATTTGTTCCCAACGGCTATGAGGCCTCTCCAAGGTCTTCTTGAAGGTTCCTAGCACATTTCTAAATAGATAGGAGCCTATCCTTTGTGAAGTCACACCTTGATACAATTCTTCCCACCATTTATATACATTTTGAGAAGAAATCAAAAGAAGAAAATAGTGTCCATGCTCTCAAAGCCTCACACCTCATATCTGAGAGCTCCAAATTGCTGCACACTCACATTGAATCACTTCCATCTCAGGAAGACCTTTCGCGTATGGTAGAATAGTTTAAATTATGCTTTGTGACTCGATAGGTCTCTTTGTATTTTGTTCTTTAAGTTGGATATTCACGTGGCAAATTCTTGTCTCCTTCGTGAGACAAAATTCTCTTCGTGAAGAAAAGAGATTGAGGTACACTACCCTTGATTAAAGTTATGTGGTTGTATTGAGGTTATATCACCCTTATTTAAGTAACACAGTTGGTGGATTTAATCGACTTGGTCCATCAAAAAATCTTAAGTCGAGAGGCTTAGGTGGTGATTTTTACCTGAGTTGGGTTTCCATCTAAAAATACTTGTCTCTTAAGGTAAATGCTTGAGTGATTTTTTTTATTTCTGCATAACTTTTATCTACCGCACTATTCACCCCCCTCTAGTGCACCTACAATTATATCCACAAGTTCAAAACTGAAATGAAAGAGAACTATCTAGTATCTTAGTGCAATTACTTGAAAACAGAAAAGAAAACTAATCACTTAGATAGAGTAATCCCAAAGTCATAGACCGTCTAGAGGTGTTGAACTAGGTCCTGACCCAACTACTCCCGACTACTTAATTGTACCTGAATGCAAAGTCCAAGGACATGTCAACAAATGCTGAGTAGAGTAGTATACACAGAAAGAAAAAGTAAAGAGCACAAAGACTGGGTACACATTTATTGATTCAATAATTAATCTCTAATTTACTATTCTTTATTTCTAAAACATTTCAGCAATCATGTTGCCCTCAACATTATAGTCATTGTTGAAGTTTTGTGCCCTGAGCGAGCTAACCTGAGTAGAATTACTTGATTGTTGATTCAAATCTGAGTGTTAGATTACGTGGACACACTAATACGGTTAGATGGGTCCCTCAGTACAATTGGGATAATGCATTGTGTGAAACTATATATACCGATGACAAATATTGAAGAATCCAAACAGTTTGGATTGAGGATTTCAATAAGTCATGAAGAACCATCATGATATCCAATCGTTGTCTTCAGTTTTAGAAGAATGGCAATCTTCTCCAGAGGTTGTTGCCTGATTGATGCCCTTAATGCACATCCTCTGCATGAGAATAGAGATTTAGGGTTATCACGCAAGTTGAGTAAAGAGTTGATTGGATGAGATGAAGATGTGAAAGTCCTCTTCTCACTGTCATGGAGAAGGCATGTTCTTTGACCTGAGACAAATATGTGTCTCTATATCTAAGTATGCACATTTGATGGACCAATAGTTGATGCACCCACCTTGGTGTTGAAACTAGAAAGTTGGTGTATATATGAAGGCATGGAAGGCACATGATCTCTCAAAGGGATTACACAAATCCGTTGTCGTAGGTGTACGCCGCAGATTGGGAGACTCAAGCTTGCTCCACATATGTTAGGAAGTATGAAATTCTATGCATGGTCGTTCAGGTCCTGATCAAACCCATACATGAAAGAGAAGAAGACAATTATTTGGGAAATGATTTAATCTTCATTCTAGTCCCAATGATACAAGGAGAACATGAAAAGTATGTAACCTTTGATGGGATAGACAATGAATTTAGGATTTAATTCTAAAGGTTGCACATGTCTTCTAGTGTAAAGGATTCACGGGTATTTGGAATACATGAGAGAGGTGTAGCATCATAATTCCATTAATCCCAAACTCTTCATTATTGGCTTGATAAAACCAATAATAATTTTGGTGGGATCCTACTTGCAAGATTGATTGGTGTGATTTAAAGAGTTAAATCACATTCAATTTGGCAATTAATTGTACCCAATTTGATTAGGTACAAAATCTAAGAGTTGGATTGCAATTAATTAATATTTTAATATTATATCAAAACATCCCATAGGTTGTTATAGGGCCAATCCTATAAAATTCAAGTGGGATTAGAACTCATCTCTTGGATCTCCATCCAAGGGTTCACACTATATTAGGATTAAATTAGGATTCTTATAAATACCTCCCAAACCTAAAGGGAAACCCTAATTTTTTTATTCCAATCAACACAATGCTTCTTCTCCACAATGAAAGAAGGGAGCTGCCGACCTTCTTCTTCTACGTATTCTTTTTGTTCTTCCTGAGGAAGGAACGAGACAACCAAGGAAAGCAATAGCCTCCCCCTTTCTTCCTTTAAGGAAGGAAGGAGACAACCAAGCAACTCCTTAGGGGACACCCACCTCTCCCTTCTAGCACAAGGGCGATGTCTAGGAGTCCTTTTCATCCTGCTAGTGGATAGTTTTGTGGGTTTGATCCACAAAGGGTGAGCTTTCAACTTGGTCTTCTCTTATAGGTCTTAGGTGTCGACGAGGGGCCTTCCTAGTCGTTCTTCTATTGGAGGATTCGAGGCAAGGGTAGCTCTGTGGTTCATGAATGAGTTCGTGAGACATGAAACATTTGCATTGGAAATGAGGAATCAACTGTTCTTAGCGAAAGGGTCTCATACACCTACTGAGAAGAAGGGAATCCTTTTAGGCAAGACTTATTTACGAAGGCACAACATGTGAGGTGCTATACTACACCATTTACATGTATAACTTTTTAGGTAGTTGCTGCTTCTCGATTTCTGTTATTCTGGTTTTTGAGCATCAACCTGAATATTTTGATTTGCAGAAAATTTTAAACAACTGTGTTTCACGCTTCTGCAAAGCCATGGGGATCCAAGGATTGAATCGTTCGAGTCCCCATGCCCCCTTGATTGTTGAGCAAGTTTGAGATGCATTCATATCTGTCACAAATTGGTTTCCTTGGAAGGCATGAGAAGATCTCATTGTGATATCACAAAAAATACGAGAAGTACGAGGCGACCTCTTAATCAAGAGAATCCCGCACTCATCCTATTCCCCGTTCTATCATCCTAAGGTCCTAGTATAGGTAGTATGGCAGCTATATACTACAAACTATATGTATAGATGTGATTGAGATTGATTCATAGATAGGCCTCTCCACAACTTGAGTGCGTATCATGATGTAAACACATTTATATCACATAAACCGTCTATTTTTGTGTGTTCTTAGACATTAAGTTGCATCATACATTATAAATACTACATAACATGCATCATCACGCATGTAGGTTAGGTTCAATAAATTTTAGGTTAATTTCTCTTTTTTATGGTCAGGTGATAGGGCGACATTTAATTGGGGCCTTGGATTGAAGATCCAACCGTACGGATCTGATCAGGGCAACGATCGGAGTTCAACGACTTCAAGATCACCTCGATCAGACTTCCGTAGCATTAGATGCAGTCCGAGAAAGATCAGAGGTCAAGGGGCAAATCCGATCGCACGAATGGGTTCAGATCGACGATCGTAGCCCAACGGCACGAAAATCGATCCAATCCGACATCCGTGGAAGCATCTACAACTCAAAGAAGATGGATGGCTAGGATGGTGCCACGTGGCACCATCCCAGTTGCCCACATCATCGCCCACACCACCATAGCCCTTCTTCACAAAGGTAAGATTAATCTCCACCGTTGGATCGCCATCCAACGGTGGAGAGCGCTGGAGGAAGAATTCATAAACGCACCTCAAACGCATATGTAGCGCGTAGGTGAAGGGTGCTACAAAGAAGCCAACGACATGGGTTCGATTATGCGTGCCTCAAATCGCAAGTGTGCGCGAAATTGGACTGTTGGATGAAGCGTAGGTGGCACAGATGCAAGCGATGTGGCGTGAGGGATGGGCGAGGATCACGTACATGCGTGATGACACGTGATCCAATGCACCATCACACGCAGACGGGTAAAGCGCTGAAGAAGAAGCGACGGCGCACGTCTCTTGACGTTGAGATCATGCGATCGTGCGTGAGGCGATTGTGCGCAGAAGAGGAAGCAGCGGGCGCGCGCCTGGAGTTTTAGCCACATTTAGGCTTTAGTGACAAATAAATTCGTCATTAAAGACTTATTCATTTAATGTTTAATAATGAAATGACCTAATTGCCCCCTCCATTCTACACCTATAAAAGGCCTTACGACCCCATACCTCCTTCATCCCTTCCTCTCTTCTCTCACCCCCTTCAAAACTCTAAGAGCTTGCCCCAAACCCGAGATGCTCCTCTAGAGTTAAAAATATAATTTTTCCACCTTCTCATCCCGTTCATGGAGGATTCCGCGGTGGTCCTCTCACTGCCATTCGGGAAGTGGATCCCGCTGCGATGTCGCCCTGCCCCGTCGTCCATTGTTCGTCGTCGTTCTCTTTCGTCCCACATCTCACCAGCTTTGTCCGGGCGCTCCATCAACGCGGCTCGTCCTCCAAGCAGTCATCGAGGAGGATAACTTCTCTCCACCTTCTCTTTATTGCTTTATAGAGTAGATTTATCACTTTCTAGTGTAGATTTCCCTCTTTCTACTATAGTGGTTAGTTGTAATAGACATGGCATTGTGGTTATGAAATTCTTGTTCATTTTATTTCTATTTTATCTTTATTTATAATATTCTCTCTCTCTCTTCTATTCATTATTATTTAAGTAGATAACTAATTTAGATTCAATTCGACCAGTTAATCTGCTTCGTAACAATAAAACAAATGTAGTTTTTAATCAAATGTCTGCCTCCCTGTGTTTGACCCAGAATTCCTTTTGAGTTTCAATAAAATTTATCCGTTGACGGTTTTTCTCGTAAATCGCATTATAACGACGAGTTTTCCAAACTCAAACCTATTTGCGACGATTTTCCGCATCAACATTTTGGCACCGTTGTCGGAGAAGCGATGCTCTTTGATTTTTTACGTTTTCCCGCCTTACTTATCTTTTACCTTACTTCTCTCCTTTCTTATTGTGATTGCAAATACTCTCACGAGGTGAGCAAAAGTGGTAGATTGGAGTAAAGTGCTGTTAAAGGGTCTGTAAGTTTACCCTTACCTCCCCACCCACTAAATTTCACTCCATCACCTAATAACACAAACCTTAATTAACCTAGGAGCTTGCATAAATCCTAAGGTTAGTTTTGATTATTTGGTTGTCACATCCACCTGCCTTACTCTCCGCACATAAAGAAAAATTTAGAAAAATCTAGCAGAGGTACACAATATCTTCTGATTCTTCATACTCAACCGGTAACCCGATCTTTGGGACCGATACACTCATCAACACATAATTGAGTAGAAATCAAATTAAGTAGTCACTTGTGTGCCTAATTAAGTGGTGCATCAGGCCAATTGTTTGAGTTATTTGGGCCGCACCACTTAAACTAAAAACAACTCATCAAGTAGCTGCCACATAGGTTCAACTTTTAGGGATTTACCAGACACTCCACATTCTTTTAAGCTTTAAAGGAAAACATCTTCACTTGTGCTTTCAAAACCTGGTGTGCCAACTGAACTTGATTGAATACACCTATAGTTGAATCCTAAAAGCTACTAAGAAAGATTTAAATCCTAAAATTCACCACATCCAAAAAAATAATCTTGCTTGAAAACCATTGGTTGTGCACGCACACACATATCAATCAATCATTAAGGGCACAACCTAGATAAAGGGCCCATCACATTCCAAAGCACATTCAAACCTAACCCTAATTAAAACAAAGTAGACATTGGCCTTAAGGATTGGACTTGCTCTTCAGAGCCCAGATCGAGATTATTTTTTATTAGTCTGTTTCTACCATTCAATTTGATGTTTAGCTAGGGGAGCAGAATCAAATGATCGCGGCTGGAGGGTACACTAGGAACCGGAGACGCAAGCCAAAGGAAGAACCTTCTCCCCAGCCCTTCCCTCTAACTAGTTGGATTGACTGGAAAGAAGTAGATCAAATCGTTTCTTCATTTTAAGACGGGTTCTGAGAGTCTGTATGTCACGACCCGGTCCCAAATGCCTATAGGATCTGAAACTGGCTCGCTTCGGTTTATCCCAAGATCTAGTCATCCAACAAGAAATAACTAAGTAACATTCAATAAACCACAATCACACAAGTACAGTAACTAAGCAAAAAGAAAGTCTCAACAAGGGGAAAGAGAACAGTGATATTACAGCCATCACATCAAAGAGTACATGTAACAGAATACAAGCTATAAAAACTCACTATCAAGCAGTAGAACTAAAGCTAGGCTCGACTAGGCCCAGCGTCCTCAGCAACCGGTGGCTCAGGCTGTTCAAATCCCTGACCTGTACAGAATATATTTGACTGAAGTCAGCTAACACTGAGTAGAGTGGTGACTAAAAAGTAACATGCATTTAACATAGAATTTTCCAGTTTTCAATTATATTGTACATGTGGGTGCGTAGAGATCTCTAATTAGGATTTGTTTATTAATCTTCTAGTTCCCTATAGGAACGATTTTGCTTGCAGCTTCCCGTGATATAGGATGCCCACGTGGCACTTTCCTGACTGGGGGAGTCCCACCGTGGTAGTCCTATACTCGGTCTACTACCCTAAGGTCACGGTCGTGACGTAGCGGTGACTACAGCACACGTGATAAGCGTGCAGGTAGCTACCCCGCACTGGCACGCGGTCAATCGTTTCCGCTAGCGGATACACCTTAATGTACAGTGCGAAACAGTGTAGGGCCTTGCCCTCTCAGAACAAAACGGGGATCTTGCCCCTCCTCAGTCCACGTACCCTCGTCCGACTACCCTGATTTGCCCAACGGGCTGACGAGAGTCGGTGTAGGGTGGCCATACCTAGCTTCGGGCCCCCTGGGGAAGATAGCTCCCCCCTACACTAAGTAGCTCACCTCGGTACCACGTACACGAGGGCCAGTAAGAGTCGTCGTAGAGTGGCCAAACCCACCCCGGGTCCCAACCCAAGGGCGGCAAGCTCTCCTCTACACTACAAGGGATAGTTGCTCTCTTTGGTACCACGTACATGAAGGTCAGCTTACCTCCCTTAACAGTTGTCCATAGGCAACAAATTCCCAGAACCATCTGGTTCTTCGAGGTACAGTGTTCTTGTTTACATTCCCCGTGGGGTTCGTATAGGAATTTCTTTATCACATCCGGGTTGGAATGTTCGGAACAACAATTCAATTTCCATTTTATTACAGTAGGGGTCCATTTAAGCTAAAAACATGCAGCTCTTGATTACTCAATCATTCACATGCAATTTCTTCTAACCTTAGTGTTTATGCCAAGACCTAGGGTTCAAGAATTTATTCTCGAATATACGTTTATTCCTTCCTAGGGTTCATCTCAAGTCCTAAGATTACTTACTCGCATGTATTAAATTAGAGATTTAAGGTTGTAACCACTCTACCTGGGTAACCGGGTGGAATGGGGGCTCGTATAGTGCTCCCGACTTCTCCACAGGTCCCGTACACCCGACGGACTGGAGACCTAAAACATGGATTGATGGGCCAAAAGTTTCAGAAAGATATAAACAAGGTATCATTATACAGAGAAACTCGTATGGAAAACAGAGACGGTTCGTTTGCGAAAAAGCGACAATACTAGGGCCTTACACGGCCCAAACCACGCTATCAGACGGAAATCAGACGTCTAGGAAAGGTCCCAGACGTCTTAAAACAGTTCTCAGGGATACCTCTCTTGGTGCTCCGCTATCAGACGTCTGAAACTCAATGCCGACGTCCAAGGACTTTGTCAGACGTCTGGGGGTGCTCCTGGACATCTGAAACTGCCTCGGCTATGCTCCCGCCCTCTAACACATACACGTACGCTGTCAGGACTTGTTAGGGAGAAAAAGTACAGAAAGTAGATCTCTACCAGACGTCTTGCTCTACCTTCGGATGTCCGGTAAGACGTCTGGGTGTCTCCCCGGCCGTCTAATTCTGTGGAAAAAGGATTCCGCGGATCCGCTCTTGGCTCCCCTTGCCTGTAGGTGCTGCAGCAGAACGGCGCTACGCCCTCCGCTCTCGCGCTTCCTCTCGCTCTGGTGCTTCACTCTCACTCCACTCTCACTCGCTCTCGGCTATGGGATGGCAACGAAGAGGAGGGGGGAGAGGTATATAAAGGGAGAGGAAGTGAGGGGAACGGAGAGGCTAGCATGGCATGGAGTGGCGTTGTAGGAGAAGGCGCGGTGAGGCGTGGTGAGGGAGGAAGTATGGCGCTTGTATGTTGCGTGCTAAAAGCATTTCCAGACGTCTGATGAACATCCCAGACGTCCAACCAGACGTCTGGTGAACATCCCAGACGTCTTAAATGGCCAAAGGGGTGGTGGGTCGTTTCACTGTAGGTCTTTAGGCTAGCCCACCTAAGGACATGTTTGTTTGTTTGTATTGCAGTGTGCATTTCTTCCTCCTATCTGTCATGGATCCTTCCACATCCTATTCGCACTTCCACTCCTATCCTCCTACCACTACTTATTCCCAAAATATTTATTATTCTAACCAGACTTATTCTCATCCAACTCTAGTTGGGATAATCCTGATTGGGGATACAGTTTCGGACCTCCGTGTTCAGGGTCTAACCATGGACACCATAGTCTTGATTATTATCCTTCTTCGAGCTACATTGATTATAGATCACCGTCCTCATTTGGACAATCTAATATGATCTACAATCAAGAAGGATATACTGATCTTTACCCTTCCTCAGATTACACACTGTTTACACGGCTAGATCGTGTTTTAAAAGATGTCTCGTTGTAATATAGATGAAATCTCCGCAAAAACAAATAAGAATTTATAACTCGAAAATCAAAATATCCGAGGTCGAACACAGGGAGCAATTGGGTACTTCAAATCTTAAGAACACAACCTTCAATAAAAAGTAATAACTAATTCAACCAAAATTGAAGAGTAATGTTATGGAGAAATTGAAGGTTCCCTACTTGGAGGGGTGAGATCAGCGTGACAAAAAAAAAAAGCGGAATTGAAATATATAAAGCAATATCACAAAAATAAGCAATCACAAAATGTACACAGGTATTTTTAGGTGGAAACCCAAACCGGGTGAAAACCACCACCTAACCCTCTCGAGTTAGGATTTTCCGATCAACCTAGTTGATCAAAATCCACTAAACGAATCACTTTAAACGAGGGTGATTCAACCTCAGTACAACCACGCTACAAGTACGAGGGTAGCGTTCCTCAACCCCTTCTCTCCACGAGAAGGATTTTGTCCCACGAAGGAGACGGGAATTCGCAAAGCGAATACCCAACCAAATTACAAAGGTAAAATAAAACAACAAACCTATAGAGCCAACAAAGTAATAAACCTAAGCTTCTATAGGATTTAGGAAACTCCCCTTTGCAAGGAGTGCGTCGACGATGACGCGGGTGCGTGAGCCACGCAACGGCGCAACTTTGCTCTCGTAGACAACGGCGGGAGAGCGGGTGCGCAACGGTTTGATGCTCTCAAGATGTAGAACTTGAGCTTAGAGAGCAAGAGCTTCTTGGACACAAGAGTGTGAAAGTGTGTAGCTAAGTGTATCCAAGTGTATTTCTAAGTGTCTCTTATGTATCTCTTGTTGTGTCTTGGTGTGAAAAGGCTCCCCTCTATTTATAGAGGCCTTAGGAAGGCTTTGGAAGGCTTAGAAAAGCTTCCATAGCCGTTGGGAACAAAGTCCAAGAGAATCAGGCCGAAATCAGGACAATGATTACATTTGACAGGGTTATCAGACGTCTAACTCTGGTATCAGACGTCTGGAAGGCCACTTTAAGACGTCTGATTTCAAGGTCAGACGTCTGATTCTATGCGGGTTTCTCCCTGACTTGAATCAGATCTAAACAAGGTTTTTACGCAAGTCCATCAGACGACATACAGGACGTCTGGCACTTTGTCTGGACGTCTGGAAACCTACTTTTACTGTGGGAATTGATTTCCAAACGTTGCAACGGCTAGAAAATCTCTGAGAAGAGATTTTGGGTCAGCCGAGGCAAAACGGTCATTTATCAGACGTCTGGAAAGGCCTAAGGACGTCTGATAAGGCTCTAACGGTCATATTCTTGAGTGTCTGCTAAGCCAGCCAACGGTCCACTAATTGGATGTCTGGCAAATCCATCAGACGTCTTCTAAGACGTCTGGTATAAGGTCTGGACGTCTGATTTCATCAGACAGAACTAACTATGTCCAGCCTAACAGTTATCAGACGTCTGAAACAACAGTCAGACGTCTTAAAATACATTATCAGACGTCTGATTTGGGAATTAGACGTCTGGAAAGTCTGTTTGAACCCTATATTGGTTTTCTAAGTATTCTACAGAAAACCTAAGTATCCTAGGGTTGTGCCGGTGTTCCTAGGACTACTGTTAGGGTTCTTTGAGGCTCTTTAACATGAAATATCTAAGGAAATAAAGAGCAACAAAAGAAACAAAAAATACAACAAGTACAAAAGAAGGAAATCTATCCTATTCTTCATTTCCTTCCATCTTCAATCTTTCGCTCCACGCGAACCTCCTCTGTTTTCCGTCAAGCTCCTCCAATCCGTCCTGGATGCGAGCTCGAACTCCGTTTAAACACGTCCACATTTGCAATTGACCTAAAATCTAGGACTCAAATTGCAAATGTTAAATAACACGTGTTTTGTTATCATCAAAATAAATGATCGTGGTGCTCTAGCACCAACAACCTCATGTATGGGATAACGACAACGAGGAGGAGGTCAGCCAATAACATGTATGGGATAGCACCAATAACACGTGTTGTCGGAGAAGACAGCCCTGAGGTGGAGATAACGACAACGAGGAGGAGGTCAGAGAGGCGTGGGCTAGTGCAGCGCAACGTGGAATAACAAGGCGAAGCGAACCCTGCCACTGGTATGGTGGCAGAGCGACGAGAGGGGGGAGGGAGAGTCACCAGAGCTTGTGGGCTACTTGGCCGGAGAGGGGAAAGAGGAATTCTGGGGGATTCTTCAGCCAAATCAAGCTTGAGGGATTCGTAGAGGACCGGGGATCCTTTTATAGTCGCTGGCCGAGCTTCTGGTGCTTGGAGGGCAAGCCTTCTATCGCAAATTCCTTGCTGGAGAAGGAAGGTAGTTAGGATACCCAAATCTCTCGAGCGCTCGCACGAGAGATTGGGCGCAAATTTGATCTGGAGATCGCGTTCAATCGATGGAGAAATCCTCAGAGAATCTCCCTTCCAAAACTGGGAGGAGATCTCTGAGGATTCGAGGGGATATCAGCCTTGAATCCTCGTCAGAGTAGGATTCCTCCACTGTAATGGCAGAGGAACCTGAATGCAAGGGTGGCGAGAAAGCTAGGGTGCTATGCGCAAGGGTGGCGAGAAAGCTAGGGCGCTCTGCGCAAGGGTTTTTCAAAAGTTAGGGGCCAGAATGAAATTGGGTGGACCATTTCGCAAAGTAAGTCAAGATGACCTTCCCTTAGGCCCAAATTTTGGTATAAACCTAATTTAAACCTAAGAATCCAATGGTAAAGTTGGATTTTAGGTTTGACCACGTTTGACTGAACATTTTTCATAAAAACCCAAATTAGGTTAAATGTTGAGCTAGGACCCCAATCTAGGTCAAAATAGGTTCCAAAGGCCAATTTGAAGGTTCTAAACCCTAAGAGATATTTTTCCATGAATTTTATAGGGTTTAGTTGATTTTTATCCTGACCAGAACCTTATTGAATTAAGCGGGTCTGTTTTAGGATTATAGAATGTCATTTAATTCTTAGATGCACAATAACCTATTTTTGACTGAACCAACCCACTCTTTATCTTATTCATACCATTTGACTTATGTTTTGCCTCTGAGAAATCCCGTTCATGTACTGCAATGGTGAAATGGTAGTTTTTACCCTTTAGTTCATGTTTCCTTCTTAGAACAGTAAACCCTTGACTTAAGTCTTCCTTGAGGTTATGCAGGAGCTTTTGTTTACTTTCTCAGGTCAAAATGAGCTAGTTAGGGCTCATGATGAGGCTCTTATCACACACGTCCTTATGGACAACCTGAAATGACCTATTATCAGGGAGGGTATCAAGAACCTCAATTCATTGACTCCCCTGCACTGAACCCAAACTCGCCCAACCCTGAATCAAACCATTTGGTTCAGGTTAACCAGGTCTAAGATAAGGTGTTGGCTAACTTGCACTGAAGAATTGGAGCCCCTGATTAAAATGATTGACGATCTTAACAAGTATTTGTTGGATTGGCTCCATGATGTTAGGGATAAAGGTCAGGGTAAGTTTTTACTTGGGAAGTTATTGAAATTGAGGATGAGATTTGTGATTACTCTAGTTCAATATTGGGAGGATTCCCAAGATGAATCCCTGACAGGTGAGCCGATGTCAGAATCTGCTCAGGCACCTATAGGGGGACACATTTTACGAGACCAGGGTTGACTAGGTTGTTCTAGAACAATCAAATAAGGATGAATTGATTACTTCACCTGAGATCCTTGAGCTGAGGTACGAGGAAACGTATGTCTCCATGGAACAAAAAGTGATTGATGATTTTGAGACATACATTAATGTGGATTTAGAATTCTTTGATTCTGAAGGTGAAGAATCATTATACGAAGTCTCACATGAGTTTACAGAACATGATTTTAGTGAGACGACCAGGCCTAGGGAATTTGATAAATCATTTGATGGCCTTAAAATTGAGGAACTTGATCTTGTTGGGGCTCGCATGGTGGATTCAGATCCTGATTTCATGAATGATTCAATTCAAAGTCCCATTCCTCAATTACACCCTTTTGAGCATATTGATGCTTTTGATTTTGAGATCACTAAACCCAAGTCAATTCTGATTCAGCAATAAATCTTGGACTTGGACATTTTAGATGGGGTGATTAATATTCAGGAGGTCCTGGAATTCAAAATTCTAATTATGGAAGATAGGAGTTGGGAAATGAAAATTTGGGAAGCAAATTCTGGAGGAAGTAAAAAATTGAGTCTAAGGGTGCCTATTTGTCTGAAACCACAAACCTTCTACCATGACCCTTACGACATTTGTTCTGAGGATGTGCAACCCAAGTACAAATTCATTAATTATCCTTTTGAGCTTAATCTCTCTGTTATCCGACTTTTTGGACTTGGGTTGCATCCTCACAAATCGCAAGCCCGACACCGTTTGCATACTGATCTTAGGTTTTGGATAATTTTTATCCAGAACCCTAGATATACTCGATCATGGGGTATGGGTCTACACCACAATCTGATCCACATTTGTGGACATCTGTTGGCAGGTCCTGAGATGAATCTTTTTATTCTAATTCTGACCTGCACTTGTGAATTCTTTATTTCTTCTTCTTTGTATAGTGTGCCTAGCTGAAGGCACTAAATACAACACGTATACAGTTTCTTTTCATCTCGGAGCCAACCTATTATTCACGCAATTCAGGTGCTTTCTACTCTACTCCATTCAATTTCATGTCTTTTTAATACAATGAAGACATTGCATTAGATAGGCATGGGAGGTGGATATTCATCTCTGAATTATTTCGTCAACCTTGTAGATTCTTTTTGTTTTCTTTCTATTTATTAAAAAATATAACATAAAAAAATTTTAAAAAAAATTTGTGGAATTAGGAAAGAGAACTCGAGCTTTAGAAAATTTTCAATCTTAGAGAATAAAACTGTATGACATAAATACTTAAACCCTTCAAGTCTTCAGGCTTAATCAGCCCGGGTATTCACTAAAATGTGGACCTGTTTATCAAGTCCTTGCCATTCTAAATTCAAATTTTAATTGGTTAAATAAGTTGGGGTGATAAGTACATGACTTATCAACCCGCCCTCTAATTTGAGGGGATTTTAAGTCTAAGCATCTACACACTATTTGCACTGACTCGCTTTTCTACGGTTTTAACAGAAATTGGGTAGCCCCGATCGAACTTCCGTAGCATTAGATGCAGTCCGAGAAAGATCAGAGGTCAAGGGGCCAAGATGGTGTAAATCCATACATCAGATGACAAATCCGATTGCACGAATGGGTTCGGATCAACGATCGCAGCCTAACAACATAAAAATCGGTCCAATCCGACATCTGTGTCATCATCTGCAACTCAAAGAAGATGGACGGCCAAGATGATGTCACATGGCACCATCCCAGCCGCCCACATCATCGTAGCCCTTCTTCTTCACAAAGGTAAGATTAATCTCCACCGTTGGATCGTTGTTGCAAGAAGAATTCGTAAACGCGCCTCAAACGCGTGCGTAGCGCATTGGTGAAGGGCGCTACGAAGAAGCCAACGACACGGGTTCGATTCCGCGTGCCTCAAATTGCAGGTGTGCGCGAAATTGGACCGTTGGATGAAGCGTGGATGGTGCAGATGCAAGTGACGTGGCGTGAGGGATGGGCGAGGATCACGAACGCGTGCAATGACGTGTGATCCAATGCGCTAGCACACCTGGGCTGGCGAAGGCGCTAAAGAAGTGACGACACGTGTCTTTAGGTCGTCCGATCTCGTGATCAGACGGCTGAGATCATGCGATCGTTCCCAGAAGAGGAAGCGGCGGGCGCACACGCAGTTTTAGCCACATTTAGGCTTTAGTGATGAATAAATTCGTCACTAAAGACCTATTCATTTAATGTTTAACAATGAAAAGACCTAATTGCCTCCTCCAATATACACCTATAAAAGGCCCTATGATCCCCATACATTTTTCATTCCTTCCTCTCTTCTCTCACCCCCTCTAAAGCTCTAAGAGCTTGTCCTAAACCCAGGATGCTCCTCTAGAGTTAAAAATATAAATTTTTCACCTTCTCATCTTGTTCGTGGAGCATTCTGCGGTGGTCCTCTCACCGCCATTCGGGAAGCGGATCCCATTGCGACGTCGCCCTGCCCCATCCTCTATTGTCCGTCGTCGTTCTCCTTCATCCCACATCTCACCACCTTCGTCCGGGCGCTCTGTCAATGCAGCTCGTCCTCCAAGCAGTCGTCGAGGATGATAACTTCTCTCCACCTTCTCTTTACCACTTTATAGAGTATATTTACCGCTTTTTAGTGTAGATTTCCCACTTTCTACTGTAGGGGTTAGTTGTAATAGACATGATATTGTGGTTATGAAATTCTTGTTCATTCTATCTCTATTTTGTCATTATTTGTAATATTTTCTCTCTCTTCTATTCATTATTCTTTAAGTAGATAGCCAGTTTAGATTCAATTTGACCAGTTAATCTGCTTCATGACAATAATACAAACGTAACTTTTAATTAAATGCCCGCCTCCATGTGTTCGACCCAGAATTCCTTTTGAGTTTCGATAAAATTTATTTATTAACAATTTTTCTCGTAAATCGCACTACAATGACGAGTTTTCCAAACTCAAATCTATTTGCAACGATTTTCCGCATCAACATATCACAACCATAATAGTATAAATATACATCTAGCGACATACCCCTTGTTGGAACTTTATTCCACATCTTGTTTTGGTGTTAACAAAATTATTATGAATTAATGTTTGCAATTAAGTGCTTTTTAGATTTAGGTGAAGATCAAGGTAAACAAGAAATGATGGAGGCATGATGATGAGAAGGAGAAGATCATGACATGAAGGAGGCAAGATGACAAGGAAGAATCGAGGAGGAGAAGATCATCTTCATCCTTTAGCTTTTAGTTTAGTTTTTTCTAATTTATAGAATGTATGCCTCTTAACAAAGAATCAACTTAGACCATAAAATAAATTAGAGATAAACTAGGATTTATACTACGATCATTTTCAAAGAATGTAATTGATTAATTCTCTTAAAAAATATACTTGTTAACTTACAAGTACCGGTACTGAAGTTTAGTATCGCTACATGTGAGTTACAGGTTTGGATTTTTTCAAAGAAACAAACCTGTACCCCACAAATACCAGTATTCATGATCAATACCGGTACTGGAGGCAACGAGTACCGATACTCATGATCATTACCGATACAAGTGTGTTACAGATTTGTGTTAAGTGTTTAAAACTAAAATCTGGAAGCAATGAGTACTAATACTCATGATTTGTACCGGCACCTGTTAACAGAATGCTTGATCGGTCGGGGTTTTAAAGATAAAAGCTGCTGCGTCGTAGTATAAGGGATCAAGTGTTGAAAATAAATAAGAAGTTTTTATTACTCAAATGTTGAGTCCGAGGTCGAATACAGGGAGCAAATGGAATTTATGCACTAATCTCAATCAATGTGATTTAAACACTTAAATCTACTCAAAATTTAATTCAGAATATAATGCAAGAGTTTATGAATTAAAATGTAGCAAAATAGAGAGATTGAGAAGAATAGGGCAAAAAGTGTTTTGATGCTTTGTTCTTCAGCTTCTTCTTCTCTTCTTTCTTTCCTTCTTCTTTGGTTCTTCTCTTTCTCTATGCGCTTGCCTTAGTTTCTCTTTCTCTTCTTTGTCTTCTTCTTCTGCCTTGATTTCCTCTTGACTTTGGTCTTCTTGATTTCTCTTCTCCTCTGTCTTTGGCCTTCTACTTCTTTAATTTCTCCTTCCTTCTTATTCTTCCTTTCTTCTTTAGTCTTCTCTTTTCTTCTTTAGCCGCACCTCCTCTACTACAGTGCTTTCTCTTTCCCTTGGCTTCCGCCTTCCTTCTTCTTCCTTGGCCTTGGCTTCTTATTCCTTGCTGCCTTCTCCTGCCCTTCTCCTTCTTCTTCAGCTGCTCCTTGCTTCTGCCTTAGCCTCAGCTTCTTCCTCTTCCTGTACACATGAGAGTGCAAAACCTATCCCCTACCCTCCCCACATACACTCTCTCTCTATTTCTCTCTAGGGTTCGCTCTCTGAGCCAGCCGGGTAATCGGGTCGGGTTGCGCACACCTGGGTCCAGGTGCACCAGTGTGGGTGGTGCGCAAGGAGTGCAGGGTTAATCGGGTCGATCAGCCAGGTTTATGGGGGCATAAGTCATGGACGAGGCGGGTGTGCATGGGCGAGGGGACCTCACCCTGTGTACTTGAGTCGATAAGCTAAAAACACAAAATCAATCTAACTCACTCTACGCACTCCTGGATTTTCGAGGTGGGACTTTCTCTCGCGCTCACAGGTGAGGTGCTTCGATCAATTGCCACAACTGCAGTTGCTAAAGCCCTCGATAGCTGGGTGCGAAAGTGTCGTGGAAGGATTCCGCGAACCTAGGGCTTGTCTGCCTGGGGCGATGCGGCCTGGAGTGAAGATACCAGCTCCTTCAAGCTAGCATTAATGGAGGCAGAGGCTCAGACCTGTACTTCACTGAACACAGCCTTTCGGCCCCATTAGAGCACACAGGTAGCTTCGCCGTGACAGGACGAAGGTGCTTAGGTGGGTGGCTAGCCGCGGGGTGGCCTAAGTATGCGTGCCTAGGTCACTCTATGGCCATGAAGGTTGGTTAGGTCGGTGGGTGAGTATGGAGGTGTTGGCAGTCAGTGGAGGAGTGGATGACGATCAGTGGATGATGGCAGAGGTGATGAGGGGTCTGGCGAGGGGTGTGGAAGTGCAGAGCGGTGGAAGCACCTTTGCCGGTGGTCGACCGGAGATGGAGAAGGTGGTGGTGGTCTGCGGCGTCGAGGGTTTTAAAGTGAAAAGAAAGAGAGGGTAAATGAAGAGGGGAGAGAGGGGAAGTGTTCTGACCTAATTTAATGGATGAAAGGGGATAGAAAGGCGGCTGGTCATACCTGCCGCTGCTGGCGAAGAAGCATCCAGAGGAGGGAGAACGGTGACGACGACGGGGTTAGAGACGCACACGCAGGTATGGTGCGACGCGAAGGAAGATGGTGAAGATGGCTCTGCCACTGGTATTGTGGCAGAGCGACGAGAAGGAGGAGTATGAGTCGCCGGAGCCTGCTGGACACTTGGCCGAAGGAGAAGGGACGAAATTGGGGGTGGTTCTTCAGACAAGCCAAGCTGAAAACGTGCGGTCGGAGATAAGGGTCCTTTTATAAGTACTGGCAGGGGCTCTTATGCTTGGAAGACAAGCTTCCAAGCGCAAAGTCCTCACCGGAGTAGGACTCAAGGAGATACCCAAATCTCTCGAGCTTTCGCATGAGAGATTGGGTGCGAATCAAGTCAGGGAATTGCGCTCAGATGGAAGGGAATTCCTCAGAGAATCTCCCTTCCAAATCTGGGAGGAGATCTCTAAGGAATTAGGGAGCAATCCCCCTCAATTCCTCGTCGAAGTAGGACTCCTCCGTTTTAATGGCGGAGGGACCTAATTGTAGGAGTGGCGAGGAAGTTACGGGGGTCTGCGCAAAGGTTTTCAAAAGATAGGGGTCAAAATGTAATTGGGTGGATTATTTTGCAAAATTAGTCAAGGTAACCTCCCCTTAGGTTCAAATTTTGGTGCAAACTTAATTTGGATCTAGGGAATCCAATGGTGAAGTTGGATTTTAGGTTTGACCACGTTTAACTAGACATTTTACACAAAAACCCAAATTAGGTCAAGTAATTAGCTAGGACCCCTATTTAGGTCAAAATAGGTTCCAAAGGCCAATTTGAAGGTTCTAAACCCTAGGGGATATTTTTCCATGAATTTTAGAGGGTTTAGTTGATTTTTATCCTGACCAGAACCATGTTGAGTTAAGTGAGTCTGTTTTAGGATTGCAAGATGTCATTTAATTCTTAGATTGTACATGAACCCATTTCTGACTGAACCAACCCATTTTTCATCTTGTTAAGATCATTTGACCTATGTTTAGCCTCTGAGAAATCCTGTTGATGTACTGCAATGGTAAAATTACAGTTTTACCCTTTATTTCATGTTTTCTTCTCAGAGCAGTTCTTCCTTGAATTAGGCCCTTCTCTAAGTTATATAGGAGCTTTTATTCTCTTTCTTAGGTCAAGATGAGCTAGTTAGGGCTCATGATGATGTTCTCATCAGTACACAATAGGTACTAACTGTAACAAGTTAATTTAAACCATAAAATAGTATGTCACTAGTATCGGTACCCATACTTTAGTACCAATACTGGTTAGCCATTGGCTCAAAACTGAATGGTTAGAAAATTAATGTAAGCAATATGAACATTGGGATTTAAACCCTAACGTCTAGTGGACGATCCACTAAGCTCCTAACTCTATAAAATGAGTCTTGGACTCTTAGTTTGCCCACAAGAGAGGCAAGGAAAATTCTAGAGCTTTGAATTTCATTTTTCCACCATATTTGAAGTGAAGAAAAGTGTTTGCTGCCCTTAAAGCTCTCTACATTTTGCAAACTCTTCAACATGTTCTGTTCTCGAATTGACAAAGCGAATCACATTCATTCTAGGCTCTCAGATCGGTAATATCATTTATATATTTGTTGAGAGGCTTAGGTATTTAGTTGTAAGATTTCTTTTGTCTTACACCTATACTTTTATTCTTTCCTTTATCTTGTAATTGGGTTGAGGTGTAACGACCCGATTCCCGAGTCCCTACGAGACACGAGAATCGGACCGACTCGACTAATCCCAAGACCTAGTCGTCCAACGAGGAAGTGACCAAAAGAGCAGTAAAATAAACCACATTCAGCATGAATATAACTAGCAGTAATAAAAATACAGCAGTAAGAAAAGGAACTACCACAGCATGTACCACCACAACAGTAGAACAACATTTATAACATAACATGAACTACAAGTAAAGGAAAGTACAGAGAGTAACAAGAACTACTCACTACAATGGAACAAAAAGGGGTACAAAAGAACTGCGGTAACTCTATTGGACCCTACTCGGTCCAGCGTCCTCTGCAGCCGCTGACCCTGGCTGCTCAACACCTGGTCCTGAAAAGTAACGAGTGTAACACGTCAGCGAAACGCTGAGTAGAGTGGCAGCTAAAACTAAAGAAGCAGTAGAGTGTATAGTAGCTATCATATTTTCTTTCCTCCTTTATTTACGTCTTTTTATTATTTCACAATTCATCTATTTCTCAGATCCTTCACTTGATCTCGACTGTTCCTCATGGGAATGATCTTGATTGCAGTCTTTTCTGAAAAGTAGAAGTAACACGTGGTGCTCTCCTAGTCGGGAGAGTCTCTTGTGGTGATCCTACTCTCAGTCAACCACCCCAAGGTCACTGACAGATGTAACGGTGACTACGGCACGCGCGATAAACACACAGGTAGCTACCCCGCACTGGCACGCGGTCAGTCGTTTCCGTTAACGGGTGCGCCCAAAGCACAGCACGGAACCAGTATAGGGCAGAGCCCTCTCAGTAATAGGGGTCCAGCCCCTCCACAGTCCGCGCACCCTTGCCTGACTACCCTGGTTTGCCCAATGGGCCTAACAAGTCGGTGTAGGTGAGCTAGCAGCACCCCGGGGCCCGTGGAGTAGCTAGTACTCGCTCTACACTAGTAGCTCTCCTCGATATTATGTACACGAGGGCCAAAAGTCGGTACAAAGTGGCCAGACCTAACCCCGGGTCCCTGGGGTGGCTGGCTCCGCTCTGCACTAAACAGGTAACAGGTGCTTCCCCTGGCACTACGTACCCAAGGGACAACACACTTCCACATCTTTTCTTCTCAGTTCCATTTCATTCTCTTTCCAGGAGTTCTACTCCTAATTCCCCGTAGGGTTCCAACTCTTTTAACTCGGCACATTCAGGTTTCACCATTCCAGTTTCACGTTCATACAACCCATATTCTCAATCATGTTCATTTATTCATAACAGGCAGCTGTTAAATCAATTTACAGGAAGCTATTATTTCCTTTCCACATTTTCCAAGACTGCAATATCTATATTCATGTCATTAGTTTTCCAATCCTAGGATTCATGCCGTACCCTAGGATCTATCATTCAATCTAGTTTTCCAGCCCTAGGATTCATGCAATACCCTAGGATCTATCATTCAATCTGGTTTCTCATTCCTAGGATTCATGCAATGCCCTAGGTTCTATTAATTGTTCCATAATTGTAACAAATTATGTTAATAGTTTTAAAAGCCACTCTACCAGCTACAACGGAAGTACTGGGGCGTGGTCGGAAATCCCGCACGCCTCCGCAACCCCCGAGACTGTAATGGAACGGGGTCCTAACACAACGATCAAACACAAGAAGTTTCTCAGAACAGTATATAATTACTGTAAACGGGTAGAGGATTTTATTCCGAAAAGAACGCAACTCAAAACGCGGAAAACGGACTCCGAACGGGCCCTAAACGGGTCGAAAACGACGAAACAGTCCAAAATCAGACGTTTGGAACCTCTTCCAGACGTCTTAAAAGGTGGTTCAGAGGATACCTTCGCTCTGTGTAATCCCTCAGATGTCCAGAAGCCTGCGGGGGCGTCTGGCTTAATTCCCAGACATCCGATGGTCAGCCAGGACGTCTGGAAGTCCTCTCTGTCGTCTGGCACTGCGGCTAGATGTCCGATTCGCGTTGGATGGCGAGTCTCGCGCCCTCCCGAGTAGAACCTGCATGCACCCATACCCGTTCTCAGTACGACGGGTCGCAGACGAAGGCGCGATGGACAGCTGCATGGCCGTACGCGCGAAAAAGAAAGGAGGGCGAAATAACTTACTTGCCAGACGTCTGGACAGTCCTCCAGACGTCTTCACCATCGTCTGATTGGAAGCCCAGACGTCTGATTCTGGAAAACTTCCAGAATCAGAACTCGACTCTCTCTCCGCCCGCGACGCACGGCCGCGCCGCGCCCCGTCCACCTGCTGCTCGAGCTGCAGCAGCCCTGCAGCGACGCTCCACGCCCGCTGCTCCCCCGCCGGCCGGCTTTAGCTGCCCCGGCAAGCTCGAGCCCTCACGGTCGAGCATCTCCTCCCTCGCGCAACCCCTCCTGCTGCACACTTGCCGCGGCCGCTGCTGCCGCCACTCGCTCGCTCTCGCACCGGCTGGAAGAAGAAGAAGGAAGCGGAGGAGATGAGAGTGAGGGAGGGGGCGAGAGCCTTATAAGGCCGCGTGGGGAGAGAGAGAGAGCGCAGTACTGCGCCTGCAGGAGGAGAGAGGGAACAAGAGGGAGAGGGTGGCGGTTGCAGGTCTGCTCGCGCATGCGTGTAGATGCAACCCCGTACTCCGCAGAAAATTAAATCCCAGACGTCTGGAAGGGGTTCTAGACGTCTGGTCAAACGTCTGGGCCACCTCCAAGACGTCTTAAAAAGCGTCTTGAAGCCGCGTTCGTAACAATATAACAAACTCAAAGGAAGTTTCGTCCCCGAAACTTGCGCTAACTAGGGTGCGGGAAAAAACATCATATAAAAACATAACAAACTCAAAGAGGACCGAAGCCAGTTCGAAAGAACGTACCCGCGAAGAGCTCCGGGTACCGCTCCCGCATTGCCGCCTCAGGCTCCCAGGTAGCCTCCTCGTACCGCTGGCTCCTCCACAGAACCTTCACCAGGGGCACTTGCTTTCGTCTCAAACTGCTGACGGCTCGGTCAAGAATCTGCACTGGCCGCTGGGGGTAGGTCAAGTCGTCGCCCACCTCGACGCTCTCGTGACTCAGTACGTGACTGGGATCGACTACGTACTTCCTGAGGTTGGACACGTGGAACACGTCGTGCACACCAGAAAGCTGAGGAGGGAGGGCAAGTCTGTAAGCAACGGGTCCAACCCGCTCCAGGACCTCAAAGGGCCCCACGAACCTCGGCGCGAGCTTCCCTCTCACCCCAAACCACTGCAGGCCCTTCATGGGCGAAACACAAAGAAAGACGTGGTCCCCAACCTCGAACTGCACCTCTCTGCGTCTCCGACCTGCGTAGCTCTTCTGTCTGCTCCTGACAGTGCGGAGTCGCCTGTGGATCTGCTCGACTACCTCCTGACTCTGCCGGATCAACCTGGGGCCAACCTCCCACTTGGTCCCCACCTCAACCCAACTCAAGGGTGCCGTACACCTCCGTCCATACAGAGCCTCGTAGAGAGCCATGCCGATGCTCGAGTGATAGCTGTTGTTGTATGCAAACTCCGCCAGGGGCAGGTGCTCCTCCCAAGAGCCCCTCCAGTCCAGTACACGGCACACAAAAGGTCCTCAAGTGTCTGTATCGTGCGCTTCGACTGTCCATCTGTCTGGGGGTGGTAAGCTGTACTAAACCTCAACCGCGTCCCCAGGGCCTACTGAAACTCAACCCAAAACTGGGACGTAAAACGGGTATCCCAGTCGGATATGATTTCCCTCGGAACTCCGTGTAGTCATACCACGTCGCGGATATACCTCTCTGCCAACTGTACTGGTCCCAAAGTGACTCGGATCGGCAAGAATCGTGCCATTTTCGTCAGTCTATCCATAATTACCCAGACTGCATCGTGTCCTCGCTGGGTAACAGGTAAACCCACCACCAAGTCCATGGTGATGCTCTCTCACTTCCACTCTGGCACTGGAAGCGACTGTAGCGGCCCTGCAGGCCTCTGATGCTCGGCTTTCACCTGCTGACACACTAAGCACTACTACACGAATTCACCCACATCTCGCTTCATCCCCCTCCACTAAAACTCGCGTCTCAAGTCGTGGTACATCTTTGTGTTTCCGAGATGTATGGTGAATCTGGAACTGTGTGCCTTAGTCAGGAGCTCTCTCAACAGCTCCTCGTCCCTGAGAACGCACAACCGTCCCCTCAGGCGCAGCACCTGGTCTGCGAAAGAGAAGTCCCCTAGGTCTCATGACAGTACTCTGTCGCGCAAGGACTGCAAGTACGAATCGGCCATCTGTCCTGTGATGATGCGGTCTATCAGCTCTGGCCTAGTCTGTCGTGTCACAATCACTGCCCCACAGTGCCCTCATAACTCTAGGGGTCGCCAACTGCCCACCTCCTCCAAAAGGCTCCAACTTTGTAACTGTAAACTGGCCAAGTGTGCGGGCGCCTTCCGGCTCAAGGCGTCAGCCACCACATTGGCCTTGCCCGGGTGATAGGAAATGCTGCAGTCGTAGTCCTTCAAGAGCTCCAACCAACGTCTCTGTCTCATGTTGAGCTCCTTCTGATCAAAAAGGTATCTGAGGCTCTTATGATCTGTGAAAATCTCGAAGGTCTCACCGTACAAGTAGTGCCTCCAGGTCTTCAGCGCGAAGACGACAACTGCCAACTCCAGGTCATGGGTAGGGTAGGTATACTCATGGGGCTTCAGTTGCCGCGAAGCGTAAGCGACAACGTGACCCCTCTGCATGAGCACACCTCCTAACCCCTGCAAGGAGGTGTCCGTGTACACAATGAACCCGCCACTACTGTCAGGGATGGTGAGCACGGGAGCTGAAGTCAACCTCTCCTTTAGCTCCTGAAAACACGCCTCACAGGCGTCTGTCCAAGTGAAGGACACGTCCTTCCGGGTCAACTGTGTCATAGGACGCGCGATCTGTGAAAAACCTCTGATGAATAGTCTGTAGTAGCCTGCCAGTCCCAGGAAACTGCGAATCTCAGTGACTGAACACGGTCTCTCCCACCTGAGCACTGCCTCGACCTTGGCTGGGTCCACTGCCAAGCCGTCTCCAGAGATCACATGACCTAAGAAGGTCACCTCCCTCAACCAGAACTCACACTTGCTGTATTTGGCGTACAGCCTATGTCATCTCAGTGTGTCCAGAACCATCCGCAAGTGCTGTCCGTGCTGCGTCCGATCTTGAGAATAGATGAGTACATCATCAATGAATACCACCACGAACTGGTCCAAGTACGGTCTAAACATCCGGTTCATCAGGTCCATGAAAGCAGCGGGGGCATTGGTCAGCCCAAACGGCATGACCAAAAACTCGTAGTATCCGTACCGAGTGCGGAAAGCTATTTTGGAGACGTCTACCTCCCTAATCCTCAACTGGTGGTATCCAGATCTCAAGTCGATCTTGGAGAACACCGTGGCACCTCGCAACTGGTCAAACAAGTCATCGATCCACGGCAGCGGATATCTGTTCTTGATGGTGACCCTATTCAGCTGTCGGTAGTCCACACAAAGGCATAAGGTACCATCCTTCTTCTTCACAAACAGTACCGGGGCTCCCCAGGGAGATGCACTGGGCCTCACGAAGCCCTTCTCCAAAAGGTATTGCAACTGAGACTTGAGCTCTCATAGCTCAAGCGGTGCCATCCTGTATGGTGCGGTGGAGATGGGGCTGGTCCCTGGTACTAGTGAGATCTCAAACTCGATCTCACGCTCGGGCGGCAGTCCTGGTAACTTGTCTGGGAACACGTCAGGGTACTCTCTGACCACCGGGATGCTCTGGAAGTCTGCCACAGGGCTGGGCTCTGCCACCACACAAGCTAGGAAGCTGTTCTCAACGTTTTGTGCGGGTTTAAAGTATATCACGTTGTAGTATAACCGACAAAACGTCTAAACAAATATAAAGAATTTTATTACTCGAAGACCGGAGTATCCGAGGTCGATCACAGGGAGCAAATGGAATTTACTACCAGTCAAAATGTAATTGAACACTCTAATTTACTCAAAATATCAATTCAACTATGAATGTATGCGATTAAAAGTAGTTAGGACAAAAAGAAATGAAATTGAAGATCAGACGTCTTAAAAGTAGGTTCCCTTTTCTTCTTGATTATTCTTCTTCCTCAGCAGTCTCTCTGTTTCTTCTTTTTCTGCTGCTGTGTTTGCTTTCTTTTCTTCTCTTTCTTCTTCTCCTGTGAAGGCTTCTTTCTTTCTTCTTCTTCTCTGCCTTGTTTCTTCTCTGTCTTGCTCCTTCTTCTTCTCCTGTGAAGGCTTCTTGGTCTCTCTGTTCTTCCTGCCTTTCCTTCTTCCTTCTTTCTTTTCCTTCTCGCGACCAAGTCTTTCTTCCTCAACGTTCAGCCTGTGCCTACACAGAGCAAAACCTATCCTTTCTCCCTCTACCCACGCGTCTCTCTCTCTCAAGCAATTCACTTAGGGACGCTCTCCCAGAGCCACACGGGTAGTCGGGTCGGGTTCGCACCCGGGACCAGGCGCACCGGCAAGTGATGATGCGCGAGGAGTGCATAGGTCTAGGTTGGGTCGGATCCGCCAGATCCGCGAGGTCAAGCCGCGGACGAGGCGTGTGTAAGGGCAGTGAGGGACCTCACCCCTGTGCTTACGGAGGCACTAAGACGAAACACACAAAAACAACTTATATGGTACCTGAGTGTTGCAATCCCACGATGTGGGACTATCTGGTCTCACCTTCACGCGCGCCCGCAGAGTTTTGTCGCTCGATTGCCCAAGCTGTTGACTCCTCTGCGCTACTGGCTGGCCTCGGTTGCTTCGCGACACTTGCGAGAGTCTGCTGCACCTGCCGCCTGGGAAGCCTGACGCCTGCTGCTGCTCTAAGCTCCCTGCTGCTTCGGCTGTTAATGGCGGCTGGGGCGTACACCTGACATCCAACAGAATGCCCTATTGGCCCAATCAGAATAGCTGGAAACCTTCGCCGTAGCACGGCGAAGGCGGTGGGTGATGCTGCAGGTTGCCAGTCGGCCTAAGCGTGCGTGCCTAGGTCAACCTGTGGCCGGAGATGGTGGGTTGGTCGGGGGGTGATTATGGAGGTCTGGAGTGGCAGTTGTGGGGTAGAGCGAGTTCCTGGTGGTGAGGCGGAGCTCTCGAGGTGGTTGGCGAGCCGTGTGGGGGGCTGGAATGGTGGAAGCGGCTCACCGGAGGTCGGTCGGTGATGTGGAAGATGAGGGTGATCAGCGTCGGTCGAGGGGTAATCAGATGAGATAATAGGGAGAAAAGAGAGAGGAGAGGATGGAGAGGAGTTCTAACCTAATTGTAAGGACGAAAGGGGACGGAAGGCGGACAACAGTACCTGCTATCGCCGGAGAAGATGATGCCTAGTGGGGGAGAACGGCGGCGACGACGGGGCTGAGGCGGCGTGCGCGGGTATTGCGCGACGCGGAGGGAAGTCAGGAAGCTAACTCTGCCACTGGTTTTGTGGCAGAGCGAAGAGGGAGGGGAGGGGGGCTCGTCGGAGCTTGCTGGGACTTTTGGCCGGGCAGGAGGAGACGAATTGGGGGTGGACACTCGGCCAAATCAAGCTCACCTTCTGCGGCAGGGTCTGGGGGGTGTTTTATAGGTGCTGGCCGCTCCTATCAGCGCGTGGAGAGCACGCAATTAGGTCTGCCGGCTCGCCAGAGTTGGAAGGAAGGTGGATACCCAAATCTCTCGTGCGTTCGCACGAGAGATTGGGTTCACACCAGCGATTGTAATTGGCTTTATAAGGAAGGGAATTCCTCAGAGAATCCTCCTTCCATTTTTGAGAGGGAATCTCTGAGGGATTAGAGAGCAATCCCTCTCTGAACCTCGCCGGAGCTCGATTCTGCCCTAACAATGGCGGCAGGACTGGATTGCAAAGGGGGCGAAGAACTTGGGGGGCTCTTTGCAAGGATATTCAAAAGATAAGGACCTATTTGTGATTTGGGTGTACTAAATTGCAAAGTAGGTCAAGATGACCTCCCCTTAGGTCAAATTTTGGTATAAACCTAATTTTGACCTAAGGAATCCAATGGAGAAGTTGGATTTCAGGTTTGACCTCGTTTGACTGGACATTTTGCGTAAAAATCCAAATTTGGTTAATTGAAGAGCTAGGACCCTGATCTAGGTCAGACTAGGTTCCAAAGGCCAAATTAAGTGTTCTAAACCCTAGAGGATGTTTTTCTATGATTTTTAGAGGGTTTACTTGATTTTTATTCTGACCGGAACCTTGTTAATTTAAGCAGGTCTGTTTTAGGGTTACCAAGTGTCATTTAGTTCTTAGATTGCACATAAACCCATTTCTGATTAACTCAACCCACTTTTTATCTTATTTGAACCATTTGACCTATGTTTTGCTTCTGAGAAATCCCGTTTATGTACTGCAATGGTAAAATTACAGTTTTAACCTTTATTTCATGTTTTCTTCTCAGAGCACTTGTTCCTTCAGTTAAGCCTTCTTCTAGGTTATGTAGGAGCTTTTATCTTCTTTATTGGGTTAAAATGAGCTAGTTATGGCTCATGATGAGGCTCTCATCAGAAGCCCTCACACCCCTCGCTCAAAAGTCTCGCCGCCCGAAGTGCCGAATGCACCTGAAGCCTCCGTCCACTGGCTGTCCGTGAAACTTGAAAGAAGGCAACTCCGGCATGGTGAAGACAATCTTCCTCTCAAAACAGTCTACCAAGGCATGGTAAGCGGACAGCCAGTCCATCCCGAGAATTACGCCAAAGTCCTCCATCTGTATCATAATCAGGTCAGCTGGCAGGCTATGTCCCCCGACGCTGACCTCGCAATCCGTGTACACCCCCTCAGCTACAAATAGCTGACCACTCGGACCTCTGATTACGAACGGATTCTCTAACAGCATGTAGTCCTGGCCCAAACTAACTGCGAAACTGGCTGCGACAAACGAGTGCGTAGCGCCGGAATCGAAAAGTGTGTAAACGAGACTGCCGGAAACCAAAACCATACCTGCCACCACCGATCCCGAAGCTCTGGCATCCCTGTGTGTCAGGGCGTTGATACGCCCCTCAGCTCTAGGTGCAGATGAAGCAGCCACACTCTGCGTCGGACGGGCAGGTGCTGGCCGGTACCCTCCATGTGACTGCTGTCCTCCTCCTCGCGCCTGGGAACCGCGGCCTCCTGCGCGCCCTCCAATGCTCTGCGTGGGAAGTATCTGCTGACCTCCTACCCTAGACAGGCAGTCCCTCCTGACGTGGCCCGGCTGGCCACACTGGTAACAGAGGGGAACCCGACTCCCACCCTCAGTGGGTCCCTGCTGTCGATTGGGCGGGGGTCCACTGCTGGCGACCGGCCCCTGTCGAGGGCCCCCAAAGGCCACGGATGGCCCTGCAAAACGTGACGGCTCTCCTGCAGACGCCACGTGTCTCCTCTCTCGCCGGCCCTATGAAATGTCTGGCTGAAAGGGCCTCTTCCGCCCGCCGTCAATGTCTCGTGCGAACGGGTTGGTCTCCTCGTAAGTCATGGCTGCCTCCACCACCCTCGAAAACGTAGGTAGCTTCAGGGGTTTGACATACCCCCGAATCGCAGGTTGGAGCCCCTCGGTGAACCTCCAAAGGCTCTCCTCCTCAGTGGCTACCGCTGTCGCTGCAAAGCGGGACAGCTCCAGGAAACGCGTGCGGTACGCGCTCACGGTCATCGTCCCTTGGCGGAGAGTGTGGAACTCCCACCTCCTCTAGTCCTGCCACGTCTGGGGAAAGTACTGCTCGCAGAAGAGGGTGACGAACCGATCCCAGGTCGCCTCGTCCCTCTCCTGTCCCCTGACCGCCCTCCACCACCAGTGTGCCGCACTCTCCAGCTGGTATGTGGCAAAGGCCACGCGGCACTCCACCGGGGGGCGAAGGGTGTCGAAAATCTTCTCCAGCTGCTCGAGCCAGTCCTCTGCCTCGGTCGGGTCCTCATCCCCCTTGAAGGAGGGGGGCTTCAGCTTCCGGAACTGCCCGAAGAGCTCGGAGTGGCGCTGCAGTGGGGATGCTGGTGCACCTCCAGGCAAAGGTGCCTCGTGCACAGAAGTGTCGGAGGAAGGTGGGGGCGGAGGCAGCCCATCCCCTCCCCCGTGTCCAGCGCCGCGTCCGTCGTGTGGTCCCACAGAGGACTCCCCCTCCGCAGCCCCAGGGTGAGGCTCTCGGGGCGGTGGGTGGAGCTCCTCTCGCACAATGTCCCGTATCAGCTGGGCGAGGTCCTGGGCCTGGATACCCGGGAGTAGTGGCTGGTCCACTGAGGCGTCGGCAACGGCACGCCCACCTCGCCGACCTCGTCCTCGGTCGCGCCCGCGGCCATCTCGCCAGTCCCGCGACGAGGTATCTCCTGCAAGGAGACGCGAAACAAAATGAAACACGTTAATATGGAACAATACCTAACGAAAACTTCTAAGAGCTCATGTCAAAAGATATGTTGTGGTGGCTACTCCAGTTATAGACATGTGAATTGGTTATTTTCCAGTCAGTTGATTCACTTCTCGGGACGACCTTGCTCTGATACCATCTTGTAACGACCCGATTCCCGAGTCCCTACAAGAAACGAGAACCGGACCGACTCGACTAATCCCAAGACTTAGTCGTCCAACGAGGAAGTAACCAAAAGAGCCGTAAAATAAACCACATTCAGCATGAATATAACTAGCAGTAATAAAAATACAGCAGTAAGAAAAGGAACTACCACAGCATGTACCACCACAACAGTAGAACAACATTTATAACATAACATGAACTACAAGTAAAGGAAAGTACAGAGAGTAATAAGAACTACTCACTACAATGGAACAAAAAGGGGTACAAAAGAACTGCGGTAACTCTACTGGACCCTACTCGGCCCAGCGTCCTCTGCAGCCGCTGACTCTGGCTGCTCAACACCTGGTCCTGAAAAGTAACGAGTGTAACACGTCAGCGAAACGCTGAGTAGAGTGGCAGCTAAAACTAAAGAAGCAGTAGAGTGTACAGTAGCTATCATATTTTCTTTCTTCCTTTATTTACGTCTTTTTATTATTTCACAATTCATCTATTTCTCAGATCCTTCACTTGATCTCGACTGTTCCTCGTGGGAACGATCTTGATTGCAGTCTTTTCCGAAAAGTAGAAGTAACACGTGGTGCTCTCCTGGCTGGGAGAGTCCCCCGTGGTGATCCTACTCTCAGTCAACCACCCCAAGGTCGCTGACAGACGTAACGGTGACTACGGCACGCACGATAAACACACGGGTAGCTACCCCGCACTGGCACGCGGTCAGTCGTTTCCGTTAACGGGTGCGCCCAAAGCACAGCACGGAACCAGTATAGGGCAGAGCCCTCTCAGTAACAGGGGTCCAGCCCCTCCACAGTAACCAAACAGGGGTCTTGCCCCTCCACAGTCCGCGCACCCTCGCCTGACTACCCTGGTTTGCCCAGTGGGCCTAACAAGTCGGTGTAGGTGAGCTAGCAGCACCCCGGGGCCCATGGGGTAGCTAGTACTCGCTTTACACTAGTAGCTCTCCTCGGTACTGTGTACACGAGGGCCAAAAGTCGGTATAAAGTGGCCAGACCTAACCCCGGGTCCCTGGGGTGGCTGGCTCCACTCTGCACTAAACAGGTAACAGGTGCTTCCCCTGGCACTACGTACCCAAGGGACAACACACTTCCACATCTTTTCTTCTCAGTTCCATTTCATTCTCTTTCCAGGAGTTCTACTCCTAATTCCCCGTAGGGTTCCAGCTCTTTTAACTCGGCACATTCAGGTTTCACCATTCCAGTTTCACGTTCATACAACCCATATTCTCAATCATGTTCATTTATTCATAACAAGCAGCTGTTAAATCAATTTACAGGCAGCTATTATTTCCTTTCCACATTTTCCAAGACTACAATATCTATATTCATATCATTAGTTTTCCAATCCTAGGATTCATGCCGTACCCTAGGATCTATCATTCAATCTAGTTTTCCAGCCCTACGATTCATGCAATACCCTAGGATCTATCATTCAATCTGGTTTCTCATTCCTAGGATTCATGCAATGCCCTAGGTTCTATTAATTGTTCCATAATTGTAACTAATTATGTTAATAATTTTAAAAGCCACTCTACCAGCTACAACGGAAGTACTGGGGCGTGGTCGGAAATCCCGCGCGCCTCCGCAACCCCCGAGACTGTAATGGAACGGGGTCCTAACACAAGGATCAAACACAAGGAGTTTCTCATAATAGTATATAATTACTGTAAACGGGTAGAGGATTTTATTCCGAAAAGAACGCAACTCAAAACGCGGAAAACGGACTCCGAACGGGCCCTAAACGGGTCGAAAATGACGAACCAGTCCAAAATTAGACGTCTGGAACCTCTTCCAGACGTCTTAAAAGGTGGTTCAGAGGATACCTTCGCTCTGTGTAATCCCTCAGACGTCCAGAAGCCTGCGGGGGCGTCTGGCTTAATTCCCAGACGTCCGATGGTCAACCAGGACGTCTGGAAGTCCTCTCCGTCGTCTGGCACTGCGGCTAGACGTCCGATTCGCGATGGATGGCGAGTCTCGCGCCCTCCCGAGCAGAACCTGTATGCACCCATACCCGTTCTCAGTACGACAGGTCGCAGACGAAGGCGCGGTGGACGGCTGCATGGCCGTACACGCGAAAAAGGAAGGAGGGCGAAATAACTTACTTGCCAGACGTCTGGACAGTCCTCCAAACGTCTCCACCGTCGTCTGATTGGAAGCCCAGACATCTGATTCTGGAAAAAATTCCAGAATCAGAGCTCGACTCGCTCTCCGCCCGCGACGCACGGCCGCACCGCGCCCCGTCCGCCTGCTGCTCGAGCTGCAGCAGCCCTTCAGCGACGCTCCACGCCTGCTGCTCCCCCGCCGGCAGGCTCTAGCTGCCCCGGCAAGCTCGAGCCCTCACGGTTGAGTGTCTCCTCCCTCGCGCAACCCCTCCTCCCGCCCACTTGCCGCGGCCGCTGTTGCCGCCGCTCGCTCTCGCACCGGCTGCAAGAAGAAGAAGAAGGAAGCGGAGGAGATGAGAGTGAGGGAGGGGGCGAGGGCCTTATAAGGCCGCGCGGGGAGAGAGAGAGAGAGAGCGCAGCACTGCGCCTGCAGGAGGAGAGAGGGAAAAAGTGGGAGAGGGTGGCGATTGCAGGTCTGCGCACGCATGCGCGCAGATGCAACCCCGTACTCCGCAGAAAATTAAATCCCAGACGTCTGAAAGGGGTTCCAGACGTCTGGTCAGACGTCTAGGCCACCTCCAAGACGTCTTAAAAAATGTCTTGAAGCCGCGTTCGTAACATGAGGTTGTTGGTGCTAGAGCACCACGATCATTTGTTTTGATGATAACAAAACACGTGTTATTTAACATTTGCAATTTGAGTCCTAGATTTCAGGTCAATTGCAAATGTGGACGTGTTTAGACAGAGTTCGAGCTCGCATCCAGGACGGATTGGAGGAGCTTGACGGAAAACAGAGGAGGTTCGCGTGGAGCGAAAGATTGAAGATGGAAGGAAATGAAGAATAGGATAGATTTCCTTCTTTTGTACTTGTTGTATTTTTCGTTTCTTTTGTTGCTCTTTATTTCCTTAGATATTTCATGTTAAAGAGCCTCAAAGAACCCTAACAGTAGTCCTAGGAACACCGGCACAACCCTAGGATACTTAGGTTTTCTGTAGAATACTTAGAAAACCAATATAGGGTTCAAACAGACTTTCCAGACGTCTAATTCCCAAATCAGACGTCTGATAATGTATTTTAAGACGTCTGACTGTTGTTTCAGACGTCTGATAACTGTTAGGCTGGACATAGTTAGTTCTGTTTGATGAAATCAGACTTCCAGACCTTAGACCAGACGTCTTAGGAGACGTCTGATGACTTTGCCAGACGTCCAATTAGTGGACCGTTGGCTGGCTTCGCAAACACTCCAGATATGACCGTTAGAGCCTTATCAGACGTCCATAGGACTATCCAGACGTCTGATAAATGACCGTTTTGCCTCGGCTGACCCAAAATCTCTTCTCAGAGATTTTCTAGCCGTTGCAACGTTCGGAAATCAATTCCCATAGTAAAAGTAGGTTTCCAGACGTCCAGACATAGTGCCAGACATCCTGTATGTCGTCTGATGGACTTGCGTAAAAACCCTGTTTAGATCTAATCCAAGTCAGGGAGAAACCCGCATAGAATCAGACGTCTGACCTTTAAATCAGACATCTTAAAGTGGCCTTCCAGACATCTGATGCCAGAGTTAGACGTCTGATAACCCTATCAAATGTAATCATTGTCCTGATTTCGGCCTGATTCTCTTGGGCTTTGCACCCAACGGCTATGGAAGCTTTTCCAAGCCTTCCAAAGCCTTCCTAAGGCCTCTATAAATAGAGGGGAGCCTTTGCAACACAAACACATACAAGATACACACCTAGAGAGACCAAGATACACAAGAAACAATTTGTATTACACTTTCCACTCTCTTGTGTCCTAGCTAGCTCTTGCTCTCCAAGCTCAAGCACCATTCTCTTGAGAGCATCAAGCTGTTGCGCACCTGCTCTCCCGCCGTAGTTCACGAGAGCGAAGTTGCGCCGCCGCGTGGCTCACGCACCGCGTCATCGTCGACGCACTCCTTGCAAAGGGGAGTTTCCTAAATCCTATAGAAGCTTAGGTTTATTACTTTGTTGGCTCGATAGGTTTGTTGTTTATTTTACCTTTGTCTTTTGGTTGGGTATTCGCTTTGCGAATTCCCGTCTCCTTCGTGGGACAAAATCCTTCTCGTGGAGAGAAGGGGTTGAGGAACGCTACCCTCGTACTTGTAGCGTGGTTGTACTGAGGTTGAATCACCCTCGTTTTAAAGTGATTCGGTTAGTGGATTTGATCAACTAGGTTGATCGAAAAATTCTAACTCGAGAGGGTTAGGTGGTGGTTTTCACCCAGTTTGGGTTTCCACCTAAAAACTTTGTGTACATTGTGTGATTGTCTTTTTGAGATTGCTTTATATTTCATTTACGCATTTTTTACGTCACACTGATCTCACCCCTCCAAGTAGGGAAACTACAGAGGTAACCCGTGAATTACCTCGTTTAGTAAATTTATTTCCTTGGGGTTGAGGGAATCAGATTAAAAACCCTAAGCTGGGAGGCTTAGGTAGTAGAGTACCCAAGTGAGTGGGGAACCACTATACATTTTATGCCAATTTCTGTGATTGTAATTTGTGTAAATCTTTCTTGTTATTACTGATATTGTATTTGAGTATTTGTGTGCTTAGCCATCTATTTATAGATCCTATCAAGTGGTATCAGAGCGGGTTGCGAGAAGAAGTAAAAACCTTACTCGCTATGGCATCATCAACCAAGTGCACCAAAGGACAATCATCCACACATCCTCCCTACTTTGATGGGACGGCCTATGGATACTGGAAGAGGAGGATGCAAATCTTCCTCAAAGCAATGGATGAGGAGTCGTGGACACTCATTCAAGAGAAGTACTCAAATCTAGAGTTGCAAGAAGAAGTAGCATGGACAGCGAATCAAAAGAAGAAAATTGACGGCAACGCGAAGGTGATGAATGCACTTTATTGTGCGTTGTCAAGGAAAAAATTCAACCGTATCTCGACTTGCGAGTCCGCATACGAGATATGGAACACACTAGAAGTCACCTACGAAGGTACTAGTAAAGTTAAAGAAACATGCATATCTATTCTAACAAAAAGTTATGAGTGTTTCAGGATGGAGAAAGGTGAAACAATCAAAGATATGTACACAAGATTTGGAGAGATCATGAATCCCATAAAGAATCTAGGAGTCAAGCTGAAAGAGGAGCAACTTGTAAGGAAGATCTTGAGATCCCTTACAAGTGACTGGTCTCCAAAGTCAACGGTGATTCAAGAGGCAAAGGACCTTTCAGTCCTTTCCCTTAATGATCTGATTGGAAGCCTCATGGCTTATGAGGTTCAACTGGAGAATATGAAGAAAAACGAGAAGATGTCAAGTAAGAAGAAGAGTGTTGCCTTTAGAGCAATTAAGGAGGACACGAATTCAAACACCTCAAAATCCGAAGATGGTGAAGAAATGGAGATGCTCACAAGAAACTTTTAGAAATTTCTCCAAAAGCAAGGTAAGCAAGTGAATAAAATTTCATCTAATATTATTTGCTATAATTGCAAGAAAAAGGGACACTTGAGAAAGGATTGCCCTATAAACAAAAAGAAGGAAAACACAAAAGAAGCGAACAAGAAGAAGAAGAAGAAAGCTCTTAAAGTAACATAGAGTGATAGCGACTACGACATAGATACCAATTCCGATGACAATGAGGCTGCACACCTTTGCTTGGTAGCCACTACAGAAGACACAGAAGAATCACTTGAAGCCTATGAAGAATTATATCATAAAGCTAAGTTATTTAAAAAGGAAAATAAGGTTTTAAAGAATAAAACATTAGAAATAGAAAAATTATGTTTAGAAATGGAATTAGAAATATCAAAAGAGACTAATAATCAGTTGCATTTAAAGATAATAAAGCTAGAAGATATTTATGAACAGTTTGAAGAGACTTTGAATAATCTTAAAACAACAACTAGATTAAATACTGAATTTTGTGATGCTCTAAAATCAAATTTTCATAATAAAAAGAATACACAAAATAAATCACATGCAGCTAGGCATGCATGGATATACCAAAAGGCTAAAAATCCCAAGAATTATAGATCTAACACTAAAAAGGTTTATAAATCTCAGGGTTTGAAAGGTGTTAACCTAAAAGGACCCACAAGAAAATGGGTACCTAGAAAAGATATTTTACATTATTTTGTAGGAGTAGATCAATGAGATCAAAGTGATCAGTGGGTGTTCAAGGCATACAACGGAACACTTCAACCTTTCTATAGGTTGAATGAAGAGCAAGAACGATGGCCTAACGGAGCTTGGTACCCACATTCATTATTCTACTATTGGTAAATTTTATGGTATAATATTCTTTACCTCTTCATTTTTTTGTGATTGACAAAAGGGGGAGGAGAGCAAAGAGCAAATAGTGATATTTTTAAGGGGAGCATATATTGAGGGGGAAGATTAAATTAAATATTTTTTCCTTTAAATAACGTTGCTAAAAATTATTTATTATTTATTTGCAAGATAGTTTTGTCAACACCAAAAAGGGGGAGATTGTTGGAACCTTATTCCACATCTTGTTTTGGTGTTAACAAAATTATTATGGATTAATATTTGCAATTGAGTGCTTTTCAGATTTAGGTGAAGATCAAGGTAAACAGGAAATGATGGAGGCATGATGATGAGAAGGAGAAGATCATGACATGAAGGAGGCAAGATGACAAGGAAGAATCGAGGAGGAGAAGATCATCTTCATCCTTTAGTTTTTAGTTTAGTTTTTTCTAATTTATAGAATGTATGCCTCTTAACAAAGAATCAACTTAGATCGTAAAATAAATTAGAGATAAACTAGGATTTATACTATGATCATTTTCAAAAAATGTAATTGATTAATTCTCTTAAAAAAAGTACTTGTTAACTCACAAGTACCGGTACTAAAGTTTAGTACCGCTACATGTGAGTTATAAGTTTGGATTTTTTCAAAGAAACAAACCTGTACCTCGCGAGTACTGATATTCATGATCAGTACCGATACTGAAGGCAACGAGTATCAGTACTCATGATCAGTATCGGTACAAGTGAGTTACAGATTTGTGTTAAGTATTTAAAACTCAAATCTGGAAGCAACGAGTACCGGTACTCATGATTAGTACCGGTACCTAATAGGTACTGACTGTGACAAGTTAATTTAAACCATAAAACAGTATGTCACTAGTATTGGTACCCATACTTTAGTACCAGTACCAGTTAGCCGTTGGCTCAAAACTGAACGACTAGAAAATTAATTTAGGCAATATGAACGTTGGGATTTAAACCCCAACGTCTAGTAGACGACCAACCAAAGTCCTAACTCTATAAAATGAGTCTTGGACTCTTAGTTTGCACACAAGAGAGACAAGGAAAATTCTAAAGCTTTGAATTTCATTTTTCCACCATATTTGAAGAGAAGAAAAGTGTTTGCTGCCCTCAAAGCACTCTACGCTTTGCAAACTCTTCAACGTGCTCGGTTCTCGAATTCACAAAGCGAATCACATTCATCCTAGGCTCTCAAATCGGTAATATCATTTATATATTTGTTGAGAGGCTTAGTTATTTAATTAATTGTAAGATTTCTTTTGTCTTACACATGTACTTTTGTTCTTTCTTTTATCTTGTAATTGAGTTGAGGTAACCCGTGAATTACCTCGTTTAGTAAATTGATTTCCTTGGGGTTGAGGGAATCAAGTTAAAAACCCTAAGCTGGGAGGCTTAGGTAGTGGAGTACCCAAGTGAGTGGAGAACCACTATACATCTTATGCCAATTTCTGTGATTGTAATTAGTGTAAATCTTTCTTGTTATTACCGATATTGTGCTTGAATATTTGTGCGCTTAGTCATCTATTTATAGATCCTATCACCCCTATCTCACTATCTAATTAGCCAATTGGCTTGTCATAGATTCACAGGGAGGCTAACTCACTCCTTCATTCATCCACCTATTTTAAGTCCAAACCGGTTGATTATACCATTAAGTTATCCGTTATTCATTTTCACATTCGTGGATATTCATTTTATCCAAGTCTCAATTTGGATAACTATTAGTTTTTATCTAACAAATATTTTCATAACATCCATCCAATCATTGCTTAATAAGTAAAACAAGAATTGAGCATATTTGTCTTTAACAATCAATTATCCATAATTAAGGTTCCCGATTTATCAACATGCACATTAATATATTACTACTATAGCATAATCATGTTATGACTAGATAGGCATGTAATCACTATTTAACTAGAGGCTTGTATTTAGATCTATTCTCAATCATTCAAGTGATGAAATTCACCAATTTCATTATTTTATTAAATTCCTTGTTGATTAACAATTAGATTAATCTCAATAGAAATCTCAAAGTTGATTGCATGTGATATTATAGTACCCACACAAGAATATTAAATGAAAATGACTTTGGACTTTGACACTCAACAAATGAAGAGATACATAATTCAAATGTTGAAAATACATGAAGAAAATTGCATTCACACAATATACAAAGAAGGGTTTTTGACTACCCTACTTACTGTCGCTAGGGGGTCGAGGCAACTCCACAATGGCGTCAAAGATCCCTTGCTACTGTCAAGGAGATTCTTGTGCTTTAGGTCAACCCAACGAGAATGGATTTCAAAAACACATTAGAGGCTTTTTCTTAATTTTAAAATCACAAATAGTTTCCAAACAAAGATTTAAAATTCACCAAAATGTAGTATGCGTCAAGACGATTCCAACGATACAAAGAATGTGAAAATCAGAGGGCATTTGACCCTCAAACTATTCCAAAACATGAGATGAAACCTGAACTGGTCAGTGGCCTTGAAATTTGCCCCCCCTCCCTCACATGCAAACCCTCGCACTTGGGCATATAATGCCTACACTGTGTCAATCCATGCACATTGACCTGCTTTTCCACCTCAGCACTCACACAAGAGAAAGGGGAAACATAGGTCAACTCCCTTTCTCACAATGCTTGCCTCCGATGCCTATACCCCTCATTGACCTTGTCAATGGGGCTCGTTGTCCACGCATCCCCTCTCTCCACCTTGTGGTCTCTCTCCCTATTTCTCTCTTAGTAACTCTTTATGTTTTCTTTTTCTTTCTTCCTTCTCCTTTTTTCTTATTCTTTTTGAAAGGTGCACTGTCAAAGGGTATTAATGATGACTTGTCATCACAAATCAGGTCTTTCATAGGCTTGAGAACCCTACTTAAGTTTAAGAAAGCTTTTATTGATCAAAATAACCTTTGTTGTTGATTTACTTATGTGCCTTTCTCTTGCATCTTGTATTTTTAATGTGACTTTTTCAACGGACTTTGAATTTCTAAGAATCGTTGGAATAGTTACAATGGGAAAAATTCTAACAATGCTAAATACAAAATATTTCAAACAAATTTTACCAGAATTGATCAAAATTCGTTAACAAAAAAACATATTTTTCTCAGTTCCATTTATCATGAGCCGATTCGAGCCCAACGCACCGTCACGAAACCCTCGTCCACCCCAACCTCTCCCGTCGAAACCCACCCGCCGTTCCCCTCCCCTACACTCCCCACCTCCTATGGCTACTCCCATCGCCGCCAATCTTCTTCAAGTCTCCCCAAGCCACATCGCGGCGCCATCGCTATCTTCTCCTCTCGGCAGCGCCACCATTTCTGCGTCGCCCACACACAGGCAGCCACTGCGCCATCTCCCTCCTGCAAAATCTATCTCTTTTGCTGTGGGTAAGCAAAGCAGGCGTACGTGCCTCCTCGTGTTGCGTATTTTGCGAGTTAGCACCATTGTTTGTTTCCTCCTTCTCTTCCACAGCAGCACCAGCAGCAACAGCAGTAGTAGTTTATAATTCTCGCTGAGAGAAGGAAGAGAATTTGCATATTGTTGGATGTGTTTATCAGTTTTAAATCATAGAAGAAGCAATGCCTTCCTGGTACTTGGTATTCTTTTAAGAAATAGAGTCGATACTTGGAGGCTATTAGAGCTGAATGCCTTGCTCTGTTGGTTGGGTTACTGCGAAAGAGGTGAGATCAGATTGACATCAACATGACGTTCCCTTTTTTCTCGAAAGGAACATGGCATTCCTTTTCATATCCCATCAATTGCGCAGGTACATGTGTTGTGCATGCCTGGAAGTTGAAATTGGTATGAGCAGCCAATTCACAAATGCAACTGTGATGATGCCAGCTGAAAGGCCCGTGACTTTTGTCTTGTTTTCGAGGCTTTTTAAATTTTTGTTACACTTGCAACTGCTTTCTTATTTTGTAATCTAAGAGTTTCTTAAGTTGGTTTCTTTTTGCTGGAGGTAGAGGGCTGCATTTGCATTGCCATTTGCCACTGCTTGCTTGATGTCAGGGTCTTTGATTTCATCTTATAGCTCTATCCATGATGTTCCTTTTGCTCAACTTTAATAACAGTTCTCAATGATGATTGACCAGTGGCCTAATTGTTTGGGTATAACGAGAAAACTTGAAATCTCTAGGCAATGGTTTATCTAACACGCCATGATTAGATCATGGACTCTGCATCTATGGTAGGCCTCTTGTTATATAAACCTATTTTCTGCCTGGGTGCTCTTCCGGCTGGTTGGCATATTTGGAAGGAAGTTGCAGAAGAGTGCTGGTAGATCATGATGTTATTGACATGTTTGGGTGGATGTTGCAGTAGAGTGCTGGTGAACCATGAAGTCAACTGTTGTTTTAATGTGATTGATGCTTTGCCTCAAGACATCTTGTAATCCTTCTACAAGCAACTACAGATGTCGATCCTGGAAGATACTCAACTTGGAATATATGCCAATTATGCACTTGATAACTTAACTTGGAATGTGTGCTAATTGTGCACATGATTCTATCCTATCACCATCAGAAATAGAGATGTTAAAACCTTTCTTTGTACTAACTCTTTTCCAAAAAAAAAAGAAAACCTTTGTTTGTACTGACTAATTACTGAATTGTGCAGCTGACTAACTGGTTAAAGGCCTCGTCAGACTGGATGTCATTGGGATATATTCATGGATAATGGTGGTGTTTTTTTTTTCTTCTTCATTGGTATGCTTTTACATACTAAAACTTCTCCTGAAATTGCACTGTTACATTTGTATATGCTAAAAAACCTGAAATTCTTTTTTTTTTCTAAATCCCCTTGAATTAACTTAGTTCTGCCTGGCAAACCACTTTCCCTGTCTATTTATCTTATCTTCACTCATATTGTTGCCATCTACTCTACGTATCTTGGTTAGCTTTTGCATATGTTTTCAGTGTTGCCTTCTACTACAGCATATTCCTTGTTACTCTCCTTTGTTCCGTGTGTACCTTGGCCTCTACCTCTTATCAAAGTGTTAAGCCTCATGATTGTTTATGAGAACGGAGATCCGAAAAATGCTCTTTGTCGAAGCCTGACAATATTGTGGGGCTCCAAAGGCATTCATGTGAAAACCTATCACTACCCTAGATGAAGGCTTAACATTCTTTGCTATTATATATATTTTTCAACATCTAATAAAGATAGTAGCATGCATGCTACTATTACCAGTTGGGGTGCATGTAGATGGCATGTTTGCATGTGTTTCATTGTTTCCTGTATTACTGCACTCGCCTCTTTGAAGTTGGCTTTTGTGTATTCCTTTCCATATATGTATTACATCTATGCTGTATATGTCATGCCTGTTGTCATGCTGCTTCCACATGGGCTCACCTGTGTTGTTGGACACTTGAAGGGATTGGTGCAAGATGTGGGCCTAGGCAGGATGGTGTGTAGATGAGTTGGTTAAATGAAGTGTATGAAGAAGCTTTTTGACATTTCTGAACACCAAGGTTACTATGAAGAAATTTCCCTTGACAATAAAACTCTCTTGTTCCTCCAGATTTCTTGTGAAGTAGCTTGGTAAAATATCATATTCATGTGTAACTGGGATAATATAATTTAGAGGTGCACCCTTCTTTACAGAGAGGAAAAATGGAAGAATCACATGAGAGTTGGAAAGTAATAAGCAAACTATTGGGAATAGCAAAGTATGTCATAAACCAGAAAAAATATAACTAGCAGCTACCCTGTCAAGCTGGAGTACATAAAGTAATCATAAATTACTCATGCCCAGTTTGGAATAAAGGTTGCTATACCAGCTTGGAAGTGCTTTGGTGAAAATGTTAGCTAACTTCATCTCTAAAGAGAGAATGGGGTGCCAATGCATCCTCTTTACTCTTCAGTCTGGATGAATTTCTGCTGTCTGGGTGGACAAAGTTCACAACGACGCATTTTAATGTATGTTTAAAAAAGTAGTTTCTCGTTAAAAGATGCCAAAATTATGTAGAGGCTTAAATGGCTGCCACTCTCCGCTTTTTGCCATTTGTGTTAAATTTGGTATTCTCTTTCAGGTTGTTAAAAGTCATACTGGGCAAGCCAATGAGGATTGAATGCCCTCATTATTTATTGACGAGTGTACATCTTGGTTCTACTAATGGCCCATGTGAGCACTCTCTGCATCTTAAGTGTGGAAATTGTGGAGTCTTAATAAATTGTAGGGCCTCTCTACTTGTTGGCCAATGGATTGGATTGGAGTTGGATTGGCATGTCTACTATGTGTTAGTTTCTCTGTACATATTGGCTTAGATATTAGGATAGAGTTGTTGATCACTTCATTTATTGACGGAATATGCAATTTGTAACTGTAGAAGATGTTATCCTGGCAGATTTCTGTTCCATGACAAAGTCGGTAATTTCTTTTCTTTTTTAAAAAAAATTCTCTAAATAGAAATTCTTTCATGAAATTTGCATATTCCTGCCAGAAGCCACTTAGTGTCAGTTAGTTCATGTGTTATTTGTTTGACCTTCTTTTTGTCTAACTTGGCATTATGTAATTACTACCATTTTCTTGTTTTAACATGGTACTTCCCTGACTGGATGTTATGTATGTCGGGTTCTACTTTACCTCTTTTAATTGTTAATTTCAAGGTTCTTTGCATGTCTTTGTAATTGTTGTAGTGTCAATCCTCATGATTGTATAGAATGGATGACATTGTCACGGGGTTCCAAGGGCATTTGTGTGAAAAATCAGTGCTTCTTGTATATGAAGGCTTAATAATGATTTATCTGTTAGCTTCTTTTTGTAGTTCCATTATGATAAATGGTTGCATGCACACACCTCTCTTGCCAGATTTATCAGCCATGGTGAAATATGTTTCCTTTCTTAGGCATGCACATAAGTGCATGTATTTGTTGTTATCCTTTCATACGTAGTCTTTTTATACAGTTGTTCGGTAGGGCATACATGCAATTCTTTCGGGGCTTGTTTTTCACATACTCACGCATAGGCAAACGTTTTTGATGTGTTGGTGCAGATGTGAGCTTGGTTTTGATGTTAGCGACTTCTGCACATTTTTGCATAACATTACATAAAGAATTATATATTTTTGATACAAATATCTGATTACCGAAGCCTCTTTATTTCCCACTTGTGGATGTGAAGAACGTAGACTCTGGTGAGTCATATGAAGATTTAGACTCATGTCATTTTGGATATGAAGAGCCTCTTTAGTGCCAAGCCCCCAACCTGTTCACGTAACACAAAAGATTGTTCTGTACTGAGATCCAAAGATGTGGTATCATGTTCATTTCCAAAGTCTCGAGAGGGAGGTGACCAATGTTTCCTGGTCGTTGGAAGGGGGAGACAAAATTTCAGGTATTTGTTGGTGCAAGAAGTTGCATCATAATAAGCTCTGATGTACTGGCATTGTCACTTTTCGATTGTCTTCCTTGGCGCACAATTGAGGTGTTGAATATCAAGGAAAATCCCTTTAAAAGAATCTTGTTTTTGGTCATCACAATAGCACACAGTCAGTGTACACATTCGAAATTGATAACCAGAAACCTCAAACTACCACTCTTTTTTTGATGGTGCCTCACATATGGCAAATTTGATTGAGGAGAACGTTATATCAAGATTTAGTTGAATAGTTCCTTAGTAGGATATTGGAAGTGCTTTTATACTGCAGTGTCTAGATGGATGTCATCGGCGCAGTTTAAGGACGGATGATCTTAATAGAGAGATCATTTTGTTGAATATTGTTGGGTAGTTATGATGGTTCGTAGATGGTTTTGCAGAGATTTAAAGTGAATACCTATCCCTTAGTTTAAGTATTTGCATATTGCTAGATGTATTGTCTATTTCATACCATGAAGATGGATTTAGGAATTAGGAAATAGAATTGGCTGTTGGTGCTTGGAAGCTGCCGCACTGTAATGTCTATGCTGCCTGGATTAGTAGATAGGTGAGGTCAGATGACATCTGGTGTCATTTTCTCGTACCTTCCAATTGACATCATTTCCTGGCATTCTTGCATTGACAGATTCTTCGTCAAATTCATCTCCTTTGCAAAACAGCTTTCTGATTTGTGCCATGGAGAAGGTAAAATTGGTATGCTCAGCCATTCACGATTTCAAACTGTTGTGATGCCTTTTAAATTCAAAGCCTTAACTTTGATGTTTGATTAAGGCATCTTTTTTTTACAATAATATTTGCAACTATTTTTATTCTTTTTAATTTTTTTAAAGGTGGTGGTGACACTCATTGCACTGAGGGAGGTTGGAGGACTTTTCTTCTTTTTCTTTGGGTTGTGAGGGGGAAGGCTCGAAGTTGCACCACTGGCACTGCAAGTGCTTCATTTGGGAGGAATAATTTGCAAGCAGGCCGGAGACTTCCAAGATTGCAAAGGCATGAATCAGAAAATGGCCCTGTATTCATCGGATTTCTGTCTCTTGCTCTCTAGACCCTATCCACTTGCAAATGTCAAGCCTTACTTTTTTTATCTCTCTCTTAGAGAGGTCCCTCACCCTCTTTTATTCCTTGACCTCCTCAAGTTATATAACCATCCTTAATGTGATGATTTTAAGGGGTTGACTAACCACTCAATTATTGAGATGACAGTAAGGCCTATAGTCTCTCTTAGGTCCCTAGCACAAATTACACATCATGTACTAAATGTTGGACTCAACTTTGGCCAAGTCAGTCTTTAACATGCACCAATTGAATGTACAAAATCAGGTCTAGTTGAGTTGATCGAGCAACCCCTCTTTAATTGATCAATTTACAAATTGATCAATCAAGTGCGTCACTTTATGCCAATTTGAAAGCCGGAAGGGATTGATCAATCTTAAATTTGATCGATCAAAATGTGTAAAGACACTCATTTTTGCATTGAAATTAATTGATTAAGGTCATTTTTAGACGATCAAAATGTATGCAAATGTGATTCTTGAATAAAATCTCAAATCAGACTAAAATTCAAGGCAAAATCAATACAATCATGTTATACTCACCCTTACAAGAGTAACATATTACACTCCATTTTAACCCCATTGTAGCCATTAATAAATGGGCTTCTTGTGATCCCTCCATAGCAATAACCAAGCACACACATACACAAAGAAATGCTTCAACATTAAAGGACAAAACCCACATTCATCCCAAAGTCACTCATCATGTCATAGATTGCGCTAGCACATTATCCATTAAACCCATCTTATATACACAACTAACCCATCAAAAAGAGGTAATTAAGAGGATTAGAGTTCTACCTTGGTGGTGTTCTTGAGTAATCCTGTTCTTGCAATGCAACAACCAATCGTCCTCCGATTGCCTCACCTGATTTCGAGTTCCTAGGTCCATCATCAAAATTTCACAAGAGTTCACCAAATTTTGAGAGGAATTTCACCATTTTCCTTTTGCCCTGTCCTTGGGAGCTACATGTAGCTCTTGAACCCATCTTGAGAAGAAGAATCAAGTCATGGAGAAGGATTATCGTGATTCCATGCTTGATCCAGAGAGTAAGGTTTCCCACACTCTTCTCGACCTCTAGATGTAGCTACTACACCTTCCCCTAAGCTTCTCCAAGCTTCCTCTCCCCCAACAATGTAGAGATTTTATGAAGAAGGTTACTAGGGAGAAGAATGTTCTTCCATGCAGTTGAGAAGAGTAGATTCGGTGATCCCCTTGGAGGGGTATTAAGTGTTGAGAATTTTGCATATGGGAACCTTCTCTTTTGGTTCTTTGATCCCACCTTATTAGAAATCTAAAAGCCTCAATTCCAAACCCAATTCTTAGTTATTTTTGGACCCTGCAAGCATTTCAGTTAGATTTTTCGTCTCTTCAATTCATTTCTTTGGTTCTAAAGATTTTATTAGGTGCACTTGAGTGGCTTGGTTTGCTTATGGGATGTCTAAAGTCGTAACAAATGGTATGATGACCCATGTTAAGACTTATATATGTTTTTTTTTGCCTTCTCATTCAAATAATAAAGTGGTAAAGCCCTTTAGTTATTAACATCTAATAGTCAAAATTAGAACGTAAGTAAGGTATCATTAATACTAAGGCCTCACAAATTCATTGATTGAGAAAGGGGAAAATGTCATGTTATACCATTGACCAAAAATGAAAGTATGAATTCAAGGAATATTAAGAACTTTTTACAATGAGAGGGCCTTCCTGTAGTTTTCTCATGCAACCACGAGACATCTATAGGATGGAGATGAAGCCAAGTATCAAGTATGAACCCAAGTGAGATAATTGCATCCTTTCTCCCTCTCCCTTGTTTCATTTATACCACCACCTCCATCTCTCATTTCCTCTCCATTCGAACACCTCTAGCTTCATTCTGTACCTATTCCCACCCAAAGCTATAGACAAGAAGCTTATATGACATATTTGAGCTTAGGGAAGGTCATTGGGAAATTGAAGGTGCTAGGTACTTTCTCTCTTTTAGTAGTGTTTGATATTGGGATAGCTCATTGAAAGGTTTATAACAAGGATTATGTAAAGAATGTTAAATTTAGCTGTGCAAATTTACACAATATTTTCCACCACAAGTTTTCCAATTTTCAATATAAAAATTATCATAACTTTTTCTGCTATTTTAGCTATAACATCCAACTATTACTTATTCCATCCAACAAATTATTTCCTTATGACCTTTTTAATTACCCAACAAAGTTTTCAGATAAGCCCCGATCACTTCTCTCTTGAACATTATGGTAAAATCCATATGAAGCGAAACGTACGAAGTGTTGCTCCGTGAAATGGAGCAGGACAAGGTACTCCTTGGTGGTAGGGTCCACAATAATCCAAGTAGGTGCTTTTGTGTTCCATCGAGCCCATTTTGGGAAAATAATTAGGTGTTGTTCTTCTAGGTTTTGTGGATTCTACAGTATTTGTGATTTGGTGAGGTGACATAGAATAATGAAAAATGTTATTGGTTCATATTTTCCGTTGAAGTGATATTGATCACTTACATTTGTTGTTGATCGTACAATTCTATTAATGGTACTTACTATGATATTTTGGTAGGATTTGGACCTCTGAGAATAGATCTTGTTTGGTGATCTAATGATCATGTAATATTTGACACATTTAAAAATAAATTAAAACAACAATCAAGTGTATGGATGCTAGAAGAGTGACCATTAGGATGTATGAAAATAATAATGAAAGCAAAAAGTGGGGCTAAAGAGAGAAGAAAGATGAAAAGGAAGAAAGAAAGACTAGTTCAACCAAAGTTTGCAATCTAAGTGTTTGAATTCTACCTTCTTTTAAAATTTAATCATCGAAATATGTAAATAGCTTGTAGAAAATACTATAGTTAAAAAGGGGAATGTAAGAGAAAATAATGAGCCCAATTGATCATCAAATAAGGAAGTTAAAATAAAAAGGCTTGGATTATGGTTGCAACCTTTGCATCTATATATAACTCTCAACCCCTAATCTCTTACACTCCCTAGGCCCATGATGGTTCTAAGGTAGAAAGAAGTCGGACAATTGCTTGTTCAGGGCCATCGAAGGGTCCTAACAAGCCAACTAAGGTTGCTAAAGATCAAAACTAGTTTTGCAAATTTATCTTTGTCTGAGTGAGCTCTTAAGGGCAAGATTTGTCAAAATTATGCTACCATGGGTTTGGAATAAGTAGAGCTTTGCTTGGGGAACTTATAAATAAATGTACTCAAATGGGAGAATGAGTATACAATATGTAGGAAGCTTGGTTGATGAAGTTGATGACTATAGTTGAGGATCACAGTTGACCAAGAGATGGAAGAATGAACAAAGGTTACCAACATAGAGGGAGGTAGGAGCTTTGAGGAGAAATTTGTATTGTGTGTAACGATTAAGGTAAGGAATCATAACCACATCCTCCTTTATTAAGTGTAAAGCATTTATGGTAAAAGTGTCCTATTTTGATGTTTTCAAGTTTTTATTGAAACCATTAACTTTGATCCAAAGGTCTTGGTAAGTAGAGCATCATGGATGAGAATAAAGAGATTAGAAGGGCTAGAGAATGATTTGAGACAAATACTAAATCGTTCATATGTATTCCAAGTACAATAAATTTGCACAAACAAGGTTCTTCTTACTTGAATGGCTAGCTGTCTGGCTTTGATAGTTATGCAAGGGGATAGGGGTGAGTAGTTGGCTAGGTAAAGCTCATAGCCAATTATGGCATTGTAAATAGCATAGTAATGTAAAATTGATTTATATAACCAATGCCATGGTTGTAAGCTGCTTGGTCAACTTGCATTGTAGTAGAGAGGTGGATGGTCTTACAATAGACTGATGTGATCCGGTGCCAACACTATAAACTTCTTTGATTAAAGTGGAATTAGAGGAACATGCAAGGTATGTGTGGAATAACATGTGTGTGAAAGATTGTTACGAAAGAATCTTTGACAATCACATGATTTTGAATTAATAAGTGAAAATAAAAAAAAATGTAATCATGTAACTCCTTATCAAAAGGATATTGGAGAGGACTTTTGGGGCATGTAGAAATGAGCCATAACACACTACTTTCTGTCACTCCTTAGTGAAAAATTTTGAAGGTTGAATTCTTTTCCCAAATGCACAGCCTTCAAGGTGAAATTAGGTTACTCATCTCCTGTGTTTCACTATGCTTACAACATTCAGTCGAATCCTCCAACTATCTTGGATCTGATAGCACTTCACTCAAGGGATATAGGTGTTGGTGTAAGAGCATTTTCCCACACTAGAGCATAGGCTCCCACTCGTCGTGCATATATTGTTTAACATGGCAAACAGATATAAAAGGTAATTTTTTAACAGAAGTTCCTGTAAACATGCAACATTATTGAAGTTCCCTCGTCACGTATACAAGTCCCTACAAAGTTGCTTTTTTACTCCCTTCTGCTACTTCAACACCATGGTGAAATCATGAATGAATTAATCTTAATTTCTCTTGTTGTGTTAATACAAATTTTGAAGTTGATTCAAAGGTCTTGAATTCAGAAGAAAAAACCTCTCGCTTCCCTTACTCCTCTCGTTCTGTCATCGTCACTTCTCCTCCCTTGGACTCCCTCTTGAAGCATCCTTTTCGGCTGGAGCCCCCTTGGAATGGCTGGGAAAATATATTGAGCGTGTGAAGACAAGGGGGTGCAAGCGGTGAAGGTAGGAGAGTGGGGAGGGGGAAAATGGGGGATTAGTATTTGCCATCACTCCTATTTTGATCAAACGAAATCATTTTACTCAAAAGGAAGGGAAGAAAGGAAAAACTTTCAAAACTATCTTCGGTGCATAGAGCAACGGAATTGGTTTGATAATTTAGCAATAATTAATAAAGTGTTTCAATTAATGATAGGGACTATGGAAGGAACTGAAGCCAATAGCTAGCTATTGGTGTACTGGTTCAACCTTGTGAGATGCCACTCCTCCCTTGGAAGGAGTAACGAAAGGAAAGCAACCACCAATGAACGGTGGCTGAGATCCTTTGGTACTGGCTGGTGTTGACAGATTTACTGTACCATTTTCACTTCGTACGTGCTCTGCTTCTTTCCCTCCTGCCGAAGCGGACTTGCATTTATGGTAGAGGTTGGGCACTCTCATCCGCGACTCCTGACGAGCCTCAAGAGGCACCGTTGGATTCGTCGCCACTATCTTCCTCTTAACATCTGCGTGTGCGTGTAATACTGTCGTTGTATTATGCCAGGTAGCGGTTTTTTCTTTTTTCTTTTTTTTTGTTCTTTCTCTGAGAAGAGAATGGATTTATATCATCAAACAAAAAAGGCAGGGGGCATTAACCTGCTTGGCACGTCAAGAAAAGGAAAAAGGATACTTAAGTACGAGCGACCAAAAATTCGCAAAATTAGTGTCGAGGTTATCATCTATGTCAATACGTTGAAAGAGCCGGATCTAACATCAATCAAAATATTGGTAAAAGACAACAAACCTTCGACTGGGTTCCAAGAAGATCAAAAGTCAACCATACTAAATACATCATAGCAAACAAAAGAACCCAAAAGCTCCACAAATATAAGGTATGGCTAAGGAACTAAGGGTTAGTTTATTTGGAGTGTTAACCCTTCTTTTAGAGGTTTAACTTCCGTTTATTTAAGGGATTAATCTGCATTCGCTTAACACATACTTTGAAGGATTAACACATGTTTTGCTAATATTAATTTTAAGAGGTGTTAGTAAAATATGTGTTAACTTCCTAACTCCTCCACATCTAAATTTCACTCTCTAAAAATTGATGTTAATACCAATTCAAGTAAATATTACAAGGATTAACATTATAACTTAATACCAGTTCAAGTGAATAGAAACTGGTGTTAAGACACACCTTGTACGCAAGTAAACAGAAATAAAAATTAACACCAATTTCACATTCTCTGACACAAATTTTCTAACCCTCGAATTAAACTAACCCTAAGAAATATTATATAAAATCTTCACCTCTTTTCAGAAGACCTGCCTGGATGTAACTGTATTCAACTCTTTCACCCAAGATTGTCCTAAGTTTTCCACTATAGCATTTACGAGCTTGTGAACAAAATTGAAGGAGTCAATGAGATGTTTGAATTTGAGAATGGTGGGATTGCATACCTTTACCTCCCAAAGGGAGGGGGGAGGATTTGTGCTACCAAAATAGAGAGAGGTAGTAGTTGTCGCCACATGTAAATGGCCAATAGCATGGCTCTAGCAATAAGCCACAACCATGGCAATGGTCTGGATTTCAGCTGCCAAAAAGGTTAGAGTAGAGAAAGAACCACCAGTCGCCACAATGAACTTTCTAGAAATACCACAAATAATCCGAGAGTCAAAGTCGCCAATAGCATCTATTAGGAAAGAGATTCAGCTTAAGCCTGCTGAGTAATTCCTTTAGCTCTAATTTTGTTATGTAGAAACCAAACAACATGTATTAAGAAGGTAGCAATGGCTTGAGACTTTTTAAGAGCAGGAGGAAGTCGAATTTGACAAGTAAAAGGAGTGGAAAGATCAGTAGGGAGTGGATTAGAATTATGAACTTTGGAATCTATGCACTCACACAACAGGACAGAGAAGGTATTGGAGGAAAAGTGATGCTGGAGGGTTTCCATTTGAGGATTCAAAGGACAATGGCAACATTGAGAAGTAATAGAATTCCACCAAACCAAATCAAGTCCTCTGTAGGGAGGCACCTAAGAAGGAATCTCTAGAGAAGAGCGGCGTGGGATAAAGGGTAAGGAGTTGATAGTAGTATGGGTCTCATGGATAGAGCAAGCCATCAGAATAATCTCCATAGGAAGAAAAGTTCACAGATGAGAGTTCCTAATCCAATGATCAAATCGTAAGACTTTCTATACTTTACAACCTAAAATGCAACGCACAAGTGGGAATCTCGCCATATATCCCCTTGATCAGACCTTCTAAGTGATCGAAGGATCCGACTCAACGATCTAAGCAATCACACTAAGACAGGAGGATTGATAACCCAGTTCCACCACGAAAAGGTGTACGTTTGGGGAGAGGGCGATACTCCCAAATATTTACGAGTAAGAAACAAGAATACAATTTCTCTTTTTCTCTTGGATTGCCTAAGAGAGGGCCTCGAGGGCCTCACTTAGCTATTTATAGTGCTGAGATCGGTACTTTTGTGAGATCTTCTGATTGGATATACCTGTTGCAAGGGTATGTATGTTGTCAGGTTATTAATTGCGGCGGTCATGACATCTTTTATTGATGGCATAGCCCTGTTGGACTTTTTTCGCCGTCTCCTTATCATTGGTTGGTGTCGGATCCTTAAGCGGGTCGGGTCCTCCAGGACCCGCCTGTATCTGGGCCTTTCCGAGTGTAGGCGGGTTGGATCCACACTTTCGGGTGGTCGGACCTCTTGTTAGGCTTTCCGCAGAGTTTTAAGCCCGACACTTTTTGCCCTTCATCACATGCCCCTTACTCTCTAACTAGTGGATACTTGCTGAGAGAGTAACTGTAGTGGTTAAAACTCTGCAATAGGTGATGCCCCCAAATGGTGCCCCAGCTGTTTATTTAAGTGGGGGAGCATTTGGTATGGAGCAAGAATTGGAATTTTAAGCGGCCAAGGCGCTTCCGGTGTTGCTATCTTTGGAGAGGCGACTCTTTAGTAAAGAGGTGACTTTACCAGCAAGAGGAACGTGGACACTCATTTTCTTTGTCGGCCTTAAGAGGCGACTTGAGATGCATCCGACTGTGATACTGCCGACCTTAAGAGGCGACTTGAGGTACGTCCACCTGTTATGTTACCGCGAGTAATGGCCAATTACTGCGGGATTTGAATTTTTTCTTGTTATTTGACAAGATTGGCATTAATTGTCGTCATGATGAGGCGTTAAGGGCTAAAATACCGCGCTTGGCAGGGAAGTGACCAACATTACTACTATGCAAGATATGTGCACACAAGCATTAATTGTTGCTAATGATTATCGAGGTATCCCTACCTTAAAGGGGTATTTTTTGAAACCCGTGCCATATCCACGGGATTTCATTTTTTGAAATTCGTGCCTCGCAAGGGGGAACTGGTCGGTATGGGGGTTATAAATAGGGGGTGTGGGGCATAGTTAATGCCCCACCTACCCCTGTACGAGCACTCTCTGTTGCTGGTGCGAGCCTTTTCTTCTCAGGCGAAGCGTGACAAGGTGTTCTCTCAGAGCTTCTTTCCCTGGCAAGCATCGAGATGCTATTCGTGATGTCTGGACTCGCAAGCAATGGTAAGTCCTCCTCATCTTTGTTCAGCATCTCACCTAAGACGAGGGAGCTTTACACCTTTGCTTCCGACTTTTGTAGTCGTTTTGCCATTAGGGCATTTTTGAGTGAGTACAGACTCGATGGAGTTTCATTCCACCATTGTGGGTCACAGACTCGCCTATGCTCGGACGGGTCTGTTTAACGCTATGAAATGGTGTTTTAGAAGTCGTTGCGTTGTAGTATGGGTCGTAATAGTGCGAAAACAGATAAAATTTATACCTAAATAAAAACCAAGGTCGTCACTGGGAGCAAGTAGCAAAATAAATCTCAAAATTGCAATTCTATCATAAGATATCAATATATGATAAAATTTCCAAACTCAAATGATTTGTATATAAAAGCAAATGTTGATAATGTAAAAAGATTAGGATAAAATGGTGATTTGAATCACCAATTACCTTAATTACAATAATAGCGAATATCTCAACAATATCAATCAACCAAATGCCATGTAAGATAAGTGTACAGTGCACTATGTCAGACAGATCAAATGATAGAGTTTTAATCAGACGGCTTAACCGTCCAACTGCTACAGTGCCAAGAGGGCACTCTTCTTCTTCCTTTTCTTTTCTCTCCTCAGGCTCAAGGAAAGGCACAGCAGAGCTTAGCACCAACACCAACAGAGGCGAAAGCCCCTCAGAATTCACTAAGTGTCGAGAGGTGGGCAGCGAAGGAAAACCCTCCTTCCCCCCTCTCTTTTCTTCTTTTTCCTTCCTTTCTTCCTTTAAATATGCTAATTGGATCCAGGTATACGGCTAATCGATTCAAACCCTAGACCCACGTGGTGTGACTGCGGGCGAGGGCGTGCGTGCGCACGTGGAGAGGGACCTCACCCCGTGCTCACTGAGGCAATGGGGCTGAGGCAGAAAATCAACTTATGCTGCGTAAACAACTTTACTACCCACGATGTGGGACTATATCTGAGCCCCTTCCCTCTTTGCATGCCTGCTGTGAAGACTCCAATCAATTGGAGCTGTTACTGTTGTTGCTTCATGCAATTGATGCTGCGGGTGGTTGCATTGAGTGAATCCGCAGCTTCTGGAAGTGGATCTGAGTAGTAGAGCAGCCGGAGAAGGGTAGACAAAGGTGGAGATGACGCCGGCAATGGCGGAGCTCCGACGCAACCTAAAATCCACGAATACGGGCTCTAGGCCCCAATTAATACGTTCAAGAGAGTCGCCTTGAGTCAAGGAAGGTGACAACGGTGTTTATGAAGTGTGGGGAGGTGTGTGGTGGCCGTCGTCAGAGAGGGCGTGTGTGAGGTATGGAGTTCGATGGAGCTAAGGAGTAGATGGAAGGTGAAATTTGTAGACGGCATTTGATGGACGGAGTACGGCGGTGCTTTTGAAGGTGGAGCGAGCGTGTTTGGTGGTGTGTAGTGTGCTCGCAACCTCACCGGAGCTTGGCCGAAGCGAAAGAAGATGATAGCGTTGAGGGGGAAATAGTGGTCGTGCGTGTCGTAAGTGTGGGGAAAAGAAGTGGGTAGAGAGAGAAGAGGATAGAGGGGCTTAGGAGCAAAGGAGATAGGCAGAGGGCTCTGGTTGTGGCTGACTGGAGCCAAAGAAGATGGAGGCGACGACGAAGCGGCGATAGCGATTGAGGCAGAACGCCCTCCCTTTGACCGAAGATGTGCATGAGGAAGAAAGGAAGATGTTGGCACCTCCAATTTAATGGTTGGAGGTGGGGGGGAGCAGGTCAGAGAGAGGTCATCGGAGCAAATTGCGGAGGTGGCTAGAGAGGGAAAAGAGAGGGATTTCTTTGGCCAAAATTTGCTAAGGAGCTAGGGTTCTTGCCCCTGCTCCTTTTATAAGCCATGGGGATGGGTTTAAAGCTTGGAGACCAAGATTTCAAGCTTGGTAAGCTTGTAGGAGTAGGATACCCACATCTCTCATGCATTCGCATGAGAGATTGGGAAAGAATTGGAGCCCATGAATATGTTCGATTTGTAGAGAAATCTCTTAAGAATCTTTCTTCCACATTTGGAAGAGATTGAGCATGAAATCAGGGAGAAAACTCTTATTGAAGGTCGTCGGATTTGTAGGAGTAGGACATGGAGGCGGTGGGGACTTTTTTGTGAAGAAGACGACAAATATAGGGGGTATTTGCAAAGAATTTTAAAAGCTGAGGGGTTGTGTAAGAGAAAAAGAGTCAGACTTGACCAAATTACAAACTAGGTCAAGACAAGCTCTGATTGGGTCCAAATTTTTATACAAACCTAATTTGGACCTAAAGAATCTAATGGTGAAGTTGGATTTTGGTTTTGAACTCATCTGACTAGGTAATTTATGTAAAAATTCAAATTAGGGCAATAGTCTGTTTGTGACTCTGATTTAGGTCAAAATGGGTTCTGATGGTCAATTCAAAGATGTCAAACCCTAGAGAATATTTTTCTATGATTTTTAGAGGGTTTAAATAAATTTTATCCTGACCAGAACCTCAGTTAATTAAGCGGATATGTTTTTCGGATTTCAGATGTCATTTAATTCTTGAAATACGTGAAAACTCGTTTCTGTCTACATGAACCCACTTATTAGACATTAATGACTAAATGACCTTTAATAAACCCCTGGCATACCCCATGGTTATTCTGTACTTGTGATAAGATGGTAAAATAGCAGAAATAACCCTATTTTCATCTTTTCTCCGCAAAACAATTCATCCTACTCAAGAGACCTTTTGACTGATATGTAAGAGCTTTTATTGACTTTATCAGATCAAATTAAGCTAGTTATGGCTCATGATGGTGTTCCCATCAGGGTCTAAGGACTCATTTATCGTTTGTAAATATGCCATTGAATATGGCATTTAGATTCCCTTGAACCCCTTCTTGACTTCGTTCCTTTGTCACTACCGCCTAGCACCCTCTCAACTTAGCCTGAATTGTTGGTTGGTGTTGAATGCTTTCACCACCATTTCTTTTCGTTTGCGGATTGTCCCCCACCTAGGTTTGTTCCGCTTACTTTTTTGACTTATGCCCCTTAAGGTTAAGAAGGGGAAGCCCCCATCTAGTACCTATACATTGTACAGTTGGCACATGAAATACCGTATAATTGACCTGCCTGATAGTTTTTAGGGGCAGGACCGCCATTTTTTCTTTGTCTTTTTCGTGGGTCTTGGCATACCTTATACCCGGGAAGGACCTGCCACCTAGTCCTGAGGAGCTTGATCCAGCTACTCAGGCTGCTTAGGCAGACACTGATAGGATTATTAACTTCGAGCCAATTTCTTGCTTGGAGCTCAAGCGGGAGGATGTCCGGGCGGCTTTGTGGTTGGTTGCAGATTCTTATCCTACGTCATGTAAGTAGGGAGGAAGTGGTAGCTCTAGAACGCGTATCCTCCTTGCTCATTATTTAATGGCTTGACAGTTCTATTGTTTGTTTAAAGCCTTTGGCCGGTTAGCTCGACTGGACACTCCCAGGCATTGAGGCAACGGCTCCTTTCAGCACCGGTAGCACCGTGGGGAGGAGAGGACCATGGAGTGGAGCAAGGGAAGCCAATCATCTCGCTCCATGGAGCCCGAGAGGAAGGAGACAGGGGGGGAGCAAGGAGAAGGTGGAGACCCCTCTCAAGCGCCTAAAGAGGGGTCCAGCGAATGTTCAGTTGTCACCGTCCACTCATGAGAGTTCGGGCGGGGATGAAGCGAGGGATGCTCCAATGGATTCACTTGCCCCCTCAGGCCTACCTGGATCGCTAGAAGGGTGTGTTATCCTTGACTCTCCGCCTACTGCTTCAGCGGAGATGGCTTAGTCGAGAGGAGCAAGTGCATCCAACGCCCTGTCGGAACTAGTCGGTGCCTTCTCCCAGCTGGTGTAGGAGGTGGCCATGACCGGGGGCTTCCTTGGTGAGAGGATTTTTATGCAGTCGCACTATAAGCGGAGCTCGACAAGGGCAAGGGTGCCAGTAGACCCTTTGGGCAAAGGGGGGGCTGGGTTGATAGGGTGGACGGTTGGATCTATTAAGGATCCATTTTGAAAGCTGCTAGTACAGGGCCTATACTTGGCTGGGTAGTCCCAATCCCAGCAGGCGGTCTTGCGGGGTAAAGCAATTCAAGCGGGGGACTTACCATGGAGAGGCAGCTCATCCAGCATTTAGAGGATGCCATATCTTGGGCCACCTCCCGGTCGAGAGCATGCACCTAAACCACGTGTTCTACTACTGCCTCAGCTCGATAAAACTTGTCTTGTTTTGCCCTTTACTTATCCTTTGGGAAGGAATTTTCTCCTTATACCCCCCATGGTTCTGAGCAAGTCCAGCTTCTCGAGACAACTTTTGTTCCACGTGGTGGTGCTCCTGCTAGCGCCGTTGGGCCTAGCGGCTATTCTAGGGTGGTTGAGATGATCGTGAAGTGGGTCGTGACGGCCAACGCAGAGCAGTGCAACTTTGCTCGTCGTGTGGAGGCAGGTGCCACTCGGGAGAGGACGGAGAAGAGAGCGCAAGATGCCCTTCGCAAGCTGCAATCGCAGCAATAGGTGGTCCGCCAAGTCTCCTGGCTAGAGGAGCTGAGGAAGGCCTACCAGGCTTTGAGGCGAATTGTTGCCCAGGGTGAGAGGCTAGAGGAGAGCCTTATTGGAGCACACAAGACTGAAGTCGTGGTTCTACAGGGCTTATCTGAGTGCCTGCAGGCTTCCTGCACCAATGTCCTTTCTCTAAAGGAGGAGGTACAGGTGGTAAGGGTCGAGCGCTCTTCAATCGTGGAGGGCTATGAAGCAACCCTTCAGGAGGAGCGCCTTTGCTTAAGCACGACTATTAACAAACTTGACAAGGTATCGGTAAGTGAAGAGGCACTGAAAGCTGACCTTGGCAAGGCTCAGTAGCTCGCGGAGGACTGAGGCAAGGCGGTGGTCTAGTTAGAGAAGGCTGGCCAGCCGAAGCTCGATCATGACATGGTGATGGGGTTCTTTGCTACTGACCCATCCATGGAGCAGAACTGGGAGGCCTTGTCGAGGGAGGTGGGGAAGCACATCTTGGAGGCGGTGCAAGCCTTGCTTGAGGGTAAACACACCTCAGTGGAGGAGCTATGCGGCTGGTCTATGGACCAGTTTTTGTTCGAGTATGAACATCAAAAAGTTGACTGTCACATTGTGGACAAGGCTCCCATAGAACCACCTGAGGGGAAGCCGGATCCGGAGCCCACGAACCAGCTAGAGCCCATGAGCTAGCCAGGAAGCCCATGCCTTGAGGAGGAGGCACCCAAGCCAGGTCTGTCAAAGGCTGCGGTATCGCCAGTCCTGCCAGGTGGCTCTCCTCGCGCTGCCTCGTCACCACTGAAAACACCTAGAGTGGACATCTTCGAAGACTGGGAGTGAAGTCACTTAGTCTTTGGAGTGGTCCTTTTATCTTTTTTTTTGAAATGTAACAAGCAACACTCTCTTAAATGAATAAAAAGAAAATTTCCATCTTTATTATTTATCTGTATTTATACATGGTACAAACATAAGTTTCTCGCATGCCAAGTGTGGGGAATGCTTTTGCCACCTAAGGTCTGTAACTCGTAGAAGTCTCTTGGACTATCTTTGCAAATCTTGTAAGGCACTTCCCAGTGGGCGTCTAATTTCCCGCTTGACTGGCTTGGCATGGAGACTTCGCACTTGCATAGGACTAAGTCTCCTTGGAAGATGTCCTCTTGCGGACCCGCCTATTATAGGTGGCAACAGTTGCTTCTTTATGTTTGAGCGATGCCTCTGAAGCCTTATCCCTTAGCTCATCCACAAGGTCTAAGGATAGGCGAACTTGATCATCATTGGTGATGGGGTCATAGAGTTGTGCTCTATAGGTAGGGAGAACTATTTCGATAGGCAATCGGGCTTCAATGCCGTATACCAGGTTGAATGGTGTGTAGCCCGTGGAAGTCCTTTGGCAAGTCTTGTAGCCCCATAGCACGTTTGGCAACTCATCTGCCCATCTCCCTTTGGCTGAATCTAGCCGACGTTTTAGCGCTGAGATGATGGTACGGTTGGTTACTTATGCCTGTCCATTCGCCTGGGGATGTCCCACAGACGTAAAGCATAAGCAGATATCCCAACTGGTATAAAATTCCTCAAATTTTTTGTAGGCGAGATGGGTGCCATTGACTATGACAATGTACTAGGGTATCCCATATCAAGCTATAATGCCTTTGCAAACGAAGGAGATAACTCTATCAGCTATCGTGCTGGCCATGGCCTCAACTTTGACCCATTTGGAGAAGTAATCAATTGCTACCAGTATTAACCACTTCTGAGTCGGGGCTGGCAAGAAAGGGCTAGTGAAGTCCATGCCCCATTTTGTAAAGGAGATGGGTAACATCACAGGCACTAACTTTCCAGGCGACAAGTGGTGCAGAGTAGTGAACTGCTGGCACTTCTCACACTTGTGCACAAAGTCCTTACAGTGTTGCTTCATTGGGGGCCAGAAGTAGCCCATTTGAAATAGCCGGGCAAGAAGTGCCTTGTACCCTTTGTGATTCTCGCATACACCTCCATGGGCTTCTCAAAGGGCCTGAGATGCTTCCTCTTTTGTTAAGCAGTGCAACAAGGGGTGTGCAAAGATTATTTCTGTTCTTAGTCCTTTAAGACGTCTGAATTGTCGGTCAGACGTCTGGTCAGACGTCTGGACCCCTTCCCAGACGTCTGGAAATAGAAATTTTGGTACATAACTTCGTGTTACGAACGCAGCTTCAAGATGATTTTTAAGACGTCTGGGAGGTGGCCCAGACGTCTGGAACCCCTTCTAGACGTCTGGGATTAAATTTCTGTGACGTACGGGGTTGCGTCTGCACGCATGCGCGCGTAGACCTGCAACCGCCACCCTCTTTCCTCTTTTTCCCTCTTTCCTCCTGCAGGGCGCAGTGCTCTCTCTCTCTCTCTCCCCGCGCGGCCTTAAAAGGCCCTCGCCCTCTCCCTCACCCTCATTCTCTTCGTGTCCCTCTTCTTCTTCTCCCAGCTGGTGCGAGAGCGAGCGAGCGGCGACAGCAGCGGCCGTGGCAAGTGTGCAGGAGGACGTGTTGCGCGAGGGAGGAGACGCTCAACCGTGAGGGCTCGAGCTTGCCGAGGCAGCTAGAGCCGGCCGGCGGGGGAGCAGTGGGCGTGGAGTGTCACGAAGGGGCTGCTACAGCTCGAGCAGCAGGCGGACGGGGCGCGGCGCTGCCGTGCGTCGCGGGCGGAGAGCGAGAGGAGCTCTGATTCTGGAATTTTTTCTAGAACCAGACGTCTGGGTTTACGACCAGACGATGGTGAAGACGTCTGGAGGATTGTCCAGACGTTTGACAGGTAAGATATTTCGTCTTCATTTTCTCGCGCGCACGGCCATGCAGACGTCTGCCGCGCCTTCGTCTGCAACCTGTCGTACTGAGAACGGGTATGGGTGCGTGCAGGTTCTGCTCGGGAGGGCGCGAGACTCGCCATCCAACACGAATCGAATGTTTGGCTGCAGTGCCAGATGACGGAGAGGACTTCCAGACATCCGGGTTGACCATCGGACGTCTGGAAACTAGGCCAGACGCCCCCGCAGGCTTCTGGACGTCTGAGGGACTACACAGAACGAAGGTACCATCTGACCCACATTTTAAGACGTCTGGAAGAGGTTCCAGACGTCTGATTTTGGACTGTTTCGTCGTTTTCGACCCGTTTAGGGCCCGTTCGGAGTCCGTTTTCAGCATTTCGAGTTGCATTCTTTTCGGAGTAAAATCCTCTACCCGTTTACAGTAATTATATACTGTTACGAACACGCGGCTTTAGACGTCTTTTAAGACGTCTGGGAGGTGGCCCAGACGTCGGACCAGACGTCTGGAACCCCTCCCAGACGTCTGGGATTCGGTTACGGCGGCACGCGCGGTCGCGTCTGCGCGCCTGCGCGCGCAGACCTGCTGGTGCCCTTTTTCCCTCTCCTCCGCAGGCGCTGCCCCCCCTATTCCGCTCTCTCTCTCCTCCTCGCGAGGCTTTAAAAAGCCTCGCCCTCTCCCTCACTCTCACCACCTCCGCTTCTCCTTCTTCTTCTTCCAGCGAGTGTGAGCGCGAGCGAGCGGCGGCGGTGGCAGCCGCGGCGAGTGCGGGAGGAGGTGCTGCGCGAGAAGAGGAGGCGCTCGGCCGTGAGGGCAAGCTTGCCGGGGCTGCTAGGGCCGGCCGGCGTGGGGAGTAGCAGACGCGGGGTGACGCGGGAGGCCTGCTGCAGCTCGAGTAGCAGGCGGACGAGTCGCGGTGCGGCCGAGCGTCGCGAGCGGAGGGCGAGTCGCGTCCTGATTCTGGAATTTTCTCCAGAATCAGACGTCTGGGCTTCCAACCAGACGGCGGGGAGGACGTCTGGAGGACTGTCCAGACGTCTAAAAGGTGAGTTATTTCCGTCTTTCTTCCTCTTCTTCGACTGACCGTACTGAGAGAGAGAGGAAATGGGTACGCGCAGGTTCGGATTCGCCATCTAACGCGAATCAAACGTCTGGCTGCAGTGCCAGACGACGGGAGCGACTTCCAGACGTCGAGGGTAACCATCGGACGTCTGGGAACTAGGCCAGACGCCCCCGCAGGCTTCTGGACGTCTGAGAGACCACGCAGAGCAAAGGTAACCTCTGATCCACTTTTTAAGACGTCTGGAAGAGGTTCCAGATGTCTGATTTTGCACTGTTTCGTCATTTTCGACCCGTTTAGGGCCCGTTCGGAGTCCGTTTTCCACGTTTCGAGTTGCGTTCTTTTCGGAATTAAATCATCTACCCGTCTACAGTAGCTATATACTGTTTTGAGAAACTCCTTATGTTTGATCCTTGTGATAGGACCCCGTTCCGTTGCAGTCTCGGGGGTTGCGGAGGCACGCAGGATTCCCGACCACGCCCCCAGTACTCCTGTTGTAACCGGTAGAGTGGCTTTTAAGTTTATTGGTATAATCTGTTAAATTATGGAACCATAAATAGAACCTAGGACATTGCATGAATCCTAGGAATGAGAAACTAGAATGAATGGTAGATCCTAGGGTTTTGCATGAATCCTAGGGCTGGAAAACTAGATTGTATGATAGATCCTAGGGTATGGCATGAATCCTAGGATGGGAAGAACTAGTGGAATATATGAATACTGCAGTCTTGGAAAATGTGGAAAGGAAATAATAGCTACCTGTAAATTGGTTTAATAGCTGCCTGTTATGAATAAATGAGCATGTCTGAGAATATGGGATGTATGAACGTGAAACTGGAAAGGTGAAACCTGAATGTGCTGAGTTAAAAGAACTGGAACCCTACGGGGAATTAGGAGTAGAACTCCTGGAAAGAGAAAGGAATGGAACTGAGAAAGAAACACGTGGTAGTGTGCTGTCTCTTGGGTACGTAGTACCAAGGGAAGTACCTGTACCTATTTAGTGCAGAGCGGAGCCAACCGCCCTAGGGACCCGGGGTTAGGACTGGCCACTTTGTACCGACTTGCTGGCCCTCGTGTACGTAGTACCGAGGAGAGCTACTAGTGTAGGAAGGTACTAACTACCCCACGGGCCCCGGGGTTCTGCTAGCCTCCTACACCGACTTGTCAGGCCCACTGGGCAAACCAAGGTAGTCAGGCGAAGGTGCACGGACTGTGGAGGGGCAAGGCCCCTGTTTGGTTACTGTGGAGGGGTTGGACCCCTGTTACTGAGTTGGCTCTGCCTTGTACTGGTTCCGTGCTGTGCTTTGGGCGCACCCGTTAACGGAAACGACTGACCGCGTGCCAGTGCGGGTTAGCTACCTGTGCGTTTATCGCGCGTGCCGTAGTCACCGTTATGTCTGTCCGTGACCCTGGGGTGGTTGACTGAGAGTAGGATCACCACGGGGGACTCTCCCGGCCAGGAGAGCATCACGTGCTACTTCTACTGTTCGGAAAAGACTGCAATCAAGATCGTTCCCACGAGGAACATTCGAGATCAAGTGAAGGATCTGAGAAATAGATAAATTGTGAGACAATAGAAAGACATAAATAAAGAAAATAACAGAACATAACAGCTACTGTACACTCTACTGTTTCTTTTGTTTTAGTTGCCACTCTACTCAGCGTTTTGCTGACATGTTACACTCGTTACCTTTCAGGACCAGGTGTTGAGCAGCCAGGGTCGACGGCTGCAGAGGACGCTGGGCCAAGTAGGGTCCAGTAGAGTTACCACTGTTCTCTTGTACCTCTTTTTGTTCCACTGTAATGAGTAGTTCTTGTTACCGCTGTACTTTTCTTTACCTGCAGTTCATATTATGTTATAAATGTTGTTCTACTGTTGTGGTGGTATATACTATAGTGGCTTCTTTCCTTACTGCTGTATTTCCTTACTGTTAGTTATATTCATGCTGAATGTGGTTTATTTTACTGCTCTTTTGGTTACTTCCTCATTGGACGACTAGGTCTTGGGATTAGTCGAGTCGGTCCGGTTCTCGTGTCTCGTAGGGACTCGGGAATCGGGTCGTTACATATACTGTTCTAAGAAACTCCTTGTGTTTGATCCTTGTGTTAAGACTCCGTTCCATTGTAGTCTCGAGGGTTGCAGAGGCGCGCGGGATTTCCGACTACGCCCCCAGTACTCCCGTTGTAGGTGGTAGAGTGGCTTGTAAATTTATTAGTATAATTTGTTACAATTATGGAACAATTAATAGAACCTAGGGCATTGCATGAATCCTAGGAATGAGAACTAGATTGAATGATAAATCCTACGGTATTGCATGAATCCTAGGGCTGGAAAATTAGATTGTATGATAGATCCTAGGGTACGGCATGAATCCTAGGACTGGAAAACTAGTGGAATATATAAATATTGCAGTCTTGGAAAAGTGGAAAGGAAATAATAGCTGCCTGTAAATTGATTTAACAGCTACCTGTTATGAATAAATAAACATGATTGAGAACATGGGTTGTATGAACGTGAAACTGGAACGGTGAAACCTAAATGTGCTGAGTTAAAAGAGCTGGAACCCTACGGGGAATTAGGAGTAGAACTCCTGGAAAGAGAATGAAATGGAACTGAGAAAGAAAGATGTGGAAGTGTGTTATCTCTTGGGTACGTAGTGCTAGGGGAAGCACCTGTTACCTATTTAGTGCTGAGCGGAGCCAGCCGCTCCAGGGACCCGAGGTTAGGTCTGGCCACTTTATACCGACTTTTGGCCCTCGTGTACATAGTACCGAGAAGAGCTACTAGTGTAGAGCGAGTACTAGCTGCCCCACGGGCCCCGGGGTGCTGCTAGCTCACCTACACCGACTTGTTAGGCCCACTGGGCAAACCAGGGTAGTCAGGCGAGCGTGCGCGGACTGTGGAGGGGCAAGACCCCTGTTTGGTTACTGTGGAGGGGCTGGACCCCTGTTACTGAGAGGGCTCTGCCCTATACTGGTTCCGTGCTGTGCTTTGGGCGCACCCGTTAACGGAAATGACTGACCGCATGCCAGTGCGGGGTAGCTACCCGTGTGTTTATCGCGCGTGCCGTAGTCACCGTTACGTCTGTCAGCAACCTTCGGGTGGTTAACTGAGAGTAGGATCACCACGGGGGACTCTCCCAGCCAGGAGAGCACCACGTGTTACTTCTACTTTTCGGAAAAGACTGCAATCAAGGTCGTTCCCACGAGAAACATTCGAGATCAAGTGAAGGATCTGAGAAATAGGAAATTGTGTAATAATAGAAAGACGTAAATAAAGAAAGTAACAAAATATAACAGCTACTGTACACTCTACTGCTTCTTCAGTTTTAGTTGCCACTCTACTCAACATTTCGCTGACGTGTTACACTCGTTACTTTTCAAGACCAGGTGTTGAGCAGCCAGGGTCAGCGGCTGCAGAGGACGCTGGGCCGAGTAGGGTCCAGTAGAGTTACCGCAGTTCTTTGTACCCGTTTTTGTTCCACTGTAGTGAGTAGTTCTTGTTACTCTCTGTACTTTTCTTTACTTGTAGTTCGTGTTATGTTATAAATGTTGTTCTACTATTGTGGTGGTACATGCTGTAGTAGTTCCTTTTCTTACTGCTGTATTTTTGTTACTGTTAGTTATATTCATGCTGAATGTGATTTATTTTACTGCTCTTTTGGTTACTTCCTCGTTGGACGACTAGGTCTTGGGATTAGTCGAGTCGGTCCGATTCTCGTGTCTCGTAGGGACTCGGGAATCGGGTCGTTACACTTCGTGTTTGCGTGCAGCCGTACCATTCTTCTCTCTCTTTCCCTCTTTCCTCCTCCACCGAACCCTAACGCACCCTTATATAAACCCCTCTTCCCCTCCTTCCTTTCTTCCCCACTTCACCACAGCCACCTTCCCTCCTTCCTCTCCACTGCAGCGAGAGGGGCGATCGCGAGAGAGAGCACGAGAGCGAGCGACGAGGAGGAGAGGCAGCGTAAGGAGAGGAGGAAGAGCTTGAGCTCGTGAGCTCGTGGGAGCTCATCGGAGGGTGCACGGCCGGAGCGACGCGTGCAGGAGGAGTGCGTCGGGGGAACTATCCCTGACACTTACTGCAGCCAGAGCTGCAGGCGAGGAGGCGAGGCCGTGGTCGTGTGCGGCGAGGGAGAGCAGGAGGTGGTTCTGGTTTTGGGATTTTCCCAGAATCAGACGTCTGGTGTGCCGTCCAGACGACATATTGGATGTCTGGTGACGATACCAGATGACTGAAAGCTGTATTGCACGAAGGTATGTTCCTTTTACGGTTACGGCCATGTAGGCTGCACCGCAGCCTCGATCTGCATGGCTAAAAGTAGTTGATTTGCCTGTTGCGTGCAGAGATAGCTTCGAGAAGGCACGAGGCATGCCCTCCCACGCATTTTGGACGTCTGGACAGCTTACCAGACGACCAAAAGAACTCCCAGACGTCCAAAGGAGAAGTCGAACGCCTGGAGCTGGGTCCAGACGATTAGGAAGAAGTTATGGACGTTTGAGGTCGACACAGAACCTGAGGTGAGTTTCTGGTTACTTTTAAGACGTCTGGACCTTATGCCAGACGTCTGATTTGGGACTGTAGCCCTGTTTTTGACCCGTTTAGGGTCCGTTTGAGGTACGTTTTACACAAACAAGATATCGGTGGTTTTCTTGTGAGTTCTACTTGTTAGAAGGCATTTTATACTGTTCTGAATGTTCCATTGTGGTATGTTCCTTGGTATAGGACTTCAATCGATTGCGGGTTTTGGGCTTGCTGAGGCACGTGAGCCTGCCGTTCGAGCCCCCAGTACTCCCGGGTTGTCTGGTAGAGTGGTTTCCCCTTACTTTAATTATAAAATCTAAATGCATATGTGAAATTGGATAACTAGAAACCTAGGATGTGGCATAAATCCTAGGACGAGAAGTACTTGCACTGTTTGTATGCGTGTTTGAAATTGCAGTCTTAAATGGATGAGTAGAAATGTGAACAACTGTCTATTAATAAACAAGAGCTGCCTGTGCTAGCTAAACAGTTACCTATGATATTACTTGCTGTATATGTTAAATGATGGAAATACGAGCTGCATGTGTATAATCTGAGAATGGAAATGTGAATGATGAAACCTGGTATGGAATGACATGGGGAAATACGAGCATGAACTTTACGAGAAATTAGGAGTAGAGCTCCTGTGGATAAATGGAATGGATCTGGAAATGTGAGTGGGAGGTGTGCTGGCCCTTGCGTACGTGGTACCAAGGAGAGCGATTGTCCCCTATTGAGTGTAGAGCGGAGCTAGCCGCCCTTGGGTTGGGACCCAGGGTTAGGATTGGCCACTCTACACCGACTTCTTTGGCCCTCGCGTACACTGTACCGGGGAGAGCTACTAGTGTAGGGAGAGAGCTAGCCACCCCACGGGGCCCGAGGTTCAGCTAGCCACCCTACACCGACTTATTAGGCCCACTGAGCAAACCGGGGTAGTTAGACGAGGGTGCGCGGACTGTGGAGGGGGGAGACCCCTGTTTGGTTCTGAGGGGCTAGACCCCATGTTACTGAGAGGACTAGGCCTTATATTGTTCCATGCTGTACCTTGGACGTACTTGCTAGCGGAAACGACTGACTGCGTGCTAGTGCGGGTTAGCTACCTGTGTGCTTATCACGCATGCCGTAGTCACCGCTACGTCTATCCGTGACCTTGGGGTAGTTGACTGGGTGTAGGATCACCACGGGGAACTCTTTCGACCAGAGGAGCACCACGTGTGCCTTTTACTCTTCGAAAAAGACTACAATCAAGATCGTTCCCACGAGGAACATTCGAGATCAAGAAAGAGATCTGAAAAATAAACCAATGGGTGAAAAGGAATAACTTGTGAAATAAAGTAATTGGAATAGATAGTTTAACTGTTAACTTTTACTGTTTTAGTTAATTGGTTACCACTCTACTCAGCGTTCGCTGACGTTGTTTACTCATAACCCTTTTCAGGTCCAGGTGTTGAGCAGCTCGAGTCACTGGCTGCAGAGGGTGTTGGGCTTAGTCAAACCCAACAGTAGTCTTCCTGTTGTAGTACTTTCTTTTGTGAGTGAGTTCAGACTCTTGTACCGGTTACGTTTCTGTATTTTGTTTCTGCTTTACTATTGTGGTGGTGACATATACTGTTAGTAGCTTTTACTTCCTTACTGTTGTACTCTTTTACTGTTAGTTACTTAGCATAGTGAATGTGGTTTACTTTCCTGCTTTTGGGTTATTTATTGTTGGACGACTGGGTCATGGGATTAGTCGAGTCGAGCCGGTCTAGTGTCTGGTAGGGATTCGGGAACCGGGTCGTAACAGGGTGGGATACCCCTGCTTGTACAGGTGCCCCTCTATCAAGGTGTACCTTAAGGCTTTCAATCTAAAGGCCTTGGGCCGTGGTTCTTTTGTGGGTATCTCACCAGAGTTCAGATAGGTGATCGAGACGGTTTTAAAGTCCACCAGCTCCTCTCTAACTTTGTTAGCACACAAGATTATGTTTAGATCTCGAACTTAGTATTCAACATTTATTTGGTTGGCGACCAGCTGGAAATCCATGCAAATCTCCATCAAGGTAACTCTTATGGACTTGGCCACTCAAATGCCTGCCAACATGGCCTCATACTCCGCCTGGTTATTGGATGTAGGGAAGTTCAATTTGATGGTGTACTTATGAGTAACGTCGCCTGAGACAGTCAAAGCTATCCCGACCCCAGACCCAGCTATCATAGACAAGCCGTCAACATACAGCTGCCTGGGGAGCGTGAAGGAGGCATCGAAGTCCATGAATTCTACCACAAAATCTGTTAGGACTTGTCCTTTGATGGCTATCCTTAGCTGGCACTTGATGTCGAATTCCGCCAACTTTATAGCCCATTTGATCTATCGTGCCAACACTGTGGGCTTATGTAACATTCGCCGCAAGGGATAACCTGACAGGACCATTATAGTGTGGGCTTGGAAGTATGGGTGCAGTTTCCTAGCTACAGTGACCAAAGCTAGCCCTAGCTTCTCGACGATCGTATACTTAGCTTCTACAGCTTGGTAGGTTTTGCTGATGAAGTATACAGGCCGTTGTGCTCCGTCCTGCTCACCGACTAGAATGACGCTGACGGCAGACACAGACGTCGCCGGGTATGGTGAGAGGAGCCCCCCGGGTCGGAGAGCCGTTAAGATGGGGGGACTCTGAAGTGTGACTTTGACTTCCTCTATGACCTTCTGGTAATGAGGAGTCCAATGGCCAGCAGTATAGCCTTTGCCTTTCTTTATGCACTTGAAGAAGGGGAGGCATTTGCTGGAAGATCGAGATAAGAATTGACCTAACGAGGTGATCTTGCCGATGAACGACTGCATCCCTTTCAAGGTGCCTGGCGATTGTAGGTCTATGATAGCCTGGATCTTGTCGAGGTTAGCTTCAATCCTTCGGTTGGAGACCAAGGACCCTAAAAGTTTACCGGTTGAGACTCCAAAGGTACACTTGTCGGGGTTCAGGCGGAGGTGGGTGTCCCTTAGAATCTGGAACATCTCAGCCAAATATTCTAAGTGATGAGGGAAATTTAATCCCTTTACAAGCATATCATCTATGTATACCTCAAACGATTTTCCTATTATTTTTGAGAAAACCATATTTACAAGTCGTTGGTAAGCTGCTCCAGCATTTTTCAAGTTAAAGGGTATGACTCTATCTGGAACAGACCCTTATCTGTGATAAAGGAGGTGTGAGGCCTGTCTGCTGAAGCAAGGTTGATCTGGTGGTACTCATTGTAGGCATCTAGGAAGGACATGTGAGACTGTCTGCTACAAGAGTCCACTAGGGCATCCACCCTTAACAGGGGGAACTCATCCTTTGGGTAGGCTTCATTGAGATTAGTGAAGTCTATGCAAATGCGCCATTTGCCATTAGCTTTCTTCACCATTACCATGTTCGAGAGTCATTCTACGTACAGGGATTCTTCGATGAATCTGGCTTCTAGGAGCTTTTGGACTACGACTTTAGTCACTTGCCATTATTCGGTTGACTTGTGCTGGCGTGCCTTGTTTAGGCGAAGATCAAGGAGATTTTAATATGCATTCGTTGTAGTACACTCCTAAATCGTACAACAAAACATTTAAATTTATAAAACTCAAATTCTAATTAGAGTCCGAAGTCGTTCGCATGGAGAAAATATGGTAATCACACATTAATCTTCATTCAGAATCAATAATCACAATAAAATGAGCACAATAACAGATATGCAATGAATGGATTGCTCTAATTGATATTTAAATGTAGATCAAAAGATTATGAGATAAAAAGAATAGAAAGATAAAATAATAGTGATTTGAATCACCAATTATTCATCTTAATTAAGCATATATCTCATACGTAAATTACTTAAATAATTCAACAGTATTTTCAATCAACTCAACTTAGGTACTCAAATGATTCAACAATACCCAAAATCAACCTCAACTAGACGTCTTAACCTTCACATATCAGGGCTTCACAGAAGGCACACAAGGGTGCCAACCCTTCTCAAGGCCTTTCAAACACAAAGGCCTTCTCTTCTTCACAACCTTCTCCTTCCTCAAGCACAGGGAACGACTACCACTCTTCAGAGGCTAAGTATAAGCCTCTCTCTCTTTAGCACAGGGCCAAGGCAAAGGGTTGCACAGCAAAACCCTCCCCCCTCCTCATCACAAATCCTCTTCTTTCTTCTCTCTTAGACCCGGGTGTATACTCGGGTATAGTTATCAAGTTATCAGATCTAAAGATTGGCTAGACCCACGTAAGTGTGCACGGGCGAGGCGTGAAGGCGTGAGGAGGCACGTGAAGCGGGGCCCCAACCCTCGGTGTGCTTGGGCAACGAGGTTGAGGCAAAAAATCAATTTAAACACTGTAGTCACTTCCTCGTGTAACGATGTGGGACTAAATCCCACTCTTCTCTTCACACGACTGCAGCTAATGAAGCCTTCGTCAATTGGATCAACTACTGACACCGATTCCTTCAATTGCTCGTGCAGATATGCTCCTAAGATGAATCCGCAACACCTGAGCGTGGAATGATGGTCGTTGGTGGTCGAAGCAAGGCGGACGAGGTCGGAGACAATGGCGGAGACAACGAGTAAACAACGAACCTGCAAATCATGAATACGGGCTCAAGCCCTAATTAGAAGGTTCAGGAGCTTCATCGGAGGATGGCGAAGGTGATGGTGGGGGTTGCGTGGTGTGCAGAGGTGTGTGGAGGGTGGACGAAGTCGAGGAAGAGGTGTGCGACAGATGGTGTTCAGTAGGTGGTTTGGATGGACAATCCCCTCAATTTCTTGAGGGGTTTTGTTCGTGGAGGTTTGACAGAGCTTTTGGGAGCGTCGCGAGGGTGTTTAGTGCAGTGTGGTGTTGGGGTGACCTTGCCAGAGCTCGGTCGGAGCGGAGGAAGACGGTGAGCGTTGATGTGTAATTTCTCAACACAGTTAATTAAGGTTAAAAGTCTTAATTAATCGTGTAAGAAATGAGTTAGGTTAACTCAAATCATTGTCATTTTGGTAGTATAGGTCAAGTTAACCTAACATTTAGATTTAAGTTCTTTTTAACTAGTTGAGTCCAGATCATTCACTGGGAGACATATTTGTAATTCTAATTCACCATTTTTATTAATTAATATTAATGTATAACTAATTACTATGCTAATTACAATATATTTTAAGCACATGAATATCTGAACAAAAGAATAGACAATTAAATCATGCAATTATTCCATTATAGAAAAGAAATGTACATGAATGACTTTGCAATAAAATCTAAGTAGAAGAATGTTTACTATAATTTGTACAAAATTACAAGGCATAAAAAAGTGTTTACATTGAACAAAAGTGTCTTCTTTATCAATATAAGCTCAATTCTTCTTCACAGCTCCCAACCCTCAATCAAACATTTGTTTAACACGCTTAGACGACTTAAAAGTAAAAATTAGACTTCTGATTACTATTTCAAATGTCTGACTCTTTCCTTTATTAATTTCTCATTTAATTTTTCTTTTGAATCAACCTCTTTGTCTTAATCCTTTCTTTTAATTCCTCTCTCCTTAGCTCTTCTTCTTATTTAATTCTTCCATTCTTTTCTCTAGCTGTTCTCTCGTTTAACTTCTTATTCCACATTTACTTCATCTCTGCCTCTCTCTCTTCCCTTATTCTTCACTTAGCCAACTTAACACTTCATCCCTTTTCCCTTTTAGCTGTGCACGAATTCATACTTAGCCAATTTACCAAAAATTTGTTAGTGGGTGGCTAAGGCCTTTCGATGATACATAGCGCCCACAAGGGGGCAAGACTAGACCCTACCAAGCCCGAGCCTAGTTCTTATTAGGTTTATTTTAATCGATTTAACCATCCATGCATAGTCTCAGGCCCATTCAAGCCCACATACCACCCAGGCACACACATAGGCACATGCCTGCGCACACACACATGCACGTGCATGCACACACTCAAAGGTTCAGATGCCCAGAGGAATAGGTGCGGCCAGCGCTTGACGACTGAAGCACTGGGTGCACGATTTCATGATATACTAAGGCAAGCGTTTGTATTTCCCCGAGATGGGACTAAACTGCCGCTCCCTCCTTCGTGTGTTACTGCATCAGGTTGAATCTTCAAATGGAGATTCCAGATAGCATAATGCTCCAAATTGAGCGCCTAAGAGCTCGATGGAAAGATCTTAGGGTATTCTATTCAATTTTAGAATCAATTTGATCAATGGATCAGATTTGATCCATCAATTAAAGAGTTGAACGTGTCAACTCTGCCATGCTTGGCATGAACTACAGAGAGTGCAATCTCAGGTCTTTTGACCTGCAAATCAATTAATCTCCTCAATTGAGGGTCTGAGGTGCTTTGGTAGTGTATTCCGCACTGATTAGAGAGGGACATGGCTCAGGAAAGGCTTCAAAAGCTCCAGAAGCTAGAAAATTTCGAAACTAATGTTTATAACTCTAATTTCAGAGTTAAATCTACCTAGATGAAAGATTAAAGTATGTAAAAGAGTTCTAAATTAATCCAGAAGCAACAGCATAACATATCTGGGCTATATTTGAGTTTGAATCTCAGCAGAAACCTAAGGAACAGTGTTGGGTTCATTCTGGAAGCCAAACTCTATAGATCATGAAATTTCTCTCAAATCTCGTCAAAACATCATCAAGTCAATTTGAATGGACTTGCAATTAAACCAGGATCTCAGATAACCCACTGAATCAAAATTTATACTTCTGTATCTCTACTTCCAACCTAGAGTTGACCTACAGAGGTTCATAGTTGACTTTAAAGATTAAAGTGTTTAAGATCAAATTGAAGACCTTAGTAGATCCAATTTTAGTCAAGGAATTGATTCAAGTCTCAAATTAAGGTTTTGAGCACTCCAGCAGTGCTCTCAGACACTACCACCTGAACCCAAAGGTGCTGTGTTCGATAGAGAATTCCAAAGATCTGTAGGCCTAAATAAGATTTAAATTAGGTTTTATGAGATTCTCTCATGCTTCAGGACTTATTTCCAGACTTTAAACCTAATGGTTGAGGTTCTCCATCTCTGCTGGAGTTGGAGAAGACAACATTTAATAGAATGATTCAATCATCAAAACCTACATCTAATAGGTGACGAAATCCATTTTCGCGCGTTCGAAAGTCGTCGGAATCGTAGTATAGTTGCACAAAAACGTTCGTCAAAAATTAAGTTTGTAAAAATAACGAGACTTTAAGTCCCGGTCGTTCGTCACTAGGAGGCATTTGTTTACTTCTGAAATCTATCTTCTATTGCTCTACTTTATTTAGAATCGCATGTCGGTTCGTGATTATTACGTATTTAAGTACGACATGCTTAGTTGCAAGAATATTAGGAGTTAGAAACAGGCAACTTGAATCACGCAAATATGATAGCAATCAATAAGCCCATAGTGATTTCACAACATGGAGACATATATATATAAACATTTTTCATTTATTCAGTGGGAGAGTTATTTGCAACAAAAACTATAGAGGAAAGCTTGTACAGAAATGCTTGGAATTTAAATCTAGCTACCAGAAAACAACTGCATACAAGAATCAATGGGGGGATTTTGCATGCATCATTGTGGAAGAATAAAGACTACGCTACTGAGCAGTAATAGAAAGCAATAAAATTATGAAGAGCATAAACTAAATCTAGCAGAACGGAAGGGCATTCAGGGGTGGTCCCCGATGGCCTTAGAGTGGTCGGGAGGAGAATGAGGGGCGGCCAATGTACCTTAGGCCGACCCTTGGAGAGAGGGAGGAGTGATCTAGCATCCCGGCATGATGTCCTCCATGGTGGTGGTGAGCTCGTGGAGGTGGAGTGGCTAACCTAAGTGAAGGTCGGTGTGCATGGAGCTAATGAGTGGTGTCAAGTAGTAGATGGAAGCCAAGGGATGTGAATCGGTGCACTTGGCCGCCCATGGGGTCTTTTTATAGACTCAAGGGCTTCTCTCTAGAGAGGTGTGGAACTCTCTAGAGAGAGTCCAAGAGTGGCCGGCCACATGAGGATAGAGGTGGTTTTTGAGATCCAAAAAATGTGGATCTCAATTTGAATGCTCTTGGTTGCTAAATTTGGCAACCAAGAGGTGGTGCCACTTCAAGAGAGTTCTAGAGAACTCTAGAGAAGTGTGTGTGCGTGAATAGGTGTGTGTGTGTGTGGTGTGGTCGTGCTCTATGTGGCTAGGTGGTTTAGGTTAGGTCCTAAGGGGTTTGGGTAGGTGTAAGTCTTGAATTAGGGTTACAAACCCTAATTGCTAAGGGGAAAATGCAATTAAACTTAACCTAAGTTTAATTGAATGAGTGTGAACCTAATTGAGAGTGAAATAACTCAATTAGGTTGGGTTTAGGTTAATTGGACTCTCACTAAGTCCAATTGAACTTGTGTGGGTTGAGATCTAACCTCAATTGGACTCAATGAGTCCAATTGACTTAGGTGAAGGTCATTGACTTTGATCTAAGTCAATTAGATTTGGTGAGGACCTAATTAGGTCTTTAGGTAGGTCTAGAGGTGATGTACTATAGGGTTAGGACACCTTAATTTAGGTTCCTATGGGGTTGGGATTAGGTCTAGGGAGCTAGAGATCCAAGATCAAGACTTGAATCTCAAAACAGGGACTAAAGACCAGTATCAGATGTCCAATAATGTGATCAGACGACTTATACTCAAAAATCAGAAGTCCAGACTGCAATTCTGGAGTCCAATCTGAGTCAGGGGGAAATCAAGGTTCTATTTTAGGTATTCTACAGAAATTGGACGTCTGACAAAGTGTCTAGACATCCAATAACACTACAAAAGTGGGTTTGAGGTGTGCGGGAGATGACTAATGGTCCTGGACGTCCTGTAACTTATCTAGACGTCCATATAAGAGTTGGAACTAGGGTTTTAGGGCTTCCTAGGGTGGTGTGACCTAATCTAAGGGTGGCTAAGGCTTGGGGAAGTCTCTAGGCTATCCTAGGGCTAAGATGGACTTAAGATCTTCACATTTTACTGCTTTATTCCTACTTAATAGAATAGAAAATCTTTAACTCCCTTACATTATTATTCCTACATTTAAACTAAGCCTTCTGCTTCAGCTCTGCTACAACTCCCGTTATTCCTGATCCAGCTTCAGATCCTGCTCCAGATCAGCTTATTGCCTGCAATTGACATAAGGTACTTAATCAGCACATTATAACATTATTTCATGCATAGCTAAAGGAAAGCAGTAAAGATGCAAATAATGCGTATGCATGAATGAATTACCCTAACTTATGCTAAGTTCTAGCTTAATCTAGGTCAATTAAGACCTATGATTGCTGCACAATCAATAGGTGGAATATAATCCTCTCATCAATATAGAGTTATCTGGAGCTTCTCATGGAGTTTCAAAGGTTGGAGAACAACTTGAGGTCGCCGGAGCTCATCAGAGCTCCGATGACAGCCATTTGAACATGCTAGAGATGAAATCTCCAAGAAAAGGACCAAAAGTGGTCTCAAATGAGTCTTGAGATCTCACAGAACTTCATAAACATCTTAATTAATGCCATTGATAAATAGACATAAGGATTAATCATAAATTCAGCAAAAACAAACTTTGAGTTCGCCTGAACTCAAGAACTTCTTTCCCTCACAAGTAAGTGAGGGAAACTACTTAATAAGGCGAGGTGATGATGCTTTGAATGTCAGTTAGGTGAATAAACTCTTTTGATCTCACCATTGATAGTAAGCTCAGAAGTTGGAATGGAATTTTAGGCATTTTAGATATGGTGAAGTGTTACAACCCGATTTCCGGATCCCTACAGGACCCAAGATCGGCTCGTGATGTAAACACAATTACACTACTTAAAAGGTCTATTTTTGCATGTTCTTAAGCATAGGATTGCATTTCATGATATAAATATTGCATAACATGCATCATTTTGCATTTAGAGTAGTTTGAATAAAATGGAGGTTAATTGTCTCCTTTTATGTGCTTGGACAGGGCAAACATTTAATTGGGGCCTCGGATCAAAGATCCAACCGTATGGATGTGATCAGGGCGACGATTGGAGTTCAACGACTCCAAGATCGCCCTAATCAGGCATCCGTAGCATCAGATAGAGACCGGGGAACCCTAGAAGATCAAGGGCTAGGATGGTGTAAATCCGCATTTCAGATGGCAAATCCAACCACACGGATGAATTCGGATCGACGATCGCAGCCCAACGACACAAAAATAGAGTCAATCCGACATCCGTGGCACCATCTACAACTTCCAGAAGATGGACGGCCAAGATGGCGCCACGTGGCGCCATCTCAGCCGCCCAATCGGCCGCATGCGTCTTGTGAAGACCGCGCACCGTCTCCTCTCCGCCGTTGGATCTCAATCCAACGGCTGTGGACGCATCGTGTTAAAAGCATCCGCGCGACCATTTGGGCGAGGCAGCGCAGCGGTCCAGCGCCTTATCGCGAGGCGCTGGCGCGCGTTCGAGCCTCGCCAAGCAATTTCTGAGGCGAGCGGGCGCGCTCCAATTGACCGCACGATCGCGATCCAACGGCCGCGCGCGCCCGATAGCGCCGACGCGCAATTGGACGCTCGCGTGAACGCGCGATCGTACGCGCAGGCGGGCGGGCGACAGCGGTGAAGGCGCGATTTTAAGCCGTCCGATCTCGCGATCGGACGGCTGAAAATCAAGCGACGTGCGTAGGCGTTATGCGCGGGCAGCCGAGCGGGCGCGCGTGGGCGCGGAGGCTACGCCCACGTTGAGGGCTTTAGCGACGGTTTTATCCGTCACTAAAGACCCCTTATTTATTATTTTGAAGATGTAATATCCATTTTGCCCCCACTCCTTGCAACTATAAAAGGAGACCCCCTCCATACGAAATTTTCATCCCTTCCTTCTCCTCTCTACCTCTCCAAAGCTCAAGAGAAGCTTGTCCCACACCCGGGATGCTTCTCGCGAGATAAAGTCCAAATTTTCGTCCCCCTTCGGAAGTGGATCCCGCGACGACGACGGCGTGCTGCTTCGTTCCCGTTCTTCTGCTTCGTCCCGCTTCGTTCTCCTTCGTCCAGGCGTCGTCCCATCCGGCTCGTCCTCCAAGCGACCGTCGAGGAGGATTCTCTCTCCCTATTCTTTTTACTGCTTTCTAGTATAGATTTACTGCTTTCTAGAGTAGTCTATTCGTCCTCCGAGCGATCGTCGAGGAGGACATTTCTCCCTCCATTCTTTTAATGTTTTCTAGAGTAATTATTTTATGTCTTCTAGTTGTAACTAACAAACTCTTTTATGATAAATTCCTTGTCTATTCTACATCTCATTTTGATTTCCATGTGTAGTATTCTTTCTCTCTCTCTTACTCCCTCTCTCTCTTTTATTTGTTGTAGATACTTAGATAGTTTAAATTGAATTTCTTCGTGACAAAATAAAAACGAAACGCGAAGTTTTTAAATCAAACGTTCGCCTCCCTGTGTTCAACCCGGAATTCTTATTTCGGTATAAATTTTATTTGTTGAACACGAATCCTTCGCTTTCGAACTACAACGACAGGTTTTCCAAAACCGAACACGTTAGCGTAGGTTCGTAACACGTTCAACATTTTGGCGCCGTTGCCGGGGAGGCAACGATCTTTGATTTCTCTTCGCATTTTGTAACTTACAAATCATTTACCTCACTTTTCTCCTTTCTTATTCTAATTGCAGGTACTCTTTTGAGGCTGGCAAAAGCGGTAGATCAGAGTAAAGTGCTGTGGAAGGTTTTGTAAGTTATCCCCCACCTCCCACCCATTAGATTTTATTTCATCACATAATAATTCAAACATCAATCAACCTAGGTGTTCTTATAAACTCTAAGGTTAGATTGTTTGTTGTTTGACATCCATACTTACTCCAACCCCCACATTAAAAAAAGAAAAAAATAAAAAAATCTCACAGAGGTACACAACCTCATCTGATTTTCTAACTCAACCGGTAAACCGATCTTAGGAGCCGGTACACACATCCAAACACATAATTGAGTAGAAATCAGATTAGGTAATCATTTGTATGCCTAATTAAGTGGTGCATCAGGCCAGTTGTTTGAGTTGTTTGGGCTGCACCACTTCAAATAAAATCAACTCATCAAGTAGCTGCCAATTAGGTTCAACTCTTGGGGATTTACCAGGCACTCCACATTCTTTTTAAACTTTAAAGGAAAATATCTTCACCTGTGCTTGTAAAACTTGGTGTGCCAACGAAACTTGATTGAAAACACCTAAAGTTGAATCCTAAAAGCTACTAAGCAAGATTTGAATCTTAAAATTCACCACATCAAAAACAATCTTGCTTGAAAATCACTGGTTGTGCACTCACACACAAATCAATCAATCATTAAGGGCACAACCCATTTAAAGGGCCCATCACATTCCAAAGCACATTCAAACCTAGCCCTAAATAAAACAAAGTAGACGTTGGCCTTAAGGATTGGACTCGCTCTTCAGAACCCAGAACGAGATTATTTTCGATTAGTCTGTTTCTACTGTTCAATCTGATGTCTAGCTAGGGGAGCAGAGTCAAACGATCGCGGCTGGGGGGTACACTAGGAACCGGAGGCGTAAGCCAAAGGAAGAACCTTCTCCCTAGTCCCTCCTTCTAACTGGTTGGATTGAACAGACGGAAGTAGATCAAATCATTCCTTTATCTCAAGACGGGTTTTGAGAGTCTGTAGGTCTATAGGCTAACCCATTTAAGGACAAGTTTGATTGTTTGTATTGCAGGGCACCTTTCTTCCTCCCGTGTCTCATGAATCCTTCCACATATTTCACGCATTCCCGCTCTTTCCCTCCTGTTGTAAATTATCCTCAACATGACGATTATCCCAACTCGTATTGTAATCGACCATCAGTTAGTTGGGATAATTCGGATTGGGGATACAATTCCGGACCCCCGTGTTTAGGGTCTAACCCTGAACGCTTTGATTCTCAATTCTATCCTTCTCAGAGTTGCATCGATTATAGATCGTCCTCCTTTCATGAACAACCTAATGCGATCTACAATCAAGAAGGATACACTGATCCTTACCCATCCTCTGATTTCACTGCCTTTAGGTCATCACCATCTTTTGAACAATCTGAAATGACCTATTATCAGGATGGGTATAACGAATCTCAATTCGTTAATTCCTCTACATTGATGTCAAATCCGCCCAACCCTAAACCAACTCATTTGGTTCAGGTTAATCAGGTTCAAGATAAGGTTCTGGCTAACTTGAGGAATATCATTCAATCTTTAGAAGTTCAGCCAATACCTTGCATTGAGAGATTGGAACCCCTGATTGAAATGATTGATGATTTAAACAAGTCTTTGTTGGATTGGCTCCAGGATGTTAATGATAAGAACCCGGGTGAGTTTCTACTCGGGAAATTAGCGAAATTGAGGATGAGATTCGTGGTTGCTTTGATTCAATCTTGGGATGATTCCCAGGATGAACCCTCTTCAGGAAAGCCAATGACAGAACCCGCTCAGGCACCTGTTGGGGGGAACATGTGTTACGAGGCTAACCAGATTGAATTAAAGCAACCAATTAAGGATAATCTGATTTCTTCACCTGAGATCCCTGAGCCGGGTTACGAGAAAACGTATGTCTCCTGGGAACACAAAGTGACAACTGATTTTGGGACATACATTGATACGGATCCTGATTTCTTTGATGGTGAAGATTCAAGTTGCGAAGTCTCACACGAGTTTTCAGATCACGATTTTTGTGAGACGATTGGGCCTGAGGAATCTGATAGATCATTTGATAGCCCAATAACTGAGGAAACTGATCTTATTAGGGCACACGATATGGATCCAGAATCGCATTTTCTGGAGGAATCAATTCAATGCCCTGATTATTAGTTACACCCTGTTGAGCTTATTGATGATTCTAATTCTGAGATAATTAGACCCAAGTCAATTTTGATTCTGCCACATCATTTAGACTTGGAGATTTCAGATGGGGTGATGAATATACAAGAGGTCTTGGAATTTGATACACTTAATGAGGAGGATAGGAGCGGGGAAGTTCTGATTTGGGAAGTCAATTTTGGAGGAAATAGAAGATTGAGTCGAAGGGTTCCTTTTAAGCTGAAACCATCAAATCAGAACCCTTACGACATTCATTTTGAGGTTGTCAAACTCAAGCACACATTTAACGATTATCCTTTTGAGCTTCAATTCTTTGTAACCCGACATTTTGGCCTTGGGTTGCATCCTCACAAATCGCAGGCCCGACCCCGCTTGCATTCTGATTTTAGGTTTTGGGTAATTTTTATCCAGAACCTAAGATATTCTCGATTATGGGGGATGGGTCTGCACCACAATCTGGTCCACATCTGTGGACCTCTGTCGACAGGTCGGAGGATTCTTCTGTTTATTCTAATTTTGACCTGCACTTCTGAATTCTTCATTTCTTTTCTTTGTATAGTGTGCCTAGCTGAAGGCACTAAACTCAGCACATATACAGTTCTTTTTCATTTTCATCTCGGAGCGGACCCGATATCCACGCAATTCAGGTGCTTTCTACGCTTTTCCACTCTGTTTTATGTCTTTTTAATACAATGAGGACATTGCATTAGATAGGCATGGGGGGGTGGATATTTATCTTTGAATTCATTCGTCAGCTCCGTAGATTTGTTTTATTTTATAAAAAAAAAAAATCAAAATTAGGAAAGAGAATTTGGGTTTAAGAAAATTTTCGATCTTAAGAAATACTATATTATGGTTTGAACACAAAGACCCTTCAGGTCTTTGGACTTAATCAGCCCGTGTATCCACTAAAATGTGGATTTGTTTTTCGAGTTCTCACCAACTTGAATTTTATTTTAATTGGAGTAAATAAGTTTGGGTGATAAGTACACGACTTATCAACCCGCCCTCTGATGTGAGGGAATTTTGAGTCTTAAGCATCTACACACTTTCTTTGCACTGACTCGTTATTTGGCGATTTTAATGGAAATTGGGTAGCTAATGAACCTTCTAGGGTGATATGGCTAGCAAGTTATCGTGGGTAACAGCCCATAGGTAGGTTGTCTAGAGCCCAGTCACTGACCTTTCTCTTTTTGCTGCCTTTAGGTAAATCTTAGACCAGGGAAGCCACCTACTTAAAAAAAAAAAAGAAAAAAAAAATCAAAAAGGAGAAAAGAACAAAAAGAAATAAGCCACACTTCACCGCACGAGTATGGCTGGCAAGTTGGTGGTGGTAACAGCTCATCGACCGGTTGTCCAGAACCCAGCTCAGAAAATGCACTAAAAATTCCCAAAACACTCAGGAAGAAGCGGAGAAGTAGAATAAACCGGGGAGATATACACTGGATTCACCCTTGTGTTGACCCCGTTAAAAAATAAAAGTAGGGAGAAAGCTACCGGTTGTAAAGATACACCTTTAGGCAGAATTCTTTTTGAGGTCACCTAGAGGCGTAGAAATCCGAAGTCCGTTCTAATTGCCGGTCAACGAGTCTATCACAATCACAATAAGATGCTTAAAACTTAGGATTCTCATCAAATCTTGGGTGAGTTAAATGGTCGTAGAAAGCCACTCTTAAACCCTAAAATTTGAAAATCCAAAAAAAAAAAAATTAGAAAAGAGTAAAAAGAGAAAAAGAAATTTTTCTTTGAATAAGGCGAGGGCTTGAGGCGGTCTGCATTTTGGCTGATACTCGGGCACTGTTGTGCCTTTGAAAGTTCAGTTCCTAAGTAGACAATTTCTTAATGATTGAAAGTGACTCAGGTCCAAATAATCCAACCTAATTCTTTTATAAATAGCATATAGTTTTTGCTAGGGACTAGCAAAAGATAGGCATGGGGGTATGATGTAAACACAATTACACTACTTAAAAGGTCTATTTTTGCATGTTCTTAAGTATAGGATTGCATTTCATGATATAAATATTGCATAACATGCATCATTTTGCATTTAGAGTAGTTTGAATAAAATGGAGGTTAATTGTCTCCTTTTATGTGCTTGGACAGGGCAAACATTTAATCGGGGCCTCGGATCAAAGATCCAACCGTATGGATGTGATCAGGGCGACGATTGGAGTTCAACGACTCCAAGATCGCCCTAATCAGGCATCCGTAGCATCAGATAGAGACCGGGGAACCCTAGAAGATCAAGGGCTAGGATGGTGTAAATCCGCACTTCAGATGGCAAATTCGACCACACGGATGAATTCGGATCGACGATCGCAGCCCAACGACACAAAAATAGAGTCAATCCGACATCCGTGGCACCATCTACAACTTCCAGAAGATGGACGGCCAAGATGGCGCCACGTGGCGCCATCTCAGCCGCCCAATCGGCCGCATGCGTCTTGTGAAGACCGCGCACCGTCTCCTCTCCGCCGTTGGATCTCAATCCAACGGCTGTGGACGCATCGTGTTAAAAGCATCCGCGCGACCATTTGGGCGAGGCAGCGCAGCGGTCCAGCGCCTTATCGCGAGGAGCTGGCGCGCGTTCGAGCCTCGCCAAGCAATTTCTGAGGCGAGCGGGCGCGCTCCAATTGACCGCACGATCGCGATCCAATGGCCGCGCGCGCCCGATAGCGCCGACGCGCAATTGGACGCTCGCGTGAACGCGCGATCGTACGCGCAGGCGGGCGGGCGACAGCGGTGAAGGCGTGATTTTAAGCCGTCCGATCTCGCGATCGGACGGCTGAAAATCAAGCGACGTGCGTAGGCGTTACGCGTGGGCAGCCGAGCGGGCGCGCGTGGGCGCGGAGGCTACGCCCACGTTGAGGGCTTTAGCGACGGTTTTATCCGTCACTAAAGACCCCTTATTTATTATTTTGAAGATGTAATGTCCATTTTGCCCCCACTCCTTGCAACTATAAAAGGAGACCCCCTCCATACGAAATTTTCATCCCTTCCTTCTCCTCTCTACCTCTCCAAAGCTCAAGAGAAGCTTGTCCCACACCCGGGATGCTTCTCGCGAGATAAAGTCCAAATTTTCGTCCCCCTTCGGAAGTGGATCCCGCGACGACGACGGCGTGCTGCTTCGTTCCCGTTCTTCTGCTTCGTCCCGCTTCGTTCTCCTTCGTCCAGGCGTCGTCCCATCCGGCTCGTCCTCCAAGCGACCGTCGAGGAGGATTCTCTCTCCCTATTCTTTTTACTGCTTTCTAGTATAGATTTACTGCTTTCTAGAGTAGTCTATTCGTCCTCCGAGCGATCGTCGAGGAGGACATTTCTCCCTCCATTCTTTTAATGTTTTCTAGAGTAATTGTTTTATGTCTTCTAGTTGTAACTAACAAACTCTTTTATGATAAATTCCTTGTCTATTCTACATCTCATTTTGATTTCCATGTGTAGTATTCTTTCTCTCTCTCTTACTCCCTCTCTCTCTTTTATTTGTTGTAGATACTTAGATAGTTTAAATTGAATTTCTTCGTGACAAAATAAAAACGAAACGCGAAGTTTTTAAATCAAACGTTCGCCTCCCTGTGTTCGACCCGGAATTCTTATTTCGGTATAAATTTTATTTGTTGAACACGAATCCTTCGCTTTCGAACTACAACGACAGGTTTTCCAAAATCGAACACGTTAGCGTAGGTTCGTAACACGTTCAACAGCTCGCCTCGACTAATCCCAAGACCTAGTCGTCCAACAAGAAATAACCAAAAGAAAAAAAATAAATCACATTCACATATGCAATATAACTAAGCAGAAGAAAAGGACGAAGCAGTAAAGAAAGTAAAACAACTGTCTCAAAACATAGTACATGCCATCACAACAACAACAGAAAGTAGAAAGGAAACAGAACGTAACAGGAACAGTAAAATATGTGTCCATTACTCACTACAACAGTAGAGAAAACGAAAGTGCTGAAAAAATGACTACAGCTGGGCTGAGCTAGGCCCAACGCCCTTTGCAGCCGGAAACCCGGGCTGCTAAACTCCTGGTCCTGAACAGTGTTACGAAAAGACAGAGTCAGCAAACGCTGAGTAAAGTAGTGTTTACATTATTTAAGTGCAATTACAGTAAAACAACAACAAGTTTATTTCTCATTTCTATTTATCTCATTTATGTGTTTTTGGTTCATTTATTTCTCAAGTATCCAGGTATTTCTTGATCTTGCATGTTCCTCATGGGAACGATCTTGATTGCAATCTTTTTCGTAGAGTAGAAGGTACACGTGGTGCTCTCCTAGCCGGGAGAGTTCCTCGTGGTAGTCCTACACTCAGTCAACCACCCCGAGGTCACTGTCGAGACGTAGCGGTGACTACGGCACACGTGATAAGCGCACGGGTAGCTACCCTGCACTAACATGCGATCAGTCATTTCCGCTAGCGGGTACACCCAAAGTACAGCATGGAACAGTATTGGACCTTACCCTCTTAGAACAGGGTCTCGCCCCTCAGAACCAAACAGGGGTCTCACCCCTCCACAATCCGCGTATCCTCGTCTGACTACCCCAGTTTGCCTAAAGGGCCTAACAAAGTCGGTGTATGGTGGCTAGCTAAACCTCGGGCCTCGTAGGGTGGCTAGCTCCCTCCCTACACTAGTAGCATGCCTCAGTACCACGTACATGAGGGCGAACAGGAGTCGGTGTAAAGTAGCCAATTCTAACCCTGGGTCTCAACCCAAGGGAGGCTAGCTCCACTTTACACTAAAAAGGGACAGTTGCTCTCCTTGGTACCGCGTACACAAGGGCTAGCATACTTCCCGTCTACAGTCCAGATTCCTTTCATCCACAGGAGTTCTACTCCTAATTCCCCATAGGGTTCATGCTCATATTCATCTCATTTATCCAGATCCAAATCTCATGTTTCATAATTCGTTCCTCATCCATAAACAGACAACTCGTGTTTTCATAATTCAGTTCTCAATCATAACATGCAACTTATGGTTTCACAGTTCAATTTCTCATTTACATACAGGCAGCTCGTATTTTAACATGCATCTTGTAATTATATTAAAAACATTTGCTAGCAATTTATTTTAACTATGCATTCAAGTAAACAGTACAGCTCAAACAGGTTCATTCATTTCTACCGTAGGGTTCATTCCACATCCCAGGGCTCAATCTGATTATTCCAACCAAGCACATTCTTATTTAAATATTAACAATTGAATTAAACCACTCTACCAGGTATCACGGGAGGAATGGGGGCCTATGCTGCAGATCTCATCGTCTCCGCGAGCCCCGAACACGCCACTAGCTGGTAACCTATATTAGTGACCAATGTACATTAGACGAGCTCAAAATAGCAGATACTCAACACGAATACGTAGAGGAAGTAGAGTGGAAAACAACGGTACTTCTTTTGCAGAAATCCAATTTCGTTTGGGCCTTAAACAAGCCAAAAACGCGGTCACTGACTAAAATCAGACGTCTAGGACTAATCCCAGACGTCTTAAAAGGTGTCAAAACTCACCTTATGTTCCCTACAGCTGATCAGACGTCCAGACTCCCTCTGCATCCATCTAGGGGCAATTCCAGACGTCGGACAAGGTCTCTGGTCATCTGGAAGCACATCCGGATGTATGGCAATGTCATCAGATGTCCAAAAGTACTTGGGAAAGCGCACCACGCACCTTCCCAAAGCCTGCCCTACGTACGAAAATGTAGGCACGGCTTTAGCCCAACAACTCCTGCGCTGAGATCTTCTGCATGGTGGAAATCAGCGTAGGAACATACATACCTCACGCGATACGCGCTTTCAGACGTCCAGCCTCAACTCCGGACGTCCTGGTGCTTCACCAGTCGTTTGAAATTCACTCCAGACATCTGATACTGGAAACTTCCAATATCAGAACTTCTTCACGCCACTCACCCTGGTCACCCTCTGCCCGCAGCGGCAGCTCCAGCAGCTACAGGAGCATAAGTAGCTCCTCACCGGCTCCTCCTCAAGCTCCTCCGAGCTCTCACGGTCGTCTCCCTCCTCCCCCGCTCTCATTCCCTCACACTCTCTCGCTGTCGCTCCTCCCCACTCTCCCCTCGTTGGTGGCTCTCCTTCCTTGCCACGACTGTAGTAGAGATGAAGGGAAACATGGCTGTCACAAGAGAAGGTGGAGGTGGCGGTGGCTGTGGTGTGAGGAGGAGAGGAGAGGAGAAAGGAGGGGGTTTATATAGAGGGAAGTTAGGGTTCGGGGGGTGAAGGAGAGAGAGAGAGAGTGGCCTCTGCGTGCCGTCTGCGCGCAGAGTGCAAAGTGCAATACGAAAATCTTACTTTCAGACGTCCAGACACGTGTCCAAACGCCTGGACAAACGTCTAACTGAAACTCCAGATGTCTTAATCGGCTAAAAATGTAACAGGTCATTACATCATAACTTAAAAGAAGTTTCATCCCCAAAACTTGAGCTAGCTAGGGTGCAGTAAAGGAACGTAAAAGCGCATAACAAACTTAAAGAGGATCAAAGTAGGTCCAAAAAGACGTACCCTCAAAGACCTCCGAGTACCGCTCTTGCATCACCACCTCAGGCTCCCAAGTCGCCTCCTCGTACCGCTGGCTTTTCCATAGGACCTTCATCAATGGTACCTACTTCAGTCTTAGACTCCGGATGACTCTATCTAGTATCTGTACTGGTCTCTCGAGGTAGGTCAGGTTGTCACCCACCTCGATGCTCTCGTGGCTCAGGACGTGACTGGGATCGGTGACATACTTCTTAAGGTTGGACACGTGGAGTGTTAGGTGGAGTGCGTGAGACATCAAAAGCCTAAATTTCTTTTGGGCTTTTGATCAATGAGGCGAGGTGGAGCTCACGACCTTATTGGCGATGTGTTTCGTACGATGGAACAGCAGCGCGGACTCACTGGAGTTAGGCCGAAGTTGGGGAAGATGATGGAGATGCGAGTGATGTGGTGTGCAAACCTAGAGCCTAAGTAGGTAGGAAAAATCAAGTGTGAGGAGTTGAGAAAGGGTGATTACGGACAAGGGGAGAGAGAGTATGACACCGGCTATGATGGGTCGAAGGGAGAGGGAGCTCCTGGATGGTATGGTGAGAAGCGGACGACGAAGGGAAGAAGATTCCCTCTACCTATCATATGTGGCAGAGGGCGATGAAGGGTAGAGTAGAGGTGTCACCGGAGCAGGGCGAAGCAGGCCAAAGGTAGGAGAAGAAGAGGTATTTTGGCCTTAAAACTTGTTAAGGAGGACGATCTAGCGAATAGGGTCTTTTTAAAGGGCCATGGTCGAGCTCCAAGCTTGGGAAGGAGCTTGAATAGCTCAAAATTTCAGGGAAAAGAATCCCTAGAAATCTTGAGCTCACTCAAGCTATGGAGCTTGATTTAGAGGTCGAGATGTGGTAAGGCAAATCAGACATCTTCTGGTGGATCTTCCCTCCAAGTTTGGAGGTGATTGGACCTAATTAGAGGGAGAAAATCTACCTCGAGCCTCGCTGAAGACGCGTTACCACTGCCAATGGAAGCAGGGACTAAAGTGAAGAAAATGATGAGAAGTTAGGGGTTCTTTTGCAAATAATTCGAAACCTGAGGGGGTAAATGTAAGAAATAGAGTTTTCAAGGGTTAAATTGCAAACTAGGTCAAGACGGACTCTGATTGGGCCTAAATTTTGGCACCAACCTAATTTGGACCCAATAAATCTAATGATAAAGTTATATTTCATTTTTTACCATGTTTGATTGGATAATTTACATAGAAGCCCAAATTAAGGTAAAATTCTGTCTAAGACTCTCTTCTAGGTCAAAATGTGTTCAGATGGTCAAGCCAAAGATATCCAACCTCTTAGAATATTTTTATATAATTTTAGTAAGTTTATATGAATTTTATCCTAACTAGAACCACTTTAATTTAAGCAGGTTTGAAACTAGGATTTTGTGTGTTGTGGTTCTCGAAAAGCGTGAAACCCCGTTTCTTTCAAAGTTGATTCAAATTTTGGACTTTTAAGCTCATTTGACCTTCATTTAACCTTTGACAAACCCCGTGATTAATCTGTGTTCCTGATGTGCTGTTAAAATTATAGAATTAACCCTAATTTACTCCTCTCTTCTCAAATTATAACAATGCAGAGTTATGACCCTCAGATGATTATCTAGGAGCTTTAATCGATCAAACCTAACTCAATGTGGCTAGTTAGGGCCTATGATGAGGTTCCCATCATCCCCCTTTTCTTCTGCAAAGCTCAACTCCAGCTTTAGTTTCATCAACTGATTACCAGCAGCTCCGATCTCCAAATCCTAAGGTTTAAGGACTTAATCGAAAGGCCTTTGTGTCAACTATTTCTTGCGTGTCTCAATTGGATCAAAGGATCACAATTGATCCTTTGATTTAGAGCTTAAACTTGGTTTGACACCATGGAAATTCTATTGTGTCAGCAAAAGAGGAAATGTTCAACAATCCTAACAAACTCTGGTATTTATCTCAATTGAGAGCTCAAAAATGCCAAGCAAACCATTCTGCAAGGAATGTCGAGGTTATTGTGGATCAGAGAAGCTTCGGAGCTTCTTATCCCACGTGCTTAGGTTATAGGACACTGATTTCAGGTCTAACAAACCTAACAAATAGATCTCAATCTCTAGAAATGATATGGTTTAATTAAGAGGCTCGAATAGAATTGATCTGGGTGGAATTCAAGATTAAATCTCACCAAAATGGCTATGAACGCCAATGGGGTTCAGTTTGAACCCAAACTGAATAGGAACTGAAATCTAACTAAATCCTTAATTAATTCTCTCAAATCAATTCCAAATGAATCGCAAGCATTACAGGAACTCAAATCAATCTTTAAATCTTAGTTTTGATATTTGAAAGCTCAAGAATAACACTGAGTTGACCAGGATAGCTCAAAGGTTGACTTTAACTTCTAAAGGGTTTCAAACTTAATTAAAAGCTTAGATTGACTCAACTGATCCTCAGAAATTCAATGGAACTTCAAATTTGACGTTTTGACACCAAGAGCACAGAGCTCCAAAGTTTCCGCCTAAGATCCAAAGAGGATCTATTCAACAGGTTAGGCCAATGAATCAATCGTAAATCTAAGGCCTAAAATAAAATCTATAGGTTCTAGTGATGCTTACTGACCTATCCCTAAGCTCTGAGATCCATTGAGTTAACCTCCTCAGCTCGGTCGAAGCTGAGGAAGAAGAAACTGATTTAGATGATTAAGTCAATAAAACAAAGGATTAAAGAGTGCATTGAGATCAGAATATCCTAAATAAGGGATTTGGAGCTTCTCAGAGTGTTTCACTTTCTATAGCTCAAGATTAATATCATCGGAGCTCACCAAAGCTCCGGTGAAGGCTGGAAATGGACATCAGAAGTTAGAACTTCATGGATTCCTTTAAGACATGATTCAAAGGATTCCTAAGATCATTAGGAAGCTCAGGAATGCATCAATTGAACCAATTAGCATATTAATCAAAGATTTGATCATGAATTCCTCAAAAGAATCAACGTAAGTTCACCAAAACTCAGGTGATGTGCATACATCTGAATAGCCAAAAATGTCTATTAATGCATGTTCTTAGTATCATATTAGCATCATGCATTGTAAATATTGCATAACACGCATAATCATGCATTTAGGTCAAATTGTATAGTAATTGTCTCCTTTTATGGCCAGGGATAGGGAGGCTTTTAATTAGGACCTCGGACTGAGGATCCAACCATACGGATCTGATCAGGGCAACAACTGGAGTTCAACGACTCCAAGATCGCCTCGATCAGACATCCATAGCACCAGATATAGTCTGAGGAAGCACAGAAATCAAGGGCCAACATGGTGTCAATGCACACTTTAGATGACAAATCCGACTGGACGGATGGGTTCTAATCGACGATTGCAGCCAAACGGCATGAAAATCGGTCTAATCTGACATCCGTGGCACCGTCGACAACACATAGAAGATGGATGGCTAAGATGGCGCCACATGGTGCCATCTCAACCGACCAATCTGTCCAAGGACCCACAGCTGCACTTCTGAAGGCGAAGGCGCGGACGATCTGGGTCGCCGGATCTTGATCCAACAGCCACAGGCGCACGTGCCTAATTCCTAAGCGAGACTAAGTATCGCCTGTAGCGCAATGGTCATGTAGCTACCAGCGAGACAAAGGTCACGCGTTCGAGCCTCTTCGAGCGCCTCAATTCAACCGAGGAGCGGGGCACGTTGATTCCAGCCGTCAAATGCAGATCGTGCGGGTGAGGAGCAAGCAACGTGGCACAACAGATGCGCGCGGTTCACGCACACGTAATCCTACGCAGATGCAAATGCCTGATCAGATGCGGAGGGGTGTGATGCATTCTAAGCCGTTGGATGAGAGATCGGATGGTTGAGACGAGGCGTGAGGGCGCTACAGCTAAAGAAGATGAAGTAGGGGAGGAACGAGTTTAAGCCGTCTGATCTTGATATTGGACGACTGATCTTGCGAGAACGTGGATGAGCGTTAGGCGCGCGGGAGAGGAGGAGACGTCAGGCGTGCACGAAACTGCGACATTGTGGGGTCTTTAGTGACGCTTAATTCCATCACTAAAGGCCCCCTCATTTAATGTTTTGAATATGTAATGACCAAATTGCCCTCAATCCTTGCAACTATAAAAGGAAACCCCTACCATACGAAATTCTCATCCCTTCCTCTCTTCTCTCACCCCCTCCAAAGCTCTAAGAGCTTGTCCCAAACACGGGATGCTCCGCTAGAGTAAAAATTAGAATTTTTCCACCTTCTCTCTCCTTCGTGAAGCATCCTACGTTTGTCATCTCACTCCATTTGGGAAGCGGATCCTGCGACGACAACGATGTCCTGCCTAGCCCTCGGTTCCTCCCGCTTCGTCCTCCTTCTTCCCACTCCATCCTCCGTCTTCCAGGCGTCGCCCCGTCTGGCTCGTCCTCCAAGCAATCATCGAGGAGGATACTTCTCTCTCCATTCTCTTTACCACTTTCTAGAGTAGATTTACTGCTTTCTAGCATAGATTTCTTACTTTCTAGTTGTAATGATTAGTGTAATGAACATCATTTGATAATGAAATCTATGTTTATTCTACCTCTGTTTTATCTTTATTTGTAATATTCTCTCTCTGTCTTCTATTCTTTATTCTTTAAGTAGATAGCAAATTTAGATTCAATTCGACTAGGTAATTTGCTTCATGACAATTAAACAAACGCAGTTTGAATCAAACGTCTGCCTCCCTGTATTCGACCCGAAATTTCTTTACGAATTTCAGTAAAATTTTATCTATTGACGGATTGTTTCGCAAATTGAACTACAATGACGGGTTTTCAAAATCCAATTCCGATCGCGTAGTTTTCCGCATACAACATTTTGGCACAATTGCCGGGGAGGCAATGCTCTTTGATTTTTCATGTTTTCCCGTCTTACTTATCTTTTACCTTACTTCTCTTCTTTCTTATTGTTATTGCAAGTACTCTCTCGAGGCGAGCAAAAGCGGTAGATTGGAGTAAAGTGCGATTGAAAGGTCTATAAGTTTACCACCACCTCCCACAATTAGTTTTCATTCCACCACGTAATAAAATAAACAAAAATCAACGTAGGTGTTCTTATAAACTCTAAGGTTAGTTTTGATTATTTGTTTGACACTTACACTCGCCTTACCCATCGCATATAAAAGAAAAAAATTTTAAAAAGAATCTCTCACAGAGGTACACAACCTCTTCTGATTTTCAAACTCAATCGGTAAACCGATCTTTGGAACCGATACACACACCTAAACACATAATCGAGTAGAAATCGGATTAGGTAATCACTTGTGTGCCTAATTAAGTGAAGCATCAGGCTAATTGTTTGAGTTGTTTGGGCCGCACCACTTCAACTAGAATCAACCCATCAAGTAGCTGCCACATAGATTCAACTTTTAGGGATTTACTAGGCACTCCACATTCTTTTAAGTTTCAAAGGAAAACATCTTCATCTGTGCTTTCAAAACCTGGTGTGCCAACTGAACTTGATTGAATATACCTAAAGTTGAATCCTAAAAGTTACTAAGCAAGATTTGAATCCTAAAATTCACCGCATCCAAAAATAATCTTGCTTGAAAATCACTGGTTGTGCATGCACACACATATCAATCAATCATTAAGGGCACAACCCAGATAAAGGGCCAATCACATTTCAAAGCATATTCAAACCTAACCCTAATTAAAACAGAGTAGATGTTGGCTTTAAGGATTAGACTCTCTCTTCGGAGCCTAGACCGAGATTATTTTCGAATAGTTTGTTTCTACCGTTCAATCTGATGTCTAGCTAGGGGAGTAGAATCAAACGATCGCGGCTAGGGGGTACATTAGGAACCTGAGGTGCAAGCCAAAGGAAGAACCTTCTTCCCAGTCCCTCCCTCTAACTTGTTGGATTGACCGGAAAGAAGTAGATCAAATCAATTCTTTATCTCAAGATGAGTTTTAGGAGTCTGTAGGTCTTTAGGCAGCCCACTTAAGGACATATTTGTTTGTCTGTATTGCAAGGCAACTTTCTTCCTCCCGTTCTGTCATGGATCCTTCCACATCCTATTCAAACTTCTACTCCTACCCTCCTACAACTACTTATTCCCAAAATGATTATTATTCTAACCAGACTTATTCTCATCCATCTTCTAGTTGGGATAATTTTGATTGGGGATACAGTTCCGTACCTCCGTGTTCAGGGTTTAACCTTGGACATCATGATCTTGATTCTTATCCTTCTCCAAGTTACACCGATTATAGATCACCACCTTCATTTGGACAACCTAATATGATCTACAATCAAGAAGGATACACTGATCCTTACCCCTCCCTAGATTACACTGCCTTTAGGTCATCACCACCTTGTCAATAACCAGAAATGACCTATTATCAGGGAGGGTATCAAGATCCTCAATTCATTAACTCCCTTGCACTAAACCCAAACCAACCCAACCTTGAGCCAAACCATTTGGTTCAGGTTAACCAAGTCCAAGAGAAGGTGTTGGCTAACTTGAGGAATACTATACAATCTTTAGAAGCTCAACCAACACCTTGCACTGAAGAATTGGAGTCCCTGATTGAAATGATTGATGATCTTAATAAGTATCTGTTGGATTGGCTCCAGGATGTTAAGGATAAGGGCTCAGGTGAGTTTTTACTTGGGAAATTATCGAAATTGAGAATGAGATTTGTGGTTGCTTTAGTTCAATCTTGGGATGATTCCCAGGATGAACCCCCTTCAAGAGAGCCAATGTCAAAACTCGTTTAGGTACCTGCTGGGGGGGACATGTGTTACGAGATCGGGATTGACCAGGTTGTTCTAGAGCAATCAAATAAGGATGATTTGATTTCTTCACTGGAGATCCCTGAGCTGGGGTACGAGGAAACGTATGTCTCCATGGACCAGAAAGTGATTGATGATTTTGAGACACACATTAATGCGGATTTAGATTTCTTTGATTCTGAAGGTGAAGAATCATTATGCAAAGTCTCACATGAGTTTATAGAACATGATTTTAGTGAGACAATTAGGCCTGAGGAAATTGATAAATCATTTGATGGCCTTAAAATTAAGGAATTTGATCCTGTTGGGGGTCGCATGGCAGATTCAGATCCTGTTTTGAAGGATTCAATTCATAGCTCTGATCCTCAATCACACCCCATAGAGTTTACTGATGATTTTGATTTTGAAATCACTAAACCCAAGTCCATTCTGATTCAGTCACATCTTTTAGACTTGTAAAATTTTGATGGGGTGATTAATATGCAAGAGATTCCGGAATTTGAAATCCTGATTGCAGAGGATAGAAAGTAGGAAATGATGATATGGGAAGTCAATTTCGGAGGAAGCGAAAGATCGAGTCTAAAGGTTCCAATTTGTCTAAAATCACCAACCTTCTACCAGGACCCTTATGACATCTTCTCAGAGGATGTCCAACCTAAGCAAACATTCATTGATTATCCTTTTGAGCTTGATCTCTCTGTTATCCAACTTTTTGGCCTTGAGTTGCATCCTCACAAATCACAGGCTCGACCCTGCTTGCATACTGATCTCAGGTTCTAGGTAATTTTTATCCAAAACCTTAGATATACTCGACCATGGGGTATGGGTCTGCACCATAATCTAGTCCACATCTGTGGACATCTGCTGGCAGGTCTTGAGGTGAATCTTTTTATTATGATTCTGACTTGCACCTATGAATACTTTGTTTCTTCTTTATTTGTATAGTGTGCCTAGCTAAAGACACTAACTTCAACACATATATAGGTTCTTTTCATCTCGGAGCTGACCTATTAGTCACGTAACTCAGGTGCTTTCTACTCTATTCTACTCTGTTTCATGTCTTTTAATATAGTGAGGACATTGCATTATATAGGCATGGGGGGTGGATATTCATTTCTGAATCACCTTATTACCTCCGTTGATTCTTTTTATTTTCTCTTTATTTTTGAAAAGGAAAATTGAATTAGGATAGAATACTTGGGCATTAAGACTTTTCAACCTTAGGAAATAATACGGTAAGATTTGAACACTAAGACCCTTCATGTCTTTGGGCTTAATCAGCCCGGATATCCACTACAATGTGGATTTGTTTATCAAGTCCTCGCCATCCTGAATTCTACTTCAATTTTATTAAATAAATTTAGGTGATAAGTACACGACTTATCAACCCGCCCTCTGATTTGAGAGAACTTTAAGTCTAAGCATCTACACACTATTCGCACTGACTTGTTGTTCAACATTTTAAACGGAAATTAGGTAGCTAATGAACCTTCTAGGGTGGTATGGTTGACAAGTTATCGTGGGTGACAGCCCATAGGTAGGCTATCTAGAGCCCAGCTACTGGACCATTCTTTTCTTGCTACCTTTAGGTAAATCTTAGACCAGGGAAGCCACCTACTTAAAGAAAAGAAAAAAAAAGTCCAAAAAGAAAAGAAAAAGAAAAAGAAAAGAAAAAAAGAAAAAAAATAAAAGAAATAAGCCACACTTCACCGCACGAGTATGGCTGGTAAATTATCGTGGGTAACAGTCCATTAGTAGGTTATCTAGATCCCAGCTCAAGAAATGCACGTTTAATTCCTAAAACACTTAGCAAGAAGCGGAGAAGTAGAATAAACCAGGGAGATATACACAGGATTAACCCTTATGTTGACTCCATAAAAATAAAAGTAGGGAGAAAGCTACCGATCGTATAGATACACCTTTAGGTAGAATTCTTTTTAAGGTCACCTAGGAGCGTAGAAATCCGAAGTCCATTCTTATAGCTGATTAATGAGTCTATCACATTCACAAAATGATGCGTAGAACTTAGGGTTCTCATCAAGTCTTGGGTGAAAGTTCCCTACTAGGAGGGGGTGACGTAATAAAATGCGGAAATAAAATAAACAATCTCACAAAAAATCAATCGCACAAGTACACAAAGATTTTTAGGTGGAAACCCAAACCGGGTGAAAACCACCACCTAACCCTCTCGAGTTAGGATTTTCCGATCAACCTAGTTGATCAAATCCACTAACCGAATCACTTTAAAACGAGGGTGATTCAACCTCAGTACAACCACGCTACAAGTACGAGGGTAGCGTTCCTCAACCCCTTCTCTCCACGAGAAGGATTTTGTCCCACGAAGGAGACGGGAATTCGCAAAGCGAATACCCAACCAAATAACAAAGATAAAAGAAGCAACAAGTCCTATAGAACCAACAAAATAATTATAAACCTAGCTTCTATAGGAATTAGGAAACTCCCCTTTGCAAGGAGTGCGTCAAGTTGATGACGCGGTGCGTGTGCCACGCGACGGCGTAACGTCGCTCTCGTAAACAACGGCGGGAGAGCGGGTGCGCGAAGCTTGATGCTCTCTAGAGAATGGAACTAGAGCTTGGAGAGCAAGGGCTTCTCTTGGACACAAAAGAGTGGAACTAAGTTGCTTAGGTGTGTCTCTTGTTTCTCTTAGTGTGTCTAGGTGTGTGTTTGTGTTGCAAAGGCTCCCCTCTATTTAAAGAGGCCTTAGGAAGGGTTTAGAAGGCTTAGAAAAGCTTCCATAGCCGTTGGGTGCAAAGCCCAAGAGAATCAGGCTGAAATCAGGACAATGATTGCGCTTGACAGGGTAATCAGACGTCTAACTCTGGCATCAGACGTCTGGAAGGCCACTTTAAGACGTCTGATTTCAAGGTCAGACGTCTGATTTCATGCGGGTTTCCTCCTGACTTGAATCAGATCTAAACAGGGTTCTAGTGCAAGTCCATCAGACGACATATAGGACGTCTGGCACTATGTCTGGACGTCTGGAAACCTACTTTTACTGTGGGAATTGATTTTCAAACGTTGCAACGGATAGAAAATCTCTGAGAAGAGATTTTGGGTCAACCGAGGCAAAACGGTCATTTATCAGACATCTGGAAAGGCCTAAGGACGTCTGATAAGGCTCTAACGGTCATATTCTGCAGTGCCTGCTGAGCTAGCCAACGGTCCACTATCTGGACGTCTGGCAAGTCCATCAGACGTCTTCTAAGACGTCTGGACTAAGGTCTGGACGTCTGATTTCATCATACAGAATACTAACTCCAGCCTAATAGTTATCAGACGTCTGAAACAACAGTCAGACGTCTTAAAATACTTTATCAGACGTCTGATTTGGGAATTAGACGTCTGGAAATACTGTTTGAGCCCTATATTGGTTTTCTAAGTATTCTACAGAAAACCTAAGTATCCTAGGGTTGTGCCGGTGTTCCTAGGACTACTGTTAGGGTACTTTGAGGCTCTTCAACATAATATTCTAAGGAAAATAAAAAGAGCAAGAAAATAAAGTCAAGAGATACAAGAAAGGATTAAAAAGAATCTATCATATTCTTCTTGTCTTCTATCTTCAATCTGCCGCTCCATGCGAACCTCCTCTGTTTTCCGTCAAGCTCCTCCAATCCGTCCTGGATGCGAGTTCGAACTCCGTTTAAGCACGTCTACATTTGCATTTGACCTGAAATCTAGGACTCAAATTGCAAATGTTAAATAACATGTGTTTTGTTATCATCAAAATAAATGATCGTGGTGCTCTAGCGCCAACATTGGGTGGGTTGAGTGGCCGTAGAAAACTGCTCTGAAACCTTAAACTCAAAATAAGGCGAGGGCTTGAGGCGATCTGCATTTTGGCAGATACCTGGGTGCTGTTGTGTCTTTGAAGTTCAGGTCCTAAGTAAAAATTTCTTAATGTTGAAAATGACTTTTGCTCGAGTAATCCAATCCTAATTCTTTTATAAATAGCATGTAGTTTTTGCTAAGGACTAGCAAAAGATAGGCATGGGGGTGTGATGTACATACATCTGAATAGCCAAAAATGCCTATTAATACATGTTCTTAGTATCATATTAGCATCATGCATTGTAAATATTGCATAACACGCATAATCATTCATTTAGGTCAAATTGTACAAAATGTATAGTAATTGTCTCCTTTTATGGCCAGGGATAAGGTGACTTTTAATTAGAGCCTCGGACCGAGGATCCAACCGTACGGATCTGATCAGGGCGACAACTGGAGTTCAACAACTCCAAGATCACCCCGACCGGACATCCGTAGCATCAAATATAGTCCGAGGAAGCTCATAAATCAAGGACCAACATGGTGTCAATCTGCACTTCAGACAACAAATCTGATTGCACGGATGGGTTTGAATCGACGATCGCAGCCTAACGGTGCGAAAATCGATCCAATCCGACATCCGTGGCATCGTCGACAACACACAAAAGATGGACGGCTAAGATGGCACCACGTGGTGCCATCTCAGCCGCCCAATCAGCCCAAGGACCTGCAGCTGCACTTCTGAAGGCAAAGGCGCGGACGATCTAGGCCATTGGACAGGAGCGCGTGCCTAATTCCTAAGAGAGACTAAGTAGCACCTGTAGTGCAATGGTCATGTAGTTGCGAGCCAGATAGAGGTTGTGCGTTCGAGCCTCTTCGAGCGCCTCAACTCAGCCGGGGAGCCGGGCGCGTTGATTCCGGCTGTCAGATGCTGATCATGCAGGCGAGGAGTGGGCGACGTGACGCAACAAATACGTACAGTTCACGCACGCGTAATCCTACGCAGATGCAAACGCCCGATCAGACGCGATGGGGCGCGATGCATTTTGAGCCGTTGGATCCGAGATCGGATGGCTGAGAAGAGGCGCGGGGGCACTGCAGCTGAAGAAGATGAAGCAGGCGAGAAACGATTTTAAGACGTCCGATCTTGAGATCGGATGGTTGATCTTGCAAGAATGAGGATGAGCGTTAGGAGCGTAGGAGAGGAGGAGACGGCAGGCGCGTGCGAAGCTACGGCGATGTGGGGTCTTTAGTGACACTTAATTCCATCACTAAACACCCCCTTATTTAATGTTTTAAATATGTAATGACCAAATTGCCCCCAACCTTGCAACTATAAAAGGAGACCCCTACCCTAAGAAATTCTCATCCCTTTCTCTCTTCTCTCACCCCCTCCAAAGCTTTAAGAGCTTGTCCCAAACCCGAGATGCTCCTCTAGAGTAAAAATTAGAATTTTTCCACCTTCTCTCCCCTTTGTGGGGCATCCCGCGGTTGTCATCTCACTCCCTTTGGGAAGCAAATCCCGTGACGACGACAACGTCTGCCTCGCCCCCGGTTACTCCCACTTCGTCCTTCCTGCTTCGTCCTCCGTCCTCCAGGCGTCACCCCGTCCGACTCATCCTCCAAGCAATCGTCGAGGAGGATACTTCTCTCTCCATTCTCTTTACTGCTTTCTAGAGTAGATTTACTGTTTTTCAGTGTAGATTTTCTGCTTTCTAGTTGTAATGATTAGTGTAATGAACAACATTTGATAGTGAAATCCATGTTTATTCTACCTCTGTTTTCTCTTTATTTGTAATATTCTCTCTCTGTCTTCTATTCTTTATTCTTTAAGTAGATAGCTAATTTAGATTTAATTCGATTAGCTAATTTGCTTCGTGACAATTAGACAAATGCGATTTTGAATCAAACGTCCGCCTCCCTGTGTTCGATCCAGAATTTCTTTACGAATTTCAGTAAAATTTTATCTATTGACGAATTGCTTCTCAAATCGAACTACAATGGATTTCCAATTCCGATCGCGTAGTTTTCCACATACAACATCAGGGATAAAGATCTCACTCAATTGAGTGAAGGGAAATAGACTAGAAAGGATTGCGAAGGTGTACGTGTGTGGAATTAGATGAAAGACTCCTCTGGAGAAGCCGTTGACAATGAACTCAGAGGTTGATGTGGAATTAGGAGTTTTAAGTGTAGGCGATGATAGACACAATTAAAGAAGGGAATGGGGCCCTAATAGTTAGGTGAAGGTGATGAAGGGCCCAATTGAGTGTGATGGCCACTTTGAGGCTCTGCCATAGACAGTGAAGCTACTTAGGTGAAGGTGTAGTGGTCTAAGCGACTAGATGACTAATTAAGTGGAAGAAGAAGTGAAATAGATTCGTGGAGTGACCAAGAAGGTGATCAGGTGGTGGAGTATGTGAATCAAAGTCCGGCGAGGCCGGAATTGGTTTACCGGAGTCAAGGAAGACAAAGTCTAATCTATGAATTACACTATGCTACCTACATAATCAACTAGCTAACTCTACTCTACTCTAAAAATTAAAGCTAATCTACACATTACGTGGAAGAATAGGGGTAGAGGATCTCCGTCGAGGTTCGTCGGAGGAGGAAATAAGAAGATATAGAGGAAGAAGATTCCGACGAAGATGTATGCAGAATATGAGGAAGTAGCAACGGTGCAACCACGTCAAAAGACGTAGCAGAGGACAATAGAGAGGAAGAAGCGGTCGAGCTCCTAGGAGATCATCGGAAGAAGAGGGAGAAGGTTGCCGAATGTGGGAGAGAATAGCCTATAAGCAGCTCGGTTGGGGGATAGGATAGGGAGTTGCTAAATGGAGATCGAAGCTACTGAGGGGTATTTATAGATGGTGGTGGAGCTTAAAGGGGGAGAATATGGCCGAGAAGGTGTCCAGGTTCACCAAAATTTCATCATCGTCTTCGACGACAGCGAAGCTTCCAAGTGTACTCGGAGTATGTGCGTACGATCCAAACCGTTGCATCTATGGAGTTTGTTGTGAGGAAGCTTGGCGTGCATGAAAAAGGACATTGGCCCTCCGATCCTGCCAACATCAGAGAAGAAACTCAGGGGTGAACGTTGGTTGTCGATTTCGGTGAGAAGTAAAGAAGAAAAAGTTGAAGGACTTGATCGCAAATACAAAGGACTTGGCTGCATAAAAGGACTCGAATGTCATAAGACTTAAGGGCATAAATGTGAGTGGATTTAATGGCTTATTTTAATTTATTTATTTCTCAACATTTTACATATTATTATAAATAATGTAAATAATATGTTTATGCCGTGAAATTGTATTTTGTCCCATTTTAGCTATATTTATTTAAGTACTTACATTATTAAGTTAATTATTAACCATAGATATAAGTTATATATATAGCTTTATGGTCTTATTTGAGTTCTATTAACTAATTAAACATAAGTTAACACTAATTAAGCCTTAATTAAGTTATTTTAACTTATTAACAAGGTCCTTGCTATTTTTTCTTTATTATATAATTAACCCTATGTTAATATTATTCATATATTAATTAGCTAAGGAAACTAGCTAATTAAGGTAATTTAAGAGCTATGATGAGTCTCTTATCATGGAGGTACTCACTTCTATGCTATAGAGGTGCTTGATGTGTACACATCTAATTGACCTAAAATGCCTATTTATGTATGTTTCATAAAAGCATTCATCATTGTAAATATTGCATAACATGTATCACCGTGCATTTAAGTTATATTGCATAAATTTTAGGTTAATTTTCTCCTTTTGTGATCAAGGAACAGGGCAACATTTATCGGAACCTCGGATTTGAGATCCAACTGTACAGATCTGAGCAAGTTGACGATCGGAGTTCAACGACTCCGAGATCGTCCTGATCATACCTCCATATTATCAGATACAATCTGAGAGAGATTAAAGGTCAAGGGGCCAGGTGGTGTTAAACCCGAACTTTAAATGACAAATCCAACCACATGGATAGGTTTGGATCAACGATCATAGCCCAACGGCATGAAAATCAGTCCAATCCAACATCCATAGCACCATCTACAAGTCAAAGAAGATGGACGGCCAGGATGGCACCACATGGCACCATCCCAACCGCCCAACGCCGACCTAAGCCCCCGCTCCACCTCTAAAGGCACGTTCAAGACGCGATCTCAGCCATTGGATCTAGATCCAACAGCTAAAGGCCCGTGTGCCTTAAAACGAAAGCGTACCTCAAACGCGGGCATAGCGCGTTGGGCGAACGCCATACATAGAGTGTGAGGCACGGGTTCGAGCCCCACCTCGCCTCAAATCAAGGCAGCGAACGGGGCACAGCTCAATTCGATCGTTAGATCATGAGCGGACGATGGATGGGGGCACTATGTGGCAACTTGGATGAGCGTAGATGTGCACGCGCGATCTAACACGCAAACACACGCGCGATCGCACCGCGTGGCTGAAGAAGCGATCAAGAGGGCGTTTAAGCCGTCCGATCGAGATTGCGCGTACGTGGGAGGAGCGCTCAACACACGAAGATGAAGGGGCGGGGGCACGCGCACATGTTTAGCAATGTGGGGGCATTAGTGACGGTTATATTCGTCATTAAAGACCCCTACATTAATGTTTTAATGTTAAAATGACCTATTTGCCCCTTATTCCTCACCTATAAAAGGCCCTACGCCCTCCACATTTTTTTTCATCTCTTCCTCTTTTCTCTCATCTCCTCCATAGCTCAACGAGCTTGTCCTAAACCCGGGATGCTCCATTAGAGTTATAAATATAATTTTTCCACCTTCTTACCCCCTTTGTGGAGCATTCCGCAATTTTCCTCTCATCGCCGTTCGGGAAGCAGATCCCGTTGTAACGTTGCCCTACTTCATCCACCTTCCTCCATCTTCGTTCTCCCTCATGCAGCGTATCACCACCTTCGTCTGGGCACTCCGTCAATGCAGCTCGTCCTCCAAGCAGCCGTCGATGATGATAACTTCTCTCCTTCTTCTCTTTATCGCTTTCTAGATTAGATTTTCCACTTTCTAGTATAGTGAGTAGTTGTAATGAACATGATTATGTGATTATGAAATATTTATTCATTCTCTCCCTATTTTATCTTTATTTGTATTATTCTCTCTCTGTCTTTTATTAATTATTCTTTAAGTAGATAGCTAGCGTAGATTTAATTCAACCAACTAATCTACTTCGTCACAACAAATATAAACGTAATTTTTGATCAAACGTATGCTTCTCGTGTTCGACCCGAGACTCACCAGAGTTTCGGTTAAATTATCTGTTTGACAGATTTTTACGCGACTACGACGACAGGGTTTTTAAAACTCAAATTTTCAGCGTACAAATCCCGTCCAACAGTGCTATTATGGGGTGTTCCTTGAAGCCTCTACTCACAAGTAGTCTAATGCTCCTTACTCCCGTCTTACTCAACAGAGTCTTATTTCCTTTGGTTGGAGACCCTACCTTGGTGCTTGGAGAGGGTCTCCATTCCTTTGTCACGGGTTGCGGATCCCACTTCCACTCAACTCCTTGTCTCAGTTCGTTGGCTTTGAACCTCCCCACTTCCTCTTCCTCGATCGAGAGATTGTGTTTTGCGCTTTCTCTAGAGATTTATTTTCCCGGTCTAGCTACCATGATTGCTCTTTGTGTAAAGGTAGAACTAATAAGCATGAGCTTTTGCTTCCACCCTTTTTTGTTTCAACCCACATTACATTGAGGCTACTTATGGATGAGAATCTTTGCCTTGGACGATTTCACTTCTTGTCGACATGACCTAGCAAGTTGATTTGACATGACCTAGCAAGTTGATTTGTCCATATCATTTGATGTGTTTTTACGCTGCAAGACCCTAATGGAAGGAAATTGGTCTTGGTTGTTTCAACTATTGGGGGAGTTTGATATGGTCATGGAACAACAATGAAGCTTTTTAGACTTGGAAGTTTGAATCATGTTATTATGGAGGGGACTCTATAGGTGTTTATTGGATCAATGCTATAGGAGTGGTTTGAGAATTCTAGTTGAAGCCCTATGATTCAAGGTGTGTATGCTACATCTGCTACAGCCACAACCCTTTTATCTTTTTTCTTTTTTTTCTTTGTCGGGTCCCATCTTGATGGGTATATTTTGGGAGCAATACCAGATAAAAGCCTCATTGCAAGATCATTCGACGGTTCTCCTATGACTTGTTTGATTAGTATTGGTATATGCTAACCATGCCAAGCAACCTACAACATTTAGTTCTTATTAGCTAGCATGCATACTCTCAATTGATTAGTTATACAACTTCTTTTTTGTTTTCCTCTTGCACTTTTTATGTTTGTGGCTACATATAGTGATATCTTGGCTTTCCAAGTACACTTGCTTCAACCTTTTGTCTCCGATTACAAACAACTTTTCTCCTCCAAGTGTAGGTAGAGCATTTTTCATTTCCTTCGGATTTATTGTTGTCCTTAATCCTATAGGTTGTTTCTATGATGTATGTTCTCTTGAAATTAATGATTTTGAGCTTTTCCTATCAAGAAAAAGAATACTTTTATAGGAAAACAAAGGCAAAGGACCATGGACAATGGATGTTCTAAACATATGGCAAGAGGTGAAGAGTTATTCGCCAAGCTAGGGTAAAGGAGGTAGAATGGTTACATTTTTAAGAGGGAGACGCTTTCTAAGAGATCCACAAACCACCCTCCTAGCCTTTTTTCTTCATTCATTTTCTCTTTCTTATAGGGTTGGGATATCTTTTGGGGACACATGAGAGTTATATTAGATCCCCGCTTCATTCTTATTATGTGTTGTTGAATGGTTGACATGATTTGCACATGTTGTCATCTTCTGTGTGAAGTATTTGTCAAAATAAAAATGGAAAAGGTATTACCCTTCCTATGCCCAAAGCTACGGCTTTCCTTTTTTACAAAAATCAGGCACAGATCCCTAGAGGCAAAATGTGTTATTAGGTGTGTCATACCAAACACTAATCAACGGCTCTCAATCTTTGTGTGGAAAGGATATTTCGGAAGAGAGGTTGATCCCCCCATTCCTCTTGTAAAAATATTGAGCATGCTTCACAACTTTGGTGTCATCTTATTGTTTTGCTTTTCTTTCCTTGTGTTATATACTTTGGCCTAAAGAACCAATCTTTTGTTAGCCCTGATCATAATAGGATGGATGGTCGAACTCCATCGTAGTTACAGGTAAATCATCCTTTCCCATGAAATAAAAATAACTTATAGAAAGAGAGATGTGTTTATGTCTTACAAAGGCATAATCATTATATACTTATTAGTCCTCCTCCCTTGGGTCAAAGCAACCTCGTAATTATGGACATGTTCTGCCTAGTTCAACCCGAGATGAAATTTTGAAAGGGCGTATTCTCATACAACTAAATCGTATGTGATTGCCACCATAAGATTGGCCAAGGGATAGAATAGCTCGTTGGCATCCGAGATGTAGTCAACTTGCATTAAGACTTGAAGAGACTCCGTAGAGCATTAAAACCCTCCACCAACGTTGATGGCAACAGCTCTTTATCCCTTGGAGTCCGCACCCTGTGCAGTGTCATATCAGACACCACACCTGAGGCCCTGAAATCCCCTCCTTTCTTCCTCCTCCAACCCAACCCTTCGACTCCCTCCCCTCATCCTCCCCTCGTTCTTTTCTCCACTGGTCCGAACCTAAAGGACCAAATCCCATCAGATCTTAACTTGCACCCACCAACCCCCCGCCATGCCCTTGACATTGAATTGCACCAGTCTACCTCCCTACGCCATACATCGCCTGAAGCCACGTCGCCTACCGCGTATGCACGGAAAACTTACATTCATACCCTCCATTCTCTGATATATATATAGTTATTATACATATAGATAACTCGCTGTTAATTGACACGTCAATATGATTTAATTGCCATGGTAGAGATAACACTGGAAATGATAATGATAATAGTCCTTGTGCTTGTGTCTGACTTGTCCTTTACGAAGAATTAACGATGACTAGATGATCATAATTAAAGCCTTCTCGATTCATGTTTCATGATATATATGTTCATGCTTCAGATGCTGCAATCCAAAATTTTAGGATTCGAGTTCTAACGGTTCTTTAAAACCACAATACATTTTTGTTCTTTGGCCAAAATGATGAGGAAATAGTAATGGCGCACGTTTACGGTAAGAATAATTAATTAAACATGAAGAGCTTAAATAATCTTTTTCTATATATGAAAAATCATTATTCAAAGTAAGAGGTTATGCATGCAATTATCTCACCCTAGCTATTTTGCTATGTTCGTTGTCTTCTTTCTAAATCTATAAACACCCAGACGCACACAGTCGTCCAAATCCACAGCCCATGGTGCATCCCCAATCGTCCACCTTCCTGCCAATCCCCCAATGGCCTCTCCTCCACCATCCCCGTTCCCTCCTTTTACTTTGCTAAAGAGGGCAATGATACATACCTTGTGTTCATGTATATTAAAGACGGACACCTCACTCCTCAACCACCTCGCTCCTCTTCTTTTGTGAATCTCACTGAAAGACTTTCTCCTTTTGGGGATGCAGAAACCTCTGCACCTCCACCGTCACTTGGGCAAAGTTTCTTTTCCATCCCCTCATGATCATCAAAGGCCTTGCATGTGGGAAGGAGGTTACACAGTGCAGCCAAGGATGACTTGCCGGCAAACCAAATCTGTGTGTGTGTGTATATATACACACACTTATTTCTCTATCTCCTTTCGGCACATGTTGATTCCACGTGAAATGATCTTTGTCATTGGTACTACCATACTAACTAGTAATGCTATTTGTTAGTTAGCCGGCAAGTCATCCTCGACTACATTCTTACCTTCTTTTCTCATGCTAGACCTGCGATGATGATATTATGATAACCAATAGGCATATATGGTTTTTGTTACATATGTACGTAGATATAGCAACATAAACTCACATGATCGTGGTTATTAATCATGCCTCTTATATATTTTTCACATGTAGATACTCCTTTTTCTTTGTTTTTTTTCCTTTGCGAGATGGTTATGATTTGAATCATGTAGCACACGTTGTGTGGATGGTTACGCCACCTAACTATTAAGTGGCGTTTAACTTTTGAATTCCATTTGCCCTCGATGTTTGTGTCCTTCTGTGGAAATAATGGTGCAGGGTCAAAGAAACAACTATGGAAGCGAGACATACATACTACTAGAAAATGCCCGGGAGCAACAGTGTATATGTAGGAACCTTCTGTTTTAATGTTCATTCTTTTTGGCAATGAATGAACCGTACGCATGAACAATATGCGTGGAAACTATACTCTACAGTTAGTTCTTAGAGGTCTACTTGCTTTTCGTTTTCTTGTCAAAGCAACAAAATACATGGATTGTACATGGTGGTCCAGCTGAAGATCAATTGCCTCAAAGTGTCTTCAAGCCAACAATTACCACTTTGTCTTTAAGCCATTAAATTATTGAGTAAAGATTACCACTTACTCAAAAACAAAAAAAGTCTTCAAACTAACAGTGTCGAGTGAGAGATCTTTTACTCCGCATTCTATACCATATATCTAAAATGTTTGCCTCGGTAGAGATTGGTATATTCATGCTGTTTGTTTTACCGATGAATATATATTCTAGATGTTTGGCATAGCTCGTCCTGTCTCATATATGTATATGTGAATTTCTCCTAACAGAAAATCGAATGTCAACAGGAAATGCGATCTTATCAAGCTATATACCGACGAACAATCCAGGCACTGATTTTTCTGTCGCAGATGGTGACGTTTTTCCCCAAGTAGAAGGAACAGATACTTTCGTGCAAGGTAAGTATTGGCGATATTGGGATTAATTTCACGAAATCATCTTTTCTTCACCATTCATATGCTATGTATGCTGTGACCATATGTATCGCTGGCGTCCATGACGACGACGTATGAGATGCAAAAATAGATGTAATTATTGTTTACACAGATCAGATCGATTAATTATTTGTCTTGCTTCGACGTAAACAATTTGACATTTTTGTATTGTTTCAAGGGATGAAAAATAGTTTGCATTAACCAGAATCAAGAAGACTTTGCCTGTCATTATTATTGAGAGCTTGTTTGTCTATAATAATAAATGTACATATGTTTTCCTATAAAACTTTTGTTCTTTTAATTCGGTAGAAATGGGGAAAATAGCAGCAAGGCACAAAGAATAACCAAGTTATTTTATCTTGCTTGTGTCTGCTCGATTTGTTGTTAACATCTACTTTACTGTTAAAATAAGAAACAGGTTAACCTTTGGCACCTCACAAAAATGTAAGAAGAAGGAATATGTTGCCGTTTTCTGGAGCGATGTATGTGGCTTGAATATCGTGGGAAATAGAGAGAAAATATTTGCCTCTAATTTATCTTTTCTATGACTGCAATATCCTCTGTATGGAGAGGATCACTGGCATATTCTTGCCATTGGACAAATAAGAAATTACTATATATATAAAAGAATTAATCATAATAGAGAATATTGTTTATCCTCCCACAAACTCAAGTCGGTGACATGTTGCAACTTCATCCCGTCTATTATATATGGAGGCATTGGTGTGGCTCAGTTCCCACACAACAGAGATGATGCACGCTAGGAATCCTACAATTAATGGAGCGAGATGGTGCAACTCAGTAGCTTCGCATGGAGGAGATGATCCAATCTGATAATTTCACATAGAGAGGAGTTGTTGCTTATTTCGAGAGAAGATGATGTGTCTAAATAGTGATAATTAAGCTGCTCACTTGCAGTTGTAGAGGAAGGAGATGGTTCTGGAATGCACTCGGATGATGTCAAGTCATTCACTGGCTAAGAGGAGGAATGATCGATGCTGAAACGCATACAAACAATGACGGTGAGAAGAGAGGAGAGCTTGATGATGATTTGGCAAAGCATGATGGTGGATACAGCTGCATAGTTGCCATCGTAACGGAGACAGAAACGGAGCCATATCCTGAATTTGATATCCATATGAAATAAAAGATGAAATATTTACCTTTATTTTGTTTTCTTTACGACCACCATATCCTCTGCATAGAGAGGATTAAATAAACGAAATAAGAAAGTTAAAAAGAAGCGAAATCAAGATGTTGATATTGTTGTCATTAGAAAAATTAATTAAGAAACTTATTATGTAAAAAGAAAACTTAACGGAGAATATTCTTTATTCTATTTCGACAAAAGATATTAGTTAAAGGTTTGTCAATTACATCTAAAGTATTAAATAATAAAGAACAGGTATCAACACAATGAAATATACCAACAACTAGGGCAGCATCCTGTCACAGCATCTTTTCTTTTTTTTTATTCATAACCCAGATCTTTAGGTTGCCCCTTGGGTAAATTGGGGTAGCCGTGACTCCCGCGTCACACAACCTCTGGATAAGTGTAGGGTGGAATTTAAACACCGCCAGAGTCAGTGACATGAGTTCAGCACCACTCGACTGTGTCATTCTTGATGCTAACTTAATTGTTAGCATCTCTTGCATGAGACAATTAAGTTAGCATCGAGAAACAAACGATCTTCTGTTTCCCCTTTCCATCTTCTCCAAGAGGTACTGAAGTCTGTAACAATTCAGAGACTATATTACAGGACGAAGACTCTCATTTGAACCCCCCTCGGTGCTTGACACCGCAAGTTAATTGGCATAGCATGCATCAAGGTTCAGACACCAATCTGGCGGTTCCCCTTGTGGGCAACGGAGAGGTCCAAGTGCAGTTAAGTGCAGTTATATTTTCCCTGATATCGGGGAAACGCTTCTCGTTGAGGATAAGTTTGTTGGACCAAATGTAACAGAAGTTGTAGGGCCTTACTATTTCAGGTCACTGCTCCCGATATCTAAATGCTCAAATAGGACGGCGTGAGCCATATAAATTTCAGTCAGCAGTATATGGGCAGCTTCGACCATAAGCATTTTCGGTTATATGCTTCTATGTTATAGTTTTTACAGTTGGTTCTACAATCCATGAAGTTGTTATAGTCTGATTTTCCCTTGAAGACCATTTTTAGGATATTCTTCACGCTTCTGAAATAGCAATTAAAATAAGTAAAAACTAAATTTAAATTGAAACCATTGTTGCATGGATATAAGCCAAAGTATCGACGAGCTGACACATTTGAATGAGTCTCCTCTCCTGCATCAAATGCCTCTCGGGTTGAACAATGATGCTTCTTCTACTGTGGGCGGTCGCTGTGTTTCAGGTTGGATTGCTAGAAATTGCATGGGGAATTTCCTTATGACTACTACTGCTAGTCTTTCTTGTATCTCCTCTAAGGCTACTTTCATTAGAATCGTCATCCATGCTATCTCCTCTTTTACTGGTAATTCTTTTCAAGTGAAAATGAATTCGGTTTTACTTTACCATTGATAGTCCGGTAAACTTCAGGTTGCTTGGCAGATTAAAAAGCTTTTTGCTTTTCTTCGTGAGCACTCCTCCAAGATCCACTCCTTCTCCTATGTCCATCTGCTTGTCAATGAAGCTACTTCCAAGATTGCGGACCTCGGGGACAGCAACTGGCAATGTTTCTACCATTTGGATCAGCTCCCTCTCAAGATTGTTGGCATTATCAAGTTGGACCGCATCTACATGCCTTATATTATTTCCTTGTAATCACTCTACTTTCTTTTGGTTATCGTGCTAAGCCACGAGTTATGATCATCTTTTTATATAAAGGGCAGGTTTTGATCCAATCTCCCTACCCCTCCTCTTTCTGGCCTCCAGGAGAAGGGAATAGATAAAATTGCTCCTATTTTATTTTAGAAATACAAAAAAAAGCCTCTCGTGTTGAACAAGTATCGACTGCTAAAGTCAAAGATATCATCCATAATATGGTTTGAAACTTTGAAGAACAGATCATAGAGGGGTGTACCAAAAGAAATTTTTATCCTACAAGAATTACTTGGCTATAATTATCATCGATAACTATCCTTTAAGTTAATTTCTCTTTTTCCTTGATAAATCAATCAGTTAGTCTTCAAAATGTAAAAAATTAAGCTATAGGAATCAATTACTAGAGAATTGTTCGAGTATATAGGCAAGTTTTCAAGAAAAATCCCAAAATACAAGACCCTGCCTGTATTTTATCTTTTTGAGTTTTCTGATCTTTATAACATGAATTTTTGGTCGAAGTCTTCTGCAGAGAGAAAGTTCAGAGGGCCGTAATTGATATGATGACGATGTTTTTATTTGTATCCTGGTTATGGAAAAGCGTTCCATCGATATTACCTTTTTACTCGCAACAAGAAAATTAAAAAGAAAAAAAAGTTCTTGATGGTGTCAGGGATGGAATTAGAAAAGCTAAACTTCAGGGCCTTTCCACGGCAACCATAAAACATAAGAGAATTTCATGTGCAGCTCTGTTTGACTCAACATTTTCTTACACCTTGAATCAATTAGCACGTGCCCTTTGTAAGTTGTAAATTTGAAGGAGCAACTTAAGTTTCCCGCCACTTTCCAACCAGCTTAAATGCTCAGGTATTTTTCTTCCCTTTTTTTATTCTTGAAGGAGAACAATCATCAATCATTTATGTTACATTTGAATCTTTCAATCATGAGTTATAACAATCTCGAGATTGAGACATAGATTATAACAATCTTGGTATACTCAATCTTAGGATTATCCAATTCTATGGGTAAGGTGGGATGAACTTATCCTAAGATTGCGTGAAAGAACACTCACATCTATTCCTCCAAACATTCTATGATTTGACCTATATTTTCCCCCAAACACATGAACTTCATAAACCCATGTTTATCCGACAATCCACCACTTACAAAATTAATTCCTAAAAATCAATCCCTCAAAATAAATGGTACATAAGGGAAGAACACCGATTGCAATGTCCAAAGGAGACACACACTACTAGAAAAATGAGAACTATAGTCAATTATTTACCGTCGGTTCAACAAGTGACGGCAAAGGAGCGATGTAAATTTACCCCCCCTATCGCTAACAAAGAAGAGAAGTGGCTAATTTAATATGTATATTTGCCGTCGTTTGGTTAATAAAGCGACGACGAATGTCCTTTGTTACAAAAGCAACACGTTTGGGTGGACAACGAAATTTTTTGAAGTGACATCTGACGACACTTATTAATTAAACCGACAACACATGTTGGTTCATCTATGCACGAACAGAGCCCAATCCCCCCATACTGTTCATCTTCCTCCTCGCATCTAGCTACCCCCCTCCTCGCGAGCCCCCTCCTCCTTGTCGCCTCTCCTCGCCATCTTAGGTGAGTCCCTCCCCCTCCACTCCTCCCCACCCCCTCTGTCTCTCCTCCTCCTCCTCCTCCTCCTCCTGCGATCTGCCCCCTTCCCTTCCTCCTCCTCCACCGATGCCCCCTCCTCCTACTCCTCCTCCTGGCCCCCTCCCCCCTCCTAACTACCGGCACCCTCCTCCGAGCCCAAATATTAGGTATTCTAACCCCTATGATAAAAGTCCTGTGATTCAAATTGTGTTAAATTACTCGTCTGTCAAGACTTATGATATTATTATACGGACAATGCAGGAAGTGTATATATACCTCACTTACACGCATGATGTGTTGTCTTTGTAGCATGCCAAAAGAGTCGATCAACTTTAGTTCAGAGAAATACCGAACTAAAGAAAATCCTTAAAGATTTGATCACAACTTAAGTTTGCTTATTACATGTAACCTTTTGCGGTAAAATTTCGGTTGCTTCTTCCTACTCTTCTCTAGTATGCCTACTAATCTTATCTAGTTTCCTGCGGAACCCTTAGCTAAGTGTTAAAAGAAATCTAGCTAGGTTAGTATTGAGAGGTATACTGGAGAAGTGCAAGGAGATGATGCCGAAATTAAATTTCACCGCACAATGTTACATGTAACAAGCAAACCTAAGTTGTGATCAAATCTTTAAGGATGAGTTATAAAGTGAAAATCTTAATCAAGATACTGTAGGTTTGGCCCTACAAGGAGGGGTGACGTAATAAAATGCGGAAATAAATATAAACAATCTTCACAAAATAACAATCACACAAAATACACAATTACTTTTAGGTGGAAACCCAAACCGGGTGAAAACCACCACCTAACCCTCTCGAGTTAGGATTTTCCGATCAACCGAGTTGATCAAATCCACTAACCGAATCACTTTAAACGAGGGTGATTCAACCTCAATTACAACCACGCTACAAGTACGAGGGTAGCGTTCCTCAACCTCTTCTCTCCACGAGAAGGATTTTGTCCCACGAAGGAGACGGGAATTCGCAAAGCGAATACCCAACCAAAAGACAAAGATAAAATAAAACAAGTAATCCTATAGAGCCAACAAAGTAATTTAAACCTAGCTTCTATAGGAAATAGAAAACTCCCCTTTGCAAGGAATGCGTCGAGTTGATGACGCGGTGCGTGTGCCACGCGATGGCGCAATGTCGCTCTCGTAGACAACGGCGGGAGAGCGGGTGCGCGAAGGGAATTTAGCTCTCTAGGTGATGGAACTTAAGCTTGGAGAGCAAGATCTTTTCTTAGACATAAAAGGGTAGAAAGTATGTTGCTTAGGTGTATCCAAGTGTGTATCTTGTGTTTCTCTTAGTGTGTCTTAGTGTGTGTTGGTGTGTCAAAGGCTCCCCTCTATTTATAGAGGCCTTAGGAAGACTTTGGAAGGCTTAGGAAAGGTTCTATAGTCGTTGGGTACAAAGCCCAAGTGAATCAGCCCGAAATCAAGAACAATCATTGTTCTGACAGGCTTATCAGACGTCTAATTCTGGCATCAGACGTCTGGAACTTCACTTTAAGACGTCTGATTCCAAGGTCAGACGTCTGATTTTGGGCGGGTCTCTCCCTGACTTGGATCAGATCTAAACAGGGTTTTTGCGCAAGTCCATCAGACGACATACAGGACGTCTGACACTATGTCTGGACGTCTGGAAACCTACTTTTACTGTGGGAATTGATTTCCAAACGTTGCAACGGCTAGAAAATCTCTGAAAAGAGATTTTGGGTCAGCCGAGGTAAAACGGTCAATTATCAGACGTCTGGTAAGTCCTATGGACGTCTGATAAGGCTCTAACGGTCATAATCTGCAGTGCCTGCTAAGCTAGCCAACGGTCCACTATCTGGACGTCTGGCAAGTCCATCAGACGTCTTCTAAGACGTCTGGACTAAGGTCTGGACGTCTGATTTCATCAGACAGAATACTAACTCCAGCCTAATAGTTATCAGACATCTGAAACAACAGTCAGACGTCTTATAATACTTTATCAGACGTCTGATTTGGGAATTATACGTCTGGAAGTGCTGTTTGAACCCTATATTGGTTTTCTAAGTATTCTACAGAAAACCTAAGTATCCTAGGGTTGTGCCGGTGTTCCTAGGACTACTGTTAGGGTACTTTGAGGCTCTTTAACAATATTCTAAGGAAAATAAGAGCAAGAAAATAAAGAAAAGAGATACAAGAAAGGATTAAAAAGAATCTATCATATTCTTCTTATCTTCTATCTTCAATCTGTCGCTCCACGCGAACCTCCTCTGTTCTTCATTAAGCTCCTCCAATCCATCCTGGATGCGAGCTCGAGTTCCGTCTAAACACGTCCACATTTGCAATTGACCTGAAATCTAGGACTCAAATTGCAAATGTTAAATAACACGTGTTTTGTTATCATCAAAATAAATGATCGTGGTGCTCTAGCACCAACAGATACACATCATTCAATCATTTCTCTTCCTAATAAGTGGTTTGTTTACATTAAATTCTAGGTTATAATGGGCAAATCTTAGATTGGATTGCAGGGTTCAAATTACACCAAATATAAGGATAAAGTAATTTCATTCCTAAATTGGGCCCTAATGATGGTAAGAAGATATTTAGGCAAGGAGACCAACTAGATAATATCTTCTGCCCATGCGAAAAATGTTTGAATGGCTCTTTGTATGTGAATTGACCCTTTTCTTAGGGTCGTTTGGCATTTCCGAAATTCATAGGGGTTTTTATGTAGTTTTAAACCCCTTAGGTTTTTGTTTTGGGGTTTGTGAGGGGAGAGGAAAATTGTAAGGACATCCCCGTAATTTTCCCACCACCATACCCCTCATACCCCATGCATATCCACCATACCTACCATGCCCACGACACCCCTCCCCCAATACTCCACCTTACTCCACACCACCCTCTCCCCATGCCTCCCAATCCCATAAAAACCCCCTTCCTCCTCCATTTGCTTGCCACCACCACCGCCAAGAGGAGAAGGATAGTGAGAGGGAGAGTGGGGAGCAGCAGGGCTCGGGAGGAGGAGGCCGGAGGGCGGGACACTGTGAGGAGAGGCGAGGAGGTGCTGTAGTTGCTGCAGTTCCTGCGGTGAGGAGCTCGCAAACGATTCTACGGAATCATTTTTCCGCAGAATCAAACATCTGAAGGGACCGCCAAACGTCTGGTCAAACGTCCGAAGGTAATCCCAGACGTCTGATAGCACATAATTTTTTACTATTTTTCCCCTAACGAGTTCTAACTGTGCGTACGTATGTCAGAGGTTGGGGAACCGCACCGATGCGAGGACCGAGGCAGTTTCAGACATCCGGGAGTGTCGGCAGAGGTCTGAAGGCACCCTCAGACGTCTGCACGGAGTTCCAGACATCCAAAAAAGGCACCCCGAGCAAGGTGAGCCACTACATTCGTTTAAGACGTCTGGGACTTTTCCCGGACGTCTGATTTTAGTTAGAGTTGTGTTTTTGGGCATGTTCAGGGCCCAAACAAAGTCGATTTTCCACAAACGAATTATCTTTGGTTTTCGTTCTAATTTCTCTACATCGTGGCATAGTGTTTACACTGTTTTGCGCTCCTTTTGACATGTGGGTCAATGTGATAGGTCATTCGTTCGTGGTGTGCACGGGACCTGCCGGGGTTGCAAGCTCTGTCAATTGTGCCCCCACATCTCCTTGTTATCCTAGTAGAGTGGCTCTCTCATTAATCTTGGATTTAATAATTAAATTACATGCTTTAGAATTAGTCGAACCCTAGGTTGTGACATGAACTCTAGGGCCGAAAGAGATAAATGTATACTACTTTAGAAATATTCGATTGAATCCTAAGATGTGGAATGAACCCTAGGGCTGAAAGAAATGAGTGCACATTTAATTAATGATTAAATTGTTGTTTCCTAAAAGTAGAGAATCATGAGCTGCCTGTAATGAACCATGACATGAACAGAAACACATGCTATGTATTGAATAAGTGATGGATGTGATTGTGAAATTATGAGTTTCCTGTTATGCATTTATTGAATCAAATGTTGAAATGAGAAAGTATATGTACGAACCCTACAAGAAATTTAAAAGAAAGTCAAGATACAGTAATACGGAAAACCTGATGGGTCATGGAACATGTTGCCTACGGACGACTGTTCGAACCTGGTAATAGGAAGTGAGCTAGCCCTAGTGTACGTTGTATTGAAGAGAGCGATTATCCCTTTAGTGTAGAGGGAAGCTAGCCACCCCCTTGGGTTGAGACCCGAGGTTAGGACTAGTCACTCTACACCGACTCCTGTTTGGCCCACGTGTACTTGGTACCGAGGTGAGCTACTTAGTGTAAGGAGGGAGTTAGCCGCCCCATGGTGCCCAGGGTTAGGACTAGACACCCTACACCGACTCTTTGTTAGGCCCACTGGGCAAACCGGGATAGTTGGACGAGGGTACACGGATTGTGGAGGGGCGAGACCCCTATTCTATTTTGAGAGGGCAAGGCCCTATGCTATTCCGTGCTGTACGTTTGGGCATACCCACTAGTGGAAACGACTGACCGTGTGCCAGTACGGGGTAGCTACCCGTGCGCTTATCACGCGTGCCGTAATTACCGCTACGTCGCGATCGTGACCTCGGGATGGCAGATCGGGTGTAGGACTATCATGGAGGACTCTCTCGACCAGGAGAGTACCACGTGTACATCCTACATCGTGGGAAAATGGCAAGTAAGATCGTTCCCTTAGGGAACAAGAAGATTAAGCACTGTTATGGATCTTGATTAGAGATCCCGACTCAGAAATGCGTAAATAAGTCGAATGGAAATGGATGATAATAATAACCAATACATACATGTGTACTTAGTTGCTTATTTAATTGCATGTAAATAGCTTAACCACCACTCTACTCAGTGTTAGCTGACCACGGAGTTTGTAACCATGTTCAGGTCAGGGATCTAAGCTGCTAGCACCATCGGCTGCTGAGGGCGCTAGGCCTAGTCGAGCCCAGCTGTAGTCTTTCTCCTGTTTCTACTGCAGAGCACTTGTTAGTCATGAGTACTGGTAGCCTGTAGTAACTGTTCCGTACTATTCTGTTATAATTGTGATGGCTATGTTCGATAACCGTACCTTTCCATTGTATTATGTAATATCCTTGTGATTTACTGTTCTATATCTTTTACCGTCTGTTATATGCTTTCTATTTAGTTACATTGCACGTATGATTATGGAATAGTATGCATTTGGTTATTTCTTGTTGAATGACTAAGTCTTGGGGTTAGTTGAGGTGAGCCATTCTCGAGTTCTGTAGGGAGCCGGAAACAGGTCGTGACAATATGACCGTAACATTGTGCTCGAGCACTTGATTTGTAATGGGTGGTGGCAGCATTACACTACTTAGGAAGCTCATGGAGAGAAGTTTACTAAGAAAGTTATAAACAATGAAAACACCATTGACGAAGAGATTGACGAGGAAATTGCTTATAGTGGAGGTGAAGAAATACAAGAAATGTTGAACGAGATGAGAGTAGCAGAGGATATAAATACAATCGAGGAAGATCCATTCAGTTGTAATTCATTCTATGATGCTGTTAAGGCCAATGAGGATCTTATTTCTCCTGGTGTTACAAGAACGTCTAAGTTATCATTTGTATTGAAGATGTTTGAACTAAAGGTTATGAACAAAGTGATGAGAACCTCATCATGAACCCTAACTAGTACAATTTAATCCAAATGAGTGTGAAAAAGCTCCTACAAAATCCAAAGAGAGGTTTAACTCAGAGAATTCTGAGTTAAAAAATAAAATAAATCATCAGAGGTAAAACTGTAATTTCACCAATGCAGTATGCAAACAAGGTAATTAAGGGTCCAAACATAGGTCAAACGAGCTTAATAAGAAAGGAAGTGCGATGATCTGATCTGAAAAGGGTTATAGCAACTTCTATGAATAAAATGACATTCTGTAACCCTAAAACAAACTCACTTTAATTCATGAGGTTCGAGGCAGGATAAAAATCAACTAAACCCTCTAAAATTCATAAAAAAAAAAAATCCCCTAGGATTTAGAACCTTCAATTTGGCCTTTACAACCTATTTTGACCTAACATGAGAACCATACCCAATTAATGACTTAATTTGGGTTTTTACGCAAATTGATCGGTCAAACATGGTCCAACCTAAAATCAAATTTCACCATTAAAATCCTTAGGTTCAAATTAGTCTATTATAAAAATTTGGACCTAAAAAAAGACCATCTTAATCGACTTTACAAATTGGTCCTCTTAATTTACTTTTTGACCCTTATCTTTTGAAACCCTTGCGTTTAGCCCCCTAACTTCTCGTCGTTCTTTGCAGAACGGTCTTCCCTGCCATTTCTGCGCAGCGCCATAACTCCGGCGACCTTGCGCAGAGGATGGCGCCGCGCAGGGCAGGGCGGCCATCCTATAGAACAAACGGGGGGTTCCCTGCGACGTCCTCTGTCGCAGGGACCCGCCCATGACCTCTGTCATCGACCATGCCTCTCGTGCGAATGCACGAAAGGCATGGGTATCCTTTCCGGCCACTCTCCGGCGAGGCAGGCACGTCGCCTCCTCGGTTCCCTCTCCGCGCCAAGGCCTTTATAAGGAGCAGCAAGGTCTGCCAACTCCTTCAAGCTTCCTCTGGCGGAGAAAAACCCCACATTTCATCTCTTCCCTCTCCGGTCAGAGCTCCCGAGCTTTCGGCGATCTTCTCCTCCTCCTCCTTGTCACGCTGCTGCCCTACCTGCAAGAGAGTTTACTCTGCCCTATCGTCCGCGCCAGGCCGTACCAGCTGGTGCCCTCAGACCGCCTCCTCGTCGCCGATACCCTCCTCCTGGGCATCTTCGTCCTCAACTCCGGCAGGCACAAGCCGGACGCTTCCCTCTCCCCCTTCGTCGAGTAAATAGGTAGAACTCTTCCTCTCTCTCTCCCTTACATTTTCCCTCTCTTAATTTATCCTTTTACTCCACCGCCCGCCACCTCCACCTCCATCTGCTCCGTCTCCAATCACCTTCTCCGGCGAGTCCATTCCACTTCCACAGACCACCTCTTCCCTCACCGACTAGCCCAGAGGCTCCCCCTCACTCCACTCAACCGTTCCCCCCTCTCCATTCACTTCCATTCACCGGCCAACCACCCCTCGAACAAACCCATCTTCAAGCACACAGTCTGACCTAGGTCCACCTCCACAGGCGCTCTCGCGCCTCACCGACCACCGTACTGCCTTCGCCGCACTCCGGCGAAGCTTCCCACATTATCTGACTTGGCCGAGAGGCCGTCACTATGTTTTTAGCTCAGCACCCCCTCGCCGCCATTGTTGAGCTGCTGCAGCTTCTTCACTCGCTGCTCCAGGCCTTCTCCAGCCCAGGCGCGAGTCCCAGGCAGCGTAGACTGACTTCGCGAAGGCGTCCAGGCTTGCGATTTGGGTCACGAGCCTCACGGCTGCCCCAATGGCAGCAACTCCCTCGCTTGCAGACGCGCAATCTGGAGGTGGGACTTTAGTCCCACCTCGTAAGTGTGCGGCTGGGCGCCCACACTTAAATTGCAAAAGTGTATTGGGCTGTTTGCCTTCGATACACAGGGGTCAGGTCCCTCACGCATGCGGCGCGCCACGCGCTCGCCCGCCCTTGCCCGCGCTCACGCCCCGCAGGTCTGGGCCGGATCCGACTACCCGACCAAGCACTCCTCGCCCACCACTGCACACCGGTGGGCCTGATCCCAGGCGCGCTACCCGAACCCGATTACCCGACTCTGGGAGAGCATTCCTAAGAGAGATTCAGAGAGAAAGAGAGACGCGGGGAAGGGGTAGGGGTAGGTTTTGCACTAATAGGTGTGTATCCGCGCAGGGAAAAAAAGAAGAAGAAGAGAGGAGGAGTTGCCGAAGCCTTAGCCGCACTAAGCAGCTGAAGAAGAAGAAGAAGAAAGGAAGGAGAGGAGCTGAAGAAGAAGGAAGGAAAGAACTATAGCAAATGCGCAGATAAGCCGTCTGAGCATCGCATTAGACGTCGGAAGGGCTACAGCCAAAAGAAGAAGAAAAGAGGAAGGAAGGTCAGCAACCAGAGCAGAAAGAAGAGGAAAAGAAAAGAGGCAGAAGCAGAGAAGAAGAAGAAAAGAGAAAGAAGAAAGAAGACACAGCCACAAGGAAGGAAAGAAGAAGAAGAAGAAGAAGAAGAAAGAAGAAGGCAGGCTGAGAAAGAGAAAAGAAAGAAGAAGATCACCACAGCCGCAGGTTAAAGAAGAAAGAAGGAAAAGAAGAAAAAGAAGAAGAGAGGAACAGTCAAAGCAGAAGAAGAAAAAGAGAAGAGGAAGAGAGAAGAAGAAGAAGCCAACAAAAGAGAACTTTTCTCTCTCCCTCCCTCTCTCTCTCTCTTATTATTTTTGTAACATAATTGTGAACATTTATGCTTCTAGAATCATAGTTGCTCCCTGAGTTCGACCTCGGGAAAACTTGTTATTCCGAGTAAAAAATTTTGTAGTAATCTGGTAGTTGTTTTGTCATATACTACAACGAACATAAAGATGAAACACACGACCGGCCGTTACTACAAAGCTAGTGCTAAATTTATGTCAGAAATACTTCAGTTTATTGCTGAGTTGTTGAATAACTCTAATGGTTTTCCAACTTCTTAGTACAAGACAAAGAAATAGATTCGCAAGCTTGGTTTGGACTGTCAAAAGATCGATGCATGTCCGAATGACTACATTCTTTTCAAAAATAAATTCGTAAACTTAAGCAACTGTCCCGAATGTGGATATGAAAGATATAAGGGAGGTGAAAGTGAAAGTAAGCGGAAACAACCTCAGAAGGTTCTTCGTCACTTCTCATTAACACCTAAGATTCAACGTCTTTTTATATCAACTAAAACTATACGGTGAATGACATGACACTAGGATTATAAATCTCAAAATGGAAGAATACGTCATCCTATTGATTTAGAAGAATGGAGGAGATTTGACGAAAGAAATAATTCATTCACTTTAGAAGCAAAAAACGTACGGTTGGGTCTTACAAGCAATGGATTTAATATATTTAAGAATATGTACCCATCCTACTCTATATGGTCAGTGGTAATAGTCACTTATAACTTACCTCCCTGGTTGTACATGAGATCGTCATTTATGATGTCGACCCTATTAATCCCCAGTCCAAAACAACCAGGAAATGCAATAGATGTTTATCTGCAACCATTAATTGATAAACTAAAATAGTTGTAGTACACCGGAGTGAAGACATATGATGCAGAAAAGAGAGAATTCTATAATATACATGCAGCACTATTTGGACCATAAATGACTTCCTGACATACGCAAATTTATCAGGTTGGAGTAGTAAAAGAAAGCTTGCTTGCCCATTCTGTATGGAAGATGTTCATCACCTAAGACTATTGAAAAGTAAGAAGTTCTGTTACTTAAGGTACCGTAGATTTCTACCCATTGAATATAGATGGCGAACATTACAGTTAAGGGGTAAATTTGATGGCAGGACGTGTTGGTATTCAAAGAAAAATCCAAAGAATAAACTTAGTACGGATTGTATCAGGTTGTCAGGTTAAGTTATAATAGAGAGATTATAAAAAATGGGTGAGATACGTTTGAGTCGACCATTCAAACAAGACCAAACGACCTTGAGAAATTCTGGATTTCGAAAGAAAAGCATTTCCTTTATGGAGCTATCATACTTGAAAGATCTTACAATACGTCATAATTTAGATGTTATGTACATCGAAAAGAATGTGATAGATAACATCTTAGATATATTAAATCTGACCAATGATTCAAAGGACATGATGAAAACAGCAAAAGATATGAAGAGTTTGGGAATACATCCGAAGCTGCATATTCATGAGGAGGATGGCTACCTCCTACCTGCTATTTACAATTTGAATGAACACTAGAAGAGTAAACTCTCCTTCTTAAAGGAAATTCAAGTGCTAGATGATTTTTCATCGCAGCTTTCTTGTTGTGTGAATAAAGCACAGAAAAAGATATCTGGCTTGAAAAGTCATAACTCCCACATTTATATGCAAGTATTGTTTCCACTGACGATACGAGGGATACTGCCTGAGTCAGTTGTTGATTCATTCACAGAGATAAGCAGATTTTTCTTTTTCTTTGACATGAAAAAGAAACAACGATGCTACTTATGACATCACTTAGTGGTGTCGTTTAAAAGAAGTTTGTCGTCGATTTTCAATCAACGGCAAAAGTGGAGTATGTTGCAGTGACACTATAGGATCCAAAAGGTGTCATGCCTACCCAAGTTTCCACCGCCAAGCTAAGTGCGGAAGAATCGAGCCAAGAAAGATTCGACGAAGTGGATCACTAGATGAATAGTAAGAAATTGACTCCGAGATGTCACCCAACAAAGATAAATGATATCTGAAATGCCTCCATATATGCAACTTGCCTACAAAGAAATGCTAACCCAATGTAAGGAAGCAACACTAGGGTGAAACATTACAAGAAAAAAAATCGAACTTATACCACACTGATAAAGCAAAATAGAGATAGAAAACACAAAAGTTGCAAACATGATAAGGTGAATCGAAGTGGTCAAAGGCGAAGTCCATGAAGGCTAACAAAGCCCATGCCAAGGTTGCCCATTGCCACAATGAGCTAGCCAACCTACAAGAGGGCCCACTAGGGAACCAACAACGCAAGAAGGGACAGAGGTCATGCCACCATAACCGAAGATACTCACAACTTGGACCACTAAGAGCTACTCGTTCAAGAGGGAAAACCAATATAGGTGGGGGAGATGGCCAAAAACGTGGGTGAAGAAAGGGAGGTGAATGGCGATGGCAATGGAGAAGAAGGGAGGCTTCGACAAGGGCATTCCCTAGGGTTTAATGGGAGAGGAGTAAGCGAGTAGCTTTTCAACACCCAACAAAACTTACGTACAGCTGAGAAAGTTACAGCTTCAGTGACCTGATTCTGGTCAAATGGCTGAACACATAAATCTCGTCCCCGAAGCGGCGTGTCAATAATCCAATATCACATACATTAGGAAAAAAAATATAACAAAAAAGTTAACTACTTTAGTTACTTAGAAAACAAAAAAACCCGCAACTTCCATTAGATTGTGAAAGCCAACCTATACCTCATGCGTTGGCAATGCTTTAATTGTGAAATTAAGATTTATATCCCTTCTTTTGGCGTAAAATATGAACCCTTGTTATAATTTCATCCTCAGGACATCGTACAATTCGAGGCCCAAGATATGCCTAACTTCACCCACCGCCCCTTATCCCTGGCGAGATGCCCATGAAAAGGGTTTTGGACATGGACAAGAATTGGATGGTAGATATATATAGATTAGATGCCGGATATCATTACCAATATTTTTCATCAACGTGCCGAAGTACAAATGATATGCATATATCAGACAGCAATATTTGGTTGCATAAAAAATAATACAAATACTCTCGAAAATCCGTGACATACGTTAAGTTTTAACTATAAGTTGATATATGTCTTATAAGAGCTTTAATTAGCACAAATGCACTCTAACACAAAATTAACTCCACCAAAAAAATGTAAGCATTTCTCCCTAAACTGATATTTACTTGTAAAATAAATTACGTCGACGATGTTTGAGTGTTTAACAAAATTAAATCGTTAATAGTTTAATTTGAGGTACTATAAATGTCTTGTAATGCAAAATATAACCTAAAAATAAGGATCATCACACCATGCATGTGAAAAAGCATTTGGATGGGACCTATCAATAAAATGCATCGAAGTATTTAAATATCATAGTTGATTTTTATATATAATTAAAAATTATTAGTAATATTTAATTTAAATATAAAAAATAACCGATAATATTTATTTCATAACTAAAAATCATTAATCATAATTTTAAAATTATTGATGATATTTGATTTAAATATAAAAATCATTGATAACAAAATTTAATGATTATATTTTAAAAATCATCAATGTTGTTTAATTTAAATATAAAAATCATCAACAATATTATTCTTAGGAGGTGAGTGACAACTTAAGACTTGCTAAATCTACACTTTAGAGGGAGTGAATAGTCATGTGTAATTTTTTATTATTTGCATTGAAAAATACATTACAAGTTAAATGCATTTCTTTATTCATTCTCAGGGGATAAGTCTTGACGTAGGGTTCGCTAAGCTTACACTATAGAGGGAGCAGGTAGTCACGTTTTTTTTACAATGCGTCTTGTAAATTAAATGTAATTTTTTATATTTTAATTCCAATTTTAAACTGAATTGTATGGTGAGATTGCTGTGTTTAATCTTCTGTTAGGTTGAGAATCAGGTGACAAACTTTTCAGTATTGCTTGGACCAAAATGCCTTTTGGTCTCCTAACATCACCTCACGTAACCCCTTATCTCCACCAACCTTCACTAATATTAGTGATTGTCCCTTCTTATTATCTACTACATCACCCACTATCGTGCCTCCCATTGTAGCCATAGCCTCCTCACCCACTGCCATGCATCCTAATGAAGCTTCCATCTTCCCTCGTGACAACATGGGTGTAGGATCAGGAGTGCTAACGCCATGCATGTTGTTGGGTTGGGGAAGGATTTCATAGTTTTTTCTTGATTACTTACTTCTTATCTGCAAAATATGAGGGTCGAGGGGTATTATGGTTATTCTTATCCAGTAATGGCGAATGGTAACGTCAATTGTTAGGTTCCTAGAGAAAGATGGGATTGCGTTGGTAAAATTCCTAAGGTTGAGGATGACATTAATGATGTTCGAACGTTAGGTACAATTAACATTAAAAAGATGTTGTAAGGTCAAGAGCTTTTATTTAAATTACTCAACTCCTTGACATTCTCAAGAAATTGACATCTTGATTTTGTTGAACATCCGTCCGTATTGGAAAAGCATGCAACAACTTCCTTTGGAAGGTACGTGACGAGCCAGTACTGAAGGGGACGCGGAATGACCTTCATACCCTCACTTGAAATGATCAGTGGCTAATTAGGAGCCCTAATTGATGACTATTTGTCTCTTTATAATGAGAAATCTTACATACTCCATTAGTTGTTTCTTTTCTCTCTTTTACCTGGAACAAGGTGAACTACTCAAGCATGAAGCCTGTTTTTGCTATGGTAGATTATCCTGCTTCAGATGGGTTTGTAGATCAAAATGGAGATTTAAAGGATGGGTGAGGTTTCGAATTTATAACAACTCTCAATCAGAGAGTGTAGAGAAATTAAACCTATTAAAGAGAATTAATTTGTTGGGTGGCCATAGCATCAACACACCCTTACCAGTCCTTACATACATACAGCAGCAGCTGCTGCTCAGTTTGTTACAACGGCTAAGAGGTGGTATAACTGCCTCAATATAACGGTCAGACGATTTCTATGAATCACATATCATGCCATTGTTAATTACATTGATGTAATCTGGCTAAAAGAGAGCAGAAAATTAAGAAATACCAATTAATCTACCATCAAATCAGGAACAAATTAAAGAACCAAAACTCCCGCTTCCGTACTTACCATAAAGCAACTTACATATCGATCACTTACCCCACTAATCATCTCATCATCAACCAACAAATGGAAACTGAAACCAACCCGGCATCAGATACAAAACAAATAAAATATAATTACTAATTCTCCCACTTACAACAGAACCCATGTATTATATCTAATTTGCTATATATTTTAATTTATTGCACCACCAAACCAGACATCTTTCTAAGGTAGCTAGTCCAAAAGTTAATCCACAGCCAAATAAATCAACACCTTAATAGATGTTCAAGCGAGTTTACTAAATCACAATTCTGAATAAAGAGCATGCTTCTGGGTCCATGGAAGGTTATTCCGCAGGTCAAGGCGGTACCAGGAATAAAAAAAAAAAGAGAAAATATCGCTGATGAAGAAATTTGTGAAGAAATTTGAAAATAACAAGAAGTCAAAAGGTAAGGAAATGAAAACAGTGATGTAAAAATTGATGCGGGAGAATTTTTCAGCCACGTTCTCATGTTTTACATAACGTTGTGAACGTAGGGTCACTTGATAATTGATATTTAATGTAAAGAAGTAAAAGAATGCAAGATTTGTTACGTGGTGGGCTCCACCACATACAAGAAAATCACCACACCACTTTAAGTTAAAATGTACAAGTGATAAATAACTTTCACCGATGATAAATTACTTTCCACCAGTGATAAATTATTTTGGGTGATTTTGCACCGGTGATAAATTATTCTAAGGTATCTTTGCACATGTGCAATTTCATTTGCATCGGTGTAAAATAATTCCAATGGTGATTTCACTCGTAAAAAGTGATTTTGACCTATGGATTTAGAACTTAAGATTTATGATTTAAGGATTTAGGGTTTAGATTTATGGAAAGTGATTTTACGTATGGTGCAATCTTAGTTTGAATTATTTTTCACCAATGCAAAGTAAAATTGCATCAGTATAAAATTATTTTGAAAGTGAAAAATGATTTTGCACCGATGCAAAATGATCCAAAGGTGATTTGAATTATTTGCACCGATACAAAAGTAATTTATTGTTGATTTCAAAAGTGGTGGACCCATCATACATGAGTACTTTTTTTACATAAGAATGAGCTATACCAAATGAAAGACCACATTCACCTGCTATACATCAACTTTTACATTTTTCAACCCATGTCCTACCAACAAAGGGTAACTTTCAATTTCAAAAAGAGAGGATCAAACCGCCCAACCTTGCCATTTCAACTCCACATTAATTCTTCCCTCCTTATATATCAGCCCTCAGACTCCCCACCATTGACCATTCCCAGTTTCTTAATAACAGGTGCACTATCCAATCCATCTGGGTCCACGGGGAAGGGATTGTTGCTTGATTTGGAGAGGCACTTCGGCTTCTTCGGAGCCTATCACAGCCACCCAATTAATGCCCTCCTCCTCCACATCCTGACCGTCTGGCCCATCTTCTCCACCATCCTCCTCCTCCTCTACGTCATCCCATCTTCCTTCCCTCTCCCTTCCTCAATTGCCGATGCCCTCCCCCTCATCCTAAGCAAAATTCTCACCTTGAACGTCAGCTTCCTCGTCATTCTTTTCTATGCCATTTTCTACGTCTGCCTCGACATTAAGGCGGGTTCTTTAGCCGCTTTTCTGTTCGTCCTCTGCTGGGTTGGAAGCAACATCCTTGGCAGCGTGCTCAGCTTCTCCTTCTCTTGTCTGGTGGGAGTCGTTGTTCTATTTTTCTTTTTTTTTTTTTTTAGAATGCTTCTTCTTGATATGCCCAAACTTCGCATTGCTTGATCTGTTCCCTTCTCCCGTTTGACTTATCCAGTTTTCTCCTTTATTGTAGATAAAAGAAGGAAATTGCTGTGGAAACCAATTCAGATCAACAGTAGCTAGAAAACAAATAACATGATATGCTACTCAACAATTTCGTGCGTGAACTTAGTAATTGGTTACACAAAAGTTTGAAATAAATTAAGAAGGGCAGGTTACTTTTCAGATACGTGACTTCTGAGCTCTTTGTAATTAATTTAGGAGATTTCTGTGCTCTTTGGTCAAGTGGAAGGTGTTGGTTGCAGGAATAGATGACCGAGTGATCATCTAGACTCGGTCAATCTGCAGCTAACATCATGTTAGCGAAAATAGCGGATAGGCAATTAGGGTTTTATGGGGGTGAACGGGGTCGAGGAATGGGCCTATGAAGAAGGAACGAAATCCCTAACGAAAACCCCAAGAAACCCAAAAGCCTACCTTTCGTCGTCCCAAGAAAAGGCACTACATGTTGCCCGTTCTTATAGAAATATTGGTGTTTGTAGAGTAGGATACGTATTAGTATTAGTGTTTATAGGCTTAGTATAGATAGCAAAAGCCCAAGATTTTAGGAAACTGAATATTCACTGTTTCATGATACAAAAATAATTCAAGATTACTCTGTCATGCTTTTCTACCTACATATTATGCGACCATAGAAATGTCAGGTCAGGACTTATCCAATAGCTGATTAATATCCACCTTTGGAAATCCTTGCAGTTGATTTCGGTAACTCATGCCGTATGTTGGACCTCGCAGTCCAAAGGGCATGCAGCATTTGAGGTAAGCTATGACTGTTCTGTGACTAATTTTGCATGAAAAGCCATCAAATTAAGCTTCCTAACTCTGTAGAGCGAATTCCAATATACCTAAAATTTTCCCGCAGAAGCGGTCGCCCGAGCCTCAAGATAATTTCTCTCAAGCCTCTTTGTTGTCTCTGTTCCTTGTTCTATTAAAGGTAATATGGGCTTCCATTAATTATGTGTGGATCCAGACATAGTTCAGTAACATTTACTGTAGTCACCTCAGGTTCTACAAATGATCGGCTACGAGCCATATCCCGATTTCCGAGATCGAGCACTTGCCATAAAGGAGGCTGAGGGCAAGGCATGCGAGGCAAAGAACAAAAACAAAGGATACTTGGGGGCTTTATAGTTGTTCTTGACCTGCTGGTTCTCTATATACATAGCTTTCACCAAGTTTCATGAGCTCAAATTTTTCCATTTCTGCTTCTCCACTGTTCTTTTGATTCTGATGTAATAAAGATCGGGCTTGTTCCTTCCAAATACTCCATGGATGGAAGGAGCATGATGAGAGAATAAATAGGGGTGTAACAGAGACCATCTTTAATTATATTAGACCGTAATTTGCAATATTTTTCCTAACGATGGTTGTGGGGGAAGTGTTGTAAATGTTGTGAGTTCGGGTCTCGTACCTATTAATTTTCTCTCTCTCACGATGGAGGAAGGCGGAAGAAGAGAACGAGACGAGGGAATGTGCACTAATCGATGGGCACCTCTACTCACTTATTTCTTTTATGTCGTAGGTTATTTTCTCATGTGCTCCTCCCACTCTCTCTTCTTTATTTTACTCTCACCACAACATAAAGTCCATTGCACCAACGCCCTTCCAATTAGCCCATCAGCATTTATCATGAAGTGTAGGCATTATTACCAATGGAGTCATAGCTTAAGCCTCTTCACATCTTACATTGGGTAATTTAGGATGTGATTGGTGCTTAAATGGATAATTTCATTGTTATCCTTAACTAATCACGATTTACCAGTGGACTCTTACACTTTAGAATTCTTATTTCTTCTCTTTTATCTTTATTGGGTGCTCAAGTGTGAATTTTTGTCTCTTGAGAGACAAAATTTCTAGGTTTGGGATCCAAAGTGTTGTATTACAATTTGACCACCCATGTTTAAAAGTGGCATCTCTCTCTACAATTCTCTAATTATAAAAGATGCATAGATTGTCAATGAAAACCATATACCTAATTAAAATCACTAGATCTCAACTCCTAAAGGGTGACGGTCATTAGTTCATCAAGGCATTCACTATCCTGAGAAATATAGTATGTCCTATATGTCTTTGTAGGTTATTTTGAGTCAATTTTTATGGCATCTTCCTATGTCGCATGGTTATGTTGTTTTCCTTTCTTTTTGGCCAATTGAATCCTTTGATATAGGTATTTATTTGTTAATTACCAGGTAGAGAATTTGTGAGTATTATCTTCAAACTTGATGATCCTAATAGAAGAAACACTATGCTGAGTACTATTATACACTTGGACATGGATGAAAATGGTAAAATAAGTAGATTAGAAGAGATATTTAATATAATTAGCTTACTATTTAACTACAAGTAGACATGCCGTTCTATTCACTATACACTTAGGTGCACATTCTCAATCTGATCCTAGAGAATACCTTTATGATGTAAAAAGATATTTGGTTCTCAGGTTGATCGTTGCTGTCATGATAAACATTAGGTTTAATGGTTCTATCGTCTATTGTGATAAAATCAATTGCACTTGGGATTGCACAATAATGATTTCATACAAACTCAGTGCATTGTTCACTTAGGAAGAAGCAAAAATTTCATCTTATGATTTATCTTCCCATCCTTCGCAATGATTATTAATGATGTTTAGCTTTTTCCTTAAGAACCGATCGATATTTCTATTGGTCTTGTCGTGTAATTTAGTTTTTGATAATAATTTTGCGATAAAATTACAAGTTATTTCTATTTAAACTTTATTATATGTCTTTTATCACTGGCTTGGTTTCTCAAAATATAAGGACCTCTCCCTCGTAAAAGAGAGGTTCTACTCTCGATAGATTGTTCCTATGGGGGTGGTTATGTGGTTTGTGGCTTAAATAATCCTCATTTTCGCTCATAAAGGATGGGCAGTAGAAGAACATGAATAAACCAATCTTACATACGAACTAGCTCAAAGGAAGGTAAACCTGTGTAAAGTATTCTGTATACTTTGTGTTGCTTGTTTTTAGCTAATGCGTGGCTTTGTTTCTTTCTTCTTTAATTCTGGATATATGTTACTTGCGTTAAATTATATGTAGCATTGTCAATGTCAACTCCCTTGTAGTGCCACGCTTTCAGAAGGCTGCTTGGTATACGTGTAAGCTTATAACATGACGATGCCTACAGAGGAACCAGTTGCTTGCTCGTTATGCTTACATTCCTAGTTGCTGGAGGGGGCAGTTTGTTTTTTTCACTCCAGTCAAGCTCACAGGGAGTTAATTGCTTGGTTGAGATGGAGGATATTTCTTGAATCAAATCTTTTCCTTGGTTAAAAGACAAAGTCTAATTGTTGGTTTCGCAGCAAAGGAAACGTTCCCTGCTTTTGCATGTTTTGGTGTTTAATAAATATGACATTTTATACTTCGGCCTGTAACCTGACTACGTAGGCATTATCTTAGTTCTGGTAGAGGTACGTACTCTTCAAGGTCAACCCTCGGGTAATTGGGCCTTTCCTGTAGGAAGGGCACTTGGAAATATTAGCCGGTAGCTACCCTTTCTCCAAATTTAACGTAAAAAATAATGTATGTATTATTTTTGTATTTTATACGATGTTGATGATGTTGGTTCATTTGATAAATGATATTTAATATAAAAAAATAAAAGAATTTAAAATTTATTATATGATAATCCAACCACATTTAAAATAATTATCACTCCACTTTAACCTAAAAAATATATAAGTGATAAAAAATTTTACATCAGTGATAAATTATTCTACATTGGTGATAAATTATTCTAAGAGTAATTTCACCTATCCAAAGTGATTTTGACATGAGTTTAGGATTTAGGATTTAGGTTTATGGAAAGTGATTCACATAAGAAGTGATTTTACACTTAAAAAGTAATTTTTCACCTTAGGATTAAGGGTCTAGTCTTTAGTGTTTAGTGTTTAGCTTAAGGTGAAAAATCACCTTTCAAGTGTAAAATTATTTATCATAGGTGAAGAAACACTTGGAATTTAATTTTGCACCTATGTAAAAAAATATTACACCAATGTAAAAAAATATTGCATCGGTGCAAAGTAGTTCAAAATAAGGTATAATCTTACTTTGCACCGATACAAAAAAATATTATACCAATGCAAAATAATTCAAAGTAAGATACAATTTTACTTTGCACCCGTGCAAAAAAAATATTCAAAGTAGTTTAAAGTAAGATTACACCGGTGTAATCTTACTTTGCACTCGTACAAGATTTTTATGAATGTATAAAGTGATTTTGTACAACCACTCACCCCTACAAAAATGATTTATTGTTGATTTAAAACAATAATAAATCTCACCATATATCAATACTTTTTTTACGTTAAAAAAAAATCACATTTATAACTATATGTTAACATTTACATCAACTTCTATATTTTTCAACTTAAATCCTAATAATAATAATATTTGTCAAATCTTCCCTTTATTTGAGCAGTAAAACTCCTATTTTTATGTGAAATATGATACTCAACCATCGAGCATATCATTTCCCTCTCTACATAAGATAAACTAGTAAGCACCTCAGCCAGCGATTATAAATTTGCAACTCTATCGAAATCTCAAATCCACCGGCCCAAATGGGCCCATTTAGACTAAACAAACATCAGAGTCAAGGTAAAAAAAGGAAAATATATGTCCATATCTTAAATTTGATCTTGGCCTAAGACCCGCAAATGACATCTGAGGTCTAAGTTCAACATCACCAAATATTCATTTACCTTTATTTTTTTTCACCGAAAAAAAACCTCTAGATAAAGAGTAGAATAGGTTTTCCCTCAGTGGTCAGTTATTGGAGCGTGAGAATTTTTTGATGCACCTTGGAAGTCGCATCTTCCATTTACCTGTGTAGCTGTGGGTCGCATTCCATGCTTGTCATCAGTATTTTTTCTGCAATCTGGCCATCAAAAACGTAAGATTAAAATAACAAAACTGTTTTATATACAGATCAAATCGAGGTCGCTTTTTCTTCTGATAATGTGGTTAACTTCATACGGTTTCAATTCCTGTGGTGCATTTTGTTTTATCTTTTTTTTTTAATTTATTATCTTATTTTCTGTATTTTGCATTCTCTATTCTTATGAAGTATATTTTTTTCTTCGTAGATGAGAATATCCTATCTCTTGTAACGAATTCTTCCTCTTTAATAAAAATACTTTAAAGCAAAAAAAAAAAACTGCATACGATTTCGATAGATAAAGCTGGATTTTCGGAAAATGACTTAGAAGGCACTGAAATTGCCGTACTTGATAGTTGGTGCAGTACTAATGGTACTCGAAATAGAGTGCATCCAAATCCATCTTTGAAAAAATAAAAAATAAAAAATGAAATAATGCCAACGTAGCATTGACGTGATAACAAAGCAACTTCAGAAAAGTGACAAATAACTGACCCTAATTAATTATTGTCTCTATTGCGATTTTGAGAATGAGCTATGCTCGACAATTGTGAGCGTCCCATTCTTGTTGCGTGTTCTCCCTCTCGAATCTTATTCAGAGGAAACAACGATACCAACAGTAGAGATATTCCGGGAAATATTAGTTTGTTCTACGTAGAACAGTTGCATTGCAAATAAAACACTTAGTTGCATTTTGCAAAGGGGAAACTTCCGTCGCCCCCCGATAAATAACAAAAGGATAAGCTAGAAAAGATATTTATTTAAAAAAGAAAAAAAAGATAAGTAATAGGATTAAAAATAATTAATATAAAAATATCATATTAATAGTTAATATTATGATACGGATACCGGTGAATTGATGTAATATAGTATATGAATTTTAATGAGAATATTACGTTAAATTAAATATATTTTAATATATAATAGAATAATTTGATTGGATGAATAAAGGTAAGTTAAATATTTTTAATCGTAAAATTTATTAACTTTTTAAATATCTCTTTGACATGGAACGGGTCTTACCATTTAGAGCGATCGTTTATGAAGATAAAAATCTACATTAAGTACGATATATTCTTTTAGTTTGTATAAGTAGTGGAGCCTTTTAGCAGAAGGGGTATGAGGTGAAGGATAAATTACGAGAGAGGATAAGAATCGAAAAATAAATAAAAGGGGTAATAAATTCCTGGATGGAGTGGCCTACAAAGGTCGTTATTTTATCTGGCTATCTACCATCGGCGGCTTATACTCGGGAGAAGTGGAGTAGAGGTCGTCGAATTTCAAAGGCCACTAAATGATCTGAGGACCTTCACTCCACTTTACCCTGCTATCCCATCTTGTATATATATATATATATATATATATATATATATATATAGAAAAGAAATTATTAATTTGTAAAATAAATATTTTTTATTTATTATTTATTTGACAAATCCTTTATATTTATATGAATCAAAAGTTAAATAATATAACATTAATATTTTCTTTTAAAAGGTTGAAGCAATAAAATTTTAAAATTAAAATTTTTAATCTTTATTTATCTTTCATAATAATAATATCTTGAGATTTTACAATGATGATTTATTATATTAACTATATGGACAATCAGCATAATTTGTCTATGGTTAACTAAGTACATAACTTAAGGATTGATCGAAAATATACTCAATCGAAATGTACGTATAATTATTTTAGGAAGAAAAAAGTAATTGCTATTAAATTATAAAGTATCAAATATAAAATATGAGACATTTAACTCAACATATCTTATAACTCATATTTTTTACATTTAATGTCATCGAATAACATTACTTACAGCATTACTAATTGTACTAAAAAATCCTCTATCACCTACCTTCTCTTCCTCCGTGTTTAACCCTACCTCGTGACAATTCTTCTTGTGTAATCCTTTTTCTTTCTCTCTCAAGATCATCACGATCTAGGTGAATAAATCTGCTGCTAACATTAAATCGGCTATATAAGCTTTTAGTGTCAGGTACATAACCCTCATTGTCACTTTCAGTATCATCGCCTCCTTGTTATTACATTAGCGATTCAATCCAAATAGGTGGAGGTCTCGAATGTTGATAGGTAGGCATCGGAGGAAGTTGAAATGGTGGTCTAGATAAGCCCGGACATAAAATGCCTTAACATGTATAGATTTTGCATCGGATCTCCAAAAAGCATATCTACAAAATTACCCTGCTGACTCTTAAAAGTAGAAAAATTTTAAAGTTGCGAAGGTCTTTCTCCAAACAGATTGTAAGCATACGATGGTTGCGTAGACTACGTTGAGATCTAAGTATAACTCATCAGTTGTTCGATGTAATCCATCAAAGGAGGCTGGGTAAACAGCGTCGAAGGAGGCTAGGTAAAGTGTATTAGAAGTTGGGTGTACTACATTTGAGATTGTAACGACCCGATTCCCGAATCCCTACGAGACACGAGAATCGGACCAACTCGACTGATCCCAAGACCCAGTCGTCCAACGAGAAAGTAACCAAAAGAGCAGTAAAATAAATCACATTCACCATGTATATAACTAGCAGCAACAAAATACAGCAGTAAAAGAAAGAAATACTACAGTATACACCACCACAACAGTAGAGGATTAAGCAGGTACATAAACATGAAGCTTACAACAAAAAGAGTACAGAGGTAACAGAAATCACTCACTACAGCGGAAAGAAAAGTACAGTAGGTACTACAAGTAACACTACTGGGTTCTACTAGGCCCAGCGCCCTCTGCAGCCGCTTACTCTGGTTGCTCAACACCTGGTCCTGAAAAGGTAACAAGGGTGACACGTCAGCGAAACGCTGAGTAGAGTGGCAACTAAAAGCTAAAAGAAGCAGTAGAGTGTACAATAGCTGTTATATATATATATATATATATATATATATATATATATATATATATATTTTACTTTCTTTCCTTATATTTTTCCATTTATTCACTGTTGATTATTCTCAGATCCTTCTCTTGATCTTGAATGTTCCTCGTAGGAACGATCTTGATTGCAGTCTTTCCCGAAAAGTAGAAGTAACATGTGGTGCTCTCCTGACCGGGAGAGTCCCCCGTGGTGGTCCTACCCTTAGTAAACCACCCCAAGGTCGCTGACAGACGTAACGGTGACTACGGCACGCGCGATAAACGCACGGGTAGCTACCCCGCACTAGCACGCGGTCAGTCGTTTCCGTTAACGGGTGCGCCCAAAGCACAGCACGGAACCAGCATAGGGTAGAGCCCTCTCAGTAACAAGGGTTCAGCCCTCCACAGTAACCAAATAGGGATCTTGCCCCTCCACAATCCGCGCACCCTCTCCTGACTACCCTGGTTTGCGCAATGGGCCTAATAAGTCGGTGTAGGAGGGCTAGCAGAACCCCAGGGCCCGTGGGGTAGCTAGTGCTCTCCCTACACTAGTAGCTCTCCTCGGTACTGTATACACGAGGGCCAAAAGTCGATACAAAGTGGCCATACCTAACCCTAGGTCCCTGAGGCGGCTAGCTCCGCTCTACACTAAACAGGGGGACAGTCACTCTCCTTGGTACTCCGTACTCAAGGGCCAGCTCACTTCCCCAATTCTATTCCATTCCCTTTCCAGGAGTTCTATTCCTAATTCCTCGTAGGGTTCATGCTCTTTTAACTCAGCCAATTTAGGTTTCACCGTTCCATCTTTATATTCATATAAACCATGTTCTCAACCGTAACTATTCATTCATAACAGGCAGCTGTTAACCAATTTATAGGCAGTAATCGTTTCCTTTCTACTTTTCCAAGACTGCAATGTTTATATGTTCAACTAGTTTTCCAGTCCTAGGATTCATGCCATACCCTAGGATCTATCATTCAATCTAGTTTTCCAGTCCTAGGATTCATGCAATACCCTAGGATCTAACATTCAATCTAATTTTTCAGCCCTAGGGTTCATGCAATGCCCTAAACTCTATTAACTATTTCACAATTTCATAATTTTCGATAAATAATTGGAAATGCCACTCTACCCCCGAAATCAGGAGTACTGGGGGCGTGGTCGGCAATCCCGCGCGTCTCCGCAACCCCCAAAGCCGCAACGGAACGGGGTCCTAACACAAAGATCATCACAAGGAGTTTCTCAGAATAGTATACAATTATTGTAAATAGGTAGAGGAAATAAATTTGGAAAGAACGCAACTTGAAACACGGAAAACGGACTCCGAACAGACCCTAAACGGGTCAAAAACGACGAATCTGCCCAAAATTAGACGTCTGGAACTTCTTCCAGATGTCTTAAAAGGTTGATCAGGTCATACCTTGGTCTGTGCAGTCCTTTAGACATCCAGAAGCCCGCTGGATCGTCTGGACTTAGTTTCCAGACGTCCAATTGTCACCCCGGACGTCTGGAGGTCCTCTCCGTCGTCTGGTACTGTGGCCAGACATCTGATCCGTGTGGGTTGGTGAGCCCTCGCGCCCTCCCGAACAGAACCTGCGCACACACACACCCGCTCTCATTATGAAGAGGCGCAGAAGAACGCAGCGGACGGCTGCATGGCCGTACACGCGTAAAAAGGAGAAGATAGGAAAATATTGTACCTGTCAGACGTCTGGACCTTCCTCCAGACGTCTTCTGCGTCGTCTGGGCATAAGTCCAGACGTCTGATTCTGGGAAATTTTCCCAGAATCAGGACCCTTTTCGCTCTCCGCCCACAATGCACGGCCGCGCCACGCCGCGTCCGCCTGCTGCCCAAGCTACAGCAGCTCCTTCGCGACACCCCACGCTCTCTGCTCTCCCGCCGGCCGGCTCTAGCTGCCCCGGCAAGCTCGCACCTTCGCGGTCGGGCTTTCTCTTCCTCTCGCAACAACTCCTCCTTCCCGCGCGCTCGCTGCAGCCGTTGCTGCCGCATTCGCTCGCTCACTCACTCGTAGGGAGAAGGAGAAGATGAAGGCGGTGGAGTGAGGGTGAGGGAGAGGGGAGCGCTATTTAAAGGCGGCGCAGGGAGAGAGAGAAAAGAAGCGGCGTCGTCTGCAGGGAGGGAGAAAAAGGAGAAGAACGAAGGCGGCAGGTTCAGTCTGTGCGTGCACGTGCACAGATGCGAACCCGTATGCCGAAAAAATTTAATACCAGACGTCTGGCCAGACGTCCGGGCCACTTCTCAAACGTCTTAAAGTACGTCTGATGCCCATGTTCGTAACAATATAACAAACTCAAAGGAAGTTTCGTTCCCGAAACTTGCGCTAACTAAGGTACGGGAAAGAACAATATATATACATAACAAACTCAAAGAAGATCGAAGCGGTCCGAAAAGACGTACCCGCGAAAAGCTTCGGGTACCGCTCCAGCATCGCCACCTCAGGCTCCCAGGTAGCCTCCTCGTATCACTGGCTCCTCCACAAAATCTTCACCAAGGGTACTTGCTTTCGTCTCAGACTGCAGGCGGCTCTGTCAAGAATCTGCACTGGCCGCTCGAGGTAAGTCAGGTCATCACCCACCTCGACGCTCTCGTGGCTCAAGACGTGACTGGGATCGGCGACATACTTCCTGAGGTTAGACACGTGGAACACGTCGTGCACACCCGAAAGCTGAGGGAGGGCAAGTCTGTAAGCAACGGGTCTAACCCGCTCCAGGACCTCAAAGGGCCCCACAAATCTCGGCGCGAGCTTCCCTCTCACCACAAACCGCTGCAGGCCCTTCATGGGCGAAACACGAAGGAAGACGTGGTTCCCAACCTCAAACTGCACCTCTCTGTGTCTCCGATCTGCGTAGCTCTTCTGCCTGCTCCTGACAGTGCGGAATCTCCTGTGGATCTGCTCGACTACCTCCTGACTCTGCCAGATCAGCCTGGGGCCAACCTCCTACTTGGTCCCCACCTCAACCCAACTCAAGGGTGCCATACATCTCCGTCCGTACAGAGCCTCGAAGGGTGCCATGCCGATGCTCGAGTGATAACTGTTGTTGTATGCAAACTCCTCCAGGGGCAAGTGCTCCTCCCAAGAGCCCCTCCAGTCCAGTACACAGGCACACAAAAGGTCCTCAAGTGTCTGTATCGTGCGCTCAGACTGTCCGTCCGTCTGGGGATGGTAAGCTGTACTGAATCTCAACCGCGCCCCCAGGGCCTACTGAAACTCAGCCCAAAACTAGGACGTAAAGCGGGTATCCCGGTCAGATACGATCTCCCACGGAACTCCGTGTAGACGTACCACGTCGCGGATGTACCTCTCTGCCAACTGTGCTGGTTCCAAAGTGACTCGGATTGGAAAGAATCGCACCGTCTTCATCAATCTATCAACGATTACCCAGACTGCGTCGTGTCCTCGCTGGGTAACAAGTAAGCCCACCACCAAGTCCATGGTGATGCTCTCCCACTTCCACTCTGGCACTGGAAGTGGCTGTAGCGGCCCTGCAGGCCTCTGATGCTCGGCTTTCACCTACTGGCACACTAAACATTGCTGCACGAATTCACCCATATCCCGTACGCCGAAAAAATTTAATACCAGACGTCTGGGAAGGGTTCCAGATGTCTGGGCCACTTCCCAGACGTCTTAAACTTCGTCTGATGCCCATGTTTGTAACAGAGATGGGCCAACATCCTCCTCAGAAACAGCATTCATGAATTTATTTCCATCTCCATAATCTTCAATATCACGCAACCCATGTTCTTCTATCTTCTTCATAAATTGGTCAAGTAAGTCCTCATGTCCTCTCTTATGAATGAACGTAAATAAGGTGTATTTAACCGCCTTGTCATATGTTCCTTTGATTTGAAGAAAAGACTTACCTAATATTAAGTAAAATAAATGATTATTTGTTAAAAATATAAATTAAAATTTTAGTAATTCATTTAAAATATAATTTTATTACCAAGTCTCTCTCAATTGGGCCTCGAGGTTTGTACGCAACTAGAGGTTGCAACATTTGTTCTTGCACCCACATTCTTGTCATCCTCCAATACATCACAAGTAACATCCTCTAACTTCTGTAGGTGTGCCTCGTAAATCATGCTCTTCAACAATTGTTTCTAACCTCTGAATCCACCGTTCAATGTAGCCCTAATGATATGACGCCCATGAAAAGGCACTCCTTACTTGTCCATCGACATATTTTATTCTATCAATCTGTTTGGGTATGTGTTGCTTCAACCCAAACATGTCATCACACAATCAAGAACATACATAACTACCATAATATAACAAATCAAGCACATACTAGATCTCCAAACCATTAAATCTGCTAAGCAGATGGGATGAATGTACTGTATCGTCTCATCTGTGAATGAATTCCAAATCACCTATACTACGAACAAAAATATTTCGAATATTGTTATTACATAATAAATCAAGAATTTATAATAAATATGAAATTTAATTGGAGTAATTGTATATATGTTACCTGATGAGTGCGTTGTGTATATTTAACTCATTTCAATAGTAAATATGATTTGTTGTTGTAACATTGTTATTAAATTCTTTACTACCACTACACCTGAAACATAACTTTATCATGTTAAGTAAAGAGTAATAAATTTAATAATTATTATTATATTGAATATTTTGAACCTACCATACCCTAACGGTGCAATATGTACCAAATAAGAAGGAAATGACATTTTGTTTGGCCTCCCAATTAGATGCCTTGACCTCGTGAGCTGCGACAATTGAAGGAAGGAGTCCTGCCTGCTGTGCGTGAAGGAAAGTGTCGGACTTTAGTCCCACATTGTTTGCTGAAGACCAGACACAGTGACTTAAATTGATTTTGTGTCTATGGCTTATCGCCTCGACATACAGGGGGGTGAGGTCCCCCGCATGCACCTTTCACATGTGCCTCGCCCGTAACACTGTACACGCGGGCCTGATCTGACCTGACCTGCCCAACCCGCGCACACCTCGGCTGCTACCCCACGCCAACAGCCTTGGTTTCGGGTGTGCTTAGATCCGAAACCTGACTACCCAGTACTGTGCATGGACCTAGGAGGGCATGAAAGAGAACCCTGAGAGAGGAAGAGGAGAAAAGAGAGAAGAGAGCGTGGGGGCAGGGGGTTTTACTCTCGCCAACACTTGTGTGACACTTGTCGATTTCAGAGGAGAGTTTTCCCCCTATGCATCAGAAGGTCTGAAGAAGAAAGAAGAGGAAAAAGACAGAACGAGAAGAAAGAAGAAGAACAAAAGGCAAGAGAAGAAGCAGAGAAAAGAAGAGAACCACTGTAGAATTAGACATTTAAGACGTTTGATCCTACCATCACACGTCCAATTCTCCTGTTTCAGGCTAATTAACTTAATTAATATTGCTATGATTGTGAGGAGTAATTGGTGATTCAAATCACCATTTTACTCCATTCTTTTTACACATTGCTACTTGAAATTATTGCTATATCAATTTGAATCAATTCTTATTGCAATTGCTCACATCTTTTACTTAGAATTGTTGAGATTAGTGTGTGAATTCGTATTTGCTCCAAGAGAACAACCTCGGACTTTCATTCTAGTATAAATTTTATCTATATTTAGAGCTATTTTTGAGGATTTATTACTACAATGAATGCATCTTTTAAAACCACGATTTACCCCTACTAACATTTTAGCATCGTTGCCAAGGAGCAACGTGCAATTCATCGCAATTCTTTGCATTATTTGATTAGATTTGAGCACTAACTTGCCATATTTGCTTTACTGTGATTTTGAGAGGTAATTCATAAGGAGATCTTCCCCGCAAGTCAACCACTCCAAGGTAGGTAACTTCTCTATTCTTCCCTAATCAACCTCCTAATCTTGTGAAGACAAAAAAGGAAACAATCAATTAGGAATCACCTGCCTTATTTTTCATAGTAATCATCATTTAAAAGGCAAGTTTCCTGATTTGCGAAATTTTTTCAAATCTCATTGAAGTTGAAGCGATTATGTTTAGAGACCCCATCCTTGATTTCCTGTACTTATTAGGGAATACGCTTAAATTCTAAATAACTTTGGGCTAACACATTTCTTGCTTGAAGCCCAAGGTGAACATGTCAAGATCAATTGGACTTGAAAATAGAGCCAATTAGGGTTTCTGCATTAAGGTTTTGAAGTGTCAGTACACATTTTTGCCTGAATTAAAGGAAAGTTATCCTCCCGCATTTGTGTGCTACCCAAACCCTTAATTGAAAAGATCTAATCATAGAAACCCTAAACTCAGGCTCTAAATTTACTTGAACCCTAAAATCCTTAGACCTAATAACCTGAGAGTCAATCAGGGTGATTTCTGGGTCTTGACCTAGATTTCATTCTGCCATCTTTAGGGCAGGTCAGGTGAAGTTAGTCTACATTGTAGGCCAACCAACCTCCAAATTAGATCACAAGTTGAATTAACTTCTAATCAAGTGAAATCAAAGGCATAAATTAGGACAAAAAATTAGTAGACTTAAGGTCTTAAGTTCGTACAATCCGATCTACCTGGAACCTCAGTGACAAGGAAGGTTGGGTGGGAGAAACCCTGTAACCCGTGGGGACGCTTTACCATGTAGGGGTCTTTGTAGGGCTCTCCCTTCCTAGTTGCCCAAGTAATTCTCGGGTGTGCTAATTTCTAATTCAGAGGTATCATCCACCTCAAAATTGCCTCAGTCATCCAGAAATCTTTGGCTGCCTTGATTGGGTCAATTTCGCATCCAATCCCTTATCCCTTCTATTTAGAGCACATACAGAGATCATCTTAGGGATTTCTTTCAGATCTGATCAACTTCAAATCTAATCTTGAGTTTGATTCTACATCTTGATTCCACCATTTGATTAAAAAATGCAGTCAGACTATATAGAAGACTATTTATAAAACCTGAGTCCCAAATGAGCTTGATAGAAAAGATACTTGAGAATACTTATAGAAACCATGAAGAATATTGTAAAAGGGACATTCAAGAAAAATATGCAAAATCAATGAACCGCACTTTGAACGGTATGAAGATAATATGGACACAAATGAAACACGGTTCAACCTGGGATCACCTATTAGCATAACACAGTGAATTGGTGAAATTACACAACAATGAGTGTCTGCAATGTTGGTCAAGCCCTTCACTTCCAGAAAAATTCCAGTAATTTTTACAAGAATGGGGAGAAGTGCTGAATAAGTTATATAGAACAATTGATCAAAAATACCTGTTAGAAACTAACAAAACATCTTGGAGTGAGGCTAGTGATCAACAAAATCTCCTACATCCCAGGTTCAATGATGATAATTGTGGATCCCCAACCCAAATGAATTCATATTCAAATTTCACAGCAATTGACATTCTTGAGATGGGTTAGGAGAATCCGATTGCAGGTGATCACGATCTCGAGCCAGCCCTAGAGATACAAGAACCTGGTTCACCAAGTTTAGATTTCCCAGACACTTGTGATACTAAGATTAAACCAGAACCTCTCAAGAGTGTAAATTTCGTCCCCTATTCTGATAAGGTGACTCTCGAGAGAAATTCTGACATCCCTGTAAAGCCCAACCTAGATGCTAGTGATCCAACCCACACCCTTAACCTAGAATCTAGATTTGAGCCTTATTGGGATGATTACAAGGCCCCATGTGATGGAAATCAAATTTTGAATTTGGATTACAATTCAGGACCAGTATTTGATGAGTACACCTCTCCAACCTCTTCAGAGATACAGATCGATTTTTCGTAAGTCATGCCAATTTACGATACAGAAACCAAGCAGTTGGAAGAGTTAGGATTCGATTAGGTCTTCCCTACGAGCCAAGAACCCGAGCCCATGCCTAATAAGTAGATCCAAGTCAGGTTGCTGATTTTCCAAATCTTGATTTATTCTGTGGTGGAACCTCTGATCCCGAATCAGATTCAAAACATGATTCTCGCAAGTTCTCCGACGATTTCGAATCTTACTCTGATTCCGGAGAACTGTTGTTTCCTGACGACTATGAGCCAATCTACGACCTCAACATTTGACTTGACTCTAAGGTCCCTGAACCCGAGATCATTGATTCAAAATCAGGTTCCATTGAGATGGAATCATTTCTTTTTTATCCTCAGAAATCAGAAATAGAAATTGCCAAGAGTGTCTATAACCCAGAGTTTGAATCTTTTCTTGACTCAGATTTCCTTGATCCTATACATACTCTTCAGCCATTTACATTTGATTTTGATGGCTACTTTGAGGACTCACTAGATGAACCCACCTTTGAATCCTTCCTAGAGGAGCCCTCACATACAGTTATTCTTCAAGCCACCTCATCTACACATGCAGAACCTTCCCAAACCCGTTTTCAACCCCGACCTGCAACCGGACTCAATTTTTGCACTGATTCTCCTCTTAACAAATCTATTGCAAATGATTCTCCTCCACATTTCAATCAAGTTTCGGACATCGATCAAACTATAAATCACACCCCATCCTTCTCTGATCACTTTCAGAGGGTTCCTACACCTTCCACTAATTCTTTTTCATTTGAGGATCCTTACTCTAATCACGCTGATTCGACTCAGCAAACCCTAGCTATACACTTCCACATCCTTTCGAGCTCCACAGCATATGGTGGGTTCCGCATTTCTTGATCCACATTTATCAACCCACCAAATTGATTGGGTTTGGGCTGCATCATTAGCCTACTGACTTGAACAAGCACTTGGTTGGACCAACCAGGCTTTTGATCAAGGTGTTTGTTTTACAAACCTCGTCTGATTTGACCACTCCTTCTCCATACCATTTTCCGCTCAATTGAAGGCATTAAATTTAGCGCTTAATGGGAGGCAATCCGTCATTGCAAAAAATCTGAGATCCTTCTAATTATCCTTTCTGTACTTCACATCTATTACACTCTAGGTTCGGGTTTAGAATAGTTGATCCCACCTCTGATACTCGTATCAGAGCTTGAAATCATCTACAACAGTCATTACCGACCCATTCGCCCACCCAATAATCCTGTTCTAACTCCTGAACCCTAACTGTTTCATACCCTCCGTTTTCAATGAGGACATTACAAAACTTAGGCATGGGTGGGGTGGTGTTAAAGTGCAAACACACAAAAATTCACAGTTCTGAAGAATTCTCACAAAAAAAATACATATTCCAAACAACCAAAAAAATATTAAAAAATTGAAAAAGAACAAAAAAATGGAGAAGGGAGGAAATTTTGAAAGAGGAGGAGGTGATTTAAATGTCAAAAAAGGAGCAATAATTTGAAAGAAAAGAGTTAGTCATTAGTAAAAGATTAAGGAATCTACATAGTTCTAGACCAAATCAAAAGAAAGAAATAGAGCAAAGCGTGCTAAGAGATACAAAGATTAGTATGAACGTTGATCTTAGGCTTCTTAGGCTTGTTTTAGGCTTAAAAATTCAAATATTCGTTAAGATATGGATAGTTCTCAAGAGGTTGAGGAGAATGCGAAGCTTAAGTATTAGGTCTAAGGCTTAGAGATTATTCGATCTCGTTAACTGACCTTTAATTTGCGGGACTCAGTAACCTAAGAACCCTAATCCACACACAGTCTGATTCAGTGAGCTTAATTATCAAAATCATGCAAATGCGTTAATTATTTTCTGAAAAAGCCACCTAGATTAGGAGTGGCTCATCAATGAGTTCTCGGCGTAGAGAAGTGAGAAATTTCCCTTGAAGATGCGTAATAACATACCATCTCATCGGTGCTTATCTCCTAGGATATCTAAATGTCCTACCAGGGGCACGAAAGTACCTTGTGCTGATTCAGGTGCCATGAGCGGGATTATCTCGAAATGTCAATTGCCAAGGCCGAAATTTAGCTACAGAATGCCATGGGCGGTACATCTCGAAGTGTCGAAAGCCAGGGTTCTAGGGGTTGCCATGGGCGATGCTATCTCGAAGCATTGAAAGCCAAGGACCTGATGAGAGGCTCATCATGGCTTCTAATTACCCCTAATTAACTAGTCTTCCTAGTTAATTAGCTAGGAATATGTAAATATATGGGTTAATTATTAAATAAGGGATAAAATATTACAGGACCTTAAAATAAGTTAAAACTGCTATATTATTATCCAATTAATATTATTAATAATTTAATTAATAAAAGGACTCCAAATATCATCAATAATTTATCTAATTAATGTGTTAACTAACTTAAGTATAACTTATACCTAAGTATGTAATAACTTAAGTAACTTAATTAAATAAATTAAGTTTAAAAGGTCAAAAATGTAAATTCAAGGTTTAAATATATTATTCGTCTCATTTATAATCATATATAAAAAGTTGAAAAAGATTTAAATTAAAATAAACCTTGAAAACCTTAGTTTACATTTTAATTCCTAAGTTTTATTTCAATCGAGTCCTTCTTCTTCACCTAGGTCCTTAGCTTTCATTACAGACAGGTCCCTGTAAACATCTTCTTCCCCTTCATTCCTTTTTCAGCCTCTTCGACGGCTGACAACAGGAGGTTTACATACCTGCCGATCACCGTCCATCCGACGTCCGCCCTTCCCTTCCAAGCTCCCAGAGCTTGTTCTCACTGTCCTCTTTTCATCCATCGGTCTTGATGAAGTTCAAATCCTACTTAGGGCTTGAAGTTAACCTCATCGGCATCGGAGAAGACGCCGGTGGTTACTTCACTCTTAGACCTTTTTTCCGTCCAAATTCACCCTCTTCAGCCGCCAAAACCTATAAGTACCCCTCCACCTCCTCGATTTCAAAGGGTTAGCTCCCTTCCCTCTTCCTCTCATTGAGCTAGCAGATAGGCTATTCGCTCCAAAATCCGGTGACCTTCTTCCGCTTCCTCCGTCTTCCTCCATTCATCTTCGCTTGTTCTGAATCTCCGCCGTCGTCCGCTGAGTCTTCTGACGTAGTGTCGACGTTGGACTTCCTTCTCTACGCTTTGCCTACACCCGCCGGACTTCTTTCTCTGCCCCTCTGATTTCCTCCTCCGTTAAGGACTTCGACGGAGATCTTCTGCCCCCTTCGTCCAAGTAACAGTAGGTTAGGTAAGTAGTTTAATTAGAGTAGCTAGTTAGGTAGGTTAGTTAGATTTAATGTCAGATTTCCTATCATCTTCCTCAACTCCGGCGAGCTCTTTGAGCTTGACTGGAGCACTCTTTTGTCTTTTAATTTCACTGATCATCTTTCTTAATCCTCCATAATCATTTCTAACACTTTAATTTCCTGATTTGAACACCTAATCGCCTAATCCATCTTCACCTTCACTAGTTGCTTCCGCTGTCCATGGCGGAAGTATCTGAGGATAATTCACCTTCACTGGGGCCCTCCATCACTTAATCATCACTTAAGGACCCCTATCCTCACCTTAGTTGGATTAATAATCACCTACATATAAAACACCTAAAATTCACTCAACCTCCTAAGCTCACTGTCAATGGTGGCTCAGGAGGAGTTCTTCCACCTAATTAATCACATATTCATCTTCACCACTCTCCACTGATTAGTTCTCTCCACTCAATTGAGTGAGAGATCATGTTCTGAGTTCCATCGAACTCAGATTTCACTCACTACGAATTCAAAGCATATCTTTCAGTATGATTAATAATTGAAGAAATTAATGTGTTCCTGAGGTCCCTTGTGACCTCAGGAAACTTTTCAGATCATCCATGACATATTTTGATGTGCTTTACACACTTTTAGTTATAATCTAAACTCACCAAAGCTCCAGCGAGCTCCGGCGAATCAAGAGGTACTCTTCAGCCTGTAGAACTTTGCGAAAAGCTCCAGATCATTTATTTAAGGCTTACTAATCATTTTGCAATATTTTGATTGAAATTTTAAGACCTGAAGCTCCATCTAGACTTCTATCTTCTCCTACTCTGGCAGAGTTGGAGATGACTGTTGGTTAGGGTTAAGCCTAATTTTTAAGGTCTGGAAGCATCAGATGGATGCCTTGAGATTGAATTCAAAGACCTTTCATCCAGATATGCCTCAGTTTGTTCTATCGAGTAAACTACTTTTAGAGTCTAGGAGATAGACCTGAAACCCTAGGTTTCTAGGTCAAAACTTCCTTTTGACACCCTGAACACATTCCTGAGATCAACTAGAGATGAATTGAAGTGTTAATTACATCTAAGAATGATCAATGATGAAAGTCAAATCTCGAGGTTCAGAGATCAAAATTAAGTTTGATTTGATCATTTAAGTTTCAATTCAAGAAATTAATGAGTTCAAATTACTTCTTGGATGATTTAAGAAAGATTTGATTTGATTTAAATGAGTTTTAATTAAAGTTTTAGAAGAATCCGACTGCTGCTCGGTTTGGGTTCATTTGAACCCAATACTGTCTTCAATGCCATTCTAATGAATTTCCAATGCAAATTTTTCCCAGATAGAGCCTTAACAACCTTCAGAGGTTGTATGATCTGTTGCTGCTGACCCTTAGCTTTCTGTCGAGCTGAATAGAAATTGAAATGGAGTTCTAAAGCTCCTTAACGAAGCTCTTGAGTTTCTCTCTGTTCCTGAAGCCTCTTAGCATCCCTTTCCTTCACCATTAGGTGCGGAAACACCTCTTGAACCTAGTTAGGACCTCATCTGGAGGTCAATAGGATCGCTGCAGGTCCTTAGACCTGAGTTGCTTCACTACAGGCCAAAATGGCTATGAAGACTATTCAATTTCATCCTTCAAATCGAAGGGTAGATTCTATATTTAGCATCAAATTGATGCTGTAATCTTGTAGAGCACCTTTAGAGCTTTCCAACGAGCCCTTATTCGCTCTATTTGGAGCTCTGTGTTGGCCAAAGTCCCCAGCCAAAGTTCGATCTGGAGGGGACTAACATAGTCCCACATCGGTAGAGTGTAAGCGCCCACCTTAAGACAAATTATTTTTGTGCATAGGGTTGTTTCGTCATCAGCGCTAGGCGCACAATGAGCATGAGTATGTGTGTGGGTGCATGCAGTGCGCGTGCCCAGGTGTGTGTGCGCCTGTGGGCGTGCGAGCGTGAGCCCGTGAGCAGGCGTGTGCATGTGGGCCTAAGAGGCTGGAGACTGTGCATGATGAGAATCGAACCAAAAATAAACCTATTAGGCTTGGACCCAATAGGGTTTGGTCCCACCCTGAGAGGGGTGCTGTGTATCCCCGACCTATCCGAGCCGCCAACCATAAAACCAAATTTTTGGTTCGGTTCATCGGTTCAAATTTGGTTCAAATATGATTCAAGTGCACAAGTTAAGGTAAAGAAAAAGGAGAAAATGAGAAGAGCTCCTAGAGCTTAATAAAAAAAAAATAAAGGAGAATGGTAAACAGACAGAAAAGATAAGAGGAAAAGAAAGAGAAGAACAGAAGTTAAGAGCTTGAGACAAAAAGGTTAAGAGAAAGGTAAAGAGAGAAGAGAGAGAGAGAGAAGGTAGAAGAATAAGAGAAGGATTAAGGCTGAAGATTAAAGAAAAAAGAAATGGAATTTCTTTTTGTAATTTTTACTTAAATACAATTTCTTTTTTAGCCTAATTGATGTAGTAAGACACTTGTATTCATTTGAATTTCTTTTTCTTGCCTTAATCTTTTGTATATGAATTGAGATTAGTGAAATAAACATGGTTACTTGCTTTTAATAACAATTCACATGTGTAAATATGTTTTTCTTTATGGAATTTTGCATCATATCTTTTAATTGAATATCTTTCATGCAAGATTCATATTCTCAAAATAATCTAATTATAATTCAAATTGATTAAGTAATTAGTAATTTATGCCTAGGATTTAATGGTGAATTAAATTAAGTTATGCCTCCTATTGAACGACCTGGACTCAACCAGTTTAAAAAAAAAATTAAAATCTAAAATGTTATGTTAGCTTGACCCTATACTATTTAATCGACATCAATTCAAGTTAACCTAAGTTACTTTCTCTTGCACATAATTAAGCCTAATTAACTTAATTAACTGTGTTGAGAAAATTAACGACTAGGACCCTGCGAGGATTGATGGTGGGAGCGAAGAATCCGATACAGACAGTGTTGTAAAGCTAATCCGAAGCTAGAAATAAAGAAAAAAAAAGAAAGAGAAAACTATCCAAAAATGCAAAAAATTCTTCTATCTCTCTCTTACAAAAATGCACTTCAAACTGAATCTGGGCTAACCATGTTTTAAGCACGGGTGCTTTAACCACGGAGTTCAATGAATCTTAAGTTAATTCCTGTGGGCCTTAAAGACCTTCGCGACGGACTAAGGCTAGAGCTGATCAGGTCCGGATCTTGGTTGGTACTTGAGTACCTCTAGGCCTACTATTGGCATTCTAACCTAATCGAACAAAAAAAGCACACATCAGAGATCTGAACATATGGTCTAGAATTTGAGTTAATTCCACGAGATTTTGCTAAGGGACTAGAAAAAGTTAGGCATGAGGGTATGATGATAACATCAACATCAACCATATCTAGCTTTATTAGTCATATTCCATCATTAAATGCTCCTACATAACCACCAGAGGACCATAATTCATTACAAATCCATTCTGAGAGAATAACAGTAAAATAGGGGTAAAACTGCAGTTTTAACAGTATATCTCAATTGTAGAACAACCACGAGTTTTTTTAGGAGTTAAATAAAAGTCAAATGGTCTTAATTGTCTAACAAGTAAGTCCGTACAAACAGAAATGGGTTTTAACACATTTTAAAAACTAAATGACATCTAAAACCCTAAAAATAGACCAACTTAATCTACTGAGGTTATGGTCAGGATAAAATTCACCTAAACCCTCTAAAAATCATATAAAAATATTCTCTAGGGTTTGGTACCTTCAATTTGACCATTAAGACCCATCTTGACCTAAAACAGAGCCATAAATAGACTTTTGCCCTAATTTGGGTAATTATGCAATTTACCTAGTCAAACTAGGTCATAACCAAGATCCAATTTCACGATTTGATTCCTTATGTCCAAATTAGGTTTGTACCAAAATTTGAGCCCAATCTGAGATCATCTTGACCTAGTTTGCAATTTGGTCCTGTTTGACTCTTCCATCTCACACTCATACCCCTAACTTTTGAATTTCTTACAAATACCCTCCAGCTTTGTCGTCTTCTTCACAGATGGGTCCCGGCCGCCCTCAACTCCTAATCCTAAAGCTCCAGAAACCTTAATTTGGCAAGATCTCCGTGATTTCTTGACGAATCCCTCTCAAAATTGAAAGGGAAACTCGTCAAGTAATTGCCTTCCTTTTCAGCCAGATCCAAAGCTTCAGATCTTGCCCAAATCCTAATGCAAAGACGTGAAAGAATTGGGTATCCTATTTCCAACGAACATTCCAAGCTTAAAAGCTTTACTTCCATGCTCTTTTTGCCCTCTAAACCCCTATAAAAGGACCCCCAGACCTCACCGAAGTTCCCCATGCTCGAATTCGGCCGAATTCCCCTTTGATTTCATCTCTCCTCATCCGATTGAAGCTCCTCAACATCCAGCGAGCCCCTCCGACTCCTTCCTTCGTCCGCGCGCAATATCAGCGACGGATTTATCTTCCTCGCTCTCTTTCACGTCGTGTGTAACGACCCGATTCCCGAGTCCCTACGAGACACGAGAACCGGACCGACTCGACTAATCCCAAGACCTAGTCATCCAACGAGGAAGTAACCAAGAGAGCAGTAAAATAAACCACATTCAACATGAAATATAACTAGCAGTAACAAAATACAGCAGTAAGAAAAAGAACTACTACAGCATGTACCACCACAACAGTAGAACAACCTTTATAACATAACAAGAACTGCGGGTAAAGAAAAGTACAGAGAGTAACAAAAACTACTCACTACAGTGGAAACAAAAGGGTACAAAAGAACAGTGATAACTCTACTGGACCCTACTCGGCCCAGCGTCCTCTGCAGCCACTGACCCTGGCTGCTCAACACCTGGTCCTGAAAAGTAACGAGTGTAACACGTCAGCGAAATGCTGAGTAGAGTGGCAGCTAAAACTAAAGAAGCAGTAAAGTGTACAGTAGATGTTTTATTTTCTTTCTTCCTTTATTTACATCTTTCTATTGTTTCACAATTTATCTATTTCTCAGATCCTTCACTTGATCTCGAATGTTCCTCGTGGGAACGATCTTGATTGCAGTCTTTTCCGAACAGTAGAAGTAACACGTGGTGCTCTCCTGGCCGGGAGAGTCTCCCGTGGTGATCCTACTCTCAGTCAACCACCCCAAGGTCACTGACAGACGTAACGGTGACTACGGCACGCGCGGTAAACACACGGGTAGCTAACCCGCACTGGCACGCGGTTAGTCGTTTCCGTTAACGGGTGCGCCCAAAGCACAGCACGGAACCAGTATAGGGCAGAGCCCGCTCAGGGGTCCAACCCCTCCACAGTAACCAAACAGGGGCCTTGCCCCTCCACAGTCCGCGCACCCTCGCCTGACTACCCTGGTTTGCCCAGTGGGCCTAGCAAGTCGGTGTAGGAGGCTAGCAGAACCCCGGGGCCCGTGGGGTAGCTAGTGCTCTCCCTACACTAGTAGATCTCCTCGGTACTACGTACACGAGGGCCAGCAAGTCGGTACAAAGTGGCCAGACCTAACCCCGGGTCCCTGGGGTGGCTGGCTCCGCTCTGCACTAAACAGGTAACAGGTGCTTCCCCTGGTACTACATACCCAAGAGACAGCACACTACCACGTCTTTCTTTCTTAGTTCCATTCCTTTCTCTTTCCAGGAGTTCTACTTCTAATTCCCCGTAGGGTTCCAGCTCTTTTAACTCAGAACATCTAGGTTTCACCTTCCAGTTTCACGTTCTTACAATCCATGTTCTCAGTCACGTTTATTTATTCATAACAGGCAGCTGTTAAATCAAATTACAGACAGCTATTTATTCCTTTCCACTTTTCCAAGACTGCAGTATTCATATATTCCACTAGTTTTCCCATCCTAGGATTCATGCCATACCCTAGGATCTATCATACAATCTAGTTTTCCAGCCCTAGGATTCATGCAACACCCTAGGATCTATCATTCAATCTAATTTCTCATTCCTAGGATTCATGCAATGTCCTAGGTTCTATTTACGGTTCCATAGTTTAACAGATTATGCTAATAAACTTAAAAGCCACTCTACCAGTTACAACGGGAGTACTGGGGGCGTGGTCGGGAATCCCGCGTGCCTCCGCAACCCCCGAGACTACAATGGAACGAGGTCCTATCACAAGGATCAAACACATGAAGTTTCTCAAAACAGTATATAATTACTGTAGACGGGTAGAGGGTTTAATTTCGAAAAGAACGCAACTCGAAACGCGGAAAATGGGCCATAAACGGGTCGAAAACGACGAAACAATGCAAAATCAGATGTCTGGTGATGAGAACCTCATCATGAGCCATAACTAGCTCATTTTGACCCAATACAAAGGATAAAAGCTCCTACATATCTCAAGGAAAGGCGTAACTCAGAGAATTCTGAGTTTGAGAAGAAAACAAGTCATAAGGGGTAAAAGTGCAATTTTACCAGTATAATCTGCATACAGGGTAATTCAGGGCCCAAACTTAGGTCAAAACAGCTTAATAAGAATAAAAGTGGGATGAAATGATCTAGCAAGGGCTACAGCAATTCCAAGAGACTAAATCTGTAACCCTAAAACAACCCACTTCAATTCACAAGGTTCGAGGCAAAGTAAAAATAGAATAAACCCTCTAAAATTCATAGAAAAATAATCTCTAGGGTTTAGAACCTTCAATTTGGCCTTTAGAACCCATTTTGACCTACATTGAGAACCATGCCCAATTAATAACTTAATTTGGGTTTTTGCGCAAATTGACCGGTCGAACAAGGTTTAAGATGAAAATAAAATTCACCATCAGATTCCTTAGGTCCTAATTAGTCATGTATAAAAACTTGAGCCTAAGAAGAAACCTCCTTGACCGACTTTACACTTTGGTCCTCATATATTTACTCTTTGGCCCTCAACTTTTGAACCCTCACATTTTGGCCCCTAACTCTCCTTCGTTCTTTGCAATCAGGTCCCTCCTGCAAAACCCTGCCAGCACCATGCTCCGGCGACCTTGCACGGAGCATGGCGCCGCGCAGGGTGAGGTAGGGGACCTGGCAAGTAAACCGGGGGTGCCCTGCGTCGTCAGCCGTCGCAGGAGCACCCCCCTGGTCATTGTAGGCCACCATACCGGCCGTGCGAACGCACGGACGGTATGGGTTCATGTTCCGACCATTCTCCGGCGAGGGAGACACGTCGTCTCCCTCCGCCTTCCTCCCTGCTTCATCCCTATAAATACCCCCCGCCGCTCCACCGACGAGGGCAGCTTGGATCTGACGGAGAAATCCCCAACTTCCTTCTCTTCTTTCTCCGGCAGACGCTCACCAGCTCCGGCGGCTTCCTCCCCCTCCACCTCTTCGCTCTGCCGCAATACCAGCAGCAGAAACTTCCTCCCCTGTTCTTCCCGCGCCACGCCGCACCCAGCTGGCGCCTCTCCAGCCCTCTGCTCGCCGCCGCCCCTCTCCCTGAGCATCGTCTTCTCCGGCGACAGTCGATACGACTGTCGCCCTGTTCCTCCCCTTTCGTCCCTGCAAGTAAGTTAGACCTACTCCCCTTCTTCTCCTCTTTCTTTCCCCGCTTTCAATTTAGTCAATTAAACCCTCGACCGCTCCTGTTCACCCTCATCCTCTCCGCCTCCGACCACCCTCCGGCGAGCCGCTCCCATCACCTCAGCGACCCACACGGCTCGCCGACCACCGCAGAACCTCCGCCTCCTCACCCTGATCCTCTTCCGCCCCTCCACTTCCCACCAAACACCCTCTGCAGATCCACCGAACACACCCACTTCCTCGCTCACAGTTTGACCTAGGAGGACCTGTTAGCTCCATCTCGCCCCCTGCAGACCCCCTGACCACCTTCGCCGTGCCACGACGAAGGTCCCCCGCCTGTCTGATTTGGCCGAGAGGCCGTTCTTCTGTGACCAGGTGACTCGCCCGCCGTCGCCATTACTGCGCAGGCAGAGCTGCTTCACCTGCAGGTGCACGCACGCCTTCGCCCAGGGTTGACTCCCAGGTTGCGCAGGGACTCTCCGCGAAACGTCCCTGGTTCACAGACGGGGCGAAGGCCGCGCGGGAAGCCACGATCACCCACTGCTCCATCCGCGACGCGCGCTCAATTGGGGTGGGACATTTAGTCCCACCTCGGAACCTCTCGGAGGCGCGCGGACGCATAAAGGCAAAAAGTGCCTTATGCTGTCTGCCTCCTGACCACGGGGTGAGGTCCCTCTCACCTGACCCGACCCGGCCTCGTCCGTGACCACGCTCCGCGGACCTGGCCCGACCCGATTAGACTGACCTGCACTCCTCGCCCACCACGCACGCCGGTGGGCCTGGACCCGGGCCTGACCCGAACCCGATTACCCGGTAGCGCTCTGGGAGAGCTTCCGAAGAGTGATTTCAGAGAGAAAGAGAAACGCGGGGGAGGGGGGTAGAGTAGGTTTTTGCCCTCTGATGCTGAACTCTTGAGCGTGCAGGCACAGGTGAAGGACTGCGGAAGAAGAAGAACTGAAGCGGCACTGTAGCATCCGCGGGTGAAGACAGGTGAAGACAAAGAAGAAGAAGATCTGAAGAAAAAGAAAGAAAGAAAACAAGGAAGAACAGAAGACAGAAGAAGAAGAGCACGAGGGGAAGATCTGAAGAAAGCAGAAGAAGAAGAAGAAGAAGAAGAAGAAGAACAGGAAGAACAAAAGCCAAAGAGGAGATAAGACAAAGAGGAAGAAAGAAGAGAAGAAGAAGAAGCCAAATTTTCATCTCTCTCTCTCTTTATTTTTGTAATAGAACTTGTATATCTCTAGAATACAACTTGCTCCCTGAGTTCGACCTCGGGAACTCTGTCATTTTCCGAGTAAAAAATTTTTTTTATATGAAACGTTGGTAACAACCGGCTTTACTACAATGTTATAACAAATACAAAACCGACGTCTTCATTTTTGGCGCCGCTGCCGGGGAGCAACGGCTATTCTAGAAGTAAACATTCCTGTTTCTTTTAAGTTCTGATAATCTCCTCTCTTTTGTGCAGCTACAGGAACTCAAGAAGACAAGCAACCACACAACCACTCCGAAGACAGGTAAAATCTTTTCTCTCACTATTAACCCCTACACTCTAAAGAGGAAGAAAAGAAAAGAACAAGCAATATAGGGCTAACCTGTCTTCCATACTTAGTAACCATAAAAAGTTGCATGTTTTCAACTCATCACTCCTGCACACTATTAAGGGTATTTAAGGGCTAACACATTCCTGCTTGAGCCCTAATTGCCCAACAAAGAGTTAAATGGACCAAGTAGAGCCAACATAAGGTCAAACATTAGGATTTCAGTAGAGACACACCCCTTAATCAAGAATTGAGGAAATCCAAAAGAGGTGTGCCCAAGCCATTGATTGAAAATAATTAACAAGAAAAATCCTAAACAATTGGCTCTCTCTAAACACTTGAACCCTAAAAGACAGGACCCAAAAAGCTCTCAAAGAAAGCAAGAGGTAAAGTTGACCCCTTTGGGTTAACCAACCTTAAATTAGGTCACTCTTTGCACTTAAAAAGACTAAAGTTCAAGTGAAACCTTAAGCACCCTGATCTTAAAATTGGTAGACTTAAGAGGTCAAGATCCCCATTCTGGTCTACCTGGAACCGCAGTGACAAGAGAGGTCGGGTGGGGGAAACCCTGTAACCCGTGGGGACGCTCTACCGTGTAGGGGTCTTCGCGGGACTCTCCCTCTCTGGCTGCCCAGGTAATTCTCAGGTGGACGATCTTTCTGATCAAGGGGTCCATCTGCCCCGCACCTCTATAGTCACCCAACACATTTTTGGGTGTCTTGATTGGGTCCAGCACCTTCTAAACTTACCTCTCCCAACTGTGCATGTACGGAAGGAGGTCTCTAAGACCACCCTTAAGACCTCCATTAGAAATTCGCTCTCGTCAAGGCCAAGCCTCGACACCCGCATTTGTGCAGCAACACCCTCACATTATTCTCTCTTCTGATTCAGAACCAAGTTCTTCTTCTTCCCCCATCATGGCTCAGCCAGTTGAGGAAGAAAATAATCTGGAACACCAGCTCCAGCGACTCAATGACCTCTTCCAAAACTTCGTGCACCCACCACAGCGTCCTATGATGCGGGACCACTACAATCCTGCTGCGGTGGCCATTGAGCCTCGAGTTAGAATCCCGATTGGAGGACCTGATTCCGAACTAAAGCCCAACATGATTCACGCTATACCTAAATTCCATGGGCTTAATTCTGAAGATCCCTTCCAGCACATCAAACAGCTAAAGCATCTGGCCCACACTTTTGGATCAGATGCGCAAAATCGGGATATTCTTCTCATGAAGATGTTCTCCTTTTCTCTTATGGACAAGGCCGCCCATTGGTATCAAACTCAGACCCGGCCGATCAACACTTGGGAAGAACTTCAATCCGAGTTTTTGAAAAAGTTCTTTCCCGTTGGTCGGACCAACGCCTTGCGCCATCAGATTACACACTTCACTCAACAATCAGGAGAACCTCTCCATGAGGCATGGGATCGTTTTCAGGATCTCATGAGGAAGTGCCCCCATCACGGAGTTCCTAAATGGGAACAAGTCCAATCTTTTTACCAGGGACTCCGTGAGGACATCCGCCTTTTCGTCAATGCAACCTGCGGAGGAAACATCATGGGTCAACATGAAGACACCGTATGGGAGATTCTCGAAAACATGTGCGAGAACTCCATCAACAATGACTCCATGGGATTATTCGACAGGACGAATACCCGCGCAGCGACGAATCTTAAGGGAGCACATGAGACGCAGGACCTGTCCGCATCAGTCGACCTGGAGTTAATGGCCAGTCGATTGGACAAGGTCTCAATTATTGAAAAGAAGGTGGATGAGCTGACTCAGCACTTGCAGCGAGCCACCTCTGCGCGTAACTCCTTTGCACAACCTCCTTCCACACAGGAGACTGTGCAAAACATCCTCCACCGATCCTCCCCTGGGATGGATCCATATCCATCCCCATCTGATTCTTGGACTGGAAGATCATCCGATCCTTTCTTCACCAGCCGGGGGAACTCCATTCCCCCTTTCCCTGATTCTCAGGAGGTTCCTCAGACCTGCGAGGACCTCAACGCCATCCAGAACGACCCATTCTCCAACACTTACAACCCTGGATGGCGAAACCATCCCAATTTTCAGTGGGCGGGAAATCCCCAAACCCAAAGACCACCTTTTCAGTCCCGCCCACAGCCCTCTCATCACTACCAGCCGCCTCAGCCTCGGCCCAACCCTACTTATCCATCAGGGCCAAATCAAGATCAAATGTCCTTAATCCTTCAGACTCTGGCTGACATTCAAAAATCGAATGCGGCCATTCAAAAACAGCACAAGGACGAGCTTACTGAAGTTAAAACTCAGCTGGCCCAGTTGGCAAACTCTCGCCAGCCAGGCACACTCCCTTCCCAACCTCTTCCTAACCCAAATAACGTGCCAACCCAGAAGCGCGTTATGAACCCAAATTTAGGCCACGCTCAATGGATTTATCAGGCCCCTACTGCCCCATCTCCAGACGAGATGGAAGCCTCAACTTCGCGTGCGGGATTTCAGCAGCAGCCACCCCTCCTACCAAACCCAAACCAAAATCAGGCCGGATTAAATTCTGTAACAACACGTAGTGGTAAGACAACTCAGGACCAGCATTATCCAAACCACTCCCAGCCTGATAACCATGACCCTAGGATAGTTAGCCAAGGTACCGCTGCTCCAGACCCACAACCTGGACCTATCCTAGAGGAACCAACCAAGATCCCGTTTCCCGAGGCCCTGACCAAGGGAAAGAAGACCACCAAACCCGTGGCCCCTGAGGAGGACCTGGTCAAGCTCTTTGAGCAGGTCCACATAAACATCCCCTTAATGGATGCAATCCGCCACGTACCAGCTTACGCATGATTTCTAAAGAATATATGTACACCCCAGCGTAAGCCGCGAACCAAGGGAGGGAGCCCAATTGTTCTGTCAGAGCAAGCCAGCTCTGTAATCCTTAGTAGACTCCCACCCAAGGCAAAAGATCCTGGAACTCCCCTGATCTCCTGTAAGATAGGTGGTACCCAATTTGATAGAGCATTGTTAGACTTAGGTGCATCTATAAATCTGATACCCACATCCTTACTTGACCATCTGGAAGAATCTGAGCTGAAACCAACCGAGGTGACATTACAATTAGCAGATCGATCTATAAAGTCACCAAAAGGGATTCTCGAGGATGTTATCGTGAGAGTGCGGGATTTCTATTTTCCAATGGACTTTATAGTCTTAGACATGGATGCACCTGAGAACCCTAGGGATACACCAATCATTCTAGGGAGACCTTTCTTGGCTACTGCTAGAGCCAACATCAGCTGTGAGGAGGGCCAAATAGAGCTTAAGTTTGGAGATCAAACACTGAAAATTGATATATTTAAGGCCCAACAAGGAATTAATTGCGGCGTCATCGAGCAAATTTGTGACATCAAGACTTTGGTTGATGAATCACACCTCCAGAATGACTTGAGTATGCCTCATCAACCACAGAAGGATCTTGACCCGCAAACAGAGGAGTCCAATCCGGATGTGAACAACCCAGTAACTCCCACCCTTGAACCTCACATCTATACTGAACCACCCACTGCTGCTGAAAACCCCATCCTCGAATTGAAACCCCTTCCTGCTCATTTGAAATACATCTTTTTGGGTTCTAATCAGACCCTTCCTGTGATCATCAATTCCAACCTCAGTCCTGAACAGGAATCCCGTCTGATTGTTGTCCTCCAGCAACATCGCAGAGCCATCGGATGGACCCTCGATGATTTGACTGGAATAAGTCCCTCTTATTGTACTCATCATATCTATTCAGAAGAGGGCACACGACCTTCTCGTGAAATGCAGAGACGCTTAAACCCCAATCTGCAGGAGGTCGTGAAAAAGGAGATCATCAAGTGGTTAGATGCCGGGATCATCTACCCGATCTCCGATAGTCGTTGGGTGAGCCCAATTCAGGTCGTGCCTAAGAAGGCAGGACTCACCACTATAACGACTGAGACCGGAGAAATCATTCCTACCCGATTAGCCAACTCGTGGAGAGTCTGTATAGATTACCGTCGACTCAATTCCTCCACGAAGAAGGATCATTTCCCACTACCCTTCATTGATCAAATTCTCGAAAAACTAGCGGGAAATAGGTTCTTCTGCTTTCTTGACGGGTACTCCGGTTATAATCAGGTGGCAATCCATCCTGAGGACCAAGAAAAGACCACATTCACCTGCCCCTTCGGAACATACGCTTTCCGAAGGATGCCTTTCGGTCTTTGCAATGCACCCGCTACTTTTCAGCAATGCATGCTTGCCATATTCTCAGATATGGTAGGTGATTATCTGGAAGTCTTCATGGATGACTTTTCAGTTTTCGGAGCATCATTCGACGATTGCCTCCAACACTTGGTCCAGATACTCAGGCGGTGCATCGACGTGAATTTGGTTCTTTCTTGGGAGAAGAGCCATTTCATGGTGCCTGAGGGAATTGTCCTGGGACACTCAATTTCGGAGAAAGGTATCCAAGTGGATCGAGCTAAGGTTAATCTGATTTCTCACCTTCCTATGCCTAGCTCGATCAGGGACATCCGATCCTTTTTAGGGCATGTCGGTTTTTATCGACGATTTATCCCTGATTTTTCAAAAATCGCACGCCCCCTGACCACTCTTCTCTCCAAGGATGTTCCCTTCAAAATCTCCAAGGAATGCACTCAAGCATTTGAAATCCTGCGTGACCGAGTCACCCAAGCCCCGATCCTACAGTCCCCTGATTGGTCTCAACCCTTTGAGATCATGTGTGATGCATCCGACTTCGCTGTAGGAGCGGTTTTGGGGCAGAAAAATGACAAGAAACCTGTGGTCATTTACTACGCCAGCAAAACACTCGATGAGGCTCAGCGTAACTATACAGTTACTGAGAAAGAGCTGCTAGCTGTAGTATTTGCCCTAGAGAAGTTCAGATCGTACCTTCTGGGTTCCCATGTCATCATATACTCGGATCACACGGCTGTGAGGCATCTCCTTGCAAAGAAGGACGCGAAACCTCGATTGATCCGATGGATCTTGCTGTTGCAAGAATTTGACCTCGAGATTCGCGATAAAGCGGGAAAACAAAACGTGGTAGCTGATCACTTGTCCCGTCTTCCTTCTGAAATGATAGACCCTTCCGGACCCATCACTGAGCATTTTCCCGATGAGCACCTGCTGACTATTGGTACTAGCCTTCCATGGTTTGCTAATATTGTAAATTACTTGGCATCTCATCAGACCCCGTCCGATTGGCCGAAGGCCAAGAAAGACAAATTACGCTCCGATGCCAAGTATTACATTTGGGAGGACCCGTACCTCCTCCGCATAGGTGCCGATCAGATCATCCAGAGATGTGTCCCGGAAGGGGAAGTCAACAATATCCTCTCTTTCTGCCATGACCAGGCATGCGGTGGCCATTTTGCCGGGCATAAAACCGCATCAAAAGTCCTCCAGTGCGGCTTTTACTGGCCCACACTGTTCAAAGACGCATACAGTCATTGCAAGGCATGCAGTCGTTGCCAGACTTTGGGCAACATGAGCCATCGCGACATGATGCCTATGCAACCGATTCTAGTATGCGAAATCTTTGATGTTTGGGGGATTGATTTTATGGGCCCCTTTCCTGTTTCGGATGGTTTCGAATACATTCTGTTGGCTGTGGACTACGTGTCCAAATGGATCGAAGCCATACCGACCCGAACCTGTGATCACAAAATCGTTCTCAAATTCATTCATCAACACATTTTCTCAAGGTTCGGGATTCCTCGTGCAATAATCTCTGATGGGGGGACCCATTTCACAAATGCTCAGTTTAGGTCACTGATGACCAAATACGGGGTGTCTCACCGAATCTCTACTCCTTACCACCCCCAAACTAATGGTCTAGCTGAGCTGTCGAATCGGGAGATCAAGAAAATCCTACAGGTCACTGTTCGACCTGACAGGAAGGACTGGTCGGCCCGACTTCCGGAAGCATTGTGGGCCTATAGGACCGCCCACAAGACCCAATTGGGCATGTCTCCCTTTAGATTGGTGTACGGAAAGGCATGCCACCTTCCCGTCGAACTGGAGCATAAAGCCTATTGGGCAGTACGGAACTGTAATCTGGATCTTTCTAAGGCTGGGACCCACAGAAAACTCCAAATCAGCGAGATCGATGAATTGCGCATAGACGCATACGAGAACTCGCAAATCTACAAGGAGCGGGTTAAAGCCTTCCACGACAAACACATCTCAAGAAAGATCTTTCATCCTGGTCAAAAGGTCCTACTCTTTGATGCCCGACTCAAACTCTTCCCAAGAAAACTGAGATCTAAGTGGGTCGGACCATATTTGGTCCGACAGGTTTTTGGAAATGGAGCAATCGAAATCAGTCCACTCAGCCACGATTCTGAACCTTTCATCGTGAATGGTCAAAGACTCAAGCCGTTCATTGATGTAACTTCTACTGATTTGGCTGAGGCATCTTATATCCTCCTTTCCCCTTGAGCTTATTGCGCCCAGCCGATGGCGTAAAACTCAGCGCTTAACGGGAGGCAGCCCGTCATTCTCTTTGAAAACCTGAAACTTGTTCTGACACCTTTCAGCACTCGAAGTTCACCCTTGTAGACAGCCGACCCCAACTCAGATGTTTGCATCTGGGATTTGAAATCGTCCGCAAAAATTCAACCCGACCCATTCACTCATCCAAATTTCTGTCTTAAGGAATGAACTAAGACCCCCTAGGTTACAATGAGGACATTGCAAATCTTAGGCATGGGGGGGGTAGGAAAGTGCAAAAACGTGTAAGAAAAGGTTTCAAACAAAAAATTCACATATGCTAAAAAAAAAAAAAAAAAAAATTCTTCGAAAAAGAATAAGAGGAGAAGAGGAGAAGGAAAATTTTGTGAAGGAGAAAAGAAACAAAATGAAAAAGGAGCACAAAATTATGAGAAAAAAAAGAGTGATAGTCATTAGTAAGAAACTAAGGAATTAACCTAAGTTCTAGACCTCATTCAAGAAAATAACTGAAAAGTGCACAATAAGATTAGTAAGAATGCAAACCTTAGGCATTCTTGAATAGACTCTTAGTACTCATTAAGATCTGGACACTCCTCAAGAGGTTGAGGAAAATGAAAAGCTGAAGTATTAGGTCTAAGGCTTAGGAAGTATTCGGCCTCGTTAACTAATTTTTGGTTTACGGGACTCAGTAACCTAAGCACCCTAATCTCACACACAGCCTGGTTCAGTAAGCGTAAAAATCAGAATCACGCAGAAGCGTCGCAAAAATCTGAAAAGAACACCTAGAATAGGAATGGCCGATCAACACAAGTTGATTTGGACGAGTTCCCAGCGCGGAGAGGCGGGAAATCCCCTCGAAGATGCGTAACAAAATATCATCTCCTCGGTGCTTGTCTCTTAGGATATTTACATATCCTACGGGGGGCATGTAAGCACTCTGCTGGTTCAGATTCCATGGATGGCATTATCTCGAAGTGTCAATTGCCAGGGTCTGGATTCGGCCACGGAATACCATGGATGGGATTATCTCGAAATCTCAATAGCCAGGGTTCCGGGGGTTGCCATGGGCGGTGCTATCTCGAAGCATCGATCGCCAGGAACCCTTGAGGATTGATGATGGGAGCAAGGAATCTGATACAGACCGTGTTGAAAAGCTAATCCTAGGCTAGAACTAAAAAGAAAAAGAGAGAGAAAACTCTCCAAACAGAAAAAACTTTCTATCTCTCTCTTACAAAACGCACTGCGAACTGGGCCAGGGCTAAAATCATTTCAAGCACGGGTGCTTTAACCACGAAGTCCAATAAACCTTAGGTTAGTTCTTGCGGGCCTTAAAAACCTTTGCTAAAAGACTGAGGCTAAGGCTAGACAGATTTGGATCTTGATTGGTACTAGAGTATCTTTTAGGCCTATGGTCAGCATTCTAACCTAATCTATGCTCAAATAAAAAAGGCACTTATCTAAAACCATTAAAAACTTCATGGTCTAGAACAAGGGTTGAAACCTTAAGTTTTTGCTAAGGGACTAGCAAAAGCTAGGCATGGGGGTATGATGAGAACCTCATCATGAGCCATAACTAGCTCATTTTGACCCAATACAAAGGATAAAAGCTCCTACATATCTCAAGGAAAGGCGTAACTCAGAGAATTCTGAGTTTGAGAAGAAAACAAGTCATAAGGGGTAAAAGTGCAATTTTACCAGTATAATCTGCATACAGGGTAATTCAGGGCCCAAACATAGGTCAAAACAGCTTAATAAGAATAAAAGTGGGATGAAATGATCTAGCAAGGGCTACAGCAATTCCAAGAGACTAAATCTGTAACCCTAAAACAACCCACTTCAATTCACAAGGTTCGAGGCAAAGTAAAAATAGAATAAACCCTCTAAAATTCATAGAAAAATAATCTCTAGGGTTTAGAACCTTCAATTTGGCCTTTAGAACCCATTTTGACCTACATTGAGAACCATGCCCAATTAATAACTTAATTTGGGTTTTTGCGCAAATTGACCGGTCGAACAAGGTTTAAGATGAAAATAAAATTCACCATCAGATTCCTTAGGTCCTAATTAGTCATGTATAAAAACTTGAGCCTAAGAAGAAACCTCCTTGACCGACTTTACACTTTGGTCCTCATATATTTACTCTTTGGCCCTCAACTTTTGAACCCTCACATTTTGGCCCCTAACTCTCCTTCGTTCTTTGCAATCAGGTCCCTCCTGCAAAACCCTGCCAGCACCATGCTCCGGCGACCTTGCGCGGAGCATGGCGCCGCGCAGGGTGAGGTAGGGGACCTGGCAAGTAAACCGGGGGTGCCCTGCGTCGTCAGCCGTCGCAGGAGCACCCCCCTGGTCATTGTAGGCCACCATACCGGCCGTGCGAACGCACGGACGGTATGGGTTCATGTTCCGACCATTCTCCGGCGAGGGAGACACGTCGTCTCCCTCCGCCTTCCTCCCTGCTTCATCCCTATAAATACCCCCCGCCGCTCCACCGACGAGGGCAGCTTGGATCTGACGGAGAAATCCCCAACTTCCTTCTCTTCTTTCTCCGGCAGACGCTCACCAGCTCCGGCGGCTTCCTCCCGCTCCACCTCTTCGCTCTGCCGCAATACCAGCAGCAGAAACTTCCTCCCCTGTTCTTCCCGCGCCACGCCGCACCCAGCTGGCGCCTCTCCAGCCCTCTGCTCGCCGCCGCCCCTCTCCCTGAGCATCGTCTTCTCCGGCGACAGTCGATACGACTGTCGCCCTGTTCCTCCCCTTTCGTCCCTGCAAGTAAGTTAGACCTACTCCCCTTCTTCTCCTCTTTCTTTCCCCGCTTTCAATTTAGTCAATTAAACCCTCGACCGCTCCTGTTCACCCTCATCCTCTCCGCCTCCGACCACCCTCCGGCGAGCCGCTCCCATCACCTCAGCGACCCACACGGCTCGCCGACCACCGCAGAACCTCCGCCTCCTCACCCTGATCCTCTTCCGCCCCTCCACTTCCCACCAAACACCCTCTGCAGATCCACCGAACACACCCACTTCCTCGCTCACAGTTTGACCTAGGACGACCTGTTAGCTCCATCTCGCCCCCTGCAGACCCCCTGACCACCTTCGCCGTGCCACGACGAAGGTCCCCCGCCTGTCTGATTTGGCCGAGAGGCCGTTCTTCTGTGACCAGGTGACTCGCCCGCCGTCGCCATTACTGCGCAGGCAGAGCTGCTTCACCTGCAGGTGCACGCACGCCTTCGCCCAGGGTTGACTCCCAGGTTGCGCAGGGACTCTCCGCGAAACGTCCCTGGTTCACAGACGGGGCGAAGGCCGCGCGGGAAGCCACGATCACCCACTGCTCCATCCGCGACGCGCGCTCAATTGGGGTGGGACATTTAGTCCCACCTCGGAACCTCTCGGAGGCGCGCGGACGCATAAAGGCAAAAAGTGCCTTATGCTGTCTGCCTCCTGACCACGGGGTGAGGTCCCTCTCACCTGACCCGACCCGGCCTCGTCCGTGACCACGCTCCGCGGACCTGGCCCGACCCGATTAGACTGACCTGCACTCCTCGCCCACCACGCACGCCGGTGGGCCTGGACCCAGGCCTGACCCGAACCCGATTACCCGGTAGCGCTCTGGGAGAGCTTCCGAAGAGTGATTTCAGAGAGAAAGAGAAACGCGGGGGAGGGGGGTAGAGTAGGTTCTTGCCCTCTGATGCTGAACTCTTGAGCGTGCAGGCACAGGTGAAGGACTGCGGAAGAAGAAGAACTGAAGCGGCACTGTAGCATCCGCGGGTGAAGACAGGTGAAGACAAAGAAGAAGAAGATCTGAAGAAAAAGAAAGAAAGAAAACAAGGAAGAACAGAAGACAGAAGAAGAAGAGCACGAGGGGAAGATCTGAAGAAAGCAGAAGAAGAAGAAGAACAGGAAGAACAAAAGCCAAAGAGGAGATAAGACAAAGAGGAAGAAAGAAGAGAAGAAGAAGAAGCCAAATTTTCATCTCTCTCTCTCTTTATTTTTGTAATAGAACTTGTATATCTCTAGAATACAACTTGCTCCCTGAGTTCGACCTCGGGAACTCTGTCATTTTCCGAGTAAAAAATTTTTTTTATATGAAACGTTGGTAACAACCGGCTTTACTACAATGTTATAACAAATACAAAACCGACGTCTTCATCTGGAAACTCTTCCAGACGTCTTAAAAAGTGGTTCAGAGGATACCTTCGCCCTGCGTAGTCTCTCAGACATCCAGAAACCTGCAGGGGCATCTGGCCTAGTTCCCAAACGTCCGATGGTCACCCAGGACGTTTGGAAGTCTTTCCCGTCGTCTGACACTGCAGTCAGACGTCTGATTCGCGTTGGATGGCGAATCTCAGAACCGCCGCGTACCCATTCCTCGCTCTCAGTACGGACGGTCGAAGAGAAGGAGGAAGTACGAAAATAACTTACCTTTCAGACGTCTTCCCCGTCGTCTGGTTGGAAACCCAGACGTCTGATTCTGGAAAAACTTCCAGAATCAGAGCGCGACTCGCCCTCCGCCCGCGACGCACGGCCGCGCCGCGCCTCGTCCGCCTGCTGCTCGAGCTGCAGCAGACCTCCCGCATCACTCCGTGCCCGCTGCGCCCCCACCAGCCGGCTCTCGCTGCCCTGGCAAGCTCGAGCCCTCATGGCCGATGCCTCCTCCCTCGCGCAGCACCTCCTCCCGCACTCACCGCGGCTGTCGCTGCCGCCGCTCGCTCGCGCTCGCACTCGCTGGAAGAAGGAGGAGCGGAGGTGATGAGAGTGAGGGAGAGGGCGAGGCTTTTTAAAGTCGCGCGGGGAGAGGGAGAGAGAGAGAGAGAATGCAGACTGCGGTCGCAGGAGGAGAGAGGGAAAAAGAGAGAGGTGCGGCGGTTGCGGGTCTGCGCGTACCTGCGCGCAGACGCAACCCCGCGTGCCACCCAAATAAAATCCCAGACGTCTGGAAGGGGTTCCAGACGTCTGTTCAGATGTCTGGGCTACCTCCTAGATGTCTTAAAAAAACGTCTTGGAATGCGTTCGTAACATCGTGCTATACCCGCCAACGTCCCTATCTCCTTCGTCCTCACCGATTCCTACTCACCGGAGCTTTTTCTTCCCCGACACCGCCCATACCATAACCGGCACCGCTCCATCCCCTTCATCCATTAGATTAGGTTTAGATTAGTTTATCTTAGTTCTTAGGTTAGTTTCCCCTCCTTAAACCTCAGTTTCAAACCCTCGACACTGCCGTTCACCTCCGTCTTCTCCGTCTCCGATCGAACCTCCGGCGAGGAGCCTCCGTCACTACACCCCTCCATCTGCCTCGCCAACCACCTCACAACCTTCGCCATGACTCCAATCAAACCCCTCTCCTATTTCGCTCTACCTTTCACCCAAACACGCCCCCAAACAGACCCACCATCGCATGCACATTCCAAGGTCATCAGACATCCTCACTCCACCAATCACCACCGCACCACCACCGTTGCACTCCACGACGTCCAACAATGCTTCCTGAGTTGTTTTGACGAAGCCGAGAGGCCATCTTTTGATTTAAGGTACTCAGGTCAACCTCGCCATTAACGAGGAGCTTTGAGCTTGCTTCAAGCTTGCTCCAGCACCTACAAGCCCCAGGTGGAAGTCCCAGGCTATGCGAAATCATCTCAGGCAATGCCCCAGATGGGCAATTGGATGCCTTGACCTTGTGAGTTGTGGCAATTGAAGGAAGGAGTCCTACCTGCTGTGCTCAAAGGAAGGTGTGGGACTTTAGCCCCACATCGTTTACTGAAGACCAGACGCAATGACTTAAATTGATTTTGTGTCTATGGCTTATCGCCTCGACACACAGGGGGGTGAGGTCCCCAACACGTGCCCTTCGCACGCACCTTGCCCGTGACACTATACACGTGGGCCTGGTCCGACCCGACCCGCATAACCCACGCACACCTCAGCTGCTACCCCACGCCGGCAGCCCTACTCCCTGGTGCGCTTAGATCCGAAACCTGACTACCCGGTATTGTGCATGGCCCTGGGAGGGCGTGAAAGAGGAGAACCCTGAGAGAGGAAGTGGAGAAAAGAGAGAAGAGAGAGCGGGGGCAGGTGGTTTTGCTCTCTCCAGCACTTGTGCGACACTTAGTCGATTTCAGAGGAGAGTTTTCCCCTTGTGCATCAGAAGGGCCGAAGAAGAAAGAAGAGGAAAAAGACAAAACGAGAAGAAAGAAGAACAGAAGGCAAGAGAAGAAGTAGAGAAAGGAAGAGAAGAACTATAGAATCAGACATTTAAGATGTCTGATCCTACCATCACACGTCCAATTCTCCTGTTTCAGGCTAATTAACTTAATTAATATTGAGCATCTACTTACTATGATTGTGAGGAGTAATTGGTGATTCAAATCACCATTTTACTCCATTCTTTTTGCACATTGCTACTTGAAATTATTGCTATATTAATTTGAATCAATTCTTATTGAAATTGTTCATATCTTTTACTTAGAATTGTTGAGATTGGTATGTGAATTCCTATTTGCTCCCAGCGAACAACCTCGGACTTTCATTTGAGTATAAATTTTATTTGTTTTCAAGTGATTTCGACCTATACTACAATGCAGCTTTTATAACAACGAATTCACTCGATTAACACCTGTTAATGTCATGCTAATCTAGATCGAAGATATGAGGACGGTCTCTCTGGATAAGCTGATAATCACCTACATTTTGCTGTGCCATCTATTATTATATGATAAAAGAAAAAAGAAGTATATCATAAGAGAAAAAATGTTAGTATATTTTCTGTGATAAAGAGATATTGTTGAAATTGAAATACTTACCTAATTTATCTAATATAGTAATGGGAAATAAAATGATTATTGAATTTAGATGTAGTGTGAGTTAGCTCGACCGATGTCTACAAAGACGTGATCGACGATGATAATGCTCAGGTGTGAGATGTGGAATGGACGTGTGGGCGTGTGTGTGAAGGCTTAATGTACGCGAGTTACCACATATGTGTGTGCAACTCGTCCGCACACACACGTAATATAATGCTCAGAAATGGAAATCATGCACCTGATGTGTGAATGTGAGTCTGTGTGTGTAGTAGGTCTGTGTTTGTGTGTGCGCAAGAGTGAGGCGAATGAATACCATATTCGTTTAGTTGGCACCTCTATTGGGACATGATTTTCTATTGTGTCCTTGTTGCCAACACTTGGGGCATCGAGGGATACGATGACTACTCATTTCATCCATTTCATTTCTAATCCTTTCAACACGTGGTCTACCCTTAGCATATCTGATATCTAGAGGTAGTAACTCCGGAGATTCTCTCTGTCCTCAACATCTATTGTCACAGATTGGATTAAAGGATTCTACAAAAGCTAATCGATAGTTTGTTGTTTTGTAATACTCTAAGCAAGGCGAAAGATGATCAAATATAATATGTGCACGTTGACACAGGCCTGCAAATAAGACGCTTTAACTGAATCTAATCGCAAGAACATATTGTGTTATTCATTCCATTAATAGAAGTAATCTCAACCTCATATGAGTAAAGTTCCTGTCCAATTTTAAACTTCATTCTACCAAATCTAACTTGTAATCTTCGCGAGCTTAAAATTTTCCTATTCACAACTCGGTCAAAATTCAAAGTAAGAATTGTTGTCATGACTTCTCCGCTATTGTAATGCTTAGTAAAGTACTTGTTCTAATGAAAGTAAGTCGCTGTAACAAGAGCAATAATCGGTAATCCTCAACAACCTTTCAAAACATTATTAAAATATTCAGATGCGTTATTTGATATACTACCATATCTCTTCCCCCCATCGTAGTATAATACCCAATATGATTAATTACAATCATTTTATTGTACAATCGATCTATATGCTCCATCACACATGCATTGAATATCCCCTAATATCTGATTGTGATCATATGTTGTTAATGCAGAACCAGATGCACAAAAGTGTCTCATAAATCTTTGTTTTTAAATCCCTCTCTATGCATATTTGCTTCCATATGTCTTAAACAATGTCTATCTGAATGACCTAGTTCTGAGCTAAAATATTTAGGAACTAAATTTCTTAATTGTTACGACCCGATCCCAGATCCCTACAGAACCTAAGATCGGGTCGCCTCGACTAATCCCAAGACCTAGTCATCCAACTGGAAATAACCAAAAGCAAAAAATATTCCACAACCACACATGCAATGTAACTAAGCAGAAATAAACTAAGAAACAGTAAAGGAAATAGAAAGAAAAGTCTCACAATAATACATGCCATCACAACTACAACAGCGGAAAGTAGAAATGGAAACGTAATAGAAACAGTATTACATATATTAAAGTACTCACTACAACAACAGAAAAATGCTCTGGAACAGAAAGGTAGTAACAGCTAAGGCTGGGCTCGACTGGGCCCAACTCCTTCTACAACCAGTGGTGCTGGCTGCTCAACTCCCTAACCTGAACAAGGTTACCAAATCCGTGGTCAGCTAATGCTGAGTAGAGTGGTGTTAAGCCAGTTACATGCAATTAACATAAGACAAGCAACTATTTAATTATTCATTTCTATTTAGCTCAACTATGTCGTTCTGATTTGTTTATGTTACGAACGCGTGCCCCAGACGTCTTTTAAGATGTCTGGGATGTGTCCCAGACGTCGGACCAGACGTCTGGGATAGTTTCCAGACGTTTGTAAATCCGTTATTTTCGACACACGCGAGTCGTCTGCGCGCCTGCGCGCGCAGACCGCATATTCGCCTTTCCTCCTTCCTGCGGCTGCAGATTCCCCTGCCACGAATCCTTCTCTCTCCTCTCTGCGCAGCCTTAAAAAGGGCACGCCTCCCCTCCCGTCTCCACCGTCTCCCCCTTCTTCTTCTTCAGCCAGTGAGCGTGAGCGCGAGTGCGAGGGCGGCAGCTGCGGCCGCAGCGAGCGCGGAGGAGGTGCGGCGTGCGAGAGTGGAGCTCTGCCGTGAGGGCGAGCTCGCCGGAGCGGCTTGGCCGGCCGGCGGAGGGTGCAGGGGGCACGGAGCGACGCGGAGAGGGACCTGCTGCAGTCTGAGCAGCAGGCGCGTGAGGTGCGACGCGGGCGGCGTCGCGAGCGGAAGCCGGGTGGCGCCATGTTCTGGAAAAATTTCCAGAATTGGATGTCTGGGTTGATAGGCAGACGACGAGGACGACGTCTGGTAGATCATACAGACGTCTGAAAGGTTAGTATTCCGCTTTCTTCTTCCTTCCTGTCGACTGACCGTACTGAGGGAGGGAGTTGGCTGTGCGCAGGCTCGCCGATTCGCCATCCTTTGCGAATCAGACGTCTGGAAGTTGTACCAGACGGCTTGAGTGACCTCCAGACGTCCGGGGTGACCATCGGACGTCTGGGAGCTAGGCCAGACGTTCCCGCAGACTTCTGGACGTCTGGGAAACCACGCTGAACAGGTAATTCTCTGATCCACTTTTTAAGACGTCTGGAAGAAGTTCCAGACGTCTGATCTTGCACAGTATCGTCTTTTTCGACCTGTTTAGGGCCCGTTCGGGCTCCGTTTTCCGCGATTCGAGTTGCGTTCTTTTCAGAATTAATTCCTCTACCCGTCTACAGTAGCTATACACTGTTTTGAGACACTCCTTGTGTTTGATCCTTGTGATAGGACCTCGTTCAGTTGCAGTCTTGGGAGTCGCGAAGGCACGCGGGATTCCCGATTACGCCCCCATTACTCCCGTTGTACCTGGTAGAGTGGCTTAAGTTTATTTTTAAAATCTGTTAAAGTATGGAACCATAACTAGAATCTAGGACATTGCATGAATCCTAGGAATAAGAAATGTATGGAATGATAGCTCCTAGGTGATGCATGAATCCTAGGGTTGGAAAACTAGTTGTATGCTAGATCCTAGGATGTGGCATGAATCTTAGGATGGAAAAACTAGTGGAATGTATAATACTGCAGTCTTGGAAAAATGGAAAGGAATATAAAGCTGCCTGTAAATTGAATTAACAGCTGCCTGTTAGGAATAAAGAAACATGATTGAGATCATGGATTGTGAGAACGTGAAACTGGAAAGTGAAATATATGATGTTCTGAGATAAAGAGCTGGAACCCTATGGGGAATTAGGAGTGGAACTCCTGGAAAGAAAAAGGAATGGAACTGAGATGTAGTTTGTACTGTCTCTTGGGTACGCAGTACCAAGGGAAGTACCTGTACCTGTTTAGTGCAGAGTGGGGCCAGCCGCCCCAGGTACCCGGGGTTAGGGTTGGCCGCTCTGTACCGACTTGTTGGCCCTCGTGTACGTAGTACCGAGGAGGGCTAGTAGTGTTAGGAGAGTACTAGCTACCCCACGGGCCCCGGGGTTCTGCTAGCCTCCTTCACCGACTTGTTAGGCCCACTAGGGCAAACCAGGGTAGTCAGGCGAGGGTGCGCGGACTGTGGAGGGGCAAGGCCCCGGTTTGGTTACTGTGGAGGGGTTGGATCCCTGTTACTGAGAGGGCTCTGCCCTGGTTCCGTGCTGTGCTTTGGGCACACCCGTTAACGGAAACGACTGACCGCGTGTCAGTGCGGGCTAGCTACCTGTGCGTTTATCGCGCGTGCCGTAGTCACCGTTACGTCTGTCAGTGACCTTGGGGTGGTTGACTGAGGGTAGGATCACCACGGGGGACTCTCCCGGCCAGGAGAGCACCACGTGCTACTTCTACTTTTGGAAAAGACTGCAATCAAGATCGTTCCCACGAGGACATTCGAGATCAAGTAAAGGATCTGAGCAATAAATGAAATAGTGAGAAAATTGAAAGATGTGAATAAGGGAAGTAATAGAACATAACAGCTACTGTACACTCTACTGTTGTCTTTAGTTAGTTTGCCACTCTACTCAACGTTTTGCTGACGTGTTACACTCGTTACCTTTTTCAGGACCAGGTGTTGAGCAGCTAGGGTCAGCGGCTGCAGAGGACGCTGGGCCGAGTAGGGTCCAGTAGAGTTTACCACAGTCTTTTGTACCTCTTTTGTTTCTGTTATAGTGAGTAGTTCTCGTTTCCGCTGTACTTTCTTTACCTGCAGTTCTTGTTATATGATAAATGTTGTTCTACTGTTGTGGTGGTATCTACTGTAGTAGTTTCCTTCCTTACTGCTGTACTTCCTTACTGTTAGTTATATTCATGCTGAATGTGGTTTATTTTACTGCTCTTTTGGTTACTTTCTCGTTGGACGACTAGGTCTTGGGATTAGTCGAGTCAGTCCGGTTCTCGTGTCTCGTAGGGACTCGGGAACCGGGTCGTTACAAGATGGTATCAGAGCAAGGTCGTCCCGAGAAGTAAATCAACTGACTGGAAAATAACCAATTCACATGTTTATAGCTAGAGTAGCCACCACAACATATCTCTTGACATGAGCTCTTAGAAGTTTTGTTAGGTACCGTCTGTTTTGACGTTTCCATTTTGTTTCGCGTCTCCTTGAAGGAGATGCCTCGTCGCGAGACTGGCCGCGGGCGCGGCCGAGGGCGAGGTCGGCGAGATGGACGTGCTGTTGTTAACGTCTCGGTGGACCAGCCACCACTCCCTGGCATCCAGGCCCAGGACCTCGCCAAACTAATACGAGATATTATACGAGAGGAGCTCCACCCACCGCCCCGAGCGCCTCCTCCTCGGGCTGCAGAGGGGGAGTCCTCTGTGGGGCCACGCGACGGACACGGCGCTGGACACGAGGGAGGGGATGGACCCCTGCCGCCCCCACCTTCCTCCGACACTTCTGTACACGAGGCACCTTCGCCTGGAGGTGCACCAGCACCTCCCCTACAGCGCCACTTCGAGCTTTTCGGACAGTTCCGGAAGCTGAAGCCCCCCTCCTTCAAGGGGGATGAGGACCCGGCCGAGGCAGAGGACTGGCTTGAGCAGCTGGAGAAGATCTTCGACACCCTTCGCCCCCTGGTGGAGTGCCGCTTGGCCTTTGCCACGTACCAGCTGGAGAGTGCGGCACACCGGTGGTGGAGGGCGGTCCGGGGACAGGAGAGGGACGAGCCGACGTGGGACCAGTTCGTCACCCTCTTCTGCGAGCAGTACTTTCCCCAGACGTGGCAGGACCAGAGGAGGCGGGAGTTCCACACTCTCCGCCAAGGGACGATGACTGTGAGCGCGTACCGCACGCGTTTCTTGGAGCTGTCCCGCTTTGCAGCGACAGCGGTAGCCACTGAGGAGGAGCGCCTTTGGAGGTTCACCGAGGGGCTCCGGCCTGCGATCCGGGGGTATGTCAAACCCCTGAAGCTGCCTACGTTTTCGAGGGTGGTAGAGGCAGCTATGACTTACTAGGAGACCAACCCGTCCGCGCGAGAGACCGATGGCGGGCGGAAGAGGCCCTTTCAGCCAGACTTCTCACAGGGTCGGCGAGAACGGAGACACGTGGCGTCCGCAGGAGAGCCGTCACGTTGTGCAGGGCCATCAGTGGCCTTTGGGGGCCCTCGACAGGGGCCAGTCGCCAGCACCGGACCCCCGCCTAGTCGACAGCAGGGACTCACTGAGGGCGGGAGTCGGGTTCCCCTCTGCTACCAGAGTGGCCAGCCGGGCCACGTCAGGAGGGACTGCCCATCTAGGGCAGGAGGTCAGCAGATACTTCCCGTGCAGAGCACTGGAGGGCATGCAAGAGGCCGCGGTTCCCAGGCACGAGGAGGAGGACAGCAGTCGCGAGGAGGGTACCGGCCAGCACCTACCCGTCCGACGCAGAGTGTGGCTGCTTCGTCCGCACCTAGAGCTGAGGGGCGTATCAACGCCCTAACACACAGGGACGCCAGAGCTTCGGGATCCGTGGTAGCAGGTATGGTTTCAGTTTCCGGCATACTCGTTTACACGCTTTTCGATTCCGGCGCTACGCACTCGTTTGTCGCAGCCAATTTCGCAGTTAGTTTGGACCAGGATTATACACTGTTAGAAAATCCGTTCGTAATCAGAGGTCCGAGTGGTCAGCTGTTTGTAGCTGAGGAGGTGTACACGGATTGCGAGGTCAGCGTTGGAGGACATAGCCTGCCAGATGACCTGATTATGATCCAGATGGAGGACTTTGGTGTGATTCTGGGGATGGATTGGCTGTCCGCTTACCACGCCTTGGTAGATTGTTTTGAGAGGAAGATTGTCTTCTCCATTCCGGAGTTGCCTTCTTTCGAGTTTCACGGACAGCCAGTGGACGGAGGTTTCAGGTGCATCTCAGCACTTCGGGCGGCGAGACTTTTGAGCTAGGGGTGTGAGGGTTTCCTAGCCTGTGTGGTGGCAGAGCCCAGCCCTGTGGCAGACTTCCAGAGCATCTCGGTGGTCAGAGAGTACCCCGACGTGTTTCCAAACGAGTTACCAGGACTACCGCCCGAGTGTGAAATCGAGTTTGAGATATCACTAGTACCAGGGACCAGCCCCATCTCCACCGCGCCATACAGGATGGCACCGCTTGAGCTGCGAGAGCTCAAGTCCCAGTTGCAGGACCTTTTGGAGAAAGGTTTTGTGAGGCCTAGTGCGTCGCCCTGGGGAGCCCGGGTACTGTTTGTGAAGAAGAAGGATGGGACCCTACGCCTTTGTGTGGACTACCGACAGCTGAATAGGGTCACCATCAAGAACAGATATCTGCAGCCGAGGATCGACGATTTGTTTGACCAGTTGCGGGATGCCACGGTGTTTTCCAAGATAAACTTGAGGTCTGGATACCACCAGTTGAGGATCAGGGAGACCGACGTCTCCAAGACAACTTTCCGCACCCGGTACGGACATTACGAGTTTTTGGTCATGCCGTTTGGGCTGACCAATGCCCCCGCTGCTTTCATGGACCTGATGAACCAGGTGTTTAGACCGTACTTGGATCAGTTCGTGGTGGTTTTCATAGATGATGTGCTCATCTATTCTAGAGATCGGACGCAGCACGGGCAGCACTTGCGAATGGTTTTGGACACTCTGAGGCGACGCAGGCTGTACGCCAAATACAGCAAGTGCGAGTTCTGGTTGAGGGAGGTGACCTTCTTGGGTCATGTGATCTCTGGAGACGGCTTGGCGGTGGACCCCGCCAAGGTCGAGGCAGTGCTCAGGTGGGAGAGACCGCGTTCAGTCAATGAGATTCGCAGTTTCCTGGGACTGGTAGGTTACTACAGACGGTTCATCAGAGGATTTTCACATATTTCGCGTCCTATGACACAGTTGACCCGGAAGGACGTGCCTTTCGCTTGGACAGACGCCTGTGAGGCGTGTTTTCTGGAGCTGAAGGAGAGGTTGACCTCGGCTCCCGTGCTCACCATCCCTGACAGTAGTGGCGGGTTCGTTGTGTACACGGACGCTTCCTTGCAGGGGTTAGGAGGTGTGCTCATGCAGAGGGGTCATGTTGTCTCTTACGCTTCGCGGCAACTGAAGCCCCATGAGCATACCTACCCTACCCACGACCTAGAGTTGGCAGCTGTTGTCTTCGCGCTGAAGACTTGGAGGCACTACTTGTACGGTGAGATCTTCGAGATTTTTACAGATCACAAGAGCCTCAAATATCTTTTTGACCAGAAGGAGCTCAACATGAGACAGAGACGTTGGTTGGAGCTCCTGAAGGATTACGACTACACCATCTCCTACCACCCGGGAAAGGCCAATGTGGTGGCCGACGCCTTGAGCCGTAAGGCGCCCGCACGCTTGGCCAGTCTACAGTTACAGAGTTGGAGCCTTTTGGAGGAGGTGGGCAGTTGGCGACCTCTAGAGTTACGAGGGTACTGTGGGGCAGTGACGGTGACGCGGCAGACCAGGCCAGAGCTGATAGACCGCATCATCACAGGGCAGATGGTCAATCCGTACTTGCAGTCTTTGCGCGACAGAGTACTGTCAGGAGACCCTGGGGACTTCTCTTTCACAGACCAGGTGCTACGCTTGAGGGGACGATTGTGCATTCCCAGGGACGAGGAGCTGTTGAGAGAGCTCCTGACTGAGGCACACGGTTCCAGATTCACCATACATCCCGGAAACACGAAGATGTACCATGACTTGAGACGCGAGTTTTGGTGGAGAGGGATGAAGCGGGATGTGGGTGAGTTCGTGCAACAGTGCTTAGTGTGCCAGCAGGTGAAAGCCGAGCATCAGAGGACTGCAGGGCCGCTTCAGCCGCTTCCAGTGCCAGAGTGGAAGTGGGAGAGCATCACCATGGACTTGGTGGTGGGCTTACCTGTTACCCAGCGGGGACACGACGCAGTCTAGGTAATAGTGGATAGACTGACGAAGACGGCGCGTTTCTTGCCGATCCGAGTCACTTTGGGACCAGCACAGTTGGCAGAGAGGTATATCCGTGATGTGGTACGACTACACGGAGTTCCACGGGAGATCGTGTCTGACCGGGATGCCCGCTTTACGTCCCAGTTTTGGGCTAAGTTTCAACAGGCCTTAGGGACGCGGTTGAGGTTTAGCACGGCTTACCACCCCCAGACGGACGGACAGTCTGAGCGCATGATACAGACACTTGAGGACCTTTTGCGTGCCTGTGTACTGGACTGGAGGGGCTCTTGGGAGGAGCACCTACCCCTAGCGGAGTTTGCATACAACAACAGTTATCACTCGAGCATCGGCATGGCTCCCTACGAGGCTCTGTACGGACGGAAGTGTACGGCACCCTTGAGTTGGGTTGAGGTGGGGACCAAGTGGGAGGTTGGCCCCAGGTTGATCCGGCAGAGTCAGGAGGTAGTTGAGCAGATCCACAGACGACTCCGCACTGTCAGGAGCAGACAGAAGAGCTACGCGGATCGGAGACGCAGAGAGGTGCAGTTTGAGGTTGGGGACCACGTCTTCCTTCGTGTTTCACCCATGAAGGGCCTACAGCGGTTTGGGGTGAGAGGGAAGCTCGCGCCGAGGTTCGTAGGGCCCTTTGAGGTCCTGGAGCGGGTTGGACCCGTTGCTTACAGACTTGCCCTTCTCCCGCAGCTTTCTGGTGTGCACGACGTGTTCCACGTGTCCAACCTCAGGAGGTACGTAGCCGATTCCTGTCACGTACTGAGTCACGAGAGCGTCGAGGTGAGCGACGACCTGACCTACCCCGAGCGACCAGTGCAGATCCTAGACCGAGCCATCCGCAGGTTGAGACGAAAGCAAGTACCCCTGGTAAAGGTTTTGTGGAGGAGCCAGCGGTACGAGGAGGCTACCTGGGAGCCTGAGGCGGCAATGTGGGAGCGGTACCCGGAGCTTTTCGCGGGTACGTCTTTCGGACCGGCTTCGGTCCTCTTTGAGTTTGTTATGGTTATTTGGACATCTTTTTTTTCCCGCACCCTATTTGGCGCAAGTTTCGGGGACGAAACGTCCTTTGAGTTTGTTATATTGTTACGAACGCGTGCCCCAGACGTCTTTTAAGACGTCTGGGATGTGTCCCAGACGTCGGACCAGACGTCTGGGATAGTTTCCAGACGTCTGTAAATCCGTTATTTTCGACACACGCGAGTCGTCTGCGCGCCTGCGCACGCAGACCGCATATTCGCCTTTCCTCCCTCCTGCAGCTGCAAATTCCCCTGCTGCGAATCCTTCTCTCTCCTCTCCACGCGGCCTTAAAAAGGGCATGCCTCCCCTCCCGTCTCCACCGTCTCCTCCTTCTTCTCCTTCAGCCAGTGAGCGTGAGCGCGAGTGCGAGGGCGGCAGCTGCGGCCGCAGCGAGCGCGAAGGAGGTGCGGCCTGCGAGAGCGGAGCTCTGCCGTGAGGGCGAGCTCGCCGGAGCGGCTTGGCCGGCCGGCGGAGGGCACAGGGGGCACGGAGCGACGCAGAGAGGGACCTGCTGCAGTCTGAGCAGCAGGCGCGCGAGGTGCGACGCGGGCGGCGTCGCGAGCGGAAGCCGGGCGGCGCCCTGTTCTGGAAAAATTTCAGAATCGGACGTCTGGGTTGATAGGCAAACGGCGAGGACGACGTCTGGTAGATCATACAGACGTCTGAAAGGTTAGTATTCCGCTTTCTTCTTCCTTCCTGTCGACTGACCGTACTGAGGGAGGGAGTTGGCTGTGCGCAGGCTCGCCGATTCGCCATCCTTTGCGAATCAGACGTCTGGAAGTTGTACCAGACGGCTTGAGTGACCTCCAGACGTCCGGGGTGACCATCGGACGTCTGGGAGCTAGGCCAGACGTTCCCGCAGACTTCTGGACGTCTGGGAAACCACGCTGAACAGGTAATTCTCTGATCCACTTTTTAAGACGTCTGGAAGAAGTTCCAGACGTCTGATCTTGCATAGTATCGTCTTTTTCGACCCGTTTAGGGCCCGTTCGGGCTCCGTTTTCCGCGATTCGAGTTGCGTTCTTTTCAGAATTAATTCCTCTACCCGTCTACAGTAGCTATACACTGTTTTGAGACACTCCTTGTGTTTGATCCTTGTGATAGGACCTCGTTCAGTTGCAGTCTTGGGAGTCGCGGAGGCACGCGGGATTCCCGATTACGCCCCCATTACTCCCGTTGTACCTGGTAGAGTGGCTTAAGTTTATTTTTAAAATCTATTAAAGTATGGAACCATAACTAGAATCTAGGACATTGCATGAATCCTAGGAATGAGAAATGTATGGAATGATAGCTCCTAGGTGATGCATGAATCCTAGGGCTGGAAAACTAGTTGTATGCTAGATCCTAGGATGTGGCATGAATCTTAGGATGGAAAAACTAGTGGAATGTATAATACTGCAGTCTTGGAAAAATGGAAAGGAATATAAAGCTGCCTGTAAATTGAATTAACAGCTGCCTGTTAGGAATAAAGAAACATGATTGAGATCATGGATTGTGAGAACGTGAAACTGGAAAGTGAAACATATGATGTTCTGAGATAAAGAGCTGGAACCCTACGGGGAATTAGAAGTGGAACTCCTGGAAAGAAAAAGGAATGGAACTGAGATGTAGTTTGTACTGTCTCTTGGGTACGCAGTACCAAGGGAAGTACCTGTACCTGTTTAGTGCAGAGTGGGGCCAGCCGCCCCAGGGACCCCGGGTTAGGATTGGCCGCTCTGTACCGACTTGTTGGCCCTCATGTACGTAGTACCGAGGAGGGCTAGTAGTGTTAGGAGAGTACTAGCTACCCCACGTGCCCCGGGGTTCTGCTAGCCTCCTTCACCGACTTGTTAGGCCCATTAGGGCAAACTAGGGTAGTCAGGCGAGGGTGCGCAGACTGTGGAAGGGCAAGGCCCCGGTTTGGTTACTGTGGAGGGGTTGGATCACTGTTACTGAGAGGGCTCTGCCCTGGTTCCGTGCTGTGCTTTGGGCGCACCCGTTAACGGAAAGGACTGACCGCGTGCCAGTGCGGGCTAGCTACCTGTGCGTTTATCGCGCGTGCCGTAGTCACCGTTATGTCTGTCAGTGACCTTGGGGTGGTTGACTGAGGGTAGGATCACCACGGGGGACTCTCCCGGCCAGGAGAGCACCACGTGCTACTTCTACTTTTGGAAAAGACTGCAATCAAGATCGTTCCCACGAGGACATTCGAGATCAAGTAAAGGATCTGAGTAATAAATGAAATAGTGAGAAAATTGAAAGATGTGAATAAAGGAAGTAATAGAACATAACAGCTACTGTACACTCTACTGTTGTCTTTAGTTAGTTTGCCACTCTACTCAGCATTTTACTGACGTGTTACACTCGTTACCTTTTTCAGGACCAGGTGTTGAGTAGCCAGGGTCAGCGGCTGCAGAGGACGCTGGGCCGAGTAGGGTCCAGTAGAGTTTATCACAGTCTTTTGTACCTCTTTTGTTTCTGTTATAGCGAGTAGTTCTCGTTTCCACTGTACTTTCTTTACATGCAGTTCTTGTTATATGATAAATGTTGTTCTACTGTTGTGGTGGTATCTACTGTAGTAGTTTCCTTCCTTATTGCTGTACTTCCTTACTGTTAGTTATATTCATGCTGAATGTGGTTTATTTTACTGCTCTTTTGGTTACTTTCTCGTTGGACGACTAGGTCTTGGGATTAGTCGAGTCGGTCCGGTTCTCGTGTCTCGTGGGGACTCGGGAACCGGGTCGTTACAGTTTATTCTCTTAAGAAACCATTCATTTCTTGATCTTGTCTGTCCCTAAAGGGAACGATCTTGATTGCAGCGATTCCCGTGATGTAGGATGTACACGTTGTGCTCTCCTGGCTAGGAGGGTCCCCTGTAGTAGTTCTACACCCAATCAACCACCTCGAGGTCATGGTCGCGACGTAGCGGTGGCTATGGCATGCGTGATAAGCTCACGAGTAGCTACCCCACACTGGCACGCGGTCAGTGGGTACGCCCAAAAGTATAACACGAAATAGCACAGGGCCTTGCCCTTTCAGAACAGGGGTCTCGCCCCTCAGAACAGAACAGGGGTCACACCCCTTTACAGTCCACGTACCCTCGTCCGACTATCTCGGTTTGCCCAATGGGCCTAACAAGAGTCGGTGTAGGGTGGCTAGTCCTAATCCCGGGTCCTGTGGGGCGACTAGCTCCCTTCCTACACTAAGTAGCTCACCTCGGTACCATGTACACGAGGGCTGAACAGGAGTCGATGTAAAGTGACTAAGCCTAACCCTGTGTCTCAACACAAAAGGGTGTTTAGCTCCCCTCTACACTAAAGAGACAGTCGCTCTCCTTGGTACCATATACACAAGTACCAGCTCACTTCCCGCCTGCATATGAGATTCTTTCTGTATACAGGAGTTCTTCTCCTAGTTCCCCGTAGGGTTCGTGCATTGTATTCATTTCATTTTGTTTCTCAATATTCAGATCTTATCGTCCAAATCTCGATTTTCATTTATATAACAGGCAGCTCGTGTTTTAATAACTGAAAAAGCATCACATCAAGTATCTATACACTTACTAGCAATTAGGGTTTAACATGCATGTCAATGTAAATAGTGTAGCTCAAGTCACATTCATACATTTCTACCCTGGGGTTCATTTTACATCCTAGAGTTCAATCAAATTATTCTAACATGCACTTATTTAAATCTTTAGAATTAAAGTAAACCACTCTACCAGAAAACACAGGAGGAATGGGGGCTAGAATCGTAGATTCTGTCATCTCCATAGGCCCCGAACAAGCTAAAGGCTGAAGACCTATACCAGTGACTAAGTCACATCAGACAAGTTTAAAACAGAATATAATTGACACTAACACGTAGAGAAACTTGAGCGAAACACAATGGTACTTCGTTTGCGTAAATCCGACTTCATCTGAGCCCCGAACAGGCCAAAAACATGCATATAGACTGAAATCAGACATCTAAGACTAGGCCCAGACGTCTTAAACGACGTCAGTAACTCACCTTGTATTCCTGCACTGCTGGCAGACGTTTGGAACCCCTTAACAGTCGTTTTGGGATCTTTCCTGACGTCTGTCAGTGAGTCCGAACGTCTGATAGGTCTATCAGACAGCTGTGGAGACGTCCAGACGTCCTAAAGTACCTCAAAGAGCGTGTCCAAGGCCTGTACCTGCACATAAGCTCGTAAGTTTAATACGTCAACACGCAATGCTAACGTACTTCACGTACGCGCATGGATGAGCGTACAGAACTCATACCCCGACACTTTGCGTATTTTCAGACATCTGGCTTCAGCTCTAGACGTCTCGCTGTTGGTTTAGACGTCTGGTAGATGCTCCAAACGTCTAATACTAGGAAAATCTAGTACGCAGAAACTCCTCGCGATGTTCTTCTTCTCGCGGGCCTCCTCCCGCAGCACAGCAGCAGTGGCTCTAGCAGGCGCAGGAGGTCGAGAAGCTCTTCTCCACGAGCTCCTCCTCCTCGTGCACGTCCTCTTGAGCTCCCATGGCCACAACTCCGGCCCGGCTCCTCCCCTCGCACCTCCGAACTCCTAGGAGGTCCTCACACCTCCAAGCCCCTCGCGGTTGCAACCGCAGCTCCCCCGCGTGCGAGCTCTCCTGCTCGAGCTCCTTTGGCTGCGCATGCTCAAGATCCCCCAAGCTCTCTCCTCTCCCCCATGCCCTCTCCCTCACCCACGTTCTCCCTCTCTCCCTCTCATCCACCTCGAGCTTTCCTCCTTCCCCACCTGCAGCTTGCAAGGAGACGAGGGAGGGAGACCGCCAACAGTGATGGAGGTGGTGGAAGTGGTGGTGGTGGCGTGAAAGTGGAGAGGGGTGTAGGAGGTTTTAAATAGTAGAGGGGTGGAGTTAGGGTTTTTTTTTTTTTTGGTGAGGAGAGGAAAGTGTGTGTGTGGGTGTGCATAGGTGAGTGTGGTGAGGGAGGGGAGAGAGGGAGAAAAATTGCGGAAACTCCCCTGCTAACCTCTCTTGTTCCCGTAACACCCACACACCCGAACTCAAGGGGTCAAAATTTTCTCCCACGCCCTTAACTTTCCGGAAAAACTCTAAACGGTCCTTAGAAAGGGTCATTTCATTAATCTAGGGAAATGATTACTTATGATGTATATATCATCCCAATTGAGATACATCAAAAACCAAACCCAACTGTTGTTATTCTCTCCTCCTTCCAGAGCTGCAAAAGCTAATGGAAATAATTGACTGTTTGGATCGATTCAAATTGCAATTAACAAATGCTCAAGATGAGAACCATACAAATGTGTACCATCGATTGAAAGTGTTGGATGACAATATTGAAATCTCTTAATTGATGGACCGAAAGCCCAAAATAAATGGCAAAATTTGATATTTCCTAGTGAAGTTGATGAGGGTACATTCTTAACATGGTAAATAGTACACAGATTTCTTCGAACCATTTCTCTTACAAATCATTTCAAATCTGAAAGATTTCTTTACCTTGCCATATACATGTTCCAAAGCTTTTTTTCGAGTATACCAAGCCTCGACATAACTTATCTTTACCTTATCATCATTGTCAATTAAAACTTGGATTTGTTTCGAAGATAAGGTAAGATTTGTCATAAAATATATCAATATGTGATGGAGTATGAACTTTATGTTACATTATTTATGATCTCCTAAAGTGTTCGATGTGCAACTATGCTCCTGACCGTATCTAGTCACTGTCCAATTATTAAATGACTTACCTATAGATGCATGTAATCACCACTTGCAACTATTAACGATGCACGCAACAGTTAAGAGTTTTTTCTTTGATGCAATTTTCTTGTATTGCACACCTCTTTATACACTCCACTACCTTAAGTCTTGTTGTAAATCTTCTTTACTTTTCCATCTTCTTATCATCTAATCCATTCTTTCTCCTCCATGTTGTTGAGGAAAAAAAGCCATCTCATATTAATCTATCATCCGATTTATCTAATCATTACCATTAGATAAAAAAGGTGCTCTATCTATTGGTTCCCTTTCTAAGTCATCGTCTTTTAAGTCGTCATTATCACCGTCGTCGTAATCAATATCTTCGTTGTTTTCTACAAGATTTTAATGAGATTCCTCCCTAGCCATGACATTCATAATGGTTGATATACCATGATAATCAGACCAATTATTTTCATTTTCATCACTTTCTTCATGTAAATTTCTTTGATGAACCTCAATGTTAAGATCAATATTTCTGCGTTCCAAAGCAACTACTTCTTCTACTGAATGTAACTGTTCTTCCGATATATATCTCGCTTCATCCATTTGAATATGTTGCGAGGAACTTAACATACCATAATATAATAAATATGGGTCACTACTAAAACCATAATTTGAACATGAATCTATGCTTTCATATTGAGCGTATAGTGGTTGACTTACTAATGGCTCCTCTACAACATATAAGTCTATTGTACTTTACATATATACTTCCTAATAACTCTAAATCATTTGAATTAATTCGTCATTCTCAATATTGTAAGTAAATGATCTACCATCTTCGCTTATCCACTTTCACTTTAAATAAAGCTTTTAATATGATTCAAAATATCTAATAATATTATACACAATAGATGACAAATTTTCGAATGAAGTACGATAATTAACTAATGTATTCATTGAATAACCGTCGATATAATCAATATCAGAATAAGTAAATATTACTCTACCACATCAATAAATCCTAAATAATACAATATTATCTACCATGTATGCATAATCAATAAAATATAAAAGCATCATTTACTAAACAAAAAAAATTAACATCAAAAAAGACTTTTTTATATTAGAAAAAATTTCCATTTCTTCCCAATGGTATATTCTATATTATTTCACTAGTAAATATTTTATTTATGTATAATTTTACTTCATTTTTATAAATTTTATGATTTTCATTTCTCTTTTCTAGTTAACTAAATTTACAAACTCTTTTTTAAAGTTAATTAATTGTTAATAACTTAATTTTATTACTAATTTTCTGGTTAAAAAAGATTCTTTTATTTATTCTCAAATATTATTATATGTTATTTATCACTTCACCATTTCATTTATCATCATTTTAAAATGATAACAATTTCTAATAACATATGTTCAATTTTAATCTAATTTATTTTTAATAAAATATTATATTTACATTTATTTCTTACTAGAAGATAAATATATTAATAATAATAATTATTTAATAATTACTAAATAATATCATTATCATTATAAAAATTATATATTTCAATGTAAAAACATCAATTGCATTGCAATTGAATAAAAAATTATAAATTTTTACATATTTATAAATAACAGTTACATTGCAGTCATAATCATTATCAAATAAAAAGCAACAAATTTATTTAATATTATTTCACATGATAAAAATGACATAATTTTACATATTATTGTATTTTATAAATTTATTAATTCATAATATCATATATATTATTATAGGAATCAAAATAAAATAAATTATTACAAATGTATATAAAATAACTACAAATAATTATTCTTTTAAAAAAAATAAAATTACCTTACTGTTAAATATAGATGTCGAAGTAAGGAGTGGAAGAAAATTTGAAGCCTCAACAAGATTGCAATCTCAAAATTAGAATTTCAATGAGATTGCAATGTAGAGTTTTAACATAATCACGATCTAAAATCTCAACGAGATGAATGAATGAAGTGGAAAATTTTTAAGAGGGAAGGGAAGAGAATTTGTGACGATAAGAGGGGGAGGGGAAATTTATATAGGTGAGCAGTCGGGTAGGGGAAAGTGAGGCGAGTGTATCGGTTAGGTTGAGGTCACGAGATAGAGTAACAGTCAGAGGTCGCTGGTTGATCCAACGACCTATCAAAGATCTGGCGATCTCCACTCAACTTTTTCCGCTGCCCATTACAAAGTGGGAATCAGTGATAGGTCGCCAAATAGAGTAGCAACCTTTGTAGGTTGCTCCTTCATTCAGTGACCTGTTACCCCTCTTTATTTGTTTTTCGATTCTTGCTCCCTCTCCTAATTTATCCCCCACCCCATGCCCCTTATGCTAAAAAGTCCATTTATGGAGGTAAAAACCCACACTAGGTACAATACATTTTCTAGCTTGTACAAGTAATGGGATCAAATAACATGAATTGCAGCTGACTAACGACTTGAGTCGCTTCCAAACTTCTCCTTTGGGCCTCCTTTCTCCTCAAAAACTCAATTCCTATGAGCAGTCTACTGTCGAGCCCTCGGGCGACGAATTTGACTAGCACCCCCCCCCCCCCCCAACACCTATAGATTTCGCCCTTCCTCCCCCTTCGTCTCAACTCTTGTGGGCTTCCTTCGTCCTTAGTCTCTCGATGCTGGGATCGCCCCCTTTTTCGGCTTACTCTGCAGTCTCCGTGGGCTTACCGAGGCAGTGTTAACCTCTCTGGGTGGAGCTCCGCAGGGTCAGTATTGCTTTTGCTAGTGGCGGCTTTTACCCTTGCAGGGGTGAAGATAGCAAAGGCGGTGGGTGGCTCATGTTGTTGCATTCGATGGTTTCTACGATGTCCTTTGCGAAGGCACCCTCTACAGCGAATGGGCATGTACTATCGGTGGTGAGTGCAAGTGCTACCCACCGTCGTAGCGGTGGAGCTCATGCAAGTGGTGCTCGCTAGGCCTGCTCTTGTTGCAGTTGCTAGAGTTTCCGTTTGGTGGGGCCTCTCTATGAGTTGAGATTGAAGTGGGAGTATATCGCTAGTTTCCTGATCATTGGTCGTAGTTCTCATTCTACCTCATCATCCACCTCAAATTTTAATATTTCAAAGCGTTTGATGCTCGAGCTCCACTTTCCATAAATGCGGCCGACCTTTTGAAGATGTTGGAGACTACGTATAACACCGGGTCTTTTTCCACAAAAAAAATACCCAACTCATTTCGGGTTCCAACTTCTTATTAGTTTCTCATTTACACGGATCACTTTGATCACCAGGTTCCATCCTTGGTGGTATAGTCGATTTCTATGAGTGTGGAGTTGCTGTTCTTTTTAGAGACTAGGTGAGCGCAATTATATCACTTCTACTTGGGATGCTTTATTTGTTATTTGTTGCTTTTTCTATTTCCTTGTTTATATTTTGTTCTGGTTTTATCTCTTTCTAGGAGTAAATTCCCTCATTTCTACAATGTGTTGTATTTCCCCTCTCTACGGAGGCATTCGATTGTCATCTTCTCTTCCTTTTCCTCTAACTAGGAGTGTATTTTTCCACACCAATGCATCTCCCTCCTCCAATTCACCTTTCGACTTAACTACACATTCATGGGATTTGTGCCCCTTTTCTTATAAAGTAATGGACAATTTAAATTTAAATCTAAAATTTTTTCCAAACTTTTCATTCAAATCATTTATATCGACAGTACATGTGTTATTCGGAGGCATGTATTATTTCTTTTCAAAGAAAATTTGCAAATCAATTTGAACTTTGACTTGAATTTCCTATTTTCCTACCTTAGAAGAGGGGCAGTAGATTTTAACTTATAACAGGACTTGAGTTTTCTATTTTTTATATATAAATGTAAGTTATCACGTCACGGGATGGAAGCCTACAAGTCACCACTTGGGATCCCAATGTGAACAAAAAGGATCTTCTTGGAATTTTTGCAGCTTCGGTCCATGTGGGAAAGCAAGAAATTAGAGGGTGCGGATTTTTGTCTCTTCGAGGGATGTTCAGCTCAGACCTTTCGGACTTTTTCTTGTCTCAGGCCATGATCGTGAACAATCATGCTTGGTAAACATAACGTTAAGATGGTGACCTGAATGCACCCATTAGTATTATAAACAAGGTACAACTTGAACCCTAATCTCTATTTGGTCAACTACCAAGTCATTTAAGTGGATGTTTAATTTCTCTGAAAAAAAGTTATTCAAGTTGATTCATACATAATCTTTTAATTTGTGGAAAGAAATTTTTGATTGATGGATGAATATCTTATTTTTATTATCATATTTTGCTTGCAGATGTATCAAGAGATTAAATTTTTTATGTAGAATAGTAAAACCTCCCTATTACGTATTCAAATTTCATATATATATATATATATATATATATATATATATATATATATATATATATAACCTTCTTATTGAAAAAGTTGAATCATTCTTAATATTTGTCATTTATCCCTCTCCATAAGTTCTACAACCTAACATTCTTAATATTTGTCATGCACTTTAGTATTATTAAGGATTTATCTTTTTCATATATGCAATATATATATGCATGTGTATTTATATAAATGTCATTCTTCAATAGATTTGATCAAATATTTTAGAATAGAAAATTTGACTCAACATCAAATACATAAAAAAAGATTGAAATTGATAACTTAGTTTCACCATAACTGGTGCACGTCTATACGCATGCATGCATGTATGTATGTGTATGTAAATCTCATTCTTTTATAGATTTAATCGAGACTCTTAGAATAAAAAACTCAACTCAATATCAATCACATAGAAAAGGATAGAAATCAGTGACTAAATTCCACCTTAATTAGTGTACATATGGAGAGGGTGTGATACTTTCATAATTCACTATCAATTTTTGTGAATGCAAAAAATTTCTCTCTTTTCTCTTCTCTCATATTGCGTAACCCCTTCCACTAGAGCAACCTCAATTTATGTAGGTCATGCTATCCTTGATCATGGAGATCGTGGCCAATTAAGTAGATGATCGTGGATCTAAAACCACGATCCCACGACCTTCTTCAATAATAAGGACATGCCCCTAAAATAACCATCACGCCCATCTACCTTTCGGATAGTCGGAGTGAGCCGACTTACCGGGTATTTGGATGAAGATCAGCATCTAAGAAGCCAAATCTAGCTAAGCTATCGAGTTGGTAAATGAAGATCTACTTCCAAGTAGTCGGACTTAACTGAGCTACCGAGCCAAGTAACTGGACCTAGCCGAGCAGGCGAGTTGTCGAAATAGATCCTTATAGCATCTTGAAATGAGTTTAATTCCTTTAATGGGCCTTATTAGCAAGGCTCGATCGAAAAGATTAATTTTTGCCTCATCGAAATTATAAATTAAATTCTGAATCAGTTTACATATATTATAAATTTCATAAATTACATATGGTTAAAGGTTCCAACCCAAATCAAATCCAATCGGAACAAATTGAAAATTTTCTAATTTGATTCCACTTGTAATGGTAAAAAATCTAATCGAATCAAATTGAAGCATATAAAATTGCAAACTAATCAAATCTATGTGCACCCCTAATATTGACCAGCGTGACTTTACTCACACGTAGCTTCCCAAGCATATATATTTCATTGTACTTCTAAAGTCATGCACACCTTGGAGAAGTAGCAACACTACAAACTTATTCCGCATCATTGTCCCTCTCATAAACATTAGACACATTGCATCTCAAATTGCTTCACACCAAGCAATCTTTGGATGCAGAATTTCAAAAACACTACAATTAAAGTCCTTAATCACCCTTAGTGCTAATTGACGTTTGTAAAGACATGTTCTGTCCTGAGCCTTTTAAGACGTCTGGACAGTGGATCAGACGTCTGGTCAAATGTCTGGACACCTTCCCAGATGTTTGGAAACCCAAAATTTTTGGGTACGAGCTCGCGTTTGCACGCGGGCTGCGCGCAGACAGTACCTTCTCTTTTTCTTTCCCTACTTCTCTCTCTCCCTGCCTCCAGCGAACCCTAACCCACCAACCTTATAAACCCCCTTCCCCCTCTCTCGTTCTCCCCACTCCAGCCACCTTCCTCTCTTCCTCTCCACCCTAGTGAGAAAGCTAGCGCGAGCGAGTGAGCGCGAGAGCGGCGACAAAGGGGAGCGGCATGAGGAGAAGAGGAGTTGAGCTCGTGAGCTCGTGTGGGAGCTCAACGGAGGGTGCATCGCAGCAGCGGCACGTGCGGGAGGAGGAGGAGTGCGTCGGGGGAGTCATCCCCGACACTGCTGTAGCCGGAGCTACAGACGAGGAGGCAAGCCGCAGTCGCGCACAGCGAGAGCGAGTGGGAGCAAGTTCTGGTTCTAGGTTTTTCCCAGAATCAGACGTCTAGAGTGATGTCCAGACGACGGAGCGGATGTCTGGAGGCAGTTCCAGACGTCTGAAGAGGGGTCTTCGCGAAGGTACGTTCCCTTTGCGGATAAGGACATGCAGGCCGCTCCGCAACTACACTTCGCGTGGCCATTTTGAGAAGATTTTGCTGGTGGCATGCAGGATTTACTTTGGGAAGGCGTGGGACACGCCCTCCCACGCATTTCAGACGTCTGAGTGGCTTACCAGATGGCTGAAAGCACTTCCAGACGTCCGGAGGGGAGGTCGGATGTCTAGAGCGGGGTCCAGACGGTCCAGAAGAGTTCCTGGACATCTGAGGTCGACGCAGAGCTTGAGGTGTGTTTCTGGACACTTTTAAGACATCTGAAAGTTGTTTCAGACATCTGATTTGAGTCAACAACCCTGTTTTTGACCCATTTAGGGTCCGTTTTATGTAAATAAGATACCAACATTTTCCTTGTAAGTTCCTCTACTTGTTAAAAGGCTTTCTATACTATTTTGAATGTTCCTTTGTGATTGTTCCTTGTTATAGGACTTCGTTTCGTTGCGATTTTGGGACTTGTTGAGGCACGTGAGTCTGCCGTTCGAGTCCCCAATACTCCTAGGTTGACTGGTAGAGTGACTTCCCCTAATTTAATTATAAACCTGAATGCATGTGTGGAATGAATGAGTAGAACCTAGGATGTAGCATGAATCCTAGGATGAGAAACAATTGAAATGTCTGTATACGTGTTTTGCAATCTTGAATGAGTAGATAGAAAATAACTGTCTATTAATAAATAAGAGCTGCCTGTGAAAAAAAGAATGAATTAACTGTGCTAGTGAAACAGTTGCATATAACCTTACCTATTGTATACGTTAAATGTTAGAATACGAGCTGCATGTGTATAACCTGAGAATGGAAACATGAATGATAGAAATACGAGCTACGTGTGTATACCCTAAGAATAGAAACATGAAAAATAGAAATACGGGCTTCACGTATATAGCCTGAGAATGAAAATGTGAATGATGAAACCTAGTACAGAATGGTATGAGAAATATGACCATGAACCCTACGGGGAAATTAAGAGTAGAGCTCCTGGAAATAAACGAATGGATCTGGAAATGTGACGAGAAGTGTGTTAGCCCTTGAGTACGTAGTACCAAGGGGAGTGCATGTTCCCTCTTAGAGTAGAGGAGAGCTTGCCGCCTTTCGGGTTGAGACCCGAGGTGGGTTTGGCCACTTTGCACCGACTTCATGGCCCTCGTGTACATTGTACCGAGGAGAGCTACTAGTGTAGGGAGAGAGCTAGCCACCCCACGGGGCTCAGGGTTCAGCTAGCCACCCTACACCGACTTGTTAGGCCCACTAGGCAAACCAGAGTAATCAGGTGAGGGTGCGCGGACTGTGGAGGGACGAGACCCCTGTTTGGTTCTTAAGGGCTAGACCCCTATTACTGAGAGGGCTAGACCCTATACTGTTCCATGCTGTACTTGGGCGCACCCGTTAACGAAAACGACTGACAGCATGCCAATGCAGAGTAGCTACCCGTGCGCTTATCGCTCGTGCCGTAGTCACCGTTACGTCTGTCCGTGACCTTGGGGTGGTTGACTGGGTGTAGGACCACCACGGGAGACTCTTTCAGTAGGAGAGTACCACGTGCGACTTCTACTCTTCAAAAAAGACTACAATCAAGATCGTTCCCACGAGGAACATTCGAGATGAAGAAAGAGATCTGATAAATAAACCAAAGGGTGAAAATGAATAATCTGTGAAATAAAGTAAATGGAATAAACAGCTACCTGTTCACTTTTACTGCTTTAGTTAGTTGGTTGTCACTCTATTCAGCGTTCGCTGACTTTGTGTACTCATAACCCTTTTCAAGTCCAAGTGTTGAGCAGCCCGAGTCTACGGCTGCAGAGGGTGCTGGGCCCAGTAAAGCCCAGTAGCTATAGTTTTCTGTTGTTGTATCTTTTGTAGTAGTGAGTTCAGACTCTTGTACTTTTATGTTCTGTACCTTTACTTTTCTGTACCTTTATATTCATGTACCTTGTTACTGTTCTATTGTTATGGTGGTGACATGTACTATAGTAGCTTTTACTTTCTTTACTGCGATACTCTTTTACTATTAGTTGCTTAGTATAGTGAATGTGGTTTACTTTCTTTCTTTTTGGTTATTTCTCGTTGGACGATTGAGTTTTGGAATCAGTCGAATCGGTCTGATCTCAGGTCCTGTAAGGATTCGGAAACCGAATCGTAACAACGTTAATGCCAAAAAGTGTCTTGGGCAACGTTTTGTAGCAAGAAGTAAAGTAAGAAGTGGAATTAATGGATGAATCGAGGGATGATAGGGAGATTACAGAGTTAGAGAAATTAAACATCAAGGAGTTAAAGGTCATATCATAAAATATTCAAAAAAAATAAAGTAATATCACGTAATAATTATTTCAAAATTAAGACAATAATTATGTACGAAATAAATTCCAAAATTAACACAATCAAATCCAAATTTGGAGCCACAATTCTAATTCTTAGATGGTGCCTTAGGCTGTGTTGGTTATACAAATTCCCTCGTGAGTTATCCTTCTTGGGATGGATACTTTATTTTAATATTCAAGATTTTATATGATAGGTTTGCCTAGTTTTGGTTATTTTTTAATGTATTCTATTTTCAAAAAAAAAAAATCGACATAAAAATTACAATAAATAAATTACAACTCTCATCTATATTTTAATAATTCACTACCCAAGATAAGACTTAGAATTCATAGGCTTTGATTAGAAAACCAAATAAGTTCCTAAATAAAAGTTATCCCTAATAAATTTGCTCCGATTACATTGAACACACTTCTTATTCCACCATTCACTCAAAAAGCACCTACAAAAGATGATACAAGAACAACAGCTATAAAATGAAATATAGATGCACATGAGTTCCCTATGATCAAATCACCTCCAATCCACAGGTTACATCTAACTCATTAATTAATTGTTGCAATATCTAATGAAACATCTTTTTTCCAATTTTCAAAACTATTACTCTTAATTACAGTTAACCTGCAACTGAATTGATCCTTGTCCACCCATTCTAACTCGTGTATGATGCAGCTACAAACTCGTATAAAGTGAATTAATTAATTAACCCAACACGAAAGGTAACAAAACTGTGTACGAGTTGAGTCCGAGGAGTAGAGCAATCCCAAACGTTGATCCCTAGTTCAGCTCCAATAGCGGGTTCCCCTACGTCTCCCTTGCTTTTCGGTAAGGGCTGGGCTCTAATGTTCTATAAATATCGATATAATTTAATAACTGGCGGGTAATGAGGCTAAACTCAGACTTCTATATGTAGGAACATTTATGCATCCTCAAACCTCCAGAGAGCCCAAAAATGGTAAGATATTTACAAGATTTTCCCAAGGTCATTCTTCTTTTACCTATTCAAGCCGTAAAGAATAGGACTGCACGTTAAGCAAGCACGTACCTATCTTCCATTACCATATATACGAAGGAACCAAACCTTATGCTCAAAAGAATTGTGGACTCTCCATATTTTTCGTAAATAGCTTTTATGCATACCTTGAAAGCCATCAACCTATTTTTCTTCGTTTTTTTTTTTTGTTTTTCCCCCGGTAAAATTAGATATAAAAGACCGCAAGAAGGGCCTCACACGTAATCTTGGATGAGGAAGGGGTGGTCCCACTTCCACGCGTTTCATCGTGCCGTCGTGGTCACTTCCATATGGATGCATAGTCCTTGTGATCAAATCGGGCAAAGGACTTTCTCTGCACTCCTCAATCATGGGTGCAACCTGTCGTATTCTCTCCGGAGACTCCGTGTAAGCTAGCGAGCAAATGCTCCACTTGCCAAGTAATAAGCGTACTTGTCAACCCAATCTCCATCATCTATGCTTGCGCGTGTGCACGCAGAGTAAAATGAATTAAGAGGTGTTTAATCGAAGGATCGGTAATGATTTATACCGTGATATTTTAATATTATAATACGACGTAAGTGGATATATTACGATGTAAGTGGATATTGATATATTATGATGTAAATGTATATTGGTATTGATGTAATATAAAAAATGATGTTGATATAATATAAATAAAATATTAAAAATTTTTCCAAAACAACTCCAATACATTCTTATCCCACTCTTAAATCTTTATTTCACTTCATAATCCACCGTCAAACACATCCTTAATTAATCTCGAAATGACTTACTACTTCCAGATCGACAAAAATGCAACGTTTTGGATTTTACCGCATGAGTTCGTGATCAAATTACTATGGGTTGCAATTTCTGATAGACCCTGTGGAGATGAAGAGAGCATATGACGTGTCAAAATTAAGCAAGTAGCAGTGGGAAAGCACCTATTATTTGCTATATAGCGTTTCCGATCCATGGGAAATTCCTCCTAATTTTGTTAATTTTCTGTATAATCTCCTAAGGTATCGGTAACGAAGATACAGTGAAGGAGGCTAAATTAAGTTATACGTAGTTAGAGAAGAGTTGATGAGCGTGTGATTCCATCCCACAAGCTGCTTCTAATAATTGAATTTTTACTTTTGAGTTTTCCGAGCATGGGAAGAGAGGAAAGCCCGACTATATATATGTTATTGGAAATTCGTCCATTGTGTAGAGGAGAAAAGTTCGATTTCCGCGGGGCTCAGGTTGATGGGAAATTGAGATAAGCAGATTTTGTGAAATTCACTTTAAAATTTGAGGTGAAAACGGAGACTATTACTTGAGGGTTTAGGATATGAAATTAGTATTAATTTTTAAAAAGTTGGTAATATTTATTTTTATTTATTTAAATTGATATTATGGTGTAATGTTAATTTTTATGATATTTATTTAAATTAATGTTAACATTAATTTTTAGATAATAGAATTTGAGTACAGAAGAGTTACGAAATTAACACCTATTTTATTAATATATCTTAAAATTGATGTTAAGAAAATGAGTGTTACCCTTAACTGGTAAGGCCTTTATACTATTTTTTGGGGAGCAGGATCACCGATTCGAGTCTCGCTAACGTTAGCTTTACTCGGAGGCTGTGGAGTTGGGATATTTGCAGTCTTTCGAAGACTATCTTATAAGAGGGAACCTCATCATTAAAAAAAAAATTAAGTATTAATCCTCCAAAAAAAATGTTAAGACTATGTTAATTAACCCCTCTAAAAGGGTTAACCTCCCAAGATATCGAAAGGGCATGTTTTTCTGCTTCAAGGAAGACGAGGAGATCATATGCAAATTGTACGTTTGTTATATGAAAATAAAGTTTCATTGACGACGACGAGAAGCTGTCCTTTGTAAATAAAGTAATCTATGATTAATGGGTGACTGTCTACAGCTTTCTAGTTACGTGAAGTTTCTCATCTCTTTGAAATGGCAAAGTTTAATATCTTATGTTGGAATACCACAGGCCTCCGTGCAGCCTAAATACTCAGTCAATTAAGTATCCAAAACCTTACTACAAAGCATGATATCCATTGCATTTTACTTCAAGGGACGAAATTGACCTCCATCCCTATCCATTTCTTCCATTCCTTCAAGCTATATAAATGGGATTTAATTGATCACAACTGAAGGACTCGCTAGAGGATTGATTGTAGGATGGGATTCAATTAAACCTCCTTATTAATTTCCACCATTAATATTCACAAACGGTACTCCAGAACTATTGTCCTTGAATTTGCCAACATCTAGGTTGCAGATGTTTGTGGTCACCCTCACGACAATGACAAATTAAGAGTAGGACGTGAGTTAGAAAATGTAAAAGTTGATGTATAGTTGTAAAAGTGATCCCTCTTTTTTTTTTATGTAAAAAAAGTGTTGACATGTGGTGGGGTCCACTACTGTTAAAATCAACAATAAACTACTTTCGAAGGTGTGATTGGTTGTGCAAAATTACTTTATACCTTCAAAAAAATTTTGCACGGATGCAATCTTACTTTGAACTATTTTATATCGATGTAATTTTTTTTGCACAAGTGCAATACTTTTTTGCATAGGTGCAAAGTAAGATTGCACTTTACTTTGAACTACTTTGCACCGGTGTAATATTTTTTTGCACGGGTACAAAATTAAATTCTAAATGTTTCTTCACATATGACAAGTGATTTTACACTTGAAAGGTGATTTTTCACCTTAAGGTTTAGGGTTTTGTCTTTAGTGTTTAGTGTTTACCTTTGCTAAACCCTAAACCCTAAATCCTATGGTGCAAAATCATCCTAGGGTTTAGTCTTAATCAAAATCACTTTGGACAGGTGCAAAATCACTTTGGACAGGTGAAACTACCTTTAGAATAATTTATCACCTGTGTAAAGTAGTTTATCACCGGTGTAAATTTTTTTATCACTTGTGTATTTTTTAAGTTAAAGTAATGTAATAATTTTTTTAAATGTGGTGGAGACTACCACATAATAAACCTTAAGTTCTTTTATTTCTTTACATTAAATATCAATTATCAAGTAGATCAATATTCTCAATACTGTGTAAAGTACAAAAATAACATATTGCCTCACTTTTTACATCACAATATACGTTTTCCTACTTTTTAGCTTAAGATCAATACCAGCCAAGAAAGCCAAGGAAATGTTTTATTTCAGCAAAGTCAAGAAAAGATCTTGGTCTCTAACATGAAAAAAATTCCTCCTTTAATTAAAAGACATATTTCTACATCCTCATGCTTGACTATGGATTAAGCATCCTTATCCTCCAAGAATGCTGCCACGTCTTTAATTTATAGCGGTTATCAAGTTTCATATATAGAATTAGAGTTCGTCAGAACTTAGTCTGTAAATAAAGGTTCATATATAATCTCATATTTAGGTACACAATCATCTGTAAGAGTTGAAATAGAGAATAATCCCTATGATTATTACCCCCTCCATTTCTTTATATGGTAATTAGATTTCAGATCTAAGTTTGAACCGGCCCCTTCCCTGAGATGTAAATCTACACGGTGGAAAACTTGGTTATTACATTAATTCCTTCATGCATCTGTGATGTGATTGCCAGATTTATTGTGATCCCTTTTCGATAAAATTGCAATATATTCATCCTTGGATTCGAATCTTATCAAAGCCCAGTGCCCACCATGATACATAGTATGTATTCTTGGAAGACACACACGTTAAACACCCTCAAAAAAATTAGCATTATTGGTAGTTGTTGCTGTTGTTCTTTTCGATAGTGAAATTAAGAACAGTACAGAAAGGGAAAAAAAAAAAAAAACAGAGACAAAGTAGTCCATGAAGGAGAAGAAAAGGAGGCTTTATCCTCCGAAATACAAGTACGGGTTATGCCGACGACATAAAAAATAAGGCAAATTAAATTGCCAACTAATCACAAGTCCTTTTCCCCTCCAACAACATCACTCTTCCTGTTTAAAGCTCCCCCACATCACCCTGATCACTTTTCCTAAGCACATGCAACCAAACTCGTTAACACCCTTCCTTCTATAGTGCCGCAACTTCTCTTTTCTGCTCTAATTTCCATCCGTGTTCTCCTCCATTTTCCACCCTTGCTGCTACGTTCGGACCCTTCTAATCCCACCTTAATTTCTTTCAACTCCTTGTTTCTAGATAGGTAACCATATATAATAACTATGGCAGGTACAGCGAAGCTTTCATTCGAGCAATTATAAATTCCTTCTGGTATATATATATAGGTATGTATGTATGTATGTATGTATGTATGTATACAAGGTAACATGAACAATAATTTTCTTTGCTTTGCTGGGTTTTTCTTTGGTGGCTTGCGGGAAGTTCCGAGCAGAAGCATGTGATCGTATATATATATTTATATATCTACACCAAAGCTTTAGCTAGAATTTGTATGTGTGTGTATATATATATAGTGTGTGTGTGAAGAACTGTAATTTGGTTTCTTTTGCTGGTTGGTGTCTTTGAGTAGCTTCTGGCAAATTCCAAGGAAGAGCATGTGATGCGGTGATGGTATAGCTGTTCTTATTGGTGTATATGGTTTTGGCAGATATATGGAATCGGAGGCTGCAGGTTGGGCACGGAGCATGGGAGATCATCACCGACACATGGAGCTGCCCCCGGGGTTCAGATTCCACCCCACCGACGAGGAGCTTATCACTCACTACCTCTCCAAGAAGGCCGTCGACGGCAGCTTCCGAGCACGGGCCATCGCCGAGGCTGACCTCAACAAGTGCGAGCCTTGGGACTTGCCACGTACGTATACATATCCATATATGTGTGTGTGTTCAGTACTACTTACTTCTTCTCTATATAATTATATATATCCTCTCATGCATGCTAGCTACTCTTTAATTAGCTTAATTATGTTTTGAGATTAATTAATGGTTTGATGTGTGTGTGTTTACGTACGTATATATATACGTGTGTGTGTTTTAATTTGGTTAATCAATTATATGGTTTGGGATGAAGTGAAGGCGAAGATGGGGGAGAATGAGTGGTACTTCTTCTGCGTGAGGGACCGCAAGTACCCGACGGGGCTGAGGACGAACCGCGCAACGGAGTCGGGGTATTGGAAGGCGACGGGGAAGGACAAGGAAATCTACAGGGGGAGTTCCCTGGTTGGCATGAAGAAGACGTTGGTGTTCTACATGGGGAGGGCTCCAAGGGGGGAGAAGACCAACTGGGTCATGCATGAGTTCAGACTTGAGGGCTACTCCTCCTCTATCTACAATATCCCAAGAGTGCCAAAGGTAATTCAGATATATATATTATTCCTTACCACATAACAAAAGGGTATTAATTATTTGTACTGTACGTAAAGCTTGCTATTTCCTTTTTCTCAATTAAAAAAAAAAAAAAAAAACCAAAAATCTTAAGCCAAAATCACACATATGCCAGAGAAGGAATTAAGGCAACTGATCGAGGCTTGACGTACGATCTCCAAATCCAGATTGCCCACATGCAAAGGTTTCATTTTCCTAATTTCTTTTATGAAGGACAAGATTTCAATTTTCGACCCTTGTACGTCTTTGTGATGGAAATATAATTAACTGCTAAACACCTCTATTTACAGATAATCGATCCTCGATCTGGATTTCTCCAAAGTGTAATATTTTATCTATACTATATTAATTTCCTATTGCTTTTCCAAATCCAACCTCACCGATGGATGGGACCACTTTTGTGAAAATTGCCATTTCTGCAAAAATAAGGGGTTGGATACCTGTAGCACCAAAAAGATACATTTAATATGTTCCTTTTCTAACATAAGCATCCAAATTTAAAGCTAGATAGAGTCTCGCTCATCTAGTCGGCAAGCACCATCTTGTACACTCAAAAATAGAAATTCTAGGTCCTTTCCTCCAATAATTAAAAAGAAAAAAAAGAAAACTCCCACAAATTCATAGCATATATATACAGCATTTACTTTGTTGATGTACAAGAGATATCGAGATGAGTATGTGTAATACATAGATGAATATGCTGGATCTATTACATGCAGATGACAGCATGAAAATCTAATCCATGGAGTTGGGTTTAACGCCAAACTAAAAGGTATCACTTGAGTACCAATATATATATATATATATATATATATATATATATATATATAATCTAAGTAAAGTACCGATGGTAAAAACGTTTTTAAAGGAAAGGAACCATATTGAAGTACTGTCGTTAATTACAACGAATTAATTGCTTTTGCTATATATGTGCTTCTAAATTATTAATTTCTTAATTCTATCAAAATCAAAAGGGGTTAATATGGTAATTACCTAACTAGTATGCGTTAATATTCATGCATGCATGTAGAGCGAGTGGGTGATATGTAGGGTGCTCCACAAGAGCCCCGCGGAGAAGCGAGCGAGCGGTCCATGTCTGCCAGTACTCCTAAGGGAGGATGGTGCCGCCAGAGGAAGAGCTCCTCCGGACGTGGCCTGCTTCTCCAGTGGAATGGAGGGTTGCTATGGCCATCACCCTCTCTTCTCTTGCTCCGAAGCTGCGGCAGCTAACAGCGCCACTCGGGTGCGGCTGCTCGAGGGGGAGATGATGAGTGCATCGCAGGAGACTGGCGTTACTGCCGCCGACGTGAACACTGCGGCTGCTGAGATCTCCTCCTCCATCTGTGTTCCCCAACTCATGGACTCCTTCATCTGGGCCTGCCGATCCATGGATCCCCTGTGTTGAGATTTGATACGATTGCGGTACGTACCTGTCCGTGTACCAGACCATATATGTGTGTGCTTGATATGTGTGGATGCATGCTAGCTGTTGTATAGCTTAATTAAATTTTGGACTTGTATTGTGGTGCTTCTGTTGACTTGTGTAACATTCTATTGCATATTGATTGCTCCGTTTGGGTTTTTTTTGGTAAAGTTTCTGGATACTTCATGCCACCGCTATATGTCTGTCAAGAAAAAGCACCCAACCTGCATGGTGTTTTTACTCAACTTCAGTTATATAAGTTTTTTTTTTCATATCAATATTTATATCGGAGAATTATATATGTTTTAGTTATGCATCTTACGTACCCATCTCAGGAAGAAAGGGACCGTATCTATATGGCAAGTACCATGAACATGGTCCGATAAGAGTATCTCCACATCTCAAAATAATGTTGATTAATCTTTCTACAATGACGTTAGCTATTTTTTGTCCTAGATTAACCTTATATATGTAGTACAAATATATATTAACGTTATATATTTTTATCTTGTAAGCTTTTGCTGGTATCCCTGATGCTCTTGGTTAGAGCGGGCATCCATTTTGATAATGTCTTGGCTGTCTCAGCCTCTCCGAATATCTGGTGTTTCTTCTGGAACAACACCGTTCAGTTTTCTTTAGTCAATTCCATGCATCAAGCCTTACTCATTCAATGTTCTTTTGATCAAAAAACTTTCTTAATCTCTGTCATTTATGCTTCTTATGATCCCACCACTAGGGATATCCTTTGGAATTATTTGACACAGTTCTAAACCTCCTCCTTTACCTTGGGTCTTTGGAGGTGACTTCAATTGTATTTTTAATGACTCTAAGAAAGGGGTGGTGCTCCTTTTAGAGACTCTCAGGCTTCGCAGTTTCACTCCTGCATCAATGCTTGTTCCTTTATTGACTTTCCTCTTGGAGGTAATCAATTTTCTTGGTGCAATTAATGGTCGCCACGTTAGTGCCACAATCTATTAGAAGTTAGACTGTATTCTTGTGAATGTGGATTTTCTTTATTATTCTCCGATGGGCTCATATTTGCCTAGATGCAATTCAGACCACACTGCTATCCTTATTTTCTTAGTCCCCAACTTTGATCGTCGTAAGCGACCATTTCGTTTTCAAAATATGTGGTTAAGAGATTCTTCTCTTTGGGATGTCGTTAAATCTATTTGGTTGCAACCTATCTCCCAAATGGCCATGGATCCTCTTCCTATCTTGTGCTCTAAACTCACCATTCTTAAAAGGGATCTTAAGGAGTGGAACCAATCGGCTTTTGGTGATATCAATTCAATGGTTGCCAATTTGGAGGCCAGATATGATGATATTGATAAAAGTTTGTCCTCTCAATGGGGCAATGATTTAGCTGCTGAGCTTATGGAAGTGTAATATGATCTTGATAATGCTAGATTAAAATTATCGGATTTTCTCCATCAAAAAGCCAAAGTAAAATGGATTAAGGATGGTGAGGGTAATAATAAATTCTTCCATGCTTTGATTAAGAGAAGGTTTGCCAAGAACACTTGTTATTCCTTATCTTCTATATATTATTGGCAACAGCTCCTGGAAGCTGGCAGGTGATAAAGCTATTTCCTATTTTGAGGGCCTTTTGTCCTTTGAGGATTACTCTTCTAATGATTAGTCTCTCAACACCATTCCTACCAATCCCCGAGAGATTCCATTTCTTTGACTTCTACTCCTTTTGAACAGGAGATCTTTCAAATTCTGTCTCAAATGTCTACTAAACGCTCTCCTGGTCCGAACGGTTTCAACACTGAATTCTTCATTTTCTTTTGGGATATCATTAAAGAGGATCTTGTTAAGGCTATTAAACTTTTTTTCACATCTCATCAGGGTCCTCATACTTTTAACAACACCTTTATCTCCTATATTGTTAAAAAGCCTAATGCTTTTGATTTATCAGATTTTAGACCCATTAGCTTGTGCAACATATGTTACAAAATTGCTTCTAGCATTATTGCTTCTCATTTATCCCATATTCTACCTACAGTCATATCTCCTGAATAGGCAGGTTTCATTAAAGGGAGATCTATCCATGATCACATTGCTATTGCCTTTGAACTCACCCAATGGATCAATCGTAAGGTTCATGGCTCCAACCTCATTTTCCAACTTGATCTTCAAAAAGCATATGTTAGTGCTGAATGGAAGGCCCTCTATGATATTTTAGGCCATTTTGGCTTCTCTGAGGAGGCTATCAACTTAATTCGGGCTTGTGTTGAGCATGAAGGATCTTCTACTCTTGTGGATGGGTTTCTTTTTCCTTCTTTAAGCCGTCTCGTGGTCTCCGTTAAGGTGACCCTCTATCCCCCTTCCTTTTTGATGTGTTTATGGAACCATTCATTTGCGGGCTTAAGGAGCTCACCTATCTGGGTAAAATCTCTCCTTTTAATGCTAAACATGGTATCCAAACTCCGCTGGCCCTTCTCTATGCGGATGATATCATTATTTTTGTAAATAGGAAGTCCAACTCCATTTCTAACTTGGCAAACTTCATTAAGGACTTTGAAAGAAGTTTCAAGCAAAGGGTCAATGCTTCTAAAAGTTATTGTTAAACATTTCCCCCTTGGGAGGGTTTCAAGACTTGTTCAAACCATGGGATATCCAATGGGATTCTTCCCTTTTACTTACCTGGGCTGCCCTATCTTCCCTGGTAGGGCTAAAATCAATTACTTCAATGGTCTCTTAGAGAAAATCCAATCTAAGCTTTCGACTTGGAAAGCCAACTTACTTTCTACAGCGGCATGCCTGATTCTTATCAAGCATATGTTATCCTCTGTTCCTATACATGTGTTATCCATTATGGAGGTCCCGAGGGCTATCCTTCGTAAATTAGAGTCCCTTTTTTCCAAATTTTTGTGGGAATCCTATGGTGACAATAAAAATAGACATTGGATAGCTTGGAAGACCGTTGCCAAACCTTCTAGCCTTGGTGGCTTGGGGATCCGAGATCTTAACCTCTTTATCAAAGCCCTTAAGATGAAAAGAGCCTGGAATATCTTGGTTGGAGAGTCTTTGTTTAGTAACTTAATGAAAAATCTCTATGCTCCCTCTCAGCATTCAACCATCCCTCGTAGAATTTCTCTTCTTCGGGATGCTTTTATCCAGTTACGGCCTTATATTCGATGGGAAGTTCATGAAGGCAATATTGACTTCTGGATGGATATTTGGAGTAATGACACCCCCTTAAAAGACCTCCTCATGGTGGACTCTAGTCTTGCTAAGATTTTGATTAAAGATATCCTTACTAATCCTTTGGCTAATACTTTGCTCCCTTTGCTGCCTCCTCACATTCGGGCTGAGATTAACTCCCATAATCTTGACAATCAGAAAGACGAGCCCTACTGGACCCTCACTCCTTCTGGCATCTTCTCAGTTGCCTCGGCCTACAATCTCTTATTTTCTGGCAATCCTAAGCAAGCCCATTTTCAAGAACTTTGGAATCTTAAACTCCCTCTAACAATTACCATCACTATTTAGCGCATCATGCTCAGGCGTCTTCCTATTGATGATCTAAACTCTAAGTTGGGTATTGCTATGCCATCTAAATGCTCTTGTTGTCTCTTTGATCCTCAAGCTAAAACCTTTAGCCACCTATTTGAAGACAGTGAACTCGTCCGACACATTGTTTCTTGGGTATCTATTAAATCTGGCTGGTCCATCCCTGATCCCCTTATCTATACTAACGTCATGTTTAGCAAATCTTGCTCTAGCAAAGGTAAAATTATTAAGGGTCTCGTTTGCTTCATTTGGCATCATGTTTGGCAACTCAAAAATCGAATTAAACATGATGGGATCACTTTTGCTAAAACCATCTTCATTCTTGATCACTCTTGGAATGACCTTCAATTTAAGGACTGGATCAGAGCATTTGGGCCGAAACAAATTGCCATATCTTGGGTCCGCCCTTCCTATGGATTCAAAGCAAATTTAGCGGCCCTTCCCATGGCCAACTCCTTTACTGTTGCTTGGGTTGTGAGGGACAATTATGAGAATTTTTTGTACGGTGTTGCTTCTACTTTAAAACAGGATAGCTATGAAAAATGTATCTTGTTGACTGCTTTACATCTTCTTTCCTTCCCTAGTTTCTCTCATTCCTTGCAGATTGAAATGGATTCAACAATGTTGTATTATTGGTGGAAAGGAAAAATTGCTATTCCTTGGGTGATGAAGTCTTTGTTCAATGCGGTTAGAGCCTGTGAAGACCATATTCTCTCTCTGGAGTTTACTCATCTACTGGCCAATGCAGTAGCTCATCATATGGCTTTTCTTCAACCTAAAAATTGGTACATTTTTAAATCCATGCAGCAGCTACCACACAACATTGTGGGCACCCTCAGATTGGACAAGATACAGATGCCTTATATTACCTAATCCTTCTTCCTATTTGGTTTCTTCGGGGTTTTGGTATAGATGTTTTGCCTACTAGTGATATGTACTAAGCCATGAGTCATGGTTCATTGCTTTTTTGTACTTGGTGGGTCTTGGCCTAGTCCCCCCACCTTTTGATGGCTCCTTGGGAGTGGGGATGAATAAAAGTTACTCCCATATTTCAAAAAAAAAAAAAATGTAGTACAAATTAGTTATGTTTTAGAAATCATTAATTGGTGGCTAGTCAAAATGGCGTGTCTACGGAACACTGTGGACGTCATACATGCATGGTCGATCCTAAGTAGTATCAAAATTAACAAATTTAGATGACATTCTATCAAAAATTAATGATCCACTACCATTCTGTAGGGTTGTCCCTTGGTACATATCAATATCCACCACATATATGCCAACTTTAGAACTGTGGACGTCATACATGCATGGTCGATCCTAAGTAGTATCAAAATCAACAAATTTAGATGACATTCTATCAGAAATTAATGATCCACTGCCATTATGTAGGGTTGTCCCTTGGTACATATCAATATCCACCACATATATGCCAACTTTAGAACTATATATAGTTCATGCATGCAAGAAAGACAGGGATGTAGGCTTCACAAGAGAGCCCATCAAAAGCATATATAATTCATTAATTGACAAGGGGAAAAAAATCCACAAGTACAATTGCCATAGATCTAGAGTAAGCATGCGTGGATCACAATGTGAGGCTTGAGAAGGATTATGGACAACAAACTCTTAATGGATACTAAATTAAAGCTTTTACCATGATATATATATATATATCATTTATGTCATGCATGTGCAGTCTCTCATAAAATATCACATGTCAAATAGTGATAAACGTTGAAAATATCCCACTTGTGTTGTGCGTGCAACTTAGCTAGCTTGGTTAGATTATGCTAAGTATGATCTTATGGCTATTGCAAGAAGAGCCTCTCACTGTTGTTCTATTGATATCAAATGCTAAACAAGCCTTGCAGAATCAATGAGTTAGTTATCTTGATGAGGCCATATAAACTTAGATAGCTCATATGGGGAGTCACACTCAAGAGATGCGAAGTAAGGGATCTTATGTGTTACTCACTTTGGGTGGAATATTTGTAGCCATTTAGCTTCACAATTATATCTCAAGAGAGTCATGTAAAACCCCAAGATAACAAGCTTTTAAATTTTCTGTTAATCAGCCAGTTTTTTAATCAAGGCCTAACATATACTTCTTATCTCCTTTTGATCCTTTATTACTTTTAATCCATCTTCCATGCTCCATTTATTATTTTCATTTCAATAAATGATTTTTCTCTTAAGATCTCTACTTAGCACCTAATCATTGAATTAATTTAATATGACAGCTATTCCACTTTAAGGAAAGTGGCATTTTCTCAAAATGGGAAACATGCTAAATGATTTTACCTAGCTTAGGTAGTTTTCAATTACCGTGACACTGCACTTAAATGATTTAGCAAAGAAAAGAAAGCAACATCAGATCAAGAATGATTCAACTTTATTGATTTTCTTTAGGGGGAGGGGGAAATGAGGTAATATATGGACAAATTGTTAGTACCCTTCTAGAGAAAGCTTTTCTATTTTTTTTAATTGAACTATTTTTTTAATAACAGACAAAGGTAATTTCATTGAAGATCCAAAGTAGGCTAATGGATAGGAGAGTGAAGAATTTAACATGTTATTCTTGTAGGAAGGGAAAAGGGATTGGCCTTCTATATCTTAAGTTTAGTTGTTACTTTATTTTAAAAAGGATCCCAAAGATACTTTGTTGAAAAGAGGTGATGAAAAAGACTAGATAAGTGATAAATGTAATGTATTTTACGGTCAGAGTCAACATTAAGATAGGTTGTAGTGAAAGAGTAATTATCCAGAACTAATCCAGTTGTTGCACAGGCATCATGATATTTAATTTTGTTGATAACAAAACATATTATTGTTATATTACTTTTTGGAGACTAATATTAGAAACAAAGAGCCAAAGAAAGAAAAGAAAAGAAATTATGTTGATAATCAAAAAAGAGGAAGCTAGAAGAAGGAGCTTGAAGATAGTAGAATAATTGTCTAGTTTTTGTTGGTTTTTTATTGTATTTCTTTTTCTTAGACTTTATTGTAAAGATTCCTCAAAAAAAAAGAATTCATTGTAAAGAGTCTTTAAATTCCTAGTCCAACCTAAGAACCCATTGAACCAAACTACACCAAGATAGAGTCCTTTCACCAAAAATTCTAACTAATATATACTTACTACCAGACATCTTGTAAGCCACTTAGACGTCAAATACATTGAAAAAACAACAACTAATCAATGACCAAATATAAATGTCACTATCTTTCTTTACCAAACATCTACCATCCATATATATCAAACATCTATACCTCTCCTCAAACATCTGATAACACTCCTAGTCGACACATGGAAAGACGTTAGAGGTCAAAAATAACCACTTTAATCTTGACAAGTTCACAAAGTGTTGTTACGCTAGAGTCGAAGTTTAAAACTTACATCATAGTATAGTCAACAAGAGTAAAATCAACACTTAAAATTTCTAATTCTTGAATATGAGTCTGAGATTGTTTGCACTGAGCAAAGTGTTGCACTACTATCACTATTTAATTATTTATAATATGTGAAGGTCAGGAGTTTGATATAAAAGAAATATACTAGAAAAATAGCAATCAAACACAAAGATGAAAATATGATATTGAGTGTAAAAATATATAAATATGCAACATTTTCTAAAAGAAAAAAAAATTATTTCTATTCAAACCAAAGGCACTTAGTATTTTTGCTATTCAAGACTAATCGGACCTTTTTTTTTATATCGCAAAACCAATCCTCAGCACTGGGTTCAACATACCTTTACTGGGCCACTCTTTCTCTCTCTCTCAATATATATGTATGGACAGAGTGGGCTTATGTATGCCTAATGGGGAGTCTCCCTATTACGGGCAGATGAGCCTACTCACACAATCCCTAATATGGCACTTGTGATCACTGTAATCCCACGATATGAGACTAAACCTATTCTATTGATTTTAAGAATCAAGTTAGAATGTTCTCTCTTTTCTCGTAAGTATTGTTTGTTCCCTTTTTCTTTTTATCTCCTAAGTCTCGCACCTTCTCTTCTATTTCTCTCCTCACTCTAAAAAGAATGGGTCTAGCACACAAGAAAAGCATAATCCAACTCACATCAAAATAGGCCCAAATGGGCCTTGCCTCTCTCTCGCCCTACTGGGCCGCCCATAATGGGCTATATATATAATGGTCGACTAACATGCTTATATATGCCCTATGGGATGCCATTCTTATTTGGATGACGGGTTAAGACACGCAATTGTTTATATCGTGCTACAAAAGATCACAATACCACGAGATGGAACTAAAGGAGAGGACCGCATTTGCACGAAATGAGGGGGTACAACCACCTCTCCCTCTCTGTTTCTCTTTCTCTCCCTCTCCCTTACTAGTTACCACACTCAATATTCTCCCTTAACAGCTCACTTAGGTGCATACGACGGTGATACACTTTATCACTCCACTATATACATCCCTCATTTTCATCGGATCCAATAATAATCAAATATCCATATCCTTCGATCATTAGAAATTCACCAATAAAATTGATCGTACTTCGATCTTACCTCAAATTTATCCAAACCCCCCCCCCCCCCCCCCCCCCCCCCCCAGCGACCACAGTTAACTTTCAAGTGTTTTTCTGATTTTTATTTGCTGTACAGAAGGGAAATTGCCGGGGGACCCTTTCTTGAACCCAATCGCACCTTCCCCCAACGTCTCCTTCATTCGTCTTGTCCTCCCTAGCCCTTGCGCGCGCCTGCCACTCTCCCTCCCCTCCCCCTCATCCGCGACGCGTGCTGTGGTCGTCATCCATCTCCGACGTTCCTCCAACAACTCCGTCGCCTCCTACCGCTCACATTGCTTTCGTTGCTATTGCCAGAACAACCTCTCCCCTCCAACAATGGCGACGCTCGAATCCAAGAACCAGCAGGTGATGACACTCCTGATCTATCTCACCTCCTTCTCTTCCTTCCCTAATCACCTATACCTATCATTGTCGAAATTCCAAACCCTAATGGTCAAACCCCACAAATGCCAGTCGGAATACTGGTCCCTCTCCGATTTCGAGATCGGCAAGCCCCTCGGCGAGGGCAAGTTCGGGAAGGTCTACCTCGCCAGAGAGAAGGAGAGCGGGTACGTGGTGGCCCTGAAGGTGATCTTCAAGGAGAAGCTCGACAAGTACCAGTACCACAGCCACTTGCGCCGCGAGATCGAGATCCAGTGCGGCCTCGACCACCCCAACGTGCTCCGCCTCTTCGCTTGGTTCCACGACGACACCCGCATCTTCCTTGTGCTCGAGTACGCGGCCAATGGGGAGCTCTACAAGCAGCTCCAGAGCGTCGGGCACTTCTCCGAAAAGCGCACCGCCACGGTACGACTGTCAAAAATATCCGGGTTCAGTTGTTTACTCGGATTTGGTTCATTAAAAGTTCAGCTCAGATTCCATTTGCTAATAAACAAACCAAATTTGAGCAAAGTTTTAGGCTCATGTATATAAACAAACCAAACTTAAGCATGGTAGGTTTACTCATGTTTGATTTGTTAAAGGTTTTATAATTGTATATATGTGCATGCATAAATATAAGATATTGGTATGTAAATATTCCAAAAATAGTGAGAAGTTCATTTCCCTGCCCTAGCTAAGTTCCATCCTTTGGCATCTCCTAGAGTGCTGCCTCGTCTATCCTACGGCATCGCCCGTTGGCTCTCTCTTCCTTCTCCGCATCCTTCTGCATGCGCTACCATTACCTTCTCCTCCACGAGTTTGTGACTATTATTCTTCTTTAATCAAGAGTTATGATCTCTCATTTTATATGACTGTTAGTGGAATGTAACACTCCCAGATTAGTTAATGGATTTTGTTAGCATATATTTTATATTTCTATTTTTTGTTGTTGTATGCCTGTAGAGATTGGTTTGCTCCTGAGGGACTTTTATGTACTTTCATCATTTCGGTCTCTCTTTATATAAGAGAGTCCTAGAGTTTCTAATTGAATGAAGTCATTTCAACTAATTTGGTATCAGAACACCGGTCTTAAACCATGGCTCTAGGTATCCCACCCCTCACAGCCTCCAAAACCCTAACCACCAAACCCTAATCCTCTCCTCCCTCTTGAGCGGCAGTAGCTCACGGTGGAGCTCCGGCAGCGCGCTGCAGCATGGGCGGCGGTGCTGCGGCGACGCGAGTGAGCCCCAGCGGTGCTCAGATCGGGCTTGCGACGGTCCTACAGCAAGGTTGGGGGCCTTCTTGGCCTCCAATGGTGGCACGACGGTGTCGTGGGCTGCTGTTGTGGCTCTGCGATGCTTTTTGCGGCCTTCCTAGGTCTTGGTGGTGGTGCAGCAGCATCGTGGGCCGCTCGCGATGACACTGGGATCCCTTGGAGGTCGATCTGACTTCCGGCGGTGGCACAACAACCAGCGTTGAGCCTGCGGCGGCACTATAGGAGCACGGCGGTGGCGCAACAGCCCACGGTTGAGCTTGTGGCGGTGTTGCAGGTGCACTGCAGGCGACATTGACCTCTGGTGGTGACGCTACAGTACTTCGATGGTGGCGGTTGGCGGCGTAGATCGACAGAGAGGCGATTTTTGTGCTCCGATCCCTGTGCAGCAATTGAAAAGGGGTTTTGTGTCCTGATCTAAGAACGTAAGCCCATGATGTGGATCTGAATTTGTCTGATTTCAGATTTGTCGAAGATTTTGTGGTGAATATGGATTTCTTCATTAAGGAATTTGTTTCATTGGGTGTGATTGATGGATGCCTTCAGATTAGTCCATTTTATTGATTGATAAGGATTTGTTTAACTCTCTTTGGACATGTTGAGCTTATCGAGAATTGTTGAATTCATGATGGAAGTCGCTATGGAAGCAGGACTAATCAGTCTTGACAGAGACCATCGTGCCAGACAATGTCATCTGAATAGACGAGGAGGCCCTTCTACATGAGGTAGGAGGCACCGTTGTCGACAGGGTAGCAAGCAGTGGGTCACTAGTATGTTCCCTGGCAAGATAGGTCATGTTCAGACTGTGACTAAAGCTACCGAGTGGGCCGATGAGATTGTTACGAAAGAAGATAAGGTTATGGTGTCTACCACTTTAAATACTACAACTCTTGCTTCTTCTGCAGATGATGGATGGTTAATTGATTCAGGGGCATTTAGGCATCTTAGTGGAGATCGGGAGTGCTTCCGCATGATGCGTGACGTTCCTCCTAGCAGGACTATTCAGGTGGTTGATGGACATCTTTCTCATGTCCAAGGCGAGGGGGAGGTTACTATATCTCCTACCTTAAGACTGCCTAATGTTATATTTGTTCCCAATTTTTCAATCAGTTTGTTATCAGTTAGTATGATTACCAAAGAGCTCAACTGCAGAGTAATCTTTGATGATGTGGGGTGTGTTTTCCAGGACAAATTCATGGGGAAAACTATTTGTGGTGGACACGAGGAAGGAGGTGATACCGCTTAGCTCAGTCTCCATTGGTTGTTGTTGGACAGGCAGATGTGGGATACAAGGCAGGGACAACACTTCAATGGCACCGTCGGCTGGGGCATCCCTTTCTCGATCGACTGAGATGGGTTATTCTTCATTTATCACCTGCTACTAATGTTCTTTATGACGCTTGCCAACTAGGCAAACATCATCGTTCCAGCTATTCTCCTAGCACTACGATTACGTCATCTGCATATTTTGACTTACTCCACATGAACATATAGGGCCCGAGTTGTACTCTAAACAAGCAAGGATTCCGCTTTTACTTGGTGGTTGTTGATGATTTCTCCAGACTATCATGGACCTTTCTGCTTCGTAGTAGGAAATACGATTGAGATGTTAATTTATCAAATCAAGACTCAATTTTCTACAATTATAAAGATTGTTAGAACTGACAATGCACTTGAGTTTTGCACTAGGAGACTGGCTTAGTTCTATAGCTCTCTAGGCATCATACATCAGAACTCCTGTCCCCATACATCCCAGCAAAATGGCATGGTAGAAAAGAAACACAAACATCTCTTAGACGTGGCTCGGACATTGTTGATACATCACAATGTTTCATCTTTCTACTGGGGAGACGTTGTTTTGATTGCTTGCTACCTAATCAACAGGATGCCTAGTTCGGTCCATGAGCAGATTCCGTGCCAGATACTGTATCCTAATAGAGATTTGTTTGCTGTGCCTTCTCGGATTTTCGGCTGTGTTTCATTTGTTCACATTCTTGGTCCTGGCAGGGATAAGCTTGCTCTCCATGTGGTTAAGTGTGTATTTTTGAGTTACAGTGCCACCTAGAAAGGCTATAAATGTTATGATCCCATTGGTAGGTGACACTGCTAGCATGGATGTCATGTTTCATAAGGAGGTGCCTTACTTTTCTATGAGGGGCCACCGGATGTCTACTTCAAATTCACCTGCTCCGATGTCGTTTTCCCTATCCAGTTTGGCGATATTCCTATTTGGACTCCCCCGCCTCCTGCTTTAGATTCCAGGAAGTTCGTGAATGATTTTAAGAAGCTACATGGCCCGATGCGCATGTACAGTAGACCTCACTTGACTTTACAGAGATCATCTCTGTCTACGCCACTAGACTTTCCTATACAGGTGCATGTTGACTCGACTGAGTTGCCTGTTGATGATGGTCCCACAAGTCATTCTACAGTGCCTAATGTTATTGAGGATCTTCCTATTACTATTAGGAAGGCTCCACGTTGTTGTGCTTGCTACCACGTTACAGGTGATCTTCCCAGTGCTCATCTTGGGAAGTCATTTGTTCAGTTTACTTCTGCCTTGTCAGCTACAGAGATCCCCACTGCCTATCAGCAAATCATGCTTAATCCAAAATGGCGGGTTGCCATGGAGGATGAGATGGCTGCACTTCGGGGTCATGGGACCTGGAAGCTCACTCCACTTCCTGACGGAGCTACTATTGTTGGCTATAAATGGGTATTCACAGTGAAATTCAATCCAGATGGGGACATTGCCAGGTACAAGACATGTCTAGTGGCAAAGGGGTTCACCTAAACTTATGGGGTGGATTTCTTTGACACCTTTGCACCAGTTGCCAGACTTCCTACTGTACGGGTGCTGGTTGCAGTGGCAGTTGAGTTAGATTGACTTTTATATCAGTTGGATGTGAAGAATGCCTTCATCTATGGGGATCTCCAAGATGAAGTCTATATGCAGCAGCCGCTTGGTTTTGAGGCTTAGGGGGAGTGTGTATGCCGACTACAGAAGGCCATCTATGGCCTTAAGCAGAGTTTCAGAGCCTAGTTCTAGAGACTATTAGAGGTTGTAGAGGCAGCTGAGTTCAAGAGGTCGACAGCGGACTTTTCTCTTTTTGTCAGGAGGATTAGATAAGGTACGGTGGTACTTCTTGTTTATGTAGATGACTTGGTTGTCACAGGAGATGATGAATAGGGTGTTGCTGAGATTAAGTGCATCCTAGCATAGCAGTTTGTCATGAAGGACTTGGGAGTCCTACAGTACTTTCTCGGTATTGAGGTTGCTCGCAGCAAAAGGGTGTGGTCTTATCCCAGAGAAAATATGCTTTGGATATCTTGCAGGAGATTGGCATGCTTGGGGCCAAGGAGATCAATATTCCTATGGACCCTAAGATGCTACTATATGATGAGAATGCATAATTGGTGGATAGCAGGCAATACAGGTAGCTTGTGGGCAAGTTGCTATATCTTACTATTACGAGGCTAGACATCTCCTTTGCAGTGAGGAAACTGAATCAGTTCATGGTCAAGCCAACACGCCAGCACTGACATGTAGCATTGATGGTGCTCAGATACATCAAGAAGGCTCTTGTGAAGAGTCTTCTCTTTTCAAAGGGGTTTTACATGACCTTGGTTGAATACTCTGATGCGGATTACGCTAGATGTTATGTGGATCGCAAATCCATTACTGGGTTCTGCACTTTTCTAGCAGGGAGTTTGATTATGTGGAGGAGCAACAAGCAGAGCACAATTGTGAGATCTAGTGCTGAGTCCAAGTACAGGTTTATGGCTCAAATCACTGCAGAGATGATGTGGATTAGATCCTTGTTGACTTGCAGATCCAGTTTTCTAGTCCGATGGAAATGAGATGTGATAATAGAGCAGCCACCTTTATTACTAACAACCCAGCATTTCATGAGAGGACGAACTACGTTGAGGTTGACTGTTACTACACCAGAGACATCATTCAGAAGGGGTTGCTTTTTACCACGCCAGTCACATCTGAGGAGCAGATTGCTGACATTTTTACCAAGCCTTTAGCCATATCTCTATTTGATCATGTGTATTCAAGCTGAGCATGATAGATATCTATGCTCCAGCTTGAGAGGGAGTGTTAGTATATATTTTATATTTATATTTTTTGTTGTTGTATGGTTGTTGAGTTTGGTTTGCTTTTCAGGGGCTTTTATATACTTTCACTCTTTCGATCTCTTTATATTAGAGAGCCCTAGGGTTTCTAATTGAATTAAGTCATTTCAACCAATTGATTTTTCCTTGGAGTTCATTCCATGTGATTGTTAGTGAAATTCTTAAACAAACCAAACCTGAACAAAGTAGGTTCGCTCAAGTTCTGTTTGGGTTCCCTGAACAAAGGTATAGGCTTATTTGGATAAATGAACCTAACCTGAATAAAGTAGGTTTTCTCAAGTTCAACTTGTTTACACCCCTTTACCACGATGAGCTGCTCATAAGGGTATTCACAGCAATATCCTTTAGAAAATGGTTATGGTTGTATGATCTATGTCAGATTTCCAACCAAGGTTTTAAATATCGATATCGATATCGTATCGAAAAATTAAAAAAGAGATATATCGAGGATGTATTGCTGATATTGGTAAATTTTGAGGAAATCACTTAGGCATAAAATATCACAAAATTTAAATGTTAACATTTTTATGAATAGTATATCATGAAAGGATGCCTAAAAGACATGTATATGTGTTATATTAGGGATATATATTGCCGATATCGATAATTTTTTTACGTGTGTTGCCTCCCAACCCATCACATTTTCACCTGTGTGCGTATGTGTTTCTTTCAGCTTTCAGACCATCCAGTCGAAATCTCCCTATAGCTCTTCAAACCTCCCGCTAACCAATTTCAATTTTCAAATTTTCTCGCCGAAAACCCACCGATATATCGCTGATATCTCGGGGATATCGCTCGATGTATCACCGATATCTCTCCATATTAGCGATATATCGTCGATATCTGGGAAAAAAATACCTTCGGTGGTATCGATATCACCCAACTCCATCGATACCAATATATCGACGATATATCGTCGATATATCGCAATATTTCAAACCTTATTTTCATCATGGTCATATGCACATCCTGACCGTCGACCCTGACCTGTCTTCGCAGTCAAGCCTTATTTGCAACCAATGCAAGTGCATAGTAGGCAATGAAAATTGTAGATATATGAAGATAAATACTTGGAAGCTTTTGCATATGTCATTTTGACATGTGCATTTTCATACTTAAATGCCAAGGCATCAGTCAATCTTCAAGTACTGCAGTTGAGATAAAGGAGCTACCGGTGACGAAAATCCCCTATTTAGTCTTCTGATTCAATATCCTTCACCCTTTCGATACTGTAATGAAAACAACCAGTAGCCAGAAAAGCTTCCTCCAATCATAAAACCCCTGCTTTTATGCAATAGCCAATATTCAGAAACAGAATGGAGGGTGAAAAGTTAGGTCACTTCTCTGTTGCGCACTTGTCATTTTTTGACGCGGCACCTCCTTGGAACTTTGCCAAAGCAATAGGCCAGATAATTCCTTTCAGTAATCATCTTCTCCTGTTATTCACCATTTGTAAAATCTTCACCAGCAACATGAATTCTTCTATAAGGGTAGATGATGATGTCGTGGATCAGTTACTTGTCTGATGCACACATATACAAAGTGGATATCTGCACTTTGAAAAGCTCCTAGCCAAGGTCCTTGACCAGGCTTGAGATGTCAAGCTATTTTAAAGTCAATTCATACTTGAGATTTTTTTTCTCCTGACATAAAATTGCAGCCTTCAGGGAATAATTCAATTTAGACCACTAAACTAAGTATAAGGCTAGACTATTGACTATTGGTCTGAAATTTAGCAAAGAGAACTGTTTAACATATATCCATATGTGTACAAAACATGTGGATATAAAATTATCCATATGGATATATGCTCTCCCTTGTTCTTGCCAAGATGTGAAAATTTTCCCCTTCAGCCTTTTACAGCAATAGCTCTTTCAGATGCTCTTGTCCCAAAACACAGCTTCAACATATAATTCCTGTCATTAGAGAGAAAAAAAGGCCTCTGCGTGGATTACCAACTGCAACTTACAAAATAAATGGCAGCATTGATGCACTAATCTAAGAAAAGATTTCAGAGTATTGTGGCTGGGTTAATCGTTTTTTTTTCCTGTGGCAGTACATTGATAGCCTTACACGAGCGTTGGCATATCTGCATAAGAAGCATGTGATTCACAGGGATATCAAGCCAGAGAATCTATTACTTGATTTGGATGTAAGATTCTACTTAAAATAATGTTACCATTTTATTTATAGGCTTATGCTATTTTTCTTTTAACATGGGCATCGCTCTACTGGATTTTTGTCACAGATAGTTTAATTGGCATAATTATGAGCCTCAATTGCAGTCCTTGATCTGATATAAATTTTAAGAATCCTATCTTTCACCAATTTATGCAACGTCTGACAAAATGATTTTAAGAAGATTCAATGAGATTTTTGGAATATACATTCATTTTTCTGTTAAGAAAGGATTAGGTGACTGATTGAGTTTATAGTCATCCTTTTTTGGTTAGAAACTTTACATATATTCACACCCTAGAGAGATGCTAACCAGGCCTGCATGTTGTTAGAGGTGGCGTGCTTTTGACACTCCAAAATGCATTTCCATTCCGGAGTACCAGAATTTTTGTTTCCACTTTCCAATAACAAGGCCCGAAATAAGGCCATCCCATGTGAGCAGTCATTCTAGCTCAAATTTGATAGAATTAAATTTCAAATTTAATTATCAGTTTAGAAGAAAATGGAAACATACAAAAATGAAAGTGTCTCACTAAAATTCGTTACTTTTAATGAGAAGGATGTGCTTGAAAATTGAGGTCCTTCATATTGATGACTTCTTTCAAAAAAAATCTCAATTTTCTTTTGGGTATTTTGCATTAAAAGTTTCCTTTTGATGAGGACATCAAGCGTGTGAACATTAGCTCTCTTTGAGCTGCAATTGCTGTGAAAGCCATCAAATGTAAAACATTTAACATTCTTTCCATGATAGTGTGATGACTAAAGAAGTTTAGGGTTGGTTTGTAGAGATATCAATCACGAGAAGTTAAAAGTCCTATATGTATGGTGCACTTGCAACTTCATAAAGTAAAGAGAGACTTCTGAAGAAAACCTAAGTTTACTTTGCTTGGATTCTTTGGGAATTGTGGTGTGCCAATCTCAAAAACCCATCCCCCTCCCCTCCATCTCAAAAGCCCATCCCCTTCTTGGGTGGGAGTTTGGGAGTTTGTGTTCGTGTTTGTTGCCTGACTGCAATCTGCTGGACCCGCCCATCCTCCCTTTTCTGGATTCAATTATCCTCCAAAAGTTCTTCTTGAAGATTGGCGAGGTGGCGTATTATTGCAGACGAGTGTTTTGTGCACTGCTTCTCTGTTTTATTTTGTTTATCTGATACGAGAGGCAGGTGGCTGGTATTCCTTTGGTTATTGCTTGGATTAGTTCCAGGTGTTCTATAATCTTCTTTGGACATTGGTTTTTATCTTTCAAAGTTTGGTTGCTATGTGGTTTTTTCTAGAATATCCTCTGTGGAATCTTTTTTGGTTAAATGGTTATGGCTCAATCCAGGCTGTCGTATGTTGAGGTGGCAAAACGGTCTGTTGCTCCAGAGACACAACTTAAGTCTTATGCTGCTTCCATCAAACAGTATCTAAAGCCAATCATTTTTGGAGATCCTTTTCCAATGAAAGAACCACAAGTTATAGAAGGGAAGAATATGGTTATTTTTTTCTGAAGAAGATATTGAGTTGCTGAAGAAGCCTTTTGAAATATTTCTGATTGGGCAGTTCCAAGGGAAACGCCCGAAGCTTCAGATTGATAGAGATTTGAAATTAAAATTTAAATTCCTAGACTATGTTCAGAGAGCTATTGATTATTACGACATTCTCATCTGACCTTCTAATGTGGAAGATTTTATAAATCTTTATTCCAGAAATACTATTTTTGTTGGGGATATGAAGATGAGAGTGATGCACTGGGATCCTCATTTTAATCCTCGAACAACTTCTTCCAAGGTTGCAGTATGGATTGGGCTACTGGGTTTGCCTATTCATTGCTTAAATCCTGATGTTCTGAAATCAATTTTGCATCCTTGGGGCAAATTGCTCATGACCGATAAAGGTGTTAATTTCATGACTAGGCCAGGTTACACGAGTTTGTGTTGAAGTAGACATGATGGAGCTAATCCAAACTTGATTGTGTTTGGATTAGAAATAGGGATGAAGAATTAGAAAACCGATTATATTAGAATATTGTCCAAGTTTCTGCTCTAAATGTTGGTTGCTGGGTCATGAATCACAGTTTTGTAGGGGATTCAAAAGAAATTATACTGAGAAAAAGAAACTAGTTTCAGATTCAGATGGTTGGCAAAAAGTTGAGAAAAAGAATAGTTTGATCTGGCGTAAGAGAGAAGTTTCTGAACAGCAAAAGGAGAGGGTTGTTTCTAATGGGATGTTGAACAAGGAGGAAAGTGAACCTCAATTTAGAAATGGAATTCATCAATCAAAAAATATGACTTCTTCTCAGAAGGATGTAATATTCAACAAACGAGATACTGATGAAAAAGGAAATGAAGAGGACGTTATTTATCAGGGAGAGTTGGAGAGGAATAAAGATAAAGGGAAGAGTATTATCTCAGAAGAGGATATTGCAGAAGACTTTGTAAATGCATGCCTTGACAAATTGAAGCTAAATAAGGGAGTAAAAATTAATGAATCATTACCAATACAGAGAGAATTTGAAACTGCAGCTGAAAAGAGTTTGACATTTTTTTGTCGAGGAGGAAAATTTGAGTGTTGAAGAGCATTACTCTTCAGATTGTGGAGAGGATGTTCAGGATCTGTTGGATGGAAGGAAGGAAGGGCAGGGCTTAAATAATGATGATCTTAGTGATTATGTTTCAGAATCAGAAATATTTTCAGTCAGCATCAAAGCTTCTGATTCAGAATATGAGGAATCTTGGTTGTTAGCTAAACAGGCAGTGGCCAAAGTTTGTAAATCTGATAATGAGTAGCAACCTACTAGAAGGTCTAAGAGGATTGCTGGTCATCAAACTTCTAAATATATGAGGTTTTCGTGACTGCTATTATTTGGAATTGTCGAGGAATCTTAAATGATTCTACTATTATGCAGTTGAATAAAATGAGAAAGAATTACAATGTACTAATGATGGGCATTATTGAACCAATGGTTGATGATTCTAAAATCAAGCAAGTTAGTATTGCTCTTAATATGCAGTCTTATATTCCTTCTGAAAAGATATGGCTTTTTTATAAAGATCGGTTGAGAATTCAAAAGGTGAAGGAGATGGAACAAGCTCTGACAGTAAAGCTTAGAGATTTTTTTGATGATTTCCAGATGACTCTTATTTATGCTTCTACTGATATGGTTAGGAGAAGGGTTTAATGGGAGCATCTAAGTGATTTGGCTTCCCAAATTAATATTTCTTGGATTGTGGGTGGTGATTTCAATGCTTATTATTCTAGAGCCAAAAAAGTTGGTGGTAGATTTGATGATAATAAATCTGCAACAGAATTCAGAGAGGCTATTCATAATTGTGGGCTTATATGGATATTTATCATGAAGGGGATTTTTTATCTTGGTGCAACAATCAGAAGGGACAACAAAGAATTTATGAAAGACTTGATAGATGTCTTATTAATGTGGCTTGGTCAAATACAATAAAAGCAAAGGTGTGTTACTGTAATAGAATTTTTTCTGATCATTCTCCTATGCTGCTCATGAGGGATGAGGAAATGCAAGGATGCCTAAACATTCAGATTTCAGAATATGTGGTTGTTACATGAGAAATTTCAAGATGTTGTTAAAGAGGCTTGGCCATCATATTACTTTGCAAGCAGTATGAAGACTTCTGTTCTGAAGCTAAGGCATTTGAAATTTGTCTTAAAACAATGGAATAAGGATTCTTTTGGGAATATTGAACCGCAGCATTCAAAAATTCTTCTTCATGTGGAGAAACTGGAAATCCAATTACAGTCTGTTTAGTCTGAAGATAAATGGCTTGAGCTTCAAAATTAAAAACAGAGTATCAGAATATTTCTCTTAATATATGAAACTTTTTTGAAGCAAAAAACCTAAGTAAATTGGCTTCAGGTTGGTGATGATAATACTAAGATTTTTCATACCTATTTCAATGCCAATAAAAGAGCAAGTTCTTCAAAACCTTTGTCAAAGATGGATCAATTTGGGTCTTAGGAAAAAGTGGCTTCAGCTGGCATAGACTTTTATAAAAGACTTTTTTCTACTAAAGGTGTGGAATGGAGTAATGATTTTCTTGATTTGATACCAAAAGGACAGAACGAATAATCTTATTCCTTAAGAAAATCCTACACCTCTTTATATATAGAGAGGTGTTAGGTAAATTACATCATAGAACCATAGAAAACATAAAATAAATAAGCAGTACAAAAAGACTAAAAAGATAACTAGAGTGTATCTCAACACTCCCCTCAAACTGAAGCATAGATATCTATCATGCTCAGCTTGTCACAATAAGCATCAAAAGCAGACTTAGCAAGAGGCTTAGTAAGCAGGCCTGCGGTTTGGTTTTCTGAAGTAATTGGCGTGGTGAAGAGAAGTCATCTCTGAAATAGATCTCTAGTATAGTAACAATCAATCTCCATATGTTTTGTGCATTCATGGAACATAGGATTATTGGCTATATAGGTGGTAGCTGGATTGTCACATCTCATCTTTATAGGCTTCTCAATCTTGACATGCAAGTCAAGTAAGACAGATCTCACCCACAAAAGCTCAGCAGCTATCTGTGCCATCGCTCTATATTTTGACTCAGCACTGGACTTGGGCGCAACACTCTACTTCTTACACCTCCATGTCACTAGATTACCGACCACATAAGTACAAAAGTCAATAGTCAATTTCTTGTCGGAAAGGCAACCAACATAGTCTGTATCATAATATCCCTGGTCATAGAGTTGCCTTTCTTGAATAGCAATTCACGTCTTAGTGCTCTTTTCAAGTATCTGAGCACCTACATAGCAGCATCCCAATGTTGCTTGGTTGGCTTGTCCATAGATTGGTTGAGTTTTCCAATAGCAAGAGAGATATATGGATGTGTAATAATGAGGTAGAGCAACTTCTCAATCAACTTTCTATATCCTCTGCTCTCTATGACCTATGACTCTGCATTATACAAGTGCATCTTCGAGTCCATGGGCATGTTAGTTGGCTTGGATCCCAACATCCCAGTCTCCTACAACAAATCAAGAGTATATTTCCTTTGACTAAGAACAGTGCCTACCTTGCCTCTTTCCACTTCAATGTCCAAGAAATATCTCAAGTAACCAAGATTTTTCATTACAAATTTTTCAACCAACCTCTTCTTGACATCAATTATCCCAGTTGTATCATCGCCAATGATAATAAGATCATCTACATAAACAAGAAGCAAAACAGTTCCCCTTGTTTGTTTTCCACACAAACAAGGAATGATCAGAAGATGACCTACCGAGTCCCATATCTTCAATAACTTCTGATAGCTTTTGAAACCAGGCCCATGAACTCTACTTGAGTCCATATATTGCATTCTTTAACTTGCATACACACTCTCCCTGAGTATCAAAACCTGGAGGTTGCTACATATATACCTTTTCTTGTAGATTACCATACAAGAAAGCATTCTTCACATCCAACTAATATAGTGACCAATCAAGATGGGCAGCAACAGAGATAAAAATCCGCACAGTAGGACGCCTGGCCACTAGAGAAAAGGTGTTAGAAATCCACCCCATATGCCTAGGTGAATTTGTTTGCCACAAGGCAAGCCTTATACCGAGAAATAGATCAATTAGGATTGTATTTCAAGGCAATAACCCAACGACGGCCAACAGTACGTGCATGAAGTGGTAATGGAGTAAGCTCCCATGTCTACCGAGATCTAAGAGCAGCTATCTCATCCTCCATGGCCTAGTGTCACTTTGGATTGAGTATAGCCTACTGGTAGGTGGATGGAATCTAGGTAGAGGATAACACCTCTATAAATAAAGCAAACGGGAGACTAAAACGGGTAGAAGAAACCGCCCCAACAACCTGGTAGTGTGCACAACTCCTGGGAGCCTTCCGAATAAAAATCAAAAGGTCAAGATCATCAGAAGGAGACTCAATATCACCAATAGGAGACTCAGAAAGTTAAGGCTCAGTATCACCAAGAGGAGACTCAGAAACAACTGGAATATCACCTGTAAGGTCATCATCAGACACATGATGGTCAGTAGTGTCAACACATACCTGCTTTGGGAAGGATGATGGTACTAGAGGAGGGGGTGTGCGTTGCCTCTGCTTTTTCCTAAAATGTATTGGAGGATCTCTGAATCTAGTGTTTGATGATATAATCTGAGTAGCAAGAAAATCTCCAAACTGAATAGAAGGAATGAGCATTGGTGCCCTCTCTGTCTCAAAAGACAACTAACTCCTGGTGACAAAACAATATGGCACAACCTCATGAAAAGTAAAATCAGCACTAACATAGTGCCTCTTTTGCAAAGGACCATAACATCTATAGCCCTTTTGGGTATGGTTGTATCCCAGAAAGATGCACTTAACTGCTCTGAGGGCCAGTTTATCCCTATTAGGCTCAGTAATGTGCACAAAGGCCACACAGCAAAAAATTCGAGGTGGCAATTGAAACAACTCTCTGTCTAGGTACAATATCTACCACGGTACCTGTTTAGATATAACAGAACTGGGCATCCCGTTAATCAAATAACATGCGGTAAGTACATCTCCCTAATATCATGACGGAACATTATGATGAATCAATAAAGTCCGAGTCACATCTAAAAGATGCCTATGCTTTCTCTCTGCTACCCTATTCTGCTAGGATGTATGGAGACATGTGGTCTGATGAACTACTTGTGATCTGTAGAAGGTTGTCATTCATACAGTACAAAATTCAAGTGCATTACCAGTACGAATAACTTCGACAGTAGAAGCAAGCTAATTCTTTATTTCAATAATGAAAGTCATACTAACAGTCTCAACATCTGACTTATTCTTTAACAAAAATATCTAGGATAGTCTGGAACAATCATCCACAATTACTAAATAAAATCTATGACCTAGGTGATATGGAATACGACTAAGGCCCTATACATCTAAGTGTAGCAAATAAAAAACAAACTCACTAATAGTAGAACTAGCAGAATAAGTAGATCTGTGGTGCTTTCCCATCTGACAAGTGTTATAGTGAATCTTAGTGGCTAGTGAGACATAAGGAATGATGCGATCAAGCATGTCCAGAGATGGATGACCAAGACGATTGTGCCACTGCAGAGCACTCCCTGTAGCAAAACACAACTCCCTAGTATGATGCAGCAACTGGAGTCTGAGACAGGCGATACACACTCCTTTTTTCATGTCCGCCACCAATCATCCTCCCTGTAAGCTTGTCCTGAAACATACAACCAACATCATCAAAAATCACCCTACAATTGAGATTCTTCGTAATCCTACTAACAGACAGTAAACTTGTAGCAAAATCTGGAACAAGTAGAACATTAGGCAATCTCTTAGTGGGGGTAACTGGTACCTCCCCCTAACCATCAACTCTAGAATGCTTCCCATCTGCTACCTGAATTGCCCTACTAGGATGCACAGACTGAATATGCTAGAAGCAACTATGGTTACCACTCAGGTGCCATGATGCATTGGAATCAACCAGCCAAGTAGACCTATCAGAAGCACCAAAAACACAATCTATACTTGAGGAGGCTATGGCAGCAGTGTCTGAGGATGAAGAAGGGACCTCCTGAGTGATCTGAGCAAGTCGTTGCACATTGCATCATAATCTGCTCATGACACTATGTCTGACTGTCTCAAAAGTGGTAACAGCCTAATTGGCCACAGGAGGTCTCCCAGGCTTGGACCAACAGGAAGCCTCCACATGGCTGATCCGACCACAGAAAGTGCGTGTAGGATGTGGTTTTCCTGTTTGTCCTTTGCCACGCCTATGTCCATGAGTAGAGGGAGAACCCTGAGTCCCCTGACCTCCACCAACTGCTAAAGCGGTAGTCTGTCCAGTAGTCTCTGGGAGAGGAGCAGTCACAATAATCCTGCTAAGTCGACTACATGTCTCCTCAAGAGAGGGAAGATCTGTCAAAGTCAACATCTGAGAATGTGAAAAGTCATACTATGGGCCTAATCCAGAGAGGAAATGCAAAACTGTAGTCTCCTTGCGGTAGCCCCACTGAGTAATACATGTGCATACAAGCCTGCATGCATTGTACTTCTCCAGAAGCCTTTTTAATGTAGTATAATATTGAGTCAAGGGTTGCCCCTCCTGCTTAAGGGAAAACATCTCGCTATAGATCTAATACACCTTGCTGGAATTCTTTTCATAAGAGTATGTATCATGAAGAGAATCCCACGTCTCCTTTGCAGTCTTGTAGTACATGATACCATCTCCAATCCGAGGGGAAATTGCATTCATGATCCACGCTCTCACCATAGCATTGTCTTTTTTCCAGGTAGCGTACTTCCCTGTCTTGTTTCGAGGCTCTGGCTCAAGAAGATGTTCCTTGTCATGACCCTCAATGGTCATCAGGAACCTTTGCGACCAACGAGCATAGTTGATCTCATCCAACTTAACTATGGGGACAAAAAATGGGTTTTCGTAATTCCTGCTCTCCTGATTTGTCTCCAATGACACCTCAGATGAAGACAAAGAAGCCATGATGCTTAGAAATCGTGGGAAGAAGCCAAAATTAGATATGAAGTTAGGTTTTCAAATATGCATAATCACTGGAGATCACAAAATCAATGATCTAACATGAAATCCAAGTGATTTTCTTCCTTGGAAATTACGTTAGACATACATAGTAGCCCTTTGAAGATCAGGAGGTGCACGCTAGGACCAGGAGGGACCCCAGTGGCCCTCAACAAGAGGCTGCTACCTCCCCCTCGCTGTCACCAATCTGCCCATACCCCATTAACGGCGTTGCTACCGGCTAGTGGGGATGATGCGCCGCTGCTACAGCTGTAGATTGGGCCGTTGTACCCTGCTGCGATGCCGTTGGGGCCGTCATTGCCCTAGCTGCGTCGCTGCAGGGGCCGTTGTCGCCTCCTTTGTCAGTGGCGATGCCTTTGCCGACATTACTGCCACTGGTAGAGACGATGGTGGCAAGGAACAACGGGGAGAAAAGAGATTTTGGGTTTTGGTGGTATGAATCAGAGGTTTATTTCAATGGGATACCCGAGAGCCAATCTGAAATCATTGCTCTGATACCAAGTAAGAGAGAACAAATAATCTTATTCTTCAAGAAAACCCTACACCTCTTTATATAGAGAAAGGTATTCGATAAATTAGATCAAAGAACCAATAGAAAACATAAACTAAATAAGCAGTACAAAAAGATAAAGATAACTAGAGTGTATCTCAACAATACCTTGCCTTATTAAGGAAGATGATAACAGGACTTTTCTTGAAGTTCCTTCTGATAAAGAAATTTATGAGGTAATTTTTAATCTTCCTAATGATAAGTCTCCGGCATCGGATGGGTTCACTTCAGAATTTTATAAAGCATTGCTGGCCAATTATTAAGGAAGATCTTTCCGCAGTTAAAGAATTTTATGTGCATTTTTGGATGCCAGCTTCCGTGAAGTCTACTTTTCCGGCTTTTATTTCAAAGAACGAGATTCTTAGAGATTTCAGATATTATAGGTAAATTAGTCTTTGCAATGTTTTTTATAAGATAATTACAAAAATTATGACAGACAGATTGAGTTTTTTTGTTGCCATCTCTTATTATTGAGAATCAAGGTGGTTTTGTGGTAGGAAGAAGTATTTTTGAAAATATTATTCTTACTCAAGAGATGGCACAACATATTAATCAGAAATCCAGCGGAGGAAATGCTATATTCAAGTTGGATATGGAAAAGGCTTATGACAGGATAGAGTGGGAGTTTCTTTTTTATGTACTTTCTAAGTTTGGATTTAATGGGATGTTTATTTTATTCTTGAAGAGTTGCATTTTTGAGGTTCCTTTATCGTTATTGATTGATGGAAGCTCTATTGATTGATTTTCTATTTCTAGAGGTCTTTGTCAAGGAGACCCTTTACCTTCCTTTTTATTTATTATTGCAGAAGTTTTAAATAGAGGATTGGTTAATCTTCTAAGCTCTGACAGAATTCTTCCTTATCATTGTCATTGGAAAACTTCTCATATTTCTCATTTATTGTTTGTTGTTGGTACGGCCATATTCACTGGTGGTTCCAAAAAATCTTTAAAGTTATTTATGATGTTTCTTCTGCATATGAAAAGGCCTCAGGACAAAAGATTTGCGAGGCCAAGAGCAACTTCTATGTTTCTTCTGACAGTTCTGAATTAAGGATTGCTATTATCAAAGAAATTACAGGAATGTCTATGGAGCTATGCCTTTTACTTATTTGGGCAGTCCTATTTTTAATGGCAGAATAAAGAAAAAGTATTTTGAATATTTGATACATGGAGTTCAAGAGAGAGTGGCAGGTTGGAAAGGCAAAATTTTATCCCCAGGTGGAAAACTTGTGCTCATAAAAAGTGTTCTTTCTAGCATTCCTATCCATACTATGTCTGATTATGATATTCCTAAAGGCATGTTGGTTAATCTAGAGAGTATTTTTTCCAACTTCTTTTGGGGTGGCGAAGAAGGTCATAAGAACAGGCACTGGGTGGCTTGGGATAAAATGTGTAAACCTCTAGAAGGAGGAGGATTAAACATTAGAAAACTTGATGAAGTTATGATGGCTTTAAAGATGAAAATGGCTTGGAGACTTTATCATGGAGGTACACTTTGGGCTGATTTTATGCAAGCCAGATATGGACTTGTTGTGGATAATCTTCTAGTCAAAGGGCCCTCAAGATGGAAAAATCTACAGTCAGCTTGGAAGATAGTTAAAGAGAATACCAAATGGTTATTGGGGAATGGGGATTTACATTTCTGGACTGAAAATTGGTTGTGTTAGGAATAAAAAGGCCACGTGGTAGTCAGTCATGCCACATGGCAGTGCTACGTGGCAGCATCTGAGGGGCCCATCAGGGCCAGCGGTTTAGAGGTCCAAGGGACCAAGTTTGGTTTGCTTAGGATGTCAAATTTTGTTATTTTGTTTAGAGGGTTTTTAGGAAAGTTATTTTTAAGAATTAGTTTGGGATTTGATCTTTCTTATTTTAGAGATAAGAGTTTTTTCCTATTTTTGGGATAGGTTCCCTCCATGAAAGAGAGTCTTCCCTTGTAATTACTTTTGAGCAGTAATAATATTTCATATTCTAAGGCTCCTCTCCTTTCTCTCTTCTCAACATCACCACCACCGGCCACCCAAGGCAGCGGGTCATCTCTGCCGGCGACCCAAGGCAGTCAGCCACCCAAGGCTGCCGGTCACCACAGCAGCCACCGGCTGCTGCTCCATCTCCCCGTTTTCCCACATGAGCAGTCCACACGTGGATTGTTTTCCCACGCCAAGGGAACCTCCACGCTCCAAACATGCGCAAATCTTGACAGGTTGTATGATACTAATATTGCAGACATGGACAGTGTAATTGTTTCCAATCCATCTTTAAGAGTTTGTGATATATTCCAGGATGGTGTTCTTAATGTGGAATATTTGCAGGAATTGAATTTGCCAACACCTATTATGGATGGCATTATAAGCAATGGTCTGAAAATTAATGAAGAATCTCCTAGAAGATGTTGGAATCCTCAGAACGATGGAAATATAACTGTTAAGTCAGCCTGGGTTTCAATCAGGGGAAAAAGTGACATTAAAAAGTGGGGTAGAGGTGCATGGGAGACTGCTTTTACATAAGATACCTTTTGATGATACTATTCAAAGAATGAATTTTCCCTTAGTTTCTAAATGTAACTGAAGTACTTATTTTCGTCAAATGGAGAATGAACATGTTTTCTTTGATGGTGAACTTTCAAATATTTTATGGAAATGGTTTTTAACTAAGGCTCTTCTTGGCGAAAAGAGAAAAGAAGTTGGACTGGATGGTGTCATCATCTTTTGCGAAGGCCTTCCAAGGAAACTCTTCATAGAATAAGAAGAATGTATTTTGTGTGGATGTTATGATTCATTTGGAAGGAAAGAAATTCAAGAAGAATGGCCAGTGAATATTCGCCTGATTGGCTTGTTCTTAGAAAATTGAACTCTTCATGGCAGACATGTGAAAAATAGTTTGGAAACAAAATTGTCGATTATATGGGCTTTAAAGCTAAAGAGGTTGAGAATAAATGTAAAATTTTGCTTTGGGACTCTTGAGAAGAAAAAAATGTCTTATTCCAAATGAGAAACCTTAGCCTTTCTTTTATATTAGAAAGGTTTGGAAAAATTACAAAAATACCCTAAAAGTAATATAAATAGTAAAGTCCCTAGGATCAACACATCCCCTCAAGTTGAGTCGTAGATATTTACAAGACCCAACTTGTCGCACAAGAAGTCAAGACGCTTCTTCTTTAGAGCCTTGGTAAATATATCAGCCAAATGAAACTCTGAGGAGACATATGGGATACTAATCCTGCCATTAAGAACAACATCACAAACAAAATGCCAATCAACCTTGGTATGCTTGGTCCTCTCATGAAAGACTGAATCGAGGCAATAATTTTTTTTTTTTTGAAAAATAAGAGGGCGGTTATCCGAGAGAGAAGTGGAACAAGTAGAGTAGTTTAGACACCAAGATCTTGCAAGAAGGAAATAATCCACATAATCTCACAAGCAGCCTACGCCATGCCTCTATACTTTGCCTCAGCACTCAAACAAGCCACAAAACTCTACTTTTTGCTCCTCCAAGAGATAAGATTTCCCCTAAGATAGACTGCAAAGCCTGAAGTAGAGCGTTAATCATCCACAGACCCAGCATAATCTACATCAAAGTAAGCAAGTATATCTAAGCTACCACCATTTCTGTAATAGAACGCTCTACCTGGTGTCCTCTTAAGGTACCTTAGAATGCGGCAAACTTCACGCCAGTGGCTGTAACATGAAGCCTGTGTATGCTAGCTAGCTCTGCTCACTGCAAAATTGATATAGGCCTCATGATTGTAAGATAGAGTAAGCAACCCACAATACTATGGTAGCAAATAACGCCCTTATACAATGGATCCTTCTCATCAGAAGGGCGTGCATGGGGTGGCTCCACAAGTATACCAAAGGGCTTAGTCTCGAGTAAACCTACCTTCTGAAGTATCTGAAGTGTATACTGCCTCTGTGATAAGAACAAACCTGATCCATGTCGTACTGCCTCAATCCTCGGGAAGTATCTCAACTCTCCCAAGTCCTTGGTAACAAAGGTAGACTGCAACAAGGACTTGGTCTCGACAATCCCATTCTCCTCATCACTAGTAAGAATCATATCATCCACATACACAACTAAGATAACAACACGAGTATGTCCTCTATACTCAATCTTCCTGATGAAGACAGAGTGGTCAGAAGTAGAGCGTTGAATCTTCTCAATCCCTGTACTAAGCCTCTCAAACCAGGTATGAGGACTCTGCTTAAGTGCATATATCACCTTTCTCAGACGGCAAACATGCTCCCTCTGATAGTTGTAACCTAGTGGCTGCCTCATGTACACCTCCTCAGATAAATCACCATACAAGAAGACATTTTTAATATCAAGTCGATGTAGAGGTCATTTCCTAATCACAACAACAAAAATAATAATCCTGACAGACGTAATACGAGCTACAAGAGAAAATGCCTCAAAGTAATCTACCCCATAAGTCTGAGTAAAGCCTTTGGCAACAAACCTGACCTTATACCTGTCCATTGTCCCATCAGGCCTATACTTGATGGTGTAGACCCATCTACAATCCACCACAGCAGCATCATCAGGGCACGATACTGGCTCCCAAGTCTGTCGTGACTGTAAGTCTTGTATCTCCTCATCCATCGCAGCCTGTTGCCTAGGATCACGAGAGGCCTAAGCAAAATCCCTAGGAATAGGAGAAGCAGTAATAGCTGAAGCAAAGTGAAGAATACCATCTGTAAGATGAGCAATGCCTATGTACTGAGAGAAAGGATGGAGTGTGCCCGCTCTACTAGATCTCCTAAGAGGTAATTGCTCCTCTGTGCTGGAGCTACTCTCATCTACCAAATCAGAACAAGGTCCAGTATCTGGAGAAGTGTGTGGCCTCTGCTGGTAAACCTGAGTCTCCTCCAGTGTAGCATGTATAGACGTTCCCTCCTCTAAGAAGTAAGAAATCTTCTCAAATAAGGTGACATCTGCAATGACAAGATCTCCTCCGACTCGGGTCATAACACCTGTACCCTTTCTAGGTTTGGAGTACCCAAGAAAGTCGCATTTGACTGCCCTAAGAGAGAACTTGTCCTGATTATCATATGCCTGGATAAAATAAGTACATCCAAACACCCTCAGGGGTGTAGCAAAGGGCCTATTACAATTTAGATGAATCACCAAGAAAGGAATCTGTTTTCGAAGAACCGACGAAGGTACCCGATTAATCGGGTAGGCTGCAATAAGTATGGCATCTTCCTATAATTGCTTAGGAACTTTCATATGGATCATCAGGATCCTAGCAATGTCCAAAAGATGTCGAAGCTTGCGCTCAACCACACCATTCTGCTGGATGTGTAAGCACACGACGTCTGGTGAATAATGCCTCAGGAAGAAAAGAGACTTTGCACATCTAGCTGCATAAACTCCAAAGCATTATCACTGCAAAAAACTTAAACCATAGCATCATACTGAGTTTGAATTTTTGCTAAGAACTGCTGAATAACCAGGGAATATCTTCATGGGTCTTCAAGAAAACCCAAGTGAGGTGGTTATGATCATCCACAATCACAGTGTAATATCAATGTCCTTTTGGCATAGGCACTCTGGATGGCCCCCACACATCACAGTGTACTAAGGCAAAGGGAACAATACTCACTCTAGCATCTCTCTGTGGATAGGTACGCCTGTGGTGTTTCCAAGCTAGCAATCCTCACACTGTAACATCAGAGAATCTGACAAATTGGGATACATCTGTCGCATCTTCTTGAGCAAGGGGTGCCCAAGTCTCCTATTCCATAGCCATGGGTCAAATGCTATGGATGCTGCTCCTGCAAACAAAGCAGGTGTGTCAAGGTAATAGAGTCTCTCACTCTATACCCTCACCTATAATATCTCCTGTCTGTTTATCCTGGAAATAGCAATGGCCCTCGTCAAACACAATGCAACACCCAAGATCCCTACAGATGTAACTCACAAATAGTAGATTCATCGGGAACACAGGAGCACAATGAACTTCTAACTGCATCTTCGGGGAGGCACGTACACACCCTACGGTTGTGATGGGTGACATGGCTCCATTGGCCACCTTAACATCCTTGATCCCATACAGAGTTTTGGGATACATAAGACGTTTCACATCTGTAAAGTGGATAAAAGTCCCAGAGTCAATTATCCACCTTCCTCCAATCCTCTTCATGTCTCCTTGGGTTGCAAACGTAAATCCTTTCTAGTCTGAAACAGAACTTCTTGGTGCATAGCTCCCATCTTTAGTGCACAAGAGAAGACTTATCACGTTTAGGGAAGCAAGCTTTGTCACCAATGGTGAGAGGACTTATCACGACACTTAGGAAGCGTGATATACACTTCATCACACAAGAAACTGCATATCGTATCGCAAATCGGGGTGGTGATGGCCTGATTAAGCCACTGACAGACCTTCCACAAGTCTGCTGACGACGATGGGAAGGCCAGCGGCCTGCTGCGCATAGCCAACAGGGTTGCCAACCACCCATCGGGCGCCAGTGGTCTGCTGCACGCCTTTGATAGGGTTGCCAGCCCCTTGCTGGGCAATGGCGATGGCCTTAAGGCCAACAACAGGGGCAGCAGCGGCGACATGAGTGCTGGAAATGCTCCGCTGTCGTTGCCCTTGGCCATCCTTCGGACCATTGATTGAATCACCACAATATTGGTGATCCACTCATCTTTAGGGTGGAATATTTGGTGGAATATCGGAACACCGGCCTAGGACCGTTGCTCTGATACCATGTTGAAAAGAAAAGAATGTCTCTTATTCCAAATGAGAAACCCTAGCCTCTCTTTTATGTTAGAGGGATTTGGGAATATTACAAAGATATCCCAAAAGTAATATAAATAGTAAAGAAGTCCCTAGGCTCAACAAGGAGAAGCCTACACAGGGTATTTTTAAATTAATTGTGAATGGAGCTTCAAAAGGAAATCCTAGTTCTACAGCAGGGGGAGGGATTAGGGATGCCAATGGGAGAATTTTATTTGCCTCTCTCATTTTTTTTGGTTCGGAATCCAATATGAAAGCAGAGTTGAGATCTTTAAAGGATGGACTCTTGTATTGTAAGGATAGAGGCTATGAAAGGGTATTATATCTTTAACTGATATTATTGTCATAATATCCCATCAATACAGAGAAGCAAACTGTATGGCAGATTTCTTGGCCAATGAAGCCATCAAAAAAAGAAGACACTTTTTATGCTAATTATGATGATATGCCTAAAGCCATGAAAAGAATGAATTTACCTTATGTCAAGTTCCATTGGCTTTGGATTATGAAGTAGTTTGTATATTTAAGAGGCTTGGGGGTCTCTTTATATATTAATTGTTCCATAGACTTTGGACTGATGCTCTACAATCAGCTCCTCAAATCTCTGTTCAGTTCTATTTGCTGTTATTCTTCTACATGATTCAGATATGGTCTCTTAAAAATTTTTAACAATTCTTTGCATGATCAGCTCTCTTTTAATTCTTTATTGATGGCGCATATGTCCGGAGTGATCCTTGGCGAGCCACCTTGGGAAGTGCACACACCAATATTGGTGTGTGCACGACAGTTAAGTGCTATTTCTTATCTTCTAGTGAGCTTATCATATTGTTATGTCCAAAGTTTTAAAAAACGCGAGGCGGTACCGAGGCGGTTTGCCTTCATTGAGGCAAGGCGTAAGCCTCGAGGCGGTCGAGGCGTAAGCCTTAGGATTTGCACAAAAAATATAGAAAAACGACCTAAACCTAAGAAATAAATAAAACTAGCAAAGTCAAATGACCTAAATAGGTCATTTTGGAGCCTCTACTTAAAACAAGTTGCCAATGGTATTGAATATTATCGTAACCTAGATAATAACATTATCAGACCAACATATAATTCACTAAAAAATCCAAAATCCTAACAACCAAGCCCTACTAAGATCCAAACTTTCCCCTCAAACCCTAAAGCACACCTCAAAACTCATCCTAACCGACGATGCTCCTCCTTTGACGATGCTGCAGCAGAGCTACACCATCGACGATGCTCCTCCGACAACGACGCTGCAACAGCAGTTAGTAACCGGTGATGCTCCTCCTCCGACAATGCAGCAGCAGCAGCTGGTAACCAGCGATGCTCCTCCTCTGACGATGCTGCTGCAGCAGCTACACCATCGACGATGCTCCTCCGACGACGCTGCAACAACAGTTGGTAACCGGCGATGCTCCTCCGACGACGTAGCAACAGCAGCTGGTAACCGACAATGCTCCTCCTCCGACGATGCAGCAACAACTGCACCACCGCTTGAAGCAATCTCTGTAATGTCTCAGCTGCACCACTGCCTCATTCTTGCCTAAACAGCTGAGGCGGCACCTCATGTGCGCCTCACCGCCTCGGTCGCCTCAAACCGCCTCAGTTCAACTGAGGCACACACCTTTGGTATGCAGCCTGAGGCTGGTGCCTCGAGGCTATTTGAGGTTGCCTCGCCTCAAGGCGTATGCCTCTATAGCCTTGAGGCACGTTTTTTAAAACCATGGTTATGTCTCAAGTCAGCTATTCTCTTTTATTTTTTATTGATAGGGGTGTGGAAAAGGAGACATTATATTTGACTTAATATTGAAGGCATTTTTGGAGGAAGTTTTTTTTAATAAAAAAAAGAAGAAAAGATGGTTACTGATTATCAGCAGCCATCTAGATTAATATTAATAAAAAAGGAATGAACTTACAAGATGTTCAACCACATCTCAGAAGAGGAAGACGCTTCCCTTACAACATTCTCAGCTCAAGCCCATCCCCTTCGGAAAATGGAATCATTCCGTTGCAACTAAACCGACCATAAAAAAGCAATAGCTCTTACCTAGCCTGTCGCATCCACGTGCACCAAAGAACGAAAATACTCCCAACAAGAGTGAAAAGAGGACATATCCACCTCCCTTACATCACATCTTTCCCAAACTTCCTTGGAGAAGCCCCACTACTAAAAGAAGAGACGATGAAGATCCTCTGTCGTTGCCCCACACAAAAAACAATCTAGGTTGCTCTCCTCAATCCATCTCGAACCGGAAACTTGTCTCCGACTTCTCCCTTCTAAACAACCACAAAACTAACCTTTAACGAGATAAGCAAACTCCAAATGATAGAACAATCCTCCCAAATTAAAGCTGTCGAACCGACCTCCAAGGTTAACTTCTTGTAAGCCTTAGCCACAAAGAAAACATCGCCCTCCCATCTGAAACTATCCATAGGTCCGTCACTAACAGACATGCCATGCAAAATCTCAAGGAATTCCTTCAGCTCCTGGAGAGAAGCATCAGAGAGACCCGGCTACAGAATCGGAGACCAACACCTAGTGTCCATGTCCCAAACATCAGAGATGAGCATCCTTATCTCGCACCAAACCAAATAGACATGGAAATAAGGATTGAAAACTACCACATCCCATCTAGTTATCTTTCCAAAAATGAAACAAACACCCTGCACCAAGAACCCAGAGGAGATTCCCTTCGAAATAAGAGGCTGAACAGAAGCCCAGAAAGAGGAAAGCCTCACCGACCAAGAGTGCCCAAGACCAACCTCCACTAATGCCCCATAAGAGTCTCACAACAGTTTATCGAAGAGGGCATTACCACCTGCTAAAAATCGCATCACACACTTCATAAGGAGCGCAATGTTGAACTCATCCAAGCGTCTAACACCAAGGCCCCCCCTCATCCCCGGCCTACAAGTGCCCCTCCACGACACTAACTACAAGAAACGCCCCTGGTGATTCAGACCTTTCCAAAAGAACCTTTTCCAAGCCATCTCCAACCTTGCCATAACTTTTTTCAGCGATATAAAAAGAGAGAAAATCGAAATAGCTGAAAGCACAAACTTCACCAAAACCAACCCACCTCCCCTTGAAAAGAGCCTGCCACTCCACCCATTCAACCTCTTGGTTATTCTTTCCTCCACCGGCCTCCAATCAGACATAACCAACCCCTTTCCCTTCAAAGGCAATCCCAAATAAGTAATGAGGAGTTTAACAATTGGCATACAAAGGATCTCTGAAATACGAACTTTCGAACCACTCTTAAGATGAAAAGGAACAAAGCCGACTTCCTGTAATTTACCTGCAAGGTAGAAATATCACCGAAGAAGCCAACCAAAACCGCCACATGCTCTACCTAGGCAACACTCCCCTGAACAGAGCAACGAGGTGAGAAGGGACCCATCTCCAGTAAGGGTGAAACCACTAAAGAAGCCAGAAGCACATCTAAAAGCCAAAAATGCTAGAGTATCAACCGCAATGTTGAAAAGTAGCAACGCTAAAGGACATCCATGCCTGACTTCCCTCTGTGGCTGCGACCAAAGCCTCAACAAGCTACCATTAACAACGATCGAGAAAGACGTGATCGTGACACATCGCCGCATAATTCTAACCCAAGCCTCCGAAAAGCACCTCCTCCACAAGATCATCCAAAGATAGGCCCAGGAAGTAGAGTTGTATGCCTTCAAAAAGTCTACTTTCCATAAAAAAGTTGGGCAAGGATCTATTCCAAAATGCTAACATTTCCTCAGCCAAAGCAACAGAATCCATAATAGATCTGCCAGTAACGAAAGCTGACTGAACTAGAGATATCAACATTGGTAACACAACTTGCAAGCGATTTGCAAAAGTCTTTGCCACTATCAAATACATCGCATTAGAGAGGGCAATAAGGCAAAAATCATTAACGCATCTCGGACGTGGCTTCTTAGGAAGCAAGAAAAGGAAAAATCTATTCAACCTCTCAAAACCTCTATTCCCCTTAAAGACGTCCCTTACAACCGCAACCACATCCTTTCCAACCACATCCCAGAACTCCCTAAAGAAGAGGACTAGCAAACCATCCGATCCTAGCAAGCCCTCTGCCTTCAACCCTCGAATTGCCTGAAGCACTTCCTCTTCAAAAATAAGCTTAAGCAGATCATCCCTCGTATCGTCACTCAACCTTCCTATCTTAGAAAAATTATGAAAATGCTTTGCAAAAGCCCTGGAAATTTGCTGCCTCTGCGAATGGAAGTAATCAAGTTTGCCCTCCTTCTGGCACTAGCTACTAAATGAAAAAACTTTGGGTTAAAGTCCCCCTCCCTAAGCCAAAGCTATTTGGGCTTCTGCCTTCAATCAATCTCTCTTTTGGTCATCTTCTTTGATTTTATTTTGCAGTGCCACCCTATCACACAAGTCGTTCCCATCCAACCCTACCATTTCCTCCTCATCAATCGCCACCAAGGCTAACAAAGCCTCCTCTCTGGCACCCTCCCTCGTCTGCCTCACCATCTTTCTGAACTCTATCACTTGTTTGGCCACCCTAATACGTTCTGCCATAATGCGAATAGTAGAGGATCCCTCAGGAACATCTCACCACTTCTGCAAAATCAAATCCCTGAAATCAGGATCCAACAACCACGACTTCTGAAACTTAAAATAGGTTGTAGCAAAGCCTTCCTCCCCACTATCCCACAACAATGGACTATGACATACGAGGGCCAACATGTATGCCCAATATTAGTGGCCATAGATATTTTACCGTTTTTATGGAAAATCATAGTCGTTCAGCTTGGGTTTTTCTGGTGAAAGCCAAATCCAAAATTCCACAAGTTGTGCAGTGGTTTTTTACTTAGATCCTGACACAGCACTGTCACCATTCAGGTTTTTTGAAGCGATAATGCTCTAGAATTCTTGTAGAAGGAGATGCAGAAGTTTTTTACTACGCGTGGAACTATTCATCAGACATCATGTGCTCACATGTCTCAACAAGATGGCATGGCAGAATGCAAGCTAAGACATCTCTTGGATATTACATGGACTTTAATGATTCATATGAAGGTACTAAATCATTTTGGGGCAATGCCGTGTTGACTGCAGCTTATCTGATGCTTTAGGGGAGAATTCCCTATCAAGTTTTGCATCCCCATTATGATAGACCCTTTGCTATCACTGCATATTTTTGGCAACTCCTGTTTTGTTCAAGCATTTGGTACCTAGGACAAGTTTTTTCCATGGGCAATAAAGAGTGTTTTCTTGGAATACTCTCGAACTCAGAAGGCTTATAGGTGCTATGTTCTGGTCCACAAGCATTATATAGTAACTACTGATGTCACATTTTTGGAGCGGGTACCTTATTACCCAGAGGAAGGAGCTAACATTGAGTTAGCTCTTAGCAAGACCTAGGTCTACCACCGTCGTCAAAATCCACTTCCTACAACTCCAGAGACTCTTGCTTCTATGGTACTAGTGTATTCCAAGGCAGATGATGCCACACCTATTGCACTGCACAAATCTAACTGTTCTTTTATACATCTGATGTCTCACAATACTGGGACCTCATTTACAGGAGGTTCAACAGTTTACCTTCGTTCTTACTACTACTATTGTTCCTAAGGACTATGCTCAGGCATCCCAAGATCTCCGGTGGCATGCTACTATGGATGAAAAGATGGGGGCAGTTCAATCTAGAGGAGCATGGGATGGTTCCATGCTCCCCTGATTCTATTGTGATTGATTGCTAATGGGTTTACACCATCAAATACTAGGTGGATGGTGTTGTTGATAAATTCAAGGCCCATGTAGTGGCTAAGGGATCTACACAAACTTATGACATTGACTACATAGAGACCTTCCCTTCAAAAGCCCGTATCTCTTCTTTCTGGATTATCATTGTAGCAGTCAATCGTAGGTGGCCACTGTATCAACTTGACGTCAAAAATGTGTTTCTATAAGGTGATTTGGCAAAAGATGTATGAAGCTTAGTTATGTCACTCGAGGGGAGTGTATTTGTGCCTGAAGAAAGCTATTTGTGGTCTAAAGCAAAGTCCTAGAGTCTGGTTTAAGCGTCTGAGTACAGAGGTCCAAAGGATTGGTTTTTGTAGATCATCCTCAGATCACTCGATTTTCATTTGGAGGTTCGAAGTTGGCCCTACTAATAGGGTTGTGGTGCTGGTAGTTTATGTGGATGACATGGTTTTTACAGGGGATGATGAGGAAGGCATTTGACAAACTAAAACATTCTTACATTCTATTTTTGTGACTAAAGGTCTTAGTGACCTAAGATATTTTCTTGGTATTGAAGTGGTTTGATAAGGATCACATCTATCTCTCTCCTAGAGACAGTACACTCTACAGCTACTAAATAAGGCCGATGTTTTTGGAGCTAAGTCGTCAGGCATATCTATTAAGAAACCGCAAAGAGGCAGTCCATATAAGGATGATCCTCCCTTTGAAGATGTCACTAGATACCAAAGTTTGGGTGGAAAAATACTATAATTGACAGAGACTAGACTAGATATTAGCTTTGCTGTTTGTAGGGCCAACCAACACATGTAGGCACCCCACTATAGTCATTAACACGAGGTGTGTCTCATCTTAAGATATCTTAACGGCAATCTCAGCTTAGGACTCTACTATCGGGATAATGGTTCCATGGACATTATGGCTAACTCTAACGCAATTATGCAGGCTCCATTGAGGATCGTAGATCTACTTCTGGATATGCAGTTTTCCTTGGAGGGAATCTTATCTCATGGCAAAGCAAGAAGCATACTGTTGTAGCCCTATCTAGTGCAGAGGTAGAATGCAGAGCTATGGGCCATGCTATGTGTGAGATAATGTGGGTTATTGGTTTCTTACAAGACCTCGATGCCTTTACTTTTGCACCAATATTGTCATATTGTGATAACAAATCTGCCACATGCATTCCTTTCAATTCTATCTTATACGAACGAATGAAGTATATTGAGGTAGAGTGCCACTTCATCCATAATGTTGTTTTGGAAGGGGGGATTAGTACTCCATATGTCTCCTCCAAGCTACAACTGGCCGACATCCTTACGAAAGCCTTCAAGAGGAAGCGTCATGATTTCTTATATAGCAAGTTGGGGCTAATGGACATCTATGCCCCAACTTAGAGAGTGTAGACATTCCATTAGTGTTAGAGAATAAATTAGCTAGATATTTTAGGGTCAAATTAATTAGGATTGGGTGTCCTATTTTTAACCTTTCATATTTATGGTAAGTCAGTGATTGTGTTTTATGATGTTTTGTATACCTAAATACTCTCTCTATATAAAGAGGGTCAAAGCTTTCTTTTCTAAACAACACAAAAATAATCAAGTTGATCTCTCTCAACAATAGCTATATGATTTCATAAAGCAAATTTATTCGGGAATGGCCAGAATCATAAAATCTTGTATGTTGCATTAACCTCTGAAGGAGATTATGAACCAAATGTTTGACTAACAGAAACAGAAGATGGTTTTGTAGATGCAAAGTTCAAAAGGCAAGGCAATGATACACGATGTGTCTGATTTGGGCAATCAAATCTTAGGAATGAATGGATTTGCGGGCAACATAAAATAAAGCCAACTTTTTTAATTAGGTTCAGTAGAAAGCCAGGCTTGAATGGCTTCCCAACCTTTTAACAAGGAATGGGGGTATATTTTTCAAGGTGAATAATGTAAAATTGAAGAAATGATGTCCTTAAAAAATGCAGAGATGGTTAGACAAAGGGCAGGGTTTGTGAAGCCATGGGTGATATCATCACGAGGAATGCTGCCTGGGAGGATAAATACAGCAGAGATAGACCGCACAAATTCTCTCAGTAATTACATGCTTAAATTTAATTGGGAGTATACTTTGATCCATCGGAATATGATTTCCTATCTTTCAATAAATATGATTTTTTTGTTGAAATCAGTTGTATTTTATAGCAGACAACGTACAGTTAAAGCTTAATTCCATAATTTTTGAAGTCTTAAGGAATTGGCAATTAAGGACGTAGAAAAGCTCACTTTTCTTGGAAACTCTGATGTTCAAAATTATTCTAGACATACTTTTAATTGTGGTCAATTGTATCAAGAATTGTCTCAAAGGTTCATAGCTGTTGATTGAGGAGCTCTCCTCAAAGACAAAAGTCCTGGACAATGTCATTATGCAAATTGACAAAATAGTCCTCGGCCTTAGAAGTTGACAGCCCAGAACATAAGCAAAATAATAGAAAAACCGTAGAAAATATTAAAGGCAGCATCTACTAGTAATATTTGCCTCAATGATAGGATGTTATTTTGGTTTTTTCTCCTTCTGGCAACCAAAACGGTTCTGTAGCTTGGGGAGATTATTTGTTTATGCTTCCTCTCACTAAATAGTTGACTGACGCAGACTTCACTAACCTGTTATTTCTTGCAGGGGCGCCTCAAAGTTGCTGATTTTGGATGGGCCGTCCAGTCAAACACCAAGAGGCATACAGTATGTGGAACGGTAGATTATCTTGCACCTGAGATGGTGGAAAGGAAAGGGCATGATCATGCTGTTGACAACTGGACATTAGGTATCCTGTGTTATGAGTTTCTTTTTGGGGTTCCTCCTTTCGAGGACCAGGACCAGGCCAACACGTTCAGAAGGTAAGAATGTCATGTTTTGATGTTTTAAATAATGTTTTTAAATAACTTGAACGAGTGTACTAAACATATGCATTATATCAGGATAGCAAAAGTTGACTTGCAATTTCCTCAAACCCCTCCCGTGTCTCCAGAGGCAAAGGATCTTATAGGCAAAGTAATTGTACTACTTTTGCTTTGGATTAAACAAAAATCAAAGTCCAGAATACATCATCTAATATTTTGGCTTCAAAAACTCTCAGCTTCTGGTGAAGGATTCATCCAAGAGGCTTCCCCTTCAGAAGATATTGGAGCACCCCTGGATAGTGAAATATGCCGATCCTACTGGCTGCTGCAACTAGGGAAGTTGGGTTATGGATTCAAGTGATTAAATACACAGGTTGGAAGGTTTTCCATGTTTGTGCATTCACAGTTGCCTTGCTCGGTGCCTGCCTTGTTTTGGTGCACCATGTGGTACTGCTTGTAAAGATATCAAAGAGCATAGATTCCAACTATTATGTCGAAAGTGCTCTTTGTTGTACCTTGGGCTTCATTCCACTTCCATCGGTTCATAAGTAATTACATGGTAACAAACAAGCTGTCTTAGAGAAGCTGTCGGGAGGCCAGGGTTGAGTTTCCTACTCTATCCAGGCTGTTCGACGAGGTGATAATGTAGTTGATTGCTTCTAGATCCCCTTTTGATGATGCATTTAAAAAAGAACAAAAAGTCATTATTAATTACTTATATGCCCTGTAATCATTGCTAAAGATGTACATATTCTTATGTATTTTGTATTTACATATATACTTCTGAAAATAATCATTTACCTTTTTTATATATCCAATAACCTGTGTTGATTAAATAATAACAATCCTTTTATTGAGATATCATTTTTTTTCTCTTCTCTTTCACCAAAAATCTCATTCTTCTTCGTTTATACTTATAAACTATATGAACTAAATAATAAAGATTTTTTATATATTTCTTTTTTTCTCTCTCTCTTTTTATTTACGAGGGATTTTTATTGAAAGAAAAGAGAAAAAAGGAATATATAAAAAAATCTTTATTATTTGATTCGTATAGTTTATTAGAATATACAAAGAAGATAAATGTTATATTTGAGGGTACACACGTCAGGATATATATAGGAGTATAGACGATGATTACAATGGCATATAAATAATTAACTCAAAAAAGAAAGCTCAAGAGAAAAAATGCGGCAAAAGGTTGCTGTAAGTTCAATGAACCAAACCAAAAATGAAAATATCATACAAAAGCTTAAAAATTGAGCTTATAAAATTACACATTAAAAGGATTTTGAAAAAATATCATTTTTTTCTCTAAATCGAGCTTGTGGAAGAGATATGTGCTCACTTATGTATAAATTGGATGTACATTCAACTCCAAATCCACGAAAATTTTGGTACCGGGTGCTATAGATAAGTTAAAAACTCTCATTCCACATGGTGTTGACACATCGGTTCATACGTCTTGTGAAAGAACGATGCAGGAACTTTATTGTGGTGAAGTTTGCCCATGAGGACCACTACATTTCTTTCTCGGGGCAAATGCATTCTTTGAGAACGGACTTCATGAATGGTTTTTCCCCTCATCTTTTGGTGGGGGTGTGAATGCACTAACTTGACTTGGTTTCAAAAGCCCGGCTAGAAACTTGCTCAATTCTGGGTCAATTGACTTTATTTTTCTTGGATGAGGATCTGTCATGTCTCAACTTATTGGCCTTTCTCAAAGACGTCAAGTAGGCCCTATTTTGCTGCTTGCACGCGGGCACAATTCCTCCATTTAGCTCTTGAAAGGTGAAGGGCAGCAGCATACCATGTATTGGATATGAAGAAAAATTCTCTTATTTTTGAGATTAGGATCAACTAGACACTATGTAGTGTTTAAGCCTCAAGATGGGCATGTATATCTGAACTTAAGGCTTCCGAATACAACAATTGTCAAGGGTAGAAAAATAGTCACCTAATTGATATCCATAGAGATAGCATACATAGACAAGAGTAAGAATAAAGAGATAAACTGATTTGTACCATGCAATTCTCAGGCATGTCAATTAGCATAAGTTGAAGATCCTGATACAATGAATGATTCTCAAAGGACTTACACCATTAGATGTATGAGAAGACATAATATATGCCAGGTGTTAATTTGGCAAGGTTCATTAATTGCCTTACAAGGAGTCCAAGTATAGCGTAAAAAAACCATTGGAGCTAATTTACTTAGATGTATTTGGTTCAGGTCACTAGTATGCACTATATGGTGACATTTATTTATTGGCTTCTCAAGTTATGTCTAGTCTTCTTCATCAAAGAGATGTTCAAATTTCTCTCTAAATTCAAGGAATTTGAGATGGTTTTGAATGAAATCGGAAGGAAAGTCCATCGTTGACGAACTAATAATGCGGGATACTATACGTAAAATGAATTCTCTAGTATCTTAAAAAGGCTAGAATTCGCTGTCAATTAACTTGCTAGAACACACTACAATGGAAAGGAGTGGTAAAAAAAAAAAAAATGACACTTGTTCAAAGATATGTTGTAGCATATTGCATGCAAAGAATTGTCCTTCTAGAATTTCAATAGAGTATATGAGAATGGCAATTGACATGAGTAAAAGTTTACCATCGGTAAAGCTAGACTTTGTTTCTTCATTCCAAAAGCTTTAGAATCTTAAGCCAATTGTAAGTCACTTTTATGTTTTTGAATTTCTTTGCTACGTTATTGTTCTTAACCACCTTTGTGGTAAGTTTGACAAAAAAGGTTGTTCAATACTTATTTTTTGGATATGATAATCAAATGAGAGGTTGGAGTTGTTATGATCTAACCATTAGTAAATGCTATGTATCATGAAGCATCATCATGTCATCACTTTAAAAGATTGTCTTCCTTAACACTAAAGGCTTGGAAGACAAGTTGGAGCAAAAAATGGAAGAGATAAAGCAAATAGATGGCAATACCATGGAAAAGGATGTCACTGGTTCCGTTTATGTTGGCAAAAAAGGCGTAGACTCTATGGAAGAATGGAGGATTTAATCAAGGAACTCCAAAAGAAGTTCAGCCTAGGCAACAAGAGATTGAAGAAGAACCAATTGTGTCATTTCAAAGATCTAGCAAATTAAATCCAAATTACATAGATGTAGCTTTTGCTGAACAAGGGTTGAAAGAACTCTCTAGCTATGTAGAAGCTTTCAAGTGCCTAGAGTGGAGGGAAGTTGTCAAGGAGGAGCTCCATGATTTGCAAGAACCAAACTTGGGATCTCGAAGTAAGGCCTTAAAATGTGAAGCCAATATCTTCTAAGTGGATCTATAAGGTGAACACCCATTCTGATGGTTCCATGGAAAAGATGCAAGGCTTAATTTGTTGCTTGAGGGTTCTCTTAATAGTATAAATTAGACTATGACAAGAAATCTGGCCCAATGATGAATACAACCACAGTCAATGTGCTACTAGCACTTGCAATGAACAATCTTGAAGACTATAGTAAATGGATGTAAATAATGCATTTATTCATAGTGAGGCAGATTAACAGATTCATATGAAGCAACAAAGAGGATTTGAAGATAAGAAGCATCTCATGACATGTTTGTAAGCTAAAAAAATCACTTTACAGGCTGAGGCAAGCACTAAGGGAATGGTATGGAAAGATAGCAAAGTTCCACTTGTAATGTGGAATTTTTTTAGATCATTCTTGTTGACTCGAATCTTCCTAGAGCCTAACAAAGGTAAGTTGTCCATAGTGGTTGTATACTTAGATGACTTGAATATCACAAGGTTCAAATAGTCAATATGTGGTATTCAGTTCGACTAATCACTACATACATGTCGGTATTACAGTCAAGTATGTGGTTTTGTTTTTTGAATAATTAATGCATGTAATAAATAATTTATACTATTAACAAATGGAAGCATAGAAATTAGACTAAAAAGGTGATAATTAATATATTGACCATCACAATTTAGAAAAAAAAAAAAGCAGTACAACAAAAAAATAGCCTAAAGCATATGGTGCTAAAGGTTTAGATATCATCCATAGCTGTCTGATGTCACATTATGCAAAGATTGTTAGGAGTTTTACACCTTTAACTATCTCATAATAAGATTTAATAAAAAAGATAAACTCACTCCATTCAAAAATCATGCAAGTATTCAAACAATTATGCCGACCATGAGTATGTGGTTGAGTACATAGTCCACTTGATTGGCTTTCTAAACACTAACACAGCTAACTTTCTAAACACTAATCGCAAGTGATAATGAAAAGGAAAACAAAAGAACTTGGTGTAACCTATTCATGAGATTTTAGATAAAAGAGTTTAGAAAACTAAAGCACTTTCTAGTCTCAAGGTAAACTACACTAGCAAAGGTATCTTTCATATCAAAAGAAGTATGGCGATCTTCACTAAAAATACAGTACATCGTATTTCAAAGCCATATCAACTCCAGTTGAAATAAAGTTGAATTATGTTCAAAAGAAGGCAAAAAGTAGAAGATCCAACAATATATAAGCAACTTCTGGGTAGTCTAATCTACCTATGTCTAGGTTAGATATAGCCTTCATGGTCAACATAACAAGTGGATGCAAAATCTAGAGAAATGTTAGTACAAATACACCACGATCATTGATTTTGATGATAACAAAACACTTATTATTTGAAGTTTGCATTTGAGATTAAGATTTCATGTTAAAATGCAAATGGAAGCAAGAGTAAAGAAGCTAAAGATCAAGTCCATGAAAAAATGGAGGAGCTTGATGAAGAAGAAAAGTATCAAGGAGCATGATGAAGGAGCAAAAAAAGAAGGGTTAAAGCTTGAAGATGTAGAAAAGAAAGAAGAATAGATTAGAATATTTTATTCTTTTGTCATGTATTTTTATTTTGCTATTTGTTTCCTTAGATTCATGTTAAAGAGCCCAAAATATAGTTGCCTAGGTTCTAAACACACTCACCTAACCTTAGGACACTTAGGCAAAACCTAGAGTTGAGTTAGAAAATCAAATCAGAGAGAAGATGGCTTCATCAGACATCTAACATATTTACCAGATGTCCGATATTATCTTTTAAGTGGTCTAATAAAAAGAACAGATGTCCATTACCCAAATGACTTGCCTTTATTAATTCAACCTTCATTACATTAGATATCCAACCTTCTCTCTAGACGTCCAACGCCCTTAGAAGATGTCTGAACATGGTATCAGACGTCCAATAAATGAATCGTTAGGTCTAATCTTAACCCAAATCAAGTTGTCAGAACAAAATCCTCTCGAGACACATAGGAAATATTTTATTATTTCCTTCAAACATCCAATAAGTAGACGTTAGGCCAAATCTGACGTAATCTTGATTTGTCAAACCTAGTATGATCGTTAGCTTCTCGGGAAATCAATTCTCGAAAGTTACCTTTAGTTCCAGACATCCAACAAAATCTCCAGACAACCAATAAACATCTAGTGTTTAGATGTAAGATCCCTGTTTGAATCTGATTGTTTGTTGGAACCACATATCCCAATATCAAATGTCCAATAATTGTTCCCAACGTCTTATATGTAAACATTAGACATCTGACCCTTTGAAACAAGATCGTTGTTTGGATCTGATCAATTCCAAGAAATCCACCCTTTAGGATTAGACGTCAAAAAATTCTATTAGACATCCAATATACCCTTATCAGATGTCTAACAAGCTTATCAGACGTCAAATGCTGTTGTCAGACCTAATTATTGTCTTGATCTCATTGGATTTTGGCTTGATTTTTCTTGGATTTAACCCTAACATCTATAAGGCCTCTCCCAAGCCTTCTTAAGGGTTCCTAACACATCTATAAATAGATGTGAACCTCTCCTTTGCTAGATACAACAAAGAGATGATACTTTCCACCATTTTAGACTCATTAAGTGAAGATTAAAATAAAGAAAACTTTGCCATTGCTTTCCAACCTTCTAACCACACATTAGTAAGCACCGAAACTATGCTTCCACGTCATTTCACTTCCATGTGAGAGTTCCTTTGCCTATAGGAGCTTAATGGTAAATTATATTTGTGGCTCTATAAGTTCTTATTTTTCTGTTTTATTTTTTGTTGGGTATTCACGTAGCGAATTCCCGTCTTCTTATAAGACAAAATACTCTTTGCGAAGAATAGGGGTTTGAAGTATACTACCCTCAAGTTAAAGTAGTGTGAATGTATTGAGGTTGTGCCACCTCGATTTAAAGTGGTGTGTTTAGTGGATTTGATCTACTTAGTAGATCAAGAAATCCTAAGTCAAGAAACTTAGGTAATGGTTTTTATCCATTTAAGTTTCCACCTAAAAATCCATTGTATAATTGTGGTAAATGCTTGTGCAATTGTTTATTTGTATCAAATTTTTATATACTACACTGTTCACCTCCCCTCTAGTGCGAACTTATAAGAAACTACATGTAGTAACTATGCAACATATAAGAAGGTACATCAAAGGAGATGAAGATCTTGGTATCCGTCTCAAGGAAAATGAAGAGTGCAAAGTGATTTACTATTGAGATGCAAATTACGTTGAAGATCACATAGCACAAAGATCAACAATTGGCTATGTGTTTGGTCATAGTTTAGCAATAATATCTTGTTGTAACAATTATGAAGTAGTCAAGGACTACCATTGTTGATAACATAAGTAAAATGTCAAGAAACAACTTTGGTAACTCAAGAAAGTGCATGACTAAAACAACTTCTAAAGAATCTAAATCAATTTATTGACTATCTAGTGACACTTTACTGTAATAATTACTCTACAAACTGTTAGCAAGAAATACAGCGTTTGATGGAAGAACAAAGCACATGAAAGTTTACTATCACTTAGAGAGAAAGTACTAGAAGAAGAGAGTCAAATGAAACCGATAATAATAGAGGACCAAGTTGCAAGCATGTTTACCAAAGGACTTGAGTATTTTGAAGTCTGAATTTCAAAATTAATCGGTGTTGAAGAGTGTTAAAGTCAAACGCTAACTTCACCAAAGTGCAAATAGGCCCTTAGGCATGCCAAAGTTTGACTTAACTAACTATGACAAGTATAAATAAGCCCATTATGTGGTAAGGCATGCAGTCCAATGTGGTTGATGTGAGCACTGTGGTATATTGTGTAGTAGTTGTGGGCTTTATGTGTGAGGTTATAAATTATGTCCAATTTGGTTTTGTGGTTAAGTAGTATTTTATGTGGGTATATGTATAATAGTAGTTTATCGTCAATCAAACATGGGTTAGGTCATGTTTATGTGAATTACCCAATTGTTGCTAAGATCGCACCTAAAGTGAACAGAGGTTATCCCCCAACAAGAAGGGATAATGTACAAAGGCTAACCTTGTCATATCATTAATGTTAGCTCTCTCAATTACACCTCTACTAGAAGTTTTCATTGTTTGCTTATACTTGAGAACATCAAAAATCAATTTCCATCCCTTTCCACCATTTTTCAATTCCCAATTTCTATGCATATTAAGATCGACAAGCAAGAAAATAGAGATACTCCTCTTGCTAATAACTTGCCTAAGATAAAAAACAATGAGAGAGGATGATATTAGCTTCCTACTAAACATTTCATAATGAAGGTAAAATAATCGTTACTTGTGTATAAAGGAAAATTTGAAATTCTATTGCATATTCAAAATTAAGACTCTTGTAAAAATTTTAGAGGAAAAAACAATAAGGACAATAACATATGGTTCCACAGTTAATGTATTTAAGAGAAAAATACCAGAAGAATTATTTAGCGAAAAAAATTATGTACTTATCGCCTAGGAAAAAGATAAAAGTAGAATTTTCCTCTTCTTAAACATTTTGCAACTCTATGTGTACAAGAGCTAGAAGGAAAAGAAATGGTAAGTAGAAATTGGATTTTTTTCATTTTATAAAAAAATTAAAAGTGTTGAGTTATGATATAATCAGACATTTAGGATAGATTTGATTACCTTGGATAATATTTATTGTAAACCCTTACTCCTTTTGCCCTTCCATGAGTAGCCTTTAAGAGAAGAAATCTAGGGCAATGTGTTTTTCCAACTCAATTAGAAGGATTTCCACATAAATACTTATGCACATGCCCTCTCATCTTTCTTGCGGTTGTCATCTTGTGCTTGGTTTAATTCTACATAAGAGAAAAGGATAAGCATATTTTTCTTATACAAGCCTTAACAACTTTATGATCATCTCTTCCCAGAATAAATAAAAGTTGGCGAGCCCCACAAGCTTACTTAAGCTCTTAATCAATATTGTGGTTTAGCATCTGAGACCAACCAAGCTCGAGCTACTTTCTTCTCAAAGCCTAGCCTAGAGCTAAGTAGTTTCAGTGCTATCATTATTAAGGTTTAAGATCTGAAGTGAAGCATAACCAAGAGGATGGAGAAATTGGAGCACACTTTAGTCATACACACAAAGGAATGGAGAATTCTTGTATTTTTTGATTTCTTGGACTAACATAAGAACATCTATTAAAAACTAAGACAAAGATGCAAGATGAGGCCTTTTTGATTCTTAGAAAGAGCAAATCCATTCATTATTCTATGAATTTCATTTTTCTACTGTTTGTAAGAATGTTATTCTTATAAACATAGATTTTCATTGTTGTACTGTTTGTTACTTAAATCATTTTGGATTCCCTCTCTGTATGAAATCGTGATGTGAAAAATAAAAAAAATAAGAAAAAATGATGATTGCGGAAGTAACTCGGAAAATCATCATCACGTATGTATGATTTTGGAGGAAATGTAGCAACACTCACACGTAAAAGACAAACTGCACTATCAGATAAAGAACAGCAGTGATGGCATATCAAGCATTGGCTGCTACGAGTATCATCTGAGTAAAAAAAACAAAAAAGAAGCGGGAGCCCCATCCAGGCAGGCTTCCACAGCCATCCTGATGAAAGCCTATGTTCTTTTAAGAGCAATCATAAAACGGAAGTTACCATCAATTAAAGTGAGGCAGCGCGACTTATGACCAACAATAAAATCTCCCCTTTAAAACAAAATATTTTCCTTGCCATATTATGTTGAAAGAAACAAACCTTTATTACAGGCTGATGGTCGGTTAAGATGACCTTAACCCAATGATAACAAAAAAAAAAAAAAAATGCAAAAAAGGGGAAAAAAAAAAAGAAGGAAGAAACGCCTGTAACATATTGGCTGCCTATGTGAATGTGGTCACAAGAAGCTCTGCTGCTGCTTAATCACCAGCCCCTGAATGAGAGCCTTCATGGCTTGCCTCTTCCTCACCACCTTCCCATACACCCCCTTCCCCATCCTCAACACCCTCTCCTCCCCACCATCATCTCCAGAACCATTACTTCTCCCTCCTCTCCTCCTCCTCCTCCTCATCATCATCTCCACCACCACCCTCAACACCCTCTCATCCCCTCCCACAACCCCCACCACACTCTTCCCAACCACCACCTCCCCGGGCACCCTCCTCCCCCACCTCCTCATCCCCCTCTCCGACCGGTACACCGCCTCGTACGCCTCCCACAAGCTCGCTCTCATCCACCCCCTCCACCTCTTCTCCTCCTTCCACCTCCTCCCCACCCCTTCCTCCACCCTCACCACCAACTCCCCCACCTCATCATCCCCACCCTTCTCCTCCTCCTCCTCCTTCTTCTTCTTCCATCCCAACAACAGCCTCTTCTCCATCTCCTCTACCAACCCACTCATCTCCCCCCACCTACCTGCCTCGAACGCGCACCTCTTGCAACGGCACTCGAACCCCCACCTCCTGACCCCCTCCTCCCTCCTCCTCCGCCACGGCCTCAGCACGTCGAAGTAGGCCACCGTCAGCTCCTCCCCCTCCCCCACGTCCCTCGACGCGTGCACCACCACCTTGTTTCCCACGTGCACCCTCTTTGCGTTCGGCTCACATGAATGATTCATGAACGACAGCAGCACCCACAGCCCCACCCCGCTGAAGAACCCCAACCCCTCCCCCCTTCCCACCACCGATCCCCCCTCCTCCTCCCTCACCGAGTTCAAGTCCAATATCTTTAGGATCCTCTCCGCGTCTGGTCTTGTTGGAGACCGCACGCCATCCTCGTGATCGGGCTCCCACTCCGGTTGGAAGATACCCATCTCCGGTATAGCCATGTTGCCCTCTTTTTCTTCTTCTTCTTCCCCTGTTGACAGGGAGTAGAGGAGATTAAGTGTTCGTGGGCACTTGGCCGCCGCGTCCAGCAACCTATCCACAACGTCCCTCCACATCACAAGCCTTCCACCGCCATTGCCGTTGTCCTCCTGGTCCGGCAAGACTCCTCTACCGATCACGGCGGCCTTCTCCACGAAAAGTGTCGTTCCCGCCTCGACCGGTCTGGTGGCGAAGAGCCCTCTCCCTCCGTGCTGCTTCGACCGCCGGATCTCCACGGGGCCGACGTACTCCGCCAGCTCCGGGGCCTCCCCTTTCAACCCACTGAGGATCCAATCGGAGATGTCCACCGCCCCTGTTCTGGACTGGACCTCGAGCCTCCGGCACCTCTGGAGGAGAGACCGGACCTCGTCGGAGGAGGAGCCCCCGCATTCAAGCGTGGACTGGAGGCAGGTGGCGGCGGCGGAGTAGCGGTCGAGGTCGAGGGAGACCTTGGCCTTGCAGAGGAGGGCCCGCCGGTGGGTCGGGTCGAGGTGGAGGGCATTGTCGCAGTCACGGAGGGCCCCGCGGAGGTCCCCCAGGCGGTGGCGGGCCTCCGCGCGGCTCGAGAGGGCGAGGCAGAGGAAGCGGTGGAGCTTGGAGTTGTTTTTGGTGGTGGTAGGGATAAGGTGGTGATGGAAAAGGGAGATGAAGTGGGAGTAGAGGCGTATGTACTCGTTCCAGTCCTCCCTCAGGAGCAGCTCCGTGGCTCTCGACCTCACCTGCTGGAGCTCCTCCTCGCTTATCTCTCTCCGCTCCTCCACCTCAGCCACTACCACCATATTCTTCTTCTTCTTCTTCTTCTTCTTCTTCTTCTTCGGGAGGGAAGGGAGAGAGGCGTAGGGGACTGCAACAATGGTGGTGGTCTGTGGGTGAGGTGATCCGTCAGCTTATTAGGGTGGCAACGGTCATATTTGCAACGGCCAACGGCTATATTTTGCGGGATGGCCGCGTCGATCAGCGCCTCGTTCCGTCGTGAACGCCAAAAACTTGGGTTGTCAGTTCATATCACGTAAATTTGAACCTTTTGTGGTATTCGGATGGTATGGGTTGGTTCGAATTGAGGGATATGGGCGGGGCAAAAATTTTTGGTAGGGTGTTGGGCCCAATGGGCCCGACGTGCTATTTGGTGATGGTAATAGATGACAAGGGATGCTGCCAAGTTGCATTTAGCTTGGTATCTGATTTTCTAGGTATGTGATCGTATTTGGCACATCGTAGCATGTGGATTGGGTATACAATGAGTAAGAGGTGAATAGATTTATTCTTAGATTAAGTCTGATAAGTGAATTTCGAAAAATGTAATTGGAAAAGGATTTACGAACAAATGGAATTATAAGAGGAAGTACAATTTTTTTTTTTTATGTTCGGAGTATTAAACATTGTATCGTGATATTTTTGAGAATAATATAACAATTTCATCCTTTCGTTGGAATTGTCTAAACCTGAATTAAGAACCTAATTTTGAAATTAATGAATTCCGAAATCGGGGTTACTGAACATGAAACTCAATCTCCGGTTCTGTTGACAAAACGATCGGCGTGAGTAGCCCAAGCATGAGCATTTCAAGATGGGATTTTGGATTTATATTTACAAATTTTGAATTGAGATAGTTCTCAAAATCACGTCTAAAGGAGGTTGTCCTTGCAACTCTCTCTCGTCCTTGCGATTTATCCCTTACCCATTCCAACGAAGATGCCCTTCTTCATTTTCGTTGCTCCGTGCTTTCCCTCGCTCCTCTCCACTACTCTATTCTTTCCCTCGCTCCTCTCCCCACGTAGTGTCTCATTTCAATCAATTCTTGTCGCAAAAGCAGGAGTAGGGCAGGTGGTGGTTAGCCTTTGGCACCATTTGATGATCGGTTGTACGTGCTCTCCTTCTTGAATGGCTAGGGCTACTACGTCACATGTGTGGTTCATTACTGAAGGTCAGTAGGTTGCCATTACTACCTTGTCCGTACCGAAGTTCTTCCTCCTTATTTGAGATGGCCGATTTCAAGGCAATGTTCCCCTATGCATCTAGGAAGCCGGGTGGATCTCGTGAACGCACATCGTCTTTATTGATTCCAACTTACTATGTTCGTCGTTGTATGCATTGATGGGAAATATGAGGTGACAAACCTCTATAAAGGGGGCATCGTTGGCAATATTTCTCTCCACGCGCACCTATAACCTTAATCTGGTGGATTTCTTTTTTGTTTTCTTCTTTTTCGTTTCGAAGGTTGTTAGGTTTTTTCTTACACTAAGTTCTTGCCATCTATGTGATCTATTTCGAAGGTTCTTTGGCTCAAGTGCTCTTGGCTTCAGTTTGGTGGATTACGGCTTCGCTAAGCAAATTTGTGAGGTAACAATTCTTATTTTTTCCCTTCTCTTTTGATCTAATTATTTCCTTGATCTTCATGTCTTGTTTTTTCCCTTCCCTTTTGCCTTAAATGCTATTGTTTCTTTTTCGAGAGCCATCTCAATTTTCTTCTGTTGATGATAAAGTAGATTTCGTTGTTTCTTGTGAGGATGCTTCTACCATATTGATGAATTTGCTTCCCTGTGAGGATGTGTTTAACAATGGTCTGATGAATTTTTGTTGGAAGATTTCATTAGTTTACTTGTTTCATAAGATGATTCCCTTACCAATAATCATATTTAACAAACAGATGTCTTGTTATTATCTCGTTGTGCTTTACGTAAGGTTACTTGTGGTTCCATGCTTTTGATTTGATGTTTGAACTGGTTTGGAAAGAATGTTGTTTATTTTGCTACTCATGTGAGGACATGATAAGTTCATTTGGTTGTTTGTGCTGAAATCTATGTTTAAAGCGATTTCTGATGTGGTCAATTGCCTGCATAATGTTGTCTGCTATGCCTGCACTAGACCCTTGCAGTACTGCTACATTTATACACATTATTGTTCACATATCTACTCAATATCCAGTTTTACTATGAGAAAATCCAATGTGCAGAAAGCACAACCTACAAAAGAAGCATGATAAAGCACTCCTGATGAATCTACTCTACACCTCAAGGAGAATTGCCTAAACAACATGAACATTGGGTTAATTCATTATAATAAGAGTACAAAAGATATATCTATGTATATATATATATATATATATATATATATATATATATAGCCCCCCTTCTGAACGATAAATGGATCCCTCCCACTCCCACAATAAAAGGAGATCCATTTATCCATGTAACTTTTATTCTTTATAACATGATTATACAGAACTAATGCCTATAAAATTAAGAACAGATTTAGAAGTGATATTGTAATTGCTTTTCAACTGCATGATGAGTTGCTGTAAGGATGTAGCTTCCTATGATCATTTATGTCAAGTGATCTACCATCACAAAGAAGAACGATTCCAAATGGCAAATGTCTCAAAGGAAAACGACAATGCTTGTGAAACACCCAAGTCAAATCAGATTCATTTAGAAGTGATCTTGTAATTGCTTTGCAACTGCATTATGAGTTCCTGTAAGGATGTAGCTGCCTATGTTCATTTATGTCAAGTGATCTACCATCACAAAGAAAAATGATTCCAACTTTCATTTAGTCTGCTGAAAGGGAAATGATTTAAGGTCATGAGTTATTGCTCGTTTTAAGGGTTTAATGGATCTGTGCACTCTATTTTGTTTACATTTTCTACAATACATACTTAGCATCAACTTTTTCTTTTAGGATGCTTGAAAAGCCTACCAATATTCTCATGTAGCTTTGCATAAAAGTACATATGTGATTCATAGTTCATCTCTTGTCAACTTTCGAAGCAAGGAGTCCTTTTTCTGTTGGTTCTTGTCAACTGCCAGTTTTGTCTGTTTTTTTTTTTGGAAGGACTTTTGTCTAATTTTAAATGTATTCATATAGGATGTACCTTTCAATGTCAAAACGGCTTTTTAATACACCAAAAGAGAGGAGCTTCATGGATCAACTAACACACTATTATAAAAGGAACTTGTATTTGTTGATTTCTTTTTTTTGTACCATCAAAGTGTCATAACAGGTTGGAAGGAGATTTTGAAAAATATTATCTTTGAGTAAATACTAAAAGAAATTGTTACTTTGACTCTTTTCAGCAAATTGCATCATAACCATTTAGTAGCCGGAAAAGTTGTTTTTCAAAATTTTGAACTAATATAGAAATGAAAGTTCATGTAGAGAAATCATGTGGTTTTTTAGGGAAGTAACATATGAATAACCCTAAAGGCAAAAGTTACAGCAACATATTAACTAGCTGTGGCCATTTTTCACATCAATATGAACAAGTTCAGAAATCAACATTATCAGGTTTTCCCCCCCAAGACCTCGCATTTGGTAAATTTCAAGGTTTGACCTTTTTTGTTCACATTTCTTCTCAATATCACCTCCCACTTAAACTGACATTTCCTTCTAATTTGTATGTTAAGCGATCAGTTGGTTGTTTAAATCGATTTCTAACTCAATTGGTATTTCTTTGGGATTTCTGATGTGGTCATTTCCTGCCATGTCATTTTCTCCTTTCTGATGTGCTCATTTGTCCAGATTATCTTGTTATGTACCATTGTATTTACTTGATAGTTTTCTTCAGTGAAGTTGTTTTTCTTTACCTAAGCTTGGTTGCCCTACCATGATATTGGTTTGCAATTTGATCTTTCTGATTCCCCGTGTTGTTTTTGTTCGTCCTTTCTTCTGTGTGTTCATAAATTTCATAACCAACTATTTTTACTTCATACCTCCAAGCTAGTTTTTGTTGAACTGATAACCTGCTGAGTTTGTTGTGCTTGTTAATTATCTGCCATGCGAAGTTATCCATATGAGAAGTGCAATTACTTTTCCAGAAAGCCCTCTTGATTTTTTCTCTTATTTCTGTATGATGTGATTTTCTTTCTTTGACTTTAGCATTGATCTTGTTAGTTTTCTACGCATCTACATGCTTGAATAAGTTCCCAAGCATGCTGCAAAAGAAGTTGAACAATGTCAAACACACACGTCTTTCTGTTGCCCAGATTGTCTACATTTATGTCAACCAGAATGGAAGATCATATTCAGTAGGAAGCATAACCAGCCAAGTTACAGCAACTGTAAGAAGCAAAAGAAATTACTATGCAATACTCTTAAAACTTATAAATCCATCCATGAGCAAATATATCAGTCAAATTTGAAATGCCAAAATCATTGGCAAATAAAAATAACTGAATATGCTTAGGTATATAGTAGATGATCAAACAAGGAAGCTCAATTCCTTGAGAAATTTAAACTACATGGAAATGGTAAATGTGAACCATGAATGCAGTCAACTTGGATAGCGAAAATGTCAGTTTGATCAGAAATCTTTTAGGAATCTGGTCCTTTTCATTGATGGTCCTCATGCCAAGGTACTGAGATTGCACCACATTTTGTAGTATGATTATATCTTATGCGGGAAGATGCTATTCTTTCTACCTATCTGCATTCGACAAACACTAGTTTCTTGATCGTTTTTGCGTAGTAATTTCTCAGATGACCAACACTGGTCCTTTTTTGGAAATTCAGCTCGGCACCCCTGCTGTAAGAAACTAACAATGATTGCTACCTAGCAAGGTTCAGAACGGCAAGAGAAGCAGAACTAGTCTGGGAATGGGCACCTTGGCATTTTGAAGGTAACCTTATAGTTATTGAAAAAGCCATGCCAAACAAGGTTTATGCTGAATATCAATTTCAACTCTGTGCCTTTTGGATTCAAATACACAGTATACCGCCTGAATATTGGAATTGTAGAGTTGTCCGCAAAATAGCCTCGAATGTGGGAGAAATTATAGATATTGGGCCTGAGGTTAATCAAAACAAAAGAAATTTTGTGACAGCAAAAATCCTGATAAATGTTTCTAACCAACTAAAAAAGTGCACAGAAGGATCTTTTGCAGATGGGAAAAAATATAGTTTCCCAATCAAATATGATGGCCTCCCACAAGTCTGCTCGTATTGTGGTAAGATGGGGCATATATATAATTGCTGTGACAGAGTCATAGATACGAAAAGAATGATTGCTGGGTCTTCTGAGGCACTAAAGAAACAGCTTGAGGAGAGTTTTTCAACCCAAGGTTTGAAGTGAGCTCAAAGGTTTTAGGCAGCCAAGGAGATTTGAAGCTGATGCTGAAAGGAATAGAAGAAAGGCAACTCCAGGCATGGACTCCGGCGGTAATACCATTCCTAGCTCTAGTCAGGTAACACCTTCTCCTGTGTCCTCCATGGCTCTACCTTATACCTCAATGTCCCACCACCCCCCCCCCCCCCCCCCCCCCCCCCCGGTGCACTTACGAACATATCTCACCAATTCTTCTTACTATACCATCCGCAACCAACAACAGAGAACATTTTGCCCAGCCATCCATTGCTCCAAAGCTAATACCAATTGAAAATAAACTCAAAAACCCTGGAATACAAACATCTAGAATTATTACTACAAAGGCCATTACACCAAACCAATCTCTACAAAATACCCCTACCACTATTCCTTTTAAACCTGGAAATGTTGGACCAACTGAAATACATTCTCCTCTTCCTATGGCAATAACCGAAGGGGATGTTGTAAATGCCAAAGCCCTCTTCAAAATACCACTATCTGTTACTGAATCAAATGAGGCAATCAACCCAAACAAAATGCTCCTACCCGTTGAATACCCCCATGAAATTGAACCCCTTAAAAAAACCAACCTACAGGTTAAACTCCATCTGAACCACCCGGAAAAAAACAACCTAATGGAATTCAAATCCAACCCCTCCCCTCTTCCTAGTATGAGGAAATTACCCAAATCTAAAAGGGCTCGAGCAAGGAAAATTCATCTCGACCTGGCCAAGAATATTGTCATTGAGAAGGTTGCAGTTAAAAGAAGACATCTAGAAGATGTGGTAATAGAAGATGCTACTCAACCTATTGGTAAACGTAGACACATTGACACACGTGAAGGGGCTCTGGCAGCTGACCCCCTATTGTGCACACATCTAATTGACTTAAAATGTCTATTTATGTATATTCCTAGTGTCATAAAAGTATCATGCATTATAAATATTACATAACATACATCATCGTGCATATATGTTAATTTATATAAATTGCATAGTAATTCATCTTTTTTTTGTGATTAGGGGATAGGGAAATATTTATCTAGGCCCCGGATTGAAGATCCAACTATACAGATCTGATTAGGGCGACGATCGAAGTCCAACGCCTCCGAGATCGCCTCAATCAGACTTCCATAGCATCAAATGCAATGTGGGGAAGATAAATGGCTAGAGGGCAAGGTGATTAACGAGATTTTGTACGCTAAAAGATTAAATTTGAAACCCGTCGCTGTAGCTGCGTAAAAATTTATCAATCAGATAATTTTTTACCAAAACTCAAAGTGAGTCCCGAGTCGAACAAAGGGAGGCGAAAGTTTGATTAAACATCGTGTTTGGAATTATTTTCAGAAAGCAGATTAGCTAGTTGAAATTAATCTACGCTAGCTATTATACTTAAAGAATAAATAATAAAAAAGAGAGAGAATAATACAGAGAAAAAAGATAGAGAACCAATATTTTATAACCATCTGTTTATTATAACTAATTTCTACAACTAGAAAGATGAAAATCTATTATAGCAAGAGATAAAAAGATAAGGATGAGAAAATCCTCCTCGACGACTGCTTGGAGGACGAGCCGCACTAACGGAGCACCTGGAAGAGGGTAGTGAGATGCTGGATGAGGGAGAATGGCACTGGAGGACGGAGAGTGAAGCAGGACGACATCGCAGCAGAATCCGCTTCTCTAATGGCGGTCAGAGGAAAACCATGGGTGCTCCACAAATGGGGGTGAGAAGATGGAAAAATTACTTTTAAGACTCTAGTGGAGCATCTCGGGTATGAGACTAACTCTTTAGAGCTTTGAAGAGAGTGAAAGGAGAAGAGAAGGGATGAAGAAAATGAGAGGAATGAGTTCTCTTTTATAGTTGATGAAGAAGAGCACAAAAATCATTTTAAAGGCCTTAAGATTTAATATACGGCCTTTAGTGATACATGTAAACATTACTAAAGATAAGCGTTGTTGAAGGTACGTGCAAGGAATGGACAGCTCAGATCGAGCCACACCACACGCTTGCTGACCTTCAGCCGTTCACGCGCTTCGCCTTCGCAATGCACGCCGTGCCCATGTACGATCACGCGTGCGACCACACATCATCACGCGTGTGCGGTGATGCGTATTTTACGTGGTTTGCAAAATATGTTGTTTTAACGCGCAAAATCGATTTAACTCTTAAATTTATAAACCTAGATAGTGGGGTATCTAAGGTCATCCAAGGATGTCAAATGTTTGCAAAAAAAATACGTCTCTTGCTCAGAAATGAAATCCACCTTTCTTTTTGGTCTTTTTAATTTATATTTTTTTAGGCTTTTAAAATAACGAGCATTTGCAAAGTTGTTGACGAAGAAAAAGGTGATCTAAACCTAATCCACTAAACTATTGCTAGAGTGACAAGAAAGGCCTCTCCTTGAGATCACTTTAGGCATGTGGGGGCCTAGAGTAATTAGGGAGAGGGAGTGAAAAAGTGCTAAATCAAGATAAAAAAAGCAAATGCGACAAGAATTTAAAAGAAGGCAACTTGAATTGAATTGAACTTGTTCTACACAAAACACATAGAGGAAAGCTTCTAATCTACTTGAATTGCAAGAAAATAAAAACACAAATCCTCTAAATGAAATGGTGAAAAAGATGATGGCTTCTTGCTCCAAGCATGGTAGCTCCCAGACTTGAAAAGAATCCTCCAACTCCTTTCTTGTAAAGCTCCTTCAAATGGTGTCCTCCAAGGTGGAAGCTTCCACCTTAACTTTCCTCCTCCAAGGGCAGGCGTGCACCACCCTTTCTTCTCCTTGCCTGGCCGTCCTCCTGGTGGTGAAGATCCTCCTCCTTCTTGGCGTGGCACAAGGTGAAGGAATAGGGAGAGGAAGGCACCAAGGGGGCGGGTGATGTACCCCCTTAATCTTCTTCTCTACTCCTTCTTCTTGGCCGTAGGTATGAGGTGGGTATAGTGTAGAAATAATCTAATGGGAGGATGGGAATTATGTGGTGATAGGGTAGGGTATTTATAGGATGGGAAGGGGGTGGTTATAATTTTTTTTGGAGGGAAATGAAGGGGTGCTTGGATATTTTTGGAGGGAAAAATGGGAGGAAAATGAAGAGGTGCCTTGGTTTTTCCTCCAAAAATACCTTCTAGAAGGCATTGATTTTGGAGGGAAAAAATGGAGGGTGGAGATGGGTTTTGATGGTGGATGTAGGGTGGTGATGGAAGGGATAGTTGGCACCAAAATAAAGTAGGAGTAGGTGATCTTTTTGCTGGAGCTTAGGTAGTAGGGTAGTAAGGTAGTAGGTTTTGGTGCCATGGAGGTGGACTAGATAAGCTAAGCTAGCTTAGTTAGTAGGGAGTAAAGTTGGAGGCATTTGGAGCTAGGATTTTCAGGGAGAAGAGTTGGAGGTAGTCATCTTGAGCTACATTGGAGCTGGTGGCTGTTGAAAGAGCTGCAAGGAGCTACCTTAGCTGGCTTAGCTTGCTAGTTCTTTACTAGCTACAAAGCCAAGCTAAAGTAAGCTGGCTTCTACTGAAAGGAGCTGAGGTGAGCTAAGTCTACTGCTCCCGGGGAGGACCTAGTTAGTTGAGATAGCTAATGTAGCTTAGCTCAACTAAGTTGAGATAGCTAATGTAGCTTAGCTCAACTAAGTTGAGCTAAGCTAAGTCCCCGGGAGTTGGACTTGAGCTTCCTAAGCTAAGATGAAGTCATCTTCAGCTGGTTGGAGTTGAGTGGAGCTGAATGTAGCTGGTCCTGAGCTAAGGTGAACTCCAGTCAACTCAGCTGAGCTAGCTAGAGCTCCCTGTGAACTAATGGGAGCTGAGATGAACTAGATTCAGCTAAGTTAAGCTGGATCTGAGCTGACTTGAGTTAGGGTGAGCTAAGATGAGCTCTCCTGAGCTACCGTTCAGCTGAGATGAGCTGAATGGAGCTAGGATGAGCTAACCCTAGTTCAAGTGAGTTGGAATCCAGCTTTGGTGAGCTGGATCAAGCTGAGTTCCAGCTAGTCTGAGCTTCTTCTTCACCAGTTGCCTTCCTGAGTGCTAGGGTTTTGGAGTTCTGACAATCTATATTTCCCTAACACTCACAAAAACACATTAAAAAGATAATAAAAAGTGCAATGCATGCCTAACCTAATTGATGCCTAAATGCAGCCCAAAAACTCGTTTACGGAGAAAAATCCTAAGAGCTAGGTTTGTTTTAATGCATAAGAATGATGATAAACTGGCGTTTATCATGCAGCACGCTCCTCCATCTGACGCCCCTAGTCACGCCACGTTGCAGCCTCCATCGCCACTCAATCTCCATCGAACGCTCCAATTTCAATTAGGTGCGCTCTGCTAAGAATGAGATGCGCGGCGAGTCTCGAACTCGCGTCGCGAGTTTGCTAACGAAAGCGCTAGCCATTATGCCACTAGCCTCTCTTTGTTGCATTTTTGTTTTTCCCTTCAAGCGGTCCCAACAGTTGGATGTTGATCCAACGGTTAGGATCGCTTGTGGCTTCTTCAGTGCCAAAGAGGTAGATGCGAAGACAGACCTCAGCCGTTGGATCCTAATCCAACGGCTAAGATGTGACAGCGCGGATGAGGAGGGTTGTTGCTTGTGGACGATCTTGGGTGGCTATGATAGTGCCACATGGCACCATTTGAGCCGCCCATCTTCTTTTACTCGTAGGTGGTGCCACGGATGTTGAATTGAATCGATTTTCACGTCATTGGGCTACGATCGTTGATCCGAACCCATCCATGTGGTTGGATTTGTCATTTGAGCTACGGATTTGCACCATCTTACTCCTTGACCTCTGATCTTCCTCGACTACATATGATGCTACGGAAGTCCAATCGAGGCATTCTTAGAGGCGTTGAACTCCAATCATCGTCCTAATCAAAACCGTACGGATGGATCTTAAATCACAGACCCAGATAAATATTACCCTGTCTCCAAACCACAAAAAGGGAAAATTAACATATGACTTGTACAAATTACTCTAAGTGCAGAATAATGCATGCTATACAATATTTATAATGCTGAATGTTTCTATGCCACTAGAAACGTGCATAAATAGTCATTTTAGGCCAATTAGATGTGTGTACATCACAAGATGTTGCAATTCGAAGCCTCAAATGATAAATCCAACCGCATGGATAAGCTCGAATCAATGATCCCAGTCTAACAGCATGAAAATCGACCCAATCCAGCATCTGTGGCACCACTTATGAGCAGAAAGAAATGGACGACCCAGATAGCGTCACGTGGTGCCATCTAAGCTACCTACAGCCATCGGCCTCCTTTATCCGCGCCATCAAATCTCGACTATTGGATCAAGATCCAACAGTCGAGAGTGCACACGCTTAAATTTAGGAACACGACACAAGGCGAGGCGTAGCGCGTTGGGCGAGCGCCCTATCCAATTTGGGTGATGCGTGATCGAGGTGTGCTTTGCACATTAAATCCACTGAAGGCGAGCACTAGCGAAATTCGTCCTTTGGATGGCGATTGAGTGGCATCAGATGTGGAGATGTGGCACGCTTGAAGGAGTGCGATCTACACATGCACGATGACGCGCTATCTGACGCGCGTAATGACGCGATGAGGCATGATCTGAAGGCGACTCCTCAGACCTCAGATCTTCATCTGACTGTGAAAAGAGTGGCCACGTCACCCTTTAATTGTTGAAGACCTAGCAATGGCCGATCGATCTCAGCCATCCGATGAAGATCGAATGGCCTTGATTCGATGATGTACGCAACACTTGAAGTGAAAGAGGCATCGACGTGGCCACAGAGGACGCTTGGATCAGCGACAAGCGGCTGGGATCGAAGGCGTGGCTTCAGCGACATGTGGCCACAGCAATGCACGTATCTGTCATTAAAAACCTGTATTAAAAGTTTAAATATGTAAAGTGTTCTTTTTCCCCCATATTCTCAACTATAAAAGGGACCCCATACCTATTCGTCAAAGCATCCCTTCTCTTCTTCTCTTGCCCTCTCCAAAGCTCTAAGGAGCTAGTCCCAAACCCGAGATGTTCCTCTAGAGTAAAAATTAAAATTTTATCCATCTTCTCACCCCCTTCGTGGAGCAACCCGTGGTCATCTTCTTGCCAACATTTGGGAAGCGGATCCCGTTGCAACGCCACCCTACTTCGTCCTCCATCCTCCAGCCCCGTTCTTCCTCATCCAGCATCTCACCACCCTCTTTTGAGTGCTCTGTCAATGCGACTCGTCCTCCAAGAAGTCGTCGAGGAGGATTTTCTCATCTCTATCTTTTTACTGCTTTCTAATGTAATTTTCATTTTTACAAGTAGTGTAATGAACATATGGTTATGAAATATTTGTTCACTCAAACCCTCTTTTCTCTGCATTATTCTCTCTTTTCTATTATTTATTCTTTAAGTAGTTTAGCTCGCGTAGATTAAATTCAACCAGCTAATCTTCATTATGAAAAAAATTCCAAACACGATTTTTAATCAAATGTTCGCCTCCCCGTGTTCGACCCGGGACTCACCGGAGTTTTGGTAAAAATTATTTAGTAGCAGATTTTCTTACAAATTTTACGACTCAAGTTTTCCAAGCTTAAACTTTTCGCAACGAAAATCTTGTTAATCATTTTGGCATCGTTGCCTAGGAGGCAACACACTTTGATTTCCCGTGTTTTTCGCTTTACCTAACTTTTATCTCACTTTTTCTCTGATCTTGCTGTGATTGCAAGTACTCTTCCAAGGTGGGCCAGAGCGGTTAGATTAGGAAAAGTGCAAATGAAAGTTCTGTAAATATATCCCCACCACCCACCCTTAGATTTCATTCCACCACCTAATAACTTAAACCCTAATTAACCTCAAAGCTTGCATAAACCCTAAGGTTAGTCTTGGTTGTTTGGTTGTCACCTCCACCCACCTCACCCTCCACTTATATAAAAAAAAATCTAATTGTGGGATTTATTTAAACTTACACACCTTATTCACCCACACACACACTAAAGTGTACCACTCTTGTCTAACTCAATCACTTAATCGGGGAGCTGACCTAAGGACCCAGTACACCTCAATGCACTATACGAATAAGTGATTAGATATCAAAATAGGCTAAAACTGATCCAGTGCCTTAATTAGTGGTGAATCAGGCCACTTGTCTAATTTGTCTGGGCCACACCAAGTAGCATAAAATTGATTCATTCAGTAGCTGCCCCTTAGGATTCAACTTTTAGGAATTAACCAGACACTCCACATTCTTGGTGTGTGATGCGCATGCATCTGATTAACCTAAAATGTCTATTAATACATGTTCTTAGTGTCATATTAGCATCATACATTGTAAATATTGCATAACGAACATAATCTTGCATTTAGGGTAGTCTGTATAAAATTTAGGTTAATTGTCTCTTTTTATGGCTAGGGATAAGGTAACTTGTTAATCGGGGCCTCGGATCGAAGATCCAACCATACGGATCTGATCAGGGTAACGATTGGAGTTTAACAACTTCAAGATCGCCCTGATCGGACATCCGTAGCACTAGATAGAGACTGAGGAACCCTAAAGATCAAGGGCCAAGATGGTGTTAATCTGCACCTTAGACGACAAATCTGATCGCACGGATGGATTCGGATCGACGATCGTAACCTAACGGCGTGAAAATCAATCCAATTCGACACCTGTGGCACCATCTACAACCCACAGAAGATGGACGGCTAAGATGGCACCACGTGGCACCATCTTAGCCGCCCAACCGGCCCCAAGGACCCACCTCCGCTTCTCTTCTTCACCCACTTGACGAATCTCCACTGTTGGATGCTCATCTAACGACTGCAAACGCGCGCGCCTTAAATCATCCACGCGACGCAAATGAAGGCTTAGCGCAGCGGTCGAGCGCCCCTTCGCGAGCAAAGGGCGCGTGTTTGAGCCGCGTCAAGCGCTTCAATTCAGACAGGCGTTTGCATGCCTCATTGCACGCTGGCTCGCAGCAGAGGAGTTTTGAAGGCGCAGGTGATGATCAATCTTGACCGTCCGATCTCACGATCGGACGGCTGAGATCAATCCAAACGTGCACAAGCATTTAAGAGCGCGAAGGCGAGGGGGTACGCGCATGTCGGCCACCTTCAGGCCTTTAGTGATGGATAAATCCGTCACTAAAGGCCCTAAATTAACGTTTTTGAAATTAAAATGCCCAAAATGCCCCCACTCCTCGCAACTATAAAAGGAGACCCCTACCCTACGAATTTCTCATCCCTTCCTTCTCCTTTCTCCCTCTTCAAAGCTTAAAAGAAGCTTGTCCCACACCAGGGATGCTCCTCAAGAGGTAAATCCAAGTTTTCGCTCCTGTTCCGGAAGTGGATCCCGCGATGACGACGACGTGTTGTCTCTTTCCTGTTCTTCCGACTTCGTCCTCCTTTCCAGCTCGTCCTCCAAGCATTCGTCGAGGAGGATAACTTCTCTCTCCTTTCTTTTATCACTTTCTAAAGTAGAATTTCATGCTTTCTAGTTGTAACAATTTCCCGCTTTCTAGTGTAATAATTTCTCGCTTTCTTAGTTGTAAAAACATTATTTAATACCAAGTGATTATTCTCTCTCTATCTCTCATTGTCTATAGCGATTCCATTGTGATTATTTCGCCTTTATACAAAAAAATAATTGCGGATTTTGAGATCGATGTAGCCTCCCTGTGTTCGATCCAGAACTTCTTTACGGATTTTTCGGTATAAATTTTATCTACTGAATGGATTTCTTCGCGACTCGAAATACAACGATGGGTTTTCAAATCCAATTGTGAACGCGTAGTTTTTCGTCTTCAACATTTTGGCACCATTGCCGGAGAGGCAACGATTTTCGATTTTCTTTCCGCATTTCGCGCACTTTATTATTTTCTAACTTGCTTTATCTCTTGTCTATTGTTTTGCAGATACCTCGATCAGGAATCGTCAAGCGGTAGATCGGAATAAAGTGCAGTTGAAGACTGTAAGTGCTCCCCATTTTACTTCCTCCATAGATTTCATTTTACTACATTAATTCAAACTCTAATTAACCTAGGTGTTTGCATAAATCCTAAGATTAGTTTGGTTACTTGGATTTCCACTCACATTCATTTCACTCTCGCATATAAAAAAATCAAAAAGATATTTTTGTGGGGTAATTCAACATACATACAACATACACCGACATTCAAGGTACTTAACCAAATTGATTTTCTTCTACTCAATCAGATTTTGATCTGTAGAACCGGTACACACAAATCAACATATAAAAGAATAGAAATCAGTCTAGGTTAATCATTTTGTGTGCCTAACTCAGTGGCGCAATTGTGGCCAATTGTTTGAGTTGTTTAGGCGGTAGCACTCAACTTAAAATTAACTCACCAAGTAGCTTCCTCTTAGGGTTTTCAATTTAGGTCAATACCAGGTACTCCACTTTATTTTTGATCTAAAAAGAAAAGTGATCTTCACCCGTGCTTGAAAACCTGGTTTGCCTCAAACTTGATTGAATCAAAATAATTCTAAACCCTAAAAGCTACTTAAGCAAGATTTGAACTTTAAAATCTACTTATTACAAATAATCTTGCTTGAAAACCTTGGTTGTGCACACACTCACACATACTCAATTGATTATTAAGGGCACAACCCATTTTAAGGGCCCACCACATTCCATAAGCACTACAATCCCATGCCTAAATAAAATCAAGTAGACGTTGGCCTTAAGGACTGATTCGCTCTTCGGGGTCCAGTCTGAGATTGTTTACGATTAACTTGCTTGTACTGATCAATCTGATGTCTGGCTAAGGGAGTAGCGTCAAACGACTGCGGCTAGGGGATACACTAGGAACCGAAGGCACAAACCGAAGGAAGAACCTTCTCCACAGTCCCTCCTTCTAACTGGTTGGATTGAGTAGACGCAAGTAGAGTAAATCGTCTATAATCTTAAGGCGGGTTCTGAGAGTCTGTAGATCCTTAAGCTACTCCATTTAAGGACATGCTTGTTTTGCTGTGCTGCAGGGTTTTTATCCTCAGTCCTTACGACCTTTTCCTATTTTATGCTGAGAAAGAGGTCATTGAATCCCCAATTAGAAGGACCACTAGAGTATTCTAGGAAGCGTAGATTGGATTTTCGTCAAATTGATCTCATGGCCAATCAACAGTCTCCTATGCCTCAGGATCCACAGGAAGTATTTCAAAGGCAGCTGGAACAAATGCAGAGAATGCAAGAATGGTTCCAGAGAATGCAGGGCGCTCAGCCCTTGAAGGATTTTTATGATCCTTCAAATTACGGGGAACGTCTCAGCATCCAAATTTCTGCCGAAGACGTAGAAATCAAGCCTCAGGTGTTAAGCCTGATTAAACATTTCCATGGACTTGGCTCTGAAGACCTGTTTCAGCACTTGGAGGACTTGATCACTTTGGTCCAGACCACTAAGGTACGAAACATGAATGAGGAGCAAATGATCATGAGGCTCCTCCCCCATTCTCTTAGGGATAAAGCCGCTAATTGGTACAGGACTATAGGAAGATCAATTGCAACTTGGAATGAGTTGAAATCGGCCTTTTTGAAGAAATTCTTCCCTGTCGGACGTACTAATGAGTTGAGACGGGCAATTACTACCTTCACCCAACAGTCGGGGGAGCAGTTTCATGTTGCTTGGGAGCGATTCCATGACTTATTACGGAGGTGTCCAAACCACGAGGTGCCGAAATGGCAACTCGTGCAGATCTTCTACCACGGGTTGACTGAGCAACTCAGAAATCACGTGGACGCTTCTTGAGAAGGCAATTTCCTCAATAAAGATGCAGATAGTGCGCACGATTTGTTTGAGGAGATGAGCGAGAATTCGATCAATCATGCATCTATGGATACTTTTAACCGATCCTAGTAGCCCAAATCGAATGTTAATGATGTCCATGACTCTTATTCATTCGATATGGAATTGATTTATAATAAATTTGATAAGGTAGATTTGGTTATTAAGAGAATGGAGTGGATGGCTGGAAACTCAATGAACAATTCTCGATCCACTCAATCCTAGAATTCGGGATTCCATTTATCGCGATCTCCTTTTGGACGGGAGTTCGTGAATCAACTTGATGCGGCTTAACCTGCGAGCCAGCATTATTCGAAACCCCATGGGTTCCAAACCGGGGCCTTTGATCCCAGTTTCTCTAATCCCTCCCTTTCTCTCCATCCTCACCCTATGAGAATGTTTATGCTGTACAAGAGAATGTTAGATCCAACCCTTACTCCAATGCTTATAATCTGGGTTGGAGGAACCACCCTAACTTCTCTTGGAAAAACCCAAGGCAACAGACTCAATTCCGAATCAGCAACTATGCTCTGCAAAGACCAATGGATCAAGGTCATGTTTACACTCAGCTGCCCCCGAATCAGGTCAATCTGCCAGCTTGGAATGCCCATCAACCCATAGGGCAGGCTGATTTGAACCGATAAATGGTAGAGATGCAAGGATCTATGCTCCAGCTCATGCAGCAAATGAAAATCTTGCTGGACAACTTGCAAAATGGGTTCATGGCTAATTCTCGTCAACCCGATGCTCTACCATCTCAACCCGTACCCAACCCGTGTAATATCCAGAATCCCGGCAATCAAGCCCATGGGTACGGGAATTAGAGGAACCTGCACACACATGCTCAGGTGGTTGAGCAGGGTCGTTCCTCTTCTTCTTCATCAAATCGAAGGTTTTTGGTCAATGAAGCCCCTCTAATCTTTCCTAACCCTCCCCAAGACCTAAATCCGTATGCATATGCTAATTCTGTTACCTTGAGGAGTGGTAAACAAACTCAGGATCCACAGCCACACTGTTCTGATTTACCTAATCCTAAAGAGCTTGAGGAGAGAAAGAACTCTGGAGAAGAAATTAAGGCTCAGGAACCTGATTTCGAAGATCCGACTCATGTTCCCTTTCCTGAGGCCTTGAATAGATCAAGGAAGAAGATGTTTGTTGATAGTAAGGAGGAACTTCTGAATATTTTCAAGAATATCGAGATCAATATCCCTCTCCTCGACGCTATCAAACATATACCAGCTTACGTGAAATTTTTAAAGGATTTATGTACACAGAAGCGTAAGTCGAGAGAATCTGTTTCGAGGAAGGTGGTACTCTCTACAAGCTAGTTCTGTTATCCCTCACCACCTCCCTCAGAAAAAGAGAGATTCAGGTGCTCCTTTGATTTCTTGTGTCATCGAAAATTACACCTTTGATAGAGCACTACTGGATCTGGGTACATCCATTAACCTAATTCTGACTTCTCTTTACGAGAAGTTCAGATTAGGTGAACTTCGACTGACTTCAATAACGCTGCAGTTAGTGGACCGTTCGGTCACAAATCCGTGAAGCGTTATTGAAGATGTTATTGTCAAGGTTAAGGATTTCTATTTTCCTATAGATTTCCTTGTCCTTGACATGAATGTACCTGAAAATCTGAAGAACACACCTATCATTCTGAGGCGTCCGTTCCTGGATACCGCCAAGGCCAACATTGACAGTGAGAGCAGTAGCATGGAAATCGTCTTTAGGGATCAAAGAATGAAATTGGATATTTTTAAGGCGATTAACAAATTTGAGTATTGTGAATTTATTAAGGAACTTGAGATCCAGGTGCTCCTTGAATTTCTTGTGTCATCTAAGATTACACCTTTGATAGAGCACTACTGGATCTGGGTACATCCATTAACCTAATTCCGACTTCTCTTTATGAGAAGTTCAGATTAGGTGAACTTCGACTGACTTCGGTAACGCTGCAGTTAGCGGACCGTTCGGTCATAAATCCGCGAAGCGTTATTGAAGTTGTTATTGTCAAGGTTAAGGATTTCTATTTTCTTATAGATTTCCTTGTCCTTGACATGGATGTACCTGAAAATCTGAAGAACACGCACATCATTCTTAGGCGTCCATTCCTGACTACCACCAAGGGCAACATTGACAGTGAGCAGTAGCATGGAAATCGCCTTAGGGGTTCAAAGAATGAAATTGGATATTTTTAAGGTGATTAACAAATTTGAGTACTGTGGATTTATTAAGGAACTTGAAGATGATAACATGAATATTGAAACTTGTATGGTGGTTTCTGCATTTGAAAGTTCCTCCTCTGATGTTGATTTGGACCTGCAACCCACTATGGCAGATTTTCCATCTTCTGAAGAGATTATTAATTTTGTTCACTCTCAACCTCTTCCTCCTGATGAGTCTTCATCAGCATCTTCCTTGCATTCAATCATCAACCCGCCTTAGCTTGAACTGAAACCATTGCCTGAGATCTGAAATATTAGCTTTTAGGACCACATAAGACGCTCCCTTTGATTATCAGTGCTAAATTAACAAAGGAACAGGAGATTAAACTGATTAAGGTCCTAAAGGAACACAATGAGGCAATCGGTTGGACCATTCATGACCTTAGGGGGATCAAGCTATCTTATTGCAATCACACAATATTTTTGGAAGATGGATCCTGCCCTTCTTGCAAAATGCAGAAGAGATTAAACCCAAATATGCGAGAAGTGGTCAAGAAGGAGATTATCAAGTGGCTCAATGCAGGAATCATTTATCCGATCTCTGATAGTCCTTGGGTAAGTCTGGTGCAAATTGTTCCCAAGAAAGCTGGGATTACCGTTGTGACTAACGAGGAAGGAGAATCTGTCACAACTCATTCAGCTTCCTCTTGGAGACTTTGTATGATTACATGAAGCTGAACACAGCCACGAAAAAGGATCATTTCCTTTTGCCTTTTATTGATCAAATCCTTGAAAGATTAGCCGAGTAGAAGTACTTTTATTTCCTTGATGGCTACTTGGGATACAACCAAGTCCCTATCGATCCCAAGGAACCTGTCCTTACGGAACTTTTACTTTTTGTAGGATGCCTTTCGGCTTATGCAATGCACCTACAACTTTTCAAAGGTGTATGCTGGCCATATTCTCTGACATGGTGGGAGAGTTTATGGAAGTCTTCATGGACGATTTCTCTATTTTTGGAGAATCATTTGACTCTTATCTAGCTAATCTTAAAATGATTCTTACACGATGCATCATGTAATCTCTGAATGGGGAATTGAAGTGGACAAAGCTAAAGTTGATGCTATCGCTAAACTTCCTCTTCCCACATCTATCAAATAAATTCGATCATTTCTTGGTCATGTGGGATTCTACAGGAGATTCATCAAGGACTTTTCGAAGGTTGCTCATTCTTTGAGCAATCTTCTCGCCAAAGAAACGTCATTTGATTTTCTTAAAATGGCAGTCACTTGTTTTCCGATGTTGCAACCACCGGTTTGGACATCCCCATTTGAGATCATGACCGACGCTTCTGATTACACGGTCAGGACTGTTTTGGGTCAGAAAATTGACATGAAGCCCTCTGTCATTTACTACGCAAGTAAAACTCTAGACGAGGCCCAGAGGAATTATACTATTACTGAGAAGGAATTATTAGCTGTAGTGTTTGCTTTGGAGAAATTTAGGACTTATCTCTTAGGGTCTCACGTCATCATATATACTGACCACTCGGCCTTGAGACATCTTTTGGCCAAAAAGGATGCCAAACCCCGGCTTATTCGATGAATTCTTCTGCTTCAAGAATTTGATCTTGAAATCAAGGATAAATCTGAGGTACAGAATGTGGTGGCAGACCATTTGTCGAGACTTCTGAGTAATTCTTCTCATCTGGACATTCCGATTGCTGATACTTTTCTGGACGAGACCATCCTTACAGTTTCAGGTGTCTAAACCCTGTGATTTGCTGACATCATCAATTATTTGGTCGTTGGTCAAATCCCCCAGGATTGGACCAAGCAACAATGGGATAGACTCAAATCTGAGTTCAAATATTACTTCTGGGAGGACCCTGAATTGTACTGCATCGACTCTAATCATATTATTCGTCGATGTGTTCCGGAGAACGAATTCAAGAGTATACTCGAGTTCTGCCATGCATTTGCGTGTGGTGGACACTCCTCCAGGAAAAAGACGGTTACAAAAATTTTGCAATCTGGATTCTATTGGCCGTCTTTATTCAAGGATGCCCAGGAATTCTCGAGGTCGTGTTCCCGATGCCAGGCGCTTGGGAGCATAACAAAAAGAGACATGATGCCTCTAATCCGATTCTTCCCGTCGAAATCTTCGACGTTTGGGGCATCGATTTCATTAGACCATTCCTCCCTTTATTTGGACACCAGTACATTCTCGTCGCTGTTGATTACGTGTCGAAGTGGATCGAAGCTATTCCCACCCAAACCAATGACCACAAGGTGATCATCGATTTTGTCAAGAAGAATATCTTCAGCTGGTTTGGGATTCCGAGGGCCATCATCAGCGATAGTGGCACTCATTTCACTAATGCCCAGTTCCGTAATTTGCTGGCAAACTACGGGGTTAATCACAGAATCTCCACACCTTACCATCCCCAGACGAATGGACAAGTCGAGATCTCCAATTGGGAGATCAAGAATATTCTGTAGAAAATGGTTAGGCCTAATCTCCAAGAATGGACTCAAAAGCTTGAGGATGCTCTTTGGGCCTACCATACGGCGTATAAAACACCCATCGACATGTCTTTGTTTCGTCTAGTGTATGGAAAGGCGTGTCATTTACCCGTAGAAATTGAACATAAGGCATTCTGGGCAATCAAACAATGTAATATAGATCTAAGTTTAGCCGGGAAGACCAGGAAACTCCAACTATCTGAGTTGGAGGAGCTTAGAAATGACGCGTACGAGAATGCCAAGATCTACAAGGCTCGGACCAAAGCTCTTCATGACCAATTGATTTCCCATAAGAGCTTTGAGCCGAACTAGAAAGTCTGGCTCTTTGATTTTCAACTTAAGCTCTTTCCCAGCAAACTTAGGTCGAAATGGAACAGCCCATTCATTATCGATCAGATATTTCCAAACGGGGCTATTCAGATCTCTGACCCAAAGACGGGTAACTCATTCAAAGTCAACGGTCAACATCTGAAGCCTGTTATTGACCGTACTGTTCCAGAACCTATCTCAGACACGGTTGCTCTCGCTATGTTGTGACTTCTTTGGCTGGACTACGCCTAGCTGACGGCATTAAACTCAGCAGTTACACAGTCTGACTCAGAGCTGACCCGAGCTTCATATTCAGGTGATATCTTCTGCATTCTACCCTTCCTTTCATGTCTTTTATTTTCAATGCGGATATTGCATCAGCTAGGCATGGGGGTGGATTCATTTCTGAATCATTTTGTCAGCTCTGTGGAATTCTTGTAAATTCTACTTATTTTCTTATATATACAAAAAAAATGAATTAGGATGGAATATTTAGACATTAGACCTTTCAATCTTTAGAAATATTACAGTAGGATCTGAACACTAAGACCCTTTAGGTATTTGGGTTTAATCAGCCTGGGTATTCACTAAAATGTGGATTTGCTTATCGAGTCCTCACCATCCTAAATTCTATTTTAATTTGATTAAATAAGTTTGGGTGATAAGTACACGACTTATCAACCCGCTCTCTGATTTGAGAGAATTTTAAGCCTAAGCATCTACACACTATTCGTCACTGACTCGTTGTTCGACGATTTTAACGGAAATTGGGTAGCTAATGAACCTTCTAAGGTGATATAGCTGGCAAGTTATTGTGGGTAATAGTCCATAGGTAGGTTGTCTAGAGCCTAGTCATAGGACCACTCTCTTGCTGCCTTTAAGTAAATCTTAGACCAACGAAGCCACCTACTTAAAAAAAAAAGGGAAAAGTCAAAAAAGAAAAGAAAAGGAAAAAGAAAAAGGAGAAAAGAAAGAAAAAGAAGCAAAAGAAATAAGCCACACTTCGCCGTACAAGTATGGCTGGCAAGTTGTCGGTGGTAACAGTTCATCGACCGATTGCCCAGAACCCAACTCAAGAAATGCACTAAAAATTCCAAAACACTTAGGAAGAAGCGAAAAGTAGAATAAGCCGAGGAGATATACACTAGATTCACCTTTGTGTTGACCCCATAAAAAATAAAAGTAGGGAGAAAGCTACCGGTCATATAGATACACCTTTAGGTAGAACTCTCTTTAAGGTCACCTAGGGGCGTAGAAACCCGAAGTCCGTTCTGATTGCCGATCAACGAGTCTATCACATTCAAAAAAATATGCTTAGAACTTAAGATTCTCATCAAATCTTGGGTGGGTTAAGTGGTCGTAAAAAGCCACTCTGTAACCTTAAACTCAAAAATCCAAAAAAATTAGAAGAAAAGAAAAAGAGAAAAAGAGATTTTCCTTGAATAAGGCGAGGGCTTGAGGCAGTCTGCATTTTGGCAGATACCCGGGTGTTATTGTGTCTTTGAAAGTTCAGGTCGTAAGTAAAAATTTCTTAATATTGAAAATGACTTGTGCCTAAGTAATTTAACCCTAATTCTTTTATAAATAGCATGTAATTTTTGTTAAGGATTAGCAAAAGATAGGCATAGGGGTGTGATGTGCATACATCTGATTAACTTAAAATGTCTATCAATGCATGTTCTTAGTGCCATATTAGTATCATACATTGTAAATATTGCATAACATACATAATCTTACATTTAGGGTAGTCTATATAAAATTTAGGTTAATTGTCTCTTTTTATGGCCAGGGAGAGGACAACTTGTTAATTGGGGCCTTCGGATCGAAGATCCAATCGTACGGATCTTATTAGGACGACAATTGGAGTTCAACGAGTCCAAGATTGTCCTGATCAGACATCCGTAGCACCAGATAGAAATCGAGGAACCCTAAAGATCAAGGGCCAAGATGGTGTTAATTCGTACCTCAGATGACAAATCCGACTGCATGGATGGGTTCAGATCGATGATCGTAGCCTAACGGCGTAAAATTTGATCTGATTTGACATCTGTGCACCGTCTACAACCCACAGAAGATGGATGGCCAAGATGGTGCCACGTGGCTCCATCTTAGCCGCCTAACCGGCCCCAAGGACCCGCCTCTGCTTCTCTTCTTCACCCACTCGACGAATCTCTACTATTGGATGCTCATCCAACGGCCGCAAACACGCGCGCCTTAAATCATCTGCACGACACAAACGAAGGCTCAGCACAGCGGTTGAGCGCCCCTTTGCGAGAGAAGGGTGCACGTTCGAGTCGCGCCAAGCGCATCAATTCAGACGGGCGTAGGCACAATTGGGTCGTCAAACGAAGATCGGGCAGCCGAGGGGAGGAGGCGTGGCGCACGGAGAATTGTTGATGGCGTACGTGAGCAATGACGCGTGTTTGCACGCCTCATCGCACGCGGGCACGCGGCAGAGGAGTTTTGAAGGCACGGGGGAGGATCGATCTCACGATCGAACAACTGAGATCAATCCAAATGTGCGCAAGTGTTTAAGAGCACGAAGGCGAGGGGGCACGCGCACGTCGGCCACCCTCAGGCCTTTAGTGACTGATAAATTCGTCAATAAAGGTCCTGAATTAATGTTTTTGAAATTAAATGTCCAAAATGCCCCCACTCCTTGCAACTATAAAAGGAAACCCATACCGTATGAATTTCTCATCCCTTCCTTCTCCTCTCTCCCTCTCCAAAGTTTAAGATAAGCTTGTCCCACGCCCGGGATGCTCCTTAAGAGCTAAATCCAAGTTTCCGCTCCCGTTCCGAAAGTGAATCCCACAACGACG